>CAKXYN010000002.1:16362500-21362500 GCA_935064755.1 Tragelaphus eurycerus | reverse complement strand
AAGACAGGGATCCCCCAGGACACATTCCTCTTCCCGGAAGCAGCTCTTAGGCCAGGTAGAGGGGGATGTTTACTTCCCTGTTTACTTTTGTTGACGTTTACACTCAGTGTCAGTGAAACACTGAATGTGACAGTGACAGTGATGGGAAGTTATGAACAATCGTCCTTCACTCCTGAGATTCTCCTGAATTCTTTAGTCACCCCCGAAACTCATTTGATTATGTCCCTAGGTGTTTAGACACGACTGTTCACCTGATGAAACTTTTGCTCTTTAGCGTCTGCACACTGGTTACCTGCCACACGGCTGTCCTCTGCCGGCAGAGCTGCTCTGGACCTTTGTCCATCCCCACAGCACTGGTGCTCTCCAAGCCTGTCTCTACCATCTCACGCTCGGCTGTTTCTTTCCCATCGTCCTCTGGAAAGCACTTAGCCCTTCTCACTGTTCATGGAAATTCCAGACTTTCCCACTGTCGTGGATGTAAGCCCCTCCTCTGCCAAGCTGCTCTGTTCACTGCTGTGTGATAAGTTGTCTGCTAACATCTGGGAACCACTCCTGAACTGGCCGCTTCCTAAAAGGGGAAACTGTCTTAATCTCTGCATGACAGCCACTCACTGTGGGTTTGCCACTCAGCAGGCAGATAATAGGTGTTAGTGCACAGACCTGGAATGAAATTTAGCTTCAGATCTTTGGCATTACCAAAGTATTCTGAAGCCTAGAAAATGTTTACGGACTGTATTATTTCTGCAGTTGTGCTCACTTAAGAGTAATTTCCTTTCATGACTTACTCTGTAGATTTCACTTTAATTTACAATGACTTCCCATGAAGTAGTGTATGCCATGCAGATATGAGTGTTCTCCTGTGCCTGTCCTGATGTTGATCCAGTTGTCAGGCTGGAGGCTTCTTTTGGGGATATCCTGGAGCCCTTGAGAGGCCCAGGAGAGAAAAGGCAGGGCAGTTAATTCAAGGACCTGGTTATTTGTTCTTTGTGTCCAGTGGAAATGAGTTGTCAAAGTAGCTTAGATTAAATCATCAGAAATTTAAAAAAAAAATCATCAGAGGTGTTTTTCTCTTCCCTGGAGTGTTTAAAAACAAGGGTTTTGTGCAGTGGTGAAATACTAAATGGAAAGTGATCAAGCATATGGAAAATTGGAGTAGCCAAGGGCATAACAATATTAACTTGAGTAACCAGAATTCTGTGTCTGAAGATGACAGGTGAGAGAATCAAGGAAAATGAGTAGGACTCAACATATTGAAAACATCTCCGCCAGTCAGAGGCCCAGCAGCCCTTGTTGAGACACCTTCCTTACTTCCTTTAGTGAGAGACGTGGCCAGTGGGGGTGGGTCGTGCGTGTGACTCAGGTAAGAGCAGAAGAAGCAGGCGTTGACTGTCAAGAGTCTGCATCAGGTTTTAAGCATTGGGATCCCCTTCAGACAGAATGCAAGTTCTCGTTCAGGAGGTCTGCAGTGGGGTCTGGGACTGATTTCTGACGAGCACGCGGCAGTGCTGTTTCTGTGGTTGTGCTCCGTGGTCAGAGCTGTGCTGTGTTAAACCTTACGTGTTGTCTTGGCTTCATAGAAGCAGACTTGGGGCAGGAGGCATCATGATATGCTGGCAGAGCTGAGTCCTTGGAGCCACCCCCGACCCCCACTAAGTGGTACACCCTGGTGGAAAGTGTTATCCAGCATAACAGTCACAGGGGCTCTGTTACTTTTTATCAGTTGAGATAATTTATGTTAGATTCCCAGTGCGTCTCATCACTATTCCATGAATGAATGGTCAGTTGTTATCATTAAGAAAATCTCTGAAAGAAGTCAGATCTCATCCACGCCCTTAAGAGCATAGTATGTTGATGTGGGTAATACTATAGATAACACTCAGAAAATAAACACGGTGAGTAGTGTTTGGAGGGTCATTGGTGAATTCCTCCAGTAAATTTTGTTTGAGTGCTGCCCTGCATCAGGCACTGTGCTTGGAGAGATGGATCTAGCATTTGATTACTCAGATTTTAGGAATATGAAGAAAGCATAAAAAGGTGTTTAAGTCTGAAGTGAATCTAGGAGATTGCAAGCTACTTTCCTGAATAAATCTTTATGAAACTTGTTTTTCAAAATCAGTGAACATTTATAGGTAGATACTAAGTGTGTGCTTATTTCAAACAGATGGATCTGTGTTATGTGTTAGCCTTACAGAGTCCCTGTACACTGTATCTTCACAAGTCCAGAATATGCACAAGGATTGTTTTACGTATTTCTTTTTAGGCAGGTATTTTTTCCAGATAATAGAGTGGGCTTAGAAACATCATGTATTTCTGGGAAGTGAAAGGATAAGGTTGACAATGAATTCTTCCCATTCAGAGGTATGCACACTAGATGATGCAACAAGGATGTTTGGAGACTGTTTCCTATATAAAGTCAAAGCCTTAGTAAGTTAAAAACATCTTTTTTGTTTTGTTGCTCGAATGAGAAAAAGAGTTCACTAGTTTTAAGGAGCAAGAATGAAAAATACTAAGTGGTACTCCTAGTAAATCTGAGATTTAGTTGTGGCCAAGCCCTGTGGAACAGGGTGTCCTCCACTCGTCCTGGGGCTTCTTCCCTCCTGCTGTACCTCTGCAGTGGCTCCCTAGTGAAACGACCACCTTTATCTGCAGTGGCTTGGTGGCAGTTTTGTATTGTTGGTTAAACAAAATGTTCACTTGCACACTGCTGCATGGGCTTTCCAAAGACCTGCCAGACTTTAAAGGTGGCCAGATATTGATGGCACCCCACTCCAGTACTCTTGCCTGGAAAATCCCATGGATGGAGGAGCCTGGAAGGCTGCAGTCCATGAGGTCGCTGAGGGTCAGACACGACTGAGCAACTTCATTTTCACTTTCATGCACTGGAGAAGGAAATGGCAACCCACTCCATTGTTCTTGCCTGGAGAATCCCAGGGACGTGGGAGCCTGGTGGGCTGCCGTCTATGGGGTCGCACAGAGTCGGACACGACTGAAGCGACTTAGCAGCAGCAGTAGCAGATATTGATATCAAAAGGCGAAATGTAGTGTGCTCTGGGCAAATGGCCAAAATCTTAAGCCATATCATGGTACCTGTTTCTTTCTCTGAACTTCATTTCTAGATTTTGTGTAGTTTAGAGACCCTGTTGGTTGGTGCAGGGCAGAGCGTAAAATGAAAGGGCCCCTTTGATCCTGAGGAAAGTCATGGGCACTATTGGGGTGGGGAGGGGCCACAGCGATCAGTCACCAAGCCCAGTTGCCCTCTGAGTGCAGAAAACACGGCAGCCACAGGGTGCCACAGCTTGGTGGAGTCCAGACACCTGATGGCATCTCTGGGTCTTCCTGAATTTGGAAATCTCACTTCCCAATGTCTGAGATTATTCTTTATATAAATGGTTATATTCTCCTAATATTCTGAAGCCTTTTTGGTTATGTTGAGTTGTAACAGATAGTTTGGTCCATTTGTAGAAATAAGGCAGTTAGCGAGCTTATTGCTTCACATTCTCTTCTGTTTCTCCTTGCTCTGTTTTACAGGAGTTGCACAATGTCTGCATTGTTAGAGCTGCCTGCAAGGCCCCCCAGCCTCACCTGTTTTCAGAGCTTCCTAATGCGCTCTGCACGCTGAGGGGCTGCTCTCTGGAGATTTTTTAAGTCCCCTCAGGCCTTGTCTTCTCTCTATGGCTGATGCCATGTGGGGTTTGGTGCTGTCTGAAGTATCCTGGGATTTGTGGGATTACTTTGTCACTTGGTTTGTTGGAAGCTGATGTCCACTTTTTTTTTCCGTTTTGCTTTTCTTAAGACTGTAAAATACTCAATTTGCAGATTATTGAAGCAAACCTAAATGGAGAATTGAACTTGAAAATAGAAACTGAGCTAGTGTGTGTTACAACTCACTTTAAAGATCTTGGAAATCCTCCATTAGGTAAGTTTCCTGGTGTGTTATATTTTGTATGTGATAAATTGTTCAGATGACAAACCATACTGAGGTTTCTAGATGGAAAAGAATTGAATTTCGGGTGACTGTGTTTCAGGCTCAGGAAGGGAACACATAATGGGATTGGGTCACTTGTTACTGCACTGTGGTGGGAAGGTGAACCTCCTGGACGTGAGAAGCTGGAGTGTGGGCCTGAGGGCTTCCTTGTTCCTCATCTGCAAAACCTAGGCTTGGGCTCAACAACATCCAAGAGCCCTACTAGCTCTTCACTTGCTGTGCCTTCTACCAAAAACTACAGTTTCTCACCTGGGTGGAGTCAGAAATGTAGATGATACTTTTTATTTTCTCCTGCTTTTGTGTGTGTGTATTAAAAAAGTAATTTTTTTTTTTAATTACTCGAGTATAGTTGTCTTACAATGTTGTGTTGGTTTCAGGTGTATGGCACAGTGATTCAGTTATATATGTTTCTATTCTTTTTCAGATTCTTTTCCCATATCAGTTATTACAGACTCTTGAGTATAGTTCCCTGTTTTGTATAATAGGTCCTTATTGTTTATTTTATATATAGTGGTGTATACACACACACACACACACACATTGATCCTAAACTTGTAATTCATCCTTCCCCTTCACCTGTCCTCTTCAATAACCATAAGTTTGTCTTCTAAATCTGTGAGTCTGTTTCTGTTTTGTAAATAAGCTCATTTGTATCAATGTTTTAGATTCCACATACAAGGATATCATATGGTATTTGTCTTTCTCTGACTTCGTTTGATGATCTCTAGGTCCATCCATGTTACTTCAGATTACATTATTTCATTATTTTTTATGGCTGAATAACATACCACATCTTTATCCACTCCTCTGTTGTTAGACATTTAGGTTGCTTCCATGTCTTGGCTGTCATAAACAGTGCTGGAATGGACATTGGGTTGGTTGAGTAGATTGGGCTCAGGGATTAGAGTCGTCTGCTGCAGAGCTCACAGTGGTGGGCAGGCTGGGAGGGAGGTCCAACAGGGAACGACACAGAGACCCTGGGAAGGTATTCTCTCTGTGAAAACCATTTAGTCACCCGTGTGTTCTGAAGTAGGTCTAATAAGACTCCTTCCACTTTTAGAATTAAAATTACTTACTACCAGTTTGTTTATTAGAGACACATTGTAACTTAGCATTGCAAGAGAATTTTACTTTATGGTGAAGGGCATGCCTTGGAACAAAGTGAAATCCATGTTAATAAAGCTTTGACAGTAGAATAGTTATATGAAGTGACTTGGTTTTGTGTTGCTCATTTTGTTTATTTTAGTGAATTACAAAGAGGATCTTTGATATCTTCCCAGAGTTGAAAGGACGTTCTCTTCCCTTTCATTCCACTTTATAATGAGAGGGCTTGATTTAGCTGTATATGATCTTGTTTTGGGGATCGTTTTTGGCCCTACCGCAGGCCATTTGGGATCTTGACTGTCAACAGTGAAAGCATTGAGTCCTAACCATGGGACTGCCAGGGAATTCCCATAGCACAGTATTTTAAAGAGTCAATACTTAGTAAATGCTTGCTTAGTGAGTGATCACATTTATATTATGCAGTGTTTCTGTAGGTTCTCAAGTCAGTGGTCAAGTTAACCATTTATTTATGTAAACAGTCATCATGCAATCTCTCGCTTCCCTGTTTCACTGGAAGATAATTGCATCTTAAAATGTTCCTGTCATTTTAGCCTCCGAAAATGCTTCTCAAGATAGAAACTCAGAACAAATGGCTGAAGTACACATAGACATTAGGAAGCTCCTACAGTTCCTTGCTGGACAACAAGTAAATCCTACAAAGGCCACTTGCAGTAAGTTTCATTTTGATTTGTTTCTCATATTTCAAGCGCTGTAATCAACTATAGTCTTACACATTGTGTACAGTCTCATAAATGCAGGGCAGCTCAGTCACTGGTGGACTCCGGTGTCCTGAGTAGTCCCTGGCAGATGGGTCTGGGCTGCCTCACCCGGTGTCATACGTGAGTCTGCTGTACATACACAGAGAAGCTGCGTATGGGCAGAGGTGCCTGGCCCCATCTTGCTGTGTTACTCTAAGCTTATGTGTGCAGGGTCTCCGTCTCCATTGAGCTTGGATTTAAGTTTCCATCTCAAAGCATTTCTTTCTTTCCTGTGTCAGCCTGACCTGTTCCACTTGTCCTTTGTCTTGTCATCTGTGCTGCCTGCTGACTTTCAATAGTGGCTTTTATTGGCGCTCTTGATTCCGGTTGGCCTTGTCTTTCTCTTTTTCACATGTTTTTTCACCCTTCAGTCCTTGAGTACAGATGAGGAGACTCACTTGCTGAGACTTTCAAGGCTATGTCTGTTTGCTTGCTTTTAAGATCACAGCAATTGAAAAAAAACTGTGGCCTTGGTTAGAGGTGACACCTCTTTATTTGTGAATTCCCAGTCTGAACACTCAGCCACCAGTGAAGAGAGCTGAGAAGGGTGACCCAGGAATATAGGATACCTAATAATTGTCAGAGAGTCAGCTCTGTAGAGAACAAGTAGGAGATTCCCGAAGGTTCTCCATTGAAGGAGGAGAGACCACTGGAAGGGAGTGGCATTAGTGCATGAGGACTGCACTGGTGGTGTACACAGAAGGAAGAGTGCAGAAATCCATTATAGGGAAGGGGCAGTGAGAGCTGCTGAGTCGTGGGGCAGGGGCCAGGGGCTGCCTGCACTGCATCTGAAGAAGTTACGGTGTGGGCGCCCCTAAGGCTGAGAATGGGGATGCACTGCTTCAGCACGAGGTCCTCCCAGGTTAAGACGGTACTTCTTAAACTGTCTGCATGCACAGGGCTCCTTGGGGACCTGGCCGAGTGCAGATGCCTCTTCAGAGCTCTGGCTTGGGCCATCGAGTCTGGGTGATGCCCCACTGGGGGTCCTTGGAAGCCACTCCTCCTGTCTGCGTAGGGGAAGTGTAGGGAGTAGGGGTTGTGGCCCTAGCTGCCAGTGCAGGGAAGGGGACCAGAAGATTATGACAGCCAGAATCGAGTTTGTTTCTTTCTTATCCCAAACCTTTTCTGCCAGTGGTTCTGGCTTTGTGGCAGCATCCTCCAGGCGCTTGCACACTTCCCACCTCTGGGTGGGGGTGGGAGTGCTTTCCCCAGCATCCTCAATCTCCACTGCCACCTGTGTGTCCAGCACCTCTTCTGATGAGTGTCCTGCTGGTCCCTTGTATCCCTTCCTGACTTACCATTCTCTTGGGATTGGTCTCAGCAGCCTGCCGTGTGCTCTTTGTCTGCCTTTCTTCTGCCACCTGGCTTGATCTGGCTTCAGCTAGCTTTCCTTGGGTGTTGCATGCCCCACTGCCCCTGTAACTTCTGCCCTCAGTGATACGGCCCTGGCAGCTGGGCTGATTTCTTGCTGTGGCAACACCTCTTCCTCTTGGTTGGCTTCTGTTTTGTGTCTTAGACCCAGTGCCTCATTGCTCATCCTAGGCTGCATGATGGCTGCCCTTGCAAACTGCCTCCTGCTCTCTAGTAAGACCCTATGTGCAATTAAAATAAATAAATTTATATTTAAAAAAAAAGAAAAAAGATCCTACGTACTTGCCTCTTCTCAGCACATGCTGGGGACTCACTGGTGAGAAGCTGCTTTTTCCTGGAAGGATGTTGAATTGGGTACATGTGGCTTCAGGGAAGTTTGTCCTGTGGCTTTTGCCCCAGAGACCTCGGCCTCTTCCTTGGTGGAAAATGAGCTGGCCTGAGCCAGTCCCTTTGTTTAGCATCAGTTGGGATGGTGGAGACTGGTCACCTCGGGAGAGGCCTGGGTGCTCCAAAGAGGCTTGGGGGAGAAGCTGCTCTAATGCTTAGCGGGGAGAGTGTATGTGCAGTATGGGTCTCTACAATAAAGGATTTCCTTTCTCCTTAGATATTGTGAAGAACAAGATTGTTCACTTTGACCTGCTCCACGAAGACGTTTCCCTGCAATATTTCATCCCAGCATTGTCATAGCCCTGCCTTGTGGGCTCGGGAGCTCAGGGACCTTGGTTGGACCCACAGCAGTGGAACCCTATTTTTTATTTTTTTATACTTTTTTTCTTTCTATGATATTTTCAATAGAAATTGAATTAATGAGTTAATGAAACACAGTTGCATAAACATTTCTTCATATTACTTCTTTGTTCTGTCTGCTTTGTTTTGCTTTGAAAGATGTTGAAAGAAAAGTTAAAATTTATTTATTCAGCCTTTAAACTTTTCTAATTGAAGTCGTGAAAATCTTCCTGTAGTTTGAATTGGTGTAGTAATCAAAATTGGCAAAAAAATGTTTGCCAAGCCTAGCACTTTTCCTCGAGGCATTGTTTCCAGCTCAGCATATTGTTGTGGGAACAGACTTGAAGCAATTAGGTTTCTGTGTACTTGGAGCCCAAGAAGGCGAGGTTGGCCCTCTTGCCACCTCCATCCTGTATAGGGTCCCGGGGGTCTGGGTACACCACATATGATCTCATCGTGATGCCCATGAAGATTTTAGTTGGCTCTTTTGCCATAAGAAGGATGCGTGGGCAGGGTCTGGCCAGGTCAGAGCAGCACAGACATTCTGAGGCTTCACAGTGTGGCTTCTGTATTTGGCAGAGTAGGTTCAGCAGTCGGCCCTGGGCCACACAGTTAGTGGCAGGGAGAGTATCTGAACACAGGAATTCTGGTTTCCCTTTCCCTCACTTCTGTTACAAGACCAGAATAAAGAATGATACATTTCAGAGTTAAGTCACCAACCATTTGAGGAATCTGGAAAGAACATCTTAGTTTTAAATCTGATGTGATAAAATAGGTTTATATGCAGTTTTTAAAATGTCGGAAAGCCAGATTTAATCTCCCTCAGCTTGTATAGTATTTATTTAAGTAAACTTGAATAGTTTTAAGGAGGTGTGGGTATGGCCAAAGGGGTCTTCCTTGGAGTTGAGAAACAGCGTCTCTTTCTGGTTCTCACACAGACTTGCTGCTTTATGTTTACCCTGGCCTCTGCCTCCCACAGGACTATTGACTGGGCACAGCACATCTTCCTGCACTGGAGGAGCTAGTAGACATGGTGATTTAGGGAAACATGGTCCTGCTTTTCACCCAGGGCAGAATTTCGCTAAGTCAGGAAATAGCAGCTTAGTCTGTTTAAAGGAAAGAGTATAGTTTGGGAAATTAAACAGCTTTATGGGTGTTAGACAACCTTTGACTGACTGGGTGTGTGGAGAGCAGTCCTGGGTAGTTGTGCTCAGGCCCGTGTTGCTTTGGGAAATATGTCTGGAGCTAAGTTTGGGGGCCATCCTGTGCTGGGTCAGGGATGTCTAAGAATCCAGGCGCCTTGTCATCCTCTGTACAGGGACCACTTGTCCACTGTGATTCCCCAAGGCCTGGTGGAGGCGGTCTAGAATGTGACTTTGACTTAGTCCTAGGCTGGCTTTCTGACTCTGTCCCAGGAGCCAGATTTTTCTGCAGTGCATTTTCCATGATAACAGTAGCCTTTTTCAGAACACAGGCTTCCATCTTGCATATATGTGTTTTCAGGGCCTACAGAACTTCCCCTTGGCAGTACCCTCGGAGGTCATGTATATTGTGGATTGGTCTGCAGAGCATCCCACATGGAGAGTGGATGCAGTTTGAACAGCATGAATGATGATCACAGATCTGCCACACATATACAGTTAATATTACAGTAAGTGTTGCTACTGCTTAAGGGAGCTGCAGTCAGATTGCCCCCAGTCCTCCACTGCAGAGTTTCCACAACACATTCTTACCATGCTTGCATTAAAAGCATAGGTGCTCTCCTTTTATAGGCAGTGCCTCAGTTTATATACAGTATGTTGAAAATGCAGAATGGAACAATTACTGAAGGAATCTGTCAACACAGGGAACTTGTACAAAATGCAGGTGGTTCTTATGCACAAGCATCTCAGGTCAACATCAAAACGTGTACCCAGATTCCACCCTACCTGCTGGCATGTTAAGATAGTTAATAATGTCTGCCATGTTCACCCACAAAGATCACATCTTTTGAAGTGCAAATGGAGTGATGGGAGCAATAAATCTGGCCATCTTCTGGTACATTCCTAATTACTGTGAAGGTTGAACTGAAATCTGTAGGTGGTCTCATGACCCTTGCATACTAAATAGCATGTTTGCTGCTGCTGCTGCTGCTAAGTCGCTGCAGTCGTGCCCGACTCTGTGCGACCCCATAGACGGAAGCCCACCAGGCTCCCCCGTCCCTGGGATTCTCCAGGCAAGAATACTGGAGCGGGTTGCCATTTCCTTCTCCAATGCATGAAAATGAAAAGTGAAAGTGAAGTCGCTCAGTCGTGTCCGACTCTTAGCGACCCCATGGACTGGAGCCCACCAGGCTCCTCCGTCCATGGGATTCTCCAGGCAAAAGTACTGGGGTGGGGTGCCACTGCCTTCCCCAAAATAGCATGTTTACCCCTTGGTATTCTATAATCACTCATGGAAGTTGGATCTCTTACATTAAATATGAGGACACAAGAGAGAAGGTACTTTATATGAAGACCTAAATATGTTGTTTCCATTATACTAACCATTTGTATCAGGTATTATACACACTGAGTTATATTATTGTACACACTATACATGGAGTTAGAAAATTGACCATATGTTCTCAGATTTTCCCTGTGTGATGACTATATCCTATGACCAGTCTTGGGGGCTAACTTGACATCTGCTTTAGGAAACAGTGGCTCCCTATCCTCCTTGTCCCCGTCCATATGCAGATCTGTCTGCCACTGTCTGAGAAGCCATCTATGTTCAAACCTCTTGGAATCCTTGAGGGGTTTGATTTCATAGGTAAGGTCATCCAGCTTCTTAATATCTTGGAGACCCTCTTAACTTGTGTCCTCGGTGACCATGGAAAGAGGAATCTCATTCAGGTAGCCAAGGTAGTAACAGTCCATCTGCGAGTCCTCTTGTTCATCCTGAGTCGTCATTGGCAGATGTCTGCACCAAAAAACTCTCTTGGGCTGCAGTGCATAATGTGCCCCTGGCTCCCAAAACAGACCATAGGAGAAACAGCCTGGTACCTGAATGCCCTTGCCTCTGTGCAGCTCCTTCTTGGCTGTCACCATTTCTGAAGAGATGTGGCACCATGAGGGTCAGCCTTGAGAACATTCAACTGGAGCCAGCACTGAGTGCCCAGGATTCAAGCCATGCAGGCTGCCCCAGGGTGACCTGGCCATCTACCAGCCTTGGGGCCCTGCTCAGGGACATCTGCCAAAGAGAAGGATCCCAGAGTAGCCAGGTCTACACCATCTGCTATGGCTCCTTCCTACCAAGGAGAGAGGGACAGAGAAAAAGAGGTCCCTGTGTGGGTCTCCTAATAGGATTAGGTAACAGTCGCAGGGTCTGGATGTGAACTCAGCCCGGAGTGAGGTACGAGAGCGAGAGGGCTCTGTCCATAAATGCTACCATGGAACTGAGGGCTTACTGGGTCAGCATTTAGAGTAGGATTAATGTTTCCCCAGTTCTGTAAAACCCTTCAGAGTCCACCATCTGATGCTCCTTTAATCACCTGATTTTATTTTCCTTGCCCCAGTGGGTGAGAAGAGACGCTGCTCCTGACCTTGGGAGAGTTCCAGGAAGTATTCCCTCTAGTCCTTTTCTGCAGTTCTTCCCTAGGCTGTGGTAGGTTCTTCCATGCAAGTGCTGATTCTCTCTCAGCTGAAGACACAAGGGGCTTGTCTCTTGGTGCCCAATGTGAGAGAACAAATATTTCAGATATTTTTAAACACTCTTGTACATAGTTCCACCCTTGGGTTGGGATGATCCCCTGGAGAAGGGATTGGCTACCCACTCCAGTTTTCTTGCCTGGAGAATTCCATGAACAGAGTAGCCTGGTGGGCTGCAGTCCATGGGGGTGTTGCAAAGAGTTGGACATGACTGAAGCCACTTAGCATGCAGCACTTCTGCTGGAGGAGGGGAGTGGTGGTCTTCCAGTTACTGGAAGTGTAACAGTTTACGGGGTCACAATGAGTCAGTTCAGAGAAGGCAATGGCACCCCACTCCAGTACTTTTGCCTGGAAAATCCCACGGACGGAGGGGCCTGGTAGGCTGCAGTCCATGGGGTTGCCAAGGGTTGGACACAACTGAGCGACTTCACTTTCACTTTTCACTTTCATGCATTGGAGAAGGAAATGGCAACCCACTCCAGTGTTCTTGCCTGGAGAATCCCAGGAACGGGGGAGCCTGGTGGGCTGCTGTCTCTGGGGTCGCACAGAGTCGGACACGACTGAAGTGACTTAGCAGCAGCAGCAGCAATGAGTTGGTTACAACTAAGCAACTAACAGTTTCCACCAATTAAACTGAATGTTATCAGAGATGAGCTTACAAGGCAGGACATTTACTCCTTGCCTTCTGCCTGCTGTTCGTATTCCTCCTCATCCTAACTGGGCCTGCTTATCCCCAGTAGACTTAACACACTGGCTAATTTTCTTTACCCTGTGATAGTGTGAGAGTTAGACACTTTCAGTTCTACATTAGGGTTTTCACAGAGCATAGAAGGAGGATAATTGACCCATAGAAAGCTAATGATGTTTTCCTTTCCCCTGTGTTCTCTGCAGTCCTGGGGTTTCACTGTAAGTGCCCACAGTTCTGCTCTCTCAGATGAACTCCCATTGACCTTTTCAATGTTAGTTCCATTCTTGTTATTTGTACTCTGTACAACACGATGTACCATGTTTTCCCTCTACTCACCATTTAATCGTGCATCCACACACAGCTTTTATTTGTGTGCTTCTCGACCTTCCATCTTCTATCTGGACCTATTTTTGTTTTACTGGAAAATAAACTATTTCCTACGGTGCCGGCAACTGACAATGGATTCTTTTTTTCATAAGGTGTCTTACATTAAAGTGCTTTTCTTAGCATGAACCACTGTTTAAGGCCCAATTATATATGCCTGGCACTATGGACTTGCACTAATTCCCCCTCAGAATCCTGAGACCTCATTTCCTTCAGGATGAGAAGTCTGACTTCACTGCGTATCTTAACCCACTTGCAGAGAATCAGACTTTTCTCTCAGAAATGGGGTGATGGGATGAGGCCGTGTGTCTGTGACTTAGAGTTGTTCCCTCTTCCCAGGTATCTGGACTGAGGACCATGCTTTTCAGTGGCTTGAGGGAGAGGTGGTCTCCTTAGAGAAGCCAAGTACAAATTCCCAATTTCATAACAATATTCCCTGTGGTAGCTGTTCTTTCACTCAGGGAAGGGACTAGAGGGTTCAATGTGCCTGAACTGGGGCACTCTCAGTATAGCCCAACCTATACTGAGTCCTGCAAGCAGTCCTGCTTCTTGGACAACCAAGAAGCCAGTGCTGTCACAGCTGTGCAGTGTCAAGGCCAGGAATGCAGGCATGTACAACTGTGCCTAAGATACTGCAGTCCTAATGGATGACACAAACCTTACAGGAAAGGATATGTGGGCTGAGAGTAACAATCAGGGTCCCCTAGGAGATCTCAGACTCTACAGAGGGAGATCAGTGCTACCAAACACAAGGCTGATCACAGGAGCAGGCGTAGATGGAGGGTCAAGGCTGTTCCCTGTCCGGGCCTGGGGCTTCCTCTCCTTATAAAAGTATCCCCAGCCCATTTCTGCCTCATGATTATGCTTAACTCAGAAACCTCTGAATTAGAAGGATGTGCTGCCATAGGAGGAAACTACTCTCCCATGCACAGAAGGCAGAGAGTCCCTTCTGAACTGAAATGAAAGTGGAAAGGGAAGTCGCTCAGTTGTGTCCAACTCTTTGTGACCCCGTGGACTATACAGTCCATGGAATTCTCCAGGACAAAATACTGGAGTGAGTAGCCTTTCCCTTCTCTAGGAGATCTTCCCAACCCAGGGATCAAACCCAGGTTTCCCACATTGCAGGCAGATTCTTTACCAGCTGAACCACAAGGGAAGCCCAAGAATACAGAGTGGGTAGCCTATCCCTTCTCCAGTGGATCTTTCCGACCCAGGAATTGAACCAGGGTCTCCTGCATTGCAGGTGGATTCTTTATCAACTGAGCTATCAGGGAAGCCCTACTTCTGAAGTAAGTCAGCTAAATCCATAGAAGAGGCTCTGTGGGCATCAACCAAGCTGGACAGATCAGAGCATGAGCCAGCCAGCAAACAGCACCTCACAGCACATGGTGGACATCAGCCTGCACAGGCACCACACATCCATAGCAGAAAAAAGACCCTGGTGGTGGTGGTTCTTAACGCCACACCCATAGCAGCAATAGCAATTAACACTGAAGCAATGCAGAGAGACCTCCATCCCCACCCAAGCTCCATTGAGAAGTTGAGTCTGATGGTGTCCACACACAGCAAGGGGCTCTGAGAAGCTGAGCACCTCTGCTGTTGAGGTGTCTGTTGAGAGCAGGGCCGGCCTCTCAAGAACGTCAGAAATGATACACCATATTAACAAATTGAATGATAAAAACCATATGACCATCCAATAGATGCAGCAAAGTTTTTGACAAAATTCAAAGCCCATTTATGATAAAACTCTTCAGAAAGTGGAGATAGAATGAATTTACCTCAACATAATAATAAAGGCCATATGTAGCAAACCCACAGCAAACATCATTTGCAATAGTAAAAAACTGAAAGAATTTCCTTTAAGATCAGGAGCAAGCCAAGGATGTCTACTCTCAATACCTTTATTCAGTATAGTTTTGGAAGTCCTAGCCATGGCAGTTAGATAAGAAAAAAGAAAGAAATCCAAATTGGAAAAGAAGTAAAAGTGTCAGTGTTTGCAGATGACATGGTACATACATAGATACATACATGCTAAAGATATTACCAGAAAGCTACTGGAGCTCATTAATTTTGGTAAAGTTGTAGGATACAAAGGTAATGCACATAAATCTTTTGTATTACTATACATTGGCAACAAAAGATCGAAAATTGAAATCAAGGAAACAATCCCATTTACCATTGCAACAAAAAGAATAAAATACCTAGAATAAGCTTACCTCAGAGAAGGCAATGGCATCCCACTCCAGTACTCTTGCCTGGAAAATCCCATGGACGGAGGAGCCTGGTAGGCTGTAGTCCATGGGGTTGCTAAGAGTCGGACACAACTGAGCAACTTCCTTTTCACTTTTCACTTTCATGCATTGGAGAAGGAAATGGCAACCCACTCCAGTGTTCTTGCCTGGAGAATCCCAGGGGCGGGGGAGCCTGGTGGACTTCCGTCAATGGGGTTGCACAGAGTCGGACACGACTGAAGTGACTTAGCAGCAGCAGCAGCAAGGAGGCAAAAGATCTGTACTCAGAAAACTAAGATGCTGATGATAGAAATTAAAGATGACAAACAGATGGAGAGAGAATACCATGTTCTTGGGTTAAAATAATCAATATTGCAAAAATGACTATACTAAGCCAACACAATCTACAGTTTCAAAGTAATCCCTATCAAATTACCAATGGCATTTTTCACAGTTGTTTACTCACTAGGTTGTGTTAGAACTAAAATTTTGCAGTTTGTATGGAAATGCAAAAGACCCCAAATAGTCAAAGCAGTCTTGAGAAAGAAAAACAAGACTGGAGGAACCAGACTATCTGACTTCAAACTATACTACAAAGTCATCAAGACAGTGTGGTACTGACACAGAAACAGAAATATAGATCAATGGAATGTGATAGAAAGCTCAGAAATAAACCCATGCGCCTGTGGTCAATTAATCTAACAGCAGTGGGAAGACAATGGAGAAAAGACAGTCTCTTCAAAAAATGGTACTGGGAAAACTGAACAGCTACATGTAAAAGAATGAAACTAGAATATTCCCTAACATGATCCAGCAAAACAAACTCAAAATGAATTAAAAACTTAAATGTAAGGCTGGAAAAATTCTTAGAATAAAGAATTCACTGTAAAATTCTTAGAAGAAAACATAGGCAGAACACTGACACACATGACAGCAGCCTCTTTTTTGACCCACCTTTTGTTGTTCAGTTGCCCAGTCGTGTTGGACTCTTTGTGACCCCAGGGGCTGCAGCACCCCAGCCAGCCCTCCCTGTCCCTCACCATCTCCCAAAGTTCACTCAAGTTTATGTCCCTTGCATCAGTGATGCCATCCAGCCATCTCATCCTCTGACCCTTCTTCTGCCCTCAGTCTTTCCCAACATCCGGGACTTTTCCAATGTATTGGCTGTTCTCACCAGATGATCACAATATCCTAGAGCAATGCAAATAAAAACAAAAATAAATGGGATCTAATTAAACTTAAAAGCTTCTGTACTTCAAAGGAAACCATAGACAAAACAAAAAGACAACCCTCAGAATGGAAAAAATATATTTGTGAATGAAGAAACTGACAAGGGAATAATCTCCAAAATGTACAGATAGCTCAAGTAGCTCAGTATCAAAAAACAACCAAATCAAAAAATGGGCAGAAGATCTAAATAGACATGTCTTCAAAGAAGACATACAGATGGCCAAAAACACATGAAAAGATGCTCAACATCACTAATGAGAATTGCAAATCAAAACTACAATGAGGTATCACCTTACACAAGTCAGAATGGCCATCATCAAAAAATCTACAAACAGTAAATGCTGGAGAGGTGTGGAGAGAAGCGAACTCTTCTATACTGTTGGTGGCAATGTTAATTAGTATACCCACTATGGAGAACAGTGTGGAGGTTCCTTAAAAGACTAAACATAGAGGTACCATAATGACCCAGCAATCCCACTCCTAGGTATATACCCAGAGAAAATCATAATTCAAAGATAGATGCACCCCAGTATTTGTTGCAGTACTATTTACAATAGCCATCACATGGGAGCAACCTAAATGTTCATCAGCAGAGAAAGGGACAGAGTCTTAGAAAAGTTCAATCTTCCAAGACTGAACCAGGAAGAAATAGAAATTATGAACAACCCAATTGCAAGCACTGAAATTGAAGCTGTGATAAAAAATCTCCCCAAAAACAAAAGCCCAGGACCAGATGGTTTCACAGGAGAATTCTGTCAAACATTTAGAGAAGAGCTAATGCATATCCTTCTAAAACTCTTTCAAAAAAATTGCAGAGGAAGGAATACTTTCAAACTCATTCAACGAGGCCACCATCACCCTGAAACCAAAACCAGACAAAGACAACACAGGAAAGGAAAACTGCAGGCCAATATCACTGATGAACATAGATGCGAAAATCCTCAACAAAATTTTAGCAAACAGAATTCAACAACACATTAAAAAGTTCATACACCATGATCAAGTTGGGTTTATTCCAGGAATGCAAGGATTCTTCAATATATGCAAGTCAATCACTGTGACACATCATATTAACAAATTGAAAGATAAAAACCATATGATAATCTCAAGAGATGCAGAAAAAACCTTAGACAAAATTCAGCACCAATTTATAATTAAAACTCTTCAAAAAAATGGGCATAGAAGGAGCCTACCTCAACATAATAAAGGCCATGTGTGATAAGCCTACAGCAAACATTATTCTCAATGATGAAAAACTGAAATATTCCCCCTAAGATCAGGAACAAGACAAGGGTGTCCGGTTTCACCACTATTATTCAACATAGTTTTGGAAGTCCTAGCTACAGCAATCAGAGAAGAAAAAGAAAGGGAATCCACAGTGGAAAAGAAGTAAAGCTCTCACTGTTTGCAGATGACATGATACTGTACATAGAAAACCCTAAAGATACCATAGAAAATTACTAGAGCTAATCAGTGAATTTAGCAAAGTTGCAGGATACAAAATCAACACACAGAAATCACTTGCATTTCTATACGCTAACAATAAAAAATCAGAAAGAGAAGTTAAGGAATCAATCCCATTCACCATTGCAACAAAAAGAATAAAATATTAGGAATAAACTTACCTAAGGAGACAAAAGAACTGTACACAGAATAAGACTGATGGAAGAAATCAAAGATGACATAAACAGATGAGAGATATTCCATGTTTCTGAGTAAGAAGAATCAATATTATAAAAATGACTATACTGTGAAATAGTCTACGGATTCAGTGTGCTCCCTGTCACATTACTAATGGCATTTTTCACAGAACTAGAACAAAAAATTTCACAATTCATATGGAAACACAAAAGACCCCGAATAGCCAAACCAGTCTTGAGAAAGAAGAATGGAGCTGGAGGAATCAACTTTCCTGACTTCAGACTATACTACAAAGCTACAGTCATCAAGACAGTATGGTACTGGCACAAAAACAGTAATATAGACCAATGGAACAAGATACAAAGCCCAGAAATAAACCCATGCACCTATGGGTACCTTATTTTTGACAAAAGAGGCAAGAATATACAATGGGGCAAAGACAGCCTCTTCATTAAATGGTGCTGGAAAAACTGAACAGCTACATGTAAAAAAATGAAATTGGAACACTTCCTAACCCCATACACAAAGATACACTCAAAATGGATTAAAGACCTAAATGTAATACCAGAAACTATAAAACTCTTCAGTTCAGTTGCTCAGTCGTGTCCAACTCTTTGTGACCCCATGGACTGCAGCACGCCAGGCTTCCCTGTCCATCACCAACTCCTGGAGCTTGCTCAAACTCATGTCCTTGGAGTCGGTGATGCCATCCAACCATCTCATCCTCTGTCGTCCCTGTCTCCTCCTGCCTTCAGTCTTTTCCAGCATCACAAAACTCTTAGAGGAAAACATAGGCAGAACACTTGATGATACAAATCAAAGCAAGATCCTCTATGACTCACCTCCTAGAGTAATGGAAATAAAAACAAAAGTAAATAAGTGGGACCTGATTAAACTCATAAGCTTTTGCACAGCAAAGGAAACTATAAGCAAGGTGAAAAGACAAACCTCAGGATGAGAGAAAATAATAGCAAATGAAACAACTAATAAAGGATTAATTTCCAAAGTATACAAGCAGCTCATACAACTCAATACCAGAAAAACAAACAATCCAATCAAAAAGTGGGGAAAAGACCTAAACAGACATTTCTCCAAAGAAGACACACAGATGGCTAACAAACACATAAAAAGATGCTCAACATTGCTCATTATTAGAGAAATGCAAATTAAAACTACAATGAGATATCACCTCACACCAGTCAAAATGCCCATCATCAAAAAGTTTACAATCAAATGCTGGAGGGGGTGTGGAGAAAAGGTAATGCTCCTGCACCTTTGGTGGGAATGTAAATTGATCCAGCCACTATGGAAGACAGTATGGAGATTCCTTAAAAAATTAGGAATAAAACCACCATACAACCCAGCAATCCCACTCCTAGGCATATAGCCTGAGGAAACCAAAATTGAAAAAGGCACATGTATCCCATCGTTCACTGCAGCACTATTTACAATAGCTGGAACATGGAAGCAACTATCGATGGTAGTCCATCAATAGATGAATGGATAAAGAAGTTGTGGTACACATACACAAAGGAATATTACTCAGCCATATAACAGGAATGCACTTGGGTCAGTCAGTTCTGATGAGGTGGATGAACCTAAAGCCTATTATACAGAGTGAAGTAAGTCAGAAAAGGAGAGATAAATATTGTATACTAACACATGTATACAGAATCTAGAAAAATGGTACTGAGGAATTTTTTTTACAGGGCAGCAATGGAGAAACAGACATAGAGAATAAACTTATGGACATGGGGAGAGGGGAGGAGTGGGTGAGATGTATGGAGAGAGTAACATGGAAATTTACATTACCATATGTAAAATAGATAGCCAATGGAAATTTGCTGTATGGCTCAGGAAATTCAAACAGGGGCTCTCTATCAACCTAGAGGGGTAAGATTAGGAGGGAGATGGGAGAGAGGTTCAAAAGGGAGGGGATATATGTATACCTATGGCTGATTCATGTTGAAGTTTGATAGAAAACAACAAAACTCTGTAAAGCAATTATCCTTCAATTAATAAATTTTAAAAAGATGTACATAGATACAATGGAATGGGGCTTCCCTTGTAGCTCAGTCGGTAAAGAATCTGCCTGCAACACAGGAGATCCAGGTTCAATTCTTGGGTTGGAAAGATGCCCTGGAGAAGGAAATGGCAAACTCACTCCAGTATTCTTGCCTGGAGAATCCTATGGACAGAGAAGCCTGGCAGGTTACAGTCCATGGGGTCACAAGAGTCAGACACGACTTAGCAACTAAACCACCACCACCACGATGGAATATCACACAGTCATAAAAAAGAGCAAAGCAATGCTATTTGCAGCAATTAGGGTGGACCCAGAGATTGTCATACTGACTAAAGTCAGACTCAGAAAGAGAAGATGATATCACTTATATATGGAACCTAAAAAATGGTACAGATGAACTTACAAACAGAAGTAGTCACATATGTAAAAAACAAATTAATTGTTACCAGGGCATAAGAGGGAGAGGAATAAATTGGGAGATTGGAATGGACATATACACACTACTGTATAAAAAATAGATGACTAATAAGAACCTGCTTTACAGGGAACTCCACCCAATACTCGGTAATGGACTCTATGGAAATATAATCTTTAAAAAGACTAGATATATATGTATGTAAGTATAAATGATTCACTTTGCTGTACACCTAAAACTAACACAGCACTGTAAATCAACTATGCTCCAATAAAATTAAAAAAGGGAGAAGCAACCAGTCATTATGTATCTCCCGATGGAGAAGACTTGTCACCCAAGAGGTAACCTACCCCAAACCATCTGGTCTTACTCTGATCCAGATTTTGTGCCAACTTTCAGTTTACAGTGAGAGTACACTCAATAGGTTCCCACGGGAAAAAATCTACCACACAAAGAACCCGTTTTCTCAACAAATAAATTGCAAAGAAACTTAATAGAGATGTAGATGCTACCCATGAGGGTAAGAGGCATGAGAAGAAAATAGCGTAATTTACATATTAACAAAAAAATCATATGATCATCTCAATAGATTTAAAAAAGTAATGTGACAAAATTCAGCATTTATTCATGGGAAAAAACCCAAAAACCACCTCACAGCAAACTAGTAATAGAAGTGAGTTTCCCTAAACTATTGGGTATTTATGAAAACTCCACACCTAACCTCACAGTTAATGTGAGACAGAGTGCTTTTTAAGATCAGAAACAAGGCAAGGAGCTCCTCTTTCACCACTCCTACTAAATTAAACGTTATATTGGCAGTCCCAGTCCGTGTAATAGGCAAGAAAGAGAAATTAAAAGCCTAGATATTTGAAAGGAGAAGATGTACAATCCGTTGGCAGATGATGTTACCAAATGCGAGTTCAGTGTGCTCGACAGACAGTGAGGTCAAACAAACCAAACGGTGGGAGTTTGGAACAGAGAAAGGTTTATGGCTGCGCTGAGCAGGGAGAACAGTTGGCTGCTGCTGCTGCTGCTAAGTCACTTCAGTCGTGTCCGACTCTGTGTGACCCCAGAGACGGCAGCCCACCAGGCTCCCCTCTCCCTGGGATTCTCCAGGCAAGAACACTGGAGTGGGTTGCCATTTCCTTCTCCAATGCATGAAAGTGAAAAGTCAAAGTGAAGTCGCTCAGTCGTGTCTAACTCTTAGCGACCCCATAGACTGGAGCCTACCAGGATCCTCCGTCCATGGCATTTTCCAGGCAAAAGTACTGGGGTAGGGTGCCATTGCCTTCCCCAGAACAGTTGGTTAAAGCCCCTCAAACCCAGAACTCCTTGAAGGGTATTATTGAAGTATTTTTAAAGGCCAGGTGAGGGAGGGGACTTTTTGCAAGCTTGAGGCCTGAGAAAACTCTTTTCACATAATGAAATCCCGAGAAGACTGTGAAATTGACTTAGAGCATAGTTTCCCCCACTGTTAACAGCGAGGCCTGCATTTGCAGTCCTTGGTTGTGTCCATAGCACCTTGTTTTAATAAATAGGGAAACAATGGTATTTCAAGGCACTTAAAAGTTTGGGAGCTGAGATGCTGCTCCAAAATAGGATATTGCAGTTTATATTTGCTGAAGATACCTAAATTCATCAATGAAAGGACTTTGTTGCAATCCACAATCAACGGCATCCAATTTCCAACAGTTGTAACACCCTCTCCAGTTCTCCACCATTTCTCTATAGTGTTCATTTGTTTCTTACTACCTTTAGAAGTTGTAAACATGGAAGAACTGAAAAATAGAAAGCAGAAAATTTTGCATAATATTACCATCCAAGGCAACTACATTTTATTGTGTCTTATATCTTCTCTATGTTTTGAAGTTTCTGAAATTGGGATGCAAGTTATAATCAATGTGTACATTTAATTTGGTTTTCCTTTTTCTTGAAAGTTGTTGTTAAATCAGTGCTCAAACTTTATTTTCACCTGCCAAAAATATTAATTTTAAAGTTATTTCAAATAATTTGGCTTTGAGTTCCAAAGTGCATGATACGAATTCATATTGATTCTTACTATGGTTTCAGGAGCAGGAAATAAAATGATGTGTTCCAAGTTTTACTTTCTCTGGGGTCCTGCAAATTTTCTAAGAATACATTGCCTTCGACTAATTAATTTGTTTTTTTAGTCTTTTAAAAGCAAGGTAGTTTTTTTTTTAATGTATTTTATTTATTTATTTTTGGTTGCTCTGGGTCTTCTTTGCTGTATGGGCCTTCTCTAGTTACAGCGAGTGGGGGCTTTTCTTTGTTGTGGTGTACCGGCTTTTCATCTCAGTGGCTTCTCTTGCTGTGGAGCACAGGCTCTAGGCATAAGGGCTTCGGTTGTTGCACCACGCAGGCTCAGCAGCTGTGGTTCGCGGGCCGGTGGGTGTGTGGGCTTCAGTAGTTGTGACCCATGGACTTAGTCGCTCCACAGCATGTGGAATCTTCCAGACCACTGATCAAACCTATGTTCCCTGCATAGGCAGGCGGGTTCTTACTACTGTACCACCATGAAAGTCCTGACTAATTTAATTCGAAGTAAATTATTTTTAAGAGGGGTTGGTGACTGGCAAACCTATTTAATATTTTCTATTATTTAAAAGGGGGAGCTTCCCAGGTGACTTCATGGGTAAAGAATCTTCCTGCCAGTGCTAGAGCCACAGGAGACACAGGTTCAATCCCTAAATCAGGAAGATCCCCTGGAGAAGGAAATGACAACCCGCTCCAATATTCTTGCTGGCATAATCCCATGGACAGAAGAGCCTGGCAGGCTGCAGTCCATGGGATCGCAGAGTCAAACACTACTGGAGTGACTAAGGACACAGATTATTCAAGGATATATTATGTTTATCTTTCACAGGAGAGAGAGCAGTTGATGCATACCCAGATAATGGAGAGTGAAGGTAGATTTAGGCCCCACTGGAAAGTAGGACCTGGGTGTCTCAGTTCATGAGTTTGAATTCTTAATAATTTGTAGCTCAGTCAGTAAAGAATCTGCCTGCAGTGTAGGAGATCGGGGTTCGAACCCTGGGTTGGGAAGACCCCCTGGAGAAGGAAATGGCAACCCACTCCAGTATCCTTGCCTGGAAAATCTCATGGACTGTGGAGCCTGGTGGGCTGCAGTCCATGGGGTCGCAAAGAGTTGGGCACGACTGAGCAACTAATACTTAATACAGATTTTTTTACTGGCAAATATTCTAACGGTGAAATTAAGTGGTATTCTCTGTCTCTCTTTTTGCAAAAACTGATTATTTCCATTCATGACCCACTTTTCAGCTCTCTTACCTGTGCAGGCTCACGGTTTGTGCCAGCAGGTGGCGCTGTATACAAAACAAAGCGACCACAGGGACGATTCTCTCTCAACATGGAACTCAACTGTGAGAAATTTCTGGCTTTACTAGTTTATTTTTTACCTCACATTTCATAAATCAGCATTACTTGCCATGTCTCTTATATGAATTTTTGTCTCTTGATACTCAAATCAGAAATATTACAACTGAGATAATACTTGTGTGATGTCTCGTGTGCAGAGCAGTTGATGTGCTTGGATTAAGAGCTTACAGGCTGGCCCTGCTCGTTTGCATATATCAGTGTTTCCTACAAAGATGCAAAAACGCACTATCTCTGGACACTCTATGCCCCAAACAGGGATATCTATGAGTCCTGGTTTGTAACAGGGTATTCCATTGTCAGCTGACATACCTACAACTCCTTACCAAAGCTTAGCATTTGCTAGCATCCCACAGAGAAGAGCTAAAGCACAGTAGGGAAATAGATTAAGTGGCGTTCAGGAGCTGGGTTTCTAGCTGTCTTTGGGTCACCAGGTAACTTTGGGCAAGTCCTTTGACTCTGGACCTTAGTGTCTTGGTCTATAACATGAGACAGTCGGCCTGCTTCATTTCTTGTGTCTTAACAAAGAATTATCGTATTACTGGATTCTATCATATTTGAGTTTTATTTAAAGTTTTCCTGAACTAAATAAAGTTTTAGTGGAATTCCAAGTAAAACAAAAATCACCAGATAAACCACTGATATACAAAATAGTCATTCTATCCACATGCAGTAAGAGGAAAATAACTGCTGATTTTTATCTTTTGCATTATTTAGCTAGCTTTGGAGGGCTGTCCTATATAATTGCTCCCGTTAATACAGAGTGGGAACTTTCTTGGGTTTTTGATTCACATCTTGCTCTCTGAGTGCCTCAAAAAGAAGGCATGAGATGTGTACTGTCTGGATGTGGGATGTTTATGTCTGGGTCACATTCATGTCTTTATTTTTCTTTAATATCATCCCAACAGGGAGCAAATGTGATATTTCCCCCAAATTGTGCAAACCTAACATGGCTCTAAAGATCTGTATCTCTCTACTTTTTAATGCAGAATATGGAGCATATAATCTATAAATGTACAGTTGGTCGGTCAAACACTCTTGACCACCTCCACTCCATCCCCTGCCTCTGTCTCCTCCTCAAGGGCCTCACTTTCTTGACCCCACCCACTAACGCTCCTGCAGGTCCCCAGCTTGTCCTGCATTTGACATGGTTTGGCCAAGGTTCCAATCAGTATAGAGAAGTGATACGCAGTGAAGTGTCTGCAGAGATTAGACTCTGAAAATGTATAAACAAATGAAAGGTCAAGGCCAGGAGTAGACAGGACACAGCCCTGCTGTAAGGAAAAGGAAATAGAGCCAGTGAGATAAGTTAGCTCACCAGACTTTTATTTCCACGCTGTAGATGTTCTCCAAAATATTTATAGTACATGGCCCGTGCATGTAACTTTATTGCATTTTCTGAGCAAGCTAACAATGATCGATTTGGACAGTTTGAAATGATTTCCTTGCTCCCCTAAATCAGTTCCTTGTTGGAAAGTGAAATAGATACCTAACAAGCATAATAAATTAATGAAAAGAAAACATACTAACATTTGTTGGCTCCTTACTATGTGCCAGTACAGCTCTTGATCTGTACCTTCTCATCTAATGTTCACAGCCATCCTGGGAAGCAAAGGTTTGCTGTTCTGATTTTTTTGTCTGGGGAAAGTTTAAGTGCCAGACGCAGGAGGCAGTAATACAGAGAAAGGATGGCATCACTACCTGTGGTCTTAGCCTCCCTCTTCCACTCCTTTGTCAGTGCTCACTCTGTAACCAGCCTGGCCTCCACACTGTTCCTTAAATTCCCAGGCACACAGCTGTCCAGGCTGTTTCCTTCCCTTCTCCTCTGCCTGGAATACCCCTGCACAGCTGTTCATGTGGCTGACCCTTCATTGCCCTTAGAGCTTTGCTGAAACTCCACCTTGTATTGAAGTGTTCCATGCCCACCCCCACTTCCTGCCTATCTTGCTTAGTTTTCCCTCCTTAACCTTTACCACTAGCACAATATCTGTTTTGCTGATTTATTTTATCTGTTATTGTTTCCCTGTGCCCGGAAGAGCGCGCGGCACATAGTTGTTGTACAATAATGTTTGTGGAGTGAATGAGTGAGCACATGAACAAGTGCTTTCTCCACGATTCTGCCTCCTCGCCTGCTGCTACGGAGCAAAGCACATTCTAGGGTTTTGCACATCCCACTGCAGGTAACTTTGGTTTCATTTCTGCAGAGTACAGGTATCCCCTGCCATCCTGAAAGCAGATTGTCCTTATGAAAACTGTAACCTGAAATAGTGTAAAGTGAAGAAGGGGTTACCTTAGGACAGATCTTGTTAAGAGATGCACGAAATAAATGGAGATAAAGCACAGATGCTCACAGACACAGTTCAAAGTATGGCAGCTTGATGCTGAGACACTGAGCGTGGTGCCAGGAAGCAGCTCAGAGGTGCCCCTTTCCCTGCTTGGAGTGGGTGCTGCCCCCACAATGGCTGCTACATATGAAGTCTGAATGCTGTGTTTGCTTTTCTCCTTTTTTAATAGAAATAAAACTTCTCTTCAAATTTCTTTTGGTTAACAAACACAGGTACTAATGTAGGTATTTATTTTTAGTTGGAGGATAATTGCTTTACAATGTTATGTTGGTTTCTGCCATACAACAAAGAGAATCAGTTATAACCATATATATATATCTACACTCCCTCCTGAATCTCCCTCCCACCCTAGGTCTTTCTTCAAAGAGATGTGGCATTAAGGAAATTTTTGAAAAGCAGGGGATGCCCATAACTTTATGTTAGAAAAATAATTCTTTGTTTCTGATCTCACTCTAAGAAGTGTTGGACCTCCTCTAGTGGCCTGAAAAGCCTGGATAGGTGGGATTGGAGCCTGACTATGATGTTGGAAGGCCCCTACCAGGAAGGCCCCTGCATAGCCAGCATGCCAGGTACTCAAGCGGGCATCCATCTGCTCTTCACATTGGGAGTGACAGAGTGGGGTGAAATAGCCACAAATATCTGACCTGCAATACTGCCCAGGTCCTTGAATAAGCAGTAGGTTGTAAGGCCAACAGCAGTCCACTGTGGGTGTACATACAAGGCACCAGAGCAACCCATTCTTTTCTCTGCTCCACATGCTTCTGCCCCATCCCTTTCCACCTCCTTTAGCTGCACAAGCTTCTCCAAGCCCCTTGTTTGCCAGGTCACAGCTGGACACAGGAGCTTGGCTACTCCAAAGGAGCTCATAGGCCAATGGGGATCAAAGACTGGTTCACTAAGCAAAGTATTGTGATACAGGAACTCAGGGACACCTCTGGAGGGAGGAGGAGCAGACAGCTAAGATGAACCATCCAGAAGCTGCCAGGCAAGGCTTGTTCTGTCTTCTGAAGCAAGGTTATCAGTGAATGTGCATTTTGAGTCATAGCTATGTTCTTTACTAACTTTTTATATTCTACCTCTTAAAAAAAATAATTCTTTGCCCTGCATTCCTCAAACACTGGGTTTCTAATTTTACATTTGTTGTATTCTGTGCAATTACATGAGATGATATTAGAGAAACTTCAGAAAAAGATAAAAAGAGATCATTCTGATTTGGTACAAAGACTGAGGAGGTAGCTGCTACCTTTCTTAGAATGCTGGCTAAACCTTTAGAATGTTTTCACAAAGAAAATAAAGTTTTGACCTCTGATTTGGTACCTGAAGCGATCCAGAGCCCATTCATGGCTGATTATGGTGCTCCAGGTTTAAATGTGTTCAGGCATCTTCATTTTTTTTCTTCTCCCAGCCCAATGCTCTCGGAGGAATGAGCTAGCTCATAGGCAATCTGGTCATTAAACAGCTAAAAGTTCCTCCTGATAGTCTATGTTAGGTAAGCTGCTCCCTTTCTTTTTATTTCTAAAAATACCTCAAGTTTAAAAGTCTAGGAAATATTTTGACAGGAAACCCTAAGTTTATTTTAATCATCTCTGAAAGTCTGGCTGTTGGTTTGAAAATGTCAACCCCCAGATTTGGAGAGTGCGAGCCTCTGCCCTCACTTTCTTTTCTGCCAACTCTTTCCTGGACTCTTTTCCTATCCTGACGTTCTGCTGCAATTTCACTCAGTCCACTCTTGGCCTTTTGGAAACCTGACATTCTATGCAAAACCAGGATATTTCGATATAAAATATCTAACAGTTTTGTTGCTGTTTAGTCACTCAGTCATGTCCAACTCTTTGCGACCCCATGGACTGCAGTGCACCAGGCTTCCTTGTCGTTCATTATCTCCCAGAGTTTGCTCAAATTCATGTCCATTGAGTCTATGATGCCATCCAATCATCTCATCCTCTATCGCCCCCTTCTCTTCCTGCTGTCAATCTTTCCCAGCATCAGGGTCTTTTTCAATGAGTCGGATCTTTGCATCAGATGGCCAAAGTATTAGCCATCTGATGGCTTCAACTTCAGCATCAGTCCTTCCAACGAATAATCAGGATTGATTTCCTTTAGGATTGACTGGTTTGATCTCCTTGCAGTCCAAGGGACTCTCAAGAGTCTCCTCCAGCACCTCAGTTCAAAAGCATCAATTCTTCGACACTCAGCCTTCTTTATGGTCCAACTCTCGAATTCGTAGATGACTACTGGAAAAACCATAGCTTTGACAAGACAGACCTCTTTGTTGGCAAAGTGATGATGTCTCTGCTTTTTAATATGCTGTCTAGGTTTGTCATAGCTTTTCTTCCAAGGAGCAAGCGTCTTTTAATTTCATAGCTGTAGTCACCATTCTCAGTAATTTTGGAGCCCAAAAAAATAAAGTCTGCCATTGTTCCTATTTTTTCCCCATCTATTTGCCATGAAGTGATGGGACTGGATGCCATGATCTTAATTTTTTGAATGTTAAGTTTTAAACAAGCTTTTCACTCTCTTCTTTCACCTTCATCAAGAGGCTGTTTAGCTGGGAGAGCAGGGGGCCCTGTGTCAGAACGTGGATGTGCCCACATGTGGCCAGGCTTGGAAAGCCCCAGATGCAAGGGAGACTCTGACATGTGCATCTAATTCTTCTTCTTTTTTTTTAATTTATTTTTTTATTGAAGGATAATCACTTTACAGAATTTTGTTGTTTTCTGCCATACCTCAATGTGAGTCAGCTGTAGGTAAACATATAGCCCCTCCCTTTTGAACCTCCCTCCCACCTCCCTCCCCATCCCACCCCTCTAGGTTGGTACAGAGCCCCAGTTTAAATTTCCTGAGCCATACAGTAAATTCCTGTTGGCTATCTATTTTACATATGGTAATGTAAGTTTCCATGTTACTCTCTCCATACATCTCACCCTCTCCTCCCCTCTCCCGATGTCCATAAGTCCATTCTCTATGTTTCTCCATTGCTGCCCTGTAAATAAATTCTTAAGTACCATTTTTCTAGATTCCGTATACATGTGTTGCTGCTATTGCTGCTAAGTCACTTCAGTTGTGTCCGACTCTGTGTGACCCCATAGATGGAAGCCCACAAGGCTCCCCCGTCCCTGGGATTCTCCAGACAAGAACACTGGAGTGGGTTGCCATTTCCTTCTCCAATACATGAAAGTAAAAAGTGAAAGTGAAAGTGAAAGTGAAGTCATATCCAACTCTTAGCGACCCTATGGACTGCAGCCTACCAGGCTTATCTGTCCATAGGATTTTCCAAGCAAGAGTACTGAAGTGGGGTGCCATCGCCTTCTCCGATATATGTGTTAGAATACTATATTTATTTTCTCTTTCTGACTCATCACTCTGTATAATAGGTTCTAGGTTCATTCACCTCATCAAAACCCGATAACAAATGCCTGGGGCTGGAGCACTGGGACGACCTGGAGGGATGGTGTGGGGAGGGGAGAGGGAGGAGGGTTCAGGATGGGGAACACGTGTATACTGGCGGCGGATCCATCTTAATGTATTGTAAAAGCAATACAATATTGTAAAGTTAAGCAAAATAAAAAAAAAATTAAAAAAAAAATTCCCCTAAACCAAAAAAAAAAAAAAAACCTGATTCAAATGAATTCCTTTCTATGGCTGAATGATATTCCATTGGGTATATGTACCACAACTTCTTTATCCAT
The DNA here is from genome assembly GCA_935064755.1 of Tragelaphus eurycerus. Lineage (NCBI taxonomy): Eukaryota > Metazoa > Chordata > Mammalia > Artiodactyla > Bovidae > Tragelaphus > Tragelaphus eurycerus. Next base: position 21,332,825 of record CAKXYN010000002.1, on the reverse strand, counting down.
TCATCTATGGGTGGACATCTAGGTTGCTTCCATGTTCTAACTATTGTAAATAGTGCTGCAGTGAACAATGGGATACATGTGCCTTTTTCAGTTTTGGTTTCCTCAGGGTATATGCCTAGGAGTGGGATTAGTGGGTTGTATGATGGTTTTATTCCTAGTTTTTTTAAGGAATCTCCATACTGTCTTATGGTGTTGGAGAAGACTCTTGAGAGTCCCTTGGACTGCAAGGAGATCCAACCAGTCCATTCTGAAGGAGATCAGCCCTGGGATTTCTTTGGAAGGAATGATGCTAAAGCTGAAACTCCAGTACTTTGGCCACCTCATGCGAAGAGTTGACTCATTGGAGAAGACTCTGATGCTGGGAGGGATTGGGGGCAGGAGGAGAAGGGGACAACAGAGGATGAGATGGCTGGATGGCATCACTGACTCGATGAATGTGAGTCTGAGTGACCTCTGCGAGTTGGTGATGGACAGGGAGGCCTGGCGTGCTGCAATTCATGGGATCGCAAAGAGTGGGACATGACTGAGTGACTGATCTGATCTGATACTGTCTTCCATAGTGGCTGGATCAATTTACATTCCTACCAACAGTGCAGGAGCATTACCTTTTCTCCACACCCTCTCCAGCATTTGTTTGTAGACTTTTTGATGATGGACATTTTGACCGGTGTGAGGTAATATCTCATTGTAGTTTTAATTTGCATTTCTCTAATAATGAGCAATGTTGAGCATCTTTTCATGTGTTTGTTAGCCATCTGTGTGTCTTCTTTGGAGAAATGTCTGTTTAGGTCTTTGCCCCACTTTTTGATTGGATTGTTTGTTTTTCTGGTATTGAGTTGTATGAGCTGCTTGCATACTTTGGAAATTAATCCTTTATTAGTTGTTTCATTTGCTATTATTTTCTCTCATTCTGAGATTTGTCTTTTCACCTTGCTTATAGTTTCCTTTGCTGTGCACCAGCTTTTAAGTTTAATAAGGTTTGAATTGTTTACTTTTGTTTTTATTTTCATGACTCTAGGAGGTGGGTCATAGAAGATCTTGCTTTGATTTATGTCATTGAGTGTTCTGCCTATATTTTCCTCTAAGAGTTTTATAGCTTCTGGTCTTACATTTAGGTCTTTAATCCATTTTGATTTTATCTTTGTTTATGGTGTTAGGAAGTGTTCCAATTTCATTTTTTTACATGTAACTGTCCAGTTTTCCCAGCACCATTTATTGAAGAGGCTGTCTTTGCACCATTTTATATTCTGCCTCCTTTGTCAAAAATAAGGTGCATGGGTTTATTTCTGGGCTTTCTATCTTGTTCCATTGATCGGTATTTCTGTTTTTGTGCCAGTACCATACTGTCTTGATGACTGTAGCTTTGTAGTATAGTCTGAAGTCAGGAAGGTTGATTCCTCCAGCTCCATTCTTCTTTCTCAAGACTGGTTTGGCTATTTGTGAAGTGTGAAATTTTTTGTTCTAGTTCTGTGAAAAATGCCACTGGTAATTTGATAGGAATCACATTGAATCTGTAGATTGAATTTGGTAGTATAGTCATTTTCACAATATTCATTCTTCCTACTCAGGAATGTGGAATACCTCTCATCTGTTTATGTAATCTTTGATTTCTTTCATCAGTGTCTTATAATTTTCTGTGTACAGTTCTTTTGTCTCCTTAGGTAAGTTTATTCCTAGATATTAATTCTTTTTGTTGCAATGGTGAATGGGATTGATTCCTTAATTTCTCTTTCTGATTTTTCATTGTTAGTATATAGAAATGCAAGTGATTTCTGTGTGTTGATTTTGTATTCTGCAACTTTGCTAAATTCACTGATTAGCTCTAGTAATTTTCTATAATATCTTAAGGAATTTCTGTGTACAGTGTCATGTCATCTGCAAACAGTGAGAGCTTTACCTCTTCTTTTCCAATCTGGTTTCCCTTTATTTCTTTTTCTTTTCTGATTACTGTAGCTAGGACTTCCAGAACTATGTTGAATAATAGTGGTGAAAGTGGATACCCTTGTCTTGTTCCTGATCTTAGGGGGAATATTTCAGTTTTTCACCATTGAGAATAATGTTTGCTGTAGGCTTATCACACATGGCCTTTATTATGTTGAGGTAGGCTCCTTCTATGACCATTTTTTTTGAAGAGTTTTAGTTATAAATGGGTGCTGAATTTTGTCTAAGGTTTTTTTCTGCATCTCTTGAGATTATCATATGGTTTTTATCTTTCAATTTGTTAATATGATGTGTCACAGTGATTGACTTGCATATATTGAAGAATCCTTGCATTCCTGGAATAAACCCAACTTGATCATGGTGTATGAACTTTTTAATGTGTTGCTGAATTTTGTTTGCTAAAATTTTGTTAAGGATTTTTGCATCTATGTTCATCAGTGATACTGGCCTGTAGTTGTGATACTGGCCTTTTCTCTGTTGTCTTTGTCTGGTTTTGGGATTAGGGTGATGGTGGCCTCATCAAATGAGTTTGAAAGTGTTCCTTCCCCTGCAATTTTTTGAGAGTTTTAGAAGGATATGCATTAGTTCTTCTCTAAATATTTGATAGAATTCTATGAAGCCATCTGGTCCTGGGCTTATGTTTTCTGGGAGAGTTTTGATCACAGCTTCAATTTCAGTACTTGTAATTATGTTGTTCATAATTTCCATTTCTTCCTGGTTCAGGCTTGGAAGATTGAACTTTTCTAAGAATCTGTCCGTTTCTTCCAGGTTATCCATTTTGTTGCCATATAGTTGTTCATAAAAGTCTCCTATAATCCTTTGTATTTCTGCATTGTCTGTTGTAACCTCTCCTTTTTCATTTCTAATTTTGTTGATTCTTCTCTCTTTTCTTCTTGATGAGTCTGACTAAAGGTTTATCAATTTTGTTTATCTTCTCAGAGAAACAGCTTTCAGTTTTATTAATCTTTACTATTGTTTCTTTCATTTCTTTTTCATTTATTTCTGCTCAGATCTATATGATTTCTTTCTTTCTACTAATTTTGGGGTTTTTTGGTTCTTCTTTTTCCAGTTGGTGTAGGTGTAAAGTTAGGTTGTCTATTTAATGTTTTTCTTGTTTCTTGAGGTAGTATTATATTGCTATATACTTCCCTCTTAGAACTACTTTTGCTGCATCCCATAGGTTTTGAGTTGTCATATTTTTGTTGTCATTTGTTTCTAAAAAGTTTTTGATTTCCCTTTTGATTTCTTCAGTAACCTGTTGGTTATTTAGAAAAATGCTTTTTAATCTCCATGTGTTTGTGTTTCTTAGTTTTTTTCTTGTAATTGATATCTAGTCTCATAGCATTGTAGTCAGATAAGATGCTTGAAAAGATGCTTGAAAATTGAAAAGATTCAATTTTCTTAAATTTACTGAGGTTTGATTTGTGACCCAAGATGTGGTCTATCCTAGAGAATGTTCCACGTGCACTTGAGAATAAGGTGTATTCTTCTGCATTTGGATGGAATGTCCTGAAGATACCAATAAGATCCATCTCATCTAATGTATCATTCAAGACTTGTATTTGCTTACTAATTTTCTGTTTTGATGATCTGTCCATTAGTGTGAGTGGGGTGTTAAAGTCTTATACTATTATTGTGTTACTGTCAGCTTCTCCTTTTATGTCTGTTAGTGTTTGCCTTATGTATTGAGCAGCTCCTATGTTGGCTGCATAGATCTTTACAATTGTTATGTCTTCCTCTTGGATTGATCCCTTGATCATTATGTAGTATTTTTTCTTATCTCTTGTAATCTTCTTTATTTTAAGGTCTATTTTTTCTGATATGAGGATTGCTACTCCAGCTTTCTTTTGCTTCCCATTTGCATGGAATGTATTTTTCCACCCTCTCACTTTCAGTCTATAGGTGTTTTGAGGTCTGAAGTGGGTTTCTTATAGACAGCATATATATGAGTCTTGTTTTTGTATCCATTCAGCCAGTCTGTGCCTTTTGGTTGGAGCATTTAATCCATTTACATTTAAAGTAATTATTGATATATATGTTCCTATTTCCATTTTCTTAATTGTTTGGGGTTGATTTTGTAGTTTTTTTCTTCTCTTATATTTTTTGACTATGTAAGTCCCTTTATTATTTGTTGCAAAGCTGGTTTGGTGGTACTGAATTCTCTTAACTTTTGCTTTTCTGAAAAGTTTTTAATTTCTCCATCAATTTTGAATGAGATCCTTGCCAGGTACAGTAATCTTGGTTGTAGATTTTCCCTTTTAATACTTTCAATATATCCTTCCATTCACTTTCAGTCTGCAGAGTTTCTGCTGAAAGATCAGCTGTTAAGCATATGGGGTTTCCCTTTTATGTTACTTGTTGCTTCTCCTTTGCTGCTTTTAATATTCTTTCTTTGTGTTTATTCTTTGTTAGTTTGATTAGTATGTGTCTTGTTGTGTTTTTCCTTAGGTTTATCCTGTATGGGACGCTTCGTGCCTCTTGGACTTGATTGACTATTTCCTTTTCCATGTTGGGGAAATTTTCAACTATAATCTCTTCAAAAATTTTCTCATGCCCTTTCTTTTTCTCTTTTTCTTTTGGGACCCCTACAATACTAATGTTGGTATGTTTGATATTGTCCCAGAGGTCTCTGAGACTATCTTCAGTTCTTTTCATTCTTTTTACTTTATTCTGCTCTTTGGAAGTTATTTCCACCATTTTATCTTCCAGCTCACTGATTCATTCTTCCGTTTCAGATATTCTGCTATTGATTCCTTCTAGAGTATTTTTAATTTCAGTAATTGTGTTGTTTGTCTCTGTATGTTTATCTTCAATTCTTCTAGGTCTTTGTTAATTGATTCTTGCATTTTCCCCATTTTGTTTTCAAAATGGTTTTTGAACATCTTTACTATTATTATTCTGAATTCTTTTTCAAGTAGTTCGCCTATTTCCTCTTCATTTATTTGGACTTCTGTATTTCTAGTTTGTTCCTTCATTTGTGTAGTATTTCTCTGCCTTTTCATTACTTTTTCTTAAACCTTATTGTGTTTGAGATCTCCTTAAATGCTGGGCTGGAAGAAGCACAAGCTGGAATCAAGATTGCTAGGAGAAATATCAATAACCTCAGATATGCAGATGACACCACCCTTATGGCAGAAAGTGAAGAGGAACTCAAAAGCCTCTTGATGAAAGTGAAAGAGGAGAGTGAAAAAGTTGGCTTAAAGCTCAACATTCAGAAAACGAAGATCATGGCATCTGGTCCCATCACTTCATGGGAAATAGATGGGGAAACAGTGGAAACAGTGTCAGACTTTATTTTGGGGGGCTCCAAAATCACTGTAGATGGTGACTGCAGCCATGAAATTAAAAGACGCTTACTCCTTGGAAGGAAAGTTATGACCAACCTAGATCACATATTCAAAAGCAGAGACATTACTTTGCCAACAAAGGTCTGTCTAGTCAAGGCTATGATTTTTCCTGTGGTCATGTATGGATGTGAGAGCTGGACTGTGAAGAAGGCTGAGCGCCGAAGAATTGATGCTTTTGAACTGTGGTGTTGGAGAAGACTCTTGAGAGCCCCTTGGACTGCAAGGAGATCCAACCAGTCCATTCTGAAGGAGATCAGCCCTGGGATTTCTTTGGAAGGAAAGAAGCTGAAGCTGAAACTCCAGTACTTTGGCCACCTCATGCGAAGAGTTGACTCATTGGAAAAGACTCTGATGCTGGGAGGGATTGGGGGCAGGAGGAGAAGGGGATGACAGAGGATGAGATGGCTGGATGGCATCACTGACTCGATGGACGTGATGGACAGGGAGGCCTGGCGTGCTGCAGTTCATGGGATCGCAAAGAGTCGGACACGACTGAGTGACTGAACTGAACTTCTCGAGCTTCAAGGTTAAATTCTTTCTTCCTTTTGGTGTCTGCCCTCCTAAGGTTGGTCCAGTGGTTTGTGTAAGTTTGTGTCTAGGATGAGATTTGTGCTGAGTTTTTGTTTGTTTGTTTTTCCTCTAAGGGCAAGTCTGAGTGAGGTGGTAATCCTGTCTGCTGATGATTGGGTTTTTACTTTTGTTTTATTTGTTGTTTAGAGGAGGCGTCCTGCACAGGGTGCTACTGGTAGTTGGGTCTTGTATTCAAGTGGTTTCCTTTGTGTGAATTCTCACTATTTGATACTCCCCAGGGTTAGTTCTCTGGTAGTCTAGTGTCTTGGAGTCAGTGCTCCCACTCCAAAGGCTCAGGGCTTGATCTCTGGTCAGAAACGAAGATTCCACAAGTGGTTTGTTATGGCATTAAATGAGATTAAAACAAATACCCAAAAACGAGAAATCAAAGATGGATCCCAGACAAATGGCAGTTATGAAATCAGGCAAATAAGAATTAAAATAATGGAATATACATATACACCCATGAGCAAAGTCAAAACAGTCCAACAAAAATAAAGTACAGTGGATTGACCTGGTGAACAAAGGAAATAAAAAATTATATTTACCAGTTAAGAACAAAATTAACTAAAGCACAAACTGGAAAACAAAACTAAAGCAAGGTGTCAAGTAGGGAATAAAGCAATGAAAACAAAACTAACAAATATGTTGAGAGGAAAAGAAGGAAAGAAAACAAAGAAAGAATAGATATGCAAAGTTAAATAGAGGTAGATGAAGATTTATATACATTAAAGATTAACTGCAAGGGGAACAGAATGGTAGAAAAAGCAAACAAAGGAATAAGTGTAGAAAAATAATAGGTTTAAAAAATTAAAAATTAGAGTTAAAAAAAGAGAAAAGAAAATAAAAAGGAAAACTTCACAGAACTGCAAAAGCCCAACGTAGAGGCAGAGGTTTATAACAACAATAAAAAATGCAACGGAAGGAAAAAAAAAGCTCAAAAGCTTAATTAGATTTCATAGTGCCAATAAAATCAACAACTACAACAGAGTGGGGGTAAAGGGGAAAAAAAAGAAAAAAAATCCAAAAGAATCTACAGAACAAGTCAAAGCATAATAATAGATGTTTTTCTTGAGTCACTGCTGTCAGAGTCCTTTCCCTCACTGGAAGTCACAGTCCACCTCACCTCCCTACCATGCCCTCCAACACTGTGCTGATCTCTGGACCTGCTGTGGAGGCAGCTCAGATTCTAATCTGGTCCTACTCCTGTATGTTCTTGCCTTCAATGTCCACAGCTATCAGAACTAGTGTGTTTTCTTTTGTGGGAGCTCTCAATGACCTTTTATATATTCCATAGGCACAGAGTCTGCCTAGTTGATCTTGTGGATTTAATCTGCAATTTGTACAGCTGGTGGGAAGGTTTTGGGTGTTCTTCCTTAGCCACACTGCCCCTGGGTTTCAATTGTGGTTTTATTTCCACCTCTGCATGTGGTTCATCCACTGGGGTTTGCTCCTGCATCTGTCCTGGAGGACTTGGGTTTGCCCCTGTGAGGGCCAGGTGTGGAGGTGGTGCAACTGCTTGGGTTGCAGGGGTTCTGGCCACATCAGATACTCAGCAGACTAGGAGGCTAAGGAAGCAGGAAATATAGTGCTCCAGAAAGGTATGGCAAGCAGTGTTGGCCAATATGCTCCAGTATTCTTGCCTGGAGAACCCCCTCTCTGACAGAGAAGCCTGGCAGGCCACAGTCTACAGGGTTGCAAAGAGTCGGACACTACTGAAGCCACCCTGAGCACATAGACAAGACTCTTTTTGCCTGTGGCAGCTCTGCCCCAGTGAGAGTTGAACGTGAAGGTGATGTGGCTGCTTGGCTTATGGGGACCCTGGCAGCACCAAGTGTGCAGGGACACGGACTCCTTCCACCGCAGGAATTATGGCCCTTTCCGAGTCTTTTTTTGAGTCTCGTGTAGCTGGCAATCGAAAGGCCTCTTTAGCCAGTCTTTCTCCGTACCTCCTCCTGTTCAGGCACTTAGAGGGCTCCGTTGCCTGGGGTCCTTCTCTGTTGTTCGGTGCATCAGGCACATAAAGGGGCCCCCTGGCTGGGGTCCTACTCTGTAGGTCCGTGCATCAGTCACTTAAAGAAGCACCCTGGGTGGGATCCTACTATGTAGTTCAGTGCATCAGGCGTTCGATGGGCCAGCCTCTATTGTTCAGCTGCTGATGCTGGTGTGTGGGGAGAGAGAAGCTATGGTGATGGCTCCACCCGCTACGAGTGACTCAGCAGTATTGCCTTGTTTCCATGGCTGCCCAGCTTTCCTCCACGAGCATTTCCCATCACAGTCTCCTCCCTCACATCCCCTTGAACCGTCTCTCTACAGTCAACAGCAGCCCTTGCCTTGGGATTGCTCCACAATCCCTAAACTCCAGCTCCCAGCCTCTGTACCTTCTGGGGACCTGCATGCCTGTCCTGGGTATGTATGGCTGCAGCAAGGACTGTCTGATTCTCATTCCATTTAGGTTGCCACAGATCAGCTGTTTCACTCTCAGCCTTAAATGTTTCTCCTCTGACTCAGACACTTGCCCCGATGTGGGGATCAGACCCCTGCTTCAGTTCCCCCACCTACTGAGGGCATGTCCAGTCCTACTAGCACTCCTGTTTTTCTCTCTAGTTCCTTCCTCCTAAGTTTTGCATGCTTCTATAAATTCTTTTCTGCTGGTCACGTACTCCTGTCTACTCTCAGCTGGTGTTCTGCATGCACTTCTGTGTCTGAAGGTGTATTCCTGATGTATCCGTGGAGAGAGATGTACTTCACATCCACCTACTCTTCCACCATCTTGTTCTCTCCCTAATTCTTCTTTTTAACTAGTGTTTTTCCTTCACCTGCCCAGCCCATTTTCAGCACTTGTTGAAGACTTTCTCTATATGTAGCCCTAAAGATGAAGGCCCTGAAACCCTCTCTGTGATGGACCCAGAGATCCAAAGAGGGACCTCCAGTGGCCCCAGGAGCTCCCAGGTGCAAAGCTCAGCCTGGGCATCATGAGGTCAGTATGATTCAGAGGGTCAGTTTTGTCCATGCTTGTCCACTCGAGCATGGCTGCCTGAATGCAGCAGGTCTGCCTGGAGAGCAGCTTTCCAGGACCAGAACAAGGTGAAATGACATGAAATGACAGTCACTTCCCCAGGGCCATGTGGTTAGGCCATGATGAAAATAGAATGCAAACTCAGACCTGCCATCTCCAAGTGTATGAGAAAGCACAAGCCAGAAGTTCCTTCCAGATAGCTAGAAGGTCTGGAAGTTAACAGAACCTAAAAGACACTTGTTCTGTACCAAGCAGGGTGTTTGCACAGCCACATTTTGTCCTCAAGCACCTCTATGAAGTAGGGCTAACCCCATCTGTCACCCATTGAACAGATGAGGAACAGAGGCTCAAGCACGAATTACCACCCACGGTGCTGTCTCAGACTGCAGTTGGCCAGCCTGGCCTGTCCAGCCTGGCTCACTGTCCCTGTCACCACCTCCATGGTATTATGCTAACACCAGTGGTAACGATTGTCCAAGACTGACAGGGAGCTCTGTGGCAGTTATAGTAATGCCTGCCTCTGAGTAACACTAATAACAAAAAAAGAAATGATTTAATTGTTACTAAGTACAGATGGATAGAGGGTAGCTTCTTTCTAACACTGGAGTCCCTTGCCAAAATCAAAAACTAATATTTTAGGGTCCTTGTATCTAGAGATGGGGTATCTCTCCCCAGGTTGTACCTGTGGCACATGGAAAGCTTCCTTTCTCCAAGATTCCCTCTGTATGGGGTCCGGGAAAGCAGAAAGGGACTGAACTCTTGGAGGGGTGGGAAGACACAGAACGGCCATCTGTTCAGCTTTGTGAGCCCAGGAGTTGCATCCAGTGTATGTGTGTGAGGCCTGGGGCCTGGGGCTGGATGCTTCTAGGGCCTCTCTGACTTGCACCACTTTGTAGCACTTTCATGCCCATAGCACGTGCGGGTGCAGCCCTCACCCGCCCTGAGCCAGTGGTTGTATAGACCAGAGCACCAGGGCTGTGTCCATGTCCTTTAACCTCTTCAACTGTCCAACCCAGCTCTTCTCAAGTGTGTCCTTGAGTGCTGAGATGCTCACTACCTGGGGCCTCCCCGCCAGTGGAGGCAGTCGCTGTCTTCTGTGACTCAGTTCCTGCTTCCAGAGATGAGTTCACTGGACACTTGGGCCTCTCATGGAACACAGGGCTTCACCGGGAGCTAGGCACCCTCCCCCAGACAGGCTACGTGCCTACCTGCAGCTGGGTCCTAGCTCAGGCTTCCATAATGAAATGCCATGATGTGGGGGACTTAAGCTGCAAACACTGATTTCCCACAGTTCTGGAGGTCTGAGATCACAGTGCTCATGAGAGCTCCCCTCTTGGCTTGCAGATGACTACTTTCTTGTGTCCTCACATGGTGGAGACAGGGGTCTTTGATGTCTCTTCCTCTTAGAAGAACACTAATGGTGTCACTTGAACCTCACCCTTATGAACTCATTTGACCTTGGTAACTTCCTGAGAGGGCCTGTCTCAGAAACAGCCACCCTGGGGGCTCTATGAGTTGAGGGGGGTGGGGGTACACACCTTTAACACAGTGAGTCTGTATTGCAGTTTTCTGCTATGATGATCTAAGACCAGCTGACACTACAGTTCAGGCGTGTTTTGCCTTGAAGTGAAGAGAGGAAATGCTGTGAGGTTTCAGGCTCTGTTGATGTTGTTCAGTCACTAAGTTCTGTCTGATTCTTTGTAATCCCATGGACTGCAGCATGCCAGGCCTCCCTGTCCCTTACCATCTGCCAGTTTGCTCAAGTTCATGTCCTTTGAATCGGTGATGCCATTCAACCATCTCATCCTCTGTTGCCCCCTTCTCCTGCCCTCAATCTTTCTCACCACCAGGGTCTTTTCCAGTGAGTTGGCTCTTCACATCAGGTGGCCAAAGTATTAGATCTTCAGCTTCAGCATTAGTCCAGTGAATATTCAGGGTTGATTTCCTTTAGGTTTTTCAGGCTCTAGAGATAGTTAAATAATACAGTCCATGTTGGGGTTGTGAATGGAGCCTCAGAGCTGTGCCTGTGCATGAACACAAGGGAGGGGAAAAACAGGAGAATGGGCTCTTCCTAGGTAATACACTCACCTTGGGCACCAAAACCATTCATCAAGATAAGGAATATTCTAATGCAATATAAAAAAAAAAAAAAAAATTCATGCAAAAACTTCACAATGGACAAAACATCAAAATTTTAATCCAAGACAGGATCAGTGCTACTGATTTTTCCTTTTGTGTTAGAAAATCCCATGGATGGAGGAGCCTGGTAGGCTGCAGTCCATGGGGTCACTAAGAGTCGGACACAACTGAACGACTTCACTTTCACTTTTCACTTTCATGCATTGGAGAAGGAAATGGCAACCCACTCCACTATGCTTGCCTGGAGAATCCCAGGGACAGTGGAGCCTGGTGGGCTGCCGTCTATGGGGTCGCACAGATTCGGACACGACCGAAGTGACTTAGCAGTCCACTGTGGCTTAGCACAGCACTGCTTGTAATACCTTCACATTGACCACCCGAAGTGAACTTTTGTTTGATTACATTTGCAGCTTCTGATAGTGGGTCCACAGGGCGCAGTGCATATAACTCCAAAAGAAGACAGGAAAGAATGTGTACAGCACCTCCTATGTGCTTTACCTCCAAAAAAGTTCCTAATCTGACTTTGGGTGTGTGACTCTGTGAGAGCCATGAAGCACTTTGTAATGAACTGAGAGTGTGGAGGCAGGAAGGTGAGGTGCCGGCAGGCAGGAAGGTTGTCTGTAGTAATCTAAGATTAGTGTTCAGCATGTGGCTGTGGTCCACAAAATGCTTTCACACATGTTTTATCCTTTCAGTCCGTCTTCTGTGGAGCAGTGACTACTGTCTTGTTCCAGTCACAGGGACATGGTACCTGATACCTAGTTGGCACTCACTGCATGCACACTCTTTCTTTGTTTTGAAATGAATATTAGTATATGCCAGGAATACTCCCCAGGGGGAGGAAAGGAAGAACTCCCAAAGGATTTTTTTAGCTTGAAAGAGTCAACTCAGGATCCACAGGAGCTCTACAAGGCTGATTTTGTCTCAAATAAATTATTTCCCAATGTTAGTGAGCATCCTCTTCCTCCTCTTTTTCTTCTTCTGAATGAAGGCATGGATGAACAAGTCAATGCCAATCAATGGCAAGATAACCATAAATAGAACTTGGAAGAAATTCCTGATATAAAGGAGATTTTAAAGGTTTTTACTTGGCTAAGGAAACATAATATATATCTTCAGTTCAATTCAGTTCAGTTGCTTAGTCGTGTCCGACTCTCTGCGACCCCATGAACTGTAGCACGCCAGGCCTCCCTGTCCATCACCAACTCCTGGAGTTCACCCAAACTCATGTCCATCGAGTCGGTGATGCCATCTAGTCATCTCATCCTCTGTCGTCCCCTTCTCCTCTTGCCCCCAATCACCCCCATCATCAGAGTCTTTTCCAATGAGTCAACTCTTCACATGAGGTGGCCAAAGTATTGGAGTTTCAGCCAAAGTATTGGAGTTTCAGCTAAAGTATCAGTCCTTCCAAAGAACACCCAGGACTGATCTCCTCTAGAATGGACTGGTTGGATCTCCTTGCAGTCCAAGGGACTCTCAAGAGTCTTCTCTAACACCACAGTTCAAAAGCATCAATTCTTCGGCACTCAGCTTTCTTCACATCCATATATGACCACGGGAAAAACCATAGCCTTGACTAGATGGACCTTTGTTATATTTCATATATTTCACAAATGTATGAAAATATTCTATTGAGCATCTTGAGAAAACACTGGGAGGGGCTGGCATGAAGGTCAGGTGACCTGATGGACAGCATGATATTCACACTCCAGGATTTGGATGATGTGAAGCACAAATGGTATTTCTCTTGGTCTATCTGGCTAGAGCCTGTCCCGCTATTTTCCCCAGGCTAGTCTGTGCCATACACTCTGCAGGGAGCCAGTGTTGACCAACAGAGATAGCTCCTCTGGGTTTAGTTGTCAGAGGACATTGTTGACCCTGAACTAATTAATGAGGAAGCAAAACACACAGAAAACCCTGATCATTTGCCCATGTAGATTTTAAAACATCCAGCTTTCATTTTCTTTCTCTTTGACTTATAATCTTGGTGAGAATAGATGAGAGTATACATCCAAAAGTGCTTTTCTGATGAACTTACTTGTAGAAAGGTGAGCAGTCTTGTAGAAGCCTCTGATGAGGTGGATGAGCATGGTAGGAATGGATGTGAAGGCAAGAGGCTGAGGGCGGACTGCATCTGCTATTTCTCCTGCAAGGCATGTTCTGTTTGATCGTCTCATTTATCTGAGCCACAGACTCCATGGATACAATTTAATTAGGAGTGCTTCTGGTTTTTATGAGGATTAAGTTAAAAAAATTGTGTATGGAAAGAGTTGTTAACCTGCAGCCTCTTCTGCGCATACAAAGGGAGGGAGGGAGTCAGCGGGCACTGAGAATTTTCCACATCCTCCTCTGTGGTGACTGCTTTTTATAGCTCAATAAATTAAGAGGATGAAAGGACAAAGACAGAATGGGAAAAAATATCTACAAATCACATATCCAATAAAGGGAATGTGCCAAAAACATAGAAGTTGCTATAACTCTATTTATATGCATATCTTCCTGAATGGACTGTGGATCAGATCTTATGTTTGTTTCACCATTGCCTGAATATAGTAGGAGCTGTTGGTGGCTTACAGACTTGGAGCCACACAGATTCACACTGGAGCTAGGTGCACAGTGAAAAGGGAAGATGAATTTGGTGCTCCAGTGAAAAGTGCATTCTAGTGGTGGATTCCCAGAGATCAGGAGAGAGAGTCTGCAGCTCAGATCAGTCATTGTCACATGGCCAAGTGGCACCGAGAGTGTTCCTTGGCAATAATGGGAACCAGAGTAGTCTGCTTCTCAGGCTTGTCCCCAGCCCCTGCCTAGCCCTAATGAACTATCATTGCGGAAGGGCTCCCTCATGAAAAGATGACTTCCTTCATGTAGGATTGCTGTCACATTCAACACCAATCACTGTTGGATCTGTGCAAACGTACTATAGGGAAAAGCAGTAATTAAAAATGACACAAAGAGGAGATGAAGATCAGACCTTTGAAAATCATTGCCACATGGTCAAGGTATAATTAAGATGCTCACACACATGAATTTGTGAAAAAAAAAAAAAAATTAGTTCTTTGAAATAAGAGTTCAAAGCCTAGATGAAAGAGATAAAAAATGAAAGAAAAGACAAAGAATAAATTAACAGAGTTGAGAAAAGAAATGGAGAAGGGAAGAAAAGAAAGACTAAAAAATGCTAGAAAAATAGGAGAGAGAGGTTCACTGTAAAGAGAGCAAAGAATATGAATGACAAGCTTGAGACTGATCAGCAAAATTAGATTTTTTGAGTGTTCAAATTGATTTTAGGGAAAATAATAGACATGGAAATCAGACAAAGAAGAATATACATAATACAAAGGAAAAGAAAGGATAGTATTTCCCTCTACCCCTAAGAAAAAGTCCAGAATATTTAAAGAAAAAAATATTTAAAGATATAGTTTAAGAAAACTTTCCTGAAATAAAGCTATAGATCTATTTATTTTAAAAGGTATTTTATCCAAGGGAAGAAATGGATTCAAATCTATAAAAAACAGAAAAAAATCTGGATTGTGCTGGATGTGGTAGCTCTCAATGATCTCCCAGGAGCTGTTGTTCCACCATTTGGAGAAGGACAGTCTCAGCACATAGTTGCAGGGCTTGATGATCTGCAAGATATCACATACCCAGTTTTGCTTCTGCTCCTCACTCTCCTAGGTCTTGAGATCCTTTATCAGTTTGTCCTCCATGATGTTAGCACAGTCAAAGAGACACTCCACCATCTTGAAGATGTTGAGGTAACCCTCATGGTCAGCAACTGCCTCACAGTAGTATTAGGTGGGCACTGGGCTGCCTGCAGACCCTCCAGCAGTACTGATAAGTTGGCTGCTGACGAGCCCACAGCAATGGGCCAGGGGCAAGACAGCAGCAGTGCTTTACCCAGACAGCATGATAACTGTACTCTGGACTGAATCCTGAATTTGTCTTGTTGGTCAAATGATTAAAATCTGCAGGAACTAAGACCCCCCACCGGGTGGAGGATGGAATGAAGTTGACTCTTCTGACTTCAATCCATTAAAGCTTGGACTTTGTTGATATATGCCCCAATTCTATGCTGAATTCACCTCTCCTCAAGCCCCTTCGTGAACATGCATATATCCTTAGCATAAAAATTCCCCACTTTTGCTCTTGGGGATACACTGCTTTGGGAAAGATCCCTAGGGTTCTCCTTACTTATTGTAAGAAATAATAAATGTTTGCTTTCCAGCAAAGGGGGCAGGGGAGGGAAACAGAACAAATCCTAATAAATTACTGGACTTAAAAAACATTCTGTTGACATCTAGTTTCCTCCCCTTTTCCCAAAACTCAAGTTACTTCAAAGTGATTAAAAATTAATTTAAATTATTTAAGAGTTTTTAAATTAATTATTAGTTAAATCATTAAAAACTATTTAAATGTGCAATCCATAGAAAATTGGGTAAATCATAGGAGAAACAGAAGTTTCATAGAATGAAAAACCTAATGTCTAATTATGTAAAAGAAATTAGAAGAAGAAAAAATATAAGGTACTACTTAGTACTTTGTAAAATAATGAAAAACTTTTTTAATTTAGAAGGAAGATTATTATGCATTTATCCTCATACTATGAGGTTGATATTATTTCTAGATATAGGATGGAAACAAAGGACAATGTGTATACTGCAAAATGGTGTTTAGAGGAAAATCTATGGCTATGTTATGGAGCAGAAACTAATAAAAGTAAACTAAGTATGTACTCAACTATAAAAGAGGCAGGAAAAAATATACACAGGCACATGCACACACTCAAACTGAGAAAGCAGTAGGAAGGGCTGTGTAAAACTGAAAGCATATTTTCATATGTGGTGTTAAAGGATGTTCTAACTTTATTTTTTACATGTAGCTGTCGAGTTTGCCCACATCATTTATTGAAGAGACTGTTTTCCCCCATTATATGATTTTGCCTCCTGTGTCATAGATTAATTGACCATAGGTTCATGGATTCATCTCTTGCTGTTCTATCCTATTCCATAGATTTATATTTCTGTCTTTATACTATTACCATACTGTTTGGATGAATGTAGCTTTGTAGTATAGTCTTAAGTCAGGGAGCCTGATTTCTCCAGCTCCACTTTTCTTTCTCAAGATTGCTTTGCCTGTTGTGTCTTTTGTGTCTCATACAAATTTTAAGATTTTTTTGCTCTAGTTCTGTGGGAAATGCCATTGGTAATTTGATAGAGATTGCATTCAATATGTAGATTGCCTTTTGACAATATTAATTATGCCTACCCCAAAACATGGTATATCATGCCATCTGTGTGTGTCATCTTCAATTTCTTTCATCATCATCTTATAGTTTTCAGTGTGTGGGTCTTTTGCCTCCTTCAGTTCAATTCAGTTGCTCAGTTGTTTCCGACTCTTTGGGACCCCATGAATCGCAGCACACCAGGCCTCCCTGTCCATCACCATCTCCCGGAGTTCGCTCAGACTCATGTCTATCAAGTAAGTGATGCCATCCAGCCATCTCATCCTCTGTTGTCCCCTTCTCCTCCTGCCCCCAATCCCTCCCAGCATCAGAGTCTTTTGCAATAAGTCAACTCTTCGCATGAGGTGGCCAAAGTACTGGAGTTTCAGCTTTAGCATCATTCCTTCCAAAGAAATCCCAGGGCTGATCTCCTTCAGAATGGGCTGGTTGGATCTCCTTGCAGTCCAAGGGACTCTCAAGAGTCTTCTCCAGCACCACAGTTCAAAAGCATCAATTCTTTGGTGCTCAGCTTTCTTTATGGCCCAACCTTCACATCCATACATGACTACTGGAAGAACCATGCTATGCTGTCGCTTCAGTCGTGGCCGACTCTGAGCAACCTCATAGACGGCAGCCCACCAGCTCCCCCATCCCTGGGATTCTCCAGGCAAGAACACTGGAGTGGGTTGCCATTTCCTTAAATGGACCATTGTGTGCAAAGTAATGTCTCTGCTTTTTAACATGCTGTCTATGTTTTTCATAGCTTTTCTTTCAAGGAGCAAGTGTCTTTTAATTTCATGTCTATAGTCACCATCTGCAGTGATTTTGGAGCCCAAAAAAATAAAGTTTGTCATGGTTTCCATTGTTTCCCCATCTATTTGCCATGAAGTGATGGGACCAGATGCCATGATCTTAGTTTTTTGAATGTTGAATTTCAACCCAGCTTTTTCACTCTCCTCTTTCACCTTCATCAAGAGGCTGTTTAGTTCCTCTTCACTTTCTGCCATAAAAGTGGTGTCATCTGCATATCTGAGGTTATTGATATTTCTCCCAGCAGTCTTGATTTCAGCTTGTGATTCATCCAGCTGGCATTTTGCATGAAGTACTCTGCATATAAGTTAAATAAGCAGAGTGACAATATACAGCCTTGACGTACTCCTTTTCCAATTTGGAACTAGTCCATTGTTCCACATCCAGTTCTAACTGTTGCTTCTCGACCTACATACATATTTCCCAGAAGGCAGGAAAGGTGGTCTGGTATTCCCATCTCTTGAAGAATTTTCCAGAGTTTATTGTGAACCACAGTCAAGGCTTTAGTATATTCAGTGAAGCAGAAGTAGATGTTTTTCTGGAATTCTCTTGCTTTTCCTATGATCCAACAGATGGTGGCAATTTGATCTCTGGCTCCTCTGCCTTTTCTAAACGCAACTTGAGCATCTGGAAGTTCTCAGTGGAACATCTGAATGTTAGCTATAGATTTGTCATATATGGCCTTTATTATATTGAGATATGTTCCTTCTGTGCCTACTTTCTGGAGGGTTTTTAATATAAATTGGTGCTGAATTTTGTCAAAAGCTTTTCTGCATCTATTCAGATGATCACATGGCTTTTATCCTTCAATTTGTTGATGTGGTGTACCACACTGATTGGTTTGCAGATACTACAAAATCCTTGCATCCTGGGATAAAGCCACTGGATCATAGTATATGGTCCTTTTAATGTGTTGTTGGAGTCAGGTTGCTAGTTTATTGTTGAGAATTTTTGCGCTTATCAGTGTTCATCAGTGATATTGGCCTATAATTTTTTTTCTTTTTTTGTGGTATGTCTGATTTTACTTTCTGGGTGATGGTGGCTTTATAGAATGAGTTTGGGAGTATTCCTTCCTCTGCAATATATTGTAATAGTTGCAGAAGAATAGATACTAATTCTTATCTAAATGTTTGATAGAATTTGCTGGTAAAGCCATCTGGTCTTGGACTTTCATTTGTTGGAAGTTTTTAAATCATGCTTTCAGTTTCAGTGTTTGTGACTGGTCTGTTCATATTTTCTATTTCTTACTGGTTCAGTCTTGAGAGATTGTGCCTTTGGAAGAATTTGGCCATTTCGTCCAGGTTGTTCACTTTATTGGCATACAGTTGCCATCTCCCAGAATAATGAAAATAAAAAGAAAAATAAACAAATAGAACATAATTAAACTCAAAAGCTTTTGAATTGCAAAGGAAACCATAAACAAAATGAACAGACAAACTTTGAAATAAAATATTTGCAAATGATATGAGGAACAAGGATTAGCTTCCAGTTGCAAACAGCTCATACAACTCAAAAAAAAAAAAAAAAAAAAAAGAAGCAACCCAACCAAAAAATGGGCAGAAGGCCTTAATAGATATTCTGCCAAAGAAGACGTGCTTGGCCTCAAGGCCAAGAGGAACATGAAAAGATGTTAAACACTGCTAGTTATTAGAGAATCAAATCAAAACTACAATGAAGTATCACTTCACACCAGTCAGTATGGCCATCATCAAAAACCCTACAACTGTAAATGCTGGAGAGGGTGTGGAGAAAAGGGAATCCTCCCACACTGTTGGTGGGAATGCATCAATAAATTGGTGCAGCTGCTAAGAACGGCTTGGAGATTCCTTAAAAAACTAAAAATAAAGCCACCATGCCTGTGTGCATGCTCAGTCAGTCAGTCATGTCCTACTCTTTGCAGCCTCATGCACTGCCTGCCAGCCTCCTCTGTCCATGGGATTTCCCAGGCAATACTGGGATGGGTTTCCACTTCCTACTCCAGGGTACCTTTCTGACCCAGGGATTGAACCTGCATCTCCTGCATTGGCAGTCAAATCCTTTACCACTGAGACATGGAAACCAGAGCCAACACATGACCCTGCAATCCAACTGCTGGGCATATATCTAGAGAAAAACTCGGTTCAAAAGTGTACATGCACCCCAGTGTTCATTGCAGCACTGTTTACAATAGCCAAGACATGGAAGCAACCTAAATGTGCATCCACAGATGAATAAAGAAGGTATGATACATATATACAATGGAATATAACTTCGCCATTAAAAAGAATGAAATAATGCCATTTACAGCAACATGTATGGACCTGAAGATTATCATACTAAGTGAAGTTAAGTCAGAGGAAGACAAGTATAAAATATCACTTATGGCAGAATCTTTAAAAAATTATGCAAATGAACTTATTTACAAAAATAGAAATAGACTCACAGACTTAGAGAATGAAGGGATAGATTGGGAGTTTGGGATTGACATGTATATACTATGTTTAAAATAGATAACCAATAAGGGCCTACTGCACAGCACAGGGAGCTCTGCTCAATATTCTGTAGTAACTTATATAAGAAAAGAATTTGAAAAAGAAAAGATACACACACACATATATATAACTGAATCACTTTGCTTTTCACCTGAAACTAACACAGCATTGTTAATCAACTATATTCCAATGTAAAATAAAAACTTTTTAAAATTGAAAACATAATTTAATTATATAAACAACATAAATGAATTAATCCAAGAGATGATTCTTTTAACAATTAAATAGACAGTTGTTGTTGTTCAGTTGCTCAGTCTTGTCCGACTCTTTTCGACCCCATGGACTGCAGCACACCAGGCTTCCCTGTCCATCACCAAATCCCAGAGCCTGCTCAAACTCATGTCCATCGAGTCAGTGATGCCATCCAACTATCTTGTCCTCTGTCGTCCCCTTCTCCTCCCACCTTCAAACTTTCCCAGCATCAGGGTCTTTTCCAATGAGTTGGCTGTTTGCATCAGATGGCCAAAGTACTGGAGCTTCAACTTCAGCATCAGTCCTTCCAATGAATATTCAGGGTTGATTTCCATTAAGGTTAACTAGTTTGATCTCCTTGCAGTCCAAGGAACTCTCAAGAGTCTTCTCGAGCACCACAGTTCAAAAGCATCAATTCTTTGGTGCTCTTAGCTAATCTATATTAGCTTGCTCCTTGGAAGAAAAGCTATGACAAACCTAGATAGCATATTAAAAAGCACAGACATTACTTTGCCAACAAAGGTCCGTCTAGTCAAGGCTATGGTTTTTCCAGTAGTCATGTGTGGACGTGAGAGTTGGACTGTAAAGAAAGCTGAGCATCAAAGGATTGATGCTTTTGAACTATGGTGTTGGCGGAGACTCTTGAGAGTCCCTTGGACTGCAAGGAGATCCAACCTGTCCATCCTGAAGGAAATCAGTCCTGAATATTTATTGGAAGGACTGATGCTGAAGCTGAAACTCCAATACTTTGGCCACCTGATGCAAAGAACCGACTCATTGGAAAAGACCCTGATTCTGGGGGAAATTGAAGGTGGGAAGAGAAGGGAATGACAGAGCTGGTTGGATGGCATCACCTATGTGATGGACATGAGTTTGAGTAGGCTCCAGGAGTTGATGATGGACAGGGAAGCCTGGCATGCTGTAGTCTATAGGATCGCAGAGTCAGACACAGCTGAGTGACTAAACTAAACTTAATATATAGGTTATCTCTCTATATTTGAGAAGGTAATGGCAACTCACCCCAATATTCTTGCCTGGAAAATCCCATGGACCAAGAAGCCTGGCAGGCTACAGTCCATGAGGTCTCAAAGAGTTGGACACAACTAAGCGACTGAGCACACACACATGGAAAAGCAAACATAGTAATATACAAAATAAAAATGAGAAAGAGAAAAACCTTTAAGGAAAGTGAATGAATCATAAAACATTTGGAAAGAGAACAGTGTCAATACTCCTATGTACCAAACTGCTTTTAGTTAGAGATAGAAATTTTAAACAGTATTCAAAGTTCTGTCCCTTCAAATGCACCTCTGCCCAGATAGTTTCACAGGTTTAATATATGAAATTATTTAGAAACATAGAATTTAAAAATACTCTATAAACTGTTCCAGAGCAGAGACAGAAAAATCTTCCGTGTGTGTTTTTATGAGGTAAAGCAATATATTATTTTTTTAAAAAATGGACAAAAGTATCCCAAATTTAAAAAGAGAAAACAACCGCATGACAATCTTATTCATTTTGATAACAAAAAATTCTAAATAAGATATCAGATCAGATCAGATCAGATCAGTTGCTCAGTCGTGTCCGACTCTTTGCGAACCCATGAACTGCAGCACACCAGGCCTCCCTGTCCATCACCAACTCCCGGAGGTCACCCAGACTCATATTCATCGAGTCAGTGATGCCATCCAGCCATCTCATCCTCTGTCGTCCCCTTCTCCTCCTGCCCCCAATCTTTCCCAGCATCAGAGTCTTCTCCAATGAGCCAACTCTTCGCATGAGGTGGCCAAAATACTGGAGTTTCAGCTTTAGCATCATTCCTTCCAAAGAAATCCCAGGGCTGATCTCCTTCAGAATGGACTGGTTGGATCTCCTTATAGTCAAATAGAATTCAGCATCAGAAAAAAGTAATATGTCATGATCATATGAGTTTTAAACCAGCAACAGAAATGTTATAATATCAGAACATATATTAAGCTGCTTCATCAAAAATGGATGAAGCTGTCCTTTGATTTTCTTCATGACTATATTTGATAAAATTTAATATTCATTCATAACTCTTAAAACATACTCTTAATATCAAAGGAATTGATATAATTTTAAAAAATAAGTTAAAAGTCAGTGCTATGTCTTACGGTTTTGTTGTTGTTCAGTCACTCTGTCGTATCCGACTCTTTACATGCAATGGACTGCAGTATGCCAGCCTTCCCTGTTCTTCACCATCTCCCAGAGTTTGCTCAAACTCATGTCCATTGCCACCGAGTTAAGGACCAGGAGAGACTGTCAGTTCAAAAGTCCCATAGTAGTACTTTTAAAGGGCTCATTCCTTAAAAGGGCTTGCCAAAGGTAGCTCAGTGATAAAGAATCTGGCTGCCAATGCAGGAGACACAGGAGATGTGGGTTTGGTCCCTGGGTCCGGAAGAGCCCCTGGAGTAGAAAATGGCAACCTGCTGCACTTTTCTTGCCTGGAAAATTCCATGAACAGAGTAGCTTGGTGGGCTACAGTCTGCAGCGTCGCAAAGAGCCTGGACATGACTAAGCACTTAAGCATGCATTCCTTAAGAGGGATTCATTATCTCATTACTGTAAACATACTTAACTTGTTTATAGACTTAATAACCCTTTCAACTGGAGGGAACTTCAATTTAAATGTATAATATGGTTGTAGTCTTTTATGTACACAGTACAGACTGTTGTGAGTCCTACTATAATCATAAGCTATAGTCATTTAGACTAATTTTCTAAAGCTTAAAAAGTAGTTTCACTCAAATTATGATGGAGGTTTGCAGTGGTTGTGTCTTTGCCCTTTCAACATACTGTTCTTGATGCGAGATGTTTTCAGCGTCAATGCAATTACTAATCTACATTTTGTACCATTAAAAAAAATGCAGTTTTTTCTGGACCTATCGCTACATGAGACATTATCAAAGTATTTCCACAAAAGGCAGTATTGCCAGGGCCAGACATCTCTCACCTGGCTCCCAGGTGTAACTATGCCTTGGGAACTCAAGTTTCTGCAACATGAGTTTAACTGGCCTTGAGTGGGATAGAACCAGGAATGTACTTGGCATTGGAACAAGCCAAACAGGCTGGACTTCACAGAACAGACCCTCTTTTGTATGGTGCGGTCTGAGGAAACAGTCTGTTTGAATTTCCTAACTTGAGGGCAGTAATTTTTTCATCTTAACCATTAATAATTAAGATTTGTATCTTTATAGACTAGAAGGATTGGATGCCTGGAGCTATCAATAACTGCCTACAGATCACATTGTTCTTTGTATTGTCTGAGTGATTCATTGCAGTGAAATGCTGTGGGGCTGTCAGCCTCCACCAGGATCCACTGGCCTCCTCCTCACTAGCCTAGCTCCCTGAATGGGCCCCCTGCTCTCTCTCTTTAGCTGTGACAGTCTAGCTCAGGAAAGAAGTTCCATACCAGTCCGCACTTCTTACTGAGCAGAAGAACTTTGTCCCCTGGGCAACTCCTTCCCAAATCCTTGATGTTCAGGTCTCAAAATCGCTCTCCAGGCTCCCTGGGACTTACTACTTTGTAGGAACTGGCTCGGCCCCTGAGAATGGCAGTGTGTTAGAGATGCCAGAGGTTTTCCCCCACCTCTTTCCCTCTTGATTTGCTTTTATGACTCAGTTGTATGATTGAGTAAGGCAGGAAGATCCAGAAGGTCAAGAACATTCTGACCTCAAGTTCCACAGTCTGCCTGAGTGATTTTTGGTCCCTTTCTTTTTGAAGTGTCATTTCTTAGCACCCTCCTGCCGAGGTGGGCGGGGAGGGAAGTTGGGAACTTTTGTCCAGCTTTGGAAGATTTATGTTCACTTTCCACATCTGGGGTCCTTGTGACAGCCAATGTGGGTTTACAGAGAGGGCTGACTCATTCAATGTCCCTAATTCCTGCCTTAGAAAGGCTTGTATTGTGAGCCCTGTGGGCCAGTGATATTCGTAATAAAGGAAGTCATTAGGAAGGTGGGTTTCCTTTCCATCTCTTAACCTCTCCAGCTTGAGGGATATCTTCAAGAAGATTTTAGAAGACTTGGCTTTATTTATACATAATTTTATTTATTTATTTGTGACTGTGCTGGGTTTCATTGCTGCGAGGGCTTTTCTCTAGTTGCAGTGAGGACTGCTCTGTAGTTGCGGTGTGTGGGCTTCTCATTGAGGTATCTTCTCTTGTTGCAGAGCATGGGCTTTAGGTGCACGGGCTCAGTAGTTGCAGCTCCTGGGCTTAGTTGCTTCTCAGCATGTGGGATCTTCCCGGACCAGGGATCAAACCTCTGTCCCCTGCATTGGCAGGTGGACTCTTTACCATTGAGCCACCAGGGAAGCCCAGACTTGGCTTTCTAATGCAATCAGACAGCCTAGGTCACAGAAACTGACTGTCAGGGAAATTTGGCACACTTGCCCTCACATCCGGGAGTTTCTGTAATTATAGCTGGATTCTGTCTACCCAACTTACTGAATCTGCAGTGCCTCACAGTATTTTCTAATTGATGATGCAAGATATCTGAATACACTAAACTTAAATCTTTGAGGAGAAAACAGGCTCATTAGGGTTTGTTCAAAGAGATACCAATTTAGCCTAAACATGCAGAAATGATGGATTCCCTAAGAGGCCGGCAGGTCTGCTGGTCAAACACCTGCTAAGTGAGATTCAGTTTTCAACACTGGCTAGGTAGACCGTGACGAGTGATTGACCTCTCTACATCTTAATGCCCTCCTCTGTGAAAGGAGGGTACTAGTACAGCCTCTCCCAAGGGCCTCTGAAAGAAGTAAATGTCAGCACCTGCATACGGTAAGTGTTCTCTATGGGTTTAATACATGATTATTCAAACTGAGTTTCAAGATTCACTCACTCCAAGTACTTTTGTGCCAGGCACAATCCGAGGGGCAGGAACCCAATGGTTTGAAAGTATGTCCACCAAGAAGACACGATTTTCCTGGAAGTTGGGAAATATTGCTTTCAGGATCATGGGCAAAGTTGTGGGCATCTTTTTTACCCTATTAGTTCTGCAAGACAGTGTGTATCTTCATGGGAAACTGAATGGGGCCCTTAATGATGAAAACATTGAATTAAAGTGAGGGTACCTAGGAAGAACGTACATCATAATTCCCAAGATTTTCTTAATATGTAAGAACCAGATTATTCCTGGATTTTATTAAAAATGATCAGGTGGGTCTGATCCTGGTCTGCCCTTCCTACCTGAGTTCTCTCTCATCTCTTCACCATAGTGCTTTCCGCAGAGTTTGGTACTCAGTAAATGTGGAGTATAAATTGAATACTGAGCAGGAAGAAACCACTGGAATATGCATATGGATAGAAAGAAAGCAAATAATAAAGTGAAAACAGCAGAATATTAACAGGTTATTCTGAGTGATCTTTGAAATCATTTGAAATTATTTCCAATGAAAAGTTTTTTAAAAGAAGCTACTATATTACTCAAGTAGAAAGATGACTAATAGAATCAGAGTTGTAGAATATGATTAATTTTAATGGTTCTTGTTGTTTTTCTGAGCTACTCTGTACATCTAAGTATATCTTGGACTTGTTCCCATGATGGACGTTACAAGAAATACTAATTAAATTTAATAGAATTAAAACAACAGACTGGTTCCAAATAGGAAAAGGAGTACGTCAAGGCTGTATATTGTCACCCTGTTTATTTAACTTATATGCAGAGTACATCATGAGAAACGTTGGACTGGAAGAAACACAAGCTGGAATCAAGATTGCCGGGAGAAATATCAATAACCTCAGATATGCAGATGACACCACTCTTATGGCAGAAACTGAAGAGGAACTAAAGGGCCTCTTGATGAAAGTGAAAGTAGAGAGTGAAAAAGTTGGCTTAAAGCTCAACATTCAGAAAACAAACATCATGGCATCCGGTCCCATCACTCCATGGGAAATAGATGGGGAAACAGTGGAAACAGTGTCAGACTTTATTTTTCTGGGCTCCAAAATCACTGCAGATGGTGACTGCAGCCATGAAATTAAAAGACACTTACTCTTTGGAAGGAAGGTTATGACCAACCTAGACAGCATATTCAAAAGCAGAGACATTACTTTGCCAACAAAGGTCCGTCTAGTCAAGGCTATGGTTTTTCCTGTGGTTATGTATGGATGTGAGAGTTGGACTGTGAAGAAGGCTGAGCGCCAAAGAATTGATGCTTTTGAACTGTGTTGTTGGAGAAGACTCTTGAGAGTCCCTTGGACTACAAGGAGATCCAGCCAGTCCATTCTGAAGGAGATCAGCCCTGGGATTTCTTTGGAAGGAATGATGCTAAAGCTGAAACTCCAGTATTTTGGCCACCTCATGTGAAGAGTTGACTCATTGGAGAAGACTCTGATGCTGGGAGGGATTAAGGGCAAGAGGAGAAGGGGATGACAGAGGATGAGATGGCTGGATGGCATCACTGACTGGATGGACGTGAGTCTGAGTGACCTCCGGGAGTTGGTGATGGACAGGGAGGCCTGGCGTGCTGTGATTCATGGGGTCGCAAAGAGTTGGACACGATTGAGTGACTGATCTGATCTGATCTGATCTGATCTGAATAAATTAGAATTAGAAATAACACCAGACAGAAATGTTGAAACAGACAGCCTTCTGAGATAAATTTTCTCTGCTTTCATGGATTGTATTAAGTCTGCCTGTGATAATTTCACAAGAAAGAATATTTTTGTAGCTGCTGATTCATTTCTTCTTGGCAGACAGAGCACCAACAAAGTTGAGATATTACTGTTAATCTCTTTTTATTTAGATGTGTGCTAGAATAGCACTTGAGGCACTATGGATATAAACCAGCACTCTATGTTACTATGAAGGCATAATTTATTTACTAGAGCCAAATTACCTTGTAGTAAGGGCCAAAAAAGTGGAATTCTCAAAGACTTAGCTTCATTCTCAGCTGACGTCTTTTTGAAGAAATTTCTGTTTCAGCTTGGAGTCTTACCAACTGCAATTATTTCCCCAAATGAAATACAATATTAATTTGCTGCTGCTGCTGCTGCTGTTAAGTCACTTCAGTTGTGTCCGACTCTGTGCGACCCCATAGATGGCAGCCCATCAGGCTCTGCCATCCCTGGGATTCTCCAGGCAAGTACACTGGAGTGGGTTGCCATTTCCTTCTCCAATGCATGAAAGTGAAAAGTGAAAGTGAAGTCACTCAGTCATGACCCCATGGACTGCAGCCCATCAGGCTCCTCCATCCATGGGATTTTCCAGGGAAGAGTACTGGAATGGGGTGCCATTGCTAGGGCTATTGTAACAACACCAAGGCTTCCCTGGTTGCTCAGACTGTAAAGTGTCTGCCTGCAATGTGGGAGACCAGGGTTTGATTCCTGGGTTGGGAAGATGCCCTAGAGAAGGAAATGGCAATCCACTCCAGCACTCTTGCCTGGAAAATCCCGTGGACGGAGGAGCCTGATAGGCTACAGTCCATGGGGTTGCAAAGAGTCAGACACGACTGAGCAACTTCACTTTCACTTTCATTGTAACAACATCCCACAAACAGACATGTGCTATCTTCCTGTTGTGGAGTTTCCAAGTACAAGATGGTGGTAAGGCATGACCAGGGCCCTGAGGCACTCAGGAATGGTCAGTTCCTGGCCTCTCTACTCATTTCTCACATCTCCTTGGCTTGTGGCAGTGTAACTCCAATTTTTACATGATGTCCTTATGTGCAAACCTGTGTCCAAATTGCCCTTTTTTTGTAGGGACGTACTTGCCTTGGGTTAGAGCTCACCCTCATGACCTCACCCTAATTTGATCATCTATAAAATAGGTCACACACACTCAGGATTAGTATATCGGTATCTTGGGGAGAAACACAATTCGACCCACAACAAAGACA
Source organism: Tragelaphus eurycerus (assembly GCA_935064755.1). Lineage (NCBI taxonomy): Eukaryota > Metazoa > Chordata > Mammalia > Artiodactyla > Bovidae > Tragelaphus > Tragelaphus eurycerus. The sequence continues at coordinate 21,305,197 of CAKXYN010000002.1, read as the reverse complement.
TGTATGCTACTGTAGATAGTTGAAAATAAAAGCTATATAGTTTTTAATTAACTTCAACTTTTTGAGAAATTTAATTCCACAGGTCTGATCAGAGTAAAAGAAAATGCTCAAATAATTTCAAACTTTATATTGTATTTTATACAAATTTTATATTTTACCCTGTGTAGATCTTAATTTAAGGAGGCTTTATTAGCTTCTCAGTACATGTTGCTTGGGCTTCCCAGGTAGCAATAATAGTAAAGAATCCGCCTGCCAATGCAGGAGATGCAGGAGATGCCAGTTTGATCCCTGTGTCAGGAAGATCCCCAGAGGAAGAAATGGCAACCCCCTCCAGTATTCTTGACTGGAAAATTCCATGGACAGAGGAGCCTGGTGGGCTACAGTCTATGGGGTTGCAAACAGTCAGACACAAGTTAGTGACTGATCATGCAGGCACAAGTTGCTTATCATAAAAATTATAAAACCAATAGGTCATCTGAGTTCTTTGACTCTGAGAAAGATCAGTTAAAAACCAGAAATGAATTATTTTTTATGTTTTTTTTTTTTCAGTTGGAGAATAATTATATTGTTGTGTTGCTTTCTGCCATATGAATCGGCCATATATATACATATATCCCTCCCTCTTGAGCCTCCTTCCCATCCCACCCCTCTAGGTTGTCACAGGGCACCGAATTGAGCTCCCTGTGTTAACAGCAGCTTCCCACTTGTTGCCTGTTTCACACGTGGTGCTGTGCATATGTCACTGCTACTCCCCCTACTCATTCAGCCCTCTCCTCCCCCTTCTTTGACCTCAGGTCTGTTCTGTACATCGGCATCTATTCCTGCTCTGCAGCTAGGTTCATCAGTACCATTTTTCAGGAATCCACGTATATGCAAGCTATTTTAAATAGTAGTTTTAAATAGGGTCATACTTGGACCTCCCCTAACACCACTGTGTGCTTCTAAGAAATAGAACATAGTGATGCAGGAGGCCTCTGAAGTCAGAACTCCTCACTACCTCCTCCTCAGGTGAGCAACTCATCCCTGAGGGGTAAGATCATGTGAGAATCCCATAGGGACACCCTGGATCCATGTCACCAGACAATATTTTGAAAATGTAAAATTGAATTGAGTAAAAATTGAATCCATTTTCCTAGCAGCTTGGACATGAGTGTCTGTCTTGGGTAAATTCTAAAGCAACAGTTCATACATGGGCACTGCCACTTGTGTTGTCCCCAGTAACTCATCAGAAATCATGGAGTTGATGGGCTTGACTATTCCATAGTTTTAAGTGGGACCAAGGGGAGGAGAGGAGAAGATGCAGGAGGCTCTTGGTCAGAACCCACGCTCCCTTCCTGGTACCCCACTTGCTCTTTCTGGGTGGAAGAGAAAGAGTTCAAATCACAGCTAGCACCCAAGGGTTTGCCACACCCAGGCAGGTTACCATCCACTGCTCTGTGTGGAGATTTATTTGATCAGATTGTCAGAATTTAAGTTAATGTAGAATAAGTTATGAAAATCTTCAGGACTAGGGGAACCCGTTCCAGGGTGGACCTTCTTTTCTTGGGTGTCTCTCACTATTAAGTTTCTGTAAAGTGGAATTGGTTCAGTTCAGTTCAGTTGCTGTCATGTCCGACTCTTTGTGACCCCATAGACTACAGCATGCCAGGCTTCCCTGTCCATCACCAACTCCTGGAGCTTGCTCAAAATCATGTCCATCAAGTTGGTGATACCATCCAACCATCTCGTCCTCTGTCCTTTTCCTCTTGCCTTCAATCTTTCCCAGCATTAGGGTCTTTTCTAATGAGTCAGTTCTTCACCTCAGGTGGCCAAAGTAGTGGAGCTTCAGCTTTAGTATCAGTCCTTCCAGTGAATACTCAGGACTGATTTCCTTTAGGGTTGACTCTTTTGATCTCCTTGCAGTCCAAGAGACTCTGAAGAGTCTTCTCCAATGCCATAGTTCAAGTAGAACTAAAATACTAGCCTTTGGCCTCAAACAACTAAAGACCTTAGAAAAGCTTTCTCTGCAGTTGGCTTGAATTGAATCATTTTCCAGAGATATGTGCTTGCCATGGCCTCTTTCTTGGAGTCACTACTTCCATAAGTTACTGCATTTTTTTTTTAACCATCTCCTTGGCCACTGTTGTCAGGCAAGCAGCAAGGAAACTTTATTGTCAAAGTTCAGGAATGTGAGCTGAACTTTGAAAGACCTCAATAACACCAGTGCCCTGCAGAGGGTGAGCATTTTTCTTCAAATGCTGTGGATGACAAAAATGTGTAATTCTCACAGATAGCTGTTTTTTTTGTGCAGAGGGGAGAGACTTGATGCTAGTGGAGAAGGCAGCAGGAGTGACAGTGGTTAGGACAGTATGGTAGGGGCAGAGGGAGACACACAAAGAATCCAGAAATAGACCCACCTCAAATAGGCCAAGCTGATTTTTAATAAAGGTTCAATAGTAACTCAGTGGAGAAAGAATAGCCTTTTCAACAATGATACTGGCATAATTGGACATCCAGAAGAAAAAGAAAAAGAAAGAAAGAACTTCAGCCTATACTTCACACCTTATATAAAAATTAATTGAATGGATCATGGACTTAAAAAATGTAAAATGATAACATTTTTGAAAAAAAGAAAAACTAAAGGAAAAAATTAGCATGATCTATAAAAGAAAAAATGGTTAAGTTGAATCTCATAAAAATTTAAAACTTTTGTGCTGCAAATGACCCTATTAAGAGGTTGAAAGTACAGTCTACAGTCTGAAAAGAAACACTTGCCGACTACATATTCAACAAAGAACTAGTGTTTAACATGTATAAAGAACTCTCAGAATTCAACAGTAAAAAATACAAATAATCCAGTTAGAAACTGGACCTCAAAATGAAAATAGACATTTTACTGAAGAGAATGTGAAGAACAAATAAACACATGAAAGGATGTGAACATCACTAGCAATCTAGGGAAACACAGGGTAAGACCACAAGGATATATCACTACACACTTAGAGTATTAGCTGAGCTAAAATAGTGTCACTGAATGCCAGCAAGGGTGCAGAGACTAGATCACTATCCTCCGCTGGTGAGGATGTAAAACAGTATGGCCACTCTGGGAAATGGTTTGACAATTTTTTATAAAGTGAAACAGGAAAATATATGTCCCAGAAATGATACCTTTGATCACTTATCCCAATGAAATGGAGACATGTTCATACCAAAACCTGTGCATGAATGTTCCTAGCAGCTTTATCTGTAATACTCCTAGACTGGAAACCTCCCCAGTATCTTTACTGATTGAACAGTTTAACAAACTGCAGAACCTTCACACCATGGAACACTATGCAGGAGTATTGGTATAGGGAATAACCAGGGTGAGTCTCTAGAGAGAGATGCTGAGGGCAAAAGTCTAGCTCAAAAGGTTATTCCATACCATATGATGGTATTTAAATAACATTCTTGAAATGACAAAATTATAGAGATGGAGAGATTAGTGGAGGAGCTAATTAGGAGGTTAGAGTGCAGCTATAATAGGGCAGCAGGAGGGATCTTTGTGATGGAACATTCTGGATCTTGGCCATATCAAAGATTAAGATATTGTCTTGTAGTTGTTGCACAAGATGTTACCACTGAAGAAATCTGAGTAAAGGGTATGTGGTATATACTTTTCAAAAACCCCATTTATCTTGAAGTAAACATTTTAATTTAAAAATAATTTAAGGTTGTTTTGAGGCTTCTCACGTGGTGCTAGTGGTTAAGTACCCACCTGCCAATGCAGGAGAAGCAGTTCGATCCCTGGGTTGAGAAGGTCCCCTAAATGAGGGCGTGGCAACCCACTCTAGTATTCTTGCCTGAGAAATCCCATAGACAGGGGATCCTGGCAGGCTACAGTCCATGGCGTTGCAAAGAGTCAGACACGACTGAAGTGACTTAGCACATATCACGCACGTAAGGTTGTTGTAACATGAAAAATTAAAAGTGTGAGCTACTTCCTCATACCTCCTTTCTCTAACCAGGCCCATGGTATCCTTTTCCCCAATTATCTTTTAAGGATAAAAATTCCAGAGGATGAAAGCATCTAAGATCCTCTAGGGGTGGACATCCTGAGTTGTTCTGATTTTCTCCCTAATGAGATCCAGCCCTGTCTTGGGCCCCACACCATCTGTTTCTACTTTCTTGTGTACCAAGACTCAGATGGGGGAGATTCTGTACCATAGTAGATCCTGTAGAGTAATTCTTGGAAACTTGAAAATTCTGTATTTATCTGGGATCAGGGTAATATGTTTGTGTCAATAACCAAACATCTCCAGAGAGAACACCAGCAGGAAATGGGGGTTGAAGAAAGATCAGAAAATTAAGCCAAGTGGGAGAGATTCAGAAGCTCTGCCTGAGGCAAGGACCACCCTCTTGACATTATATCCCAGCTATCTGGCAACTTGCTCCTTTAAACATCATCAGTTAGGCATATTTTAGCCACGAAAGGCTCACCATCATTTGAACAGCAGCATATCCCAGACTGAAATTGACCAAGGAAATGGAGTCCGCCAGGGACCAAGGAATCATACTGTCTATGTGTACCACTTATAATCTGACCTCTTGACAAGGTTGACTGATGGAATGTTTAGTTCCCTGACTTACTGGCAGGACATCTGCAGTCAGCAGTGTCTAATTTCTTCTCCCTCTGAATCCAAGTTTGCTGCTCTAGCCTAAAAAATAAATGGAAAATTTTGTGTGCTGAGCAGGGCTAATTCTGGCATTCTTTTTTTTTTTTTTTTTTAAATTTTCTCCATAGAGTTTATTTTTATTTTTTAACTTTACAATATTGTATTGGTTTTGCCATATATCAACATGAATCTGCCACAGGTATACACGTTCCCCATCCTGAACCCTCCTCCCTCCCCATTCCATCCCTCTGGGTCGTCCCAGTGCACCCGCCCCAAGCATCCAGTATCATGCATCGAACCTGGACTGGTGACTCGTTTCATATATATTATAAGTGAAGAGGAACTAAAAAGACTCTTGATGAAAGTGAAAGTGGAGAATGAAAAGGTTGGCTTAAAGCTCAACATTCAGAAAACAAAGATCATGGCATCCGTCTCATCACTTCATGGGAAATAGATGGGGAAACAGTGTCAGACTTTATTTTTCTGGGCTCCAAAATCACTGCAGATGGTGACTGCAGCCATGAAATTAAAAGACGCTTACTCCTTGGAAGGAAAGTTTTGACCAACCTAGATAGCATATTCAAAAGCAGAGACATTACTTTGCCAACACAGGTTCGTCTAGTCAAGGCTATGGTCTTTCCTGTGGTCATGTATGGATGTGAGAGCTGGACTGTGAAGAAGGCTGAGAGCTGAAGAATTGATGCTTTTGAACTGTGGTGTTGGAGAAGACTCTTGAGAGTCCCTTGGACTGCAAGGAGATCCAACCAGTCCATTCTGAAGGAGATCAGCCCTGGGATTTCTTTGGAAGGAATGATGCTAAAGCTGAAACTCCAGTATTTTGGCCACCTCATGTGAAGAGTTGACTCATTGGAGAAGACTCTGATGCTGGGAGGGATTGAGGGCAAGAGAAGGGGATGACAGAGGATGAGATGGCTGGATGGCATCACTGACTCGATGGACATGAGTCTGAGTGACCTCCGGGAGTTGGTGATGGACAGGGAGGCCTTGCGTGCTGCGATTCATGGGGTCGCAAAGAGTCAGACACGACTGAGCGACTGATCTGATCTGATCCGATCTGATACAGGGTTATTGTTACCATCTTTCTACTGTATTGGTGGAGAAGGCAATGGCACCCCACTCCAGTACTCTTACCTGGAAAATCCCATGGATGGAGGAGCCTGGTAGGCTGCAGTCCATGGGGTCACTAGGAGTCGGATACGACTGAGCGACTTCACTTTATTTTTTCACTTTAATGCATTGGAGAGGGAAATGGCAACCCACTCCAGTGTTCTTGCCTGGAGAATCCCAGGGACGGGGGAGCCTGGTGGGCTGCCATCTATGAGGTTGCACAGAGTCAGACATGACTGAATCGACTTAGCAGCAGCAGCAGCAACATACGGTATTGGTGTTTTTCTTTCTGGCTTACTTCACTCTGTAGAATAGGCTCCAGCTTCATCCACCTTATTAGAACTGATTCAAATGTATTCTTTTTAATGACTGAGTAATGCTCCATTGTGTATATGTACCACTGCTTTCGTATCCATTCATCTGCTGATGGACATCTAGGTTGCTTCCATGTCCTGGCTATTATAAACAATGCTGCAATGAACATTGGGGTACATGTGTCTCTTTCAATTCTGGTTTACTCAGTGTGTATGCCCAGCAGTGGGATTGCTGGGTCATAAGGCAGTTCTATTTCCAGTTTTTTAAGGAATCTCCACACTGTTCTCTATAGTGGCTGTACTAGTTTGCATTCCCACCAACAGTGTAAGAGGGTTCCCTTTTCTCCATACCCTCTCCAGCATTTATTGCTTGTAGACTTTTGGATCGCAGCCATTCTGACTGGCATGAAATGGTACCTCATAGTGGTTTTGATTTGCATTTCTCTGATAATGAGTGATGTTGGGCATCTTTTCATGTGTTTGTTAGCCATCTGTATGTCTTCTTTGGAGAAATGTTTATTTAGTTCTTTGGCCCATTTTTTGATTGGGTCATTTATTTTTCTGGAATTGAGCTGTAGGAGTTGCTTGTATATTTTTGAGATTAGCTGTTTGTCACTTGCTTCATTTGCTATTATTTTCTCCCATTCTGAAGGCTGTCTTTTTACCTTGCTTATAGTTTCCTTTGTTGTGCAGAAGCTTTTAAGTTTAATTAGGTCCCATTTGTTTATTTTTGCTTTTATTTCCAATATTCTGGGAGGTGGGTCATAGAGGATCCTGCTGTGATGTATGTTGGAGAGTGTTTTGCCTATGTTCTCCTCTAGGAGTTTTATAGTTTCTGGTCTTATGTTTAGATCTTTAATCCGTTTTGAGTTTATTTTTGTGTATGGTGTTAGAAAATGTAATTCTGGCATTCTTGAGACCAGACAACTTATTGAATTGAGGTAAGGCTATGAAAGAATGTATTTCCAGGACTATTGAGATTCTCTCTGTACAGGACAAAAAATCTTAAGTTAGTGACAGATATAACAACCTGTTAACTCAGTCGGGCAGTTCCCTGGTGGCTCACTGGTAAAGAATCAGACTATCAGTGCAAGAGATTCAAGTTTAATCCCTGAGTCAGGAAGATCCCCTCAAGAAGGAAATGGCAACCCACTCCAGTATTCTTGCCTAGGAAATCCTATGGACAGAGGAGCCTGGTAGGCTACAGTCCGTGGGGTCGTAAGAGTTGGACACAACTTAATGACTAAACAACAACAACAACATAACTCAGTCTCATTTTTGAAAAAGATATCATCACAAGTGTTTATTCCATGGGCAAAATCCCTTCCAAAATGAACAGTCTAGCTTTGCATTTCAAGTAGATCTGGTTCAAGAGCAGAGTTGCCACTGAAGTTAGGAGGAGGTCTAGGTCCCAGCCTCCATTACATGCCATGTCAAGGAAGACAGTCACATATGACCGCCCGTATAACCATGCCTCTGCCTCCACCGTCCCTATATTACATCATCCGCCATGGTCCCCACATGACAGTGTCCCCATCCCCATCATCCTTACAGGATGTTGCCCCCCTCCACCGTCCCATACAACCATGCCCCTTCTCAATATCCTCATTTGACTTTTCTTTGAGTTGCTTCACCTGCTTGGTGTGACCATTTTTGATTCTCCTTTTTGTATTCTTTGTGTCTCCCAGAATGCTAAACAAGAGTCCAGGAATGGGATGATTAGAAAAAAAACGATGTTCTGTGCTGGTTATTTGTTATGGCTTTTTTTTTTTCCCCTAAACAAAAACTTGAAAGATCAGATAGAATGCATTTTGTATATAAAAGCTGGATAACTATTGCTGAATTGCCCTCCATAAAGATTTTTCCAATTTATTTTCCCACCAGCAATGAGAGAGTTTCCCCTTCTTTTCAATGGTGACCTGTATTGAGGATTATCTTCTATATCTTGTTCAGTCTTATGCAATAACTAGTAGCTCATTGCTGGAATTCACATTGCTTTGATTATTAGTGATGTTTAACATATTTTTAATTTTTGTTTTGTTGACTTTTTTTTTAGTATATTGCTTGTTCATGTATTTGCAATATTTGCCTTTCGGTCTGATTTTAAGAGATCTTTAATAGGTGTATTAAGCTGCTAAGGAGCTTCCCCCATGGCTCAGCGGTAAAGATACCACCTGCAACACAGGAGATACAGGAAATGCAGGTTTGATCCTGGATCCAGAAGATCCCCTGGAGGAGGGCATGGCCACCCGCTCTAGTATTCTTGCCTAGAGAATCCTATGGACAGAGGAACCTGACACACTCAGTCCATAGGGTTGCAAAGAGTCAGACACCCCTGAAGCAACTGAGCACCCACAGCCTGCTAGGGCTGCTATTACTAAGTACAACAGATAAGGTGCTGTCAATGACAGAAGTTTATTTTCTCACAGTGCTGGAGGCTAGAAGTCAGAGATCAAGGTCTCAGCAGGGTTAGTTTCTCCTGAGGCCTCTCTCCTTGGTTTGTGGACAGCTGTCTTCTCCCTGCGTCCTCATGTCATCTTTCCTCTGTGTGTGTCTGAGTCCTGATCTCTTCGTGTAAGAACATTAGTCAAACTGAATTAGGGTCCCACCCAGATGACCTCATTTTACCATAATCACCAACATACAAATCCTGAGCCCATGTCTGTCAGAATTTTAAGTATTCTATCCAGTCCATTTTTTGCCTTCTAAATTTATTTCTGTTGATAGCTAATACTAAGAAACTAATTTTTATTGCTTGCCACATGCCAGGCACTAAGTTATTTACAAATATTAAGTAGTTAATCATCACACAGCCATGTGAAGTAGGTTTTATTATTAACTTGTCCTGGGTCACACAACTAGGAGGTGGTGAAGCTAATATGTTTACCTGGGCAGTGTTTAACCAATATGCAATCCTGCCTCCTGGGGAGAACCTTAGCCATCCAGAGGTCTCAAACTTGCTTCCCTTTGGAGGTTGTACTTTACCGAGGCTTTTCATCCCAGTAGCATGACACTCATTTATTTTTCCTTCTTCTATTTATATTATGTTGATTTGGAATTTGTTTAGGTCCAAGAATTTTTTTTTTTTTTTTCTTATTAGCCATCAGTCATTGAGGACTTACAATTGCCTGGTGCTGTGCTAGGGTACTTACAAACACAAATTTACTTAAGCCTTACAATAACCAATTTTAGCAGACCTCCTGGTTGTACACATAAGAAAACCTAAGTTTCCAGGAAGTTGTTAATTGTTCCAGTTCACATAACAAATCAATGGGAAACTGGGGTTAAAATCAAGGTTTATCAGTCATCAGACTGTTACTCAGAGTCACCATTTTGTTACTCAAAATCACCATTCTGACCGTGGAGATAGGATTCCAACTCTACAGTTTTCCCAAATGTTTCATTTGCTAGTTGTCTGTGAGCTATGTATTGTTATATTTGTTTATTAGTTTTACTGAATTGGCCTAAGTATCAAAAGACCAAATGTTATTTTGTGGAATTTCTAGTCTATCCATTCTATTTCTGTAAGAGATCACTTAAATAGAATAAATGCAATTCAGTGGACCAGAATAGAATTCTGATATTTAAAGAAGTTTAAAAAAAAAAAAGAAAAGTCCTCATTTTGTAAAGTTAAAAATTGAATCTTGCAAAATTAATAACTCATCTCTCCAAGTTAATAATTCCATGAAAAATGGTTATTCAAACTAAACCTTTGAAGTCAGCTGGGCTGCTGTTTTAAATCCATTAAAAAACTTATATGCTCAGAGACGAATTTACTAAAATTATGGAATTTAGAGTGTGTGCTACTATTTTTGAATTCAAAATATTTTCAAAATGCTGGGTTTGGGTGGCAGCAGATGGATTGTGTGGAACATGCCCCTGGCATCCAGGGAAACGCATTCCATGCTGTGGGTCCAGGGAGACCAGGCTGCAGACTGGGAAAGGGTGGAGTCAGGCAGAGCTGGGAGACCTTCAGTGTCATCACTTATCACACAGAACCCTGGGCAAGGCGTGTGAGCTCGTTACAGCACAATTACCTTATGGGCAAAATGGGAGGAAAGTGAAACCTGCCTCAAAGAATTTTATGAGAATCCTTGATAATGCATGTAAAGCATGTAGCACAGTGCCTGGTGGCAAATGGCGGTTCTGCTGTTGATCTGATTGAAGGTCGTTTGTTATTCTCTGTGTGCATTTACATGTTTGAGAATTGGAGGTCTCCTCCAATAAAATTCATGATTGATTGTTGTTGTTCAGTCACCAAGTTGTCCCATTTTTACATATATGAACTACGAAAGAGTATCCAGATGTGGGAGACCCCTGCATAACCTGTGTTGTCTGGCGTGTGGCAGGTAAGAAGTCTGCCAGTCACTGGAGAACACACTTCCCTCTGCCGGTGTGTTCCCTGAAATATATCTTCACCGAATGAGGCTTTGTTTCATTCCATGGGTAGGAGTTGATAGACTTTCTTCACTGATTCATTCATTCCAAAACTGTTTGTTGAGCCCCACTGTGTGCAGACATCTGTGAAAGACACAAGCATGATAAGACACATGACCACTTTTCAAAGATACCTATTCTAGCAGGAGAAGCAAGAAACCCACAGACACCTTCAGGATGAGGCAGGACAGGCCCAGCCCCAGAACAGACAAGATAGACAGACTGTCCCCTTGGCCACAATGTGTGTGGCCCAGGTTAGTGCAGATAAGCGTGTGCTGGAGGTGCCCTGCTGGCTCTTCCTTGATGCTCTGCATAGCTTGGAAGAGGAGGGTGATATATGTACGGGGATTGAGGCGGTCTTGAAATTAAGAATGCTCCCCTTTGACTTCTGGTTACCTAAGCCCACAATGGTGTGACAGTAGAAAAGATGACAGTGCCGTGCATGGAAGCTTTTTCTCGACAAGGCCCCTGCTAGGCACTTTTTGTGAGTACATTTATCTCTTGTTGCTGCTGTAACAAATTATTGCAAACTAAGTGGCTTAAAAAGACAAATTTATTATCTCACAGTTCTGAAGGCCAGAAGTCTGAAAGGGGTCTCACTAGGCAGAAATTCAAAGTGTTGTCAGAGCCCCTGGGCAAGTGCACATGGGAGAAAGATCTGTTTGGGAAAATTTATCAGGAACCAATCACTGGGGAAGATACAAAAGGAGCTTCCCAGCACAATCTTGAGAAGCATCCATACACCAACAAGCTACATCTACCCCTACTGGTCACAGTGGTTTTTAGTGATGGTTGTAAATGATTGGTTGAGCTGGCAGTTTTAGAACTGTGGAACAGGGCACGTTTTTGGCAGGTAGCATTGCATAGGGGTGGAAGGTGCAGAGGCTGTGGGGTCAGAGGCCAAGTTCAGAGCCTTTCCTCCCCATTGTGTCAGTTTTGAACAACTCCAAGTTTCTAGGAGATGTGATTTCCTGAATTTCTGGCTCACAGTTGGCCCTAGAGAAGTGTGAGCTGGTCTGCAACTTCTCTGTAGGACAAACACAATGAAAATGTTCTCACAGGGTGCTGGAGAAGGACTTGTGACCTTGTTGGTAGAATAGTGATTTGATGCCGATGAAATGCTGCATATGCAACTGTTGTGTTTTTCCACAAAGCTGGTGTGGTCTCAAGGCTCCTTGCTGTTCAGAGCCAGCTGGGCGGGCGGGGGAGTGGCCTCAGTGCCAGAGGCACAGGCCCTCTGAAGTTCTCTCTGTCCCTCAGCCCCTCTGAAAGTGCTATTCCCACAGGCGTTTCCCTACTTCTCTGAGAAACAGTGTTCTTTTCCTCAAAAGAGCCTTTCATTTCATCCCATCCTGAATATCTAATTATTTTCTCACTGAAATCCCAGATATGGGGGCCCTGCCGGGGTATTGCTTGCCAAGGCTAATTGGTTTCTCTCACCTCCAGGCTTAACATGCACCCTGACAGCCATTGTCCCTTAACCTGGGGTCCTTTTCCATGTCACAGGCTGGGACCCTCACAGCAGTGTCAGCAGTTGGCCAGAAGGGAATAGGGAAACGTGGCATTTTCTGTGAATCTGACAGTGTAGTCACATGTGAGAAACCTGGAAAAACAGCTTACAGGTTTAATTTTTGTTTTTATTGAAATGCTTTTAAGTGAAGTGAGTCAGAGACAAATACTGTATGACTACACTTCTATGTGGAGTCTTTAAGAAAGAAATTATAGTGAACAGACTGGTGGTTGCCAGAGACAGGGAATAGGGGAGGGGTAGTCAAAATGGGTGAAGAGTCAAAAACTACAAATTTCCAGTTATTAAATATGTCAGTCATGGGAATATAATGTTCAGCATAGTGACATTAACAATACTTATTATAAATTTAAAAGTTGCTAAGAGATCTTAAAAATTCTAATCATAGAAAAAAATTATGTCTATTTGAAGTGATGGATGTTAAATAGACATTGTGGTGACCATTTTGCAATATATACAAATATCAAATATTATGTCATACACCTGAAACTAATATAATGTTTCATGTCTGTTATATCTCAACAAATTAACTTCAATCATAGAAAAAAATGTCAACACTTAATATTCACTTAATATTGCTAAAGGGAGTGAGTTCTGTTTTTTCTTTTCTATTTATACATGCTTCTCTCCATAAAAAGAAATGTTGAGATGGTGTATAAAGAAAACTGTAAGCACTATAAGGTAATTAATAAAATAGATTTGGAAATAAAAAGTCATAGAGGAGAAAGCAAATGGCATCCAGGAGGAAAATAAATCACTGAAATCCAGCTGCTTGTGGCCATGATGAAGAGGAAACTCTATTGGAATATCTTTCAGCAGGAAACACTTCTCCAGCACAGATTTAAAAGAAGTTCCCTGGGTGGAAGCTTGTGGAAGCAGCTCTGAGCACACATGGAGCGTCACTCGATGTCCTGTAAGCTGCAGTTGACTGTGGACCGCATGTGCTTTATTGGATTCAGTGCCTGCATGGCTTCCTGGGATGCCCCCTGAGTGACGGACAGGGCCTCATGTGCCAAACATTTGTGTAGGTGTTCTTGCTCTTTTATTCAGAATGACACGGGGCATGTGAGTCCTTGGGTGCATCCACCTCTGTTCCGGACACAGGGCACTGACAGGAGACAAGTGCAAGCTGAGTGAACCAAATGGGCGGGACCAGCTGGGGTTCTGAAGGGCAGAAGAAGAGCAGACTTGCTGAGCATCTGGTCCTGGAGCAGGCCAACTCCCATAGGACACGACATAGTGCAACCTGAGGGATGGAGCCTGGAGCCCCACAGCTCCAGCCCGCTCCAGGAAGGAGGCAGAATGAAGCAGTACATTCGTGGATAACTACGGAGGACAGGGGCCGCACCAGCGAGATACATGGTTAACGGAGAGGCTGAGTCTCAGATCCCTGAGACTGCCCTGCTGCCCTCAGATCCCTGCTGCTGCCCCTGAGTGCAGCAGCCCCCAAAGCAGCGAGAAAAAAACTGGTTCTGCCTTGCCTGGGAACCCTAAAACCACCAGAAAGAGAGAGGTAGCTAAGAGAAAGGAAGAATAAACAAAACAAAATATCAACACAAAAACTTCCCATTCATAATCGGATGGTATCAAAAATTCAAAGCACCTGAAGCCATCTGCAGCTAAAGAAAGGGAATAAAATCAACACTCAACACAAGAATTCATATATGTAAATGTAAAACATGTTTGAAAAATAAGGAATTATGAAATACAACTGTCATATATAAATCAAATACAAATGATTAAAAACTTAGACATTTAAGAAATTAAAAGTATAGCACTGAAAGTAAAATTTAAAAAAAAGAAAGTTAAACTCTAGACTAGATACAGTTGAAGACAAAATGGTGAATCGAATGCTATCATTTCTCCAGGATCTAGCAGATTTAGCGAAGAGATTAAAACATATCAACAAGATGTCCCAGGGATAGATTGTAGATTTCCCCCGCCAAAAAAGGGAATGGAGAAAATGGAAGTAAATCTACCATGAAGATAAAACAACTGAGAAATTTTAAGCAGTGAAGAAATTCACAGGCCCTCAGATCGAAAGTGAGTGTTGTAAGCATCAAGCAGCCTGCATGACAGGGGGTCCACATGGTGAAACCTGGTACAGAAACTTCACATGTCACGGGTAAAGAGAAATGCTAAAAGCTACTGGAGAGACGAGGAAAGACAATGTACAACAGATGTCAGCCAGACAACAGAGGACTTCTCATCAGGAAAAATAGAGGCCAGAGGCACTGGAGTGATATTTTCAAAGTCCCAAGGGAAAATTTTGTATACCTAGGATCCTAGGCCACGTAAGCTAGCATCTAGGATGCAGTCAAGAAGAAGACATTTCAGACATATGAGAACTATTCCAGTTTCCTACTCATAGACACACACTAAGAGAATCATGAAAACTTGTAGATCAGTGAGAAAAAAAGTGAATCCAGACAGAAGTCATGGTATACAAGACCAAGGGTGAGGTCGGAACTTGACAGATTATATCAAAAATTAAATTGCTTATTGATTATACTTTTACAAGTATATGTTAACTATATACAATTATAGGTATATGTTGCTTCTTGACTTGCATACAGGTTTCTCAGGAGACAGATAAGGTGGTTTGGTATTCCCATAACTTTTTAAGGATTTCCACAATTTGCTGTGATCCACACAGTCAAAGGTGTTCAACCCAATTGCTCAGTCATGTCTGACTCTTTGTGACTCCACGGACTGCAAAAGTAGGAAGTCAAGAAACACCTGGAGTAACAGGCAAATTTGGCCTTGGAGTACAGAATGAAGCAGGGCAAAGGCTAATAAAGTTTTGCCAAGAGAACACACTGGTCATAGCAAACACCCTCTTCCAACAACACAGGAGAAGACTCTACACATGGACATCAACAGATGGTCAATACTGAAATCAGACTGATTATATTCTTTGCAGTCAGAGATGGAGAAGCTCTATACAGTCATCAAAAACAAGACCAGGAGCTGACTGTGGCTCAGATCATGAACTCCTTATTGCCAAATTCAGACTGAAATTGAAGAAAGTGGGGAAACCACTAGACCATTCAGGTATGACCTAAATCAAATCCCTTATGACTATACAGTGTAAATGAGAAATAGATTTAAGGGACTAGATAGACACAGTGCCTGATGAACTATGGGCGGAGGTTTGTGACATTGTACAGGAGACAGGGAGCAAGACCATCCCCAAGAAAAAGAAATGCAAAAAAAGCAAAATGGCTGTCTGAGGAGTCTTACAAATAGCTGTGAAAAGAAAAGAAGCAAAAAGCAAAGGAGAAAAGGAAAGATATAAGCATCTGAATGCAGAGTTCCAAAGAATAGCAAGGAGAGATAAGAAAGCCTTCTTCAGCGATCAATGCAAAAAAATAGAGGAAAACAATAGAATGGGGAAGACTAAAGATCTCTTCAAGAAAATCAGAGATACCAAGGGAACACTTCATGCAAAGATGGGCTTGATAAAGGACAGAAGTGGTGTGGACCTAACAGAAGCAGAAGATATTAAGAAGAGGTGGCAAGAATACACAGAAGAACTATACAAAAAAGATCTTCATGACCCAGATAATCACGAAGGTGTGATCACTCCTACTCGCCTAGAGCCAGACATCCTGGAATGTGAAGTCAGATGGGCCTTAGGAAGCATCACTACGAACAAAGCTAATGGAGGTGATGGAATTCCAGTTGAGCTATTTCAAATTCTAAAAGATGATGCTGTGAAAGTGCTGCACTCAATATATCAGCAAATTTGGAAAATTCAACAGTGGCCACAGAACTGGAAAAGGTCAGTTTTCATTCCAATCCCAAAGAAAAGTAATGCCAAAGAATGCTCAAACTATGGCACAATTGCACTCATCTCACATGCTAGTAAAGTAATGCTCAAAATTCTCCAAGCCAGGCTTCAGCAATATGTGAACTGTGAACTTCCAGATTTTCAAGCTGGTTTTAGAAAAGGCAGAGAAACCAGAGATCAAATTGCCAACATCTGCTGGATCATGGAAAAAGCAAGAGAGTTCTGGAAAAACATCTATTTCTGCTCTATTGACTATGGCAAAGCCTTTGACTGTGTG
The DNA here is from genome assembly GCA_935064755.1 of Tragelaphus eurycerus. Taxonomy (NCBI): domain Eukaryota; kingdom Metazoa; phylum Chordata; class Mammalia; order Artiodactyla; family Bovidae; genus Tragelaphus; species Tragelaphus eurycerus. Next base: position 21,289,086 of record CAKXYN010000002.1, on the reverse strand, counting down.
GATCACAAGAAACTGTGGAAAATTCTGAAAGAGATGGGAATACCAGACCACCTGACCTGCCTGTTGAGAAATCTGTATGCAGGTCAAGAAGCAACAGTTAGAACTGGACATGGAACAACAGACTGGTTCCAAATAGGAAAAGGAGTACATCAAGGCTGTATATTGTCACCCAGCTTATTTAACTTCTATGCAGAGTACATCATGAGAAATGCTGGGCTAGAGGAAGCACAAGCTGGAATCAAGATTGATGGGAGAAATATCAATAACCTCAGATATGCAGATGGCACCACCCTTATGGCAGAAAGTGAAGAAGAACTAAAGAGCCTCTTGATGAAAGTGAAAGAAGAGAGTGAAAACGTTGACTTAAAGCTCAGCATTCAGAAAATGAAGATCATGGCATCTGGTCCCATCACTTCATGGCAAATAAATGGGGAAACAGTGGAAACCGTGGCTTACTTTTATTTTTCTGGGCTCCAAAATCACTGTGGATGGTGATTGCAGCCATGAAATTAAAAGATGCTTGCTCCTTGAAGGAAAGTTATGACCAACCTAGACAGCATATTAGAAAGCAGAGACATCACTTTGCTGAGAAAGGTCCATATAGTCAAAGCTATGGTTTTTCCAGTAGTCAAGTGTGGATGTGAGAGTTGGATCATAAAGAAGACTGAGCACTGAAGAATTGATGCTTTTGAATTGTGGTGCTGGAGAAGACTCTTGGAAGTCCTTTGGACAGCAAGGAGTCAAACCTGTCAATCCTAAAGGAAATCACCCTGAATATTCATTGAAAGGATTGATGTTGAGGCTGAAGTTCCATTACTTTGGCCACCTGATGTGAAGAACTGACTTTTGCAAAAGACCTTGATACTAGAAAAGATTAAGGGCAGGAGGAGAAGGGGGCAACAGAGGATGAGAAAGTTGGATAGAATAACTGATTTGATGGACATGAGTCTGAGCAAACCCCAGGAGATGGTGAAGAACAGGGAAGCCTGGTGTGCTGCAGTCCGTGAGGTCGCAAAGAGTTGGACACGACTTAGTGACTGAACAGCAACAAAACAAGAAGTATATGTTAATTGCCAAAACAATCCTTAGGGAAAAAAGACAAAGCAGGAGGAATAATCCTCCAAAACTTCAGACAATACTACAAGCTACAGTAACCAAAATACAATGGTACTGGTACAAAAACAGACATATAGATCAATGGAACAGAATAGAGAGCCCAGAAATAAACCCACAGACCAATGGACAATTAATCTTCCACAAAGGAGGCAAGAATATACAATGGGGAAAAAGACAGTCTCTTCAGCAAGTGGTGTTGGAAAAGCTGGACAGCTACATGTGAATCAATGAAGTAAGAACCTTCACACCATATACAAACACAACCAAAAGTGACTTAAAGACGAATACAAGACTTGACACAAAGTCTCCTAAAAGAGAACAGAGGCAAAAACTTCTCTGACATAAATCGTATCAATGTTTTCTTAGGTCAGTCTCTCAAAGCGACAGAAATATAAGCAAAAACCAAAAAGGGGGACCAAATCAAACTTACAAGCTTTTGCACAGCAAGGAAACTATAAACAGAATGGAAAGGCAATCTCTGGACAGGGAGAAAATATTTGCAAATTAAGCAACCGGCATGGGCTTAATTTCCAAAATATACACACAGCTCTTAAAACTCAATTAAAAAACCCTAACAACTCAATCAGAAAATGGTCGGAAGACCTAAATAGATATTCCTCCAAAGAAGATGTACAGATGGCCAATAGGCACATGAAAAGATGCTTGACATCACTAATTATTAGAGAAATTTAAATCAAAACTACAATGAGGTTATCACCTTGCACTAGTCAGAATGGCCATCATTAAGAAGTCTGTAAATAGCAAATGCTAGAGAAGCTGTGGAAAAAGGGAACCCTCTTACACTGTTGGTGCAAATGTAAGTTGGTAAAGTCATAATGAAAACAATATAGAGATTCCTTAAAAACTAAAAATAGAGTTGTCATATGATTCAGAAATCTCACTCCTGGGTATATCAGATCAGATCAGATCAGTCGCTCAGTCATGTCCGACTCTTTGCGACCCCATGAACCGCAGCACGCCAGGCCTCCCCATCCATCACCAGCTCTCGGAGGTCACTCAGACTCACATCCATCGAGTCAGTGATGCCATCCAGCCATCTCATCCTCTGTTGTCCCATTCTCCTCCTGCCCCCAATCCCTCCCAGCATCAGAGTCTTCTCCAATGAGTCAACTCTTCGCATGAGGTGGCCAAAGTACTGGAGTTTCAGCTTTAGCATCATTCCTTCCAAAGAAATCCCAGGGCTGATCTCCTTCAGAATGGACTGGTTGGATCTCCTTGCAGTCCAAGGGACTCTCAAGAGTCTTCTCCAACACCACAGTTCAAAAGCATCAATTCTTCGGCGCTCAGCCTTCTTCACAGTCCAGCTCTCACATCCATACACGACCACAGGAAAGACCATAGCCTTGACTAGGCGAACCTTTGTTGGCAAAGTGATGTCTCTGCTTTTGAATATGCTATCTAGGTTGGTCATAACTTTCCTTCCAAGGAGTAAGCGTCTTTTAATTTCATGGCTGCAGTCACCATCTGCAGTGATTTTGGAGCCCAGAAAAACAAAGTCTGACACTGTTTCCACTGTTTCCCCATCTATTTCCCATGTAGTGATGGGACCAGATGCCATGATCTTCGTTTTCTGAATGTTGAGCTTTAAGCCAACCTTTTCACTCTCCACTTTCACTTTCATCAAGAGGCTTTTGAGTTCCTCTTCACTTTCTGCCATAAGGGTGGTATCATCTGCATATCTGAGGTTATTGATATTTCTCCCGGCAATCTTGATTCCAGCTTGTGTTTCTTCCAGTCCAGCATTTCTCATGATGTACTCTGCATATAAGTTAAATAAACATGGTGACAATATACAGCCTTGACGTACTCCTTTTCCTATTTGGAACCAGTCTGTTGTTCCATGACCAGTTCTAACTGTTGCTTCCTGACGTGCATACAGATTTCTCAAGAGGCAGATCAGGTGGTCTGGTATTCCCATCTCTCTCAGAATTTTTCGCAGTTTATTGTGATCTACACAGTCAAAGGCTTTGGCATAGTCAATAAAGCAGAAATAGATGTTTTTCTGGAACTCTCTTGCTTTTTCCATGATCCAGCGGATGTTGGCAATTTGATCTCTGGTTCCTCTGCCTTTTCTAAATCCAGCTTGAACATCAGGAAGTTCACGGTTCACATATTGCTGAAGCCTGGCTTGGAGAATTTTGAGCATTACTTTACTAGCGTGTGAGATGAGTGCAATTGTGCGGTAGTTTGAGCACTCTTTGGCATTGCCTTTCTTTGGGATTGGGATGAAAACTGAACTTTTCCAGTCCTGTGGCCACTGCTGAGTTTTCCACATTTGCTGGCATATTGAGTGCAGCACTTTCACAGCATCATCTTTCAGGATTTGGAATAGCTCCACTGGAATTGCATCACCTCCACTAGCTTTGTTCGTAGTGATAGTTTCTAAGGCCCACTTGACTTCACATTCCAGGATGTCTGGCTCTAGGTCAGTGATCACACCATCATGATTATCTGGGTCGTGAAGCTCTTATACCCAGACAAAACTATAATTTGAAAACACATGCTCCCCAGTGTTCATCACATCACTATTTACAGTAGCCAGGACATGGAAACAGCATAAATGTCCACTGACAGATGAATGAATAAAGAAGATGTGGTACACACGCACACACGTACGTGCTAAGTTGCTTCAGTCATATTCAACTCTTTGTGATCCTTTTGACTGTAGCCCACCAAGTTCCTCTGTCCATGGGTTCTCCAGGCAAGAATACTGGAGTGAGTTGCCATGCCCTCCTCCAGGGGATCTTCCAGATCCAAGGATCAAACCTGTGACTTTTGCTTCTCCTGCCTTGGCAGGTGGATTCTTTACTGCTGAGCCTCCAGAGAAGCCCACACCTACAATTAGAAAATGCAAAAGGAAAGATCCTATACCCTGTGTGTGTATGAGCCATGAGTATTCCCAAATGATGAATATCAGAAAATAAATACATGCCCTTTAGTTTTAAAAAATTACTAAACGTTATTGAAAGACATAAAGAAAACCTGAGTAAATGAGGATATTCACCTCAAATTAATGTATAAATACAATGAATTTCCAATCAAAATTCAAATATGATTTTATGTGGAACTTGACATTCGGCTGTAAGACTGGAATGGAAAAATGAAGGCCAATAATAGCTAAGGCAGTTTTTATAAAGGTAATAAAGTGGAAGGACTTAAATCTCAATGCAGTATGACTATTACCAAAAACTGATTTTGTTTTTCCGAGTTGGAACCTTTACTCATTTATTCATTCATTGAGTTATCATATGTGTTTAATGCTTTACTCTGTACCATGCTCTGTTACTGGCTTTCGAAATAGATGACTGGGACTTCCCTGGTGCTACACTGATAAGACTCCACCTGCCAATGCAGGGGACATGGGTTCCATCCTTGGTCTGGGAAAATTCCACATCCGGAGGAGCCATTATACCCATGTGCCACAACTAAAGCCTGTGCTATAGAGCCAGCAAGTCACAGCTGTGGAAGCCTCTGTTCTTAGAACTGTGTTCTGCAACAAGAGAAGACACTGTACTGAGAAGCCCACACACCACAACTAGAGAGTAGTCCTTGCTCTTTGCAACTAGAGAAAGCCCACATTGCAGCAGCAAAGACCTAACAGTGCAAAATAAATAATAAAAATAAATTTTAAAAAATAAATAATTAAAAAAAAAAGAAATAGACGGGTGAATAAAGCTAACAAAATTCTTTCCTCCAGGGCACTTACTTTCTAATAAGTGGAACATGCAATAAATGGAACATATACTATGACATTAAGTAGTGGTAAATGTTATGAAGAAAATAAAGTAAGTGTATATAAAAGATTCTATTTTAGTAGAGTATGAATAGGGAAGGCCCTCTTTGATAAAGGGATATTTGATCAGAAGTCTGAAAGAGCTTAAAGCAAGCCATACGGTTATCTGTGAAAGAGAAATGGCAGGAAGAAGTGGCAAAGGCCTTGAGGTAGGAACAGAATCAGCGTGTGAGGAATGGCAAGTCTGTGTCTGCAGCACAGTAAGCAAGAAAGAGAAAAACAGAGAGGATCAGCAGATACTGAGAGACAGAGAGGGAGAGGAGAAATGAGGTGTGGTAAGCAGCCAGCAACTAGGTTTCTTGAGAACACAGTGTAACTGTGAATTTTACTCTGAGTTTAAGTAAGGAATAGCATAATCAAAAATATGTCTTTAAAAACATGACTGTGCTGTTGTCTAGACAAGAAGCTGTAGGGAAGCAAGATACGGAAGAAGAGGACTAATTAAGGAGGCCACAGAGTAGTCCAAGCAAAAGTTGAGGGTGGTGTGGTGCTGAGCGGCAGTGGTGGTGGGGATGAGAAATGGCTGGCTGGGGAGGTCTGCTTAAGGCAGAGCTGTCAGGATTTGCTGATGGATTGGATATCAGCGCTACAAGAGTCTGAAAGCTCCATGGTGTTTAGCCTGAACAACTGTTGAGCATGATGGAATGGATATTTTACCTGTCTGTGGGGAATTCACTAAATGGTGATCAGATAGTTGGTTGTCCACATATGAAAGTAAATTAGATTCAACATCTCACACTACACAGAAGATTAAATTCCCCATGTGTTTAAGACCTAGATGAAAATAACAAAACTTTAATGTTTTTAAAAGAAAAAGAGGAAAAATATTATGGCTTTATAGTAGGAAAAAATTTCTTAATGTACAAAACCAAAATTTTAAAAATTAAACATAAATGTTTATTATTTAAAACTGTTTAACTCCAGCTTTACTTAGTTATAATTTAAAAATAGAAATTATGTATATTTAAGGCAATGATTTTATATATATGTGCATCAGATCAGATCAGATCAGTCACTTAGTCATGTCCGACTCTTTGCAACCCCACGAATCGAAGCACACCAGGCCTCCCTGTCCATCACCAACTCCCAGAGTTCGCTGAGACTCACATCCATCGAGTCAGTGATGCCATCCAGCCATCTCATCCTCTGTCGTCCCCTTCTCCTCTTGCCCCCAATCCCTCCCAGCATCAGAGTCTTCTCCAATGAGTCAACTCTTCGCATGAGGTGGCCAAAGTACTGGAGTTTCAGCTTTAGCATCATTCCTTCCAAAGAAATCCCAGGGCTGATCTCCTTCAGAATGGACTGGTTGGATCTCCTTGCAGTCCAAGGGACTCTCAAGAGTCTTCTCCAACACCACAGTTCAAAAGCATCAATTCTTCGGCGCTCAGCCTTCTTCACAGTCCAGCTCTCACATCCATACACGACCACAGGAAAGACCATAGCCTTGACTAGGCGAACCTTTGTTGGCAAAGTGATGTCTCTGCTTTTGAATATGCTATCTAGGTTGGTCATAACTTTCCTTCCAAGGAGTAAGCGTCTTTTAATTTCATGGCTGCAGTCACCATCTGCAGTGATTTTGGAGCCCAGAAAAACAAAGTCTGACACTGTTTCCACTGTTTCCCCATCTATTTCCCATGTAGTGATGGGACCAGATGCCATGATCTTCGTTTTCTGAATGTTGAGCTTTAAGCCAACCTTTTCACTCTCCACTTTCACTTTCATCAAGAGGCTTTTGAGTTCCTCTTCACTTTCTGCCATAAGGGTGGTATCATCTGCATATCTGAGGTTATTGATATTTCTCCCGGCAATCTTGATTCCAGCTTGTGTTTCTTCCAGTCCAGCATTTCTCATGATGTACTCTGCATATAAGTTAAATAAACATGGTGACAATATACAGCCTTGACGTACTCCTTTTCCTATTTGGAACCAGTCTGTTGTTCCATGACCAGTTCTAACTGTTGCTTCCTGACGTGCATACAGATTTCTCAAGAGGCAGATCAGGTGGTCTGGTATTCCCATCTCTCTCAGAATTTTTCGCAGTTTATTGTGATCTACACAGTCAAAGGCTTTGGCATAGTCAATAAAGCAGAAATAGATGTTTTTCTGGAACTCTCTTGCTTTTTCCATGATCCAGCGGATGTTGGCAATTTGATCTCTGGTTCCTCTGCCTTTTCTAAATCCAGCTTGAACATCAGGAAGTTCACGGTTCACATATTGCTGAAGCCTGGCTTGGAGAATTTTGAGCATTACTTTACTAGCGTGTGAGATGAGTGCAATTGTGCGGTAGTTTGAGCACTCTTTGGCATTGCCTTTCTTTGGGATTGGGATGAAAACTGAACTTTTCCAGTCCTGTGGCCACTGCTGAGTTTTCCACATTTGCTGGCATATTGAGTGCAGCACTTTCACAGCATCATCTTTCAGGATTTGGAATAGCTCCACTGGAATTGCATCACCTCCACTAGCTTTGTTCGTAGTGATAGTTTCTAAGGCCCACTTGACTTCACATTCCAGGATGTCTGGCTCTAGGTCAGTGATCACACCATCATGATTATCTGGGTCGTGAAGCTCTTATACCCAGACAAAACTATAATTTGAAAACACATGCTCCCCAGTGTTCATCACATCACTATTTACAGTAGCCAGGACATGGAAACAGCATAAATGTCCACTGACAGATGAATGAATAAAGAAGATGTGGTACACACGCACACACGTACGTGCTAAGTTGCTTCAGTCATATTCAACTCTTTGTGATCCTTTTGACTGTAGCCCACCAAGTTCCTCTGTCCATGGGTTCTCCAGGCAAGAATACTGGAGTGAGTTGCCATGCCCTCCTCCAGGGGATCTTCCAGATCCAAGGATCAAACCTGTGACTTTTGCTTCTCCTGCCTTGGCAGGTGGATTCTTTACTGCTGAGCCTCCAGAGAAGCCCACACCTACAATTAGAAAATGCAAAAGGAAAGATCCTATACCCTGTGTGTGTATGAGCCATGAGTATTCCCAAATGATGAATATCAGAAAATAAATACATGCCCTTTAGTTTTAAAAAATTACTAAACGTTATTGAAAGACATAAAGAAAACCTGAGTAAATGAGGATATTCACCTCAAATTAATGTATAAATACAATGAATTTCCAATCAAAATTCAAATATGATTTTATGTGGAACTTGACATTCGGCTGTAAGACTGGAATGGAAAAATGAAGGCCAATAATAGCTAAGGCAGTTTTTATAAAGGTAATAAAGTGGAAGGACTTAAATCTCAATGCAGTATGACTATTACCAAAAACTGATTTTGTTTTTCCGAGTTGGAACCTTTACTCATTTATTCATTCATTGAGTTATCATATGTGTTTAATGCTTTACTCTGTACCATGCTCTGTTACTGGCTTTCGAAATAGATGACTGGGACTTCCCTGGTGCTACACTGATAAGACTCCACCTGCCAATGCAGGGGACATGGGTTCCATCCTTGGTCTGGGAAAATTCCACATCCGGAGGAGCCATTATACCCATGTGCCACAACTAAAGCCTGTGCTATAGAGCCAGCAAGTCACAGCTGTGGAAGCCTCTGTTCTTAGAACTGTGTTCTGCAACAAGAGAAGACACTGTACTGAGAAGCCCACACACCACAACTAGAGAGTAGTCCTTGCTCTTTGCAACTAGAGAAAGCCCACATTGCAGCAGCAAAGACCTAACAGTGCAAAATAAATAATAAAAATAAATTTTAAAAAATAAATAATTAAAAAAAAAAGAAATAGACGGGTGAATAAAGCTAACAAAATTCTTTCCTCCAGGGCACTTACTTTCTAATAAGTGGAACATGCAATAAATGGAACATATACTATGACATTAAGTAGTGGTAAATGTTATGAAGAAAATAAAGTAAGTGTATATAAAAGATTCTATTTTAGTAGAGTATGAATAGGGAAGGCCCTCTTTGATAAAGGGATATTTGATCAGAAGTCTGAAAGAGCTTAAAGCAAGCCATACGGTTATCTGTGAAAGAGAAATGGCAGGAAGAAGTGGCAAAGGCCTTGAGGTAGGAACAGAATCAGCGTGTGAGGAATGGCAAGTCTGTGTCTGCAGCACAGTAAGCAAGAAAGAGAAAAACAGAGAGGATCAGCAGATACTGAGAGACAGAGAGGGAGAGGAGAAATGAGGTGTGGTAAGCAGCCAGCAACTAGGTTTCTTGAGAACATAGTGTAACTGTGAATTTTACTCTGAGTTTAAGTAAGGAATAGCATAATCAAAAATATGTCTTTAAAAACATGACTGTGCTGTTGTCTAGACAAGAAGCTGTAGGGAAGCAAGATACGGAAGAAGAGGACTAATTAAGGAGGCCACAGAGTAGTCCAAGCAAAAGTTGAGGGTGGTGTGGTGCTGAGCGGCAGTGGTGGTGGGGATGAGAAATGGCTGGCTGGGGAGGTCTGCTTAAGGCAGAGCTGTCAGGATTTGCTGATGGATTGGATATCAGCGCTACAAGAGTCTGAAAGCTCCATGGTGTTTAGCCTGAACAACTGTTGAGCATGATGGAATGGATATTTTACCTGTCTGTGGGGAATTCACTAAATGGTGATCAGATAGTTGGTTGTCCACATATGAAAGTAAATTAGATTCAACATCTCACACTACACAGAAGATTAAATTCCCCATGTGTTTAAGACCTAGATGAAAATAACAAAACTTTAATGTTTTTAAAAGAAAAAGAGGAAAAATATTATGGCTTTATAGTAGGAAAAAATTTCTTAATGTACAAAACCAAAATTTTAAAAATTAAACATAAATGTTTATTATTTAAAACTGTTTAACTCCAGCTTTACTTAGTTATAATTTAAAAATAGAAATTATGTATATTTAAGGCAATGATTTTATATATATGTGCATCAGATCAGATCAGATCAGTCACTTAGTCATGTCCGACTCTTTGCAACCCCACGAATCGAAGCACACCAGGCCTCCCTGTCCATCACCAACTCCCAGAGTTCGCTGAGACTCACATCCATCGAGTCAGTGATGCCATCCAGCCATCTCATCCTCTGTCGTCCCCTTCTCCTCTTGCCCCCAATCCCTCCCAGCATCAGAGTCTTCTCCAATGAGTCAACTCTTCACATGAGGTGGCCAAAGTACTGGAGTTTCAGCTTCAGCATCATTCCTTCCAAAGAAATCCCAGGGCTGATCTCCTTCAGAATGGACTGGTTGGATCTCCTTGCAGTCCAAGGGACTCTGAAGAGACTTCTCCAACACCACAGTTCAAAAGCATCAGTTCTTCGGCGCTCAGCCTTCTTCACAGTCCAGCTCTCACATCCATACATGACCACAGGAAAGACCATAGCCTTGACTAGACAAACCTTTGTTGGCAAAGTAATGTCTCTGCTTTTGAATATGTGATCTAGGTTGGTCATAACCTTCCTTCCAAGGAGCAAGCGTCTTTTAATTTCATGGCTGCAGTCACCATCTGCAGTGATTTTGGAGCCCAGAAAAATAAAGTCTGACACTGTTTCCACTGTTTGCCCATCTATTTGCCTTGAAGTGATGGGACTGGATGCCATGATCTTCGTTTTCTGAATGTTGAGCTTTAAGCCAACCTTTTCACTCTCCACTTTCACTTTCATCAAGAGGCTTTTGAGTTCCTCTTCACTTTCTGCCATAAGGGTGACATCATCTGCATATCTGAGGTTATTGATATTTCTCCCAGCAATCTTGATTCCAACTTGTGTTTCTTCCTGTCCAGCGTTTCTCATGATGAGCTCTGCATATAACTTAAATAAACAGGGTGACAATGTACAGCCTTGACGTACTCCTTTTCCTATTTGGAACTAGTCTGTTGTTCCATGTCCAGTTCTAACTGTTGCTTCCTGACCTGCGTACAAATTTCTCAAGAGGCAGATCAGGTGGTCTGGTATTCCCATCTCTTTCAGAATTTCCCACAGTTTATTGTGATCCACACAGTCAAAGGCTTTGGCATAGTCAATAAAGTAGAAATAGATGTTTTTCTGGAACTCTCTTGCTTTTTCGATGATCCAGCGGATGTTGGCAATTTGATCTCTGGTTCCTCTGCCTTTGCCTTGAACATCAGGAAGTTCACGAGTGAAATTATTATCATAATAAATGTAATTAACACATACATCACCTTACATAGTTATCTTGTATGTGTGTGTGTGTGTGTGTGTGTGTAAAGAGAGAGTTTCTCAGGTGGCACAGTGGTAAGTAAAGAATCCACTTGCCAATGCAGGAAACTTGGTTTTGATCCCTTGGTCGGGAAGATCCCCTGGAGGACAAGGCAACCCCCTCCAATATTCTTGCCTGGGAAATCCCGTGGACAGAGGAGATTGGTGGGCTACAGACCAAGGGATCACAAAGAACTGGACACGACTTAGCAACTGAGCACACATGTAGTGAGAACAAAAGATCTACTCTCTTAGCAAATGTCAAGTATACAATGCTGCATTATTAATTATAGTCACCATACTGTACATAGAGCTCTGGAAATTACTCATTTTTAACTAAAAGTTTGTACCCTTTGACCAATATCTCCTATTCACCGTACTCCTGAGCCCCTGGTAACCACTATTTTCTCTGTTTCTGTGACTTTGAATTTTCTAGATTCCACACATAAGTGAGATCATACAGCATTTGTCTTTTTGCCAATGGCTTATTTCACAAAATAATGTCCTCCAGTTTCATCCATGTCATTACAAATGGCAGGATTTCCTTCTTTCTTATAGCTGAATAATGTTGCATTGAACCTGCATCTGTGTGTGTGTGTGTGTGTGTGTGTGTGTGTGTGTGTGATATCACATTTTCTTTTTCCATTGACAGACATTTAGGCTGCTTCTTATCTATTGTGAATAATGCTACAATGCACATGAGACTTTTTCACTATTGCTTTGAGATAGTGATTTCATTTCTTTTTGATATATACCCAGAAGTGAGTTTATTGGATTATATGGTAGTTCTAGTTTTAATTTCTGGTAGTTTTCCATAATGGTTTCACAGATTTACATTCCCACCAACAATGCACAGGTGTTCCCCTTTTTCCACATCCTCGTCAACACTTGTTATCTCCTGTCTTTTTGATCAAAGTCTTTCTAACAGATGTGAGGTGATATCTCACTGTGGCTTTGATTTACATTTCCCTGATGATGTGTAATGCTGAGTATCTTTTCATATTCCTGTTGACCATATGTAAAAGGAGTACATCAAGGCTATATATCATCACCCTGCTTATTTAACTTATATGCAGAGTACATCATGAGAAATGCTGGGCTGGAGGAAGCACAAGCTGGAATCAAGATTGCCAGGAGAAATATCAATAACCTCAGATATGCAGATGACACCACCCTTATGGCATAAAGTGAAGAAGAACTAAAAAGCCTCTTGATGAAAGTGAAAGTGGAGAGTGAAAAAGTTGGCTTAAAGCTCAACATTCAGAAAATGAAGATCATGGCATCCGGTCCCATCACTTCATGAGAAATAGATAGGGAAACAGTGACAGATTTTATTTTCTTGGGCTCCAAAATCATTGCAGATGGTGATTGGAGCCATGAAATTAAAAGACGCTTACTCCTTGGAAGGAAAGTTATGACCAACCTAGACAGCATGTTCAAAAGCAGAGACATTACTTTCTTAACAAAGGTCCGTCTAGTCAAGGCTATGGTTTTTCCAGTGGTCATGTATGGATATGAGAGTTGGACTATAAAGAAAATTGAGCACCAAAGAATTGATGCTTTTCAACTGTAGTGTTGGAGAAGACTCTTGAGAGGCCCTTGGACTGCAAGGAGATCCAACCAGTCAATCCTAAAGGAGATCAGTCCTGGGTGTTTATTGGAAGGACTATTGTTGAAGCTGAAACTCCAATACTTTGGCCACCTGATGTGGAGAGCTGACTCATTTGAAAAGACCCTGATGCTGGGAAAGATTGAGGGCAGAAGGAGAAGGGGATGACAGAGGGTGAGATGGTTGGATGGCATCACCGACTCAATGGACACAGGTTTGGGTGGACTCCAGCAGTTGGTGATGGACAGGGAGGCCTGGCGTGCTGCAATTGATGGGGTCACAAAGAGTTGGACACTACTGAGTGATTGAACTGAACTGATACTTTCTTTAGAAAAGTATCTGTTCATTTCCCTTGCCCATTTTTAATTGTGTTGTTTTTGAGTGTTTTGCTATTTTGTATGAGTTTCTTATATATTTTAATAATAACCTCTTGTCAGATATATGATTTGCAAATATTTTCTCCTATTCCAAAGGTAGCCTTTTCATTTTGTCACTTCTTGCTGTGAAAAAGCTTTTGGAATTGATAAGTTCCACTTGTTTGCTTGTGTGTTTGGTGTCAAATCCAAAACATCATTGCCAAGAACAATATAAGAAGCTTTATCCCTATGTTTTCTTCTAGGAGTTTTAAAGTTTCAGGCATTACCTGAAAATTTTAATCAATTTTGATTAATTTTTGTGAGTGGTGCAAGATAGGGGTCCAATGTCATTTTTCTGCATGTTGTTGTTGCTGTTCAGTCAACTGGTGTCCAACTCCTTGTGACCCCATGGACTGTAACATGCCACGCTCCTCTGTCCTTTACTATTTCCCAGAGTTTGCTCAAATTCATGTCCATTGAGTTGGTGATGCTATCTAACCTTCTCATCCTTAGATTGAGCCCATGTCTCCTGCATCTCCTGCATTGAAGGTGAATTCTTTACTGCCAAGCCATTGGGGAAGTATTTTCTGTATGTGGATATCCAGTTTTCACAACATTATTTATTGAAAAGACTATTCTTTCTCATTGTATATTCTTGGTGCCCTTATCAAATATTGTGTGTGTTAGCTGCTCAGCTGTGTCTAACTCTGCAACCACATGGACTGTAGCCCGCCAGGCTCCTCTGTCCAAAGGATTCTCCAGGAAAAAGTATTGGAGTGGGTTGCCATTCCCTTCTCCTGGGGGTCTTCCTGACCCAGGGATCCTAGGTCTCCTGCATTGCAGGCAGATTCTTTACCATCTGAGCTACCAGTGAAGCCCAGTTGATCATGTATGCATAGGTTTATTTCTGAGCTCTCTATTCTGTTCCATTCGTTCTGTATTTATACCAGTGCCATACTGATTACTATAGCTTTGTAATATAGCTTGATATCAGGAATTGTGATCCCTACAGCTTTACTGTTTTTTTACGATTAATTTGGCTGTTTGGAGTCTTTTGTGATTCCATACAATGGAATATTAAGTTTGTTTTTTTTTTTTACTTCTGTGAAAACTGCCATTAGAATTTTGGTTGGAATTATATTACCTTGGGAGATTACTTTGAGTAGTGTGGACATTTTAACAATATTAGTTCTTTCAATACGAGAACACTAGATATATTTCCATTTTTTTGTGTCTTCTTCAGTTTCTTTAATCACTGTCTTATTGTTCTCAGTTTACAGCTCTTTCACCCCCTTGGTTAAACTTATTACTGAGTATTTTATTCTTTTTGATGCTATTGTAAATGGATTTTTTTCTTAGTTTCTTTTCCATATTTAAAACTTTGAAATTTTTCTCTGAAACAAAAACTTATATACCAAGTGAGAAGACATGCTACAGAGTAGGAGGAGATATTATCAATACATATAGCTGGCAAAGAATTATATACAGGATGTACAGAGAATGCCTATAAATCTATTTGAAACAGGCAAAGCCACAAAAATAGGCAAAAGGCATGAAAAGGCAAAGGACAGGGAATAAAGTGCAAGATCGATGCTATAAATGAAAAGATCCTCAAAATCAAGGAAGCACATTAAAACAGCCTGCATTATCCTTCTATCACAATCAGCTTAGCACAATACAGTATGTGTTCAGACAACACAGTGGTTAAAGTGTCTGACAACACAATGGTTCAACAGGAGATAAATAAGCAAGAAGATCCTTACATGCTACTGGTGATTATAGATTCCCACAATCACTGTGAAAAATGATTTGGAGAGAAGCAAATTTACTTCTCACACATGCTATGTAAGGAGAAAAATGGCATGCCTGTTGGTAGCTCTGTAAGAGCTGACACTTGGAAGCTTTGGGAGATGAAGTCCTCCCTGGGTTTCTGGTTCCCCTACATGCCTTGCTGGCTGTGCCAAAGAAACAAAGCCTTGACTGCGCTTTACCCAGCCATCTTCAGGGCTGTGTTTGCAGGGGAGAACCTCAAAGAATGAGGGAACATTTCACTCCAGGACAAAGAGGCAGCTTGCCTACTGCCTGCCCCAAATCTGCAGCATCTCCAAGCTCAGTGATCCTCTCCTACAACCCAACCCACTTCCTGTGCAGCTGACATCTGGCTCTCCACATCACCCTGTGGGTCTGGGGTGCTTGGGAAACCAGCACAAGTATGCCAACACTCTGGTTACTGCTTTGTCTGTCAATAATGAAGTCTCTCATTTCTGATCCCAGAATCTCATCTTTTCTACCAGCATCTAAGAGATTGCAGCAGCCTAACTTGTTAACTGCTAAGTGGGGTGAAGGGTTTCCCAGGTGGCACAGTGGTAAAGAATCCTGCCAATGTAGGAGATGAGGGCTCAATCCCTGGGTAGGGAAGATCCCCTGGAGTAGGACATGGCAACCCACTCCAGTATTCTTGCCAGGGAAATTCTGTGGACAGAGGAGCCTGGTGGGGCCTGGTGGGACCCCATAGTCCATGGGATCGCAGAGTCGCACGTGATGGAGTGTTCACATGCATGCACACAAGTGGGGCGAAGCTTCAGACCCTTCATAGCTCTTGACAGAAGTCACCTAAATACCCATCATCATCATGATTGAAGTGCACAATATGCCTGAAATGAAATGTTATACACTAGTTCAATTAAATGAATTTTATCTGTCAATATTATTACCAACAAAACAAACATTGAGTGAAATAGTATGACAGAAACATAAGATTGAGTAAAAAAAGCTCATTACTGAATGATGTATTCAGACAAAATTGTTTATGAATACCTTCATCTATAGCAATAGTTTAGTAACATTCTGGGGAGGGAAACCTCAGTTTAAGGGCAGGGAGGTGCAAAGTGGCTTCCATGGTCTCTGTGTATTTTACTTCTTAGTGAAAACTGACACAAATATGACACAATGTTAGAATTATGTAAGTGGCTATTCTCTATACTTGAATAATGTATATTCTCCATATTTGGAATGCTTCATACATTTATAATGCCACTGGTCATGGCATCAGTCTATTTCAGACCCACAGTACCTTTTCCTTCAAATATGAGCATTGGTTCTCACGGTTCCAACAGAAATGTTTCAAAACATACTTATTTTTGTAGTGAAACTTCTCTCAAATTAAAACATGCCCCAACTCAGGATCCTTGGGAAAACATCTCTTGTTCTGACTTGGAGGAAACCAGAGACACTTCTGCTTTAAAAAAATGACACACAAACTACCCCACCCCCACCCCACCCAAACCTTCACTAAAGTGAAGGCAGAGATGGGTCCTTGCTGCTCCTTATCTGCACATAATTACTCCTTCTCTCTCCCAGGCCTTTGTCCCTGGCCTCGGGCTCTGAGGGCCTGAATACAGAAAATGAACCCATGTGGACATAGGTGCTGTGGACACAGGCTTTGATTTGGGAAAAAAGATGAACCACTCTGGGCTGGTAACCTGATCTTTGCCCTTCTGCTGGTAAACAGTTGAAAGGCACTCAATACATCCTCTGCTTTTTAAAAGCAGAGCAGTGAATAAAAGGGCTGGAGGGCCCCGTCTTGAAAGGGGAGCCATTCATCACCTTCAGGGGAAATAGGGTCAAATTTATTCTCTGGTCCTCCCTCAACCGCAGCAGCCCAAGAAATATTCACCTTGTTTCGGTTAGCGGGCCAAGGGTCAGAGGTCAACAGGGCTGCTCTAGCCGGCCTGTGCAGTCCTGCAAACAGGCCACACAAGGAGATGCTGTTTAAAATCAGAATTCCTTTCACTCTGTGTAAGTTTCCAAAGCACAGGGGTCAACCGGTGAGTACTGAAGGGGCTGTTGGTCCTGCCTCTTGCTACATAGGATACCCGCAAGCTCAGATCCGAAGAAAAAAAGGACATGTCCCTGGTCTGCCGGCCTCACGTGCTCGACTTTCTCACGAAACTGTGACTGGGCGCAGGGTTCTGCTACAAGGTGTGAGTGGGCCGTTGAATGGAACATCGACAGGGAGATGAGAACTGGCGTGACTATCACATGGTTGGTGGGAAGCAGGATGGATGGTCAAACTGTGGTCAACACTGAAATCTGATGTGTCCAGTGGGCCAGACTGCTCAGAATCAGCTGGCCTGATGGCCCGGTGACTCCCATCTGCACGAGGATGAGAAAGCCACGCCCAGGCAGGTCCAGTCCTGAGGCTGGGCTGCGAGAGGGAGTGTCCTCAGTGGTTGTGGGGCCTTGTGGCACCTGGTGGATCAGTGGGCCCGACCCACCGGCAGACTTGCGTCTTGGGCCCCAGGAGAGAGACCGGGCCTTAACTTTGACTGTGACCAGAACTCATAGCACTGACACTATGTACATAGAATAGAGCATGACAGCTGATTCGCTGAAGGAGGCCAGATAAGCAGAGAAAAACCTGACAGGCATTTTCTTGGTAACTGATGCTCAAGGTCCCAGAGAAATTTCAGGAATAAGGCAGGCTCTGGAGGCCATTTGAATGGCCTCCTGCAATAGCACATGGAAGGAAACAAATGAGAAAAACGCATTTATGCACTAATCTTTATCAGTCTTCATTATTCTGTAGGAGGCAACTGAAGACAAGACATTGCTGTGCCAAACGGTATCGTCAGTTTTAAGATTCTCAGGATGCATTACTGTGTTGGTTTCCTAAGGCTGCCATAATACATGACCACAGTAGAGTTGTTTAAGTCACAATCTGGAGACTGTAATCCAAGATCAAGGTACCAGAGTGGTTCCTTCTGAGGCTGTGAGGGAGCTGTTCCAGGCTTCTCTGGCTTGTAGCCAGCCATCTTCTCCCTGTGTCTCTTCACCTTCTCCTCCTCCTGTGTGCTTGCGTGCCTGCTCAGTCATGTCCAAGTGGGTTGCCATTTTATCCTCCAGGGGATCTTCCCAACCCAGGAATTGAACCATCATCCTCTTGTGTCTCTGCATTGGTAGGCAGATTCTTTACCACTACACCACCTGGAAAGCCCCCTCCTCCTGTGTGTCTGTGTGCAAATTTCCCTTTTCTATAAAAGACCACTTGTGTTGGATTAGGGGCACATTTTGTTCCAGTATGACCTCACCTCAACTTGATTACATCTGCAAAAACCTTATTTCCAAATAAAGTCACATTCTGAGGGACTGGGGTCTGGGACTTTCAATATATGAATTTTAGGAGGACACAGTTCAACTCATAGCAGTTACCAAAGCAATTTTTTAAAAAGATTAAGGCAGTGAACACTCTGATTAACAATGTATTAAAATATTATTTCATTGCAATCTTCATGGCATTGAGTGCTATCTTTTAAAAAGGTGGGGATTTTAAAAATTGCTAATTCATTTCCAAAATAAACTGGTCCCCTATACACTGGCTGTTTGATCCTTTCACAAAACGTAAGAGTGTGTCTCCTCTCATACTGACAAGTATTGAAAAATGCACCAAGAAGGAGGAGAATCAGCTAGAAGTTCAGTAAATAGATGAGCTGGTTCCAGTAGGATTCCTGCTTCCTTGTCGACCTCAGTGTAAGCATCCTCCCATTCAAATCCCAGCTCTGGCACTCTCTCAGTTCAGTCAGTTCAGTTGCTCAGTCGTGTCTGACTCTTTGCAACCCCATGGACTGCAGCACGCAAGGCTTCCTTGTCCTTTACCATCTCACGGAGCTTGCTCAGATTCATGTCCATCGAGTCCGTGATGCCATCCAACTATCTCATCCTCTGTTGTCCCCTTCTCCTACCACCTTCAATCTTTCCCAGCATCAGGGTCTTTTCAAATGAATCAGTTCTTCATGTTAGGTGGCCAAAGTATTGGAGTTTCAGCTTCAGCATCAGTCTTTCCAATGAATATTCAGGACTGATTTCCTTTAGGATGGACTGATTGGATCTCCTTGCAGTCCAAGGGACTCTCAAGAGTCTTCTCCAACACTGCAGTTCAAAAGCATCAATTCTTCAGCACTCAGCTTTCTTTATAGTCCAACTCTCACATCCATACTTAACTACTGCAAAAACCATAGCTTTGACTAGATGGACCTTTGTTGGCAAAGTAATGTCTCTGCTTTTTAATATGCTGTCTAGGTTGGTCATAGCTTTTCTTCTGGCACTTTCTACATCTGATATTTTCCCAACCTCCTGAGATGTTTGTTATCTAATAAGCAAAATGGAAATAATATTACCCTCCTCACTGGCTTTTCAAGGATTAAGTAGGATATTACAGTATCACACTGTGGTGTGTGATGGGTTCTTAGTGATGTCTGTGACTGATGCTCAAGCTCCCAAAGCCACTCTGCAAGGACCAGATCCTCCCTGTGGAGTAAACAAGCCATGCATCACTAAGCGAACCAGATGACCGGGAACATCAAGTTATTTATGTGGATCAACAGATTTCCAACAGCATGAAATAGGACTCTTCCTCTCATTACTAGCTTCATGTGTCAGTATTGAATCACACCGGGGCATTGACGGACTTAAAATTCAATTACTTGTCATATTATTATTCAACCATTTCCTCCTTGGTAAATTTAATCTTTTCTCATTCTAATGAAGCTCCCTGGAAAAATCAAATCATAGCTTGTTTTAATGAGAATAATAAACCCATGATGGATGGGGCACAGAAAGGACATGGGTTTGGAGATCCCTAGCTAAGCTAATGATGGTGCCAGGTCTGTTTTATATTTGTCTTTGGTGAAAGGGTTGAGCTGTGTCCACTGCCCAAATGTATTGTGGTCAGCCATGAACACTAGTGGACCAAAAGGGTGAGATTGTAAAAGAATCCAAATAATAACACCATTTTCTCAGAAACAATAGACAACTTTAACTCAGTCATAACCTTCTATGTGTATATTCTCTAAAAATTAAGGAAAAAAATTTCTAGAATAATATATTCTATAATCAACTTATCCTTACAAAACAGATGATCTCAGATGACTCCATTCAAATTTTATTTTATTTATTTTTGGCTGTGCTGGGTCCTCGTTGCTGCACTCGGGCTTTCTCTAGTCGCGGCGAGTGGGGACTACTCTTCATTGCACTGTGCGGGCTTCTCATTTCAGTGGTTTCTCTTGTTGCTGAACACACGCCGAAGGCACCTGGGCTCAATAGTTGTTCCACACAGGCTTAGCTGTTCCTCGGCAAGGGGGATCTTTCCCGATCAGGGATTGAACCTGTGTCCCCTACATTGGCAGGCAGATTCTTATTCATTGTACCACCAGAAAAGTCCCCATATACAGTTTTGAAGTGGGGTCTGATTCCTTTCCAGATGAAGTCTGAGTCTGTCAACAACCTTCACTTTGTGGGTGTTGGTTACAGACAGGCAGACCCAGGCTGTCCTGCAAACTCTGGTGGAGCCCCACCCGGCAGTGGCACCGAGTGAGGCGTGTGTGCTCCTGCCTCCCCAGCCGCTGAGCATCCCAGTCACCTGCAGCCCCGGATATGGCCCAATGGAGTATGTTGACTCTGGCTGCTGCCAAGTGTCTGATCACAGAAAGGAGTTCCTCCCTTGTTGGTCAGTCCCTCAGGAGGCCCATCTCTCTCCCTCTCTCTGTCTCACAGACACACATGTACATGCACACAGGCACGTATGCTTTGGGGGAGGATTAGGAAAAAGAGGCACATACACCTCCTCGTAGGTTGTGGAGAGAAGAGATAGATGTGAGGGTTGTGTGTGTATATGCATGTGACCACTTTTCTCACACCTTTTTAATTCCCTGGGTGGTTTGCTTTAAGAAATTAACACTAATGAGATGCAGAAGTTTTATCATCATTGCTGTTTGTTGTTTTTGCTTTCCAACTTTTGTATTTTTTCCTCAGATGCAATAGAGATCCAATTGTTTGCTTGAATGAAGGAGAGGAAAGGCAGTAAGCAAGAGAAGAAAATAGCGGGGAGCAAAAGAAACCTGATCCATTTCTGGAAAAAAAAAAATGTTATCCCTCCCTGCTATGAAAAGCCTGCATTCCAAGGGCAACTTACATGGAGAAGAGAATGATGGTGAGTTATCTCAATGACTGATGAGATAGCCAGCTAAAGGCTCTGCCATCCTAGGCAGCTGAGATGCTTTGATAAGATGTAGGGGAGAAAGCCTGATTGGGAGAGAAAAGGATTCATTCTTACAAGTAAGAGCACCACTGGGCCTGGGAGCTGGAGGAGGGGAGCTGGGAGAGGAGGCAGGACACGTAGTGGGAAAAACATTTAGTAAACACGCTCTGTGTTCCAGGCACTCTTAAACGTATTATAAAACTTTCCAAGTTTTATAACAACTATAAAGTACATGATGTTTTCTCTATTTTATGGAAGAAAAACTAAGGTTTTGAAAGGCTAGGTAATTTTCCCCAGAGTATTCCTAGTTTTTGGTACAACTGTCCACTCAAAAACTGAAGCCAGAAACCTGGATTCATCCTAGACACCCCCTTCCCCCAGCCCACCTTCTCCATCCAGACATGCAATCAATGAACAGCCCCCTGGAGGTGACCTCCTAGAACTGTCCCACTGCCTTCCTCCCATTGGCCACCATCTTGCTTCAGCCACCTTGTTTTCCACTTGGATTTTTATGATAGCATCTCGGTGGTCTTCTTGCCCAGTTAGCTCTGCAGAGAATCAGGCCTTGCAAAGACTGCTGGGCTTCCCTGTTTGACTACGTGGAATAACTACTGTAAGTTTCACTTTTAAAGAGATCTCATTCACCTCCATTTTTAAGAGGAAGCACGGTGGTCTCATTTCTAGAATATTTAGTATAGCCTTAGGCACATGTCTGAAATCTCCATTTGCTCACCATCAAACTGAAACATGCTTTCCTGAAATCTAAAATAATTTAAAGTTTATTAAGCCAGGTTGGTTTTGATCTAGACATAAATCCTTAGCAACAAAGAACATTTTTGCTTATTTTTTTTTAAAGAAAAGGTCTATTTTGTTTTTCCCAAAACTTGGAAGACACACATATTGATTCCTTTACAAGAATGAAAGTTAATTTAGTTCTACTTTAGCTTTCCACCTTGTCATCCCCCAGCTAGAGCAGATATCTTTTTGCAATGCTTTTTCTGGGCCACAACCTGCAGCAGAGACTGAAGCCAGTCAGGGCACAGTGTGAATGAATTATGGCATCAGCCTCCCAGGTCACATCTGCTTCTCATTCCATGAGCTCTGAATGGTGCTGTCTATGTTCTTCAGACACTCTACACCTAGAAGTTATCAATCACCTAGGAAGGAACAAACTCTAACATTCTGCTACTGCTTGGTGTTCTCAGTACATGACAGGAAGCAGGACACGGAGCTTCACTTTTTGGAAGTATGGAAGAAATAAGTTTCTCCAAGAAGAAAATGTTGATGGTTTCATGACGTTTCAGCTGTGACTTTTGATCAGCTCTTGCCTGCTCTGCCCTCTGTCTTGTATTTCGTGGCTTCTCCATCTCCATCTCATTCTAGTGAGTATTTTGCCATGCTCAAGGCATAATCCTTGTGTTTTACATCCCCATCTCATTTTCTCCTCCTTTTGCCCCCTTAGGCAGATATTGTTTCCTTGCTTCCCATGTGAGGCCACTGGGAGCCTGTGAGGGTTTCTATGCCTCGCCCATGGCCGTGGATAGCAGGTGATGGAGCCAAGATCTTAACGTGCTCCTTCCACTAAGCCATGCTGCTTTGAAGACTTAAGTCTCTGAAGCTCCTGGACATTCTTTCAGCACATCTAGAGCTGGGATGTATTTTTGAGATGAGATGGTTGAATTCCTTAATCTCCCTAAGGGGAAACTAAAGTTTTGAGGGACAGGCTGCTTCCAAATTGAACAGACTTAAACTTGAAATCAGAGGTCCTCATTTGAATGCCCATTTTCCCAGACCTTGGTGATTTGGGCAAATCTTATAATCATCCTGAAGATCAGGTACTAATATAGAATTCACAGGAGCCGAGTGAAATCATCCTTCGAACAAGGAGGTCTTTAGTGTCTTTTTTTGGATGTGACTCCTGCCCAAGCGGGTCTTGTCTAGGGATAGAGGCAATTGGAAAGTAAATTTTAAAACATGCTATTAAAATTATTGCAAAACTCCTGGCACATATTTGATTTTCCATAAGTGAGTTAACGTTGTTACTGGTTTAAGATTTAACTATTGAGAACAAGATCATGACAGCAAAAGTGTAGAGGTGACTGTTAAAGGAGATGTAAGAGTTAAGACAGTCAAATGCAATATGAAATCCTGTACTGGATTTTAGTTTGCAAATCTTTAAAAGATATTTTGTGGACAATTTAATAAACATTAAATTTCATAGGCATGACCATGGCTTTGTTGTTATATAGGAGAGTATCTTCAGTGAAGCATTTACTAGGGAAGGATCTGTCTGCCACCATAAGAAATAGTTTCATGGGCTTCCCTGGTGGCAGGAGACCTGGGTTCTATCCCTGAGTTGGGAAGATACCCTGGAGAAGGGAATGGCAAACCACTCCAGTATTCTTGCCTGGAGAATTCCATGGACAGAGGACCCAGGGAGGCTACAGCCCGTGGAGTCACAAGAGTGGGACATGACTAAGTGACTAACACATGCACACACACACTCGCATTAAAGAGACTGAGAAAGAAAGGGAGATGAACTCACTTTCACAGGAAACTCTAAAATGACATCCACCCCACAACAAAGGTTCATAAACTTTTAAAAAGTCCTTTTTATTTTTTTAATTCTAAAGAAATAATCATAGATAAGATGTAACTTCTTTGCCATTGGGTAGAAATCAAGCACTACATGATATTGCATCCCAGAATCTGAATCTTGAACAGCAGTACAAAGAAGCTGAAAAGGAGTAGAGCTTTACTCCAAGAAACTGTGTGGTTCCCTTGCACCTGCCCAGTCAGCCCAGTGTCACAGCCTCCAGTCAAGCTTCTTCTATGTGCTGTGTACTCTGCTGTGCTTAGTCACTCAGTCATGTCCAACTCTTTGTGACCTCATCGACTGTAGCCCATCAGGCTCCTCTATCCATGGGGATTCTCCAAGCAAGAATACTAGAGTGGGTTGCCATGCCCTCTCCAGGGGATCTTCCCAACCCAGTGATTGAACCCATGTCTCCCTCGTTGTAGGCAGATTCTTTACTGTCTGAGCCACCAGGGAAGCCCAAATTTCTTCTATAAATGAGCCTGTTTCCCTAAGGGTGGCCAGGGTTGGCTACTGTTCACAACCAAAGAAATACAACAGATACAACAAAGAAGCCATTGTTCAGTTATAGATTAAAGGAGATTAAAGAGTAAACCTTCTTATCCCTTTCAATAGTCCCATTACCCAGCATTTTAATTATAGGCTCATCTGAGTTTTTCTAAGCAATTAAACCAAAGTGTCCCTGCATATGTTGATATAAATCCACCCTTCTGTCACTATCTTGAAGTAATAGTAGGAATGGCCAGCCTGCCCCTCCAATGGCCTGCTCCCAGTAGTTATGCAGATCCCACACCAAAGAGGGAAAGTGCTCATCCAGATTGGTCTTGCCCAAGGTATCTCCATAATGCCTCCCAGACCACCAACTTTAACTCACAAATGTGTCTGGTGGTCTCCACAAGTCTAGTCCACCAGAAAGGGATTTGCTCCTGTTACCTCTAGTTGCCAAGACCCCAACACAGCATCTGGGGCTCAACAGAAGTGCAAAAATAGTTATCAAACAAGAAAACAAATGAGCAAAAGAGTTGTAGAACTTGCAAAGACAGAACAAAACTAGTGGCATAATTCCAAATATATTACAGCCAATGACCATTAAAAGGGTATGCCAACAAACCTGAAACTTAGATGGACTTGTTGACAGGAAGTCCACAGAACTCACTTAACAGATAATCCAGTATTTATTAAAGAATTAGATCAATAATGCAACTTAAATGCAAAAAAAAATTGTGCAGTGTATGGAGAAGGTACTATTATTGAATGTGTCAACAGTGGTTTGCAAAGTTTTGTGCTGGAGATTTCTCACTGAATGATACTCCACTGTTGTGGTAGTTGAAGTATCAACTTCAACTGGGTAGACCAGCAATCCATGTTATTGGAGATCGTTATTTCTTAATTCTGGCTCCCCTGATCAAGGTCTTTATTTCCATTATCACAGTTAAAGCATCACAGTCTTTCTTTTGGATTTTTGCATTCTCCTAACTTACCTCCTCTGCTCAGATGTTTCTACTTTCCATAGTTAATTTTTAAGGATGAAAATATGACTATTTGCATCTTCTTAAAGCCCTCCTCCCCAGAACCTGGTTTTCTATTTTATTGCCCCAGGTCCAGCCATACTAATCTTTTGCTGACTCGCCAGCATCACTCTCTCTCTGTGAGATCCCCTTTGCACCTACATGCATGTGATCCTGTACTAGCAGCTGGGATGCAGCATGAGCAAGTCCTGCCCCTTAGGCTGGATGCTTTAGCAGGGAGAGACAAACAAAAGACACAGAACAAACAAACAGGGTATTTCGGGAACTCGGGGATTTTACAAAGATAAGACAGATAGTAGAATGGGGATTTCCTGAAGGACAGACTTAATAGTAGGATGAGCAGACTTTTAGGGAAGATCTTAGTGATGATGAGGCAGCTGTGTAAGGATCCAGTGATGAAAGAAGAAAGGATGGTCGAGTGGAAATCTACTGGGTCCAGGACAGACAGGTTCTTGTAGTTGTGATGAGTGCTACAAGACTGGCATGGTGGGAAGCCATGAAGCAACAAGATAAGATTTGCCTTGGTGCCTCTGGGTTTGGGTGGAGCTCAGGCTATAGAAGGGTGGTGTGACACCACCCTTATGGCAGAAAGTGAAGAGGAACTAAAAAGCCTCTTGATGAAAGTGATAGTAGAGAGTGAAAAAGTTGGCTTAAAGCTCAACATTCAGAAAATGAAGATCATGACATCCGGTCCCATCACTTCATGAGAAATAGATGGGGAAACAGTGGAAACAGTGTCAGACTTTATTTTAGGGGGCTCCAAAATCACTGCAGATGGTGACTGCAGCCATGAAATTCAAAGACGCTTACTCCTTGGAAGGAAAGTTATGACCAACCTAGATAGCATATTGAAAAACAGAGACATTACTTTGCCAACAAAGGTCCGTCTAGTCAAGGCTATGGTTTTTCCTGTAGTCATGTATGGATGTGAGAGCTGGACTGTGAAGAAGGCTGAGCGCCGAAGAATTGATGCTTTTGAACTGTGGTGTTGGAGAAGACTCTTGAGAGTCCCTTGGACTGCAAGGAGATCCAACCAGTCCATTCTGAAGGAGATCAGCCCTGGGATTTCTTTGGAAGGAATGATGCTGAAGCTGAAATTCCAGTACTTTGGCCACCTCATGTGAAGAGCTGACTCATTGGAAAAGACTCTGATGCTGGGAGGGATTGGGGGCAGGAGGAGAAGGGGACAACAGAGGATGAGATGGCTGGATGGCATCACTGACTCGATGGACGTGAGTCTGAGTGAACTCTGGGAGTTGGTGATGGACAGGGAGGCCTGGCATGCTGTGATTCATGGGGTCGTAAAGAGTCGGACATGACTGAGCGACTGAACTGAACTAGGCTGTAGAAAGGCAAAGGTGGAGGCAGAGGGGATGACCAGGCATATTGCTATCATCCAAGCAAGACCTGATGGCAGCTTACTGTGGCTTGATTTAAGATATGTTGTGAAATCAAACTCAAAGAATAAGTTGGACATGGATGTGTAAGGAGGACAAAAGCTGATGTGATCCTTAAGTTATGGCATATTGGGAAAGCTGCACAGGAAAAATTGAGAGTTCTCATTGCCACAGCTGTCTTCTTATTTCAAATTCATGCAGAGATTCAGAGAGGTGGTTGGGTGACTGTGTGGGAAACTAGGGAGACAGGTCCAAACCAAATAGATTTCTGACATTTGAAGACATGTTTCTTGTTTAGATAACATAGGGGAGAGAGAGACAGTAGAAAACAAAAGCTGAGGGGGTGGAACAGCAAGTCACACAGTAGTGCGAGACGTCTGGGCAAACCCTGGTTCACTCCTACCACCTTTCAAAAATCAGCTTGGAAACACTTCTCCTGGAAAGCAACAGCTGTACAGGAGGCTGGAAGAGATGCCATCCCACCTACTCCTAAAGACCGTCCCCCACTTAGTGATAAAGACTTGCTTGCCTGCCCACCCACCCCTGCCTGGAGGACCTGGGCTGTGGCTTCTGCACACAACACTTGTTTGACACCTGTCAATGAACAATCATGTCTGTCATGCAAATCAGACAAAAGACTACAACATATGTGAAGAACTGTCAAAACTCAGTGGTAAGAAAACAAAGAACCCAACTAAAAAGTAATTGATAGACCTGGACTTTTCACCAAAGAGAACATTCAGGTGGCAAATGAGCACAGGAGAGATGTTCACCATCATTAGCCATCAGGGGTGACACCCCACTCCAGTACTCTTGCCTGGAAAATCCCATGAATGGAGGAGCCTGGTAGGCTGCAGTCCATGGGGTCGCTAAGAGTTGGACACGACTGAGCGACTTCACTTTCACTTTTCTCTTTCATGCATTGGAGAAGGAAATGGCAACCCACTTCAGTGTTCTTGCCTGGAAAATCCCAGGAATGGGGAGCCTGGTGGGCTGCCGTCTATGGGGTCACACAGAGTTGGACATGACTGAGGTGACTTAGCAGTAGCAGCAGCCATCAGGGAAATGCAAATTAAAACCAAAATGGGGACCACTACCTCCCTGTTAGAATGGCTAAGATAAATACCGATAGTACCAAGTGCTGATGAGGATGCAGAACTGTAGATGGTTCTGTACTGCTGGTAGGAATGCAAAATAATGGAGAAAACCTTCTGGAAAAGAGTTTGGCACTTTTTCTTGTAAAGTTAAATATGCACTTATCATATGAGCCAGCAATCCCACTGTTAGGTATTTGCTCTAAAGAAATGAAGACTTATATTAATGCAAAAGCCAGTAGAAATGTTTATAACTGCTTTATTCATAATCACCCAAAACTGGGAACCAGGCCTTTAACAGCTGAATGGAAGGAGCATCCAAACAAGGGAATGCTATCAGCAATAATAAGAAATGGACTAATGATAGGAGCAGAATGATGATCTCAAAGACATCATGCAAAGTAAAGGAGTGGCTAGGACATAACAGTAATTGGACATAGTGGAGCTGGTCAGGTCCCCTGTAGGTATGACTCTGATTCTGAGATGGTGGGCAAAGCACTCCAGCCCTGACACCCGGCTTCCCTGCCCACAGAATGGATCGAAGCATTCTTAACTTACAAGGTGATTGTGTGTGAAAGTGTTTTCCAAAGTGTGAATTGTCTGCAGCAAAGCAGAGGCTGTTGAGCATCCCATAGCCACACACCTCTCGTCACCCTTACCAGCTCCTCTGGCAAAACGTGGACAGGCCTCCCCTCCACTTGGACCGCCTTGTTGGGAGGCTGCCCTCTTAGTCCCTGTAACCTGATTCCGTCTGTCAGGAAAGGCTGCGTCTGGGGGCTGGCACACTTCATTTGGGTTTGATTAACGAGGCTGCGGAGGGTCTTTGGGGCACAGCCGCTCAGATGCACACTTCTTTCCAGCACCAGATATGCCATTTATCTGTGTTTTCCTTTGGGGAAGAAGGAGGAAATGGGCTGTTAGTAAAAACACAGACTCACTTATTATAATAAATTATAGTGAAAAGTAAAATAAACATGACCCCACTCATAAAGGATGAATCTAATCCAGAGAGAGCCTCAGGAAAGAGAAGATAACAAAGAAATAAGTAAAAGATACTTTCTCCTTGGTTGTTCCCTGGTGCAGGCAGTGGTATTCACCGCATGTTTAGGGGCACACAGGCTATTGTAGAGCAAGAGCATCCACATTTAGGCCACCGAAATGCTACAGAAGTTTGATGTTTCTGTTGCATGAAGAGTTCGTGCAAATTGTGGAAATCAACTCCCAATGGACAAGTGAGAGACAGAAAATTCACCCCAGAGAAAAAGGGATTAGGAAACATATTAATACATGTGGGAAAATGTTTAACCTTACTGGTGATTAAAGAAATGAAAATTAAGATAATGAAATATCTTTCATTGCCTATCAAGTTAACAAAAATGTCAAAACAAAATAAAATACATAATGCTGGTAAAGTTAAGGAAACTCATATAATGTTGATAGATGTATAAACTGATACAACTATTTTCAAAAGCAATATGGTAATATGTATTAAGAACTATAAACAACATGCATATCTTTTAGTCTGATGTTTATATAATTTAACCAGTAATCCATGTGAGTAAATCTGACCAAAAGAAAAACACTTAATGTATAAAAAACATGGCCAAAAGAATCAACTCTAAATATACCCGAAAAAATTCTTTGTACAAAGTTATTCATCACAGTAAGTTTGGAAGTAAACTAAATATCCCTGAACTATTTTGCAAGCATCTGAAAAAATGGTGGCAAAGAGTTTTAAACACCTTGTGGAGATATTTATGATATAATGTTGGATTATAAGGCAAGTTGGAAAGTTGTTTACATAGTACAGCTTTAATTATGCAAACAACGCTTTACGGAGAACGAAACTCAAAGAAACTTGAACAAAACAGCAATAATGGTAATATTTTGAAAACTGGACATAACTTCTTAGTTCTAACCTGTTGGCCTATTTTTTTTTTTTTTTTAATGAAAATGTATTTTGGGGAGAAAACAAAGAAGGATTAAAGATGAGCTCAGATCTTCCTAATGACCCCTGGCTCATCTATCATTCGTGAATGTGTCTTAATCTTTCTTGAGCCTGTATATATGGTCAACCCCATGACCTCAGACTAATGAGTTCCTTACGTGGTCACTGCTGTGTAGAGCGTGACTTTCTTTCCTACAGAGTCTACGTTTTAAGACTGTAAGGATGCCCTTGGATCACATTGGATGTAGTAGCCGAACTGGGCAGCATCCACGATCCCAGCTGCCCAGAAACTTCTCTAGGTCCCAGGCACAGCTGGTAGACTGTCCCTTAGGGTAACCACTGCAGGCATCTGTCGACATTCAGAAAACCCAAATACGCTTACACCCTGAAACCAGCGCTTCCCCTACCGAGGAATCTTCCATGGAGCCCACCTCACCTCTCCAAACGCCTCTGGTCTCTCAGTGCCTGGCCTGGCACTTGGAGAGGAACAGAACAAAGAACCAAGAGAGGGAACACGTCAGAGCAGCGCCCGCGAGGAGCGGCCAGGCCTGAGCCCAGCTCAGGTGGAGTGCAAGCCCAGTGCAGGTACAGGAGCGCCTCTCTGCCCTTTTTTGGCCATGCCTCCTTTTGTTTCATGAATTTCTCTGAGCGTGGCTGCACATTATCCTCTCCTTTTTGTGGTTCTCAGCTCTTCAGGTTGCAAAATTACTGCTAAAAACCAAGAGAATTTCTTGACTAAACCATAAGCAAAAATATTTTAAATAAAGCATTTGCTCAGTCATGTTCATAGTGTCTCCACATAACAAATCTTGTGATCAGGGGACCCAGACTTGGCTCAAGACACTGAGTCCAGGGACAAGGTTGATGGATGGATCAACTGGGAGTGACCCCTAACCTTTAGGGATCAGCTACTTTGTTCCCTGTCAAACCACGGATGAGATTTAGGCGTATACTAAATAAATCAGGTTCAGTAACACTGAAAACAAAACCTTCCTGGTTGACGTTACCAAGAGCCATCAGATGCCAGAGAAAAAGCAGTTTCCTGGAGTGAATGTCTTATTGTACTAAGATGCCCAGTTCTTTCTTGACAAAGAAGAAAGTCAGATGGTCCTTAGAAGAAAATAAGGAGCCTGCATGCTATGGGGACAGAGAAGAACCAAGAGCAAGGGTGTCATGGCTACAACCAATGAAGTTTTTGTGCTTTACTCAATCCTCAGAAAAACTGAGGTGGATTCCCATCCACCTTGCACAGGAAAATAGAACCCAGAGAAAAGTTGAGTAATTTGGCACAAGGTCACACAACAGGAAAATGCTGGAGCTGGAATCTCGGACAGGAATGAGTGTCAATAAGAGCTGAAACAATTGGAAAAAGCAGGGATTTCCCTTAAGAGAATCAGCCTGGGGCCCAGTGAGTCAGTACCAAACCCCAGGAGGGCAAGGGACCCACTGAGCACTGCTTTGGTTACAGAGTCAAAACAAGAGAACGCCAAGGAGCATGGGGCTGGAAGGAGCTGCACAGCTTCAGAGCTCCCCTCCTGTTACCCTGGAGCACCAGGCACAAATGGAGAGCTGGCCCTCCAGGACTCAAGTCACATGACGTCACCTGGCCCTTCTCCTCTGTGGGCGTATGACTTATCTCTGGGGATATCCCAAGCCAGGGACACCCATACAGCCACCATCCAAGTCGGTGCATGGAGAATACATGCTGAGCAGAAACCCGCAGCCTTCCTCTCTTGCTAACGCCAGCCCTCACACCAGCCCTCCCCGTCACTGCAATGCTGTGATCCAGCTGGGGACCTGGCCATTACATCCAGCCTCAATTCACCTGATTGGAACCATCTCCTGAGAACCACTGGGAGGGCTCAAAACCCATGAGCCTTTGCTCACTGTGGCTTTTCTAAGTGTTCCTATGTTTTAAAGGTGGAGGAGCCTTCAACGTGGGACAGCCTCACCAGTTTTAGGTCTGGTTTGTGCAGCAGAGACCATGGCCTCACTGCTCTTACCCAAGGGGTATGTCTGCAGAGCCATCTTTTAGGGCAAGGGATAGCACTGTCACTCTGGCCACTGTGCCAGGGCCACACTGATCCTGTCACCAGGGTGTGTCTTTAACCCCTACTGACCAGGCTGATTGTTGTGTCTGGGGCCAAAAATATGACAAGGAGACAGGGAAGAGGCAAAGCAAGAAAGGTGGAGCCAGTGAAAGGAGAACCCTGCTCAGGGCAGGGAGAGTCTTCAAACCTCAGCACCTGGGTGTGGAGCCCCACCATCAGCTGCCTCAGCGAGGGGGCAGTCTTGGGGGCCCCAGCGAGGACTAGCATCTCTTCTCAAGACTGGCTGAGGGTCCGTGGGAGGCTGCTGCTTCTCTGAGACACAGTATAGAGTTGGGAAGCCCCAGAACCAGCCATGCACAGGCCCCTCTGACAGCGAAAGGTGTTCTTAGTACTGCAGCTCTTGTCATGGAGAAAGCGACTACGAACTGAATGATTTCCTGTCCCTTTATGTCACCTCTGTCAGGACACTAGGGAGAATGTCACTCTCTTGTCCCTGGCAGGGCCTGTGTCCCATGGGACTTTCATGATCAAGTCACTATGCCAGGCATCTGGGAGCTTAGAAACTTTTCTGAAGGAATCCATGTCCTTGAGGGGTTCCATGTCTGGGGATGGGAGAAAACCAGTAATATTAATCAGAGGAACACAACATGGATTCCCTTTAGGAAATGGGGATTAGCATGGAATGATGAAAACTGAGAGAAGAGACTCAGCCATGTGTGGGGAGGGAAGGAAAGTTACAGATTCACTAAGATGGTGAGAGAGGCCTCTGAGGTGAGGGCATTTCAGAGACTTAAAGGAGGCAGCCTGAGCAAAGCTGGTACTTTGGCCAGGATCTCAGTGATCAGTACAGGCAGAGGCCCGAGGATCTGGGCAAATAGAAGACCATGCCTCAGAGAAGGCCGGAGTGGGGCAAGCTAAGGCAGGTGAAGCAGCAGGGCATGGAAGGGAGGCTCAGGTGGGGGGTTTTGGCTTTACTCAATGAGTCAGGACCACTGCTCCTTCTGATACTGGTTTTAAAAGGGGCTCTCTCACACTTATTGTTACCAAAGAGGAAAGGGAGTGGGGAAAGGACAAATTAGGGGTAAGCATTAACAGGCTTCCCTGGTGGCTCTGATAGTAAAGAATCTGCCTCCAATGCCGGAGACCCGGGTTTGATCCTTGAGTCAGGAAGATATTCTGGAGAAGGGAATGGCACTCCACTCCAGTATTGTTGCCTGGAGAATTCATGGACGTCTGGCCGGCTACAGTCCATGGGGTCACAAGTTGTACGTGACTGAGTGACTGACACTTTCACTATATATAAAATAGGTAACCAACAAGGATTTACTGTATAGCACAGGGAATTAATATCTTGGAGTAACCTGTAATGGAACACAATCTGAAAAAATAGAAGCTGAATCACTTTGCTATGTATACCTAATGCAACAGTGTAAATCAACTGTACTTCATTCAATCAGTCAATAAACAGAGCCTGTGAGCTGCTTATGGGGCACAGAGTGGGGTGGCGGCAGGAGACCCCAGAGGAGGCCATGAAGATGTGACGGTGGGGGTGTTGGGGGTGACGTGGAAGGTACCACAGTCCCTATGATCGCCACCAGCTCAGTTGGGACGGGACGTTGCATTAGACAGAAATCAGGTTGAGAGTCAGACGCTCAAGTTTAGCACTTGGTGTGAAAACCGCCCAGCCTTGAGTGTATTGCTGGTGTGGTGAGGCCTTTTGTTCAAAACTTTTAAAACACAGAGCACCTTGGAAGAGGCATAAGACATCCCAGATGGAAGGCAGCTTTGGGGTCCTTCTGTCCACTTCTCACTTAGCAGATGAGGACAGTAAGACTCAGAGAGATGAACTGGTTCTTCTGAAGTCATACCAGTGATTCTCAAATTTGAATTTGTATATGTGTCAACTAGGGATGAAGGAGTGGTTGATAAGATGAAGATTCAGACCCTGTGGATCTCAAGTAGAGGGGGGCAAGTGATGCTGGGGTGTCTTTGGGATCAGGAGGACAGAGGGGGCCAGACCTGAGTGAGAGACAGACCATCCCCATAGATAATGAGGATGTGATGGGGCCAAGCCTACTGCAAAGTGACTTCAAAGCTGTGAAGATCATCACAGGAGTGCACCCCAAGTCTAGGAGATTGGGTTTGGACAAAAAGAAACCCCTTCTTTGGGCCCTGACAAGGCTGGGGATGGATAGTGTTCACAGCTGTAGCCTCAGCATCTTTCCCAGGGCCTGGAAAGCAGAAAGAGATGGGAACTGAGAGCGGTGGAATGAAAGAAAACTGAAAGGCTCTGGAGGTTTTGTACTTCCCTGGAGAAGTATGGGGCTCTCGCAGCCCCCAGGACCACTCTGTGCACACAGCGAGCAGTCCCTCTGTCCTGGCATGGGCAAAGAGCACACAGAGATGATGACTGAGTCCAAGGAGGCCTCTAACCCAGGCAAAGCCAAGAGGGGAGGGGGTGGAGATTGAGGACCCCCTGTGGGGAAGTCCAGCCTGCCTCCACCCTCTGACTGGGGACAAACACGTCTCCTTGGGACCCAGTTTGTTCCTGCTCACGTCCGGTCTCACAGCCCCACAGAGCAGGACTCACAGCACCCCCAACCCCTGAACACAGCCCGAGTCTGATAGATCCTGCTGGGGACAATATTTAAAGTGGCTGCACTGGTGCTGTGAGGCGGGGGCTCAGGAGAAATTGGGAGAAAGCCCCTCAACATCTCTGCAGTCAGCAGAATAATGGTCCCCAAAGATGTCCACATCCTAATCTCCAAACCTGGGACCTTACCTACAAGGGCACTGTGTGCTTTAATCAGAAACAAGCAAATAAAAACACAGCACATATAAGCCACCAAATATAAATGGCACAGGGAACCAAGACACAGGTTGCCTTCCACCTTCCATATGCGTACTGTCCTTTTTTTTTTCTTATGTAATTTAATTATTTATTTATTTTTGGCTCTGCTGGGTCTTTGTTACTGTGTGCAAACTTTCTCTAGTTGCAGAGAGCAGGGGCAACTCTCTAGGTGCAGTACTGTGGGGTTCTCATTGTGGTGGCTTCTCTTGTTTCCGAGCACAGGCTCTAGGGCATGCGGGCTTCGGCAGTTCTGCTCCCGGGTTCTAGAGCACAAGCTCAATAGTTGTGATGCACAGTCTTCGTTGCCCCGTGGCACATGGGATATTCCCAGATCAGGGATCGAACCCAGTGGATTCTTTACCACTGAGTCACCAAGGAAGCCCTGTACTGTCCCTTTTTCCATAGGAGCAGAATTTCTGTGTTAAGTGGAGGAGAGGTGGCAAGGAGAGCTCCTGCCCTAACAGCCAGCTGTGCCACACAGCTCTGACCGTGAGACACTAGGGGAATGTGCTGGGAGAAGTTTCTGGAATAGCTTCTTAAAACATGGACAGAGCTTGGTGCCAAGTCCTTTAGCCTGTTTTCCCTTCCTTCTGCTTTTGGGCTGGAATGTGGATTTGAGAGCTGGGCTTCCAGCAGCCATCTTGACCCATGAGATTCCAGTAAACGGGGAGCCAGCCACTGTGGACAGAAAGCAGAGAGAGAGCAAAGGACCCCACGCACTGAATCACATAGCTTCTTTGGACGCCCTGCCCCTAGACTGATTCTATGAAAAAGAAGAAAAACTCTTACCTTGTCAAAATACTTTCTAGCCTCTGTTAACAGCAATAAATTGTCATTCTAACTGATGTAGCTCACACTGGAAATACCCTTCCACCTAAGTCTCTTAATAGGAAAACACTGGAGCTATATCCACTGTGGTCTGTGTGATCCTATAGTGAAGTCTGGGCCTCGGCAACCTGGGTGGGCCTTGCTTTCCTTGTCTGCAGGTTGAGCTGTTAGTGGAACTGAGTGGGAGGACCGTAGCAAAGCACTTAGGACTGTGTTTAAGATGTACTGAAAATAACCAGCTATTTATATCAGAAATGAGATGATTAATTCATGCTATGCTATATTCAGAAAGATAGAGTTGCCTTATACCAAAACAGCAAAACATGAACAGGATGTACTAGAAATAATCTAGAAGCTCACCAAACACAAATGACTCACCCCTGGACAGGCTGGCCTTGTCTTCACATATGCCACCACCCAGCTCTGCCTTCTGACCAGGCAGGCGTGGGAGAGCTTCCCATCCAGCAAGGCTGGCTAGCAGGGTCTGTGACTGTCAGCTTCCTCTGCATCCTGCTCACTGGTCAGCCAGTGTCCTGGGCCCTCAGGGAGACGTGGCGGGGAGCCAAGTCCAGGGGACGGCATAAGGCTGGATGTTTCTTTTGCCACTAAGTGTCCTGTGTACATAGACGTCTGTCACCATTCAGATGCCCAGAGCCGAGGCGACAGGTGACAAAGCTCTCTGCCTCCAGCCCAGCCACCCTCCCTGGCATGAAGAAGGGTGTGGCTGCCATGGCTTGGGCAGACGTGGGACTCAGAGCTCCTTCCCTTGGACCTACTCAATGTTCACATTTCTGACAGGAGGAGATGAGACATGTTAACATTTTTAAGAGTCTAAGCAAAAATCAATTTGAATTGGAAAGTGGTGGGGGAGCCGAATGGAGAGAAAGGGGAAACACAGCAAGGACCTGACTGCAGCTTGAGGCCCAGGTGGCCGTGTGTGGTTCTCTGTCACTAGCATTTTGATTCATAACCTCGAGGCATTTACAATTTAGATTTTGGGTTGCTGGCATAGCATCTCAGGCCAATGCCTCCTTATTTACTTAATCAAGCAACCCATTACTAAATGATCTCCGTTACAGATTAGCACCCATTCATAAAGCTGAATTCCTCACATTGTTAAGGTCAGTTGTAAAACTGCATAAACATTAAGAATAGTTCAAGCATGTGCTTTTGATATTAAACTGTGGATGGTCATATATGGATGTGAGACTTGGAGTATAAAGAAAGATGAGTGCTGAAGAATTGATGCTTTTGAACTGTGGTGTTGGAGAAGACTCTTGAGAGTCCCTTGGACTGCAAGGAGATCCAACCAGTCCATCCTAAAGGAAATCAGTCCTGAATATTCATTGGAAGGACTGATTTTGAAGCTGAAACTCCAGTACTCTGGCCACCTGATGCGAAGAGCTGACTCATTTGAAAAGACCCTGATGCTGGGAAAGATTGTGGGCAAGAGAAGGGGACGACAGAGGATGAGATGGTTGGATGGCATCACTGACTCGATGGACATGGGTTTGGGTGGACTCCAGCAGTTGGTGATGGACAGGGAGGCCTGGCGTGCTGCGGTTCATGGGTTCACAAAAAGTTGGACACAACTGAGCAACTGAACTGAATTGAAACTGCGGAAACTGCATCATAGGTACATCGGGTGCTGACTAATTTATTTCCATAAACTTATTTGTCAATGTCACTGTATCTTTGGGAGGACATGATTCAACCCAAAGCAGCATCCTCTGCAGGGTGGGTACATTATAACAAGCACAGAAGCCTCTGGGTTGTAATCTGAGCTGGAGGCCAGGAGGAGAGCTGACATTGCACGGGCAGGTTGGTTCCCACTTAGGGTGTTTTTTCCCAGAGCAAGAGCTTGGAATCCAATGGTCTCATGTGTACAAGCTTCCCTACAGGAAATGTCTTTATTAGGAGCCCCACCTGGTTTGAGCCCCACCTGGTGGCTCAGATGGTAAAAAATCTGCCTGCTATGCCAGAGACCTGGGTGCAATCCCTGGGTTGGGAAGATTCCCCTGGAGGAGGAAATGGCAACCCACTCCAGTATTTTTGCCTGGAGAATTCCACGGACAGAGGAGCCTGATGGTCTACAGTCCATGGGGTCGCATAGAGTTAGACACAACTGAGCAACTAATACTTCCAATTTCACTTTCCACCAGTTTGTGTAAACAGCTGAAAGCCCCTCTTGGCACAGCTGCCAATGGCTGAGAAGGCCCAGGGCTTGGGTACCATTGTTGCTCCAGGGGCACAAGGACCATTGCAAAACAGACCAGGGTGGGCCTGTGCTGATGATGAGACCCACTTGCAGGGACTGGAGGAAATCTCTGGGAATAGTGAGAGGCTGCCAAACAAAGAAATGGAACAGATGACCAAGATATTAAAATGAGAACATGAGGAAAAAACTGGGAAATATTCAGATTTCATTGCTCATGAAGAGGCAGAAGACAGAGTGCGATTGGGGTGCCTTGCTGATCCAGAGGGAGCACATGGGTGGCCATTTCTACACAGGGTCTGGGTTGGATGGGTAGAGGTGATGACTGCGTATAGTAGACTCTGTGAGACAAACTTTTTAAAAACAATTTATTTATTTATCTTTGTCTGTGCTTTGTCCTCACTGCTGCTCAGGCTTTTCTCTAGTTGCAGAGAGTGGGGCTACTCTCTAGTTGTGGTGTGCAGGCTTCTCATGGCAGTGTCTTCTCTTGTTGTGGAGCACAGGCTCTAGGGTGCATGGGCTTCAGTAGTTGCAGCCCTGGGCACCAGAACACAGGCTCAGTGGTTGTGGTACATGGGCCCAGTTGCTCTGAGGCATGAGGGGTCCTCCTGGATCAGGGATCAAACCCATGTCTACTGCACTGGCAGGCAGACTCTTTGCCCTTGAGCTGCTCCCCCACGCCATATTTGGCTGTGTTCCTCCCTAAAACATAAAGTACTCAGTGCCTCTTGTTCCAAGATTTAGGGACTAGTCGTCAGTTTCAGGGCAACAGAAAAGCTCTTATCATCATCCTACAGCTATTATAAGAATCAACTTCAAAGCTGGTGTAAGTCTGACGGTCATGCTAGTAGCAAATCAAGGCTTTCAGCTGGGAATATTTCTGTTTGAAAAAAAGATTGGTTAAAGCTATCTCCCTGCAGGAAAATAAAAGAAAGAAACTGGCCTTAACTCTGAGTTTATGAAAATCTACCTGGAAAAATTTGTTCGCAAAAATAAGTAGCACCCACTCGAATGGCTACAATAATTATACTAACAAAAAGACAATAACAAGTGTTGGCAAGACTGTAGAGAGATGGAAGACTTGTGTATTGCTGGCGGGATTGTAAAGCACAACAGCCACTGTGGAGAACAGTCTGGTAGTTCCTCAAAATGTTAAATATAGAATGACCATATGACCTAGCAATTCTACCCTGAGGTGTATACCCAAGAGAACCGAAATCATATGCTCACCCAAAAACATGTGCACATGTTTAGCAGGATTACCCATAATAGCCAAAAAATGGAATCAACCCAAATGCCCATCAGTTGAAGAACAGAAAACAAATTGTGGCTCATCAATGCAATCAAATATTATGCAGCCATGAAAAGGAACGAAGGACTACCACTTGCTACACCATCAGTGAGCCTTGAAAACATTATGCTAAGTGAATGAAGCCAGATACAAAGGACCATATCCTGTATGATTTCACTTATATTAAAAATTCAGAATAGGCAAATCCACAGAGACAGTAAGTAGATTAGTGGTTGTTAGGGTATGGGAAAAAATGAATCACTACTAATGTGCCTAAATTTTCATTTTGGAATGATAAAATATTGTGAATCATAAATAGATGAATGTTGAGGAGAATGAGGGTGCAGAAATCCTCTGTTTACTAAAGCAGGATAATCATATTCTAATCTGTAGAAAGATAAGTACCTTCACCCTGGAGCATCTTTGTGAAATGAAGTGGATATGACTCTGCTGCTGCTGCTGCTAAGTCGCTTTAGTCGTGTCCGACTCTGTGCGACCCCATAGATGGCAGCCCACCAGGCTCCCCCGTCCCTGGGATTCTCCAGGCAAGAATACTGGAGTGGGTTGCCATTTCCTTCTCCAATGCATGAAAGTGAAAAGTGAAAGTGAAGTTGCTCAGTCATGTCTGACTCTCAGCAACCCCATGGACTGCAGCCCACCAGGCTCCTCCGTCCATGGGACTCTCCAGCCAAGAGTACTGGAGTGGCATGCCATTGCCTTCTCTGGATATGACTCTAAGGGAATAGAAAACCATAGCAATGCCAAATGTGAGACAGGCAAAGGTCTTGTATATGGCTGGTGAAAGTTGCCATAATCACTTTGGAAAACTCTTGTGTAATACCTACTAAATCTGAATATGGCACATACCTGAGCCCAGAAAATTTATTCCCAGGTGAAAGACCAACAGAAATACAAGCATCTGTACATCAGAAAGTACACATACAAATGCTGACATTGGCTTCATTTGTTACACCCAAAAATGAAGAAAAAGAAATCTGCCATTAGTCGCAAAACAGGCAGAATATGGTCTATTCATAAATGGTACATCAAGTGATGAAATGAATGGATTGCTGCTATGTGCAATGATGTAGATGAGTCTCCCAGACGTGAGATCAACCCAGAGAAGCCTGGCCAAAGGCACACCTAGTGCATGAATCCCATTATACAAACTACAAGGACAAGCAGAATTCATTGACATCACTGGATTCAGGGTAATGGTTACCCCTGGGAGGTAGGAGAGAGCATAACAAGAGGTAGGAGCCATGAGAGGACTCTGGGGTGCTGAGTGATGATGGTTATGCATGTATGTTTACATACAGTCTGTGACAGTGCTTCAAACAGTATACTCATGACTGTGTTTTTCTGTTTATTAAATACAATTTTTAAGCTAGAATTTAAACTCTAAAGACATATATAGTAATGAAATATATGAATATATTTAATTAATAATGAAATATTAATAATATTGAATAATGAAACGTGTGGAACTGCAGTAAACTTTGGTGAGTCTGGAGTTTGTAGTGTTTTGAAAATAGCATAAAGTCCTAGGTTGCCCAGTCTCCCAAAATTCAAAAATTTCTTCTGTAAAACTTTTCATTTAGCCCAACTTTGAGAACTGAAACATTTCTAGTATCATAAAAAGCTACAACCACATAAACAGAAAATTATGAGTCCTGCATTTTAGTAGTCATTTTTAATCTTTTTAAAAACATGTTTAAAAGACATGAGCACATCTGGATCTTCTAATCATAAACAGCTCCTTTATAAAATGTCTTTAAAAAGCCCTTCTTCCTCAGGAAAGGAATCAGATCTCTTTGTTGACTTTAACATTTGGAGAGAACATGTTAAGCTAAAATTTCTTAATGCATCTAGGTATTTGATTTTGTTTTATAGCCTCATATTTCTCTTGACTGGTTCTTGTTTTACCTTTAATATGTTCACTTGTGTTAATGGCAGGTTTGTGTATGTGTTTGTGTGTATATGTGCATACATGTATGTTCATATGGGGGATGCAGAGAGAGGGAGAGGAGGTTTGCAAAGCAATGGAGAGTGAAAGAATTGGAATTAGTGAGAGAATATATGTAGAGTGCTTTGAAGTCATTGTCTACAAAGTGTTGTATTAATATCAATTATTACTGTCAAACTATTCAACACAATTTTTTAGCTTACTTTTTAAGAGAAAGTCCTATAGGATTTTATTTTTTCACTACTATTATATTTGCATATGCTGTTTGATTCTCTCAGCACATAAGCACTACTTCCTGCATTAGTCAAGAATTTCTGGATCCTGTGCTGTAAACTGTTCCATGTGTCCTTGGGCTTGGGTTGGGTGGACATCCCCAAAAGTCTGGAAGAAAGCGACCCTGGTCTCAGCCTGACAGTCAAAGCACTGCTTCAGTCTCGGATCACCATACCCATAAGCAATCCTTTCACTCAAATTTAGCTCAGAATTAAGTTTCTTTTCTCATGTTAATATCTCTTATACCTCTTCCTCCTTTCTTTACTACTACAGTTTAATTGTTTAATGATCTGATTAAATTTCAGTTCACTACTTTGAAACAAGTGCATAGCTTCTTGAGAAATGTTTAGTCTGAGTCTTCTGTCATGCTCACCTTTGTGCCATGTGTCCACTGCATGCTTCTCTCAGAGCTTCATCCAGTGACTAAAACACCAGCACGCGCACACACACACACACACACACACACACACACACACACACCCACACACACCCACACACACCAGGAGAATTCATTTCCTGGAAAGATAAAGTAGACACACATTGTTCTATTTTTTTCTGCTAAATACAGAAAAATCATATATAAATTATATATATATATATAGTAAGTAAAGTAAAGTAAAGTAAAAAAGTTGCTCAGTCGTGTCCAACTCTTTGCGACCCTGTGGACTATAGTCTACCAGGCTCCTCCATCCATGGGATTCTCCAGGCAAGGATACTGGAGTGGGTTGCCATTTCCTTCTCCAGGGGAAAAGTTACTGCTGCTGCTAAGTCACTTCAGTCCTGTCCGACTCTGTGCAACCCCATAGACGGCAGCCCACCAGTCTCCCCCATCCCTGGGATTCTCCAGGCAAGAACACTGGAGTGGGTTGCCATTTCCTTCTCCAATGTATGAAAGTGAAAAGTAAAAGTGAAGTCGCTCAGTCGTGTCCGACTCTTAGTGACCCCACGGACTGCAGCCTACCAGGCTCCTCCGTCCATGGGATTTTCCAGGAAGAGTACTGGAGTGGAGTATATATATATATATATACAGAATCATATATAAAACACAATAAGAAGATGCTGAAAATAGATCAACTAGAGACCTCAGGGCCAGAGGCATGACCTGGTGGTGTGTTCCCTGAGTTTTCTTCTTGCTTCATATATCCTACACTGGGAGCTGAAGGAGATAGGTGCACATGAAAACAAAAACAAAAGTTTACTCTTAAAAGTCAAAGGACTTGGAAAAAGTAAGATGAATTAGCAAGACAAAAAAAAAAAAAAAGAAACCCAAACATTTAAAAGCAGCCGTCATAGAAATGCTTCAATGAACACACCTGAAAGAAATGAAAAAGGCAGGGAAAAGCGGCTCAAATGACAGCAGATTTCTTACCACAAACTATGGAGACCAGAAAAAAAAGTGACACAATATTTTTGAAGTGTTGAAAAAAGGAAATATCGACCCCAAAAATGATGGAAAACTAAGAGACTTTATCAACAACAGATCTACCTTATAATTATGGCTAAAGGAAGTTCTCTAAACAGAAAAGAAAAAAATAAGAGGAAACATATTGGAATTTCATGAAGTAAGAAAGAATAATGGAAAGAGTACAAATATAGGTAAATGCAAAAGACTTCTGAGTTTTCTAAATTATGTGTGAGATTTAAAGGATAAACTACAACAGTGGGTAGTCTGGTTCTCAAACAAAATTACCTATGTGGCCCACATCATATTTTTCTTGAAGAATAGTGTTCTACATAATAAAATGTGTAATAAATTGTTAGAGAACAACCAAAAATTGAGGAAAAGAAAAAGTCCCAAGATCAAGATTCATGCCCCCAGCTGTGTTTGGTTTCCTAATCAGAAGTAGGTGAGGTAGGGTATACTCAGCCCCTGGCCCACATCTCTCTATTTTTTCCAGAAAACCATCATAGAAAAGGCTG
The DNA here is from genome assembly GCA_935064755.1 of Tragelaphus eurycerus. NCBI lineage: Eukaryota > Metazoa > Chordata > Mammalia > Artiodactyla > Bovidae > Tragelaphus > Tragelaphus eurycerus. Next base: position 21,246,026 of record CAKXYN010000002.1, on the reverse strand, counting down.
TCAGCTGCTTTTATGGTCTGCAGTTACATCGTGTACAATATGTCCCTTGTCAATTTGTCACTCAGAAAGGGAAATAGGAATTTTCAGGTTCAGAGAGACTCTAGATGGCAATACCTAAATCATCTTTATTATTCCCATCCAAAAATATTTCTGAAAAAGCAATAATATCTCAGGAAACTGAAATTTCCAACCTGTAATCTATCAGAACAAAGAGAATCCCCTCTGACTGACGCTTGAATAGAATCTGAAAAATAACTGCAGTGCTAAAAGGGAGACGGTGGGGGAGGTCTCACACCTTTTTACTACACATTGTGCCTCCAACACCTGGGCTACATCGTGCAGAAATCCTGCCGTGTGCCCTGGGAGGTATGCAGGTTCAGACATAGCTATGATCTGACTTCTTTGGTGGTTCCTCCTTTTCAGCTCTCTTCCTCTCCCGCTGTCTCCAAGAGCAAATTTCTAGTATAACTCTTGAGGCTTTACAATAATTCTTTAATGCAAAGACCTTTTGAAAAATAAGTGTTTTCCACAATAAACTTTACCACTAAGGGCATGTGTAGAAGGAAAGACAGGCAGCCATATAGAGAAATAGTAGAGCAAAGAAACACAAAGGACATTCACACCAGAGAACCATTGATTCTGCCCATCTTTATCCCTGTATGTTTGTCCCATTTTAGGACATTACAAGTTATAGTCAACCTCTTCAGAAATGAGTGACATTCGCTGCAGTAAGAACAGAAAAACAGGTTCATTACAAAAGCAGTAGAAATCTGGCTTCTGTGTTTAATGTCAAATAAGTTGATATTGCTTGCTTATTCTGAATATTGAGGAAATGTGAAATCTCCTTACACTTTTGTAATAAGATTTCCTATTGCTACTCTATATGCAGTCCAGCAGAGCTTTAATTTCCTTCTAATAGGACATTTAAGAATTTACCAGGTTGTGGAGAGTTCAAAAGTGGTCAGGCTTTCGATCAAGAATTCCTAATTTCAAATCCTGTTTGCTACTGGCTAACACATGCTAATAGGGGGTCATTACATCTTTCCAAACCAGAACAGCACTGTGCAGAGTAATTGGCTTAGCCCTTCACCATCCGGCCAGAATGCCTTCATTTGGCTCAGGGCTGCGGATGCGCCTGACTGGATGTTAAATTGTGCACGAAAGAACAAACCCCTGCTTGGAAGCCCCATGTTGGCTTTACGAGAGAGCAGCAGGGTTCTCTGGGAAAAAAACAAAACAAAACCAGAACTGGGGAGCAGCTCTGGTGCCGGCCAGTCTGGTTAGAAAGTACCAACCTCCTTGTTTGACTCGCTCCATCTTCCCCTTCTTCAGGTGCCCAGTGGGGTACCTGACCTCCACACTAAACTGCACTGAGGGCCTCTGATTCTAAGGGGCTTGGTATTTTACCTTCTTCATCTCATTTGATCATCTCAACCGGTCTAGGAAGTGGTAGGACTGTCTCTTTACAGGTGAGAAATCTGAGGCAGAGACACAGTTAAGTAATGCGCCAGAGGACACCAGGATTTGTATGGCACCATCCTCTTAACCAATGAGTGACACCGTCTGTGCCTTGACACTTTTTTCTAAAGCAACAGATGTTTACACAGCTCTGGAGACCAGAAGTCCAAGATCATGGTGCCAGCAGGGTTGATCCTGGGGAGATCCCCTCTGCCTGGTTTGCAGAGGGCTTCCCAGGTGGTGCTAGTGGTAAAGAATTCGCCTGCCAATGCAAGAGACATAAGAGATGCAGGTTCAATCCCTGGGTCGGGAAGATTCCCTGGAGAAGGAAATGGCAACCCACTCCAGTATTCTTGCCTGGAGAATCCCATGGACAGAGGAACCTGGTAGGCTATCGTTCCTGGGTTAAAAATAGTCGGTCAGACAGGACTGAAATGACTTAGCATGCACGCACACATCTTCTCATCATGTCCTCATATGACGAAGAGTAAGATCACCTCTCTGTGTTTCTTCTTATAAGGGTATTCAACACTCTTTTTATTTGACTCTTGAGTATTTTTGTTGCTGCTGCTGCTAAGTCACTTCAGTCGTGTCCGACTCTGTGTGACCCCATAGACGGAAGCTCACCAGGCTCCCCTGTCCCTGGGATTCTCCAGGCAAGAACACTGGAGTGGGTTGCCATTGCCTTCTCCATTGCGTGAAAGTGAAAAGTGAAAGTGAAGTCGCTCAGTCGTGTCCGACTCTTAGCGACCCCATGGACTGGAGCCTACCAGGCTCCTCCGTCCATGGGATTTTCCAGGCAAAAGTACTGGGGTGGGGTGCCATTGCCTTCCCCAGAGTATTGTTGTTGCCATGTCTCAAATCCACCTGTCATGCCCACAGGTGATTCAGCAAAGGTAAATGTTATACAAGGAGCCAAATCAATGCTTGTGAAATACAGGCTTCCCTGCTCTGGATTAATCTACACTTGAAGTAGAGATGGTTCAGAAGAAACAGACTCTCAGGCTATCCCCTATGAAGTCCCACACTTGGTCTTCGTAGCAGATGAGCTTCTGATAAGAATTGGACAGTAATGGGTCCCTGGCTCTACTCCTGGATCAAGTGTGTTTTGCTGATTGAAGGCAGATTTATAAGCAGATTCATCATCTAGGCGGGGTCAAGTGGACATCCCTGGTGGAAATGGGCAGAAAGGGGAGCCTTCCCCTGTCTGCTGAGCAAGTCAAAGAAGGAATCTTTGACCCATGGGGGCTTCCTAATAATGATTTTCCAATCAATCAAACAAAAACAGTTCTGTGTCAACACAACAAACTATCAAATATGCTGTCAGGATTTCTCTAGAGAAATAGAATCAGTAGGATATATGTGTGTGTAGGTATATATATATATAAAGAGAGAGAGAGAAAGATGGAGAGAGATGAGGGAATTTGGGGGACCTGGTTCACATAGTCATGGAGTGTGGAGGAGAAGGGAGGCAAGTCTAAAATCTGCAGGGCAGGCCAGCAGGCTAGAGACACAGGTTAGCGTTGATGTGCCGTTCAAGTCAAAGGCTGCCTGGAGGCAGAATTCCCTTTGCTCACAGGATCTCAGTCTTTTTCTCTTAAGCCCTTCAACTGATGGGATGAGACAACCCCCTTTAAGAGGACAATCTACTTTACTCAAAATCTACTTATGTAAAAATGCTTTGATAGCAGCATCTAGGACCATGTTTGATCAACTATCTGGGTACCACCATCCATAAAATTAGTCGTCACACTCCCCAGTCTAAAGCAAATGTGTCTCCACAGTGATATTAAGGTGTCAGGCCCTGGGAGACTCAGGGTTTAGGGCTCCTTCATGGGCAAATTTGTTTTTACATTTCATTTTGCTTCATTGTTTCAGGTAGTCTGTGGGCAGGAGGGTGTCCTGGCAGCACTGAGAGAGGGCTACCTGGTACCCATGAGCATCACTGAGCATCACTGAGCTTGCTTGCCTGCCTGAAGAACGACCATCCTCCCTGCGCTTTCTTCTTCCCAGCGGGAGCCTCAGAGGTGGAGTGTCTGGACAATGTCAGATTCTGGGGTCATGTTCAGGGACTCCCCCAGAGCCCTTTGTGATTTGCCTGATGCCCTGGGTTGACACCTCGTATCCTCCCTTCTGACATTTACTTCTTTATCCTTCCTCTGCACATTCTGAAGTAAACCCTGGGCAGATCTGGACCTGGATCCCATTGTTCTCATAGGCTAACAGGCTCCCTTTGTCTGTCACTAGATCAAAGGTAGGGGTAGGAAGGAAGGGTTGGGATTTTTAAATAAACGTGTGTGGAAGATCTTCACGTACATTCTGCCCTGCTGGGAAGGCAAAGGTGGTCTCCTCAGGAGATGGCTGAGCCAGGACACAGGAGCACCTTGCAGGGCTGGGTCCCCGCTCAGGGACAGTGGCCTGGTAAAGTCACAGGGCCACACAAGATATTGCATACATGAAAAATAAACTTTCACAGGGTGAAGCTACTGAAATTTGGGAGATGTTTGTTAACACAGTAGAACCCAGCTCAGCCTGACTAGTACATATACTGGTGAAGACTGCATTCATGGCCAGGCTCCAGGCCTTAGATTCCTCATGCACCAAAGGGAGCTGGGGAAGACTAAGTGAGGCAATGCCTGTGGAGAGCTCTGCATGGTGCTGACCCAGCTCAAACAAATGCGTATTAGCCATTATTTCTCCAGAGTCCCAGCTCTGGGCACTCTGTCTCCAGTGGCCCTAGCGCTTCCCTCAGGTCTGCATCCTAGTCACTGTTATCATCTGTGCACAGGGAGGAAAAGCATACAAGCTCACAGTCCAGTTGGGGGCCAGGTCTGCAGGGGAAGCCTTGGGAAGGCCGCAGCTGGCTAAATCCTGCACCAGCCCTAGCACTCCATGTGGATAACAAGGACCGTCAGCACTCGTCTTCATCTTTCCATAAACGCTGCACCAAATGAAAGAAAAGAATTTCAGGTTACTGGGGCCAGTATTTAATTATTGTGATTTATTAACACTAAGTACATAGAGCAGTGCCCTGGACATGACAGCCCTCATTCCCTAGCGAGTCTGGGAGTCTGGTTGGACTCCTGCCGCATCCTGCGCAATTCTTTTCATTATCATCATCCTGATTATTTACAGCAATCCAGCCACTGGGGAGAAGGGCAATCGCTGTCAAGTTCACAGCAAGTTCAAGGCCTTGTGAGCAGCAATGAAGATCAGAGAAGGCCTGCTGGTTGGGAAAAGGGGACCTGGTGCCCTGAGCATTGCCAGGAGCCTAGGCTCCACGGGCAGGAGGGTAAACATGAAGTCAGGGACCCACGGACAGAAAGGTGGGCTGGAGCCACCCCTCCTTCTCAGTCATCTCCTCCCCACCCTTCCTCTTCACACTCAGATCTTGTGTTTATAGAACAGTTGTGTTCTGAGCACCCAAAAGGAACAAATCTCAAAATGTTGAGAACAGTGTGGTTAGTACAATTTTTTCTCTGTGAGGACTTGTCTGGTATCTCTTATCCACATGTTGTGAAGTAGTCCTCATTCTCACAACTCAAGAATTCCAGTATCATTTCCCATTTTATAGTCGAGAAAACTGTGACTCAGAAGCTTTGCCCAGCATTGCAGAGCTTAAAGGAGGCACACAGAATCCATGTCTGTCTCACCATCTGTTCTTCAGATAGTCAGTTTGGTTCAGTCGCTCAGTCGTGTCCGACTCTTTGCGACCCCATGAATCACAGCACGCCAAGCCTCCCTGTCCATCACCAACTCCCGGAGTTCACTCAGTCTCACATCCATCGAGTCAGTGATGCCATCCAGCCATCTCATCCTCTGTCGTCCCCTTCTCCTCCTGCCCCCAATCCCTCCCAGCATCAGAGTCTTTTCCAATAAGTCAACTCTTCGCATGAGGTGGCCAAAGTACTGGAGTTTCAGCTTTAGCATCATTCCTTCCAAAGAAATCCCAGGGCTGATCTCCTTCAGAGTGGACTGGTTGGATCTCCTTGCAGTCCAAGCGACTCTCAAGAGTCTTCTCCAACACCACAGCTCAAAAGCATCAATTCTTCAGTGCTCAGCCTTCTTCATAGTCCAACTCTCACATCCATACATGACCACTGGAAAAACCATAGCCTTGACTAGACGGACCTTTGTTGGCAAAGTAATGTCTCTGCTTTTGAATATGCTATCTAGGAAAGTCATAACTTTCCTTCCAAGGAGTAAGTGTGTTTTAATTTCATGGCTGCAGTCACCATCTGCGGTGATTTTGGAGCCCCAAAAAATAAAGTCTGACACTGTTTCCACTGTTTCCCCATCTATTTCCCATGAAGTGATGGGACCAGATGCCATGATCTTCGTTTTCTGAATGTTGAGCTTTAAGCCAACTTTTTCACTCTCCACTTTCACTTTCATCAAGAGGCTTTTGAGTTCCTCTTCACTTTCTGCCATAAGGGTGGTGTCATCTGCATATCTGAGGCTATTGATATTTCTCCCAGCAGTCGGTACTTCTTATTTGAACAGAATTTTGTTTGGTTTCTTTAGCTTTTGAAGCTTGTATCCCTCATCCCTGTCTTGAAGTACCTGGAAAGAAAAAAAGTTTTTAAGTATTTCAGTACAAAATAGAGTGACTCAGGAGCAGGAAGAAGTCATGGTTTCTTCTAAGCCAGATAAGCTATTCTGTAAGAGCCTGAACATCTCAGCTGTTCTCAGCCCGCAGTTGTTTTCTTTGAGAGTGGACTAATTGAGAAGAAATTTTTTTTAGGGAAATATAAACTTTGTAACTGGGGTTTTTAGGGCTAACTTATGGCTCCTGAATTCTAAGGAACTAGATAAAGGCTATTTCAGAATGAATGGAATTATGCTCATCATCCCTATGAATATCTAACACTGTCTAAGAAATAACAGCTGACTCAGTAATATAAGAATAAAGGAAGACAAATATTGAAGGGAGGGTACAAAATATCCTAATACTTCCAGATAATATGATCATCTATATGAAACATATTAGAGAAACAAGTAAAATTAATTAACCAAGTAAGAGATTTCAGAGGGTGGTTGGTTACAAGATAAATATTTGAAGATCAAAAGCTTTTCCAGTACAGCCATTATCAGCAAGGAATAGCATTTTTTAAAAAGTACTTTAATCACAATAGTAAGAAAAACATAAAATGCCTAAGGTTAAACTTAAGGTTGGAGACGGCAATGGCACCCCACTCCAGTACTCTTGCCTGGAAGATCCCACGGACGAAGGAGCCTGGGTAGGCTGCAGTCCATGGGGTCGCTAGGAGTCGGACATGACTGAGCGACTTCACTTTCTCTTTTTACTTTCATGCATTGGAGAAGGAAATGGCAACCCACTCCAGTGTTCTTGCCTGGAGAATCCCAGGGACGGGGAAGCCTGGTGGGCTGCCGTCTATGGGGTCACACAGAGTCGGACACGACTGAAGTGACTTAGCATAGCATAGCAAACTTAAGGTTTACAGAGGGATATAAATGAATAATTTTATAAATAGAGAGCAATATCATAATTTGGGATTTTAAAACATAAATACTGCAAATAGGTAAGATAGTAAATGTTTTTCAGCTTTGTGAGCCATATGGTCTACGTCAAAAAGGCTCAATTCTACATTACAGCACAGAAACAGTGCCAGAGACAATGTACATATGAATGAGGATGGCTTTGTGCCAATAAAATTTTATTTACTGAAACAGTCAGAGGGCCAATTTGGCACATGGGACAAAGTCTGCCAACCCCTGCTACAAATGATTATCTCTTTTCCTCTGGCAGAAAATAACTACAATGTGTATTCTGCTACTTCTAAACTATTCCCTCTTGAAATATTTCCTGAGGATCAATTCTTGGTATTTGGAATACTGGGCCAAGAAGAATAAAATATACTTATGGTTTTAGTTACAGATTACCACACTGCTCCTAAAATGGAAATTTTAGGGCAACCAGTCTTAATGAGGGTAACCATTCACACTAACATCACCACTATTGGAGAAATCTTCCTAACATTAAGTTAATCAGTTTAAAATAGAACTTCTGCAATAATTATTGAGGGGCCTCCCTTGTGGCTCAGCTGGTAAAGAATCCGTCTGCAATGCAGGAAACCTGGGTTCGATCCCTGGGTTGGGAAGATCCCCTAGAGAAGGGAAAGGCTACCCATTCTAGTATTCTGGCCTAGAGAATTCCATTACTGAGAGGAAATGTTTTTTCCTTTTGTATTTTTCAGAATTATCAGGTTATATACTTGGCACCCTTAGTCACTGAAATTGAAGCGGAAGCATTTTAAAGAGCAAATGTGCTACAGTGTTTCTGTTGATATATGCAGTATTATCTATTTTGGGACCCATTAACCTCAAATATTTTAGTTCTTGTGTTATTTAAAGATGATCTTTTTATTTTTCCTTTAAAGGATTTACTTTGAAGATGCTAATTTAGCCAAGATGGGGCGTTTGTCGTTTAGCTGCTATGAAGTTTATGAACATAATTGAAATCAGGATTCCCTGAGCAATGTTTCCTGGCAATTTCCAGTGCACTTGGTAGATATTTTAGAGCGCCGCCCTTTCTAGCCATTCTCATCCTTCCTGTATTCCTCTGATGTGAAGGCCCTGCTCCCAACGGAGATGAGATAAAAGAGCTGAGATGCAATATGTAAGGAGACCAAGTATGTAGGACTTGCCCGTCATCACTGGGCTGTTTAGAGCAGTTATGTTTAATAAGAAGAATATTTTGATTGTCTCAGACCTGATTTTAAATGTAATTACTTGCACTTTAAAAAATAATTTATTTATCTATTTCTTTAGGCTGTGGTGGGTCTTCGTTGCTGCACAGACTTTTTCTCAAGTTGTGGCAAGCAAAGGCTGCTCTCTAGTTGCGGTGCACGGGGCTTCTCATTGCGGTGGCTTCTCTTGTTGTGGAGCACAGGCTCTCGGGTGCAAGGACTTTAGTAACTGCAGCACATGGGCTCAGAGTTGCAGCTCCCAGGATGCAGAGCACAGTCTCAGTAGTTGCGGCACATGGGCCTCGTTACTGCACTATATGTGGGAGCTTCCCACACCGGGGATCAGACCGTTGTCTCCTGCATTGACAGGAGGACTCTTTACCATTGAGCCACCAGGGAAGCCCCCTTGCATTTTATATTGATGTTAATCATTAGGGAATGAGGAATAGATTTCATTTTTCACTTGTCTGTGTCAAAGGAACGGGTACCTGGAAAGGGACCATCATGAAAATATGGTTGTAAAGTGACTGCAAGTTAGGGTTGAGACAAAGGCCAGCAGAAGTTACAATGTTAGGATGACCACAACACTTCTCCCCTATGCAGTGCCTGCAGGAAGCTCAGTTTCCATCAACAGCCAATGGGCTACTATTGTAAAAGTCATTTCTAAAATCCCTTTCAGCAGAGGCCCTTGGGAGTGCACCCAGCCGGAGGGGCTTCCTCCCTGGCTCAGCCTCAAGCTGGTTACAACTAACATCTGAGAGGAGCCAGCTCCTCACAAGTCCTGTGATGGACAGTGTGTTACTGAGAGCCAGTTCATAGTGAGGACCCTGGGGCATGAACACACATCCAGGCACTCAGCCAAAAAGATACTGGGCAGGGCTGCCCTGGGCCTGGAGCATCACACTCCCTACTCCCTGTACCAGGCTGTGAGCCATGAGCTGTGTGCATGGGAGGGAAGAGGGGTCCTGATCCCCAGCCCTGCATATAGGCTGCACGATATCCCTTCTGCTTCCTGAGTTTTCCACTACAGTTCTTCTTGTTCCCAGCCTTCTTGGAGCCTGAAAGCCACACAATCTCTCTCTCTCTCTTTTTTTTTTCCTGAATTGTGCTTCATTGTTTTATTGTTATTATTATTTTGGTTGCTCTAGGTCTTCATTTTTGCAAGTGGGCTTTCCTCTAGTTGCGTGAGTGGGGGCTACTCTTCGTAGTGGTGCACGGGCTTCTCATTGTGGTGGCTTCTCTTGCTGTGGAGCACAGGCTCCAGGTGCAAGGGCTTCAGTTGTTGTACTACACAGGTACAGTAATTGTGGCTCCTGGGCCCCAGCGCTCAAGAGCTTTAGTAGTTGCAGTTCATGGTCTCAGGAGCCTGGGCTCAGCATTTGCGGCACACGGGCTGAGTCGCTCTGCAGCATGTAAAATCTTTCCCAGACCAGAGATCGTACCCATGTCCCCGGCATTGACAGGCAGATTCTTATCAACTGTACCACCAGGAAAGTCCTGAACTGTGCTTTAAAAAAGCAAATAAACGACCTCTCATGAGGGGCCCCAGTGTCTGCCTCATGAAGTTGTGACTGGTGGCACTGTCTGTCGATATGTGTGACATGGCTTTTGGTGCTGAAGACATTTTGACTCAGACCTCAGTTCTCAGTCTTGTCACCTGGGACGTGGTGTCCTGTACTCACTGTATTTGCCTTCAGGATTCCCTCCCACCACTGTGAGCTGGTCCACATGCTATGGTGGCTGAAAAGTTTTGATGCTGGCCACTGTGTGACCACGCATAACCCACAGCAGCCCTCCTCCCATCCAGGGGCTCTGTCCAGGGGACCCTCTCCTCCCGGAGAGGAGGCCTGCTGCTCTAGGGAGGCTGCCCAGATGTTCAAGTCCCACAGGCCCAGGTCATCTCTGTGTGGCCAGGGCTGAGAGGTACCAGCATCTCAGGCCCAGCTGTTTCCAAACAGCTGAGAGTAGCCACCTGACCCTGAATTCAGGGAGTGATTTGACCCCGGCACATCCATGGTTTGGATGGAGACCCAGCATTTTGTTTGACCTTGACATGTTTCTCTGGATGCTGGGGTCTGGAGATGGGTAGGTCCACCCCTAGCCCCTTGGGCTGCCTCCACAGGCCTGGCCTGGGCCCCTCTGATCTATAGTGAGGTCCCACAGTGGGTGTCCACCCTGGCCACATGGGAAAACTTCCCAGGAGGTTTTAAAACCTGATGAGCAAGCTGAAGGCCCACCCGCTACCTCTGTCATCACCCTGACCCAGGATATCAGTACTTTCAGGCTCCCCAGGTCCTGTGCTAGGTAGGAAGGGCTGGAAACCACTGACACCAGCAGATCTCCAACCACACTGAGGCCCTGTCTGGGCTGCAAACTGGGTCATAGGAAGAGTAAGAACCCACTGACTTGTTACTTCCATCTCATGAGTGACACACATCCTTCTAAATAGCCCCAAAGTGTTTCTCAGCTCTATTGAGGCAAGATCCTACCACCACACATGCCAGGCTGGGCATGGACTTGGGCAGAACGTGGGAATGTGAAACTGGTGGGGGCTGGTCATTGAGTGTGTGCCCAAATCTGTGTAAAGGGCTTGGGGAAGGACCCTGTCCATAGCGACTTAAGGCCTGGCCTCTCATCTCTGTGGGCTCAGCCTGAATTAGGACAGACCCCAGTCTGTGCCCCGAATCTCATCTGATGTCTGTGGCTGCCTGTTGTCCAGTTTACTGGGGGCAGCTGGCCCTTTGGAAGGCCAGCTCTCCAGAGTGCCCGTCTGGATCACCCCCAGCAGAGAAGGAAGGAGAAGCAGGCTCATGGACAGGGTCAGGAGGACTTAACCTAGATGTGGATGGAGCCAGGCCCAGCTGCAAGTTGGTACCTTTTTGTAAAGGATCTGTGTACTCCAGAGGCCTGGTCAGGCAGGAGGTGCCGTGGAAACAACATGTGAGCTCAGTGTTCTGAGTGGCCTGCATTCCCCTCCCCACCAACAACCCCCCGCCCCCGCCCGCCTCACGCTGCCCGATCCTCCATGGCTTCCAGGGAATGTGGCTGCATGCCCTCCACCTGCTCACCTTCTTCTCTGTGCCCACCTTTGAGACCTGAGTTGTGTACCTCTTTATGAACCCTGCCCCTAAATGGTCCTTTGAGTCTACTTTTCACTTCCTCCGACTTCTTTGTGTCTGGACAGCCTGACCCTGTTGGACTCTGCATTGCTTGAGACCAGTGAATCATTCAATTTGACTACTGCTCCGTCCTGTCCCTCCAGCCAGGTTCCTGCCCCCAGTAGGTGGCGGCTGGATTAAGGAAGGAATAAGGGCACCAGAGGTGAGGCAAAGGCCATCACTGTCCACAGACATGGATGTGCAGTACTGCCCTTGTGGGGGTCACTGGGGAATGCGCCTGGGCGTCTGACCCCGGAAAAGTGTGGGCAAAGGCCAGATCTGGCTCTCGGCTTCCTGTCTGGGCAGGAGGAGACTCAGGTCCCAGGCCCCAGGAATGCTCAGCCATACCAGAAAGGGGGTGGCCCAGGTGCAGGGTTTGGGGTCCCCACGCGAGCCTGCACCGAATCACAGAGCAGTGGCAGAGCTGCAGTTCCCTCCACGGGACTTGACACCATCAGAGCTGCAAACAGCTGTGTCCAGCTTTTTAAAAGTTGTAAGATTTTATCTTCCTGGTTTATTTGCGGGGGGGGGGCGGAGTGGGGTAAATATTAAAAGAAACCACAGATGATGCCCAAATATCATAGAGCCAAATGATGCCAGTGATGCAAAAATAAGTGAATGGAATTCTGTGCAGAAAAAAACATAATCACCTGTGAAATGTGTTTTTGGTTGAAGACGCAATCTTTCTGCTTCCCTTAGCCTCATTTCATTATGTGAAAAATTATGTATTTTTTTTAAACTTCTGTATATTTTCTATTATAATTGTTATAGATTTTCCATCTGACAATATCTGTATCATTCCCCTGCTCTGCAGTTTCTTACGACCCTGTGCCTGGGCTTCTTTTTAGCAGTCAGCGTATTTCACAGGAAAATCTTGAGCTTGGATGCTCTCCTATTTTAAACAGCCCTGATAGCCAGATTGTAATTAAGACTCAAGGAGACAGGGTACCAGTGTTGGCAGAACAGAGCCCCCAGAAGCACTGTTTCTGGGGGTGCCCCTGATTCCTTGATGAGGGGTCTCTTTCCCTGTCCAGCTCTGTTCTGCTTTTCTTCTCTTGTAAAGCTATCTTTTCTAAGCCCTTTTTCTTCCTCCACCTTCTCCCTCCTCTAAGCTGTCATAGATACTTTCTAGGCACCTGCAGGGTAGTGCTTACCTCTTTTCCTTGTCATCTTCTGGCTGCTGATCCTTTTCCCCAACCAGACACAGAATCCTGAGGGCAAAGGAGTTCCAAAGAAAACCTTTCGGCATTTGACTATGATGCGTCATCCGTGGCCTCTGGCCTGAGCTGATCCTTACTCCACTGTGCACCCCCAACTCTAAGTGGTGGCCTATTATTCTCTGTCATGTTCAAGGCCAAGTGGCTGAGGCCAAGGCTCCAGCTGAGGCCAAGACCATCCAAGCCAGTGGGTGCCCTTGACACTTCCCAGCTTTAGGAATTATTTACAGTCAAAGGGCAGGTGATGGTCCAGCAGGGGTACTTGGCCACAGCAGCTGCTCATCAGAAATACACTGGGCTCCTAGGTTCCTGGTTGGCACAGTCACTCAGACTTCTTCTAAAAGCCAGAGCAGGATGGCTGGATGGTTCTGGAGGCTGCCAGTTCCCTTACCGGGTACCACTTTGGTCCTGAACTCTGTCTCAGCTTCCTGTTTGCCACCATCTGAACTTGATTAAGGATACGTGGTTCATTTTGTTTGGTTTCCAAATCTTCTGTAGTCAATTCATGTACTAAATTCTATTTAGTAGGCCCAGGCAGGTATTAAAAAATCCAGTCTAGTCTCCTTTCAGTCTCCAGTGTGATCTGACTTTAGTTTAAGAAAGGAGATGGGGTCTCCTTTGTACCCACTGTTATGGAATGATCATTCAGAGGCTGAAGCCCTAGTCCTCAATGTGACTGTATTTGGAGAGAGGGCCTTTAGAGAGACAATCAGTGTTAAATGAGGCCATAAGGGTGGGCCTTGATCCAGTACGACTGGTGTTGTTATTAAAAGAAGAGATACTGGAGCTCTCTCTGCATTCACAGAGCAAAGACCATGCGAAGATACAGCGAAAAGATGGCCTTCTATAAGCCAAGGAGAGAGGCCTCGGAAGAACCAACACTGCCAGCATCTTAATTTTAGACTTCTATCTTGCAGGACGGTAAAAGAATTGTTACTAAAGCCACCTGATCTGTAGTATATTGTCGTGGCAGTCCAAACAATCTAAGAAGCACACCTTGCCCTCCTCTTCTTCCTGTATTCCTCATTCTTGCCTCTGGTTTCTCCAAGGAGGAGTTTGTAGAGGAAAAGAGACCAAGATTGAAAAGTCTTACTTTTAAGTGACTCAGTTAAGGCTTAAGCCCTTTGACCATGGCCATGGTGTCATCTCTCAAGAGGCATTTTTGTGGATTCCTCGGAACCCTCTCCGACAGTGGATGCTAACCAGCTATTTGTGAGATGGGCAATTTGATCTCACCTCCGGCCCCAGGCCATCCATATTCACGTGTTTGCTCTGTGGAAGCACCTTGACTCTGTAGAGACTTTTATCAGTCAGGATGGTAAGCTGAATAGGTAAGCTGTATAACAAACCCTAACATCTTAGTGTTGGGGTTAGACTAGACTTTTTAATACCCTGCTCCTGGACCCTTGTGGGTTGCCTGGGTGCTCTGTTCTGTGTCATCCACAGGCCACGTTCCAGGCTGAAAAAGCAATCACTGGCACCTCCTTGACAGCCACCACAACACAGAAAGAGGCCAATCGTTCGCTGGCCCTCACAAGTTCTACCTGCAAGTGACCCGCATTGTTTATGTTCATATTTTAATAGTCAAAGCAAGTCACTTGGCTACATCCAGCCTCAGTGGTATGGGACTGAGTGCAACCTCCTTGGTGCCCATAAAGAGAAAAGTAGGTAAATGCCCACTCTCTTTGGTCACATCTCTGCAAGGGAATTCCAGAAAAACACCTACTTCTGCTTCATTGACTACACTAAAGCTTCTGGCTGTGTGGATCACAACAAACTGTGGAAAATTCTTAAAGAGATGGGAATACCAGACCACCTTATCTGCCTCCTGAGAGATCTTTATGCAGGTCAAGAAGCAATAGTTAAAACTGGATGTGGAACCACTGACTGGTTCATAATTTGGAATGAAGTGTGACAAGGCTGTATATTTTCACCCTGCTTATTTAACTTCTTTGCAGAGTACATCATGCGAAATGCTAAGCTGGATAAATCACAGGCTGGAATAAAGATTGCTGGGAGAAATGCCAACAACCTCAAATATGCACATGATACCACTCTAATGGCAAGAACTAAAGAAGAACTAAAGAGACTCTTGTTAAGAGTGAAAGAGGAGAAAAAGCTGGCATGAAATTCAATACTAAAAACTAGATCGTGGCATCCAGTCCCATCACTTTATGGCAAATAGAAGGGGGAAAAGAGGAAGCAGTAACAGATTTTCTTTTCTTGGCTCCAAAATCACTGCTGCCATAAGCAGAGACATCAATTTGCTGACAAAGGTTCATATGGTCAAAGCTACGGTTTTTCCAGTAGTCATGTATGGATGTGAAAGTTGGACCATAATGAAGGCTAAGCACCAAAGAACAGATGCCTTTGAGCTGTGGAGAAGACTCCTGAGACTCCCTTGGACTACAAGGAGATCAAACCAGTCAATCCTAAGGGAAATCAACACTGAATATTCACTGGAAGGATTGATGCTGAAGCTGAAGTTCTAATACTTTTGGCTGCCTGATGCGAAGAACCAACTTATTGGAAAAGACCCTGATGCTGGGAAAGACTGAGGGCAAAAGGAGAAGGAAGTGGCAGAGGGTAAGATAGCTTCACTGACTCTATGGACATGAATTTGAGCAAACTCTGGGAGATAGTAGACGACAGAGGAGCCTGGTGTGTTGCAGTTCATGAGGTCACAAAGAATTGGACGTGACTTAGCGACTGAACAACAACTATCAAAATGCTTCAACGCTGACTCTGCATCTCACCCATCTCACCACATCTCACACCTTCACCCCTCCACCCATGTGAATGAACCATTCTCCAACTACAATCTTCTCTCCAATACTCCAGCCAGGCTCTCACCTTTAGATGTTTCCATGTGAGAATCAGATATGAGATCTTTATTGCTCTCAATTCCTGGAGTCACCTATCTAGCTCTCCTAGTGACTTGAACTGCCCCTCACCCACCTGGTGGTTTGGAAGAGTGGAGAAATACCCCCACTTTCCTGTGGAGGAAGACAAAATGTGCAACACACCAATAAGTCTCTACAAAATAATTTCTCCTGACTTTCTTGTTTATCATGGAAGAAGATGATAAGCTAAGAATCTCAAGACAGATCAAACAACACACAGTGTTTTTTACCTACTGTATTCAGCCTCCAGGAGTGTCTCTATAAGGAAAGTCTCATTTAGCATCCTATTATACACAGATTCTCAGACAGAAGGGATTGGGCTTCTCTGGTGGCTCAGACTGTAAAGCGTCTGCCCGCAATGCGGGAGGCCCGGGTTTGATTCCTGGGTGGGGAACATCCCCTGGAGAAGGAAATGGCAATCCACTCCAGCACTCTTGCCTGGAAAATCCCATGGATGGAGGAACCTGATAGGCTACAGTCCATGGGGTCACAAAGAGTTGGACACAACTGAGCGCCTTCACTTTCTTTCTTTCTTTCTTTATACACAGATTCTCAGACAGAAGGGATTGGAGTCCCCATCTCATCCCTTCCAGGAGGTTTCTAGAATCTTTGGATATATCTGAATATTTGAGTACTATCATCACTTCTATAAACAAATTCCAGGCTTAACATAACAGTCCTCTTCCCTAAGTAAGTAACATGCAAACATGCATGCATCTAGGCACAAGTTAAAAACCTTGCTAGGCAGATAGCTGCCCTACCACATGAACTTTAGATTGCTTGGCTGGTCATTTGGAAGCTGGATTGATAGAAAATCTGGATGTAGAGGCATGGAAAGAAGATTGTAGTTATCCTGGCCAGAAAGTTTGGAGTCTGAATAGGGTGAAAATAATGGAAACAGGAAAGTCCAGAGAGATGATGAAATGAACAGAATTTATTGATCTTTCTCATATTAGGTAAAAAAAAACTGCAACTTTATAAAAACATGTGGGTAAAGGCTAGAAGGTAATAACCAAGATATAAAAGCCATAATGTTGAATGTTGATAGAGTTTTGAGTCCTCTCACCTCAAGAAATCTTTTAAGTTTTTAGAGAACAGAAAAGTCAGGAATGTCTTCAGTGGTTAAGGAAAATAATCCATTTAAAGGAAGCCAAAGACGTCCATAGACTCTGATGGCAGAGCTAAGCAGTTTACAATCCTTGGCTAATATATCTGGTTCCAAGTTTTCTGGCACTTAAAGTCAAAGGAGACCCCAGGTTACGCAGATTTAAATTTCTGACAACAGAAAACAGATGCCTCCAATTGTAGAGACTAAAAATTTCCTGGAAGAGAACTCACAGAAGGATTTATTACTACTTGTAGTAGGCAATACATTCCACCACGGTTTTACAAGAAATATTATTGAACTTCTTAGTACAAAACTCCATATGGGCAGAGGATGTGCCTGTGAACTCAGTTCAATGACTTTTTCATGAGAAACTCGGCTCTGTGAATTCCAACACTCAGAGCCCAGAGGTGCAGGCAGGTACCATGCCCGTTAAACCCAGTCTCCCAAATTCAGCATCAGAGACTAGCTCTTGCCCAGAGGGGAAAGGCCCACATCTTATCAGGGCACTTGCTTTAATCATCACATTAAGAAGCTTGGACTTTCCTTAAATGAAACAGAGTACCACTGAACCAGTTTAATTAGAGAAAATAGGGTTGGATTTATGTTTCAGAAGGATCTCTGGTTGAATTATCCATTGTTAATTAGGGTAAGAGGGAGAGAACCCAGTTAAGCAGTTTTTAAATAAGAGGTAAGACATAGCGAGAATAGTCTGAACTAAGGCACGGGGTCGGGACGGAGAAGAGAGGGTGTTTTTGAGAAATAAAATCAACAGAACAAAACTAGTGACTCATTGGATAAGTTGATGACAGAATCCAAGTAGACAAACAAGACTAACTATTCTAGCCTAGGCTACTGGGTGGAGTGTTGCCTAAAATGAACACAGATTGTGCGAGGAGTGTGCACATGCAAAGCAAGGGTATGTGGTTGGTTCAGTGAGGGAACCAGAAATGTGAAGATGCCTCAGGGACTCAGTTCAGTAAAGAGACAGGGTTGGAAGTCAACTTTGGGGCACAGGTGATCGGAAGGTGAGGGTTGCAACTTTGAGAGTTGATGAGATGATCCTGGGTGAGTATGAGGTGGGAGAACACTTGTGGTGAGGACCAGCCTTGGGTGGTAGAGCGAGAGATTGCAGAGCATAGACCAGAAAAGCAGGCGTCGGCCAGAGCGGGGCCAGCGTCCCAGACGTCCGGCAGATTTGAGTGTCCACAGGGAGCAAACACATTCCAGATGGTTCAGACAAGAATTAAAGTTTGGTAGTATGTCCTCCCCAGGCACGGATTCCCACTGTGTTCTGATTTACCTGGTGGGAGGCCACTGGTGCTCTGCTTGCATTAGCCAGGCCTTCATGCCTCCCACCAGGGTTTTCTCCTGCCACATCTTCCAGGATCTGATGGTCTTGGGCACAGCTCCTCCCAAATACTGCTTCTTCCAACCTGCCAAGGCCATCTTTCCATTTTTCTAGGTGCTAATTCCATTGTTGGAGAAAAAACCATAAGCGGAGAAGCAGAGAGTTCTACTAATTTATCAGTTCTTTGAAATGGCTCGTTAAAAATACACGTGCGTGCTTAGTTGTACTCAGCTGTCCGAGTCATTACAACCCTGTGGACTGTAGCCCACCAGGCCCTGTCCATGGACTTTTCCAGGCAAGAATACTGGAGTGGGTTGCCATTTCCTACTCTAGGGGATCTTCCTAACCTGGGATTGAACGAACCCTACTCTCTTGTGTCTCCTGCATTGGCAGGCAGATTCTTTACCACTGCACCACCTGGGAAGCCCTATTAAAAATATGGGTGACTTTATAGTTTTATTTCAAAAATAAAACTATGTAGAACGCCAAAATCTTCAAAATTTGAAATGAGAAATAAAATTATATTCTAAGACTCAAGGACAAAGTCTTGCTTTCCTATTTGCAAGCTTAATAGTAAAACACACTAAAAATATCCAAAGAAAAATAACTGTAAAAAACAACACTCCACCCACCAACCCTCACTCTTTTTTAAAAAATAAGGACCAGCATTGTGGATTTTCTAAAAGTCATAAATTATTTTGATATTTTTAAGTAATGCAATAACCACATGTTTAATATGAATAAAATATGACTAAAAAATTTATGTGTTGCTCTTGGAAAATGCTGAATTTTCTACTTGTATCTAATGTAAGCCAGTCCCTCTTTCAAAATAAGTTTCCAAAAAGATCATATTTAACTGTTAAAAATTATACATCAAAGATAGAAGTAATTATATCACGTCTTAAAAATAGTTCATGTCATAATAACTCTGTATAAAATGGGATTAGAATCAAGCAAAGCTAGTTAATCTTCAAGCATTTTAAGATGGTGTATAAAAAGCAAAATCCAGCTCTTCCCATCTGGCCTGCAGGCCTGAAGGACTGCTCAGGAAATCCTCATGCCAGGGGTCTGCATTAAGAATTCTTGGGTGTCAAGATCCTGGAATGTTCACACATTTTAAAACCCACCCTTCCCAAATGTTCAGTCTGAGGAAGGACTGATGACTTACGATTTATTTGGCAAGATACATCAAAGAAAAATGATCTTGATAATAGAGAGGTTAATATAGCTTTTTTTTAAATAGAAAAAGCATCTTAATTAGATTATTGCATCCCCCACATTTTGGTGGTTTGGAGCACATGAATGATAAGAAGAGTGACCTTATCTAAGTTTCAGTAATCAGAAAGTGCAGATAAATAGACATTTCAGTGGTATTTGCAATTACTATTTAAGGAAAGGAGACGGGAAATGAACACTTGTTAAAATTCTACTGTGTCCAAAGACCTGTCTGGTTGCTCAATTAACTCTTAGAACAACTTTTCAGGGCACGGATTATTATTCCATTTTACCAGTGAAAAATAGCACACAGAGGGTTAAGATAAATTACCCACACTAACGAAAATATTTTAGTTCGATCCCTGCTCCAGAAAGATTCCACGTATCGTGGAGCAACTAAGCCTATGCACCCCAACTGTGAGCCTGTGCTCTAGAGTCGGAGAGGCGAAACTCCTGAGCCCGCGTGCCACAACTACTGAAGCCCTTGAACCCTAGAGCCCACGGTCTGCCACAAGAGAAGCACCGCAAGGAGAAGCCCAAGCACTGTAGCGAAGAGTAGCTCACGAGAAAGCCCGTATACAACAATGAAGACTCAGCGCAGCCCAAAATAAAGTAACTATTGTTTTTAAAGTGGCGTATCTGCGCAAAGACATACACTACTGCCTTGAGGCTGTGTGAACCATATCAACAACATGGTGAATTCATCCGCCAAGCAAAATGCAGAAGTTTATTAATATACAGTTTAAAGCTAAGCTAAACTGAACTGCTAGGGATAGATATTTAGATGTATGTTGTGCTCAGTCTCTTCAGTCATGTCTGACTCTTTGTGACCTCATCATGGATTGTAGCCCATCAGGCTCCTCTGTCCGTGGACTTTTCCAGGCAAGAATACTAGAGTGGGTTGCCATGCCCTCCTCCACGGGATCTTCCCAAGCCAGGGTTTGAGCCCACATTTCTTAAGTCTCTTGCATTGCAAGTGGATTCTTTACCCACTAAGCCACCTGGGAAGCCCACATACTTAGATAGTAGACTACAAAGAAAAGCAAGAGGATGAGGATACCCAAGTCAGGATCGGGTTCCCTGCTAGGGCAAAGCGGGGTGATCCAAAAGGGACTGTCTCAGGGGGCTCCTGCCACAGGCAGGGCAACCACGTGATAACTGTTGCTTAGATTACATTGAAAGTGTGTTGTATTTCACAATAAAGAGTTGGCAAAGCTCAAATACATATATATTTGATATATACATACAGATTTAGACATACACACACTTCATATACATGTATCTTATATTTGCTTGTGAATATAAATATTGTATCTGATTTTTTAAGTTTTCATCCTTTGACTTCAATACTTAGCAAAATAAATAATATTACAGTGAACTGAGAAGTTCACTTTACAAAGGAAGGAAAATCGGCCTGCCTTGGACTTGCCAGCTGGTTGTGGCTCAGGCTGGGCCATTGGAGGGGCAGAGAAGTGGGGGCAGACCAACATTCCAGAGGGAAATTTATGGCTTTGCTGGACTAATAAAATGTGTGAGCGGCTTGCTCCAGGCCTAGGGCTCGCCTTTGTGTGCTGGGTTAGCTGAGGAATGCTCGGGTGTTTTGACAAGCATGAGAGCCCAGCGGGCGGAGGGACTGCAGGACAGAGCCCCTCTGTGTGCCCGCCAGGACCAGGAGGCCCTTCTCACTGCTCCCCTTTTCTGACAGTGCCTAGACCTAAAAGCAGCCTCCTTCCAGCTCTAAAACACCGTGACTCCTTTTCTGCTCAGAGGGAAGGCAATGACCTGTGCCAGGCCTAAAAGTACACATATTATTTCCTGCACGGCCCACCGGTTGCAAACGCCTTTCGTTCCTCCCTCCCTCTCTCGCAGAGTCATTTCAGCCTCTTCCTAGCACTGAGTTCGAGGCAGGACCTTGAACCCTGTGCAGCTCACCTGCTCTTTGAGCTCCTTAACCCAGAGCAACTTCTCTTGGCGATGACCCTGGCTCCACGTGATGAGGTTGCAAGGAGCTGTTCCAGGCTCCCTGAAACAGGCTACTGACAGCAAATGCCTGGCACTCTGGGCCAGCATGTGACACCAAAGGGTGATCCCAGGTGATGAGGTTAGAATATAGGACGCCCAGACCCTAACTGTCCACAAAACACATGCACACACATTTCTAAGCTTGCCAGAGACAAAGCTGCTGCCCCTGGTGGTGTTTGGGTTTGGTTTTGGTTTGAATTTTTATGTTTAATTAATTTATTATTATTTTTGGCCAGATTGGGTCTTCACTGCTGCTCAGGCTTTTTCTTTAGTTGTGGCAGACAGGGGCTGCTCTCTACTTGCAGTGTGAGGGCGTCTCTTGTTGCAGAGCATGGGTTCTAGGCACGCAGGCTTCAGTAGTTGCAGCATGTAGGTTCAGAAGTTGGGACTCCTGGTCTCTAGAGCACCAGTTCAGTAGTTGTGGTGCATGGGTTTAGTTGCTCCTGGGCATGTGGGATCTTCCCAGACTAGGGATCGAACCCAGGTCTCCTGTATTGGCTTGCAGATTCTTTACCGCTGAGGCACCAGGGAAACCCTGGTTTGATTTGAATTTTGAAGCACTTGAATGTTTCAGCAATTGTTTCTCAAACTTTACCAATAATGAGCTTAATAGAATTGTCATTATTCAGCCCCAGGTTTTATAGTGGAGGCCAGGAGTTACAACATACTTAACAATGGTCGCTCTTAAATGCGTGTCCTTATGTATCAACTGCCCAAAAGAAACAAATCAGTATATCTTCTCAAGTCTGCCATTTATTTTTATAAATTAAGCATAAAAAGCTGAGATCATTGCATTCTTATGCCAAAGTCTATTGACTTTAACTGGGTTTTAAATACTTTTGGAAGTTAAATCTTTAATCAAAGTGATTTCTTTGCTCTCTGAAAATATGATGCTTTTGAACTGTGGTGTTGGAGAAGACTCTTGAGAGTCCCTTGGACTGCAAAGAGATCCAACCAGTCCATTCTAAAGGAGATCAGTCCTGGGTGTTCATTGGAAGGACTGATGGTAAAGCTGTTGGCCACCTCATGCAAAGAGTTGACTCATTGGAAAAGACTCTGATGCTGGGAGGGATTGGGGGCAGGAGGAGAAGAGGACGACAGAGGATGAGATGGCTGGATGACATCACCGACTCAATGGACATGGGTTTGGGTAGACTCCAGGAGTTGGTGATGGACTGGGAGGGCTGGCATGCTGCGATTTATGGGGTTGCAAATAGTCAGACACGACTGAGCGACTGAACTGAACTGAAGGAGAACAACAGGCTTTAATATGTGAAATAAGCAGAGGAATAAGGAGAACAGGCTTTAATGTGGGAACAACAATCAGCCCTCTGGCCAGAAACTGTCCAACATGCTGGACCCTGAACAAGTGGAGGGAGCAGGAACCTGGCTCAACAGAGGCCAGGAGGACAAGGACTTGTACAGTTACTCTAAGAGTTACCATCTCCAGGCCTGCTTGCCTGTGTGTGCTCAGTTGTGTCTGACTCTTTGTGACCCTATGAACCATAGGCTCCTCTGTCCACAGAATTTTCCAAGCGAGAATACTGGAGTCGTTTCCATTTTCTCCTCCAGGGGATCTTCCTGGCCCAGGGATCAAATTTGCATCTCCTGTGTCTCCTGCATTGCAGGTGCATTTTTTTTTTTAACCACTGAGCCACTGGGGAAGCCCATTATCTCCAGGGTGTGGTTTAAAAGCAGGTGAGAGGAACACTTAAAAGTCCTTTCTTAAAAGAACAAGTTAACAAAGCTGATTTCAAGAGAAACTTTCTCCCAAACCATTTAATCTGATGGCACAGGTTGGTGGTTTCTGATGTACTGACACTGGCATGCAAGACATCTTTAAATTATTACAATGTTTTAACTCAAAAAGTCTTAAATGTCAGTCTGCTGTGTAAAGAATTATGCATTCGAGGAGTCTCAATCCTTCCTTCCCCAGCGGACAGTTCGGATCAGGTGTGGACAGAGCCAGATGAAGACATCTTCCTACCCTCCTTCCCTGTATTCATCAGCTCTGGTCACCACAGACAGGATAGCCTAAACAACAGACATTGATTTTTCATCATTCTGGAGGCTGGAAGTTCAAGATCAAGGTGCCAGCAGATTCTTTTCCTGGGAAAAGCACTCCTCCTGGCTGGCATGACATGTTCTTGCTGTGTCCTCACATGGCACAGAGAGGGCGCTCTTGTGTCTCTTCTTATAAGGACACTAATCCCATCATGGGGGCCCCACCCTCATGACCTCATCAAACTCTAATCACTTCCCAAAGTCTTCATCTTCTAATATGATCACATGCAGGGTTAGGACTTTAGCATATGAATTTGGGGGACACATTGAGCCCATGACAGGACCTAAGCATGACTGCCCATGTAGCCCACCCCTCAAGACTCCACCCCACCTGTCCCTGAATGCATACTGACTCAGTTGCTTCTGTGAAAGACAGAAGCCCTTACCTGGTGGAGCAGATGTTTTCTCCAGCATGGACTTAATATTTTGTATCACAGTCATCAGTTCCTGACCAGTCTTCTCCACTATGATCAAGAGGAACCCTGGTGCCCACTAGGTCCCCAGGACTCTCAGAGAGCTGCTTCCACTCACCAAACTCCAACTCCATGGCCCATGGTGGTCCAGAGCCTTCTCACGGTTTCTGTGAGTTCCTGGGGTATAATTCTTCATGGCTCTGCCCCATGCCCTGACCCACACAATCTCTCTCTTTTGACCTCATGTGGCCCTCGGAGCAAAGTGGTGCTCAACACTGCTTTCACTGCAGTGTGCCCTGTATGTTTGCAGACCACACTGCTATTTACCTCAGAGTCGTCTACCTCTGACCACCTTCACCTCGCTGTCCCCACTTCCTCTCTGAGTATCTCCTCCCACTTGGAAAAAGTTGTTCTTTAGTGCAGACCAGTTCTGCCAATAGTCCGGCTTCTGGGTGTCTCAACTATGACCTTAAACAGTTCAGCCAGGAATTTTCTCCCACAGGCTGTCTCCCTATGAAGGACTCTCAGATCAGCTGCAAAGAGAATAAAAGGAGTTTCCGTCTTACGTGTAAACTTTAGACTTACTCCATCTTACCTCTTCTGTATTTTTCCACTTTTAGATGAAGAATCATAAATATAAGAGTTGTGTGTCACATGGAAAAGTGGAATGGCAAGAGCCCTGAAGGACTGAACCCAAGACCAGAGAGCTGACCACTGTTACCCCACAGGGCCTTGGAAACACTCAGGCAGACAAATGGCCAGCTGACCCTGCCAAGGGGCATGGACTAGTTAACAAGGATGCCAAGCATGGCCCCTGCCCCTTGGGACTAAGTCGTAGATTAGAAATAGATCAAGGGCACCCAGTCCCTCACCCCCTTTCCCCTAAGGCATCACACTGCACTGTGCCTCTCTAGCATGGTACAAAGGGACAAGAACGTGGGGAAAAAGTCAGCTCCCTGTCCCCTGCAGCCTAACTAAGGTCTGCCACTACACAGCCCATGCTCAGGGCCCGGCAGAAACCCAAGGGTGGAAAATTCATCAATGTATTACTGCACTAGCCACATGGGAGGAAAGAAGATGAAAAGAAGAGTGACCTGGTGAGCATGCATCATGGCGAGGCCAAGGGACACAGAAGGGCCAACAAGTCCCAGGCCCATCTCCAGTCCTAGATGCTAATCATCTTTTGCCACCATTATAAACTCTAATTTCAATCATCTCAAGAATGTACTTATCCATGAGCCCAAGCCCTAGAAGTGGAATCATGGCAAATTCTCTTAGCACAAATTCCGTCTCTCAGCATCTCGTCTCAGCATCACGAGAGCCCAGGTACCTCTCTGCTGCTGCTGCTGCTGCTGCTAAGTCGCTTCAGTAGTGTCTGACTCTGTGCAACCCCATAGACGGCAGCCCACCAGGGTCCCCCGTCCCTGGGATTCTCCAGGCAAGAACACTGGAGTGGGTTGCCATTTCCTTCTCCAATGCATGAAAGTGAAAAGTGAAAGTGAAGTCGCTCAGTCGTGTCCGACTCTTAGCGACCCCATGGAGTGCAGCCCACCAGGCTCCTCCATCCATGGGATTCTCCAGGCGAGAGTACTGCCTTCTAAATAGTCTCCAGTCATCCATGACCACACATGTATCCTTAGTGACATCACTGATCACAGATTTGGTTGGCTTGGAGGGAGCCACAGTCTCATGTTGCAGGGTTCCCTGGAGGGCAGTAAGGATAGTCCCAAAGGCAAACCATGCAGGCGTTCCATCTCCACAAAGATCTGGAAAGTAGAGAAGTCAATCTGTGAATAAAGCCAGGGGCATTCTTCAGAGAAGAAAAAGCAAAAGGCCAGAAAATGGCAGGGCTTGCCACTGGTTGAACAACTCAGAAAAGGCAGAGCCAGAATTCAACCTCTGAGACTAACTCCAAAATGTGTATTATTCAGAAAAACATACATAGTATTAGCAACAAAAAGTGAAATAGTTATAATACTTCATTATATTCTAACAAAAATGTAAAATATCTAAACCAGGAAAATAAAAAAATTCAGAGACAATCTGAATAGATGGAGAGGTAATCCATGTTTATGTATATGAAGAGTTGATATTGTCAAGATGTCAGTTCCTCCCAACTTGATCTATAGATTCAATGCAGTTCCAATTTAAAAAGATGTCCCAGCAGTTATTTTATCAGTGTTGACAAATTGATCCTAAATTTTCCATGAAAAGGCAAAATGCCCAGAAGAGTTAACACAATTTTAATGAAGGGAAAAAAAGTTGGAGAACTGACATCACTCAGCTTCAAGATTTACTGCAGAACTACAGTAATCAAGAGAGTAATCTCTCACATTGATGAGAGAATGGACAAGACAGCGAATCAAGATAGAAAGCTCAAAAGTAGGCCCATATAAATACAGTCAACTGATCTTTGACAAGGACAAAGGCAGTTTGGAGAAAGGATATTCTTTTCAACAAATGGTACTGGAACCACTGGACATCCATGTTTAAAAAAGAAAACAATAATTAAAAAAAAAAAAAAACTAGACACAACCTTACACCTTTCACAAAAATTAACTTGAAACATATCATAGACTTAAACAAAAAGCTATAAAACTCCTAGAAGATAACATAGGAGAAAATCTATATGACTTTGGATTTGGCAATGACTTTTTAGACATGACACCAAGGATATGACACCTTGAAAAGAAAAACCAAAAGAAAACAAAAAACTAATGAGTTGTGCTTCATTATAATTTAAAACTTGTGCTGTGTGAAAGACTTTGTTAAAAGAATGAAAAGACAAGCCACAGATCATGAGAAAATATTTGCAACATATATATCTGGTAAAGGACTGATAGCCAAAGTTTACAAGTAACTCCATCAACTCAACAATAAGAAATAACAACAAGATGAAAATGAGCAGGAGATTTGAACAGATCCCTCACTGAAGATTTATAAATGGTTCAGATCAGATCAGCCGCTCAGTCGTGTCTGCCTCTGCGACCCCATGAATCGCAGCGCTCCAGCTCCCTGTCCATCACCAACTCCCGGAGTTCACTGAGACTCACGTCCATCGAGTCAGTGATGCCATCCAGCCATCCCATCCTCTGTCGTCCCCTTCTCCTCTTGTTTAGTAAGTATATAAAAACATGTTCAGGGCTTCCGTGGTGGCTGCGTGTGAAGAATCGACCTGTCAATGTAGGAGACTCGGGGTCGATCCCTGGTCTGGGTGGATCCCATATGCTTTGAAGCAACTAAGCCCAGACACCACAACTATTGAGCCTGTGGTCTAGAGCCTGGGAACTGCAATGACTGAAGCCCCAACACCCTAGAATCTGTGCTCTGCAAAAAGAGAAGCCACCGCAACGAGAACCCCAAGCACCACAACTAGAGCAAAGTGCACGCAGCAACCAAGACCCAGGGCGAAAAATACGTACACAAATTTATTTTAAAAAGATGCTCAACATTATATATCATCAGAGAATTGTACATTAAAACAAGGCGATGCCATTATTTATTATTATTAGAATGGCCAAAATACAAAACACCGACACCAACTGCTGGTGAGGGTGTGAAGCAGCAGGAACTCTCTTTCATCACTGGATGGAAAGTACAATGGTGTGGTCACTTTGGAGGACAGTTTGGCAGTTTTTAGAGAACTAAACATACCGTGTGATCCAATAATCATGCTCCTAGGTGTTTACCCAAATAAGTTGAAAACTCATGTGGAAACAAAAAGTTGCATGCAAATGTTTATAACATCAGTTCAATTCAGTTCAGTTCAGTCACTCGGTCATGTCCGACTGTTTGCGGCCCCATGAACTGCAGCACGCCAGGCCTCCCTGTCCATCACCAACTCCCGGAGGTCACTCAAACTCACGTCCATCGAGTCAGTGATACCATCCAGCCGTCTCATTCTCTGTTGTCCCCTTCTCCTCCTGCCCCCAATCCCTCCCAGCAGCAGAGTCTTTTCCAATGAGTCAACTCTTCGCATGAGGTGGCCAAAGTATTGGAGTTTCAGCTTTAGCATCATTCCTTCCAAAGAACACCCAGGACTGATCTCCTTTAGAATGGACTGGTTGGATCTCCTTGCATAATTACCAAAACTTAGGTACACCCTCTCTGTCTTTCAGTCAGTGACTAGATAAATAAACTGGGTGATACAACCAGAAAACGGAATATTCAGCCCCCAAAATAAATGATACCAAGTCATGAAAAGATAAGGAAGAATCTTAAATGCATATTACTAAGTGAAAGAAGTCAATGTGAAAGGCCACACACTGCATGATTCCAACTATATGACATCCTGGAAAGGTGAAACTATTGAGAATAAGAACTGAAAAGATCAGGGGTTGCCTGAAGTTGGAGAGAGGGAGGGATGAATAGAAGGAGGATATAGGGATTTTTATGGCAGTGAAAATATTCTGTACAATAGTAATAATGGATACATGTCATTATACATTTGTCCAGACCCACAGAATGTACAAAGTATAGCATGAACTGTAATATAAAGTGTGGACTTTAGTTAATAATGTGCAGTGATCAGTTTCACTGATAGACTGTCACTTCCTGAGGGCAAGGTCTGGGTCCCCACTCCCTGTGCTCTGTGCATGGACCTGTTGGTGTTTCTCTCCATCTTAAATTTTCCCTTTACGCCCATTTTTGGGCTTAAACCAACAATGTGCATTTGAACTAAGTTAGCATTGCCAGGGAGACTTGTCCTGATGAAGAAATGTCCTTTGAGGCATTGTAATGACCTGTTAGCAGCTCCTGTAGTCACAGCACTTTCTCCACTGCTGATTCTCACTGTGATAAGTGGGGCTGGGGCCCTGCTGGCAGTTGTGATGACCTGGCCGGGGGTGGGTCGGGAGGGAATGTCCAGTCAGCACAAGGGGCTGCTTACAGCAACTGCAAACTAGCCTGGAGGTCTATTCAAGCAAATCTCCAATGAAGGGAAGCCCACCCTGGAGCTTGGTGAACAAGCACAAACTCCCAGCCACTGGTATCATCCCCTGAGCTTGGTGAGCAAGTGCACACTCTCAGCCACTGGGATCATCTCTTGCCCTTTCATGCTGTGTTCTGGGAGCTCCCCTCAAAGCTATCACCAATTCTCCCAGCACTTTAGACAAGCACTATTTGGTCCTGTCACTGGTGAATGGGTAGAGACTAACTGATGAGAGTCTTGACTCTCAGGAGACTCAAAGGCAACAGACCTCTTTGTCCCCAGTGGGGTGGGAGGGGTTGGGATCACCCAGAGTGTCCACTTCCCTGGAAAAGTACAGCTTTGGTGTAATGGCCCCTTTGCCTCATCAGCCTGAGAAGGCCATCAGCCCCCTGGAGAGGAGAGAGCAGATCCTTGCCCCAGATCTCCGTTTCCCAATCTATACTCTGGGTTAACAACGTTCCTCTAGGCACGGGGAGACTGTCAGTTCACACATGTGGAAGCTGTCAGAATGTTCTGAAGCAATAGTGGAAATTTTTTGTTGTGTACTCACTCAGTCCTGTCCATCTCTTGTGACCCCATAGACTGTAGCCTGCCAGGCTCTTCTGTCCATGGGATTTCCCAGACAAGAATACTGGAGTGGGTTGGGTTGCCATTTCCTTCTGCAGGAGATCTTCCTGACCCAGGGTTCAGAATCACTGGGTGATTCTGGGTGATTCACCTGCATTGGCAGGTGATTCTCTACCACTGAGACACCAGGAAAGCCCTATAATGGAAATTCCCATCATTCAATCTTTAACTAAAAATCACATAGATCTCACTCAACAGTTTTATTTTGCTAGTCAGAAATTTTAAATAGACAAGTATGACCTCTCAGTCATCTGTGACTAATTTCCATTAAGACGGTTTCAGTAATTTGTGGAAATGCTATGTATTATCTGAAGCAATTAAGCAAAAGCAGAGAGCAGAGGTGGGCAAGCCTGGGTTTCCATCTGTATTCTTCCCCTTTGAGAAGTGAAGCAAAGCCAGTCACACGACTCAAGGCCTCAGTTTTCTCATCTGTAACTTGGGGTGATAGAGCTTGCTCTGCGGGGTGGCAGTCAGAACAGCAGTGTCTTTACCAGGGAGCCATGGTGGAACCTGAATGATGCTAAATTGGTCAGCCGGCTGTTGCTTTTCCCAGTAATAAAAATGACTGCTTACGGGGGGTGACTTTGCAGCCAAAATGATACGCAAACATCTGAAGCAAATTTCTCAGTACATCATCGTATCTTGGGTCTTTCTGAACCTTTGGGGAGTAAAGAAGTTTTATGAAGTCCTAAGAACCATGTGTTCATTGAATCATAGAGCCGGGAGGATGGTAGCTTCCACAGAACCTGAGTGCATGGCTTTAAAAACCCCTTTCTGAGAAAGGAATCTAATTTATTTGCCACAGTGTATATCAATCAGGGCTCAGGTTGCAAGCAAAACAAATGAACTTTGGTAAACTCAAAGGCGTTTATTCCCTCATCAGGTTACTCACAAAACCAAAAGGAAAACTGGAGATCCAGGTTCCAAAACTGCACAGGATCAAGGGGCAACCAGGAAGTGGGCAGAACTCAGCTCCTAGCAGCACAAGCTGGAGGGAGAGGGGATGCCCCGGAGGTTTTCTGCCCTCCGCACACCCACTAAGACAGCTCTTGGCAATCCTCATTTCCTCCACAGTATCACTGTCTTTTTGCATTCTTTCGGGAGTCCAGATCCATCCAGAGCTTTTAGTTTTCAAATGTTCAATTCTGCTGGTATTTTTCTTTACTTTTTCTGGGTTTCTTACCGCACTTACAAAGCCACGTCCCCGCTGATGTCATGTTTTTAAATCCCCTACAGTTCCTTCCATTAGTCTTGTGGGTTTTCAATATTTAATGTTTTCCTCTGGCATTTCCTTTTGAATATGGTATGAGGTGGAGGTGTACTTTTATCCATCTTTTTGAGTAAATCCATTACACAGAATTCCCCAAACCCTTGGGCAGGAAGCTCTGAGCACAGGACCTCGATACATGTGGGAGGGATTTACGTACAGCCCCTTGTATGGCCAGTGCATTGAGTGGAATTAGGTACTAGTATCAGCTACAAATTGGCACTTGCCATCTACCTCTACGAGGATTAAATCATATGATGCTGCAGCTGCTGACTTTCAACACCCCCTGAAAGCAGCTCAGGGTGGAGATCAGGAAGGAGACGCTCTGGGCTCTGGAAAAATTGACAGAACAGGTCTTCGGATAGTTAAATAAATATTTTCAGGTCTGGCTCAGTCGGAACTGATTTTATGAGAGCAATTCTCGGATCTCCTCATATCTAGAAAAGCACCAAAATCCTTCATGGTGACAACTGCTCCTTGTGACAAGAAGAAACCTTCTAGAAAAATATGTGCTTGATTGCATGCACCCCTGCTTTGGCAAAATTACAACTGACCTTCCCTCTACCTCTTTGGAGCAGCTTCTCAGAGCTATCTGAGGTGCTGTCTCCAGGGATATAGTCCTCACTTTGCCCCCAAATAAAACAACTGACAATTCTCATGCTGTGCATTTTCTCCCCACTAGGGGAATCTTAAATTACAATCTTTATTTGTAATTCATGTAGCACTTACAATCAGGATGCTCAAAAAGTTTCAGGCAATGAAAAAAAAAATTGTGAGATTCATGTTTTCAAGATATAATAAATAGCATTTAATTATTTCCCAGATGGAAAGACTATACAATCAGTGGAGGGAATACACAGTCATTTCTTCTATATCCATTGAGTCTGAACTTCAGAAGAGGCCTTAAGCCTTACTACTCAGACAGTAGTCTGTGGATACTCAGCATCAATATCACCAGGGAGCGGTAGGTCTGGCTCAGTCTCATATGTAGTCACTGCTCCTGGGTCCTGGTGCATACGAGGTTTTATTTATGTCCTCCAAGAGTGGCATCTTTATTTTCCCCAGTTCTGTGGAAGTTCTGTAATCAAATCCCACTGGCCTTCAAAGTCTGATTCCCTGGGATTCTCAGTTCCTTTGCCAGATGCCCAGGCTGAGAAGCCTGATGTGGGACCTAGAACCTTCACAACAATGTGAGAACTTCTTTGGTACTATTGTTCTCCAGGTAGTGGGTGGCCCACCTGGCAGGAATGGGATTTGATTTTATCATGATTGCATCCCTCCTACTGTCTCGTGGCTTCTGCTTTGTCCTTGAATGTGGGGTATCTTTTTTGGTGGGTTCCAGTGTTCTCCTGTGGAGAAGGCAATGGCACCCCACTCCAGTACTCTTGCCTGGAAAATCCCACGGATGGAGGAGCCTGGTAGGCTGCAGTCCATGGGGTCGCTAAGAGTCAGACACAACTGAGCGACTTCACTTTCACTTTTCACTTTCATGCATTGGAGAAGGCAATGGCAACCCACTCCAGTGTTCTTGCCTGGAGAATCCCAGGGACGGTGGAGCCTGGTGGGCTATTGTCTATGGGATCACACAGAGTCGGACACGACTGAAGCGACTTAGCAGCAGCAGCAGCAGCAGCAGCAGCAGTAGCAATGTTCTCCTGTTGATGGTTGTTCAACAGCTACTTGCAATCTTGGTGCTATCACAGGAGAAGATAAGTGCATGTCCTTCTACTCCGCTATGTTGACGCTGTGCGTATTTTTAAGTTGACATTAGAAAGCTGGCATTGAGCAGAGAAGAGAGAGGACAGAGGGAGTCACACACCCTACACACAATGCTGGCTTCACCTCAACAGATGTGACTCTCAGCCCATTCCCCAAATGAGTGGCCATGCTGTTTACTCCCAAACTGAGAAACCCTAGACAGTAAGGGGGGCCTTGAGCGTTCACGCCACGGCAGCTGGCATCCACAGAGACTCCACCTGTCCCAGGCAAACCAGGATTGTGGCCTCTGAACACTTGGAGCCCTGCGTTAGAATTGCCTGTTCAAATGTAGTTTTCTGGACCCCACCCCAGAGCTCCTGCCTCAGAATATCAGAGAGAGGGTCCTGAAAACCTGTGCTGATCAACTTCCTGGGAGCTCTAAATACAGTAAAATCTAGGAGCGACTGTCTTGAGATGGCCCCCACCATCTCAAGATGGCCCCACCAAGATGGCCCCATGCATCTCGAACCCACAAGGCAGAGCAGGCCTGGGAAGCCCCCACCAAGGCTTCTAAGTAGGAGTTATTTCAGGAAGTCTTTTCTTTATTGCCTTAAAATGATGGTCATTTGGGAGAAGTTTCACATTTAAGAATGCAAATTCACCTTGAAAGAACATTGTGCCCAGGGATGTAGAAGACTATGTGAGCTTGACTACGTTTCACTCTAAAAGAAATTGTGAATTCACAATTTCTAGCATTGTGCCCTGGGGAAGGCAATGGCACCCCACCCCAGTACTCTTGCCTGGAAAATCCCGTGGACAGAGGACCCTGGTGGGCCGCAGTCCATGGGGTCGCTAAGAGTCGGACACAACTGAGCGACTTCACTTTCACTTTTCATTTTTATGCATTGGAGAAGGAAATGGCAACCCACTCCAGTGTTCTTGCTTGGAGAATCCCGGGGACGGCGGAGCCTGGTGGGCTGCCGTCTATGGGGTCGCACAGAGTCAGACACGACTGAAGCGACTTAGCAGCAGCAGCAGCAGCAGCAGCAGCAGCATTGTGCCCTGGGATTCGAAAGGCTATGTGAACTTGCCTACATTTTCATTCCAATGTGGTAACCTGATGGGTCTCTCTTTTGATGTCTAGAGTGAAGAAGAAGTAGACAAGGTGTGTCTGCGTTAACATCAGTCACAGTGGCAGCAGCCACAACACAGCAGTCAGGGTGCTTTCATGACAAGTCCCAGAAAACATGCCGGGCCTGAACAACGGAGGGGCTCTGTAAATGTTTCATTCTCTTGGTTTAGTCATCAGCCATCTCACTGGAGATGGTTCTTCCTCCTGACTCTTCCCTGGCCCCCGGGCCATGGGAGACCCTCTAAGCCCAGCTGCCCTGGTGGCTCATGGCCCTGATTGCACTAGCAGGCTCTTACACCCACCCCTGGCCAATCTCAGGGATGGGGGAATGGCTTAAGTCAATCAGAGTCCACCCAGGGGCCCGAAGGTGGGATCACTGTCCTTCTAGGCACTTAGGCTATGTGGAAGTGGGGTGGACTCTAAAGCAAAAGTTAGGGTTCTCTTGAAAGTGGGGAAGGGGCCTGCACACGGAGTGGGCTGTCAGCAAGCATCACTGCAGAAGTAGCCGGCATCTTCCTCCTGTGTGGCAGTTTGCAAAACCCTTTACACTTAGCATCTCATTTAATTCTAAACACACCTTTGAAGTCAATATTATCATCGCCATTTTTCAGGCAGGAAACCAAGGCCTCTGGGATGAAGTGGCTTACCTCAATTTACGGATAGCACCCCTGCTCAGACCCTCCTCTTGACCCGTCCCTTCTATGTGTAGACCCTGGTCTTTCTAACATAGTGTGTTGCTAAATTCCACTCCCACTGGCCTTGTATGGCAAGCGTGAGTCCTAAGTAAGAGGCATTGTGTGTGTGTGCGCTCAGTCGTGTCCGACTCTCTGTGACCCCATGGACTGTAGCCCACCAGGCTCCTCCGTCCATGGGATTCTCCAGGCAAGAATACTGGAGTGGGCTGCCATTTCCTCCTCCAGGGGATCTTGCTCAGTTTATGGATTGAACCTGCCTCTCTTGCGTCCCCTGCTTTGGCAGGCAGATTCTTTACAACTGTGCCACCTGGGAAATATAAGAGGCATTGGATCCATCTTATTTGCTCCGTTCCCTTCCTCTGACATGTCCTAGTCCCTGGATAAGGATCCCTCTCCCCTCCTGCATGCTTCCCCCACCCCGCACCCCCTGCCCTCCGGCTGTTGGGACAGGTGACTTTCTCAAAGGAGAGAAATCAACCCCCTCCATCTCTCCTGAGGCACTCTCAATGCACAAAGCCCAGAGCCTGTATCCTTGGGAAATAGATTGATTTTCCGCTCCGTCCTTCATCCTGCTAGGTCTCCTCAGGAAGTTTTTAAATGCTGATCCCTTGTGTGCTGTGTCTGGGTTTCTAAGCTGCTCAACTTGCAGACTCAGACTGGAGACCTAGGAAGTCCATTCTATTGCTTGAGAAAGGAGAGAATCAAAGTAGACCACAGGAGAAACCAGCAAAAACACAGGTGTGGAGACAGGCGAAAGAACAGATTTAGCAACCATTCGATTCACCATGTCAGACAAGCTCCGGGCAGGAGTTAGTGCACGGATCTTACCCGAGCCTGAGTCTGTTGTGCAAGACCAAGGCCCACATGGCAGCGGGGGCCACCATAACCCCCAGAGCAGGCTGTCCCTGGGCGGCTGTCCCTGGACTGCGAGCAGAGCCCTGGGCTGCTCTGGCTGCTGGTGCTGGAGGGAAGGCCTGCCTCCAGAAGCCTTCTGCACCTTTCACCGTGTCCCCACTGTGTCCGCGCAAGAGTGCCTTGTGCGTGGTTCCATGGCTGTCCTGCTACTTGAGGACTCCCCTGACCCTTGCTGTGCTCACATGAAAGCATTGAAGTCAAGAACAAGGGGGGCCAGTCCTCCATCCTCACCCCAAGCACATCCAGAGTCTCCTGCCGACCTCTGTGAATTCCTACGATCTTGGGGTGCTGGGGTGCCGGGGTGAGGTGTACACTCTGGCATCAGGAGTCTGTGTCACCTTCAGTGCTCTGTAATATGGAGGGTCTTAGTGCCCACATGTTTATTTCTACCCCACCCTGACTTAGCACAGCCGGATCCACTCTTACATGAGTGTGCACACACATGTACACACACATGCACGCACACACACCCCATTCTTTAAGCACAGAAGATTAACTGAAAGCCACATCACAGCAGCAAGTCCGCCTCAAGTCACAGCTGGCCCCCCATGGTCTCCTGAGTACTCTTGCCTCTTGCAGCCCCCATGAAGGGAGACTATTGCCTGTTTGGTCCCCTCACCCTCCCCAGGTCACTCCCTTTTGGCCTCCTCCCACACTGACCTGCCCACCCCGATCTGCAGAGCAACGCTGCCCTCCCCAGCCCCTCCTCCCAAACACATTCCAAAACCTCCTTGTAAACACCAGCCATTCTTAAACTTTTGTCCCCCGACCCCTTTTCACTCAAAGTGTTTTAAGAACCCTAAAGAGCTTCTGTTTCCATGAGTTTATGTGTCGATATTTGCCATAGTAGAAAACTGAAACAATTACTGTACTCCACTGAATGCCAGGGACACCGAGACTCAGTCAGAGACATGCTTGAACCCAAAGCTGTGTGGGAAACTGAGGCATCATTGCTCCTCACTGCTGTTTTCCATGTTTAATGGACAAAAAAGATGTCAGTGTTTATATTATTATCAGGCATTCTCGATTTTTATTTTTTAAAGAGTTATTTATATTTTCTTAGCTGCACGTGGTCTTCATTGCTGCACGAAGGCTTTCTCTAGTTGTGGAGAGTGCAGGGCTACTCTTGTTGCGGTGCACGGGCTTCCGACTGCAGTGGCTTCTCTAGCGGAGCAGGGGCTGGAGGGGCTGGAGAAGGTGGGGTTGCTCTGCAGAGGACTCTGGGTGCACAGACTCAGTTGTTGTAGCACACAGCTACTCCTTGGCATGTGGGATCTTCCCAGATCAGGGTTTGAACCCATGTCCCCTGCATTGGCAGGCAGATTCTTAACCAATGGACCACCAGGGAAGTCCAGATATTCTTTAAATGAGAGCGCTGGGATTTGTACTCAGTGAAGATGCATCTTAGAATATCTTGAAAGATCTTAGACTATATGATGACCTCAACCATGGAGCTTATAACATCTTTTTTTCAGGCCGTGTATTCCCTGCTATGCAATAAAATCAATCCTGTATTGAAAATACTCCTGTAAAAAGATCACATTATGATAACAATTTTCTTTTCTTTTTTTGCTGAAATTTTTTTAAATTTAAATTTATTTATTTTAATTGGAGGTTAATTACTTTGCAATATTGTATTGGTTTTGCCATACATCAACATGAATCCGCCACAAGTGTACACGTGCCCTCCATCCGGAACCCCCTCCCGCTTCCCTCCCCGTACCATCCCTCTGGGTCATCCCAGTGCACCAGCCCCGAGCATCCTGTATCCTGCATCAAACCTGGACTGGCAATTCGTTTCTTATATGATATTATACATGTTTTCATGCCATTCTCCCAAATCATCCCACACTCTCCCTCTCCCACAGAGTCCAAAAGACTGTTCTACACATCAGTGTCTCTTTTGCTGTCTCGCATACAGGGTTATCATTACCATCTTTCTAAATTCCATATTGCACTCATCTCACACAATAGTAAGGTGATGCTCAAAATTCTCCAAGCTAGGCTTCAGCAATATGTGAACCGTGAACTTCCTGATGTTCAAGCTGGTTTTAGAAAAGGCAGAGGAACCAGAGATCAAATTGCCAACATCCGCTGGATCATGGAAAAAGCAAGAGAGCTCCAGAAAAACATCTATTTCTGCTTTATTGACTATGCCAAAGCCTTTGACTGTGTAGATCACAATAAACTGTGAAAAATTCTGAAAGAGATGGGAATACCAGACCACCTGATCTGCCTCTTGAGAAATGTGTATGCAGGTCAGGAAGCAGCAGTTAGAACTGGACATGGAACAACAGACTGGTTCCAAATAGGAAAAGGAGTACGTCAAGGCTGTATATTGTCATCCTGTTTATTTAACTTATATGCAGAGTACATCATGAGAAACGCTGGACTGGAAGAAACACAAGCTGGAATCAAGATTGCTGGGAGAAATATCAATAACCTCAAATATGCAGATGACACCAGCCTTATGGCAGAAAGTGAAGAGGAACTCAAAAGCCTCTTGATGAAGATGAAAGTGGAGAGTGAAAAAGTTGGCTTAAAGCTCAACATTCAGAAAACGAAGATCATGGCATCCGGTCCCATCACTTCATGGGAAATAGATGGGGAAACAGTGCAAACAGTGTCAGACTTTATTTTTCTGGGCTCCAAAATCACTACAGATGGTGACTGCAGCCATGAAATTAAAAGACACTTACTCCTTGGAAGGAAAGTTATGACCAACCTAGATCACATATTCAAAAGCAGAGACATTACTTTGCCAACAAAGGTTCGTCTAGTCAAGGCTATGGTTTTTCCTGTGGTCATGTATGGATGTGAGAGCTGGACTGTGAAGAAGGCTGAGCGCCAAAGAATTGATGCTTTTGAACTGTGGTGTTGGAGAAGATTCTTGAGAGTCCCTTGGACTGCAAGGAGATCCAACCAGTCCATTGTGAAGGAGATCAGCCCTGGGATTTCTTTGGAAGGAATGATGCTAAAGCTGAAACTCCAGTACTTTGGCCACCTCATGCGAAGTGTTGACTCATTGGAAAAGACTCTGATGCTGGGAGGGATTGAGGGCAAGAGGAGAAGGGGACGACAGAGGATGAGATGGCTGGATGGCATCACTGACTCGATGGATGTGAGTCTCAGTGATCTCCAGGAGTTGGTGATGGACAGGGAGGCCTGGCATGCTGTGATTCATGGGGTCGCAAAGAGTCGGACACGACTGAGCGACTAATCTGATCTGTTCTGATACTGTATTGGTGTTTTTCTTTCTGGCTTACTTCACTCTGTATAATAGGCTCCAGTTTCATCCACCAACAGATTCAAATGTATTCTTTTTAATGGCTGAGTAATACTCCATTGTGTATATGTACCACAGCTTTCTTATCCATTCATCTGCTGATGGGCATCTAGGTTGCTTCCATTTCCTGGCTATTGTAAACAGTGCTGCGATGAACATTGGGGTACACATGTCTCTTTCAATTCTGGTTTCCTTGGTGTGTATGCCCAGCAGTGGGATTGCTGGGTCATAAGGCAATTCTACTTCCAGTTTTTTAAGGAATCTCCACACTGTTCTCCATAGTGGCTGTACTAGTTTGCATTCCCACCAACAGTGTAAGAGGGTTCCCTTTTCTCCACACCCTCTCCAGCATTTATTGCTTGTAGACTTTTGGATCGCAGCCAAATTTTCTGTCACTTAAAAATTGCACTGGAAGGTTGTGTACTGTCTCTGCTTCTTGCTGGATGTCTTATTAACTTTGGAGTAGAAAGCGTAAAGCTCTGGACTGCCCTCCCTCTTTGTGATACTGTGCTTTGCTGGGGTTGTCGTGGACAGGGAGGACTGTGGGCAAAGCATCCTGTCTACAGCAAGACTTTCAGCCTGAGGTGCTCTGCTTTGTTACCATGTGCACAGCCCCTGCCCTGAGTGATCATCACTGCTGTGTGTGCACATATGTGTGAATGTGTACGTGTGTGAAAGTGTGTGTGTGTGTTCTATCCCCTCAGTTTCTAATTGTTCTCTCTCTCACGCTTGTCCCTCCACAATCCCTTCTTTGCATTGCACATGGATGCTCCATTTTTGAAGCTGATCTTCTACCATGTTCCCCTGCTACTGTAAAATCCTTGACCATCCCTCAGCTCCTGGCCGTGGGCCAAAAGACCTGGCTGAGAGGTGGCTCACTGTCAGTGGCCCAATGGGCCACTGGCATCTGCACTGTCTGCCAACCCTCGGTTTCATGACAGCCCTCATCCAGGCTGGAACGGTCCACTGCCTTGGTCACTGTGCGGAGGTTGTATTTCTTCTCTGCCTCAGTTCCCTGATCCCTCTCCTCCAGCAAATATACATGTCAGGAGGAGCCCACAGCCTTGTTCAGCAAGTCCCCAGACAGTCTGAGCCCCAGAGAGTCTCAGCAAGGCCCCAGACAGTCTGAATCCCTGCACCGTGGAATGTTTCCCTTCCAGCAGTAATGGAGATTCTCATCCTACTCTTGACTAGGAGATGTCCCTCCTTGTGGACCTCTCTCTCCCCACTTCTGCAAGGCAGCTCAGGAGGCCACAGCCAGGTAGGTCCTGATGTGGGTTGTGCCCCAATCCAGCTAGACCAGGCCCCAGATGCACTGACCACAGACAATGGGTGCCTCTACCCCCAGAGTCTCTTTGCACATCAGTGGCTCACTCCCCACCTACTCTTCCCCAGCCCAGCCGCATCCAGTGGCCACATTGGTGCTGAGTGACTGTGTCAGTGTTAATGAGAACAATGAAGGTTAATTATCTTCAGAGTCTGACAGGTGCTTCTCAACACTTCTGCATAAAAAAGCAAGGCCACCCAACTGGCCTAAGAGTTGCAGCATTCAGGAATCCTGTGGTGTTGTGTAAACAAATAAGAAAGGGCACATCAAAGGGACTTTTTACAAAGGCCAGGGGAAGCTGAGGGAGCAGTGTGCGGCCTGTCCCCGTGGTGTGGAGAGACCACCGAAGAGATGGGGACTGGGATGAGATGGGAAGGCTACTCCTTCTGCCTCCTGCCGCTCTCAGAGGCCAAGCAGGGAGATCCTGTTTTCTTCTTTCACTTCCTCAAGTGAACTGTGACAATGTTTTCCACATGATGGGGGAAAAAATCTTTGTATGTTTTCTTAGGGATGGAAAAAAATTTTTTTCCATATATTTTTAGGGAACATAGAGCCCTAATATCAAATGATTTGATCTGGATATTTGCAGATAAATAATTAGTTGATAAGAGGGATAAAATAATAATTGTGGGATTTTGGATCCTCCTATAAAGAAAGCTGAACGCTGAAGAATTGATGCTTTTGAACTGTGGTGTTAGAGAAGACTCTTGAGAGTCCCTTGGACTTCAAGGAGGTGCAACCAGTCCATCCTAAGGGAGATCAGTCCTGGGTGTTCATTGGAAGGACTGATGTTGAAGCTGAAAGTCCAATACTTTGGCTACCTGATGGGAAGAGCTGACTCATTAGAAAAGACCCTGATGCTGGGAAAGATTGAGGGCAGGAGGAGAAGGGGATGAGAGAGGATGAAACGGTTGGATGGCATCACTGACTCAATGGACATGAGTTTGGGTGGACTCTGGGAGTTGGTGTTGGACAGGGAGGCCTGGTGTACGGTGGTTCATGGGGTCACAGAGAGTCGGACACGACTGAGTGACTGAACTGAACTGAACTGACAGAATGATTGGTACTGACTTTGCTTTTTAACTTCTTATTTGGAGACAAAGGAACGCACAAAGACTGTAGTGAGGTCCTGTGTACCTACTCCCTGTGCCTCACCCATCTTCCAGAAATGTAGTGCAGCATCAAAACCAGGAAACCGACCTCGGTTCAATGGGTGTAGTGCTGTGTCACTTAATCACATATGAGGATGTGTGTAACCACCACCGCAGGCCAGATATGGAATTGTCCCGTTACCACATCCCTAACCCTGGCAACCACGAATTTGTTCCCCAAATTTGTTCCCTTTCGTGTGAAAGGAAGAAATGGAAGCTCAGTGTGGGCAGAGGCTGCAGGGACCTCTCAGCAGAGAGAATGTACACACAGCAAACACGCACATGGAGAGACAGGCACGGTCACTGGCCATGCTATGCTATGCTATGCCATGCTATGCTATGCTATGCTAAGTCACTTCAGTCGTGTCCGACTCTGTGTGACCCCATAGACCGCAGCCCACCAGGCTCCCCCGTCCCTGGGATTCTCCAGGCAAGAACACTGGAGTGGGTTGCCATTTCTTTCTCCAATGCATGAAAGTGAAAAGAGAAAGTGAAGTCGCTCCGTCATGTCTGACTCTTAGCGACCCCATGGACTGCAGCCTACCAGACTCTTCCGTCCGTGGGATTTTCCAGGCAAGAGTACTGGAGTGGGGTGCCATTCACTGGCCACGAGGGACGTGCAAACCACATGAGAGAGCTCTAAACACCTGTCAGAGCAGCGAGCACACAAATGATGACCTCAGATGCTGGGTAGGGTGCAGAGACACCGGATCCCTCAATACTGCTGCTGGGAAATTGGCACCACTGCTGTGGGACTGATTTGGTACCAAATTAAGTTGTGTCTCTAGCTTTCATTCTACAACACAAATTGTTGTTTAGTTGCTAAGTCACATCCAACTCTTTTGCAACCCCATGGACTGTAGCCTGCCAGGCTTCTCTGTCCAAGGGATTTCACAGGAGAGAATACTGGAGTGGGTTGCAGTTTCCTTCTCCAGAGGCTCTTGCCAACCCAGGGATCGAACCTGAGTCTCCTGCATTGGCAGGCAGATTCTTTACCACTGAGCCACCTGGGAAGCTCGTAACACAAATAAATCTCTTCAATCCATCCTGATTGAAAGTCTGAGACAATTCAACCTTGCAGGAAACCAGTGGTACTTTCGAGCCAGGCATCACCCATCCTTCTGCATGGGGTAACACTCTCCCTGTGGACCCTGAGCCCAGCCCTAAGTACCATGGTCTCTCTGACCTTTTCATACCGTTCCTGCTGTTCAGATATGCATGAGCCCTGAGACCCCTTGCTGGTAGACTACAGCCCACTCACCCCTGCCTGGAGCACTGTGTCCCATGGTCCTTGCAGCAGCGAGTCACCTCTCTTTACCTGCCCTCCTCACTCCATCATCCACCATTCTCTGTGCCATTGTGAATTCGGACTGCATATGGAAACCTCTCTCATCTGCTAGACTCTCCCAGACCGGGCCCACATACCACTCATCCACATTCCCTGACCTCTGTGTACAGAAGGGGCTCAGTAACTAATGATGGTGAGCTAATCCTTTAGTAAGCCCAGTGAGGAAAGTTTTCAGAGGAGGGAGCCATGGGTTGAAGCCTGGATTTCTTGCCGACACTGCAAAGGATTTTCCTCCTTGTGAAACAATACCAGCTAGTGGAAAACTCAGAAAAACATAATTGAGAAAGTTAAAAAAAAAAAAATTTAACCCCTATGCAGTCCCACCCTCAGTCAGCGCTGACATCGTGGGGCTGTAACTTTCCAGACATCTGTGGCAGTCTGAAATTTGCATGTGGCTAAGAGGAAGTGTCAAGATTAGGCTAAGAATAAAATGAATACCGAGAATGAAAGCAGGAAACTAGAAGCCAGAGAGCAGCTGGCCCACTGCAGATGGACAACCCGGGGGAACAAGGGGTGAGGGGACGCAGCAAGGCCCAGCTGCAGACCCTGTCACTGTCGTCTACTCTATCGGCCTCCTGTCAAGCGCACTGGGACCCTCACTCTGCTATTCTAAAAACGTACTCGATCTGTTTCAGGGCAGGGGAAAGATAAGAAAAGAAGCTTCGGGAAGTTTAGAGGCCAAAATATAATGTAAACTAAAGTGTTTACAGATAAGAAAGGAGAAATAGCATCCAAAATGGGGTCGCAAGATTTCTGGCTAAGGACCAGATAGTAAATGTTTTTCTTCTTTGTGGATGCTACAGGCTAGCACCGAACTCTGCTGTTAAAGCTCATGCACGGCTCTGGACAACACAGACACGAATGAGTATGTTCAGTAAAACCACACCTTCAACACTGGCTGTGGAGGCAAGGGTGGCGCTGTCACACACCTGTGGGAACGGCAGAGGAAATCACTACGGTAAATGGAGCCCTAAGTCTTCCAGAATATACAGAGATGCACCAAATTTACCAAATTGTTTATTTTCATGGCACCTGCTCTCTGTTTCTCCTGGACAAGTTGTTCTGGAAAGTTCCACCTGGGTGAGAGCGTATCACACAGGGCATGGCACAGAGCTGTTCCAGGAGGGGACAGGTGCTTAGCACAGGTTGTACAGAGTGTCCTGGACACATCGGCCTGGGAGAGCCTCAGGAATGGAATGTATTGTTGGGAACATGACCTTGAAGGTGATGCAAAGTATGACAGCAGTTCTAATGAGCCCCGCATAAGACAGGCTGAGCAACTCACTGTTTAGGGAGGCAAGCATGTTGCAACTTACAGTCAGGCAGCTGATGAATGCACATTTCAGGTGGACGCAGTGAGGACAGCCTTGGAGTGGCATCGGCTTCCAGGCCGGTACTAGTTGCACATGAAGTCCTGGCCTCAGACCTGGGCTTTGCAGCTTGCACAAAGTTCATATATTTCTTCCCATGTAATTCAAGTGACAGAATAGAATGGGAGACCCATCCATTCCTAGCTCCTGGAATAAGAGAGAATGTGATCTGTGCTCTTGGCTTTCCAGATACTTCTTTCTCTGTTTGATTTTTTATTATTTTTTGGCTATGGTCGGTCTTCGATGCTGTACTAGGGCTTTCTCCAGCTGCAGCAAGCGCAGGCTTCTCATTACGGTGGCTTCTCTCCTTCTC
Organism: Tragelaphus eurycerus; assembly: GCA_935064755.1. NCBI lineage: Eukaryota > Metazoa > Chordata > Mammalia > Artiodactyla > Bovidae > Tragelaphus > Tragelaphus eurycerus. Next base: position 21,202,351 of record CAKXYN010000002.1, on the reverse strand, counting down.
TTGCACAGGTTCTGAGCTCAAGGGTTTCAGTAGTTACAGCCCTCGGGCTCAGTAGTTGTGGCACACAGGCTTAGTGGCTCCATGGCATGTGGGGTCTTCCCAGACCAAGGATCGAACCAATGTCCCTGGCATTGCAAGGCAAATTCTTAACCATGGGACCACCAGGGAAGCCAGAGACTTCTTTCTTTAATCAAGGCTGCCCCCTTCTCCCTTCTCCCCTGCCTGGCTACACCTTGCTGCTCTGGGGACCTTCAGCATACAACGGTCCCACAGGAAGCCTGGAGGAGAAAGATGAGTGTTCCACAGCTGGCTCCAGAGAACTTGGCAATGTGCTGGTTTCAGAGAATAGCATGATGGCCATTCACACAGTAACAATTTTTTTTGTTGCCTTGTACACTGTTCAGGACCATTCCTGCCATCTCCTCCGGGAAGAATGGGCCAACCCGCAGCAGCCACCTTCTCCGCCCTCCTCTGTCCTTGTCCTGGTGATGTGAAAGGCAGGTGATCAGACTCCTCACTTTCTTCCTATACCATTCTCCCTGTGCTTCTGCCCTTTCAATGCAACCTTTCCCTTGACTGTGAAATTAGGAGGATTGTTAGGGAGACCAAGTGAGTTCAGGATGTGAAGGGACTTCGCTGGTGGCCTAGTGGTTAAGACACTGTGCTTCCAGTGCAGAGGGTGTGGATTTGATCCCTGATCAAGGATCTAAGATCCCATATGCCGTGCGGTACAGCCAGAAAAAAAACGAAGTTTAGAACAATGCTTGACCCTATTCCTTCAGTAAATATTTACTGAGCATCTACTATGCCCTAGGGACAGAGACCAGACCCAGCCCTCTGTGTTTGGTGGTCAAATGGACCTGCCAACGTTCAGTGGTGGAATAGACCTGCCAGCCTCCCTGGGCTCTGGAAGCACCTAGAGGGGGCACTGGCTTTACCCACTGCTACACCCTCAGGATCTGCACAGCTCCCAGCACACCTCAGCTGCTTGGCAACGTGGTCAATGAACAGCTGAAGGCTGCCGCACTGTGGTTTTGTGTCCTTCGGGCAAAGCTGTGGAACTGTAAATTCCTGTGTGGTTTGCAGGTGGGGAGGCTGTTGGCTGGGGCTGGGGTCAGCAGGGAAAGGGAGGGTGCAGGCTGGGTCCCACGGGAGGGGGTGAGAAGAGGCTGGATAGGCAGGGCCCACCCACCAACAGCCCTGAAGCTCATGCCTGGGGAGAGTGGGCTTGGGGTGCATCCACGCCGAATCCTGCAGAGCTCGTGGTCAGGAGGCAGCAACACCCAGGACAGGACAGGCCACACCGAGAGTGCCAGCGCTTCCCGTGAAGTGGGTATGGGTTCGATCCCTGATCGAGGAACTGAGATTCCACTTGCCTTGTGGCGAGACCAAAAAAAAAGTGAAGTTTAGGACAATGCCAGACCAAGGGACACACTCAATAATAATGTTTGCACTCGGGGTTTCCCTTGTTGTGGTTCTGACTGGATCTGAAAAAGGGAATGGCAGCACTCAGCCTGGATGGCTGTATAAACTGTGTTCAAGTTTATAAGCTGCATGGGGCTAATAAAAATACCCTCTTTATAGGTTTTTGTTGATGTTCAGTTACTCAGCAGCAGCAGCAGCAGCAATTACTCAGTCATGTCCGGCTCTTTGTGACTCCATGGCCCACAGCACACCTTATACTTACCCTTATCCTTCACTGTCTCCCAGAGTTCGCTCAAACTCATGTCCATTGAGTCAATGAAGCCATTCAACTGTCTCATTCTCTGTCACCCTCTTCTCCTGCCCTCAATCTTTCCCAGCATCAGGGTCTTTTCCAATGAGTTGGGTCTTCACGTCAGGTGGCCGAAGAATTGGAACTTCAGCTTCAGCATCAGTCCTTCCAGTGAATATTCAAGGTTGATTTCCTTTAGGATTGATTGATTTGATCTCCTTGCTCTCCAAGGTTTTAGTTGTCTTTTTCTCCCCTGATTTGCCACATCAATGACATTCGGTAATAACACCAATATCATTGTTATTAATTCATTTCTCACCTCTCTCCTCCCTCTGTGGGGTATTTTCTGGGCAAATAGAGCCATCAAGCAGACAACCCTCAGTATACATGGACATTATCCAGTCCAAGCCGCCGTGTGCCCTCAGAGTGAATGGGAGATAGCTCAGCCTGCCGGGGACAGCAGGAGGCCCTCCAATGCCGTGAGTCATCTGCTTTCTGAACACCTATTAACCTCCGACATAGGATAAACAACTCTTCTTTCCCTTGTGCAAGATATGTGTGATTTCTTCACTTCCTTTGAACAAACTAAACAACATCCCTGAGCCCTCCTCCTTTCAGGATGGTGGGAATGTAGTCTTTCCATTCTTGGGCGTCCCACCACCCCTCTGGGCTTTACTAAGGGCTCTGAGATTTTTTTTTTCAAACTGTTATGAAGAAGCAAACACAGAGAAAAGGGCACAAAAAATCCTACTGAATCATCACAAAGCGGACACACCCATGTAACTACTTCCCAAGCCCAGAAAGGGAACATCAGCAGTGGTCTAGGACACCCCCCAGGTTCCACCCTTCCTGTCCCCACAAATAACACTGTCCTGACTGCCGGAGCCGCCTTCCAGGGCCTTCCTCTGTTGGCTTAGTCAGCACCCTGCCACCCTGCTGCCCTGGATCCCCTCCTACCAAGGCAAGAGTGAGGCGGCTGAGGCTACTGCCTCACAGCCTGCATGGCACCCGCACCCTGAGCCCCCAGGGGAGCACACAGCTTTGGGCTTTGCTTAGGGAGCCTGGAGTGGCCCTCTCTGGGGTGTGGCATGTGGTGCCAGGCAACAGCAGCCTGCTGCAGGTGCCAGGTGATTTGTATCCCTCTCCCCTCAGCCTCCATGAGGTGCATAATTGGGCAATCCCCCTGATTCTCCCATAAGCGAAGGTGCCTGGATTCCTCCTGCCCACACATTCCATGAGGGAGGGCTGGGCCTGTGGGAACCTTGGCAATCCTAGAATTTCACTGATTTCCTATAATTTTCAGTCCCTGTGTCTATTTTAGGGGCCTGTTCTCAGAACATGGAGATGCAAATGTCTAACTGCGTTGCTATGTTAATCTTGAGTGTTGCAGTGACAGGCTTTTGGAGGGGAGGGCAGGGTGGAAAACAGGATTTAGGGCTCTTTGGACTTATTTCAAAACCTGTAGCTGCATTAACAACAGCCTTGTGCCTTCATGTTTGTTTTATTTTTTCACCAAAAGAAAAGCAAAAATGTACTTTGTAACAGTTTGTGTGTGAAATGAGACGAAAGAAGAAATCACTTCCTTCAGATCAGATCAGATCAGATCAGTCGTTCAGTCCTGTCTGACTCTTCCCGACCCCATGAATTGCAGCACGCCAGGCCTCCCTGTCCATCACCAACTCCCAGAGGTCACTGAGACTCACATCCATCAAGTCAGTGATGCCATCCAGCCATCTCATTCTCTGTCATCCCCTTCTCCTCTTGCCCTCAATCCCTCCCAGCATCAGAGTCTTCTCCAATGAGTCAACTCTTCGCATGAGGTGGCCAAAATACTGGAGTTTCAGCTTTAGCATCATTCCTTCCAAAGAAATCTCAGGGCTGATCTCCTTCAGAATGGACTGGTTGGATCTCCTTGCAGTCCAAGGGACTCTTAAGAGTCTTCTCCAACACCACAGTTCAAAAGCATCAATTCTTGGGCGCTCAGCCTTCTTCACAGTCCAGCTCTCACATCCATACATGACCATAGGAAAAACCATAGCCTTGACTAGACGGACCTTTGTTGGCAAAGTAATGTCTCTGCTTTTGAATATGCTATCCAGGTTGGTCATAACCTTCCTTCCAAGGAGCAAGCGTCTTTTAATTTCATGGCTACAGTCACCATCTGTAGTGATTTTGGAGCCCAGAAAAATAAAGTCTGACACTGTTTGCACTGTTTCCCCATCTATTTCCCATGAAGTGATGGGACCAGATGCCATGATCTTCGTTTTCTGAATGTTGAGCTTTAAGCCAACTTTTTCACTCTCCACTTTCACTTTCATCAAGAGGCTTTTGAGTTTCTCTTCACTTTCTGCCATAAGGGTGGTATCATCTGCATATCTGAGGTTATTGATATTTCTCCCGGCAATCTTGATTCCAGCTTGTGTTTCTTCCAGTCTAACGTTTCTCATGATGTACTCTGCATATAAGTTAAATAAACAGGATGACAATATACAGCCTTGACGTACTCCTTTTCCTATTTGGAACCAGTCTATCACTTCCTTAGTCAATGTAAAAAGAATGTCAGAGATAATTTTAGAGAATATTCAGCATATGTATCATCTATAGAAATGAACTGTCTCCCTGAATTAGGGAATTTTAACATTTTGATATTTATTTTAATATTTATTAATCCAAATCCAGTGATTTGGTTCCAAAATCTATGGCTATCATTCAGTGCTACTCTAACTCACCCTGTTAGACAAGATAATTTAAATGCAATTCATTTGGAATCACAGGTTTGTCTTAAGTACCAGCTATAAGATTACATGTCAACCAGGATGGTTCTCTGTTTCCTCACAAAGCTCCAGGCCTTGTGAATGAAACAGATCACACCCAGTGACCCTCATCTCATCTTCTCCAGGTGAGGTGGGCACCTTGCAGGTGAGTTCACCAGCTGGAGGTGGTAGAGGAGATTCGCGCTTGTAAGGGGGAGATTCCCTGAGTCTTTGAACTTGGGGGTGGCCTAGAGCAGGGCATATGGAATGTTCTAGAGTCGGCAGAAGGGCTGCAACATATAAGAGCATTACCAGGTAAGAAGCAGGTTGTTTCTGGGTGGGGATGGTGGCCTGGAGGGATTCAAGTAATCACCTGTGTATATGGGGATGGAGGCAGTTTCAGACTATAGGGCACATATCATGGAGATAGCCCATGGGGCTTAAAGATGTGAAACTGCAAGCAAGAAATAGGAAATTAGGTAATCAGAGGCAAGGATGAGGAGTTTTCCTCTGACTATGCCTGTTTGCTGCTGCTGCTAAGTCGCTTCATCATGTCTGACTCCGTGCGACCCCATAGACGGCAGCCCACCGGGCTCCCCCGTCCCTGGGATTCTCCAGGCAAGAACACTGGAGTGGGTTGCCATTTCCTTCTCCCATGCATGAAAGTGAAAAGTGAAAGTGAAGTCGCTCAGTCGTGTCCAATTCTTAGCGACCCCATGGACTACAGCCTACCAGGCTCCTCCGTCCATGGGATTTTCCAGGCAAGAGTGCTGGAAGTGGGGTGCCATGCCTGTTTACTCTTGCTCAATTTTCCCTGGCCTGGAACTGGATTCGTTTTTAGGTAAACCACAAACCCAACCAAAGGACTTAGGACCTCCATAGTGACCTCTGGAAGCCTCTTAGAATTCACCGAAAACTGTGTACAAAAAGGTGATCACATTTGTTGTTTAGTCGATTAGTTTTGTCTGACTCTTTTGCCACCTCATAGACTGTAGCCCATCAGGCTCCTCTGTCCATGGGATTTCCCAGGCAAGAAGTTTAGAGTGGGTTGCCATTTCCTTTTCCAGGATATCTTCCCAGATCAGGGATTGAACTCTTATTCCAAATTTCATTTTCATCTTCCTTAAGTTTAGTGACAAGGCAAAGAACAGGAAAAAAATGTGAAACTGCCAATTTTAGAAAAAAAAATAAGACAATCGATATTCATGTAGAGCTTCAAGTGTTGCTGTTCTATAGCTAAATTGTGTCCAACTCTGCAACCCCGTGGCCTGTAGCCCACGAGGCTCCTCTGTCCATGGGGATTTCCAGGCAAGGATACTGGAGTGGGTTGCCATGCCGTCCTCCAGGGGATCTTCCCGGACCCAGGACTGAACCTATGTCTCCTACACTGACAGGCGGATTCTTTACCAATGAGCCACCAGAAAGTCCCAGAGTTTTAAGTAGTCTTTCAAAAATTGCAATCTCACAGTGTCCTTGGAAAGTCTTACCTCTTGACTTTATAGTTGAGAGAATCGAGCCTCTGGGATCCTCAGTGGCCGCCTGAAGGACACAGAGGTATGTGGATAGAGCTGGGAGGGAATCCTAGGGCTCTGGCATCAGATCTCACACTTGGTGCCACCCTTCAGCTTGATTGGTCCTCAAACTTTTCCCCTTAGGGACCTCTAATTACTAAGGCTTCAGGCATTGCACTGGGCAAGCAACTGACGTTTGTCTGAAGCATTTTAGATGATTGTGATTTGTTTGGCAAAATTCTTGTGAATAGGGCATTCACTCCATAATTCTTATGGGATTATTTTGAGGTTTTGAGTTGAAGGGATTATATTATGACCAGAGTCCTCCTGGGAAAACTGTAAACATCTAGATGTGACATCCTGGAGCCTGCTGTCCTTTGGAATATTTGGTAGGAGGGTGGGGAGATGGGGGGACTGGTAAGGGCTCACAGGGATCATCCTAGGCGTAGGCACCTGTGGGGTTGCAATGACCTTGGCAGGAATTCCACCTACTGTTGTGTGGCCCCCATTTGAGTGATCACCAGCAAGCGGCTCTCTCTTGCTCTGTTCCATGGGGTTAATTCCCTGCCTGGATCATGTCACAGGGCTTTTCGAGAGGGTTGTGGTGAGACTCACCACAGGGCTCACGTGTGGGTGCCTCTCAAAGGTGGTGTCTCAGTGAGGACTGTGATGGAAGACGGTGAGGCAACTGGTAGAGGGGCTGGATGGATATGCGGGTCCCACATTCCCACCAACCCTCAGGGAACAAGGTGACAGTCTGGAAGTGTCGCTCCAGGGTTGGCTGGGTCCTGGGCCAGGGGAGAACTTCCCCTTCATCACCCACATCACTGATGAGGGGTCCTCCCAGGAATGGGGCACAGGGACAGCGGGCCACAGAAGCAGCTGGGCTATCCCAACTGAACCTCAGCTCCTGAGGACACAGGTGGGTCAGGATGGCCTGCACAGAACAAATGCAGTATCCACTGAGTACCAGCCCCACTCCAGGAGTGGTCACCATCACCTACTTCCCACTGCCGCCATGCTCCTAAGAAGGCCGCTATTGCCCCTTCAGGTGGAGGACACAGCCTGGACTTGCCCCAGGTTCTGAGTGGCGGTGACCGATGTGCGCCTCAGCTCTGGTATTCCTCTCAGAGTGGAAACACTGATTGTACCTCGAGGCTCCCTCTCTGTGTAGGGGGTACACCAGGCTGGGAGGGGCCCAGGCTGAGCTCCCTACTCTCAGGGGCCTCTGCTGACTGAAGGTGATGGGCCTGAAGCCCAGTGCTCTGGTTTTCCAATGTCACTTTGCTCTCCACCCCTCCTCAGAGAGGGATTGGAGGCCAGGAGATGAACCTGGTCCCCACCTACCTTCCCAAGGTCATTCTAGGCTCAGACACAGCTCCCTCCTCAATAAAGTGTGACAGGGACAAAACTAGTTTAACAAAACCATAGAGAGGGGGGCTGAGGCAGACCGCACAGGGTGGGATGGTTTTAAGTCTGAACGTTGTAGCATGTGGGACATGCCTATCAATTGTAGGAAGCTGATAAAATCCTCAGTCACCCAAGATGGGAAATGAGTAACTCCAGCCTCAGGGAATGGCATAGGCACCCCAGACAATCCCATGTTTCTATTTTTCATGTTTTTTTTTAAATTTTATTTTATTTTTGGCAGTGCTGGATCTTTGTTGCTCTGCGAGGGTTTTTTCCTAGTTGCAGCTAGAGGGGGCTGCTTTCTTGTTGCCCTAGCTTCTCCTGTGGAACAAGGGCTCTAGAGTCTTGCAAGCTCAGTAGTTGTGGCTCACGGGCTTAGTTGTTCCGTGGCATGGAGGACCCTAGGACTCAGGCCAGGGATCGAACCTGTGTTCCCTGACTGGCGGGTGGAGTCTCAAGGCTTGAGGTGGCTGCAAACACCAGTAGAACATGATGCCTTCCAGATATCTTGTCACCCAGAGGGAAAGGCAGAATGAATGCCTTTAAGTACATGAATCCCACTTAAAATGTTTTGGTTGGGAGTGGGAGGGAGGCTCTAGAGGGAGGGGACGTAAGTATATTTATGGCTGATTCATGTTGTTGTATGGCAGAAATCAACACACCATTGTAAAGCAATTATCTTCCAATTGACAATAAATTTTAAAAAATGTTTTGATTGTCTAGCATCCTTCATCAGTGAGTTTTCATTTCTCGTTGTCATGATGAATCCAAGGATTTTAAAGTAACTGATGTGTCTGATCCAGAGAAGTCTTTTATTTTTTGATACTCAAGTAGTTCCTTCTTTGACCACTGGAAGCCCCTTCAAGTTGTGTTTTTCACCTTTTGACCTGCCCTTTACAGTCTCTAACAGCTTCCGTTTTTCAGGGAAGCTCAGATGTTGCAGATCCAACTCAAGCCAAGAACAAGTTATTGTCTCAGGCATCTTAGTGCCAGTTGATGGGAAACAAGAATTCAAGAGCACAGTCTGGGTGCATCCAAGCCACTGTGCCAAATCTCCGTGGCCACCATTTCCACCAGCAGTTCTAAAACTTTTAGACCAGGACAGTCACCATGGAAGAACCTCTTGAAATGCATATTACTGGGCTCCACCCACCCCTCCTCAGAAGCTCTAATTCAGAAGATCAGGGTTCGATCTGTGCTCTGAACATGCTCCTCAGTAGTTCTCATGAATTGTCATTAGAAGTCAGCTGCAGCAGGAAGGAACCGCAGGGACATTTGCGCGTGAGGTAGTGTGTCAGAGGTTTTCTTTTTGACCTTTCAGAGAAGCAAAAATTCTACAAGATTACCAACAGTCACTGGCTTCCCCGGGTGGCTCAGAAGGCAAAAGAATCTGCCTGCAGTGCGGGAGACCCGGGTTCAGTCCCTGGGTTGGGAAGACCCCCTGGAGAAGGGAACAGCTACTCACTCCAGTATTCTTGCCTGGAGAATCGCCATGGACAGAGGAGCCTAGTGGGCTACAGTCCATGGAGTCACAAAGAGTTGGACACGACCGAGCAACAAGCACACCAACAGTCACTACATACAGTATTTTATGCCTATCCTTTCAGAAAATTTTCTCTCTCCTGAGATATTTTCCTTTTTCCGGTTTTCCTGGAGTGGTGAGAGAGGTGAATAATTTATTGCTTTCTTTCAAAATTCACAGTTCGGTTATCTTCTCAAGCCATCCTGAATGTATTTATGAATGAGGTGACAATCTTGAGATGTAAACACTGTTTTGAGACAACTTTCTCAACAAAAACAAGGGGGAAATCTTGGAACGAAAATCCATCTATCTCCTGTGGTTTGGTTTGATGAAAGTCTCACTGAAACATTAAACCCACACATCCGCCTTGCGTGGAAGGGGGAACACAGAAGTGAGGGCCCCCCCAGCATGGCTGAGACTTTCCCAGCACTCTGGTCTCCATGGGGCTGCCTGGGAAATTATGGATTTGTAGTCATTTCTGTTTCCAGTGTTTTGGGGTTTTTTTTGGCTGCTTCAAAATCCAGAAACATACCAGGTTTTCTCCTTTAGTGTGGGATTCTCCAGAAGATGAGAACAGGGCCAGCCAGGACCCTCTAATTATGAAACCTCAGCAGACTGAAGGACATTTTAGAGACTGAAATAGGCCAGCTGGTGGGAGACTGTGGTACGGGACATGCCTTCCCTCCCTGGCTAAGCCAGGGGACTGCTGTCCACCAGGGAACCTTTCAAGAGCAGCTTCTCTCTCAACAGTAAGAAAAGGACATTTATTCAGGGTTTGGGGGCCTGAGGTGTGGAAGACAGAATTGTTAGAAACTCAAAAGTATACTCTGAAATGAAGAAAACTCAAAAGTATACTCTGAAATGAAGAAAACTCAAAAGTATACTCTGAAATGAAGACTCTTTCTGGAAATGAAGACAACTGGGGTCTGCGCTGTCAGTTCTTTCAGAGCAGAAATGGGAATAGGGTTTTTCTTTTTTGTCACTTTTGCTTGATTTGGCAGGGGGAGGGCACTGCAAGTGCCTCGCAGAGCTAACAACACAACACCTGCTCAGTAACTGCTGAAGAAATTAACAAACAAGTGATCCTTCGCTTCATTCATGATTAAACCCTTAGGTGAGGCTGGCCAGGACCCTCTCAGCAACATGATGTGACCTAGTCACGGACACTCGCACAACCTGAAGTCCCTTTCTCTAACACTGTGTTTGCTTTTAACGGTGTCTTAACAACCTATCCCCAAGTCCCTTCAGCTTGTTGCTCAGTTGCTAAGTCATGTCTGACTCTTTGAGACCCTGTGGACTGCAGCACACTAGGCCTCCCTGTCTTTCACCATCACCTGGGGTTTGGTTAAACTCATGTCCATTGAGTCAGTGATGCCATCCAAGCATCTCATCCTCTGCCGCCCCCTTCTCCTCTTGCCCTCAGTCTTTCCAGCATGTTTTCCAATGAGTCAGCTCTTTACATCAGGTGGCCAAAGTACTGGAGCTTCAACTTCATCATCAGTCCTTCCAATGAATATTTAGGACTGATTTCCTTTAGATAATGAAGACTTTATTTGTTGGTTCGTTTTTGGTTGCACTGGGCCTTTGTTGCTGTGCATGGTCTTTCTCTAGTTGTGGGGAGGGTAGCTGCAGCGCGTGGGCTCAGCAGTTGTGGCTCCGGGGTCCTAGAGTACACAGGCTTCAGTAGCTGTGGCACACAGGCTTTGTTGCTCCATGGCGTGTGGAATCTTCCTGGACCAGGGATAGAACCCGTATCCCCTGCCTTGGCAGGCAAATTCTTATGCACTGTACTAACAAGGCAGTCCTGAAGACTATTTAGATAAGGCACTCCCCATGAAGTGGCAACATCACAGGGCGAAGCCAAAGCTAAGGAAGTGAAGGTCCCGAGCAAGGCCACTGAGTGGGAAGCAGCTGCCGACTCCAGAGAGGTGGGGCCCTGGGCCAGGGAAAGGAGGCGGGAAAGACAACCGCTTTCCTGTTCTCCCTTGTACTGTTATCAACTCCTTTTGGATTTCCCACGAGCTTAGCTGGTCCAGAGGGAGAATCTATTTTAACTTTTGCCCGAATCAAAGCCACCATTTGGCCAGCCCTTCCTCAGAGACAGACCGCGGTGCTTTGCTGGCAGCTCCATGCGCTGTGGGTGGTTCCCATCATGAAGCTGAGTCCACAGGCCTGTGGCCATGCGGAGGAAAGGTGGTGTTGGGCTCCACGGGCACTTGGGGACCCACTGCTCCCAGTCGCACCAGTCCGCTGCTCCGTACCAGGAGATTCATACTCAGCGTCCAAACAGGCATGGTCCCTACTGGCTGACTCCTACGGGGACACTACAATTATTGCCCTTTGTGGGAGCAGAGGGCCCCCTGCAATGGGCTCTTTCTGATACTGACTGGAGTGCCATCATATGGCTGAGCCTCCTTGTCTCCCGCAATCCATGGACTTACAGAGGGGCTTCCTACCTTTGGGTGGCATTTCCTGCTCTCCTGAGGTTACTGCACAGGGACACGCTTCCTCAATGGTCGCCTCAGATTGGCTGCGTTCAGGGAGCTGAGAAGAACAGGTATAGAATAGGGACTCTGATGTTTGTCATTCAAGACACAGGCTCAGAATCCCTCCTAAGGAGGGGCCTACTCTGGGATTCCAAGGCAGGCCTGAGAGTGTGCAATATAAGGTATTTATTATGTTGAGGTTGTCTCCTTTTATTCCTAGTTTATCGAGCACTTTTTTAATCATGAAAAAACTTTGCATGTGTACAATGCAGGCGCTTTGGTCGTGTCCGACTCTGTGCAACCCTATGGACTGTAGCCTGCCAGGCTTCTCTGTCCATGGGATTTTCCAGGCACGAATGCTGGAGTGTTGCCATCTCCTCCTCCAGGGGATCTTCCTGACCCAGGAACTGAACCTGTGTCTCCGTCATTGCAATTGGATTCATTACCGCTGCGTCATTGGGGAAGCGCCCAAAAGACCGAGTTTTGGCAAACACTTATCTAATCAGTTGAGACAGTCATGTTGTGTTTTTAACTCATCCTGTTAATGAGGTTAGTACATTGAATGATTTTCATATCCTGAACCATTCTTATATCCCAGGACTAAATCTCAATCATGGTGTATGGTTCTTTTAATATGCTGATCAATTCAATTTGCTACTATTTGGTTGAGAATTTTTGAATCAGTATTCGTAGTGGACATGGTCAGTAGTTTTCATTTCTTGTAGTATGTTTGCCTTTGTTGTCAGGCTAATCTAGATAGCATATTCAAAAGCAGAGACATTACTTTACCAACAAAGGTTCGCCTAGTCAAGGCTGTGATCTTTCCTGTGGTCATGTATGGATGTGAGAGCTGGACTGTGAAGAAGGCTGAGCGCCCAAGAATTGATGCTTTTGAACTGTGGTGTTGGAGAAGACTCTTGAGAGTCCCTTGGACTGCAAGAAGATCCAACCAGTCCATTCTGAAGGAGATCAATCCTGGAACTTCTTTAGAAGGAATGATGCTAAAGCTGAAACTCCAGTATTTTGGCCACCTCATGCGAAGAGTTGACTCATTGGAGAAGACTCTGATGCTGGGAGGGATTGAGGGCAGGAGGAGAAGGGGACGACAGAGGATGAGATGGCTGGATGGCATCACTGACTTGATGGGTGTGAGTCTGGGTGACCTCCGGGAGCTGGTGATGGACAGGGAGGCCTGGCATGCTGCGGTTCATGGGGTCGCAAGGAGTCGGACACGACTGAACGACTGATCTGATCTGATCTGAATGTTGGTCTCATATAATGAGTTAGGAAATGTTCCCTCTTCTTCAATTTTTCAGAAAAGTTTGAGAAGAATTTGTGTTAATCCTTTAAATGTTTGGTAGAATTCACCTGTGAAGCCATCTGGTGCTGAGTCTTTGTAGGAAGGTTTTTGATAGTGATTCAATCTCCTTACTAGTTACATGTCTGTTCAGATTTTCTCTCTCTTCATTCAGTCTTGGTTGGTTGGTAGGTCATGTGATTCTAGGAATCTGTCTGTTTTGTCTAGGCTATCCCATTTACTGGCAAATAAATGTTCACAGTGTTCTCTTATAATTCTTTTTATTCCTATAAAATTGGACATAATCGCCTCTTCTGTTTCTGCTTTTAGTTATTTGAGTTTTCTCTCTCTCTCACTCTGTTTGTCAATTTAACCAAAAGTTTGTCAGTTTATTGATTTAACTAACCCTTGGTTTCATTGATTTTCCCTGGGCTTCCCATGTGGCTCAGTGACAAAGGATCCGCCTGCCAAGCAGGAGATGTGGGTTCAATCCCTGGGTCAGGAAGTTCCCCCGGAGAAGGAGATGGCAACCCACTCCAGTATTCTAACCTGGAAAATCCTGTGGACAGAGGAGCCTGAACAGCTACAGTCCAAAAAGTTGCAAAGAGTCGGACATGACTAAAGCAACTTAGCATGCAAGAATTGTTTAGTGGCAAGGAGGGTGATAGAAAGTTCAATCCAAGGGCTGGAGGTGCGAAAAAAATATTAATTCGGTGAACTGTCATAGTATATGTCACCTCAACCAGTAAAATGATGAATTTCTAAAGAAGTTACAAGCAAGGATTTCCTGTCAGTGCAGTGGTTAAGACTTCATGTTTCAAATTAAGGGCTGAGGGTACGATCCCTTGGGGAACTAAGATCCCACATTCCTCAGGGTGTGGCCAAAATTGAGTAAATAATTTTTTTTAAATAAAGATGTTATATGTAAATTTTTTCCAACTTAGTTTTACTTTAAGTGTCAGAGAATCTGTGCCCCAAAGCAGCTCTCCTAGTGGCCTCTGCCATGTACAGCTGTGGTGTCCACTGGCCTTGGAGCTTCTCCCAGGCCACTGTGGACCATCCATAATCACTGATGTCTGGCTCACTCCTACACCCCAGCACCAGATACAGGACATAACACCAGAGATGGGCTCAATAAACACTTAACCACTGAATGAAACAACTACTCTTCAAGCCTGGGCACCCAGCTTTATTTGTCACACATTATTTTTTGGAGGGCTCTGTTGCTTTCCATCCTGCAGGATCCACAGGAAACTGTCTTTCCCTAACCCATGGCCCCCAGCAGCTTCGTGCTGAGTGGCAACAGAGCATGGGGACTCTGGCTTTTCTCCACCCCACCCTATTTTCTTTTCCAATGAGAAGCTGCCAAAGTAAAAAGGGATTCCTCTAGTCACAGGGTCCTGATGCAGCATCCTGCCCCCCAGAGATTGTTCAGGGGACAGTTTGTTCCTGGGCAAACTGAGTGAGTGAGTCAGGAAGCCCAAGTGATGTAGGCGGGCGGACCCCTATATAAAGCCACCAGCCAGGGACAGAAGTACACAGTCAGAACAGGGACACACACAGAGGAAGAAAGGGGCATTAATGGAATGTTTATTAGGTTCCTGTTCTGGACCAGACACCATAGGAGTTTTATATATATTGTGGTTTTATTTTTCTGCCAGTCCTTCCAGATACATGCTATAAACCCCTATTAGCCAGGTTCTGTTTTCCAAAGCTGTGCATGGCAGCACTGGAGCTCAATCCAGCCCTTTCACCGAGACCTGCTCTCTCTTCTTGCTTCGGTAGCCTTGTGTTTTGCCATGTCTTAAGGCTCTTCACCATTTGTGGAGATGTATGCTGCTCATTTTTTATAGAATTTTATTTCTTTATTCATCTATTTATTTATGGCTGTACTGGGTCTTTGTTGCTGCACAGGCTTTTCTCTCGTTGTGCTTACTCTCTAGCTGCGGTGTGCAGCCTTCTCACTGAGGTGGCTTCTCTTGTTGCCAAACACATGCTCTAGGGCGCGTGGGCTCAGTAGCTGCAGCTCCCTGGCTCTAGAGCACAGGCTCAATAGTTGTGGTGCAAGGACTTAATTGTTTCGTGGCATGTGGGATCTTCCTGAACCAGTGATTCCTGGTCCATGTGGCATCTTGCTGGACATGTGGGATCTTCCTGGACGGCATGTGGGATCTTCCTGGACCAGTGATTCCTGGTCCATGTGGGATCTTGCTGGACATGTGGGATCTTCCTGGACGGCATGTGGGATCTTCCTGGACCAGTGATTGAACCCACGTCTCTTGCATTGGCAGACGGATTCTTTACCACTGGGCCACCAGGGAAGCCCCTGTGCTGCCCCTATGTTTACGGAGCCACTGCCTGACAGAAAGAGCATTGGTGCCAGCTCACCCCTGGGCTAATGTGTTGGCAATATAAAAACAATTGGCTTTTTCCAGATGTGGGATTCCTCCATGGGGCAAAGACCAGAATGGAGGGATCCATCACCTCCAGCTGGGGTGTCTAGTCCTCTGCTGAGACAAACTGCAAACTGCACCAAGGCCCTGGCTCTGATGGCTGAGCTTCCATCTATCCACACACCCAGGCTCTCTGAGGCCCACCTCAGCTGTTACATCCACTGCCATTCCTACTTCTCTCCCAGACCTGTCTCTAGGGTCCAGCCAAATGGAAGTATTTCTTGTTTTCCATGGGAATTTCCCATGGCCTTTGCTTCTCCTGTTTCATCTGCATAAAGTGGCAACAGAGAAAGACAGAGAGACAAAGAGAGCTGTCTTTCCATACCTGCCCACTCAGGTATGGGCAGTCCCTCAGCAGGTGTTTCCTGACACCAGTGAGAATGACCTCTCCCTCTGACCACCCACTCTATGACCTCTACCACGTGACCTCTCACCCATACTGACTTATGAACTGTGCGACAGAATCCCTCCCGTAAATTAAAAGTGCATTAAGTCAATTCAAATCACAGCCTTCTACTAAGAGAACAGGTTTGCACCTCCTAGACCTGAGTGTTGAACCTTTGTCATCACACACTCCTGGGCCTCCACCATCACACACCCACAAACCTCTGCTATCATGCACGCTCTGGATTGCCAACGTTAACACATTTGCCGAGAAAATGCATACTGAGCTGCAGCCATACTGCAGGTGCTTGGATGATGAACCAGGAGGAAAAGATAAAACACACTTGGTATTTTGAAGAAGACAAACACCCCAACAACTACGAAAAGGAATAGGAGGTTAGATTCTCAGAACAGAGGGACTGAGTAACCTTGAAAATATAAGCTGCCTGGCCTCCCTGAAAATCAGGAAGTGTGAACAGAAATGACAACGGGACACCATTTCACACCTATCCATTTGGCTAGTCCTAAAGGAAATAACGGAGAAGGCAATGGCACCCCACTCCAGTACTCTTGCCTGGAAAATCCCGTGAGCGGAGGAGCCTGGTAGGCTGCAGTCCATGGGGTTGCGAAGAGTCGAACGTGACTGAGCGATTTCACTTTCACTTTTCACTTTCATGCATTGGAGAAGGAAATGGCAACCCACTCCAGCATTCTTGCCTGGAGAATCCCAGGGACAGGGGAGCCTGGTGGGCTGCTGTCTATGGGGTCACATAGAGTCGGACATGACTGAAGCAACTTAGCAGCAGCAGCAGCAGCAGTAAAGGAAATAAACCCTGGATATTCATTGGAAGGACTGATGCTGAAGTTGAAGTTCCAATACTTTGGCTACCTGATGCAAAGAGCTGACTCATTAGAAAAGACCCTGATGTTGGGAAAGATTGAAAGTAGGAGGAGAAGGGGACGACAGAGGATGAGATGGTTGGATGGCATCACTGATTCAATGGATATGAGTTTGAGCACACTCAGTGAGATAGTGATGGACAGGGAAGCCTGGTGTGCTACAGTCCATGGGGTCGAAAAGAGTTGGACATGCCTGAGCTACAGAACAACAAAAACAACAATTTGACCAATATTAAAAAGCGTGATGGTCCCCAAAACTGCCCACAAAGTGGAGAAAGGGGCACCCTCATACTGTGGCGGGGAGGTGGGGGGCACAGTTCAACCCCCAGCAGGAGCTGCCTGCATCATACTGGAAGTCCCGCTCCTGTGTTTGAGCCACACTCCTGTGCATGAGCTCAAGGAGATGCATCTGAGGGATTTCACTTACAGTCTGCGAACACTTGGACACCTGGGCCCTGACTCCACAGGAGGCTGGGGTAGTATGGATGGAATAGGCCCAGAGGGTGGAGGTGGGCACCAGTCTCAGATAGAGACAGGAACCCTGAGGCCAGCCATGGAGGTGAGAATGGAGAGCAGAAACAGCTGGGGTTTTGGAAGTGCAGTTGGTGCACCTGGACCTCTTCCTGAGGTAAGTGAAATGTTTCAAATGACTGCCTTGGAGTCTTTAGAGAAAATCACAAAAGTCGGGGGTGGGGGGGTTATGCCAGATTTAGAGCTCAGAAAGACAAAACATCAATGCATGAATGTTGATTAGGTGCTCTTTTAGGGGAAAAAAAAAACAGACTGTAATAGACATTTTATAGCTATTGGGGAAATGGGAGTATGGCAGAATAGTAGATACTATTAGGGAATTATTGTGGATTTTTTATGTATGATAATGTCATTTTGGCTACTAAAAGAATGCCTCTATCCTCAGGAAACGTTTGTTGAAATATTTAAGTTATGAGCTGTGTTGTTTAAAGTTTCAAGTGGTTCAGAAAAAAGAAAATGAGAGAGAAAAAAAGAAATATTCACTTACAGAATTTTCTGGATTGAATACAGGATTTGAAAATATATCAGATTACTTTATTACCTGATTTAAGTCTGCAAACTTTTAAGTTCTGTACTCTTTTAAGCAAAATTAGAGATAAACGTATTAGTCTCAAAAAGAGAGAAATACGAAGAGAAATGTGGCAAAGCATTCTTTTAAGGATTCTTGTGGTTGTTTAACCCCAAAGTTGTGTCCGACTCCGTGGACTGTAGCCTACAGGGATTGAACCCACATCTCCTGCATTATAGGTGGATTCTTAACACTGAGCCACCAGGGAAGCCCGTTAAGGACTTTAAGTAAGGGGTATGTGGTGCATCACTACGAACAAAGCTAGTGGAGGTGATGGAATTCCAGTGGAACTATTCCAAGTCCTGAAAGATGATGCTGTGAAAGTGCTGCACTCAATATGCCAGCAAATTTGGAAAACTCAGCAGTGGCCACAAGATTGGAAAAGGTCCGTTTTTATCCCAATCCCAAAGAAAGGCAATGCCAAGGAGTGCTCAAACTACCGAACAATTGCACTCATCTCACACGCTAGTAAAGTAATGCTCAAATTCTCCAAGCCAGGCTTCAGCAATATGTGAACCGTGAACTTCCTGATGCTCAAGCTGGTTTTAGAAAAGGCAGAGGAACCAGAGATCAAATTGCCAACATCCGCTGGATCATGGAAAAAGCAAGAGAGTTCCAGAAAAACATCTGTTTCTGCTTTATTGACTATGCCAAAGCCTTTGACTGTGTAGATCACAATAAACTATGGAAAATTCTGAAAGAGATGGGAATACCAGACACCTGATCTCCTGTTGAGAAATCTGTATGCAGGTCAGGAAGCAACAGTTAGAACTGGTCATGGAACAACAGACCGGTTCCAAATAGGAAAAGCAGTACGTCAAGGCTGCATATTGTCACCATGTTTATTTAACTTATATGCAGAGTACATCATGAGAAATGCTGGACTGGAAGAAACACAAGTTGGAATCAAGATTGCCGGGAGAAATATCAATAACCTCAGATATGCAGATGACACCACCCTTATGGCAGAAAGTGAAGAGGGGCTAAAAGCCTCTTGATGAAAGTGAAAGTGGAGAGTGAAAGGGTTGGCTTAAAGCTCAACATTCAGAAAACGAAGATCATGGCATCTGGTCCCATCACTGCATGGGAAATAGATGGAGAAACAGTGGAAACAGTGTCAGACTTTGTTTTTCTGGGCTCCAAAATCACTGCAGATGGTGACTGCAGCCATGAAATTAAAAGACGTTACTCCTTGGAAGGAAGGTTATGGCCAACCTAGATAGCATATTCAAAAGCAGAGACATTACTTTACCAACAAAGGTTCGCCTAGTCAAGGCTATGGTCTTTCCTGTGGTCATGTTGGATGTGAGAGGTGGACTGTGAAGAAGGCTGAACGCCGAAGATTGATGCTTTTGAACTGTGGTGTTGGAGAAGACTCTTGAGAGTCCCTTGGACTGCAAGAGATCAACAGTCCATTCTGAAGGAGATCAATCCTGGATTTCTTTGGAAGGAATGATGCTAAAGCTGAAACTCAGTATTTTGGCCACCTCATGCGAAGAGTTGACTCATTGGAGAAGACTCTGATGCTGGGAGGGATTGAGGGCAGGAGGAGAAGGGGACGACAGAGGATGAGATGGCTGGATGGCATCACTGACTCGATGGATGCGAGTCTGAGTGACCTCCGGGAGCTGGTGATGGACAGGGAGGCCTGGCGTGCTGCGGTTCATGGGGTCGCAAAGAGTCGGACACGACTGAGCGACTGATCTGATTTGATCTGATCTGATGTGGTGCAACTTTTACTATTTTTTCAAGTTTTCTCTGCGTTGGCAGTTTCTCCTCACAAAAACATGGAGAAAAAAATGACTGAATATAGTATTCTGTATATAAGGAAATGAAATTAAATAAATTTGGTCATTTATGCTTCTGCACTGGACCTGGGTCTCTGAAATTTGTTTGTTACTAGTTTCCTCCATGAGGAATTTCCAAAGGTCATCGGGAATTTGAGAACTGTAGCAAATGGGACAAAGGTGAGGGAAGAAGGCGGCTGAGTTGGCCACGTGGGAGCCAGTACAGAATGGAGCCTGTCACCACCTGCTCAGATCCCGGCACAGAACCTGTAACGTCGACATTTCAATGGCATTCCCACCTCTCAATTTGGCTCTAGTCTTGAAACTTTGGAACCTGAAAGAGTTCATTTTTATATGGGATTTTCTAAGTCTGCCCAGACTGCCTGGGCCCCCAGTCTTCTCCCATAAACAGAGCCAGGCCTGGAGGCAATCAGAGCTCAGACACAAGCTTTCCTCTTCCTCTACGTGACGGCCACGGCCAGTGTCAGAGTGACAGGAGAGCTGTGTTTCAGGCTGCTGGCTGCCAGCAACTTGAGAAAACACTCCTGCCTGACATTGTCCTGAGAAAAATAATAATTAAACAAAAATGTCCTGATGTTTAAAGAGCTGAGAAGGATGGTAGCAGTGGGCTGCTTTTTGCTTCAAAATGATTCAGTGTTGCTTTTTTTGGATGTTGTTTTTCAGTGGCTCAGTTGTGTCTGACTCTGCAACTCCATGAACTGTAGAACGTCAGACTATCTTGTCCTTCAGTATCTAGCTGAATTTGCTCAAATTCATGTTCATCAAGCCAGTGATGCCATCCAACCATCTTATCCTTTGTCACCCGCCTCTCCTCCTGCCTTCAATCTTTCCCAGTATCAGGGTCTATTCCAATGAGTTGACTCTTTGCATCAAGTGGCCGAAGTATCAGAGCTTCAGCATCAGTCCTTCCAATGAATATTCAAGGTTGCTTTCCTTTAGGATTGACTGGTTTGATTCTCCTTGCAGTCCAAGGGACTCTCAAGAGTCTTTTTTGATGAGTGGCTTTTTAAAAAATGAGATTCCCTCTTAGATGCAGGCCTTTGACACAGAACCCAGGGGCCCCTGGCCACATGGGGCTTGCTGCCACCAGCCTGAGATCTGAGCCTCCAGTCCCAATGGACAGAGGGATGGTCGAAGCATTAGGACCTGGCACAAAGGAAAACCCAGGGAACCTTTGGTGCTGGGCAAAGCTCACAAGGGGGACGAATCAATGGCTGTGTGACCTTGCCTGGGGCTCACAAGCTTAGGTCTCCAGAGACAGTCTGACCCCGAGGACCCAGTCTCCCCTTCAAGTTCTCAATGTGGGCTCCATCCAGCAGAAACTTTTCCGTTGAAAAGAAGCCAAGAACTCTGGTTTTTGTGTAAAGCCACCTGACTTTTAAAGGTTGGCAACAAAATCAACTGAAAGCAGTGTGACCCCACGTGCATGGGACAAGCAAATCGCGTGCAGGACTAGATGCAGCCAGGGGAACCCATCAGCTCCCTCTTCAGCTGGTGACTGCAGCCCAAATCCCATTTCTGCCACTTGCAACCTGAGCAAACAGCTCCAATGCTGTCTCCTCAAGTGGCTGCTGCGAGGACAGAGGGGACTCCGGAGAGTGTGGGGCCAGTCCTGACTGCCCCTGCCCTCTCCTTCTCTTTCTGTGCCCTGCCATCTTGGCCCTGAGCCTCCACACTCTACTCAGAGTCTCCCCAAGCCCCAGTCCAAATTTCCTCAGATATAATCCAGCCAGATTCCTGAAAACCGCCTTTTACCTTCCACAGAGGCTTTCAGCTCCCTGGTCAAAGGGCTGCCAATGTTTCCCACTGGGTTCTCGAATGGTGGTGTCCTTGAGTTCCACTGAGCCCAAAACACCTCCACCAGCACTCTCCTAATCCTCACCCCTCCCCTCCATCCACTTTTCACAGACATGAGAGGCCTAAGGCTTGTCATCCCCTGTATCCATCAGGTGAGTGGAGAACCCAAGCCTCGGTTTCAGAAGCTCAGAGATAGCACCTTCCTCAGGGGCCACCTGGGGGCTGTGGATGGGCCAAGCCCAGTGCACTTGAAGTTCAAGTTCAGGAGTTCGCACAAGCTGGCTGCCAAAATAGAGCAGGTTCACTGCAGGGATCAAGCAGAGCTCTGGCCTCACTTCTGACCCTGCCACTGGCCAACTGGTCATCCCTCTCCACCTCCCTCTGGGCCACTCTCACCTCAAGGCACACACAAGCAAGAGGATTGTAACAGCATTGCCACCCAGGAGTGTGTGGGGACCAAATGCTCATTAACAGGAAACAGCTGCATGGAGAGGACCTGAGATCCACGACTCCAGTATAGACAGTCCCCAAAGGCTGTCAAGGGGTTAGAGAGGGTCTCAGATGGAAAGTCGTTCTACCTGCACATGAACTCTCCATAGATGATTAGTTCTTGGGAAATAGGATACCTGTTGTGGAATGTAGGTTTGGGTCCCTCCAAAATATCCCTGTGTTGTAGCTGTCACCCAAATGTGATGATATTTGGAGATGGGTAGGTGATCAGGGTTAGATGAGATCATGAGGCTGGGGCTCCCATGATGGGATTAGTGTCCTTATAGGAAGAGGAAGAAACAGCAGAGCTCTCTCTCTGCCATTTGTGGACACAGAAAGAAGGTGGCAGCCTGCAAGCCAAGAAGAGAGCTCTCACCAGGCCTGATGGCACTTGGCACCCTGATCTCAGACTTCCCACCTCCAGAAGTATGAGGAATCAACATCTGTCGTTTAAGCTGCCAGGCTGTGGCATCTTGTAACAGAGCCTGAGCTGACTAAGACAATACCTAAACCCTAAACACCTAAACCCACACGTATTCTGGGCTTGCATGTCTGATTGACCAGGATGAGCTGATGGTGCACTTAGCGCAAAGAGAACAATCAGACTTCAGGCTCCTAAAGGGGGCTTCCTGGTCCTCCTGTCATCTGGAAAACCACGCCTACTAGTCATCCAGGAGACCAGAAGTGCACATGGAGCAAGAGAAACAAAAACAGAAGCCTACAGCGGAGACCCTGGGCCCCACCACCAGGGCCTGTGAAAGGGAGGCAGGAAGGACAGTCACAACCATCTCAAGCACTGGGAACATTGTCCAAGACCAATTTCTACACAAGTAGTATCATCTAACCACAAGTAAGAGCAATTTCAGGATAGGAAAGCCAGCTCAGCCTCCTGCTACATGGCTGACCCTATGGGGATGTGTCAGTTAACCTGCTAAGAATCTAGCAAGCAGTCGCTCAGCTGGTGATTGTTGTCTGGTGTCCATATCCTGAGGGCAGTAGAGGATTCCACACATAGCGGACAAGTTGAGGAATTGTATCCACCTGTCCCACCACCCATTAAGTGTGAGATTTGGGGGAGGGCATCTGGATGCAGTGTAGAGGGGTGTTGTATGTCTCTTTGGCATTGGGGCAGATAATTTCTGGCTTCCTTTTGTTCCTGAGGTGGGTATGTCACCTGGGGAAGGGAGGGGACCAGTGGGCAGGGGCTGGCCATGTCATAGACCTAACTTTGGGGATCACTGCATTTCCTCTTGTCACTTCAGAGAAACATTCTATCATTTCTAAATACCGGTTGATGCTCTTGTCCAGGGGCATGGGACCATCCATTACTTCTCCTATGTATCATATGCTTTGAGGGCTCACTGGTAGCTCAGCTGGTAAAGAATCTGCCTGTGATGCAGGAGACCCCGGTTCGATTCCTGGGTCTGGAAGATCCCCTGGAGAAGAGATAGGCTACCCACTCCAGTATTCTTGGGCTTCCCTGGTGGCTCAATTGGTAAAGAATCCACCTGCAATGTGGGAGACCTAGGTTTGATCATGGGTTGGAAAGATCATGGGTTGGAGGAGGGCATGACAACCCACTCCAGTATTCTTGCCCGGAGAATTCCAATGGACAGAGGAGCCTGGTGGGCTGCAGTCCATGGGGTCACAAAGAATCAGACATGTCTGAGCAACTAAGCACAGCATAAGCTTTAGTCTCGTTATCCAGCTTTTCTTGTGCTGACTTTAATGTTTGCTCAAGATGCAACCTCCTGGTCCATGTGCTCTGCAAATGGCAGAGATGGTGGGAAGGATATGGCTGAAGATTCAGTTTAAAACCAACTGAGATAAAAAATAACAAAGGATTTTCTTTGTAATTGATTCAACAAAACACATGAGCTGTGCATCAGTTGCACATAAGGCAATGGACACACAAAACAAATACACACCACTCCAGGGTGTGGAGGACACTGGGACCCCACAGACACACTAAGTGATGCCCAGGTGTCTAGGAGCATGGACAGTGCAGGCTGGCTGGGGGAGGGTTCTGGGAAGAATTCAGAGAGCCAGGTTGTGCTGAAGCATGTGCTTTGGAAAAGTCACTTCAGCACAGTGGTAACAGGTCCAAGAAACAGGGACCCGGAGACCACCCAGGGGTTGTCGTCACTGTGGGATGGATGTGCCAGTGCCAGGTGGGAAGGGATGAGATGTTCCACTACGTCAGTTAGTGGTACCGCAGTACAGATCATGTGCACACATATGCCAGCCGTGCTACGTGCATCACCTCATTTCATCCTGCGAGTTGGCAAATTGTGCCCCTGTTTCACAGATGAGAAAACCGAGGTCCTGAGTTGAAAGTCACATGTCACAGACCTAGTTACAAGAAGGAAGAGTTGGTTATATTAGATTGGGACCCAGGCCTATTAAAATGCACGAGCACTGCCTCCCTAAGACAGACCTGGCTCCAGTGAGCCAAATGCTGAGGGAGACAAGGGAATCAGAAACAGTGCCAAGGTCTCTTACCTGCGAGAACCTCCTGTCAGCTTGCCCACTGCCACACTGTAGTTATAAATACATATATTTATTTCTGAATGCCAATGGATATGTGTGCAAATACATCCACATATTCATATAATTTATACGTATGTAGTAAACATGCCAAGCACACACGTTCACACTTGCCCATGCTCAGAGAGTCTGGGATAATGTGCCTGATACATTTAGGAAATGTATGAACCGGGGATTTGGGTGTAAGAGAGGAGGCTTCTAGTACTCACATTATAGCCCTTCTATAACTTTTGAGGGTCTTTTTAGATTTTTAATTGGAGGACAATTGCTTTACAATGTTCTCTTGGTTTCTGCCAAACACCACCATGAATCATGAATCAAGTATACATATATCCCCTCCCTCGGAGCCTCCTTCCCACCCACCTCCCACCCCTCTAGGCCATCACAGAGCACCAGGCTGAGCTCCCTCCCTGCATGTAACATTTGAATCTTTTTATTGCGCACATGCTCTCCTTTTACAACAATATAACAAATGCAATTTTA
Organism: Tragelaphus eurycerus; assembly: GCA_935064755.1. Taxonomy (NCBI): domain Eukaryota; kingdom Metazoa; phylum Chordata; class Mammalia; order Artiodactyla; family Bovidae; genus Tragelaphus; species Tragelaphus eurycerus. Next base: position 21,177,698 of record CAKXYN010000002.1, on the reverse strand, counting down.
AAAATAAGTCTTCCCACATGCTCTGGAGCCTGCATGCCACAACCAGAGAGTCTGGTGCAACAAAAGATCCCCCATGATGCAACTAAGACCTAATGCAGCCAAATAAGTAAATAAATAGATATTAAAAAGAAAAAAAAATATCTTGGCTCTGAACCTCCATGTGATCGAGAAGCATTCCTGCAAGACTGTCACGGTGCCCTGCTCAGCTTGGCCAGGACGACTTGGGGGACATACTGCACCTCTGAGGGTCCAATGCTCACTCAGTGAAGTCATGTGTTCTTAGAAAGCTTATAGTAACTGCTTTGTCTCTGCTCCCAGAGGACTCATAGGTGCTCAGCAAACAAATGTAAACAGTTGCCATCAAGGAACTTGTTTCACTCTACACTGGAAAATCAGGCTGCTCTAAGCAGGGGACTCTCAAGGCTTTATGATTCCTGCCGTGAGTCTGTGTAACTCAGCCTAATGGTTAAATAAGATGAAACAGCTGCTTTTGATTTTGGAAAATTCCCCACACCCGACTGTGATCACACTGAGCAGAGCTGTTTTTGAAGTTGAAGTGGTACTGGATCTTTTCAAACAGCCAAGAGTATATTCATGGCAGCTTCGTATTCTTAACACAACCGTTCACTTCCTGTCTCTATAGAATGGAGTGCTGAATATTAATCTGCGTGGATCTGTTCTCAGGCACTTCCTGACCTCATTTGTTAAAAAACCAAGACTTAAAAAAATGCTTAGAGCTGGAGAGAAAAATCTAAAAAGGTCTGAGTCTAATGAATTCCCAGCACTGAAAAGAGTTAGCATAACATTCCTTCTGTGTCAATATTTGGCACTCCATACAGTGTTTGCGCTGAAAGATTCTTTAAAAAAGAAGAAAGAGAAAGAAAGAGAGACAGAAGGAAAGAGAAGGGAAGGGACAAAGGAAGACAGCGATGAGCTCAGTTTGATGATTAAGATGAACAGTATCTGAAGCGAGCACCTTTCTATCGTGCCCTCACATCCCAATAATTTCTTTGTTCAGCTCTGCATCCTTTTGACTTCCCCGTAACTTGTGCGGCCAGTAAGAATAAATTTATCCTTCCCTGGGGTCCCCTTCAAGTCCTGCTTCCCCACCTGCGCTAAGCTGTCCAAGACTGAGGCCAGGGCTCTCTCTGCAGTGCCCATCTGCTCCCCACCACCCAGGCCTTGTGGCTTCACTGTCCCCAAGGTCCCAGCTGTGGGTCTGGTGAAGTCAGTCCTGGTTCTGCTGGCCTGGCAGCAACAGCTTCAGGAGGGGCATGTGCAGGACTCTGGAGAGTGAAATATGAGTTCGGTCTGCTCAGAGGCCTCTAGGAACCTTTCTTCCCTTCTCTTATGTGACCAAGCATGGGGCCCATCTCCTTCCCTCTAGACTCTCTGGCCACTGTTGGGTGAGGGGTGAAGGCCAGGGAAACTCTGTGACCAGAAGGGGCCATCCCAGGATGGGCTGGGGACAAAGTGATGGAGGGACCCCAGGTGCCCCTGGGGTTCTATAGAAATCTCCACGCCCTCTACCATCTCTCTTGCCCATGATTCTGCTTGTGAAATTAACAGGTAAACCTGCTGCTCAGTGTACGTCAGTGGGAGCCTCTAGGGCCAGGCTCCACATCAGCTCTGGTGGAAAAAGGAAAGTCAGAGGTGATTGGAAGGGAAACTGCAGATTAGGTATCAGAGTAGACGAGAGTGAGGGTGCTCCAGGTGAGGGACACATAGGCAGCAGGAAGGCACCAGCATGTTGGTCCATTATCAGTGATCAGTGTTCAGGCATGTGTGAGTCTTTAAAGACACTTAGTCTAGTTCTTATTATTTGCTTCACTAAGCCCCCTGCAGACCTTGCTGAGATGCTACACACACAAAGGACACACTACCCCCAAAGGTAACACTGGGGATTTCAGCATCGGAGCACCAACCTGTGTACAGCGTATCCAGCTTTGCAAAGCCTTGTACTGACTGCTGCTGACAAGCTCCCAGATGGCAGGAGATTTCTCATCTGCTCACAGAAGTTGAGGACACACGTTGTGTGCTAGGCTTCAGGGAGGCAAGGTGAACAGCCCTTCCTTCCTTCAGGTAGTTTACCGCTTGGTGGTGGGAGGGAGCTCATGGAAAAGCTCCTCCTGAAGGGAGCACAGAGCTCAGCACAATGCTGAGCACAGAGACAGGAGTATCATCATAACAGGGCCATTTTCTGAGGAAGCCATGTCCCAGGTACTCAGAGAAACACTTGGCATAAGTAATGTCCTTCCGCTGTCCCTGGGCAGATCATTGTCCCGAAGACAGCTGCCCACCTGTATTTGTCTCATCATGCATGGTCTTGTTCACATGACCAGTGCCACCCTCCCTGGAATCTGGGAAGGGATTACAATTGGTCTGACCAAGGAGGGAATACCAACAGGAGTCGGGGGGCAGTAAATGCTCAACAATGGGCTCTCTGGGAAAAAAGGTAAAACTCTGGTGTGTACCACTTGCCACTTTCTGTGGTGTAAATATTTCCACCATGGATGGAGTCACATGACATTGCTGAGCACAGAGTTGGGAAAAAGTGCCTGAGCGTACACTCCATGCTTCCACCATGCAGACAAAACAGATGGGGATCACCCCAGAGCATCCATGATAGTGATACATAGTAAAACAATTTGGAAGTGATAGGTTTTGAGAATTTATCACTTCTATTTTTATTGATTCACTTAATTATAAGTCAGTATGACTTAGTTTTTAATGACATGTCCATTTATCAACTTCAAATTTTAACAACTGGCAAAATTCCTGAAAGCTTAACAATCAGCTCTTGTGAACTTGTACTGTCTGGCACGGAGTACACACAGACAGAGAGAATTACAAGAAAATACTTATTTTATGCTTCATGTTTGTACAGCTAAGTGTCGCAGACCAGGCAACTTAAACAAGACATGTATTCCCTCATACTTCTGGTGGGAGGTGGAGAAGAAGTCCAAGATCAAATCTAGTTTCTCCCACGCTTTTATTTTTGACGTATCGATGGTCGTCTTCTCCCTGGGTCCTCACGTCATCATCCCTCCTGTGTGTGTCTGGGTCCTGATCTCCTCTTCTTACAAGGACCCCAGTCAGATTGGATTAGGGCCCATCCTACAATCTCATTTTACCTTAGTCACCTCTTTGAAGACCCCTGTCTCCAAATACAGCCACATTCGGAGGTCCTGGGTGTTGGGAATCCAACATACAGATTTGCAGGGGATATAACTCAGCCCATAACACTGTCCCAGTCATCTTTTTCTTAAAATATTTAATTTATAATTGTAAAAAGTTGACAAGCACATGGCAGCAATAGGAACCAGGAGGAAATCCTAGCACATCTGTCCCCAGCTCACTCAGAGATGTGATCACCTATGGATGTCGCATGTGTGGTAAGTCGTTTCAGTCATATCTGACCCTTTGAGACCCCATGGACTGTAGCCCGCCAGGCTCCATCTGTCCATGGAATCCTCGGGGCAAGAATACTAGAGTGGATTGCTCTCACCCATATGAACACTGTCAGTGGCTCAGGCTTGCCCATATTCAACAAGAAGATGAAAGTTTAGTGGAAAACGAAGCCCTCCAGGTCATTCCTGAGCTTCTCTGTGTGTCTCCTGCTGGCTTCTGAGTTTTCCTGCCACGTCCCACCCCAGAACTGTTTTCACGTTGGTCACTTTGAAAGCTGTAACCCTCTTCTAGATCTCCTGGTCTCTTCAGTGCATTGTCAGTGCCCCTGATTCAGCAAACCTGACCAGCAAAGGCGCCACACCACGCTGTCATCTGGTCTACCCACTCTTTGGCTCTAATGCCGTATTACATAGAACACTGAAGAGCGCAGTCTTGCTCTTCAATATTTGAACTACTAGCTGAACTCTCAAATTTTCCATTCACCACAACATGCAAAAAGGATGATGGCCATGCTGCATAGGTGCACAAAGGATTATGTGCAAGTTGACCTTAACTGCTGCCGCTACCCACACACATATATCAACCTGAACGGGAAAGAGGATGACGTTCCTGCAGAAATGACCTTGATTCTTCTGTCTCATTACTTTCTTAGTAAATCACTCTCATCTTGAGCAGTTTACTACTGTGACAAGTAGCACTTCTCAGACTCATAGTGACCACGCTAGAGCGTCTGGACCCTGAGCTCCTAAGGACACAGATGGAAGCCCTCAGCTGACTGCAAGATCTTACAGGGCCTGACACTGCGCAGAAGTTAGGGAGACTGAACAGCATGAGCAAGCTGGAAGGTTCACTCCAGAAAGGAATGTTGGCAAGTAAAGTTATTTACTTAGAGGTTGACATCTAGATTGGTCATTGGGACTTTCCACGCTATTTGGAAGAATTCTGGCATCCCAACTATGTGGCAAGAGGCGACCAGGGTAAAAAAGCTGTTTCTTGTCACTTTTGTTTGGAGAAGTGAAATCTGCTTTGCTTAAAAACAGTCTTCACATTTAATCAAGCAGGAACTGGAGGAAGTTACACAGGGATAGCAAATATAGAGAAACGCTTCTCTAATCTTTACACTGAGATCTCAGAAGCTAACAGGGCCCAGTCCTACGAGGATACATCATTTAAAAATATTGGGAAAACATTGTAGTGTTCTTCACATTGTGGGGCTTCCCTTGTGACTCAGCTTGTAAAGAACCCATCTGCAAACTGCGGTAAACCTGAGTTTGATCCCTGGGTTGGGAAGATCTCCTGAAGAAGGGAAAGGCTACCCACTCCATTATTCTGGCCTGGAGAATTCCATGACTGTATAGTCCATGAGGTTGCAAAGAGTTGGACACGACTGAGTGACTTTCACTTTCACTTTCTTAACATCATGAAAGTAATACAAGTCCATGGTGAAATATAGGAAAACTAAAAAAAAAGTGTAACTTGAGGTTAACAATTGTCGGTGATCCTACCAATCAGAGATAATCCTGGTTATCACTCAACATTTTCTTCCAAGATTTCTTCTAAGCATATTTTCATGTATGTAAGTTTGTCTTTTCCAAATAACTTTAAATAGTTTGAGCAAAATCTTCTGCTACGAAAATTCTTTGAAGTCATTTTTTAACTAGATGATGAAAGTGAAAGTGGAGAGTGAAAAGGTTGGCTTAAAGCTCAACATTCAGAAAACGAAGATCATGGCATCTGGTCCCATCACTACATGGGAAATAGATGGAGAAACAGTGGAAACAGTGTCAGATTTTATTTTTCTGGGCTCCAAAATCACTGCAGATGGTGACTGCAGCCATGAAATTAAAAGACGCTTACTCCTTGGAAGGAAGGTTATGGCCAACCTAGATAGCATATTCAAAAGCAGAGACATCACTTTGCCAACAAAGGTTCGCCTAGTCAAGGCTATGGTCTTTCCTGTGGTCATGTATGGATGTGAGAGCTGGACTGTGAAGAAGGCTGAGCGCCCAAGAATTGATGCTTTTGAACTGTGGTGTTGGAGAAGACTCTTGAGAGTCCCTTGGACTGCAAGGAGATCCAACCAGTCCATTCTGAAGGAGATCAGCCCTGGGATTTCTTTGGAAGGAATGATGCTCAAGCTGAAACTCCAGTATTTTGGCCACCTCATGCGAAGAGTTGACTCATTGGAGAAGACTCTGATGCTGGGAGGGATTGAGGGCAGGAGGAGAAGGGGACGACAGAGGATGAGATGGCTGGATGGCATCACTGACTCGATGAATGTGAGTCTGGGTGACCTCCGAGAGCTGGTGATGGATAGGGAGGCCTGGCGTGCTGCAGTTCATGGGGTCGCAAAGAGTCGGACACGACTGAGCGACTGATCTGATCTGATCTAATTTGAGTCACATGGCACCTACTGGTGCTCCCTGGAGGGTTGGGCTGGCTTGAAGCCAGTGCCAGCTGAGTTCAAACCCTTTCTCTCTGTATTTCAGTTTTCCCTCTTTTGAAACAAAGACAGCAATAGCACCTACTTCATGGGGCTGTTGAGAGAATAAGACCAGTTAATGCTTCTAAAGCACAGATGGCTCCCTGCCCAAGATGTGTCCTCAGTTAGCGCTTACCTGTTGTTTTATATCTTCTTAATATAAACAATGCTGCCAGGAACATTTTTGCACATAAATCTCAGGTTATGTAGATGACAACCTCCTTGGGTAGAATCTTAGCAGCAGTTTCATCACCGTCCCATAGACTGTCCAAAGTGGGAAATAGCCTCCTTCCTTTGGGGTCAAGTGGTTGTCAAAGGAAGTAGCTTAATTCAGGAGAGCAGGTGCCAGAAGCCAGGTCCCTGTGGGTCTCTGGGTTCCTCAGTGGGGGCATGGGGCATGGAGTTAGGCAACATAGGGGCAGCACTGAAATTAGTGCTCAATAAACTATTTGTTAAATTAATATGAAACTGCAGAAGACATCTTCACTTCTGCATTTACCCTTGAGGGTAAAAGTGGAAATCAAGACCCGTTCCAGGTAAAGGCTTTTTATTATAATCACTTTCACTTTTTCCTTTCTTTGAACATTTTGGGTTGCAACTAAGGGGACACGAAATATGTTCCCCCTTTGCTGAAGGTCCTTGGGATTGTCAGAACAGCCCTCAGAGTTGGACACTCAGAAATCTGGCTCTAAGATTTCAAACAGCGTATAACCACTGCCGAGGTGACAGGTGACCTGGCCTCCACCTGGGCCCTGGGGAAGGGGTGGGACTGAGTGGGAAGAGTCTGATGGAGGAGGAGTGGGGCACAGCTGGCCTGGAGAAGGAAATCAGGGCCACAGCTAGCAACTTGCCCCATCCTGTGACCCAGTTTTCTCATCTACAAATCATATGCTTGAAACTCAGGTGCATGGTTTGCAAACTTTTTCAAAAGATTTATTTGTTTATTGGCTGTTCTGAGTCCTCATTGTTGCGTGCAGGCTTTCTGTACTTGTGGCAAGCGGGGACTACTCTCTAGTGGTGTGCAGGCTTTTCATTGCAGAGGCTGCTCTTGTTGTAGAATAGAGCATAGGCTCCATAGCTGCGGTGCATGGGCTTTGTTGCCATATGGCATGTGGAATCTTCCTGGACCAGGGATTGAACCCGTCTCCTGTGTTAGCAGGTGGATTGTTAACCACTGGGCAACCAGGGAAGTCCACAAACTTTAAAAAATAAAACCTTTCATTCAATCAAGCTGATACACACAAGAGTCCCAATGTTGAAATTCGTCATTTCTGTATATAAAACTGCATGTTCCAGTTCAAAACACTTACACAAAACCAGTGAAGAGTGGCAGGGCCTGGCTGGGCACACACAATGTGGCTAAAAGGCTGAGGGCCTCAGGCAGCCCCACGGCTGACCTCCCCTCCTGTTAGTGCACAGAACCCTGGAAGTTCTGGCTCCCAGGTGGCCCAGGGAAGGAATGTGGACTGTATCATACTCAACGGCTTTCCTCTGCAGAATAAGGGGTCTCCACTTAAAACAAACCCTGCAACCTGCAAAGTTCATAAGAAAGTTTTATTTTAGTCAATAGATTATCCAACTGCTTGAGTTTCTTAGGAGATGTTTGATTTCTGGACATGCATGGAGAGGAGTCCTGGGCTTGCACCGTGGCCTCTGAGGCATGTGTGTCTGCTTACCTTGCTCCTTGCCCAGCTCCTCACTGCCCCTGCCCTCTAACCCTTAGCCTTCATCTTTTGTAAGATGAAGGCATGCATACATGCATGCGTGCTCAATCGCTTCACTCATGTCCAACTCTGTGTGACACTATGGATTGTAGCCTCTCAGGTTCCTCTGTCCGTGGGACTCTCCGTGCAAAAATACTGGAATGGGTTGCCATGCCCTCCTCCAGGGGATCTTCCCAGCCCAGGGATCGAACCCAAGTCTCTTATGTCTCCTGCATTGGCAGGCATGATCTTTACCACTAGTGCCACTTGGGAAGCCCTTATAAGGGGTGATGGGCATCTAATTTCAGGTATCTAATTTTTGAGGAATTACTTGCTCTTGATTGGGCCATTGGGTGGGTCTGGGGATGGTGGGGCAGAGGCTGGAGACTTCACCCTGGACTCTGGAGTGTTCACAAGTAGAAGGAAAACAGGATGGTTGCTGAGTATTTATTTATTTACTTGCTTATTTAGAAATGAAATGAATGCTGCTGGAAAAGACCATGACCCACCAGGCCCTGTGGTTAGCGGCATGGCCAGGAAAGGCCAGAGCTGGGCGCCTAGTTCCCAGTCAATGACTCGCTTCCAGGAAATTACACAACTTGGAGACACAAGTGGGCAGAGAGGCTGGTGGTAAACATGGGTGGGGGGATAATGTTATGTTTTCTCATGAAAGTAAGAGTATAATTGAAATCAAACCTGGGGGGCTCTGGGGTTTCTCAGGGTGCAACTCTGAGGAACCCAGGGTTTCTTTAGTTGCAACCCTGGTGGTGGGGTGGGCCTGGGGTATCTTAGGTGCATTTTGGCAGCCTCTGGGCAAGCTGGCCTCCCTTCTTTGGGTTGGGGCCTGGGGGCCACTGCAAGGCCCCCCAGGAAGTAGTGAGTGTAACACACCAGTGAGTACAGCCAGGTGTGGGCAGTGGCCACTTCCCAAGGGCTGGTTTAGGGGACACTCTTCTCCCTTTGTGGCAAGGCAGGTACTTATTTAAGCTCCTAAACCTCTTCTGGGAAAACCAACATATTTTGTTCAATGTCTGATTTCCTCTCAGATTGTTAAATCTCCTTAGTTGCTTCCAGCCCCTGCAGCCACCACCTCCCCCTTCATACTCGCCCATCCCACCCCGCCAGTCATGAAGAGCCAGTCATGAAGAAAGCTGGGGACAACCAAGAGCCCGGATCCCTTGCATATAGTTCTGCTAAAGAATCCCGCAGTTCAGAATGCTTCCCTGGGATCTGCTGGAAATACCCTCATCTAAATTCTTGAGCTAGTTTTAAATGCACAGGTTTCCCAGGTCCCCAGTGAAAAACAGTAATAGAAAAGAAACGCTGGTTAATAAGGCTTCAGGAAAACAACGCTCTTCTCTTGAACACATACGCGGGTCTTTCTTAGGGGTAATTACCAAAAAAATGGGAAACTTTAGTTTAAAAAAAAAAAAGTGCATTCCTGGATCCAGCCCTGAAATTCAGAGGTGTGGGCTCAGGAATCTGCCTGTTTAGCCGCCCCTCCCCCAATATGATTTTGATGATCTGCAGGTTTGGAATCCACACCTCCACAGGAGGATTTTTGGCCTCTGGGAGGAAGGGCCAAGGTGCAAAAGATTCAGTTAGTACAAAATCAAGCCAGCTTTCTCTGGTAGGGAGGTGGAGGGCCTGTGGCACAATAATCTTTGCTGTAGTGTTTTCTTCGGCTACCCTAATCAAGTATCGGTCATATTCCAGATCTAGGTGGGCCCTGGGAAGCCGGGGGAGTGGTTGTGATGGTCAACATCTGCACTGAGTTTTACACTGTTGTAAACAGAGCACAGCATATGCTTAGTGCTCACAATAGCCCCACAGGGTTGGCTCGAATATCATCTCCATTTTTTAATAGAAGAGGAAACTTAGGCTCAGAGAGGTTAATTAATTCACCAAAACCACACCGTGAATAACTAGTCACTGTAGGATTTCAAAACCAGGCATCCTGCCTGGCTCCCAGTTGTGCCCCCAGATGCTATGCTAAGTCACTTCAGTCATGTTTGACTCTTTGCAACCCCATGGACTGTAGCCTGCCATGCTCTTCTGTCCATGGGATTCTCCAGGCAATAATACTGGAGAAAGTTGCCATTTCCTCCTCCAAGGGATCTTCCTGACCCAGACATTGAACCGGCATCTCTTACATCTCCTGCACTGGCAGGCGGGGTTCTTACCATTAGCACCATCTGTGCCCACAAGGAGCTCTGAATTAAGTGGAGAAGACAGAAGGGCCCACTGGGCATAAAAACGTGTGGTGGCCAGTTAGGGGATATAGAGGCCCCAGCAATGCAGAGAGATACCCAAGCAGAGGAAGAGCCAGATCAATTGGACTTCATCATTATTGTAGGTATGCCCATTCATCCAGCACAGGGACCAGCTCAAACTTCAGAACGAACAGCAACATGAAACATGCTTGCTGTCTGAGGTCAGAAAAATGTAATGGGTGGCCTGTGACCAGTCCCAGCACTGCCTCTCTTGCAGGTACAGATGCCAGTGGTGTCCTGTATCCAGAGTTCAGCCACGGGTGAGGCAGGCCCTCACTGCGAGAAATGCAGGCATTCCTGAGATGCTACATGTGCACTTTTAATAAATAAATCATATATTTCATTCTCAAAGGAGTATGTTTCAAAGAATCTTATGTTGACTGCTGCTGCTAAGTCAGTTCAGTCGTGTCTGACTCTGTACGACCCCATAGACAGCAGCCCACCAGGCTCCCCCATCCCTGGGGTTCTCCAGGCAAGAACACTGGAGTGGGTTGCCATTTCCTTCTCCAATGCGTGAAAGTGAAGTCGCTCAGTTGTGTCTGACTCTTAGCGACCCCATGGACTGCAGCCTACCAGGCTCCTCCATCCATGGGATATTCCCGGCCAAAGTACTGGAGTGGGGTGCCATTGCCTTCTCCTATGTTGACTAACTCTTTGTAAATTACTACCATTTTATCAATGACTTCCCTGGTGGCTCAGATAGTAAAGAATCTGCCTGCAATGAAGGAAGCCTGGGTTTGATCCCTGGGTCAGGAAGATCCTCTGGAGAAGGGAATGGTAACCTACTCCAGCATTGTTGCCTCGAGAATTCCATGGACAGAGGAGCCTGGCAGACTACAGTTTCATGGGGTTGCAAAGAGTCAGACACCACTGAGTGACTAATACACAAACACACCAATTTATCAATAATTCCTGGAACTCGTGTGTGTGTGTGGGTGTGTAGAGAGACAGAAGAAGAGCCAGTGGGGAGAAGTATCCTCTCTGGTCTTGTCTTTCTGCTCTCAGTTCCTAATTGCTATTTGTTCCCACCAGGCTGTGTGGGGAACATCTGGGGCTGAGGCTGGAATCAGCAGGTGCTGCCCTGAGAACATCACTGCAGAACTTCTCCAGGGCAGGCCAACTGGTCAGGACCCTGCAGAGAAGTTTCCAGAGTCCCTTTTCTGCCAAGGGAACCCAGAGTTGGGTCTTTCTCATTTTCTCTGATGATTCTTTTTTTTAAATAATTCTATTTTTGGCTGGGCTGGGTCTGCATTGTTGCCCAGGCTTTTCTCTAGTTGTGGCGAGTTGGGGCTACTCTCTAGTGCAGTGTGCGGGCTTCTCATTTTGGTGGCTTCTCTTGTTGTGGCTCCCAGGTCCTACTTGTTGTTGTTCAGTCGCTCAGTTGTATGACTCTTTGCAACCCCACAGACTGCAGCATGCCAGGCTTCCCTGTCCTTCACCGTCTCCCAGAGCTTGCTCAAAATCATGTCTGTTGAGTCGGTGGGGCCATCCAACCATCTCATCCTCTGTCATCCCCTTCTCCTCCCACCTTCAATCTTTCCCAGCTTCAGGGTCTTTTCCAGTGAGTCAGCTCTTCGCATCAGGTGGCCTAAGTATAGGAGCTTCAACTTCAGCATCAGTCCTTCCAATGAATATTCAGGACTGATTTCCTTTAGGATGGACTGGTTGGCTCTCCTTTCAGTCCAAGGAACTCTCAAAAGTCTTCTCCAACACCACAGTTCAAAAAGCATCAATTCCTCAACACTCAGCCTTCTTTATAGTCCAACTGTCATACATACATGACTACTGGGAAAACTATAGCTTTGACTAGACAGACCTTTGTTGATAAAGTAATGTCTCTGCTTTTTAATATGCTGTCACAGTTCTATGTTTGTCACAGTTCTTCTTCCAAGGAGCAAGTGTCTTTTAATTTCACGGCTGAAGTCACCATCTGCAGTGATTTTGGAGCCCAAGAAAATAAAGTCTGTCACTGTTTCCATTGTTTCCCCATCTATTTGCCATGAAGTGATGAGACTGGATGCCATGATCTTCATTTTTTGAATGTTGAGTTTTAAGTCAGCTTTTCACTCTCCTCTTTCACTGTCATCAAGAGGCTCTTCACTTTTGCTATAAGGGTGATATCATCAGCATATCTGAGGTTATTGATATTTTTCCATGCAATCTTGATTCCAGCTTGTGCTTCATCTAGTCCAGCATTTCTCATGATGTACTCTGCATATAAGTTAAATAAGGAGGGTGGCAATATATAGCCTTGACATACTCCTTTCCCAATTTTGAACCAGTCTGTTGCTCCATGCCCGGTTCTAACTGTTGCTTCTTGACCTGCATATGGTTTCTCAGGAGGCAGGTAAGGTGGTCTGGTATTCCCGTCTCTTTAGGAATTTCCCGGGCTCAGTAGTTCTGGTGCATGGGTTAGTTGCTCTGTAGCATGTGGGATCTTCCTAGATCAGGGATCAAATCTGTGTCCCCTGCATTGGCAGGAAAATTCTTTACATGACTGAGCCACCAGGGAAGCCCTCTCTGAATGATTCTCGAGGAATAAAATCTGGATAAAGCAAAGGGACAATGTTTACTTTGATTTGTGAAGTGTTTTTAGTTCCAGATATTTATGAAGAAAACCTCCTTGGATATAAAATTTAGGGAAGCTTAAAAATCATTATCATGGTACTTGCACTAATATGGGAATAGGCCTGAGCCCTTGGGAGCCCTGGATGGGCACTTTGGGGACCTGAGTACAGTGCAGGCTTAGAAGTAGGACAGAAAAGTCAGGGGGTGGAGGTGGGGCGTCTTCCCTGCTGAAGTCCGTTTCTGAACTGAAAATGGCATGATTGTCCAGAACACTATGAAACTGTAGTCCAATTTCTAGACACTGTGGTATATTGTACAAAGGACAGAGCATGAGAGGTCAGAAGGGTATTGTGGGGATGGAAGTCATCTCCGGATGTGCTGAGTGGTGAGGCAGTGCAGGCCTAAGGTAGGAGCTGATGCATGTTGGCGACACTGGGCTGTGACTTAGGGAATGCCAGGCAGATCCCACAGTGACCAGTGGACCTGCTGGCATTTTCTGGAATCAAGAAGTCTGCACAAAGTCTAAAAGGGGCAGGAAGGGCCTTGTTAGGCAGAGTGACAGGTGCCAGCCTGGCTTGATTTTCTCTACATGGGAGTCCTGGCCCATCACATGTCTACAAAATGCTTCAGGGTTCTCAGCGGAAGACTGCTGAGCAAACAAAATATCTGAGCAACTTCTTCTGCAATTCATAATTGTTTAAAGGCAAAGCAAAAACACAGAGCCCCAGGCAGATAGTCTGTCTGTTTTGGTATTTATTTCTATCATACCCTCTGAAATGGGAACAAGGGAAGGGACAAGCCCTCCCCAGTCCTTCCCCACCGCCCTGCACCCTATGGGACCAGATGAGGTTATCAGACTAGGTCTCTCAAGGTACCTGGCCCTCAGCCCCACCCCAGCCAACCTCCTCTTCTCACCTAAGCTGACAAGCTTCCTGCACAGTCATAGCCTCACGGCTGTCAGGGGCGTGATCAGTGTCAAAGCCTGTGTGAGGCCTGCAGGAACACAGCCTCAGCTGTCTTTATGCAGGCTGTATTTAAATTTTAACAGCCCCATTTTACAGATTGCAAAACTAAGACTTATAGAGGTGTCGATGGTACAGCTCCATGATCTCAGTCAAATTCCCCTGAATTGAAAGGCCCTAAGCTTATCATCGGAGAAGGCAATGGCACCCCACTCCAGTATTCTTGTCTGGAAAATCCCACGGATGGAGGAGCCTTGAGGGCTGCAGTCCATGGGGTTGCTGAGGGTCGGACACGACTGAGCGACTTCACTTTCACGCATTGGAGAAGGACATGGCAACCCACTCCAGCGTTCTTGCCTGGAGAATCCCTGTGCGTCTATGGGGTCTCACAGAGTCGGACACGACTGAAGTGACTTAGCAGCAAGCTTATCATCCCCCTGTTTACCCCTCCCTGCCCTGGACCTTGTATCCTTCAGCTGGGCTCTCACTTCTGTCCCTGCGCTGTCCCCTCGAGGCCGTGTCCTCCGATGCCAATGCCCAGGCTCCTGAAGGCCATCCTTGACCCCACACTAGTGTCTCTGTTCTGGGCCTGCAGTCTCAAGGAGGAATCCTCACCTTGGTACACTCCCAGCTCCTCTAGGAAACCATCCCTCGTGCACCCCCTCCCCTCCCATGCCCCACAGCCTCTGGGGAATCTCTGGAAAGGCCTCCCGATGTGCTAGAGCCTTCCTCATGACAGGCGTGCTTCTGATACTGGGTGGTCTGCATTGTGGGAGGCCTTTAAGCTGAATTCAGTGAGCCTGTGTCAGGGACAGTAAAAGGGACATCATGGCATGCAGAGCAGAGGCGAGGGACTCTTCCAGCTGGAAAATTCTGGGATCCTCAGATCACCCAACTTGGCCCATGGTCTGTCACCTAACTCAGGCCCTGGCCTCTCACTGGGGTGTTCCCAGAAGGCTGGGCTGCTGCAGGATGAGGGTAAAGGTTTGCTCAACAAACACACCATGAGTTCTCATGTTCAGCATACAGCACAGCTTTGGCTTGTATGTGAGCTCTGGAAAGTTCTGTTGGCTAGATGTGAAGTGAAGCATCTGATGTCATCTAATGGCCCTGTGCCTGATACATAGTGTCTTACAACCCTTCATTGAATACGTGAATGAACAGATGAATGAATCAGAGAATGATTTCCATGACGTTTTAAGCCAACAATTGGGGCCACTATATTTCTCTGGGCTGCAATAACAAAGTACCAGAGGTTGGGAACTTAACTAATAGTTTATTTCTTTATAGTCCTGGAGGCTGAAAGTCTAAAATCAAGGCATCTGCAGGGTCAGCTTCCCCTGACGCCTCTCTCCTTGGCATATCAACAGCCATCTTCTCCCTGTTTCCTCATATGGTCTTTAGACTATATGATCTTTCCACTGTGCATGTCTATGTCGCAATATCGTCTTCTCATAAGAAGAGATTCAGTTCAGTTCAGTTCAGCCGCTCAGTCCTGTCCGACTCTTTGCGACCCCATGAATTGCAGCACACCAGGCCTCCCTGTCCATCACCAACTCCCAGAATTCACTCAAACTCATGTCCATCAAGTCGGTGATGCCATCCAGCCATCTCATCCTCTGTCGTCCCCTTCTTCCGCCCCCAATCCCTCCCAGCAGATTAGTCCCATCTAATGACCTCATGTTACCTTGGTGGTGGTTTAGTCGCTAAGTCGTGTCCAACTCTTGTGAGCCCATAGACTGTGGCCTGCAAGGCTCCTCAGTCCATGGAATTCTCCAGTCAAGAATACTGGAGTGGGTTGCCATTGCCTTCTCCAGGGGATTTTCCTGATCCAGGAATTGAACCTGGGTCTCCTACATTGCAGGCAGAGTCTTTACTGACTGAGCTATGAGGGAAGACCCCATTTTACCTTAATCACCCCTTTTCAGGCCCCATCTCCACATATAGTCACATAAGAGGAGTTAGGACTTTAACACATCAATTTTGCAGGGACACAGTTCTGCCCATTACAGCCTCTGATTCGTCAGTCACAAGTAGGATGTGGCTGAAGATGCCTGTGATCTGCAGGAAGAGATGCCTCATGGGGCTCCTATGGGGGAGTTCCTGCTTGCTGTCCCTCATGTGGTCTTTCCCCCTGTGCCCTGAAGCTGTCCTCCACGTGCTCATGTCCATGTCACTAGTGGCTCTGGCAGTGCCTGGGATTCTGTGCAACCTGCAGAGATCCCATTTCCCTTCCGTCTTCAGTCTTGGCAGTCTCATTCCTCTGTTGTAACTCCCCTCTGAAGTACCAGGCCTGGGACTGCAGACCAGCTTCCAAATGTTAGCTTAAATCTGTGTGCCTGATGCCGAGTGAGAACAAACAAACTGAAACACTGGAATTTGGAGCAGAGAAAGGTTTATTGCAGGACCATACGAGAAGATGGGTGGCTCATGCTCTAAAAAACCCCAAACTTCCCAAGACTTTTGGCTAAACATTTGTAAAAGCCAGGTGAGAGAGGGTTGTTGAAAGATACATGATCAGCTAGTGCACAATTCTCTGATTGGTGATGGTGAGGTACAGGGTGGTGTCACAGGGTTTAACATTATCAACTCTTAGGCTCCAAGAGGCTTGGGGCTATGAGCTCATGGTCATCAAGTAATTAACATCATCCATTTGGTGGTGGTGGATGCGGGGAGGGTTCACATCAGTAAAACAACTCAGGACATGTGCATCATATACTGTTATCTAGGTACTTTAGCGGGGAAGGCAATGGCACCCCACCCCAGTACTTATGCCTGGAAAATCCCATGGACAGAGGATCCTGGTAGGCTCCAGTCCATGGGGTCGCTAAGAGTCGTACACGACTGAGCAACTTCACTTTCACTTTTCACTTTCACGCATTGGAGAAGGAGATGGCAACCCACTCCAGTATTCTTGCCTGGAGAATCCCAGGGACGGGGGAGCCTGGTGAGCTTCCGTCTATGGGGTCGCACAGAGTCGGACACGACTGAAGCGACTTAGCAGCAGCAGCAGCAGGTACTTTAGAGAGGAGCTTCAATTGAGGATATGGGGAAGGGCCTGTCCCAGGAAGGCAACACAGGGTCTGCTCAGTTACACCAACAAGCCTTGCCTGGCCTTTCCTGGCCGCAAACAGGGCAGGAGCACATTGACCTGACCTGAGGACGTGATCTGTCTCAGGCCCTGCAGTTGGGTCTGACACAGGATATGGGAATATGTCTGTGGGTCTATAGGAATAGGGTTTCCATGTCTACCACTTGGGCCCCTGCCCTACAATACCTTTATTCTTCTGTTCTTTGGTGGGGAAATATTGCTGTCCATGTGTCCTATTGGACCCTGGGCAGGTTGCTGAGCACTGTGCTCCTGGCCAGGAGGTCCAAACGCAGTCTGGCTCATGGTTGGTCAGTCATGGTTGGGGAGCTGACCTCCGCAGGCCTGGAATGGGGCTGGGCACGAGATCCGTTCTCAGCTGTCCAGGGCTCTGTCGGGGTGGTCAGCAGAGCCTGCTGGGACCTGAGAGCACAGGTGGGCAACCCAGAGATGGACCACAAGCTCCCTTCCTACGGGTTCTGTTGGGGGAAACCCTGGGTCTTTTGGAGGCGCCTGAAGATGGCACTTAGCATGTGCAGGAGTCATGACTTAGTTCACATGAATGTTGTGAACTGTGCACTGCTCATCCCATGGTAGTTTTAAAAAGTTTACTTATATATTTTATATTTGGCTGTGCTGGGTTTTCGTTGCTGTCCCCAGGCCTTCTCTAGTTGCAGTAAGTGGAGGCTACTCTCTGGTTGCCGTGCATGGCAACTGCAGTGGCTTCTCTTGTTGCAGAGCACAGGCTCTAGGGCATGCGGGCTTCAGTATTGTGGCGCATGGGCTTAGTTGCCCCATGGCAGGTGGGATCTTCCTGGACCAGGGATTGTCCCCTGCATTGCAAGGCAAATTCTTAACTACTGGACTGCCAGAAAACCCCATTCCACAGTATTTTTGAGTTAGATGCCGAACATAAAAAAGAAAAAAATTTGAAAAATCATAGATTGGATTATCACTGATTTCAGCAATCTAGTAGGCCTTGCCAGTTAGATACATATACAGGATAAAGGAAGAGGATGTGAATACATTTGTTTAAAATTAAATTGCTATCATTGTTATAAAACACCGCTTATAACTTCATTGTCTAATTTTGTAACATAATGAGCAAAATGGATTATTGTGTTTTTCTTTTTATGTCCACAGGAGAAAAGTTAGATAGTGTTATATTCTAAATTTTAATTAAACATCCATGTTATCTTAAGTAATCGTGATATGTATGTTTTAGCAATTGACTGAATTATGTCTTTTTTCACAACATGTGTTCTGAACAAAAATTATTATTAATGCTTAAATGTATAGATGTATCTATTCATCCATTTATTTCTGAGTCATAGATTCATAAGTAATATTATTACACAAATGCTTTATCCAGCAAATTTCATTTCTCTTTAAATGAATCTAGAATTTCACTAAAAAAAAAAAAAAAAAAAACGACTTTTAAGAAGTGGTGAAATAAGAGGATGAAAGGGAGACTGAGGGAACTAGCTTAACACTTCTATAAATTCCAGTTTGGACAAGTTCCCCAGCCCAGGTAAGCATGTTTCTTTGTAGCCAGAAGTTCATAGGAAATTTGGGGGCACTTGGGTTACTCTTGGGCTTCCCAGGTGGCACTGGTGGTATAGAACCCGCCTGCCAATGCAGGAGACATGAGACTTGATCCCTGTATCAGAAAGATCCCCTGGAGAAGGAAGTGGCAACCCACTCCAGTATTCTTGCCTGGAAAATCCCATGACTGGGGGCTTGGTGAACTACAGTCTATAGGACTGCAAGAGTTGGACACGATGACTTAGCATGCATGGGTTATTCTAGGACACAGAGGGGCCATCCATTGTGACAGCTTTCCACTAGTAGGATACATGCAATCAGGGAAGCACAGCTCTGCTGCCATCTGTAAAGTAGCCATTTTCTTCCTACAGCTTCAATGGCATTTAAAAAAAAAAACAGACATTTTATTTGGGAATTGCTTTAGATTCACAGAAAAGTTGCAAGGACTGCACAGAGTTCCGTTTTTCCAGCCCTTAACATCTTACGTCAGCATGCCACATGGTCACAGCTAAAGAACTGGTACTGGGGGCATTATTCTTAACTCGATCAGCAGCTTCTCCGGAGGCCACACCTCTGAATGTTCTGTACTCTCTCTGGGCCAGGATCCCATCCAGAACACCCTGTGACATTTAATCATCGTGTTCCCTCAGGCTTCCTTGCTGTGACAGTTTCTCAGACTTCCTGTTCTTGTTGACCTAGAGTGTTTTGAGGAGATCAGGTGTTTTGTCCGTCAGTCATGTGTCTGATATTCACTCACAGTGAGGCAGGAATTCCTGGTTATTGGGAGAAGGGCCTTGGGGTGCCATTCTCACCCCATCAGGTCAAGGGCACACACTCTCCACATGACTCATCACTGGTGACCTTGACCACCTGGCTGAGGTCACATCTGTCAAGTTTCTCCACTGTAGAGTTGCTCCTCCACACTTGATTCTTTGGAAGGAAGTTCTAAGCATGACCTACACTCTAGGGGTGGTGTCCATTGCATGTGCTGGAGCTATCTACAAAACTTATTTGGAATTCTTCTGTAAGGGAGTTTTGCCTATTCTCCCCATTTATTAGTTCAATCAGTAATGGACTCATGGGCATTTAATTTTATATTTTAAATTATAATGCAAAACTATAGTGTTTATTTATTTTTTTGCTCAAATTGCTCAGGTTTGGTCACTGGGAACCATTTCTAGTTAGTCCCTCTGCTGTGTTCCTTTGGTGGGTGGCCTTGATCCTTTTGTTCTCTGAGCTCACCTTTTGTTATCTGTTCTGCAGCTCACCTCATAGGCTTCCTGCCCCAGTCTTAGAATCAGCCATGTCCCCCTATATCTGCTAGGGATGCAGAGCTGCGAGATGGAGTGCCTGAGCACAAGGAACTACCTGTCAGTCCAGCTAAAAGGCAGGAGGGAGCGCCAAGGGTCACAGGGGCTCTACTTCAATGCGGGAGAATGACTTCCTGGTTAAGGGTCGCCAGCCGACCAGATGTGTAAGGTGAAGACTGGGGGAGGTGGAGGTGCTGGTGGTCAAAGATAACAGTGAGGAGGGGAGGACAGGTCTACTCGCTCCTCATTGAGGGGACCGTTACTTCCTCTTTGCTCCAGACATCTTGAGAAGAGCATGCAAATAGATCTGTGTATTCTGATTCGGTTAAGAGTGATCTTGGCTGTAGAGACAGAAAACCCCATGATTGGGCCACTGACTAGCACCAGATTTTCATATCACACACATCCTGATCCCATCTGCTTAGGACAGTCTGTCTTTCCTCTCTGCTGTCATCATGTTTGTCCTGACGCTCTTTGCTGTGGGTTTCCTGGACTGCTACTATAAGTGCTACTCCAGGGAACCAAAAGGAAGGAGAGCACAGGACTTCTGCTTTTCCCAGTGAGGCCTGCTTGTCACTGGGGAAGGGAAAGCACCCCTAGTACCCTCAGGATGGAGCCCAGCAAGGTTCGATCAGCAGGCTGCTCCTGGGGCACAAAGAGGATGGGCAGTCCTCCTGTTCTCAATATGGAGAGAGAGCCCAGAGATCAGTCAGTTCTTCCTGGGGTGGTTCCAGTGCTGGGTACAGCTCTTGGGCAAAGAGCATCCCAAAGGAGTGTAGCTGGCTCTGCAATAGTGACTCAGATCCCTCTCCAGTGAACACTCATTGACCTGGCCACTGGGAAGCAACACTCAGCCCTCAGCCTCCTTTGGGGATATCAGAAGCTGCAAAGGCTGGCCTTGTCTGAGGTTGCCCCTGCTTTGGGAGTGGCTCAAAATCAAGACTGACCCTTGTAGCCCCAGGAAATTCCCAGCACTCCCTGGGGTGGGTCACGGCACCACTCTTCCATGTCACCCGCCCTCCTGTCACTTCCCAGGGCGTGATCCCCAATCGTGATCCCTGATCGTGACCATCTAGGATCCCACTTCCCTGGGACCAGCAGCACAGAGAGTTAATTTGTGTCCAGACAGTGGGTTCCTGGAGCCCACCTTGCAGAAGCTAGTGTGCCTGTGCATTTTCAGGGAGAGAGTACCAAGGTTCCAAATACTTGCAAAAGGTTCTGGGGTATAGAAAAGGCATGGCATTGAACTGTTGGTAAGGACTGTGTGTTGAGGGGGAGAAGGAAAGGGAGGAGAGGGTGATGGTCCCAGGGGGCTCTAGAGGGACACGGTATCTTAAGGCACATCCTCCCACTCCTGCTCCACCCTTTCTTCACAGCACTGTGGGTCCAGGCAAGTATATCTTGTATAATGTTTCCCACTGCCCCTTTCAGGGTCTCTTTGGACAATATCAACTTTTAAGACAAAGGAATTAAAAAAAAATCCAAATCATTGCTCATGTATTACCTTTGCTCTAAGGACAAGAATGTATCAGACTTTTGCCA
This sequence comes from Tragelaphus eurycerus, assembly GCA_935064755.1. NCBI lineage: Eukaryota > Metazoa > Chordata > Mammalia > Artiodactyla > Bovidae > Tragelaphus > Tragelaphus eurycerus. The sequence continues at coordinate 21,156,814 of CAKXYN010000002.1, read as the reverse complement.
CGGCCAAGACCATCTTTATGGCAATGACAGGTTTCTAAAAAGTTCTTTCAGAACTGCCGGCCTAGAGGAACCAGACTGAAGCTGCAGAGAGGGGTTGAGGGGACAGAGGTATCAGTGCTTCCTGGCCAGCCCCCACCCGTGGAGTGCTGGGAAGGGAACTGCCACTCTTGGCGTATGTCTGCGTTTCCCTCCTCTAAACTGGTTTCAGACTTTTGTTTTCAGATTTGAGATATTTTTGGATGGGTAAGGATGGAAAAAAATGTGCACTCCCTTTTAGATAATTGCTACATGCCTTGTTTTTGTTTAAATTCTTGGGAATTCAAAAGGTCAGTCTGTGAAGTTCAGAGTCCTTAGACTCAGGACAGCCTCATGGGGCATGGGCCACCCCTTAGGAGCCTCTGGGCCAGGTGTGGAGTCTGTACTTCAGTGAATCAAGGAGCCAGCTACATGGGTTAGCAGAGAATACAAGGGGACACCAGGCTCAGTGTGCCTTCCACGTTCTGAAGACACTGTAGGTGTGAGGACAGACACTGCATGAATGGGTGACTAAGTCACCATGGCCCCAGAAACAAGGGTGAATCCCAGCTTCTTAGATGTGGATTTTTTTTTCCCCTAAGCCTTTATTTATTTATTTATTTTTGGCTGTGCTAGGTCTTCACTGCTGTGCACAGGCTTTCTCTAGTTGTGGCCAATGGGGGCTAGTTGTGTCTTCACTGCGGTGCACAGGCTTAGGTGCTCCTTGGCATGTGGGATCTTCCCGAACCAGGGATTGAACCCATGTCACCTGCATTGGTAGACAGATTCTTAACCACTAGACCACCAGGGAAGCCCTAGCTGTGGAATCTTGGGCAAACTTACCAACCCAGCTCCTACAAGTGGATACTGGAAATTGCAATACCTCATGATACCTCAATACCTCATATTGCAATACCAAATTCATGTAGTCATTCAGCTAGTATGGCCTTGATATTGTGCTAGAGTTTGTGATGCAAAGATGCAAGATAGACTTGTTGGCTCTTATCACCACCATCACCCTCTGCCCCCCACCCCAGGAAGTCTAGTGGGAGAGACACTTAAGCAAAGACACAGCTCAGTACATCTGAGCTAGATGGATGAGCAGAGTATTTGGAAAAATAAAATTAGGGTAGCTTGTTGACTTGATCATCCTGGATCCTTATCATATACTGTAGTTGACCTGAGAGTGACCTCGGGCAAGTTACCTATGATTTTAGCCTATCAGTAAAAGGAGATAGATAGTAATATTACCTGCCTCATTCCCATTTAGGGATCAGCTGGCTGTGACCTCCCCACCTCCCCTGAGGCTCTTTCCCTCCACACCTCCTGTTTCATCCTGTTACCTCTTGGGTTGAGGTGTCCTAGAGGGCAGGAAAAATGCCTGCTCTGTTTCCCAGGCCTGAGGCTCAGGGTTCAGGAAGCTTTTGCCTCGGGGAATGAATGCCCTGCTCAGCTTGGAATGAGAGTCCAGTGATTTTGACTTCTTGAGAAATCAGAGCAGTGTAGTTCAGTTCAGTTTAGTCGCTCAGTCGTGTCCGACTCTTTGCGACCCCATGGACTGCAGCACGCCAGACTTTCCTGTCCATCACCAACTCCTGGAGCTTACTCAAACTCATGTCCATTGAGTCGGTGATGCCATCCAACCGTCTCATCCTCTGTTGTCCCATTTTCCTCCCACCTTCAGTCCTTCCCAGCATCAGGGTCTTTTCCAATGAGTCAGTTCTTCGTATCAGGTGGCCAAAGTATTGGAGCTTCAGCTTCAGCATCAGTCCATGAATATTCAGGACTGCTTTCTTTTACGATGGACTGGTTGGATATCCTTGCTGTTCAAGGGACTCTCAAGAGTCTTCTCTAATACCACAGTTCAAAAGCATCAATTCTTTGGCACTCAGCTTTCTTTGTAGTCTGACTCTCACATCCATATATGACTATCAGAAAAACCATAGCTTTAACTAAACGGAGCTTTGTTGGCAAAGTAATGTCTCTGGTTTTTAATATGCTATCTAGGTTGGTCATAATTTTTCTTGCAAGGAGCAAATGTCTTTATTTCATGGCTGCAGTCACCATCTGCAGTGATTTTAGAGCCCAAGAAAATAGTCTGCCACTGTTTTCATTGTTTCCCCATCTATTTGCCATGAAGTGATGGGACCAGATGCCATGATATTAGTTTTCTGAATGTTAAGTTTTAAGCCAACTTTTTCACTCTCCTCTTTCACTTTTATTAAGGGGCTCTTTAGTTCTTCGCTTTCTGCCATAAGGGTGGTGTCATCTGCACATCTGAAGTTATTGATATTTCTCCCGGCCATCCCGATTCCAGCTTGTGCTTCATCCAGCCAAGCAATTCTCATGATGTACTCTACATATAAGTTAAATAAGCAGAGTGACAATATGCAGCCTTGAAGTACTCCTTTTCCCAATTTGGAACCAGTCTGTTGTTCCATGTCCAGTTCTAACTGTTGCTTCTTGACCTGCATACAGATTTCTCAGGAGGCAGGTCAGGTGGTCTGGTATTCCCATCTCTTTCAGAATTTTCCACAGTTTGTTGTGATCCACACAGTCAAAGGCTTTGGCATAGTCAGTAAAGCAGAAGTAGATATTTTTATGGAACTCTCTTGTTTTTCCAGTGATCCAGTGGATGTTGGCAATTTGATCTCTGGTTTCTCTGCCTTTTCTAAAATCAGCTTGAACATCTGGAAGTTCATAGTTCCTGTACTGTTGAAGCCCGCCTTGGAGAATTTTGAGCATTACTTTGCTAGCGTGTGAGAAGAGTGCAATTGTGCAGTAGTTTGAGCATTCTTTGGCATTGCCTTTCTTTGGGATTAGAATGAAAACTGACCTTTTCCAGTCCTGTGGCCACTGCTGAGTTTTCCAAATGTGCTGGCATATTGAGTGCAGCACTTTCACAGCATCATCTTTTAGGATTTAAAAGAGCTCAACTGGAATTCCATTGCCTCCACTAGCTTTGTTCGTAGTGATGCTCCCTAAGGCCCATTTGAGTTCTCATTCCAGGATGTCTGGCTCTAGGTGAGTGATCACACCATCGTGATTATCTGGGTCATGAAGATCTTTTTTGTACAGTTCTTCTGTGTATTTTTGCCACCTCTTCTTAATATCTTCTTCTTCTGTTAGGTCCATATTCTTTCTGTCCTTTATTGGGCCCATCTTTGCATGAAATGTTCCCTTGGTATCTCTAATTTTCTTGAAGTGATCTCTAGTCTTTCCCATCTATTGTTTTTCTCTGTTTCTTTGCATTGATCACTGAGGAAGGCATTCTTATCTCTCTAGGGATTGGTCAAATCCTTCTGAAGAGATGGTGAATGATGGGAGTAGAATTTGAGCAACCTGGCCTTGGTCCTCAGGGATGAAACAAAAGTTCTGCTGTGTCTCCTCCATGGACAGGCTTACTTTGGATCCAGGGCCACAAAATTTCTGATGACTGGCTACTTTATTTATTTTTGGCTGCGCTGGGTCTTCTTCTAGTTGTGATGAGTGGTGGCTATTCTAGTTGCTTTGTGCAGGCATCTCATTGAGGTGACTTCTCTTGCTGTGGAGCATGGGTTCCAAGTGCATAGGCTTCCAAAGCTTTCGGGCTCTGGAGTGCAGCCTCAGTACTTGTGATGTACAAGCTTAGTTGAGCCATGGTATATGGGATCTTTTTGGACCAAGGGTCGAGCCTGTGGTTGGCAGACAGATTCTTTTTTTTTTTTTATTTTCTACAAATGTCTGGGGTAGGAAAACAGGGCTTCCCAGTTCATGGTGGCCCCAACGACAATGACCCTCAAGGGCTGATTTTGGCCTCTAGTCCTGGTTGAGGAGAAAAGGGACCTCCTACAGCTCTATTCTTCCCTGGTGGCTCAGATGATAAAGAATCCGCCTGCAACACAGGAGACCTGGGTTCGAACCCTGGCTGGGGAAGGTCTCTTGGAGAAGGAAATGGCTACCCCCTCCAGTATTCTTGTCTGGATAATTCTATGAGCAGAGAAGCCTGGCAGGCTACAGTCCACGGGGTTGCAAAGAGTCACAACCAAACCACTAACAGTTTCACTTTTACAGCTCTATGAGAGAGAGGCCCTGGCAGGCGAATTCTTAATCACTGGGCCACCAGGGAAGTCCCAGCTGGCTACTTTGAAAGAAGTCCATTCATGAATGATTTTCTTGTTGAGTCTCTCCACTGGTCCTGACAAGCTGTGTTTTTCTGCTTTGTGCAAGGGCAGGATGGGCAGAGCTGGACCCAAAAGGCCAGGGTAGATTAAGGTACTTCATTTCTGAATCAGGGACAGTTCCTGGTAATTGCACTCTGAGATATGCCCACTTTTTCAGGTGGGAGTCCAAGAACATTTGGTCGGAGTGACAGATACAATCTTAGGTAGCTTCTGCAGGATGTAGAGTGGTGTACCTTCCTGGAAAGTCTTCTTTGTGTCAGGGGCTTTGTGTGTTCACAAGATAAAGTGCTGATGAAACTGTTCTTTTGTACAGGAGACAATTCTGCACATGGGCATATGTCTTACAAGGGGAATTCAAGAGCATGCAGTCCACTCCCCCACATTTCACCAATAGGGAAGTCAAGGCTGAGGGACAGATGAGGGGCCGTCTCTGTCTTGGGGTGTTGGCATCTATCTGTGTTTCCTCCTCTGGATCCTGTGTCTGTGGCCTTCTTCTTGTCCACTCCTGGCCTGCTCATTTCTTGCTCATTTTAAGAAGCTGCTGCTCCTGCTGCTAAGTCCTTCAGTCGCATCCGACTCTATGCGACCCCATAGACGGCAGCCCACCAGGCTCCTCTGTCCCTGGGATTCTTCAGGCAAGAAGACTGGAGTGGGTTGCCATTTCCTTCTCCAATGCATGTATGCATGCTAAGTTGCTTCAGTCGTGTCCGACTCTGTGCGACCCTATGGACGGCAGCCCACCAGGCTCCTCTGTCCATGGTATAGGCAAGAATACTGGAATGGGTTATCATTTCCTTCTCCTCATTTTAAGAAGAGGTGATTTCTGAAATCTTTCCCCACTCCTTCCCTCCACTGGTCGGACTTTTCAGGGCTACCAAAGCATCTTGGGTTTCCTCTGTCACTGACCTGTTGCTTTATGTCTGCATTACTCCCGGTAGCTAACTTCGGTGAGTTACAGGCAGGCAGCGAGATTTTGCTTTCTTACACACAACACTTACAGTGCCGAATGAATGAATTAACGAAAAAATGAACCAGTTGTGCAGGAATCAGGAAATCGCTTGCCCATCCGGAACATTCCAGCCCCCTGAACACTTTGAATCTGGGCTGCTCAACGGGTCTAATAATTCCCGGTTCCACCTGGCCAATTTAGGGAGGTCCCAGAGGCACACGGGGCCCGGGGCGCGCCTGGAACGCGCCGCATTGTTAGGGCGATGAGGCCAGGTGATCGGCCGGCCAGGGCGCGGCGGCGGCGATTGCCCGTGCCGCCTCGAGGGGGCCCTGCGGCGGGCGCGGCGGCGAGCCAGGAGGACGGGCCCGCCTGCGCGCTGCTTGCGCTGTTCGGAGCCCTGCCTGCTGCGGCCATCGCCCCGCGGGACCGACCGCGCCGCCGCTCGCCCAGGTACTGGAGCGGGGAGCGCACCGCCAACCTCTTTGTTTCGAGCTGGCGCCAGCGTCCGCTCCAGGGGCTCGGGGCGCGCGAGCAAACGGAGTTACGCGCGCGCGGGTACATGAGCTGGGGCGAGCGGGTATCGAGAGCTCGGCCGGGATCCGGGGTACCAGGGAGTAGGACTTAGGGACGGAGGCGGGTGAACCCGGCGAGGGCGCGGGCGGGCTCGGCCAGGGTCCCGGACGCGGTTTGGGGACGGGGGCGCGGGGACAGCGCTGGGGCAGGCGGATGCAGCCGGGGAGCAGGCCAGCTCGATCGGGGGCCCGCGGGCCAGAGCGGCACTGTTGCGGCGGCGCCCGGGTGAACTTCGCTCTCTAGGACGAGTCCTGAGACTCCGCAGCGGAGAGCCGAGCTTGGAGCTGCAATGGGAAGGCTCAGGACCCTTCTCCGGCTCTTTGCAAGCAGGCTTTCCGGTGCGTTTCTCTTTCCCTTTCCCTGTGTTGGGCGGGCAGCAGGGGGGGGGGGGGGGTCCCTTGGTGCTTCCTTCCTAACTTCTAAAGGAGCGGGAACCAGGCCGGGGGCGTGCGTGGCCGAGGCCACCTGTGGCACGTGCCTACTGGCACGCCGGCGCTGTAGCTGACAGGCAGAAAGAGGGAGGGTCTGAGACTCGGTGGGCGCCGTAGGGGTCTGATAAATGAGCTGGAGTCTTTTGCCTGAAGTGATTTGAAAATCTGTGTGGCGGGAAGGGGCTGAAGAGCTCCACTCCAATTCTTGAGACAGCGCTGGTTGAAAAATAAAAGCGGAGACCACTATTGAAGGAGGTCACTGCCCATTTAGAAGCATCCCCAGACCCCTAGGGTGTCCCTGTCCTTCACACACTTTGATCTGCTGGCAGTACCTCCCCCCGCCCCCGACCCCACCCCCCATAGTGTCTCTCTGTAACGTGAGCCCTTGATCATGGAGGACTCTAAATATACTGAAAATTTGATTGAAAATTATCATTGCATCCTTATCACTTAGCCCTTCAGAACTAACCATCTTGGCATTTTGGGATACGTGGTCAGTGGATACTATTTTTTTGAAGTGCTTTAGTTTGTTGCCTTTTGAAAGAGATATAAGACATAAGTCCTTGTGATTCTTCCCTTCTTTAGGGACTGGGAGGTTATATTTGCAAATCAATCAACAAGTATTAAGAAAGGCATTTCTGTGCAGAGGCCTGGAGGGGCGAGGGAGTCTCTGCAGCTGGAGGATGGTGGGGGCTTGGCCAGTCTGCAGGGAATGAGGGGAACTCTGCACAGGGAGCTGACTGTGGGAACTGGCAGAAGGCCAGACTCCTGACCTCAAAGACAAAGTAATAGTAATCTTAGTAATTTTACAAAGTAATAGTGACCCCAGAGGCAAAGTAACAACATGGTCATAGTAAATCCTACATGTTTGCTTGTGCTAAATGCTTTGCATACATGCATTGCATTCGCTCAAATTAACAGCCTTTGGAGGGAGCTGGGATAATTGCTCCATCTTACAGATGTGCAAACTGAGAGGCAAAGAAAGGCTAAATATCTTGCCCAAGTTGTTGCTCAATCAACATGGGGGTGAAGCCCAGGGTTTGTCCAGGACAGTGAAATTCCAGGGCCCTGAAGTTGCTGCTGCTTGTCTGTCAAGTGGATGCATGTCCTGACAGCAAATTTCTCAGCCGAGGTGTCACAGTTATCAGCAGCAGCAGATGAATCACTTCTTTACAAACCACGGAGAAGATAGAAAAAGGAGTAGCCTCCGGGAGCACTCCTGGATGCAAATTGACTTGGCTTTTTATAAAAATGTAGCTTTGGCACCTCTTGATTTTAAATGGAGCTATTTGCAAAGGTGACCCTGGGAGCTAAATGTCACCAGGTTGAAGTCTGTTGCTGGGCTGCAGGACGTATTACTGATGGGATTAAAAATGGCCTGGGAAGAAGGCACAAAACAAGAACAGAGAGGGGAAAGACAGAGGGGAGAGATTTCTGACCCACCATGTGGCAAAGGCAGCTTGTACGCAAGGCCTATTTTACAGATGAGTATGTTTGTTAAAGGGCAGAATGTTTAGGGACCAGAGCAGACCAGTCCTCTGGCTCTCCGTGCTTGCAGTACTCCTTCTCTAGGGTCAGCCTGGCATAAACCACCACCATGCTAGAGGACAACCTTTTGTCTCCAACCACACCCTGCCCTGACCCCTCCACTCACACCCTCAGACTCTTATGGAGGCCAGGTGCAGGGTGTTCCTGCTAGAGAAACAGCCTCCCACTAGTAGAAAGTTACCTTGTATCCCAGCCACCTAGTGCACCCACAGCTCCCCGAGTAGAGAGGTTTCCTTACCGTGGTTCCCCTTTGTCTTAGAAAGGACTGTTTTTAGACTAGGTTTGAAGAGTCTGCTGGCAGCGGAAGCTGGAGAAGGGTGGGGTTCCCGAGGTATGCAGACCCCGAACCCCAGGCTCTTTCCTTTGAGACCTGGTGAGTTAGGGGGATCATCGATGACCTAGGGCTGGCCCTGTTCCTCTGGAATCCTTTGCATTTGTCTCTATTAATCCAGAACAAGAGGTCTGGCTAGTCAGTTTGTTCAATAGGCATTTTGTTAACTCCGAATAGCTACCTGTTTCTGGCTTTTAGCAAATGTTTTTAGAATCTTACTGTCTTCATTATTGTCCAGATTCCGAGCTCTGCTCTAGCTATGGAAAGAATTACTTCTGTTAACCCTCATGGCTAAGCAGAGGCAGGTGTGAGACAGTGTGATGTGACCCGATCTTCCCAGGGATGTCCATGTGGAGCTAATATTCAAACCCTGACTGTCCAACTGCGAGGATGTATTCTCTGTGCTGCCTCACTGCTTTTAAAAACACCTAGATGTAAAATTGGAGAAGGAAATGGCAACCCACTCCAGTATTCTTGCCTGGAGAATATCCCAGGGACAAAGGAGCCTAGTGGGCTGCTATCTATGGGATCGCACAGAGTTGGACACGACTGAAGTGACTTAGCAGCAGCAGCAGCAGCAGATGTTAAAAATCGGTCAAAATGCTGCTGAATGTGAGTTATCTTCTCTTAGGCGCATCTTCTGAGTATGTTGAGGCCTCAGACCAGGCAGATTTGCCACTCTGTAGTTGTTAAGTGTACTCAGCGTTGGGAACACTTGTCTGCTTCTTGTCTGTCCTTTCCCCATAAAAGCAGCAAGCTAGAATCTCCAGGTTTCTGGAGCTTCCTGTTGCACTCTGAATTTTAGGAATGTGTTTGGTGAGCACCCTCCCCGCCCCCACCCCCCAACCTTCATTTTGGTGTGTGTCAGTCAGGTGTCTTGCCAGATCCATGAACTGGGCCCTTCTGTGGGGACACCTCTCTGTTCTGCTCTGTGTGCACTTGGGGTCCCAACTGTATGCCTGTCCCTGGTGCAGGGAGGCCCGATGTCTCCCACCTGCTGCCCCAGACCCCCCTGGGGGCTCCTCTGCTGGGTAGAAGGAAGGAGCGAGTGAGGATGACCACCACATGGGCCCACTGTTGGGAGCCGTCAGAATGCCCTACGGTGTCATTGAGGGGAAGATGGTCATCAGAATGACCCCTAGACATTTAAAGAGTTATGTTACGTTTTAAAAAAGGAAGGCAATGATCTAGTATTAATGTTTGGTCTCAAATGGGCTAAATTACTGAAAAATTTATGTTTAAGGAAAATTCCCTCTTGTGGAGCATTTCCTGATTGTGCCAAGGGGGTGCTCCCCAGAGACACCAACTCTGGGTGAGAAGGCTTTGCTCCTGTTCTGCCGCCCCCTCCCCTGCTCCCAAGATTAATGCCTTCTTCTGATGGTGTGGTCACCCATGCACCTGGGGGTGCTTACTTTCCACGATCAGGTAGATCATCACCCAACATTGCAGAAAATATTTTTATCTTTGTTTTCTGGAATGTACACTGAGACTCGCAAGCTTAAATCACCTACCTATGTCATGGGGCTGGTTGTAACTCAGGTCTGTCTGGGGACAGAGCCTGTGCCTGGCCTTCACTCACAGAAGGCGAGTGTCCCCTTGGTCATGGGGGCCTGAGCATGTGCAAGGAGGGGGTGGTGTGGTATTGGGGGGGTCCCAAAGTGGAACCCAGGGATCTCTGGTTCTCCACCTGCCTCAAGTGCCTGACGGAAGCTCCGGAGCTCTCGGGTGCCCACTGTCCACAGCCGGCCTGGGTTCCAGCCACAGCTGCTTCCTCGGACGCAGCCTTCGTCCCTCTTCCTTCCTCCCTGGGCTGTGACCGTGGCATGTGGCCAGCTGCCTGCCTTCCTCACCCTCTTCTCCTTGGGGGAGTTGATAGCACTTAGTACACCTTGTACTAAGGGGTACTGGCTGTACAGAACAGGCCTGGCTCTGTTCTGAGATTGAGGCGACATCTGTGGGAATTCTCATTCCAGACAGTTGGTGCCACTCCGACCAGCTTGCACCCGTGTGCTGAGTCTCATCTCAGGTGGGAAGGGTCTCATCTCTTTTCACTGTGTCTCAGTGGGTGGCAGCATCACGGTGTGACCTGGTACCTGAGTGTAGCTTTTCCAAAACTGGTGATAAACAATAAACACCAAAGTTTTAAAGACACACTCATGAGATAGGTGCCCTGGTGGAAGACGGCCAAGGCTCTTGAGAGGGGCAGAAGCAAAGGCTTTGCGTGTCAAGTACCCTGCTCCGCTCTTCTTCCAGGGAGAGGCAGCTGTGGCCCGGGAACTCGGGAGCCGGGCTTTTCACACCGGAGGATTCAGGAATCCGCTTCCCTCATTACCCTGGCCCACAGCTGCTCTGTGTTGCTTCTCACTCGTTGTGGAGCCTCCCAGGGCGTGGGGGAGCAGCCTTCATCTGGCCATGCATGTCGCCCCAGGGCCAGGCTGGGCCATTAGCTGGGGCGTCTGCGTTCTGTACACATTCCTCCCGGACGACGACGACAGGGCTGCGGCGCTGGCTTCGGGAACAAAAGGGCTGCATTGACTCTCCTCCGCGCTCGTAATCCATCACCTTTCTCAGAGGTTTCCTGAGTGCTCACCCCTCACCACTGGTGATTTTGGACGCACATCAAAGGTACGGTGAAGGCAGCGTGCTGGGAGGAGAGAGCCGGGCTCTGGCAGCCACAGATCTGGGGTAAAAGGCACCCTTTGTCCCGAGGCTGCCCTCTTGGTTCCCCACCTGCAGCCTGGGGACGGCACTGTGCTCCAAGGGGCTCACGCCAGCGCTCCTCCTGGATGCTGTTTTGTTTGACTACTGGGTCTCCTGAGTGGCCCAGGGCTTCCCTCCTGCTTGCTGGCTCTTGGGCCACTGCTTACTCTCATTCGCTGAATTGTCACTGCCCCCCACCCCCTGCCCCCACCCCAGGGCTCCTGTTGAAACATCACTTCTGCATTCTTGGAGTCCCTATCTGATCCCTGTCAGGAGCAATCCTTTGTTATAACTGGAGGAGGTGGTGGGGGATGTGGGAGTCTCCTTTAGATCTTGGCCAGGTGTGTTTCCAGTTTGTCTTCTCTGGAAAGATCTGAAGTGGCTGGGGGTGGAGGAGAGGGGACACACCTCTGCTTGTGTCCACTGGTGGCTGAGTGAGGCAGGACTGGCTCTCAGCTGGCCAGGTGCGTGTTTTCTCTCGTCCTGCCCTAGGAGGGGAGGGGACGTTTGTCCTCTATGTTGCTCAGGGGGTGGGAGGGGATTCCCAGGTAATGGATGTGCCTTGGTTTCCTAAATTAATTTTTGACTCTTTTTCTACAAAGTAGTTTTTGTGTAATGTATTTTATGTAGACTTAGAAAAAAGGGAGAAATGTTAAAAATGCAGGAAATGTGGCCTAATAGTGCCACCCATGGAGCAGTGTTTTCACCCTCTTGTATGCCGTGTGCATTCTATGTTTTTCAAGTTTACCGATCTGATATCATGCGTATTACCAACAGTGCGGCAGTGTAAGCACTTCCCCACTTGTAACTAACTCTGCATCCACACAAGTGAATTCATTCATACGGTACAGAACCCAGTATGTACGTGGTGACCATTTATTTGTTCTCTGGTCACTTGCAGCCTTGTGCGCATTCTTGCATAGAGATTGGGCAAGATCCTGGCCAGTCATGTTCTTGGAAGGGCTTCTAAGGTCAAAGAACATAAACTATTTTTGATTGTGGGAAAATGCACGTAACATAACCATTTTCAAGTGTACACTAGTGGCATTGGTACTTTGATCTTGTGAAATCATCATATGCAGAACTGTTCTCATTTTGCAAAACCAACTCCATCCCCAGTAAGCACTAACTCCTCTTTCCTCCTCCTACAGCCCATCACCTACCATTCAGCTTTCCATTTCTATGAATTTTACTGCCCTAGGTGCCTTATGGAAGTGGAATCATACAATATTTGGTGTTTTGTGACTGGCTTATTTCACTGTACTTAATATCCTCCGGTTTCATCCATGTTGTAGGATGTACCAGGATTTCCTTCTGGAATATTTCATTGTACTTAAAGACCACTTTATCCAGTTTTCCTCTGGTAGACACTTGGGTTACTTTTCACCTTTTGGCTATTTCGAGTAACTCTTCTCTGAACATGGGTGTGTAGGTATGTGTTTGGGTCCCTGCTCTCACTTCTCTGGGGTGTATACCTAGAAGTGAACACAAGCTTTTGGAAGTTCCTTGAGATATAAGGTCAAATTGCAGTTGAGGAACAGCGTGCTGGCTGAATCCTCTTGGTGTTCACCCCGCGTGCCTGAACTCCTGGCTGGGTTGGCGCCTGCTGGGAAAAACCAGGCCTGCAGGAAAAGGAAGAGAAGACTTTTTACCAAGCTATTTTGACAGATTGTATAAACTCAGTGATTAATGGAATGAGAAAGCAGGAAGAATGTCTTTCATTAAGAAAAAAAAAAAAAGGAGGCTTTAGGGTTGCTTGGTTTTATTTTTCAATTAAAAGGGTCTGATTTTGTTTCTGGAGAATGGTTTTAATTTGGATAAATGGTTCAGTCTGGGACCCGCATGCCAGAACCTATGATGTATGAGTACAATTACTCCAGGTTTCCTCGGGAACAACACAGACCTGGGCCCTGCTCTGGCTTAGCCTTGGTGAAATGGCGATGGAGGTGGCTGTGCTTTTGGGAGGCAACTCTTCTGATCAGTATATGGAGCCTGCAGGACCGGATGCTGGTGGACGCTGGTTAATTTTTACCCTTTAAGAATGTATTCACCATCTCAAGTCAGGAATGCCAACTAGCATGCCCTACCCCCAGTGTTGGAACATGTTGGACCAGAACTGCTGGCATCGTTTCCAGTGTGGGCATTTGCAGAATTGGTTGGGCTTCAAAGGAGGTGGTTCATCCTTATATTGTCCCCTGTTATGGTGGCTTCCTGGCTCAGGCCGGGTTCAGGCCCTGGGCACTGGGTTTTCTACAGGGTGGTCTGGTGGGGCTTCTTTGGAGGGAGATGATGGGCTGAAGGATGTATCAGAGTCAGTGAATCCTGGGTGCTTGGGGAAGGATCCATCGGGTAGAAGGTCAATGAGGGCAGAGGCCTTGGGCAGGAACTGCCTTATGTGTTTTCCAGAAGAGGGAAGGGATTGAGGAAGGCAGAGGAATAAGAGGACACCAGCATTCAGCTCCAGAAACTAGGAATCTTGTCTCAAAGTCTTAGCCTTCCACGCTGATGGGGGTGGCAGGTCTCATGAGTGTTGGCCACCTTGGAGCAGTGGGGGCTTGGATAGGAAGCTCAGTCTGCACACAGGAAATGTGCATGGGTGCAACCACAGAGGAAGAACAGCTTGCTGGGCTAAGTGGTCAGAGAACTGTGGAGCCTGAAGATACTTTAGCCCTGCAGATCCTGTGGCCCAGAATGAGGGGTGTACCAGCGTGGTGGGGGAGGGGCAGGAGTGAAGGTCAGGTTAAGGGGACTGTGGGCCTTGACCTGCAGGAGAAGCTAGTGTGCACCCAGCTTTTAGGGGTGTGGGGCTGAGCCGACCCCACCCTGGGATGCCTGCCTGCACCCCTGCTGTTGAGCTGCCCTACTGGCTTGTGGAGGGGCGGGGCAGCTGTGCACAGGCCCCTGAGGAAGGTGGCTCTTAGCATAACAAATAGGAAAGTCTTTGGGCTGAGGGCTGGCCAGGCTGATGAAGACTTTGGGTTGAGATGAGTGACTGGCAACAAGAGAGTGACTTCTTTTGCTCTTTGCTCCTCCCTGCCCCCATTTAAATGCAAAAAAGTCCAAACTATAGGTCATCTGTAAGAGGATAATGCACTTTTATGGAACATGTTTCTTGTTAGAAACACTATCATGACTTAAATGATGTTTAAACATTTATAAAACTTCCCCCATTCTCAGACTTACAAATACGTGATCATCTTCCTCTTTCCTGCTTGGTTTTTGTAAGAGTTCGAGGTTTGGGCTTCCCAAGTGGCGCTAGTGGTGAAGAACCCACCTGCTAATGCAGGAGACTGAAGAGACAATGGTTTGATCCCTGGGTCAGGAAGATCCCCTGGAGGAGGATATGGGCAACCCCCTCCAGTATTCTTGCCTGAAGAATCCCGTGGACCGAGGAGCCTGGCAGGCTATGGCTACAGTTCATGGGGTCATAAGAGTTGGACACAACTGAAGCGATTTAGCACACAGTGTTAGACGTGTGGTGTGTGTATGTATGTACTTTTTATGCTGATGGTTTTCCCAAACCTATATCTTAGCCTAAGCTTTTCCCATATTTCTGCCTTGACTTCATAGTTATGACAGTGATGACCCTTACAGCCTTGCAGAGTGATGGCCATGCTTGCATGAGCTCCTAGCTGCTGGGCTGGATTCTTATTAGAGCTGCTGCTTTCAGAAGGTGAAAGAAGCAGCCTCTGAGCTCTGGCCTGCTGGAGATCTGCCAGTCGCTGATTTTGTGTGTAGCCTACAGGGAGGTATCTGCAGGCCTGGCTAGGACACAGCCCCTCTACCTAGACTGCTTGTTGTGCCCCGAAGGGCCAGGTTTTCTCCTCTGCTCCTGGGTCCTGTGGGCAACAGTGGGTGGACGTGAGTGAGGCCCTTGCCCAGTGAGGTCTTCACAAAGACACCAGGGAGGGTCAGGGCCTGGCACTGTGCCCTGTGGTCTGCCACGTGCTGATGGGATTACGTGCATCGGAGCTGCTGTCATGCTGACCTTGGCTCTGGGAGGCTTTGTGACCAGGAATCTTGGCCAGTGTCCAGCTAGAACCTGTCGGGGTTGAACTCAGCTCTGCAACTAATAATGTTCTAGTGGGGTCCAGACAGGCTCAGCTCTCAGGTTTCACTGCCAAGATAAGTTGGATTAACGGGCTGGAGCTGACAAAGACTTTTGGCCAACAGTGATCTTTCTTGTCTGCTCTCCCTCGACCCCTGCGTTTCCCTCCTTCCTTCTATTTGGCTTCACTGGTTGTTTCTGATGCGTTCTGTCTGTTGTCAGACCCGTGCACTTTTAGGATATCAGCTTCTCTGTGTCTCTTCTTATGCTGCTGGAAACGGCACAGTCTTGCCTGTTTACTCTGGGGCCAGGGCAAAAAGGGAATGGGCTCCGCAGTGAACACTGTGGCCTGGGTCCTGCCTCTCTGTGTGACCCTGGGACAGACACTTTGCTCCTTTGAAGTGCTGCTGAACACGGGGAGTTGGTATAAAGGACCTCCCTTGGTTGTTGGGGTAAATGTAATGTCATGTACACACTGGGCTTCCTGGTGGCGCTGGTGGTAAAGAACCCTCCTGCCAATGTAGGAGATGTAAGAGACATAGGTTTGATCCCTGGGTTGGGAAGATTCTCTGGAGGAGGGCATGGCAATCCACTCTAGTATTCTTGCCTGGAGAATCCCATGGACAGAGGAGCCTGGTGGGCTGTATAGTACACAGGGTCACAAAGAGTCAGACACGACTGAAGCGACTTGGCATGCGTGTGCATACTAGGCATCTTGTTTCTTTCCTTTTCACTTTGTCATTCAGCCTTTCTAGGAGCTGAATCCAGAAGGCTTTTTCGCCATGCTAGCCCACCTCCCTGAGGTAGAGCTCCTGGGAAGGAGATGGGTCTGTGGGGCTCCCGGGCTCTTCTCACCCAAGCGCATGTCCTCTGGGAGGGAGCCTGACAATCACAGGCTCACGTTGCCCTTCTGATGCCCAATTAGCATGTCCTTGGTCTTCTGATGTACTCTGGGGTTGGGCCATGTACATGTTGTTTGTATCTCTCCTCACAAAAATCTAAGCTCTTCCAAGGACAGGAACCAAGGCTTCCTCTATCTTCATGTGATAAGGGCTTTGGAAGGAGCTGAGGGACGCCTGTGTGACCTTGGTCAAGGCCTCTGCCTCTGGAGCCTCCCTACTGTAAGCCTTCACTAGAGGAGGGACAATTCCACAGCTAAGTGGAAACATTTGAGAAGCTGGTTCTTTACAAGAAGAGAGGGAGGTGCTTGCATATTTTCCCAGGGTTTCATTAATCCTCCCCCCAACAGGGCCACCATTTTCTTCTTTCTGGGAGTTTTGCTTTGCAGTGTATTCCATGAACTTTCAGAGGAGGGCAGTTTACACTTATTTTACAGGCTTGAGAATCTAGCCCACTGTTATTTTCTTGGAAAGTAGCCATATTTTAAGTTGTCGTATTATAGAAAGTTGATGGTCAGTGCCTGCTAGGAATCCATGAGGGCTCCCTGACAAGAGTTGGGAATACAAAACTGTTACTTCACTATTTCGGTAGCACAAAAGAATATTCATTTTGGACAGAGTGTGTTGTGGGGTTCCTTGAAGTCCACACTGTAAAATGTCAAGAATTATTTCCTTTGTCTTTCTCTCAGAATGGATTCCAGTCACTATACAGATCCACTAGCAATGTGTAATCTCTTGTCTGATATTTAAATGAGAGTTTTGTTCTTATAAAAATGTTGAGCATCCATCAGACTCCTGCTGAGAAAAGAGTCGCCTCTCCCACTTCACTTATCTGCTTCTGCCCAGGCCACTCAGATCATGTTCACAAATTCTTTCTGTGGGAACTGAGTGTATTTTTTTAAAAAATGGCTAGATTTTAGAGAGAAGTTTGGATGTGCTGTATGGTATCCTTGGTGCCTGGAGGCACATAACTCACGTTCAGATGATGATGAAAGAGTTGAGAGCAAGAGTGTGGCTTTGTTTGCCAGCCACAAGCTGGGTCTCTTGATTAGTTGATGCATCTGTCCTGCTGCAAGTGGCCACTGGCCACTTCAGGGCCTTGGCCTTGGCTAAATTCATGGCCCTGTGGTACACGCCCCCCGCCCCCCACCTCCCCTGCTACCCTCCTCCCACCACAAACATCACCAGCTTCCATCTCCATGATGCTGTTCTCTTCCCAGCCTGATGAATGAGATGTGGTGTGCCAGCAGTTCATAGATCTCAGGCTGGTTGCTGGGAGTAAAAGGTACGTACCTGAGGGTGACGATGGTGGGTGGGCTGACATTAATTATTGACTCTGTGTGAGGCCCTGTTAGAGGGTGACTCCATTGTTTCTTCCTTTGTTTGTTCATTCACTCCCTCACTCATTGCTCTCAGGCAGCTAGTGTTTACTGAGGGCTGGCTGTGTCCTGGGATATGGTTAACCCTCGCAAACTCAGCAGGGCTTGCTATGGCTTGATGGCTGAGACATCAGCTTGTATGCGGCAGAACAGCGTGGTGCTGGGGGTTCTTAGGACCATGGGATTGGGCTGGTGGAGGTCCTGAGGATCATGGGATTGGGTGGTTCAGGGGACCACGGGGCTGTTAGAGGTCCTGAGGATCACAGGACTGGTGGAGGTCCTGAGGATCATGGGGCTGGTGGAGGTCCTGAGGACCAGAGGGCTGGTGGAGGTCCTGAGGACCAGAGGGCTGGTGGAGGTTCTGAGGACCAGAGGGCTGGTGGAGTTCCTAAGGACCATGAGGCTGGTGGAGTTCCTGAGGACCATGGGATTGCACAGTCCTAAGGACCATGGGATTGCACAGTCCTGAGGACCATGGGGCTGGTGGAGGTCCTGAGGACCATGGGATTGGGGGATCCTGAGGTCCATGGGGCTGGTGGAGGTCCTGAGGACCATGGGATTGGGGGATCCTGAGGACCATGGGGCTGGTGGAGGTCCTGAGGACCATGTGATTGGGTGGTCCTGAGGACCGAGAGTTCAGAGCTGGGGATTCCTCCATCATAGCTGTCATTGTGTCCTTCTCTAGTTACTTATGACCATCTGATTCTGAATTCTCACTGTCATTTTGAGGTTGAGGCCACATCTGTCCAAGGCTGTCTCTCTTGGGGCCAAGGAGCCCTTCGGCTCTTGTATGAGAGGCTTTTTTGCCCTCATTCAGGACCCTGGAAACTTAACATCATCTGAATCTGTGCTTAAGGGTGAAAGGAAAAGGAGACAGACTGTTAAAGAAGTACAGATAAACCCAGTGGATGGTTGTTGAACTTAAAAGACTGCTTTTCATCCAACCTCACTTTTGAAAATGGTCATATTTTCTGGAGAATAGTATAATGAACAGTTGCATACCCTTCACCTTGATTTGCTGCCAGTTTTTTTCCTTGCCATTTTGTCATATTGGCTGTATCTCTCTCTATTTAAGTGATATCTCTCTTTATTTACATAACTTATGTGTCTATCGTGAACTTTACCCACAAATACTTTAGCCTGTGTTTCTTCAGAACAAGGACACTTTCCCTCATCTCTCAACCTCAAGACCATGATCACTCTAAGCAATTTAATTTTAATTTGTTGACATCAGCTAATGTCTAGTTCTCACTTAGATTTCTGCATTGGCCCCCCAAAGTGCTTTCTTGCTGTCCTTAATCTGTTCTGAATCTCATCGTGGCTATGTGTCACACTGTGTGATTTTGTCTATCTGTGCCCTGAAAGTGGGAGCAGGCCACCAGCTTTCTTTATTTAATATTATTATTTTTTTTTTTCATGGCTTTTCCCCCCTCGAAGACATTTTTTAAAATTTTGAGGTGATTTTCAGGCAGTTGTATGAAATACTACAGAGAGATCCTATGTACCTTGACCAGTTTCATCCTATGAAAACATCTTGAAAAACTGCAGGACTGTGTTACAACCAGGATGTTGTCATTGATAGAGTACAGAACATTCCATCCCTACAAGGATCCTGATATGTCCTTTGTAGCAACCCTACTTTTCATCCATCTGCACCCAAACTTCATCCCAACAGTCACTAATCTTCATGTCTGTAGTTTCGACATTTAAAGAATGTTACATAAATGGAATCATACAGTTTGTAGGTTTTTGGAATTGGCTGCTTTCAGTCAGCATAATTCTCTGGAGATCCATCCAAGTTGTTGCTGTATCAGGAGTTCACTCTGTCTCATTGCTGAGTGTTGCTCTGTGGTGTGGATTGACTACTGTTTTTTCACTGGTTGAAGGTCATCTCTGCTAATTTGCATCTTCAATCCATGAACATGGTATGTCTCTCCCATTGTTTAGATCTTTGATTTTGTTCACTAGCTTTGTGTAGATTTTAGCATGTAAGTCCTATATAAGTTTTGTTAGATTTACAAGTATTTATTTTTCTTTGAGTGATTGTAAATGGTACTATATTTTTCATTCTGGCTTCCATGTGATCATTGCTAGTGCATGAAAGTGAAGTCACTCAGTTATGTCCAACTTGTTGTGACCCCATGGACTGTAGCCTACCAGGCTCCTCCATCCATGGGATTTTCCAGGCAAGAGTACTAGAGTGGGTTGCCATTTCCTTCTCCAGGAGATCTTCCTGACCCAGGGATCAAACCTGGGTCTCCTACATTCCAGGCAGATGCTTTACCGGCTGAGCCACTAGAGAAGAACAGTGCTTAGAAGTACTATTGACTTATGCATGTTTATGTTGTATCCTGTGATCTTTGTCAACTCACTTACTAGTTCTAGGAGTTTTATAGATTTCATGGGATTATCTAAGTTGATAATCATGTCATCTGAAAATAGGGACAGATTTATTTATTCCCTAGCTTTGAGGTTTTGAAGAGCTGAGGGCAATTTCCTCATAGGATATGCTAGCTTGGATATGAGTCTTTTCTTGTCATTACATTCAGGATCACTTAGGTGTGAGGTGGCGTACTCTGCTTACCTCCTGTCAAGAGGTACAGTGTCTGTTGTCCTGCTCTTGGCCCCCAAAGTTTAATTACCTGGTGAAGGCCCTAGAATTTCTTGGTGTCAGGTGTATCTTCTCCTTTGTCCCTTTAAGACTCGCAAGCATCTTGCTTCCTAATCACCACTCACTCAATGGTTCAGCATCCAAGGATAGTCCTTGCCTGAATCAGTTATATATTGAGATCATGAAATGCTGGACTTTTACCATTTAAGTACTTTGCAGACATTATTCTACAAGTAATCAGACTGTTAATTACCAATTGTCTTACCTGGATAGAGTAAGATAATTTTATTTATTGTGTTTATTCTTTAGATGGTTCTGTGAATTTGGCAAAAGAAGAATGCTCTTTAGTTTGTTTTTGTGATGATACTCTCAAGTGCTCTCCAGTGGCACCCTACGTAATCTTCCTGGGAAAAAGACCGTAGCTATCACTACAGCCACGCAGCAGATGCCTACCCAGGGCTCACTTGCCCGGCTCAGCCCACTGTTTGGGTGGGTTTGCCGAGAGTCTGTATTTTCTGACATATGTCTAAGTCAGGGCTTCTTGAAGTGAGGTCTCAGGACCAACATCAGCATCCCCTGGGGGCTGTTAGAAATTCCAGGTCTGGGCTCCACCATACTCTGGTCTGGGAGTGACCGTTGCAGGGTGTTCAGATGCCCACTCAAGTCTAAGAACCACTGGTTAAGTTTATCCATTCTTCTGTATGAAGCACTAGCTCTGGAAACCCAGTGATGATTCAGTCAGATATCTTTAAAATTCAGTTTGGCTTTGCAATGATCCACACATCTTTTTGTGTCAGGCTGTGGCTGGTAATTTTTCCAGTTCCTCTCAAGGGGTCTGTACCAGGAAAGAGCTGTGGAGAGCTCCATCCTTTAGCCAGCTGAGCTCTCAATTCCTGTTCCTGCCCAAGACTAGGACACCCGGCAGAGTGTAGGATTGGAGAATGAGGTCTGCATTAACAAGTGTAAATTTGGGCATGTTCTCAGCACTCATTCATATTTCACTTTGTCCCCAACTCACTGGCTTGCTGCCTTAATGAGTGATAATCTATATTTCTGGAGGCCTTTGTTGCCAGCTCTTCTGCTTGAAAATAGTTTTATTCTTCATCAAACACATGAAGATGGAAATTCTTTTGTGTGCAAGACAGTGTGCTCTTCATGCAAAGGGAGACGAGTTGCTTCCAGCTCAGAAGCTGAGTTTAGCTCTGTGCACACGTGAAACTTGATGTAGGAAGGGGGTACGTTCATAAGAGCAAAAGGAGGTGCTGTGGGAACTGATTGTGACTAAGAGCGAGTCAACAGAGAGCCTAGGGTTTAAAGCAGATGTTTCCGTCAGTCAGGTAGATACATGTCTATATAGATCTATCATCTATCTAGATACATGAATTTGAGGGGGCTGGTGTGTTTGAAGTTTGTATGGCAGGCTAGAAATTTCCACAGGTTCTGATATTACAGTTTTGAGTTGCAAACAGTCTAGAACAGAATTCCTCCCTCTATCTTTTCCCTTTAGTCTTTTCTCAAGGCTTTCAATGGATTGGATGAGGCCCACCCAATTATGGAGGAAAATCTGCTTTACTTGATATCTACTGATTTAAATGTGAATCATATCTGAAAAAACCTTTACAGCAACATGTAGACAGACATTTGGTGTCATAACCTAGCTAAAAGGACACAGAAAATTAAGCATTACAGAGGAGAATCTGGACTAGATACAAGATTCAAGTAGCAACCTTACTTTGTACTATCTTGGGAACCCTGGACAATTTACTTCCCTTTGAGCCTCTGAGGTCAAAGGCTCTTTAGGTCCAATGGCTGTTTACTGATTTATGTAAGTAGAATAACGAGAAGTAATGTGGACATCAGGCTTGGTTGATCAAGCAACTCAACCATGTGACTGCCCATAAACTCTCTTCTCTGCCTTTTTAGTTGTCACTTTCTTTCCCTGGTGGGCCTCCTGTGACTACAAGATGGTCCATTGCATACTTCTGGAGAGAGAGCATCTCTTCTGCGGCCATTCAACAAATGTCCTTTGGCCACAGAAGCCTTGCACTGACTGGTTAAGCCTAAGTTGTACGTTTTTCCTGTAGTCAGTGACTGTGGTGGAAGAGGGGAAGATTTATGTGGGTTGGTAAATATGTGCCAGAAAAGCCACCAATGCTGTCCCCTTGCTGGTTGGCCTCAGCCCAGGGCTCCCATGAGATAATGCACTGTCTGGCACATGTAAGTACTGAACAAAGTGGGCTGTGATTATAATATCCCCTACCTGGTTAAGCAGGGAAACTCTTCTGTACGTTGGCTTAGAATAGACCTAGGTGGATTCCCCAGGAAAAGGTCCTTATTGAAAGGGACTTACTGGCAGGAGGGGTAGAGTTCTCTGCTGCTGATAAGTCCTGCTCTGTTGCTTACTGGCCTGTGACCTTCAGTTCCCTGCATCTCAGTGTGTTTCTCCTGGAAGACAGGTGATAGGGCCTCTGAAAAGGGTGTGTCTTAGTATGGTGGTCAAATAAGAAGTTGGAGAAAGTGTATTTTCCTCCCATTACTTATGAAATGCCTTCGGCTTAGGAGCCATTTTTATATATTTTGTCTCACTTGGTGCAGTTGGCACGACTATTGATTTTGGAACCATTGTCACTGGCTAGGGGTTTGAGAGTCCCTGAAGGGTGAGTCCCAGGCAGGGGGTTCCAAGTTTCCCGGCTCTGTTGTCTGTAGTGATGTTTGCACAGGGCAGAGGGCCTGGCCTGGTGGTGCCCAGTAGTGAGTCCTGACTAGGCTTTGAGGTGGGGGCAGGAGCAGGAACTGGGGTGGCCATCACGGAGCCCAGAGCGGGAGTCTTTGGCACTCATCTGGGCTCCTCCACCCCTGCTGGCAGCTTGATGTGTAATTGGCCACTGATGTATTGTCTCCAGGCACTGATAGAGGTGGCCAGCCTTGACACCTACTTCCATATGCAAAGTATTGATAAAGTGACAGGCCTTGAACTTATTACCACTGTTCATCTTCGGGCAAATCTAAAAGAAGTCTTGTCTGTACACATAGCTAAGAGACTGATGACCTGTTCTGCAGGCAGTTAAGAATCCCGCTGAAAAGTCACACCATCTCTAAGGGTGTCCACACAGCAGATCGGAGAGCTTCACCCAGTGACCCACTTCAGCAGCAGGCACCTCACCATGATGAAGGATGTGAATGTTAACTGCCTGTCCCATCCCCACTGACCAGATAATTCTAATTCCATTTCTTGGAGTTTTTAAAAATAATTGTAAATGGTGCCGGAGATATTCTTTGCAGAACTTCATGGAAGCAAAGTGGCTCACTGCCATTTCCAAACTGATCACCAGCTGGGCCCTGCTCAGTGCATTGTCCCCTGGAGGTGGAGTGTTTGCCATCACTACTAAAACGGAGAAATATTCTATCAAAGTGCATTGCATTTGGGCCCCGGTTTCCTGTTGGCCTTGAGCAGCCACTCAGTTTGGTGTGGGTGACTGTGCCAGTTGTCTACTGTGACACAGACCACCCCAGACTCAGAGGATTAAAGCAACAAGGTTTATTTCTCGTGATCTGGGACAGCCTGGGGTTGGGGTGGGGGGATGGGCTGGGCTCAGCAGGGGGTCTGGCCACCTGCCTGTCCCTCCTCAGGGCCATGGGTCCTGGGTGTTCCTCAGTAGAGAGCTTTTGGGTTGAAGAGGGCGAAGGCAGAAGCTGTGGGCCCTCCCTGCCTGTGTGCCAGCAGTTCCAGCAGCTTCTGTGGGCCACACACAGCGAGGTCTATGCTGATTCAAGGTCCCCGTAGGGTGAAAAGTGTGGAGCAGTGTTTCTTTCTGAAATGCCACTAGCCGCTCCCTTTAGTGACTGAGCACATTCTGTTTTACTGTTTGGCCTCTTGTTGATACCAGCAGCGCAGGCACCTCAGGAATCACCCAGCTCTGTCTGATTCTGAGCCTGGTGTGTGGGTGTGCGCTGGGGCCATGAGACCTCTTCCTCCAGAGTTCTCCCTGAACAGAACCTGACCGTGAAAGTCCTCTAAGAAGACAGGCCCTCGCATGTCCTCCTGTGTCTACTCTGGGCTGGGCTCTTCCTTCCTGCTCCTTCATCCTCCTGAGGCCAGTGGAGACGGCTGTGCTCTTGCCCAGTATCCTGGGTCAAGGTTTGCTTCTCAGAAGACCAGGGGGTGAGGTTACGTGCTCAGCACCACTTCCAAGAGGGGGGTCTCCGGGGGCACATGTCTGAAAGATGAGTCCGGAGGCCAACTCTGTGTCCCGAGGTCTGTGAGCCACTTGCTCCCGGATGCACTGTTTCTAACTGTCAGCTGACACTCCTCTGAGCTGGTGGCCAGCCGTGAGGACAGGTGTGGAGCCTCGAAGATGCTCAGGGACTGTATAGTGGCCACCTTCCTCCAGAAGTATGTGTAGCCTGAGGATGTGGAAGAATTTCTGTGTGATCCTGGGGCAGTGGGTTTACTTTTTTGGAAGGATCTGTTTCATCTGTGAGCTGGGAGAGGAGGCTGTGAGGTTTGTGAAGATGATTTTAGTTTATGGTGATCTAGAAGAAGAGTATTTCTGGAACTGGCATGGCTCAGCTGAGGGTTGGGCCTCTGGTCTGGTGTCCGCAATCTTGCTGGTATTTGTCTGGGAGTGTGGTGCTTGCATGCTGCTGTCCTGGGTGGGAACCTGCTGGGCAGCCCCTGGAGCCCAGGATTCCCAGACACAGGCCTTTTAACCACAGACATAAATGTGCTTGTTATGTTCATCCTTGAAACCTCCAAGTGTATGTTCTAAATCCACTGAATTTTAACTTTAGTTCCATGACTTACTGCCTTGCCAGATTTCCAAAATGATTTGAAAATATTTTGAAAAGGGAAGTATATATGTGTGAAGACTGGGGGCTTCCCAGGTGGTACTAGTGGTAAAGAACCCATCTGCCAATGCAGGAGACATAAGAGACATGGGTTTGATTCCTGGGTTGGGAAGATCCCCTGCAGGAGGCATGGCAACCCACTCCAGTATCCTTGCCTGGAGAATCCCACGGACAGAGGAGCCTTGTGGGCTACAGTACATAAGGTCACAAAGAATCAGACATGACTGAAGTGACTTAGCACGCATGCATGTGTATAAAGATGATGTAAATAGTCAAAAGGAAATACAGAGAGAAAGAGAGAAAATATAGATCTGAGAAGCCCATGTAGCCCATGGAATGTCAGTGTCCAGTGGATATTTAAAAATTCGGTGTACCACAGTGATTTAGCTGTGAGCCTCCTGGCCGCCATTTGGGTACGGGAAACAGTTGTTTCTAATTGTTTCATTGTATCTATATGATAAAAATGAATGAACTGGAGAAAAACAAACAACAGAATCAGCAACAAGTTTTTTCCAAATCTGAATCTTGAGGGAATGCCTCTGTAGAGTCCCTGGAGGGTCCTCAGTAACATCCTGCAACCAACATAGTAGAGAAGTGGTGCACAAGTTTCTAGGAGCCTCAGTGGTGGCCAGGGGCAGTGTAACAAACTCAGGTCTGCAGGAGGAACATCCCAAGGAACATAAGCATGCTGCTCCAAGTGTACCACTTAGATACAAAGATAAAACCCTGGAATATTGTCCTTGAACTCTAGGGTCCTATAGGGCCCAAAGACATCCAGATCTATTCCAGTCCCCTGTGCCTGCCAAAGCATGTTTGCCTCTGCTGGCTTCCCTTGGGGGCATCGTGGGGGGTGGGGCCCTGGGCTTCCCATACTGGATAGAACCTGTGATCAGCACTGCTAATTCAGCACACCCTCACAGAGACCATCTGTGCTGCCTCCTTTGCGTTTTACATCGTCTTCATATGAAACTGGTGAGTGAACAGGTTCTGCTGAGTAAGTGTTCTCAGGAGCCTAAAGCTGCTTGTCCAGTATGTTGATGCTGGCCACGTGCATGAAACATGGCCCATGTGACTGGGGAAGGGAATTTCAGATTCCTTGTTAATTCTAAGTCATTTAAATTTAAAAGCTGTTAGCAGAGTACTGTTATTTTTCCACTGAACACAACTTTATTGTTTTGCTGGGACTATATTTCACTTTAACTCAGAAATTTAGTGTCTAAACTGAGATGTGCTGACAGCATAATATGCGCAGAAGATTTTGAAGACAGTGCCAAAAAAAAAAAAGGTAAAATATCTCCTGAGTAATGTTCGTGTTGATTGCATGGTGAAAAAAATAACCATTTGGATATATTGGGTTAAGTGAAATATATCATTAAAATTGCTATCATCTGTTTCTTTTCAAAATGTGGCTACCAGAAATTGGAAAACTACATAAAATGTGGCTTGTATGCTATCTCCAGTGGGCAGTGCTGGCCCAGGGATGCCCAGATGTCCTGGTTTTGATGCCTTCTTGACCTGGGGGCAGACAGGGTGTGGCTTTGTGGATCTGGGGGTCCGTCAGCGCACTGGACTCATGGTGCAGCCCCCTCCCGCTAGTGAGTTAGAAGGAAGAGGAGGACCAGGTGGTAGAGGCCGGGTCAGCAGCTGTCCTCTCAGGGACAAAGATGTGTTCCCAAGGCACCCTTGGACATAGGTGCCTAGGCCCTGGGGGGACACATTTGTTGTAGTTACTCAGTCAGTGTGGGTGTTATTTAAATTTCTCTGATCCTTACCATCACTCCCTTGAAGGGGCGGTGACATTTCACAAGTTCTCGGGAATGTTGGCTTTGAGAGTCCTTGCTCTTCTGAGTAGTTTCTCTGTGGTGGCGCTAGCTGTAAAGAACCCACCTGCCAGTGCAGGAGATGTAAGAGACATGGGTTCAATCCCTGGGTCAGGAAGAACCCCTGGAGGAGGGCATGGCAACCCACTCCAGTATTCTTGCCTGGAGAATCCCATGGACAGAAGATCCTGGTGGCTACAGTCCATGGGGTCGCAAAGAGTTGGACACAACTTAAGTGGCTTAACACACATTGCTGGAAATCTGTATTCAGATTTCCCTGATTGCTTCAAAATGACTTTTCTAGTAGGTGTGTTAGAATCAGGATTGTAACAAGGCACTGGCCTCTCTTAAGTCCTTATTCGTCTATCTGCTCTGCAGCCCTCCTCTCTTGTAGAAGACGCCAGGTGGCGGGCGGGAGGGCCTGGAATGGGTGGAAGGGGTGGGTGGACAGAGATAGATTGGGTGGGAACAGCCTTTAACACCCTGTGGTGTGTTAAGGGAGGGTTAAGGGTCATGCCCTTGACCTTGATGGAGGCCTTGAAGCTGGGAGAGCAGGAAGCCTGTCCTCTCTTGCTGGGTGGGTCATGGTGATTACAAAGAGGAGGTCAGTTTCTTGTGCCGCTTCTCAGCTGGCAAGATGTCCATATGTCCTCTCATCTGTCCTGGCCTCTGAGTCTCCGTTCTTGGTGCATGAGCAGCCTAGTCACTTTTGTGAGCCAGAAAGTCCTGGGGACTCACCAATGAGTGAGTGAAGTTGCTCAGTCATATCTGACTCTTTGCAGCCCTGTGGACTGTAACCTACTAGGCTCCTCCATCCATGGGATTCTCCAAGCAAGAATACTGGAGTGGGTTGCCATTTTCTTCTCCAGGGGATCTTCCCGACCCAGGGTTTGAACCCGGGTCTCCTGCCTTGCAGGCAGACACTTTAACCTCTGAGCCATCAGGAATATTATCAACTCACCAATGGTGAATTGTCATAACACTGTCCCTGGGGGACAGCCATCCTGGGGTACAGTCATACTAGGGAATGTCCACCCTCATTATGTATATCTGAGCATGCTTGCTCAGTGTTTCATATTTACTTAGCATACGCCTTGAAGAGTGCAGTAATCAGCCTGCTGGGGAGTGGTTTTGGGCTTTAGGAGGTTTCAACTGGGTTTCCCATGCCCTGGTCCATGGACTTGCTCCTGGAGATCCTGCAGAGCCCCCTCCTTCCCTGTAAGGAGGCTCCATCTGGTGTCAGAGCTAGATTTTCTCCCTGAGCTTCCACAGGGGGACACGCCAGGGGAACCCCCAAGCGGGCACTGAGGGGTGGAGATGCGTGGGACCACGAGTGAAGCCAGTGCCTCTGTACCGGTCACACCCCTGTCCTATTCCCGCTGCGTGGGGCTGGGATGATTCTGTCCCAATTTTTCTAGGGAGGAAACACAATTGAATTCTACAAGCGAGTGAAGGCAAAGGTAGGCCTCAGCCCTGTGTCCTTAGAATGAAAACCTCACACACCATGTAGCTGTAGCAGGAAGTGTACCCGGTTGGGCTCTGTGAAATTTGTGCCTATGGACACTTATGAGGAAGGTGGGGCACCCAGAGTCTGGGAGTTCCTGGTGAGCCTGAAAGTGGGGGCACAGATGGGAGCTTTGCATTTTGCCTCGGGCTAAGAAAAGAAGAGAAAACTGTGAGCAGAGGAAACATCCCTGGTGGGGATTACCTGGCGGCGGCCCAGCCCCTTTGATCTCCGGTGCCCTAGACTGGCTGCAACTTGCTACCATCAGTACAACAAATTCTCTTTCCCCTTTTATGTTGGGAGCCCACACAGGGCTCTGAAATTGGAAGCGCTTCTTTCCTCTTGCTTGCAGGAAGCATTGCCCTGTCTGAAGGGGGAAGACCTGCTGGGGCCTCGTTGATGGAGGTGGGATGGTCCTGAGGCTCAGGACTGACTGACAGAAAGATGGCACATCTCCTGGAGGCCTGCTTACTACCCACCTCCTACCCTGAGCTCCTGAAATAGGACATCCTTCCAGTTTGTAGACTTTCTCTGGAAAATTCCATGATACATGCTTTTGAACTGTGGGAGCCACCCCTCAGCACATGCTTCATTGCATTTTGGTGGAGTAATTCTTTGTTGGAGGGTTTGCCCCAGGAATTGCACAGCATCTCTATCCTTTCCCAGTGATAGTTGGTGACCACCCCACTTGTGGTGACGATTGAAAGAAAAAAGATTCCTTTTATTTCCAAATGCCCTTGACATCTCTCCAATTATTCGTGGCTAGAGAAATCACTCAGTACTTGAAAAAAATGAACTAGGATGAAAACAATTCCAGAGTATTCTACAGGTTGTAAGGTATTAAAAAAATTTTTTTTCAGTTTTTAATTTTTTTTAATTTTTAATTTTTTAATCATCTTTTGAATACTATATAACACCAATCGATGCAGGAGTTTTTAATACATGTATCAATATGTGTTTTACCAGGATGCTGGTTGAAATGTACTTCTTACTGTGTGTTGCTGTCAAAAAGTTTGGAAAAATGCTGTGGACTGACAGGGGCGTTTTGGTCATTATACCTTGTGGATATTCTTTTCTTGTGTTTGAAAGACTAAAAGACAGACATCTTTGAAGGGTAGGGAGGAGGACTGGGTTAAAAGAACTTGTGTTTGGGTAAAGAGGTCCTTGTGTGAGCTTGGCACAGGCAGGACTGATGGTCGTGGTTGAGGTAAAGGGCCCATTTGTCCAGGGCCCTTCAGGGCAGGCATTCGCGTTCTGCGTCTGTACGTGGGTGTGAAGACCAGAGAGACGACAAAGTCAGCCCTTTTGAATAAGATGCCTAAGAAGTTGGCTTAAGCATTGTTCAGATTGGTGGGCGTTCCCAGGAACGTCAGAGCCTTTGGGTCAGGGTGTCCCCCATGGCTCCCCCTCCTGCTCTCTCTCGTCTCCTGCTCTTGGCAGCCTTCCTGGGTGATTCAGCATGGGCACAGAGCCTGCTCCTTTTCAGGTGGGGGAGTGGGGGCAGCACCCTCCACGCTAAGACCCACGGGAGTCGAACCCCAACCAGTGCACTTGTGGAAGGAGCCTTACCATTGGGGTCTGGCGTTCATGCCAAGCATGCAAGAAGGTGTGGGTGGCTGGCCAGGGGTCTGCACTGTATGCCCACCTCAGAAATCTCATCTCATCCCCTCAGCCTTTTGTCTGGGAAGTAGGCTGAAGCTTTATTTCACTCTGCTTAGAAGTGTGGCTTAGAGGTCCTCCCACAGACGAGAGAAGCTCATAGCAGGGCACAGTTATTGGGTTAAAAAAGAAATTCAAGCAAATGATGAGCGAAGCCATTTTGTCCTCTCAGGTTGCGCAGAACATCCCTGTGGTGACCCCTGATGCTCCAGGATGGGCTGTGAGCAGGTGGGGCGAGCAGTGGCTGTGGACAGCCGGGACAGACTCTGGGGGCTGGGACCAAGGAATTGAAAACATTCTGGGTCTGCCTCAGGGTAGCCAACTTCTGTTTGAGTAAATAAAAGGAATCTTTAAAAGATCACATTTTGACTTAAAAGTTTCTCTAGAAGCCCCTACAGTCGACCGTGTTTTGAGTGGAATGTCTCACTGTCCAGGAGTCAGTGGGGTTTATTTTACAAAAGAAGGTAACAGGGTTCAGGAGGATCCGAATGTGCCTCTCGCAAAAAAAGCCCCACCTGCTTGCCTCCCCCTTTGTGGATGTGCGTGTATGCGCACACAGGCATGCAGGCAGGCATATACACGTGTTGTGTGTCTGCATGTGTGCATCTATGAACATTTCTGTGCACACATTGCATGCTCATGCTCACACATGTACACACATAGGCATACACGCATCTATGTAATGAATATCTTATGTGTACACGTGTGTGCATGTGTATGCATATATACACATCCATATGTATTCACATGCAAAGCATGTGTATGTAATGCACATATATGTATAGGTATATGCACATGCCATTGTCCATTTCCCTCTCTTTTTTTTTTTCCCTTTGGCTGCATCTGGCAGCATGTGGGACCTTAGCTTCCTGAACAGGAATCGATCCTGTGTTCCCTTCAGTGGAAGTGCAAAGTCTGGACTGCCAGGGAAGTCCCTTTCGATTTCAGAAATGGAAGCAGAGAGCCTTTTGGCGGAGGTTGTTGTTGCTATTGTTTTCGTTCCTCAGGCAAATCATTTCTGGAGCTCACTCACATGCTGAATTCCAGACTGCTTCCTGGCTTGGCAAGGTTAATGTGAATGCTTTGAGCAGTTCTTTTATTTGTCAAGCCCCTGTTATTTTGTGAGAATTCATCTTGCAGCCAAAATAACCTCAGGGGAAAAATAATGAAAAAAAGAAATGAATGAGATGTTTCAGAAGAATGTGCCTGGAATGGGGTGTATGCAAATAAATAAGCTCGCTGCTCCTTTTCAATGTCTGTTTAAATGTTTCCTTTAAAAAAAAGAAAATGATAACGACACAACCACCAGAGATACAACTACAACACTGTAATGTGGGTATGCGGAGAGGAAGGGAAGAAAGCCTGCTTCCCTTTACTTTGCCTGCCCATCTGTCTTTCTGCACGAAGATACATTGTTGAAGCTCTTTGCACAATGCCTCTTAATGTGCCTTAGCAGAAATATTCTTTGTTATTACATTGTCTGCAATGTGAGGACTCCTGCCTACGTAATATTTCTGGTTATGGATTTGCTCAGTGGCATATTCTTCCTAGGTGCTGGGGTTACCGCATGGCTCCATCCCTTTATGGATTTTGTTTCCCTCTCGCTGTGACTGACAATGATGACATCGCCCCTTCTTGCTTGGCACCTCTGTCTTCTAACACCTCCTTAACCGGAATTCACAGGGATTGAGTGAGCGAGGCCAGGAGCGTGGCCATTTTTGTAGTTTTTGATCTACATGGTCACCTCACTTTCCAAAGTGCCTTTCTGGATAATGAACTGTCTCGTTCAGGACGTCTCCTCATTGGAGTTTTGGGCCAAAGCCTCTACGTCCCCTCACTCTGTGGTCTCCTCTCTGCTACGTCAGCACTAAGCAAGACAGAACCCTGCCACCCTTCATGTCAGAGTGGGTTTGGGCTGCAGAACCTCGGTCCTGGCCCCTGCCACCACCTGGTGCCAGCTACCAGCTGCCGTTGTCCCTTGCTGGGGGCTCTTTGTCACACTGCTGCCACTCTCCCTCCCTCCAGTCTCTCTGTCACACCACAGCCCTCCTGTGCTCACAGCACTCTGGCTAGCTCTGTTTCTCACAAGTCAAGTCCTTACATTGGCCTGGTCCCCTTCCCACCTCGGAGCCCGTTCTGTCCCCTACCCCTGCCCTGGGCATGACCTGCAGTGGCTCCTCTCCACCTATGGCTCTGGTGTTCCTTAGGCTTCTATGTCCATGGCCTCTGCTCAGTCCTCTAGGTGTGCATGCATGCATGCCAAGTCTCTTCAGTCTTTCCGACTCTTTGCAACCCCATGGACAGGGGCTCCTCTGTCCCTGGGCTTCTCCAGGTGAGAATACCTGAGTGGGTTGCCATGCCTTCCTCCAGGGAATCTTCCTGACCCAGGGATCAAAACTGTGTCTCTTATTACGTCTCCTGCATTGGCAGGCAGGTTCCTTACCCCCAGCACTACCTGGGAAGCCCCTCAGTCACCTGTATATAAAATATCAAATCGCCCTTGATGAAGAAGCACCCTGCCCTTACATGTCCCTGGCATGATTTTCTGTCTTTTTCATTTGGCTTAATTTTTTCCAGAGCATTTGGTATACACCATATGCTGTCTCTGTTGCCTGCCTGGCTACCTCCTGGAATGTAGGCCTTGTGAGGACAAAGTCCTTACTTCGTTCATGCTCCGTTGCTGGTGTCCAGCACCAGCACATGGACACGTGGTCAGGGTCCTGAGGGGGATATGCACATGGGGAGGGACCCAGAGGGGCCCAGGCTTGTCTATCTTCTGGGTGGCAGGGGGCCCTCTTTGCCTGTCAAGAAAGAGGCGGGGGGTGGGGGGGCACTGCAAAGAGTCGACTCCTCTGGGGGCCCGGTGTTCCAGGGAGTACTCCTGGTGTTTACCTGGCAGCCAAGGAGGCTGAGCCCTGGCTGCCCCTCTGCAGAGTGAGTTCACACTCCTGGGCTGGGAGTGAACCTGGAGGAGGGTCTCAGTCACCCCAGAACCAGTTCTCCTTCGGGGTGGCAAGATGCCCCCGGAGTGGGGAAAGACTGGTGGGAATGATCAAAGCTTAGATTCTTCTGTGCCTCTCTCAATCTATCATAGGTATTTCCATGTCAAGGAGTATGGATCTGATTGCTGCTTTTTATGATGGTATACTCTTAAAGATTCCTGTATTAGTGCCATCAAATTGTCTCAGGCAATTTTGTTGTTGTTGTTCAGTCTGTGTCGTGTCCGACTCTTTGCAACCCCATGGACTGCAGCACGCCAGGCTTCCCTGTCCATCACCATCTCCCAGAGCTTGCCCAAACTCATGTCCATTGAGTCGGTGATGCCATCCAACCGTCTCATCCTCTGTCATCTCCTTCTCCTCCTGCTTTCAGTTTTCCCCAGCATCAGGGTCTTTTCTAATGAGTTGGCTCTTCATTGGATATTGAAGCTGCGTCCAGGTTCTCCTGCTGTGCATACTTCTGTGAGGAACGGCCTTCCATCTAAATCTTGAACTCCCTGTGTGCTCATTGCTTTAGAACATGTTCCTGTGTGGAATCGCACACCCCATGCATGTTTTACATGAAGAGATGCAGATTTTGTTTGCATGTGCCTTGCCAATTGAGATGCTGTATAACCATGTCTTGTGTTTCTCCTGCTTTGGGACAGGGTCCCTGTGGTCTGGCTGCTACTGTCTTGCTTTGTGTGTTTCATTTTGCAAAGGGCAGTATGCTGAGCTGTCCTGCGGGTGCTGCTGGGCGGGAGCCCAGGGTAGCATCCCTGATTCCATTTCCATCCCTCATTTATGCAGCAAACAGTCACGGGTCTTCCTGTGATGATGTGTGACATGCTTGGAGAGGCAAGCATGGGACACTGTATGTGCTTAATGGGCTGGGGGCCAGTGGACCTCACCCATGTCACCTTGAGAGGGCCCTGCAGGGAGATGTGTTTTGGCATTTGGGATGAAGGGCTTCCAGGTGGAAGGCAGGAGGGGAGAGAGGAGACCAGGTAGGCACCCTGGCCTGCGAGAGGGGTCAGATGCAGCGACTGGGCTCTGAGCAGTGGGGAGGCCTGAAGGGGTCAGTGAGAAGCCTGCCAAGGGCGGTGAGGAGCACATTCATTCATTCATTCATCACTTAGTCTGTGCTTAGCACTGATTCAGGCATGGGGAATCCCACACCAGCCAGGCACATGGGGTCCCTGCCCTCTTGGATGGACAGGCAGTAAACCCATCCACAGTGCCCCCGGGACAGGAAGTTAGGTAGCCATAAGGACACTGAAGGATAACCAGGCCACATGAGGAGAGTGAGTATAGGCAGAGGTGGGAGGGATATCTCCATAGGGTGTCACACAAGGCCTCTCAGAGAGCGTAACGTTATGGCAGAGATTTGAAGGAAGTGAAGAGTAAGCAGCACGGGTGAGTTGCAGGTGGCTGGAACGGCAGGTGCAAACGTTCTGCTACTGCTAAGTCACTTCAGTCGTGTCCGACTCTGTGCGACCCCATAGACGGAAGCCCACCAGGCTCCCCCGTCTCCGGGACTCTCCAGGCAAGAACACTGGAGTGGGTTGCCATTTCCTTCTCCAATGCATGAAAGTGAAAAGTGAAAGTGAAGTCGCTCAGTCGTGCCCGACTCTTAGCGACCCCATGGACTGGAGCCTACCAGGCTCCTCCGTCCATGGGATTTTCCAGGCAAAAGTACTGGGGTGGGGTGCCATTGCCTTCCCCGGCAAACGTTCTGAGACAGCAGCTTACCGAGCAGGTGGGAAAAGAGCAGGGGAGTTGAACAGATCCAAGGTGACAACGGGCTGGCGCAAATGGTCTATGGGCCCAAGGTCAGAAGTTTGGGATTTTCTGGTTAAAAGTGTGCTTGTGAAAGCTGGGGAGTGTGCTGTGCTTCGTTAAGTCCTGATTCCTATTAAGGCAGGGCCTGTGGATACACAGAGCCGGTTAGCTTGCTTATAGGGGGCCAGGTGTGGTGGGGATGGAGACCAGAGAAAGGTCTTTTGGGGATTTGTTTTGAAGGGCTTGCTGGCAGGGTGTCCCTATAGTACTTGTGAGGAGACAACCCAGAGTTCTGACTTGGAGAGCTGAGGTTAATGATGCCCAGGGGATGGCCCAGTGGAGATGTGGAGCCAGTGATACCCAGGACTCAGCAGGGAAGGGCTGGAGGGGACGTGGGGCGTCATCAACGATGACAGGATAGGCTGGAGGGGACGGCTGGGGGGAGTGTGCCCAGAGGACAGTCCAGGACACTTAGAGGTGCCTAGGGGACAAGGACTGTCCAAGGGAGATGAGAGCAGGACCCAAGAAAGAGAGGGTGCCTAGGACGTGGGGGCCTGGGAACTAGGAGAGGGAAGTGTGGCACGTGGGTAGCAGCCAGGTGAGCTGGCAACTGGGGTGGGTGAGGAGCAGCTGGGTGTGATGAGCTGGGTGGGGACGGTGGGCAGTTTGGGAAGATGGAGAGGAAATTCTGGATGTCAGTTCCAGGCGTGGAACCTGGGCAGTGGACGTGGACTCTAGCAAACCCTTGAAGGAGTTCCCCAGAAGAGGATTATGAAATGAGCCATGATGGTGGCAGGGGTTGGAGGTCACACAAGGGCCATCTTTTTTTTTTTTCCTTTTTAAAAAATTTTTGTTGCTGTTGTTAGTCACTAAGTTGTTTCCGACTCTTTGTGACCCCGTGGACTGCAGCACACCAGGCTCCTCTGTCCTTCACTGTCTCCCAGAGTTTGCTCAAATTCATATTCATTGAATTGGTGATGCTATGTAACCATCTTATCCTCTGTCATCCCCTTCTCCTGCCTTCAATCTTTCCCCAGCATCAGGATCTTTTCCAACGAGTCAGCTCTTCACATCTGGTGGCCAAAGTATTGGAGCTGCAGCTTCAGCATCAGTCCTTCCAATGAGTATTCAGTATTGATTTCCTTTAAGATTGACTGGTTTCATCTCCTTGCAGTCCACAGGACTCTCAAAAGTCCTTTTCAGCACCACAGTTCCAAAGCATCAATTCTTCAGCATTCAGCCTTCTTTATGGTCCAACTCTCATGTCCATACATGACTACTGGAAAAATCATAGCTTTGACTATACAGTCCTTTGTCAGCACAGTGATGTCTCTGCTTTTTAATAATTTTTTAAAAATAATTTTATTTTTGGCTGTGCTGGGTCTTCGTGTTACGTAGGCATTTCTCTAGTTGTGGCAAGCAGGGGCTACTCTCTGGTTGAGGTGTGCGGGCTCTCATTGCACTGGCTTCTCTTGTTGTGGAACACAAGCTCTAGGGTGCACGGGCTTCTGTGGTTGTGGTGTGTGGGCTCAGAAGTTGTGACTCCTGGGCTTTGAAGTGCTGGCTCAATAGTTGTGGTGTGTGGGCTTAATTGTTCCAAGACACATGAGATCTTCCTGGACCAGCGATCCATTCTGTGTCTCCTGCATTTTCAGGCAGATTCTTTACCACTGAGCCACCAGGGAAGCCTACAGGGGGCTATCTTTAAACTTGGGTGCCTTGCAGCCTCTGTGTCTGCCAGGGAGTCAGCACAGGAAGAAAAGCTGGTGAGGCTTGACTGTAGGGGAGCGAGAGTCAAGGCTGCTATGAGCACCTGCTGTCATCCAGGTTTACACTGTGCCAGCTGGGAAAAGGGTCAAGACATTGTTATGCATTTTGTTTGCCAAGGGCAACAGACTCTGAGTGTTGGTGGCTAAGCACTGGTAGGAGCCCACTGTGGAGGGGGAGGGGTGGCAGCACCCCTTACAGAGGTTTCCTGGCGTCCAGACTGAGTGCTTCTTGCAGGTGGTGACCTTTGCTTCTGTCCTTGACCTTGGCCATCCCAAACTCATGCACAGTGGGTATACAGTGGACTTGGTCAGCTGATTGAACAAGCCCCTGTACATGTTGATAGAGGAGACTGGAGAGCTAGTGAGCAAAGCCCCGCATCTGTGCATACAGGGGTCCACCCCCAACTACCCCACTGGAGACTGTAGCAAAATCATGCCAGTAATGAAAGATCCGAAGCCCCCTTCCTCCAGTGAGTGCTGACAGTCTCTGAAAGTCCTGGTCTCAGTCTGGTCTACCAAACCAGATCTTTCTCCCTTAATTCCCAGCCCATCTTTGGTGGTCGTGACCCTCCTGGAGTCAGCTCCCATTCTTCCTGTTGCCACCACCTCTAAGGTCCTGGTTGAAACACCCGTCCCCACTCTGCTGGCCTGTTTTGCAGGAGGTCTGCCCCCTCCCATCCCCCACCCTCTGCCCCCTCCTGCCCCTTTGCTAGTAAACCTCTGACTCCCCATTTTCTCCACAGTCAAGTCTGATCTTGAGTCTGGCTCCCAGTGCCCCCCACCCCAAGCTTTCTCATCACTGGGACCACTTTCCTCTTCAGGCTTTATCAACTCTCTGTCCCTCCCACACAGTGAACTATGGGGAAAGAATGGAAGGTGGGTGAATGGTGCTGTGAATCATTGTCAATCAGCTAATCAGAAATCAAAGGGCAGCACACATGAGGCCACAAGTTCCAAGGCCCAACCC
The DNA here is from genome assembly GCA_935064755.1 of Tragelaphus eurycerus. Classification (NCBI taxonomy): domain Eukaryota; kingdom Metazoa; phylum Chordata; class Mammalia; order Artiodactyla; family Bovidae; genus Tragelaphus; species Tragelaphus eurycerus. The sequence goes on along the minus strand of CAKXYN010000002.1, from coordinate 21,119,840 downwards.
AGGTGTGACCATGGGGTGTGGCCTCTAGTGACCACTGCCTTAAAACCTGGCATCTGTCTTTATTGATTTATAGTCATTCATTCCTCCAGTAATGTGTATCCAGCACAGCCTGGGTTCCTGGAGGACACACACAGTTTATTGTGTGTGGGGGTGGGACCTGGGGACACACAGAGAAAGCCTGTGATGGGGCAGGGCCCAGGCAATGTGGCTTCTGTCTGACCTGGACAGACAGTGTCTTCCTCCGGTGGACGCTGATCCCTGCTCTCTGGGCCTGGATGGAGATTTTGCTGTCTTTTTTCTGAGTTGCAACAAGCATTGTTATTTACAGGAAATGCTCTTTTCATGTGCTGGAAGCATCTTGGAGCATGATCTGGGTGAAGGAGAGATTACTTCAAGTCAGGAGCATCATACCAGGCTGGGAAACTTGCTTTTATTGGAATTTAAATCAGAGATTTTAATTATTAAACTCTCTTTGAGAACACGATGATGGGGTTGGGTACAATCCCAGCTCCATCGTGGTCTCACTGAGTTTGAGGGTGACCCAGGTATGGGGGAGTCACCCCAAAGTCCTACCTTCCCCACAGCAAGATGATACCCAGTCGTGCCTGCCTCATACCCATCCTGGGACTACAGATATAGATTCACAGTGGCTATGATAAACAGAAGCAATGTCTGTTTAAAAAATGTCTGCTTTAAAAAAAAAATTCAGAAATAGTTAAAACTTGTTCATATTGAGGGCTTCCCTGATAGCTCAGTTGGTAAAGAATCCACCTGCAATGCAGGAGACCCCAGTTCGATTCCTGGGTCAGGAAGAGTGGCTGGAGAAGGGATAGGTTAACCACTCCAGTATTCTTGGGTTTCCCCAGTGTCAGCTGGTAAAGAATTTGCCTGCAATTTGGAAGACCTATGTTCGATCCCTGGGTTGGGAAGCTCCCCTGGAGAAGGGAAAGGCTACCCACTCCAGTTGCAAAGAGTCAGACCCGACTGAGTGACTTTCACTTCACTTCACTTCATATTGTTGAAAATACCCCATCTTCCTCAGAAACTGAGTTTTCCTCCTCAGTTTTATCCACTTGGGGCCTCTCACCTTAGTCCTCCAAACTCTTCTGGCTGTGCAGGGACCCCTCTTAGCAGGAGTTATTGTTCAGTTGATAAATTGTGTCCAACTCTTCTCGACCCCATGGACTGCAGCACACCAGGTTTCCCAGTCCTTCGCTATCTCCCAGAGCCTCCTCAAACTCATGTCCATTGATTCAGTGATGCCATCCAACCATCTCATCCTCTGTTGTCCCCTTCTCCTCTTGCCCTCAATCTTTCACAGCATCAAGGTCTTTTCCAATGAGTAGGCGCTTCACATCAAGGGGCCAAAGTGTCTCCTTTCCAACCACACCCTCCCTGTAGGGGCCAGTTCCCAGGCACACAGGAGGGCTATCTGGATGCTCTAGCAGAAGGGACAGGCCAGATGAGACACCTCTATCCTCACACCCGACCTGGGGAAGTAACTTGGGTTTGGGACCACCCATAGGAGGTCGGCTCTGCTGTGACAGTGGAGCATTGCTTACTAGGTTAACCTTCCCAAAGCCTCTGCTGGTTGCCAACAGCTAGGGATGACATCTCTGCAGAAGTGGGATTTCTGGAGGGGCTACGGGCTTCCCTGGTGGCTCAGATGATAAAAAAATCTTCCTGCAATGCCAGAGACCTGAGTTCGATCCCTGGGTGGGGACGATCCCTTGAAGAAGGGAATGGCTACCCACTCCAGTATTCTTGCCTGGAGAATCCCATGGACAGAGGAGCCTGGTGGGCTTCAGTCCATGGAGTTGCAGGGTTGGACACAACTGAGTGACTAACACATACACACACACACACACACACACACACAATCCAGTATTACCACTATTTTGATGTTCAGGTTGTCCCAGATCTGGCCAGGACAGCCTCTGCAGGCCACCTCAGCCCCCTGGTCATGCAGCCCCACCATTCTGGAAGGATTCCTTTACCTTTTGGCATTTGTACCATCCCTGACTCAGGTCTGAAATCAGCCACGTCTCTGGGGAGCCCTGATTTCTTTTACTGGGAAACAGAGATGTGGGTGCTGCATGTAACCACTACTCTTGGGGGCTTCTTTAGGCGCCCCCTCCCCCACTGCAGACAGAGCTGGGGAGTGTAGGGAGTTTATATTTGCCTCTGTGTGTATGGGTGCATGCCTCTGCATGGGTGTGTGTGTGTGTGTGTATGCATGTGCACATTTGCATTAATTTTCATTTCTCTATCTGTGTCTCTGCATTGAAAACATTAGTTACTCCAGTATCTGATTCCAGTCCCACAGCACGGCTTTCACTGAAACGGTCTCCCTTTCTGTGTTAGTAAACTCCTTCTTCACCAAGTGGTCCCAGGACACAGTATGTTCACGTGGTTCCTCCTCTCTCACTTCCAGAGACTCCTGCTGCCCTCAGGGTTGGGCCTTGGCTTGCTTTGTGGGGCCCCCTTCCTCTCCACGCCTGCTCTTAGGACGCAGACTCTGCCTGCCTGTCATCCATGCCCCGAATGCACGCTGTGCTTCAGTTCACACAAACACCCTGCCTTATGGTCCCCTGGTTCTTTTCCTGTCTCAAAAATGTCCATCTGTCTTCTAGGTCTCAGCCCACCTGTCATCTGTTTTCCCTGAAGTCCCATGAGTGGGCTCAGGGCCCCCCTCCTAATGCCACATACAGACATTTCCACCGTTGGGTAAAGGGGAGTCGTTCGTCACTGTAGTCCCTGTCATGCCAGGCACACAGGCTGCTCATCAGCGTTCTGGGATGGCCTACGCGGGTAGCCTCCATTCAGTTAGATGAGATCCTGGATGGGCCAACCTTGTATCTCGTTTTAGAGTTGGACTCACTGCTGAGCTTGTGTCCCCAGTCCAGTCTGGGTTCCCAGTCTGGGTTGGTGATACAGCCCGGAGGCCTGGTGTTGGAGCTTTACCCTCAAAGTCTCGACCGGGCTCCCTGAAGTCCATCTTGTGCAGGAAGAACCTCCTTTGTTGTTGGGGACTCAATGCAGCCAGAATTCAGAAGCAGATGTCAGGCCAGCAAGAAGCAAGGAGGATTGTCACTTTACCAGGGGCACGGTAGGCTCGCAGCACAACAGTGGGGTGAGTCTGGCAAGGCTGGACTGGCTGGCTTGGTCCCTAGGCTGAGCTGGCCCCAAACCCTCATGCTTCGGCTTGCCTCAGAGGGGTGGTGTGGGAAGCTAGAGGGAAAAGGGACTGGAGAGGGGGCCAGGAGGCAAAGCGGGGAGTCCTGGCAGGTTTGTGTTTGGAAAGTTCACTTGGGCTCTGGTGTTCTGGACTTCAGTGGACTATCTGTGACCCCTGATTCTCACTGAGTTGTGATAGCCCACTGTGCTATCATCTGTGAGGTGTGATTGCATGCATGTATTTATTAATAATAAAGCATGAGAATTTTCTGAATGATGTATTTTTTAATTGAATCAGAGGCGATTCAGGTGTCCCTATGAAAACACCCATTTGTCTTCCAACCTGGCAACCATGGGCCTAGGTGCGCTGGTGTTCAGGACCATCATATCTAAGGGCCCCATAGAGTGTGCAGCCCCGTCCATGAGTTCAAGGAGCTTTATCATGTTGAAAGTTACCTGTTTGCTAGGATTGAGGTTTCTCCTGCTGGTTCCATGGGTGAGACTGGTGATGGATCCGGCTGATTCCTGGGAAGATGCTTGCCTTATGTGCCCTCAGACAGCAGAAGAGTGTGCTTCTAGCTGAGCCTGTAGGCGCAGCTCTGGGCTCCGTCTTGTTCTCGATGGTGGGGACTCAAATCCGATACAGATGTGTGTTCTTAGAGATCCTGCAATCACATGGGGGGTGAGGGATGTGTATGAAGAAATAGAGCTGAGAGGTGTTTACAAAAACTAAAGTTTGACTCCTTTATAGAAAAAGTGAATAACGATGAATGAATCTAGAAAATAAATTAACAAACCAATGAATGACTATAGAGACAGATGAATATACTCTTATTTGAAGGATGAAGGCAAAATGAGAATGAATAGGTGGCTGCCAAGTGAGAAGCCAGACTGATGTGTTTCTGTTTTTTTTTTTTTTTTTTGTGTGTGGTTGAAAGTCAAAGAGCAGCTTTGCTATTCCACCCCCAGAAATGGAAAGATGGGTATTTGGTGCCAGAACCTGAGAGGTTAATGTCGGCCTTTGAATTGATGGCTGGAATTTGCACATGTGTTAACCATAAAGGCCTGGGGTCTAGCCCACCCAGACTGCTCTCCAAAGCTAAGACATTTGGAGTTGCAAGCGGAGTTGAAGATCTGAAGTCAGAGCATTAGACCAACACAGGGCATCAGTGCTGCTGCACCCTGGGCTGGGCACGAGGCAGGTTGAGCCACTCAAACACACAGTGCTGCTATGCACACAGCGAGCTGGCAGGTCTGAGACCATCCAGCTCCCTGGGCCACGTGCTCCTCTGCATCAGCCTCCTCTACGGGACCCCACGGAAGGGAGGAGGTGGCCTCAGCTGAACAAGTCCACTGTCAAAGGACCCCTTTCCAGGAATGTCGCCAGAGCTTCTCATGGTGGAGAGCTAAGAGCCACTGGTCCACGAGCCCTGCCCAAGACAACTCAGTCTTGTGGGGTCTGACAGGCAAAGGGCCATTCTGACTGTGGATCAGTCCCAGCTTCCGGCTCTGGGCTGTGCTTCAGGCTAAGGAACCCTTCCCCTTTCCAGGTGTCTGGCTTCCTCTTCATGTGAGACCCTGTCCCCACCATCCCAGTCACCTTTATCTCCTTAAAATAAGTTAAAAACAGTTTTAATTTCCTTCTAAAATCACAGACCCAGAGTGGAAACTCGGATGTGATTTGCTGGGAGCTGGATGGCTCTCTGGATGGTAAGGAGAGGGAGGGGTGCCATGGATCCCAGACCCCAGGCACGGAAGGTCCCATGGTCATTTCCTTTGAGCTTACTGGAACCTCTACCTGTTTCTCATCCCACTTTGGCAAGGCTGCTCCTTGTTTTTCTTAGCTGAAGAGGCAAATTGGAAAGACAGCCTTTCTGTATTAGAGTTTTCCTTCTTTCTACTCCAAAGCCACTGTTGGCTAGCAGTATAGATTACCGGTGATACTGACCATTACAGATGCAAGTTTACTGGACAGTATACAAGATTTAAAATCCTGAAAGCCAGAGAGCCTGCCGCTTTTGATTTTAAGTCCCTGGGTCTGCATTCTTGGAGAGGTCTGAAATCCTAGTCAAGCTGTACTCCAGCCAAAGGCGGGGGTAATCCAGTGGGAGGGCCAAGGGCGTTGTAGGGCAATGGAGGGTTAGCCCCCCACCCCTGTCCTAGGAGGCGTTTCGTCGCCACTTTTCCTGGGTTTGGCTGAGAAACCTTTTTCCTCTTCTCCGGCGCTGCGGTCTGGGGCGGGGGGAAGGGAGCGCTAATTCGTGTCAGATGGAGGGGCGCCGGGGGGGCCGTGCGCTCGTTCGTCTGGCTTTTGTTCGTGGCATCTGACTCCTGACGACCGAGTGGACTTGGAATTGGCGACCGCTTCATTTCAGGGCTCCCGGGGTCGAACTTCTGGGACTCCCAGACACAGGGGCCCAGGAGGCATACCTGCCGGGCATCGCCACCCGGGAGGGGTCCCCGCCTGCCTCGGCCTTCCTCGCCCGGCCCGGCCCTCGGCGGTGGCCCGGACGGCCATGCGGCTGCGCGCCCTGACCCCGGGGCCGCCTGGAGGGTGCGCGCGCGGGGCGCGGGCTCGCCGGCACCGGCGCCAGGTGAGTGGGCGTTCTGCAAGGGGGAGGGGCGCAGGGATTCGGGACCCCGGCGCGGCGGGAACTGGGAGCTGGGACAGGATGGAAGCCCTGGGAGTGGAAGCACTTTTGGGTTGGTGCACGCCTGTGCTTGTGTGTGCCCGCGTACCCCGGTCTGCGCGCCAGTGTGCTTTTGCACTCTTGTCCGCGCGTGCATGTTCGCGCTTTTGCCTTGGTCACTGCGCGTGCCCGTATGTCCACGAGTGCGCGCGTGTCCTTGTCTATGCACGCGTGTCTCGTGTGTGTTCGTCTGTGCGCGTGTTACTTGAGCAGGAAAGAACGAGCGAGGGAAAGCAGAGCTTTGCCTGGTGGGAGGCCGGCGCCCTGGTGAGCCCACGTGAAGTGGGAGACAGCTTTGCTCTTAATTTTCGAATCCAGCTCCGTCTTGAACACACTTCCTTGGACTCCTTTACTGGAATGGAAGCAGGACATTGGCAGTTTCACGGACTCCCTTCTAGCTTGTGTTTCTTTGCGAAGGAAAAGGGTGCTGTAACTCTGTGTGTGAGGATGCTCTAGCGTTGTTGCAGAAGTGCAAGCTCCCTAGGGCCGTGTTACAGCGCTTGGTCCTGGGACTGTCTCCCATGGCGCTTGACTTAAACTGAGCGGATGCACAGGCGGCTCCCTACTAGGTTCAGCAGTACCCTCTCTGAGTCTAATAATTAGGCATTTATTGCATTCGTTTTACTGGAAACTTATGAAGGTTCTGAGGAGTGAGAAGTTGTCAGAATGTCAGCCACTTTACATCACTTTGAATTGTACTCATTCTGATTTTTAGTTTAACGATCAAATGCTACTCCTGAGAAACTTGGGGACCGTGTGTGGAAGGCAGAGGATGTCCCTGTGCTCTGGGTCCTTTGGCTGGGTAGAGGCATCTCTGGGCAGGATCACTCCGGAGGTTTGGGGCTCGCTCTCTTCACGCAGGAAGTTGTGGTGTTTAACTTCAGAGTCAAGTTGCTTGGTGATTTTGCTGAGGGCATCAGCCCCCCTCGAATGCTACTGAAGGTTTCCTAGGTAGGAAAACACTCACCTAAATCCTCTCTCCTGAAAGGAAAAGAGGCTTGAATTGTGTTGGCTTAGGCTTTGTGGGGGTGACTGTTGCCACTGCAACATTAGCGGAGAGAACTGAGCCGAGAGGACTGTGAGGTTTTGCATTTTCGCAGAGCAGAGCAGAAGGTTACCCTGCTGCACGTCTGTGGAGCACTTCCTCCGTTTTTCAGATATTTTTCTTTCTAAAAAGAGACCTCACCATCAAGACCAGCACTAGTTACCCTGAACCCCTCAGGGAGTCCTAGTGGAACTACCAGCCTTGCTCTCTACCCTTCCCACTGTCTGCTCCTAACAATTAAATGCAATTTAGATTCCTGAACTGAGCCTGCTAAATGCTTCAGCATTTTGGCCTCCCCTGTTCCCCGTGCACTCGTTGGGCCCGCCTCTTTGGGAGAAATGAAAGCACAGTATCAGGTGAAAACAAAGGCAGCCTAATCCTGTCTAGGCTCACTTCACAATGGAGTTGTTATGTACAGATGAAGCGTGAGCAGATGTTATTACACTATCTGAAATGAGTTCCTCCACCATCCAGCCACTGGAATGGCTTCGGCCTCCACACAGCATCTCTGCTGTTTCCTTCCTCCAGGTTTCTAACTGTGGCCCAGCCGGCAGGAAAACCACAGGAACACAGTGCCTCTTTCTCCCTCGTTGTAATAAAGGTATTTGTAAGGAATAAAAACGTCACAGTATCCCCTGTTGGCTCACAGGATACAGCCAATTCATTCAGTCGACAAGTATTAATTGAGGGTGCCAGGCACTGTGCAGGCCTTGGAAGACAAATAGATAAGAGCCTGGTGTCCTGCCTGTAGGAAATTACACAAAAGAGACGGCTATAAACAAATAACTGAAATATAAGGGAAGAAAAGTGTGTGCCAGCTGGGGGATTATGATAGAGGGCTGTGTGTGTCAGCTACTTGAATGTCTACTCCTGTCTGAGCATGAGGCCTGGGTGGAGACTGGGTCTGAGCCCATATTCCTTATCCCTTGGCTAGGGGGTCTTGAGCTTCATCCTATGCTCCATTTGTAGAACAGCGTTGCTTATTTGTAGCGCAGAAGGGCCCTGCCAATGTCATGGACTTCATGATGGTAGCACCTTCATTCCTCTTTTGTAAGCACTGAGTTCAAGAGCCCTACTATCAAAAAGTATATGGTCTCTTGAAAAAAGCAGAAACAGACATGTAAACAAGTTTGTAATATTAGTGCCTTGCCATGGTGTATTAATCTATACACTATTTAGAAGCGTGTTATTTGATGTCCAAATACTTTAGGGGATTTTACTAAGATCTTTCTGTTTCTGATTCCTAATTTAATCCCATTGTGGTCAGAGAACATATTTAGTACAACTTAAATAATTTTAAAATTTTCTTAGACTTGTCTACTAAATATTCCATATGCATTTGAAAAGAATGTGTATTCTGCCGCTCTTAGGTCAAATGTTCTGTAATATCAGTTAGGTCAAGATATTGATAATATTGTTCAGAGCTTATGTATCCTTGCTTATTTTCTGCAATAATTATCAATTATTTATAAAAATAATATTAATTATTGAGAAAGGCTATATTAGTTTGCTAGGACTGCCATAATGAAATAACACAGACTAGGTGTCGTAAACAACAGCGTTTATTTTTTTATAGTTGAGGAGGTTGGAAGTCCAAGATCAAGGTACTGACAAGCTTGGATTTTCCTAAGGCCTCCCTCTTTGCTTAGTTTGTGTGGCCACCTTCTCACTACATCCTCACATGGACTTTCCTCTGTGTGCCAAGCTTCCCTAGTGTCCCCTTTTCTTTATATAAGGACACCAGCCCTGTTGGATTAGGTCCCTACCCTTATGGCCTCATTTTACCTTGATTATCTCTTTGAAGGCCCTAACTTCAAACATAGTTACATTGGAGGTTAAAGCTTCAATGTATGAATTTTGTGAGGACACAATTCAGTGTGGGGTAATGAAATTTCTGACTGCCTATGCTTGCCTGTTTCTCATTGCTATTCTGTCAGTTCTCAGTTTCATATATTTTGAGAATTTTGTTATTAAATGCGTAACTTTGTTATCTTTTCTTGATGTTTTTACACTTTTATCATTATGTAGTGCTTCTCTATGTCACTGGGGTTTCCCTGGCGGCTCAGATGGATATCATTGGGAATATTCTTTAATCTGGAATCTACTTTGTTATTAATATAGTCATTTCAGCTTTTTTTTTAACACTAACATTGTATATTTTTCTATACTTTTTAAAAAATATATAATTTGACAATGCGTGCCTTTTAATGAGATGTTTAAACTGTTTACATTAATGTAATTCCTAATATATTGAGGTTTAAATCTATCATCTTGCTGCTTGTTTTCCATTTCTCTTACGTGTTCTTTATTACTGCTTTTTCTCTTTTCTTGCCATTTTAACATAATTTTGTTTTCTCTTCTTTGTTGTATGTATTACCTACAACTCATTATTTTAGTTGTTGCTTTAGGTTTATGTTATAGATTTTTAGCTTGTCACAGTCTGCCTTCAAGTGATAGTGTATTGCTTCGTGTATATTATAAGAGCCTTACAGTGGTATCAGTTCAGTTCAGTTCAGTCGCTCAGTCGTGTCCGACTCTTTGGGACCCCATGAATTGCAGCACGCCAGGCCTCCCTGTCCATCACCAACTCCTGGAGTTCACTCAGACTCACGTCCATCGAGTCAGTGATGCCATCCAGCCATCTCATCCTCTGGTGTCCCCTTCTCCTCTTGCCCCCAATCCCTCCCAGCATCAGAGTCTTCTCCAATGAGTCAACTCTTCGCATGAGGTGGCCAAAGTACTGGAGTTTCAGCTTTAGCATCCTTCCTTCCAAAGAAATCCCAGGGCTGATCTCTTTCAGAATGGACTGGTTGGATCTCCTTGCAGTCCAAGGCACTCTCAAGAGTCTTCTCCAACACCACAGTTCAAAAGCATCAATTCTTTGGTGCTCAGCTTTCTTCACGGTCAACTCTCACATCCATACATGACCACAGGAAAAGCCATAGCCTTGACTAGACGGACCTTTGTTGGCAAAGTAATGTCTCTGCTTTTGAATATGCTATCTAGGTAGGATATAACTTTCCTTCCAAGGAGTAAGCATCTTTTAATTTCATACTACCTACCATTTCTCCTTTCCTGAGCTTTGTGCTGTTTTATCATAAATTTTACTTCTACTTATGTTGAACCTTACATTGTATCATTACTAGTTTTTATTTAAATAGTTAATTATTTTCTGATGAGTTTTAAGTAATAAGTAAAAGACCTTACATATTTGTCCATGTAATTAATCATTTCTAGTGGTCTTCATTCTTTTGTGTAAAGCTATATTTTCATCTAATATTATTTTCCTTTTGCTCAGACTATCTTTAACATGTCTTGTAGTATGTGTCAGTTGGTGATAAATTATTGCAGCTTTTGTATATTCTAGGAAGTTTTTAATTCACTGTCATTTTTGAAGTGTGTTTTTGCTAGATTGGTCAGTTTTTTCTTAGTACTTTATATTGCTACACCTTGTTTTCACTTGCTTTCTTTTGAATGAGAAATCTACTGTTATTTTAATGCTTAATCCCGTGAGTGTAATTTGTGCTCCCCTGCCTCCCTGGCTGCTTTTAAGATCTCTTTTTTTTTCAGCTGAAGTATAGTTGATTTAGAGTGTTGTGTTAGTTTCAGGTGTACAGCAAGTGATTAATTTATATATATATATATTTTTTTTTCTAGATTATTTTCCGTTATAGGTTAATGTAAGATATTGAATATACTTCTATGTGCTGTACAGTAAATCCTTGTTGCCTATCTGTTTTATTTATACTAGTTCGTTAATCTCTACTCCTAATTTATCCTCCCTTTCCTCCATACTTCTTTGGTAACCATAAGTTTGTTTTCTGTATTTGTGAGTCTGTTTCAGCTTTGTATATAGATTCATTTTAGATTGTCTCTTTATAGCTGGGTTTGAGCAATTTGGCTTTCATGTGCCTTATGTAGTTTCTGTCACATTTTTTTGTGCTTGAGAATTTTTTGAGTTTCTTGAATCTACCGGGTTTATAGTTTTCCTCATGTTTTGGAAAAGTTTCAACCATTATCTCTTCAAATATCCCTCCACCCACCCATTTCCTTTCAGGGGCTTATAAGCTGCTAAAAGTTGTCCCACAGTTCACTGATACTCTTTTTGTTTGTTATCTATCTTTTTTTTTGCATAGGTTGTCTTTTCTTTCTGTGCTTTATTTTGGTAAGTTTGCATGGTGATGTCTTCAAATTCACTAATCTGTTCTATTGCAGTGTCTGATCTGTTAATAATTTTATTCAGTGTGTTAATAGTTTTCATCTCAGCTATTTACATTTGCTTCTGTAAATGTTTGTTTTGGATCTTTTCTTACCTACCTTTTTGAACAAATGGAATATAGTTATAATACTCTGTTAATATCTTGTGTGCTTATTCTTGTCAGTTCAGGGTCACTTTCAAATGACTGATTATTCTCATTATGGGTTATGTTTTTCTGTTGCTTTGCATGCCTGATAATTTAAAAAAAAAACGTGTGTATTTGTTTTTATTCAGCCGCACCAGGCCCTAGTTGTGGTGTTGGGATCCTTAGTTGCAGCACGTGGGATCTAGTTCTTTGACCAGGGCTCCAGCCAGGGTCCCCTGCACTAGGAGCGTGGACTCGTAGCTGCTGAACCACTAGGGAAGTCCCATGCCTGGTCATTTTTGATTGGGTGCCAGGCATGGTGAATTTTACCTTACTGGGTGTTGGGTATTTTTTTATTTCTACAGATATTCTTGAGCTTTGTTCTGAAATGCAGTTAAATTACTTGGAGAGACCAGGAGCAGTGCTCAGTTTATAGTTAATCATTCCTCACTTTTGAGGCAAGATCCTCCTGTTTTCTATGCAATATTCCCTGAATCTTGGGTTTTTTCTGGTCTGGCTGTGGGAAGAAGGACTGTTTTCGGCTCTGTGTGAGCACTGTTTTATAAAATGGTGGTTCTTTCCCCAGTCTTGAGTATCTTCCTCAAACAGGTGTGTGTACACACATGCTCTCCGGTACTGTGCTGAGTACTTCCGAGGGTCCTTCTGAAGATCTTAAGAGTTCTTTGCAGCTCTCTCTTCTCCAGTGCTCTCCTTAGTGAACTCTTTCTTGCTGGCTTATTCACCTTGAATTCTTAACTCCTTTCCTGCAACCCATGTGGTATGCTGGTTCCCCCTTCCCTCTCTGCATCCTGAAATCTTTCTCCATGTAGGAATTTGGAGACAGTCGTAGAGCTCACCTCATTTTTTCCTGCGTCTGAGGAACTAGATAGGTTCATTTGCCTTTTCATCAGTCACTGTGTACTCATATATATCTGACTTCTTTCATTCAGCTTGATAATGCTTTTGATGTTCACCCGTAATGTTGCATGTATTAGTAGCTTACTCTTGTGTATACCTAAGCAAGTATTTGGATATATGATATGTATCCATTTTATGAATATACCATGGTTTGTTTGTCCAGGTTCCTTGTGATGGGCATCTGGGTTACTTCCTGTTAGGGGCACTTTTTAAAAAGGTAGTTCTGATCATTCTCACACATGTCTTTGCGGACATATTTTTTAAGTGTCTGTAGGAGTGGAATTCGGAGAAGGCGATGGCAACCCACTCCAGTACTCCTGCCTGGAAAATCCCATGGATGGAGGAGCCTCGTAGGCTGCAGTCCATGGGGTCGCACAGAGTCGGACGTGACTGAGTGACTTCACTTCCACTTTTCACTTTCATGCATTGCAGAGGGAAATGGCAACCCACTCCAGTACTCTTGCCTGGAGAATCCCAGGGACGGCAGAGCCTGGTGGGCTGCTGTCTATGGGGTCGCACAGAGTTGGACACGATTGAAACGACTTAGCAGCAGCATCAGGAGCAGAATTGCTGAGTCGTAAGATTGGTGTAGATTTAAAAATATGTGTTAAGAAATTGTCAAGCTGCTTTCCAAAGTAGCTGTACCATTTGTCTCCATTCTCGGTAACACTTCATCTTCTCAATGAATTTTAGCTATTCTGGTGTGAGTAATGGCCTCTGTGAGTCCATGCGGATATCGGTTATGTTAGAATGCTCTGTCACATATCAGAAAATGGGAATATGATTGGTGTTTAGTTTCAAAGGCAAAGTGAATTTTTATAAGATCCTCAGCCATAGCTGTGAGCCTTGCTTGACACTACAAACATGGATTTGGTGGCTAAGTGGTCCATCTCCTTGCAGTGCCTGTGTGTGTAATGGATTCGATGCTGTACCAGGTTTAAAGAGGAACCGCCTGTCCTGTCACTGTGGTCCGATGACAGCTTCTCCTCCAGTACATGAGTTCAGAGAGGCTAAGGGGCCAGGAAGGCCAGTGAATTAGTGTCCTCTGCTATAATCATACTGTTTGCTGATTGTGTCTTCCCTAGAAAAAAGCATTAAGACTCTAGGCATGCACGTGGATTCTTTTGTCACAGAAGTGGTGGCTGTAAGCCTGCAGTCTGGAAGCTAATACACGATCACATAAGCCCTTCACCCAGGGGATTATGAGCTGGGCATGTGTGGGCTATCACTAGGGCTCTGGCACTAAGCATGCCGATGGGGTATCCCAGGCTCCTAGGATCCCAGCCTTGGCAAGGTGCTGTCTTGTTCTGCTCTGTTTGCCTGGTCAAGTTCCTGTTTCAGCTCTTTACCAACTCGGCTGAATTTTTTATCTCTTGAAAGGGAAAAGTAAGAGCAAACAGACTATCAATGGAAGCGCTGACACTTTCTCCCTTTACTTTTTCAGCCAGAAGAAGTAACTGCGAGTCTGCACAGTTTTAAGAACAAGGCCTTTAAAAAAGCCAGAGTCTGTGGGGTTTGCAAACAGATTATTGAAGGTCACGGGATTTCATGCCGAGGTGAGTCCGCGTTGATCCTTCTCATGCTGATTAAACTGAAGCAAAGCAAACAAACAAAAACCCAAAATGAAACCTTCTTTCGGGAGTTTCCAAAGTTAAATCATGGAATTCCCCATCTTAACCTGAGTTTCCCCTTACCCTCACTGGACTGGGATGGAACGTATTTACACAGATATATGCTCATGAGAAATTTTTCCAGAAAAAGCAAAGTTAGTCTTATGGGAGGGGGGCAGCCGTGAGTGGCTCATGACTTATTTTCCTTCTGTCGTGTAGTGTCAGTAGCTTGAGTCATCCCCTTTTGTTTTCTGGTCTCTTACCAGAGTTTACAAATGAAATGTTTCTGTTCTTTTGAGTGACGGTTCATTGCGTTACTGTCCTTTTAGCCTGTTGTCAGGCATTGCGCCAGTCCGTAAACAGAGCCACCAGCCTCAGTATTTGGTGCTTAAACCCCAGGTAATCAATCCAACTTGCTATTCTTTGTGTTTTCATGGTTGTAAATCTGTATAACGGACATGTGAGAAGGACTTCTCTTGTTTCCCTTGAACCCTGGAATCATGGTTCTGTATCACAGAGCGGAGGCAGGTGGGGTTACCTGGGAGAAGGCTTTGGGCTGTTCTGGGCTTGTTATCACTGGTGGGTTTGGGATTTTCTCTGTAGAATAGTTCCAGGGTTGCCTCTAGGCTCCCCATCCTCCCAGTGGACTCCCCGGCACATGGTCCCTGAGGGCTGCTTTGGGGTTAGGCGGCCTCAAGGAAAGGTGCATGATGGCCAAACTGCAGTGGAACCTTAGAGGCGGCGGGAGGCAGATGTGTCCCCTCCTCTGAAGCGCCCCTCCACTGTCAGTGCTGATGGTGCCTTGGAGCCAGCTCCTGCCTCTCCTTGCCCCCCTGCGGCCTCCTGGAGGTGCCACAAGTCCCCTCCCTCCCTCACCCCACACGGGTCTCTGTTTCAAAGTTGACACACCCGCTTCTCGGGGTGCATGGCGCTCTCACCTTGTTCTTGGATGCAGCCTGTCTCACAGGGCCTGAAGGTTCCTCTCCACCTAGAAAGGGTGAGCCAGGCCCTGGGGGCTGAGGCGTCACCTGTGGAGGTGCACATGGGGCATGGATCCAGCACCAGGCCTCTCGGCACAGGCCCTCTCCCCACATCAGCAGGCCTACATGGGTGTGCACGTACACACGCACACACATGCATGCACACACACACACATGCTCACAGGAGCATACACACACACGGAGATGCAGAGAAGGGCATGGCCAAGACAGGGCTGGGCCAAGAGCGCAGGTTGGTGCTCTGAGTCTGTTAGGATCCAAGTCTTCTCTCTGAGTCCCTGATGTGGGTTGCAGCATTGTTCTCTGGATGGCTGGTGCAAGGCCTGACTGGGATGGGTGTGAGGTGCTGAGCTCACTTTCTGGCACTTCACTTTGCAGCTGCTGTGATAATGATTTTTCCTCGATGACCCCACCTGAATGTGCTGGGGTGATTCCCACGTTGGTGACATGGAGGACCTTACCTGGCTGCTGTCCACGTGTGCAGGTCATGAACACAGACCAAGCTGGTTTCGCTCTGTAGGCCCAAAGGCTCTGTTTCCCACATACAGTTAATGATGGCCTGGTGACGACAAACAGATCGGCTCTTGGGAGAGACAGTTTCCTTCTCATCTCTGTACAGCTGAGGCCTGAGTTGACTAAGGGGCTATCCCAAACATCCTTTTAAAACTCAGTATTTCTCCCTGAACCACCTATAAGATACAGTTATTCTCTTCAAAGTAAATGGAAGCAATGAGATCTGACCAGATTGGAGACAGCGGTGCCCAGCAACCAGGCTTTCCCATCAGGCCAGAGCTCCTCAAGGATGCTGAGAACCCCCACTACCGTCCAGGGCTTGGCATGAGAGCACATTCCAGGCTCATGCCTCCTTCCCTGTCCTGCAGCTTCCCAAGCTTGTAGGGGCCAGGAAGGGGCCCAGAATATTCTTTGGTTCTGAATGATATGTCTTATGGCATTTGGTGCCTGTGATATGTGAGATGTCAAGGAGGACTAAGAGGCCTGGCAGAGTGGTGTGGGTGGCATGTGGTTGTGTGTGCGCGTGGCTGTGCGTGTGCATGGTTGTGCATGTGCGTGGCTGTGCGTGCGTTTGGTTGTGCACCCTCTAGAATTCTATGGGGGAGGCAGTGAGATCTCAGGATCCCACTGGGTGCGGCATTGCCCAAGGCCATCTTGGCCCCGAGGACCCTGTGCAGGCCCAACACAAAAGGGTGGGAGGGCAGAAGGGTGGCAACAGGCTGGCCTTGTGCAGTGCTAACTCGTGATCTGTCTGGCTTATGCTTCTCTGGTCTAAGAATCACTGTGGTTCTGTTTTATCTCATAGTCTAGCCCTGTGGAAATCACTTTTTGGACCCACCTAGTTCTTTTTGCTTTGAAGAAAATCCTTCACTAGCGACTGTCTCATAGGTGCCCTCTGCCTCAGGTGGTTCATCTCCACGTGCCATTTCCCCATAGGAACACTGCTACTGTGTTCTCTTGTGGGGAAACCAGGGTGCATACGCTGTCACCCCACCCCTTGGCTGGGATGCTTTGCCTGGATGGGAGGCAGTAAGAATAGGTCTGGGGCTGGGCACAGGTCCTGGGGCTGCTCTGCACTCATGCTCCCCTTCCCTGTGTGCACACCCCAGCAGACATGCCACAGTCCCCATTCTCACCCGGCCTCCTTGTTTTGTCTTAAGGCCATGCTCCTCTGTTCTGAGCCCTCCAGCTGAGGGAAGTGTATGGACTCTCCCTGAGAGGCCCTGGATCCATCCCTTGTGGCCGGGTGGTGGCACTTGTCACCCTGAAGCACGTGGCCAGGAGCAGGGGGCTGGCAGAGGCCACCTTGGGGGCATGTACAGCTCAGGGAAGCCACATCCTTGGCCAAAGAAATCAGCTACCTGGCTATGGGCACTGGAGGCTGTGCTATTGGGAGAAGTAAACAGGAGCAGGTTCTCCCGAAGGCCAAGGCCCAAGTCCTGGCGGAAAGAGGCCCACTGACATCAGGGACGCCTGCACGCCTGGGGTCCCACATGAGTGGCAGGACAGGCAGCAGGTGGCATGGAAGGAGGCCACAGTGACAGGTGCCCATGGAGGCATCATGCCTTATTTCTGGGTCCAGCACGGGGTGTGTTCATAATGTGGTGAATGTCAGCCCTCGGGCATCGAGGGGCTGGGGACTCACCTGTATCGTTGTTTGTGAGGTATCTACTGACTTCTCTCCAGCAAAAGGTGTTTCAGAACTCCCTCATGTGGTGCGGACGGGCTTCCCAGGTGGTGCTAGTGGTAAAGAACCTGCCTGCCAATGCAGGAGTCATAAGAGACACATATTCAATCCCTGGGTCAGGAATATCCCCTGGAAGAGGGAATGGCAATCCACTCCAGTATTCGTTCCTGGAGAATCCCATGGACAGAGGAGCCTGGCGGGGCTACAGTCCATAGTATCACAAAGAATCAGATACAGCTGAGCAACTTGGCACTGGCACTGGTGTATGGTGGACTGTAAACACCTATGAGAATACTCAACAGATTATCATATTTATGTACTTAACTGTAATAACTGTGTTGATAAACAATAGCTACTCTTTTATGAAAATGAAAGGACTCTATGTGCCAGGAATCTTTTAGACATTATCTTCTTATTTTTTTTTTTTTTTTTTTTGATCAAGAATCTCTTTTATTGATTATCAGAAACATTACAAACATCTAGTATGAACAAATTGTAACATGATAGTGTTTAGTTTGAACAATTAATACATTTCAGATATAATATTATACATATTTCAATGCTATTCTCCCCAATCATCTCACCCTCTCCCGGTCCCAGAGTCCAAAAGTCTGGTCTATACATCAGTGTCTCTTTTGTTGTCTCGTAAATAGGGTTATTTTTTACCATCTTTCTAAATTCCATATATATGCGTTAGTATACTGTATTTGTGTTTTTGTTTCTGGCTTACTTCACTCTGTATAATAGGCTCCAGTTCCATCCACCTCCTTAGAACTGATTCAAATGTATTCTTTTTAATGGCTGAGTAATACTCCATTGTGTATATGTACCACAGCTTGCTTATCCATTCATCTGTGGATGGACATCTAGGTTGCTTCCACGTTCTGGCTATTGCAAACAGTGCTGCTATGAACATTGGGGTACAGGTGTCTCTTTCAATTCTGGTTTTCTCAGTGTATATGCCCAGCAGTGGGATTGCTGGATCATAAGGCAGTTCTATTCCCAGTTTTTTGAGGAATCTCCATACTGTTCTCCAAAGTGGCTGTACTAGTTTGCATTCCCACCAACAGTGCAAGAGGGTTCCCTTCTCTCCGCACCCTCTCCAGCATTTATTGCTTGTAGACTTTTGGATAGCAGCCATTCTGATTGGCGTGAAATGGTATCTCATAGTGGTTTTGATTTGCATTTCTCTGATAATGAGTGATGTTGAGCATCTTTTCATGTGTTTGTTAGCCATCTGTATAGACATTATCTTCTTAAATTGATGTGTGTGGGAGATCCAAGAATTGTGACTGTGACAGTCTCCTTCTCAAAAATGCCATCATCAGAGACATAGCCCCTGACACTGTCAAGGGAAAAAAGGCCTATGGCAGTGGCCATAGGGATAGACATGTGAGAGCTGGGTGTTTATATGTGTTGTTGCTGTGTGGCCATCTTCTACTTAGCTGTGCTTTTGTCCACATCTGAAGGCTGGGCTTTTTCCCCTTCCGCACTGCATCCCTCTGGACGGGCAAGGGCAAAATGTGGGGGTACCGCTGTGTTGAGAGCCTGGCACAGTCCCTGGGAGTGTGGACGGCGCCTGGCAGGGTCAGTGGTTGGCTCCTGCAGAAGAAGTTATAGCCCTGGACCGGCGCCTTTCCTGGCCTTCAACTTGTAACCTTTACAATTTGCCTGTTGAGTCATTAATCTCTAGGATCTCTTCCTTTTGTCAGTAAACTATATAGATACCATAAAAATCTCAGACAATTTAGTAGTTTTCCCTCCTAATAATTTAGTTGTATGTTGTGTACATTTGCACATTGAACCAGTGTGTATGTGCTGCCTGTAGACATTACGTCTTCTCTCAGTGATCGTGCGCAAGCTATGTGAGGTCTTACTGGAGGGGCCCTTCCTTTGACTTGTTTCTGGAGCAGTAGGGAAGCATGGATCCTGGAGACAGGCTGCTCGGATTCCTGCCCTGCCTCTCTGTACTTGAGTTTTGTTTTAGAGTCATTGTGAGGAACAGATTAAATGCACGAGGAGCACAGAGAACACTGATTGGCTCAAGGAAGTGTCTGGTAGTGTTAGGTGTTACTCCTGTTGGCTATGGTGTCACACTGCTGATGGTGGTGATGATGGAGAAGGGTTAGGTGTGTATTCTGTGACTTTGGCTAATATTTTTTCTATGTTTTTTCTAGCTTGTTCTTGACCTTCAAGTCACTTATTTTCACATTTTAGTCTATTTGCCACAGATTATTTTTATGTGGCTAACTTAGAAGAAAAATTTCATTTTTAAGAAGCTGTTGTTTGTACATAGAGGCTCTTTAACCCCTATTTCTCAACCTGTAACTACAGGCAAAACCACACAGATGGCTGGTGAGCGATGGGGTTAAGTGTCTGGTTGTGGTTTGCCTCCTGCTGCTCAGAAACCCACTGAAGCGGTTCCTACTCTGCCCTCCCCACCTGCCAGGGCTTTGAACAGGTAGCCTGTTCTCACTGTTCCACTGAGGTCTCTTGGGTGGGTTAAGTGGCCCAGCTTCCACTGACAATCCTTCTACAAGCCCACACTTGAGGGCACTGGCGTGGTTGATCATGATGTTCTAGTCCTGAGTGGGTGAGTCTTTTCCTGGGTGTTGAAAGTTGTAAGTTCTGCAGAACTTGGCCCCATGGAGGAGATGGATTCAGAGAGAATGCAGTGTCAGATCAGACAGAAGTGATGGCATTGGGAGAGATGGTTTGCCTAATTTAATAATGGAATAGGAGAGAGCAGATAGGAATGGAAAAAAGAAATGCTGCAGAAGAGACAACTGTAGGGAGGAACCTGAAGGAAATGAAGGTTGGGAAAGGGAGCAAAAAAGAGGACAGAGGGAAAATGGGATGGAGGGGGGCTTTGTAAGGAATATTTGATAATGACTTTTCCTTTTGGTTAACTGAACTGCCTGCTGAAATGAAAATATGAGAAAGCTGTGACCTGTTTGTGAGGAGCTCAGAGTCTGAGGGGGGAGTCCTGTCAGTGGGGAGCTCAGAGTCTGAGCTGGGAATCCTGTCGGTGGGAAGCTTACAGTCTGGGGAGGGGGGTAGTTCTGTCCCTGTGTGTGAGACTGTCACAGTCTACAGTATACTAGGGGATTACAGACAGAGCTTAGGGCTGGATAGGCTGATCAGCAAGTCAGCACTTGCTTTGTGCCAGGTGCTGAATTAGAACCCCAGGACATGGTGTCAGTTAGGACCATCAAGGCAAGAAAAAGGAGCAGGTGACCAAGCAGTGAATATGGCGTTGGGCCCTCTGCTGTGAGCGTCTGGTCACCCGTCTCATGTAGCTGGTGACTGTGGGTGTGGTTAAACTGGGGCAGAGGTTGAGGGCAGGTTGGGATGAGCTTGAGGGCAGAGGCAGAGAAGCAGAGGTGAGACCCAGGGCTTGTCTCTCTTTGGGTAAATATGTGTAGAGTGTTGTATGACAAGCCTAAAAGAGTGGCCTGGATTTCCAAGGCTCCTGGAGACTTTGGGAGAGTAGCAGTTCCAAGACAACAAGGAACAATGTGGGGCTTTCAGAGCCAGACGCTCTGGACAGTTGCTGCTGCTGTGAAGAGTGGATTCCTGCCCAGGACTTTGGAAACCCGTTTGACCAAGGAATGCAGTGCAGGCCCCAGGCTTGTGGTGGTGAGGATTCCATGTGTCATTAATTCCTAGAAACTTGTGAGACACGCACTGGCCACATACCCCTTCGTGGGAGGAGAAAGACCCCTAATGGGAACTGCTGAGGGAGCCTTAGGGAGCTGACTGTGGACCTTGGCCTTGAAGTTAACTCAATCTTTCACTTGATGCTTCTCTGCTTTTCATTTTTGCAAGTCAGTGGATGAAAAGTGGTGTCTTGCTCTATTACGTTTTTTACATTCCTCTGGTTATCACTGAGGCTGAGCATCTAAAAAGATACCGAAAAGATGTCTGTTATGTATTATTTATTCCTTTTTGGCTGTACTGGATTTTCATTCATGTGCATGGGCTTTCTCTAGTTGTGTTGAGCAGGGGCTACTCTCTAGTTGCAGTGCATGGGTTTCTCATCGTGGGGGCTTCTCTTGTTGCAGAGCATGGGCTTTAGGGCACGGGGGCTTCAGGAGTTGCAGCACGTGGGCTCAGTAGTTGTGGTGCGTGGGGCCTAGAACACAAGCTCAGTGGTTGTGGCACACAGGCTTAATTGCCCCATGGCCTGTGAGATCTTAGTTCCTGGACCAGGGATCAAACCTGCATCCTTCGCATTGACAGATGGATTCTTTTATTTATTTATTCTTGGCTACACTGGGTCTTTGTTGCTTTGCACAGGCTTTCTCTACTTGTGGCAGGTGGGGGCTCCTCTTTGTTGTGGTGCCCAGGCTTCTCTTGTGGTGGCTTCTCTTGTTGTGGAGATCGGGCTTTAGGTGTGTGGGCTTCAGCAGCTGCAGCATGCGGGCTCAGTAGTTGAGGCTCACGGGCCTTAGAGCACAAACTCAGTAGTTGCGTAGTTGCTCCCTGGCATGTGAAATCTTCTCAGACCAGGGATTGAACCCATGTCCCCTGCATTGGCAGGTGGATTCCTATCCACTGTGTCACCAGAGAGGTCCCCGTAATGTTCTACTTAGTAAATTGGCCTTTCACATCCTTGGCTCATTTAAAAAATTAGATTATTTTTTCTTCCTGATTTCTAAGAAATCATAGTATTGATATTATAATATTAATGTTTCTATCATTAAATTAGGTAGGATTTAGGCCAATTTTTGATGGATTTTGACCTACAGAAATGTCAGTTCCTTACCATTCCAACTTACATGTTGCAAACATTGTGAGCAGTTGCTTGACTAATTTTGCTCATGGAGTGGTTGTCATGTGAAAGGCTTAAGGTTTGGCTAGTTCAGATTTACCCATCATTTCATTTCATTTCTGTTTTTGTTTCTATTTAAGAATGCTTTCCCTTCTCTGGGGTCTTAACGATGTTCTACAATACTTTATTCTAATATTCATTTCTGCTTTTCCAATTCTATTCCAATTTCATGGTTGATTCATCTGGAATTCATGTTATTTAGGTTATTTCTCATGAGTGAGCTGGCTTTCCCAGCATGCTTGGTTGTGTGGCTCATCCTTTTGTAACTGAATATGACACTGTTTCTCCCCTATGCCAAATTCCCACGTGTGGACCTGCCCATTGCACATGTCTGATTTTACAGAGTTTGTACTGTACATGCAGAACCAGCCTGCTAGTGCAGGAAGCGTAAGAGACCCAGGTTCAGTCTCTGAGTTGGGAAGATCCCCTGGAGTAGGAAATGGCAACCCACTCCAGCATTCTTGCCTTGGAAAATTCCATGGACAGAGGAACCTGACGGGCTATAGTCCCTGGGGTAGCAAAGAGTCGCACATGACTGAGCACATATGAGCAACATTATAAGCATTGTCACAGGTTAGCTTTTTACAAGTCATGATTTCTCAGTAGCCATTCTGAATGTCATTTGTGGATATAAATATTTTTTTCTTCTTTATTACTTCAGTAACTTCTTTTTCCATGGCAGAAAGGGGTCTTTGATATCACTTTTATTCCTCATTACATGCAACGAGAAGATTGACATTATTTTATGCACATAAATTGAGTGCACGTTATGTGTGACTTAGTTGGCTGGATCCCCCTAGTTGCTTCTGCAATCAGTTTATTTCAGCATGGTATCAGTTAAGGTTCTTCAGCAAAACAGAACCAATAGGATGTATATAGAGAAAGAAATTTACTGCAAATAATTGGTCCATACACTATGGAAGCTAAGCCTTGTCTGTAGTTGGCAAGCTGTGATCCAGAAGAGACAGTGTGTAGTTCCTGTCTGAGTTCTAATCCAGAAGCAAGAGACGACCGATGTGCCAGCTTGGAGAGAGTTGGGAAGGGAGAACCAATTCTTTCTTACTTCACCATTTATTCTATTCAAGCCCTCAGTGAATTGGATGAAGCCCACCACACTGGAGAGGACAATCTGCTTCACTCAGTCTTAAGTCTCAAATATTTTTCTCATTCAGAAACACCCTCCCAGACACACCCAGAATACTGTTTAACCAAATATCTGGGCGTCTTGTGGCTCAGTGAACTTGGCACATAAAATTAACCATCCCAAATATGTTGTTTTGGTTGCAGTCTTTGAAGAAAATCCAGCTCTATACAGATACATATTTGGAAAGGAAAGCATATTCATTTTTGATATTACACCAAAACTCAAATGATAGTTTCTCAGTTTCCAAAGAAGACATAAAAGTGGCCAATAGCTGCATGCAGAGGTGCTCAGCATCACTAATCCCGTTGTTGCTGTTGTTCAGTTGCTCACTTGTGTCTGACTCTTTGCGACCCTGTGGCCTGCAGCACGCCAGGCTTCCCTGTTCTTCAGTCTCCCGGAGTTTGCTCAAACTCATACCCATTGAGTCAGTTACGCCATCCAATCATCTCATCCCTCTCTCGCCCCCTTCTCTTGAGGGAAATGCAAATCAAAACCACAGTGAGATACGACCTCACACCTGTCAGAATGGCTCTCATCAAAAACACAAGGGAAAACATGCTTTGGTTAGGGTAGAGTAAGAAGGAGAGCACTTGTACACTGTTGGTGGGAATATAAATTGGTTCAGCTATTGTGGAAAACCGTATGTAATTTCCTCAAGAAGTGAAAAATAGAGTTATCATATGAGCCAGCAGTTCCACTTTTGGGTATATAGCGAAAGGAAACAAAATCAGTATCTTCAACATGCCATGTTGGTTGCAGTGTTATTTACAATAGCCAAGACATGGAAACAACCCAAGTGTCCATCAATGGATGGCTGAATAAAGAAAAGGTGATAAAACATTATTCAGGCAGAAAAAAGAAGGAAATCCTGCCATTCACCATCATGAAACAGCAGTGTGCTAAGTCAAACAGAGAAAGATAAATACTGCATGGTATCACTTATATGTGGAAACTGAAATCTGAATCTGAGGGACCATCTGTGGTGCTTGGCTTTTGGGTGGAAAGTTGATAATACCTGGGTCACTGGCTTACACCCCAGGAACAGTGGGTCCACCTCTCAGGATCCTCACCTTAGCACTCGGTGTATGCAATTCAGTCTGATTAGTTAACCTTTGTGAATGTGACGGTTTGCGATGGCCTAAGCCTCTTGTCATAGCCAAGTGCGCCATCCACCGTGAATATTTCACACCACTGTCATGGTTCCACACACTAGAGCTCCTTTTTGGGTTGAATCAGTTTGTTGATCTGCTGCGTAACCAGTTACTCCCAAAGTTAGTGACTTACTGTGGCAGTAGCTTCTGTTCTCACTACTTCTGTGGATCAGGGATTTGGGAGTCACGTGGCTGGGCAGTGCTGGCTTAGCGTCTCTTAGGAGGCTGCATCATCTGAAGGCTCTCCTGGGGCTGGAGGACTCGCTTCCCATGTGGCTTCCCAGCTGGCTGCTGGCGGCAGGCCTCAATTCCTTCCCGTGGGCCTTCTCCCCAGGGCTGCCTCAGTGCCTCACATGTGAGCAGGGTTCCTCTTGGGGGCTGGGGGGGTCCAGGAGCCCAGAGCAGAGGTCACTTGCCACACCCTCCACCGTCCTTCCTTGTCACACAACCTGCTCTGTCACTGTGTGAGGGGACTGCACGGGGACACAGGCTCCAGGAGGAGCCCTGAGGCCATCTCAGGCCACAGGAGGCTGTGCTTGTGTCCTGGCTGCTGAGTGGTCTGGCCCGCCCCATTCAGTGTGTGAAGACAGAGCTTCCTCTGGAGCTGGGGAAGTCTTCACTGCATTTCCGCTAATTCTCATCTTCCCTAAAGGCCAGAGGGCCCCTCAACTGCCTTCGTCTTTATCTCTGTTCTTCCTGCTGGCCTCTGCCCCTGGCTGTCCTTCTGTCTAAGATTTTAATCTGGTGTGAAAGCCCCTTTATTCCAATGGCTAGCCTATCTTGATTAGAAAATCACTCATCACCTTTGCTGGCTGGACCCATTAGAAGATGTAGAATAAATATTTGTCTTTGTGAATAATTTCACAAACCTTAGATGCATAGAAAGAGCTCAAAAACTAGATCTTGCAAAGATAATACCCCTGGCTGTTCCCTGCTGGAGTTCCAGGGATCCCCAGCCATGGGCTCTTTTTCTTTATTAGTTTGCTTCAGCCTCATTCAGTCCGAGGTGGGCTGTGAGTCAGGGCTTTCAGAAAACATAGGGGATGAAAAGTTTGGGCCTTGAAGTGCTGACCGCAATTTGGGACCTATCTCCTGACCTCAGGCTTTGTTCTTCCAGGACCCCACACTTTTATACACTGATGCTGTGCCTTGCAGTTTCAAAGCAGGGTCCCTTGGATGATGGCATTTTGGAATCACCATAACCCTGGAAGAGGAAAGAGGCCTGGTTCCACCTAGGGCAGCCCAGCCAGGCTGGGCCAGAAACCTCCCAGGTCCTATGCCCCCAAGCCTAGATCCCTGTCCCCTATCCTACAATCACCCCATGGGTTTATCAGATAGATGCCTGCTTGGAGCCCACAGGGGTGCCTGTACTGCACTTATTTGGTGCAGTTGCTTCATTCCGCACTGTCTCCCCGTCCTTCTGTCTCTGCATGGGAGCATTGGCAGACAGACCCCAGTGCCCCAAGCTGCTTTGGTGGGGGGAGGCTTTCGTGTCCTGTAGGCACAGCTGCAGACCACGGAGGGCGGGCCTGTGAAATCCGCATTGGTTCCGGCTCTCTCTGTATTGTTGGGGCCTCCGAACCAGCACATGCCTCTCTCAGTCCTCACAATGGCCTGGGTTGAAGGATCCCCTGCAGGAATTTAGATGTGGATTTGTTCTGACAGTCAGTTCTTAGGTCATCCGGAAGTGGAAGAAGCGTGGAACGCAAATGTCCAATTTCTCACTAATTTAAAGGCGCCAGTCCTGAGTCTTCTGGGGCATTTTCAAGTTTCTCTCCTTTCTTCAGGGAGAAGCTATAATTTCCAGGCAAACACTGATACTTTCTCCTGCTCAGCTTCGCTGCCTTTCTCCTCCCAAGGTGCTGATCTGGTGGCCTGAACCCCTGGAAGAGCCAGTGTGTTTGTAACTCCTCTCCAGGGGTCCCTGCACCATCTGGGCCACTGCTGACACTGCAGAGGTGGCTGGGTTCCTGGACACCGTGTCCATCCACCCCACGCTCTGTTGAACTCAGTGTTGTGTCCTAAGCGAAAAACAAGCTCCCTCTGTCTGGACTTTCTCAAGGATTTACAGATGGAAATGTAAAAAGTATGGAGAGACTGCTCAACACACCTTCTTTTTCCTTCTCTTGCAGCCTGCAAGTATTCCTGTCACAAGAAATGTGAAGCCAAGGTAAGTGTTATATCGCTCTCCCATGGGGCTTCTGGAGCTGAATTGGCCTGTGTTGAATGATGTGTATGGGAGGAGACTGCATTGGATTATAGCCACAGAAATGAAACTCTTTAAGAAATGGCTGCTAGATGCTTTCTGATAGGGTGTATAGTTTTCATCTCAAGAAAAAACTGAGGAGCTATGAAATCCATGTTTTTAATTATAGAAAAATAACTCTTAAGAATTTGGTTTCAGAAAAGAATTTGGTAATTTTGTCCTGGCCATGTCACAACCCTTCCTCCACATCACACGATCCCTTCTTTCTAATCACATTGACGTGCTGCTGTTGTAGGGTAGGGAGGGGCTGGGTAGGGTCTGGGGCCCATGGCTGGCCTTGGGGATTTTTTTGGTTTCATTTTTGAATGTAGTTCATACATGGGATTTGGAGGGCTTCCCAGGTGGTGCTAGTGGTAAAGAAGCTGCCTGCCAATGCAGGAGACATAAGAGATGTGGGTTCGATTCCTGGGTTGGGGAGATCCCTGGAGGAGGAAAGGACAACCACTCCAATATTCTTGCTTGGAGAGTCCCAAGGACAGAGAAGTCTGGTAGGCTGCAGTCCATGGGGTTGCAAAGAGTTGGACATGACTGAAGCTACTTAGCATGAACATACATGGATGGGTTGGGATTTTCAGGCAGTCATGGAAGTATGGAAACCCTGAATCAGGGAAGTTGTCCTATATTTGTGCATTCCCTGGAAGGGTTAAATTGCTGGGTGGCCCTATGAAACACTTGAGGTCTGGGGTGCTGGTTTGGGTGCAGAGATTTGATTAGTGGGGGATGAGGAGGCCTGGAGGAGAAGGCAATGGCAACGTACTCCAATACTCTTGCCTGGAAAATCACATGGATGGAGGAGCCTGGTAGGCTGCAGTCCATAGGGTGGCTAAGAGTCGGGCACAACTGAGCGACTTCACTTTCACTTTTCACTTTCATGCATTGGAGAAGGAAATGGCAACCCACTCCAGTATTCTTGCCTGGAGAATCCCAGGGACAGAGGAACCTAGTGGGCTGCCGTTTATGGGGTTGCATAGAGTCGGACGCAACTGAAGCGACTTAGCAGCAGCAGCAGCAGCAGGAGGCCTGGAAATGGCATATGGAAGCTGCAGGCACCCCTAGATAAAGCCCTGGTTTTCCACATGGGACCCGGTGTCTGCATCTCTCATACATTCCAGATATGATGTTACCTTCAGTGGGGCCAGGGCCCATGCATCACCTCTCCTTTCTGGGACCTCCTCAGATGCCCTGCAGGTTGCCCTGTGGCTGGAGGTCCAGGGGGATGGGGTTTAAAGAGTCTTGGGATTTTGTCGCTGCTCTGGACCTCATGGATCAACCTTTCCTGGTTGGGCTCTGAGTGGAAGGAATGTGTGCTGGAGGCCAGCTTTGTGGAACTGTGCGCTGGCTTCACATGTGTGCTCTCCGTGTGAGGATCCTGGTTTCCTCCACTCTCCTCACCATACACACAGGCATGCACATGCAGTCACACACAGTCCACACTCGCCCATGCCCCATACATGCACACACTTCACACACATGCATGCAGTTTACTCACACAGGCAGGTGCACACACATAAAGCTAGGAAAGTCACTGGTGGCTCTAGACCTGCTTCTTTTCAAGAAAAAGATTAAAAGAACGAACTTTCTTATTAAACTTTTTGTTATGGCGCATTCGGGACTCATGGGGAAGTGGCAAAGCTAGGATAGAGTGCAATACTGCTCTGTTATCCAGCCCCCAAGCTGGCCAAGCACCCCTGCAACCCCGCCCAAATCCCATTCTCTTCCGAGATGTCACATGATGTGTGCTTCAGTCGGTTCACAATCAGGCCCCGTGGTGGGGCTCTGGGGCACTTCTGCTGTTGCTTCCGATCTCACTGTGGAGAAGGCTTCCCCTTTCTGTCCAAGGCCAGGCGTTCTTGCTCACTCTTAGCACTGGGTGTGACTGATTTCTAACCTTGGCTATTTTAGGTCTGCTTTGCCACCCTCCATCGTGCTATGTACTTTCAACCCAAGGAACTGTGTCAGAGCATAGATTCCTGTAAGCAGTGGAGGTGTGGGCGATGCCACCCTGGGGCTACATTTCAGATTTCCAAGAGGGTTTTCTCCCATCTACCTGGTGAGGGTTTGGACGGAACCCCAGCCCCTGAGAGTCCCAGGTCCAGTGAGCTTTGTACTTCGGAGCTTGTTCCCCAGAGCCTCAGTTTCTTCATGTGTAAAATGAGCTTCGGGAGTTGGTAATGATCAAGGAAGCCTGGCATGCAGCAGTTCCATTGGGTTGCAAAGAGTCGGACATGACTGAGCGATTGAACTGAACTGAAAATGGGTGAATAATACATCTACAATCCACTTGAATCAGCTTGCTTTTAGCTGTTAGTTAGGGTAATTATTTAAATTTTAAGGAAGTGGAATGAATTATGTATAATCTACATCACCACATAGGGCAGATAGAGGAGAGAGCCATGCCCAGAACCCTATTTGTCCTGTGTTATCTTGCACGTGTGCACATGTGCACACACCCACACGTGTGTGAGCATACATCGTGTATGTATGCCTGTGTGTACTTTCTCATGTGACACTCTGGCTGGCTACTCTTGACCCACTGCTGCAGACTGAGCCCCGCTGCCCTTGGCACCGATTCTCCAAGGAGACCTGGTGCTGGCCACTTAGGGGATTGAATTCTTTGGTTCAAAGAATATTCCAAAAGCCTTAACTATCACGGATTATGGCATTTCTAACCACAATAATTGGCAGTTTGCTCGGGATAGTTAAGCTTTTATTCTTATTAGATCATGGTGGAGGGGGAAATGTATCCGTATTCATTTTTTTTTTTTTTTTTGGATAACGCAGCTTTGAATGGCAGGAGAGAATGCCACTGGCAATAACAAAGACTCTTCTTATTCCAGAACTATAATGGCTGTACTGCTGAGCAGATCATAAATTCTCAGCCGCCCCTGAAGATAAGCACGGTGTGGGGTGGGAGGTAGGCAGTTCAGTCTTGTAGGAGCTAAGCCACGGCTCCCCCACACGACTGGGTCCTTAGTCACTGCACGTCTGTGCCTAAGCGTGTCCAGATTTCTTTGAGTCTGAGAAAACTTAGCTGAAGCTCTGGTTGAAAGCACAGGCTTTGCTGTAATGACTGACTTGGGGATGGTGTGGTCCGTGGGTCTGTGTGCTGGGAACACTGGAGGGGAGGGCACAGCATGCATGTCATTGTGTGGTGTGTTACTACATGGTGAATCCGCTGGCATCGTCATGCTGCTGTCCATCAGAGGCTCCCAGCCGGGCCCAGGATGTTCCCTTGGTAGAGTCGGAGATATGGAAGGAGAGAGCCACCCTGCAAAACAGGGACTGAACCATGGACTGGGTGCTCAGGCAGGGGAATGGAGCCTTGAGCTAGGACCAGGGTCTCTTTCTTCTTGGCTGTTGGGCAGTATGTCCCCTCAGGCGAGGCCCTGCAGTCCAAGGGCACATGGAGGCAGAGACCTGAGCTTTTATCCTTCTTGTGTGCTGGAGCAAGTCCAGTTCCCTGGAGCCTCAGTTTCTTCATGTGTAAAATGGGTGAATAATACATCTACAAACCACTTGAATCAGCTTGCTTTTAGCTATTAATTATGGTAATTATTTAAATTTTAAGGAAGCAGAATGAGTTATGTATAATTACTGGGAAGTTTGGAATTCCAAATATCTTACTCCCTGGGAGGCTGTGCTTGTTCATGGGTGCCACGAGAGCTGTTCGGGCATTGTATCTTGTTTTTTTCCTGGCCTCTGGCTGACTCATTGGTAAGACAAGAAAGGAAGTAGGAGAAAAGAAATAAAGCTGTTTCAGGAAAGCAGATCATGGTGAGGAAACACTTGGGGGATGGGGTCACTAGTGGGGCACCCCCTAGACATGGCAGAGATGGGGTTCCTTGAGCTTTGGTGAGTGGGTGTGAACACTATACCTCCACTAGTTTTTTGCAAATATAAGGCCCCATATAGGGGCTGAGCTGTGAGTTGGCAGAAAGGAAAGAGTGAGAATTTTTTCATAAAAGTCCTGGTTGGTCGAGCACAGAGCCTGTGAGGATCTGTGTGTTCATCACCCCAGGTTCTCGCATACACAGGCAGCTTAACGGTCTCATCTGAAACATGATGGGTGGTTGTAATCCAGCAGGGTGGTTTTGGGTGACCTGAGATCAATAACGAAGTATCTAACCAGTGACTGGCTCCTAATGGGTGCTCAGAAGGAATGAAAACCAGCTAAGGTATTGTGGGATTGTCAGTGACGTGCTGAGCTGTGGCTTTTCTAACTTTGATTGTCACAGCCTCCCTCGGAGGTCGTTGTGTCCTCATCCCAGTCTTACAGGTGACCCTGAGCCTTGAAAGAGTCACACTGCCCACCGGGAAACAAGACCTGAGAGCCCTGTCCTACCTGCAAACCCTGACGGGCCTCTCATTGAATGTTTACACTTCTCTCCCCTCCTCCTCCCACTCCTTGCACTAAGGAAAGAGGTGGTTAATTTTTAAACTGCCCAATTCAACAAACGTTTCCTGATTTGCTGTCAGTCAGGCCCCGAGCTGGGTGCCTAGATGTAGCTTGCTGACCTCAGGTCCATTTCGGCCTGCCACCCGTCCAGGACCGACCAGGGGGCAGGGCCAGTCCAGGTAGAGGATTTTACTTATCCACCTTCAGTAGACAGGTGGGTGCCTGTGTTTTGATATTTGGCTTTTGATTTTTTAAAAACTGATGGTAAAATAATAAAATCGAGCGGTAAGTAGGAAGAATTTATATATCCCTCTTACCATCAACATCCACACAGCCAGGTATGGTGCACTTGTTACAATGGATGTGCCAGTATCAATGTATTATTATTAACTGAAGTCCATAGTTTATGTTAGGGTTCACTCTCAGTGTTGTTCATTCTGTGGACTTGAACAAACATATAATGACATGTTTCCATTGTTACAGTATCATTAGAGTAGTTTCACTGCCCTAAAAATCCTCTGTACTCCACCTGCTCATCCCTCCTCCCCCCATAACCCCAGGAAACTGCGGATCTTTTTACAGTCTCCATAGTTTTACCTTTTCCAGAACATTATATATTTGGAAGCGTACAGTACATATGGCCTTCCCAGGTGGCGCTAGTGGTAAAGAATCCACCTGCCAATGTAGGAGAATGCAAGAGACCCAGGTTCCGTCTCTGGGTCAGGAAGATCCCTTGGAGGAGGAAATGGCAGCCCACCCCAGTATTCTTGCCTGGAAAATCCCGTTAACTGAGGAGCCTGGTGGGCTACAGTCCATGCGGCCGCAGAGAGTCGCACATGACTGAGCAGCTAAGCGGCAGCGTACAGTATATAGCCTTTTCAGACTGGCTTCTTTCACTTAGTCATGTATATTTAGGTTTCCTCCATGTCTTTTTATGGTCTGACAGCTCATTTCTTTTTAGTGTTGAGTAACAGTACACTGCAGATGGTGACTGCAATCATGAAATTAAAAGACGCTTACTCCTTGGAAGGAAAGTTATGACCAACCTAGATAGCATATTCAAAAGCAGAGACATTACTTTACCAACAAAGGTTCGCCTAGTCAAGGCTATGGTCTTTCCTGTGGTCATGTATGGATGTGAGAGCTGGACTGTGAAGAAGGCTGAGCGCCAAAGAATTGATGCTTTTGAACTGTGGTGTTGGAGAAGACTCTTGAGAGTCCCTTGGACTGCAAGGAGATCCAACCAGTCCATTCTGAAGGAGATCAATCCTGGAATTTCTTTAGAAGGAATGATGCTAAAGCTGAAACTCCAGTATTTTGGCCACCTCATGCGAAGAGTTGACTCATTGGAGAAGACTCTGATGCTGGGAGGATTGAGGGCAGGAGGAGAAGGGGACGACAGAGGATGAGATGGCTGGATGGCATCACTGACTCGATGGGTATGAGTCTGGGTGACCTCCGGGAGCTGGTGATGGACAGGGAGGCCTGGCGTGCTGCGGTTCATGGGGTCGCAAAGAGTCGGACACGACTGAGCGACTGATCTGATCTGATCTGATCTGAACAGTACATTGTCTGGATGTAGCATGGTTTATTTATCTGTTTGCCCAGTGAAGGGTATCTTTGTTGCTTCCCTGTCTTGTTTTTTATTTTTTGCACATTGTCACTGGGATCAGAAGGGCCAGCAAGCCCTAGTAAGTTCTGCTCTTCTTCTGGGCAATTTTGTTTCTTTTCCTGTAAGATCCCTTTCCTGTTAGACTGTCCTCACTGATCTTTTTTTGACTCATTATAATTAGTAGAAAAGTCACTTGACACATTTCATTTGCTATGTTCATGGCTGTGGCTGTTGTCCCACTGGAAACTGTTACTCTAAGGCCAGAGTTTGGGGAACAGCCCCATGTGTGAATTCCTACTGGATGGTTCTGGATCTGCTCGTCCGTCAACAAGCCATATGCAGCTGTGCTGCTGCTGCTGGCAGTCGTGTCTGACTCTTTGTGACTCCACAGACTGTAGCCTGCCAGGCTCCTCTGTCCATGGGATTCTCCAGGCAAGAATACTGGAGTGGGTTGCCATGCCCTCCTCCAGGGGATCTTCCTGACCCAAGGATCGAACCTGGGTCTCCTGCATTGCAGGCAGATTCTTTACCACGGAGCCACTAGGGACGCCCATGCAGCTGTGCTAGGAGAGTGCTATTTTATATAAGCATGGCAGTTTCCTCTGTATGAAAAATTCAAGTTTTTAAATCCCAAATAATCTGATTGTGGGGTCATGGAGCTCTCCTCCAGGGTGTAGACAGTGGCCAGCAGGATGGAATCACTGTAATCTAGAGAAGCTCATCCATGAACAACACTGCTATTGGTGGTTCTGGTGCCACCTTTTATTCTCACTTCTCTGTGTATGGGCCTTACCAGACCCTGCTGGGCACTGGACAGACTGGCAGACATAACATGAGAGGAAGCAGGCTGTTGAAGCTGGTGGTGGCACGTGGCCAGGTGATACGATCACCTGGCTATGTAATTGACTGTCTCACTCCTTCATGACTGATTTGTTCTCTAGTGCAGCCTAAGTTTAAGCTGCTAATGCTGCTAAGTCGCTTCAGTCGTGTCCGACTCTGTGCGACCCCATAGACGGCAGCCCACCAGGCTCCCCCGTCCCTGGGATTCTCCAGGCAAGAACACTGGAGTGGGTTGCCATTTCCTTCTCCAATGCATGAAAGTGAAAAGTGAAAGTGAAGTCGTTCAGTCGTGTCCAACTCTAGCGACCCCATGGACTGCAGCCTACCAGGCTCTTCCATCCATGGGATTTTCCAGGCAAGAGTACTGGAGTGGGGTGCCATTGCCTTCTCTAAAGTTTAAGCTATAAAGCTATATTTATGTAGAATTAACTAGTCCTTCCTCAGAAAAGCCCAGAAGGAAATTACAATGTTATTTTGAAATAGATTTATTTTATATAAATCATGTAATATATAAATATGCTCTTCTGCTTTCTCTAAATCATCACTTTTCATTCCACATGGCATAGTGATTAAGAAGGCAGCTTCCACACATACCTAATGTGAATCTGTACTCCCTGGCTGCACATTCAGCCTTTTGGCTAGTTACCTAATGGGCTGGGATCCTCTGGGGGTGGGGAGGACAGCAGGAGGAAGCCTGGGCCGCTGTGGGTCCTAATGTACTTTGTTATTTAGCCTAGGACATTGGGGACACCCTTAGAGCCTACTTTTGAACCACATCCTTCTCACTCCAGCCTGGGAGCCAAACCCTTGGGTAGGGGATCCTCTGGGGTCAGTTGTCACAGATTCTTGGTTGGCAACCTCATCTGTGAGGGGAGGGGCGCCTGAGCCTGGCATTGCTCAAGTTTCCCAGAATACCTTTTGAAATCCTGGGAGCATGTGTTTTGTGACTTCATTAGTGGCTTGGCTCCATGCTTTAGGGGAGGACTTGATGTTTGGTGGATCCCAGGGTGGATCCTGGCCCAGGAACGCTGTGCAGGTCGCCCCTGCCTGTAGTCGTGCCTCTTCCCCAGGACCTGACTCAGACCAGAAGGCAGTTGTAACAGGGTTTTAGTTTCGTCAGTTTTAATTGATAACACGATAACTTGAATATGTGTGAAGTGTCTCAAGGTGACTTTTGAAGAGCCGCAGTCATTTAAATGTGTATATTTGGGAAGGTTCGTTCAAAAACAGCCGTTCCCTCACCATCATCTTCAGCCAGTACAACTTATAGTCCTTTATAGAGAGACCACTTGGGTGAGGGCCCCGTGACAAATTAGCCATTGCCCTGTGTCCCCCACATCTGTAGGATTTGGGGGAATGGGAGGAATGATAGCAGTAATGTTTTGAAAATTTTTTTAGCAAATTGATCCCAGTTAATTATTGGAACCGCAAAGGGGAACTTACACAATGGACGACCAAATGCAGTCAAGCAAGCTTGCTTGCTGAGGCCGGAGACGGGAGAGGACAGGTGCCTTGCCTGCAAAGCATCAGGATGCTGTGCAGCTGGGCTCTGCTGACAGAGCAAGGGCACCCAGGACTCCTCAGGTCAAAGCAGATGTTACCCTTTGTGAGGAGAGTAACCGTGGGGTGTGTGCTCGTCCTGGGTCAGACAGCAGGGCGGGAGTCCAGCTGTGGAGTGTGTCTTGTGCAGCCTGGGACATGTCGTGGAGGAAGAGCTGTCCCGGGGCCAGGCTGCTGTGGGCACCTGTCACTCAAACGTAAATAAAAACAAGGAAAAGCACTCAGGGAATATTTCCCTCCTTTCTGGGTGTGACTGGATTCACTGGTTCATGAGATTCTGTAATAAATGATTCTGTATTGATGTTTCCCTGTAACCTGCACTCCTTTTGGGAGAATAGAAGTAGAAAATGGAAATTTCCACATGTAGCTGTCAGAAACATCTCCTAAAACCATGAGACCCACAGGGGAAGGGGCCCTTGGACCTGGGGCTGGGTTCTGATGGCCCCATGGCAGCTCTGTGAGTGTGGGTGTCTCCTCCTACAAAAAGGAGCAAGGCAGTGTGGCCTAGATGCCCAGGTGTCCTCCGTGCATCAGTAGACGGTCCTCATGGTGCCCTCCTGCCGTGCCCATGCTGTCTGTTCTGGGTCCTAGCATGTGGTCTACCAAGAGGCAGGTTCCTGGGACTTCCTTGGTGGTTCTGGGGGTGAGCTCCAACTCTGGCCAGTGACACAACCCATCCAGTAGAGCAGGTTCAAGCCAGCTCTTGTTCTCTGAGATCCTCTCTCTGCTGCTTTCTATCTGGTGTGTCCTAAGCACTAGGTTCAGGCTGGAGAGGTAACAGAGCCCTGTATGACTTCATTGTCCCCTGTCCCCTGTCGGTGGGCCTCAGGGATCTCTGCAGGTCCCATGCTCAGGGTGCTGGCTTTGGGCCTGTTCCCCCCATATCTGGACACCCTGCACCTTGTGGCAGCTCCCCCACCCCCACCCCCACTGCAGGCCACCTCCTAGCATGTGTGTCTATGGACCGCACCTTGAGGGTAAGGGCCTCTGAGAACAGAGGGCAAGTGCTGAGGTCACAACCCAAAATGTGGCTCACCCAGCCCTGGTGATGACCAGAGTGTGCCTGTGGGTGTTTCACGGGGGTCTGTGTTGGCATCTTCATGCCTCTTGTCCAGAATTGCTTACAGTCGTACACAGAGAAGGACATTTCTAATCAAGTTGCTGGTTTTACATTTGTGTAGCTTCTTCTAGAGGATAGGTGTCATATTTTAAAAATCCATTTCTCCTTTTTTAGCAACAGGATAAAAATAATCAACTAAGCATTTGAGTCCTCGCCTTCACATTTTAATCTGTAAAATTAAACTTCAGTTGCACTCTGTGCTTTGTTTTTTCTCTAGGAAAGCTATTTATTTTGAGCCAGGATTCAGGAAGTGCCTGCCTCCCATCTTCCTTCAAGCACAGAAATAGCTCCTGGGATGCCCTCTAGTCACCTCTGGGTACAGCTGGCACCGTTCATTTTTGTGTGTTTCCAGATGTTTTGACTCTGGTCTTCTTATGTGTCCTGTGTATCTCTGCACCTTTCAACTCCTTGGTCCCCCAGGAACTTCCAGAGGCAGCCGGCCTCCCTTCTGTCCTAGCAGAGCTGGGCACTGGGCTCTGGGCTGTCAGCCTCCCCTTCCCCTGCTTAGCCCATCATTAGAATAAACTCATAAGAGCTTCTTTTTGGAAGATGGGAGGTAGACTGTGTGAGTGGCTCCCACAGGCTATAAAGTCAGAGATTCTGTCCTTGTAGAGGTTTTCTTCTTTACTTTTAATAAGTGTTTTTTGGGGAGTTGCTAGGCTGTAGGAGGCACTCTGGAAGCTTAGTGGTGCCCAACAAGGGTGGAAGCCTGTTCTGGCAGAGGAGGCTACTGGAAGGAATTCGTGAGCATTTCGGGGAAGAACTGGCAGATAGGATTGGTGTCCTGGCCAGATGGGGACAGGGTTTCCTTTTGGGATTCTGGGTGGAGAGTGACACCATTGGTAGGATTTTGCAAATGTGGATGGAGGTTTAGCTTCATCAGGGTGAACTCCTGTGGGTTTAGTGGGACATGTTTATGTGGACATTCAGAATGGGCTAGCTGGCCCTGTGCAGCCTAATGCTAAAGTTTTAAGTTTTTCTTCTGAGATTTGATGATAAGTTATGATCTATTAAAATTTGTCATTTTTTACTCCCTTTTCTTGTCAGTCCTTCCCTGGATCATAGGACAGTTGGCAAAAACCAGGTTATTCATTGTACTATTCTTAGATACTTCTGACAAAATGTTTTTTGAGAAATTTCCTTGGTATTCCCCCTTTGTGGCACGTACCATTTCTGTCCTTAAAAACTGTTGCTTCTGTAGGTGCCTTTTCTTCCTTTCCTCTCTGTAACAAGGAGAGTGTTAAAAAGTCATGGGGGTGGTGTCATAGCATTTCTAAGCTCTTCTCTTAAAAAGAGCAAAAGCACACACAGTATTTGTCCTGAATTTTTGGTGCAGCTCCTGATTCTGTTTCTCCTGGCTCCACCTGGCTTGTACAACAAAGTGTTGTTATTTAGGCTGTTCTGGTTGAGATGTTTAAGCCTGAGGGAAGGGTCCTTTTTCCTGTGTTGCTGTCTGCAAAGCCCTCCTAGCCTTGCAGGTGTCCTTGTAGAATGAGAGAGAAGGAAAGAGCTTGGTGCCTCTTGCAGGGGAGAGGGGAGAGGAGGGGAGGGAGGGGCTAAGTTGGGGAAGAAGGGAGGGAGAGGGACTTGCTGAGAGGGTAGGTTGGGGAAAAAAGGAGGTAAGGGACTTGCTGAGAGGGAAAGGGGAGGGGAGGGGCTTTTGGAAGGGGAGGGGCTTTCTGGCAGAGAGGGGAGGAGCTTGCTGGGGGAAGGGGGGAGGCTTAGTGGGAAGAGAGGGAAGGAGAAGTCTTGGTGAACAGGGAGTCAGGGAGATGCCCTCCTTTTCCTCCACCTTGAATGTGATGACAGAGGCAGTCTTGCTGCTGCAGCTGCATCCTGAGGAAATGCCGTTTGACCACTGCTGTGGGATGTCTGTGTCGGGAGAGACAGACAGAATCCTCCCAGCCCGACAGAATGGTCCTTTTGGAGGGGCGGGAGTTTCCATTACAATCTGATAGTGTGTATCTTGACAGCTTATCTCTAAGTTCACATCCCTCTTGTAAGGTGATGGTATCCATTTCATAGTCGAGGAAGACTGAGTTCAGATAGCAGGGGTCCTAAGCTTTTTCTATTCTTCCTTAGCTGACTCTGTGGCACTTGAAACTATGATATAATTTTAAAATAAACTTTTGTGTAACACTGAAGCATGCATTCAGAAAGGTCACTGATCATAAATGTCCAGCTTGATGTGTTTTGACGGTGGGTGCATCTGTGTGGTCACATCACAGGTGGGGAGTTGGTGTGTGCTCGGCGCTTTGCAGTCCTTCTCTGCCACTGGGGCCCTCCACTTGCGTGTGCGCAGCGTGAGTTCTCTGGCCTTTGCACCTGAAGCGGTGGAGTCCCAGAGCACACACTCTCCCCTCCATCTTCCTCATTCTGCCACGGACATCTGAGCCCCTCCTCTGTCACCTTGCAGTGCATCCAGTGTATTTTAAAGTGCCTTGCTGTTGGGACACAGCAAGAGGGGGTGTTCTGCCATGCATGGGCTTCTTGCAAGAAATTATTGGAAAAATAAAAATAATTTTTAGAAGACTTATCTAAAGGAAGCTATAGTGAAATGATCCCAGTGATTTTCCTTCTCTCTTCCACCATCACCATCCCTCCCAACCCCCGCCTGCATCCAGGGGCTGTGAGGGAACAGGCAGGACCAATAAGGCTTAATTGCATTTGTAGGGCGGTGTGTTCTCATGCGGATTAGACAGGCTAAATTGGGCTTTAACTCTCTGTGGGAGAACAGTTTCCTGAGGAATGTGAACCTAATTAGGGATTCCAGGGTCACGCCTGATAAAGTTAAGGAAAAGTGCTTGAAGCAGGCAAATAAGTTAATAAAGCCTTGAAGATTGGCATTTTGGGAGTCATCCCTTTGCATGGAGTCTGTAATTCTTTGGAGGTTTGTGTTGGACCCCTCACTGGAGTTCTCCCACCCCAGAGGAGCATTTTTACAGACCGCCTCCCCAAATCTGCCTGGATGACATAGTGAGAATGGCCTTCATTCCTCATTGGCCCTCTCAGGCCTTTGATGGTGGATGCTATGGACTGAATGTGGCCCCATACCCAAATGCACAGGTAGTTACCTCAACCCCCAGGACTTTAGAATGTGAATGGACTTGGAAATGGGGTCTTTTAAGAGGTTTTGTTGTTTTCCTTCAGTCCCTCAGTCCTATCTGACTCATTGTGACCCCATAGACTGGAGTACACCACGCTTCCCTGTCCTTCACTATCTCCTGGAATTTGCTCAAACTCATGTCCATTAAGTTGATCATGCCATCCAACCATCTCATCCTCGGTCCCTTTTCATGCCCTCAGTTTTCCCCAGCATTAGGGTCTTTTCCAGTGAGTCGGCTTTTCACATCAGGTGGCCAAAGTGTTGGAGCTTCAGCTTCAGCATCAGTCCTTCCAATGAATATTCAGGACTCATCTCCTTTAGGATTGACTGGTTTGCTCTCCTTGCTGTCCAAGGGACTCTCAAGAGTCTTCTCCAGCACCCCAGTTCAAAAGCATCATTTCTTTAATGCTCTGCCTTCTTTATGGTCCAACTCACATCTGTACATGACTGCTGGAAAAACCATAGCTTTGACTAGATGGACGTTGGTCAGCAAAGTACTTGTCTCTGCTTTTTAATATGCTGTCTGGGTTTAAAGAGGTGGTGAAGGTGCAGTGGGATCCTATGGGTGGCCCTGTCCTTATACAACTGGTGTCCTTACAAGAGGAAATCACACAGAGGGAAGACAAGGTGAGGAGTGAAAGTAGCTTCTGCACGCCAGTGAGAGAGGGCTCAGGAGATATCAGCCCTGCTGGCACATCGGTCTCTGACCCCCAGTCTCTGGGACTGTGATGACACATTTCTGTTGTGGTATATTCAGGCTGTGGTATCAGTTATGGCGTCCCGAGCCCACTAAGACAGCAGACATGCTCCCTCTCAGACTGTGAGCTCTAGGGGAGGGCAGCTTTCCTCTTCTCATCATTCTACCCTCTAGTTATAATAAATGGTAGTAATGGAAATAGAGATAATTGGACTTTTATCTTTTCTCAGTCATCTGTAATGGGCACAGGAAACATCTTGCTACTTTATCCATCAGTAACATGCAATGAAAGAAGTAGAAGCTGTGCAGTCATACAAAATAAAGATGATAATGAAGTTTCTGCTCCTCCCCCCACGGGACTGCTGCCCTGTGCAGAGACAAGGGAGGTGTCACCCCCACCCCATTACTGTGAAGTCCCCTCAGCCAGTGATCCACCAGTATTGTAAAGTCTCCTTGGCCAGTGTATCCACCGTTACTGTAAAGTCACCTCGCCAGTGTATCCACCATTACTGTAAAAGTCGCCTTGGCCGGTATATCCACCGTTACTGTAAAGTCCCCTCAGCCAGTACATCCATATCCATTTCTCCAGCTCCTAGTCTGGAGTGCAAGGGGGAGAAGGTGGCCTGTGACTTAACAGGCTGACGTGGAAAAGAAATTGCTTCAATCTTGATTTCATTGTGAATTTCCTTTGCAAAGTCTTTATCTTTGCAAAGATAAAACAGATAAACTTTACTCCAGATTTTGCATAACCTGGTTGGAATTCAAATAACTGTGCTAAAGTAATTTTATTTAACGATGCAGTGTGTGCCTAGAGTGAGGCCTTTGTACTTGATGTAGCTCAGCAGACTGACTTCAATCCCGCCTGCGAGCCAATTTGTTCACCCTGTTCACTCATGTTGCACTTCTGTGATGGAGAATGGCTCTATCTCTGCACAAGTGTTCAGTTTCTGAATGCATTTTGATCCCTGTTGGCTGATGCTGTTGAACCAATCATCTTTCCAAGATCCTGGAGCGGGTTGGATCTGCTCAGGCTGGCTTGATGCCAACCTGGAGGGATTCATCTGTGGGCAGAATTATCTGGGAAACAAGTGGGAATAAATGGCAGGAGGAGAGACCAGGATGGAGACAAGTGGGAATAAATGGCAGGAGGAGAGACCAGGCTGGAGACTTTGGCTCTGTGAGGTACATGGAGACCTGAAGTGTGATCTCTCTCCAGGATTCATCTCCAGACACGAGCAGAGGTGCCTGTGGGCTGTCAGAAGCGGCCTTATGCCTCCAGAGAAAGTGCCTTGCCGCAGACCTGGGCTCGGCCCTGGGGCGTTCACTGAGTACCATGGTTCTTCAGGGTGGTGAAGTGCAGGGCTAGGCTTTTGTAGTGTGTACACACATGCACACTCACACACTCAGACACATAGTCGCATAGGAACACGCACACAACTCTCACCCACATTCTCATCCTTACACATTCATTCACAGACACTCTTGTGTTCTCACACTCACTTCTTTACACCCTCGCTCTCACACACTCTGCACACTCTTACAGCCCTCCTCTACCCTCCTTCACCTTCGTATACTCACCTGCACTCCCATTTCCTGCTGCACAGTCACTTTGGGTGCAAGAGCCCCGTGTCCCGCCTCTGTCCTACTCACCTGCCCACCCGCTGGCTTTGGGACAGGGTGCTGATACCAGCAGGCAGCTGGCGCCACGTCGCCAGGTGTGCCGGGTGCAGCCCTGTTTGTTTGTGGTTGCCCTTGGTAACAGTGACCCGGCCTCACACAGAGCCGCGACAGGCCACAAAGTCCGGTCTCCAGGGCCTCTCTGGGGCTTCCTTAATCACTAGTGGGCGCTGGCTCAGCCTCCCGCCCTGTCCCTCCCACATCATGTGTCACCTGCACTCCCAGGCTCCTCCTGGTGAGAAAGGGGAGCCGTTTCTATTAGGAGAGGAATGTGGAGTTTGGCCTCCGTGGCCACCAAACTAGAAGATTGTGCCCGTGTGGCCCAGCTTCCTTGGGACTCAGCGCTCCAGGCACCTACAGGACGCTCACCAGCTGCCGTGGTTGTGCAGGCCAGTGAGGGCTGGGGAGGAGGACCTGCAGGTGCCCCGGCCCTGCTGTGATTGAGCCACCAGCATCCCCATGAGGTTGCCCTGCTGGAGGTGACACAACCCTGTTTTCGTCCGCTGCTGGTTCAGGCCACCTCACACAGCAGGCAAGGGGCTCAGTGAGGGGGGCGCTGCCCAGTCCCTCTGAACGTGGGGGCCATGCACTCCGGGAGCTGTGGGCCTGCTCAGTTTTCAGCTCCTTCTGTGAGCTGGAACTGGCCCTGCAGAGGCCAGATGCTAAGGCAGCACCGGCTCCTTCCTGCTGAGGATGGCCAAGTCCACCTGCAAATGACCGAGCACCTTGGCATTTCCTGTTGTCAAATGAAAATAGCAGAAGACCCCAACGGCATGGTGAGGCTTGTGGTCAGAGAAGATGGGGAGAGAAAGCAGGTGAGCCTGTCCCCCCGTCACTGACCTGACCTGAACCCAGGACGGCCGCCCTCGGCACGGTTCCCTGGTGTCTTCATCCTGAGGGGGAGGCAGGCAGAGCCTGCAGCCATGGGGGGCTCCATTGCTGGATGTGGCCCCTCAGAGAAGCCCTGGTTTCTGTCTCTGGTCAGGCTGTAGGCTGCTCGTATCCCTGATGCAGAGCAGGGCGGTCCATGTGAGAACATGCTGTGTTCTCACCATTGATTGCTTCATGGTTCTGCCAGACTGTGGTCAGCTGCCTCCCTCTTTCTTATTCTAAGGAAATGTATGAGATTTCCATGTGGTTCGCATCCTGGGATTTGGTTTGAGCCACAGTGAAGGGACATGTGTCAATGTGTCCACTTGATGAAGGTCTTTACTACAGTAGGTGTTTGTAGTTCTTGATGTAAACATTAGTTTTCTCTGTATGGAAAGGTTGCCTTCCTCCCAGACCATCCTCTTTTCTCTCAGTTGGTACTTATTGTGCATTTTCGTTTGCAAATTCATTCTAACTCCAGGTCCTTCTGCAGACATGTACGGTCTGCATTTCACAACAGTGTGTGTTAAAACAGACAGTAGGGCTGGTAATCGATTCCCTGGACCAGAGGCTCTTTTCTGGAGGGAATACAGAACTGTTGCTTGACATTTGCTCCCCTGAACTGAGGCGCGTGCTCCCCTGAAGTGGGGAGCCCCATGCTCACTTTCTAATGAAGAATACAGTTTATGCGGTTTATGTTAGTTGGCGTCTCCTCCCTGAGGACTTGCCCTTTTTAACTGTTGTTTTCTGTGAAGGACAGTGAGTGCTGGACAAGAGAAGGTACTTAGTATAAAAAAGATGGGAGTGTTGATTGCATAGCTCCTAAGTGATGTCAGCCTACAGTGGGGCTTATTGTGATGGCCCCGGGAGGTGGGATTTGGGGAGCCCCACTGCACAGAGCCCTCTTTCGCTTTCTGGAAGACACCCTGGGGCCAGGCCAGGTGGTGGGTGTCATTGCATTTCATGTGGCTGTAGGGGATGTGGGAGATGCAGGACATGCTTGACTTCTGGATGGTCCTCCTAATGATTGCTGTTTTTAAACTCGAACTTCTGATATTACATAGGGCTTTTGCTTTTGTTCTCTTAACAAACACATCTTCCAGATAATTACTGGACTTTATTTTTCAGGCCAGTATTAGACTTACAGAAAAATTAGACCAGTAGTGTAGAGAGTTAACCTGTGCCCACTTCTCTCCCTAATTTCCCCAATGTTAATACCTTGCATTAGTGTGGTACACTTGTTATATTGGGTGAGACAGTACTGATACATTATTAGCCCCAGTGGCTTCCCTGGTGGCTCAGATGGTAAAGACTCTGCCTGCAATGTGGGAGACCCGGATTCCATCCCTGAGTCAGAAAGATTCCAGTATTCTTGCTTTGATAATTCTATGGACAGAGGAATCTGGCAGGCTACAGTTCATGGGGTCACAAGAATCAGACATGACTGAGCGACTAACACTATCACTATTAACTATATAGTTTATAATTTACATGGTGTTATACATTCTAGGATTTGAACAAATGTGTAATGACATGTATGTGTGGCTTCCCAGGTGGTGCGGCTTCCCAGGTGGTGCTAGTGATAAAAAACCTGCCCACCAGTGCAGGAGATAGATGTAGGTTTGATCCCTGGGTTTGGAAGATCTCTTGGAGGAGGGCATGGCAACCCACTTCAGTATGCCTGCCTGGAGAATCCCATGGACAGAGGATCCTGGCAGGCTACAGTCCATGGGGTTGCAAAGAGTCGGACATGACTGAAGCAACGTAGCGCGCATGCCACATAATGATATATATTCACCACTACAGTAGCACAAAGAACAGTTTTCCTGCCCTAAAGCTCCACCTTCGCATCTGTCCCCTAGTCCCTGGCATCCATTGATCTTTTTACTGTCCCCATAGTTTGTTTTTTCCAAAATGTCACAAAGTTGGAATCATATGGTACGCAGCCTTTTCAGATTGGCTTCTTTCATTTAGTAAATAAGTATTTAAGGTTCTTGCATATCTTTTCATGGCTTGACAGCTCATTTCATCAGCTGAATTGGTAGTGCTTTGTCAAAGGCAGGAGCTCTGATTGCTTGCACATTTCTCACCAGTGTACCAAGCATTTAGTGAAGCACCAGGGCACGAGCCTGCACCAAGTGAGAGCTATACACAGGATAAAATTAATCA
This sequence comes from Tragelaphus eurycerus, assembly GCA_935064755.1. NCBI lineage: Eukaryota > Metazoa > Chordata > Mammalia > Artiodactyla > Bovidae > Tragelaphus > Tragelaphus eurycerus. The sequence continues at coordinate 21,075,417 of CAKXYN010000002.1, read as the reverse complement.
CCGTGTTCCATGACCACGAGGCTCCTTGTTTGACCGCCAGCACATCCATCCTATAAGCATCTGTGCACGTGTTCCCAAACATTGTTCGTGCTTCCCTGGGATTCTCAGTGTAGAGTGAAGCAACCCTCAGCTCAGTGATTCTGTACCGTGAGAGAGGCTGTTAAGTGTATGGGGAAAGGGGCTGCCAGGTAGAGAGGAAGAAGAGGGGGTGCCAGGAGAGGGGGCCCCTGTCCCAGACGAGAGCATGAGTCAGAACCCTGGTGGAGTAATGATGTGTCCCAGACAAATGAATGACTGTGTATCATGTTCCTTGAGGAACTTTGTAAGATAAGCAAGAGAACTATAAATAGTTGCCATGGCAAGAACCAAGGGTGCACTGCTGCCCACTCCAGCCCACAAGGACAATTAGTCAGATCCCTGGAATTTCTGCTGCCATTACACATTTTCAGAAAACTCTTTGAGGATTGAGCCACAAGGGGTCTGGGGGAAAGAAAGTCAGGAGGAGCTGAGTCCTGCTTGCAGGTGCTAGAATTCTGGCCGTTCAGAACTGCAGGAAGCAAGTCTGATTTCTCCCTTGGTGACAGTCCTTTCTGCTCAGGAAGGGCTCCGCGTTCCTGAGAGGAGAAGCTGCCCTGTGTCAGCCCCTTTTCTGAGCACCACAAGCTCTTACTGCCTCCAGTTCTCTGATGAGGAAACCAAAGCCCAGAGTGGTTGGAGCCCAAGGTCCCATGGCCAGGAAGCGGTGGAGCAGAAGACCCCACTCCCCCACAAGACAGACTTGAGAGCTGGGGTATTTATCCCACTGGGTCTGTCGTCCTGGACGCTCATAACTGTGTTTCTTCTGACCTCTTTGCAACTGTGACCTCATCACATTGGTCTGTGTGTCTTTCTTAACGTGATCACATCTGCAGGGGCCTGGGTGGAGTCAGAGGGACTCCTTTCCTATTGTCTCACGTAGTAAACTCCAGCCTAGAGTGAAATGTCCACATTTAGAGTCTGATTTTAGTTCCACCTGTGGAAATAGTTCTAGAAAAGGCATTCTGTTTTATCGAGAAGGCAGGCTCTGAGTATGTTTGTGAGATGCGGGGGCAGCTGGAAGACCCCCAGGCAGACCTCCCTCCCCTCCCTCTCCTGGCCCTGCTCCCTGTGCTCCCCGGTGAGAAATGCTTTGCATTAGCTCAGAAGTTTGGAAGGAATGATGCTAAAGCTGAAACTCCAGTATTTTGGCCACCTCATGCGAAGAGTTGACTCATTGGAGAAGACTCTGATGCTGGGAGGGATTGGGGGCAGGAGGAGAAGGGGACGACAGAGGATGAGATGGCTGGACGGCATCACTGACTCGATGAACATGAGTCTGAGTAAACTCCAGGAGTTGGTGATGGACAGGGAGGCCTGGCGTGCTGCGATTCATGGGCTCGCAAAGAGTTGGACACGACTGAGCGACTGATCTGATCTGATCTGATCTGAGCTCAGAAGTTCCTGGCCTGGGAGTCCCCTGCTGCTGCCGCTAAGTCGCTTCAGTCATGTCCGACTCCTAGCGACCGCATGGACTGCAGCTTACCAGGCTCCTCCGTCCATGGGATTTTCCAGGCAAGATTACTGGAATGGGGTGCCATTGCCTTCTCCATGGGAGTCCCCTAGGGCTTCCAAATTAAACATGAAGGTCCTGTATTTATGAGCAGTGGGCATTTCTCTTGAGGAGCGAGGTCCATGGTTTTAATGACATTGTCTGAAAAAGATTAGGACTTGATGAAAGTGAACAAAAATCTGGACTCTGTAAACTCTAGGTCTTTCTTGTCTTGAGATCCTGAAACTGTGACCGTGAATGTGGTCAGAGGTGCTTTCAGGCTTGGGAGCCTCACCTGATTGTGATGCCGAGTTTCTTCTTGAGAGCACCCACCGTTTATCATGTTTCTTCTCCCTTTAGGTGGTGAGTCCCCACTGTGCACAAGTCCACCTGGAACAGGTAAGTCATTGGCATTTTCTTGAGACTCTTCCTGCTGTGCCCTCTTTGTGGAGTCTTCCGCCAGGATCCTCTCCCTCTGAGCTGTGGTTTTTGTTCACAGAGCTTGGTGAAGACCTTGCACCACCTTGCACTAGCTGTTTGCATACTTGGCCTAAAGATGGGTGAAGCATGCACTCCTTTTTAAGAGTTACCTTTCTGATCAGTTAGTTACTTCGGGAATTAATTTCCCTGAGCCTGCTGGAACACAGAGATGCTGCTCGTGCATTTTCTTAGTGATAACGATGTGGGCAGAGCACTTGTGTCTGGGGTGTCTGTGCAGAGAGCACAATGTGTTGGCTTTAGAACAGGAAGCTCTGACCATCTTTCCATCAGATTGGAGGTAAACAATGATAACACTTTCACTTTGGCAAATCTTCATCCTTGTCTGCTTTCTAAATGGAAATGTTCTTTGAATGTCAATATGCGTCTGGGTGTTTTCTTTGTTGCCTCCCACCCCCTTACTGCGCCCACCCCCCCACGCCCCTCGTTGTGAGGCAGGGGTGGAGGGGGTGGGGGTGGCGGAGGTCAGCCTTTTGTTAATAACTTAGTAGCGGCTTGTAGGACTTCTGGCTCAGTGCATTTCCAGAACAACCCTCTTCTCTTACGGCAAATTGGAAGCGGCTCCCTGGGGGAGTGTGCGCCTTTCCCAGCCTCACCTGTGAGGAGAGGAAATGGGTGTTCCCTGGTGCCTCTTCCAGGGCACCATGGAGTCTGGACGTGGAACCATGCCCTCAATCCCGGTTTTGCCATATACAGATTCCAAAGTCCTGCTGTGGGTTTTGCCCACCTTCCTGCTTCTGGGGCCTCTGTTGGCTGAGAGCCCAGTGGCTTCTAGAGCCAGAGCTAGTTTTTCCCTGGCGCAGCAGTAGACACCCTCCAAAGGGCTCTGCATGTGACTTTCTCTCCTAAAACTCAGGAAGTGCTGTATCCCTCTAGGCTGCTGGAGAAATAAATAAATGGTAGGAAAGAGGTAGGCAGGCCAGCCTGGCCTGTGCGCTCCATCTGCCCGTGCTGGGCTGCCGCTGCCGCTGCTGCTGCTGCTAAGTTCCTTCAGTCGTGTCCAACTCTGTGCGACCCCATAGATGGCAGCCCACTAGGCTCCCCTGTCCTTGGGATTCTCCAGGCAAGAACACTGGAGTGGGTTGCCATTTCCTTCTCCAATGCAGGAAAGTGAAAAGTGAAAGTGAAGTCGCTCAGTCGTGTCTGACCCTCAGCGACCCCATGGACTGCAGCCCACCAGGCTCCTCCATCCATGGGATTTTCCATGGGCAGGGTGGTGTAAATGTACCAGCTTTGTCTGGTGGAGATTAGTGAAGGGCTTTCAGGTATATGGTGTAGCTTCTCAGGGCAGAAAGCACAAAAGCAACTTTTCCTCTCCTGGCCCTACATCAGTCAAGAACCTTTTAGCACCATGACCTGGCATTTTGGATTGGCAAGGATGGACCTCCAGATTACAGCAACTGTCCCCATGTCACCTTGGGAACCAGAGGGCTGTGTGGGTCCTCACCAGGCCACTGAGACCCTGGTTCTATTTCTCCCTTTGTTATAGTGATTGAGTACCTGCTCTGTCTTAGACACGTTTGCCCAGAGGTCACCTTGGCTCATCCACCTGAGACACGAAGAACCTGCTGCTGCTAAGTCACTTCAGTCGTGTCCGACTCTTAGTGAACCCATGGACTGGAGCCCACCAGGCTCCCCCATCCCTGGGATTCTCCAGGCAAGAACACTGGAGTGGGTTGCCATTTCCTTCTCCAATGCATGAAAGTGAAAGGTCAAAGTGAAGTCGCTCAGTCGTGCCCGACTCTTAGTGAACCCATGGACTGGAGCCTACCAGGCTCCTCCATCCATGGGATTTTCCAGGCAAGAGTACTGGAGTGGGGTGCCATTGTCTTCTCTGAAGAACCTGAGAAAAGTTAAATAGCTTTCCACAGCCACAGACATTGAGAGGCTTTCACCTCTGATCTTGGCTTCTTTTGCTGGCATCTGACAGTGAGAGATGAGACAGGTTCATTGGCATAAACAGTCAGAGTTTAAAATCAAGGATATACCGCATTTTAAAATCAAGGATAACTCTGCAGGGAAAAACTCATATTCTGTCAGTGGAGCTCAAGAGGAAATTAGTGGTAATTTAGTGCCACTGGGGTTCAGACCCAGCTTGGTATTTCATTCTCAGAGCATCTCTATCTGATGGACATTGTGGGTGAGTACCTTCCCCAAGGTGGCATTGCTCACCTGTGGGAAAATGGTCAGAGGAGATGTGGATCTCAGGTGCCCAATGGCCAGGCCATCCCACCTCTCATCCCAGTGCTGCTTGAACTTACACAGGGTCCCCCTATCCCTCCAGCTTCATCCTCTTGGGTTATCAGTGGTTGTGGGGACTCAACAGCCTTTTAGGTTTGGAAAAGGGAGCTGTGTCCATACTCACCTGAAGCTGTGATGGTGGTCAACTCTAGGGTGTGAATGCCCCTTCCCACCCATCTGTGTCTGGCCCTCTGACCACTTTTGTGCCTGGGACCCTTCACCTGGCAATCACCTGCTGTGCAGATGTCACTTGAGAGCAGGGAGTCCTTCTGGGCAGAGGAGGAATAGCTCCATCTCAGCTCTCTTTAACTCTGAGCCACCAGGTCTGCCTGAGTTCCTGGGGCCACAGCAGCCTGGGGCATGTTTCCTTGAACACACTTGGGCATAATTCACAGTCCTCACTAGAGAGGAGAGGTCGGTGATGAGCTACACCAGCAGGATGTGACAACCTCCCATGACTGTTACAGGAGGCCCTGCACTTGATGAAGTTATGCTGTGTGAGAGTCTTTGCTGGACAAGGCACCTTTGTGACTGCCTGGGGTGTTTGGAACAAGGGATTCAGGGATCCTTCATGTGTTTGTTGCACTCTGAACCCTTGGCTGTTTGTGTTGATGCTCATTTTTCTAGGGTTTTTTTTTTTCCTGGTTGTAGATCTTTAGTTTATTGTGATGGTTTAAAAGGTAGGTGTGAAGTTTGGCTAAAAATGGCAGGCGGTGGGGCTGAGAAAAAGATCTGGGACGCAAACCTCCTTTTGTAAATGTTAACTTAGCTGATGAAACCATGCAGACAGGCTCCAAGTTTCTTGGAAGCCAATGCAAAAAGGAAACCACATTATCGGCACGTGCCTTATCGGCAAGGAGGGGAAAAGGCAAATCAGTGGAGAAAAGTGCCATGTGGAAAATTGTGCAGGGTGTTGACTGTGTATGGGACAGGTGCCGAACCACGCTGCCCAGAAATGCTCCCCCCTCGTCCCAGATCGAGATGAATTACTGTTTTAGAGGAATATCAGATACGAGCTTTGAAGTGCATCTTATCAAATCCTTAGGCACTCTTGTGGCTGTGGCCATGGGCACGACGTTTAGAAATAGAAAAGGATAACGACTACTTCACTGTCTGTTTGGGTCACACTTGTGGACTCCGTGGCATGTGTTCTGCTGGGTTGTACAGTGGATGCGTCACTATTTCTCTAGGTGACCGTGATCATTAGTGATGGGAGAGGTAGCCAGGCTCTTCAAACTGAGTCCCTTGTATGCTCTAGCTGTTTCTGTAGATCTCCATGCATGTTCACAGGCACATCCAGTGCAGAGTATAGCAGTGGTTCCAAGCGTGGGCTGGAGTCAGCTCAGGGTCCCTCCCAGGCTGTGACAATAGAGAGCTGCGTGACCTTGAACTGAGTGAGCCCTCTTACTTCTGGGATTTGCTTTCTTCTTCCATAAAGTGGGGATGCTACCACCTTCCTCGCGGGTCATTGTAAGGATGATGGGATGAAGTAATGTATGAAGATGCTTAGCACCGGCTCTAGTATAAGAATAGTACACAGTGAGAGGGGAAAACCCTTATTTGTTGTTCAGTGAAGTCAGGAGGGCGATAGAGGTCTCAGTTCCTGCCGTCTTTGCTGTTTGTGTTTTGTCTTTGATCCTTGTTCTCTTGCCATCTGCTGGGGAGAACCAGTTTGATCGGTTTCATCAAGTGTTCCCTCTGCTGCGGGAGGGTGAAGGCACCTTGACAGGCGCTTCTGAGACCTTGATTCTTGTCATTTCTCATTTAGAGACTTAGAGGAACTCAGGAAGCCCATGGAAAAGAGCCTGTGGTCAGGATGCAGGTGGCGTGAGAGCCTCCAGATGGTGGCAGGCGGATTGATTACAGGATCTTTTCACGACACAGGCCTCATGGAGCTCTGAACTTGGCCTGACAGCTTTTTACTGACGTGCGAGGCAGTGGTGTTTGTTTTTCCATGTTATCTTTGCCCTTCCAGTGCTGCCCGAGGGGGTGCATTCGTATCAGTGCACCAACGGAAACTCATTCCTGGGTGCAGGTGTAGCTTTCTCGGGGAAGCTGGGAGTCCATGTGTGTGAACCACCCACACAGCCACACCCACGGGAAGCACACATGGGCCTCTGTCCAGGCTGGAGAGGCCCCGGAGGAGCCAGTCCTGTGGAAGCCCCTCGCTGCTTGGTGTCTGAGTGCATTCTCTTCAGAGCAGCTGCCGTCCTTGAAAGAGGCCGTGCCTCCGCCTCCCGGGGCCACGTGCGGGGCGGCAGGCAGCAGTGTCAGGCCCAGTGGAGGGCGCAGGTGCAGGCCTTCACCTGGCGGCTGGCACGCACACAGCCCATTGTTTTGCTCGGCCATTGTGGTTTCTCCAACTGGAGGAGAGGTTGTATAAGAATAGCTTCTGAAATTTGACCCAGCTGTTTACTGAACTGGGTGGCTTTATTTCTCCTTGTTTAATTAAAGTGAAGACAATGGATAGTTTCTGCCAAAGGTGACATTAGGAGTCACATTACACTGTCTCAGGCTACAGTTTCCAACCTGCCTTCTGACAGCTAAACCTTTGTATTTGTGTGTACGTGCGTGCGTGCTTAGTTGCTCAGTCATGTCCGACTCTTTGTGACCCTCTGGACTGTAGCCTGCCAGGCTCCTCTGTCCGTGGGATTCTCCAGGCAAGAATATGGGAGTGGGTTGCCGTTTCCTCCAGGGGATCTTCCTGTCCCAGGGATCGAACCCGTGTCTCCCACATCTCCTGCATTGGCAGGCTGATTCTTTACCATCTGAGCCACCAGGGAGCCCCTTGTTCAGTAAAGTTGGCTTAAACTCACAAAGTCAGAGGAAGTGGTCATGAAATGACGTTGGCAGGAGGGCTCCTTGACTGTTGAGGACACGGGCCCATGAGCATGGGCTGTCATCCTCACAGTTCCCACGATTGACCTGAGACAGGTTCTCTCAAGAGTATTGAATTATTTCAGTAAGGATATCCGCCAAATTGGATAATTAGGAGTTTGAGATAAGAGAAAAAATATATACTCTTATGATATTCCCTTTATTTTACTGCAAAATTAGGTGACAACGACAGAGTACAGGCTTTCTGTTGGTACTGACTTGTGAAGAAGTGTTACTGAAGCTCATGGAACCTTGTCCCTTCTGCTGGCTCCCATCCACAGCAGGCTCTCTGTAGGAATTTCTTGTCCTTGTCTATAAGTGCAGGTGTTTGATTGCTGCTAAGTCATGTCAGTCGTGTCCGACTCTGTGCGACCCCATAGACGGCAGCCCACCAGGCTCTGCCATCCCTGGGATTCTCCAGGCAAGAACACTGGAGTGGGTTGCCATTGCCTTCTCCATTGTGTGAAAGTGAAAAATGAAAGTGAAGTCGTTCAGTCACATCCAGCTAGTAGCGACCCCATGGACTGCAGCCCATCAGGCTCCTCCATCCATGGGATTTTCTAGACAAGAGTACTGGAGTGGCTTGCCATTGCCTTCTCTGGGTGTTTGATTAGATGCTGGTTATTTCTGCACATAGGTTGCTTCTACTTGTGTAGTGAACTTCAGAAGCACAGACATGGGTCTGCATACCACAGCAGGGTCTTAGCTGAGTGATAGATGCTATTTTCTGAAAGTCAAAAACACGTGTACACGTGTGCCTATACACATGTAGGGATGCACAGCCGCCCATTCAGAGGCTGTCTGTCTCATTAGAACATATTTGACCTGAATTGGTAGCTCAGTGAGTAAAGAATCTGCCTGCAGTGCGGGAGACCCGGGTTGAGAAGATCCCCTGGAGAAGGAAACGGCAAACCACTCCAGTGTTCTTGCCTGGAAAATCCCATGGACAGAAGAACCTGGTGGGCTATAGTCCGTGGAATCTCAAGATTCGCACACAACTTAGCAAGTAAACCACCACCACGATGAGATTAATTTGTTTCAGGCCAAAAGACACTTGCAAACTTCCTTGTTCTTTAATCCCTCTGATCTTAGAAATAGAGAAAAGTCTCAAGAATCATGTCAGATCAAAGGCCAAGTCTTCCACTTGGTCAGTGGAACTAAACTTAATATCTATGTTTTTGGTAAAAAGCCAGGTGAAACTCAAATAAAAATATGCATGATGCTGTATTCCCAGAGTTCAACCTTGAAACTAAGTCATCTGATTGCTCTGCACCAGGTAGCCTGTCTATACAGGAATGAGTCATCTGAGGAGCCCAGTGGAAGACCCTTGAAGGGGTATATGGAGACTGAAAGGCCCAGTGAGGATGAGAGAAGCATGGAGAATACACCTAGACTCGGGGCTGGGACATGCCCAAGGTCATGTAACTAGAAATGGGGGACAGGGTTGAGGCCGAGCTTGTGGCAGTATCTCCACTGGAAAGGCAGGGTGCTCTAGCCCTGCGGTGCTGCTGAGGGTATGTGTTTGCTCTGGGGAGCCCTAGGCCCTATTTCCCCAGTTGCTGCATCCCAGTGGGTGTACACGCTGGTTGTTTCTGCGTAATCTCAAGAAGTATGGATGGACAGGAGTGCCCGGGGATTTACAGCTTGGGGGAGCGCATTGAGAAAATGCTGGAGTTGAGATGTAGTCTGGGAGCTCCCTGTTCTTGAGATTCATGTGCCCTGGGGACCCAGATGTCCACTAGCCCCTCCAGGGCAGCTCAGAGCAGGCCAGGCTCCTGGACTGGGTTGATGACTGTTACTTCATTTCTCAGTTGCTCGTTTGTTGTGTTTTTTTCTCACTTCAGAGTCCTTTTTGAAGGCTGGGGAGCTGGACTGGCATGAAGTCAGTGCGAGTCCACACTGGGATGGGAATTCCTCTTCCATTCCTTTCGGGAATTGGCAGGACCCAGGCCACACTGGTCAGGGTCAGCCAGTTCCCGTTACAGAAGGGGCCCTGACCTTTGCCCAGCCTCTGCCTGCAGCTGCCCTCAGCACCTCCCCTAAATGCTGCCCTGAGCTATCCCTGCACCTGGGCGTGGGTTCCCGTAGATCTCCAGGGAAGAGGCACTTGCCTTCAACCTTTTCTAACTCCAGGCCAGACTTTGGTCTACTCTAACTCTGATTTCACCATTCCCTTCCACACCTGAAATAACACCCAGGCTTTGGCTTTTTTTTCACCTTTGGGGGTAGAATTGCCAGGATTTCTGGGAAGGTGGCCTAGTAAAAGAGGCCCTGATGGTGTTTGCAATTCTTTAGTGGGAACTCTGGGTCAGCCATGAGGAGGCTTTCCTCAAGTCTCAGTTCAGGGACCTTTGAGAAAGAGGGACATCTCTACAAATTAAGGGAAAACCACCCCCTTCGGAGCTGGGGTTTGAGAGTTGGTGGCTCCCTGCTGTTGCCAGGCCTGCCTGCAGGTGTGAGGAGAAGGCTGCAGGAAACACATTAACCCATAAGCAGCATGGAGCCCAGCTATTGATTAAAACCCACACCAGCGGCCTGCAGTCACACCAGCCGCCTGCAGTCACACCAGCAATTGCTTCCCTGTGTCCGTTCCTGTCTGCCTGTCAGATGTCAGTGTCTCTGCACGTCCACCCAGGTGTGGCACATGCAGCTTGGTGTCCCTGTCCACCCTTGTCCTGGGTCCCCATGCCCCGTGCTCTGGGCTGATGTCACCAGGGCCAACAGCTTCCAGAGTGACAGCTCCTCTCCCAGGGATGGGCCTTTGGAAATGTTTCCAAGGAATGACAAGGGTGTCCCCAGGTCCAAAGGCTGGAAGTCTGCAGTGGATAAGAAAACTCAGGTTGAGTGTTATTTATTTTCTTTTATGGCCATGAGTCTATTGCAGTCACAGGTTTTTAAGTGTGGGAGGGATGCCTGAAGATGGTGGTTTTGTGTGATTGGTGGTGGAAAGAGCAGTGACAACTGAAAGGGAAAACCAACTGCTTATTTTTTCAATGCCTTGAATTGGGATGGAGGAGAAGCATCATATTACCAAAGCACTTGACTTATCTGCATGTATTTTTACCTGTAAGGAGAGTATTCCTTTAAAAAAGCGTAATAGCAAACTCCCCCATATAGAAGTCTCTGCCACGGAGCAGTGGCTGAGGGGTGGAGTGACTCTGGCTGTCAGATTGGGATCCCAGGTTGGGGAGTCCGAGTCTCCCCCAAATTCTACATGCCCTCGGGCCCTCCACCTGGCCCTCTTCTGGGAGCCAGGGAGCGTGGGGATCCAGGGGCCTGTCTCCAGAACTGGGTTTGGAGAGCAGGTATGGAGCCCAGGACTGGGACCTCTAAGTGTTGCCTGGATTGGAGTTATCACAGCTTTCAGCTTTGTGACTTTGAGACTTTTGCTGGGGTGCTAAGGAACCAATTCGTGAAATTTGGTAAAGAAAAGCAATCAAGCATTCAACCTTCTTTTCATGTTTGATCTGTACCTCAGAGTTAAATATAGTTGAAGGGAGAAAGCCTTATTTGGTGAGGAATTCCGGCTGACAAATGTTGAGAAAGTGATAGAATAGCCGTGTTTCAGACCGCTAATGAGGGCGAAGCAGCTGGCTCTAGACGTGACCTTCTGTAACTGGCTTGGTCACAAAGGGAAGCTGGCGGGGTCATGTGGGCCTCATGTAAAGGATGTTGGAACATTGATTACACATTTGCCCCTACCAGAAATCAAACCAGAATCAAATTAAGCTAGACCCACCCACAACTTACCGGAAATACAGGGCCAGAGCGATCTGAAAAATAATTCCAGAGAGGTCAGCAAAATCCAGAAAGGGGAAATTCTACTGGGTAAAGAGAAGCCTGGTTGTTTTCAAATATGCTGCAGGAAGAGGAGGAGGAGGAGGAACTTGTGTTGTAAAGGAACTGAAGAGACAGGTTAAGTAAACATGGTGAGACTTGATGTGGATCCAGTCACAGTGTCAGACTATAAAAAACAAAACCAAAGCAATACTTGTAAGACAGGGACATTGGAACATTGATTACATGCTGCTACTGCTGCTGCTAAGTCGCTTCAGTCGTGTCCGACTCTGTGCGACCCCATAGACCGAAGCTCGCGCTTGTGTACAAATATCATGATGTATTTGGTTTACATTAAGGAATGATTGCTGATGATACTGGTATTTTGTTGTTGGTTTTTTTTTTCTCTAAAGATACCAAAATACTTTTTAGATAAAGTGGTATAATGTCTGGAGTCGGCTTTACAGTGGTTCAGTGAGGGGCTGAGGGGTGGGTGTGTGGATGCAGTTCATCTGGGGGGTATCAGAAGCTGGGGCACCTGAAGCTCCGCGCCCTTGTCTCCCGCTCCCAGGGTTATTATGCAGATGCGGGTAGTGTAGGCACAGAGCTCAAGGTGAGCAGGTGACTGAGGCCCAGCGGCCAGGAACTGTTCATCATGCGCGTCGCCCACCATGTGGCAGATACACTGCCAGCTCCCCACCCTGCAGTCCTTTCCCATGTGTGAGGGCTTAAGGCTTGCCCGCCGGTGGCCAGTGTGACCTCATGACCAGCTGGCCTCTGGAAGGACACTGTGTCTGCTTGATGAAATGCTTAACTGAAATCCTGCTATGTTCATCAGCACAGGACACAGAGGGGATTGATATATTGTTTTCTAAAATGGCAATGTTTGCTTCGTAAAGCTTTTTAAAAACATTCTACATAAAAGTGAGTGTCAAACTAGCCAAGGGCATTCTTACTCTTTGAGAAATTTATACAGCTTCCTTTCCAAAGGGGTTGATGTTGAATGAGTTAAACTCAATGTAACAAACGACTTTGGAAAATTAAGAGTTAAAATGGACTTGAGGAAATGAGCTCCCTGTCCTTGGAGTATTCAAGTAAAAGCTGGCAGCATTGCTGCAGTGGTCATTCCAAATGTGATTGGGAGATTGGGGTTTCACATTGAGTGAAAGTGACAGTGAGGGACGCTTTAATAAAGTCATCTTAGTATATGGTAACAAGGTTTTGGGAGAAGGCGATGGCAGCCCACTCCACTACTTTTGCCTAGAAAATCCCATGGAAGGAGGAGCCTGGTAGGCTGCAGTCCATAGGGTCGCTAGAGTCGGACACGACTGAGTGACTTCACTTTCACTTTTCACTTTCATGCATTGGAGAAGGAAATGGCAACCCACTCCAGTGTTCTTTCCTGGAGAATCCCAGGGACGGGGGAGCCTGGTGGGCTGCTGTCTATGGGGTCGCATAGAGTTGAACATGACTGAAGGGACTTAGCAGCAGCAGCAGCAGCAGCAACAACAAGATTTTAGTACAAACCAAGCAATGCACAGAGAGTTTAGTCAGTGGTTCTCAAAGTGTGATCTCAGCCCAGCAGCAGCAGCAGCAGCATAAATCTGGGAACTTAGAAGCACACATTCTCTGACCCCACCCCGTCCCCAGATCTCTTTTCTTAAGCCTTCTGGGTGGTTGTGCTGCCAGCTGAAATTTGGGCACCTGGTCTAGAAGGAGACGTCTTCCAGGGGAGGGCCCACTCTGAGCAAGGCTGGCAGGTTGTGGGAGCTGAGCGTGGGGATGACTGAGGACCCTGCAGCCTGGGGGGTGGGCGAGGGTGCTGGGCTGCCTCACTGAGATCCCTTCCTGGGAACAGTCTCACCTCCTGAAGCCCTTCTCCTCCCCCATGTTGTGTAGACAACACTGTGGTCCTTTTGTCTGTGTTCTAGAACACAGATCCAGCTTCTTCAGAGTCTCTGTCTAAAAAAATGCTCCAAGCAGCTCAGCGTGTGGTGTCCTAAATCCTCAGGTGAGAACAGAGCTCTGGCACAGGCAGTGATGTGTCTTTAGAAGGAAGCGTGGTGGCATTCACCGTTCAGCCTGCCATCCAAGGAGGCAAGAGAACTCCGGGGCTTAGCTTCCTAAGGAGCATAAAGCAACCTCGGGATAAAGAAATGACATACCGTAAAGTTACAAACCAGAGAAGGTAATGGCACCCCAATCCAGTACTCTTGCCTGGAAAATCCCATGGATGGAGGAGCCTCGTGGGCTGCAGTCCATGGCGTCCTGAAGAGTCAGACACGACTGAGTGACTTCACTTTCACTTTTCACTTTCATGCATTGGAAAAGGAAATGGCAACCCACTCCAGTGTTCTTGCCTGGAGAATCCCAGGGATGGGGGAGCCTGGTGGGCTTCCGTCTATGGGGTCGCACAGAGTCGGACACGACTGAAGTGACTTAGCAGCAGCAGCAAAATTACAAACGTGACTGGGTTAGACTATGATTAGGATTCTTTTCATGATATTATTGGGACAGATTTATTATGTGGGGACATTAGAATTGGGAAGTTTTCCAGGTATTTCTTAGGTGAATCAAAGACTGAATCATCTACAAATAACAGGTTCAGTTACAGTCACTCCTCATTATTTGTGGATCATATATTTGCAAACTTGCCTGTTTATGAAAACTTATTTGTAATCCCCAGATCAACACTCACTGTGATTTTGTGGCCATCCAGGGACATGTGCCGAAGGGCAGAAAATTTGAGCTGCATGCGGGCACTCACCAGCTGTGTTGTACAAGGTGCCTCTTGTTTCAGCCCTCAGACGAAGAGTAAACAGGGGTCCTTCTCAAGGTGTATTTATATTTAGTGCCACATTTTGGGATTGTTTCTGCTTTTTGTTCATGATTTCTGTTTACAATGGCACCCAGCTATAATCCTGAAGTGCTAACTGGTACTTTGAGCACCAGAAGCCTGGCCAGTGTCATGGTGACTTTTTAAGAACATGACAACCTTGAATGAACTATAGTCGATCAGTTATTGATTAGGGGTCCTCAGACCTTTCCCCCTGACTTGCCCATCAGAAAGAATAGACCCTAACTCACTTGCAACTGCTTCCCCCTGAACCCGTGGTGAACAGTTCATGTATAAACCTGAGAGGTGGGCAGGAGGAGAGGCCAAGCTGGAAGAAATGCATGGTGGAGGGCTGAGTGATCTGGGCACTGGGGCAGGATGGGCCTGCCAGACAGGACACTGCCCCTGCTGGACACCCCAGAGTAGACCCACATCTCTGCTGCTGAAACCCTGTCCCTGCAGAGAGCTCTCACCCGCCCAGGCTGAGTGACCCTACTCCAGGGCTAATAACACAGGTCCTCACCTTCTAGAGACACATCCGGTCTCTTCTGAGGCTGCTAGTCACTCCTGGGCTGCTCCTTCCTGCATTGTTCATATCCCTGGCTGGGGCTGAGAACGCTCCTGTTGGGAATTTGATGGTGTCTTTGAGACCTGATTCCCCAGGCTCGGGGTGTTCTCCATCACCATGGAGTAAGGAATAAACAGCTTGCCCTTGGGGTACCACACCTGGCCCCGTCCACTTGCCCACCAGAACTCGCTGCCCCTCCCCATTGTGTTCCTCTCTTGTGATATACAGGAGTTGGACTTGGACCTTCTCTCCATCAGGGCCCTCAGATGGTGAAGAGTCTGGTTTTGAGCTGATACCACCAGGAACCAAGGGGACAGGGGCCTCTTGACTTTTCCAATCCTCAGGAAGCCTAGAGGCTGCCACCCTTGACCCACTGCACAGAGGTGAGAGCTGGTGCTTCAGTTCAGTTCAGTTTCTCAGTCATGTCTGACTCTGTGACCCCATGGACTGCAGCACACCAGGCCTCCCTATCCATCACTAGCTCCAGGAGTTGACTCAAACTCATGTCCATTGAGTCGGTGATGCCATCCAACCATCTCATCCTCTGTTGTCCCCTTCTCCTCTCACCTTCAATCTTTCCCAGCATCAGGGTCTTTTCCAATGAGTCAATTCTTCGCATCAGGTGGCCAAAGTATTAGAGTTTCAGTTTCAGCATCAGTCCTTCCAGTGAATATTCAGGGCTGATTTCCTGTAGGATGGACTGGTTGGACCTCCTTGCATTACAAGGGACTCTCAAGAGTCTTCTCCAACACCACAGTTCAAAACCATCAGTTCTTTGGCGCTCAGCTTTCTTTGTAGTCCAACTCTCACATCCATATATGACTACTGGAAAAACCATAGCCTTGACTAGACAGACCTTTGTTGGCAAAGTAATGTCTCTGCTTTTTAATATGCTGTCTAGGTTGGTCATAGCTTTTCTTCCAAGGAGAAAGTGTCTTTTAATTCATGGCTGCAGTCACCATTGCAGTGATTTTGGAGCTTAGAAGAGTTCAAAATTCTGCTGACGTGACAGGTAAAGGGACAAGTGGCCCAATTACGCCCCACCCCCATGGTCCTTCTCAGGAACCCCCTGCTGTCCTGTGAGGACTGAGCTGACCTAAGACAGACACTCTGGCTCCCCAGCTCAGGGTCTCCATTGTGTCTGGCCTGGAAGGAGACCCCAGATGATTTCCTCTGGAGGCCGTCTTGCCAGGGACAGGGCTGTGAGGGCTGCCCCTACCCCTCCTTGTGCTATTCTGTGAGAAGAAATGAAATGTTCTTGTTATGAAATAATTGAAAAAAAAAAAAAGACTGCCTGTTTAGATGTAATTAAAAAATGGGCCCATTGTGAATCTTCCTCTTAATTTAAGGGACATACCAGACTATTTCATAAAATGAAATAGTATAGACAGCTGGAGGGGAGGTGCTGACAGTGGGGAATAGGGGATGGGGCTCTGGTTCTGGGCAGCTCATGGTCCGGCGCTGCCTGCTTTTCCTCTTGTGACTTTGGGTGTCAAGGGAGTGAGTTGAATGCAGCCTCAGACAGGCTGGGTCACCTGTAAAGCCTCAGTGTCCCCACAGCCTGACGTGTGTCCAACCACTACCTCCCTTATCCTTTTGGCCTCCTGGAAACTTGGCACCCAAGGAACATGACATTTCAGGAGCTAATGGGGTATCAGGCGCCTGCTTCTTTCTGGCCCCGCCATGCTCTATGACTTTGATTTTGTGTTTGTTTCTTGGTTTTGTGCTAATTCAAAAGGACAGAAGGCAGGCAGGCGAGCGGATGGGCAGACACCTGTTAGGTTCTGGGACACCTGCCGTCGCAAGAATCCCAGTAGGTTTCCTGGGGGAATTTAGGAGGATGGGGGGGTGGGGGGGGGGGGGGGCTGGGGGGGGCAGCTCTGGCTTTGCCCTTTCTGATCCTCACGGAGACGGGATTCGCTGGCTCCAGCAGGACACAACTCCTGCTCTGTGTGGTCCTTCCTGACCCCTCTCTGGTTCCTGCAGGGTCCTGGCAGGAGGCTCTCAGCCAGAGCCCATGTACGTGCTGCCACCGAGCCCTCGGCTCCACTGTGGGACCGGCCCCCCTGGTTCCTGTGCTCCCAGCCTCCCTGCTCCTGCTGAACCACTCGTGGGCCACATCAGGCCAGGGGCAGGGAGGGAGCAAGATGGGAGGAGGGAACTGCTTCTGGAAGGAGAAGCGGGCCATGTTCCCCAGTGCAGTGAGTTCCTCCCCAGAGGGATCTGCAGGGCCTCCACTTGCACTTGGCACTGAGTCTGTCCCTGGCGCCTCTCCTCTGTTTGCTCCTGTCCTCACTCTGCTTTAATGGGACTGTGAAAGTTACATGGGGCGTTGAGCCCTGACCCTGGCTCCCACGCTCTGCTTCCTGGTGGTGGCCGCTGCCTGCCCTGCAGACCTCTGCCCACCAGCCCCTCTGGGACATCAGGCTTGATTGTGAAAGCACGGTTTCCGCTGCCTGTCCTGGGCCTCCCTCCCTCCCTTCATCAGCCTCCGAGTTCCACATTGTTCAGACCAGCCTACGCATCTCAGAAATCTGAGTATTTGGTGACAAATAAGCATAGACATAGTTTCAGGACATGACTTAGTGACTGAACAACAACAAATCTTAGCATGAACAAAACCTTGCTTCTCATAGTTGAGCTTGGGGGCAAAATGACGTTACCTTAGTTGGTAAAGAATCTGCCTGCAATGCAGGAGATCCTGGTTCAATCCCTGGGTTGGGAAGATGCCCTGGAAAAGGGAAAGGCTTGCCCACTTCAGTATTCTGGCCTGGAGAACTCTGTGAACTGTATAGTCCATGGGGTCACAAAGAATCAGACATGACTGAGCGACTTTCACACACTTTTAGTTTCCTAACTTCAGATGGGTGTGTATTTTTGTAGTGCTGCTGCTGCTAAGTCACTTCAGTCGTGTCCGACTCTGTGTGACCCCATAGAGGGCAGCCCACCAGGCTCCCCCGTCCCTGGGATTCTCCAGGCAAGAACACTGGAGTGGGTTGCCATTTCCTTCTCCAATGCATGAAAGTGAAAAGTGAAAGTGAAGTCGCTCAGTCGTGTCCGACTCTTAGCGACCCCATGGACTGGAGCCTACCAGGATCCTCCGTCCATGGAATTTTCCAGGCAAAAGTACTGGGGTGGGGTGCCATTGTAGTAATTCATGGTAATTGAATATAATCAGATCGATTATATTCTTTGTAGCCAAAGATGGAGAAGCTCTATACAATCAGCAAAAACAAGACCAGGAGCTGACTGTGGCTCGGACCATGAACTCCTTATTGCCAAATTCAGACTGAAATTGAAGAAAGTAGGGAAATCTACTAGACCATTCAGGTATGACCTAAATCAAATCCCTTATGATTATACAGTGGAAGTGAGAAATAGATTTAAGGGCCTAGATCTGATAGATAGAGTGCCTGATGAACTATGGAATGAGGTTCGTGACATTGTACAGGAGACAGGGATCAAGACCATCCCCATGGAAAAGAAATGCAAAAAAGCAAAATGGCTGTCTGGGGAGGCCTTACAAATAGCTGTGAAAAGAAGAGAAGCGAAAAGCAAAGGAGAAAAGGAAAGATATAAACATCTAAATGCAGAGTTCCAAAGAATAGCAAGAAGAGATAAGAAAGCCTTCTTCAGTGATCGATGCAAAGAAATAGAGGAAAACAACAGAATGGGAAAGACTAGGGATCTCTTCAAGAAAATCAGAGATACCAAAGGAACATTTCATGCAAAGATGGGCACGATAAAGGACAGAGATGGTGTGGACCTAACAGAAGCAGAAGATATTAAGAAGAGGTGGCAAGAATACACAGAAGAACTGTACAAAAAAGAGCTTCAAGACCCAGATAATCATGATGATGTGATCACTGACCTAGAGCCAGACATCTTGGAATGTGAAGTCAAATGGGCCTTAGAAAGCATCACTACGAACAAAGCTAGTGGAGGTGATGGAATTCCAGTGGAGCTATTCCAAGTCCTGAATGATGATGCTGTGAAAGTGCTACACTCAATATGCCAGCAAATTTGGAAAACTCAGCAGTGGCCACAAGATTGGAAAAGGTCAGTTTTCATCCCAATCCCAAAGAAAGGCAATGCCAAGGAGTGCTCAAACTACCGAACAATTGCACTCATCTCACACGCTAGTAAAGTAATGCTCAAAATTCTCCAAGCCAGGCTTCAGCAATATGTGAACCGTGAACTTCCTGATGTTCAAGCTGGTTTTAGAAAAGGCAGAGGAACCAGAGATCAAATTGCCAACATCCGCTGGATCATGGAAAAAGCAAGAGAGTTCCAGAAAAACATCTATTTCTGCTTTATTGACTATGCCAAAGCCTTTGACTGTGTAGATCACAATAAACTATGGAAAATTCTGAAAGAGATGGGAATACCAGACCACCTGATCTGCCTCTTAAGAAATCTGTATGCAGGTCAGGAAGCAACAGTTAGAACTGGTCATGGAACAACAGACTGGTTCCAAATAGGAAAAGGAGTACGTCAAGGCTGCATATTGTCACCATGTTTATTTAACTTATATGCAGAGTACATCATGAGAAATGCTGGACTGGAAGAAACACAAGTTGGAATCAAGATTGCTGGGAGAAATATCAATAACCTCAGATATGCAGATGACACGACTCTTATGGCAGAAAGTGAAGAGGGGCTAAAAAGCCTCTTGATGAAAGTGAAAGTGGAGAGTGAAAAGGTTGGCTTAAAGCTCAACATTCAGAAAACGAAGATCATGGCATCTGGTCCCATCACTGCATGGGAAATAGATGGGGAAACAGTGGAAACAGTGTCAGACTTTGTTTTTCTGGGCTCCACAATCACTGCAGATGGTGACTGCAGCCATGAAATTAAAAGACGCTTACTCCTTGGAAGGAAAGTTATGACCAACCTAGATAGCATATTCAAAAGCAGAGACATTACTTTACCAACAAAGGTTCGCCTAGTCAAGGTTATGGTCTTTCCTGTGGTCATGTATGGATGTGAGAGCTGGACTGTGAAGAAGGCTGAATGCTGGAGAATTGATGCTTTTGAACTGTGGTGTTGGAGAAGACTCTTGAGAGTCCCTTGGACTGCAAGAAGATCCAACCAGTCCATTCTGAAGGAGATCAATCCTGGAATTTCTTTAGAAGGAATGATGCTAAAGCTGAAACTCCAGTATTTTGGCCACCTCATGCGAAGAGTTGACTCATTGGAGAAGACTCTGATGCTGGGAGGGATTGAGGGCAGGAGGAGAAGGGGACGACAGAGGATGAGATGGCTGGATGGCATCACCGACTCGATGGGTATGAGTCTGGGTGACCTCCGGGAGCTGGTGATGGACAGGGAGGCCTGGCGTGCTGCGGTTCATGGGGTCGCAAAGAGTCGGACATGACTGAGCGACTGATCTGTAGGAGCGTTAAGAAAAAAAATTCTCAAGGTGGGCAATCCTGATAATGAATTAGTTTCTGGTCTTCTCGTTCTGGAAGGGAACAGTGTCTTGCTGGCTGTCTGACGTTGGGAAAGTTTCTCTGCCCAAGTCTTACTTTTTTGAATGGAGCTGTGGTCTTGGCAGGTTATGGCATTTAGTGTGGGCTTGTGGGAAAGTTTCACTTCCATGGGCCAATCCCTCCCTGGTACCCAAACACAAGGATTGAACGCAAAGCTGAGATTTATTTAGCTTTTATTATCTGCTAGATGCCATTCTTAGCTCTGCACATTTCCTTATTTAATCCTCCCAATACTCCCACTTTCCAGATGAGAAAACTGAGTCACGGAGAAGTAATTTCCAAAGGTCAGACAGCATGGGTCTCACCCAGGCGTTAAGGTTCCAAAGCAGGTACACTTCACCCCTGCACCCTACAAGCCAGGCGGTGAGTAGGTGAATGAATGAGTGAACACATGAAGGCCTTCCTGTTTGAACTGGATGTGGCTAGTTGTTGCCTTTTGAAAGACTGTAATTTATTTTTTATTTTCGTGGTTACGCCATGTAGCTTGCAGGATCTTAGTTCCCCAACCAGTGATCAAACATGTGCCCCCTGCAGTGGAAACATGGAGTCTTAACCACTGGACCACCACGCAAGTCCCTCAAAAAACTTTAAAACGTATTTTTAAACTGTTTGTTTAAAACTGTCTGTTTTCCTGGAGAAACAAACAGAACGTGCAGAGCTGTTTCAGTTGGTCTCCTTAAGGGAACCCCCGCCCCGGTCCCCAGCTGGGTGATGACATTTATGCACTGCCACCAGGCCCTGTGCTTCCTTGTGAATCTGGCTCTGGTTATGCAACGTTCCTTTTGTTCCTTTTTGCGAGACCTTTTCACAGCGCCAGTTTCAGGGCTGGTCAGCATGGCTGGGAGCAGCACACACGTCCGGCGACTCTGGGAAGCTGGGGGCCGTGAAGTGTCCTCAGGCCCTGCCAAGTTCCTGGTATGGTAGCTGCGAAAAGTCTTTCTCTGCTCTTTACCCAAAAGGTGGAGGGGGCGAGGGGAGGTGGGAAACAGGGGCGCAGCCCAGGGACCGCAGTGCCACCCTTCACCGCGAGAGTTGGGGGCAGTGAGCCTGGGTAGGGAGGCCTCTGCTTCTGGTTCCTCACTTTGTGGGGGGTAGGGGGAATCTCATTAGATACTTGCACGGGGTGATCTGGGGGTCCCGTGGGTGAGAATATGAGTTACCAAACCTGTACCTGGGCGGGTGCAGCCTGTGAGTCCCAGCCAGCCAGTGAGCAGAACCCACCTTTTATGGTCTGTGGGGACAGGCTGTCCTTCACCGTCACTGGGTTGTCTGAATTGGTGCTTCACTGCCTGGCTGTTCGATGGACAATTTCTTCCTGATAGCCAGCCACCCCCTATTTCATTGATTCCATATGGTACAAATTTGTGAAGGTGTAGAGAGTTGCTACTTTTCAGCTGTTATTCTTTTAGATGATGAGTCCATTTAAGCCACTTAAATAATAAATAAATATACCCCATTTAGTTTTATTAGCCTAAAAATAAAGCTAACTAGATATTCATTACTGAAATGTAAAACAGTATCCTCCTGCCTCTTAAAATGGCCAGGGCAGCAGCCCTCTGTTGCTTTGAAAAGACTGCTGGGTTTGTTCCTTCCCTCATCCTGCAGACCCCAGTGCTTTGCTGCCTGCTGTACTGTGTGGCAAGGGGACATGGGAGCATCATCCCCCCAATATAGGCTTGATTCTCCCCTGTGCCAG
This sequence comes from Tragelaphus eurycerus, assembly GCA_935064755.1. Lineage (NCBI taxonomy): Eukaryota > Metazoa > Chordata > Mammalia > Artiodactyla > Bovidae > Tragelaphus > Tragelaphus eurycerus. The sequence continues at coordinate 21,053,865 of CAKXYN010000002.1, read as the reverse complement.
GCCCGCAGTGTGTGTGTGTGCATGTGTGTTTGTGCTTGTGACAGAAACAGGTGCTGTTGCATCTTCATAGGGAAGCATCCGTGGCCTCCCCTCCTCTGCTGACATGTGCGCACTCCCCACCAAGCAGTTCTTTTTTTAAAATTATTTTTTTATTTGGCTGCACTGGGTCTTAGTTAGAGCATGTGGAATTTAGTTCCCTGAGCAGAGATTGAACCCAGGCCTCCTGCATTGGAAACTCCAGAGTCTTGGTCACTGGGCCATGAGGGAAGTCCCCCAAGTGGTTCTTATTAAGGCACTTCTTCTGTTCTCATTTTCCCCTCATCTCATCTCATGGTTTCCCAGAAAACACATATGTTGCTGTAGATGTTAATAATGCATTTACTCTCTGCTGGGCCCTGTTCTGGGTGTGTGACTGGCCTTTGCTGCTTTAACCCCCAGCCACCTTGCAGAGAGGTTGCTGTAGTTATCAGCCCATTTTCTGGGTAAGGAGCATGAAGCACAGAGAGGGCAAGGTGCCTGCTCAAGGCTACACAGCTGGAGCATTTGGAGTTCTGTTACCTGTTCTTAGAGGCCTTTAAAACTAAGGGAGAGTGGAACCTGGTAATGCAGGGGCACCTTGGGTGGCTAACCCTGGCTGTCCCTATGTGGCCCTGTAGTCACAGCTTCCTGCGGTAGGAAGGGACTCCTGGAGAGGCCCGGAGGATGGCCATGACGAGGAGTGCGGGCATGGGTCTAGCCTTGGCTCCACTACTTAACTCCTGTGTGGCTGGTCTTGCTTTGTCTTTTCCTCCACTTTCTTGCCCTGGGGATTGGAGGGTGACAGAGTGCATAGCCTATGGCCACCCCTCCCTGCAGTCCAAATCAGATCCCTCTTGTAAGCCTTTCAGGTGGTCCCCTAGGCTCCACTGAGGCCCTCAGTGATGTGGCGTCTGTGCTGTGTCACTCCTGTATCGGGTTTGTTAAGCACCATTTTTTTTTGTAGAAGCCTATAGGAAGCTGGTGATCTGCCTCTCACATTGGCAGATTATTATTGGCACTCATTATTGGTGACTCAGGGTCTTTTGGTTTGGACATGGTTGCTGGGTATGACAGCAGCTCCCTCATCCAAAGCCTTCTATGGCACTTTTGCATCCAGACTAAGGCCTTCAGGGTGTTTGTTTCCTGTGATACATCGACTACACACCTTTTCCTTGAAAAAGTATAAGATACTTGGTATCCTGTCAAGATAGCACAGGTTTAAGTCTTGATTCGAGGTGGTGCAGGGATACTTGACAGAACCAAATAAACCTCAGGCCAGCTGGGAACCCAGGGTCCTGGAACCCTATCCACCCTGGGGAGTGAGTGGCTCTTAGGAGATGTTGCCCAGTGGATGAGGATTCCGCCTCCCCCTCTCCTCCAGACATCCCCCATGTCTGTGAGCCAGGGGCCCCCAGGCACTGTGGAGACCCGTGTTTATTCAGCCCAGACAGGGCTGGCAGGGTGTGTGCCCAGGGAGCACCAGCACTCCCACTTTGGACATGTGCTTTGGCCTTCATCCCCAGAGAGCTTCCAGCTGCCTTTTCACCCCAGTGGTCCCCGCCAGGACCCCAGGGCACCCTGTTTTCTCCCTCTGTTGTTTGGAAGTATGTGGCTGGCCCACGTCTGCTCCCAAATGGTGGCTGGCCTGTCTGAACCCCATCCTTTCCTTCTTAGACAGGCGCAGTTATCAGGGGCAAAGCAGTTCCCTCCCAGTGGTGCTTGGGCCAGAGTCACCAAGCGCTCCGGACTGAGCCTCTGCTGGTCTTGGCCAGTGGCGCACCCATCTCTGTCCTCTGTTAAAAGAAGTTTGTATCGATGTGCAGATGTCGTGTTGGTTACCGTCCTCAGCTGAAAGATGGGCACCTGGCAGCAAAATTGCTGTTGCCTATTTCAAATATGAAAATAACCCCATTTGGGAAATAAATGAGTTTTAATAATTTGAAAAATATGTTGAACAAGAGAGCCCCCAGGCAGGTCATCTGACTCTTTATTGGGTGGACGGCTTGCTAGTCTCCGCCTCGGAACTGTGGACTCGGGGATTTCAGGGCTGGGCAGGGCCTTCTGAGCACTAGATCCAAAAGTTGTCATTTTATCAGAAGAGACTGATGCCCAGGGAGGCTAGCGGCTTCATCGGAGTCCCAGGACCACATACTGGTCCAAGCAGATGAGCTGTGGGCCTCAAGCAGCACCTTTAAGGAGAAGCAGTCCGGGCCTCGTTGGGTTACCTTTCATAGGTTAACCTTTACCACGGATCCCACCTGTGTCTCTTTCCTTTTTCCTTCTTTTTCTTGGTACCTTTAGAAGTTGCAAGCTGTGATAAGCACGTGCCAAAGGGGACACAGGTGACGGAGGCTGGGCGGGGTGGAGGCGGGTGCTGCCTTGCCCTGGAGACAGGGAGACTGGGAGGAACTGGGAGGTGCCCGAGTTGCTTTCGCCCAGGACACTGGCACTGATCCATAGAGGGCGGTGGTGGCCTGCAGGGCTCAGACTCCAAAGGCTCTCCAGGAAGGCAGGTGGGCACCCCTCTTCTCGCAAAATATCAAGAGAAAAGAAGTTTGCAGCACAGATCTAGGGACCTGGGGTCTACAAGTAGAGAGGTTTCCTTAGCCTTCTCCAAGGTCAGGATGCAGGATTACTTATGAGCAAGGAACCGTCTTTAAGAGGCTTCAGCAAGGTAGTTCTCAGCCATTTTTCTTTTATTGTAATATAATTGTTTTATAATGTTTTAATTTCTGCTGTATAACATTGTGAATCAGCCATCAGATCCGATCAGATCAGTCGCTCAGTCGTGTCTGACTCTTTGCGACCCCATGAATCACCGCACGCCATGTATACATATATCCCCTCCCTCTGGAGCCTCCCTCCCTCCTCCCCGTCCCACCCCTTTAGGTCATCAGAGAGCACAGATCTGAGCTCCCTGTGTTATATACAGCTTTCCACTAGCTATCTATATTACACATGTTAGTGTATATATGGGCTTCCTAAGTGGCGCTAGTGGTAAAGAACCTGCCTGCCAATGCAGGAGACATAAGAGACATGGGTTTGATCCTGGGGTCAAGAAGATCCCCTGGAAGAGGGCATGGCAACCCACTCCAGTATTCTTGCCTGGAGAGTCCCATGGACAGAGGAGCCTGGCGGGCTACAGTCCATGGAGTTGCAGAGTCAGACACGGCTGAGTGACTTAGCAAAGCACTATGTGTGTATGTCAGTGCTACTCTCCCAATTCATCCCACCCTCTCCTTACCCGCTGTGTCATAAGTCCGTTGTCTACATCTGTGTCTCTCTTCCCACCCTGCAAATAGTTCCATTAATGCCGTTTTTCTAGATTCCATATATATATGTGCATTAAAATAAATCAGGCATTCTTAAGGCATGACCTGTACTGTGGTGCTAGATGAGGGCTTCAGCTTTTTAGCCCCAAGAGTAGATAAATTCTGTTTCCAAGTAAAGACGCATAGAGATATCACATGTCACCTTCCTGACAAGTGCGGTGTTTGGACAAGTCGGGCTGCTTCCAGTCGGCGTGAGGCGTGAGCTCCCTGAGCAGCCACGGGCCTTCTCTCCAGTGTATCCGGGTCCTGCCCGCTGCTCATCATCTGCTTGGTTCCAAACACAGCCCCAGAATGAGGTTCTCCCTTGCTGCAGGATTTCGTGCCCATCAAATCTCAGAACCTGGCTTAGAAGTGGTGACTCACTCATGATTCCTCTGTCCTTCTAGGCTTAGAGCTAGACTTGCTTCCCCGGGAAAAGCTCCTCTAGCTTCACTGGTTTCAGTCTGACCCAAGGACAGGCTGGGCAGGATGGGCTGTGGACCACCGAGGGCCGGGGGATCGAAAGAGTCCATAGTTTTGGTGTCAGAAGTAGCTGCTGCCTCTTAACTGTGTGATTCTATACACCTAAGAGTCCTGAATGCCATTTCCCCAGCTGTGAAGTGAGGACAGTCATGTCTTACTGGGGTTCCTGCTGAGAATCAGGTGGCTGGCCATGAATAGGTCTGCTTCCCGACCTTGGTCACCTGTTGCCTCTTACAGGATGGTGCTGGTGGAATGTTGCTGTCTTCTATAGGGGGGCAGGGGGGCTGCATGGTCTATGGACACAGGCCCTGTCACCCCAGGCACAGCTGGCTGCTGAGGGGTGCAGGAAGGCAGGAGGCTTTCTCTCCAGCCTTTTGGAGGCCCTGGACTGGCCAGAGGGCCTGCCTTCTTCTTCTTAGAGAATCCCCTCCTCACTCTTTCCCTCCTGCACCTCTTCTGGCTGCACTGGCTCCCTCGCTGGTCCCACTGCAGGGCCTTGGCACTGGCCACGCCCCCCAGTCCTGTGCGCCTCACGTGACCTCCCTCAGCCCACTTCCCACAGCCCCTCCACACTAGGCTGCGCTGTGCCTGCCTCCTTGCCTGCTCCTCCCCTGAGGGTTGTCAGGCGCCTTGCTGGCAGGCTGGGGTGGATAGTCAGTATGTGGGGGTTCCAGCTGCTGTCATCCACTTAGGTGATGGGGGGCTGCTGGAAGGCATAGAGAGCCAGCCTTCAAGGAGTTCACTCTTTATTTACAGACTTATGGTTGGTGTCAGATTGTCTTGAGTTGCTGTGTGTTACTTCAGTCTAACTTGGTCTAACAGCTCAGGCTGCAGGTGAAACTGAGAAATACTGTGATTTAATTGTAATGGAGTGTGAGGGTAGGCTGAGGCCTAGCTTTCTGATTGTATTGCTTGTATGTAGGCTTGTATTTGTTTACTTATATTTCATGTGTTTATTTGTGTGTCTACATATCCTCTATCTGTGTATCTATCAGCTCTCCAACCTATTTATCATCTGTCTACTGTACCATCTAGCTATGCATTTATCATCTATTGTACCATCTAGCTATGCATTTATCATCTATTGTACCATCTAGCTATACATTTATCATCTAACACATCTGTCATGTGAAGGGCAGTGGTGTTCAGGACTTGCTGTGGGTGAGGGCTGGCTCAGACCCTCTGTGGAGCCGCGAGGCTTTGAGGCTGCTTCAGGGATTGTGGGTACTGCCCCTCCAGGCCCACCCTCCCTGCCCTCCTGGGACCTGAGGCCCAGAAGCTGCTCAGCTTGGTGGCTTCTGGAACAGGAGGTATCTCTTGCTCATGTGCTGATTTGGGGAATTACAGAGCAAAACGAAGTCGGTTCTTTTAGACCTTGAAGCCGCACCACGGGAGAGTGTGGGATGATGGGGGCTTTTGGAGAAGGCTTTGTAGCCTCCTTGAAACTCAGCGCCTGTGTGTCAGGAATGATGAGGGAAGCACCCTCACAGGCTAAGCGATGAGGCGGGGTCAGCCTGGGGGCAGGCAGCTTGGCCTGGTCATGTCAGAGCTTGGACGTCAGCAGGTGGGGCTGGGCCGGGCCGCAGGACCCCCGTGGCGTCCCCTCCCTTCAGAGTGTCGTCTGCTCTCCTGCTTTGCTTTGTCACATAGGTGTGCACAACCTGCTTGCCAGGGTTTGCAGCTTCTTAGTGAAAATGCAGAGACGTTTGCAAATATCAGAAGACATAATCAGTCCCTTGTGCTGGTTGATTGGGAGCAGTGGTCTCCAGACAGGTTTATGTACTCACCCCCAGGGCTGGGACCTACGTATGTTTAATTGTAACGGAGTGTGAATGCACTACATTATGTTCATTTATGTATAAATTGTGTACATGCCCCACATTGCAGAGATATAATGTGCCTTCCTTATACACACTCACAGTGTAAAGCAAAATGGAAAGCGCATGAACCGAGGGAGCAGTAGACCGTGCTGTGTGCCCTCGACTGGGACAGTGGTTCTCAGACGTGGGGATGCTTGGAGTCAGGTTAGCTTAAAACCAGCTCTTCTGGAACCTTGATGATCTGCCAAGACTAGTAGCTGAGTCCTAAGGGAGATGAAGTCCTTGGGAGGAAAGACAGGCTGGATGGCCCTGTGCACAGTGTTCAGGGCCTGTGACCCGGCCATAGTGAGGGTGGGGTCAGTTTTAGGCCCCTGCAGCTGTCATGCAGTAACTCTAGGTAGGCCAAGAATGTTCCAGTTCCAAGGAACTCAGTATCCACCCTCAGAGGCTCCCTCACTGTCTTCCCTCCAGGAGTGTCTGAGTTCTGTCACTGGTGGGAAGACCTGAATGCCACACCAGGAGCTGGCACCTCATCTGAGCTGACCCTGGTGTTGGCACTTTCTCCAGTTACACAGTAAACTGTGTTCTCAGTAGAAAAGGAAAAAATAAATGCACGTAGAAGAAAAAAATAAGAAAAGATATGTAGTGAGACATTCCAGAAACACACCGCTGCCCAGGCAGCCTGCACGCTGATAGACATTTCCAGGTGTGCGTGTGTAGGTGTGAGTCACACACTCTGCGGCAGGGATCAGCCACGTGACTGTTAGTGCTAGTGCTGTCATACATCACGGCATCTCTCCAGGCCCACAAGTGTGTCACCATCTGTGAGCCCCACGACTTATCTAATGTCACTAAGCCGCAGGGTTGAGCTCTTAGGCTGTGTATTTTTCGCGGTTGCTATGCTAAGTCACTTCAGTCATGTCCGACTCTGTGTGACCCCATAGATGGCAGCCCACCAGGCTTCCCCGTCCCTGGGATTCTCCAGGCAAGAACACTAGAGTGGGTTGCCATTTCCTTCTCCAATGCATGAAAGTGAAAAGAGAAAGTCGCTCAGTCATGTCCGACTCTTGGCGACCCCATGGACTGCAGCCTATCAGGCTCCTCCGTCCGTGGGATTTTCCAGGCAAGAGTACTGGAGTGGGGTGCCATTGCCTTTTCTCGGTTACACACATCATAATGCGGTGAGCACCCTGGTCCATAGAGACTTATGGACTTTCCCAGTAATTTCCTGAGTCATTCCTCACATTGCTGTCATGTGTTTCAGACCTTTTAAGGGCTTTTTATATTTCTGGATAAGCTGTTTTCTAAAATGATGAATAGGTTTACATTTCATTTACATTTTAGAAATACTTTAAAATTATATATTTTTAGATTTTAATCTTTGCTTTTTAATGGACGTACCCTCCCCCACCCCACCCCTACCCAATCTCATTGTTTGGAGTCCATATGGCCTGAGCCATCAGAAGTCTGGGGTGTTGGGAAGATTGGCAGGACGGGTGTGGAGCCCAGAACAGTACAGACATGGGGTGTGAGGCCTGCAGCCCACTGGGAGGTGGTCTCGGAGGCTGGGGACACTGGAACAGAGGAGGGCAAGTTCTGGTACCTAGCACCCATGGGGACCATCTCAGTTGGTCCCCAGACACCTCTGTGAGAGGAGGAGATGAACTAGAGGCATGTGTCCTGGCTAGGGAAGATCAGCCACTACGTGTGAACACCCAGAGTCCACACTCACATCTGAGCATGGAGGAGAGTGCCTTCCAGGTCCTGCTTTTGTCTGGGGCCCAGGTCACGACCTCTGCAGTTTGGGGTTGGCTTGGCCACACATTGTGTAATTCAGAAGGTCATCTCTCTCATTGATTCCTGAAATAAACTTGGTATTCACTCTTCATCTCTTCGCTTCACAGTGGGGGAGCCACTGTGAGCCAGGTGCCCAGGTAGGACACCAGGCAAGGGGGGATGTCAGATCCTTTCTGAGAAGGGTTCCCCAGGGCCAGGGTGGCAGGAGCAGAAGGGGGTGTCGAGGCTCTGTCCACCTTGGCCAGCTCTAGCCTGTGGTCACCCCTGTGTCACCTACTCAGAGCGTGTCCTGGGCTGGTCCACAGAGCCGTATCCATGAGACACAGCAGGCAGGGAGGAGCTCACAGAAGGCAGGAGAGAAAGGAGCCTCCTGAGAGGAAGGCATTAGGGGGAGCTGAGACAGGGACATCTGGATTCTCCTCCCCCTCTGCTGTTTTCCACGAGACCTTACACCTCTCTGCGCCTTGGTTTCCCCACTTCTGAAATGGGGAGTAATTTCTCTCACAAAGTTACTGGATTCATCTCCTGAAATAGTGGATATAGAGGAGCCTAGTGGGATACAGTCCATAGGATCACAAAGAGGTGGACATGACTGAAGCAACTTTAGTTCACACACATGCCTTGGAGTTTAACACACACTCACACACATACATAAGGGTTGTATAGATTGTAAAATAATTATAACCTGAAGTTTTTTTCCCTGTCGGATAAGCTTTTCAAAAATAGAGTGGTAAAAATGGAGAATTCTCTGAAAATCAGTAACTGGTTCTTTGGAGCAGATATAACAATAATGATGTAATAGTGGCCAATGTTGATTGAGGGCTTCCTGTATACTGGGACGGATAGGCCATGACCAAGGACCGCTTACCTTGCACTGACCAGGGGTCGTGGGAACCCGCCCTGCTGTTGATTAGTGGAATTGTGTCACTTGGGATCTGAGGTCTTAGGGCTGAGATGTCCTGATTAGCTGGCGACCCTCCCAGATGATAAGATGAGCCAATAGTGAAGGGTCTGACAGCGTTTATGATCATGTGAAACAGCTGCCATTCTTCCTTCCCAGTGGGATTTGCAATGTGGGGGCTGGCAGCACAGGAGATTTGAGAATGACCCTTGTCTTGTCATTTGCAGGCTCCGAGGGCATCATCAACAGCTGCTTCTCTGTGCTGTGACAAACCGTTCAGGTGAGTGTCCGTTACTGAGGCCACTTCTGTGCCTCTGGCCTTGGGTCAGCTCTTGCAGAGGAAGCCCGGGCACGGTGTTGTTTTATTCTGTAGTAATCTTAATATCTTTTTCAATTTTAAATAGAAATGCTCAAAGCTGATGAATATCATATGTGTGTCTCTTTCTGGAATGTAATGTCCCAGCATTAGAAATCCTGATTGTGGAAACGTCCAATCAGTAATTACGTTGCTGTGATTTGATTGTGAAATGTAGCACTGGGGAGAGGTCTAGAATTGACTTCAGCACATGAAAAGCTCATTACTTTTTAATAGGTCAGTGTTGCTCAGTCGTGTTTGACTCTTTGTGACGCCATGGACTGTAGTCTATCAGGCTCCTTTGTCCATGAAATTCTTCAGCAAGAATACTGGAGTGGGTTGCTGTGCCCTTCTTTAGGGGATCTTCCCAACCCAGGGAGCAAATGTGAGTCTCCTGCATTGCAGGCAGATTCTTTACTGTCTGAGCCACCAGGGAAGTTCCAGTGTCAAAACATGTGATTTGATTTTTTAAGGTAAACAGAACTCTTTTCCATTCATGTCTGGTGCATAAGGTAGAGAAAAATATCTTGGTGATTGTATTTGAATAAACCAATTTAAAAAATAGATTTATGATACTGGATACTTGAAGATATTATTTCTTTGGGCATCATAATTGCATTGTTAGATAGTTCTAGACATATCTTTGTCTTTTAGAAATAAATGCAAAAATAGAAATGACATATAATGTCTTGGGTTTTTTCAGGGCAATCACAGTGAGGAAGGGGGTAACAGGGAGTATGGATGGAAAAAGCTTGGCTGTGTGTCCATTTTGAAATTGGATGATGAATACTCAGAAGTGTGTTTAAACTATTTAGTATACTTTTGAATTTTTTTCACAATTAGGAGAGAGACTTACGTAATAGGAGTAGTACACAAACAATAGCTATGAGCCCCTAAAGCTGGTGGTGGGGGATTTGATAGATTAAAACCACCCTCCCGTGACTGTCCTGCACCGCTCCATGGATTCACCAGTCTTTGGGGTTGACCCCATCATATCTCATCTGGATTTTTCACCTTCTATCCCTGACAGCACCCGCAGCCCTAGAACGCTCTTCCTGGGAGAGGCTCTGGGGCCTGTGGTCCCCATTGCACAGTCCTAGTGGTGAAGAAGCAGAGCCTGGATGCTGCATGCTGGAAGCATTGTCCTGGGTTCACCAGGCTGCAGGCTCTCCCCACCCAGTGGCCCTCACTAAGTCCTCCCCTCTGCTGGCTTCATTGCATGGTGTTTTTATCCTCTTCCAGACCCCATCCTCCTGATACCTGATGCCTGCCCTCTAGGTTAACCCAGGGGCAGTCTCAGCAGAGCCGGCACACAGCTCTTCTCATAGACGGCAGCCCTTGCCTCCCAGCTGCTGGAATTCCCTCCCAGCTCCTCCTCTCTGCAGGCCAGGCCAGCCTCCTCCCTGGGCAGCGGGCCTCCACGTCTCCCCCAGGATGGGACCTGCAGATGTGCCTAGGCACTTTTTGGTGTCTCCCAGCCTTGGCTTCTTGCTCTGCCATTCATCTCTCTAATGGGCTTCTTCCTGCTGCCTACACCTGACTTGACACTCAGAGTAAGGAATGCCCCTCCTTCCAAGATCTGGGCTCTCTGAACTTATGCCCACCCAAGGAGGTCCTCTCTCTGCTGGCTTTCCATCGGGTCTGCCCCCTACCAGGAGCCTCAGTGTGTTCCCTGGTTGTAGCTAGGAGTGCCCCAGTCATAACCGTTAAGGAAGTTTTAGCTTTGTGCCCTCCTGTGATGAGAATCAGTAAATTCCCAGAAGCCTGTCATCAGGTCCGGGTGTGAACAGTGAGCGAACTTCCCTCCTGGCACTTGGCCCCTTTCCTGACAGCTGCCCGTGTGTCTCCCAGGCCTGCAGGGCTGAGCCCCGCCATGGAGGACGGCCGTGAGCTGGATCTCACCTACATCACCGAGCGCATCATCGCCGTGTCCTTCCCCGCGGGCTGCTCCGAGGAGTCTTACCTGCACAACCTGCAGGAGGTGACGCGCATGCTACGCTCCAAGCATGGGGACAACTACTTGGTGAGTGGGCACACTGAGCGTGAGGGACGCGAGGGGCACTGAGGGTGGGCACCGTGAGCTGGGGGGACACTGAGCATGAGGATGGCCAGGGGGTGCCGCGGGGGTGGAGGACTGGGGGGCGCTGACTTTGCTGAAACTTGATGAGCGAAGGTCCCCATGTGTGGGGACTGAGGAGCCTGCGGGTGGGAATACAGGCCGATTCCTCTGCAGGTGGCTTGACAGGTGGTGGTGCGGGGAGGGGGCCTGCCACAGGGAGGCTGTCCTGCCACATAGCCCGCTGTGCAGTGGGGCATCTGGGCTCCTCGTGAAAGCGCAGCCCCCCAGCTCGTGGCCCGTGTGCACCCCGAGGGGTGCAAGCTTCCTTCCCTGCTGCTGGGGTTAGCACCCCTGCCTCTGAAGTGAGTCCGGGACTGGAGGGTGGGCATCCGGAACTATCTTCCACCCCAGTTCCCTTTCAAACACACATGAGGTTGCTGAACAGAGCACACGTCTGAGGAAGGTGCTTTGCTGTGCTTAGTCACTCAGTTGTGTCTGACTCTTTGTGACCCCATGGACTGTAGCCACCAGGTTCCTCTGCCCATGGGCATTCTCTAGGCAAGAGTACTGGAGTGGGTTGCCATGCCCTCTTCCAGGGTCGCTTCGCGACCCAGGAATCAAACCAGGGTCTCCTGCATTGCAGGCAGATTCTTTACCGGCTGAGTTACCAGGGAAGTCCACTGTAAGTTTCTGGCCTGTACAGGGATTGAACCCATGACCTTGGGGTTATTAGCATCACACTCTAATCACCTGAGCTAACCGGCCATTTGAGGAGGATGAAGAGGACCAGTCTTCCTGAATGTCCTCTTTTTCCACCTACCCTTTCTTGTTCCTGAGGCCCCGGTCCAGCAGGTGGCTGTGTGGCTCAATCTTCCACTACTTGAGTTAGATGACAGCTCCTCGCCCTTCTCCAGACCTGCTGCTAGAAGGCCTCTTTATCTCCATAAGGCAGCTAATCTTTACCCTAAGCTGACAAGGCAGTTATTGTCATCCTTATCGGTCTCCTCAGATGTCTAAACGGCTGGGCCGGTGGCCCTGGAGGCAGAGAGAGGGAGGTGACCGCCCAGTGGCTTCCAGCAGCCCCTGCCCAGCCTGTGGCTTTCCCACTGTCCTCAGCATGGCCTGGTCACAGGTGGGGAAGGTGGGGTCCAGCCCATGAGATCGTCCCACCCTGTCCTTGATCATAGCTGCAGGAATGGTCTCCTCCTCCTGACACTCGGGATGGGATGCCTCCTCCCTTCTCCCCCACTTGCTGCTCACTGAGGGTGAAGGCCTGAGACCTGAGGCCTGGGGTCAGGGATCAGGGGGCTGGAGCACTTCCCCTCACAGTGGTGGTGCCTTGTCAGAGCCCGAGTCCACCTTGCAAAATGGTGAGGCTGTGGGTCCTCGCCTCATTCGAGGATAAGGACCTTTGTGAAAATTGGGAGCAAAGATGTGTTTGTCTTCCATGCAGCCTGAGTTGAGAACTCTGGGCTGGACGCACTTCTTCCCCACTGCACATCTGAACTGTGTGCTCTGACAAGCGCATGTGGAGGCCGATCATCCCCACCCCTCCCCAACACATACACACACACAGCTGCCTGGTCAGGCCACAGACATCGGCTCTCTGAGGCAGGTTTTAATGGAGCCCATGGTCCAGGATGTACCTTGTTCTGGGATACAGAAGCCGTGGACCCCATCCCTGGAGCGCCCTTCCTCTCAGGTCTCCATCTCTGAAGAGCGAGCTGTGTGGAGCCCCTCCTGCCCCAATGCTGTCCTTAGTTTTTCTTTGCTTGAGGTGTGATCAGGTTCCACAAACAGCTCTGCTTCTCTGGGAGCGCAGCCTGGGGCTCTGGGCTGGCCAGGGCTTCCTGAGACCAGGCTCCCTGCAGGCCCAGGGCCTTCCACCCCGTACCTTGTCCCCCCCGAGGAACCAAGGCCAGTCCCATAGGATGCGTATGCTCTCCTCAGAAGTGTTGCTCAGTCATGTCCGACTCTGTAAGACCCCATGGACTGTAGCCCACAGGCTCCTCCATGGGATTCTCCAGGCAAGAATACTGGAGTGGATTGCCATTCCCTTTTCCAGGGAGTCTTCCTGATCCAGGGATGCAACCTGGGTCTCCTGCAGTATAGGCAGATGCTTTACCATCTGAGCCACTAAGAGATGACTGTCCTTATCATCTGTTTTCTCATTCCATGACGATTACATATCTATACATTTCAGTCTTTTTCAGAATCTGCCGAATCGAAGGCAAAGAGCCTGTGAGAATGCAGTTGTTCCCCTTGGTCTGAGGATAATGATTAGTCTAATAGCGTCTTATTTCCCCTTTGCAGGTGTTAAACCTCTCGGAAAAGAGATATGACCTTACAAAGCTTAACCCAAAGGTAGGACTTTAGCCCTTTGTATATTCTGAGTTTTGTTAAGTGTCTGTGATGCTTATCTTGCTCGTGCAAAAAGGTTATGTAGCAAGTCTCTGTGGAATATGACTTAATGAGGGCTATTAGGAACTGTTCATATCCATGGCTTATTTTTTTCCTACAATTTTTTAGTTTGAAGTAGTTATAATGTCACAGGAAACTGCAAAAATAATACAGGGCGATCCCACACACCCCGACCCAGCTGTACCCAGTAGTACTGTCTTGCACGACTCGTAGTAAAATATTGATGGCAGGAAGTTGACGTTGGTACAACCCCCAGACTGCGTGCAACCTCCACTGGGTTACATGTGGTGTGTGTGTGTGTGTTTCTCCGCCATCTATGTAGATTTACGTCACCACTACCACAATCAGATCCAGACATTTTACCTCAAAGATCTCCTTCTGCCCTGTCTGTACAGCATACTCTCCCCTTGCATACATTATTCTTTTTAATAACAAAGATTTAGGGGGGAATTTTTAAGACTGTATAAGTGTAAGTTGTGGTATATATGATATATAATACACATACTATATTTCATATGTTGGAGTATTTTACAGCCATTAGGATAAGAAAATAGTATGGTAAATTGCCTGTTTTATTGCTCGTTAACAAGGGCAGAATATAGAATTTATGTATGATAGTATTTCATCTATGCTAAATAGAATTTATGTGTGATAGTATTTCAGCTATGTAGAAAAGGAATAAGGGATTCATCAGAATGTTATAGCTCATTGCTCTTCGTGGCAGAAGGGGTGTGTACCTTTGCCTGCTTCCAGCAATTTTCTGAATTTTTCCATCAATACACAATTCCGATTGCTTTTATAATAAGACAGAGCTCTGCCTCCCCTCCCTTCTTAAAAAAGGAAAGGAAAGCAAAAATAACATCCCTGCGTAGCCCGCAGGCTTAGAGGTGGGGGTGTGTGTCAAGTGGCTCAGAGTTTGTGTTTTGGGGCACAGACTTTCTTTGTTCCTGAATTGTAACCAAGCTTTGAAGGCCTCCTCCCTCCCTCCCAGGCACAGTCCTCTCTTTTGAGGAGTGTCACGCGCGATAGGCATCTCCTTCCCCGTAGTTATCTGCCCCTTGTGTGGGGGAATGGCTCACCGCTTTTTCCCAAACTGCGATTTGAGTCTGAAGAGAGGAATTTTGGCAGCAGCTCATGCCAAGAACTCCTGTTTCAGATCTTGCCAGGCCTGGGCCTCTCTCCATGAGCCGTGCACCATTAGCGGCTCCTGAAAACCCTTTCTAGAATTGTCATTCCAGCTGCACAAAAGCAGATAAGACCAGGGAGTAGATGTCTCATGGGGAAAATATAATCCTTCATATTTTTCTTTCCAGTAAAGGAGCCACAGTTCCCACTAAGTTTTAGAAAAGGAACACAGAATGTTGTTCTATATTATAAAATGAAATATTTTGCTAAATTAAAAAAAAAAAAGGTCTTGAGATGGCTTCCTAGGGCTTCTTGGAGATGGCCAGCAGAAAGCCTCCTCTCTTTCCTCGTAGATTCTGGACGTGGGCTGGCCGGAGCTGCACGCGCCACCCCTGGATAAGGTGTGCACCATCTGCAAGGCGCAGGAGGCCTGGCTGAACAGTGACCCCCAACACGTGGTCGTTATTCACTGCAGGGTGAGCACCCGCTCGGGGGCCCAGGGGGACTGCCTCTTCACCCTGATTGCCTGCTTCTTTAGGGGTTTGTGGTTAGGTTTTCATACGTATCCTAAGGGGAGGGAAATGATCATCAAGCTTCTTGGAGTCTGGCTTCAGAATGCATAGGACTGATGTTCCTAAATGCGCAGTTGTACATGGTGAAGCTAAGGTGGGGGCGCCTGGGAGGTAATCCTTTCATTTTTATGTGTTTTTTTGTTTTTCAAGGAAAACTCCTGTTTAAAAAGCAAAGGGTACTATTAAGGCATACAACATTGGACTCTGTGCCACCTGAGTGATGCCAGTTGATTGGCATGAGACTGTGGGCAGGATGCTACTACAGGAGTTATATGGTCCTTTCCAAGCAGGCCAGCCTGGTGGGGTGGACATGACATGTCCGTGCTTGCAGGGTGGCTGCAGGAATGTCGGTGCCTTGTCCTGGCTTCGTGACCTGCTAGGCACCCTTCTCCGACCTCCTGGAACTGCCTCTCCTCTTACTTCTCCGGTTTATCAACTGCCTTGGCTTGTTCATAGCCTCTTCGTGCACTACCCTGGATTCCTCAAATCTGATGCGTTTTCCCAGACACCTTGAGCTCATACAGCATGTGGGAGGAATGCTCTGAGAGGGGTGGGGCGGCGAGGGGTGGGGCTCCGTCCGAGAAGAAGGGGTCTGCCCCCTGCTCTTACTTTACACCATCAGGACATCTCGAAAATTCCACCTTGAAATGTTTCTTCTTTCAGACTTTTCATACTTAAAAGCTGCACAAAAGCACTTTGCATTGTGGACCTTAGTGTAAAAGAACCTTCCTTTAAAGTTATCAGGCTTTTCAGGTGAGTTTCCTGCAAGGGTACTGAAGGAGGAGGGCAGACAGCAGCTGACGGTATTCAGAGCTCCCACACTTGGTGAATTCAACGGTCACTCGGCTGAGAGGAAAAGCCTCTCGGTGCACACATGGTGTTTGCTGCTCCCTGCTTCTGTTGCTTACTCTCATGTTAGATTCGATTACATTCTCCCACAAACAGCCAGGGAGCCCCATTAGTTCTCTTACTAAATTAAGTTAACCAGGGCTTTAATTCAAGGATTATATTATATTAAGGTGCTTCTCTCCATATTTGTATTTTGGTGCAAGCTTAAAACAAAGAAAGAGACTCTCTTTTTTAAACAATTCTTGTTAATTAAAATGAGCTCTGTATTTTTTTTACTGGGTATGGCCTATTGATTTTTACATGTGAGGATACTGCTGATGGGCTGCTTTTGCCCAAGATCCCTTCATAGGCCTGTGAAGCAGTGGTCTCTAAACCACCCAGAGCATTGCAGTGCCCAGCGCTGGGGAGAAATGCCCGCCAGGAGCACCCAGACCTGCTTCCAGCTGTGTCTCCCGAGGATTCTGGCTCCTAGACCTCGAGGTGCACCCCCTTCACCATCATTCCATTTCAACAGTTCACTTTTTTAATGAACTGAATTATAAAACTATTTACAACATCCGGGCCACAAGTGATGAACTTACCACGAAGAGTCCCCTGAAACATCCTTTTCCTAAACTACGCTTGCCTTTTGAGACAAGTCTTGGCAGTGGGATTAACTGGGAACATGTTGAAACTTCTTGGAAACCATTTGCTCATCTCTTGCCCTATTCTGGTGGCCCGTGAACCCTTCTGGAGATGATTCAGGAAACACACCATGAGAGAGAAGCCCTCTGAATTTGAATTTATAGAGGTTGACTTCAAGGGAAATTCACCGTGGTTGCTGGGGGGTTGAGACTGCTGACTTACCCCAAACCTGCCAGCCCTGCAGAATGGGTCCTTCCTGCCCACGAGTGCCAGGAATGACATCCTGGCCTGGGGAGGGCAGGCAAGGACCAGACTGTGCGACCCTGTCTTCCCACTGGATGCAAACGGTGGTATCTGTGTGTGCTTGTCCTCACCCTGCCCACACTAATTTTGAGTGGAAATAGCCGGTGATTCTTCTGGATGGTTTCAGCCCCTCCACGTGGTTTAGTCCTGAGTTGTTGGTGGAGAATATTCACTGACTCGTGTCATCAGTGATTTCTCTTAAGAACAGATAAAAGCTGTTCAGGTCCTAAAGAAAGTTTCTTGTGCTTAAAGACTTCCTGTCCATAATGAGCAGCATTAGAGATGGTGGCGGTGAAGTCCTCCATGTGCCTGACTTGGTGGAGGTGCTGTTCCCTGCTGATGAATTTAAGCATACTTGTAACTGTGCGGTTATAACTGCAGATGCCAGGGTTTAGGACTGATGGTGTGTCTGTCTGCACTGAGTTTCTGAGGCACGTACTCAATGCTCACGAGACAGAGAGGAAAACTCTCCTAGGGGATAGTCACACGCCAGGATTTTGACCTGAATTTCCTTTATCGTTCCTTTTTAAGAATAGACAAGGGATCTGCACGTTGGTGACGCAGCCATTGTGGCCCATGTGATTCTAGATCACAGGTTGTCGACTCTTCTTGAAAGAACCCAAACAGGGCTTTCCAGGCTTTGGGGCCCCACAGACTACTCCACTGCCACTGCCATGTGGAAATCGCCCCAGATGCGCCAAAACTAACAGGCGTAGCTGTGTCCCAGTCCCATTTATTTGTGGACACTGACATTTGAACTTGATGTGATTTTTGTGTCATCGAGATACCGTTCTTCTGACTTTTCTTCAACTGTTTGGAAATGTTAAGACAGCTCTTAACTCCAAGGGACACAGCTGGTGGGCAGAAGTGGCTGGTGGGCTGTGGTTTGCTGATCGCTGCCCTGGGTCATGACAGTGTGTTTCAGAAGGTGGCAGTCCATGGTTCTGGTTGAGGTGGCTCATCACAGAGCTGTGGTGCTTCCAGAACCTTCTGTTGGTGATGTTGGTCTGAGGTCCTGCTGGGCTGCCTTGTCTGGGCAGTGCCTGTCTGTGGTTATGGACTGAGTGATGCATTTTCCATAAAGCTGCCTCGGAGGGGTGTCCCCTGTGACGGTGCAGGGCTGGGTGGTGCCCGTGATGCTGTGATGTGGCAGCACCCTGAGATTGGCTGTCCTACTCCTCTGGACTTCTCTGGGCTCTGTGTGCAGCCCTCAAAGTCCTCAGCTTATAAGTGAGGCATTCGGGTCTCTCTCACCTGGGTGATTAAGTCACAGTAATGGCTTCCACCCAACAGTTTTTTCCTGGCCTCACTGGGAAATGAGGAACTAACTGGCCACCTCTGTGCAGACCTGGCCTCAGGCGCGTCCTCAGAGGGCCTGGTTAGCACCTGCTCCTGCTGTTGGTACCCCACGCGTGTATTCTCTGCTGAGCTGGGTGCTGCCGTCCCTCAGAACAGGGACCAGAGGAGGGTAATGCTGGCTTCCCTGTCAAAGCAGGCTCTTTGCCATCCTGTGAAGGAAGCAGTGCTTTCCTGTTCTAATGACCTCTCTTCCATCTCCTGCAGGGTGGAAAGGGACGCATCGGCGTGGTCATATCATCTTACATGCACTTCACCAATGTCTCGGCCAGGTAGGACGGAAGTGTCCTCGCTGCCATGGGCGTTGGGATGCTCTCAGGCTGGGTGGGCAGGAGGCGGACCCCTCGGAGCTGACTTGGAGACCAAGGCTCATGTCCCTGGTGTCTAGAAACCTAGCTGCAGCTGAGGGTGTAAGCTTGTGAGAAAGACACTTTCCTCAGTGAGCAGCTATGTATGATTCACACTGAAAGCTTCAGGGAGGCATCGCGGATAAAGCAAGTGCACTGTCAACCTGTGACAAGGCTGATGGGGACAGACACTACCATTAGTAAAACCAAAGCAGTGCTTCTCACTGGACACCTCACATTCTGCACATATCCATGGCGATGGCCACGGCTGCCGTGGTTTACATGCACTGGGCCTCTGAGAAGTACTTTGCATATTTCCTTTTTCTTGCTCAATCCTCCCAAGTAATCCAGGAGGGAGTAGTCATCACTCCCATTTTACAGATGAGGAAACTGAGACTTGGCGGACTTAAGACCGCTCAGGATCTCAATGAGCAGGAAGCCAGATCTGGTCCGGTTCTCAGGAGGTGCTGCCATGGGCATGGGGTTGCTGCCTGCAGGAGGTGGGTCCCATCCACTGGGCATGACAGGCACTGCGAGGCCAGTGAGTGAGGCCCCAGCTGTGTGCCAGGCCTCCGGGCGCTGAGTACATTGGTAGACCCAGAGACACCCCCGAGGGTGGGTCCCATCCACTGGGGATTATAGGCACTGCGAGGCCGGTGAGTGAGGCCCCAGCTGTGTGCCAGGCCTCCGGACGCTGAGTACATTGGTAGACCCAGAGACACCCCCGAGGGTGGGTCCCATCCACTGGGGATTACAGGCACTGCGAGGCCGGTGAGTGAGGCCCCAGCTGTGTGCCAGGCCTCCGGGCGCTGAGTACATTGGTAGACCCAGAGACACCCCCGAGCACACGTCTCCACTCACACTGAGATCCAGTTCAGAAATATCGTTCTTTCTGGGTGTTGCATCTGCGTTGGCCCTCTCTGTTCAATGGCCACTTTGTGAAGTATGAACTACTCCATTCTGAGGAAATATAAGCCTATTCATATTAGCCGATAAACCCTTTCCTTTCTAGCATTAAGGAATGAAATTTGACTTTCCAAATGTTTTCTGTGGAAACAAATTGGAGAGCTCATGCCTGCCAGGCAGGAAACCCAACCCTCCAGTGAAAGTCAGATCCTTTCTTGGTGATAATAAGCACTTGTGTGTGTGTGTGCCAGACAAATTGAGATTCCTGCTCACGTCACATCCCTCTGGTCAGAGAGCAGATTTCACCTGGCGGACTCTGGACAGAGGCCACTTCACATTTGTGCCCACAACAGCACAGCTCTGTCTGGAACCAGAGTTTCATGTGCCATGGACAGTCCTGGCATTTTTGGAAAGCGTGGAGACTGGGCTTTTTTTCACTGTAACCTTATCATTGATACTCTCTCTAAATGCCCCACTTTTTTCTGAATAGCTGAAGTGTGTCTCAGCTGCACGTGTTAAGCAATTCACATGAAAGGCTCTAAACTTCGGGGTCCTCACCTAGGAAGCAGGGCTGATGGCTGTTCCTCACAGGGTTTTTTTTTTTTTTTGACAATTCCATGTATTGTTGCATGAAAAGCACTTGCAGCATCAGTGCTGGTATGGGCTGATGTTAATCCCGCTGGTACTAGTAGATAAAGATAGTATTAAGTGCTCTTCGCTAAAGTGAAGTGTCACTACCAAGATTTTTGTAACAAGGTTTTCTGAATTAACACTTTCCTAATTGGAGGCTGCATAGTTTGCTACTTGATGAATAGAATATTATGTATTTAAGCATTTACCAGTATTGCCTATCCAGGTTGTTTTGCAGTTTTTCTTTAGAATTTCAGTTGCTTCTTTCTAATGATTTTGTACACTGAAGTGTGCCCTGATGACAGATTCTCATCATTACATCTTTGATCATTTTTACTATTTCTACTTTCCCCTTAGATAGTATTCCCACAAGTAGTGTAATCATAGGGACTTTTGAAGGCCTTTGTCACACACTGTGTCCAGATCAAAATAGACATTTCCAAGTCGCAAAGTGAAGTGAGAAAAACATTCTGGTACCACCACTAGGAAGATAAGAGTTCATAAAGATAGAGTCAGTGCTAATACTGGTACTGATATTAACAAGCTTCCCTGGTGGCTCAGATGTTAAAGGTACTGCCTGCAATGCAGGAGACCCAGGTTCAATCTCTGGGGTAGGAAGAGCTCGTGGAGAAGGGCTGGCTATCCACTCCAGTACTCTTACCTGGAGAATCCCATGGACAGAGGACCCTGGTGGGCTACAGCCCATGGGTCACGAAGAATTGAACATGACTGAGTCACTGCTGCTGCTGCTGCTGCTGAGTCACTTCAGTCGTGTCCGACTCTGTGTGACCCCATAGAGGGCAGCTCATCAGGCTCCCCCGTCCCTGGGATTCTCCAGGCAAGAACACTGGAGTGGGTTGCCATTTCCTTCTCCAATGCATGAAAGTGAAAAGTGAAAGTGAAGTCGCTCAGTCGTGTCTGACTCTAGCAACCCCATGGACTGCAGCCTACCAGGCTCCTCCGCCCATGGGATTTTCCAGGCAAGAGTACTGGAGTGGGGTGCCATTGCCTTCTTCGGACTGAGTCACTAAGCAGTGATATTAATGCTGAACATAAACAGTGACCAAAATGCATTGTCAGCATTTAATAAAACAAGTGAATTCCAGAAAAAGGAACACTTAAAAATGTATAGGTGAATATGTAATTATACTTTTCACTCTAAAAAACACGTGCATCCTGTATGTTAAACAGGCAGTGCTTAAGTGACCCTTGTTTTTGTGCAGCCCCACCAACCAGCCCCTTATTTAGACAAAGTTGTTATTTTAGATGGTTGTTTCGGTAGTTAGGACACCAGGCCTCTGCCCACCTGCGAGCAATGGCACATGGGTGGTTATCCTGTCAGGATAGTATCCTGTGATTGTTCTGTGTTGTAAATGCAGCACAGAAAGTGCCGCATGCTAGGATCAGGTGCTGCTGTTTCCAGCGGGGGACTGCAGGCCTGGCTTCCCCTGCAGGCGTGGCTTCCACTTGGCCTGGAACATCTTCCTGGAGGACATGAGGCCTGAGAAGAGATGCTAAAGTGGGTGTACCCAAGGAGGGAATGTAGCAAAATGGAGCTCTTAGTGGGTGCCAGCTGCTCAGAACAACCTCAGGGCCTGTCCCTTGTTACACCTCACCTCCCACCCCTCCGTGGCCATGGAGTTAAATCTCTCTCTGTCTCTGTTTCCCCAGTGCTGACCAGGCCCTTGACAGATTCGCAATGAAGAAGTTTTATGATGATAAACTTGCAGCTTTAATGCAGCCATCTCAGAAACGGTATGTATCTGTCCCATAGCCAGAGGGAAAGGTGGGATGAGATCTTACATTTAAAAATGTAGGGACGGAAGATACACCCTCTCTGACCAGCCGTGAGTAGGAGGCGGGGATTGTTGGTGTCCAGTGGTGAGTGACGAGCCACCCCGCATGGGGATGCAGGGAGCCCCTCACCCTGGCTGACTCCGGTGTGGTCTCAGGACTCCCTCCCCACACGCTCGGCCATCAAGTCTCCTGCACTCCCAGCTGGTATTGGTGCTGTTACTGTGTTGGAACTGGTTTGTTTCTCCTGACCAGGGGTCTGTGAACTGTGTCTGTTAAGGGGCTGGATGGTGGATGTGCTGGGCTTTGCAGGCCAAGTGGTCTCTGGCACAGCCCCTGTAAACAGAGGGGCTGTGGGTGGTAGAAGCCAGTGAAAGCGGTTTATCACCAGCAAAGCTGTTGACACACTCAGTTCCTAGTCGGCCAGATTCAGAGGCCCAGAAGTCCTTCTCCTTGGTCTCCTCGGCTCATGTCCCCTTGTCTCCTGCTCAGCATGGCCCCTGGCACATGCTGTGGCGGGACCCTGGGGAGCAGACTTACTGTGGCTGCCGGCCCCCAGGTGAATCCACGCTGTCGCCAGGCCCAGGTGGAGAAGAATCGGAGGAGGGTCAGGTGCATGGCCTGAGAGGGGCCTCAGCCACTTGTCTTCCAGACCTACCTCCTCTGCAGATGGGGACATGGCGCCAAGGACACTGTGTTTTTACTTCAAAGCAAATGGCAGGGCATTTGCTCAAGAATTGCCAAGGCCATCGCCAAGATGGTTTTCCTTCCCCTTGCATCTCTTCCCACCAGGGCCAGAGGGCTGGGCCAGTGGACTTGGGAGGACTGAAAGCTTCATTGCCATCTAGGGGGCAGGGGCACAGGGGGTTTTTGTCCAGAGCCGATTTGAGGTATTTCCACTTGGGAAAGGGATTTCCAGGGTCACCAGAAGCACCGCCTGCTTCATCCTGGCTGTTCCCCATGGCAGGTCTGTTTGTGGACTAGAGTGTGTTGTGGATGTGAGATGGTGGGTTGGAGCCTGGCTGTGCCCTGTTCTGAGCAAAGGCCCTGCAGGGCATGTGAATTGCCTTGGAAAAATCAGCATTTCATTAGTGTTACAGTTAAATAGACCCTTGATCTATTTTGAACCATTAAGTGTCACTTCTTGGCTGAGCAGTTTCTAGAATGGTTACAGTCATATAAGCCCCTGTGTGAGATGTGAGGGAAAACAGGGGTGACCCACCTCAAAACTCAGCGTACACCAGGGAAGGATATTTGCCTTATTTTCTTATTTTTATTCTTATTACTTACTGCAGCTTAAAAAAAAATTATTTTGTATTGGAGTATAGCTAATTTGGGGTTCCCTGGTAGCTCGGCTGGTAAAAGAATTGGCCTGCATTGAGGGAGACCCCAGTTCAATTCCTGGATTGGGAAGATCCCCTAGAGGAGGACATGGCAACCTACTCTAGTATTCTTGCCTAGAGAATCTCCACGGACAGAGAAGCCTGGTGGGCTACAGTTCATAGAGTCACAAAGAGTTGGACACGGCTGAATGCCTAAGCACAGCACAACATAGCTAGTTTAACTGTGTTATGATAGTTTCAGATGGACAGCAAAGGGACTCATCCATACATAGGCATGTATCCATTCTCCCCCGAATTCCCCTCCTATCCAGGCTGCCACATAACAGCAGAGTTCCCTGTGCTGTGCCATAGTTCCTTGTTGGTTATCCATTTTAAATAAGTAGTGTGTACCTGTCCATCCCAAACTCCCTAACTATCCCTTCCTTTATCCTCCCTACCCCTCCCCACCCCGGCAACCTGTAAGTTCATTCTCTAAGTCTGTGAATCTTTTTCTGTTTTGTAAATAGGTTCATTTGTATCAGGCTTTTTCAGATTCCACATATTAATATAAGGGATATCATGCGATGTTTCTGCTGCAGCTTTTTAATACCACTGGAGTGTGGAAAAAGGGAAATATCTTCTCACTTTAACTTGCCCATGGTTCTCCCTCATGATTACTCAGCAAAAGCTGTAGTATTGACACTGGTGAGGGTGTCGTGGGTTAAACCGAGCATTTCAAGGCGAATCTTCCTGCTCCCTCAGAATAGGGGATCTTATCCTGATAGCACCTGCCTCAGAAGATGCTTGCCACCTCTAACAGAGTGGGTTCATGACTGAGTGAAAGAATAGGTACTTCTGGAGGAATATTTGAGACCCGGAGGATGTGCGATGACCTCTTATGTGGGGACAGATTCAGTGATGGTGGAACCATCACTGTGGTCCCAAAGCCCGAGGGAGAGCTCTGCAGGCTATTTTAGGACTGAGCTCAAGAAACCTTTTCAAAAGCAATCTTGGGATGAGAATGGATTAATTAATTAGAGAACAGACTTATGGACATGGGGGGAGGGGGGAGGGAGAGGGTGAAATGTATGGCGAGAGTAACATGGAAGCTTACAATACCATGTGTAAAATAGATAGCCAGTGGGAACTTGCTGTATGACTTAGGGAACTCAAACTGGGGCTCTGTGACAATCTAGAAGGGTGGGATGGGGAGGGAGATAGGTGGAAGGTTCGGGAGGGAGGGGACACGGGTGCACCTATGGCTGATTCTTATTGATGTTTGACAGAAAACAAAATTCTGTAAAACAATTATCCTTCAATTAAAAAATAAATAATGGGTTTATGAGCTGGAGAGGCTGGAGGCCCATTTGATGGGTGGTGGATTCTCTGTCACTTTGTGCCTCACTCCTAAAAACCACTGAGCAGTTGACCTGCAGCAGCTCGGCCAGCAGTGGCTGCTGGAGATTGCTTGCTTCCAGCAGAATTCCTCAGGCCAGAGCACTTATCTCTCCCTGCACCTTTTGCCTTGAGCAAGCCTCAGGAGCAGCTTGAGGTCACCCCCAGGTGACCTCCTGTGGGGATGATGAACCTTCTGCTTTAGAGAGTCACCCATGACCTTGGAGGCCCTTTCACTTTGACAAGTAATTAAAGAAAAACCTCCTACAGCCTTAGTTATCAACAGCATCCTGTAAGTCATGACTTAAATGATGAAATTTTCTGACCTTCTTTTCTTCTCCCCCTTTCCTTTCCTCCTCCCCTTTTCCTTTCTTTCCGTGAAGGAGTTGGGAGCGAGTGCCATTACTTTGGGTTTGTTTAGAGGGGAGAATGACAGGTGACTGGCTCTTTCTTTGGGACAGCAAATCTCTCCTGCGAGTTCGGGGAAGAAGAGATACCCTGGAAGTCCTGGGTGAGGGTCGTTCCTGTGTCCCATGAGGTAGAGGAAGAGAAGCCAGAAGTCTGGGCATGCAGAAAACAAGATTGTATTCCTAGGTGTTTCTAATAGCTGGAAAAGATCCTCAACATTGCAGCATTCTTTGATACTTAAGTCCCTCGGACAGAGATTAAACCAGTTAATCCTAAAGGAAATGAACCCTGAATATTTATTGGAAGGACTGATGCTGAAGCTGAAGCTCCAATACTTTGGCCCCCTGATGTGAAGAGCTGACCCTGATGCTGGGAAAGATTGAGGGCAAGAGGAGAAGGGGGCAACAGAGGATGAAATGGTTGGATGGCATCATCAACTCATTGGACATGAGTTTAAGCAAACTCTGAGAGATAATGGAGGACAGGGAAGCCTGGCATGCTGCAGTCCATGGGGTTGCAAAGAGTTGGACAAGACTTAGGGACTGAACAACACCGCAAAAACCCTACAGTCCTCTTTTTCCAGTCCTCTTTTTTCACACTCAGGTGGCCTAGAGTGGATCTTCTCAGCCGCTCATTTGAGAGACTGACGAGGGTATGAAAGAGTTCTGGGACAGCAGGATGAGGCCCCCTGGCCGAAGAAAAATTCATGAAAAATTCATTTTGCTGTACAAAGATTTTCTTTACCCCTCCTGCACCACACACACTGATTGGTGGTGCATAGAGAGGAGATTTGCTTGATTTATGGCGTCGAGGGTCCCATTGCACACAACCAAGAGTGCCTCTCTGGACTGAGGCCACAGTCCCTGTGGGATCTGGAGTTTCAGATTTGCCAATTAGGGTTGCCTGGAGGAAGGCCCCCGAGAACGGCAGGGAGCCAGTGCTGTCCTTCTTGGCCATGTCAACCTGCCTGGGTTCTGGGTGGTAGGCTGGGGTGACAGGCGAGGCCCCTGGGCTTACATCAGCTCATTTATGTCAGCCTTTAGCCACGGCTGGGGGGAACAGGCAAGGGTGCTGTCTCCACGCTGTCCATACACTTTACAAAAATAAATATACAAATGACCCTTGTCACCTGTCCCTCTCTTAGGAGGTAGATGGTGACATGAGTTGGTGTCAAGTCTTCTTCAAAGGCCGTTCTGATGGTAGTCGGGCTGCTAACAAATGTTATGCTAACTTTTGCAATATTACAAAATCCAGAACTTGTACTCAGAAGTTATAGTTGTACTGTATCCTATGAACAAGTAACCAAAAATGACTTCAGTTCCACAAAGTTAGGCAGTAAAGTTGCTGAAAGTAGCACTAACGAATAGAAAATAACTGAAATGGATAAAATAATTTTGTATTTTTTCCTTATTAAGAAAGCATGTGAAGGAAGGAGTAAGTTGCATAGTACAATATTTTTGTCTTTGATTTACCTAACTATGGATCCATATAAAGCAGATTTTTATAAAGGGCAGATGAGAAGTGTAGACCGGGAGCTTGACTGCAGTGGTTCAGTGATGAACTGGTCAGTAGGGCAGATGTCCGGGATCACCTTCCTCCCCTCTGTCTCTAACCCCGTGGGAGTGTGAGCCCTGGTCTTCCAGCTCCTACTTCTCTGATGATGTTGACACTGCTCCTCAAAGAAGCACCTTCTCATGCTCCCTCTGGCCACTGGGCGGCAGTGCTGGCCAGGCTGTATCAGTGCAGGGGGCAGACCCTCCATGTTTGCATCAAAAAGTAAATTGGGGACTTCCCTGGGGGTGCAGTGGATGAAAATTCACCTGCCAATGCAGGGACACTGGTTTAATCCCTGGTCTGGGAAGATTCCACATTCTGCGGGGCAACTGAGCCTCTGTGCCACCGTTAGAGAGCCCGTGTGCCACAACTGCTGAGCCCATGCTCTAGAGCCCGTGAGCCAAAACTACTGAGCCTGTGTGATACTAAAGCCCCTGAGCCTAGAGCCTGTGCTCTGCAACAGGAGAGAACACCACACCGAGAAGCCCACGCACCGCAATGAGCCCACTGCTCACCGCCGCTGAGAAAGCCCGTGCGCAGCAATGAAGTTCTAGCACAACCAAGGAAAAAAAGTGAAACAGAAACTGACCACCCCTGCCTTCCGTGATGCCTCGTCTGTGTTTTGGTGGCTCCCTGAGATGTCCAGACTGAAGGGCCATCTTGCCTGGAGTGGTCAGTTCAGACTGAGCAAACGGCCAGCTGCCCATGGAGTAAACACACCAACTGGGCCACTGACAAGGCCAAGGAAGCGGGTTGCACGGTGACCAGGGCTGCCCAGCACTGGAAGAGGGGAGACTGCTGTCCAGAGTGGGCAAGGGTTCCCAACCCCAGTTCAACATCCCTTTTCATATGCTCACAAGCAGGGGGCCGGTGAACCCAGAAATCTACAGTGCATGGCATTTAGGTGATTAAATATAGGTGCACAGGTCACCTGAACATTCTCGTGTCTGCCCACAGTGGAATCGGGGCATCTGCTGTCTGTGGGGTCGCACAGAGTCGGACATGACTGAAGTGACTTAGCAGTAGCAGTTGTTCAAATAGAAGATGAAACGAATAGGCCTGTGGAGCCATCTGGTGGTCAGAGCCCTGCAGCCATGGTCTGGCTTCGTGGCCTCAGGACCCCCAGGGCTTCCATCTGGTCTCTGTGGCTTGGGTGAGTGAGGTTTTGTCCTCTTCTGAAAGGGAAGAGCGATTTGCCACCAGGAAAATGTGAACACCATCAAGGGCACCTAAGTTGAAGCTAGCATTTTTTTTTTTTTTTCCAGAAAAGGATGGCTTTTAAGCAGAGTTTTTAACTTTATTTTTAAAATTTACTGGATATTTCCTCTTGTTCAGTTTGCTTTGTATGCAAATTCAACTGCTTGAGATAATGGACTGCATCTGAATTGCTGGTATAAATTAGATATTTTAAAAAATTTAGATGTACTTGACAAATGACATTGTGTAAATTTAAAGTGTATGACATGTTTTTTAAAATTTATTTTGAAATTTGTTTGTAATTGGAGGGTAATTGCTTGACAATATTGTGTTGGTTTCTGCCGTATTCAAGATGAATCAGCCATAGGTATGCACATGTCCCCTCCATCTGGAACCTCCCTCCCGCCTCCTACCCCATCCCATCCCTCTAAGGAGCTCAGCCTGGTAGTCTGTAGACAACCTGTTCATTTTATTTTTTGACTGCCTGGAACCTTTATTGCTTGGTGCAGGCTTTCTCTGGTTGCGGCAAGTGGGAACTACTCTTTGTTGCGGTGCACGGGCTTCAGCAGTTGTGGCACACAGGCTTAGTTGCTCTGTGGCAACTTTTGGGACCAGGGATCGAACCCATGTCCTCTGCATTGGCAGGTGGAGTCTTAACCACTGCACCACCAGGGAAGTCCTAAGTTGTATGACATGTTAGTTTGATGTGTTCATATATTGTAGTATGGTTGCTATTGTAGCCATAATTAGCGCCTCTGTCATATGACATAATTATAATTTATTTTTAGTGGTTGGAATAATTAAGTTCCATCTCTCAGCAAGTTTGATAATTATAATACAGTGTCTGTATTTACTATGCTCATGCTGGTGTTCCTTCACTTCAGTCGTGTCCAACTCTTTTGCAACCCCATGGACTGTGGCTCACTAGGCTCCTCTGTCCATGGGATTCTCCAAGCAAGAATACTGGAGTGAGTTGCCACGGCCTCCTCCAGGGAACCCGCATCTCATGCGTCTCCTGCATTGCAGGCGGATTCTTTATGGCTAAGCACTGGGGACACCCATACTTACCATTCTGTGCATTATATTTCTTGAGCATATTTACTGCTCACTGTAAGTTTGTACCCTTTAAAAATTCTGTTCTGTCCCCAAAGCCCCAAGCCCTGGTGACCACCATTTTACTCTGTTTTTGTATGTGTGGCTTTATTAGATGCCATGTATGAGTGCTGTTATACCACAGGGAGATGTAACCTCACGCTTGTTAGAAAAGGCAGTGGTCAAGACAAGAAAAAACAAGTGTTTACAAGAATGTGGAGAAAAGGGAGCCTTTGTGCACTGTTGGTGAGAATGTAAACTGGTGCAGCCACTGTTGAAAAGAGTGTGGAGGTTCCTCAAAAAATTAAAAATAGAACTACTGTATGATTCAGCAATTCCACTTCTGGGTACATTTCTGAAGGAAATGAAGACAGGTTCTCAAAGAGACCTCTTCAAGCCCATGTTTCTTATTCACAATAGTCAAGATGTGGAAACGATTTAGATATCCTTCAATGCGTGAATGAATAAAGAGTATGTGGTAAAAATGTGTGATGGAGTGCTACTCAGCCACAAAATATAATGAAATTCTGCCATCTGCAACAACATGGATGGACCTTGAGGTCATTATTCTCAGTGATATAAGTCAGAGAAAGCCAGAATTTTTTTAACCTAAGTGGGCTGAGCCTGAGTAGCATTCGGTCCTAGGGTGTTTGTGTGGGGGATGTCCCTGCTCTGTGGGGAGTGGACTAGAGTGAGCTGGCTGGAGGGTATGGAGGAAATTGTGCTGGCCACACAACCTGGTGATTCAGTGATTGCTTCCTTCCTGCACCTGCGTGGCTCTGTATTGGCATTAGAGATGTACAGAGATGTTGGATGTTGTGGGGTTTGCATTTGCTCAGGAATCAATGCACAATGGATAGAGAGGGGGCTGAGGCTGGGCAGCATCTGCGAGGTTGGCGGGTCTGTGCCCTCTTGGGTAGGTGTGCCCTACCACTTTATGCCTTGGGAGAAACCACTGAGGAAGCACTTCTCGGGTAGAATCTTCTCTCTAGACTGTCAAGCACCCACACAGGGTGCGAGCGTCAGCATGGCATACAAGGCTGTGTTTGGTATTGAGAGAGAAGACAGGTCTCCCAGCTCACCGCAGACGTGCTCATTTCCCTGTTGAGATGGGTGGTGAGGAGGAAGGGCAGAGAGGAGACAGAAGACAGGAGGGCGGGGTGGCTCAGGTGGCGGGGGGCCTCTCACAGTGAGATGGGGCACCCACAGGCTTCCTGTGGGCTCACCGAGTGGACTCCAGCCTTCTGTAGGTTTCCTGGTGTGAGCAGAGAGAGTGGTGGGTGGGACTGAGAGTTAGACTGCGTTACCTTGATGTGTAGTTTGGTTCAGAGAGCATGCTCACGTCACTGCAGGTCTCTTGCTTTCCCATTCTGGGTGGGGGACTGTGACAGTCCTGTGGCCTAGCCCTGCCCAGCTCTGGTTCCGTGGACAGAGGTGATGCCACCTGCTCTTGGTTTGCACAGCAGGAGGTGCCATGTGTGGGGGCTCACGCCCAGGAGGCACCCTTGCTTGTGTTTCCAGATCACTGGCCACATCAGTGTGGGAGGCCCAGAGACTCTCGGTGGGGTTGTAGGCTTAGCCGTGCTCTGCAGGGCATGGGCCAAGCCCTGGTGTGCAGACACCCCTCCTTGCTGTGAGCAGTTAGGATGGGTCCTCTCCCGAAACTCCCAAAAAAGGAGGCGCGTTTCCTCCTTTCTCTCTGACCCCACCTGCGCTCCGAGCTGTCGCGGGAGCTCTAAGCTGCTGCCCTTTGCAGGTATGTTCAGTTTCTCAGTGGGCTCCTGTCAGGAACGGTGAAGATGAATGCCTCACCCCTGTTCCTGCATTTCGTCATTCTGCATGGAACCCCCAACTTTGACTCGGGTGGAGGTAAGTGTCTCTCGCAGGGTGGGGTCTGGAGATGTGCCGCCCGACACTGGCCCCCACTTCTGCGTGTTTATAGCCGACTCTGCCTGTGTTTCAGTGTGCCGGCCCTTTCTCAAGCTCTACCAGGCCATGCAGCCCGTGTACACGTCAGGGATCTAGTAAGTGCGGCTGCTCTCCTGGGGACCGCGGGAGAGCCAGGGAGGGGCCTACTCCAGGCTGCTTCTCCCCTGGGAGGTGTGGGAGGCGTAATGCCTGGGGAGCCCAGAGGAGGGGACAGAAGGGGGAGCCATGGGCAGGTGCCCCATCACCCTGCCTGGGGGGTGTCCGCCACTGTCACCCAGCTGGCTGTGTGAGGACTCAGGGACACAGGTCCCACACTGTGTGGAAGTAATCATGTCGGAGCCTGCGGCAGGGCCATGGTGTTTTGCCTTTCTCTCCCCTTGGCAGTTTAGATAAAGGGCAGGCAGATGTTTCCAGAATATGTACTAATTCTAGACTTACTTGATTTGCTTTTTTGGGAGTTTGGATTAGCATTTTATACACATTAATGGAAAATGAATAAAGGTAGAAAATGTGTTGTCATCACTCAAAACGAACTGCTATCATATGTCTGGACTCCTGTTGGACTCTGGCATTAGTGACACTTGGGCCATGTCACCCTCTGCTAACCACAGAGGCTGTGCTGGCAGAACCCCAGTACTCCACGCTGTGTGCCCCGCCATGCCTGGGCCTGGGGTGGGCCTGTGACCACTGGCCCTGACATTGCTCTCAGGACCCTGCCTGGCCCCATTGCTTTTTTATACCTTTTAGACTCATTTTCATAGGAGAGAGTCTAAGGAATTGGGATGCCTGGGCCAAGCAGGATATTTTGTCTAATTTCAGTTGTAGGGTTCCTTTTTCCAGAAGGAATTTTTTCCATTAAATCTTGAAATTGTATAATGATGTGCCTTCTTTTTTATTCCAAAGCAATGTTGGCCCAGAAAACCAAAGCAGGATCTACATCGCCATCGAGCCGGCCCAGCTCCTGAAAGGGGACATCATGGTGAGTGTCATGGCCTTGCCCCTGCTCTCCCAGGAATCACTGGAAAGGGAAAAACAAGCTCATCTTAAAGCAAAAACATCAGACCCTGCCCCCAAAAAACCTGTAAGAAGAATGGAAAGTAGCCTTTACCTTAAGGAAATCGGTTGATTTTCTGAGTAAACCTATTTTAATAAAAGGAACATAAGAAATTGTTAGAGCCACTTGCTATGTGCACCCTTGAAATTAAAGTTCTAACTCAACCACTGCTCTTCCCAGGATTCCAGTTCCCCGAGCATAATGTGCAGTCTTAAAATGACTAGGCCTTCCAGGGGCAGGCGCAGACATAAAATATTCATTGTTAGTGTCTAAGTGGGAGGTACAGCCAGCGTCTTGCAGCTTGGCTTAAGAGTGAAGCAGTGATTTCTCCAGGTAGTTTTGATTCTTGGGTCTGCTGCTTCTTGCGGGAGACTAGCTTTTCCACCTTTGCCTTTTATCTATCTTGAGTATTAAAAAATGCATACATCTAAAATAATTGAAGAGAAAATTGTCTGAAATAATGAACAACTTTGAGGCACGTGTGTGCTTCCCACATGCATAGACTAGCTCTCCTGTAATCTATTTGAGGCCTAGGAGGATACCCTATGACAAGAAGATAAGACAGTTTACAAATTGACTTTTTATTTAAGTGGCTCAATCAGAGTTTTCTAGGATTCTTATTGTGCATGTGTGTGTGCTGTGTGTGTGTGTGTGTTGTGTGTGTGTGTGTGCACTCAGTTGCTCAGTTGTGTCCAATTCTTTTTGACCCCCTGGACTCTAGCCTGCCAGGCTCCTCTCTCCATGAAACTTTCCAGGCAAGAATACTTGCCTGGAGTATTGGCAGGTTGGGTTGCCATGCCCTCCTCTGAGAGATCTTCCTGACCCAGGAGATCAGTCTCTCTCTTGTGTCTCCTACATTGGCAGGTGACTTCTTTAACACTGCACTGTCTGGGAAGCCCATAGGATTCTCATTAGTTTTCCCATGCCTGGTTGTGGGGCTCCTCCTCCCAGAAAGAGCACCTGATGTGGGCTGCTGGCTGCAGGTCTTCCTGAGGCAACCAGTCCAGAAGCTGGTGGGGGATTCACTGCATCTGCCCCTTCTCTCTACTCTTCCTCCCACCTCCTTCCTTCCTCAGTCTTTCCGTCATCCTCCTCCTCTCCCTTCCACGGTCTCTTGCCTCCCCTCTTCCTTTTGCACCATCAATTTATTTGTCCAGCGATCCTTTTTTGAGTATTCTGAGCTTTCCGAGTTGGGCCTCAGCACAGGAAGGAAGGGCGGGACAGAGGGACATCTTTGCCCTGGAGGAGCCTGGTTGGGCGAATGGATATCAGGAGGGGGATCCAGTAGTACCAGAGTGGGTCCTGATGGCTGAAGCCGGCCTACCAGAAGGTTCAGATGGAAGTGCCCTTGGAGTTGGGTGTGAGGCCCTGGTTTTGGGGGTGCAGCAGTCCCCAGGCCTTGAAGATACCCTTGTGGAAGTTAGTTGTCTTGAGAGGTTGAAGCCAGATTGTGTTCTTTTGTGTGTCCTGAAAATGCACTGAATCACCTCTTAAGGGTAAGCCTTCTAGGACTCTTGACTTAGAGGAGTAGCAAGGATGGGAGGAGAACGTGCCTGGTCTCCAGCGGAAGGAAGGAAGCCCTGCAGCTCTTATGAGCAACAGCAGATTGATACGGCCCAAGGGCATCAAGCAGAGGATGAGCCTTGAGTCCCATGCCTGGGCTCCCACCAGATCTACAGCTTAATGGGGCTGGGTGGCCTCAGATGGGTCCTTATCCAAACTTGCACCCCCTTCTGCTGCCTGAGGCCCGTAAGTGGGCTTCATGGGGATGAGATTGAACTGGGGCAGCTGGCAGGGTGTGAAGGCTACATAGTATAATCGAGCACCCGCTGGTGGGGCCACCACCTGCTCTCCTGGAAGACCCCCTCCCCAGCAGACCTCACCCCCATGAGTCTCCCTGCTGTCCTAGGGCAACGGGGGCACCGCAGCCAGCCTGCCACCCCAGAGCAAGGTGTCTGAGAAAACATCACGTGCTGGAATGCAGTCTGAGCAGGCGGGTGGGGTCTTTCTGAGGGGACCTGGGTGGGAGGTTGTGGTTTGGCCCTTGGTTACTGGGAGGCAGGTCTGGAAATGGGCAGGGCAGGAATGGGGAGCAGGTGGGTGAAGGAGGTTGTGGCAGACGTGCTTGGACTTGGTTCCTGTGAGCTGGCGCGGGTATGGTGCCGGGAGCCATCCCTGGGCATGCGGCGCACTTGTTGAAGCCGCAGCAGGAAGGCTCCCGCCTGTGAGTTTGGGACACTGTCTCCTGCACTGTCTGAAGATGAGAGATGGTGCCTGGGGCACACACACGGCCACATGAAAGGTGCCGGTCGCCGCGTGCGCTTGTCCTGTGGCTCTATTCAGGTACATTGGTAAGTGGCTTCCATCCAGTGGCTCCGGGGACTCGCCAACTTGCCCTTCCCTGTGCCTTTGTACGTTTTTGCAAGAAGTCCGAAAGTGTGATTATTAGGCCCTTCTCAAGAAGTTTCATTTCCAGTGCACACTGATGAGTCTGCTCAGTGCCCAGTGGGGCCTTCTGAAGCACCAGCTGTAGGTGGAGGTGTTGGGCCAGCGAGGGTTTGGGGAGCACCTGCCTGAGACCTCTGGGCCCAAGCGAGGCCTGGGTGCGGATGTAGGGTGGCCACTGGTGTGGCGGACACGGTCAGTTTAGAGCCGTCAGACTGGAGCCTTCCTCTCACAGTGCTGGGAGCTCATGGCCTGCATGCAGGGTCTTCAAGGGGAGGGGGACCTCCCCCCAGTTGCAGGAGAACAGAGGTGGGCGCAGCACAGGCCAGAGTGGGAGAAATGGCAAGAAGCCAGGCATGGGTCTCAGAGCACGTGGGCCGCACCCTGCTCAGAGGAGCTGGGGAGGAAGACCTGGCGCCTCTCCACTGGGTCAGACGCCTCACTGCTGTGAGCACCCTGCCTCTGCCGCCCGCTTTCTAGTCTGGGTTTTAGGAAAGGGCAGGTCATGCTGAGAGCCCCTGCTGTCTGCTCTCCTCCCGCCCCTACCCCCCAGTGGCCATCTCCCTGGTGTTCGCCATCATGTGGCTGCTTGCTCTTCACGGGGCCTCGTCTTCCCTCAGCTCCGCCTGCAGCCCCTCCTGTCCGGGTCATCCCCGGCTCCTGGCAGGTCTACTGTCCTCTGGGTGGCCCCCCTTTCGCAAGTGCTGCTCCTTGTGGCAGGAGCAACTGCTCTGAGGGGTCTAGGCTGCCTCTTACTTGCTTCTGTCTTGGGTCCAGCCCCCCTGGAATCCGTTCTATGCTTCCTAGGACCGACCCCCGTTCCCCAGACCCCAAATGGGAGCTTCCTCTCAGCGTCTCCTTGCCCCACATCTCATCAATCATGCAGCTCCTTCACCCCAGTATGTCCTAAATCCCAGGAGTGCTTGTGTCCCTGAGCCCCGCTCCTCACAGCGTGACCCCGTCCGAGCACGGTGTTCCACTGCCTGGGCCCACAGTGGGAAGAGAGGGTGCAGGCTCCTGTAGGTGGCCTAAGAGCCCCTTGGTTTACTGCTCCCTCGATCGCTTAGCCCCAGAGATGCTGGATTATCCGTCTTGTTCTGCACACGGCCCCACGGCCCTTTTCTGCAGGTCTTGCGGATGCTGCACACCCATGTCATCCACATTGGACACATGGCTGTGCCTCACTTAGGCCACATTTGATGATCTCTCATAGATGGATGCCGAGCCCTTGAGGTGGGTGGTTGACTTGTCCCAGCCTCTCTGGAGCCAGTCACTGTGCTTTTCAGGGGTGGCAGCTCACCCAGGCTGTGAGCCCAGAGTGCCACTGTCCCCACCTTATTGCCTAGAGCCCGCCCCAAAGGTGGGAGTCCTTGGCCAAGTTCACACTCTAGCATGCCCCTAAGGCTGCTTCTTGTGTGAGGGATGAGTCGTGAGTGATGCTGCAGGAAGCTGAGAGGTCTGGCGTTCAGGTATTCTGTTGCCTGGGGGATCTCTTGAGGGGAATGTTTCCTGCCCTGAAGGCACCCTTTCCATGAATTTTTGTTTCCATTGGCAATGGGGGCAAATAGGATCTCCCAGATCTCATCACAGGAAATGCATAACTTGATAAAACCAGCCCCTTCCTGCACCTCTGTCCATTCTTAACATGGAGTATTTTTGGATTGAATTATTATTTGATTTATACTTCCTGTGTTTACAGTTCATTTTTGTACACTCTGCACTTATTTTTTTGCAGCGTTATCAGACGGGGGAAGGGTGATACGGGTTACAGCTGGAAGTGGGTAATTTTCCATCCCACGGGGTAATTTTTCCTTGCTTCATTTGTAGAAATGATTACCCAGAAGGTTTAGTTTAGTTGTTGATCTCTATGAAGCCTCATGTGGCTCTAGCCTTGTGTATTAGTTTCTTAGGGCTGTGATGACAAAGTGCCACAGACTGGGGGCTCGAACATCAGACATGAATTCCCTCACAGTGCTGGAGGCTGAAAGGCAGAGATCGAGGTGTCAGCAGCACTGATTTCTCTGGAGGGCTCTCTCCTTGGCGTGCAGACGGCTCTTTTCTCCCCAGGCCCTCACATCATCTTCCCTCTGCGTGTGTCTGGGTCCTGGTCTCTTCTTAAAAGGACCCCAGTCAGACTGGATTAGGGCTCACCTGTATAACCTGACTACCCTCACCACCTTTAAGACTTCAACAGATGAATCTTGGGGTCATAGAGTTCAGCCCATAATATCTGTGTCCATTGAGTAAACCCATTCTAGAATAAACTGTCTAGTCCAAGGTCTATCTAGCCAGAGCTATGGTTTTTCCAATGGTCATGTATGGATATGAGAGTTGGACTATAAAGAGAGCTGAACGCCAAAGAATTGATGCTTTTGAACGGTGGTATTGGAGAAGACTCTTGAGAGTCCCTTGGACTGCAAGGAGATCCAACCAGTCAGTCCTGAATATTCATTGGAAGGACTGATGCTGAAGATGAAATTCCAATGCTTTGGCCACCTGATGTGAAGAACTGACTCATTTGAAAAAACCCTGATGCTTGGAAAGATTGAGGGCAGGAGGAGAAGGGGAGGACAGAGGATGAGATGGTTGGA
This sequence comes from Tragelaphus eurycerus, assembly GCA_935064755.1. Taxonomy (NCBI): domain Eukaryota; kingdom Metazoa; phylum Chordata; class Mammalia; order Artiodactyla; family Bovidae; genus Tragelaphus; species Tragelaphus eurycerus. Next base: position 21,017,207 of record CAKXYN010000002.1, on the reverse strand, counting down.
TGGCATCACCGACTTGATGGACATGAGTTTGAGCAAGCTCCAGGAGTTGGTGATGGACAGGGAAGCCTGGCGTGCTGCAGTCTATGGGGTTGCAAAGAGTCAGACATGTCTGAGTGACTGAATTGAACTGAACTGAACTGAATAAGGTTAAGAGTGGAGTCAGGTACCATGGGTTATCCAGCACCCTTGGCTATGACTTGTTACCAGTGTTCACTCATCCCCTCATTCATTCCCTATAGCGTATGTCCTGAACCAGGTAACATGGTGGTTGTGAACGTTGAGTGAGATGCACTGGTGATCACTCTCATGCCAAGAGAATTTGGTGTGTTCATGCATGCATAGAGGCAGGAGTTGAAGGCTCACAGGTGGGAGAGGTAATTACCACGTGTCTGAGGAGGAGAGACTCTCAAGGGGTGCTGACAGCACTGGCCGGCCTGGAGGATCAGCCCCAGGTATCCCCACACTCAGAACATAATCTCTGGGGGACACACTGCATCGTGTGATCTGTATGCGCTGCTCCTCCAAATCCCAGGACTGTTGGTTCAACCTGAAAATGACCTCAGGGCTCAGTACAGGGAGGTAGACGGTGGCAGAACATTCCATGGTGTTGGCTGAGCATCTGAGGAGCGGGGAGCCATCTCCTCTCCTACTGTGCAGATCAGCTCTGGTTTCCTGAGTCTTTGAGGCAGGAGAAGTACACAGTCTCAGCCTAACTGTGGGAGACCTGCTCATTTCAGTTTGTCCTGTCCTTCAACTGTAGTCAGTTACCACTTGATGTGCACCACTGAACATTCATGAGCTTGCCTTCAGTGGAGAAAGGAGGACATGAAGAATATGTCAGGGCCTTTCTGTGTTAAAGTTCAAGTATGTAGGCATTCTCATTTCTCATCAAGAATTTGGCAACCATCATGAGTTGGACCAAATCCTGCATTGCAGAGAATGCTTTTATGGGTTTCCCACCCACAGCCGCAGAGGGTTCGGCCGGGCTGTCTGGCATCTGCAGAGCCTGCCTTTGCTCCGGAAGGTGGAATGGGAGCTCCCAGGGAAGGTGTCCCAAGGTGACACCATGGTCACCATCCTTTGAGACAGCATGCTGTCTTTTGCTTTTTTTTCCCTCTTTGATTTTGGTAAATGTCAGCCCTGTGCACAGATAAACCTGCCTCTTTCCTCATGAGGGATTGATTCTCTGTTGAGACAGGCTAGCAAAGGTTATCAGAGAAGGCAATGGCAACCCACTCCAGTACTCTTGCCTGGAAAGTTCCATGGATGGAGGAGCCTGGTAGGCTGCAGTCCATGGGGTCGCCAAGAGTCGGACATGACTGAGCGACTTCACTTTCACTTTTCACTTTCATGCATTGAGAAGGAAATGGCAACCCACTCCAGTGTTCTTGCCTGGAGAATCCCAGGGATTGGGGAGCCTGGTGGGCTGCCGTCTATGGGGTCACACAGAGTCGGACACGACTGAAGCGACTTAGCAGCCGCAGCAAAGGTTATAGGGGTCAAGTTTACAAGAAGTAAGCCCTTGTGATCTCTTTGGGTTGGGAACACTGTGGGGGAAAGTGGAGTGGACTCCATCTGTCATTCCTTTGACTTGCGGGCTGGTGAGGGGGGCCGTTAACTGCCGAAGCCAGGATGACACCCACCCATTGTCCAGCTTTACCTAAACATGGTCAGCCTGTCCCCACACACCCTCCCATTGCACACCTGACCTGCCCATCTTTGCAACGTGCTTGTACTGAGGTTCAGACAGAGTCTCCTAGAGGGCAGAGCCTCAGGTATTCAGTAAACACACTTCTGTTAAGTGGGAGGACAGAGCGTTTGTGAGCACAGCCGTGTCGTTATGTAACCTCGCTGAGGAATTCGCGTGGGCTGCGGCCCTGTCAAGAACTGGCCGTGGTCCAGGGCCCCAGTGGGCTTGTAAACACTTTCCCATCCACATGCCTCGTCTTGCTGCCCCTGCTTGTGCAACCCCATGGCCACTTACATTTCGTCCTCATGGTTGCAGGGCTCCGTTGCCTGGCTCCAGCAACCTGGCTTCTAAACAGAGGGGACCCTTCTCACGGAGCTGTCACAAACAAACAACACGTCAGTTTATTGTTTCTTGTTAAGGACACTTAAGTAAGAAGAGGGAGAATGAATGCACCCTCAGCCCCTCTGGACCTGCTCCCGTTGGGCGTTGTTATGGGCTGTCTGTTGTGCTGTGTCGCCCTGTGACTTGCTGTGCACGCATCCTTCTCCCTCTGCCGAGTCTCCTAGACCTGGGTCGGGCCCAGTCCATTCTGTATCCGCCCAGTGGATCTGTGTATGCGTGCTCAGTTTCAGTTACCTGACTCTTTGCAACTCTATGGACTGTAGCCCACCAGGCTCCTCTGTCCCTGGGATTCTCCAGGCAAGAATACTGGAGTGGATTGATGTGCCCTCCTTCAGAGGGTCTCCCTCACCCAGGGACTGAACCCGTGTCTCCTCCATTGCAGGCAGATTCTTTACCGCTGAGCCGCCAGGGAAGCCCTCAGTAGATCGACTTGTGTTTTTTATTCACAGCTTTACTGCTGCCCTCCTAATGGTTTAGGGAGTGAGTTACAGTCTTGCCACCCTCTGAAATCATTTTCACCTCCCAGTGAAATCATGGTTAGTGTTGGCCCTGGATGATGTAGGTGCTGTGACTTAGGAAGGCAGCCACTAGGCTTGCTAAACCTTTAAGGGTGTGTGGTTGTGGCTCCTTGATGCCTGTGTAAACAGCCACCAGGCCCACCAGCAAAGTGGAGAGAAATTATTTCAAGTGCAGATATTCTAAAATCTGAAGGCAGGGGATTGATGTGTTCTTAGAAACTCGCTGGGGAGACATAGGTAAATAAAACTGCTAATGCTGAAGGGATGAAGCGGGTATTACAACCTTCATCACTCTAATCTTTATAAAATGCTGCTGATACTTTGTACCTTAAAAGAAGCATCTGGGGTACTTCTGTCAAGCAAAATGCTGCTGATTGTTTCCATGGAGTGTTAAGAGCGTGATTCTGGTCTCTTGTCACAGATACTACTAACATTTATTGGCTCGGATGATGAATCATTACTGACTCTGTGGGAGGCGCCAGATGTGGGGCTCCACTGGGTGGAGGTGGGTCCATCTCCTCTCTGGGTCGGAGCTGTAGGTCCCCATGCGAGGGAGATGCCTGTGGCTTTTTGCGCCTTCAGGAGATAGCTGGGCTCATGCCTCAGGTGGCCAGGAGGACTGGAGCGGGTGGCGAGTGCAGCCGTGAGCAGTGGGAAGAGAATATGGTGAAACAGCGGGCAGGACTGTGGGGAGGGCTCAGGTCCCTGCCAGTGCCACTTGTCAGGAGTCCCCGGAAGCCCCTCAGGCAGGGCATGTGTGTGCAGAAGGCGGATGCTCTGTGGCAGTGGGATACCCTGCTCTTCCTTCTACCCTGAACCCATGTCCTGTGAAAAACTAGTCTTTCGACACTAGAGTCATGCAGGGCCTGGGAAGGTGTCTGCGCCCCAGGACGATTGAGAGCGGGCAGCCAGGGGGCGGGGAGGGGAGGGTGAACCAATCTGCTGTTCCTCCCCTGCTCCAGGGCACGTGGGCACCTCTGCCTCCCCCCTCCTGGTGCCTGGAGTGGGCTGGGATTCGTGTCTGATGAGTCACCCTCTGTGTGTGTGCGTGTGTGTGTGTGTGTGTGTGTGTGTGTATAGCTGCTGTGATGAGCGATGGTGACACCAGAGGAGGGGAGACCATGGAACACCTTGGGTTCTGGGAAAGGTAGGGGTGGGCCTGGGGGCTTCTGGTTGGGATGAGCTGTGTACATCAAGAGCTGGCTGCAGTATGAACCCTTTAACACAGAGCAGGAGAAAGGTTCCCCTAAAGGGAGCTGTGCTTGAGGGACATCGTCCCCTGCCCTTAGGCTGTGTATGCTTCTTTACCCAGCACCTGTGATGCCCTGTGTCCGGGCTCTACCTGCCCACAGAATCTGGTGCCAAATTGGAGGAGGAGAGCTACTGTGAGGCGTGACCCTGTGGATTGGCCTGGGGCCACCTCCATCAGGGGCTGTCAGCTTCTGGAGGGAGGCCTTGTTGTTATTTTACAGCCTTGGTTCCCCTCAGTATTGATAAAGACTTCAGAGTCAGACTGGCGTGTGCCTGAAACTCTCTTGCCTTTTCTCCAAGTCTTCTCCCCCTTTCCCTCTCACTTCCAGGGTAGCAGTGGAGAAAGGCAAACAGAGAGGTGGGTCCATCATCCAGCAGAGATAGGCGCGTGGGGGCATGTCCTCTCTGTGGGGGTCTTGCTGCAGCATGTGTGGGATGGGGCCCTCTGCTTAGCAGTCAGTGTGGTGCAGGGGCCTCGGAGGGGTGAGAACGCAAGCACCATCTCAGGAAGGAGGGCTGGGGGCACAGCCTTTGGTTGGACCCTGCTGAGGAGCCAGAGACCCCAGATGAAATGAGAGAGGACTTGGCGACCGGAGATCCATTTGTTGTTGGAGGGTAAATGGAAGCTGTCGCATTTCTGAAGAGTTCTCGTGGGCTAGTTCCATATGCCAGCCCTGGACATGGGCCTGGAGGCCAGGCCTGAGTCTGGATTCCCACCAGGCGTGTGCACAGGCCTCCTGGCGCCTCCCACGTAGTGAATGCGGGGCTTGTGTTTGTCAACATGAATCACTCCCCTGACGGTCTGTGTACATATCTTCATTTATTTATCAGACTGTTTCCTTGTAGATAGCACAGAGGTAAACGACTTTGGGGTTTGCCCTAAGGGGCCGAAGCTCCTTGGGTCTTTATTTTTTCTCTTGAGTGATGGTTCTCTGGTTACTGAAGGCCTGGTCCCATCACTTCATGGCAAATAGATGGGGAAACAGTGGAAACAGTGACAGCCTTTATTTTCTTGGACTTCAAAATCACTGTGGATGGTGACCACAGCCATGAAATTAAAAGACACTTGGTCCTTGGAAGAAAAGTAGTGGCAAACCTAGACAGCATATTAAAAAACAGAGACAACAAAAGTTGCCAACAAAAGTTTGGATAGTCAAAGCCATAGTTTTTCCAGTAGTGATGTATGGATATGAAAGTTGAACCATAAAGAAGGCTAAGCGCCAAAGAATTGATGCCTTTGAACTGTAGTGCTGGAGAAGACTCTTGAGAGTCCCTTGGATAGCAAGGAGGTCAAAACAGACAGTCCTAAAGGAAATCAATCCATATATTCATTGGAAGGACTGATGCTGAAGCTGAAACTCCAGTACTTTGGCCACCTGATGCAAAGAGCCCACTCACTGGAAAAGACTATGATGCTAGAAAAGATTGAAGGCAAGAGGAGAAGGGGAGGACAGAGGATGAGATGATTGGATGCTATCATTGATTCAATGGACATGAGTTTGAGCAAACTCCAGGAGATAGTGAAGGAGAGGAAAGCCTGGTGTGTTGCAGTCCATGGGGTTGCAAAGAGTTAGACATGAGTGACTGAACATACACACAGAACAGTCACCTACAGCATGTCCTGAATCATTTTTCTGGACCATGCTTGCTGGGACTGCTTCTCATTGACCTGGCACGAGATATCTGAAGCCCGTCTCTTTCCGACCTGAGTGAGTGTGGCTGCCTGTGAGATCCCTGCACCTCCAGCCTCCCTTCCTCCTGGGCATGTGCAGTGCAGGACGTGGCCTCCTCCACTCTGAGTGTCTGAGGGCAGAATCCAGCCTACTTCTGGGCTTGAACCCCTGGGGACCCTGGAAAGGAGCTTCTGCCCTACTTAGGAGGGAGGAAGGGCCCTCTCTCCCGCAGTACACCACTCTACTGTGGCCTTCCTGCCCTTCTCATGGGCAGCCCCTACCCCCAGACGCCTCAGGCAGGGGGCCCCCATGGAAAGGTGAGAAATGGTGCCAGGGCCCCTCCTCCACCCACCCCTTCCCTACCAAGTGCCCGGAAGGGGTGCTTTTACCCTGCGTATTGGCACCGTCACCCCAGAGGCCTGAGCTGCTCCCAGAGACCTAGGGTCTCGGAGCCATAGCCTGAATCCAAGTCATGTCCCTGGTGATTCTGGAGACTGGTCTCAAACTGTCATTCAGGACGTCTTGACAGCCCAGCTGTGGAATTTACATTCCAAGACCTTTTCCCTTTCCCTTCCTTCTCCCTTCTTGCCTTCTTGCTTCTCTCTCTCTCTCAATTATAGCACACAACGTAAGTATTGAGCAGAGTACAGAAAGTAATGACTGCCTGCTCCTTTCACGAGAGCGGCAAGGCTTTAAGGTAAAATGTGGAGTGTTTAGATGAAATTAGGAAGAAGAGGCTGCACAGTTTCATTCTTCAGACATCTTCCTGTGCACTCCCACAGGAGCCTTCCTCGCAGGTGGGGCTCCCTGGAAAACACACCCCTTTCTATCCCAGGTGAAGTGCTACCACAAGAAGTACCGCTCGGCCACCCGCGATGTCATTTTCCGCCTGCAGTTTCACACCGGGGCTGTTCAGGGCTACAGACTTGTGTTTGCAAAGGAGGATTTGGACAACGCGAGCAAAGGTGAGGTCCCTCCTCGGGTCCAGACTGAGTGTAGGGAGAATGGGCCCTCGTGGGTGACCCCTGAGAGCCTCGTGTGTTCCTTTCATTGTTCTCCACTATGCCCCGCCCCCCACACCATAAACCAGCCTATTGACAAAATTATTACCAGTCTCACAAAAGACTCATGATTGTTCCAACAAAGAAAAAAATTCTAGAGAAGCAGTAAAAATGCTAACAGTTTTCTCTGTCATTGGTGTGCTTTTGGAGATTTGGGAGTGGTATTGCCCTGATAGGAATATAAGGACAAAATTCATTTGTTGTCTTATCTCCAAATTTGTTGAAATAGGATTTCTTTTTTTTAGATGATCGTTTTCCTGATAATGGGAAGATTGAGTTAGTCTTCTCAGCCACTCCTGAGAAGATTCAAGGTGGGTAGATGCAGACTACTGGCAGAGGGGTGGAGGGGGCAGCAAGATACTGACTTGGTTGGGTGATGTGTATCCTCAAGTCACTGTAGAACCTCTCACCTTTGCACATAATTGGAAAGATTTATAGTACATTAAAAATAGAATATTAGACAGTGGGAAGGTGTTAGTTTAGAGACAGTAGGGCCCAGGTAAAGACCCCAGAGATGGTGTGACTTGCCCAAAGAAGGGCCAAGAACTTCAGGATTGGGACCATGACTTGATGCCCTGTTTACTTCTCCCCTCAAGAAGCAACCACATATTTTTAAAGAGGACTAGAAATATAGTAGAAAGACTGCAACTATTTGTGTGCAAAATAGACTCCTTTCTTCTAAAAATACACTGAAAGAGAAAGCAGTCTCTTTACTGTGAAGACAAATGGCTCATTTCCATCACCAAGATTCATATTTGTGAAAGTTTTAATTCAGTTTTTAATAGCTGTGGAAAAGAAGCACCCTATTTCTGTGCCCAGTGCCATAGATTGAGGCATGAATAGTTAAATGCAAGGCTGTGGAGTAAGAATCCTCCTGGAAGCCTTAGAAAGGCAACAGCCCAAACCCACCCCTCCCATCCACCGGCCCTGGGGCTGCTGCTCAGGGTTCTGCTGGGTCCTTGAGCTGCAGAGCCATCCAGGTGATCCCCTTGTGCAGAAACCATCCAGAGCACAGAGCCTCCCACCTGGAAGACAGAGGACCGCTGTTCACCTTTCCTTCCTGCCAAGTGGTTTGCACTGTTGTTCAGCTCCAGCTCAGATTACTGGCAGGCTTGTGGGAGAGGGTGAGGATCTGGACTCTGGGCTGGCACTCAGAGCCAGAGGCTCCTCTCTGCAGTGCTGGCAGGTGCTGGCTTGACTGGTACTAACACCCTTTGTCCACCCCTGTCCCTTCCACCACCCTGCAGGATGTGAACATTTGCAGAATGACCACAGGGTGATTGTGGACTTCAACACAGCAGACCCGCTAATCCGCTGGGACTCATACGAGAACCTGAGTGCAGACGGTGAAGGTGAGTCTTGTTACCTTGCTACCAGTTCCTGGAGAGTAGAACCCAGAACAAGCAGCTTGTTCACCTTTAGATCAAAAATCCCCTTGCAGCCTGCTTGGAGGCTGTCAAGAGTCCACACCACTGTGAGTCTGAGGGCACTTGTGGGAATCAGGCTTGGTGAATTGGGTTGAAATGGTCAGTTAGTGAACTTGTCATTTAGAAGCTTCCTCACCTGAAGCTGTATGTCTGTCTCTCCCTTCCCTTCCTGATTGTGGAAGGGGAATGCCTGGTGTCTAAGCACTGGCAGCCTTCCTACTATTGGGGAGCCCCATGGGCAATAGGTATGTGGGTTCTATTTCTGTTTGCTCATTACACTGGTGTCCAGGTTGTATGACTGCGTCATTTAGTCTCTGTTTTGTGAGTCTGTCTGTCCCAAACATATTCTCTGTTGGCCACGGGATCTGCAGTTTGAGTCACAAGTATCATGAAAGAGAAAAGGAATGAAGGGTGGCACTTGCCAGGTTTATAAAAGAAGCCTCTGGAGGTCAGTTTCAAAGAGGAGGGTTCAGATTTCTTCTAGGCGCTTGAGAACACTGGCCTTTCATCTTTTTCAAGCACCAAACTGTGAACAGACCTGATTTGGGAGAGACAGTGAAAACAATTTTGTCCAATTAGTTCCGTCTAGACATTAAATAGCCAGAAGCAAGTGTTGTGGCGGTAACTCCACGTGTGCCCATCTTTGTGCATCGCTGGGATTGCAGGGACCAGCCGGGGATGTCTGTGGTCTACTCAGCGCGTCAGGGCGGGCACGAGGCTCCTCAGCTTGTCCCCTTGCAGAGTCTGGGGCCATGTCAGTATTTCTGTGATGCAGAACATCCTGCTGTCTAGAGGTGAAGTCCTCATCACTCCTGTACTTCAGGCACGGTTTCTACGTGCTGTGTGTCAAGCCTCTGTCCACACCTTGAGGCACCATTCCCATGCCCGGTTCATTCACCACACTGTGTTCCGTCGGAGGGTCCCAGTTGCTTTTGATGTTTCTTTTAGACTTTGCAAATCTACTTTTTTTTTTTTTCAAAATTGAGATATAGTTGATTTACAATATTATACAAGTTAGATATACAACATTATGATTCACAATTTTTAAAGATTATACTCCATTTATAGTTATGATAGAATATTGGCCATTGTCCCTATGCTGTGCAATATATCCTCATGGCACATTTATTTTATACATAATAGTTTGTACCTCTTAATTTCCTACCCCTATCTGACCCCTCATCAGTTACGCTTGCTCCCAGCGGAGCTCACGGGGGGGTTCTGAGTTCTCACTGTTGTAGGTGCTGCGTGGATGGCCCCTGCTGCCAAGGCCCTGCACAGCCACGTGCCACAAAACATGCAGTTTCCCTCACGTGGAATCATTACCCTTCTTGAGGTTCCCTCCATCTCCCAACTCTCCAGGCTCCTCTGTGGGGCTGACCTGCATTTGTGAACTCATTCCTCATTCCCCGTGCCGTTAGCTCTCACTTGGAGCCTCAGTCCCTTGGCTTGGGTTCCTGGAGAAGAGCACCACTGGCCCCCCGACTCCTGCGAAGGCAGGGGCGTTGGCTGGCGGGAAGCAGTCTCAGCCATGCTTCCCTCAGGGCAAAACTCTCTGGGATTAAGGAAGGTTTGGCAGCCTATGGTTTTGGCTAGAAAATGATGTCTTTTGGCCCTCCCTTCTATGTGCACTTCCATTTCTAGTCCCTACTGGTTAAAACACACACACACACACACACACACACACTGACTTAAACTGTATTTATCTCTGTTGTCCTGGAGTGGACCCTCTGCAGTGACCTTCAGTCAAGGACCTTGAGTCCCTGTTATGTCCAAGCAAAATGTGCCTCTTCCACCAGCCGTGAACTCGTTCACGTGTGGACACTTGATTCCACATGTCCGGTCTTCATCATGGAGACTCAGTTCTCTGCTCCCAGATCTGTGGCCCAGAGGGGATCTGGGGCTCCCACTGCCTCATCAGTATTTCATGGGACTCTCGCTGTCTCAAGGAGAGAAATGGAGGGTGGGGGCGGACAGTGGGGCAGCCTACCGGAGCCTCTCACGTGCTATTTTATTTGATCCACATAAGACCCTGTGACCCATTTTAGAGATAAAGGGGGCAGTACCCAAGAGAAATCAAAAGCTGGTCTTTGGTGAGGGGTCCTGGTAGCCTTCTGGGGCTGTGTACTGTTGGTGGTCACAGGTGAAGCTGAGTGAGTTGTTGTGTGTTCGAGATCATGCAGGATGGAGACTGTGGAAGTGGGACACAAGTCTGGGCCTGTTTGACCCCCCTGCTATTTGGTGCAAACCTCATCCTTCCAGCTGAAGACCTGCTGGTCCCTGGATCAGAGTGAGGCCTGCAGCACAGCCCATGGTTGGGCATGAAGCCTTGCTGTGCCCCACCTTTCCTCTATTCCTGGCTTTAACCAATGAGTGTGTTTCTGGCCTCAGGGAAAGCTCGTGGATCCAAGGTTGCATAGACAGGGGCCGCTGTCCCCCAGGTTAGGGCTCTGATACTTCAGGTCGCTGCCCAATAAACATTGGCCAACCAGACTTGGCCTCCAGGCAACCACAGTTGCCCCAGAGCTCCATGGGGGCGGGCTGCAGAAAGGGGGCCTCTGATTTCTTATCACTTTTACAATAAGACCTAGTCCTGTTACTGTCCCATGCAGGATCCTCTACTGAGCCGCCGGCAGTCGGGCTGCTGGTGAGGACAAGTTGGGTCCGGAAGAACTGGCCACAGGTGTGTGCAGTTACAAGTTCTGGATCAAGCTGTGATATTTAGATGTTGCTATGTGGTGGCGCTAGTGGTAAAGAACCCACCTGCCAATGCAGGAGACACAAGAGATGTGAATTTGAACCTTGGGTCAGGAAGACCCCCTGGAGGAGGACATGGCAACCCACTCTGGTATTCTTGCCTGGAGAATTCCATGGAAAGAGGAGACTGGTGGGCTCCAGTCCATAGAGTCAGAAAGAGTCAGACATAAATGAAATGACTTAGCATGCATGCACACTTTGAAAATGTATTTGAAAGTATTTCTCCCCAGAAACTGTTGTCAGGTGTTGAGATTTGGAAAAGCAAAGCATACCCTGGTGACTTATCCAAAAGAGGGTCCACTGGAGTCTGGCAGATCAGACCTTAGGTCCTGGCTCTGCTCTCTGTCCAAGGTCAAGCTCCTCCCTGGCAGAATGGGAATGCTACTGGCTGAGCTTCCAGAGTGTAGTGGCTGCATCATCAGTGTCTGGCCACTGTAGCAACTCACTGAATGCTTCCACTCTCTGTACCCAGGTTGAGAAGAATTGCTTTAGATCCTGCATCCTGCAAAACTTTCCTTCACATTGCTTGCTTTTATGGTTCAGAGCAGAGTAACTGCTTTAATACACCCCAGCTGTCAAGTGCTGATGGCACCTTGCTCAGATCTCAGGAAGTGCCATCCTGTGCTCTCTTGATTTTAAGCCTCCAGCTCCCTGGCCTTGCAAGCCCCCTTCCAGGTGTGAACCCGTGACCTGGAGTTAATTCTGTTTTGATAAGGAATTTCGGGCAGTGATTGGGATGGAGAGCAATAGCTTCATCTAATCTGAAATACAGTAAAGCATCTGCTTACAATGCAGGATACCCAGGTTCAATCCCTGGGTTGGGAACATCCCCTGGAGAAGGAAATGGCAACCTATTCCAGTACTCTTGCCTGGAAAATCACATGGACGGAGGAGCCTGGTAGACTACAGTCCTTGGGGTTGCACACACTCTGACATGACTTCACTTTCACTTTCAATCTGAAATACAAGAGTCTCACCTTTTGTGCTGGGAATGATAAAGTCCTTTAGGTGTTAACTTTTTGAAGTGGATTGGATCCTGTCAGAAGAGCGAGTGCGATGTTGGAGCCTGTTAATGAGTCATAACTGGCCCTGAGCTGCCATCTCAGTGGTGTCAGAGAAATTGACTTGAAATTCATGTCATCTGGACAAGTTTGCATGAATTAGCCCATGTCGGCCTCCCAGTGAAAGGTTGCAGCTGCAAGCCGTGACCTACTTGCAGTTTATTTCCTCCTCTTGGGAACCCCTAGCCTTCCTACCTGAGAGGGTGGAGAAGGGAATGGCAACCTACTCACTCCAGTATTCTTGCCTGGAGAATTCCATGGACAGAGGAGCCTAGTGAGCCACAGTCCATGGGGTTGCAAAGACTTGGGACATGACTGAATGACTCATACACACACAGACAGCCTACCAGCGATGGCTGGAGGCCTTAAGTAGCATTATCCCAGGACAGCTAGTGAACAGAAGCACTGAGAGTTGGCTTGATTTCACTGGGGTCCTTGGCTCCCAACGTGCCCACATCCCTTGAGCTGTGGGACCCACCCTGGGAGTGAGCATGTCCTGTGCTCTGGGGTAGGGATATGAAAGGCAGGTGGCTGTGGACATGCCCTCAGCTTCAGCCAAGGGCATGTTTATCCGGCTCTCACTTTCCTCCTGTCCTCTATGACCAGTGTTGGCATTGCTTCTGCCCTTTTGTGCTGCACCTGCTTTAGCAGTGGCTCCCTGGGCAGCCTGCCCGTGCCCTGCATCCTAGCTCTGGAGTGCACATCTCTGGACTCCGTCACTGGCGTTCTGCCTTGGGGACCAGCACCTGAGTTCTGCCTGCCAGTGGGTTCTCTGAAAGATGAAACTAGAAGTGGACCTGACCCCCTGGTCTCCCTAAGACCCCAAGTCACACAACTTCTACACGAGTGTGAGCTCAGAGAGTGTGTAAATATGGCATGGCAAAGAGTTTATTCCTGTTCCCTTCTTTGAAAGGTCTCACAGACTCAGTTTTACCGAATTACATCTCAGTCGTGCCCCCCGCCTCCCCGGGCTTGCTCCTCCACCTCCCTCCCAGCCTGGACACTTGCTCATTGGCTGCGTGGATTAAGCTCAGACCAAACCTGGTGAATTTCCTTCTATGCCTTCCATGTGGAGAACTTTCTCAATAGCAGGCAGGGTTGCAGTATTCCCTGCAGAGCCTGCAGGTGCCTTTCTGGCAAGTCAGGGCTCCAACACTTTGGCGACATCACCAATTCAGGAAAGATTACAAGCTTCATATTAATAACCAGAACCAAAAGCCTGAGGAGGAGAGGCCCGGGATGCACCCTCGTGGGTACCCCCTTCCGCAGCACATGCACTCATCTCGCTCCTCCTTCCACCTCTTGCCTGATGTGGTTTCACTATCACCCTGCCTCCCATCTCTTCAGACTCAACAAATGTAGGGTGGGGAGGGGCGATTTCAGATCCCATGTTCGTGACTTTATCACACACTACCTTTGGAAAATGCTGCAAACCGGAGAGAAGAGTTCCCCATGAATTAAAGGAAAAGGGAGGTGTTTTGTAAAAGGGGGCAACTGGGAACATTCTTTATTTTGTCTCTTTAGAGACAGTTATCATGTGCCTATTCTTTATTAAAAAAAGGTGGGGTCTCTGTCATTTACTGTGATGCTCTCTTGGCAATGCTGTGAATTGTGGCAATGAGGGGGTGTTCTGGGGTCAGACTTTATGTCCTGTAGCTCTGGGAGTCCCAGCAGGCACCTCAGGAGGGGCTGGAGGGAAAGCATGGCCTTCTAGAGGGAAAGGAGATTTGGATGGAGGTGAAGATGGCCTGTTGTGGGGTGAGGACAGAGGTACCTCTCCCAGCCTCATGGTGGGCTGCTGCTCCTCCACGGTCCTGGGGCTGGGTCTGGCCCCTGCAACTGTTACCACTTTCTAAGTAAAGAACATTTCTGTCAGCTCCAAATGAAAGCCCCTGGCAATCACTCCCCAGCCCTCCCTCTCCCAGCCCCAGGAGACCACCCATTTTCCTTCTCTGTGGATTTCTCTCATCTGGACATTTCATGCAAGTGGAACCCTGCAGTGTGTGGCTTTTATGACAGGCGTCTTTCACGCTGCGTGATGATTTGAGGGTTCATTCAGTTTTGGTACATCACTCCTTTTTTTTATGGCCAAATAATGTTCCAGAGTGTGACTAGACCTCATTGTGCTGATCCATTCATCAGCAGGTGAGCATTTGGGTTTTTTCCACCTTTTTTCCTCTTGTACAATGAACCTTCTTGTACATGTTTTGGCCTTAGGCTGTTCTTTGATTGCCCATCTTTTCTACTACTTTGTGAAATTTCCACTTCTTTTAGTCCTAGTTGGTTTTCCTTTTCTGGTTATTTCTTCTGTCTTTATGGGTCTCACATTGGAATCACAATGAACCTTCTGAGGGTCTCCTGTCCCACTTTGCCAACTACTCCCAGGAATATTCAGGAAACCAATCAAGTCTTTTTCTGTGTTAGCTATGTAACCTCATGCACAAAATTCCATCTTGGTACAGTGGAAAGTTCTGAAGCCTGTCAAAACACCAAGCTGCAGAACAGCCTTTTGGCCACACATCAGCAGAGCCTCACAAGACCACGTTGTTTCTGGAGAAGTTGACAGGAACAGCCTGAATGGGCTCTATGTGATTGAAACCCACAGGTAGGAGTGGAGGGAATATGACGGTGTTTTGGGCACAAGTGTTAGAGGCTGGCAACAGCATGACTGCCAGGATCTGAAGGCCTCGCTGGTGCCAGTTGCTGTGCATTCATGAAGGCTGTCGCAGCTCCATTGTGAAGCCGCTGCCAACAAGAGGAAAACCCACCCTGTGCCCCACACAGTGGGAAAGTGAGCCTCATGACAGGCCAGCCTCCTTTTGACACACAACTAGTTGTGCAGGTTCTTTGTGTTAGAAAAGGAGAAAAGAAACCACTGGCCAGTGTACAGATTTGCTTTCCTCTTTGTTTGTTACCTTATTCTGTTGTCAGCTATGGGGTGCAAAGGTCTGATTTTAAGACTCTGTCCTATAGGAGACTGGGACCCCCTCTGGGCACGGCCTTGGCTATAACATGGCAGGGACCATTGGTCTCAGTCCTCAAACCAGATCTTTCAGATTTCTGTTTCTAATTTTTTTTCTTTTGATGTGAATTCTTTGAAGAAAAGTGTTATGTGATCAGTTAGTTGCTTCCTGTGCTTTCCTGGTAGCTCAGCTGGTGAAGAATCCACCTACAATGCAGGAGACCCCGGTTTAATTCCTGGATCGGGAACATCTGCTAGAGAAGGGATAGGCTACTCACTCCAGTATTCTTGGGCTTCCCTGATGGCTCAGCTGGCAAAGAGTCTGCCTGTGATGCAGGAGACCTAGGTTCGGTCCCTGGGTTGGGAAGATCCTCTGGAGAAAGGACCGGCTACGCACGCCAGTATTCTGGCTTGGAGAATTCCATGGGGTCGCAAAGAGTTGGACGTGACCAAGCAACTTTCACTTTCTTTCAACTTAGTTGCTTTCTTGATTGCAGTGACAATGTTATTTGCACAGTGGGCACAGTCCTGTCAGTTCCCTTGATAGGAATGGGAATTGGTTAGGACTCTTACTGAGCACCAAACTGAGTAGACCTTCTTGCACAAGAAGTGGTTTATGTCCCATAGTAAAACAGATGTTTTCCTCCTGAGCACAGACATAAACTGTGCCTTGGTGTCCATGTGGGGGTTTGTTGGAAAAATCTGTCTGTGATGTGCTGACTATATTCCATCTCAGGCTGATTGAGTGGTGACATTTGTGAGGGTTCCAGTTGTGCTATGGAAGCATGAAGGCGTCCAAACAGCTTTGCTTGTTTGCTCTGGTGTGTTACATTCATGTAAGGCTCAGAGCGTTTGGCTGTGCTTTGAACAATAAGCAGTCACAGCAGAGGGGTAAACTGTTGGCTGAAGCCCACCTAAATTGCATGCAAAGAGGCCTGAGGTGCAGAGGCGCTGCTGGGCAGAACGTGGAAGTCTGGGTGTGCAAGTAAACACTGAAAGATGGGCCATGTGCAGTTAACACTGACAGTGAACTTGGCCATGTCGAGCTTGAAAGAGAGACACAGTCCAAGGACATGTAGACTGTAAGGTGAAGACTTCACAGGTGAAGACTGTAGCTGAAGAACACAAGTGATGCTGAAACTGGTTTGTAAACCGGCGCAGGTTGGTGCTGGCTCCACCCGTCACTTTGTCAGCTGAGAAGTCTTGGCGTGAACACTGGTCTAGCTGGGTGGCTCTCCAGTAGAAGCCCTTTCCCCGCCTCCTCAGCCTCCAGGGTTCAAATTTCATTAAACCTGATTGCAGGAAACCCCACCCACGTGTTTACATTGCACTGGCCTTTTTTGGTGGAACCAAAGTCCCTTTTTTAGCTAACAAGATCTTCCACCTTCTGTACTGCCTGGAGAGCAAGGCTGGGTCGCTGGCAGGGGAGACACACCCCCACCCCGGGATGCTATGTTCTGGGGTTGAAGGCTTCCTTCAGGGGTCCAACGGGTGTGGGCTAAACAAGTTACAGGGCTGTTTGGAAGCACGGTAAGCAGGGAGTGTGTGTGTGTGTCTGTGTCTGTGTCTGTGTGTGTGTCTATGTATGTGGCTTCTGCTAGGGGAGAGGATGTCCGGTGGTAAGTGATGAGCAGAACAGCAGCTTTAACCTGGCAAGAAGGAAGGCCAGGCAGAGGATTGTTTATTTGCAGGTGAGAGGAGGCTTAGCTGCTTCTGCCTTTGGAGGGTCAGCGATGATTTGAGGTGAAGTTTACATGCAGAAGCTTACGGTCCGCTCCGTGGCTGGCTGGCTCAGGTGACTTCTGAGTGGGCCACAGGGCCTCCTGTTTCCTTGGCCGGCTGGGGCTCAGGCGTGTTTCCACAGTGGCGAGTGCATGGAAGGGAATCAGGTGCCAAGATCAGTGCCCTCGATGGGCTGGTCCAAGCTGGGGTGTTTGTTGGACAGGAGAGGGGGCCCCCATGGGAGTGTCCCGCCGGTGTTGTTTGTGCCTGCTGTCTGGGGCACGGTGGCCGTGGCTGGGACACGCCTGCCGCAGCCGCACAGTGAAGCCTGGCCTCTTATCGCCGCATTCTGGGCCTCACCCAGAGGACTGCCAGGAGCGCTTGGAATCCGTGTGGCTCCAGCGTCCCAGACATGGGCTCTGCTGTTGGCACGTCCCTTTCCATGAGCCATGTGCCTCTCTGGCTGGAACACCCCGCTCCCCCTGCTCTCACTATTTTTTTCCAAGAATTTATAGCCTGCCTCGGTTTTAGAAAACATTTACACAGAGCCCGACTAGGCTCCCAAGGGAGCGATTTCCATCCGTTCCCCTTGGCAGGCCAGGCGCCTCCTTCCTACTTTAGGTGTCTCCCCGCCTGGCATTCAGGGGGACAGTATTGGGTTTAGGGGTTTGGGCAGGTGTTTGTTCTCGAGGTGTGAGATGGAATGTCCAGAGAAGTTCCATGCTACATGGAGTTATTTCTGGAACTTGGCCTGAGGAGAGCTCGGGCTAGGCTTTCATAACCCTGGGGTTCTGAGCTGCTCATAGCATTGTCTGTCTTTTGTTTAGAAGAGAATGGCACATTTCATCTCACCTGGGACAGCCCAGTCACCCATCTGTGTTGTTGTGGACTAAAGGTCGAATTCTCAGAGGTCCCAGTGTGGCCACCCTTTCTTAGCTCTCAATTTGTTTGGAATAGGAACTAGTTCAATATACATGCAAGGGAGCCTTTAATTAGCCCAGAGGCGGAACCCCACTGCAGTAAAATAAAAGAGTGCTGTGTTTCCTGAGAGGTTATAAATGCTGCAGTTATAAATGTCCAAGTGGAAAAAGAGAGATCTCAGCGTGAGTGACTCAGTGAGATGACAGGGACTCTCTTGTGAGGGGCATCGGCCAAGCCTGGGTGTTTACTCTTGATCCTGAAGGTCCTGCGGCCCCCACAGGCCCCTGAGAGAGGAGGCATCCCTGGGACACTCCCAGAGCCTTCCCTTCCTGGCCAGAGGTCGTGGAGGGTCACTGACCCACTCATCCCGGCCTCCTGCTCTGGGCCCATCCCCCTTCCAGGGGCCCTGCTCTCTGGTAGTCCTCCCCACGCCTCAGACACTGGAGCCCCGGTGCCCCTCTGCCTGCACGCCACACAGCAGGCACTGAGATGCTCGCCTGCTTCTGGATGTCTTGCAGTGCTGGGCCAATGCTCCAGGGCCCATCCTCAGAATTTAAAGCTGGGCAGTTTATCACAGGTTCCCACACTGGTCAGTCAGAGCTGATGCAGCACATTTGGGAAAGATGGTCTCTAACTGGATGAGGGGCCTGAGAGGTACAGAGGTGAGGAAGGGCCCTGGGTATGCTTTGAAAGATCTGCCAAAGTGTTGCTCATCCTGCTGCTGGGCCCTGTGGAATGGGATGCGGCCCCCACAACTGCCTGGATTCAGCAGAAGCGAGTTTGTGATGAATCCACCAAGACAATGCAGAGGCCCTTGGCAGCACTTAGCTAGCTTACTGCTAACTGCTTTTGTCTTTGTGGTTATTAGTCCCAGAGGAGGCTAAGAAGCAGAGCGGATTAGGTGGCTTGAGCAGTGTTGCACAGCTGGTGAGAGCTGGAAGTGGCCTGCTTAGGCAGCTGGAGGGCCCTACTGTGCCCCACATGAGATGAGTTATAGAATCTTCAAATAGTATTTTTAAAATTCCATCATTTACTTTAGATCTCTATTAAAAAGCAATTCTTCAACATAATTCCAAAGTGTGAGGTCAGTTAGGCTGAGTTAAGAATACTCCTTTACGGGACCCCATGAGACACTCTTATTCCCTGGGCTCCAGGCTGGAGATGTGGGGACTTGCAGAGACAGTGTCCACTCAGCGCCTGCCTGTTCTCTTCCCTTTATGTTCGCCTCCCTGTATCACTAGGATGATCCTGGGCAAACCTCATCAAGCACCCCATTGCCAGCCAACTTCTCTAATAAGGGAAGTGGAGCTCAGAGAGGTTGAGTAACTCACCCACGGTCACACAGCTGTGGGCAGGATTTTTAATTAGGATTCACACCCAGGTAGATTATGCCAGAAAGTCTAGAGGGGGACTGAGAATGCGCACATAAATCGCTCCAGTGAAAAAGTTAAAACAAGCTTCATGTCACAAGGCAGGGGGTGGGGGTGGGGCACAAAGGGACCCTGACAGCTATACTGAAGACAAGAGAACTCTCCACTGTCTCATTGAGTCTAGGAAGAGGAAGGAAGATCCTGGAAGAGAGGGAGAAGGTGGAGGAATTCAAGGAGTGGGGGGTGGAGAGGTGGGGAGTACAGTCAGAAGAGGAGATGAGGAGGGGAGACGGGAAGGGGGAAAGGTGGACACAGCGGGGCCCATTGCACTGTGAGCCTCATTTCTGTCTTGAATTCATGATCTTTTGAATCATTGAGGTATAATTTACATACAGTAAAGTTCACTCTCTTTACTGCCCAGTTCCAGGAGTTTAACTTCCTGCCCTGAAACTCCCATCACAGCCACAATGAGAACATTTCTGTCACCCCACTCATCCCTGATGGCCCTTGGCAGCAGCCCGCTCTCCCTGAGCCCATTTCCCACCCCAATCTCTCCCCGGGATGTCAGTTGAAGTCTTGGCAGTCTGATTGCTCTCTCAGGACCTTGGATGTGGATGCAGACAATGGCATCATTTCTTTCTTTCTTCTCAGACACTGTTCCAGGGATGACTGCGGTTATGAGACTTCCATGGGGACGTATAGGTTCTGGTATTGGGTCTTTTTGATAGAGTGAATTGGTTTAGCTGAGTGGGCTCAAGTAGAGCAAGCTGGAGATGGTTCACGTGGGGTTGCCGCAGGAGGTAGAAGTGACTGACAGTGGTCAGCAGGCTGTGCCCAGAGACGCAGCCTGTCTCCTGGTGAGTCAGGGTGGGTGGGGAGCCTTTCCTTTATCAGGGCTCCCAAGTGGCTGTGGGTGCGGTGGGTGCGGCGGGCGCGGTGGGCACAGTGGGTGAGTACTGAGTGGTCCACCCAGGAACAGTTTCTTAATTTTGAGGACAGAAATGCACAGCCTGCCGTGAGCTCCCGCTCCTGTAGCCTAGGAAACAGACATAACACTGCCATCATCAACCCAGCAGCCTCAGAACACAGGCTCCTGTCCCGACAACGGACCATTTCAGGAGTTAGGGAGGAAAGCAGAGTGATTAAGTAGTTTCTAAGGAGTGTGTGTGTGTGTGAGAGAGAGAGGGAGAGAGGGAATTGAAAAGAAAATATTTAGGCAAATTCCTTTCCAAAATTAAATTGTTAATTTCACATTAAAGTGGTTGGTCAAGTTTAGAATTCCAATGTTTTTTAAAAAACAGAAAGCATGGATTTGGGAGTGAAACAGAGGTAGAGTTGCATTCTAGATGATTCCAGTAACCTTTTATTATATTAGATGTTAGCATAACCTCTCTGAGCTTCTGTTTTCTCATCTTATAGAGGGTTCCTTACCACTAGGGCCACCTGGAAAGCCCGTCCTGGCACATAGGAGATTCTTAAAAAGAACCCCTGTCTTTAGAATGTCAGCCCTATTGCAGGAGAGGGCTGTTTCCTGTGTCCTCTCCTTCTCTGAAGAGAAAAATAACGATTCTTTGTAACCTCACCTGGATGTAGCCACGCCTGAGAGCAGCGGCTCCTGGAAACATCCCTTCCTGCAGTCTTGCTCTTTCTTTCTGTCTCTGCTGACCCATCTGATGCCATGAGATGTGCCTGACGCCCTCCGTCCCTTGTTCCTCTCCGTATTCCCCAGGCTGGTTCGTCCCAGCACATCATCAGGACTTTGCTGAGTATTCCATTTCAGTCTCCATTAACAACTAACTGGCAGCCACGGTCAGTGCTTAGTAAATACCCATGGACATTTCCTGGAGAGGAGTTTTCTGTTTTTCTCCAGCGAAGACTTGCAGGGAAGATACTGTTAGTGCTTTTGAAATGAAAAGTTACTTTTTAAAGCAAACCTTTCACAAAGGTAAAACATAAGATTCATAGATTCAGTATTTGAAAGAAAGAAAGATTTCAGCGAGCTTAGTGTATCTATCAGTTTTGCTTTTTTGTTTCAGATCGATTTTTTTTTGTTGGAAGCAGGGCTAGGGGATGGTTGAACTTCATACAGATCAATTCTACACGTTTTGGGGGGCCGAGTGGTTGGTACTTGAATGGAGGTAAAGTTGAGATGTTGCCTTCCCTTTGGCCAATTCTTCACATACTTGTGAGCACATACCTTTGAGCACAGGTGGGCACTGGTTAATCTGTGTTCAGCCAGGATGAGAAGGAATGTTTTCATTTTTCTTCCTGTCTTCTTCATTTTCTTTGCTTACTTTTGAAATATCTTGGGGGTGTCTCTTTCCCTCCTTGTGAGATAGCCCCTGCTCAAAAGTCAAGTGGGAGTGGGCAGGGAATCGTCACAGGATAGCAGGGGTGGAGTGGCCAGTCTGTCCTGCAGCCTCTGCCCTTTAACGAGGCAGAGAATGTCCTCTGGCTCTTTTCTTCCTTCTCTTTTTTTTTTTCCCCAGATGAGAACCTCCCTGGTGTGTCTTTCAGTGGGAGCAATCGGAGCTGTACTTACATTTGATTTTTAACCAGGCCCTGGCTGCAGGGAAAACATTACCAGAATAACTCACAGGCCACCTTTTGGAAGGGGCTCTGGGTTTTGTTCGACGGGGTGGGGACAGTGGGAAGGGATGGGGCACAGCGAATGGTTGATCTGCACTGGGACAGGTAAAGGCTCTCTCTTGTCCTGCATCTGCAGCGGAAACACTGGGGGTCCTGGGTGGCTCAGTCTGGAGATTTGGGTCTCCATTTGCAGAATAAGGATGAAGTTCCTTCAAAATCCCCATGAGCTGGAAGCACAAAATTATAACATGTCATTTAAATATACGAAAGGAGGCAAGGGGCAGATGAAGTGAACGACTCCGCCTTCCACCCTTCACCCACCCCGTGGCTCTGATAGCACTCTGCGTTCTGCGATGGAGCAGAGCTTCACAGCCCCAAGCCTCCTTCACCTGAGGGGTCCCACCCTCCCTTCCGCTGGGAGCTGGCGATGGTGGTGGTGGTGGGACCCCAGCCCCAGCCCTGCCAAGCCTCACAGAAGTTAGTTTGGCTTCATCAGTTCTCTGAAAATTACTTGTTGCATCACTTTTCCAAATCTCATTAAAAGGGGTACTTTGCCATCAGTTATGTCAGAATGTCCTTGAAAACTGGCCAGAGTTTTGGGGGCTTCACACAACGGGTTAGGGCTTGTGTCTCATTTTCCTGGAGGGTTTAGCAGTCAGTCATGCAAGGGCTTCCTCCCCCAAGCCTCCCGGATAACTTTTGTCCCCGGTGATTCTGTTTTCATTGCTCTCACCCTGCAGTTTTCACATGGGGTCTCAGAAAACAAAATTCCAGCGCCATGTGGGCAAGGTCACTCTTCTCCAGGTGTGGTTTAGAGGGGCCATACCTAGATGGGGACACCCTGCCCACCCTGCAGCTGTGGGAATTAACCGACTCACAGGTGACAGGAGGATGAAGGACACGGGGAGGGGCAAAGATACTGTGTCATTGTTATGCACCTACTGTGTACCAGGACCCTATCACACCCGCAGTTCCTGCGCCGCACAGATAGCGTTCAGACGTCCCTCTGGCCTCTGCCTATCTGATAGGCACATTGAGTCGTGTTTAGGTTCACAACTCTTGTTTTTATTGACATTTTGAAACCCTCACGTTGACTTCAGCACCTTTCCAGTCTTATTGGGTGGCATTTGAAGGCCCACTAAGTGGGTCTGTGCAGTCTACTTGGGGGAGAGGTTGTTTTGGTGTCTGGGGAGTGGAGACCCTGGGGCTGCAGGTGGTCAGGGACTGTGGGCACTTCTCCCATCAGACTCTTGTTTATTTGTTTGGCTGTCATTATTTTTTTTTTTTTTTTTACCTAAGACAGCAGAGCATCTTTCCAAAATAGTTCCCTAGGTTTTGTCATGTAAGAAGCAGCCAGAACATTCAGTCTCTCAGTACTCGGGGCCCACTGGGGGGTCCCTAATGCTGGGGATACCACAGGTATCCCCAGATACAAAAAACAGATCCCTTCCCTCCAGGAGCCCATGTTCTTGTGGGGGAGACATTGGTAAGTCTGCAGTATATCTGGCTGTTTGTGCGTGTCCCCCAGCAGGGACAGAAAGGAAGGTCAGGAGAATCCACACTGAGGAGGTGAGAGAGCAAGCCAGGATAGCACTGCAGGTGGAGAGCAGCATGAGCAAAGGCCCTGGGGCAGGTGTGTGCCTGCTGTGGTCTCAGTGGTGAACAGGAGGGGGATGCCAGGCCTTGTCCACCATGGAAGGAGCTTTTAATAATTGTGGCTACTCATATTAGGAGCCTAGGCTTCCCTGGTGACTCAGTGGTAAAGAATCTGCCTGCCAATGCAGGAGACGCAGGAGATGTGGGTTTGATCCCTGGATCGGGAAGATCCCCTGGAGGAGGACATAGCAACCTACTCCAGCACACCTGGAGAATCCCATGGACAGAAGAGCCTGGCAGGCTGTAGTCCATGGTGTCACGAAGAATTGGACACGACTGAGCAACAGCCCACATGGACTCACATATTAGCCCTGGGCCTGTGTTCTTTATATATGTTCTCTAATTCTTACAAGTGTCTTGAAATATAATACTGATTATTGCCTTTTATAAATCAGGGGCTTGGACAGTCTAAACGTCGTGACCAGGAATGCACAGAGTAAACGCAGAGCAAGAGTCCCACCTGCAGATTCAGGGAAACTCAGTCTGAGTCCTTCTGTGGAGAATGCAGGGCAGGGGCAGTGGGTGCCAGAGGCCCCTCTTCCTTCTTGCCCCCCACATCCCGGGATCACAAAGCATAGGTGCAGCGGGGAGGCCCCTGGACAGCCCCCCAGAGGCCCAGTGCTGCCTTTAGGAAGATTCAAGCTCCTACAGAGTGATTTAGAAGTTTTGGCCGGTCTGACTTTGAGGGCTCACTGATTTGGTTTGTATACTTTTCCTATAGGTATAAAATGTATTGGACATTTTCCACCATAAAAAGTAACCTGCATGCACGGTAGGAAGTTTAGAAAGGAGTCTGTGGTGGGGTTTGGCTCCATCCCTCACTTCATACCCTGTGAAGCTCTGAGGGTCCATGAGACCAAGTCCTAAATGTTCTGTGCCCAGTCTCACACGCTGCCTGTGTTTTGTCAGTGGCAGTTGAGTTGTTTTTAATGTGTTTATTATTATTTTAAGATTTCTAATACTAATAAAAACAGTAAGATTGGGATTACTCGTAACTCTGCAGCCAAGGGAATATCCTGCCCTGTTCCACTTCCTGCAGGCCCTTGTGGACTGTTCTCCATGTGGGGCTGGCCATGGGGCTCTATTCAAAATAATTAACGGGTACTTTGGGGCAGTGCCTGAATTTAAATCAGAAGAATTTTTGTACAGCTCATTCTTGGCTTCCGTTTTTCACTTAATTCATTGTGCCAGTCCGTTTTCATTCAGATTGAGGGAGGAGGACTGGAGTCATGGACGCACGGACATCTGTTTTTAGACATTGCCAGCCCCCTGCCGGCTGTGAGGCTAGTGGTCTGCCCTGGCCACCCCTGGGCTTGGTGCTGTCCACTCCTCCGCTCTGGGGGGATTGAGATTCTCTTGGAGCAGACTGTCTTCTGCTGCTCACTCAGCAAAGCAAAAGGGGAATACCTGATTCCCCAGGCCTTGCCTTATTTTCTTGGCCACAGCTGGTGAAGAAATGAGATGGAAGATGCTTATCTGTGTACTCTGACTTTCAGTGTCTGTGTTTGAGTTTCAGGTAGGGCACAGGCATCCCCTTCTTGTGCACGGTTGGGGCAAAGGACTTGAACTGGTGTCTGTCTTATGCTCCAGCTCCCACTTCACCCACGGGCTGTTCTGCATGAGCCCAGAACATCCTAAACACCGTGACCTAGTGACTCACACATGGGTCAGTTTTTCCCTTTCACAGTGGGAGGGGTGACATTTGCAGGTGTCCCCTAACTTGGGGCACTCATTCCAGGGTTCCCGTGTGCGGAGCTGGGTTCAGCAGCTCCTCCCCCTGGCACCTTCAGGTCACTCGCTGCCACCATGCAGAGCATTATGACCGGCTGCCACCTCTCTGTGGATGGGGCAGGGCAGCAGGGGGGCCAGCCTACAGAGCCAGAGAACCTGGGTTTTGTCCCATCTGCGCTTCTCAGCAGCTCCCCAACCTGGGAAAGTTACTCATGCTCTTTTAGCCTCAATTCTTCATCTTTACAAAGGGAATATGCTAGAAAGTCAGAGAAAATACACTTGAGTGCATACCCTGTGATTGGTGCTCTGTGACCACCAGCTGTCACTGACACCATTCCCTAACGACCCTACAGCTGCATCTAGTTCCTGCCTCTTACTTAGACGCTCACGTCCAGTTGTCTGTCTTGAAGACTTGGTTTATTTACTGTATTTTGTGTATCATTGCTCCCCCCAGCCTTCCCACCAGGCACTACATTAAAAGGAGGGTCCCTGGGTTCATACCAGCCTGTATCCCTGTGTCCAGTGTCCCCTATCACTTCTCGCTCTGCTTCTTCCTCTCGTGCACAGTTGGGATAAGAAGGAAGCTGGAGTCTCATGCGCTCTCAGTGTAGCAGCCCAAGACACCCCACAAGTCTCTGTCCTGGAGTGTCAACCCTGTGTTTTTTAAAAAAGCTGAAACCTGCCGATGGTGGAGTGCATCAGGGCTAGAGCTGGGTCCCTCAGAGCGGCTCCAGGCCCAGTCGCTGCTGGAATGCAGTGGCTCCTGGGGCCGCAGACACGGGTCAAGCCCTCTGTGGCTCCGTTATTGTGGTCTGCCTGCAGTTTCACAGTTGGGAA
Source organism: Tragelaphus eurycerus (assembly GCA_935064755.1). Taxonomy (NCBI): domain Eukaryota; kingdom Metazoa; phylum Chordata; class Mammalia; order Artiodactyla; family Bovidae; genus Tragelaphus; species Tragelaphus eurycerus. The sequence goes on along the minus strand of CAKXYN010000002.1, from coordinate 20,991,579 downwards.
TACAGGGAGGCAGAGGAGGATGCAGTGGGAAGGTGCTGACCGTGAGCTCTCTTGTTTTGTTGAGTGCCCTCCCAACTTTTTGTTGTGAGCTACTGAGTGGTTGACTGCCGCCGCCAAGGCCATAATTAATAATAGTGGCAGTGGGTTCCACTCTTCCCATCTGCATTGGAGGCCTAATTTTGTTTTCCTTGGCCATCCCTGTGAATGGAGATCAGTGCTTACCCCTTTGTGTTTTGAGGTCCTGCTGTGCCTTTCTGGGCACCTTCTTGGCCCAAAGATGCTGCACTTCCAGGAAGGCAGGCCGGAGACCAGTTTCTGTGTTTTCTCTTTTTGTTGAGCTACATATTTAGACTCTAGCAGATCTCAGAAGGTTGAGAACAGCAGGCACCTATGTTAGATGTTCAGTTTACTAAGGATTTGTTACCCAGGACCCTGGAAGATGCCTTGTAGGTGCTGACAGAAGCTCTCCCCTGTCTTATATGCACAGTCCATTCTTGAGTCTTGGAGACTTGTGAGTGGAGCTGTGCTCACCATTCATACTACAGATGAAATGAACAGTGAGCCCTCGAGGCAAGGTGACTCTGAGTGTGAAGAAGCCCAAAGATTCTCTAAATGACCCTTCTCTTTGCATAAAAAGGTAGGGCCTGAAGATGTTTGATTATTCAGATTTCTTTGTGGGCATTTGGTACGCAAGAGTATATGTAGAATTTTTGGATTCTAGCCAAATTTTTGGATTCTAGAGTCTTTGGCTCTGAGCCTTCTAAGTTATGAATTGTTTATTTGTTCAGACAAAGTATAGATGTGTTCTAAGAGCCCAAAGCCCCTTTTCATCTTTGACTTACAGTCTGTCTCTCGTTTTCTCCCCACCAGTGCTGCACACGCAGGGGCCCGTGGACGGCAGTCTTTACGCCAAGGTGAGAAAGAAGAGCGCTTCAGATCCCAGTGTCCCAGGTGGGTCCCCCGCCGTCCCGGCCGCCAGCAGCCCAGACCACAGTGACCACACCCTGTCTGTCAGCAGTGACTCAGGCCACTCCACAGCCTCGGTGAGGACCGACAGGACCGAGGAGCACCTGACTCCAGGACCCAAGAGGGGCCTGAGCCCCCAGGAAAAGGCCGAGCTGGATCAGTTGCTCAGTGGCTTTGGCCTCGAGGATTCTGGAAGCCCTCTCAAGGATATGAGCAATGCTCGCAGCAAGTACAGTGGGACCCGCCACGTTGTACCAGCCCAGGTCCACGTGAACGGAGATACCACCCCCAAGGACCGAGAGACGGACATCCTGGATGACGAGATGCCCAGCCACGACCTGCACAGTGTGGACAGCATTGGGACCCTGTCCTCCTCAGAGGGCCACCCGTCAGCCCACCTGAGCCCCTTCACCTGCCACCAGAGCAGCCAGAACTCCCTCCTGTCTGATGGATTCGGTAGCACCGCCGGCGAAGATCAGCATGGTGCCCTGGCCCCAGATCTGGGGCTCGCCGTGGAGCCCCTGTTTGAGCGAGAGCGGGCTTTCGGGAGCCGTGAGCCCAAGCAGTCGCAGCCTGTGCTCAGGAAGCCCTCTGTGCCCGCCCAGACGCAGGCCTATGGGCCGAGTGGCTACTCCACGCAGACCTGGGTGCGCCAGCAGCAGATGGTGGCGGCTCACCAGTACAGCTTTGCCCCTGACGGGGAGGCCAGGCTCAGCGGCCGTGGTGCAGCCGACAGTTCTGGCCTGCTGCAGACACAGCCTAGGGTACCGCTCACCCCTACTCGGGGGCCAGCAGCAGAGTGGCCGTCCAGAGGAGCATAGGTCCTGGGCCACATCCTCCCGATATACAGAGACCCCCTCCTGGCAAAGCAGCCTTCAAACCCAGGATTCCAGATGTCAAAGTCGTGAATGGTGCTGGCCCGGAGCTGGGCACAGACCTGTCCCCAGGCTCACCCACCCTGGACATCGACCAGTCGATCGAACAGCTCAACAGGCTGATCTTGGAGCTGGACCCCACCTTTGAGCCCATCCCCACCCACATGAACATGTCGGGCAGCCAGGCCAACGGCCCCATGCCCCCAGACGGCATGGGAGGTGGGCTGCGGGCCAGTGGCCGCCTGCAGGATACAGGAGATGGCCCTGGCAGGGCGAGGCAAGGTGAGCTGGGGTTTCATGGGATGCACACTTGCCTGTGTCTGTTTTGCAGAATAAGGTTTTATGGAAGAGCTCCGGGCTCATCACAGAGTCTGAAAGAGGGGAATGAGGAGGACATTTGGGGCCTTGGGCACAGTCTTGTGAGGACAAGCAAGTGACCACACTGTGCAGGTGTGGACTGTGGCCACAAGCTGGCCATGCAAGGAGTGGGGAGGCTGTTCATGGGGCAGCAAGCTCGAGCTAGAGAGAGAGGGTCATGGGGTGGGTGGAGGTGGGGAGGGGGAGGAGTGATGGAGGGGGAGGTTCTGGAGAGTCGGGGCCTAGAGGCCTTATGGTAAGGATCCCAGCCACCGCGGCAGGCTGCAGGGTCCAGCGGCAGCCCCAGGGATGCAGGCCCTGAGGGCGTCCCTTTGTGCACCCTGCAGCCTTTGGGGCTCTGCTGCACAGGAGGTGGGCACTGTGCAGGCTCTTAGAATGTGGCTTGTGCGGAGCCAGGGCCAGGCCTTCTGCCCAGCTGTGAGACCTGGGAAGGCGGAGGGTGGCTGTAGTGAACAGAGGTGACCTCTGGGTGTATGGCTGAATGGATGTGGGAGCAAGCATTGGGTTCTAGCCTGTGATAGGCTCTCCATGTTGGAGAGGCACAGGCTGTGGGACCAGGGCGGATGCCCCGCAGGCTGTGGGCACTGGGACAGAGTGGGTCAAGGAATAGTAGGTGAGGCCATCGGGGTAGTGTGTGTATAGAAGCTTCCACACACAGGAGATGGGCCAAATCAGGTATCCAAACCTGAGTGCTGCTGAAGTCTGGGGAGATTTAAGGAGGGGGTAGAGCTGCAAGGACCAGGGGTAACCTTGGGGTTGAGAGTGTGGTGACCAGTGAGACCAGGCCTCCCTGTGTTGGTATGTCGGTGTGCATCCACATCTTTGGTGTCAGCTGGTTCCCTAAGGATGCTGCCTCTAAAAGTGAAGATGGGAGGCGGGATGAAGGAAGGATTCTGTAGCTTCCTCCTAGTCCTGAGTCTGACCCCAAGGGCTGAGCCAGGGTCACTGATGGGGCAAGAGTGCTGCTCTTGCCTCTGGCATTGTTCTGGGCCCTTTCATCTTCTCAGGCCCCTCAGCTGCAAGGACAGATCCCGTCTTACAGTTGAGTTTCCAGAGGTGTCAGGATGTGGCCTGCCCAAGGTCTCATAGGTGGTTCGCAGGAGAGCAGGACTCGGCCCCGTGGCTACATACAGAGGCCCTGCCTGCTTTGCAGTCAGACAGGGTGGATTTCACACTCAGCCAGGTCCCAGATGGCTTGGGGAACCTGAGCTTTGCAGACCTTGGTCCTGTCTAGCTGTGCGTTGGCTGACTGTGTGCTTTGGGTTAAGGGTGTGGTTTCTGAATTTCTCTTCGCTCCATCTATTAAACCCTGTCACATCCCTGGGGGTGGAAAGGTACAAGCCCCTGAAGGGCACCTGGATCATAAGTGTGATGATGCTGTGACATCCGGGCTTCCCTGGTGGCTCGATGCTAAAGAATATGCTTGCGTGCAGAAGATGCAGGTTCGGTCGCTGGGTTGGCGAGGATCCACTCCAGTATCCTTGCCTGGAGAATCTTGTGTACAGAGGCGCCTGGTGGGCTACACTCCATGGGATCGTAAAGAGTGGGACACGACTGAAGCAACCGAGCTCGCACGCACCTTGTGACATTCATTTCCTTTCTCTGAGCACCTGGGCCCTTGGATATCAGAAGTTTGGGAGTTGGGAAAAACTGAGAGAACCTTCTGGGAATAGGCTATCAGACTTGAATATGTAGCTGTTGGAGTAGTTAATTGTAGCAACAAAACAGATGGAATGATTTGGATATATGAACTCATTTAGACAGATACATTCAGGAGATTCTGAGTTTAAAAAAAAGTTTCAGTGGGAACAAAGCTATCTGCATCCTGTCTCTTACCTCACCAAACCTACTTAAAAGGAATTTCTTGGAAATATTAAAACCAGAAATCTTTTTTTTTTTTTTCTTGGATTAAAACCTCCTTTGAGATTTGGAAGAGGTTGGAGGTGGCTGAGTATATGAAAGAGGGAAGGATTCTAAGCTCAGGTTGCCGTCTGACAGCTTCCTTCAGTTCAATTGTTTTCCAGCGGATGGAACATAGTCCCAAATGACTCGTCTGTCTTGTAACAGTAGAACATAGACAATGTTTATGGAGTTTTAGAAAGTCCCTTCATCTCCTCCATCCTTTATATAGCTATTCTTAAATTACTTGATAAACTCATCACTGTAATTACTGAAATTTTAATTTTGATTTTAGATCTTTTCTATTTCCTGGTCTTATAAAGTAGTGACATTTTTAAAATGAAGGGACTTGAATACTTCAACAGACCTGTAAAATTTCAGTGAATGTTGGGTTATTAATTTTGCAAATTCAGTTAAGAGTGTTTATTAATCCATTCATGTTTGTTAGGAATCTTGGGTATTTGTCAGTTTTCTTCTATACTTGTAAAACTATGGTGATGTCAGGGGATGAGGTATAAATAAACATGGGCACTAATCTTCAGAGACCTTCCTGAAATTTGGGGGTGAGTTCCTGGTAGGACCCCTGAGCAGTGATGAATACCCGCCAGCTGGGCAGCTCGCAGCTCACAGTGTGAGGACTGGCCTTCTAACTTGGATTTCGGCTTTCAGTTTCAGAGCGAGCTCCTGTTTGAGGACAGTGCCAAGCCGGGAAGTGCAGAGCCTTGGAGACTCGCACCACATTGATGAAAAGGATCTGGACAGTGTAGAGGGTTCTTGGAACAGTCTGCAAGCAGACTTCTGGCTTTTGTTCTGGGACGTCTTGTCTTGCTAGAAATCCCGTCTAAAGAATGTGCATGTCTCTAGCTTTCAGCCCTTTGAATTGAGGTGGAGAGAGAACTTTCTTCTCTCCCTGACTGGTGTAGAGGACACTGGAACCCATTTGATTTTAATATCAAAATATCATCTGAGTATTTACATCTTTCAATTGCAAAAAAGCTAGATCAGCCAGCAGTAGAAAAAAATCGCTAGATGGCAAGGAGAGTCAGCTAACCAACTGATGCTGAGATGTGGAACCTTTAAGAAGGTTTGGGGATGCTGCATCCTTGTGCTTTGAAGATGTTCAGATCCCCAGTGCACACATCCATCCTCTGGATGGGGGAGGCGAGGGCTGCCAAGCTGGACTGGTCCACATGTGGTTCTTGGCTCTACCATACTGAGTAGGAAGGGGACAATGAGTCTGAAAGGCTCCATGATATTTACAGGACAATGGCTCTCACCCCACAGATGCATCGTCCGATGTCTGTGTGCCTGAGGCTCACCCTATTGATGTGGGTCAGTATCTGACCAGAGTGGCCTCATGTCTTGCATACAAATAGAAAATAGGCTGGAAAGTTCTGTGATGCTGTATTTTCTACATGAGACCCTCCTTGGCTTGCCTTGCATCTTTCCCCCAGATGCTGACTGCTGCACACTGTGTCTCAATTCTGGCTGTAGACAAAGGTTTGTCACAGAGATGTTAGCATCCTGAAGTTGGTGAAATCCTTCACTCTTTGCAGATTGTGTCCTGATTATAAGAAAGACTACAAGTTACCTGGTGGTAGGGAGTTGGGGGTGGTATTACCTGAAACTCCTCCTGGGGATTGCTGCATGTCCTGCACAGCTCACATTGCACCAGCTCTTCAGGCAGCAGCATGTCTACCGTGGCTCTGGTTATTTCTGAGATGACAATTATATGCGAAGGCTAAGCATTTTCTGAGAAAGTCTACCTGCAGTCAGCACAATAACAATAATGGTGAAGATGGTGGTGGTGGTAGGGTTAATGATGGTTGTGATGGTGGTGGTGATGGTGATGGTAGTGATAGTGATGGTGATGATGACGATGGTGGTGGGGGTGGTGATGGTAAGGTGATAGTAAGCACTGCCTCTCAGCACCTTCACTGTTCTTGGCGCTATGTCTGCATCACTCCTGATGTTCATTCCCAATAAATAAACAGGCTTCCCTAGAAGCTCAGCTGGTAAAGAACCCGCCTACAATGCAGGAGACCCCAGTTTGATTCCTGGGTCAGGAAGATCCCCTGGAGAAGAGTTAGGCTACCCTCTCCAGTATTCTGGCCTGGAGAATTCCACAGACAGAGGAGTCTGGCAGGCTGCAGTCCATGGGGTCACAAAGAGTTGAACACGACTGAGTGACTTTCACTTTCATAGTGTATAAACAGCCTCCATCTGTCTCACTCTGCATCCTATGGCTGAGACCTAATTCCACTCAAATTCTGCTCCCAGATCAAAAAACCCCTGGAGGCCAGTGCCAGTGACTTCTTTTGTTTCCTGGCACATAGTAATGTTTGTAAGTAGAGCAGATGTGGTGCTGGTGGATGTGCAGGTGACCCTCCAAGAACTCATGTGTCTTTGCTGAATTGGCTTGGAGAAATTAGCGAGGTTCATCATGGGCTGGGTAGGAAATCAGTCCTGGCTCATGAGACAAGAGAAAGGCCCTACAGTGGTGGAACCTCAGAAAGCCTTGGGAGGCCTTGTAAAATGGGGTGAGATGTGGAGGCGTTTCACTCCATGCAGGTGCTCAGCGCCTCTGCAGCTCCCCTGCTCTGAGCGGACACCAGACTGTGCTTCAGCCACGGCCTGTCTGGGCGCTGCTGGGGCCTCGTGCTGCCCCACCCCTGAGGTCACCCAGCTGTACTGCATCCCTGTTCAAAAGTGGGTTTCTTAGATCACATCCTTTAAGTGAGGGGAGATTTCAGCTGATAATACCAAGTAACAAAAGGAATGACTCAATATGTGAAGTTTATGATTCCACGGATGGCAGGAGGCCGGCTCTCTTTGCTCATACCTACGGGCTCCTTGTTTCCTATTGTCGAAATACTTTATTCATGGCACATCAACTCCCCCACCCACAGTTGTCGGCTTCTGGCCTGCCTCATGTTCAGTTCACAGAAGGCACTAGGTCATTGTGCCAGTGCCCCTCTTGTGGGCATAGTCATCCCTCCAGGAGTGCCCATCCACGTCAAAGGTCTCATTTATGCTGAAGGAGAGTCACAGCAACTTCCAGTCCTTGATAGTGGAAAGCCCATCAATTTACATTATACATTAAACCCCAGCCAAAGGGAACCAGTATGAGAACCTGAGGTCGTCAGCCGTGGGTCCGCACCAAGAGTGCGGGACCTCCTGAGCACGGGTGGGAGCTGTGGCGTCAGGAGCCCAAAGGGGTGTGACAGGAGATCCAGGGGCATCGGGGAGTAGAGAGCAAGGCCTTTCTGGGGGAAAGGTGGGTGCGGGCTGTGCAGACACTGGGGAGAGGCTGGGCCCAGGTGCACGGAAGTGCAGGTGTGTTCATGGATCAGGAATCCAGGTGCATGGAGAGGGAGGAGAAGAGGGAAGAAGCGGTGAGTGTGGACACAGAACACATCTGAGACAGAATGCCTGCCTTCAGTATTTCCTCTGTTCCCTGAGGCTTCAGACCTTGAGTCGGGGAAAAGTTCCCTGGGCTGACCCCAGCGTCACCTGGGGCAGCAGGACCCAGGCCTACTGTGGACCCCAGCCAGCTGCTGCAAGGCTTTGGGGGCAGCCCCTGTGCTTCCAGGGAAGCCGGGCTTCTCAGAACCAAGAAGGCTCCTCAGGATCGCCTGCTTTCAAGGCACTCCTCGTTCTTCTGGTTGAATGAAGTGGAAGATGACGTCCCATCACAGAGAGGAAGCCTGAGGTCAGAGAGGGCGGGTGACTCAGACTCAGAGTTGGCCCATGGGCCCTTCCTGTGTTAGTTCTTAGGCATTTCCGGGAAGAGGGTACCGGATCAGGGTCAGAACCTGCTGCAGACTGTGTGATCTGGGGATGTATTGAGCAGAGAGTGAGGGCTCAGGGCTTTTTTCTCCACCCTTAGGCCTTTTTTCATCACCTTCCAAGACAGGATGACCATTTACCGGTCAGGGGTGGTCCTGTGTCCAGGGGCAGGACCTGGCATCCTTGCAGAAGCCGGCTGCAGTTCTGTGTCCTTGGGCGGAGTGGACTTGGTAGGGCCCACCCTGGCAGCTGAAGGCAATCTCAGGAATAAGAGGGTGAAGGATGAGTTCCGCTGGTTTCCTCCGAAACACAAAGCGAAGCGCTAACTCATTGAAACTAGGTTTTGGTTCTCTTTGGATGGGTTTAGATGGTGGGTGCTATGCTCACACGTCTAATGTAATCTGGATTCGGGTTCACTCATGTTGTCTGAAGAGCTCTAGCAGAGTAGAGCTTAAGGAAATGTGTCTATACCTCCTTACCTCTTCAGCATCTTCAGCTGAGTCACTTTTATTCAGTATTGCAAGATGAGAAAGTCAAACAGAGATCTGTTGCAGAACAGTCTGAATATGCTTAATGTTGAACTGTGCACTTAAAAATGGTCAAGGTGGCAAATGAAGTGTTATGTGTTTTTAACACAAAAAAAAGGTGAATACATTTTAAAGGCTAGAGTAATTTCTTAATTGACCTGCTCTGTGTATGCATATTTGCATCCCTTGGAATCTGTCAAAGTCATAGCTCCTACGTGGGTGTCTGCCTGACGCTGTCTTCCCCTCCACTTGCCTCTCTTCTTCCTTCCTTCCATGCACAAGGTCCTGATCACACAAGTCTGGAAGGGGCTTGTGATTAGAGTTTCTGGCTGCCTGCTGTGATCACAGTCCCTGGACCCAGTTAATCTAACTCTGCCTTCAAACCTGCCCTCTCACTGCACACTGAAACCCCCTGTACCTTCAGCTGTCCACTAGAGCTGTTCCCAGTGAGCAAGGTGGTGAGCGTCCTTGGGTCAGCGAAGGCTTACAGGGCACCATCAGTGTCCTCATGACAGCTCTGGATGTTGTTTTCAACCTGAGCTGGAGCATATGTTTTCAGGCTGTGTGTCATCCTGCCCAGTCTCAGTACAGCTACAGGATGCCCTGGCCCTCAGGACACACATGAGCAGGGACCCACCGGGCACGGTGCTTCCCTCAGGGAGCCTGAGGAGGCCTGGAGCTCCATTCAGTGGCCTCCACCTGTCAGGGACTCTCTGGGTTGTCATAGGTCAGCCTAGGGTCACATCCTCTCTGAAATGCTTTCCCGACCACCATCTCTTCCACACGTGTCCAGGCTCACCACTCATCTCCATGGAAAGCACTGACCTGTGACTGTCTCTTTGCTCTTCTATCACCATCCGCCCCAGCCACCCCACGCCAGTCATGAGCTCCTGGAAAGCAGGAGGAACCAAGAATTAGGGTGGCAGGGGAGGAACTTCCTCCTACCCAAGCCTACCAGGGAGGGAACCAGGGTAAAGGAGATTGTGGAGTGATAGCCAGTGAACCCAGGCTGAGGGCTTCTGGTGATGTTTCTGGGAAGGACTCTTGTTCTCTATTTGTTGCCACAGGCGAAACTGCACTTTCTCCACCTGTGAGGTCCTGTCACTGGAGGTGAGTGGTAGGTGGGGTTTTCAGGTGCCATCAGGTCCAAAAGGAGGGTCCCGCCTGGGGTTAGGACAAGCCATGCCCTTTCAAACTGATGCTTTAGGACCATGAAGAGCAGTGGACAAACAGATGCTCACAAGTGCACATTTAGTGATGGAGTTGGCCTGCCACGTTGCAGGGAGCTCTGCATACTTCTAATTGGGGAAAGATTTTAGAGTGAGAAATGCATGGTCATTGCTGGAAGCTGTTGTTGCAACTACTTACTTTTGTTGCATAAAAAGCATGTTATAAATTTGAGAGTTCATGAATCAGTTCCTTTTGCTCCAGTGACCCTCACTGCACCAACAGGCGGATTTGAGTGCCCCAGGCGGTCACCCCGACTGGCGTCTCCCCACGTTCCTGAGAGGCCTGCAGGTGTGGCCTCTTCTATTTGCTCTGTACCACCTGGGCCTGCAGAAGTGATTCTCAAGCCCTCAGGCCCACCATTCTGTGTTTAGAACATCTGTTATCTGATGCCAACTTTACTACCCTGAAATCAAAGTCACAGCTTATGTAAACTACTTAAACAATTTTTTAAAATACATGTAACACCCTAACACTCATGTTAAAGGATAAATTTTTAGAAAAGCAATTTATTTAATTTAGTGTTCATCTTAAGGTGAAGACCCTCAGGCAGGCCAGCCTAGGAAACAAAAATCATCCCCTCAGATCTTTTTTTACTGGGGAAAAATGCATCTGTTGTAAAATTTACCATTTAACCATTTAAAATGTACAATTAATGGCATTAAGTACCTTCACAGTGTCGTACAACCATCCCCTCTATCTAGCTCCAGAGCACTTCTGAAACTTCAAAAGGAAATCTGTACTCAATGGCAGTCACCCCCATTCCCCTCTCTCCCAGCCCCTGGGAGCCCCACTTTGTTTTCTGTCTCTGGAGATTCTCTTCCTCTGAGCATTTCACATAAATGAGATCATAGGATATGTGTTGCCTTTGCAGTCAGGCCTCTTTCATTCAGCATAAGGTTTGGCAGGCTCACTCATGTTGTAGCGCAAGGCTGAGTGATATTCAGCTGCATGGACAGCCCATACTGTGCTTAATCAGTCATCTGTGGATGGTGACCTTTTGGTGACTATGCATAGAGCTGCTGTAAATGTTCACGTGTAAGTATTCATTTGAACCCCTGGCTTCCCTGGTGGCTCAGACGGTAAAGAATCAGCGTACAATTCAGGAGACTCAGGTTCAATCCCTGGGTTAGGAAGATCTCCTGGAGAAGGAAGTGGCAACCCACTCCAGTATTCTTGCCTGGAAAATTCCATGAACAGCGGAGCTTGGTAGGCCACAGTCCTTGGGATCGCAAAGAGTCGGACACGACTGAGCAACTGACACTTTTCATTCTTTGGGGGTAATACCCAGGAGTGGAACTGCTGGACCATGTGGCAGTTCTTTGGCTAAGTTGCCAAGAAGCCGCCCCCTCAGATGTTTGAAAGTCTGCTTTGATGACCCCCTGGCCTCTGGTATGGATGGCTTGTTTCCAGAAGCTCTGCCTTGTGTGTGGTAGAAATAAACTGGTCAGTACAGGTGTGACTGACGCTCACATATGCCTTCACTGGGGAGAAGTGTTAACTTTTGTCATCCTTGGGTAGATAACACCAAGACCCCACTCTTGCTCAGGATAAAGAGGTTAAGGCAGCTCCCGCCGAGACAGGCCTGGGAGGCACAGCTCCCTTGGCTTCTCTCTGCAAGTCTTGGTGTTGTTTCTTCTTGTGGCCCGTCAGCCATTCGGGCCTAGGGCCTCATCTGCCTGCATCGCCTTCCCCTGAAGGTGGCCAAAAGTGGACAGTCGTCATGACCATCCTGAGGTACACTGTCGAAAAGTCACAGTTGCTGAAAGATGAAGTATGTGAGGAGAGGCCAGTAAGATCAAGTGATGGTAGTGGGTGGAAGGAAAAGGTAAAAATACAATAAATTCAAATAAGCAAAAAGGAACTCACACTCGGCCCCAGCCTCTGCTGATGGTGCCGAGATGGGCAGGAGTCACGCGGGGGGCAGTAGTGGTCTTGCCTTTTGGTTGCTGTGCGACTTTTTACATCTGTGCTGTAAATTACAAGCTTACTCTGGGTAAAACATGAGCATATTGCTGAAATTTCTTATAGTAGAAGGGAATGCTTCCTAGCTTTTTGGACACAATCAGTTTCCCTCTTAAATCTGTCATTTTAGAGGAAATGCTACCACCTAACCAAGCACTTTGCTGTTCCCCAGTGGAAACAATTTCCACTTTTGTAATCCAAATGGTAGGCGTCCTTTCCTTGGCCTCTTGGCGTTCTTTGACTGGAGTCCGCTGGTCGCATTCCTATACACGCTCCTAAGGCTCTGGGGTCCGTTGGGTCAGAGAGGGATCCCAGGGGGTGAGGCTGCTCCCTGAGCTCTTCAACATTATTTTGCACTCAGACTAGGAATTTCTAAAAGGCATCACCCAACCCTTTAAGAATATACCTGGCAGCTGAATCAATTCCTATTTCAGTTTAAGGAGGGAAAAGCTCCTTACGTCATTGTTAAATCATTCTGGGAACATTTAAGCTGGGAGGAGTGTTTGGGTTTCTCATTGTCACTTTCCCTTTGCCACTCTCTCTTTAGAGGATGCACATGTTTATTTGAATGAGCTGAAATCAGGAGGCCTCAAACTTAACTCGGGAGCCAAATAATCCAGACGAATCCTTGGTGATTGTTTTTGCTCCTAGGAAGGCGAGGGAGTTTCCAGAACCCACCGTGCAAGCTTTGATGACGCAGGCTTCATTCTTATATAATTGTATAGAGATAAATAAATAGATTAAGGGCGCTTTACCTCGTAGTGCCCCAGATAGAAGACGAAGGTCATGTTCTAGGAGGTCATGAGTTTTCATTCACTCATCAGAGCCGGCATTTGCCACCTGGCTGCACAGCACACTCACCTAGGAACTGGACAAAATGCAGGTGATGAAAGTGCCCATGCAGCTTCCGCCTCCAGAAGGTTCGGTTGGATTGGCCTGGGTCACGTCTCAGGGGTCAGAATTATCTTAAATGTTCCCCATTTGTGAAACTCCAGGGTGAATCCAAGGTTGAGATGAGCCCTGGATCTCGAGCTTGTTTGTGTGTTGGAAACATGAGAGTTTATAAAAAGTGCTGACACCTGGACCTCACTCCTGAGGGTTATGACTTCACAGGTAAGGGGTGAGGCCCTAGAGTCAGGACTCTTACTGTGATTTTAATGTTCAGTCACGTTTGAGAATCACTGTTTTATATTCACGTTTCATCTTGGGGCTGTGGCCTAACCTTCCGGAGACTGTTGCACTGTTCAGTGAGGCAGGGGAAATTCTACTTGCTGTAGAACTTGGAGCACGGATGAGTGTTCTGTGCCAGGGTGAGGGATGGTGACTCCCTGTGCTGGCCCCTATGCAGGTCCAAGCTTTATTTGAGCAGGTAGAGTGGGTCACAGCAAGAACCTCATCTCGCTGGGTCTCAAGTTCATTTTTAAATAGGATCAGATAGTTACCCAGGTAAATCTGAATCTGCCCTAGCACAGTGCAGGGAAAATCTGTGTGCTCTGAGTTACCTATGACCATGTGATTTCACTCTGTTGCATAACTGGGAGTTCTCTGTATTTAGGTGAAGAGTAGCCAGGGGGCTCTTGGCATCTAAAAATAGTTTTCTAGTGAGTGATATGAGAATGTCACCTCTTGAACCTACATTGGCTCTGTGGTAAATTGGCAACCATAGTGCCACCTTCCTAGTTAGGCTGCATTCAATCCCAGGTGCTAAGTGCTTTGTGGGCACCCCACTTCTTGGCCCCAAACCCCCACTTCTCCAGGGCTCAGTGAGTATGTCTGGGTGCCCCCATATGAGGACTGGCTCTCCTGTTCTGTCTTCAGCACCCCCAAATTTTCCTGCACCCACTCCATGCCACTTTCTTGCGGTGATCAGTGTAAGGCTGCACTGCCCTGATCCCAGCGGGGCTCTGTCCCTGTGAGTGGCCTGGATGACCGAATGGCCAAGCCTTGCTTGTCTCTCACACTCAGCAAGCTCCCACATCCCATAGTGAAGCTGAGCCCTACCCCTCAGCCTGGCCTGGACTGAGTCGACGCCGCGCAGACAGATGCACTCAGGCTCAGCAGGTGTTATTTCTCTGTCCTTGACCCCGGCTCCACCCATGAATAAGGTGAATCATTGAAACACTATGATTCTCAGGCCTACGGGAGTAGTGACAAGGGGGGCACTTGAGAACACCTGCCCCCTTTCCAGCCTGGATAGGTGGGTCTTGAGGCCTGGTGTGTATCATGTCCTATGTCAGGAGGAGAGGAGAAGGATCTGAAGACATTTGACTGCCCAGTATAGGGACTGGCTGGAGTGGGCCACCTCTGGTTGTATGGCCACTGCAGACCATGTCATGGTGTTGCATGTTGGTGGGAAAGTGAATCCCAAGGACGAGACTGGCAGGCAGCGTTTTGTTCAGGAAGAGCTGCTCCCCACCAGATCCCCCACAGAGACCCCTGGCTGAGAATGTGAGTGGGGCTTGTATGGGGACATGCAGGTCACTGGAATTGTTGGTAACCCTGTGATCCTAGGTTTCCATGGTTTCTATGCTGATTCCTTTCACTTTTGTGACTTGGAGGGCAGTGGGGTCCTGGGGCCTTTTCTGCTGGCTGCACCAGGGCCGAGCAGGGCAGGGGGTGGCACCGGATGCCCTTTGCCTGAGGAAGGCCCCAGGAGAGGGCGGTTTGCTGAGCCATCTGCAGGGACCCAGCCGTCGTGGGCACAGGGCTCAGTGCAGCAGTTCTGTCCTGCTCGCAGTGTCTCCTTCCTCTTTTTTCGGATTTGACTTCTCTGAGGGCTTGCTCAGTCACTCAGTCATGTCTAGCTCTTTGCGACCCCACAGACTATAGCCCACCAGGCTCCTCTGTCCATGGGATTTTTCAGGCCAGAATACTGGAGTGGGTTGCCATTTCCTTTTCCAAGGGACCTTCCCAACCCAGGGACTGAACCCTGAATTGTCAGACAGATTCTCTGGACTCTTCTACTGAAGAGGAAAAATTTGGTCATAGCCAGATTTATAAGTGGCTTCTTTACTACAGTTCTGAGTATGGGTTTGAAGCATTTCTTATTTAACTGACTAAGTGAAATGGAATCAAGGCACTCCCTGGAGAGGATGGCCAGCCTGCCTCCAGCCGCTGTTGGATGACTCAAAGGGTGTGATCCCAAGAGGCACTCCCATCCGAACCTCGAGGACTCTAGTCCTGCTGTCTGTAAATTAGGGAAACTTGTACAACTCCTCTGAGCGTATTGGTGCAGAAAGTCACCTCCCACGGGATTGTCTTTGTATCTAATGGGAGGGTCCAGCAAACTTGTCAGAATGATGTTTGTTAATCAGACACCAGGCTTGTTTGTGGATCTTCACACAGAAACTAAACACAGGTACAGACCTCAGGAACATTGAAGCTTGGGCTCCAGACCATTGCCATAAAGCAAATATCGCCTCAATAAAGTAACTCAGATATGTTTTTGGTTTCTGAGTGCGTATGAAAGTTATATTTATACTATTTAGTTCAGTTGCTCAGTCGTGTCTGACTCTTGTGACCCCATGGACTGGGAGCATGCCAGGCCTCCCTGTCTATCACCAACTCAGAGCTTTCTCAAACTCATGTCCATTGAGTCAGTGATGCCATTCCAACCATCTCATCCTCTGTTGTCCCCTTCTCGTCTCTCCTTCAATCTTTCCCAGCATCAGGGTCTTTTCTAGTGAGTCAGTTCTTCGCATCAGGTGGCCAAAGTATTGGAGTTTCAGCTTTAGCATCAGTCCTTCCAATGAACATCCAGGACTGATCTCCTTCAGAATGGACTGGTTGGACCTCCTTGCAGTCCAAGGGACTCTCAAGAGTCTTCTCCAACACAACAGTTCAAAAGCATCAATTCTTCGACGTTCAGCTTTCTTTACAGTCCAACTCTCACATCCATACATGACCACTGGAAAAACCAAAGCCTTGGCTAGACGGACCTTTGTTGGCAAAGTAATGTCTCTGCTTTTTAATATGCTGTCTAGATTAGTCATAGCTTTTCTTCCAAGGAGCAAGCGTCTTTGTAGTCTGTTAAATATACGAGAGTGTTATGTCTAAAAAAAAAAAAAAACAGTGTTCATACCTTAATTTAAAAATACAAAACAAAAAAGTAATTACAATAGTAATATCAAGACCACTGAGTACAAATTACCATCACAAATATAATAATGAAAAAGTTTCCAGTATTGTGAGAATTACCAAAATGTGACAGAGATACAAAGTGAGCCAGTGCTGTGGGAAATGATGCAATAAACGTGCTAGATGCAGAATTGACACAAACCTTCCATTTGTAAAAAGCATAGTGTCAAGTGCAGTAAAATTCCGGGGCGTGCTGTGTGTGGAAGGGCAGGTTTCAACCCAAGACCCCATTTTCCTCATCTGCAAAAAGACGCAGTATACCACCTTAATTTTTTGATTCTGGGATTTTCTCTCTGAGCCCACGTGCCCAGGCCTGGCTGCTGTGGGGAGCCTGGGTTGTTGTTTGTCATTCCCCCAGCAGAGGTGGGTGCACGTGGGCACATCCCAGTGCCACAGCAGCATCATACCCCCCTTCCTTGTTTCTCCAGGGGTGTCACAGTCAGGTGGAAATGGTGCTGGGGTCCCTCCTGTCTGCACTGCAGTCTGAGAGGAGGGCACGGTCTGTCGTCTGGGGAGGCCTGGCTTCTGATAACTCTGGTGCTTATATCTTTGCCTCTTTAGGAAGGGCAGACACACTCTGCCAGCAGAGCGATGACTCTGTGCAGGGCTTCCCAGGTGGCGCTAGTGATAAAGAATCTGCCTGCAATGCAGAAGACATAAAAGACACGGGTTTGATCCCTGGGTCAGAACATCCCCTGGAGGAGGGCATGGCAACCCACTCCAGGTTATTCTTGTCTAGAGAATCCCATGGACAGAGGAGCTTGGCGCACTATAGCCCATGGGGTTGCAGAGAGTCAGACACGACTGAAGTGACTTAGCACACGTACGCGTAATCAATAGAAAGAAACACTGTGATCCTGAAAGCCTGTAACAAGTCTCCCAAACCACCTCTGCTGAGATTCCCCAGACTCTCTCCCCCATCCCCCATAAAGTGAGTGTTGGTGGGGGCACGGCTGAAGGGTCTATGATGTTTCTTGCACTGGACACTGGGGCAGTGGATGTTGACTGTTACTGCTTGATTTAGCTTTCCCCTGCCCAGAATTCATCACTGTTAAGAGTTGAGTGGTCATGCTCATTGGCCTCACTCCACCCTGCACCTCTGCAGGTGGTGTGGCCTTCAGGGGACTCTGGCCCTGACTGGGGATGACCACACAGGGCTCGCACACACCTCTGGCATGTTCTCAGCCACCGTAGGTCACACCCAGCCCAGTCCTATCCCAGAGCCCCGGGCACCGTCCATGGCCTGGTCCTCCCCGGAAGGTGCTTCCAAAAGGAGCAGGCAGGCTGTCAGAGCTGCTGCTTGCCTGGGCTGCTTCCTTGCCTGCCCTGTGAGTCTGAGGATGCCCCCTGGGTTGCATGTCCATGCACAGCAGCCCCTGTGGTTCCCCTGAGCAACCAGTGTGGACCTGTGATAAAACACGAAGTATTTTTTGACACTTTGAAATAAAAAGTTGTACTGGTTACAATTCTGATATCACTATACCTGTACACTGAGATTGAGCAAATAAGCACTCTAATGATTCATGGTGGTAACAAAGAATGGACAAAAATTTTTTCTTAAAGATGCAGCACAACATATAAAGAAGGTGACCGTTTGTGTAGACAAGTGAATATGTATACCTGTTTGTGACTCAAGAAAAGATTTCTGTCTCTCTGGTCTGAGTGGCTATTACTTCCTCAGACTAGAGCAAGGTGCGAGCACTCTGACCCCAAAGTTGACCACCGATGCCTTGAGAAGAAGATGGATTACTAGGGCAGAGGCCTTAGACCAAGTCCCTGTGGCTGTTAGGCAGCCTGGGTTCTTTCAGTCTTGTTCTTTCTTGCTCACTCAGTGATGGGGAAGAAGCTTCGATCCTGGGTCCCAGCCTTTCTTTGTTCCATATGCTTCCTGAGCTCCTCTGGTGGGCCGGGCAGTGTTCTTGACCTTGGGGAACCAGCCAGGCAGGACTCCCTGCTGGAGCTGACATTGAGAAACACAGATGGGATATGGACAGTGGTCATTCCACCAAGTAAGAGGATAGGCTTCGAAAGGGTCATGCTGGGTGAAAGAAGTCAGACACCAAAGGACATGGAGTGTGCGATTCCATGTACATGAAGTGTCCAAAGTAGGCAAATCCATAGACACAGAAAGTAGATGAATGGTTGCCAGGGGTTGGAGGTCGGGGATGGGGAGTGAATGCTTAATGCGTATGGAGTATGACTTGGGTGATGAAGATGTTCTGGAACTAAAAAATTCAAAATACAGAGTGCCTCTGAGAAGTTTTAAAGTCGATTTTAATTGAAGGTCAGTGTTCTCCATGATGAAAGCGCCTGTAGCCCACTTGTCTCTCTCCTAACAGGGGACGAGCTACTTGGGGGAAGGTTCCGGAAGCTGAGCCTTGAGCAGTATGATAACGAAGCTGGGGAGCAGCCCACCTTCTCCAAAAGCAGCTGGGGAAAGACCACCAGTTCAGAACAGACTCCAGGCCTGGCGCCTTTTCTCTCCCCAGACAACGCCAAAGAGGTATACACACTACTACCCAGAGCCTGGCCCGAGCCCTGTCCCAAGTCACCAGTTCCAATTCCCCACCCAGCTTCATCCCCATCTCACAAACATGGTTCCTCCCTGAAGGCAGGCCTGCTGGCTGGGTGGGATCCCCCTCTTCCAAGAGAGCTGTGCCAGCATGCACTTGGTCATCTGTGTTCTGATCTGTAGAATGGGGATTGAGGGGCCAAGTATGCGATAAGTTGTGAGGGTAGAGGTCTCAGAGCCCCATGGGTGGACAACAGTGGCAAAGGGCACACAGAAGTCATCTTAAAGGAACCCGAGTCCCTGACCCAAAGCCTCCTGGGGCCCCTGGGAGGGAGGAGGAAGAAATATGGTCACTGTGGATATGTGTCCTTCGGGGAGATCTACAGAGTGTTTTTGAGGAGCCATACTTAAGGCTTTTAATCAGAATTGAAGTAAGACAGCTTGGCAAACCCCTGAAGATGAACCTTTTGAAATTAGGGTTTCATTTATTCTCAAAAGGGGACAAGTTGGAACCCAGAATAGACAAGGAAAGAAAGTTGCAGTGTTAATATCTGGAATGTATCCTTCCAGCCTCTTTTCTATGCCTATATGTTTAATTAATTGGGTATTTTACGTATCTGTAAACACATTACAGGTGACGATTCTTTTATCCTGCTTTTTTTTACTTAACACTCATTTCCCTCTGCTAAATAAACTCTCTGCCGTCTCCACTTATGAACAATGTAATGTTGACCACAAAACACTTCACTCTGCCTTGACTGTTACTGAAGCTTCTTCCAGTTGTCCACGGCTGCCTCCTGTCTCCAGTCTTAGAAGAGGGCTGGCTCAGTGAGGGCCAGGAACCCCACCTGTCTGGAGGTGGCCTTCACCTGACTTCCACTTTGCCAATTTCAGGCAGTGATCACCACGTATCCCCCAGACCTGGATGTGATCGATGGCAGCATCTTCTCTCCAACCAACAGTGGCAGTGAATCCATCTCTCCCACCCCTGCTTTTCCTGTGTCTCCAGAAACGCCATATGGTAAGAAAGAAGCAGAGCTCCCTGTGTGCAATCCCACCCCTTCTGGGTAGAGAGGGAGACAGCTCCTCACTCTGCCTTCTTTTCCAGGGACAACAAGCCCACGTTACTCTCCGTTCAGCCCATCCGCGCCACAGATGGGCAGCCCCAGTGCTCTGTATAAAGGAGCTCATGGTAAGACACCCACCTCCTTTCCTCTGCTGTGGACGTCCACTCATGCAGAAATATTTCTACGTGTGTCACACCTAAGAAATGTGGTTCTGGCCGGGGAAGATGCAGGGACACAGCATGCTGCCTGCTGGGGGCAGGAGTGGTGCTGACTGTTTCCTTCTGTTCACTCAACACTTTCAGGTGTTGATGGGTAGGGTCCTGGTGTTCTCAGCAGCCAAACATCAATGCTTTTCAGCTTCTTGTAGCATTACTTAGAGTTGAAAGGAGAAACTGAAACACCCGACCCACCCTTTTCAGAGATAGTCAGGGCTACTTTCAGAGAGCAGTGAGCTCCCCACTCTGAAAGACACGGCTGTCCTCGCCCCTTGCCTGCTTCGAGGTATCCCGTCTTTTATGTTCACAGAGCCCTGTCCTGACTCCTTACGTCCTTGGCCACCATCCTGAATCTCCCCAATTGAGTGGCCACTTAGGATTTGTCTGCTGCCCCTATTCCGCCCAGCACTTTACATACTTGTGGGGTCTAGTTAGCCTGTGCACCGTCCCTGGGACGGGAGCGTTAACACAGTGGTGGCTTACTCAGCACCGCTTCCTGGTATGGACGTTCTCCAGCTCCCTTAAGAGTCCAGGACATCATGGCCCTGGGCAAGTGGAGGGGGGATGTAGCCCAAGCTGAACTTACATTTTAGAATCCCTGTTCTCTGTAAGTGGGGATTCCTGCTGTTCTGCCCTGGGGAAGGTCAGTGAGGGTTCCCTTTGCTGCTCCTCAAATGCGCTTTGATGGAGGGGGAAGCAGACTTTGTATTTAAATACCGTCTTTTATGCAGAGAAAGTTGTAGTGATGACAGCTAGCTCCATTTTCCCTCTTTCTCCAGAGAAAACAAGATCTATATATCGTGTAATAGAAGGGCCACTTTTCTTCCAAAGTTTCCTTTATGGTTTTAGGTTGCTTCCGTGTCTTGGCTACTGTAAACAGTGCTGCAATGAACACTGGGGTGCATGTGTCCTTTTGGATCTTGTTTTTCTTTTGGATATATGCTCAGGAGTGGGATTGCAGGGTCATGTGGTTGAGGAGCTATTTAATCTTGAGAACACCTTCTGAGTCATCCGTATTTTCATGTTGGCAATCCTTGAGGACGTTTGCCCAGGAAGAGCTCAGAGATACACACAGAGCACTGACTGGGGGTCCCATGTGCTCTGCAGTGTATGAGGGGTATGGCTAACCCCTGAGACACGGTGATGGTGGTGGTGGCTCCCATGTAGGGACTGTATTCAACCCTCTTCTTTACAACAGGGTTTCTTTTTCAGTCTTGTAGTGATCTGTGATGAGGAAAAGCCCTGGACAGAATGGTGGCACTCTGCCAATTTTTGTTGGTTGTTTACCGGTGAGGAGGTCTGAGGGTTTGAAGGGTGAGTAAGATTAAATAGGAGTTAACTAGGTGAATGGAGAGGGGCATTTGGAATGGAAAATAGCAGGCACAGGCCCTGTGGCAGAGGGTCCTTCAGACCAGGAGAGGATGGAGACCAGGGTCTGCAGGGCACTGGAGGTATGAGCAGAGGCCCAGTCACAGGTGTTCTCTGTGGCTGTGGAGGGCAGTGGTATGGCATCTGCCAGCAGTGCTCGGTCATTAACAGGGCTTGAGACAGGGAGGCAGCTGCTCAGGCTTCTGTTTTCATATATTGATCCATCTGCTGTATGCAGAACAGCAGTTGGAATAGGCAGTGGGGTGGAGCAGCTCTGACAAAAATGCTTTCAGAAATGATGGGGAAAAATGTGTTGGATTTGTGGGAGAGTCACAGGTCAGGTAGTGTAATCAACTGACCCTATCAGAATGGATTTGAGCTTTGATGACTATTTTCTGATTTTGTTGCTATTAAGATGTCCATTATGTCCTGGCTTCTTTGTTAGTATGCAGCTAATGCAACACTGCTGCTGCTGCTAAGTCGCTTCAGTCGTGTCCAACTCTGTGCGACCCCAGAGACGGCAGCCCACCAGGCTCCCCCGTCCCTGGGATTCTCCAGGCAAGAACACTGGAGTGGGTTGCCATTTCCTTCTCCAATGCATGAAAGTGAAAAGTGAAAGTGAAGTCGCTCAGTCGTGTCTGACTCTTAGCGACCCCATGGACTGCAGCCTACCAGGCTCCTCCATCCATGGGATTTTCCAGGCAAGAGTACTGGAGTGGGGTGCCATTGCCTTCTCCAATGCAACACTAACTACATAAAATTCCTGAGTGTGTGTTATTTCATCAGCCTGAACTTGGTACCAGGTTAGTCAATATAAAGGCTTCCCAGGTGGTGCAATGGTAAAGAATCTACCTGAAATGCTGGAGACCTGAGTTCAATCCCTGGGTTTGGAAGACTCCCTGGAGAAAGGAATGGCTACTCACCCCAATATTCTTGCCTGGAGGATTCCATGGACAGAGGAGCCTGGCAGGCTGCAGTCCATGGGGTCACAAGGAGTTGGACATGACTAAGCGACCAGCACTAGTCAGCATAAACCCAAATGTGTCAACTTATTTCCCAGACGGCCAGCAGACAAGTGTCAGGGAGAAACAGCAGGACACCAGTTAAAGGTGGTAGAGACAAATTTTATTTGGTACTGTTGCGGCAGGGTAAGGAGCTGAGCTCAACTCCTCATGCAGCAAAGACAGCCCAAGAGCTGTGACAGGGTCAGAGGATCAAAAGTTACTAAGAGGAACATCAAGGAAAGGGAAATTATTGCCAAACTGGCCCAACAGGATCCTGCTGAAGATAGGCTTGAGCATCAAGGGATGAGGAACTTGATCAGGGAGCAAGCACAGGAGATGACTCAGCAGAATCCTTGCCAAGACTGGGCCCTCCAAGGACAGACATCAAAGGCCAAGGTGGAGGCCTTGTAGAGAAGCTCCAGGACCCTCTCTCAGGTTTGGTCAGGGAGGGAGAGTTTGGTCATGGGAGAGCCCCGCGGTATCCCCTCTCACCTGGCATCTCTGCTCTCTGCTCGGGGTAGCACACATTCGGTTCTGTGTCCCTCCATGTCCTGTGGCACTTAGTTTAAGCCCCTAGACTCCAGTGCCAGGGGTCTCAGGAGCCTCCTGGCTCGTCCCATGCCATACACACCTCATTCCCACCGCTCACCTCTGCAGTGAACAAGTAAACAGAGAGCAAGCTGAAGTGTATTGGTGACAGATGGTTGGGTCAGAACCTGGGGTAGCCTGCCCTTCCCCTGTCGTGTTCCTGTTGCCTGTGCCTGTGTCAAGACAGCTCCTCTTTTAAATTACAGTTCTCACTCCAGCAAAGCGAGGGGTATTTAAATATTTACTCAAATAATGAATACTTCAATATGAATTCAAATATTGTTGAATTATCCTAGCAGTGTGCTTTAAAACTGGAAGAGGAGATGATAGCTTCAGGGACTGGGGACAGGTAGCGGGAGATAGCAGGGCCATTGTAGGCACTGGGAGGACAGCTGGGGAGATAGCAGGGCCTTTGTAGGCACTGGAGGACAGCTGGCTCCAGGGGCTGGACCACGTCACAAGGGTCTGACAGAATACTGTGAGCTCCGTGAGTAGACCAACAGGTCCTACCCACCAGGGACCCTCAAGCAGGAGCCTGGAGTGGCTCCCCTTGGGACTGTCTCTCCAGTGCATCCCTGACACAGCTTATGTTACTCCCTGGGAGACATACATCTCTGGGAATGCTCTCTTAGAAATCCCAGATATGAGTCTGTGATATTGTGATTTATGATAAGAAATATGTATTTAGTTTTATTTCTGCCATTAAACTCCTAAAGCCTTTGGAGTTTCTTAAGCGTTGAGAACATAAAGGTGATTTTTGTCATGTTAATGAGATGACTTTTGGAAAAGATGGGGGCCATGTTGCCAAGGGAACCAACCTTGTGACTAGAGAGTTGGAACTCTGTTTCCTCCTCCCCCCACCTCCAAGGAGGGGAGAGGGCTAGAAGTTGAAGCAGTTGCCAATGGCCAATGATTTAATCAACCTTGCCTATGTAATGAAGCCTCTAGAAAAACGCCAAAGGACAGAGTTCAGGCAGCTCCTCAATTGCTGATTGCCTGGAGATTTGAGGAGAGTGAGGTGCTTCGAGACACCATGGAAGCTCCATGCCCTTCCCTATCTCTCCAGTCTGGCTATGAGTGAAATGTTTCTCTTGAGTTCTGTGAGCAACTGTAAGAAATTATTGCAACCTGAGAAAGGGGTTGCGAGAACCTCTGACCCATAGCTGGTTGGTCTGAAGGGAGGACAGTCTTGTGGGACTGAGCCCTTAGCCTATGGAGTCTGATGCTGTCTGCATAGGTGATCAGAGTCAAGTTGAATTGTAGGACCCCAGGCTGGTTTCGGAGCATTGCTTGTTGGCGTAGGGAACCACCCCGAGCATTGGAGTTGGGTTCAGAACATTTTAGAGCCCCAGAAGGAAATGTGTTTCTTAAAAACAAAAATATTAGTAAGAGATTAGGTAAAGAGGTCATTTACTGTCAATCCTTATGAAGGCAAAAGAGAGAATTATGAAGTGTTAAGAACTATTATTCCTATCTGAAAGGCTAAGTAGTCCTGATGACATTTTTGAAATAAATGGGGAAAAAAAAATGAAGAAAGGCTTCATTAAAAGTATATGATTCTGATATAGCTCAGCTTCCAACTTAATTCATAATAGGTTTTTTTTTAATTGAGATAAAATTCACATAAGTGAACCGTTTGTAGTGTGCTGCTGCTGCTGCTAAGTCGCTTCAGTCGTGTCCGACTCTGTGCGACCCCACAGACGGAAGCTCACCAGGCTCCCCTGTCCCTGGGATTCTCCAGGCAAGAACACTGGAGTGGGTTGCCATTTCCTTATCCGACGCGTGAAAGTGAACAGTGAAAGAGAAGTCGCTCAGTCGTGTCCGACTCTCAGCGACCCCATGGACGGAGACCAGGCTCCTCCGTCCATGGGATTTTCCAGGCAAAAGTACTGGGGTGGGGGTGCCATTGCCTTCCCCGCGTTTGTAGTGTACAAGTGGCATTTTGTGCATTCACAACGCAGAGGACCATCATCTTTAGTTACAGAACATTATCTTCACCTGATGGTTTTACAAGTGGGGTTTAGGGGACATTTGGGGACTTTTGCTTTCAATGAACACAATTAACAGCATAATTTTACTGAAAGGGAAGGGCTTTATACATTTTGCAACTTGTAGTTTGCACACCCTTGTTTCAGAGAGGAGGGCTGGTGTTTTCAGGGCCCTGCCTGGGGCTGTGGGTGGTGATGTGAATGTGGAGGTGGGGCTTTGACCCTGGACTGCTCTGAGCCTGCAGGAAGGAGGCCCTGGCCTGCAGGGTATGGGGTTTGCAGTTGAAATCGCTTGGCGTTGGTTTCAAAGGGCAAAAATGGGTGACATTTGCTGGAGGGAGGAAGGAAAGGAATATTCAGGAATGTCTTGAGAGAGAGAGATTAGTTTGAGGCAGTGCTTTTTTTTTGTTTAAAAAAAAAAAGTTGTCATTCTTCAAAGCTTGACAGATTGTAAAATACTTTTCCCAGACCTCCCCTTTCTTCCTGTACCCAGCTCTGTTTTGTTTAGAAATTTTATGAACTTTTAATGAGAATGTTTATAATAGGAATAAAAATATGTGCTGAATGTGAACATGTGTGACATTTATGCAAGTCCCTGATGACTTTGAATTTTGCAGAACCTAAAAAGTGATACGTGTGTATATATATATACGTATATATAGCATGTTTACATTTAGGTACATATGTGTATGTAGCTATGTATAGGAAGGTCCACATCTGTATACACATGTGGTATACTTTGCGTTCTATGCAAAAGGACGCTTGCTGGTCATTGTGACCCAGTGTGACTGCCAGGGTTAGTCGCTGGTTTTCCCCCCACCGCCACCCCAGATTTAGAAAATGAAAAAAGGAAACTTGACTGCTTCAAAATATTTAAAAATAAACAGCGGTGTTGGGTGGCTGGAGGTCAGCCTGCAGCACTGGCCTGTGAACGTGTGGTCAGCAGTCTGCAGAGATGAGAACACTCATTCGCTTGAGTGGAATGAAGCTCAGAACATACACGATGCTGGCATCCTGTGCTGACACCTCATCCACCAAACAGGCTGGCTTGGAAGGGTCCCCATGTGAGCCGACGATTTCCCGATCGTGATGAATGCCATCTTTTGTGTGCTTCCTTTGAGTTCAGAGGAGTCTTTGTTTCTCTAAATTTATTTTATCAGCTCATGTCATCCTCCATCTGGTGGACTGCTCTTGAATCTCAGCCTGTAAAACTTATTCTGATGTGCCGCCGATGGGTTTTTGCTGCTCTCTTAATGCTCAGCCCCACAGGCCAGTGGTCTGGGAGCAGGCCCTGGGGTTGGTGACAGACACATGTGGGTCCTCAGTCACCACTATACAGTTCTTGTACTGGTTGCAAACCTCTTAAGACAGTTTTAAAACTGAGGCAAAAATAAGAGCAGCTGTATTGTACATGATATTGGGCTTCCTAGGTGGCTCTAGAGGGGAAGAACCTGCCTGCCCATGTAGGAGATGTCAGAGACACAGGTTTGATTCCTGGGTGGGGAAGATCCCCTGGAGAAGGAAATCACAACCCATTTCAGTATTCTTGCCTGGAGAATCCCATGGACAAATGAGCCTGGCAGGCTCTGGTCCATAGGATTGCAAAGAGTCTGAAATGACTTATCATGTGCGCGCACACACACACACACACGTGCATGACATTGAACAAGTACCCCAAACTTGTCTTACAATATGGTTTTTAAGTTCTAAATACACTTGGTCAAGCCCCATCATCTATCACAATTTTGCTCTGCCCCAGGGAGACAGACGTGGGTTGGTCTCAGCCCTGGAGTGAATTGCAGGCTGCTGACCCTCTGCCATGGCCTGCGGTGGGTGTGGGGTCTGGAACCCCTCTACAGACATGGCCACCGCTTCGGCCTGTGTGTTGTTTTCTCTTCACCTCTCTGAATGGGGATAGGATGCCTCTGAGAACTGGGAATGACTTGAAAGCAAATGCACGTGGAGCCCTGGCCTGTAACAGCTGAGATGTTTTCTTACTAGAAGCATGCTCCCGCATGCCCCTGGCAGTTTTTCTTTTCGTATAGAGGCGCTCCCTGCCCTGCAGGGACTGCAGATTCCTAGCATGGTGTGGCATGGGGGTGGCTGTCCCGGTGAAAACTCCGCATTCTGCTGGATACACTTGGGGAGATTTTGGGTTTGTGAGACCTGAGAAGGGTAACGATTTAAATCTGGCATCTGCCTCTCACCCTTGGTTACTGGCTGTGGTCCACCCGGCTTGGTGCTTTTGGAACCTGGTGGCCGCATTTTAGTGCTTCCTTAACAGAGAGGGACACTGGACAAACCACTCTGGTGAGGTAAAGAAGCTTTGAGTGTGGTTGAAATCGTATGTTTGCATATATATATATTACATAGCACACATATTCACTGTGGATGTGTATATTCACATATTCACGGTTATGCCCAGACCAAGGAATTTGTTGCTTTTTGAGCACTTGTTACATGCTGTGCACTTATATATATACCTGTGTAGAGAAAGAGCAAGTCTAAAAAACACAAAAGCCAGGGGAAATGAGAATTCCCTAGTCTGAAAATAAGGAAAACCTTTCCTGTGCTCTGGGGCCTGGCACGCTCTTGATGGACACCTTGGGGTGAATGTCACATGCCCTCAGGTCTTACTGGGTCACACACTGGGACAGAGGGACCTAGTGATGTTGGAGTTAGATTTCCTGGAGGAGCATGAGGTTGGACTGCTGTGAAGTCAGTGTGTAACTGAGGTCCTGGGGTTGACTTTTTGTGTTTGTCTTTAATTCCTTCTCTGCAAAAGCAGACCATTGAATTGGATCCTAGAATGCATAGAGCAGTGCCTCCCCAGGTGCTGGTGGGCAGGTCATCCCTGGGAAAGCAGCAGGCAGGTGTCAGAGTGGCCCTGAGGACTCCTGTCTGATGTATCATTATTTGGAGTCTTTCTGAGATCCCTCCTAGTTCTGTTTCACTAGGGCAGAGCCCGTGCTGAAGACCTGTGGGTCCTTGAAAGTCTCCCCTCCGTGGTCTCTGCCCTCCCCTTCTGCGTACATGGGAGAAGCCCACATGGGTCTTAATGGCCCCCTTTCTCTGAAGCAGCTTCTTCGTAAGGCTTCTGAGCTTCCTTTGCCATGTCATATACTGAGTTTTAAGGGCGATCCAGCAGATGCCCCATTGTTGGGTGGAGCAGAGGCCCTGGATTCCGTTTCATTAAATTAATGCTGGGCAGGAGCTGACAGCACAGCCCCCCTAATGACTTGTCAGGCCTGTGGGCATGTCAGGGGCTGGCAGGCGGCTGGAAGAGACGGACCAGATGGTGCCTTCAGATGGCACATGCTCTGCTGGAGGCATAAGACGGGGCTGTTGAGGGGGACCCTCCCCTGTGCTCCTTCAGATGCCTTAGCCACCAGATTGGCACCCTTGCTTCCCCTCACAGTTCTCTGCCCTCTCTTACATCCCAGACAGCTAAGCCTTTCTGAGTCTTCCTCTGGGGGAAAAACTAGTGTTGCCTCTCTCCGCCCTCTGCCTTGCTCATCTCATGGCAGCTCAGGCCTCACCCTCCAGCCTCACAGTTGCTGACCCCATCCCCACAGCGACGTTTCACAGTTCCACAGTCACCTCTCCTGATGTGGCTGTGACCGTGCAGTGTGTCGGAGGGACAGCCAGCCTTGCCTCGTCAGGTGAAGGAGATCCCCACTGTCCCTGGAACAGCCCGCCTGGTTCTCACCTCCTCATCAGGGTGAAGGGGGTCCCCGCTGTCTCCAGAACAGCCTGACCAGCTCTCATCTTCCCTGGAATGTGCTTCCCAGTGGGGTGAGCAGCGTGGGGGGCCAGCCTGCAGGAAACAGGAGCCTGGATTGGGGTTATGTCCTTCTCCCTCTGTAGCTTCCAAACTATCATCTGCCTATGTTTCAGTCATCAGTACATCCCGGCATCTGACATAGAGAAGGTTCTGGTTATGTGTTATGTGTTGTTTTCTAACAAGTTAGTAAATAAGTGAGTGAGTAGGGAAGAGGCGCCTTTTACTTAAAGGGAGCCAGGCATGCAGTTTGCTGCTAGGAGTGTGGAGGGAAGCGGCGGGGGCTGGCAGCATGGTGGCTAGCCTGATGTGTGCAGGGGAGGATTGGTATTGCCAACAGTGGACAGTCTTTATGTGCACTTGATCCGTGATTCCACTGGGGGTAAGTGGGAGACCCTGTGGGGGTGAACACCTATGGGTTCCCCACCTCACACTGAGCCAGATCCTAGGTGCTGGGTGGGGACAGCACAGTTGCAGAGGACGAGTTTTCTGAGTGTGACTTTGCCTCAGAATTGCTGCCACTTGTAGCATAGCCACATCACCTTAGTCCCCGTTGCCCCAGCTAAGCAGAAGAGAGAAAGGAAGAGGACAGACAGATCTCCGGAAGGTTATAAAGTGTCCTAGATCCCCACCCGAGTTGTCCCAGTCGCAGATGCAGCAGCACAGACACAACATCCTTCCCCTCCACCCAGCCCGTGGACTGCCCCAGACTTACCAGGCCCACAGAGTCAGCGGCCCTCAAGAGAAGAACCCACCCTGGGGAGTGCCATTGCATCACTGTCCTTCCTGGGCCTGACTGCCGGACGGCCGCCTTCCTCTCTGTCCAGGGAGCTGTGGGCCACGGGAAAGGCCCGTCCATCCGCTGGCTGGGCCTGCCCTGGGCTGTGCTCAGGCATTTCCTACAGATCCTGTGCAGGAGCTGCTGCCCTGCAGGCGCATAAACAAGCCGGAGGAAGAACCCTGCTCAGACCTTGGGACGGAGGGTCCTTGGGATCTTCTTGACCTGTAATTTAGGGAGGTAACCCAAGGGTCACAGGTGTGCCTGTCTCTCCTGATGAGAGGCGTGTACCTGTCAACTTTCACCAGGATGATGAGTAGGTCAGAGGGTCATGCCGGGGCTGGGCAGGTATGACTCAGCCCAACGTGGTTGGAGCCTGTTCTGGAAGCCTGCTTGCGTGTGCAGGCGCCTCGTCCCATTGTGATGTGCTGAAGGCAGTGCCAGTGCCGACCCACCAGCAAGAAAGGGGCCTCCCAGGAGTGATATGGGACCTTCTGTCTCAGGGAGGACTTCAGGGTAAGTGGCATCAGCACTAGGCTTTAACAGATGAGTTGGATCATGCCGGATCTGAAAGGCAGGAAAGGCGAGGTGTGAGTGCCCACTCCCCTCTGTGCTTGGTGGATATAAACCTGGTCAGGCAGGTATCTGCTGCCTAGAGCTTCAGTCTCAAAGGCCATACACGGGACAGAGCCTCTCTACCATGCTATATGGACTTGTTACCGTTAGATCTCAGGCCATGAGATATGGAGCGTGAACTTACCTGACTGAGGGGGATAATGTCCCAAGTCTTATAACAGGATGGGGGTCATTTGAAATGGGCTTTGAAGAGTATATAGGAGTTCACCAGATTACTGGGTAGTAGGCCTTTCAGCTAGAGGGAAGAACGTGAGCAGAGAAGACGGAAGAAAGGGATAGAATGTGTTTAGGTTCTCCAACAGGCTGTAGGTGGACTGAGCTACCAGCCAGGTGAAACAGGTTAAGTGGTTGGAAATGAGACTCTGCAGACTGGGTGTGGTAGGGTGTGGGAGTGACTGAGGCCAGGAAGAAAACAAGAGGAAGGTCCCCTAGGCTACCTTGGCCAGGGGATGTAGTGAAGGTCTTAGGGCTGGTGACTGGGGCGGATGAGAGGCAATGCCCCCACCTAGGGGGAAGGGACAGGAGTGTGGAGCCTGGCTGGCGGGTGGGGTGCAAAGCTGACAGGGGACTCCAGTGGTTTCCAGAAGCTTCTCCTTTGTGAGCATCGGAGCACCGGTCTGCCTTTGAGGGAGGTGGCTCTTGAGGCTCAGTCATGGACAGGAGGTTGCACTTGGGGGTGCAGTTTGGGGTGTCTGTCTCCCTGGGGTCACCAGCGGCACGGACACTAGCAGCTTGTCCCTTGAATAGCACTGACTCTGGGGCTGCCGCTAAGCTGTGGAGGGTTTCAGCAGGGAGTTTGCAAGAGATTAAAGGGAGGGAAAGGGAAAAAAAAGGGAAAAGAAATGAAAAGGAAGCAAACCGCGCAGTGGAGCGAGGCGGGGCCACTGCTGTCTGAGGCATTGAATGGGCAGGCTGCCCGACAGAGCCAGCGGCCGCCCAGCAAGCCCGGATTCTTTCCTTGGACGAGCTCTCCCTGCCGCCCTCTGAATGGGCCTCCTCAGAGGTGGCCGCCCCGTGTCCCGCCCCGACTCCCCCGGGACGCCGGAACCCAGAGTCGCCCTGCCCCGGTGGGTGGGGGGACTCCGCTGGGGACAGTCCTGGGAGCGCCTTCGCCTGGCCCCCCGACCTCCCTGGCTGTCTGTGGACTGACCGGCGCCCCGAGGTGCCCAGGTAAGTGCCACTCTCAGTCCCTGCTCTCTGCAGCCTCTGGCCACGTCTCCGCTGATGCTGAAACCTGAGCTCTGGGGCAGTGGGGGAGGGGAGGCATGGGAGTGGGAGGAGGTGGGATGCCAGGTCCCAGGACTGGGAAGGGCAAGGAAGACAGGACTGGGGAGGAGGGTGACTCTTCCCAGAGTTCCCTGTCACTTGAGGACAGCCCTCAGGTCCAAAGGCTATGGGACAAAATGCCCCAGCCCCAGAGCTTGAAAGGCTCCTCCTTCTAGAAGAAAGCCATGCTTTGTCTTTGCTGAGACTCACTGGGGCAGAGGAAAGCCTGGTTTACAGATGTGCGGCTTTCCGGAGGAGCCGGGGCTGCTTCCCAGCACAGCACATTCTTTTGCTGCAACTGAGAAAGCCTGCCTGCCCAGTTCCAGGGCTGTCCTCCACCCCCAGAGCCCCTGAGGGATCTCGGGCTGCCCCGAAGGCGGAGGGCCCCCAGGCTGCATCCAGGTGTTCCTGCTTCTTAGGAGAAACAGTGCTTTTACGGAATGCAGACAGCCTGCCTGAGGAGCAAAGTTGGGCTTTCACAAGGAGTTTTACTGTTGTCTTGCCCACTGTTGGAGCAATCAGAGGGAAGATTTTAGAGTCCAAGACTGTAAAACAAGACACAGCCATTGAAATAACCTGTCTGCAATATTAGCAGAGCTTCTGGAGGGTAGAGTGTCTGGGTCCTTCCCTGTGTCTTACTCTGGAACCTCCGAGGTAAGCCAGGAAGCACCGTGGGCCCAGGCTCTGAGGGCAGCATAATTCTGCCATACAGAATTCCGTATGTATGACAGTATATCATACTTGGATCAAGGGGCCACCCTGGGGCATCTGTGCCTGAGGACCCCTTACTGTTCTGTGTCCTCTGCCCCTGGGCTGACACAGCATTGTGTATGTATATTAGCTGGAAGGATGGGGGAGATCAAGAGGAGAGAGAGGAACACTCCCTCTAAGAAAGGCAAGCCCAGGTCAGTGAGTGGTCCTCCTTCCCACTCTTGCCAGCCTGAAAGTCTTGTGTGTTCTCTCTTTGAGGACTGGGAGGATTTCCAGCAATTGAATGGATGATCAGATTAGATCAGATCAGATTAGTCTCTCAGTCATGTCCGACTCTTTGCGACCCCATGAATCGCAGCACGCCAGGCCTCCCTGTCCATCACCCACTCCCGGAGATCACTCGGACTCACATCCATCGAGTCAGTGATGCCATCCAGCCATCTCATCCTCTGTCGTCCCCTTCTCCTCCTGCCCCCAATCCCTCCCAGCATCAGAGTCTTCTCCAATGAGTCAACTCTTCGCATGAGGTGGCCAAAGTACTGGAGTTTCAGCTTTAGCATCATTCCTTCCAAAGGAATCCCAGGGCTGATCTCCTTGAGAATGGACTGGTTGGATGTCCTTGCAGTCCAAGGGACTCTCAAGCGTCTTCTCCAACACCACAGTTCAAAAGCGTCAATTCTTCGGCGCTCAGCCTTCTTCACGGTCCAGCTCTCACATCCATATGTGACCACAGGAATGGATGATAATGTCATCCAACTAGAGACATTTGAACAGAAAATGACAGAGATGTCATTTTATTTTTTTTATTTGGTGTGTATTTTATTTTATTTTTATTTTTTATTTTGCTTAACTTTACAATATTGTATTGCTTTTACAATACATCAAGATGGATCCGCCGCCAGTATACATGTGTTCCCCATCCTGAACCCTCCTCCCTCTCCCCTCCCCACACCATCCCTCCTGGTCGTCCCAGTGCTCCAGCCCCAGTCATTGTTATTGGGCATCGTACCTGGACTGACGACCCGTTTCAGATATAATATTATACATATTTCAATGCTATTCTCCGCAATCATCCCACCCTCTCCCGGTCCCAGAGTCCAAAAGACTGTTCTATACATCAGTGTCTCTTTTGCTGTCTCGTAAATAGGGTTATTTTTACCATCTTTCTAAATTCCATATATATGCGTTAGTATACTGTATTTGTGTTTTTGTTTCTGGCTTACTTCACTCTGTATAATAGGCTCCAGTTCCATCCACCTCCTTAGAACTGATTCAAATGTATTCTTTTTAATGGCTGAGATGTCATTTTAATACAGTATATACAGGATAGTAGGTTTCCATGAATTCCATATGTATGACAATATATCAGAACTTATCTGGTTAGGATGGAAATATTTTTCTAACTCCAAAGGTAAATTTAGAGCGTTTTGGTCCATTTATATCAGGACAGTGAGGTCTTTCTCTCTTGTTGGTTATGGTGGCTGGTAGGATGTGGGGAGCCAGCCTCAGATGGAGCCTCCTATGGACGTTCTTTCTAAGTGGAAGTCAAGGTCCTAGGGCTGCAGGTGACTCCCAGAGACCCTGAGCTTCCCCACATGAGGGGAACTTGCACAGCAGGCTCTCTGAGACAGTGTTATGCTGTATTTGGAGGAAAGAGGTGGGTACTATAGGGTAGGGTTATTCTGTTACATTAAGGCTGCTGACTACTCCAGTACTTTGGCCACCTCATGCGAAGAGTTGATTCTTTGGAAAAGACTCTGATGCTGGGAGGGATTGGGGGCTTGAAGGAAAAGGGGATGACAGAGAATGAGATGGCTGGATGGTATCACCGACTCGATGGGCATGAGTTTGAGTGAACTCCGGGAGTTGGTGATGGACAGGGAGGCCTGGCATGCTGCGATTCATGGGGTCGCAAAGAGTCGGACGTGATTGAGCGACTGAACTGAACTGAACTGAAGGCTGCTGACTTTGAGATCTCCCTCGTGGGGTGCAAAGGAGTCTTGTAGAAAGAACATAGCTTCCCAGTCATAGAAATGAGGTGACTGCCTTTGAAAAAGTTCCTTAACCTCACCGTTCAGCATCTCTTCCCTCATCCGTAAAGCTAATAAGTCTGCACATGGAAACCTTTTTCTGAGGATAAATCAGCTGTATATGGCTTAGCACAGTGCCTGGATGTAGTAGTAGGCACCCAGCAAAAAGCAGCTATTATTCTGATTTCTGAAAAGTTGCTGTGTGTGAAATCATCAGGATTTTAAAACATCTTTGTGAGAAGTCGTGAACATTCAGATCTGCACCTATAGCCACCACAGAATTGCTCCGAAAGCATGTAGTGGGACTTGGGTTTGATGATCTAAGTAAGTTCTAGGCAAGCAGTTTATAGATTACAGACTGTTAATTGACAGTCCTGACTGTTGCCTACTTTGTCTTTTCTCTCTCCTACCCTTCATTTTCCCCTTCCTATATTTTAACAAAGCAATAAAATAACGTCCAAAGGCATAACACTGCTCAGGTCAGGTGAGTTGGAATCAGGTAGGTTGGGTGGTGAGTTGGAATCAGGTAGGTTGGGTGGTGATGTTGGTTTTGTGTGTGTGACTGAAAGATGTTGTTAAGGGCCCTGGAACGTGGTCTGCAGCTATCAGTGGCGTGTCCAGAGTTGGTTCTGAGTCCCAGTCACTCTACAAAGGCTCCCCTTGACAGTCTTTACTCCAGGCATTCTCTTGTGACTTAAAGGTAACAGAGTCATAGTTGACAGAGGACCCCGTTTCACAGACCGCGCTCCTGCTTGCTCCTTCAGTGCCACCACCCACTTTATCCTGCAGGTTTGAGGACACTGGACAGAGAAGTCAGGGAACCAGTTCAGCCTCCAGTTCTTCCACTAAATACCAAGAGACTTTTGGCCTGAGAAAGCATCCTCTGATATCTGATAGTGCTTACTAGCCTCAGGGCAGGCACATAGTGGAAAAGGTGGGTGGGGACCAACCACTCCAGGTAAATAAATGAAATCCAGGTAGGATCTTATAAACTCGGGATGAGAAACAACAGAATGAGTTGGAGGGCTTGGGGTTAGGATAGGATTAGGATTCAACTGGGTGGAGGACCCAGGCATGCATGGGACTGCTAGCTTTCCTGGGTGACTTGAGTGCACATAGAGAAGCTTCTAGAATGCCTTGGGACTCCTGAACAACTCTGAGAAGGTGACAGAGCAGAGTTTCCCCTAGGACTAGATTTGATCCCAGATGGTATGGGTCTCAGGGTCCCTGCCTGGTGTGTCTGTGGGTGGGAACAGACCTGATGTCACCCAGCTATCCCCCTGCTTCAGAGCAGATGCTCTGAGGAGCTGCAGTAGTTTTCTGATTGTCCTGTAGGTTCCACTGCCTGTTCACTTTCTAGTTCTTGGTGTGATGAGTGGGTTTTAGGATTTATCCTGGACTTTCTTGATATTATGTTGTGAGCTATCGGTTCTGTCTCATCTGGTCTTCTTGTTTGAGGCAGTGCTCCTACCCAAGTGCAGTTCCAAGGCTGCGTGGATGTTTAGATGTACTTTCCAAAGACCTTGCTCACTCGGGGGAGGAGCTAGTGTGGGTCTCCTGCTCTGCCCTAACCTCTGCACTGGGGCCTGAGGCTGGGGTGGGGAGAAGGCCAGCTCACCCTGCACCCAGCTGCCTCCACCCTGGTGGGGAAGTCCAGGGCTACCTCCTCCTGTGAGGTGGGGTTGATAGGGAAGATCAGCTTTCCACTGGGCCTTGCTAAACCCGTGGTGGGGATGGAGTCCTGTGGGTGTTGGGTAGGAACAGGGCCGGCTGGTTTAAGGAAAAGGTTTTCTACTATTAGTCCACTCGTTTTCCTTCAGTCAGTTTGCTTCTTTGGTTAGATGAGCAGGCCTTTCTGGAGCTGTTTTTGCTGACAGTTCTACCTGAGGCAATAAGGAGGTCAGGAAACTCAACCTGGATAGTGTCCTTCCTCCCCTCCCCTCCACGCCCCCTACCCTGCCCACCCCATCCCCACCCCCCGGCCCAAAGCATTAGGTCCTTCTTTCCATCTGTCAGAGTTCCCTGTATGAGTGGTTGTGTGATGTCTGGGACTGTAGTTGTAAACACAAGGACCAGAGAGAAGTGGGGCTACCCTGTCTTGGCCAGAACCGCAAGTTCCCAACATTATTCTTTTCAGCACTGCTAATTCAGTAAACACTGCACAAACACCTCCCATGTACCGGGTAACTGGACACCAAGGTGGAGCAGGCACAAGACCCATGGCAGGGACTTCACTGGCTGGTTGCAGAAGGATGCCCGGGAACCTGAAATATCCAACGAAAGGACAAGACATGCAAAACAAAGTTAGTGAGGAAGACGGATTTAGTAGAAGGCCTTCCAACAATCAAATCCTTGGGTAGAATGTGAAGCTGTTAGCTTGAGACAGAGTCCTGTTTCCTAGAGTAGATGGGGTTGAGGTAGCACCTGGGCAGAGTTTTGTAATAAAAAGATAAAAACAGAATACCTGTTGACACCTCACCGCCGAGAGGGAAGAAAGGGAGGCTCAATCCCAAGGCCATAGCCTCAGAAATCTCCTGAGCAGGAAGTGGGAGTGGCTCCAAGGTCATCTGTTGGGGAGACCGAGACCCCTGGTGATCACCTCCCCAGAGCATGCCCCAGCCCTTTGGAAGGGGCACCATCAATTCACATTCCTGCAGAGTCAGGGGCAGCACGGACCCAATTTCATCAGGCCATGGAGACCCCCTGGTCCCTGTGTGCCCACTCCTTAGCGCTGTTACCTCTGGGAGACACCCTTGTCCTTGTGGGGATACGCTGGGCCCACCCTGGGAATGAGAGACGATCTCGCGCATGTAACCCAAGGCAAATGAATTGTCAGATCACCATCCTTTTCTCTGTACCACAGAAAGAGGAAACTCCTTGTTCCTGGAGTAAGTGAGAGCAGGCCCTGGGCCTCAGCTTCCTGGGTCTGCCCAGGACTTCATACCCCCAGGGTTTGTTTTGAGGGCCAAGGAAGCCCATTGGGTACCACACAGGTAATAATTATTGCAGTGTGTTGATAATTTATGAAGAAAGCTTGCTTTTTCTGATCACATGGTGAAAATCCAACTTAAATTATGCTGCAGCGCCTGGCACTGCAGTGAGCCACCTATGTTCACTCAGGACTTCTGCCCGTGCCCGTGCGACCTAATGAGGGTTCATGGTGCTGCGCTCAGTCTGTCGTCAGGGTGATTTAGAAGGACCAGGTGAGATACGGCTGCCTGATTCAGAGTCCTGGTTTTAGACCCTGAGCAGTGATAATCTCTGGAAAACAGCAGACTTTGGGCTTCTGAAATTTGGGGAGAAATCGGCCGCCTAGGGCCCCAGTTACTGTGTGGGCATGAGGCTTAACCAATGGGGTCTCCAGGTCCTGCAGGGGTTCTGAAAGGTAAAGTTCCTATGAGGGTATCTTAGAATTATGTCCTTAAATCCTACATAGGAAATAGGGCTTGCCGGTCACAACCAGACCCTCTCTGACTCTACAGGAGGGCTTTAAGCCCTGGCCCTCTTTTGGAATATGATTTTGAATCTCCATGGTGCTGTCCTGTTGAGAGAATGCTTTCACTGCAGATGAAGGCACCTCATGGCTCCTATGTCAGCAGTCTTCACCAGGCTGATGGCTCTTTCTGGAGAAGTTCCAGGACAAAGTTTTTAGCATGAATGGTGATGGTTTAGTTGCTAAGTTGTGTCTGACACTGGCAACCTCATGGATTGTAGCCCCACCAGGCTCCTCAGTCCATGAGATTTCCTAAGCAAGAATACTGGAATGGGTTGCCATTTCCTTCTCCAGTGGATCTTCCCAATCCAGGGATCAGATCTGGGTCTCCTGCGTGGGAGGTGGTCTCCTACATTGCAGGCAGATTCTTTACCGACTGAATCACCAGGGAAGACCTTAGCGTGAATGCTACACCTTGTTTCCACAGGAAGGCCAAAGCCCCTGGGGCTTCTGCCTGAAGGAAGGAAGCAGTTTTTCTGAGAATCTAAGACTTCTAACCCAACAGGGAGTCATGGGTGCAACATCTTCACCAACATAGATGGGGCCTCATTTCTGCCTTCTGCTGACAGCTTACCTGTTCCTGGGTAAATCTAGTGGCTTGTTAGGGTGACTCCCCCTCTGTCATCCTCACCACCCGCTTCCTCTGCAAGTGAGTTATACAGATTCTCCCTCTGCTTAAACACTTTCTCTGAATTTTTTTTTTTTTTTTTTGCTCAGCTCAAGGAAAGCTTCCCCGTTTCAATGCCTCTTTTCTTCTCTCTGGCGCCATCTCTCCCCATAGCCTGACAGCTGCTGTAAACATTCCTGTCTACCTGGATTCCTGCTGGATTGGAAGTAGCTTTTTTTTTTTTTTTTTAATAGAATCTTATTTATTTATTTGATTTTTAAATTTTTGACTGTGCTGGATCTTTGTTGTTGCACACTGGGTTTCTCTAGTTGTGGCTAGCGGGGACTACTCTCTAGTTCTGGCGTGCGGGTTTCCTCATTGAAGGCTTCTCTTGTTGGGGAGCATGGGCTCTAGGGTGCGTGGGACCAGTAGTTGTAGTACATGGGCTTAGTTGCCCCACAGCATGTGGAATTTTCCCGGACCAGGGATTGAACCTGTGTTCCTTTCATTGGCAAGTAAATTCCTAAACCACTGGAAGTAGCTGTGAGGCTAGGATCTTATATCATTGAGGCTGCTTTCTGTTGCAAGTATCCAGTCCCAACTCAAATGTGAGTAAAGGAACAAGAAAGGAGGAAGTGTGATTATTCACAGGAGCCAAAAGGTGGGACCAACCCAAGTGTCCCTCCACGGGCAAAGGATAAACATATCGTGATTCATCCATACAATGGAATGTTATTCAGCCTTGAAAAGAAAGGAAACTCTTACACATGCTACCACATGGATGCACCTTTAAGACACAGCCAGACACAAAAGTACACTTACTGTGTGATTCTACTTACGTGAAGTACTTACAGAAATCAGATTTATAGAGACAGAAAGTACAAAGGCAGGTGCCAGGATCGGGGGAGGAGGGGATGCAGAGGCAGTGTTTAGTGGGAACAGAGTTTCAGTTTAGCAAGATGACAAGAGTTCTGGAGATGGATAGTGGTGGTGGCGGCACAACATGTGAATTGTACCTAACGCCTGTAAACTGCGCGCTTAAAACTGGTAAACCGTGTTATGTCTGTTTCACTCTTTTTTTTTTTAATGGAAATATAAGTGAGTCTCGGAGAGCAGTTCTGGCCTCAGGTTTGGTGTCATGAAGCCTCATTCCTCATTTCTCAGTTCTTGTGGAAACTCCCTCATCCTCAGGCTCTGGGAGCTTAGGTCTCTGGTATCCCCAGGACGTCCAGCCCCAGTGCTGTTAAAGTCTAGCAGGAAGGAGGGAGTTTGTTTTCCTGAGAGCTTACTCCAAAGCCCAGTTTTGAAAGATGCTCATTCTTTACAGGTTGCTAAGCGTCCTAGTTAGTCCCTTGAGAAACTGGCCTCGCTTAGTGCATCATCAGAGTAGAAACTGCTCGGAAAGACTCACTGTGAAGCAAAAACAGTTTCCAACGTTGCCACATTAGAATTCCCTGCACAGCACCAATGGAATAGGGGCAAATGTGTTTTCTTTCCAGCCTGTTCGACTCAAAACCTCTGAATAGAAACAAGACATCGTCAAAGAATAAGAAGAAACAAGATCCCGATTGTAATGAGCTGTTTTATCTGTATTTTCTGATTCTTCTGTGTTATTGAGTAGAAGGAAAACTGGGGGAATAATTCCAGTTTGGATGAGATCTTCGTGGAAGGCTCTCCCCTCTGTTAACAGACAGGGGCCCTGACTGCAGTGGTGGTTGGGGCACTTTGGCTCTGTTGGAAGCATGAGAATGTTGATGCTTCTAGAAGAAGGACATTTCATTCTTGGGAGAGAGCACTCCTAGTACTTACTGGAAATGGTGACCTTAACCCGTAGACCACATTCATATGATGTGATTCTGACATAAAGATTTACAAAAGAAAAAAAAACTCAAGATCTAGAAGGTGTGTGTTTATCCATGTGGGGGCTGTTGATCACTTCCGTCTGTGTTTGTAGAGTATTTATGAGGCTAGAGATGCAAGACTTTGATTTTTGACAAAAAAAAAAAAATCTTTTATGCAGCGTTGTGTTTTTAGTCTTCCGGGGTGTTTCGGTGTTTGTCATTGTATCTAGCTGTCTGCTCATCTTTCCCTTGCTCTCTGGAAGACTGGTTAAATGCTCTGTTGTTCATAGACAAATATAAAAGAAAAACTACAAGATAAGGGCTTCCTTTAAAAGTTACTCTTGAACTTCCCATACAATCTTGCATTTAAAAATAATATTTTAGGTTCAGAGCTAGACAACAGAAAAAGGACTATTTTACCTATGGAATGTTTTCCGTAAACCTTACAGTAACCATAAAGCAAAAGTCAAGAGCTGAGATTTGAAACATGAGAAAGGGCATGTATGCTCAGTTGTATCCTACTCTTTGTGACCCCATAGACTGCAGCCCTGGAGAAGACAATGGCACCCCACTCCAGTACTCTTGCCTGGAGAATCCCAGGGACGGGGGAGCTTGGTGGGCTGCTGTCTATGGGGTTGCACAGAGTCGGACACGACTGAAGCAGCAGCAGCAGCAGACTGCAGCCCACCAGGCTCCTCTATCCATAGAATTCTCCAGGCAAGAATACTGGAGTGGGTTACCATTTCCTCCTCCAAGGAATCTTCTCAACCCAGGGGTTGAACTCATGTCTCTTGTGTCTCCTGCATTGGCAGGCAGGTTCTTTACCACTGAGCCACCTGGGACCGAGTAAATCACCACAGATGGAAACCACCAATTTACAGAGGGAAACAGAAGCAGAAGGAAAAGAAACAATGGAGAAGTAAATCCAGAGCTAAAGAGACTCTAGAAATCATCCTCTTTGATCCTAATTGATGAGATTCTGTGGATGAAGAACCTGAGGTCCCAGAGGTTAAGAGTATATTCAGTGGCCTATGACTCATGGCAGAACCCAGACTAGAACTTGGGGGTCTCTGCCCTCCTTCCCTGTTAGCCCCAGTTTCAAATCCAGAAGTAGAGTGAAAGAAAAGGAAGATTTGTTAATATTTCATTTTGCAGAACTCTCAAATATTAGGGAAGGGAACTTCCTGGTTAACTACATCATCCCCGGAAGGAGGGACAGGGGGTGGAGATAGATAGATTATAGATATGAAAAACAGGTATTAAAGTTCATATAAAATATTTAATGGCTATTTGTACTTCTTAGGAGTAAGTAATATATGAGTGAATAATTTTTATACGTTTTATGATTTTTTTAATGTAACTAGGAAGACAGGAAATGTTGATTTTCTTTTCTGTAATGGCACATGGGTTAGTCAGTAGTGGTACATGCATCCAAGAGAACAGTCGTATGGGGATGAACCTTGCTGTTTGGGCCCCCTTTACCTTTTATGCCTGGCCATTCCCTCTGGTGAAGGCCTCAGCTTCTGGGTCAGACGGCACCAGGCTCTTGAGGACAGGGAGCTGAGAGCAGCACAGGTTCCCTTTCTTCTTGTTAACTACACCATGTGATGTAAATAGTGGTGACCAGAGAGCAAATGTTCCCCAGCTTCCCACAGAACCTCCTGCAGTGGCCCGAATGAGAGCATAAAAATAGACCTTTTGGGAAAGAGCCTGTGACCCTCTCTCACCCTGTTCTGGGTAAAGGAAGTGCAGGAAGGGGAAGCAGAGGGGAGAGGACACCGGATATCCTGGGAGCCCCCAGGGAGAGGCAGGCGCCCTCCTCTCAGCCCTCAGCCCAGGACCATCTGCTCAGAGAAAACCAGGAAGTGAGGGGGTTGATTTCCAAACACTGAAGGCATTATGTGGGCTCCTCTGGGTGTCAGTAGGGAAGAGAAAATGCGGGAATGTGGTGAGGAGGAACAGACCTGCGGCTTTGCCAAGAAGATGACCAGAAAGAGCCCAGATCAACTTGGGCACCAGAGATCCGACGTGCAGGGGATGTCCAGCAGTGTCCCTGTAGGCCTTAGTTCCCTTGCAACTGTGGACACACCCTAATGGCAGCTGTGGCCCTGGAAGTCTCACTGTCTCGGAGCCCCTTATGTAGTTGGTTTAGGACAAATGGACATGCTGTCTGTGGTGTCCAGAGTGGAGAAAAGGCAGCCGGGACCAATGCCTGCTTCTCTGCCCTCATCTCGAAACTCTCGTCTGCTCCCATGGCTGTCACTGCACCCCTGAGCCTCCTTCTGGGTCCAGAGCTGAGAAGATAGAGCCCTGACCCCGAGTCCCCAATAGGCAGCAGCGCCCAAGGACGGTTCTCCTTTCAGAAATTTCATGTATTGTTCAACTGTGATTGGCAAATGTGCAAGCTGAACAAAAACCAGTCAGGACACATCTTTCCTGCTCTCGGTGCATGTGCACTTTTGAGGCAGATTCTTGCAGAAGGGTCTGCTGGCTTGACTCATGCGACTGGTGTCTCCGTCTATACTTGAACTCAGATTTCAGGGTCCTTCTCCAGCTATGTGGGACCCCTCTTCTTATGTCTCTAGATTCCCAGTGGGGCTAGGGGGCAGTGCCCCCCTGCTTGGAAAATGAAGGGTGTGCCCTTACCTCCCATGAGGCCCCACTCGTAGTACCCTTTGCATCTCTGAGCACACAGAGGGACCAGGAAGCCAGGACTTCCACTCTGAGGTGCTGGGCCACCCCCTTAGGGGTTAAATCCTGCTGCCCTGGCAGGAGCTAATCTGAGCAGAAGGCACCAAACGCAGCCACGTGCCCCAGAGCTGGCTCTAGCTGAATTAGGAACAAAGCCACTTTCATGGAAAGCACTGTGCTTGTTGTTTTCTGGAACAGGCAGCGTGATAACAGCACAAACTGGGATCTCATTTTCCTTTGGCTTCTTCTCCTTTGGTGGGACTCCTGTGCACCACTTGAGGGTGGTGTAGAATTCCTGAGGTAGCTGGGATTCCTATGGCCCCTGGACTTGCTGGCACGCAGCTCCTGTCACTGCATGGGGGCCACCGAGAGCAACCTTGGTGGCCAAGGAACTGACCCTGTGAGTAGGTACTGTGTGTATCCTCGTGCCATTCGCTCATGGCCCATGACATACTCAAGCAGCCCTGAAGCAGATGTGCTAGACTTAATGGATAAATCATTTTTCTTTTCTTTTTAAAATTGTTTTATGTATCTATTTTTGACTGAGCTGAGTCTGCACTGCTACATATGGGCTTTCTCTGTTTGCAGCAAGTAGGGACTACTCTCTAGTTGTAGCACTTTAGCTCTAGGGCATGTGAACTGAGTAATTGTAGCACACGGGCTTGGCTGCCTAACGGCCTGTGGAATCTTCCTGGACCAGGGATTGAATCCATGTCTCCTGCATTGGCAGGTGGATTCTTAACCACTGGACCACCAGGGAAGTCCCAAACCATTTTTCCGATCCTTGACGTGCTGGATTTGTGCTGCTCCTTGACATGGGACTGTAGGGCTGATGGACATAGCGTTCTCTCGCTTCTCACCGGTCTCCTGAACCATATCTGCATCCTTTCTCCTGCCCTGTACTCTTCCCTCTGCACCTCTGCTAACTCATTCATAGTGTGACTGACCTGAAGCTCCCACCAGCTGCCAGTTCAATGGAGGGGTCAGCAGTGAACAGTGGAGGCTCCTCTTACCCTGTGAGCATGGAGCCCCCAGAAGGTGCCCAGTGCACCGTTATGCATATACCCTTTGGTCTGTCAGAATCCCACCAGCCTTCCAATATACTGTCAGATACCACTTCCTCCAGAAATCGAACACTCTCTAGATAGAAACATCTCCTCCTCTAGGTCTTTCTGGAGCTCACAGGCTGCAATTCACATGCTCCCTGATGCAATGCTGATTTGAGTGCTAAGAGCTCAGCAAATACATTTCTGAAGTAGAAAATGAACACAGGCTGATGTAACTGAAGATGTAACTTTATCATCAGGAAGAGAAGTGTGGGTGCAGAGGAATATCTGAAACACCATGCATCTTTGCTTATCTGTCCCACTTCAATCAGAAATATTGAAGGATGGGCTTTGGAGACCATCCTCTTGGTTAATTAATTCAGCAAACATTTATTTTAGAACATTTGCCGTAGGATGTTGTGCTTGCATTAGGGGCAGTTAAACAGCATAAATAGGATGACTGCATCTGCTCTAGTAATTTATAGGTGAGTCATAGCAGGAGACACACTAGCCCTGTGTGTGACACTGACGTTAGCACACCCAGCTCTGAGTGATCATGGAGCATTTGCAGCTGGGTCCAGGAGGCAGCGTCCATCCAGGGGCTTACAGTGTATTTTGTACCAATAGAACAGTAGCACTCGACTTTTCTGTAATCAAAAGTTTACTAAAGGTTTAAAAGAATCAACACAGAATTTGGATACCACCTTCCTCCCAAAATGGGACAAGTGCTCTGTTTAAGTTTGTCATTGATTTTTGAAAGTTTTACTATTAAGTGAATAAGTGTAGTTGTCTTTTTATTTATCCTGCTCAGATTTCATGATTTTTTTTTTTTTTTAACTTGTGGCTTTAGATTTCTTTAGTCTGTTTTGGGAAATTCTCAGTAAATATATTTTCCAGTATTGATTCTGCCTCATTGAATTTCTCCACCCCTTCTTAAACTCCAATTATACGTGTTAGAATTTTTCATCATATCTCACATGTCTTTCTCCTCTTTTCTGTATTTTCCATTCTTTTCCTCTCATGGCTTCAGGCTGGATATTTTCCTCTGGACCAGTCATCATTTCTGCT
The DNA here is from genome assembly GCA_935064755.1 of Tragelaphus eurycerus. Lineage (NCBI taxonomy): Eukaryota > Metazoa > Chordata > Mammalia > Artiodactyla > Bovidae > Tragelaphus > Tragelaphus eurycerus. The sequence continues at coordinate 20,947,126 of CAKXYN010000002.1, read as the reverse complement.
GTCTGTAGTCTGCTGGTACAATCATTGACCTAAGTAAGGCTTAATTGTACTAATTGTGTTTTAAGTTTTAGGTTTTCTGTTTGATTATTCTTAATGGACTCCAGGTCTCTGGTGAAATTCTCTCTTGTCTTATATTTTCTGAAACATTTTCAGTTTGGTGCTGGGTTGCTTAGTCAGTCAGTCGTATCAGACTCTTCATGACTTCATGGACTGTAGCCCACAAGGCTCCTCTGTCCATGGGATGGATTCTCTAGGCAAGAATACTGGAGTGGGTTGCTATTTCCTCCTCCAGGGGATCTTCCCAACCCAGGGATTGAACCTGCATCTCTGGCATCTCTTGCATTGGCAAGTGAATTTTTTACCACTAAGCCACTGCAACTTCCCGTTTAAAACCTGTGCCTTTTAATGCCAGTGTTTGTATTACCTGTGAGTGTGCTTTCTTTTCTTTTTTTTTCTTTCATTTTTTGTTTTTTTGTTTTTTTATGTTTTTGTTTTGTTACCTGGAATGCCTGTTCAGTTTTTTAAATAAATATTTTATATTGTGTCCAAAAATTATAGATAAATTGATAGATAGATGTTAGATGGTTGGATAAATGGATGGCTGAATGGATGGATGGATGGATAGACAGGTGGATGGACTATGATGGATAGAGCTGATTAACATGAGTAATGTGAAATTTTTTCAGCTTCATTATTTTCTGATCAATCCTCCCTTGTTTTAAGGCAGAAAGCAAAATAACTTGTATTTCTCACAGTGTTATTTTGTTATTATTTATTGACCATGGTAGATTTGTCTAGTTCTCAAAAATTAGTTTTTAAAAATATTTTACATATTTTTAAAAATACCCAGAAATAGTAGTGATGCTAGACTATAAGCAGGGTGGACATCTGGTCAGTGGAACATGTGAAGTTGCCTGGGGTTTGTAGGTGTCAGGCAGGGTTTCCTGGTATTCAGCTTCTCATCCCCCCTTGACAAGAGTCAAGCCAGGTGGTCTCTGCACCTCCTGGGAGTAAAGATACTGCAGGCAGGGCTGTGTTAGTGGAGGAAAGTGTTAGCCAAAAGCACAAGACTCATCAGTTGCCCACCCACCCCACAGCCACTGGTTTGCACTTTCTTTGGTCTGCATGGAGACCTTGCCGTTTCCAGAGTGAGAAATGGTTTATCTCATCGGTGCGGTAAGTGTATCAGAGTAACTGGCCCTCAGCTTACTCACTGATGATACTCATGAGTATGTGTTGACAGCTGCAGGAACCAGCCAGCTGTTTCTCCTTTGGAAATGTGCTGGGAAAGAGGAGGCTGCACTTGGTGGAGTCACATCACCTCCTTCTGCAGCAGAAAGCTTCGTAAGTGGCACTGCTACTTACAGTCTGCTCATGTTTCCTTGCTCTAGAACCCCGAGGCTGCCCTGAGATTCTCAGTCATTCTGTGGGGATGTCAGAGAGCCCTGTTGGACCCAAACCCACGATGCTCCGGGCCGACATGCCCACGGCGCCCTCCTTCCAGCGGGCATTCACGTCCTCCTGCACCATTTCCGGGAACAGCCCCAGCCAGAGGAGAGGGAGGTAAAGTGGCTATTGAACCAAACACAGGCTGCTCTTACAGACCCCAGCCTGAACACCACAGAGGGAAGAGGCGGGCAGGGGTCTCATCCTCCACACGACACCAGGCCGCCTTGTGCACTGACAGCCATCGGTCTTCAAAAATGCAGTCAAAATAAAAACTCCTGTGTCCACCTTCACTTTTAGCAAGTGGGGTGCTCAAGGAACACACTGCTCTTAGAGTCTGGGCACAGCAGCCAGTTAAGGACCGTAAAGGCATTGTCGGAGCTGAGGCTGGAAAAGGGGGTGCAGTGGTCAGGCTAGGAGCGGGCCTGCCCAGAGTTGCAGGTTGGGGGTGGGGAGAGCAGGCAGGATGCACTGCTCTCGGGGGGAAAAAAAAGGAATTTGTGCTAGTGTTTGGGAAAGCCTGTGGGGGGGTGGGTGGTGGGGAATGGACAAAGAGAAATGTCCTATTTCTGCTTCACAAAGGACTACCCTTGTGCAAATTCAAATGCTCAGGGTAGGAATCATTTCTTAATGTTTTACTTGTGGGTACATTGCTCTACAGTTACCATCCTGAATCCCACCTCATTTCTCTACAAAAAATGGGGCACGTTGCATATCAGGACTTAACATTACACACACAGCAAATATGTGTTTGCTAGTGAGATATACATGTTACTTGTCTTTCTATGTTTCTAAATATAGTTTCCAATTTTTTTATAATTAAGTTTATTCATTTTTAATTGAAGGCTAATTGCTTTACAGTATTGTGTTGGTTTCTGCCAAACATCAACATGAATAAGCCGTAGATACACCTATGTCCCTCCTTCTTGAACTTCCTCCAGTATTCTTACTGTTGGAATTTCCCATTTCTGATATGGTAATCTCTTGTGTTCTTACTGGTATCCTTAATTAGCTTGTGGTCCTGCAAGCACTTATTAAAAATCGACTGTGTGAGGACCGATGTTGGGCATAGGGAAGAGGAACCCAGGGAGAGTGGGTTTAAGCAGATACATGGGTGGTGCCTATGTGGTGGGACCAGGGGAAGGACAACGCTAATTCCTGTGCTCACATGGACACGGGCAGGGAGGACTTCAAAGTCAGGACGCAGTGGAGCTGCAGCTTGAACTGAAGAGAAGAGGGGACTTTGCCAGGTCAGAGTGGGAAGGAAGAGGCATGCAGGCTGTAGAGTCAGGGAGGGCCGCCTCCCCTCCCCGAGGTTGTGGACATACCATCTGGGGTGAATGGTCAGGTGGGAGGCTGGAGAAGCAGGGCCTGAGTTCTGATATTTGGGGAGCCCCACACTGCTGCAAAGGGAACCTCAGTACCCCACTTCTTGTCCCCGTCATGTGGGAACTGATGCTAATTCCCAGGCTAATCTAGACTAATTCCCCTAATTAACCAATGCTAATTCTGGATATGTCATTGTCTCACCATTTGTCTTTTGAACAGCCCTTCCTCAGCTGAGCACCAGTGGGTGGAGACCAGCCCCAAGTCCACTCTGACCCTCCTGGGGGGCAGCCGGCCCGGCAAAGATGGCCCTGCGCGGCCCCACTTCCCACCTGCCGACCTCCAGACATCCTTCCACGGCCCCGAGCTATCCCTGGCGGAGCCACCAGAAGCTCTGGGTCCCCCGAGCAGCCAGGCCTTCCTGAGCTTCAGCACTGCCCCCATGGCGGGAGGTGGGCTCCCCGCTGGGGAGGACCCCGGGGCCTTGCTGGCCAATTCCCATGGAGCAGCCCAGGCCCCTGGCAACCCACTGACAGCAGCTGAGGCTGCCGACAACAGCTTCCTGTCCCACAGCTTTCTCACAGTGGCGCCTGGACACAGCGGCCATCACAGCCCTGTCCTACAGGGCCCGGGACTGGCTCTGCCCGGGCAGCCGCCCCTTCCTGAGAAGAAGCGGACCTCAGAGGGAGATCGGTCTTTTGGCTCCGTCTCCCCATCCTCCAGCGGCTTCTCCAGCCCTCACAGCGGGAGTACCATGAGCATCCCTTTTCCAAACATCATCCCGGACTTTTCCAAGGCTGCCGAGGGGGCAGCACCTTCCCCAGGTAGGTGCATCTCCACGGGTAGGGGGCCTATCCTTGTGTTCAAGCCTGCACTCGGGCAGGGGAGCACCCTGGGGTTATGGCTCGGCCTGCCCAGTGAGCACCAGTGTTATTACTGAGCTGAGTGCCTTGAGAGAAGAATCCATAGCCTTCAAGGGTGCTTTTCCATCTCACTGCAAAACAAAGTTAGTTACTCAGTCGTATCTGATTCTGTGACCCCATGGACAGTAGCCTGCCAGGCTCCTCTGTCCATGGAATTTTCCAGGCAAAAATACTGGCATGCCTTCCTCTAGGGGATCTTCCCACCTCAGGGATCAAACCCACATGTCCCACATTGCAGGCGGATTCTTTACTGACTGAGCCGCCAGGGGAATCTCAGCCTGGCCCAAAGGAAAATACCAATCTGGAGCTGCCTCTTCATTCACCTGGGCTTGCCAGTGACCCTAGTGGTAAAGAACCCTCTTCCCAGTGCAGGCAACATAAGAGACGTGGGTTCGATCCCTGAGTCAGAAAGATTCCCCCTGGAAGAGGAAATGGCAACCTGCTCCAGTATTCTTGCCCGGAGAATCCCATGGACAGAAGAACCTGGTGGACTATTGTCCATAGAGCTGCAGAGTCAGACATGACTGAGCATGCATGCACTTCTGCATTATTCACATTAGATTTTCTTCAACAGCAGAAAATGCCGACGTCCACGGTGGTTGTTTTTTTCCCTTTCACTCGGAGTCAGTGTTCTGTAATAGTAATTAAAAATAAAAGTAAACGAATACATTTGAAATTTAATTATCTAATGTTTCAAGTGTAGAAGAAATAATTAGACACTGATAGGAGTAAGGGACGTCAGCCTTGCTCTGCGTGCTTCCTGTCTTTGTAATTGCATGTGGGTAAAACGGGCTGCCCGATCATGGAGGCGTCCTGGGTGAAACGGGGTGCCCGATCGTGGAGGCGTCCTGCCCTCTTTGTGTTTTCTGTTACAAACAGCCACTCCCTGCTCCGTGTCAGGCTTCTCCCCTGTAGTTAAATAGAGCGCTCTTACCTGGGGTGGGACTTTGAACTTCTAGGTCCCTTTGAGGTGAGAGGTTGCAATAAAAAAACGCCCTTCATAGTTACTGTTTTTTAATTTTGTTTTGCAGATAATCCAGGTGATAAGCAAGTGTCTGTAAACTTTGTTCAGGACACATCCAAGTTCTGGTACAAGGCGGACATCTCCAGAGAGCAAGGTGCGTGGGCCGGATGCGGACCCTGTGTCTAGGGTGGGAGTGTCGGGGAGGCATCACCTGGGGAGCAAGTTAGAGCAAGGCCTGCACTTCATTACCCACCTCGGGGGAAAGGCTGCAATCTTTAAGTTTTTATTGGAAAACATCATTCCTAAGGAGGGAGCCAGCCAGGAAGGGCACCAGCCATGATCATTCCAGTGTTGGGGTGTAATTTCTGGTGGCTTCCACTAGCCAAGGTCTGGCCGGTGTTGCACGCCATGCCGCAGATTGTGATGAGATGTCACAGGTCCCAGCCTCAGGGGCAAGTCAGGGGGAAGAAGTGTCTTTCCTATTAATGGGCACACCTGCCTGTGTCACATTGGAAGGGCAGACTGCCAGCAGCCTTAGCCCAGCTCTCACACACACAGCACAGTGACTCTACATGTGCAATTCAGTCTTAAGACAGCTGGCAAATATGAGAAATTGTTAATACTATTGAGCAGCTAAGTTGCATGTCACTTTTTCTAGAATATGAATGTAAGAGATGTCCCAGAAGGAAGCTGGCATGCCACTGGTGGTGGTCCCTCTGGGACCAGCCCTTAGGCAAACAGCACTTACTGCTTTAGCAGAAATTCCTGGGGTCTCTGTAAGGTGCTGTTGTCCTCCCTGGTGGTGATGACACGGCCGCCTGTGGGCTCATCATTCCCAGGTCTCTCTCGGAGAGGATGACATGGAACTGGCTGGGGGGCTGGCAGACGCTGGTCAGGATGCCCAGGAAGGAGGTTCCCTGGAATGGGTGGCTGGGGGTGCTGGACTGAAAAAGGGGATGGCCGGTGTTCCAGCAGCCAGGCGTGCTAAACGCATGGTGAACCGCCACTCTGTGCTGGGATCTCAACTTGGGGAAGAAACTAGGAACTGCTCTCCTGGGGAATCCCTCAGAAATGCCTGGATGTGAATAGTTAAGTGCCTGGAAAACAGCGGCGTCCAACTTTTTCATAGAAATTCTTATACTCAATTAGGCAGATAATAAAAATGGTAAGAATGTGGCTTTCTTCCCATGAGCTCAATGGACCCATTGTCATGTCATGTGGGGGGAGCCCTCTCGGCCCCGAGAGGCTTCTGAGTCCCTGAATTGGCCTTTGTGCTGTGTGCACTCACCACGTTTCAGGCTCTGGTGTGACCAGATGCTCCATTCCCATCCCCTCCCTGCTCTGGTTGCAAGAACCCCCCTGACTGTGGTCCTTAGCTCTAGTGCTCAGTGCTCATCCAGCCCGACAGACCCTGAGAGTGCTTGTTGAGGACCTTGCTCTAGAGCGGTCTAAACAGACCTACTCCAGCAGCTCAGTCTTTCAGACCAGGGTGGAGGCTGGGCTGGACTGTCTGCTTCTCTGAATGAAGAGGTGGGCTTGGTTGGAGTGTGCCCGATGGGCAAAACAGGGATGGCACAACCTGCCTCATAGGGTATGGGGGAGAGACTCTGGGTGGAGGGAACCTCCCTTGTTGGCATCTGCTAGGCAGTAGGAGTTATTGTCATTTGACTAATCTTGCTGTGCTTAGTTGCTCAGTTATGTCCGACTCTTTGTGACCCCATGGACTGTAGCCCACCAGGCTCCTCTGTCCATGGGATTCTCCAAGCAAGACTACTGGAATGGGTTGCCATGCCCTCCTCCAGGGGATCTGATCCAACCCAGGTCTCCCGCACTGCAGGTGGATTCTTTACTGTCTAAGCCACCTTCAGTTCATTTCAGTTGCTCAGTTGTGTCCGACTCTTTGTGACCCTATGACTTGCAGCATGCCAAGCCTCCCTGTCCATGACCACATCCCGGAGTTCACTCAGACTCACGTCCATCGAGTCGGTGATTCCATCCAGCCATCTCATCCTCTGTAGTCCCCTTTTCCTCCTGCCCCCAATCCTTAGCCACACATTTACAAATATTTCTTTGGGGTGGACCCCATCTCAAAATAGCTAATATGTGCATGGGGCATTGATTTTTCCAGTTGAACTCCAAAAGCAGAACCTCTTCTATTTTCTGGATATTTTGTGCAGACAGCACCTACACAAACGAATGCTCTAGTGTGTGTGCCAACTCCTCCAAATGGAAGAACGCCTCTTGTGGGTTTTGTTGTAACTGCTGAGATGTGCCATTTTCTGGAAAAACTGTGATGAAATTTCAGGGAGATGCAGAAAGGGGGAGAAAACGTATTGCCTGTTTTGGGGCACAACTATTCACACATTACTGTGGAAAGGTTAGTTCCTTGGGAGTTGTTTTAAAGGTGAACATAAAAACCTCAGGAGAAAAGGGGCTCCAAAGTAAAGTAGAAAAAATTTTTTAATTTATTTATTTTTGGCTGCACTGGGTCTTCGTTGCTTTATGTAGGCTTTCTCTTGTTACAGCGAACCAGGGCTGCTTTTCATTGCGGTGGTGCATGGGCTTCTCATTGTGGTGGCTTCTCTTGTTGCAGAGTACAGACTCTGGGTGCTCGGGCTTCAGTACTTGCAGCACTTGGGCTCAGTAGTTGTGGTTCACGGGCTTAGTTGCTCTGAGCGCGACACGTGGAAACTTCCCAGACCAGGGGTCGAACCCATGTCCCCTGCATTGGCAGGCAGATTTGTATCCACTGTACCACCAGGGAAAGCCTAAAGTAGAAATCAAATATGACTGTAGCAGCTGTGCTCTCTGGTCTCTGCTGCAGCATCCTTGAAAGCTCCAGCTGCAGGGAGAGAGGTGGTAAGGATGTGGCTGCTGCCCCTGCAGCCACACGGCAGACCTGGCCTTACCCCTGGAGGTACACTAGCTCATTCTCACAACCTCAGCCAGGGTTCATCTCTGTTTCAGAAACAATGAGTCCAGCATGGCCCTCAGGCTCTCTTGTGCCCAGGTGGCCTGGTGATGGGTGGAGAGGGGAGGCCTGAGAGGGTAGAATGGGCCAGAGAGGAGCCAGCCTTCTCTCTGCCACCCAGAAGTCTGCGGCCTATGAGGCTGGGGCACTTCTTTGTACCACAATGAAGTAAAATCATGAATCACAAAGAAAAGGCTCTGGTGAGGTTATCACAATTGAAAAATATAACTTCTGTAAGTGATCTTTCCCCTACTTTAAAAAAATAACATATATTCAGTCCCCATAATCAGAAAACATGCTATGTGATAAGACCTGCTACATGGGCCTGGGTCCCTGGTGTCTGTTCCCCACCCATCTTGGGGGGTGCGCACCAGAGCAGCAGGTGGGCTGTGGCTCCATGTGTCAGGCTTGCACCCCTGGGGTCACACCAGACCCCCTCCCCTTATAAAGCGTGTGCTTTCCTCTGCTGCTTCCCCACCATGTGCATAAGCTCATGCTTGGGGCCTGTCCTGCCATGGGCTGGGGCAGTGCATGGAAGAAGGTGTAGAAGAAACTGGCTGTTTTGTCCACAGCCAAGCAAAGGCCATGTTGTAGGGGTGGGGCTGGAGTCAGGGTGCACAGAGGGCCTGGAACAGGGGGCTCTCTGGGGTTATTTCCTGTTGCTGACAGTGCTTCCAGCCACTCCTGGGTTAATGTCCTGCCCACTCTACTCCAGACAGGGCCCTGGGCTCTACAGAAAGGCGGCATTTCCATGACTATAATTGTGTAGTGCTTTATACTTTAAATCCCTAGTTTTCTTTTTGTAAAATGTATAAAAGAAATCTTGAAAGGTGTTCGGGTTACTGGAGAAGATTCTCACTGGTGTCTGGGCTGCATCAACTTGAGGATACTGTGATGCTAACCCATCCCTCTTTTTTCCTGTATCCTGAGCCCAGGACCAGGGAGGCCGGACCTTGAGCTTCAAGGGGAGGGATCTTAGAGCTACCTGTGTTCCGGCCTCCCTGGGGCAGATGGCAGGTGCAGTGCCAGGCGCGTTTCATGGCCCTCACTGGCCACATCAGATAGGGTTCACAGCCTCGTCCAGACTGGAAACAGCTGGCCACAGTTGCCACCCCTGCCTCCGAGCCACGGGACGGAGGGTCACCTATAGCCATCTCCTGGGCCGAACCTTGGGATTTTATTAAATATTCAGTAACTTTGGGGGTACATCCACAGTCTTCAGAAAGTATGATTGGAAATTTCTTTCTTCCTATGGAAAGTTGAAAGCGCACATTCTAAAATCTCTAAAAAAAATGCCACGTAGGGAGCTGTAGGGCAGGGCCACGCCGGGGACCAAGTGTCAGCCCTGCCTGACTTTCTGCTCCGTGCGCTGTGTGCGGAGGCCTGGTCTGGCTGGAACCAATTGGCCTCGGTTTCCTGGGCTGTCAGGTGGGGTCCTCGTTTGGGCTTCAGAGATGCTGTGGGGTTAATGGGAATTGCCATTGATGTGTGAAGGCAGCACCTTTGTGATCTGAACGGACGGGCCACCCTGTAAAATAAAATAGTCAGGCCCCCACGGAACTTCTGGCCACCGCAGTTTCCCTTACCCTCGTCACGGCCGTAAGTGGAGTCAGGCTGTGGTGTCCCCTGCAGACACTCACGTCTGTCTGTTCCCCTCTGCAGCCATCGCCATGCTGAAGGACAAGGAGCCCGGGTCATTCATCGTCAGGGACAGCCACTCCTTCCGAGGCGCCTACGGCCTGGCCATGAAGGTGGCCACACCCCCGCCCTCTGTCCTGCAGATGAACAAGAAAGGTGGGTCCTGCTCTGCTCAGCGGGGCCTCGCCTGTCAGTTCCCTTTGTTCCCATGAGGTGGTGGGTGACTTGCAACAGCGCTCATAGGTTTTCCTCTTAGTATTTATTTTTTCCAGCTGTATTTTAGTAAGTACTGTCCTAGCTCAAGCTGCTGTTGCTGCTAAGTCGCTTCAGTCTTGTCCGACTCTGTGACCCCAGAGACGACAGCCCACCAGGCTCCCCCATCCCTGGGATTCTCCAGGCAAGAACACTGGAGTGGGTTGCCATTTCCTAGCTCAAGAAGGAAGGTTAATTATTTATAAATTTCCTTTTTCTTTTTTTAACTTGTTTTGATGGGTGATCCATCCCATTGTTCAGATAACACAACAGTAAAGCAAGGCCTCTGATCAGGAGTCTTTGTTTCCATTTTCAGCCCTGTCTGCCTCAGTCCCCTCTTGCTTCCTGTGGGTAAACATCTGTAATAAATTCCTGTTTTCTCACTGTCTGTTCGGTGCACACAAATAGGCATTTTTCCTTTTCTCCTACACAGAAGGTGGCATACAGTATACACGGTTCTTGTTCCTACACCCTGTAGAGTATTTTGATGGATTGAAGATGAGGCCAGTGCAAGCCTGAAGTCTTGAGACTCTCCCTTCTCAGGGAAAAGGACAAAGACTTCCTCCGTCTCTCATCCAACATTGCTCTGGTGGCAGATTTTAGCTGAATAATGTGTAGTGCAGGCAGGGCTTCTTCTGACCTTTTTAATGTTTTCAGTTGTGAACATAACCAGGTACAAAAGCGTTTGTAATGCCTACATGCATAGGTAAACATTATTATGAAGCAGACGTGCGGGTATCCAACCACAGGTGACAACCTTGTGGGGAAGCCCCTACGTGCCCTTTTCTGTGTTTCATAATCCATCACCACCATGGCTTTTTGGTTTTCAAGGATACTGGATTTAACTAGTGAAGGCCCTTACAGTGACCCCGTGTCCTTCTGACATACCCCCATTAGCCCGTGAGTGCTCCAGCTTTCTGAAAGCAAGCGTGTTTTAGGCTTACCTTGTACTTCCCCTGTTCTGGCCATTTCTCTGAAGATCCTTGGTTCTTTATATTGGGGAATAGTATCTAGAAACCAATCTAATTTAGAAACCTAATCTAGAAACCTAATCTCTAGGTTTGCTGTTTGGTATCAGAGTATCACTCCTTCTCTCTAGGACCTGAGCCAGGGAATGTGAAAAGTGAAAGTGTTAGTCACTAGGTCATGTCTGACTCTGCAACCCTGTGGACTGCAGCCCACCAGGCTCCTCTGTCCATGGGATTCTCCAAGCAAGAATACTGGAGTGGGTTTCCATTTCCTCCTCCAGGGGGTCTTCCCAACCCAGGATAGAACTCATGTTTCTTACACGTTTCCTACATTAGCAGGCAGGTTCTTCATCTAACTAACACCACCTGGGAAACCCAGCTAAAAAAATTCCTGAGCTCATGCTGATAACTACCCATTCAAATATAATATCAATAGGTCTTTTCTTACTGCTCCCTCAGGGACAAGCTCGGTTCCCAACAAAACAATAGACTTTCTCCCTTCCTCTGTCCCCTAATATATGGCTTCTGGTTTATTCTTTTTTTTGTTTTTAATCTCATCCTGCCCTCTGTGCCTTTTTTTTTTTTTTTTAACCAACTATGCCACAAACTCTAAGGAAAGGGAAAAAATTCTTTCCCCTAAATGGAGATTGTGGGCTGGAATGTCAGCAGGTCACATGACTCTTGCTGGGGCACCTGGACTCATCTGGGTGAGGGAAGGGTGGACCAGAATGAGCACAGATTCTGCCCCCTTGGTGTTCAGCTGGAGCTTTCAAACCTAGGCCAAAACTTTTTTTCCTGCATGTGTTATCTTTTTGGAAATACAGATGGTGGCGTATAATTCTTAACTCCAGGTGTGCATCCTGCCTCTAAGGTCAATATTGACTCAGTCTTCAGGCGAAGGCAACAAAATAGAAGATTTTAGAATAGCAGATTTTTGGACATGCAGCGTTGCTGGCGTCCTCTTGGTGAAATTTTATCTGGCTGCCAAGTCTTCAACCAGCCCTTGGATCTGGCATTTGGATTTCACAGTGTAAGGACAGATCTGAGAGGAGAGTTGAAATAAACCAGAAAAAAGCCCAGCAAGTCACCAGCCACCCCTGGTACCCCAGAGACAGAACAGTGACAGACGTGTGGCCGGGGCTGTTCTCCAAACCCCTACACAGCTGGTTTCCCACTGAGTCACTTCTCACCACCGGCATCCAGACCACACTCTGGGTCTCCCTTCAATTTAGAAGCCATGGATCATTTTCCTCCCACAGCTGAATGGCAAAATGTTCTTTTCCCCGTTTTTATTCAGTACTGCCTTTTATGGAATCTGATCATTTCCTTTCCTACCAGCTATACTGCCCCTGCAAAATGCTGACACTGATATTGATATTTGTCACTGTTGTTTATAGTAAGCATCATTAGGGAACCTGCTGTGGGCCAGGTGTGGGGCCCAAACCTGCCTCTAGCAGACCTGACCATCAGAAATGTTAGAAGTTACAGCAGACACATTCCCATGGAAACCTGTTGCCATGGAGACATTCTCAGGGAGGGTGCTGAAGGAGGTGGGACAGAGACACAGCACAGCATGAAGGTCTGTGGGATTCATTAGCACAGCAGTGACTTCTTTTTCTTCTGTTTGTTATTTGTACTTTTCCACCACCAGACAGTTTGCCGTTCTGTGGTTTTTCAGGATGCACTTTGTTTTTGGGCTCGTGGGCTGGCACGAACACAGTGTAGTAGCAATATGATTAGAGGGCTCGCTTTCAGGAGGAGCTTGGTACCTGATTCCTGGCTAAATCTTACTCAGAAGACTGGCAGCCTTCCAGCTCTTTGCAGTGATTCATTCTTAGCCATCATGCTGTGTCTGGGTCCTTCTAAGCTCTCTTCTTAGGAGGTGAAGGAACTGGAGGTCCATGTTCTCAGTTCTTAGCTGCTCATTCCCATAACTGGGAATTCTGCAGAATGTTTGAGGCTCTTTCCCAAGGATTCCTCCACCTCCGGCCGTGGTCACTGGAGGGAGTTCTAGCTGCCCATCCAGGCAGTGCTCAGCCACTGTCCTGCAATCCAGCTGCTGTTCCTGGAGTGGTTGTTGGCAGCCTACCTGTTGCAGGGGCCAGATTCTCCTTTGTGCTCTCTCATCCTCTCATGGTCTCATTTTTAAAAATGCTCTTCTGTTTCTTTTAAATCTCTCCCTGAAGCTGGAGATTTGGCCAATGAACTTGTTCGGCATTTTCTGATCGAGTGTACCCCAAAAGGAGTGCGATTGAAAGGGTGCTCCAATGAACCATATTTCGGTAAGTGGCTGAGCGCCTGACATGGTGTCTGAACCCACGAGCAGGAGCTCCCTCTGCTTGGTCCATCACTCTGCTGGGGCTTCACTCAGAGCATCTACTTCTCATCCCCATTTTTAGATCCCTCATTATCATTTCTAAAATAAACTGGATATGAAATTGTTCTTAAAAGCATTCTTAAAACTAGACAAGTAAAATGCACCATGCTAGTATTGGAAACGCAGGTTCCGTTAGGTATGGTCTGTGCAGGCGAGCAGAGAAGTATGGACAAGGTTGGGAGTCCACCGGGTACAAGGAAAGCACAGATTCCCTGTGAGAAGAGATATTTTTTGACCCTGCAGGCGTGTCCAAAAGATGGCATGCACTCACAGGCAGAGCTTGAGCAAATCAAAGCATCGCCTTACAGAGACGATTTGGTGGTGCCAGTGGGAGCGGTCTCAGAATCAGCAGACTGTGCGACTTGTTCTTTATAAATTGGCAATGGCATATCTTTGGTGAGAATCATCTATAGTTCCTATTACCTGCCCCTTCGCTGTCTGCTGGACTTGCTGCTTCATTGAAGCTTTGCACAGATTCCCAGTTATTGAGTACGTAGGTTGCTAAAACTATAAGGTGTCATGCTTTACAGCAACCTCCTTTCAGTAGATGAATTGGCTGAGCAATGCAGTATTTAGGGCTGTGCTCACTCCTGTTTGCTGTTCATCCATTCACAGGGAGCCTGACGGCTTTGGTGTGTCAGCATTCCATTACGCCCTTGGCTCTGCCCTGCAAACTGCTCATTCCGGATAGAGGTACGCTGCCGGGGCCCCAGGGCTGCCCTGGCTCTCTGCGTGGGGTCATTCACAAGGTGTTGGAATCCATAGAGATTCAGTGAGAAAAATCAGACCAAAACTTCCTTTCCATCACATGTCTGTGGGTAAACCCTGAATAGGTCAGATCAGGTAAGAAGAGGTGGCCAGGTCAGGTAAGAGGTGGCCCACTGCCCTTACTGCCTCCGCTCATATCTTTATATCATGGCTTTGTGAAAAGCTTCTGTGGAGCAAAGATTCTATAGCTCAGAAGTATAAAATGCTTGGACTCAGAGACCTGCAAGGTCATTTACATTTCATTTTTATAATTCTACAAAATCAGAAAAATGTTGATATTGTTGACTCTAGGGGCTAGATGAACTATTCTCTTTACCTTTGTGTTTGTTTCAAACTATCCACGGGAAAAGAATTTTTAAAAATAGCACCCACAGCATATGATCAGACATATCCCTGCTTTCCTAGGCCATCTCAAGTTCACATAATTGCATTATATTCCAGAAAGATGATTAATTTAAAATATAAGCAGATGTGACTTACGTTTCAAAATGTAATTGTTCATATAAATTAATTCATAGATAAGAGTAATTTTCTGACCTGTGCCATCCCAGATTTTGCTTGAAGTGTGATGATGGCTTCTCTGGGTGCAGCTGTTGTCGCCAGGAGGAAGGCCCAGCTCTGCAGAGCCTGCCTGTCACCTCCGGGATGCAGTCCTGAGCATCCACATTGTCACGAATTTTCTTGTTCCTTCTTCCTGCAGATCCGTTGGAGGAAATAGCCGAAAATCCTCAGCAAACGGCGGCCAACTCTGCAGCTGAGCTGCTGAAGCAAGGGGCAGGTCAGTCCTCTATGTGTTTTCCTCTCCTACTGGCTCCTGGGCAGAGGTGGGATTCCTTTCTTGCCTGCAGTCTGGGTTCCTTTCCTTGCTGTGTCAGGGGTGGCTTCTTTCTGTAGAAGCCACCACAGGACTGGGCTGGGGGTGGTGGGGCAAGTGTCCTGGCAGCAGGGCCAGGACTCCACAGGCTGAACAAGACCAAATTCAGTGGTATAAATATCACAACCTGTGTTTCATTTGGGGACATGATCAGATAGACTGTTACAGATAGACTGTGGGTAACATGCCCCTCCAGCGGATATATAGTCAAGTGATCAATGAGTCCACAGTTTGACCCAGGGTGACACCGACCCCAAGACAGTAAGCTACTGGGGGCACTCTTTTCTTATTAACAGATTTTATTTTTTAGCACAGTTTTGGGTTCATAGAGGGTGCTGCAGAGGTTTCTCTTATACCCCCTGTCCCCACACACATGCACAGTCTCTCTCAATTAACATCCTCCATCAGGTGGGACATTTGTTAGAGCTGATGAACCTACGTTGACCCATCTCAGTCACCCGGAGCCCATAGTTTACATTACTGTTCACTCCTGGTGTACATTCCATGCATGCGTGCTGAGTTGCTTCATTCGTGTCCTACTCCTTGAGACCCCATGGACTCTAGCCCGCCAGGCTCCTCTGTCAATGGAGATTTCCCAGGCAAGAATACTGGAGTGGGTTGTCATGCCCTCCTCCAGGGGATCTTTTGGACCCAGGGATCGAACTTGAGTCTCTTATGTCTGCATTGGCAGGCAGGTTCTTTGCCAGTAGTGCCACCTGGGAAGCCCATGGATTTGGACAAATGTTTAATGACATGTATCCACCATTGTAGTATCACACAGAATAGTTTCACTGCCTGAAACATCCTGTGTGCTTCACCTGCTCATCCCTCCTCTCAAATCCTGGCAAACCAATCCTTTTATTGTCTCTGTGGTTTCACGTTTCCAGAATGTCATATGATTAGAATCATACAGTATGTGGAGCCTTTTCACATTGGATTCTTTCACTTAGTATTATGCATTTAAGATTCCTCCATGTCCTTTTAGGGCCTGAGAGCTGTTTCATTTTAGTGCTGAATAATATTCCATTGTCTGGATATACCACACTTTATCCATTCACCCACTGAAGGACATCTTGAATGCTTATATATTTTGATAATTGTGAATAAAACTGCTATAAACATCCACATGCAGGTTTTCATGTGGACGTAATTGTCAACTCCTTTGGATAAGTATCAAGGAGCATAGTTGCTGGATCATATGGTAAGAGTACGTTCATTTTGTGAGACACCACCAAACTGTCTTCCCAAGTGGCTGCACCATTTTGCATTCCCACAGCAATGCATGAGACTCCCTCCTGCTCCACACCCTCCCAGCAGTTGGTGTTGTCAGTGTCCTGGATTTTGGTCATTCAAAATAGGTGGTTAGTGGTATCTCATTGTCATTTAAATTTGCATCTTCCCAATGACGTAAGATGTGGAGCATCTTTCATGTGCTTGTCTGCCATCTTCATATCTTTGGTAAGGTGTCGGTAAAGGTTGTGTGTTCATTTTTCAATAGGGTTATTTGTTTTCTTATTGCTAAATTTTAAGAGTGCTTTGTATATTTTGGTTCTTTGTGAGATTTGTCTTTTGCAAATACTTTCTCCTAGGAGGCAGCTTGTCTTCTCATCCTCTTGACAGTGTCTCTCAAAGCATAAGTTTTTTATTTTAATGAAGCCCAGTTTATCAATACTTCTTTTCATGGATCATGTCTTTTGTATCTAGAAAGTTACACCAAGGTCATCTCAGTTTTTTCCTGTCTTATAAGAGTTTTATAGTTTACATTTTACATTTGCATCTGTTCTATTTTGAGTTAATTTTTGTGGTGGGTTTAAGGTCTGTGTCTAGATTGATTGTTTTTGCATGTGGAAGTCCAGTTGTTCCAGCACCATTTGTGGGAAAAGACTGTCTTTGCTGCATTGCATCTCCTCTGTTCCTTTGTCAAAGATCAACTGACTGTATTTATGTGGGTTTATTTCTGGACTCTCTATTCATCCCTCTCTTCATCTGTTTGTCTTATTATTTCACCAATACCACACTATCTTGATTACTGACATTTTATAGTAAGTCTTAAAGTCAAGTATTAATATTATCAGTCCTCTCATTTGGTTCTTCTCCTTCAGTATTTTGTTGACTTCCCTGGGTCTTTTATTCTCCATATAAACTTTAGAGTAGGTTTGTTCATACCCACAGAGTAAGTTGCTACAATTTAGATGGGGATTTCATTGCCTCTACAGATCACGTTGGGAAGAACTGACATCTTAATTATGTATTGAGTTTTCCCATTCATGAATGTGGAATATTTAGTTTAGTTCTTTGATTTTATTAGTGGGAGTTTTATAGTTTTCCTCTTATAGATCTTGTACATACAATATTTTATTAGACTTATACCTGTTTCATTTTGGGGGTGCTAATATAAATTGGGATTGTGTTTTTAATTCCAAATTCCTCTTGTTCTTAGGGAAGTGATTAACTTGTATATTCACCTTATATCCTGCAGCCTTGCTGTAATTGCTTATTAGTTTCAGGCCAGGCCATTTTTGCAGCATGAGATGCAGTCCTAGCGACCCCAGCTTAAGAGGGCTGTGGACAAGCCACAGGGTTCTTGTGGGTGTGCCCTGCATCTTGACACCAGGGACACTGTCCTTTATTTCTGTTCTTCTTAACCCACCTTCGTGGTCATGTGGCAGCGCACCTGCCAACAGGCATGACTGCTGCTCAGTCTCAGAAGTTGGGATGGGGGCGGAGCCAGTTCGTGGCCAGGCCTCCAGGGAGACTCTCCCAAAGGAAGACAGCCTGGGCTGGGACACAGCCTGCTTAATCCATCCAGTCACAGGAAAGCACTTTCGCTTCTGTTTAGTGAATATCTAGAGGCCTTTAGAGATGGAGTGAAGATATCCCTACTCTCTCTCAGAGCTGCATCTGGCAGAGTGGGGAATGAGAGCATCTCTGTTCCTGGGGGGAACACAGCAGTGGCCAGGAGAGGTCATGGCTCCTACACAACTGAACTTGAGGCAAAGTCTGAATGTCCCATGGTCACAACAACCCATTAACTTATGCAGGGAGCTAGGCTCAAAAGGCCTTCAGGCTGTTTACAAAGCCTCATTCACAATCAGCTATTTGCCTCTCCAAGGGGTGACGGCAATGGACAAGCCCCCAGCCCCCCGCAGTGTCGGGATGGGACAGGCTGTCCCAGCTCTTTGCCTGGGACAGAACTGTATTCTGAGTCACTGCAAGTCATTCGTTCTCAGCAGCTCTTTCTGGATGCCTGTGCTTTTAGAACTCCTTGCAGGGTGGATATTTAGGGTTCAGACTGCACGCATCCCCTCTCAGAATGTTTCCTTAACTGCAGGTGTGGTTGGGCCCTTGTCCCACCTAGGCCCACACTGGGACTGAGGAGGTGCCTCCAGTCCCCCCATCCCCCCAGGGATGCCAGGCATAAATAACTCAGCAGAGGTGGAAACACATCCTGACCAGTGGGCGAAGTCTCCTTGACTCCAGCGCTGGGTGTGTGTGTGTCTCTGAGTCACTTGCTCTCCACACCTTTGGAATTAGAAATAAAGAGCACTTGCCTCAGATACACCTGGCCACGAATTTATGCACGTCATTCGTAAGCCCCAGGGCCCTTGAGTCTGGCAGACGCATTAATGCCGCTTCCCCCTGTGTCTTCCAGCCTGCAATGTATGGTACCTGAACTCTGTGGAGATGGAGTCCCTCACGGGCCACCAAGCCATCCAGAAGGCCCTGAGCATGACCCTAGTCCAGGAGCCACCTCCCTTGTCCACAGTCGTGCACTTCAAGGTGTCGGCCCAGGGCATCACCCTGACGGACAACCAGAGGAAGTGAGTGTGCCCAGCGGCCGGGCTGCCGGGGTGGGTGGGCAAGGCTTCTGGCCTCACCTGGGGTTAGACCTCCTACCAGCTCTGCTCAGGCCCCTGGACGTGTGGTGGTCACTAGGCAGAGCTCTGCGGTTCAGGAATGAATCAATGATCCGGTCAGTCTGTGCTTTGTCCTGATGTTCAGTGTGTCCCCAGAGACATATATAAACTATTAACATTTGGCCCACATGCTGTTTTTTAAAAATCAGCAAGAATTTAAAAAATATATACAGATTTTTTAGTATCTCTTAGATACACACACAGTGTGTGTGTAATCTGCAAATGCAAAAATCTTCTAAGTCATTGCTGTAAAAACACTCCGTGACTATGATAGACTCTACTCATCTTTGCTTTAGTGTCATTACTTCTAACAGTTATGACAGAAGTTATAACTATTATCCTGTTTCAGGTAAGAGTGTGACGTTGTTAGATATTATTTCAGTATTAAGTTAATGTTAATTATATAATATATATAATATAAAATAATAATTTATGTCAATAATTATTAACTATTATTTAAATACTGTATAGTACTATATCTTAGTTAGCAACATTTGAACATCTAGGCAGTAGATGCTGTTTCAATTTCCAGGGACTTCCGGTCAAGCTGTTGCTGAGTGGGTTCCAAGGGAGCGGAGGTTCAGGGAGAGGGGGCACTTGTGGAGCTCCAGCCAGAGCACAGAGCAGGGTTAGGTGCCTGGACAGAAGAATGGCAGAGCCTTTGACCTCAGGATCAAAGGCATCGCAGAGGCAGTTTTTTATTTGCAATGGAAACAGCCTGCTGTAGTTAATGAAGCAGCCCGATCAGCTGCCCTAAAAGCAGAGTGGTGGCAGGAGCTTCGAGAGGTAGGCAGCCACCAGTCCCCACGCCAGCTGGAAGGGCAGTGCCCACACCAGTACCCGAGGAGCTCTTCCCAGCATGGCCCCTGCTCCAGAACTAGTCCTGGGTGGGAGGGGCTCTGAACCACTGCTTTCAGGATAAAATAGATGGGGAGTGTGGGGTGGGGTGTGGGTTCTGCCACTCAAATTGGGGTCCTCGCTCCCCTCTTGACCCAAGTGGTCCGCGCAGCAGGCCCCACATGCCCTGCACTCAGTTCCCTCACTTTTCAAGCTGCACCGAGGTAACTGCTCGGAATGTTTGTGACTCGAATGAAATAGACACAAGCTGCAAGCCTGGCTCGGCCGAAGCATGGACACAGGGTTAGGTGGACAGCACGGCTCCTTCCTTTGCAGCCTCTATTTTCTTCTGCTACCAGTGTGCTCTTTGTGTACCTCCGGTTTCCCTGTGTGCTTACAAAACCCTGGGGATGGGCTGCGCCCACAGCACTCAGGAGCTTTCTTTTTGCCAGATGGAACATGTCTGTACAGCTGATGCTGGATAAAGGGGGCTGTGTCCTCAGCATCCCCCATGGAAAGGTGCCTAGCTCCACCCGTGCCTTTCCCTTATGCTGGCCTCTGGGGACACCACCTCCCTCAGGAGGAGGGGGCACTTGTCCAGCTGGAGTGGGGCACACAGGGCTGGCCAGCTCAGAGGAGCAGGGAGGGCTGGCCATGAAGCAAAGGACGAGTGACAGGGGCTGGGACCAGTACAGAGGGGTCCTCTGATGGTTCCCCCAGCGACTGTACTGGCCTGGCATTAGCAACACCTCCCAGTAAATTAAATGTGCACAGTTTACAGCAGGCCGTTAGATCCCTTATGGGGGTGACTGGGCTCCTCTCGCAGGAGAATGGCAGGCTATACTGAAGCCCTTTTCACAGGCAATCATCTAAGGCTGTAGATAGTTGGTGGTTTCCTGGGATGAAGGCAGGAAGGCCAGGACTCACTCAGTTTGATGCAGTTTCTCCATTTTGCTCTTCACGGTGCTTGCCTTCACCCCAAGACTTGCTCCTTCCCAAGCGCCCAGCTTCATATGTCTGCTGATTTCTAACAAATGTACGCTCTACTCTTCTCTCCAGATGACCAGTAAAAGCATAAAATAGACTTCTACCCCCGCTAAACCTCCTCATGGGGTGCCCTCCTAGGGCAGCACTGTCACTGCAAGACCCCAGTGACGGGCTTGTGCTCCCTTGTGTCCCTGCAGGCTCTTCTTCCGGAGACACTACCCCGTGAGCAGTGTGATCTTCTGTGCGCTGGACCCACAGGACAGAAAGTAAGATGCCCCTATCCCTACTAAGCGATGCACGTGCTTCCTTGGCTTTTTAAGTTAATAAAGAAATTAACGCGACTCTTCTCTTGTTCTAATTTTCAAGGTGGGTCACAGACGGCCCTTGCTCGAGGTACGTTGCCAGCCGGCCTGTGTCCTCTCTCAGTTGACACTCCAGATCTCCAAAGAGGAAGATGACAAATAATGCTTATGGGTTTGGGTTTGGCTTTAAACAAAAATGCAAGTGTTCTTTTTATGCAGAAAGGGCCTGCCAAGGGTTAACTTTTCTGTTTGCTCTTCTCTGAATGAGCAACACTTCCATTTGACCCATAAAATAGGGTATAAATAGCATGAAGCAGATTGCACGGCGTTTCCGGCGGTTGAGGAGGGGGTTGGTGTGTTGGGAGGGAGGGCCGCGTGGGTGCAGTCGGCGTCAGTGCTTCCCAGACCAGAGGGAGCCCCCGGCCCTGCTGCCCGTGTAACCTCAGATCCCCCAGAGCTGTCTACACCCCCACAGGTGGCCATCTCCGTGTCACCTAAACTTGATGACCGCAAATGTCTCACTGCAGGAGCCCTCTCCTGGGATTCCAATTTTGAGTTTATAGCTTTGTCTTGGCATCTGATAGGAGGCCTCCCCAGCCCCCTGGAAGGGGCAGTACCCCCCAGGCCACCCCAGCTCTGACTCTTAGGACCAAATGCACTCCCCATACATGGGCTTTGCTGCCCCAGAGGGTCACTTGAGTGCCGTTGGCCTGTCCCTCCCAGGAAACCACTCAGCTCAGATAAAAACATCCTTCATTTCTCTGAGAAGGAGAAGAAGGACCTTAAATAAGGGATAATCCAGGGATTTGGGTTTGGATAATGGTAGTTATTGTGTTGTTTGGGGCTCACGAAAGCTTATTCAGAAAAAATAGATTGTGCAGTTCTTTTAAACAGTTTCCTCTCCTGCACACATGTGGCCTGGGCAGGGAGCCCCTGGTGTGTTTTTAGCACCCCCATCCTCCAGCCCCAGTGGCTGGGAGTGTGGGCATCTAGGCAGAGCCCCCCAACCCCAGGAACCGAGGCTGGGGTGCTGGCATCCGCAGGTGTGTGTGCCCATCTGCGCCTGTCTGCTCTGATGGTGTGAGGAGGGAACAGGCAGCTCCTGTGGTGGAGCAAGGGTCCTTCCCAGAGACTCGGGACTGGTGCCCAGGAGCTCACGGGTCTGGAGGGTTCCAGCCAGGCTAGACCCAAGTCTTCAGTTCAGGTCCCAGTCTCATGGCCGGCCCTCCCCAGCCCTGCTCCTCAGGTTCCTCCCCTGCGAAGTCTGGGCACAGCATCTTCCCTCCCAGCATGGAGGGGATGTACGGGCAGGTGTCTGGCAGGGGATATTGCCCCAAGATTTTGGAGAGGTGGTGGTTAGAGGCGACGATGGTGAGGGAAGAAGCAGAGGCGTGCACTCTGTGGGAGGGATGGGCCTCAGCTGGCATGCTAACTCACCTTTCCTGTTGCAGAGTCTTTGGATTTGTGGCCCGGAAGCAGGGCAGTGCCACGGACAATGTGTGCCACCTGTTTGCAGAGCATGACCCCGAGCAGCCGGCCAGCGCCATTGTCAACTTCGTGTCAAAGGTCATGATCGGCTCCCCTAAGAAGATCTGAGCCCTCACAGCCCAGAGACTCCAGAGGGGCTGACGTGACCCTGGTAGTCCAGCATGAGGAGGGAAAGGGGCTCCTCCGACTTTTCAAACATGAGAACAACCTTGCCGCCTGTGGCCTCAGTTGAAGGGCACAGCTCATGGATGCATTTCTGGGCAGAGCAAGTTGGATATCAGGTGCACCCATCCAGTCCCCGCTCGGGAAAGAACCATTCAAGGAGACATGGGGACCCCTGTTCCTCACACTCTGGTGTTTATGGGAAGGAGGGGAGCCCAGCTTGCTCCCCGTGGCCCTGAGTGCCTCGTCACTGCCATGTCAGAGCGCTCCTGGCCAGTGGACATGCCAGGACCTCTGTCCTCCCACAGTGGAGATATTGATTAACCTGAGAAGGGGATGCATGTTGGTTGAAGGTTCGTGCAGGTCAGGCCCTCCTGGAGCACTATGGCATCGTGGGCGAGGGGACGATGTGATGGGCGGCGAGGACAAGAAAGGTCACATTGGTCACGGTGAGGCCAGAGCCCAAGCGTGGGGACAGCTCCCCACCTCTGCTCACATACCAGGTCTGAATGGCACACTGGGCCATGAGAGGGAAAAGTGAGAAGATAGGAGAAAAGCCCCATTTCCATATAATTTATATTTTACTTTTGCCAAGTTATTTATGATAACAATTTGCCTTTATTATGCTATACTGGTGTCTACATGCTGCCGTCTGCCAAGGTCAGGGTTCTAAGACGAACGTCTACCCCCGGTCAGATGTACCAGGAGTGCAGTATGGACTCTTTGGGCCATGCTCTCAGCTGTCATTGCCCAAGGGTGGCTGCCAAAACTGGCTTTGCCTCAAGCAGCCTTCCAAACGCTTGACCATCCATATTTGGTTTCCACAAGCAGCCTTCCGAACACTTGACCATCCACGTGTGGTTTCCCGGCTGCAGATACAGCCTTTCTGGGGAGGAAGGCCTTGAGGGGTGGGACATGATTACTTTGAGACTCAGGCTTGCTCTGTATCGCTTGGGGCCTGGGAAAGATCACCACCCCAGAACTGTTGAGCTGCGGGAGTGCTCATCTGTCTCCACCCGCCTGTTGTCTCCCACTGGGATCCATGTGTTCTGGCACCTGAGCAAGGGGAGGTGTTCTACACTGGTTCCCAGCTCTTCTGCATCATCTTAGGCACCAAATCAGGCATGCTGTTTATGCTGATGTGCATGTTGCTAAGTGGAGGTCTGTCCACCTGAATCTGTGAGTAGTCAGAGGTTTGGGAGAAACCAGTGGTCTTGCAGGCTCCCCAGAGCAAGAGACAGAGCTGGACAACATCGTCATAAAGCCCCCGTCTCCTTCCCATCGCCCCAGACGTTCACACAGTGGCTCTCCATCCCCGAAGAACTGTCCATCTCCTCCGCTTCCCAAATCAAGCACCAGCTCTTCAAACACCAGGAATCACCGCGGCAGTCATCACACTAGTGTTTGAAAATGTGCTCTTTGGATTCTTTGTTTCTAAAATGGAGCAGAGACAGTTAGCGACAGCAGAGGTGGGATCCACCGAATCCAGTGGGCACTGTTTGTGTGTGTGAGTGTGTGTGCGTGAAAGCAGGTGGGTGAGTCCACTGTTTAGCTCCTATTGATGCACCAACACAAGTGCCTCGTTTCTGTGCCAAATGTTTGCCTTGGTCCTTGTGGACCCTCTTCTCTGACACTTGGCAGCCTGGCCAAGGAGAATGTGCCGGTGTCTCCCAGAGGCCTGATGCCTTGGTCGCTGGGGTAGGGGGATCTGGCATTTCAGTTTTTCATTCACAGCAGAACTCAGCGAAGAGAAGCAGAGGTTTGTGCTGGCCCCCAAAGGGGCCTCCTCCTGAGATGCTGGTCCACAAGTTTGATCCAGAGACTGCAGGCCAGGTCCCTTATCCTTCTGACGGAGGAAGAAAGGGCTCACGAGGGGTTCCGGACTTAATAGCATCAACTGCCCCAATCACAGAGGGACCTTCTCCCACCCGTGGCTGTCCTTGTCCAGATCATGCAAGCCGTGACATTTGGTTTTTAAACTGACTGGCAGCTGAGCCTTTTACTCTCAGTGGTCAAGGAAGTTTCCTCCCAGCAGCCAGCTCCCTCTGGAGTAAGGAATGAAAGGAATCGAGTTTCCTGGTTTCTGAGGAGCTGGTACAACAGTGTGTTACATATGCATAAAATGGAACAAGACAAGTCCGTGAACTTTGTGCTCAGACCTTGGGCAGCCCCACCACCAACACTGGCTCTGGGCAGGCAGGGAAGGAACATCCCCAGGCATCTGGGTGCCCATGGGCACAGGGGTGCTGTGCTGGATTGTGCATGAGGACTGCACCCCCCTAGCATCATAGCCTCATAGCCAGATCCTGTTAACCTGCTCATTAACCTATGCTGTTTTCCTCCAGTGTTAACCTGTAAACGTGTTAAGTCACACCGCATATAAGGGTCTCCGTGTGTATTCTCGGCATCAGAGACCTCATTGTGTCTCCTTCTCTGCCTTACCTAGTAGTGGATATTTTTACTTTTCTTATATTGTAAAGAATATATCCAGTATGTAAATGAATGTTCTATAAATCCTTTGTATAGTCATTTTCTCTGCTCCTTAAATATCACCTCTATTCAGAGTATAATAAAAGTATAAACTTGATAAGCCTCAGTGAGGCAAGCATTTGTGGTGTTAGACGGAAGTGCCCCACAGGGTGTGTGGAAGTGTGGATGGGTGTGTGTGCATGTCTGAATATGCCTCTGTGTGTGTTTATCTGGGAGTTTGAAGGGGATTGTGTATGAATGAGTGGATTCACTTACAAACTTACTGTATATTTTTCCTTCAGGAATATAGTTTGATTTCTGCCCAGAGACTTGAAAATTGTATTCAGAGATTTTAAGAATTTAATAATGACATGTGGTATTGATCATAGGTGCTGCTACGTTTTTGACGTTGATATAAAGCCCCTAATCCAGTAGCTGTAGGAGGAAGCTCCTAGTGTAGGTCAGCCTCTAATAGGACTTCCTAGGTGTTTAATCAGAGTGGGTGCTGAACCTGAATATAAAAAGTCCAGTCGTGTCTGACTCTTTGTGACCCCATTGACTGTAGCCTGCCAGGCTCCTCTGTCCATGGAATTCTCCAGGCCAGAATACTGGAGTGGGTAGCTGTTCCCTTCTCCAAGGGATCATCCCAACCCTGGAATCAAACCCAGGTCTCCCACATTGCAGGCGGATTCTTTACTATATGACTCACCAGATTAGCCCCCAAAGTCTGGTGGGTTCACTTATTTTTTTTCAATAGATGGTGGTGACAGTCCCAGCACAGCTCTGCAGTTTCACCCCCCAGCTAGGTGGAGGCCCTCTAGGGTTGGTTTCTTTCCTCAACTGGAGTGGAAGAAGCCATGGGGATTAAGCCACTTGGATGGTGGCCTCAGTTCCACTGGCTGTGCCAGAGCCTGCAATGAGAAAGGAGGATGAGGGTGGGTATGACCAGTGCGTGTGAGATTTGGGTCCTGGCTGTGATGCACACTGGGGCCAAGGCATGACCAGGCTCAGGACTAAGGCGACCATCCTTGTGGCTAAACCCCCAGGGCTGCCTCTGCTCCAGGTCGGAAAAGAAACAGAACCTGGGCCCATTTTGATTATGGACTGATAAGGAGCTGCCTCCTCCCCCACCTCAAAGTTTCCTCACAGCTGGGTATACCTGTGCAGTCTTCTGCTTTCTGCTCTGCTGACGTGCCCAGGGGGCTGTGCTGTGAAGGAGGACCTGTAGTGGCCCCATGGTGCTGAGAGTGGAAGGGAGAGCAGGTGGGGGTGGGTTGAGTCTTATCCAACAGAAGGTTCTCACTAGGCCCTGGACCCTTGACCAGTGTCACAGCAGGGAGAAAAAGCAGAGGGGCTCTCGTTCTACCCATCTTATAGGTGCGCTTTCAAGGACACAGTCTGGATTTGTCACCACGGCCCTAGACTACAGAGAGAACTGTCAGAGACCCAATGCCCCCAAGCCTCGCTGGACAGCCTTTGCCTTATGGGGAGCTTCACCACTCCCTGTTCATCACTCAGCCACCTATCAGTGACCGCCCCTTTGCCCCACCCGCTTGGGTCCTGGACCTATCAATGACAGACCCCATTGCCCTGTCCACTAGGGTCCTGGACCTATCAGTGACCGCCCCTTTGCCCCACCCGCTTGGGTCCTGGACCTATCAGTGACAGACCCTCCTTGCCCCACCCACTTAGGTCCTGGACCAATCAGTGACTGTCCCAATCTCGCCCTGCCCACTCATATTCTGGATCCGTTAGGTATGGCCCCTCACCAGTCTTGGGGCCCTCAGTTCTGACCCTTCATGCTCCTGGCTTTTTTGTCTCCTAGAGGTTTGTGTGTGCTCTCCAAGGTGGTGGGATGAACTGCCCCCCACCGTGGCCCAGAGGTCACGTTTCACAGAGGAGGGGCACTGGAGCCTGGCTTAAGACTGAATTGGTTTCCAGGTGGACCTGGAAATAGCGAAGGGACATTGCACAACCTGGAAATGGGCTCTGTCTGGACACATTTGAGCTGCAACGTTGTTGAATTTGTAACAAGAAAAATGGTCCAAGAACAAATGACATTAAAGTTCTTGAGGAATCAGACCACAGTCCAGTTACAGCCCAAGTCAGGGCTGGGGCAACAGTGGGGGTGTGGTGGGCTCCTCAAAAGCCTGTCACCTGTGAGGGTCCCAGCAAAAGGGATTCTGCCACAACTGACCTGTTTCTCAAAGCCTTTTGTCCCTGGGGATCTGAGACTTCCTTCTCCATCCCAGAGACACTGGGGTGGTGGGGGCACAGGCAGGGGTCCTGCCCCCTCCTGGAAGTACTCTGTGTTTCCCACAGGCAAGTGATCCCCCACAGTAAATGCCAGGCCAGGGAAGGCTCTCTGAGCCTTGGGCCTGCCACCTTCTCCCTTACTGAGACCCCCTCCGCCCCTCAGGCAACCCTACAGGGGCCAGTGAGAGCCTCAGGGCACTATTCACCGAAAGCCTGAATAGTCGATGGGAGTGCAGCCCACGGTGGTCTGGGGCCTGGTGCTGCCCGCGCAGGTCCACCCCTGCTGACACATGAAACTTAATCCAGATCCAGGGTCTCCTAACATAACAGCCAAAATATCCAGGATACAATAGAAAATTACCTTTGTACCAGGAACCAAGAAATTTACAGCCTGAATGAGAAAACACAATTGACTGAGGCCAGCATCCAGATGGATCAGGTTTTGGGATTACAGTATCTGGCCAGGATTTAAAGCAACCACTGCAACAATGCTTCAACAAGCAAGTCAAAATTCTATTCAAACAAATGGAGAAAGAAACAAAGCCATAGCAAGGAACTAAAAGTCATGAAAAAAGCCAGATTACATTACAAAAATGTATAAAGCAAATTAAAAATCCAGTGGAAGCTCAAAGCAGAGTGGAGATGATGGAGGAGTGAATTTGGGAACCTGATTGAGCAATGATGAATTCAATCTGATTGGCAGAGACTTGAATACATGAGGGGACCTACGGGACAACTGTTTATTATTGCTGAGTCTTAGATGGTGAGGGGAAGGAGAATGGGGCTAAGGAGAATTTGAAGCAATGAGCCAAACTCTCCCAATCCAGCAAAAGACACGAACGTGTAGATTCAAGAAGCTGCGTGAACAGGAGTCCAAAACAGCAACAACAAAACTCCATACAAGACTTTTCATCATGGACTTTATGGCAACTAAAGACAAACGAAAAATCTTGAAAGCAGCCAGACAGAAGTGATGTCAGATTATGTATATTGAATAACAATGGTGGATTTCTCATTTTAAACCACAGAGGCCAGAAGGAAGTGACACATTTTTCAAGGCTGAAAGGAAAGAAATACCAGCTGTGAATTCTATGTTCAGGGAAACTACCTTCAGGAATAAAGGGAAAACAAACTTTCTCAGGTGAAGGAACTAAAAGAATTAGTATATAGTAGGGCTCTTCTTAACAATTTGGCTAGAGGAAATTCTTTGAACAGAAGTACAAATGATGAAAGGAACTTGGAGCATCAGGAAAGAAAACAGGACAATGGACAGAATGACAGACCCTGCTTTTCCTCACAAATATTATAAATAAAAAATGATTGATTATTGAAACAAAAATTATTCCACCAGACAGTGGTATTTCAAAGTGAGGAAGGTAAAGGGACCTCAATGGAGGTGACATTTCCACACATCAGACCAAGTGGTGAAATGCTGATACCAGCAGACAATGACAAATTGCACACACACATATGTAGTAACAGATTACATTAAATTAGTAATTTAACAAGCAGCATAGAAACTATGCAAAAAGATATACTTCATAACACTAAATACATCAAAATGAAATCTTAAATGAAAACTAATAGGAAGGCAAGAAAACAGAAACAAGGAAACAAAAACAATCGTATATCAGAATTTAGTCCTAGCTTATCAGTAATTGGACTTCCCTGGTGGCTCAGATGGTAAAGCATCTGCCTACAGTGCGGGAGACCCAGGTTCAATCCCTGGTTCAGGAAGATCCCCTGGAGAGGGAAATGGCAATCTACTCCTGTATTCTTGCCTGGAAAATCCCATGGATGGAAGAGCCTGGTAGGCTACAGTCCATGGGGTAGCAAAGAGTTGGACACGAACGAGCGACTTTCTTTTATCAGTAATTACCTTTGATGTAAATGTCTGAAGAAAAAGATTGTAGAATGAAAATGCCATTTACAAGACAGTTCAAATTCAGCGACAGAGGTAAGTTGAAATTACAGAGATGTAAAAATACATACCATACACACATTAATTTAAAAAATATAGGAACCACTGTACTAATGCCTGAGAAAGTATACTTTAGGATAAAGAATATTACTAGAGACAAGGATGGACACTATACAATTATAAAAGGACCAGTCCACCAGAAAGACATGACACTCCTAAATGGACACTCATCAGAAGCTCCGTACACGAGTCCAAAGCTGGTGATCTGAAAGGAAACAGACAAACCCACAGTATAGGTGGGAACTCAACATGCTCTTCTCAGCATCGGATAGAACTATTATACTAGAACTATTCATTATATGATAGAATAGTATGGAAAGGAAATCAAGAAGGATATGGAAAGCCTGCACAACATAAGCAACCACAGGATCTAACTGACAAATCCTGAACCCCACTCAGCAGCAATATACACATTTTTTCGAGCACCTGTGGACCTTTCACCAAACAGACCATAAATTGAGCCCTAAAGCAGAGGAGAAGGGGACGACAGAGGATGAGATGCTTGGATGGCATCACCGACTCAATGCACATGAGTTTGAGTAAGCTCTGGGAGTTGGTGACGGACAGGGAAGCCTGGCGTGATGCAGTATGGGGTCGCAAAGAGTCCGACACGACTGAGTGACTGAACTGAACTAAAAGCAGAGGGAATCCTGGGAAAGGGCGTAAGTCTTCTCTGGGCCCTTAGGGTTTCTAAGACCATCTCAAGTTGCCTAGATCCTGGAGAGTTGGTTAGGACAATAAAACAGACATTGGTTAAGCACCTACTGTTTGCTAGGTGCAGTGCAAACCCTTTCCAGTTGGCTTGGTTTATGGGTTCAAGCTCTCTGCTGTGGAAAAGTCAAGGAATCCACACAGCACAAACCTGAGTGGGCCTGGTGGGAGCGTGCTCCCTGCCATCTGGGCCTGGATGTGGGCCCCACACAGATCCCCCCAGTGTCACAGGATGAGTCTGCCAACAACCTCGGCCAGGAGCCCCTGAAACTGGCTTATGGTTACACAGATCAGATCAGATCAGATCAGTCGCTCAGTCGTGTCCGACTCTTTGCGACCCCATGAACCGCAGCACGCCAGGCCTCCCTGTCCATCACCAGCTCCTGGAGATCACCCAGACTCACACCCATCAAGTCAGTGATGCCATCCAGCCATCTCATCCTCTGTCGTCCCCTTCTCCTCCTGCCCTCAATCCCTCCCAGCATCAGAGTCTTCTCCAATGAGTCAACTCTTCGCATGAGGTGGCCAAAATACTGGAGTTTCAGCTTTAGCATCATTCCTTCCAAAGAAATTCCAGGATTGATCTCCTTAAGAATGGACTGGTTGGATCTTCTTGCAGTCCAAGGGACTCTCAAGAGTCTTCTCCAACACCACAGTTCAAAAGCATCAATTCTTCGGCGCTCAGCCTTCTTCACAGTCCAGCTCTCACATCCATACATGACCACAGGAAAGACCATAGCCTTGACTAGGCAAACCTTTGTTGGCAAAGTAATGTCTCTGCTTTTGAATATGCTATCTAGGTTGGTCATAACTTTCCTTCCAAGGAGTAAGCGTCTTTTAATTTCATGGCTGCAGTCACCATCTGCAGTGATTTTGGAGCCCAGAAAAATAAAGTCTGACACTGTTTCCACTGTTTCTCCATCTATTTCCCATGTAGTGATGGGACCAGATGCCATGATCTTCGTTTTCTGAATGTTGAGCTTTAAGCCTACCTTTTCACTCTCCACTTTCACTTTCATCAAGAGGCTTTTTAGCCCCTCTTCACTTTCTGCCATAAGGGTGGTGTCATCTGCATATCTGAGGTTATTGATATTTCTCCCAGCAATCTTGATTCCAACTTGTGTTTCTTCCAGTCCAGCATTTCTCATGATGTACTCTGCATATGTTAAATAAACATGGTGACAATATGCAGCCTTGACGTACTCCTTTTCCTATTTGGAACCAGTCTGTTGTTCCATGACCAGTTCTAACTGTTGCTTCCTGACCTGCATACAGATTTCTCAAGAGGCAGATCAGTTGGTCTGGTATTCCCATCTCTTTCAGAATTTTCCATAGTTTATTGTGATCTACACAGTCAAAGGCTTTGGCATAGTCAATAAAGCAGAAAGAGATGTTTTTCTGGAACTCTCTTGCTTTTTCCATGATCCAGCGGATGTTGGCAATTTGATCTCTGGTTCCTCTGCCTTTTCTAAAACCAGCTTGAAATCAGGAAGTTCACGGTTCACATATTGCTGAAGCCTGGCTTGGAGAATTTTGAGCATTACTTTACTAGCGTGTGAGATGAGTGCAATTGTTCGGTAGTTTGAGCACTCTTTGGCATTGCCTTTCTTTGGGATTGGGATGAAAACTGACCTTTTCCAGTCCTGTGGCCACTGCTGAGTTTTCCAAATTTGCTGGCATATTGAGTGCAGCACTTTCACAGCATCATCTTTCAGGATTTGGAATAGCTCCACTGGAATTCCATCACCTCCACTAGCTTTGTTCGTAGTGATGCTTTCTAATGGTTACACAACAGCTCCCAAATGGGGCACAAACAAGTCAGGTGATCTTAGCTGCTGCAAATGAACAGCTGCAGACAGCTGCCAGCAGGGGTCTGGGCCCATTTACTGAGTATGAAGCTCAGGGTCAGAAAAATGCATTGACCTGACCATAGTCTGGACACAGACCTGGTTGTCTTTTTTTTTTAACTCTAATTTCTTTCTGTGTCAAAGCCCCAGCTAGGCAGCATGGGAGGCCCAGTCAGCAATTCCAGAGCCTGTGTCCTCCCTGTGGCCTCGAAAAGACATCCCTGCACACTCTCCCCAGAGAGCAATCTCCTGTGAACTGGTTCCCTCCTTCTGCACTTTGCCTTCCATTTGAACTGGAAGAATCTAACTGAAGCCATACCTGCAGTCTCCCAGGATGTGCTGAATCTGGCGGTGGCTGAGAACATAGTGGACACCATCGCCCCCTAGTGGCAGCATCGCTTACTACAGCAGTGTGTGAGTGTGAAGTCAGTCGTATCGACTCTTTGCGACCCCATAGCCTGCCAGGCTCCTCTGTCCATGGAATTTTCCAGGCAAGAGTACTGGAGTGGGTTGCCATTTCCTTCTCCAGGTACTACAGCAGGCACAACTGCAAAGACCAGTGCGGTGTCTGTTAGCTGTTAACCTACAGGTGGAGAGCATGTGAAATGAAAAATAGATTGAGTTGTCTTAATATGAGGAGTGTGGATGCTGAAGCCTAGTTGTCTGGCTTCAAATTTTGGCTCTCCTGCCTATTCACTCTGTGACTTTGACAGGCTACTTGACCAGACCAACTTTTCTCCTTTGTCAGATGGGAACAGTAGTAGTGCTTATGTGATACTGATGTCCTGAGAATTAAATGAATGAACAAGTTAGAACAGCACCTGTAAGGAATTGGCATGTAATCATACCTATAATTATCTTTAAAAAATATTATTACAGTCTTTAATCCTTGATAGACCAATTGATGGTATTTGCAGATTAAAGTTGAGACCCACTGTACAAAAAGAGAGGAATTTCCCTGGTGGCTCAGAGGGTAAAGAATCTGCCCACAATGTAGGAGATCCGGGTTTGATCCCTAGGTGGGGAAGATCCCCTGGAGAGGGCATGGCAGTCCACTCCAGCGTTCTCGTCTGGAGGACCCCATGGACAGAGGAGCCTGGTGGGCTCT
Organism: Tragelaphus eurycerus; assembly: GCA_935064755.1. Lineage (NCBI taxonomy): Eukaryota > Metazoa > Chordata > Mammalia > Artiodactyla > Bovidae > Tragelaphus > Tragelaphus eurycerus. The sequence continues at coordinate 20,914,554 of CAKXYN010000002.1, read as the reverse complement.
AGACCATGGGATTGCAAAGAGTCAGACACAACTGAGCGACTAACACTTTCACTTTCATCCTTCATAGCGGTGACTCCCTAGAATGAGAGTGGGAAAACTTCCAAATAAAGGCACTGTGCTGGCTTAAAGTGAGATGGTCAGGATTGGCCTCAGACTGCTGGGGTTGAGAAAGTCTGCATCCCTGAGTGACTAAGGCGGTGGTCTGGTGGTCTCCCTGTCTTAGCCTGAATAGGATCCGGCCCAGCAAAGCTTCCACAGGAAGGAGAGGGTATACCTCACCGCTTCCCTCCTGCACCTCCTCGCCCCACCAGCCAGCCTCTCTGCTCCCCCACACCCCGCCTCCGTGTCCCAGTCATCCTTGTTATCTGATCACAGATATAGAGAGATACCAGGAATGAAAACAAAAGAAACCTCCTTTATGAAGTGTTGAGAATGTTCTAAAACTGATTGTGTGACAGTGAATGGTAGGGAAGATAGGAAAACCATTTACACTTTGAATGGGTGAAGGGTGTAATGTGTGCATTGTATTTCCATAGAGCTGTTACAGAGGTAAAAGTGGAAAGAATCTAGAAGACTAAAGACAAACGTGAGTCCTGAGTGGTTATGGACAGCAACCCAACATCTATGCATGGAGAGAGCAAGGGAAATCAGCCTGACAGCATGGGAACCTCTGTGGCACTGCCACACCACCCAAAGCAGCTGCCTCCCAGGCTTGCTAACCAAGCAGAATTGTGCTTCCTCTTATAAACAAGCTCCAACTGGGAAATACAGAATGCCTACAGACGATAAACCTATAACCACAGTGGTGGCCTTCTCCTTTGGGACGTGGGAGCCCTGGGGTGGCCTGTGCAGGAAAGTGAACTGGAGAACCCCTTGGGTGGGGAAAGGGAAGCTGAGACAGGAAGGGAATCTGGAGAAAGGCAGGCCTCCCACAGTGCAGTGTAGGGGGGCTCTCAATGGGGTGACCAGTTCTCCAAAAGACCTGGGTTGAGTTTTCAAACTTCACCTTTGTTTGAAAAAACCCAACGCCAGCAGGTGGAACTTCTGAGGGGCACATAGGTGGGCACTACTGCTTCAAATTGGGCTTCCTAGGTGGCTCAGTGGTTTTAAAAAAAAAAGAATCCGTCTGCCAATGCAGGAGATTCAAGAAATGTGGGTTGGATCCCTGGATTGGGAAGATCCCTGGAGTAGGAAATAGCAACATCTCTCCAGTATTCTTGCCTGGAGAATTCCATGGACAGGGGAGCTTGGTGGACTATGGTCCATGGGATCGCAAAGAGCTGGACATGAGCGGCATGCATGCACTTAACTGCCTCAAGTCAGGCAAGGAGAAACCTGGTGTGTTTTCAGCCACCCTTCTGTCATTGGAAAACTAGGGGTGGGAGAGCTCAAGTACAATGAAGAGGAGACTGGGAAAATTTGGCAGAGGCTCAGGCTTGACCAGATGATGGGTAGGGCTCAGGCCTGGGCTGCAGGCTCTGCCGCAGGGGGAGACCTGTAGCCAGGAGAGAACCTTCAACCTCGCACCTACCTCAGCAACCACCCAGCAGGATGGACGGGTCTGAGTCAGGAGAAGCGGCAGGTGGTCAGGATTTATCGGGGCTGAGGAGGGAGGAAGTGATTTCCAAAAGGGAGAACTTTTGCCCAGATCCAGGGAAGTGCAGGGCAGTGGGGTCATCCAGGCTGTGAAGACCCTGCAGAAGGACACGGGGAGCTCAGAGTCCAGCTGTGAGCACCTTTCTGCTCTCCTCGCTCTTCTCTCCCAAGACCCCGCCCGAGGCTCCAGCAACAAATCCCAAGGGGAGGTGAACAACCCTGAGTTAGCTTGGAAAAGTGAATTCTCAGGAGGCCCTGCATGTCTTCAACACCAATTGGCTTTTTCCATAAGCAAGAATGGCATTTTATATATAAACATGAGCAGAGTAGTTACTGGGCCTGCTTGAGATGTCAACTAGCACCTGTTCCCCCTGAGCAGACATGAAGGAAAAAGAAAGACAAAAGCGAGGCCACTTGTGCCATGACTCCGTGAGTCCTGCTGTCTCCACTTCTGTTTTGCCTTGATGGGCAGGTGACAGGCACGAATACATGTCTATCCCAGCTCGGGACCTGCCAGAGGCTGAGGAGAAGGGTTTCGGAGGGGAAGACTTTCCTCCTCTGTAAGATGAAAATACCAATAAAGTTACCTCTCTGGATGGTGGAGCCAACCAAACAACAGCTATGGAGGCACAGCTGCTGATCACATTGCATTTAAGAACAGAGAGAAAACAAGCCAAGGAGATACCAATGAAAGTATTTTAACACAAGTTTAAAAAGAAAGGTGACTGTGCTTGGTAGAGCATGGACACATATTTTGGAGGTGTGCACTGATGAGTCTCCCCCTTTTCCAGTGCTTTGTACATAGGTGGGTTTGGGCTGATCAGTCCTCATTCTGTGATTGTGGGCGTCAGACTCCATGTCTTCAAAAGGTTGCAATGAAGATGGAATGAGGTTCTGTATAAGAAGAACCAGTGCAAAGCCTGGAACATGGTGATCATCCCCATCATCACCATTACCACCACCACCAGCATCTTCACCATCATCGCCATCAACATCAGCGTTATTGTTGTCATCTTTCCTGTTACTAGGTGTCAGGTGTGACAAGCCCCCAAACCTGCTTCCTAAGAGTTGGAGTGTGGGGTCAGATTGGGAGTACTTGGTTTCTTCCTCTGTTAGGCCCAGTTGAATGGAAAGACAAAGAGAACCAAACCGAAGTGTCTGAGGAGTCCTGACACACGGTGTGAGTGTAGTTCCAAGGTGTCTGCTTGCTCTGCTGGCAAGGAGGCAGAATTACTAGATCTCCTGGCATATAATCAAACATGTGTTTGCATTTTACATATGCTTAGTCTCTTAGATCGGCCTATTATCCACCTAGTTATCCAAAGAAAAGCAGGAAAAGATAGGTGGGAATGGACATCGTTACAGATACTGTAAAACTGAAGGCTCAAAAAGAAATGGGGAAAAGATTTGAATAGAAACTTCACCAAAGAAGAGATACAAATGGCAAATCAGCACATGAAAAATCACCTCAACATCAATAGGTGTTTGTTGCTTAGTTGCTAAGTTGTGTCCAACTCTTTTGTGATCCCATGGACTGTAGCCCACCAGGCTTCTCTGTCCATGGGATTTCCCAGGCAAGAATACTGGAGTGGGTTGCCATTTCCTTCTCCAGGGGATCTTCCCAGCCCAAGGATTGAACCCGGGTGTTTTGCATTGGCAGGTGGATTCTTTACTACTGAGCCACCAGGGAAGCCCTCATTAGGCACTGCTGCTGCTGCTGCTAAGTCGCTTCAGTCGTGTCCGACTCTGTGCGACTCCATAGACAGCAGCCCACCAGGCTCCCCATCCCTGGGATTCTCCAGGCAGGAACACTGGAGTGGGTTGCCATTTCCTTCTCCAATGCATGAAAGTGAAACGTGAAAGTGAAGTCGCTCAGTTGTGTCCGACTCATTAGGCACTATGCTATACTAAGTCGCTTCAGTCGTGTCCGACTCTGTGCGACCCCATAGATGGCAGCCCACCAGTCTCTGCCATCCCTGGGATCCTCCAGGCAAGAATACTGGAGTGAGTTGCCATTTCCTTCTCCAATGCATGAAAGTGAAAACTTTAAGTGAAGTCGCTCAGTCGTGTCTGACTCCTAGCGACCCCATGGACCCCATGGACCCCTACCAGGCTCCTCTGTCCATGGGATTTGCCAGGCAAGAGTACTGGAGTGGGTTGCCATTGCCTTCTCCCATTAGGAACTGCTGCTGCTGCTGCGAAGTTGCTTCAGTCGTGTCCGACTCTGTGCGACCCCATACATGGTAGCCCACCAGGCTCCCCTGTCCCTGGGATTCTCCAGGCAAGAACACTAGAAACATGCAAATTAAAACTACAACCCTAACCCTAACCCTAACATCATTCCATCACTCTTAGGTGGTTAAATTTTTTTTACAATGCCAAAGAGGAACTCCAACCCATTGCTGGAAGGAATGCAAAAAGCGTGTGAACACTTAGGAAACATTTCTTACAAGGTTAAACATGCACTTAACATATAACCCACCAAACCTGCTCTTAGGAATTTACCCAGTGGAAAGGAATGCCTCATTTCTGGACAGAGGCCCAAGAGTTATCTGAGCAATATTAGTCTTTAAACTTTATTTAGCATTTACTCTGTGTCAGACATTAACTCCTAGAAGCCTCAAAACCATCCATTGAGAGATTAAGCCTAAGCAGCGCTCCCCATGCTGCTGTCTGCACCCTCCCTCCCCTGCTCTCCCCCCGGGCTTTAAGGGGCCCCCTCACCTGGGAGGTGACAGAGGCGCACCTCTCCAAGCCAGGGTATCAGACAAGGGCCACATACACATTGTACAAGCGCAGACAGTTTACTAGGGTGAGGAGGAGGAAGGAAGTCAAGGCAATTGCCGATCTAAGCTCTCTGTGACTTGGAGGGTCTTTTGTGCTCCCAGAACCGAGGCTGGGCAGGGCTGCAAGCACTGCTGTGGGAAGACCCTTCTCTTCCTGGCTTTGTGGGAGCTTCTGCTTCTGGAGGGGACTGTGCCCCCGACTCAGAGGGCTGCATCCTGGCCCTTCGTGCTCCCCTGGCCACCACTGGATCCAAGGATTCTGGAGGAGGGGTTCTGCTCTATAGAGCAGCTGTGAATGTGTGTGTGTTTGCTTGTGTGTGTGGTTAGACACATTAACACTGATTTAGAGAAAGTGCGCAGCACCTTTGCAGGCTCTTGGGGGTTGGCAAACTGCTGTCCACCGTCTACACCTGCGGGCTGGCGGGCTGGCTGGCTGGCTGTGCTTTCCTGTCGTTGCTGGCGGATGTGGAAGCACAAACACTGTGGAAGAAAGCTTCAGAAAAAAAAAAAAAAAAAACACAAAATGGTAGCTGTAGTTGTCCTAGAGTGGGAGGGTTCCCCGTTTTTTCTGTTCTTTCTTTGTTGTGTGTGTGTGTGTGTGTGTGTGTGTGTGTGTGTGTGTGTGTGTGTGTGTGTGTGTACAAGGGGGTAGTATTTTCAGAATGGTTGCTCAGCACTCTGCCTTCAGTGCTAGAGACCTGATCGCTGGGTCAGGAAGATCCCCTGGAGAAGGGAATGGGTACCCACTCCAGTATTCCTGCCTGGGAAATCCCATGGACAGAAGAACCTGGTAGGCTACAGTCCATTGGATCGCAGAGTCATACACGAGTGAACGACTAAACACAACGATAAACTGCTTTCTATTAAGGAAAATCCTCTATGCTGCGTAGGGTCCCGGAGTGGCCGGCAGGGGGCGCGCGCCATAGGGGACTCGAGAGGGGCAGTGGGGCTACGGGGAGGTTCGCGCGCAGGACCCGGACCGGGCCTAGGGTTCGGGAGCGAGGATCTCGAGCCGGGGGTGGGGCGGGAATCTGTGGACAGCCCACTCCGTCCTGAGCACTGTATTGGTAGTAGCCCAGCTTTGTGACGAGTCTTCTGGGGAGGAGAGGGGGCTCCAGCTCAGACCTCAGGGTTGGGGAAACGGGATGCTTGGTGTGGCGAGGAAATCGGCATTCAGAATAGTCGGGAGCCGTAAGGAGTGTTCATCCTCGCCCGAGCCCCGCAGGGACCCGCTCAGCGAGGAGAGAAGGTGGCGGGTCCTCTCAGAGCCTTCTCGGGCTGGGCACATGTCGGTGCTTTGCAGGTTTAGCTCTCGGGATTGCGCATGGCGTCTCCATTCCACAGCGGAGGCCCGGCAGCTGGGGGCCCTGCGCCGTCCCGGGGCGGGGGTCTGCGGAGGGGCGGCATACATTCTCCGCCTCCCCCATCCTCCTCAGCTTTGCAGAAACGAGGAAGAAAAGCGATTTCCTAGACGATTCATAAGTTTTAAGTACAGAAACAGAAGGGGGACGTTCTGTACGCAGTGTCTGTGGTTGTGAAGCTGTAGCGTTTGCCGAGCATCTAAGTCTTTCTTTCCCTGTAAGGTCCTTTGAAAGAACGAACCCCAGAGGGCGCCGGTCCGGCCCAGCTGTTTTACAAGTCCGGAGGGCAGAATGGCAACCCACTCCAGTGTTCTTGCCTGGAGAATCCCAAGGACAGGGGAGCCTAATGGGCTGCCGTCTATGGGGTCACACAGAGTCGGACACGACTGAAGTGACTTAGCAGTAGTAGCAGTAGGGCAGAGGACAACGGTCCCAGGTAGCAGGGCTCTCAGCTCCTTGATTCCCCTTCTTGTGAGTAATTTGGCTTTCCTGGTGGCTCAAGTAAAAGAATCTGCCTGCCAATTCAGGAGACGCAGGTTGGATCCCTGGGTTGCCAAGACCCCCTGGAGAAGGAAATGGCAACCCACTCCAGTGTTCTTGCATTCTTGCTTGGGAGATCCCATGGACAGAGGAACCTGGGCTACAGTCCTTGGGGTCCCAAAGAGCTGGATAGTACTCAGCGACTAAACCACAGCAACTTGAGTAAAGGTTCTATTTCCCGTGGGGCATAGGAGTCCTGTGACCGGTCCCTGGCGTGGCTCTCCTTTGGGACATCACCCATTCCTTCCCAATCTCATGGTGGATGACTTTGTGTGTGAGGTGATACCCGTGCTGTAGTCTCTGGGGGTCTGACAGGCCCCCACGAGGACTTCTAACAAGCTGAGTTCTGAAGGCTCCTCTGAGCTGCTTCTGTTTGCCAAGACTCCCACCCAGAGTCCTCCAGGTGTCGCCCTTCCTCCTGTCTTCTGTCTCTGGTGTTAAAAAGGAACACTTGGGATCATCTTTTATGACAAGTAAAGACCTTGCATTACAGTGACCAAAATGGTCACACAATGGAAATATTCTATTTGTCTCTTCTGTGTGTATTGCCTACAAGGACTCTATTTACCTTAGGTGTTTACTCACTGCAATCACATTATGACTCTAAAGTACAGTTTTTACAGGAAAATCAGGATAAATACTTGATTCCTCCCTCCCTTTTTACTTACAGTTTTCAGGATGAGTTTATTTCTTAGAATCCTCCCATGGTGAACAAGTAGAATTTTGTTTGTTTTAGTACCTTTCTGAATTCCTCAGTTTTTAACACATGTGGTATGTTTCCATCCACCTCTATGACTGCTTTTCCCCTTTAATGTTAAAGAACAAGAAGTGTGAATACACAGCAAAGTGAAAGTCGATCACTTGTGTCTGACTCTTTCTTGTGTAGTCCATGGAATTCTCCAGGCTAGACTACTGGAGTGGGTAACTGTTCCTTTCTCTAGGGGATCTTCCCAACCCAGGGATTAAACCCAGATATCCTGCATTCCAGGCAGATTCTTTACCAGTTGAGCCACCAGGGAAGCCCAAGAATACTGGAGTTGGTAGCCTATCCCTTCTCCAGGGGATCTTCCAAACCTAGGAATCAAACCCGGGTCTCCTGCATTCCAGGCAGATTCTTAACCAATTGAGCTCCCAGGAAAGCCCTAATACACAGCAAGGGCCATGACAATGGGCATTCCAACTGTCCCATGTTCCATTTCTGGAATTCAGCTCTAACAAAATCATTTAAAAACAGGTTTGAGTAAAAGCTTTATAAACAAAGATGTTGGTTGAAGTATTTTTTAAAAATGGAAGATTGAAAATATTCTCATTCTATAGTTCAGTAGTTATTTAGTAAAATAGGGCACATCCATTTGATGAAATATTATACTCTGATTAAAATGGTCATTCTTAAAACTGCATAACAGAACCTTTATGGAAATATATAATATACATACAACAATATTCACCCAATTTAAATGTATTCAGTAACTTTTTAAAAAACATATATTTGTTTATTTATGGCTGAGCTGGATCTTCGTTGCTGCATGTGGGCTTTTTCTAGTTGCGGTGAGTGGGGACTACTCACTGCGGTGAGTGGGGGCTACTTGTTGTGGAACATGAGCTCTAGTGCGTGTGGGCTCAGTAGTTGTGACGCACGGGCTTAGTTGCTGTGTAGCATGTGGAATCTTCCCTGAACAGGGATCAAACCCATGTTCCCTGCATTGTCAGGAAGATTCTCAGCCACTAGACCACCAGGGAAGCCCTAAACGTGTAGAGTTAACTTCTAACACATGCATAACAGTTGTGCAAACATCACAATCCAGTGTGGGTTCCCATTGCCCTCAAATCCCCTCATGACTCAACTGTTCCTCTCCTGGGTTTATACCCCAAGGAAACGAGAACAGATACTGAAGAAAAAACTTGTTCGTGAAGGGTCACAGCAGCACTGTTTACAACAGTGAAGATGTGGAAATAACTCAGATGTCCATCAGCTGAAGAATGAATGAAAACTGTCATATGTTCACACAGTGGAATATCATTCAGCCCTAAAAATGCATGAAGCACCAGCACATGAAGCAATGTGCCTGAGCTTCAGAACATTATGTTGATAAAAGAAGCCAGATGTAAGAAATCACATATTATAGAACTGTATTCATAGGAAGTGTGTAGAATGGGCAAATCCACAAAGACAGAAATGGGCTCTGTGCTGCTGAGGGATGTGGGAGGGGGAAACAGGAAGTCACTGCTTATGGGCACAAGCCTTCCTTTCTCCGTGATATAAAGAGTTCTGAAACTAGAGAGGGGCTCTTGTTACACAATGTTGTAAAGGTGCTAAATGCCACTGAACTGTACACTTAAAAATGGTTAACCATGTTAATTTTACCACAATAATAAACAATAGCCATAAATGAATGGCTTTTGGTAGCCTTTTGAGAAGTAGAGTGATAACAGTGGAAACATCTAAGATTTTAGATGTAGGATAATTTGATTACCACTCTGCCAATTCCTCTCTCTGTGACTTTGGGCAAACCTCTTGGAACTGGTTTCTTTACCTGAAATATATGGTAAGTCAGCGTTTCTGGGTAGATGAAATGTAAGCACAGATGCTTGGCTTACTTTAAGATGATGAGTAAGACTGGGTTTTTGGAGGAGGAGAGGGAAAGGAGGAGAAGAGAGAAGGACCATGAAGAGTATACAATGAAAAGAGCAAGACAGACAGGTGTTCTGAGTGATTATGTACCTCACAGCCCCCTCACTTCCATCACCCTCATCCCCAGCTGTGTGACTTTGGACAAGTTGCTTAATTTCTCTGTCTGAGTTTTCTAAAGTTGTAATGATGCATGAGGACTAGCGGCAGTGCTAGTGTTATTGGTTCCTGGTGTGCTTGTCTTCAATAAGGAAAGAAGGAACATGGCTGTAAACTTGATAATCTCTGGGGGTGTTTTTTTTTTTCTTTTCATTTTTCAAACTGTGATTAAACTTTTCTGTAACATTTTAGAATTATACTCTGGTTGGTGGTCACTGATCTCTTTGGAAGAGCTCAGAGCTCACAGAGCCCTTTTGGACACCATTAAAGAGCCTCCTGCCCTCAGGATAGTGTTGTGAGGATTCACCCAGACTGTGGTCTCCGTGACTGTCTGACACAGACCTGGAAGGGATCACAGAACATTAATCTGCAGGTTACAAGTTTGGGCTCCACCACTTTTGGACCTCAGATCTCTCCAAGTAAAGGAGGAGATTCTTGGCAGGCTGACATGGCATTGTACTAGGGTGGAGTAAGAATGTCCCATGCGGTGTGTGGGATATACTTATACCAAACAGTATTTGTTGCTCATTTATTTACTTATTTTTTTGCTGCAAAAACCTTTATTGTTTCCATTTTGTCCAAGGCTTGAGGAAGGTCTTGGGGGTGTTAAAAAGCTGCTTAGTGGCTGCGGAGATGGGCTTCAGGAAGCCCTGACGTTAGTGGGAGGCTCCTCAAAGGCCACTGGTCTCAGAGGCTCCTAGTCATGCTTGAGGGTGAACCATTTGAAGAGATATTCACCCAACCCAGCCTGGGGACCAGCCAGCCTGCAGAGGTTGGTCAGGTGGTCACCCAGCTTCTTGATGAGTTTCACCTCCTCACCTAGGAAGTGATTCTCCAGGAAGTCACGGAGATGGGGATCTGTGCTGGCAGAACCCAGGCCACGCAGATCCAAAAAGGCCTGGTTCAGATTCTTCTCTATGAGAATGGCAGCTTCCATAGCATCCTGGGTTTTACTCCACTCATCTTGAGATGCCTTCTACATGTTCAGGAAGAGGGCATGGCTGCTGCACTGGCTTTGCATTCGCAAGAGATGCTTGCCGCCCTTGTGCTTCTCCTTGGCCAATTTGTGGAAAAAAGTGGCCCACACCCTTCCTGAGTCACATCGTCTTGGTCGAAATAGAAGCCCAGAGACAGGTAGGTGTAGGAGTCCCCAGATGCTTGTTGACCAGGTGTTTGACGGCGGCCTCCACCTCAGTGGAATAATTCTGAGGAATCTGGGACTAGTGGTTGATCAGTAATAAGGAGTTACGCTCAAAAAAACTGTGGCTGGTCCCAGTAATCACGGACAGCAGAGTCAGATCAGATCAGATCAGATCAGTCGCTCAGTCATGTCCTACTCTTTGCGACCCCATGAACCGCAGCACGCCACGCCTCCCTGTCCATCACCAACTCCCAGAGGTCACTCAGACTCACATTCATCGAGTCAGTGATGCCATCCAGCCATCTCATCCTCTGTCGTCCCCTTCTCCTCTTGCCCCCAGTCCCTCCCAGCATCAGAGTCTTCTCCAGTGAGTCAACTCTTCGCATGAGGTGGCCAAAATACTGGAGTTTCAGCTTTAGCATCATTCCTTCCAAAGAAATCCCAGGGCTGATCTCCTTCATAATGGACTGGTTGGATCTCCTTGAAGTCCAAGGGACTCTCAAGAGTCTTCTCCAACACCACAGTTCAAAAGCATCAATTCTTTGGCTCTCAGCCTTCTTCACAGTCCAACTCTCACATCCATACATGACCACAGGAAAGGCCATAGCCTTGACTAGGCGAACCTTTGTTGGCAAAGTAATGTCTCTGCTTTTGAATATGCTATCTAGGTTGGTCATAACTTTCCTTCCAAGGAGTAAGCGTCTTTTAATTTCATGGCTGCAGTCACCATCTGCAGTGATTTTGGAGCCCAGAAAAATAAAGTCTGACACTGTTTCCACTGTTTCTCCATCTATTTCCCATGTAGTGATGGGACCAGATGCCATGATCTTCGTTTTCTGAATGTTGAGCTTTAAGCCAACCTTTTCACTCTCTACTTTCACTTTCATCAAGAGGCTTTTGAGTTCCTCTTCACTTTCTGCCATAAGGGTGGTGTCATCCGCATATCTGAGATTATTGATATTTCTCCCAGCAATCTTGATTCCAACTTGTGTTTCTTCCAGTCCAGCATTTCTCATGATATACTCTGCATATAAGTTAAATAAACATGGTGACAATATACAGCCTTGACGTACTCCTTTTCCTATTTGGAACCAGTCTGTTGTTCCATGACCAGTTCTAACTGTTGCTTCCTGACCTGCATACAGATTTCTCAAGAGGCAGATCAGGTGGTCTGGTATTCCCATCTCTTTCAGAATTTTCCATAGTTTATTGTGATCTACACAGTCAAAGGCTTTGGCATAGTCAATAAAGCAGAAATAGCAGAGTAGCTGATGCCAAAAGTTGCCACTGGAATAAAGGTTGGGGGATGGTCGGAGGCTGGAGCAAGGGGTGTCCCTGGATCTGTTCCAGCCAAGCACTGCTGAAGCAAGAGACAAATGCCTAGGACCTCACCTCCTATGGCTCATTTAAATTCAAGTTTAATGGGCCCTCCTGAACTCTCCCTTGCTGACTCTGGTGACCCTAATGGGCTGGAGCCGAGGTTGGCATGGGTGTGCCTAGGTTAAAAGGCAGCTGCTGTTTTGGGCCCAATTCCAGGTCCACACATTGGAACTCCTAGGGGCGCAGGCTGACTTGGCCTTCCCACCTCTGAATTTCCTGAACCCAGGGGCCATGGCTTGATGGAAAATAAATGTTGAAGAACCAGCAGAGCCCCTGGCGTTTAGAGTATCGAGACCAAAAAAAGAGGAAGACAGGAGAATGGAGGAAGGAGGAAGGAAGGGAGGGAGGAGGGGAGCAAGCAAGGGAAGAAAGAAGGGAAGTGGGAGGGAGAGAGGGAGAGAACAGACCTTTCTGCCCTTTCAGAGCATCCATTAGCTGGGAGACACGGTCACAGGTTCCAGACTCATGTCCTTTGGGGACCATCATTGACAGCGTGCTAGTGAGAGAGTTGGCCCAAGAAAAGGAACCACATGGCAGGTCACCTTTGTAGAGGCTTGCTGAACTCTCAGAAAGCGGGCATTTGATTCCTGGTGGGATGTGGGACTGAAATGCTCATTTGCGAACATGGAGCGGGGGGATCCTGAGACCCTGCCAGCTGTCCTGGTGAGCCAGGTGCCTTCTGTGGGTGGCCGTGAAAGGAGCAAGGCTTTGAGGAAGGCAGTGCTTCCTAAGTGGTTTTTTTTTTTTTTTTTTTGCTGTACTGCATGGCTTACAAGATCTCAGTTCCCCAACCAGGGACTGAACCCAGGCCCCAGCAGTGGAAGCATGGAGTCCTAAGCACCAGCAAAGTCCCCTAAGTGGGGTTCCTGCTGCTTCTGTTTGTGCTGCCCATGTTGGCCCCAGAGCCAAGCACCCTGTTGGCACCAACTGCCCCACTGCCCGCCTCATGGCTTCCCGGCTCCGAGAGGAGGTGGGGCTGGGGTGTCTGAAGCCTGATACTGTCACCTGGAAGAAAGTTAAGAGGTGTCTTCTTCAGATAGAGAATCTGGAATTTAATCTAGCTGTGGGACAGTGGAGGCAGGTGCACTTGGCTGTTAGCACAAGAGGCTGCCGGGAAGGCATGTGAAGAGCCCACATAGGCACCCGGGCACCCTTGAAACCAAGGGCATGGATCCCAGGGCATGGCTGCCCTCTTGGTCAGCCAGCCCAGGGCTGCCTGCTTCACGCTTCTGGATCCAGCTGAGGGTTATTTGTGCCCTTTGCAGCTCCAAGGAGGCCCGGCCTGGAGGATGAGATGGGCCACTCAGCATTAGGGGAGAAATAAATCATGTTCCTTCTTTCCAGACACCAGCAACTCCATGAGATGAGCTGTTCTGGTCTACTAGATAAGTTGTGACTTAGAGCTGGGCTTCTCGCTCTACCACCCTCCCACCTTCTCCTGCCCCTGGTCCATGTCAGTATTTCACACTGTCTGCTCTGTTTTTATCCAATGACTGTGTCTGACAACCTGCAATTCCCCTGGATTCTGCAGCCCCGTTCTATGGATGCTGTTCTTTCCTCTAAAATCCTGGCTCTTTTCAAACGCACTAGCTCCACGGTTCTATAACCTCTGCTTCCCTGAGTGTCATGTCTCCCAGCCCCCGGAGCCCAGGCTGTGTTTCATGGCCTCTGATAACCTGAATGCTGTCTCAGAGTCCTTCTTCTGGTGGAGGCCCCTCCAGCTGTGTCTGGGCTTGGCCATCTCCCTGTGGGGCCATGCCACGGGGCCTCTACTGGGGTGGTGTGGTGTGGCACTCATTGACTCCAGATCAGATTTTCCTTTGGTATTTTGGGGGAGGGAGTTGTGTGCTGTGTCGAAGGTGAGAATTTGGGTTCTGCCCCCGGTGCCGACCAACTGCGTCCAGGCCTTGGGAGGGTGTCTCTCCCCCATGAGCGGAGTTGGGTGACGTCCAGACGGCAGGTACTCCTGGCTCCTGGGCTGGGCCACCCCTCCTGCACCAGGGATGCCCCCTTGACTCCTGGCCCTGGGGGCTGGACCCTGCTGGCTGCCAGGGTTTTCTCTTCATTACTTTCATAGGACATTGTCCTTTCTTGTGTCAATGGAAAAAATCAGTAGATTTAAGAAAGAAATGGAAAATTTTATCTGAGCCAGACTGAGGATTATAACCCAGGAACAGCCTCTCAGAAAGCTCCAAGAACTCTTCTGCCTGTTAGAGGCCAAAGCACAGTTATGTAAGTTTTTGAGACAGAGGGCTGTATACTACGTGATGCATTATTGACAATTTGCACAGTCCAGATTTCCATGAACAAAGTGGTGGTGGGTCATGGGTCATCATGGGCCCTTACAAGGTTAAGAAGGAAGGTTCTCTCCTAAGGGGTCTGATCAACGCAGATGCACAACACACACCAGAGGTGAGGGAGGAGGCCCAAAGGGGCAATGAAAAATTCGTTTACATTTTTTTCATCTTGCCATAAAACATAAATTTTATTTCACCAACTGTTTCTGAAATAAGGTAGTACTTTTAGTAGCAAAGCCCCTCCTTTGGGGCTGCTGTATACCTCAGTTGCTCCCCCTGTGCATTCTCTACCCAGAGGTTGCACCTGGGACTCAAATCCCCCAAACTGAGTAAGTTGCTCACCTCTTCTGTGGGCCCAGCATCAGTCCTGGGGAGTGCTGCTTACTGGCCGTCTCAGGGGAGAACAGTGGGGTTTTTGAGTGTTGTTGCCTGTGAAGTATCACACCTCAGTTGGACCACTGACCTGCCCTGGAGGCTTCGGCATGAGTTCCCTGTCCTTGTATGCAGAAGATGAAGTCTGGACTATTTGATCTGGGCTGTGTGTTCTCACACCCCACGATGTATAGGGAGAATTGATGTGAAGGTGTGCGCAGCAATTTAAAGCTTTGCCCCCAGTTGCTGTGTGTGTGTGTGTGTGTGTGTGTGTGTGGGCAGGTAGAGTTGAGGGGATACACACCAACAAGCAATTCAGTTCTAACACCCTGTCCCCACAGACAGCATCAGATCCCATAAGACTGCCCCATCCCCCAGCTCAGACTCCAGTGGAAACTTCAGGTTGTCACCTGTGCTTCTGACCAACCTGCTCCAGGGAGGTCCCCATGACTCCCTCCTCAGGTTTGATTAATTCGCTAGAGTGGTTCAGAGGCCTCAGTGAAACATTTTACCCACTAGATCACCAGTTTATTCTGAGAGGATATAACTCAGGAATAGCCAGAATGAAGAGATGCAAGGGGCAAGGCATGGGGAAGGACATTGAACTTCCATATTCTCTCCAAACACCCTACTCTCCCCAAATCTCCAAGTGGTCATCTACAGGGGAGCTCCTTGAACCCTGCCTTTCTGGATTTTTCTGGAGGGTTCATTACATATGCAGGATTGATTAAATCATTGGCTATTGCCAATTGATTGATTCCCCAGAGGTCAAGGGAGGTGGAACTGAAAATTCTAACCTAATCACAGGATTGGCTCTATTGGCAAACATCTCCCACCCCAGAAGCTTTCCAAAATCACTCCATTAACATAAAAAGAGACACCTATTGCTTTCTTCACTTAGGAAATCTAAAAGTTTCTAGGAGCTATGTGCCAGAGATGGAGACAAAACCCAAATATATATATATATATATATATATATATATATATATATATATATATATGAAGAGGGCATGGCAGCCCACTCCAGTATTCTTGCCCGGAGAATCCCATGGACAGAGAAGCCTTGTGGGCTATAGTTCGTAGGGCGGCAAAGGGTCAGACATGACTGAAGTGACTTAGCATGCTTGTATATATATGTGCTCTGTGCTGGGCTCAGTCACTCAGTCGTGTCCAACTCTTTGTGAGCCCATGGACAGTAGCCCACCATGCTATCCATGGAGATTCTTCAGGCAAGAATACTAGAGTTGGTTGTCATGCTCTCGTCCAGGGGATCTTCTCAACCCAGGGATCAAACCCAGGTCTCTCTCATTGCAAGCTGATTCTTTATCATCTGAGCCACCAGGGGATCCCAAGAATATTGGAGTGGGTAGCCTATCCCTTCTCCAGAGGATCTTCCTGACCCAGGAATCGAACTGGGGTCTCCTGCATGGCAGGTGGATTCTTTACCAGTTGACATACCAGGGAAGCCCATATGTGTGTGTGTGTGTATATATATATATATATATATATATATATGATTATCAGATCAGATCAGATCAGTCGCTCAGTCGTGTTCCGACTCTTTGCGATCCCATGAATCGCAGCACACCAGGCCTCCCTGTCCATCACCAACTCCTGGAGTTCACTCAGACTCACATCCATCAAGTCAGTGATGCCATCCAGCCATCTCATCCTCTGTAGTCCCCTTCTCCTCTTGTCCCCAATCCCTCCCAGCATCAGAGTCTTTTCCAATGAATCAACTCTTCGCATGAGGTGGCCAAAGTACTGGAGTTTCAGCTTTACCATCATTCCTTCCAAAGAAATCTTAGGGCTGATCTCCTTCAGAATGGGATGGTTGGATCTTCTTGGAGTCCAAGGGACTCTCAAGAGTCTTCTCCAACACCACAGTTCAAAAGCATCAATTCTTCAGTGCTCAGCCTTCTTCACAGTCCAGCTCTCACATCCATACATGACCACAGGAAAGACCATGGCCTTGACTAGACGAACCTTTGTTAGCAAAGTAATGTCTCTGCTTTTGAATATGCTATCTAGGTTGGTCATAACTTCCCTTCCAAGGAGTAAGTGTCTTTTAATTTCATGGCTGCAGTCACCATCTGCAGTGATTTTGGAGCCCAGAAAAAGAAAGTCTGACACTGTTTCCACTGTTTACCTATCTATTTCCCATGAAGTGATGGGACCGGATGCCATGATCTTTGTTTTCTGAATGTTGACCTTTAAGCCAACTTTTTCACTCTCCACTTTCATTTTCATCAAGAGGCTTTTTAGTTCCTCTTCACTTTCTGCCATAAGGGTGGTGTCATCTGCATATCTGAGGTCATTGATATTTCTCCCGGCAACCTTGATTCCAGCTTGTGCTTCTTCCAGTCCAGCGTTTCTCATGATGTACTCTGCATATAAGTTAAATAAACATGGTGACAATATACAGCCTTGACGTACTCCTTTTCCTATTTGGAACCAGTCTGTTGTTCCATGACCAGTTCTAACTGTTGCTTCCTGACCTGCATACAGATTTCTCAAGAGGCAGATCAGGTAGTCTGGTATTCCCATCTCTTTCAGAATTTTCCACAGTTTATTGTGATCCACACAGTCAAAGGCTTTGGCATAGTCAATAAAGCAGAAATAGATGCTTTCCTGGAACTCTCTTTGTTTTTCCATGATTCAGCGGACGTTGGAAATTTGATCTCTGGTTCCTCTGACTTTTCTAAAACCAGCTTGAACATCAGGAAGTTCACGGTTCACATATTGCTGAAGCCTGGCTTGGAGAATTTTGAGCATTACCTTACTAGCGTGTGAGATGAGTGCAATTGTTCGGTAGTTTGAGCATTCTTTGGCATTGCCTTTCTTTGGAATTGGAATGAACACTGACTTTTTCCAGTCCTGTGGCCACTGCTGAGTTTTCCAAATTTGCTGGCATATTGAGTGCAGCACTTTAACAGCATCATCTTTCAGGATTTGCAATAGCTCAACTGGAATTCCATCACCTCCACTAGCTTTGTTCGTAGTGAAGGCTCACTTGACTTCACATTCCAGGATGTCTAGGATGTCTGGCTCTAGGTCAGTGATCACACCATCGTGATTATCTGGGTCTTGAAGCTCTTTTTTGTACAGTTCTTCTGTGTATTCTTGCCATCTCTTCTTAATATCTTCTGCTTCTGTTAGGTCCATAGCATTTCTGTCCTTTATCGAGCCCATCTTTGCATGAAATGTTCCTTTGGTATCTCTAATTTTATTGAAGAGATCTCTAGTCCTTCCCATTCTGTTGTTTTCCTCTATTTCTTTGCATTGATCACTGAAGAAGGCTTTCTTATCTCTTCTTGCTATTCTTTGGAACTCTGCATATAATAATATATATACATATATGTATAATATATAATCACAGTGTCACACAGCTCCAGGGCCATGAGTGGAGCAGTCCTGGAGTGGATGGTCCACAAATCTCTGAGTTTCTTCATGTATTCAATTCTATTTTGAATTGTTTCTCTCTTTTATGCATATTTCTCATAATGAACGAAATTTTGTAAAATATGATTGCTTGGCTCTGTGGAACTTGACATTTCTAGAAAATCATGTCACTCCCCAGTGAGCCACCAAAAAAGATAAATCCTACTTTTTCTTACTGTACAATAAGAGACTTTTTTTTCATGTTTTCTGCCCTCTCTTCTCTTACTCAGAAAACAGATATTTCTTAAAAGCCACCACGCTGTGGTATTTTCCTAAACAAGTGCCTGTTATAAGATGATAGAACTTTCTATCATGGGATAAAAACCTAAAATTGGCCATAGCGAGGGAAAATGTTTGACCTGTTTTGGGATCTGGTTTTTACAAGCTGTTTCTGTGACTGGTGATGCAGTCCACGGAGTCAGTTATGATCACTTCTTCCAGGGTGGGGGGAGCCTGCCAAGACAAGGCACCTTCCAGGGACAGCCAGGCTGCCTGGCTTTCTAAGCAGCTGTGAGGGGTACCCAAGCGGACCACATCACGAGGGCTACTCCAAGTCGGGGTTCACTGGGATTGGGTTAGGATGCTGTGTTCCTCCACCACCATCAGTGATGTAATAGAAGCCAGGGAGACTGCTGCTCAACAGAAGCTGACTTCTCACATTCCATGTTCCCAGGGGGCCTGCCGCTCTGTCCTGCCAGCCGCAGGTCAGCCGTGACAGTGGCTTGATCCTCCTGGCCCCCGTCCATGACTATTCTGCATCCTCGGTCAGGGATGGGGCTTCCCTCTTTTTTTTTTTTAATTTAATTTTATTTTTTAACTTTACAATATTGGGGCCTCCCTCTTTACTCGAATCTGGAACATCCCCTTTTCATCAGATCAGATCAGATCAGTCGCTCAGTCATGTTCTGACTCTTTGCGACCCCATGAATCGCAGCACGCCAGGCTTCCCTATCCATCACCAACTCCTGGAGTTCACTCAGACTCATGTCCATCGAGTCAGTGATGCCATCCAGCCATCTCATCCTGTCATCCCCTTCTCCTCTTGCCCCCAATCCCTCCCAACATCAGAGTCTTCTCCAATGAGTCAACTCTTCACATGAGGTGGCCAAAGTACTGGAGTTTCAGCTTTAGCATCATTCCTTCCAAAGAAATCTCAGGGCTGATCTCCTTCAGAATGGACTGGTTGGATCTCCTTGCAGTCCAAGGGACTCTCAAGAGTCTTCTCCAACACCACAGTTCAAAAGCATCAATTCTTCGGCGCTCAGCCTTCTTCACAGTCCAGCTCTCACATCCATACATGACCACAGGAAAAACCATAGCCTTGACTACGCGAACCTTTGTTGGCAAAGTGATGTCTCTCTGCTTTTGAATATGCTATCTAGGTTGGTCACAGCTTTCCTTCCAAGGAGTAAGCGTCTTTTAATTTCATGGCTGCAGTCACCATCTGCAGTGATTTTGGAGCCCAGAAAAATAAAGTCTGATGGCATAGCAGAAGGCACCAAGCATCAAGTTGAATGCTTCCGACAACATCAGCTTGAATCTGGTCCCCTACTACACCTGCTCCCATCCCAGCATTCCTGGCAAATTACAGGAGGAGAGCACCGCTGGGCCTAGAAGCACGCAGCATCTAAGAGGCCAGACACTGACCCACATGTGGCCCTGGGCCGTGGGTCACAGTTTCCTTGCACGAGCAGGGCCAACCAACTGGGACCAGGATACAGGCTCCCATGTGGTCTTTCAGGTGCTGATGGCAAAAACCCAACCTCAACCAGGCTGAAAAGGAACACAAAAGAAAGCCACAGTTATGGAAAGAAAAACAGAGGGTCACTGCACTCCAAAGTTGCTCTGCTTCTGCAGGTCTGACAAAGAGTTAATGACCAGCCTCCACATCAGGTGTCTAAAGGAGGTCTCGCCTTCACTGCACTAATCCTGTCCCCTCTCGAGCCGACGGCCACCAGCCCATCCCACATCTTCTCAGAATCAAGCTTTCTCCAAATAAGAATCGCTTTCCCCAGGAGCCCAAAGTCTTTTTGCTTCATGTTGAGTCAAATCAGGGTCACCCTTCCTGGATTCCCCATGAGGTCATAGGAATGTTCTGATTAGCTGGGTCCGAGGCCACACTGTTAGAATCAGAGGGACAGGAAGAGGGGAGGATGAGTCCAGAACCCAAACTTTCTTCTTAGTCGCTGGAGTCTGTGACCACTTTGAGACCAGGCAGATCACTCCTGGTGGATTTTATAGCCAATATAAATAGTATATATTTGCACTGGTGACTAAAAGCCTCAGAGTCAGTATTTTCCCTCCAATTTTATTTTGAATTGTGCAACCCTCATGGAGCTCAATTCTATGTGACCACCACTCAAGTCCATCAGTCATCCCAGCCGTCCCTTCCGATGTCCTCCTGAGCACTGCCCAGTGCTCACCCACCATCTGGGACCCCATAAAAATATTGGTGCTTTAAAAATTAAGTCAGATGATTGTACACTGGAAATGCTTTTGTTTTCTTGCTTTGACTATAAGCAAAGGATATTTTCTTAAGTTAGTTTTGTCCCCTTTAAAAGAATAAAAGAAAGAAGTGTCTACTAGGATATAGAGAATTCTTTATTTTAGACTTCTAAAGACTCATGGGGAAGTTGACAGTTCTTCCACAGTTTCTCTAGTCCTAATCTTGAATATTATGGGTGAAGAACAGAGATCTGAGGCCACTCGAATAACAAGATTTAATTGTGGAGGAAGAAAGGGAAAGGAAAATAAAAAACCATACACAACAGTGCTGTCAGTGTAACAAGGTCTGTGAGTACCAACAGGAGTCTCAGATAGACCCTGGTGGTTACCACCAGAGCTTCTGGAGCAGCTGAGGAAGGCAGACAGGGGTTCCCCAACCCTCGACGGCCATTCCTCTGAGAGAAGCTGTTTGTTCATCTTTATTTTCCCAACACTCGGTATGATCCCTGGTACATAGTTGGTGTCAGGCAAATATTGGAATAAGTGTTACTAATCTAGCACCTGTATCACCCCACCCCAACTCCACCTCATTTCCCTGTCTAGTGATTATCAGTCACTAAGACCCCTATTAGACTCCTTGTTCGTCATCTGTTTTCTCCAGAAGAGAGTAGACTCCTGAGGGTGGAGTTGGCTTTGCTTCTTACTGGTTTCCCTCCAGTTTGCACAAGGCCGGCCCACACTGGGCTTTCGTTAATATCTGTTGACCAAATGGACAAAGTGAGAAATGTATCCTCCCTCTGTAGATGTCCTCTCATTGGGCATGGTGGCTTGTGTGTTCTTCGAGGGGTAGCATTTGCGTTCATGGAGCACCCACTCTATGACCAACTGTGTGCTTTTTCACATCATCATGGTTATTGAATCCTCACGCCAACCTGGTTTCCTCTAATCCATTCGTTCCGTTAAATCCACTTCTGTTCTTATGTGGCACTGAGCTAAGATGTCAGGCGTTAAGGGAAGCCCATTTCTTACTGGGGACAGGAAGATCTTATTTTCCTGCTTGATGGCACTTATAAGAAAGATAGCAAGTATATTCTGTCACTAGGGAGGAGGTGATTAGTGCTAGCGCTCAGTCGCTTACTCGTGTAACTCTTTGTGACCCCAGGGATTGTAGCCCATGAGGCCCCTCTCTCCTTGGGATTTTCCAGGCAAGAATACTGGAGTGGTTTGCCGTGCTCTCCTCCAGGGGATCTTCCCAATCCAGGGATTGAACCTGGTCTCTTATATTTCCTGCATTGACAGGTGGATTCTTTACCACTAGTGCCACCTGGGAAACCTTGGGAAAGAAGTACTTATGGAAGATCAAATGCTCTCTATTAATTATGTGAAATAATGGTCAGGAAGGGCCATCATGCATGTGAGAGGCAGACAGTTTTGTGTGAGCTGCCATCACAGAGCACCACAGGCTGAGGGGCTTAAAACAACAGACGTTGGTCTTCTCATGGGTCACAGAGCTGGAAGTCTGAGACCAGGGTACTGAGAGGGTTGGTTTCTCCCACAGCTTCTTTTCTTGCAGATGGCTGTCCTCTTGCTGAATTCTCTTAAGACCTTTTCTTTCTGTGTGTTTGTGATAGGGACAGAGTAAAGGGACAATTTAGGAGATTAAATAGCTACTCTCACTAGGGGTTCATAAATAGAGAAAAAGTATGGAGACTTCTGTAGATTAATGATCTATCAAGAAAGCAGGCTTGCTTAAAAACAGACCATGCAGACTTGCTCGACAATGAAACCATGCAAAGGAAGCATGAGACATGCCCCAAAGCATAAACAATGGTGGAATGAGGCCTACAGCCTGTTCATTGAAGTCAACAAATGAATGATCCTTGAGAAGGGGCTTTTTCTGCTTGTACTAAGAGCAGAAATATAGGGAAAGGTGACATTTTACTGAAACCTGAGGTGGTTTACCATATTTTAGTATATGTTATCACCTTTTTGCTCATTTCCATAGCTTCATGACAGGCCTGGTTTGACCATGTATGGACAAGAAAACTCCACTGCATGAGGCGGAGGAGGAGCTGATGACAAAAACTTGACATCAAATATGAGGAAGGAGGTGGTCTTCTTCCCCTCCCTAATTTTATTTGATTATAAAAATGTAGCCCACCCAGCTTTCAGGGGATGGCACTCCCTTACCTGCTAATTTGTATCTCTTGCAAATGTCCTGTACTAATAAGACTCTTTCCTTACCCATCTCTCTGCCTTTTGCTGAATTCTCTCTGCACCAAGACAGAAGAATTTGTGCTCTGCTAAGACCCAAAATGCATTCTGTGGTTTCATTTTTCTGCGCTCTCTCTCTTTTTATAAGGACACCAGTCCTGTTGTGTTAAGGCCCTGCCCTTTTGACCTCATTGAACCCTAATTACTTCCTTAAAAGTCTTCTATCCAAATATAGTTACATTGAAGTTTAGGGATTTGCCTATGAATTTGGGAGGAGACACAATTCTACCCATAATGATTATCCAGCAGTGGGGAGACTGCCAGAAGGCAGTGACTTAGAGCACCTCGGGGAGGTGACCAAAGGGAAGACCAGGGGAAGGGAGATTATTTCAATAGAACAGGCATGGGTGTTAAAACACAAAAGTCAAGGCTGCAAGGCAGTGGCTGAGATGGGATGAAACTGGAGAAACAGGAGGGCCTGGAATCTCACCTATGGAGTTTGGGGACTCTCCAGAGTCCTGGAGAAGAGACTTGGTAAGATTGATGGTTGAAGAAAGTCAGTCTGATGACCACTGAGGTTTCTCTGGTGCCTAGCCACCCATGTGCTTCTGCCAAGGAGCACCCCAGAGGGAGCCCAGAGCCAACTCCGGGGTCTTCTTGTGGCATGAGGGTGCCATCTCCTCACCAATTGTCAGTGGGGAGCAGAGGCCTTGGTTCCCTAGTGGCCTTTCAAAGAAGTTGCAAAACACTGTGAGGGCTTGTGGGAACCCAAGCCTCTCCTACCTTCCCTTTTTTGTAAACAAAGGAACTGCCAAAATGGAAATGCTTTCCCCCTTGTCCTTCCTTCAAAGGCTGATAACGTGAACTATTCATCATTTTTATTTCAAAAAGATCAACACTCCTTTCCCCATTGGCCCATGCACTTTTGTCCCCATCAACAACTGGATCTGGCATCTACTGATGTTTATTTCAACTTCATAATTAAAGAAGAATGTTAAGTGTGTAACTCAACTCTATTCCAAGTGCTAGAATAATCTGGAACAATGTAACCCCTTGAGAAAAGTTTAGGAAAGGAAGAAAAAAACCACATTTACAAATAACACATTTGGAAATAACAGATCATCTTAGTTTGGGACACTTGCAACTTGCCTAGACTTTTTTTAAAATCGCTGATCTGAAAATCAGCTGAAAGAGGTCAATTGTAATAGCAATTTCAGAATAACCATTAGAAACCAAACAAAGGAAAACATCTGGAGATGATGAATAAGAGGATATGACAATCTGCATGAGGATCATTTTATAGAAGTGACTGATGAGTAAATACAAAAATTCAGTCACAAACTATCCTGTTTACTCACTTGTGCCAAATTACAGAATTTTAAAACAGAATATTACAGAATATTAAGAATTTTAATAACTTTCTGAAGTTATTTCTCCACTGATCTCTAGTAGCATATTGGGCACCTACCGACCTGGGGAATTCATCTTTCAGTGTCCTATCTTTTTGCTTTTTCATACTGTTCATGGGGTTCTCAAGGCAAGAATACTGAAGTGGTTTGCCATTTCCTTCTCCAGTGGACCACATCTTGTCAGAACTCTCCACCATGACCCATCTGTCTTGGGTGGCCCTACAAGGTATGGCTCATAGTTTCATGGAGTTAGACAAGGCTGTGGTCCATGTGATCAGTTTGGTTAGTTTTCTGTGATTGTGGTTTTCAGTCTGTTTGCCCTCTGATGGAGAAGGATAAGAGGCTTTTGGAAGCTTCCTGATGGGAGAGACTGACTGAGGGGCAAACTGGGTCTTGTTCTGATGGGCGGGGCCATGCTCAGTAAATCTTTAATCCAATTTTCTGTTGATGGGTGGATCTGTGTTCTCTCCCTGCTATTTACCTGGGACCAAAATGGCAGAGAAGGCGATGGCACCCCACTCCAGTACTCTTGCCTGGAAAACCCTGTGGATGGAGGAGCCTGGTAGGCTGCAGTCCATGGCGTCACAAAGAGTCGGACATGACTGAGCGACTTCACTTTCACTTTTCACTTTCATGCATTGGAGAAGGAAATGGCAACCCACTCCAGTGTTCTTGCCTGGAGAATCCCAGGGACAGGGGAACCTGTTGGGCTGCCGTCTATGGGGTTGCACAGAGTCGGACATGACTGAAGCAACTTAGCAGCAGCAGCAGCAAACTATGGTGGAGGTAAAGAAAGAAAGCTTCACCTTTCTGAAGAAAGCTGAGCACCGAAGAATTGATGCTTTTGAACTGTGGTGTTGGAGACTCTTGAGAATCCCTTGGACTGCAAGGAGATCCAATCAGTCCATCCTAAAGGAAATTAGTCCTGAATATTGACTGGAAGGACTGATGTTGAAACTGAAACTCCAATACTTTGGCTACCTGATGCGAAGAGCTGACTCATTTGAAAAGACCCTGATGTTGGGAAAGATGGAAGGCAGGAGGAGAAGGGGATGACAGAGGATAAGATGGTTGGATGGTATCACTGATTCAATGGACATGAGTTTGAGTAAACTCCAGGAATTGGTGATGGACAGGGAGGCCTGGCATGCTGCAATCCATGGGGTTGCAAAGAGTCAGACATGACTGAGGGACTTAACTGAACTGAACTGAACTGACTTGAGAAAGGGGATGCTTTTGGCTTGGTGCTGCTCCTCCCTGTAGGCTTGCTCAGAAGTGAAGTTCAGTCCAAGGCAGGGACCCACTGCTCTGCCCCTGGGGCTATCTGTTGTGATGGGAAATGTCTAAATGAGATTACAGGTGTGATGCATATTTCCTATAGTTTTTCCTCTTAATGCATTTCTCTAGGTACATACTGTTTTAGAATATTAGCTTCTCTTGGAGAGGTGAGGAACGGCAATTCAACTCTTTACAGCATCATCAAAACACCAGAACATGTTCTCATCAAAGGGGATACACATTTTCTGATGGAAGTAAAATGGAAGTGTTTAAGTGTTAGTCATTCAGTTGTGTTCGACTCTTTGCAACCCTATGGGCTGTAGCCCACCAGGCTCCTCTGTCCATGGAATTGTCCGGAATACTGGAGTGGGTTGCCATTCCCTTCTCCAGGGGACCTTCCCCACCCAGAGATGAACTGTGTCTTCTTCATTGCAGGTGGATTCTTTACTCTCTGTAAAATGTAAATGGCTTGGCAAAGGTGAATGTCAATTGTATCCCACCTTAATGGGCTTCCCTTGTGGCTCAGATGGTAAAGAATCTGCCTGCAATGCAGGAGACCTGGGTTTGATCCCTGGGTTGGGAAGATCCCCTGGAGAAGGGAAAGGCTACTGTCCTCCAGTATTCTGGCCTGGAGAATTCCATGGACTGTATAGGTCTGGCCTAGAGAATTCAACAGACTGTATAGTCCATGGGGTCACAAAGAGTCAGACACGACTGAGCAACTTTCACTTTTATGTAGAAAAGAGTGCTGGGGAGTTGGAGGCAATAATGAGAGGCTTTGGAAGGCTACACAGCTTGAACCCTGGAGAGGCTGGGATGTGAGTTATTCTTGTGAAATGGCCAGGTTCTGGGACAGAGAAAGCTGGAGCTGGCTGGGAGGGAGGTCCTGCAGGAAAGGTGCCCTGGCAGTAGCTCCTGGCACCACCTTGCTGAAGTTCAGCTGGCGTTGTCTATGATGCTCTAGGGTAGTTCTCCTCCACAAGGCCACTCCATTCAGGAAACCCATGTCACAGGACACAGCCTCATGCTGGTGGCTGTTGTAGAACTAAAGGGTGTGAGTTGACAGGAGCAGAGCAGAGGATATCAGGGGCAGGGTGTGACCCCGGATCTGAAGGTGGGTGGTGGGGAAGGGACAGAAGGAGTTTCCCAATGAAGACGGGATACAGGACATTGAGTCATTTGCACTTCAGTGCTCAAGGAGTGTGACCCTACAGGGATGGTGGTGGTGTTTTAGTCTCTAAGTCATGTTTGACTCTCTGACTTCATGGACTGTAGCCCACCAGGATCCTCTGTCCATGGGATTTCCCAAGCAAGAGTACTAGAGTGGGTTGCCATTTTCTTCTCTGGGGATTTGGAGAAATACAGTTAACTGATGCCTGGGGGATTATAAATAAGAAAGAAAAACTGAAATCTCATCTACTGTGTACATAATTCAGATTTTGGAAGGATCAACTTCACTGCAACCCAGGAAAAAATATTTTTTGGAGGGGCATGCAACCCCTGTAATAAAATCTGATGGCCTTAGAGCCAAAGCAAAAAAAAAAAAAAAAAAAAAACCACACACACACACAAATGAAAACAGTGCAGAATACATAAACCTGTCTGCAACACACTCCACAGCAACTCAGGCAGGAGGTCCGGCCAGCTCCGTACTGCACTCGCCCTTCACTGGGCCCATGGCTTTGCTTTCTTGCAACATCTGTTTTTCTCTGAGGCTACTCTACACAGAAATTTTGGATTCTTGTCTAAGACTTTAACCAAGGTAATCCCAGAATCACCTGAGACCTAGCAAATTCTTTAAATCCTACTATACACACACACACGCCCACACACACACACACACACACACGTATACCTGTGTGTGCCCGTTCATGTGTGGGTAGACAATGCTTTCATTCCTAAATTTAAAGCATTTTTCTCTTGTATATTTAAAAGTTTTGGGCTTAGGACCTCAGAAGAATGATCAGAGCAGTCAGCATGGACAGTGTCCAGTTTAAGACTGTCCCACTGGGCCTCTGTTTCGACACCATGCTCTGAGCACAGATTAATTGGACCCTGGACTGTTGCAGTGAAACTGGAAAAAGAGGAATGAGTTTTTCTTTCAGGAATGAGCTTTTCTTTCTTTTCTTTCCCTTTCCTGAGAACAAAGAAAATAAAGAGAACAGTGAATAGGCCTGATCACTCCTTGTTTTTACTTCAACTCTTCCTAATCTGTAGTCTATAACTTAAGTTTATAGTCCTCAAAACTAACCTGACACTATGTAAGTTACATCCACACCTATCCTTTAAAGTGTGAAAGTGTTAATCACCCAGTTGTGTCCGACTCTTTGCAACCCCATGGACTATAGCCTGCCAAGCTCCTTTGTCCATGGGATTTCCCAGGCAAGAATATGGAGTGGGTTGCCACGCTCTTCTCCATGGGATCTTCCCAACTCTGGGGTCAAACCCAGGTCTCCTGTGTTGCAGGTATATTCTTTACTGTCTGAGCCTCCAGAGATTACCCTTTAACTCTGTTAATTATGTCCTGCCATTCACCAATCTCTTCAGATCACCCCTTGTAGATTTTTGCATCTCAGAAAGAAGGCCTTAGTGTAATAAACCAGAGATGAATGGATCCAATTACTGGGCTACCTGATGCCAGCTATGACTGTTTGGAAACAATGCAAGAAGAAGAATATTCAAGATTCTTATTACTTTGCTCCTTAACACCTCCTCTTCCCCACTGAGAGCCCTATCTGTAAAGTCTCTCAGTTCCCCTTGTAGGGCAGCACACAATTCTTGAGGCAGTAGTCTGCTGTGTTCTCCCCTTGGCTCAGTTCAGTTCAGTTCAGTTGCTCAATCATGTCCAACTCTTTGCGACCTCTTGGACTGCAGTATGTCAGGCTTCCCTGTCCATCACCAGTTCCTGGAGCTTGCTCAGACTCATGTCTATCGAGTCAGTGATGCCATCCAACAATCTCATCCTCTGTCGTCCCCTTCTTCTCCTACCTTCAGTCTTTCCGATCATCAGGGTCTTTTCCAATGAGTCAGTTCTTCACATCAGGTGGCCAAAGTATTGGAGCTTCAGCATCAGTCCTTCCAATGAATATTTAGGACTGATTTCTTTTAGGATTGACTTGTTTGATCTCCTTGCACTCCAAGGGACTCTCAAGAGTTTTCTCCAACATTACAGTTCAAAAGAATCAATTCTTCAGCCCTCAACTTTCTTTATGGGCCAACTCTCGCATCCATACATGACTATTGGAAAAACCATAGCTTTGACTAGACTGACCTTTGTTGGCAAAGTAATGTCTCTGCTTTTTAATATGCTGTCTAGGTTGGTCATGTACTATTTAGAAGTGTGTAATTTAGTTGCTATGTATTTGGGAAATTTTTTCAGATTTCTTTTTGTTTTTGATTTCTAGTGAGAAATTACTATCAGTAAAGAAGGATATTGCCGGGGTCCAGCCCCAGCGGGATCCAGGTGTACCCTCAGGATGACGGCCTAGGCGATAAGGATAGCAAAGCAGAGAGCAGGGCTTGATCTTCCTTGGTTTACACAGAAAGCCAATAAAGCGCCTGTGTTCCAAGGAGTCATCCTGAAAGAAGAACAGAGAGAGAAAAGGAGGGAAAAGGAAAAAAAGAATGACACGGGGAGACCAAGCTTGGGTGAACGAGGCCCATAACTTTATTTTCAAAAGGGACTTTTATACCTTGACTTGTACATAGAGGAAAATGAAAGATGCAAAGTCATATGGAGTCAGCCCAAACATTACATCTGTTTTGTCTTTATCAAAACCAGGATTTTTTTCTGCATACGTTTCCCATAAACAATGTTGTGTACATTATCTTCTGGCCTTGGAGGCCTGTGGACATTTTATGACCGTTTTTTGATAAAGGCTGCTCAACCAGAAAACTTATTTTCCCTTAAAGTGTTTCTTCTTTATTTCTTCCAGCCTCAGAAAGTACTAAACAGAATTACATTCTCATGGAGCAAAGGTGTGGTGGGTCACAACAAAGAAAGAACCAATTAGCTCAAAGGTCTGATGTGGTTAATTCCAGGGCTGCTACTTGTTTTTCTTACATTCCAACTATGTTAACTAATGCACTCCCAGGTGCACAATGGATAAGGGATATGGGCACTTGGCAGCAAGCATTGGCCCAATAATGAAGCCCTTTACCAGTACTATCTATTCTAATAATTTTTCATCCCTTAAAGGACTCTTTGCTCATTAGGACTTTTAGAATATTTTGGCTTCCTGTGCCTTTCAAGGTTAGGGAGATGTGAACAATCATGTGTGTTAATTGCAAGATTATGGATAAACCTGTCAGGCAAGCTAGAATGCCAACAGAGGGGTTAAAATAAATAGAAATATTCCTTTCATGCCCAGGAGACTTATTAACTAAAGCCCTAAGTTGATTTTTTCCAGAGAAAGATGGTTGTGGATAGCCCCTTGTTAATGTCAGAAGAGTTGGTGAAAGGCATAATATAGTAAGACAGATTCTGGTTTTGGGGTAGATGCTCGAGCAGATTCAGGGGTCCCTTGAGCCATGATCCGCCTTTGCCTGTCATGGTTCTCTCCGCATGACCTTTGTCATGGATGGGATCTCCCGTGGTGGATCCCGGCAGGATGTTACAGTTGTCAGTGATTGTGGGGCTTACCTGGTAGCTTAAAGAATCTGCCTACAATACCGGAGACCTGGGTTCGATTCCTGGGTTAGGAAGATCCCTGGAGAAGGAAATGGCAACCTACTCCAGTATTCTTGCCTGGAGAACCCCCATGGACAGAGGAGCCTGGCAGGCTACAGTCCATGGGGGTCATAAGAGTTGGTCACAACTTAGTGACTACCACCACCAATTTGAGCTGGTGAGTCCTACAGGAATGCAGGAAGAAGGATACCTGCCATCCAACAGCCATCAGACTACAGTCACTCCCTACAGTAAACCCTGAGGAAAGGAAGCTCAGGACCTGAAAACAAGACACTGGTCTCAGATAGATCAGATCAGTTGCTCAGTCGTGTCCGACTCTTTGCGACCCCATGAACTGCAGCACGCCAGGCCTCCCTGTCCATCACCAACTCCCGGAGGTCACTCAGACTCACATCCATTGAGTCAGTGATGCCATCCAGCCATCTCATCCTCTGTCGTCCCCTTCTCCTCCTGCCCCCAATCCCTCCCAGCATCAGAGTCTTCTCCAATGAGTCAACTCTTCGCATGAGGTGGCCAAAATATTGGAGTTTCAGCTTTAGCATCATTCCCTCCAAAGAAATCCCAGGGCTGATCTCCTTCAGAATGGACTGGTTGGATCTCTTTGCAGTCCAAGGGACTCTCAAGAGCCTTCTCCAACACCACAGTTCAAAAGCATCAATTCTTCGGCGCTCAGCCTTCTTCACAGTCCAGCTCTCACATCCATACATGACCACAGGAAAGACCATAGCCTTGACTAGGCGAACCTTTGTTGGCAAAGTGATGTCTCTGCTTTTGAATATGCTATCTAGGTTGGTCATAACTTTCCTTCCAAGGAGCAAGCGTTTTTTAATTTCATGGCTGCAGTCACCATCTGTAGTGATTTTGGAGCCCAGAAAAATAAAGTCTGACACTGTTTCCACTGTTTCTCCATCTATTTCCCATGTAGTGATGGGACTGGATGCCATGATCTTCGTTTTCTGAATGTTGAGCTTTAAGCCAACCTTTTCACTCTCCACTTTCATCAAGTCTCAGATAGGTGAGGTGCATATGAAAGGAATGGTGTCAGTGAGCCCAGACTCTTGCCTCTTCCCATAAATAAATACCCACTAAATTCCTTTACTTGGGATATCTGATTTTCTTTAATTAACAATCATCTTTTGATGTTCAGACTGTCTGCCCCTTATTATTGCAAAACTACTATGTAAGCTGGCTCCTCCCCTCGCCTCCTCAGATCTTTTCTCTCAGGTTCCTTCAAATCCTGCCTCCCGGGCTTGAAGTTCTGAAATTCCCACTGAATAAAAAACAACTCTCAACTTTTAGGTTGTAAATATTTTTAAAGTCGACATTAGGTTAATTCTGTCTTTGTTAGAAAACATAATATGTATGATTCAAATCTTTTACATTTGTTAGTGTTAATTTTATGAGACTGCATATACTTCATCTTGGTGCATGTGTCTTGTGCTTTAAAAGGCATCTTCTGCTTTGTGGAATGAATTGTTTTATATATTTCAATTAAGTCGTTTTATTTTATAGTGTTTTTAAAAATTTTTTTTTTAATGATTTATTCCTAGTTGGAGGATAATTGCTTTACAATATTGTGTTGGTTTCTGCCATACATCAATGTGCATCAGCCATAGGTATAACATATGTCCCCTCCTTCTTGAACCTCCTTCCCACCTCCCACCTCACCCCACCCAGGTTGTCACAGTGTATTTAAATCTTTTATATCCTTGCTGAATTTCTGTTTCCTTTTTGTAGTGAGAACTAAAGCTAGAGTGTGGAAATTTCCAAGTGTAATTGTGAATTTGTTTATTTCTCTTTTCACTTATATCAATTTTCACTCTTATGTACTTGGAGTATGTTTTTAGGTACATCTCTGTATTTAGGATTATTATATCTTCTTGGTGAATTCATTATTATCATTGAATTGGATCCATATTCATTTCTGGTCCTTTTCTTTGTTCTGAGTCTGCTTTTCCTGATATTAGTATGGTTCATGCAGTGTTACATTTTTTAAACTAAACATTTAGTTTTCAAATAATTTTAGACCTATGGAAAAGTTGATTACTTGGCACTCACTAGTTTTACTACTAATATCCTTTTTTATTGCTCCAGAATCTAGTCCAAGATATCACATTGCCTTGTCTGCCCTGGTCTGTGACAGCATCTCAGTCTCTTCTTCTTCTCCAAGATCCTGAGAGTTTGAGGAGCCCTGGTTAGATGTTCTGTAGACTAGCCCTGAATTTTGAATTTGTCTGATATTTTTCTCATTGTTAATCTGGATCATGGATTCAGACCTTCTTGTGATCTGTGCTGTTTTTAACACTGCATGTGAAATGGGTTTCCGTGAAACTTGCTGTCCCTTAACTTATAAACTTGCTGTCCCTAATCTGGCTGCTTTGCCAGAATGAACTTCACTCCAGCTTCTCTCTGAGAAGACTGCTGCTCTTGTCTCAAGCTCAGCCCCAAAGCCTCCTCGATGAGGTTTTCTCTACCTCTCACTCCAGAAGGCTAGGGGTTTCCTGGAGTCTGTCATTTCAGTGGGCCTATTTGTCATGTGTGTCTTTCTCCGTTAGACTTGTGAGTACCTCAAGGTTAAGATGGAGAAGGCAATGGCACCCCACTCCAGTACCCTTGCCTAGAAAATCCCATGGACGGAGGAGCCTGGTAGGCTGCAGTCCATGGGGTCGCTAAGAGTCGGACACGATTGAGTGACTTCATTTTGACTTTTCACTTTCATGCATTGGAGAAGGAAATGGCAACCCACTCCAGTGTTCTTGCCTGGAGAATCCCAGGGACTGGGGAGCCTGGTGGGCTGCCGTCTATGGGGTTGCACAGAATCAGACACGACTGAAGCGACTTAGCAGTAGCAGCAACAGCAGCAGCAGCAGCAGCAAGGTTAAGAACTATGTCTTATTGATTTTTATTTTCTTCTCTGGCCTTTCAAAGACTGGCCAACTAGCACTTACTACTCAAAATGTGACCCATGGACCCTAAACATTGGCATCATCTAGAAGTTCATTTGGAAAAGGAAATGGCTACCCACTCCAGTATTCTTGCCTGGGGAATCCCATGGACGGGGGAGCCTGGCACGCTACAGTCCATGGGGTCACAAAGAGTTGGACACGACTGAGTGACTAAGTGACTAACACACACACACACACACACACACACACACACACCCCACAGAAGTTCACTGAATGAAAATCATTAGGCTCTACCCAGGCTGGCTGCCCTGGGGTGGTTGCTGTAGTTACTTGCCCAGGCGATTCACATGGAAACCACCCTTTGGGAACTGCTGATGCTATCAATGCTTCACTAACTTTGTGTTCAATGAGTTAATAAATAAGTGATGGCAGCTAGCTTTTCTTCTCCCAAGTAATGCAATTGGGTTTGAAAGGACAAGATGAAGGGGAAAAATAGGTGATTAAATAGTTAATCCCACTAGGGGATTATAAGTAGGAAAATATGGGAAACTCTGATAAGTTAATGATTACTCGAGAAAGCAGGTTTATTTAACCACACAACCAAGCAGGCTTGCTTAGCAACAGAACATGCAACAGAAGCATGGGACATGCCCCCAAACAGTAAAACAATGGTGGCATAAGACCCACATCCTGCCCAGTGACTCAGTAAGTTAATGACCCTCAAAACAGGCTCTGTGCACACAATAAACAATCACTGATGGGAAGATGACTTTTCAAAATGAAAAACCCTCATTGTACTGAGATCTGAAAATATTTTTCCAAAATGCTATGACAGTCCTGGCCTAACCATATAGGGAGGGACAAGTAAACTTCCCTACCCTATCTGGGGGAGGAACTGATGATGGAGAAATGAAAGACAAAGAAAGTCCTCCTGCACCCTGCTTTTACTTTGCTTATAAAACTAAAGCCCACTAAGTTCTTGGGGAGCAGCATTTCTCACCCACCTGCTTGTAAGCCTCATCAGCGTCCTGTTCTAATAAATCACTTCTTATCTACCACTTTGCTCTTGCTGAATTCTTCTCGGTGCTGACGTGAAGGGCTATGGTAGGGGAGATCTTTGGAGACCCCCTGAAATGACACCAGTCAGTTTCAGGTTGATCTCATCTATGCTCTCTCAGGTCTTCCAGCAGCCAAAGTCACACATTCACAGTCGGGCTAATAATAGATGTGCCATCTGAGCCAATGCGATGTTCTGAGTCTTTCCTTCTTCTTGTATCTAATAAAAGTTATATTCTTAGCTCCCTGGATTCTTATGAGTGTTAAATTAGATAACATGTATGAAGCACCTAGTACCATTTGCTTGGCACCTGGTGAGGACTAAACAATGTATTTGCTTTTGTTTCTTCAAGGCACCTGGTAGTCTTGTTTATTCCTAAATGAGCAGATTCACTTCTGTTGTAATCAGTACATTCAGTTCTTGTTTTCAGGCCATTGACTCTTGGATGTAGATATATCTGAAGGGATGATAGAGAGCCTTCCAGGGGAATTTTTGTTCACCACATTAAGACAGCAGTCCTATGAACATCTGCCCCAGAATTCATGTTCTACTTAGAATAGTTCTAATCTGCCCATGGTAATCTCACTTTTGAGTATATCAGAATAGGCTCGGAATTTATGCAGATTTCTCTCTTTCTCAAGAGTTGGCACTTGTTATTCTGGAAGAAAATACTAAAAATATAGCCTCCCTTGAAATTTCAACACCTCACATCACAATAATCCCTTGGTTTACAGAAAAATAAACTCCCCCAATTCCCTTGACACTTCTTACTTTGTTCTTTGGACTCTTGGTTGAGTGGATGAGCAGAGAACAAAGGTCAAATGATCATGCTGATCTTTTCTTGCCGCTTAGGTCCCTTCTGCTACAACTGACTCTGACTTTATTGAGCAGATTGGGCAGAGTGAGAAGACAGAGTTTCAGTATTTAGCAGTTTGATCATCACTCACCCTAGAGTGTGACTTGAAGTAATTTCTCATTCTCTCAGTGGCCTCCTCTCAGAATGTCATTGTTTTGCTATTTGGAGCTTTCTCAGGAAAACAAATGTGTGCTTTGGCTTACCATTATGAATGTTACAGAGAAACAAAATCATAAATTTATAAAACAATGAAGCTGGATGGAAAGGTAGAGTGTTTTGTTCAAAGTTACAAAGCTTGTTTGTGGATGAGTCAAGACCAGACCCGTTTTTTTGTCTCTCAGTTCAGTTCAAATTTTTAGATATTTTATACATTAAAGTTAGAGACATCAGAACAATTCTCTGCCCTCTCCCCTCACCCGATGCTACCTGTTGTAATAAGTGGCTGTGTGAGCAGTAACTGTGGGAGATTTTTCTGCTTCAATATTCCCAATGTAATATTGGGAAAGTTTTTCATATTTTAATGAAAGCACCAATGGAGCAGCATATGTGAAACTTAATCATAAATCAAAAGAATATATTTATTTGACTAAAGCTTTTGTAAGAGAAGATTCCTTTCCCTCATTGCAAGACTCTATACCATCTTTCTAATTCAATTCTTTTCTCATCAACCTCATGATAACTCACAGCCCATAACAAAACATGGAGATATTATAGGAAGCTGCAAGTCTGCCCTTGTGACGTTTGCTCTAAATTTAGGTGGTTGCCTTCAGAAACTATAAATATCTAAGCTATTTCTTAGGTCTTTACCCATGTCAGGTTTAACAGATGAGCCAAATACAGAAATTACATAATCTATGGGTCATCTAGGAAAATTATTGCCTAATTTGTGTATTTATTCAACATGTTTACTGATTACTTAATGCCAGATTCTCTGCTAGGTGCTGAGGACAAAATGATGAGCAAAAGAAGACAAGACATCATTTCTGCTCCAATGGACTCTCTGAAATGAATGTTAGTGTCCCCTCAGCTTTCATATTTGTAACACTGAGGTCCTAATCTATGAGGAACTCATAGTGAAAGGTTGTTGCTGAATCATGAAAAGATGAAGGGATTCTTGGTCTCTGGAGGAGAAGAATTCAATCCGGGGCCAGAGACGAGACTTGATCGCTCAGATCTTTTGTGTAATAAAGTTTTATTAAAGTATAAAGGAGATAGATAAAGCTTCTGACATAGGCATCAGAAGGGGGCAGAAAGAATACCCTCTTGCTAGTGTTAGCAATGGAGTTATATACTCTCTAATTAGTTATTACAGTGAATCAAAAGAATGTCTGGAGGTTGTAAAGACCTCACTAGACCTACTCCCATGATTTACATATTAAGATAATAAGATTAGCCAGAAAGTTTTTTCCAGAGACTGTCCTCAAGCAGGATACATTATTGTTATATAATCCTAAGGAATGTGGAGGGAAAAAAAGTTTGTCTTTTCTTCTTCCTTGAGAATTCCAGACCCCTCTCTCCTTGGGGACCCCTAGACTTCTTATCAACCTGCCTAGGAAATGACTCTCTCAATAGGATTATGAGGATCTCATAGTGGATTATGAGGTCCAAATCCACTATGGCTGGATTTGGAGATGGGCCTCTAAGGAAGTATTTAAGATTAAATAAAGTAATGAGGATGGTGCCCTGATCTGATATAATTAGTATCCTCATAAGAAGAGACACCAAAGTGTGCTTTCTCTCTGTGTGCATATGTGTCTTGTGAGGACATAGCTAGAAGGAGATTGTCTGCAAGCCATGAAAAGAGCAGTCACCAGACACTAGCCCTGCTGGCACCCTCATCTTCCAGCCTCCAGCACTGGGTGAAACAAATGTTGATAATTTAAGCCACCCAGTCTTTTGTAGTTTGTTATGACAATCCTGGCTGGCTAAGGCATGGGACCATATTCTAGCAAGGAGAATGAATGTTACTCTTGGAGTCACAATATGAGTTTCAAGTTATAACTGCAACAGGTACTACAAAGGATGTCTCTGTGGAGAGATCAGGGAAGTGGCCCTGGGGAATTGAGACTGGGCTGAGCCCAGAAAGAAGAGGAGGTTTCCTTGCCCAAGGTGGTGGGATGGGGTGGTGCCCATGGAAAGACCCTCTTGGGCAAGTTCAGTGATGGGAAAGAGAGGTGTGTCCAAGGGACTGGACAAGAGCAGTGCAGCCTGAATGCAGTGCAGACAATGACTGGGGGTGGGGCCCCAGAGGATGCTGTAAGGTTGGCTTCATTTGCGCAGTGCCATCTACTTCATGGATGTTTGTATTTACTCAAGAGAGATTTGAAAATGCTCAAGTGTTTAGAACAGTCACCTGATCAGATTTTTTTTTCTTTTTTCTTTTATTTTTTAACTTTACAATATTGTATTGGTTTTGCCATATATCAAAATGAATCCACCACAGGTATACATGTGTGATCAGATTTTGAAAAACTTGTTCTATCTGTGTAGTGCCTAGAAGGGTGTTCAGAGTCAATGTGGGAACTGGTGAGAAGGGTAAAGTTGAGGCTCAGCAGTGTCCTGATGGGAATCACAGCACATGGGTTGGCGGGGTGTCCATCTGTCCTCAGAATGGCAAAGCAGAGCAGAGATTGGTGTGGCTTAAATCCCAGGACTCTTAGCCTCTGGCCCCAGGCAGCCTCATTTTTGGCTGC
Source organism: Tragelaphus eurycerus (assembly GCA_935064755.1). NCBI lineage: Eukaryota > Metazoa > Chordata > Mammalia > Artiodactyla > Bovidae > Tragelaphus > Tragelaphus eurycerus. The sequence goes on along the minus strand of CAKXYN010000002.1, from coordinate 20,877,304 downwards.
TCCGAAGGAGGTTAAGAGGGTGGTTTATGTGGTGTGCTCATTCATGGTCTCTGTAGGTCATAGGCAACATGAGGGCCACTAGCACTAGCTGTTCAACTACATCAGGCTAAGCTTTGCAACTGCCAGTTGCAAACACACCCAGTGTTTCACTGCTGCCCAAGGAGCAGATGTGCAGCTTCCTGTGAGGTCTGGGAAAGCCTAGAAGGGATCCTGTGGGAGTAGTTCAAGACAGCAACCTGGAATCTGTCTCCACCTGGAGCAGACAGTTCTGTTCACAGCTGACACAGTTTTGCAGTAGTTTTCAGGCTGGCAGCAGAGTGTCTTCGAAGTTTGAGTTCTATCATTATGTTGATAAAACTTGATGAAAAAACACTTGATTGAATTAAAATAATCCACTTTAATACATTTCAGTTGGTGTTCTGAATCTGTGGTGTATTTTCCATTATATTTTCTGCATTAAAAATTAGAATGTGGAGAAATGTTGCTACATTTTGTGTATTAATCGTGTATCCAGAAACTTTGTTAAACTTGCTTACCTTTTTCAATAATTTATTGAGTAATATTTTCTATGTAAATGATTGTATCATATTCAGATACTGAAAATTTTAGCTTATTTTTTTGATAAGACAACTATTTTTATTTCAATCTTTTTTTCCCTACTTTTCTCATTAAGTGGAAAATGGTGATAAATGGACCCAAACAGAAGCCCCATGCTGAGGACTGAAGAGTTGCCCCATCAAACTTAAACCATTCACCTCATAAGATGGGGCCCAGAGGGAGGCAGAGAAATCCTCACAGGGAAGATAATGATCATAGAGAACTTGAAGGTGAGTAGAAGCTCAACGGAGAAAGGCAGGGTGGTGTCACATGCAGAGGAAATAATTGCAGGATAGTTTATCCATATTTTTATTACTTTCTATGTTTTCTCTCCTGTTGACTGTTGCTTCATATCCAATCCCTGAATGGCTATTTGTTGGGATATAAGCCTGTGATAAACTTTATTTGAGAATTTTCTATATGATCTATCAATAGCATACATATTTTTCAAAAAAGATTTTTGTATTTCATGTACAGCATATAAAGATGCTTAAAACTCAATGTCCAATCTATCATTTCATTTACACTTTATTTTAGTGCTTTATATTAGCAAGTCCTGTGCCCAACAGAAATCTTTTATATTTAGATTTAATTCTTAACTCTGTTAGGAATTTATTTTGATAGGTATATGGGATAAGAACTTATTATCTTTTTGGTTACAAACTGCAAGTCATTTTCCTAATGTAAAATAGCCCATATTCCATTTTTTTTTTCTAATGGATCCTTTAACATATACTAAATTCTTACATACATTAAAGTCTACTCTGTTCATTATTTTATTCTATTAAAATCTGCTAGAGTAAGGGACGGGTCTTTAAGTCTGAAGAGCCAGCATGAAACCTGGAGCATAGGCGGTACATAAGATGTATTTATTGAATAATGTGTTAATATGCTTGTTCTTGATGACAAGACTTCACAAAGAAGGCTCAAATAATGGAGCCTGTTCTGTGATTCTAAGATAGTTAAGTTCATGGATATGTTCTCCTTTGCTCCATTCTTACAGAAATGACCCATCATGAACAGAAGCAGATTTACTTTCTCATTCCTGGACCATCTGTCTTTCCTAAAGCGGTTCATAGAAGGTGAAGGCTGGGAGATCTCAGCTGAGCTCCTGGCTTATGCTGGAAGGAGAGCCAGAATTAGAGAAGCAATACTTTTCCAGAGTACAGTTAGCTCTGACGCTCACCATAAAAATAATTTATTAAATGTTAGAAGGGGTGGAACCTAATTAGGGACAGCAGGAAGAAACCACATCACTGCCTTGTGAGCTGCAAAGCCTTGCAGCTTCCAGCAATCATGGCATTGTCACAATGTTTGCCACAAATATTATTCTTGGAATCTAAAAGGAGGTTCCTAGAAATCAGTGGTTTGGGGCAGGCTTACATTTTGCTGCAAATAACCATGATGTGTTACAGCTGCCTGTGGTCAAGTTGCCTCCTGGATATCAGGGTTGAGGGGCAGGGGTGGAGATGAGTGGCACGGAGTGCCACACTGTGACTCTACACTGTCATGTAAGGAGCTGAGGGGCTGCAGACCGAGAATGGTGGCTTATGCAGTATAAGCCCCTGGGGCCAAGGCTGGCCTTGATGGCTAAGTGCTGTAACTGGGTCAGGCATGGTAGTTAAGCAGGCTGGGATATTGGCAACCCTGGTGGGACAGGGAATAGGAGTGGGAAGAAGCAAGGAGACTGACCTAGTTAGAGAGAAAGCCCCTGGGAGAAGCAAGCCCATAGCCAGGAAACACATGGCCATTTTTTTTTTTTTTCTCTCTCTCAAACTTTAATTTATTGTGGTAAGAACTCAACCTGAGACTTTCCCCTTTAACAAACATTTGTGTGAGTAGTATGGTCCAGTAGACTATAGGCATGATGCTCTGCAGCCAACATGTAGTCATCTTACTTGACTGAAACTTTATCCCTGATGACTAATAGCTCCCCATCTCCTCCTTCCTGGCAGTCACTGCTCTCCTCGTCCATCCTATGACTTTGACTATTTTAGTTTCCTCAGAGGAGTGAATCATGCAGTATTTGTCTTTCTGTAGCTGGTTTATTTCACTTAGTGTCATGTCCTCCAGGTTCATATGTGTGTCTGTGGTTGTATTTGGCAGAATTAGCTTCTTTTGGAAGGTTGAGAGGTGTTCCACTAGTAACACAGCAGAGAGGGAGGGAAGGACGCTCCTCCTGGGCATCTGTTACCAGATCTGGAAGGCCATGTTGTCTGGACCATGTCATCTCTACCACTCCAGTTCCTGATCACGACTGCCTTGCAACTTCCCTCCCCACCACGCTTACAAAATATTTGATTAGAGCAAGTAGTTACTTTTATTTGCCACATGTACCTCAATGTTACATGTGTATTGTAAGAATAAAATGTTTGATCTGAGGTGTTTGAATCATGACTAACCCAGGGGTTAGGACAAGTACTGCAAGCTACGTTGCTTCAGTCATGTCTGACTCTTTGCCACCCTATGGAGCATAGCCTGCTAGGCTTCTCTGTCTGTGGGATTCTCCAGGTAAGAAAACTGGAGTGGGTTGCCATGTCCTCTTCCAGGAGATCTTCCTGATCCAGGGATCGAACCCACATCTCTTACATCTCCTTCATTGGCAGGAAATGTTCTTTGGGTTCTCTACCACTAGCACCACCTGGGAAGCCTCAGGACAAGTACTGAAAACCAGTGAAATCACAGGGTTTCTGGGGAACCATGGGGTGGGGAGTGGAAGAGGAGAGGGAAGACAAAAATGGAAGACATTGCCCACCTGTCCAGAAATAAGAAACTTCTGAGGATAAGCACTAATACAGAATTTCAGAAATAGAACATTATTTGTGATGTCTTTAGAGAAGGCTGGAGAGAAATTCCACAACTAAGCAAAACTGTCTTGGGACCACAGGCTAGATGTGACATTCTCAGTTACTGCCTATGTTACCTGGTGCTGGCCTTCAAACTGCTGTCAGTTTCAGTTGCATGTGTTCAAATGTTTCCTGATGCAAAATTATTCTGTTCACTTGGGAAATGTGACCCTTTTATTTTTGTCTTATTTTCATTTATGTTCAACTAGTGAGAAACTCAAGATGGTGGAGTAGAAGGACACGCGCTCATCTTCTCCTGAGAGAACTCTAAATATACAATTCACTTCTGAACAACCGTCGACAGGAGAATGTTGGATCCCACCAGAAAAAGATACCCTACGTCCAAGGGCAAAGGAGAAGCCCCAGCAAGACAATAGGAGGGGCAAAATTGCATTTAGAATCAAACCCCATACTCACCAGAGACACTTGGAGGGCTCATACAAAACCTTGTGTGCCCCAGGAGACTCCACAGAGACTCAGCCAGACCTGTCTTTGAGTGTTTGAATGTCTCCTGTGGAGATATGGGTCAGCAGTGGCCTGCCGCAAGGGCAGGGGCTCTGGGTGCAGCAGACCTGGGTATGGCATAAGCCCTCTTGGAGGAGGTTACCATTAACCCCACCAAAGAGCCACTAGAACTTACACAGGACTGGGAAAACTGACTCTTGGAGGGCACAAACAAAACCTTGTTTGCACCAGGATCCAGGAGAAAGGAGCAGTGACTCCACAAGAGACCGACCCAGACTTGTCTGTGAGTGTCCAGGAGTCTCTGGCAGAGGCGTGGGTCAGCGGTGGTCTGCCTCAGGGTAGGGGGCACTGAGGGCAGCAGTGCATGCACAGGACCTTTTGAAGGAGGTCACTATTATCTTCATTACCTCCATCATAGTTTGGCCTCAGATCAAATAACAGGGGAAGGCAATGGCACCCCACCCCAGTACTTTTGCCTGGAAAATCCCATGGACGGAGGATCCTGGTAGGCTCCAGTCCATGGGGTCGCTAAGAGTCGGACACGACTGAGCGACTTCACTTTCACTTTTCACTTTCACGCATTGGAGAAGGAGATGGCAACCCACTCCGGTATTCTTGCCTGGAGAATCCCAGGGACGAGGGAGCCTGGTGAGCTTCCGTCTATGGGGTCGCACAGAGTCGGACACGACTGAAGCGACTTAGCAGCAGCAGCAGCAAATAACAGGGAAGGAACACAGTCCATGAACAGAGAATTGGATTAAACATTTACTGAGCATGGCCCCACCCATCAGAAAAAGATCCAGTTTTCCCCTCACTCTCTCCCATCAAGAAGCTTCCAAAAGCCTTTATCCTTCTCCATCAGAAGGCAGACAGAATGAAAACCACAATTACAGAAAACTAATCAAGCTGATCACATGGACCACAGCCTTGTCTAACTCAGTGAAACTATGAGTCATGCCTTGTAGGGTCACCCAAGACGGACGGGTCATGGTGGAGAGTTCTGACAAGATGCGGTCCACCGGAGAAGGAAATGACAAACCACTTCAGTATTCTTGCCTTGAAAACCCCATGAACAGTATGAAATGACAAAAAGATAGGACACTGAAAGATGGACTCCCCAGGTCAGTAGGTGCCCAATATGCTACTGGAGATCAGTGGAGAAATAACTCCAGAAAGAATGAAGGGATGGAGCCAAAGCAAAAAGAATACCCAGCTGTGGACGTGACTGGTGATGGAAGTAAAGTCTGAAGCTGTAAAGAACAATATTGCATAGGAACCTGGATTGTTAGGTCCATGAATCAAGGCAAATTGCAAGTGGTCAAACAGGAGATGGCAAGAATGAACACTGACATTTTAGGAATCGGTGAACTAAAATGGACAGGAATGAGTGAATTTAACTCAGATGACCATTATATCTACTACTGTGGGGAAGAATCCCTTAGAAGAAATGGAGTAGCCATCATAGTCAACAAAAGAATTTGAAAGGCAGTACTTGGATGCAGTCTCTGAAATGACAGAATGATTTCTGTTCATTTCCAAGACAAACCATTCAATATCATGGTAATCCAAGTCTATGCCCCAACCAGTAATGCTGAAGAAGCTGAAGTAGAATGGTTCTATGAAGATCTACAAGACCTTTTAGAACTAACACCCAAAAAGAGGTCCTTTTCATTACAGGGGACTGGAATGCAAAAATAGGAAGTCAAGAAACACTTGGAGTAACAGGCAAATTTGGCCTTGGAGTACAGAATGAAGCTGGATAAAGGCTAATAGAGTTTTGCCAAGACAACACACTGGTCATAGCAAATACCCTCTTCCAACAACACAAGAGAAAACTCTACATATGGACATCACTAGATGGTCAATACTGAAATCAGGTTGATTATATTCTTTGCAGCCAAAGATGGAGAAGCTCTATACAGTCGGCAAAAAACAAGACCGGGAGCTGACTGTGGCTCAGATCATGAACTCCTTATTTCCAAATTCAGACTTAAATTGAAGAAAGTAGGGCAAACCACTAGACCATTCAGGTATGACCTAAATAAAATCCCTTATGATTATACAGTGAAAGTGACAAATAGATTCAAGGGATTAGATCTGATAGACAGATGCCTGAAAAAATATGGATGGAGGTTTGTGACATTGTACAGGAGACAGGGATCAAGATCATCCCCCCCAAAAAGAAATGAAAAAGGCAAAATGGTTGTCTGAGGAGGCCTTACAAATAGCTGAGAAAAGAAGAGAAGCAGAAAGCAAAGAAGAAAAGGAAAGATATACCCATTTGAATGCAAAGTTCCAAAGAATAGCAAGGAGAGATAAGAAAGCCTTCCTCAATGATCAATGCAAAGAAACAGAGGAAAACAATAGAATGCAAAAGACTAGTGATCTCGTCAAGAAAATTAGAGATACCAAGGGAACTTTTCCTGCAAAGATGGGCACAATAAAGAAATGGTATGGACCTAACAGAAGCAGAAGATATTAAGAAAAAGTGGCAAGAATACACAGAAGAACAGTACAAAAATGATCTTCATGACCCAGATAATCATGATGGGGTGATCACTCACCTAGAGCCAGACATCCTGGAATGCAAAGTCAAGTGGGCCTTAGGAAGCATCACTATGAACAAAGCTAGTTGAGGTGATGGAATTCCAGTTGAGTTATTTCAAGTCCTAAAAGATGATGCTGTTAAAATGCTGCACTCAATATGCCAGCAAATTTGGAAAACTCAACAGTGGCCACAGGACTGGAAAAGATTAGTTTTCATTCAATCCCAAAGAAAGGCAATGCCAAAGTATGTTCAAACTACCGCACAATTGCACTCATCTCACACACTTGCAAAATAATGCTCAAAATTCTCCAAGCCAAGCTTCAATAGTACATGAACCATGAACTTCCAGATGTTCAAGGTGGATTTAGAAAAGGCAGAGGAACCAGAGATCAAATTGCCACCATCCTTTGGATCATTGAAAAAGCAAGAGAGTTCCAGAAAAACATCTACTTCTGCTTTACTTATTATGCCAAAGCCTTTGACTGTATGGATCACAACAAACTGAAAAATTCTTAAAGAGATGGGAATACCAGACTACCTTATGTGCCTCCTGAGAAATCTGTATGGAGGTCAAGAAGCAACAGAACCAGACATGGAACAACAGACTGGTTCCAAATTGGGAAAAGAGTACATCAAGGCTGTATATTGTCACCCTGCTTATTTAACTTATATGCAGAGTACATCATGCAAAATGCTGGGCTGGATGAAACACAAGCCGGAATCAAGATTGCTGGGAGAAATATCAATAACCTCAGATATGAAGATGACACCACCCTTATGGCAGAAAGCGAAGAAGAACTGAAGAGCCTCTTGATGAAAGTGAAAGAGGAGAGTGAAAATACTTTCTTAAAACTCAATATTCAGAAAATGAAGATCAGGCTCCTGGTCCCATCACTTCATGGCAAATAAATGGGGAAACAGTGGAAACAGTGGCAGACTTTATTTTTTGGGGTTCCAAAATCACTGCAGATGGTGACTGCAGCCATGAAATTAAAAGACTCTTGGTACTTGAAAGAATAGCTATGACCAACCTAGACAGCACATTAAAAAGCAGAGACATTGCTTTGCCAGCAAAGGTCCATCTAGTCAAAGTTTGGTTTTTCCAATAGTCACATATTGATATGAGAGTTGGATTATAAAGAAAGCTGAGTGCTGAAGAATTGATGCTTTTGAACTGTGGTATTGGAGAAGATTCTTGAGAGTCCCTTGGACAGCAAGGAGATCCAACCAGTCTATCCTAAAGGCAATCAGTCCAGAATATTCATTTGGAGGACTGATGTTGAAGCTGAAACTCCAATATTTGGCCACATGATGCAAAGAACTGACTCATTGGAAAAGACTCTGATTCCACAAAAGATTGAAGGCTGGAGGAGAAGGGGACAACAGAGGATGAGATGGTTGGATGGCATCACTGACTTGATGGACATGAGTTTGAGCAAGCTCCAGGAGTTGGTGATGGACAAGGAAGCCTGGCATGCTGCAGTCCATAAGGTCTCAAAGAGTTGGACATGACTGAGTGATGGAACTAATCAGTGAGAAACTCAACCTGAGCTTTACTTGAAAGTTACTTTTCATGTAATGATCTCTCATTCCCAGGACAACTGAATACTATATGCTGTTTCTACAGGGTTTTTGGTTAGGGATCATTTTTTTTTTCCTGTAGATTCTTGGCCTGGAATATTATAGTAGAAGATTGAATAAAGCATGAAAGCAGAAACACTTTTCAGATAAGCACACTTTTGAGATGAGAGGCAAGACCAGGGCTGCAGAGAAGACCATGTGTGGAGCAGCATAGGAAAGGGAGATGGAAAAGGAAGCAGAGCGCCTGCAGGACAGGTGGGCAGGGTCCGAGTGACCCCTTACAGAGGTCCTGGACTGAGTGTAGTGCCCACTCATAGCAGTGCTCCAGACTCTCATGGACCTGCAATCAGCCTGAGCTGGCAGAGAATGAACACCATGAGTTTGCATTTGGCAACTGTTATGGGCCAAATCATGTTACCTCAAAATTTGTATGTTGAAGTCATAATCTCTAGGACCTCAGAATGTGACTGTGTTTGGGGACAGGTCATTAAAGAAGTGATTAAGATGAAGTGGAGTTCTAACCCCATAGAACTGGTGTCCTTATAAGAAGAGGAGATCGGGGGATCTCCGTGGTGGTGCAGTGGTTAAGATGTTACCTTCCAATGCAGGGGGTGCAAGTTTGATCTCTGGTCAGGGAGCTAAGATCCCTTGCCTCATGGTCAAAGGACCAAAATGTAAAAGATAAACAATACTGTAACATAATCAATAAATACTTTTTTTTTTTTTTTTTAAAGGGAGATGAAGATCCAGACATGCAGAGCAGGATGACCATGTGAGGATATGGGGAAAAGACAGCCATCTATCTGCCAAGAGAAGAGACCTCTTGAGAAACCAGTGTAGCCTACACCTTGATCTCGAACTTTTAGCCTCTAGGACTGTGAGAGAGCACATTTCTCTGTGGTGTTTGTTATCGCCATGTTAGCCATATCTTTGCGACCCCATGGAGTGTAGCCTACCGGGCTTATCAGTCCATGGGATTTTCCAGGCAACAGTACTGGAGTGGGTTGCCATTTACTTCTCCAGGGGATCTTCTCGACCCAGGGATTGAACCTTGCTCTCCCACATTGTAGGCAGACGCTTTACCCTCTGAGCCACCAGGGAAGCCCCTATAAGGGATATAAGACTGCTAATAACCATTTAGAGAGGTCTACTGTTGTTGGGGTTGGGAAGTGACAAGCAGATTAGGGGAATTAGGGAGATTCCTCACTTCATGGTTGCTGAGAAAGGTTTGATTTGAGGAAGAAAGATCTCTTTCTGGGCAGTTTGTCTCACCTCATCTCCCTTTTTACTGAATAGTATATTCTAGGCAGGTATTTTATACCATTTGGCTCCCCATGAGGCCCCCAGTATGGATCCCAACCCAGACTGTGTTGAAAGCTCCAAGACGCTGCTTTTTCCCAGGCCCAGGTGCCTCTGCAGTTGGAGCAGAGTCTGCTCACAGCTCTGGAAGCTCTTCAGCCTGGGTCAGGGTTTGGGGGGCCCCTGTATCTGCCTAAGATCTGGGTCATCCTGGCCATACTTTTATTTGCCCGCCTTGTTGACTGGAAGTTGATAACATGGCACAGCTTTTGGCAAGTAGCTGGCCCCTCCTCCTACCTCTGTAATTGCCCTCAGACTCTCTGCTTTGTGGGGTTCTCTGCTATTTCTGCCTGTCCATCATCCTGGGCCATGGACTCAGATGGATGGGAGTTCAGGTGCCAGCTCCTTCTGGGAGTGGTGAGTGAAAGTTTCTCAGTCATGCCCAACTCTTTGTGACCCCATGGACTATAGCCCACCACGCTCCTCTGTCCATGGAATTCTCCAGCCAAGAATACTGAGGGGATTGCCATTCCCTTCTCCATGGGATCTTCCTGACCCAGGGATCAAGCCTGAGTCTCCTGCATTGCAGACAGATTCTTATCTGTCTGAGCCACCAGACCAAAGTACACTCTATCAGCAAACAGTGCAGTTTCATGGTCTAGGGATCCCTCTGCTTGGCCAGGACCTGAATATCCTGGAAAAGAGATACCCTTGCTGAAGTGGGGCCAAGTGGGTTGGGGGCCTTTGGGTGCAGGCAGATGGTAAGGCCGAAGGCCATCTGGAGGGAACAAGAGGCCTTTAAACTAGGGACCTTGAGTCTGCGGCTCAAGCTCTATCTGCATGCAAATCATCTGAGGACTTTCTGAAAAAGGTTCTGGTGCAGGAATAGCCATGTTGGCATCCTCCCCAAGTGGTCCTGAGGCAGGTGCACCCCTTTTGAGAAACATTGCCCAAGCTAGTCCACTGTTGTGAGTTCTTCATGGGCAGAGTCTTCATGACCACTCTCTGCTTATTTCCATGATATCTATTTGTGACTTAAGGAGAATATGAAGTATAAAATACAGAGCAGGACTTCCCCGGTGGTCCAATGGTTGGGAATCCTTCTTGTGATGCAGGGGACATGGGTTTGATCCCTTGTCTGAAAGGATCTAACATGCCTTGGGATGGCTGAACCCACGTGCCATAACTACTGAAGCCTGCAAGCCTAGCGCCCAAGCTCAGCAACAAAGGAAGTCACTACAATGAGAAGCCCATGCTTTGCAACCAGAGAAAACCGGTGTGCAGCAACAAGGACCCAGTGTAGCCAAAAGTAAAATAAATAAATGAAGTAAATAAATAAAAACAAAATACAGAGCAGATTTAAGTTGAAAAATACAGATGAAGAAATGCAAGTTGTAACAGTGCCTGTGCTTTGACTCTTACCAGCCCCAGGGGTCTGTCAGCCTCCAGTCCCAGTGCTCATGGGACAGAGACAGACGATAGACATGTGAAAATAGTGAAAAGAAATGCCAACAAGGCAATGAAAGGTGGAGAATCGTTGAAGGAAACGTTTTAGAACTTGAGTGGGTAAAATGATAACTCTAAAACAAATGATGAAAAAGAGGAATAGTTAGCAAAATTATAATAAGAATCAGCTAAATAAACAACAAAAGCAAAGAAATATTACTAAAACTAGTGAAATGGAAAATTAGCCTAGAAGTCTATCATGAACGAAAAAGTATTAAGAGACTGAGGGAAGGAAAAATACCTGGGGCATGGTGGGAGCTAAAAAGAACTAAATAAATACAAATAATTACAAAGAAAAACTGATAAACATGAAAAAACTACTTCTTTTACTCTCTTTTGAGATAGGGGGAAAAATGGAGAAAGTAAAATCGGCAAACTTGACAATTAGGAAGATGGATGGTAAAACGATAAGAATGCAAAAGGAAAGCAAAAACAGCATAAATCAGAAACACGGAATTTATGAAACATGGCAGAGTTACAAGGGTTAAAGAGTTTTTAAAACAGAATAAATGCATCCTCAAAGATTAGTAAATGATAAACACACTGAAAGAAAAATATCCCAGAGTTGAAAGCCAGCAAGTGGAAGGTGTCCACAGCTTGTCCTTGAGCGGGGACAGCTGGCTAGGCTTGGCATGGGGCTGGAGCTGCCTAGATGGTCCTTGCCTCAGACTTCACCTGGCACCTGGGCCTCGGTGACACTCCAGGCAGTTCCTGCATTTGTCAGGGGGAAGCCACTTGGAGCAGAAAAACACGTTCAACTGTATTACACTGTATAGGGATCGTGATAGTTTACACGTCACCTTGGCCAGGCCACAGTGCCCAATAATTTGCTCAGACTCCTGTCTAGATGGAAAGATATTTCTAGATGTGATTGATATTTCCAATCCATTGACCTTAAAGTAAAGCAAATAACCCTACATAAAGTGGGTGCATGCATGTGTACGTGTGTGTGTGTATGTGCTGAGTCACTTCAGTTGTGTCAGACTATGGTGGAGACCCTATGGACTGTAGCCTACCAGGCTCTTCTGTCCATGGAATTCTCCATGCAAGAATACTGGAGTGGGTTGCCATGTCCTCCTCCAGAGCATCTTCCCGACCCAGGGACCAAACCCACGTATCTTACGTCTCCTACGTCTCCTGCATTGGCAGGTGGTTTCTTTACCACTAGCACCACCTGGGAAGCCCCCATAATATGACTAAGCCTCATCAATCAGTTTGAAGATCATCAGAGCAAAGTTTCCCAAAGAAGGAGTTCTACTTCAAGACTGTGAGAAGAAAAACACTGCTTCAATTTCTCAGATTCATTGTTGCAAAATTCAACTCTGAATTTGCAACCTAAGGCTTGCCCTGCAGATTTTAGACTTCCTAGACCCCACAGTTGTATGAACCAATTCCTTACAATCTCTCTTCCTATTGGTTCTGTTTCTCTGGAGAACCAACTAATATAAGAATTATTGTCTGTATCTTATCTCTGTAGTAGCTGAGACTCTCCACACATGAGAAGTGCTAAGGTCCACTGTTTCTTGTAGGTGCAGACAGGCAGTGGGTCCCGGTGTCCCAGGCCCTGAGACCTTGTGTAGTGGGGACATCTGACCATGGGCCCTGACTCGGAACTGGTTCAGCAACTTTTTTCCTATCTGTGACTTGAGAATGCTTGTAGGGCATTTGTGATGATTCCAGATACTATGCTGATGAATATGTTTGATACATCAGAGACACTTAGGAAAAGGTGCTGAGTCTTGTCATTGTGAGTTCTTTCCTGGTACAGAGTAATGAGATGAGATGGGCAGAAACTAAAGAAGCAGGGAAGGGCTTCCCTGGTGGTCCAGTGGTTAAGAATCCTCCCAGCAATGCAAGGGACACTGGTTTGATCCCTGGTCCAAGAAGATCCCACATGTTGTGGGGCAACGAAGCCCGTGTGCCACAACTATGGAGCCTGCACTCTAGAACCCTTGAACCATAGCTATTGAACCCACAGGCTGCAACCACTGAAGTCTGCAACCCTAGAGCTTGTGATCCAAAACAAGAAAAGCCACTGCAGTGAAAAGCCCTCATGCTGCAACCAAGAGTAGCCCCATTCACTGCAAGTAGAGAAAGCCTGTGTAAAGCAATGAAGACCTAGTGTAGCCAAAATTAATAAATAAATCTTAAAAAAAAAAAAGCAGAATGCACAAACTCAACTCTTCTTCTCATGGTCTATCTGTTTAGAAGCAGCCCTTGGCGGAAGTGAAAACTACTCCTCCACTCATTTGTTTTCTGGGGCTATCAGACCCTTTAAGAATTGAAGAATTAAGAAAGATCCAATCAGAGGAGGCTTTGGTGGTTTTCAAATAAGAGGGCATAGCCAGACATTTGGCATGTGGACTCTCCTGGGCAGGAAAGGAAATGACAAAGCGGGTTCCATATTCCTGACATCCACCTCCCAGTCCTGGGCTTTGCAGAGAATGCTTGTGGCATCTGTCACTGAGCAGAGGGACACTGGGATGGTGGCGGTGCATCCCACTGGGTCTCCTCTCACCTGAGCAGGAGGAAAGGCTGACTTTGAACAAGGTCATGTGGCCTTTAAAGATACATGATCAAGAGTGAAGAACCACACCCATTCAGAAGCATATGAGCTCTGGGCATGGTTTTTCAACCACCCTGTGGAAATCTCAAGGGAGATGGAACGAATAACATGGGTGTTCTGGCCGATTTTATTAAAGGGGAGCTCAGGGCTGGGTTTCTTTAGAACAACAGGGATGAGTCATGCACTGGGAGCCCTCCCAGCCCTGGTCATGAATGTGGAAGTCCACATTCTCCTCCAGTTCCTTCTTCTCCAGTCTCCCAGGAGTATTGGCTGTTACTCTGAACTCTCACAGTGACCTGGAATCTATTGATGAATGCAGGTAAATCTGGCTTCCAAATTTATTTAGTTTAGGGATCAAGTGACCAGCTGGAGTAGAATCCTAGGGGTTATTGGAAGATCCTTCCAAAATTTGGTATCAAGGTTGAGCAAGGCCAAGCTGAAGGCTTGGAGAGGCAGCCATGGAAGCTGGGGTGGACTCAGAAACTAAGAGAACTTCAGGGTGGCAGTTAAGTCGGGCACCAAGGGACAGAAACATCAGCTGGAGGAGGAAGAATGCATCAGGAGAGTTCACTGCTCACCTTACAGACAGGTGAGTATATGGTACAGGGCCATGTGGGCTGAATTAAAGGTGGAGGCTGTAGATGCATGGGAGCTGGATTCCGTGTGTTAAGATTGTGTAAAGCCAGCTGGAATCTGCACTCTGCACCCCATGGCCAGATCTTTTTTAGAATGTTTTAATTTTTTTTAATTTAACAGTGTGGCTACTAAATCAACATAATTACAGTTCAAAAATGCTTCTTTCCTTCCAAGTGAACAGTAGATGAAGGTCACTCTCTAACCCAAATAACTAAATTACAAAATAAGTGAAAGGCAAGATTTGTTCTGAAACCAAAACCACAAATTAAAATTATGAGGAAAGAAGTGTTAGAGAAATGTTTGACATTGATATTCGTGTCAGCAGTTGACCAAGTCAAACAAAAGTTTAACTCCTCAGTGTTTGCTGTAGAGATTGCTAGTGCCCACTTACATACAACCTGTTCTCCACTTCTTGCTGGGCACAGGAAGACGCTACCTCTCAGCTGCCCTGCTCCTGCTTCTACTTCTAGCCCACAGGCTGCAAGCAGAATTACCAGGTGTCACTTCCTACCTGTGGCAGTCGAGAGCTCTTGCTGGCTATGTCACCTGTGGAAGTCCCTGCTGGGGTGACAGACACACATTTTGGAAGCTGCTTGGAGTTCAGAGCCACTGCTTAGAAGGTGGCTGCTCAGATCCACGATCTGTAAAGCCATAGACATTTTCGGCTTCTTTGTTATCAATTACAAATTAGCCTATCTTGACTAATCCAGTGTTTGTTGGAATGTCAGGGTTATGTGTAAGCAACTCTGCTGCTGCTGCTAAATCGCTTCAGTCGTGTCCGACTCAGTGCGACCCCATGGACTGCACCCTATCAGGCTTCTCTGTCCATGGGATTCTCCAGGCAAGAACACTGGAGTGGGTTGCCATTTCCTTCTCCAAAGCATGAAAGTGGAAAGCGAAAGTGAAGTCGCTCAGTCATGTCTGACTCTTAGCGACCCCATGGACTGCAGCCTACCAGGCTCCTCCATCCATGGGATTTTTCCAGGCAACAGTACTGGAGTGGGGGTGCCATTGCCTTCTCCAAAGCAACTCTATAACCCCTTAACTGAAACGCTCTGTTTTCATGCCTTATTCTTCATCTCTTTATTGAATAAACTCACTACTTAGCAAGACATACAGGATACTTTGTAGTTTCTTCCCAGCCTGCTTTTCCTTTTGTCACTCCCAACCCAAATACATCCCAGTTCCACTTGGCCACACATGCTTTGCTTGCCAGCCTTAAAAAAAAATTTTTTTTTAATTAATAAATGCAAAATTTCCCATTATCAGTCACTTATTAAAACACAAGCCCTTATTTGTAAATTACATAGCATGTCTTTTCTCTATAGTATTGTATATTCCAACAATAAATTTATCCAATGCCTCCAAAAATTCACTTACATTTAAATAATATTCTTAAAAAGAATAATTGATGTGGAATTTTAATATAAAAATTCAGGTCAGCTGTAGTATGGGATACTGTATTATGGAATATTTTAAAAAGCAGAACACATAGTGGTTAACAAGCCAGCAGTTTTCACCTGGCTTTAGTTTCTGCATTGTTTTTACTACCTCTCTCACTTCCTAACTATGAAAGCTGTTCTTGCTAGTCTTTGAATATTATCTCTGTAGGCTTTCTCCTGCACCTCTACATTCTTGCTGATGTTGAACCTTTGAATTTGTCAATACATGCTATGTTCTTTGCTGTGTTTACTGAAAGAATAGTTCCCTTCAAAGCTAAGTTCAAAGATTTCTCTTTTGAAGCCCACACGGCTCTCAGGGACTGAGGGCTGATTCTCTTACACCCTCTGAGCTATTGAGTTACACTTCCTTTCTGGGGTTAATCATGCTTCATGGTGGTCGGCTAGTGGCCTCTGTCTTTTCAACTCTACTCTGAATTTTGCAAATAAAATAGGAATGCAGAGAAGTATAGTCTCACGCTTGACCCACGAGATATTGAAAGATTACTAGGTTTAAAGCTTTTCTTTTCTTTTCTTCTTTGTAGAAATGTGATAGCCACAGTTGTTATAATTATTGTTAGACATCCTTCTGCCCCTTAAAGATCTCAAGTCAGTGTTGGGAGTTCAGGCTGAGTCAATCAGAACAGTGTTTAGCTATGAGACCTTGATGGCTTTTTATGAACATGGTTTTAACCTCACAAAATGGGGTAAATGGGGCAAATAATGTTGTCATTGTAAAGGTAAATGCTTTCCTATCTCTAACACAAGGGCTGGCAAGGCATAGACTTACTGAATGGTAACTGTGACTAGCATCTTTGATGAAGCACAAGCTGGAATCAAGATTGCCGGGAGAAATATCAATAATCTTAGATATGCAGATGACATCACCCTTATGGCAGAAAGTGAAGGAAAACTGAAGAGCCTCTTGATGAAAGTGAAAGAGGAGGGTGAAAAAATTGGCTTAAAACTCAGCATTCAGAAAACGAAGATCATGGCATCTGGTCCCATCACTTCATGGCAAATAGATGGGGAAACAGTGAAAACAGTGGCTGACTTTATTTTTGCGGGGTCCAAAATCACTGCAGATGGTGACTGAGCCATGAAATTAAAAGACGCTTACTCCTTGGAAGAAAAGTTATGACCAACCTAGACAGCATATTAAAAAGCAGAGACATTACTTTGTCAACAAAGGTCTGTCTAGTCAAGGCTATGGTTTTTCCAGTAGTCATGTATGGATGTGAGAGTTGGACTATAAAGAAAGCTGAGCACCGAAGAATTGATGCTTGAGAAGACTCTTGAGAGTCCCTTGGACTGCAAGGAGATCCAACCAGTCCATCCTAAAGGAGATCAGTCCTGAATGTTCATTGGAAGGACTGATGTTGAAGCTGAAACTCCAATACTTTGGCCACCTGATGTGAAGAACTGACTCACTGGAAAAGACCTTGATGCTGGGAAAGATTGAGGGCAGGAGGAGAAGGGGATGACAGAGGATAAGGTGGTTGAAGGCATCACCGACTCAGTGGACATGAGTTTGAGTGAACTCTGGGAGTTGGTGATAGACTGGGAGGCCTGACTTGCTGTGGTCCCTGGGGTCATGAAGAGTAGGACACAACTGGGCGTCTGAACTGAACTGAACTGATCTTTGACTGCAACATTAAAGCAAGTTTTCTTCCTCAGACTGTGCCTCTCTTTTCACGGTAGGGGAATGAGATGCAGTGACTTGAATTTCATCTTGGAAAGGGATCTGAGTGTTGTTTTGTGGAAAGACAAGAGGATCAAGGTCTCAGTAGATTCTTCCAAAACACACCTGGGCAGCTGCAGCTGGAGTCACCACCTGGTTACGTTTTGATGATGCACATCCTCCAGGCTCCTTGGGAATCTGCAAGGTCTAACTGGTGAGTGAAACCGGGGATGGCGGGGCTGATAGGAAGCTGTTCTCCTGTCCTTCCAGCACTGTGTTAGTGTCTGCGGGCTCCCTGGATGTAGTACTGCTTTTGGCCATTGCTTCTTGTTTACTTTCTTAGAAAAAGTGGAAAGTTATTGCCTTGGAAGTTCATTTCTTCTTACCCAAGAAAGATGATAAATATTTCCTCCAAAAGTCATGAACATAAATGTTCATATGTGCTTTATTCATAATGACCCAAAACAAAGACAACTTACATGGTCATCAAGAATGGAGAAGTAAGTAGTGATATCAGATCAGATCAGTCGCTCAGTCGTGTCCGACTCTTTGCGACCCCATGAACTGCAGCACGCCAGGCCTCCCTATCCATCACCAGCTCTCGGAGGTCACTCAGACTCACATTCATCGAGTCAGTGATGCCATCCAGCCATCTCATCCTCTGTCGTCCCCTTCTCCTCCTGCCCTCAATCCCTCCCAGCATCAGAGTCTTCTCCAATGAGTCAACTCTTCGCATGAGGTGGCCAAAATACTGGAGTTTCAGCTTTAGCATCACTCCCTCCAAAGAAATCCCAGGGCTGATCTCCTTCAGAATGGACCGGTTGGATCTCCTTGCAGTCCAAGGGACTCTCAAGAGTCTTATCCAACACCACAGTTCAAAAGCATCTATTCTTCGGCGCTCAGCTTTCTTCACAGTCCAGCTCTCACATCCATACATGACCACAGGAAAGACCATAGCCTTGACTAGGCGAACCTTTGTTGGCAAAGTGATGTCTCTGCTTTTCAATATGCTATCTAGGTTGGTCATAACCTTCCTTCCAAGGAGTAAGCGTCTTTTAATTTCATGGCTGCAGCCACCATCTGCAGTGATTTTGGAGCCCAGAAAAATAAAGTCTGACACTGTTTCCACTGTTTCTCCATCTATTTCCCATGTAGTGATGGGACCAGATGCCATGATCTTCGTTTTCTGAATGTTGAGCTTTAAGCCAACCTTTTCACTCTCCACTTTCACTTTCATCAAGAGGCTTTTGAGTTCCTCTTCACTTTCTGCCATAAGGGTGGTGTCATCTGCATATCTGAGGTTATTGATATTTCTCCCGGCAATCTTGATTCCAGCTTGTGTTTCCTCCAGTCCAGCATTTCTCATGATGTACTCTGCATATAAGTTAAATAAACATGGTGACAATACACAGCCTTGACGTACTCCTTTTCCTATTTGGAACCAGTCTGTTGTTCCATGACCAGTTCTAACTGTTGCTTCCTGACCTGCATACAGATTTCTCAAGAGGCAGATCAGGTGGTCTGGTATTCCCATCTCTTTCAGAATTTTCCAGAGTTTATTGTGATCTACACAGTCAAAGGCTTTGGCATAGTCAATAAAGCAGAAATAGATGTTTTTCTGGAACTCTCTTGCTTTTTCGATAATCCAGCGGATGTTGGCAATTTGATCTCTGGTTCCTCTGCCTTTTCTAAATCCAGCTTGAACATTAGGAAGTTCACGGTTCACATATTGCTGAAGCATGGCTTGGAGAATTTTGAGCATTACTTTACTAGCGTGTGAAATGAGTGCAATTGTGCGGTAGTTTGAGCACTCTTTGGCATTGCCTTTCTTTGGGATCGGGATGAAAACTGACCTTTTCCAATCTTGTGGCCACTGCTGAGTTTTCCAAATTTGCTGGCATATTGAGTGCAGCACTTTCACAGCATCATCTTTCAGGACTTGGAATAGCTCCACTGGAATTCCATCACCTCCACTAGCTTTGTTCGTAGTGATAGTTTCTAAGGCCCACTTGACTTCACATTCCAGGATGTCTGGCTCTAGGTCAGTGATCACACCATCATGATTATCTTGGTCGTGAAGCTCTTTTTTGTACAGTTCTTCTGTGTATTCTTGCCACCTCTTCTTAATATCTTCTGCTTCCCTTAGGTCCACACCATTTCTGTCCTTTATCGAGCCCATCTTTGCATGACATGTTCCTTTGGTATCTCTGATTTTCTTGAATAGATCCTTAGTCTTTCCCATTCTGTTGTTTTCCTCTATTTCTTTGCATTGATCTCTGAAGAAGGCTTTCTTATCTCTTCTTGCTATTCTTTGGAACTCTGCATTCAGATGTTTATATCTTTCCTTTTCTCCTTTGCTTTTCGCTTCTCTTCTTTTTGCAGCTATTTGCAAGGCCTCCCCAGACAGCCATTTTGCTTTCTTGCATTTCTTTTTCTTGGGGATGGTCTTGATCCCTGTCTCCTGTACAATGTCACGAACCTCATTCCATAGTTCATCAGGCACTCTATCTATCAGATCTAGACCCTTAAATCTATTTCTCACTTCCACTGTATAATCATAAGGGATTTGATTTAGGTCATACCTGAATGGTCTAGTGGTTTTCCCTACTTTCTTCAATTTCAGTCTGAATTTGGCAATAAGGAGTTCATGGTCTGAGCCACAGTCAGCTCCTGGTCTTGTTTTTGCTGATTGGATAGAGCTTCTCCATCTTTGGCTGCAAAGAATATAATCGATCTGATTTCGGTGTTGACCATCTGGTGATGTCCATGTATAGAGTCTTCTCTTGTGTTGTTGGAAGAGGGTATTTGCTATGACCAGTGCATTTTCTTGGCAAAACTCTGTTAGTCTTTGCTCTGCTTCATTCCGTATTCCAATGCCAAATTTGCCTGTTACTCCAGGTGTTTCTTGACTTCCTACTTTTGCATTCCAGTCCCCTATAATGAAAAGGACATCTTTTTTGGGTGTTAGTTCTAAAAGGTCTTGTAGGTCTTCATAGAACCGTTCAACTTCAGCTTCTTCAGCATTACTGGTTGGGGCATAGACTTGGATTACTGTGACATTGAATGATTTGCCTTGGAAACGAACAGAGATCATTCTGTCGTTTTTGAGATTGCATCCAAGTACTGCATTTCGGACTCTTTTGTTGACCATGATGGCCACTCCATTTCTTCTGAGGGATTCCTGCCCACAGTAGTAGATATAATGGTCCTCTGAGTTAAATTCACCCATTCCAGTCCATTTTAGTTCGCTAATTCCTAGAATGTCAACATTTACTCTTGCCATCTCTTGTTTGACCACTTCTAATTTGCCTTGATTCATGGACCTGACATTCCAGGTTCCTATGCAATATTGTTCTTTACAGCATCGGACTTTACTTCTATCACCAGACACATCTACAGCTGGGTATTCTTTCTGCTTTGGTTCCATCCCTTCATTCTTTCTGGAGTTATTTCTCCACTGATCCCCAGTAGCATATTGGGCCCTTACTGACCTGGGGAGTTTCTCTATCAGTATCCTATCATTTTGCCTTTTCATACTGTTCATGGGGTTCTCAAGGCAAGAATACTGAAGTGGTTTGCCATTCCCTTCTCCAGCGGACCACACCCTGTCAGATCTCTCCACCATGACCCGCCCATCCTGGGTTGCCCCACGGTCATGGCTTAATTTCATTGAGTTAGACAAGGCTGTGGTCCTGGTGTGATTAGATTGACTAGTTTTCTGTGAGTATGGTTTCAGTGTATTTGCCCTCTGATGCCCTCTTGCAAGACCTACCGTCTTACTTTGGTTTCTCTTACCTTGGGCGTGGGGTATCTCTTCACGGCTACTCCAGCAAAGCACAGCCATCGCACCTTACCTTTGATGAAGGGTCTCTCCTCACCGCCGCCCTTCCTGACCTCGGTAGTGGGGTAGCTCCTCTGGGTCGTGCTTAGTGCGCCAGTCCTCACCGCCGTCCTTCCTCGGTCGATGGGTAGCTCCTCTCGGGCGTGCTCTCAGTGCGCCGCACGGCCGGCGAGCAAGTAGTGATATAGGTATGGTATATACCACTGATGGTATGTCTCACACATGGATGAATCTTGCAGTCTTTATGTTGAGCTAAAAAAAGAAAAGGCAGAATAAATATTCCATGATTTCAATATTTAAAGACATGGTGATAGATGTTAGAAAAATAGTTACCCATTGGTAGGGTAGGGGAAGGTTACTACTGACTGGGATGATGCATACAGAAAATTTCTGGGTGTTTTGCTAAATTTTGATCTGGATGGATGTACCCACAGTTGCATACATTGATATATGTAAAATTTCACAGCGCTACACTAAGATTAGGTCACTTCATGTTAAGTCTCCATAAAAAATAAAATGAGAGAGTGAAATAGGGAGGAAGGGATAGGGGAGATAAGAAGGGAGGGAGAAAAAGAGGGAGAGAGGAAAAGACTAAGAAGAGAAAAATTGGAGAAAATAAATACTAGCATTTTTACCTTGTCATTATCTATTAGGTTCTACTTATTCTATTTGAAAAAAATTCTAAATGTAAGTAACCAGACAAATCACTCTTTTTTAAAAAAAATTGAAGTGTTTTTTTTTTTTTAAATTTATAATGTGTTAGTTTCTGGTATACAGCAGAGTGATTCAAATATATATATATATATATATATATATACACATATTCTTTTTCATCATGATTTATCATAGGATATTAAATATAATTCCCAGTGTTATACAGTAAGACCTTGTTTATCTGTTCTATATATAATAATTTGCATCTACTCATCCCACTACTGATCCATCCCTCCCCAGCTCTCCTTCTCCTTGGCAACCACAAGTCTGATCTTTATGTCTGCATTTGTCTCTGTTTCATGGATAAGTTCATTTGTGTCATGAATTAGATTCCATATATACATGTATATGCTATGCTATGCTAAGTCACTTCAGTCATGTCCGACTCTGTGTGACCCCATAGACCGCAGCCCACCAGGCTCCCCTGTCCCTGGGATTCTCCAGGCAAGAACACTGGAGTGGGTTGCCATTTCCTTCTCCAATGCATGACAGTGAAAAGTGAAAGTGAAGTAGCTCAGTCGTGTCTGACTCTTAGCGACCCCATGGACTGCAGCCCACCAGGTTCCTCCGTCCATGGGATTTTCCAGGCAAGAGTACTGGAGTGAGGTGCCATCACCTTCTCCGATACATGTATACATATGTATGATATATAAATATACATGTATATATCATATATATGATGTATATATCATATATATGATGTATATATACATGTATATAGGTATATGATGTCATATGGTATTTGTCTTTCTCTTTCTGATTTACTTCACAGTACAATAATCTCCAAGTCCATCCCTGTAGTTACAAATAGCATTATTTCATTCTTTTTCTTTAATAAGAATACTCTGAGTAGTATTTTATTGTATTTTATTGTATATATGTACCACATCTTTATCGATTCATCTGTTAATGAACATTAAGATTGTTTCTATATCTTGACTACTGTAAGTAGTGCTGCTATGAACACAGGGATGCA
Source organism: Tragelaphus eurycerus (assembly GCA_935064755.1). Classification (NCBI taxonomy): domain Eukaryota; kingdom Metazoa; phylum Chordata; class Mammalia; order Artiodactyla; family Bovidae; genus Tragelaphus; species Tragelaphus eurycerus. The sequence goes on along the minus strand of CAKXYN010000002.1, from coordinate 20,854,609 downwards.
TGTATCTTTTCTAATCAAAATTTTGTCTGGATATATGCCTAGAAGTGGAATTGCCCGATCATTTGGTAACTTTATCTTTAGTTTTTTGGAGAACCTGCATACCATTTTCCATAGTGGCTGCACCAACTTACATTCCTACCACCTGTGAGAAGTTTCCCTTTTTTCCATACCTGCTCCAGTATTTATTTGTAGACTTTTTGGTGATGGCCATTCTGACCAGAGTGAGGTGGTACCTCATTGCAGTTTTGATTTGCATTTCTCCAATAATTAGCAATGTAGAGCATATTTTCCTGTGCCTATTGGCCATCTATATTAGACAAGTTATCTTAATCTTGTGATCCTTAACCCTATCTTAATCTGAAGAAGAAACTGGGGACTTAGGTCTGTGTGGAAAGACGAAATGCTGTACAATTGCTGGAAGCTGCTGATTTCTTTACCACACACCCTGCCCAGGATTAGAGCTGCTGTTTTCCACTTTTCCATGTATTGATATCCTTTCTGTCACTAAATTTAGTCTAATCAAATCTGGAACCAGCACAGGAGTGATAATCTATTCTGATGATAGACTCCAGTGTTGGCTGTGCTGTGGTTGAAAACCCAAACCCATCCACGGGGAAGCCTGTCTCTGAAAAAGTCGCGTGACACTTCCAGAAATGCTGTGCTCTCACCAGGCATCTCATACAGATTACTTTCTTGTTGTATAATTAGGGCATTGTCACAGGACACTGTGACACATTCTCTGAAACCAGTTTCTCTGTCAAACAGAAGCACTACATACACAGTGAAAAGAATTCAACAATGCTTTCAAAGTAAGTACAATATTTCATCAAGTCTACAAATGGCAAATGTTGGCAAGGATGTAGAGAAAAGGGAACCTTTGTCTGCTGTTGGTGGGAATGTAAACTCAGGCAGCCACTATGGAGAACTGTATGAGGGTTCCTTCCTTAAAAATCTAAAAATAGAGCTATCATATGACCCAGGAACCCTCTTTTTGGGTATATATTTGGAAAAGTTAAAAATTTAATTTGAAAAGATACATGCGCTCCAATGTTTATAGCAACATTATTTACAATAGCAAAAACACGAAAACAATGTATGCTCATCAATATACATCAGTTCAGTTCAGTCGCTCAGTCATGTCTGACTTTTTGTGACCCCATGGACCACAGCATGCCAGGCCTCCCTGTCCATCGCCAACTCCCAGAATTTACTCAAACTCATCTCCATTGAGTCGGTGATGCCATCCAACCATCTCATCCTCTGTCGTCCCCTTCTCCTCCTGCCTTCAATCTTTCCCAGCATCAGGATCTTTCCATATAATGGAATAGTATTCAGTCATTGAAAAGAATTAAAGTCTGTCATTTGCAACAATGTGGATGAACCTAGGGAATATAATGCTTAGTGAAATAAGTGAGACAAAGACAAATACTGTATGATATCACACATAGAATTTAAAAAATAATACAAAGGAATATATATGCCCCCCCCCCAAATAGATTCACAGATATAGAGACAAACTTGTACCAAAGGAAGTGGGAGAGGGACAAATTAGGGGTATGGGTAACAGATGCACACTACTATATGTAAAATAGATAAGCAACAAGGATTTACTGTATAGCTCAGGGAAATATAATGCCTATATCCATTATAATAACCTATAATGAAATGTAACCTGCAAAATTACTGAATTACCATGTATAGAAAAGACCCTGTGCTGGGAAAGATTGAAGGCACGAGGAGAAGAGGATGAGATGGTTGGATAGCATCACTGACTCAAGGGACATGGGTTTGAGCAAGCTCTGGAGAGATGGTGAAGGACAGGGAAGCCTGGCATACCTCAGTCCATGGGGTGTCAACGAGTCAGACACAACTGAGTCACTGAACAACAGCAACCATGCTGTACACATGAAACTATCACAATATTGTAAATCAACACTTCAACAAAAATTTTTAATTTTGTTTCTCACCCACCTACTTTCTCTGTTTTTTAAAAAATGTTATACTATTTTTTATTTTTAAAAATTGTGTGCAGGCTTCCTTGATGGTCCAGTGGTTAAGAATCTGCCCTCCAATGAAGGGGACATGGGCTCGATCCCTGGTTAGGGAACCGAACCCTACATGTCGTGGGGCAACTAAGCCCATGCACCGCAACTCCTGAAGCCTACATGCCACAACTAAGGCCAGACACAGCCAAAAAAAAAAAAAAAAAAAATTCTGGGCACATTTCAATGCATACACTTATCGAATTGATCTAGACTAGGGACTGTGAGGGGTTTTCTGTGTCACTCAGCTACATTTTATTTGGCTGAATGGAATGTGAAATATACCATGTTCATATCAAAAAGAGTCCAGAGAACATAATGCAAAAGGAGAAACTTTTCAGGGGATCAAGTCAGGCAGCTTGGTAGAAAAGCAAAGAATTAGAAAAATGCACTTACTGGCACCAGGAACTGAAGTTGGGAGGAATCTGGGAGGCTTCATCACAGCTAGGATTGACCAGGCAATGGCAGGCTTGCTGGTCTCTGAGTCATGGGCCATCTCCGGGCACAGGGCTGATCCACACATTTCATGCAGAGTCCCATCAGAAGATGCACTGCTGACCTTTTTGATTTACAACTCTTACACTGAAGTCATCCAGATTTTTATTTCATGACTCAGATTGACTTTGGTGTTTTTAATTTCCAACTACTGCCACTCAGCTTTTCAGAGCTGATATATTCCCTGTAGACAAGGTCAGACACATATGCACTTTGTTATTACTTGTGAGGCTTTGGCCCCAAATCCTGATAGAGTTCTCTGATTTTAACCCTGTGAGCCACATGGAGCTAAGGCTATCCTGGTGGTCAGGAAACAGGAGAGTCTATGGACACCAAGTGCCGTGACTCTCAGTGCACCTACTCACCCTGTGCTACCATCCACTTTTAGCATTAGAGATTCTAACACTATGATTTTGAACAATAGCAAACTCAAGGCAGCAAAGAGAATCGCACCTCTCCCTAAGGTTTTGAAATCACTGGTTCTGTTCTTCATAGCCCAGTACATCTAAGAAAGCATGACGCCTTCCATAGCAAAGGAGGCTTTTGCCACTTTAGTCAGTCAATCTGAGGTTGAGAGAAGAGAGACAGGAGCAATTGAAAGAGATGAATCCTCAAAGATGGTCTTTAACACCAGGACATTTTGAGTGCATCATCAGAAATCTAAGCTTAGATTCAGCCCAATAAGACCAGTCTCCACCACTTAGTCCTTTATGCTATAAATATACTGACTTTTAATCTGTTTTACCATCTGGAGACCATCTTGAGTGTCAGTTCAGTCCAGTCACTCAGTTGTGTGCAACTCTTTGCAACCCCATGGACCGCAGCACGCCAGGCCTCCCTGTTGATCATCAACTCCTAGAGCTTACTCAAACTCATGTCCGTTGAGTCGGTGATGCCATCCAACCACCTTATCCTCTGTCGTCCCCTTCTCCTCCTGCCTTCAATCTTTCCCAGCATCAGGGTCTTTGCAAACGAGTCAGTTCTTCGGATCAGGTGGTCAAAGTATTGGAGTTTCAGCTTCAGCATCAGTACTTCCAATGAATATTCAGGACTGATTTCCTTTAGGATGGACTGGTTGAATCTCCTTGCAGTCCAAGGGACTCTCGAGTCTTCTCCAACACCACAGTTCAAAAGCATCAGTTCTTCGGTGCTTGGCTTTCTTTATAGTCCAACTCTTACATCCATACATGACTAATGGAAAAACCATAGCTTTGACTAGACGGACCTTTGTTGGCAAAGCAATGTCTCTGCTTTTTAATATGCTGTCTAGGTTAGTCATAACATTTCTTTCAAGGAGCAAGCGTCTTTTAATTTCATGGCTGTAGTCACCATCTGCAGAGATTTTTGAGCCTCCCAAAATAAAATCTCTGTTTCCATTGTTTCCCCATCTATTTGCCATGAAGTGATGGGACTGGATGCCATGATCTTCATTTTCTGAATGTTGAGTTTTAAGCCAAATTTTTCACTCTCCTCTTTCACTTTCATCAAGAGACTCTTTAGTTCTTCTTTGCTTCCTGCCATAAGGGTGGTGTCATCTGTGTATCTGAGGTTATTGATATTTCTCCCAGCAAACTTGATTCCAGCTTGTGCTTCATTCAGCCCAGCATTTCTCATGATATACTCTGCATATAAGTTAAATAAGCAGGGTGACAATATACAGCCCTGACGTACTCCTTTCCCGATTTGGAACCAGTCTGTTATTCCATGTCTGGCTCTAACTGTTGCTTCTTGACCTGCATACAGATTTCTCAGGAGGCAGGTCAGGTGCTCTGGTATTCCCATCTCTTTCAGAATTTTCCACAGTTTGTTGTGATCCACACAGCCAAAGGCTTTGGCATAGTCAGTAAAGCAGCAGTTGATGTTTTTCTGGAACTCTTGCTTTTTCGATGATCCAATGGATGTTGACAATTTCATCTGTGGTTCATCTGCCTTTTCCAAATCCAGCTTGAACTTCTGGAAGTTCACGGTTCATGTACTTTTGAAGTCTGGCTTAGGGAATTTTAAGCATTACTTTGCTAGCATGTAAGATGAGTGCAACTGTGTGGTAGTTTGAGCATTCTTCGGCATTGCTTTTCTTTGGGACTGGAATGAAAACTGACCTTTTCCAGTATTTCCTCATAGTCTTCACTATGGAGAACCATAATGTATCAAATAGGTGACTAGACAGGTAGGTAGACAGACAAATGTACAGATAGATAGATAGAAAGAAAATCTTAGGAGAAATCAGAAGGATGCAGGAGATCCTGTCAGCATGAGGCTCTCACGTGGTGCAGTATGGTCCTCCTCTTCAGTTAGATAGCATTTCTCTCTTAACACTCTTCTCGTGCTCCCCCTTTATACTACTCAGTTCAGGCTGCCACAGCAAAACATCACAGACCTGGAAGCTTAAACAAGACATTTTCTCCTCAGTTTTGGAGGCTGGGAGTCCCAGACTGAGGTGAGAGCTAAGCTGGTTTCTGGTGAGACCTCTCTTCCCGGCTTGCGGATGGCCGCTGTCTCCCTGTGTCCTCACCTGGCCTTTCTTTCCTCTGTGAGTGTGTGGAGAGAGATCAAGAGAGCTCTAGTGTCTCTTCCTCTTTTTTAAAGGACATCAGTCCTATCGTATTTAACTGCTTTGCATGGGTGGCCCTTCAGGCAGCCCTTTCCCCATGGAACACTAAAAGACCTCCCCTCTGGTTGGGAGACATGTCTATCTACTATCTGTTGTTACTGTCTTACAGCATCATCATGTTTCCATCAAATCAGTGATGCAGATTGTGGAATTCCAGACTGGACCCCTTGATGACTTCATTTAACCCTATCTCACTCAACATGTTGTCACATTGAGGGCTAAGGCTGCAAAACATGAATTTCAGAGGGACACAATTCAATCCATAACACCATCCAATTCACTTTATTTGTGTAGATTGTCTCAACAAGTGATTGATTGAAAGAAAGATCCTTAGTGATGTGGGAGGAAATCACACCAACCACACAGGTGAGGTTGGCACTGGAAACCAGGGTCCTTTTTCCCTCGAGAAAAGATAGGAGAGAAGGCATGGATGAGAACAGGACCCCTGATCAGGGAGGTCAGAGCGGGTAGGAGGGTATCTCATGTGGATGGCCCTCATCTGTGACAACTTTGCTAGTGACTTCCTCTTTTTGAAAGACTTTTTACAAATTAATTGCCTAGATAGGAAGTAGCCAGGGGTGACCCATGTGTCTCAGACCCAGAGACTCGGACATAGAAAAGAAGTCACCATATGATGCAGTGAGCTCTGTAATACACATGTGCTTTGAGAAATCATATGAATAATTGTCTGAGCTCTAATACTATTGAAATGTGATCTAAAAGTCCAAACAGGAGGAAAGCTTTCTATGATGCTTCCTTGTTGCCCTCTGACATTGTGATAAAATATAACTGCTTTGCATGGGTGGCCCTTGCAGGCAGCCCTTCCCCCATGGAACATTAGAAGACCTCCCCTCTGGTTGGGAGACATGTCTATCTACTATCTGTTGTTACTGTCTTACAACATCATCGTGTTTCCATCAAATCAGTGATGCAGATTGCGGAAGTCGACTGGAGAAATGAAAAAAATTTGGAGGTGTCTGGGCATCCGTATTTGTAATTTCCAGGCATGCAGCATTTCATTTATTTCCAGAAAGAAGAAGTGGCAAAACTCAGATGGCAGTGACTCCATGGAGCTGTTTTCCAGTGAGTGTGTGACATGTGATTTTCACTTGCTGAGATCTCCTTCCTGTCTCATCATCAAAGATTTGCTTGAGGGACTCCTGCACTGCCAACCTGAGGTGAACCTTCCTTTCCTGCCTGCCTTAAATTCAGGGGAAGTCTTTCACGCTGCAGGAAGAAGGCTAATCTAATTCCCACTGTTCCTGACTCCAGTATATCACTGTCAGAGAGAGGCCTGAGGACAGGGTCATTGAGGAATGGGTCATTCTGAGTCCCACTCTACTCAGAAATCAGTTAGGAGGCATTTGGAAGGCATGGCCCCTGCCCCAGGGCTGCTTGGCTGAGTGTCTGCATCCATCAGACACTATGGGACTCCTCTCTTTCCCAGGGAGCTTCCAGGCCATCTGATATGGTCTAAATGAGGACTAAGGGCCTGGTCACATCTGTTCGTCTAGACAGCTGAAAGCCAGGGCTGTTCCTTCTCTTTCAGCATATGTGAGTAAAGAAACTGCGACTTAGCTTTCATGGACAATAACTTTTGTAGGAATATGGTGTACATTCCCTGGTTTGGTGGGAACCTGCAGTCTTTAGGGGCTATTCAGCCACCCTGAATGTAAAAGAAATTGAGAGTAAATTTTGTAATTTATTTCCTGAAGTCCATGAATTCTCTTAGACTTGGCTGATGTTACATGGCCACTTGGTGGCAGCGTGGTAATTTAAACCCAGTCCACTGACCTCTAGTGGCTTTGTTTTCCTACTCTACCACATTACCTTTGGAGAAGGCAATGGCAACCCACTCCAGTGTTCTTGCCGGGAGAATCTCAGGGATGGCGGAGCCTGGCGGGCTGCCGTCTATGGGGTCGCACAGAGTCGGACACGACTGAAGTGACTTAGCAGCAGCAGCAGTGTATTACCTTTTGTAGTAAGAGAATGAATTGTCTGAAGGTTTCCAACTTGAGAGAAGGCAGGATGGAAACCAGGGAGAAAAGGACTAGGCCACTACTCCTGAGATGGAGACATAACAGAGAGGATACAATTTAGACATAAGATACTACTATTTAGGAGACATCCCTGTTGCTGAGGGCAAAGACTGGAAGATTGCCTGAGAGAAGTGGCTAGTCCTTTATACAAATAGTGGGCTGTGCTGTTCTGGAAATGCTGGCCACGGGTCGGCCCTGGGGTTGGACAGGAGTCCAGTCATCACACAGGCCCCTCCAAAGGATCCAGAGATGGGCTGGTGGCCTTGGAACGCACATAGGTAGGGAGGAATGGATCAAGCCTTGGGTTTATGAATGAGCTAAGATCTCACTTGATGATTCAAACGGAATGACTGCACAGGGGGATTCACAGTGATGAGTGTGCGAGCAGGAAACCAGACCCATTGGGAACATGTCTTTTAGTCCAGTTCCTGACTGGGGTGAGGAAAAGTGGAGAGTTGCACAGTTCACCAGGAGCAGCAGCCCCCTCCAGCACAAACCAGGAGTGAAACGTGAGTGAGTGAAAAGATGAAGTTGTACAGAGTTCATTTCTATAGCACGATTCTTGCCAAGCCCACGTTCTCTCTCTCTCTCTCTGTTCTGGTCTTAACCTCTCTCTCCTTCTCTCTGTCCCTTCTCCCTTTCTCTCTGTCTCTCCCTCTCTCTGTATCTGTGGAATTTTTCTCTAGTCCATGTCCCTCATGAACTGTACCCCAGCCTGTAACTGGGTAGAATCTTTAACTGGTACCCTTTTTGCTCCTGGAAAGGCTTCTGGGATTCAAAGCCCTGGACAGTACAGCCTACCCACAGATGTTTTGGTTTAAATTTTCTATGAGTTCTGCCAGTTCCTTTATGAGTTTTTATGATTCCTCTTTTTCTCTGGAGTCTGCAGAGGGACTGAGAGATGGCAGAGGCCTCTGCAGGTGATGAACCCAGCCACCTTGATTGTGGTTCCTGCTGACACTTGCTGGCTCAGGGCATCCATGCCTTGGGGATGCAATAAAGAAATAAGAGAAGTGATGGAAATGGAGGGAAGACCAGGTGGGTCACAGAGGACTTGCTGGAAGGGCCCTGGGTCATGCCAGGCACACCAGTTGACTGGGCAGAGAAGGAAACCACTAATCCAAGGGCAAGCACTGCATGTGGACAGCAGAACCAGAAACTGGGTCTTCTGATGTCAATCAGGAAACAAACACATAAACAAATAAGATTATTTCAGACAGTGGTTGGCCCAACAAGTAAAATGAAGCCAGGAGAAGTGATAGGACCTAGGCAGAGAGTGACTCTTTTAAGGAGTAGAATATGAAGGAGCAGCCAGTGATGAACAGGTATGGAGAGGAGACATTCTGGCCATGGTAAGACCTGGGGCTCACACTCTGGGGAGCGGGTGCTGTGTCTCTAAGTGCTGGAGACCTGGAGTGGGGCGAAGCTGGGGACTGGGGAGCAGCGGGGGTCCCTGGTCTGCTCTAGCTGTGGGCCACAGCACAGAGCAGGAAATGCTCCATTTTTGTCTCAGTCAGCTTGCTTTGATGGGGGTTTCTGAGCCCCTCACCCCAGATCCACTAATATGATAGAAGCTGGAGATGCAGCACACACTTCCACTTCTGTCCCATGTCCTGTTTGCATCCCCTGAGTGGACCCCAAATGGTACTAGGGACCCTGAAGGATTCTGTGCCTCTCACTGGGCTGGGCACATCTCATAGGGAGATGAGGGATCCAGCAGCTCCCAGGCTGTGGTCCATGCCTGGGCTGGGCTCTGTGAGTCTTGTGTAACATGAGGGCTGTCCATGCCCATGGAAAAGTAAGAAAGGACTCCACCAAGTCTGTCCGCCTTTGGGTGGTATCCCAGCGCCTGCATGAGGGGCAGTGAAATGCTTTCCCTGAACGTGAGGGCCAGTCCTTGATTGCAAGATTTTTAAAGATGCTGAGTTTCTCAAACCATCCCACACCCTCCATGGATGGTGGTGCCCTTCAATTCAGAATGGTGGAAACCTGAAGACATTACTGGCGTTGGTCTTGGTGGTCCCAGCTCCCCCTTGGCAAAGGGCTGGTGACTCAGAAACAGCCTTTGGACAAGGAGAGAAATAGAGAGAGACAGAGAGACAGAGAAGGTGAAGGAGAGAGAGAGAGAGAGAGAAAAAGAGCACACTGAGCTGTGTTCTCCCTCAGAAAGTACCTGGCACTCTGGAGGCAGCTCCAGGGCCAAAATTTGGAAGCTATAAATCAGGTCTGTGTGGACAGGCCCCCGTGAATCATGGGAATGCTGAGCTCTGGGAGCTGCAGTGGAGGGGGAGTGGACCGAGTGCTATTTCCAGGGCAGATATCCTCCCTTCAGGAAGAATTCAGACAGGAGGAGGGGCTCAGGGGGACACACACTGTGAAGTCAGACGTGCAAGTCCTTTGTAGCTTAGACTCTCCGAGCCTCATCGGTTCAACGTGTCTGACTTAACCAGAGGGAGAGTGAGCTCAGGTGAAGGCAGTAACCCCACGATGGATCCCTCACGGTTGTGCTGGTAATGCCAATGTCCTTGTCCATCATGCCAAGACCATCCCCTTCTGCAGTAGCCAGAGCCCCTGCTCATGCCCCTTCTGCACCAGGCCACCCAGCCACACTGCTGCATTCACCCCAGGCAGCCACACTGCTCCATTCAGCCTACACCTCAGGAGGACAGCACACACGCAGCTAGCAGGCATGAAAGGAGACAGAGGTGGGGAGGAGGCAATGTGCGCTTAGTTTCCCTCAAATTGGGGGTCAGCACCCTGCATCCTGGAGAAGGCACTGGCACCCCACTCCAGTACTCTTGCCTGGAGAATCCCAGGGACGGGGGAGCCTGGTGGGCTGCAGTCCATGGGGTCGCTAAGAGTCAGACACGACTGAGCGATTTCACTTTCACTTTTCACTTTCATGCATTGGAGAAGGAAATGGCAACTCACTCCAGTGTTCTTGACTGGAGAATCCCAGGGACGGGGGAGCCTGGTGGGCTGCCATCTATGGAGTCTCACAGAGTCGGACACGACTGAAGTGACTTAGCAGCAGCAGCACCCTGCGTCCCTGGGCTGTATCCAGCTTCCACCTGTTTCCCTAATTCGAGTTTTGTGAGAAGATCCATGCCACCATCTTGGCTGCATATATATACCCTGGCTTGGTCTTCTGAATGGACACGTAGGGGAAGGAACACGGGCTAACTGGAGAGGGGAGTGGGCAGAGTTGGTGGAATGGATCAGATGAGCCTGTCTGTCCCACTGAGGAACTCGGACCTTCTGCAGTGGACAGAAAAGCAGAGGACTGATGGGACTGGATCTCTGTCCTTGTCCTGGGTCGGTGCGGGGCAGGGTGGTGGTGGAGGAGGGGCGGGTGGGGTGGTTAGCTTGTTCAAGATCCCAGAGCAGGGGCAGGAATTCAGATGGATCCCACTGTACCTCATCCCTTTTAGGAACCCTTTTCCTTTTTTGGGAAATGATGGAATTACCCAAGGAGTGTGCTCAAAATGCTGAGTCTCAGGCCTACGCCAGATGTTCTGAAATGGGACTGTCCAGGAAGGGGCTTGGGAACCTTCATTTTAATAGCCTGCTCGTGGCTGGGACGCCGTGAAGGCTTGTGCTCCACAAAATTGCCCTTGGAAAGCTCAGGTATTTTGGAACTCTCAGCCGGGTGCCAGAGAGTGTCTGAGCCTCATTTACCTAAATCCTTCTCGAGATTAACTCATTTGTGGCTGTTTTCCATCACTGGCCTCTTTGAGCCCCAAACAGGAAAAACCCTGCTAGTTTCTGGCCCATCCTCTGTCCAGCAGATGGCGGTCTCTGACCAAGAATCTCATAGGCCAGCCACCATGGGAAACTGCTTCCTCTAAAGAGCAATTTTCCTGGGAATGTCCAAGAAAACCCAAATTAGACAACATTCTATATTATTCCCTAAGGACAACTTGTCTAATGAAGAGGAAGTACTTTCTCGCACACAATTGAATGTGGATACTTTTCTTTGGTTTCTGCCAAACGAACATGATGACCTTTGATGTCAAATTCCTCATGATTCCCTAGATTCATGCAGTCTCAGGGCTACTCTCACAGAAGATCATCTCAGGAACATTTTATTCAAAGTCACCTAGGTGATAAAGTTATTTAAGGCATGGCTTCTCCTGGTTCACCTTGATTTTTATCTTGTCATTTTCTAAGAAAATAGAAAAAGGCACTGTGTCTTTGGTTATTGGGACAGCTCTGACTGGGTCTGCCAGGTGGGGAGTGGGTTGGGTTATTTTCCTGAGAGAAATCAAAGATCTCCAGTGAATATGCTCTCAGCTGCTGCAGAATCTTGGGAGTAGGGGTGGGGGTAGCGTAGAGGTGGGAGAGGGAGGGACGGGGTGAGGGAGCTGTGAGAACCAGCTTTCACGGGAGGAAGGAAGAGAGAAAGGGTCTTCTTTCTCCACCTACCAGGCTGTTCTGTGGATCTTAGGGAAGATCCCTCCTCACCTCTCCTGCCCCTCCCTTCCCTTCTATCCCCTTCTCCACCTCAATCTCACTCATGTTCTATTGGTACTTTTCTGTGGGGCTGCAATGGGAGCCAGGCTCTGTGATTCTGCAGTAGCAGCAGGGAAGGACTGGTTCCATGAGGGTGTTCCTTGGTAAGAACGGTGGGTTCACATCATTCATTCTCCCTGTGTGAGTGCATCCTGAATGGCTTCAATCCTGTCTGACTCTTTATGACACCATGAACTGTAGCCCACCAGACTTCTCTGTCCATGGAATTTTCCAGGCAAGAATACTGGAGTGGGTTGCCATGGCCTCCTCCAGGGGATCTTTCTGACTCAGGGATTGAACCTGCATCTCTTGAGTCTCCTGCACTGGCAGGCGGGTGCTTTACTACTGTCGCCACCTGGGAAGCCCATTCTCCCCATGGCTGGGGTTTAAATGTCCTGGTGTCTCTGCTGACTGGGGCACCCTCTGACCAAGTGATTGTGGTGGCACCAGCCCTGGAAACACCTGTTTAAAGGAAAGGAAACAGCCTGTTTATTTCACCAGAGACCCACGGTCTAGGGAAGCCATGACTGGCCTGCCTTCCTTCCATGCTGGGAGATGTATGTAGCAGCAGGATTTCTCAAATCCCAGAGAGAACCTCAAAAGCTCCACAGGCTCTCTCCAGCCTCAAAGAAATAGGTCAAGTTTTTTAAACAGTAAGACATCCTCAGGGCTTCTCAGGTGGCTCAGAGGTAAAGAATCCACCTGCCAGTGCAGGACATTCTGGTTCAATCCTTGTGTCTGGAAGATCCTCTGGAGAAGCAAATGACAACCCACTCCAGTATTCTTGCTTGGGAAATCCCATGGACACAGGAACCTGGTGGGCTACAGTCCATGGGGTCATGAAAGAGTTGCACATGACTTAGCAACTAAACAACAACAGCAAGAGGCCCTCCGTCTTGGTTCCTAGCCCCTCACTCAACTCAAACCTCTGAACTAAAATAGTCTGATCCAAGCAGCACACTCACTCAGCACCCACTCTGCTCCCATTGTACAGTCCTGATTTTCAAATATTCCCCGTGAGAAACACAACTAGAGTTCTTCCTCACCCGCAGGACCCTGGTGTCCCTGTTCCATTTTCACGACAAGCACCTTGCTTCTTGTGCAAGGATGCAAAACCAGGTCTGCTCCCAAACCAGCCCATTTCTCTCTCTTTTGTCATTGCTTTCCTTCTGCTCAGCTACTGTCACATTATGTACATTTTCCTTGTCTTCTTGGTCTCTGGCATGTCTCTGTTTTGTTTTGTGCTGTTGAACTGGTTTCCCTCCCTGGATGAACACTTCCTCAGGGCAGGGGTGCCTCTGCCTTTGAGATCCCCAACTGCAGTAGCTCTGGTTTGGCCTGGGCTTCCCTGGATGGGAGGTGACCACTAGCTCGGCCTCTCTTGTGGTCCCTATTAGTAGTCAGTGATCCTTCAGTTCAGTTCGGTTGCGCAGTTGTGTCCGACTCTTTGCGGCCCCACGGACCATGGTCCATGGACCTCCCTGTCCGTCACCAACTCCTGCAGTTTACTCAAACTCATGTCCATTGAGTCGGCGATGCCATCCAACCATCTCATCCTCTGTCGTCCCCTTCTTCTCCCGCCATCAATCTTTCTCAACATTAGTCTTTTCAAATGAGTCAGCTCTTCACATCAGGTGGCCAAAGTATTGGAGTTTCAGCTTCAACATCAGTCCTTCTAATGAACACCCAGGACTGATCTCCTTTAGGATGGACTGGTTGGATCTCCTTGCAGTCCAAGGGACTCTCAAGAATCTTCTCTAGCACCATAATTCAAAAGCATCAATTCTTTGGCACACAGCTTTCTTTATAGTCCAATTCTCATATCCGTACATGACTACTAGAAAAGCCATAGCCTAAATAGTCAGTGACCCTAAATCAGCAAAAAAGCACAGACCTCCCACCCCTAGATAAAGCCCACAGGGAGAAGTTGAGCAGGAACAGGGAATGAGAGAGAAAGCTGCTTCTGCTTTGCCCTCCCCACTCCCTGTGTTTCTGAGGGGTGCTTGCTAGGGTCTAGATGAGCGCTAGACAAGAGAGTCCAGCCGACATTCAGGCCTGGGCTGCATCCTCATGGAGTCCAGGCTGCCCTGCCACTGCTGTGTGTGGTCCTGCAGTCCAGAACCTGGAGGTCTGCACAGTGGTCCTGTGGAGCAGGCTTTGGAGATTGAGCTACCCTGAGGGAAAGCTGCTTCCTTGGGGATCCTGAGGCTTCACACGTAAAGTGGGCAGAATCATGCATATTTTACAAAGGCACGTGTGGATCAGAGCAGTGCATCTGAGTCTGCAACATAGAAACACACATCAAAACATCATACAACTTCCCTCCTTAAATTTTTGCAGCACCATCGGATGAAGCTCCACATCCACCATCGGACTGACTGGGAGGTGTTCTAGAGGATGGGACTTCCACCTGTGCGCTTACAATGAAACAGAAATTATAGGAAATACAGGGGTCCGCAAATTTTGATTTGAGGTATATCTAAAATTGAGCCTTCCCCAGTGGTGCTAGTGCTAAAAAATCCACCTGCCAATGCAGGAGACATAAGAGATGTGGGTTTGATCCCCGGGTTGGGAAGATCCTCTGGAGGAGGGCATGGCAACCCACTCCAGTATTCTTGCCTGGAGAATCCCATGGACAGAGGAGGCTGGCGGGCTACAGTCCATAAAGTCTCAAAGAGTTAGACACTCCTGAAGTGACTTAGTGCACACACACACACACACACAACTAAAATTACACATCTCAATTGTGTGGTACTTGGCTGAGTAGGTTTGCATGTGTAAACTTAAATGTGTTCCCAATTATTCCTGTTCAAAGCAGCAGACAGATGCAAAAGCACTGGGTTCTGAATCAAGTTAAGATGGGGTCATTCAGTTCAGTTCAGTCAGTTCAGTCGCTCAGTCATGTCCGACTCTTTGCGACCCCATGAATTGCAGCACGCCAGGCTTCCCTGTCCATCACCAACTCCCGGAGTTCACCCAGACTCACATCCATCGAGTTAGTGATGCCATCCAGCCATCTCATCCTCTGTAGTCCCCTTCTCCTCCTGCTCCCAATCCCTCCCAGCATCAGAGTCTTTTCCAATGAGTCAACTCTTCGCATGAGGTGGCCAAAGTACTGGAGTTTCAGCTTTAGCATCATTCCTTCCAAAGAAATCCCAGGGCTGATCTCCTTCAGAATGGACTGGTTGGATCTCCTTGTAGTCCAAGGGACTCTCAAGAGTCTTCTCCAACACCACAGTTCAAAAGCATCAATTCTTCGGCGCTCAGCTTTTTTCACAGTCCAGCTCTCACATCCATACATGACCACTGGAAAAACTATAGCCTTGACTTGTCTGGACCTTTGTTGGCAAAGTAATATCTCTGCTTTTCAATATGCTGTCTAGGTTGGTCATAACTTTTCTTCCAAGGAGTAAGTGTCTTTTAATTTCAAGGCTGCAGTCAACATCTGCAGTGATTTTGGAGCCCCCAAAATAACGTCTGACACTGTTTCCACTGTTTCTCCATCTATTTCCCATGAAGTGATGGGACCAGATGCCATGATCTTCGTTTTCTGAATGTTGAGCTTTAAGCCAACTTTTTCACTCTCCTCTTCTACCTTCAAGAAGCTTTTGAGTTCCTCTTCACTTTCTGCCATAAGGGTGGTGTCATCTGCATATCTGAGGTTATTGATATTGAGGTCATTAGGGTGGGTCATTAATCCAATGTGACTGTGTCCTTATAAAAAGGAGATGATAAAGGGACATAGGGAGAACTTGGCCTTCTTCTGAAAGCCAAGGAGAGAAGCTTGGAACTGATCCTTTGCTGGTGTTTGAGGAAGCGTGACTGCCTGATTTCAAACTTCTGGTCTCTGAAACAGTGAGACAGTATATGTCTCCTGTTTAAGCCACCCAGTCTGTGGTCTTTTGTTATGGCAGCTCCAGCAGATGAATGTGCTGTGTTTTCTTGAATGACCTTGACTGTGAGTTCTCAGTGTATGAGGGATTCGACCACATAAGATATAATCACAGCTCGAGGTGGTAAGTACTGGAAAGATACCTCCTGTGAAGGAGATTTTGATACAGGGCAGAGGGGCTCTTGGAAGTGATAGGAAGACTTCAAACCTTCCTATCTCTCTTGCCCATCCTTGAGTGATGTTCTCAAGGATGACTAAGAGAGAACTGAGATATAGAATGTGATCAAAGGAAGAGCGTCCCCTTGGCCTGGTGACATGGCAGGGGTTGATGCCACTGGTGTGCTGTCATGGGATGTGAGATCCCCAGGTTACTAAATGTTCCTTTACAGGAGAACTTTAAACAGCTACACAGATCCAGTTTTATTACATCGTAGTTTTATTTTAAGCAGTCTGCTTGGCCACTGAAGTATTCTCATTTCTTTTTTTTTCGAGTACAAAGAACTTAGATATAGGCATTATTATGGCTAAATTTTCATGCGTATTTGCATTTGTGTTTTAGAATAAATTAGTTCCAGTGTAACCTTAAATTTCACAATACATTTAACTTATTTTTCACTGCTGAGGCCATCTCTCTTCAGGGGGAGAGACCAGAAGTGGCATGTTCAGGAGAGTCACCAGCTACTAGGGGTGTGTGTCTGGGGCAAGTCCACAGCATCCCCTGCCACCAGGGAGAGGCAAATGGACACAAGAGTGCCTTATAAAGGCAGGTAGTGTAACTGTCCATCATTGGTACTGAAAACTGTCCATATGACTGCTGCTGCTGCTGCTAAGTCGCTTCAGTCATGTCTGACTCTGTGCGACCCCATAGACGGCAGCCCACCAGGCTCCCCCATCCCTGGGATTCTCCGGGCAAGAACACAGGAGTGGGTTGCCATCTCCTTCTCCAATGCATGAAAGTGAAAAGTGAAAGTGAAGTCGGACTAGAGTGAAACAAAGTCCTTTGGGTTTTTAGCTGTGAAAGATGGAAAGTTCTGGCAGAGTGGAAGAGTCAGATGGAAGAGTCAGGCAGAAGGAAAGCACTTTCTGCACTGCCCTCATTCTTAGAAGACCCACCTATTCAAAATGAAAAATTCCCTGTGAAGCCAATCACTGACATGATGTCTGTTGTCTTGGATACTGGACACAGGCTAACCTGCTGTGCTAGAGTGGGGGCCACTCCCGTGGCCACAGCAGCCACCAACAGCTGCTTGGCTGCATTTCATGGTTCTGCTGCAGTGGCTCTAAATAAGTGGATTATTTACTGAAACATCACCAAAGCAGGTCCCTCTTGTCTGGTTAGGACTCCACACCTGAGCCATGCTAGTCAGTGCTGCAAAGCATTTCTACTGGGAGACAGACGTGGGCAGCTTTTGGTGTCAGGCACATGGAACCATGGTTGATGTGTGCAAACTGTGATAAAGACCATGGCCTTGGGCATGTGTTGCTACATTCAATTTGTTTCTGACAAGTACTTACAACTTCTGATTGTCAGAGACAACCACTTGCATTTCAGACTCTACCCTGGGGACTTGGCATACAATGTATATTTACATTGTTCACCTAGAAAATAATATTCCTTTCCTTATTTATAACAAAGTTTAAAGTTGGGGAAAACTTTTAGACAATTTACCTTCACAAGATTAGAAGAGCAAAATAAAACCCTACCTTTTTACTTGTCACATGTTAATCTTTTTTATAGACAGCATCTTCAGATAAAATTTGCATACCATTCACCCATTTAAAGCATATAGTTTGATGGTTTTTAGTGTATTCACAAAGTAGTGCATCCATGGAGATCAATTTTACAACATTTTGGTCAATCCAAAAAGAAACTTGTACCCCTTAGCTGTTCTTCCACTTTTATCCCAATATTGCACCTCCCCAGCAACCCCATACCCAGCCTCCACCTCTGACTCACTGATCCTCAGCCTTTGGAAGCTACTCATTTATATTCTGTCTTTACTGCCAACTCTGCATATTTTATGTAAATGGAATTGTACTGTGTAGGTTGTCTGTGACTGGTTTCTTTCACTTGGTATATTTTAAAGGTTCAACCATGTAATAGCCTGTGTCAGAAATGTGTTTCTTTTTATGGTCAAGTAATATTCTATTTTATGGATATATCACTTTTTGTCCATCTGCTTATGCTTTAACGAACATTTGAGTTGTTCCCACTTTTTGCCTGTTGTGAATAATGATGCTATAATATCCATATACAAATTTTGGGGTGGACACGTTTTCATTTCTCTTGGATCTATATGCCAAGGAGCAGAAATGCTTGTTCACATGATATCTCTATGCTTAACCTTTTGAGGAACTTCTGGACTGTTCTCCAAAGTGACTCTACCAGTTTACATTCCCACCAGCAGTGTATGAGGATTCTACCTGCTCTGCATTCTTGTCAACCTGACCCTGACTTTTTGATGCTGGCTGTCTTGGAGAATGCAAAGTAGCATCTTTTGTGGTTTTAATTTTCATCTTCTCAATGGCTAATGTTGTTTAACATCTTTTCATGTACTTATTGGCCATATACATATATTCTTTGGAGAAATTCTATTCAGAACCTTTGCTAACTTTAAAATTTGGATTGTCCTTTTATTCACACTATAATCTTTGTAATATTTTTTGAAATGTTTCCTGTGTTATTTTCATGGAAGATTTATGGATCTTTCTTCTTTCCCAGAAGTCATGAGAATGGCTGAAATATTAGGCAAGCACTCTCTCTCTCACACACACAAAACATATAAAGTTTAATTACTAGAATGTGACTTTTAACACATATTTCAAATATTGAGTCAGCTGTTCTGTGCGCTACTGTTTTATAGGCCATGTCAGCATTCACTTTGCTCACACGTAGCTATCTGAGTTATACGTTGGTGAGATAATAAATCAGTATGGAATCATTGAAGAGTGATTAGACAGTATTAATCTAAATTAAGGGGCTTCCTTGGTGGCTCAGCGATGAAGAATCTACCTGCCAATGCAGGAGACGCAGGTTTGATCCCTGGTCTGGGAAGATCCCCTGGGGAAGGAAATGACAACCCATTCCAGTATTCTTGCCTGGGAAATCCCATGAACAGAGGAGCCTGGTGGGCTACAAGTCCATGGCATTGCAAAGAGTCGGAAACAACTTAGCAACTGAACAACAACAATCTAAATATATAACTGAACAACAACAATCTAAATATATATATTTCTATTTCTTTATTTAAAATCTTCCTACAGATATCAGTTCAGTTCAGTCGCTCAGTCGTGTCCGACACTTTGCCACCCCATGAATCGCAGCACACCAGGCCTCCCTGTCCATCATATGTGCAAGTACTTATTCGCAAAAATGTTGACCACATTTCGGAAATAGCAGAAGAGAGGAGAAAACTTAGAGTTTCATAGCTAGCAGAGAAGATAAATAATTTATGGATCATCCCTATACTATGAACTATTGAAAAGAAAAGAAAATAAGAAAAAAAGAAATAGTGTAATCTCCAAACATATTAATTTAAAAATAACACAAGGTACAGAACAGTGGATAACATAAAAAGATCTGTGTAAAATGGAGCTACCTATGCATGTTGTTAAGTTGCTAAGTGGTGTCCAAGTCTTTGCAACCCCATGGACTGTAGCCCACCAGGCTCCTCTGTCCATGGGATTTCCCAGGCAAGAATACTGGAGCGGGTTGCCATTTCCTTCTTCAGGGGATCTTCCCCACCCAGGGATAGAATCTGTGTCTCCTGCATTGGCAGATGAATTCTTTACCACTCCTGCATTGGCGGATGATATCTTTACCACTGACCCACCAGGGAAGTCCACCTGTACATACACCTGCCTGTGTATGTACAATATATTTCTGAAAGAATACACTCCTGTCTGTTACCAAGAGAATGTTCATAGGCACTGGAGGGAAATGGGTGTATTATTCACTATATGTCCATTTGATTATTGCATTTTATCACAGCATGTATTATTTAAGTAAAATATTTTTAACATACATTTAAATAGTCAGGATACTTTTCAAGTTTTGAGACTGTTGTAGAATTCTAACAAATTAAATTTGGGTTCCTTTACCTAACTTAGCAATTATCTGCAGAACTAGTCTTGTCCCATCTCTGCCTCAACTTCTCCCACCCCCGCTGCATTTATTGTACAATGAATTCCCAGACCTCATCTCATTTTACCTATTTTCAATCTTTTTTTTTTTTTTTTTTTGCTGCAATGCTTGGCTTGTGGGGTTTCCCTGGTGGCTCAGCTGGTAAAGAATCCGCCTGCAATGCTGGAGATCTGGTTCAATCCCTGGGTTGGGAAGATTCCCTGGAGAAGGGAATGGCTACCCACTCCAGTATTCTGGCCTGGAGAATTCCATGGTCTGTATAGTCCATGGGGTCGCAAAGATTTGGACATGACTGAGCGACTTTCCGGAGAAGGCAATGGCACCCCACTCCAATACTCTTGCCTGGAAAATCCCATGGATGGGGGAGCCTGATGGGCTGCAGTCCATGAGGTCGCTGGGAGTCGGACATGACTGAGCGACTTCACTTTCTCTCTTCACCTTCATGCATTGGAGAAGGAAATGGCAACCCACTCCAGTGTTCTTGCCTTGAGAATCCCAGGGACGGGGGAGCCTGGTGGGCAGCCGTCTATGGGGTCGTACAGAGTCGAACACGACTGAAGCGACTTAGCAGCAGCAGAGCGACTTTCACTTCACTTTGGCTTGTGGGATCTTAGAGTTCTTTGACCAGGGATTGAACCTAGCCCTCAGGAGTGAGAGTGCAGAGTCATAATTCCCTAGACTGCCAGGGAATTCTCCCCATTTTCAATCTTATCTAACAGATAAGAGTCTTTTTAAACAGAATAAATGATGCTTTAACTAATACTCACACTAATTATTAGCAGTTTCCACCATTAACATGTGTCTGCCAAGGTTTAAATCTTCCCAGATGTCTCATTAATGTTCTATCTAGTGGGCTTATAAGGTCCAAACTTTGTGCTGACTCATGTTTCTCTCATCATTCTAATTTTCCTGTTCACCTTCCCTCTCATCTTTTTTTTTTTTCCTTGCAATTTACTTGTTGAAGAAATTGGAACACTTGTCTCGTGGTCTTTCCCAATTATTGGACATCACTGCCTTCATCCTTATGTTCAAGTTGGCCATACTCCTGCTTCCTGTCTGTTTCCACCTGACCTGATCTGTTCAGGTCAGTTTCCTCTGCTGGAAGGAATCCTTGCTGACTATGTCACTGTTTTGGGGAGGAGCGGAATCGCCTCCCTAATATTGAGTGTGACCAGAGGTACAGTTGAGGTCACCTGATCTACGCCTTACAAAATGACCCACCAGCTGTTCACCTAAGGGTTTGAACAGCCACTAGTTATTATTGTCATAGCTATTTCACTAGGAATTTCAAGGCAGTTATAGTCTATTCTATTCTTTCTGTATATTTTGGCTTAAATATTTCAACTGAGATACCATTCTTAAGACAGCAAGATTAAAAAAAAAAAAAAAAAAAAAGCAAGCTGAATGTGTTTTTCCTTATTCAAAACAGTTTTCACAAGTCATAGGAGGATGAGGAAACACAGGAAACTTGTGTATTTTGGCATAATTGTTGTGGGGGCTGAGCCCCTGCAGGCTGTAATCCACTGTGATGTTAATGAAGACCTGCTGTGTGCCCCTGGCATGTCATATCAGACAAAACCCTGGCAACTGGGGATAAGAAAGAAATCACTTTAGCTCTGCCTGATGGCATCACTTTCATGCATTGGAGGAGGAAATGGCAACCCACTTCAGTGTTCTTGCCTGGAGAATCCCAGGGATGGCGGGGCCTGGTGGGCTGCCATCTATGGGGTCGCACAGAGTTGGACACGACTGACGTGACTTAGCAGCAGATGCCATCAAATGGAAAAGGGAAGGAGCCCACCAGTGTTAGGATGAAGGATGGAGAGCCAAAATTTGCCCAACTCCAACAGAGCTTTGTCCTCTAGTCCCTGGTTTTTCAAAAGCATATGCTTATGGACTCTCAGGATAACTTAACTGGGCTTGGAGAGAATTGCCTGATATCCCTATGTTTAAGGAAATGTGTCTGCTTATGTTGCATTTAAGAGTTTCAGTCCACAAATTCTGGTGTGTAATGAATGTGACATTATTTATTCATCCTTGAACACCATTTCTTTTTTGAGTCCTTCAATTTCTGAAACTTAATGCTTGACAACACAGGGTCTCTTCATCCTTGCCTTTGTTTCCCAGAGGGTGTCCTGGGCTTAAGGATTGAGGATTTTAGTAGTGGTTTTCTGGGCTGGTAGCCATGGAAGGATTCTTAATTTTGCCTCTTCTTTGATTGTAGACACACATTGTCATGACTGTGTTCTTTGAAGTTCACGACCCTTCTCCCATTTCTAGTTCTGAACTTCTGAATCTGGCTGAACTTCCTTATATTTCTATGTTATTTGGGGGGCAGACAGGAAACCGTTTGCATTTCTGCGACAATTGGTGGCTAGAAGTGGTCCCAGACTATTCTAGGCTGCTACTCCCTTGAGAGGCTGGAAGTGGGGCAGGGGGGTGGGATTGTCAAGGTTCTGCCCTCAGGTTCCCAGACTTTTCCAGCTTGTTCTTGTCTCCTCCTTGTCTTGCCTTGATGTGGAATCACACTCAGCCCCCACATCAATTATGCCAAAATATTCAAGCTTCCTGTGCTTCCTCATCTCTTTCTTCCTCCTACAGCATGGAGAATATTTTTCCCATTCTGGAGGGCAGGGAGAGTCATCCCGTATTTGTTGACTTTTGAGTACTGTCTCTTTTGAGTTTTGTGCTCTTCTATAAAAGCACTTCTTGGACACAAAAAAATGTATCACCCTCTAACTCAAATGTCAAAAGGGGAGTAGAAGGAAACATCAGGAATAAAATATGCTTCAGTGAATATAGCAAAAGAGGACCCCAGGGTATTTGTTGTGCAGGTTGCTACACCTCGAAAGAGGGGCTGCGGTTCTGTTCTACAGATGATTAGAACATCCAGATGCCCTGTGGTCATTCAGTTCCTGCAAATAAGAAGCCTGGAGGTCCAGAGCAGGGAGCCATGGGCAAAACAATTTAGATCACAAGGATTTTTTTTTTTAATTAATTAATTTTAAATGGAGGACAATCACTTCACAACACTGTGGTGGCCCCTGACACACAATTACACCAGCCGTGGGCACACATGCGTCCCCCTGTCCTGAACTGCCCTCCCCCCTCCTTCCTCACCCCATCCCTCTGAGTTGTCCCAGAGCACCGGCTTTGAGTGCCCTGCTTCATGCATCAGACTCGAACTTGCAAGGATTTTTTTTTTTTCAATTAAATTTTATTTTGCTTAACTTTCCAATATTGTATTGCTTTTGCCATACATCGAGATGGATCTTCCACAAGTATACATGTGTTCCCCATCCTGAACCCTCCTCCCTCCTCCCTCCCCATACCATCCCCCCGGGTCGTTCCAGTGCACCAGCCCCAGGCATCCACTATCAGGCATCGTACCCGGACTGGCGACTGGTTTCAGATATGAGACTATACATATTTCAATGCTATTCTCCCAAATCATCCCACCCTCTCCCGTTCCCAGAGGCCCAAAGTCTGTTCTATACATCAGTGTCTCTTTTGCTGTCCCATAAACAGGGTCAGAGTGAAAAGGTTGGCTTAAAGCTCAACATTCAGAAAACGAAGATCATGGCATCTGGTCCCATCACTACATGGGAAATAGATGGAGAAACAGTGGAAACAGTGTCAGACTTTATTTTTCTGGGATCCAAAATCACTGCAGATGGTGACTGCAGCCATGAAATTAAAAGACACTTACTCCTTGGAAGGAAAGTTATGACCAACCTAGATAGCATATTCAAAAGCAGAGACATCACTTTGCCAACAAAGGTTCACCTAGTCAAGGCTATGGTCTTTCCTGTGGTCATGTATGGATGTGAGAGCTGGACTGTGAAGAAGGCTGAGCGCCGAAGAATTGATGCTTTTGAACTGTGGCGTTGGAGAAGACTCTTGAGAGTCCCTTGGACTGCAAGGAGATCCAACCAGTCCATTTTGAAGGAGATCAGCCCTGGGATTTCTTTGGAAGGAATGATGCTGAAGCTGAAACTCCAGTACTTTGGCCACCTCATGCGAAGAGTTGACTCATTGGAGAAGACTCTGATGCTGGGAGGGATTGAGGGCAGGAGGAGAAGGGGACGACAGAGGATGAGATGGCTGGATGGCATCACTGACTCGATGGATGTGAGTCTGAGTGACCTCCGGGAGTTGGTGATGGACAGGGAGGCCTGGCGTGCTGCGGTTCATGGGGTCACAAAGAGTTGGACACGACTGAGCGACTCATCTGATCTGATCTGATCTGATCTGAAACTGGGTCATTGTTACCATCTTTCTAAATTCCATATATATGTGTCATTATACTGTATTTGTATTTTTCTTTCTGGCTTACTTCACTCTGTATAATAGGCTCCAGTTCCATCCACCTCCTTAGAACTGATTCAAATGTATTCTTTTTAATGGCTGAGTAATACTCCATTGTGTATATGTACCACAGCTTGCTTATCCATTCATCTGTGGATGGACATCTAGGTTGCTTCCAACTCCTGGCTATTGTAAACAGTGCTGCTATGAACATTGGGGTACACGTGTCTCTTTCAATTCTGGTTTTCTCAGTGTGTATACCCAGCAGTGGGATTGCTGGATCATAAGGCAGTTCTATTCCCAGTTTTTTGAGAAATCTCCATACTGTTCGCCAAAGTGGCTATACTAGTTTGCATTCCCACCAACAGTGTAAGAGGGTTCCCTTTTCTCCACACCTTCTCCAGCATTTATTGATTGTGGACTTTTAGATCACAGCCATTCTGACTGGCGTGAAATGGTACCTCATAGTGGTTTTGATTTGCATTTCTCTGATAATGAGTGATGTTGAGCATCTTTTCATGTGTTTGTTAGCCATCTGTATGTCTTCTTTGGAGAAATGTCTATTTAGTTCTTTGGCCCATTTTTTGATTGGGTCATTTATTTTTCTGGAATTGAGCTGTAGGAGTTGCTTGTATATTTTTGAGATTAGTTGTTTGTCTGTTGCTTCATTTGTTATTATTTTCTCCCATTCTGAAGGCTGTCTTTTCACCTTGCTTATAGTTTCCTTTGTTTTGCAGAAGATTTTAAGTTTAATTAGGTCCCATTTATTTATTTTTGATTTTATTTCCAATATTCTGGGAGGTGGGTCATAGAGGATCCTGCTGTGATGTATGTCAGAGAGTGTTTTGCCTATGTTTTCCTCTAGGAGTTTTATGGTTTCTGGTCTTACATTTAGATCTTTAATCCATTTTGAGTTTATTTTTGTGTATGGTGTTAGAAAGTGTTCTAGTTTCATTCTTTTACAAGTGTTCGACCAGTTTTCCCAGCACCACTTGTTAAAGAGATTGTCTTTAATCCATTGTATTTTCTTGCCTCCTTTGTCAAAGATAAGGTGTCCATATGTGCGTGGATTTATCTCTGGGCTTTCTATTTTGTTCCAATGATCTATATTTCTGTCCTTGTGCCAGTACCATACTGTCTTGATGACTGTGGCTTTGTAGTAGAGCCTGAAGTCAGGCAGGTTGATTCCTCCAGTTCCATTGTTCTTTCTCAAGATAAGGATGTTTTTAAATTTCCTTTCATCATTCATTTTTTCTGTTGTTGAGATGTGTGTGGAAAGCTGTTACTTGTAGGGAGCAGCAGAAAGGCCAGAAGTATTTAAAGATCCACAAAAAAGATGTGGTGAAAGTTTGGACCCAGGAGAAAGAGCGCCTTCCGGGTTGTGAAGTAGAAGGAACTAGCAACAGACAGAACCACGGTTCACCTATGAATGGACTCCATTTCCCTGGGTCCAGGGGGCCCCAGGGGCTCTGCCAGGCTCTTCACTTAACAGCTACAGAACTAAACACGTTGGATTTTTACTGTGTGCCAGCACGTGGCTGAATTCTTCACAGGGGTTAATCTATTTACTCTTCACAACCTGAGAGGAGTGACACAGTCAAACGTCACGGAGCAGGGAGGAGCTGGCTTCAGCCCAGGTCTGCCTGACTCCTGGGCCCGCGTTCCTCACTCTCCAGCAAGCGGCATTGCTCATTGTCGTTGGCAGATGCAGATGGGTCGCCTGTGTGGCACCAGGCTCTGGAGGACACCAGCTCCCACGGAGTGTCTGTGTGCTTGGATATGGGGAGAGCTTCTTCACGTCGCTTCAGAGAGCATGTCTGGGATTTCAAACAGCAGGGATGATAGGTGGGACCATGTTTAGCCAAAACAGGGACTGGGTAAAACATAAACATTTGTCCTCTAGCAGAGAGCAAATTTGGCTGCTATTTACACTTTGACCTCATGAATTTTATTATTTTTTTAAATTTTATTTCTTCTTTTTTTTTTCCTTTATTTTACTTTTAATTAACCTTTTACAAAGACTGAGTAAGGACTTCTAAATTTCTGAAGGAAAAATTCTTTCCATCCTTGACATAATTTCAGTGGCTGTCAGTCTTTTTAAACATTTTAATTTATTTTAAAAATTGCTTATTGGGCAGCACAACCCAAAAAACTAAGATGTGTGGGATCTTAGTTCTTTGACCAGGGATTGAACCCATGCCCCTTGCGTTGAAAGTGTCGAGTCTTAACCACTGGACTTCCAGAAGTCCCGGATGTTAGACTTCCAACAACTGTATCTCCCTCTTACTTACAATGGGTGTGTTATATGATAGGTCAAGATCACAGGGCTCCTAGAATTTAACTGCTACTCTAATGAAGATTTCCATGTTCTTTTTATGGCTGCCATGTAGTTCCTATACCCAAATACCACATGCGTTTGTTACTAGATATACACATTTAAAGATGGCACCCAGGGGCAGCAAAATTGATGTCACCCTATTATTTCAAATTCATGTTTTCACAACTTCGTTATTACACCTAAAGTTATTTCCCTCTCCCTCATATTCTCATGGCATCATATAGCTGTTTTCTTTTAATGAAAACATACCATAGCATGTGAAGCAACATTATACTCAGAATTTAACAAAATTAAAAGCAAGAAAGAGAGTGTGTGTGTAGTCAAGTGGGAAAATAGAGGTTTAACATTGAGACACCTAAATTCAAGCTCTTCCAGGTTCTAAGCATGTGCTCTTCATTTTTGGACAGATTAATTCTCTTTTCAGGTAAAAATAAAAATGCTTAACTAGATAACCTCCAATTAAACTCTTAATTTTAATATTTATACTTTTCTGAAGTAAGATGCATTGGGAGAAAGTGGAAAACACAGGCATCCTGGATTTTGAGAACTAGTCTGTTATCATAGAGCTGTGAGTCTTTTTGCACATTTATCCTAGTCTGGGGCTCAAAAGGTTTATTAACAAAAAAAAATGGAGAGAATGAGTGGGGACCCAGGGGTCTCCAGGTGCCCTGTAAACTGTCAAAATACTTCATTCTACTATAGGCATTCCATCACTTTGTCAAAGGTATGAACTTTATTGTAAAGCTCTATTTCTGAAAATTTATTTTAATTTCTAGATAAATCATGTGAGTCTCCTATACAGGAATAATACCATTTCTTTTCATAGTTCATTCCTGGGTTTATATAATTTTATGAATTTTACTCTGTTTTCATTTCTCAAGTGTGCGTTTGTGTTTGGCAATGATAGAAATTTGGACATTTTTGTGGTGTGGATCAAAAACAAGTTTTTTTTTCTATATAAAACCAGAAGCTAGAAAAACTCTTGGTATTTAAAAGAAAATCATTAAAATTTTCTACATTATCAATAAGTACAGCTGATGGAGAGTTACTGCTGTATGGGGATAAGTAAGAATAACGTAACAGGATGCCAATGTCTGTGATCACGCATATGCCATTAACAGTGTCCTCTTTTATCCAAGACTTACAAGCCTTTAATAAATACCAACTATAGAAGTAGTAGTCCCTGGAGAAGTGAATGGTTATCCACTCCAGTATTCTTGCCTGGAGAATTCCATGGCAGAGGAGCCTGGAAGGCTACAGTCCATTGGATTGCAAGGAGTCAGAGGGCGACTGAGTAACTAACACTTTTCTTAAAAGCAGTAGTACCTCGAACATTCTTAAGGACTGCCCCCTCACCCCAATTTGAAACAAATGGATTCAAGGAACACTTCTCAGTAAATAAAAATCGAAATAAATGAGCTCATCATCTGTTGTATTGGGGTAGTGACTGCCACATCTTTTTATTATCACAGTTGGCTTCTGTAGTTGAGCCCCTAAATTCGAGCTATTCTCACTAATTTTTTAGAGAGCAATCATACAACCAAGTGGAGAGCTTGGTCTGCTCAGCCTGGGTTTTGTCAGTTTCCATGCATCCTTCCATGCTTCTTGGGGGAGATTGTGCCTCATCATGCTTATTCACTCCTAAAGGGAGAAATTGATTGTGAATCTATTTGGAATGAAAGGCAATGTGTTTTGAGAGAATTTCACTTGTGAAAATGTGTAATATAAACACAAATATTTATTGTGTGTCTGTCACTGATCTAGGTACTGAGGACAGAAAACCACTGATACTGTAGAGCTTACATCCCAGAGGAGATTATGGCAAACTAGAATAATCCATTACTCTATTAGAACTTGACTTTAATTATTCATATTGATTCATGTCTCTTCATTTGTTACTCATTCAAAACTTATTACTAAGGATAGCATAGTTTAGGGTAAGAAAATTTGATTGGGAAGCAAAAGACAGATTTATGGGACCAATCTAATCACTTGCCAAGCGACTTATATGTTACTCACAAGTCTGTTGGTTCTGCTGCTCTGGGCTGACAGGAAAATTCTGCTTCGTGGATCTCTTACACTTGCTGCATGGGTCTCTCTTATACTTGGTGATTGTTGGGTGTGGACTTATCTAACATGGCCCCAGTGTGGACAGCTGGCTTTTCCTCCAGCAGATCAGCCCAGGTACATTTCATAGTACCATAGTGGTAGATTGATTGCAAAAGTGGCTTCTGTTTTCCATGCTCTCCTGTATCCATATTGTTTTTATTAACTTCATTTTTTTAATCATTTATTTATTTTTTCTTCCTTCCCTTATCATTTTATTTATGTATTTACTTTAAAAAAATTATTATTTTACTTTACAATATTGTATTGGTTTTGCCATACATCAACATGCATCTGCCACGGGTGTACACGTGTTCCACATCCTGAACTTGGAGGATAATTGCTTTACAATGTAGTGATGGTTTCTGCCATACATCAACATGAATCAGTCATAGGTATACATGCCTCCTCCCTCTTGATTTCCACCCCCCTGCCCCCCGCAACCTCCCACCCCATTCCACCGCTCCAGGTTGTCAAAGAGTACCAGGCTGAGCTCCCTGCACTGTACAACAGCTTCTACTAGCTATCTGTTTTACGCATGGTAATGTACATATTTCAGTGCTACTCTCTCAATTTGTCCTACCCTCTCCTTTCCCCACTGTGTCCATAAGTGTGTTCTCCATGTCCTGTCCCACAGTTTCATCAGTAGGATTTTTATCCCTATTGTTGTGGAAGCTTTTTCATCTAGAGGTCGAGTGACTGTCCCCACTTCTTGAAAATGGACTACAAAATAGAATTCAAGAAATTGAAAGTGTTCAGCCTCTGGCCCCTCTGAGTCAAGCAGCTGTACTTCTGCGTTCTCTCTTGCTTCTCTGCTTTTACCAGCTGCCCTCGCTGGACTCCCAGACATGTGTGATCAGGAAACACACGCAAGATCAGGAAATGGCACAGATCATCTTTAGTCAGCCCATGGGTGACACTTGAATGAGGCTCACAAACTTGGCTCAGACTAGCAGAACTGCCCAGCTGACCCATAGATGTGAGGGAAATTAAATGCTTGTTGTCAGGTACCGCTGGAACACTTTAGTCATTTACTATACATTCATAGTGCGCAATGATTAGTGACTACCCAGGTCCATCCACAGCCATGTAACAGGGTGTACTCACATTCATCTTTGCCTGGACAAGACACAACGTTGAGGGCAGGACCTCATAGTCTTTTCCCTATTAAATCTTTTCCTTGTGGTCTGACCTGTGACCTTAGCTTTGACCTGGATTTAGTTTCCTGGACTTTCTGGCTTCTTATTAACAACTGTTTGTTGATTCTCATATATATATCTTTTCTTTCCCTGCTGCTGCTAAGTCGCTTCAATTGTGTCTGACTCTGTGTGACCCCATGGACGGCAGCCCACCAGGCTCCCCTGTCCCTGGGATTCTCCAGGCAAGAACACTGGAGTGGGTTGCCATTTTCTTCTCCAATGCATGAAAGTGAAAAGTGAAAGTGAAGTCGCTCAGTCGTGTCTGACTCTTAGCGACCTCATGGACTGCAGCCTACCAGGCTCCTCCGTCCATGGGGTTTTCCAGGCAAGAGTACTGGGGTGAGTTGCCATTGAATTCTCTATTTCTTCCTTACAGAAGTATGTGTCCCGTTTCTTGTTAAATTAGTCAGTCTCATTGCATTCCTACCCTGCTTAACTTTCATTTTCATTGATGAAATGGGAAAAGTAGTACCTGCCTTTCCCAATATTACAAAGTTGTTCCAATGATCAAATGAAATGATTAGTTCAAATGGAGTTAGTTCAGTTGGGTACCAGGAACTCTGTAGGACACCAGCATAACTGAATCCTGGATGCTGCCTCCAAATAAAGAAGGAAAACATGCACATATTTCATGTACTTCACGGATTTATCCTGATGTGGATGTGTTCTTTATTTCTTCTCCTCCTCCAAGTTCCATTGGAGTGGATTAATGTGAAAGTGAGATTCTTTATAATGGATAGAAATCTTTACTAACTAATCTTTCCCTATGTTAGGGAATGGACCCAAGATCAGTTACAGGGGGTGAGTAATGGTTTCTGTCACAATTTTTTTGGCTCTATCATCAGAATTTACAAACATCTTGCAGTTGAGGAAGGGAAACAATAAGTCCAATAGAAAGGAATATACATCAAAAGTCTCCTCAGCAGACTCCAAATGCTTACAGTAATAATTTCTTACTCTATTTTCTGTTTCATTTTGTAGATGGAGGGTAGCTGGAAATGTCTCCATTTAGAAATTGAAAATACAATTTAGGAGTCATGTCTTGTAAGTGCTTACAAACACCAATTATTATTTTTTGAGCAATCTCATAAGAGGTATGCCAAGGAAATATTATGCAAAAGTATGACTAACTATGTGTAAAATTGTTCTAAATATTGCTGAAACTAGTGAAAAACTGGATTCACCCTAATTACCCAGCAATAAGAGATTGTTAAAATAATATATGGCACATCTAAATAATGAAACATTATTAGCTATTAAATAATTTTAAATAGAAATCTCTTTGCTTTATATCTTCACTTTTCATTTGTATCAATATCTGAAAAATAATATATACAGTGTTAATAGTGTGTTTTCCTGGTGTTGGGATTTGGAATAATTTTAATGTTCTTCTTGTATTACAGATAATGTATTGTATAATTTTAAAATTTAAAAATCTGTATAATATAACAATAGAAAGACCACTAAATATATGGAAATAATTTTTATTAACAGATGTTAAAGAAGAAAAGTACCCAAAGTGCATTAATCTATTCTTCAACCCCCCACCCCACCCCCGCCCACTTGCTAAATAAAAGTTTTTAGTTCTATGTAATAGAAGTAAAGAAAGACAAAGCCTTCATTTTAAACTGAGATGACCTTGGTTTAGTTTGAACTATACATACACACTCAGCACATAGCTTAGTTAAGAAAGCCCATTAGCTTTTAGCATTGCCAATATCACGGTTCTCTTTTCAAGGACACTCTTTGTAAGAAATATTTTCTTGGCCCTAGACATTAAGTAATTATTAACAGACATGTTGCACTTAATAGATTGTGGTCCCAGCTCTAGTTTATAAAAAACTTGACTGCAGCTCTAAAACACCTCATCATTTGGTGGGGCGACTTGCCCTAGAAACTAAGTTTGAGCCAGACTGGTCCTCACTCACTACCCTGGGCCCTTCTACACACACAGGGCTTGGTGATGCTATTTAGACTCGGGCCAGGGTGAGGAAAATTCAGATATGGCCAAGAGGGTCTTAAGACACAAAACCACTTTAGTAGGGAAATCTCTGGAATCTATCAGGAGCTCCAATTAAGCAAAAAGTAACTCTTCCTATGATATTTTTGCAATGGTGAGGGGACAAGCCATATTGACTGCAGTCTCTTTCCTGATTGCACTTCTTTCCAACTGGCTTCTACCTCAACTTACATCAAACTTCTTGCGGGCACAGCCTCCACTGACTGACTTCCTCCTGAGTCCTCAGCTAAACTGGATCTGATCTCTACACCCAGCTGCACAGCTATCTGACTGGACAGGGTCCTTTGAAAGTAGTTGAAGAATTTCTGGTTATTCCCTTTCTTGTCATACTTATCACATTCAGCTTCCCTGAATCATTTTACAGCTCTGACCATACTTTAATTCATGAAGCTCCTGTGCTTTGGCACATGAAACACTGGTTCTTATTTATATCAGTTCTTCTCTGCCTCTTCCATCTACCGCTGAAATGTCACTGTTCTCAGACTTCTGGCTTTGGACTTCCTGCATTCCCAGACTGTATGTTCTCTCTAGTTTATTTCTGTGGACTGAATGCTTGTGTATTCAGATCCCACAGATCACATTTGGACTCCTAACCCTCAAGGTGAGAGTATTAGGAAGTGGGTCTTTGGGGGTTGCTTAGGGCATGAGGGCACAGCTTCATCAGTGGGATTAGTGCCCTTATTGAGAGAACCCAGGGAGCTCCCTGGCCTCTTTCACCAAGTGAGGACACAGCAAGAAGGTGTTATCTATAAACAAAAGGGTTCTCCCTGCACCCCGTACCTGCAGGCACCCCATCTTGGGCTCTCAGCCTTTGGAACTGAGGAATCAATGTCTGTTGTTTCTAGCCCATCCAGTCTGTGGCCTTTCTGCTGTACCGGGCTGAATGGACTAAGCTACCGTAGCTTCTCTTGACTTCTACCTCCACCTTCATCTCCTGACTGACAGACTTCTGGCCTCCAGAGTTTCTTGTGAGTACCTGGTGGAAACTTTCATGTGCCTGCAGGACATTTCCACAGGGACATCTCACAACAGCTCCGGGTGGACCCATCACCTTGCCCACAAACCTCCCCACAATGCTGGTTTTCCCATGATCTCATCGTCAGCAGCATCCTGTCCTGAGGGTTCCCCTTTAACTCAGCACAGCCTTCACTCTCCCGTCTTCTCACCGACTTTGGCTTACTTTACTTCTGACACATGTCCTGTTTCACCTACTTCTTTGCTCATTACCACTGCCTTCTCTTCATTTGGAGTGCTCCTAAAGCTTTTGGTCTCATTTCTAACCTATTAGATACTCCCTCTTCAGACGACTGGTTCAGCTGCCCTGATGTCTTTCTCAAACAAGCCTTGATCATATCCCTCTTCTCAAACACTTTGCTGGCTCTCTGCTGCCTGTAATATATGGTACAAACCCTTCTTCAAGGCTGCTCCCAAGAGGACCCAGCCAACACTCCTCTGCAGTGTCAGCTAACTTATGGGCAGCTTTGCCTCTCCATCCTGCTGCCCATGATCCTCCCTCTACTGGAAATATGTCTTTCTTCTCCAGTTTCTACTTATCCTAATCCAAGTCACCCTTCTTGACCTAACGAAGTCAACTAATGACCACAGAAATACTGGGACCTGAGGACAGTGGTCTGAGTCCATTTCATATGCTGATTTAGGGACACTTGGGGATTCCTAGAATTGCAAAATGACTTTCCTAAATGAAACTATCTCATGACAGTTTTCAGCTGCTCTTGTGGGGGAGAGCAGAGAGCACTGAATAATGTGAGAAGAGAAATTACAGGGAATGACTGAACTCTACACACTGCCAGTATTCCTTACCATGATCATGTAAATGGGATCACTTTTGTTATACAGTGCATTTTTAAGCACAATCATGGAGATTGTTGCTGTCAATAAATTTCTAAATGGAAATAATTAGAACCAGTTTTCCTAAGAGTTATTTCTCAAGCAATTTCCATGACTTCACAAGGCTTAAAAATAACTCACAGAATCGGACAATGGGAAATAAAGGAGAAGTTTATCATCTCTAGACAAGTGCAAATCCAACACATTCATAAGAACAAGTTAACATAATTGCAAAGTAAGATGCTAAGTGGAAGAGAGATGTGTGTGGAGAACAGGAGGAAACTAGAGTTCATAAGCTGAGAGCAAGACTGATTTCTTCTACTAGCTAAAGAAATACATTATTTGATCCCATTGGGTCCCAATTTTGCTATTTAAAAATGATATTTAGGTATTCTTCCAGATCTAGTATACCATGAGTATTAACTTATTTCAGTGCAGTTGTGTCTCTATTAACTGCTGTACTAGTTTCTGCTTGAGATTTAATGATAAATAACTCATGGTCATTTGCCTTCAGACAATTATACTCTAGTGAGTGAGAATGGTACTCACAAGTTCTATTCTCTAATAGAGGTAGATTTTCATTGGCTATATATCAGACAAACAACCGGGAAAGGAATCAGCTAAGATATGCAAACATGAGTGAGTAAGGAACCATTCTCAGGGGACATCTACTTGTGGGTCTAGTCGTTGAACCTCAGGCTTTCTTACTTGGGACCTGTTACATGCAATTTGTTTTTTAAATCAATGACTTTAATCAAGATGTAACATTGGCTGGATGCTGGAGGAACAGTAAATACGATGAAACACACTGCCCAGAGTATTAGTCTTCTAGGGCTGCTATAACAAAGTACCAAACGCTGCGGGGCTTAAACAACAAAACTTTATTCCTTACAGTTCAGGAGGCTGGAAATCAAGGTGTTGGTAGGACTACTTCCTTCTGAGGCTTCTCTGCTCGGCTTGCACATAGCCATCTTCTCCCTGTGTCCTCACAGGGCTCTCCCTCTGTAAGTGTCCCAATCCTAAACTCCTCTTCTTAGAAAGACACCAATCATACTGGATAAAGCCCATTGATATGACCTTATTTTAACTTGATTATCTCCTTAAACAGAGAAGACAATAGGCCCTCCCTCCAAATGAGGTCACCTTCTTAGGTCGTAGGGGTTAGGAATTCAATGTATGGATTTTGGGGGCACACAATTCAACCTCTAGAATCCAGTATTAGAAGAAATAACTAATAAAGGGAGTTCATAAAAAAGGGAGTCACTTCCTAGTGAACAGTGAAGTGAAATAATTAAACACAACTGGATACAGGTCTAAACTTGGCACACATTCAGTTCAGTTCAGTTCAGTCACTCAGTTGTGTCTGACTCTTTGTGACCCCATGAACCCCAGCACGCCAGGCCTTCCTG
Source organism: Tragelaphus eurycerus (assembly GCA_935064755.1). NCBI lineage: Eukaryota > Metazoa > Chordata > Mammalia > Artiodactyla > Bovidae > Tragelaphus > Tragelaphus eurycerus. The sequence continues at coordinate 20,819,646 of CAKXYN010000002.1, read as the reverse complement.
TCCATCACCAACTCCAAGAGTTCACCCAAACCCACGTCCCTTGAGTTGGTGATGCCATCCAACCATCTCATCCTCTGTTGTCCCCTTCTCCTCCTTAACTCAATCTTTCCCAGTATCAGGTTCTTTTCAAATGAGTCAACTCTTTGTATCAGGTGGCCAAAACACTGGAGTTTCAGCTTCACATCAGTTCTTCCAATGAACACCCAGGACTGATCTCCTTTAGGATGGACTGGTTGAATCTGCTTGCAGTTCAAGGGACTCTCAAGAGTCTTCTCCAAGACCATAGTTCAAAGCATCAATTCTTCGGCACTCAGCTTTCTTTACAGTCCAACTCTCACATCCATATGTGACTACTGGAAAAACCGTAGCCTTGACTAGATGGACCTTTGTTGACAAAGTAATGTCTCTGCTTTTTAATATGCTATCTAGGTTGGTCATAACTTTCCTTCCAAGGAGTAAATATCTTTTAATTTCATGGCTGCAATCACCATCTGCAGTGATTTTGGAGCCCCCCAAAATAAAGTCAGCCACTGTTTCCACTGTTTCTCCATCTATTTGCCTTGAAGTGATGGGACCAGATGTCATGATCTTAGTTTTCTGAATATTGAGCTTTAAGCCAACTTTTTCACTCTCCTCTTTCACTTTCATCAAGAGGCTTTTTAGTTCTTCACTTTCTGCCATAGTTGTTATCTGCGTATCTGAGGTTACTGATATTTCTCCTGGCAATCTTGATTCTAGCTTGTGCTTCATCCAGCACAGCATTTCTCATGATGTACTCTGCATAGAAGTTAAATAAGCAGGGGGACAACATATAGCCTTGATGTACTCCATTTCCTATTTGGAACCAGTCTGTTGTTCCATGTCCAGTTCTAACTGTTGCTTCCTGACCTGCATACAGATTTCTAAAGAGGCAGGTCAGGTAGTCTGGTATTCCCATCTCTTTCAGAATTTTCCACAGTTTATTGTGATCCACACAGTCAAAGGCTTTGGCATAGTCAATAAAGCAGAAATAGATGTTTTTCTGGAACTCTCTGTGTTTTTCAGTGATTCAGCAGATGTTGGCAATTTGATCTCTAGTTCCTCTACCTTTTCTAAAATCAGCTTGAACATCTAGAAGTTCACAGTTCACATATTGCTGAAGTCTGGCCTGGAGAATTTTGAGCATTATTTTACTAGCGTGTGAGATGAGTGCAATTGTGCGGTAGTTTGAGCATTCTTTGGCATTGCCTTTCTTTGGGATTGGAATGAACACTGACCTTTTCCAGTCCTGTGGCCACTGCTGAGTTTTCCAAATTTGCTGGCATATTGAGTGCAGCACTTTCACAGCATCATCTTTCAGGATTTGGAATAGCTCAACTGGAATTCCATCACCTCCACTAGCTTTGTTCGTAGTGATGCTTTCTAAGGCCCACTTGACTTCACATTCCAGGATGTCTGGCTCTAGGTCAGTGATCATACCATCGTGATTATCTAGGTCGTGAAGATCTTTTTTATACAGTCAGCAGAAACAAGACCAGGAGCTGACTGTGGCTCAGATCATAAACTCCTTATTGCCAAATTCAGACTTAAATTGAAGAAAGTGAGTAAAACTACTAGATCATTCAGGTATGACCTAAATCAAATCCCTTATGATTATACAGTGGAAGTGAGAAATAGATTTAAGGGACTAGATCTGATAGACAGAGTGCCTGATGAACTATGGAAGAGGTTCACGACATTGTACAGGATACAGAGATCAAGATCATCCCCAAGAAAAAGAAATGCAAAAAGGGAAAATGGCTGTCTGAGGAGGCCTTACAAAGAGCTGTGAAAAGAAGAAAAGTGAAGAGCAAAGGAGGAAAGGAAAGATAAGGATCTGAATACAGAGTTCCAAAGAATAGCAAGGAGAGATAAGAAAGCCTTCGTCAGTGACCAATGCAAAGAAATAGAGGAAAACAATAGAATGGGAAAGACTAGAGATCTCTTCAAGAAAATTAGAGATACCAAGGGAACATTTCTGGAGAAGGCAATGGCAACCCACTCCAGTACTCTTGCCTGGAAAATCCCATGGATGGAGGAGCCTGGTGGGCTGCAGTCCATGGGGTCACTAAGCGCACGACTGAGCGACTTTACTTTCACTTTTCACTTTCATGCATCGGAGAAGGACATGGCAACCCACTCCAGTATTCTTGCCTGGAGAATCCCAGGGACATAGGAGCCTAGTAGGCTGCCGTCTATGGGGTCACAACAGAGTCGGACACGACTGAAGTGACTTAGCAGCAGCAGCAGCAGTAGCAGCAAGGGAACATTTCATGGAAAGATGGCCAAAATAAAGGACAGAAATGGTATGGACCTAACAGAAGCAGACGATATTAATAAGAGGTGGCAAGAATACCCAGAAGAACTGTACAAAAAAGATCTTCACAACACAGATAATCACACCACACATTAGCTGTGTATTATGTGGTGCTGCCAAGATTGGAGACCTTCATCTGCAAAATGTGAGCAACAATCCTACATTAGACAGGAGTTTTAAGTTCAACTTCTGAGATAAGACCAGGAATATTAATAGTATGCTTGTATAGAAAATAACTTCGAACTTCCTCATCAAAAGTATAGACTAACCCTTATTTTTTACCTTGGTGGCATAAAACTGAGATTAATCAGGTATGATGCGTGTATGCATGCTAAGTCACTTCAGCCAGTGTCTGACTCTTTGTGGCCCTGGACTGTAGCCTGCCCAGGCTCCTCTCTCTGTAGAATTCTCCGGGAAATACTGGAGTGAGCTGTCATGACCTTCTCCAGGGGATCTTCTAGCTGTAGGGACTGAATCTGCATCTCTTATGTCTGCATTGACAGGCAGGTTCTTTACCGTTAGTGGCACCTGGGAAGCCAAAGAAATGGCATAGGAGAAGTTTGTTTGATTTAATTATTGATTGAAACCTTATCAGAACTTAAGTTTCCTAGGTTTTATATAGAAATTTCATGCCAAAAAATACTAAATACTTTTTACTTCTCGTAGCACTGTGTGTTTGATTCATTCTTAAGGAAACAAACAAGATTTGGGGGGAAAAGGAGAATTTAAAAAAACCCTCATGATTGTGATAACTTGCACTCATTTATTACATGCAGTTTGCATTGTTTCTATCAGAAAGCATTTATTTATGTATTTATTTATTTTTGCAAGGGAAAATGGACAAAGGAAAGGATCAATGAGGGTGGGAGGGAAATGGGAAGAAAGAAGGGGAGGGATGGTGGGGAGGAGTATATGTAATTTCTTAACCAATGGCTTTCTGTTTTTAATCACAAAGAACATTTAAAAAAAAATCATGTTGAATTCATCCTATATTAGGAGGTTTGTTCCCCGAAATGAAAAGTTCAGGAAACAAAAAGTCCAGTTTGGGTGTCCTCATCTTTAGGCACATCTTGGTATTTTGTATTGGTAGGTCTATCTTTACCACAATATATTATTTAGGACAGGATCACATTTGTCACCTCTTCCTCCCTACTACCCAAAGTGGTACCAAACCCATAAAATAGTCAATAAACCTTTACAGAGTGAACAAATAAGTCTTTTTTTTTTTTAAACTCTCCTGAGTGAACTGAATTTTTTGAGGCTCATAAGTAAATATGTTTTGCTCTTTACTTTGTCTATTACAGCCAGATTATTTGAGTAGGGTATTAAAGTCTCCCACTATTATTGTATTGCTGCATATTTCTTCTATCATATTAATTAATGTTTGTCTTAGATATATCAATGCTCCGATGTTGGGTGCATATATATTTATAATTGTTATAACTTCTTTTTGGATTGTTCCTTTAAGTTGTTATGTGTAACCTTCATTGTCTCCTTTTCAGGATCTTTAAAGTCAATTTTATCTGATATAAGTATTGCTACTCCTGTTTTCTTATGGTCCATATTTGCATAGAAAATCTTTTTCCAGGCCTTCATTTTCAGTCAGTATATATCCCGTATTTTAAGGCGGTTCTCTTGTAGACAACATATATAGAGGTCTAGTTTTTGTATCCATTTGACCCATTTTAGTCTTTTGGTTGTCTCTTGTAGACAAGGTATGTAGGGGTCTTGTTTTTGTATTGATTCGGCCAGTCTTTGTTGATTAGGGCATTCAGCCCATAAACGTTTAAAGCAATTATTGATAAATAAAATTTACTTTATTGTTTTGGGTTCGAATTTATACACCCTTTTAGTGATTCCTATCTAGAGAATGTCCTTTAGTTTTTGTTGGAGAAATGGTTTAGTGGTGCAAAATTCTCTCAACTTTTGCTTATCTGTGAAGTTTTTGATTTCTCCTTCATATTTGAATGAGATCCTTGCTGGATACAATAATCTAGGCTGTAAGTTATTTTCAGCCATGAAATTAAAAGACGCTTACTCCTTGGAAGGAAAGTTATGACCAACCTATATAGCATATTCAAAAGCAGAGACATCACTTTGCCAACAAAGGTTCGCCTAGTCAAGGCTATGGTTTTTCCTCTGGTCATGTATGGATGTGAGAGCTGGACTGTGAAGAAGGCTGAGCGCCAAAGAATTGATGCTTTTGAACTGTGGTGTTGGAGAAGACTCTTGAGAGTCCCTTGGACTGCAAGGAGATCCAACCAGTCCATTCTGAAGGAGATCAGCCCTGGGATTTCTTTGGAAGGAATGATGCTAAAGCTGAAACTCCAGTACTTTGGCCACCTGATGCGAAGAGTTGACTCATTGGAGAAGACTCTGATGCTGGGAGGGATTGGGGGCAGGAGGAGAAGGGGACGACAGAGGATGAGATGGCTGGATGGCATCACTGACTCGATGGATGTGAATCTGAGTGACCTCCGAGAGCTGGTGATGGATAGGGAGGCCTGGCGTGCTGCAGTTCATGGGGTCGCAAAGAGTCGGACAGGACTGAGCGACTGATCTGATCTGATCTGATCTGAAGTTATTTTCTTTTATCACTTTAATTACGTCTTGCCATTCCCTCCTGGCTTGGAGAGTTTCTATTGAAAGATCAGCTGTTATCCTTATGGAAATTCCCTTGTGAGTTATTTGATGTTTTTCCCTAGCTGCTTTTAATATTTGTTCTTTATATTTAAACTTTGTTAATTTGATTAATATGTGTCTTGGGATGTTTCGCCTTGGGTTTATCCTGTTAGGGACTCTCTGGATTTCTTGAACTTGAGTGGTAATTTCCTTCTCCATTTTAGGGAAGTTTTCAACTATTATCTCCTCAAGTATTTCCTCATGATCTTTCTTTTTATCTTCTTCTTCTGGAACTCCTATGATTCGAATGTTGTAGCGTTTGATGTTATCCTGGAGGTTTCTGAAATTGTCCTCATTTCTTTTGATGCGTTTTTCTTTTTTCTCCTCTGATTCATTTATTTCTAGGATTCTATCTTCTAATTCACTAATCCTATCTTCTGCCTGGATGTGAGAGCTGGACTGTGAAGAAGGCTGAGCGCCGAAGAATTGATGCTTTTGAACTGTGGTGTTGGAGAAGACTCTTGAGAGTCCCTTGGACTGCAAGAAGATCCAACCAGTCCATTCTGAAGGAGATCAATCCTGGAATTTCTTTAGAAGGAATGATGCTAAAGCTGAAACTCCAGTATTTTGGCCACCTCATGTGAAGAGTTGACTCATTGGAAAAGACTCTGATGCTGGGAGGGATTGAGGGCAGGAGGAGAAGGGGATGACGGAGGATGAGATGGCTGGATGGCATCACTGACTCAATGGATGCGAGTCTGAGTGACCTCCGGGAGCTGGTGATGGACAGGGAGGCCTGGCGTGCTGCGGTTCATGGGGTCGCAAAGAGTCGGACACGACTGAGCGACTGATCTCTGATCTTCTGCCTCTGTTATTCTACTATTTGTTGCCTTCAGGGTGTTTTGGATCTCATTTATTGCATTATTCATTATGTGTTGACTTTTTTTTTATTTCTTCTAGGTCCTTGTTAAACCTTTCTTGCATCTTCTCAATCCTTGTCTCCAGACTCTTTAACTGTGATTCCATTTTGATTTCGAGATTTTGAATTAATTTCGCTATCATTATTCGGAATTCTTTATCAGGTAGATTCCCTATCTCTTCCTCTTTGGTTTGGTTTGGTGGGCATCTATCCTGTTCCTTTAGCTGCTGGGTATTCTTTTGTCTCTTCATTTTGTTAAAATTACCAAATTTAGAGTGTCCTTACTATATTCTGGTAGTTTGTTGAATTCTCTTTATTGAGGCGGTTTACAGGTCTTTTCAATATCTGATCTCTGCCCTGTTACAGAGGGGGCGGAGATGAACACCCAAATCTAAACCAGCCAGGTTCAGGCACTCGGATAATCCTCAGAAGCACAGACTTGGTTGAGTCTGTGTTTTATGCCCTTCCCAGATCCGAGTAGCGCAGGTGATGAAATGTTCAGCGAGCACAGCTGCTGCGACTTATCGCCTTTCCGCCGCTCAGTTTTATGGGTATACAAACAGCGCACTTTCTCAGGCAGATGTTGACCATCCAGAGCCCCAAGAAGTGTGAGTCAGCACAGAAACCTACTCACAGTTCCGTTAGACAGTGTCTCTCTAGGGCTGTAATTGCCCGCCTCCGGCCCTGGCTGCCTGTCACCGGAGTGGGACGGCCTGCAGCCGGCCAACTCTGTGCAGCCCTTTGTTCCGTAGGTAGTCCTGGTGGTGTCTTAAGTTAGGGCTGGCTTTTGATGTAGTAGATAACTGACAGTCTGGTTATTTCACTCAGATAGCGCCCGAGATAGCCAGGCCAAATCCTTTCTCAAAGCAATGCAGGCCTCACCGCTCCTCCTAGCCCAGCCCCCGCTTGCCAATAGCAAATACTGGTGTCCGCGCCACTTCTCCACAAAAGGAGTTACTGCAGGGCTCATTTTCTCGTTTTGAAGACAATGAGTTGTCTTTCTAAGTGCCTGATGTCCTCTGCCGGCATTCAGAAGTTGTTTTATAGAATTTATTCAGCATTCAAATGTTCTTTTAATGGATTTGTGGAGGAGAAAGTGTTCTCCCCGTCTTACTCGTCCGCCATCTTAGCTCCTCCCAAAAGCATTTATTTCTATGTATAATTGCTAGGTGGTTTTGAACACTAATTTTTATCATAATTTTTTTGAACACTGGGATTTTTATGAAGATATTAAGATTCCATTTTGAAATGCTACTTGACAAATTTTTGTTGATATCATTACAAATTTTATAAATCTCCTCCCCACCTATCCATTTAGGCTCAAAGTACATATACAGAAAAGAAGCATCTAGTTTCAATATGTTCTGAAACAAGTCATAAGCATTAGGAAGCACAATGAGAGACCATATTCTGCTGTGGACAGAATCTGGGCACTGGAGTCAGGCAGACATTCTTCCTTTTTGAGAATCATGGCTACTATTTATGTGTTTTCTCTTATGCACCAGGCAATTATGAAGGGCAGACATCATGTTTCAAGTGTAAGTGGGGAAACCAAGATCTGATAGTTTGGGTTATTTTCATCAGCTCGCTAGCTGCCACTCCAGTATTCTTGCCTGGAGAATTCCATCTACAGAGGAGCCTGGCAGGCTATAGTTCATGGGGTGGCAAAGAATCGGACATGAATGAACAACTATCACTCATTTACTCACTAGCTGAAAGGAAGGGAAGGTTAGAACCCAGTTTTCCAAATCCAAAATTGGTACATCAAGCTTGAAACCAGTTTCTGGCTTAGATGTCACTGTACAAGGGGCTTCAAAAAGGAAAAAAAAGCCTTCAAAATGAGTTAGTGCTGCAGAAAAGCATTGGTCTTTAAGGGAGTGGATTGCTGTGAGCTCAAGACTAACAAATGATCTTACATCCTGGATCTGCCACATGACATTCAGATCTGAGTTCTATGAAGTGAAAGATGGGTACAACATGAAGAAACACATATAAGAACTATTTAACAATTTTTGTAATGCATTTGAAGCAAGCAGCTCACTTATATGACATCTTTAATACAGATGGTGTTTCAGAGAGGGCAGGGGTCCCTTTGTCACCACCTACTCCTGTGCTCACTCCCAGGCAATGAATGATATTGGTTTAAACTAATTATGACCGGCTATGGCAGTCCTGTTCCTGTTGGCCAGATTCTTGATTTCACAGTTTTACTGACAGGCATTAGTGCTGCTCCACAGTATTTCTGGTTCTTCTCATTCTGGAACCTGGCTCAGCTGCAAGTCTACCTTCCCATAAATGTATATGTGGTGTGCAGTTTGCTTCAGTCAATACAGTATGAGTAGAATCGATGTGTGCTGATGCTGGCTGGAAGCTTCTAATGGTTGAAGTGAGAGTCTAAGTTCTTCTTTCCTTTTTGCTGTGGCAGTCGATATGGTTCCAGGCAGTGGACAACTCTCCATCTTGAGTCTCTGAGTGGGGAGGATATAGAACAGAGGTCCTGCTGCGTTCAGAGGAATATGTAACAGTAAGAAGATATGGACCTTTGTGATTCTTGGACACTAAAGCCCTAGGGCTGTGTGCTATCACAGCATTTCCTCATCTATCTTAATTGATGCCTGGACACACTTGGCTGCTGTTCCCTCTTTTTTCTTTCGGACTGAAGTGATCATGATGCCTGGAGGTGCTGAAGCCATCTTGACAAGTGTGAAGAGAAGCGAAGATATTAAGAATTTTAAGTGGGACAATAAGAAGAGCTTGGGTCTTTGTTACCATCACTGAACAGATGACCAACTTCAGGTATTGCCCACCTCTTAAAAAAATACTTGAATTCTTGTAACTGGCATTTTCTATTACTGCAGTGAAACATGCCGCCCCCCGCCCCCCAGCAGCTACACTGATGGACTGGCTGGTGGACTTAGGGCTGCATCCCGAGGAAGTGGCGCATAGTGGGGTTATTGTGTCCCTGGGGCCATGGTCACAATACCTGATGGTGCCCAGCCAGATGCAAGTGGGTCTGTGGGAGTCTGTGGGCAGGTGTGTGCAGTTACTATGTTTGGTGTGAGTGATCTATTTGTGGATGACTCCATAGATTAGAGATGTGAGGGGAAACTCTAATTTCACCCTGGTTGGCCCAGGGGTAAAGAATCGGACTGCAATATACGAGCCATAGGAGGTAAGGGTTAGATCCCTGGGTTAGGAAGATCCCCTGGAGGAGGGTATGGCAACCTACTCCAGTATTCTTGCCTGGAGAATCCCCATGGACAGAGAAGCCTGGTGAGTTCCAGTCCATAGGGTCCAAAGAGTCAGGCATGACTTAAGTGACTTAGCAAGCATGCATGCATTAAATATCCTATGGCATTTTTTGATCACTTGATGAAAGTAATAGGATGGTAAATGTAGGTTAATATCTCTAACAGCTGTGTTTTTGTCCAGTTCTTATATAAGTGCACATTATGCTTTTGATAGCATAATGTTTGGAGCATAAGGTTCATGGCTTTTAAATCTGTATCATTATTTTCATCAAAAGAGATGTTAGTCTTCATACTCTTAAACAATTTTGCCCTAGACTTCTGCTTATCTTACAATGATTATCATGCTTACCATCATCTTTAGTTTGTTGTTCTCTGTCTTTCCTATATTTTATGTTTTCATATCATTTCATTTTTGGCCTATCTACTTTAACTATATATATGTGTATATATGAGCAAAGAATTGTAATAGGATTAAAACAAATCCTATATATATATGTATGAATCATAATTGGATTAAAACAAATCCCATATGGGATTTGTTTACAATTCTTTGCTCTTTTATATATAGCTTTTAAAGCAATTGCTTGACATATGGTTGAAATTGATCACATTTGTTTTCTTGGAATTAACTTTCTGGTCCAGGCATTGTACAGGATGCTAAGAGTAGTCCAGTAAATCATGCCATTTGAAACAATAAAAACAACTATAACAAAACAAACAAAAAGCCAATAATGATGGGTTTTCTCTGCTTATGAGAAGCACTAAAACAATATTACCTTTGCAGATTTCTGGGAAGAGGTTGCATACATAAAACAAACACTTGTCAGTAAGCTTGTTATTTGAACCAAATGATCAACTCACATGAAAATTTTATTTTGTTTGAGTGGAACTGTGACAGTGTCACTCTGAACTAATGGTACTGGTGCTGCCATATTGCATGTGGAGGAGACATACTGAGTGTTATTTTATTTCTTTAGAAAGAAATCATTATGCAAAAATTATGTCTTGGACTGAAATTTCTTATGTTTGGCAATAAGTCCAGGAGAGGAAATTTTAATTCCAAGGGTAAATACTCTTCAAATTGGAGTTATTAATTAGAAGGCACATTGTCATCATAATTTAAATATGTTATTTGTAACATAGCAGACAAGTGAAACTATTGTTTAAAAATTACCTGAATTGTGTCTCTCCAATTTTGCTCCAGGTTGGTTCTTTCATGCTTATTTCAGCCCAGTGGGAGTTCATAGAAAGGCCCTAGCTGTTTGACATGTCATTTGGCTTTAAAAATAGGCTAAAAGTTAATCAAATCTATGTATTCATGGAAATGGATGCTATGGTTCAGAAAACCTGGTTTAGACAGTTACGGCACCCTCTCCAAAGTCACTGGGGAAGGTGACTGTAGTCATGAAATTAAAAGACACTTGCTCTTTGGAAGAAAAGCCAGGACAAACCTAAACAGCATATTAAAAAGCAGAGACATCACTTTGCTGACAAAGGTCCATCTAGTCAAAACTATGGATTTTCCAGTAGTCATGTACAGATGTGAGAGTTGAATGGTAAAGAAGGCTGAGCCCTAAAGGATTGGTGCTTTTGAACTGTAGTGCAGAAGAAGACTTTTAAGAGTCACTTGGACAGCAAGGAAATTAAACCAGTCAATCCTAGAGGAAATCAACCCTGAATATTCACTGGAAGGACTGATGCTTAAGCTGAAGCTCCAATACTTTGGCCACCTGATTCAAAGAGCTGACATATTGGAAAAGACTCTGATGCTGGGAAAGACTGAGGGCAGGAGGAGAAGAGGGAGGAAGAGGATGAGATGTTTGGGTAGCATTACCAACTCAATGGACTTGAGTTTGAGCAAACTCCAGGGGATAGTGAAGGACAGGAAAGCCTGGCATACTGCAGTCCACAGGTTTGCAAAAAGTCAGGCATGACTCAGTGACCAAACAACAATGGCTCCCCCTCAAGATTCATTACTATCAGATCAGATCAGGTCAGTCGCTCAGTTGTGTCCGACTCTTTGTGACCCCAAGAACTGCAGCACACCAGGCCTCCCTGTCCATCACCAGCTCTCGGAGGTCACTCAGACTCACATCCATCGAGTCAGTGATGCCATCCAGCCATCGCATCCTCTGTCGTCCCCTTCTCCTCCTGCCCTCAATCCCTCCCAGCATCAGAGTCTTCTCCAATGAGTCAACTCTTCGCATGAGGTGGCCAAAATACTGGAGTCTCAGCTTTAGCATCATTCCTTCCAAAGAAATCCCAGGGCTGATCTCCTTCAGAATGGACTGGTTGGATCTCCTTGCAGTCCAAGGGACTCTCAAGAGTCTTCTCCAACACCACAGTTCAAAAGCATCAATTCTTCGGCGCTCAGCCTTCTTCACAGTCCAGCTCTCACATCCATACATGACCACAGGAAAGACCATAGCCTTGACTAGGCGAACCTTTGTTGGCAAAGTGATGTCTCTGCTTTTGAATATGCTATCTAGGTTGGTCATAACTTTCCTTCCAAGGAGTAAGCATCTTTTAATTTCATGGCTGCAGTCACCATCTGCAGTGATTTTGGAGCCCAGAAAAATAAATTCTGACACTGTTTCCACTGTTTCTCCATCTATTTCCCATGTAGTGATGGGACTGGATGCCATGATCTTTGTTTTCTGAATGTTGAGCTTTAAGCCAACCTTTTCACTCTCCACTTTCACTTTCATCAAGAGGCTTTTTAGTTCCTCTTCACTTTCTGCCATAAGGGTGGTGTCATCTGCATATCTGAGGTTATTGATATTTCTCCCGGCAATCTTGATTCCAACTTGTGTTTCTTCCAGTCCAGCATTTCTCATGATGTACTCTGCATATAAGTTAAATAAACATGGTGACAATATACAGCCTTGACGTACTCCTTTTCCTATTTGGAACCAGTCTGTTGTTCCATGACCAGTTCTAACTGTTGCTTCCTGACCTGCATACAGATTTCTCAAGAGGCAGATCAGGTGGTCTGGTATTCCCATCTCTTTCAGAATTTTCCATAGTTTATTGTGATCTACACAGTCAAAGGGTTTGACATAGTCAATAAAGCAGAAATAGATGTTTTTCTGGAACTCTCTTGCTTTTTCCATGATCCAGCGGATGTTGGCAATTTGATCTCTGATTCCTCTGCCTTTTCTAAAACCAGCTTGAACATCAGGAAGTTCACGGTTCACATATTGCTGAAGCCTGGCTTGGAGAATTTTGAGCATTACTTAACTAGTGTGTGAGATGAGTGCAATTGTTCGGTAGTTTGAGCATTCTTTGGCATTGCCTTTCTTTGGGATTGGGATGAAAACTGACCTTTTCCAATCTTGTGGCCACTGCTGAGTTTTCCAAATTTGCTGGCAGATTAAGTGCAGCATTTTCACAGCACCATCTTTCAGGATTTGGAATAGCTCCACTGGAATTCCATCACCTCCACTAGCTTTGTTCGTAGTGATGCTTTCTAAGGCCCACTTGACTTCACATTCCAGGATGTCTGGCTCTAGGTGAGTGATCACACCATCGTGATTATCTTGGTCGTGAGGATCTTTTTTTGTACAGTTCTTCTGTGTATTCTTGCCATTTCTTCTTAATATCTTCTTTAGTTGTTGACAATTTGCTTAATATTAGATAATAGTATTATGTAAACTTCATAATATCAGCATAGATAATCTGTTCATATAGTTCACGGGTAAAATCTGTAAGATATGCCTTCATCTTCCATTTTCCACTTTCCAGTCCTGCTCAATAGCACTGACTGCCCCTTTCATACTCTGAGCATGCTCACACTTCTATGACATGTCTGTCTCATTTTTCTGTCTTCGTAGAGGTGTGCTAGTGGGGAGGCAGGTATCCACTCCAATGCCTGATCTAAAACTTTTTCTAGATTGTGCTTAAGAAATCTTTGCTGTGTGAATGAATGAATAAAATCCAGAACTCAGTACTGAGAATTTGTGACCAATATTTTTTAAGCTTTTGATTTATCTTTTCAGTGTCTTATTCAAAGTCAGATTTAAAAAAACTCCATTCTTTTATTTTTTTTTTAATTTATTTATTTTAATTGAAGGCTAATTACTTTACAATATTGTAGTGGTTTTTGCCATACATTGACATGCATCAGCCATGGTGTACATGTGTTCCCCATCCTGAACCCCTCTCCCACATCCCTCTCCATCCCATCCCTTAGGGTCATCCCAGTGTACAAGCCCTTAGCACCCTGTCTCATGCACTGAACCTGGACTGGTGGTCTATCTCACATATGATAATATACCTGTTTCAATGCTATTCTCTTGAATCATCCCACCCTCACCTTCTCTCACAGAGTCCCAAAGTCTGTTCTTTACATCTGTGTCTCTTTTGCTGTCTCGCATATAGAGTCATTGTCACCATCTTTCTAAATTCCATATATATGCGTTCATATACTGTACTGGTGTTTTTCTTTCTGACTTACTTCACTTTGTATAATAGGCTCCAGTTTCATCCACCTCATTAGAACTGATTCAAATGCATTCTTTTTCATAGCTGAGTAATATTCCATTGTGTATATTTACCACAGCTTTCTTATCCATTCGTCTGCTGATGGACATCTAGGTTGCTTCCATGTCCTAGCTATTGTAAACAGTGCTGCGATGAACATTGGGGTAACACGTGTCTCTTTCAATTCTGGTTTCCTTGGTGTGTATGCCCAGCAGTGGGATTGCTGGGTCATAAGGCAGTTTTATTTCCACACTGTTTTTTAAGGACTCTCCACACTGTTCTCCATAGTGGCTGTACTAGTTTGCATTCCCACCAACAGTGTAAGAGGGTTCCCTTTTCTCCGCACCCTCTCCAGTATTTATTGTTTGCAGACTTTTTGATAGCAGCCATTCTGTCTGGTGTGAGATGGTACCTCATTGCAGTTTTGATTTGCATTTCTCTGATAATGCGTGATGTTGAGCATCTTTTCATGTTTTGTTAGCCATCAAAACATCTCCATTCTTAATACCTTTGTCTTCCCTCCAAAAACTTGCAGAGAGGAAGATGGAAGTACAGGGAACAGATATTTTATTTTCTCCATGAGAAGGAGCAGACTTCCCCTGGGCACACAGGCTGTCCCAGGGCCTTTCATTCACCTTATAATTGTTGCTGGGCAAGGGAAATACAAACATCACCCTCAACAAATTTCACTCAATGTCTTGTGGCCATGATACCTTTCCAGGTGTCCAGCATCTGCTTGGTTCTAGGGCATAGAGATGGATATTGGCAGTCTTACCTCAAGACTTCAACAACACTCTCTACAAAGCAATGCTATCTTATCCATAAAGGGCAGCAGAAATGGTTGGGATGCAAGAGAGGGAACAATCAGGGGAGGCAAAATTTCAGACGGGGTTTGATAGATTGCAAGAAGAGGAGAAACCCTCCTGCCTAAGGTGCAGAGGTGAAAGGGAGTGAGGTCTTGGGGATGGTGAGTAATTTCCTGAATGAGGGGCAATAAAGTTGGAGGAGTAGGTTTAAATAAGCCTTGATTGTGCACTTAAGAACCTCAGGCTTAACCTGAAAGATATAGAGGTCACTGAATAATGACAAGCTGAAGCTGAAACTCCAATACTTTGGCCACCTGATACGAAGAGCTGACTCATTTGAAAAGACCCTGATGTTGGGAAAGATTGATGGCAGGAGGAGAAGGGGATGACAGAAGATGAGATGGTTGGATGGCATCACTGACTCAATGGACATGAGTATGGGTCAACTCTGGGAGTTGGTGATGGACAGGGAGGCCTGGAGTGCTGCGGTTCATGGGGTCACAAAGAGTTGGACACAACTGAGTGACTGAACTGAACTGAACTGAACTGAATAATGACAATTAGGAGGTGGTTTGATCCACTCTGGTTTTTAGAAAGACTATCTGAGCAGGAGTGTCCAGGACACAAAACAATGTGAAGAGACTACAGATGCTTCATCTTCCCCAGCAGGACTGTATGTGAATGTACAAGGGTGGGTGGCTTCAGCTCAGCCAGCTTCAGCTAACAAGTTGCTGTTTCTAGCTAGTGTCTGTCTCTCTGGGTGAAATTGCTACTAGGCAAAGTTTACGGTCGAGTATTACATTTGAGTACGTGTCTCCACCGGACACAGTGCTGACTGCTCTATCTCTGTCTCTGATGCTATTATGTCCATCTCTACTCCACTGAGAGTCAACTTTATCAGAAGAAGCAAGAAGACAGATTTAAAGATAACAGCATGGCGCCAGTACATAGAAGGCACTGGTAAATTAGAATATGGTCTAACCAAGTGCAGAGTCCCTGGTATATTGAGTAAGTGGGACTCGAGCAGCAACATTGTTCCTCTAAGTGTGTCTGGTCAGCCAAACAAGAGTGAGCTAGTAAGACAGTCCCGGACTCCTACACCAGTGGTTTGCAATCACACGCCGTGGTTCTTACATTGTTAAGTGCCACGAGGTATACTCATCCATAATTTTTGACGTTGACTCAAGACACAATCAGAATGAGAGACAACACAAGGAAGAGCCACACTTAATTATTCTTTAGGGGCTTACTCAAGCATAAGCATATCCCCAAATAATTTACAAAAAGGTGTTTTTTTCCAGTATTATTTACAATTTTTCAACTGTAGCAGTGTGCAGGTGTCTATTAATGCATACGTCTCTGTGACTTGATGGCTTGTTTGAAAAAATGCTCATGTTTCTCAAATAAATAAATGTAGACACCTCAGTGTTCACTGTTTATGATAGCCAAGACATGGAAACAATCCAAGTGCCCATCAACAGACAGTTGAGAAGGCATGATATATTATATGTACAATGGACTATTTATTACTCAGATGTACAAAATAATGAAAATTTGCCATTTGTACCAACATGGGTGGACCTAGAGAATATCATGCTAAGTGAAATAAGTCAAAGACAATTTTATATAATGTCACTTACATGTAGAATCTAAAGATAATACAAGTGAATCTATAAAAAATGGACTCACAGACATAGAAAATAAACTTATGGTTAACAAAAGAGAAAGGGAAAGAGGGAGGAAAAAATTAGGAGTACAGGATTAACAGGTACAAACTACTGTACATAAAATAGATGAGCAATAAGGATTTACTATATAGCACAAGGAATTGTGTTCCATATATTATAAATAATATATGATGGAGAATAATCTCCATTATTCTCCAAAAAATGGAATTACTTTGCTGTACACCTGAAATTAACATAATATTGTAAGTCAACTATACTTCAAGAAATAAGTAAGTAAAATGTCAGCTCTGCAATTTTACTTGCTACAAACAAGCAGTGTACACTAAATGGAGTGAGGACTAATCAGGTTTAAACTGCTTCTATTCAATTTCTCCATGTGATCCTTCCAAGTCACTAGCAATGTTCTGCTCAGCAAGCAGACTCCAGCAGGTCCATATAGAAAGGTCCATGGGTCACCTAACAACAAAAGAGCATGTGCTCCATAATCAGAGCCTCACACTGGTCTGTGAGTCAAAGTGGTGATTGTTGGCAGGTGAAATAAACAAGAGGTGAGTTACCACCTATTCTGAACAACATTGTAATTCTCAGGAGTGATTTTCCAAAGTTCCAAGAATCAGAGGGTTTTATTACATTAAAAAAATTAAATGTGTTTATAATTTGTTTCCATTAGGTCAAGTGTGAGACTGATTCATTTTCCTGCTAAAGCTCAGAAGGGTGTTTTACAAGCCAAATAAAGAATGAGCAGCACATGTAACAACAGAGCTCATGAGTAGCTGGGGGTGGTTTGAAGGGCAGTGTTTTGGTGTCAGGGAGTCCAGTTTTATCCCCTTCCTTCGATGGGGCCTCTCCAGCCATGGTTTGATTCTCTGAGAGGATTTCCCCACGCGGGGTTGTGGGAGGGCCTGATAACTGTCAGCACTGCCATCCCTTACCTTCATCCCTGGAACACTGCTCCCTCTTCCTCCCTGGAGTCCCCACAATCACCGGCTCTGTGCCTCCAGCCCGTCTCTGGGCCCAGAAGAACCTGGAAACCCAGTTTATACTTTATGAGGGGCTTGTCAGATCAGCGCCTTGAGGAAACTCACAGTCATAAGGTGTTTTGAATGGTTGAATGGGCTTCATCCTCAGAGAGATGAACTGCCTTCCACAGGGTTTGCTATGATCTAAATGTGCTAAAGTCACTTCAATCATGTCTGACTCTTTGCGACCCTATGGGCTGCAACCTGCCAGGCTCCTCTTTCCATGGGATTCTCCAGGCAAGAATACAGGAGTGGGTTGCTGTGCCCTCCTTTAGGGGGATCTTCCCAACCCAGGGATCAAACCCACGTCTCTTAATTCCCCCGTCCTTTCTGCCGCATGAGGACACAGTTAGAAGCTGTTGTCTATGAAACCAGGAAGGAGGCCTCATTCACCAGACACTAGATCTGCTGGCTCCTTGATCCCTGAATTCCAGCCTTTGAAACTGTGAGAAATAGGTTTCTTGTTTATAATCCAGCTGGTCTGTGGTATTCTGGTATAGCTGCCCATACAGACTAAGATAGACAGAAATTAGCTGATCCTGGATTCATATCTAGTGCTGAATAAAGCCTGGTCCTGCCACTTTCTCATCTGAGGTCAGATACACCTGCTGGTGGCCTGACAAGATGACAGGGTGGCCCTGGAGGGGCAGTTTGGGCAATAAATGGCGATAATAAAGTCCCAGGGGACTGCAGCCCATCTGGCCTGCCTGATTGCCCATAATGAATCTTTCCTTGATGATGGAAGCCTTCTGGAAGGAATCTGGAATGCAGAGGCTCTGCCAAAGAAAACATTTTTTCTGGCCCCTAAACCTGCCCTCCTTGGCCCCTGTCTGAGCATGGGCTGAGTGAACCATGCAGTAGTCCCACTTGATGGGAGAACTCTCCCCCTGCCTGTGGCCAGGACTCCCAGGAGAGAGGTGCTGAGTTCCCCCAGGGCAGGCCACCGGGTCCATGGCTGAGGTCACCTGTGCTCTACCTTCAATGGCACCTGAAGAGTTGTCCCTTCCAGGATTTCATTGCAAAATTTTGGGGGAAGGAAATGTGTCCAGCCGGATGAATCGATAAGGTGGCTGAGTAAGTATGGGTCATGGAAACATAACAGTGAGGAAGAAAGTCATAAATCAGATTTGGATGCTGGGGTCTGAATGCAGGTGGAATGAAAACAAGGTCATTAAAAGGTTATTTGTTTTCTTAAAGTGTTGGCCAGCATCCTAGCATTTTCAGCAAGTGAAATGGGCTGTCAGTGGCCACTGGGGAGGAGTTGAGGTGTTACAACTTGGAAAGAGGCTGGTGCGTCAGGAACGGTATCCTCAGCCAGTAGGGTGCCCCTGCATATGGGTCACTGAGTGAAGGGTGAGTGAGAATGGGGCCTGAGACCCAGGGCAGAACATTAACTAAGCTGATGAAAAACTCAAGCAACCTCATCACAATAAGGCAGTGTGAGGGTAACTCTTTTCTAAATATCAGGACTGCACACTTGATTTTTTTGAGAAATGCCATGGCTTAGATCCTTCTCACAAAGTCTTCACAGCTGCCTTAAAGTTAAATCCTGACTTTCAAGGCTGACACCCATGACTTTTCTGTCTACCAAGCTGCCAGGACTCTTGTTTACTCTGCTAGGACCCACAGACCAAAGTGGAATTGTGCACCCATTTCATATTTCTGTAACTTTGCATTTCCTATCTGCTCTCACTGGAAGGTTCTGTTTATCACTGGGCAAATTCTGGCTCTCCCATTCTGCCATCCTTATAGAGTGTTTCCCAACTCAGTTGTCCCCCAGTTTGTATCCTATAACATGTAATACAGCCCTAAGGTCCTTATTATTTGGTTCTCTGAATAATTCTGCATTTATGTACCTTTTCTAATAAAAAAAAATAGGTAGCATTGATCTAGGTGGTAAAGAATTCACCTGCCAATGCAGGAGATACAAGAGATGTGGGTTTGATCCTTGGGTCAAGAAGATCCCTGAAGAATGAAATGGCAACCCACTCCAGTATTCTTGCCTGGGAAATTCCATGGATAGAGGAGCCTGGTGGACTACAGCCCAGAAGGTTGCAAAAAGTCAGACATGACTGAGCAACTAAGCACAGTGGGGCAGCACACAGCATTGATCCAGACCTTGCTATGTGCCAGCCACAGCGCCAAGCATGTTGCATGTATCATTTTACTTACTTCTTGTAGCAATTCCTTCAGCTGCTGCTCTTCTCATATCATCCTTTCCCAGGGGAGGAATGGACACTTAGTTGTGAACTTGCCCAAGGTCACATATAGGAAAGATTAGAGCCCAAATTCGAACCCAAGTCATCTGACCCTGGAGGTGAAATGCCTGGCCACTGATTTGTCAGCTCTGTGAGAGGCTGAGTTCTCTGAGGGTTGGGTTGGGACTTACCCTTGCCCTTTTTCATAAAAACCCAGATCATCTTCATCTTTGGATGAACTCCCCCACCTTTCCAAATGTAAGTGGCACAGATACCTACGCAGCTGCGAGAAACATTTCCCTTCATGCACTTGGATGGACATCCAGGCATTGAGGACCTTCCTCCCATCCCATCATGTGCGGAGGGAGAACAAATTCCAATTTCCTTATGGTCGTTTCTCCAGTCTCCTCGTTTGCAGGGCCAGGGGAAGATAGGCCAGCAAGCCCTTTATGCATCTTTCTGAGCAGGTGTGCGACTATTGATCCCCTCAGGAGTCAGAGTGCCATCTGGGCTGCTTCCTGGTGCCAACTCTAGGACCAAGCCTGAATAATGCTGCTCTCTGCTGGTATCACTGCTGCCCAGATCCAGAGCCCACCCCACCCCAAGGAGAAGAGAGTATAACAACTGATGTTCTCAATGCTTAAGGTTGGGGGTTTTGGTGTCTTGACTGCTTATGTAGAGTGATAACAACAGCAATAGCAAGAAATGACCACCTGCCTTCTGGACATTAGTACTGGGCCTGTGACCTCCAGTAATCCTTTGCTCTTCCCCATTGCCATGAGCTGTATTATATATGAGAAAATTAGGCTTTGGGGATTAAGTAATTTTTCATAATGTAAAAAGTTTGTGAGTGATTGACCTGATACTAAAGCCCATGCTTTTAACATAATTGGAAAATGCCTCCCTTCCTCTCTTTCTCTCCTTCCCTCTCTTCCTTCCTTCCTTCATATATTCCTTAGGATATGGCCATGGATCTGGTTCACACCAAGACAAATATGTCCTTCCTTGGAAGAGCACAATAGGGTGGGGCCCCAAGAATGCTGCCCCAGGCTGTACAGGTGCAGAGGGAGGCAGACCCAGGGGAGAGGAGGGGTGTGGGAGCCAGTGAGGCAATGCACCCAGGAGTAAGTTCTGGAGTGGCCAGATGAAGCCCATTTGCTGGAGAGCCTGGGAGGGAAGGAGAGAGTCTAAATCTTGTGTTCAGGATGATGAAGCATGGGCTGGACAGCGTAGTGGAGCAAGGAGGAGGAGCAGTGGCCTTTGAAGAAGGTCAATAGGACCCTGATTGTCATGGATGGGACAGCTCTCAAATGGGAAGAGGTTTAAAGTAGAGGGTGAAAATTAGGAATCAGGGTCCATGAGTTTAGTTTGACTCATATCATGCTTCTGCTGTAGTTTTTGTTTTGCATTTTAATTGAGCCAATTGAATAACCAACAGATTACACATAGAAGTCTAGATTTTTTTCTCTCTTTTCTCTGTAAATCAGATTGACTATGTTTGGCATGGACTGCAGTGGGTTGACATGTTTGTGGCCATTTTCCAAGGGCATGGCTCCCTTCTCCTAGGCTTACTCAACCTCTAGGGCACCAACTCACCAGGCAAGAGGTGCTCCTCAACCTGCCTGGGCCTGGGGCATTTGAAACTGATTCTAGCCCTCAGGTGTGGGATTGGGTTAGTGTCTGAAAGGAGGGCAGTGAAGATCATTACAGGTGAGAAGATCCTTACATTTGGCCTGGGGTGCTGGCTGTGTCATCCTGACAGATACTGAGGTCCCCTAGGATGTCAGCAGGAGTTGCGGAGGTGATCCCCAGCCTGTACTTATCATGGTGGATACTTAGGATAGCCATGTGGGGTGAGGATGGGCAGAGGGTGAACAACCAGATACCAGGAGCCTCAAAGGACATTTTTACATGCAGATGGGAAAGCAAAGACATTTCACAGTTTACATTCTACTCAAATACAAAAAGAGAAATGAACAGATTTACTTAGCGATTAAGGCTTTAATTGGCCTGAGGGGGGAGTCAGTGTGTACAATTGCTAATGTTGTTTTGTTCCTTTGGATTTGGGTTAAAAATGCAATTTATTTTGCTTAGGGACTTTTAGGGATTTTCCAAGGCTAAAACCATGTAAGTGTCAATCATACAGCAGGCAATCTGCTCTTTCTTTATCATACTTTAAAGTCATTTAATGAAAACTTAGGGAACAGACTTGGGAATATAATACAATTTGACTCCTTTAAATTGAATACATACTTTCTAAACCTCAATAGATCATTTCCAGGAAAAGAATGGCTGTGATACTGGACTTATTGTTATAAAATTAGGCAGACTGAGAGGGTTGCTTGTACTATTCATGGAAAATAGCTGAGTCACAAAAGGGAATTGCTAAGACTTTGTCCTATAAGTAATGCTGGGTAACTTCTTCAGCACTGAACTGAGTTTCAGTGATTTCTTCACGCCTATCCCTCAGTTCCCACCAGCATGTGGTAGGTGTGGGGACTGCCAGGTCACAGCCTGCCATGACCTGATTCTTAATTGCCAGCCCTTTCTCCAGTGTTATAGCTGCCATTTGGGGTCAGATGAAAATGAAGCATGTTAGAAAGTGTCACATTCCTGGCTTTATCTCCACCTTCTAACAGAGGAACCTGAATGGTGAAAAGTCTCTTCTTTCCTGTCTCAGAATCCATTTTCACAGTTGGCTATTATAGGAGCTGATCTCTTGACTATGCATTTTCCATGTACCCAAACTCAACATTTCCTAAACTGACCTCTTTTGGAAACTGTCTTAACTTGAGCTTCCTGAATTATCTCCTGAAATCCTATGTTCTAGTGGTTCAGCCAGTTGTCTCCTTTGCACTCCTCTGGACCAGAACTGCCCTGGCCTTTCCTGCCCCCAGATCATCCTTCATATACAGGTGGTGAATATATATATACTCCCAATAAAAAATTACCAACATACAAGAAAAACCCAAATGGTTCAGAAATAGTAATATACAAAGTATGCAACAAAATATGTATGAATACCTTCAGAACCTCAGTGTACAGAAAGACTTACAGTGTCTTAGTTAGAGGCAATAGTGAAGGATTGATTAATTTGAAAACTTAAAAGGAAAAATGTGTTCATGGCAGAAAGCACCAAGAATAATCTCGAGTCTATATTTGCAACATATGTCACAGATAAGGGAACTAATAGTCCTTATTTATAAAGAACATTTTAAAAGAATCTGAACTTTTTTATGCAGGAACTATTTTTATCTTGTTAAAATATTTCTTAATAATCTGGCAATTATTACTTGAAAAAGAGTCCAGAACATAGATTTATGACTGTACTAGCCCTGTCCTTGATGAGAGACTTATGGATTATATACAAAATATTATTCCTTAGGGTGGAATTACTGAAAGTCAAAGATGATGTGAACTTGCTAGAGCTTAGTCCTGCCTGTCTAGCTGCTTCCATCAGACCACAAGCAGGTAAAAAGATCAACATAGTTTAAGCCTTTGAATTTAAATAGTTAACAATGGTTTGAATGCTCTTTCTCAAACGCATCAGCTCAAAATTTGGTCAAAAGACAACTTGTCAATCACAAATTCATCTACTTTTGTCTTTTTGGACATATGTTTGGACAAGACATTCAGAATAATTTGACGTTATTACTATCTTTAAACTAAGTCTAAAAATCTTATAAAAGTGGCTACACATGTGTGTTCAATCACTCAGTCATGTCTGACTGTTTGCAGCCCCATGAGCTGTAGCCCGCTGGGCTCCTCTGCCCATGGGATTTTCCAGACAATAATACTGGAGTAGGTTGCCATTTCCTTCTCCAGGGGATCTTCCTGACCCAGGGATTGAACCCATGTCTTCTGCATTAGCAGGTGTAGTCTTTACCACTGAGCCAACAGGAAAGCCCATAAAAATGGCTAAAGGAGATTTAAGGACTTCAAAACCTTGATGCTATATATGTTGGTGAGCCTCTGGTGAAATGGATACTGTTATAGTTCTGTGTTGGGAAAGTTAAGTGGCACAGTCCCAGGGCGATGAATTTCCAAAATACATGTGCATTTATCCTTTGACTCAGCAATCTCACTTCTAGAAAATTTCCCTAAAGACACACCTCTAAAATACAAAAATACATGAGCACAAAATTATTGGTTAGCATTGTTTGTAATTGCAAAATATTGGAAATTACCAAAATGCCCAACTATAGGAGAATGAGTTTAAAAATTTGGTACTTACACAAATGAGAAATATGCAGCCGTATGAAAGAATAAGAAAGATCTATATGAAGAGTCCGCAGTAAATTCTGAGTCTCTGTTTACTAAAATAGGAAAGACTATCAAGGAGAATGTATAGTATGCTGCCTATTCTGATGAAGAAATGATAAATAATAAAATATACAGGTATTTGACAATTTTGGCAAAAACAAAACAGAAAAGCACTGGAAGGATAAATCAGAAAACAGGAAAACTGGCTCTAAACTGGGTGAGACCAATGGTGTTAAAGGGGCAGAGGAAGGAGTTAATTTTCTGGTTATGTCTTAAAGGATTTTGACTTTTGGAAACACTGGTATTCCACATATTCAAAAATAACATTAAATAAACAATTATGGGGAAAAATCTAATACTGAATACAATTAGTAACAGATGAATATGAAAGTCTACTTCATACACACAGTGGAGGAAAAAAATCAAATGCAAGTAGCTGGAACATGGTAACTTGATTGTAAAATGGCAGTCTTAACTGCAATTAGTTGTGCACTCTCATTAGTAAGTCTGGGTTTGTAGTGTTGTGTGTATAGCAATTCTGAAGCTATTTTAATGTAGGATAAGCCAGGCTTCAGCAATACATGAACTGTGAACTTCCAGATATTCAAGCTGGTTTTAGAAAAGTCAGAGGAACCAGAGATCAAATTGCCAACATCCGCTGGATCATGTAAAAAGCAAGAGAGTTCCAGAAAAACATCTATTTCTGCTTTATTGACTATACCAAAGCCTTTGACTGTGTGGATCACAATAAACTGTGGAAAATTCTGAAAGAGATAGGAATACCAGACCACCTGATCTGCCTCTTGAGAAACCTATATGCAGGTCAGGAAGCAACAGTTAGAACTGGACATGGAAAAACAGACTGGTTCCAAATAGGAAAAGGAGTATGTCAAGGCTGTATATTGTCACCCTGCTTATTTAACTTCTCTGCAGAGTACATCATGAGAAACGCTGGGCTGGAAGAAGCACATGCTGGAATCAGGATTGCTGGGAGAAATATCAATAACCTCAGATATGCAGATGACACCACCTTTATGGCAGAAAGTGAAGAGGAACTAAAAAGCCTCTTGATGAAAGCGAAAGAAGAGAGTGTAAAAGTTGGCTTAAAGCTCAACATTCAGAAAACAAAGATCATGGCATCCAGTCCCATCACTTCATGGGAAATAGATGTGGAAACAGTGGAAATAGTGTCAGACTTTCTTTTTCTGGGCTCCAAAATCACTGCAGATGGTGACTGCAGCCATGAATTAAAAGACGCTCACTCCTTGGAAGAAAAGTTATGACCAACCTAGATAGCATATTCAAAAGCAGAGACATCACTTTGCCAACAAAGGTCCATCTAGTCAAGGCTATGGTTTTTCCAGTGGTCATGTATAGATGTGAGAGTTGGACTGTGCAGAAAGCTGAGCGCCAAAGAATTGATGTTTTTGAGCTGTGGTGTTGGAGAAGACTCTTGAGAGTCCCTTGGACTGCAAGGAGATCCAACCAGTCCATTCTGAAGGAGATCAGCCCTGGGATTTCTTTGGAAGGAATGATGCTGAAGCTGAAACTCCAGTACTTTGGCCACCTCATGTGAAGAGTTGACCCATTGGAAAAGACTCTGATGCTGGGAGGGATTGGGGGCAGGAGGAGAAGGGGACGACAGAGGATGAGATGGCTGGATGGCATCACTGACTTGATGGACGTGAGTCTGAGTGAACCCCGGGAGTTGGTGATGGACAGAGGCCTGGTGTTCTGGGGTTCATGGAATTGCAGAGTCAGACACAACTGAGCGAATGAACTGAACTGAACTGAAGGCAAACAATGGTAATCACTATGGGATTCAGAGCTTCCATTTGACTAGGGTGATGGCAAAGAAAGAAGTCGTAGTAATGGAGGTATTGGAATGTGTGTGTATGTGTATCTGTTTACCCCCCCACCCCATACACACATGCATATGCACATGTATACACACATGTACACACTAGTTTTGTCTACTGAAAATGTCAAGAACCAAAGATATCTCAGGAGCAAAAGAGTCCAGATCTTGGTATTAAAAAAAAAAGTCCAATTTTGATTGATTATAGGTTTGAAGTCTGAGGGGATGATATCTTCAGCTTTGGTCTTTTCTTTTTCTTAATATTGCTTTGGCAATTTGAGATATTTTGTAGTTCCATATAATTTTAGGGTTATTTGTTCTAGTTCTATGAAAAATGCCTTGAGTATTTTAATATGGACTGCATTAAATCTATAGGTTCCTTCAGGTAGTATGGCCATTTTAACAATATTTATTCTAATCCAAGAGCACAGGTTATCTTTCTTTATATCATCTTCAATTTCCTTCATCAATGTTAAACAGTTTTCTTTTGCTTCCCTGGTTAAGTTTATTTCCAGTTATTTTATTCGCTTTGATGCAATTTTAAACAGGACTGTTTTTGTGCTTTCTCTTTCTGATAGTGTATAGAAAAGCAACAGATTTGTGTATATTAATCTCCTATCCTACAACTATACTGAACTTATTTATTAGTTCTAATAGTTTTTGGGTGGAGATTTTAAGGTTTTCTATATAAAGTATGTCATCTGCAAATAGTGAGAGTTTTATTTCCAGCTTGGCATAATACTGGCACAGAAACAGACACAGCAATCTATGGAAGAGAACAGAGAGCCCAGAAATAATCTCACAATTAAGCGCTAACGAGGGAGGCAAGAATATATAAATGCGAAAAGATGGATCTCTGTAATAAGTGGTGCTGGGGAACGTGGACAGCCAAATGTGAAACAATGAGACTGTAACATTTCCTCATACCATGTAAACCATAAAACTACTAGAAGAGAACACAGAATCCTCATTGACACCTTTTGGATTTGTCTCCTAAGGCAAAAGAAATAAAAGCACAAATAAAAAAATGAAACCTGATTAAACTTAAACGTTTAAGTTTAAACTAATTAAACAATTTTTGCTGTTGTTGCACAGAAAAGAAACCATCAACAAAGTGAAAAGACAAGATTTCTCCCAACCTACAGAGTGAGAGAAATTATTTGTAAATGATTTGACCTACAAGGGGCTAGTATCTAAAATATACAAAGAAGCCACACGACAACTCATTATGTAAAAAAAAAACCTAATAAAAAATGGGCGGAAGACCTGAATAGACATTTTTCCAAAGAAGACATACAGATGGCCAACAGGCTCAGGCACAGGAAAGATCCTCAACATTGCTAATTATTAGAGAAGTGCTGAAAACAACAACAAAAAAGTAAAATATTACCTGACGCCTGTCAGAATGACTATTACCAAAAAGTCTATAAATAGCAAATATTGGAGAGAATGTAAAGAAAAGGAAATGTCTGTGGGGATTTAAGTTGGTACAGCCACTGTGGAAAACAGTATGGAGGGGCCAGTTAGGAGTATGAGATTAAGAGATACAAACTACTATGCATAAAGTAGGTAAGCAACAAATATATATTGCAAAACACAGAGAATTATAGCTGTTATCTTGTTTCTTTTCTTTTTTTTAAATTGAAGTCTAGTTGATTTCCAAAGTGTTAATTTCGCTGTATATCATTATCTTGTTATCACTTTTAATGGAGTATTATCTGTAAAAATACTGAATCACTATGCTATATACAGTAACTAGGTAGAACATGGACTGATAAAGGTGGAGAGAGAGTGGAATTTTTTTACAATAATGATTTAGCAATCATCACAAGGTAATTGATTTGAGCAGGAAGTCATCAACAGGTTCTAGTTCTTGGAAATACTTTGGTTAGAAGCAATCTTCCAGCAGGTACAAAGGGGAAAAGTTAGTTGCAGTGGAGAAACCAGGCAACACCTTTCCTAGGGTCAAGATTGGCAAAGGGCAGATGGGTAATGTGTGCCTTTGATCATCATCTCCTGAGGATGACACAAAATCATGTTATTTCTGGTAGAGAATTCATGAGGATGCATCCAATGAGTCAAATGAAGAAATGTTATATGAAATATCTGATCTATTGTTATCAGTGTTGTGATAGGAAGTGTTCTAGATTAAAGAAGACTAAGGAACCAAGATGGACAATGTGGTGTGTCACTCTGGAGTGAATCCTGGGCTGAGGAGAAATATACTGTAAAGAACAACTGAAAAAAAAATGGAGTATTGACTGTAGGCTATTTATGAAAATTAAATTAATATGAAAAATACATATTATATTCATGAAAAATTTCCTGAATTTATAAACTGTATTATAGTCATAGAAAAAGTAAGATCCTTGTTTTAGGAAATACGTGCTGAAGTATTAAGGGGCAAAATGAACACAAATACTCTTAAATGGTTCAGAAAAATAAACTACAAAGATAGAAAGAATAAAGACTCTAAAATGGCAAAAATATTACAAAAATGGTGAACCTGTATAAACTTTCTCTGTATTGTTCTTTAACTTTTTAATAAGTTTGAAATTACTTCCAAATTTAAAAAGTCAGAGAAATAAGTAAACCACTCTTCGACAATGGTATACAAGTCAGGAGTGGACAAATGTCATTCAGTTGTGCAAAGGTCCTCGCATTACCAGGCAAGTGGCTATGGTACAAATTAACATTAGACTTTACTAAGTTAAAAATTCATGTCACAATCTCTAAGATAACCAGTAAAACAATATGAAATAATATTTGATTATGAAAATAATAGAGAAGAAAATGGAATAAAAAATAATCAGTCCAAAATAAGGCAAGATGAGAAACTGAAAGGAAGATAAAATAGGTGGAAAATAGTAGTATAAAACAAACAATGTGATAGAAAGTAAATCAGTAAATAAATTAATTGCAAAGAGGTGAAATTCTTCAAAACAACAGCTTAAATAAATAAAAGACAATGATATGCTATTTTCTCTCTTGTAAAATTGAAAATGGAGCTGCTGCTGCTGCTGCTGCTGCCAAGTCGCTTCAGTCGTGTCCGACTCTGTGCGACCCCAGAGACGGCAGCCCACCAGGCTCCCCCATCCCTGGGATTCTCCAGGTAAGAACACTGGAGTGGGTTGCCATTTCCTTCTCCAATGCATGAAAGTGAAAAGTGAAAGTGAAGTCACTCAGTCGTGTCCGACTCTTAGGGACCGCATGGACTGCAGCCTACCAGGCTCCTCCATCCATGGGATTTTTCCAGGCAAGAGTACTGGAGTGGGGTGCCATTGCCTTCTCCTCAAATTGAAAATAAGAATAGGGAAAAGCTGTATTCCTGCTGGGTACCTGGCAACAGATTGTAGTTTCAAATTCAGTGATCTGAAGATATCACTTCAGATAAAGGAAACATTGATGATTGTGGATGTGGTTAATGCATTACAGTTTGATTTATTATATGAATGAAAGATGACTTCATGTTTAAAAATGAAAATGATTAACAACATTTACATAATAAAGGAGGCATTTTATATTATTGTTTTAATCAATGTAGAAAAGTTTTGATACAATTCCATAGCTGTTTATGAATAAGTTAGAAACTAGGTAAAGAACAAAGATTTGTCTTTTTAAGAGAAGATATTTATAAAAATTTTATAGCAACCATCATCATTACTGATGAAAACAATATTGGGGAGGAGATGTGGCTGCCTTCTACTACTTGAACTGCTCAACATTTTACTAGGTATCAAGCCACTATAATAAGACAAGTAAAAGAAATAGGTGCATGGACTGAGAAGGGAGAAACAAAGCAATCTTCATTCTGAGATGACGTGATTACAGATACAGAATATCTAAAAGAATCTTCAGGTAAATTATTAGAATGAAAAGAATATATATATATGTATATGTTTATATATATATCTGAATCATTTTGAGGTACATCTGAAACTAACACAACACTGTAAATCAACTATACTTCAATAAAAGAGAATTAAATTTAAACTTCAATGCTTAACAATAAATATAATGAAAATCAGGAAAAAAAAAAAAAAAAGACTTCATTACTCCTGAAAGTGGGAGGAAACAAAGACACTAGAGTGAGACAGACCTAGGTTTGACTCTGACATGTACTTGGCGTTTTTAACTTGGAGCCCTAGAGGCAGCAGCACTGAAGTGAGGGATGCTGGCAGAGGAAACAGAGTGGGTAGAGGGGCAGGCAGCCCCTAGGGGTGTGGTGGGCTCTCAGGGCTCAATGGCTGCATTTTCTCCATTAGTTTTGCCTGAGTGGGAAAGGCAAGGTGGAGTTCAACATTCCCTGCATTTCCTCCTGGATTTGGGCCTCCGCTGTGGCAGAGGCGGGGGCCAGTGGCTTCCTTCTGTTTCTCTCTGTCCCTCGGCCTGGGGTGCCCTGCATTGGGGTATCCACAGGGTGGCATAGCGGGGAAGCAGTCCCGGGGTGATAGAGCTGGACACCGAGTGAGCCTTGGGTTGCAGGACCCATCTTCTCTCTGCAGTGGTGGCCCAGGAATATCGTGGGCCCACCAGTCCCACTCCCCGCTTCCTTTCTCTGGAGGTTAGCTGGCAACAGGAAACGCTCACTTCAGTCCCTCACAGGCTTTGAAGGCAGGAAGGCAGTCCCCTCTTCCTGTTGCCCAGTCAGTATTGCCCAGTACCACCCAGGGGTACTCAGAAATCAAGGGACCTTGAAAGACACAGTACAATGAACCGTAGCATGACCCAGCAGCCTTTCCAGAAAAAGCAAAATTATTTTTTATAGGGTCTTGGTTATATATAAGGCTGAAGCTTATGTTGAATAACTATGTGACTACAGTTACATAGTCTTTAGAATCATCACTTAAAATAATTTTATATTTTGTTCTCAACTTGTTTTCACTTGGTAAGCAACTTATTGGCCCTTTAGATTGCTTGTAGTTTTCCCTTCATTAACCATAATATTAGGCATAAAATCTTTGTACATATATATATATGCCTTTCCCACATTTCACACACCTATGGATAGAGTTCCAGGAATTGCAGTGCCTGCTAAAATGGTGTCATCCTTAATGCTTTATTGTGTCACTTTGTTCTGTATCCACTCAGCAGTTTATGAAATGCCTCTTCTACCAAACTTGTCAGCAGTGGGTATTTCATTTTAGAATGTTTTGTTAATTTGGTCAGTGATCTACGTATAAATTGCTGATTGCGAAATTAAAAAGTAGCTTGCATGAAAGAATTGCATGAACTGAATTAAAATTCAGTTATTGGCCACTTATCAAAGGGACTCACAAATAATCTAGAGATGTTATTTTTATGTCATGTCTTTAATTATTACATCAAATTATACTGTGGCTGTCAACATATTTTACACAAGACCTATTTTTAAAAAATTGTGATTTGCTTGTGAGGTTTTAGGGGAAAAAACTTTAGCCTAAAATATAAATGGAAACATGGAACATAGAAGCAAGAGGAACAATGAATTTCCCCCAAACAGCTTGAAGTAATATCAGAAACTTGATCTCATTTTAAACACAACTGTATGGGGTTTCTGGAACTGCTTTAAGAGGTCTTTGAAATGGTTAGTTCTTACATCCAGCACATACATAAATACCCACATCAGAAATGCTACAGCTAGAACAAAAGAAGCAAGGTGCAAAAATAGTGTTCTGGGAGAAGTTCTCCAAACATTACCGCATTTGCTTCAAAATTTATTTTTTCTTGAAGAACTTCTTTTGAGAGAAATTTGGACTGCTCAGACCCAATTGCAATTGACAGTGGTTTGCTATACTTAACATGGGTGTGTTTTAGGAACAATGCCTCACTATACCTACTGCTAGGAATGAGCAGTGCATTTTAAAAATGGAGCAGTCCTTTCTCATCGTAGGGTTTTCTTTTCATATAGTCTACCTTCCTGAACACAGTTGGTCTTCTTGGATGAGCAAGAGGATTTGGGATAGCCTTCACTGTGACTCTGGTGGAGTCGCTTTCCTGCAGGCCCCATGAATTCCAGCTGTGTGGATGGCAAGCACGCTGCTCCGTGTCTTCAGCCTGACTGCCAAGTGGTGCCTGTCTCCCTGGGAATGGGAGGAAAGCTGGAAGAGCTGGAGGGGGCTGTGCGTGGCTCAGAAGATGGTGCTTTCAGTCTGGCTGTTTGTTGATTTGAAGTCACTATTAAGTGACCTACCGCCCCTTTCAGATCTTTACTTTCTGGGTTTCTATCTTTGAAAATTGTTGGGATTATATCATATGACATTTAATGCCCTTTCACTTCTATCTTTCCATAATTACTTTACTGTTGCAATTACTGAGGTCTTGGTATTTCTTGACAAGTTTGTTTTTTTTTTTTTTGTAGATTAGCATGGAAATGTGTAGAAATAGATCCATTTAATTCGTTCATGTTTTTCACAAGCAATTACTGAACTTCTGCTTTGTAGAAGGAATTCTGATAGTGTGGGACATAATTTAGTAAATTTACTTGGTTTCTGTCTCCCAAATCTCATGGTTCCCATAAGGGGAAAAGCCAAACATTATTTTGGCAGAACTCAGTAAGTTCAATAGGAAATGCATAAGTATGGTTTGGGAGTGTTGGAGAAAAACATTCAATTCTGCCTCAAGTGTTTTAGATTCCCCATCCCTGTAGCATTTGCACCTGAGCTGAACTGTGAACACCAGATAGAATTGCCAGAAAGATGCAAATAACTACAACTGGCTGA
Organism: Tragelaphus eurycerus; assembly: GCA_935064755.1. Taxonomy (NCBI): domain Eukaryota; kingdom Metazoa; phylum Chordata; class Mammalia; order Artiodactyla; family Bovidae; genus Tragelaphus; species Tragelaphus eurycerus. The sequence continues at coordinate 20,787,504 of CAKXYN010000002.1, read as the reverse complement.
CTTTCTTCTAGATTTAGTTTCTGTGTAGTTTTTTGGTTACTCTAAACAATATCATAAACAAAATTGTGTATATCTATATTGAAATCTGTTTCTACTATCTACTTACCTCTGTTTCTCTATCTACTTACCTCCCTCTATGTTTATCTCTACACCTGTATCCATATCTATGTCTATATTGAATAGGGAATAATAGAGGCCTGGAAAAGAGAGAATATTCTGACCGCTCTGAAGGCTAGTGGTCTGGAATGAAAGACTGAGCAGCAGGTAGGTTGTGGAGCTCTTGGAGTAATGGAGCCCAAGGGACTTCACACCCTGCTGCACACTAGAATGTCCTTGGTGGCTTTTATACCACTGATTCTCAGACCACACTTTGTATTAATGCAATCAGAGTCTCCAGGGGTGGAAGTATTTGTTGTTTTTTAGTTGCTAAGTCGTGTCTGACTCTTTGTGACCCCATGGACTGCAACACGCAAGCCTCTCTGTCCCTCACTATCCCCTGGAGTTTGCCCAAGTTCATGCCTTCCAACCGTCTCATCTTCTGCTGCCCTCTTGTCCTTTTGCCCAGCATCAGGTAGAAGCATTAGTACTTAAAAAATTCTCCCAAGTGATTCTAACTTGGAGCCAAGCTGGAGGATCAGTACCTGACCAAAGGAAACCATTAGAGATTTGGATCCTGTGGGCAGTATTTTTGGTGTGTGTCTTCGGAGGATCCTTCTACAATCAGCCTGCAGAGGAAGGAAAGCAAAGAGAGGCAAGAAGCAGGAGTAGTACCAGCAGGAATCAGTGAGTGAGGCTGGTGGGGAGGGTTGCAAGTGATAGAAGCTCAGAAGGGTCCACTGGGAGGCATGGCAAAGAACTCCATAAAGAGGGAAGGAAGAGGAGGGTTGGGGAATGGAGGCTGGAGCCCCTGGATAAAGAACAGTGTTGTTAAGTGAGACAGACAGAGGGGTGCCTAAGGCAGCCTGCTGCTGCTGTTGCTAAGTTGCCTCAGTCGTGTCCGACTCTGTGCGACCCTGTAGGTGGCAGCCCACCAGGCTCCCCTGTCCCTGGGATTCTCCAGGCAAGAACACTGGAGTGAGCTGCCATTTCCTTCTCCAATGCATGAAAGTGAAAAGTGAAAGCAAAGTCGTTCAGTTGTGTCTGACTCTTCACGACCCCATGGACTGCAGCCTACCAGGCTCCTCAGTCCATCAGATTTTCCAGGCTAGAGTTCTGGAGTGGGGTTCCATTGCCTTCTCCGAAGAGAGCCTGAGAAGGAAATATTTGCTAAGTCAGAGGTAGAAGAGACAAGTTCTGGGGGAAAGCTTTGGACTGGAGGGAAGTGTTTGGGAGTCATGGATTCAGGGGTTGTCAGGCTACAGGAATAAGTGTGCCCCCAGTCCCCATCCCAGGAGGCAGTGATGCTGGAGGCACCTGCACCACTTCAGCTCAGGGTCTGGTGGGGGCATGCCCTATGTCTTTACTGGACCCCCACCTCAGCAGGGTGTGCGAGGCACTTGACCTTAACTAGAAGACTGATTTCACACCAACAATCCTATTTCACAGATTCCATAGCTTTCCCTTCCATTCTTTCTGAAGTAGAAGATTAACAGATGAATGACTCAGCATTTAAGGGAGGAAATAAACAAGGAGGCCACTTCGTTGGCTGCTTCCGGGACACAGAAGACGCCCTTACCACTCAGGTGCCTGTGTGCAGCGTTTGGAAACCCAAGAAACTAGAGTTGCTCTTGACCTGTGAGAACATGGATGGGTCACACCATCCCTGTTTTCCTGGATTATTCTCTTTTCTTATCTCACTCTTTTTGTTGAAGTTTTTTGGTTTTTATAACCACAGAGAAAGGGAAAATCGTATCCATTTTGAAGGGAGATGAGTGGATAGCAGACATCCAGGAAGAAAAAAACCCAAATTGAAAATGTTTTAAACTTAAAATGTTTTAACAATTTAGGATATTCCTATCCTAAAGTGTCTGAACCAATGGCAGAATTGGATATGCTTCAAATATATATATATATATGTATATATCTATCTGAATCACTTATTATACACTTGAAATATTATAGCTCAACTATATATTCCAATAGAAAATAAAGATTAAAAAAATTGGATGTGACTTCTTCTCAGCCCATTCATCCCCTACTTAGGAGCTGGGATTGTTTGAAGGTTGCTCTAAGGGAGCAGAGGTCACTTCCCTAGGTGTTTTAGATGCTGACTGGGACTATTTGGTCACCTGGGTGCAAAATGTAAATCTTCGACTCTAATGTAATATATTCAGCTTGTGCGTGTGTGTCAACTCATCATAAGAGCTCTTGGGTGAGGAAGAATGAAGCCTTGTTGGTCTTAAGCAAAAAATAGATCAAATTATCTATCCTGAAATGCTTCTATAACAAGAGGTAAATTTAGAAATACTGTGAAATTTCCCCTTTTGAGTCCTGGAAGAGGTGGGTGCGTGTGTACGTGTACATGTACGTGTGTGTGTAATATAGGAATCCAGTGGTGAGGGTCTCGCCAATTTTAAACAATTGGCATCTTTGTTTAGCTGTTAAATTCCATATTCTTGCCAAGATCCAGCTCTGCAATCACTAAACCCTCCAGCATCTGCTTTCTTAAAGTCCTGGGGTGCTTATGCACTTTCTGGTGAAAGTCAGCATTTTGCCAGAGTGCCAGAAATGATTCTCAAACTCCAGAGACTCTTCCAGAAGTCTGCTTCTTTAGCTTAGGGGCCTCAGAGCAGCTCACTGCACAGGGCTCCCTTTGTCCTGTGCCCCTAGAAACTGAAAGTTCAGGCTTCATCTTTGTCATCTTGCCAGGTGGCCTCCATTACCCTGCAGGGCTCTGGGCACCCCTTCATAATTTTTAAAAAATTAATTAATTAATTTTCTTTTTGGCTGCACTAGGTCTTTGTTGCCGTGTGTGGGCTACTCTCTAGTTGCTGTGTATGGGCTTCTCACTGAAGTGGCCTCCCTTGTTGTTGAGCACAGGCTCTAGGTGCTCAGGCTTCAGTGGTTGCACCTCTCAGACTTAGTGTGGGATCTTCCCAGACCAGGGATCGAACCTGTGTCCCTGCATTAGCAGGAGGATTCTTAACTGCTAGACCACCAGGGAAGTCCTTCCCTTCATAATTGCTTAGCTGTCTCTTTTTTTCTTTTCTCTGACCAATGATATAAATGCAAAATATTGTGAAAATTTCAACCTCTGTTCATAGTTATATTAATTCTCATTTATAGAATGTTTCCTCTTTCTAACTTAGTACACCCTGAAACTAATGGTTGAGTCCACATTTACTTGAGTAATCCCAAATACTATAGGTCCACACAACCTCAGGTATTATTGATCCTTTTATCTCAAAGATGAAGAGATTGGGGCTTGGAAAAGTTGTGACTTTCCCAGGCCAGGTCACCACGTTTTTAGTAGGTGAGGGCATCTTTACCTCCAGATTTTCTGACCCTGGTCAACTGCTTTCCTCAGTACTATTCAACCCTGGACTGGATTTGAGGGCACAGAAATGAGATGCCACCCATGTTCTGATATTCATGAGGCAGTTTGCTCCACTTAAACCCAACATTTGGTCCTGAATTCTTTCCCGAGGATAATCAGTACTTTCCCATTTTTCCTGGCAGTGAGGATGCGGGTGAGGGCTGGGTGGCCCCATGCAGGTGAGGGAGCTATGGACTCCCTTGTCAATGCTTGTGTCTTACAAACCCACTCACCCTTGTCCCAGACCTCGTCAGGCTTCTGGGAACCCATGCTTATCCTCTGGGGTCTCCTGAGTTAAAAGAGCAGATCTGTGACTGTTTAAAAAGGAGAAGTGGTTTTCTCTTTGAGAAATGGAGTTCACTATGTTACCAAAGAACAAACAGGAGGCAAGCACTAGAGGATGGGGGAGTTGAGATTGTTCAAATTAGGAAGTGCCTATTGATGCTTAGGGTACAGGATCTGATGAGGAGCCTGAGCAATCTGATGTGCATGTGTTGAAAAACTCTGAAGTTTGTGAATGAATGAAATGAATGAAAAACTCTGGAGCTTCTGAGGATAAACAACTCTTGCTAACTGGATTTGTTAGCTAATCAGTGATACTTTGAGATGGAACTGTCCAGGTACTTTTGACATAGAACTGAGTATATTTTAGTCTTTCTTTGGGATTTGATACAGTTCGATGCCTCAGGGTGACCAGGCAGAATGACATTTTATTTTGTAGTTTTAGATCATTGGGGTGCATGACGCAATCTATAGAAAAGTGATCAAGAAATCTTAGTTGTCTCTGAAATGGACTCATCTGATAAACAATAGGAATATCCCTGATTGAAAGTCTCAGTTGTCACATGTTGGGAACAGTTCAAGTATACAAATATTCACACACAGCTCAGAGACAGAAACATTCAGATGCTCACATAAACATACATGCTTTCATACATACACATTCACACACATACAACACAGGCACTTAGTCACACCTAAATACACCCACAAACAACATACCTAGGTGTTCACGCTCACACATGTACCTCATATACACTCATGCCCTCACACATATGCTCCTACATACTCCCACACCATAAAGATACCCTACTATACACATACACAGATACACACGACATACACACATGTTCACACATATGCGTATATACACACACTCTTAAAGATATCCCCACACAATATACTCACATGTGCACTCACAGCCATAGGTACACTCTTTCACACACTCACATTCTCTCACAAACACAGACACATTCACACACATATCAGAACACACTTATATATGCACTTCACATACACACATATTATATATACATATACACTCACAGAGGAGAAGGCAATGGCACCCCACTCCAGTACTCTTGCCTGGAAAATTCCATGGACAGAGGAGCCTGGTAGGCTGCAGTCCATGGGATCGCTAAGAGTTGGACATGACTGAGCGACTTCACTTTCACTTTTCACTTTCATGCTTTGGAGAAGAAAATGGCAATCCACTCCGGTGTTCTTGCCTGGAGAATCCCAGGGATGGGGGAGCTTGGTGGGCTGCCGTCTATGGGATCTCACAGAGTTGGACACGACTGAAGTGACTTAGCAACAGCAGCAGCACACTCACAGATTCTTATGCAAACTCAAGCATACACACTCATGCATGCACACACTCATACATACCTTCAAACACACATTCACATACCCACTCACTCTTGAAAGTCAGGCTGGCCCTAGGCTTCCTGTGGTCATCCTGATGAATTTGCAACTGCTCGTGCTTCAGGGTTTCCATCAGTTCAGCACTTTTAGAACTAATCCTTAACAGCAGTTTTTCTCAGATATTCCAACTCAAACCTTTCATCTTTCCAAGGAGCTTCCTGGTGTGTGTACACAATGAAACATGACTGGAATAATCAAGCAGTGAATCCTCGGGAGAAAAGATAACAAAGATGCAAAATGAAGCAGAGGGAAGATACCCTGCATGTCACTGAATGATGGCCAGATAGAAAGTCTTATCACAGGACCGGTTCGGGGGGAATAACTGGGAACAAGTTCCTCAGCTGTGCCTATCTCTGTTACTCCTTTGTAATAATGGTTTCCTGGGGCCCGCCATAGTCATTTTTAGGAATATTGTGGGAGTTGAAGGTACTATGCATGTACAATGACCTCGTGCATAGCAAAATGCTACAGTGCCATGAGGAGGGAGAAGATATTAAGCAGGGATAATTATTCAAGAGCAAATCTCAGAGTTTCCCATTAAAAATGTCTCACCATTCAACTTATCATCCAAATATTTAATGGATTTATGTTTCTAAAAGTTTTAAAATAAAACAAATCGCTGACTTCCTTCTGAGCCTCTGGCAAGGGTCCCCTCATATTGCGGACCTGCTGTCTTTATTTTACTATCTCATTCCATATCAACCCTACAAATTCATGAGATCTGGATGGAAAGCATTCTTTCCAGAAAGCTCCTGCTCTCGACTTTCAGCTGATAGACTGTGAGAACACCCTTTTATCTGCCAGAGACAACACACGGCTCGAATAACATTGTACTGAGACAGAGCGCAGGCACCAGGTAAATCACGGTCAGCCCAGGTGGCCAGGCTCACCCCTGAGGGACTAACAGAAGAGACAGGAATCAGATTCTGAAAGACAGAGGTGTCCTTCATGCGCTGAAGGGCAGTTACAGAGCAGGAAACCCTCAGTGGTGATTCCACACAGTGATGCCTTAGCGGCCCTCGTCCTGAGGGCATCTGATGAGCGCCCTAAATGTGAATGGATATCTGGCACTTCACTGACCTGCCAGTGCCCTGAGATGGTGTCACTGTGAAGGGTGCCCTTTCACAGGTGGGGAGACACACCCCGGGTTTGAGCATGGGTGCGTGGTGGGGCTCATGACTACCCAGCTGCTGCTGCAACTGCCATGGAGCCTTCTAATGTGCTCACAGATGCAGACCTGCCTAAGCTTGGAGCTGTGATGAAATTCAGGGGGCCCGGCACACTGGTCACCTGAGCAGATGGGCTCCTGGTGAAACTGCCAGGACTTTAGCTCCTCTCCTCAGTGGCCTCTAAGAGCAGAGGGGTGATGGGGAGCTTTGGCAAACATCCCTCTCTCTAAACAGCACAGAAGGGCTTAGGGAGATGTTGGGTGCCCTTGGAGAGGGTCATGGCTGCCATCCCAGATTGGGGAGTGGGGAGCCTTTTGCATGCTTATGACTCTGTTCCCTGTAAACGTGAGTAGCAACACTTGAGCTAAGAAAGGCTGGTGTCTTCCCTTGGGGGTATCAAAAGTGATGTAAGGGGCTAAAGCTGCCCTTCAGCCAGGCCTGGAAGGGGCGCACTGGCTGGGGGTGCAGAGGGGTTGGGGGGGTGGGGCCAGCTCTCCTGGTCCGCAGCTTCCCTGCAAGGGTCCTGTACAGAAGTCATCACTCATGGGCTCCGTACAATATCTCATGCATCATGCCCAGCAGACTGCTTCCCATGCACCATGGGAAGCAGTCGTGCCAGGGACAGAAACAGAGGAAAGCAGGACAGTGCAGCGGCCAGTGGCTGGCTGTGGGAACCCGAACAGAGGGTTGGGTTGGTGGGCACTGGGAGAGAAGAGATGAGGGAAGGTGATGGAGCATGGCATTGGGGGGTGGGTGCTACCCTGTGGGGCAGGAAGAGAGGTCCACCCAGGCAAGGGATGTGGTGGTGGAGGGTCATAAGGGGAACAGAGAGGGTCCTCTTAGATATGGTCCTGGGGTGGTCAGCCAGAGCTCAGGCCCGAAGGGCTGCCAAGAGAGACCAGAGAAGCAGTTCCAATGACCTTGTCCTGCTGCAGACTATGTGTACTTTGCTAGGAAGATTCTAGCAGAATTGTACCTTTTCCTGGGACCTAGCAATTCCTCATTCTCATACTAAAACTAGCACTTGGCCTGTGTTACCCTGGAGGGTGTATCCCTGGGTCTGTTCCACTACCCCTGTGTTTGGTTCAGCTTTATACTCCTCTGTCTCCTGCATCCAACCTGAAGTGGGTCGGCTCTCAGGAGGTGGCCAAGAGGAAGCAGAGATGCTTGTTATGATCCACTGGAAGTAGATCCATAGCCAGAGGGGCAGCCTGGCCACTGAAAGATCGTCTTTAGACAAGGGCTTGGGAGGTGTCTGCACACAGAGGAGAGAGAAGAGAGACTATCAGGAGCAGGAAGTGAGTCTACAAGCAGAATCACTGTGGGATCCTGAAGAGGTGATCTTAGGAGCAAAGGCTCATTACTGAGAAAGGAGTCATGGAGCCAGGAGGATAATACAGTGAATCTTCATCAGCTCCTTGGAACCACAGAACCCGAGCTCTCAGAATGAAGACTAGAAGTGTGTTCTAGACACTTGAGCACATGGAAAATGGATGGGTTTTTCTACCATGTTTGATATTTGTTTAGAATACTTTAGACACTGCACAGAACACTAGCTGCATGCTCCTGGGGTTGGCTGGTCAGTGCTCTCCTGCATGGAGTCCTTTGGCCAAGGTTGAGCACACATGATCACTCCCACTTTCTTGTCATTCAATCCTGTGAAACGAGTGATGCTCTTCCCATTTTGCAATTAAGAGTATGAGCCTCAGAGAATTTGTGTCCTCTCCCTGGAAAATGACCGAGAAGGAATCTGCACACTAATGCGAAGTTTAAATTTCACTGCTTTATCTCTTGTCTTGTGCTTCATTAAAGAAGAATTATGCCATTTATGGGGGGGAAGTATCTGAAACAAAACACTGAACTAAGTCCTTGACTTCTGGTTGATTAAATCCTTGACATGGTTTTTTTTCTCATTATCCGCTTTTATTTAGGAGGCTAGAAGGCCAAAGCAAAGTTCCGTTTTCATTATGTTTTGTTTCAAAGGAAGAAAAATATTTTAAAATTTGCATTATTAAAAAATTATTTCTTACAAGAATTCTCATGTTTTATGCGTGGGGGAGTGGGTGCTGTTTGCACATCCTCACCACTAGATGGCGATGTCTGAGCGTCAAGCAGAGCCCTGGGCGGTGGGCTCCAGTTCCAGCAAGGTCCCTGGGATGGTGGCTGGAGGGTCTGATTCATTGGTAAGCAAAGTTCCTTGCACGTAAAGTAAAGCAAGGAAGATGAAAGTTCTTGGTAATTTTTATCCATGTCTGAAGCACAGATTAGCTCCAGTCTCTATACCGTGCTTGGGAAACCAGCAGTGTCTCCTTCTAGTCATACCGTACAGCGTGTGTGTCGTGTGCATGCGTGTCTATTTGAGCAGTCGAAATGGATGTGATGATGCGGCTGCTACGCTGTGCCTGGTGGGGACCCAGCCCTCCTTCCCGGCCATGACTGGCTTCGCTGCCCTACTCCATTTTTTTTTTTTTTTTTGCTGGGGCTTTCAATGTTTGTTGCTGCATCACCTGCCCACCACAGACACATCCAGTCTACGCCCGTCTGTCTGCCCTTCCTCCCAGTTAGGCTGCACACAGAGCCCTGTTGTAGGATTCTTCTGGCCTTTTTGCTCTATGGCCAGATGTGCAGAGCCTTGAAGTCTGTGATCAAGCTCTGTGACCCAGGAGCCCTGCTGAGTGACCTGGTGGTTTTGGATCCAAGGAGGTTCCTGCCTCTGACTCAGGGAATCCTGGAAAGGGAGTATTTCAGGACATCTAGGTCTGCAGAGGTCATTGTGCTACTTATCTAGCGGTGAGTCCTCCTAGTTCCCACCATTGCACCACGTCCTTGTGGTGCCCGTGTGAGTAACGGCTGATTCATGCCTTCCAGAAGCCAACAGTCTGGTCACAGGAAAAGGCAGAGAGATTCCCACAGGAATGTGTGTGGGAGGAGAAGCACCTACAGCTTGAGGGAGCCATGCTGAGGGAGGGATGACCCTCTGTCTGGAGGATTTGGGCAAAGGGCAAGACCCCTGCAAGGTCGTTGCAGAGAGGTCATCCAGGCAATCACCTGCTTGGGGGACTGCTCCCCTCCCCCTTCTTCCTCAGTGTTTCCTCTGCCTCCCAGACTGACTTCCCTGCACGGTGGTTAGCTGAGGATGGAGGGGTTCCTTCTGAGCGAGGAAACCCAGCAACCCCACCCTCTGGCTAACCTCCCGCTCCCCTTCTTTGACAGGAGGGTCCGAGTTGCTTCTCCTTAGGGGGAGGGGAGGTTGCACTCTCTGGTCTAGGGCAGGAGCTTCAGCTGGCTGTGCCCTCAGAATGTGGACGTTCAATGTTCAGAGTGACCTTCCCAGACTGGTCTTGGTCCCCATAAGGTTAAGTTCCAGGATCTGGCTGCAGGTTTGGAAGGTGCTGAGCCACGTAGCTGCTAGGTCGTTAGGTTAGAGGAAAGTTCTGCCCACTGGCTGGTCAGTTCCTTCAGTGCCCACTAGGGCTGGGAGGCTGAGATCTGATAGTAAAGAGTGTCCTTTACTTGTCTTTCCTCTGTGGATATCCTCTGATAAAGAGTCTTATACTCTACCTGGCAAATAAGCTTTTCTTTTGTACATCATTTCAAAGAGAAAATATATTCATTTGTACTTGAAATTCAAATCTTTTGAATCATTCATTGACCAGAAAATTGAATAGATAGGTGCTGATTTGGGTGCTTTGTTGGCAGTTGGCAACTGTGAGACTGTGTAAGATGCCTTTATATTCTGATTTGACCTTATATCAATTATCTGAATAGTAATGAGATGAAAATTGCAGAACCCGAGGGTGGGCTGAGACCACTCAGATGTGTGCTCTTTCTCTGCTTTGTTTTAGTTTGCCCTGGATTACAGCCCTACCCGATGTGATGTGAAGTACCACCCACATTTTGGCCAACTTGGGCTTGACAGTGGAGTTCTCCTAGTAATGGAAGGGCATGCTCTCTGAGTGGGGGCCACAGAAGGTCTTGCCCATAAATGATTGAGGGGTTCCAGCAGGGCTGACGTGACTGTCCCAGCACAGCCCTTGGTTCCTTTCTCAAGAGCAGGAATTGGGGCATCCTGGAGATACCAACGTGGGCATTTCTCGTGTGGTAATTTACCTATGGAGGGATTCATTTCTCGCTAGTCTATCTACGGAGGCACCTGTATGCAAAAGGACAGACACACAAGATCTTTAAAATTAAAGAAATATCTCAGGCTCCATTTGACACAGAGTTCTATTTTTTAGCAGACCTAGTAAAAATAACTGTAACCTGTGCTGAATGAGTGACAGCCTGAGCAGTGCCTCACAGGGCAGGCATATTCCCAGGGAGCCGTGGGCATCAGGGACCCCTGATGGACTGGCACTGGCCAGCAGGGAGTGACAGGATCTGGTAATGAGGTTTTGAAGTTCAGTGCCATCCTCACTATGTGAGTAATCTTGGAAAATGTACTGTGTGTTTGTTATCTGACAAAGCAGGTAATTATAACAAAAATGTCATTTAAAACAGCTATTGCTTTTGCACACCCACTTTTCCCAGGGCTAAGGACTTTCTGTTCATTAACTTATTTACTATAAACCCAAGAGGTAGGTGGGGCTGCAGGGTACAAGGTGAGGTTTGAAATTAGGATGCCTCTGTCTCAAAGGGTGGTTGGGGCATTATTATGAAAGTAGCTCAGGCATATGTATGGATTCGCCTACCATTGTGCACAAAACCTCCTCCCAGAGAAGGGGATCAAGGTGAGAATAAAGGGACTTGTGGTATACCTGACATTGAATGAAGACCATGTTGCATTCAATGAGAATGAGTCATATGACCAGTGATCCCTCACATAGAAATACACTCATTATCAGAGAAATGCAAACCAAAACCACTATGAGATACCATTTCACACCAATCAGAATGGCTGCTATCGAAAAGTCCACAAGCAATAAATGCTGGAGAGGGTGCGGAGAGAAGGGAACCCTCTTGCACTGTTGGTGGGAATGCAAACTGGTACAGCCACTATGGAGAACAGTATGGAGATTCCTCAAAAAACTGGGAATAGAACTGCCTTATGATCCAGCAATCCCACTGCTGGGCATATACACTGAGAAAACCAGAATTGAAAGAGACACGTGTACCCCAATGTTCATAGCAGCACTGTTTGCAATAGCCAGAACGTGGAAGCAACCTAGATGTCCATCCACAGATGAATGGATAAGCAAGCTGTGGTACATATACACAATGGAGTATTACTCAGCCATTAAAAAGAATACATTTGAATCAGTTCTAAGGAGGTGGATGGAACTGGAGCCTATTATACAGAGTGAAGTAAGCCAGAAACAAAAACACAAATACAGTATACTAACGCATATTTATGGAATTTAGAAAGATGGTAAAAATAACCCTATTTACGAGACAGCAAAAGAGACACTGATGTATAGACCAGACTTTTGGACTCTGGGACCGGGAGAGGGTGGGATGATTGGGGAGAATAGCATTGAAATATGTATAATATTATATCTGAAATGTATTAATTGTTCAAACTAAACACTATCATGTTACAATTTGTTCATATTAGATGTTTGTAATGTTTCTGATAATCAATAAAAAGAGATTCTTGATTAAAAAAAAAAAAGAAATACATTTAAAGTGAAATCATGTTGTATTATGAGTAACAAGTCATTGATCATACTAAATGCCAGGATAGGGAGGAATTGCAGGAGACTGGAAGAGTACAAATCATATTAGCAAATGGGGCCATAAGCAAAGGAAATGATAAGAAATATAAAAATGAGTTCTAAGAACTAACTTGGAATAAAAGCTCACAAGAAACTGAAATTCCACTGCAGGTCTTCCTGGAGGAGAGAATGACACTTAGCCTTTGTTGATGACAATTTTTAATCTTGAACAAATCTTGTAATTTTGTCTAGCTCAGTGCTTCTCCCAGAAGACACCAATACAGAACACACTAGTCTTTTTTAACTTTTGAATTTCACATGTAAAATGTTTCTTTGTGGGGCTTATTTTTCTTAACAGGGTGTATGTATCTTCTCATTCCTTCTAAGGCAGGATGTGTGGACTTCTGACTCTGCTGCTGGACTTTTAGGTTTCTTCTAAGTTGACTTTTGCACTGTTGCAGCAGACATTCTCCTGCTCACTTCCACGTGGAATGTGTGAGTCCATCAGACAGACTCCTAGAAATGGAATCTGAAAATTAAGGGTCACACATGCTTTGATAGGTCTTCCAATTTGCTCTTCTAAAAGACCTGGATATTTTCTACTTTAACCAACATGTGTCAGATTGTATGCATCCTCACCAAGGATGAACATTATCAGCCATCTAAATTTTTGCATATCTGAAGGAGAAACATTCTCATTTTTGTTTTAATCTGCATATTTCTAATTACAAGTGCTTTGGAGCACACGTTTTATGGTTATTTGCTCCTTGCATTTCTTCTATGAATTATTTGTTCATATCCTTTGCCCCCTTTTCTGTTGTAATGCTTCTGTATTTCTTATTGGTTTATAGGATAGTTTAGCTCTGGAAATTTAGGATGGATTTAGTTTTTGTGGTTCCTAAAACTGATCAAGTTTAGAGGACCATCCGTAAGGAAAATAATATAAAGTTAGAGAAGAATGTAGCTACTTACTTTCAGCTCCTTGCCTGACCTTGGGATGAACCCACACGAGTAAGTGGTGCTGAAGCTTCCGCTGCATCAGCTTCATGATGAATCCCACTTTTCTAGAAGGTACTCCTTTGTTATGTTTTCAGTAAATATCTTCACTGTAAAGATACTGTAATTTTTGTGTTTGAAAATCGGCCAATAGCTTCCATTTTAATGGCCAGGCTGATAACTTCTCTTCTGGGATTGTGGCTTCTGTCCCTTTCGGGTTTTACAGGTTTCCTGGGACACTGCATTGCCTGGCTGGCTTCTGTGCCCACTGCCCTGGGTTAGCAAGGAAATAATTATGGTGAGCTTAAGTGACTGGGGAAGAAATGATATTGTATTAACTTAAGAATGTGAGTGTCTAGTCCAAAGTCATGGAAACTACCCCATGCCCCTCCTGCCCTTGGTACTTGTTGATTCTGAGTCTAGAATGGTTAGTTGTCTAGAATACTCAGTACCCTCTCTGCCTGGGGGACTGGGCTGTGAGTTCCCTGGAGTTGTCCCTTATAAGTCTGTTGGCTGGTTGTTTCTCAGGAGTGCTGTAAAGGTTTTTTTGGCTAAAGACCTTAACTTTTATTTTCCTGTGCTCTTACAAAGTTTTAAAAGATTAAAAGATTTTCCTGGCAAAACAAGATTTCCGTCATGATGTAGCTGTGCGTTTAAGACAGTCTTAGAACTGTTCTTCTCTGAATTTGACTTCCTCAGAGAGAGTGAAGACAGGTGTGGTTCAGAAGAAGAGGAGTTAGTTGGTTGAGTGGACTAAACCAGTCACTTTGAACACAGTTTATATTTTTATAAGAAATCTATTTTACAACACAAGTTGGTACTCTATTGTCATACACGGAATTGAAACAGAAGCATCACAGAAAGTGGCTTACCTCCTGGGGGCCAGGCAGGCTGATGGTTGCCCTTCACCTTCCCTTACTTTCTCTTGCATCTTCTAACCTTTCTCTTGAGTTTATTTCATTTCATCTCAGAACACTGGCTGCTGCCCATTAAAGTGAACTGACAATCACTGACAAGCCAGGTCCTGCAGGCTGGCACGTGCAGCTCTGTGAGTGTAGAGTCCTCTCTGGAGAACGAAGGGTTTCTCCTGTTTCAGGACCTGGCCTCCGTGACTGACCAGGGAGCCCCTGTCCATCCCCATCTTCCCTGCTCCCTCCTCCTGCAGCCTCCATTCTCCACGTCCTCAAACACACATCCCTCTGCCAAGTAGCCCCACAGCCCTGGCTCCCTCTCTGCATCAGGTGAGGACCTCTAGCCTCCTTTGTGAGCCAACAAGAACTTCTGAGAAGAGTCTGGATTTTTTTCTCTTTTTTTCCTTTAATGCAAGTTTTTAAAAAACAAGGAGGGTTCCAGGTCCTCCATTTACATCATTCATCTTTATAACAATTATAAAAGTAACAAAACCACTTGGAGTAGAGAGTTCAGGGCACCAAGGGACTGGTTGGGGCTGAGAACTGGTAGTCAATGTAAGCTCTTTAAAAACAAATCAGACAAACTTGGGCTCAGCTTTCTTTCTTTCTTTTTTTTTTTAAACTTAAGACACAAATAGTACATAGCATTTTCATATTTTATGATATCTGCCTTCCTCAAAGGGAACCCAGAACTGATAACTGATTGCCATTTGCAAATGCTCTGGCTGTTTCCTGATTCTTTCTCATTGGCTGACCAGCTTCACCCTTGCCCCCTGACCCCTGAACCTTCCAACCATTGTCTCCCATCTCCACCCTATCCATTGTCTCCAGTCTTAGCCTGGATTGTGTGTATGTGGGTAGAGAAGGGTTGGGGGGAAGAGTGGTTACATTTTGCTGAAAATCTGAGCAAGAAATTCCAACATTTGTACATCCAGGGCCAAAATTTTGCCTGTAGGATGAGGTGGACTTATGACTGGATAGCCAAGGTGAGTAAAAGGAAGAGAGTGGGGCCCCACCACATTCTTGCCTCCTGCAGGGAGGTCAGTGATATTGAATGAATTACTTCCACATCCTGAACCTTTCGTGGTGTCTTCCTGTATGAAATGTGGACCATAATCAGAGATCCAAGTAAATTAGGAAGGTGGGAGCACGTAGTTTGGGGTCTGGTTCTTATGTAGTTTTATAATTGTTTTGCAGCCCAAGTCCTTTACAGGCCCCATGGCGTTGGGCTGCTTGGCTGTTAATCTGTCCCTGAGAGACCATCCAGGTGAGCTGCCCTCACCCAATGGGGCCAGTCCATTTCCCTGCTGGGGCTGGTGAAGCCCATCCCAGAGATGAGAATACACAAGGTTCTTCACCCTCCAGTCTAATATACCAGCCTACTAGTGCTGATTTTTGTGTGGGAATCTTCTTCTTTTCAGGCCCTGTAGCAATGAGCATTTTGGGTTTTGGTCTCCAAAGTCAAGTAAGAAAGCTGTACTTCCTGCACCCATGATGAAGACAGCCAGAATGTCTGCATGGGGGGATGGCTCCAGGCTGAGCCACATGAGAGCCGTCCCGGCCCTGCCTGAAGAGTCTTCTAGAGTCAGGAGCCGTCCAGCTCCAGCTCCAGACCAAACAGATTAGGAAGAATATAAGCAAAATTGTAGGATGCAGCACTGAAGTTCAGGAAAGGTCAAGCCTCAGTAGACAGATGTCCAGCTCCTCCAGTGTTTATTTAGTTTTACAACATTGGCGGCACCAGCAGGGGATCAGCGAGACAGACAGGGATGGGAACGACTCTTGTCCTCTCCTCTGTCCTTATCGGGATGTCCAGCTCTTCTTAATTCATTATGAGTGGGAGCATCATTTTCTGACCAAAAAAAGTTTTTTTGGAATCAAATAGAATTGTCTCCTTAAACCGAAGGGAAAACCACATTACAGCTAAGACTAAATACATTCTTAAGATTTTTTTATTTGGATAAGCAACTTAAACTCATATGATAATGTCATTTTTGTATATATTCAATGTTTAGATTTAAGAAAGTCCTTTCGTTTGGGTTATTGGTTCAGTCATTTACATACATTTCCTATGTGCCAGACTCTGGCCTATGAACTAGAGATTCAGCTATTATTGTTTTGTTGTTCAGTCACTAAGAGATTCACTAAGAGGTCACTAAGTGCCTCTCTTTTCAGTAGCTCTTACCACCCTGGGGAAGACAGACATGGAAAACAATGTTCGACAAACATTATAGAAAGATGGGGACAGCAAAGAAAACTACTAACCACCAGAGTTTGGACAGCCTCCCAATTTGATAAGGGGTTAATATCCAAAATATGGGAGAAGGCAATGGCAACCCACTCCAGTACTCTTGCCTGGGAAATTCCATAGATGGAGGAGTGTGGTAGGCTGCAGTCCATGGGGTCTCTAAGAGTTGGACACAACTGAGCAACTTTACTTTCACCTTTCACTTTCATGCATCGGAGAAGGAAATGGCAACCCACTCCAGTGTTCTTGCCTGGGAAATCCCAGGGACTGGGGAGCCTGGTGGGCTGCCGTCTATAGGGTTGCATAGAATCGGTCACAACTGAAGTGACTTAGCAGCAGCAGCAGCTGTGAATCAAGCAATGCACTAGATGCTGGAGGTACACAAATATGACATCATTATCTCCCCAAGGAGCTCATAATATAGGAAGATAAGTGATATATATAAATTAGACATAATGTAGCAAGTGCTACTTAGGAAGGAGGGAACCTAGACTGAACAGCTGGGGCAAGGCTTTGCATAGAAGATGACCTTAAAAGTGAGTTCACAGGGACAGGTAGGACTTGAATGGACAAGTGAAAGTGGATCATGTTGCCAGGGAACAGAGCATGTACAATAGAACAAAGGCATGGAAAAGCTGGCAATTTGGGAAAACAGCAATATTTCTGTAGGCATGGCACACAGGGTGGAAATTAGGGAGTCAAAATAGATGCCACCCTTAATTAATGGTTAAAAACAAATGACAAAAAGCCTTTTAGTCAACTAGAGCTAAGCCTGTGCATCACAACTACTGAAGTTTGTACAGTCTAGAACAAGAGAAATCACGGCAATGGGAAGCCCATGCACCGCAATTATAGTGTAACCCCCACTTGCCATAACTAGAGAAAGCCCTCATGCAGTAATGAAGACCCAGCATAGCCAAAAAAGTAATAATAAAATAAATAAATAATAATTTAGAAAAGAACAGATATGAGAATCCCAATATCACTGCAGCATTGTTTACAATAGCCGAGGTATGGAAATATCCTAAGTGTTCGTAAATGGATGAATAGATAAAGAAGATGTATAATAAAGGAATACTATTTAGTCGTAAAAAAGGAATGGAATTTGGATGGAGTTTAACGCTATTAACACTAAGTAAAATAAGTCAGATAGAGAAAGACAATTAGTGTATTATTTCATTCAAATATGGAATCTAAAAAGGTACCCAAACAAAAAACACCAATGAACAAACGAAATAGAGCAAAGAATGCTCACAGATACAGAGAAAAGATTGGTGGCTGCCAGAAGGGAAGGGGCTTCAGGTGTTGGCAAAATAGGTGAAGATGGTCAACTGTATGGTGATGAGTGGTAACAAGACCTGCGATGGTGCTCACGATGTAGTGGATACAGATGTCAAACTATAATGCTGTTCACCTGAAACTTACATATATGTGTGAGTGTATCTCTATTACTCATAGAGTGAATTTCAAAGAACAATATGAATTCAATAGGTAAGAAAAGAAGAGGAAGTAAGTATAGGCAGAGGAACGTGCAGGTACAACGGCACAAGGGTTGAGACCAAAAGAGCAAAGGATATTCTTGGAAATTCCAGCACTTGATATGCGTGTAGTCTGCGTGCTTTTAAAGATGATTTTGATGTGAAGAGTGCACATGATGGTGATTTCAATGCTGGGAAGGACCATAAAGAACTGGCAATCATGCCAAAGAACTCTACATTTATCCTAAGGGTAATGTGAAGGGGTTGAGCTGTAGAAAATGTAGAATTTAATATATGCCAAAGCATTTTAGAATACGTATTTTATTAAGGAGGATCATTCTGGTTAACAGGTGGATCAAAAAATGAGGCATACTTGAGCTAGGGTGATGGTAGAAAGAAAATGGGGAGAGGGCAATGTGAGGAACACTGATGGTGTTAAGTTGATCAGACTCAGCAGAAGGCTGATTGGGGTAGGCAGGAGTCGTGCTTTGGTCTCTGGTTGAGGATCTGTTGCACAGCAGAGCTCTTGGAGAACAAGGCATTTTTTCCCATTCTTGAGGACCTGTTCCATCACAACATTCAACTCACTATTGGAATTCAAGATTTGTTACAAGGATCAAGGATATCTTAGGATCAGGGAATGTGAGAAGGTCAAGTGTGTGGGGAAAGAATAATGTGTGTAGACATGTGAGGGTTGAAAGTTCATCCGGCAGTAGGGTGTGTCAACCTCTGACTGTGGAATTGCCTGAGGATCTCGAGTGGGGAATTGTCAATGTGAGGTGATGGTTGGAGGCTGGTCTGGGAAGGGCATGAAAGAAGAGACTCGGGCCGAGAGGTGGCAGGGGTTGCAGACTTAGATGAAGAGCTCCAGAAGCAGGAGAAAAATGCAGGAGATGGTTTCAAAAGCTGAGGAAGTAACAGGTCATTTTTTTTTTTTTTTTTTTTTAAATTCCAAGTAAAACAAAAGGTCCCTGGGTTATAGGCACAAGTGAAATTTGATGCAGCAATCTTAAGTAGCTCCAAGGTGGAAGAAACCATCTTGGTTAGGAACCGGATTTAGGAAGGGCAGAGATCATATTTAACTCAGCAAGGACAGTATAATCAGCCAAGTAGGGAAACGAGATTGCAGAAGGCAGAGGATTGGTGAGAAGTGAGGTAGTGAAGGACTCATGCATAGCTTGCCGTGAAGGAAAAGATGGTGAATACCTAGAAAGTGACTAAGTTAACAGAGGTTGAATTTTTTTTTTCTTTTTTTAAAGTGGCTATTTTGAATGGGTTTCTATTTTAAGGGGAAGCACCAGAAACAAGGCAGTAACTTTAGACCAAGCAGAACTGGGTGGAGGTTGAGTGGAGTTGAGGTCACAGAACCTATGACAGTACCAGCCTGGGGAGAAGGACGACACCCAGTCCCTGGGCTTGGATGTCTAGGAAGACGAGCACTGTGAAGGGGAAGTGAGCAGAGAGGTAAGTTGTTACTTCGGGGTCTCCATCTTTCATTATCTATATTTCTTTCACAAGTTCTTAGCCCTTATCTTCATTTTACAGTAAGATTAAGAAACATCCCCAAGTTTGTTCAGCTACTAAAAATAGAAGTAGGATTTTCAATCAAATGTCTTTTGGCTTCAAATCCAGTGAGTTTACAGAAACTAAGCAAAATGTTAGAGTCATAAGCATGTATGAATGTGCACATATTACATGTGCTATTGACAATACATGAAAATTCATTTCCACAGGGCTTATTTTTTCAATTTTTCTTTGAAATCATCTTCCACAGTTATGCCCAAATAAGCTTTCTAAACCACAGCTCTGATAAGACTTCTTATGGCAGAAAGTGAAGAACTAAAGAGCCTCTTGATAAAAGTGAAAGAGGAGAGTGAAAAAGTTGACTTAAAGCTCAACATTCAGAAAACTAAGATCATGGCATCTGGTCCCATCACTTCATGGTAAATAGATGGGGAAACAGTGGAAACAGTGGCTGACTTTATTTTTCTGGGCTCCAAAATCACTGCAGATGGTGACTGCAGCCATGAAATTAAAAGACGCTTACTCCTTGGAAGGAAAGTTATGACCGACCTAGACAGCATATTAAAAAGCAGAGACATTTTTCCAGTGGTCATGTGTGGATGTGAGAGTTGGACTGTAAAGAAAGCTGAACACTGAAGAATTGATGCTTTTGAACTGTGGTGTTGGAGAAGACTCTTGAGAGTCCCTTGGACTGCAAGGAGATCCAACCAGTCCATCCTAAAGGAGATCAGTCCTGGGTGTTCATTGGTAGGACTGATTATGAAGCTTAAACTCCAGTACTTTGGCCACCTGATGCGAAGAGTTGACTCATTTGAAAAGACCCTGATGCTGGGAAAGATTGAGGGCAGGAGAAGGGGACAACAGAGGGTGAGATGGTTGAATGGCATCACCGACTCAATGGACACGGGTTTGGGTGGACTCCAGGAGTTGGTGATGGACAGAGAGGCCCGGCATGTTGTGGTCCATGGGGTTGCAAAGAGTCGGACACAACCGAGCGACTGAACTGAACTGCTAGCCTCAAAACCGTGGACAGTCTCCCATTGCCTGAAGAATCAAGTCTTAATCATGCAGTATGGCCCCAAGACCCTTTGCAATCTGGTCTATAACCTACCCTTCCACACAAACTCAGGATTCATCTTGTCCTTCTGAGGATTAAAAAGGTACCTTTTCCTCGAAACGCCTCATGCCTTTATTAGAAAACTGTCATACTGATTTTTTAAAAATAATTTTATTGAGATATATTTTATATGGTAAAATTTCACCCATTTTAAGTGTAATTGATGAGTTCAATAAATTGATAGAGTTGTGCAGCCATTAGCACTATCTAAGCAAAAGTGTTTTAGAGTACTTCTAATACCTGGAAAATATTCTTATTCTTATTTGCAGTAAATCCCTAGTCTTGTCATTTCATGTAAATGAATCATACAATATGTAGTCTTGCATCTGACATCTACCAAAATATTTTTGAGGTTCATTCATGTAATATGCATCAGTGGTCCATTTCTATTTTATTATTGAATAGTATTCCATTATATTTTAATTCATATAAATATACCATAATTTATATGTGCAGGGAAATGGCAACCCACTCCAGTGTTCTTGCCTGGAAAATCCTATGGACAGAAGAGCCTGGTGGGCTATAGTCCATGAGGCCACAAAGAGTTGGACATGACAGAGACTTAGTACATCACAAGTTAATGGACGTTTGGATGGCTTGCACATTTTAGCCACTATGACTTCTACTGCTATGATCATTTGTGTACAAGTTTTTGGTTGCACAAATGTTTTTATTCCTCATTTCATTTTAGATTCTCTTGGAGTGGACTCCCTGTCATGTGGTATATTTACGTTTAACATTGTAAGAAAATATCAAACTGGTTTCCAAAGTGGCTGCACCATTTACATTCCCACTGAAATGTTTAAAAGTTTCATTTTCTCCACATGCTCACCAACAGTTGTTATTATCTGTTTTTAATTATTATCATAATTATCCTAATGGGTACATAGTGTTACATCATCTTGATTTGCATTTCCCTAAATACTAATGATGTTGTCCATCATGTTTCGATGATCTATGTGTCTACTCCTCCAACAATACTACACTTTCTTTATTACTGTAACTATGTGTGATAATAAGCCTTAATACACAGAAGCATGATTCCTCCACTTTATGATTCTTTATCAAGATTGCTACTGCCGTAGTGTCTGTGCTTTTTCATATTTGTTTTAGAATAAACTTGTCCATATCTAGAAAAACCTTGCTCGGATTTTGTAGGAATTAGTGTGAAAATTGGATTCAATTTAACAGGTGTCATCTTTACTATGTTGATTGCTCCAATCCTTGAACACAGTGCGTATCTCCATTTACTTAGATTTTCTTTGAGCTTTTCACCAGCATTTTGTAGGTTTTGTTGTACAAGTCCTTGACATGTTTGTTAGATATACACCTAGGTGTTTTATTTTTCTTGGTTGTTGTAATTGTATTTTGATAATGGTTTCCATGTGTTGGGTGGATTTATGCCATGATTCATGAGTGTGGCATTCTGGTGGGGAGGAGGAGCTATGAGGAGGACATGGGGAGGAAGATGTGCTCTCAGGTCCTGCCTTCATCTCTTCCCCTCTGTGATACCTACCTCACAGAAGTCAGGACAGCCCAAATTCTATTTAAAGGGCAACCAATTATTGACTATGACTTATGTTAAAATTAGGTTTAAGTCCCAGGACATAGATTACTGAGCATCTTTCAGTTTCTGGAGGAATACCTGGCACACAGCAAGCAGTAAGAATGTGTGCAGAGAATGGACTGAATGAATAAACCATATGGTAATTTCTACCATACCAGTCCTTATCAGACTGGTATAATTTCCACTTTTAATAGCTATCCTCTTTATTAATAAAAAGATTTTATATGCCACTTTGTAAATGAAGGGCAAGGATCATAAAACCTGGCTTAGGAAGAAAAAGCAAACAAAATTAACTACATCATGACATGCATAAAAAAAATTAATAAAAGCTTGGAGGTAGGCAGCAATGGAATGACGGACAGAAGAGGACTGAGCAACAGAATAAGAGATGAGAGGCCTGTAGAGGTTTAGCAGCCAGTGAGAAATTCAGGTTTGGGGGCAGGGAAAGAACCTCAGAATGAAAACATATCTAGCATTCAAGTTTAATTTTTTAAAATCTCCTTTTTTTTCTGTTTAAAATCTCCTGTTTATTGCTGAGTTATTGTCCATATTGTCACTGAAAGCATTCGTGAGAATTTGGAATCTGCACATGCTTCTTGTGGATGAGCAGTAAAGAGGGGTCAAGAACAGGCGAGAGGTGAGAAGAGCCACGTCCCCTGGGAGATGAAAAGAAATGTGCAATTTGCAATAAGGAGAGTTGGAGCTGCATAGAGTCAGATACCAGGAAGTGATAAAAATCTTGGAGAAAGCAGGGATTTATGCCAGTTTAATGTGGACCTAGTAGGACAGACAGCATGATGTTAATTGGCACCTGTGTTTTCAAAGACACACGGGAGAAGTGTAAGTGCACGTGCGCCTCTCAACACTTCCTACCCCGGTTGAAGAGTCAGGAAGCCCCAGAGCATGTGCCTGAGTTGAGTGGTGGTGGCCAGTTTTCTCATCTGTAATATGGGACAACATATATACTGACTGTATAAGGGTGTGCTGAGACATAGGTTCATACATTGTTTCTTGAAACCTTTTGACTGTGGCCTGTATTAGAATTATGTTTAAGTCCCAGGGTCCTATATTGCTGAGCATCTTCCAGCTCCTGGAGGAAAGCCTGGCACACAGCAAGCAGTAAGAATGTGTGCAGAGAATGAACCGAATGAATAAATGTGGGTAATCTCTGCCATATATCAAACCCTCAAGACCTTCTTTGAAAGACTCAATTCTATCATTTTAAGCTGGCAATAAGCTCAGTACTATAAACATGCTTTTCAAATTCCCAAATCTGTTACATAAACTAGCCAAAACCCTCTGAAATGCAATTATGAGGGGTAGGGGAGGAAAGAATGCTCAGGGTCATCTCAAAGTACCTGCAGAATGTTGTCTTTATCTTGGTCCCTTTCTACATTAACACTTCCCAGCATCTCTACACATGAGTTCCATGAGAAGACATGGTGAAAATGTCTAAGAAGCTAGAAATCACCTCCATGCAAGGGAAATGCTTAAGTGCATTTAGCATTGACATCTTTGCAGACACTATCTTGTTGT
Source organism: Tragelaphus eurycerus (assembly GCA_935064755.1). Classification (NCBI taxonomy): domain Eukaryota; kingdom Metazoa; phylum Chordata; class Mammalia; order Artiodactyla; family Bovidae; genus Tragelaphus; species Tragelaphus eurycerus. The sequence continues at coordinate 20,764,125 of CAKXYN010000002.1, read as the reverse complement.
CCGAGGTCCCGGAGAGACAGTCACTGGAAAACGGGTTGAGCAAAGTGTCCTGTGAGCCAGGAGATAAGTGAAGTTGCCTAATACAAGCCAGGCCTTTGACATTTGTTATTTAGATTTAGAAGTTCTTTTAATGGTCAAAATATTTGCTTTTCCTTCAGATGCCTTCTAAGAGAGTTTATCTTAATGCTGAGGCTAGCCGGGGTTTCAAGTAGAGCAAAGACTAGGGTCACACAGAGCGGCCTTTTCTCAAACAGCTTTTGTGAAGGAGCAGCTGTGGAATCATTGCAAGAGGCCTGACCAGAGAGAAGGAACTGGGGGTGAGGGCCGAATGTGGCCGTTAGCGAGCCTCTTAGTACCTCTAGGTCTCGCTTTCAGCAGGACAGCCTGGGCTCACTGATTTCCATGTCTGAATGTCAAGACTGGTGGGAGAAGGGATAACTTGTGAGAGAGGTGTAATTAGTGACTGCCTGCAGGGTGCATGCCAAGGTGTGGGTAAAGTCTCATCATGAACTTTTCTAACTTAATTCTAGAGCAGCCCTGTGAAGTAGATCACAACAGAGCACTGGTTTTACAGGTGAGAGCTCAAAGGTCCATCAGAGGCAGATGGCTCCAAATCAGTCAGGTTCACATGGGCCCAGTGATTTGGAAGCCTGTGCTCAATGAGAAAAATCATGGACAAATAAATCGTTACAACCCCTCAGAGTCAGTTTTTAATTAAAGTGAAATGACCTAAATGCATGAACTTCAATATGCATATAAGTGGTTAAGGGTTATGCCATTGACAAATTAACTGTTTTTTTTTTTTTTTTTAATGTTTGAAAATTGACTGGTGTTGGGTCTTTTAACTTTCCTACAATATGGTGGCAATTATTACTTTGCCCATAGAATCTACCAGTTCCCACTAAAATGCATCCATTTAGAATGTTTTTTAAAAACAAATAATAAAGAATTATTCTCCTAAATAAAGAATTGGCTCACCCCAAAGTCCTAGCATTCTCTTCTCTAGAAGGCTAGTCAAGGAAACTGTCTTTGAGTGGATCCATCTTATCTGCCTCTTTCCTTCAGGCAAGAGAAAGCACACCATAACAATAATGTACTCTTTAGAGCCTGAGTTTGTCTCATAGTTTCGCAAAAGCCAGCCAAGTTGCCCTCCTGGACTGTGAAGCATGGAATCAGGAGGTTAAGGACCTGGGACAATCTGGAGTCAAGGTTCTATGGTCCTGTCCAGGCTGGAACCCATACTCTTGTCAACATGCAACACTGGCATCAAATGACTTCAGCCTCTGTGAGGCTGAAGCTGACTCTTCTGTCTGCTGCAAGCCCTGGGCAGCTGGTTCTCTGACAAGAGAACTCTCTCAGGACATGAGGGTAACTTTGGTCTATGGCAGCCATAGATTTGAATATAAAGTTTAAAATTTTAATATGCCAGTTTAAGAGTAGAGAAAATTATGAATATTTGTCCATTCCTTATACTAAGTTTTAAAGCTATGAACTCTCAAATAAAAAGAAACTTCACGACTTTGACATCCAACTACAAATCCATGTATGTTATACATCAAAGACCTTTCACATAGCTGAATGCCAAGAATGGCTGATCTGTCAAGTTGGAAAATGTTTCCCATGGGGCTAAAAAGTGAAGAGAATTGTTCAGTCACTAAATCATGTCTGACTCTTTGCGACCTTATGAACTGTAGCACATCAGGCTTCCCTGTCCATCATTAACTCTTGGAATTTGCTTAAACTCATATCCATTGAGTTGGTGGTGCCATCCAACCATCTCATCCTCTGTCGTCCCCTTCTCCTCTTGCCCTCAATCTTTCCCTGCATCAGGGTCTTTTCCAATGAATCAGATCTTCGCATCAGGTGGCCAAAGTATTGGAGCTTCAGCTTCAGCATCAGTCCTTCCAGTGAATATTCAGGACTGTTTCCCTTTAGGATTTATTGGTTGGATCTCCTTGCAGTTCTCCAGCACCACAGTTCAAAAGCATCAGTTCTTCGGCACTTGGTTTTCTTTATGGTCCAGCTCTCACATCCCCACGTGACTACTGGAACCATAGCTTTGACCGTCTGGACCTTTGTTGGTAAAGTGATGTCTCTGCTCTTTATACACTGTCTAGGTTTGTCATAGCTCTCTTTCCAAAGAGCAAGCACCTTTTCATTTCATGGCTGCAGACACCATCCGCAGTGATTTTGGAGCCCAAGAAAATAAAATCTGTCACTGTTTATATTTTTTCCCCATTTATTTGCCATGAAGTGATGGGACTAGATGCCATGATCTTAGTTTTTTGAATATTAAGTTTTAAGCCAGCTTAATTTTTTTATAATTCTATAATCAAATTCTAGCCTTATAATTTTATACTCACTGTTGCTAAGCAGTGAGTATAAAGTTATAAGGCTAGAATTTGATTATAGAATTATAAAAAATTTGAATATCATCTTAATTGAATTTTAAGTAAAACAGATTCAAATTTAGAAAAGTTACTAAAGTTTTACAAGTCTTTCAACAAAGACAAGTGTACATTTAATGTACTTTCTGATAGCTGGCCTCATAAAGAAACTAAAAATAACTATAGAAAATGTCCTGTTGATAAGAGAGAGTAGAATCTCTTTTATCTTTTGAGAGAACCCGGATTAGTTTACCATTTTATAAAATTAACCAGTATAAAGACCAAGAGCTATCTGGTTTAGAGTGCAAAGCCAGTGGTCCCAGGTAATTGCTGTGCTACTGGTTTCAGGAGGCTCTTTTAGCTTTCTGAACCATGCTCCCAGGGGCCCAGTTGTCTCCTCATAGCCATAAGAAGAAGATATTTTAATTTAAGACTTTATGAAGAAGAAAAGCAAAAAGAAAGTAGTGACTGAACTCAACTGAAGCCTCCGGTTTTGAATATATCTTGAATGTTTGTACAGTACGATCAGCTTGGCTCAGTCCCTGGCCCTTCTCCTTCAGAACTGTGGGAGCTCTTTGCCTGCATGGGTAGTTGATCAGCTTCTGTTGAGGCTCAGAGATGAGCCTGACAGTGATGGCTGTCTTGTGCCATCCTGTGCTGAGATACCTACTTTCCCACAGTGGGGCTCCTATTTATCTTTGGGAAAAGTCCATGGCAGCTATAGCAACTCTAAATCCAAATTTGAACTGATATCTATAATGTGATGCGGGTGGCTCATCCTTTTGGCCATGCTTTATGTAATGCCTGAAAGTGAAAGTCACTCAGTCGTGTCCAACTCTTTGCAACCCCATGAACTGTAACCTGCCAGGCTCCTCTGTCCATGGAATTCTACAGGTCAGAATCCTGGAGTGGGTTGCCATTCCTTTTTACAGGGGATCTTCCCAACCCCGGGATCAAACCAAGGTCTCCCACATTGCACGTGGATTCTTTACTGTCTGAGCTACCACGGAAGACCTATTTAATGCCTGCCATATATTTATTCTAAGAGGGAAAGCTTTCCACTGGTGGGGAGATTCCTGCCTGGCTCTGTTTTCAGAGACTCTGTTCGGCCCCTGTTTCTCCTCTTGGAAATGTCCTGATGCATTGCAGTGACCAGTCTCACCTTTTGCCTTATTAGCTGAGAGAGTCTCAGCCTGAAAGGCTGTGAGCTCAGAAACCATTGTGATCAATGGTTTCCTCCCATCTGATTTTCTCTTATTGCTATGGAAACATATAGAAAATACTCACATGTGTTATAAACCCAACAATGCTATGTTCTAATTATTTTAGCAATCTAATGTCTTATGAAGTACGTATGTGTTTTCTGGTACACTCCATCTCTTTCTGTGGGTTTGGATTACCATCTTGCCAGTATCACTTCCTTTCCACCTGAAGGACATCCTTTAATATTTATTCCTTGTAAGGCAGTATCTTGATCAGTTCTGAATGCTACAGCAAAGAACCATAGGTTGACTGGCTTATAAACATGAGGCATTTTTTCCTCACAGTCCTGGAGGCTAGAAGTCTGAGGTCAAGGTGCCATCATGGTCAGGTGCTGGGGAGAACACCTCTTCTGAGTTGAAGACTGCCTAGTTCTTTTATCTTTACATTGTAGAAGGAGGGCAAGAGATTTCTTTGGGGCCCCTTCTCTAAGGTCATTGATTTCATTTGTGAGGGCTTGATCCTACCTAATCATTTCTGAACAATCCAACCTCCTAATACCATCACCTTGGGGGTTAGAATTTCAACAGATAAATTATGGGATCACACACATAACAATTCAGCTAGCATGGTGCTCTCTCAGTCTTTGGCTTCTACTCTGAAGCCTCCTCCTTTCTTTCCTCCCCACCCTTTCCTTCTCGGTTAGTCTCATGAGAGCACCTGCTAGCCACCCTGCCTTTCAAGCAGTCTTCAATCAGCTAGAGCAGAGATACACTATGCAAGCTCTGCTCTCCATTTTCACCGTCACTCAGTCCATTTATAAATCTAGACTTTCTGGTCACTGTTTTCCCTTGTGATTTCGACTTGGGTCCTCTGCCCAGGGGTTCTCATCAGTACTCCTTCATTGTCCTGAAGAGGGAATTTGACTGGTGTGTTTGCAAGATGTACAGGCCTGGACCACAGCAGTCCCATCCAGATTGATGTGAACTTTCCATCATCACACCCACAAACTTGAGTGTGAAATCCCCAGCCTTTCAAACCTTGTGCCTCCCAAGGGTTCTGGCCTTTTGGGGACAGGGCTTTCTCCTCCTCAGGCTCATAGAGCTGCCTGCTACTGCCTTTATCTTCTCTGATTCTTATCTGCCCCAAATCTGCTTCTAGTTCTTATCTTTGGAGTTTTATTACATAATCACAGATTCAGAAAAATACAGTTTAATTTTTTCCAGTCTGTTATATATATTTAATGTCATATTGTATTGACAATAACTTTCTCAACAATGTTGACTCACCATGGTGTTATTGGACCCTTTTCTCTTTTAAACTCTTTCTTTCTCGTATCACTGCTACCACTGAAAATCATCTAATGACTCCAAGTTAAGAGCAGTGCTTTGAAATAAGTACTTCACTTTGTGTTATGTCATCTTATTCATATTTTTGAACTTTGGAATATATTTATTAGCTAATACTTAAGGATCTCCAATACTGTCTTGTGAGATGAGTTCTGCAGTTTTTCTTTACTGATCTATTTTAATTATACTTTCATGTTGCAGTTAGGCATGCTTGGTAAAACAAATATGTGCTTTTTTCATCTTTTTATATATTCTGGAAGAATTTTAATGTTTCTTGAAAATATGATAAATTTAATGAATTAAACTCTTTGTGACTATAATCACTTTGAAAGTCAGAGATTTCTTCCAAGTCTCATTTTAGCTTTGCTTGTTATTTCTTCTAATTTATTGAGGACCACCTACTTTGCAGATTATAGAACTAATTAGGATAGTAAGGAAGCCCATGGTGTGATTTCTATGCTTGTGGGGCACCTGAATCTGTTACTAGCCCTACAAGGCAGGTATCTGCTAATGTTGCAGAAGGGAAAACTGAGGCTCAGAGAGTTTTGGTGACTTAGCTCCATCCCCACAGGACAGTAGAGAAAGAACTCTGCCTTGAACCTGAATCTTTGAAAATCATGTTCTCTTATTTCTCCTGCAGCAAGTCCAAGTCTGGTGACTACTGTTTATATTAATTATTATTTCTTCCAAGTTGTTAAAGGAAATAGCTCAAAGAACAGTACATTCCTGACCATCGCGAAGTTTCCTCTGAGCCCTTGCTCAGCTGTGCAGAAGGTTTCCCTGCCGCTGCCACAAGCCAGTGCAGCTCGCAGGAGCCGGCAGCCAGGCTGGTTCCCGTGTGAACGGTCTGGTTCTGGTTTAGGTCGGCCAGTCTAAGTCCTCCCAAGCATTTGTTGTGTCTGAGGCATCAAAACCAGGTGGCCCATTTCCCAGATATGTTGTTGGCAATTCCCAACATTCTTCTCCGAAGTCAAAAGTTCTGTCTGTAGCTTTTTCTGGATTTATTCTCATTGGCATTTTTCACATTATTCTAGTTTTTGTTTGCCATAGAAAACCATTGTGGTCAAATAGCCAACAGCCCTTCCTACTGGGGTTGACACACACTCAACCTGGTAAAGCAGTGTCTTCTCATTGCCCATTGCTGTCAACCACAGATTGGGTTGCTGGAAAGGCAAAAGAGAACTTATCATATTTTGACGGGGTGCCATGTGTGTCCATGTCAACCATCAGAGGCCCTAGAGGGGAGATCCTTACAAGGGGATCTGCTTCTCCCCTGTTTCTCATGCTATCCAGTTCCACACATCAGAGACCTCTGTGTATTGAAACCAGAAATTTTCTTAGGGAAACAAGAATCTCTCTCAGTTTCCTCTGCAATCTGTCCATACACCATGAGAATGAATTCTAACACATATCTCCTTACTTAAAATAGACATCTTTGACATTTCTTTGTTCAACTTCATTGACATATATGTAATCTACCAACTGTTGCACACATGTACTGTATACTTTTTGATGTATTTGTTTGGACATTGCCTGTGCCCCGGGTACTATCACCATGAAGTGAGAAATAAATCCGTCACCTCCATGAGATTTCTTTTTCCCCTCACCTTTATTTTTACTGTTAAGAACACTTAGCATAAGATCTACCCTCTTCACCAGTTTTTAAGTATACAATACTAAATGGCTAAGTACAGGCACTATGGTGTACATCAGGTCTCTAGAATCTATTCATCTCCTATAATGGTAACTTCATACTCACTGAACACCTCCCCATGTTCCCCTCCCCCCAGCTCCTGACAACCACCAATCTACTCTTTACTTCTATGGGTGTGACAATTTTAGATTCCTCATGTAAGTGGAATCAAGCAATATCTGTCTTTATTTCACTTGGTGCTATGTCCTTCAGACTCATCCATGTTGTTGCAAATGATAGGTTTTCCCTCTTGTTGAAGGCTGAATGATATTCCAGTGTGTGTATCTATATCTTTCTGCTGCTGCTAAGTCACTTCAGTCATGTCCGACTCTGTGCGACCCCATAGACAACAGCCCACCAGGCTCCCCCATCCCTGGGATTCTCTAGGCAAGAACACTGGAGTGGGTTGCCATTTCCTTCTCCAATGCATGAAAGTGAAAAGTGAAAGGGAAGTCACTGAGTCAGGCTGGACTCTTTGTGACCCCATGACTGCAGCCTGCTAGGCTCCTCCATCCATGGGATTTTCCAGGCAAGAGTACTGGAGTGGGGTGCCATTGCCTTCTCCCTCATGTCTATCTCACATTTTATCCTTTTGTCTGTCAGTGGACATTTGGCTTATTTTTACATCTTGGCTAGTGTGAACAGTGCTACAGTGAACATAGGAGTGCAGATTTCTCTTCCAGATCCTGCTTTCAATTCTTTTGGATAAATACCCAGGAGCAGAAAGGGCAGAGGGCTTGAAACCACATGATCTGGGATCTAGTTTCTGATCAACTACACTTGGCACATGACCGTGGGAGGGCCTATGAGGCCCTTGAACATTGGCTTATTCACAAGGGCACGGCGTCTGCCACTCAGCAGGCTTTCACCAGATCCCAGGTGATGGATGAAACAGCCTGTTTCATGCAGCGCTTACTAAAACCACAAGAAACAAAACCTGTAGTAGCCTTTGGGAGGAGCCTCTGGGGTGCCAAGGCTCACCTGAAGAAGTAGGAGGAGCAGGACAGGATGCTGGGGGTGAGAACATGGGCTGCTCTTCAAGCTCTTGTCATGCTCCTCCTTTATATCAGTGTGAACACCAGAGCATGACTGGCATGTTCCTCTTTAAAATTTTTTAAAATTTTTACATAAATGTATTTTTAATTGGAGGATACAATATTGGATTGGTTTCTGCCATATATCAACATGAATCAACCATAGGTATATGCATGTCCCCTCCCTCTGAAATCTCCCTCCCACCTCTCGCCCCATCTCACCCCTCTAGGTTATCACAGAGGACAGGATTTGAACTCCCTGCAGCATACAGGAAATTCCCACTGGCTACCTGTTTTACATATGGCAATGTATATGTTTCAATGTTTCTCTCTCATTTTGTCCTACCCTCTCCTTCGCCCTCTGTGCCCACAAGTCTGTTCTCTCTGTCTGTGTCTCCATTGCTGCCCTGCAAATAGCTTCATTAGTACTATCTTTCTAGATTTCATATATACGCGTTAATACATGGTATTTATTTTTCTCTTTCTGACTTATTTCATTCTGTATAATAGGTTCTACCTTCTGCCTCGCTCATGAGAGGTCCCTTTCGGGTGGCTCCGTGTAGCAATCCTGCACAGAGGCGCTGAGTATGCTTCCTCTTTCCATGGTCCTTATCTTCAGATTGTTGGCGGGTTGGCTACATTACACAGCATGGTTTCATGAAAAATTTTCAGCTCAGTCACACTTGGGGTTTGAGTCAACATCTTCAGGAGGTGAAAAATGACCACATTTACTCACCAAACAAAACAACTCAAGTGCAACTTCTACTGATGTTTTACAAAGCATAGTATTTTTGTTTCTTTCTTAGGAAGTTCCTGTAATTCTTAAAACATTTTGGAAACTTTATGGTTCACTTCTTGTTATTTTGTTGTGTCCTGGATACAGTTTATGTGTGGAGTGTAAACTCAGTTGTACACTTCAGTTTATTACTGTGTGAACAAAGACTATTGCTGATATGAGAGCTGATTGGCAATACATTTAGACAGAATTACATGGACTGGGCACTATGAAGTGCCTGTGCCCAGGGGTTCTCTCCTCCCATCTGGCTCATGACACGGGCTTTCACTAATTTCAGTTATGTCTACAAAATAAAAATGATGTCTAACTGAGTTTTCTTATTTCCCAGACAACCTAGAAAAAAAAATAAAACATGTAAGTATATTTTTAAAGAGCCTAAAAGTGCAGCTTTTTTCTCAGATTAGTTTTTTCTAGGTTAATTTATTCTATATTGAAAGTTAATGAAAGTCAATATATTTTGCTTCTAGGTGAGCATCCGAATATTTTAAGAATATTTCATTTGATTAACTGCTTGCTATTTATTGATCCTACTGCAGTGATCTCTGGACAAAATTGTGTGCAGTGAGGAGCACAAAATGGGTCTACTCTTGTTTGGCAGCTGGTGATAACGAAATCACCCCACCTCTTAGCCTGCTTTGAAATGTAAGTAACAGAAGAGTTACTTCTGTTACTTGCAACCTAGACAGCATATTAAAAAGCAGAGACTTAACTTTGCCAACAAAGGTCCGTTTAGTCAAGGCTATGGTTTTTCCAGTAGTCATGTATGAATGTGAGAGGTGGGCTATAAAGAAAGCTGAGCACCAAAGAATTGATGCTTTTGAATTGTGGTGTTGGAGAAGACTCTTGAGAGTCCCTTGGGCTGCAAGGAGATCCAACCAGTCCATCCTAAAGGAAATCAGTCCTGAATATTCATTGTAAGGACTGATGCTGAAGATGAACCTCCAATACTCTGGCCACCTGATGTGAAGAACTGACTCATTTGAAAAGACCCTGATGCTAGGAAAGATTGAAGGCAGGAGGAGAAGGGGATGACAGAGGATGAGATGGTTAGATAGCATCACTGATCTGATGGACATGAGTTTGAGCAAGCTCCAGGAGTTGGTGATGGACAGGGAAGCCCAGCATGTTGCAGTTCATGGGACACATGAACTGTAGAGTCAGACACAACTGACTGAACTGAGCTGAACTGAAGAGTTGGTTGTGGGTTGAGTGTTTTGGGACCTCTGTTTTTCTCAGAAGTACCAGGACAGTAGACTGGGGGAGGGGGTGTGCAGCAGCTCCTCTCTCCGGTGCTGAGACCCTGCTAGAATAGTGGTTACCAATGTAGTGTTGGAGCCTGATGACAGGGCTGAATCCTGGGTCAACCCCTTACGAGATGTGGGTTGTATGCCTGCTAACCTCTCTTACTCTCGGGTTTCCTATCTGTGCAGAGCCCTGCGCAGTTTCCATGAGGTGGGAGACAACTTCACACCACAAGCACTCCGTGTATTAGATATCCCAGCCCTGGGCTCCTCCTTGCTGCCCGAGACACAGACAGGGGTATTCTCCACACTTGGGGCTCAGCTCCTGTCAGGTAACAAATGCTGTGTATGGCAGAGTGAGTGTCCAGAAGACTTCTCCTGGGATCAAGCATTGCTCTTTGGAATTCTCCCTGAAATTTTTCTTAATTTTTCAGAAAACCCTCAAATTTGCTAAAGCATCATTTTAAGATTAACAAAGAGTTATTAAGCATCTATTGTGATGCTTGACCCAAAGTCCTGTGATCAATGCTAAACCCCAAGAACACCTGGGCAAATCACTGACACATTTCTAACCCTCTCTTACCTCCTAGTGCAGTAAAAAATTTAGCATGAATAAACACATTGCTTTCATGTAGGAATGTTCTAGAAAGGGAGAGTAAGCTGGAGAGAAAACATAGAAGACAGAGAGGAGGAAAAGGATGACAGGTGCGAAAAAGCCAGATATGTTGTCTTTACTTGTGAGACATGTGTAAGTAGTGGGCTACCTAACAGGATGCATGGGTTGGATTTCAAAGACACCTAGGACTCAGATTCCTAGACAAGAATGTCTCAATGGTGATAGTCACCTGTTGCTTCTGGAAATACTAAAGTTCACACATCATCCAGGTGGATGGATGAACATCATCAGGCCAGGATTTGGGTGTAAAAGGGAAATGGATTTCATTAGAAAGGTCTATTATTGAAAAGAAAAAAGGAGAAGATGTAGACAATGGCCAATTCCAAGAAGGAGGAGAGATAAGAAGTCATGATGTTTGGACTCTGGATCTGGACATGATGTCAGAATGGGGAATCTGGATCAATTTGCCCTCCAAGAACTAGTGAAAAGCTACACAAAGTATTTAGCAGAATTCTCTGGCTATTGAGTGGAGAATAGATGGAGGGAGATAATCATGTATATATTTTATCAGGCCAATCAAGAAATAATAATCATCTAAACCATAAAGTTAGCAATGAAAATAAATATTTCCTTGGAATAGTTGGAAGGATTTGATGATATTGAACAGAATTACTCCTAGCTTTTAATGTTGATCAAATAGTTGAATGGTGGGTACCTTTAATGGGGAGGAGAAGATTTGAGGAAGGTCAAGTTTGGACAAGTGTATGCTGAGATGCCTATGACATCTCCAAGGTGGATAACAGACAGTCGGACATCATGTTTGTTTGCTAGGGTTGTCATAACCAATACTGCAGACTAAGGGCTTTAAACAATATCCATTCGTTTTTTTCACAGTTCTGGAGGCTGGAAGTCTGAGATCAAGGTGTCAGCAGGTTTGGTTTCTTCCAAGATTTTGGCTTGCAGATAGCAGCCTCTCGCTGTGTCCTTGCATGGTCTTTCTTCTGCATGCACCCATCCCGGCACCCTCTGTGTACCAGTCTTCTCTTCTTAATAAGGACACCAGTCAGATTGGATTAGGCCCATTCAAACTGCCTCATTTTAACTTAATCCCTTCTGTAAAGGCCCTATATTCAAAATTTAACTTACTAGGGATAAGGACTTCAACATATGAATTTTAGGGATAGCACATAATTTAGTCAGTAATAGACACTGAGGCAGGAAATGAAGTTTTGGTTGGAGATATAAATTTGGGAGTTTTTGCATAGTGATGGAATTTAAAGTCATGAGAAAGAGTACAATTAATGGGAAAGAGGGAGAGAGAAAGAGGGGAAGAAGAAAAGGAGGAGGGAGAGGAGACTGAGAAGGAAGAAAAGAAGAGAAGTAAAAGTTCCAAGAGCTCATTTATTTCTTGGAACATAATTGTGATCTTTATGAACATTATTTATGATCTTTATCACTGACAGCTAAAAAGGAAGGAGGACCTCAACTCTGAGCCAGCAGAAGAGCAGCCAGGGATATGCACTGAAGACCAGTGGATGCTGTGCCATCAAAATTCAAGAGAATGTTATGCTCAGAGAAAGTGACATTGAACAACAGTGCTACATTCTGCCAAGAGGTTTAGTGAATTTGTCTGAAAGTCACCAGGAAAGAGACCCTCTCGTCTAGAAAGGCAAAAAATACTAGAAGGAATCATACTGTGATAGGGAATGCATTTTTCAGAGACTGATTCTTGGAGGGGCTACTTTCTGAGTAGGAAGGGAACCTAAAGCACTCACTAAACTGAGAAGGAAATTCGAGATGGAAAAAACAAGCAGGCAACTTCACAAAGTGCAGTTATGAAGTGTATAGTGGGTAAATTTCGTGCAGGCAGGTTTGGTGGGTGATGACCCAGAGGCACTCACAGCTGCATGCTGCACCTGAAGAGGGTGCGGGGGGACTTGGGGGGGCGGGTCATGCCAAAGACGGAATCTGACCACTGGAGAGAAGCAGGTCAGCACTGACTGGAACCAGTCTTCTCTCCCCTGACATCTTATGACCATTATTTCTCATGGACCATTGATCATCTGTGTCAGCAAGAGGCACTATTCCAACCTCTCTGGGTCAGGTGCCTTCACTGTGAGGGGGCTAAAACTCTGTCATGTCAGGGCAGGGAGCAATAGAAGCCTTTGATGGAGCTGACAAAATTGGGTTATGAAGGAGGAGGAGTTCCTTATTCCAGAGCTCAATGGCAAGCCAAGTTCAGGGCCTGTGGGAGAAGAGAAGCCTCACTGAAAACTGATCAAGTTGGTGGGCATTTGTCCAGATTGGTCAATGGGAGTTTGGGCTCTCTGGTCTGGTCCTAGGGGAACAGGAGGCGTTGTGAGCCTGATCCAAGTCATATTAGGCCTTCACAGCATGCCACTTCCCAGGATACAAATGTGGGGGCATCTTGGGACCTTTTGCTTCCCAGGAGCACAGACTCAGGTGAAGTTCCACGTTGTCACTGTCTCCTTGCATCAACCATCTGTTGTATCTCAGATTATCGTTATTGATATTGACTGTTCCATTGTTTTGTCTGTTCCATTGTTGTTTTTTTTTTTTCTCATCTACTGCAGTGTTCTAAGGAGAAAGAATGTAGCTCTCCACTTTGGGCAAATATATATTTGCATTTCAACCTGTCTGTTAGCCACCTCTGGTCCAGGGGAAAATGCTTCACCCTGCCTGTATGTCCTGGCTTGGAAAATCTCCTTGTCCCATAGTATAAATCACTGTCCCTTAAGATATAGGACAGCAGGGGGAATGCTCTTAGGGTTGCCTGACAAGCATCTAGCCAGGAAGCCTCCTTTCCACCACCGAGTTTCTCAGTGACCCTGCCTGGAAACCCCTCCACCCCTTAGGCAGCAACATTGGGAACCAACAGAAATATGGAAACATCAGGTAAATTATGCAGACCAAAATCACATGAAAAGACTTCGACTGAATTGTCAGTGGGACCACAGTCTACAGCAAACCAAGGCCACCACATCCAACGTAAACAGGGTGACTGGCTGCTGAAATAGAGACTGACATAGGACCCAGGGTCTCCTAATATCATAGACCAATGTCCAGAATACAACTGAAAATCTCCTATTATGCTGAAAGCCAAAAAAGCATAACTGAATGAGAAAAAAACCCAATCACCTAATGCCAAGACCAAGATGAATCAGGTGTTGAAATTATCTGAGAATTTTAAAGCAGAGAACATGAAAATGTTTCAATTTCATGAATTGAAATGTTTCATGTTCATGTTTCAATGATCAATTAAACATCCTCTTGAAAAAAAGGTAGAAAATATCAGCAAAGAAATAGAAATTAAGAAAAAAGAACCAAATGAAAATTATGGAGACAAAAATACTACACTGAAACAAAAACAAGCTTGTAAAATGGGCTCAATAGTAGAGTGGAGATGACAGAGAATTAAACCAATGAACGGGAAGATGGATGAATAAATAGAGTTTACCAAACTGAAAAAACACAAGAAAGATGGAAAAAGAACAGTTTCAGAGACCTTTGCATAATAACCAGAGATCTAATGTTTGTACAGAGTCCCAGAAAAAGAAGAGAAAGAGAATGAAGCTGAAAGCATATTTTAAAAATAACTGAAAACTAAAATTTGTTCAAATACACAAGTGTGCAGATTCAAGTGGCTGAGGAAAAAAAGCAAATGGGAGGAGCCCAAACATGTCCATGCCAAAAAAATATCACCATGAAATTCTGTAAACTGAAGACAAAGGAAACATCTTACAGGCAGCCAGAAAAATTTTGCCTTACCCATAGAAGGACACCAATTTGAATAACAGTTGATTTCTGAGTTGAAATCATGGAGCCAGAATAAAGTAGCACAACACTTTTGAAATACTACAAGAAAATAATTGTCACCTGTGAATTCTTTTTATTTAAATTTTAACTATTTATTTTTAGCTGTGTTGGATCATCGTTGCTATATGTGGGTTTTCTCTAGTTGAGATAAGCAGGTTAGTGATGTTGAACATCTTTTCCTGTGCTTTTTGGCCATCTGTATATCTTCTGTGGAGAAATGTCTGTTTAGATCTTCTACCATTTTTGATTGGGTTATTAGGGTTTTTTTGATATTGAGCCCCATGAGTGTTTGTATATTTTGGATGTTAATCCCTTGTTGGTTGCTTCATTTGCAGATATTTTCTCCCATTCTGAGGGTTGTCTTTTCATTTTGCTTATGGTTTCCTTTGCTGTGCGAAAGCTTTTAGGTTTAATTAGATCCCATTTGGTTATTTTTGTTTTTATTTTCATTACTCTAGGAGGTGGGTCAAAAAAGATATTTATATAAAAGAGTGTCTGTCTACATTTTCCTCTAAGAATTTTATAGTGTTCAGGCTTACATTTAGATCTTTAATCCTATTTGAGTTTATTTTTGTGTATGGTGTCAGAGAGTGTTCTAATTTCATTCCTTTACACGTGGCTGTCTAGCTTTCCCAGCACCATTATTGAAGAGACTCTCTTTTCTCCACTGTGTATTCTTGCTGCCCTTGTCATAGGTTAAGTGACCACAGGTACATGGTTTATCTCTGGGCTTTCTATTCTGTTCCATTGATCTGTATTTCTGTTTTTGTGTCAGGACTACGCTGTTTTGATTACTGGAGCTTTGGTAGTATAGTTTGAAGTTAGGGTGCCTGATTCCTCCAGTTCTATTTTTCTTTCTCAAGTTTGTTTTGGCTATTCAGGGTCTTTTGTCTTTCTATACAAATCGTAAAATTTTCTGTTCTAATTCAGTGAAAAATGCCATTGGTAATTTGAAGGGGATCACATTGAATCTGTACATTGCTTTGGGTAGTATAGTTATTTTCACAATATTGATCTTCCAATCCAAGAATATGATATCTCTTTCCATATGTTTGTGTCCATTTCTTTCATCAGGATCTTACAGTTTTCTGAGTACAGTTCTTTTGCTTCCTTGGTAGGTTTATTCCTAGGTATTTTATTCTTTTTGATGTGATGGTAAATGAGATTATTTCCTTAATTTCTCCTTCTGATCTTTCATTGTTAATGTATAGGAATGTAAGAGATTTCCATGTATTAATTTTGTATCCTACTAATTTACCACATTCATTGATGAACTCTAGTAGTTTTCTGGTAGCATCTTTTTTTAGAATTTTCTATGTATAGTATCATGTCATTTGTAATAGTTTTACTCCTTTCCCAATTTGTATTACTTTTATTTCATTTTCTTCTCTGATTGCCATGGCTAGGACTTCCAAGCCTATCTTGAATAATAGTGGCAAGAACGAACATCTTTGTCTTATTCCTGATCTTAGAGGAAAAATTTTCAGTTTTTCACCATTGAGAATGATGTTTGCTATGGTTCTTATATATGGCCTTTATTATATTGAGGTAGGTTCCCTCTGTGGGCAATTTTGGAGCATTTTCATCATAAATGGGTGTTGAATTTTGTCAAAGCTTTTTCTGCATCTGTTGAGATGATTATATGGTTTTTATTCTTCAATTTGCTCATGAAACTAATCAAGGACGGCCTAACTAAATGGAAAGACATACCGTGTTCATGAACCAAAAGATCCAACCTAGTAAATATGCCATCAACTTCCCTCAAACTGATCTATAGGTAGAATGCAATTCCTATCAGTACTCCAGCAAGATTTTTGTAGATATAGACAATATTATTTTAAAATTTATATTGAAAGACACAGGTCTTAGAATAAACCATTCTTGACAAATCACAATAAACAGGTTGAACTCACTTTATCCAATGCTTGAAAGTCAAAGTCACTCAGTTGTGTCCTAACTCTTTTCAACCCAGACTGGAATACTGGAGTGGGTAGACGTTCCCTTCTCCAGGGGATCTTCCCAACTCAGGGATTGAACACAGGTCTCCTGCATTTCAGGTGGATTCTTTACCAGCTGAGCCACCAGAGAGCCCAAGAATACTGGAGTGGGTAGCCTATCCCTTTTCCAGCAGATCTTCCCAACCCAGAAATTGAACTGTGTTGCACAGTTCTTCTGTGCAACCACAACTGTCTTCTGTGTTGCAGGTGGATTCTTTACCAGCTGAGCTACCAGGCAAGTCCAACATGTGAAGGTGGAGGTATCGGGAATTGAATCCAGGGCCTCATGTATACTAAGCATGTGCTCTATTACTGAGCTTTACCCCTAATCAGTGCTTCGTCTCACTATATAACTATAGCAGTCAAGACAGTTTGGTATTGCTGGAGGGAGGGACACTTAGATCACTCGGTCAGCCTGCAGGATTCCAAAATAGATCAACACAAATATAATTAACTGATTTCTGACAAAGATGCAAAAACCAGTTCAATGAAATAAGGATAGATGTTTCCAGAAACTATTTTGGTATATTTGAACATCTGTAGGCAAAAAGAATGAACTTCAGTGTAAACTTTGCACCTTACACAAACAGAACAAAAACTGAAAATGGATCATGGGGTTAACAGCAAACATTAAGTTATAATATTTCTATAAAAGTAGAGAAAAGGTCTTCAGGATTCAGGTCTATGCAGAATTCTTAGACACTAAAATCATGATCCATAGAAGTGAAAAATGACATATATGACCTAAACAAAATTTAAAACTTTTGCTCCATGGAAACTCTAATGAACAAGATGAAGAGGAAAACTAAAGAGGGAAGAAAATGTTTGCAAATCACATATTCAATGAAGGATTGCTTTCTAAAATATGTAAAGAGCTTTCTAAACTTAATAATAAAGGTCAAATAATTCGATTAGAAAATTAGCAAAAGACATGAAGAAACATTTCACTGAAGAGAATACACAAATGGCAAATAAAAAGTATTCAGCATCATTAGCTGTTAAGAACATGAAAATTAAAACCACAATAGGATATCAATACATATCTATTATAATGGTTGAAATTAAAAAAAAAATAGTGATATACCAAATACTGGTGAGGAGAATAGATCACTCCTCTATTGCTGATAGTAAATGTTTAAAGATACAGCCACCCTGGAAAATAGCTAGGCAGTTTCTTATAAAACAAAACATGCAAATACTAAATGACCCAGCAGCTATACATTTGGGCATTTATCCCAGAGCAGTAGACACTCAGGTTCACACAAAAACCCTATGTATAAACGTTTATAGCTCTGTTCTTAACAGTCCAAACCCATAGCTATTGCTATGAGCCACCTGATACAACAGGTAATACTCATGAACTCAAAGGTAGAAATGAGGCTGAGACTTAGGCATGAGTCAAGCATTATGCTGAGAGGGAATGAAAAATGAAGCTAACTAGAGGACCAAGAAAGAAGGTGCTGTATATTGGGAATAGGAACAGCCAGGATAAGAGCAGGGCAACCAGTCAGCAAAGGCAAGGTTGAGCAGATTTCCACGGATGCATAGTTGCCAGGACTCCAGGCTGGTACTGCTCCAGCAACGGGATAAGCTGGTCACCTGAGAGGTTCTTCAGCCTCTCCCTCAGGGAGAGCCCACACAGTACCTGTGCTGAGGACAGCCCCAGCTTTCTTTTTGGAGTCACATTGCGGTGGTGAGCTCACCTCTCTGGGGGCTCCAGAGGGCAGCATCGCATGCTTGCCTTCCGTGACCTGACAGTTGGTGGGCTGCTCTTAGCGCTGGGTCTTTGCCATTTTTTGTTTCCTAGCACAACTTTATCCTGGATCTTTTATTATTCATCCTGCTGTGTTTCTCAATCTGCAAAAGAGACAGACAGAAACTGTTACAAAGGGTTTTATAAAAAGAAATGTGTCCTTGAAAATCTGGGCTGGGTTAACCTTGAAAAAGCCAGGTATTGATGAAATGGAGCATATGGAAGTTTCCTACACACAGAAGGAAACCAGTCATTTGAGCGTTGCTGCCCCTAGAACAGAACACAGCAGCAGAGGCTGGAGGTGGGGCTTAGTGCATTGTAAGGAAGGGTTTCCTTTAACAGAACTCATGGTAACAGGGCACCAAGGGGGTCTTGCCAACTCATTTCTCTGGATCTCTTTTATAAGGCAGACTTATCTACTGCCTCTGAGGCTTTGCCAAAGTAGGGTGACCACCTCAATGATTTCTCAAGGATTCCTTGTGTTCTCTTAACATCTAATTAGCATTTTTATGTACTTTCCTGGGGTTCAGTCCAGAAAGCCAAACAAATCATTTGCTAACAACCCTTGTTGAGGTTCTCCTGTGAAAATGAGTGTAAATATCTTGTTAATCTTTTAGCCAGAAGTTCCTATCAGTTCAGCTTGAGCTCAGCCAAGAAGTTACAGCTTTCTGGATGCACACAGACTGAGCACGGGAAACTTTAAATAATCCTTTAGGAGCACTTAGGGGGCAACCTTACTTGGTCTCTGAGTATATTTTGAAACTCTTATTTCTTTTGCGAATTGCTTTCATGGAAAATGAGCCCCTTTACATATTTTTTGGTTTGGGTGTTTCCTCAGGACAAGTTGTGGCCACAAGCACAGAGGACAAGGAAGCCGGCAGGCTCCTCCTAACCTCTTCTTAGACCAAGCTTGGGCTCCGGTCTCTCAAAGTCCAGTTCCTTTAGTGTGACTGACAAATTTTCTGCCCACAGTTTCTAACCATTTCTCACCTAGTCTCTCTCTCTCTTTTTTTAAGTTTTATTTATTTTGTTTTTGGTTGTGTTGGGTCTTCTTTGCTGCACGCAGGCTTTCTCTAACTGTGGTGAGTGGCGGCTTCCCTTTGTTGAGGTGCACAGGCTTCTAACTGTGATGCCTTCTCTTGTTATGGAGCACAGGCTCTGAGTGCACAGGCCTCAGTAGCTGCAGCACGCAGGCTTAGCTGCCCTGTGGCGTGTGGAGTCTTCCCAGTCCAAGAAATAAACCCATGGCCCCTGCCTTGGCAGGTGAATTCTTATCCACTGTGCCACCAAAGAAGTCCTATTTCTCACCTAATCTCTTAAAGCTAAGTTCATATTGTTAAAACAAATGTTCACATATTGAGGAAAGAGGCTGTCATCTTGGCTTACTCTTGGGTTATCTTGAATTTTATACTAACTAGAACAGCCTGTTTGTGGCCTATCGAACATACATTGTACATCTGCTTTAATTATTAGAGAAGAGGAGGGTATTGATAAGAAAGAATGTTCATGTTAAAAGTAAAAACTGAAGGCTTCCTTCCTGCAGTGCCAATAATGGTCCTCCTTTGATGATAAGACTTCCTTCTGAGGTGCCAAGGCCATATTGACCCACTGTGTACGTAATGATCTGTGTTTTTGAAATCTCGAAGAGATGTACCCTTGACTTATGTGATGTTTTTTGATCTGACAAGACAGAAAACTGCTGAAAATAATGCTTCTCCAGAGCAGTTCCTCAGAGTTGCCTGGGAAGGTGTCTCCTGGGCTGTCATCCTGAGTTTGGGTCAAATAAAACTCTTTTCTATTCCTATTATAGATTGTTTATTGATTAATTTTGTCAGCTTTACTGGGTACTTCTTGAGGATCCTGGATGCTGAGCTCTTTGCCCTGAAAGGGACTGGTTCCTGTGGGAAGTGGAAATCCATACAGCTTTGCTGAGACCCAGCTCCTCCCAGGTTACTTCATGACGGAAGAACCAGCTCTCTTCCAGGTCACTGTAAGAATTACATATTAAACATTTACTTTATTACAATTTAAGCATTGTGAGCATTTGAGCATACAGTAGTAAAAACACAGGCATGCCCCTCCCCTTCTGCAAGCTGTATAGTCCAGCGAGGCTCTGTGTGCTTCTGAATGTGCTGCCAACTGACTTCCCCAGGCTTGACACTCTGGTCAGTCCAATCTATGATCAGAACTCATGTCTGTGTTTGTTTCCTTCACATTTTTGCTTCTACATGGGGACATAATATCTTAGCTTTCTGAATATATATTATAAAGTGGATTTCAATCTGGTTTTCCTGATTCTGAGGGGGACTTGAGCATTCATCTCATTATTATGCTCAAATCTTGCCAGAACATTTAGCATTTCCCTCTGATTTGCCTTTCTCTTTGTCATCCAAGTGGGCAAGAGTTTGTCAGCTACGGAGGCCCTGCACTAAGCACCAGGGAGGCAAGTGCAAAGTTCACCTGCTTCTGCAATGGCTGAGGTCTTTTTCTGTTTTATCAGCCAAAGCATTTGGGGTCCTCAACCACTCAACTGCTACACCATTTTTCCCTGTCCCAAACAGGCTGAAAATTTGCTAGATAGAAGCATACATTTTGCTGCAAGTGTTGGTGCAGAATTTTCTTTCTGATTATAAGCATTTTAAGAACTCTTTTCTATTATAGGATTTAATTTGAATTGTTACTAAATACCACTGAACATAGGGCAAGGGTTGGGAGCATTTTTCCTCTCTGCCTCAGAAACATTAAGCTCGATCATCATCCCAGTGTAGGGTAAATTTATGTTCCATTGTGTTCGAGGTCCTTGCCTTTTCACATGAATTCAAAATCCCTCTCTCTCTTTTTCCATGTCTTCCTTAGTCTGAACCTCCGTCTCTTTGACTCCTGAATTCCATCTTGTATTGGTCCCTGGATTTAGGATTGCACTGATATTTGGTGTCTCTGAGCCAACTTAGCATCTTTCCTAGAAGGCAGCATGGAGTCATAAGGATGGCAGGTCACACACTGAGTGCTGCTAGGACCCAGGCATGTTTTGTATCATCTCATTTATCCTTCAAGGATACCAAGGATACTGCAATTGTCATCCTTCCTTTGCAAGTGAGGAAACAGGCTTGGGAGCCTCCAGTGACACCTAGGTGGCAAGTGGGAGGTGAAATCTCGGGTCCAAACTCATTAGCGGGATCAGGAGAACACAACTCCAGGAGCTGCACCTGACTGCATTCTATTGCCTTGCTCTTGATGAGAGGTGAGGACTGTGTGGGTGCTTGTGTCTCAGGCCCCTGTATCCTGGTGCAGCTGGACAAACAAGCTGTAGAAGATGATGCCTCATTGCATCACTTAGATGATAGGATGCCCTCCTTGGTCATCCTATATGAATATATGATTTGGTTTATTTCTCATAGGAATTGGAGGGAAATAGAGCTAAGTGCTGCTTCTTCTTGCCCCTGTTGGTGAACTTCTCAGAGCCAGGGACACCCTTGCACTTTTGCCTGCTGCCAGGGCCTGGCGGGAAGCCCATGGACCTGGGAAACTTGCCATGTTTATTTCTCATGTGCTCCTAGGCGACCTTCAGTATCTGCCTCTGCCTCCCAGGGGTTTCTGGGAAGCAGAAAGCTGGGCGGTCTGGTCAAGGGAGCACTGGCCCCCAGGTCAAAGGGTCCAGGCTTTGGGACATGGGCCTCATCACTAATGATCCACATAGCACCCTTCCCCGAACACAGGCTGGCTGCCTCTTATTTTCTCAGGGAAATGAGGGTTTGATATCCTCCATCCTGTCCTACGTTTTGTTCCAAATAGGTCTTTTTGTATGGTGGTATATTATTCCAATGGCTTGCTTTTTGTGATTATTTACACATAATAATCTAAATGCCCAAAACATGTCGATTCATCAAATATGTAAAGCTGAATGATTGCTCAAAATTATTACATTTTATAGGGAAATTCTACCAGTTGTCTTGGGTTTTCAAACAGCCAAGTGAAATAAGTGACACTGCCCCTCCTTGACAGGAGGTTTGCTACACAGGAACATGGGCGCGTGACCCCGAGTGACAGACCCGAGACACCCGCAGAGCTGTGGGCCCCAGCCTCTGTAGCAGGTGTCCCCAGCTGCTATTGGTCTGAACTGGAGTTCAGTGGAAATGGTGCTGAAAGACTTGACAGTACAGACATGTTACTGTGATTGTTCCCTGACTTATTTCTAAGGAACTTCAGTTATCTTGACCCCAGTAGGAGAACAGGTGTACAAACATGTATATGTTTGTATGTGTGTATATATGCATGCATGTATTGATGTCAGTGCTTTGCATGTATGTTTGTATGTGTATAAGTGCTTTTATGCAGGCTTGTGCTTAGTGTGCATTATTTGTGTGTATGCATGCATGTAAATTCGGAGAAGGCAATGGCACCCCACTCCAGTACTCTTGCCTGGAAAACCCCATGGATGGAGGAGCCTGGTGGGCTGCAGTCCATGGGGTCGTTAAGATTCGGACATGACTGAGTGACTTCACTTTCACTTTTCACTTTCCTGCATTGGAGAAGGAAATGGCAACCCACTCCAGTGTTCTTGCCTGGAGAATCCCAGGGATGGGGGACCCTGGTGGGCTTTCATCTATGGGGTCGCACAGAGTCGGACACAACTGAAGCAACTTAGCAGCATGCATGTAAATGTGGCTTCCTGGATGGTGCTAGAGGGAAAGAATCTGCCTGCTAATGCAGAAGACATAAGAGACTTGGGTTTGAGCCCTGGGTCAGGAAGATCCCCTGGAGGAGGGCATGGCAATTCACTCTAATATTTTCATCTGGAGAATCTCATGGATAGAGGAGTCTGGCAGGCTACAGTCCGTAGGGTCGCAAAGAGTTGAACATGACTGAAACAACTTAGCACCTAAACATGTATGTATGTTTTGTATGTGTGTGTCTATGCATGTATGTTTGTGTGTGTGTATCTGTGTATATGCTTGTGTATGTATTTGTGTGCACATTTTCTTGTGTATGTATGCATCTATGTGTATGTGTGTGCTTAGTTGCTCAGTCATGTCTGACTCTGCGACCCCATGGACTGTAGCCCTCCAGGCTCCTCTGTCCATGGGGATTCTCCAGGCAAGAATACTGGAATGGATTGCCATGCCCTCCTCCAGGGGATCTTCCCAACCCAAGGATTGAACCCAGGGCCCCCACGTTGCAGGCAGATTCTTTACCGTCTGAGCCACCAGGGAAGCCCGTGTGCGTGTGTATGTATGTATATAAAATTTTGAAAGAATAGGCGTAACCACTTCATGTTTCTGAGTTCTCTGTGTTATTATTTTTTGTATCACTCCAGGTCCTCTTCTACAAGCATTCCAGGCAGATGCACAGTGGTTAGTGCCCCCCGGACAGATCTTTGTTTTATTTCAGAGCACTGTAAGTTTTCTAACTCTAGAATATTCTCAATTTTTCCCATCACTACTCATAAAAGAGTCTACTCCTTTAATTCCTTCTTCCCCATCTGGCTAAAGGCTAGTCCTTGTGCCTGCCAGACCTCCACCTCCTCTCTCATGTAAAGTTAGAAACATCCAATGCATGACCCCCGCCCCGCCCCGCCTTCACCCCTGTATATCAGAGAAAGGGGCTCAAGGCTGACTGCCTGGCTGTGTGTTTTCTCATTCTGTCCACAGACACACACACACACACACACACACACACAAAAGCTCCTGAGCAGCCCTGAGGCAAGGCACTGGGGGCCGGTATTTACAAACACCAGAGCCTGGGTCACACAAGCCAGAACCCTACGCCTATCTTCAGTGAGCTATTTGGGAAGAAAAAGAGCTTCTCATTCTAGTGGCAACAGTGCCACAAATTGGATAATCTCTAAAAACTGTTGCTCACCACAACTATTCTGCATTTGGGGGTCCTGTTAATGACTGTGCAAGCTAGTTTTAGGCTGTATGTGTGTGTACTAAGTCGTTTAAGTCATATCCACTCTTTGTGACCCTATGGACTGTAGTCTGCCAGAGTCCTCTGTCCTAGGGATTCTCCAGGCAAGAATACTAGAGTGGGATGCCAAGCCCTCCTCCAGGGGATCTTCCCAACCCAGGGATCAAACCTGCATTTCTTATGTCTCCTGCAATGGCAGGTGGGTTCTTGAGGCTATCAGAATACACTCATCCTACAGCAGAGACATAAGAGTTGCTCAGGGAAACAAGAAGTGCAAGTCATTTCAGTTATCATGCTTGGCCTCTTACTTGGCCACATTTTAAATATTTCGTGAATTTTGGTATTTATCTGGGTTCAGACTGGGGAACATCACCTTGGGCTATTCCCCACCAGGGCCTGGTCATCTTTTCCTGGGGTGAATCTGGAACTTCTGTTTCCTGGAGTTGCACTCTTGCTGCCCCAGACCCTTCAGGTGCACTGATGACCAGCTCTTGGAAGGAACCTTCCTCTTTTCCTTGGAGATACCCCTGTCACCTGTCTCTCTGGAACACAGAGGTGGCCTGCGGAGCTGGTCACAGTGAGGTGACTTAGGTCCCAGTTTGGGCGTCGGGACCACTGTTCTTTTAAAAAAAAGTTTTATTAATTTATTTTTGGCTGTGTTGGGTCTTTGCTGTTGCACAGGCTACTACTCTCTAGTTGCAGTGAGGGGGCTTCTCATGGTGGTGCCTTCTCTTGTTGTGGAGCACAGGCCCTAGGACGTGTGGGTTTCAGTAGTTCTGGCTTATGGGCTCTAGAGCACAGGTTCGGTGGTGGTGGTGCAGTCTTAGTTGCCCCATGGCATGTGGGATCTTCCTGAACTAGAGACTGAATCATCCATGTCTCCTGCATTGGCAGGCGGATTCTTTACCACTGAGCCACCAGGGAAGCCTGGGACTGCTGTTTTTTTTTCATTTTCTAAGAATTTATTTAATAAATATGAAGGAAATTAGCTTGAATTTTATTTTTACATAAACAAAAACATAAAGACCCAAAGTAAAAGTGGCAGAAACAAGCTGATGTGGTGGTTCCACGGTGCCTTTAGGAAGCAAGTCTCCATCATCCTCAGTCTGTGGCTTCCATTCTAGGGCCATCTCATGATCTAACATGGCTGCTAGAGCTCCAACCATCACATCAGCTGTATTGTGGGCCAATTAAGAAGGAAGGGGAAGGGAAGCACCTTCATACCATCGTCATTATAAAGAGAAGGCTCTGAAGTTTCCCATAGCATTTCTGCTTAAATATTTATCTTTTTTTGCTGTTTTTAATGATCTGGATATGACTCACCTAGCAACCTCTCAACCTCACCTTCGAGAACACATATTGTCAGATCAGGGAAGTAAGAGGGCAGGGTTTTCTGGAGCTTTTAGGGGTACCATTTAGCTGAGGCTGTGTGGGAGTATTAGGAAGACTCATGTCCATGCCGAGTGAAAGGACACTTGGGTCATCTGCCTGTAAGTCACCAACACAGACCAGTTCCCGGTGCTGAGACCTGGTGTGGCTCCAACCCTACCTGACTCAGACCTGCACCTCTCGGCCCTCCCAGGGTGCACCCACTCACCCATTTCTACCGGTTCTTTCCTCCACATTTTGAATGGGGGATTTGTTTCTATGGCCACAGTGCTCTTTTAGTTAAAGCTCACCCTGTGGCACTGTTCTTTCAGGTCACCTGCCATCTTCCCCCAGGGGTTTCCCCTCGCCCACTCCCAAGGCAAGGTTGTGAATTCCCCACAACTCACAGGTGTCCTCCCTGTCCACCTCATACTCCTCCCAAGGTTCCGTGTGGCCGACATGACAGTCTCTCACCTCCACTAGGTATGCTGGTCTCTCAGCCACCTGTCTGCACCGTCAGCTATCAGATCTACCCCGGCCCCTTTGTTTGCCAGGCACTGCTCTCATGAACTCTTCCGCAGGTGATTGCTTTTCTTGTCACATTCTTCAGTCCCTCTGGAATCTCAACTCTTTTGAAGCATATTCTCTGGTCCTCCTCACTTGCAGCGACCATGACATTTATGGGGACTGTGAACCCCTTTTTTATGGGGTGCAGTCATGCCAGCATCCTCCTCTCAGCACTGTAATCTCCTTGAGTGAAAGAGTAAAAGCCCCCCATACCTTAGTGTGGGGGCTTCCCTGGTGGCTCAGTAGTAAATAATCTGCCTGCCAGTGAAGAAGACACATGTTCGAACCCCAGGTCAGGAAGATCCCCTGGAGAAGGAAATGGCAACCCACTCTAGTATTCCTGTTTGGGAAATTTCATGGACAGATGAGCCTGGTGGGTTGTGGTCCATGGGGTCGCAAAGAGTCGGACGCATCTTAGTGACTAAACAGCTACAGCAAACTTAGTGACCTTAATGCTTAAAAATGGCTTACATGTAACAGTTTGAATTCTTGGTTGTTTATCTTCTCTGTGGTACACTTCAAACCCTATTGAATGTATACTATTATTTTCAATATAAAAACATTCTCATCTGAACATTGTGGTAATTGCATTTGGGAGAATTCAGGGAAATAAAGTATAAATACACTGGTGGGACTATTAATCAAACCAAATTAAAAACAATGAAATAATTAAGTGATGTTTATTATGATATATCTCAAATCCTTCCAAAGTAGCCATGCTCTTTGATCCAGAAATATGTCCTAGAGAGAAACAATGAATAAGCATTTGTGCAAAAGATGTTATTCCTGCAATCTTTATACAAACATCGACTGGGAAACAATCTCAAATTCCAGCCACAGGAAAACTGACATTTGAATTATGATTTGGAAACCTATGAAATATACTTTTTTATTGCATTTATTATTGCAGTTATTAAAATGATCATCATAAAAAGCATTGCAAAATACAAAATATTCTTTTTGCTAAAGTATTAAGCTTAAAAAGCAGATTCACAATAGCATGATCAGTATATCTATTTATCTCCAGATATCATCTATGTTTGTGTCTCTGCATGTATACACACATCATGTTGACAACAGATATATATATATATTATATATATATACACACACAACTTCAATTATATATTGCAAGTTAGGTATATATGTGTATACATGTCTAGTATATATCCATATCTATGTCTATTCACTCATTTACATGGACATATACATATATATCCAATTTGTTTGTCTATTTGTTGTTTATCTACCTATCTGTCTATATGGCTGGATTTCAAAAACTCAAAAATTTAAAAGTGGTTTTGTTTTAGAAAAAGGCTTATAGGAGAATGGTTTTCGCTTTTATAGTTTTTGTCTCCAAAATGTGCCCTTATGAACATGTATTGTTTTCTTTTAATGAAAACAATATATCTTTTTTCAAGAGTACTTTACCCACCATTTCACATTTATGACCATCAAGACTTTCTAAAAGTTGGACTGCAATTTAAATAAAAATAGCAATAGCCAAGACAATGGGCATTTTTCCCCCTCTGGCAGTCACACAATGAGAATGCATTTGACACACAGCCCAGAACATTCCGAGTGAACTAACAGCAGGAAACACACTCAGGCTGAGATCATTTTAACTTACTAGATGACAATTTGTTCTAAATTTCAAAAGTTAACCCAGCAAGTAGGATTTGGCCACAAGGATAGAATATTAAAAAATCGTTTCAACCTAACTTGTCCAGCAAGGAACAATTTCTCACCATTGTTTGCATCAGGCCCAAATGTCTGTGTTGTGTGTTTGCATCTTGACAGAGGCAGTTTTCACAACAGACAAACCCAACAACTCACTGACCTGGTGCTCAGTGTACTCTAGGTGCCCTGCTGAGTATTTTTATGCAGTATTCCCCTTATAATTACACTCCTACAACATGGGTGGTTTTCTTGGTTTTGTTTTCCTTTATGATGCAGAGATGTATAGTAACTTAGCAGAGGGTTGTGGTGACAAATGAGGCTTGCCTGGTGGCTCAGATGGTAGAGAATCTGCCTGCTATGCTGGAGATTTGGTGACAAATGAAGAAATTCTGCAGGTCAAGTGCCCAACTCAATGCCTGGAGTGTACTGGTACATATAACAATGGTAGCGTTCTTGGTGGGTCCCACCTGAGAGAGACCTTTCTAGGGCAACAGGTGAGACAAGCAATCAAAAATGTTTTCTGATCAGAGACCTCTGCAGATATCCATTACTCCTCTGAGACAGGGGCCACATGAATAGGGATTCTACCTGATTGTTATTGGGGTCTCTTTATGACAAGGGCCAGAGAAAATCTGTAACTGGGTGCAAGACCTTAATGCCAGGGAAGAAGGGCTAGCAGGCAGAAGGGCAGAAGGACTCTTCACTTGGAGATGGAAGAAAACGACTAACAGATAACCATGGGCTCCTGATAGGAGGAGGGTTGCCGGTGACCACTAGATACAACTTCTATCCTTCTAGAAAACTTCACTCCCGTGAGTCAGCTGGGACCACATGCGGGCCAAGCCTCAACCCCTGCTCCTGGTTTATTCTTCACTCCTTTCTGTTTCTCAGTTGTCAGCACACATCTGCATCTCAGCCACTCTGTGGCCACTGTAGGAAAGGGTTTTATGAGACTCAGTATAGTCAGATCTAATGTCTGTTCCTTATGTTCTTTCCAGAATGTTTCTCACTGTGATCCACACAGTAAGTCATAATCAAAAAGGTGGCATATGTCCATTCTCTTCAACTCTTGACCTAGATTTTAGGAAATAAGTACCCCCAGGGATTCATGTGGCCTGTGGGAGGCTCACCACTAATCCACACTACTTCTTTGAGCGAATAATAAAAAGCATCCCCTCTGGGAACACATAACTGCAAACACATGATGCTTTTTTCATGGCAGACCCTGCCCTGCTCCTATGTGCAAACTTGTGTTTCAACTCTCACTCCCCTTGGCCAGACATTCTGCTTAATAACAGTGAACAATCTGTACAACTGTACATAATGATTCTTAAAGGTGGAGACTTACTTTCCAGAGGAAAGCAGGATTAATGTATGAGAATAATAACCTTTAGAAAGGGGATTAAGATAGTACATCAGGGGCTTAGGACAAGTTTGTCCTTTGCTGTTGAACATGTTGCTGACTGAAAACATACCACATGGTCTTAAAAATAAACAGGCCCTCGGTGAGCTATCCTGATTAATTCATTTATTCTTTCAACATTCATTGGCGTGACTCTCTGGCAGACCTGGTGCTAGCCTTAAGGATTCAGGGGTTAAGATGGTGACTGTCATCCATCTATCTTAGCCTGGAGTCCATGGGCATGACATCTAAGGGGCTAAGGTCATACATATGAAGATGGGTGTGAGTGTGGGCCCATGCTAATTTTCTGAGGATGGGGACATTTCAAAAAATTTTAAGGGACAGGAGGCATGGGGGAAGACTGGTATTGATACAGCAGCAGACCTAGCACCAGGTTAGCCCCACAGAATGGAAAAAGATAAATGAAAACCAGTGGCCAATGTATTATACCACCCCTTTGCTTTCTGGTACTTTATTTTTTCTTACAGAGTAAAGGAAAAATATGGAAAGAGGCAGAAACTATAGAAATACTTATAGAGTAGCCAATAATTAGGAAAAGGAAAGGAGCTCAAAACTCAAAAAGCAGAAGGCTAAGGTGGGAGAAATTTCATAGGCAAAAATATTTGGTATATCCTCTCATTGTTTCACACACACACACACACACACACACACACACACAGAAAGGAGAACACATGTAGCATAGCACACGTATCACCCCCACGTGCATACACCAAAAGAAGGCATGTAGTACATTCTTTCCATTCATTGTACAAGCACACACTTGTGCACAAAGTAGGCATATGGCACATCTTTGCTTGTTTAATAAACACACATACACAGAAAGGAGAGGCATCTAGGACACCACACATACGCATAGAAACACATATGAATAGATGGAAAAAAGAAGGGCATTCACACAACCTTTCCTCCTGCATCAGCTCAGTTCAGTCACTCAGTCATGTCCGACTCTTCACAACCCCATGAATTGCAGCACGCCAGGCCTCCCTGTCCATCACCAACCCCCAGAGTTCACTCAGACTCACGTCCATTGAGTCGGTGATGCCATTCAGCCATCTCATCCTCTGTAGTCCCCTTCTCCTCTTGCCCCCAATCCCTCCCAGCATCAGGGTCTTCTTCAATGAGTCAACTCTTCACATCAGGTGGCCAAAGTACTGGAGTTTCAGCTTCAGCATCAGTCCTACCAATGAACACCCAGGACTGATCTCCTTTAGGATGGACTGGTTGGATCTCCTTGCAGTCCAAGGGACTCTCAAGAGTCTTCTCCAACACCACAGTTCAAAAGTATCAATTCTTTAGTGCTCATCTTTCTTCACAGTCCAACTCTCACATCCATACATGACCACTGGAAAAACCATAACCTTGACTAGATGGACCTTTGTTGGCAAAGTAATATCTCTGCTTTTGAATATGCTATCTAGGTTGGTCATAACTTTCCTTCTAAGGAGTAAGCATATTTTAATTTCATGGCTGCAGTCACCATCTGCAGTGATTTTGGAGCCCCCCCAAATAAACTCTGACACTGTTTCCACTGTTTCCCCATCTATTTTCCATGTAGTGATGGGACCAGATGCCATGATCTTCGTTTTCTGAATGTTGAGCTTTAAGCCAACTTTTTCACTGTCTTCTTGCACTTTCATCAAGAGGCTTTTGAGTTCCTCTTCACCTTCTGCCATAAGGGTGGTGTCATCTGCATATCTGAGGTTATTGATGTTTCTCCCGGCATCTTGATTCCAGCTTGTGCTTCATCCACCCCAGCGTTTCTCATGATGTACTCTGCATATAAATTAAATAAGCAAGGTGACAATATACAGCCTTGACGTACTCCTTTTCCTGTTTGGAACCAGTCTGTTGTTCCATGTCCAGTTCTAACTGTTGCTTCCTGACCTGCATATAGGTTTCTCAAGAGGCAGGTCAGGTGGTCTAGTATTCCCATCTCTTGAAGAATTTTCCACAGTTTATTGTGGTCCACACAAAGACTGGCATAGTCAATAAAGCAGAAATAGATGTTTTTCTGGAACCCTCTTGCTTTTTCAATGATCCAGCAGATGTTGGCAATCTGATCTCTGGTTCCTCTGCCTTTTCTAAAACCAGCTTGAACATTTGGAAGTTCACGGTTCACATATTGCTGGAGCCTGGCTTGGCTATATACACATACACACAAACACAGGGAAATTTTCTGTAGTCATAAACTTATGGATTAGCTGATTACTCAGATCAGCAAACTTACATTAGTTTAATATATTAATTAATTTACTATGGCAATTCTCCAGTTGTTTAATATGTTAAAATGAATTACTATGTATCTAAAGAATTACATATAATATGATCTTTCTCAGAGTCTTGATCAAGGATAGATTCTAATTTTAAACATTTTCAGAGCATTTCATAAGATTTTTTTTTTTTTTGTGGCTGATTTTGAGAAGAGTGAGCTGGACACAATGAGCTCAATCAGTTCTCCTATTTGAAGAAATGGTATCATGTGTTGCGCTGCAGAGTGATCAGGCTTCTTTCAAACTGTCCTTGTCATGCCTGGAGAGCAGAGGCTGGATTCTAAGGGGCTTGTGAGCGCATTACCAAAGTGTCGTAACTAAAGTATTATAAGGAGGTGAGGGGTGGATATGACTAGACAGGCATGTGCCAGGTAGGAGCCAGTGTGAGTGTGTGAGGACCATTAAGATGATGATGATGGATGGCGATGATATCTGTGATAACTGTGATGATGATGGCAGAGGTGAGGACGATGGTGAGGATGATGTGAGGCAGAGGTGAGTGATGATGATGGCCATGATGATGCTGACCACGATGAAGATGAGGATGGTCATGTTGGTGATGATGCCGATAGTGATAGCAACAACATTAAGAGCCAACAATATTGAGCACAGGCTTTGTGAAGGTGGTGTGATTTAACACACGGAGGACTGCCTACACGGTGTGTCCTGCTGCTTCTACTCAACAATAGTCTAGTGCAGTGTATCTATATGCATAATCCCAAACTAAGTGAGAGCATCTCACTCTCATTTTAATATATGGAGAAACTGGGTTTGAAAGGGCTTTGCTGGCCGAGTTCACACAGCCGCTAGAAGGTAGGGCTTTCAGTGTGGACAACTGTGGTCTGCCTCCAGTGCCTAAACACTTGACCACTCATTTACAGAACAGTTGTTTTATACCAGACAGCTCTGAGTGTTTACAAACATCAATCCTCACCACAGTTCTTTGAGAAGGGTGTCATTATTCCTAGTTTATGGATGAGAAAATGGAGGTTAATATTGTTAAGCAAGTTGCCCAATCTCATCTAGCTGGTTAGAGTGAGACTTCAACCAAGCTGCCTTATTATAAAAGTGGAACATAATTTTATCTGCATGTTTCATCCAAGATCTGTGACATTTCTTTACTTCAGGACTCAGCAAGGACTGGTGAGGCAGCAAGTTGGGGGAACTAGACATCATACACAATGTGTGATCTGCAGAAAGATGTACGGCCAGCCTTTGAAAAGTACATGGAGAAAGCCTGAAGTCAACCCAAGATGAAATCTCTCTGAGATTCTGTACTCTGAATTATTCTTCCAAACACTTTGTTAATATAAGGGAAAGGATAATCCAGGAAGAGAGAAGAATGCATGTTAAAACTAGATACATAAGGGCTTCCCTGGTGGCTCAGTGGTAGAGAATCTGCCTGCCAATGCAGGAGAGTTGAGTTTGATCCCTGGTCCAGGAAGATCCCACATGCCATGGAGCAACTAAGCCTGTGCACCGCAACTACTGAGCTTGGATCTAGAGCCCAGGAGCGGAAACTACTGAGCCCATTGCTGCAACTGCTGAAGCCCAAACACTCTGCAGTCTGTGCTCAGCAACAAGATAAGCAGTCACCATGAGAAGCTGGTGCACCTCGACTAAAGAGTAACCCCACTTTGCACAATTACAGAAAAGCTCAGAGAGCAATGAAGGCCCAGCACAGCCAAACCAATAAATAAAATTATATAAAAAAGACTTAGATATATGCAAGATAAAACAGTGCTTGGATATTGGACTTCCGGTTAAGATGGCGGAGGATTAGGACGGGGAATACACTTTCTCCTCCACAAATTCATCAATGGGACATCTGGGCGCCGAGTAAATACCACAAACAGCTTCGGAGTGCTGGCGGAGGACGTCGGACACCCAGAAAAGCAACTCACTGCCTTCTAAAGGAGGTAGGAAAGAATATAGAAGCCAGAGAGAGACAAAGAGGGAGGGGCGGACCTCTGTCCGGGGAAGGGAGTCTTAAAAAGAGAAGTTTCCAAACACCAGGAAACACTCTCCCTGCGGAATCTGCGCCGAACCTGGGAAACACGGAGACTATCATAACAGGGAGGAGAACAATTGAGCAATTAGAACCCACAGACTGCGGGCCCTGCGGTAACTTCCGCAGCGGAAAAGCACCGCTGCAAACGCCCGCATTTGCCATTGGGGAGCCGGGGCTGGGCAGGGAGACGCCTTGGCCGTTCCCACGTGGGACGCTCCCCTGCCGGCGCTCCCCAGAGGGACGCTCCCCCGCGGGACTCTCCCCCACTGGACGCTCCCCCGCTGGCCACTCCCGTGCAGGCGTGCCCCCGCCCGCTGTGCTGGCGGCTCCCACGAGGGCCACCCCATCCCCTCCCCCACCCGCCCGCCCGCCATTCCCGTCGCCGGCCCCTCCCCCTCTGCGGGCCTCAGCGCAGACTTCGTTCGCCTGATTGTCTGGAGTGCTACCTAACTGGAGTAGTTTGGGCCGGCAATCCAGATTGTGCAGCGCCGACCACACGAGTGGCGGGCCTTGGCCCAGAACACCGCCTAACCGTGCACAGAACAAAGAACTATACAGACCAACCACAAAGAAAGGGGCCTATAGATCCTGAGAAATTTAAGCCGGAACAAGGAACTAGCTGAAAATGAACTGAACCCACAACAATAATAGAGAAACTCTTATATATATTGTTACTATTTTTACCATCATTATTTCCTTTTTTTTTCTTTTCTTTTTTTAATATATATATATATTTTTTAAATTTTTATTATTTTTTAATTGGAAAAAGGAAAACAAAAATTTTTTTTTCCTTTTAATTTTTTTTGTTGTTGTTTGTTTTGTTTCTTTTATTTTTTTTTTTTTAATCCTCTAGTACTTCTTTAATCTCCACGTTTAGATATAACTTTTGCGACCCTGTTTTTTTTTTTTTTTTTTTTTCCTTTTTGTCCTTTGCTTTTTTCCTTTCCTTTTTTCTTTTCTTTACTGATTACTGACTAGATCTGTCTCTCTCCTTCACACTCCTTCCTTTTATCCTCCTGACCACCTCTGTCTCCTTCCTCCCTTTTTCCTTCTATGTATAATTCCATGAACATCTCTGAGCGGTCCAGTTGTGGAATGCATTATAGAAGAAGAAGTTTTTGAGACTACTGTAAAAATAAGACCAATAACTGGAACCAGGAGACTTAAGTCCATACCCTGATCCCACGAAACACTAATTGACAGGAGCTCATTAAAAGCCTCCATACCTACTCTGAAACCAAGCATCACACAAAGACCAGCAAGTTCCACAACAAGACATACCAAGCAAATTCTCCAGAAAAACAAGAACACAGCCTGAGCTCCAATACACAGGCTACACAAAGCGACCCCAAAAGCATAGACATCTCATAACTCACTACTAGACACTCCACTGCACCCCAGAGAAAAGAAATCCAGCTCCACCCACCAGAACACCGATACAAGCTTCCATAAACAAGAAACCTCGACAAGCCACCGGTACAAACCCACATATAGTGCAGAAACGCCACAATAAAGAGAATTCCACAGACTACCAGAATACAGTAAAGACGCCCCAAACTTAGCAGTTTAAACAAGATGAAAAGACAGAAGAATTCCCAGCAGGTAAAGGAACAGGATAATTACCCACCAAACCAAACAAAAGAGGAAGAAATAGCGAACCTACCTGATAAAGAATTCCGAATAATGATAGTGAAATTAATCCAAAATCTGGAAAGCAAAATGGAATCATGGATAAATAGCCTGGAGAAAAGCATTGAGAAGATGCAAGAAAGATTTAACAAGGACCTAGAAGAAATAAAAAAGAGTCAATATATAATGAATAATGCAATAAATGAGATCCAAAACACTCTGGAGGCAACAAATAGTAGAATAACAGAGGCAGAAGATAGAATTAGCGAATTAGAAGATAGAATGGCAGAATTAAAGGAATCAGAGGAGAAAAAAGAAAAACGAATTAAAAGAAATGAGGACAATCTCAGAGACCTCCAGGACAATATTAAACGTTACAATATTCGAATCATAGGAGTCCCAGAAGAAGAAGACAAAAAGAAAGACCATGAAAAGATACTAGAGGAGATAATAGTTGAAAACTTCCCTAAAATGGGGAAGGAAATAATCACTCAAGTCCAAGAAACCCAGAGAGTCCCAAATAGGATAAACCCAAGACGAAAAACCCCAAGACACATATTAATCAAATTAACAAAGATCAAACACAAAGAACAAATATTAAAAGCAGCAAGGGAAAAACAACAAATAACACACAAGGGAATTCCCATAAGGATAACAGCTGATCTTTCAATAGAAACTCTCCAAGCCAGGAGGGAATGGCAAGACATACTTAAAGTGATGAAAGAAAAGAACCTACAGCCCAGATTATTGTACCCAGCAAGGATCTCATTCAAATATGAAGGAGAAATCAAAACCTTTACAGACAAGCAAAAGCTGAGAGAATTCAGCACCACCAAACCAGCTCTCCAACAAATACTAAAGGACATTCTCTAGACAGGAAACACAAAAAGGATATATAAATTCAAACCCAAAACAACAAAGTAAATGGCAACGGGATCATATTTATCATTAATTACCTTAAATGTAAATGGGTTGAATGCCCCAACCAAAAGACAGAGACTGGCTGAATGGATACAAAAACAAGACCCCTCCATATGCTGTCTACAAGAAACCCACCTCAAAACAGGGGACACATACAGACTGAAAGTCAAGGGCTGGAAAAAGATTTTCCACGCAAATAGAGACCAAAAGAAAGCAGGAGTAGCAATACTCATATCAGATAAAATAGACTTTAAAACAAAGGATGTGAAAAGAGACAAAGAAGGTCACTACCTAATGATCAAAGGATCAATCCAAGAAGAAGATATAACAATTATAAATATATATGCACCCAACTTAGGAGCACCACAATATATAAGACAAATACTAACAAGAATGAAAGGAGAAATCAACAATAACACAATAATAGTGGGAGACTTTAATACCCCACTCACACCAATGGATAGATCAACTAAACAGAAAATTAACAAGGAAACACAAACTTTAAACGATACAATAGACCAGTTAGAACTAATTGATATCTATAGGACATTTCATCCCAAAACAATGAATTTCACCTTTTTCTCAAGTGCACACGGAACCTTCTCCAGGATAGACCACATCCTGGGCCATAAATCCAGCCTTGGTAAGTTCAGAAAAATTGAAATCATTCCAAGCATTTTTTCTGACCACAATGCAGTAAGAGTAAATCTCAATAACAGGAGAAAATCTATTAAAAAGACCAACATATGGAGGCTGAACAACACACTCCTGAATAACCAACAAATCACAGAAGAAATCAAAAAAGAAATCAAATTCTGCATAGAAACGAATGAAAATGAAAACACTACAACCCAAAACCTGTGGGACACTGTAAAAGCAGTCCTAAGGGGAAAGTTCATAGCAATACAGGCATACCTCAAGAAACAAGAAAAAAGCCAAATAAATAACCTAACTCTACACCTAAAGCAACTGGAAAAGGAAGAAATGAAGCACCCCAAGGTTAGTAGAAGGAAAGAAATCCTAAAAATTAGGGCAGAAATAAATGCAAAAGAAACAAAAGAAACCATAGCAAAAATCAACAAAGCCAAAAGCTGGTTCTTTGAAAGGGTAAATAAAATTGACAAACCACTAGCCAGACTCATCAAGAAACAAAGGGAGAAAAATCAAATCAATAAAATTAGAAATGAAAATGGAGAGATCACAACAGACAGCACAGAAATACAAAGGATCATAAGAGACTACTATCAGCAATTATATGGCAATAAAATGGACAATGTGGAAGAAATGGACAAATTCTTAGAAAAGTACAACTTCCCAAAACTGGATCAGGAAGAAATAGAAAATCTTAACAGACCCATCACAAGCACGGAAATTGAAACTGTAATCAGAAATCTTCCAGCAAACAAAAGCCCAGGTCCAGACAGCTTCACAGCTGAATTCTACCAAAAATTTAGAGAAGAGCTAACACCTATCCTACTCAAACTGTTCCAGAAAATTGCAGAAGAAGGCAAACTTCCAAACTCATTCTATGAGGCCACCATCACCCTAATACCAAAACCTGACAAAGATCCCACAAAAAAAGAAAACTACAGGCCAATATCACTGATGAACATAGATGCAAAAATCCTTAACAAAATTCTAGCAATCAGAATCCAACAACACATTAAAAAGATCATACATCATGACCAAGTGGGCTTTATCCCAGGAATGCAAGGATTCTTCAATATCCGCAAATCAATCAACGTAATACACCACATTAACAAACTGAAGAATAAAAACCATATGATTATCTCAATAGATGCAGAGAAAGCCTTTGACAAAGTTCAACATCCATTTATGATAAAAACTCTCCAGAAAGCAGGAATAGAAGGAACATACCTCAACATAATAAAAGCTATATATGACAAACCCACAGCAAACATTATCCTCAATGGTGAAAAATTGAAAGCATTTCCTCTAAAGTCAGGAACAAGACAAGGATGCCCACTTTCACCATTACTATTCAACATAGTTTTGGAAGTTTTGGCCACAGCAATCAGAGCAGAAAAAGAAATAAAAGGAATCCAAATTGGAAAAGAAGAAGTAAAACTCTCACTGTTTGCAGATGACATGATCCTCTACGTAGAAAACCCTAAAGATTCCACCAGAAAATTACTAGAACTGATCAATGAATATGGTAAAGTTGCAGGATATAAAATTAACACACAGAAATCCCTTGCATTCCTGTACACTAATAACGAGAAAATAGAAAGAGAAATTAAGGAAACAATTCCATTCACCATTGCAATGAAAACAATAAAATACTTAGGAATATATCTTCCTAAAGAATCTAAAGACCTATATATAGAAAACTATAAAACACTGGTGAAAGAAATCAAAGAGGACACTAATAGATGGAGAAATATACCATGTTCATGGATTGGTAGAATCAATATAGTGAAAATGAATATACTACCCAAAGCAATTTATAGATTCAATGCAATCCCCATCAAGCTACCAACGGTATTCTTCACAGAGCTAGAACAAATAATTTCTCAATTTGTATGGAAATACAAAAAACCTCGAATAGCCAAAGCAATCTTGAGAAAGAAGAACGGAACTGGAGGAATTAACCTGCCTGACTTCAGGCTCTACTACAAAGCCACAGTCATCAAGACAGTATGGTACTGGCACAAGGACAGAAATATAGATCAATGGAACAAAATAGAAAGCCCAGAGATAAATCCACGCACATATGGTCACCTTATCTTTGACAAAGGAGGCAAGAATATACAATGGATTAAAGACAATCTCTTTAACAAGTGGTGCTGGGAAAACTGGTCAAACACTTGTAAAAGAATGAAACTAGAACACTTTCTAACACCATACACAAAAATAAACTCAAAATGGATTAAAGAGCTAAATGTAAGACCAGAAACCATAAAACTCCTAGAGGAAAACATAGGCAAAACACTCTCTGACTTACATCACAGCAGGATCCTCTATGACCCACCTCCCAGAATATTGGAAATAAAATCAAAAATGAACAAATGGGACCTAATCAAACTTAAAAGCTTCTGCACAACAAAGGAAACTATAAGCAAGATGAAAAGACAGCCTTCAGAATGGGAGAAAATAATAGCAAATGAAGCAACTGACAAACAACTAATCTCAAAAATATACAAGCAACTTCTACAGCTCAATTCCAGAAAAATAAATGACCCAATCAAAAAATGGGCCAAAGAACTCAATAGACATTTCTCCAAAGAAGACATACAGATGGCTAACAAACACATGAAAAGATGCTCAACATCACTCATTATCAGAG
The DNA here is from genome assembly GCA_935064755.1 of Tragelaphus eurycerus. Classification (NCBI taxonomy): domain Eukaryota; kingdom Metazoa; phylum Chordata; class Mammalia; order Artiodactyla; family Bovidae; genus Tragelaphus; species Tragelaphus eurycerus. The sequence goes on along the minus strand of CAKXYN010000002.1, from coordinate 20,725,139 downwards.
AAATGCAAATCAAAACCACTATGAGATACCATTTCACGCCAATCAGAATGGCTGCTATCCAAAAGTCTACAAGCAATAAATGCTGGAGAGGGTGCGGAGAGAAGGGAACCCTCTTGCACTGTTGGTGGGAATGCAAACTAGTACAGCCACTTTGGAGAACAGTATGGAGATTCCTCAAAAAACTGCGAATAGAACTGCCTTATGATCCAGCAATCCCACTGCTGGGCATATACACTGAGAAAACCAGAATTGAAAGAGACACCTGTACCCCAATGTTCATAGCAGCACTGTTTGCAATAGCCAGAACGTGGAAGCAACCTAGATGTCCATCCACAGATGAATGGATAAGCAAGCTGTGGTACATATACACAATGGAGTATTACTCAGCCATTAAAAAGAATACATTTGAATCAGTTCTAAGGAGGTGGATGGAACTGGAGCCTATTATACAGAGTGAAGTAAGCCAGAAACAAAAACACAAATACAGTATACTAACGCATATATATGGAATTTAGAAAGATGGTAAAAAATAACCCTATTTACGAGACAGCAAAAGAGACACTGATGTATAGACCAGACTTTTGGACTCTGGGACCGGGAGAGGGTGAGATGATTGGGGAGAATAGCATTGAAATATGTATAATATTATATCTGAAATGTATTAATTGTTCAAACTAAACACTATCATGTTACAATTTGTTCATACTAGATGTTTGTAATGTTTCTGATAATCAATAAAAGAGATTCTTGATCAAAAAAAAAATAAAAAAAATAAAAACTTTTGTTACATATTGAGAAAAAAAAAAAAAAAAAAAACAGTGCTTGATGAGAAACAGAAAATGAGAACTAAGGGTTGTACTGTCAGAAAAAAAGTGGTAGGTGGTGGTAAGGAGACAGGATGTGGCTTTTATGTCAAGGGTCTGTGTGCCAGGCTGGGAATGACAGTCTTCCCATATGAATGAAGCAGGAGTTGTCAGAAGTTCTGTTTTGTCTTGATTTGGTTAGGTGTGTTTCAGCCTTAGAAGAGGATTGACCTAGTTTGTTTACTAAGAAGACAATCCTGGGGGTATCTAGAAGAGATGTTTCCTGAGATACAAGCAGATGTGGAGACATTGATTACAATACTCAAAATTAGATGTGTGGAAGGTTAAATAATTTAGTAAAATTATTTACTAAATAAAAGGAGGCCTGTGAAACATGAAGGGAAGATGAGATATATCCATGGCTCCTGCCACTTTAGCCTTCTGCAAATTCTCATTTCCAGGGACAGGATTAAGGGTGTGGAAAATATTCCAACAGGAAGTCATCAGTTTCATCTTATCCAGAGAATGGACATTTTGTAATGACTTGGCTATAAAATGCAATTGGAAACATATTCTCTTAAAGCCTATATTTTAACTTCTCATGTTGTAGATAGGATAATGCTGCAAGTCATGACTTTTGCAGCAAAAGAAGACTTGAGAGTTCATTTTCCTTCTTATTTCCTGAGAGTGCAGAAGTGCAATCACTTTTCCTGAGAGTGCAATCATTCAGTTGCATAAGCCAGCAAAAGTCTCCATAGTTTGATTTTTTTGCTTTCCTGTGCACTGCTGCTTGATTAGAGATCAAGGTGCACACATTGATGGGAATTCTTATTAACTGGAAAACTTCTGAATCTTAGGAAATCAAGTCTTTGAAAAAGGAACCCTTCTACACTGTTGGTGGGAATGTAAATTGGTGCAGTATGAAAAACACACTGCACATATGTTTTCTCTATGGCAAACAGTATGGAGGTTCCTTAAAAAACAAAAATAGAGCTACCCTATAATCCTTCAATCCTACTTCTGTGTATCCAGAGAAAACCAGAGTAAAAAATACCTATTCATTGCAAGATATTCACAATAGCCAAGATATGGAAGTAGCCTAAACATCCATCAACAGATAAATGGATAAAGAAGATGTGATACACACACACACACACACACACACACACACACACACACACAATGGAATATTACTCAGCTATTAAAAGAACAGAATAATGCCATTTGGTGCAATATGGATGGATCTAGAGATTATCATACTAAGCGAAGTAAGCCACACAAAAACAAATGTCATATGATATCACTAATATTCAGAATCCAAAACAAGTGATACAAATGAACATATATACAAAATAGAAATAGTCCCACGGCCATAGAAAACAAACTTATGAATACCAAAGGGAGAAGTGTGAGGAGCAATAAATTAGCAGTTTGGAGTTAATGTATATACACTCCTATATAAAAAATAGATAGCCAATAAGAACCTACTATATAGCACAGGGAACTATATTCAATATTTTGTAATAACATATAAGGACAAACAATCTGAAAATGAATATATATATATGTATATTCTATACACTTGAATCAGCTGTACACTTGAAACTAATACAAAATGGTAAATCAATTATACTTCAGTAAAAAAACATTAAATTCTCTAGAGCGGTATAAAAAAAGAACCCAGCTTTCCAAATGGAAAGTATCCCTTCTTAGAGGCCTTGTGATGTGGCAGAATGAACTTTGAGATTAGGATGATCTGAAATCAAAGTTTGATCCTCTGACAAATTATCTCTGGGACTCTTCAGTTCTAATACCCAATTCCAATGTGTGTGTTTTGGGGGGAAGGTTTCCCCACTCCCACAGCAATGTTGCAACACTAGCTGGGTGTCCTACAATTCAACTTAATCTTGATATTATATACCTGGAGGTAATGTCAGATCGCACAGGTTAAGGGCAGCCCCATAAGACTGCCCTGCACTCCACTTCCCACCCTCAACTTCACACACCAGTCACCAGTCCAGGTTGTCACCTGTGCTTCTTATCAGCTGACTGTAGATCAGAGGTTCCCATGACCCCTTCCTGGGATATGATTAATTTGTTAGATCAGCTCATAAAACTGAGAGAAAGATTTTAATTTATTATCAGAGGATATAACCCAGTTATAAAAGGATATAACCCAGAAACAGCTAGATGGAAGAGATGCACAGGCCAAGTTATAGGGAAGGGCATGGAGCTTCCATGCCTTCTCCAGGGACCCCACCTTCCCTGAACCTCCACTTGTTCACCAACCTGGAAGATCTTTGAACTCACTCTTTTGATTTTTCATGAAAATTTCAATATAGAGGCACAGTCAATTAAATCATTGGCCAGTGGTGATTGAGTCAACCTCCAGCCCCACTTCCTCCTGGAAATTAGGAGAGGGTGGAGCTGAGAGAGTTACAACCCTCTCATCACTTGGCAGTTCCCTGGGCATCAAGCCCTCATTGGTTAGGTGCTTTTCAAAATTCACCTTTCCAGTTGTGGTAGAAAGAGCTTTTTATGAATAATAAGACACCTATTTTATCTTTACAGCTCTGAACTGATTTCTAGAACTGAGGACAAGAGACCAAATATAACAAAAGCTTCCACTGCTCTTATTGCTCAGGAAATTCCAAGGATTTATGGGAGTTATGAGCCAGAAACTGTGAAGGAAGACCAAATATATATGAGAAATATATTTTGGTCATCTGAATGACCAAATATATTTTTCTTATATATCACACTATCACAGTGACCATGAACATTGTCTGAGTTTCTCTAAGGCTCTCATTTCTTATATGTAAAAAGATGGGAAAAATAATAATCTAATCAAGAAAGCTGTTGTGGGTTTAAGTGAATTAATCCAGGTCCAGTACATCCTAAGAACGTAGAAGTTAGCTAATGAATGCTTACAGAATGCACCCATCCATCACTTTTACATCAGGTACATGCAGAGGGCATCCTATAAGCTATTATACAGTTTTGGTTTTTGTTTGCATGCTTCGGAGCTGGAAGGTGATTCTTATAGGCGGGTGTGAGAATTATCTTAGAGGAGCCACACTTGGTGGAAATCCTCAGAGAACATTTCGATCCTGCTACTACTGTATTTACGGTAAAGCCAAGTCAAGTCAGGGTGGAGCCCCTGTGGGAATCGCCCTGGAGCCAGGTGTGATGAAGTCACAGGGCTCCTTGGCCAAGTGGCTGTGTGCTTCTTCCATCTCTGCACAGGGCTTGTGTACTAGGACCAGGACACAGCAGGTTTCACAGTATGCCTGGAAGCTGGGCATGGTGGTGGTAGCAGGGAAGGATCTACTTTTTCCCAACATCTCAAGGTTGCTTTGTAACAAGGTCACACATAACACACACAGGGGAGTGTCATGCATAGCATAAGATGCCAGGAAACACCAGCTATTAGAAAAACCATTTCTCTTCATCTGGATGTTTTTCTTCCTTTGGACAATTTTTCTCTCTCAGTGGACAATTTCTTTATATTTTATGAGGAGATGGATCCCTTACAGTGATTTATTTTAGACCCTTTGTAAAATTTAGCTTACATCTTGCTAGTCTTCCAGCTAGTTCTTTCAATTAGCAAAATCTAGAAAACATGAAATGCAGAAAGACATACTGTTCTTGTGACGAATGTGTTACTCTCTCATTTTGCTGAATTGCATTGTCAACTTCAGAGAAGAGAGAGGTCTTGACATTTTTGGGTTGGAGGAAATCCAACCAAGAGATGCTCTCAATGTGATCAACTAAATCCTTCTTGGTTAACTAGTTCCTTGTTTTTAAAGGAAAAAAAAATCTCTTAATTTTGTTTCAAAATTATGTATCAGAATCCTCTTAAAATCAATATTTGGTAAAGAGTAGAGCTAGAGTTCAATGGGAATAGTTCATAGGGCATATTTTGGGAATTTTCTAAACTCCATCTTTTAAAAAAGAAATGATTTTCTAATTTTCCACCCATGGCAAAACTCACAAATATCTTCATATTTCTCAACTTTTGCACAATAGGTAAATTATCAAGTTCTCTTTCCAAAACTTTCTGTTCTGATTGGATGTGGCAAAATATCCTTGGGAGCAAGTAAAGAATTCAATAATTTATGTTGTACAGATTGCTGAGAAGTCAACATTTAAATAAGAAGTCTGTTATTTAGAATTTACTTCTGAATTTTTTTTTTAATATTAAAAAAAGGCCCAGCTGAATTTAAGTAAGTACTGGCTATTAGGAAGTACAGGTCAATGGTTGTTATTACTATCTAAAAACTCTCTTTTTGTCAGTTCTGTCTTATTTTGAAAAGGACTCCAGGAGGTATGGATACACTTAGAATTTAACTCCTCCACTTCAAATATATATCTATTTCTCTTCTCTGTGTTGGGGGTAAGGGGGAGGAAATCCAAAATTTTGTTAAGACCAAATAGCTAAAATACTTTGGGATATTTTTTTGGATTGCTTTTTGTCCATATTTTACAAGTTTGTCAAAGTAATGCATAATTACATATGGAGTCTTTCCAGCATACCAGGCTTTGAAGGTCAGGCCACCAGGGCTCATACAGGCTGCAGCCTGTGAAACTTTCCCCTTGTCAAGAGGATTCTTTAAGGGAATTGTGAAGTGGGATTATACTACAGTGTTAGCTATTATGCTGTAGTTTGAGCCCAATCCTTGGAGTAGACAACAGAGGAAAAATAAGACCTTGTAATCTTTAAAAAAACAAAACAGGTCTTGGTCTGAAATAAAATAGAGATCAAAGTTACTTTTTAAGCTGATCCCCTTCTGTTGGGGAGAGGGCAATTGTGTTGGACACTTAGCCCTCATCCTTATCCCTTAATCTTTGTTGTACCTTGACTGGGTGAAAGTTTTGTCTGTCATCTCACCTAACAGAGGTGGAGAAATGGGGTGTAAAGGACAAGGTTCTCTGGTTCTCTGGCCTTCTGATCTACATGGTTAGAGTCCTAAGTCAGTCAGTGTGAAGGGCACGTTTGTCTCACGTGTCACCCTGGATCTCAGGGCGTTTGGTCACTGTGTCTCATGACTTACCTGAATGTCCTCGCTTTCAGTGTGTGGCCAAGCTAAAAAGATTTTATCACCATAACTTTTATCTTCTTAGGTTTTTATGGCTAACATTTTATTGTTTAAATGTGAAGGACTCTTCAGAAGTGCTTTAGAAATGATTCCCATGTGTTTTCTTCCAAAAATATCCATATCCCTCTACTGTGTGAACCTCACAGCTGTTTGTTTGGCAGATTCTTTTACAATGCTTCATCCTGAAAAGACTCCAGGAGGAGAACTTTGGCCATAAAACATCTTATCAAAGTTATTCTTCTTACTCCGAACTAAAAACTTTAGAGTAAAAGTCAGTAAATACAAGTATTTTTTTCTAGTATTCCAATTTATGAATGCCATCCTCCTTTATATATATGTGTGTGTGTGTATATATATATATATTCTATCTCCATTTGGGGAAATAAAAAATAGCTTCGTAATTGTGAAAACTATAAACACTGCAATCTCAATATTGTGCTATTGGTGGGTTCCCAAGTGACATGGGTCATTTGGATGGACACCAGTTTTCCCATCTGTAAATTTGATGTGGTGCTGAGGAGCTTAACTGCTTTGCTTCTGTGGTTTTCTTCCTCTGTGCACATATTCATAGGAGACTTCATTTATAACTAGTGAGTCCAAGATTGTAGTAGAATATGGGGTGTTATGATTAGGTAGGATGCGAGTCTGGGTGACCTCCAGGAGCTGGTGATGGACAGGGAGGCCTGGCGTGCTGCGGTTCATGGGGTCGCAAAGAGTCGGACACGACTGAGCGACTGATCTGATCTGATGATTAGGTAACACTTATCTACACAGTGTCTAATATTTAGATACTTGGCAATCTCAAAAAATTACTTGAGTTTCACTTTATGTCGGAATAGAAGCATTATTTGGCTTGATTACCATTCATGATGCTTATCAAAGGCTCTGAAATCAATGTTGTTTATTAATATTTAGAAACATTTTATATAAGTCAAGTGAATGTAAAAGAATGCCATGCATGTTTGGTATGGGTTTGGGGGAGTTTTCCAGTGCTGCTGAGACTCACCAGTTCCTCTCCTTTGTGGGAAGTGGAGGTGATAAAGTGCAGGGTTGGGGGCGACAATTATCCTTGCCTTTCTTCTGCCGCTGCTGCTACTTAGTCACTTCAGTCATGTCCAACTCTGTGCGACCGCATGGACTGCACCCTGCCAGGCTCTTCTATCCATGGTGTTCTCTAGGCAAGAATACTGGAGTGTGTTTCCAAGCCCTCCTCCAGGGGATCTTCCCCACCCTGGGATCAAACCTGGGTCTCCTGCATGGCAGGCAGATTCTTTACTACTGAGGCACCAGGGAAGCCCTGCCTTTCTTCTTCATCCGTGCAATAAGCTCACTAACAATTACTGTCAGTGTCTGTAAACTAGAGATGAAATGTTCCCCTGGGCCGCACAAAGTCTTGTGAACACCCTGGGGAATTGTGGAGAATTGAACTAATGCATCAGGAGCTGGACCCCACTGGACTGGGCAGGACCTTCTCCTCCCAAGAACAACCACAACACCCATGCTTTCCTCTAGGGATGCTGTGCCCAGCCAGGTGATGGGTGTGCAGTGGGCAAAGATTCACTACCCCTGCCCCGATCACTGGAGGACCAGGGACCAGGCAACCATGGACAGTCCCTACACCCAGAGTCCACTGATCACTCAAACCAGTTCAGTCCCAGGCCTGCCTGTGTAGCCAGTTTCCTCTGTTCCTGCCCAGGAAACCACAACAGAGGCTTTTGCTCTCTGCTCCCTCCTCTCTCTGCTCCTGACTGACCCTGGTGCTTCCGAAGGTGGGCCCTCCTCCTCTTGGAATCAAACAGATTATCCTTTGAGTGGCAACCATGTCCTGATTGTTGGACTTGAGTACCTCAGATCAGATCAGATCAGATCAGTTGCTCAGTCGTGTCTGACTCTTTGCAACCCCATGAATCACAGCACACCAGGCCTCCCTGTCCATCACCAACTCCCGGAGTTCACTCAGACTCACGTGCATTGAGTCAGTGATGCCATCCAGCCATCTCATCCTCTGTCGTCCCCCATCCCTCCCAGCATCAGAGTCTTTTCCAATGAGTCAACTCTTTGCATGAGGTGGCCAAAGTACTGGAGTTTCAGCTTCAGCATCATTCTTTCCAAAGAAATCCCAGGGCTGATCTCCTTCAGAATGGACTCGTTGGATCTCCTTGCAGTCCAAGGGACTCTCAAGAGTCTTTTCCAACACCACAGTTCAAAAGCATCAATGCTTCGGCGCTCAGCCTTCTTCACAGTCCAACTCTCACATCCATACATGACCACAGGAAAAACCATAGCCTTGACTAGACGAACCTTTGTTGGCAAAGTAATGTCTCTACTTTTTAATATGCTATCTAGGTTGGTCATAACTTTTCTTCCAAGGAGTAAGCGTCTTTTAATTTCATGGCTGCAGTCACCATCTGCAGTGATTTTGGAGCCCAGAAAAATAAAGTCTGACACTGTTTCCACTGTTTCCCCATCTATTTCCCATGTAGTGATGGGACCAGATGCCATGATCTTCGTTTTCTGAATGTTGAGCTTTAAGCCAACTTTTTCGCTCTCCTCTTTCACTTTCATCAAGAGGCTTTTGAGTTCCTCTTCACTTTCTGCCATAAGGGTGGTGTCATCTGCATATCTGAGGTTATTGATGTTTCTCCCAGCAATCTTGATTCCAGCTTGTGTTTCTTCCAGTCCAGCGTTTCTCATGATGTACTCTGCATATAAATTAAATAAACAGGGTGACAATATACAGCCTTGATGTACTCCTTTTCCTATTTGGAACCAGTCAAGTCTCTGTTAATATACTGCATTAATGCTCCCTCAGCCTGGACATACACAGCAGCACAGTCCATTGTCCCTGGGCCCACGATATCGCGACAGTGTTAGTTAGCCTTGATGCCCTGAGCTTTTGGGGTTCCCTCCACCACTCTGTTTCATCCTCTGAGGATCATCTCTGGATTCCTGCAAGAATTTGGGACTCTTTCTTCACATTCCCCTGAGGTCCTTTCATCGCTGGCTGTTATAAACCAGTTGTAGTGCATTAAAGTTGGCTGAGTCCATGTTTTCCTTGCTTGAAGGGAAAAGTATGTTTTTTTCATATGTGCAGCCAGAGGAGCTAGTGAACGCCTCTGTACTACAGGAATGCTGTGGGAACTGGATACAGTCATTCCTCTTCACTTTCGAGGCACACAGATTGAGAATTAAAGCATAACAAGGAAAGGATTTTTATATTAACAATTAAACCATTGTGAAGTCAGTCTTGAGTGAAATTTTATTTCCTAGGTGTCTGTTCCCTAGGAATTGGAATTTATCTTGGCATTTTCAAATAAATACAATGAGTCTTAAGTAAATAGAAAAGATTATGGTGTGATTTTATTGTCCCTCCTGCCACTACTTCCCTCTGCCCCCCACCTTGTCAGTTAAACACTCTCACCTCATGTTCACTTGGGTTAATAATCATCTATGCAGGCTATAAATACCATGTCTAACATCCCTGGAAGCTTAAATAGAAATGAAATAAGTGCATATTTGTATTCTCTAACCATCTTTAAACTGAGAAGAGCAATGTTTTAGTCCTCTACTACTTGCAATTACTCACTTGAAGTCTGACTCAAGAAATCTTTAAATATTAGAATGAGAAGGTCAATGAGGGTCCTGGAGCCCAAGCCTCATTACATGGAGATAATAGGCAAGGCCTGGAGAGGTCAAATGGTTTCTTAAATCAATGAGAAATGTGACTGTGTGTGTAGATGGAGATGCAACTTCTGGATAAATTGCAAAAAAATATTAAATCAGTGAATTATGTTGCCTATAAATATGCCAGAGTTTTAGTTTCTTGCAGATACCTAGATGTTTGGGGATTTGTATGATATGTTTTGAATGGATGAAAGCAGAATTTATCTGCATATAATTTAGTTGTTCTTACTATAATCTAATTATTATAGGTCTGCTTGGTTATGATAATATTTGAGAAAAGGCATTAATATTATGATATAGTTAGTAAAAGATATGACTCATTGGAGAAGACTCTGATGCTAGGAGGGATTGGGGGCAGGAGGAGAAGGGGACGACAGAGGATGAGATGGCTGGATGGCATCACTGACTTGATGGGTGTGAGTCTGAGTGACCTCCAGGAGTTGGTGATGGACAGGGAGGCCTGGCGTGCTGCGTCATGGGGTCGCAAAGAGTCGGACACGACTGAGCGACTGATCTGATCTGATGCATATTTAAATTGAAATGTCCCACCATAAAATTTTACAGATTATCTTTCTAAATAAATGTCCTATATAAGAGATTTTATTCATTTTAGTTGTAAGCTAGATTATTTTTGAACAGTCTTCAACTTGATATAGTAAAAGTATTGCTGATTTTAATAGGAAATGTTCTGAGGTATCATATTTTTTCCTTCTTCCCTTTTTCCTTCACTCCTACTCTCCCATCCTACTCGTCTTCCCTGTTTTCCTCCCTTTTTTCTTCCCTTTTTCTTTTTCCTTTCCTTCTGTAAGTCTAAAGTAAAATATTAAGCAGCAAGGTCCTATGCTGCTGCTGCGTCGCTTCAGTCGTGTCTGACTCTATGTGACCCCATAGATGGCAGCCCACCAGGCTCCCCCATCCCTGGGATTCTCCAGGCAAGAACACTGGAGTGGGTTGCCATTTCCTTCTCCAATGCATGAAAGTGAAAAGTGAACGTGAAGTTGCTCAGTCGTGCCTGACTCTTAGCGACCCCATGGACTGCAGCCCACCAGGCTCCTCTGTCCATGGGATTTTCCAGGCAAGAATACTGGAGTGGGGTGCCATTGCCTTCTCCGAGCAAGGTCCTATAGACCCTTCCAAATATACGTTATCTTTTAAAATTGAATTGAAACCTATAGCAATCAAGAGAACAAGATAGTCAACATTTAGTTCTTATCAAGAAAAACCTCCCAATGTTAGGGTTACCAAATTTAGCAAATAGAAATATAGGATTCTCAGTTCAATGAAGACTTTAGATAAACAATGGATTATTTTTTAGTGAATCTACCTCCATGCTGTAGCTGGGACACACTTACACCAAAGCCTTACCCTGGGTGGTGGGGCTACTAGAAATATCTGGCTTATCTGAAATTCAAATTTAACTGAGCATCCTGTATTTTGTCTGGAAGGAAAACTGATTTAGGAAGTAGGAGAACCTGGTTTGAATTGCACATTGTATAACATTTGCACATTGCTAGTGTGGAGGCCCCGCCTCTTTGAACTCATGGTTACACAGTAATACAAACGTGTCTCATAGAGCAACCCGAGGATGCAGAGGCATCACGTTCACGAGCGCTTGGCATCATGAGGTGCTGATATGGGGCAGCTCTCTTCCTCTCAGAGGTCCTCGGGAACCCTTGAGGCCTCTCCCTCACTCTCAGGTCTCCTCTCCAATGAGTCGAGCAGAGGCTGGCAATTGCACAGCACTGTGGGAACTATGATTACTTTGCAGACATTATTTTCTGGATATTTTTCTTTCTATCTCCTGAAGAAAGTAAAATGTATAAATTAGAAACAGGCTGTTGACCTCTTGCAGTTTGCTGGTCAGAGTTTCATGACAGACTTAAGGCAGTTTAAAGATGTGCTCGGAATTCTACTGGGAATTCATTTTTATTAAACTCTAGTTTGGTCTCATTTCATTGCTCAGCTTCAAAAGCAAAAGAAAAAAAAAAAAAAGACAATAAGGGATTTAAAATTAAGTGATTTTCTGCAGTGAAAGTCTTCTGGAACTTTAAAAAGCCCAATTGCACTGGCATTTGCCAAATGTAAATGCATTTTCCACTGACTCAGCCAAAAGGAGTTGGGTCGACAGTCAGATGCTCAAGGAGTGATGGTGATTCTGCATGCACCAGCTGAGGCATTGTGAGTATTAAATCTGGCCCTTCTGAGCATGGTGGCCTCAAAGGCTACCTTCTCCCAGGAGCCCTGTGTAAACACATGTTCTCCCAGCCTGTTGGTGTCACGTATGTCAGGAAAAAAGGAACTCAAAAATAAAGGAAGGAGCAAAAGAAAGTGTAGCTCTTTGTAACAGCAGGAGTGATGATTCTTATAAGCATGTACCTATCAGGTAGGAAGTCAAGAAACACCTGGAGTAACAGGCAAATTTGGCCTTGGAATACAGAATGAAGCAGGGCAAAGACTAATAGAGTTTTGCCAAGAAAATGCACTGGTCATAGCAAATACCCTCTTCCAACAACACAAGAGAAGACTCTATACATGAACATCACCAGATGGTCAACACCGAAATTAGATCGATTATATTCTTTGCAGCCAAAGATGGAGATCAGATCAGATCAGATCAGTCGCTCAGTCGTGTCCGACTCTTTGCGACCCCATGAACCGCAGCACGCCAGGCCTCCCTGTCCATCACCAGCTCCCGGAGGTCACTCAGACTCGCATCCATCAAGTCAGTGATGCCATCCAGCCATCTCATCCTCTGTCGTCCCTTTCTCCTCCTGCCCTCAATCCCTCCTAGCATCAGAGTCTTCTCCAATGAGTCAACTCTTCGCATGAGGTGGCCAAAATACTGGAGTTTCAGCTTTAGCATCATTCCTTCCAAAGAGATTCCAGGATTGATCTCCTTCAGAATGGACTGGTTGGAACTTCTTGCAGTCCAAGGGACTCTCAAGAGTCTTCTCCAACAACACAGTTCAAAAGCATCAATTCTTCGGCGTTCAGCCTTCCTCACAGTCCAGCTCTCACATCCATACATGACCACAGGAAAGACCATAGCCTTGACTAGGCGAACCTTTGTTGGTAAAGTAATGTCTCTGCTTTTGAATATGCTATCTAGGCTGCTCATAACTTTCCTTCCAAGGAGTAAGCGTCTTTTAATTTCATGGCTGCAGTCACCATCTGCAGTGATTTTGGAGCCCAGAAAAACAAAGTCTGACACTGTTTCCACTGTTTCCCCATCTATTTCCCATGCAGTGATGGGATCAGATGCCATGATCTTCGTTTTCTGAATGTTGAGCTTTAAGCCAACCCTTTCACTCTCCACTTTCACTTTCATCAAGAGGCTTTTTAGCCCCTCTTCACTTTCTGCCATAAGAGTGGTGTCATCTGCATATCTGAGGTTATTGATATTTCTCCCAGCAATCTTGATTCCAACTTGTGTTTCTTCCAGTCCAGCATTTCTCATGATGTACTCTGCATATAAGTTAAATAAACATGGTGACAATATGCAGCCTTGACGTACTCCTTTTCCTATTTGGAACCAGTCTGTTGTTCCATGACCAGTTCTAACTGTTGCTTCCTGACCTGCATACAGATTTCTTAAGAGGCAGATCAGGTGGTCTGGTATTCCCATCTCTTTCAGAATTTTCCATAGTTTATTGTGATCCACACAGTCAAAGGCTTTGGCATAGTCAATAAAGCAGAAATAGATGTTTTTCTGGAACTCTCTTGCTTTTTCCATGATCCAGCGGATGTTGGCAATTTGATCTCTGGTTCCTCTGCCTTTTCGAAAACCAGCTTGAACATCAGGAAGTTCACGGTTCACATATTGCTGAAGCCTGGCTTGGAGAATTTTGAGCATTACTTTACTAGCGTGTGAGATGAGTGCAATTGTTCGGTAGTTTGAGCACTCCTTGGCATTGCCTTTCTTTGGGATTGGGATGAAAACTGACCTTTTCCAGTCCTGTGGCCACTGCTGAGTTTTCCAAATTTGCTGACATATTGAGTGCAGCACTTTAACAGCATCATCTTTCAGGACTTGGAATAGTTCCACTGGAATTCCATCACCTCCACTAGCTTTGTTCGTAGTGATGCTTTCTAAGGCCCATTTGACTTCACATTCCAAGATGTCTGGCTCTAGGTCAGTGATCACATCATCATGATTGTCTAGGTCTTGAAGCTCTTTTTTGTACAGTTCTTCTGTGTATTCTTGCCACCTCTTCTTAATATCTTCTGCTTCTGTTAGGTCCACACCATCTCTGTCCTTTATCGTGCCCATCTTTGCATGAAATGTTCCTTTGGTATCTCTGATTTTCTTGAAGAGATCCCTAGTCTTTCCCATTCTGTTGTTTTCCTCTATTTCTTTGCATTGATCACTGAAGAAGGCTTTCTTATCTCTTCTTGCTATCCTTTGGAACTCTGCATTTAGATGTTTATATCTTTCCTTTTCTCCTTTGCTTTTGGTCAGTAAGGGCCCAATATGCTACTGGAGATCAGTGGAGAAATAACTCCAGAAAGAATGAAAGGATGGAGCCAAAACAAAAAGAATACCCAGCTGTGGATGTGTCTGGTGATAGAAGCAAAGTCCGATGCTGTAAAGAGCAATATTGCATAGGAACCTGGAATGTCAGGTCCATGAATCAAGGCAAATTGGAAGTGGTCAAACAAGAGATGGCAAGAGTGAATGTCGACATTCTAGGAATTAGCGAACTAAAATGGACTGGAATGGGTGAATTTAACTCGGATGACCATTATATCTACTACTGTGGGCAGGAATCCCTCAGAAGAAATGGAGTGGCCATCATGGTCAACAAAAGAGTCCGAAATGCGGTACTTGGATGCAATCTCAAAAATGACAGAATGATCTCTGTTCGTATCCAAGGCAAACCATTCAATGTCACAGTAATCCAAGTCTATGCCCCAACCAGTAACGCCGAAGAAGCTGAAGTTGAAAGGTTCTATGAAGACCTACAAGACCTTTTAGAACTAACACCCAAAAAAGATGTCCTTTTCATTATAGGGGACTGGAATGCAAAAGTAGGAAGTCAAGAAACACCTGGAGTAACAGGCAAATTTGGCCTTGGAATACGGAATGAAGCAGGGCAAAGACTAATAGAGTTTTGCCAAGAAAATGCACTGGTCATAGCAAATACCCTCTTCCAACAACACAAGAGAAGACTCTATACATGGACATCACCAGATGGTCAACACCGAAATCAGATCGATTATATTCTTTGCAGCCAAAGATGGAGAAGCTCTATACAATCAGCAAAAACAAGACCAGGAGCTGACTGTGGCTCGGACCATGAACTCCTTATTGCCAAATTTAGACTGAAATTGAAGAAAGTAGGGAAAACTACTAGACCATTCAGGTATGACCTAAATCAAATCCCTTATGATTATACAGTGGAAGTGAGAAATAGATTTAAGGGCCTAGATCTGATAGATAGAGTGCCTGATGAACTATGGAATGAGGTTCGTGACATTGTACAGGAGACAGGGATCAAGACCATCCCCATGGAAAAAAAAAAAAAAAGATGGAGAAGCTCTATACAATCAGCAAAAACAAGACCAGGAGCTGACTGTGGCTCAGACCATGAACTCCCTTATGATTATACAGTGGAAGTGAGAAATAAATTTAAGGGCCTAGATCTGATAGATAGAGTGCCTGATGAACTATGGAATGAGGTTCGTGACATTGTACAGGAGACAGGGATCAAGACCATCCCCATGGAAAAGAAATGCAAAAAAGCAAAATGGCTGTCTGGGGAGGCCTTACAAATAGCTGTGAAAAGAAGAGAAGCGAAAAGCAAAGGAGAAAAGGAAAGATATAAACATCTAAATGCAGAGTTCCAAAGAATAGCAAGAAGAGATAAGAAAGCCTTCTTAGCGATCAATGCAAAGAAATAGAGGAAAACAACAGAATGGGAAAGACTAGGGATCTCTTCAAGAAAATCAGAGATACCAAAGGAACATTTCATGCAAAGATGGGCACGATAAAGGACAGAGATGGTGTGGACCTAACAGAAGCAGAAGATATTAAGAAGAGGTGGCAAGAATACACAGAAGAACTGTACAAAAAAGAGCTTCAAGACCTAGACAATCATGATGATGTGATCACTGACCTAGAGCCAGACATCTTGGAATGTGAAGTCAAATGGGCCTTAGAAAGCATCACTACGAACAAAGCTAGTGGAGGTGATGGAATTCCAGTGGAACTATTCCAAGTCCTGAAAGATGATGCTGTTAAAGTGCTGCACTCAATATGTCAGCAAATTTGGAAAACTCAGCAGTGGCCACAGGACTGGAAAAGGTCAGTTTTCATCCCAATCCCAAAGAAAGGCAATGCCAAGGAGTGCTCAAACTACCGAACAATTGCACTCATCTCACACGCTAGTAAAGTAATGCTCAAAATTCTCCAAGCCAGGCTTCAGCAATATGTGAACCGTGAACTTCCTGATGTTCAAGCTGGTTTTCGAAAAGGCAGAGGAACCAGAGATCAAATTGCCAACATCCGCTGGATCATGGAAAAAGCAAGAGAGTTCCAGAAAAACATCTATTTCTGCTTTATTGACTATGCCAAAGCCTTTGACTGTGTGGATCACAATAAACTATGGAAAATTCTGAAAGAGATGGGAATACCAGACCACCTGATCTGCCTCTTAAGAAATCTGTATGCAGGTCAGGAAGCAACAGTTAGAACTGGTCATGGAACAACAGACTGGTTCCAAATAGGAAAAGGAGTACGTCAAGGCTGCATATTGTCACCATGTTTATTTAACTTATATGCAGAGTACATCATGAGAAATGCTGGACTGGAAGAAACACAAGTTGGAATCAAGATTGCCGGGGGAAATATCAATAACCTCAGATATGCAGATGACACCACCCTTATGGCAGAAAGTGAAGAGGGACTAAAAAGCTTCTTGATGAAAGTGAAAGTGGAGAGTGAAAAGGTTGGCTTAAAGCTCAACATTCAGAAAACGATCATGGCATCTGGTCCCATCACTACATGGGAAACAGATGGGGAAACAGTGGAAACAGTGTCAGACTTTATTTTTCTGGGCTCCAAAATCAGTGCAGATTGTGACTGCAGCCGTGAAATTAAAAGAGGCTTACTCCTTGGAAGGAAAGTTATGACCAACCTAGATAGCATATTCAAAAGCAGAGACATCACTTTGCCAACAAAGGTTCGCCTAGTCAAGGCTATGGTCTTTCCTGTGGTCATGTATGGATGTGAGAGCTGGACTGTGAAGAAGGCTGAGCGCCGAAGAATTGATGCTTTTGAACTGTGGTGTTGGAGAAGACTCTTGAGAGTGCCTTGGACTGCAAGGAGATCCAACCAGTCCATTCTGAAGGAGATCAGCCCTGGGATTTCTTTGGAAGGAATGATGCTAAAGCTGAAACTCCAGTACTTTGGCCACCTCATGCGAAGAGTTGACTCATTGGAGAAGACTCTGATGCTGGGAGGGATTGGGGGCAGGAGGAGAAGGGGACGACAGAGGATGAGATGGCTGGATGGCATCACTGACTCGATGGATGTGAGTCTGAGTGACCTCCGGGAGTTAGTGATGGACAGGGAGGCCTGGCGTGATGCAGTTCATGGGGTCGCAAAGATTCGGACAGGACTGAGCGACTGATCTGATGATCTGATCAGGTAGTGTCCTTGTGCATTTATCTGGTTGGGGAAGTCACACCTATCTGCATATCAGATGGCCTCAGGACACATCTGCAGAGTCTTAGGCTCCAGGGAAGATATGCAAAGGGATGGACTCATGACTTGAAACCCCTGGCTAGCCCAGCTTAGAGTTCAGTTACTTCCAGGTATCAAAGAATTTTGTACCACAATAATTTTATAATAGTAAAAGAAATAGTAATCATAATAGTATAACACCCCTACTTACTCATGACTTTCTGTACTCCTTATGAGGGGTTGTACCAAGCCCCTCACATACATTATATCATTTGCTGATGAGGACACGCAGTCCTGGCTGTGAGATATGACTTGTCTAAGACCACATGGACTTTGGTACTCTAACCTGATGTAGCAGGGCCTCCTTATGATGAACTCAAGAAAATGATGGGCTCCTACACTTCAAATTCAGGCCCATGACATCACCTGTCAATTACAAATTGGCACTTGTTATGGGTGCTTGCCACCTACCTCTACAAGGATTATATTATGTTCCATTGCAGTTGCTTACCTTCAACACCCCCTGGAGTTCAGGGTGTAGAGCAGAAATGAGGCTCTCTTTGCTCAGGGAAAAACTGGCAGGATATGTCTTCAGATAGTTAGATATTCTCAGGAACTGATTTTATGAGAGAAATTCTTGTATCTCTCATATCTAGAAAAGCACTAAAATCCATCATGGGACGACTGTTTCTCTTGACTAGCAGAAACTTTCTACAGTGTGCTTGATTGAATGTACTCTGCCTTTACCAAAATCATGTATATTGACCTTCCCCCTGCCTCTTTGGAGCAGCCTCTCAGAGCTATCTGAGGTGTTGCCTCCTAGACTGCAGTGTTCATTTTGCCCCCAGTAAAACTTAACTCGCAACTCTCACATTGTGCGTTTTTTTTTTTTTTTTTAAGTTGACAACCTACTGCTGCTGCTGCTAAGTCGCTTCAGTCGTGTCCGACTCTGTGCAGCCTCATAGACGGCAGCCCACCAGGCTTCCTCGTCCCTGGAATTCTCCAGGCAAGAACACTGGAGTGGGTTGCCATTTCCTTCTCCAATGCATGAAAGTGAAAAGTGAAAGTGAAGTCGCTCAGTCGTGTCCGACTCCTAGCGACCCCATGGACTGCAGCCTTCCAGGCTCCTCCATCCATGGGATTATTCCAGGCAAGAGTACTGGAGTGGGGTGCCATTGCCTTCTCTGACAACCTACTAAGCCCCCTCAAATGCTAAATTGAAGAATATGTTACTTGACTTGAGAATTGTTTTATAAATGTAGAATTTGAAAGTTCTAGAAGAAACAGGAGCTTTTTGAATCCAAGGTGTTTCTACTCAAAAAACAAACAAACAAAAAAAATCCCATGCTCCTAAACTGGATGGTTAACAAGTGAAGTCAGGGTAACTGGCCTGCATTCTCTCTAAAGAGTTAGTTTTCTTTATCCACAAAATTCAGCGTTACATTTACCTCTCATCCTGGGAGGACATGCGGGCAGCTCTTGAAAACAATTTTATCATAGTGGTTAGAAAAGCACAACAAACAGAACAACCCGACAAGAGTGATGACTAGAACCTGCTTGGAGCCAGAGGCTGCAAGGGTGGTTACTAAGAGCCTGGCTTCTGAGCAAGTACCTCGATGCTCACCTCTACTGCACTATAGCAAGCTGGGTTATGGTGCTTCAGTTTCCATGTGTGTAAAAGGAGGTACAGAAGTATCTACTTTAAAGTTTTGTGAAGATTGAGGGTTAATAAACACAAAGCACATTGAACATTAATATTAATTACTATGTAAGCTTTAGTGGTCATTAGACTAAATGGTCCAATATAGATTAAAACTCTTAGGGCAGTGATGAGCATTTCAGAGAGTGCTCTGTGTTTGTGTGTGTTAAGTTGCTTCAGTTGTGTTTGACTCTTTGTGACTCTATGGACTGTAGCCCACCAGGCTCTCTGTCCAGGAGAGCCCTATGTAAGTATTATTATTAGAGAGGTGCTAAGTCATGTAGCTTCCTTGCGATGAAAGGAAATCTTCAAAGCATATGACTTGCTTCATTATCTGCCCCCAGTTCTGTCTGGGTGACTAATCAAATTCAAACACATCATTGGCTTGAAAATAAACCATGGATTGTTATATCTGGAAGGGATCTCACACATTTTTTCCTGGCCTTGCCTTTGTCTTCATGAGCAAAAGGAAATGGAAATGGCTTTCCTTTGGTTCTTCTACAAAGCACCATCTGCTTTTACATACTTTTTTGAATTGCATTCTTCATTTTCACACAGGTGTGGCCTGAAGTTAAGAGACAAAATTCCAGAGAAAAAATGGTGGGCACTTATCTGGATGGGCTTCCCTCATACCTCAGTTGGTAAAGAATCCACCTGTAATGCAGGAGACCCTGGTTTGATTCCTGGGTCGGAAAGATCTGCTGGAGAAGGGATAGGTTACCTACTCCAATATTCTTGAGCTTTCCTTGTGGCTCAGCTGGTAAAGAATCTGCCTGCAATGTGAGAGACCTGGGATTGATCCCTGGGTTGGGAAGATATCCTGGAGAAGGGAAAGGCTATGAACTCCAGAATTCTGGCCTGGGGAATTCCATATACTGTACAGTCCATGGGGTCGCAAAGAGTCAGACACAACTGAACGACTTTCACTTTCCTGTCTGGATATGAACACTGGGACACTGGAAGCAGATTTTAAAAGCAAATTTTCTTTAAAACACTCTTTTTCTAGACCACCTGATAAACATCCTGACACACCACAGCAGTGGCAGCAGCACAGTAGTGATCATTTGAGACATGAATTTCCATTCTAAAGACTGTAACAATGGAAAAGGTGAGAGAACCTAAATGTCCATCAGGAAGAGAATGGATACACAATGGCAGACAGTACACTGCATTTTTCATAGGTCTGTATGTTTTCTTCTCTTCTAGAAGGCTATAACTGCAAAGCAGTTTTTGATTTGACATCTGATGGCAAGACAAGAAAAAATAAGACCCCTCCATATGAATGAAACTAGAACACTTTCTAACACCATACACAAAAATAAACTCAAAATGGATTAAAGAGCTAAATGTAAGACCAGAAACCATAAAACTCCTAGAGGAAAACATAGGCAAAACACTCTGACTTACATCACAGCAGGATCCTCTGTGACCCACCTCCCAGAATATTGGAAATAAAATCAAAAATGAACAAATGGGACCTAATCAAACTTAAAAAGCTTTTGCACAACAAAGGAAACTATAAGCAAGGTGAAAAGACAGCCTTCAGAATGGGAGAAAATAATAGCAAATGAAGCAACTGACAAACAACTAATCTCAAAAATATACAAGCAACTTCTACAGCTCAATTCCAGAAAAATAAATGACCCAATCAAAAAATGGGCCAAAGAACTCAATAGACATTTCTCCAAAGAAGACATACAGATGGCTAACAAACACATGAAAAGATGCTCAACATCACTCATTATCAGAGAAATGCAAATCAAAACCACTATGAGATACCATTTCACGCCAATCAGAATGGCTGCTATCCAAAAGTCCACAAGCAATAAATGCTGGAGAGGGTGCGGAGAGAAGGGAACCCTCTTGCACTGTTGGTGGGAATGCAAACTAGTACAGCCACTTTGGAGAACAGTATGGAGATTCCTCAAAAAACTGCGAATTGAACTGCCTTATGATCCAGCAATCCCACTGCTGGGCATATACACTGAGAAAACCAGAATTGAAAGAGACACCTGTACCCCAATGTTCATAGCAGCACTGTTTGCAATAGCCAGAACGTGGAAGCAACCTAGATGTCCATCCACAGATGAATGGATAAGCAAGCTGTGGTACATATACACAATGGAATATTACTCAGCCATTAAAAAGAATACATTTGAATCAGTTCTAAGGAGGTGGATGGAACTGGAGCCTATTATACAGAGTGAAGTAAGCCAGAAACAAAAACACAAATACAGTATACTAACGCATATATATGGAATTTAGAAAGATGGTAAAAAATAACCCTATTTACGAGACAACAAAAGAGACACTGATGTATAGACCAGACTTTTGGACTCTGGGACCAGGAGAGGGTGAGATGATTGGGGAGAATAGCATTGAAATATGTATAATATTATATCTGAAATGTATTAATTGTTCAAACTAAACACTATCATGTTACAATTTGTTCATACTAGATGTTTGTAATGTTTCTGATAATCAATAAAAGAGATTCTTGATTAAACTAAAAAAAAAAAAAAAAAAAGAGTATGTCATCATTTTTCTATGGATGTCCCATATAAACACACAAAACTTATCCCTGGATCAGGTCTTGTGCATAATAGTGAGGAAACATGATCAAAGTGTAGGAAACAACAAAAACAACAACAACAACAAAAAACCAGATACAGATGAGAAGGAAAAGGTAAATAACATGTGCAAGAACCATGATAGAACAATTCAGCAAAATATTCTTTCCTACTAAGCTTCACTTGGACTCAGGTGGACAGTCCCACAGCTGTCATAAAAACTGGGCTCTCTCAAAGAGAAATGATATTGACCTTCTCTTGAATCAAAGAGAAATGTTATCGTGTGCTTTGTTTGCTAATGGAGAAAATGCAACCTGGTTTAGCCACTACTGTATTATATAGTGAAATATTAATAAAATGTCTTTTCAGATGTTAAAAAGAGATAAAAAATTTTACCTAGAAAGTGGCAAAACTGAGATCTGAAACCCATCTTGGTGATTCCAAACAGCTTATTTTTTAAAACGATTAAGTGTTGATTCTGCTTCCTCCTCTTCACAACCTGAGACCCAGAGAAATTGGCCCAGGTCTGCTGATGTGAACTCCCCTCCTTTATGGGGATATGAAGATTTTCATAGCATGAACACAGGCTGAACACATGTAGAAAGCATAGTGACATAGATCCTCATTGCGGTTAAAAAAACCTCCTCTTTCCTTTTAGTTATCTCCTCAGGAGAAATGAAAATTAAGCCATTTGGAGTTCTAAAGTTGATATATTTTGATTATCTTCATTACTCTTATTAGAGCCAATGTCTTAAATTGTAGTCTATATAAATGTAATTTCTGTTGAACATTAACAATGATAACAGCCCTCCTTCTCCCCAGCCCTCCTCCAATGGAGTGCAGTCTGGGTAGGGAATGAAATATGGATTGGGAATGAAATATAGATCTAGTCAAGCACAGACTTGATTTATCTTGTTAGGCTTCTGTTCTTGAAGACTTATAGGCATTAGAAACTGATTAGTCATGTAGTTTTAATTATTAAGAAAGGTTAAGGCTTAAGCCAACTGCCCTCTGCTAGTGAAAAGAAGTCTGTGAACAGTTTACTTCAGCCCCCCTGCATAGATTCAATTTATATATAAACTCAGATTCTTAGAGATACACACTGGGATGTCTGGTAGTGTTTGCCTACAAAGTGAAATAGTCAGGAAAATGCTTTTAAGTTGGATCTGGTAGAGTGTTGTCAGTTGAAAATTAATATTATTACCATTTCATGCTTCATCATAACTCCATAGCCCAGTACTGGGTTGGTTCTGCCCTATCAAGGATTGATGGCAGGAAGTGGTGCCTGATTTCAATGCCAGAAGCAGGCCATGTGCAATCCATTTTTCTGTTTTAAGTGCTTCCATAATCAGACACAGCTTCAATTAGGAAAGTTAGTATAGGTTTTTCATTTTCATGTGGTGTTTAGTCAAGTGCTAAGGGATAAAAATGGAAACCAGCAACCCTTAGGGGAAGCACACATTTTCATTTATCCTGGAGGCACTAAAGACCAGTTGGATCATTGAGCTGTTTCTAAATGTAGAAGATAGTTCCCGAGTCAATTATCAGGAGATGCTGTGTGAAAATATTGGAGATTATTGATCAACTGAACTATATACATTTATTCCATGAATAGAACACAGAGAAGTAGCCTTTATGTAATGGAGTACACCTAACTAGTAAACAAAAAAGTACATAGACATGTGTTAGAGTAAATTTTTAAAAAATTGGAACCTCAATCCCCAGTAGAGAAGTTCTTTGCGTGGTTTCTTTGCAGCCTTCCATTTTTGGTGCTTGCATAAACTTGAATCTACCCACTTGAGAGTCAATGCCAGTCAACCAGAAGGTCATGATGCATCTTAAATTCTATTATGATGTCAAGGGGATGGGCTCTGGCTCCACATTCAACTGAGGGAAAGTGCTGTATAATATGATAAAAGATACACACTGTTAGTGCCTATAGCAAAGACATTGTGCTAATACTGCAAGAGGATCATGTGAAGGATTTGTGAACTCTACTGTGGAGACTTTCAGTGAGAAGGACCTTGCAGGATAAGCTTGTCTGGCTACAGTCCACAGGGTTGCAAAGAGTCGGACACAACTGAGCAACTGACTCTTCTTCTTTGCAGGATAAAGAGCTTCCCAGGTAGCTCAACAGTAAAAGAATCCACTTGCAATGCAGGAGATGTGAGTTCAATCCCTGGGACAGGAAGATCCCCTGGAGTAGGAAATGGCAACCCATTCCAGGATTCTTGCCTGAAAAAATCCCATGGACAGAGGAGCCTGGAGGGCTACAGTCCATGGGGTTGCAAAGCATGGGGGCTACAGTTGGACATGATTGAGCATACACACAGGCAGGCATTGCAGGATAAGAGGGGTTTTCCTGAAAGACACAATTAAGGGAAGGGCATTTTCCACAGGAAAAGTAAGCAAACAGTTAAGCTATTTGTTCAAAAGTGATTGGATAGTTCTCTGGATAGAACATAGGTGGTATTGAGGGAAATGGCAGGAAATGACGCGGGTTGGCAGGCCGGGCCAGGGCCCTGGGGGATTCTAGCTGGTATGTCAGACTCCTAGCTTGGGCAGCTTCCCCAAGGCATGAGTTGGCAATGCTTCTGAAGGTCATGTGTGGAGGGTGGATGAGGGAGGGAGTGCTTTTGGACTATTTTGTTCTGTAAAGTTAGCTTTTTTCTTTGCTAGGACAAGTTTCCTGAGGAAAGACACAAAGACATCACAGAATATCTTCATTTCATCCCATGGTTCCAACAGAGCTAATTTATCATAATTTTTCTGTTTTAAAATAAAAAATATCAAAAGCTCTCATTTTGCATATGTCTTGTCTATGGCTTAAGAACTATGAGAGATGTTTATTCTTTCATTCTTTTCAGTGGTGCAATGCATATGTATTTCTATTTTTTTCAATAAATGAGATTCATTTGGTACATAAATAAATGTCATTTTACTTTATACAATGTAACAAATAAAATTTGTATTCTATGGTATTATGCTATGTATCTTTAAGTATAATAACAAGAGATATTGTTTTATATTGCATATAATTTAAAACAGTTTTAAAAATGTCTTGGTGTTCAGGAATACTTTTAGCAGCAAATATGCTACACACTGGTTTAACAAAAAAGAATTAATTTTTTATCTAAGACAAGAATTCCAGAGAATGGCAGTTGCTATACTTATAGCCATGAAATTAAAAGATGCTTACTCCTTGGAAGGAAAGTTATGACCAACCTAGATAGCATATTCAAAAGCAGAGACATCACTTTACCAACAAAGGTTCGCCTAGTCAAGGCTATGGTCTTTCCTGTGGTCACGTATGGATGTGAGAGCTGGACTGTGAAGAAGGCTGAGCGCCGAAGAATTGATGCTTTTGAACTGTGGTGTTGGAGAAGACTCTTGAGAGTGCCTTGGACTGCAAGGAGATCCAACCAGTCCATTCTGAAGGAGATCAGCCCTGGGATTTCTTTGGAAGGAATGATGCTAAAGCTGAAACTCCAGTATTTTGGCCACCTCATGCGAAGAGTTGACTCATTGGAGAAGACTCTGATGCTGGGAGGGATTGAGGGCAGGAGGAGAAGGGGAGGACAGAGGATGAGATGGCTGGATGGCATCACTGACTTGATGGGTGTGAGTCTGAGTGACCTCCGGGAGCTGGTAATGGACAGGGAGGCCTGGCGTGCTGTGGTTCATGGGGTCGCAAAGAGTTGGACACGACTGAGCGACTGATCTGATCTGATACTGATACAGCTGCTCAACAGGGCATCTTGGATGGTCACCTTCTTATCCTGTTGGCTAATTGTGCTCACACTGGTGTCTCCTCTTTAGAATGTGATTGTCTCAGATGCAGTTATCATCTGTGGGCAAGACAGGTAAAAGGAAGAAAAGAACCAAGGTGAAAGCCTAACAGAAGCTCTCCCTCTTCCTGCACATCTCATTGGCCATTGACCGGAGGTAGTCTGGGAAAGTGAAAGTTTATTTTGGCCCTCTCTAGAGTTGACAGTGATGAAAGGAAGGTGGTAGGAAATGATTAATTGGAGAGTCAGCCAATAAGTGAGGGATCATTATGGTTTTTCTGGCTGTACAGATGGGGAAACTAAGGTTTGCATGAACTGAAAGAATTGCACAAATTCCCATACATTGTTAGTGATAGAGACAGGAAGCAAACTCTAAACTATGACTTCTAAACTATATTTCTGATACCATGACTTTTACTGAAGTCCTGGCTCCTAAAAAGTATTCTTTTCATTGAGAATATTCTTTATCTTCTCTCCTTTTTTTAACTTAGAAAGGCACACACTAGGATCCTCAGAAGAGCACTCCTGAATGGTTAAGGGCACGAGACTGGCTACTGCAAAGTCACCTGCTGGTTTGAAAAGACTTTCTCCTGTGATACTTACTCTCCAGTACAGATACTTCTGCATTCCTGTATCCACCTATAGCCAGTCTTCACTTGGGCTTTCTGTATTTCCTTTTACCTTAGAAAATACTATGTATTTTTTCTTACAGCCTTTGTCATATTTGCCATGTAGTGTTTGTTAAATTCTGTATTTCCCTTTGTTAATTGATGATAAGCATTGCAGATAGTCTTTCATACAGGGAGGGTTATTACTGGTGAGAAATTCAACTCACCTATATTCTAGGATGGTTTCCAAATGCTGACTGTGTCAAGGTGATATTCACGACTTATCTAGAGCCTGGACATTCAAAATGGGGACAATGGTCTTCAATACTTAATACTGAAGATTATTTTCTGTTACTGTTACTATAACTGAAATAACTTTCATTGACTGTTAATTATCAAGAATTATTATACAGAAACATAGGCTTTCCAGTTGGGCAAAAAGGTAAAAAGATATCTTTAATTTTTTGTGATTAACCGTAATTGGTATCTAGAGTTCCAAACAAACTAGTCTTCAATTACCTGATCTTTCCAATTCAGGTTAATATCAGACACATCAGCAATTTAAAATTGCTCCCTCTTCTCTCCTCTGAAAGGTGGTATCAGGGCTACTTGTATGTTAAGACATCAAGGATGCCAGTGTGTGTGGCTTCTGTCTTCTACCACCATAGCTAAGATATACCTCATCCACTCTAGCATATCTCTTGCTATTAATGACTTTGCTCATTTTCATATTACTAATTCCTCGAGGAGTCCTACTGTCCTTCCCAGCATCAGAGCTTCTCAAGTCTGCCGTTCTTTCAGTGACATCTGTTAGAGAGACAGTATCTCTCTCAAAGAAGAAATGTTTTTCAGATGCTTTTGTATAATACTCTGAGACACTGGAAACCCAGAAAATGGTTTAACTCCCTCTTCCCAGACACATGTTGCTACCACAATTGTGCTTTCTTTTGCCCACCAAGTTGTTGCAAAGGTCTTTATCACATTTGAAATCTCCTAGATTTAAGAGTCCCCTCTTCTCCTAGGTCCCCAACCTTCTCACTAACCCATACACTTATGACTCTCCACCATCTCGGCAGTTTTCTCCTATTTCTCCAAATTCTCCTCTCTCAGGGTTGCTTTTTCTGTGTCATCTGGCTTTTGTTTGGTGCAGAGGAGCTATTTGTAGATAAGACTATTTACAGTTACTTTTTGGTTTAAAATAACATCTAATTGCTTTGCTTTTAAATTAAAAATACAGCTTTTCTTAAATTCTAAGAGCAAATCTTTTATGCATAAATTTAGTAGACTTTATGTTGACTTAAAAATGCTCATTTTTGCTTGCTATTTAACACTCAATTGTGGATTGAATTTTCTTATAATTCTAGCTCTATTTCCAAGCACATTTAAACACCTTTAACTTTTCAAACTTAAACTAGGAACTTTCTGTTTCTAACTCCACACAGGAAAGCCTTAGTAATCTAACAAATGCTTTCTAGGTTGCACTGCTAATTACCTCTCTGATATACCTGAGTTTACAATTACAATAAACAATATTGGACTAAACTCTAAGCATTGTTTACAAACAATTGCATTCAATCACAATTTTTAATTAAAGCACAGTTCTGTAATGTCAGTTTCTGTTTAATATTTCAAATAATAACCTGAAATTAAGTGACAGATTTCCTAATGTGTCTGTGTTATAGCCACTGTCATGGGCTGACAGACCCCATGCAGCTTGGCTCAAATGTTGAAACTATTGATGCCACACATACTCCAAGAGGGAGTAAGTGGTAAACCTTTTCATCTAACTGAGGTCTGAAGAAAGGAGCACAGTTCTTTACACGGGTCCAAAATGGCTTGAGAGAGTCAGAAATGGAGATTGGCCTGGGTTTTTATAGTGATCAGGGTGGGGTCAAGGTCAAGGTTTTTGCACATCTTGTGAGTTTTGTGGTTTCAGTCTCCCATGGGGAGGAGCACCCTGTATCCTTATCCTTGGCACAAAGGGAAGGGGAGGGGAGAGAGGGTGGTGAGACTTACAAGCTGTCAGCAGCTGTCTAACATCAAAAGATGGAGTGCAAGCCATCACTGCAGCCAGATGATTACAAACATTCCACTCAAGTGATTAGGAAAACATATACAGATGATAGTGTTGGTTGTAATTTATATACGGATCAACTCAACTCTAAAGTGTTAATTCTATGGGGTTTAATTTATATTTGACTTCCCCAATGGCTCAGTGGGTAAAGAATCTGCCTGCTATGTAGGAGACACAGAAGACACAGGCTTGATCCCTGGGTTGGGACAGTCCCCTGGAGAAGGAAATGGCAACCTACTCCAGCATTCTTGCCTGAAAAATCCCACAGACAGAGGAGCTTCGCAGGCTGCAGTCCAAAGGGTTGCAAAGAATCAGACGTGACTGAGAGACTAAGCACACAGCACAATTTATGTTAGGATCCATTTCTGCCTTGTTGCCGCACTTTCCTTGGGTAATGCACTGACACACTAATCAGATCAGTCGCTCAGTCGTGTCCGACTCTTTGCGACCCCATGAACCGCAGCACGCCAGGCCTCCCTGTCCATCACCAGCTCCCGGAGGTCACTCAGACTCGCATCCATCGAGTCAGTGATGCCATCCAGCCATCTCATCCTCTGTCGTCCCCTTCTCCTCCTGCCCTCAATCCCTCCCAGCATCAGAGTCTTCTCCAATGAGTCAACTCTTCGCATGAGGTGGCCAAAATACTGGAGTTTCAGCTTTAGCATCATTCCTTCTAAAGAAATTCCAGGATTGATCTCCTTCAGAATGGACTGGTTGGATCTTCTTGCAGTCCAAGGGACTCTCAAGAGTCTTCTCCAACACCACAGTTCAAAAGCATCAATTCTTCGGCGCTCAGCCTTCTTCACAGTCCAGCTCTCACATCCATACATGACCACAGGAAAGACCATAGCCTTGACTAGGCGAACCTTTGTTGGTAAAGTAATGTCTCTGCTTTTGAATATGCTATCTAGGTTGGTCATAACTTTCCTTCCAAGGAGTAAGCGTCTTTTAATTTCATGGCTGCAGTCACCATCTGCAGTGATCTTGGAGCCCAGAAAAACAAAGTCTGACACTGTTTCCACTGTTTCCCCATCTATTTCCCATGCAGTGATGGGACCAGATGCCATGATCTTCGTTTTCTGAATGTTGAGCTTTAAGCCAACCTTTTCACTCTCCACTTTCACTTTCATCAAGAGGCTTTTTAGCCCCTCTTCACTTTCTGCCATAAGGGTGGTGTCATCTGCATATCTGAGGTTATTGATATTTCTCCCGGCAATCTTGATTCCAACTTGTGTTTCTTCCAGTCCAGCATTTCTCATGATGTACTCTGCATATAAGTTAAATAAACATGGTGACAATATACAGCCTTGACGTACTCCTTTTCCTATTTGGAACCAGTCTGTTGTTCCATGACCAGTTCTAACTGTTGCTTCCTGACCTGCATACAGATTTCTTAAGAGGCAGATCAGGTGGTCTGGTATTCCCATCTCTTTCAGAATTTTCCATAGTTTATTGTGATCCACACAGTCAAAGGCTTTGGCATAGTCAATAAAGCAGAAATAGATGTTTTTCTGGAACTCTCTTGCTTTTTCCATGATCCAGCGGATGTTGGCAATTTGATCTCTGGTTCCTCTGCCTTTTCTAAAACCAGCTTGAACGTCAGGAAGTTCACGGTTCACATATTGCTGAAGCCTGGCTTGGAGAATTTTGAGCATTACTTTACTAGCGTGGGAGATGAGTGCAATTGTTCGGTAGTTTGAGCACTCCTTGGCATTGCCTTTCTTTGGGATTGGGATGAAAACTGACCTTTTCCAATCTTGTGGCCACTGCTGAGTTTTCCAAATTTGCTGGCATATTGAGTGTAGCACTTTCACAGCATCATCATTCAGGATTTGGAATAGTTCCACTGGAATTCCGACACACTAATATCAAACATATTTAATCCTCTTAGGCTGGCCAAATGTAAGAGTCTAGGGAGATGTGCCTCAATTAACTGTTTATCCCTTTTGTAAAGTCATCAGCTTTGACAAATCTGATCTTATATTATTTCATCACTATTTAAGAAACATTAAAAACATGTTTGCTTCTTGGAAACTACCAGATGTTATAAGATCATCTTAAGTTTCTCAATTCTCAGTACAGGGACATAATAATGTTACAAGGAAACCTTACTATTTTGGTGGAGAATAGTGTTAGAGGTCAATTTTGACACAGTTGGGTTCATATCCCCTTTTTTTCACATAATCCTGATGAGGGGATTTGTGGTTTCACTGGGGTGGTAAGGTGAAACTCCAGCCAGATTTTAGAAACAGACAAGGAAAGCATGTATTTTTCCAAATATCATGAGTTTTTATTGATGTGTTCAGTTTGATTTTACTAAATGCTGTTTTTGTTAAAAATGTTTTACATAAAATTTACCTTTTGAAAATGTTAATGCTTACCCAAGCACTAATTATATCTGATTCTCTTCTACCTGTGAAATATATGTGCTCACATTACATTTATATATTCTTCAATATCTATTCCAGAGAAGGCAATGGCACCCCACTCCAGTACTCTTGCCTGAAAAATCCCATGGATGGAGGAGCCTGGTAGGCTGTAGTCCATGGGGTCGCGAAGAGTCAGACATGACTGAGCGACTTCACTTTCACGCATTGGAGAAGGAAACAGAAACCCACTCCAGTGTTCTTGCCTGGAGAATCCCATGGATAGGGAAGCCTGGTGGGTTGCTGTCTATGGGGTCGCACAGAGTTAGACACGACTGAAGTGACTTAGCAG
Source organism: Tragelaphus eurycerus (assembly GCA_935064755.1). Lineage (NCBI taxonomy): Eukaryota > Metazoa > Chordata > Mammalia > Artiodactyla > Bovidae > Tragelaphus > Tragelaphus eurycerus. The sequence goes on along the minus strand of CAKXYN010000002.1, from coordinate 20,694,412 downwards.
CAGCAGCAGCAACATCTACTCAAGTAGCAGAGTTTTTGAGCACTTAAAAAAAAATCAAAAACAATTCCAAAAGCTTAGACCATAAAAAAAAGTTTTCATATTTAAGCTTTTGTGCAAAAGTACAAACTTTTGTATTGGTTAAAATATAATCAACTTGATTTTGAGAACAAAATAGTCTTTTAAAAGAAATTGAATAAGGTAAATAAGAAAGATACCAAAGATGTTAAAGAAAATATTAAAGTAAATATACACAAAAAGTAAAAATCATAACCAAACTGAGGTCATTCTAAGAATTAAAAGTTGATGTAGCACCCCCAAATTAATCAATACAATGGACACATTGATAGAATAAGTGAGAAAAAATATGATCATTGCAAAAAAGGAAGAAAAAGCTTTTGGTAGAAATTAACATCCACTAATGTTTTAATACTTTGGCCACCTCATGCGAAGAGTTGACTCATTGGAAAAGACTCTGATGCTGGGAGGGATTGGGGGCAGGAGGAAAAGGGGACGACAGAGGATGAGATGGTTGGATGGCATCACTGACTCAATGGACGTGATTCTGAGTGAACTCTGGGAGTTGGTGATGGACAGGGAGGCCTGGCGTGCTGTGATTCATGGGGTTGCAAAGAGTCGGACATGACTGAGCGACTGAACTGAACTGAACTGAATGTTTTAAGAGAAAGAAATTCTTAGCGAACTAAGAATTAAAATGCAAAACAAGACAAAAAACCTTTTTTAATCTGAAAAAGTTATCCACAAAAATTCTACAGAAAGCATCACACTTACAAAAGATGAAAATTACAAAAGCATTTCTGCAGAATTTTGGTCTCCAGGAGACCGAAAATGACACATGAAATTATCTCTACTAGCCAATATTGAATAGGGGGTCCAGGGAGCACAATAAATCACATCTTTCATGGCAGCAGATAACACCAAAAGCTTTTCAAGATGGTACCACCAGGCTACACTACATCAAACCTTAAGAAAACACTCTTTTTGTCACATATTGCGAATATTCGGACTTGGCAGTATTTTAGATCTGCCCATTCTTGTGGTTGTGCACTGGTAAAGAATTAAGATTTGAATTTGCATTTCCTAATGCAGTTGAGTACCGATTAGTAAGTTTATTGTTGTTCCAAGTACATTCTTCATTGACATGTTGCTTCTAGTCTCTTGTCCATTTTTCCTTTGCACTCTTTTCTTACTGGTTTGTAAGTGTTTGTTTCATATTTTAGACACTGTTGTCTTTATTAGTCATATGCTTTAATAAGACATTCTCCCAATCTGGCTTGATTTTTCATTCTCGTTTTTGTGTCTCTGATGAACAGAAGTTCTTAATTTAATGTGGTCAGATTTATTGCTCTTTTCCTATTATTCCTGTTTGTGCCTTGCTTAAATTGTTTTCACTTCACCAGTCTTATGAAGACAGTCTTACTGGTTTTATCTTCAAGTTTTATTATTCTGCCTTTTGTATTTATGTCTACAGGCATTCTGGAATTTCTTTTAATGAACATCATACATTAGAAATATATATATGTGTATATTTATATATGCCACATATATTCATTTAATCAACCATCATATCCCACATTATCTCTGGATCTTTGCACCAAAAGCACAACAAAAGCAAAAGTCAACAAGTGGGATTATATAAAACTATAAAGCTTCTATATGACAAAGGATATCATCAATAAAATGAAAAAGCAACCTGTGGAATGGGAGAAAATATTATTTGCAAACTATTTGTCTGGTAATGGGTTAATATCCAAAATATTGGGTTGGAGCAAATATAATCATGGTTTTGGACTGTGCATTTTACATCATTATAACCAGGCTCAAGCGTATCTTTAGTAACCAAAATGGGAACCATTACAACCAACACAATTTTGCCAATGAGAAATACATTTGTATATCCCTGTAGCATAAAAATCAGGGCTTCAGGATTTGATGATCTCTTGGAAAGCATTTTCTGCATTCTGCTGTTTGTGGAAGTGTCTTCCTGGCAAAAAGTTGTTGAGATGCTTGAAGAAGTGGTAGTTGGTTGGTGAGAGGTCAGATGACTATGGTGGATGAGGGAAAACTTCATAGCCCAATTCATTTAACTTTTGAAGCATTGATGGTGTGATGAGCAGCTCAGGTTTTGTTGTGGAGAAGAATTGGGCCCCTTTTTGTTGACCAATGCCAACTGTAGGTATTGCAGTTTTGGTGCATCTCATTGATTTGCTGAGGATGTTTCTCAGATGTAATGGTTTCACTAGGATTCAGAAAGCTGTAGTGGGTCAGATGGGCAACAGATCACCAAACAGTGACCATGAGCTTTTTTGGTTTCGCTTTGGGAAGTGCTTTGGAGCTTCTTGGTCCAACCACTGAGCCAGTCATTGCCAGCTGTAATATAAAATCCACTTCTTATTGCAGGTCACAATCTGATCAAGAAATGGTTCCTTGTTTTTGCATAGAATTAGAGAAGATGACATTTCAAAAAGATGACTTTTTAAAAAAATTTCTTCTCAGCTCATGAGGCACCCACTTATTGAGTTTTTTCACCTTTCCAGTTTGCTTCAAATGCTGAATGACAGTAGAATGGTCAGTGCTGTTGAATGTTCTTCAACAACTTTGGCAACTTCTCGAGTAGTTGTAAGAGGATCAGCTTTGATGATGGCTCTCAATTGATTGTTGTCACCTTCTGTTATTTGGCCACTACACTTTTCAAGACTCTTGTCTCCTTTGCAAAACTCTTTGAATCACCACTGCACTGTACGTTCATTAGCAATCCTGAGCCAAATGTGTTGTTGATGTTTCAAGTTGTCTTCACTGCTTTATGACCCATTTTGAACTCAAATAAGAAAATCACTCAAATTTGCTTTTTGTCTAACATCATTTCCATAGTCGAAAATAAATATAAAATAAACAGCAAATAAGTCATTAGCAAAAATTCATAAAGTGAGAAATGTACATTAAAATGATGTGTAACATAGCCACATTTACTCAAGAATGTATTCCAATATCAAACAGCAAATTTCAACAATGCAAAAACCACAATTACTTTTGTACCGACCTAATATATAAGAAACACATACAACTAAATAGCAAAAAATCCTGTTAATCAATGGGCCGAGGAGTTGGATAGACATTTCTACAAAGAAGAAAAATGACCAACAAGTACATAAATGACCAACAAGTACATGAGAAAGTGTTCAATGTCACTAATCATCATGGAAATAGAAGTCAAAACCATAATGAGATATCACCTCACACCTGTTAGGAAGTCTATTACCAAAAAGACAAGCAATAGCATGGTTATCATTGTGGAGGATATGGATAAAAGTGAACACTTGTGCACTGTTGGTGGGGAAGTAAATTGGAAACAATGTGGAGCTTTCTCAAAAAATTAAAAATAAAACTGCCTTATGACCCATTTTTACTTCTAGGTGTTTAATTGGAGGAAATGAAATAACTACCTTGTAGAGATATCTATGTGCCCATTTTTATTACAGGATTATTCACAGTAGACAAGATATGAAAACAACCTTAGGGTCAATAGATGGATGAATAAATAAAGAAAATGTTGTATAAAAGTCCAGTGAAATCTTCTTCAGCCTTGGAAAAGAAATTAATCCTGCCATTTGCAACAACATGAATTAACCTAGATAGTGTTATACTAAGTGAAATGAGTCAGACACATAATGACTAATACTGAATGATTTCACTTATATATGAAATCTAAAATCTCAAACTCATAGAAAAAGACAGTAGATTAATGATTGCCAGTGTTTGGGGAGTGAAGGAGATGAGAAATACCTCCTTCTATTTTGCAATAGATATTGCAGGTATCTATTCCATACCGACAATAGATTTCACTTGGTCATGGTGTATAATTCAGCGTATACACCGTTGGATTCAGTTCTCTATTTTGTATAGCACTTTTGTGCCTAAGTCCACAAGGAATACTGGTCTACAGTTTTCTTATTTTGTATCATGTCTGAAGAAATTGTGTGAAATTTCTATTTATTCTTTTGATATGTTTTGAATGATTTCCCATGCAACCTCTCAGGCTAGACATTTCTTTGAGGGGAGGTTTCTATTTATAAATTTAACTTCTATGATGGTTGTTGGACCATTTATATTTTCATTTCATCTTAGATAATTTGAATAGCACATGATTTTGAGGAGTTGGTCCACATTTTCTAAGTCATAGAATTTATATATATAAACTTATCTACAGTATTCCTTATCTGTATCTGTGGAATCTGCAGTGGTATTCCCTATTTGAGTGATGTTCTTTATTTTGATTTTTCTCTATTATTTTCTCTATTCAATTTCATTGATCTCTGCTCTTACATTTATTACATTCTTCTGCTTGCTCTGGATTTATTTTGCTCTTTTCCAAGTTTCCTGAGGTAGGAATCTGGATCACTGATTTGAGACCTTTACTAATTTCTAATGTAAACTGTTAGTGCCATAAATGTCTATGTAAGCGTCGTCAGCAAAACTAAAGCTGCTTTTTATAAATTTTTATATTTCTGTTTCTATTTTCATTCAAGTCTTTATATATTTTAAATTTCCTTTGAGACTATTTTTCACACGGATTATTTAGAAGAGTGTGGGTGGATTTTCACATTAGAGATTTTCCTGTTACATTTCTGTTATTTATTTCAAATTTGATTATTGTAGAACATAATCTGTATTATTTAAATTTTTTTAACATTGCTGAGATTTGTTTTATTGCTCAGGATATAGTCCATCTACATTAATCCACTATCTATATGAATGTTCCATGATTCCTTGAAACGTTGTGTGAATTCATCCATTGTTGAGTGGACTATTCAATATTTGTTAATTTTACTTTGTTGATTGATTGTGTTATTTACATATTCTGTCCCTTGGACTGCAAGGAGATCCAACCAGTCCATTTTGAAGGAGATCAGCCCTGGGATTTCTTTGGAAGGAATGATGCTAAAGCTGAAACTCCAGTATTTTGGCCACCTCATGCGAAGAGTTGACTCATTGGAGAAGACTCTGATGCTGGGAGGGACTGGGGGCAGGAGGAGAAGGGGACGACAGAGGATGAGATGGCTGGATGGCATCACTGACTCAATGAATATGAGTCTGGGTGACCTCCGGGAGTTGGTGATGGACAGGGAGGCCTGGCGTGCTGCAGTTCATGGGGTCGCAAAGAGTCGGACACGACTGAGCGACTGATCTGATCTGATCTGATATCCTTGCTGGTATTAGCTCAGTAGTTCTTTTGGTTATAGAGAATTGTGTGTTTAAGTAGTAAAGTACAATTGTGGACTTGTGCATTTCTTTTTTCAACTCTGGTTTTGTTTCATGTATTTTGAGTCTCTGGTGCATACAAATTTAGAATTATTATGTCTTCCTGGTAGACTGATCCTTTTATCCTTATATAGTGTACCTACTGATTCTTTTATCCTTATATAGTGTACCTCTTTTTGTCTAGTATGTTTCTTTGTTTTTGAGTCTACTGCATCACAAATCAATAAAATCATTTCTCTATCTCTCTCTATTTGGTTAATATTTGGATGATATATCTTTTTCCATTTTTTTTACTTTCAATCTACCTTTGTTGTTGAATTTGAAGCAAATTTCTTGTAAGCTGCATAAAGGTGGGTCTTTTTTTTAATGGATTTTGCCAATCTGTTTTTTGATTGGTATGCTTAGATTATATGTTTTTAAAGTAATTATCAATATATTGGCATATAAGTCTTCCATCTTATTACTTGTTTTCTAGTTGTTTCTTCCAGTTCTTATGTTTCTATTTCTTTCTTTTTCTTTCCCCTTAACTTTGGGTTACTAGAACAGTTTTTGTAGTAGTTGTTTTGGGCATGACAATATACATGAGTGACTTTTTCACAATCTATCATTACCATTTCCTACATATAGTGACGTGTGAAAATCTCACTTTCATTTAGGTCCCTTTATGTTCCTCCCTTTTAAATATCATTTTAAAGTATTTGTTTGTTTATTTTTGGCTGCTCTGTGTCTTCACTGTGGCCTGCGGGCTTTCTCTGGTTGTGGTGAGTGGCAGCTACTAGCTGCGGCTTCTCTTGTTGCTCCAGGGCATACCGGCTTCAGTAGTTGTGGTGCAGGGGCTCAGTAGCTGCTGCTCATAGTCTTAGTTGCCCTGTGGCATGTGGAATCTTCTCAGACCAAGAATTCAACATACTTTGCCGCTTTTTGTTGCTAGATTGGCCTTCTCAACTTTCGTTGGATGAGGGATATATAACACCTTGTCATTGGGCTGTGCCTTTTGTCCTGGAGACCTAAACCAATTTGTCTTCTTTTAGCACCTTTCAAACTTCTCTTTTGAATCTTATCGTGCTATTTCCAGTGTTTGTAGTTTTGCTTAGTTGAAGGGAAGAGGGGATTACAGACTTAGCTATCTTATCTTGAATAGAAACCCCAAACTAAAACATAACTTTAACAATAAAAAAATTGAAGCATGCAGAGTGATCTTTATTTCTCAATCAAACTAACTAGGATCTTCATCTAAAAAAAATAATTTTATTTTCTGATATATGTATTGATTTATATACAATTTTTACAAAATGTATTATTATATAGTCGATGTTTTACATTGATCTTAAAAATAAAATAATCTTAAATTAAAAATGTTTTAGCAATGTTGCTCACAAATCTATTTCACATATACTAAATGCATAATGGAAAATTTTGAAATTGCCTTTTAGAAGTTTAATTTATATTAGCACTCTAGAACTACTGAGGTTAAAAGAATTAAACTTGGCAAGAGATGATAAATGTGCTGAATGCCAGATGGTTGTTGTTCCTTTAAATGTACAGATTTTCCATAGTTTAGGCACAGAATTTTTCCCTTGCATGTCGTACAATTTTGAATAATAACACAGTGAAGTGAAAGTTTTGTGAGTGTTCTATAAGATTTTGTATTTTTAGGGAAAGAGTGTTTCTTTTCTTTATGTCAGTTTTCATGATTTATCCAAGTATTTTGCCAAAAAAAAAAAAAAATCAACATTATAACAGGTGCTCAGAAATTGGCTAGAAATGCACTTTTCATTATTCTGTTCTCTGTGGGCTCTTGGTTTGTCTAATGTTATAACTGGCTCCAAAAGTATGGTTTGCATTTGAAGTTCATAGTCATTTACCGCAATGAGCCTCAGAACCATTTGGATGGTAGAGGAACTTTTGGAAAATGTGCTGAGAAGTATAATTGAACTTTTCAAAGATGTAGAAATGTTTTAAAAACATTGGCTTAGAACCAGTTAGACCTGGTTTTTGAATTTCATAAACTTGAGAGTATGTCTTTATTTTCCCAGTATCTTTCTGTTGCCCTTAGTACTTATATTCAGCATGTACAGGAATAATTAACAGGAAAGTAGTGAGACAAGGCTGTATATTGTCACCCTACTTATTTAACACATATGCAGAGTACATCATGCAAAATGTTGTGCTGGGTGAATCACAAGCTGGACTCAAGATTGCTGGAGGAAATATCAACAACGTCAGATATGCAGATGATACCACTTTAATGGCAGAAAGTGAAGAGGAACTAAAGAGCCTCTTGATGAGGGAGAGAGAAGAAAGTGAAAAAGCTGGCTTGAAACTCAACGTTGAAAAAACTAAAATCATGGCATCAGGTCTCAATACTTCAGGGCAAATAGAAGGGAAAAAAGTGGAAGCAGAGACAGATTTTATTTTCTTGGACTCTAAATTCACTGGATGGTGCAGCCATGACATTGAAAGATGCTTGCTCCTTGAAAGGAAAGCTATGACAAACCTAGATAGGGTACTAAAAAGCAGAGATACCATTTTGCTGACAAAGGTCTGTATAAAGCTACAGTTTCTCCAGTAGTAAGGTATGGATGTGAGAATTGGACCATAAAGAAGGCTGAGCACTGAAGAAGTGATGCTTTTGAATTGTGATGATGGAGAAGACTCTTGAGAGTCCCTTGGACTGCAAGGAGATCAAACCAATTGATCTAAAAGGAAATCAACCCTGAATACTCATTGAAAGGACTGTTGGAGAAACTGAAGCTCCAATACTTTGGCCACCTAATGTGAAGAGCTGACTGATAGAAAAAGACTCTGATACTAGGAAAGACTGAAGGTAAAAGGAGAAGGGGTTGGCAAAGGACGAGATGATTATACAGCACCATTGACTCAGTGGACATGAACTTGAGCAAACTCTGGGAGAGTGGAGGACAGAGGAGCCTGGTGTGCTTCAGTCCATGGGGTTGCAAAGAGTTGTATAGAACGTGGACTGAACAACAACACTGGAATTTAATTTTATGGGAACCACTACAATTAAGCAAGAACAAGAAGTAAAAGTTAAAAGATTGAAAGAGAAGAAGTAAAACGGTAACTGTTCTAGCCAACATAAATATAATCATAGAAAATCTCCCCCAAATTACATAAACTATTTGATAAGTGAATTTAACAAAATCACTAAATTGACAACATGATTATCACATGACCATATAAAAATCAACTGCATTTGATGTGTCAGCAACAAACAAAAGGAAAATCAAATTTAAGAATATTTAATTTAGCATCAAAATACCTAGTAAAGCTATCAATATGTGTAAAATATTTACACTGAAAAGTATAAAAAAATATTGTTGAGAAAAATATTTTTAAAATACCAATATAAGTGAAGACATGGAGAAGGGAATGGCAACCCACTCCAGTATTCTTGCCTGAAGAATTCCATGGACAGAGGAGCCTGGTGGGCTACAGTCCATGGAGTGGCAAAGAGTTGTACATGACTAGCAACTAACATTTGCACTCCTAGAACAGAAGACACAGCATTGTAAAGTCAATTTTCTTAAAATTATCATAGATTAAGTGTAATAATAAAAGTCTTGGAGAAGGGAATGGCAACCCACTCCAGTATTCTTGCCTGGAAAATCCCACTGACAGAGGAGCCTAGCAGGCTACAGTCCATGGGGTCGCAAAGATTCGAACACGACTGAGCAACTAACACGCATGCACCCAAGTAAGCAATTCTCTATTTCAATTAAAAAGTCAACAATTTTACTATCAATAAATATTTCATGGCTACATCACACCATGTTTCCAGCTCCTTACTACCTATTTTTTGGTTCTCAAACTAGACTCACATATTTTAGGGTTTTGTTGTGGCATCACTCCACTTCCAAATACCTATTTCTCTTGGAACTCTTACTGCAAGAGGAGCAATCAGAAACCACAGTAGCGTACAAGAATGCATATGTACCAGAATGCTGTATCATGTCTGACTTTTGCAAGCCCATGAACTGTAGCCCATCAGGCTCCTCTGTCCATGGGATTTCCCAGGCGAGAACACTGGAGTGGTTTGCCATTTCCTCCTCTGGGGATCTTGGCAACCCAGGGATTGAATCCATGTCTCCTGCACTGGCAGGCAGATTTGTTACCACTGAGATACCTGGGAAGCCCATGTACAAGAATACAAACTACCTAGTTCCTGTGTTGGTGGATCAGTTGAGTGCTGGTTGATTTGTGATGGGCTTACCTGGGTGATTCTGCGGATCTGGAGCTCATTCATGCATCTGTGAGAGATTAGCTGAGCCTGGTTCACTTAGCAGCTCTGTTTCATGTGTTGCTTGCTCATCATCTGGGGTCATCCAGGACATGTTTTTCTCATGGCAATGAATGTGTGCAAGAGTAAACAACCAGTCATACAAGCACTTTTCAAATTTTAATCCAGCAGTGTTAGTTAATATTTCATTAGCCTAGACAAGTCATGTGGCCAAGTCTAAAGTCTGATAAGGGAAGGAAAATTACCCTCTGCCCATCAAGGAAGAATAAATGTTTCTGAAAAAATGTCAAATTTATTGTTGTTTGCAATGTATTGTTTTTTAACATAGAGTTTTAAAAAGTTTTAGGTTTAGAACAAGATTCTACAAAAAGTACAAGGAGTTCTTATACACCCCCTTTCCTGATCTCACACATTTTCCCTATTATTAAACTCTTTCATTCATGTAGAACATTTGTTATATTTGATGAGACAATGCTCATATGTTGTTAGCAACTAGAGTCCATAGTTTACATTAAGGGTCAGTTTTTGCATTGTATAGTCCTATAGGTTTTGACAATGCATAATGTAAAGGGTCCATCATAGTAGTGTGCCTATAAGTATAGTTTCACCTCCCTGAAAATCCCCTGTGATCTGCCTACTAATCTCTTCCTCTCACCTGAGCATCCTTGCAAATGTTAACTTTTTAAATTCATCCCCATAGTTTTGCCTTTCACTGAATGTGACATAGTTGGAATCACACAAGATGTATCCCTCCAGATTGGCTTCTTTCACTTAGCAATATAAGTTCCTCCACATCTTTTTGTGACTTAACAGATCATTTCTTTTTTAGTTCTGTATAATATTCTATTGAATGGTTATACCACAGTTTATCCATTTACTTGTTGAAAAACCTCTAAGTTGTTTCCAACTTAAAACTACTACAAACATCTGCATGCAAGTTATTGGTGTGGACATACATTTTCAGCTCATTTGAGTAAATAATAGGGAACACACTGCAATAAATTTGACTTTTTTTTCAGAAATATAATATGGAACATTCACGGATTTTATGCTGAGAGTATGTATAGTTTTGTAAGTAGCTACCAAGCTGCCCTCCACAGTGCCTGGACCAGTTTGAATTCTCATGAGCAATTCCTGTTGTTCACAGTCTCACCAGTATTTGATTTTCTGTGAGTGTTCTGGATTTTAGCCATTTAATAGATGTGCATTGATATCTCATTGTTATCATCTACAATTTCCTAATGACATTTGATGTTAATCATGTTTTTATATGTTTATCTGGCATCTATATATTTTCTTTGATGAAGTGTCTGTTGCAGTCTATTTCTGCTTTTTCAATCAAGTTATTTTCTTACTGTTTTGATTTAAGAAGTGTTTTTGGTTGCTGTATATTTTGAATAAAAATTCTTTATCAGATTTGTCTTTGCAAATGTTTTCTCCCAGTCTTGGCTGTTCCTATCATTCTTTCTCTTTTTTACAAACTTTAATTTAAAAACATTTTAATTTTACTTTTGGCTGCACTGCATAGCATGTGGGACCTTAGTTCCCTGACCAGGGATAGAACACAGATTCCCTGTAGTGAAAGCACAGTATTGACCCCTAGACCATCAGAGAAGGCCCTCTCATTCTCTTTATAATGTCTTTTTCAGAGAAGAATTATAGAATTCTAGTTATGTCTAATTTATGAATTCATTCATTCAAGGATCATGTCTTTGGTGTTAAGTAAAAAAAAAAAAAAAAAAATCATCACCAAACCTGAGGTCTTTTAGATATTCTCCAGTGTTATCTTCTAAATGTTCTTTAGTTTTTTGTTACACATTTAGGTCTATGGTCCATTTTGAGTTAATTTTTATTAAGGATGAAAAGTCTGTATCTGGATTAAGTTTAAAAAAAATTTTATTTATTTTTACAGTTGTTCCAGCACTATTTGTTGAAAAGATCGTTTCCCCATTGAACAGACTTTCCTTCTTTGTCAAAGATCAGTTGACTATTTTTGTGTTGGTCTATTTCTGCTTTTTTCTCCTGACATTATCACAAATGCTCCAAAAATGTGTGAGGTGAGGAAAGGGGTTGTATGGGAACTTTTGTACTTACAATTTTTCTGTGAACCTAAAACATTTTAAAAGTCTATATTCAAAAAAGTTATTCATTGCAAACTTCCTTAAATATTTGGTAGAATGCATCAGTGAACCTACCTGGGTCTAGTGTGTTCTATTTTAGAAGGAGATTAATCATTGATTCATGTTCTTAAAAATAGGTAAGTCAATTTAAATTGTATATTTCTTTTTGTGTAAATTTTGGCACATTGTGTATTTCAAGGAATTATTTGATTTCATCTAAGTTTTCAGGTTTGTGGGCTTAGAATTTTTCATAATGTTCCTTTATCTTCCTTTCAGTAGCCAGACTGTATATAGTGATGGCCTGTCATTCATTTCTGATATAAACAACTTGTATCTTTTTTCTTTTTCTCTTAATTAGAGTCTTATCAATTTTATTATTTAAAGAAAATAAATTTTATTGATTTTTCTCAATTGGTATCCTATTTTCAATGCCATTGAATTCTGCTCTAGGTTTTTTTTTTTTAAATTGAGGTATAATTGATATTTAACATTATATTCATTTCGGCTGTACAATGCAATTATCCAATATTTATTTATATTGTGAAATGATTACCACAATAAATGTAGTTAACATTTATCAACATCATAGGTACAATTTTTTAATGAGAGCATTTAAGATTTATTCTCTTATCAATTTTCAAATATTTAATATTATTAATTCTAGACATCATGCAGTACATGACATTCCCAGGACTTATTTATCTAATAACTGGAAGTTTGTATCTTTTGACCAGCTTCTTCCATTTTATCCATCCTCTACTCCCTGCCTCTGGCAGGCACCAATCCATTCTCTGCATCTATGAGTTAAAAAATATTTTTTTTTGGTTGCAAATAGAAGTGAGTTTAAATGATATTAGTCTTTCTCTGAATTATTTTACTTAGTTTAGTACTTTCAAGGTCTGTCCATGTTGTCACAAATTGAAAGATTTCATTTTTAATGAATGAATGATATTCCATTGTATATAAATCATATTTTTATCCATTCATCCGTGGATACGCAGGTTGTTTCTCTGTCTTGGATATTGCAAACCTTGCTGCAATGAACACAGGGGTGGATATATATTTTCAAATTAGTGTGTTTGTTTTCTCCAGATAAATACCCAAAATTGGTATTGCTGGGTCATATGGTGTATACTTTTTTACTTTTATGAGGAACCTCTCTAATGTATTCCGTAGTGGCTTCACCGATATACATTCCCACCAACATTACACAAAAGTTCCCTTTACTCCACATCCTTACCAACATTTGTTATCTTTTGTTTTTTTGATAATAGCCATTCTAACATCACTTCATGGCAAATAGATGGGGAAACAATGGAAACAGCGAAAGATTTTATTTTCTTGGGCTCCAAAATCACTGTGGATGGTGACTGTAGCCATGAAATTGAAAGATGATTGCTCATTGGAAGAAAAGCTATGACAAACCTAGACAGTGTATTCAAAAACAGAGACATTACTTTGCCAGCAAAGGTCCATATGGTTAAAGCTATGGTTTTTCCAGTAGTTGTATATGGATGTGAGAGTTGGACCATAAAGAAGGCTGAGTGCTGAAGAATTGATGCTTTTGAACTGTGGTGTTGAATAAAACTGTTGAGAGTTCGTTGGACTGCAAGGAGATTAAACTTGTCAATCTTAAAGGAAATCAACCCTGAATATTCATTGGAAGGACTGATGCTGAAGCTGAAGCTCCAATAGTTTGACTGCCTGATGTGAAGAGCTGGCTCATTGGAAAAGACCCTGATGCTGGGAAGGATAGGAGGCAGGAGGAGAAGGGGAAGACAGAGGGCAAGATGGTTGGATGGCATCACTGACTCAATGGACAAGAGTTTGAGCAAGTTCCAGGAGATGGTGAAGAACAGGGAGGCTCTGGTATGCTGCAGTCCATAGGGTTGCAGAGTCAGACACGACTGAGCGACTGAACAACAACCACGACTAGAAATGTTGAGCATCTTTCCATGTACCTGTTGTAACTTCTATATGTATTTTTTTGAGAATGTCTATTTAAATCTGCCCATTTTTTAGTCATGTTGTTTGTTTCTTTGCTATTGAGATGTATGAGTTTTTAAGATATATTTTGGATATTGAGATATAAGATATATGATTTTCAAATATTCCCTCCCATTCAATAGGCTGTCTTTTCATTTTGTTAAGCTTCTTTTGCTGTGCAAAAGCAGTTTGGTCTGATGTAGTTTTATTTATTTTTATTTTGGTTGCCTTTCCTTTTGGTTCCAAATCCAAAAAGTCATAAGCAAGATTGGCATCAAGGAGCTTACCACCTATGTTATCTTCTAAGAGTTTTATGATTTCAAGTCCTACATTCAAGTCTTTCATCCATTTTGAGTTAATTTTTGTGTATGGTGTAAGATGGTGTGCTGTCCATTTTCATTCTTTTGCATGTGCTGTCCAATTTTCTCAGCACTATTTAGTGAGGAAACTGTTCTTTCCCCATTGTGTATTCTTGGCTCCTTTCTTGTAAATTAATTGACCATATATGCGTGGGTTTATTTCTGGGCTCTCTATTCTGTTCCAATGATCTATGTGTTTGATTTTATGCCAATACCAAACTGTTTTGATTTCTGCTCTAATTTTTATTGCTTCAGCTTACTTTGGATTTAATTTTCTGTCCTCTTTTCTAGTGTCCTAAGTTGAAAGCAAGGTTACTGGTTTTATATCTCCTTTCTTTTTAGTATATGCTTTTGTCTCCTAGTCACTGCTTTCACTACATTGCACAAATTTTCATAAATTGTATTTTTGTTTTTATTTATTTCAGATATTTAAAATTTTTCTTGCAGATTATTTTTTATTTCATGTGTTATTTTAAAAGTGTGTTATTTAATCTCCAAATACTTGGACTTTTTTCACTATCTTTCTGTTGTTGATTTCTAGTTTAATTCCATTATGGTATGAGAATTACTATATTTGATTTCTATTATTTTAAATTTGCTAAGGTGTATTTTATGGTGCAGAATGGGGCCTATCTTATTTAATGTTTTATGTGGGCTTGAGAAGAATGTGTATAATTCTGTGTTCTTGTTATTTAGTCACTAAGTTGTATCTGACTCTTTTGTGTCCCTGTGGACTGTAGCCCTCCAGGCTCCTCCATCAGTGGTATTTGCCAGGCAAGAATACTGGAGTGGGTTGTCATTTCCTTCTGCAGCAGATCTTCCTGACCCAGGGATTGAACCTGCATCTTCTGCATTGCAGGCAGACTTTTTACTTCTGAGCCACTGGGGAAAGCTCTCAATTCAATCCAGTTAATTGATGGTGCTGTTGAGTTGAACTATTTCTTCACTGTTTCTCTGACTCTGGAGCTGGTTTTTCCTGGTGGAAAGTTGTCAAAGTCTCGAACCATGATAGTGGATTCATCTCTTTGTCCTTGCAGTTCTATCAGCTTTCACCACGTGTACTTTGTTAGGCACATAAACACTAGGGATGGCTACGTCTTCTTGGAGGACTGACCTGTTTATTATTGTGTCAGATCAGATCAGTCGCTCAGTCGTGTCCGACTCTTTGCGACCCCATGAACCGCAGCACGCCTTATTATTGTGTAACACCCCCTTTATCCTGGATAATTTTCTGAGGTTTTTGTAAAGATTTGAATTTTTTTTTATTCTTTTCTTTTTAAAGATTTATTTGTTTCATGTTTGGCTGTGCTGGGTCTTCATTGCTATGCACAAGCTTTCTCTAGTTGCAGTAAGCTGGGGCTACTCTTTGTTGTGATATGTGGTCTTCTCTTGTTGCAGAGCATGGGCTTTAGGCACTCATGCTTCAGGAATTGTGGCTCACAAGCTTAGTTGCTCAGCATCTGGGATCCTCCCAGACAAAGGATCTACACTGTCCTCTACATTGCAAGGTGGATTCTTAACCACTAGACCACCAGGGAAGACCCCAAGATCTGAAATAAATTTGGCAAAATTTGAGACTGGCAAACAGAAGAGTAAGTATAGAGCTGTTGAATAGAAATGTAATATGGACCATAAATAATTTAAAGGTTTTATATTACCATATTTAAAAAGTTAGCAATAGATAAAATTAATTTTAATCATGTAGCATATTTAACATAATATATTCAAAATATAATAAACATAAAGTTATTAATTTATTTTATATTCATTTTTATATTCTTTGATGTTTGTTTATTTCACACTTTAATTCCCATCTTAATTTATGCTTATAATATTTTAATTGTTCAATGGTCACATGGGTCTAGAGGTTACCATATTGGGCAATGCAAGTGTATATATTTTTGTATAATAAAAGACTTCAAATAATAAATATTTCAAAATTAATTAATGTAATAAAAAATTGTCTATACATATACACATATAATGTGAGCACTGGAGAGAATTTTAAAGCAAGACTTACCACATAAAGTAGTAGAATGGCATACATAAAAATTCTAATTATGCATGTAAACAAGGGTATTTGCAATATAAATAACAAATGTGTTATTAATCTTCTTATTAAATTCGGAGCTTTTAGAAATCAATAATCCAACAGAAAATAATGAGAAGAATTTTTCCATTACTGTGAGTTTTTTTTTTTTCTGGTTCATTAAATTTTCTTCTGATTATTTCTCAGAGTTCCCCACCTCTCTGCTTACATTACCCACCTCTTTCTGTATGTTGTCCACTGTTTTCATTAAAACTTTTAACATATCTGAGTATGGTTCTGATGCTGTCTTTGTCTCATCAGACTGTTTTTTCCTTGTCTGCTGGCATTACTTGTACTTTTGAAATCATTCTCCTCAGATTGGAACTTGAATTCAATGTTCAAGAACTTGAACTCAATGTTCAAGAAATTGAACTTGTCCAAAACCCTGAACTTGTCCAAAACCCTGCTTGGGACTCCTACCCACAGTCTCTTAATTTGAATCACTCACCTGGTGTCTGGACTTACTGAGGCTCAGGTTCTTTCAGTGAGAGGCAAAGTGATAGGCTAAAAGTAGATTTATTAATATAGGACACTTGTAAAAGATGCAAGCAGGCAGGTGAGGGAGCTCGGCCCAAAAGATTAAGTGGGCTATAATTTTGTAGTCAAAGGAATGTGGGGGAGGGGAAAAGACTGCCTTCTATGAGTAAATTTCAAGCTTGCATCACTAGCTCCTTCAAATTGGCCAGGAAGAGTGTCTGACCCCATGAGGTCAAACTAGGATTATCAGAGCACTTACAAAAATCAGTAGAAAGCTGGTGGCAGTTTTCTTTCACCTAATGGTCTGTGACATATCTTGTGCTTTTATTTATGAATTTATAGTTAAGCAAGCCTGCTTCACTCCACAGTGGTCCCATAGCTTTCTTGAGAGATCATTAACTTACAGTGGTCCCCCAAAGTCCCTTAGGTTTCCCTCTCTATCTGTAGTTCCCTCCTGGGACTTCTACAACTATCTGTATAACTGTCCTATTCTATCCCTGTCACTTTCTCAGTGAATGCTGAACATGTTGTATTAAGGAATTGATCTGTACTGGCTTTTAGTGTGAGGAGGAACATTCATTTTTCTTGGACTTAAGCTGTTTAATTTCTGTTTTAGCCCCAAATGCCAGAGTCTTTACATCACTCTTCTATCCTTATTTGGTCTCCCTCTTCTGACTCTAGGCTCTCCTGAAACTCCTTCTCAGAGAAAGTCTGCATCTCTCAGTTGTTTAAGCTATGCTCCACTTGATTACACTGGAGCACTGATGGTATGATGGTAAGAAGTAGGGGTGGAGAAGCAGTTTATAATCTTATAACCAAGTCTCAAGCTTTTAGTGTGTTCACGTCCTGGCTGTGACTTTCACAATTGTTTTTCTTATCACGGATAAGACAGTACGATGAGAGGGGTTTGGGTTGGGAGGAATGATCTTTCATCTGGAATATTGCTCTGGTAAAGTGTTCTTTGTTTTTTTTTTTTTTTTATCTTGGAGAGTAGATCATTGTCATGGAAAATGCTGGGATTATTTCAGAATTTTTGCACAATTATTCCACATTTTTTTTAAACCTCCTCCTTTAAAAGTCATGAAACAGTCTTTTGGTCTTTTTTGGATTATTACTGTGAAGACACCATGGGGAGCTTGATGATCAAACTCCCAAAATGCATTGAGAAGCTCTGATTGTAGCTTCTGGATCCATCATGCTCATGCTAGTTGATACTTAGCCTCCACCAATTTGTCAAAATTATTATTGAAGTGTTCCTACCAGTGTATGGCTCCAGTGGCTTCTGCTCCTAGATCTTGGTAAGCAGATTTAAGTTGTGCCTTTAGATTTTCTTATTCCTCCAGATTGTGGGGTAGCAATTTTCCCTAAAACCTTATTTCTCTAATGGGTCAAAATAAGTCATTGATGATTAATTTGTTCAGCTTTTTCTTATTGTAAGGATGAGGGTGATAAAACTCAAACTCTTTATATATAGAACTGGAGCTGGAAGTTTTATTTAAGAAATGTTTGTATCACCAATTTTATTGGATTTATATTAAAAGAAGGAGAGAAAGGAAGATGGAATTTTTTTTTTTCCTATAATACTCAAGAACTAGTATTTCATAACAGATTTACTTCTTCCCTGAATATAAGCAAGTAGAGAAAGTGGTACTAGAACTGAGTATACCTTTTACTTGCAAAAGTGGATATAACCCAAGAGAGTATATATTCAGATTTTGTAGCTATAAAAGAGAGACTGAGTTAGAATTTTTTAAATCTATTTTTAGTTGGAAGATATTTGCTTTACAATATTGTGTTGGTTTCTGCCTTACATCAACATCAACCTGCCATCAGATCAGATCAGATCAGTCACTCAGTCGTGTCCGACTCTTTGTGACCCCATGAACTATAGCACGCCAGGCCACCCTGTCCATCACCAACTCCCGGAGGTCACTCAGACTCACATTCATCGAGTCAGTGATGCCATCCAGCCATCTCATCCTCTGTCATCCCCTTCTCCTCCTGGCCCCAATCCCTCCCAGCATCAGAGTCTTCTCCAATGAGTCAACTCTTCGCATGAGGTGGCCAAAATACTGGAGTTTCAGCTTTAGCATCATTCATATATATATGTCCCCACCTCTCAAACCTCCTTCCCATCTCCCACCTCATCTCACCTCTGTAGATTGTCACAGAGCATGAGTTTGAGCTCCCAGAGTCATACAGCAATTCCTACTGGCTATTTTACATATGGTAATGTATTTCACATATGGTAATGTATTTCGCATATGGTAATGTATTTTGCATATGGTAATGTATTTTGCATATGGTAATGTATTTGTTTCTGTGCTACTCTCTCAGTTTGTCCCACCCACTCCTTCCCTTACTGTGTCCACAAGTCTGTCCTCTGTGTCTGCAAATAGAGTTAGAATTAGTTTGCCTTAAATTTTTTCCATACATTGTTTGCTCTAAGGTCTTAATTATTCATCACAAGCATTTACTCTAGTTTCTAAAATTTCTCACTAAAACTTGCCTCACTTTCTAAGTTTGTCATGTAAATTCAGGCAACTTATAACATTTGCAGTATTTCTATAAAAGTATTCAACAAAATTAATCAGCAAATACATATTTTCATGACCTGATACTCCAATAGTTAAATATCTTCAATATTTTCAAAACAAACAAATCACATTTGGATAAAAACTGAAGATGGAACATTTCGAAGAGGAATTATTCATAAAATTCAAGTGTTCTCAAATTAAAGCTTATAGTGGAAACTGTTTCACAATTTTAATTATATTGGTTATTCTCCCCAATGTTTATAATGGGTTACAATACCTAAACTGGATGAGAAAATCCAAGTACAAAATGTCACGACTTAAACCACATAAAGGCTCTTAATATTTTTGCTAAAATCCACCCCCCTCAGGCGTATGTTGTGAAATGTAGACTTCTGCAAGTAACTGGCACACCCACACTCCAGAGTCCCCAGTGAGTTGCAGAAAAGTTCCAAGAGTTAAGAATTATTCTTCTTTTTTAAAATAACTAAAATAAGGAAAACCATCATTTTTCTTCACAAAAATTGGATAAAAGCTGTCTTTTATTTGAGGGTGTATTTGTGTCTCAGTCACAGATTAAATATAGTTGTTTCTGTGTGTATTTGTAGTGAGATCTGTAACTGGTATGTCACTTCAGTCGTGTCCGACTCTGTGCGACCCCTTAGACAGCAGCTCACCAGGCTCCCCATCCCTGGGATTCTCCAGGAAAGAACACTGGAGTGGGTTGCTATTTCCTTCTCCAATGCATGAAAGTGAAAAGTGAAAGTGAAGTCGCTCAGTCGTGTCCGACCCTCAGCGATCCCATGGACTCAGCCTACCAGGCTCCTCCATCTATGGGATTTTCCAGGCAATAGTACTGGAGTGGGGTGCCACAATCTTTCCAAAGGAGAACTGTATGTGAAATAGTGGAGTATGTGCTTTTCTTGACTCCTGCCATTCTCAACCTTTCCCCAGTTTTAAGTCAGATAGATGCTTAGAGCCCAGAAATTTTGTTTCAAGCTCTCCTCCTTAAGTGCATTTGTTTTGCAAATAGAAAGGGCCATTGACTTAATAATTTGTAGCCATTTAGCAAGCATTTAGAACATGCCAGATACCAGCCTATTTCATTTTCCTTCTTTATCTTCACTATCATTCAAGGGGAGAAATATCCTTCCTTTTAAAAAGGTTATTTGTTAACCAGTGAACCTTTCTGGCCTACTATTAATTGATTGAACATCTCTTCTGGTCAGAAGCAGAGATGCTTGGAAAAGCAAATGAAAGGGCTGTTAAAAGCAAAAGGCCAATTCCAAAGACTGCCCCAGAGGGCACCTTCCTGATGAGGAGCTATTACTCTGCCATGACAGCATTCAACAGTTCAACATGTAATCAAGATAGCCATATGCTCGTGTTGGTTTTTTGGTGGCCAGGACACTATCAGTCATAAGGCAACTGTAATAAAATAGAGATTGCACTGGTTTGCAGAAGTTTTGGAAATTTCATTGTTGTGGTGATATTTGACTGGAGTCCTTGGAATCAGGGCATGGCTCTCTCCATTTCAACGCCAAAATAGAGTTCTGGACAAGAAAGGAACCCCTTTCCTTTCATCCATTGCAAGATTTTACAATCTCTTCAATAATTCAGCTCCACACCTCCATCTCTGATACCTAAAATTCACACCAAATAGCTTAATTTAGGAATAATCACTCTGGGAGACATGGGAAAAATCAGTCTGCTTTTCCAAATTTTACAACTAGATGAATATACTGAGAGTTCTTCTCCTACCTCCTCTTTGGAGGACTTTAAGCACTTTTTCCATCTTTGTCTGAAAGCATGAGGGTGCTGTCTTCATCCATCATCTTGACTGAAGTGGCATTGCTTGGTTTCTCCACCTCGTGAATAGATTTTATGATATAAAAGTGTCATATGTAAGCATATCAATTGGGAGCATAGTGAAGAGAAAATGTGGAGGTTGGCACGCGGCTGGTTCTGTATTAGATTAAGAAATATGAAATATACAGCTATAATGTTCCTTGATTTTAGGGTAGTTTTTATTATTGCCAGCATTGTTTCAAGCAGAAGTTTCACTTTTGGTATCAAGGTTCTAAGTGAAACTTCCCTTACACATGGAAATAGATAATCTGGACCAGAGGAAATTAAAGCACAGAAAGAAAACAAAGCCAAAATGAAACCAACAGGTGGTGCTACTGATAAAGAACCCACCTGCCAACGCAGGAGACATAAGAGACGGGTTCAAACACTGAGTCAGGAAGATCCCCTGGAGTAGAGAATGGGCCCCGCTCCAGTATTCTGGAAAATCCCACGGACAGAGGAGACTAGCAGGCTATACTCCATTGGGTCACCAAGAGTTGGAAATGACTGAAGTGACCTAAAATGCACACACGTACACTATACAGGATGAGTGCATTTGTTATAAGTGATTCTAAAACTTGGCTTCCAGTTTTATAGAAATCAAATTAAATAGGGGCACACCTACCTAAATATGCATATATTTAATTAGCTGAAATGAATAAGTATGCCAACTCCTCAAGGGACATACAAGTATATACTTTTCAGTCAGTTCAGTTCAGTCGCTTAGTCGTGTCTGACTCATTGCAACCCGATGGACTGCAGCACGCCAGGCTTCCCTATGCATCACCAACTCCTGGAGTTTACTCAAACTCATGTCCATTGAGTCACTGATGCCATCCAACTATCTCATCCTCTGTCACTTCTCCAGCCTCCAGTGTTTCCCAGCATCATGGTCTTTTCAAATGAGTCAGCTCTTCATATCAGGTGGCCAAAGCATCAGAGTTTCAGCTTCAGCATCAGTCCCTCCAATGAACACTCAGGATTGATCTCCTTTAGGATGGACTTGTTGGATCTCCTTGCAGTCCAAGGGACTCTCAAGAGTCTTCTCCAACACCACAGTTCAAAAGCATCAATTCTTTGGCGCTCAGCTTTCTTTATATTCCAACTCTCACATCCATACATGCCTATTGGAAAAACCATAGCCTTAACTAGACAGACCTTTGTTGGAAAAGTGCTTTTTAATATGCTGTCTAGGTTGATTATAACTTTTCTTCCAAGGAGCAAGCACCTTTTGATTTCATGGATGCATTCACCAATTGCAGTGATTTTGGAGCCCCCCCAAATAAAGTCAGCCACTGTTTCCACTGTTCCCCCATCTATTTGCTATGAAGTGATGGGACTGGATGCCATGATCTTAGTTTTATGAATGTTGAACTTTAAGCCAACTTTTTCACTCTTCACTTTCACTTTCATAAAGAGGCTCTTTAGTTCTTCTTTGCTTTCTGCCATAAGGGTGGTGTCATCTGTATATCTGAGGTTATTGATATTTCTCCCGGCAATCTTGATTCCAGCTTGTGCTTCATCCAGCCCAATGTTTCTCATGATGTACCCTGCATATAAGTTAAATAAGCAGGGTGACAATATACAGCCTTGATGTACTCCTTTTCCTATTTGGAACCAGTCTGTTGTTCCATGTCCAGTTCTAACTGTTGCTTCTTGACCTGTCTCAAGAGGCAGGTCAGGTGGTCTGGTATTCCCAACTCTTTCAGAATTTTCCACGTTTCTTGTGATCCACACAGTCAAAGGCTTTGGCATAGTCAATAAGGCAAAATAGATGTTTTTCTGGAACTCTCTTGCTTTTTTGATGATCCACTGGATGTTGGCAATTTGATCTCTGGTTCCTCTGCCTTTTCAAAAAACCAACTTGAGCATCTGGAATTTCAAAGTTCATGTATTGCTGAAGCCTGGCTTGGAGAATTTTGACCATTACTTTACTAGTGTGTGAGATGAGTGCAACTGTATGGTAGTTTGAGCATTCTTTGGCATTACCTTTTGTTGGGGATCAGAATGAAAACTGATATTTTCAAGTCCTGTGGCCATTGCTGAGTTTTCCAAATTTGCTGGCATATTGAGTGTAGCACTTTCACAGCATCATCTTTCAGGATTTGGAATAGCTCAACTGAAATTCCATCTCCACTAGCTTTGTTTGTAGTGATGCTTTCTAAGACCCACTTGACTTCACCTTCCAGGATGTCTGGCTCTAGGTGAGTGATCACACCATCATGATTATCTGGGTCGTGAGGATCTTTTTTGTACAGTTCTTCTGTGTATTCTTGCCACCTCTTAATATCTTCTGTTTCTGTTAGGTTCATACCATTTGTGTCCTTTATTGTGCCCTTCTTTGCATGAAATGTTCCCTTGGTATCTCTAATTTTCTTGAAGAGTTTTCTAGTCTTTCTCATTTTATTGTTTTCCTCTATTTCTTTGCAATGATCACTGAGGAAGGCTTTCTTATCTCTCCTTGCTATTCTTTGAAACTCTACATTCAAATGGGTATATCTTTCCCTTTCTCCTTTTCACTTCTCTGCTTTTCAAAGCATTTGTAAGCCCTCCTCAGATAGCCATTTTGCTTTTTTGCGTTTCTTTTTCTTGGGGATGGTCTTGATCCCTGTCTCCTATACAATGTCATGAACCTCCATCCCTAGTTCATCAGGCACTCTGTCTATCAGATCTAGTCCCTTAAATCTATTTCTCATTTCTATTGTATAACTGTAAGGGATTTGATTTAGGTCATATCTGAATGGTGTAGTGGTTTTCCCTACTTTCTTCAATTTCAGTCTGAATCTGGCAATAAGGAGTTCATGATCTGAGCCACAGTCAGATCCCAGTCTTGTTTTTGCTAACTGTATAGAGCTTCTCCATCTTTGGCTGCAAAGAATATAATCAATCTGATTTCAGTGTTGACCATCTGGTGATGTCCATGTGTAGAGTCTTCTCTTGTGTTGTCGGAAGAGGGTGTTTGCTATGATCAATGCGTTCTCTTGGCAAAACTTTATTAGCCTTTGCCCTGCTTCATTCTGTACTCCAAGGCCAAATTTGTCTGTTACTCCACGTGTTTCTTGACTTCCTACTTTTGCATTCCAGTCCCCTATAATGAAAAGGACATCTTTTTTGGGTGTTTGTTCTAGAAGATCTTGTAGGTCTTCATAGAACTGTTCAACTTCAGCTTCTTCAGCATTAGTGGTCAGGGCATAGACCTGGATTTCTGTGATATTGAATGGTTTGCCTTGGAGATGAACAGAGATCATTCTGTCGTTTTTGAAATTGCATCCAAGTACTGCATTTCTGACTTTTTTTGTTGACTATCCACTTCTTCTAAGGGATTCTTGCTAGTAGTAGATATAATGGTCATCTGAGTTAAATTCACCCATTCCAGTCCATTTTAGTTTGCTGATTCCTAAAATGTTGATGTTCACTCTTGTCATCTCCTGTTTAACTACTTCCAATTTGCCTTGATTCATGGACCTAACATTCCAGGTTCCTATGCAATATTTCTTTTCACAGCATCGAACTTTACTTCCATCACCAGTTATATCCACAACTGGGTGTTGTTTTTGCTTTGGCTCTGTCCCTTCATTCTCTCTGGAGATATTTCTCAACTGATCTCCAGTAGCATATTGGGCAGCTACTGACCTGGGGAGTTCATCTTTCAGTATCCTTTCTTTTTGCTTTTTCATACCATTCATGATGTTCTCAAGGCAAGAATACTGGAGTGGTTTGCCATTCCCTTCTCCAGTGGACCACATTTTGTTAGAACTCTCCACCATGACCTGTCCGTCTTGGGTGGCCATACATGGCATGGCTCATAGCTTCACTGAATTAGACAAGGCTCTGGTCCATGTGGTTAAATTGGTTAACTTTATCTGATTGTGATTTTTGTTCTGTCTGCCTTCTAATAGAAGGATAAGAGCCTTATGGAAGCTTCATGATGGGAGAGACTGACTGAGGGGGAAACTGGATCTTCTTCTGATGGGTGGGACCATGCTCAGTAAATATTTAATCCAATTTTCTGTTGTTCCATGGAGCTGTGTTCTCCTCCTGCTATTTACTTGGGGCCAAACTATGGTGGCGGTAATGAAGATAATGGTGACCTCCCTCAAAAGGTCCAGTGCATGCACTCAGTGCCCCAAGGTCTGCAATAGGCCACCACCGACCCACACCTCTGCTGGAGACTCCTGGACATTCATAGGCAAGTCTGGGTCAGTGTCTTGTGATGTCACTGCTCCTTTCTCCTGGGTCCTGGTGCAAACAAAGTTCTGTTTGTGCCCTCAAAGAGTCTATTTCCCAGTCCTGTGTAAGTTCTGGTAGCTGTATGGTGGGGTTAATGGCAATCTTTTGCAAGAGGGCTCATGCCATACTCAAGTCTGATGTACCCAGACAGTCCACTGCTGACCCATACCTTCACAGGAGATGCTCAAATATTGTTCTGTCTCAGCCTCTGTGGGGTTCCTGTGTCCTGGTGTGCACAAGGTATGTTTGAGCCCCCTGAGCATCTCTGGTGGGAGTGGGGTTTGATTCTAAACGTGAATTCACCCCTCTTACCATCTTGCTGGGGCTTCTCCTTTGCTATTGGCCATGGAGTATTTTCTCATGGCTGGTCCAGCAAAGTGCAGCTGCCGCTCCTGATCTTGGATATAGGGTATCTCCTCATGGTCGATCCAGCAAAGCACAGCCACTGCTTTCTGGATAAAAAAATTGTAAAACAATTCATTGAGTGGTTTTTAAAATATTATAATACAGTTGTGGATATAAGATGAGTAAAAAGGATTTGAGCAAATGTAGTTCCAGCAATGAAATCTACGGTCATTGGGTTTATTGGAAGAGAAAGTTTCAACAACCATTTGTGGAAATCCTTCTCCAGGCATGGTAGAAAGTTTTGATAAAATTAAAAGAAAGCTGGATTAGAAATCAAGATCCTGACTTGGAATTCTAGTTCTGTAGGTGACTCTACATTTGACCTTAATTAAGTCACCCTCTCCATTACCCTGTCTTTCTTTGGGCTTGAAAACGTATGCTTCAGTTGGGTTTTGTTTTCTTCTGTCTCTCTAGCACCTAGAAAACTGCCTGGTGCATAATAAGTGCACAATAAATATTTGTCAATACATTTGTGGGGTGAATAGAAGAGATGGATAGCATAGTACCAGACTGATAAAGTGAAACTATCTTTGATGAATATAAAATACCTTACAAATGTTGAGTGAGGGCAAGGGGGAGGCTTGAGATTGGAATAATTTTGTCTTATTTCCAGATATCTTAATCTGCTCGAGGTAATAATAAATACCACATCTAGGTAGTTTACACAACAGAAATTTACTAATGTCTTCCCACAGTCCTAGAGGCTGGAAATCTGAGATAAAGCAGAGTTGGTTTCTCCTGAGGCCTTTCTCCTGCTTGTAGATTACTGTCTCCTTCCCGTGTCCTCAGATCATCATCCCTCTGTAAGTGTCTATGTCCTGATCCCTTTTTCTAGTACACCAGCCCTATTGAATTATGGTCCTCATAGTGACCACATTTTATCTTAATTATCTCTTTCATCACATTGAAGGTTAGGTCTTCAACATATGAATTTTAGGAGCATGTAGTTCAGTCTAAAGCATGAGGTGACCCTAAGGAGAACTAATTCAATGGCACTCTGATATCTCAGCACATTAACGTCAACACCAACAACAAACCCTAAGAAGTCATTCCTGAAACGACGCAGGATCAAAACTAATACAATGGTATGGGGAGGGAGGAGAGAGGAGGGTTCAGGATGGGGAACACATGTATACTTGTGGCGGATTCATTTTGATGAATGGCAAAAGCAATACAATATTGTAAAGTTAAGCAAAATAAAATTTAAAAAAAAAAGTGGAAAAAAAAATACAATGACTTTCCAAACCATATTAAGAAAGTGAACTTTAATTATTAAACTCCAAATAAAGATTCTTAGCCAAAATTGTTTTTTAACTCAGATTATATGTGGTATAACTAGAATAGAGACACAAATATTTTACAGTAATAGAACATTTGTAAGAGTGAAAATATATAATTCTAGCTTTATTTTCTGATTGCTCAATGTTCACATCCTTCAATGGTTAGCATATTTTGAGATTTAGAAAATGTTCTGAAAATTAAATGGGGCCATAAAATCAAAACAGGAAAAGTCACCAATGCCAAGTCAAAATATTTGAAAGTCAAGAAGAGCATTAGGAAAGAAGAAAAATAATCCCCATTCTTTCTGCCAATTAGCATAATTTGCCCGAAGTCCCTGCAAACCATCTGATTTATTAAAATCCACTGGTCAATTTTGCTACTTATACTCTCAGTGACAGAGATGCTCAATCTCTTCTTTTAAAAACACTTGTATTTTAAACTTGGCTTCTGGGCCACATTGTTCTCCTAGTTTCCCTCTCATTTCTTTTTCTTTGTTAATCTATACTCTTTCCAGATCATCTTCTCTACTATAATGCTTTCAATGTCAAAAATACACAATTGCTTTTCAACATTATATCTGAAGCTCTGACCACTCTCTTGAAGCCTAGTGTTACACACTCAACTACACAATATCTCATTTTTCTCTCTCCAGATTTAGCAAACTTTATCCTTGAGACAAATACTAGCCACCTGGTCATGGAGGCCAAAATCTCCAGTCTCTCACTTGTTTTTCTGACTCTCCTTTGGTAAGCAAATTCTTCAAATAAGTACATTCTTCATGTGGATTTAGGCCAATGTCCTTGATTGCTCTCCTGGTTCCTCTCCAGCCTCCTGGTATGCTTGTCCTCCCCAACTCACACCACAAAGCCCAGAGGTCTTTTGATTTAATGAGCTTATGGAACAAAATGAGAAGAAGGGGCCAATGTCTCAAGCAGGTTATGGAGAGCAGGAGGATCCCCGGTTTCAGAATGGAGAACCATGCCCAGATGGCTCCTGGATTCAGGGTTTGTTTCTCCTAAACCCTGATGGGATATATGAAGATGCCAATGCTATGCTAAGTCACTTCAGTCGTGTCTGACTCTGTGTGACCCCACAGACGGCAGCCCACCAGGCTCCCCCCGTCCCTGGGATTCTCCAGGCAAGAACACTGGAGTGGGTTGCCATCTCCTTCTCCAATGCATGAAAGTGAAAAGAGAAAGTGAAGTCGCTCAGTCATGTCTGACTCTTAGCGACCCCATGGACTGCAGCCTACCGGGCTCCTCCGTCCATGGGATTTTCCAAGCAAGAGTACGGGAGTGGGGTGCCGTTGCCTTCTCCGAAGATGCCAAAGTTCCCCTTTATTCACCCTTTCCATATGCTTTTACTGACAATGGCTTCTGTGGAGTCACACATTTTCTTTGGATGTTTAACCTCCTGGTGGCTCCATTTCCTTCTGTGGGAAATAGGTTGGTTGCCATTCCCTTTCTTCCTAGAGTACTGGAAAGCTTCCCTGAGATGGTGTACCAACAGAGTGCAAACTTCAACCAGTGCTGGATATATCATTCAGATCAGATCAGATCAGTTGCTCAGTCATGTCCGACTCTTTGCGACCCCATGAATCGCAGCACGCCAGGCCTCCCTGTCCATCACCAACTCCCGGAGGTCACTCAGACTCACATCCATCGAGTCAGTGATGCCATCCAGCCATCTCATCCTCTGTCGTCCCCTTCTCCTCCTGCCCTCAATCCCTCCCAGCATCAGAGTCTTCTCCAATGAGTCAACTCTTCGCATGAGGTGGCCAAAATACTGGAGTTTCAGCTTTAGCATCTTTCCTTCCAAAGAAATCCCAGGGCTGATCTCCTTCAGAATGGACCGGTTGGATCTCTTTGCAGTCCAAGGGACTCTCAAGAGTCTTCTCCAACACCACAGTTCAAAAGCATCAATTCTTCGACACTCAGCCTTCTTCACAGTCCAGCTCTCACATCCATACATGACCACAGGAAAGACCACAAGACCATAGCCTTGACTAGGTGAACCTTTGTTGGCAAAGTAATGTCTCTGCTTTTGAATATGCTATCTAGGTTGGTCATAACTTTCCTTCCCAGGAGTAAGCGTCTTTTAATTTCATGGCTGCAGTCACCATCTGCAGTGATTTTGGAGCCCAGAAAAATAAAGGCTGACACTGTTTCCACTGTTTCCCCACCTATTTCCCATGTAGTGATGGGACCAGATGCCATGATCTTCTTTTTCTGAATGTTGAGCTTTAAGCCAAACTTTTCACTCTCCACTTTCACTTTCATCAAGAGGCTTTTTAGTCCCTCTTCACTTTCTGCCATAAGGGTGGTGTCATCTGCATATCTGAGATTATTGAGAGTTCTCCCAGCAATCTTGATTCCAGCTTGTGTTTCTTCCAGTCCAGCGTTTCTCATGATGTACTCTGCATAGAAGTTAAATAAACAGGGTGACAATATACAGCCTTGATGTACTCCTTTTCCTATTTGGAACCAGTCTGTTGGTCCATGTCCAGTTCTAACTGTTGCTTCCTGACCTGCATACAAATTTCTCAAGAGGCAGATCAGGTGGTCTGGTATTCCCATCTCTTTCAGAATTTTCCATAGTTTATTGTGATCTACACAGTCAAAGGCTTTGGCATAGTCAATAAAGCAGAAATAGATGTTTTTCTGGAACTCTCTTGCTTTTTCCACGATCCGGCGGATGTTGGCAATTTGATCTCTGGTTCCTCTGCCTTTTCTAAAACCAGCTTGAACATCAGGAAGTTCACGGTTCACATATTGCTGAAGCCTGGCTTGGAGAATTTTGAGCATTACTTTACTAGCGTGTGAGATGAGTGCAATTGTGCAGTAGTTTGAGCATTCTTTGGCATTGCCTTTCTTTGGGATTGGGATGAAAACTGACCTTTTCCAATCTTGTGGCCACTGCTGAGTTTTAATTAGTTACAGTTAAATGGTCATTTTCTTTAGGGAGTATCTTCAGAGGTGTTTTGCCTCATGCTACATGCATGACAGTCCTGGGTCATCTATCTCCAACATCTATGGATACTTGTCATTCTCCCTTCATATCCTAGGCACCCAACCAACCATATGATACTTCAGTTCAGTTCAGTCGTTCAGTCATGTCCGACTCTTTGCAACCCCATGGACTGCAACACGCCAGGCCTACCTGTCCAACACCAACTCCCGGAGTTTATCCAAACTCGTGTCTGTTGAGTCGGTAATGCCATCCAACCATCTCATCCTCTGTCACCCCTTCTCCTCCTGCCTTCAATCTTTTCCAGCATCAAGGTCTTTTCAAATGAGTCAAAACCCTTTGTGTAAGGTGGCCAAAGTATTGGAGTTTCAGCTTCAGCATCATTCCTTCCAAAGAAATCCCAGGACTGATCTCCTTTAGGATGGACTGGTTGGATCTCCTTGCAGTCTAAGGGACTCTCAAGAGTCTTCTCCAACACCATAGTTCAAAAGCATCAATTCTTTGGCACTCAGGTTTCTTTACAGTTCAACTCTCACATCCATACATGACTACTGAAAAAACCATAGCCTTGACTAGATGGACCTTTGTTGGTAAAGTAATGTCTCTGCTTTGCAATATGCTGTCTAGGTTGGTCATAACTTTCCTTCCAAGGAGTAAGAGTCTTTTAATTTCATGGCTGCAATCACCATTTGCAGTGATTTTGGAGCCCCCAAAAATAAAGTCAGTCACTGTTTCTACTTTTTCCCCAATTATTTGCCATGAAGTGATGGGACCAGATGCCATGATCTTCGTTTTCTGAATGTTGAGTTTTAAGCCAACTTTTTCACTCTCTTCTTTGACTTTCATCAAGAGGCTCTTTAGTTCTTCTTCACTTTCTGCCATAAGGGTGGTGTTATCTGCATATCTGAGGTTAGATATTTCTCCCAGCAATCTTGATTCCAGCTTTTGTTTCATCCAGCCTAGCTTTTCTCATGGTGTACTCTGCATATAAGTTAAATAAACAGGATGACAATATACAGCCTTAATGTACTCCTTTTCTTATTTGGAACCAGTCTATTGTTCCACGTCCAGTTCTAACTGTTGCTTCCTGACCTGAAAACAGATTTCTCAAGAGGCAAATCAGGTGGTCTGGTATTCCCATCTCTTTCAGAATTTTCCAGTTTATTGTGATCCACAGTCAAAAGCTTTGGCATAGTCAATAAGGCAGAAATAGATGTTTTTCTGGAACTTTTGCTTTCTTGATGATCCAACGGATGTTGGCAATTTGATCTCTGGTTCCTATGGCTTTTCTAAAATCAGCTTAAACATCTAGAAGTTCATGGTTCATGTATTGCTGAAGCCTGACTTGAAGAATTTGAGCATTACTCTGCTAGTGTGTGAGAAGAGTGCAATTGTGTGGGTGTTTGAGCATTCTTTGGCATTGCCTTTCTTT
This sequence comes from Tragelaphus eurycerus, assembly GCA_935064755.1. Taxonomy (NCBI): domain Eukaryota; kingdom Metazoa; phylum Chordata; class Mammalia; order Artiodactyla; family Bovidae; genus Tragelaphus; species Tragelaphus eurycerus. Next base: position 20,663,149 of record CAKXYN010000002.1, on the reverse strand, counting down.
GGGATTGGGATGAAAATTGACTTTTTCCAATCTTGTGGCCACTGCTGAGTTTTCCAAATTTGCTGGCATATTGAGTGCAGCACTTTCACAGCATCATCTTTCAGGATTTGGAATAGCTCCACTGGAATTCCATCACCTCCACTAGCTTTGTTCGTAGTGATGCTTTCTAAGGCCCACTTGACTTCACCTTCCAGGATGTCTGGCTCTAGGTCAGTGATCACACCATCATGATTATCTGGGTTGTGAAGCTCTTTTTTGTACAGTTCTTCTGTGTATTCTTGCCACCTCTTTTTAATATCTTCTGCTTCTGTTAGGTCCATACCATTTGTGTCCTTTATCGAGCCCATCTTTGCATGAAATGTTCCTTTGGTATCCAAAAGTAAAACCTCTTATAATGACCAAAGTATTTGTAAAGCCCATAAAAGAAAGGACACTTTTTAGCTCAAAGGTTGGTAAACAATAGGAGCATGAGCCATCTCTGAAAAATAACAAAAAGTTGTTTACATTAAAAAGTCTTCCCCACAGTCCTGTGATATGTGCTATTGTATTTAAATAATTATTGTTACAGTAATTGTTATTGTGGGAATAAAATGATCATCTATTTAAACTCTAATCTCAGAGGATATTTCAGATGGTAAAATGGGTTAGTGTGCATGTAAGTACTCAAAATGTTCTGGCCCTTAGGGTAAGTGCTGCAATATTCACTAGCATTTTCTTTTTCTCATAGTGATAACCAGTAAGAAATTTGTTTCTTATTATCTACAATATATTGACTAATTTGTTCAATTTTTTACTGCACTCAATATTTTAATTACATTTTTTTGCTACACAAATATAGCCATTTCAGAATTACTAGTCCTGTGAGAAATACTTTAATAATTAGATACCAACATTTACTTTAGTTGTGATTATTAGCTCAGTCGTATTGACTCTTTACAACTCTGTGGACTGTAGGTCGCCAGGCTCCTCTGTCTATGGAATTCCCCAGGCAAGAATAGGGGAGTGGGTAGCCAGTCTGTTCTCCACGGGATTTTCCCCACCCAATGATGGAACTTGGGTGTCCTACATTGCAGGCAGATTCTTTACCATCTGAGCCACCAGGGAAGACCAACAATATTTACGTACATTTAAAAAATTGCTTTTCAGTCTTACTGTATCAAAGTACTGTTTTCCAAAATTATTTAGCTAAATTCTTTTTTCTCTCACTCCAGTGTGGTTATGTTAATAATTTATATACAATAGATTCATTTGTTACTATCTGTATTCCATTTTGAATTACACACATACTGATTGATTTTGTTTGTTTACTTTCTTGTATCTGATGGACATGTGAAACATCTATAATTATAAGAGTAAAAGATATATCAAGAGACATGTTAAGAAAAAAAATTGTCCATTCTTCCTTCCTTCTTCTCCATTTGCATTCTTCTTTCCACCCTTGTCTCACTTATCCCTTACAGGTAGCTCATTTCTGGTTTCTGGTTTACTATTTCTATATTTTGTTTTAAAGAATTTGTCCTGTAGAGTTTAAAGCATATATCATTTGTCTTCAATTTTTTAAAAGAATTCTTGATAGATTGAGGATATCAACCTTTTACTAGTTAGTATTTTCTCCCAGTTGGTCACTTGATTTTTTCAATGGTGTCTTGTCATGAACTTTTTAATTTTAATTTTTATCAGTTTTTATTTCCTCTGCATTTTGATCTTAGCTAAGAAGTCTTTCCCTATACCAAAATTAAACAATTCACCTATTTTTTTTTTAAATTGCACTTGACTGCTTCAATTTTCACAATAGATTCACTAATCCATTTAGAGTTTCTCTTCTCTGTGGTGTGAGGCTAATTTTCTTTTCTTTTCTTTTTTTTTCCCAAGTAGCTACTCAACTTTCCCAGTACCAATAAATAAAAAGCTTATATTTGCTCCTACAATTTGAGATGCCACCTTTGTCAGATACTATATTTCCATATGCATTTTTACTTCTTTTTATTTTTCATCATTGGTCACTTGTTTATTCAAATCCCATTACTTTGTTTTAATTAAGATTTCATGGGATGTATTAATATCTGTTAGGACTAATTCTTTTTGGGATTTCCTTTTTCTGTGTTTTCCTGGTTATTCTTGAGTGAATAATTTTCTGTAGGAATTTTGGTATAAACATTATAGTGCTTTATGAGATTCCTGGTCCATTATTTTATTTTTCTTTAAGGAATCCAACAACACGAACATTATTTTTTTCTTTGCTTGTCTTCATTTCCATTACTTTTTTTTTTCTGATACTTCTGGCTTTTCTCTGTGTGCCATTTTCATTGTCACTGAATTTACAAATTAATTTAAGAAAAATGACATCTTTATGATGTTACCCATAATTGAAGAGGATGTCTTTTATATATTTAAGTTTACTTTTGTATTTTTTAGTAGTTGTTTATGAGAGCATGCTCAGTAGTGTCTAACTCTTTGTGATCCCATGAACTATAGCTCACCAGGCTCCTCTGTCCATGGAATTTTCCAGGCAAGACTATTGGAGTGAGTTGCCATTTCCTTCTCCAGGGGATCACCTGACCGAGTGGTCAAACACACATCTCTTGCATCTCCTGCATTGGCAGACTGGTTCTTTAACAGCTGAGCCACCAGGGAAAATCCTTTTTAGTACTTAAAAATATTTCAAACATTTTTCTCTCATAGGATATGCACATTTTTTGTTAAGTTTATTCTGAAGCATTTATTTTCCTTTGTAGTTATTCCAAATGACATTTTCTCTACTATTATGTGCTCTTCTTATTGTTTATGTTTATGAAAGCTATTGATTTTTTACATGTTAATTTTATACGTTACACTACTTCACTGATTTGGGGAAGGAAATGGCAACTTACTCCAGTGTTCTTGCCTGGAGAATCCCCATAAACAGAGGAGCCTGGTGGGCTACAGTCCATTGGGTCTCAAAAAGCTGGACACGACTCAATGACTGAACCACCACCACTTCACCGATTATTTTACTGTTTGAATCAGTTGTGTCATTTTTCATTCTCTGCAGTTTTCCAAGTATCCTATTATTTTACCTGCAAATAGGGACAGTTTTACTACCTTTTTAAAAGTGAAATACAGTTGATTTATAATATGACACTAGGTCCAAGTGTACACCATAGTGATTCAACATTTTTATAGATCATACTTCGTTTAAAGTTGTTGTAAAATATTGGCTGTATTTCCTGTGCTGTACAACATATTCTTGTAGCTTATTTATTTCATACATAGTAGTTTGTACTTCTTAATCCCCCTATCTTGTCTCACCTCCTTCTCTCTCCTCTCTGGTAACCACTAGCTCGTTCTTTATGTCTGTGAGTCTGGTTTTTCTTTTGTTATATTCATTTATTTTTTAGATTCCACTTGTAAGTGATAACATATAGTATTTGTCTTTCTCTGTCTGATTTATTTCATGAAATGTAATACCTTCCAAGTAGATCTGTGTTGTTTCAAAAGGCAAAATTTCATTCTTTTTTATGGCAGAGTAGTATTCCATTATATATATATATAATGTCAATGGATATATATATATATATATATAATAAAAAATGTCAATGGATATATATATATATATATAATGTCAATGGATATATATATATATATATATATATATAGTGTCAATGGACACTTAGGTTGCTTCCATACCTTGGCTATTGTTAATTATGTTGCAATGAACATAGGGGTGTGTTGTTATTGTTCATAAATCATTGGTTCTTTTTACCTTATAGGACTTATGGGTTATTTATTTCTGAAAGCTGTTTATTTTATTTGGTAGGTCTTGTTTATAATTCTGGAGCAATTTCCATGTATCTCTAGTCAATCTTTTCAATGTGTAGTATTTTACTATATCTATAAAAGTTTCTTGTACCATAATTTGAAATATTATTTCTGGTTCATTGTTTTATTTTTTTCTTTAAGAAATCCAACAATATGAGCATTATTTTTTCTTTGCTTGTTTTTCATTTCCACTACTTTTTTTCCATGATACTTTTGGCTTTTATCTGTGTGCCATTGTGAAAATGAAGACTCAGAGAAAGCTACTAAAGCTTTCTTGTCTTTCATTAATGCCCTTTAATTTTTTTTTTTTTTGGTCTATTCTCTTTTAGGCAGCTTGCAATTTACTCTTTTTAAAAATTTTAAATTGATTTATTTTTAAATTGAAGGATAATTGCTTTACAGAATTTTGCTAGTTTCTGCCAAACATCAACTTAATCTTTATTTTTCTGAGATAAACTTAATCTTTTTCTTGAATTTCATTTGACTTCAACCGCCCTTTAGGAAAAAAAAAAATGATTTCTGTTTTTGTCCATTAACTTTTCCTCTAATCTTTAAATTTCTGACTCAGAGTGGTTTTTCATACTTTGAACATTTGGGTACCTGTAATTATGTTTGGAGAATTGTGCTAGGCAGCTTTCCAAGATGGCTCTCCAAATTCGCAGTTCTTCCAATATATGTTTCCTTGAGTGTGGACAAAACTGGTGAATATGATGATATGTCAATGCCATGATTACATTATGGTATATGGCGAAGTGGATTTAGCAGGTATAATTAAACTGTTTATTTAGTTGACTGTAAACTATTTAACAGGGAATTTATCCTGAGTGGACCTGAACTATTGAAATAAGTCCTCAAAACAGACAAGAAGTTAAACAGATGCTTTCCTGCTGGCCTGGAAGAAAGCAGAGTTCTGTTGTGAAGTATCTAGGGAAGAGCTGCAAAGCTAGAACAAGACAGTGGGCTCTAGGAACTGCAAATGAGTCCTAGAAAACTGTCAGCAAGAAAATGGCTCCCTTTTTCTGCCTCAATTCTGCCAAAGACATGAATAAGCTTAAAAGAGGCCCCCAAGCTCCAGTTGAGAACAAAACCCCATCTAATATCTTGATTGCAGCCTTCAGAGATCTTGAGTGGAGAACCTGTTTATGCCTTGCCCAGTCTTCTGATTTACAGAGACCATGAGATAATAAGTGGGTGCTCTTTTAAGTCTTCACCCGACTAGCTCAGTTGATAGAGTGTGGGACTCAATCTCAGGGCCCTGGGTTCTAACCTCATGTTGGGCATATACTTTTCAGTGTCCCAGGTGGCTCAGTGGGTAAAGAATCTGCCTGCAAGACAGTAGTTTATGGTGATTTGTCATGAAGCAATAGAAAACTTATATATATTTTAGTGTCTGGAAATGAGGTGTGAGAAATGTGTGAGTAGTTTGGGAATTAGGCAGTGAAAGGGGATAAAATTTGGGGATAGACAAAACCTAGAATGTCTTGAACAGACTGTTAGTAGAAATCTGGACTTTGAGGACACTGCCAGTTATGCTCAAAAGAAGTGAGTACATGTTATTGGAAACTAGGGGAGGGGAATTCTTGTAGAAGCAGAGAGATAAGCAAAATTGCTAAACCATAGTTTTGATTATATGGAGCTTTCTTGGCAAAGTGATGTCTCTGCTTTTTAATACACTGTCTCAGATCAGATCAGTCGCTCAGTCGTGTCCGACTCTTTGCGACCCCATGAACCGCAGCACGCCAGGCCTCCCTGTCCATCACCAGCTCCCGGAGGTCACCCAGACTCACACCCATCAAGTCAGTGATGCCATCCAGCCATCTCATCCTCTGTCGTCCCCTTCTCCTCCTGCCCTCAATCCCTCCCAGCGTCAGAGTCTTCTCCAATGAGTCAACTCTTCGCATGAGGTGGCCAAAATACTGGAGTTTCAGCTTTAGCATCATTCCTTCTAGAGAAATTCCAGGATTGATCTCCTTCAGAATGGACCGGTTTGATCTTCTTGCAGTCCAAGGGACTCTCAAGAGTCTTCTCCAACACCACAGTTCAAAAGCATCAATTCTTCGGCGCTCAGCCTTCTTCACAGTCCAGCTCTCACATCCATACATGACCACAGGAAAGACCATAGCCTTGACTAGGCGAACCTTTGTTGGTAAGGTAATGTCTCTGCTTTTGAATATGCTATCTAGGTTGGTCATAACTTTCCTTCTAAGGAGCAAGTGTCTTTTAATTTCATGGCTGCAGTCACCATCTGCAGTGATTTTGGAGCCCAGAAAAACAAAGTCTGACACTGTTTCCCTCTTTCCCCATCTATTTCCCATGCAGTGATGGGACCAGATGCCATGATCTTCGTTTTCTGAATGTTGAGCTTTAAGCCAACCTTTTCACTCTCCACTTTCACTTTCATCAAGAGGCTTTTTAGCCCCTCTTCACTTTCTGCCATAAGAGTGGTGTCATCTGGAGTTTGTCATAACTTTTCTTCCAAGGAGCAAGTGTCTTTTAATTTCATGGATGCAGTCACCATCTGCAGTGATTTTGGAGCCCAAGAAAATAAAATCTGCCACTGTTTCCATTTTTTCCCCATCTATTTGCCATGAAGTGATAGGGCTGGATGCCATGATCTCCATTTTCTGAATGTTGAGTTTTAATCCAGCTTTTTTTTCAGTTCAGTTCAGTCACTCAGTAGTGTCAGACTCTTTGTGACCCCATGAACCGCAGCACTCCAGGCCTCCCTGGCCATCATCAACTTCCGGAGTCCACCCAAACCCATGTCCACTGAGTCGGTAATGCCATCCAACCGTCTCATCCTCTGTTGACCCCTTCTCCTCCTGCCCTCAGTCTTTCCCAGCATCAGGGTCTTTTCAAATGAGTCAGCTCTTCACATCAGGTGGCCAAAGCATTGGAGTTTCAGCTTCAACATCAGTCCTTCCAATGAACACCCAGGACCGATCTCCTTTAGGATTGGCTGGTTGGATCTCCTTGCAGTCCAGGGGACTCTCAAGAGTCTTCTCCAACACCACAGTTTGAAAGCATCAATTCTTCGGCACTCAGCTTTCTTCACAGTCTAACTCTCACATCCATACATGACCACTGGAAAAACCATAGCCTTGACTAGACGGAACTCTTAGGTAAATATTATAATTCTCTTTTGAGGTTTAGTTAGCTAAGTGTCAAAGCTACAACTTGATGTGTCATGAATTAAAATAAAATTTTAGTGGAAATTACATCAATTTTTATTGGAGTGAGGTCTTTTCTCATTCTCTTCCTCCTTCTTATTATTATTTTCCTCATTTATGACTAATATATATTGAAAGTTTAATGTCCATATGAACCAGGCACTGTGCAAAGCATTTTACAGATATGATCACATTAGCTGTATAGAATCAATTCTATTGCACTCCACTTTTATGATTAAAAAATAGATTATTGATAGTTTATATTAAATGCAGAATCTGTGTTTTGAGTACAGATGTCTAGATCTCTCCAAATATATTTTTGATTGTCACAAAAATCCTGTGTTTATGAGTATTCTTCCTGCTCTCACTCTTTCTTGTCCATGTGAAAAAAAGGGTCTTGGAGATGCAGTTTATTCCAGGATGCATGGCCAGCACATGTCAAGGATGTGAACCCAGGTCATTGACTGTAAGAGCACTTTCCCTTCACCATAGTTATAAATACAACTGTTCACATTAGAAAAAGTGGATTATAAACTAATTTCTCAAGCTGTTTTGTATGAAAGGAGAGGCACTAATGATCCTCGACAGTACCTAATTTCTTGTCTTATGACTTACAGATACTCTGCTGAGTTGACTGTGAACATAGTAAGTTATTTATCTACTCAATGGGCCTCTTGGGTTTGTGGAAGACCAAATTATATTCAACTTTGGATTAAAAAATGTTTGATTAGGCTGAGTTTAACATTTCCTCTTTCTTGGTACATTCCACTCCTAAGTTGCTCTTACTAAAGCCTTCATAAAACACTTTCCAAGCAGTTCATTGGTCTGGGTCAGACTATTTCCATGGTCTTACACCTGGGCCATGGCTCACATGTGCCTGTAATGCCAGAGTCCCTTTTAATAAAAGGACGTTTTGCCATTGTTGTGACCCCCAAAATGGCCTGAGCAAAACCAAATTGTGTTTTTCAATAGAATTGCTGTTCCCACCCACCCTGGAACAACTGGGCACAAACAATATTTCAGTTTCTCTTTCAATAAAAGCATTGTATTTTCTTTCTTAAGGAAAATCTTTCCCAAATTGTCACTGCAGAAAGATAATCCTAGAAACATGGATGCACAGATGTTGACTTTGTAGCTGGGGCCTGAATTGGAGCCTAGCTGTGAATTTTGACCTTGCTCCAAGCTTAGCTGCTGCAGCCTGGTCCCTGCATCTGTGTTATGGTTCCACGACTGTTTCCTGGTTACGCTCTGGGTACATGGCTTCGTCCTGGCGCACACTCAGCTTACTGTTCAAAGATTCCAAAATGAACAACACTAATTTCTGTGGCTATTCAAGTGATATTTTAATCCTAAGTAAACAATTATTAAGTTTAATAATTGAATAACAGTATGGCAATATTATTAAGTTGCCTTTCAAGCTTTTGAAACAATTTATACTTTCTCATGTCCTTTTAAAGTCACCAACAGCTTCTATGAACACACATGAATCCTTCAGAAATAGCTGGATTAAGTTTTAAGTTTCAATACCTTTTCCTTTAAAAACCTTGCTCTAGAACTGAAAGGTCAAAAAATGTATAACCAATTTCTTAAAAAGTCTTTCTATAATCTTAAGATTATAGAAAGTAATCTATAAGTTAGGTCCTTGAAAATAGTTGTAGAGATTGCATATCAGCAGTAAAAGTTTTATGTTTAACACTGTAATACTGTTATTCAGAAAAGCAGTTAAAAACCTTCCTTAAAGCATGTGATACAGAGAACTCTCCAAATTGTCTTTGTTCCTATGTGGCAAAGATAGGGATGAATAAAATTATGAAAAAGAAGGAAAATAAAGCAGAATCTGGAATTACAAACCTTGTAGATTAAAATTAAGGAATGGTTTCTGATAAACATTTTATTAGACAGATAGCATTTATCTGGCAACTACTAGGTGTCAATTCTTGTGTTAGTTTCCAAGGAAATGGAAACAGCATACTTTCTGCCCTCTGTGTGTTTCACTTTATCAGACCTTGTGAGGACCCACCCCCTCTGCATGCTCTGAGGTGCAGAGTTATGAACACTGAACACATCTTACTTTTGTGAGAAAGTCACTTATCCAAATTTGTTCAGAAATTGAGGATTGTTCACAAAAAGATTTTATTGTTTAACTCAGGGACCATTGAGAATGACCCAGGGATTCTTGTGGGTTCCATAATAACCTTTGATTTCCTTCTCAACATCCAAAAAAAAAAAAAATCCATCTGAGGCAAGGGCATGGTGCTGCTGAAATACCATCTTTAGCATAGGATTGTCTCTACTTTCAAAATCTCTTAAGGTTTAGTAGGCAATTGAATTACATTTCCTCCTTCGCACAAGATAAATGAAAAGTTTTTGACCAAAGCATTTGTTTTCAGCTACTCCCATGAGAAACATTTTTAACAATGTATGCCAAACTTCAAACTCTCATTTTAAGAACATATTTCCTGAGATTAGACAAAAATGCCCCCTACCACCTCCACACACACAAAAACAAGCCAACACTAACTGAAGAATTAGTTTTCTGATAGTCCTCCTGATGGAGTAGCCTGTAGAAAATGTGATGCCCAATGTTACCCAAAGGACTCAGCTCACATAGCATGAAAAGTCTTAGAACCACTGTCCCTTTTAGATTCGCAGAGCAAGAAAACTAGAGCACCAACTAAGTATATTAGGGATAAGGAATACATTTTCACTGACTGTCACATTTTGGGCTGGAAGTGCAAAGCTGTGGCATGGCAAGGAGAGATGAGAGGCATGTCATCTGAAAAGCATAGTCGATAAAAGGCAGATAAGAAATTCTTAGCTTAATTGAAAAATTCTTCCTAATATTAGATCAAATTCCAGAGGGAGAAGCCTATTGCATGAGATTTTGTGCTGCATTTTGCTTAGACAATTACCTGGCACAGTACTAACATCCTAGATATGTATTCCTTCCTCATGTCCTTCCCATCGGGCTCTGCATGGTGCCTGGCTTCAGCCATAAAATGTGTTAATTGCTCAGTTGTGTTTGATTCTTTATGATCCCATGGACTGTAGCCTGCCAGGTTCCTCTGTCCATGGAATTCTCCAGGAAAGAATACTGGAGTGGGTAGCCATTCCCTTTTCCAGGGGATCTTCCTGACCCAGGGATCAAACCTGGATCTCCCAAATTACAGGCAGATTCGTTACTGTCTGAGCCACTAGGGAAGCCCTGCTTCAGCCCGAGGCTCCCTGCTTTTGCTGGGCTCTGAGACCATGCTCCTACCTCTGCAAGTGGCTCCTTTAGTACATCATCCTCATTTGAACCCTGAACAACTGAGTCTCTAACTTCAGAAACTAGAGGAATGCTAATTGTAGCAAATGAGATAGAGAATATCTGAGGCAAATCCAGGTTAAACATGAAATAGAGTTTCTCTTTTGACATGTTGAATTATAGGGGCATTTTAATGTAGTTATTCAGCAGCAATTTGTTGATAAGATTCTAAAGGTCAGGAAAGAAATACATTAGAGAATTATCATTACAGAGAAGGTGAATGAAACAAAGTCAGTTTATGAAATTATCTAAGAAAGTGTTACAGGAAAAGCAATGACTGAGAGGCAGAAATATTTATTTACTTATACAATTTACATTAATTTATTTATTTATTGGCTGTGTTGGATCTTTGTTGCTGCAAATGGGCTCTTCATTTAAGCACACAGGCTTAGCTGAATCGAGGTGTGTGGGATCTTAGTTCCTGGATCAGAGCTCAAACCCACATCCCGTGGATTGGAAGGTGAATTCTTTACCACTGGAACACCAGGGAAGTCAAGGCTGCAGTGTTTAAATGACAGATAAATCAGGAATACAAATTCCTTAGAGAATCAAGAACTATAGCTAGTATTTTAGCAAGGAAGGAGTGACCTGAAGAGGCAGCTTTAGAAGAGAAATGGAGTAGAATGTCATTACATAATTGTCTATAATGTTTATAATTCATAGGGCTATTTGTGGCCTCAGTGATTATAGGATCAGTGGAGGAGTAGGAGTGGTAAGTAGATTGATGTATTGGGAGGTGTGAATTGGAGGTGGAGTCACGGAATCACTGAATGGAGACAATGCTATGTGGACTTCAATTTCTAATCTTTTTTTTACATACTGTATATAAGCTAGGGTTTTCAAGACTCTACTTGCTCCTTTTGATGTTGGATTTAATCTAGTGTGTTTGACTGTGGCCAGACAACCTGGAAAAAGTTTTGTAAATGGGGAATAAATTCTTACTAGGCACCAGAGACTAAAGATAGAAGCTTTACCTGAATCATCTAATTCAAATCTCATAACATGAAAGGCTGGTTGTTTTTACTCCCATTTTGTGCTCAGGAAACAATTATTAAGTGGATAAGTTCAGATAGGAACTCAAGTCTAACTCCAAAATCCCTTTACTTTCCATCACATTATACAAAGATCTTGATGGTGAGGCTTACAAATTACTCTCACTTTGCAGATGATGGGTGGGGTATGTGGTCTAATGCACAGTGGCAGAACTAGGGTTCTGGTTTGGGACTGAACTTCTAACTCATGCCTCTTTCTGCTCCACCACATAGACTGTTTATACAAAGCAAGATTACGTGCTAAGTATCATGAGATATATAAACACATTTATGACATGATCTCTCTTTTTTTTTTAATGTTACGGCCTAAGTGAGATAATATATTGGGACACAGAAAACAGGAGGATTCTAATTTAGCAAAAATGTGCATAACTTAATAAAGGAGCTTATATGCAGCTGTTCCTGGGAAAATGGGCTCACTTTATGCAAAAGGAGGTGGCCTCTAACTAGAATTGATTGAAGATATAAAAATGAACTTATAACACAATGAAACTATTCTTTGAATCCTATCAACTCTACTGCTTGCAAGTAATATCAATAGCAAGCAAAATTCTGAGCTGTATTAAGTTCTTAGTCATGAGAAAACACAGACTTTTAAACTCCTAACTAATGTAGATATTAGATGGTATTTTCATAAGAACTTAATGTAGAAAATAGCAGTACCCACTGCACCGTAAACTAGGTCTCTAGGGAATGGAGAGTATTCTCGTACATACATAATGACTTACAGTCACAAAGGTAGTCTTTAGTCTGATAAGAGGTCAGTCTCTTCTTTTCATCTGGTCAAAGTCTTATTAGTGTTCTTTATGATCAAATGTCATGTCAAAGCATAATTTTCAGGAGGTAAAAATGCATATCTCATAAAGAATACTCTGATGCCAAAACTTAATTCAACTAATTGATGAGGGAAATGCTAATTGCAAAACTGGATCATTGAGAATTTTTAGGAACTGGATGATTATCAGCATTAAAAAAATTAGAACAAGATTGATAGATTAAAAACTTGTGAATGTCCTACCGGGCAAAACTTTAGTTACATTCTGTCCTGGGCAGCAATCGACAAATTGACCAACTCCATAGTGTTTGAGTTCCAGTTGAATAGTAAATAACAAATCTAGGCAGGAAGCCCCACTCTGATTTTCAAGTTTTGGATGCTTTTCTCAAAATCAAATTCTAAAACTACTAAACAATCTAGTTACTACTTTCGAGTATCCCTACAATGCTGAATCCAATAAAATTAAGTTATAGTAACATGGCAAGCATGACTCTAAAATGACAGAAATAATGTGCATTTGTTTTAAATAAGTACTCACTTTTTATTTTAAATTCATTTTATATTTCCTTTAATCTTTAGACTCATACTAATTCATACATATATTTTAAAATTTGCTACAAGTAATATTGTTCACTTAAAGTGAAATATTTTTCCAATGGAAAATTATTCTGACTTTTATACATATAGAATTAAAGGTAATAATAGTAAAGCCATTCTTCTATTCTTGTTTCTGAAACTAAATATCTTTAACTGAAGCATATATGCTACTTATTAAGGATATTATGATAAATTTCTGAATATTTATGTATCTATCCTTTATGCATGGTTGAATAGTTTTACACATATGTATGTATGAAAGTGAAAGTGTTAGTCACTCAGTTGTGTTCAACTCTTTGTGACTCCGTGGACTGTAGCCCTCTAGGGGGGCTCCTCTGTCCGTGGAATTCTCCAGGCAAGAACACTGAAGTGGGTAGCCATTAACCATTCCCTTCTCCAGGGAATCTTCCCAACCCAGGGATAGAACTCATGTCTTCTGCATTGTAGGCAGATTTTTTTTTTTTTAACCATCTGAGCCACCAGGGAAGCCCAGATGTATGTATAGATGAGCTATAACTATAAAAAGAAAAAAAGAAAAAAATTTAAAACATTTCAAGTTCAGGGCATCCCTGATGGCTTAGTGGTAAAGAATCCACCTGCCAATGCAAGGGACATAGGTTTGATCCCTGGTCCAGAAAGATCTCACATGGGGCAACTGAGCCCATATGCTGCAACGACTGAAGCCCATGTGCCCTAGAGCCTGTGCTCTGCAACAAGAGAAGCCACCCCAGCGAAAAGCCCACGCGACAAAACTACAGAGTAGCCCCAGCTCGCTGCAACTGAGAGCAGCGATGAAAACCCAGTACAGCCTGAAATAAATAAATAAATATGGGGAAAAAAAAACATACACACACACACAAATTTTCATGTTCAAAATAAAACTGAGATAAATAAAAAACTTAAAATTATTGAAGGAATAAAAGGATTGGGGTATTTCTTGAAAGAACTATGAACTGTTCTGATCCAGGCTTATATAGCTTAAGTTTACTTAGCTGCAACCTGTGAGGTAAAAAGAAAAGTAAGCAACAACAACAAATCATTTCTTGATGTGTGCTTTAGGGTGAGCTGCTCCTGTAAAATTTATCTTGAGATTATCAAAAAGCTAAAAGAAGCATTCATGCCACATCTGTTGGGGGAAGAGAAAATAAAGAATTTTAAAATTAGAAAGAAGACAGGAAAAGTTTATATATGTGTCTTGTTTACCACTGAGCCTCAGCTGATGAAGATCAAACATAACTGCTATGAGGTTTGCTCTCAGTGCCTTTACATCTGCTAGCAGTATCCACTTTTGTTGCTCAGTCTCTCAGTCATGTCTGACTCTTTGTGACCCCACAGACTGTAGCATGCCAGGCTTCCCTGTCTTTCATTATCTCCTGGACTTTGCTCAAACTTATGTCCATTGAGTTGATAATGCATGAACAGATAATTTTTGTATATTTTATGCATTCCCAGTGTACATAGCAGTACTATTTACAATAGCTGAGACATGGAACCAGCCCAAGTTCCCAATAACAGATGATGGATTAAAAATTATGACATACATATATTAGCCATAAAAAAGCATGAAATACTGCCATTTGCAGCATCATGGATGAGCCTATACAGTGTTCAGTTCAGTTCAGTCGCTCAGTCGTGTCTGACTCTTTGCGATCCTATGATTCGCAGCAGGCCAGGACTCCCTGTCCATCACCAACCCCCAGAGTTCACTCAAACTCATGTCGATCGAGTCGGTGATGCCATCCAGCCATCTCATCCTCTGTTGTCCCCTTCTCCTCCTGCCCCCAATCCCTCACAGCATCAGAGTCTTTTCTAATGAGTCAACTCTTTGCATGCGGTGGCCAAAGTACTGGAGTTTCAGCTTTAGCATCATTTCTTTCAAAGAACACCCAGGGCTGATCTCCTTTCGAATGGACTGGTTGGATCTCCTTGCAGTTCAAGGGACTCTCAAGAGTCTTCTCCAACACCACAGTATTATGCTTAGTAAAATAAGTCAGACAGAGAAAAACAAATACTGTGTATTATCACACATATGTGGAATCTAAAAAGTAATACAAATGAATATATATGCAAAACAGACTCACATACATAGAAAAAATAACCTGTGGTTATTAAAGGAGAGAGGAAGCAGGGAGGAACAAATTAGGGCCATGGGTTTAACAGATACAGATTACTATATATAAAATAGATAAGTAACAGATTTACTGTATAGTACAGAGTATTAGACTCATTCACAGTCTGCTTATTTAACTTATATGAAGAGTACATCATGAGAAACGCTGGGCTGGAGGAAGCACAGGCTGGAATCAAGATTGCTGGGAGAAATATCAATAACCTCAGATATGCAGATGACACCACCCTTATGGCAGAAAGTGAAAAGAAACTAAAAAGCCTCTTGATGAAAGTGAAAGAGGAGAGTGAAAGAGTTGGCTTAAAGCTCAACATTCAGAAAACGAAGATCATGGCATCCAGTCCCATCACTTCATGGGAAATAGATGGGGAAACAGTGGAAACAGTGTCAGACTTTATTTTTTGGGGCTCCAAAATCACTGCAGATAGTGACTCAGCCATGAAATCAAAAGACGCTTACTCCTTGGAAGGAAAGTTATGACCAACCTAGATAGCCTATTGAAAAGCAGAGACATTACTTTGCCAACAAAGGTCCGTCTAGTCAAGGCTGTGGTTTTTCCTGTGGTCATGTATGGATGTGAGAGTTGGACTGTGAAGAAGGCTGAGTGCCAAAGAATTGATGCTTTTGAACTGTGGTGTTGGAGAAGACTCTTGAGAGTCCCTTGGACTGCAAGGAAATCCAACCAGTCCATTCTGAAGGAGATCAGTCCTGGGTGTTCATTGGAAGGACTGATGCTAAAGCTGAAATTCCAATACTTTGGCCACCTCATGCAAAGAGTTGACTCATTGGAAAAGACTCTGATGCTGGGAGGGATTGGGGGCAGGAGGAGAAGGGGGCGACAGAGGATGAGATGGCTGGATGGCATCACCGGCTCGATGGACGTGAGTTTGAGTGAACTCCGAGAGTTGGTGATGGACAGGGAGGCCTGGTGTGCTGTGATTCATGGGGTTGCAAAGAGTCAGACATGACTGAGCAACTGAACTGAACTGAACTGATATTGTAATAGCCTATAAAGGAGTATAATCTGCAAAAATACTGAATCACTATGCTATCCAATTGACAGAAATACTGTAAATCAATGATACTTCAATTAAAAGAAAAAAGCAAATTTCTGTACTAAAATAACTGTGAGAACCACACTTGTAAGCTTCTGGCCACATAAATGTTTACTTGCATTGCTATTCCAAACTTACATTCAATATTTCCACATGGTTGGTGTCAACTGCCCGGATCAAGCTGAAACATAACTCCCCTGGTGGGGGAACACATTCTTCCTGCCTGCACAGAGCAGCTAAGTCCCCAGCTGTGCCATGGGGGTCTGGGGCTGGGCAGCCAAGCACTAGGGTGCATGAGTTCAGCCTTTATACAAGGGTCCACACTACCCTAGCTTTTCTTAGCTGAAATTTTCAGCTTATTTATTCTGCTGAGTATCTTCATTTTAGCAATTACTTTTTGATGATCACGAAACAACTTGTTTTCCATGGGATAAAATATCTGTGAGATGCTTTTTAATGTTACTACATGGCTGTGTGTTGAATTTCAGATTTAAACGAAGCTCTACATTATACAGTGAACGGACTAAGGCTAATCTCTCTCCAGACATCTCCAAAGAATGCAAAGGAGGTAAACACCTCCACTGGTTCTGCCTTTCATGTTAACAGTATAAATATACTATCATGTATGGAATAGATCGTGGGAACCTGCTATAGAGGAAACCTGCTACAAAGCACAGGGAGCTTATCTTATCTTGGTGCTCTGTGATGACTTTCAGACGGCTGGGATGAGGGGGCGGTGGGAGGGAGGTCCAAGAGAGGCGATATATGTGTACATATAGCTGATTCACTTTGTTGAACAGCAAAAACGAAAACAATATTGTAAAGCAACTATACTCCAATATAAAATAAAATTAGATTATGCTGAAAAAAAAAAATAAATCATGATGATCTACAAAGTGACTGATAACCGAGTACATTGTTTCTCCGTACATTGGATTCTTTAGGGTGAGAGATTCAATATAGTAGCCGCTGGACATGTATGCCTATTTAAATTTGAATTAATTAGAAGTAAATAAAGCTAATAATTCAGTTCCTCAGTCATAGTAACAACAATCTCAAGGGGTGAATAAGGGCAAGGTAGACATGGAACATTGCATCATCCTTCGATGTCCTCTTGGACAGCGCTGTTCAGAGCTGGATGGGATGTAAGAAGACTCACTGGGTTAAAGAATTGTGTGACTGAGAAAATTTTTAAATATATATTTACTTACAGACCTATTCTATTAATAACATTTCCTTGATTAAAACTTGACTTTTCTTTCTCATTGAGTCCCTTAGAAAATCTCACAGAGACATTACTTTCTGAATCTGCTCCCGGTAGTATATTTTCAGTAAGAACCTGTTTGTCAAGTTTTGTTGAAATGTACTACACATCTGATATACAAACCTAAAATAAAAATTCCACAACAAAACAGGAAACACCAGTGATGGCTTTATTAGGGCATTTTAGATTCTCTTTGTTCCAGAGGAGACATGACCAGTGTCAGGGTTCATACTTCCTGGTTTGTCTTTGAGGGTCAACAGCACAACAGATGCCTTCGATATGTCATCCAGGTACAATGTCTGACATAAGCCATCACCGTGGAGATGGCAGCTGGGAGTCCTTAAGTAATCGCTGTGGTTGGATTAAATGCATCTTATAGATCCAAAATTTGAATTTCAGCATAAAGACAATACGTGGAGAATTATGCCAGCTGTTTAGAAAATTCCTACTAGTTTGTAGACAGTCTTCTTTATTTGGCATAATACATTGAAATTTTGTCTAAAGAAAGTTGTTCACTAGTTATTTGAATGTTCAGTTGCAGTAGTAAGTGAAGGAAAGCATACTGATTTCAGCTCTTGCAGAACAGTGATTTTAGTAAATATTAGACATGATAGAATTTCTTCTCCAATGCCCCAAAGTCACTGTTTTGAAAGCAGAGTCTCATTGCAGTTTGAACATTTGCTTAAGCATTTGCTTAAAGTTTGCAAGCTTATTTCTCATACGCATTATGTTGGAGAAACCTTCACAAGTTTTAAAAGACAATACACCAGGCCCCAAGAGGAAAAAAAAAAATATATTGGCGAAGACCGAAGATGCAAGAATAAATGTGTTGGCTTCAATATCAAGGGTAGGCCATATCAAGGCCACCAAAAAATACTCCATTATGTTTTTAGCGCTTACATTTCTGATTGTATAACTCATACAAAAGGTTCCTACCTTGTCTGATCATTATGTCTTTAGGTTATGATGAAAGTTCCCAGAAACATGCCGACTCAGAAAAAATTTATGTTTCCTTTCAGGAGCTTTTGGGGTCCTGTAAGGGCTTCCCTGGTGGTGCTAGTGGTAAAGAACCCACCTGCCAATGCAGGAGACATAAGAGACGCAGGTTCAATTCCTGGGTCAAGAAGGTCCTCTGGAGGAGAGCAACTCACTCCAATATTTTTGCCTGGGGAATCCCATGAACACAGGAACCTGGTGGGCTGCAGTCCATAGGTTCGTAAAGAGCTAGCACGACTGTAACGACTTAACACACACGCAGACTTGTTAGGGAGTCCATGGGGCCCAGGATGACAAGTACTGAAATAAACCTAAGGACTCAACACACTCTTTTAAGGTCACACACTTTCCCCACATTTAGTAAACTTAATATCCACATGATGGCGGCAAAGTCACAAAGTACCTTTCCACCGTGTTGTGTTCAACATTCCCAAAGTAAGACTTCCTCCAGTGAACGTCACACTGAGAAATATAGAACCAAAGACAACTGGCAGATTGGTTACTGAATATTGAATCATAAAACATTTTAAAGAATAAAACAAAAATCAGAACAATTAAACTTTACTTCCATGAATACTTAGCTTTATTCTTAAATTTGTTACTGTATTTCTTTGATTCATAAAAATTTGAGCTACTTTTGACTGTCAACTTTTAAATTTTAGTGATTAACATAATGAATTGATACATTTTATGTTATATTAAAGATTAAATATTTTTATATATTTGGCCATGTTACTCATAATGTGATAATAAGTAGCAGCATAAAATGTATAAACAGTCTTCTTTTTTCTCTTTTGAGAATGCCAAGTTGGCATGACAGTCCTTGACATTTTCATTTAAGGTTGCTTTGTACTTAGAGTATTTAGGTTTTTGAAGCTGCTTTAGTACTTAAGTTTTCTTGAATATCAGAACGAGCTCTGTTAAAATTTTTAGTGTGTATAACTGTGATGTGATTCCGTTTTAGTTTTCTTTTTTTTCTATCTATATTTTGAATCAGTTCACAAAGAGCTCTAGTTAATAAATTATGATGCTTTTAAAAGTTTTTCAGAACACCAGTCTCTTAAAATGCTCCAGGAAGAGTAGGTTCCATAGTCTACAGAAAAGGAGAAACTTTTGTGCAGTTTTTGTCTTTTCATGATTCACTGTACATCTTCTTATATTAAAGGCTTGAGGAGTCCTAGAGAAACAAATATGCTTAACTTTATTATGAAGTCTTCCAAATTCTTTGGATAACAGAATATCTCATAATAGCAAAATAACTATTGAATATTCTGCAGAAATACTTTTCCTTGGAACCCTGGGCATGGACTTATAAATTTCATTCTTTTTGCCCTTTTTTTGTGTGATTCATATTGTTTATATGTGTGAGTTTTTTAAAATGACATTGAAATATACACCATGAAAACAGAATTACAATTTCTTTCAGCTAGTAATAAGTAGTGTGGATTTCAAATGTTATCTAATCCCTGTAATTTTAAATTTATTTATCTAATCAACAAACATATAAAGTAAGACTTTTGTTTCCTCTCTTTTTTAACTGAGTATAGTTGATTTACAATATTGTGTTAGTTCCAGGTGTACAGCAAAGTGATTCAGTTATATATAAGTATTTTTTTCAGATTTTTCCATTACAGCTTATTAAAAGATATTGAATATAGTTCCTTATGCTATACAGTAGGTCCTTGTTGTTTATCAGTCTCAGATATTTTGTTATTCCATAATGTATATCTTAGCCTGCTTTCCAAAGACAGGGTCTTTTCAAATTTTCCTGTATCCCAGGACACTGCACTAAGGCAGGACACAGCATTTATTATACAGAAATGAAAAACTCCTAAAATAATGTGCAAGAGAAAAATCAGATTCAGAATTTTTTTCTATTGCTTATAAAATAAAAAGAACCTATACCATCATGGCTTTCAACAAAATAAGTGGGTTGGTTTATCTCTTATACAATAAGCAGTATGATTATATGATCCAATTTCATTAGCTTTTACCTCCTGTTGCTACCATGAATGCTGCATGCATGCATGCACTCAGTCATGTCCAACTCTTTGTGACCCCATGGGTTATAGCCCTTTAGGTTTCTCTGTTCATGAAATTTTCCAGACAAGAATACTGGAGCAGGTTGCCATTTTCTTCTCCAGGGGATCTTCCTGACTTAGGGATCCAACTCGCCTCTCTTGCATCTCCTGCATTCGCAGGTGGGTTCTTCACCAGCTGAGCCACCAGGGAACTGCTGCAGCTCCAGCCATAATGCCCACCCTTCAAACAAGAAGGAGGAAGTTACACAAGGAGGTGGGTGCGTACAGGATGTAAGCAATAATTTCCCAATTATTCTTGGCAGGCTTTGGCTAACATCTCTTTAGCACCCAGAAAGGCATCTGGCACAGAATACAAGTTCAGAAATACAGTTGACCCTTGAACAACACAGGTTTCAATGGCGTGGGTCAGCTTATAGGCAGGTTTGTTTTTTTTTTTTGTAAAAATAGTGTCGGCATTTTTGTTTTACAGTTCTTTAAGTAGAAGGGGCAGAGATTGTGTTTTATTAGAGATTCCAGTGGTAGAATCAAAAAGGCTACACAGGATGAGTCCTGATTCTATCCAAACTGCTCCAGCTTCCTGACCTTGGCTGTGCCATATATCAGTTTCTTTGCTTTCGAGGCAGAGATGACAGTACACAGGTTTTTACTTTGTGGGGGTTGGCGCCCTTAACCTTCACATTGTTCAAGAGTTAACTGTATTTATTGAATGAAGAATGTCTCAGAGACCAGCCATCTCTTATATGACTATAGATTTTCCCGGGTTGAGGAATGTAGATTTGTCCCCCTTCCCCTGTGCTTAATCTAAGTCCATTGATGAGCAAAATCCTGGACTTGTTGATTAAGAAGATGGGAGCATGGCAGGTAAATAGTGTCTGCCATAGGCTGTCGCTCTTTCTGAGGGATGTAGTAAGATAGTTTTTTTTTCAAACAAACAGAAAAATCTATAGTGGGAAAGGGCCAAGGTCCCTGACTCAGGCTCTGCATTTGGGCCTTTGAAAGTCTTCATCCTCAGGGCAACATCATCAGTGTCCCTCAGTAAGTGCCAAACCTCCTTTCTCTCCTTAAAAATCATAAACAACTGTGAGTGATACTAATACAATTTCAGACTTCCTAAGGCAACAGTGGTAAAAACTTCAGTGAGTAAATTTTTTCCAAATTTATAGCAAGAGCTGTGAATGGAAAATGTCAAACAGACCAATCTGTGTAAGAAACCATTACGGTTTCATAATAACAAATGGCAGCAGCTATCTACATGGTGACTGGAAATAATGCAGCCATTACACAAACAAAATTCCTCAAAGGTCAAGAATAGGTGTTACTCGTGTTTGTGATTTCAGAAGTTGACCGGTTACCTGGAGAAAAACTTCTAATACATTTTGAATTGATTGATTAATTAATAAATTGAATAATTACCTAATGTCAGCTACCAACTCATCATTAGTGACTTTTGTATGATATCCCAGACCATGTAACTTAGGAATGGGTGTCTTATTAATTTTGCAAACAAATAGCATAAAAAGATCACTAAAGACTGCACTGTTAGAACAGCAAAAGGATATAGTAGAACGGGTGCAGAATTTAGAATTGGATGACTGTGTGTGCTAATACAGTTATGTTCAAACCCACGAGAGACAGGACCTGATGAAGGGTTTCAGGATGGAATGGTATATCATTTGAAAAATAGCACAATGGTAATTATATCAAGGTTTGTTGGATACATATTAATAGAAAGAATGATTTAAGGAAAAACACAGTCAACAGTTCAGGCTAATGGAGGTGAGCATCCTTAAGATGAAATGACCTATAGGAGAGGACTTCGGAAAGGAGAGGGGCCATGGCCAAGTCGTTAAAGACATGAAGCTCAAAGTACCACCAGTTTTACAGAGTAATACATTTCCTGATAAGTAAGTTAATTTTATTTGGATTTTTTTGTCCTATTTCTAATTTAAATTGAAAGAATTCTCAAAGTTTCAGTGTAAACTTATTAATACTGTCAATCTTATGGTACAGACTTCAACTTCCTATAATTTAATTAATATTTCTCTGATAAATTAGTGAGTCTAGATGTCTTCTCGTTTGTTAATTATTCATTTTCATTCATCTGTGGTGAATTTTTGTTTTATTTTGTGACAATTTTACTATTTGAAAATATGCCTATTTTATATATTTGTTTTGATGTGCATATGTTCATTTATAAATATATATTCTGGCTCATAGTACTTTTCTATTTTTTTCAGCTTTATTGTCATATGATTTTATTTATTGACATGTGATACAATTGTAAGATATTTAAAGTGTATAAAGTGATGATTTGGTTTAAGTAAACATTGTGAAAGGACTCCTCTCAGTGAGTCAGTTAAGATGCATTATCTCACATATTTACCTTTTAGTTTCTTTTATAAGAGCTTTTGAGTTCTGTTCTCTTAGAAAATTTCAGTTCTACAATCAGATCAGATCAGATCAGTCGCTCAGTCATGTCCGACTCTTTGCAACCCCATGAATCGCAGCACGCCAGGCCTCCCTGTCCATCACCAACTCCTGGAGTTCACCGAGACTCAAGTCCATCGAGTCAGTGATGCCATCCAGCCATCTCATCCTCTGTCGTCCCCTTCTCCTCTTGCCCCCAGTCCCTCCCAGCATCAGAGTCTTCTCCAATGAGTCAACTCTTCGCATGAGGTGGCCAAAGTACTGGAGTTTCAGCTTTAGCATCATTCCTTCCAAAGAAATCCCAGGGCTGATCTCCTTCACAATGGACTGGTTGGATCTCCTTGCAGTCCAGGGGACTCTCAAGAGTCTTCTCCAACACCACAATTCAAAAGCATCAATTCTTTGGCACTCAGCCTTCTTCACAATCCAGCTCTCACATCCATACATGACCACAGGAAAAACCATAGCCTTGACTAGACGGACCTTTGTTGGCAAAGTAATGTCTCTGCTTTTGAATATGCTATCTAGGTTGGTCACAACTTTCCTTTCAAGGAGTAAGCGTCTTTTGATTTCATGGCTGCAGTCACCATCTGCAGTGATTTTGGAGCCCAGAAAAATAAAGTCTGACACTGTTTCCACTGTTTCCCCATCTATTTCCCATGAAGTGATGGGACTAGATGCCATGATCTTTGTTTTCTGAATGTTGAGCTTTAAGCCAACTTTTCCACTCTCCACTTTCACTTTCATCAAGAGGCTTTTGAGTTCCTCTTCACTTTCTGCCATAAGGGTGGTGTCATCTGCGTATCTGAGGTTATTGATGTTTCTCCCAGAAATCTTGATTCCAACTTGTGTTTCTTCCAGTCCAGCATTTCTCATGATGTACTCTGCATAGAAGTTAAATAGACAGGGTGACAATATACAGCCTTGACAAACTCCTTTTCCTATTTGGAACCAGTCTGTTGTTCCATGTCCAGTTCTAACTGTTGCTTCCTGACCTGCATACACATTTCTCAAGAGGCAGATCAGGTGGTCTGGTATTCCCATCTCTTTCAGAATTTTCCACAGTTTATTGTGATCTGTGCAGTCAAAGGCTTTGGCATAGTCAATAAAGCAGAAATAGATGTTTTTCTGGAACTCTCTTGCTTTTTCCACGATCCGGCGGATGTTGGCAATTTGATCTCTGGTTCCTCTGCCTTTTCTAAAACCAGCTTGAACATCAGGAAGTTCACGGTTCACATATTGCTGAAGCCTGGCTTGGAGAATTTTGAGCATTACTTTACTAGCATTTGAGATGAGTATTATCAATTATAGTCACCATGTTATACATTAGACCATAAAACCTTATTCATTTTATATATGAAAGTTTGTTTACTTAAAGCAAGCTCTCCCAATCTTCCCTACCCCCGCCCATCATACTCTCTGTTTCTGTAAGTTCAGCTATTTTGAATTCCACATATAAATGAGATCATACAGTATTTGTCTTTACATCTCTGACTTATTTTATTAGCATAATGCCATCCAGGTTTATCCATGTTGTCTCAAATGGTAAGATTTCCTTCTTTTTAAAAGCTGGATAATATGCTACTCTATGTATGTATGTATATATGTATGGTATCTTTATTATCTATTCATCTGACAGTAGGCACTTAGGTTATTTTTGTATCTTGGCTGTTATGAGTAATGCCACAATAAACATGGAAATACAGATATCTCTAGGAGATAGTCTTTTACCTGTGGATATACACTTAGAAGTGGGATTGCTTGATCATATGATAGTTTTATTTTTAATTTTTTGAGGAACTTTCATACTGCTTTCCATAATGGCTGTACCAGTTGATGTTCTCAACAGTATATACATAATTTCCCTTTACTCCGCATACCTGCCAGTACTTATTATTTCTTGTCTTTTTGATAATTGCCATTCTAACAGATGTAAGGTGACAAGTCATTGTAATTTTGATCAGCCCTGGGATTTCTTTGGAAGGAATGATGCTAAAGCTGAAACTCCAGTACTTTGGCCACCTTATGCGAAGTGTTGACTCATTTGAAAAGACTCTGATGCTGGGAGGGATTGGGGGCAGGAGGAGAAGGGGACGACAGAGGATGAGATGGCTGGATGGCATCACTGACTCGATGGACATTGAGTCTGAGTGAACTCCGGGAGTTGGTGATGGACAGGGAGGCCTGGCGTGCTGTGATTCATGGGGTAGCAAAGAGTCGGACACGACTGAGTGACTGAACTGAACTGAACTGAATGATTAGTGATGCTGAGCATATTTTCATGTACCTATTGGCCATTTTTGTGTCTTCTTTGGAAAAATATCTATTCAGGTCTTTTGTCTATTTTTAAAATTTTTATCTATTTTTTAATTGAAGGATAATTGCTTTACAGAATTTTTTGTTTTCTGTCAAACCTCAATATGAATCAGCCATCAGATCAGATCAGTCGCTTGGTCATGTCCAACTCTTTGTGACCCCATGAATTGCAGCATGCCAGGCCTCCCTGTACATCACCAACTCCCGGAGGTCACTGAGACTCACATCCATGGAGTCAGTGATGCCATCCAGCCATCTCATCCTCTGTCATCCCCTTCTCCTCCTGTCCCCAATCCATCCCAGTATCAGAGTCTTCTCCAATGAGTTAACTCTTCGCATGAGGTGGCCAAAGTACTGGAGTTTCAGCTTTAGCATCATTCCTTCCAAAGAAATTCCAGGATTGATCTCCTTCAGAATGGACTGGTTGGATCTCCTTGCAGTCCAAGGGACTCTCGAGAGTCTTTTCCAACACCACAGTTCAAAAGCATCAATTCTTTGGTGCTCAGCCTTCTTCACAATCCAGCTCTCACATCCATACATGACCACAGGAAAAACCATAGCCTCGACTAGGCAAACCTTTGTTGGCAAAGTAATGTCTCTGCTTTTGAATATGTTATCTAGGTTGGTCATAACTTTCCTTCCAAGGAGTAAGCGTCTTTTAATTTCATGGCTGCAGTCCCCATCTGTACTGATTTTGGAGCCTAGAAAAATAAAGTCTGACACTGTTTCCACTGTTTCCATAGGTATACGTATATCCCCTCCCTTTTGAACCTCCCTCCCATCTAGTTTTTACTTAGGTATTTGGGTTTCTTTTTGCTACTGATTTGTATGTGTTCCTTGTATATTTTGGATAATTACCCCTTTATTAAATATGTAGTTTGCAAACATTTTCTCCCATTCCCTAGGTTGCCTTTTCATTTTGTTGATGGTTTCCTTTGCTGTACAGAAGCTTTTTAGTTTGATGTATTCCCACTTGTTTGTTTTTATTGCCTTTGCTTTTGATATTGAACAGAAAAAAGAATCATTGGCAAAAACCAATGTTAAGATTACTCCTTATGTCATCTTCTAGGAGTTTGCTGTTTTAGGTGTTACATTTAAGTTTTTAATTAATTTTGAGTTGATTTTTGTGTATGGTATAAGATAGATACCATTTAAGATATATATCTTATATACCATATCATATATATATATATATCTTTATATATATAAAGATATATACCATATCTTATATATGGTATAAGATAGAGGTCCAGTTTCATTCTTTTGCATGTATCTATCCAGTTTTCCCTGGTGGCTCAGAGGTTAAAGCTTTTGCCTCCAGTGCGGGAGACTGGGGTTCGACCCCTGGGTCGGGAAGACCCCCTGGAGAAGGAAATGGCAACCCACTCCAGTATTCTTGCCTGGAGAATCTGAGCGAGCGACTTCACTTTCTATCCAGTTTTCCCAGCACCATTTATTGAAGAAACTTTCTTTTTCCATTGTATGTCCTTGGTCAGGTTGATCAGGTTTATAGCACTCTGCCAGATCACCACCCCACCCCTAGTGAACCAGTGAAGTTGCTCAGTCATGTCCAACTCCTTGCCATCCCATGGACTGTAGCCTACCAGGCTCTTCCATCTATGGAATTTTCCAGGCAAGAGTATTGGAGTGGGTTGCCATTTCCTTCTCCAGGGAATCTTTCCGACCCAGGGGTTGAACCCAGGTCTCCCGCATTGCAGGCAGATGCTTTACCATCTGAGCTACCAGGGAAGCCCACCTTATCCTTGGTATCTTTGTCCAGATTTAATTTATATACATATAAATTTGATCCCTGGATCGGGCAGATCCCCTGGAGAAGGAAATGGCTATCCACCCCAGTATTCTTGCCTGGAGAACTCCATGAACAGAGGAGCTTGGCTGGCTATAGTCCATAGGGTTGAAAAGAGTCAGACATGTCTATATCATATCTATCTACATATATATAATATATATATTATATATTTATTATTTATATTATATGTTATTTATTATATAATATATATATGTTTATTTCTGGGCTCTCTTTTCAGTTCTTTTGATCTATGTTGCTTGCTTCTTTGTGTGTGTGCCAATAGTATGCTATTTTGATTACTACAGCTTTGGCACAGCTTGAAATTAAAAAAATATGATGTCTCCAGCTTTGTTCTTCATTCTCAATATTGCTTTGGCTATTCAGGGTGCTTTGTGACTCCACACAAATTTTAGAATCTTTTTTCTATTTCTGTTAAAAAATGTCTTTTGAATTTTGATCAATATTGTATTAAATCTATAGAACTTCCTGGGTAGTATGGACATTTTAACAATATCAGTTCTTCCAATCAATTAGCATGGAATACATTCCCATTTCTTTTTATCTTCTTCAGGTTCTTTCATCAATATTTTATAGCTTTCAGTGTATAGAGCTTCCACTTCCTTGATTGTTTTATTTTCTCTTTATGATTTTTTGTTAATATATAGAAACTCAACTTTTATTTTAATAATCTTAAAATGTTATATGCTAGGTCTACAAGTCTGTAGCTTAGTTTTAAACTATAGTATAATTTGTTGTGTTATTTTACTGTGATGGAGTCATATTTTTTCAGTTTTTTAAAATTACTTTTATGGTCTCATTTAAGAAACCCTATTCTTAATTGAAATTACAAAGAAATTTTCCTATATTTTCTTCTAAGTATTTAAAAGCTTTTTCTTTTTAAATTCAATTTTTTACAAAACATCTTGAACTTGTTTTTGAGTATGGTGTCATTGATGTAATTTAATTGTTTTATTATGGAAAACCAATTGTTCCAATACGATTTAATAAATGAATTCCTCTTTTTGCATAACTTATAATGTCTTCCCATTCATTATTTCATAAATTGATTTATATGCTATTAACATATTTGTTTGCCCCTACATCCTCTTTCAGGGAAGGCAATGGCACCCCACCCCAGTACTCTTGCCTGGAGAATCCCATGGACAGAGAATCTCAGTCCATGGCGTCGCTGAGAGTTGGACATGACGAGTGACTTCACTTTCACTTTTCACTTTCATACATTGGAGAAGGAAATGGCAACCCACTCCAGTGTTCTTGCCTGGAGAATCCCAGGGACGGGGGAGCCTGGTGGGCTGACATCTATGGGGTCCCACAGAGTCGAACACGACTGAAGCGACTTAGCAGCAGTAGCAGCACACCCTCTTTGTATTGCCTTAATTAATGTGGCTTATATAATTAACAAATTTAATGTAGGTTATAAATAAGACTTGCAAAGTCAAATCAGCTTCCTTGAGTCTTTTCCTAAATTTTCATTTTTTTTGTCAAGATTAATCCTTTTTAAATAAAAATATGCATTTAAAAAATAAAGGTTAAATTCATATTTTTCTATTTTAACCATTTAATAGTGTACGACTCAGTGATTTTTATTATATTCACAACGTTCTACCATCCTCCACTATCTAATTTCAGATAATTTTTGTCACCTCCAAAATAAACCCTGTACCCATTAATCACTTACTCCCCACTTCCTTTTCTCTGTCTGTATGAATTTGCCTGGACATTTCACATGAAATGATTCAAATGGAGTCACACAATATATGCTGTTTTGTGTCTGAGCTTTTTAATTTAGCATAAAAATTTCAATATTTATTCATAATGTAGCATGTATCAGTAGCACGTATCAACCCTGAATATTCATTGGAAGGATGATGAATGCTGGATGCAGATGTTGAAGCTGAAGCTTCCAATACTTTTACCACCTGATGCGAAGAGCCGACTCATTGGAAAAGACTGTGATGCTGCAAAAGATTGAAGGCAGGAGAAGAAGGGGACAACAGAGGAAGAGATGTTTGGATGGCATCCCAACTCAATGGACATGAGTTTGAGCAAACTCTGGGAGATAATGAAGGACAGGGAAGCCTGGAGTGCTGCAGTCCATGGAGTTAGAAAGAGTCGTACATGACTTAGCAATTGAACAATAGCATATATCAGTACTTCATTCCTTTTTATGACCAAACAAGATTTTGTTGAATAACTGTATCATATTTTATTTATGCACTAATTAGTTAATAGTCATTTGGTCATTTCCACTATTTTATTATTATGAATAATGCTGCTATGAACATTTATGTAAAAAATTTCATTTGATCATATATTTTAATTCTTTTGAGTGTATTGGGAAGTACAATCAGTAGATCACTTGATAATTCTACATTTAATTTTTTGAGGAACCACCAAGCAGCTATCCTTAGTGACTATGACATTTTGAATTCCCATCAGCAATGTATAGGGGCTCTAATTTTTCCAAATTCTTATAAACATTTGTTGCTTTTCATATTTTTATAGCTATATTTAGTGAGGGTTATGTGGTGAGAAGGCAATGGCACCCCACTCCAGTACTCTTGCCTAGAAAATCCCATGGACGGAGGAGTTTGGTAGGCTACAGTCCATGGGGTCGCGAAGAGTCAGACATGACTGAACGACTTCACTTTCACTTTTCACTTTCACGCATTGGAGAAGGAAATGGCAACCCACTCCAGTATTCTTGCCTGGAGAATCCCAGGGATGGCGGAGCCTGGTGGGCTGCTGTCTATGGGGTCGCACAGAGTCGGACACGACTGACTAGACTTAGCAGCAGCAGCAGCAGCATTTGGTATCTCATAGTGATTGTTATTTGTATTTCTCTCATAATTATTTATGATAAGCACCATTTTGTGTCCTTAGTGGACATTTGTATGTATTCTTTGGAAAAAAAGCCTACTCAAATCCTTTTTTAAAATTTTTAAATCAGGCTGTTTGTCTTTTTATTGTTGATTTGTAGTAGTTCTTTATGTATTCTGAATACTAGACGGTTATCAGATAAAAGATTTGTGAAAATTTTTACTTCTTCTGAATTGCCAAAATGAGTTATCTTTTTACTTTCTTGATGTACAAAGTTTTACATTTTGATTCAGTTTCTCTATTTTTTTCTTTTCTTGCTTGTGTTTTTGGTGCCATATTTAAGAAACGATTGCCTAATTCAAAGCAACAAATATCTACACCTATAGTTGTGAATCTATTTTGTTTTTCATTCTCCAGATTGTTTTGTCTATTTGGTGTCCTTTTCAATTCCATGTGTATTTTAGGATCATTTGATCCATTTCTTTATAAAAAGTGATTGGAATTTTGATAGTAAATAAATCTGGGGACTATTGCTTTTTTAACAATATTAAGCCTTTCCATAGTCTTCCCTGGTGACTCAGAGGGTAAAGCGTCTGCTTACCTAATTTATTTCAACAATGCTTGGTGGCTTTTAATGAACTAAGTTTTCACCTCTTTTGAAAAACTCAGTCATAAGTATTTTATCTTTTTTGATGCTATTGTAAAGGGGGCTTTTCATATTTTCATTTCGACTCATTCCCTGTTGATTGCTCTTGTGCTTTGCATCTATTTTGAACTCACTTGTACATTCTAATAGTTTGTGTGTGTGTGTATGTGTGTATCATATAGTTTGATCTTGCTTTGTGTTATTGTTGTGACACTCAGCAGTGTTCTTTAAGTTAATGTCTAGCATCCTTTTATTTCATCTTGAACTTCTTTCTTTAGCATTTCTTGTGCAGTTCTGCTAGTGATGAACTCCATTATACTTTGTTATTCTGGAAATGTCTTAATTTCTTCTTCTTTTTAAAGGGTTTTCTTCAGATGTAGAAAGCTTACTTGAAGTTTTTTTTTAACACTGAATGTCTTTCCACTGCCTTTTGCTTTCATGGTTTCTGTTGAGATATAGCTGTTAATCTTATTGAGGATCCATTGTATGTAATGTGTTATTTTGTTGGGTTATTGTCGGTTTGATGTGTCTTGGTGTGTATTTTTTTAATCTTTCTGTCTCTTTTTCTCTCTCCCTCTTATTATGGGACTTCCATTGTGCACATGTTGGAACGCTTGGTGGTGTCGTATGTATCTCTCAGGATTTTCTTTTTCTTTTTTTCCTGTTCCTCAAAACTACATTATCTGAGTTGATCTATCTTTAAATGTTCTGATTCTTTCTTATGTCTTCTCTTATTTGGTATTGAACTCATCTAGTGAATTTTTGGGTTTTCCAGGTAGCTGGGCTTTCCAGGTGTCCAGTGGGGAAAAAATCTACCTCCTATGAAGAAGATACAGGCAGACATGATTTTATTTGGTCAGGAAGATCCCCCTGGAAAAGGGTATGGCAACCCACTCCAGTATCATTGCCTGGAGAATTCCATGGACAGAGTAGCCTGGTGGGCTACAGTTCATAGGATCCCAAAGAGTTGGACATGACTGAAGCAACAGAACATGCATACAAGTGAATTTTTTGTTTCAATTATTTTGATTCTAAATAGTATCTTGTCCCTTTTTTACAGTATTTATCTTCATAAATATATATATATAACATATACATATATGTAAAATTATGATTTGTATCTCTATACAGTTTCTCTATTGGTGAGACATTAGTCTTCAAGCATAGTTCTTCAGATATGGTTTCTTTTTAAGTTCTTTAAACATGTTTATTGTAGCTATTTTAGATTCTTTGTCTTATTAGTCCACTGTTAGGGACAGTTTTTATCAATTGCCCTTTTCCTCTGTATGTTTCTTATTTCTTTACTTGTGTCACAATATTTTGTTGAAAACTGGACATTTTAAATGTTATAGCAACTCTGGAAATCAAATCTCTCTTATCTTCCTCAGTGGTTTATTGCTGTATCTTGCCGTAGTTACTATTTTCTGTTTTTTAATATAGACTTTCTCAACTAATTTTGGATATTCTGCTATATCCTTTGTTGTGTGTGTGTGAGACCACTGAAATTTTAGTTTCATTAATATAGTGGTTATCTTGAATGCCTAGATCCAAACTGAACAAACAAAACAACAAAAACCAAATCTCCCATTCATTGCAAAGAAACTCTGTGTACATCAGGGCATGTCTTCAACATTCAGTCAAAGAGATTACAGTTATGACTTTACTTCTTGCTTTCACAGCCTCAAGGTCAGCAGGAGTGATAGATCAGAGCATTGTCAGGTCTTTACTAAGCATGTACACAGCCCTGAGAATGTTCATGGTCTTCTAGATTTCCAGGAATATGTCAGAGCTTTCCAAAGCTCTTATTTTCCAAGGTGTTTTATTTCTCAGACTTTTCTCCCAAAATTTTAGTTCATTTGTTCTTTGTCTCAACTTTATTCATTGCCTTAGGCATCAGTGACTTAAACATTTGCCTGTAAAAGTTTTTGACAAATACTAACAGCTTCAGGACCAGGTAGGTTCTGTATTAGGTAAGATAAAAGCAAGCCTTTTGGGTTGGTTTTCAAGGGAGTCATCAGATAGTTCAAAACACATAATTCTTTGTGATTGCAGTCAGCTACCATTACTGGGTGCTGATCTGGGAATGCAGGTCATTGTTTTCGAGGCTGCTAGTAAACTCGGGGCAGAGAATAGGACTAGGGTGAATCAATTCACCACAAACCTCAAAATTCTTACAGAGATTTAGCAATTTTTCTTTAGTAGATATTCCCCTAGTTGAGATGGTGATCAAGATGAAAACACAATCTTTTAGTAACAAAATCTCAGAATCCCTTGTCTTTTTTTATATTTTACTTATTAGAAGCAAGTCACTACATTCATCTCACAGAAAAGGAATATGATGACATCAAAGTGTTTAT
Organism: Tragelaphus eurycerus; assembly: GCA_935064755.1. Classification (NCBI taxonomy): domain Eukaryota; kingdom Metazoa; phylum Chordata; class Mammalia; order Artiodactyla; family Bovidae; genus Tragelaphus; species Tragelaphus eurycerus. The sequence continues at coordinate 20,630,568 of CAKXYN010000002.1, read as the reverse complement.
ATTCCAGGAGGAATGTTGGGACCCTATTTTGGAGTCTGCCTCCTGTACTAAAATAGATCTTTTTCATTAAGCCCCATATTTGTTTAATATTCTTTTCTATATTTACATTTTTCTCTCTATCCTTCAGATTAGATATTTTCTATTACTAACAATATTTTTTTATTGTTTCAATCAGAAATAATTGTTTTTGTTGTACCTTTATGCTGTTAAGTCTCTTTTAAATTCTTTGTTTCAGATGTTGTATTTTTTCTTTCCTAAAATAATCATTTGATCATTTTTATAGATTGCAATTTTAAATTCAAATTTTCCATTTTCCACTAATTTTGCCTATCATTTTCTCTATTTTCTTAGACACATTAAGGATAATTATTTTGAAATCTTTGCCAGCTAACTACAAAATCTGGGTAGCCTGTTAGTATCATGTTTTTTCCTCAGCTATAGGTTATGTGTCAGAGAAGGCAATGGCACCCCACTCCAGTACTCTTGCCTGGAAAATCCCATGGGCAGAGGAGCCTGGTGGGCTGCAGTCCATGGGGTCGCTAGGAGTTGGAAACGACTGAGCGACTTCACTTTCACTTTTTCCTTTCATGAATTGGAGAAGGAAATGGCAACCCACTCCAGTGTTCTTGCCTGGAGAATCCCAGGGACAGAGGAGCCTGGTGGGCTGCTGTCTATGGGGTTGCACAGAGTCAGACACGACTATAGTAACTTAGCAGCAGCAGCAGCAGCAGGTTATGTTTCTAATATTTCAAAGTAAATCATTATTATGCATTTGAAAAAGTTAAGGTCTACAGACAATATATTCTTCTAAAGAAGGCATACCTTTCTCTTCATTGGGCAGGTGGAGAATGGTCATTTGTTTCAACTGAGGATTATATAAGTGAAAATGGGGTTGCATTCCTGGTGTCGCTCCACCACCATTGGCCTGCCAGGGCTTTCAACACAGTGTCTGTGCATTCCATGGGGCCACTACCCCATCCCATCTAATCATAACCATTGTCTTGCTTGACTGCCAAAAATCTCTTCTAACTTGTGTCTGCCTTTAAGAGTGCTCCCACTTAGAGTTTTAGGTTTTTGTCCTCAGTAGCCCAATGTTTCATATTCTAAATAAAGAGAGGGAATTATACAAAAAATAATTAAAAAGAGTGAATTTAGCAGATGGAGCAGCTGCAATGATAAATGTGGCAGTTACTGACTGGCCATGGCCGTATGGATGCTCTGCCTTTTTTTTTTTTTTTTTTTAGTTTAGAGAGTTGTTTTATTTTGGAATTGTATGAGTCACTTTTTTTCTTCACAGTACATCATTCAACAATTCAAGCAACAATCCAAAAGTGAGGTCTGAGTAGTTGAGTACTGATATTATGCTTTGGGTTTAATCATTATAAAACAAGTTTCATTGAAAACAGAAAGCTTGTCATTGCGTAGATACTTTATTCACCTTTACTAGATTTACTTTTATTTAGCTTCTTTTTTTAATTTTCCCTTTTTAATTTTTATCCTCTAAGGTATAATATGTATTAAGAATAATTCACATAAATATCAGCTAGCAAAATATTCAAAAACATAACACATTTGTGTAATTATTAATAGTACTCATAAAGAAGCTGCTGCTGCTGCTAAGTCGCTTCAGTCGTGTCCGACTCTGTGCGACCCCATAGACGGAAGCTCACCAGGCTCCCCTGTTCCTGGGATTCTCCAGGCAAGAACACTGGAGTGGGTTGCCATTTCCTTCTCCAATGCATGAAAGCGAAAAGTGAAAGTGAAGCCACTCAGTCGTGTCCGACTCTTAGCGACCCCATGGACTGGAGCCTACCAGGCTTCTCCGTCCATGGGATTTTCCAGGCAAAAGTACTGGGGTGGGGCAGGATATCCCTAAGTCTTGTCACTGTCTTCCTTCCAGTCACTGGTATCTTGTATCCTAATTGCATAGATTAGTGTGGTCTTAACTTGTCCATAAACAAAATGATGCAATATGCGCTCTTGTGGCTGCTTTCTTTCATTTAGCTTTATGTTTGTGACAGTCACCCCATATGGATGCTTTTGAAACATAAATTAGATGATATCATCCCTTACTCAACACTCTTTAATGGCTTGGGAGAAAACTCAAAGTGCTGACCATGTTCTGCAGGACTCTATATCATGAGACCCTAGGTTCATACCACAAATCCCTTTTTCCTACTTTTCCCCTCACTCATTAAGCTCCAGCTCCGTTGGTCTCAAACAGGACCCATGCCTACAAGCTCTGCATTTGCTCCTGCTCTTCCTGGAACAATGTTTTCTTGAGAGTCACTCAGGCTTCTGCTCAACATCACTTCACAGGGCCCTACCCCAGAACTCTCTGAGTCTATATTCTTGCCACTTTTCTTTCTGCTTGTATGCATGTTCTATCATATTATTAACATGTATATTGATGGTTTGTGTGTTGGACTTCAGTGTAACCTCCATCAGACTGGGGAGTCTCCCTTAACATCATCTCCACAGGTTTAGAGTGAAGCCTGGTACATAACAGGCAAATAATATATACATTTTTAAAAAAAGAAAACATAGGCAAAACATTCTCCAACATACATCAGAGCAGGATCCTATATGACCCACCTCCCAGAATATTGGAAATAAAAGCAAAAATAAACAAATGGGACTTAATTAAACTTAAAAGCTTCTGCACAACAAAGGAAACTATAAGCAAGGTGAAAAGACAGCCTTCAGAATGGGAGAAAATAATAACAAATGAAGCAACAGACAAACAACTAATCTCAAAAATATACAAGCAACTCCTACAGCTCAATTCCAGAAAAATAAATGACCCAATCAAAAAATGGGCCAAAGAACTAAATAGACATTTCTCCAAAGAAGACATACAGATGGCTAACAAACACATGAAAAGATGCTCAACATCACTCATTATCAGAGAAATGCAAATCAAAACCACAATGAGGTACCATTACACGCCAGTCAGAATGGCTACTATCCAAAAGTCCACAAGCAATAAATGCTGGAGAGGGTGTGGAGAAAAGGGAACCCTCTTACACTGTTGGTAGGAATGCAAACTAGTACAGCCACTATGGAGAACAGTGTGGAGATTCCTCAAAAAACTGGGAGTAGAACTGCTTTATGATCCAGCAATCCCACTGCTGGGCATACACACCGAGGAAACCAGAATTGAAAGAGACACGTGTACCCCAATGTTCATCTCAGCACTGTTTATAATAGCCAGAACATGGAAGCAACCTAGATGTCCATCAGCAGATGAATGGATAAGAAAGCTGTGGTACATATACACAGTGGAGTATTACTCAGCCATTAAAAAGAATACATTTGAATCAGTTCTAATGAGGTGGATGAAACTGGAGCCTATTATACAGAGTGAAGTAAGCCAGAAAGAAAAACACCAATACAGTATACTAACACATATATATGGAATTTAGAAAGATGGTAACAATAACCCTGTTTATGAGACAGCAAAAGAGACACTGATGTATAGAACAGTCTTTTGGACTCTGGGAGAGGGAGAGAGTGGGATGATTTGGGAGAATGGCATTGAAATATATATAATATCATATATGAAACGAGTTGCCAGTCCAGGTTTGATGCACGATACTGGATGCTTGGGGCTGGTGCACTGGGATGACCCAGAGGGATGGTATGGAGAGGGAGGAGGGAGGAGGGTTCAGGATAGGGAATACAGTATGCCTGTGGCAGATGCACTTTGATATATGGCAAAGCCAATACAATATTGTAAAGTTAAATAAAATAAAATAATAAAAAAAGACTATTTGTTGAATGAAATGAAAAGTCCAGATTGCTAATACAAAATCACAGCTGCCTTATAGGCTTCTAAGACCCCCAATTCTATCTGAGGAAATTGGGGAAGATTTCTAAAAGGAGGTAAAAATTGGGCTATCCAAAACTGATTCCTGATGGGCAAAGGAGGGTGGAGTATTCCAGGCAAAGAAAACAAGTTTCAAAAAGATGCAAATACAGGGATGAGCCCAGGATTTTTCATATGATTCCTACAAAGCCTGTTAAAATACCTAGAACAAAGGGATGCATGTGAATTACTTGCAGACTGAAAATAAAATTTTAAATCAAGGCAAACTATTAAAAGGATAATCTCTTCTAAGTTTATCTTCTAGTAGATCCAGGGTCTTTCAAAATCTCTCTTAGCATTTTTATTTCTGGTCTTCAAAAGGGAAATTTTTTGGTGTTTTGCTTTTTTAAAAAAAAAAATAATTTGTGGGTAATTTTAATTTACAAGGACGTTGAGCCACCAATGGCATTTACTAAAAGTCACACAAATTAAAAAGGCCTGAAAGAGTTGGGAATTCACATAAAGTCAAACTGCATGTTTTTTGGGGTTAAAACAATTCTTCTATATGTCCAGGGAATTCACCAAAGGGGACAGAAGTCCAGCATTTGAGGACTTTATTGGTGGGGGATGATGAGGGAGGAGACTGGGGCACTCTGGCTTCATTCAGATTATGCTGAGCATCAGGAATGGGTCCTATGAAAGAGCTGCAGGTGAAGATCATCTTTATATACAGTATTTAAAGGAATTTTAAAATAATTCAAACTCTAATATTTGTTGCAGTTAAAACTTATGAACATTAACAATATCCTATGAGATTCAAGTGAAAAGTACCTGTCCTTTTCTCTTGAAAACACTTACCAAGACCACACAACACTTGTGCTATTGCACATCCAGGTTACAGCATGTTGCAATGACCCACAATAAATTTATTTAATGGTGTTTATTCCTACAACTTGCCAAGAAAGACCAGTTTTGAACTGTTTGCTTTCCAATTCTTATCAGAGACCTGGTTGAGGAGGTTGATATTTGAGAAGGATAAGGGCAGGGGCAGGCCAGCCATCTATTCTTTCTTGTGTTGTGGGGCATATTTTTATAAATTTTGAATTTCATTAGCTTAGCCTCCCTCATTCTCCTGACATAAATAGCACACTTGCATCACTTTTGTGAATGTTTTATTATATTTGTAACTTGAGGGATTTTTGGAAGTTAATAGAGAGAACAGTCACATCTCTGCATTTTTGCACAATTGCCATCAGAGACACTGGACACAGGCTGGCTCATGTGCTGGCGTAAGGTCTTAAATGTAAATTCAACTTGGGATTTATTATAACCATGGTGGAAAGAGGTTGGTTTTAAGCTCATGAATCTACATTTGAGTCTTTGTTCTAGCATTTGGGAGGTGACAAATTTAAGCAATTTTAAGCAACTGTCATTTGTCTCCATTAGCTTCAGTTTTTTTTTTTTTTTAATCTGTAAAATGGAAGTGCTATGATATATAACTGACAGGGTGTTGTCAGTATTACTGAGAGCTTATATCTAGGTTTTTCAAGTTTCATTGCTTTTTATCACTACCTAACTCTTACAATACATTATTGGGGTGTCGTTGTTCATTGCTCAGAGGTTTACCTGCTAAATTTTATCAAAGAAGTTTGGTAACCCATGATGTTAGCCTTTGCTTCTTGATTACTGAGAATTGAATTAAATAATCATTGTGGAAATTGTTGATAATAATCATTAAAAATAACCAATTGTTATCAAATTAATTATATGAATATACATTTTTATGTAGGTTACCTCTTCTGTGTTTTCTTTTAATTTCCATCTAGTAGATATGTACTGTCTCTAATCTTTTTAAATGCGATAAGAGAATACATTATGCATGACAAATCATTTTTATTAGGAAATTTGGGTTGTGAATGTTATACATCCAGTAAATAAAATGCATTAATAGTAACCACTAGCATCCATCCACTTAGCAATCCTGGAAATGAGAGTTCTGAGGTGAATTTGTAGGCCTATTCTGTCTTTAAATAACATGGTTATCAGATTGGATTGGTTTACAAGTAGAGACAATAGAACTGGAAGGAAATTTTTAAATCACTGAGTGTAACATAATGGTTTTACAGGAGGGAAACTGAGACCAGTAAAGTGAGAGGATGTGCAGTCAGGTAGCAGAAACACTCTCGGGGTCCGTGGACTCCTGCGTCCCAGAGCCTTGCTATTGTCCATGCTTCTGTCAACGTGTGGTCTTCCCTCACTCCATTTAACGCACATCCCAGCTATCTATGGCAGCATAGTCAACAGCTCCAACCCTTAGTGCAAAACAACAACCTCCGTTAGAGTCCCAGGCTCAGTACATCAGGAATTTGCACACAGCAAAGTGTCATTGGCTCACCTTACACACAGTGCCTGGAGCCTCAGCAGGGAGGACTGAACTACTCAGGGGACTCAAGAGTCTGGAGCTGGAATTCCCTGGAGGATTCTTCTCTCAACCTCCTGGCATGAGGGATGGAATAACTTAAAAGCTTGGACAGGAATGCCTACTCATCTCTTCTCCTGTGGCTTTGACTTCAGCCTTGGTTGTCTTGGGGAGGTTAGACTCCTTACATGATGGTCCAGGGCTCCAAGGGCAAGATTTTCAGCAAATGAGGAAGAAGCTTCCTGACCTTAAGCCTCGGAAGTCATACAATATCATATATACTATATTCCAGAGGTCAAATAACAACATGCTCTCCCAAGTTCAAGGAGAGAGAATGTAGACTCCACATCTTGATGGGACAAGTATCTCATATTAAAATTTCCAGAAAGATATTTACTGAGAGCATTTTATATGTCAGATAACAAGTTCTTCTTGGGGAGACAGAGATGAATGAGGCACATTCTCTATCTTCAAAGGGTTCCCAATCTATAAAGAAACAAAGGCAGTTACTATCCAAGTTTATCTAATTTTTATACTATAGCAATTATTATTTTGATTTTTCAAGAAGATAACAAATTAATTAACAAAGCAAAGTAATAGAAATAGACAAAAGACTACATGGAATTTTGATAAATGATGACAGTGTCATGGGAGGCCATTGCTTAAAGAAGGGATTATATAATGTACAGAGCTTAGAAAATGTATTTCTACATGGAATTTATGAAATAGATGTCTACCTCCCATTGTAGAAAAATTAAGTCCAGATGGATTAATGATTTAAGTGTCAAAAGCAAAGCTTTAAACTGGTAAAAGCAATATAGATGAAAATCATTCTGATCTTGGGGTTAAGAAGGATTTCTTAAAGTATACACACACACAAAACACTAATCACAAAGGAAGTGATTAATGAAGTCCATTCCACTGAAATTAAAACCATCTGCTTGTGAACAAAAGCAAAAAATGAGAAGATATTTGTAATATATATAGCTAAAATGTGATTCTTATTTATATGTCATCTATCTATCCTTTATTCACCTGTTTATTGATCATCTAACTATAAATAAATACGAAAAAGACAAACCACCCAATAGAAAAAATAGACAGTGAACCAAAAAAATAGCAATTTACTGAAAACAAAAAACATGGACTGTCAATAAAAGAATGAGGAGTTTCTCCATTTATTAGTGATCATGAGCATATAAATCAAATTATTATGGGACATTTTACATGATGTGATTTGTAAGAATTAATATGTGAGGCACTATATGTGCACATCTAAGGAACTGCTAAGAGAGGGCATAAACTCATGCAAGAAAAGATAGCACGACATTTTATTAAAGGTCCTGAACTGTAGCCCCCATTGCAGTCCTTCTCCAGACCTTCATCCGTGTGCACTAAGTAAGTAATGGGTTTTCCAGGTGTCGTGTATGGACGTGAGAGTTGGACCATAAAGAAGGCTGAACACCAAAGAACTGACACTTTCAAACTGTGATGCTGGAGAAGAATCTTGAGAGTCCCTTGGACAGCAAGGAGATCAAATCAGTCAATCCTAAAGGAAATTAATACTTTGGCCATGTGATGCAAAGAGCTGACTCATTGGAAATGACCCTGATGCTGGGAAAGATTGAGAGCAAGAGGAGAAGGGGAGACAGAGGAAGAGATTTGAATGGCTTCACTGACTCAATGGACATGAGTTTGAGCAAACTCAGGGAGAGGGTGAAGTACAGGGAAGCTGGCATTCTGTAGTCCATGGGGTCACAAAGAGTTGGTCACGACTTAGCAACTGAACAACAACAACAGAACAGGGAGTTAAACATCAGAAATGACGCCAGGAAAGGAAACTTCTTTACTATAAAAGGCAGTATCAAAGAGAATTAGAAATAAATCATGAAAATCAGCCACCTTGTCCCCTTAAAATTAAAATATTCTTTTTGTTCCTTAAAAACAAGCCAGAAAGCAACATGGTGGTAATATTATCTGTGGCTTCAAATCGCATATCCCATTTTATCCCTGATGTCTATGATAGAGGTTGAAGTACAGATTTTAAAGATAATTGAAGAAAGAAAGAGGGGCTTCACAGGTGGCTCAAGAGGTAAAGAATCTGCCTGCCAATGCAGGAGGCACAGGTTTGATCCCTGGGTTTGGAAAATCCCCTGAAGGAGGAAATGGCAACACACTCCAGTATTCTTGTCTGGGAAATCCCATTGACAGAGGAGCCTCTCAGGCTATGGTCCATGGGGGTCACAAAGAATCAGACACGACTGAGCATGCACGCACATTTCACCCGGCATTTCTTGGAGTGTTGTCTCAGTTATGTAAATGGAGGTACGCTAAGTTGCTTCAGTCGTGTCCGACTCTGTGCGACCCCATAGACAGAAGCCCACCAGGCTCCCCCGTCCCTGGGATTCTCCAGGCAAGAATACTGGAGTGGGTTGCCATTTCCTTCTCCAATGAATGAAAGTGAAAAGTGAAAGTGAAGTCGCTCAGTCGTGTCCGACTCTTAGCGACCCCATGGACTGGAGCCCACCAGGCTCCTCCATCCATGGGATTCTCCAGGCAAAAGTACTGGGGTGGGGTGCCATTGCTATATAATGGAGGTATAGCTGAGACATATACTAAAAAAAAGAAGAGCTGTGAATGGCAAGTTTTGTGAACAACATGGAAGCTGCCAAACAACTGTTTTAATTAGCCTTGGGAAAATGAGCCCAACAGAAGGAAACAAAGAATTCAAACTTTGCCTCCAGATAACCCTAGACCTTGGGGGACAAATGGTGCTTAAATTCAAGCAAGCGGCCCTTTTTTTCATCCCTCATTATTGCTTATCATGTTTGAATGATCCTGCACTGTCATTTCACTACATTTATAAACCGACTTATAACAAGTTTAGATAAAATTCTTCAGCATAACTTTTTATCTCTTTGAGCCCCATCCGTGCCTTGGACGACGCCATTCTTTGGCACACACCAATGCTTGGATGGCTTCCTGTCTCAGAAAGGCCAAGAAAGCACTGCTTGTGAAGTTTCAAGTTTGACTTTCCCTTTAGAAAAGCTAATGTTAACTTTCTGGGGTGAAACCACAAATCAATTTGCCAGTTCATCTGAGGCATAAGGAGCATGAAACATGAGGAGGGTTTTCATGCCCTGCTCAGGACCAGCTGCATCAGCAGGCATTCACTCATTAAACAAAGGCTTTGGTAGTTTGTATCTTTCAAGAAATTTATCAATTTCTTCAAAACCGTTGGTATGTAAGCAACTGCAATGAAGTTGCTTATAACCTTACCTGAAGGAAAGTTATGAGCAACCTAGATAGCATATTCAAAAGCAGAGACATTACTTTACCAACAAAGGTTCGCCTAGTCAAGGCTATGGTCTTTCCTGTGGTCATGTATGGATGTGAGAGCTGGACTGTGAAGAAGGCTGAGCACCAAAGAATTGATGCTTTTGAACTGTGGTGTTGGAGAAGACTCTTGAGAGTCCCTTGGACTGCAAGGAGATCCAACTGGTCCATTCTGAAGGAGATCAGCCCTGGGATTTCTCTGGAATGAATGATGCTCAAGCTGAAACTCCAGTACTTTGGCCACCTCATGTGAAGAGCTGACTCATTGGAAAAGACTCTGATGCTAGGAGGGATTGGGGGCAGGAGGAGAAGGGGACGACAGAGGATTAGATGGCTGGATGGCATCACTGACTCGATGGATGTGAGTCTGAGTGAACTCCGGGAGTTGGTGATGGACAGGGAGGCCTGGCATGCTGTTACTCATGGGGTCGCAAAGAGTCGGACATGGCTGAGTGACTGATCTGATCTGATCTGATCTGAATATCCTGATAATATCTGTACAACCTGTATGATGTCACGTCCTCCATCTTGATACTGGTAATACGTGTCTTCCTGAGTTTTTTCCTGATCATTCTAGAGAAAGGCTGATCGGTTTAAGTTTTTCAACAAACCAGCTCTTGGCTTCATAGATTTTTCTCTACTGTTTTTCAATTTTTCATGTTACGTGTATATACTCTTATCTTTATTTTTTAATCTTTATTTTCCTTCCTTCGTGTGTTATTTGCTTTATTTATTTTTTTAGTTTCTTAAGGTAAAAACTGAGGTAATTGATTTACAATATTTATTTTTTATAGTACTAGCTTTTAGTGTTGTAAATTCTAATTATTGCAATAATGGCATTTCACAACTTTCAATATTTTGTTTTCATTTTCATTCAGACTATGATGTTTTATAATTTTCCTTTTGATTCTTTCTTTGATCTGAAGGTTAATAATGAATCTGTTATTTAATATCTAGATACATGGGGAATTTCCAAATATCTTTTGGATACTGATTTCTAATTTCACTTCATTTCATTCAGAAAGCATACATTATATGTCTTTAATGCTTTTAAATTTGCTGACATTTACTGTGTGGTTCAGAACATAGTCTATATCGTAAAAGTTCCATGTGCCCTCAAAAAGAATGTGTGTCCTGCTATTGCTGGTACAATGTCTTATAAATATAAGTTAGTGATATATTAGGGGAACATCAGTGAATGGAACAATCAGCATACATTTTCTCATGTACCTTCTGTTCTGGTTGAGGGAATCAGATTATAAGCATAGCAGATAACCACAATGCTCCACAATGACCACCAGCTCTTTCTACTTTCTTCCCCGACTTTATTTTTATCTGTAGTCATTATCAGCATCTTATGTATTTTTTCCAGCCACATTCATTCACATGGATAGTTAGAGTTGTATTTAACTACCTTTCAGTTTTGCCAAATGAGTACATGAAGCAAGAAAAGTGGGGAAGTTGAGGGTATAGCTGAGTTCTTGATTTCTGTGATTGACCAGAGAACTACACAGGAAAAAGAGAGGTTAGACACGAAAGGAGTGAGGAACATGAGTTGTAGAATTCATGGGTAATGGGGAAGATTACTGGAATTATGGAACTGGAAGAAATAAGCTGGAATTTTTGAATTAGTGATCAGAGAATGGTTTGCTTGAAGCTGAGATGAGAGATAAGTTGCAATTATTGGGAACAGTAAGATGTGGCTAAGAAAATGTGGCTCTTCAAAAGTTTCACAGAGAGTACAGGAAGGAGCTATGAAACAAACTCATCTCATCTTCTTTCCCCTTTATCATGCATATGCCTCACGACCCACGTTTTCTTCATAGCTTCAGCCATCACTCCTCACTTCATACTGTTTTAGTTTGCAGGCTGTGCAAACAAAATGCCACAGACTAGGTGGCTTAACCAACTGAAATTAACTCTCTCATAGTTCTAGAGGCTCAAACAACAGATATTTATTTTCCCTGAGTCCTGGAGGCTGGAAATCCAAGATCAAGGTGTGGGCAGGGCTGGTTTCTCCTGATATCTCTCTCCTTGGTGTACAAAGGGTCATCTTCTCCCTGTCTCCTCACTTGGCCTCTCCTCTGTATACACATCCCTGGTACCTCTGTGCATGTCCAAATGTCTTCTTATAAGAAAACCAGTCATGCTAAGGCCCTAATACCACCTATTTAAAGGTCCCAAGATTTAAAGATCACCATCTGTAGAATACAACTCCAAATAGAGTCACATTCTGAGGTTCTTGTGTTAGGGTTTCAACATCTGAATTTGTGGGAAAACAACTCAGCTTGTAACACGTCATGATCACCACATTCAGCAAAGAATAGAAGAAGCATTTAGTCTGTACATTGTGGCTAATAATGCCTTCTTCACGAAGTTTGATGAGAATTAAAACGAGGTGATAACATAGAGTCTGATGTTTAATTCTTCATTTTTGTTTGGTTAAGCTCTGCAAATAGTTAAAGAGCACATTCACATGCTGGGCCTGACCCAGGCTTAGGAGACACAAAGAAGAAAAGATCTATTCCTGTTCCAGAAAGGCCACAACCATGATAAAGTAGGAAATCCTGCTATTTGTGACAACTTGGATGAACCTGGAGGGCATTACATGAAGTGAAATGTCAGACAGACAAATATTGTATGATAAAAAAGTCATACTCTGGGAGACAGAGCAGAGTGGTTGGTTGCCAGGGGCTGAGGAGTAGGCAAAAAGTGATGTTGGTTAAAAGGTACAAAGTTTCAGGTATAAGATGAGTAACTTCTGAGGATCTAATGCACAGTTAGCATGGTGGTTATAGCTAACAATAAAAAGAAGTGGCAGTGTGACAGGCTGGAGGTATTATCTAATGCTATGATGGTAACCATTTTACAAGATGTAAATGGATTAAATCCTTAAACTTGCTCAATGGTATATGTCAATTATATCTCAATAAAGCTGGAAAAATAATGTTTTTGGAAAAAGAAATCTCACAGTCATAGTCTAATTGGAGATGGGGTATTGAATGTAGGGACAAAACCAGAGATAATTTCAATATTACAATGAGCAAGTAGTCCATTAATACTATTTGGCCACACCTGGTACAGTGTGTAAGGTACAGTGACACTACATGGCAAAAGATGAAATTGTACTGGAATCAAAGTCTCTCCAGAAAAGGACAGGGCCCATTTGGTATGTGTGTTACTCTGAAAAGTTCCTTCTTCCCATGAAAATTCACATACACAGATGTGCCCAAACCTGACATTGCAAGGATGACATTACAGTGTCATCCATTATCTAGTTTTAATTCAATGAAACCAAAGAGAACAAAGAGGTTATTTGCTTCCTCTGAGCATAAATTATGAAACTATGTTTTTTTCTATACATAGTTGACTCTTGAACAATATGGATCTGAACTGCTGGGGTCCACTTATACACAGATTTTTTTTTTCAGCAAGTATATTGGAAAAACTTTTGGAGATTTATAACAATTCCAAAGAAATCTCACAAACCACGTAGCCCAGAAATATCTAAAAAATTAAAGATAAAGCATGAATGCATAATATAGATGTAGATACTAGTCTTACACAGGCATAAAATGAGTGATGTTTAATATGAAATTAAATATGTGTTAGTTTTCTTATTTTTTCTAACTTTATTTCAAAGAATTGCAATCCCTCACTGGTTTCCTTCACTCTATGCAGCTCTCATCAGTGTCTCACTGTGAACACTTCCCCCTCCCTCACCGACCTCTTTACACTCTCATTCTCATTTGGCACTTGATTCCCCCAGGTAAGATTTGACCAGGTACTCCAAGCTGGCCACCTTCTTTGGAAGATGTCAGACTGAGCAATCTGACTGTTGAACTCTGTCCCTTCTGTCCACCACACCATCTATCCAGTGTGCATTTTCCCTGTTGGGTAGGGGCATAGCAAATGCTAACCAACCATTGCCCCAGATGAGCTCTCCCCAAGGAGGGAGATGCTTTTTATAGGGACCTCTGACTTCAGGAAAATTATCTGGAAGCCCTTCTAATTTGGCTTTGTTGGAGGTGAGTGATGAACACATGTATTGTCCTCCATAGAGGGGTTGATTGCTGTCCTCCTGTGACGTGGTGATTTGCCATAAGAAGCATGCATTTAGTCTTCATCCTTGTTTCCGCTACAAAGCTTCTAAAACACTTGGAATTTCCAAAATGGTGAGAGCATAAAGGTGTCTGAAAGTGAAAGTTACGTCCAACTCTTTGCGACCCCATGAACTATACAGTCCATGGAATTCTCTAGGCCAGAATACTGGAGTAGTTAGGCTTTCCCTTCTCCAGGGGACCTTCCCAATCCAGGGATCGAATCCAGGTCTTCCACATTGTAGGAGGATTCTTCACCAGCTGAGTCAGAAGAGAAGCCCAATGCTAACTGCATCCAATGTGGGGTTCGAACCCACAACCCTGGGATTAAGAGTCCCATGTTCTACCGACTGAGCTAGCTGGGCAAAGATGTCTATTGTTGTGTTAATTAGGTAGCTTTTTGAGAAATATCAATAATCTCAGATATGCAGATGACACCACCCTTATGGCAGAAAGTGAAGAGGGGCTAAAAAGCCTCTTGATGAGAGTGAAAGTGGAGAGTGAAAAGGTTGCCTTAAAGCTCAACATTCAGAAAACGAAGATCATGGCATCTGGTCCCATCACTACATGGGAAATAGATGGAGACACAGTGGAAACAGTGTCAGACTTTATTTTTCTGGGCTCCAAAATCACTGCAGATGGTGACTGCAGCCATGAAATTAAAAGACGCTTACTCCTTGGAAGGAAAGTTATGAGCAACCTAGATAGCATATTCAAAAGCAGAGACATTACTTTACCAACAAAGGTTCGCCTAGTCAAGGCTATGGTCTTTCCTGTGGTCATGTATGGATGTGAGAGCTGGGCTGTGAAGAAGGCTGAGCGCCGAAGAATTGATGCTTTTGAACTGTGGTGTTGGAGAAGACTCTTGAGAGTCCCTTGGACTGCAAGGAGATCCAACCAGTCCATTCTGAAGGAGATCAATCCTGGAATTTCTTTGGAAGGAATGATACTAAAGTTGAAACTCCAGTATTTTGGCCACCTCATGTGAAGAGTTGACTCATTGGAGAAGACTCTGATGCTGGGAGGGATTGGGGGCAGGAGGAGAAGGGGACGACAGAGGATGAGATGGCTGGATGGCATCGCTGACTTGATGAATGTGAGTCTGAGTGACCTCCGGGAGCTGGTGATGTACAGGGAGGCCTGGCGTGCTGCGATTCATGGGGTCGCAAAGAGTCGGACATGACTGAGCAACTGATCTGATCTGATCTGATCTGGACTCCACCTGGGGATGGGAGCTGGTTGCCAGAGGGACAAACCAGGTGATTAGAGGGTTGAATATTTTAATCCAATCCCCTGATTTCCTACGGAGTGGAGAGTGCTGGTGATGAGCCAATGGCCAATGACCGATGATTTAATCAATCATCTCTAAGTAATGAAGCCACCATAAAATCTCAAAATAATGGAGTACAGAGAACTTCCAGGTTGGTGAACATGTGAAAATTTGGGAAGAGTGACATCCTGGAGGGGGCAGAGAAACTCTGTCCTTTCCCCTCACCTTGCCCTATGTATCTCTCCCATCTGACTGTATATGAGTTATAATAAATTGGTCATCTGTTTGAGATGCTTCTCGGATCTCTGTGAGCCAGTCTAGCAAATTAATGAAACCTAATGAAGGATCCTCGAGGAAGGCAATGGCACCCCACCCCAGTACTTATGCCTGGAAAATCTCATGGACGGAGGATCCTGGTAGGCTCCAGTCCATGGGGTCGCTAAGAGTCAGACACGACTGAGCGACTTCACTTTCACTTTTCACTTTCATGCATTGGAGAAGGAAATGGCAACCCACTCCAGTGTTCTTGCCTGGAGAATCCCAGGGACAGGGGAGCCTGGTGAGCTTCCGTCTATGGGGTCGCACAGAGTCAGACACGACTGAAGCGACTTAGCAGCAGCAGCAGCAGCAGCAATGAAGGATCCTGGGAAACTTCCATCTAAACAAGTTTGTCAGAATCACAGGTGACAACCTGAACTTGAGACTGGAAACGGAAGGAAGTGAGGGGCAGTCTAGTCAGACTGAGCTCTTAACCTGTGGAATCTGATGCTGCCTCCAGGTCCAGTGTCAGGCTGAGTTCATTGATTTATGGGACCTCCAGCTGGTTTCACAGAATTTCTTGGTGTGGAGAAAGCTCCACATGTCAGAATTGGTGTCAGAATCATTACCAGCCCTGCCACTCATTTCCCTAAGATGGGGCAGTAATGAGGGAAAGAACTGTGGAGCAGGGCTGAGTGAGGCAGGAGGAGGAGGGTCTGTCCCCCTGCTAGTCCTGTCTTTTTTAGATTGTTGGGTAAATAAACCTGTAGTTTTCATCTCAGGCACCTTCATTCGTCCCAAGCCTCCCACAGACAAAGGTGGTTCCTGACACAGCAGCTCAGAATCTAGCCTGGAAACGCTGGCTGGACTGTTCTTGTGTGGAATCTGAGTCCTTCCCTGAGAATGGCATTGGCACAGGGTGTTTCCAAAGAAAAACCCTTTGTGTGAAGGGCAGTTGATCAGTGTGGAGCTTGTGCTAGCAACTGAGCCCCTCTCGATACAACAAGGTGGTCACTATGTGCTCTATTTCCACACCCATCAAACACTCCTCACTGATGTCAACGTATAACCCCATGGCTTTTAATCTCCATGTGGCTGCTTCCATTCCACAGGATGCTGTGAATCTTGACAAAGGTGTCAGTTCAGTTCAGTCACTCAGTCGTGTCCTACTCTTTGCGACCCCATGAATTGCAGCACGCCAGGCCTCCCTGTCCATCACCATCTCCTGGAGTTCACTCAAACTCACATCCATTGAGTCAGTGATGCCATCCAGCCATCTCATCTTCTGTCGTCCCCTTTTCCTCCTGCCCCCAATCCCTCCCAGCGTCAGAGTCTTTTTCAATGAGTCAACTCTTCGCATGAGGTGGCCAAAGTACTGGAGTTTCAGCTTTAGCATCATTCCTTCCAAAGAAATCCCAGGGCTGATCTCCTTCAGAATGGACTGGTTGGATCTCCTTGCTACTAGGGTTAATTAACCACTTAATGAAGCTTGTTAATGAGTTAACTGGCATTCAACACATTTTAGCCAAAATACAGAATTTCTACTGTGCAAATTCACATGGACAGAGTCAAATTTCCTATAATTTTTAGAATAGATGCTCTATAATCAAGGCATCTTCTCTGTGTCTTGTTACTTTCAGTTAATCTTTATTTTTAACATTGAATATACAAAATGCATGCAATTTAACTTTCCCATAACTAATTTTGTGGAGAGATGTTTGGTTAATCTTCCAGTCTGTGGTGATGCACAATTATAACAATGGAAATTTGTACAATGATTGTTTTCTAAAAATATTTTAAGACATAGATGCATTTTAGTTTAAACATGGATTATCTCTGGGCATTAAGGAAAATTTACACAGAATTCCCTTACCCATTACATTTGCAAGTTTTCTTCATTAATATTTTTCATATGATGCCTGAAAAAATGTTGATGACACAACTTGCATAAGTTCTTATGATAACTTATTAAATTATACTTTAATACTCTAATCTTAATATTATTTTAAATTTTATATAAGCTTTATAATATAAATATACATGAAATATATAAGTAGTTTAAAGGGCCAGAGAAGTGAAAACACACAGAAAACCCTACAACTCTAAGATGAGAAATGGCATTGAACACTGAAACTGGCTTCACCACTGGGGCTAAAATGACTTGACTTGAAAACATGGATGACTGGTGGGGCCAGGGAGGGCCAGCATGGTGCTGCCCGCAGGGTCTTCATGCCACTCAGTGTGACCTATGGCAGTCTGAATAACAGGTATGCACCAGCAGAAGCACATGGAACTTGACCAGAACAGCAGTAGCCAGTAGAGAGTGGATATTGTCTGCAGGAAGGAGGAAGTCAGCCAGGAAGTCACTGCCCAGGTCTAATCTTGAGGTCAGAAACCAGCTGTGGCTGGAGGAGGTCCTTTTTGAACCAGCAGGTTCTCAAGATCCACTGCCCTTCTCCTGCCTTATGGGACCCACTGGCACCACTTTGCTGGCCCAGACATGTCAGGGATGAGTGAGGAAGAAGGTTAATTACTGGAGGTGAAAAGGAAAAACCTAAGAGTGAGTTCATCCATTAATACAAGAAGGGTTAATCATTTTTTAAAATAATAGATTCTGTTGAGAGAAGGACAAAGGGAATTCAACACATACAGATCTCAGACTATCTGCCGAGGACATTTGGGTACATTTTGTGGTAACTGTTGAGGATAGAGCTCTTTCACATTTACTTAACTGATTACCCCTTGGGTTTTGAGGTCATCTTGTTCATTTAGCAGAGAAAAAGACAGACCAGAAAGGGTAAGATAAATTGCCTCAAGTCACACAGCTACACAATGAGAGTGGAAGGAGAGCCTACTGTGTGAGAGATGGCACTCCTTGGGATGAGGAATAAGACACAAAGACTGTTATGACAGGAAAAACTAGTTGTTCCATTACTCATGAGCTCAGGGAAAATACAAATATTTGTGTGCTTTCCACCTTGGGCATTCGCTAACTGACAAGAATTCATCAAAGCTTTGAGGTTGCACAGGATATTGTGGTCATTTGTTTTAATTTCTTAGATACATGGATTTAACATCTTCCATACACATTGATCATGGGATGACTTCTCACATTCTAGCAGTTCTGAAAATGTCCATATAAACATAATTGGGTTTTATCATTATTTGTTTTTTTTTTCATTTTATAAAAATTACATATGACTTTCCATGAAATGTGGAGCATCCTGATGAGATATCACTTTGTGATACAATTCAGTTAGCTTCTGAGGAGCTTGGTCTGGGTCGGTTGCTCTTTTAGTACAGACTCCTGGCTCTGCATGTTCTCTTTGTTGGGGAGTCTGCCATGGCCTGCTCCCCTAGCTTGGCAGGGTTGGATGTTGCTTACCAAACTCTCCTGAGATGAACATGGAGTGCTGGTCACCCCACAGAACCATCAGACTATACAGTAGCACATACTTGCCCATTGTAGAGCTCAAAGAATGCTTATTTGATAATCTTGACTTGTTGAATCTTGATTTCTTCCTTCTGCCTCTGTGGCAAACCATGAGGGCTGTCCCTTTGGAGAGGGAGAGGGTGTGCACTGCTGAGAATTTCTTGATCTCTAAGCAGACACTGTCATTTGCCACCCCTCAGCTGCTCCCCTGCACACCTGTCTCTTCTAGAAAAGTTAGATCAGGGGGCCCTGAGTTCTTGCAAGTGTACCAGGGGTGTGTGTGTGTGTGTGTTCTAGGGGTCTGGGAAGGGCTTTTCCTCTGAAAGGGGCTCCCTTTGCATGTTGCTGGATGGGCATCCCATAAGGAAATCTGTGATTTCTGTGCTAAGTCACTTCAGTTGTGTCTGACTCTTTGCAGCTCTGTGGACTGTAGTCCCCCAGGCTCCTTTGTCTGTGAGATTCTACAGGCAAGAATAAGGGAATGGGTTGTCATTTCTTACTCCAGGGGACCTTCCCAACCCAGGGATCAAACCTGCGTCTCTTCCATCCCCTGCATTGGCAGGTGGTTTTTTCACCACTAGCACCACCAGGAAAATCAGTATTTTTATTTTTAAATTATAACAGAAGACCCAAAGAGTCAAAGGAGCTTGCAACAAAGGAATCCTCTTAGTCAAGGAATCAATAAACTGGGTGTTTCAGAAAACAAAACCTATTCAAGTGTGTTAGTGAAAGTGAAAGTGAAGTTGCTCAGTTGTGTTTGACTCTTTGCAACCCCATGGACTGTAGCCTACCAGGCTCCTCCATCCATGGGATTCTCCAGGCAAGAGTACTGGAGTGGGTTGCCATTTCCTAGGAGCAGGAATTGCAGGGGGAAAAAACAGAGTCCTTATCCCCAGGGGAGCTGTGAGGCAAGTACCCGGACCCTACTCCCCAACCCCAGCCCAAACATTGCGCCAGAGTACATCTCAACTAGTCTTTTCCTTTGTGAAAGTTGGTCAGTACTTAGAAGGCCATTTCCAATGAAAGACTTGAATCCCATTTAGGAGTTTTTTATTTTATTTTATTTTTTTTTAATTTTTTTTGTTTTGTTTTCTTTTTTTATTTATTTTATTATTATTATTATTATTTTAATTTTTCTTAACTTTACAATATTGTATTACTTTTACTATACATCGAGATGGATCCGCCACCAGAATACACGTGCTCCCCATCCTGAACCCTCCTCCCTCCCCCTCCCACACCATCCCTCCAGGTCATCCCAGTGCTCCAGTCCCAGGCATCTGTTATCGGGCATCGTACCTGGACTGACTCGTTTCAGATATGATATTATACATATTTCAATGCTATTCTCCCCAATCGTCCCACCCTCTCCCAGTCCCAGAGTCCAAAAGTCTGTTCTATACATCAGTGTCTCTTTTGCTGTCTCATAAGCAGGGTGATTGTTACCATCTTTCTAAATTCCATATATATGCGTTAGTATACTGTATTTGTGTTTTTCTTTCTGGCTTACTTCACTCTGTATAATAGGCTCCAGTTCCATCCACCTCCTTAGAACTGATTCAAATGTATTCTTTTTAATGGCTGAGTAATACTCCATCGTGTATATGTACCACAGCTTGCTTATCCATTCATCTGTGGATGTACATCTAGGTTGCTTCCACGTCCTGGCTATTGTAAACAGTGCTGCTATGAACATTGGGGTACACGTGCCTCTTTCAATTCTGGTTTTCTCAGTGTGTATGCCCAGCAGTGGGATTGCTGGGTCATAAGGCAGTTCCATTTAGGAGTTTTAAAAAGCACATTCTCCTCTTCAATGGCATTGATATAGCTTTCTGGAAATCCTGTCAGGTTACTGGTCAGTTGTTTAATTGCTCTGTCTTAGGTTTCTCTTTTAAACAACTACCAACCATCGATTTTGCTCCTAAGGAAAAGGCCATTGTGGCTAAGCTAGGTTGTCTTTATTCTGTGTCTCTGACCAGGAAGGTGGGGCACCTCTTACATGGATGAAGGAGGGAAAAAACTCAAGAGAAGTCAGGAGAGCTGGGGCCTCCTCTAACTGACCTCTGGCATGCCCCCATGAAGCAATTACAAAGACTGCCCCAGAGCCAAGGGAAAGCATGGAAACAAGAATTTAACACACACATTTAAAACTACCTTGGTCGGACCTCAGGCCATGAGTCACTACATTCCTCCCACATGAAGTTACATTCACCCTCGTGAGTCTTCCATGAAGTCCCAATATTGCCTGTGTCAGATGAGGTTTCTTGGATGAAGTTTATCTGTTCCTCTCTTCACTAATTACAACTGTGGAGCAGGTTCTTCTGCTGAAAAGTGGAGAATTGGAGGCCACAGGTACACTGGTCCATGTGGGCCCAGACCCATTGAATAGGGCCCAGGTATGTTCCCCCAGCAATTATTTATGGCTCCTGGTGTAATAGAGAAGAACACAACTTACTCCATATTGGATTTATTCCTTTAGCTCTAACTCTTGTGCTTTGTTGCCTGTGCTTAGTCATCTTGGCTCTGAACATTTTATAAAAGAATGTTGCCCATATCCTGAGATATATAGGAAATCCCATTCTCAAGGCTCTGGCCTTTAAAGGTATAACCTTTTCCCATTTGTATAGAGATAAAAGGCTGCAGAACAGAGAAGTTTGTCTTGTTGGAGGTTTGCAGGAACATATTGACCTGACCTAGGCAGACAAGCTGGAAGAATGAAGGATTCCAGCACCATGAATTTTACAACCAGCCACACTCCCTCTCCTTTTAATTTAAAAGAAGCCTGCATTCTAATTTAGGGAAGATGTTTCTTTGGGACACTAGTCCTCCATCTTCTTGGTCTCCTGGCTTTCCAAAATAGAGTCACTATTCCTTGTACAACTTGTTTCTCAATTTATGGGACTGTTTTGCCACGAACAATATGAACTTGGATTCAGTAACACTGGCTCCAGCCTTTGGGCTATAGAGTAATCCTTTTGTCATAAGGAACGAGCAGTTTCTGGAGCTGAGTAGTTTTTTCAGCCTGATTCATGCTGTAAAACAAATGATCACAAATTAATGGCTTTGACACCATCGGTTGATAATCTCACAGTTTTACTGCTTGCTCTTAGCTCCTGGAGGCCACCTGAAGATCCTTGCCCAGGTGGCCTCAACAGGCAATTCACAGCATGGGAGTTGACTTTCTTCCAGGCCAGCCTGAACGCTTCTCAGGGATTGCTCTCTGTTCTCCCACTTTTTTTTAAAATTAAATTTATTTATTTTAATTGGAGGTTACTTTACAATATTGTATTGGTTTTGCCATACATCAACATGAATCTGCCACAGGTGTACAAGTGTTCCCCATCCTGAACCCCCCTCCACCTTCCTCCCCATATCATCCCTCTGGGTCATCCCAGTGCACAAGCCCCAAGCATCCTGTATCCTGCATCAAATCTGGACTGGTGATTTGTTTCTTATATATTATACATGTTTCAATGCCATTCTCCCAAATCATTACCCCTCCCTCTCCCACAGAGTCCAAAAGACTGTTCTATACATCTGTGTCTCTTTTGCTCTCTCGCATACAGGGTTACTGTTATCATCTTTCTAAATTCTATATATATGCGTTACTATACTGTATTGGTATCTCTGATTTTCTTGAATAGATCCCTAGTCTTTCCCATTCTGTTGTTTTCCTCTATTTCTTTGCATTGATCGCTGAAGAAGGCTTTCTTATCTCTTCTTGCTATTCTTTGGAACTCTGCATTTAGATGTTTATATCTTTCCTTTTCTCCTTTGCTTTTCGCTTCTCTTCTTTTCACAGCTATTTGCAAGGCCTCCCCAGACAGCTATTTTGCTTTTTTGCATTTCTTTTCCATGGGGGTGGTCTTGATCCCTGTCTCCTGTACAATGTCACGAACCTCATTCCATAGTTCATCAGGCACTCTATCTATCAGATCTAGGCCCTTAAATCTATTTCTCACTTCCACTGTATAATCATAAGGGATTTGATTTAGGTCATACCTGAATGGTCTAGTGGTTTTCCTTACTTTCTTCAGTTTCAGTCTGAATTTGGCAATAGGAGTTCATGGTCTGAGCCACAGTCAGCTCCTGGTCTTGTTTTTGCTGATTGTATAGAGCTTCTCCATCTTTGGCTGCAAAGAATATAATAGATCTGATTTCGGTGTTGACCATCTGGTGATGTCCATGTATAGAGTCTTCTCTTGTGTCGTTGGAAGAGGGTATTTGCTATGACCAGTGCATTTTCTTGGCAAAACTCTGTTAGTCTTTGCCCTGCTTCATTCTGTATTCCAAGGCCAAATTTGCCTGTTACTCCAGGTGTTTCTTGACTTCCTACTTTTGCATCCCAGTCCCCTATAATGAAAAGGACATCTTTTTTGGGTGTTAGTTCTAAAAGGTCTTGTAGGTCTTCATAGAACCGTTCAACTTCAGCTTCTTCAGCATTACTGGTTGGGGCATAGACTTGGATTACTGAGACATTGAATGATTTGCCTTGGAAACGAACAGAGATCATTCTATCGTTTTTGAGATTGCATCCAAGTACTGCATTTCGGACTCTTTTGTTGACCATGATGGCCACTCCATTTCTTCTGAGGGATTCCTGCCCGCAGTAGTAGATATAATGGTCATCTGAGTTAAATTCACCCATTCCAGTCCATTTTAGTTCGCTGATTCCTAGAATGTCAACATTCACTCTTGCCATCTCTTGTTTGACCACTTCCAATTTGCCTTGATTCATGGACCTGACATTCCAGGTTCCTATGCAATATTGCTCTTTACAGCATTGGACTTTGCTTCTATCACCAGACACATCCACAGCTGGGTATTCTTTTTGTTTTGGCTCCATCCCTTCATTCTTTCTGGAGTTATTTCTCCACTGATCTCCAGTAGCATATTGTGCCCCTACTGACCTGGGGAGTTTCTCTTTCAGTATCCTATCATTTTGCCTTTTCTTACTGTTCATGGGGTTCTCAAGGCAAGAATACTGAAGTGGTTTGCCATTCCCTTCTCCAGTGGACCACACCCTGTCAGATCTTTCCACCATGACCCGCCCATCCTGGGTTGCCCCAGGGGCATGGCTTAATTTCATTGAGTTAGACAAGGCTGTGATCCTGGTGTGATTAGATTGACTAGTTTTCTGTGAGTATGGTTTCAGTGTATGCCCTCTGGGCTCCAAAATCACTGCAGATGGTGACTGCAGCCATGAAATTAAAAGACGCTTACTCCTTGGAAGGAAAGTTATGACCAACCTAGATAGCATATTCAAAAGCAGAGACATTACTTTGCCAACAAAGGTTCGCCTAATCAAGGCTATGGTCTTTCCTGTGGTCATGTATGGATGTGAGAGCTGGACTGTGAAGAAGGCTGAGCACCGAAGAATTGATGCTTTTGAACTGTGGTGTTGGAGAAGACTCTTAAGAGTCCCTTGGACTGCAAGGAGATCCAACCAGTCCATTCTGAAGGAGATCAGCCCTGGGATTTCTTTGGAGGGAATGATGCTAAAGCTGAAACTCCAGTATTTTGGCCACCTCATGTGAAGAGTTGACTCATTGGAGAAGACTCTGATGCTGGGAGGGATTGGGGGCAGGAGGAGAAGGGGATGACAGAGGATGAGATGGCTGGATGGCATCACTGACTAGATGGATGTGAGTCTCAGTGACCTCTGGGAGCTGGTGATGGACAGGGAGGCCTGGCGTGCTGTGGTTCATGGGGTCGCAAAGAGTCGGACACGACTGAGCGACTGATCTGATCTGATCTGATACTGTATTGGTGTTTTTCTTTCTGGCTTTACTCTGTATAATAGGCTCCAGTTTGAGCCACCTCATTAGAACTGATTCAAATGTATTCTTTTTAATGGCTGAGTAATACTCCATTGTGTATATATACCACAGCTTTCTTATCCAATCATCTGCTGATGGACATCTAGGTTGCTTCCATGTCCTGGCTACTATAAACAGCACTGTGATGAACATTGGGGTACACATGTCTCTTTCAATTCTGGTTTCCTCAGTGTGTATGCCCAGCAGTGGGATTGCTGGGTCTCCCACTTTTAAAGGGCTCATGGGATTAGCTCAGGCCCACTTGAAGAACTGACCAATCCTAAGGTCAGCAGATGTGAGACCTTATTCACATCTGCTAATCCACTCACAGCTGTCTTTTAAATAGTGTTTGATTAGATAGCTGGAGGAAGGTGTATATCCACCTGGATCCTAGAGTTTCAGGAGCTTTTAGAATCCTGCCCCTTGCCACATGAACCCTTATAGCCGTGGGGTCCAAGAGCTGCATTTTGCTGATCCCTGTTTAGTCCAAGTTGGTAGTGTTTTCATTGAATAATTCTCTTAAAACCTCTGTGCCTTTCCTATGAGATTGGGGTATATTACCTAAGCAAATGTCAGACCTACAAATCTTTCTTTTTTCTCTCTCTCTCCTATGTACTTTTTGCACAACCCAGTCTCAGGGTAGCCAGAGTAATCCGTTTGGGGTTAAAGGCTCCCAGATTATGTTCCAAGAACTATATCTTTTAAATTTTCTTACACAGTTTTAATTCTTAACATCTTCATTGCAAATACATTTTATTAATTTTTATTTATTTACTTATTTTATTTTATTGTTCATTTCACTTCATTTGTTTTTCCAAATTAAATTTATACCAAGTTTATTTGACTATTTGGGACATCTGTTAGAGATTTTTTATTTTTTAGTTATTTTAAATTTTATTAATAATATATATAAATACTGATACTTTTCTGTTGAAGCTTATCTATAGAATAGCTATAGATATAGATACCAATATCCTATTGAATCTTTTTAATGAGACTTTTTTATTTTTACTAATACAGTTATTAACTTGGATGCATGTGCTCAGTTGCTCAGTCATGTCTGACTCTGCAACTCCATGGACTGTAGCTTGCTAGGCTCCTCTGTCCATGGGATTTTCCTGGCAAGAATACTGGAGTGGGTTGCCATTTCCTCCTCTAGGTGATCTTCCTGAACCAGGGATCGAACCTGCATCTCCTATATTGGCAGGCAGATTCTTTATCACCGAGCCACCTGGGAAGCCCCCTACTTATTAACCTATTATTACCTATTTCACAACATTTTTAAAAATTAAATTTTATTTTGCTTTTTTATTGTTAGCTAAGTTTATTTTCTTTATGGTCTTTTTTGGTGAATTTGGATCTTTCTCTTTTTACTTAGATATAGGAAAATTAGATTGAGGAATTACTTGGTTTAATTTGCATAGAATTATAGAAGTAGCTGATCATGTAAGAACAACCAGTTTTTGATAATAGGATTGCTGCTTCTGGCATGGGAAGAGAAGGTTTGATTTTCAAGATGATGAGTTGGAACACAAACTCAAGCATATTGTCTTGAGATTTTTTGGGTAATATGTCCTCTGACTTTTAAAACCCCAATATCCTCTATTAAGTTATCTCTGGTCTCAAAAGTACACCATGTGACACCCAAAACTCATGCATCCTAAGAGTTATAGGTAGGAGGAGTTAGGAGAGAGTCGGGGAAGGCAATGGCACCCCACCCCAGTACTTTTGCCTGGAAAATCCCATGGACGGAGGAGCCCGGTAGGCTCCAGTCCACGGGGTCGCTAAGAGTCGGACACGACTGAGCGACTTCACTTTCACTTTTCACTTTCATTCATTGGAGAAGGAAATGGCAACCCACTCCAATGTTCTTGCCTGGAGAATCCCAGGGACAGGGGAGCCTGGTGAGCTTCCTTCTATGGGGTCGCACAGAGTCAGACACGACTGAAGCGACTTAGCAGCAGCAGCAGCAGCAGCAACTCTAAATACAACACCTGGCCCATGCAGTTCTGTCATATCTCAACTCCTGTTTCCTTCCACCTGATGGACAGACGAAATAGTCTGTGCCTTTCTCATACCTGTGCACTTTATATGATCTACATTACTCCTTCAGCTTACTTTGAATTATCAAGTCATTGTCCTTTAATACACTCTACAGAATAATAGTTGGGGCTTTCCAGGTGTCAGAGTGATAAAGAATCTGCCTGCTAATGCGGAAGATGCAAGAGACGAGGATTTGATCCCTGGCTCAGGAAGATCCCCTGGAGTAGGAAATAACACATTCCAGTATTCTTGCCTGGAAAATTCCATGGACAGAGGAGCCAGGAGGGCTACACTCCATGGGGTTGCAAAGAGTTGGACATGACTGAGTGACTAAGCACAGCCACACAAAATTATAGTTAGTATTAATAGCTATTTAGTACAAAGATTAGGGCTTCCCAGGTGGTGCTAGTGGTAAAGAGTCTGCCTGCCAGTGCAGGAGACATAAGAGACACCGTTTCAGTCCCTGGGTTGGGACGATCCCCTGAGGAGGGAATGGCAACCCACTCCAGTATTCTTGCCTGGAGAATTTCATGGAAAGAGGAGCATGGTGGGTTAGAGTCCATAGGGTTGCAAAGAGTTGGACGTGACTGAGGCAACTTAGCACGTAGTAGTACAAAGATCAGCCCCCCATATGTTCTTGTTTGGTCTACCAGTTTGTGTGTGCTGACTCATTATTAAGGAAGAATAGCCTCCTGGTGGGGTCCCCAAGACAAATTTCCCTATATTGAATGGCCATTAATGTGGGTCTCTTGCTTACCTTGTAAGACAAACCCTTGAGCTATGCTCATAGCTTGTGGGGTCCCCAAGACAAATTTCCCTATATTGAATGGCCATTAATGTGGGTCTCTTGCTTACCTTGTAAGACAAACCCTTGAGCATAGCTCATATCCTTGAGCTATGCGTCTCAAGGATACCACTCTTTTGTCATAAGACTCATTTCATGTGGGCTACCCTGAACACACATAACTATTACACAGAGACATTGTATATATAAAAGGGGAATATAAAAGGGAGTATATTTAAGAGTCAGCCTTCATGGAGTTTACTATTGCAAGGTGAATGCCAAGAGGGATCCCAATGGAAGGAGAAAGAATACAGAACAAGGGGAAGTTCTGTGAATGACATTGTATTTCATCTGGGCTTTGAAAGATGGATAGAATGTGGTGGTCATGGAGACTGGGGAGTGAACACATCAAGCAGAAGGAATACTATGGCTTAACCTTTAGCATCTTTCCAAGTTTCTTTCATCTAGTTATCTCAATTATCTTCATAAATCCTTTGAGATATAAATATTATTATTAAATTATAAAACAATATGCTTATATTATCTTCAGTTATATTATTTTATCATACCATCTTCTAAAGATGGATTCAATATTCTTCTTTGGATTCCATATTAAGTCTATTAGCTTATATTTCAGAAACTACTTAATTTTTCAAACATTAAAAGAGTATTCAATGCCTATGAAATCATCCCATTTTAGACATAAGTCAACCTGGACTATATTCATATAATTAAAAACAATTAGCTTGGGCTCTCTTTACTCTAATTGGTCAGTTGCTAGGTATCGTGTAAACCCAGCAGGGAACTTTTATTTTGACTCTTTATATTAATGTAAAAAATTATGCTTAAGAATACAAGGAAGAATGATTCCAGGGTGTTTTGCCATGTGTTGCAATGGTCTTTGTTTCCTTCCAGTATACTTATCTCCGAACCCATCATTTTATTGGCTCCATGGTCATAAATGTTTTCAGGAAGTGCTTTCTGAAACAATAAAGACCTCTTTGCTCCATTATCAAAAAGTTCCCTGCTTTTCATGCAGCATTTTGTTTTGGCTACATTCAGGGTAAAAAAAGAGGAGGCTTTGTTGATCAGGCTTACATACTAAAACCTGAAATTTGGGAATCTGAAAAGTGAGAATAATTTGATATTTTTCTTTTTATGAATATTTAGAAATGTTTATTTCCAGTTTTCACTTAGGTGTAATTTTCTCTAAGTATAAAAACAATCATAACATTAAGAAAGAGTACTAGCATCTTGGTCGTTATAATCTCTGATGTGTCTTCAGCGCTTCAGTCCCTGTGCTTTATTCTCACCATGACATGGACACTCTCAGCCTCATTTTCCAGTGGAAGAAACAGAATCTTGGCGAGAACAGGTGACTTTTACCAGGTGTTGAGGCCATGAACTCAAGTCTTTCCCACTGTGTTCCCCAACTGAAAAACCATTTTTCATCTTCAAAAGAAAACAAACAAAATCAACAAAAATTCTCTTTTCTACCTCTGGATTCAGATGACAGTTACAATTTGCCCAAGAATATTGAGCAATATCAAATGACTTTTTTTTTTTTTTTTTTTTTGGCCCTGAACACTGGAGATGAACCACAAGTTATTATAACAAAACTGGTCATTGCTCTTGCCAAAGTATTTCATCAGCTTCTGGCGTCTTCTTATATCTTGATATGCTTATCCAACATGACTGATGGCTTGGTTCTTAATAAGTAGGCTAGTTAAGCAGAGCAGTTAATGACAGGAGAAATTTTTTTTGGCTCCAGGGCTCGGCATGCACAGACAGGACCCTGCATGAATTCCCCCAGCATGTGACGATAAGATGCTTCTAGTCTGCCAGCATCAAGCAGCTTCATTAATTAAAAACACATTGCATGTTATCACAAAAGATTGATTTTTCTAGGAAGAATTACCCTTTGGCATTTATGATGAGCATGAAGAAAAACAGATAATAATGCTGCAGACATAACTTTCTTTAATTTAGGACAGCAAATATTTAAGATTAGGATTAAGGCTTCAGGAAAGAGCCTTTAGTTATCATTCTGCAAAGAAACTATTTGGACAGTTGTTTTCCTTTGTTTAGGCTGGTTCTGAAGGGTAAACATTTACTCAGCCATATAGAGCATCTGTGATTTAACATGATAAGGCCCTAAAGTATAAAACACAGAGTTGAGCACAGTACTTCATCCTTTTATGCTTAAAACAGAACAATGCAAAATAAGCAATAAATGAATTAATAAAAAATTTACAAAGCTGCCAAACACTGAAAAAATCTAGCAGAATCAAGATATTTCTTTGAAGGACATTATTGATATTTTCAGCGAGAAGAGCAGTGTTCTGAGTTTGAGTTTTAAAGCCATGTGGTATTAAGAGGACCCACCCCATAGCACTGATGTAGAACTTGGAAATTGGAGTTCAAATCTGTAAGAATTGGCTGACATGAATGTCCAACTCTATGTAAACATTTCCAATATTCTGTCTGGCAGTTTTGTAGCTCCTGCTTCAATTTCACCTCAGACCTCATCAGGTTACAAAACTTGCATTAAAACTAGAAGAATTCCAACTGACAAAAAGTCCTCCTTAAAAAATTAAAATGATACTTTTTGCTTTCTGGTGAGAACCATTTAGATTTGAAGACTTCTACCATCTCTAACCCAAGTGTTCTCTACTCACACTAAGTCTACTTCTTATGGTTTAAAGATATTTTCCAGACCTCTTTAACATCTGGGGTCTCTTCTTCACATGTGGTGGTTTGTCAGGGACTCAAAATCAAGCATAATCCAACAGCAAAGACAATGAAACATCACGTTCTTAGGTCTCTACTACTTACATATATTAAAACTATCTCAGTAGAGTTTAGATGTTTATCCACAGCTTTCATGGTATTTCCAAGTCTGAGATGATGGTATGCCCTTCTGTAGCATTCCTCCATGAATTGCTCTTTAAGTAATTCTCCTACTGCATGGGTCTAGTTGAGCTGGAAGACCAAGGGCAGGCATGCTGCTTTTACGCTATTAAACACTGCCTCATTCTTTCAGCCACCTAATGTTGACCTGCCTTTTGTGTTCTGCTGTAGATACTGACAGCAAATGTTCAAGCAGCTGCCCTAACTCCATAGTTGCTCCTGCTGCTAAGTCGCTTCAGTCGTGTCTGACTCTGTGCCACCCCGTGGACTGGAGCCTACCAGGCTTCTCCGTTCATGGGATTCTCCAGGGAAGAACACTGGAGTGGGTTGCCATTTCCTTCTCCAATGCATGAAAGTGGAAAGTGAAAGAAGTCGCTCATTTTTTGCATTTATTTC
Organism: Tragelaphus eurycerus; assembly: GCA_935064755.1. Lineage (NCBI taxonomy): Eukaryota > Metazoa > Chordata > Mammalia > Artiodactyla > Bovidae > Tragelaphus > Tragelaphus eurycerus. The sequence continues at coordinate 20,599,992 of CAKXYN010000002.1, read as the reverse complement.
TGCTCTAATTTTTAAGATTTCTTTCCTTCTACTAACCTTGGGGTGCTTCATTTCTTCCTTTTCTAGTTGCTTTAGGTGTAGAGTTAGGTTATTTATTTGGCTTTTTTCTTGTTTTTGAGGTATGCCTGTATTGCTATGAACTCCCCTTAGGACTGCTTTTACAGTGTCCCATAGGTTTTGGGTTGTTGTGTTTTCATTTTCACTCGTTTCTATGCAGAATTTGATTTCTTTTTTGATTTCTTCTGTGATTTGTTGGTCATTCAGGAGCGTGTTGTTCAGCCTCCATATGTTGGAATTTTTAATAGTTTTTCTCCTGTTATTGAGATCTAATCTTACTGCATTGTGGTTAGAAAAGATGCTTGGAATGATTTCAATTTTTCTGAACTTACCAAGGCTAGATTTATGGCCCAGGATGTGGTCTATCCTGGAGAAGGTTCCATGTGTGCTTGAGAAAAAGGTGAAATTCATTGTTTTGGGATGAAATGTCCTATAGATATCAATTAGGTCTAACTGGTCTATTGTATCGTTTAAAGTTTGTGTTTCCTTGTTAATTTTCTGTTTAGTTGATCTATCCATTGGTGTGAGTGGGGTATTAAAGTCTCCCACTGTTATTGTGTTATTGTTGATTTCTCCTTTCATACTTGTTAGTATTTGTCTTACATATTGCGGTGCTCCTATGTTGGGTGCATATATATTTATAATTGTTATATCTTCTTCTTGGATTGATCCTTTGATCATTAGGTAGTGACCTTCTTTGTCTCTTTTCACAGCCTTTGTTTTAAAGTCTATTTTATCTGATATGAGTAATGCTACTCCTGCTTTCTTTTGGTCCCTATTTGCAGGGAAAATCTTTTTCCAGCCCTTCACTTTCAGTCTGTATGTGTCCCCTGTTTTGAGGTGGGTCTCTTATAGACAACATATCTAGGGGTCTTGTTTTTGTATCCATTCGGCCAGTCTCTGTCTTTTGGTTGGGGCATTCAACCCATTTACATTTAAGGTAATTATTGATAAGTATGATCCTGTTGCATTTACTTTATTGTTTTGGGTTTGAATTTATATACCCTTTTTGTGTTTCCTGTCTAGAGAATGTCTTTTAGTATTTGTTGGGGAGCTGGTTTGGTGGTGCTGAATTCTCACAGCAGGATCCTCTATGACCCACCTCCCAGAATATTGGAAATAAAATAAAAAATAAATAAATGGAATCTAATTAAACTTAAAAGCTTCTGCACAACAAAGGAAACTATAAGCAAGGTGAAAAGACAGCCTTCAGAATGGGAGAAAATAATAACAAATGAAGCAACTGACAAACAACTAATCTCAAAAATATACAAGCAACTCCTACAGCTCAGTTCCAGAAAAATAAATGACCCAATCAAAAAATGGGCCAAAGAACTAGGTAGACATTTCTCCAGAGAAGACATACAGATGGCTAACAAACATATGAAAAGATGCTCAACATAACTCATTATCAGAGAAATGCAAATCAAAACTACTATGAGGTACCATTTCACGCCAGTCAGAATGGCTGTGATCCAAAAGTCCACAAGCAATAAATGTTGGAGAGGGTGTGGAGAAAAGGGAACCCTCTTACACTGTTGGTGGGAATGCAAACTAGTACAGCCACTTTGGAGAACAGTATGGAGATTCCTCAAAAAACTGGGAATAGAACTGCCTTATGAACCAGCAATCCCACTGCTGGGCATACACACTGAGAAAACCATAATTGCAGAATTGAAAGAGACATGTGTACCCCAATGTTCATAGCAGCACTGTTTACAACAGCCAGGACTTGGAAGCAACCTAGATGTCCATCAGCAGATGAATGGATAAGAAAGCAGTGGTACATATACACAATGGAGTATTACTCAGCCATTAAAAAGAATGCATTTGAATCAGTTCTAATGAGGTGGATGGAGCTGGAGCCTATTATACAGAGTGAAGTAAGCCAGAAAGAAAAACACAAATACAGTATACCGGAGTCGAACATGACTGAAGTGACAGCAGCAGCAGCAGCAGCAACGCATATATATGGAATTTAGAAGGATGGTAACAATAACCCTGTTTACGAGACAGCCAAAGAGACACTGATGTATAGAACAGACTTTTGGACTCTGGGAACGGGAGAGGGTGGGATGATTTGGGAGAATAGCATTGAAATATGTATAATATCATACCTGAAACGAGTCGTCAGTCCAGGTATGATGCCTAATAACGGATGCCTGGGACTGGTGCACTGGGACGACCCAGGGGGATGATATGGGGAGGGAGGAGGGAGGAGGGTTCAGGATGGGGAACACATGTATACTTGTGGCGGATCCATCTTGATGTATGGCAAAAGCAATACAATATTGTAAAGTTAAGCAAAATAAAATTTAATTAAAAAAAAAAGAAGTTGCTCAGTCGTGTCTGACTCTCAGCGACCCCATGGACTGCAGCCTACCAGGCTCCTCCATCCATGGGATTTTCCAGGCAACAGTACTGGAGTGGGGTGCCATTGCCTTTTCCTAACTCCATAGTTACTGGGTTATAATACTATAAGGAAAAGCAATTGCAGAATTTTCTACTTAAAAAGTTATGACACTGATATGGGGTATTTGCATTAGATACATCAAACGCTGCTGCTGCTGCTGCTGCTAAGTCGCTTCAGTCGTGTCCAACTCTGTGCGATCCCATAGATGGCAGCCCACTAGGCTCCTCTGTCCCTAGGATTCTCCAGGCAAGAATACTGGAGTGGGTTGCTATTTCCTTCTCCAATGCATGAAAGTGAAAAATGAAAGTGAACTCGCTCAGTTGTGTCCGACTCGTAGCCACCCCATGGACTGGAGCCTACCAGGCTCCTCCGTCCATGGGATTTTCCAGGCAAGAGTACTGGGGTGGGGTGCCATTGCCTTCCCCGCTAGAATCTTTAAATTTTTCCTCCTCTGTATATTTCGATACCATACAAACAGTCTGGGCATGATGTAATATCAAACTGCAAAAAAACATTTATTATTCTTATGTTGTGACTTTCTCTGTAGATTCTTTGGATTTTTTTCTTTTTTCTCCCCCTTTTTCCTCCTGTCTGTTGTAGTTGTTGATTTTATTGGCACTATGAAATCTAATTAAGCTTTGGAGCTTTTTTTTTTTTTCTCAGTAACATTTTTTATTACTGTTATAAACCTCTACCTCTACCTTGGACTCTTACTGTTCTGTGGAGTTTTCCTTTTTTCTCTTTTTTTAATTTTAATTTTTTAAACCTATTACTGTTTTTTCTACATTTATTCCTTCGTTTTCCTTTCCTACTGTTCTTTTCCCCTTGCAGTTAACCTTTGTTTTTTCAGATCTAAAAGTGGAATTTTTAAAATTATTTTTTATTGAGGTATAATTGACATATAACATATTATTTTTAGGTGTCCAACACAATGATTGATATTTGTATGTATTATGATATGATCACCTCAGTAAGTCTAGTAAACATCTGTAACCATACACAGTTACAATTTTTTGTCTTGAATAAGATCTTTGCTCCCTTAGAGACTTTCAAATATTCAATACAGTATTGTTGACTACAGTCACCACGCTGTACTTTATAGGCCTATGACTTATTTTTGACTCTCTTCACTCATTTTTCCTACCGAATATCCTTTGTATCTGGCAGTCATCAATCCATTCTCTATATCTACAAGCTCAGTTTTAAAAAATATATATTTTTTTTTTCAGATTTTACATGTAAGTGAGATTGCTTAGTCACTCAGTAGTGTCTAACTCTTGCCATCCTATGGACTATAAAGCCTGCCAGGCTCCTCTGTCCATAGGATTTTTCAGGCAAGAATACTGGAATGGGTTGCCATTTCCTTCTTCAATAAGTGAGACTACATAGTAATTTTTTCTTTATCTTACTTAGAGTAATGCCTTCATAGTCCAACCATATTGTGGCAGATTGCAAGATTTATTTATTTTTTGTGTGGCTGAATAATATTCCATTGTATAAATATATCCTATAATAAGTGAGATTTATTCCTAAGATTTAAGTCTGAATTTGGCAATAAGGAGTTCATGGTCTGAGCCACAGTCAGCTCCTGGTCTTGTTTTTGCTGACTCTATATAGCTTCTCTGTCTTTGGCTGCAAAGAATATAATCAATTTGATTTCGGTGTTGACCATCTGGTGATGTCTATGTATAGAGTCTTCTCTTGTGTTTTTGGAAGAGGGTGTTTGTTATGACTAGTGCATTTTCTTGGCAAAACTCTATTAGTCTTTGCCCTCCTTCATTCCGTATTCCAAGGCCAAATTTGCCTGTTACTCCAGGTGTTTCTTGACTTCCTACTTTTGCATTCCAGTCTCCTATAATGAAAAGGACATCTTTTTTGGCTAGTTCTAAAAGGTCTTGTAGGTCTTCATAGAACCATTCAACTTCAGCTTCTTCAGCATTACTGGTTGGGGCATAGACTTGGATTACTGTGAAACTGAATGGTTTGCCTTGGAAACGAACAGAGATCATTCTGTTGTTTTTGAGATTGCATCCAAGTACTGCATTTCAGACTCTTTTGTTGACCATGATGGCCACTCCATTTCTTCTGAGGGATTCCTGCCTGCAGTAGTAGATATAATGGTCCTCTGAGTTAAATTCACCCATTCCAGTCCATTTTAGTTCGCTGATTCCTAGAATGTCGACATTCACTCTGGCCATCTCTTGTTTGACCACTTCCAATTTGCCTTGATTCATGGACCTGACATTCCAGGTTCTTATGCAGTATTGCTCTTTACAGCATCAGACTTTGCTTCTATCACCAGACACATTCACAGCTGGGTATTCTTTTTGTTTTGGCTCCATCCCTTCATTCTTTCTGGAGTTATTTCTCCACTGATCTCCAGTAGCATATTGGGCCCCTACTGACCTGGGGAGTTTCTCTTTCAGTATCCTATCATTTTGCCTTTTCATACTGTTCATGGGGTTCTCAAGGCAAGAATACTGAAGTGGTTTGCCATTCCCTTCTCCAGCGGACCACACCCTGTCAGATCTCTCCACCATGACCCGCCCATCCTGGGTTGCCCCATGGGCATGGCTTAGTTTCACTGAGTTAGACAAGGCTGTGGTCCTAGTGTGATTAGATTGACTAGTTTTCTGTGAGTATGGTTTCAGTGTGTTTGCCCTCTGATGCCCTCTTGCAACATCTACCATCTTACTTGGGTTCCTCTTACCTTGCGCGTGGGGTATCTCTTCACCGCTGCTCCAGCAAAGCACAGCCAATGCACCTTACCTCGGACTAGGGGGTCTCTCCTCACTGCCGCTCTTTCTGACCTTCAACGTGGGATAGCTCCTCTAGGCTCTCCTGCGCCCGGTCAGCCATGGCTACTTAGACGTGGGGTTGGTCCTCCCGGCCACCACCCCTGGCCTCAGGTGTGGGGGCGCTCCTCCCGCCCGCTGCTCCTGGCCTCGGGCTTGGGGTGTGGGGTATCTCCTCCGAGCCACCGCCCCTGACCTCGGACGTGGGGTAACTCCTCTCGTCGCTGCCACTTACCTCGGACTTGGGGTAACTCCTCTCGTTGCCGCCCCTGACCTCAGACACAGTTAACTCCTCTCGGCCTTTCCTGCGCCATCGCAGTCTGGTACTCTTGGCCGCTGGCCCTGACCTCGGATGTGGGGTGGCTCCACTCCACCCCACTTTAGCGTGCCCGTGGCGGCCGCCTATGCTTTGCCGCGATTAAATTGAACAAAGTAGGGAAAACCACTAGACCATTCAGGTATGACCTAAATCAAATCCCTTATGATTATACAGTGGAAGTGAGAAAAAGATTTAAGGGCCTAGATATAATAGATAGAGTGCCTGATGATCTATGGAATGAGGTTCGTGACATTGTACAAGAGACAGGGATCAAGACCATCCCATGGAAAAGAAATGCAAAAAAGCAAAATGGCTGTCTGGGGAGGCCTTACAAATAGCTGTGACAAGAAGAGAAGTGAAAAGCAAGGAGAAAAGGAAAGATATAAACATCTGAATGCAGAGTTCCAAAGAATAGCAAGAAGAGATAAGAAAGCCTTCTTCAGCAATCAATGCAAAGAAATAGAGGAAAACAATGGAATGGGAAAGCCTAGGGATCTCTTTAAGAAAATCAGAGATACCAAAGGAACATTTCATGCAAAGATGGGCTCGATAAAGGACAGAAATGGTATGGACCTAACAGAAGCAGAAGATATTAAGAAGAGGTGGCAGGAATACACAGAAGAATTGTACAAAAAAGATCTTCAGGACCCAGATAATCATGATAGTGTGATCACTGACCTAGAGCCCGACATCCTGGAATGTGAAGTCAAATGGGCCTTAGAAAGCATCACTAAGAACAAAGCTAGTGGAGGTGATGGAATTCCAGTGGAGCTATTCCAAATCCTGAAAGATCATGCTGTGAAAGTGCTGCACTCAATATGCCAGCAAATTTGGAAAACTCAGCAGTGGCCACAGGACTGGAAAAGGTCAGTTTTCATCCCAATCCCATAGAAAGGCAATGCCAAAGAATGCTCAAACTACCACACAATTGCACTCATCTCACAAGCTAGTAAAGTAATGCTCAAAATTCTCCAAGCCAGGCTTCACCAATATGTGAACCGTGAACTTCCTGATGCTCAAGCTGGTTTTAGAAAAAGCAGAGGAACCAGAGATCAAATTGCCAACATCTGCTGGATCATGGAAAAAGCAAGAGAGTTCCAGAAAAACATCTATTTCTGCTTTATTGACTATGCCAAAGCCTTTGACTGTGTGGATCACAATAAACTGTGGAAAATTCTGAAAGAGATGGGAATATCAGACCACTTGACCTGCCTTTTGAGAAATCTGTATGCAGGTCAGGAAGCAACAGTTAGAACTGGACATGGAACAACAGACTGGTTCCATATAGGAAAAGGAGTACGTCAAGGCTGGATATTGTCACCCTGTTTATTCAACTTATATGCAGAGTACATCATGAGAAACGCTGGACTGGAAGAAACACGAGTTGGAATCAAGATTGCTGGGAGAAATATCAATAACCTCAGACATGCAGATGACACCACCCTTATGGCAGAAAGTGAAGAGGGGCTAAAAAGCCTCTTGATGAAAGTGAAAGTGGAGAGTGAAAAGGTTGGCTTAAAGCTCAACATTCAGAAAACGAAGATCATGGCATCTGGTCCCATCACTTCATGGCAAATAGATGGGGAGACAGTGTCAGACTTTATATTTCTGGGCTCCAAAATCACTGCAGATGGTGACTGTAGCCATGAAATTAAAAGACTCTTACTCCTTGGAAGGAAAGTTATGACCAACCTAGATAGGATATTCAAAAGCAGAGACATTACTTTGCCAACAAAGGTCCGTCTAGTCAAGGCTATTGTTTTCCCTGTGGTCATGTATGGATGTGAGTGTTGGACTGTGAAGAAGGCTGAGCGCCAAATAATTGATGCTTTTGAACTGTGGTGTGGAAGAAGACTCTTGAGAGTTCCCTGGACTGCAAGGAGGTCCAACCAGTCCATTCTGAAGGAGATCAGCCCTGGGATTTCTTTGGAAGGAATGATGCTAAAGCTGAAAGTCCAGTACTTTGGCCACCTCATGCAAAGAGTTGACTCATTGGAGAAGACTCTCATGCTGGGAGGGATTGGGGGCAGGAGGAGAAGGGGACGACAGAGGATGAGATGGCTGGATGGCATCACTGACTCGATGGATGTGAGTCTGAATGAACTCCGGGATTTGATGATGGACAGGGAGGCCTGGCGTGCTACGATTCATAGGGTCGCAAAGAGTCGGACACTACTGAGTGACTGATCTGATCTGATTCGTAAGATGGAAGGATGATTCAGTTCAGTTCAGTTTACTTTAGTATCTCAGTCATGTCCGACTCTTTGTGACCCCGGCCTCCCCTCCCTTCCTCCCTCCCGTTCCTCCTCGTCCCCCCCTCTCCTCTTTCCCCTTCTCCCCCCCCCCCCCATTTCAGACTCTTCTCCAATGAGTCAACCTTCTCATGACCGGCCAAAGTGCTGGAGTTTCAGCTTTAGCATCATTCCTTCCAAAGAAATCCCAGGGCTGATCTTCTTCAGAATGGACTGGTTGGATCTCCTTGCAGTCCAAGGGACTCTCAGGAGTCTTATTCCACACCACAGTTCAGAAGCATCAATTCTTTGGCACTCAGCCTTCTTCACAGTCCAACTCTCACATCAATACATGATCACAGGAAAAACCATAGCCTTGACTAGACGGACCTTTGTTGGCAAAGTAATGTCTCTGCTTTTGAATATGCTATCTAGGTTGGTCATAACTTTCCTTCCAAGGAGTAAGCTTCTTTTAATTTCATGGCTGCAGTCACCATCTGCAGTGATTTTGGAGCCCAGAAAAAGAAAGTCTGACACTGTTTCCACTGTTTCCCCATCTATTTCCCATGAAGTGATGGGAGCGGATCCCATGATCTTCTTTTTTGAATGTTGAGCTTTAAGCCAACTTTTTCACTCTCCACTTTCATTTTCATCAAGAGGCTTTTGAGTTCCTCTTCACTTTCTGCCATAAGGGTGGTGTCATCTGCATGTCTGAGGTTATTGATATTTCTCCCAGCAATCTTGATTCCAGCTTGTGTTTCTTCCAGTCCAGCGTTTCTCATGATGTACTCTGCATATAAGTTAAATAAACATGGTGACAATATACAGCCTTGACGTACTCCTTTTCCTATTTGGATCCAGTCTGTTGTTCGATGACCAGTTCTAACTGTTGCTTCCTGACCTGCATACAGGTTTCTCAAGAGGCAGATCAGGTGGTCTGGTATTCCCATCTCTTTCAGAATTTTCCACAGTTTATTGTGATCCACACAGTCAAAGGCTTTGGCATAGTCAATAAAGCAGAAATAAATGTTTTTCTGGAACTCTCTTGCTTTTACCATGATCCAGTGGATGTTGGCAATTTGATCTCTGGTTCCTCTGCCTTTTCTAAAACCAGCTTGAGCATCAGGAAGTTCACGGTTCATGTATTGCTGAAGCCTGGCTTGGAGAATTTTGAGCATTACTTTACTAGCTTGTGAGATGAGTGCAATTGTGCAGTAGTCTGAGCTTTCTTTGGCATTGCCTTTCTTTGGGATTGGAATGAAAACTGACCTTTTCCAGTCCTGTGGCCACTGCTGAGTTTTCCAAATTTGCTGGCATATTGAGTGCAGCACTTTCACAGCATCATCTTTCAGGATTTGGAATAGCTCCACTGGAATTCCATCACCTCCACTAGCTTTGTTTGTAGTGAAGGCTCACTTGACTTCACATTCCAGGATGCCTGGCTCTAGGTCAGTGATCACATCATCGTGATTATCTGGGTCCTGAAGATCTTTTTTGTACAGTTCTTCTGTGTATTTCTGTCACCTCTTCTTAATATCTTCTGCTTCTATTAAGTCCACACCATTTCTGTCCTTTATCGAGCTCATCTTTGCGTGAAATATTCCCTTGGTATCTCTGATTTTTTGAAGAGATCCCTAGTCTTTTCCATTCTGTTGTTTTCCTCTATTTCTTTACATTGATTGCTGAGGAAGGCCTTCTTATCTCTTCTTGCTATTCTTTGGAACTCTGCATTCAGATGCTTATATCTTTCCTTTTCTCCTTGCTTTTCACTTCTCTTCTTGTCACAGCTATTTGTAAGGCCTCCCCAGACAGCCATTTTGCTTTTTTGCATTTCTATTCCATGGGGATGGTCTTGATCCCTGTCTCTTGAACAATGTCACGAACCTCATTCCATAGATCATCAGGCACTCTATCTATTATATCTAGGCCCTTAAATCTTTTTCTCACTTCTACTGTATAATCATAAGGGATTTGATTCATCATACCCAAAATCAATAAATATGATACATCAGAGTAATAAAATGAGATTAAAAGTTTATAATCATTTCTATAAGTGTAGGAAAACCAGTGATTAAACTAATGATAAATTGATACACTGACAATAATGATAAATAAAGTAAAAATGATAAACTGATAAAAATGATTGAGTAAAATGATAAACTCATTTTAATGATAAAATTCTGAACAAATGAAGTATAGATGTAATGCATCTCAACATAATAATGGCCATATATGACAAGCTTACAATTAACATCATACTCAATGGTAAAAAGCTGAAAGCCTTTTCTCTAAGAGTTGGAACAAAACAAACATGCCCACTGTTGATAGTTTTATTCAACATAGTACTAGAATTATTAGCCAGGAACTTACTCAAGAAAAGACAAAGAAAGAAAGAAAACTACCACACACTGAATTGTCAGTAGTGGTTGGGTTTGGGAATTTCCTGCCAGTTCAGTGGCTAGGACTCTAGCTTCCATTGCAGGGAGCATGGGTTTGATCCTTGGTCAGGAACTAGCTGCGGTCCATGGGGTCGCTAAGAGTCAGACATGACTGAGTGACTTCACTTTCACTTTTCACTTGCATGCATTGAAGAAGGAAATGGCAACCCACTCCAGTGATCTTGCCTGGAGAATCCCAGGGACGGCAGAGCCCAGTGGGCTGCTGTCTATGGGGTCACACAGAGTCGGACATGACTGAAGCGACTTAGCAGTAGCAGCTTAGCAGCAATCAAGAAAATGATATGAAAGTTATCCAAATTGGAAAGGAAGAAGAAAATTCTATTTTTGTAGATGACATGCATTAAAAGCTCTAAAGATTTCACCAAAAATCTGTTAAAATAGATAAATGAATTCAATAAAGTTGCATGATGCAAAATCAATGTAAAAATCAATTGCATTTTATGCATTAACAGCGAACTATCAGAAAGAGATACTAAGAAAATAATCCCATTTACAATAACATACTTAATTGTCTTAAATACTTAACTGAGGAGGTGAAAAATCTATACACTGAAAACTTAAACATATTAATGAAAGAAACTGAAAAAGACACAAGAGAGTGGAAAGATATCTCATGTTCTCGTATTGTAAAACTAAATGTTGCTAAAATGTCCATATTATCCAAAGCAATCTACAGATTCAATGCAATCTCTATCAAAATTCCAATGGCATTTTCACAGAAAAAAAATCCTAAAATTTGTATGGAACTACCAAAGATCATCAATATCCAAATCAGTCTTAAAGTAGAACAAATTGCTCAATTAAAAAATCAACAAGGGACTGAGTAAACATTTTTCCAAAGAAGACATATTTGGCTCACAGGTACACAGGGAAATGCAAATCAAAACCACAAATAACTATCACTTCACAGATGTTAGGATATCTATTACCAAAAATATTTAAAAGAGGTAAATTCTGGTTTGTATGTGAAGGAAAAGACATGTATACTATTGGTGAGAATGGCCATGAAATTAAAAGATGCTTACTCCTTGGAAGGAAAGTTATGACCAACCTAGATAACATATTCAAAAGCAGAGACATTACTTTGCCAACAAAAGTCCATCTAGCAAGGCTATGGTTTTTCCTGTGGTCATGTATGGATGTGAGAGCTGGACTGTGAAGAAGGCTGAGCGCCAAAGAATTGATGCTTTTGAACTGTGATGTGGAAGAAGACTCTTGAGAGTCCCCTGGACTGCAAGGAGATCCAACCAGTCCATTCTGAAGGAGATCAGCCCTGGGATTTCTTTGGAAGAAATGATGCTAAAGCTGAAACTCCAGTATTTTGGCCACCTCATGGCGAAGAGTTGACTCAATGGAAAAGACTCTGATGCTGGGATGGATTGAGGGCAGGAGGAGAAGGTGATGACAGAGGATGAGATGGCTGGATGGCATCACTGACTCAATGGACATGAGTCTGAGTGAACTCTGGGAGTTGGTGATGGACAGGAGGCCTGGCATGCTGCGATTCATGGGGTCGCAAAGAGTCGGACACTTTCAGTTCAGAGTGACTGAACTGAACTGAACTAATGGAAAATAATAAGGAGTTTCCTCAAGAAATTGAGCACAGAGCTACTGTATGATTCAGTCTCATTTCTAGGTTCATATGTCCAAAGGAAATGAAATCATCACTTCACAATTTCAAAGAGATATCTAAACTCCCATGTTCATTGCAGCATTATTCACAATAGCCAAGGTATGGAAGCAATGTAAATATCTGTAATCAAACGGATGGAAAAAGAGAATAAGGTGTGATATATGAAACAGCATAGATGAACCTGGAGGGAATTATCTTGAGTGAAATAAGCAAGACAGAGAAAGACACATGCTGTATAATCTCACTTATGTGTGAAACAAGCAAAGCGAAAAATGATGTGCTCAAAAAACAGAGAATAGAAATGCGGTTGCCAGGGTCTAAGGGTTGAGGGAAATAGGGAGAGGGCAGTAAAAAGGCACAAACTTTAAGTTATAGGATAAATAAGATCTTAAGACTTAATGTCGGAAAAGGCAATGGCACCCCACTCCAGTACTCTTGCCTGGAAAATCCCATGGACTGAGGAGCCTGGTAGGCTGCAGTCCATGAGGTCGCAAAGAGTCAGACACAACTGAGCAACTTCACTTTGACTTTTCACTTTCATGCATTGGAGAAGGAAATGGCAATCCACTCCAGTGTTCTTGCCTGGAGAATCCCAGGGATGGGGGAGCCTGGTAGGCTGCCGTCTATGGGGTCGCACAGAATCAGACAAGACTGAAGGGACTTAGCAGCAGCAGCAGCAGGATCTAATGTGTAACATGGCGATTATAGTTAGTAATACCGTATTGTGTAATTGAAATTTGCTAATAGAGTACAACTTAAGTGTCTTAACAACAAAAATAACAAAAATAGGTAAATATGAGTTTATGTGTGTTGTTTATTAATTCTATGGTAGGAATCCTTTTACAACCTATACTTATATCAAATCATATTATTCATTTTAAATGTATTACAATTTTATTTATCAATTATACCTCATTAAAGCTGGAGAAAAAAGATATTAAAAAGAATGAAAGAAAATAAATATTGCCTACAAAGGAACAAACAATTGCACTAATTGCAAAGAGTAGATATATTTTTATAATTTCCAGTTTCTACTTTATAGACTAAATATTGTTAAGAAACTAAGAGATTATGATTGAAAATCAAAATTTTCTCTCCAGAGAGATTAACATTTTAAAACAATGGCACATTTTCAAACACGTAATAATTGTGTTTATCACCAACAGACCCTCACTAAATCAACTTCCAAAGGATGTGCTTTCTAAAGAGGAAAATTAAAGCCAGAAAAAAGGACTGTCACACAAGAAGGATGATTTGAGGTTACCGTAGGAGACCATAAATACTCTGTTTATGGGTACATGGCGTACTTACAGCAACTCATTAGCAAACATCACTGAAAAATGAACAGGCTAATATAAATCTGCAACCTGAAGTTCAGAAACATCCAGAAGAAGGGAAATCAATGACAACTTTTGACTAGATGCAACAAGATCACTGGATGGGATTAAGCAAACTCATCAGACATATTCCTATTTAATATAAGTGCAGCAATATTCCTAGGTATGTACTCTCTTGGAAGCTTAAAAATACCCTAAAGGCCATGGAGTGTGAGTGATTGTATTACGATGGAGGAATAGAGGATAACACACTTGGATTTTAAGAGCAGTTAATTTAGGTGGTAGGACTTAAACAATTTTTAAAAATAAATGTTGCTTCCAAATCTCCTACACTTACAATTAACAACTGAGAGAAAATTAAATAAATTCTCTTTTACCCCTAAGTGGATTTTCTTAAAGAAGTACAAACATTTAAATGTTCTCGAAGAACAGATAAATTAATGATTGAGATCCACATTTTAGGATTATTTGTATTGTTGTTGTTGCTTAGTTGCTGGGTTGTGTTTGACTCTTTTGTGACCTCATGGACTATAGCCCACCTGGCTTCTCTGCCCATGGGATTTCCCAGGCAAGGATACTGGAGTGGGTTGCCATTTCCTTCTCCAAGAGGATGTTTCCAACCTAGGGATCAAACTTGAGTCTCCTGCATTGGCAGGTGAATTCTTTACCAGTGAGCCACCAGGGAAGTCCATTTGTTAATGGAGTCATGATAAACATTATTTTGGGGACACCTATCCCTAAGATTGCCTTTCTTTGGGATTGGGATGAAAACTGAGCTTTTCCAATCTTGTGGCCACTGCTGAGTTTTCCAAATTTGCTTGCATATTGAGTACAGCACTTTCACAGCATCATCTTTCAGGATTTGGAATAGCTCCACTGGAATTCCATCACCTCCACTAGCTTTGCTCGTAGTGATGCTTTCTAAGGCCCACTTGACTTCACATTCCAAGATGTCTGGCTCTAGGTCAGTGATCACATCATCATGATTATCTGGGTCTTGAAGCTCTTTTTTGTACAGTTCTTCTGTGTATTCTTGCCACCTCTTCTTAATATCTTTTGCTTCTGTTAGGTCCATACCATTTCTGTCCTTTATCGAGCCCATCTTTGCATGAAATGTTCCTTTGGTATCTCTGATTTTCTTGAAGAGATCCCTAGTCTTTCCCATTCTGTTGTTTTCCTCTATTTCTTTGCATTGATCGCTGAAGAAGGCTTTCTTATCTCTTCTTGCTATTCTTTGGAACTCTGCATTCAGATGTTTATATCTTTCCTTTTCTCCTTTGCTTTTCGCTTCTCTTCTTTTCACAGCTATTTGTAAGGCCTCCCCAGACAGCCATTTTGCTTTTTTGCATTTCTTTTCCATGGGGATGGTCTTGATCCCTGTCTCCTGTACGATGTCACGAGCCTCATTCCATAGTTCATCAGGCACTCTATCTATCAGATCTAGGCCCTTAAATCTATTTCTCACTTCCACTGTATAATCATAAGGGATTTGATTTAGGTCATACCTGAATGGTCTAGTAGTTTTCCCTACTTTCTTCAATTTCAGTCTGAATTTGGCAATAAGGAGTTCATGGTCTGAGCCACAGTCAGCTCCTGGTCTTGTTTTTGCTGATTGTATAGAGCTTCTCCATCTTTGGCTGCAAAGAATGTAATCGATCTGATTTCGGTGTTGACCATCTGGTGATGTCCATGTATAGAGTCTTCTCTTGTGTTGTTGGAAGAGGGTATTTGCTATGACCAGTGCATTTTCTTGGCAAAACTCTGTTAGTCTTTGCCCTGCTTCATTCCACTCATCTCACACACTAGTAAAGTAATGCTCAAAATTCTCCAAGCCAGGCTTCAGCAATATGTGAACCGTGAACTTCCTGATGCTCAAGCTGGTTTTAGAAAAGGCAGAGGAACCAGAGATCAAATTGCCAATATCCGCTGGATCATGGAAAAAGCAAGAGAGTTCCAGAAAAACATCTATTTCTGCTTTATTGACTATGCCAAAGCCTTTGACTGTGTAGATCACAATAAACTATGGAAAATTCTGAAAGAGATGGGAATACCAGACCACCTGATCTGCCTCTTGAGAAACCTGTATGCAGGTCAGGAAGCAACAGTTAGAACTGGTCATGGAACAACAGACTGGTTCCAAATAGGAAAAGGAGTACGTCAAAGCTGCATCTTGTCACCATGTTTATTTAACTTATATGCAGAGTACATCATGAGAAATGCTGGACTGGAAGAAACACAAGTTGGAATCAAGATTGCTGGGAGAAATATCAATAACCTCAGATATGCAGATGACACCACTCTTGTGGCAGAAAGTGAAGAGGGGCTAAAAAGCCTCTTGATGAAAGTGAAAGTGGAGAGTGAAAAGGTTGGCTTAAAGCTCAACATTCAGAAAACGAAGATCATGGCATCTGGTCCCATCAATACATGGGAAATAGATGGAGAAACAGTGGAAACAGTGTCAGAATTTATTTTTCTGGGCTCCAAAATCACTGCAGATGGTGACTGCAGCCATGAAATTAAAAGACGCTTACTCCTTGGAAGGAAAGTTATGAGCAACCTAGATAGCATATTCAAAAGCAGAGACATTACTTCACCAACAAAGGTTCGCCTAGTCAAGGCTATGGTCTTTCCTGTGGTCATGTATGGATGTGAGAGCTGGGCTGTGAAGAAGGCTGAGCGCCGAAGAATTGATGCTTTTGAACTGTGGTGTTGGAGAAGACTCTTGAGAGTCCCTTGGACTGCAAGAAGATCCAACCAGTCCATTCTGAAGGAGATCAATCCTGGGATTTCTTTGGAAGGAATGATACTAAAGCTGAAACTCCAGTATTTTGGCCACCTCATGCGAAGAGTTGACTCATTGGAGAAGACTCTGATGCTGGGAGGGATTGAGGGCAGGAGGAGAAGGGGACGACAGAGGATGAGATGGCTGGATGGCATCACTGACTTGATGGGTGTGAGTCTGAGTGACCTCCGGGAGCTGGTGATGGACAGGGAGCCCTGGAGTGCTGCGGTTCATGGGGTCGCAAAGAGTCGGACACTACTGAGTGACTGATCTGATCTGATCCCTAAGATACTTGTAATAGTATTGAAATGATTATTGTAGGCAATTTGGGTTCCCACCTCAAGATGCTCATGGTCTGGGCAAAGGCAGAAGTGGGTGGGTGGCAACCACTCAGCAGGGCCCTGAGAGAACCCAAGAGGAAGCCGCTGATGAGTTTGAGGAATGAGCTGTTGAAAGGCTTCCGGGCAGGTAACCCAGAGCTGAGTCTGAAATGCTTTGTGGATTTCTTTCAGTGGAGAAATTCGGAAAGTAATTCCAGAAAAAAGTAATAGCTTTAACAAAGGAATTTAATCCTGGATTATCAAAGGAAATTAATTTAACAAAATTATATTTATGAAAGTATGCCATGTATAACTTCAAAGGAAATCCAGTGAAGCAAGATAATTCTGTCTTTCTGCTTTCCCACCACCAGCGACATTGTGAGGTGTAATAGTGAGCTCGCTTGGCTGTGGCCTGAGCACAGGAATGGCCCAGAAAAGGTGCTCTATGGAGAGGGGGGCTGGCAGTCACACTGTGGGTGTGGGAGTTAGTCCAGTAACATCCTGACATTCTTTATACGCTTGTGCAACCAAAACTGATTTTTCATGGGAATAAATGAGAACAGTTCTATATTTTCAAACTAAATACATCTATAAATATTACATCTATTTTTGCTTTAAAACTGCTTTATAACTTTCTTGGTAATGTACTCTGCTTATGTGAATTATAACACACTCTAGACAACTCTTAAAGAGATGGGAGTACAAGATCATTTCACTTGTCTTCTGAGAAATCTGTGTGTGGGTCAAGAAGCAACATATTGAACTCTGTATGGAACAACTGACTTGTTCAGGATTGAGAAAGGAGTACGACAAGATTGTTTATGGTCACCCTGTTTATTTAACTTTAAGCACATCATGTGAAATGCTGGGCTGGATGAATCACAAGTTGGAATCAATATTGCTAGGAGAAATATCAACAACCTCAGATATACAGATGTCACCACACTTATGGCAGAAAACTAAGAGGAACTAAAGAGCCTCTTGATGAGGATGAAGGAGGAAACTGAAAAATCCAGCTTAAAACTCAACATTCAATAAAGCTAAGATCATGACATCTGGTCCCATCACTTCATGGGAAATAGAAGGAGAAAATGTTACAGCAGTGACAAATTTCCTCTTCTTGGGCTATAAATCACTGCAGATGGTGACTGAAGCCATGAAATTAAAAGACACTTGCTCCTTGGAAGAAAAGCTATGACCAACCTAGACAGCATATTAAAAAGCAGAGACATTACTTTGCCAACAAAGGTCCATGTAAGTCAAAGCTATGGTTTTTCCAGTAATTGTGTATGGATATGAGAGTTGGACTATAAAGAAAGTTGAGCACCAAAGAATTGATGCTTTTGAACTGTGGTGTTGGAGAAGACTCTTGAGAGTCCCTTGGACAGCAAGGAGATCCAACCAGTCCAACCTAAAGGAAATCAGTCCCGATTATTCATTAGCAGGACTAATGGGGAAGCTGAAGCTCCAATAATTTGGCCATCTGATGTGAAGAACTGACTCACTAGAAAAGACGCTGATAATGGGAAAGATTGAAGGCAGGAGGACAAGGGGATGATAGAGGATGAGATGGTTGGATGACATCACTGACTCAACGGACTTGAGTTTGAGCAAGCTCCAGGAATTGATGATGGACAAGGAAGCCAGGTGTGCTGCAGTCCATGGGCTGGCAGAGAGTCAGAGATGACTGAGGGACTGAACTGGACTGATGGTCTTTCCAATAGTCATGTAAGGATGTGAGAGCTGGACCAAAAAGAAGGCCAAGCACCAAAGAATTGATGTTTTTGAACTGTGGGTCTGGTGAAGACTCTTGAGAGTCCCTTGGACAGCAAGGAGATCAAACCAGTCAATCCTAAAGGAACTCAATCTTGAACTTTCATCAGGACTGATGCTGAAACTGAAGCTCCAATACTTTGGCCACCTGATGTGAAGAACTGACTCATTGGAAAAGAGTCTTTTGATAGTGGGAAAGATTGAAGGCAGGAGGAGAAGGGGCTGACATAGGATGAAATGGATTGATGGCTTCACAGACTCAATGGACATGAGTTTGAGCAAACTCCAGGAGATGGTTAAAGAAAGGGAAGCCTGGCATGCTGCAGTCCATGGGGTTGCAAAGAGTCAGATATGACTGAATGACTGAAAAATAACAAAAAGGACTTCAAAAACTATGTTGATTAATAGTTGCAAAGAGTCAGATATGACTGAATGACTGAAAAATAACAAAAGGACTTCCAAAACTATGTTGATTAATAGTTGCAAAGAGTCAGATATGACTGAATGACTTAAAAATAACAAAAAGACTTCCAAAACTATGTTGATTAATAGTGGCGAGAGTGGACATCATTGTCTTGTTCTTGACCTTAGAGGAAAAGCTTTCAGTTTTTCAGCATTCAGAATAACATTTTCATGGGTTTGTCATATGTGGCCTTCATTATCTTGAGGTTCCCTCTATGCCCTCTTCTAGAAAATTTTCATCATAAATGGGTGTTGTCAAAAACTTTTTTTACATCTACAGAAATAATCATATTTTTTTTATTCTTCAATTTGTTAAATGGTGTATCACATTGGTTGATTTGTTTATGTCAAAGAATCCTTGCATCCCTGGAATAAATCCCACTTGATAATGGTATATGATCTTTTAATGTGTTGGATTCAGTTTGCTAATATTTTTTTGAGAATTTTTGCATCTATGTTCATCAGTAATATTGGCCTATAATTTTCTTTTTGTGTGGTATTTTTATCTAGTTTTGGTATCAGGATGATGGTGGCCTCATAGAATGAAGTTGGGAATGTTATTTCCTCTGAAATTTTTTGGGAAGAATTGGAGAAGGATAGGTGTTAACTTTTCTCTAAATGTTTGATAGAATTGGCTTGTGAGGCCATCTGGCCCTGGACTTTTGTTTATGGTAAGATTTTTAATCACAGCTTCAATTTCAGTACTTATAATTGTTCTGTTCATATTTCTTATTTCTTCTTTGTTCATCTTGGAAATTTGTAACTTTATAAGAATTTGTCCATTTTACTGGCATATAGTTGCTTGTAGTTTCTTTTAATCCTTTGTATTTCTGTGGTGTCTGTTGTAATTTCTTTGTTTCATTTCTGATTTTATCAGTTTGAGCTATGGTATACAACTAAACCATGGAATATCATTTAGCAGTAAAGTTAAGTGAGCTATCAAGCCATAAAAAAGACATGGATAAATCATAAATAAATATTTCTAAGAGAAAGAAGACAGTTTTCTGAAAATGTTACACTGTTACATTCTGGATAAAGCATAAATTTAATGGTGGTAAAAAGATTGAAGAAGGTGATGGCACCCCACTCCAGTACTCTTGCCTGGAAAATTTCATGGATGGAGGAGCCTGGTAGGCTGCAGTCCATGGGGTCGCTGGGAGTCGGACACGACTGAGCAACTTCACTTTCACTTTTCACTTTCATGCATTGGAGAAGGAAATGGCAACTCACTCCAGTGTTCTTGCCTGGAGAATCCCAGGGACGGGGGGGGGTGGGGGGCCTGGTGGGCTGCCGTCTGTGGGGTCACACAGAGTCGGACATGACTGAAGTGACTTAGGAAGCAAGCAAAAAAGATTGGTTCTTCCTAGGGATTCAAGATGGAGAAGGCAATGGCAACCCACTCCAGTACTCTTGCCTGGAAAATCCCATGGACCGAGGAGCCTGGTAGGCTGCAGTCCATGGGGTCACTACGAGTCGGACACAACTGAGCAACTTCACTTTCACTTTTCACTTTTATACATTGGAGAAGGAAATGGCAACCCACTCCAGTGCTCTTGCCTGGAGAATCCCAGGGACAGGGGAGCCTGGTGGGCTGCCATCTATGGAGTCACACAGAGTCAGACATGACTGAAGCGACTTAGCAGCAGCAGCAGCAGGGATTCAAGGTGTTAAGGAAGCTAAATAGATAAAGCACAGTGAATTCTTTAGAGTGGCAACATGATTCTTTATGACACTGTAAAGAAGGATTCTATGAGCATATTAATCTTTCCAAATAGTTAATATTCACACTTTATAAAAACCACTGGGATATGGGAATATCTCAAGATGAAACACAGAATATAATAATCTAACTATGTTAAAATTATGAATTAGCCTCACTTGAAGAGAAGAAGGGGACAGGTACAATTTAGGAAATGATTGAAATCTATAAGACCAAAAGTGAAAGTGAAGTTGCTCAGTAGTGTCCGACTCTTTGTGATCTGGTGGACTGTAGCCCACCAAGCTGTGATGGAAATGCACAGCCATATTTTGGGTACCAGAGACAGTCTCACCATAAAGGAAGCATTTGAGCTAAGAAAAAGGGTGAGGAAGACTTACTTGGCAGGCAGAAAAGGAAGATGTTGTAGGCATAAGACAATGAAGATGCAAATACTGGTGGTGAGAGAAAATACAGTTCTTCTGAGGAACTGAAAGAAGGAGGATCCTCCAATCCCCTGCCCTACCTCTCCACCCTCCCAACCAGCCTTCTTTACGAACCATGGGAGAGGTGGGAGAGCCTGGTTAGCCAATTAATTGAGAATCTTGACCTCTCAGGAGAAAGGGAAGTTATAGGAGAATTTCAAGTAGACAAAGGGCATGACTACACACTTGTATTTTTGAAAAGTTGCCCTTAATGTTTCCAAGAAGGTGAAGGGCTCAGCTCACTTCCTTTCTTTTCTTCCCGTTACCCTGCCATTCAGAAACCATCTGGGCTCATTCTGCCACACTCTCCTTTGGATGATAATGTTTAGGGATGCTTCTTTGCCCCAACCCCATCCTTCAAGTTCAAGAGTAAGAAGCATGTCATGCAAAAGTCATAAATGAATCTTAGAAGGAGGTTGAAGAATCTCATTTTTCTCAGACATTTCTCAGGCCATCAAAGGGTGTCTCAAACAAGTTTCTTAAATACCTGGAGCCTTGGAAAGGAGGCTTGTGCCTTCCTTCCTTCAGACATAATATTTCAGTAATTAGTAATCAATTACCATGCTGTTTCTGCAACAGTGAGCTTCCTTTTCCGTGATATTTTTTCCTCACCAAAGCTGTGCTGACAGGCGATTGAGTCATATCTTTATCAAGCCCGCCCAAAGCCACACACTCTACAGAGGGAGAAAGAAGAGAAAATGAGACGATCACACTGGATTATAGATAATTAGATAATTATCCCTAGTTGAAAGCACATCTTGAAATCTACGTTCAACATAAAGAGATTTGGCAAAAAGAATGCTGATGTCAGGTACTGGGTAATTTTATTTCAGAGAAGATCAACAGGGAGGATTTAGTCATCTTGACTCTCATCCAGCCTCCTCGCTTGTCTCTCTCCCTGTAACTTTTTATCTTAGGATCTAAACTCTACACCATCACCACAGAGAACCTTCTCAAACATCATGCTGTCGTTTGAATAAAGGAGGAGGAGTTGTGGTCCATTCACTTTTACAATGAAAATCCTATTGTATGAGATCTTCCATAATCTTGCCTCTTCCTGCATTTCAGTCTCATTGATCACTCCAATCACATGGTCTTATGTTTTGTATTTCAGAAACATGGCACCAGTGATAGGTCTCCAGACTCAGAACTGTTTGATAAATCCATGCTCCCTTGTTTCTCAACTTTAAATATTCCAGCCTCCACATTGGTACTTGAAAAAAATTCTGGGTACTCCTGAGTACTCTTTCTTTTCCCCACATGTCTGATCCACCTGTAGGTCCTATTAACTCTCTTGCTTCATTTCTCACCATCCTCACTGCTGACACTCTCATCCACACCCCCACCACTAGACATATGAATAGTCTCCATACTGGACTCTGCACTAAATCCCTAAGTAGTCTCTTTTTTTTTTTCACTAGTACTCCCCTACAATCCACTGGGCTCTTAAAACTAGAAATCTGATCATATTACTCTTCTGTCTAAAATGTTCCATGGCTTCCCATTGTTCTTTTATAAAATCTATTTTTTATTTACCTTCACTAACACCATGCATCTCATTTAACTTCTTTTTCTCCTTCATGCCACTCCTCAAACACTTCAGAACCCCCAGTAAAGGTCCCCCTGAGCTGACATGGTCTTTCCTGTGGTCATGTATGGATGTGAGAGCTGGACTGTAAAGAAGGCTGAGTGCCGAAGAATTGATGCTTTTGAACTGTGGTGTTGGAGAAGACTCTTGAGAGTCCCTTGGACTGCATGGAGATCCAGCCAGTCCATTCTGAAGGCGATCAGCCCTGGGATTTCTTTGGAAGGAATGATGCTAAAGCTGAAACTCCAGTATTTTGGCCTCATGCGAAGAGTTGACTCATTGGAGAAGACTCTGATGCTGGGAGGGATTGTGGGCAGAAGGAGAAGGGGACGACAGAGGATGAGATGGCTGGATGGCATCACTAACTCGATGGATGTGAGTCTGAGTGACCTCCGGGAGTTGGTGATGGACAGGGAGGCCTGGCGTGCTGCGATTCATGGGGTTGCAAAGAGTCGGACACGACTGAGCGACTGATCTGATCTGATCTGAGATGACAACAGGCAGCATGGCCCAAGGGTCTTTAACTTCTTCAGCACAGTGAGGGTCCGGGCCACACTCTAGCCTCTGCCAGGGTGTGCTCTTGGTTTCTCTGTTTGTCAGACATCCACAGATTGGAAAACCATTCATTCTAATTCTCCACACGGTTTGGACAGCTTGCTCCAGTTACTCATACTTTATACAATTTAGAAAGCCCTCCTCCCGAGATTTTTAGCAACCTTCTTGGGACCTGAGCTTTAGTTAAGGCATCCACCCACTAGCACAACACGTAAAAAGAGGGGCACTCAACTCAAGTGTTACCTTTCTTCAAATTTTTTTAAAAATACATCTTTTAAAAAATTTGTTTTCCCATTCATCCTCACAAATATCCTGATCCAGTTATAAATCACTACTAATTTATTGAGGAAGGAACTAACAACCAGTGATGCAATTCAGGTCTTCCTACTTCAAGCTCTGAGCCTTTTTTATGGCTTCAGGTTTCCAGTTACTCCTCTTTCTCTCCCAATTCTAAACCTGCCTCCTAAGACTGGTCAGGGTTTAGTCCAAAGGTGAATAATTCCTCTTCCTCAGCTCATTCAGCCTCTATCCAAATCCATCATTTCTAAGTACATTCTTCACAGGGAAATTATAGTATTTATTGACTCCAACAGGCTAGAACTACAACATATAAGTTATCTAATTTCCTAATGATAATATCATTCTGAAAGGACTTTTGAGCTAAATGGGTACATCTTTCTATTTGACAGATGAAGAATTGCTGGGTTGTAAGGTAATTTATGTTACACTCATACTTGCAACGTATGAATGTTCCAGTTTCTCCACATCCTCAGCCAACACTGTTTTCCTTTAAAAAAAATTATTACACCCATTTTAATGGATATGAAATGTTATGTCATTGATGTTTTGATTTGCGTTGTCTTAATGACTAACAATGTTGAACGTTATACATGTTTATGCATATATTTTTTGGAGAAATGTTTATTTGTATGTATTCTTAGAGAAATGCTTAGTGAAATGTCTATTCAAATCCATTGTCTACTTTATTTTTAATATTGAGTTGTAAGTGTTCTTCCTATATTCTGAACACTAGATTCTTATCAGAACACGATTTACAAATATTTTCTCCCATGCTGTGCATTGTTTTTTCTTCTTTATTTAACGTATTCTTTGATGCAAAAAGGTTTTTAATTTTTATGCTTTCAAATTTATATGCTTTTTGTTTGTTGCTCTGTTGGTGCCTTTAATGTGATGTCCAAGAAACTGGTGCCCAATCTAAAGTCTTACAGATTTACACATATGCTTCTTCTAAGAGTTTAGCACCTACATTTGGTTTTCATCAAATCTGGAAGTACCTGACCATTATTTACTGAAAAATGTTTCAGTTATGACTTCCTTGAAAACTCAAATAACACATATATTAAGTCATTTGAAGTTTTTCCACAGCTCATTGATACTCTGTTTATTTTTTAAAATCATTTATTCTGCTTCTAATTTTGGATATTTTTTATGGCTATGTCTTCAAGTTCTTTAGTCTTCCCCCCCACCCCCCACAATATAAAATATGCCATTAATTTCACCACTCTTTCATCTCAGATGTTTTAATTTTCATCTTTAGAAGTTTCATTTTTAAAATACCTTCCATTCTTCTACCTGTGCGACAACTGCTGTAGTGCTTGCACATATAGAATACAGTTATACCAACTGTTTTTATGTCCTTGTCTGTTAATTCTAATAACTGTAACAGTTTTGAATTGGTTTAAATGGATTGATTTCTCTTCTCAAAATGGGTAAATATTCCTATTTCTTCTCTGTTTATTTCTTGAAAATATTTGGTTAAATAATAGCTACTATGGATTTTATCTTTCTAGTACTGGATATCTTTGTATTTTTTTTAAATTTTCTTGAACTTTGCTCTGGAATTGGTTAGGCTACTTGGAAATAGTTTGAAGCCTTTAGTTTTAACTTTAATATTTATTAGGAAGAACTTTAATGTTTGAAATGTTCATTCTAGTGTCAATTATTCCTAACTAGTGAGGCTAGATCTTTCTGAATACCCAGCTAAATTCTCTGTAAATTATGAAGTTTCCATTCTGGTTACTGGACACAGGCACTACTCTCAATCCTACCAAGTTTTTATCTTTTCATCCTTTTGAGACTCCTTCTCTGAATTTGGGTATTTTTCACACATGGATGACTATTATTTCTCTGGGCTTTCTTGAGCTCTTTGCGCTCTCTAAGTGTACCCATGAGCTAGGATTTGGCAGCATGGGCTCAAGAGAACCCTCTTCATATTTCCAGAGTTCTCAGTGCAGACCTCTCATCCCTGAAAATTCTAGCCACTTTGGTGTCTCTGGACTCTGAGCTTCATTTCCCTAGTTCAGGGGATCTGCCAGGCTCTGTCTGAGTTCAGTCCCTAAGACTTCACCAGGAAATATTATAAGTTGAGGTAATTGCAGGGCTTAGTTGTTAAGTTACCTTTATCTCAGGGATAACTGTCTTGCCAAGTTTTTATTTCAAATTGGTTTTTCTCCTTTCTTTCTTTCTTCCTGTCTTTGTTGTTGTTTTAGGGAGGAAGGTAAATCTAATCAATGTTGCTCAGTCTTAGCCTAAAGTGGAAGTCCCTCCTGCTTTTTAATTAATACAGGAAAATTCTGAAAGAGCTGGGAATACCAGACCACCTGACCTGCCTCTTCAGAAACCTATAGCAGGTCAGGAAGCAACAGTTAGAACTGGACATGGAACAACAGACTGGTTCCAGATAGGAAAAGGAGTACGTCAAAGCTGTATACTGTCACCCTGCTTATTTAATTTCTATGCAGAGTACATTATGAGAATATGCTGGGCTGAAAGAAGCACAAGCTGGAATCAAGATTTTTGGGAGAAATAACAATAACCTCAGATATGCAGATGACACCACCCTTGTGGCAGAAAGTGAAGAGGAACTAAAAAGCCTCTTGATGAAAGTGAAAGAGGAAGTGAAAAAGTTGGCTTAAAGCTCAACATTCAGAAAATGAGGATCATGGCATATGGTCCCATCACTTCATGGGAAATAGATGGGGAAACAGGGGAAACAGGGTCAAACTTTATTTTTTGGGCTCCAAAATCACTGCAGATGGTAATTGCAGCAATGAAGTTAAAAGATGCTTACTCCTTGGAAGGAAAGTTATGACCAACCTAGATAGCATATTAAAAAGCAGAGATACTATTTTGCCAACAAATGTCCATCTGGTCGAGGCTATGGTTTTTCCAGTGGTCATGTATGGATGTGAGAGTTGGACTGTGAAGAAAGCTGAACACCGAAGAACAGATGCTTTTTAACTGTGGTATTGGAGAAGACTCTTGAGAGTCCCTTGGACTGCAAGGAGATCAAACTAGTCAATACTAAAGGAAACCAGTCCTGGGTGTTCATTGGAAGGACTGACCCTGAGGCTGAAACTCCAATACTTTGGCCACCTGATGCGAAGAGTTGACTCATTGGAAAAGATTCTGATTCTGGGAGGGATTGGAGGCATGAGGAGAAAAGGACGACAGAGGATGAGATGGCTGGATGGCACCACCAACTTGACACATGTGAGTTTGGGTGGACTCCGGGAGTTGGTGATGGACAGGAAGGCCTGGCGTGCTGCGATTCATGGTGTCGCAAAGAGTCGGACACAACTGAGCAACTGAACTGAACTGAATTCTTTAGAAAAAAATGATTATCATTTTTCCATCATAAATTCCATTTTCTAAAATCATTTCCTAATATTCCTGTAAGTGAAAAGTATTACATTCACTTCTATATATTTAGAATACATTTTCCTCCTTTATTACTTATTCCAAAGTGTCTCTTTCTTTTTCTGTGTTCCCTTGGCACTGGGCTCTGTGGTGTATAGTGATTTTCACAATGTCTTTTGTGTGTCCATTATCTTCAGTGAGGGTACATATTGTGGCTTCTTCATCTCTGTAACATTCCTTCCATTTAGCAATAGAGGTGATTTTTAATAAATATCTTTGAATGGGTGAATAAATAAATGGAAATAAACTTATGAAATTATAGTTATTAGACATTGGCTGGTGTCTGAGAGGACATTTTGGAATGATGGTGTGCCACTCTATGGGCTTCAAGAAGCAGACATCAAGTTGAGATAGACATGTTGGAGATTTTGGGGAAAATATCTGTGAAGAATAAAAGAGGAGGGATTGGAAATAAATGAAGAAAGACTTCCTACCATGGTGTCATCTGACAACTGTCAGCACAGAGATGGCAGAAATAATTAGATAGAAAAAGCTTTCACCTGAAATGCACTTTCTGAGAAAGTCTTAGTCAAACTGATGAGGACACCCCTAGAAAATAGTGCTGTTAAAGAAGTCTTACATTAGACAGAAATGACCTTGTGTCCTACCCATAGGGCTCAGTCATTGGCTGGAGTGGCTGATGGGAAGTAGGGACCCAGCTGGAGCACTATAGCAAATCCAAAGATGGTACTTGTGAAGGTTGCTAGTCAACTGTGCTTCCCAAGGCAGATTTCCTTAAAAGACATAAGGGTAAATGTATGGCTACTATAAATGGATAGGAGGTAGGACAGTGAGCTGTCATTATGATTCCAAATGGCACTACACACCTCTATGACTCCCTGTGGGAGAATACAGTCGGACGTTGGAACTGACCCTCAGGGGCATTTGTGGGCAGCCCACTACTTTAAGCATACAGGTCTTGGAGCTGATCTATGGCTTGCCCATTTTCTAGCTTTCTCTCTGAATCTGATGGGCTAGGGCACAGAGCCTCATTGCTTATCCAAGAATCATTTTATGAGTCTCCTGCTTTGAGTGCTGGCAGATGCAATTTGTTGCCTTTATTATCTTGTAAAGATGCTAATCTCCCAACCACAGCGAGGGGTTGCTTCTGTGATTGATTTTGCCTCCCTACATGACATGTTGAAGAGCTTGCTGAATCTCCATGCCATGCTTGCCAAGGTTCCTGCATTCCTCATCTGTCATAGAGAAAGTGATGGGGATAAAACTGTATAAGCTGAACCTTGCCACAGGCATCCATCATGAGTCATGGGGTAAAGGATGGGAGAACAGCCAGATGCCTCAGCACCCTGATTCTGTGTTCCACACAAAGATACAGAACCTCTCACTCAGCTAGTGTCATTAAGTTGGACTCTGCCCCCTAAACACTGACATCTGATCCAAAAAGTCTACGCAAAACAGAGTGAAGTGGAATATGGAGGCTGGATTCTGGATCTTGCTAAGTACATTTTTTTTTTTTTTTTTTTTTTGCATTATTGCCCTAGAGAAGCTTTTGTTTCTCCTACACACTTGTCCTGCTATCTTAGATCCACTAATGAAGGGAATGGAGGTTTGGGGCCATATAAAGCCATTCTAGCAAGGAGTCAGCTCAGACACAATGATATGCATTTTTATGCTTTAGTTGGTGGCAGAAGATTCTGTTTATAATATCAAGCCAGGAGATATACTCACTCCTTTCAGTCAAATGAGCCTTTATTCAGTTTCAATTTTCTAAATCCAGAAATAGGGTGAAAGTGTTCATATAGTCACTGAACACATGCACATATTAGTCGGGTAAACGTTTGGATGCCAAATCTGGCAATGAAAGGGCAATGAAGACTAAGAAAGAAGAAATGTCTGTTCTTCAGATTAGTTCTTTCAGGTGTCTTTAACATTATCTCCCTCTCAACAGAGGCCCCAGGCAGACACCTTCAGTGCAGGCACCAGGTGGGTACAACCATGAGCTCAGCCTGACTTGCTGAAGGATTCCAACCTGAGGCCAAAGCACATTGCAGGTGGCTTTCAGCCAGAGCTGGGAACTCAGGGAGCCGAGGCCAAGCCTGCATAGCTCACATACCCCCCAGGGCCCGAAACCCATAGACAGGAGTCCAGTGACACTGGACAAGAGTGGCACCTGGCTCTGGGCCAGCGTGAATTCTGTTCTCGGGTTTTTTGTTGATGTTATTTGTTTTTTTTAGTTTGTTTTTGGTTGTTTTGTTTTACCATGCAAAAGAAAAAAATCATTAAGTAGAACATGAACACAAGTTAAGAGAATAGAGTATTACTCTTGGCTGTCTCTGGAGACATTTTCATTTTATAATTGAAACTGTGAAGAATCAGGTCAAGTGGAAGAATGTATAAAATGGGAGGCACCAAAGCAGCTGAAGGTACTTACATTTCAAATTAGATAAAACGGAGGAGTTGTGTCTCTTCTGCAGGCCTGTGTCATATATCTTCCTTAGAAGAGTTTACTTTTGTGATAAGAAATGTGATAAATGTTAGAAGATAGTTCGTGTAATCTAAATCCCTGGGAGGGAGAGAATTCAATTTTCATCAACTTTGTAGATAAAAAGTTGTGATAAACATCTTAGAAGAAAGAGTTAAGGAATTTCTTCATTATTATTATTTTGTTCTCTCTCTCTCTGAATGATGATTAGATTTGACAGTCCTCTTGCACAAAAAGAGAAGATAATAATAATCAGTTAGTTATTGCAACTTTGTCTTTGAAATTTGAGCAGTATCAGATTAAAAGATGAGGTACACAGATTTCAGCATTTTTTAGTGTCATTTTATATCTACATTAGTCATTTGCATCTACATTTTCTTTTTTGAGTCTTAAAGAAAATTAATTCAATTAAACAACTGTCTGTGGATACCTGATAGTCCTTGGGGTGATGCAAACATGAATGAAATGGGGATCCTACTCTCAGGTATTTAAAATAAGAAAGATAGATTAATCAGCAACCTGAACAAAAAGAAAAGATTATCAGAGAATGAAAGTGGAAGAGAAGAAGGAATGAAGGAAAGAAAGAGGAAGAGAGGGAAGAAGAAAGCAAAATAAAGCTCTTTGATTTACATTCACCCTGTTTTCTCCCAGTTCAGGTCCAATTTGTTCAGTTTATTCTAGGGTTGTGATAAGCCTTGTGTAGTTTATTTGTGGGTTTGAACTCTGCTTCCTCCTGTTACTAGCTGTATGACTTTAAGCACGCTATTAAACCTGAGTTTTCTCTGTAGGATATCATTTAGTTTTCTCTAAATGACCTTAGAGATCATTTAAGTTTTCCACTGTTATTTCTATCTATTGCATTTTCTTTCACTTCATATATGTTGTCAACTGAAACACACATACACAACATGAGGGCTGTAAGTTCAATTTTATTTGAGGCTTATTGAGGACTATAACCCAAGACATAACCTCTCAGTGACAGTTCAGAAGAGGTCAGAAGGAGGTCAGTATATATGTAATGTTGGCAAAGGATCAGATCAGATCAGTTCAGATCGTGGCCCGACTCTTTGAGACTCCATGAACTGCAGCACGCCAGGCCTCCCTGTCCATTACCAACTTCCGGAGGTCACTCACACTCATATTCATCGAGTCAGTGATGCCATCCAGCCATCTCATCCTCTGTCGTCCCCTTCTCCTCCTGCCCACAATCCTTCCCAGCATCAGAGTCTTCTCCAATGAGTTAACTCTTCACATGAGGTGGCCAAAATACTGGAGTTTCAGCTTTAGCATCATTCCTTCCAAAGAAATCCCAGGGCTGATCTCCTTCAGAATGGACCGGTTGGATCTTCTTGCAGTCCAAGGGACTCTCAAGAGTCTTCTCCAACACCACAGTTCAAAAGCACCAATTCTTTGGCGCTCAGCCTTCTTCACAGCCCAGCTCTCACATCCATACATGACCACAGGAAAGACCATAGCCTTGACTAGGCGAACCTTTGTTGGCAAAGTGATGTCTCTGCTTTTGAATATGCTATCTAGGTTGGTCATAACTTTCCTTCCAAGGAGTAAGCATCTTTTAATTTCATGGCTGCAGTCACCATCTGCAGTGATTTTGGAGCCCAGAAAAATAAAGTCTGACACTGTTTCCACTGTCTCTCCATCTATTTCCCATGTAGTGATGGGACCAGATGCCATGATCTTCATTTTCTGAATGTTGAGCTTTAAGCCAACCTTTTCACTCTCCACTTTCACCTTCATCAAGAGGCTTTTTAGTTCCTCTTCACTTTCTGCCATAAGGGTGGTATCATCTGCATATCTGAGGTTATTGATATTTCTCCCAGCAATCTTGATTCCAACTTGTGTTTCTTCCAGTCCAGCATTTCTCATGATGTACTCTGCATATAAGTTAAATAAACATGGTGACAATATACAGCCTTGACGTACTCCTTTTCCTATTTGGAACCAGTCTGTTGTTCCATGACCAGTTCTAACTGTTGCTTCCTGACCTGCATACAGATTTCTCAAGAGGCAGATCAGGTGGTCTGGTATTCCCATCTCTTTAAGAATTTTCCACAGTTTATTGTGATCTACACAGTCAAAGGCTTTGGCATAGTCAATAAAGCAGAAATAGATGTTTTTCTGGAACTCTCTTGCTTTTTCCATGATCCAGCGGATGTTGGCAATTTGATCTCTGGTTCCTCTGCCTTTTCTAAAACCAGCTTGAACATCAGGAAGTTCACGGTTCACATATTGCTGAAGCCTGGCTTGGAGAATTTTGAGCATTACTTTACTAGCATGTGAGATGAGTGCAATTGTGCAGTAGTTTGAGCATTCTTTGGCATTGCCTTTCTTTGGGATTGGGATGAAAACTGACCTTTTCCAATCTTGTGGCCACTGCTGAGTTTTCCAAATTTGCTGGCATATTGAGTGCAGCACTTTCACAGCATCATCTTTCAGGATTTGGAATAGCTCAACTGGAATTCCATCACCTCCACTAGCTTTGTTTGTAGTGATGCTTTCTAAGGCCCACTTGACTTCACATTCCAGGATGTCTGGCTCTAGGTCAGTGATCACACCATCATGATTATCTGGGTTGTGAAGATCTTTTTTGTACAGTTCTTCTGTGTATTCTTGCCACCTCTTCTTAATATCTTCTGCTTCTGTTAGGTCCATACAATTTCTGTCCTTTATCGAGCCCATCTTTGCATGAAATGTTCCTTTGGTATCTCTGATTTCCTTGAAGAGATCCCTAGTCTTTCCCATTCTGTTGTTTTCCTCTATTTCTTTGCATTGATCGCTGAAGAAGGCTTTCTTACCTCTTCTTGCTATTCTTTGGAACTCTGCATTCAGATGTTTATATCTTTCCTTTTCTCCTTTGCTTTTCGCTTCTCTTCTTTTCACAGCTATTTGTAAGGCCTCCCCAGATAGCCATTTTGCTGTCTTTTGCAAGACGGTAGGTCTTGCACCTTTCATACATGTTGCTATTGTTCTGTTGCTAAGCCATGTTTGATTCTTTATGATCCCATGGACTGTAACACGCTAGGCTCTGCTGTCCACTACTGTCTCCAAGAGTTCGCTTAAATTCATGGCCATTGAGTTATTGATGATATCTAAGCGTCTCATCCTCTGCCGCCCCCTTCTCCTTTTGCTTTCAATCTTTTTCAGCATCAGGGTCTTTTCTAATGTGTTGGCCCTTCACATCAAATGGCTAAAGTACTGTAACTTCAGCATTAGTTCTTCCAATGAATATTCAGGATTGATCTCCTTTAGAATTGACTGGTTTGATCTCCTTGTTGTCTGCTGCTGCTGCTGCTGCTAAGTCGCTTCAGTCGTGTCCGACTCTGTGCGACCCCATAGATGGAAGCTCACCAGGCTCCCCTGTCCCTGGGATTCTCCAGGCAAGAACACTGGAGTGGGCTGCCATTTCCTTCTCCAATGCATGAAAGCAAAAAGTGAAAGTGAAGCCGCTCAGTCATGTCCGACTCTTAGCGACCCCATGGACTGGAGCCTACCAGGCTCCTCCGGCCATGGCATTTTCCAGGCAAAAGTACTGGGGTGGGGTGCCATTCTAAGGGATTCTAAAGAGTCTTCTCTAACACTACAGTTCAAAAGCAACAATTCTTCAGCACTCAGTCTTCTTTATGCTTCAACTCACATCCATACATGACTACTGGAAAAACCATAGCTTTGATTATATGAACCTTTGTTGGCAAAGTAAGGTCTCTGCTTTTTAATATGCTGTCTAGCTTGGTCATAACTTTTCTTCCAAGGAGCAAGCATCTTTTAATTTCATGGCTGCAGTCACCATCTACATTGATTTTGGAGCCCCCCAAAGTAAAGTCTGTCACTGTTTCCATTTCCCCCCCATCTATTTACCATGAAGTGATGGGACTGGATGCCATGATCTTAGTTCTTTTAAAAGTGAGTTTTAAGCCAGCCTTTTCACTCTCTTCTTTTACCCTCATCAAGAAGTTCTTTAAGTTCCTCTTCACTTTTTGTTATTAGAGTGGTATCATCTGCGTATCTGTGGTTGTTGATATTTCTCCTGGCCATCTTAATTCTAGCTTGTGGTTCATCCGGCCCAGCATTTCATATGATATACTCTGCACATAAGTTAAATAAGCAGGGTGATAGTATACAACCTTCTCATACTCCTTTCCCAAGTTTGAACCAATCAGTTGTTTCATGTCTGGTCCTAACTGTTGCTTCTTGACTGGCATACAGGTTTCTCAGGAGACAGGTAAGGGGGTCTGGCACTTTCATCTCTGTAAGAATTTTCCACAGTTTGTTGTGATCCACATAGTCAATCACTTTAGTGTAGTCAATGAAGCAGATGTTTTACTGAAACTTCTTTGCTTTCTCTATTATCCCATGAATGTTGACATTTTGGTCTCTGGGTCCTCTGCCTCTTCAAAACCCAGCTTGTACATCTGGAAGTTCTCAGTTCACATACTGTTGAAGCCTAGTTTGAAGGATTTTGAGTATAACCTTGGTAGTATGTGAAATGAGCACAATTGCACAGTAACTTGAATATTCTTTAGCATTGTTGTTCTTTGGGATTGGAATCAAAACTGACCTTTTCCAGTCCTGTGGCCACTGCTGAGTTTTCCAAATTTGCTGACATATTGAGTGCAGCATTTTCACAGCATCATCTTTTAGGATTTTAAATGGCTTAGATGGAAGTCCTTCACCTCTACTAGCTTTGTTTATAGTAATTCTTCCTAAGGTGCATTCCCACTTCCAACTCCAGGATATCTGGCTCTAGGTGAGTAACCACACCATCATGGTTATCCAGGTCCGTGAGAGGTTTCCTGTATAGTTCTTCTGTGTATTCTGGCCTCCTTTTCTTAGCCTCTTCTGCTTCTTTAGGTCTTTACCTTTCCTATCTTTTATTGTGTCCATCCTTGCCTGAAATGTTCCCTTGGTATCTCCAGTTTTCTTGAAGAGATCTCTAATCTTGCCCATTCTATTGTTTTCCTCTGTTGGTTTGCATTCTTCACTTAAGAAGGCTTTCTTATCTCTCCTTGCTATTCTCTGGAACTCTGGATTCAGTTAGGTTTCAGTTCAGTTGCTCTGTCATGTCTGAATCTTTGTGATCCCATGGAATGCAGCATGCCTGGCTTCCCTGTTCATCACCAACTCCTGGAGCCTACTCAAACTCATGTCCATCAAGTTGGTGATGCCATCCAACCATCTCATCCTCTGTCATCCCCGTCTCCTCTCACCTTCAATCTTTCCCAGCATCAGTGTCTTTTCTAATGAGTTAGTTCTTCTCATCAGGTGGCCAAAGTATTGGAGTTTCAGCTTCCGCATCAGTCCTTCCAATGAATATTCAGAACTGATTTCCTTTAGGATGGACTGGTTGGATCTCCTTGCAGTCCAAGGGACTCTCAAGAGTCTTCTCCAACACCAGCTGGGTTTATCTTTCCCTTTCTCCTTTGCTTTTCACTTCTCTTCTTTCCTCAGGTATTTTTAAGGCCTCCTCAGACAACCACTTTGTCTTCTTGCATTTCTTTTGCTTGGGGATGGTTTTGGTTACCACATCCTATACAATGTTACAAACCTCTGTCCATAGTTCTTCAAGCAGTCTGTCTACCATATCTAATTCCTTGAATTGAGTGACTAACACTTCCTGGGCTCAAAGTCCTAAGAATGTCTGCCAAATAAAACATAACTGTCAACTTTTAGATTGTGCATTTTGTTTTTCAATCAGCACCTTATTCCTGATCTCTGCTCTGAACTTTTTAAAAAGTGTATTAAAGGTCAGAACTCTATGGCTAGTGACTTAATTCTTTTAGAATAAGAAGAAGAGTGGCATTCTTTATTTGGCAATTTCAATGCTGTGTTTTTTCAAAAGATTGAGTCACATAATTTCATATAAAACTTCATTATTGAACTTCAATAATAAAAAACAGTTGACAGCTCTATCATAGATAATATGCTTCATCTTACATTGTGTTGTGTATGTTACTTACTGAGTTGTGTCTGACTCTTTGTGACCCCATAGTCTGTAGCTCGCTAGGCTCGTCCGTCAATGGAATTCTCCAGGCAAAAATACTGGAGTGATTTGCCATTCCCTTCTCCAGGGGATCTTCTCAACTCAGAAATCGAACACAGGTCTCCCTCATTGCAGGCAGATTCTTTACAATCTGAGCTACCAGGGAAGCCCTTAGCTTACATTTCACTGTGTTTAAAATAAAAACTCTTACCTCTCTCTTGCTTTTAGTTGAATTGGCCTGGTATATCTATCTCCCTTTTTATGCACTGAATGATGTCCCCTCCAAAATTTATATATTGAAGCCCTAACTTCCAATATGACCTTTTTCTGGAGTTAGGGTCTTTAAAGATGTAATTAAGGTTAAATGAGGTTAGAAGGGTGAGGTTTTCATCCAATAGGGCTACTGTCCTTATAAGAAAAAGAAATGACACCAGAGATGCATGTGCTCACAGAGAAAACAGCAAGAACCAGCCCTTCTGCAAGCTAAAGAGAGAACTCTCTTCAGAAATCAATACAACCAGAACCTGACCTTGGACTTGCAGCTCAAAACTCAGAAGTCAGTGTTGTTTTGAGCTATCCAGCCTGTGACACTTTGTTATGACAGGTCTGGTAGACTAAGCTTGGCAATTCTGTTACACTTTTTTTAAAGTGAATTTTTAAAATATATTTAGATTTTTTCAACCAAATTAAATATTTTTCTTAGAAACTAAAAGTCTAGATTTTCTATTTTTTTTTCATATAGTATAAGTTCCTTGTAATGTCACAAGACTTGGTGAATATTTGAATGATTCTTTAGTAGCCCATTAAAAATTTAAAAGTGAGCCTCCTTTCAATCCTTCCCTTTCCCCTCCCTTCTTAAAAGACTTGTTTAACACTTAACTGTGTGTTAGATTCTAAGTGTTTTAAAGACACTAACTTATTTAAACCTATTCACAAGTATGTGATAGTGGGAGATGTTGCTATCATCTTCATGTTGCAGAGAAGGAGACTAAAATCTAGAGGAACAGGAAACTTTCCCAGGTTTACAGAACCTAGAGGGCTACACGGAGAGCTGCCCTCCATGGCCTATTTCTGAACTGAAGACTGTCTCCAACCAAATACAGATGCCTTGGTCTAGAAACGAAAGTTCCAGTGGACCACGGGGAGAGAGGGCACAAGGTGGTGGCTCTGATCTGTGAACCAGAACCAGTCCTTGGATGCGGCTGTAGCAGAGCAGGTACAGAAAAGAGAGCATCGAGACAGGAGCCTGAGGACCTAGAAGGGCCTGGGAGGCTGAGCTAGCAGTGGGTGGGAGCATCCCCTTTGGTAGGGCACCTCCGCCTACCCAGAACTACCTACTCTGGCTCAGAGAAGAAAGTGCTGGGAAAATGGGGAGGCCACTGTGTTTTGCACCTTAAATTCATGAAACCATTTACACCCTGTGGGATCTCAGCAAGGGCCCTTCTATGCACTTGTACTTGGCAGAGCCATTGTCCACAGTCCAATCCATCAGCCTTCACCTGATACCACCCCTCCCCAACCCCCGGAGAGATGAGGCACGTTAGTCAACTCAGATTTCACAGTAGCAACTAGATCCAGCTTCAGGGCCAGGTGGCCTGCAGCTGTTTCTTAACTGAACTCCTTGATTTTCCTCTAAGTCCTCTGAATCTCTTATTCCTCACAAATACAGTGATGTAGAAAGTACAGGGTCAGCATTTAATCATGCACAACACATCCCAGCTTCTCTAATCCTGTCCCTCCAGTGTGTCCTCTGCCTTCATTCTCTTAGTTATCTCAATAAACTTCCACCTGGATGGGCTTCCTAGACTCCTGGATAATTCCACCTCCCTTTCATCACCCTCACATCTTACTAGTCTCCAGGTTCTGTTGATTCTGCCCCCCTCAGTCCAGTGTGCTCATCCCCCTTGTCTCTACCCGCTAGCCTCTCTGCCTCAATTGCAGGGACAGTGAAGATCTTTCCTTCCTACCCCTGGCTTCCCATCACCTAACACCCTTCCAGCATGTGCCATGCTTCTGCTTAGCAACCTTCAGTATGTCCCTTATCCAGGGATTGCCCACGTGATGACACTGTAGGCGTATGATAACAAGTCGAGTGACCTAGTCGGTAAGACCAATCCCCTGCATTCTGTGTTCCAAGTTGTTCTTAACTGTGTTCTGACCATCTTTTGGCTGTTAGGGCATCAATATCAGAAATCTAATATGACTGTTTTACCTTTTCAAAATAACAAAATGGATTTAGTTAGAACTGCTACAAAGGTACCCAGTGTACAAAGAACACTCCAGTGTTCTTGCCTGGTGAATCCCAGGGATGGGGGAGCCTGGTGGGCTGCCATCTTTGGGGTCTCACAGAGTCGGACATGATTGAAGAGACTTAGCAGCAACAGCAACAGCTACAAAAGTATGTGAAGAGGGGTGATGCTTGTGGAAAGATGAAGAATGAAAAGCCTTTACTAGAATATGAAGAATAGTTAAAAGCCAATACTAGCCTGAGGTCACATACAATCCAGCACAGACATTATTTGCATGGCGTATGATATAACTAACACAGGAATTTGTCAAGGGTTGAACTTACATTTTTAAGTATTTAAAACTTAGCAGTAGCATTTATTTTCAATTTATTTTCTACAGTAAATATTTTAGTTGGTTTCCATAATTATTGCAATGTTTGTATAATATAAAATTTTAAAAACTAATGTAACTAAATTAGTTACATTAGCTTACTAAATTAGTAAACTAATGTACTAAAAACTAATGTAACTATGTTTTCTGCTTATATAAATAACACTACTATAAATATCTTTAAATATGTGGTTGTTTACTTTTATGGAATTACCCTAGGATAAGTTAGTTACAGAGGAGATTAGCTTTGTTAAAAAGTATTAATCAACATGCAGCCCAGTCACTGGTATGTGGATGCACCACAAATATAAGAGGCTAACCACAAATGTAAGCTCTTAATATGTCTGAGAAAGTTGTGCTGTTTTAATACTTCCAACAGTTCATAAGTTTACCAAATTTCCTCATTTTAATAATATTATAACTTTCATTTACTGGCCCTAAAAGTTACTTTGATCTTTTTTCAGTTAGCATTTGTTTCATTACTATTAAAAATTAAGTTTTTAAAGTGCTGCTTACTTTAGGGATTTCTTCATATTTGAATTGTTGACAGTGTATATATAGGAGCTTATTTAGACTCACCTTAATCCAGGTTGTCTATGTATAAACATCTTCTAATCTTTGATATAGCCATTATAAATAAACAAATCATTTATACTAAATTAAACCATTAAGCAATC
Source organism: Tragelaphus eurycerus (assembly GCA_935064755.1). Lineage (NCBI taxonomy): Eukaryota > Metazoa > Chordata > Mammalia > Artiodactyla > Bovidae > Tragelaphus > Tragelaphus eurycerus. The sequence goes on along the minus strand of CAKXYN010000002.1, from coordinate 20,561,633 downwards.
TCATATATATTATAAATGATGACTTATGTGGAACTCTCCTAAGAAACCAGAGTTACAACAGAGATACTGTTTTAATAAGCCATTTAATATACTTTCAGTTGAGTTATCAAGAAGAAATTTTTTAAAAAGTTGCTATAGGCAGGGCTTTATGGGAAATTATTAATATTATGATATGAGCTGAGAAAATATAATAAGGGGATCAGAAGCAATGTGATCAAATACACATTGAAGATAATAATTCAAAGGTTTAAGTTCCATGGAGAAGCAAGCTAAAGAGACAACATAAAAAAAAGGCTGAACGATCTAAAGACAATTGTATAAAATATTAATACAAATTCTAAGATATGACTTTTACTTAAGTGAAACTTAAAAAAAAAAAAAAAGATTTTTATTTTTAGAACTTGATCCCATGACCAATAACAGATGAGCAGATTAAAGCTTCCCAGGTGGCACTAGTGGTAAGGAATCTGCCTGCCAATGAAGCAGATGTGTGTGGTGGACTTGCATCCTCACGGACTGTAGCCTGCGAGGCTTCTCTGTCCATGGGATTCTCCAGGCAAGAATACTGGAGTGGGTTGCCATGCCCTTCTCCAAGGAATCTTCCCAATCCAGGGATCAAACCCAGGACTCCAGGACTCCCATATTGAATGTGGATTCTTTAATGTCTGAGCCACCATGTAAAAACATATAATAAATAGTACAGAATTCTCATTAATAAAAACAGAAACAAATTTCCTAAAATGACCCCTAACTATATATACAAACTGAAGTTTATTTAAAGTTCTTGCTTCTGGTTGGAAGGGGAATTGTGGCTTTCTGGAAATAGCTATCAAGGGCCAAATCAATTGATGAGGTGGCAGAATTTTTACTTTGAAGAAGCAGAAAATAGTTTTGTGAGCATTTCCAGAGTAACAGAGTGAGAATCTCTAAAATCTTGCTCCTCCATCCAAAGTGACAAGAATACCTCAAAATAGACAAATTCCAATTTTTTTTTCAGAACTTTGGAACTAACCAAAGTTTGCAATAACCCACAGGATGTATATTCAAGAAAAATGTATAACTCTTAGCAAAAAATGTTAGTTTTGTGACATTTTATTATTTTTTGATTGTTATTTAAATTTTTTTTATTGAAATATAGTTGATTTACAGTGTTTTGTGATATTTACACATGCCTACCTCTAAGTTCTATGCTGCTGCTGCTGCTAAATCACTTCAGTCGTGTCTGACTGAGAAAGTTTAAAAGCAACAGACTCACAATCATAGCAGCTATGAATATAAGCAGCTTAGCAACTACTGGAGGAAAGAGAGTTTTGGAAATGACTGACGATGTTTGACCTATCTGATTGTTCCCTGGAAGCCTCCAGTCAGAGTTTGTTTTACCTGACTCAGAGTATACTCTTTGAAAACAGCATTTTCCCTGGGACAGTTGTCAAAAACAATCAGCAGCAATTGTTTAACATTGTATCAGCATAAGGCATCATTAACAGGTGCAGCAAAAACTTGGGAAATGAGAGGTATTTGGAGATTTGCAAAGAATTAACATGCTTTTGAACTGGGGTGTTGGAGAAGACTCTTGAGAGTCCCTTGGACTGCAGGAGATCCAACCAGTCCATTCTAAAGGAGATCAGCCCTGGGATTTCTTTGGAGGGAATGATGCTGAAGCTGAAACTCCAGTACTTTGGCCACCTCATGTGAAGAGTTGACTCATTGGAAAAGACTCTGATGCTGGGAGGGATTGGGGGCAGGAGGAGAAGGGGACAACAGAGGATGAGATGGCTGGATGGCATCACTGACTCGATGCACATGAGTTTGGGTGAACTCCAGGAGCTGGTGATGGACAGGGAGGCCTGGCGTGCTGCATGGACATGACTGAGCAACTGAACTGAACTAAACTGAATTGATTAGAGATGTCAGTGATCATGCATGAAAAGTATATATATATAAATCTATCTATCTATCTACGTATATATATATAGGGCTTCCCTAGCAGCTCAGCTGGCAAAGAATTTGCCTGCAATGCGGCAGAAAGGACAGTGAAGTCACTCAGATCAGATCAGATCAGTCGCTCAGTCGTGTCTGACTCTTTAAGACCCCATGAATCGCAGCACGCCAGGCCTCCCTGTCCATCACCAACTCCCAGGAGGCCACTGAGACTCACATCCATCGAGTCAGTGATGCCATCCAGCCATCTCATCCTCTGTTGTCCCCTTTTCCTCTTGCCCTGAAGTCGCTCAGTCATGTGCAACTCTTTGCGACCCCATGGACTGTAGCCTACCAGGCTCCTCAGTCCATGGAATTTTTCAGGTAAGAGTACTGGAGTGGGTCACCATTTTCGTCTCCAGGGGAATCTTCCCAACTCTGAGATTGAACCCAGGTCTCCTGCATTTCAGGCAGACTCTTTACCGTCTGAGCCACCAGGGAAGCGCAGTGCAGCAGACGTGGGTTTAATCCCTGGGTTGGGAAGATCTCCTGGAGGAGGACATGGCAACCCACTTTAGTATTCTTGTCTGCAGAATCCTTACAGACAGAGGAGCCTGCTGGGTTACTGTCCATGGGGTGTCAAAGAGCGGACATGACTGAGTGAGTAAGCACAGTACAGTATACACACACACACACACACACACACGAAAAATGCAAGGAAACAGCAAGGTATGGCACACACAAAAAAAAATCATTGTTGCTGAGGAAGTTCAGCTGTTGGGCTTACTAGACAGACTTTAAATTATGAGTTATATGTTTAAAGAGCTAAAGGAAGCCACATTTAAACAACTAATGGAAAATATAACAGCAATCTTTTGACAAATAGAGACTATCAATAAAGGATTAGAGATTATTTTTAAAAATAGAAATGATGGATTTGAAAAGCACAACAAATGAACAATTCACTGAGGTTCTCAAAGCCAGATTTGAGCTGACAAAGAAAATAAATCATTGAAAATGAAAATAATTCAATTGAGATAATTCAATCTGAGGAACAGAAAGAATGAAACAAAAGTGACAGAGATGGGGAATGACTGCTAATGGATATGAGATTTTTCAAAAGATGTTTTTCAAAATATCTAATATTCTGAAATTAGAGGTGATGGTTACACAATTTTATGTGTATAAATATTGAGTATAAAAATTATACCCATTGTTCATTCATGAATTGTAAGCTATGCACACTATATTACAATAAAAACTAATTAAAATATTTCTCAAAAAATTATTTTGTGTGAATTGAATGGGAAAAAATACTCATGTGTCAGGATGCCAAGGAGTTCACACCATAGGTTGTAAGGTTGTAGATCCATCTGAACACAGGGTTTGTCTGGTAGGAGCAGTGTAATAATCATTGAGGCAGCTGCTTATACCCAGAGGCTACCTCTTCTTTTCCAGATTCTTTCCTTTGGCTCCCTCCTGCTCTCTCTCTTCCCAGTGGCTGCTGACTGAGCCTGGATTGTGGACTAGAAAGGATACAGGGAAGGTGAGAATTCTCTTTATTTATCACTTAAGAAGCAAGTCAACTCTTCTATGCATCAGAAAACATAGAGTATATCAGGTACACAGCAGCCAGGCAGCCAAAAAGTCAAACAAATTAAATGTCTGCATAACCATGGTGTCTTACTTGTTTCATGCTAATCGTCTCCCCAGAAGTATAAACAGGCTGGAGATGCCTCGCTCCCAAGTGTGTGTGGTCAAGGTGAATAATTATAAAGGCCAGAGTTGAGACCCTGAGCACACTGCATTGTGGTGATACCAAAACAAAGTGTTAGAAAGAAATCTAATGGATGGTCATCTAATGGATGGTTACTGACTTTAAATAATTTAAGTTGTAAGGTTACAAAGAAGCAGAAAATAATAATCCTTTGCACACAAAACATATATTTACATATAGAGTTTATTTTATTCTTAAAAGACCTTGATGCTGGGAATGATTGAAGGCAGGAGGAGAAGGGACAACAGAGGATGAGATGGTTGGATGGCATCACCAACTTAATGGACTCGAGTTTGAGCAAGCTTAGGGAGTTGGTGATGGACAGGGAAGCCTGGTGTGCTGCAGTCCATGGAGTCACCAAGAGTCAGACACGACTGAGACTGAACTGAACTGAATGCCTTGAAGTCACTCTTGCTGCTAAGCTGCTACTGCTAAGTCACTTCAATCGTGTCCGACTCTGTGCGACCCCATAGACAGAAGCCCACCAGGCTCCCCTGTCCTTGGGATTCTCCAGGCAAGAACACTGGAGTGGGTTGCCATTTCCTTCACCAATGCATGAAAGTGAAAAGTGAAAGGAAGTCACTCAATTGTGTCTGACTCTTAGCGACCCCATGGACTACAGCCTACCAGGCTCCTCTATCCATGGGATTTTCCAGGCAAGAGTACTGGAGTGGGGTACCATTGCCTTCTCCAGAAGTCACTCTTAGTCATTCCCATTTCTAGGTGAATAAGTAGGCTCAGAGAGGTTGTGACTTGGGATGGGACTCACAGCTTATGGAGAAGCCTGCAGGTGCTCTGTTAAGTAGTTTTGACTTTGGATATTATGTTCTTTTTGTTCCTTCAGCCACATGGCCCGTGATATATCAAATGATTGGTTCTCAACACTTTAGGTGTTCATAGCATACGTATTTGTGAAGCAATTCCAGAAAAGGGAAGTCACAAGTGTAACTAAATGATGGCCACTGACAGTTCACCTTCTAGAGCTTCCCCCTTGCTTGTCCCAACAGCACCATGCTTGGAGCATTGCTGCAGAGGGAGCAGTGCCTGCTCATTAGCTGTTAAACTTCATCTTTGAATAACCCATAGCAACCAGTAAACATAAGACCCAAACAGGAAAATCCATCCAAAACCACTCTTGAAAATACAATTAAGTCTTTAGAAGCAAAGCAAGCACAAAGCAATCATTTTGGCGTAGTAGGATCTCAAAATAAAGGTATACACACATTTTGGAGCTAGAAAACTAGTTTTCAAGTTTGTTCTGGGAAAAGGATCCATGGGCTTCCTACTTCCCAATATTGGCCTGACAATAAAACTGAGCTATTAGTCCTGTTTATCATGTTTATCTACAACATACGGTAGCACTTTAAATAAAGGTAGGGTGGTATCCTTGATCATACTAATAAAACGGCTCTGACTTTTCTCAGACTCTGTGGCACCATGTCTCCATAGCGTTTAAATCTTGTGACTGGGACAGGAACTTTTATTGGCGCCTACCAGAATAATCTGTGTTTGAATCAATTTCCTGGCTTGCATTATAAAGTTTGCGGATTTCTGCACAAGCAATTTGGGAAAAGCAAGCACTCATTAAAGTACTTGACCCAAGAATTTCTGTAAGTTCAAAGGAAAAGCCACCTACTCTACAGTGACCCCTCACCCAAACAGGATTTCATTTTTGGTGTAGAGGCAGGTAACGGTCCTAGATAGAACACATCAGCAGGGTAAATCCTTCTGATGTATTTTATACACTGGAAAATACATTGGGATTTGTGGACAAAATAAAACATAGTCTACCACTGTCTTAACAAACATATTTACTTTTATATTCTTTTATGTTGATGCAAATAAAGTTTCAGAACTGTACAACATTAGAGTAGACAGACTTTATCTCATTAGCCTGAGATGTCTGGGAGGCTATAAATATTTTGTGTCTCACCAGGTTACTAGACTTAATTTCAGACTATAAGATTTTCCATTTCTTTTATCATATTTAGATGATGTTAAAATATACTTTTGCTTCTTTATATTAGACCTTAAGAAAAATTTCCATGCATAGGATTACAGAAGCAGAAGATGTGGGAATCTAGACTATCTGGAGGATTCTTACTTTTTTCTTATTTTTATTATTATATCTTTCAAAATATAGTGACCAAATTAAACTGCCATCAGAAACATCTATTGATATCACTATATATTGCCAGCATTTAAGTATTATCATAAGTGGATGCTAAGTTGCTTCAATAGAGTCCAACTCTTTGCAACTCTATGGACCATAGCCCACCAGTCTCCTCTGTCCATCATGAATAATCCTTTTATCTTTTTATTGTAATTATCTCTTCTTGTTATTTAGTTGCTAAGCTGTGTCCAACTCTCTTGTGAGCCCATGGACTATAGCCCATCAGGCTCTTTTGTTCATGGGATTTCCCAGGTAAGAATACTGGAGGAGGTTGCCATTTCCTTCTACAAGGTATCTTCTTGAGCTAGGGATCAAATCCACATTTCCTGCATTGACAGGTGGATTCTTTACTGCTGAGCCTCCAGGGAAGCTTTGCTACAAGGAAAGACCTTGCTACAAAGTTTAATAAGTAAGATTTACTAATTTGAAACTATTTTATTATTAGTGGCTTTAAACATTTTAAATAGTTTAAAATTGTTTGCTGAATTGAAATCTTCTGCCTATTTGTCTAGTGAGGCCTTCATGGTTTTATACATTTCATACACATAAAACGTATATGCTCATTTAAATATTGTAACCAATAATATTTATCTGCTATATTTCATATGAATATTTCTTTGTAGTCATTTTTTACATGTAATAGTTCATTTTATATTGATCTTTAAGCAGGAAACATTCAAAACTGAATTGTAATGGTTATATTTTTAATATTTTGCAGCATAGCATTTTAAGAGTATTATTTGCAAAATATTGAAAAAAATATCAATTTTTCCAAAATGGTCTGGAGAGAAACGTGGATATACACACATCCTTAAATGTGAACATGTGAGCACAACTATTCACAAAATATTAATATAATTATGCATATAGTATGTTCCACTGTCCAAGAATAGGCGGAACACCTAGTTAGTCTTGTCCATGAGGCAATCACACTACCATTGTCTGATTTCTAGCCCTCTGCCTGGTTTCGTGCCACCTGGTCTTTTCTCACATCCCACTGTAATTCAGGCTGATTCAGGTAGAATCGTTTAATTTCCTGTTTAGTTGCTAAATTATGTCTGAATCTTTTGCGACCCCGTGGATTGGCCCGCCAGGCTTCTTTATCCATGGGATATCCCAGGCAAGAATACTGGAGTGGGTTGCCGTTTCCTTCTCCAGGGGATCTTCTTGACCCAGGGACTGAACTCACATCTCTGTGTCTCCTGCATTGGCAGGCATTGGCAAGAAGATTCTTTACCACTGAGCCACAAGAGAAGCTCTTACTTTCTTAAACCAAAGCTACTGTATTAACTGGAGAAGGCAATGGCAACCCACTCCAGTACTCTTGCCTGGAAATTCCCATGGATAGAGGAGCCTGGTAGGCTGCAGTCCATGAGATCGCTAAGAGTCGGGCACGACTGAGCAACTTCACTTTCACTTTCATGCATTGGAGAAGGACGTGGCAACCCATTCCAATGTTCTTGCCTGGAGAATCCCAGGGGCAGGAGAGCCTAGTGGGCCCCTGTCTATAGGGCCGCACAGAGTCGGACATGACTGAAGCGACTTAGCAGCAGCAGCAGCAGCAGCAGCACTGTATTAACAGCTGATAATTCTTTCTTTTATCAGCAGTTAGTGGATTCATAATTCTAAGTAAATACATCATAAGTTCCATGTATGCAATATTCGCCTAATGCTTACAAACACAAACGCAGATCATAGGATAGGAGGTGAAATCTCCATTGCACTTGTTCATGCACAGCCTAAGAATTTCTTTTCCCCGTGTTATCTTGTGCTGAGGCAATCTCAGAATTTTTCTTTTTTTCTGATTTATTAAAAGTCATTGCAACTCAGGCTGTTTCTTTTTACTAGCATTTTCTTTGGAAGACACATGTGAGAATTTGGCTGTTTTTTACTTGTGCTATTTACTTATATGCCTCTGCTATACCTGCATATACCAGAATCTCAAAAACTATTTTTCATCAGAATTGGAGCCCTTTGAAATCAATGTCTAAGCATGGTAAATTTCCGATTTCTGTTTCACTTTCATAGGAATATTCCCATATGTCAAGCTATGTGGAGATGTTTTTCATATCAGTTTTAGAATCACCTATGGTTACTGTCTAAGACACACACGATTAGGGGAAGTTTCAGAATCTGCCCAAAGTTGTGTCCTAGAAGCTTGTTCTCTTCTCCAGGCAGGGGTCATTTCATCTCCCAAAATGGTTAGAGCTTTCTAGACCTCTAGCAATGAAGTTTTTTAATGTGCTAGCCAAGCTAATCGTGTTTCTTGTCCAGGCAGGGAAGTACTACTAAGAACTGTCCCGATGCCCTTGTGAGTGAATTAAAATTCTGAGATCTGGTTATCCCTGAATGAGCCACCATCCAAACATGATATTTCAAAGACAAATAGGACTACTGTTTGTAAAAGAAACAAAAAACCCTGTTTAAGTCTGCCTGGGAGGTTCTTGGCCTGAAAGTAAATCTATTGTATTTTCTTGTGTGTGTGTTTTAATTTCAGAATGGAAGAATCCTATGTCACTATTTGAGGCATTGTTAGCTTCTCTATGCCACTTTTGAGTAAGCACCAGTGCAGTCCTGGGCTCTTCAGTTATGACACTGAAGCTATTACTTCCACTTAGGGTTTCCTGTGATACCTGCAGTCTGTAGGCATTATTAGCAGTTGAAACTTTAAATGCTAGTGATATACAAAATATGCAGTTAGAAACCTAAAAAGAGACTACAATCAATGTTTGGAAGTTAGGCAACGTAGTTTTAGATAATCCCTGGGTTTATTTAGAATTAAAAATTTAAGAAGACATTTCAATGGCAATAAGAAAATACTTTGAACTAAATACAATTTGTAAGTATATATATCAAGCTTGTGGAATGTATCCTGTTACTCTGCTCTGTGGAACATCTTCTCCATTGGTTTGGATAATTCAGGTTTATTTGTATTGATACTCAGCTTTATTGTCCTTGAGTTATGACTACAATATGATCATTCAAACCATGGTTGAGTGCCTCTGAAGCCCTGAAGTACATATTTTCACAAGAGATAAAAACTTCTAAACCTCCTACCAACTTTAATCATCTAAAAGTGAATGGGAGGGCTGTCAGTGACTTCAGAGACTAGCAAAGATTCCAACTCTACTATAATAGCAAATGTACTAAGTAGAATTTTTAACCTAAACAAGTAATATTTTATAGAGCTATGTAAATCTAATCAGTTAAGTTCAAGGTACCCTTTATTTTGAAATTATAAAAAAAGCCATTATAGAAAAGGAATGTAAATTTGGACATGGCTCTTGTCACTCCTCTGGTTAGTGGAACCATCCTTCCACCATCAAGATGTCTATACCTTAGTCCTTGGATCTGTAAATGTCAATTTATTAATACATAGAGAAAGAGACTTTGTAGATGTGATTAAAGTTAAGGATCTGGAAATTGAGAGAGGATTCTGAATACACATATTGACCCATCTAATCACATGACTCCTGAGAGCAGAGAAACTTTCCCAGCCGTGGTCAGGCATAGTGTGACTACAAAAAACAATGTCAAGGGATGCTGTGTTGTTGGCCTTGGCCTTCCCAGGTGGCACCAGTGGTAATGAAGCCGCCTGCCAGTGCAGGAGATGTAAGAGATGAGAGTTTGATCCCTGGGTTGGGAAGACCTCTGGAGTAGGAAGTGGCATACTGTCGGACCCGGCTTGGATCAGCGCTCCGCCCATGACAAAGGTCATGAGGAAGGAGGCTTGGCACACGCAAGGGCGGGATCAAGCCTCAGGAGCCCCCTGGAAATTCTCAAGCATTTACCCCCCAAAACCAGAGTCTGCCTACTTTCTGCTTTGTGTTCTCACCTACACCTCTGACTTTACAGGGGGCTGTCCCCCACTACCTCTCTCTGAAAAAAGAGTTAACTTACAGCTCCAGTTAATAATTCCTTGGTGTGTGAGTGTTTCAGCCTACAAACTCCTTTGGAAATCTTCTAGACTGCCTGAATAGGTTTTTCTGGCCACATGTGATTGTTTAGAGCCTCCCAACTGAGAGGCATGAGACGTTCTAAACTGTCTAAATACAGATTCCTTTGAGCAGTTAAAAGATTGATTAGAAATTGTATTGGTGAAGGGTTTTTCACTTGTTGGGCCAATGTTTGCTGCTAAGTCTTCATATCCCTTACCTACTGTGTCCTTGGCAGTGTATTGATTGATATTATTGGTTTATAGAAATGTAAGTAGTAGCTTTAATGTCTGTAACCTTGGACCCTTGAGTTAATTCTTTTTCTTGTTACAACCCACCACACCTTTGCCTTATAGAAATGCAACTCCAATGCTTTTGGAGGGTGGCACCTGACTTTAGAATAATCACCTTTAGAGAAAAGTAAGTTTCTTAAAATGTGAATAGGCCTCCGGGCCAGAAGATGACGTAACTCACCTAAACTTTTGCGTATGATAGGTTTGAAAGCCTGGCTCAGTGACTGCTGTCCCTGCATGACTCCACCCCTCCCCTCATTATCCTCTATGCAAAACTTAAGGTATAAAAACTACTTTCAAAAATAAAGTGTGGGGCCTTGTTCACAGAATCTCGGTCTCCCGATGTCATTCTTTCTCTTACCTTCTGGCTGAATTATTTAGCCTCCTCTGTCCACTAAATGTTCTCATTGAGCTATCCTTATTTCGCCTACCTTTCTTCACTGAATTTCTTCCTCACTGAGCTATTCTCATTTCTATTATTCTTTATACATTTAATTAATACTTAATTAAGCAATCGTTTCTTGATCGTCGCCAACGCCGTCCCTGCTTCGAATTCCCTGGATCCACCAGGGCTGGACCCCGGCAGCATACCACCCCAGTACTCCTGCCTGGAGGATCCAATGGGCAGAGAATCCTGGCAGGTTATAATCTGTGTAGCCACAAAGAGTTGGACACGACTGAGTGACTGAGCACACATACACTGGCCTTAAAGATGGAGGAAGGGGACACAAACCAAGAAGTATGGGAGGCCTCCAGAAGCTGAAGAAAAAGGATTCTCCTCTGAAGCTTCCAGAAATGTAGCAGTCTTGCCAACACCTTATATTTAGCCCAGGTATAGCCATGCTAGATGTCTGAGCTACAGTGCTAAATGACGAACTGTGAATATATCGCAATAGTAAAATAACACATATATGTTCTTTTAAACAACCAACTTTGTGGTGATGTGTTAAGGCAACGAAAGGAAATGAACATAGCCATGCTGGAGAAAGGCATTAGACACGAACATTTTTCTTACCAGTGTAGTCAACTCAGTCACTTGTTTTGATGGCAGCACTGAAGATGCTAGTGTGGCCCTCATTTATAGCAGTGGGTGTGACAAGTGTGGGTCCACCATTTGCATTTATGGAGCACCGTCTTGCTCTTCCTGAAAGTTTCTTCCACTTGAAATATGCTTTCCCCTTATTTCTGGGATCTGCTCCTCATCCTTCAAAATGCAAAGTAAACCTCACCAGACATAACAAATGGAAAAAGATGACACTAAGTTGCAGGCATCTTAGGGGAGCGCTAGGGGAGACCTGAACAACGGTTAGAGTTGAACTCTTCAGATGGGCGGCCACAAGGTCAACTCCAGCATCTATAAAGACTGAGGAGTTCTGGCTCATTCTCTTTCAGCTCCTATCTGAAGGAGACTAGGTATCTAGTCCATTGCGTGGGGCAGGGTAGTGGAAGCCCAGAGGGAAGTCTGTTGGGGGAAGGTATGTGTGATGTTTACTACTGTGTACTTGGCACTCAGTCTAAGACCTAGCATCCAAGTGCCTCTGCAATTGCTTGGCGAATAAATGGAATAAAGGAATAAAGCCAGTGGTCAAGTGAGAATCAATATAGAAATTATGTTCACCCCAATATCCTCATAGATGGGAGGGCAACTTATCCTCAGCTGCACCAAGAACCAAGTTAACAAAGTTGAAAAATGGTCCCTGACTTGTGATAGTCTCCTGGAAGCCAACGGTCTACCAGTCAGCCAGGAAGTCTGGTGTGGGAACTGACAGGAGTCTGTAGCTGAACAGAACTGAAACAACTTGAAGAAACAGATGTCTCAGGGGTGGTAGTGCTTGAAAAGAAAGCTGCCTGACTTAGTTTTGGAGTGAATCAATAGCCTTGAAATAAACTGTCAGCCCAAGTCCTGTAGAAAACCCCAGAGAGAATCAAGTTCTGTTGTGGGTGAAAATTTGGAATTAGATGAGAACCAATGGCTGGGGCATTTGGACTGGGGAGGGGAATTATTAAGAGGGAGAGAGAGAGCTGACGGATATATCCTGTTCCCGCAGGATGAGGCTTGCATTTGGGACTTCAGGCTGGGAGGAAACAAAGACAAGCACTTTGGTTTGGGAGCTGGAGCTGTGATCACAGACTGATTCCAAATTCCAGTCTCTGGAAATAAGATTCCTAGTATGAGTCTTTTCTTGACCTGGGCTGTCTCAGCACCTGGTGGTGCTAAGTCTGTGGGTTTAAGTCCTCCGCATTTGCCTCTGAGCAGACATGGGGAAAGCAGGGCTTGGAGGCCCTCAAAAATGTCTTATCAATACATATTCTTTTGGTTTTAATTTAATTTTCATTTTATATTATAGCTGGTTTGCAGTATTGTGTTAGTTACAGGTGTACAGCAAGGGATTCAGTTATACATATACATATAGCCACTCTTTTTCAGATTATTTTCCCATATTAGTTATTACAGAATATTGAGTAGAGTTCCCTGTGCTATCCAGGAGGTCCTTGTTGATTATCTATGCTATCAGATCAGATCAGATTAGATGAGTCGCTCAGTCGTGTCCGACTCTTTGCGACCCCATGAATTGCAGCACGCCAGGCCTCCCTGTCCATCACCAACTCCCGGAGGTCACTCAGACTCACATCCATCGAGTCAGTGATGCCATCCAGCCATCTCATCTTCTGTCGTCCCCTTCTCCTCTTGCCCTCAATCCCTCCCAGCATCAGAGTCTTCTCTAATGAGTCAACTCTTCGCATGAGGTGGCCAAAGTACTGGAGTTTCAGCTTTAGCATCATTCCTTCCAAAGAAATCCCAGGGCTGATCTCCTTCAGAATGGACTGGCTGGATCTCCTTGCAGTCCAAGGGACTCTCAAGAGTCTTCTCCAACACCACAGTTCAAAAGCATCAATTCTTCGGCGCTCAACCTTCTTCACAGTCCAGCTCTCACATCCATACATGACCACAGGAAAGACCGTAGCCTTGACTAGTTGAACCTTTGTTGGCAAAGTGATGTCTCTGCTTTTGAATATGCTATCTAGGTTGGTCATAACTTTCCTTCCAAGGAGTAAGCGTCTTTTAATTTCATGGCTGCAGTCACCATCTGCAGTGATTTTGGAGCCCAGAAAAATAAAGTCTGACACTGTTTCCACTGTTTCTCCATCTATTTCCCATGTAGTGTTGGGACCAGATGCCATGATCTTCTTTTTCTGAATGTTGAGCTTTAAGCCAAACTTTTCAGTCTCCACTTTCACTTTCATGCTTTCTATGCTATATATAGTCGTATATATATGTTAACCCCAAACTCCTAATTTATCCCTCCTTCCACCTTTCCCCTTTGGTCATCATAAAAGTTTGTTTTCAAGGTTTGTGGGTCTGTTTCTTGTACCATGTCTTATCAGCCCTTGCATCATGCTTCCGTGGTAGCTTGTAGTGTTTATCATGATGTTTGTGTGTGCCTAAGTCCCCTGGAGATGAATGTCCTGAGAGAAACCATCACACCTTATTCATCTTGCCTTTCCAAGGTCCACTGCATGGACACTTGACATAAACTCAATAAAGGTTGACGATTGAAAGGAGGACATTTTAAAATTGGCAGATTGATGTGGTTTCTGGTTGGCAGCGAGAACACATGGATCTTTGTCATATGTTCAAAGTCCTGTTTATTGGTAAGTTGAAAATGTGTTGGTATAGCTATGCTTCTGCCTTAAGATGGAGCTGGTCTTGGCTTACTGGTTTGTCTGAAGTGGCTAAGATTTTGTGAACAAAATGTGCAGAATTATAAGTTATTTGCAAATCTGATGAAATTCATTGTTCATTTCTCTGATTTGTGTTTCCTTTATTTTGGCAGAATTTTGGTACATGCTGTTTTTCAGGTTTCAGGGTTTTTTTCCTCTCTTTTAGAAGATTAATATTTGGTGTGATCTGTTCTTTTGCTTCTAGATATTCCTCTGGGATAGTATGGGGCAGAAATATGTACAAACAATAGCACATTTTGGTTAAAAGTTGTGAAATGTAGAAATACTCAAAATAGTTGATGTTTTAGAACATTTTGTATTTCTAAAATTAAGATCAGAAAAGCTTTTGCCTCTACTACTATAAAATAACAGAGAAGGTAAAGTGAACAATTTGGAGAAGATTAAAGATGTGCATTTATATATGAGATACATTTTCATGAGTCTTGTTTTAATTCAATATGAGTCCTACTTAAATCTGGAAGGAGAGTAAATGCAGATCCATCATTTATTAGCAGGATGACAGGAAGCAAATTAAGTCATTTCTCTGAGTCTCAGTTCCTATTTCCAACTATAAAATGGAAATCATGGTCATAGAACCAGACAAGGAAGAGCAACCCAATATTGAAGGGGAAGAACAAAGTGGGAGGATTGATAATCCCTGACTTCAAGACTTACTATAAAGCTCTGGTAATCAAGAGAGTGTGGTATTGATGAAATAATAGATTAACAGAACAGAATAGAGAGTCTGGAAATGTACCCCCATAAATATATCTAATTGACATTTGACAAATGGCAATAGCAACATTGCCAATGGAGCAAAGACAGTCTCTTTAACAAATGGTGAATGGCATCCCACTCCAGTACTCTTGCCTGGAAAATCCCTTGGATGGAGGAGCCTGGAAAGCTGCAGTCCATGGGGTCTCTGAGGGTCGGACACGACTCATCAACTTCACTTTCACTTTTCACTTTCATGCATTGGAGAAGGAAATGGCAACCCACTCCAGTATTCTTTCCTGGAGAAACCCAGGGACAGGGGAGCCTGATGGGCTGCCGTCTCCGGGGTAGCACAGAGTCAGACACAATTGAAGTGACTCAACAACAACAAGCAACTAAACATTCACATGCAAAAAATTAAATATAGACACAGACCTTAGTCTTCACAGAAAATTAACTCAAAGTAGAACATAGACATAAACTGTAATGTAAACCTATTAACCCTCTAGAAGATAGCACAAGAGAAAATCTAGAGGATCCTGGTTTTTGGTGATGACTTTTTTGATAAAATTGCAAAGACAGGATCCATGAAAGAAAGAAACTGATAAACTCAACTTCATAAAACCTAAAAATTTCTGCTCTGTACAAAACATTGTCAAGAGAACAAAAAGAAAGCAAATTAACTTATAATATGTGTTCTTCTCTTTGTTGTTTGGTCACTAAGTCATCTGCCTCTTTTGCAACCCCATAGACTGTAGCCTGCCAGGATCTTCTGTCCATGGAATTCTCCAGGCAAGAATACTGGAGTGGGTTGCCATTTTCTTCTCCAGGGCATCTCCCTGACCCAGAGATAAAACCCATGTCTCCTGCATTGCAGGCAGATTCTTTATCTCTGAGCCACCAGGGAAGACCATTATCTCCTAGATCTTAAAATAATGATCTTTTGAGAATTATATAGAGCATATTCACCATCTCTTAGATTTTCAGATCAGATCAGATCAGTTGCTCAGTCCTGTCCAACTCTTTGTGACCCCATAAACTGCAGCACGCCAGGCCTCCCTATCCATCACCAGCTCTTGGAGGTCACTCAGACTCACATTCATCGAGTCAGTGATGCCATCCAGCCATCTCATCCTCTGTCGTCCCCCTTCTCCTCCTGCCCCCAATCCCTCCCAGCATCAGAGTCTTCTCCAATGAGTCAACTCTTCGCATGAGGTGGCCAAGATACTGGAGTTTCCGCTTTAGCATCATTCCTTCCAAAGAAATCCCAGGGCTGATCTCCTTCAGAATGGACCGGTTGGATCTCCTTGCAGTCCAAGGGACTCTCAAGAGTCTTCTCCAACACCACATTTCAAAAGCACCAATTCTTTGGCGCTCAGCCTTCTTCACAGTCCAGCTCTCACATCCATACATGACCACAGGAAAGACCATAGCCTTGACTAGGCAAACCTTTGTTGGCAAAGTGATGTCTCTGCTTTTGAATATGCTATCTAGGTTGGTCATAACTTTCCTTCCAAGGAGTAAGCGTCTTTTAATTTCATGGCTGCTTAAAATCTTTATTTTTGTATGGTTTGACTTTCCTTTTCTAATGTGACATGGAAAACACTCATAGAAAATGCACAAAAATAACTGTAGGATCCAGTAGATTATTAAGAAGTGAACACACTATTCTGACTGCTCTGTTTTAGTGCTGCCTGTTTTGAACTATACATAAATGGAATTGTGTGGAATGCATTCTTCTGTCTGCCTGCTCTTCCGTCAGTGGTCTACAGGCTGTGCACCCTTTATTCTGGGTAGGAGAGAGTGGCTCATTCATTGATCCTGTTGTTAGGAGGGCTTCTGCTGGAATTTTAATTGTGATCCTATTAGATCTAAAGATCAATTTGGGATATTGTCATTTTCTCAATATTGAGTCTTTTAAACCCCTAAGTGATAGACACCTCCATTTATGTAGATCTTCTTTAATTTTTAGTCATAAATCATTTTATTCTTTCTTGGGGGTATATCTTACATTTCTCATGGCATTTGTTTCTAGAGATTTGATAATTTTGATGCTACTGTAAATGATATCTTTCGGAGAAGGCAATGGCAAGCCACTCCAGTACTCTTGCCTAGAAAATCCCATGGATGGAGAAGCCTGGTAGGCTGCAGTCCATGAGGTCGCTATGAGTCGGACCTGACCGAGTGACTTCACTTTCACACAATGGAGAAGGCAATGGCAACCCACTCCTGTGTTCTTGCCTGGAGAATCCCAAGGACGGCGGAGCCTGGTGGGCTGCCGTCTATGGGGTCACACAGAGTCGGACATGACTGAAGTGACTTAGGAAATGATATCTTTATTTGAATATAATTTTTAATTTCTTGATGGTATGTAACAAGAGATTTTTTTCTTTATGTTACTCTTATACCTAGTGTTCTTATTTAACTCAAAATCATTTGTTTTTTCAGTTGCCGAGTTGTGTGCGACTCTTTGTGACCCCATGGACCACAGTACACCAGGCCTCCATCCCTCACTATCTCCTGGAGTTTGCCAAGTTCATGTCCATTGAATTGGTGATGTCATCCAACCATTTCAACCTCTGTCACCCTCTTCTCCTTCTGCCCTCAGTCCTTCCCAGCATGAGGGTCTTTTCCAATGAGTCTGTTCCTTGCATCAGGTGGTCAAAGTATTGGAACTTCAGCTTCAGCATCAGTCCTTCCAATGAGTATTCAGGGTTGATTTCCTTTCAGATTGACAGGTTTGAGCTCCACGCTGTCCAAGGGACTCTCAAGTCTTTTCCAGCACCACAGTTTGAAAGCATGAATTCCTCAGTGCTCTGCCTTTTTAATAATACTTTACAGTATAAAATGGTTTTTTCCATCCTTTCTAATGCTTGTATTTTCTTTTTCTGTTTTGTTTCTCCATTTGCTTTGCCTTCCTTCACAGGTGTAACTTGAGCATTATTTAGAATTTCATTTTGTTGTATCTATAGCAATTTTTACCAGCTGAGCCCCCTTCGGTCGGGCCGTGCTGGTCATGGACACAGACTGGTTCCATGGAGGGTCGTCAGGCTGCATTGTCCTGGCATGGCGGCTGGAGCACAGTGAATCAGTGCCGGGAGATCACTCGTAGTAACACTCTTTGGCGAGTGAGAGGGGCTAGCTCTGGAGTGAGAGTGGGAGTGAGGGCGGGATCCATGTCCCATCACTGCAGGGTGAGCGACAGTGGCAGTGTGCTGCTGGCTCCATCACTCAGATGTACTCCCAATGCGCTTGCTCCTTGGGGGTTTGACACTGTGCATTTCAGCAGGACATTACTAGGTCCCGTAGGCTTGGTCTTTCCTGTGGTCATGTGGGTGGAGCTGGACTGTGGGGCTGAGTGCCGAGATTGTGCTGCTGTGGTGTTGGGAGACTCTGAGGTCCCTGGACTGCAGAGATCAGTCCATTCTGGGGATCATCTGGTTTCTGGAGGTGTGTGCTGAACTCAGTTTTGGCCACCTCATGGGGAGTTGACTCATGGGGACTCTGATGCTGGGAGGGATTGGGGCGGAGGGAGGGGACGACAGGGATGGATGGCTGGATGGCATCACTGACTCGATGGATGTGAGTCTGGGACCTCCGGGAGCTGTGATGGACAGGGGGCCTGGCGTGCTGCGGTTCATGGGGTCGCAAGGTCGGACACGATGGGCTGATCTGATCTGATCTGATCTGATAGCAATTTTTAGCATATCTCTTTGGCTAGCTTTTTTAGTGTTTACTTGAAGTATTACATTCTATATACATAGCTTATCACAATGTACTGAACAGTTCTAGTAAAGTTGAGAAACTTTATGCCCCTTTATATCACTTTACCTTCCCTTCTTTAGAATCAAATTGTCTTAAATATATCCTCTATAAATACTGAGACCGTCAATCGGTATTATAATTTCTGTGTAGAAAACTCAAAATAATTTAGACAATTCAAAAACAAAAAGAAAGTCTATTTCATTTACTCATTCTTTGGTCTTCCATTATTACTTTTTTCTTCCTGATTTTTTTTTTTTTCATCATTTCCTTTTTGTTAGAGAACTTCTGTTAGCCATTGTGTTAAGGTAGGTCTGCTAAGGAAAAAGTCTCTTAGTTACCCTTCTTCTGAGAAAGTTTTGATTTCCGCTTCATTCCTGAAGGATATGTTTGTGAACAGAAGATTCTGGGGGACAGTTCTTTTCTTTCAGCCCTTGGAAAACTGTGCCTCTTCCTTCTGGCCTCCATTGTTTGTGATGAGAAAACCGTTGCGACCAATGGTTTTCCCATATATGTAAGTTTTCATCCAATCTTTTGATACTTTCAGGATTTTTTCATTGTCTTTAGTTTTCATATAAGAAACCTTGTCTAGTTTAATTATAATGAATCTTGGCATGGATTTCTTGTGTTTATCCTGCTTGGAGTTCACTCAGCTATAAGTTTATACATCTTTTGTCAAATTTGGGAAATTTTCAGCAAATAGATTACCAAATAATTTGCCAGTCTTTTTTCTCCTGTCTTTTTGGGACTCTGGTGATATGAATGTCCAACCTTTGTACATTCCCACACATCCCTGAGGTTCTGTTCATTTTTTTTTTTAATTCATTTTAATTGGAAGCTCATTACTTTACAGTATAGTAGTGGTTTTTGCCATATATCGACATGAATCAGCCATGGGTGTACATGTGTTCCCCATCCTGAACCCCCCTCTCACCTCCTTCCCCATCCCCTCCCTGAGGCTTATCCCAGTGCACCAGCTTTGAGTGCCCTGTTTCGTGCATCAAACTTGGACTGGTGTTCTATTTCACATATGGTAACATACATGCTTCATTGTTATTCTCTCAAATCATCCCACCCTCACCTTCTCCCACAGAGTCCAAAAGTCTGTTCTTTATATCTGTGTCTCTTTTGCTGTCTCGCATATAGGGTCATCATTACAATCTTTCTAAATTCCATATATATGCATTAATATACTGTATTGGTGTTTTTCTTTTTGACTTACTTCACTCTGTATAATAGGCTTCAGTTTCATCCACCTCATTAGAATGAGTTCAAATGTTTTCTTTTTAGTGGCTAAGTAATATTCCATTGTGTATATGTACCACAGCTTTTTTTTTTTTAAATTTAATTTTATTTAACTTTACAATATTGTATTGGTCTTGCCATATATCAAAATGAATCCGCCACAAGTATACATATGTTTCCCATCCTGAACCCTCCTCCCTCCTCCCTCCCCACACCATCCCTCTGGATCGCCCCAGAGCACCAGCCCCAAGCATCCAGTATCGTGCATCAAACCTGGACTGGCAACTCATTTAATATATGATATACATATTTCAATGCCATTCTCCCAAATCATCCCACCCTCTCCCTCTCCCACAGAGTCCAAAAAACTGTTCTATAAGTACATCAGTGTCTCTTTTGCTGTCTTGTATACAGGGTTATTGTTACCATCTTTCTAAATTCCATATATATGTGTTAGTATACTGTATTGGGGGGAAGGAAATGGCACCCCACCCCAGTACTTGTGCCTGGAAAATCCCATGGACGGAGGATCCTGGTAGGCTCCAGTCCATGGGGTCGCTGAGAGTCGGACACGACTGAGCGATGAAGGAAATGGCAACCCACTCCAGTATTCTTGCCTGGAGAATCCCAGGGACGGGGGAGCCTGGTGAGCTTCCGTCTATGGGGTCGCACAGAGTCGGACATGACAGAAGCGACTTAGCAGCAGCAGCAGCATACTGTATTGGTGTTTTTCTTTCTGGCTTACTTCACTCTGTATAATAGGTTCCAGTACCACAGCTTTTTTATCCATTCATCTGCCAATGGACATCTAGGTTACTTCTATGTCCTAGCTATTGTAAACAGTGTTGCAATGAACATTGGGGTACACACATCTCTTTCAATTTCCTCAGTGTGTATGCCGAGCAGTGGGATTGCTGGGTCATATGGCAGTTCTATTTCCAGTCTTTTAAGGAATCTCCACACTGTTTTCCATAGTGGCTGCAATAGTTTGCATTCCCACCAACAGTGTAAGAGTGTTCCCTTTTCTCCACACCCTCTCCAGCATTTATTGTTTGTAGACTTTTGAATAACAGCCATTCTGACTGGCATGAAATGGTACCTCATTGTGGTTTTGATTTGCATTTCTCTGATAATGAGTGATGAGCATCTTTTCATATGTTTGTTAGCCATCTGTATGTCTTCTTTGGAGAAATGTCTGTTTAGTTCTTTGGCCCATTTTTTGATTGTGTCATTTATTTTTCTGATATTGAAGTACATGAGCTGCTTGTATATTTTTGAGATTAATTTTTTGTCAGTTGCTTTGCTTGCTGTTATTTTCTCCCATTCTGAAGGCTGTCTTTTCACTTTGCTTATAGTTTCCTTCATTGTGCAAAAGCTTTTACATTTAATTGGGTCCCATTTGTTTATTTTTGCTTTTATTTCCATTACTCTGGAAGGTAGGTCATAGAGGATCCTGCTGTGATTTATGTCAGACAGTGTTTTGCCTATGTTTTCATCTAGGAGTTTTTATAGTTTCTGGTCTTACATTTAGATCTTTAATCCATTTTGAGTTTATTTTTGTGTATTGTGTTACAAAGTGTTCTATTTTCATTCTTTTACAGGTGGTTGACCAGTTTTCCCAGCATCACTTGTTAAAGAGATTGTCTTTTCTTCATTGTATATTTTTGCCACCTTCATCAAAGATAAGGTGTCCATAGGTGTGTGGATTTATCCCTGGGCTTTCTATTTTGTTCCTTTGATCTATATTTTTGTCTTTGTGCCAGTACCATGCTGTCTTGATGACTGTAGCTTTGTAGCATAGTCTAAAGTCAGGTAGGTTGATTCTTCCAGTTCCATTCTTCTTTCTCAAGATTGCTTTGGCTATTCAAGGTTTTTTTAATTTCCATACAAATTGTGAAATTATTTGTTCTAGCTCTGTGAAAAATACCGTTGGTAGCTTGACAGGGATGCATTGAATCTATAGATTGTT
This sequence comes from Tragelaphus eurycerus, assembly GCA_935064755.1. Taxonomy (NCBI): domain Eukaryota; kingdom Metazoa; phylum Chordata; class Mammalia; order Artiodactyla; family Bovidae; genus Tragelaphus; species Tragelaphus eurycerus. The sequence continues at coordinate 20,540,122 of CAKXYN010000002.1, read as the reverse complement.
TTGAGTAGTATACTAATTTTCACTATATTGATTCTTCTGATCCATGAACATGGTATATTTCTCCATCTATTTGTGTCCTCTTTGATTTCTTTCACCAGTGTTTTATAGTTTTCTATTCTCACTATTCTTTGGAACTCTGCATTCAGATGTTTATATCTTTCCTTTTCTCCTTTGCTTTTCGCTTCTCTTCTTTTCACAGCTATTTGTAAGGCCTCCCCAGACAGCCATTTTGCTTTTTTGCATTTCTTTTCCAAGAGGATGGTCTTGATCCCTGTCTCCTGTACAATGTCACGAATCTCATTCCATACCTCATTCAAGCACTCTATCTATCAGATCTAGGCCCTTAAATCTATTTCTCACTTCCACTGTATAATCATAAGGGATTTGATGTAGGTCATACCTGAATGTGGGAAAGGCAATGGCACCCCACCCCAGTACTCTTGCCTGGAAAATCCCATGGATGGAGGACCCTGGTAGGCTGCAGTCCATGGGGTCGCTAAGAGTCGGACACGACTGAGCGACTTCACTTTTACTTTTCACTTTCCTGCACTGGAGAAGGAAATGGCAACCCACTCTAGTGTTCTTGCCTGGAGAATCGTCTATGGGGTCGCACAGAGTCAGACACGACTGAAGCGACTTAGCAGCAGCAGGAGCAGCAGCAGCAGCAGCATACCTGAATGGTCTAGTGGTTTTCCCTACTTTCTTCAATTTAAGTCAGAATTTGGCAATAAGGAGTTCATGGTCTGAGCCACAGTCAGCTCCTGGTCTTGTTTTTGCTGACTGTATATAGCTTCTCTGTCTTTGGCTGGAAAGAATATAATCAATTTGATTTCGGTGTTGACCATCTGGTGATGTCTATGTATAGAGTCTTCTCTTGTGTTGTTGGAAGAGGGTGTTTGTTATGACCAGTGCATTTTCTTGGCAAAACTCTATTAGTCTTTGCCCTGCTTCATTCCGTATTCCAAGGCCAAATTTGCCTGTTACTCCAGGTGTTTCTTGACTTCCTACTTTTGCATTCCAGTCCCCTATAATGAAAAGGATATTTTTTTGGGGTGTTAGTTCTAAAAGGTCATGTAGGTCTTCATACCATTCAACTTCAGCTTCTTTAGCATTACTGAGTGGGGCATAGACTTGAATTACTGTAATATTGAATGGTTTGCCTTGGAAACGAACAGAGATCTTTCTGTTGTTTTTGAGATTGCATCCAAGTACTGCATTTTGGACTCTTTTGTTGACCATGATGGCTACTCCATTTCTTCTTAGGGATTCCTGCCCGCAGTAGTAGATATAATGGTCATCTGAGTTAAATTCACCCATTCCAGTCCATTTCAGTTCTCTGATTCCTAGAATGTCGACATTCACTCTGGCCATCTCTTGTTTGACCACTTCCAATTTGCCTTGATTCATGGACCTGACATTCCAGGTTCCTATGCAATATTGCTCTTTACAGCATCAGACCTTGCTTCTATCACCAGACATATCCACAGCTGGGTATTCTTTTTGCTTTGTCTCCATCCCTTCATTCTTTCTGGAGTTATTTCTCCACTGATCTCCAGTAACATATTGGGCCCCTACTGACCTGGGGAGTTTCTCTTTCAGTATCCTATCATTTTGCCTTTTCATACTGTTCATGGGGTTCTCAAGGCAAGACTACTGAAGTGGTTTGTCATTCCCTTCTCCAATGGACCACATCCTGTTAGATCTCTCTACCATGACCCGCCCATCTTGGGTTGCCCCACAGGCATGGCTTAGTTTCATTGATTTAGACAAGGCTGTGGTCCTAGTGTGATTAGATTGACTAGTTTTCTGTGAGTATTTCAGTGTGTTTGCCCTCTCCTGCAACACCTACCGTCTTACTTGGGTTTCTCTTACCTTGGGCGTCGGGTATCGCTTCACGGCTGCTCCAGCAAAGCACAGCCAATGCACCTTACCTTGGACGAGGGGTCTCTCCTCACTGCCGCCCTTCCTGACCTTCAACGTGGGATAGTTCCTCTAGGCCCTCCTGTGCCCATGCAGCCATGGAGTGGGTTGGTCCTCCCGGCCACCACCCCTGGCCTCGGGTGTGGGGTTGCTCCTCCCGCCTGCCGCCCCTGGCCTTGGACTTAAGGGCATGGAGTATCTCCTCCCGGCCGCCACCCCTGACCTTGGACATGGGGTAACTCATCTCATCAATCCCCTGACCTCGGACGCTGGGTATCTCCTCTTGGCCAGCCCCCTTACCTCGGAAGTAGGGTAGCAAGAAGAGATAAGAAAGCCTTCTTCAGAGATCAATGCAAAGAAATAGAGGAAAACAACAGAATGGGAAAGACTACAGATCTCTTCAAGAAAATCAGAGATACCACAGGAACATTTCATGCAAAGATGGGCTTGATAAAGGACAGAAATGGTATGGACTAACAGAAGCAGAAGATATTAAGAAGAGATGGCAAGAATACACAGAAGGACTGTACAGGAAGGATCTTCACGACCCAGATATCACGATGGTGTGATCACTGACCTGGAGCCAGACATCTTGGAATGTGAAGTCAAGTGGGCCTTAGAAAGCATCACTATGAGCAAAGCTAGTGGAGATGATGGAATTCCATTTGAGCCATTCCAAGTCCTGAAAGATGATGCTGTGAAAGTGCTGCACTCAATATGCCAGCAAATTTGGAAAACTCAGCAGTGGCCACAGGACTGGAAAAGGACAGTTTTCATTCCAATCCCAAAGAAAGGCAACGCCAAAGAATGCTCAAACTACTGCACAATTGCACTCATCTCACACACTAGTAAAGTAATGCTCAAAATTCTCCAAGCCAGGCTTCACCAATATGTGAACCGTGAACTTCCTGATGTTCAAGCTGGTTTTAGAAAAGGCAGAGGAACCAGAGATCAAATTGTCAACATCTGCTGGATCATGGAAAAAGCAAGAGAGTTCCAGAAAAACATCTATTTCTGTTTTCTTGACTATGCCAAAGCCTTTGACTGTGTGGATCACAATAAACTGTCGAAAATTCTGAAAGAGATGGGAATACCAGACCACCTGATCTGCCTCTTGAGAAATTTGTATTCAGGTCAGGAAGCAACAGTTAGAACTGGTCATGGAGCAACAGACTGGTTCCAAATAGGAAAAGGAGTATGTCAAGGCTGGATATTGTCACCCTGTTTATTTAACTTATATGCAGAGTACATCATGAGAAACGCTGGACTGGAAGAAGCACAAGCTGGAATCAAGATTGCTGGGAGAAATCTCAATAACCTCAGATATGCAGATGACACCACCCTTATGGCAGAAAGTGAAGAGGAACTGAAAAGCCTCTTGATGAAAGTGAAAGTGGAGAGTGAAAAGGTTGGCTTAAAGCTCAACATTCAGAAAACGAAGATCATGGCATCTGGTCCCATCACTTCATGGGAAATAGATGGGGAAACAGTGGAAACAGTGTCAGACTTCATTTTTCTGGGCTCCAAAATCACTGCAGATGGTGACTGCAGCCATGAAATTAAAAGATGCTTGCTCCTTGGAAGGAAAGTTATGACCAACCTAGATAGCATATTCAAAAGCAGAGACATTACTTTGCCAACAAATTTCGTCTAGTCAAGGCTATGGTTTTTCCTGTGGTCATGTATGGATGTCAGAGCTGGACTGTGAAGAAGGCTGAGCACTGAAGAATTGATGCTTTTGAAGTGTGGTGTTGGAGAAGACTCTTGAGAGTCCTTTGGACTGCAAGTAGATCCAACCAGTCCATTCTGAAGGAGATCAGCCCTGGGATTTCTTTGGAAGGAATGATGCTAAAGCTGAAACTCCAGTACTTTGGCCACCTCATGTGAAGAGTTGACTCATTGGAAAAGACTCTGATGCTGGGAGGGATTGGGGGCAAGAGGAGAAGGGGATGATGGAGGATGAGACGGCTGGATGGCATTACTGACTCGATGGACGTGAGTCTGAGTAAACTCCGGAGTTCTTGATGGACCGGAGGCCTGGCGTGCTGCAATTCATGAGGTCGCAAAGAGTTAGACATGACTGAACAACCAATCTGATCTGATCTGATATATAGGTCTTTAGTTTCTTTAGGTAGATATATTCCTAAGTATTTTATTCTTTTCATCACAATGGTGAATGGAATTGTTTCCTTAATTTCTCCGTTTTTTCATTGTTACTGTATAGGAATGCAAGGGATTCTGTGTGTTAATTTTATATCCTGTAACTTTTCTATATTGAAAAACTCTTTTCTATATTGATTAGCTTTAGTAATATTCTGGTCTTGTCTTTCGAATTCTCTATATAGAGGATAATGTCTTCTGCAATGAGAGTTTTACTTTTTTTCCAATCTGGATTCTTTTATTTCTTTTCCTTCTCTGATTGCTGTGGCTAAACCTTCCAAAACTATGTTGAATAGTAGTGGTGAGAGTGGGTACCCTTGTCTTGTTCCTGACTTTAGGGGGAATGCTTTCAATTTTTCTCCATTAAGATAATGTTTGCTGTGGGTTTATCATATATGGCTTTTATAATGTTGAGGTATGTTTCTTCTATGCCTACTTTCTGGAGAGATTTTATCATAAATGGATGTTGAATTTTGTCAAAGTCTTTCTCTGTATCTATTGAGATAATTACATGGTTTTTATCTTTCAATTTGTTAATGTGGTTATCACATTGATTGATTTGCAGATATTGAAGAATCCTTGCATTCCTGGGATAAAGCCCACTTGGTCATGATGTATGATCTTTTTAATATGTTGTTGGATTCTGTTTGCTAGAATTTTGTTGAGGATTTTTGCATCTATATTCATCAGTGATATTGGCCTGTAGTTTTCTCTTTTAGTGGCATCTTTCTCTGGTTTTGGTATTAGGGTGATGGTGGCCTCATAGAATGAGTTCAGCAGTTTGCCTTCCTATTCAATTTTCTGGAAGAGTTTGACTAGGATAGGTGTTATCTCATCTCTAAATTTTTGGTAGAATTCACCTGTGAAGCCACCTGGTCCTGGGCTTTTGTTTGTTGGAAGACTTTTTATTACAGTTTCAATTTCCATGCTTGTGATGGGTCTGTTAAGATTTTCTATTTCTTCCTGGTTCAGTTTTGGAAGGTTATACTTTTCTAAAAATTCATCCATTTCTTCCAAGTTGTCCATTTTATTGGCATATAGTTGCTGATAGTAGTCTTTTATGATCCTTTGTTTGTCTGTGTTGTCTCTTGTGAGTTTTTTCATTTTCATTTCTAATTTTATTTGATTCTTCTCCCTTTTTTTCTTGATGAGTCTGGGTAATGGTTTGTCTATTTTATTTATCTTCTCAAAGAACCAGCTTTTAGTTTTGTTGATTTTTGCTAGAGTCTCCTTTGTTTCTTTTTTATTTGTTTCTGCCCTAATTTTTATTATTTCTTTCCTTCTACTAACCCCAGAGTTCTTCACTTCTTTTTCTGCTTGCTTTAGGTGTAAAGTTGGGTTATTTATTTGATTTTTCTCTTGTTTCCTGAGGTAAGCTTGTATTGTTATGAACCTTCCCCTTAGCACTGCTGTTTCTGAATCCCATAGGTTTTGGGTTGTCGTGTTTTCATTTTCATTTGTTTCTATGCATATTTTGATTTCTTTTTTTATTTCTTCTGTGATTTGTTGGTTATTCAGAAGCATGTGTTTAGTCTCCATATGCTTGTATTTTTAATAGTTTTTTCCTGTATTTGACATCTACTCTTACTGCATTGTGATCAGAAAAGATGCTTGAAATTATTTAAATTTTTTAGAATTTATGAAGGCTAGATTTATGTCCAAGAATGTGATCTATCCTGGAGAATGTTACATGTACACTTGAGAAAAAGGTGAAATTCATTATTTTGGGGTGAAATGTCCTACAGATATCAGTTAGGTCTAACTGGCCCATTGTATCATTTAAAGTTTGTGTTTCCTTGCTAATTTTCTGTTTGGTTGATCTATCCATAGGTGTGAGTGGAGTAGGTTCTGTTCATTCTTATTTTTCAGTTTGTAGTCTCCTTATTGTTCAAACTGGGTCACCTCTATTGCTTTATCATCAAGGTCACTAGTATTTTTCCCCTGCTCTATTTTTTTGTTGGCTTCATTCATTGTGTGTTTTATTTCATTATTGTGTTTTTGGATTTCTGAAATTTCTGTTGGTTCTTCTTTATGTCTTCAAGTACTTTGCTGAGATGTTCTATCTTTCATTTGTTTCAGGCATGCTTCTTGAAACATCTTTATGATGGTGACTCCTAAGTGTTTCTCATGTAATTCTAACAACTCTGCCAACTCAATTTTGTTGTCTGTGTATTGTTTTTTCTCACTCAAGTTGTGATGTCCTTGGTTCTTGCTATGATCAATTATTTTCTGTTGAAATACAGACAATTTGGGTATTATTTTGTGAGATTCCAAATCTTATTTAAAGTTTGTGTCTTATCAGGACTCTGCTAATGTTAGGGGTGGAAATTCAGGCTCCCTCTGGGGTTCCTTATTACTGCTGAGTGGAGGTGGGAGTGCTGGTTCCTCTCTGCTGCTGCTGTTGCTAAGTCACTTCAGTTGTGTCCAACTCTGTGCGACCCCATAGACAGAAGCCCACCAGGCTCCACTGTCCCTGGGATTCTCTAGGCAAGAACACTGGAGTGGGTTGCCATGTCATTCTCCAATGCATGAAAGTGGAAAGTGAAAGTGAAGTCGCTCAGTCGTGTCTGACTCTTCGTGAGTGCATGGACTGCAGCCTACCAGGCTCCTCTGTCCATTTGATTTTCCAGGCAAGAGTACTGGAGTGGGTTGCCATTGTCTTCTCTAGACCTCTACTAAAACTCCCTGACTGGGACAGGTGGAGGCACCTCACCACTGTTTCCTTCATAACCTTCACTGATGCAGGTGGTGAGGAATGGTGTTTTGACCTCTAGACACCGGGAAACATCCCGACTCTTCACTATGCCTCCCCTGAGGTTGCACCAGGTGGTGAGAAAAGACACTGGAGCAGGCAGAGAGGGAAGCTGGGTGAAGGCTCTGGCAGAGGGATGGGCCTGCAGCTCTGTCACTTCTGTTAGTTAACAGAAACCACGGCAGCCCAAATTTCAGAATGGGAATCATGGTAGCCCCTCATTCACCCATAGTCTTGAGATACAGTGATCAAGGGAAAGGCTTTGTTAAAATGCAAAGACATTCATTTGTCAAATTCAGACAGAAAGAAAAGTAGAAGTTTGGAATGGAATCAAGAATAATCAATGCTCATTACATTGACTACTGGCTATTTACAACAGCCAAGACATGGAAGCAAGCTAAAAATCCATCAGCAGAGAAATGGATAAAGAAGATATGGTACATATATATAATGGAATATTACTTAGCCATAAAAATAATGAAATAATGCCATTTGCAGCAACATGGAGGAACCTAGAGGTTATCTTACTAAGTTAGATAGAGAAAGATAAATATTATATGATATCACTTACATGTGGAATAGAAAAAATGATACAAATGAGCTTATTTACAAAACAGAAACAAACTCATAGATATACAAAACAAACTTATGGTTACCAAAAGGGATAGGGGGGAGGGGTGGATAAATTAGGAGTTTGGGACTAACATATATACACTACTATATATAAAATAGATAAACAACAAGGACCTACTGTATAGCACAGGGAACCACACTCAATATCTTATAGTAACCTATAATGGAAAAGAATCTGAAAAAGAATATATATATATATGCATAGGTTCAGTTATACATATACATAAGTATGCGTATATATGTGTGTGTGTATATATATATGCATACATGTATATGTAACTGTACACTTGAAACTAACACAACATTGTAAATTAACTAAATTTCAATTTAAAAAAAAGTTTAAAAAGAACACACAAAACAAAGAGTGGTGGCCTGGTGGGAAGGGGAGAGCCGAATATGTGGAAAGGGTGAGGTGGGAAGATGAATGTGAAAGTACACTTGAAAAACTGTGCAATTAACAGAATTACAAATGAAGGCAGAGACTTTCCTGAGGATAGGGAGTGTGAGGGGCTATGGGTGGCAGAGCCAGGGGAATGTGGGTCAAGGGCACAAGAAAGGCTCTAGAATCAGAAGGGAGGGAAGGAGGGGAAGGTTCTGGAGGCAGAAAGAGGGAGAGAGCACATGTGGTCCAGAGGAAGTCAGAGGCCAAGAAAGGGTCTAAAAGGGTGCTGTGTGTGATGAATACAGAAATGGGTTGGTTGATTTGGAAAGAGATGGGTGCCATGGAAAGGGATGCCCAATAAGAGAGGACAAAGATGGCACTGTTGAAGAAAGGAGCTAGGGAAAGGGGCAGGTGGTAAACCACATGAGTTCGGGAGTAGGGGTCCATGAAAGATAAGATGTACATGGGTCATTGCACTGAAAAAGGACTGATGTCTCTCTCAGAAGGCAGCTTCCCAGGGGATGAGTTGCTTAAAGTAAGTTGTTAACAGTTGCGGTTCAAGTCTGGCAGATGGCATGCTTTGTTAACTGGATTTCACATTCATGAATAGAGTTGTGCCATATCTTTTCATTCCTTTATTTTAATTTTTTCCATTAACATCCTTTTGGATGGAAATTCCAAATAAATTTTTCTCCACTCTTTTTTTTTTTTTTTTTAAAAGAAAAACATCTGATGGCACATTTTACATTTTTCCAAAATGTTTAAAGAATACTTAAAATTCATCTGAAGTATTGCCAGACTGGACTTTGGAGAGTTTTCCACATCAGATGATTTTAAATCTTGAGCCCAGGAGATATTTTTTAGGAATTTGTTATAACATTTCAGGCAACAGTGAATGAAAGAATTCCAATGAAGACACTTTCTAGAAAACAGAAGGACCTGCGAGGTAGCAGAAGTTAGATGGGGGAGAAAAGGTATTCTAGCAAGCTTAAGGCTATTTTCCCAGGAGTCTAAAACATTTATCAGGAAGTGTTTGGGGGAGCATCCAAGTGGTTCAAAACCCAAAAGTGTTTGGTATAAATCTAGAAGTGAAACTAAAGAAAGTGTTAGTCATTCAATCGTGTCCAACTCTTTGTGATCCAACTGACTGTAACCCACCAGTTTCTTCTGCCGTGGAATTATCCAGGCAAGAATATTGGAGTCAATAGCCATTCTCTTTCCCAGGAGATCTTTCTGACCCAGGGATTGAACAATTGTCTCCTGCATTGGAGGCAGATTCTTTATCATCTGATAGGGATATTTACCTAATGTAGAGTTGAGTCTATGATTGTCTTGCAAGTGAGCAGTAGGAAACTTGACATTTAATTGTTATCATAAGAGAACTGCTTATCATGATGCCTGCTTTTATGTGTGCACATGTGGGAGATATCACATACCCTCTAACACATTAGCTGTCGATGACAGAATCACCAACACATGGAAGAGAATGAAAAATCATGTGTGCCAAAGATGATATGAGAAGCAGAGATATGGAAATGGACTGTGATGGACTTGAAGGGGTTCATTGGCCTGACTCATTCTGGCTTGACAAGTGGTCAGGCTAGGTTAGAAGTTTTGGTAGATGTTAGGTCTGCAAAAGTGTATAGAGACTATCTACTATGTGTGGAGACTTTTGTTAGGTTCTGAAGACACCATGTGGCAGGATTCTTGCCAAGAGTTTATATAGTCCAATGGAAGAGATAAAAGCATAGTAAGCTAACTACAGTAGAGTATCTTCAGTGGAGAGTGAAACTCAGAGTGGTGTCTAAACGCAGAGGAGAAGGCTTGCCCTCTGACCTGATAAGGTTAGACAAACTCCCACGGAGTTAGTGCCTATAAAACAGCCTTGTTTGGCTGGTAAATGTATTTCAGATACTCTTCATTAATCTTTTAAGTCAATCCTCACAAATCCTCCTCAAGTGAATTTTTATATTCCTCATTTTTTAAAGAGGAAACTCTGTCTCAAGAAAAGTTTAGTATCTTACCCAAGATGACAGAACTGGTAAGTGACATATGAGAAAGGGACCTGGATCAGTCTGGTTCAATGCTGGAGATTCTCTGCACCTGGGCTGCCTTATTCTAAGTCCTCAGAAAATCTTGACTGATGCCGGATGGGTTTAGAGGTGCTTGGCTGACACCAGAATACCTATGTACAACTTTGAAGGAGAAAGTGGGAAGTTAGTTTGGAAAGTAATGTGCTGGCACCAAAGACAGGAAGCTCCCTGCAGTGGGATAATTCTGTTGTGCTAGAGTGGATCATGGGGTTGACCAGCACATCCAAACCCAATCCCAGGTCAGTATACCAGATACTCTTCAACAGATCACCAAGGAAACCTATCCATTGTCACTGTCTACATAAGGGTGGGCCTCAGGGGATGGTTCCTGAAAAACGCTAAAGCCATCAACTGCAAAGGTCCATACTCTCCTTATTCCAATCACCACCCACTTGTCTTCAAAACTGTTATAAAAGTGTAGGAACAAATGTTTCTCAGTTTTGTTTGATTGCTTTGTGCTCTATTTAAATATAAGATTCATCCAGTGAACCATGAATCACCCAAAGGAAAGGAACTATAAAATTAGTGAGCTTTAAATCCACAGCACCTTGCAGAGAGGCTGTGGCTCAGAATTAGTTCAGTGGATGTCTGTTGAATGCAATGATGAACCACATCAGAGCAGCAGTATAAGATTAAAAACTTTCATAATAATAAGTGCTGTAACCCTGCCAACCTCCAGTCTCTATTCTTAGAAAATGTGTTTGTCCTATAAATAGATACTAGCTTTTCTTGAGGAAGGAATGTTGAAATCTCTCCTTGGAAAGACTTGCATCAAACTTCTGACCTGTGTTCTCTGTGTTCCAGAATAAAGTTAAGGATATGAGGATTCTTGAGGAATCTGCTGAGAAAAGGAGTGTCCAAAAGAAGAGCTCTCAAAGGGGCTGCAAATGGCCAAAGGCCACAAGACAGCCAGGTCTGTGTGAGGCCAAAATTTGACATTTTGTGAGGCCAAATTTGTTGCCTCTTTTAAACATAGCATGAAAACCAGTTTTGTTTTGGAATTTTGGTATTTTTAGTTCTTTCTTCAAGTGAAAATAGAGTGATGACTTTTGCGGAGAAATTATTTTCTCTCCAAATTTTCTTTACTCATAATTTTTTTTTTCTGTATCCACATGGAAATAGAAAGCTTAAACCAGTCTGATTGGTTCAGAATCTAAAGAAGCTTTGCATTTTTAAAATCTGTAAGTGACCTGTAGATCTATGAGTCTTTTTTTTTTTTTTTTTTTTTTTTAGTATTTATGCTTTCATTTTATTGTTTTTAAGAATTTATGAGTCTTAATTAGAAAAAAATGTATGTATGTTATTTTGATCATATTCCTAATAGATTGCTTTAATTCTTCTTTAAGTAGTATAAGATTGGGAATTTGGAATTGACATATACACACTGCTATATTTAAATAGATAGCCAACAAGGACTTACTATATACCACAAAGGAACCCTTCTTAGTATTCTGTAATAACCTAAATGGGAAAAGGAGTCAAAAAACAATAGATACATGCATATTTGTCACTTTGCTGTACACCTGAAACTATCACACACAGACACACACAAACAAAAGAAAAAAGTATAATAAAGCAAGAATAATAAACCATTTTAAAGATAAAATAGGCATTACTAATCACTAGTACTCTTGCCTGGAAAATCCCATGGACAGAGGATCGTGGTGGGCTCCAGTCCATGGGGTCACTAAGAGTCGAGCACTACTGAGCGACTTCACTTTCACTTATCACTTTCATGAATTGGAGAAGGAAATGGCAACCCACTCCAGTATTCTTGCCTGGAGGATCCCAGGGACAGAGGGGCCTGGTGGGCTGCCATCTATGGGGTCGCACAGAGTCAGACACGAGCGACTTAGTAGCAGCAGCAGCAGCAATCACTAGTTCAATTTCCTCTTCTAACAGATGAAAACTGGAGATTTATATTGGTAAAGGCTTTGCCAAGAGCATTCAGCCAGATAATGACAGAGCCTACTGGGAGTCAGGGTCCCCATCTGGCAGGTCAAGGCTCCCTCTGTGTTAGGTCTGCCTTCTCCTCCCAAGAAATCTTTCTTGACTGAATCCTCCTACTCATTTCCTTCACATTTCTGTTCTAGAGCAATGATCATCATCCATAAATGACCCTTAGTGGATTTTTTTTTCTTCTCATTCAATTTTTATGTACTTAAGATACATAGATATACCTAGCCATTTTAAAAATATTTCCAAGTTAAGAGAGTATCACCGGTTCCAAACCTGTACTCATTTTTAGATGATCTAGATATATGCTGAATCTGAGCAAACTCTGGGATATAGTGGAGGACAGATGAGTCTGGCATTCTGCAGTCCATGAGGTCACAAAGAGTTGGACATGACTTAGTGACTGAATAACAACAACAATATCGATGTTAACTTCCCATTTACATACATCTTATCTCTTATACTAACTGGTTAGTACCTTGAAGAAAATAATTGTGATTTGTGTTAGGCTTCTATATAATTAATCTGCCTGTGAAATCTTAAGCTTAGAGAATTTGAATATTAGTTCACATAGTAGTTTTCTGATCTGTAAAATGGGCAGAAATAACTTTTGTAATATTAGTATTAGCACAATGCTGGGATATCAACAAATATCAAATGTCAGATGTTAGTGTTATTCAAGATTAAACCTTCATTTAGATAGCAATGATTGTTTTCTATTCTTCTATTTGTATGTCTTATGAACATGGAGCCCCAGCTTGATTCATTTTGTCTATTTTCCTGGGAGTACTAAGGAAGAACGTAACCAGTATTTCTGGTTCCTTGGAGAATGCCCTTGTTCAAATGTTAATGATGATAAGAAACAGATCTCACTTCACCCTTCAGACAGTGCATCAGGAAGAATCCACGCAAGAATCCAGACAGGAAAGTAAACCCTGCTAGCTATTTTTAACAAAAAGAATGTAATGGAGGAAATTTGATAAGGATGTGTCAGAGGACTGAACAAGTAGAGAGGAAATGCTGAAACAGTATCATTCCTTAAGTTAGAATAGTAAATTCAGAAACTACCACCGTCAGGTGGATCAGAGACTTATGTAAAAGCCTGCAACTATAGTATAACACTTGTTAAAAATATAGGAGAAAATATTTGCAAAACAAAAAGATGAAAAGAGAAAATGATTCATAAATTGGATTTTTGTAAACTTTAAAAAGTTTTTGCTCTTCAAAGACACAGTTACAAAATATAAAATCTAAGTCACAGAATAAGTGAAAATATTTTCATTACATATATGCCTGACAAAGAACTGATCCAGATTATTAGGAATTCCCACAACTCAGTAATAAGACACCTAGCATGATAATAAAAGGATGTGTGTGCATGCTAAGTGACTTTAGTTGTGTCTGACTCCATGACCACATGGACTGTAGCCCTCCAGGCTTCTCTGTCCATGGGGATTCTCCAGGCAAGAATACTGCAGTGGGTTGCCATGCCCTCCTCCGGAGGATCTTCCCAACCCAAAGATTGAACCGCGTCTCTTGGCAGCTCCTGCACTGCAGGTGTATTCTTTACTGCTGAGCCACTGGGGACGCCCAAAGGGCAAGACATTTGAAAATATGCTTCATCAAAGAAGATATGACTCTCAAAAATCACTTGAAAACAAATCCAACATCCTTGCTGGGAGCCAGCATGGGAGTCCCCACCCATGACAAGGTCATGAGGGAGAGCTCTGATGGGCAAGGCGAGTCAGAGCTCGAGGGCCACCCCGCTTCCCCCACCCTGGACCTGCCTGAGCGTCTACCTCAAAACCAAAATCTATCTGTTTTACTATTTTACGACTTTCACCAACTCTTCTGACATTAATGGGGGGCTATCTCCGACCACCTTTCTCTGTAAGAAAATCAACTTAAAACTCTAGTTAATAATTCTCCTGGGCATAATAGGAGTGTTTCAATTCAAACCCCTCTGATGACTTTCTAGCTTGCCTGACAGGTTTGTTCAGATTCACAGCCTCCCAACCATGGAGAGGCATGGGAAGCTTAAGATATTCTAACAATGCAAAGCTTCTCAGAAAGTTAAAATTATTAAAATAGAACTAGTAGAGGATTTCTTTGTTGAGCTAATGCTTGCTGCCAAGTTTCCATATCCCTTACCTACCGTGTCCCTGGGAGTGTATTGATTAATATAGTTGGTATATAGAAATGTAAGTAGTAGCTTTAATGTTTGTAACCTTGGACCCTTGAGTTAACTCTTTTCTTGTTATAGCCCACCACACTTTTGCCCTATAGGAATGCAACTTTATCTAATGCTTTCAGAGGGTGGCGCCTGACTTTAGAATAATCACCTTTAGAGAAAAATAAGTTTTCTAAAGAAAGGGTCATAAAATGTTAACAGGCCTCCTGGCCAGAAGATGATGTAAATCACCTAAAGCTTTTGCATATGATCAGATCAGATCAGATCAGTCGCTCAGTCGTGTCTGACTCTTTGCGACCCCATGAACTGCAGCACACCAGGCCTCCCTGTCCATCACCAGCTCTCGGAGGTCACTCAGACTCACATCCATCGAGTCAGTGATGCCATCCAGCCATCTCATCCTCTGTCGTCCCCTTCTCCTCCTGCCCCCAATCCCTCCCAGCATCAGAGTCTTCTCCAATGAGTCAACTCTTCGCATGAGGTGGCCAAAATACTGGAGTTTCAGCTTTAGCATCATTCCTTCCAAAGAAATCCCAGGGCCGATGCATATGATAAGTTTGCAGAAAGAAAGCCTGGCTTCGATAAGGATCAAGGACTGCTGACCTTCCATGACTCTATCCCCTCATTGTCCTCTATGCACAACTTAAGGTATAAAAACTACTTTGGAAAATAAATTGTGGGCCTTGCTCACAGAAGCTTGGTCTCCCCGTGTCGTTCTTTTTCGTCTCCTTCTCTTTTCTTCTCCTATTCAGGCTGATTGGAGAAGACTCTGATGCTGGGAGGGATTGGGGGCAGGAGGAGAAGGGGACGACAGAGGATGAGATGGCTGGATGGCATCACTGACTCCATGGATGTGAGTCTCAGTGACCTCCGGAGTTGGTGATGTACAGGGAGGCCTGGCGTGCTGCGATTCATGGGGTCGCAAAGAGTCGGACACGACTGAGTGACTGATCTGATCTGATCTGATTCAGGCTGATTCCATGGAGTGCAGGGGCTCTCTACATTCACTTTCCTGCCTGGGCTTCTAAGACCCACTCGAGAAGGTGCCTAAGGTGGGGCACCTTCCGTGATTCGATAGGGTGCCTGCGGCCTACGTGAACAGAGTAAGTCCCGTGCTGGGGCTTTATTGGCTTTAAGCGTAAACCAAGGAATATCAGCCTCTTTTCTCTCCTCTCTTTTCTCAACTGCAAAATTCTTTCCCTATCTCTTTCTCTATTTCTATCCTTTTTGCCAACGCTGTCCTCCTGAGGGAATCCCTGGATCCAGCTGGGGCTGGACCCAGGTACATCCTCAATTATTAGTGAAATGCAGATGAAAACCATAAGAGTCATTATTGTATGAATAAGAATGGCTAAAAGTAAAAAGACTCACAAAACCAGTTATTGACAAGGCTATGGTGCATCTGGAATTCTCATACACTGATGATAAAAATATAAAATTGTACCACTCTGGAAAACTGTTCGGTAGTTTCTCAAAAGTTTAAGATATACCTAGGTACAGTCTACCCACTTCACTCCTAGCTCTTTTCTAAGAGGGATGATGATGAACATACACTCATGCAAAGGTTTTTCCACAGTCATTTTACAAAAGCTCTACTGTTACCCAGAAACTGACAACAACCCAAATGTTCATCAGGAAGTCTATGGATAAAATCTGGTGTATACATAAGATGGACGACTTTCAGGAACATAAAGGAGCAAACCATGATTCATATTACAGCTTAGATGAATGTCAGAATCATTATTCTGGATGAAAAAAACCAGACATAAAAGAGTGCTGTAGGCTTTCACCTATGAAAAATTATATAAAAAAGAATTTTATAGTGATAGAACACACACACATACACAGAGAAGAACAATGGTTGCCTGAGGCCCAAGTCAGATGAAGAGATTGATGCAAAGGGGAACAGAGAATCTTCTGGACATAATGGAAATGTTTAGTAACTTGGTTGTCACAGTTTCATGGAAGTATACTTCTAACAAAACTCAAACAAATTAATACATTATAAAGAATACATAAATTATATCTAAGAAAAGAGTAGGATTATCTGAAAAAAATAGGAATAAATAAGAGACTTGCAATAAGGAGTTTATTTCTTTAATCTAAAATTATGTGGTGATCCAAGTAAGGCTGATATGGTAGCTCTGTGACGTCTTCAGAGACCAGGTCTCCTACCTTTTCCATCATGATGCTTTGTTCCCTGGTCATTTATTTGTTCTGCCTATAGAACTCTAGTCTCCATATTCATGTTCTAGGCTGGCAGCAGAAAAAAGGGAGAATTCTAAAAAGGTTTTCCTTATATAAAATACACTCTTTATAATCTGCCTTCTTAGAAGTATACACAGTACTTTTGTTTCTCCCTTCTGTGCTTAGTCACTCAGTCGTGTAGCCTGCCAGGCTCCTCTGTCCATGGGGATTCTCCAGGCAAGAATACTGGAGTGGTTGCCATGGCCTTCTCCAGGGGATCTTCCCAACCCATGGATCGAACCCAGGTCTCCTGTACTGCAGGCAGAGTCTTTGCTGTTTGTGATTCTCCCTTACTGACTTAATTTTACTTACATGACAATATCTACTTGAAAAAGAGTGTTCTGGTTAGCAATCCCAGAGAAAAACTCAGCATTCTTTTTCAAAGGAAGGGGAGAGTAAATAGGTGGAATAAAACAATAGCCTCTGGCTATGTTAAAATTGTGTGGTTAAGAGTTTACTGATTCTTCCACAAATGACATTGGGAAAGCAGGATAATTCTTTTTTTTTTTTTCCGTTTTTTTTTTATTAAATTTTATTTTGCTTAACTTTACAATATAATTCTTACCTCACCCTTACCTTACACTAAATACAAAAATTCACTAAAAATGCATCAAAGACAAATATAAGAGCTAAAACAATATAACTTACTCTTTTACATTGAGGTAGGAGAAAACATTGGCGAAAAGCTTTATGACACTGGATTTGGCAATTATTTTTTTTGGGGGGGATGACACCAAAAACACAGGTAACAAAAGAAAAAAAAATGGATAAATCGAACTTCATCAAGAATAAAAACTTTGGCAGATCAACGAACACTATTGACAGAGTGAAAATGCAAGCCATGGAATGGGAGAAAATATTTACAATTCATATATCTGATGTGGAATAAATATCCAGAATATATAAAGAACCCCTGCTGCTGCTGCTAAGTCGCTTCAGTCATGTCCCACTCTGTGCGACCCCATAGATGGTAGCCCACCAGGCTGCCCCGTCCCTGAGATTCTCCAGGCAAGAACACTGGAGAGGGTTGCCATTTCCTTCTCCAACGCATGAAAGTGAAAGTGAAGTTGCTCAGTCGTGTCGGACTCTTAGCGACCTCATGGACTACAGCTCACCAGGCTCCTCTGTCCATGGGATTTTCCAGGCAAGAGTACTGGAGTGGGGTGCCATTGCCTTCTCCAAAGAACCTCTGCTGCTGCTGCTGCTGCTAAGTCGCTTCAGTCGTGTCCGACTCTGTGCGACCCCATAGACGGCAGCCCACCAGGCTCCCACCGTCCCTGGGATTCTCCAGGCAAGAACACTGGAGTGGGTTGCCATTTTCTTCTCCAATGCAGGAAAGTGAAAAGTGAAAGTGAAGTCGCTCAGTCATGTCCAACTCCTACAATTCAGCAACTAAAAAACCAAACAACCCAATTTTAAAAAATGTATAAAAGACTTGAATATATATTTCTCCAAACAAGATACACAAACGGCCAACAGGCACATGCAAAGATGCTCAGCATCAATAAACATCAGGGAAATGGAAATAAAAAACACAGTGCAATGCCAATTCACATCCATTAGGATGGCTACTATCAAAAAACAAATGTGAACAGAAAATAACAAGTGTTGGTGAGATATAAGTACACCTAATGAAAAGTCCTTGTCTTACTTCCTCCAAGCTTAGGTACAGTACATGAAGATTACAGAAGCCTTCCAATGACTCCAACCCTCAGTCATTGCATCCCCCTAATTCATGAGTCTTCCTAACGACCTCCAACAGATTTTGCTGCACTATTGTGTCTCCATTCCTAATCCACAAACCTAAGCTTATGATCAGATGGTTGTTTCATGCAACTGAGTAGGGAATGCTTATTGTGCAGCTATGGTAACTGGAGCACACATACGCAGAGGAAAAGTCTTAGAGTCAAGAAAAGCCATTACATTTTGTTTAACCAAGCATATCCTTTTGACTATAGATCCTCCTGTCATGTGGCACTAATATCCCAGAAAACTATTTTCTTAAGCACATTTTTGAAAGTTTTACTTTATCCTACATGTAAGAGGTGATAATGCCAAGTAGGGGTCTACATTTTACATGTATGTTTATCTACATGATACAAACCAGCCATATGCTTTGATTATTTGAAATTCTCAGTTCAGTTGAAACTGCTCATCCAGGAGCCCAATATAGGTTAGTTAAGAATTACTCCTGTAGAATTATTTGATTTACAATTTAATGTTTCTATTTTTCACTTCTACTAAGGAAGATGGCTTGCACAGTGGTTAGGAATTATAATTCACTGTGATTTTTCCTTAGATATGAAACTAGGTTCAGTATAGTTTCTAATTTATTAAACTGTTTCTTTGGCCAAAAAGTTCCTTCAGTGTTTAAGTAAAAATAATATACATATTTCATTTTCATCAAGAACTTTATTGACACAGCACATTCACTCTTTTGTTCCACTACTTTCTGCCATTTTCCAGGCAACTTCATAATTCCATCTCCCTAAAACTTTTTATCTTTCTAATAAAGAACTGTTCTAGATGCCTTTTATGGTCTTCCAGAGAATTGAATTTTTTTCCCTTAAAAGAATTTTACAAAGACTGAAATAAATGATCTGGAGGTGTAATGTCTAGTGAATACAAAGGATGAATCAGAACTTTCCAGCCAAGCTGTGACAGTTGTCTGGTCTTCAAAGAAACATACAGTCTTGCATTTTCCAAGCAGTACTTGTTGGAGTTAATTGTTTTTCTGTAAGAGGTTCATAACAGAGGACTGCCTTCCAATCCCACTGTATACATAACATCACCTAGGATGAAGACTGGCTTTTGGTGTGGTAGGTGGTGGTTCGTTTCACTTGCCCCAAGATCTTTTCCATTCCACATTATTGTACAGCATCTATTTTTCCTTGACCAATTTGTTTTTAAAATGGAACATTTTCCTTACCGAATCATACAGAAATACTGCCAAGAAGGCTTTTTTCACCTGACTTATGTGGAACCCAAACATCAAAGCAAGGAACATAACCAAGCTGGTACAAATAATTTCTGACACTTGATTTGGATATTTTGAGTATGTCGGCTGAGATAGCATGGTATAACATTTATTATTCTCCTTTAACGTCTCAGTTTGGTGGCTATCAAACTGTGGAGCATCATCCAGTGAGAAAACTCCAGCATGAAACTTTGCACATGCCTCTTGATACATTGGATAAATCTCAGCACCTTCTCTATACACTGCACAAGTCTTTTTGTGTGTGTTTTTAGCTGCTTTTTAAACCTTTCTTTAAATAATAAAGCATAATACACTGAAAATGTTGCTTTTTTCCATCTTCATTATTAAAATGGTTAAACAAAAACTCACCCATTTTCATAAGCTTGTTGTTTTTTTTTTTTTTTTTTTAATGCACACTAATATGACAGCTGTCACAATTTAATCTAACAAATTGTTTCAAATGAAGCTAAAGACATCTAAGCTCCACTAGAGCCATTTTATGGAAGAAAACAAAACAAACTTTTTGGCCAAATCAATATTATAAGAATTGAGTGAAGAGTGTATCCCAGCAGTTGACACAAGGCATGATACACAAAGTCACTGAATATGTTGCTGCTGCTACGGCTGCTGCTAAGTCGCTTCAGTCATGTCTGACTCTGTGCAACCCCATAGATGGCAGCCCACCAGGCTTCCCCATCCCTGGGATTCTCCAGGCAAGAACAGTGGAGTGGGTTGCCATTGCCTTCTCTGCTGAATATGTTACCACTCATTATTAGAATATAAAAATCACTTGCAGTGACAAAGAGACTACCAGTGTGCATTTATTGGAACAATGGCCTTGGATAGACCACTTATATAATATCTCCCATAGCACAGAAAATAGAATAGAGACCAGAAAACAAAAAAATAATAATAAATGAGGACCAGAAAAGAATGGCACTATGGCATTCATCTCACACGCTAGTAAAGTAATGCTCAAAATTCTCCAAGCCAGGCTTCAGCAATATGTGAACCGTGAACTTCCTGATGTTCAAGCTGGATTTAGAAAAGGCAGAGGAACAAGAGATCAAATTGCCAACATCTGCTGGATCATTGAAAAACAAGAGAGTTCAAGAAAAACATCTATTTCTGCTTTATTGATTATGCCAAAGCCTTTGTGTGGATCACAATAAACTCTGGAAAATTCTGAAAGAGATGGGAATACCAGACCACCTGATCTGCCTCTTGAGAAATCTGTATGCAGGTCAGGAAGCAACAGTTAGAACTGGTCATGGAACAACAGACTGGTTCCAAATAGGAAAAGGAGTACGTCAACGCTGTATATTATCACCATGTTTATTTAACTTACATGCAGAGTACATCATGATAAACGCTGGACTGGAAGAAACACAAGTTGGAATCAAGATTGCTGGGAGAAATATCAATAATCTCAGATATGGAGATGACACCACCCTTATGGCAGAAAGTGAAGAGGAACTCAAAAGCCTCTTGATGAAAGTGAAAGTGAAGAGTGAAAAAGTTGGCTTAAAGCTCGCCATTCAGAAAATGAAGATCATGGCATCCGGTCCCATCACTTCATGGGAAATAGATGGAGAAACAGTGGAAACAGTAGCTGACTTTATTTTTCTGGGCTCCAAAATCACTACAGACAGTGAATGCAGCCATGAAATTAAAAGACGCTTGCTCCTTGGAAGGAAGGTTATGATCAACCTAGATAGCATATTCAAAAGCAGAGACATTACTTTGCCAACAAAGGTTCATCTAGTCAAGGCTATGGTCTTTCCTGTGGTCATGTATGGATGTGAGAGCTGGACTGTGAAGAAGGCTGAGTGCCAAAGAATTGATGCTTTTGAACTGTGGTGCTGGAGAAGACTCTTGAGAGTCCCTTGGACTGCAAGGAGATCCAATCAGTCCATTGTGAAGGAGATCAGCCCTGGGATTTCTTTGGAAGGAATGATGCTAAAGCTGAAACTCCAGTACCTTGGCCACCTGATGCAAAGAGTTGACTCATTGGAGAAGACTCTGATGCTGGGAGGGATTGAGGGCAAGAGGAGAAGGGGATGACAGTGGACGAGATGGCTGGATGGCATCACTGACTTTATGGATGTGAGTCTGAGTGACCTCCGGGAGTTGGTGATGGACAGGGAGGCCTAGTGTGTTGTGATTCATGGGGTCGCAAAGAGTCAGACACGACTGAGTGACTGATCTGATCTGATCTGATGGCATTAGAATGAAATCTTATCTCAACATTTTATATGGAATATGGATGTAGTAAATCAGCATATCAATAATCTCAAAGTATAAGTGTGAAGTAAGTGGGCATGTTTTAAAATTGTTTTTATAATTATTTTCTTATGTAAATAAGAGAGCTGTGGGGATGTAACTACAGTTACAAAGTCTCTAGAGATTCAGTTCTCTCTTCACTATAAACCAAGACATCTATGTTTTTGCTTATACCAAGTAAGACTCAGGATAAAAAGGAAGTTTATAATTTCCTCCAAGAGGTTATAAACTCCTTAAGATAAATACAGGAATGGACTGTGTCATCTAATTGCAGGATGTTGTAGGCACAGGAATAAGCCTGCAAGACTCAGCCTCCATTCAGTTTCCCTTGTGACATGAAGTGTGGGAAACCCCACGTATTTGGCAACGGTTCGCTAAACTTCAGTTTGAGGCGCAATAAAGAGTTTTTAAGAATGACAGTAATTACAAACAAGTAGTGTTACATTCGGGGGCACGTCTGTTTTTAATTATCTTTAATTTTATTCGTAATTCAGATGGCGCCAAATAGTCCCAGAGTACTTCAAACCTTTCCCACCTTGGACACCTTCACCTCCTCTGATGCACTGGTGTTATAAACCCAGAGAGTGGGCCCCAGCCATAGAAATCACTGCCCTTCTAGGTTAGGTTGTCAGATATAGCAAAGATAACTATAGAATTCCTAGTTAGATTTGAATTTCAGATCAAGAGCAAATAATGTTTTGTATAAGTATGTATCCCAGGCAATATTTGGGCCATACTTAAATTAATTTTGCTATTGTCCTTTTCAGAAATTCAAACATAACTGGATGTCCTGTGTTTCATCTCGCAGCCCTACTGTTATGGATGAGATGAAACAAAGGCCAGTCCAGGTCTAGATCAGAGGTTTAAGCTGAACACAAAGGATCTGTGTGACTGTAACAATTAAAATGGACAGTGACTACAAACCTGTAGAACTCCCAAATGCCACTGTGAGCAGGACAGTTACATAACCAAATTGAGAAATGCTTTTGTGTATGGTGTGTACTTTTGCATGTAGTATGTAGTATGCATGGCATATGTCTGTATGTGTATATCTGTATGGTATGCATGTGTGTGTGTGTGTGTCCACCACAGTCTAGTGTGTGTAAGGCAGTGTACAGTGCAGCAAACCCAAATGAGAAAAAAGGACTGTCCATGTTGGCTCTCTTAGAGATGCAGCTCCCCACCTGCAGGTCCAGCCTAGGCCAGGTACTGTCTGCCTCTCCTTGTAGCCACACAACAGGGCCCAGGGCAGTTCTGGGACTAGGAGAGGTGACAAGGACACAGGATTTAGCTGAGAGTGACTGAACCCACTGTCTGGACTCACAAGGACATATGCTTTTTGGCACATACCATTGATCTAAACATTTGAGTTTACATGAAAGAACATCATATGTGGGAATCTGATAAATTTCCATTCCTCCATCTGGGGAAGCTGATGGGCTCTCAGCCAGGAGACACATGCTCTCCAGCTGCAGACTCTGTTTCACTGGAGATTTTGAGTCCCTGCAGCTCATGCCCCATGTCTTTGATCAAGAACCTTATGATACAATCTTTGCTTCCATACACTGTGAAAAGTTCTCTGAGCACTTTCCAGATTTGCATTATATACTCTCAGATGGGGCCAAGGCCATGGCATGTTATAAAAGCTTTGCAGGTAATGCTAATATTCAACAAGGGTAGGAATCACAGGTCTAGAAAACACTTCAGTTTGGAACAGAAAATATTCAATTCATGTCAGAATAGAAGTGATTCCCTCCCACTTAATCTGTATTTATACAGACACATTCTCCACTGGAGGGGCACCCAATTTTCACCTGCTATTATAATAGGCTGCAGAAGCATCTATGGATAAGATTATTTTAGCTGAAAATTGTCTTAAGGAATGACTTGGAGTTAGTCTGCTGACAGCCCTTTAGGACCACCTTGGGACTATCAGTTAAGTTCAGTTGCTCAGTCATGTCCAACTCTTTGCCACCCCCATGGACTGCAGCACAACAGGCTTCCCTGTCCATCACCAACTCCCAGAACTTACTCAAACTCATGTCCATTGAGTCAGTGATGCCGTCCAACCATCTGATGCTCTGTTGTCCCCTTCACCTCCCACCTTCAATCTTGCTGGCATCAGTGCCTTCTCTAGTGAGTCAGTTCTTCACATCAGGTGGCCAAGGTACTGGAGTTTCAGCTTCAGCATCAGTCCTTCCAATGAATATTCAAGACTGATTTCCTTTAGGATGGACTGGTTGGATCTCCTTGCTGTCCAAGGGACTCTTAAGAATCTTCTCTGATACCACAGTTCAAAAGCATCAATTCTTTGGCACTCAGCTTTCTTTATAGTCTAACTTTAACATCCATACATGACTACTGGAAAAACCAGTTTTGACTAGATGAACTGTTGTTGGCAAAGTAATGTCTCTGCTTTTTAGTATGCTGTCTAAATTGGTCATAGCTTTTCTTTCAATGACCAAGGGTCTTTAAATTTCATGGCTGCAGTCACCATCTGCAGTGATTTGGGAGCTCCAAAATATAAAGTTTCTCATTGTTTCCATTGTTTCCCCATCTGTTTGCCATGAAGTGATTGGACCAGATGCTATGATTTTAGTTTTCTGAATGTTGAGCTTTAAGCCAACTTTTTCATCCTCTTCTTTCCCTTCCATCAAGAGGCTCTTTACTCCTTCACTTTCTGCCATAAGGGTGGTGTCATCTGCATATCTGAGATTACTGATATTTCTCCTGGAAACTTGATTCCAGCTTGTGCTTCATCCAGTCTGGCATTTCACATGATATACTCCGCATATAAGTTAAATAAGCTTGGTGATGATATACAGCCTTGACATGCTCTTTTCCCAATTTGGAACCAGTCTATTGCTCCATGTCCAGTTCTAACTGTTGCTTCCTGCATACAGGATTTCTGCATGCAGAAATATAATGCAAGAAATCTGACCTGCATACAGATTTCTCAGGAGGCAGGTCAGGTGGTCTGGTACTCCTATCTCTTTCAGAATTTTCCACAGTTTGTTGTGATCCACACAGTCAAAGGCTTTGGTGTAGTCAAGAAAGCAGAAATAGATATTTTTCTTGAACTTTCTTGCTTTTTTGATGATCTGATGGATGTTGGCAATTTGATCTCTGGTTCCTATGCTTTTTCTAAATCCTTGTTCTAAGCTTGAACATCTGGGAGTTCATGGTTCACATACTATGAAGCCTGGCTTGGAGAATATTGAGCATTACTTTACTAGCATGTGAGACGAGTGCAATTGTGCAGTAGTTTGAGCATTCTTTGGCATTGCCTTTCTTTGGGATTGGAATGAAAACTGACCTTTTTCAGTCCTGTGGCCACTGCTGAGTTTTCCAAATTTGCTGGCATATTGAGTGCAGCACTTTCACAGCATCATCTTTCAGGATTTGAAATAGCTCAACTGGAATTTTATCACCTCCGCTAGCTTTGTTCATAGTGATGTTTCCTAAGGCCCACTTGACTTCACATTCCAGGATGTCTGGCTCTAGGTGAGTGATCACACCATCATGATTATATGACACACATGAAGTTCTTTTTGTATAGTTCTTCTGTGTATACTTTCCACCTCTTCTTAATATCTTCTGCTTCTGTTAGGTCCATACCATTTCTGTCCTTTATTGTGCCCATCTTTGCATGAAATATTCCCTTGGTATCTCTAATTTTCTTAAAGAGATCTCTAAGTGAATGTGAAAGTGAAGTCGCTCAGTTGTGTCCAACTTTTTTCGACCCTGTGGACTGTAGCCCACCAGGCTCCTCTGTCCATGGGATTCTCCAGGCAAGAATACTGGAATGGGTTGCCATTTCCTTCTCCAGGGGATCTTCCTGACCCAGGGATCTAACCCAGGTCTCTTGCATTGCAAGCAGACGCTTTAACCTCTGAGCCACCAGGGAAGAGATCTCTAGTCTTCCCCATTCTATTGCTTTCCTCTATTTCTTTACATTGATCACTGAGGAAGGCTTTCTTATCTCTCCTTGCTATTCTTTGGAACTCTACATTCAGTTACATATATCTTTCCTTTTCTTCTTTGCCTTTAGCGTCTTTTCTTTTCTCAGCTATTTGTAAGAAAACCATTTCACCTTTGGCATTTCTTTTTCTTGGGGATGATCTTGATCACTGCCTCCTATACAATGACATGAACCTCTGTCCATAGTTCTTCGGGCACTCTGTCTATCAGATCTAATCCCTTGAATCTATTTCTCAATTCTACTGTATAATCATAAGGGATTTGATTTAGATCATACCTGAATGGTCTAATGGTTTTCCTTACTTTCTTCAATTTAAGTCTGAATTTGGCAATAAGGAGTTCATGATTTGAGCCACAGTCAGCTCCCAGTCTTGTTTTTGCTGACTGTATAGAATTTCCTCATCTTTGGCTACAAAGAATATAATCAATCTGATTTTGGTGTTGACCATCAGGTGATGTCTGTATGTAGAGTATTCTCTTGTGTTGTTGGAAGAGGGTGTTTGTCTATGACCAATGTGTTCTCTTGGAAAAACTGTTAGCCTTTGACCTACTTTTTTGTACTCCAAGGCCACGTTTGCCTGTTATTCCAGGTACCTCTTGACTTCCTGCTTTTGCATTCTAGTCCCCTGTAATGAAAAGGACATCTCTTTGGGGTGTTAATTCTAGAAGTTCTTGTAGGTCTTCATAGAACTATTCAACTTCAGTTTATTCAGCATTACTAGTTGGGGCTTAAACTTGGATTACCATAATATTGAATGCCTTGCCTTGGAAACGAACAGAGATCGTTCTGTTGTTTTGAGATTGTATCCAAGTACTGTGTTTTGGACTCTTGTTGACTATGAGGTTTACTCCATTTCTTCTAAAGGATTCTTGCCCACAGTAGTAGATATAATGATCATCTGAGTTAAATCCACCCATTCCAGTCCATTTTAGTTCACTCATTCTTAAAATGTCAGCATTCACTCTTGCCATCTCCTGTTTGACCACTTCCAATTTGCCTTTATTCCTGGACCTGACATTCCAGGTTCCTATGCAATATTGCTTTTTTCAGCATCGGACTTTACTTCCATCACCGATCACATCCACAACTGGCTGTTGTTTTTGCTTTTACTCCATCTTTTCATTCTTTCTGAAGTTATTTCTCCACTGATCTCTGGTAGCATATTGGGTAACTACAGACTGGGCGAATTCATCTTTCAGTGTCCTATCTTTTTGTCTTTTCATACCATTCATGGGGTTCTCAATGGGGTATAAAAACCACCAATCACAGCATCCACCAAATATTTTAGCTGGATCTCTTGGATTAGAGACCATGTTAATTAATAGATTAGCAGCAACTTGTACATTTTTTAAGCTCCTAGTGCAGCAGTCTTATTTATGTTTATTTTCATCTACCAAGTCTTTCATTCTCCATGAAATAGTACATGCCTGGGGATAACTCTATATATGATATACTCATATTTTATCACTACTGAAACCCAAGGTAACCAGTGTCAAAGTGGTGGAAGGGCAGGATTGCCACAATACTCCATGAGATCAGTTCAAATGCAGAGGACTGGAAAGCTTTCAATATAAATTTACCAACAGAGGCAGAAACTTCTGACTGGTGTGCCCATGTTTTGCTTCAGGAAAACAATGCTATTGGAGTGAAACATATGGATGAACCACCAGCTTGTAATTAACCACACATATTTCTCCCAGAGGAGTGGCAGGAGGGACTGTTCACCATTTCATATGCACATATTTATAACTAATTCAAATCATGTGTTTTAAATATTTAGGACAGATCCATCCAAGCAGTTTCAACAGAAACTGTGTTAACTAGACAAACACAGAACCAGAGTTTATTATGGTTCACAAAAAGAAGCTCTTAAAAACAATTAAACTTATTATATTTGGTTATTTTTAGACCAATCCCACCAATCCAGTATTAAACTCATCAATTAAAGCAATTGTTTACAACTCTCAAGTGTGCTAATGGTCTCTGATGCCCTGGGGGAGAAGGTGGGGCTCAGGGGAAGACAAAAAGCATTAGAAGTCAAAGGAAGCAGGATGTGGAGGCAGAGAAAAGGTCTTCAGTGTTGTCCTGGGAGCTTGTCCACTGTGGATGGTGCCAAGATAGGGTTCAATATGGTGTTACTCTTTAAAGTGCACAAACACATTTGACAAGCAGTGTCTGTTCACTGCCTCTCCCCATGCATAAGAAAATTTCACTTAGCAAGAGCCTGTTTCTCACCACCTTTGTCTCAGATTCATTCAGGGATTTGTTCTGTCTTCTCTTATCTCAGGGCAAGGTAATACTAGGTGTATCCTTACTAGTCGAAACCTCAAGATGAGAATGGAATCATCTGGAGGAATGCTCACACCCACCTTACACCAAATAATTCCGAATCCCAGAAGGCAGGAGAGAGGCCTGGAATGGATCCACCCCAGCATCTTCAGAAGGTAAGGATCTTTCCACTGCCCTGTCACACTGCCATCTTGGACTTAGGGCCTTCAGGACTGTGAAACAATAAATGTCTGTCTTAGTCACCCAGTTTGTGGTACTTTGTTACAGGAGTCCTAGGGAACAAAGACAGGTGGTAAGAGCATTCTGCCAACAGCACATCAGCCCATTGCCTGGCCTCTGGCACCCAGAACAGCTTGGATCTGGGGTTTTAAGCGGAAGAAGAGAATATGGCTTTTGGTGGTCTGCTACTCAGGGTCTATTGAAAGTCCACCTGGCAGAAGAGGCTCACAGAAGACAGGTTAGGAGGCGACTCCCTGTGTACTCCTGTAAGCACAGCACTCATTGGCATTCATTTCATAGAGTTTGGAGCTCAGGAAGCTGCATATCAAGGCCTTGTAAACATAGCAGCCTCAGAATCACCCTCAATGAGTTTTAGTGGGTGTGAAGGCCTGGTTTGTGCTCAAGAATCATCCTGTATACTATAAATTGCCTGCATATGAATGAGTTCTATTTCAAGAGCATGTTTGCAAATCCAGTTTGTTCATAAATCCAACAGCTGACCTAGATGCCCAACTAACACAATCAGCTATATAACTGTACTGTAATAGGATTATAATACTTTTCACACAAATAATACATAATAAACAAACAAAAATAAAGAAAACATTTTTAATCTTATAGTACAGTACCTTAAAAAGTACAGTGCTTAGTCGCTACGTTGTGTCTAACTCTTTGCAGCCCCATGAACTGCATGCTGCAAGGTTCCTCTGTCTATGGGAATTCTTCAGGCAAGAATACTGGAGTGGGTTGCCATGCCCAACAAAAGCTGTCATCAAGTGGACAGGTAAGAAAAGCTACTGACTGGAGAAGGGAGAGTAGGTAGGACATCGTAGAGCTGAAGGATCGTCAGCAAGAGGAGATGGAGGTCAAGCTGTGATTTCATTCATGCCTGTCATTGATGACACTGGTTCTGGTGCATTGCTGAATTCAATTCTACCTACTTATCCTCTTGAAAGAACGATCCAGTGATGTCTGGATAGTAGCTCTTTTTTTTTCTCATCATAGATGACATGGTTGCACTGGATTGCATTTTGAATGGCTGCTGCAAACTTTGTGTACTATTCAGGTTCTGTGGCTCAAAATGTAATGGTGCCTCCTCAAATAAAGAACATCCCTTTGCCATCTCCTGCACTGTGACTCTCTTTGTTTTTTTTTTTTTGGTTACTTCTTCCTCTTATCTCTCTCCATCCTTAGTGTGGGCCACCAGTTCCTCAGGTTGCATAACAAGGAGTACATTAAAGATATTCATGACCCAAATAATCACGATAGTGTGATCACTCACCTAGAGCCAGACACCCTGAAATGTGAAGTCAAGTGGGCCTTAGGAAGAATCACTATGAACAAACGTAGTGGAGGTTATGGAATTCCAGTTGAGCAATTTCAAATCCTAAAGGATGATGCTGTGAAAGTGCTGCACTCAATATGCCAGCAAATTTGGAAAACTCAGCAGTGGCCACAGGACTGGAAAAGGTCAGTTTTCATTCCAATCCCAAAGAAAGGCAATGCCAAAGAATGCTCAAACTACCACACAATTGCACTCATCTCACATGCTAGTAGAGTAATGCTCAAAGTTCTTCAAGCCAGACTTCAGCAGTCAGTGAACTGTGAACTTACAGATGTTCAAGCTGGTTTTAGAAAAGGCAGAAGAATCAGAGATCAAATTACCAATATCCACCAGATCATCAAAAAAGCAAGAGAGCTCCAGAAAAAATCTACTTCTGCTTTACTGACTGTGCTAAAGCCTTTGACTGCATGGATCACAATAAACTGTGGAAAATTCTGAAAGAGATGGGAATACCAGACCACCTGACTTGCCTCTTGAGAAACTTGTATGTAGGTCAGTTAGAACTGGACATGGAACAACAGACTTGTTCCAAATAGGAAAAGGAGTTCGTCAAGGTTGTATATTGTCACCCTGCTTATTTAACTTATATGCAGAATACATCATGAGCAATGCTGGGCTGGAAGAAGCACAAGCTGGAATCAAGATTGCCGGGAGAAATATCAATAACCTAAGATATGATATCACCCTTAGGCAGAAAGTGAAGAAGAGCTAAGAGCCTCTTGATGACAGTGAAAAAGGAGAGTGAAAAAGTTGGCTTAAAACTCAACATTCAGAAAACTAAGATCATGGCATCCAGTCCCATCACTTTATGGCAAATAGCTGGGGAAACAGTGGCTGACTTTAATGTTTTGGGCTCCAAAATCACTGCAGATGGTGATTACAGCCATGAAATTAAAAGACACTTACTCCTTGGAAGAAAAGTTATGACCAACTTAGATAGCATATTCAAAAGCAGAGACATTACTTTGCCAACAAAGGTCTGTCTAATCAAGGCTATGGTTTTTTTCAGTGGTCACGTATGGATGTGAGAGTTGGACTGTGAAGAAAGCTGAATGCCGAAGAATTGATGCTTTTGAATTGTGGTGTTGGAGAAGACTCTTGAGAGTCCCTTGGACTGCAGGGAGATCCAACTAGTCCATCCTAAAGGAGATCAGCCCTGAGATTTCTTTGGAAGGAATGATACTAAAGTTGAAATTCCAATACTTTGGCCACCTCATGCAAAGAGTTGACTCGTTGGAAAAGACCCTGATGCTGGGAAAGATTAGGGCAGAAGGAGAAGGGGACGACAGAGGATGAGATGGTTGGATGGCATCACCAACTCGATGGATGTGAGTTTGAGTGAACTCCGGGAATTGGTGATGAATAGGGAGGTCTGGTGTGTTGGAGTTCATGGGGTAGCAAAGAGTCAGACACAACTGAGAGACTGAACTGAACTGAACTGTTGAATACTTTGTATCTACTGCAGTTTAACTATTCAGAGTGTTGTCCCCTCTTATCTGCAGGGGATATGTTACAAGACCCCCAACACATGCCAAAAACCATGAATGGTACCCAACTCTAAATTTATTATGTGATTTTCTTCACACGTATTCATATATGTGTGATTAAGTTCAATTTATAGATTAGGTGCAGTAGGAGATTAACAATAATAACCAATAATAAAATAGAACAATTATAATAATATACTATAATAAAAATTGTATAAACGTATTTTCTTTCTCTCAAAATAACTTATTGTACAAATTGAATGCCTTTTTCGTCTTAACCAAGCATTTATAATGCACTGTGGCTGAAATTCTTGGTAGTTTGAGAAGTAACTACAAGTGCCACTAACAATAATTTAATTTTCCTTTTTCACGATTTCAGAGAAAATTTGTTCTTAATTTAAATTTTAGCAATCTCAGCATGGGCTTCCCAAGTGGTGCTATTGGTAAAGAACTCCCTTACAATGCAGGAGACATAGTTTCTATCCCTGGGTCAGGAAGATCCCCTGGGAAAGGGAATTGGCAATCCACATGGATTCTGGAGAATCGCATGGACAGAGGAGCCTGGTAGGCTATAATCTGTAGGGTTGCAAAGAGTTGGACATGACTAAAGCAACTGTGCACATGTGATCTCAGCAGACAGATTGTTCAGATTTTTTTTCTTATTAAGTCTACATCTCTCACTTTTTCACTGAAAGGAAACACTCCACAACTTCTCTTTGGCATATCTGAATTGCCTGCCTCACAATTCTTTCACTTTGGATCCATTGCTAAGGAAAATAAGGGTTACTTGAACACTAGCACTGCGATGGTGGTTTTGTTCTCAGTGGGTTAGAGCTGTACATCAGGAGATTACATCACACTACTCAGAATGGCATGCAATTTAAATCTTAAGAATTGTTTTTTTCTGGACTGTTTTCATTAATAGTTTTGGACAACAGTTGACCACAGATAACTGAAACAATGAAAAGTGAAACTGCAAATAAGGGAGAACACTGTGTTGGATAACATTTTGGTTCTTCCTTGTTTTGGTTATTACAAATAAGGCAGTAATTAATGGTCGGACAGGTTTCTACATGGACGTAAGGTTTCACTTTTCTGGGTTAAATGCCTAGGAGTGTACTTTGCTATGTGGTATGTAAGTATATGTTTACTTTTTAAGAAATGTCAAACTATTTTTTTAGGTAGCTGTGTCACTTTACATTCCTTACCAGAGAATCAGAGATACAGGTTCCAGATATCCTTGCCATTATATGGTATTGCTATTTTTAATCCAGCCTGTCCTATTAGGTATGTAATATCTCATCATAGGGGCTTCCCTGGTAGCTCAGCTGGTAAAGAATCCACCTGCAATTCAGGAGACCCTGGTTCAATTCTCGGGTTGGGAAGATCTCTTGGAGAAGGGATAGGCGACCCACTCCAGTATTCTTGGGCTTCTCTGGTGGCTCAGATGGTAAGGAATCTGCCTGCAGTGTGGGAGACCTGGGTTCAATCCCTGGTTGAAAGCTCCTCGAAGGAGGGCATGGCAACCCACTCCAGTATTTCTGCCTGAAGAATCCCCATGGACAGAGGTGCCTGATGGGTTACAGTCCATGGGGTCGCAAGGAGTCAGACATGACTGAGCAACTAAGCACATACTATATTCAGGTTTTCTCAAGTTTTTACCAACCGTTCTTTTTCTGCTGGAGGATCCTATGCATGACCCACACTTAGTCATGGCTCCTTAGACTCCTCTTGGGTGTGACAGTTTCTCTCAGATTTTACCTTGTTTTGATGACTTTTTGATAACAATTTTAAGGAGTGCTGGTGTTTTGTAGACCATTTTTCTATTGAAATTTGTCATATTTTTCTCATGGTTAGACTGGGGATATGGGTTTTTGGAAGAAAGATGATAGAAATAAAGTGCCATTTTATTACATCATCTCTTGCAATTCTGATTCTAATCACAAGAAGTCAGGTGATACTTCATAGGTTAAGGGCACAGTGCCCACAGTACTCCCTCACTTTCGACGCTACCTCAAGCTCAGGGGCCCCTAGGCCATCCTCTCTTCTTATCAGTTGGCTTCAAGTTTGAGGGTACACACTATAATTTGCTAGAATTATCACAGAACTCAGAAAGACATTATATTTGCTATTATAGTTTTATTGCAAAGGCTTCACCCAAGGGTCTGTGAAAAGAAGAGACCCATTTGGTGACCTCTTTCAATTCCCAAATGTGAAGTGTCCATGTCCTTAGGACACATCTCCCTTGCGGCATATTGACATGTTTCACCACCCAGAAAATTCACCTGAGCCAAGTCCAAGGTTTGTATTGAGGTGTTATTACAAAGGCATGATTGATTGAATCATTAACCACTAGACTGAACTCTATCTCCAGCTCCCCACACATTCTTAGAGGTCAGGCTGATATCACAAGGCTCAAAGCCTCAACTTTCTAATCAGGATGCTGGAGCTTCTAACTCAATTTGACCAGCCCCACCCTGAATTTCTTTAAGGGCCCATTGTGTCACCTTATTAACATAAACGTAGGCATGGCCCCAGGAGCCCACCACAAATAACAAGACACTTCTGTTACTGTGGAAACTCAAGTGTTTGAAGGATCCTTCCGGGAACCATGAGCAAAGACTACTCAAATTCTTTTTATACAACAGGTACGCATACTAATATGATTCATCATTATTGATGCAGACCATGATTCCCTGGCTGGGGTATATTTTCATATTTCCCCACTCCAAAGTTACTCATTTTTTTCCTTCTTCTTGTATATTATTTTTTGGAAGATATTGGCATGTACAGCCCACACTTGAGTGGTGAGAAGTGATGCTCCAAGAGCTTCTCGACTATTGACGTAAATTATTTGTAATTCTTCATGGGAGCTTTATCTCTTCTACATTTTATTTATTGATACAATCATTTATTTTTAACAGTATGAACTCATGGCTATTTATTTTATACTTTGGGTTATAAGCCAATGCTACTTTCTTTATTTTGTGATCAAATTGTTTCAATTTTGGCCATTGGGGCTCTTTCACTTGGCTCCTATGTTCATTTGATACCCCCTTATCAGTATGATATGTATGTCTATATATGTGTGTGTGACTACTTCCTTGTCTAGAAATATGAGATGCTTCAGGCTCATCTTGTATGTTTCCAATCTCTATCCTGGAATTCTACAAGGAGCTCTGATATATTTTACTGTAAAATGAACTTAGCAACCAAGATCCGGGTATCATATGTGCTAGCTGCTACTGGAGTGTTCTTACTTCCAGGCCCTTTTGGCTGATGAAGCAAGGAAATATACGTGTGTATGCTAACCTGTAAATGTACATGTTGTTGTTCAGTCACTCAGTTGTGTCT
Source organism: Tragelaphus eurycerus (assembly GCA_935064755.1). NCBI lineage: Eukaryota > Metazoa > Chordata > Mammalia > Artiodactyla > Bovidae > Tragelaphus > Tragelaphus eurycerus. Next base: position 20,505,852 of record CAKXYN010000002.1, on the reverse strand, counting down.
GACTCTTTGTGGCCCCATGAACTGCAGCGCACCATGCTTCCCTGTCCTTCACTATCTCCCAGAGTTTGATTAAACTCATGTTTACTGAGTTGATAATGCCATCCAACCATTTCATTCTCTGTTGCCCCTTTCTTCTGCCCTCAATCTTTCCCAGCATCAGGGTCTTTTTTATTGAGTAAGCTCTTCTCATCAGGGGGCCCAAGTATTGGAGCTTCAGCATCAGCCCTTCCAATGAATATTCAGGGTTGATTACATTTAGGATTGTGTGCCTGCTAAGTCACTTGTCATGTCTGACTGTTTGTGACCCCATGGACCATAGCCCACCAGGTTCCTCTGTCCATGGGATTGTCCAGGCAAGAATACTGGAGTAGGTTGCCAGGTCCTCCTCCAGGGGATCTTCCTGACCCAGGGATAAAACCTGTGTCTCTTATGTCTCCTGCCATGGCAGGCAGATTCTTTACCACTAGTGCTACCTGGATAGCCCCCATTTAGTATTGACTGATTTGATGTCTTAACTTCCCACTTCAATAGAGAAAAACAAACTCTCTCACCATCCACTATCCACTTACTTCCTTGTTCAATTCCAGTGTGTGTATAGAAGAAGCATGTATAAAACTGGTAACCAGTACCTCTATGGAATAAAAATGTATAAAGTACAGTGATACTGAACAATACCTTCTGCCTCAAGTTTAATAACCTCTACTCATTTCTGAAGTTATGTAGCCTAGCACCTTTTCTATTCTCTCCTGTGAGGTTGTTTCACACACTCATATTAGTGTTAGATTGTTCTGTCACAGTCTGCATTCATCTTAAAACCATTGGTCTTCTGAATGATTTTTAATTTACATACAGTAAGGTTTGCTGAGTGCTATAATACCATGTGGACTTCCCAGGTGGCACAGTGGTAAAGAATCTGCCTGCCAATGCAGGAGACATGGGTTCAATCTCTGGGTGGGGAAGATCCCGTGAAGTAGGAAATGGCAACGCACCCTAGTATTCTTGCCTGGAAAATTCCATGGACAGAGGAGCCTGGGTAGCTACAGTTCATGGAGTAGCAAAGAATTGGACACAACTGAGCATGCACACACACATAATATCATATGTGTCTTGATGAATGAATTGTGTCATGAGTTCTCAATTACTATATCATGGAAAACACTATGATCTGAAAATCTTAGAATCTCCTGCACTCTACCTATTTATCCACACAATTTTCTCTCAACTCCTGGAATCCTTAGATCATTTACTGTGGCTACAATTTTGCCTTTTCAAAATTAATTAATTGCTTAATTTTTGGCTGTGCTGGGTCTTCATTGCTGTACAGGCTAGCTGTGGAGAGTGGGGGCTACTCTCTAGTGATATGTGGACTTCTCATTCCTGTGACTTCTCCTCTTGCAGAGCATGTGCTCTAGGTTCATGGGCTTCAGTAGTTGGGCTTTCTGGGCTCTAGAGCATGAGCTCAATAGTTGTGGTGCACTGGCTTAGTTGCTCCCCAGAATGTGGGATCTTCCTGTACCAGGGTTCAATCCTGTGTCTCCTGCACTGGCAAGTGGATTCTTAACCATTGAGCCACCAGGGAAGTCTCAGTTTTTTCTTTTACAGAGTGTCCTAAAATGAGAATCATATAGTATGTAGTCTTCCTCTAGACTGACTTTTCATGTAGCAATATGTATTTAAAGCTCTTCTGCACTTTTTGTGTGTGCCTTGATAACTTTTTTAACCACCCCCAAACTAGTCCATGTTACAGCACAGATTTTTCGTCTATTCACCTATTGAAGGACATATAAGTCGCTTTCTGTTTTTTGATAATTTGAACAAAATTGATATGAACATCAAGATTCAGGTGATTGTATGCACTTAAGTTTTTAAAAAGTTGAGTGAGTACTTAGAAGCCTGATTCCTGGAATGATTGGTAAGATTGTGTTTAGATCCGTAAGAAGTGACACTCTGTCTTCCAAAGTGCTTAGCCACATTGAAAAATGTGTGCAGCCCTCTGGCTTTCCTGGTTTCTGGTGAAACATCTGGTGTCATTTCAGTTTTGGTGTCTGTTGATGTCTGTTTTTCTTCAAGTCGTGATTTTCTTGGGCATTGGTAAGATTAGTGATTTTCACTTGAAACTTGTGTAGTAGTTGGGTATTAGGTTCTGAGGGTCTTGATCTTACTTACACCTTTTGTCATAGCAGGTCTCCTCAGACACTACTAAACCTGTGTAGCACTTGGGTATTAGGTTCTGAGGGTCTTGATCTTACTTACACCTTTTGTCATAGCAGGTCTCCCCAGGATTATTGCCTCTGGGATATCATTTGGGGTGGAGGTTCAGGTTTTCTCTTTGTCCTTTGTATAGAGCAAACCAGTTATTGTGTCTCTTGGACCTTTATTGACTCTCTAGCGAGAAAGACTTTTCATAGCTCATAGCTTGGGTAGGGGTCTGGCTTCCCACTAGCTCTGTGCTGATACAACCCTGACCAGGAGAGATAGATGTCCTTACTGCTACATGTTAGCTTCCTCCAACATCATGGGTGGTGTGGATAAAGTCCTGATCACCACTAACCATCCTTTGACACCACCCAGCTGAAAGGACAGGAGCTGGTGGGCGTGGAAGCCCAGTCTCCTCACATTATTCTCACTGACTGTGGGGAGGCATGGACCATTGTTATATGCTGGGTGGGTATGAGGAACCTAACTTCCATTACTCTGACATCACCCAGAAGGGAGTGAGATTTCTCACTTGGAGTACAAGATTTTTTTTCTGTGGGGAATGGCTGGAATAGAGAATTATCATCTAAAAGTTTTCTGTCTTTTGTATAGAGCAAGCCAGTTATTGAGTCTCTTGGAATTTCTGATTTGGCATGTTTTTTCTCTAGCACTGATCTAGGACATAAGAGGCAGAAAGGAAACCCAGACATGTCCCTGCTGTATTGTTCTTAGGGGAATTCCTGCTGGTCTACCCACTTTCCACCATTTAGAATCTCCTCATACTCACTGTGTATATAGTACCAGTGGTTTTTACCTGTGCTTTGCAGGAGAACTAGGGAAAAGAATGTCGTCTCCATTTCTCCAGGGCAGAAGCACCAGTTGTAATATTATTTTCATATTAGATTTACTATTTGTAAATCTTTTCATTATGTGGATTTCTTACTCTTTTTCTCTAAGTTTTTGGCATTCATTTCTTTGCGTATTTCAGAAGAATTATATGGCAGATTTTTTTCACATTCCATACAATTAATTGGCTGTTTTCTGCTGGCTCCTGTTCCTGAGGGTATTCTCTAACCAGAGGATATGCTTGAGCCAAGTAGAGAAGGCTAGAGGTACAGCTGTACTCGTGTTTTTGAGAGCAGCCCTGAGAAAAGAAGACATGGAAGTATATGGATAGATCCTCCAGCTGCCTTACCATTTTTGTAGGTCAGCTCTGAGGTATCATCTACATAATCTACCAAAGGTGCCAACTGTCTTAAGTCCAAATTGCCTACAGCACTAACATACTAGTAAATGTTCCCCATGTTGGTCTCTTTCCCTTCCCTGTATTACTTCCTCATTCCCAGTACTCTTGCCTGAAAAAATCCCATGGACAGAGGAGCCTGGTGGGCTACAGTCCAAAGGGTTGCTAAGGGTCAGACAGGACTGAGAGACTAAGCAGACATATATACTATTTAATGTTTGATGAGGCTTGTCATCACTCTGGGCTCCCCAGGTGTTGCTAGTGGTAAAGAATCTGATTGCCAATACAGGAGACACAAGAGACACAGGTTTGATGCCAGGGTTGGGAAGACCCCTTGGAGTAGGAAATGGCAACCTGCTCCAGTATTCTTATTTGGAAAATTCCATGGGCAGAGAAGCCTGGTGGGCTATACCCATGGGGCTGCAAAGAGTTGGACTTGACTGAGCAACTGAGCACACACAACACCCATGCTGGGTTTAGAATCTTCTCCTCTCAAACTATGTGCTCTCCAATGTTGTCAAGGTGGTCTATTTATGGGGAAACCTGCTAAGGCATGTATGCCTAAAAATCAATGTTTTATGAAATCTTTAGTGCTTCTTTTTGGCTTTTTTTTTTTTTGGACACAAGTGCTGGATTTTAGTTTACCAAATATGGATTGAACCTGGGCCATGGCAAAGAAAGTACCAAGTCTTAACTGCTAGGACCAGAGATGTCCCCTCTTTTTGACATTCTTGATTGCTTTTCTACCATAAGTGACTCACTTTTCTCCCCTGATTCTGGCTCTTTTTAATTTTAGCTATTATTGTTGAATTATGAATTAAATCTATTCTTCATTGAGTCTATGAGTCAAAAAGAAAATGAGTATTCTTCTTTCAGCCTATTCTCCCCATTTCCTTTTCATTTTTGTTAATTGTATTGTTTTGCATTGTCAATACATCCAGTCTTATGTAATATTATCTACCCATTTCCAGAAATTTTAGTCTCAGTTCTACAACTAAATAAAATCAATCCTCATCCTAGATTTTATTGTAAGTTTCTTCAATCATTTCTTGATTCTGAAGCTTGTTCTCTAAATAAATTTTATAAGAAGTTTTCATGGGAAAGTAGTCCCTCATTACATTTTTGGATTCATTTATTTGTTAACTTTTATAATTAAAACTATTTTTGCTGTATGTTAAAATGCATAGCTTAAATTTTATAAGCATTAACATCTTGAAGATCATTCTATGTGATTCTGCTATAAAATGTTGCTATACAGAAATCTGATGCTAATCTTATTTTTATCAACCTTATGGTATGGTGACCTTATAGTTTATTATCCAAAGTAGCATACTTAAAAAACATGAAAGAGGGTGTTAGTAATTACAATAATAGGACAACTTATAACAATAGGACAACAGATAATTTTTTCATGGAATGAGTATATATAGATTCTAAAATGTTTACTAGGCTTTCTCTCCATGTTAACCATACTGGATCAAATTTTGTAGGTACATAATATATCCTTCAAATATGGATCAACTTGTATCTACAAATCTTTTTATCAGAAAAATTTCTTTGAATTATAGTTTAAATATTTGTTCTGTCCCATGGTTTTGTTTTTCTTCATTGGAGCCATCAATTAGATGTTTGTTGGAGGTTCCTTGTTTGACGCTGCCTGCTGGGCAGCACTGAGAAAAGGTCACAGGGCAGCAGAGCACCCAGATTTCAGTCCAACGTGTCTCGCTCTGTCCATCTCCCTCTCTCTCTCTCTCTCTCTCTCCTCTCTATTTCCCTCTACTGTCCTTCCTTTCTCCCTCTCTCTCTCTGCTTTCACCTCTTTGTCTCTGTTTCTCTCTCCCTCTCTCTGTTTTCTCCCTCTTTCTGTTTCTCTTTCATTTTCTGTCTCTGCTTTTCTCTCTCTGTTTCTGTTTGTCTTTGTTGTTGTCTCTCTTTTTCTCTGTTCCTCTTTTTCTGTCTCTGTTTTTCTCTATTTCTCTCCCTGTGTCTCTGTTTTCTCTCTCTGTCTCTCTCTCTCCCATCTCAGCTTCTAACTCTGTCTCTCCTCTCTCTCTGTTGCCCCAGCTCAATGCTGAGTTTATACATGCATAGGAATCTTAGCAGATATTCTAGGGTTTCTGCGGTTACACAGGTGAATGAACAGTTATCTTTTATCTGCTCTGCATTCAACCTTTTGAAAGTCAGCAAAATTCTCCCCTATTTATTTAACTTATATGCAGAGTACATCATGAGAAATGCTGGACTGGAAGAAACACAAGTTGGAATCAAGATTGCTGGGAGAAATATCAATAACCTCCAGATATGCAAGTGACACCACCCTTATGGCAGAAAGTGAAGAGGAACTAAAAGCCTCTTGATGAAGGTGAAAGTGGAGAGTGAAAAAGTTGGCTTAAAGCTCAACATTCAGAAAACGAAGATCATGGCATCCAGTCCCATCACTTCATGGGAAATATATGGGGAAACAGTGGAAACAGTGTCAGACTTTATTTTTCTAGGCTCCAAAATCACTGCAGATGGTGACTGCAGCCATGAAATTAAAAGATGCTTACTCCTTGGAAGGAAAGTTATGACCAACCTAGATAGCATATCCAAAAGCAGAGACATTACTTTGCCAACAAAGGTCCATCTAGTCAAGGCTATGGTCTTTCCTGTGGTCATGTATGGATGTGAGAGCTGGACTGTGAAGAAGGCTGAGCGCTGAAGAATTGATGCTTTTGAACTATGGTGTTGGAGAAGACTCTTGAGAGTCCATTGGACTGCAAAGAGATCCAACCAATCCATTCTGAAGGAGATCAGCCCTGAGATTTCTTGGGAAGGAATGATGCTAAAGCTGAAACTCCAGTATTTTGGCCACTTCATGCGAAGAGTTGACTCATTGGAGAAGACTCTGATGCTGGGAGGGATTGGGGGCAAGAGGAGAAGGGGACTCCAGAGGATGAGATGGCTGGATCGCATCACTGACTCAATGTACATGAGTCTGAGTGACCTCCGGGAGTTGGTGTTGGACAGGGAGGCCTGGCGTGCTGCGATTCATGAGGTCGCAAAGGGTCAGACACGACTGAGTGACTGATCTGATCTGATTTGATCTGAAGATTCTCCAGGGCCAGACCAGCTATCAGATTTTACAGTATTCAAAAGTCATTGCCCAGTGATCCTTGGAAAGAAAGAGTGTTGGACCACTGCCTTGAAATTCTAAAGAGAAAGTCAACTCACTGGCCTTGATAATTTACACACATTTGGATGCATAATAAAATTGTATTCATGACCATGGAATTGTTACCTATGCTGAAGTTTTAGAAAAATATCAGAACCTATTTCTTCCTAGGGCAAAATTCTATGATAATTTGGTATGAAAGAAGTAATGTTTTATTGATGTAAATAATGGAATGAATAACATGATCAATGGTCCATTCACCATTATCTTGTTATTGTTAACTCAGTAAAAAGGATTTTTGATTGTTTTCAAACTGCTACAAACATTGAGTTGCCCCAGACTTTAAGATTTAATGCCATGTGCCCAAGGTAGCTATTCTAGCCTGCTGATAGCTATGGCATCTGGTAAAAATGATGAGGAAATTGGAAGTTGTGGGTAGTTATGAATTAGGAGGCACTATATGAAAAGCAGCTGGAGAAGGAAATGGCAACCCACTCCAGTGTTCTTGCCTGGAGAATCCCAGGGACGGGGGAGCCTGGTGGGCTGCCGTCTACGGGATCGCACAGAGTTGGACACGACTGAAGCAACTTAGCAGCAGCATATGAAAAGCAGAGATATTACTTTGCCAACAAAGGTCCATCTAGTCAAGCCTATGGCTTGTCCAGTGGTCATGTATGGATGTGAGAGTTTGACTGTGAAGAAAGCTGAGCGCTGAAGAATTGATGCTTTTGAACTGTGGTGTTGGAGAAGACTCTTGAGAGTCCCTTGGACTGCAAGGAGATCTAACCAGTCCATCCTAAAGGAGATCAGTCCTGGGTGTTCATTGGAAGGACTGATGCTGAAGCTGAAACTCCAATACTTTGGTCACCTCATGACTCATTGGAAAAGTTCCTGATGCTGGGAGGGATTGGGGGCAGGAGGAGAAAGGGATGACAGAGGACGATATGGCTGGATGGCATCACTGACTCTATGGACATGAGTCTGAGTGAACTCCAGGAATTGGTGATGGACAGGGAGGCCTGGCGTGCTATGATTCATGGGGTTGCAAAGAGTTGGACACAACTGAGCGACTGAACTGAACTGATTATGTATTTGCAAAGAAGCGGAAACCAAACCAAGGAATAGTTTGCAGAATGGTGAGGAACTCTCCAGGGAGAGAATAAATGGATTGGGTTGGAGTTGTTTGAGCAATATGAGATGGGAATTAACCACAGGAAAATATACAATGTGGAATAAAATAATGGCAGAGGAAAGGAAACAACAACAACAATAATAACTACATGAGTAGAACTTGACACTATTCTCAATACCCACTGGAAAGGAAATAATGATGAAAGTCAAGTCTTCTTAGGAACAAACAAGGATGACAAAAGAGCACAATGAGTCCACCAGGTGTTACAGGGTATAGAGTAGGACATGAATGTATCGAAAGACACAGTTGGAGAAAATAAAAACTAAACCAGACCTGGTTCATCAACTGAACACTGTCTGCTTTAGTTCTGAAGGGTCTTACTCACAAAGACCAGAAGACATGGCATCAACACATAGGATTTGTCAGTAACACAAACCTAAGAGAGTCCCGGAGAGGCCATAAAATGTAATCCAGAGACCTAACTAGCTAACACCATTTACAAGGCCCAAAGCAGGAAGAGCAGGACACCTGGCCTATGTAAGCAGAACTTCTGTCTAATTCTGAACACAATTCTAAACCTCACCGTGCTGTAGCCTCCATACTGTAAAAGGAGACAAAGCCACCTCCTGGAAAACCTTTGTGAGAAATAGATAATCTAATACATGAGGTTCCTGGGGGAATTTCAGAGCTGTGCATGCTGTGTGGTAGTTAGTACGGGTGATTAGAAATTAAAGGATGGTTTGATCTCCTTACAGTCCAAGGGACTCACAAGAGTCTTCTCCAGCACCACAGTTGGAAAGCATCAATTCTTTGGTGCTCAGCCTTCTTTAGGGTTCAACTCTCACATTTGTGCCTGACTACTGGAAAAATCATAGCTTTCACTATATGGACCTTTGTTGACAAAGGGATGTCTCTGCTTTTTAACATGTTGTCTAGGTTTGCCATGGCTTTTCTTCCAAGTAGCAAACATCTTTTAATTTCATAGTTGCAGTCACCATTCACAATGATTTTACAGAAAGAAAAGTAGTGGCTTCCTAGATCTTGGAGTTGGGCAGTCAAAGACTTGACTTTGAGAAAGCCATGAGAAAGCTTTTGGGGATGCTAGAAGTGTTCCATTTCTTGATTATAGTGGTGCTTATTAAAGGGTATGCATTTGTCAAAATTCATCACTTTACAACTTAAATGAGAGTATTTTACTATATGCAAATTACACAATAAAGTTGATTTAAAAACAATCTGACAGAGGTTCCCAAAGACGGATGAAATAAAGTGGGTCCTTGCCCTGAGTTTCCTTTTGTATATCATGAATCTTCCATATGGGTGCTGGTCTTTGCGAGCTCAGGCTGCCATAACAGAGGATCACAGGTAGGGGGGTGGTGGTGGGGGTGAGGAGGGCTGTTTTGTTTGCAAGGGGATGACAAATTATGCTCAGAGACTAAAATCATCTTTGCCAATATTTCATTTAACATATATTCACTGTGGGATTTATAAGTTCACAGACTAACAGCATCTAGGATAATGTCTCTATAAGCTAAAAAAGAAATAATTTAGTATACTAAGTGATTTAATATATGTATGTGCTAAGTCTTTCAGTCATGTGTGACTCTGCAGCCCCATGGACTACAGCCCGCCATGCTCCTCTGTCCATGGGATCTCCTGGGCAAGAACATTGGAGTAGATTGCCATTTCCTCCTCCAGGGAATCTTTCTGATCCAAGGATCAAACCTCTGTCTCTTGATCAAATCCTGCATTGGCAGCCGAATTCTTTACCACTGTGCCATGTGAAAGTGAAAAGTGAAAGTGAAGTCGCTCAGTCGTGTCCGACTCTTTGCAGCCCCATGGACTGTAGCTTAGCAGGCTCCTCTGTCCATGGGATTTTCTAGGCAATAGTACTGGAGTGGATTGCTATTTTCTTCTCCAGGGGATCTTCCCAACCCAGGGATCGAACCTAGGTCTCCCACATTGTAGACAGATGCTAAACCGTCTGAGCCACCAGGGAAGTCCCACTGTGCCATGTGGGAAGCCCTAAATAATAGGCAAATCCCACTATTTCTTTCCAGATAGAAAGTGAAAATGTAAGTCACTCAGTTGTGTCCAAATTCTTTGCTACCCCATGGAACATAGCTCACCAAGATCCTCTTTCCATGGAATTCTCCAAGAGTACTGGAGTGGGTTTTCATTTCCTCCTCCAGGGTATCTTCTCGACCCAAGGATCAAACTTGGATCTCCTGCACCGAAGCAGATTCTTTACCATTTGAGCCACCAGGGGAGCCTTTTATCCAGGCAAGGGAATAGAAATAAATCTGAATTTAATTTAAGGCATACCTTTTCTAGGAGTTTTGGTTTCATGGGAGAGGTGGCTTTTCCAACTGAGAGCTTATGTCTAGCTGTCAGAGTATAAATAAAAGTCCCTGTTTCTAGCTAACGTTGCTAGGGAATGAGAACCTGGTGTTGGCAGGCACTGCTGAGCAAGAGTAGCCTGGTCTTGACAGGAGCAAGTGTCTCAAGATCTTAGGAGAGCTAGACCAGCCAAGAATAGCATTTGCCCCAAATGAAACTTCAGTATTTATAGTCTAACTATGTCCCTTGCCCCATTTGCCTTTCCATGAGTTTTGAATGAGCAAGCACCCAGCAGGCCCCTCAACGGTTGGGCTGCTGAGTGCATGTCAGTGACAACAGGGAGACGATAACACTCTGACGCAGATGACTTCATTCTTACATCAGAAAAACTTCCCTTCTACAAACCAGTTCTTTTGCCTTTGTCATACACAAAGTGGATTAAAACAACTTCACTTGAGTCATAAACAGGCGGATTTGAAACCATATCAAATAAATACACCACACAGGCTTCAACAGCAGACGTGGCTTTCTCACAGTTCTGGAGATCGGAAGTCCCAGCTTCAGGTCTAGCCTTCTGGTAGTGGCTCTCTTCTTGAGTGCAGACTGCTGCCTTCTCTCTGTATTCTTATGGGGCAGAGAGAGCTCTGTTCTCTTCCTCTATCATACGGGCACTGATCCATCAAGGGGATCCCATGTTTGTGACCTCATCTAAACCCATTCACCTCCCAAAGGCCTCACCTTCTAACACCATCCCTCTCAGGGTTAGAGCTTCAATATATAAATTTTGAGAGGACACAAACATTCAGCCCATAACAAAAGATGTAGAATAGGAGCTGGGATTTTGAGATTCCTAAGTATCCTCAAAAGTATTCAGATCTGCTAGAGACCTAAATTACACCAAATACAGCAAGTGTTGGAGGACTTGAAAAGGGATGAGAAGCTGCATTTCTGGGGCCCAGTTCCTCCAGGGAGAGCACGAGGCAGCCCTGTGGGAGGGTTTAGTCACCCAGATCAGGTTGTGGCAGAAACAGGAGGGACTTTGTTCTTCCCCCTCTCCTACTTTCCCCTCCTCCTCTTCCCCTTCCCATCCCTTTCTCCCTCTCTCCCCCTTCCCATCCTCTCCCTTCCCTCTCTCCTTACCTAAACCTTCCATTCAAGTGGATGCTTTGTCTTCCCTTTTTCCTTCTCCTGCCACTCAGGATCCTAAAACTGAAAGGTGTTCTTCACATCTGGTGGCCACATTCCATGTGGAGGGAAAGGAATCTGCTCTTGACAATCCTGGTGGCTTCTCCAGGACAAGAGAAGTCTCACCTAGAAACAGAGGGCTTTGGCTTGGTTGTGTCTGGCACTGGAGGCAAAACTGAACATTCCCACCCATCCTTGCTACGCCTGTCATTTTGTATTTTTAAAAAACTAGCCATCAGCCTTGTACTAGGAATTATGGCCGGGGAAATTAGGCAAGAAAATAAAACAATAGGCACACAGAATGGAAATTTTATGTATTTAAAAAATCCCAAGAAATCAAATAAAAAATTGACTAGACCTAATGAAAGCATCACTAGGAACAAAGCTAGTGGAGGTGATGGAATTCCAGTGGAGCTATTCCAAATCCTGAAAGATGATGCTGTGAAAGTGCTGCACTCAATATGCCAGCAAATTTGGAAAACTCAGCAGTGGCCACAAGATTGGAAAAGGTCAGTTTTCATCCCAATCCCAAAGAAAGGCAATGCCAAAGAGTGCTCAAACTACCGCACAATTGCACTCATCTCACACGCTAGTAAAGTAATGCTCAAAATTCTCCAAGCTAGGCTTCAGCAATATGTGAACCGTGAACTTCCTGATGTTCAATCTGGATTTAGAAAAGGCAGAGGAACCAGAGATCAAATTGCCAACATCCGCTGGATCATGCAAAAAGCAAGAGAGTTCCAGAAAAACATCTATTTCTGCTTTATTGACTATGCCAAAGCCTTTGACTGTGTAGATCACAATAAACTGTGGAAAATTCTGAGAGAGATGGGAATACCAGACCACCTGATCTGCCTCTTGAGAAATCTGTATGCAGGTCAGGAAGCAACAGTTAGAACTGGTCATGGAACAACAGACTGGTTCCAAATAGGAAAAGGAGTACGTCAAGGCTGTATATTGTCACCTTGTTTATTTAACTTATATGCAGAGTACATCATGAGAAATGCTGGACTGGAAGAAACACAAGCTGGAATCAAGATTGCCGGGAGAAATATCAATAACCTCAGATATGCAGATGATACCACCCTTATGGCAGAAAGTGAAGAGGAACTGAAAAGCCTCTTGATGAAAGTGAAAGTGGAGAGTGAAAAGGTTGGCTTAAAGCTCAACATTCAGAAAACGAAGATCATGGCATCTGGTCCCATCACTACATGGGAAATAGATGGAGAAACAGTGGAAACAGTGTCAGACTTCATTTTTCTGGGCTCCAAAATCACTGCAGATGGTGACTGCAGCCATGAAATTAAAAGACGCTTACTCCTTGGAAGGAAAGTTATGACCAACCTAGATAGCATATTCAAAAGCAGAGACATCACTTTGCCAACAAAGGTTCGCCTAGTCAAGGCTATGGTCTTTCCTGTGGTCATGTATGGATGTGAGAGCTGGACTGTGAAGAAGGCTGAGCGCCGAAGAATTGATGCTTTTGAACTGTGGTGTTGGAGAAGACTCTTGAGAGTCCCTTGGACTGCAAGGAGATCCAACCGGTCAATTCTGAAGGAGATCAGACCTGGGACTTCTTTGGAGGGAATGATGCTCAAGCTGAAACTCCAGTATTTTGGCCACTTCATGCGAAGAGTTGACTCATTGGAGAAGACTCTGATGCTGGGAGGGATTGAGGAGGGCAGAAAGAGAAGGGGACGACAGAGGATGAGATGGCTGGATGGCATTACTGACTCAATGGACATGAGTTCGGGTGAATTCCAGGAGTTGGTGTTGGACAGGGAGGCCTGGCGTGCTGCAGTTCATGGGGTCACAAAGAGTCGGACACTGAACTGAACATTGTAGTGGATCTGATCTTCTCTGCAGCCCACTCACTTAGCAATGTCAACAATAAGACTGTTTTACTTTCTTACCATTCTCAAGTTCACTGCAGTAACCCACTTCATTTCCTTCAAGAATTTTCCTTTGCATTTATGGCTTTTCTAACTATTTGGCTCAAGGGGCTTGGCTGTTGGCCTATGTTGGCTTTTGACATGCCTTTCTCATTTAGCTTAACATTTTTACCTTTGAATTAAAAGCTGTGCAAAACTTCCTTTCACCTGAACACTTAGGGTCCATTGAAGGGTTGTTAATAGATCTACTTTCAATATTCTTATGTCCTAGAAAATAGGGAGGCCTGAGAACAGGAAGAAAATCAGGGAAATGACCAGTCAGTATAGCCATCAGAACATATACAATATTAAGGGATTAAATTAAGTCTTACCTTTGCTTGGTTTGTGGTTCCTCCAAACAGTTACAATAGTAGCATCAAAGATTACTAGATTACTGATCACAGATACCCATAGCAACAACATAATGAAAAATTTTTGAAATATTGTGAACATTATAAAAATGTGACACAGAGACACAAAGTGAGTGCTGTTGGAAAATTGGTACTGACAGACTTACTTGACACAGGGTTGCCACAAACCTTCAATTTGTTTAAAAAATTGCAACATCTGTGAAACACAATAAAGTGAAGGGCTATAAAATGAGATATGCCTGTAAACGCTCCATCCTGCAAACTTAGAGTGTTGTATGTTGACAAGCTTTGTTGACAATGTTTGTTTCACTAGGTCCTTGATGCCCTGCTGCTGCTGCTGCTGCTAAGTCGCTTCAGTCGTGTCCAACTCTGTGCGACCCCATAGACGGCAGCCCACCAGGCTCTGCTGTCCCTGGGATTCTCCAGGCAAGAACACTGGAGTGGGTTGCCACTGCCTTCTCCATTGTGTGAAAGTGAAAAGGTAAAGTGAAGTTGCTCAGTCGCATCCGACTCGTAGTGACTCCATGAACTGCAGCCCAGCAGGCTCCTCCATCCATGGGATTTTCTAGGCAAGAGTACTGGAGTGGCTTGCCATTGCCTTCTCTGGTCCTTGATGCCCTATGTCTTATTTATTGTTGCATCCTTGAAGTATCTAACAGAACTGCTTGGCTCAGCAAATGATACATTAATGTTTGTTGCAGTGAATAGACAGAAAAAAATAATGGAAAAAGTTGCCATCTACTGAAGCAAGAAACCATGCATTCATAAATAACAAAGGCAATCAGATCAGATCAGATCAGTCGCTCAGTTGTGTCTGACTCTTTGTGACCCCATGAATCGCAGCATGCCAGGCCTCCCTGTCCAACACCAACTCCTGGCGTTCACTGAGACTCACGTCCATTGAGTCAGTGATGCCATCCAGCCATCTCATCCTCTGTCGTCCCCTTCTCCTCCTGCCCTCAATCCCTCCCAGCATCAGAGTCTTTCAAATGAGTCAACCCTTAGCATGAGGTGGCCAAAGTACTGGAGTTTCAGCTTCAGCATCATTCCCTCCAAAGAAATCCCAGGTCTGATCTCCTTCAGAATGGACCGGTTGGATCTCCTTGCAGTCCAAGGGACTCTCAAGAGTCTTCTCCAACACCACAGTTCAAAAGCATCAATTCTTTGAGGCTCAGCTTTCTTCACAGTCCAACTCTTACATCCATACATGACCACAGGAAAGACCATAGCCTTGACTAGACTGACCTTTGTTGGCAAAGTAATATCTCTGCTTTTTAATATGCTATCTAGATTGGTCATAACTTTTCTTCCAAGGAGTAAGCATCTTTTAATTTCATGGCTGAAGTCACCATCTGCAGTGATTTTGGAGCCCAGAAAAATAAAGTCTGCCACTGTTTCCACTGTTTCCCCATCTATTTCCCACGTAGTGATGGGACTGGATGCCATGATCTTCGTTTTCTGAGTGTTGAGCTTTAAGCCAATTTTTTCACTCTCCTCTTTCACTTTCATCAAGAGGCTTTTTAGTTCCTCTTCACTTTCTGCCATAAGGGTGGTGTCATCTGCAGATCTGGAGACAGCAAAAAATGACTTACTCATGTGCTGATACTCATGTACCAAACACATATGGTACATATTACATGTGTTTTCTATCATGAGAAAGGGGGAAATTCATTTAATAAACATTCATTAACCATTTACTCACTATCAGACAGAATGCCAGGAATAAATCAGGCATGATTCCTGCCACCCTAGAGTGTGGTGGGAGACATAAATCGATCACTTACTTTGTTTGACCAATGATCGCTGAGTACCAGCATTGAAGACCAGCACTGAAGGCTTATTCAGGCGATATGCCCTCACCTCAAGGAATTTATACTCTTGCAGTTTCAATAGTTATTACTGGCAAGTGCTTCATGCTAGAGCAAGATTTATGATGAACTTGATGCTTTGAAGAGTTGTACAGAGGACTTTGTTTTATTATTAATATTAAGAATAAACCAAAGCAGGGACTCATTAGAATGGAGTTTGAGAGCAAAAAGAAACATAACTGCTGAGGGGACTGGAAGTGGGGCAGTTGGGCCAACACTGTTGCAAGGATTGTAAGGAGCTCATGTACTGATGGAGAAGGCAATGGCAAGCCACTCCAGTACACTTGCCTTGAGAGTTCCAAGGATGGAGGAGCCTGGTAGGCTGCAGTCCATAGGGTCACTACGAGTCGGACGTGACTGAGCGACTTCACTTTCACTTTTCACTTTCATGCATTGGAGAAGGAAATGGCAACCCACTCCAGTGTTCTTGCCTGGAGAATCCCAGGGGCGGCAGAGCCAGTTGGGCTGCCATCTATGGGGTTGCACAGAGTCAGACACGACTGAAGTGACTTAGCTTAGCATGTAGTGAAGTGCATGAAATGACTTCTGGGTCTTCAGGCCTATTGTGGATTCTGGGATTGAGAGGAGCTGTGATAGATAAAACAGTACCTTTGGACATTTGTCTTCTTGTTTTATGCCCTGGGCTTCACACATGAGCAGTGTCCTGTGTGTGTGAAGTCGAGACAGCATGATCCAGAAGAACTTGTTTGAAACAAACAAAATAATAACCCCTGAAAGAACATCCTGACCAGCTGCTGCTTATGGTTATAAAACCTGAGTGGAATAAGCCTGGTAGATTACGGGGTCTTAGAATTGGGGCGCTTGAGCAGCAGCCTACTGGTAAACAGATCCACTATGGGACAAAGTCAAGGTCTCTTTGCATGTCAGTGAAGGTCTCCATGACCCTGCCTTTTCCTCCAGCCTCATTTCTTATAGAAACAGACCATATTATAAATTTTTACCATGATAACTTTCAATTATTTAGTTCTCCAAGATCACCAAGCATTTTCTACCCTAGAAATTGACCAAATTTTTCCTGGAGCCACCCTCTTATTTCATAACCATGAAACTTTTATTTAACTTTTAAACTAAGTTTTGGGGTAATACTTTTTTGTAAGTCTTTTTCTAACAACCTAGGGAAAAATTGGTGTTGTCAAATTTATGCATTCATTTTTATACTGTGTTGAATTATATAGTTGGCTTTGTGGTGTCTTATTGTAACTGTTTGCATACACATGCTCTTGGCTTGTAACCATAACAGTGATGATATATCCTATGAATTTTTATAATCTTAGCAAATTAGCACAAGGCCTAGACATCTAGAAATCTTTGTTATTTTTTGTTGTATAAATGAATGAATGAATCATGGCTTGGATGACCAATATTTTTTTGGTTGGATGATATACAGGATTCCTGGATGAGGTTGTTTATAAAAGTTCAGGGCACAATAGAGTTCCAGTACTTTGAGGAAATTCACTGATATTTTGGGAAACAGAATCAGCATGCAATAAGACTTTCACACCTCAAGGGAGAATTGCTTCATTTTAAGTAGACAAACAGCATTATCAGAGTTATATTGCTTAATAATTTTGATTACTGTGGCCCAATATAAAAAAAGAATGACCTAGAAAAAATTTATGGATAACTTCAAGGGAAAATAAGATACCTTATTTTTGGAGAAGGATTTTTAGGGATCGCTAAAAAGTTTATCACAAAAGGAAAAAATTGTAGTGGTATCACTTCTTGCTGTGTTGTAAGCAACCCAACTTTAGTAATGTCCTATTTTTCTTACAGAAAATACAGGATCTCGCATTGCGGGGCTAGATGCCAATGCAGACAAGTGATCAGCACACAGGGAACAAGTTGTTCTATGTACTTCAAGTAACTTCTCTCATTCCAGTGACTAAAGCAAAAAAAAAAATCAAGCTAGCACAGAGTATATCTAGAGACAAACAACTGAGTGGCAGTGTCAGAAATAGAAACTCCATAATCAAGAATCAAGCAATGACAATGTCAAAAAAAAGTGCCCATCCCATGGTTACCATGCTGTACAACCATTCAGAAATTATTAGGAGATTCACATGGTTTTCCAGCCAAACATTTGCAAGTCTCTGTCACATGTGAAATTTTTATAAAAACTGGTCTTATTATGAAACCCTTGGAGACAGGGTCTCTGTACAGAGAAAATATGATTGAAGGATGACCTTCACATCCCCCTGGAGACTTCTTAGTTCCAGACCAGTTCTACATGTGGACCTGAGCACACTAACTGCCCCATAGCTCCCCCAGTCCTACAGGGGCTTCTGTTTCTAGGCCATTTACCAGCAGCACTGCATCCCTCATCCTGTCCATGCAGTTCTATGGAAACTTTACAGTAGGTATAAATATTTTATTTATTTATTGGTTTTAGGCAAAATCAAAATGTTTCTGCTGTAAAAACACCTGGGAGAAGTCAGCTGTGTCTGGGTATGCATCCCTCTATGGCCTCTTGAAGTCAAAGTCTATTTCTCAGACCCCTAGCCCTTCCCACTGGACATCTAATTTTGGACCTTCCACTGCCTCTGCACAGCTGTCTGGACACCTGGGCCATCATGTGGGGTCCCAGCTCTAAGGAAGGATGGGCTCACACATCTGTCATCATTTTGATGCCCATCTCAAATCATTTTAAGAAGAAATCAGGATACAGATAGTAATAAA
Organism: Tragelaphus eurycerus; assembly: GCA_935064755.1. Classification (NCBI taxonomy): domain Eukaryota; kingdom Metazoa; phylum Chordata; class Mammalia; order Artiodactyla; family Bovidae; genus Tragelaphus; species Tragelaphus eurycerus. Next base: position 20,487,735 of record CAKXYN010000002.1, on the reverse strand, counting down.
ATATGTAGACCTTTCTGCATTATTTATATTTTAAAATAACTAATATCATTCAAAATTACAAGTGAAGGTGTGATCTTGAGTAAGCAATTTTATCTCTTAATGTTATTATAGACATCACATACATACAGTTTACCCTTGAACAACACATCTTTGAAATGCAGGTGTCAACTTACGTGTGACTTTTTTCCCCAAAATATATATACTATGGTACTACCTGATTTGTGGTTGGTTGAATTTGTGGATGTGGAAATTTCAGATATGAAAGGCAGACTATAAAGTTATATCTAGATTTCGACTGCAGGAAGGGTTGGTGCCCCAGCCCCCATATTGTTCAAGGGTCAACTGTACTGCATTTATTTATCACACAGTTATTTTAATATAGATATAAATTTATTAAATGCAAGCTTATAATTGACTACAGCCATAAAATTAAAAGATGCTTGCTCTTTGGAAGGAAAGCTATGACAATTTAGTGTATTAAAACCAGAGACATCAGTTTGCCACCAAAGGTCCGTCTTTTCAAAGCTATGGCTTTTCCAGTAGTCATGCATGGTTGTGAGAGTTGAACTATAAAGAAGGCTGAGCACCAAAGAATTGATGCTTTCCGACCGTGGTGCTGAAGAAGACTCGAGAATCCCTTGGACTGCAAGGAGGTTAAACCAGTCAGTCCTAAAGGAAATCAACCCTGAATATTCATTCTAAGGACCCATGTTGAAGCTGAAGCACCAACATCGGGCCACCTGATGCAAAGAGCTGACTCATTGAAAAGACCCTGATGCTGGGAAAGACTGAAGGCAGGAGGAGAAAGGGACGACAGTGGATGAAATGGTTGGATGCCATCACCAACTCAACGGACTTGAGTTTGAGCAAACCTCCGGAGGTGGTGAAGGACAGGGAAGCCTGGCATGCTGCAGTCCTTGGGGTTGCAAAGTCAGACATGACTGAGCAACTGAACAGCAATAACTATTGATTATAGGATAGTCTGGAAAAGGTGACCTATAAGGACAGTAAGAATATCAGTAATTAGCAGTGGTTGGGGAGTAGTAGAATAGATGAAATCTAGTGAAGTTTTAGGACAGTAAAACTATATTATTTGGTACTATAATGGTCAATACCTTGACATCCCTGATTTTTTAAAACCCAGAAGTTTATTGCAGGAAGAGTGAATTTCAAAGTGGCAGTCAGGTTTCTTACTGTTGGAGTGGGAATTTGTAGGCAATTCAGCAAAGGCAGATAGAATGATTCATGTAGTAAAGAACTAAAGATGTCAGTATAAATTCATGTTTAGCTTAATACAGATACAGATATTTACATATAGAGATATCTATAGATACATGTATATACATAGCATTATACAAACACAGATTTCCTTGCTCCATCAGACATTAGAGTCTAGAAGCAGTGACACCCTAGAAGCAGCATCACCAAGATCTTGGTTTTACTTAAGAGCAAGTAATAAGAATCCAATGAAACTAGATTTAAATAAAAGGTCTTGGGTAAAAAGAATAAATTCCAAGCCTTTGAGAGATTCAGTTAATATGTATTGGTACAAACACACCAGGAGGATGAACACTCCACTGTGGGTTGTGCTCTGAAATCAGATGACCAGTCTTTTAATTCCAGATTTTCTGTATTTTAGCTGTCTGTCCTTGAATCATGTGCATAAACTCTTGAAGCCTCACTGCAAATTGAAATCATAGCAGTGCCTATGGGTTTGGCTGTTGTGAAGACCATAGGTGCATATGCTGGTATGTCAGACTCATCATCCCATCGTCACTGAACAGGTGCCTAAGTTAAGGGCTGGATGACTATGATCACCTCGACCCCCGGCGGGAAAAAGCAGATAAACCTGACTCCTGCTCCTGGAAGGTCAGGTAAGTACTCTATAATATGCTTATTAATATTAAGTGCTATGGTCTGAATGTTTCAACCCTCTTCAAATTCATATGTTGAAATCCTAATGCCCAATGTGATGGTATTCAGGGGTGGGACTTTTGAGAGGTGATATGTCATGAGAATGGAGCCCTTAGGAACAGGGTTAATGCTTTTATAAAAGAGACCTAGCACCTTCTACCATATGAGGGCAAAGAAAGCAGTCAGCAAGCAGTCTGCAACCCAGAAAGGGGTGCTTGCCAGAGCCTAGCCATGCTGGCACCCTGATCTCAGACTTCCAGCCTCCAGAACCATGAGAAATAAATACCTGTCGTTCACCACTGCGCCCCCCACCCCCCAACCCCAGTTTGTGTTATTTTGTTATAGCAGCTCAAACAGACTAAGACGTTGAGTTTTAAAATTCATTAAATTCATTTTTTATTGTTTAATAAATGTTGCCACTTGACCTAGTATCTGAACACAATGGCTGTTAATTAATACTTTACTCATGGCTTGACAATGTGCAGTGTGTAACTACATAAATGAAATGGTCCTCGGAGAGTTTGAAACTTGCTGAGGAAATACAATACTAAGTGACTAGAAGCTTGAGGATATGAACTTTCAGGATATTTGAGTGACAAGAAATTGGAAATTCAAACTAAGTTGGTTTCATGGTGATGAGTTTTGTTGTTTCCCCCTGCAGGCATCCCACATCGAGGGCAGTTGTGGAGTCTTCTTCCCAGGGCTCTCACTCCACTGCCCTGCTGTGCTCCTGTCCTTAGGTTGGGAGTGAAACAATGACAGGAGTTTCAGAGCAGCTCACATCAATGCAATGCTACTCCCAGAAGAAGAGAGGCCATCTTCTTAAATTTAGTTTTTATTTTATATTGGAGCATAGTTGGTTTATAACATCATGTTAGTTTCAGATATACAGAAAAGTGATTCAGTTATAAATATATATGTTGTTATTTAGTCACTCAGCTGTGTCCAACTCTTTGCAATCCCATGGACTGTAGCCCACCAGGCTCCTCTGTCCATGAGATTTCCCAGGCAAGAGTACTGGAGTGAATTGCCATTCCCTTCTCCAGGGGATCTTGCAGACCCAGGGATTGAGCTGGCATCTTGTGCATTGATTGACAGGTGGATTCTTTACCACCGAGTCACCTGGGAAGCACATACATATACATATATCCATTCTTTTTCAGATTCTTTCCCATATAGATTATTAAGAATATTGAGTAGAACTCCTCTGCTGTACAGTAGGTGATTCCTGATTATTTATTTTATATATAATAGTGTGTATATGTTCATCTCAAACTCCTAATTTATCCCTCCACCCCCTCCTTTCCTCTTAGGTAACCATAAGTTTTTTTTTGAAGTCTTTGAGTCTATTTCGTTACTAAATTCATTTGTATCATTTTTTAAAAGTGGTAAGTGATATCATATGATATTTGTCTTATATGACTTACTTCATGTAGTATAATAATCTCTAAGTTCATCCATGTTGCTTCAAAAGGCATTATTTCATCCTTTTTTAAGGCTGAGTTATATTCCATTGTGTATACGTACCACATCTTCTTGATCTATTTCTCTGTCAATGGATTTAGCTTTCTTCTGTGTCTCGACTATTGTAAATAGTGCAGCAGTGAATGTTGAAATGTTCAGTGAATGTTCAAATGTATCTTTTTGAATTATGGTTTTCTCTGGGTGTATGTCCAGGAGTTGGATTGATGGATCATATAGTAGCTCTATTTTTAGTATACATGAGGAACCCCCATATTGTTCTTCATGATGACTACACCAACTTATATTCCCACCAAGGGTGTAGGAGGGTTCCCTTTGCTGCACATTCTCTTCAGTTTGTATTGTTTGTTAACTTTTTGATGATGGCCATTCTGACCAGTGTGAGGTGATACCTCATTTCTGTAGAGGAAGAAACATTTCCCCAGATTATTTAGAATCTTTCGGTTTCAATTTGTTGCAAAATTTTATCAATGTGTACTTTTCTGGACAACCCCCATCTCTGGAGGGAAGAGAGAGAGGCTTCAGCTTGCTCGTCTCAGGCCATGTACAACAATGCATGATTGGGGCTGGCTGTCATAGCGATAGAGCCCACTGGCAGGAGTGTCCAGATCTCTTGCCCTACTGATTATGGAGGCAGCTCATTTCTTAGGATATAGGATACCCAGCATTCGTACATTCATACTGCTTCTCATTTCACATTAAAAACGTCAGCCTCCAAATGAACACACTCACTTTCTAGCTTAATGGAGAATCCCAAAGACTTCATCCAAAAGATCAAGTTGATAATCTGGCTTGGTTGAGATCCCACTCTGTCTTACTATAATTTGGTCTTTAGTGAGTTCTGAATAAATAGCCTTTGCTAGTTCGTATTTGCTTGGTCTTTGTTTACCTCCACAAATGTGACACAGAACATCTTTTTTGCTAGTCAAGACTCAAGCAAAGCCAAGACAAGACTCAAGACAAGAAAGCAGATTCACAGTGTCAGAACTGGAGTCCCTATATTGGATTCCCAAATGGGAAACTCATAAATATCTTTTGCCTTTCAATTTCTATCACTTGCTACTCAAAACCCCAATGTTGATATAGAAATTAAAATTGGGCTTTGAGACTTCCCTGGGCTTAGTCCAGTAGCTAAGACTCTGTGCTCCCAAAGCAGGGGGACTGAGTTTGATCCCTGGTCAGAGAACTAGATCCCACATGCCACAACTAAAAGTTCTGCCATAATTGAAGATCCTTTGTGCCATCACTGCGGCCTAGGTAGCCAAATAAATAAATAAAAATATTTAAAAATAGGCTTTGGAGATGTTCTCATAGTAAACTATAAAATGTCAAGCTAACTGAATGGAGGATACAGGCTAGGGGTAGTAAAGAGCCTGTTTCTTCTAGTTGTGAAACAGACTGAAGCATTGTATCATGTGCCAAAGTGCTGCTGTTTTTAGGAATGTGGTGAAAACATTCAGGATGTTAGTGTGAAAGTAAACTGTGCCAGAAATTAGGAGATGATTGTATTCAAGTAATTACAATAGGGATAACAATCAATAATAAAAAAGGAGGATTTTAAGGCAGACAAGCAAGAGTCATGTGTGAGTCTTATCAGGATCATGAGGAAGCATTACTATGAACAAAGCTAGTGGAGGTGATGGGATTCCAGTTGAGCTATTTCAAATCCTAAAAGATGATGTCATGGAAGTGCTGCACTTAATATGCCAGCAAATTTGGAAAACTCAGCAGTGGCCACAGAACTGGAAAAGTCAGTTTTCATTCCAATCCCAAAGAAAGACAATGTCAAAGGATGTTCAAACTACCACACAATTTTGCTCATCTCACACACACTAGCAAGTAATGGTCAAAATATTTTCCAAGTTAGGCTTCAACAGTACATTGACTATGAACTTCCAGATGTTCAAGCTGAATTTAGAAAAGGCAGAGGAACCAGAAATCAAATTGCCAATATTCATTGGATCATTGAAAAAGCAAGATAGATCCATAAAATCATCTACTTCTCCTTCACTGACTACACTAAAGCCTTTGACTATGTGGATCACAACAATTGGAAAATTCTTAAATAGATGGGAATACCAGATCACCTGACCTTCCTCCTGAGAAATCTGTAGGCAGATCAAGAAGCAGGAATTAGCACCAGACATGGAGCAATAGACTGATTCCAAAATGAGAAAGGGGTATATCATGGCTATATATTCTCACCTTTCTTACTTAACTTATATGCACAGTACATCATGTGAAATGCTTGATTGGATGAAGCACAAGCTGGAATCAAGGTTGCTGGCAGAAATGCCAATAACCTCAGATATGCAGATGACACCACCCTTATGGCAGAAAGTGAAGAGGACCTAAAGAGCTTCTTGATGAAAGTGAAAGAGGAGAGTGAAAAAGTTGGCTTAAAGCTCAACATTCAGAAAACTAAGATCATGGCATCCAGTCCAATCACTTCATGGCAGATGGGGAAAAGGTGGAAACAGTGAGAGACATTATCTTTTTGGGCTCCAAAATCATGGCAGATGGTGACTGCAGCCATGAAATGAAAAGATGCTTGCTCCTTGGAAGGAAAGCCATGATCAGCCTAGACAGCATATTAGAAAGCAGAGACATTACTTTGCCAGCAAAGTTCCATCTAGTCAAAGCTATGGTTTGTCCAGTAGTCATGTATGGATGTGAAAGTTGGATTATAAAGAAAGCTGAGTGCCAAAGAATTGATGCTTTTGAACTGTGGTGTTGGAGAAGACTCTTGAGAGTCCCTTGGACTAGAAGGAGATACAACCAGTCCATCCTAAAAGAAATCAGTCCTGAATATTTATTAAAAAGACTAATGTTGAAGCTGAAACTCCAGTACCTTGGCCACCTGATGTGAAGAACTGACTCACTAGAAAAGACCCTGGTGCTAGGAAAGATTGAAGGCAAGAGGAAAAGGAGATGACAGAGGATGAGATGGTTGGACGGTATCACTGACTTGATGGACATGAATTTGAGTAAGCTCTGGGAGTTGGCGATAGACAGGGAAGCCTGGTGTGCTACAGTCCATATGGTTGCAAAGAGTCAGACACGACTGAATGACTGAACTGAACTGAATGTCTACGTGACAGCATGTGGAGAGAAAGGGAAGGAGAAGGAAGAGAAAAGGGAAGGGACAGGAGGACAGGACAAGAGAGAAGAGGAAGCAAGGCCAGAGAGTGGGAGAGGAGGGGAAAGAATCAAAGAACAATTTTCCTAGAGGCCATGAAAAATATGCTTTTGCATTTGGCTTCAGTTGGTTTGCAAAACAATTCCCAAGCCCTCTAATGAGGGGCAGGGTGACTTACATTAAGTTTCATCCTGCCCAGGGGCTGAGAAGGAGTTTGGCTTTCCTGAGCAAGTAGGCTCCATGGTGGCAGAGTCCATACCTGAACAACTAAAGAAGAAAATGAAAACTGTCCTAACATTTTGTCTTTCTAGACAGTTTTTAAACTTGTACATGTTAAATAATTCAACTTTAAAGCTCTGTCATCAACCACCTAGGAGGATTTTGAATAGGAAAAGATGCCATGTCTAGTTTCCCATTTTCAGAGGAAGTCCCTCTAGCACTTACAGATGGAAGCATTTCAATTTTCCAAATATAGCCAGTTGTTATTATTCACACATGGGGTGATCCATGGGACTCTGCGACACACAGATTTTTCTCTTGAAACAATAGATGTTGCCTAAGGCTTCTGAAGTCTATCCACATTTATTTTGTTGTTACAAATTTAGAGGAAGAAAAAAAAACTGTAAATAATCAAATCCTTGCAAAATACTTTGGTAAATTTAAGACTCCATTGTTAAATGTTTCCTTATACCTATTAAAAAATTATAAAGGACACAATAATATTATTGGACTGTGTTATTTAGATTTTTTAATAAAAGCATTTTTATCATGAAAATGAATATTTTCCTATTTTTTTGTACATTCACTAGTTTAGAAAACTAGCAAGTGAGCAGCATCAACAATTAGTCTTTACTGATATCTCTAATACTTTGGCCACGTGATGCAAAGAACTGATCAATTCTGGAAAAAACTGATGCTGGAAAAAATTGAAGGCAGGAGGAGAAGGAGACGACAGAGGATGAATTGGTTGGTTGGCATCACTGACTTGACGGACATGAGTTTGAACAAGTTCCAGGGGTTGGCAATGGACAAAGAAGCCTTGTGGGCTGCAGTCCATGGGGTCTCAAAGAGTCAGACATGACTGAGTGACTGAACTGAAAAATAAAAGAAAAATATTCTTGAAAAGAATTGGAAAATAATTTCAAATCTCTACTATCAATGACAACTTGAAAAGAAAAAGAGTCAGTCATGTCCGACTCTTTGTGACCCCATGGACTGTAGCCTGATAGGCTCCTCTGTCCGTGGAATTCTCTAGGCAGGAATACTAAAACTATTTTTGTGGCTGTATCTTGGGAAGTAGCAGATTCCAACTATAAGCAGTAAGGCATGTACATATATAATGAAGCACAGCATGAAGTTGAGACCTTTAAGTTGTGTATAGTTAGCAAAAATTATTTCCATGTTTATCTTATTTGGAGGCTATAATATGTTTATCTTTTTTCCCTCCCTCACAGATGTGTGCATTCACGATGTACATAAAACAGATGGAAAATAAAAATAAACGCTGAGTTTCTGGTTTTGTGTTATGTGTCAAATTGCTCCCAGATGCACATGCAGGCCTCAGCTGGCTTTCCCCAGAAGGAGTATGGTAGTTTGCTGTCATCAGCATGCTTTGTGTTAAGGATCCTCCAAAACACCTCCCATCTTCCTTCCCTCGTTGCCGAGAAGAAAAGTCTCTTCCCCCTTCTCTATATCATCCAAGATTGCTTCTGAAATTCTGTTAAACTTGTTATCTTAAAGAAGCATGAAGTTTAACGTTTCTAGATCATCTGTAATTTGTCAGGGACCGCAGTAACTGAAGGGATTTTAGAGACAAAATAAATACAGCACACGTCCTCTGGGACATCACAGACTGACAGGGTGGGGGTGTCTTGGGAAACAGAGTAAGTGTTGTGAGCTAGGAGGATCCTGGAGACTGCACCCTGAGTCATAGGAGTCAATGGAGGGTTTTATTTCTGAGAAAAGATGAGATAAAGTAAGAAGCCAAGTTCAGAGAGAAATGTAGGAAATATTCACTGCTTCTCTTGCTCCTGAGAAGAACAGTCTCTGCCCCCTTCTCTATATCATACAAGATAGTGTCTAAAATTCTTTGAAATTTGTTACCTTAAAGAAGTATGAAGTTTAGCATTTCTAGATCATATGTAATTTTTCAGGATCTTCAGTAGCTATACAGAAGAACTATACAAAAAATATATTCGTGACCCAGATAATCACAATGGTGTGATCACTCACCTACAGCCAGACATTCTAGAATGCGAAGTCAAGTGGACCTTAGGAAGCATCACTATGAACAAAGCTAGTGGAGGTGATGGAATTCCAGTTGAGCTATTTCATATCCGGAAAGATGATGCTGTGAAAGTGCTGCACTCAATAGGCCAGCAAATTTGGAAAACTCAGCAGTGGCCACAGGACTGGAAAAGGTCAGTTTTCATTTCAATCCCAAAGAAAGGTAATGCCAAAGAATGCTCAAACTACTGCACAATTGCACTCATCTCACATGCTAGCAAAATAATGCTCAAAATTCTTCAAACCAGCCTTCAACAGTATGTGAACACTGAACTCCCAGATGTTCAAGCTAGTTTTAGAAAAGGCAGAGGAACCAGAGATCAAATTGCCAACATTTGTTGAATCATCGAAAAAGCAAGAGAGTTCCAGAAAAACTTCTACGTCTGCTTTATTAACTAAGCCAAAGCCTTTGACTGTGTGGATCACAATAAACTGTGGAAAATTCTTCAAGGGATGGGAATACCAGAACACCTGACCTGTCTCTTGAGAAATTTGTATGCAGATCAGGAAGCAACAGTTAGAACTGGACATGGAACAACAGACTGGTTCCAAATAGGGAAAGGAGTACATCAAGGCTGTATATTGTTACCCTGATTATTTAACTTATATGCAGAGTACATCATGCAAAATGCTGGACTGGATGAAGCACAAGCTGGAATCAAGATTGCCGGGAGAAATATAAAAAATCTCATATATGTAGATAACACCACCCTTATGGTAGAAAGCAAAGAAGAACTAAAGAGCCTCTTGATGAAAGTGAAAGGGGAGAGTGAAAACATTGGCTTAAAGCTCAACATTCAGAAAATTAAGATCATGGCATCCGGTCCCACCACTTCATGACAAATAGATGGGGAAACAGTGGAAACAGTGGCTGACTTTATTTTTCTGGGTTCCAAAATCACTGCAGATGGTGTGCATATGGATTGCAGCTATGAAATTAAAAGATGCTTGTTCCTTGGAAGAAAAATTATGACAAACCTAGACAGCATATTAAAAAGCAGAGACATTACTTTGTCAAAAAAGCACCATCTAGTCAAAGCCATGGTTTTTCCAGTAGTCATGTAGGGATGGATGTGAGAGTTGGAATATAAAGAAAGCTGAGTGCTGAAGAATTGATGCTTTTGACCTGTGGTGTTGGAGAAGACTCTTGAGAGTCCCTTGGAGTAAGGAGGTCCAACCAGTCCATCATAAAGGAAATCAGTCCTGAATATTCATTGGAAGGGCTGATGCAGTAGCTGAAACTCCAATATTTTAGCCACCTGATATGAAGAAATAATTCATTTGAAAAGACCCTGATACTGGGAAAGATTGAAGGTGGGAGGAGAAGGGGATGAGAGAGGATGAGATGGTTGGATGGCATCACCAACTCAAGGGACGTGAGTTTGGGTAAACTCCTGGAGTTGGTGATGGACAGGGAGGCCTGGCATGCTGCAGTCCATGCGGTTGCAAATAGTTGGACAAGACTGAACTGAACTGAACTGAACTGAATTCACTTGCTAATTCACCCATACATTCAACAGATATTAGAGATAAGTGTGGACTAGTTAGTCAGAGAGAATATCTTTGTGAGACTGGGAAACTCAGTGACACTGGGAGAAATATTGAAGACATATTCAGGGGCTAACAGTCCAGCTGAGAAACTTCATTTTAAAATAACAGACAGGTTTCCGGTTAAGATGGCGGAGGATTAGGACGGGGAATACACTTTCTCCTCCACAAATTCATCAAGGGGACATCTAAACGCCGAGTAAATTCCTCAAACAGCTTCGGAATGTCGGCAGAGAACATCGGACACTGAGAAAAGCAACTCACTCCCCTCTAAAGGAGGTAGGAAAGAATATAGAAGCCAGAGAGGGACAAAGAGGGAGGGACGGACCTCTGTCCGGGGAAGGGAGCCTGGAAAGGGAAAGAGAAGTTTCCAAACACCTGGAAACTCTCCCTGTAGAGTCTGTGCCAACCGAGAAAGCACAGAGAATATCATAACAGAGAGGAAAACAAATGAACAATTAAGACCCACAGACTACGAGCCCTGTGGTAGCTTCCGCGGCGGGGAAGGCATCATCGCAAACACCCGCTTCCGCCAGTAGCAAGCCGGGGCTGGGCAGGGAGACGCTGTGGGCTGCTCCCACGCCGCCGGCCGCTCCCCCGTGGGAAGCACCCACGAGGAGCGCTCCCCCTCCCCCCTGCCGCCAGCCGCTCCCGTGCGGGCGCTCACCCGCCCCCTGCGCCGGGGGGCTCCCGAGTGGGTCGACCCCCACCGCCGACCGTTCCAGTGCGAACCACTCCATCCCCTCACCGCCGCTCCCCCGCCAGCCGTTGCCGCGTGGGCCGTTTCTGCCGGGAGTGGTTTGGGCCGGCAGACCGGACTGCGGCGAGGACCACAGGAGGGGCCGGCCCGGGCCCAAGACACTGCGGGGCCCGCGCACAGAGCAAGGGACTATAGCGCGCGCCCGCCCCCTGCGCCGGGGGCTCCCGCGCGGGTCGACCCCCACCGCCGACCGTTCCCGTTCCCGTGCGAACCATCCCCTCGCCGCCGCTCCCCTCGCCAGACGTGGCCGCGCGGGCCATTCCCGCCGGGAGTGGGTCGGGCTGGCAGACCAGATCGCAGCGCCGTCCACAGAAGAGGCCGGCCCAGGCCCAAGACACTGCGGGGCCCGCGCACAGAACAAAGGACTATACAGACCAACTACAGAGAAAGGGGCCTATAGATCTTGAGAAACTTAAGCCGGAACAAGGAACTAGCCGAAAATGAACTGAACCCACAGCAATAAAAGAGAAACTCTTATACATATTGTTACTATTTTTACCAACATTATTTCCTTTTTTTTTCTTTTTTTAATATGTTTTTTTAAAAATTTTATTATTTTTTTATTGAAAGGAAGAGGAGGGGGAGGGGATGAAAAGAAAAAAAAAATTTTTTTTTTCTCTTTCCTTTTAATTTTTTTCTTTTTTTTTCTTCTTGTTTATGTTTCTTTTATTCTTATGTTTTTATCCTCTAGTACTTCTTTAATCTCCACGGTTAGATATAACTTTTGCGACCCTGTTTTGGTTTTTTTGTGTGTGTGTTTTTTTGTTTTTTTTTTTTCTTTGTTTTTGTTTCTTTTATTTTTATGTTTTTATCCTCTAGTACTTCTTTAATCTCCACTGTTAGATATAACTTTTGCGACCCTGTTTTGGTTTTTTTGTGTGTGTGTTTTTTTTTTTCTTGTTTTTGTTTCTTTTATTTTTATGTTTTTATCCTCTAGTACTTCTTTAATCTCCACTGTTAGATATAACTTTTGCGACCCTGTTTTGGTTTTTTTTTGTGTGTTTTTTTTTTTCTTTCTTGTTTTTGTTTCTTTTATTTTTATGTTTTTATCCTCTAGTACTTCTTTAATCTCCACTGTTAGATATAACTTTTGCGACCCTGTTTTGGTTTTTTTGTGTGTGTTTTTTCTTTCTTTTTTTTTTCTCTTTTTTCTTTTTGTCCTTGGCTTTTTTTCTCTCCTTTGTTCTTTTCTTTACTGATTACTGACTGGATCTGTCTCTCTCCTTGACACTCCCTCCTTTTATCCTCCTGACCAACTATATCTCCCTCCTCCCTTTCTCCTTCTCCGTATAACTCCGTGAACATCTCTGAACAGTCTAGTTGTGGAATGCAATATAGAAGATGAACTTTATGAGACTACTGCAAAAATAAGACAGATAACAGGAAGCAGGAGGCTTAAGTCCAAACCCTGACCCCACGAAACATTAATTGACAGGAGCTCATCAAATGCCTCCGTACCTACACTGAAACCAAGCATCACACAAAGACCAGCAAGTTCCACGGCAAGACATACCAAGAAAAACCTTTAGAAAAACAAGAACACAGCCCTGAACTCCAAGTCACAGGCTACACAAAGCGACCTCAAAACCATAGACATCTCATAACACACCACTAGACACTCCACCGCACCCCAGAGAAAAGAAATCCAGCCCCACCCACCAGAACATCGATACAAGCTTCCATAAACAAGAAACCTCGACTTGCCACCGGTACAAACCCACATATAGGGCAGAAAAGCCACAATAAAGAGAACTCCACAGACTGCCAGAATACAGTAAGGACTCCCCAAACTCAGCATTTTAAACAAGATGAAGAGACAGAAGAATTCCCAGCAGGTAAAGGAACAGGATAAATGCCCACCAAACCAAACTAAAGAGGAAGAAATAGCGAACCTACCTGATAAAGAATTCCGAATAATGATAGTGAAATTAATCCAAAGCCTGGAAAGCAAAATGGAATCATGGATAAATAGCCTGGAGAAAAGCATCGAGAAGATGCAAGAAAGATTTAACAAGGACCTAGAAGAAATAAAAAAGAGTCAATATATAATGAATAATACAATAAATGAGATCCAAAACACTCTGGAGGCAACAAACAGTAGAATTACAGAGGCAGAAGATAGAATTAGTGAATTAGAAGATAGAATGGCAGAATTAAATGAATCAGAGGAGAAAAAAGAAAAACGAATTAAAAGGAATGAGGACAATCTCAGAGACCTCCAGGACAATCTTGAACGTTACAATATTCGAATCATAGGAGTTCCAGAAGAAGAAGACAAAAAGAAAGACCATGAGAAGATACTAGAGGAGATAATAGTTGAAAACTTCCCTAAAATGGGGAAGGAAATAATCACTCAAGTCCAAGAAACCCAGAGAGTCCCATATAGGATAAACCCAAGGTGAAACACCCCAAGACACATATTAATCAAATTAACAAAGATCAAACACAAAGAACAAATATTAAAAGCAGCAAGGGAAAAACAACAAATAACACACAAGGGAATTCCCATAAGGCTAACAGCTGATCTTTCAATAGAAACTCTCCAAGCCAGGAGGGAATGGCAAGACATACTTAAAGTGATGAAAGAAAAGAACCTACAGCCCAGATTATTGTACCCAGCAAGGATCTCATTCAAATATGAAGGAGAAATCAAAACCTTTACAGACAAGCAGAAGCTGAGAGAATTCAGCACCACCAAACCAGCCCTCCAACAAATACTAAAGGACCTTCTCTAGACAGGAAACACAAAAAGGATATATAAATTCAAACCCAAAACAACAAAGTAAATGGCAATGAGATCATATTTATCCATAATTACCTTAAATGTAAATCGGTTGAATGCCCCAACCAAAAGGCAGAGACTGGCTGAATGGATACAAAAACAAGACCCATACATATGTTGTCTACAAGAGACCCACCTCAAAACAGGGGACACATACAGACTGAAAGTGAAGGGCTGGAAAAAGATTTTCCATGCAAATAGGGACCAAAAGAAAGCAGGAGTAGCAATACTCATATCAGATAAAATAGACTTTAAAACAAAAGCTGTGAAAAGAGACAAAGAAGGTCACTACATAATGATCAAAGGATCAATCCAAGAAGAAGATATAACAATTATAAATATATATGCACCCAACATAGGAGCACCGCAATATGTAAGACAAATACTAACAAGTATGAAAGGAGAAATAAACAATAACACAATAATAGTGGGAGACTTTAATACCCCACTTACACCAATGGATAGATCAACTAAACAGAAAATTAACAAGGAAACACAAGCTTTAAATGATACAATAGACAAATTAGAACTAATTGATATCTATAGGACATTTCATCCCAAAACAATGAATTTCACCTTTTTCTCAAGTGCACACGGAACCTTCTCCAGGATAGACCACATCCTGGGCCATAAATCTAGCCTTGGTAAGTTCAGAAAAATTGAAATCATTCCAACCATTTTTTCTGACCACAATGCAGTAAGAGTAAATCTCAATAACAGGAGAAAAACTATTAAAAAGTCCAACATATGGAGGCTGAACAACACACTCCTGAATAACCAACAAATCACAGAAGAAATCAAAAAAGAAATCAAATTCTGCATAGAAACGAATGAAAATGAAAACACAACAACCCAAAACCTGTGGGACACTGTAAAAGCAGTCCTAAGGGGAAAGTTCATAGCAATTCAGGCATACCTTAAGAAACAGGAAAAAAGCCAAATAAATAACCTAACTCTACACCTAAAGCAACTGGAAAAGGAAGAAATGAAGCACCCCAAGATTAGTAGAAGGAAAGAAATCTTAAAAATTAGGGCAGAAATAAATGCAAAAGAAACAAAAGAGACCATAGCAAAAATTAACAAAGCCAAAAGCTGGTTCTTTGAAAGGGTAAATAAAATTGACAAACCATTAGCCAGACTCATCAAGAAACAAAGGGAGAAGAATCAAATCAATAAAATTAGAAAAGAAAATGGAGAGATCACAACAGACAGCACAGAAATACAAAGGATCATAAGAGACTACTATCAGCAATTATATGGCAATAAAATGGACAATGTGGAAGAAATGGACAAATTCTTAGAAAAGTACAACTTTCCAAAACTGGATCAGGAAGAAATAGAAAATCTTAACAGACCCATCACAAGCACGGAAATTGAAACTGTAATCAGAAATCTCCCAGCAAACAAAAGCCCAGGCCCAGACGGCTTCACAGCTGAATTCTACCAAAAATTTAGAGAAGAGCTAACACCTATCCTACTCAAACTGTTCCAGAAAATTGCAGAGGAAGGCAAACTTCCAAACTCATTTTATGAGGCCACCATCACCCTAATTCCAAAACCTGACAAAGATCCCACAAAAAAAGAAAACTACAGGCCAATATCACTGATGAACATAGACGCAAAAATCCTTAACAAAATTCTAGCAATCAGAATCCAACAACACATTAAAAAGATCATACACCATGACCAAGTGGGCTTTATCCCAGGAATGCAAGGATTCTTCAATATCCGCAAATCAATCAACGTAATACACCACATTAACAAACTGAAGAATAAAAACCATATGATTATCTCAATAGATGCAGAGAAAGCCTTTGACAAAGTTCAACATCCATTTATGATAAAAACTCTCCAGAAAGCAGGAATAGAAGGAACATACCTCAACATAATAAAAGCTATATACGACAAACCCACAGCAAACATTATCCTCAGTGGTGAAAAACTGAAAGCATTTCCTCTAAAGTCAGGAACAAGACAAGGATGCCCACTTTCACCATTATTATTCAACATTGTTCTGGAAGTTTTGGCCACAGCAATCAGAGCAGAAAAAGAAATAAAGGAATCCAAATTGGAAAAGAAGAAGTAAAACTCTCACTGTTTGCAGATGACATGATCCTCTACATAGAAAACCCTAAAGATTCCACCAGAAAATTACTAGAACTAATCAATGAATACAGTAAAGTTGCAGGATATAAAATTAACACACAGAAATCCCTTGCATTCCTGTACACTAATAACGAGAAAATAGAAAGAGAAATTAAGGAAACAATTCCATTCACCATTGCAATGAAAACAATAAAATACTTAGGAATATATCTTCTTAAAGAATCTAAAGACCTATACTTAGAAAACTATAAAACACTGCTGAAACAAATTAAAGAGGACACTAATAGATGGAGGAATATACCATGTTCGTGGATTGGTAGAATCAATATAGTGAAAATGAGTATACTACCCAAAGCAATTTATAGATTCAATGCAATCCCCATCAAGCTACCAATAGTATTCTTCACAGAGCTAGAACAAATAATTTCTCAATTTGTATGGAAATACAAAAAACCTCGAATAGCCAAAGCTATCTTGAGAAAGAAGAACGGAACTGGAGGAATCAACCTGCCTGACTTCAGGCTCTACTATAAAGCTACAGTCATCAAGACAGTATGGTACTGGCACAAAGACAGAAACATAGATCAATGGAACAAAATAGAAAGTCCAGAGATAAATCCACGCACATATGGTCACCTAATCTTTGACAAAGGCGGCAAGAATATACAATGGAGTAAAGACAATCTTTTTAACAAGTGGTGCTGGGAAAACTGGTTGAACACTTGTAAAACAATGAAACTAGAACACTGTCTAACACCATACACAAAAATAAACTCAAAATGGATTAAAGAGCTAAATATAAGACCAGAAACCATAAAACTCCTAGAGGATAACATAGGCAAAACACTCTCTGACTTACATCACAGCAGGATCCTCTATGACCCACCTCCCAGAATATCGGAAATAAAATCAAAAATGAACAAATGGGACCTAATCAAACTTAAAAAGCTTCTGCACAACAAAGGAAACTATAGGCAAGCTGAAAAGACAGCCTTCAGAATGGGAGAAAATAATAGCAAAGGAAGCAACAGACAAACAGCTAATCTCAAAAATATACAAGCAACTTCTACAGCTCAATTCCAGAAAAATAAACGACCCAATCAAAAAATGGGCCAAAGAACTTAATAGACATTTCTCCAAAGAAGACATACAGATGGCTAACAAACACATGAAAAGATGCTCAACATCACTCATTATCAGAGAAATGCAAATCAAAACCACTATGAGATACCATTACACGCCAGTCAGAATGGCTGCGATCCAAAAATCCACAAGCAATAAATGCTGGAGAGGGTGCGGAGAGAAGGGTACCCTCTTACACTGTTGGTGGGAATGCAAACTAGTACAGCCACTATGGAGAACAGTATGGAGATTCCTCAAAAAACTGGGAATAGAACTGCCTTATGACCCAGCAATCCCACTGCTGGGCATACACACTGAGAAAACCAGAATTGAAAGAGGCACGTGTACCCCAATGTTCATAGCAGCACTGTTTACAATAGCCAGGACGTGGAAGCAACCTAGATGCACATCCACAGATGAATGGATAAGCAAGCTGTGGTACATATACACGATGGAGTATTACTCAGCCATTAAAAACAATACATTTGAATCAGTTCTAAGGAGGTGGATGGAACTGGAGCCTATTATACAGAGTGAAGTAAGCCAGAAAGAAAAACACAAATACAGTATACTAATGCATATATATGGAATTTAGAAAGATGGTAACAATCACCCTGCTTATGAGACAGCAAAAGAGACACTGATGTATAGAACAGACTTTTGGACTCTGGGACTGGGAGAGGGTGGGACGATTGGGGAGAATAGCATTGAAATATGTATAATATCATATC
The DNA here is from genome assembly GCA_935064755.1 of Tragelaphus eurycerus. NCBI lineage: Eukaryota > Metazoa > Chordata > Mammalia > Artiodactyla > Bovidae > Tragelaphus > Tragelaphus eurycerus. Next base: position 20,469,865 of record CAKXYN010000002.1, on the reverse strand, counting down.
TGAAACGAGTCAGTCCAGGTACGATGCCCGATAACAGATGCCTGGGACTGGAGCACTGGGATGACCTGGAGGGATGGTGTGGGAGGGGGGAGGGAGGAGGGTTCAGGATGGGGAGCACGTGTATTCTGGTGGCGGATCCATCTCGATGTATAGTAAAAGTAATACAGTATTGTAAAGTTAAGAAAAAAATAATAAAATAATAATAATAATAAAATAAAATAACAGACAATAGGAGATATTCCAAGGGTTGTGTATGTAATTGGCTGTGGAGGGCCCAGAGAGTGATAATAAATGTGAAGTAAGAGGAAGATCTTCACAGAAGAAATGTCTAGTAAGAAGAACATTTATGGATTGGGGGATTATTTTACTGAAGGACACTGCTTCAGAACAACCTGGCTAACCATAAAAGGGCCTAAAGATGTTGCACTAAGAGTAATTGGTCAAAATAGCAAACTTTGTTTGATGACTATTGTGGAAAAATACAACCTTCTCTATTACTATTTGTTTTATTTCATTAATTACTTTATTCCAGTTTTATCTTTTGAATGTCAACTAAGTGCTAGAGCCTATGTTACTGAAACCTGGCCTCTGTTCACCAGTGCCAAATAGAAATGCAGAGACATCATTTTGGATGAACTAGAAAACAGTAGCTTTTCATTGCTTTGCCAAGGAAAGGGAGGCACAGCAGGCTAATGCCCTCAAGACTGTGTGACCCACCCTGGAAGGGGTAGTGAGGAGTCTTACAGTGCAGGGCCTGGTTAGCTCATGGACATTCTTCTGATTGGTTGGTGGTGAAGTAATTGGGAGTCAGCATCATCAGCCTTCTGGTTCCAACCTGTCTGGGGTCTACATATTTCTGTGTAGCACAGTTACGTTATTCTACCTGTTGGGGGTTTCAATATCTGCAAAACAGCTCAAAAGACATAGTTTAGAATATCATCTATAGTCTTTGAGTAAGAATTAAAGGTCCTTGATTTTCTTTAATGGCCAAAGTATTATTTTGTCTTGCTTGACTGTTTTCCAATCTGCATTTTATCACTTATCTGATTAAATTTATTCTTTGACTAAAGTATTTCTACAGACCAAAGTCAGGGCAGAAGACATGGAGGGGAGTGTCTATTCTGGGAAAGTCTCACAGTGTCCTGCTCAGTTACAACTGTTCCAGGCCTTAGGCATGTCAATAGATAAAAGAGACTACCTGCTTTCATAAAATGAATTTTAAGCAGGAAGAAAATATGAAAATAGGAGTTGATATAAAAATATTTTGCATCTGTTATTTCATCAGCTAGAAAGAGGAATTAAAATGAATGAATTAGTACTTACCAGACACTAATTGAGATGGCTGGATGGCATCACTGACTCGATGGACATGCGTCTGGGTGAACTGCGGGAGTTGGTGATGGACAGGGAGGCCTGGCATGCTGCGATTCATGGGGTCGTGAAGAGTCAGACACGACTGAGCGACTGAACTGAACTGAGACACTAATTAGGGGTCTTCCCTGATAGTTCAGTTGGTAAAGAATTCACCTGCAATGCAGGAGACCTTGGTTCTGTTCCTGGGTCAGGAAGATCCTCTGGAGTATGGTTAGGCTACCCATTCCAGTTTCTTGGGCTTCCCTTGTAGCTCAGCTGGTAAAGAATCCACCTGCAATGTGGGAGATCTGGGTTTGATCCCTGAGTTGGGAAGATCCCCTGGAGAAGGGAATGGCTACCCACTCCAGTGTTCTGGCCTGGAGAACTCCACAGACTATATAGTCCATGGGGGTCACAAAGAGTTGGACATGACTGAGCAACTTTCACTTCACTCAGAGACACTAATTATATGCCAACCCTACTGACTTTAAGTTATTGCAGTTTATATTCAATACATCTTAAGGTATAGGTGCTATTATCATGACTTACCCAAGTGACTCAGTGGATAAAGAATCTGCCTTCAATGCAAGAGATGCAGGTTTGATCCCTGGGTTGGGAAGATCCCCTAGAGGAGGGCATGGCAACACACTCCAATATCTTGCCTGGAGAGTCCCATGAACAGAGGAGCCTGGCAGACTACAGTCCATAGGGTCACAAAGAGTCAGACATGACTAAAGCGACTGAGCATGCATGCATCCTGACTTATAGTAGAATAAATTAAAGTAAGCCTCAGATAGGGGTATTAATCTAGAAACCAATATCATTGAGAGAAAGTTCATCAGGGTTACAGGATATAAGATCAACATAATACAGTGAGGGCACATGAAGACACCACTTATAATGGAAACAGAACTGTGGGTTAACCCACAAATAAGGCAACAGAGGGTTTGCAAAAACATTACAGAGAAAATTGATAATATATTACTAAGTATATTAAAGAATATTTTAATAAATATTATGATAGTCCATATTCAAGTACAGTAAGAGCCAAAGTCACAAAGATATTGCTGGTGCCTAATTCATTTGTAAAAGGCTTCCCTGACGACTCCCTTGGACTGCAAGGAGATCCAACCAGTCCATTCTGAAGGAGATCAGCCCTGGGATTTCTTTGGAAGGAATGATGCTAAAGCTGAAACTCCAGTATTTTGGCCACCTCATATGAAGAGTTGACTCATTGGAGAAGACTCTGATGCTGGGAGGGATTGGGGGCAGGAGGAGAAGGGGACGACAAAGGATGAGATGGCTGGATGGCATCACTGACTCGATGGATGTGAGTCTGAGTGACCTCCGAGATCTGGTGATGGACAGGGAGGCCTGGCATGCTGCAGTTCATGGGGTCGCAAAGAGTCGGACACAACTGAGCGACTGATCTGATCTGATCTGATCTGATCCCTGGCGACTCAGTGGTAAAGAATCCTCCTGCCAGTGCAAGAGACCAGGGTTCGATACCTGAGTTGGGAAGATATCCTGGAGGAAAGGAAAGGAAAGTGAAGTCGCTCAGTCGTGTCCGACTCTTTGTGACCCCGTGGACTATAGCCTACCAGGCTCCTCTGTCCATGGGATTTTCCAGGCAATAGTACTGGAATGGATTGCCATTTTCTTCTCCTTCTCTAGCGGATCTTCCAGACCCAGGAATGGAACCCAGGTCTCCCACATTGTAGACATACGCTTTACCATCTGAGCCACCAGGGAGTTGGGAAGATATCCTGGAGGAGAAAATGGCAACTCAGTCCAGTATTCTTGCCTGGGAAATCTTATGGACGGAGGAGCCTGGCAGTCTACAGATCCATGGGGTTGCAAAAGAGCCTGATCCAACTTAGCAGCTAAACAACAACAGCAACAAAAATCCACCTGTGACCAGAATTAGTACACATGCATTCTAAAACATACTTAGAATAGCAAAATGCCTAGAAGAGACCTAAATTTTAAAAAAGGTTGAACAAGGAAGGTAGACTTAATCTGATATACATCTAGAAAATCTTGAGGCCATAATGAGATTAACTGACACACTGGAGACTGACACATGAATCAATGAAACAGAATCAAGAAAAAGAGATTTCATAAATTAAATTGGTTATAATTGAATTTGATGTTAGACTTTTTAAAGCTGCAATCAGGTGCATTTACTGGGAAAAACAAAAATTTTGAACATGAAGTTTTATACATAAGAGTCAAAGATTTTTTACACACTAAAAGCTTTCATAGAGTGCATAGAATATATTTCATGATCTTCTATAAAGGAAAGGACGCCTTAGGTCAAGTATAAAAAGCAGAACTCATAAAGAAAGAGAAGGGAAATTTAGTCTAGACCAAAAACTTATACTTTACGAAAAATATTACATCAAAAGCCAGCCCTAACTTAAGACACCACCAGCACTACCTACGGAACAAAGGGCTGCTCAGAGTTGGCCGGCTGCAGGCCGTCCCACTCCGGTAACAGGCAGCCAGGGCTGGAGGCGGGCAATCACAGCCCTAGAGGGACACTGTCTACAGAACTGTGAGTAGGTTTCTGTGCTGACTCACGCTTCTTGGGGCTCTGGGTGGTCAACATCTGCCTGAGAAAGTGTGCCTGTGGTATACCCAGAAAACTGAGCGGCGGGGAGGCGATACGTCGCAGCAGCTGCGCTGGCTAAACACTTCATCACCTGCGCTACTCGGATCTGGGAAGGGCATAAAATGCAGACTCAACCGAGTCTGTGCTTCTGAGGATTATCCGAGTGCCTGATTCTTGCTGGCTTCAATTCAGGTGTTCATCTCCGCCCCCTCTGTAACAGGGCAGAGATCAGATATTGAAAAGACCAGTAAACCGCCTCAATAAAGAGAATTCAACAAACTACCAGAATATAGTAAGGACACTCTAAACTTGGCAATTTTAACAAAATGAAGAGACAAAAGAATACCCAGAAGCTAAAGGAACAGGATAGATGCCCACCAAACCAAACCAAAGAGGAAGAGATAGGGAATCTACCTGATAAAGAATTCCGAATAATGATCGTGAAATTAATCCAAAATCTCAAAATCAAAATGGAATCACAGTTAAAGAGTCTGGAGACAAGGATTGAGAAGATGTAAGAAAGGTTTAACAAGGACCTAGAAGAAATAAAAAAGAGTCAACACATAATGAATAATGCAATAAATGAGATCCAAAACACCTTGGAGGCAACACATAGTAGGATAACAGAGGCAGAAGATAGGATTAGTGAATTAGAAGATAGAATCCTATAAATAAATGAATCAGAGGAGAAAAAAGAAAAACAAATTAAAAGAAATGAGGACAATCTCAGAGACCTCCAGGATAACATTAAACGCTACAACATTCGAATCATAGGAGTTCCAGAAGAAGATAAAAAGAAAGACCATGAGGAAATACTTGAGGAGATAATAGTTGAAAACTTCCCTAAAATGGAGAAGGAAATAACCACTCAAGTTCAAGAAATCCAGAGAGTCCCTAACAGGATAAACCAAAGGCAAAACGCCCCAAGACACATATTAATCAAATTAACAAAGATTAAATATAAAGAGCAAATATTAAAAGCAGCAAGGGAAAAACATCAAATAACTTACAAGGGAATTCGCATAAGGATAACAGCTGATCTTTCAATAGAAACTCTCCAAGCCAGGAGGGAATGGCAAGACATAATTAAAGTGATGAAAGAAAATAACTTACAGCCTAGATTATTGTATCCAGCAAGGATCTCATTCAAATATGAAGGAGAAATCAAAAGCTTCACAGATAAGCAAAAGTTGAGAGAATTTAGCACTACTAAACCATTTCTCCAACAAAAACTAAAGGACATTCTCTAGATAGGAATCACTAAAAGGATGTATAAATTTGAACCCAAAACAATAAAGTAAATCCTATTTATCAATAATTGCTTTAAACGTTAATGGGCTGAATGCCCTAATCAATAGACAAAGACTGGCCAAATCGATACAAAAACAAGACCCTTACATACCTTTTCTACAAGAGACAACCAAAAGACTAAAATGGGTCAAATGGATACAAAAACTAGATCCCTATATATGTTGTCTACAAGAGAACCACCTTAAAATAGGGGATATATACTGACTGAAAATGAAGGGCTGGAAAAAGATTTTCTATGCAAATATGGACCAAAAGAAAACAGGAGTAGCAATACTCATATCAGATAAAATTGACTTTAAAGATCCTGAAAAGGAGACAATCAAGGTTATACATAATGACTTAAAGGAACAATCCGAAAATAAGTTATAAAAATTATAAATATATATGCACCCAACATTGGAGCATTGATATATCTAAGAAAAACATTAATTAGTATGATAGAAGAAATATACAACAACACAATAATAGTGGGAGACTTTAATACCCCACTCATACAATCAGGCTGTAATAGACAAAGTAAAGAGTAAAACATTCACTTATGAGCCTCAAAAAATTCAGTTCACTCAGGAGAGTTAAAAAAAAAATAGACTTATTTGTTCACTCTGTAAAGGTTTATTGACTATTTTATGGGTCTGGTACCACTTTTGGTAGTAGGGAGGAAGAAGTGACAAAGGTGATCCTGTCCTAAATAATATATTGTGGTAAAGATAGACCTACCAATACAAAATACATGTGCCTAAGATGAGGACACCCAAACTGGACTTTTAGTTTCCTGAACTTTTCATTTCCAGATCAAACCTCCTAATATAGGATGAGTTCAACATGATTTTTTTAAGTGTTCTTTGTGATTAAAAACAGAAAGCCATTAGTTAAGAAATTACATATACTCCTCCCCACCATCACTCCCCTTCTTTCTTCCCATTTCCCTCCCACCCTCATTGATCCTTTCCTTTGTCCATTTTCCCCTGCAAATAAATAAATTAATTAATAAATTAAATAATAATAATAATAAACACAGTCAAAGAAACACTTCCCTCTTAGAACTGCTTTCGCTGTACCCCATTAATTAAAAAAAAAAAAAAAGAAAGAAAGTGAAAAGTAGTATGTAGTATGTACCAGAATGTCTGTACCAGTTGGGGAAAAGATATTTGAAACATGTATAATAAACTGATCAACTTCTAAAAGATCCTCAGTTTTTCTAATAATCAGGGACATAGAAACTCAGCCAGTGTTAGGCAACCTTTCCCCACAAATCAGATAGACAGAAATACAAAAATGTGATATTACCAAATGCTGCTGAACATATGGGCACTTATTCTTCTTGCTTGAGGGCCCATAGTGTGGTCCAGCTTTGGAGAGCAATTTAGAACTATCCAGGAAGTTTGAAGGGCACATATCCTACATCAGGCTCATAGAGACACCCTGCAGTGAGTTTTGCCCACAGCAGCACTGATGTTAAGTGTGACATTGTCTGTAAACCATAAACCTTGGGAATAATCCAAATGACCATCAGTGGAGAACGGTTCTGTGTTCAGTACTAAGAAAGCACTAGGCTCCTTAATGCCTCTCTGCTTATCCATCTTGTGACATTTGTCTCCTTGTGTCCAGCTCCCAGGGACAAAGTGTGGTGTGGCTTGGTAGGACTTTACACCTAGAGTAGTTATTGCTTCCTTCAGGGTAAGGACTCTGACTACTGTGTTACTGCCCACTTGATGGTTTTGTGTTTTGGTAAGCAGGTGGTGGGATGCTGGGGATGTGGAAGAGAGAAGATAATGAACTCAGTTTGAAAGTGTTGCTCTTGATGGGCCCATGCATCTCATGAGAGATTTTCAATAAGCCTTTGGGTCTGTGGGTTTGGAGCTCAGCAGAAGATCCTGAGACACAAGCTAAATGTGGGAACAACTAACACAAGGCGGGGGCAAGTATAGATAGTTGTCAGAAGTCAAAGTTTGAAAACAATTGCCAGACATATTAACTTTTGTGTTTGTGTCCTGATGGAAAGGTTTGTGCAATTTTGACAAGTCTTTGGGTTTTACCCTTTTGGCCACTGACTAATAATCTTTGGCCACCTGATGCAAAGAACTGACTCTAACCCACCAGGGTCTTCTGTCCATGAGATTTTCCAGGCAAGAATACTGGAGTGGGTTGCCATTTCCTCCTCCAGGGTATCTTCCTGACCCAGGGATCACACCTGAGTCTCTTGCATCTTCTCCATTAGCAGGCATTAGCAGGCAGACTGTTTACCACTGCGCCACTTGGGAAGCCAAACTATCACCAAAACTTCAGGTATTTATCAGTTTCTTGAAAGTGAAAGTTAGTTGCTCAGTCGTGTCTGACTCTTTGCAACCCCATTGACTGTAGCCCTCTGTCCATGGGACCCTTAAGGCAAGAATACTAGAGTGGGTTGCCATTCCCTTCTTCAGTGGATCTTGCCAACCCAGGGATCAAGCTCAGTTCTCCCACATTGCAAGCAGATTCTTTACCATCTGACAACCAGGGAAGACCATCAGTTCCTTAGGTGTAGATCTCCAAAATAATTTTTTAGAAAAAAATTCAAATAATAGATTGTTGACAGAGGCCAGTGCAATAACTCATCAGTTGTAAACTTGAGAATAGAAAATTTTTGATAGGGGTGAACAGAAGCCTATTCAAACATTCCCTGGTTTAGTGCTGCACCCCAGAAGACTTGTCTGATATAATCCCAAGAGCTTTGTTCACGCACACCAAGGGCTCCCTCTATCTCAGGACAAGTGGATCATATTGAGAAAAGACCCAGGTAGTAGAAAGAGCCCAGGTTTGGGAATCAGACAATCCAGCTTCCAACTCCACCTGGCCAGGTACCCATGAATGAATCACTTTCTTTCCACAAGACTCATAGATCAAGAGTTAGAATTACATGAATTTCAGGAACTAGATCTTAATGTGTCTGTCTTCCTTGTTCTTAGCAAATAGTGATGAAAACTCTACTCCACTGTGGGCTGGATATTGTAATAGGTATTTTCTTATATGATGGATGATGCGATTAGATTTTCCCTCTCTCCAGCTCTTCTTTCTCTTTTCCCCTCTCTTTCTTCTTTCTCGAGAAATCAAGTATCACATACAGAGGAAGCACTCAACTCAAGATGCTTTCTTGGGTTACCTGGGCTTCCAGAAGGCAACCCATAGGATAGTTGCCAACCATCTTATCACAGGTATCTTAAATTCCTGAGAATCACAAACTGAAACAAACTCAAGGCTGAATCCCTTCCTTCCAGTCATCCCAAGATCCTGGGTTGAGGAGACACTGTTTTGAGGCTAAACACCCTAAGTTAAGTGCTTTTAAGCCATTCAAACTTTATTCCATTAAAATAACATCCTCAGCTATGGGTATCCTGAAGGAAAGTACATGCAAACATAGGCTCTGATTACAGGATACACTACTGTCTAGTCTTCCAGCTCTTCAGTTTTTTTTACATAAGTGATATATTCATTCAAACATATAGATTTTCATGACAGGACCCAAGATGGAGAATTCTTTGAGGCAGTCTAGGTTTGTTGGTAGAGTAGGGCAAATATAAACATTTATATATTAAGTGTATGTGATATATATTTTTAAATTTATTAATACTTATTAAAGTGGGCTTACTGGGTGGCTCAGTAGTAAAGAATCTTACTTTAATGGAGGAGATGCAGGAGATGCAGATTCTATCCCTAGGTTGGGAAGAGCCCCTGGGGTAGGTCATGGCAACCCACTCCAGTATTCTTGCCTGGAGAGTCTCATAGACAAAGGAGCCTGGTGGGCTACAGTCTTTGGGGTCACAGAGTTGGACACAACTTAGTGACTGAAAGTGCATGCACACACAATACTTATAAGATACTTATCAGTACATTTTCTTATGAAAACTGTCCCTGATTTCACTTCATATTTTAACAGAAATACATCCAAATAAAGTATACAGAACAATGAGAATATTCAAACATACAACATATCATCCTCATTCGTGATGCTATTAAAATAAAAATAAAACCAGTTATTGTTTGGCATATATCCTAAGTGCCAGACACTGTGCAAGTGCTTTGTCTCTGCCATTATTCATCCCACACAACTTGTATGCAGGAGGATATTTTTATCACTACTGTTAAAGAAGAGGTCCTTGGGTCAGGTTACAGATGTAAATATAGAATGCCAACTTACATGTTTTTCTCTTTATTTATTTTTTGCTTTCCCTTTTAAAAATACTTAATTGAAGCTTGGTTGATTTACAGTGTTGTGTGAGTTTCTGCTCTACAACAAAGTGATTCAGTTTTACATACATATACATTCCTTTTTATATTCTTTTCCATTATGATTTATCACAGGATATTAATATAGTTCCTTATGCCATACAGTAGGACCTTGCTGTTTATCCATTCTACATATAATAGTTTTCATCTGCTAACTCAAACTCTCAATCTGTCCCTCCCTTAGCACCCACCTTAAACTTGAATTTCAGAAAAACAACAGATCATTTTTCATATAAGAATGCTCCACACATTGGGGATATACTGATAAAAAGACTATTTTCTTTGGTCTGAGATTTAAATTTACCTGGAGTCTTACATTTCATCTGGCAATCTACACTCAAAACCGCAATTTAAATTTCTCTCTCCTACATCACCCAGTGTGCTTTAGTGAAAAATTGAGATTTGACCTGTTTGATTCTAAAGCCCATTCTTTATTACTTTCAAGTCTATTTCCCTTTAAAATGGAAATAAGTCCATACAAATCTGAAATCTAAATAGAGAAAAAGACCTGATCCTCAGACAATGCTTCTGTCTTTGTATTTTAATGGTTAAAATAATCCATGTCTTTGGGTCTCTGATGTTGAAAGCTGCCTGTGGGCTTCATTCCATTTTTTTTCTGCATGTTGTCTATGAGGTCACTATCTTTCACATTTAAAGTTAATTCCAGATGTCCTTTTCTTTTTCTCTAAACTATAAAAAATATTATTTTTTTCTATGAGGCTTTGATGATTACATCAAAACCAATGGATTTTCTGAAAATGAGAGATTCAGCACAAGGATGAGTTGGCCCTGCCTCACCAGAATTTATGGGCTGGGAATGTTTGTCCTCTGGAGGGGATTTGGGGAGGTCCCACAGTGACTCTTTGAGACCAATTTCCTGGTGCCTTATACTGGGAAAGTCATCCTGTCCAGTTGGCTGAAAGGGGACTGTGGTTGTGATCTTGGATGAAGTAAAAGCAACAACAACAACAGCAAGAATCTTGCCTCTTCTAAGTTTGAATTTTAGAACTTTGAAAGTAAATTATAGCATAATTTTATTTAACTGAATTAAACCTTCTCAACTCTGACCTTTATCTTTTTATCTATTTTCTTCCATGTCATAGCATAGACTTCTGAAGCTTCTGTGAATCTTGCTTTATGGAGGATGGAGTGGTGTTGATAGAGGTATTTTGCCTGATAGGTTTTGCATAGATCTGTTACTATGGGCTGAATCATGCCCCTTACCCCCATATGTTGAAACCTGCCAGTGGGATTGTATCTGGAGATAGGGCCTTTAGAGTGTGATCATGAGGATAGGACCCTCATCTGATAAAGTTGGTGTCTTTATAAGAAGGAAGACTTATAAATAAGACTTTCTTACTTATGCTCTATATGCTTACCTAACAGTCTTTTTTTTTTTAATGTTATTTTATTTTATTTTTTAACTTTACAATATTGTATTTGTTTTGCTATATATCAACATGAATCCGCCACAGGTAAACATGTATTCCCCATACTGAATCCTCCTCCCTCCTCCCTCCCCATACCATCCCTCTGGGTCGTCCCAGTGTACCAGCCCCAAGCATCCAGTATCGTGTATCAAACCTGGACTGGTGACTCGTTTCATATATGATATTATACATGTTTCAATGCCATTCTCCCAAATCATCCCACCTTCTCCCTCTCCCACAGACTCCAAAAGACTGATCTATGCATCAGTGTCTCTTTTGCTGTCTCGTATACAGGGTTATTGTTACTATTTCCTAATTCCATATATATGTGTTAGTATACTGTATTGGTGTTTCTCTTTCTGGCTTACTTCACTCTGTATAATAGGTCCCAGTTTCATCCACCTCATTAGAACTGATTCAAATGTATTCTTTTTAATGGCTGAGTAATACTCCATTGTGTATATGTACCACAGCTTTCTTATCCATTCATCTGCTGATGGACATCTAGGTTGCTTCCACGTCCTGGCTATTATAAACAGTGCTGTGATGAACACTGAGGTACAGGTGTTTCTTTCAATTCTGGTTACCTCAGTGTGTATGCCCAGCAGTGGGATTGCTGGATCATAAGGCAGGTCTATTTCCAGTTTTTTAAGGAATCTCCACACTGTTCTCCATAGTGGCTGTACTAGTTTGCATTCCCACCAACAGTGTAAGAGGGTTCCCTTTTCTCCACACCCTCTCCAGCATTTATTGCTTGTGGACTTTTGGATCACAGCCATTCTGACTGGCATGAAATGGCACCTCATAGTGGTTTTGATTTGCATTTCTCTGATAATGAGTGATGTTGAGCATCTTTTCATGTGTTTGTTAACCATCTGTATGTCTTCTTTGGAGAAATGTCTAGTTCTTTGGCCCATTTTTTGATTGGGTCGTTTATTTTTCTGGAATTGAGCTGTAAGAGTTGCTTGTATATTTTTGAGACTAGTTGTTTGTCATTTGCTTCATTTGCTATTATTTTCTCCCATTCTGAAGGCTATCTTTTCACCTTGCTTATAGTTTCCTTTGTTGTGCAGAAGCTTTTTTACCTAACAGTCTTATACTTAGGCTGTGTCTCTATTTAAGACTAAATTGATACACTTCTTTATTCATTTTCCTTTGGTTTCTTCTTTTCTCCAAGAAATGTTTATTGAGTTTCTATTCAGTGTTAGGTGCTATGTTTGGTTATGGATTAAACTATATCAAAGAATAGGATCTATCATTTATGAAACACAACAAAAACCATATTCTGAGTTATTCATTCTTTATATAATTAAGAAAAAATTAGTTATTTCTTCTTAATATCCTAGAAAGAGATAGGTATCATAGTCCCTTTTTATTGGTGATGAGGTAGGTCCATTTTTTTCAAAACCAGAATTTATTGGATGCAGAATCAGAACCTGACGTGAATGACTCAAATTTCCCCTATGGTGTTGAAATGGACTAACATTCAGGAAGAAAGCAATGCACCAAAAAGGAGTGGGAAAATCCAAAACATAAAGAGAGGAAGAATCTTTGTAATTCTTTTTTATTTTTCTACTTAAATCTCCACTGACTGGCCAAAGAGGGCAAGAGAAAGAGGAGGAGTGATTTGTTGTGTTTTTCTCCCTGCAGGTGTGTGTTGTGTGTTAGTCACTCAGTCATGTCTGACTCTTTGTGACCCCATGGACTGAAGCCCACCAGGCTCCTCTGTTCATGGGATTCTCCAAGCAAGAATATTGGAGTGGGTTGCCATTTCCTTCTCCAGGGGATCCTCCCAACCCAGGGATTGAACCCACGTCTCTTATGCTTTCCACATTGGCAGAAATGTTCTTTCACACTAGCGCTACTTGGGAAGCTTGGTAATAGTATATCCTAACTATAAGAAAGGGAGAAGGCAATGGCAACCACTCCAGTACTCTCACCTGGAAAATTCCATGGACGAGCCTGGTAGGCTGCAGTCCATGGGGTCGTTGAGAGTTCGACACGACTGAGCGACTTCACTTTCTCTTTTCACTTTCCTGCATTGGAGAAGGAAATGGCAACCCACTCCAGTGTTCTTGCCTGGAGAATCCCAGGGATGGCGGAGCCTGGTGGGCTGCCATCCATGGGGTCGCACGGAGTCGGACACGACTGAAGTGACTTAGCAGCAGCAACAACAAGAAAATGTACTTATTTGGTCTTATGACCCTGTCTCAGAAGATTCTAATTTGAAAACATTTTATAAACTATAGTAGCATCCGCCACTCTCCTCCTTCAAATAATAACAGTTTCCTTGCCAGTAGTGTATTAAGCAATGCAAAGCTCATTTTCCTGATTTGTAAAATTGGGATAAGAATACAGATCCTACAGGATTACTTTGAGTTGAGAGTTAAAAATGTACTTGAAAGTGCTGTTGCAACCTGTGAGCTGTCCACTCATTGAGGGTGAAACACCGGATATTTCTTCATTCAAACATTATCCTCGTGGAACTGTGAAAAAGAAACAATGATTTCATCCTGTTCAGTCACTGTTAGGCTTGATGGGATAGTAGATAAAAGAAAAACAAAAAGGATTTGAAGTGTAGGAAGTATGCATTTCCTCTTTATGGTTATTAATTTGTCTGCTTCTTTCTATGCAGATACCTAAGAGTTTAGTCAGGCCATAAATCATTGTGTCACTCCCTGGGTTCTTGCAAAGATGGAGCTGATGACTTGAGGGCTTGTCTTTTACCTGGCTCTCTGACTTTGGAAGGCTGTGTCTACGTGCAGGGTAAAATATACAACTGGAACATGGAAGTATCACTGACTTATTCCTGGCACCAGGTCTCTAATTGGAAAAACTGGAAATTATTAGAAGATTTCAGTACACTTTAAAAGCGTATAAAGTCCTAAGTTACTGGATTCTGAATCTAGGGACAATTATATACTTGGGTATTTATTAAATCCTAACTTGCTTCTTTCCATTACTAGAGACTTCTTTCCATTTACTAGAGACTACTTTCTTAGTCTCTAGTAAATGTGACTAAAAAGTGATCATTATAATTATTATATATAAGAACATGGAATGAGTTGCTTTGGATCAAGTGAGTTTTTCAGCACTGGTTATTCCCAGAAAGTCTGAGTGGTGCATGTTTAAAATATTCTGTAGATGCATACTGCAGTTCAGTCTAACACAGAGAGTGGCTTTAAGATGTCAACTAGGCCTTGGTACCAACCAGCCATCGCAACCTAAAAGTGAACCTGTAGCACTGAATACAATTGAACTTACTCAAGCCTTGGCTTTTCACCACTTGCACATTCCAACCTACTCTCGATTATTCTGGCTACAGTTCTAAAAAAATTATATCATCAATTATGAAAAATTTCATCAGTACTTTGCATAACAACAGTGAATTTCCATCCCTTCTCTGTGGTTTCTATTATGATGAGGTCCTCTGTCTTGAGTAACAATTTCTTCTCAAAAAATTCTACTGTAGTGTGTGGATCACAATAAACTGTGGAAAATTCTGAAAGAGATGGGAATACCAGACCACCTGACCTGCCTCTTGAGAAATTTGTATGCAGGTGAGGAAGCAACAGTTAGAACTGGACATGGAACAACAGACTGGTTCCAAATAGGAAAAGGAGTACGTCAAGGCTGTATATTGTCACCCTGCTTATTTAATTTATATGCAGAGTACATCATGAGAAATGCTGGGCTGGAATCAAGATTGCCGAGAGAAATATCAATAACCTCAGATTGATGACACCACCCTTATGGCAGAAAGTGAAGAGGAACTAAAAAGCCTCTTGATGAAGGTGAAAGAGGAGAATGAAAAAATTGGCTTAAAACTCAACTTTCAGAAAATGAAGATCATGGCATTTTGTCCCATCGCTTCATGGGAAATAGATGGGGAAACAGTGGAAATAGTGTCAGACTTTATTTTTTGGGCTCCAAAATCATGGCAGATGGTGACTGCAGCCATGAAATTAAAAGACGCTTACTCCTTGGAAGAAAAGTTATGACCAACCTCGATAGCATATTCAAAAGCAGAGACATTAGTTTGCCAACAAAGGTCCATCTAGTCAAGGCTATGGTTTTCCCAGTGGTCAAGTATGGATGTGAGAGTTGGACTGTGAAGAAAGCTGAGTGCTGAAGAATTGATGCTTTTGAACTGTGGTGTTGGAAAAGACTCTTGAGAGTCCCCTGGACTGCAAGGAGATCCAACCGGTCCATTCTGAAGGAGATCAGCCCTGGGATTTCTTTGGAAGGAATGATGCTAAAGCTGAAACTCCAGTATTTTGGCCACCTCATGCGAAGAGTTGACTCATTGGAGAAGACTCTGATGCTGGGAGGGATTGGGGGCAGGAGGAGAAGGGGACGACAGAGGATGAGATGGCTGGATGGCATCACTGACTCGATGAATGTGAGTCTGAGTGACCTCCGAGAGCTGGTGATGGATAGGGAGGCCTGGCGTGCTGCAGTTCATGGGGTCGCAAAGAGTCGGACACGACTGAGCGACTGATCTGAACGAAGGCAATGTCTCCCATTAGTACATGGATTCTTGTTCTCTGGGTGACCAGGACCCTAAACAGATGACCCACACTGAATTTAGGATTCATGTTTCTAAATCAGGTATATTATTAACTCAGTTGCATTATTTAATTACACAAGTGCTCTTTCCAAGGGAAAGAGCAGACTCATTAGGCCAGGAACAGTTGGAAATCTATCTTTTCATCTAACAGCAAGTGACATTAGTAATTTATGTGATGAATCTGGTATATCATTTTCTAATTTGCCAAATAATGTTCTTTATCCCTACAATCTAAAGTTGTATAATATAATAAGGAACAGAAGAAGAGGTCAGTGAAGATGAGAAAATCAAACAACACTTTTTTTCACCTATATTTCTTGCATCTCTGACCAGTCCTGGGGATCCCAGAAGGAGCAAGTCATGGTTTATGCAATTAGGCATCACCAGTAACCAGTGTAATCTTGAGGAGAAGATACAGTCATCCATTCAAAGTATGTCTGTTGTCAAATGAGCAAGCTCTCTATTGTGCCATTGCTTTGCGGGAACAAGGAATCTGCTTCTTTATTATGCCAAGGGTTCCATATGCTGACCTCTAATTCTTTCTAGCATCCTTGATTGCTTGGTGATTTTTCCTTTCCAAGGGCTTTATATTTAGCCATGTCTCTATAGCTTATCTGCAGTGTCTCAGGGCCCTATTATAGACAACCCATCTACAATAGAAATGGTGCAAATGGTGCAAGTATAATGCATTTTAGCCTTTTCCTCTCCCTGTCTGGCAGAGTGTTTGGACTTTGTCAGATAAGTGTTATTTTTTTCTGCCACACTCCTTCACTCTGTCAGTTATGCTCTTATTAACATGTTCCTTCTTTGGGCACCTCCGATTAATATTCAGATAATGGGAAATGGTAGAGTGATAAAATCAAATTCTTCTGAAAAAAGGCATCCGCAGCAGAAGAACAACAACCCTTAAAGGTCTACAGTTCTATGACTTGGAGAAGCTGGATTGAGTGATGACTGGACAGAGAAACACAGGCAGGAGGCAGTGTCTGGGTTTGTGTTCCCAGGAAGGCAGGAGCGATCCATGAACTTGCCTTCCCTTATATAGCTGGATGGCCTTTCTCTTCTTTAAGAGCTTGAATAAGGACTGGGAATTTGGTTTGGAGTAAGCTCCCTTAAAGTTCTTCACTGGTTGAGATTTAGTCTCATTGTCTCTAGAGTGATACAAAGGAGAAGCCCCAAATGTTCTGGGGCCCAGAAAACTTCTGTGTGATGGGACTGTCTCCCTGGAAACATCAGTGAAGGCCCTATGGAGACTGGAGAGTCTTCCCCTGGGCTCCCTTTGACAAAAGTTCTGCTCAGTAGCTGGAATCTGTATTTAAAAGCACAAGCCATACAACTGTAAGATATACTGCCCCACAAATGCGCCAGGTGTCTCCTTATCCCAAGGGATGTTGGCAGATATGTATGAGTCCTGCTTTCCATGGCAGACCACTATTTTATTCTATTTCATCTGTCTTCTTAAATGAGGCTAATAGTACTTTTCCTGGCCTTCCTTTCCCTCCTCCACCCCAAATTTCACAGTTCCCTCTTCTGGACAACTTCTATGACACCACAAGCATGGTCTACATACTTTTCTCCCTAAAAAAAAAATGCTTTGTGCTCCTCAATGAAGGGAATGGTTCTCATTCCCTCAATATTCCCAGGTCCAGTACTCTCACTCTGTAGGTGTTAACATGTCCTCCTTTCCTGTCCTTATTTCCACCTACTGAGAAGCAAAAAGCCCTAGATACATATTCTGCACCTTGTTGAGTATAGTCTCTTGAAAATGTCACTACCACAGCTGTGGGTAAGACAAAGCTGAGTTCTTTTATTCTTTACATGGAAAGGAATACCCACCTCCACTGGATCTTGCTGGCACCTTAGAGGAGAAGGGAGAAGCAGGATATTTATTGAGACTTCATAGTCTCGGGTAAGCAAGGTCTTTTCATGTAGGGTTTTGTTCAGGATTAATCAAGGGTCATGATACAATTGTTTGGGATGGGTGGACACAGCAAGAAGAAGAGTTTGTGGGAAGGAATTCAGAGTCTCGGGTAAAAGCTATCAGATGACGTTTTAATTGAAGAGAGCTCTTCCAGGAAGCTCCTGGAATGAACAATAAGGTTGCTTGCAGCATGAATCTTTCTGAGTAAGAGTTTCCTGGAATAATAAACATGTGCTAATGAAGACAGTGCATCAGTTGTGTTTGTGTAGGAAAGATGCTGTGTGGGGTATATGGATCCAGTCTTCAGCTCTCACTGCATATCTGCATTATGGGAGCAAACCCCAAACAAGCACCTTCCTGGGAGCCACAGAGATTTACCTTACTCATGTAATTGAATACACTTGAGAGTCAATGCTTAACGTTTCCAGTGAAAATGAACCATGAAAAGCCAATGACTGTAACCTCTTTTACATTTTGCTCAGACATGAAGAGGGTAAAGAGAGGTTGGAAGAAATTAAGCAAAAAGACGAATAATATTTTTCTTGAAATTAAATCCTAATTATCCTTCTATAATGTAAACCTGGCCAGGTTGTTCCCTTATGTGAAGAACATGCTGTACACCCTGCAACCATCAACATTACTATGAGGGTAAATCCCAGACTGGAGCAAGGCACTGGGGCTTCTTCATCAGTTCCCTTTGCTAAATTTGCAGCTTAGTGTCCAGCAGCTTCCCTAATGGGAAGAGGTGCTCTAGTGTCTCCAGTCACAAGATGTAATGGGCCATGTCTTTATTCGTGGTTCCTACTCCTTCTGTCTGGATAACTTTTCAAAAGACCCTCACACTTTCCTGTGACGTGTAGCTTAACCCCTCATCTGCCAGGCCCCCTCACATTTGTACATATTTTCATCACAACCCCCAGGGCACAATAATGGGAATTTCTTATGTATCCTCAGCCATAGGAGAGTAACCTCCTAAAAGTGAACAAAATGTATCATTCATTTCAGCAACTCAGCCTGTTAAAAAGGAAATGGTCATTGTTTTGGACCTCAAAATGTAAGCTAGAGTTGACCATGAAAATAAAGGAATGGGAATGTACATTTGGCATGGCTTCATCAGCGTGTACAAAGGTGTGAGAGTAGACCCTTAGTGAAGAGGGTGGGACTGGCCGAACATTGAACATGTGAAGGAGTAACTGACAAAGCAAGCAGGGTCTTGATTTTTTAGAACCATATGGCATGCTAAAGCTTTCAGTGTTTGGCCTGTAAGGAAACAAAGAACTACCATGGAAACAAAACAACAGTTTTTACAAGTGATTTTCCTCCTTGCTACTTAGGAATAATGAAGTGACTTGTTCACGTAATTATAAAATCACCAACAACACCCTTGACTGAGGCCAATGTATGCTAACAGATGAAATAATAGTGAATCACATGGTCATTTTCAGAATTTCTTGCCCTGTCTTCTAACAGCTATAATCTTCATTATAACAACGTTTGCTACTGTTAATGGAAACCTAGCTCTGTGTTAGCTCTCATGTCAGATAGTGATGTTACAAGATTAAAAAAATGCAAGGTCCCTGGCTGTGGCATCTAAAAAGCACTGTGTGGTCATGAAAATTATCCATGTGGGACACAAGCCAGAGATTCTTTAACCCCAAGACAGAGACATTGAAACTGCAGTTTAGGATTCATGCCTGGGTCTTGAGGCCCAGCAGTGCTTGAGTATAGAGACACAGGCCAAGAATGGCTTGGCGAACCAACAGAGGAATGGACCAACAGGATGTGTTTCGGAGCAATGGTTCTGGGTGGATGGGAAAGACTATGAAGAAGAAAGATAGGTTTGGTCAACTTGTAAAAGAGAAGCAGCTGCTAGGTTCAGAAGTTTGGGCTTAACCCTGTGGATCTGGGTTTTTCAACCACTTGTCATGACCCAGGGTGAGTCCACTACTGGGAATACACACCGAGGAAACCAGAATTGAAAGAGACACGTGTACCCCAATGTTCATAGCAGCACTGTTTATAATAGCCAGGACATGGAAGCAACCTAGATGTTCATCAGCAGACAAATGGATAAGAAAGCTGTGGTAAATATACACAGTGGAATATTAGCCATTAAAAAGAATACATTTGAATCAGTTCTGATGAGGTGGATGAAACTGCTGCCTGTTATACAGAGTGAAGTAAGCCAGAAAGAAAAACACCAATACAGTATCAGTTCAGTTCAGTTCAGTCACTCAGTCCTGTCCGACTCTTTGTGACCCCATGAATCGCAGCATGCCAGGCCTCCCTGTCCATCACCAACTCCCAGAGTTCACTCAGACTCACGTCCATCGAGTCAGTGATGCCATCCAGCCATCTCATCCTCTGTCATCCCCTTCTCCTCCTGCCCTCAATCCCTCCTAGCATCAGAGTCTTTTCCAATGAGTCAACTCTTCGCACAAGGTGGCAAAGTACTGGAGTTTCAGCTTTAGCATCATTCCTTCCAAAGAAATCCCAGGGCTGATCTCCTTCAGAATGGACTGGTTGGATCTCCTTGCAGTCCAAGGGACTCTCAAGAGTCTTCTCTAACACCACAGTTCAAAAGCATCAATTCTTCAGTGCTCAGCTTTCTTCACAGTCCAATTCTCACATCCATACATGACCACTTGAAGAACCATAGCATTGACTAGACAGACCTTTGTTGGCAAAGTAATGTCTCTGCTTTTCAATATGCTATCTAGGTTAAACGCATATATATGGAATTTAGAAAGATGGTAACAATAGCCCTATATATGAGACAGCAAAAGAGACACAGATGTATAGAACAGTCTTTTGGACTCTGTGGTAGAGGGAGAGGGTGGGATGATTTGAGAGAATGGCATTGAAACATGTGTATTATCATATGTGAAATGAATCACCAGTCCAGGTTCGATGCATGAGACAGAGTGCTCGGGGCTTGTGCGCTGGGATGACCCAGAGGGATGGAATGGGGAGGGAAGTGGGAGGAGGGTTCAGGATGGGGAACACGTGTACACCAGTGGTGGATTCATGTCAATGTATGGTAAAATCAATACAATATTGTAAAGTAGTTAGCCTCCAATTAAAATAAATAAATTTATATTAAAAAAGATGTTATTAGGCCACAATAAGATTTAAGATAAAAAAGAATGCAATATGGCACTTCCATGGTGGTCCAGTGGTTAAGAACCTACCCTTGGTGAGGAACTAAGATTCTCCATGCCTCAGAGTAACTAAGTCCCTGCACTGCAACTGCTGAGCCTGTGTGCCACAGCTAGAGAGACCGTGCACTGCAACACAAGATCCCATGTGATGTAAGGATGCTCCTGTGTGCTACAACTAAGATCTGGACAGCTAAATAAATAAAAAATGTATAGTTTGTCTTAAAAAAATAGAGAATACAATAGAATAAGTTACACTGGACTAGAAGATCTTTGCAAACAGCCTGAAAGCATTGCTTTGTCAAAGTTTTGTTTCAGTTGCCACACCTGCCTGTTTCCACATCTGCATGTTTCCTTGACTGTATATTACCATGCTCATGTGTTTCTGCATCTGTGTCTCCCATGTCTGTGTGTTTCCATGTCCACGTCTTTCCTTGTCTACGTGTGGGTCTGCATGTTTCCTGTGTTTGTGTTTCTACCTCTGCATTTTCCTGTGTCTGCACCTTTCCCATATCTTCACACTTCCCATGTCTGTGTCTTTCCATGCCTTCGTGTTTCTGTATCTGTTTGTTTCCCTGTCTATGTGTTTCAGTTTCCATGTCTGCATGTCTATATGAGAGTGTTTCCTATGTCTTCACGTTTCCATTTCTGCATATTTCCATGTCTATGTGTTTCTCATTGTCTGCATGTTTCCACATCTACATTTCCCATGTCTATGTGCTTTCACATCTGAGTGAATCCAATTTCTGAGTATTTCTGCATCTGTGTGTTTGTTTTGCCATCTGCATTTCCATGTCTGTGTACTCTTGCACACTTGAGCATGCAAGTGTTGGTGAAGATTATTTGGAAGCCACTTAAGAGAAGACAAATTCACAAAAGGGTTTTCAATGATACAGGAAGAACCATAAGTATGCTAACTAAGGAGCAGAAAAATTAAAACAGTGTCAAAAATAATCAGAGCAAAAGTGGCTATATTAATATGTGATAAAACAGACTCCATAGACAATAAAAATTACTAAGACAAGGAGGCACATTACATATGATTAAGAACAAGAATCCACCAGGAAGACATGACAATCCAAATGTGTACACATCAACCAGCAGAGCCTCAAAATGCATGAAACAAAAACAGAACTTAAAGAAGAAATAGCAATCCCACAATGATGGTTGGAAAATTGAACATCTTCCTCTCAGAAGTCAACAGAACTACTAGACAGAAAGTCAAAAGGAATATGGAAGGTCTGAACAATAAAATCAACCAATAGCATTTAGTCAAAATTAAGAACATGCTGCTCAACCTGGCATAGCAAAAGACATCTTTTTCCAGGGATTACCAAAGTAGATCATATCTTGAGGTGTGAAGAAAATCTCAACACACTTAATATAATTAGAATTCTACAGAATGTGTTTTCCAACCATAATAGGATCAAGTAGAAATTGATAGCATAAAGAAAGACAAGAAAATCTCTGAACATGTGAAAATTAAACACTGAACTTATTAACAATATATGGGTCAAATAAGAAGTATCAAAATATATTTTTTAAAAAAACATGAATGAATAAAAGCATAGGAAAATTTGTGGGATACAGCTAAAGCAAAAGAAAAGAGAAATTTGTAACACTTCACACTCACATTAGAAATTAGGAAAGTCTTAAATTAAGGACCTAAGTTCTTACCTCAAGAAATAAGAAAAAGAAACAAAATGAACTAAAAGCAAGCAGAAGGAAGGACATAATAAAGATGAAACCAGAAGTTAATAACATTGAAAACAGAAAAATAATAGAGAAAAAAATCTGTGAAACAAAGAGCTGTTTCTTTGAGATTAATAAAATTGACAAACCTCTAGCAAAACTGACAAAGAAAAATGAGAAATAACGCAAACCAAGTATGAAAGAGAATTATCACTAAAGACTCTTTAGAAATTAAAAGGATACTACAGGAACACTGTGATATAAATCATGATACTTCAAGTACACTTGAAGATGCAAACTACCAAATCTCATACAAGGAGAAATAGAAAAACAATATGCTCATGCCTATTAAAATTGAATCAGTTATTGATAAATTCTGAAACAAAAGCACCAATCCCAGATGATTTGTACTGGTGAATCCTTTCAAATTCTTTCAAGAAAGAAATGAATTTTTCAGAATCACTTTCAGAAAGTTGAACTGGAGGAAATACTTTTTAAAAATTCATTCTATGCAGTCTGCTGCTGCTGCTAAGTCACTTCAGTCATGTCCGACTCTGTGTGACCCCATAGATGGCAGCCCACCAGGCTCTCCCATCCCTGAGATTCTCCAGGCAAGAACACTGGAGTGGGTTGCCATTTCCTTCTCCAATGCATGAAAGTGAAAAGTGAAAGTGAAGTCGCTCAGTCGTGTCTGACTCTTCTCAACCCCATGGACTGCAGCCCACCAGGCTCCTCTGCCCATGGGATTTTCCAGGCAAGAGTACTGGAATGGGTTGCCATTGCCTTCTCCATCTATGAAGCCAGTGCTATCCTAAAAGCAACACAAAATAAGAACATTATAAAAATACAAAACTTTCCACAAGTATAGATATAAAAACAAATTAGCAAATCAAATATTACAATGTATATAAAGAATTCTATGCTATGACCAAGTGGGATTTATTTCAGAAATATAAGACTGATTCAACATTTAAAAACTATCAGCATAATCTACCTCATCAACAGGCTAAAGAAAAAAAAATCACATGATCATATCAGTTGAGGCAGAAAGAGTGTTTGACAAAATCTAAAATCCATTCATGGTGAAGATTGCCAGCAAAGAAGGACTAAGTAGATGGTGACTGCAGCCATGAAATTAAAAGACACTTACTCCTTGGAAGGAAAGTTATGACCAACCTAGATAGCATATTCAAAAGCAGAGACATCACTTTGCCAACAAAGGTTCGCCTAGTCAAGGCTATGGTCTTTCCTGTGGTCATGTATGGATGTGAGAGCTGGACTGTGAAGAAGGCTGAGTGCCGAAGAATTGATGCTTTTGAACTGTGGTGTTGGAGAAGACTCTTGAGAGTCCCTTGGACTGCAAGGAGATCCAACCGGTCCATTCTGAAGGAGATCAGCCCTGGGATTTCTTTGGAAGAAATGATGCTAAAGCTGAAACTCCAGTATTTTGGCCACCTCATGCGAAGAGTTGACTCATTGGAGAAGACTCTGATGCTGGGAGGGATTGGGGGCAGGAGGAGAAGGGAACGACAGAGGATGAGATGGCTGGATGGCATCACTGACTCGATGGATGTGAGTCTGAGTGACCTCCGAGAGCTGGTGATGGATAGGGAGGCCTGGCGTGCTGCAGTTCATGGGGTCGCAAAGAGTCGGACATGACTGAGCGACTGATCTGATCTGGAGAGTTATCTAACCTGATGAAGAGTATTTATAAAAATTTGTACCTAATATCACACTTAACGATGAAAAACTGAATACTTCTTCCTAAGCTGTGGAACAAGACAAAGATATCTGCTCTCATCACTATAGTACTGGACATTCTAGTCACTGCAATAAGGCAAGCAAAGAAATAAAAAGCATATATAATTTGACATTTGAAATAGAATATTATCTTTATTTTCAGATGACATAATTGTTTAGTTTAAAAAAATGATACAAACTCTACAAAAATACACCTAGAAAATCCATTATATTTCTATACCCGAGCAATGAATACATGAGCACCAAGGTAAAAAAATTTAATTGCACTTATAATCACCTCCCCACCAAAATGAAATACTTAAATGTAAATCTAACAGAATACAACACTACTTTGTTAGTGAAAACTATAAAATGGTGATAAAGAAATTCAGTTCAGTTCAATAGCTCAGTCATGTCTGACTCTTTGCAACCCCATAAATCACAGCACACCAGGCCTCCCTGTCCATCACCAACTCCCGGAGTTCACTCAGACTCACATCCTTCGAGTCAGTGATGCCATCCAGCCATCTCATCCTCTGTTGTTCTCTTCTCCTCCTGTCCCCAATCCCTCCTAGCATCAGAGTCTTTTCCAATGAGTCAACTCTTTGCATGAGGTGGCCAAAGTGCTGGAGTTTCAGCTTTAGTATCAGTCCTTCCAAAGAAATCCCGGGGCTGATCTCCTTCAGAATGGACTGGTTGGATCTCCTTGCAGTCCAAGGGACTCTCAAGAGTCTTCTCCAACACCACAGTTCAAAAGCATCAATTCTTTGGCGCTCAGCTTTCCTCACAGTCCAACTCTCACATCCATACATGACCACTGGAAAAACCATAGCCTTGACTAGACGGACCTTTGTTGGCGAAGTAATGTCTCTGCTTTTCAATATGCTATCTAGTTGGTCATAACCTTCCTTCCAAGGAGTAAGCGTCTTTTAATTTCATGGCTGCAGTCACCATCTGCAGTGATTTTGGAGCCCCAAAAATAAAGTCTGACACTGTTAAATACATTTAATAAATGGAGATACATAACATACTATTTGACCAGAAGAGTCAATATAGTAAAGATGTAAATGCCCTCCAAATTGTTCTACAAACAATGCTATTCATACCAAAATCCCAGAAAGGGCTTTTGTAGAGAGAGACAAGTAGTATAATTTATATGAAAGACAGGCAATCTTGACATGGAAGATTAAAGAGGCAGAATCATTGTACTCAATTTTAGGATTTACTAGACAACTAGATAATATTTAGACAATGTGATAATATTGTCTATAATATTTAGACAACTAGATAATATTTAGACAACTTCCCCAACATGGGGAAGTTATGACTGGGACAAAAGAACAGAAAGAAGAAGAGTGGTCAAGGCAATTCTCATTCAAAACCGCTAGCTACACCCTGAAGTCAAAATGATCTATTACGACATTCTGTATTTTGACAGCTGATTCTGATCTTCCTTAACACTCTACCTAACACTTGCCCTTCACTCTCACAAGCTCTAGCTCAGACATGGGACACCATACACTTGTACCTTGTTGACGCACACACACCTTCCCTGCACCCTCACTTCTAGTTGGATATCATTCTACATTGAGGATATCAAGGATCCTTCAAAGACCCACCCCGCATATTGCTACCATTGTAGAACCTTCATTTGAATGCCCGAGAAGTCAGTGACTACTTGCTCTGTGTTTTTACTCAATAAGAAGTAACTATTTTTTTGAGTGCTTTTTCCTATATCTCACACTATTCTTGTAAAAAACACAAAAGTCCAGTCTTCAAAGAACATGCTATCTAATGGAGAGGTATTCAACTGATCTGGTCATTTGGGTGTGGAGTAAGAAGTCACACAAGAAGGCCAACAGAGACACAGAAGGGTCTTAGCGATAGGCCAGAAGGTCAGGGAGGACTCATGAGAATATTACAGCTCCCACTCAAGCTGTAAAAGTGGCTCTGTCTCTGCTGGTGAGTTCCTCAAAGATATGGCTTTTGTTTATTCTCCTCTTGGCACCCCCTAATGCTTACAGTATTTCCTGGAACTTGGTTAAGTTCCTGGGGGGACTCACTTGTATTTGTTGAAGCTTGGAATCAACAAAGCGATTCCAACAAGCGTGGAATCGCTTGGTCATTGAACATTTTGGATTGAAGACCTGAAGGTTGGAAAGCAGCACTTGGAGCCAGTGCCACTGAGTGTCTGGGAAAATCCCAGCGCCTATTTCTCAAGTCTGCATGAACCCCGGCACAAGCAAGCTGACCACATCCAACCCTGATGTCTGTACCTGTGGGGAACTTCTTATTCCTACTGTCTTCTTGTAAAATCCTGTAAAAACCTTTCACTATTTCTGGGTTTTCTCTCTAGGGCTACACAACACCGAGCTGGGCTGTTTTAAGAAAGCTATTTGGAATTTCCTCCTGCCCAGGCTGTACTCCTTAAGTCCCTAATCACTGTTTGCATGGGCAAAAATGAAAACAAAATAAAACAAAATTAAAGCATGAGGCATATGACATATGTTCAAATACAAAGCATGGTATAATTGCACTCTCTCGGGGGTATATTTCCAGGGAATCCCTGAATTATTCACAGGAATGTTACCCTACAATGACCTTTTGGTGGTTAAGTAATTAAACAGAACTGAGGCAATTTTACATCATCCTGCTCTCTACTCTTACAGTGTGACCTTGAGGTCCCAAAGCTGAACTAGTAGCATTTCTTATTCTAGTACTGATTGTGTTGGAAAAAGTATTCAGAGATAACTGGGTCTCATAATCTCATTTTGAAAATGAGGAATAAAAATTATAGGAAGGTTAAGAGTCTTCAGTTAACTAAATGAAGGCTCTGTTAAAAATTTCTAATACTGAATTGAATTCCTATCTTGCTCATCTTACCTCCATGGAAGGGAATTTATCCTGTTTTCACACAAATATGTGAAAACAACCAAAGTTCCTCTGTACATGTGTATAACACAAAAACATGGGCATCAAAGTGTTATTCTCTTAAACAACTTTGACAAGCTGAGTTAGGAAATTTATAGGTTAATGGTATAATTTAAGATGAAAGGGCCATGTTGAAAGCTATATAATTTATCTGATTTTGGAGACTTATAAACACTGTTTAGCTGTACTGTATTTGAAGAACTGCTCTTTTAATTTTACAATTCAGTCAAGCCAGACTGAGATGTCCTCTATCATTTTATACTGAATTAAAACACTTGGGGTCATGACTGCTATTTGCTTTTACTATTTCTTTGCTGCTGCTGCTGCTGCTGCTAAGTTGCTTCAGTCATGTCCGACTCTGTACCTTGGTTAATTTTTTAGTGTATTTTTTTTTCTTTTCCAAAGACTTAGTCTGTGCCTACTATGAAAACTCAAAGTAGGGCTGTATATTCATGATACAATTTGTGCCTTACTGAAAAATACTGAAACAAATCTATACTGGCATATAAAACAAAATGATTGACACTGATTTAATATTCAAATACATAGAAAAATGGATCCTGTGCAAACCTCTAGTCTGATGGTGTCTCCTTTGCTGCAGGAGCCAGATGAAATCACTCAAATCCTGACACCATTTATCTGCAGGATCTCATTCTATCCCAGGGTTCCAAACCAGGTTTGATACTTACATTTCCTTGGGGAGCCCTGTGCCTTCACTCGCATGCAGGCCTGGGCTGAATTAGCATCTGATGACCCCCTGTGCCTACCATCTGTTCTTGCAACCTCTAGCTGCCTTTGAGCAAGAACACAAGTATGGTCTGAACTCATTCCTCAAGCTACCACCAGTTCAACGTTTTATAGTACAGAAAACGTTTATAGTACAACATGGCCATTACTTTAAAAAATATATTAAAATAAGTATCTATTATATATAAATGGCCTTGAGATTGGGCTCCTTAATGGCTACAGTCAGTAACTGTATCTGTAGGGGAATCATGTCAATAGCATCCATCTATATCGTCACCATGTTTATTTAACTTTTATGCAGAGTACATCATGAGAAATGCTGGACTGGAAGAAACACAAGCTGGAATCAAGATTGCCGGGAGAAATATCAGTAACCTCAGATATGCAGATGATACCACCCTTATGGCAGAAAGTGAAGAGGAATTCAAAAGCCTCTTGATGAAAGTGAAAGTGGAGAGTGAAAAGGTTGGCTTAAAGCTCAACATTCAGAAAATGAAGATCATGGCATCTGGTCTCATGACTACATGGGAAATAGATGGAGAAACAGTGGAAACAGTGTCAGACTTAATTTTTCTGGGCTCCAAAATCACTGCAGATGGTGACTGCAGCCATGAAATTAAAAGACACTTACTCCTTGGAAGGAAAGTTATGACCAACCTAGATAGCATATTCAAAAGCAGAGACATCACTTTGCCAACAAAGGTTCGCCTAGTCAAGGCTATGGTCTTTCCTGTGGTCATGTATGGATGTGAGAGCTGGACTGTGAAGAAGGCTGAGCGCCGAAGAATTGATGCTTTTGAACTGTGGTGTTGGAGAAGACTCTTGAGAGTCCCTTGGACTGCAAGGAGATCCAACCGGTCCATTCTGAAGGAGATCAGCCCTGGGATTTCTTTGGAAGAAATGATGCTAAAGCTGAAACTCCAGTATTTTGGCCACCTCATGCGAAGAGTTGACTCATTGGAGAAGACTCTGATGCTGGGAGGGATTGGGGGCAGGAGGAGAAGGGAACGACAGAGGATGAGATGGCTGGATGGCATCACTGACTTGGTGGATGTGAGTCTGAGTGACCTCCGGGAGTTGGTGATGGACAGGGAGGCCTGGCGTGCTGCGGTTCATGGGGTCGCAAAGAGTCAGACACAACTGAGTGACTGATCTGATCTGATATCCCTGATGCTTTCAAGCTCATTCTCTACCAATGGAGTGATTCCCTTACCTCTCTTTTTCACTGGTTCTCAAATATTCTCAGAACTACTTTCTTTGTAATCTTGTCAGCTGCTGCTGCTGCTAAGTTGCTTCAGTCATGTCTGACTCTGTGCGACCCCATAGACAGCAGCCCACCAGGCTCCCCTGTCCCTGGGATTCTCCAGGCAAGAACACTGGAGTGGGTTGCCATTTCCTTCTCCAATGCATGAAAGTGAAAAGTGAAAGTGAAGTCGCTCAGTCGTGTCCAACTCTTCGCAACCCCCTGGTCTGCAGCCTACCAGGTTCCTCTGTCCATGGGATTTTCCAGGCAAGAGTACTGGAGTGGGTTGCCATTGCCTTCTCTGTCATTAGTCCCAGGCATAACCAATTAGATCATAAAATCTTCTTATTTTCAATAAGCAGTCAGCACCTCTCAAATAATGCAAAACATTCATTTCCAGATATTTATCTCTGTATGCTATTTATCCAAATAATTTACATTGGAATTGAGCACTTTAGAAATGTATTAATAGCAAAAATATATTAAACACTCATAATTGGACCACATATGGCTTTCCTTGTCTTCTATATAGATATACTTACTCATTCATTAATTCATTTATAGTAATACCATCCAGACCTATGAATATTAATAACCTGAGAACAAAATCCTGAGCATTAACTTCTGTTGTACAGGCATTAACTAGGTCTCTGACCTCAGAGTTACAGGGTTTAACCAAATCATTTATTCACGGACACCTCAGATATGCATTGGTTCAAACTTTGTACCTTTCCATTCATGCGTACCTTTGTTTACTGATTCCTTAATTAAGTCACTAATAATAATAAAGTCAATGTGTAAAATTCAAAAAACCCTAAAAACAATATCCTAGAATATTACTAAGGTTTATCTATAGGCTTATTTTTCATAAAACTAAGATGTTAAGTCTTTTTTGCAGCAGATCACAACATTATACACAAAGATTATCAGCTTACTTGCTTCATGTCAATCCCATATTTATACTTTATCTACTATGCCTGTCCTTCCTTCACTTAATTTTTCCATGTTTTAAAGATGGTACATATGGTAGCCAGCCTCTAAGACGGCACCCGAAGATTCCTGGCTCCTAGTACTCATAGCCTTGCAGTCTCCTCCCATATTAAATCATGCCTGGCCTCTATACTCAATAAAATACTTGACAGGCTGACAATGTAAGACCTCTGAATCTTAATTACACATACATTGAACTTTCTGCCTCCTTTTCTCTTGTATTGATTTGTCTTGGGGAACTCAGCTGTCATGTTGTAAGGACACTCAGGAAGTCCTGAGGAGAGGTCCATGTATAAAGAAACTGTGGTCTCCCTGCCAAAGACCAGCAAGAACTTTCTAGCCTTCTGGGCGACTCGTGGAGGCAGATCTTCTAGCCCAAGCTTTCACATATCTGCAGTCCAACCTGGCATCTTGACTGCAACCTCACAAAAGACCCTAAACCAAAACTGCGCACTAATCCTCTCTAGGTTCCTGCCCCATAGAAAATGCAATGCATAACAAATATTTACTGTTGTTTTCAGTTGCTCTTAGGGTAATTTGTTACACAATAAAAAAACTCATACAATACAATGGTCAACCACCAAGTGTCATATCTCATAATGAGGACATTGATACTATATTCTCTCATCCTATCTACTCTCCTTTCAAAGAGTTATGACCTAGCTCTTTATCACTGATGAAAGGTTTAAATTAACCATGATATAAAATAAAATATAATATTAAAAAGACTGAAGATGAATAAAAGTTCTCCATCATTTTTAATGAGCCTCAGGTTACTCATAAAACTTGGTTAATTACCACTTTTGGCCCTGCATGGCATCCTTTGGTCTTCCGCAGTGGCTCTGCAGTAAAGAATCTACCTATGATGCAGGAGTAAGTAAGTAAGTGTAAGTAAATGTTAGTCGCTCAGTCATGTCGGACTCTTTGCAACCCCATGGACTGCGGCCCACCAGGCTCCTCTGTCCATGTGATTTTTCAGGCAAGGTCAGGGAGAACTCCCAAATAAACATATATGATCTCTCTCAGTCCCTGTATCCAAAAAGGTCATCCTCTTTCTTCAACGTACAGAGAGTATTAATATCTTCCTGGTGGCTCAGTGCCTGTGTAAGTTGACAGTGCCTGTAACCAGCCAATGCAGGAGACACAGTTTCAATTCTTGGGTCTAGAAGATCCCCTGGAGAAGGAGATGGCAACCCACTCCAGTATTCTTGCCTAAGAAATCCCATGGACAGAAGATATTGGTGACCTACAGCTTATTCACAAAGGGATGGACACAACTGAGAGATTTAGCAACAACAACACAGAGTATCTTAGCATCCTTTTAGACCAGCTAAGAGTCTCCTTCTATTAACTTTTTTTTTCTAAGTAAAAGCAAGTTCCTCCTTTAGAAGAATTTTATAACTCCTCAAGAACATGAAAGCAACTGATATATATATATATATACACATATATATATATATATATAACAAAAAATATTTTCTTCTTGCTAATTTGGAAGCTGTAAGTACCTTTCACTGTAACTAACACATTCCCAATCTCATACGCAGCCTCTCCTGGTCATTTGTAGCATCTGAATATGGGTCATTTCCCACTGAGTCTGAATATGGCCTCAGACCACTCCACAATAAAACCGCCTGAGCTGTCATGCTCAAATAACCAAGGAGATAAAATATTTTCACCAACCGGACCTCAATCCTTTCCTGAGTTGTCTTTGTGTCCCAGTGTTCAATCTGATGCTGAGAGAATTCTCTACATGTTAGTGTTTCCCTAAGGTTTATGCTATTTAGTTTCCCAGGAAACTCTTATTCATCAGCTTTCTTTCCAATTACTGTTAAACTTATTTACACACTCCTATCTTCCCCAAGGATCTACATTTGTCTTGTCCAATATGATAGAGAAAAACCACAACCAATACATTCTAAATTTGTTAGTACAAAATGCATGATAACTTGACATTTACTGCAATGGTGATTGGTTTTGGTTTACTTCATGTGGTCATCTTAATCTCAGGCGAAGATTTTGGGCTGGGTGATGGGTTAACAACTTATCCCAAGTCTCAGGGTGGAGGAAGACAGGAACCTCCCAGGGTTAATCTTGGAGATAGAGCAGATGAAGGAGATGCTACCAACCAGGAGGAATCAGTGCTCAACTCCAGATAATAGAATCATTTTCACCATTATTTAATTATAGCAGCAATATAACGCCAGTCAGTTTACATTTGGATATGCCATGTAGTTGGATCCCTGATGCTTCCATCTGACTAAGTGCACAGTCTTGGTGAATTTTTTATTTAACCTTTTATCAAGGAGACTGAAAGTTTTGACTTAGCAATCCATCATGGCACTGCCATGGGGTGTGACTGCTATTATCACTCTGCTCCTAATTTCTCTGCTGAGTGATTGATGCAATAATTGTACATCCAAGTCCTCTATGCAGAAGCACTTTGTGACTCCTTGACCCTGATGACTTATTTTCTATATTTAGGCTTTACCTTCCAAATTTCTGAGATTGGCTTCATTCTTAAAATCAATCTTTATATTTATGTGGCAATGCTTTTTATTCCATTAAAAGCTTTTATCAATGAAGTAGTCTTTGGATACTGATGGTATTTTAGAAGTAAAATAGCTCCTGATGTTTCCTGTCCTCAAACTTTTTTCTCACATTTGTCTTCTATATGTTCTCATATCCACTGTTCTCATCCAGTTGTTCTTCTCATCTGGGATAATGAAAATAATACACTCCTAGTTAGGGGACTCTTGGACCACTGCTACTTTTTGCTTCACTTTCAAATGTTGCCTCAGGCGTCTTCTCATATAAGTTCTTCTGGGGAAATTGGACCAAAATATGCATTCTTAGTGGGGCTATATTTTCCCTAATGAGGCAGAGTTGGTTCTTAAGTGTTAAAAATCCTACATTTCTATATATAAATTACGTATTTGCCTACAATATAAGAGGGCTTCCCTGGTAGCTCAGTGTAAAGAATCTGCCTGTCAATGAAGGAGACATG
Source organism: Tragelaphus eurycerus (assembly GCA_935064755.1). Classification (NCBI taxonomy): domain Eukaryota; kingdom Metazoa; phylum Chordata; class Mammalia; order Artiodactyla; family Bovidae; genus Tragelaphus; species Tragelaphus eurycerus. The sequence continues at coordinate 20,436,895 of CAKXYN010000002.1, read as the reverse complement.
AGGTTGCTTATTGGATTGGGAAGATCCCCTAGAGAAGAAAATGGCAATGCACTCCAGTACTCTTGCCTGGAGAAGCCCATGGATAGAGGAGCCTGATAGGCTACAGTCCACAGGGTAGCAAAGAGTTGGACACCACTGAAGTGACTTAGCATGCACACATACAATATGAGAAGAGGTATTACAGTGTACCTGTGGCATTACCTTTTGGGGAGGAGGTACTAGGAAAACACACCTACAGGGATTCCTTAGGAGACAATAATAATGATAATGATAATGATAATGTAGAAATATTACACTAGAAAATGTCATTTGCTGTACAGGGACTCACTTGAAACACAGATACAATAAATCATGACAAAACTATAGCCAATCGATTTACCACATTGCACTTTTGGAAACTTTTCTGCCTTGGGTTATTAGCTCCAGTTCACTGTGAAAAGTACAATCTCATTATTTTGTTCCTCTGAGTATTTTCTGTAGTGAGTATACATCCAGCAATGTCTGCAGGAGATCAAAGAGGCTGATAAAAGCTTGCTATGCAATCCTTTCTCCAGTATACACTCTTCCATCCTCCTATTTTTAAACTCCTAATTTATTTTATTTCCAAACTGTTTTCTTTTTCTTTAACTAGAACTGCTAAGACACATCTATGAGACCAATGGCAAGAGTATATTGAGGAGTACATAGTGATTCACTTTGTCAAATGCTGCTAAAATGATAACAGAATTGACCATCAGGTTTTAGCAATACTCAAATCATTGATATCCATCCCAAGAACACTTTCACAGAAGATGTGGAAGTGAAGGCCTAATTAAAATGGTAGAAGAGAGAATGAGAGGAAAGAAACACCCAGTTTATAATACTTCTAACAATGAATGAGATCCTGCAGAGTATGACAGAAATAGTCACATTCATTTATCAAGCCTCACTCAAGTTATAACCGTCCTCAACTTTTCAATTTATACTATCTTCCACATTTAGTCAGCATCTCTTCTATCAATATGGTCTACTGCATTTGGTGGCTATTTCTTTAAAAACAAAAACAAAAACATTTTATTGGGGTGTAGTTGATTTGCAATGTTTTATTACTTTCAGTTCCGATCATTTCAGTCGATTAGTCATGTCCAACTCTTTGTGACTGCATGGACTGCAGCACACCAGGCCTCCCTGTCCAACACCAACTCCCAGAGGCCACTCAAACTCACGTCCATTGAGTCGGTGATGCCATCCAACCATCTCATCCTCTGTTGCCCCCTTTTCCTCCTGCCTTCATTCTTTCCCAGCATCAGGGTCTTTTCAAAAGAGTCAGCTCTTCACATCAGGTGGCCAAAGTATTGGAGTTTCAGCTTCAACGTCAGTCCTTGCAATGAATATTCAGGACTAATTTCCTTTGAGATGGACTGGTTGGATTTCCTTGCAAGCCAAAGGACTCTCAAGTGTCTTCTCCAACACCACAGTTCATAAGCATCAACTCTTCGGCACTCAGCTTTCTTTATAGTCCAACTCTCACATCCATGCATGACTACTAGAAAAACCATAGCCTTGACCAGATGGACCTATGTTGGCAAAGTAATGTCTGTGCTTTTTAATATGCTATCTAGGTTGGTCATAACATTCCTTCCAAGGACTAAGCGTCTTTTAATTTCATGGCTGCAATCACTATCTGCAGTGATTTGGAGCCCCCAAAATAAAGTCTGATACTGTTTCCACTGTTTCCCCATCTATTTCCCATGAAGTGATGGGACCAGATGCCATGATCTTAGTTTTCTGAATGTTGAGACTTAAGCCAACTTTTTCACTCTCCTCTTTCACTTTCATCAAGAGGCTCTTTAGTTCCTCTTCACTTTTCTGCCATAAAGGTAGTGTCATCTGCATATCTGAGGTTATTGATATTTTTCCCGGCAATCTTGATTCCAGATTGTGCTTCATCCAGTCCAGGATTTCTCATGATGTACTCTGCATATAAGTCAAATAAGCAGGGTAAGGATATACAGCCTTGACATACTCCTTTTCCTATTTGGAACCAGTCTGCTGTTACGTGTTCAGTTCTAACTGTTGCTTCCTGACCTGCATATAGGTCTCTCAAGAGACAGATCAGGTGGTCTGGTATTCCCATCTCTCAGAATTTTCCACAGTTTATTGTGATTCATACTGTCAAAGGCTTTGGCATAGTCAATAAAGAAGAAATAGATTTTTTTTTCCAGAATTATTTTGCTTTTTAAATGATCCAGCAGATGTTGGCAATTTGATCTCTGGTTCCTCTGCTTTTTCTAAAACCAGCTTGAATATCTGGAAGTTCACAGTTCACATATTGCTGAAGCCTGGCACAGGGAATTTTGAGCATTACTTTACTAGTGTGTGAGATGAGTGCAACTGTGAGGTAGTTTGAACATTCTTTCTCGATGCCTTTCTTTGGGATTGGAATGAAAACTGACCTTTTCCAGTTCTGTGGCCAATGCTGAGTTTTCCAAATTTGCTGGCATATTGAGTGCAGCACTTTCACAGCATCATCTTTCAGGATTTGAAATAGCTCAACTGGAATTCCATCACCTCCACTAGCTTTGTTCGTAGTAATGCTTTGTAAGGCCCACTTGACTTCACATTCCAGGATGTCTGGCTTAGGTCAGTGATCACACAATCTGATTATCTGGGTCATGAAGCTCTTTTTTGTACAGTTCTTCTGTGTATTCTTGCCACCTCTTCTTAATATCTTCTGCTTCTGTTAGGTCCAGACCATTTCTGTCCTTTATCGAGCCCATCTTTGCATGAAATGTTCCCTTGGTATCTCTAATTTTCTTGAAGAGATCTATAATCTTTCCCATTCTATTGTTTTCCTCTATTTCTTTGCATTGATCACTGAGGAAGGCTTTCTTGTCTCTCCTTGCTATTCTTTGGAACTCTATATTCAGATGCGTATATCTTTCCTATTCTCCTTTGCTTGTCACTGCTATTCTTTTCACAGCTATTTTTAAGTCCTCCCCAGACAGCCATTTTGCTTTTTTGCATTTCTTTTCCATGTGGGTGGTCTTGATCCCTGTCTCCTGTACAATGTCATGAACCTCCATCCATAGTTCATCAGGCACTCTATCAGATCTAGTCCCTTAAATCTATTTCTCGCTTCCATTGGATATTCATAGGGGATTTGATTTAGGTAATACCTGAATGGTCATCTATTTCTGCTTTATTGACTATGCCAAAGCCTTTGACTGTGTAGATCACAATAAACTATGGAAAATTCTGAAAGAGATGGGAATACCAGACCACCTGATCTGCCTCTTAAGAAATCTGTATACAGGTCAGGAAGCAACAGTTAGAACTGGTCATGGAACAACAGACTGGTTCCAAATAGGAAAAGGAGTACATCAAGGCTGTATATTGTCACCATGTTTATTTAACTTATATGCAGAGTACATTATGAGAAATGCTGGACTGGAAAAAACACAAGTTGGAATCAAGATTGCTGGGAGAAATATCAATAACCTCAGATATGCAGATGACATGACTCTTATGGCAGAAAGTGAAGAGGGGCTAAAAAGCCTCTTGATGAAAGTGAAAGTGGAGAGTGAAAAGGTTGGCTTAAAGCTCAACATTCAGAAAACGAAGATCATGGCATCTGGTCCCATCACTACATGGGAAATAGATGGAGAAACAGTGGAAACAGTGTCAGACTTTGTTTTTCTGGGCTCCAAAATCACTGCAGATGGTGACTGCAGTCATGAAATTAAAAGACGCTTGCTCCTTGGAAGGAAAGTCATGACCAACCTAGATAGCATATTCAAAAGCAGAGACATTACTTTACCAACAAAGGTTCGCCTAGTCAAGGTTATGGTCTTTCCTGTGGTCATGTATGGATGTGAGAGCTGGACTGTGAAGAAGGCTGAGCGCCGAAGAATTGATGCTTTTGAACTGTGATGTTGGAGAAGACTCTTGAGAGTCCCTTGGACTGCAAGAAGATCCAACCAGTCCATTCTGAAGGAGATCAATCCTGGAATTTCTTTAGAAGGAATGATGCTAAAGCTGAAACTCCAGTATTTTGGCCACCTCACGCGAAGAGTTGACTCATTGGAGAAGACTCTGATGCTGGGAGGGATTGAGGGCAGGAGGAGAAGGGGACGACAGAGGATGAGATGGCTGGATGGCATCACTGACTCGATGGGTATGAGTCTGGGTGACCTCCGGGAGCTGGTGATGGACAGGGAGGCCTGGCGTGCTGCGGTTCATGGGGTCGCAAAGAGTCGGACACGACTGAGCGACTGATCTGATCTGATCTGATCTGAATGGTCTAGTGGTTTTCCCCACTTTCTTCAGTTTAAGTCTGAATTTGGCATTAAAGAGTTTATGATCTGAGCCACAGTCAGCTCCCAGTCTTGTTTTTGCTGCCTATATAGATCTCTTCTATCTTTGGCTGCAAAGAATATAATCAATCTGATTTTGGTATTGACCATCTGGTTACGTCAATGTGCAGAGTCTTCTCTTGAGTTGTTGGAAGAGGGTGTTTGCTATGACCAGTGTGTTCTGTTGGCAAAACTCTATTGGTCTTTGCCCTGCTTCATTCCATATTCCAAGGCCAAATTTGCCTGTTACTCCAGATGTTTCTTTACTTCCTACTTTTGTATTCATTGGTCTTTGCCCTGCTTCATTCCATATTCCAAGGCCAAATTTGCCTGTTACTCCAGGTGTTTCTTTACTTCCTACTTTTGTATTCCAGTCCCCTATAATGAAAAAGACATCTTTTGGGGTGTTAATTCTAGAAGGTATTGTAGGTCTTCATAGAACCATTCAACTTCAGCTTCTTTAGGATTATTGGTCAAGGCATAGGCTTGGATTACCGTGATATTGAATGGTTTGTCTTGGAAATGAAAGGAGATCATTCTGTTATTTTTGAGAATGCATCCAAGTACTTCATCGGACTCTTTTGTTGACTATGATGGCTGCTCCATTTCTTCTAAGGTATTCTTTCCCACAGTAGTAGATACAATGGTTATCTGAGTTAAATTCACCCATTCAAGTCCATTTTAGTTAGCTGATTCCTAAAATGCTGACATTCACACTTCCCATCTCTTTTGACCACTTCCAATTTGCCTTGATTCAAGAACCTAACATTCCAGGTTCATATGCAATATTGCTCTTTACAACATTGGAACTTGTTTCTATCACCAGTCACATCCACAACTGGGTGCTGTTTTTTCTTTGGCTCCGTCCATCAATCGTTCTGGAGTTATTTCTCCACTGATCTCCAGTAGCATATTGGGAACCAACCGATCTGGAGAGTTCATCTTTCTGTGTCCTATATTATGCCTTTTCATATCTTAAGGTAAGCTATCTCAGATCCTTTTTCATATCTGTAAATTATTTATGCTAAAGTAATGAAGATAAGTGGTCATGTATGCATGTGAGAGTTGGACTGTGAAGAAGGCTGAGCACTGAAAAACTGATGCTTTTGAACTGTGGTGTTGGAAAAGACTCTTGAGAGTCCCTTGGACTGCAAGGAGATCCAACCAGTCCATTCTGAAGGAGATCAGCCCTGGGATTTCTTTGGAAGGATTGATGCTAAAGCTGAAAATCCAGTACTTTGGCCACCTCATGCAAAGAGTTGACTCACTGAAAAAGACTCTGATGCTGGGAGGGAATGGGGGCAGGAGGAGAAGGGAATGACAGAGGATGAGATGGCTGGATGGCATCACTGACTCGATGGACATGAGTCTGAGTGAACTCTGGGAGTTGATGATTGACAGGGAGGTCTGGCGTGATGCGATTCATGGGGTCACAAAGAGTCAGGCATGACTGAGTGACTGAACTGAATGGAATGAAGATAAGACCATTATATCTACTACTGTGGGCAGGAATGCCTTAGAAGAAATGGAGTAGCCATCATGGTCAACAAGAGTCTGAAATGCAGTGCTTGGATGCAATCTCAAAAACGACAGATGATCTCTATTCGTTCCAAGGCAAACCATTCTATATCACAGTAATCCAAGTTTATGTCCCAAACAGTAATGCTAAAGAAGCTAAAGTTGAATGGTTCTATGAAGACCTACAAGACATTTTAGATCTAACACCTAAAAAAGATGTCCTTTTCATTATAGGGGACTGGAATGCAAAAGTAGGAAGTCAAGAAACACCTGGAGTAACAGGCAAGTTTGGCCTTGGAGTATCGAAGAAGTAGGGAAAAGGCTAAGAGTTTTGTCAAGAGAATGCACTGGTCATAGCAAACACCCTCTTCCAAAAACAGAAGAGAAGACTCTACACATGGACATCACAAGATGGTCAACACTAAAATCAGATTGATTATTTTCTTTGCAGCCAATATGGAGAAGATATATATATATCTTCTCCATATATATATGAGAGGGATTGAGGGCAGGAGGAGAAGGGGATGACAGAGGATGAGATGGCTGGATGGCATCACTGACTCAATGAATGTGAGTCTGAGTGACCTCCGAGAGCTGGTGATGGATAGGGAGGCCTGGCGTGCTGCAGTTCATGGGGTCACAAAGAGTCAGACACGACTGAGTGACTGATTTGATCTGATCTGATATATAAGATATATATATATATATATATATATATATATATATATATATAGTTAGCAAAAACAAGACAGGGAGCTGACTGTGGCTCAGATCATGAACCCCTTATCGCCAAAGTCAGACTTAAATTGAAGAAAGTGGGGAAAACCACTAGACCATTCAGGGATGACCTAAATTAAATCCCTTATGATTACACAAAGGAAGTGAGAAATAGATTTAAGGGACTAGATCTGATAGACAGAGTGCCTGATGAACTATGGATGGAGGTTCATGACATTGTACAGGAGACAGGGATCAAGACCATCCCCATTGAAAAGAAATGCAAAAAAGCAAAATGGCTGTCTGGGGAGGACTTAAAAATAGCTGTGAAAAGAATAGCAGTGAAAAGCAAAGGAGAATAGGAAAGATATAAACATCTGAATGCAGAGTTCCAAAGAATATCAAGAAGAGATAAGAAAGCCTTCCTCAGTGATCAATGCAAAGAAATAGAGGAAAACAATAGAATTGTAAAGACTAGAGATCTCTTCAAGAAAATCAGAGATACCAAGGGAACATTTCATGCAAAGATGGGCTCGATAAAGGACAGAAATGGTCTGGACCTAACAGAAGCAGAAGATATTAAGAAGAGGTGGCAAGAATACACAGAAGAACTGTACAAAAAAGATCTTCATGACCCAGATAATCAGATGGTGTGATCACTGACCTAAGCCAGACATCCTGGAATGTGAAGTCAAGTGGGCCTTACAAAGCATTACTACGAACAAAGCTAGTGGAGGTGATGGAATTCCAGTTGAGCTATTTCAAATCCTGAAAGATGATGCTGTGAAAGTGCTGCACTCAATATGCCAGCAAATTTGGAAAACTCAGCATTGGCCACAGAACTGGAAAAGGTCAGTTTTCATTCCAATCCCAAAGAAAGGCATCGAGAAAGAATGTTCAAACTACCTCACAGTTGCACTCATCTCACACACTAGTAAAGTAATGCTCAAAATTCCCCGTGCCAGGCTTCAGCAATATGTGAACTGTGAATTTTCTGATGTTCAAGCTGGTTTTAGAAAAAGCAGAGGAACCAGAGATCAAATTGCCAACATCCGCTGGATCACTGAAAAAGCAAGAGAGTTCCAGAAAAACATCTATTTCTGCTTTATTGACTATGCCAAGGCCTTTAACTGTGTGGATCACAATCAACTGTGGAAAATTCTGAGAGATGGGAATACCAGATCACCTGATCTGCTTCTTGAGAAATTTGTATGCAGGTGAGGAAGCAACAGTTAGAACTGGACATGGAACAACAGACTGGTTCCAAATAGGAAAAGGAGTACGTCAAGGCTGGATATTGTGACCCTGTTTATTTAACTTATATGCAAAGTACATCATGAGAAACGCTGGGCTGGAAGAAGCGCAAGCTGGAATCAAGATTGCTGGGAGAAATATCGATAAATTCAGATATGCAGATGACACCACCATTATGACAGAAAGTGAAGAGGAACTAAAAAGCCTCTTGATGAAAGTGAAAGAGGAGAGTGTAAAAGTTGGCTTAAAGCTCAACATTCATAAAACTAAGATCATGGCATCTGGTCCCATCACTTCATGGGAAATAGATGAGAAACAGTGGAAACAATGTCAGACTTTATTTTTTGGGGGTCCAAAATCATTGCAGATGGTGATTGCAACCATGAAATTGAAAGACACTCACTCCTTGGAAGGAAAGTTATGACCAACCTAGATAGCATATTCAAAAGCAGAGACATTACTTTGCCAACAAAGATCCATCTAGTCAAGGCTATGGATTTTCCAGTGGTAGTGTATGGATATGAGAGTTGGACTGTGAAGAAAGCTGAGGGCCGAAGACTTGATGCTTTTGAGCTGTGGTGTTGGAGAAGACTCTTGAGAGTCCCTTGGACTGCAAGGAGATCCAACCAGTCCATCCTAAAGGAGATCAGTCCTGGGTGTTCATTGGAAGGACTGATGCTCAAGTTGAAACTCCAATACTTTGGCCACCTCATGTGAAGAGCTGACTCATTGGAAAAGACCCTGATGCTGGGAGGGATTGGGGGAAAGAGGAGAAGGGAACAAGAGAGGATGAGATGGCTGGATGGCATCACTGACTCGATGGACATGAGTCTGAGTGAACTCTGGATGTTGGTGATGGACAGGGAAGCCTGGCGTGCTGTGATTCATAGGGTCTCACAGAGTTGTACACGAGTCAGTGACTGACCTGACCTGAACTGAACTGAATAAAGATAACATCATGAACTCTAAAGAGGGTTAGTCAAATGTGGAGTTTTGGATTGCAGATAGGGAACAGGGAAGAGGTGATCAAAGTTATTATACCTTTTTTTTCTTTTTTTTTTTTTTTTAATTTGAGCTGGAGAAATCACAGAATCATTTTTGCTCTCTTGGCAAGTCTGCTTCACATTCTGCCTCAGACCAAGAAGCACAAGGAGCATGAGTATTAAAAACACAAAAGAAGTTAAGCAAACATTTCAGAAGATTGCAAAAAGGTACAGATAAGGTTCAAGAAACTTATTACCCTCCAGATGATTTATCTATTTCTCATTTAACACAAGTCCTATTTTATTATTTTCTGTTCAAATATTTTATTGTAGTCACACCAATTTTTAAAAAGCTTAGCATATGACTTCATAAGAGATTAATCTCAATATAAGATTTTCATAAATAGTGCACTAAAACCTCAGTCCAAAGCAAAGTTCCATTTAGATAAATAGCTCTGAGTCAAACAGAGTCAGATTACTATTACTTGCACTACACAATCAGAGCAGAATGGTGAGAGAAAACAAAAGCATGTGTATGAGAAAATGGAGGTTTAGAGGCATAACAGAAGAGGCTCCATTCAAAATACAGGCAAGCTTTCCTTCTAATATTTGAAACAAATACATGAATATTTGAATACTTCAAATATTTGAAACACATACTTCTATCGGGCAGTATTAAAATGAATGGTTGGAAAGTTACAGAAAAATTCATGACTTAAAATACAATGCTATAATCATTATACATTCACATAATTGTGAATGCAATTGCTTATTGAGTCACATGGGTCTTCCTGTTGACCAATGAAAGTTCAGTTCTGTGGAGCCCTGCAGAGAAGAAAACATGATGAATGGACAGTTCAGCTATCAGATGAGATCAGATCAGTCGTTAAGTCGTGTCCGACTCTTTGTGACCCCATGAATCACAGCACGCCAGGCCTCCCTGTCCATCACCAGCTCCCAGAGTTCACTGAGACCCACGTCCATCGAGTCAGTGATGCCATCCAGCCATCTCATCCTCTGTCATCCCCTTCTCCTCCTGCCCCCAATCCCACCCAGCATCAGAGTCTTCTCCAATGAGTCAACTCTTTGCATGAGGTGGCCAAAGTACTGGAGTTTCAGCTTTAGCATCATTCCTTCCAAAGAAATCCCAGGGCTGATCTCCTTCAGAATGGACTGGTTGGATCTCCTTGCAGTCCAAGGGACTCTAAAGAGTCTTCTCCAACTCCAATAGTTCAAAAGCATCAAGTCTTCGGCACTCTGCCTTCTTCACAGTCCAGCTCTCACATCCATACGTGACCACAGGAAAAAACATAGCCTTGACTAGACGAAACTTTGTTGGCAAAGTAATGTCTCTGCTCTTGAATATGCTATCTAGGTTGGTCATAACTTTCCATCCAAGGAGCAAGTGTCTTTTAATTTCATGGCTGCAGTCACCATCTGCAGTGATTTTAGAGCCCAGAAAAATAAAGTTTGACACTGTTTCCACTGTTTCCCCATCTATTTCCCATGAAGTGATGGGACCAGATGCCATGAACTTCATTTTCTTTTTTTTTTTTTATTACTTACTTTTTTTTTTTTTTTTTCAGATATAATATTATACATATTTCAATGCTATTCTCCCCAATCATCCCACCCTCTCCCGGACACAGAGTCCAAAAGTCTGTTCTATACATCAGTGTCTCTTTTGCTGTCTCATAAATAGGGTTATTTTTACCATCTTTCTAAATTCCATATATATGCGTTAGTATACTGTATTTGTGTTTTTGTTTCTGGCTTACTTCACTCTGTATAATAGGCTCCAGTTCCATCCACCTCCTTAGAACTGATTCAAATGTATTCTTTTTAATGGCTGAGTAATACTCCATTGTGTATATGTACCACCGCTTGCTTATCCATTCATTTGTGGATGGACATCTAGGTTGCTTCCACGTTCTGGCTATTGTAAAACAGTGCTGCTATGAACATTGGGGTACACGTGTCTCTTTCAATTCTGGTTTTCTCAGTGTATATGCCCAGCAGTGGGATTGCTGGATCATAAGGCAGTTCTATTCCCAGTTTTTTGAGGAATCTCCATACTGTTCTCCATAGTGGCTGTACTAGTTTGCATTCCCACCAACAGTGTAAGAGGGTTCCCTTCTCTCCGCACCCTCTCCAGCATTTATTGCTTGTGGACTTTTGGATAGCAGCCATTCTGATTGGCATAAAATGGTACCTCATAGTGGATTTGATTTTCATTTCTCTGATAATGAGTGATGATGAGCATCTTTTCATGTGTTTGTTAGCCATCTGTATGTCTTCTTTGGAGAAATGTCTATTTATTTCTTTGGCCCATTTTTTGATTGGGTCATTTATTTTTCTGGAATTGAGCTGTAGGAGTTGCTTGTATATTTTTGAGATTAGTTGTTTGTCAGTTGCTTCATTTGCTATTATTTTCTCCCATTCTGAAGGCTGTCTTTTCACCTTGCTTATAGTTTCCTTTGCTGTGCAGAAGCTTTTAAGTTTGATTAAGTCCCATTTGTTCATTTTTTATTTTATTTCCGATATTCTGGGAGGTGGGTCATGGAGGATCCTGCTGTGATGTAAGTCAGAGAGTGTTTTGCCTATGTTTTCTTCTAGGAGTTTTACGGTTTCTGGTCTTACATTTAGCTCTTTAGTCCATTTTGAGTTTATTTTTGTGTATGGTGTTAGAAAGTGTTCTAGTTTCATTCTTTTACAAGTGTTTGACCAGTTTTCCCAGCACCACTTGTTAAAGAGACTGTCTTTAATCCATTGTATATTCTTGCCTCCTTTGTCAAAGATAAGGTGACCATATGTGCGTGGATTTATCTCTGGGCTTTCTATTTTGTTCCATTGATCTATATTTCTGTCCTTGTGCCAGTACCATACTGTCTTGATGACTGTGGCTTTGTAGTAGAGCCTGAAGTCAGGCAGGTTGATTCCTCCAGTTCCGTTCTTCTTTCTCAAGATAGCTTTGGCTATTCGAGGTTTTTTGTATTTCCATACAAATTGAGAAATTATTTGTTCTAGCTCTGTGAAGAATACCGTTGGTAGCTTGATGGGGATTGCATTGAATCTATAAATTGCTTTGGGTAGTATACTCATTTTCACTATATTGATTCTACCAATCCATGAACATGGTATATTTCTCCATCTATTAGTGTCCTCTTTGATTTCTTTCACCAGTGTTTTATAGTTTTCTATATATAGGTCTTTAGATTCTTTAGGAAGATACATTCCTAAGTATTTTATTGTTTTCATTGCAATGGTGAATGGAATTGTTTCCTTAATTTCTCTTTCTATTTTCTCGTTATTAGTGTGCAGGAATGCAAGGGATTTCTGTGTGTTGATTTTATATCCTGCAACTTTACTATATTCATTGATTAGTTCTAGTAATTTTCTGGTGGAATCTTTAGGGTTTTCTACATAGAGGATCATGTCATCTGCAAACAGTGAGAGTTTTACTTCTTCTTTTCCAATTTGGATTCCTTTTATTTCTTTTTCTGCTCTGATTGCTGTGGCCAAAACTTCCAAAACTATGTTGAATAGTAATGGTGAAAGTGGGCATCCTTGTCTTGTTCCTGACTTTAGAAGAAATGCTTTCAATTTTTCACCATTGAGGATAATGTTTGCTGTGGGTTTGTCATATATAGCTTTTATTATGTTGAGGTATGTTCCTTCTATTCCTGCTTTCTGGAGAGTTTTTATCATAAATGGATGTTGAACTTTGTCAAAGGCTTTCTCTGCATCTATTGAGATAATCATATGGTTTTTATTCTTCAGTTTGTTAATGTGGTGTATTACGTTGATTGATTTGCGGATATTGAAGAATCCTTGCATTCCTGGGATAAAGCCCACTTGGTCATGGTGTATGATCTTTTTAATGTGTTGTTGGATTCTGATTGCTAGAATTTTGTTAAGGATTTTTGCATCTATGTTCATCAGTGATATTGGCCTGTAGTTTTCTTTTTTTGTGGGATCTTTGTCAGGTTTTGATATTAGGGTGATGGTGGTCTCATAGAATGAGTTTGGAAGTTTGCCTTCCTCTGCAATTTTCTGGAACAGTTTGAGTAGGATAGGTGTTAGCTCTTCTCTAAATTTTTGGTAGAATTCAGCTGTGAAGCCATCTGGACCTGGGCTTTTGTTTGCTGGAAGATATCTGATTACAGTTTCAATTTCCGTGCTTGTGATGGGTCTGTTAAGATTTTCTATTTCTTCCTGATCCAGTTTTGGAAAGTTGTACTTTTCTAAAAATTTGTCCATTTCTTCCACATTGTCCATTTTATTGCCATATAATTGCTGATAGTAGTCTCTTATGATCCTTTGTATTTCTGTGCTGTCTGTTGTGATCTCTCCATTTTCAATTCTGATTTTATTGATTTGATTTTTCTCCCTTTGTTTCTTGATGAGTCTGGCTAGTGGTTTGTCAATTTTATTTACCCTTTCAAAGAACCAGCTTTTGGCTTTGTTGATTTTTGCTATGGTCTCTTTTGTTTCTTTTGCATTTATTTCTGCCCTAATTTTTAGGATTTCTTTCCTTCTACTAACCTTGGGGTGCTTCATTTCTTCCTTTTCCAGTTGCTTTAGGTGTAGAGTTAGGTTATTTATTTGGCTTTTTTCTTGTTTCTTGAGATATGCCTGTATTGCTATGAACTTTCCCCTTAGGACTGCTTTTACAGTGTCCCACAGGTTTTGGGTTGTTGTGTTTTCATTTTCTTTCGTTTCTATGCAGAATTTGATTTCTTTTTTGATTTCTTCTGTGATTTGTTGGTTATTCAGGAATGTGTTGTTCAGCCTCCATATGTTGGACTTTTTAATAGTTTTTCTCCTGTTATTGAGATTTACTCTTACTGCATTGTGGTCAGAAAAAATGCTTGGGATGATTTCAATTTTTCTGAACTTACCAAGGCTAGATTTATGGCCCAGGATGTGGTCTATCCTGGAGAAGGTTCCGTGTGCACTTGAGAAAAAGGTGAAATTCATTGTTTTGGGATGAAATGTCCTATAGATATCAATTAGGTCTAACTGGTCTATTGTATCGTTTAAAGTTTGTGCTTCCTTGTTAATTTTCTGTTTAGTTGATCTATCCATTGGTGTGAGTGGGGTATTAAAGTCTCCCACTATTATTGTGTTATTGTTGATTTCTCCTTTCATACTTGTTAGTATTTGTCTTATATATTGCGGTGCTCCTAAGTTGGGTGCATATATATTTATAATTGTTATATCTTCTTCTTGGATTGATCCTTTGATCATTATGTAGTGACCTTCTTTGTCTCTTTTCACATCCTTTGTTTTAAAGTCTATTTTATCTGATATGAGTATTGCTACTCCTGCTTTCTTTTGGTCTCTATTTGCATGGAAAATTTTTTTCCAGCCCTTGACTTTCAGTCTGTATGTGTCCCCTGTTTTGAGCTGGGTTTCTTGTAGACAACATATGTAGGGGTCTTGTTTTTGTATCCATTCAGCCAGTCTCTGTCTTTTGGTTGGGGCATTCAACCCATTTACATTTAAGGTAATTAATGATAAATATGATCCCGTTGCCATTTACTTTGTTGTTTTGGGTTTGAATTTATATATCCTTTTTGTGTTTCCTGTCTAGAGAATGTCCTTTAGTATTTGTTGGAGAGCTGGTTTGGTGGTGCTGAATTCTCTCAGCTTTTGCTTGTTTGTAAAGGTTTTGATTTCTCCTTCATATTTGAATGAGATCCTTGCTGGGTACAATAATCTGGGCTGTAGGTTCTTTTCTTTCATCACTTTAAGTATGTCTTGCCATTCCCTCTTGGCTTGGAGAGTTTCTATTGAAAGATCAGCTGTTATCCTTATGGGAATTCCCTTGTGTGTTATTTGTTGTTTTTCCCTTGCTGCTTTTAATATTTGTTCTTTGTGTTTGATCTTTGTTAATTTGATTAATATGTGTCTTGAGGTGTTTCGCCTTGGGTTTATCTTATTTGGGACTCTCTGGGTTTCTTGGACTTGAGTGATTATTTCCTTCCCCATTTTAGGGAAGTTTTCAACTATTATCTCCTCTAGTATCTTCTCATGGTCTTTCTTTTTGTCTTCTTCTTCTGGGACTCCTATGATTCAAATATTGTAACGTTTAAGATTGTCCTGGAGGTCTCTGAGATTGTCCTCATTTCTTTTAATTCGTTTTTCTTTTCTCTCCCCTGATTCATTTATTTCTGCCATTCTATCTTCTAATTCACTAATTCTATCTTCTGCCTCTGTTATTCTACTATTTGTTGCCTCCAGAGTGTTTTGGATATCATTTATTGCATTATTCATTATATATTGACTCTTTTTTATTTCTTCTAGGTCCTTGTTAAATCTTTCTTGCATCTTCTCAATGCTTTTCTCCAGGCTATTTATCCATGATTCCATTTTGCTTTCCAGATTTTGGATTAATTTCACTATCATTATTTGGAATTCTTTATCAGGTAGGTTCGCTATTTCTTCCTCTTTTGTTTGGTTTGGTGGGCATTTATCCTGTTCCTTTACTTGCTGGGAATTCTTCTGTCTCTTCATCTTGTTTAAATTGCTGAGTTTGGGGTGTCTTTACTGTATTCTGGTAGTCTGTGGAGTTCTCTTTATTGTGGCGTTTCTGCACTATATGTGGGTTTGTACCGGTGCCTTGTCGAGGTTTCTTGTTTATGGAAGCTTGTGTCGGTGTTCTGGTGGGTGGAGCTGGATTTTTTTTCTCTGGGGTGCAGTGGAGTGTCTAGTAGTAAGTTATGAGATGTCTATGATTTTGGGGTTGCTTTGTGTAGCCTGTGTATTGGAGCTCAGGGCTGTGTTCTTGTTTTTCTGGAGAATTTGCTTGGTATGTCTTGTGGTGGAACTTGCTGGTCTTTGTGTGATGCTTGGTTTCAGTGTAGGTATGGAGGCTTTTAATGAGCTCCTGTCAATTAATGTTTCGTGGGATCAGGGTATGGACTTAAGCCTCCTGGTTCCAGTTATCGGTCTTATTTTTACAGTAGTCTCAAAAACTTCTTCTTCTATAACGCATTCCACAACTGGACCTCTCAGAGATGTTCACGGAGTTATACAGAGAAGGAAAAAAGCGAGGAAGGAGACAGAGGTGGTCAGGAGGATAAAAGGAGGGAATGTGAAGGAGAGAGACAGATCTAGTCAGTAATCAGTAAATAAAAGAAAAAAGGAAAGGAAAAAAGCAAAGGACAAAATGGAAAAAAAAAAAAAAAAAAACAGGGTCGCAAAAGTTATATCTAAACGTGGAGATTAAAGAAGTACTAGAGGATAAAAAAAATAAAAATAAAACCAACAAAAAACAAACAACAACCAAAAAAAACTAAAAGAAGGAAAAAAAATTTGTTTTCCTTTTTCCAATTAAAAAATAATAAAAATTAAAAAAATATATTAAAAAAAGAAAAAAAAAGGAAATAATGATGGTAAAAATAGTAACAATATATATAAGAGTTTCTCTATTATTGTTGTGGGTTCAGTTCATTTTCAGCTAATTCCTTGTTCCGGGTTAAATTTCTCAAGATCTATAGGTCCCTTTCTCTGTAGTTGGTCTGTATAGTCCTTTGTTCTGTGCACAGTCTGGCGGTGTTCTGGGCTAGGACCGGCCACTTGTGTGGTCGGCGCTGCACAATCTGGACTGCCCGCCCAAACCACTCCGATCAGGCAGCACTCCGGACAATCAGGCCAATGCAGTCTGCGCCGTGGCCCGCAGAGGGGGAGCGGCCGGCGAGGGGTTGGGTCGCGCGGGAATGGCCGGCGGGTGGGGGGGGGCGGGGCGGCCCTCGTGGGAGCCGCCGGCACAGCGGGCGGGGGCACGCCTGCGCGGGAGCAGCTGCGGCCCGCGCGGGGCCCGGCCGGCGGGGGAGCGTCCAGCGGGGGAGAGTCCCGCGGGGGGCGCCCCGCCCCCGGGGGCCGGCTGGCGGGGGAGCGTCCTGCGTGGGAGCAGCCCGCGGCGTCTCCCTGCCCAGCCCCGGTTCGCCCATGGCAGATGCGGGCGTTTGCGATGATGCTTCTCTACTGTGGAAGTTACCGCAGGGCCCGCAGTTTGTGGGTTTTAATTGTTTAATTGTTTTCCTCCCTGTTATGATATTCTCCGTGTTTCCCAGGTTTGGCACAGACTCCGCAGGAAGAGTGTTTCCTGGTGTTTGGAACCTTCTCTTTTTCTTTTAAGACTCCCTTCCCCGGACAGAGGTCCGCCCCTCCCTCTTTGTCTCTCTCTGGCTTCTATATTCTTTCCTACCTCCTTTAGAAGACAGTGAGTTGCTTTTCTGGGTGTCCGACTTCCTCTGCCAGCAGTCTGAAGCTGTTTGTGGAATTTACTCTGCGCCCAGATGTCCCTTTGATGAATTTGTGGAGGAGAAAGCGTATTCCCTGTCCTAATCCTCTGCCATCTTAACCGGAAGTCTTCATTTTCTGAATATTGAGCTTTAAGCCAACTTTTTCACTCTCCACTTTCACTTTCATCAAGAGGCTTTTTAGTTCCTCTTCACTTTCTGCCATAAGGGTAGTGTTATCTGCATATTTGATGTTATTGATATTTCTCCTGGCAATCTTGATTCCAGCTTGTGTTTCTTCCAGCCCAGCATTTCTCATGATGTACTCTGCATATAAGTTAAATAAACAGGGTGACAATATACAGCCTTGACGTACTCCTTTTCTTATTTGGAACCAGTCTGTTTTTCCATGTCCAGTTCTAACTGTTGCTTCCTGACCTGCATATAGGTTTCTCAAGAGGCAGATCAGGTGGTCTGGTATTCCCATCTCTCTCAGAATTTTCCACAGTTGATTGTGATCCATGCATTCAAAGGCTTTGGCATAGTCAATAAAGCAGAAATAGATGTTTTTCTGGAACTCTCTTGCTTTTTCCACGATCCAGTAGATGTTGGCAATTTGATCTCTGGTTCCTCTGCCTTTTCTAAAACCAGCTTGAACATCAGGAAGTTCACGGTTCACATATTGCTGAAGCCTGGTTTGGAGAATTTTGAGCATTACTATACTAGCATGTGAGATGAGTGCAATTGTGTGGCAGTTTGAGCATTCTTTGGCATTGCCTTTCTTTGGGATTGGGATGAAAACTGACCTTTTCCAGTTCCAAAGTATCCTCACATTCTAAAACCCTGTCATCAATTAACTTATATTTAGCGTCCAGATCATCTCATTTGCCCAACATCACATGTAGTCCAAAGACACCTGGATGTGAGTCATTATTTGATATACGAGGTAGGGAATTTATGACTGTCACATTTGACAAAAGATGAGATTACGTTCAGGGTAGTCATGTGATTTGCTCCTCCAAACCCATCTAGTGGTAGAAATCCCACTAATCGTGACATTTATTAATCAGTTCTCAGGCCATGTTCTATGACTCTTACATGTGCCATCCTGAAAATATGAAAATAATTTCAGCAGTGGGAAAACTGAAGCTCTAACAATAGCCTTGTAGTTACCTCTACTAGTCTCATTTCATAGACAAAGATGTCAAAGCTTGGAAAGTAGTAGATTAAAACCCGGAGAGGCTGGCTCTAGAGCTTACCCTCCATGTCAGGGCATTAATCGAATGGACAACACCATGGATGGGCTCTGTTTCTGAGTGTACACATGTGAATGACACATATTGCCCTTGCCAACCTGCTTTAAACTGAGCTTCTCCAATCAGGGGAGAAACAATGAACTTTATTTCAAATATTGTTTTCATTGGAGATTCTAACAAGAGTGAAAACAATCTTTCTGTGACCTTACCTCCACTCACAGTATCAGGTCTTCCAAGTGTGTTAACATGGGGCTTCTTGATCAGGGTCTGTGGGCAGAGTTTTTTTGAGGGTGGGGAATGTCATTTCTCAAAACTGTAGAGGACAAATGACATCATTAATCTCACTAATGTCTAGCTATAATTTAGCATTTCATTCTCTTTAACTATAGGCAAAAGAAAGACACAATAGTATCAGCAATGCCAATGGTTTCTCCACAATTGCAAGTACAGATTATTTATATCTTATGAGTTTTGTTACAAAGACCTCAACTACATAACTGATATTTTGAAATTATCTGCTGTTACTTGGCACACATCTAGATATTATTTTGTGAACTGTGGTGTTTGAGAAGACTCTTGAGAGTCCCTTGGACTGCAAGGAGATCCAACCAGTCCATTCTGAAGGAGATCAGCCCTGGGATTTCTTTGGAAGGACTGATGCTAAAGCTGAAATTCCAGTACTTTGGCCACCTCATGGCAAGAGTTGACTCATTGGAGAAGACTCTGATGCTGGGAGGGATTGGGGGCAGGAGGAGAAGGGGATGACAGAGGATGAGATGGCAGGATGGCATCACTGACTCCATGGATGTAAGTCTCAGTGACCTCCGGGAGTTGGTGCTGGACAGGGAGGCCTGGCGTGCTACAATTCATGGGGTCACAAAGAGTCAGACACGACTGAGCAACTGATCTGATCTGATCTGATATTGACTATACAAATTTTGAAATGATCATTTTATTTCAATAAAATTTGTTTCTCTTGTAATCCCATGCATTTTGTCTTATGTGTTTAAAGCCATTATTCTTAGAAGTATCCTGAGGCTTTCCCAGATTGACAAAACTGGGTTCAATGGAATGAATATAGCTAGAAGGGAAAACTTGGATTGCAAAATAAATGTCAATCTCTGCAAATTTACTGGTGTGATCATCTGAAAATCAGACATTTTGCCCATGTCTCAAGTGCATGTTTCACAGGGAGGTTGTGAAAAATATATAGAAATATTATATATATAATTTATATAGATTATAAAATTATAATTATAATTTAGAACATATAATTTATAAAATTATAATTACATAATTATAATTACATAAATATATTATTAAATATATTTTATATGCATTAATTATTAAATATATTATATTATAGATAATATTATATAATTATAATTATATAACTTGTATATAAATATATATAAATCATGCATGTTAAATATGATCTAATATTTTTAAATGTCTTATATTTTAAAAATTAAATATTTTATATTTTGAAAAAGAACAAAAAGAGAATAAAAATAGCATGAACAAGTGAAACTGGTTTTTACATAGCATGTGAGCCTAGTTTCTAAGGAATTTGCTTGGGTGCTTACAGTAAATTTAGTGTGACGTTATGTATAGTCACATAGTGTCATGAACTTGGAGCCACATCAATTGCTTGTTATTTATTTAGTAATCTTTAACCTTTGTCTTCATTTTAGCGTTTTGAGTTTGTACCTCTGGATGGAACCAGGCCCATAGGTAGATGATGGTAAGCGTACAGAAGCCCAAAATGTACTACAGGGTGTTTAAGGACAGGGAGTGACCTTAATTAGTGCCAAACAACTTCTATCAACAGTGAAGATGGGAACCTATAGCACACTGGGGGTACATTTGACCCAATCCTGATAGTGGGGTTAGGGGTAGATAAAAAGACTGATTTCTCAGTCCAGAGTTTTTCCTACTCATGTTGATAAAATGACAGCAAGTTTCAAGGAAAAGCTGCAGGATTGATTTTGTTTGCCCTTGGTGCTGGAGCCCTCTGGAGTTTCAGGAGACAAATGTTCTAGAAACTTCTGATTTAGCTGTTATGTAGCAGCCAGTGGCCAAAGCTCACCCACTATTGAAGTTATTGCATAGTTGAGCAATAACTGAGCATATTGCTGGGAAGTTATTGCATTTGTTGAGCTCTGAGTGGGACCAAAGTGGACTAGAGTTCATCAACCTGGACTAGCCTACCTTTAATTTGAAATGAAGCTTATTGAAGCTGAGGTGTAAGAAATGAAAAACAAACAGAAAGTGGCCTTCTTTTCATGAAGAAAGCCCTTTGATGTGTGTTTAGATACTTCCAATCACTCCACTCCTCTCTCTCTTGGTGCATTTTTAGTCTTTGCCAATGGGTAGTGCTGAATCAAGCAGCCAGCAGTCTCCTGGTGAATTGTGGCCACTGGACAAGGTGCACCCTGTCCTTAGATCTGATATGTGCTCAAATAATTTATTACCAATACTTAACAAAAGATAAAACTCAAATTGGGTTTCCCTGGTGGCTCAGCGGTAAAGAATCCACCTGAAATGCAAGAGCCACAGGAAACACAGATTCAATCCCTGGATTGGGAATATCCCCTGGAGGAGGACATGGCAACCCACTCCAGTATTCTTGCCTGGAGAATCGCATGGACAGAGGAGCCTGGCAGGCTACCATCCATAGGGTCACAAAGAGTCAGACACGACTGACGTGACTTAGCAGGCATGCATGCAAAGCCCAAATTGTTTGCATCTCAATGTATTGAAACAACTCAAGGTGGATTGATGTTATGCTAGCTCGTGTCCTCTTAAGATGCTTTTTAATGATGAGCTCCACCATCAGTTTGGATGAAATGTGGAATCTTCTGTCTCTACCAGCTATTCCCAGACAGTCCTTTGTGGACCTCTTCCAACCACATTCTCTGGAGAGTGGGAGAGAATCATTTTGTAGGAGCCGTGCACTGGGATAATGTTGAAGATGTCCACCTTCTTGGGACTAGGGGTGTACACTGTGTACAGAGCCTTGATGGGGTTTGGTTGTCCCATACTTTCCACATGTTGGACCTCAGAACACATTTTCCAATAGTGCATCTTTTGGCATCTCGTGGTATGTTCTGCAGAGGACATGATAGTAAGGGTCCTTCTCTATAAGCACCTGCTGTGCATGCTCAGTTGTGTCCGACTCTTTGCAACCCCACGGCTGTAGCCTACCTTGCTTCTCTATCCATGGGATTTCCCAGGTAAGAATAGTGGAGTGGGTTGCCATTTCTTCTCCAGGGGATCTTCCTGACCCAGGGATTGAACTCACATCTCTTGAATCTCCTGCATTCACAGGCAGATTTTGTAGCCACTGTGCCAAATAGGAAACCCCATAAGTATCTGGATTTATGTCAGTCTTCCCCTATTAATAGATGGGAAGAAGGGATGCAAATATTGGGGAAAATTTTACATTGTAATAGGCATCCTACTATGGATGTGAACTTGGGGAAAGTCTGGGAGAAGGTGAGGGACAGAGAGGCCTGTCTGTGGTGTCTAGTCTGCAGTCTATGGGATTGCAGAGTCGGACACGACTTGGCGACCCAACAACAGCAACAAAAACAAGGCGCCCTACTAGGAAATGTACGTGTATTCACAAACCCAATTAATTTAGATAAGGAATTCAGTACAGAAAGTCATATTATTTTTTCCCTCTTGTACGCGCACCTTCCCTTCACAGGGTCAGGACTGGCAACTTCAGTTCAGTTCAGTTCAGTTGCTCAGTCATATCTGACTCTTTGCAACCCATGAATCACAGTACGCCAGGCCTCCCTGTCCATCACCAACTCCCGGAGTTCTCAAACTCATGTCCATCGAGGCAGCGATGCCATCCAGCCATCTCATCCTCTGTCGTCCCCTTCTCCTCCTGCCCCCAATCCCTCCCATCATCAGGGTCTTTTCCAATGAGTCATGAGGTGGCCAAAGTATTGGAGTTTCAACTTCCGCATCAGTCCTTACAATGAACACCCAGGACTGATCTCCTTTAGGATGGACTGGTTGAATCTACTTGCAGTCCAAGGGACTCTCAAGAGTCTTCTCCAACACCACAGTTCAAAAGCATCAGTTCTTCAGTGCTCAGCTTTCTTTATAGTTCAACTCTCACATCCATACATGACCACTGGAAAAACCATAGCCTTTAGATGGACCTTTGCTGGCAAAGTAATATCTCTGCTTTTTAATATGCTATCTAGGTTGGTCATAACTTTCCTTCCAAGGAGTAAGCATCTTTTAATTTCATGGCTGCAGTCATCATGTGCCATGATTTTGGAGCCCCCCAAAATAAAGTCTGACACTGTTGCCACTGTTTCCCCATCTAGTAGCCATGAAGTGATGGGACCAGATGCCATGATCTTCATTTTCTGAATGTTGAGCTTTAAGGCAACTTTTTCACTCTCTTTTTTCACTTTCATCAAGAGGCTTTTTAGTTCCTCTTCACTTTCTGCCATAAGCATGGTGTCATCTGCATATCTGAGGTTATTGATATTTCTTCCAGCAATCTTAATTCCAGCTTGTGCTTCTTCCAGCCCAGCATTTCTCATGATGTACTCTGCATATAAGTTAAATAAGCAGGGTGACAATATACAGCCTTGACATACTCTTTTTCCTATTTGGAACCAGTTTGTTGTTCCATGTCCAGTTCTAACTATTGCTTTCTCACCTGCATACAAATTTCTCAAGAGGCAGGTCAGGTGGTCTGGTATTCCCATCTCTTGAAGAATTTTCTACAGTTTATTGTGATCCACACAGTCAAAGGCTTTGGCATAGTCAGTAAAGCAGAAAATAGATGTTTTTCTGGAACTCTTTTGCTTTTTCCATGATCCAGAGGATGTTGGCAATTTGATCTCTGGTTCCTCTACCATTTCTAAAACCAGCTTGAACATCTGGGAGTTCATGGTTCATGTACTGCTGAAGTCTGGCTTGAAGAATTTTGAGCATTACTTTACTAGCGTGTGAGATAAGTGTAATTGTGCAGTAGTTTGAGCATTCTTTGGCATTGCCTTTCTTTGGGATTGGAATGAAAACTGACCTTTTCCAGTCCTGTGGCCACTGCTGAGTTCTCCAAATTTGCTGCCATATTGAGTGCAGCACTTTCACAGCATTATCTTTCGGGATTTGAAATAGCTCAACTGGAATTCCATCACCTCCACTAGCTTTGTTCATAGTGATGCTTTCTAAGGCCCACTTGACTTCATATTCCAGGATGTCTCGCTTTAGATGAGTGATCACACCATTGTGATTATCTGGGTTGTGAAGATCTTTTCTGTACAGTTCTTCTGTGTAGTCTTGCCACCTCTTCTTAATATCTTCTGCTTCTGTTAGGTCCATACCATTTCTGTCCTGTATCGAGCCCATCTTTGCATGAAATGTTCCCTTGGTAAATCAGACCTTTTTGACTGTAATACCACCATGGCAAATTGGATGCAGGTTAAATTATAATTTATGATCTGCACTGCACTTGATTCAAAGAGACTGACACATCAACTCAGTCAAGCTCTCTCACTCTTCCAATGCACATTTGGAGAAGCATTGTCATATGTTTCACTAATAATCAGTTACCAATTTGTCCTAAGATGCTCAAAAGAAGGTATTACGTTTTGCCCAAGAATATATCTGGGCAGCTTCAGTCAGTGTCGTGGCACAGTCTACAAAGATGATGCCGCTAATGAGTTGCCCATTGCATCTGTCACTGTGAATGGTGATCCCAGGCAGAGCATCCTTTGGAGAAGGTTCTGTTCATTTTAGTTGGAATCCTCTCCATGGTAAGGAAAGTACTCTCCTAAAGCAGATGGCTGTGTGTTTCATTGTTCTGGCTACATGGGTGAAAACAGCAGTGGTTTTAAAGGTGAAACACCAGCATTTGTGGCCCAGCTCTTTCACTAATTGCCTGTATAGTTTGAGGCAAATTAACATAATATCTCTGAGTCTCCAGCAAATCCAGCTCTGAAATGAAAATTGTAGCAGGCACTTTTCTAATTGTTGGGAGGATCAAATGATGCACACAGATAACAGCTATGAAAAAACTGGCAAAGAGCATTTTAGAGGTAAATCGGAATTGCTACAATGAATTTGTGGGTGATCCTCATTAATATTCCTTCCATGTTAAAATTCCTTTATTCTCAGCCATATATTGCAAATAGGTCTAATTTCAGTTTACCAGAAACAGTCACCTGGAAGTTTCTTAATTGATGTCAATGGGAAAACTGTTGCAAGTAATGGAAGTGTTTAAAGAGACAGTATAAGATTTTTCTATTAGGACACTTATAGAAAGCAAGGTTATATATCTTCCAAAATTCTTTTCCAGTTTTAACATTTGATTCTGTGAACACAAATTTTGCTTTACATGAATGCAAAGAAGATCCCAGGAAGCATTTGTGTCAGAAGGAAGGGATGTTATTTCTTCCTGTGGAATAATTTTCCACTGTCCTGTAATTAGCTGGTGCCCCTTCTTCCCCCAAGTTTCAGTTTGACCATCATTTCCATTCCATGCTGAAGCTTAAAATAAGACTGGAGGAAATTCAGCATACCTTCAAGGAGTTTCATCTTTTCCTGTGCCAGAGGTGTTCATTCTCAAAAAGGGCTTTGTGCTACTGCAAAAATGGTAGAAATCTGTCAGTGTAGGCATTAAGATCCTGTGCTTCAAAATCTTTATCAATCATCTTGTGTCCAGCACTTTAATAGCGCCTGATGGTTGCATGCTTTAGTTTGCTAGCATGAGTGATCAGTAAACAAGATAAAGCTCACAAAGTTTAATATATTAAACTGCTATGTAAACAGTCCCCTTATTTACAAGAAATTACTAATCTGGTCAGGACCCAGCGTTTGTTGTATAACCCACAGTGTTTAAAAATGGCTCTCATAGCCTCATCTGAAAAAAGAACTGCCTGAAATATATTAGAGGGAATTTTTTTTCTTTGATGTTCAACTGTAGTTAAAAGAATGTTGAATCATGAATGCTTAAGAACGATTTTAGAACACTTATGGAGGTTGTCAAGATAAAACCTTACAATTTTTCCAAACAGAGCTTTCAGTCTAGAAATATGATCTTGTTTCTTATTTTCGTATAGTTACCCAATTATAAAGTCATGGTCCTCTTTATTCTCCAAATTGTACAATGAGTTTCCTTCCTTGCAAGGGAGCTTTTATTTCCAGAGGCTATTCATACATCAGTGGACATTGTCTTCCTCTCTCTGAATATCATTTATAAAGAGAGAGGGCTGGGCCAAGTGGAAATCTTGAAGCTCCAACATTCTCATGGTTTTTCCCAGGAATACAGATCAACATAAATCTTAGCTCTGAATGGACATACAGAAAGATCTATAGTTGAACATCTATAGGCACTCACAGAAGCAGTTTTTGTTATTCTAGAGTTGGGTCAAAATCTGATCAAATTCTGACTTGTTTGTGAATGATCTTGGGCTTTGAGGTAAAAGAGCTTTCTTGGTATTGTTGACCAGCAGCATAACTCATTCATCCCAACCCAGACCCCAGGACAGTCGGGGCCCAAAGGTCAATTCAGATCTCCTGTATGGCCCTCTGAGTCTCAGAGCAAAGTCAGATCCTGTCCTGGGAACACCCCCTGCACCACACCTCAAGCCTCTCACATTCTCTATCTCCCAAAGATCAAAGCCCTTGATCTGTACTCACCAGGACTTCAATAGCCTCTTCCTGCATTATTAGAGGAACAGCCAAACTATGCTCCCTGTCCTCAGTCTTGGGCCCCAAAACCCAGCCTCTACTAAGTAACTGAAGTCATGTATACGAATTGCACAGTCGACCATTTCCTCCTCCAGTTATATAAATAAAATCTTTATGGCTGCGCTTTCCCACAGGTCTAAGGCCACATTCTGAGGACCTGCCTATGGCCCTTTATGGTCTCCTTCATTCACCTAAATCTGCAGGGCCACTGCTTCTTCTGCAGGATTGTGACAAGAGTTACTAGGAAGGATGGTCAAAGCCTGGAAACTGGGGAAATAGTTTTATTTATTCACTGAATTTACATATTGCTTTAAAAAAATCATTTGTTGCTTTGGGTCTTGGTTGTGGCATGCAGGATCTTTATTGGGTCACACAGATCCTTTGTGGTGGGCACAAGGACTCTCTAGTTGTGGCACACAGGCTTAGCTGTTCCGATGCAGGTGGGATCTTATCCAGCAGGAATCAAATTCATGCTGGATGGAGTCAAACTCACATCCCCTATATTGCAAGACAGATTCGTAACCACTGGGTTACCAGGGAAGTCCCCACATACTGCTTTTCAAAAGAGTGTATGTAGTGAAACCTGAACATAATTATTGCATGGCTACAAATGGAGCTAGAGGTGGTAGAATGGACCTGACAATGTGGTTTCAAATCCAAACTTCTCCCACTTGCCAGCTGTGTGGCTTCTGATGAAATGCTTATCACCTCTAAGCCTGAGTTTCCACCTCCACACAGTGCTGATAACACCAGCACCAACCTCCAAGGCTGTTTGAGACTTTAGATGCACAAAACAGGCAAAAAGTGTGAGCTCTCCCATTGCTATCACTTCTATGATTATTTAGATTAAGGAATACAAGCCAATTAAAGCCTTTGAAACTAAAAATACATGTTATGAAGCTTCAAGCATCCTGATGGATACACCCCAAAATGAAAAAAAAAAAAAATGCATGAGTTACATAGTTCATGATGGTTAGCTAAATTTTTTAGAAGAATGAACTTCCCTCAATAGCAAATACCCATATCAGCAGCTTTGCAGAAAACAGAGCTGTTCTGGATAGAAATACTCTTTTAGTTCATGATTAAAATTGACACTGAATGATAAACTGCAGAGTTGAGAAAGCTATTCTTTGGGCTGGCCTGGGTTGAGGTGTAGGGGTGATTAACACCCTCTGCCCTTTAACTGTCCAGTGCTCTGTCTGGACCCAGGGTGATGTTTTGAGGCAGAGAAGTGAAATGAGAAGCAGTGAGCCTCCAGGGTGTGAGGTCAGATTAGTGCAGCCTAACCAGAACATACAGATGATTTTTTTAGTATACAATCTTTTTTTCCCTAAGAAGCTACTATACCTTATCTGTTGCTTATGGTGTTGAACCATCTACCTGTCACACAATGTGTCACACAACTCACACAATATGAGAGAGACAGGGTATGTGCAGGTACACATGCGTGTGTGTGTGTGTGTTTCACTGTGGTCAGAAACTCTCCCAGCTGCCCTCCACACGCCAGTCATGAAAACTGAAGCTTCCTCTTGTCAATTGTATCATTTGCCCTGTTCAAATAAAATTCTGCTAACATGACATCATCACAGATGATGTGAGGAAGGAGAACAGGCGTGAACAAAAGTTCTTCGTGTGCTTACCTCACATCACCTGGGATGCAGTGCACACACAGCTCCAAAGTCAAGATGACATTTTCATGACCATATATCTGGAGGGTTCCAATTACCCATAAAACCCTTGGGACCCCAGCTCTGGTGAGTGTCCACTGAGATGACAATAAACCCTCACCATAAATGAGCTGTGAGGGCCATGCAGCAGGGCAGTATTCTTCTACCACCGAAGTCTCAGAGTCCATGAGGGGGCAGCATGCTTTGGGGCTTGGAGGGGCTAAAACAGGAGATGGGCCCAGGGCAAGTTTGGGGGCACTCACTCCAGGGAACAACTGAGGAGCAGATGGGCAGCATGGTGAATGTTTCTCTTCCTCAACAGCCAAGATGTCACTCATTTTGAGACCAGAATCCAGAGTAAAAACTTTCTAGATTTCTAGATTTCTGGAACTGGGCAACTTTTCCAGCATCACTAGCGATTGTAGATGCACTAAGATTCAGCTGAGGAAGTGAGCCAACTTCCTGGCTTCTTCCTGCCTGACATGCTCAATGGTTTATTTTGCCCTCAGTTTCCCCAGGATGTCTTTTCTGTGTATCTCTTTCTTGTAATCTCCTATTTATCCTTCAAAGGTGTTAAAACTGTGATTCTGTGTAATGTCTTTGGTTTTTTAACATCCTCATCTTCCCCTAGAACATGCTGGGTTTTATTCCAGAGCCCTAGTGCCTTTGCATAAATTCACTGCACTGGATTGGATGTTTTTCATGTTCTCCTTCCCCTTCTTGTGCCAACCCTCTTCCTGCAGACTCCCCCTGCCCCCAAGGCAGGGTGCTTACTACCTTTGCTAAAAACCTGGAGGAAAGTGACTAACTTAGATCACCACTGACATTACCTTCAGCCCTCAGGGTCAAACAGTCCACAGGGGAGATATAAAAATGCATTTTAAGATATAAAGGTTGATATTTAGAAAATAGAAATATTCAAATATCACAACTATATATAACCCAGTCACCTGAGAACATCACTGCAACAGCTATAGCTAAATAGATAATATCTTGAAATATCAACCAAGATGCCCCGTTCATTCCTTTTTGTGTATCATCCTTTACTGGTGGTCCAGGACAAAGATGCTTTATCTACCATCATGGAGAGATGGGTAGCAACAATGGAGACACTGAGCCAAATGCTTGTCTTTTATTCCTGGAGTGATTCTTAAAGCATAGATTTGAAATCCATAGCTTTCAATGGCAGATAAATAAATTTTTTGAGACATAGTTCTTTTTTAATTTTTATTATTAAAATTTAAAAAATTGAAATATAGTTGACTTACAATGTTGTGTTAATTTCTACTGTACAGCAAAGTGATTCAGTTGAGAGACAGTTTTTTTTAATTATCTCTTTTTATCCAAGAAGTTGAAGATTTAAAAGACTTTGTCTAAAGAAATTACATCATAAATGAGAGAAAGAATATAGTAGGATGCAAATACAGTTTCTCTTTTACCTGTTTTACAATATCTGCAGCTTCTATAACTTTCACAAGAAACAAATACACGTAAGCTAAAGAGCATAATCCTAGACAGCATATTAAAAAGCAGAGACATTACTTTGCCAACAAAGGTCCGTCTAGTCAAGGCTATGGTTTTTCCAGTAGTCATGAATGGATGTGAGAGTTGAACTATAAAGAAAGCTGAGCGCAGAAGAATTGATGCTCTTGAACTGTGGTGTTGGAGACTCTCAAGAAGCTCTTGAGAGTCCCTTGGACTACAAGGAGATCTAGCCAGTCCATCCTAAAGGAGATCAGTCCTGAGTGTTCATCGGAAGGACTGATGTTTAAGCTGAAACTCCAGTACTTTGGCCAACTGATGCGAAGAGCTGACTCACTTGAAAAGACCCTGTTATTGGGAAAGATTGAAGGCAGGAGGAGAAGGGGACAACAGAGGATGAGATGGTTAGATGGCATCACCAACTCAATGGTAGTGAGTTTGGATAGACTCAGGGAGTTGGTGATGGACAGGGAGGCCTGGCGTGCTGCGGTTCATGGGGTCACAAAGAGTCAGACACAGCTGAGCGACTGAACTGAACTGAACTGAAAGGGCATAATAATGTAATGAACAGAAATAAATCCACCACTTAACCCAATAAATACCACGTCACTCACACTTTGCCTTTGTATAGATACCACTCCCATGAAGACCTATTGCCTGCCTCACAGATAGCCACTCTCTTTCCACTTCCATTGTTATGCTCTGAAAAAAGAACTTATCACGTGTCTTTTACTCTCCAGGTGCAGGGGTGGAAGAATGCTAACTACTCACACCCACTGTAACTGGGTGAGGAAACCTGTGGGGGTTTGTTGGTTTTGACTGGAGTAGGGCAGATGTTGTCAAAAATGTTTTCTGTTGTTACGTCACTGTCTTAGTCAGTTCAAGGTTCTATAGCAAAATACCATAGACTGGGTTGATCAAACAACAACCATTTACTTCTCTCAGTTCTGGAGGCCAGAGGTTCAGGATCAATGTGCTGGCAGATTTGGTGCATGGTGAGGTTCATTTCCTGGCCTGCAGATGACCACTTTCCCACTGTGTCCTCACATGGAGAAGGAGAAAGGGGTCAGCTCTCTTCTGTATTATAAGAGTACTAATCCCATTTCTGAGGTCTCCATTTTCAAGACCAAGTCACTTCCCTAAAGCCCTACCTTCTAATATGATTGCAGGGGTGATTAGGGCTTCAACATAACAATCAAGCCAGAACTAAATTTAAACATTGAGTCCACAGCAGTCACCCTTTTCCTGGTCCTTCGACAAAAGCAAATAGACATTATAAAGAGTTTTGTTTTTGGTGTGTGCCTTTTGGCAGTTCTGGATCAAAGGCTCCTGTAGTCCCTCATCTAAGATATGTGAGAGGCAAGAAGAACTCGTCATCTGGACCCCTCAAAGACAGTTCCATTGCCTAATTTTTTTTTTTTCCCGTGCATGAGTTACACATCACTGTTTCTTTATATGTATCGTAATTTTTTGTTGAAAACTAGACATGTTAACTAATATATTAAAGTAAGCCTGGACATTAAAACTGCCTACAATGCTTGTTGTTTCTTGTTTACTGACTTGACTGAGTGAGTTCAATGAAGTTGACTGTCCACAGTGTGCAATGATTAATGTTGCTCCCTGAGCTGAAACCTTAGCCATGGGCATTGTCCCTGACACTGAAATGACAGTGGTTTTAGCCGGGCTCTTGGCTATGATCCCTGACTCACCACTAAGCGTTTGGCTGGTCTGCCTCTATTGCCTTGTGTTCAGCTCTTAGCCTCCACTACTTTTTAGCTGATTACTACATTGTTTTCAATACATCTTGGGGTACTACTTTTTTTTTTTTCACAGTCTCATATAACTAAATTTGGGCTCTTTGCAGGAGCTTGGTGTTCACAGTTCCTGAAGCTCGTTTCAACCACTGGAGAGAAATTCATTTTCTGTGTTTCTTTGTAAAATTTCTAGCTAGATTACCATTTCTCTTGATGCTGCTAGCATCGTGGATCTCCAGTCTCCTCTTAATTGTTTACCACTAAGGTTTCTGCTGTTTTTGACAATATCCATAGGAATGAACCTCCTCATGCTCTATCTGAAATAAAACCAGTCCCTGTAGGGAATGCCACAGAGCTCTCTGTTCTTACAGCCTACTTCTTCCCTGAGTAGACTGCTGTGCCCGTTACTGGGGCCAAAGGCAGGAGTGGCCCACTTCTCTTGGAGTGATGCCTCTGATCTTTTCAAGTTGCCCCTCCTGGTATGAATTCTCCACCCTATGAGTAAGAAGAGCTGAAGGAGATCCAAGCATGGCATCGTTAGCTCACTGCACTTGGATAGATCTGAACCCTACAAGAGAGCTCTCCTCTTGGTCACAATCACCTGGAAGGAAAACTCTACACCCAAAAGCACAGGGAGATGATGGATGCGAGAAGCCAACTCTACCTCTAGACAAGGATATGGGGCATTGAGATCCCTGTCTCTCTGGCCACTTACACATAGAGTAGAACTTTCATTCTACTAACTGGAGTTGTGGGGTGCTGGGAATGGCTCTTGGTTCAAATGCTATAGACTCTCACTTCTCTTAAGATGCAGTAGTTTTTCTGGAATAAATTTTCTCCTTTTGCTGTGCCCACTTAGGATAATTTCCAAATACTTTAATGGACCTAAAAAATAATTTTCACCAGTTAAACACTATTTCATGGAAAGAGGTCTTAGATTCCCTCACATAAACATCTAGAAGTCCTGCTTCTGTAAAATGTGTTGAATAAACTATTAATTTCTGGATTCCCTTTATAAATTTTATCAACAATTTTTTAAATCAATGTTCATGGAGGTCATTGAGCTATAGTTTCCATATGGTTACTTTTTCCTTGGTTGATTAGTTTCCTGTGTCTTCTGTAACAAATTACCATATCTTTTATGGCTTATAAAAAAGGAAATTTATTCTCTTGCAGTTTTGATGGCCAGAAGTTCAACACCAGTCTCTCAATGAATCAAAGTCAGCAGGCTGCACTCCCTCAGGAGCTTCAGGGCAGAATATGCTGTCTGACATTTCTTTGCTTGTGGCCTTACCACCCTAATAGCTACCCTGTTAGTCACATGGCTCTCTTCTTTTCTCTATGATAATTTCCCCCTGCCTCTGTCTTATAAGGACACTTGTGAGTGAATTTAGAATCTACCTAGAAAATCTAGGATCAAGCTCTGATACATTTGGGTAACAATTACCTAGTCTTTTACACGTGGTACATCTCTTTCCATCCTTTCACTTTCAAACTATTTGCATTCTTGCTCTCTGAAAGAGCATAGGATTGGACCTTTCATTTTTTTAATTGAGACTGAAAATCTCTGCCTTTTTACTGGGGTGTTTAAATTATTCACATTCATTGCAAATATTGATGTGGTTAGATTTCCATTTTTATTTCTTTCAATTTATTTTCTATATATCTCTCATTTGTTTCTTTGTTTTGTCTTGTTTTGGCTTTTTTGTGTGTGTGTTTTGTAATTTTTTCAGTGTACCATTTCAAATTTTATTTTTTAAATTCTATTTTGGGAATTATTTTTTAGTGATTTCTCAGGGACTATAATATGAGGTTTGCTGCTGCTTCTGCTAAGTCGCTTCAGTTGTGTCCCACTCTGTGTGACCCTATAGACGGCAGCCTACCAGGCTCCCCTGTCCCTGGGATTCTCCAGGCAAGAACACTGGAGTGGGTTGCCATTTCCTTCTCCAATGCATGAAAGTGAGAAGTGAAAGTGAAGTCGCTCAGTCGTGTCCGATTCTGTGTGACCCCATGGACTGCAGCTTACCAGGCTCCTCCATCCATGGGATTTTCCAGGCAAGAGTACTGGAGTGGGGTGCCATCGCCTTCTCCAAATATGAGGCTTAACTTCTCACAATTGACTTCAAAATAATGCTAAGCTACCTGTGGTAAAATATAGAAACTTTAATATAGTTCCATCTTAGAACTCTATGATCTGGTATATCACATGCCTTTGTGGTATGATAAGAATATATAGTCCACGGGGTCTCAAAGAGTTTAGCACAACTTAGTGACTAAACAAATACAAGACGAGTATAAATAGTTCTTGTCCTGAATTCCTGGCCCAGAGCTCCAAAGCCCATGGGATTTGATAGGACCATCTCAGCTTTGCTAATGAAGGGATTCTGTGGGCCCCTAAATTAGAGAGTTGTAACTCTGGGCTATCCCAGCCTCTGGGGACAGAAGGAGGAGCTGGAGATTTCTGTCTTAAAAGTCCCAAAGGTCACAGAAAATTAATCAACTACAGGGAAAATGAGATTGAAACAATGTTGGTCAACTACCTCAAGGAGTTACTGAGGGAGAAGAGTGTGCCTAATGCTTAGACATTTAAAAACCACGGATTTTGCAGTCTGCTTGTGGAAATGCATGCCCCTGGTTTCATCTCAAAGGCAGGAAATCTGTTGGGCAGTGTGGCTGCTGATGCTGGTGTCTCTGACCAACTTGATACCTCTAAACTAGAGGTCAGATGGACACAGCTGGGACACACTTTACTTCTACAACAGAGGATTTCTAGTGATTCCCACCAAAGCACAGCAGTGCGTGATATCTGCATAAATCTCAGTAACATGACAGACAACATTGGAGGGTATCAGTCTATGCTGCTGCTGCTGCTAAGTCGCTTCAATCGTGTCCGACTCTGTGCGACCCCATAGACAGCAACCCACCAGTCCCTGGGATTCTCCAGGCAAGAACACTGGAGTGGGTTGCCATTTCCTTCTCCAATGCATGAAAGTGAAAAGTGAAAGGGAAGTCTTTCAGTCATGTCCGACCCTCAGCGACCCCATGAACTGCAGCCTTCCAGGTTCCTCTGTCCATACCAATCCGTAAAATTAAAGGTCTTATGCAATGTTGCTAGCTGACACTGGATTTTGGTAAGTTTTGTTTTCTTCATGTGTCTTGCTCCCAGTTCCTGTATCCATTTTCAGTAGAATGTGCAAACGAGCAGATGAGCTGAAAACCCACATCTGTATGCTGGTTATGTGAAGGTGTTCATTAAATGTCTGACGCAGTAGCTTTGAATTGAAATCAGAAGTTGCCATAGGCAAATGCAAATAAATGTGAGAGCAGAGTTCAAATGAACATTTATTTATAGCACTATTGCATTTAGCTTTTCTTTTCTTCCTAAAAATTTTAAAGAAAATTAAAAACTAAACACTACTATTTCACTCAAATTGATAGCTTCTTACAAATTTTTGGAGGTTTTTTTACATTCACTCTTTCAGCCTTGCTAGCCAGTGATTTATTACTGGTTTTAAGTTGTGTCTTAGAATCCCCAGACCTAACCCAAGCACTTGAAGAGTCCAAAGTAAGATATTCTTAAAATCACATTAAAAAAAGAAACAAGTTATATATGAAACATTGCTCTAAAATGATGAATACTATTTAAGCAAGGATTATAATATTAAATATCTGAGCTTAATCATTTGATACATTATTTAATTGTCGGGGTACAAAATAAATGTTCACTTCTCTTAGAGGCTGGGTCAAGGTGTAAATTCCAAATATCTTGTAAATTCCAAATATATCGTGAATTCAAAATTGTAAATTCCAAATTCAAAGGAGGCAACCAAAGTACAGCCTCAGAAAGGTAGTATCTTTTGGAGTGGAAGAGTGCTCTATTTATATATAAACACACATAGGATAATAATTTTACACAAATAGACACATTTTAAATCACTGTTATTTAGAATGACCAATATATTCAGATGAATTGGTTTTGTTATTCAGTTGCCAAGTCATGTCCAACTCTTTGCGACCCCATGGACTGCAGCATGCCAGGCTTCTCTCTCTCTCACTGTCTCCCTTGTTTGCTCAAGTTCATGTCCATTGGCTTACAAGCTCTTTTGGCATTCCACTTTTTCATTTTAGGACTATATTAGTCCTTCTAACTGAAGCAAATTGTGATGCTAACTCTCTAATCAAAGGGTTGAACTTGCTTAGTCCTTTTTTTCCACCTATTCTATGTGGCACTAGTGGTAAAGAACCCACCTGCCAATGTAGGAGACACAGGAGAAGCGAATTTGATCCCTGGGTTGGGAAGATCCCTGAAGGAGGATGGCAACCCACTCCAGTACTCTTGCCTGGAGAATCCCATACACAGATGGGCTACAGGCCATGGGGTTGCAAAGAGTAGGACATGACTGAGGCAACTCCGCACAACAGCACAGTCCTTTCTTTGAAAAATAAATTTATTTTGCATTTATTCTTGAATGGTGATTTAGTTAAATCACCAGCTGTTTTCTTTCAGCTCTTTAGAAGAAGTATTCTGATGTCTTCTGAAATCTATTTTTACTTAAGTCTGCTGCGATTCTAATACTCACTTTGTGGGGGAAAGAAGAATTATATGCCTTTTCTCTATTTCACTTTTTGAGTTTCTCCTTTGGCTCTTCAGTTTATGTGTACATGCACAAATGTACAACATATGCCTGGGCACAACCAAGCATGTATGTATGGGCACGCACATCACACACACACACACACACACACACACACATATATGTTTGCAAAAATACGTACTAGCAAACATGTATAGAGGAACACACACTTTTAGTTAGCTTTTGAATTGTTATTACTTATCCTGATCAGGACTCATTTATTCACGCAGCATTTTTTGTGTCTAACATGTGCTGGGTTCTATTCTTGTCACATAATGTATTTATTAATTTGGAAACATTTGAATATCTTCCAATAAGGAGAATTCTCAGAAGTTTTTTTCAATTTTTTCCTGTCCCTCATCCTTTCTCTTATCTCCCACTATTTAACCTTTTAAATGTATGTTATTGTTATTGTTGTTCAGTCACTAAGTCCTGTCTGATTCTTTGTGACCCCATGGATTGCAGCATGATAGACTCCTCTGTCCTCCACTATCTTCCAGCTGCTGCTGCTGCTGCTGCTAAGTCGCTTCAGTCGTGTCCGACTCTGTGCGACCCCATAGACGGAAGCTCACCAGGCTCCCCTGTCCCTGGGATTCTCCAAGCAAGAACACTGGAGTGGGTTGCCATTTCCTTCTCCAATGCATGAAAGTGAAAAGTCAAAGTGAAGTCGCT
The DNA here is from genome assembly GCA_935064755.1 of Tragelaphus eurycerus. Classification (NCBI taxonomy): domain Eukaryota; kingdom Metazoa; phylum Chordata; class Mammalia; order Artiodactyla; family Bovidae; genus Tragelaphus; species Tragelaphus eurycerus. The sequence goes on along the minus strand of CAKXYN010000002.1, from coordinate 20,400,647 downwards.
CAGTCATGTCCGACTCTTAGCGACCCCACGGACTGGAACCTACCAGGCTCCTCCGTCCATGGGATTTTCCAGGCAAAAGTACTGGGGTGGGGTGCCATGGCCTTCCCCTCACTATCTTCCAGAGTTTGCTTAAATTCATGTCCATTGAGTCAGTGCTGCTATCTAATCATCTCATTGTCTGTCATCTCTTTCTCCTGACTTCAATTTTTCCCAGCATCAGTCTTTTCCAATGAGTCGGCTCTTTGCATCCGGTGGCTAAAGTACTGGAGCTTCAGCTTCAGCATCAGTCCTTCCAATGAATATTCAGGGTTGATTTCCTTTAGGAATGACTGATTTGATCTTGCAGTCCAAAGGAACTCTCAAGTGTCTTTTCCTTCACCATAGTTCAAAAGCATCAGTTCTTCAGCACTCAACTTTCTTTATAGTCCAACTCTTCATATCCTTACATGACTACTGGAAAAATCATAGCTTTGACTATATGGACCTTGGTTGGCAAGGTAATTGTCTCTGCTTTTTAATATGCTGCCTAGGTTTGTCATAGCTTTACTTCCAAGGAGCAAGCGCTTTTTAAATTTCGTGGCTGCAGGCACTGTCTACAGTGATTTTGGAGCCCAAGAAAGTAAAATCTGTTACTGCTTCCACTTTCCCCCCTTTTATTTGCCATAAGGTGATGGGACTGAATGCCATGATTTAGTTTTTTTGTTTTTTTTTTTTTTTTTTTTGCCAGATATAGTTTTTTTTTTTTTTTTTTTTAACGTTGAGTTTGAAGCCAACTTTTTCACTCTCCTCTTTCTCCTTCATCAACAGGGTCATTAGTTCCTCTTCACTTTCTGCCATTAGTGTGCTATTATCTGTATATCTGAGGTTGTTGATTTTTCTCCGATAATCTTAATTCCAGCTTATGATTCATTCAGCCTGACATTTCACATGATATATTCTGCATATGTATATAAGTTAAATAAGCAGGTGACAATATACAGCCTTGTCATACTCCTTTTCCAATTTTTGAACCAGTCAGTTCCATATCTGATTAACCACTGACAGGTTTCTCAGGAGACAGGTAAAGTGTTCGGGTATTCCCATGTCTTTAAGAATTTTCCACATTTTTATGTGATCCACATAGTCAAAGGCTTTAGTGTAGTCAATCCAGATAAACAAAATAAGCAATTAAAAAGAAGAAATCTCAGTCAGTACTGCAGAAATTCAAAAAGAGAGAGAGAATACTATGGGTCAGCAAATTTGACAACCTAGAAGAAGTAGACAGCTTTCTAGAAACATACAGCCCACCAAAACTGAATTAAGAATAAATAGATGATTTGAACAGACTGATCACTAGAAGTGAACTAGTATCTTAAAAAAACAGCTCCCTACTAACAAAAGTTCAAGACCAGATGGCTTGCTTCACAAGCAAATTCTACCAAAGAACTTATACCAATCCTTTTCAAACTCTTCCAAAAGATTGAAGAGGAGGGAATACTCACAAAGACATTCTATGAAGCCTTCATCACCTTATATCAAAACAAGGCAAAGATAGTACCAAAAAATTAAATTACAGGCCAATATCTTTGAAGAATATAGAACAAAAATTCTCAATAAAATATTAGCAAACCAAATCCAACAACACATAAAAAAAGATCACGTACCACAGCCAAGTGGGATTCAGTCCAAGTTCACAAGCATGGTTCAACATACACAAATCAATCAATGTGATGCATTATACTAACAAAAGAAAAGTAAAAAAAAAAAAACACAATATCCTCTCAATAGATGCAGAAAAAACATTTGACAAAATTCAACATCTATTCATGATAAAAAAAAAAAAAAAACAAACTCTTAACCACAGTGAGTATAGAGGAAACATATCTCAACATAATAAAAGCCATTTAAGACATACCCACAGACAATATAATATTCAATGGTGAAAAGCTGAAAGCCTTCCCACTAAAATCTGGAACAAGACAAGAATTCCCACTTACACCACTTCTGTTCCACATAGTATTGGAAGTCCTAGCTATAGAAATTAGACAAGAAAAAAAAAAAGTTATCAAAACTGGAAAGGAAGAACTAACATTGTCATTATATGCAGATGACATGATGTTATATATACATAAAGCCCTAGGCACTCCACAGAAAACCTACTAGATCTAATAATGAATTTGGCAAAATAGCAGTATAGAAGATTAACATTCAGAAATCTTGCATTTCTTTACATTAACAGTGAAATATCAGAAAGGAAATGTAAAAACAATAACTTTCAAAACTGCACCAAAAAGAAATATCTAAGAATAAACCTGGCTGAGGAGGTGAAAGACTTATATGATGAGAAATATAAAATATTAATAAAGGAAATCAAAGAGAATTCAAAGAAATGGAAAGATATCCCATGCTCTTGGATTGAAAGAATTAATGTTGTTAAAATCTGATCCAAAGCAATCTATAGATTTAATGTGATCTCTATCAAATTACCCATGATATATATTTTTTTTTTTTTTTTTTTGTTTCTCTCAAACACCTTTATTTTTTTTAATTAAATTTTATTTTGCTTAACTTTACAATATTGTATTGCTTTTGCCATACATCAAGATGGATCCGCCACAAGTATACATGTGTTCCCCATCCTGAACCCTCCTCCCTCCTCCCTCCCCATACCACCCCCCTGGGTCGTCCCAGTGCACCAGCCCCAGGCATCCGTTATCAGGCATCATACCTGGACTGGCGACTCGTTTCAGATATGATATTATACATATTTCAATGCTATTCTCCCAAATCATCCCACCCTCTCCCATTCCCAGAATCCAAAAGTCTGTTCTATACATCAGTGTCTCTTTTGCCGTCTCGTAAACAGGGTTATTGTTACCATCTTTCTAAATTCCATATATATGCGTTAGTATACTGTATTTGTGTTTTTCTTTCTGGCTTACTTCACTCTGTATAATAGGCTCCAGTTCCATCCACCTGATTAGAACTGATTCAAATGCATTCTTTTTAATGGCTGAGTAATACTCCATTGTGTATATGTACCACTGCTTTCTTATCCATTCATCTGAGGATGGACATCTAGGTTGCTTCCAAGTCCTGGCTATTGTAAACAGTGCTGCTATGAACATTGGGGTACAGGTGTCTCTTTCAATTCTGGTTTTCCCAGTGTGTATGCCCAGCAGTGGGATTTCTGGATCATAAGGCAGTTCTATTCCCAGTTTGAATAGATCCTTAGTCTTTCCCATTCTGTTGTTTTCCTCTATTTCTTTGCATTGATCGCTGAGGAAGGCTTTCTTATCTCTTCTTGCTATTCTTTGGAACTCTGCATTCAGATGTTTATATCTTTCCTTTTCTCCTTTGCTTTTCGCTTCTCTTCTTTTTGCAGCTATTTGCAAGGCCTCCCCAGACAGCCATTTTGCTTTTTTGCATTTCTTTTCCATGGGGATGGTCTTGATCCCTGTCTCCTGTACAATGTCACGAACCTCATTCCATAGTTCATCAGGCACTCTATCTATCAGATCTAGGCCCTTAAATCTATTTCTCACTTCCACTGTATAATCATAAGGGATTTGATTTAGGTCATACCTGAATGGTCTAGTGGTTTTCCCTACTTTCTTCAATTTCAGTCTGAATTTGGCAATAAGGAGTTCATGGTCTGAGCCACAGTCAGCTCCTGGTCTTGTTTTTGCTGACTGTATAGAGCTTCTCCATCTTTGGCTGCAAAGAATATAATCGATCTGATTTTGGTGTTGACCATCTGGTGATGTCCATGTATAAAGTCTTCTCTTGTGTTGTTGGAAGAGGGTATTTGCTATGACCAGTGCATTTTCTTGGCAAAACTCTGTTAGTCTTTGTCCTGCTTCATTCCGTATTCCAAGGCTAAATTTGCCTGTTACTCCAGGTGTTTCTTGACTTCCTACTTTTGCATTCCAGTCCCCTATAATGAAAAGGACATCTTTTTTGGGTGTTAGTTCTACAAAGATGGGCTCGATAAAGGACAGAAATGGTGTGGACCTAACGGAAGCAGAAGCTATTAAGAAGAGGTGGCAAGAATACACAGAAGAACTGTACAAAAAAGAGCTTCCCGACCCAGATAATCATGATGGTGTGATCACTGACCTAGAGCCAGACATCCTGGAATGTGAAGTCAAGTGGGCCTTAGAAAGCATCACTAGGAACAAAGCTAGTGGAGGTGATGGAATTCCAGTGAAGCTATTCCAAATCCTGAAAGATGATGCTGTGAAAGTGCTGCACTCAATATGCCAGCAAATTTGGAAAACTCAGCAGTGGCCACAAGATTGGAAAAGGTCAGTTTTCATCCCAATCCCAAAGAAAGGCAATGCCAAAGAGTGCTCAAACTACCGCACAATTGCACTCATCTCACACGCTAGTAAAGTAATGCTCAAAATTCTCCAAGCCAGGCTTCAGCAATATGTGAACCGTGAACTTCCTGATGTTCAAGCTGGATTTAGAAAAGGCAGAGGAACCAGAGATCAAATTGCCAACATCTGCTGGATCATGGAAAAAGCAAGAGAGTTCCAGAAAAACATCTATTTCTGCTTTATTGACTATGCCAAAGGCTTTGACTGTGTAGATCACAATAAACTGTGGAAAATTCTGAGAGAGATGGGAATACCAGATCACCTGATCTGCCTCTTGAGAAATCTGTATGCAGGTCAGGAAGCAACAGTTAGAACTGGTCATGGAACAACAGACTGGTTCCAAATAGGAAAAGGAGTACGTCAAGGCTGCATATTGTCACCATGTTTATTTAACTTATATGCAGAGTACATCATGAGAAATGCTGGACTGGAGGAAACACAATCTGGAATCAAGATTGCCGGGAGAAATATCAATAACTTCAGATATGCAGATGATACCACCCTTATGGCAGAAAGTGAAGAGGAACTGAAAAGCCTCTTGATGAAAGTGAAAGTGGAGAGTGAAAAGGTTGGCTTAAAGCTCAACATTCAGAAAACGAAGATCATGGCATCTGGTCCCATCACTACATGGGAAATAGATGGAGAAACAGTGGAAACAGTGTCAGACTTTATTTTTGGGGGCTCCAAAATCACTGCAGATGGTGACTGCAGCCATGAAATTAAAAGACGCTTACTCCTCGGAAGGAAAGTTATGACCAACCTAGATAGCATATTCAAAAGCAGAGACATCACTTTGCCAACAAAGGTTCGCCTAGTCAAGGCTATGGTCTTTCCTGTGGTCATGTATGGATGTGAGAGCTGGACTGTGAAGAAGGCTGAGCAACGAAGAATTGATGCTTTTGAACTGTGGTGTTGGAGAAGACTCTTGAGAGTCCCTTGGACTGCAAGGAGATCCAACCAGTCCATTCTGAAGGAGATCAGCCCTGGGATTTCTTTGGAGGGAATGATGCTCAAGCTGATACTCCAGTATTTTGGCCACCTCATGGGAAGAGTTGACTCATTGGAGAAGACTCTGATGCTGGGAGGGATTGAGGGCAGGAGGAGAAGGGGACGACAGAGGATGAGATGGCTGAATGGCATCACTGACTCGATGAATGTGAGACTGAGTGACCTCCGAGAGCTGGTGATGGATAGGGAGGCCTGGCGTGCTGCAGTTCATAGGGTCGCAAAGAGTCGGACACAACTGAGTGACTGATCTGATCTGATCTGATTCCCAGTTTTTTGAGGAATCTCCATACTGTTCTCCATAGTGGCTGTACTAGTTTGCATTCCCACCAACAGTGTAAGAGGATTCCCTTTTCTTCACACCCTCTCCAGCATTTATTGCTTGTAGACTTGGATTGCAGCCATTCTGACTGGCGTGTAATGGTACCTCATAGTGGTTTTGATTTGCATTTCTCTGATAATGAGTGATGTTGAGCATCTTTTCATGTGTTTGTTAGCCTTCTGTATGTCTTCTTTGGAGAAATGTCTATTTAGTTCTTCGGTCCATTTTTTGATTGGGTCATTTATTTTTCTGGAACTGAGCTGTAGGAGTTGTTTGTATATTTTTGAGATTAGTTGTTTGTCTGTTGCTTCATTTGTTATTATTATCTCCCATTCTGAAGGCTGTCTTTTCACCTTGCTTATAGTTTCCTTTGTTGTGCAGAAGCTTTTAAGTTTGATTAGGTCCCATTTATTTATTTTTGATTTTATTTCCAATATTCTGGGAGGTGGGTCATAGAGGATCCTGCTGTGATGTATGTCAGAGAGTGTTTTGTCTATGTTTTCCTCTGGGAGTCTTATGGTTTCTGGTCTTACATTTAGATCTTTAATCCAATTTGAGTTTATTTTTGTGTATGGTGTTACAAAGTGTTCTAGTTTCATTCTTTTACAAGTGTTTGACCAGTTTTCCCAGCACCACTTGTTAAGGAGATTGTCTTTGATCCATCGTATATTCTTGCCTCCTTTGTCAAAGATAAGGTGTCCATATGTGCGTGGATTTATCTCTGGGCTTTCTGTTTTGTTCCATTGATCTATATTTCTGTCTTTGTGCCAATACGATACTGTCTTGATGACTGTGGCTTTGTAGTAGAGCCTAAAGTCAGGCAGGTTGATTCCTCCAGTTCCATTCTTCTTTTTCAAGATAGCTTTGGCTATTTGAGGGTTTTTGTATTTCCATACAAATTGAGAAATTATTTGTTCTAGCTCTGTGAAGAATACCGTTGGTAGCTTGATGGGGATTGCATTGAATCTATAAATTGCTTTGGGTAGTATACTCATTTTCACTATATTGATTCTACCAATCCATGAACATGGTATATTTCTCCATCTATTAGTGTCCTCTTTGATTTCTTTCACCAGTGTTTTATAGTTTTCTATATATAGGTCTTTAGTTTCTTTAGGAAGATATATTCCTAAGTATTTTATTCTTTTCATTGCAATGGTGAATGGAATTGTTTCCTTAATTTCTCTTTCTATTTTCTCGTTATTAGTGTGCAGGAATGCAAGGGATTTCTGTGTGTTGATTTTATATCCTGCAACTTTACTATATTCATTGATTAGTTCTAGTAATTTTCTGGTGGAATCTTTAGGGTTTTCTACGTAGAGGATCATGTCATCTGCAAACAGTGAGAGTTTTACTTCTTCTTTTCCAATTTGGATTCCTTTTATTTCTTTTTCTGCTCTGATTGCTGTGGCCAAAACTTCCAAAACTATGTTGAATAGTAATGGTGAAAGTGGGCATCCTTGTCTTGTTCCTAACTTTAGAGGAAATGCTTTCAATTTTTCACCATTGAGGATAATGTTTGCTGTGGGTTTGTCATATATAGCTTTTATTATGTTGAGGTATGTGCCTTGTATTCCTGCTTTCTGGAGAGTTTTTTTTTATCATAAATGGATGTTGAATTTTGTCAAAGGTTTTCTCCGCATCTATTAAGATAATCATATGGTTTTTATTCTTCAGTTTGTTAATGTGGTGTATTACGTTGATTGATTTGCGGATATTGAAGAATCCTTGCATTCCTGGGATAAAGCCCACTTGGTCATGGTGTATGATCTTTTTAATGTGTTGTTGGATTCTGATTGCTAGAATTTTGTTAAGGATTTTTGCATCTATGTTCATCAGTGATATTGGCCTGTAGTTTTCTTTTTTTGTGGTATCTTTGTCAGGTTTTGGTATTAGGGTGATGGTGGCCTCATAGAATGAGTTTGGAAGTTTGCCTTCCTCTGCAATTTTCTGGAACAGTTTGAGTAGAATAGGTGTTAGCTCTTCTCTAAATTTTTGGTAGAATTCAGCTGTGAAGCCGTCTGGACCTGGGCTTTTGTTTGCTGGAAGATTTCTGATTACAGTTTCAATTTCCATGCTTGTGATAGGTCTGTTAAGATTTTCTATTTCTTCCTGATCCAGTTTTGGAAAGTTGTAGTTTTCTAAGAATTTGTCCATTTCTTCCACATTGTCCATTTTATTGCCATATAATTGCTGATAGTAGTCTCTTATGATCCTTTGTATTTCTGTGTTGTCTGTTGTGATCTCTCCATTTTCATTTCTAATTTTATTGATTTGATTTTTCTCCCTTTGTTTCTTGATGAGTCTGGCTAATGGTTTGTCAATTTTATTTACCCTTTCAAAGAACCAGCTTTTGGCTTTCTTGATTTTTGCTATGGTCTCTTTTGTTTCTTTTGCATTTATTTCTTCCCTAATTTTTAAGATTTCTTTCCTTCTACTAACCTTGGGGTGCTTCATTTCTTCTTTTTCTAGTTGCTTTAGGTGTGGAGTTAGGTTATTTATTTGGCTTTTTTCTTGTTGCTTGAGGTATGCCTGTATTGCTATGAACTTTCCCCTTAGGACTGCTTTTACAGTGTCCCACAGGTTTTGGGTTGTTGTGTTTTCATTTTCATTCGTTTCTATGCAGATTTTGACTTCTTTTTTGATTTCTTCTGTGATTTGTTGGTTATTCAGGAGTGTGTTGTTCAGCCTCCATATGTTGGACTTTTTAATAGTTTTTCTCCTGTTATTGAGATCTAATCCTACTGCATTTTGGCCAGAAAAGATGCTTGGAATGATTTCAATTTTTCTGAACTTACCAAGGCTAGATTTATGGCCCAGGATGTGGTCTAACCTGGAGAAGGTTCTGTGTGCGCTTGAGAAAAAGGTGAAATTCATTGTTTTGGGAAGAAATGTCCTATAGATATCAATTAGTTCTAACTGGTCTATTGTATTGTTTAAAGTTTGTGCTTCCTTGTTAATTTTCTGTTTAGTTGATCTATCCATTGGTGTGAGTGGGGTATTAAAGTCTCCCACTATTATTGTGTTATTGTTGATTTCTCCTTTAGTACTTGTTAGTATTTGTCTTACATGTTGTGGTGCTCCTATGTTGGGTGCATATATATTTATAATTGTTATATCTTCTTCTTGGATTGATCCTTTGATCACTATGTAGTGACCTTCTTTGTCTCTTTTCACAGCCTTTGTTTTAAAGTCTATTTTATCTGATATGAGTATTGCTACTCCTGCTTTCTTTTGGTCCCTATTTGCATGGAAAATCTTTTTCCAGCCCTTCACTTTCAGTCTGTATGTGTCCCCTGTTTTGAGGTGGGTCTCTTATAGACAACATATGTAGGGGGTCTTGTTTTTGTATCCATTCGGCCAGTCTCTGTCTTTTGGTTGGGGCATTCAACCTATTTACATTTAAGGTAATTTTTGATAAGTATGATCCCGTTGCCATTTACTTTATTGTTTTGGGTTCGAATTTATATATCCTTTTTGTGTTTCCTGTCTAGAGAATGTCCTTTAGTATTTATTGGAGAGCTGGTTTGATGGTGCTGAATTCTCTCAGCTTTTGCTTGTCTGTAAAGGTTTTGATTTCTCCTTCATATTTGAATGAGATCCTTGCTGGGTACAATAATCTGGGCTGTAGGTTCTTTTCTTTCATCACTTTAAGTATGTCTTGCCATTCCCTCCTGGCTTGGAGAGTTTCTAGTGAAAGATCAGCTATTATCCTTATGGGAATTCCCTTGTGAGTTATTTGTTGTTTTTCCTTTGCTGCTTTTAATATTTGTTCTTTGTGTTTTATCTTTGTTAATTTGATTAATATGTGTCTTGAGGTGTTTCGCCGTGGGTTTATCCTGTTTGGGACTCTCTGGGTTTCTTGGACTTGAGTGATTATTTCCTTCCCCATTTTAGGGAAGTTTTCAACTATTATCTCCTCTAGTATTTTCTCATGGTCTTTCTTTTTGTCTTCTTCTTCAGGGACTCCTATGATTCGAATGTTGTAACGTTTAATATTGTCCTGGAGGTCTCTGAGATTGTCCTCATTTCTTTTAATTCGTTTTTCTTTTTTCTCCTCTGCTTCATTTATTTCTACCATTCTATCTTCTAATTCACTAATTCTATCTTCTGCCTCTGTTATTCTACTACTTGTTGCCTCCAGAGTGTTTTGCTGCTGCTAAGTCACTTCAGTCGTGTCCGACTCTGTGTGACCCCATAGACGGCAGCCCACCAGGCTCTCCCGTCCCTGGGATTCTCCAGGCAAGAACACTGGAGTGGGTTGCCATTGCCTTCTCCCAATGCATGAAAGTGAAAAGTGAAAGTGAAGTGGCTCAGTCGTGTCCGACCCTCAGCGATCCCATGGACTACAGCCTACCAGGCTCCTCCATCTGTGGGATTTTCCAGGCAGAAGTACTGGAGTGGGATGCCATTGCCTTCTCCACCAGAGTGTTTTGGATCTCATTTATTGCATTAGTGTTTTGGATCTCATTTATTGCATTATTCATTATATATTGACTCTTTTTTATTTCTTCTAAGTCCTTGTTAAACCTTTCTTGCATCTTCTCAATGCTTTTCTCCAGGCTATTTATCTGTGATTCCATTTTGATTTCCAGATTTTGGATTAATTTCACTATCATTATTCGGAATTCTTTATCTGGTAGATTCGCTATTTCTTCCTCTTTTGTTTGGTTTGGTGGACATTTATCCTGTTCCTTTACCTGCTGGGAATTCTACTCTCTCTTCATCTTGATTAAATTGCTGAGTTTGGGGTGTCCTTACTGTATTCTGGCAGTTTGTGGAGTTCTCTTTATTGTGGCGTTCCCTCACTGTATGTGGGTTTGTACAGGTGGCTTGTCAAGGTTTCTTGGTTAGAGAAGCTTGTGTCAGTGTTCCAGTGAATGGAGCTGGATTTCTTCTTTCTGGAGTGCAATGGAGTGTCTAGTAATGAGTTATGTGATGTCTATGATTTTGGGGTCACTTTGGGTAGCCTGTATATTGCCTTGGTTTCAGTGTACGTTTGGAGACATTTGATGAGCTCCTGTCAATTAATGTTCCGTGGGATCAGGGTTTGGACTTAAGCCGCCTGCTTCCAGTTATCGGTCTTATTTTTACAGTAGTCTCAAAAACTTCTCCTTCTATACTGCACTTCACAACTGGACCGCTCAGAGATGTTCACGGAGTTATACAGAGAAGAAAAGAGGGAGGAAGGAGACAGAGGTGGTCAGGAGGATAAAAGGAGGGAATGAAAAGGAGAGAGACAGATCCAGTCAGTAATAGGCACAAATTGATTACATATACCAGAAAGCATAGATTAAAGATCTAGATTAGAGTTTGGAGTTTCAGGAATACAATGTCAAAAAAAGATGAAGAGATAGAAAGAGGGAGGAAAAAAAAAAGAAAGAAAAAGTCACAAAAGTTATTAAAAAAAATGAATAGGTAAAAAATTGATAACAATTACCAGTAAGCTAAACTTATGAATCTAGAGCAGAGTTTGGAGTTTCAAAAATACAATGTTAAAGGAAAGAATAAAAGAAAAGACAAAAAGAAAAAGAAAAAAGAAAAGGAAAAAAAAAGGGTTGCAAGAGTTATCAAAAATTCTAAAAGTGGAAGTTACAGGAGTTCTAGAGGATAAAAATTAAAAAAATAAAAAAAAATTTTTTAATTAAAAAATATATATATAAAAAAAAAGAAAGAAAGAATGATGGTAAAAATAGTAACAATACAGATAAGACTTTCTCTGTTATTGTTGTGGGTATTGTGGGTTCAGTTCATTTTTGGCTAGTTCCTTGTTCCGGCTTAAATATCTCAAGATCTATAGGCCCCTTTCTCTGTAGTTGGTACTAACCACGAGGTTTTATTGCCTGTCGCTTCCCCAGCGGTTCCCTCTGTTATAGCTTCTTCTGTTTGCTGGTCTCTTCAGTGTTTGATTTCCGCCCTGATACAAAGGGGGAGGTGGTGGACACCCCTTTTTTTTTTTTAGGCTCACTTGTTCAGTCGGGCTGTGGGGAGGGAGGGACGCTGCAAATAAATACCACTGGTGTGTGCTCACAGTGGCTCAGCCACACTGGGTCTGCGCCTGCTCACGGCGCATGTAGCCTCCCTGCCCACTCTGCTTAGGCTCTCTGTTTCCCCGCCAGAACCATCCGCGACCGGCCCTGGGCTTCTTGCCCCTCCCAGGTCTAAGCTGCTCAAGTTCAGGAACTCGGGTAGTCCTCAGAGGCCCAGGCTTGGTTGGGCCTGCATTTTGTGCCCTTCGCAGAATCCAGCAGCGTAGGTAATGAGGTGTTTATCAAGCGTGGCTTCTGCGACTTATCGCCTCCCCGCCACTCGGTTTGCTAAGTGTACCACTGGCGCACTTTTTAGGCAGTTGTTAGCCGACCAGAGCCCTAAGAAGTCTTAGTTAGCAAAGAAGCCTGCTTACAGTTTTGTGGATAATGTCTCTCTGGGGCTGCGATTGCCTTCCTCCGGCTCTGGCTGCCTGTCACCGGAGGGGGACGGACTGCAGCCCGCTATCTCTGTAAAGTCCTTTTTTCCATGCGCGGGCCTGGCGGTGTCTTGGGTTAGGGCTGGCTTTTTGTGTGGTAGGTATCCCACAGTCTGGTTTGCCAGCCAAAATTATTCTGCTCAGGTAGCGCTCGGGATATTCAGGCCAATGCAGCCCGCAAAGAAGTAGCCCGCGAAGAAGCGGCCCGAGGCGCCTCCCTGCCCAGCCCCCGCTTGCTAATAGCGGATGCGGGCGTTTGCACTGTTTATCCACTGGGGAAGTTATCGTGGGGCTCGTAGTCTGTGGGTTTTAATTGATTATTTATTTTCCTCCCTGTTATGATGGCTCCATGCTTCCCAGGTTCGGCACAGACTCGGCAGTGAGAGTGTTTCCTGGTGTTTGGAAACTTTTTTTTTAGACTCTCTTCCCTGGACAGAGGTCTATCCCTTCCTCTTTGTCTTTTGTATTTTTTCCTACCTCCTTTAGAAGGCAATGAGTTGCTTTTCTGGGTGTCTGATGTCCTCTGCCGGCATTCTGAAGTTGTTTTGTGGAATATACTCAGCGTTTAGATGTTCTTTTGATGAATTTGTGGAGGAGAAAGTGCTTTCCCCATCCTATTCCTCCACCATCTTAGCTCCTCCCCCCATGATACATTTCACAAGACTAGAATAAATAATCCAAAAAAGTTTTAGAACTATAATAGACCCAGAATTTCCAAAGCAATCCAGGGTGTGGGAAGGAAGACAACAAAGCAAGAGGCATAATTCTTTCAGACAATACTACAAAGTTATAGTAATCAAAACAGTGTGGTATTGGTATAAAAATTGACATATGGATTAATGGAGAAAATAGAGAGCCCATAAATAAATCCACACACTTATGGTCAACTAAGGATGCAAGAATATAAAATGGGAAAAATAAAGTCTCTTTAGCCAGCAGTAAAGTTAGACAGCTGCATGTAAATCAATGATGTTAGAAGATACCCTCACATCATGCACAAAAGCAAGCTTAAAATGGTTTAAAGACAAATGTAAGATATGACACCATAAAACTTATAGAAGATAGCATAGCAAAACATTCTCTGACATAAATCATACCAATGTTTTCTTAGGTCATTCTCTCAAGGCAGTAGAAATAAAAACAAAAATTAACAAATGCAACCTAATCAAGCTTACAAGATTTTACACAGAAAAAAAAAATTAAAAAAGACAATCTACTGAATGGAAGAAAATATGTACAAATGATGCTACTGACAAAGGCTTAATTTCCAAAATATACAAACAGCTTACCAACACAATAATAATAACAACAACAACAACAAAATACAACCCAATCAAAAAATGGGCAGACAACCTTAATAGACATTTCTCCAAAGAATACATATAAACAGTCAGAAGGCACATAAAAAGATGCTCAACATCACTAATTATTAGAGAAATGCAAATCAAAACTACAGTGGGGTACCACTTCACACCAGTCAGAATTGCCATCATTAAAAAGCCTACAAATAACCAATACTGGAGAGGGTGTGGAGGAAAAGGAACCCGTGTACACTGTTGGTGGAGAAGTAAATTGGTGCAGACACTATGGAAAATAATATGAAGGCTCCTCAAAAAAGCCAAAACTAGAATTGCCATATGATCCAGCAATCCCACTCCTATTCATATACCCAAACAAAACTATAATTCAAAAAGACATAGGCACCCTTGTGTTCATAGCAGTACTGTTCACAATAGTCAAGACATGGAAACAATCTAAATGTCCATTGACTGATGAATGAACAAAGACGACGTAGTACATACAGGGGCTTCCCTGGTGGCTCAGACAGTAAAGAATCTGCCTGCAACGCAGGAGACCTGGCTTCCATCACTGGGTTGGGAAGATCCCCTGGGTGAGGCATTGCAACCCACTCTAGTATTCTTGCCTGGAGAATCCCAAGGACAGAGGAGCCTAGTGGACTACAGTCCATGTGGTAGCATAGAGTCAGACAAGACTGAGCAACTAAGCACAGCACAGTGCATAGATACCATGAAATACTGTATGTGCATGCTAAATAGTAGTCAGCCATAAAATGCCATTTGCAGTAACATGGATGCAACTAGAGATTATCATATTAAGTGAAGTCAGAAAGAAAATACCATACCATATCACTCAAGCATGGAATCTAAAATATGGCACCAGTGAACCTAACTAAAAAACAAAAGCAGACTGACACACATAGAGATCAAATTTGCGGTTGCCTGGGCAGCCTGCTGCGCCCAGGCTGTCTCCCGCAGCCTTTGTCGCCAGTCCTTGCCCAGCAGCCCGCCCCATCCTCCGGGTTCGCAGGCTGCCGGCTGAACTTTGCGCCGCATCCTGCACGGCTGCTGCTGTTGCCGGCTGTTCTTGGTTCCCACGGCGGCCGGGAAGCCAGAGGCAAAGTGCAGCCCCGACCCCAGGCCAACATCGCTGAAGTCAGCATTGATCAGTCCAACCTGCCGGCAGTCAAGGAAATGTGCCGAGATTCTGCCGTCCTGGAGGACAGGCCCACAGCCTGCAGGAACAAGAGATTGAGCATCATTTGGCATCGAATGTTCGGCAGAACCTTTTGGTCCAGCATGATCTGCAGGTGGCTAAGCAGTTTAAAGAGGAAGATTTGAAAGCCCAGGCTCAGCTGCAGAAGCGCTATGAAGACCTTGAACAAGACTGTGAAATTGCTTTGGAGATTCAGGAGAAGCTGGCTATTTTGTATTCCTGAGATTTATCCTCAAGTGTTTTTTGGACCATGAATAATTTTCATTCATTTAAAATGTTTTGGTTATTCCTGATCACTTGGGCAGTACAAGAAAATTTAGCTTCTGAATATAGGTTACCTCTATGGAGCATATGCTTCCTGGAGTATAGTATCTATAAAAGATAAGATATATCTGGGGTATATATCTGGGATAAGAGTTCTATAAAATGCCATTTTCATTAGGTACGGACTATTGACATATTTAAGGAATAGGCTTTACTTAGCAATTAAGATTTTAAGGAATAGGCTTTACTTAGCAATTAGGATCATTTATGATAATGATCGAAGTAAAACATAATGTTTGGATGTAATGCAGAATAAAAGAATATAAGAAATAGTAAACAAACAAACAAAAAACACCACTTGTGGTTGTCAAAGAGTGGGGGAAGGAGACGAATGGACTAGGAGTGACTAGGAGTTTGGGGTTGGTTGATGCAAACTATTACATTTAGAATGGATAAACAAGATCCTACTGTATAGCACAGAGACCTATATCCAGTCTCCTGGGATAAACCATAATGGAAAAGAATACTAGAAAAAGAATGTATATATGTGTATAACTTGCTGTACAGTAGAGGTTGGCATGACATTGTAAATCAGCTCTCTTTGAATTAAAAAAAAAAAAAGAATAAATGTGTATGTGTGGGAGGAGAAACAATGAAAGACATAGTAAATGGGCTAAGACCACAGCTGGTGAATCTGTGTAAAAGGCATGCGGAAGAACTTTGTACACCTCTTGCAATTTTTATGTACTTTGGAAATTATATAAAAAGTTAAAAAATGTTACTAGGTATGTATATATGGTAATACAGATAGAGGATGAACTAGTAATAAAAATGTGGGAAATTATCAATGTAGATATACAGATATCCTTTGAACAATTTTTGCCATTTTGTTGCAAACCTGTAATTATTTCAAAGTGACAAAATTACACTTTAAAAATGCTCATATTCATGTCTTCATATGATACATTGTTTCCATGATAAAGTGGTACCCAAAGCAGCTGCTCTGAAGTCAAGCACAAACCCTTCCACAAACACTGTTTACTTTGATAACCGTCTAGGACCCTGTCTGATGAGCAGGAACAGCTTTCTTGGAGGTCATATCTGAGCTAAGATTCAGAGGTTAGGGAGATAGCACCAAAGTGAAGAGGGGAAGAAAATCCACCTGCACGATGGCTGGAATCAAAGGAGATGGCAGTTCCTTAGGGCTATGGGGCAATGTCCAACACCATCTGTAAGCTATATGCATATTCAATTAATGGTTATTGAAAAAAATAAATTTGACTGCATAAAAGTTAAAATCCACTTTAAAAGTAATTTAAGTAATTTTGATAAAGTAAAAAATAGATTCTGCAAAACACTGGAAGCAATTATGATATACATGTGACATGTGATATCTTTATTATTTAAAGAGCTCATGGAAGTTGGTAATGGAAACTTCAGACCTCAATAGGTGAAAAAGCATTTATGTCTTTTTTTTTTAAGTACACATCATAAGGAAATAAGAAAGTACTCTAAATCCATTTATTTTTTAATAAATTACTCACTTTGTAAATGCAAAAAAAAAAAAAAAACCAAGTATGTATCTCACAGAAGATCACTATGCTTTCAGTAACAAAAGGCAATAGATATGCTATTAATATATGTAGAAAAAATAAAAGAATAAAGATTTAAGTAGCATTTAAGTAGCTAAAACCTGGGAGGAATCAATAAAATGTTAATATGAATCACTATAAGGTAAATTATTATTTTTTGCTATAATCATTCTGCTTTACTATATTTCTCTAATTTCAACCAATCAGATCAGATCAGTCGCTCAGTCGTGTCCGACTCTTCGCGACCCCATGAACCGCAGCACACCAGGCCTCCCTGTCCATCACCAGCTCCCGGAGGTCACTCAGACTCACACCCATCAAGTCAGTGATGCCATCCAGCCATCTCATCCTCTGTCGTCCCCTTCTCCTCCTGCCCTCAATCCCTCCCAGCATCAGAGTCTTCTCCAATGAGTCAACTCTTCGCATGAGGTGGCCAAAATACTGGAGTTTCAGCTTTAGCATCATTCCTTCCAAAGAAATTCCAGGATTGATCTCCTTCAGAATGGACTGGTTGGATCTTCTTGCAGTCCAAGGGACTCTCAAGAGTCTTCTCCAACACCACAGTTCAAAAGCATCAATTCTTCGGCGCTCAGCCTTCTTCACAGTCCAGCTCTCACATCCATACATGACCACAGGAAAGACCATAGCCTTGACTAGGCGAACCTTTGTTGGTAAAGTAATGTCTCTGCTTTTGAATAAGCTATCTAGGTTGGTCATAACTTTCCTTCCAAGGAGTAAGCGTCTTTTAATTTCATGGCTGCAGTCAGCATCTGCAGTGATTTTGGAGCCCAGAAAAACAAAGTCTGACACTGTTTCCACTGTCTCTCCATCTATTTCCCATGTAGTGATGGGACCAGATGCCATGATCTTCGTTTTCTGAATGTTGAGATTTCAGCCAATATCATGTATTATATTTAAAATGAGAAAAAGGCAGTGATTGATTTTAAGGTCCTATACTCCTTACTTGTCACCCCCTCTCTTTATTTTTTCTGTTTTCCTGACCAGCACAGTAAGTTACATGGTAGAAAATATTGTTACTTGTATGAAATTTAGATTTATCTTAAATTTTATATGTTTCAGGTTAACAAAATCATGACTCAATATTTGTTGTTGTTGAGTCATCAATATTAGTGTATGTTACAAAATAATCACTATAGTAAGTCTAGTTAACATCCATCACTGTGCATAGTTACAGAATCTTTTTTTCCTGTGATGAGAGCTTTTAAGATTTACTCTCTTAGCAACTTTAAAATAGGTAATCCTGTTTTATTAACTATAGTCACCATGCTTTACATTATGTCCCCATAAAAATAGGATGTTTTAATAGATAGACGTATTTTTGAGCTAATGAGATTTAAGGATTAAGAGTATAATTTCTTTTAGAATAGCAACTACATAAAATATTTCAGGCTAAATACCTTTATGGTGGGTTAGTCCTGCTGTGGGTCCTTCAGCGTTCACCTCTGTTTTATCTTCCGGAACAAAGCTTTCAACCTCTTACTATAGGTGTTGTAATCAAAGCTACAGGAAGAAGGGTTCCCTGTAGGTGGGCAGCCTTTGACTTCTGTGAGCAGTGGCTCTGGGAGAGGGGAAGTATCAGCTGCTAGTTCTAATGCAGAATCTTTAATGGAGAATCAGGGGTAAAAGGGACTGAATGGGGGTAGGATTTGTAAATAAAGTTTTATTGAAGTACAGCCTTGCCCATCCTCAATGTATCATCTATGGCTGTTTTTGTGCTAGAGCATCAGAGTCAAGTGGTTGTGGCAATGACCTGACAGCCCACAAAGTCTAAAATACCTACTCTCAGACCCTTTACAGGAAATGTTCATCAGCTCTGGGTTAGTCAGTCTACCCAGGTTCCTCTCTTTAACTTGACATCTTTATCTTTTGTTCTTACTGGAAACTTTTGTCGTTGATATCAGCAACAAAAACAAAAGTGAAGGCTTCTTCCAAAGTGTTTGTATTATCAAGTTTATAACTAGCCACCAAATTGATCTTGGTAGGAAAGGCTATTACTTACATGAAATTCAGACTAACTACAAATTTCAGGAAAATTGTACATTTCGCTAACTCTATGGTATTGCAGCTTTATTTCCACAGACATTGCAGGCCCTTCCTGAGAATGTGCTGCATACAGGAATCAAGAGCATAATTGCCATGGTTCCATGATTCCTACAAAACCAAGTGAAATTTATGGTCAGAGAAAATTCTCTAGGAAGTCAATATTATGAAACAGGTTGGAGAGTAATAACAGCAAGCACCCAGCCAGCTTGCTTGTTTTCTTCAGTGTTTTCTTCTGAGAAGGTCAAAACGACCTAAGAATTTCCAGATTTCTAAACAACTCCAGAAAATAAAGAACCCCAGAAGAACTTAGGAGGTGGATAAAAGCTACCACCTAGAGAGTTGATGTAGGACAGGTTTCTCTTGGCCTTTGCAGATAACAGCTCTTTACCTTAGTTTTCCTTGTAGGTGTCCTGTGTCACTATGGGACTTTCTGGGTTTGTGGGGACCTTTTTAGATAAGTGGGCATATTTTGGTGTTACTATGACCCTTGAGCGGAGAAGGCAATGGCACCTTACTCCAGTACTCTTGCCTGGAAAATCCCATGGATGGAGGAGCCTGGTGGGCTGCAGTCCATGGGGTCGCTAATAGTCGGACATGACTGAGCGACTTCACTTTCACTTTTTCGCTTTCATGCATTGGAGAAGGAAATGGCAACCCACTCCAGTTTTCTTGCCTGGAGAATCCCAGGGGCAGGAGAGCCTGGTGGGCTGACATCTATGGGGTCACGTGGAGTCGGACACGACTGAAGTGACTTAGCAGCAGTAGCAGCAGCATGACCCTTGAGTGATGATGGGTTACATCCTTCACGAGACAATTCTCCTCTGTCAAATGAAAATGACATTTGGAGAGATGGCCTGCAGATGGATCAGAAAGCTATCTTTTATATTTAGTAATTCAATCTAGAAAACTTTGAACTCTCTGTAAGAATTACTTGTTCATCATCAGATGGAATGGATTTTTTTTTTCAATGAAGTATGCTGATTGCAAGTAGAGAACTACACACTCATATGTACTTACATAGTATCTATCCAATTACAAAGGAGGTCATCACAGAAAACTATTTTGGGGATTGTATCATGCTCCAGGTATACATGAAAAAGATGCTATTCAGCTTCATAGTGGAAGGGGCCCCAAAGTTTGAATCAGAAGGCATCACTTAGCTCAAGGAAGTGACTCCTCTCAGTCTTATGTTTGTAGATTCCCATTTCACAGGATCACTGTGGGTTTATTAATATTCATGGAATTCCCTGTCCATGGCAGATCCTTGCTATTGGCATTGAGCAGATCCAACATTGCTCATGTGGTAATTTACAAATAATGACACATGTATAAATTACAGAAAGCAACATCATTTCACCTAGGAGGGTACAGAATTAGAACAATTTCTTTATATACAAATTACATTATCCCACACATTTAGCTTGTCCATCAAGACATCTTACCAATGGCATTACACATCCCACAATAATCTCAAGAACCACAAAAATATTTACTCATTCCAGGGGATTCTATCCAATTAGTAGTGCCTCATGAAAGCTGGCGGAGCAGGTGATGGCACCCCACTCCAGTACTCTCGCCTGGAAAATTCCATGGGCGGAGGAGCCTGGTAGGCTGCAGTCCATGGGGTCACTAAGAGTCGGACATGACTGAGCGACTTCACTTCACTTTTCACTTTTATGCATTGAAGAAGGAAATGGCAACCCACTCCAGTGTTCTTGCCTGGAGAATCCCAGGGACGGGGGAGCCTGGTGGGCTGCTGTCTATGGGGTCACATGGAGTCGGACATGACTGAAGTGACTTAGCAGCAGCAGCAGCAGCATGAAAGCTGGAATTACCCTCTCAGCAGGATATCCCTTGGCCCCATGCTGTGGGCTGTTATGCGATCAAGAGGTCCCTCACTCCACACCTTGAAGTTCCATTGATATTCATTTGCATGCCATTCCATGTTTAGTTCAGAGCAACCTATCTACATGAAGGGATTAGGAGAGAGGTTCCCCCATCCATCTCTCTACATAACCTCACTCTCTTTAATCATCATACCAACTCACTATGAACTTTCTCTTCAAATGCAACAGTTCACTAGAGATGCATCTTTAGCCACTAACTCAAGAAACCATTTCCCCAAGTTCCAGCTACTCTAGAAGGATGGATCAGAAGTCTCAGTATGAAACACAAGACAACACCCACACTAGCTCATCTCTTAGAACCTGAGCAGGCACATGACCCTCCTCCATATTTGCCTCCACTGTGTTTCTTCTCGGGTGATGAACAATGAGCATCCTTGGCCCTCCACTCCTGCCGCATTGCTGGGTTAAGGGTCTGGGTTTTGTCCCTTTCCCTTCCTGTGCCTTGTGTAGAAATAGCTTTGAAAAGTATGTCTTCCCATACTGTCAACTCACCCAGAATTGTGACCTGAAGATATAGCACCTCTTATCATGATGTGATTGGTGTCCTACAGTTCTGGAAAGACATGGGTAGTAGAAAGGAAACTGTTTGAAATGTACAGAATCAGAGGCTGGTCTGAGGTAAATTCTTTCAATTACCAAATGTAGCACAACAAGCAGAAAACTCAGTTTTCACCAGATCTTAGGAAGCTCTCTCCTGAGAGGGACAGATTCAAGATAAAGCCTACAAGCGTATATACACACAAAGATGATTTTTTTCATTGTGAGGGTAAATCTTACAAAAACAGAATTTATCAGAATCCTATCTATAATGCAGAGACCTACACAGGGTGTAGGTCTAATTTGAATGTTTCATATTTCATATGCATTCAGTAGGTCAGATCCAAAGCATCTCATCCTGAGGATGTATGGGAATCTGAGATAAAAGGGCATGCAAAATTGCCCCAATATAGCGAAACAGGTTAAAGACACAAGGACCCCAGTGGTAAAACTTTTGCATTTTAATGATAAACTTAATGCATATGCATATAAGAGTAATTCAATCATACAATGTTATTCAACCCTGCAAAAATTCAAGGCTGCACTTCAACTTCTCCAGTTAATCAGAGTAATCAATTAAAGATTGTTTAAAATCAATGATCATATAAGAAAACTCTCTGAAATCTAACTGCTGCTGCTAAGTTGCTTCAGTCGTGTCCGACTCTGTGAGACCCCATAGATGGCAGCCCACCAGGCTCCCCTGTCCCTGGGATTCTCCAGGCAAGAACACTGGAGTGGGTTGCCATTTCCTTCTCCAATGCATAAAAGTGAAAAGTGAAAGTGAAGTCACTCAGTCGTGTCCGACCCTCAGCAAGCCCATGAACCGTAGCCTTCCAGGCTCCTCCATCCATGGGATTCTCCAGGCAAGAGCACTGGAGTGGCTTGCCATTGATGTAAATATACTTAGCAGAGGTTTTTACACATTTGACAATAATGCCAAAACTTTATATGGCATTAACCACAAGTGGTTGTGCAGGTAAGGTAAACACTGCTGAAGTACCCAGTAGTAGAAATCAAATTATGATCAAACTTTTTAGATGAAAGCTTTCCTCATCATTCTGTTCCCTCTATGCAGAAGTTTGCATATGAATAACGGATTAGAGTCTCAAATACTTTAGGTTGGTTAAAAAGTAATCACAGTTTCAGACTGTGAATTTTAAATCATAATAACCAGGCTCAAACATGTTTTAATTAATCAAAATAGGAACAATTAAAATCAACACATTTTTAGCAATGAGAAATAAGTTTGTTTACTCCTGTAGCATAAAAATTCATGATTTAGGATTCAACAAACTCTTGGAAAGTATTTTCTGCCTCCTGCCGGTTATGGAAGCATTTTTCCTGCAGAAAGTTGAAGAAGTGGTAGTCGGTCAGCAAGAGGTCAGGGGAATGTGGCAGATGAGGCAAAACTTCATTCAGCTTTTGAGATGTTAGTTGTGTGTCGTGTGGTTGGTCATTGTTGTGGGGGAGAATTGGGCCCGTTATGTTGACCATTGCCGTTTTGGTGCATCTCAAATTGTATTTGTATTTGTATTGTATTGTATTTGCTGAGCATACTTCTCAGATGTATTGGTTTTGCCAGAATTCAGAAAGTTGTAGTGGACTAGATGGGCAGCAGATCACCAGTGATCACGACCTGTTTTTGGTACAGATTTGACTTTGGGAAATGCTTTAGAACTTCTCCACAGTCCAGCCACTGAGCTAGTCATTGGTTGTTGTATAAAATCCATTTTTCATCGTGTCACGATCCTTCAAGAAATGGTTCATTGTTGTTGCATAGAATAAAAGAAGACAACACTTTAAATGCCAATTTTTTAAAAATTTTCTGTCAGTTCATGAGGCACCCATTTATTGAGATTTTTCACCTTTCCAGTTTGTTTTAAAAGCCAAATGACTGTAAAATGGCCAGTGTTGACTCTTTGGGCAATTTCTCCTGTAGTTGTAAGAGGATCGGCTTCAATGATCCTCGCAATTGGTCATTGTCAACTCCTGATGACCAGCCACTGTGCTCCTCATCTTCAAGACTCTCATCTCCTTTGCAAAATTTATTGTGTCACCACTGCCCTGTACTTCATTAGCTATTCCTAGGCCAAATGCATTGCTGATGTTGTGAGTCGTCTCTGCTGCTTTGGACACATTTTGCACTCAAATACAAAAATTGTTTAAATTTGCTTTTTGTCTAACATAATTTCCCCAGTTTAAAATAAACATAAAATAAACAGCAAGTAATGTCATTAGCAAAAAATAAAAAATAATGCAAAAGATATGCATAAAATGATGTATAATGATGTATAATTTTAAAATATATTCCAATATCAAATGACAAAGTTCAACAATGCAAAGCCACAATTACTTTTGCACCAACCTAAAATTAAAAATATGGGGAAAAGATATTCTATGGTTATATCAGGAAGAATACTATGCTATTTTCTGGACTTTGTGATGTTTGAGGTATTTATCATTTTTAATTTTTTTTGATTGTGGTGATTTTACCCTTACCCTAATGAAATATTTGTTTTTGTATTTAACTTTATATTCATAGTTTTACAGTCTTCTTTTCATGAACAGCCTCAAATTGAATGACTTTCAGACCACACAAGACCTGACCAGCCTCTCCTCCAATTCACCAGGGATTGAAGGGAAAGAAATTTTTCTCAGTGAAAATTCATTTTATTATTCTCTAGACAAAGTGAAAAACAAAACTTGATTAGAAATTCCTTAGCTGATTATATGGTAGTTGATATGTGACAAATGGGCATGAGTCAAGATACATATCTCTTTAAAGAGCTTTGTTTAATGCTTGTTTCTTTTTTCTAGAATATGTAGTTCCTGGTACATAGTCAATACTCACTGGATGTTTGTTTAGTTGAAATGATAGCTTAAATTAGAAATTTTATTATTCTACCTTTATTATTAACATGGTTTTTGATAGCACATGGCATGCGTTGGCTCTAAACTAATGAAAACTGAATTCAAACAAATTAGGTTTTTTTTTTCTTTAAAATATAAGCCTTCATCAATAGTAACTGGGTCATTTCAAGCAAATAGTGTTGGGATAAAAATTTTAAATAAAATAATTTTTTCTGTTAGAATGGCAGGATGGCAACTTTAGAGGGGACCTGGGAAATCACCTGGTATAGTCCCTGGTATAGCAGAGCCTACAGAGCCTAAAAATTGGGGTCAGACCAGGGAGGGAATGCTGGCACTGCTTCAGCAAGGAGAGGGTTAGACTCTCAGAAGGATGGTCTTGCCTTCAGCGTTCTCCCCACAGAGTCCTGCTTTTTCTCCATTCCTTTCAGTCATCAGGCTGTATTCTCACTGTAATGCATCTTTTTAAGACAATATGGTCTGATATTTGATCCAGAAAATATGTCCATTGTAGTAACAATTACAGAGAAAGCAAAGAAAACCATCTCCTGGTTTGGCTAGCCTGAAATAAAGATAATCTGAAATGTGTGCCAGAAAACCCATTAGATGGGTGATTCCAACCAATTTCTCAGATCAAGTTGAGAAAACAAGTGAAATATTGATTTGTTTTCTAACTCAATTGTTGTTCCTGCTTTGCCGATGGTCTTTCTGAGGCAGTGGCTCCACTAATTTAGTAGAAAGGATTGATGAAAGGCTTTTTGGAATCGTCTGTGAAGATTAGGAAAACTCTAAAGCTGAATAAATTATAAATATCCCTTAAATTGCTCCAGCACTGCCTTGTGGGGCTTCCAAGTGGGGCTTCTGAAGCCAGGTCATTCTATCAGATGTCAATCTCAATTTTCTTTGTTTCAAACTGTGGTTAATTACTGCCTTCTGGAAGCTTTTGGACTCTGGTGTCCAAAGAAGGAAGAGTCATGTCTTCAAGAGCCCACCAGCGTGGCAGTAATTGCAGGCCATCTTGTTCTATTGAATTTTAAGCTACAAAAAACTCTTATTTGGTTGACCTTTCCCCTTGCATTGAGTTCAGGACCAAATCATGTTTCACAACCATGAGTAAGACAATCTCCAGTGCCCTCATGGCCAAGATAGAGACATAGGAATCTGATCTTGGTGCATAAAAAAAAATACATGAACTAGGCTACTATATCTCAGTGTTATTTTAATTTATTTGTCATTGAAATTAAAAATAAAATGAGTAGAACTGGACCCATATGCCATTTCCAAGGGCCTCAGAAGGATGGCTGGGGTAAGTATCTAGCCTGCTTGTATCAGGGTTAAATGGAACTTGAGTGAGCTTAATCTTTACTGGAAAATTCTACTGGCTCCCACCTCTCCACCCACTGACAGATGGTCCTTCCTCCCCAGGCAACTTCTATGGCCTTTGGTAAAAGGCTTCCTGACACATCTCCATTCCTTTGGGGGCCTTTTGTGTGGTTCCTGTGCTGCACTCAACATGCTGTGTGGGGTCCTGTCTAAGTCTCCTGCAGTTCAAGATCAGCCTAAGCACATACTGTCCTACAAAACAGAATAATCATGAAAACCCACAACAGAAGAAAAAAGAGAAGCAATTGCCATTGAAAGGCTTCCCATTCTTTATATATCAATTTTCCTCATCCCAGAGCCATGCCACCTTGGACTGGGATTTCATCCACCCTTAAACTTCAAAGTTAAGCCATTTCACAAGTGGTCAGCTCTTGCCTGGGAAAATTGCCAACAGTCCCAGAGGGGAGAGGTAAGTGGAGCTTGTTTTTCCATGGGTCCTGTGGTTTCCTCTGAGTCTGCCTTTGATTTACTCAGTGATTCAAAAGATAGCTTAATTCTAACTTAATGTGGAGAGATATTTGTTTCTATTCTGCCCCCTCACCTAAAAAAGCCCTGGTTTGTTCCTTCCTCAGCACCAAACCATAGATTCTGTGTGCCTGCATTCTCAGCCACTTAGTAGCATTCGACTCTTTGCAACACTGTAGACTATAGACCACCAGACTCCTCTCTCCATGGGATTTCCCAGGCAAGAATACTGGAGTGGGTTGTCATTTCCTTCTCCAGGGGATATTCCTGACCCAGGGATCGGACCTGCATCTCCTGCATTGCAGGTGGATTCTTTATGGCTGAGCCACTGGGGAAGCCCATAGATTCTGATAACTGAGCATTTGGGGGAAAATTATTGTTATGTTAAAACTATTGACCAAGGCAAGTGGATTCACCAATAAATGGGACATTTCTTGGGCTGCAAGTTTGCAGAGTCTGAATCAGAACACCAGTGGGAAAACTCCTTATCTCTTTTTTCTATAGAATGCAGAACATACAGTAAGACAGAGTTCTGAAGAAGTACCAGATACAAAGTCACTCACCTGAGGAACTCACCCAAAGGTGTGATTCAGAGAGGGCAGGTCTGAAATGGAGCCAAAGGCACCAAATAAGGGAAAAGAAATGGAAAGGGAATGGGAGGGTGTGCGGGAAGAAGGCTGGGATCAGAGATGAGTCATGTGACAGGATGCTACCCAGCACTCACAGTCTCAGGAGTGGATGGTGAGCTCTCAGGCTGAGGCCTCAGGGTGCATCCACACTAGTAACTAGCATCGCTTAGAATGAGGCTTAGGGTGGAAGACGTGCATATCCCATGGCATGGCATGTGCATCTCCAGGCATGCCACCAAGAACAAGTGTCACATATGCATGTCTAGGGACATGGCCTATATACGCAAGACAGGAAATCACCTGTGTCCCTCTATGGTGGGGAGGATACAATATTGATGCATATACATACAACTGGATGATCTATTATCGAAAAGTTAATTAAGCTGTGTCACCATAGTTGAATCTAAAGTAATTAATGTCAAGGGTAGATCTTGACACAAAGAAAACATACAATAAGATATGATTTATTGATGGGAAAAAAACAGACAAAACTCAACTATCTATGGCTTAGAAATGTATACAAATGAGATGGATATGTTTTTGAAAGATTGAAAAGGATTAACACAAAATCCAAGAGGGTAGCCAACTCTTGGGGTCAGTGGCATCCAGAAGAGTTTCAAAGATGCGATTAGTGATGAATGAATGTTGCTGGTCTTTTAACTATGAACATAGGTCACATTCTTTCTTTGATATGAATCCTACATTTCACTGCAATGTAAAAAAAGAGAAAAGAAAACTGGGAGAGCCCTCTGGTTCATACCCAGATGCTTTTCTTCCCATGTTTAAGTAATACTTTCAACTCCTCTATTCACTTATGTGTGCCATGCAAATTACAAGAGAAATAATGATTTGTAAAAGAAACTATTTACAGTGATCATGCAGAGGGAGGCCTGTGTTGCACCACCTTCTTCCTGTCCGGGAACATTTTCCACCAGGGGCGCCTCACTGTCCTCCATTTCCATGAATCCAGAGCCTGGCACAGTTAGCAGGTCTGAAGAAACCACGTGATCTTTATTCTTCCTAAAGATGAAAATCTCCCAAAGGGGCAAAATTGAGCCTTACCGTATGATTTTGGAGGAGAGATGAGCAGGCAAGGGCATCTTAGAGTGAAAGAAAAAGCATGGAAGCTGCCAGGGAGCAGTTGACAGGCTATTCCTGTCTCCTGGAACTTCTTCCCTGACTGCATCCCCATCACTTGTGAGACATTGCTTGTTCAAAAACAACCAGCTCTTCAAGTGCTGTAGCAAGAGCAGTGACAGGAGCAGGAGATGGGAAGAACAAGGACATTCCAGACAGTGTGACGGTGTACAACTTGGTGACGGCTGAGCCTCAATCCTGAAAATGCACCTTGTGATGTGAGGATGCGGGGAGTGCAGGTGTGGGTGCCCCGGTCACTGCTCAGCCACAGTTCTGTCACAGTCCTGGGTTCTGTCACTCCTAGGCTGGCAGGGTGGGGTACAGAGCTTCACCTTTACCTTTCCATGTGCCTAAAGCAAAAACACTTCAATCCTGGGCCACATAATTTGGTCACATAATTTGGGCTACCTTTGGCCACTGATGATGGATGATCCTTATAAGGTGAGCACAGAGTCACTGACCATGGATCATTCTTATAAGGTGAGCACCTTGGGGACAGACAGGAACCATCCCCTCTGACAGAGCCAGGCTGCACTCTGCCATGAGCCATTCCTCCAAAGCTCAGCTCCCCTCCCTCCCTTAGCTTATGAGATTTTCATTTATTTGAAGGAGGAAAATAAACTGTCTCACATCTTTTGAAATCTTACAGGGGTTCATACCTTGAGTATAAACACCCCACATCAGCTGTGTCTCTCTGTTATGACAGTTTCTTCCCCAGGGAATCAAGCCTCTTGGCTGGTTAGGGGAAGAGAGCTATGGTCCAAGCAGAGAAATTTGGTGATGCATTAAAGAGAAATGGAGAAAACCCTCTAAATAGTACAACTTGAAAATATGACAAATATTAATAGCCTGAATCCAAATTAGAACTTAATCCTCATGAGTTACTCATGGATTCTCCAGCTTGATGGATGTCAGTCTTCCTTCTTAACAACCACACAGATCCCCCAGACAAAACGCTCACTCTCATTTTCTCGTGGGATTCATGTATCTGGAAATCAGAGACTATTGAGCCTGAAAGACACTCTGAGGATGTCTAGTTTTCCACCAATGCCACAAGTGCCCTTGCACCGTGATGTTCTGACACTTTCTCCAGATTCACGTCCCAGAAGAAGTGAGGATTAAGGAGAGACATGATGGAAAGAGCCAGGATCACACGTGCAGGGCAGGTTTGCTCCTCAGCTCTCTGTGATCACACCTCACATTCGATTTTGCTTGAATAAATAATTTTGTAACTCAAGGTGGTTTTGAAAACCACACATCTCATAAAGACTTTCCAGTGCAAACAGAAGCCAAATGAGAAGAATAGATTTCCCCAGGATCTATGGATCCAAGTGAGTGGCAGATGGCCAAAGGGTGTCACAGACAGTGGTCTGGTGTTCTCTGAAGGCACCCGGCTATCAAGCTTACCCTATTAGCCATGGCTTTTCTACTTAGCTGACAAATACCAGGGATCAGATGTAATTCTGCAAACTTGTATAGGCCGGCCTGATCACCAGGAAGAGGGTGAGGAGTTTGGTTCATCAGCCTGACTATTTGGTAAGGGAATTTTCTGGGACCAGTAAAACCCCATCCGCATAATGTCTACCTCATAGGTGCCTGGAGATGTAGCACTGCAAAGTCTTGCCTTTGTCACACTGACTGAGCCTGTATGTTCCTTTGACAAGCATCCTAATAGCCTGCAGTCTTCATGGTGCTCTGACCAGATATGGAATATTTATGGAATGTCCAGATATGGAATATTTCCCTGTGATTTGTGGATGCACATATTCTTGTTCTCCCCAAATCCTATGGGGTAAAGGTAAACAGTCCAGGTGTGTGCTGCACACAAGGCTTGTTTGCATTAGAGCTGAAAAGCACCAAACTGAGGGAAAACTTATAATGGACTAGAAACCAGCTGCCCTCAGGCCTTGGGGAGACATTATATTTGACACACTGAATAGTGGGCCTTCCCTTCACTGCAGTGGAAGCAGTCTCTATCTTCCCAGGCTGTTTCCCCTATGCACCTCCTTGAAAAGGCAGTCCCAACAAAAGCTATGCGTGCTCGCAAGATGAACAGAAACGTGGGCAACCCCTGCCCTGTGAAGGTGTTTCCTAACAACTAAACCTGAGATTTAGAGATTTCAACAGTTCCTGAGATTTCGACAGTTTTAGTGCATGTTTCCTTTGTACCTAATCATCTCACAGCTTCTGGAGTCTTAGCAATTCAACTGCAGTTTGCCTCTTGACCAGAATCACCACAGATACTTTCTCAGTGTGTGTTTGATTGATTGCAGGCAGAGTCAGGGTTGGAGTGGGAACATCCCTTCACTCATTTGCAAGTGTTATGGATGTGGCCATGAGATTTCAGGTATTTACTGAAATACTCAAGCTCAGCATGAATTCAGTCTTCCCTCTAA
The DNA here is from genome assembly GCA_935064755.1 of Tragelaphus eurycerus. Taxonomy (NCBI): domain Eukaryota; kingdom Metazoa; phylum Chordata; class Mammalia; order Artiodactyla; family Bovidae; genus Tragelaphus; species Tragelaphus eurycerus. The sequence continues at coordinate 20,370,737 of CAKXYN010000002.1, read as the reverse complement.
CCGTGTATCCCATGTTCAAAAATGTCCCTGGGGAACATAAACATGGTTAGCTTCACAATTGCTCCTGTCAATCATTTGACCTTAGTAAAGTACTCCAACAGGCTTCATCATATCAAGGTTTTCCAGCAAAGCCCCTGTGAAAATACTCTTTCTGTGTGTTTGGCTTGGGTCCAGGTAGAACGTCCCAACGTTTAACTATTCCAGAGTTCTGAGGATTTCAGGAAGGAAGTTCATCCAGTTGGTTAAGTTTGTCTTTTAGGCCATAATTTAAATATTAAAACAGAATGGGACAATCTTTTTTGTTTTGCTACTTCAATTAAAAAAAATGGCAGGGTAGGTTGGAAGGACAGGGGTACAGACATTTTGTAAATGTTTTGTGCCAAGCTGGGAGAGGATCAAATAATTTTTTTGCATTTGATTTCTTTTTCCCACTTGTAAGAAACAAACAAACCAAAAATCATAGCAGACTTTGTGCTGTATCTTTTCTAATTCAAAAATAATTTGTTTATTTTCTTGTTTTGTGGAAGCTGTCCACGGTTCCACATGTTTGGGGGCTGTGTCACTTGTAGTTTCCCTGGCCACATTAAAGAAAGAAACACATGATTAAGTTAAAGCATGATGGAAAATGTTCTAACCCATGGGCCAACATGGGGTAGTATTTGATGAACTCAAACAGGTTAATTTCTTACAATCAGAGTCAACCATGGATGGGTCAGATTTGACTCCTGCAATTAGCCAGGTGGATTATTCGGACAAGGTTACTGTCCTAGAATGCAATCATGCCCACCTGTCTCAGGTTGGCATAGTGCTATTTCTACCCTGAAGAGAGTGCCCTCAGGAAGCAGCAGTGTTTTGTAAGCAAACATCCATATGTGCCTAAAGGAAAGGTCCCGCCTCCTGGCCCCAGTCATGACCTGTAGTTTCCTGATGGCCTGACAATCTGCATCTCATTCAAATTTATAAAAATCCATTTTCTGTTGATGTTTTTGTCCATCCACCATTGTACTCCAACCTTTGTGCTTTTGTGTGTGTGTGCCAAGTAGCTCAGTTGTGTCCAATTCTGTGACCCCATGGACTGGAGCCTGCCAGGCTTCTCTGTCCATGGAATCTTCCAGGCAAGAATACTGGAGTGGGTTGTCATTTCCTACTCCAGAGGATTTTCCCACCTCAGGGATTGAACCCACGTCTTTTGTGTCTCCCACATTGGCACAGATTCATTATCACTAGCGCCACCTGGGAAGCCCCCTTTAACGATATATTTTAGGTAGTGTTTCAAAATTTACCTGCACTGTTCAATCCTATAACCGGAATACCCAGCACAGGACCTTGCATACAGCATGGTGGTGGTGGTTTAGTTGCTAAGTCGTGTCCAACTCATGTGACCCCATGGACTATAGCTCACCAGGCTCCTCTGTCTGTGGGGTTTTCCACGCAAAAATACTGGAATGGATTGCCATTCCTTCTCCAGGGGATCTTCCCAACCCGGGAATCAAACCCAGGTGTCCTGCATTACAGGCAGATTTTTTACTGACTGAGCTATGAAGGAAGCACATATATAGCATAGTTATTAACAATTTGCAAAATAAATGAATAGTATTAACCATTCCTATATTAAGATTTAGAATGCCATTTAATGTATCCATATATACAATTTAAACTTCTCATAAACTAGACACTTTTAAAGTTTAAGTGAATATCTTTGGAAGTCATATCATCAAATATTGAGCTATATTTAAAAAATAAATGTATGTTATTATGGGGAACATAAACATGATTAGCTTCACAACTGCTGCTGTCAATCATTCAACCTTAGTAAAGTACTCCAACAGGCTTCATCATATCAAGCTTTTCCAGCAAAGCCCCTGTGAAAATAGTATTTCTGTGCGTTTGGCTTGGGTCTGGCTTGACCAAAAAGTTCATTCAGGTTTTCTTGTCACATCGTATGGAAAAACCCAAACAAACATTTTGGCCAACCTGATATTTTAAAATAATCATTTATACTAAGAAAAAGAACTACTCTTTAAGAGGGTAACATCTTGTATGTTTCTAACAACTAAAGAAAAGCAAGGCCAATACAATTACTCCCATGAGAGGACATTTTGATCTCAAGAAACAAAAACTGGCCTCTAAATCATAAAACTGGAAAACCATTAGCTCAGAGAACAAAACTGTCTAGGTGGCTTCACCTGAGTTGTGACCCAGAACTCAAAGAAAGTTAGTAGGACCCGAGTTCTCTTCCTCATTGTCTCTGCTCCCTTTCCTAGGATTGGCTGCAACTTTAGACAGGCCCTGCTCTCATGATTATAAAGTGACTGCCAATAGCTGCTGGGACTACAGCCTCCCAACTTCATATGGGAAGTGGGTGAGGAACCTCTTCCCTTCCAGAAATGCAGTATACCTCTATTCACACCTCATTGGTCCTAACTGGGCACTGTGCCCATCCCAGACCCCTCCCCGTGGCCAATAGAGGGAATAAAGTGAACTTGGAGCTGGGAAAGAGGCAGTCTCAACTGAACTATAAAATTTAGCACAAGGAATTAATTGGTGGTTCCTCCAAAGTAAAATCTTGCTAGTGTTACCAACAGGATGCAGAATAGCTATTGTTCATAATAAATAACAATGACCACACGTACTAGCCTAGTGTATACACTATAAGACTGGTATTTAGAGCTGTTAAGAAAGTTGCCTAAAACCATAGATCTCCTGGGTGTATGAGTTTGTATTTGTAATAAATTAATTATAGCTGTTTCTTCACCTGGTGGTTATTTAATAAGTAATCTACGGGCAAGGCAACCCAGGTTGTAAGTAATTGCTGAGGATTAGGAGGAGGAAGGATGATGGGAGAAGACAGGTCCAAGGTTGACTTCCCCCACAGTCTATTGCCCTGAACTTAGGTTCTAACCAGCTCGCTTCCCACGGCAGCCTATGTGAGACACAGTCTATGTCTGTTCCCATGTGAGGCACAGCAAGAAGATGTCATCTATGAATATGGAAAAGTGCTCTCATGAGACAGGAAATATGCTGTCACCTTGAGCTGGACTTCCAGCCTCTGTGACTGTGAGAAATAAATGTTGCTTATAAGAATAAAAATGAAAAGAGAATTCACCAGAGTTTGTTGCATGCAGCTGAACCTCTCAGTGCAGTTAAATACAATGTAGAGTCTTGAATAAGGTATGGAAACAAATAATGGACATTAGCATAAAGTTTTGTGAATTCGAGCTTTACTTAATAATACTGTATTACATGTTAATTTCCTGTTTGGTTTTTTTTTTAACAACATTATTTATGCGGAGAAGGCAATGGCACCCCACTCCAGTACTCTTGCCTGAAAAATCCCACGGATGAAGGGGCCTGGTAGGCTGCAGTCCGTGGGGTCGCTAGGAGTCGGACATGACTGAGTGACTTCACTTTCTCTTTTCACTTTCATGCATTGGAGAAGGAAATGGCAACCCACTCCAGTGTTCTTGCCTGGAGAATCCCAGGGACGAGGAAGCCTGGTGGGCTGCCGTCTATGGGGTCGCACAGAGTCGGACACGACTGAAGTGACTTAGCATAGCATAGCATAGCATAAACCACTCAGTCTAAAGCACTTTGTTAGCAATCTACCAACCAATAAGACAACCAGCAAATCCATCTTTTTTTCTTTTTCTTGACTTGAGGTCAATGGAGAAATAATTTATAAGCCAAAGACAACTGTCAACATGATCTATTACTACAGCAAATAACTGAAGAATCTGTTCTTCAATATCCACTGGAGAATCCAGGCCACATAAATATTCTAATTATGTTGTATTGTCAGGGCGCCCAGTTATATTCAAATCTTTGATTAAAAAACAAAGAATTTCTAGTGTAACTGTGTCATCAATGTTGAATAGGATATACTTTTAAAAAATTATTTTTTAACTGAAATTCAAATTTAACTGGGCATATTGTATTCAAATTTTGGTAATTCTGGTAACCAACACTTCCTAGATGAACTACTGCAAATTCTTCAAAATGCATTTCTGATCACGCATTCCCAAGGAAAGACCTCAAAGGCCTGTCCCAGCATTTGAGGTACTTTATGATCTTGTGCAAGCTCAACTTTGCACATTTTTTCTCCAGATGCCCTTGCACACTTTTCTTTAGTCACTTAAAGCCCCTGGCTCTTTTGGAGAGGCTGTGAATTTCACATTGAGTCTTTATTATCCATTTCTCTTCTCTTTCTAGACAGTCTTCAAAGTCTAGATCAAATGTCACATCTGTGATTCCTTCTCTGGATTGCCCAAACACAATTAGCCATTTTATTAAATTAGCAATTTCTTTAAAAAAGGGGTTTACTTATTTATTCTTCTCAACTTTATATATATATATATATATATAGTCAATGCAATTCAAATTAAAATCCTAAAATCTTTTTTAATAACAAGTGAATTCTAAAGTTCATATGAAAAGTTAAAATACCCAAAATAGCCAACACAATGCTGGGGAAGTATTAAGTTGGAAGCAATGACACTCCTTACTATAAAACTTACTACAAAAATATGCTAATCATAGCAATGTGGTACTGGTGAAAGAACAGAAAAATAGATCAATGGAACAGAATACAGAGCTCCAATATGGGCCTACATGAGACTACTCAGCTGATCTTTGACAAAGAAGAAAAGGCAATTCAATGAAGAGAGAACTGTCTTTTCAACAAATGGTGCTGGAAAAAGTAGATATTCACATGCAAAAAATGAATTAAATGTAGACATTATACTTTTTTCTTCCCTGGCAGCTCAGAGGGTAAAGCATCTGCCTACAATGCGGGAGACCCAAGTTCAATCCCTGGGTTGGGAAGATCCCCTGGAGAAGGAAATGGCAACCAATTCCAGTATTCTTACCTGGGAAATCCCATGGACAGAGGAGCCTGGTGGGCCCCAGTTCATGGGACAGCAAAAGAGTCAAACACAACTGTCACAACTTACACTTTTTACGAAATTAACTCAAAATATGTCCTTATCATAGACCTTTAATGTAAATGAAAATTATACAACTTCTAGAAGTTAACAGAGGTAAATTCTAGGTGACCTTGGTTTTGATGACTTTTTAGATGCAACACTAAAATTATGATCTATGAGGTGGATGAAACTGGAGCCTATTATACAGAGTGAAGTAAACCAGAAAGAAAAACACCAATACAGTATACTAATGCATATATATGAAATTTAGAAAGATGGTAATGATAACCCTGTATGCGAGACAACAAAAGAGACACGGATGTATAGAACAGTCTTTTGGACTCTGTGGGAGAGGGAGAGGGTTGGATGATTTGGGAGAATGGCATTGAAACATGTATCATATCATATAAGAAATGAACTGCCAGTCTAGGTTCGATTCAGGATACAGGATGTTTGGGGCTGGTGCACTGGGATGATCCAGAGGGATGGTACGGGGAGGAAGGTGGGAGGGGGGTTCAGGATGGGGAACACATGTACACCTGTGGTGGATTCATGTTGATGTATGGCAAAACCAATACAATATTGTAAACTAATTAACTTCCAATTAAAATAAATAAATTTAATTTAAAAAGTAAAATAAGAAAGGAAATCTATTGATAAAATAAAATAAAATATAGTTTTGGTGGATTAAAAAAAAGAAAAAATACATTAAGTTAAACTTCCATAAAAGTAAAAATCTCTACTCTATGAAAGATGCTATTAAGAAACTGACAATATAAACTACATATAGAGCTAAAATATCTGCAAAGCATATATGTGATGATGGACTATATCCAAAATATACCCTTCTTAATATTCAACAGCAGGGAAATCAACAACCCAATAATTTATAGGATAATATAATAACAGACACCTCAGCAAAGAGGATATGATAATGTCAAGTAAGCATGTGAAAAAATGCCTCATGTTACATTTCATTATGCATGAGTGCATGTTCAGTCGTGTCTGACTCTGTGTGATTCCATGGACTATAGCCCTCCAGGCTCCTCTGTCCATGGAATTCTCCAGGCACAAATACTAGAGTGGGTAGCCATTCCCTTCTACAGGGGATTTTTCTGAGCCAAAGATCAAACCCAAGTCTCCTGAATTGCAGGCAGATTCTTTATGGTCTGAACTACAAGGGAAGCCCCTATATGTCATTAGGAAATTGCTATTTAAAAGCTATAGTAAGAAACCAATACAGATCCGTTAGAATGGCACAAACCTCAAACACTGAAAATACCAAATCTTGGTAAGGATGTGGAACAACAAGAATGCTTATCTATTGCTATGGGAATGGAAAATGGAACAGCCACTCTGGAAGACAATTTGGCAGTTTCTAACAAAACTAAACACAGTGTTACTATGTAAGTCATCTGCTGAGCTATTAGGTATTTACTCAAATAAGTTGAAGACCTGAATCTACACAAAAATCTATACAGATGTTTATAGCAACTTTATTTACAATTGCCAATACTTGGAAGCAACTAAGATGTCCTTCAATAGGTGAATGGATAATCAAACCGTGTTTTATCCACAAAATATACTATTATTTGATGATAAAAAAGTAAATGGACTACCAAGCCATAAAAAGACATGGAAGAATCTTAAATACATATTTCTAAGATAAAAAGTAAATCTGAAAAGGACACATACTGATTGATTCCAGCTATATGGCATTCTGAAAAAAGCAAAACTATAAAGAGAGTAAAACGATCAGAAGTTTCCTTGGATTGGAAGGGAGAGAAAGATGAATAGGTAGAGCACAGGGGATTTTAGAAAAGTTTAGTTATTCTGTATGACATTGTAATCAGTAATACCTATTACAACCTACAGTACTATACAACAGAAAGAGTGAAAGATGATGTAAATTGTGGACTTTGGTAACAATGTATCAATGTATCAAGCAATCAATAAAAAGTTTGTGTTTACATATGAGATTGGAATACTCTATAATTGAAACAGTAAGCAGATTTTTTCAGAAAATTAAACTTCTAGAACTAAAATATATGAACATGGACCTCAGTAGATGAATTAATGAACAAATAAGACATGACTGAAAAGTTATTTAAGTAACTAAAAGTGAAAACTGAGGAAATCATTTGAAATACAGTCAAATAAAATAATAAGCAGAAAACTCTGAAGGATAAGTTGAGAAATGATGGAAAAGACCACTGTTGGATATGAAAGGCCATACAACCTAGTGCTGAGACTATGAACTCCCAAATGAGTCCCTGGATCAAATCTTATAGCTACTCCTCAATGGCTGTGTGAACTTGGGTGAGTCACTAAGACTTTACATTCAAGTTTTTTTTCAGCTCTAAATATAGATGTTATTAGAACCTATACCATAAGGTTATTATAAGTGCTAAAGCTGTTAAAACTAATATAATATATAACATAAAATACATAAATTGAAAAGGTGTATAACTGGTGTTATACAATCAGTGAGTGACCATTATGAAGGAAGAGTTTAACATATGATGAGAAAGGAAAAGACACTCAACTGAATGGAATTCCAGAGAGTAGCAAGGAGAGAAAAGAAAGCCTTCCTCGGTGATCAATGCAAAGAAATAGAGGAAAACAATAGAATGGGAAGGATTAGAGATCTCTTCAAGAAAGCTGGAGGTATCTAGGGAACATTTCATGAAAGAAGGGGCATGAGAAAGGACAGAAATGTTAAGGACACAACAGAATAAAAAGAGATTAAAAAGAGGTGACAAGAAAACACAGAAGAACTACACAAGAAAAGTCTTAATGACCCAGATGACCACAATGATGTGGCCACTCACCTACAGCCAGACATTCTGGAGTGTGAAGTCAAGTGGGCCTTAGAAAGCAATACTATGAACAAAGCTAGCAGAGGTGCTGGAATTCCAGCTGAGCTATTTAAAATCCTAAAAGAGGATTCTGTTAAAGCGCTACAATCAATATGGTGCAAATTTGGAAAACTCAGCAGTGGCCACAGGACTGGAAAAGGTCAGTTTTTGTTTCAATCCCAAAGAAAGGCAATGCCAAAGAATGTTCAAACCTCTGTACATCTGCACTCGTTTCACATGCTAGCAAGGTAATGCTCAAAATCCTCCAAGATAGGCTTCAACAGTATGTGAACTGAGAACTTTCAGATGTAAAAGCTGGGTTTTGAAGAGGCAGTGGAGCCAGAGATCAAATTGCCAACATTCATTGGAACATAGAGAAAGCAAGAGAGTTTCAGAAAAACATCTTCTGCATCAGTGACTCTCTTTTCTTCTCAGTGAGTCTAGCCAGAGGTTTGTCAATTTTGTTTATCCTTTCAAAGAACTAGCTCTTGGTTTTATTGATTTTTTTTCTATTTTTAATCCCTATTTTATTTATTTTTCTCTCTGATCTTTATTATTTGCTTCCTTCTGCTGACTTTAGGTTTTGTTTGTTCTTCTTTTTCTAATTCTTTTAAGTGGAAGGTTAGGTTGTTTATTTGACATTTTTCTTATTTTTTGAGGAAGGTCTGTATCACTACAAACTTTGCTCTAACTGCTTTTGCTATGTCCCACGGATTTTGTATGATTGTGTTTCATTTTTGTTTGTCTCAAGGTCTTTTTTAATTTCCTTTTTGATTTTACCATCAACCTTGGTTTTTAGTAGTATGTTCTTTAATCTACATGTAATCGTTAATTTCTCATTTCTTTCCTATGATTGAGTTTTGGTTTCATGCCATTGTGATCAGAGAAGACACTTGGAATAGTTTCTATACTCTTAAATTTGTTAAGGTTAGTATTGTGCCCTAGTATGTGGTCAGTCCTACAGAACATTCCATGTGTACTTGAAAAGAATGTGTATTCTGTTTTTTGGGGGTATGAAGTCCTAAAAATATCAATTAGGTCTAACTGTTCTATTATATCAATTAGGATCTCTATTGCCTAATTGATTTTCTGTTTAAAAGATCTATCCCCTGGTGTGAGTGGAGTGTTAGAGTCTCCTACAATTATTGTATTCCCATTGATTTCTCCCTTTATGTCTGTTAATGTTTATTTTATGTATTTCAGTCCTCCTATAGGTGCTATATGTTGACTAATGTAAATCTTCTTATACTGACCTTTTTATTGTTATATAGTGTCCTTCTTTATCTATTTATGGCCTTTTATAAAGTCTATTTTGTCTGATATGAGTATTGCAATCTCACTTTCTTGTCACTTTTGCTTGCATGAAATATGTTTCCATCCCCTCATTTCAACCTATGTGTATCCTTTGTCCTAAGGTTTGTCTCTTGTAGGCAGCATAGTGTAGGCTCTTTTTAAATTTTTTCTTTCTCATATGCCACTATATGTCTTTTGATTGGAGCCTTAAGTTCATTGACTCTTAAGATAATTATTGATACATAATGTACTTATTGCCATGTTTAACTTTGTTTTCCAGTCAATTCTATGTTTCTTCATTTTTCCTTTTTGTTTTCCTTTTTGTGGTTGATGATTTCTTTTTATTTGATGCTTATGTTCTCTTCTTTTTTTTCTGTGTGTGTGAATCTATTGCATGTTTTTGATTTGTGGTTGCCCTGTTTTGCAAGTATGTTAACTCTTCCTATCACTGCTTGCATTAGACTGATAGTCATGTAGGCTTTAACACATTCTAAAAATAAAAGTAAAAATATTTGCATTTTCATTCTCCCCTTCCCTGCATTTTATTATTTTTATGTCTTTTTTTACCTCTTCCTGTTTATAATTTTATGTTTATCATTGCTTTCACAGCTAGTCTTTTTTTTTAATCTGTATACTAAATAATTTGTGATTTAGTTACCAATTGTGATTTTCCTCTTTCTTTATCTTCTTGTTTCTTCTCTATTTAGAAATTACTCTTCAATGTTTCTTTTAGGGTAGGTTTAGTATGGCTGTATTTTTTTAGTTTTTGCTAGCCTGAGAAATTATTTTTTTCTCTGCCTGTCTTGGGGGGTTACTTATATGCAGGAGCAGCCCTGCATACCTAGTGTAGGTTTAATTTTTTTTTTTTTTTTTTAACATAAGGGCTATTTTTGGTATCTCTTTCCTCACCTCAGCATATGCTGGCCATTATCCCCTTAATAGAGGGTGTGCATGTGTGTGGCCTGTGTACTTCCCCAGAAGGCAGAGGCAGCTATTGACTCTTGGTCATGGGACCCTCGGCAGCAGCAGCAGCAGGCTGCATGTGCTCCCAGGAAGGTTGGGGTAACAGTCTGCACCAGCTTACAGGGCCACGCCCACCTCTGGAGTCCAAGATGCAGTGGCAGCTCACACCTGCCCCTGGAGCTCATGTTGCTTGCTCTGTGCCACCTGAGAGCATGTGGATAAATAAGCTCCTATGGTGGCCACCCCTTGCTCCACATGTCCCTGCCTCCCAACAATGGTCTCTTGCCTCTCTGATGGGTCCAGACTTCTTTCCAGACTCCCTGGGTTGTGGTGCCTCACACCCAAGCCCCTTCAGGCTGTTTTCATGCAGCCAAATTCAGTCCTCTCCTCAGGATCTGACCTTCAAAGTCGAAGCCTTAACACTCAGCCCTAACTCACCCTAGCAGGCAAGCATCTCAGGCTGGGGAGTGCCTGGTGGCACTGACCACCTATGCAGCCTGTCCTTACTTTGTCCTCCGTGAGTCAATTGCTATATTCTCCTCCCAGGCCCCAAAGTTCTCCCTCTGTCCCTGCCAGTGAGAGGACTTCCCAATGTGCAGAAGCATTCCCTTTTTCATAGCTGCCTCCCAGGGGTGCACTTCTTATCCTAGTTTCTTTCCCTCTCCCTCTTTCTGTTTCTATCTTTTTTGCCCTACCCACTTAAGTGGAGATTTTCTTTAAAAAAAAAAAATTGGAAGTCTTCTACCAGTGTTCAGTAGATGCTCTGTGAGAATCATTTCACATATAAATGTATTTTTTATTTATTTATGAAAGAAAGTGAGCTCCACATCCTACTTGTCTGCCATCTTAATCTAATCTCTTCTATGTTTATTCTCTTCTTGATCTCTAGGTAGTATTTTTTAAATTTTTATATTGGAGTGTAGTTGATTTACAATGCTATGTTTTTTAGATATAGAAAAATGATTAAGTTTTTATATATATATATATAAAAGTATATATATATATACTTTTCCAGATTTTTTTCCCATATAGGTTATTACAAAACACTAAATATAGTTCTCTGTGCTATAAGTAAGTCATTTGTATCATTTTTTTAGAGATTTCACATGTAAGTGATATCATATGATATTTGACTTTCTCTAATACACATTCTTATTTACATATGGGTGTATTATTTTTGTCTGAATTATCTGATAGTAGTCTGGAGTCATCGTGCCCCTGGTTCCTTAATACCTTAGTGAGAATTTGTTACAAAAAGAGATTTGTGTTCAACAGCCATAGTATCAGGATCAAATTCAGGAAATTTAATGTTGATGAACACTTGTTTAATTGATAGATCTTGTTCAAATGTTGACAAAAGTCACAATAATCTTCTTTAGAGCTATTTTCCTGGACTAGGATCTAATCAAGAATCTCTTTTATCCTGGAATGCACTGCAGCCTTTCTTTATCTCTGGCGACACCACACTTCCAGAAGAGGAGAGTACAATTGTTCCATAGAGTGGGTCTGTTGGTTGTTTCCTCTGCATAGATTCCTGTGCACTTTGTCCAAGATGTCATAAGAATGGTGCTATTTCCTTCTCAGAGAGACCATCATGCCAGATGCCCCTGGCATCAAGTTGCCCTGTGATAGTTCACTCTGATCCCTCAGTTATAAACTATGCTCTATCGAGTGTCTTCACTGTCAATGTTTACCTTTGTGGTTAGTGAGTCCTTTGGGAGGAGATGCTTGGAGCCTACTTCAAGCATCTTGGAGTGATCTTTTTCATCATGCAACTTCCTCCCATTAGTTTTGTATCCATGATGCTTCCCATCTGACTCTATTACCATGATGGGAACAAAGTGGCTTTTACCACTATTGGTCTTCTGAAATTCAGGAGTTGACTTCTACTGTAAGGAGAACCATTCTTTTCTTTCTTCCTGTTTTATGTGTACATGAATATGTTTAAATATATGGAATATACTCAGCCCCTCTCCCAGGGTTTGGTTAATACTCTCAAGAAGTGATATAGTATTATTTTTCTCCTTTTTAACATTGAGGGGGCTGAGATAACTGCTTCTAGTGGCACATTTTTATAACTATTACAGTAAAGCAAACCCAGAGAGTCTAGTCCCAGAATCTAAGCCATTCAATGTTCTACCAGTTTGCATTCTGAGGATTGCAAGTGACAGAAATTCATTTCAAGCCAGCTTAGGTGAAAAAGAAAATTCATTAGAGAAGAACCAAGGATCTCATTTCATCATTCCTACAGCCTGGACATATGCGTAGACCCTACTACTTACCCAAGCCTTCCAGATTTTATAATTTTGTAGAAAACTTAAAAGGAATCATTTAGTAAATGGTCAAGCTTGGAATAAGCTTTTACTTCTTGTGCATTCAACTGTGGTTAAGATACCAGTTCAGGTTAAAAAAAAAAAATCTGGTCCCACAAGAAATGCAATTTTATGCCAATGAAGGAAATTGGCTGAAAGACAAGACAAAACTTTGATTTCTGTCCAGACTTGGGTGGGAGGTCTGCAGAGAAAACAAGACAATCTCCCTTGTGCACAGAAACAGCAAAGGAATTAGGGTGAAGGTGGCCTCATACAATGAGTTTGGAAGTTTACCTTCCTCTGCAATTTTCTGGAAGAGTTTGAGTGCATTCTTATACACTAATAATGAGAAAATAGAAAGAGAAATTAAGGAAACAATTCCATTCACCATTGCAATGAAAAGAATAAAATACTTAAGAATATATCTACCTAAAGAAACTAAAGACCTATATATAGAAAATTATAAAACACTGGTGAAGGAAATGAAAGAGGACTCTAATAGATGGAGAAATATACCATGTTCATGGATCGGAAAAATCAATATAGTGAAAATGAGTATACTATCCAAAGCAATCTATAGATTCAATGCAATCCCCATCAAGCTACCAATGGTATTTTTCACCGTTGAACAAATAATTTCACAATTTGTATGGAAATACAAAAAACCTTGAATAGCCAAAGCAATCTTGAGAAAGAAGAATGGAACTGGAGGAATCAACCTGCCTGACTTCAGGCTCTACTACAAAGCCACAGTCATCAAGAGAGTATGGTACTGGCACAAAGACAGAAATATAGATCAATGGAACAAAACAGAAAGCCCAGAGATAAATCCATGCACCTATGGACAACTTATCTTTGACAAAGGAGGCAAGAATATACAATGGATTAAAGACAATCTCTTTAACAAGTGGTGCTGGGAAAACTGGTCAACCATTTGTAAAAGAATGAAACTAGAACACTTTGTAACACCATACACAAAAATAAACTCAAAATGGATTAAAGAGCTAAACGTAAGACCAGAAACTATAAAACTCCTAGAGGAAAACATAGGCAAAACACTCTCCAACATACATCACAGCAGGATCCTCTATGACCCACCTCCCAGAATATTGGAAATAAAAGCAAAAATAAACAAATAGGACCTAATTAAAATTAAAAAGCTTCTGCACAACAAAGGGAAACTCTAAGCAAGGGGAAAAGACAGCCTTCAGAATGGGAGGAAATAATAGCAAATGAAGCAACTGACAAACAACTAATCTCAAAAATATATAAGCAACTTCTGCAGCTCAATTTCAGAAAAATAAACAACCCAATCAAAAAATGGGGCAAAGAGCTAAACAGACATTTCTCCAAAGAAGACATACAGATGGCTAACACATGAAAAGATGCTCAATATCACTCATTATCAGAGAAATGCAAATCAAAACCACAATGAGGTATCATATCACACCAGTCAGAATGGCTGCGATCCAAAAGTCTACAAGCAATAAATGCTGGAGCGGGTGTGGAGAAAAGGGAATCCTCTTACACCATTGGTGGGAATGCAAACTAGTACAGCCACTATGGAGAACAGTGTGGAGATTTCTTAAAAAACTGGAATAGAACTGCCTTATGATCCAGACTTCAGCAATATGTGAACCATGAACTTCCTGATGTTCAACCTAGTTTTAGAAAAGGCAGAGGAACCAGAGATCAAATTGTCAACATTCGCTGGATCATGGAAAAAGCAAGAGAGTTCCAGAAAAACATCTATTTCTGCTTTATTGACTATGCCAAAGCCTTTGACTGTGTGGATCACAATAAACTGTGGAAAATTCTGAAAGAGATGGGAATACCAGACCACCTGATCTGCCTCTTGAGAAATTTGTATGCAGGTCAGGAAGCAACAGTTAGAACTGGACATGGAACAACAGACTGGTTCCAAATAGGAAAAGGAGTACGTCGAGGCTGTATATTGTCACCCTGTTTATTTAACTTCTATGCAGATAACATCATGAGAAATGCTGGACTGGAAGAAACACAAGTTGGAATCAAGATTGCTGGGAGAAATCTCAATAACCTCAGATATGCAGATGACACACCCTTATGGCAGAAAGTGAAGAGGAACTAAAAAGCCTCTGATGAAAGTGAAAGTGGAGAGTGAAAAGGTTGGCTTAAAGCTCAACATTCAGAAAATGAAGATCATGGCATCCGGTCCCATCACTTCATGGGGAAACAGTGTCAGACTTTATTTTTCTGGGCTCCAAAATCACTGTAGATGGTGACTGCAGCCACGAAATTAAAAGATGCTAACTCCTTGGAAGGAAAGTTATGACCAACCTAGATAGCATATTCAAAAGCAGAGACATTACTTTGCCAACAAAGGTCCGCCTAGTCAAGGCTATGGTCTTTCCTGTGGTCATGTATGGATGTGAGAGCTGGACTGTGAAGAAGGCTGAGCACCGAAGAATTGATGCTTTTGAACTGTGGTGTTGGAGAAGACTCTTGAGAGTCCCTTGGACTGCAAGGAGATCCAACCAGTCCATTCTGAAAGAGATCAGCCCTGGGATTTCTTTGGAAGGAATGATACTAAAGCTGAAACTCCAGTATTTTGGCCACCTCATGCGAAGAGTTGACTCATTGGAAAAGACTCTGATGCTGGGAGGGATTGGGGGCAGGAGGAGAAGGGGACGACAGAGGATGAGATGGCTGGATGGCATCACTGACTCGATGGATGTGAGTCTGAGTGACCTCTGGGAGTTGGTGATGGACAGGGAGGCCTGGCGTGCTGCAGTTCATGGGGTCGCAAAGAGTCGGACACGACTGAGCGACTGATCTGATCTGATCTGATCTGATGATCCAGCAATCCCACAGCTGGGCATACACACCGAGGAAACCAGAATTGAAAGAGACACATGTACCCCAGTGTTCATCGCAGCACTGTTTATAATAGCCAGGACATGGAAGCAACCTAGATGTCTATCAGCAGATGAATGGATAAGAAAGCAGTGGTACATATACACAATGGAGTATTACTCAGCCATTAAAAAGAATACATTTTAATCAGTTCTAATGAGGTGGATGAAACTGGAGCTGATTATACAGAGTGAAGTAAGCCAGAAAGAAAAACACCAATACAGTATACTAATACATATATATAGAATTTAGAAAGATGGTAATGATACCCTGTATTCAAGACAGCAAAAGAGACACAGATGTATAGAACAGTCTTTTGGATTCTGTGGGAGAGGGAGAGGGTGGGATGATTTGGGAGAATAGCATTGAAACACGTATAATATCATATAAGAAACGAATTCAGTCTAGGTTCAATGCAGGATACAGGATGCTTGGGGCTGGTGCACTGGGATGACCCAGAGGGATGGTACTGGGAGGGAGGTGGGAGGGGGTTCAGGATGGGGAACACATGTACACCCATGGTGGATTCATGTTGATGTATGGCAAAATCAACACAATATTGTAAAGTAATTAGCCTCCAGTTAAAATAAATAAATTAAAAAAATAAAAAATAAACTGGACTTCACCAAAAAAAAAAAAAAATGAAAAAGCAGCAAAGGAAACTCTGACTGTTCTTATGTGTGTGGTGCCTGTAAATTAGTTGATCATAAGTTGGATAATTTGTTCTTGCATGTATTTGTATGGTTTTACAGGGCACAAGTGAATATTGAAATGACAACTCAACTATAAAAAGAAGTGTAACATTTCAATTATATTAAATGATGTCATTATAAGGTGCTATTTTAATTCTTTCAGCTAGCCCATAGTCTTAAAAGTTTTTATATTAAATAAATATGAACTGAATCAATCCCCAAAAGGCACCATCGTTTTCAATGGAATTTTATGATATTTTCACTTAAGAATTTTGACCACTAAATTATTTAAACGGTTTCCATGTGAGGAAATATGTTTCAACTGCTTGTTAAATAAAACTCAATATATTTATAAGTAGCATATTGAAAAACCACACTGCAATTTGGTATTTTAAATGTATCTTAAAAGTGCTCGGATACCTGTCAGACTGTTTTCCTTATTTTCAAATTAGGAAAACTAATTCATTCTGTAGAATTACCATGCTTTTTGAATCAGCACAAGAGAAAATATTGTCTAATGAAATGTTTTCCTCTATTTTTTAAGTCAAAGGCATAAATTAAATTTTTTCATATATATCATAAATGTAGTCAATCTCCCCAAACAAACTAAAGCATAACCTTAAATAGAAATTATGATACCTAAATTTAGAAATACTGGGACTGTGTTACTATTAATGAACATACAGGTAGATAGATAATGACATGAAGAAATAGGAAAAATAATTGTAGGACAATGTTTTGAACTATTTTATCTCATCCATCATACATTGTCTTGGGCTGAGAGTCTGGGACACTCAGCTTTGGTGCCTGAGGGAGAGGATGTCACAGTGAACTAGAGGCACAGAAGCTTTTGAGATCTGAGAGCAAGACCCCAGAGTCCTCCCTCCGTCTGGGCTCTGGGTGTGTGCAGCAACCTTGCATGGCTTGCTGCCACATGAGACATGGATACGGTCATGTCACAGCCCCAGGGGAAGGGTAACAATTGGAGCTGAAGAAATTTGCTTCAGGTTTGCATTCTTGAAGGTTTACTCAGCACAATAAGAGGTTGTTTAAGTATGTAGTTACAATAGTGAGGAATTGGCAAAACCAAATAAACAATCTGTGAAACAGGGGAACTTGAGTGAATGAGCCCCATTACTTGAATAACAGAAGCATCTTGTGGCTATCAAAACTACCCATGATGCTAAAGATGCCATCATCATCTTCATAAATAGTTTTCTAATCATTTCTCCACAGATAATTTTAATTGGGATTTTCCTCTCACCCTGGGTCTAACATAAAGCTGGGCATATGGGGAGGGGAATGGTGCTCATTGGCCCACACCTTACAAAGCTACAGATCATTGCAATATGTCTTTTGACAATACTGACAAAATGACCCTGACCCAGTCAACCCCAACCCCAGCGCCCAGGGATTCAACACCCACATGCCCATTGTATTTAGGCTGGAGGGACATTCAAGAATTGCCTTTGTGGCTGTCAGAACTGACCCACAAGGAGTGGATCCTGGAGACTTCCCTGGTGGTCCATTGGTTAAGAATCTGCCTTCCAGTGCAGGGGACATGGGTTCAATCCCTCACTGGAGAAATAAGATCCCACATGCTGCAGGGCAACTAAGCCCATGTGCCACAACTAAAGAAGCCTGCAAGCCAAAACAAAGTGTGCAGCTGCAACGAAGACCACGTGCAGCTGAAAAAAAGGAAGGGATCTCAAATGCTGGAGGTGACAGGGCATGGGGTCCTATTCCCACACTCTCCTTCTGCTGAAAAACAGGTAAGTCAAGCTCTTGAAATACCTGAAGAAGTGTACGTCCTCTGCCTCCCACTCCTGCGGGGTGAGAAGAGTGGAACAGAAGAGCAGCCAAGATCGCACTGGCATCCCTCAGGCCTCAGGGTGATGGTGTGGCAGGTTTATGATGAAATCAGGTGAGCTGAGTATCAGGGAAGGGTGCCACTAACATCTGTTTCTTTGAATGCAGCTTAATTTTCAGTTCTAGATTTGCAGACATTTTTGACTGTCTTTGCATTCATTGAATTGCTCGGGACATGCACATGGATGAGGTTCTTTTCTAGCTCATCCAAACATCCACAGAGCATTAAGGACTCTTGTCTGAAGCATCCATGTTTTTCTTTAGTTTCCATACACTTATTTCTATTATTTTTTCAATGTTTTGCCATTTTTGTCCTGGTCTTCTGGATGTATGTTACATTCATGATACACAGCCAATGTTTCTATCTTTCATGTTCTCCAACTTTTTCTTTTTCATTTTAAGTTTTTAAAAATATTATTCTACTAATAAACAACCAGCTGAGTCTTCAAAGACAGCCATTGACTGTTCAGTGTATACATTTATTTTTACTCTACTTTTTATAATTTTTAAGACCTTTTTTTTATTTTCTTCTATCTCCATCAAAGCCACTGATTTTGTTCAGGGCATATGTTTTCCTCAGCAGCCCCTACAGTACTCTCCTCTGCTTTCTCCTTAGATTAGGTTGACTGGAGGTATGTATGCACTTGTCAACTTCTGGTGTGAGCACCAAGGCTCACAGCAGACATTCCATGAATTAACGAGAGGTCAGGTTCCGCTGAGGGTATGTGGGGAAGCAATGAAGTGCTTTGTTCTGTTTCCTCTGGGCAGCATATTTCTCCATTCTGAAAACTACTTTTCTCTTCCTCGGAGTCTAAGTGGAGAATCTTGTTGTTCAGTCACTCAGTCATGTCTGACTCTTTGCAATTCCATGGACTACAGCATGCCAGGCTTCCCTTCCTTCAATATCTCATGGAGTTTGTTCAAACTCATGTCCATTGATTCAAAGATGCCATCCAACCATCTCATCCTCTGTCATTGCTTTCTTCTCCTGCCCTTGATCCTTCCCAGCATCAGAGTCTTTTCCAAAGAGTCAGCTCTTCTAGTTCCCCTCATTTTCTGCTTACTTTCTCTTTCAGCTGTCAACCCCCATCTCTGAGGACAGAACTGCAGTTTAGCCTGGGGTGGGCACCCCATTCTCAACTGCTCACAGCAGTCACCTCCAGAGTTTGTGCTCATTACCACTGTGGCATATTTTACCTCCTTTGCAAAACTACCAAAAGCCTTAAGCAAAGTCACCTATGTAACACCAATACACAGATGTGCTTCACATGTCCGAACTTCTCTCTCACCCCTTCTCTGCTGGCCAGTTCCCACTCAGTGTGCAATGTGCCAGGTCTGCATGAGTGTTAGCCTCTGTAATTTCCACATCTGAGAGGATAGGATGGAAAATAATGCTCCCATTTTGCAGATGTGTAAAATGAGATTTGGATAGACCAGGTGAAAGATGTGGTTTGACCCAGGCCACACCAGAATCGATCTTTAATAATGTGAGGTTCAGAGGGGTCCCCCACTTTTCTTTGTCTCTGGCACAGCTCACTTTCTTTCCTCATGAATCACTGGAGCCCTGGAGCATTTAGTTACATTAAGAGACTTCCTCGAGGCAGTAAGGCCATGCCCACCTACCTCTGTTTACGACTCAGGGTGAAATGAGACGTGGCATTACTCTAACTGGTTAGGAAACCAGAGCTTTTATCTCTTGAATTTGAGTGCTAATACATTATTAAAGAGTTTATTGAGAGCCTCTGTTGTCTAGAAAAATATTAAAGTACTGCAGAAATCCAAAGTTAGTACTATTTGATATAAAATAAATAAATAGGTGGGCTTCCCTGGTGGTTCAGTGGTAAAGAATCCACTTGCAATGCAAGAGTAGCAGGAGATGCAAGTTAGATCAATGGGTCTGAAAGACCCCTTGGAGAAGGGAATGGCAACCCATTCCAGTATTCTTGCCTGGAGAATCCTTAGACAGAGGAGCTTGATGGGCTATAGTCCAAAGGGTCACAAAAAGTCAGACACTACTGAAGTGACTTAGCATGCACACACGCAAGCAAATAGATAAAGATACATATTTTCATCCTCATTTGTCCTTTAAAAAATTTTACTTGTTATCTTCTCTGTAAATTGAGGCGATTGCATGTTGCTAAATCCCAGATAATCTGCTAATTTTCTTGTCATTTTCCCCCTTCTAATTTCCTTTTCTACCTTCTGTTATTTTCTATCATGTTACTCAGCTTTTCACTTCACTCTCATATTTTCAGTTTCAGAGAGTTCTTTCTTTGTTCTCTGAGACTGTTGAAAAGCACACACCAGAGGCTTTTACTGAGCTCAGAAAAAATAGTTGATAAACCAAGGAAGGAAGCACACATGCCATGCCTTCTAAGTAAGAGAAATCTTGCTTTCAGAGACCACTGAATCAGAACAGTATTCTTTCTGCCCAAACCAGGGTTCTCCACGCACCCTTGTGCCACTGCAGGGGTCCTGACACCAGAGCAAAGCTGGCAGGAATCTGTAGGGTATGCTTGGGGAAGGGGAATCCCCCTCAGTCATAGTGTTGCTTAGCTCTGTATGATGACAACCTGATAACGGTGACAACTAGGGCTAGAGAAGTGTGTTCAGTGAAAACATAGTCATGTGGGAACTTAGAGTAAATGCAGATTAAAACCAAGAATTCACAATAATTAACCTAGATATCATTGTGAAGGAAAGAGCTAATATTTTGCTAAAACAGAAGCAGTGCATAAAAGAAAATATAGGCAGAAGCATAACCAAATGTCAAGAAAATGGCATCTCTACTGCTGAAGCCAGCTAAGGAGGGTTGGGGTTAACCTCAAAATTGCATCATGTCTTAATCACAGCTTTTAAAAGATACAGCTACAGGGAATTAACTGCACAAATCATTCTACAATATGATATTATTGTTTTCAAAGTATTTTTTATTGTCTTTATAAAGTCCTAACTATACTCTATGAATATACCAGAAGCTTAGCAGTTCAGGCACCAAGAGTTGACATCTAGGAGAGTCTATGTGGAAACTCAGGATGAAAAGTGGTAACATTTGTATTACATTTTAGAATTTTAATAGCATTTTTATATCTGTCATTTCATGTGAGATCCAAGCTACTTAGGAATTATGTAGGAATTTTCTCTGCTTATTTTTCAGGGTCCTTATCTTGCAGATAAGAAGTCCAGGGCTGCTGGGAGCTGCCAATTTGCCTACAACATTATTGCCAGAACAAGCAGGAAGCCAGCTCTTAAATTCCAGAGTCATCTCTTGTTTGTTTTTTCCCTAGTTTCCTGAGGGCAGGGAGATATGGAGGGGTGGCTAACACTCCAGACTAAGAAAACTCAGACATGACCAAAGCTGGTGCAAGGTGTCAAGAGGGTTGGATCAACTGCTGCTCTCATGAAATTGAAGAGTTGAAAAAGCAGATGAAGGAAACATTGTTGCCCACTGTCCTCTGACTCTGTAAAAAGACTCCATCCAGGCACATGGAGCAGGCCAAGTAATCCAGGCCAGCTGGACAAATTCAAACTTGCTCCCTCTGTCACCAACCTCTGATATTGCTCACTGCCCATGGCATTCTTCCCTCTGCACATCTGGACCTGTGACTCAGCTGTCAGCACACACTGGTCATTCCTGGTCCAAACTTCTGAGGGGGCAGCACTAACTGACTCACCACAGCACCATGAGGGATTTGAAGGAAAGTTTCAATTCCCAGTGGAAATCAGGATGCTGGGCAGAATCTAAAGCAAATCTTCAACCTTTCAACACGGTCTCAAGGTTAGGATGTGAACAAAGCCCTGTGAACTGATAGGTCACTGGCCAGAAATAATGGCTAAAAACTTATCAAATTTGGACTAAGTACAGAAAGTGCAAATTAATGAACTTGGTTGAATGCTAAATAGGATAAACCCAAAGAAAACCACATCAAAACCCCCACAAACTTCTGATAACAAAGAAAATATCCTCAAAGCAGTGAGAGAAATAACATCTTACCTACAGTGGGAAAATAATTTGAATGATAGCAAATTTATCATCAGAAGCTATGAATGCCAGAAGAAAGTTGTACACTGCCGGGGTCCAGCCCCGGTGGATCCAGGGATTTCGAAGGGGAGACGGCATAGGCGACAATCGAGAAACAATTGCTTTATTAAATATTAATGAAAGATATAAAGAATAGTAGAAAGGAGGATAGCTCAGTGAGGAGGAAATTCAGTGAAGACAAGTGGGTGAAATAATGATAGCTCAGTGAGAACATTTAGTGGAGAGGAGGCTGAATAATTCAGCCAGAAGGTAAGAGAAAGAATGACATGGGGAGACCAAGCTTCGGTGAACAAGGCCCCGTACTTTACTTTTCAAAGTAGTTTTTATCTCTTAAGTTATGCATAGAGGATAATGAGGGAAGGGGTGGAGTCATGCAGGGACAGCAGTCCCTGAGCCAGGCTTTCAAACCTATCACACGCAAAAGTTTAGGTGAGTTACATCATCTTCTGGCCCAGAGGCCTATTAACATTTTAAGGAACTTATTTTCTCTAAAGGTGATTATTTTAAAGTCAGGTGCCACCCTCCAAAAGCATTGGCGTTGCGTATCTATAGGGCAAAGTTGTGGTGGGTTGTACTCAAGGGTCCCAGGTTACAAACATTAAGGCTACTACTTACATTTCAATACACTGCCAAGGACACAGTAGGTAAGGGATATGGAGACTTAGCAGCAAACATTGGCCCAACAAGTGAAAAACCCTTTACCAGTACAATTACTAATCAATCTTTTAACTGCTCAAAGGAATCTGTGTTTAGAAAGTTTAGAACATCTCAAGCCTCTCACAGTTGGGAGGATCTGAGCAATCACATGTGGCCGGAAAAACCTATTCAGGCAGGCTAGAGGATTTCCAAAAGGAGTTTGTAGGCTGAAACACTGTCACACTCAGGAATTATTAACTGGAGCTGTAAGTTAGCTCTTTTTTCAGAGAAAGGTAGTGGAGGACAGCCCCCTGTAAAGTCAGAGGTGAGAACACAAAGCAGAAAGTAGGCAGACTCCGGCTTTTTTGGCGGGGGTAGATGCTCGAGAACCTCCAGGGGGCTCCTGAGGCTGGATCGCCCTTGCATTATTGCCAAGCCTCCTTCCTCATGACCCTTGTCATGGGCAGAGCGCTAATCCAAACCGGCTCCCAACAGTACACCATTTTTCAAATGATTCAGAAATCAAAACATCTCATGTGAAGAAAAGCTTTGGACATTTGTGGGTAGCAGCAAATATTATCCATATGCTTCCATTCATAAGAATGGTTATGACCAACAGTGAGCACTCAGGACATAATATAACCTTACTTGCATCAATTTTTCACTCAAAGATTATAACCGATCAACCAATGGGGCCTTGTCAGGTGGAGAAGGGGAAGAGGTCAAGGGATGAGGCAGGAGGGTCATTTGGCTCAGGTCTCTCCTTCATGAAGGTCTTTCCATTTAAGCTTTTAAGGTCATCTTCAAATCTGGTTACACACAAAGTCACAGAGACTTGCCAATAAAATAAAAATAAAGAAGTTCATCATTAAGTTTTAATGGTTATTATAGCCACTACTGAGGCTTCCCAGGTGGCGCTGGTGGTAAAGAACTTGCCTGCCAATGCAGGAGGCAAAAGAGGCACAGGTTGGATCCTTGGGTCAGAAAGATCCCAGGGAGGAGGGTGTGGCAATCCATTCTAGTATTCCTGCCTGAAGAGTCCCTTGGCCAGAGAAGCCTGGCGGGTTACAGTCAGAAGTGTTGCAAAATGTCAAACACGACTGAAGTGACTTAGCACAGCACAGCACGCATAGATATTACTAGATCACAAGGCCTGAGATAAATCCTATAAACAAATTGTATTATGATTGGAAACAGACATTGTATTTTTGTGAAAAAAAAAAAAAAAAAAAAAACAAAGAAATGTAGGCATTTAAAATATTACTTCTGAAGAGTCATTTCTGTTTTAGCTGTTTCTTTTTTTCTCCTCCTCCTCCTCTCTCTCCTCTCTCTCTTTTTTCCTTTAGAGAGGCACAGTCCTGGCTCTGGGTAGACTTCATCTTCTAGTTATAGATATGAAGCAGAGGGTGATGCAGATTGTGCAAAAGAAAATCACAGAGAAGTCAGAATATGGTAGACCCTGGGCAGGGCTCCAGGTCTGGCTCACTGGAGAGAAGACAATGAGCCTCACAGTTCTGTGTCTTGTCTATTCATGATCTTGAGCACATTATACAAAGTTTGTCACTAGTCTCGCGGTTGAAGGGAGCTTGTAATGAATGTAAACCCTTACAGAAAACCTGGAAGCAGATGAAGGAGAAGGATGTGGTCCTAGGACACACAGAGCCCCTTGTGGTAGCTGTCATTCCTGTTGTGATTATTCTGGAAGCACTGGTCCCAAGCACAGTATATTCTCACCGTGTTTGTTTGTTTGTTTGTTTGTTTTTATTTTGCTTAACTTTACAATATTGTATTACTTTTACTATACATCGGGATGGATCCGCCACCAGAATACACTTGTTTCCCATCCTGAACCCTCCTCCCTCCCCCTTCCCACACCATCCCTCCAGGTCATCCCAGTGCTCCAGTCCCAGGCATCTGTTATAGGGCATCATACCTGGACTGACTCGTTTCAGATATGATATTATACATATTTCAATGCTATTCTCCCCAATCATCCCACCCTCTCCCGGTCCCAGAGTCCAAAAGTCTGTTCTATATATCAGTGTCTCTTTTGCTGTCTCATAAGCAGGGTGATTGTTACCATCTTTCTAAATTCCATATATATGCGTTAGTATACTGTATTTGTGTTTTTCTTTCTGGCTTACTTCACTCTGTATAATAGGCTCCAGTTCCATCCACTTCATTAGAACTGATTCAAATGTATTCTTTTTAATGGCTGAGTAATACTCCATTGTGTATATGCGTGTTTTAACATTAACATCTAAATGATACTCTGTCCTTTCAGCACCAGAATCCCCAAGGCCCTGCCTGTCCTCACCTACCGTAACCATAACCTCTTACTGCTCTCCCATTTAATGAAAATCCGGTCAGTGTCTGATGCTTTCTGGACTTCACCCTCACCTCAGAGCCTTCCTTTAACCCTTTAACAAACCTGAAAGGTGGTTCTCCCTTGAGGTCACTATTGCTTCTGAAGTCCCTCAAAGGAAGCTTCCTTCACCTTTCACCCCATATATCTTCCAGTCAGAAAGTGGGCTGGGGTTGAGACTTTATCTCCTCATGCTCTTAAAATAAAAGTCCTTGAGATGAATGCCTCTCAACTACCCTGCCCCACTCCCTGACGAAGCTCAGCCCTCAAATCCCTCTCAGTGTGTATCTCACAGAAAGTCACCCCCTGCCCTCTTAATGACTTTGGACCCCGAACAAGGTCTGCCATCATCCTGGGACATGTATGGGTGACACATTCAAGACCTTGGCCTCTCTGAGATTTCCACCTTGAAGAACCTTCTCATCAAATCCCCCTCAAATACCTATTTCCCAGGCTATCCTAGATTTTGTCACCACTGACAGCTACTTCACCTCCACTACCATAACGTAAGCTTGCTGCTTGTCAATGACAACCTCACCTTCTTCTAACTGACCTATGTGTCTACTTTCCTATTTTCAAGATCATGGGATGCTACTGTCTACTGGGTCCTCTTTTGTTTTTACTCTTTGTAAACCCTCTTTTGTTTTTACTTCTCTCATTTTTTAGTTTATTTTTTATTTTACGTATAATAAAGCTTACTCTTTTTGGTGTCCAGTCTGGTGTGCAGTGAGTTTTGACCAGTGCATAGAAACAAGTAACTACTACTTGCTCAGTTGTGTCCAACTCTTTGCAACCCCATGAGCTGTAGCCCACCAGGATCCTCTGTACATATAATTTTCCAGGCAAGAATACTGGAATGAATTGCCATTTTCTCTTTCAGGGTATCTTCCCAACTCAGGTATCCAAACCATGACTCTGGCATTGGCAGGCAGATTCTTTACCTCTGCGCCACCTGGGAAGCTCCAAAATATGTAAATATCAATACAATCAAGATATAGAATAGGCTCCTCATTCCTAAAAGTTCCCTGAAGTTGACCTTTGTACTAAATGTTTCCTCTAACCTCAACTACAGATCTAATCTGTTCTGTGTCCCTATGGATTTGACTTTTCTAGAATGGAAATCTAATCAGGACATCATTGATCTTAATCCATGATAGAAATTATATCCACCCAATTATACAAGGGAGACATTTGAGAATCATCCTCAATAATTCCTTCTACAGCTAATCAATTATTGCATCTTAATATTTCCAGAATTACATCTTTCTTTCATTGAGCTAAGGGAAGTAAGAAAAAAATAAGTTATAGGCGTTTCACACCTAGGCAGCAGCATGGTTTTGATATTAATGGTCATTATTCTTCAGTTTTATTTGAAACTGAACACAGGTTTTATTAATGTTGGTATTGGGAGAAAGAGTTGAGAAAGTTTGGTACAGAAAAATCCTAAGCATTTTTTAGACTGTGAAAGGAGAATACTAAAGAAATAATCTGATACAATTAAAACATTTCCCTGGTATGTGTAGGGACCTTAATAATAGGAAATTGGTAAAATTGATTGAGAGAGAAACTGCTAATTCTTTAAATCCACTAGGATTTAAAATCAAAACATGTTTTTTCCTGTATCTTACCTGAATATTCAACATTACTTTTAAAATATACTCTTCTGTATCTTTCCTCTTGATTTCCTCCTGAGCAATTCAAAATCAGGTTTAGTACAGATGGCTATCTTTAATAATATCTGAAGCATGCTTTGATTTTAAACTTGAAACTTTACAAATATAACAAACTAGATATTGAGGATAATTGAACCTGCCTTCTGTAATGGGCTTCCCTGGTGGCTCAGAGGTTAAAGCATCTGCCTGCAATGCAGGAGACCTAGTTTCAGTCCCTGTGTTGGGAAGATCCCCTGGAGAAGGAAATGGCAACCCACTCCAGTATTCTTGCCTGGAGAATCCCATGGATGGAGGAGCCTGGTGGGCTACAGTCCACAGGGTCGCAAAGAGTTGGACACGACTGAGTAACTTCCTTTCACTTTCTTTTCTGTAATGAGAATTGCTTAGTTTGCTACTATAAATATATTTATATAATTAATCCTATAGATGAAGAAACACAAGTTGGAATCAAGATTGCCGGGAGAAATATCAATAACCTCAGATATGCAGATGACACGACTCTTATGGCAGAAAGTGAAGAGGGGCTAAAAAGCCTCTTGATGAAAGTGAAAGTGGAGAGTGAAAAGGTTGGCTTAAAGCTCAACATTCAGAAAACGAAGATCATGGCATCTGGTCCCATCACTACATGGGAAATAGATGGGGAAACAGTGGAAACAGTGTCAGACTTTGTTTTTCTGGGCTCCAAAATCACTGCAGATGGTGACTGCAGCCATGAAATTAAAAGACGCTTACTCCTTGGAAGGAAAGTTATGACCAACTTAGATAGCATATTCAAAAGCAGAGACATTACTTTACCAACAAAGTTTCGCCTAGTCAAGGCTATGGTCTTTCCTGTGGTCATGTATGGATGTGAGAGCTGGACTGTGAAGAAGGCTGAGCGCTGAAGAATTGATGCTTTTGAACTGTGGTGTTGGAGAAGACTCTTGAGAGTCCCTTGGACTGCAAGGAGATCCAGCCAGTCCATTCTGAAGGAGATCAATCCTGGAATTTCTTTAGAAGGAATGATGCTAAAGCTGAAACTCCAGTATTTTGGCCACCTCATGCGAAGAGTTGACTCATTGGAGAAGACTCTGATGCTGGGAGGGATTGAGGGCAGGAGGAGAAGGGGACGACAGAGGATGAGATGGCTGGATGGCATCACTGACTTGATGGGTGTGAGTCTGGGTGACCTCCGGGAGCTGGTGATGGACAGGGAGGCCTGGCGTGCTGCGGTTCATGGGGTCGCAAAGAGTCGGACACGACTGAGCGACTGATCTGATCTGATCTGTTAGGTACTATAGGTATATATACTATAACTACTATAGGTATATACTATATATATCATTAATCCAATATATTATATATATATATCCCTCATTAAGGAACTGTGATAACCTTTTATAATATAAAATTATTTTATATAAATATTGGAACTATATGCTTTATTCTTCCACATATTTTGTGGAATATTTTATAGTATGTGAGTAAGAAATGCCTTCTGTCTTCTCAGGAACTTCAGACTACTCATGATCTCTTTCTTTTAAAAAAAAAATTATTATAGTCTTTTTATCCCATGATTTCTTACTGCCTGTCCATCAGCCTTTCACTCCCAATGGGAAGTTTTTACTGCTTATAAATGAGCACAAATTTACTCCTAATTATAAAGCAAAACTCTTAATCATCCCCTCCACTGCCTCCCCATCTCTCTTCTCCCTCATATTTGCACCCTCGTGAGGGCTATTTCTGTTCTGACTCCATTGCCTCACCTTTCACACCCTTTCTCTTCTAGTCCAGTTCTTCTCAGCTATCAACATCATACCACACTACTGATGCTTCTCAGGACTTCCCAGCTGGTGCTAGTGATAAAGAACTTAGCTATCAATGAAGGAGTCATAAGAGACTCAGGTTCAATCCCTGGCCAGGAAGATCCTCTGGAGAAGGACATGGCAACCCACTCTAGTATTCTTGCCTAGAGAATCCCATGGACAAAGGAGCCTGATGGGTTACAGTCCATAGGGTTGCAAAGAGTGAAACACGACAGAAGCAACTTTGCAGCCACACACTGATGCTCTTAAAGGTAGGTGTTCTTAACCCCAGGTTCACAGACCTCAGGAATTCATGGAAATAATTTAAAGATCCATGATTGGGGAGAAAATTGTATCTTTACTTTCATTAATATCATATTGAAATATAGTCCATCTTTAAGTTGTGACTATAGGCAACAAAACACAAAGGAATTAGCATCACTTGTACTTTTGTCATTAATTAGAGACATATTATATTACACTACAGTTGTTGCAGATATCTCAAAATATCACTTCAGTTCAGTTCAGTTCAGTCACTCAGTCAGTCATGTCTGACTTATGCAACCCCATGGACTGCAGATGCCAGGCTTCCCTGTCCATCACTAACTCCCAGAGCTTACTCAAATTCATGTCCATTGAGTCAGTGATGCCATCCAGCTATCTCATCCTCTGTGGTCCTCTTCTCCTCCTGCCTTCAATCTTCCCTAGCATCAGGGTCTTCCCCAGTGAGTCAACTCTTCACATCAGATGGCCAAAGTATTGGAGCTTCAGCATCAGTCTTTCCAGTGAATATTCAGGACTGATTTCCTTTAGGGTGGACTGGTTGGATCTCCTTGCAGTCCAAGGGACTCTCAAGAGTCTTCTCCAACACCACAGTTCAAAAGTGTCAATTCTTCCATGCTCAGCTTTCTTTATAGTTCAACTCTTACACCCACACTTGACTACTGGAAAAACCATAACTTTGACTAGATGGATCTTTGTTGGAAAAATAATATCTCTGCTTTTTAATATGCAGTGTACCTTGGTCATAACTTTTTTCCAAGGAGCATCTTTTAATTTCGTGGCTGCAGTCACCATCTGCAGTGATTTTGGAGCCCCCCCAAAATAAAGTTTGTCACTGTTTCCATTGTATCCTCATCTATTTGCCATGAAGAGACGGGACTGAATGCCATGATCTTAGATTTCTGAATGTAGAGTTTTAAGCCAGCTTTTTCACACTCCATTTTCACTTTCATCAAGAGGATTTTTAGTTTTTCTTCACTTTCTGCCATAAGCGTGATGTCATCTGCATATCTGAGGTTATTGATATTTCTCCCGGCAAGCTTGATTTCAGCTTGAGCATTATCCAACCTGGCATTTCCCATGATGTACTCAGCATATAAGTTAAATAAGCAGGGTGACAATATACAGCCTTGATGTACTCCTTTCCCGATTTGGAATCAGTTGCTTTTTCCATGTCCAGTTCTAACTGTTGCTTCCTGACTTGCATACAGATTTCTAAGGGGGCAGGTCAGGTAGTCTGGTATTCCCATGTCTTTCAGAATTTTCCACAGTTTGTTGTGATCCACTCAGTCAAAGACTTTGGCATAGTCAATAAAGCAGAAGTAGATGTTTTTCAGGAACTCCCTTGCTTTTTTGACGAGCCAATAAATGTTGGCAATTTGATCTCTGATTCCTCTGACTTTTCTAAAACCAGCTTGAACATCTGGAAGTTCATGGTTCATGTACTGTTGAGCCTGGCTTGGGGAATTTTGAGCATTACTTTGCTAGCGTGTGAGATGAGTACAATTGTGTGGTAGATTGAGCATTCTTTGGCATTGCCTTTTTTTGGGATTGGAATGAAAACTGACCTTTTCCAGTCCTGTGGGACTGCCAAGTTTTCCAAATTTGCTGGCATATTGAGTGCAAGGCTTTCACAGCATTATTTTTTAGGATTTGAAATAGCTCAACTGGAATTCCATAGCCTCCACTAGTTTTTTTCATAATGATGCTTCCTAAGGACCACTTGACTTTGCATTCCATGATGTCTGGCTCTGAGTGATCACACTGTCATGGTTATCTGGGTCATGAAGATCTTTTACATTAATAATATCCCTTACGTTATTAAAATATCACTTACATTATCAATACTTTTACATAATGGTATTTAAAATGTTGGTAACACAGGTATTGCCATTAAATATCACAGCAATTAAAATATCTTATAGCTGAATACCATTGTTTTCTGTAATATTCTGTACTTTATATTTTCATTTATAAGTATTATTCTGAGAAGAGGTCCAAAGTGTGTTAGCATGCTGTTGAAATTTGGGGATACAGACATGCACCAGTTTTAAGACTCCTGACTCCCAGTCAACAACGAACTCTGTAATCATAATTTAAAAAAATGTCAAATTGACTTTTGCCAGCCCTAATTATCCTTGACCCTAGGGCACATCGCTTTATTCAAACACCAGCTTCCCTTTCCCTGACCTCTGCTTTCCTGTTTCCCTCTCCCATTCACTTTTCTGGCTGGCATTTTTCTTATCTTTTGAAAGCTCCAGTTATTTCACATGCCAACCAAATGTCAGCATCCTCCTGAGTCAGCCTCCTCTTCTGTCCTTCTATCCATCATGTCTTATCCCACAGTTTCAATTACTCCTGATGAAGACACAGGTCACAAAGTTACGTTTTAATTCAGAACACTGCCTTAGATGATCCAAAATCATCTCATTCAACATAGCAAAAACTGTGTTCAAGATCTTGCTCTGACACACACTCTACAATACAACTAATAGTTATGTAGAAACCATCCTGTTCATGACCTGCTCTGTGAAGGGCAGGACCACTCATCCAACCAGGGAAACTTCACACCTTCTACTCTCACCAGAACATCAAATCTGTTCTCAAATCCTAAAGATTCTACTCCTGGATCTCTCCCAACTCTGTGTACATCCTTCACTCTAAAGAACCACCTCTGGCCTTCCTACAAAGACTGCATTCCCTCTCTATTTTCTATGTGGCTGCAATTCACCTTTAATACAAATCTTGATACAATTCTGTCCCTGGGAAAGCATATGGAGAACTTTGCCCATCCTTCAGGACAGATAAAGCGTATCTTCAGACGCTCTTCAAGACACCTCAGCCCTTGGGTCACACAGCTACATGCTGTTCCTCTTGGTGCACAACCCATGCTTTCTCCCAACCTCATGTCATTGTAAGTTCTTTCCTTCTCAAATACCATTCTCTTCAATACACTCCCCATTGTACCTTCAGCCAATTGATTCCATTATATTTTCATCTAAACGGCCTTGAAAAAATTTCTTATCACTTCTTTAGGGAAGATTTCCCTGGTATTTCAGGTCAGGGATTTCTATTCCTTCTTTATACCCACATAGCACATAGTGCACTTATAGAACACTAGAATTTTGTGTTACTTATGGCAGCTATTGTTGTATATTTAGATGTATTGTGTAATTATTTGTTTAAGGCTCCTTACCTCCAACAGAGAGGGAGGCCAGTAATCGGCACAGAAATTGAAGGAATCAATCCGTCCCTTTAAGCTGGATCCAGAAGTATTCACTATGTCATCATTTCAATAAATATTTAGTCTAGAGGTGCAAAAATCTAATCTTGATTTAAAATTTAAAATAAAAAAGTGGTTGCTAAGGAACAGAAACTTTTCAGCTTTTCTCTTTCAACTCCTAGGCTCTGGCACTAATTTCTGCAACCATCACTCCTTTTTTGGAAAATCCACCTTTAGATTTGAGTTTTGCGGCTTCATGAGCGTGATGAAAAGTTCCATCACAAACTGTACCCTGGAGGAGCTGATGCATCTGTGATTTACCTTAGGTAAATGGTTTAGGCAGCCAATTTGACTGTTTAATGTGTGATGCATACATAGCTTGCTCATGAGCTCAGAGCTCTGAGAAAGAATGAGCAGAGGGGAAGGTTATCTTAAAAGGTGTTATCAGGGTTTTAGAGAGAAGCAAACAATAGATATGTCAAGTAAAGCTGTGATGTGAAAATTACTGTAATTATCAGGGATAAATAAATTTGAATTGGCACATTCTCAAGGATAGCTCATGCTTGGCTCCCATCTTTTCTCTTTCTTTCAACCTCTGTGTGCCTTTTCAGGAGCTCTGGAAGCAGAACACGGGCATGATCCAAGGCAGGATTTTTTCACCGCTGTTATTGGTTTTCTGGAGAGTTGAAGGCATCATGTGAATTATTAGACATACACTTACAACTCTGAATCAATTTTAAATAAATTTAAAACTTTTTTAAATTTATTATTTTATTGAAAGATAATTGCTTTACAGAATTTTGCTGTTTTCTGTCAAATCTCAGCATGAATCAGCCATAGGTATACATAGATCCTCTTCCTTTTGAACCTCCCTCCCATCTCCTGCCCTCATCCCACCCGTCTAGATTGAATCAGAACCTCTGTTTGATTTTCCTGAGCCGTATAGCAAATTCTCACTGCCTATCTATTTTACATATGGCAATGTAAGTTATGCCAAAGGCTTTGGCTGTGTGGATCACCACAAACTGTGGAAAATTCTTAAAGAGATGGGAATACCAGACCACCTGACCTGCCTCCTGAGAAATCTGTATGCAGGTCAGGAAGCGACAGTTAGAATTGAACATGGAACAACAGACTGGTTCTAAATCGGGAAAGGAGTATGTCAAGGCTGTGTATTATATTGTCACCCTGCTTATTTAACTTATATGCAGAGTACATCATGAGAAATGCTGGACTGGTTGAAGCACAAGCTGGAATCAAGCTTGCTGGACGAAATATCAATAACCTCACATATGCAGATGATACCACACTTATGGCAGAAATCAAAGAAGAACTAAAGAGTCTCTTAACGAAAGTGAAAGAGGAGAGTGAAAAAGTTGGCTTAAAACTCAACATTCAGAAAACGAAGATCATGGAATCTGGTCCTATCACTTCATGGCAAATAGATGGGGAAACAACGGAAACAGTGACAGATTTTATTTTGGGGGTCCCCAAAATCACTGCAATGGTGACTGAAGCGATGAAATTAAAAGACGCTTGCTCCTTGGAAGAAAGGTTATGACCAACCTAGACAGCATATTAAAAAGCAGAGACATTGTTTCCTTCAATGGAAGGACTGATGCTGAAGCTGAAACTCTTATACTTAGGCCATCTGATGTGAAGAACTGACTGTTGGTAAAGACCCTGATGCTGGGGAAGATTGAAGGTGAGAGGAAAAGGGAAGGAAGACAGAGGATGAGATGGTAGGATGGCATCACTGACTCAATGGATATGAGTTTGAGTAAGCTCTGGGAGTTGGTGATGGACAGGGAAGACTGGCATGCTGCAGTCCATGGGGTCTCAAAGATTCAGACATGACTGAGTGACTGAACTGAACTGAATGTAAGTTTCCAGGTTGCTCTTTTGGAAAGAGTCCTTTGTTTCTGTTTGAGTATTTTCATAATACTGTTAAAATCTAATGAAGCTGTTATTTTCTGTTTTTGTTTTTAATTCTGATCACTGTGTTGTTTTTGTTGTTCAGTTGCTAAGTCGTGTGTGTTCAACTCTGCTGTCCCATGCACTGTAGCATAACAGGCTCCTCTGTCCTCCACTATCTCCCAGAGTTTGCTCAGATTCATGTCCATTGAGTCAGTGATGCTGTCAAACCATTTCAGCCTCTGCCACCCTCTTCGCCTCCTGCCCTCAATCTTTCCCAGCATAAGGGTCTTTTCCAATGAGTTGACTCTTCACAAGTGGCCATTGGACTATTGGAGCTTCAGCTTCAGCATCATTCATTCAATATCCAATGAATATTCAGGGTTGATATCCTTTAGGATTGACTGGTTTGATTTCCTTACAGTTCAAGAGACTCTCAAAAATCTTCTCCAGCACTGCAATTGAAAATTATCAATTCTTCGGTGCTCAGCCTTCTTTAGGGTCCAACTCTCTCACCTGCACATGACTACTGGAAAAACCATAGTGTTGACTATATGAACCTTTGCCAGAAAAGTGATGTCTGCTTTTAAATACACTATCTAGGTTTGTCATATTTTTTTCCAAGGAGCAAGCATCTTTAATTTCATGGCTGCAGTCCATTCACAGTGATTTTAGAACCCAAGAAAAGAAAATCTCTCATTGCTTCCACTTTTTCCCCTTCTATTTGCTGTGACTTAATGAAATTGGATGCTATGATCTTAGTTTTTTGAATGTTGAGTTTTAAGCCAGCTATTTCACTCTGCTCTTTGACCTTCATCAAGAGGTTCTTTAGTTCCTCTTCATTTTCTGCCAAAGAATGTCATCACCTGCATATGTGAGGTTGTTGATATTTCTCCTGGCAATCTTGATTCCAGCTTGTTATTCATCCAGCTAGGCATTTTGCATGATGTACTCTGCAATTAAGTTAAATAAGCAAGGTGACAAGATACAGCCTTCTCATACTCCTTTCCCAATTTTGAACCAGTCTGTTGTTCTATGTCTGATTTTAACTGTTGCTTCTTAATCCACATACAAGTTTCTCAGGAGACAGGTGAGGTGACCATATTTTGTCAGAACCCATCCGTCTTGGGTGGCTCTTCACGGCATGGTTCATAGCTTCATTGTATTATACAAGCGCCTTCACCACAACAAGGCTGTGATCCAGGAAGGGATCTGATTACTATACCCTACTCTTAAAAAAAATCTAACAATAATATTTGAGTATATTAGCTATACAATTTTATGATCATACAATCTGTAAATAATAATATTTATCTGTCTCTTTCTAGAATTTGTTTCTTTTTCAAACTTTTTCATTTGCTAGCACTTCCAGAATAAAATTAAATATCCATAAGGACGCACATAATATTTTCTGATTGCAATAAATGAGATTTAACTATGTCACAGCAAAGTAGACTGTTCATTACTGTGTGGTAGATATTAATGATCATGTTCCAGGTTAATAATTTTTAAATCACAACTAGATATCTGATTATTTCAAGTTCATTTTTATTAGCAAAATTAATTATTACAAATGGTTTATCAATATAAAAATGTAAGGTGATCACTTCATTTGTAAGTAAAACCCTATGTGATGATGACAATCAATATTTTAACATACTATTTAATTCAGTTTGCTGGTATGTTCATCTATTATTTTCATATCTGTGTTCATAAATACATTTGTCTGAATTTTTGTCTATTGGAGTCGTGTGAGGTTTTATGTTACTTTTTATCTTATGTGCTTTAGGGAAAATGAAATCAATTTTCTTACACAGCTGTGGTTAAAGACAGGAGTGTATCTAAAATGCTTATTCTAGTCCCTGGTACATACTATCAATATTAGTTTTTAAAACAAAATATTTCTTGATTGAGTTTTATTCTAAAAGTAACAGATGTCATTAAGAAATATTTGTAAGTAGAATTTTTCACACTATTAACACCAACAATATTAACATGTAGGCTTATCCCACCTGGAACTTGAATATACAACATTTATTTAATCCTTGGCTTAAGAAGTTTATCTTCTAAGGGAGATTTCTAGTGTGAATAATTGCTTTAGTTGTAATTTTTACAAGAGAAGCAGCACAAAAAAAAAAAAAAAAAAAGAGAAGCAGCACAGTCTTGGTTATGCCTTGGCAACAAACAACCTTAACCCACTTGTATTTCTGTTTATGTGCATCACCACTCTAGGGGGGTAGGGATCCAGCTCTGCACCACCCTCACTTTCAAGCTCCATCTGAAGGGGCAGCTGTAACTGGACCAGCTCACAATCCTGTAGAGGAGACAGGCTTTCAAGTCAGGGACTGCCCCCGGAAGTGTAGCACTACATCTGCAGCCTGGAGATATCAAGAGTCAGGGAGTCCAGCAGGCCAGGTGGCCAGGTGGAGACTAGAGGGAAAAAGCCAGTGAAGTCCCTTGTCTCCTGGGAGGGAGTTTCTGTTCTGTCTTGTCTGTTCTGTTCTGTCTTATGGGCCCTAGGCCTGGCCAAGGGCTCCTAGCCAAGAGTATCTGGTGGGATGCACAGGAAGAGGGTGAGAACAGAATCTTCTCCATCCTCAGCAGTAGACTGGCCTTTCTATACTTCACATCTTCCAGCAGTGCTCCCCTCCTGCAGACAGCACCCAACTATTCCCCTTTCCTATACCCAGCCCTGTATGCAACCTTTTCCTCCTGCTTGGGCTCTAGTCACATCATCTCCTACATCACCTCTTTAGGTTGTCTTTCTGCATCTGTGCGGCATTGCAGTTTTATTTGCCTCTCCCTTCTCCTAGATCAGCCTCTCCCTGAGCTCCCTGCTGCTGTGGGTTCTCTGGTTTCCAGGCCAAGGAGCCTTGCCCCATCTGCTGCTGCTCAGCCCTAACTGAAGTACGTACTCTGTTCCAGCCTTGGTGCCAATACTGCAGGTTTAATCAAAACAACCAAGGCAGGAATGGAAGGGGAGGGAGGCTGCCCAGCTCTTTTTCACAGGAGCTTTGCTAGTCAAGCCAAAGATGTGCACCAAAGTCACAACTGAAAGAAAGAGACACAAATCATGAGACTTTTAGTCCTATTAACCCCATGTTCTCCCAGAATATAGGGACGTAATTTCCCTATTTGGAAAATGGATTTTCTTTTCCTAAAATTTAATCTTTTTTTCTCCCTTAACATGAAACATTTACTGGAGTTCCTTCTCAAAACTGCATGGCTGTTGGCAAGCTATCCACTCTTGATTTCCCTAAAAGTGTCACATCTATTTCTGCATCTATGAATATGGAAACTTATCTGGCCAGAGACTCTGTAGATGTGATTAAGGTAAAGATTCTGAGATGAGATGATCCTATAATAGCCAGGTGGGTACTAAATGCAATCTCAAAGGGCCTTAATTATTGATGGAAGAGAGAGGACAGCGTGACTGGATACAAGAAGGACCCAGACCACTGTTGCTGGTTTTGATGATGGAGGAAGGGGCCATGAGCCAAGGAATGTGGGTGGCCTTGAGAAGCTGAAAGAAGCATGAAAATGGATGCTTCTCTCGAAGGAACCAACCCTGCCAATAGCTTGATTCTAGCTCAGTGAGATCAGTGCTGACTCTGATCTCACAGAACTGTAAGATGATAAATTTATATTGCTCTAAACGTCTTCTTTTGAGATAATTTGTGATTGTAGCAGTAGAAAACAGATATAGGTAGAGTCCTGCATTCTTTAATTGATAAGAATCAGTGCTTTGTGCTGCAACTCTTGTGATCTCTGGAACTGCAGTTCATCACTGCTCGTGTTTTTCATTTACTGACACAGGCTACTTCTCTTAATGTTTAATTTGAAGAAAAGACTTCTGGCTCTGGAACCAGAACCAAAAACATTCCCTTATCCTGACTCAGGTCAGAGTGTGATCTCACCCATGAAATTCCCAGGAGATAGGTTTATTTGAGAGGGAGAAACATACTCCCAGAGCCAGTGAAAAGCCCGAATCCCACCACCCAGCACCACTCTGGACCTGGTCCCCACGACCTCCCAGGACCGTTGTCCACAAATATTCTCACAGGTATCTTATTCTTACTCCCAACTAATCAGAGTGTTGCTCTCTTGAAGCTATTTTGGGGCTTGGCATGCGTGAACCCCATTTCCCCAAGACCCTGTCACCTCCCCCAGCACCTAGAAGTCTACTTTACCCAGTGGCAAGATTCAATCTCCTGCACACCCCTGCTCCCCCTGCATCTCTTTCCTGGCTGGAACTCTGCCTCTTTTCTCTCCATCCAGCCTGCTGTCTGGCTCCCAGCTCTAGCACCGCCATTCACATATCTGTTCTCTCTGCTTCCAAAAGTCTCTTTCTAAAATGAACTTCTGTCTGTCCCTCTTACTTCCATGTCGGTGGTTCTCCATTGCCTGCAGGAAATTTCTAAAACTCTGTGTAGTTATTTTACAGTTGTCTGCAAACTTACATCTGCTTGTGCCTGCAGCCCACTATTGCTGCCTTGACTCACGGATTACTGTCCCATCCTCAGGGGCTCTTCATATCCTCCCTAAGTTATCATATTTTCTGTTGCTCAGCATCATTGCCCACAATTATCTTTCACCTGAAACGCAATATGCTAAGTCATGTCAGTCGTGTCCGACTCTGTGCGACCCCATAGACGGCAGCCCACCAGGCTCTGCCGTCCCTGGGATTCTCTAGGCAAGAACACTGGAGTGGGTTGCCATTGCCTTCTCCATTGTGTGAAAGTGAAAAATGAAAGTGAAGTCGCTCAGTCACGTCCGACTAGTAGTGACCCCATGGACTGCAACCCACCAGGCTCCTCCATCCATGGGATTTTCTAGGCAAGAGTACTGGAGTGGCTTGCCATTGCCTTCTCTGGAAACGCAATATATTCCCCACCATAATGTATCCTGTTGAAAGTGTGGAAACCTCCACCCTCAGGTTTCTGTCTCCTGTAAGGAGAGTGGTTTGTCTTTTGTAGTTAGATGAAAATCCTCTTGCTGATGCTCATAGAAGTCTTCTGTCAAGGTTCTGTCATTGTTTCGGTAACAAAACCTCAACCTCAGCTGTGAATCAAATAGACTGTCTCTTCATCAGTGCGTTCCATGGGGTGGAGGTGGTCATGTATATATTCTGGTTTTCCCAGTGGCTTACACAAGCTCTGGCATACAGCAGATGCTCCATAAACGTTCACCAAAAAAATAAGACAAAAAACAGGTCTATGGAAGTCCATCTGACCCCTCTCTGAGCCTCAGTTCCCAGGTCACTTCTGTAGAAAGCGGGGCCCTAGAGACCTGCTGAGCTACTTCTGCAGGGCTGGCTGCATTCTTGCCCCTCAGAATTCAAGTCTTTCCCAACAACCAAACAGAGGTGTAAACAGTTCTTCCAAACTTTTTTTCATTTAAAAGTGGGTTAGCTCATCATTTTTATGTGATGTGTGGGAGTTGGAGTTTATAAACTATCAGGACATTAGAAACTTCAAACATTTCCATGGCTGTACACGTTTGATATTTGTCTTTTTTTAAGAAAAATGACTTGACTTAAAAAGACTAATCCCTTTTTACTGTGAGAGTGCAGGAGAAGTGAAGGCCAAAGGTTAGGTTCCGTTTGCTGTGATACAATCTTGTGTTCTGGTCTTAGCATTTTAAATTTTATGTATTCTTTTTGTTTTTAACCCACACTTGAGGTAGCAGCTAGTGCATTTAATTAGAGCAAAGCTTGGGAGGGTCGAGGAGGAAACTGGCCTGGGAAGCATTCTCTCAGAAACATAGGAGATGAGGAATTTGCTGAAAAACCGGTCAGCTGCAGAGCAGGTTTCTGAGATGGCTGAAGGGGTTAGTTGTTAGTTTCTTCCCAGTGGACCCAGGCCTACCTCCTCCTCCTCATAGTGTCCTGGAAGTATGGGTCCTCCATTACCTGCTCTGGTCGGGGAGTATAGCTCTGAACAGAGAAGGAAAAAGCCTCCAGATATGACTGGATTTCTCTCTCGGAGCACATCCAGTGCAACCAATGTGAGCAGAGAGCCAAGGTCATGAGCAGAAAGATGAACATGGTCGCACTCAAGCCCTGGGGTCAGCATCACTATCTCCATTCACAGCCTAGGAGATGGAGGCTTGGGGACGGGGGTGGGGACCTGGAAATCTCCCCAAACACAAACAAGGCTGGACAATTGACTGGAACTCAGATCCTGATGGTCAGACCCAAAGTGACCAGCTGTTTCATGCTTCACAGGAGGGAAATTATACAGCAAGGAAACATCAAGGATGATACCTGATTCTTTACCCAAGTGTGAGTGTCAAAACTCCGATGTAGGCTAGGGAAAGAAGACAAGATGCAGTAAAGGACCGCTGGGCTCAGAGATCCTACGGGGCTGGGCTAGCAGGTGCAGGGTCATGTTATCTGTGCTGGCAGGAATCAATGTGCGGGAATGGCAGTCATCACTTGTGACGGTCAGTGTCATGGGTCAGTGTGGTTGGGCCCTTGTGCCCAGTTGGGTGGTCAAATGCCAGTCCGGATGTGGCAGTGGAGGTATTTTGAGACATGATTAACATTTACAACCAGTTGATTTTAAGTGAGTAGATTACTTTCCATAATGTGGGTAATTATCTCATCTAATCAAAGGCCTTAAGAACAAAGACTGAGGTTTCCCAAAGAAGGAATTTAGTCTCAAGACTTCAGCCTAGAAAAAGTCTATCCAAGCTTCCACTGTGCCACCCTGCCCTGTCTGCTTCATATTTGCCCATCCCCACAACCAGAAGCCAGTTCATAAAATAAATGTCTTCTTCCTCTCTCTCATCTCTCTCTCTCTCTCTATATATATATATAGATAGATAGATATAAATGCTCCAGTATTCTTGATGGGGAAATCCCATTGACAGGGGATCCTGAAGCGCTATAGTCCATGGGGTTGCAAAGAATCACACACGACTGAGCAACACACACACACGCATATATTCTATGTTGCTGCTCTGGAGACATGAGTACAATCCATGGCCACTGTCTTCATGTTAAAGGAATACACATGACTGAGATATAAAACAGATAAACGTAAATGTATAAATTATCCTCTGGAGAAGAAAATGGCAACCCACTCCAGTATTCCTACCTGGAGAATCCCATGGACAGAGGACCTTGGTGGGCTACAGTCCATGAGGTCACAAAGAGTCAGACATGACTGAAGCAACTGAGTACTCATGCATATATTATCCTAAGAGTTATTAAGAGAAGAAAGCAGCCTGTTGCCATAGAAAAGGACAGGAGGGTACTGGATTTAGATGGTGCCACTTTAGACAATTTCTCAGAAGAGCTCGCTCCAAGTGAGGATGTGAATGACGTAGTGATGCCTCCCGAATGAAGAGGTGGAAAGAGCAGAGGAGCAACAGGAGATGAACTCAGACACTGAGAGGGGATCTGTACTCAGTCTCCTGACAAAGAGCCAGGTCTGGGAGGACATCAAAGTGAAGAATGGAAGATCAAGGGCACAGGTGTTTATTGGGTGCCTGCCAGTTAGCAGGTACTGCCCAGTACACAGAAATGTATGATTAACAATCCTTGCAAATTCAGATGCGTTTTATTTATAATCCCACTTTACACATGGGGAAACTTGTCCCAAATCTCACAACCATAACGCTTCTCATAATGTAGTGAAATTATTATATTTTGCATGTGGGTCTCCAGTTACAAGCTCTGAAGAAGCTGTGTAGTCCCATGGAAAGGGGGAGGGACACTGTGACGAATGTTTGCTTTGAGTTTT
Organism: Tragelaphus eurycerus; assembly: GCA_935064755.1. NCBI lineage: Eukaryota > Metazoa > Chordata > Mammalia > Artiodactyla > Bovidae > Tragelaphus > Tragelaphus eurycerus. Next base: position 20,329,266 of record CAKXYN010000002.1, on the reverse strand, counting down.
TGTTTGACGTTCTTCTTTGTGCACCATGAAAAACTATGCTCACCATTCATCTTCTCTGGAGATCCATTTTCTCAAATAAAAAAGCAATGTCCACGGTCTGCAGATGATTTTCACGGTCTGCGGCTGTGTTGACAGGCTGCGTTACCACCCCTCCACTCCCTTGTTGGTCAACCATGTTTGGAGAGTTCACTGGGTTTCTAAAGCACCTTTAGAGTTCCTGAGAAAGAAGAAAGTCAGGAGGGGAAGGGGTTAAAAGATCCTTCAGAAGCAGCACAGCTTTGCAATCATCAACACTGAATTCGTATTTGTTGCTCCTAAAGGAGAAACTGCAAGGAATAGTGTTGGCTGACTGCAGAGTGTGAGGAGCCACCTTGAAACCTGTTTGGATTTGGGTTAGGTGGGTCCAGCTGTCCAAAGACTTCTTATGGTTCACCCGTTGGGTTTATGGATGAGGAAGCAAGTACCAGCATGGGAAGCAGCTGTCTGAATGTCTTCCTACTCCATCCAGTCTGGACCTGTTTGATTCAGCTCCTTCATATGCCTGAGAAGAGAGGCCTTCATCACTAGTGTCCATGGGTTACATCTCAACATTTTCAGTTTTGTTTTGTTTTTTAATTTACAACTTGATACGATAGCGCCTGAAGATACCAGATTAGTAATCAGCACAGCCTTTTTATTTCAGACAGAAAGAAAATGAAGCCCCAAGAGAAAATATGCCATTCCCTGAATCACATGTCAACTGAAGGGCCGAAACTACTTCCACAGCTGGTGCTTTTTTTGGCTACTCTTATCCTCTCTCGCCTTTGGTTGCAATTCAAGAGTTTTCATAGTATTTCTTTACAATTACTAACAACTCTTCTGGCTGCAGTGAATGCTGTAGCTGAATCAGGGAGTTACAGGGGCCAATATTCTCTTGCCCCTTGGCATGGGTCTCGGTAGGCATGCTGGCTGCCATCTACCTGCAGAGCCTCTGTCCCAACGCTGCGACCTTCAGGGCCCCTGTGGCCAGTGGGTGAATGAGTGGTTCTGGCAGTCACATTTTAAAGACTTTTTTTTAAACCCTGTTAATGTTTTCTTATGGGAATATGATACATTTATAACTCTAAGAAGGTTGAAAACATGACCTCCTGAATTGGAGTACTTCTCTTTTCTGTATCTGGCATACAAGCAAAGCATGACTAGGAAAGAGCAGAGTTATGTTTTATTTCTCCTCCTGACCTGGCCTGGAATTGGAACAGAGTGTGGGAGAGGGGAGGGGGTATTGAACTCCTTTCAAATACCCTAAGTGATTTACTGAAGTTACTGCACTAGAAATGGTAATAATAATAATCAAGATATCTACAACTGAAAAAAAAATCACATTTCAACATGAGCACTTCTATGTTACATAACTTTATCCACTCTAAAATGCAATGATTGGACTCAATTTTTACAGACTTAGAGAAAACACAGTGACATTTCAGGAGACTGGGCCCTGGCATCAATAACTAAAGAAGGTGTGAGAGATCAGGCAGAAGAGCTGGCCCAACAGCAAGCACTTAACCAACACTGTTGATTCTTTTGGTTTGTTCTGGGAAGGTTTTCTCTTTTCGTCTATTTCCTCATGGTTGTTTCAAATAAATCGTACAGAAACATTTTTAAACTCTAAGAACGAGGTTGGGACAGGGATTAAAATTTTATTCTAATTAATTATGATGAAAAAATATACTCTGAAAATCTCACCTTTTAGCACTAGAAAGTGTATGGCACCTAATCCTATAAGTTAAAAAAAATGCTTTTTAGTTCACCTTGGGATCTAAGTCCTAAGAGAGTCAATTGTGGATTTTCTCCAGTGGGAAAGCAGGGCTTTCCCATAACTTCTATTATTTCAGCATTCCCAGATAGTTTCAGCCCCGGAACTCCGTGTGTGTGTGTGTGTGTGTGTGTGTGTGTGTGTGTGGGGCGTGCATGTGCATGTGCAAGCTCAACTAAAGATTAAAATTATGTTAGAAAAGATTACAGTTTTGAAAATGCCTCCAATCTCAGTTGATATGATGATTTCACTGGATACATCTGAACAAGGAAATTTCTTTTTCTGACAATATTGTAGACTTCATGCTGCTCCAAAAAACCTCAGTCATGGAATATCTGAGAGTGATAGCTGAGACCCAAAAGCAAATGCACAGGTGAGTCTTCAGGACAAGCACTGTTCTCAGAGGGCCCAAATGACAAGAAATAAGTCCAAGGCGGGAGCATGTGCCTGGACACTGGCTGTTGCCAGTGAAATATTTGTGACCACTGATGACTCCGGGTTTTGGTTCTCGTGGGCCCTGGGAACAGAGAAGAGTGACTAGAGCCTGTTCAGGAAGGAAAGTGAGAGCAGATGATCCAGCAGAAAGGAGCACTGTGCACAGTGAATCTGCAAGACAGGAAGTCAGTGCTGAGGGACTTGGGGGTGAGTGGTCTTCCCAGTCTTGCATCTTATTAGAAGGTAAAATATAAATAAGTTCTCCTTGAGAATTTTTAAGGCAAAGCCTCTCCTCACCTGTATTGAGGGCAAGAATTTGCTATCTGGTTTCCACAAACAAACAATACTCACACCACCCCATCACCCTGCGCGAAAAAGTACCTTGTCCTTTACGCAGTCCTGACTCAGGAGCACAGGCAAATGTTCTCAAGAAGCACACAGGTAATAGGCCTTGACTGTAGCCAATAGAGGGGCAATGAAAATGAGTTCCCAAATTGAAAATTAAGAAGTTTCAAAGCACATGAGGTAACAAGGAATCGTAAGAGTCAGCAGATTTTATTTTAAAAAAAGAAAAAAGCAGAATCAGATTCTCAGATACTAGACAAATTAAAGTGAAACTGGATAAAAAAAAAAAAAAGACAAGGATGATCTCAAAGATGATTTTACAAATGCCAAGGAGAAAAAAAGAAATATTATTTATAAACAAAGAAAATATAGACTGACAGCTGACTTCTCAGCAGCCACAGGAAGACTGGGAAAGTATCTTCAAAGTGCTAAGAGATAATAATTAAAAGCCAAAAACTATGGAACCATCTTTAAAGAATCAGGGGAAATAAAGATATTTTCAGAGCCCCAAAGAAGTTTATTACCAATATGTTTTTTAAACTGTAAAGTACTTTATATTTTTAATGTTTTTTATTATAAATGCCACATAATATGAAACATACTGTTTTTAACCAAATTTAATTGTAAAGTTCAGTGGTACTCAGTACATTCACTTTGTCATTCAACTCTCAACATCATCTATCTCCTGAATTTTTAACCTTCCTGTCCCCATTAAACACTAACCCCACATTTCTCTCCACCCACTGTGCCCTCTGTCCCCGTTCCTGGAATTAGCAATGTTCTTTCTGCTTCTGTGAATTTGACAATTCTTGGTACCTCATATAAATGAAATCAAACAGTATTTGTCAGTATCTACAAGGAGATCCAACCAGTCCATCCTAAAGGAGACCAGTCCTGGGTGTTCATTGGAAGGACTGATGCTGAGACTGAATTTCCAATACTTTGGCCACCTCATGCGAAGAGTTGATTCATTGGAAAAGACCCTGATGCTGGGAGGGATTGCGGGCAGGAGGAGAAGGGGACGACAGAGAATGAAATGGCTGGATGGCATCACTGACTCAATGGATGTGAGTCTGAGTGACTTCCGGGAGTTGGTGATGGACAGGGAGGCCTGGCGTGCTGCAGTTCATGGGGTCACAAAGAGTCGGACATGACTGAGTGACTGAACTGGACTGAACTGAATGTATATTGGAGGATTCCCTGGTGGCTCAGCAGTAAAGATTCTACCTGCCAATGTAGTTGACGCAGGTTCAATTCCTGGATTGGGAAGATCCCCTGGAGAAGGAAATGACAACTCACTCCAGTATTCTTGCCTGGAAAATCCCATAGACAGAAGAGCATGGTGGGCTACGGTCCACGAGGTCACAAAGAGTCAGACACCACTTTGCAACTAAATAACAACAACAAATGTATATTGGAATACATTTTTAAGGTTGACTTAATATACATCCTACAAACAGATTATACTGTCTATTTTTTGCCACTGTACTCTACAGTAGGTTTTCATTAGTTATCTATTTTGTACATAATGGTATATATACGTTAATCCCAATATTCCAATTCATCCTACCACTCTTCTCCTGCCCCTTGCTGTCCATACATTTGTTCTCTACCTCTGTGTCTCCATTTCTGCTTTGCAGATGAGTTCATATGTACTATCCTTCTAGATTCCACATATATGCATTAATATACACTACTTGTTTTTCTCTTTATGACTTACTCAACTCTGTATGACAGCCTCTAGGATTTTCCAGGCAAGAGTACTGGAGTGGGGTGCCATTGCCTTCTCCCCTAGGTCTATCCACATCTCTGCAAATGGCATAAATCTGTTCCTTTTATGTTCCAAGAATATTGGTTGACTAGTATTCCATTGTGTATATGTATCACACCTTCTTTATCCATTCCTGTGTTGGTGGATATTTAAGTTGCTTCCATGTCCTGTCTATTACAAATAGTACTGCAATGAACATTGGGGTTCATGTATCTTCTTGAATTATGGTTTTCTCTGGGTATTTTTCTGGGCTCAAAAATCACTGCAGATGGTTATTGCAGCCAGGAAATTAAAAGATGCTTACTCCTTAGAAGGAAAGTTATGACCAACCTAGATCAGATCAGATCAGATCAGATCAGTCGCTCAGTCGTGTCCGACTCTTTGTGACCCCATGAACTGCAGCACGCCAGGCCTCCCTGTACATCACCAATTCCCGGAGGTCACTCAGATTCACATCCATCGAGTCAGTGATGCCATCCAGCCATCTCCTCCTCTGTCATCTCCTTCTCCTCCTGCCCCCAATCCCTCCCAGCATCAGAGTCTTCTCCAATGAGTCAACTCTTCGCATGAGGTGGCCAAAATACTGGAGTTTCAGCTTTAGCATCATTCCTTCCAAAGAAATCCCAGGACTGATCTTCAGAATGGACTGGTTGGATCTCCTTGCAGTCCAAGGCACTCTCAAGAGTCTTCTCCAACACCACAGTTCAAAAGCATCAATTCTTCGGTGCTCAGCCTTCTTCACAGTCCAGCTCTCACATCCATACATGACCACAGGAAAGACCATAGCCTTGACTAGACGAACCTTTGTTGGCAAAGTAATGTCTCTGCTTTGGAATATGCTATCTAGGTTGGTCATAACTTTCCTTCCAAGGAATAAGCGTCTTTTAATTTCATGGCTGCAGTCACCATCTGCAGTGATTTTGGAGCCCAGAAAAATAAAGTCTGACACTGTTTCCACTGTTTCTCCATCTATTTCCCATGTAGTGATGGGACCAGATGCCATGATCTTCATTTTCTGAATGTTGAGCTTTAAGCCAACCTTTTCACTCTCCATTTTTACTTTCATCAAGAGGCTTTTGAGTTCCTCTTCACTTTCTGCCATAAGGGTGGTGTCATCTGCATATCTGAGGTTATTGATATTTCTCCCGGCAATCTTGATTCCAACTTGTGTTTCTTCCAGTCCAGCATTTCTCATGATGTACTCTGCATATAAGTTAAATAAACAAGGTGACAATATACAGCCTTGACGTACTCCTTTTCCTATTTGGAACCAGTCTGTTGTTCCATGACCAGTTCTAACTGTTGCTTTCTGACCTGCATACAGATTTCTCAAGAGGCAGGTCAGGTGGTCTGGTATTCCCATCTCTTTCAGAATTTTCCATAGTTTATTGTGATCTACACAGTCAAAGGCTTTGGCATAGTCAATAAAGCAGAAATAGATGTTTTTCTGGAACTCTCTTGTTTTTTCCATGATCCAGCGGATGTTGGCAATTTGATCTCTGGTTCCTCTGCCTTTTCTAAAGCCAGCTTGAACATCAGGAAGTTCACAGTTCACATATTGCTGAAGCCTGGCTTGGAGAATTTTGAGCATTACTTTACTAGCGTGTGAGATGAGTGCAATTGTGTGGTAGTTTGAGCATTCTTTGGCATTGCCTTTCTTTGGGATTGGGATGAAAACTGACCTTTTCCAATCTTGTGGCCACTGCTGAGTTTTCCAGATTTGCTGGCATATTGAGTGCAGCACTTTCACAGCATCATCTTTCAGGATTTGGAATAGCTCCACTGGAATTCCATCACCTCCACTAGCTTTGTTGGTAATGATGCTTTCTAAGGCCCGCTTGACTTCACATTCCAGGATGTCTGGCTCTAGGTCAGTGATCACACCATCATGATTATCTGGGTCGTGAAGCTCTTTTTTGTACAGTTCTTCTGTGTATTCTTGCCATCTCTTCTTAATATATTCTGCTTCTGTTAGGTCCATACCATTTCTGTCCTTTATCGAGCCCATCTTTGTATGAAATGTTCCTTTGGTATCTCTGATTTTCTTGAAGAGATCTCTAGTTTTTCCTATTCTGTTTTTTTCCTCTATTTCTTTGCATTGATCACTGAAGAAGGCTTTCTTATCTCTTCTTGCTATTCTTTGGAACTCTGCATTCAGATGTTTATATCTTTCCTTTTCTCCTTTGCTTTTCGCTTCTCTTCTTTTCACAGCTATTTGTAAGGCCAACCTAGACAGCATATTAAAAAGCAGTGACATTACTTTGCCAACCAAGGCAAAGCTAGTCAAGGCTAGTCAAGGCTATGTTTTTTCTAGTGGTCATGTATAGATGTGAGAGTTGGACTATAAAGAAAGCTGAGTGCCGAAGAATTGATGCTTTTGATCTGTGGTGTTGGAGAAGACTCTTGAGAGTCCCTTGGACTGCAAAGAGATCCAGTCCATCCTAAAGGAGATCAGTCCTGGGTGTTTATTGGAAGGACTGATGTTGAAGCTGACACTCCAATACTTTGGCCTCCTGATGCGAAGAGCTGTCTCATTGGAAAACACCCTGATGTTGAGAAAGATTGAGGGCAGGAGGAGAAGGCGACGACAGAGGATGAGATGGTTGGATGGCATCACTGACTCAATGGACATGGGTTTGGGTGGACTGTGGGAGTTGGTGATGGACAGGGAGGTCTGGCGTGCTGCGGTTCATGGGGTTGCAAAGAGTCAGACATGACTAAACAACTGAACTGAACTAAACTAGGCATATGTCCAGGACTGGGATTGCTAGGTCATATGGCAGTTCTATTTTTAATATTTTTAAGGAAATTCCATATTCTTCTACATAGTGGTTGTATCAATTTACATTCCCACCAGGATCATAAGAGGGTTCCCTTTTCTCTACACCTTTTCCAGCATTTATTGTTTGCAGATTTTTAAATGCTGGCCATTCTCTAGAGAGAAAGTGGTCAAAAAAAATCTTGTTGTGATTTATGTCAAAGAGTGTTCTACCTATGTTTGCCTCTAAGAGTTTTACAGTATCCAACCTTACATTTAGGTCTTTAATCCATTTTGAGTTTATTTTTCTTTATGGTGTTAAGAAGGGTTCTAATTTCATTCTTTTACATGTAGTTGTCCAGTTTTCCCAGCACCACTTATTGAAGAGACTGTCTCTTTCCCACTGTATAGGTATGTCTCCTTTTTTGTAGATTAGGTGATCATAGGTGTGTGGGTTTATTTCTGGGCTTTCTATCCTGTTCTATTGATCTATATTTCTGCTTTTCTGCCAGAACCATCCTGTCTTGATTACTGTAGGTTTGTAATATAGTCTGAAGTCACAGAGCCTGAATCCTCCAGCTCTGTCTTTTTTTTTTTTTTTTCTTTTCCTCAAGATTGCTTTAGCTCTTCAGGGTCTCTTGTGTTACTGTACAAATTGTGAAAATTTTGATCTAATTCTGTGAAAAATGCCAATTCCTCAGAATGGAAAATATTTTCAAACAAAGCAGCTGACAAGAGATTAATCTCCAATATTTCTTTTTAAGGAGAATTTTTATAAGATGTATTTTCAAGAAGAAAATAAATTATGACAAAAGAAAAATCTAAGATGAAAGAAGGAATGAGGAAAATTAGAAGTATGCAATTACACATAAAATTAAAAGTCAGAAAAGCAAACTAACAAGGCAAACCTAAATGTAAATTTAAATATAACTATGTTCCTAATAGGAGAAGGCAGTGGCACCCCACTCCAGTACTCTTGCCTGGAAAATCCCATGGACGGAGGAACCTGGAAGGCTGAAGTCCATGGGGTCGCTGAGGGTTGGACACGACTGAAGCGACTTAGCAGCAGCAGCAGCACCGACTCTGTGTGACCCCATGGATGACAGCCCGCCATGCTCTGCAGTCCCTGGGATTCTCCAGGCAAGAACACTGGAGTGGGTTGCCATTGCCCTCTCCATTGTGTGAAAGTGAAAAGTGAAAGTGAAGTCGCTCAGTCGCGTCGGACTCCTAGCGACCCCATGGACTGCAGCCTACCAGGCTCCTCCATCCATGGGATTTTCTAGGCAAGAGTACTGGAGTGGCTTGCCATTGCCTTCTCTGAGCATGTTCCTAATAAATGTAAACAACTCAAATTTTCTAGTTGAAGACAAAAATGGTCAGACTGATTTTAAAAGGTGGGAAGGAAAAAAGAAAGTTTGAAAGTAAAATAATTAAAATATTGTAATGAATAAGCTTAATAATCTGTAGTAACAGAAATATCACAAAGTAAATTCGTTAAATAGACTGAAATTTGCTGAATCTTGAGAAAGGACTGATGCACATAGTGAAGCTCACTTTTCATGAGCTCCTACATTTCAGATTTTTAAAAAATCAATAGTTGTCTATTTCATTCAAAACTTTGGGAGCAAAACACATAGAATAAAAGTTCTGGTAATCCTTTTGCTTAATAGATATCAGAGACCTGTGTTACTAAGTCATGGGTGAAAAGTTTTGGTGTTAAAAACTCAGTATAGCACAAAAAAGTTTAAATAGAAAATATATTAAAAGTTTTAAGTGGAATATTAGTAAACCAAATCCAACTATTATAAAAAGATGTTACATCTTAACAAAGTTGGAATTATTTGAGTTGCAAAGTTACTTCATTGCTAGAAAATCCACGAATATAAACCATGTATTTAAAAGCATAAAGGAGAAAACCAATATACACATCTCAAAAGAGTAAGCAAAATTATTAGAAAAATATAATTTTTGAAAATATAATTTATTACAATAACACAACTGCAATACTTAAAAGGATGGACAAGAAAAACTAGCAAACACATATGCATAAATTTGCAATTTTATTGAAAGTAAAGAAACCTAGGTAAATGGAAGGATACAGTCTTTCATGAAGACTTGGTGTTGTAAGGTAGGTACATTTCCATTGTGACATATGGGTTCAATATATCCCAATCAAATTCCCAAGAAGATGTCTTGTAGAACCAGATGATTCTAATTATTTTATGGAGTCTTTACTAATATTAGAAGTGAGGAAATTTCTTCTCTAATATCAAGGTTCATATTAAAAGCATAAGAATAGAACAAATATACCCATAGAAAAGAAAACTTTGCAAAGATATTCAAGAATATTTGAAAATAAATATGACAGAAGTGATATTCAGCCTAGGGGAAAATTGGAATAAGGAACTGGAAAATTTTTCTACTTCTTAAAAAAAATTGCTTTTAACAGATTAAATTCTTAAATAGGGATGGTACTGCTTTAAAGCTTATAGGAAAAAAAAAAATAGATTATGATTTCCAAGGGAGAAAAGATTTCTTCAACAAGACAGAAAAATCAAGTTTAATATGTAAAAAGACTGATTGACTTAACTATAAAAAGTTAAAAAGCATAAATTTAACATAAACACTGGTTCTAATTTTAGGCTCGACAGGTGCTATATTGGTGTCCATTTCATCAGTATTTAAATAGGGATGTGTAGTTTATATATTTTGTATATACATATATGGCTTATGTATTATATATATTCTTTGTGTATATTTCATAATAAAATAGAGAAAAATTAATCACAAATTGAAGTTAATTGGAGAATGAATGCATAGGAGAAAGGGGAACTGAACACAAGTAGCCCAGTCCAAACATGAGACTCAGCCAAGGGCAAACCTGCAGTCCAACAAAATCTCGCTCATCTACTATCTGATAAATGGTGTGTCTGCTATTATTATCACCAGGCAGTGAGGGAGACAGGACACTTGAAGGAATGTGAGATTTCTCACCAAACAAAGAACAGGATAGAGCTTTACAGGATTTGTGGGAAGCTGGGGTTTAAGTGAAATTTGAAGGATACGGGGTTTTGGTAGGCTTAAATTAGCAGATCGGGGTTCCTTGCCAAGCACTCAGCACCACGTGCCTTACCAAGTGGACCCAGGGGCCTGCTTCCTTGGCAACTGCAAAGGAAAAAGATGTGGTATGTAGCATCAGAACCCCTCATCTGAAGCCCAGAACCAGGGCTGGGGATTGAGGTGGCTTCTATTTGTCAATGTGACTCACACACTCCAGACAAGAAGGAGATGTTTCATTCTTACTGATAGGATTTCAAACAGCCAAATTTCCGTGATTTGAGAAAATAACATTCCCCACTGAGCAGGAAAGAGGTAGTTACTCAGAGGATGGGGTTGTTTGGACAAACGGAGGTTAAGGAGAAATACTGCTTCCTGCTAAATTTGCAACTGAATTTTCCTCCCGCCTGCTACAGTTCAACTTAACACTTATTTCACAGTAGAAAGAATGAGAAGAGGCAATGCATATCTGATAGGAAATGCAGATGGAGAACTTAAAGATAACTAGGGATGCATATATTCAGTGAGATTTTTGTATAAGTAAAGAAAAAGTTTCTTAAAAAATCACACTGAATCCTAGAAGATTAAACAAAATCATCCACACCTAGACAACCTAGAGTGAAAGTTTGCATGGTCAAAAACAATGAGAAAAACTCCAAATCTTCCTGAGTTTTTTGCTTGCTGGTAAAATAGTGTTCAAAATGGGATCAGAATTTCCAAGAGCAAAAGCAAATTCGAACAATGGCTAACACATATGAAGAACAGCACTTTGGAAAGATAAATACGGCTTTCTCACTGAGCTAAAACTCAGGTGTGGAATGAAATAAGGACATCTTCTCTGAACAACATCTGAGGTTATTTACTTCTCTGCAGATCTTCAGTTAGGTAAGTTCAGTTCAGTTCAGTCCAGTTCAGGTCAGTTCCTCAGTTGTGTCCAACTCTTTGCAATCCCATGGACTGCAGAACACCAGGTCTCCCTGTCCATCACCAACTCCTGGAGTTTACCCAAACTCATGCCCTTTGAGTCAGTGATGCGATTCAACCATCTCATCCTCTGTTATCCCCTTCTTATATCCCTTTTAATCTTTCCCAACATTGGGGACTTTTCAAAAGAGTCAGCTCAAAAAAAAAAAAAAAAAAAAAGTCAGCTCTTTGTATCAAGTGGCCAAAGTATTGGAGTTTCAGCTTCATTATCAGTCCTTCCAATGAATATTTAGGACTGATTTCCTTTCAGTTCAGATCAGATCAGTCGCTCACGTGTCCTACTCTTTGTGACCCCATGAATCACAGCACGCCAGGCCTCTCTGTCCATCACCAACTCCCGGAGGTCACTCAGACTCAATGTCCATCGAGTCAGTGATGCCATCCAGCCATCTCATCCTCTGTCGTCCCCTGCTCCTCTTGCCCCCAATCCCTCCCAGCATCAGAGTCTTCTCCAATGAGTCAACTTTTTGCATGAGGTAGCCAAAGTACTGGAGTTTCAGCTTTAGCATCATTCCCTCCAAAGAAATGCCAGGGCTGATCTCCTTCAGAATGGACTGGTTGGATCTCCTTGCAGTCCAAGGGACTCTCAAGAGTCTTCTCCAACACCACAGTTCAAAAGCATCAATTCTTCGGCGTTCAGCCTTCCTCACAGTCCAGCTCTCACATCCATACATGACCACAGGAAAGACCATAGCCTTGACTAGACGAACCTTTGTTGGCAAAGTAATGTCTCTGCTTTTGAATATGCTATCTAGGTTGGTCATAACTTTCCTTCCAAGGAATAAGCGTCTTTTAATTTCATGGCTGCAGTCACCATCTGCAGTGATTTTGGAGCCCAGAAAAATAAAGTCTGACACTGTTTCCACTGTTTCTCCATCTATTTCCCATGTAGTGATGGGACCAGATGCCATGATCTTCGTTTTCTGAATGTTGAGCTTTAAGCCAACCTTTTCACTCTCCATTTTCACTTTCATCAAGAGGCTTTTGAGTTCCTCTTCACTTTCTGCCATAAGGGTGGTGTCATCTGCATATCTGAGGTTATTGATATGTCTCCCAGCAATCTTGATTCCAGCTTGTGTTTCTTCCAGTCCAGCGTTTCTCATGATGTACTCTACATAGAAGTTAAATAAATATGGTGACAATATACAGCCTTGATGTACTCCTTTTCCTATTTGGAACCAGTCTGTTGTTCCATGTCTAGTTCTAACTGTTACTTCCTGGCCTGCATACAGATTTCTCAAGAGGCAGATAAGGTGGTCTGGTATTCCCATCTCTTTCAGAATTTTCCACAGTTGATTGTGATCCACACAGTCAAAGGCTTTGGCATAGTCAATAAAGCAGAAATAGATGTTTTTCTGGAACTTTCTTGCTTTTTCGATGATTCAGCGGATATTGGCAATTTGATCTCTGGTTCCTCTGCCTTTTCTAAAACCAGCTGGAACATCAGGAAGTTCACGGTTCACATATTGCTGAAGCTGGCTTGGAAAATTTTGAGCATTACTTTGCTAGTGTGTGAGATGAGTGCAATTGTGCGGTAGTTTGAGCATTCTTTGGCATTGCCTTCTTTGGGATTGGAATGAAAACTGACCTTTTCCAGTTCTGTGGCCACTGCTGAGTTTTCCAAATTTGCTGGCATATTGAGTGCAGCACTTTCACAGCATCATCTTTCCAGATTTGGAATAGCTCAACTGGAATTCTATCACCTCCACTAGCTTTGTTCGTAGTGATGCTTTCTAAGGCCCACTTGACTTCACATTCCAGGATGTCTGGCTCTAGGTCAGTGATCACACCATCGTGATTATCTGGGTCCTAAAGATCTTTTTTGTACAGTTCTTCTGGGTATTCTTGCCATTTCTTCTTAATATCTTCTGCTTCTGTTAGGTCCATACCATTTCTGTCCTTTATCGAGCCCATCCTTGCATGAAATGTTCCTTTGGTATCTCTGATTTTCTTGAAGAGATCTCTAGTCTTTCCCATTCTGTTGTTTTCCTCTATTTCTTTGCATTGATCACTGAAGAAGGCTTTCTTATCTCTTCTTGCTATTCTTTGGAACTCTGCATTCAGATGTTTATATCTTTCCTTTTCTCCTTTGCTTTTCGCTTCTCTTCCTTTCACAGCTATTTGTAAGGCCTCCTCAGACAGCCATTTTGCTTTTTTACATTTCTTTTCCATGGGAATGGTCTTGATCCCTGTCTCCTGTACAATGTCAAGAACCTCCGTCCATAGTTCATCAGGCACTTTATCTATCAGATCTAGGCCCTTAAATCTATTTCTCACTTCCACTGTATAATCATAAAGGATTTGATTTAGGTCATACCTGAATGGTCTAGTGTTTTTTCCTACTTTCTTCAATTTAAGTCTGAATTTGGCCATAAGAAGTTAATGGTCTGAGCCACAGTCAGCTCCTGGTCTTGTTTTTGCTGACTGTATAGAACTTCTCCATCTTTGGCTGCAAAGAATATAATCAATCTGACCTCGGCATTGACCATCTGGTGATGTCCATGTATAGAGTCTACTCTTGTATTTCCTTTAGGATGAACTATTTGGATCTCCTTGCAGACCAAGGGAATCAATCTCAAGTGTCTTCCCAAATACCACAGTTCTAAAGCATCAGTTCTGCGCTCAGCTTTCTTTATAGTCCAACTCTCACATCCATACATGACCACTAGAAAAACCATAGCCTTGACTAGCCTTGACTAGCTTTGCCTTGGTTGGCAAAGTAATGTCACTGCTTTTTAATATGCTGTCTAGGTTGGTCACAATTTTTCTTCTAAGAAGTAAGCGTCTTTTTATTTCATGGCTGCAGTCACCATCTGCAGTGATTTTGGAACCCCCAAAAATAGTCTGTCACTGTTTCCACTGTTTCTCCATCTATCTGCCATGAACTGATGGAACTGGATGCCATGATCTTAATTTTCTGAAGACTGAGTTTTAGGCCAACTTTTCCACTCTCCTCTTTCACTTTCATCAAGAGGCTTTTTAGTTCTTCCTCACTTTCTGCCATAAGGGTGGTGTCATCTGCATATCTGAGGTTATTGATATTTCTCCCAGCAATCTTGATTCCAGCTTGTGCTTAATCCAGCCCAGCGTTTCTCATGATGTACTCTGCATAGAAGTTAAATAAACAGGGTGACAATATACAGCCTTGACGTACTCCTTTTCCTATTTGGAAACAGTCTGTTGTTCCATGTCCAGTTCTAACTGTTGCTTCCTGATCTGCATACAGATTTCTCAAGAGGCAGATCAGGTGGTCTGGTATTCCCATCTCTTTCAGAATTTTCCACAGTTGATTGTGATCCACACAGTCAAAGGCTTTGGCATAGTCAATAAAGCAGAAATAGATGTTTTTCTGGAACTCTCTTGCTTTTTCCATGATCCAGTTGATGTTGGCAATTTGATTTCTGGTTCCTCTGCCTTTTCTAAATCCAGCTCATGGAAGTTCATGGTTCATGTCTTGTTGAAGCCTGGCTTGGAGAATTTTGAGCATTACTTTGCTAGCGTGTGCTGCTGCTGCTGCTGCTAAGTCACTTCAGTCGTGTCCGACTCTGCGTGACCCCATAGATGTCAGCCCACCAGGCTCTCCTGCCCCTGGGATTCTCCAGGCAAGAAAACTGGAGTGGGTTGCCATTTCCTTCTCCAATGCATGAAAGCGAAAAAGTGAAAGTGAAGTCGCTCAGTCGTGTCTTGAGATGAGTGCAATTGTGTGGTAGTTTGAGCATTCTTTGGCTTTGGCTTTCTTTGGAATTGGAATGAAAACTGACCTTTTCCAGTCCCATGGCCACTGCTGAGTTTTCCAAATTTGCTGGCATATTGAGTGCAGCACTTTCACAGCCTCATCTTTTAGGATTTGGAATAGCTCAACTGGAATTTCATCACCTCCACTAGCTTTGTTCATAATGATGCTTTGTAAGGCCCACTTGACTTCACATTCCAAGATATCTGGGTCTAGGTAAGTGATCACACCATCATGATTATCTGGGTCATGAAGATCTTTTTTGTACAGTTCTTCTGTGTATTCTTGACGCTTCTTCTTAATATCTTCTGCTTCTGTTAGGTCCATATTATTTCTGTCCTTAACTGAGCCCATCTTTGCATGAAATATTCCCTTGGTATCTCTAATTTTCTTGAAGAGTTCTCTAGTCTTTCCCATTATATTGTTTTCCTCTCTTTGTTTGCACTGATCATGGAGGAAGGTTTTCTTATCTTTCCTTGCTATTCTGTGAAACTCTGCATTCAGATGGGTCTATCTTTCCTTTTCTCCTTTGCTTTTGGCTTCCCTTTTTCTCATAAGTATTTGTAAGCCCTCCTCAGACAGCCACTTTTCTTTTTTGCATTTCTTTTTCTTGGAGATGGTCTTGATCCCTGTCTCCTGTACAATGTCACGAACTTCTGTCCATAGTTCATCAAGCACTGTCTAGTCCCTTAAATCTATTTCTCACTTCCACTATATAATTGTCAGGCATTTGATTTAGGTCATACCTGAATGGTCTAGTGGTTTTCCCTACTTTCTTCAATTTCATTCTGAATTTGGCAATAAGTTCATGATCTGAGACATAGTCAGCTCCCGGTCTTGTTTTTGCTAACTGTATAGAGCTTCTCCATCTTTGGCTGCAAAGAGTATAAGTTAAGTAACTACAGGATCATATTTCTGTAGGAAGTGAAGAAAATCTGCAAGGAGTAAAACACAAGACACAATGAACTCCCAGATGTAGTTCAGAAAAATTCTGCCTCCCTGCAGAATTTCATCAAGATCTAGACTAAATCTAGAAGATCGCTCACTAGTGAGTTAGAGAGATAGAGCCACCCCTCAGTCTGCTCTGCTGCTTTCTGCACTCAGCTTTCATGGCCAGAGAACCAGGACTCAGAAAAATAAGCTTGTGTGTGTTGTGAAATGTTCATAAAATTTACTCTTATGAGCACCTTCATGTCTTTAGTCTCAGAAGTCGTTTCTTTCTTTTTGAAATATGTGTTTATATTGGAAGCTTTGTATATAAACACAAATGTATTAAATTATTAATACTTTATTTAAAGAAAAAACATTTTCTATCTTAACAATAATTGTGTTCATAATCCTACAAAAACCACAAAGGAGAAATCAGCACCAAGAAAAAAGATATCTGGCATTTCAAGGATAAAATTACCCAAATTGTGCCATTACCTGAAATATTTTATCAATCCAGGAATTTCTTATAGTGTACTATTTATTTCCTATTAAGTATTTATGAAAATATTAATATTTTATTGAAACAATTGGTTAAGAAAGCTGAGCACCGAAGAATTGATGCTTTTGAACTGTGGTGTTGGAGAAGACTCTTGAGAGTCCCTTGGACTGCAAGGAGATCCAACCAGTCCATTCTGAAGGAGATCAGTCCTGAATGTTCATTGGAAGGACTGATGTTGAAGTTGAAACTCCAATACTTTGGCCACCTGATGCGAAGAGCTGACTCATTTGAAAAGACCCTGATGCTGGAAAAGATTGTGGGCAGGAGGAGAAGGGGATGACACAGGATGAGATGGTTGGATGGCATAACTGACTCGATGAACATGAGTTTGGGTAAACTCCGGTAGTTGGTGATGGACAGGGAGGCCTGGCATGCTGCGACTCATGAGGTTGCAAAGAGTCAGACACGACTGAGCGACTGAACTGAACTGAACTGAAAAGTTCAAAAATACCCATCATACCACTTCTTAACAGAAGAAAACATTATTTCATATTACTTTGCCCACAATTGTTTATGTATTTTAAATTATATAAGTTATTTGATATTTTAATTTTTTAAAATTAGTTAAATATTTACAGTTTTATATTTTCAAATTTTAATGTACATTTAATAGTTCAGCTTGTGGCTATGACTGGCATTTCACATTAGAGATGTGTTTACTTTTCTTATTTTTAGGATGTGAAGAAAATAGAAGCCTTGTACACTGTTGGCAGGGATGTAAACTGATACAACTACTGTCAGAGAACACTGTTGTTTGGTCACTAAGCCGTGACTGACTCTTTGCAACCCCATGGACTGCAGCACACCGGGCTCCTCTGTCTTCTGCTATCTTTTGGAGTTTGCTCAAATTCATGTCCATTGGGCCGATGATACCATTAAATCATCTCATCTTCTGCTTCCCCTATCTCCTTTTGCCCTCAATCTTTCCCAGCATCAGGGTCTTTTCCAAAGAGTTGGCTGTTTGCATCAGGTGGTCAAAGTATTAGAGTTTCAACTTCAGCAAAATTCCTTCCAATGAATATTCAGGGTTGATTTCCTTTATGATTGAGTGGTCTGATCAAGTGATTCTCAAGAGTCTTCTCCAGCACCACAATTCTAAAGCATCTTCTTTGATGCTCAGCCTTTTCTATGGGCAATTCTCACATCTGTACATGGCTACTGGAAAAACCATAGCTTTGACTATACAGAATTTTGTCAGCAAAACGATGTCTCTGCTTTTTAATACACTGTCTGGGTTTGTCATAGTTTTTATTCCAAAGAGCAAGCATCTTTTAATATCATGGCTACAGTCACCACCCACAGTGATTTTTGGAACTCAAGAAAAATAAATGACTGTTGCTCTATATTCTTATCCACACATCCAGGAAGGTATACCAATTACATGTCACCAGAGATGAATATTCACTCCTGTCCCTGCCCCCATACTCTTTTTCCTGCAGCCTGAGGCTCTGGTGAGAATTTATCCATTGGTCTTCATAGCAAACGCAGGAGGATGAGGCATGTGAAGGGAATGTGACATGGGAAGTAGGACCAGGGAGACACATAGAGAGCTCCAGAAAGGAATTAGTGCATTTGGGCATCAGTTTTATTATAAAATTACTAACAGTTCATCTTTAGTAGGTAGATTTATCTGAGCCAAAGGTAGCAGTAGAAAGAATATGGGCCCCAGATAGTCACATCCCTGTCTATCCCAAGAGGCCATCAGGCCAGGCCCTGTGTGGATGACTGATAACATGTGGGGTGGCTGAGCACAAGGCCTAGAATGTGGGATGGCTACCAGATTTTATTAAAGAAATGAGAGAAACCCATATCTCTAACATCATCACAGATGTTTTATCTTAACTCCCAGGCTCCCATTTGGGGTTGCACACGTAATCTTATATTTCTCCATAATCTAACCCTATGTTTGGAAAGTCAACTGTTCTCTTCTCTCTTGGAAATTGGCTCAGGGTTTTCTGCAATTCCTTGTCTGCAATTAAGGTCCAGTCGATTTTGCAAACCCATTTGCCTTCTCAGGGCAAACTGTCCCCTTATGAAGACTCTCAGGCACATGTGCCCTGAAAATTAGAGAGCTGATCTTCTCAGCCCTGTTTATTTATTTTTTTTTAATTTTTTTTTTTATTTTGCTTAACTTTACAATATTGTATTGCTTTTACAATACATCGAGATGGATCCACTGCCAGTATACACATGTTCCCCATCCTGAACCCTCCTCCCTCTCCCCTCCCCACACCATCCCTCAAGGTCGTCCCAGTGCTCCAGCCCCAGGCATTTGTTATCGGGCATCGTACCTGGACTGACGACTCGTTTCAGATATAATATTATACATATTTCAATGCTATTCTCCCCAATCATCCCACCCTCTCCCGGTCCCAGAGTCCAAAAGTCTGTTCTATACATCAGTGTCTCTTTTGCTGTCTCGTAAATAGGGTTATTTTTACCATCTTTCTAAATTCCATATATATGCGTTAGTATACTGTATTTGTGTTTTTGTTTCTGGCTTACTTCACTCTGTATAATAGGCTCCAGTTTAGCCCTGTTTAGATCAGAGCCAGAGGAACCTAAAATCTGTGGGCTAGAAGAAGTCAGAGTTGAATGACTCTGGACTCAGGACTCAGACAAAGAAAGGGGAGATAACTCATCATGATGGATCTCTGGAGCAGTCAACAGGTTTTATGCACTCAGCCCATAAAATGGCCCTTGGGAGGAGAGGTACTAGAATCTATTTTACAGATGAAGGAAGAGGAAAGTTTATGTAAAGTGACCCAGGTCACATAGCCAATGATGTAGCCAAGAACCAAAATCTAAGTGGGCTCCAAACACAAAACCCCTTCCACTTTCATCTATTTGTGCTCAGATTTACCAAGCTCCACTGATGCAGGGGAGCACCTACAAATGTCCATCTCTGACACAGCTGACAACCCAAGATGTTCCCACTGAAGTTTGCCCCTGATTATCTCCAGGTTCTAGGGAATCGGGACCAAGAGGATCAATGTTTTTGGCACAAGGGAAATAGTTACTGTACTGCAGTAACTCTTTTTGGACTGAAAGAATTTGTGAGCTGAGAGCTCAAATTTTGAACATTTTAAATCCCAACCAATCCCTTTGTGCTCTAAAATCTCATGGAAAATGCAATAGTGACATAGTGCAGAGTAAGTTTTATCATCATAGAGATCTGATCTCAATTTCCAGCTTTTCTTTCAAATATCTGTGTGATTTGGAACCAGTTATTTAGCCTGTCTGGACCTCAGGTCTCAACTTGCTTTAAAGGATTGTTGTCAAAACTAAACAAGATAATGAACCTGAAATTGCTCAGTACTTTCTGTGTGGACTGGTATAACAATTTCTGATTCAGGAAAGTACCTATTAGAGAAATAGCCTCCCTCTGATAGCAGGGGAAATGAATTGCTTTCTTTCTATTTATATGGTTACCTAGTTGACCACCTAGGCTCTCACCAACATTCATTGTGTTAGTGAAAGGATGAATAATTGGCCAAAACCAAGGTCATGTGCTGCTCTACACTGGACTTGAAGATGCCCCTGATCTTCCTTCTCACCTCAGACTGTATTTAGAGACATTTCTGCTGCATATGATGCTTTGTAAAAATTCCTCTTCTTCTTCCCTAAAACATAGATGGTGAAATTCCACACAAACTTTATTGTAGTAGAGTTCAGAATTTGTTTATGAGGACTTGCTTAATGGTGGCCAAGTAGTGATTTCTGCTCGCTGGGAGAAATTCATCACCAGAGGAAGCCATGGATGCAAAGGGTGGCAACATGATTCTTTAGCTTCGGTTCTATGGGACGAAGTGAAAAAGGACTTATGAAAAAACTGAGTGTGGGGTTTTGGTATTCTGAAATGCCTTCCTCTATCTGAACTAAGGCATATACACTTTGAAGTTTAACATTGCATCACACACACACACACACACACGCATGCACACACGCACACACACATACATTCATAGACACCCAGAAGCAGAACATTTCCCAGTAAGTGAGATAATGCTTTTGATAATCTTTTATATATAAAAACAATGCAATTTTTCACACACATTGGATGTCTGATGTATAGTATCTGCTTAATAATTTTAAGAGATTATTGAAAGAAGCAGATGTCACTATCTTCTTCTTTACCCACCCTCCCCCCCGCAAAAAAATGCCTCCTTAGCTGCTAATTATAAGGAGACTGATCCCAGCGTTTGGAGGAACTGGTTAAATTCACCAAAGCATTGCTCAAGTCTATGCTTCTCTTAGCTTAATTTACATGCCTAGTAACATTTCAGAATATGAATGGAAGGTCACATTTTTCCAAACTTAGAATCTTGTTTCAAAGAAAAGCAAAGCTTCCTGGTACAGAAGATGAAAGGCTTAAAAAAAAATCTTTTGACGAAGACTCTTTGGACATTAAATAGCTTATTAAATAGCGCTTTGATGAATTACAGTAAGTGTAAATAAATAAGAAACATATGGATTGGATTTCCTTTGAAATATAAATGGATTTGAATTAACAAGAAAAAGAACTGTTTGTTTTTTAACTGAACAAACAAACAAACAAAACCCTGGAAATAAGACATAGAGTATTGCTGCTTCAAGAATTTCCCATGTCAATTTTCAATTTATATAAAACCTAATTGTCAAGACATGGAAAAAAGGCACTAATTTTGGATATTACTTGGTTATTATTCAAAATAGATGCTTGTCAATGTACACTGTGTTAAGTATGTTGAGGTATTTTGACACAATCCATGCTGTCATCTGTTTAATCTGACTTAAATGTTCTCAGGTTGAATAAAAGACACACCACTTTCTCTAGGTCATTAAAATCAAACAAATCTCCATCATTAGTTCATGCATAAAACTTCCCTGTTTTCTGCTGGGAATTGCATTATAAAAATTACATATTATTATTTAAAAACTATCTTTAAAAAAAAGACAAGGTTGCTATTGGAGTTGTTTGGAATCAAGGTATTTTCCTATGAAATTAAGGCTCATCCAGCAACTCTATTTCCAAATAAGAAATCCATGAAGCCAGTGAAGCAGGAATGTGGGTTATAAATAAATATGAAATTAACATGAGGTACATTGGCCTGGTCCTTGGGAAGTTTTACTACAGACTAAGATTTTGTTCTATCTACTTTCTGTATTCATTTCCCATGTAATGTTTGGTGTAGCTAAAATTAGGGGAATAGGAAAAAAGAGTTTGAGCCTCTCAGAAAACAGCAACAATAAAAGTGGCAATAACAAAGAATAATACTAATTCCCCCTTAGTGCCTACACTATGCAGGCCACTGTGATGACTTCTTCATTTTTCTTTCCTTATTTAGCTTTCACAGAAAACTTGCAAGGTAGAAGCTACCATCTCCATTTTGCAGTTGAGGAAACAGGATCATCTGGAGCTCCTGGCATCCTGAGATAATCATTGCTAATCTAACTCTAGCTTGGTACTGTCACAATAAAAGAACAACTTAGAAACTCCCCTGCCTATGTGGCCAACCTCTTCTTTTCCTTATTTTTTCTGGCATGAATGGTCTATCACAGACTTTTTGACCAGCACGCTCATGCCAGAGATTGCAAAATTAAAAAGGAAATTCAGGGAATACCAGGAGTAGGAATGGGTATATTCTCAAAGTTTTAAGTTCAAAGTGTCATTACTTTGGAAAGAAAAACAAGACAATTGGTTATCATTTCCCTACCACCTGTGCAGTCCACCCACTTGTTGTCTGGGTCTTTTGCTGGCTTTTTCTAAATTTGTGTAAGATTAAGTGAAGAAAGCTGAGTGCAGAAGAATTGATGCTTTTGAACTGTGGTGTTGGAGAAGACTCTTGAGAGTCCCTTGGACTGCAAGGAGATCCAACCAGTCCATTATAAAGGACATCAATCCTGGGTATTCATTGGAAAGACTGATGCTAAAGCTGAAACTCCAATACTTTGGTCACCTCATGTGAAGAGTTGACTCATTGGAAAAGACTCTGATGCTGGGAGGGATTGGGAGCAGGAGAAGGGGACGACCGAGGATGAGATGGCTGGATGGCATCACCGACTCGATGGACGTGGGTTTGGGTGAACTCCAGGAGTTGGTGAGGGACAGGGAAGCCTGGCGTGCTACAATTCATGGGGTCGCAAAGAGTCAGACAGGACTGAGTGACTGAACTGAACTGAACTGAAGTGAATCCTGATGACAGATTCAATAGCATGGATTTCATTTCTGGGAGGAGAGGTATGGCAGTCATGATCACATGACTCTCACGTGATCACAGGTAGGATTCCAGTTAGCACAGACCATTTGTTCTTGGAAAGAGCATTTTGAAAGGGCAAGTCTTCCCAAAGGAAACTCTTTGGTGGCTTCCTGCAAAGGCTCTGAAATTTCAGAAGGTTAAGTGGGGTAGCCTGGCGTGAGTACATGAGTTTATGATATGCCTCTAGAATCAGCTCACAGCATAAGCAGAGAGTGTGACCAAATCTTTCCTGTGCATGGTTCACAATTGTATAACTGAAATGTTTCAGGATGTTTCAGAGTTGTTTTGGAAAGGTTATGTGATTTTCCCATGAAAAGAAAATCAAAAAAAGCTTTTTGGTTTGGAAGAAATGGTCACATTGACTACTCAAAAATACTGTCTGCTCTCAGAGAATGTCTCTACTCTTTGTGGCAAATCCCAAATAATCAGTCCTTTTTATTTTATGGTGCCTTTTAGTTTATAAACACTTTTATATGCATCTTATTATTTTGTCACCTGATCTTATTAACACTTAGCTCGTAATTCCTCAGAATGACTTTGTGATGGATTGAATATTTCTACCATCCCTGACTTAGAGACTCCATCGTGCATAATAGTGACCTCTGAGTGGTCAAGACCAAGGACTCTACCACTCCACTGTGTGGTCATCTACTGGAGAAGTTGAGAAGATTCTGTTTTTACTTTGCTTTGATGTATTCAATTCAGTTCAGTTTGGTCTCTCAGTCATGTCCGACTCTTCATGACCCCATGATTTGATGTATTAGCATTTGCCAATTATATAGAAAGTAGCAACCAAACCCTCTTTGAGGCTCCCTTTTCTTGTCTGGAATGTGAAGATAATAATGCCTACCTTCCAGGGCTGTCATGAGGAAGGATGGCATGCACATTGTGGAAATCTTTTGAATGCTGTCCTTGGGTTCTATAGTGCTCCCGCATTTCCTCTTTGGGGCAGTTGCATATTGGCTAAGGTGCTGTACAAATAATAGATGTTGTTATCATGTTGATAAAGGTTAAATACATGAAGATCTAGGACCTCCAATCACCACCATTGATGTATTTATCTTTAAATTATTAAATGACCAGTCTTAAGTGCACAAAATGAACTTCTTGGTATTACCTCTCACTAAGTGAAATTCCAGTTCCTTATAAAATGGCACCGTTATTGTTCAAGTTGAAAACCAAAGAGATGTCTTTGAATATTCTTTAACCCCCTAGATCTAAATCATCTACAAATCCTGTCCCAAATATATCCCAGTTAAAATTTTAAATACTTTTGGTTCTGGCTCTATTTACTCTTTATCTAGTGCCATGCCCATTGGAACATAACCTCTGAGAAGTCTGGTCTTGGTAGGTGGTTTTTTGGTTGCTGTTGTTGTATCTCCAACACTTTGAACAGTGTCTGACATTTAGAAGGCAGTCTAATCATCAGTTGCTTAAAGAAATAATAAATTGGTCATCATCTATCTTTCTATAAGTTATCAAAAATAGAGGTGTATTTGTGTAACTTATCTAATATATATTTCACTAGCCTGAGTAAACAACAACATGAAAAACGAATCTCTTATTTTCATTTTCTTGCCACATACAAAATTCTAATACCTCCCCTCCATGCAAAGATCTCTTTCCACCATAACCAGGAGAAATTTTAATTTTAGCCAACTGTATACAAGTCTAAGAAGAGTCTCACCTGCTCAAATATTTCTTGGGAAGCGTCCTGAGTGAAGCCATTTTTTCAGAGAGAAGCAGTTACCCAGATTCAGGTCCTTCCTTATTGGAGACTTTCCTCAGTTTTGTCCACTACCGTGATGGAGAAGACAGCTGTGTGACACAGTCAATCCTAGTAATATATTTCTAACGTGGGCCAACACACAGTAATATTAATATGCTTTCTTTCAACCTTTTTGTTATGAAATAATCATAGACTCACAGAAATTTGTAGAAAAGGTGTACAAGAGGCCCCATGTACTCTTCACCCTCCTCCAGCAACATCAGCAACTCACAGATCTAGACTGAAATATTAGCATTATGATGCTGGCATTGGAACAATTCATAGAATTTTTGGAGAAGGCAATGGCAGCCCACTCCAGTACTCTTGCCTGGAAAATCCCATGGACGGAGGAGCCTGGTAGGCTGCAGTCCATAGGGTCGTTAAGAGTCAGACACGACTGAGTGACTTCATTTTCGCTTTTCACTTTCCTGCATTGGAGAAGGAAATGGCAACCCACTTCAGTGTTCTTGCCTGGAGAATCCCAGGGACAGGGGAGCCTGGTGGGCTGCCGTCTCTGGGGTCGCACAGAATCGGACACGACTGAAGTGACTTAGTAGTAGTAGTACTGAGTATTCACCAGGTATACACACATGTATGTGCATGTGTGTGGTTCTATTTTTTTTTTTTTTAACACATCATCAAAATTGAGAGGCAGAGTAGCTTTTCCTCCACAAACTTTCTTGCCTTCTCTTTAGAAACATCTCTATTTTGAGACCATAATCCCTGGCAATCTAATCAGTTTTCTAATCTAATATGTTCCTATAGGCTTGTTATTTTGAAAAGGCTGTATAAATGGAATACAGTATGTACCTTTTTGAAATTGGCTCAAAACTACTCAGTATAATATCTGAAGGCCCATCCACTCAGGCATGTATCACCCACACTTTCCTTTTCGTTACTGAGCGGTATTGGCACTTGCATGGTAAGAGTCTGCTGATTACTCTGTCTGTGTCTTTCAATTTCATGTGATTCACTGAATGGCAGAAATCTCACTGAATGGGACTGAGATGTAGTTGGGATGAGGGTCCCATGGAGAGGTTAAGTCAGCATGGGTGAAAAGGCAATTTTGGCAGGAAGACCAATTTAGGGTAGAAAAAACCTCTAGTGCTATAGCAAATTGAGTCAAACCGAAACAGTAAGAAACTAAGAGACAAAGGTTTAGAAGAAAGATAAAGACATCCAATTTCAATTAAATGACATCTCTTTGAATATATACTGGTTTCAAAAAATAATCAGAAATAAGTTACACTTCAGTCAATTTGATGATTATGAAAAGTTCTTAATTTAAAAAATCAACTTCCCAGAAATAATGTAACAAGTTTCACCAAAGTACCTTTACCTTTGCACAGGACAGTAAGACACAAATGGGCCCAAACCAGGCACAAATACATTTCTTCATGAGTTTACTTCCCAAATTGGAATATTGTTGAAATGACCTAGGGCACCTCCAAAATTTTGAATCCCTTGGATACTTTGGGGGATGTTAGTTACTGCTATTTTTTTAATTAATGTAGATTCCAAATTTTGAGGCTCATGGCAGCAGGCCAGGGCCCACCTGCAAGGCTCACTGGGTTTCTGAATCTAACAAAGTGGACTCTGGGCAACTCCAAAACCTGGGATTTTGAGTTTTTGAAAAAGCCATTCTGAGATTTCAGCAAGAGAGAGGAACACAAAGAATATCCAGAAAGTGTTGTCTGGCAGAAGGTTGGATTCCATCTCCATCAGCAGGATGCAGAGAAAGGGAAGCAAAGGATCAGGAGAAATAAGAACTAGTGCCTCCTTGTGGTAAATACACACACACACACACACACACACACACACACACACACCTAGAATATTGCTCAGTCACAAAAAAGAATAGAGTAATGGCTTCCCAGGTGGTGCTAGTAGTAAAGAACACATCTGCCAATGTAAGAGACACGGGTTCGATCCCTGTGTTGGGAAGATCCTTCCCTGGAGGAGGAAATGGCAACCCACTCCAGTATTCTCGCCTGGAGAATCCCGTGGACAGAAGAGCCTGGTAGGCTATGATCCATGGTATCACAAGAGTCAGACACCACTGAAGGGACGGAGCACACAGCACACGACATTGTTTGCAGCAACAGGGATGGACCCAGAGGTTATCATACTCAGTGAAGTCAGACATAGAAAGACAAATATCACATGACAGCTCTCACATGTGGAATATAAAAAAAATGATGCAAAGCCTATTTGCAACATAGAAACAGACTCACAGACATAGAAAACAAATTTATGGTTACCAAAGAGAAAATTAAGGAGGGATAGATTAGGAGATGGGATTAACAGATACTTACTACTATATACAAAATACATAAACAGCAAGTCCTACTGTATATCACAGGGAACTAAAGTAATTTTTATTCATCAGAGAGAAATATGTAAGTAATGATGTGAAAAACACTAATCCCACCAAGGGGCAGCTGGATATAGTTGACTCCAAGCAGTCAGTGTGATCACTGGTCCATTTTCTTTCATTGCCTTCCCTTCTCTTCAGTCACTCTTTTGAGAATCTGCTGTGGGCCAGGAAGACACTGATATAGATATATTAGATTGAACTTACATACATATAACAAAGAATCGAGACAGAGAATTTGTCTTTGAAGACCTCCGTCCAGTGAGGGGTTCCCTGTTATTGTAATATACAATTGTACATTGTTGTAACATATATACATACATAATTGTAACATACATACATACGAACATCAGATCAGATGAGTCGCTCAGTCGTGTCCGACTCTTTGCGACCCCGTGAACTGCAGCACGCCAGGCCTCCCTGTCCATCACCAACTCCTGGAGGTCACCCAGACTCACATTCATCGAGTCAGTGATGCCATCCAGCCATCTCATCCTCTGTCGTCCCCTTCTCCTCGTGCTCCCAATCCCTCCCAGCATCAGTCTTCTCCAATGAGTCAACTCTTCACATGAGGTGGCCAAAATACTGGAGCTTCAGCTTTAGCATCATTCCTTCCAAAGAAATTCCAGGGCTGATCTCCTTCAGAATGGATCAGTTGGATCTCCTTGCAGTCCAAGGGACTCTCAAGAGTCTTCTCCAACACCACAGTTCAAAAGCATCAATTCTTCGGTCCTCAGCCTTCTTCACAGTCCAGCTCTCACATCCATACATGACCACAGGAAAGACCATAGCCTTGACTAGACGAACCTTTGTTGGCAAAGTAATGTCTCTGCTTTTGAATATGCTATCTAGGTTGGTCATAACTTTCCTTCCAAGGAGTAAGCGTCTTTTAATTTCATGGCTGCAGTCACCATCTGCAGTGATTTTGGAGCCCAGAAAAATAAAGTCTGACACTGTTTCCACTGTCTCTCCATCTATTTCCCATGCAGTGATGGGACCAGATGCCATGATCTTCGTTTTCTGAATGTTGAGCTTTAAGCCAACCTTTTCACTCTCCACTTTCACTTTCATCAAGAGGCTTTTTAGCCCCTCTTCACTTTCTGCCATCAGGGTGGTGTCATCTGCATATCTGAGGTTATTGATATTTCTCCCAGCAATCTTGATTCCAACTTGTGTTTCTTCCAGTCCAGCATTTCTCATGATGTACTCTGCATATAAGTTAAATAAACATGGTGACAATATACAGCCTTGACGTACTCCTTTTCCTATTTGGAACCAGTCTGTTGTTCCATGTCCAGTTCTAACTGTTGCTTCCTGACCTGCATACAGATTTCTCAAGAGGCAGAGCAGGTGGTCTGGTATTCCCATCTCTTTCAGAATTTTCCACAGTTTATTGTGATCTACACAGTCAAAGGCTTTGGCATAGTCAATAAAGCAGAAATAGATGTTTTTCTGGAACTCTCTTGCTTTTTCCATGATCCAGCGGATGTTGGCAATTTGATCTGTGGTTCCTCTGCCTTTTCTAAAACCAGCTTGAACATCCGGAAGTTCACGGTTCACATATTGCTGAAGCCTGGCTTGGAGAATTTTGAGCATTACTTACTAGCGTGTGAGATGAGTGCAATTGTGTGGTAGTTTGAGCATTCTTTGGCATTGCCTTTCTTTGGGATTGGGATGAAAACTGACCTTTTCCAATCTTGTGGCCACTGCTGAGTTTTCCAGATTTGCTGGCATATTGAGTGCAGCACTTTCACAGCATCATCTTTCAGGATTTGGAATAGCTTCACTGGAATTCCATCACCTCCACTAGCTTTGTTCGTAGTGATGCTTTCTAAGGTCCACTTGACTTCACATTCCAGGATGTCTGGCTCTAGGTCAGTGATCACACCATCATGATTATCTGGGTCGTGAAGCTCTTTTTTGTACAGTTCTTATAATTGTAAATGTAATGTAATTGTAATAATCTATAATGGAAAAGAAAAAGAGTGGATATATATGCATAACTGAATCACTTTGTTTTATACCTGAAACTAATACAATATTGTAAACCAACTATACTTTAATTTTAAGTAAAAGAGGAACTAGAGTCTCCTTGAACTGAACTGAACTGTCACTTCAAACCAGGCAATGCTTCATGCTATCCAAACAGACCTCCTGTGCCACGTGCCCTGGGTGATGCTGTAGTGATAAAACTGTGGAGCCAGAATGAACAAGGATGGAAATGTGAAAATGAGTGTCCATTGCAAGAGAGAGGAGGCTCTTTGATTCCCTGTAAGGGTTTGAGGGGGTGAGTGGTGCCCCGAGATAAATTTGAATTTCGAGCCTATGGCCACCTGTAGCCTCAGAGCCCCTGTGACTGGCTATGGGTGGTCCTCCTACTGCCCCAGTCTCTCTGAAGACCCACACTCAAAGAGAGAGGGTTAGTCCCAGTGCTCACTTCCTCCTCCAATGTTTATGTTCTCTACTTTGGAAGTAATTTTTATTTATCAGAGAGAAACATGTAAGTAATGATGTGAAAAACACTAATCCCACCAAGGGGCAGCTGGACAGAGTTGACTCCAAGCAGTCAGTGTGATCACTGGTCTATTTTCTTTCATTGCCTTCCCTTCTCTTCAGTCACTCTTTTGAGAATCTGCTGTGGGCCAGGAACACATTGATACAGATATATTAGATTGAACTTACATACATATATCAAAGAATCAGGACAGAGAATTTGTCTTTGAAAACCTCCGTCCAGTGGAGGGTGAGGGAGTACCAACAAATACATAGACGGTTATGGTACAGAGTAATGTGAACATCACTATGGAGATAAGTCATGCACAGTGCAGTGGGGGGACTGGATGGGAGTACTCTTCCAGTTATGTCTTGCTTTTTGGCACCTGGCTGAACATATATTCAGCCAGCATGCTTTGATGTTTGCTTTTTTTTTTTTTTAACTTTATTTTCCCTTCAAGACTCTTTGAAGAACTTGGTCTCAGAGTTTCCTGACATAAATCTCCATTTACTATCTTCTTTGAAACAGTCTATCTACAGATCCTACATGTTAGGCAGGGCAGCGTCTTGGGGGAAACACTTGGAAGCTAGCCAAGATGCACAGAGTTAATTTCTCAAGAAGGATGAAGCCATAGAGAAAAAACACTTTAAGCAACTGTGGTTCCAGCCAGGGAAAATGTGCCAGGCCAGGAGTGGGCAGGAATCTGCTCTACGGGACCAGAAGTCAAGAGAAGCAAGTCCTAATTGAAGGGCAGAGCAGGGGCAGGGCAGGAAGGTCAGAACTAAAGCCACACTGCTTGCACGATGCAAGAGATGTATCTCTAAGAGAAGCTGGCTGTCAGCTCAGTGGGCAATGGTCCAAGACTGGGTGGGGTTAGAAAAATTGGGACTGTCATGCCACAAGGCTGCGTATCCAGCTGCCAGGCAGTTCCAAGTACAACTCAAGAAGCCATTCACAGAAAAGTGTCATTCTGAGAATCTTTAATCCCATTCCAGTTATAGATATGCCTTGTTCTCTGGTCAAGGCTAGCACAGGCACCATGACAGCTGGGCCAGTCATGGTTCCCATTAAGATGCTGTGCTGCCAGCTGGGGATAATGAAATGGGGAAGCAGGGATAGGGCCAAAGGACTCCTCCACCATCCTTAGCACTGGCCCCTCGACCTCCTCCAGCCCTCCCAGCCTACAGAGAGCAGTGGACCACCTGATGAACCCAACTGCAAATGTCTTTACAATGCCCACTGCCACAAAGTGCAAACCACCCATCGAGGGGCAGGAAATAGGATTACAGACTGAGGCATACTTGTGAGTCCATGAAATATGATGATTCAAATTCCATTCATTTGCTCAACAAATATTTATTGAGGGTTTTATACATCCCAGGAAAGTCAGCAGTGAAGAAAATATATACAGAGGGCCAGGGAAGAAGCAGAAAAATAGTAAAAAGAACAGAGTTTATCTTTGGAGAAGTTTGATAGATTTGGTGTTGTTTGCACAGTACCTGGTGGCTTTTGGCCTTTGAGGTTAGCCCTCATTCTTTCTCAATTTGAAGAATGATGAATTTGAGAAAACTCTCTGAGGCCTCCTTGCTAACTTGGGCCTTATATAGATCGCCCTGTTGGAGAAAGTTTTAAGTAAAGCTATACTGTTAATTGATATTTGATTCCAACTTGTGTTTCTTCCAGTCCAGCATTTCTCATGATGTACTCTGCATATAAGTTAAATAAACATGGTGACAATATGCAGCCTTGACGTACTCCTTTTTCTATTTGGAACCAGTCTGTTGTTCCATGACCAGTTCTAACTGTTGCTTCCTGACCTGCATACAGATTTCTCAAGAGGCAGATCAGGTGGTCTGGTATTCCCATCTCTTTCAGAATTTTCCATAGTTTATTGTGATCCACGCAGTCAAAGGCTTTGGCATAGTCAATAAAGCAGAAATAGATGTTTTTCTGGAACTCTCTTGCTTTTTCCATGATCCAGCGGATGTTGGCAATTTGATCTCTGGTTCCTCTGCCTTTTCTAAAACCAGCTTGAACATCAGGAAGTTCACGGTTCACATATTGCTGAAGCCTGGCTTGGAGAATTTTGAGCATTACTTTACTAGCGTGTGAGATGAGTGCAATTGTGCGGTAGTTTGAGCACTCCTTGGCATTGCCTTTCTTTGGGATTGGGATGAAAACTGACCTTTTCCAATCTTGTGGCCACTGCTGAGTTTTCCAAATTTGCTGGCATATTGAGTGTAGCACTTTCACAGCATCATCATTCAGGATTTGGAATAGCTCCACTGGAATTCCATCACCTCCACTAGCTTTGTTCGTAGTGATGCTTTCTAAGGCCCATTTGACTTCACATTCCAAGATGTCTGGCTCTAGGTCAGTGATCACATCATCATGATTATCTGGGTCTTGAAGCTCTTTTTTGTACAGTTCTTCTGTGTATTCTTGCCAGGAGAAATATCAATAACCTCAGATATGCAGATGACACCACTCTTATGGCAGAAAGTGAAGAGGGGCTAAAAAGCCTCTTGATGAAAGTGAAAGTGGAGAGTGAAAAGGTTGGCTTAAAGCTCAACATTCAGAAAACGAAGATCATGGCATCTGGTCCCATCACTGCATGGGAAATAGATGGGGAAACAGTGGAAACAGTGTCAGACTTTGTTTTTCTGGGCTCCAAAATCACTGCAGATGGTGACTGCAGCCATGAAATTAAAAGACGCTTGCTCCTTGGAAGGAAAGTTATGACCAACCTAGATAGCATATTCAAAAGCAGAGACATTACTTTACCAACAAAGGTTCGCCTAGTCAAGGCTATGGTCTTTCCTGTGGTCATGTATGGATGTGAGAGCTGGACTGTGAAGAAGGCTGAGCGCCGAAGAATTGATGCTTTTGAACTGTGGTGTTGGAGAAGACTCTTGAGAGTCCCTTGGACTGCAAGAAGATCCAACCAGTCCATTCTGAAGGAGATCAATCCTGGAATTTCTTTGGAAGGAATGATGCTGAAGCTGAAACTCCAGTATTTTGGCCACCTCATGCAAAGAGTTGACTCATTGGAGAAGACTCTGATGCTGGGAGGGATTGAGGGCAGGAGGAGAAGGGGACGACAGAGGATGAGATGGCTGGATGGCATCACTGACTCGATGGATGCGAGTCTGAGTGACCTCCGGGAGCTGGTGATGGACAGGGAGGCCTGGCGTGCTGCGGTTCATGGGGTCGCAAAGAGTCGGACACGACTGAGCGACTGATCTGATCTGATCTGATACTGTTAATTGTATGCATGCGTGTGAGAGCTGTCACTTCCATTGTGTTTGACTCTGTGCAACCCTATGGACTGTAGCCCACCAGGCCTTTCTGTCTGTGAGATTCTCTAGGCAAGAATACTAGAGTGGGTTGCCATGCCCTCCTCCAGGGGATATTCTTAACCCAGCAATTGAACCCATGCCTCTTACGTTTCCTGCATTGGCAAGCAGGTTCTTTACAACTGGCACTACCTAGGAAGCCCATTAATAGATTACCCTCCCAAGATCTCTTTCTAGAAACAGCATGCCAGTGGCCACTTACTTCCAAGGGAGTGTGATTAAAATGCAACCTTGAGTTTGGAATAGAAGGACTCAGTCTGAAGCTGGGCCCTTATCCTTTTTGCGTCCTCTTGGGGTGTCTTTGTTTCTGTTTTCTGATCTGTAACTCAGCACAGTGTTCATAGATATCTGGCTGTACTACCACAAAGATAATATAAGGCAGTTAATATAACTGTGAAGAAAGCTGAACGCCGAAGAATTGATGCTTTTGAACTGTGGTGTTGGAGAAGACTCTTGAAAGTCCCTTGGACTGCAAGGAGATCCAACAGTCCATTCTGAAGGACATCAGCCCTAGGATTTCTTTGGAAGGAATGATGCTAAAGCTGAAACTCCAGTACTTTGGCCACCTCATGTGAAGAGTTGACTCATTGGAAAAGACTCTGAGCCTGGGAGGGATTGGGGGCAAGAGGAGAAGGGGACGACAGAGGATGAGATGGCTGGATGGCATCACTGACTCGATAGATGTCAGTCTGAGTGAACTCCCAGATTTGGTGATGGACAGGGAGGTCTGGCGTGTTGCAATTCATGGGGTCGCAAAGAATCAGACATGACTGAGTGACTGAACTGAACTGAACTGAATATAAAAGAATGTTGTGAAGCACAAATTTTTGCTACCTCAAATAGAGCAGCATTAGTTGTAATTATTAGTAACAACCTGCTGATCTATGTTGGCAATGACATATGGATAAAAGAGAGAACCTGCTGGACAGTGGAAACTGCCTAACACCTATTTCTGAATTGGACACTTCAGAAATAAAATATGGAATGTGTCCTTCAGATCCCTGATAAGTATAGCAAAAGTGAGAACAAAATACCATTTATGACACTTTATCCACTGATGGGACATATGTCAGTTCCTTTGAAGAGAAACACTAAATGTTTAAAGTAATTTATCACAATTTTTTTTTTTTAATGAGGACCCTAGAAAATATAAATTCAACAAATATTTATAGAAGGCTGACTAGGATTGTTTTTGTGCTAAAGATATAATCAGGTTACTATTTTCAAGAGCATGTGGGCCCATGAGTGATGAGGTAATGGAAACAGATCAAAAGCCCAGAGGTAAGAGCTCCACTGACTTTCCCAAGCAGCAGATGCTGGCCTGGAGTGAGGAAGTGATGACATTTGGAATGGGAGAAGGGGAGAATGCCTACCCAGGGCAAGTGTGCCCACAGAGGCATGGGTATGCAGGCTGTGCCCAGCCACCTTACAGTGTCAGACCACAAGTCAGAAAGGTGAGGGAGGGTGGAGCAGGTCGGTGGGCCAAGGTCAGGAGATAAACTTTCCTTTTATTTCTAGATTTCTCAACTACATTCCAATACCCTGTTGTGGCACAGACCCAGAGACAGGACTGAGATGGGATCAAACCTTGTACACAGGGAATTGTATGGGCCTGTGGACCTGTGTTAACGACACCCAGAGTGAATGGATGTTGCTGCTGAAAATATACCAGTGTGTCCAGAAGCTCCACCAGATGGGAAGACTGGCCACTGCGTTGCTGGACTCAGGACCATCCTCCCACTCTAGATTAACCTGGATGGTAGTGCAAAAGATCATGGGCACCCAGCACGTTGGGGAGAGTCTGATGGCTCTCAAAGTAGCCCTGGAGCAGCAGTGTGAGCATCATTAGGCCCTGAGAGGAATGTAATGCATATTCCCAGGGCCAGCCTAGCCCTCTGTCTGGGGAAGCTCTGCTCTCCTTCCCCCAGCCCTGCATGTCAGAAAAATCCACACGGTGCTTGGAAACTAGCTGGCATAGGAAGCGCCACCTTGGGCCCCCTTCACCCCAGGAAATACCCACCGTTAGGTCAGGCAGTAAGCCTCAAGTGGGGAGTAACAGAACCACTAGGTGGGCTGAGGCCTTCCTGCAGGAACCTCCAGACCAGCTGGCACAGGGTCCACAGCCCTGTCTGTAACTTTGGGTCAGCTGCTTAACCTTTGAAAGCCTTCTTTTGCTCTTCTTTAAAATGGTGGCCATATTAACAAAGTTTTCATAAGAGTACAGTGCCTCTGTCCTGGAGAAGGACAGGG
Organism: Tragelaphus eurycerus; assembly: GCA_935064755.1. Lineage (NCBI taxonomy): Eukaryota > Metazoa > Chordata > Mammalia > Artiodactyla > Bovidae > Tragelaphus > Tragelaphus eurycerus. The sequence goes on along the minus strand of CAKXYN010000002.1, from coordinate 20,294,421 downwards.
CAACCCACTCCAGTATTCTTGCCTGGAGTATCCCCAGGGGTGGAGGAGCCTGGTGGGCTACACACCATGGGGTCTCAAAGAGTCAGACACAACTGAGCAACTAAGCACAGCACCTCAGTGCCTCAGTGCACGACAGATACCCAGTGAATGTTTAGGATTCAGAAATGTTAAAATGTCAACCCCACATCAGGGCACTATGTACCCAGTGATCTGCAGGCCAGATTGTGGAGTCATAGGGGACCAGAAAGAAGCAGTGTAGCCTTCTCTCCAGGGACATCTTTAACCGGGAAACAAGTACAGGGGGTTGGAGGAAGAAAGAATAAAGGGCACCGACCAGAGTGCGGGAGTGCGCTGGGCGGGGGCTGCTTCTGCAGAACTGACCGCCTTCCACCTCTCCTTCTGTCCTCACCACTGGCCTGGAGGTGTGGTTTGCAGACTAAGCTCTTAACACGTGTTTTATTGGAAGGCTAACTAATGCTTCCACCTGATACAGTACTGGCCACTCTCTGTAGTCTACTGATTGCTCACACCGTACTCTGTCCACCTGCGGAGAAGTTGCCAAATGTTGGGTAGAACAAGAGAAAGGAAAGCGGCGTCCCTTCTACTAATGTAACTGGAGACTAGGTTTTGGACATTAAAAGAATAAGTATTTCTTGTGTATGAGTCCCTGCTGCTGCTGCTGCTAAGTCGCTTCAGTCGTGTCCGACTCTGTGCAACCCCATAGATGGCAGCCCACCAGGCTCCCCTGTCCCTGGGATTCTCCAGGCAAGAACACTGGAGTGGGTTGCCATTCAAAACATGGTGTTAAGCTGTACTTTGCCAAACTTTCTGCATAGATCTAAATAGCATGAATTATTTTTCAGAAATGATGCAGGGTTGGAAAAAGAGTACGGATCTCATGGCCAGAATGCTCCTCTGCAAAGTCTTTTTCACCAACATTTTTGGTATAAAGATAAAAAGATTTTATTAATTGAAATTCAGAATTTTTAAGTGGAAAAAGATCACCCTAATTCTCAAACAAAACCATTAATATTTGGTCTTATTTTCCTATTGGTGTTCTTTATTTTAAATCTGTTTCATTAATACCGTATATGTCACGTTGTTGTGCTGTGTCCGTCACTCAGTCGTGTCTGACTCTGCGATCCCACAGACTGCAGCCCACCAGGCTCCTCTGTCCATGCGATTCTCCAGGCAAGAATACTGGGATGGGTTGCCATTCCCTTCTCCAGGGGATCTTCCCAACCCAGGGATCAAAGCCAAGTCTTCTGTACTGAAGGCAGATTCTTTACTGTCTGAGCCACCAGGGAAGGATATATGTCATAATAAACTCTAAACACATGGCCAGATAGGCTTATTTCAATGCATTTACAGTGACTGAGGATGGGACTTTGCAAAGACTCTAGGGACAACATGAAGGCCACTCCCTGGGAGTGGTTGACATCTATCAACCACGCTGTGTTGTGAAGTAGACTCGATTTTTGTTTGTTATCCATTCACTGAGAAGTTGCTTATTAAAATAGATATTACAAATTTAGCTTCAGGACAGTATTTCCTTTATATTTCCTATATGGCAAATGTTATTTTGCATGCACATCGAAGATTTCTATTCCTGAAGTTATGTTTTCTAAGTAAAAAATGCAAGTTTGGTGGTGTCTCTTTGCCTCTTGGCAAAAGTGTCGCCTACATTTTCAAATGATTAACTTTGCAGGTGAGTTAGTCTGCTCTGATCTCCATACAGTGGGAAGGTGGGCAGGCTCCCACCAGCCTTTCCTAAGCACACAGATCCTAAAAGGATTGGACCTTACAATCGAAGGCGTTCAGGGGAAGAAATCTCACCCAGGTTTTAGGATACAGAAGCCTGGCAAAGGAGCGGAGCCCTGCCCTGTAGCACATAGGAAGCTGAATTTGCCCTTCTTCTACCACTTTCTGTGACTCCCCGGCCCTCATCGGTACAAAGCTCCCAACATAAGGCTGAGAGACCAGAGACATTCTGTCTGAAGGTGATGCTCTGGGTTCTTGTTTCAGCTCATACTATAACTGAGTCTATTTAGCTCCATGTTTCATATGTTTGTGCTCTTCACTGGTACTTTTCTGTTTAAAATGGCCCCCAAGCACAATGCTGAGGCTATGCCCCAGAGCAAGAGGCTGTGATATGCCTTATGGAAAATATTCATGTGTTAGATGAGCCTCGTTCATGCATGAATTTCAGCTCCAGTTTAATGCTAGTGAACTCACAATATATGTCCATTAAGGGGTCTTTAGACAGAAACACAAATAAAACAAGGTTGTATTGTAATCTCTTGATGAACATACAGGAAATTTATCTCGCATTTTCCCAGTAGCAATGGTTTCATATTCCCTAATTCAGTGTTCATGGAGACTTCATAGAACACAACTATCAAAAATAATGAGAGTCAACTGTGTCTTAAAATTTGCATGTTGAAATATGGGTTCTGGCAAAACTCTTTCTTATACGTAACATTTGAGCTTTTTGTGTCCATATTACTATTTATTTAATTTCCCATTAGACATTCTTTCTGATAAATTTATACCCCCAAACACTGCAATTTGGTTTTCTCATCTCTTTCTTTATTCTATTGGTTCTTTTGATTTCATTTTCAAAACTCTAATATTGTTTCATCAAACTGTTTCCCTTTACGTCTTCAACGAAATCCCCTCAAATTTTTTTAATTTTTATTTTATTTTTTAACTTTACAATATTGTATTGGTTTTGCCATACATCAAAATGAATCCGCCATAGGTATACATGTGTTCCCCATCCCGAATCCTCCTTCCTCCTCCCTCCCCATAACATCCCTCTGGGTCATCCCAGTGCACCAGTCCCAAGCATCCAGTATCGTGCATCGAACCTGGACTGGTGACTCATTTCATATATGATATTATACATGTTTCAATGCCATTCTCCCTAATCATCCCACCCTCTCCCTCCCCCACAGAGTTCAAAAGACTGTTCTATATATCAGTGTCTCTTTTGCTATCTCGTATACAGGGTTATTGTTACCATCTTCCTAAATTCCATATATATGCATAAGTGTACTGTATTGGTGTTTTTCTTTCTGGCTTACTTCACTCTGTATAATAGGCTCCAGTTTCATCCACCTCATTAGAACTGATTCAAATGTATTCTTTTTAATGGCTGAGTAATACTCCATTTTGTATATGTACCACTGCTTTCTTATCCATTCATCTGCTGATGGATGAATGGAAGCAACATCTAGGTTGCTTCTATATCCTGGCTATTATAAACAGTGCTGTGATGAACAGTAGGGTTCACGTGTCTCTTTCAATTCTGGTTTCCTCAGTGTGTATGCCCAGCAGTGGGATTGCTGGACCATAAGGCAGGTCTATTTCCAGTTTTTTAAGGAATCTCCACACTGTTCTCCATAGTGGCTGCACTAGTTTGCATTCCCACCAACAGTGTAAGAGGGTCCCCTCTACTTTCAAAACACAAAAGTGGATTATTGTATTAGTCAAAAAGGGCTAAGTTTTGCTGTAGGATTGTAGAACAACTCCCAAATCTCAGTCGGTTTTTTTTTTCTCCCCCTTACACTACATCCTATCTCAGATCAGCTGAGGGTTTATGCCATGTCATTCTCACTCAGAGATGAAAACAGCAGGGTGCCCTTTCCACTCAGTGGGTGTTTCACTGTTAGTGCAGCAGAGAGGCAGTGAATGAACCCTGAATATATCATTGCCTCTTAAATTTCTTTCATCAAAGCAATTCATGGGGGTATTAGCTCATCTAACTTTAAAGAAGCAGGAAACCATCTGACCATGTGTCTGGAAGAGCAATCTCAGCTTCAGTGATTGCAGGCTTATTCTTTGTACACACAAAACACATCCACCCTCTCTCCAGGTAAATGTAATTAAATTATTAATTATATCCAGTACAATCCAGTATAATCCCCAAAGGCCAGGATTGCTGGGGAAAGAGGTGAAATAAAGTGAACATTGATATATTAGGGGTTTTTCCCTAGATCCCAGTATTAAAACCATTCAGGATGACATCTATCAGATGAATTCTGACTGATTTTCATCTCCAAAATCAGATTTCATAAATACAAACCATTTTGCCAGTGTTTTCACAATGCAGGACACAGAAGAATTGCCAACCTACTATGCGTTCAAAACTCCTCAACTTTTCAAGCGCCTTTGTCTCTGAGAGCCATCCCTGCATCCTGACCATTTTACAGGGTGTGGCCATGTACATCTTGGACAGTTATTCTGTCATTTTACCATTTTGCATCTTCACACCTTCTCTTGGAGCACTCAGCCTCTCCAGAAATCATGTTGCATGAGTTCTGTAAATTTCAGCAACTATGTTGGAGTCAGACTGCTTGGCTCACACAGACCCAACCCCATTATGTAACAGATTGCCTCTAGTTCCTCAGACCCCACAGACCCCCACACATCCATGTTCTAGGGAGAAATGTTTCACTAACTCAAGTTGTGAATTTTTACCAGTTGAATAAAATACATGTTTAATTAGGTCATAGCCATCTGTGTGTGTGTGCGTGTGTATGTGTGTGTGTGCGTGCATGCGCGCACTCAGTCACTCAGTCATGTTTGACTCTATGCAACCGCGTGGACTGTAGCCCTCCAGGCACCTCTGTCCATGGAATTTGCTAAGCAAGAATACTGGAGTGGATTGCCACTTCGTACTTTAGGGGATCTTCCTGACCTAGGGCTCAAGCCCTGACCCAGAGATTGAACCCATGTCTCTCCTACATTGGCAGGAAGATTTTTTTTTATCACCAGTGCCACCTGGGAAGCCCCATAACCATCCAAAATAAGCTTAAAGTACTCCTCTGGAACTAAAATAAGGTCCAGATTCCTTGGTTACATATTCCAATCCCTTGCTAGTCTTGTGCCTGGTGAGTTTTCTGTTCTCACTTTCTACTTGTGACAAACATACATCTTCTTTTGGGGTCACACTACACTCTTTATGTTTTTTATATTTTGGACTAAACTTGGGCTTGGTTTCCCTTTTATTACTTTCAACTTCTCTGAGGGTCGTTTGTTTATTATTGATCAATTCATTCAATCTTTCATTCATTTATGCATGTATTCATGCATTCACCTAAACTTGATTTATTCTGCTATTTGACTAATTTTGTGCTCAAAGCCAAGAACACAAATATATAAATGAGATATGGTCCATTATGCCAAGAACATCTATAATCTTGGGAAAGAAATTTTACAGCTAGTAAGAAAAAGTCAAACTCCATAAATAAAAAAATGTATTCCCAAATGTCTGCCAGGGCAAACCCAAATCAGTGCCTTTCATTTTGTCTTCTCTGACCACCCAACGCTTGGAAAGCATTGTTTTTTTTTAAGATTAATTATTTCAATCTGTGGCTTTCTATGCCATGTGATTATAGAACCCTTGGTGACAATAAAATATTTCTGTATGAACTAGCATTTATTGGACTCTAAACAAATATTAGAAACTCCAACTCATGGAATAAATGAATGTTTGTTGCAGGATTCCTTCAATTAGTGATTCTTGAGCTTGAGCAAGCATCAGACTCATTTGAGGGCTTGTTAAACACAGATGGCTGAATCCCTCCCCAGAGTTTCTGATTCAGTAGGTCTGGAATAAGGTCTGAGAACTTGTATTTTTAACAAGTTCTCAGGTGATGTTTCAGTCTAGGGATACTATTCTGAGAAGCAGTGTGATAATGACTTTGGACAGACAGTCAACACCTGCCAAACCATGCTCCTATCTATGTCTTTTTGTGTATGCTAGTAGCTTACCCCACATTCCTCATATCATAATAGAGCTTGTTTCCTGAGCTCTATAGGTCCAGCTTTCCTTGTTTGCTAAATATCTGACCTTTACATCACTGTGGGCTGTGCACCAGGATACAAAGACAATAAGAAGCTTGCCAGTCTTCAGGCAGTTCAGGAGTCAGTGCGTGGAACAGACACAACCACAGGGAACGGTGATGAGACGCAACAGCAATGCTGATTTAGGATGCCTGGGTGCTGAGTACTGACACTTCCAAGGCTGATGGGATATAGATGGATAAAGGCAAAAGGGATTCAGACATAAACACAGATATAATATTGTTCTTTAATTCCACAGCATCTGGTCTGTACATAGTACTTTGCTAAGCATTGGAAATTTTTGAAAAGTAGTAAGCCTCATTAGATAGCATCACTGACGCAATGAACATGAATTTTAGCAGACTCCAGGAGTGGAAGACAAAGGAGGTCAGAGAAGACTGATGTGCTACATTCCATGGCAGCCGAAGAGTTGGCCATGACTTAGCAACTGAACAACAACAAGCCAAATTCCCATCCCAACAGAATTCAGTAAGCCCCAGTGAATGATTTCATTCCAGTTCAGTGAATGTTACAATTGACATAAGCACTGTGTACTACAAGAGCCAAACCTTGGGGTCCAGGCAGAGTCCTGGAACCAGTGGCATATCCCCTGTTGCTGATGTGCTGTGTTCCCCATCATCTGGGCTACTTGGCAGTGATGTGGGGTTGAGCACCCCTTTTGGCACCTTCTCTTGCTCTTCCTGATGCTTCTCCCAGTGACCTTGCATGTTTGTGTGTGTGTCTCCCTAGTGAGGAATGTGAGCAGAGCTTACTTTCTATTCATTGATGATGCACTTTTATCTTCTTACAGTCCTCTCACAGGATTGGGGTAAATCCTCTCCTGAAAGGGTCAGCAAAAGCCTTGGGTTAGGCTGTGTTTTTATTTCATTTCTTGGTAGAGTTTCTGACCCTGGTATTTTGAGAACATCCTCAAGGGGCTCAGGAATTCCTCACCATTCTTCCTCTTGCATCTCCTCTGTTCTTGGGAAATCAGATGTGGTGCCTGCACACTGAGGCTGCATGGTTTCTGAAGATGGATCTAGATTCCCACATAATCCTCCAGTTCTCAGAGCTCTCCATCTGTGCTCTCCATCAAGAGCAAATATTTATTCTATCCAGGGAAGAGTAAGATGGTATCAGAGATATTTAATATTTGCTGGTAAATATGTTAATTTCCTTCCTCTATCAGTCAGTAGGCTTTCCAGTCTTGAAATCCATTATGTTACTTCTCAAAGCAAAGCCTCATAACCCTCACTTGCATTCTCAGAACATCTAAGATATTTTCAGTGACTGTTGCCACTCTGAATAAATATTCCAGATGGGCACTGATTGTCCTGGGAGGAATTCTGTTTTCCACTGTGTAGACTTTGCCTGTTGACTTACTCCCATCTGTCTGCTTGTCTGTTTTCCTTAATTCTCTTTCCTTCATGGTTACACGCAACATTACATGGTCAGTTGACACTCCATCTGTCAACTTTTGCCTTCACGAACTCTCCTGAAGTTTTGCAATATATGTATGCCAGAAGTTCTGGTTTGCCTTGTGATTTCCTTGCTAACACGAACATTTCTGAGAGCTATTTTTATTAGGATATTGAGCAATGTGCTACCTATATTTGTGACACTGATTCAATGAAGTATTTCCACTCATTATTTAAATCAACAAATTCACAAAGCCAAACTTCAAATGACCAAATTCACTCAAAATTAGCAAAAAATTAATTTAATTTAATTCTATTTCATTTTTAATCTCTTCAGAAAGAAACAACAACCATAACCATTCCTAAAGTTTGTGCATCTGAGAAGGTGGTGGAATTCAGGAGAAGGGGAAGCACTGAATTCGAAAGGCCATGAATTTTGGTCCTACCTTGTGACTCTGAGCAGACTCTTCACCAGGACTTTGAGTTGTTGTTCAGTTGCTAAGTTATGTCCAACTATCTGTGACCCTGTGGACTACAGCATGCCAGGCTTCCCTGTCCTTCACCATCTCTTGGAGTTTGCTCACACTCATGTCCATTGAGTCAGTGATGCCACCCAACTATCTCATCCTCTGCCACCTTCTTCTCCTCTTGCCCTCAATCTTCCAGCATCAGGGTCTTTTCCAATGAGTTGGCTCTTCACATCAGGTGGCCAGAGTACTGCAGCTTCAGCGTCAGTCCTTGCAATGAGTATTCAGGGTTGATTTCCTTTAGGATTGGACTGGTTTTATCTCCTTGCTGTGCAAGAGACTCTCAAGAGTCTTCTTCAGCACCACAGTGTGAAAGCATCAGTTCTTTGGCACTCAGCCTTCTTTATGGTCCAATTCTTACATCCATACATGACTACTGGAAAAACCATAGCTTTGACTATATGGACCTTTGTCAGCAAAGTAATGTCTATGTTTTTTAACACACTGCCTAGGTTTGTCATAGCTTTCCTTTCAAGGAGCAACCATCTTTTAATTTTGTGGCTGCAGTCACAGTCCTTTGAATAGAAAATTCTATACCCTCCACCACTGGCCACTTTGGACCAGAAGTTCTTTAACTTTGAATCACAGGACTCCTGCTAGACTCCGAATCAACTGAAAGAGAATTCATGAGAAATAAATTTTTGTTGGGCTTACAACTGAAGTTCTGTCTTAGGCAGAAGGATAAGAGGGCTAGGAGTGTTAGGGGATGTAGGCTATCCTCCTGTCTGCAGGAGTAACAAAACCTGTGTGCAGATCACCATAAATACTCATCAGGATAGTTATTAATCATGACAGCACATCATAGCAGCTGTTGTGGCTGAGGTCCTTCCAATTTAACTTCCAGAATAATTTTGTTTTCAAAGGGTTAATGTGGATTTCTCTTGTCTTCTGCCAACCAACTGTGCTTAGTCACTCAGTCGTGTTTGATTCTTTGTGACCTTATGGACTCAGAAGACCCTGCCAGACTCTTCTGTCCATGGGGATTCTTCAGGCAAGAATACTGGAGTGGGTTGCCATGCCTTCCTCCAGGGATCTTCCCAACCCAGGGATTGAACCCAAGTCTCCTGTATTGCAGGCAGACTCTTTATCATCTGAGTCATGATGGAATCCCACTGGAGAAAATGTTAAAGGGGAAAATTTGAGATAAATTAACTCTGTGAAATGCTGATTTCACAGATTTCTGATGGGTCATCCACATCAAAGTCAGAGTGCTATGAAGACATGGAGAGGAGTAAAGCATAAATGGTTAAGGTCGCTTAACAACCGCCTCACTGAAAAATGCCATTGACCTCCCACTGCCACACCCTGGTCTCAGATTTGCCTCAGACTCTTCTCATTTTGGTCACCCTGTGGGCACTTGGCCCCAGAACTTTTGATTTGATGAGTAATCTTCTCTTCCCTACATTGCATAATTTTCAGGGTGTGGTCACCTTTGTCGCTTCATAGTCCTTGTTTCTCCTCCTAACTCTTTTGAAAATCAGAGTAAAAATGCCTACCATATAGTTATAGAGCAGGTTCTTTCATGGCAGGGTCTTTGTTTACAGCCTTAGGAAGTTTGGATCCTCTCTCAATTCTGCAGACACACATAGTTTGCTTCACTTTACAAAGAAACTGAGGCTCAGAAAGATGAAGTGACTTTCCCAAGATCACCCTGCCACTAGATCCTGGCCTCCCCAAGCCTCTGGGCTGTAAGTGCATGGCTCTATATCATGGCTCTGTCCCACCCGCCCCCCACCCCCCCACCTTTCTCTTTGGCCAAAACATTATCAATTTATTTAATGAAAATGCTCATCTGAATTTTTTTTAAACTTCTGTTTGTATAATATTTACCTGTTTACATAGTGTTGGATTCTGGGTTCTAATTATATTTCTTTACTTTTATAATTAGAAAATAAGAATGGTCACGTTTACCATGTCACATTCACTTACACTTCATGTAGAATTCTAGATTAAAATTCTAAGTTTTCTGCTTCCAACTATGACTGAGTCACTGGTGCTGGATTAACCATTTGGTTTTAAATAACCATAACATTAAACAAAACATACAAAGCATTAGATATAGCATTTTAGTGTGACAGGTACCACAGAATTCTAATTCCTGAGATAAAGGAAACCTAGGAGGTGAATCCTACAATCAGCAGACTTTGGTATGGAGGCACTTTCCAAGCTACTGTGTAAGTATAGCAGCAGAACACACCAGTCTCTTTTTTTTGTAGAAGTTGACAAAACTGTTTGTAAAATTTATAGATGGATGTATGTACATTTTCTACCTTTGTCATCCCTCCTTGGCTCTGGTACCTCAGTGGGCTTCCCACCCATGACTCAACCTGTACTTTATCCATAAATCAACTTGGAGATGGAAGCATGTTGGACCAGACAGAGAGAGTCACTTTGGGTACGACAGAAGAGCTAGGCTTGCAAATGTATCTCATTTCTTCTCACTGTGTTCATTGATTCACTCAGTCTGTAACTCTACTGAGCACTTTCTGCAGGGCTGCTGCTGCTAAGTTGCTTCAGTCATTTTCGACTCTGTGTGACCCCATAGACAGCAGCCCACCAGGCTCCCCCATCCCTGGGATTCTCCAGGCAAGAACACTGGAGTGGGTTGCCATTTCCTTCTCTAATGCATGAAAGTGAAAAGTGAAAGTGAAGCCACTCAGCTGTGTCCAATCCTCAGTGACCCCATGGACTGCAGCCTACCAGGCTCCTCCATCCATGGGATTTTCCAGGTAAGAGTACTGGAGTGGGATGCCATTGCAAGTGTATGCATACCTTCTCTGAAGAGCAATGTAGTCTAGCAGTTAAAAGTGGCTGCAGGGACTTCCCCTGTTGTCCAGTGGTTAAGACTTCCTCTTCCAATATATGGAGTTCAAGCTCGATCCCTGGTCAGAGAGCTAAGATCCCACAGGCCTTGGGACAGAAAAACCAAAAGAAACAGAAGCAATGTTGTAACAAAATCAATAAAGTCTTTAAAGATGGCCTGCATCAAAAAATGTTAAAAAAAAAAAAAAAAGTGACTAAAGACTCTGGAATTAGGCTGCCAGGGTTCCCATTCCAGCTCTACCTCTTTCTAACTGGGAGATGTTCACAGGGATTTAACCTCCATATGCTAGAATTTCCTCATATTTAAAAGATTATTTCTTTGAGCATTGTAATGAAGATTAACTGGCTTAACACTGTGTAATTTACAGGACAGTGCTAGGTATGTGGTGATATAATTTATATCTCTGTCATCCTGGGCTGAGGGCTTCTCTGGTGGCACAGTGGTAAAGAATCTGCCTGCCAATTCAGGAGACACAGGTTCAATCCCTGGGTTGGGAAAATCTCCTGGGGTAGGAAATGGCTACCCACTCTAATATTCTTGCCTGGCGAATCCCTGTGGACAGAGGAGCCTGGCGGGCTATAGTCCATGGAGTCTCAAAGTTTTGGACATGACTGAGAGACTAAAAAACAACAACAGCAGCCTGGGCTGCATATCGTCCCTCGATTTGGTCCCCAGACCCAGGCATGCAACCATGTATTTGGGATGTCCTCCTGGAAATCAGCATAGTCATTCATTGCAACATGTAGAAGATAGAACTCATTGTTTCCCCCCTAAACATTTTCACCCTAACCTCTTTCACCCTAACATTTTCACCTCACCTCTCAGCGAGGTGAACCACAGTGACCACATGGGTCAAGCCAGAAACTGAGGGGACATTCCTGACACCTGCATGTCCATCTCTCATTGTGATCACCTAACCGTGAAGAGTTTATCTCCTTTATTTTCTCAAATTTGCACATATTTTCCCATCACCTCCACAGGTGCCAACTTTGTTCAGACGTCAATGTCTTATTCAGATTATGGTAACCATCCTTGAAAATTTCATCCTCCATCTGCCCAGAGGATCTACATAAACCCCTGCACCAGATACCATGAAGGTCAGCATCATGTTCAAACACCTTGGTGCCCCATGCAGGACCTTGCAGGCTCCCATCCAATTCAGCCCTCCATGCAGATCTTGGTGCTCACCCCTTGAACTCCACAGTGCAAGGATGCTGAACAGCTTGGTTCCTTCAAATGTGGGTTTGGGGTTTTTTTTTTTTCACTGCCACTGCTCAGAAGCCCCCGCACACTCATAGGCAGGCAGCCTCTCCTGTTTGTCTTGAGGTGTCATCTTGGGCCCTCAGTCCAGGCCCTTCCTCAGCCCACCCCTCTATGTCTCAGTGCCTTTTTCTCCTATTGGAATCCTGCAACTCACAGCTAGACCTGGGTTCACTCAGCCACTTGCGTCCCCACAGTCCCTGAGATTATGTCTTAAGAAATTCCTATTCTTAGACATCTAAAACACTGCAATCACATAAAAAAAGACATTCCCACGTGTTTGATGAATGGCTGTGTGTATGGATAAATGAGTAAAAAGAAAGCTGGAGTGATGTATACACAAATACACATAAGAGAGTGTGGATAAAGCCATGAGGCAGGATCCCAGCACAGATGGGAATGGATTTTGGTAAAATTTGCCATTGCAGACACAAGGGAGGCAGGTCCCAGGGACACTGGAGCCAACATAAGGCAGGCATAGGATGAGTAGTGGTGTGGTGATGCAAAAGTTGGGGCCAGCTTATCGTGGCCTCAAACACCAGGGACAAGTATATGGAACCCATTCCATCCCCAAAGGAAGGTATCAAATGTCTCTGTTTAGAGTATGATTTGATTTTTGAAAAGAGCATGAACTTAGACAAGGGATGTGAGGGCCCAGTGAATCCATTCAGTGGGCTGCATTTCAGGGAAGACACTGTTTTGGAACCAGGACTAAATTAACATCATCTGCAAAATACTCAGAGATGAAAGCCTCCCCCTAGACCCCCATAGAGCTGTGAACCTGAGCTCTGAGCATGAGCTGTATTTCCGTATTTGAACTCGAGATGGCTCATTTCCTAAAAACTAGATGGAATGTTGATTGTATAAACTCAGCTAGTCAGTTTCAGAGTATTGAGTAAATCCAGCCATATCACAAACATAATTAATTCAGACCATGGTAAGAATATTCTGGCTCTTGAAACCATACTTTGTAAATCCCTACTTTTGCCAATTGGTTAGAAAATTGGAGCAGACTTTATGAGGAAACAGAAGGGGTGCTTTGTTAGGCATGGCTATGTTTTATTTCTGAAAATGATAGAGTTTCGATAAATATAGAGAATGGGAGTGCATTTTGTGGCATGACCATTAATCCAAATATGATGACTTGCTCTACATGCAGGAGGCTTTGGAGTTCCAGATAAAGGATCTGAGCTCTGGCCCATAGGAACACTGCTGAGCTGCCATCCACTGTCAGTTGTTTCTCCTTTACTGACCCAGCGTCTTTCAGCACAAATATCCTGGTGGTAGCCTACTGACCAGGACTGAAAATAGCAGGAGGCTTGCAGTTCGTGGATTAAGGCTGAAGTCTGAGCACCATGCCCAGCTTCCTATACGCCCAGCCTCCAGCACAAGACCTGTAATCACATGGCCCGCACTCAAAAAGGCCCCACATTGTGTTCAATGCTCTGCTGTCATCCTCTTGAAATCCTTAGTAATTTATGAACATGGGACCCCACACTTCCATTTTGCACCAGGTCCCAAAAGCAACGTAGGCTTTCCTTCCTCACTGCAAATGGAAAAGTTGGGCCTCAAGAACAGGCTTATTTGGGCTTGTTTGGATCAGATGGGATAAGCCGGTCAAACATGCTTTTGTGAATAGCTCTCAAGCTCTATGCAAATATCTGTGTGACTCAGTTATTTGTTTATCACTATGAGGATTCAGTGTCCTGTGGCTGAGAGACGTGGTTTTTCTGTCCTGGTTTTAAGGACTCTGAAAAGTCTTGCTCAACTGCCCCACCCCAGTCCCTTAGATGCACACAGCCTGCTTAAAAATGGAGAGGCGCCAAGAGCTTCACCTGGCCCAGGTGCCAGCCACTCCCTGCCCCTTTACCTGGAATGCGGGCTCACCTGGGCCCTGACTTCTGCTCTGTCTACCTGGCCCCAGGGATGGTCTCAGGTTTGCCACCTGCCCTCCTCTCTCCTCAGACTCTTCTTGTGGCTCCAGTGTTCTGGGTCCTTGATGAGGAAAGACATACTCTCTTCTCACCAGCTCCCTGGGGACCTCTTTCCGCAGAGCTGTTACTACCTCCACCCTGTATTTCCTAAATGCTTCACTCAAAACTCTCCTAGAAGACTTTTCATGTGGTGTCATCAGAGTAAGTACTAAATAAGCGGTAGATGAATCATTATATGAGTCACATAATTCTATCAAGGCCTTGTGCCACTTTTCCCTATTAGGTATATGACTTAGAGGCTCTCCATCAGAATGTATCATTATTACGGATCATTGGTTACAATACCTCATAGGGATCCTATGAGTTCGTGATTCAGTTTGTAAAAAATGCCAGTTTAATTCCTAAAGGAAAACATTTCAAACTATTACAAATGCATGTTGAGTGAGCCACAAGGAGAATGAGACCTTGGGAAAGAAGAGAGGGCCATCCCTTGCATCCCCACCACCACTGCTCCAGGGGGAGTGACCACCATACCCCATCTCTGGCTTAAATGACTGCTGTAGTCTCCTGACAGGATCCCTCATAGCCGCTCCTATTGCATCTCCAACCCAATCTGCACCACATCCAGGGTCAGGATTTGGAAGATAAATGCACACCATCATTACCTAGATTTAAATTCCTCAACCATCTCCCATACCACCCACCCAGAATGAAATCCAAATTCCTGACTCCTAACCCCAGTGGGGAAACCCTGATCCCTCCCACGCATTCAGCTACTTCCTCCTTGCTGCTCCCTCCACACTTTCAGGCTTATCCAGGCCCTTAGAGCATCCCAGCCTTCTCCTTCTTCCCACAGAAGTCACCCCCCTCTCTGGATGTCCCCTCCCTTTGCTGGCCCCATCATCCTCTCCAAGCCTCAGGACCCATCTTTCTGCCATTTCATCCTGAACCCTCTCGTGCTCCACCTGCTTTTGTGCCCTTGCACAGACCTTAGTCACTGTCCAGGACAGAGAGTGTTCGGTGTGTAAATGTACATCCATCTGGGTGCTGTGTGCTTGTTTACAGGTCATCAAAGCCACCAAACAGAACATCAGCTCCAGCTCCAGGACGACCCCACTAGGGCCCTTTCTTTACCAGTAACTATTTCAGACTCTAGTATGGTACCCATCCAGTAATGATGAGTTGAATAAATGAATGGATTGATTGTTACAGTTGACTCAGTGCTGTGCTCTGAATCCACACACATATGAACCTTCTGACATCAGCACAGGAATTCAGATTTAGAAGTAGATGTAGCAGAAACATTTAAGCTCACATTAACAGGGCACCCAAGACCTCTAAGGTGAGGACTACTGATTCTAACCGAGGGGAGTGACAGGAACCAGATTTATGCTTCCACCTGAAATTCTTAAAAATGAAATAAAATGAAATGTGTGCAACAGAGATTTCCAAGACTTTGGACATAAGCCAAAAAAGACTCTGATCCCTTAGAAAGGGAAAACTTAAGAGGTGGTCCCTACAGTTGCCCCAGACAATTTCCAGGCCACAGTGCAGGGAGAGGCACCCAGGTGGGAGGCAGTGTCTTTCTGAAAGGAAGATGGAGCTGGGGTCCAAGAGGGAACAGGCAGCTGGGTTTTCAGAGCAAATCCCAGAGAGGACAGAAATGGGCTGAGAAAGAGAATTCCAAGACAAGCATGGGGGTCCCCACAAGTCATCGCTAAGTGCTGATCAGCCCCCATGTGTGAGGAAACTAAGTGCTCAAGGCTGGATTCATGGTGAAAGAATATTTCATTTCCACCAGCCAGGGAAAAAACTCCTTAATTATCAGGACACTGAGTGCAGAGTCTCAGCAGTGGGGAAATAATTATTAGCTCAGGTCTCACTTAATAAAGCAAGACCTGAAAGGATCAAGAATTTCTCTGCTTATCTAACTATCCTAGTACTTTTTCCCATGGGGAAGGAAGAAACACAGATTAGATGATTCAATCATTTCATTTAAGATTTTTCTTGTGATTAACAGGCCTGAAAGTTTTCTATTTTCTTTGTTTTGTAAGCTTTCTAAAAAAACTGTCAGATGATTAAGAAACTAGGATGAATGCGTTAATTCTCATAAAATAGATACTGACTTATCAAATAATTTAAATTAGCCTGAGCCAGAGAAACAGCACCTCAGAGAGAGACTTACCCCTCCAGAACTCCCATCTGTCACCCTTCCACTCTTCCAGCACACCCTGGGTCAGATGCCCTGAATACCAGACACCCTGAGGCAGTCCTCAGCCTCTCTCAGGTGTGCTAGGGGAGAGTACAGGAAATCCCCACAGAATGCCTCTTTTCAGTATTTCCGTGCTGGTTTACAGGCCTCCGCACAGACATTTCTGGACCCAATACCATCTAGCTGGACTGCCAGGGGGTGAGGTGCTCTGGTGACAGCCCTTGTCACCAGGTTGGCCCATATTAGCCTCTGCACCGTATGCCTACACGTGGCCCAGCACTCTGCACTGGCTCTCCCAGCAGACCCTTTCTGCGCAAAGCATCCTTCTATTAAGACAAAGAGATCCTCCAGCACTAGTCACGGCAGCATTCCAAGGCCACATCCTAGAAAAGTGTTAGTGAAACTGACCAACAAGAGACAAGTCACCTCAAACAGAAAAGAGCAGGGTGAGCTGAAAAGCCCATGACTCCAGAAGCTCTGCAGTATCAAGCCTACCTGATCTGCACCAGCAGTCCAACCATGGTGGGTCTACCCAGAGTTAACAAGGGAAGAGTTAACATTACAGAGCTTCTGTTAGATCCCAGGTGCTTCTCCCAAGCCCTCTCATTTAGCCTCACAGCATAAATGAGACAAGGTTGTTCCACACGACTTTCATTCGTGTGGAAACACAGAAATTCCTTTAGCTTGGATGACTACCCTCACACACAGAGACGGCAAGCGTAAGATCCTAGATTTCATCTCCTCCACTGTCCAGCTTGGCAGCTGGCTTGGTCCCAGGCATCCGGGGCTACTTAGGTATTTTTAGAAAATTGTTGCAAGTGAAAATCGATGAAAGATAAACAGATAACAGATGTGCAGTTTGATGCAGGGGAAGACAACACATTTAGGGGAAGATATCCCCTAAACTGTCCCTGGTGCTTCTCCAGAGGACCTTGGGGTTCCCCAGAACCCAGTTTCTAAACCACACTTTTATCAGCACTGTGCAGCACTGTGCCACCCTTACACTGAGATAGCCCTGGCGATAAGCATGAGAATGAAGCATTATTTTCTCTAGCTGGATGTCCCAATGGCCTATCCTCTGCTAGTGTCTATCCCAGGGGCCTGTACAGCCCCTCAGCACCCCTGCCTTCCAGGCCTGGGCCTGCCTCGTTCCTTCAGTTCAGCACTCCGCACTTCAGCATCAGCATGCCTGGAAACCTGTACTGTGTTTCCTCCTTCAGGTCCCACCCACAGGAGGTGCTCCTGAGGTGTGCTGAGTTCAGTTGTCCTGTTGGCTCTCACGTCCACTGCAGAGGGAGAAAGTGTAGCAAAGAAGAGCAAGGCCTGCTTATGAAATCATGTTTAGAAGACTCGCAGTAAGTTGCTGCTCAAGGTAAGTGAAAGGCAGAATCAGGATAACAAGTGAGGCTTCTGAGCACCAACATGACCCTTGTCCTTAGTTCTTCACATCACAGTCCTGAACAGACAAGAAACAACCACATGGGCAGATTCACCTTGTGTATTCTGGAATGTGAGATAAGTGATGAACTCAAAGGATTGAGTCTGCTCAAATGGTAGCAGCCGCCACTTGGAGCCCATGCCCTGCACCTCACACAGAAATATTCCCACCCAGATCCATTGGCTGCACTCACCTCCCAGTTCAAAGGCACCCAAGCCCCTCCCCCTAGTAGGAATCCTAAAGCTCCTCTTATCCTTCAGGGCTCATCAACAATTTACTATCCCCAACCTACCCTGGCTGCCTGCTTCCTCTAAGTATGAATCAATATACCCTGCTTCCAACAGTCATGTCTTGGGAGATGAGTTCAGTATCACTCGGGAACACCGCTCATCACAATGACTCTCATCACCTATAGTTTCCCATGTTCTAGAGCTGAATGATGAGAGAGCTGTGGAATGGAGTCAACACCCCAACAGAAATGAAACATAAAGACCTGTGTCAATAGCTTGGATGTGTTATTTTTTTTAGTCTTTGTAATATTCCTGTGAGCACATACTATAATAATTTTAGATAAGGCAAAGGCTTTGAGAATTTAAGAAACATCACCAATTTTAACAGCTGGTGGGAAGAGGGTTGACGTCATACCCAGGCTTTGTGGAAAGGCCTGCAAAGCCTTGCAGTGGCTTCTAGGATGGGAAGAGAGACCTCTAAGAAAAACAGAATGATGAGGCCAGGCCCAGAAGGGTAGGGCATCCTGGTAAATGACAGAGAGCCCACGGGTTCTTAAACAAGGAGGTGTGTCTTCATGGTCCTTCAGTGGAGCAAGAATTTTGTCCTTATCCCAGCAAAATATCATGAGCCAAGAGTTGGGAGTACTGAAATGCCACACATCCAAGCAGGTCTAAGCTTCAAGACAAAATAAATAAATCATGAGTAGGGAGAATGACCACTGCATCTTAAAACTCAGAATTTCACAGAAAGAAGCAGGAAGGTCACCCACACACTTGTGTTTCCATGTGTATAAAAGCAGATACTCACACACCATCGAGTTTACTATGCTGTGCTTTGAAGGAAGACATCCTAATTAGAGATCTCAGTTGTCAAGCCAGTGAGATTTATTTGGCAAATATAGGGACATATTCTCCTTCTATAATAGAAACAGGTAACTAAGAAACATCCTGCAAGGCTGGATCTAATTACAAGAATGCTTTGATTGAGTTTTTAAATACGCCAATGATCTGTTTCTTAATTTACAAAATTGGTACAATCTTTAGAAACACAATTTAGCCTTGAAGTGACTTTTTTCTTGTTCATTTGCTCTGCTCCTATGTTCCAGACATTAAATTTTTTCATTGCATCTCAGTTTCTTCTGCTCAATGCACTTGGTAATCATTTATAAGAACCCTGACAGGGTGACAACTTCCTAAGTTTCTTGAAATGCTTGTCTGTCCCTTGGAATTATAGGAATTGCTGAGTGTGTATGTGAATGTTTATGTTTCTAAGGAGAGGATCCAGGATTTCATTAGATACTCAGAGTTCTGTGATCTCTCAAAAGCCAAGAATTGCTGCCTGTAAACTTGTTATAAATTGTAAATCTAGAGCAGAACGCCTGCCAAAAGATGCATGTTTTTCTCTTAAAAAGGAGAGGAGGGGAGAATTTTTATAATGTTATGAGACACATTCTTTGAAGGGCTGATTTATAGATGTAATAAATAGAGAGCTGAGACCCACAGATACAGTTCACACTAAACAGGCCAGGACACTCAGGATGAAGTTCTAAATGTGATGCTAACTCCCCGTGTGATCATAGGTGATGCCTTTTTCTTCCTGGGACTGGGTCTTCATCTATAAGCCATGCAGAGAAAACACATGGGCTATAAATTATGTCCTGCAATTAAGTCTCTGTCTTTAAAGAATATGTATACGTATCTGGACTTTATACACAACTTTTTTTTTCAACTTTTCACATATTGAGGAATCTACTTGCTATTTCCACTTACTTGCACATGTTTTATGTTACAAGTTCAACCTCTGAGGTGTCCTCACACCTCCTGTCCAAATACCTGGATTTACACGGCATGCTCGACTTTGCACGCAAACTCTGAGACCTAGTTCAGTACAGTTCTTACTTTTCCTTTGTTGCACAACATCTAGTTATTAACAGGCATTTAACTTTTAGATGGGCGTTCTAAATTCTAATAACGGATTTAAGTATTTTGGAAGATGATAAAGAAATTACACTTATATCTGATGAAGTGTCGGTGATCTCATAATTCATCTGGGGGAAAAAACACAAGATGAGAAGGGGATGTGATTACTCACATGAAGTATGCCAAGTCGTGGAGGTAGGGGCTGTCATCTCTTTTGTCGTGGGCCTGGGTGCACCAGGCTAGATGCGTCTTGTCTTGATTAGGCCAATGACAGCTAAGTGTAAGTCATTAAATACAGATAAGCAAGTGCTTGAAAAGTGGGGAAGGTATACAATTGCCCTCAGGGTCATGCTCTGCATTCCTGACTCATTAGATACTGAGAAAACGGGTTTGGCTGAAAGGATCTGTACTGGTTCACTTGACCCAATTAATCAGGTTCAGAGTCTGAAGCTTTTGTACATAGGCTCCCTGCAAGCCAAAGGCTCCCTGCGCTGTCCTCTCTCTTCCCTTCCTGAGATATTTCCAATCAATCATAAATGAGAAATCATTGGTATAATTCTCTATGACAAAAGCTACTGGAGACTA
Organism: Tragelaphus eurycerus; assembly: GCA_935064755.1. NCBI lineage: Eukaryota > Metazoa > Chordata > Mammalia > Artiodactyla > Bovidae > Tragelaphus > Tragelaphus eurycerus. The sequence continues at coordinate 20,274,223 of CAKXYN010000002.1, read as the reverse complement.
AGAAAAGAAAGATAAATTTACTCTGACTCTTTTCAAGTTGCTTTCAACAGTAAGTCAGTTCAGTAGCTCAGTCGTGTCCAACTCTTTGCAACCCAATGAATTGTGGCATGCCAGGCCTCCCTGTCCATCACCAACTCCCAGAGTTCACCCAAACCCAAGTCCATCAAGTTGGTGGTGCCATCCAGTCATCTCACCCTCTGTCGTTCCCTTTTCCTCCTGCCCCCAATCCCTCCTACCATCAGAGTCTTTTCCAATAAAACAACTCTTCGCATGAGGTGGCCAAGGTACTGGAGTTTCAGCTTTAACATTATTCCTTCCAAAGAACACCCAGGGCTGATCTCCTTCAGAATGGACTGGTTGGATCTCCTTGCAGTCCAAGGGACTCTCAAGAGTCTTCTCCAACACCACAGTTCAAAAACATCAATTCTTCGGCGCTCAGCCTTCTTCACAGTCCAGCTCTCACATCCATACATGACTACTGGAAAAACTATAGCCTTGACTAGACAGACCTTTGTTGGCAGAGTAATGTCTCTGCTTTTGAATATGCTATCTAGATTGGTCATAACTTTCCTTCCAAAGAGTAAGAGTCTTTTAATTTCATGGCTGCAGTCACCATCTGCAGTGATTTTGGAGCCCAGAAAAAGAAAGTCTGACACTGTTTCCACTGATGTCCCATCTATTTCCCATGAAGTGATGGGACCAGATGTCATGATGTTAGTTTTCTGAATGTTGAGCTTTAGGCCAACTTTTTCATTCTCCTCTTTCACTTTCATCAAGAGGCTTTTGGGGGTTCCTCTTCACTTTCTGCCATAAGGGTGGTGTCATCTGCATATCTGAGGTTATTGATATGTCTCCCGGCAATCTTGATTCCAGCTTGTGTTTCTTCCAGTCCAGCATTTCTCATGATGTACCCTGTATATAAGTTAAATAAGCAAGGTGACAACATACAGCCTTGATGTACTCCTTTTCCTATTTGGAACCAGTCTGTTGTTCCATGTCCTGTTCTAACTGTTGCTTCCTGGCCTGCATACAAATTTCTCAAAAGGCAGGTCAGGTGGTCTGGTATTCCCATCTCTTTCAGAATTTTCCACTGTTTATTGTGGTCCACACAGTCAAAGGCTTTGGCATAGTCAATAAAGCAGAAATAGATGTTTTTTTGGAACTCTCTTGCTTTTTCCATGATCCAGTGGATGTTGGCAATTTGATCTCTGGTTCCTCTGCCTTTTCTAAAACCAGCTTGAACATCAGGAAGTTCACGGTTCACATATTGCTGAAGCCTGGCTTGGAGAATTTTGAGCATTACTTTACTAGTGTATGAGATTAGTGCAAATGTGCGGTAGTTTGAGCGTTCTTTGGCGTTGCCTTTGTTTGGAATTGGAATGAAAACTGACCTTTTCCAGTTCTGTGGCTACTGCTGAGTTTTCCAAATTTGCTGGCATATTGAGTGCAGCACTTTCACAGCATCATCTTTCAGGATTTGAATTAGCTCCACTGGAATTCCATCACCTCCACTAGCTTTGTTTGTAGTGATGCTTTCTAAGGCCCACTTGACTTCACATTCCAGGATGTCTGGCTCTAGGTCAGTGATCACACCATCATGATTATCTTGGTCTTGAAGATCTTTTTTGTACAGTTCTTCTGTGTATTCTTGACACCTTTTCTTAATATCTTCTGCTTCTGTTAGGTCCATACCATTTCTGTCCTTTATCGAGCCCATCTTTGCATGAAATGTTCCCTTGGTATCTCTAATTATCTTGAAGAGATCTCTGGTCTTTCCCATTCTGTTGTTTTCCTCTATTTCTTTGCACTGATCGCTGAAGAAGGCTTTCTTATCTCTTCTTGCTATTCTTCGGAACTCTGCATTCAGATGCTTATATCTTTCCTTTTCTCCTTTGCTTTTCACTTCTCTTCTTGTCACAGCTATTTGTAAGGCCTCCCCAGACAGCCATTTTGCTTTTTTGCATTTCTTTTCCATGGGGATGGTCTTGATCCCTGTCTCCTGTACAATGTAATGAACCTCCATCCATAGTTCTTCAGGCACTCTATCTATCAGATCTAAGCCCTTAAATCCATTTCTCACTTCCACTGTATAATCATAAGGGATTTGATTTAGGTCATACCTGAATGGTCTAGTGTTTTTCCTTACTTTCTTCAATTTGAGTCTGAATTTGGCCATAAGGAGTTCATGGTCTGAGCCACAGTCAGCTCATGGTCTTGTTTTTGCTGATTGTATAGAGCTTCTCCATCTTTGGCTGCAAAGAATATAATCAATCATCTGATTTCGGTGTTGACCATCTGGTGATGTCCATGTGTAGAGTCTTCACTCGTGTTGTTGGAAGAGGGTGTTTGCTATGACCAGTGCATTCTCTTGGCAAAACTCTATTAGCCTTTACCCGGCTTAATTCCATATTCCAAGGCCAAATTTGCCTGCTACTCCAGGTGTTTCTTGACTTCCTACTTTTGCATTCCAGTCCCCTATAATGGAAAGGACATCTTTTTTGGCGTTTTAGTTTGACCTAAAATGTCTTGTAGGTCTTCATAGAACCATTCAACTTCAGCTTCTTCAGCATTACTGGTTGGGGGATAGACAGATTACTGTGAAATTGAATGGTTTACCTTGGAAATGAACAGATATCATTCTGTCATTTTTGAGATTGCATTCCAGTACTGCATTTCAGACTCTTTTGTTGACCATGATGGCTACTCCATTTCTTCTAAGGGATTCCTGCCTGCAATAGTAGATATAATGGTCATATGAGTTAAATTCACCCATTCAAGTCCATTTTAGTTTTCTGATTGCTAGAATGTCGACGTTCACTCTTGCCATCTCCTGTTTGACCACTTCCAATTTGCCTTGATTCATGGACCTAACATTCTCCATCTATCTATCAATCATTGATCTATCTACCTATCCATCTATCCATCTATCATCTGTTTTCTATTTCTCTTTATCTGTCATAGATCAAAATAATAAGCTTAAGAGAAAATCAAAGGGCAATGGAACCTCAGAAGAGGGAAAACTCAAGTGCTGGTAAGAGACATTACTTTGCCAACAAATGTCCATCTAGTCAAGGCTATGGTTTTTCCAGTGGTTATGTATGGATGTGAGAGTTGGACTGTGAAGAAAGCTGAGGGCCGAAGAATTGATGCTTTTGAACTGTGGTGTTGGAGAAGACTCTTGAGAGTCCCTTGGACTGCAAGGAGATCCAACCAGTCCATTCTGAAGGAGATCAGCCCTGGGATTTCTTTGGAGGGAATGATGCTGAAGCTGAAACTCCAGTACTTTGGCCACCTCATGCGAAGCGTTGACTCATTTGAAAGACTCTGATGCTGGGAGGGATTGGGGGCAGGAGGAGAAGGGGACGACAGAGGATGAGATGGCTGGATGGTATCACCAACTCAATGGACGTGAGTCTGAGTGAACTCCGTGAGTTGGTGATGGACAGGGAGGCCTGGTGTGCTGCGATTCATGGGGTCGCAAAGAGTCGGACACGACTGAGTGAATGAACTGAACTGACTGAAGGGGCTAAGGAATATATTTTAAATTTAAATACTTTTCTAAAGGTCAACTTGTCTATAGAGAGAGATAAGAAAAGACTACAATATTTGGGTTAAAGGAGAGAGTAAGTATATATGGCTCTTCTAAAGGGAAAGGCAGCTTATGGGAATCAGCAATGGAGAGAAAAGTGCAAAATAATTTGGGATGTAATTATCAGAATAAGAAAGAATATGAATCTGCATGGTAGTCTATAGAAATTCATATAGTGTTTGTTGTTCTGGTTTTGTTTAGTTGTTTTTTTTTTTTTTAAATGGAATAACCTTTTAGGAGCGTATTCCAGCCACATTGTGCTGCGTTGTGGTGATATGCATACCTCCATCCATAGCCCTGTAATGGTTGGTGTCCTAAGGGAGGACTGTGAGACCCAGGAAGAAATTTGGGAAGAGGCAATTCATGTGGTAGCTGGGTACTTGAATTGGAGAGCAAGAAGGTCCGGTGGGAATCATGAATCTAACACTTTTTGCATCATCTTAGGCTTTAATCTCTGTATCTAATTCCTTTTGTGTAAAACAGGCATTAAAAAACACACCTAATTTATGGGGATTTGTATGGATTAAATAAATTGATACACATTTAGAACAGTGAGTTCTACATAATTATTAGCTAATAATAAACTCAGATCACATTAGGTCAGATTAGTCGCTCAGTCATGTCCGACTCTTTGCGACCCCATGAATCGAAACACACCAGGCCTCCCTGTCCATCACCAACTCCTGGAGGTCACTCAGACTAACATCCATCAAGTCAGTGATGCCATCCAGCCATCTCATCCTCTGTCGTCCCCTTCTCCTCCTGCCCCCAATCCCTCCCAGCATCAGAGTCTTCTCCAATGAGTCAACTCTTCGCATGAGGTGGCCAAAATACTGGAGTTTCAGCTTTAGCATCTTTCCTCCCAAAGAAATCCCAGGGCTGATCTCCTTTAGGATGGACTGGTTGGATCTCCTTGCAGTCCAAGGGACTCTCAAGAGTCTTCTCCAACACCACAGTTCAAAAACATCAATTCTTCGGCACTCAGCCTTCTTCACAGTCCAACTCTCACATCCATACATGACCACAGGAAAGACCATAGCCTTGACTAGATGGACCTTTGTTGGCAAAGTAATGTCTCTGCTTTTGAATATGCTATCTAGGTTGATCATAACTTTCCTTCCAAGGAGTAAGCATCTTTTAATTTCATGGCTGCAGTCACCATCTGCAGTGATTGTGGAGCCCAGAAAAATAAAGTCTGACACTGTTTCCATTGTTCCCCCATCTATTTTCCATGCAGTGATGGGACCAGATGCCATGATCTTCGTTTTCTGAATGTTGAGCTTTAAGCCAACCTTTTCACTCTCCACTTTCACTTTCATCAAGAGGCTTTTGAGTTCCTCTTCACTTTCTGCCATAAGGGTGGTGTCATCTGCATATCTGAGATTATTGGTATGTCTCCCAGCAATCTTGATTCCAGCTTGTTTTTCTTCCAGTCCAGCGTTTCTCATGATGTATTCTGCATAGAAGTTAAATAAACAGGGTGACAATATACAGCCTTGACATACTCCTTTTCCTATTTGGAACCAGTCTGTTGTTCCATGTCCTGTTCTAACTGTTGCTTCCTGGCCTGCATACAGATTTCTCAAACGGCAGGTCAGATGGTCTGGTATTCCCATCTCTTTCAGAATTTTCCACAGTTTATTGTGATCCACACAGTCAAAGGCTTTGGCATAGTCAATAAAGCAGAAATAGATGTTTTTTTGGAACTCTCTTGCTTTTTCCATGATCCAGCGGATGTTGGCAATTTGATCTCTGGTTCCTCTGCCTTTTCTAAAACCAGCTTGAACATCTGGAAGTTCACGGTTCACATATTGCTGAAACCTGGCTTGGAGAATTTTGAGCTTTATTTTGCTAGCATGTGAGATGAGTGCAATTATGTGGTAGTTTGAGCATTCTTTGGCATTGCCTTTCTTTGGGATTGGGATGAAAACTGATCTTTTCTAGTCCTGTGGCCACTGCTGAGTTTTCCAAATTTGCTGGCATATTGAGTGCAGCACTTTCACAGCATCATCTTTCAGGATTTGGAATAGCTCAACTGGAATTCTATCACCTCCACTAGCTTTGTTCGTAGTGATGCTTTGTAAGGCCCACTTGACTTCACATTCCAGGATGTCTGACTCTAGGTCAGGGATCACACCATCGTGATTATCTGCGTCATGAAGATCTTTTTTGTACAGTTCTCCTGTGTATTCTTGCTATCTCTTCTTAATATCTTCTCCTTCTATGAAGACCTACAAGACCTTTTAGAACTAACACCCAAAAAAGATGTCCTTTTCATTATAGGGGACCAGAATGCAAAAGTAAGAAGTCAAGAAACACCTGGAGTAGCAGGTAAATTTGGCCTTGGAATATGGAATGAAGCAGGGCAAAGACTAATAGAGTTTTGCTGAGAAAATGTACTGGTCATAACAAACACCCTCTTCCAACAACACAAGAGAAGACTCTATACATGGACATCACCAGATGGTCAACACCGAAATCAGATCAATTATATTCTTTGCAGCCAAAGATGGAGAAGCTCTATACAATCAGCAAAAACAAGACCAGGAGCTGACTGTGGCTCAGACCATGAACTCCTTATTGCCAAATTCAGACTCCAATTGAAGAAAGTAGGGAAAACCACTAGACCATTCAGGTATGACCTAAATCAAATCCCTTATGATTATACAGTGGAAGTGAGATATAGATTTAAGGGCCTAGGTCTGATAGATAGACTGACTGATTTACTGTGGAATGAGGTTTGTGGCATTGTACAGGAGACAGGGATCAAGACCATCCCCATGGAAAAGAAATGCAAAAAAGCAAAATGGCTGTCTGGGGAGGCCTTACAAATAGCTGTGAAAAGAAGAGAAGCGAAAAGCAAAAGAGAAAAGGAAAGATATAAACATCTGAATGCAGAGTTCCAAAGAATAGCAAGGAGAGAAAAGAAAGCCTTCTTCAGCGAACAATGCAAAGAAATAATAAACTAATTATTATTAATTAATTAGTCAACTCCCCTGAAAAATAGCAAAAGAAAGCAAAAAAAAAAAAAAAAAAAGTGTAGCTTTGTAGAAGTTCAAGTAAAAGGTGCAACCAATGGAGTCTAGCCTTTGTATTTGAGGCAAGTCCACACAGGGGTCATCTCTCCTCTTCCTCCCCTGCGGGCTTCAGCTACTTTCTGCACATTGACCACTCCTATGTCCTTTCTCAAGTTCACATCATTGTGTTGGTATCTAGCCCAAGAAGTCTGACTTCTCTCATCAGAATTGAAACATCAAAAACTGGATCTGTTGCATGGCAGGGCATTCCTTCTTCTGACTCACAAATGCACCACATGCCTTCAGAAGTCTAGCTGCCTGATCCAGCAAATGGCCTTTCCATCTGCCCCTTTCCTGCTTGCCGAGAATCTGGATAGGTCAAGGGCACCTCTCCTCACTTGCTGCATGCAATCAATCTTATCATTTCTGGCCCTAAACTATTGCACTCTCTTTTCCTTCTCTCCCCAGTAGAACCCCAACAGCCCCCTAAGTTGACCTGCATCCTCTGCTCACAGGTTCAGCCTGTAAGCCAAGTATACCCCCATCTTCCTGGTCAGAGAATGGTAAACAATCTAGGCACCAACAGACATATCCACCCCAAATTTCCCATCAAGATGGGATGGGAAGAAGCTGGACCATGAAGCACTATGGGACAGAAACACAGGGAAGAATATTTTCAGCACAGATGAAAGATGGTTCACTAACTTGTATGTGAAAGTTCTTCACTTCTGGGGACAGGGCAGAGCCCTGTGGTGTGATTACACAGCTTGGCATATATACCCTAAGATGTGACTGGAAGGGCTTGTTGGGGCTCGACCACTGAAGCCTGAGTGCTACACTTAGCCATGTTAATTATCTTCAGGAAACTTACATACTGGAGACCCAGCATCAATAATTAGCACTTTTTAAAAACGAAAAGATTCTTGTGTGTACAATATTTTAAACTCATCCAGTGGTGTATCAGGTGAAATCCCATAAAACTGTAATAAAAACCAGCTAAAAGGCACTTTAACTTTGATTCAAAGACCCACAGTGTTCTGCAATAGATTACTCTGGCCTGCTGACACCTGGCTCCAACCAGGAAAGCAGATCTTGGAGAAATGAAAGACAACGCAGGGGTGAAAACTTGCAAACCTCCTGGGTTCACGCACAGTTCACTTTGAGTTTACAATGAGGACTTAGGATATTTATCATCTTATCTGAGCACTTTTTTCTACTTCATAAGAGTGATGAGCTCACGTTTATGTTCTTGCTTTTGACTTTCAGGCTTCTCATGAGACTTAATAAGGGGCCCATAAATAAGTGTTTATCGCTCTCTCTAATATAGTCCAAGCTTTGTTAAACTGGAAGTTACAGTAAAAAGTAATTTCTATATGTCTGGGTAAACAAAAATATACTGCCACTCATGTAAGTAAAAAGATATTTTAAAAAAACACACACATTTTGTACTTTGCTGGTAAGTCTGGGATGCGTGTGTGTGTGTGTGTGTGTGCATGCTAAGTTGCTTCAGTTCAGTTCAATTCAATTCAGTCACTCAGTCATGTCCAACTCTTTGTGACCTCATGAATCGCAGCATGCCAGGCCTCCCTGTCCATTACCAACTCCTAGAGTTCACTCAAACTCACGGCCATCGAGTTGGTGATGCCATCCAGCCATCTCATCCTCTGTCATCCACTTCTCCTCCTGCCCCCCATCCCTCCCAGCATCAGAGTCTTTTCCAATGAGTCAACTCTTCTCATGAAGTGGCCAAAGTACTGGAGTTTCAGCTTTGGCATCATTCCTTCCAAAGAATACCCAGGACTGATCTCCTTTAGAATGGACTGGTTGGATCTCCTTGCAGTCCAAGGGACTCTCAAGTTTCTTCAGTCATGTCCAACTCTTTGCAGCCCCATGAACTGTAGCCCACCAGGTTCCTCAGTCCACAGATTCTCCAGGTAAGAATACTAGGGTGGATTGTCATGCTCTCCTCCAGGGTTGAGCTGGAGTCTCTTATGTCCCCTGCATTGGTAGGCTTGTTCTTTACCACTAGCACCACCTGGGAAGCCTAAGTCTGGAATACACACATTCATTTTTAATAGATGACTTATTTGCTATTGTGTAATCAAAGAGTACCGTGTGCAAATATAAATTATACACTCTTATTTTAAAAATATAAGTTAAAATCTGATAATATTAATAGATGTGCAATCTCTCATCTTATAGTTCCTTTCATCTCTGAGCTTGTAACATTTTCTAATCTTTATTTCAACTTTTCTGTGTGTTACTTCATAACAGAATGCAAAGTGACAGAAACCATTAGTGATTTCACTCTTACCCTACAGCTAATTTCTAAGTTTTAAGACAGAATATTTATCAGAGATATTAAGAATTATTTTTGTAGAAAGAGATCATTAATTTTACAGCTGTCTTCTTTTGTAACTATTTAAATCTATACATTTTTGAAGACAGTATAAGGTATATTCCACAATTTTTTAAAACAATTTTCACCCATTTAAAAATATCTTCTGATTTTGATTTTCTTCTTTGACTGATACTGTTTATTCATTTCTACCAATCTGAGGATTTTTCAGGTCTCTTTCTGTTATTTATTTCTGATTAATTCTGCTATAATTAACAAATATACTCTGTATGATTTGAATCCTTTTACATTTATGGTAATTTATTTTAAAGACCTGACTATAGTATATTTTAGTAAATGTTTTCCAGGAACCTGAAGAGAATATGTCTCCTGCTTTTGAGTGAAGTTCCAGAGATCTCAATCAGGTCATTCACTGAGAGCACTGTTTAAGTCATCTTTTTCTGTTCTGATCAATTCCTATTTAGGTGGTTGGTGGAGAAAAGATATTCTGCCCTAAATGGTATGAGAGGACTGAAAACATGGCACCCAGGATCAGACAAATGAGAAGAGCCTTGAGTTATTAGTGAGATTTACATCTGGAAAGGAGGCACCACACCCCACACAGGTTAGCTCCATGTGGGGTTGCATTTGGCAGGAGAACAAACAGCCAGGGATGGTGGAAGGCCAGCCTTGTGGTAGCAGGAAGGTGGAATGACCCTTGATTCCTATAAATGACTTGTTTGAATAGTTTTACAGCCTGGCGGTGGGGTAAATCCAGTAGATCAATGACAAGAAGTGGGCAGCTGATCCAGTTTATATGGGAACGAGCTGGGTGGGAAGACTTTCCTGCTGGTGGGGGAGCAGATCTGGAGAGAGCAGGGGAATTCATGGTTAGCCTTCGGAAGCCCTGGGAGGTACACAGATGCAGAGGCTGCATTTAAAATTTCAGGTCCTTCCGTATGATATACTTGCTGATTTTTTTTGTTGTTGTTCCACTATTCTGTTAATTGCTAAGAGAGGCCTTTTGAAATCTTCAACTTTAATTTTCAACTAGTCTATTCTTTTTATTTTCATCAGTTTATATTTTGTGTATAGGAAAGCTTCCTTATCAGATTTGTTTATCTAATACATATTTAGAACTGTTCTGTCTTCTTGCTAAATTGGGGCTTCCCATGTGGTGCTAGTGATAAAGAACCTGCCTCCCAGTTCAGGAGATATAATAGATGTAGGTTTGATCCCTGGGTCAGGAAGATCCCTTGGAGGAGGGCATGGCAACCCACTCCAGTATTCTTGCCTGGAGAATCCCATGGACAGAGGAGTCTGGAAGGCTACAGTCCACAGGGCCCCAAAGAGTTGGACATGACTGAAGCAACTTAATAAACACACACGAGCTAGGTTGACCACTTTGTTGCTGTAGTTCAGTGGCTAAGTTCTATAGGACTCTTTGCAACCCCACGGACTGCAGCACACCAGGTTTCCCTGTAATTTCCCTCTTTATCACACATAACATTTTGTTAACTCACATCTGCACTGACATTAATTAGCTCCAGTTTTGTTTGCATGGGCATTTGTTTTATGGTGCTTTACTTTATTGCACTTCACAAATATTTTGGTGTTTTTACAAATTGAAAATTGTGAAAACTCTGCATCAAACAAGTATTTTGGTGTCATTTTCCAGGAGCATTTGCTCATTTTGTGTCTCTGTGTCACATTTTGGTAATTCTTATGATACTTCAAACCCTACAAGAGCAAAAAGATTCTGACTGCTGAAGCCTCGATGATGGTTAGCATCTTTTAGCAATAAAATATTTCCTAACTAAGGTATGGTCATTGTTTTTGTGACATAATGTTATCACACACTTGATAGACCACATTATAAAGGTAACTTTTATATGCATTAGGAAAGCTAAAAATCCATTTAATTGCCTTTATTGTGATATATGCTTTATTATAGTGGTCTAGAACTGAATCCATGATAATTCATGATAATCTATGAAGGATGCCTATATGGTATATCTTTTCTCATACCTTTTCTTTCTACCCTATCAATGTCACTAAGTGTTTTTATTTAATTTTTGTATTTTAATCAGAGTAATTATGCCACTTACATTTAATGAATTATGAACAGTTGACCCCAAGGTTCAGGGATGTCAGCCTTCTGCCGCAGTTGGAAATCTGCATGTAACTTGTAGTTCAGATCAGATCAGATCAGATCAGATCAGTCGCTCAGTTGTGTCCGACTCTTTGTGACCCCATGAATCACAGCACGCCAGGCCTCCCTGTCCATCACCAACTCCCGAAGGTCACTCAGACTAACATCCATCGAGTCAGTGATGCCATCCAGCCATCTCATCCTCTGTCATCTCCTTCTCCTCCTGCCCCCAATCCCTCCCAGCATCAGAGTCTTCTCCAATGAGTCAACTCTTCGCATGAGGTGGCCAAAATACTGGAGTTTCAGCTTTAGCATCATTCCTTCCAAAGAAATCCCAGGATTGATCTCCTTCAGAATGGACTGGTTGGATCTCCTTGCAGTCCAAGGGACTCTCAAGAGTCTTCTCCAACACCACAGTTCAAAAGCACCAATTCTTCGGCGCTCAGCCTTCCTCACAGTCCAGCTCTCACATCCATACATGACCACAGGAAAGACCATAGTCTTGACTAGGCGAAACTTTGTTGGCAAAGTAATGTCTCTGCTTTTGAATATGCTGTCTAGATTGGTCATAACTTTCCTTCCAAGGAGTAAGCGTCTTTTAATTTCATGGCTGCAATTACCATCTGCAGTGATTTTGAAGCCCAGAAAAATAAAGTCTGACACTGTTTCCACTGTTTCCCCATCTATTTCCCATGTAGTGATGGGACCAGATGCCATGATCTTCGTTTTCTGAATGTTGAGCTTTAAGCCAACCTTTTCACTCTCCACTTTCACTGTCATCAAGAGGCTTTTGAGTTCCTCTTCACTTTCTGCCATAAGGGTGGTGTCATCTGCATATCTGAGGTTATTGATATGTCTCCCGGCAATCTTGATTCCAGCTTGTGTTTCTTCCAGTCCAGCGTTTCTCATGATGTACTCTACATAGAAGTTAAATAAATATGGTGACAATATACAGCCTTGATGTACTCCTTTTCCTATTTGGAACCAGTCTGTTGTTCCATGTCCAGTTCTAACTGTTGCTTCCTGGCCTGCATACAAATTTCTCAAGAGGCAGATCAGGTGGTCTGGTATTCCCATCTCTTTCAGAATTTTCTACAGTTTATTGTGATCTACACAGTCAAAGGCTTTGGCATAGTCAATAAAGCAGAAATAGATGTTTTTCTGGAACTCTCTTGCTTTTTCCATGATCCAGTGGATGTTGGCAATTTGGTCTGTGGTTCCTCTGCCTTTTCTAAAACCAGCTTGAACATCCAGAAGTTCACGGTTCACATATTGCTGAAGCCTGGCTTGGAGAATTTTGAGCATTACTTTACTAGCATGTGAGATGAGTGCACTTGTGCGGTAGTTTGAGCATTCTTTGGCATTGCCTTTCTTTGGCATTGGGATGAAAACTGACCTTTTCCAGTCCTGTGGCCACTGCTGAGTTTTCCACATTTGCTGGCATATTGAGTGCAGCACTTTCACAGCATCATCTTTAAGGATTTGGAATAGCTCCACTGGAATTCCATCACCTCCACTAGCTTTGTTTGTAGTGATGCTTTCTAAGGCCCACTTGACTTCACATTCCGGGATGTCTGGCTCTAGGTCAGTGATCACACCATCATGATTATCTGGGTCGTGAAGCTCTTTTTTGTACAGTTCTGTGTATTTTTGCCACCTCTTCTTAATATCTTCTCCTTCTGTTAGGTCCATACCATTTCTGTCCTTTATTGAGCCCGTCTTTGCATGAAATGTTCCTTTGGTATCTCTGATTTTCTTGAAGAGATCCCTAGTCTTTCCCATTCTGTTGTTTTCCTCTATTTCTTTGCATTGATCGCTGAAGAAGGCTTTCTTATCTCTTCTTGCTATTCTTTGGAACTCTGCATTCAGATGTTTATATCTTTCCTTTCTCCTTTGCTTTTTGCTTCTCTTCTTTTCACAGCTATTTGTAAGGCCTCCCCAGACAGCCATTTTGCTTTTTTGCATTTCTTTTCCATGGGGATAGTCTTGATCCCTGTCTCCTGTACAATGTCACGAACCTCATTCCATAGTTCATCAGGCACTCTGTCTATCAGATCTAGGCCCCATATATATGCAGTTCCTCTGTATCCACTGTTCTGCATCCTTGGATTCTACCAACACCAGCTTGTGTAGCACCGGAGTATTTCCTACTGAAAAAGATCCACACATAAGTGGACCATTGCAGTTCAAATCTATGTTATACAAGGGTCAACTATACTTGTGTTTGTGTTTATCTTTATTATTTGTTTTCTGTCTTTTTTTCTTCATCTTTTACTTTTTTTAGGTTCACTGAGTATTTTTCAGTATTCCATTTTATCTCTTCAGTTGGCTGCTTAGCTACAATCTTATTTTTTGTATTGCTCGGGGTTTATAATTCGTAGCTTTCACATATCATAATCCAACTTTATGAAATAAACTATATCAGTATACTACCATTTCATTTGCATCAAAATTTTGTTGTTGTTTCTTTTGTCATGGATTTAGCATTGACAGATGGTATATTCTGTTATAAATCTGTAAATGCATTCTGTTATTTTTATATTGTATATTGTCTATTATCTTTTCTCAGATTAACATTTTATTACTTCTTAACTAAGCTTTTTATTTTGAGAAAATAATAGATTCACCTGCAGTTATAATACAGAGAAATGCAATATAATATATTAATGCTTTATCAAGTTTTACCCGTTGAGAACATCTTGATGAATTATAGTGAAGAAACACAACCAGGATTTTGACTTTTAAACAGTCAAGATACAAACATTTTGTCATCACGGGATCCCTCATGTGGTCTTTTATATTTATTAGCACACTCACTTCACTAGTTAGGAGTTTCCACTTACATGCTTACAACCCTATTCCATCTCTGTAATTTTGTTATTTCAACAATGTTATGTAAATAGAGTTGTACACTATGTCACATTTTAGAATTATATTTTTCACTCAGTTTAATTCCGTAGAGAACCTTCCATGTTGTTACATATATCAAATTTCAGTCCTTTTATCACTGAGTAATATTCTTTAGCATGGATATACCACAGCCTCTTTGCACATTGACTTGCTGAAGAACATTTAAATTGTTTCCCATGAAGAACTCATTCCAATAAAACAGCAATGAATATTCATATAGAGGTTTTGTGGGAAAGTAAGTTTGCATTTCCCTGTGATGAAGGCCCAGAGGGCAGTTGCTGTTTGAGAGCAATCAGATTGCATACCTCTTTACTTTTTAAGAAGCTGCCATGTTGTTTTCCAGAGTGCCTCTCCCATTCTACATTCTTACCAGCACTTGGTTCAGTCACTATTTTTTATTTTAACCATATTTAACTGTTCAGAAAAACAACTTTTGCTTTATTGACTACACCAAAGATTTAGACTGTGTGGACCATAACAAACTATGGAAAATTCTTAAAGAGATGGGAATATCAGACCACCTGACCTGCCTCCTGAGAAATCTGTATGCAGGTCAAGAAGCAACAGTTAGAACTGGACATGGAACAATAGACTGATTCCAAATAGGAAAAGGAGTACATCAAGGCTGTATATTGTCATCCTGCTTATTTAACTTGTATGGAGAGTACAACATGTGAAATGTCAGGCTGGATGAAGCACAAGCTGAAATCAAGCTTGCCAGGAGAAATATCAGTAACCTCAGATATGCAGATGACACCACCCTTATGGCAGAAAGTGAAGAACTAAAGAGCCTCTTGATGAAAGTGAAAGTGGAGAGTGAAAAAGCTGGCTTAAAACTCAACGTTCAGAAAACTAAGATCATGGCATCTGGTCCCATCACTTCATGGCAAATAGATGGGGAAACAATGGAAACAATGACAGACTTTCTTTCGGGGGCTCCAAAATCACTGCAGATGGTAACTGCAGCAATTAAATTAAAAGACGCTTGCTCCTTGGAAGAAAAGTTGTGACCAACCTAGACAGCATATTAAAAAGCAGAGACATTACTTTGTCAACAAAGGTCTGTCTAGTCAAGGCTATGGTTTTTCCAGTAGTTGTGTATGGATGTGATATTTGCACTATAAATAAAGCTGAGTGCCTAAGAATTGATGCTTTTCAACTGTGTCTTGGAGAAGATTCTTGAGACTCCCTTGGACTTCAAGAAGATCCAAACAGTCCATCCTCAAGGAAATCAGTCCTCAATATTCATTGGAAGGACTGATGCTGAAGCTGAAACTAATACTTTGGCCACTTGATGCAAAGAACCAACTCAGTGGAAAAGACCCTGATGCTGGGAAAGATTGAAGGCAGGAGAAGGGGACGACAGAGGATGGAATGGTTGGATGGTGTCACTGACATGATGGACATGAGTTTGAGTAGGCTTCAGGAGTTGGAGATGGACAGAGAAGCCTGGCATACTGCAGTTCATGCAGTCACAAAGAGTCGGGCTCGACTGAGCAACTGAACTGAACTGATTCTGACAGGTGTGAAGTGATCGCTTTTTGTGGCTTTAATTTACATATGGCACCCCACTCCAGTACTCTTGCCTGGAAAATCCCATGGACGGAGGAACCTGGAAGGCTGCAGTCCATGGGGTCGCTGAGGGTTTGACACAACTGAGTGACTTCACTTTGACTTTTCACTTTCATGCATTGGAGAGGGAAACAGCAACCCACTCCAGTGTTCTTGCCTGGAGAATCCCAGGGACGGGGGAGCCTGGTGGGCTACCGTCTATGGGGTCACACAGAGTCGGACACGACTGAAGCGACTTAGCAGTAGCAGTGGTTAAATGATAGTGAACATCTTTTAATGAATTTATTTGCCATCTGTACATCCTCTTCAGTGAAATATCTCTTCATGTTTGCCCACTTTCTAATTGGATTGTTCTTTTTCTTTACTAATGAATATTGAGTGTTCTTTATATATTCTAGATACAGATTCTTTATCAGCTATATACTTTACCATATATCTTCCCATTCTGTAATTTGCTATTTTCATGGGATCTACGTGGAGTCATTCATGGAATAAAAGATTTTCTGTTTTGATAAGTTTCATTTTATCAATTTTCCTTTTAATTTATTTTGTTGTTTATTTCAAATCTAAGAATTATTTTCATAACCCTGGGTTCTGAAATTTTTCCTATATTATTTTTCCCCAAAATTATAATTTTCCACTTTATATTTGTTTGTCATTTATTTTGGATTGATTTTCACATATGTTTTGAGGCTAATGTTGAGAATATTATTGTACTTTTGGCCTACAAATGTCCAATTGCTCTAGGAATCATGTTTTAAAAGTCCTCCATTGTATTTATTTTATGCCTTTGTAAAACCCAGTGCAGCATATTTGTGTCAGTCTATTTCTGAATTCTCTCTTCTGTTCCCTGGGTCTGTGTGTCTATCCCTCTACCTATAGCATACCTGATAATCTTTGTCAGCAATTTGATTATATAGTAGTCTTAGAATTTTGTAGTCCTCTCGGTTTACTCTTCTTTTGCCAAAATTGTTTTCGCTCTTCTAAAAGCTAAAACATAAACAAATATTCTTTGCCTGTAAATTTCAAAATAGTCTTGTTTACAAAAAAATGTTTTTGAGGATTTTATCCTTTTTATTTTGAGTCTTCCAATTCATGAACATAATATGTCTTGTCAACCTTCAAACAAATAGATTAAACAGTTCAGCCAGCAGAACTGTATTTATTCAGGAATAACAGTATTCCTTTTTAGTGTTTTAACTGCTCCATGATCTGTAATAATATCCCCCTTTACATTCCTAATGTAATTTTTGCTTTATATCTTTAATATTTGTCAAATTTTCTAGAGGTTTATCAAGTTTATAATATTTTTCAAGAACTAGACTTCTGTTTTATAATTTTCTACTGTTTCCTTGTTTTAAATTTTATTGATTTCTGCTTTTATTTTCATTATTTCCATCTTTTCACTTGCTTTGGATTAATTTTGTTTTTATTTTTGTAATTTATTGAGATAAGAACTTAGATTATTATTTATGATCTTTTTTTCTAACTGATGATTTATTGCTATAAATTTCCTTCTCACCACTGCTTTAGCTATATTCCACAGACTTCAATTTTTTTAATAAAACTCCTTTTGGTTCTAAAATATTTTCTAATTTTTTTGAAACTTTTTATTTGATTCATGGATTATTTAGAGGTCTGTTATTTAATTTTTAATTATTGGTAGATTTTCCTATTGTATTATTGATATTTAGTATCATTTCCCTAGGGTCAAAAAATACAAACTTCATAATTTCAATTATTCTAAATTTTACAAGGTTTGTTTCATGGACCCTGATATGGTCTATATTGGTGAATATTCCAACAACATTTGGAAAAATATATAATAAATACATGTTGCTGTCATTGGGTAAAATTTGCTATAAATAGTAATTGGATACCATTGGTTGACTATGTTGGTCAGATCATTGATACTCTTATTATCTTTTTATCCAGGAGTTCCATACATTGCTAATTTTTTTATTGTAAGTTTTACTTCAACCATTCAATATGATTTTAAAAACTCATTAGAATTAGGGCAGTTTATTATATTTACATTTAGTTCGTCAGCAGAAAATTTTTTCCCAGTTTTTTTGTATCTAAAAATGTTTTTATTTCCTCCTCCTTTCTATGGGATGTTTTTGCAGGAATTATAATGGACGATTGGTAGTTAACGTCTTTATTGAAAACGTTGTACCACATCCTTCTGCACTCCAAGGTTTCAGATGAGAAATCCGCTGTCATTCAAGGTGGCACCTCCACTTTGACTGCTTTCAAGATGCTTGTCTTTGGTCATCAGATATTCAATGATCATGTCTCTTCATGTAATTCTTTGTTGTTTTTTCCCTCCTGCTAATTTCAGCTTTTTGAATCTGTAAGTTTTAGTCTTTCATCAAGTTTGGGAGTTTTCAACCATTATTTCTTTGAATACCTTTTCAGTCTTCTCCTTCTGGAACACCAGTTACATAAATGCTAGCGCTTTTTTTTTTTTCACTTTACTTTTCTCTGTAGTTTATACTGAGTAAATCTATTGATCTGACTATAAATTCACTGATTCCAATCATTGACACTGTCATTTCCCTGAGCTCATTTAGAAAGGTTTGTTTGTGTACTTCAGTGATTTTACTTTTCAGTTCTATATTTAAATTTGATTCTTTATTATGTTCTTTGTTGAAATTTTCTATTTTGTAATTTTTTTTTCAAAATAATTTAAAATGACTTGTTAGAATGTTTAATTTTGACTGCTTTAATGTTCTTGACAGAGTTCTAACATCTGATTCATCTTATATTGGTGTCTTTTCTCATTTGTATCCTGATATTCCTGGTTCTTCACATGACAAGTAACTCTCAATTATATAAAGCAGCCACCTCCCTATTGAGGTGTGAGATGTGGCATGAAGGCCAAGCTGGCGTGTATGATGTTTCCCTATGGGCCCTGCCAACACCCTGGCAGAGTGAGACGCTGAACACACTGCCTCGTTTGAGATGAAGACAGACATCTGGCTCAACCCTAGCTCTGCTGGTGAAGAACCACATGCAAATGGGGCATTACCTTGTACCACCTCGCTTCCATTGATTACAGGTATAAGCAAATTTCTTTCCAGACCCTGCTAACACTAGAAGATGGGAGCTAGGAAGTGGAGTGGAGTCATTATAGCCAGATGGCATGGGTCAGGAAAAATATGACAAGAATATAAACTTGTATTAGTAATGTTTTCTGGAACTTAATTTTTTAATTTGCATCAATTGAATGATGCAAATTGATGCAAATTGCCTTCTAAATACTTAATATTTTACCCACTATGTTTCTCAAAATATGTCCTAATACATAACCAAAATAGTAGCAATGCTATATTCACAAAGATGGTCATTATAAAATAAATGTCATTAAAGATGAGACATATGCAGTATTAAGGATAACATTTGCATACATTAGTTACATCTACAAGAGGATATATGAAGTCATTAATATTTATGAAAAGGCTCATAGTAACATGAGAAATATTCATTTCAGAATTTTAATTGAAAGAAAGCAATGCAAAATCATTACTAAATTATTTCAGGCATATAAAATAACATATTTTTGTGCTTTTCACTTAAAATCAACAATTACATAAGATTCAATCTAATAAATTAACAAGTTGAATATAAGAACTTTTAAGGTACTAGCCTATGTAAGCAGAAGTTTCAGTCAGAATGAGATAGGCCGTGCTAAGTAACAAAGTCCTCCCAGTGGCTTACAAAGTAAAGGTTTATTTCTTGCTACTGTTTCATGCCTGTTGTGACTGAGGGAAAACTTCTCTCTGCTGGGCACACAGAAATTCAAGGGAGAAGGAAATTTCCATGTCTATTACCTCTAAGAGATTACAGGAAAAATAAACAATTCCAAACCATGCAACAGCTCTTAAAGCTTCCACTGTGAAGTGGTAAAAGACATGAACCCAATAGTCTTTTCTACAAAACTATAAAGTCAAATTTTTTTTAAAAAATTGAAGTACAGTTGATTTATAATGTTGTATTAGTTTCAGGTGTACAGCAAAGTGATTCAGTTGTATATATGTATATATATATATATATATACATATTCTTTTTTCAGATTCTTTTCCATTATTCAAAATATTGAATATAGCTCTCTGCACTGTACAGTAGGTCATTGTTATCTATCATGTACATAGTAATGCATATCTGTTTACCCCAAACTCCTAATTTATCCCTCCTGCACTTTCCCCTTGGTAACCATGAATTTGTTTTCTATGTCTGTGAGTCTATTTCCATTTTGTAAATAAGTTTATCTGAATGCTTTTGAGGTAGGTATACTGAAGAAAACCACCTCATTGATCTTTTTTCTATCAACATTTTTACTTTGATATGTAAAAGCAGACAAAGAAATCCAGCCTATAATTTTAAATAGTCATTCTTCTCTGTAGCATAGAATCTTAAATGATCATCAGAAACCCTGTTACAGTTTTACACAGTATTTCTGAAAAACAGTGGTAACCAGAGCTGATCCATGCCCTGTCACTGACTTGATCACTAGTCAAGGTCTTAGTCAGGGTATTGACAATTTCAGCTTAAATTCTCCCTGAGTTTTATAAGCTTTTAACACTCTTAAAAAATAGCATGGCTTATAAATAAAACCCCCATTCCCAGTAATTTAGATTTATTATGCAAAGATAAAAATATGGTTGGTAAACTCATGTGCTTTGTACCTCGTTTAAACTTGTACCAATTTACTCTTATTATGATAATGAGAAAGCTGAATCTACATTGGTATTTTGGATCAGTGAGAAGTATTTTTTCTGGGCAAGAAGATATTCACTTAGCTGTTAAGAAATGGCACGCTCAAACATTGCTTAACATGAGGAGTTCCAACTTGTTCAAGCTCCTTTCATTATTCCTTTGAATCCCTTTTGGAACCCAAAGTAAGGTGAATAATACTTTTGGCAACTGCACGAGCCATGGGTGGGTACAATCCTGACCTCTGCTCGATGGAATTGATATCAGAGAGCTCAGCATATGGTCCATTTTCTTGAGTCAGCATAATTCCAAGGTAAAGGGAAAATCATTTGGCTTCCTTTTAGAAAGCAGAACTCAGAATCTGTCCTGAGTTATCTGTGGTAGTAAAGGTCTTGAGATCAGAAAAGACTGAAGAAAAGAGAAATAAAGATTTATCCAGAAACCCAGGAAAGATCAGTGTGTGTCTGCACTAGGAAATCGTCTTGGGGTCAGGATCAGAATGTCAGCAAAGGGCAAATAGGCCAATAGGCCAGACTTCCTCTAGGATTAGGAGAACTTCTTGTAAGCAAGTTTCTAACACTACACTTGATGGAAAATTTGTAAGTAGATTCATCTGTCCTGGCAGTTAGTGTGTGTGTGTCTGTGTGTTCAGTTGTGTCTGACTCTTTGCAACCGCATGGACTGTAGTCTGCCAGACTTTCTATCCTTTGGATTCTCCAGGCAAGAACACTGGAGTGGGTTGCCATTTCCTCCTCCAGGGGATCTTCCTGACCCAGGGATGAAACATGAATTTCTTTCATCTCCTGCTTTGGCAGGCAGGTTCTTTACTGCTAGCTCTACCTGGGGGTAAGCAGTATAAAATGATTTTCATTAATTGCAAACTCTGTGCCAAAACCTGATCAGATTACTTAGATACTATTATTTAGTCTTCCTAATGACCAACCTAGATAGCATATTGAAAAGCAGAGACATTACTTTGCCAACAAAGGTCCATCTAGTCAAGGCTATGGTTTTTCCAGTGGTCATGTATGGATGTGAGAGTTGGACTGTGAAGAAAGCTGAGCACCGAAGAATTGATGCTTTTGAACTGTGGTGTTAGAGAAGACTCTTGAGAGTCCCTTGGACTGCAAGGAGATCCAACCAGTCCATCCTAAAGGAGATCAGCCCTGGGTGTTATTCGGAAGGACTGATGCTAAAGCTGAAACTCCAGTACTTTGGCCACCTCATGTGAAGAGTTGACTCATTGGAAAAGACTCTGATGCTGGGAGGGATGGGGGCAGGAGGAAAAGGGTACGACAGAGGACAAGATGGCTGGATGGCATCACCGACTTGATGGACGTGAGTCTGAGTGAACTCTGGGAGATGGTGATGGACAGGGAGGCCTGGCATGCTGCAATTCATGGGGTCACAAAGAGTTGGACACAACTGAGCGACTGAACTGAACTGAACTGAAACATCATATGAAGTAAAAACTATCCTCTTTCTGTTCCATTCAGGAAACTAGTTTGGGGGCTTTACCTAACTTCTCCATAGTCCATGCAAGTAAAAGAATAGATTTGAAATCTGAACCCAAGTCTCTCTAACATTAGAATCTGTGTTTGTATTATTGTTACTATTTTTAGTTTATTTTAAGCTAGTGATAAATGGCTTATGAATAATAAAGGCAAAGGATGAATTGACATGTTAGCTTTGTATATGGTATAATAAACTTAATTTTCTTCTTGATTGCTATCAAGCTGAGTTGTACAATATTTTAAAATTAAGTAACACTTTGTCATGTAGTATGTTTTGTATAGATTCCATTCCTATTTCTAGCATTATTATTCCTTCTGCTTCATATGTCTGTGAGCAAACTGAACTTCAGTGGCCTTGACCTGAAGCAGTTTGAAGCAGAATTTCAATTCCCCAGCCAGAGACAGAAATCAGGTGGTGGCAGTAAGAGTGCTGAATCGTAGCCATTAGATCACCAGGGACCAGTAGCCAGTGACAAGACCCTGTCCCATCAGCTGTGCAGAAATGAATTTCCACAGAGAGACAGAAAGTAGTGAAACCAAGTGTTTCTTAGGAGTAAAGGAGTACAGTAAACGTATAGCCACACGGGTGGACTCGGAGAGAGCCACCCCCTCATGGCAGTTTGAATCACTTTTTCAGGGCATTTCTTCCAGGTTTCCTTTGGCCAATCATCTTGCTCTGCCTGGTTCTGAGTCATATTTGGTTTTTCTCAGGGTCCTCGCACATGTGCACACATCTCTTAGCCAAAATGGATTCTAGCAAAAAGGCCTATGGGTAGGTTGACATCATTTCCTTTTGACCTCCAAGGAGCCTTTCTGCTGTGTATAGTCTGGAAGGTCTCCTTGACTTCAAAACTGAGAAATATGTGGTCTCTTTATGTCTTATCTGGGCAGGGCTCAGCTCTTCTCTTGCGCCTACTTTCTTGGAGTACCTGTTCACAGCGGACAAACTACAACTGTTCAGCCTGGGGCCCATCTGTCTCCTACCTCAACACTAGTACACACTCCTTCTTTATTCTAGATTTATAATATGTTTTAATACCTAGGAAAGTGAGACCTTCCATTATTCTTTATATTAATTTCCTTGGATGCTATCAGACATTTACTCTTTCTTATATAGCTTAACATATTTTTAGTCAGTTGAAAAAATAATACTGTAATTAAAACTGTGGATCTATTTTAATGTATATACAATCTAATTTGTATATTGCTTATTAAATAAGGTTTAGTAAAACTGTTTTTGAGAAAATACTAAGCCTTTTCATGTGTTCACTTCTCATTTTTTGTGTTCTAATAAGACTATATAATTTTTGTTTTTTTCTTTTTTCAGACAGATCATTCCTAATAAAATGATCCCTAAAGACTTTTGGCTTTCTAAAGTTTTATTGGCTTCTGATTCAAGAAAAAGCAATTTTCATTTTTGTCTGTAGATGTTGGACTAAATAATTTTAATGAAAATGTAAAATAACTAAAGCCATAAGAGAATCAAAACTCAAAAAATTACATGCTTATAACAGGCAGTTTATATATCAATTATACAGGAGAAGGCAATGGCACCCCACTCCAGTACTCTTGCCTGGAGAATCCCACAGACAGGGGAGCCTGGTGGGCTGCAGTCCATGGGGTCGCTAAGAGTTGGACATGACTGAGCGACTTCACTTTCTCTTTTCACTTTCATGCATTGGAGAAGGAAATGGCAACCCACTCCAGTGTTCTTGCCTGGAGAATCCCAGGGACAGGGAAGCCTGGTGGGCTGCTGTCTATGGGGTCACACAGAGTCGGACACGACTAAAGTGACTTAGCGTACCCTAACAAGATGTATAAATAGATAATTTCAATCACAGAATTTGAATCCTATGTACATATCAAAATATTTCAAACCACAAGAAAAGTAAAACCATTATTTTAAACATGTACACATACTTACTATATGACATTTAAAATATTATAGAAGATTATACCACAGCAAAACAAATAACAGAGTGTGGTTTGGAAAAATATTTATAATATACAAATTAATAAAGCTTTACTATGTAATATATGTAAAGAATATGTACAAATCAATTCTTGAAAATAGACAAAACTAAATAGGATTATGGACACAGAATAAAGTTAGGAGAATAATACAAGGGCAGAACCATATGTCCAATATACACAAAAGTATGTTCCTAATTTTATTCAAACTAAGGCTATGATAAGATATTGTTTTAATCCCTCTGGCTGGCAAACTGTTTTTGAAGTGTTATCTTTTCAGAGTATAGATTAAAAGTACATTCTTTCAGATTATTGCAGAAGGGTGGGTGGCAAGAGTCTTTGGAAATATGCTATATCACATCACTGAAGTTTTTTAAAAAAGCACATATAATGTCTTCATCTTAATGATCTATTCATCAGAATTAAAATTCCTATTGTGTAAATAGTGCTTTAAATATAGAATAAATGTGAAGCCTCTATAAAACTATTATGCATATATATATAAATATGTAATCATGAAGTAAATGTAATTTATATATATATATATGTATATCATCATTGTTTGTGGTAGCAAAAATCTGGAAAAATATAGGTACATATCAGTAAGGAAGTACTTAGAAAACTATAAAAGCTTCCCTAAACTAGAATATTATGACAATTACAATGAGTTACATTTATATTAATTGACTTTGATATGCTAATTAAGTCCTGATGTATATAAAAAATTAACTGTACATAATTCAAGGGTACAACTTGATAATCTTTAAGATAAGTATATACCCATGAAACCAATAACACAGTCAAGATAATGTATACATCCTTCACCCTTAAACATTTTCTCATCCTTGTCATAATTCCTCTATCCTGCCTTTTCTCACTCCTTTCTATTCCCTACATGAGTAATTCAAACCCTATAGAGTAATTCAAAATTTCTGAAATTTTATATGAATGGAACCATACAATATTTATTCTTAGTCTTGCTTCTTTTACTCATCATATTTTGAGACTCACCCAGCTTCTGTCAGAACTCATTTATTTTTATTGTTGAGTATTCCATTGTATGGCTACAACTCAGTTTGTTTACCCATTTACTTGTGGATGGTCTTTTGCTTCCAATTTTTGATGATTACAAATAGAGCTGATATAAATGCTCATGGGCACATCTTTATATGGATGTATGCTTTCATTTCCTTGGATAAACAGCTACAAGGAGGAAGACTTGTCAAGCAGTTGGCATATATATAACTTTATAGGAACATACTAAATTGTTTTTCAAAGTGATAGCACCAGTTTACAGTTTCACCAGCAGTGTATTAGAGTTCCAGGGACTCCAAATTATGAAAACTTGTTGGGGTCAGTCTTTTCAAATTAGCCATTCTAATAGGTTTATGGGACTTTCCTGGTGGCTGAGATGGTAGAAGCATCTGTCTACAATG
Organism: Tragelaphus eurycerus; assembly: GCA_935064755.1. Taxonomy (NCBI): domain Eukaryota; kingdom Metazoa; phylum Chordata; class Mammalia; order Artiodactyla; family Bovidae; genus Tragelaphus; species Tragelaphus eurycerus. The sequence continues at coordinate 20,249,008 of CAKXYN010000002.1, read as the reverse complement.
CGGGAGACCCAGGTTTGATCCTTGGGTCGGGAAATTCCTCTGGAGAAGAAAATGGCAACCAACTCCAGTACTCTTGCCTGGAAAATCCCATGGACAGAGGAGCCTGGCATGCTATAGTCCATGGGGTCGCAAAGAATCGGACACAACTGAGCGACTTCACTTCACTTCAATACTTGTCATTTTTCTTTATATTTCCTTAGAGACTCATGATACGTATCAGCATTTTCATGTGCTTATTTACCACCTGAATGTCTTCTTTGGTGAGTATTTGATCTAAATTTTTGCCCACTTTTAAATTGGGTTGCGTGTCACTTCATTGAGTTTGAAAGATTTTTGTTATATTCTGGGCTTCTTTTTTAAGTGAACAAGGGAAAAGTAAAAGCTGTATATGCTATGTACTCACTGGATGAAGAATGTTATAGAAGGATACGTGCTAAGTTGCTTTAGTTGTGTCTGATTCTTTGCGACCCCATGGACTATAGCCAACCAGGCTCCTCTGTCTGTGGGGATTTTCCAGGCAAGAATACTGGAGTGGGTTGCTATGCCCTCCTCCAGGGGATCTTCCCAACCCAGGGATCCAACACGTGCCTGTTATGTCTCTTGCATTGGCAGGCAGGTTCTTACCATTATCACCACCTGGGAAGCCCATGGGAGGATATACTTTGCCCTTAACATTGTTTATCTAGGAATTTGAATATATTGATAGAAGAGATTAGAAAAGAGAGAAAGTTAAAACCATTTTTAAAAAAAAAGCAAACTATATCCAAGATGAAACGCAAAAAGACAGGTATTATATGAAGATATTTGTGTAACTTTATAAAGAAGTGCATCAATAAAGGATCACAAAAATATTTATGGCAATTATCTCAAAGTAGAGCAATTTCAGGAGATTCTTACCTTTTTGATTCTTACCTTTCAGGTTATTCTTACCTAATATGTTTGATATTTTTGGTTTTTTTTTATTATTATTATTATTATTTTTTTAATTTTTCTTAACTTTACAATATTGTATTACTTTTACTATACATCGGGATGGATCCGCCACCAGAATACACGTGTTCCCCATCCTGAACCCTCCTCCCTCCCCCCTTCCCACACCATCCCTCCAGGTCATCCCAGTGCTCCAGTCCCAGGCATCTGTTATAGGGCATCGTACCTGGACTGACTCGTTTCAGATATGATATTATACATATTTCAATGCCATTCTCCCCAATCGTCCCACCCTCTCCCAGTCCCAGAGTCCAAAAGTCTGTTCTATACATCAGTGTCTCTTTTGCTGTCTCATAAGCAGGGTGATTGTTACCATCTTTCTAAATTCCATATATATGCGTTAGTATACTGTATTTGTGTTTTTCTTTCTGGCTTACTTCACTCTGTATAATAGGCTCCAGTTCCATCCACCTCATTAGAACTGATTCAAATGTATTCTTTTTAATGGCTGAGTAATACTCCATCGTGTATATGTACCACAGCTTGCTTATCCATTCATCTGTGGATGGACATCTAGGTTGCTTCCACGTCCTGGCTATTGTAAACAGTGCTGCTATGAACATTGGGGTACACGTGCCTCTTTCAATTCTGGTTTTCTCAGTGTGTATGCCCAGCAGTGGGATTGCTGGATCATAAGGCAGCTCTATTCCCAGTTTTTTGAGGAATCTCCATGCTGTTCTCCATAGTGGCTGTACCAGTTTGCATTCCCACCAACAGTGTAAGAGGGTTCCCTTCTCTCCGCACCCTCTCCAGCATTTATTGCTTGTGGATTTTTGGATCGCAGCCATTCTGACTGGCGTGTAATGGTATCTCATAGTGGTTTTGATTTGCATTTCTCTGATAATGAGTGATGTTGAGCATCTTTTCATGTGTTTGTTAGCCATCTGTATGTCTTCTTTGGAGAAATGTCTATTAAGTTCTTTGGCCCATTTTTTGATTGGGTCGTTTATTTTTCTGGAATTGAGCTGTAGAAGTTGCTTGTATATTTTTGAGATTAGTTGTTTGTCTGTTGCTTCATTTGCTATTATTTTCTCCCATTCTGAAGGCTGTCTTTTCAGCTTGCCTATAGTTTCCTTTGTTGTGCAGAAGCTTTTTAAGTTTGATTAGGTCCCATTTGTTCATTTTTGATTTTATTTCCGATATTCTGGGAGGTGGGTCATAGAGGATCCTGCTGTGATGTAAGTCAGAGAGTGTTTTGCCTATGTTATCCTCTAGGAGTTTTATGGTTTCTGGTCTTATATTTAGCTCTTTAATCCATTTTGAGTTTATTTTTGTGTATGGTGTTAGACAGTGTTCTAGTTTCATTCTTTTACAAGTGTTCAACCAGTTTTCCCAGCACCACTTGTTAAAAAGATTGTCTTTAATCCACTGTATATTCTTGCCGCCTTTGTCAAAGATTAGGTGACCATATGTGCGTGGATTTATCTCTGGACTTTCTATTTTGTTCCATTGATCTATGTTTCTGTCTTTGTGCCAGTACCATACTGTCTTGATGACTGTAGCTTTATAGTAGAGCCTGAAGTCAGGCAGGTTGATTCCTTCAGTTCCGTTCTTCTTTCTCAAGATAGCTTTGGCTATTCGAGGTTTTTTGTTTGATATTTTTGAATTCATGCAACTGCAAACAGGACAAAATATCAATGAAGTTAAAGGTCTGGGCCACTGGGAATACAGTGATGGTTAGAGGTGTTCTCTGCAGGGCCTAAGAGAAGACTGAAATTGTAGGTGGGCAGCCACTGCATGACTGTTCAAGTAAAGCTTCTAACTACTGGCTTTCATTTTTGTAAAGAAGAGCTTGGAGTCACAAGAAAGCTTACAAATAAAATCATTATAGACGTATTAAATATTCACTTAATTTTCCATATTTAGTGTCCTCCACTTTGTAAGAAAGCTTTCACAAAATTATATCCACAGATTAAAAAAAATTACTTCTGTGAATTCTAGGGCCTCAAATCCGGACTTTCCTCTCTAATCAGATCTTTTATTTCCATAACTAATGTAAGCACTTGCATTCAGGTGATTCATTTGTCAACTTTTGTGGTGACTCATTTGTTTGATTAATAAATAAGAAAAAAAGTTCAAGAAAGCTTTTTCTTAGACACCATGGTGATAGCTACTTTTAAGTAGTTAAATAAATACCAAAATACAACCATGGTTGTTGGGTGTTTCCCTACATTTAACTATGTAATAGAAAACTTTTGACATGAATTCAACATCTAAAAATTCTGGAATGGTATTGCTGAAAGTGACCTTAGAGGTCAATCTGCCTAACTCTAAGACTCAGAGTTCCACAAGTATCCATTAAGGACCTGCCCTGTGCCTGGCACTATTACAGAACTCTTTAACCAGAACACATATAGTCTTTAATTTTCTTGATTGATAAGGTTGTAAGTGATGAGTAGGTATGAAAAGTATAAGATAAAATTGTGTATGTTATAAACAAGAACAGCATATCATACGGTATGGATTGGAAGGAGGTAAGTGTTATGGGGAAAACAGGCCATGTGGAGGGGACAGCTGGTACAGGTCATAAAGTGGACGTGTGCCCTGAGGATCAGAAAGAAAGCCAATATGGCTGGAGTCATGGGAGAGAGCAACAGGAGATGGGGAAGAGAAGAAAGGTTAAGGAATTTCTTAGAATTGTAAGCAACTGTAAAGACTTTGACTTTTGTTCCAAAAGACATGAAGAGTCCTTGTAAGGCTTGAAACAAAAGAATGATGTTTGGATTTTTGTTTAGAATGGCTCATTCTGGCTTCTGCACTGTGAATCTACAACAGGGGACAACAGTATAGATGGAAATAACAGACAGGAGTTCAGCTCTGATGATGGCAGCTGAGATGTAGCAGAAGAGATGTTAAGAAGGGATTAGAATCTAGACACATTTTAAATGAAAGCCACAGTTATTTGCTAGTATTTCAGATGTGAGATAAGCAAGTAGAGGGAGTCAGGATTTTTGCCTGAGTACCTACAAGGACTCAGAAAAATTGTAAATGTTCTTGGAGAGAGAGATCAATTGGAGAGTAGATCATTAACTACTAAATACTTTCTCTTAAAAGTGCAACATGTTACTTCCACTAACATTTTGTTGGCCTAAGTAAGTTGATATTCTTTAAAACTGAAACTTATGTTTATTAAAATATACTATCAATAAGCCAAAAAATGTCAACACACTGAAAGAAGATATTTTCCATACAAATAACCATCAAAAGAGTTCATATTATGAATTTATAAGGAACTCCTTTTGATGGATATGGATATATTTTATTTTCTTGGTGAAACAGAAAATAGTGAAATTGTACTGGCAGGCTCATGAAATTAATCTTGCTAAGTATCTTCCAGATGTTTGCTTTCAGATTCCTGTTTTGTAGCCCCCTCACAAGGTGTCATGTGAGTTCTTGTACTTCCTAAGTCAGGAAATAGTTTCCCTCATTCTGCAGAGACCAGCAATTTCATGTCAGCATCTCTGGCCCTGTGGTCACAAACAGGATCTTGCATGAGGCCTGGGTTTGATAAGGATCACCAAAGGACAACTCAAGAGGATTAGAAAGCCCTGATTCCTTTATTTGATCAACCCCCACACACCTCATTGTGGCAGGAAGCCTTGGCTTAAATTAAGATTCTCCTCTGTCTTTGTTTTCCAAATGCTTTTTGACAAGTCTTTTATAGGCACAGATTAACTCCTCTGTCAGGAAGAATGTACAGGGTCTACTAGCCTTTGGCCATGCAAGGTCATCCTTGAGGTTTTCTGTGGTTCCCAAGTGGGGATGAGACATCGCTTCCTCTGTGTTCTATTTTTAATTTATTTTTAATTAGAGGATAATTACAATATTGTGCTGGTTTTTGCCATATAGCAACATGAATCAGGCACGCTGCTGCTGCTAAGTCGCTTCAGTCGTGTCCGACTCTGTGCCACCCCATAGACGGCAGCCCACTAGGCTCCCCTCCCTGGGATTCTCCAGGCAAGAACACTGGTGTGAGTTGCCATTTCCTTCTCCAATGCATGAAAGTGAAAAGTGAAAGTGAACGTGAAGTCGTGTTCGACTTTTCCCAACCCCATGGACTGCAGCCCACGAGGCCCCTCCATCCATGGGATTTTCCAGGCAAGAGTACTGGAGTGGGGTGCCATTGCCTTCTCCAGAATCAGGCATAGGTATACATATGGCCCCTCTGTCTTGAATCTCCATCCCACCCCATCCTGCCCCTCTAGGTTGTCACAGCACTGAATTTGAGCTCCCTGCATCATACAGCAGTTTCCACTGGCTATTGAATTCTTTAATACAAGCATAATGGCAACACACTCCAGTATTCTTGCCTGGAAAATCCCATGGATAGAGGAGTCTGGTAGGCTGCAGTCCATGGGGTCGCTAGGAGTTAGACACGACTGACTTCACTTTCACTTTTCACTTTCATGCATTGGAGAAGGAAATGGCAACCCACTCCAGTGTTCTTGCCTGGAGAATCCCAGGGACAGGGGAGCCTGGTGGGCTGCCGTCTATGGGGTCGCACAGAGTCGGACACGACTGAAGCGACTTAGCAGCAGCAGCATACATCCACAGTGTGGTCCGCACAGAGAAGGCAAGTCAGAAATCTCAGAATCACATCAGCCCTGATGAGCAACAACATGTAACAGTAGCTGCAGCCCTGGATTGGACTGTGCTCAGTTCTTCCTCACTGGCAGGTTGACAGCCTCTCTTCAGTCCTTATGCTAGCATTTACTTTACCTTGCTAGCAAAGGCAGGCTGCGAAGGAAACCTTCCATTTAGGATCCTGATTCTCTTGTGCCTCAAGCTGCCTGCTCTTCCCAGGTCTCCAGGAAAGCAAAGCCCCTGGATAGTTGTCTCTGTTCTGCAAAGTTTTGAACAAAACAGCGACGCATCTCAGACTGAGTGAGAAGGAGGCTCTGTCAGTTTCATCCTCTCTCTCTCAGTCTCTCCCTGGCTGCTCCTCCTCTTCTTGTCATTTTCCAGAGTCCTTCTTGTCCACATCAACAATTTTTTATCCTCCAGCTAGTCCTCTGGGGCCCTGGACAGTTCCTCTCTGGGCAGCAATGTTGCTGGTGCAGGAATCATGATGGGATTTCTGGAACCTGGCTGAACAAGGGCAGCCTGAATTGCGAATGTGTTCTCATCCGAGGCTGGGAATACTTCGTCATCAGATCAGATCAGATCAGATCAGTCGCTCAGTTGTGTCCGACTCTTTGCGACCCCATGAACTGCAGCACGCCAGGCCTCCCTGTCCATCACCAACTCCCGGAGGTCACTCAGACTCACATCCATCGAGTCAGTGATGCCATCCAGCCATATCACCCTCTGTCGTCCCCTTCTCCTCCTGCCCCCAATCCCTCCCACCATCAGAGTCTTCTCCAATGAGTCAACTCTTCGCATCAGGTGGCCAAAATACTGGAGTTTCAGCTTTAGCATCATTCCTTCCAAAGAAATCCCAGGGCTGATCTCCTTCAGAGTGGACTGGTTGGATCTCCTTGCAGTCCAAGGGACTCTCAAGAGTCTTCTCCAACACCACACTTCAAAAGCATCAATTCTTTGGCGCTCAGCCTTCTTCACAGTCCATTTCTCACATCCATACATGACCACAGGAAAGACCATAGCCTTGACTAGGCGAACTTTTGTTGGCAAAGTGAAATCTCTGCTTTTGAATATGCTATCTAGGTTGGTCATAACTTTCCTTCCAAGGAGTAAACGTCTTTTAATTTCATGGCTGCAGTCACCATCTGCAGTGATTTTGGAGCCCAGAAAAATAAAGTCTGACACTGTTTCCACTGTTTCTCCATCTATTTCCCATGTAGTGATAGCATTATGTAAATATAATAAGTTCTTTTAAAAGCATATTTCACCCGACGGTTACAAAACTCCAGTTACAAGATGAAAATGTCATAGGGATGTGACCTACAGCACGGTGACAGTTAATAGTGTGTGTGTGCTAAGTCACTTCATTCGTGTCCAACTCTTTGCAACGTTATGGACTATAGCCCACCAGGCTCCTTTTTCCATGAGATTCTCCAGGCAAGAATACTGGAGTGGGTTGCCATTTCCTTCTCCAAGGGATTTTCCTGAACCAGGGATCAAACCCCGGTTTCCTGCATTGCAAGCAGATTCTTTACCATGTGAGTCACCAGGGAAGCCCAATAGCACTGTATTGCACATTTGAAATACAGTCCTACAGTTAATAGTACTGTATTGCATATTTGAAAGTGGCTAAAAGAGCTTAAAAGTCCTCATTATAAGAAAAACAAACTTTTTAAATTATAATTATTATGGTGATCATTTCACAATATATACAAATATGAATCATATTGTACTCCTAACACTAATATTGTCATATCATTAAAGTCAATTATACCTAAAAAAAAAAAGACGACTTAAAAAAGAAGCGTTTTAAAAGAGCATATTCACGGTACACCTGTTACACATGAAGTCCTGTGCTTGGTATGGAGAAGGGAGAAGCAAAGGCAACTTGGCCTCAGCCTTCAGAGATGGCTTGTTTCAATAGGGAGAAGATGGTGTCAGTCAGCAGCATTACTACTGTGTGACAGATGCAAACACAGAGGCAAGGATGAAGCTCAGGGAGGATAAACGATCATGAGACTTTCCTTTTGGAGCAAGGGAGGGTAAAGGGTGAGATCTTCAGAAAGGAGGTGATGTTGGTGGTTGTCTTAAGACAAATGGACAGAGAAGATGTGTGGATGCCAGTGTTCACAAAGACATGAAGGTGCATAGGGTGGAGACAACCAAGAATGTGTTGGGGGGCAAGTGGCTGGAGACGATGTTCACCAGGAGGGAGATCCTCCTGATGAACTGACCACCACTCTGAGGAATCCTGGGAATTCCCTGTGTAAGCCATGGAGAGAAGCATTGCTGAGGATATTCAGAATGAATGAATGGATAAAAGAAGGAATGAGTGAAATTAATTGTGGCATTTAAGGTGATTGTACACTAAAAATACAATTCTATGTTTTTAACCTAGAGAAATCTAAAGTGTCTGTGTTATAAACACAAACGCATAGATGTAATAATACATTTAGGCTTGAATTCTTTCTGGAATGAAAACTATCATGGTTTTTACCTCCTGCAAATTTTCCGGAAAATGACAAAACCTAATTAGAGAAATAGTTCCAATACTACTTTCTTTTTAAATTTGTTTGAATATCTTGCATATTTTAATCATCTGTTTAACCACTCCCATTTTTTCTCATATGAACTTCAAATAGATCTGAATAGAGACACATCTACAGTGTTTTGTAAATATTTATACAAACTGAGCCTTTCTGTTGGTGATGGACAGGGAGGCCTGGCATGCTTCAGTCCATGGGGTTGCAAAGAGTTGGACATGACTGAGTGACTGAACTGAACTGAAGGCTTCCAGGTGGCACCAGTGGTAAAATAACAATAATAATAATCTGCTTGCCAATGCGTATGCAAGAGACGGAGGTTCGATCCCTCCATTAGGAAGATCCCGTGGAGGAGGAAATGGCAACCCACCCCAGTATTCTTGCCTGGAAAATTCTATGGAGAGAGGACCCTGGCTGGCTGCAGTCCAAGGGGTTGCAAAGAATCAGAACACAATTGAGCATGCACGCAAGTAAATGAGCATGCACGCATGCACGCATACCAACTCAAAGACAGATTTAAAATGGGATGAAATGTATCTAATGACCACTAGTCTTTGAATGGATATGGCATGCATGATGTTATGTTCGCAACTTCATAGTTTCAAAGAAGTCTTTAGTGTAGACGCTGTGCACACCAAGGCTTCCCAAATGAACACAAAGTACATGGCATCCTCATCGCTTTTCCCACTGCAGGACAATCCTTCCCAGTATCACTGAGATATGAACACTACAACCTTGATGTTGACCATACCAATTCTGTGAGCTTTATAGTAGCCAATGCAAAGAGAGAAACAAGCTCATTATATCTAACTTCCCCAAGAACATCTCACGTAACTCCAAACAAGGAAAACATTGTGGCAATGAAAAAGGTTCTATTTGTCAGTTAATTTGGGGGAAACTTGTGCTTTCCAGTGGACCTTCCCATTACATCAGAAAATGCAGAGCTGTTCTCATTTGCATCAGGATTAACTGTATTTATCCCAGAATTTCCCAAATGTATTTGACTATAGAACCTAGATGTCACTTTAAAAAAAAGGCTGTGTGGTTAAATACTAATAATAAGTAAAACACGTTCAATTAAATGCTTGAGTTTAATCAGGTGACTAGGAAGAAAACCTTTTCCTGGAAATGAGTTCTGGATAAATTTGGGTATAGTTCTATAAATAAGGCGGTATTGCAAAATGTATTTAACAATTTATTTAAAAGGGTACAGAAAAAGTATATGTGGCATATTGTTAAACATGCACGTGACATTTTAAAAATCAGTTCAGTAGATGCAGTTTTAAGGGGGAAAATGGAAGTGGAAGCATTAGTCGCTCATTTGTGTCCAACTCTGCAACCCCATGGACTGTAGCCGGCCAGACTCCTCTGTCCATGAAATTCTCCAGGTAAGAATACTGGGTGGGTTTCCACTCCCTTCTCTAGGGGATCTTCCCAACCTAGGGATTGAACCCAGTTCTCCTGCATTGCAGGCAGTTTCTTTACCGACTGAGCTACCAGGGAAGCTGGACATTTTAAAAATCAGTTCCGTGGATGCAGTTTTAAGGGGGGAAAGCTAATATTAATCAGTTCTAGAGTTTGGAGATGTACAGGCTTTTTGACTCAATCTTTCAGATAATAATATTTTTCCCCAATCATGGAGTCCACTATGCTTGGCATATGTGAGTTCACAGTCAAATGGAGCCTGCTGAGCTTCTGCTCATTAACTTTGATTTAATGACACTTCCTTGATTGAAAGGAGAGAGACTTTAGGAATACATCCCCCTCTTAACTGTCTTTCATCCAGGTTTGTGGGACTCCAGAACATGCTGCCATGCAATGACTTCTAAAACAGGAAAGTTTCATGTGCCATTTTTACTTGATTCAGAAACATGATGGTGCCATTCTCTTTGAAGTACAGATGCAGCTGACAAGTAAGTGGAGAGGAGTCTGGCGGAGCCTGTTTCTGGATTCTCCAGTCCAAAAACACTTGGAAAAATATTTCAGCTATTTCAGTGGTCCCAAAGTACTTTGGAACTTTTTTATTGCTTTGTTTAATTCTGTACCTGTTTTTGACTCAGCCCTTCCATTTGGTTGAAGAGAGCATCAGTTCAGTTCAGTTCAGTTGCTCAGTTCTGTCCAACTCTTTGCAACCCCATGAATTGCAGCATGCCAGGCCTCCCTATCCATCACCAACTCCCAGAGTTCACTCAGACTCACATCCATTGAGTCATTGATGCCATCCAGCCATCTCATCCTCTGTCGTCCCCTTCTCCTCTTTCCCCCAATCGCTCCCAGCATCAGAGTCTTTTCCAATAAGTCAACTCTCGCATGAGGTGGCCAACGTACTGGAATTTCAGTGTTAGCATCATTCCTTCCAAAGAAATCCCAGGGCTGATCTCCTTTAGGATGGACTGGTTGGATCTCCTTGCAGTCCAAGGGACTCTCAAGAGTCTTCTCCGACACCACAGTTCAAAAGCATGAAGTCTTTGGTGCTCAGCTTTCTTCACAGTCCAACTCTCACATCCATACATGACTACTGGAAAAACCATAGCCTTGATTAGATGGACCTTTGTTGGCAAAGCAATGTCTCTGCTTTTCAATATGCTATCTAGGTTGGTCATAACTTTCCTTCCAAGGAGTAAGCATCTTTTAATTTCATGGCTGCAGTCACCATCTGCAGTGATTTTGGACCCCAGAAAAATAAAATCTGACACTATTCCCCATCTATTTGCCATGTAGCGATGGGACCAGATGCCATGATCTTCGTTTTCTGAATGTTGAGCTTTAAGCCAACTTTTTCACTCCTCTTTCACTTTCATCAAGAGGCTTTTTAGTTCCTCTTCACTTTCTGCATAGAGGAAACTAAATCATGCTTGAATACTTAGAATTTCTAGCTCTGAAAATTGCTATTCCATGGACAGAGAGACCTCTTTCACAAACTTCCCACAAGCAAGCCTGAGATTCAGGCTTAGCATGGCTCACTGCTGTGCGTGACCTTCCTGAAATGGGATTATCTCAAAATTATGTTTATCCACCATGACCTTACGGGTGGGGATTGTTCCATAGTTTGGGCTGGATTCAAGTGTTGGTGACATGGAGCACAAATATGGAAACTGCCACTTTAGCTGGAGCTGAGTATGTCCTGGGTAAACTGATTTTGGTACGAACGAGAAAAGTAAGGGTGTTAATCTGGAGAATGAGCACTGTGTACTAGTCTAGACAAATAATGCAGAACATGGATAATAAAAGGCCCTGAGCAGGGAGAAGGGTGGTGTTGCATTGACAAAATGTCACCCATTCTCAGATAGTTGATGATATATATTATAAAAGTGATAAATGGAGGATGGGGTATATTTTTTTCCAATTGACTTTTATTAAAACAAGCTTTGTGTGAACTGGCAATTTCTTTTGTAAATATTAGTGAAAGCATATTTCAGAAAATATAGTAGTAAAAACCAATCCAATTTCAGAAATATGCTTGTTGCCAGACATCAGTCTTCAGCTCACTAGTATTTCCAGTAAGTCTTAAGTATACATTAACAAGAGAAATAACTTACTGTGTAAGATTAAAAAGTTGAAAAATCCTTCACTACCTCTCAAAAAGTATTCAGCATTCTGTCCAATAAAGTGTATTTCTCTTCTGATAAACTGCATTTATAATGGTTTTGAGCACAATTGAACATTTCCCCCCCAAATGATGGGGGTGTATTTTGATGTATGAAACTTCAAGGTAGGCTGTGGAGAAGTCTCTCCATCCTCACCATATCTTGTACTAGATTGGGGCTCTATGGCAGGTGCACAGGTTTTATGAGGGTTGCTTGGAAGAATAAATCCAGAATTTAGGCTTTCATCTTTCAAAGACCAGCTTAATTTTCACTCCTCTGTTGTATATTCTATAAACATTTATTGAGTACCTATTACATGCCATGCACTGGATCAGGCACTGGAAATACAACTGATAAATGAAAGCTGGTCCCCACTTCCAGAGAGTTTATAGGCTAGTACAAATAAGGTCAAGTAAGTTGGCAACTGGGTTTCCTAGGTTTCGCTAGTGGTAAAGAACCTGCCTGCCAATGCAGGAGACACAAAAGACACAGGTTTCATCCTTATGTCAGGAAGATCTCCTGGAGGAGGGCATGGCAACCCACACCAGTATCCTTGCCTGGAGAATCCCATGGACAGAGATGCTGGTAGGCTACAGTCCATAGGGTCACAAAGAGTCAGCCACTACTGAAGCAACTTGGCACTCACACAAGTTGGCAATTATGGTTTAGGATGAAATATTTTATCCTCTGGACAAGAATATTGACACTTAACCTGAGGCCCCATCCAGGCTTTTGCACCTAGGGTTGTTTCCAAGAGGAAACAAAATCTGTTAAGAATGTCAAGGTGGAAGGAGTAATATAAGACAAAGTCAAGGAAGAAGATGCCTGGCGTGTGGGCAGAGCAAGTCTGGAGGATAAGTCCTACCATGAAAACAGTGCCTGAGGCTAAAGGGAGAACACTTCCTAGCCAGGGAGCTGAAAGAATTCTGTCGGAAGGAGTGTGGTCTTCAATAAGGATGTGGTTGAAGTGGCTGAAAGGATTCTAATCCCAGAAAAGCACCACTAGCTGTTCAGTTCCATGCATGCCATGCTCTGGTTATAACCGATATCCAGCGTCACTGTTGTGGGTTGAATTGAATCTCCAAAAGTTTTATGTTGAAATCTTAACTTCCAGGAACCTCAGAATGAGAACTTATTTGGAAATAGGCTCATTGCAGATGTAGTTAGTTAAGATGAGGTCATTAGGGTGATTCTTGATCCAGAATGACTGGTGTCTTCATCAAATCGGGAAATCTGGGCACATGGCAGGCAAGAACATGGGGAGGATCCCATGTAAACAGGAAGGCAGAGATCAGGGTGATGCTTCTGTAAGCCAAGAGACGCCAAAGGTGGCTAGAAAACTCCCAGAGGCTCAGTGAAAGGTATGAAAGATTCCCTGGCATAGACTTTAGAATAAAGAATCCTGCTGACACCTTGATCTTGGACTTCTAGCCTCCAGAACTATGATAGAATTAATTTTTGTTTAAGCTACCCAGTTTGTGGTGCTTTGTTATTGAAGCCCCAGGAAGCAGATATAATCAGTACAAATACATTTTCATTCTTGCTTCTCTATTTCTCCTACTCTTCTTATGTGTATCCAGGGTCCATCCTTCTCTACTCTACCTGCAGAACTCTTCATCTCCAAGATCCAGCATCAGCATCTTTTCCCTGAAGACAGTCAGGCTGTCTCCTTCTGTGTTCCAAGTGTACTCAATACCCCCGCCTTAAAATACTTAACATCCTGGATTGTTATTGCTTGTGTCTTTACCACTTAAGCCAGACTCTCGGGGTATAACTAAAACTTGTTTTCTCTAGCCTTCCTCTTGATCTTAGAGGATGAAGCACTGACACCAGGAAATGTGTATTAAATAAATTATTTGGAAATTCTTGAGATTTTTGCTTCCTCCTCTTTTCTAATGCGTGGAGATCATCTCCTATCATGGGCCATGGACCACATGGTTCTTCCTTATGTCTGAGGTCAGTGGAGGGCCATGGGCTCCAGAGGGTTCCCTGTGATGCTGTTATTTCAGCTAAGCTCAGACATCACTGACGAGTCACTGAATGTGGGCACAGGTGGTGCTCCAAGTTCACTGACATTGATCCACCACTGTTCACTTCCGGTTTGATCCTACATCTTCCTCTCAACCTTAATGAAACAAAAAGATGAATACAGGCATTTAAGAGAGGCACTGTCTAGTGGCAGGCTTCCCAGATGGCGCTAGTGGTAAAGAACCCGCCTGCCAATGCAGAAGATGTAAGAGACACGAGTTCAATCCCTTTGCTGGGAAGATCCCCTGGAGGAGGGCATAGCAACCCACTCCAGTATTCTTGCCTGGAGGGAGAATCCCATGGACAGAGGAACATGGTGGACTAGAGTCCATTGGGTCACAAAGAGTCAGACATATCTGAAGCGACTTAGCATGCACACACTGGTTAGTGGCAATCTTATAATTGGCTAAAAGAAAGACTAGGTTTAAAGAAAAGACATAAATGAAAATACTTTGAAGAAAACTCAGTAGAGCTTGGTAAATAATTGGCTACAGATTCAAGATGAGGCCAGATTCATCTCAAAGTGTTGAATTCCAGGGAAATTTTGAATGCATTTACCTTAAATACAGAAGATGCCATGGCATGAACATCTCTCTCATATGAGTCCCTGTGTACCTTTCTACCTGGCCAGCACAAATACCCTGTACTCATCAGCCAAACAGGAGGCCCTGGGCACTCAGGGCTCTTTCCTTCCACAGTACTGCTCCCTCTGCTAAGACCTCCTGCCCTTCTTGGCTGCCTGGGAATTGCCTTCTTACCACCCGCTGTCTCACTCCAATGTCATCGTCTTTTGATGAGGTTGCCTCTTGTTCATTCTTCTGGAGTAGACTCCTGGCCCTCCCACTCTGTGTCACCACGTGGTAATGGACACCACGCTGCACATGGACTGCTCACCCACTTCTCCATCTCACACTTAGGAAACTGAACTGATGGAGAAGAGATGTAAGAGACATACAGAAATTAAAAGAAAACAACAACAACAATAAGCCACCAGCTTGTTGCAATTAATGTCAGATTGGCAAGACCAACATTTTGGGGGTTTTCTGCACACTTCTTCCTAGATATGCTGCTGCTGCTGCTAAGTCACTTCAGTCGTGTCCGACTCTGTGTGACCCCATAGATGGCAGCCCACCAGGCTCCCCCATCCCTGGGATTCTCCAGGCAAGAGCACTGGAGTGGGTTGCCATTTCCTTCTCCAATGCATGAAAGTGAAAAGTGAAAGTGAAGTCGCTCAGTTGTGTCCAACCCTTGGCGACCCCACGGACTGCAGCCTACCAGGCTCCTCTGTCCATGGGATTTTCCAGGCAAGAGTATTGGAGTGGGTTGCCATTGCCTTCTCCGTCCTAGATATGAAGATGGTCTCATCTAATTGCAGACTTTCCTTCAAGGAGATAAACCTCCCTCAGGGTTTACCCTGCTGAGGAGGCCAGAGTGAAAAGATCAACAGGTTCAGCTTAAAGTCAAGTCAACCAGAAATTCTGGGAAGGTCTGATTTAACCATGGGTTGAACATTTTCTCTGGTGGCTCAGACAGTAAAGAATCTGCCTACAATGCAGGAGATTCCAGTTTGATCCTTGGGTCAGGAAGATCCCTGGAGATGGGAACAGCTACCCATCCAGTACTCTTGCCTAGAGAATTCCATGGACAGAAGAGCACGGGGTTGCAAAGAGTCAGACATGACTGAGTAACTAACATTTTTGCTTTCAAGCCATTTTCCAATCGTCTCCCACAAGAACTAGATGTGTGTGAGGGATGGAAAGGAGAGGCTTCTATCCTTACAATTGGAGAGGCAGAGTTCCCATACTGTGAGTGAGGGCAGAAGAGTGGAGGAGAAGGGACAAACCCCTCTATAGTTCTGCCTTCTTAGCAGAAAAACCCTGCATACCACTTTCATAGAAATTATCACAATTTAAATTCAAACTCTTTGTTATTACTTATTTACTATTTTTTATCTGTCTGCCTCCCCAGATTACAAACTCGCAGACAGTGAAGATTATATCTTGTTCATGAATGCACAAACTTGATTCTTAACATGTGTTTAATAATTCTTTTGTTAAATGAACAGGTGAATAAGAGCCAAGGGTCAAAGCTAGAAAAAAATGCCCAAAGATGCCTTCCAAAGCGACAAGGAAGAAAAGAGAAAGAATCAATGTTATGTATCATTCCAGACCATGCAAGTGAGTGTGTGAAAGAAGGGGTGTCTTAATGCTGACCAGAGCTGTGCCTGATGCTAGGGTGTGTAAAAGGACTAAGCTAAGTGACAGGGGAAGGGTTTGTAACGGGGCCATCCTCCTGTTACAGAGATCTGTTACATTTGGACTTGTTATGGGAATCAGCACAAGTGTGAGCTCCCCCTGGGCTCATGGACACGTCTATGGAGCTCATTAGAAGCATTCTAATGTAACCTGGCAGCTGCTTTTCAGGCCAGGTTACAACCAAGGAGGAGATGCTCACTCTCAGATTTCCTGAGAGGGTGGTTTTTGGGGACCTGCACAGAAGCCAGAATGCCTGGAGAAGGGGAAGCAATGTGGCAGGGCCTCACCAGTGTGGTGGGGCTTCACCCCACCCTGGAACTAGCGGCTCCAGCAACTCTGCCCTTATCTGTTTTCTATATGGGCTTTCCATCTGAGATTTTATTTGAAGACAATGTTCTGATACAAAACATAGTTTGCAAACCATTCAGGTAGTCATAAAGGTCTCTGAAGGGTACACTGTTCAGTTCATCTTTCAGATAAAGCATAAGTCCAATTCAAATTAGCCCAGGAAGAAAAGGTGATGGACCAAAAGGACATCAGGGTTCTCACTGAGTCAGGAACCAGGATATTTGGGGATCCCTTAGATTGTGGTCAGGCCCCCAGAGGCGCCTGCTTTCTCCTTAAGAGGGCACTTAAGGAGAAAAGCATTGGGGAAGATCTCCATTGACCCTGTTTGTAGCACGTTCCTAAAACTGAGCCTTTGCCAACGGGCCCCGTGCCTTCCCCTGCAGCTAGAGAATCAGGGATCATTACATGGAGGAAGCACATTTATGCAAAAACAACATCTTGTCAGAACACGCTGATGTGCTGGCAGAAGTGATTAAGCTGCCGGCTACCTGTCCAGGTGGACTTTGTCTAGAGAGAGGCTTTAAAGGGACAGGACCACAGCTTCTCTGAAAAGTAGAACCATGTGATAACTTTTCGTTTCTCCAGCAAACACTGAACAAATTCCAAAGTGCATCTTATACTCAGAATCAGCTCTGAACTTTCTTTGTTAGTGGTTGAATGAGCAATGCTACCAACCTCATTTTTCCCCATCTGGTTTCCATTTTCTAGTTTTTCTATTTGTTTTATTGCTGGCTTGTTGCTCTCTCCACATTCCACACCTTTCCCTCAGAAGCTCCCAGGTCAAAAGGTCAGTATTAGTTGTCTCTTGCTGCTGTAACAAATTACCACAAACTGAGAAACTGAAAACAACTCCCATTTATTACGTCCAAGTTTCCATGGGTCAGACATCCAGGCACAGCATGGGTCACTGCTTCTCTGTTTAGAATCTTGAGAGGTCAAAATCAGGGTATTGACTGGGTCATATTCGTTTCTCAAGTTTCTGGCAAGAATCCACTTCTGTGCTCACTCAGATTGTTCCTGAATTCAGTGCCCTACAGCTGTAGGACTGAGGTCTCACTTCCTTGCTGGCTGTCAGCTGGGAGACTCTGTGCTTCTCGGCCACCTGTATTCCTCCTCCTTCCCCTTCTGGCTTCACGCTAGCAACAGTGCATAGATTCCTCAAGCGTCACATCACTCCTACTTCTCCTTCTGCCATGTTGCTTGACCTCAAGACAAAGAAAAGTCTCTATTCTTAAGGTTGGACGTGATTGGGCCCACCTAGATGATTCAGGATAATAATCTCCCTGTTTTAAGGTCCATAGCCTCAGTTTCATCTGAAAAGTCCCTTTTTGCTTTGTAACATATTAGTCAGAGGTCTCCAGAAAAATGAAAACAATAAGAAACCAGGTATGCAGATAGATGATAGATAGAAAGATAGATGATAGATAGATATAGATAGATAGATAAATGATAGCTTACTGATAGATAATGGAGAAAGAGAGATTTATTTTAAGGAGTTGGCTTACATTTTATGGAGGCTGACAAGTCCAAAACCTACAGGGTAGAGACAGGGAGGAAAGCTGATGTTGTAGTACAAGTCTGAGGACCTTATGCAGCAGAGTTCCGTCTAGCTCAAAAATCTCCAACTTGGTTCTGTTCAGACCTTCAGCTAATTGATGAGGACCACTCACATTATGGAGTATGTCCTGTTTTGCTCAAAGACCACCAGTTTTAAATGTTAATCTGCAGTTGGCTATGCCAACAATGTGTTACAAGATTGTTTTTCTTGTTCTCATTGTTACACATATTTAGGGCACTGTTTCCTTTTATTTTTTTGTTAAGGAAAGTTAACATTTCTAAGAGAAAAAAAGCAATGACATTCAAGTTGTCCATTAATTCTGTTAGCTTATATGTTTTAGTCATTTGTAAATCTCTTCTCAGAAAATGTCTTCAGAACCAATATAATATTGTAAAGTAATTAGCCTCCAATTAAAATAAATAAATTTTAAAAAATAAATAAATTAAAACCAAAAAAAAAAAAAAAAAAATGTCTTCACAGAAACATCCAGAATAATGTGACCAATATCTGGGCGTGTGGTTCAGTCAAGCTGAGACATAAAATTAATCCATCACCCATAACATATTCATAGATCCAGGGACCAGGGTGTCAACAAGGTTAGACACTAACTGCACCATTTAAGATACTCAAGAGAGATAACACTGGGACTTAGAATAACCAGCTTTCCAGGAAAATGAACAGACCTCTCTGTGGTTCTATTGCTTTAGTCTGGCATATGCTCACAAAGACCCTCTAAAGATGGAAGGGTTCCCTTGAAGTGACAAGTCCCTGGGTGCAGTCTGAACCCCAGGGTTGCAGTTTCCTTGTCACCCTCTCACCTCTGAGGGAATGATGAAGTGAGGGAATGATGAAGTGAGGGAGTGACAGAGGCCCTGGGAGAGAGGAAATGGACCCAAGCAAGAAAAGGTGAATGGGATAGGGAGGGGACAAGTTAGTTCAGTTCAGTTCGATTCAGTTGCTCAGTTGTGTCCGACTCTTTGCGACCCCATGAATCTCAGCACGCCAGGCCTCTCTGTCCATCACCATCTCCTGGAGTTCACTCAAACTCACATCCATCGAGTCGGTGATGCCATCCAGCCATCTCATCCTCTTGTCATTCTCTTTTCCTCCTGCCCCCAATCCCTCCCAGCATCAGAGTCTTTTCCAATGAGTCAACTCTTCACATGAGGTGGCCAAAGTACTGGAGTTTCAGCTTTAGAATCATTCCTTCCAAAGAACACCCAGGGCTGATCTCCTTTAGAATGGGCTGGTTGGATCTCCTTGCAGTCCAAGGGACTCTCAAGAGTCTTCTCCAACACCACAGTTCAAAAGCATCAATTCTTTGGCACTCAGCTTTCTTCACAGTCCAACTCTCGCATCCATACATGACCACTGGAAAAACCATAGCCTTGACTAGACGGACCTTTGTTGGCAAAGTAATGTCTCTGCTTTTCAATATGCTGGGGACAGGTTAGGTAGTCCTCAAAGTGAGGGTTCCCTGGCCACAGAACTCCTCATCCTCTTGCTTTTCCTGCAGAAGTCTGGGCCTCCCCAGCTTGTCCCCTCTCTGCAGACCTGCCTGTCCCTGCTTTATGGACAGCACTCCTTATGGCCCCTGACTGAGGCTTAGCATCCTCAGGCCCTGGGGCTGCATATTTACCCACGATTCTTATCTTTAAACTACCTGAAAAGAGCTGCTTGATTATAGGTCCCTTACTGCTTGAGGTACTGGAATCCAATGGGACCCTTGATGACTATCTATTGGTCTTTCCTCTTTTCTCTTCAGTCTCTCCTTTATAATTTTCCCCTTTCATATGAAAACAACTTTTAGGAATTATTTTTAATAGATATACTTAAATGACTTTATCTTAGGGGTATACATATCAAAGCTGTTGGAAGTGTTCCTAAATGATAAATTTTCTATTGCACACCTAAAAACTCTCTGCCATGGAAAAGCCAGGACTACTTCTCAGACATCTCCACCAGACACCTCTTGGGACTCTCTTGCCTATCTCCCCTCTCACCAGTATCCCTTTCAAGACCTAATTACCCTTCATTCCTTCACAAGCAAACTTGTTATCCCAAAAAGCAGAACTAAGTGTGCATGCATGCTAAGTTGCTTCAATTAGGTCCAACTTTGCAACTCAATGGACTGTAGCCTTCCAGACTCCTCTATCCATGGGATTCTCCAGGCAAGAATACCGGAGTGGGTTGCCATGCCCTCCTCCAGGGGATCTTCCCTACCCAGGGATCGAATCCTATCTCTTAAGTCTCCTGCATTGGCAGTCAAGTTCTTTACCACTAGTTCCACCTGGGAAGTCCAGAAACAAGTGTAGTTCTTATTAAACTAAAGTGACTTTGTTTGATTAACATAACTCTTAGGCCCATCCCATTTCAAACATGTCTCAAAGCTGGAGACAGTGTAAAATAAACAACTATATACTGTCAGGCCCAAAAGATAGATAAGGGACTTTGCAGATAGTAGAAATTAAGGGGAAACATGCATACATGAGGGATGAAACATGGCCACACCACACCATGGAGGGACAGTGGAAAAGCACAGAGGGAACTATGCTGAATGACCATCTGGGAAAGAAGATACCAAAATCCACCCAGAACCAAGATCCCTAAAAAGTAAAAATGGTTTCCCCTCCTGAATAAGAGGGAAGAGATTTGCTGCAAAGAGATCTGAGTGGAAAATAAGAGAAGAAACCATCAGCTTGATAATCTGAGACCCCAGGTATGGCCAAACACATGTGAGGGTCCAAATTTACCTGCCCTGAATGGTACAGGATCAAACTCAGAACAGTCACCATCAGATCTCATCTCAGACAAGTGGAAATCATGGGTGCTGGAAAAAAGATAGGTTCATGTCTGGAATGTTTTCCATTTGCTTTTTCATTTCCGATCTTTCCTGTGCTCTGCTTTGTGCCTGAAAGCATTGACCTGGACCACCTTGGGATTTCCTCACCCTCCGTAACCCACTCCTTTCCTCCAAGGAGAGTGCAGAAAGGCTATACAGCATGGCTAGGGGAAATCCAACAGAGATTAGTGCCAAAACAACAAAAGTGAGACATGCAGGCATGGCGGTTTGTACTGCTTCCTTGGGTAACTTATTTTGCTAGAGCCAACACTAAAGAGTCAGATTCAATGAAGCAGTAGTGCATTGGAAGGACTGATGCTGAAGCTCCAATACTTTGACCACCTGATGCAAAGAGCAGACTCATTGGAAAAGACCCGGATCCTAGGAAAGATTGAGGGCAGGAGGAGAAGAGGGCAGCAGAGGATGAGATGATTGAGTCAGCATCACGGACTCAAACAACATGAATCTGAGCAAACTCCAGGAGATAGTGAAGGACAGCGAAACCTGGCATGGGGTTGCAAACGGTTAGACATGACTGAGTGCCTGAACAACAACAAACACCAGAGGAGTCACAGAGATGACAATTTAGGACCCACCCAGGAAGTGGCGAGGTATCTCCCCCGCCCACCCTCCCCCTGCCCCAGTGTCAGGTGCGGTATTTTTCCTAACACAGCCCCCAGCATCAGACAGGCAGCTCATTAGATGTTGAAATGGTGAATTCTGCCCCCGCCCTCATTCTAATACTCCCTTTAGGAAGGGAAATAAGGACTAATCCGTGGGGCAAGGTCCATAGGAACATTACCTTGGGCTCTGTCTGTTCCCTCCTTTCTGTCTTGACATTATTTGGAGAACTTTTGCCCTATTCACAGACCATCATGCTCTTTTACACTGATGGAACCAGACTAACTGAGTCTGATAAGCACAGTAGCAATACCCCAGAGGACTTATTGCTGCACATGGATGCATGGGGTGGAAGACAAACTTTGCCCAAATTTAGGGCTGCCACAGTGGTTCAGTTTCTGGGAGCCAGTGGTCTGGGACTTGGCAGTGTTTGTCCCAGAAGGAGTTACTATTATGGGTTGGGTCCCCCCAGAAGACAGGCTCTGAGATGGAGATTCATACACATATAAGCAGCTAGCTCACTAGATGTGGTCCTGAGATCCACACACATTGAGGGAAGAAAGAAACATGATCAAGGATGAGGAAGACACTGATGCTTCAGTCACCCGCAGGGCTCACAGGGAGATCTGAAGCTGGTAGGGTTTTCAGCTTTGGCCCAAATCAGGGCAAGGATTTCCAGTTTTGGAAGGACTAGGTGTTCAAAATAGCTGAGAAGGGGGCATGACTTTGGGGATGATTTAGACAGTAAAGAATCTGCCTGCAGTGCAGGAGACCTGTTTTCAATCCCTGGGTCAGAAAGATCCCCTGGAGAAGGGAATGGCTACCCACTCCAGTATTCTTGCCTAGAGAATTCCATGGACAGGGAGCCTAGAGGGATACAGTCCACAGGGTCACAAAGAGCCGGACACGACTGAGTGACACACTTTGACTTACTCTCATATCCTTAGCTGAGGCCAGTTTCCAGAGGGCTGACCTCTGAAAGCGTCTGTCTTCTAGCTTGAAGAAGTTCTTTAGATTTGGAGACAACAAATGCCACATATTGTGTGTGTGTGTGTGTGTGTTCACTTAGTATTTAGCTGTCAGTTTTGAGCAAGGCCAGGGTTCTGGCATAAATCCTACTACTTGGACCTTAGGACCCAGTAAAGTCAAAGAAAATGTGAACAGTCAGATGCTCTGTGGGGCCTCAGGAATCTTCATCATGAGGATCATGACATGGGCCACTCCAGCCTCTACCTCCTGCCTTGTTACTAAGCCTGGAAAGATCAAAAATCTCAGTATGGGGCATCAAGTGGCCCTAAGTTCCCATGATAAACTCATTGCTATTTGATTCACCAAACCATAAAATTGGACTTGCATTGAAATGTCACATGATAAAAATGGAAGTGACAAAAATGGGACAGAGTCTGATTGAGGCCAGAAGACCTTAGTAAAGTCAAAGAGTAGGGAGTTCATGTATCCACAGGACCCATTTCTATTGCTTGTGTTTTCCTAGGAACTCATAAGTGTGATCATGCAAGACCTGGTCATGCAAGAGGAAAAAGTGGGAGTCTGTGCACAAACAAACCCACACAGGGCCAAAGCACTAATCCCAAGAGGGCAGCCACTGCCTTGGCCTCACTCAGAAGCTCTGGAGGAAAACCTGAGTGGCCCAAGCCCTAGGGCAGGGTCCAGGTACCATGGAAGGATGAATGGCTTAGACTTATTTCTAGGCTGATCTGCCTCTTGAGAAATCTGTATGCAGGTCAGGAAGCAACAGTTAGAACTGGACATGGAACAACAGACTGGTTCCAAATAGGAAAAGGAGTACGTCAAGGCTGTATATTGTCACCATGTTTATTTAACTTATATGCAGAGTACATCATGAGAAATGCTGGACTGGAGGAAACACAAGCTGGAATCAAGATTGCTGGGAGAAATATCAATAACCTCAGGTATGCAGATGATACCACCCTTATGGCAGAAAGTGAAGAGGAACTAAAAAGCCTCTTGATGAGAGTGAAAGTGGAGAGTGAAAAGGTTGGCTTAAAGCTCAACATTCAGAAAACGAAGATCATGGCATCTGGTCCCATCACTACATGGGAAATAGATGGAGAAACAGTGGAAACAGTGTCAGACTTTATTTTTCTGGGCTCCAAAATCACTGCAGATGGTGACTGCAGCCATGAAATTAAAAGACGTTTACTCCTTGGAAGGAAAGTTATGACCAACCTAGATAGCATATTCAGAAGCAGAGACATCACTTTGCCAACAAAGGTTCACCTAGTCAAGGCTATGGTCTTTCCTGTGGTCATGTATGGATGTGAGAGCTGGACTGTGAAGAAGGCTGAGCGCCGAAGAATTGATGCTTTTGAAGTGTGGTGTTGGAGAAGACTCTTGAGAGTCCCTTGGACTGCAAGGAGATCCAACCAGTCCATTCTGAAGGAGATCAGCCCTGGGATTTCTTTGGAAAGAATGATGCTAAAGCTGAAACTCCAGTATTTTGGCCACCTGATGCGAAGAGTTGACTCATTGGAGAAGACTCTGATGGTGGGAGGGATTGAGGGCAGGAGGAGAAGGGGACGACAGAGGATGAGATGGCTGGATGGCATCACTGACTCGATGAATGTGAGTCTGAGTGACCTCCGAGAGCTGGTGATGGATAGGGAGGCCTGGCGTGCTGCAGTTCATGGGGTCGCAAAGAGTCGGACACAACTGAGCGACTGATCTGATCTGATCTGATAGTGTCTCTTTCTTGTTTTCTTTGTTTCCCTCACTCTAGTACATGAGCACACTGGCAATGCTGACAACTTTACATTTCTGTTGTGAAGACTAGGTCAGCGTCACCATGAAGCAGTTAAAGAGGCTCATACATTCCTTGTGCTGAAGGCAGGAGGAGGCTGGTTTCTGCCCCTGCAAATTCACTTCCTACTCCCCCCAGTCTGCTCTCTGCTGCAGAATACTAAGCCATGGGCATCATATTAGGTGGCCTGTGTGCCCTTGGCTTCTGGCTGGGTTTGGTCAGTCCCAAGAGGATGTAGTAAGGAGAAGGAAAGGAAGATCTGGGTTTTTAAGTCTCTGCATTCTTCTTCCAGAGAAGCCTCTAGGCATTAGCTTTCTCACTGAAGATCAACCTCTCTCTGGGGCCCGGTCACCCCTTCTTCCCTGAGCCCAGGATGGGGAGGGCTTTGCTGCTACTAAGGTGCTGGAGACTGCACTGCCCCTTGTGGTTCTCCTAGGCCTGCTCCCTTGTAAATCATTCCTTTGTTGGTAAACCTCCTTGAATTACTTTATTTTCAGTGTTCTTTCTTTTACCTGAGGGACTCTGAGGTTGTTCTCAAATAGCATCACTATATAAAGAAGTTTTTGCCATCAGTGAGACACAGAATTGCATGAACATCCAAAGAGAGAACTTAAAGAGGAGAAGCCAGAAGTCCTCTCATGAGAGAGACTGTCATTCCAAGAAGGGGCAGACTGCCCCAGACAGAAGGGACTGTACCAGCAGAGGCTGGCAGGTACGTGTCAGGGCAGCAGAGACCGACAACTGACCATGGTATGTGGTCAGACAGGAGGAGGGGGAATCACAGCTGGACATGTGGATGGGATCTGGAGTAACTGAAGGCTCTCAGGAGGTGACAGACCAAGAAGTGACCTCAGGTCACAACCCAGAAGCAGTGAGATCAACATTCAGAATGCTTCAAGATGAGAAGGTAGTCAGGGAAGGAGAGGTTGAACAGGAGTCAGACCTGGGCATGGACAGCGGAAACAGGGAGGAAGGAGAATCTGTGCAGCCCATTGGGCAGAGGAACCCAGGTGTGAAGGAGAAGTAGCACAGGTGGCCCATCCTGGGAGGACCCACATGATCTATTGGGGTCTCACTGTTTGTTGATCAAGGGTGGGTCTTCTCAGCCAGCCCCCAGCCTTCATCCTGTTTACACTCAAATTCAGTTATACTTGCTTAAGTGACCTAGGTACAGTCCTGAAGTTCTGGAGAAAACAGACATAAATGACAATCTGTCCTTTCCTTCAACTCCCAACATTAAGCAGAACTCAGAGCTGCAGTGCAAGGTGTCAGAGGACTAAGAAAAATACATCTGGTCAACCCCAGGGTGCTAATGAGGTGGCACCTGGGTAGGGCCTGAGAGGAGAGAAAAGGAACCTTTGAAGTCAAATGAGCTCATGTGCTCAGAACAAAGTCAACCAGCCTGGGGTTGGATCATCTTCATTTAGTTGATGAGTTTTAGATAAGAAGTCTTTTATTCACCCACCAAATGTGTAAAGTTTATTTCATCCTACAAAGGATGCTCACTTTCATCTCAGGCCCTGCCCTTTTTCTAAGCTCCCCAACTATCCCTGTGGCCAGGGCATTCTCACTATTTTGTCAACTAGATTTATTAGCAGTATTTATTTTTAAAAATCCTAGAAGTACAAAGCATTATTTGGAAGTCTGAAATTTGAAACCCAGAAATGTCGAAAAATAGAAGAAGCTGGTAAAATACATGTAGTGTGGTGGGGAAAGGCCAACCACACAAAACAAAAAAATAAAAACAAGTATTGGTTTATAAAGTTTGGAGTAATACTTATAGTGTGATTCCATGTTCAAATAAACAAGAGCAGCAACAGAAACCACCCAATCTACATTATTCCATATGGACACACTGGGGATAACATTAGTACCTTAGAAATGGAGGTTGGAAAGCTGATATTATCAACTTTTCCAGGAACTCTTTCTGTAACCTTCAACTTGGCATAATAAGCATCAAACCACATAGCTCTATTACTAATTACCAGTGTAAACTAGATAAGCTTCACTAACTACTGGGTATGAGGCCACAGGGAGAAAGGGTTTGAACCAGATGGTGTCTGAAGTCTTGCAGGCATGTGCTAGTACACACCCACCTTTCATATCACAGTGCTGGCTTACCCTCATGACCACCATTTATACTTACAGGATGGTTAATTGTCATCCCTATTTAGAAGATGAGGAAACTGAGACTAGTGGAGCTAAAATGAATTTCCCAAAGTCACGAAGACAAGCTCTTCTCATTATATCCCTCTCCCCCAAATATGCCTCCAAACTTGAAAGGAGAAAAGGCACCAAAGAGAAACAAGCAGAAGGACATACTTTGAAGGTATAAGAAATCAGAATCCTTAGCCAGCATGAGGAAGCCCAGAAGCAGCGCCATTTGAACTCAGAACCCCAAGTTGGATGTCAGTGGCATCTTAGGAAGTCCTGGTTTCCCACAAGGCAAGGAAACTCTTCTGCCCCATCCCAGTCATCAACTGTAGTCCTATTGTTCAGAGAGGGTAACATACGAGGTCACTGGAGTGAAGGACATGCTTCCTTCCCTTTTCTTTTTCCAATTGTACCTGTGCCCCAGGCTGTGTGGATGTGCCCCTCAATGCCCTTGGAGAGGATAGACAAGGTGGCCAAGGTCACTGCCCTCACCTACACATTAGTGACTCTTGTTAGGCAGCCAGGGCCCATGCTGAAGCCTCCCTGGGGTGAGGTTTTCTCTTGTGCAAATGCTTGCAAAGTGAAACCCCAGGCTCCTCCTGAGGTGCTCAATCACAAGGTCTGTATGACTGCTTCAAGCCATCAGTCATGTCACCAGGTCACACGCCATAACCAAGAGCTCTAGCCTGACCTCGGGTGAGTGGCACTCAAATAGTCTGGTTACAGTGCTCCGTATGGTCATAACCTTCACAGGTGGAGCCTCAGAAACCACCTGCCACACCAAGCTAACTTGATGGCACATCACACAGGAGTCTGGATGATTAACAACAATGCTTGTCTTGTGGATGAGGGTGCGGAGGGTGGCATCACCTGACAACACAGAATGACTGCCTTTGACCAGTCAGTTAAAACTGTTCATGAAAGCTGATTGGGTGTCCTCAGGTGTGACCAGCATGCCTATGAAGAGGAGCATGCCCACCCTAGGCTTGTGGGGATGACCAAACAACACTCCACATTGGGCAGATGAATGGAACAGCTGTTTGTCAGGCATGTACCCCCTCAGCCAGGAAGATGAGGATGCTGGGCAGCATGGAGGGCTGTGAGATCAGCAAGGGACACACTTGGGAGCAGAGTGAACTAGCAGGAACCCTGGGAGCAGACTCTGGAGTGACAAGAGGGTGAGGTGGCTCTGGTCTCCCAGGGAGCAGGAGACTGGTCTGTTTGAATAATTCTGAAGGCTGGCAGAGAAAGGAAACCTGCAACTCAGGGGTGAGCAAGAAGTGGCCAGCTCCACTTGGTAAAGAGCCTGGCTGGGGAGGCCTAATGCGTGGTTGCAGAATGGGGAGCAGAGCTACAGTTCAGCCATTCCAGATGCTCCTGCTTTCCCTGAATGTAGAGATACTCAGTTGCTGCTGCTGCTAAGTCGCTTCAGTCATGTCTGACTCTGTGCGACCCCATAGACGGTAGCCCACCAGGCTCCCCCATCCCTGGGATTCTCCAGGCAAGAATACTGGAGTGGGTTGCCATTTCCTTCTCCAATACTCAGAGTATTGGGCCTTAATTGTGGGCCTAAAACCACACTGAACAATGAATAACACTCCCTCCAAGAAAGCCATTCCCTCCAGGGGATCTTCCTAACTCAGAGATTGAACCCAGGTCTCCTGCATTGCAGGAAAATTCTTTATTGTCTGAGCCACCAAGGAAGCAGAACGAGATAAACTATCATACTTCAGAGTACAGAAATAAAGAGAAAATCTCATGAGATTGTATTCTAGTACAATGGCTTTCAAGTGCCTTTAGACTTGTAAAAGCATTATCAGAATCTGAAAAATTATGAGGAACTGCTTTAAATACTTTTAAGTAACATAACTTTTGACATAGAAATTCTGCATGAAATTAAACTAACAAATGTGAATATAAAATAAAGGCATTTTTCAGGAATAGAAATTTCATTGTTCCTTTCTCAGGAAGCTTCTGGAGGGTGTCTTTCACTGAAACAAAAGATTAGACTCAAAAGGGAAAGATGTAAATTAGAGAAAGCAGTTGTCCAACTCAAGAAACTGAAATGAGTTTCTGCAGTCATTTGAAAACACTTGGTGAAGAACACTCAGATCACTGCTGATTATGGGATGTGAGGAGCAGCTGGTCCTAAGCGGAAAAGGTCAGAGGACAGAGAAAAGTCAGAGAATGCAAACACTCAGTAGAGTGGGAGGAAGTAGACATGAGGGTGTGAGACAAAATTGCTGTGGAAGCTGAGGATGTTGAGAACAATGGGGGTTAAATTAATCATAATTGCATAGAAAATTAATCAACTAGATAATAATAAATATCATCAGATTCACAGTTAAAAATAAAGCTCTGCAGAAAAGATCATTATTATATTATGAAGCTCACTGTAAATCAGTGCAGTTTAGTTGCTCAGTTGTGTCCAACTCTTTGCAATCCCATGGACTGCAGCACACCAGGCTTCTATGTCCATCATCAACTCCCAGAGCTTACTCAGACTCATGTCCATTGAGTTGGTAATGCCATCCAACCGTCTCATCCTCTGTCATCCCCTTCTCCTCCCACCTTCAATCTTTCCCAGAATCAGGGTCTTTTCAAATGAATCAGTTCTTCACATCAGGTGGCTGAAGTATTGGATTTTCAGCTTCAGCATCAGTCCTTTCAATGAATATTCAGGACTGATTTTGAAGGAAAGTTACATGGTTCAAAATAGCCTGAAGTTAAAACTCCCCTCCAGGTCCTCCCCACCATTCTATGCAAAACAAAGAACTCTCTCACCCGAAGAAAAAAATGGACATTAAGATTCATTACGCCTAGCACCCAGCTGGTTCAGCCTCTGGTCGATCTCCAAAATTCCTTGCCCCGGCCGTTTAAGACATAACTACTGTGAACAACCTTGGAAAAGAACAGGCCCCCTTAAGACAATAACTTTCCACATACACGCCTGTATATACTTACTCTTGTCTTGGGTAAAGTAAGTACTGCAGCTTACTAATCTTACTGCTGCCCCTTCTCACCTAATTAAAGGTAATCTGTTCTTGTAAAGTGCCGGTCTCATTCTTTTTTTGAACCTCGCCTTCTCTAACTCCCTTACCTTACAGATTTCCTTTAGGATAGACTGGTTGGATCTCTTTGCTGTCCAAGGGACTCTCAAGAGTCTTCTCCACCACAGTTCAAAAGCACCAGTTCTTTGGCACTGAGCTTTCTTTATAGTCCAACTATCACATCCATACATGACCACTGGAAAAACCATAGCTTTGATTAGATGGACTTTGTTGGCAAAGTAATATCTCTGCTTTTTAACATGCTGTCCATTATGGTAATAGCTTTTCTTCCAAGGACAAGTGTCTTTTAATTTCATGGCTGCAGTCACCATCTGAAGTGATTTTGGAGACCCCAAAAATAAAGTCTCTCACTGTTACCCCATCTTTTGCCATGAAATGATCAGACCAGATGCCATGATCTTAGTTTCCTGAATGCTGAGTTTGAAGCCAACTTTTTCACTCTCCTCTTTCACTTTCATCAAGAGGCTCTTTTAGTTCTTTGCTTTCTGCCATAAAGGTGGCTGCTGCTGCTGCTAAGTCACTTCAGTCATGTCCGACTCTGTGCGACCCCACGGATGGCAGCCCACCAGGCTCCCCTGTCCCTGGGATTCTCCAGGCAAGGACACTGGACTGGGTTGCCATTTCCTTTTCCAATGCATGAAAGTGAAAAGTGAAAGTGAAGTTGCTCAGTTGCATCAGACTCCCAGGGGCCCCATGGACTGCAGCCTACCAGGATCCTCCGTCCATGGGATTTTCCAGGCAAGAGTACTGGAGTGGGTTGCCATGGTCTTCTCTGAATAAGGGTGGTGTCATCTTGCATATCTGAGGTTATTGATATTTCTCCTGGCAATCTTGATTCCAGCTTGTGCTTCATCTAGTCCAGCATTTCTCATAAGTACTCTACATATCAGTTAAATAAGCAGGGAGACAATATACAGTCTTGGCGTACTCCTTCCCCTATTTGGAACCAGTCTGTTGTCCCATGTCCAGTTTTAACTGTTGCTTCTTGGCCTGCATACAGATTTCTCAAGAGGCAGATCAGGTGGTCTGGTATTCCCATCTATTTCAGAATTTTCCAGTTTCTTGTGATCCACACAGGCTTTAGTCAATAAAGCAGAAACAGATGTTTTTCTGGAACTCTCTCACTTTTTTGATGATCCAACAGATGTTGGCAATTTGATCTCTGGTTCCTCTGCCTTTTCTAAATCCAGCTTGAACATCTGAAATTTCACGGTTCATGTACTATTGAAGCCTGGCTTGGAGAAGTTTGAACATTACTTTATTAGCGTGTGAAATGAGTGCAATTGTATGATAGTTTGAGAATTCTCTGGCATTGCCTTTCTTTGGGATTGGAATGATTTACCAAATAATGTAAACACAGTGTTTTTCCAACTGATATTATGTTATATTTAGTGTCTGAATAAGTAAACTATAAAACCTGTGTCACAGAGGCAAAGGGAATGTTACCATATTATTCATATTATTTGCCCATTTTAGAGAGGAGGCTATCCATATTAATTTAAAAAATCTGTATATTTTAGATATTAATAAAAATTTTATATATTTATATTCTGCCAGCCTATTACCATTTGTTGTTTTGTCTACAGTGTCTCTCGTAGATGAGAAAAACTTCATACAGTAGCAACATGTATGCTACACTAAAATGTGCCCAGTACTGCTCTAAATATTTTCATGTGTTGTTATTTGATACATATTTTTATTCATGCATGCATGCTGTCACTTCAGTGGTGTCCAGCTCTTTGTGACCCTATATACTGTAGCCTGCAAATCTCTGTCTGCGTGATTCTCCAGGCAAGAATATTGAAGTGGGTTGCCCGTGCCCTCCTCAAGGGATCTTCCCAAACCAGGGATTAAATCTATGGCTCTTAGGTCTTCTGCATTGGCAGGCAAGTTCTTTACCAGTAGTGCCACCTAGGAAGTCCCATATATTTTTATATTGCCTATAATAAAATCTCCTAAATTTTCTCATCTTTAAATTTTTGCTTTTCAACTTTATTTAAGAAATCCTCTCAGTTTTATCAGTCAGCATTTGTTTTGGTAACAAACAATCCCAAAGCCTCAAATGCTTGAAAATATTAAGGGATTATTTCTTATTTATGTTGTAGGTTGGCAGCAGGTCAGCTGTGGTTCTTTGCCATATGCCTGCCTCATGGTAGGATCCAGGCCTGTCTGGGGCCAGCTATTCTTAGGGGAAGAATGGAAAAGAGAAACCTAGAAGTTGTGCAACTATTTTTAAAGTGTCTTCAGGGCTGTGCAACCAGCTCCTTCCTCAGTCACACTTCATTACCCACAGCAAGTCACATAGTCAAGTGTGAACTGAAGCTGCCACTGAACCTGGGATGATATAACAGTATTACAATTTCCCATCACCTCAAAGTCACAGTAGGGTTTCTTCCATTACACTTTTTCCTCAACAGAGAAGCATATATATATTTATATAGTAAATGTGCATTGGGGGTGGGGGGGTGAAGGGGGTGAGCACATACTGGAAGAATATACATGCAAATATATGTAAAGCCACTAACCTCTATTAGCCAAGGCCTGGGGAGTCCACAAGCACCGTGTAGATGCCCTCTCTGCCCTGTAATATTTTTTTTTTTCTCTCCTTGTATCACAGTGGCCTATCACGATCTAGCCTGCAGACACTTTCAATAGTAGATAGTATGGAACTTACAAAATTGGTTTTAATTATAATACAAATTGATTAAGGTTACCTCCCTGTCAAATATTTCCTTTACCCATAAAATCAGATCATTGCAATTCTTCATGACATTTTTTTTCTTTGTATAAAGGAAAGGAAGGAAAGTTAATCCTGAAATCTCTGGATATCTATGTTCCCAAAACTAAGTTGTTAATCTTCTTCAAAGCATTCTTAATATAGTCATCATTTTCCTAGAGGTGCTGTACATGTAATAGAATCATTATATGTTCCTGTGGACCTGTTTCCCTGGGCAAACAGAGAATCATTTGAAATGTATTGTGTGGAGCCTTGCAAAAGGGCATGAAGAGAAACACTGTGCTCAGAGGAAGCAATTTCCGGGGCTTTCTTTGTGGAGTGTGCATCCTTTGTCAAGTTGCTTAGCCTGGTAAGAAAGCCATGGCGATTCAATCCTCCCATGACAAAGTGCCTTTGTAGTGCCAAATAGCTAAATGGCATATTTTTTCCCATGGACTTTCAATATTTTATTCATGAATTCTGGAGACAATATGATTTTGTATGTTAACAGAAAGTCAGAACGAAGAAAAATTAAAACTCCCACAGAGTACAATGTCCTGAGTTGTGCAGTCTGAGGCAATTTGTCTTTGTGGACATAAATTTTAGCCTCTTAAGAAAAAAAAATAGAATTGACAATATTTTCTTTGAATAATAGATATTTAAAATATTTGTTATTTTATTCTAATTCTGCTTGCCTTGGAATCAACACAGGCACTTAAGCCAACCTCTGCCCTGGCTTAGGTGCCAAGATAATCACTGGATGTTGCCCATCCCCTACCCCTTCATTTAAACAACATACAGAGTAGCAGATCTGGAAGGCATTCCTATGAGAATCAAATTATATAATGTATACATCTGTATAAATTAAGAAACAACATTTGAAAAGTTAGACTTGTTCCTCTCTTGGCTTACAAGGAGAAAACTGGATTAAGCCTTTTCTTATAAATGTACACAAGTCCTGTGATTTTTTTTCCCAGTCATTGCAGCCTTATCTCCATCAAATTCCAGATTTTAGACTCAGTTCATTTGGGGGTTTATCCCTCTGGTTCATCTCCATAGAAATATCTGTGTTTTAAAGCTCTAGCTGTCATATTGGTGCACATCTGGTCAGAGTCAAGTGT
Organism: Tragelaphus eurycerus; assembly: GCA_935064755.1. NCBI lineage: Eukaryota > Metazoa > Chordata > Mammalia > Artiodactyla > Bovidae > Tragelaphus > Tragelaphus eurycerus. Next base: position 20,215,814 of record CAKXYN010000002.1, on the reverse strand, counting down.
CCTCCTTCTCCACCCAACACTCTCTGACCTGCCAATTCTCCAGTCATTGGTTTTCATCCTCTGTCATTTACTGAAATGTCTCAGACTACACTTCCTCTGAAAATGCATGCTCTTAGATTTGTAGACTGAGGATATCCAAGGATTTACATTTAGTATCCTTGCTGCCTGTGTAGATTACAACATTCTGGCTCTGTGTGCAATAATTTTAGTAGACTCTAACACAGTAGTTCACACATGTAAAAGGAAACAATTTCTCTTGACAAAATTATTTAGTTGTTTCCTCACAGAGCCAAGACTCAGGCATCCTAACCAGAGGAGCCAGCCACTGCTTTGTGACTGCTCTGGGATTATCTTCCTTGAATTAGCTATTTTCTTAACTAATACATCTGTAAAGTTACCAAAACCACAAGATTTAGAGACTGCAAAGATACTCAAATTGGCCACTTATCCCAGGATGCGAGTGTTCTTAATTGAAGTCTATTCAAAACGTTTTATCACCAGGGAGTAGGGATAAAGCATGCTGTTTGATACGAAAGACTTACAATAAAGTTCTTTATATACCATTGTTGGTCAGGCCACTTGAGATGGCTGCTATCTTGATATCAATTCTACTTGATATCCCTGGTAACCGAGGAGCCAACAGGACATAATTCTCTCATAATTGGTAACTTCCCACTGCCTTCAGGAGTGAACACTACTGCCATGTTCTGGCCACCACACATGGTGGGGAGTTCCTCTAGGACCTTGCTTCAGATGTGCAAGCTCCCCACTCCATTAAACCATTGGTGTCTATGTTGCTGACTCTGGGATCCTTCTTCAGTCCTGAAACTGGGCAAGTACGGACCTTACAGGCCTGTAGGGTACAGAACAACAACCATAATATCTACTTGATATCATCTTAATGCCATTATTATCAGATGGTTAATAAGAGAGATGTATTTTCTTCTTCTCTGGTTGATTGCTCAATGTTCCCTTCAGGTTTTGTTTTTTTTTTTTTTTTTCCCATTTTATCATGAATTGTTTTGTTTTAGACCACCAAGAGTTATTATTGAAGCACATTTGACTTTTCCTTCTTATTTCCTTTTCTCACTCCTCTCTCTTATTCCTATTCACTCTAAAATGTTGTTAGGGCGGTGTCTTTGTTCCACTCCACATGCCCCTTGCACAATCACTTGTATTCAAAGAATCAGGTAAGAGCTTAAACCTTTCCCCAAGCCCAAGCAAACCACTAATCTACTATTTGTCTCTGTATCTGACTCTTTCATATGAATGAAATTATACAGTATGTGGTCTTGATATGATTTCAATTTTCTTAAATTTAATGAGGTTTTATTTGTGACCCAAGATGTGGTCTGTCCTGGAGAATATTCCATATGCACCTGAGAAGAAGGTGTATTCTTCTGCATTTGGATGGAATGTCCTGAAGATATCATTGGGATCCTTCTTGTCTAATGTATCATTTAAGACTTGTGTTTCCTTATTAATTTTCTGTTTTGATGATCTGTCCATTGGTGTGAGTGGGTGTTAAAGTTTCCTACTATCATTGTGTCTCTTTGTCTGCTGTGCTCCTATGTTGAGGTGCTCCTATGTTGGGCGCATAGATCTTTACAATCGTTATGTCTTCCTCTTGGATTGATCCCTTGATCATTATGTAGTGGCCTTCCTTATCTCTTGTAATCTTCTTTATTTTAAGATCTATTTTTTCTGATATGAGGATTGCTACTCCAACTTTTTTTTGCTTCCCATTTGCATGGAATATTTTTTCCCATCCTCTCACTTTCAGTCTATATGTGTCTTGAGGTCTGAAGTGGGTTTCTTGTAGACAGCATATATATGGGTCTTGTTTTTTTAATTTATTCAGCCAGTCTGTGTATTTTGGTTGGAGCATTTAATCCATTTACATTTAAAATAATTATTGATATATATGTTCCTATTGCCATTTTCTTAGTTGTTTGGGGTTGATTTTGTAGATCTTTATTCTTCTCTCTTATTTCTTGACTATATAAATTGATTTAACATTTGTTGTAAAGCTGGTTTGCTGGTACTGAATTCTCTTAATTTTGCTTGTCTGAAAAGCCTTTTATTTCTCCATCAATTTTGAATGAGATCCTTGCCAGGTACTGTAATTTTGGTTGTAGATTTTTCCCTTTCAATGCTTTAAATATATCCCACCATTCCCTTCTGGTCTGCAGACTTTCTGCTGAAAGATCAGCTGTTAAGCGTATGGGATTTCCCTTGTATATTACTTGTTGCTCCTCCCTCGCAGCTTTTAATATTCTTTCTTCGTGTTTAGTCTTTGTTAGTTACATTAGTATGTGTGTTTGCATGTTTCTCCTTGGGCTTAACCTGTATGAGACTCTTTGTGCCTCTTGGACTTGACTGACTATTTTCTTTTCCATGTTGGGGAAATTTTCAACTATAGTCTCTTAAAAAATTTTCTTTTACTGTTTCTTTTTCTCTTCTTTTTCTGGGACTCCTATAATTCAAATGTTGTTGCATTTGATATTGCCCCAGAGGTCTCTGAGACTATCCTCAGTTATTTTCATTCTTTTTACTTTATTCTCCTCTTCAGAAGTTATTTCCACCAATTTATCTTCCAGCTCACTGATTTGTTCTTCTGCTTCAGACACTCTGCTATTGATTCCATGGCACCCCACTCCAGTACTCTTGCCTGGAAAATCCCATGGACAGAAAATCCTGGTGGGCTGCAGTCCACAGGGTCGCTAAGAGTCGGACACAACTGAGTGACTTCACTTTCACTTTTCACTTTTATGCATTGGAGAAGGAAATGGCAACCCACTCCAGTGTTCTTGCCTGGAGAATCCCAGAAACGGTGGAGCCTGGTGGGCTGCTGTCTATGGGGTCTCACAGAGTCGGACAGGACTGAAGCGACTTAGCAGCAGCAGCAGCAGAGTATTTTTAAGTTCAGTAATTGTGTTGTTTGTCTCTGTGTGTTTATTCTTTAATTCTTCTAGGTCTTTGTTAATTGATTCTTGCATTTTCTCCATTTTGTTTTCAAGGCTTTTGATCACCTTTACTCTCATTATTCTGAATTCTTTTTCAGGTAGTTTGCCTATTTCCTCTTCATTTATTTGAATTTCTGTGTTTCTAGTTTGTTCTTTCATTTGTGTAGTATTTCTCTGCCTTTTCATTATCATTTTTTTTTAACTTACTGTGTTTGAGGTTTCCTTTTCCCAAGCTTCAAGTCTGAATTTTTACTTCCTTTTGGTTTCTGCCCTCCTGAGGTTGGTCCAGTGGTTTGTGTGAGCTTCCTATAGGGTGAGATTTGTGCTAAGTTTTTGTTTGTTTGTTTTTCCTCTGATGGGCAAGGCTGAATGAGGTGGTAATCCTGTCTGCTGGTGACTGGGTTTGTATTTTTGTTTTGTTTGTTGTTTAGATGAGGCGTCTTGCACAGGGTGCTATTGGTGGTTGGATGATGCCAGGTCTTGTATTCAAGTGGTTTCCTTTGTGTGAGTTCTCACTATTTGATATTCCCTAGGGTTAGTTCTCTGGTAATCTAGGGTTTTGGAGTCAGTGCTCCCACTCCAAAGGCTTGGGGCTTGATCTCTGGTCAGGAACAAAGATTCCACAAGTGTTTTGTTATGACATTAAATGAGATTAAAACAAGTATCCAAAAACAAGAAGCCAAAGATGAACCCCAGACAAATGGCAGTTACAAAATCAACAAATATTAATAAAAATAATGGAATATGCACATATACACCCATGAGCAAAGTCAGAACAGTCCAACAAAAATAAAATACAATAAATTAACCTGGTGAACAAAGTAAATGAAAAATTATATTTGCCAGTTAAGAACAAAACTAACTAAAGCACAAATTGAAACAAAAAAAAACTAGAGCAAGGTGTCAACTGGGGAATAAAGCAATGAAAATAAAACTAACAAATAAGTTGAGAGGAAAGGAAAGAAAGAATAGATATGCAAAGTTCTTTGCAGCCAAAGATGGAGAAGCTCTATATAATCAGCAAAAACAAGACCAGGAGCTGACTGTGGCTCGGACCATGAACTCCTTATTGCCAAATTCAGACTTAAATTGAAGAAAGTAGGGAAAACCACTAGACCATTCAGGTATGACCTAAATCAAATCCCTTATGATTATACAGTGGAAGTGAGAAATAGATTTAAGGGCCTAGATCTGATAGATAAAGTGCCTGATGAACTATGGAATGAGGTTCGTTACATTGTACAGGAGACAGGGATCAAGACCATCCCCATGGAAAAGAAATGCAAAAAAGCAAAATGGCTGTCTGGGGAGGCCTTGCAAATAGCTGAGAAAAGAAGAGAAGCGAAAAGCAAAGGAGAAAAGGAAAGATATAAACATCTGAATGCAGAGTTCCAAAGAAGAGCAAGAAGAGATAAGAAAGCCTTCTTCAACGATCAATGCAAAGAAATAGAGGAAAACAACAGAATGGGAAAGACTAAGGATCTCTTCAAGAAAATCAGAGATACCAAAGGAACATTTCATGCAAAGACGGGCTCGATAAAGGACAGAAATGGCATGGACCTAACAGAAGCAGAAGATATTAAGAAGAGGTGGCAAGAATACACAGAAGAACTGTACAAAAAAGAGCTTCACGACCCAGATAATCATGATGGTGTGATCACTTACCTAGAGCCAGACATCCTGGAATGTGAAGTCAAGTGGGCCTTAGAAAGCATCACTATGAACAAAGCTAGTGGAGGTGATGGAATTCCAGTTGAGCTATTCCAAATCCTGAAAGATGATGCTGTGAAAGTGCTGCACTCAATATGCCAACAAATTTGGAAACCTCAGCAGTGGCCACAAGATTGGAAAAGGTCAGTTTTCATCCCAATCCCAAAGAAAGGCAATGCCAAAGAGTGCTCAAACTACCGCACAATTGCACTCATCTCACACGCTAGTAAAGTAATGCTCAAAATTCTCCAAGCCAGGCTTCAGCAATATGTGAACCATGAACTTCCTGATGTTCAAGCTGGATTTAGAAAAGGCAGAGGAACCAGAGATCAAATTGCCAACATCCGGTGGATCATCGAAAAAGCAAGAGAGTTCCAGAAAAACATCTATTTCTGCTTTATTGACTATGCCAAAGCCTTTGACTGTGTAGATCACAATAAACTGTGGAAAATTCTGAGAGAGATGGGAATACCAGACCACCTGATCTGCCTCTTGAGAAATCTGTATGCAGGTCAGGAAGCAACAGTTAGAACTGGTCATGGAACAACAGACTGGTTCCAAATAGGAAAAGGTGTACGTCAAGGCTGTGTATTGTCACCATGTTTATTTAACTTATATGCAGAGTACATCATGAGAAATGCTGGACTGGAAGAAACACAAGCTGGAATCAAGATTGCTGGGAGAAATATTAATAACCTCAGATATGCAGATGATACCACCCTTATGGCAGAAAGTGAAGAGGAACTCAAAAGCCTCTTGATGAAAGTGAAAGTGGAGAGTGAAAAAGTTGGCTTAAAGCTCAACATTCAGAAAACGAAGATCATGGCATCTGGTCCCATCACTACATGGGAAATAGATGGAGAAACAGTGGAAACAGTGTCAGACTTTCTTTTTCTGGGCTCCAAAATCACTGCAGATGGTGACTGCAGCCATGAAATTAAAAGACGTTTACTCCTTGGAAGGAAAGTTATGACCAACCTAGATAGCATATTCAGAAGCAGAGACATCACTTTGCCAACAAAGGTTCACCTAGTCAAGGCTATGGTCTTTCCTGTGGTCATGTATGGATGTGAGAGCTGGACTGTGAAGAAGGCTGAGCGCCGAAGAATTGATGGTTTTGAACTGTGGTGTTGGAGAAGACTCTTGAGAGTCCCTTGGACTGCAAGGAGATACAACCAGTCCATTCTGAAGGAGATCAGCCCTGGGATTTCTTTGGAAGGAATGATGCTAAAGCTGAAACTCCAGTATTTTGGCCACCTCATGTGAAGAGTTGACTCATTGGAAAGACTCTGATGTTGGGAGAGATTAGGGGCAGGAGGAGAAGGGGACGACAAAGGATGAAATGACTGGATGGTATCACCGACTCGATGGACTTGAGTTTGAGTGAACTCTGGGAGTTGGTGATGGACAGGGAGGCCTAGCGTGCTGTGATTCATGGAGTCGCAGGGAATCGGACACGACTGAGTGACTGATCTGAACTGAACTGAACTGGTATCTCAGTGGCTATGTCATCACCTTATCAGGAATGACAAGATAAAATATATCAAAAAGTAGATAATTCCTAACACAGGATTAGAACTCATTTACTTTGTTTCTTTGTAGTATTTTGTGGAATCTCTTACCTGTTAGACACACTGAATCTACCTATACTGTGTGTACGATATTGAAGGACTGTTGAGCCTATCGGTGGGTGTATTATTTCTGCATACTCTTTTTTAAAGTGGATAAAAGTTTTCATCCTTATTAGTTCAACTTGTTAATCAACCTACACTTTCTATTGTGACAATTTGTAATATTTTTTTCCATTGACAATATCTAAGCAGCAAATTTAATTCAGCCTGTCCTTAATCAACACATACAAATAACTTACAGTAAATAAACAATTGCACTTAGATATGAAAAATAAAGATATAGGGGTATGTGTTTTATTCACTAATTATGAGAATAATTTATTAAGCACTGAGCAATAGTGAACATAACATAAAGGTGCATTTGCAGTTATGTGGCTATTTCTCTAATAAAGAAGACGCATGATACAGAGTGCTTGGGGCTGGTGCACTGGGATGACCCAGAGGGATGGAATGGGGAAGGAGGTGGGAGGGGGGTTCAGGATGAGGAACACATGTACACCCATGGCAGATTCAAGTCAATGTATGGCAAAACCAGTACAATATCGTAAAGTAAAATTAATTAATTAATTAAAAATAAAAAAAATTTAAAAAAGAAGAAATCTACAAAATAATGCAAGCATTTCGACCTTGAGCACAGTGGGAATGAGTTTATTCTGCACAAACATTTTAGGTATATGACCTTAAAATATTTTTTAATGATAACAGTTAAATTTTTGAGTATATATGTGATATATATATAATGTATATAACACATAATCAACCTTGTACAACTTACCAAATATAAAATTGTTCATATTTTGAAAATACTTCCAACTCATATATAAATTTCTAGCCCATAGTAATTTATTTAGACAAATAAACTGCTTTCTTAGAAGCCTAAAAGTAAATAAATAAATGCACATATGCTACATAAAGCACTTCAGCAGAAGAAATGGCAAAAACAGGTTTTTCAGCTGTAATCAGTAGAACTTTTGACAAAGGCAGCCCTGATTCTTATTTCTTGAGGGGCTTAGCTTTCCTGATCCAGAGCTTCCCCAGGGGAATCTTCTAGAGACCAGGGTTTACTCTCTCACCATCTACTCTTCTGTTTCTGAGTTAAGAGTCAGAGAGTGTCCAAGTGAAAAGATTCTCGGATTCAGAGATACTCTGAATGATTATGTTAGGCAAAGGGTTGACCCTTAGTTAAGTGTTTATGGGAAAATACTGTAATTACTCCCATCGACAACGCTAACACTGTAAGGATATTGGCTTCTAGGGAGGAAGTGAACAACAGTGACAAAAGCAAAAACCCTTGACTTAATCACTTTGTCATATAGCAATTTGGAGTTTGAATTATATATAGTTTAGATAGTAATACAAACTATTTTCAAATATTTTGCTGCATATTAAATGTCACTTTCTTTTCCACAATGCATATTTTGCTTAATTTACACTCATTTTTGGAATCTATGAAGTGAGATTTAAGAGTCTCTGTTTTTATTCTGATAATGATGTTCTTTCTGCACTGAAATTAGTTGCTGAACCTGTGTATTTTCTGATTTTTTGTAACTGGTGCTTGTTCTGAAGGAGAAAACAAAGATTACTTCAAGTATCACATATGTAGTGAAGAGAATCCAGGATGTTAAAGCAAACTGGACTAGCAATTGGGTCATCAAATCTCTGGCTTCCTGGGTGGCCCAGCAGTAAAGAATCCTCCTGCAATGCAGGAGATACAGGAGGCACAGGTTCAATCCCTGGGTCGGGAAGATCCCCTGGGGGAGGGGATGGCAATCCACTCCAGGATTCTTGCCTGGAAAATCCTATGGACAGAGGAGCCTGGTGGGCTATGATCCATGAGGTTACAAAGAGTTGGACACAACTGAAGTGACTAAACACACACACGCATGCATCAACTCTCTCTGGGAATTGAAAGGTCCTCTCTCTGTCCATGTTTCCTGATCTTGTTGCAGGAAGGCGCACCCCATCCAGTATCCAAAACTGGGCTCTTGTCTAACACTCAGAAATGAATTGTCTGAGAGACACATGTGCTGACAAAGCAAGAGATTTTATTGGGAAAGGGCACCTGGGTGGAGAACAGTAGGGTAAGGGAACCCAGGAGAACTGCTCTGCCACGTGGCTCGCAGTCTCGGGTTTTATGGTGATGCGATTAGTTTCAGGGTGGTCTTTGGCCAATCAGTCTAATTCAGAGTCTTTCCTGGCGGTGCACGCATCACTCAGCCAAGATGGATGCTAGTGAGAGGGATTATGGGAAGTGGACAGACACGTGGTGTCTCCTTTCAACCTTTCTCGAACTCTTCGGGTTGGTGGTGGCTTATTAGTTCCATATTCCTCATCAGGATCTCCTGTCATAAAACAACTCATGCCAATGGTTACTATGGTACCTGGCCAGGGTGGGCGGTTTCAATCAGTGTGCTTCCCCTAACAATCTCATCAGACAACTTCTACAACTGAAATATATAGCCAGGTGAAGGTGATGGGCAACATTTTAAAAGTTCCTTTAGTTAGAGGACTTTGAGAGCTTGTTCTAATATCACTGCACAGAGTATGTAACCGTTTCTAGAGGATAGATTTAAAGGTATCCTCAGAATAGAACCAGACCAAGGAGTTGCAATGGCCTGAGTGAAAGCTATTATTCTCGCTAAAAGTGAGTGACAACCAGGCAAAGTACATGTGATAATTCTCAGAAACCTACAGAACTGAAGAAACCTTAGGCACCTTTTACATAATAGAACTTCTGTAATTGTATTTATGGGATTTCCAGATGGCTCAGTGGTAAAGAATCCACCTGCCAATGCAGGAGATGGGGGGCTCAATCCCTAGATGGGGAAGATCCCCTGGAGAAGGAAATGGCATCCCACTCAGTATTCTTGCCTGAATAACTCCATGGACAGAGGGGCAGGGCAGGAGGGTTGCAAAAGAGTCAGACACAACTTGCCGACTAAACAACAAACAACGATTGTATTTATATTTTCATATGAAAAGTTGACTCATTAAAAGAGTTTTACAAAATCACTGATAATTGTATGTAGTGTTTCTTTAATTCAAACAACTTGGGGCTGAAAACCATTTGGGCCATTTCATCTCTCCCCTACCAATCTAATTAGCAATCTGAGACCGACTGAAGAAAAGCCTTAGTGCTAAACAGCTGCCTTGTGCAAGTGCGCTCTGAGAGTAAACAGGAAGAGCGACACAGCTTCACAGGAAACCCCGTGCTGATCAGATTGCAAGGCTCCTGGACACAGAGAAGTTTTGGATAAAATTTTTAAAAGAAAGATGTTTATCTGAAATAAACTCCAACCCATCCAAACTCATTTTTATTTTTATTCATAGTTCAATAGCCTAGATTTGGTTTAATTTTTAAAGTAATAAAGACCATTATTTTCTATCAATGATTTACGATTCTGGAAAATATTCTAATCTTAAGCATTCCAAATCCATTATTGATATAAAATGGTATTATTTCCTTTTTTTATTCAGACCAAGGAAATAGATCTTGGTTTTAAGGAAACCCTGGTGTGATTTGAAAGAATGATTAAATAAATAATAAACATCTGTGAGAAAAAATAAAAACAAAAATGAAAAAAAGAGATGAATAGTGTTCCAACCCCTAAACTCAAGTTCATTTCACTCACTGTTAACTCAGAACTGATATGGGGGGAAAAAAATCATCTGTTTTACTTACTTCATTGAACAAATATAGGATCTGGGGCAGGAAGACCCATTTCACGTCTTGACTCTCCCCTTCCTGTGTGTTTTGACTAAATTACATCCGTGGGGGAAAAACAGAAAACATATCACTGTGCCATAAAGAGGAAGAACCATGGTAATGTCTATAAGTGTTTTAGAAACTGGAGTGCACACACTGACACGTTATTGTTGTTGTTGCTACTCTTTTCTATCTTGGCTAAATTGCAAAGTAAAATCAAAACTGGCCATCTCTCATGAATCATGTTGGATTTTACAAAAAAGGAATATGGGATGTTTGGATGCTAGAGTCTGTGAGCTGGGAAGTTTTACATTGATCCTCTGATGGAATTTAGAATGAGATTATTAGACAGATTTCTTAAAGGAAATCAACCTTGAATATTCTTTGGAAGGACTGATGCTGAAGCTGAAGCTATTGTTTGGCCACCTGATGCAAAAAGCCGGCTCTTTGGAAAAGATCCTGATGCTAGGAAAGATTAAGGGCAGAAGGACAAGGGGATGACAGAGGATGAAATGGTTGAATGGCATCACTGACTCAGTGGACATGAGTTTGAGCAAACTCTGGGAGATAGTGAAGGACAGGGAAGCCTGGCAAGCTGAAGTCCATGGGGTCACAAAAAGTCAAATATGACTTCTTAGTGACTGAACAACACTATTAGGTAAACTGGGTGAGGATAGAAAAAATATATAAATAATGATAATCAAGAGTAACTTGCACAAATTAATTACTAGTGAACAGGAAAATCCATGTGCTTTCTCCAATGGCAGAAAAATGGAGCATCACAGATGTTGAACCATTCATTTTGCCAGATTTTTAAACACAGATTTTAGAAATATCTTGAAGGTAAAGTGGGCAAGGTGTTACACAATTGTTGTTGCTATTTAGTCACTAAATCATGTCTGACTCTTCTGCAACCCCAGACTGTAGCCCTCCAGGCTCCTCTGTGCATGGGGTTTCCCAAGCAATAAGTACTAGAGTGGGTTGCCATTTCCTTCTCCAGAGTATCTTCCCAATCCAGGAATTAAACCCATGTCTCCTCCATTGATAGGTGGATTCTTTACCACTGAGCCACCAGGGAAGCCAAATTAGTTGCCATTATAGGTATGGAAATATACCACACAACACTGTTGCTGGTGATGAAGGCAGAAAGAGAGCAAGACTCTGCTGACATGCCTGAGTGTCTGCAGTTGTTCAGGTCCTGCTTGAAATGTTTATCCTTCAAAGAATCATACAAGAAAATTGTATCAATAAACTTCAGATAATTGAGTGGGGAGCAAGAGATCCAATGAGATGATTACACTTCAACAATCAAAATCATTAAGCTCAAGAGAAAGAATAAAACTACTCATAAACCTAATAAGACTAAATATGGAGCTTTGTCTTAATATATAAATAGCGATGTTTATAGCTGTGCTGCAAGTGAGCAGATAAGTCAAATTTCTTAAGTGAGTGAATACATAAATCCATGAATGGGGGAGTTGAAGGATGGAGAAAATTCACATGGGAACGAAGAATTTACTTAACAGTAATTTACATTTAAAAATAAAGCTCCTGAGAATTCTAATCTAAACAAATCCCTCTGAGACTATGCACTAAGCAGGAGATGGAAAACCTGAGTCAGGCCTCCTCACAGGAAAAAGAGATTTGCAAAGAGGAATCCACAGTCTGGAGAAGTGGGAGGAGGGGTATTGGCCTCCAAGGCAAAGAGAACATATTTAAGTTAAAGACCAGAGGGAGGAGGGAGGAGGGTTCAGGATGGGGAACACGTGTATACTTGTGGCGGATTCATTTTGATGAATGGCAAAAGCAATACAATATTGTAAAGTTAAGCAAAATAAAATTTAAAAAAAAATCTTATATGAGAAAAATCAGAAAAAAAATAAATAAATAAAGACCAGCCTGATCCAAATGAGCCCTGAACAACATTTTCCTTTCACACTAGATGTACACAAAGAAGATGGGCCCCAAGGAGGAAAGGAAAAAATGAAAGAAGATGCCTTTAGGACTACTTTAAATTACAAAAACATAGACAGACTCATGAAAATCATGTTCTTTCCCACATACACCAATTCTCTTTACTGCTTAAAAAGTCTTTGCATATATGACTTCATGGTCAACATAAGGGAAGCCCAAACAAGTATTCTGGAAAGCAGTTCAAAGAAGATGGATGACTGGGGTCTAAACAGCTTTCCTGCTCTACATCCTGCCTCTGGAGTAAACGGCTATACTGCAGTGATTCTCCAACGTTGTAGCCAGCCCAGGGCAGCAGCATCACCTGGGTCCTGGTTAAGAATGTGGACTTTCAGGTCCCATGCAGACTAGTGAATCAGAACCTCTAAGGGCAATCCCAGTGGTCTGTTTCATCAAGCCTCACAGGTCACTCTGATGTGTCAGTGGTGCAAACATCAGAACAGAGAAGGTTAGACACGCAACCAATTAAGATGAAAATGAGTAACAGATACATCAGTATACCTGTCAAGGAAGAATAGATCTTCTTCAGATGATTTAAACTTCACAAAGCATACAGTTTGCTTGACATCCAAGGTGGCTGAGTCACCTGCAAAGGTCCCACAGCCTCCCATTGGGAGTTTAAACTATTACGACTTTAAAAACACATCCAGAATGACTACTGAGAATAAAAATAAAAAGTGCAACAATAAATATTAAGTCAGAAGCTCTTCAAAATGCTAGGATTAGTGAAGCACCTAAAGAGGGATTTCTCTGGCAAAGCAACACAGTTTTATTGTTCTTTCTTCGGCAGTATTAAATCATCCTTATTTAATTTAGTAAGTTCATACAAAAAGGCTAAACTTTAGTGACCCCTGAGAAGCAGTTTTTTGCTGTTGGTCTGCTAAGAGCCCAGCTGAAGCCCATCTTTTTCCTTTCTTTGTTGATGTTTTTATCAGGCAAGAGGTCACCATGGTAATTATAGAAGAGAAAAATATAAACAAGTAAATATTTATTATATTTCAGGTTTTATCTTTTGTGGCCACTATCCTAATAGGATGCAAATATCCTTCACTCTGATAAGACCAGCCTGCTTCCCTGTTCCTCTGTCCAATGCTTTGCTTGGTTTTCATGTTTGGATAATAAAGTTTATGCGAATGAAAGATGTGTGTGCTGTTCAGGCAGAGCTTTTGAGCTCCCAGCAATTAAATCAATGCCAAATAAACTTTGTAAGGAAGATACTGAACTTTTTCTAAAATTTGACCTTTGCTTCACTACTCAGAAAATATGATTTTAAGCATTCAAACAAAGTTCTAAAATCCAAGTTGTGAAAAGATATTCCGATGTGTAATAAGCTCATAAGGAAATATAAATGTCATTTCCATGTAAATTTACAAGCCAGTCAGTGACTCAGAGTGCACTTTTACAAAACCTGCTGAGAAAAGGCAGGACATTCCTCAAAAGGCTGGATTGTACCTGCTTGAAGACACGTACACATCTTTAAAGAGAATGTGTTGGCCAAGAGTCTGATGATAGCCTTTAGAAAGAAAGAAAAAGAAAAAAAGTCAGTTGCAGCTGCAAACACAAATAAGACTGTAGACTGAAGGCCTGTGACTGTTCCTTTGAAAGTGCTAGCTAGCTACAGCACACTAGTCATGCTTCTCAAGTTACTCACTTAAATTGCATTCTAATTCTTTATTTCATCAAATCTTGATTTCGGTGCTTTTCCAGATACAGAAAGGAAAGCCCACGTCAAACTATTGTGCCTTCTAATCTCCAGGAGAGCTTTTATTGATTTTTGTGGATTCCCAGCACTGACAAGCCTGTTCAATTCATTAATGCATCCAAGCATTTCCTGGGCAGGGGAATGGGAAGGCTTCCTGGGTTTCTCAAGTGGTGAGGTGGCTGGTAGAGGGTAATGGCATTGTTAATGTGGGAACTCTTATAACTTAATAGTGAAAAGTGACCTGGAAGGTGGACACAGCCCAGGATGAGACCTGCTGGGTCAGGGATCTCCAACTGTGCTTCAGAGAAGATGATACTTGAGTTGATTCTTAAATGGCAAGTTCAATTTTTCCAGAGTTTTGATTCGTTTTTGCTTCTCTGTTTTGCTGGGAAGGGGCAGGTAGGAGAAGTGTGGGAGGCAGAGAAGGTAAGAGGAGCAGACACCCAAGACAGAGTGCTCTTTGGGTATGTGATGGGAGAGGATCATGCAGAGCTCTAAAGCCCAGGATCCAGCAGCCAGGCCCAGGGGGCTAGAAAAGCTGGGTTGTAGTACTGGGCTTTATTCCCAGGCAGAGGGACAAAGTGATGGGCAATGGAGGCCTATGGAGCCATTCACCTACTGCTGGTAGGCAGAGATGCGTTAAACAGAGACTACCATCAGAAATAATAACACGGGGACTTCCTCATGGTCCAGTCATTAGGGCTTCACCTTCCAATGCAAGGAGTGTGGGTTCAGTCCCTTGTCAGGGTGCTAAGATCCCACATGCCTCGAAGCCAAAGAGCCAAAACATAAAGCAGAAGCAATATCGTAACAAATTCAATAAAGACTTTAAAAATGGTCAACATAAAAAAAAAAAAGTCTTTTTTTTAAAAAAATAAATAACCACATGTGCAATTTCAAACTTTTCTAATAGCCACACTTATAAAATAGGAAAAGAAGTAGATAAAATGAATGCAATAATAGATTTGACCTAACACAATACATCCAAAATATTGTCATTTCCCCATGTAATCAATTCAAAAATTAATTAATATCATATTTTACATATTTATTTTGTACAAAGGCTTTGAAACCCGGTGTGTATTTTATACAAACAGCACATCTCAGTTTGAACACCGAACTCTCATCTGATATACTCAACTTGCTTTCAGTTCAGTTTAGTTCAGTTGCTCAGTCGTGTCCGACTCTTTGTGAGCCCATGAATCGCAGCACGCCAGGCCTCCCTGTCCATCACCAACTCCCAGAGTTCACTCAAACTCACGTCCATCGAGTCAGTGATGCCATCCAGCCATCTCATCCTCTGTCGTCCCTTTTTCCTCCTGCCCCCAATCCCTCCCACCATCAGAGTCTTTTCCAATGAGTCAACTCTTCGCATGAAGTGGCCAAAGTACTGGAGTTTCAGCTTTAGCATCATTCCTTCCGAAGAACACCCAGGGCTGATCTCCTTTAGAATGGACTGGTTGGATCTCCTTGCAGTCCAAGGGACTCTCAAGAGTCTTCTCCAACACCACAGTTCAAAAGCATTAATTCTTCGGTGCTCAGCTTTCTTCACAGTCCAACTCTCGCATCCATACGTGACCACTGGAAAAACCGTAGCCTTGACTAGATGGACCTTTGTTGGCAAAGTAATGTCTCTGCTTTTGAATATGCTATCTAGGTTGGTCATAACTCTTCTTCCAAGGAGTGTCTTTTAATTTCATGGCTGTAGTCACCATCTTCAGTGATTTTGGAGTCAAAAAAAATAAAGTCTGACACTGTTTCCACTGTTTCCCCATCTATTTTCCATGAAGTGATGGGACCAGATGCCATGATCTTCGCTTTCTGAATGTTGAGCTTTAAGCCAACTTTTCCCCTCTCCTCTTTCACTTTCACTTTCATCAAGAGGCTTTTTAGTTCCTCTTCACTTTCTCCCATAAGGGTGTTTTAGAATTTGTAAAATTTACAATTGAAAAGTAGACTCACCTACTCAAGTGTTGCCAGAATCCTTCAAAATTTTATAGTAACTGAATGGAGTATCAGATTTTTAAATGTAAGAAAATAATAATATTAAATATCATTAAAATTGGAGCTACTTATGGCACCAGCCACACTTCCAGAGCTCAATAACCAGAGGTTATTGCAGGGGACCAAGAAGGGTTAGAGCAAGAACATTTGGAAGAAAAGATCCATTTAGGTGATTGCAGAAATAGTGACAAGGGTTTAAACTAGGGAAATTGTAGAATTTGAAGGATCGACATGGGAGGGATCCTTAGCAGGCAAAATCAACAGCCCTTGGTGACAGAGAAAGGGAGTATCAGGGAGGATGGCTGGGTGTTAGCATGGCGAGAGCACACAACAAGGTGCACTCCTAGCAAAGGCTGTTTATCCAAGAGAAACCAAGAGCAAAAGAGAAGATGGGGTCCATGGACCGTGAAGTGGGACTGTCCATGCCCTGTAGGACCAGTTCTCTGGAGAGGTTTGGGGAGGAACTCTGAGAGTTTTCAGCAGGTTGTACTTGAAAGGAACCAGGCTGCATGGGGTCTTTGCTAAAGAAAACCTGCCATCTGAGGAGCAGATTTGCTCTAGTAAAGGGAGGAAATTAGAATTTCGAACCTGAAAATCAGGAGCAGACTCTGACGCAGGATAATCTGACATAAGTCCTACCAACTGCTAGGTAACTGGCCAGTGCAATAGGACAACTTCCTGAGGCATAACCTTGTTCCATATTTGTCTTCCATAATTACAAGGCATGTAAGACAAATTAAGAAACATGCTACTCTATGTGCCTATCCCTAATACAGTAGTTAATGTGCCTTAAATACATTAGAAACAAATGAAACAGATACTAATGGCTGATCTCACTGAAGAAAGCTCTAAAAAACAGATGTGGAATTATTTTTGTAAATGTAAAAGAATCACTGATGCTTTTTTTTTTTTTCAGGAGAGGTCATAGCAATAGAGAAATTCAATTTAAAATTTGGATTGTAAAAGATCATATACACTGAATGTGAGCTATTACTTTATTAAAAGAATTTGAAGTCAATTTTACTTAAAATGGTAAAAATTAAAACATAAGCATGTTGAACAACACAATGGAAAGATTTCTCTCTACATTTATATATGCAAATAAAATTCTCTCATCTTCATTGTCCTGTTTTTCATAAGAAATCAGGAGGAATTATCCACAAACACTCCTCTAAAGCTCTGATTAGAAGCAGATGACAAGTAGAACAGAGAAAGACCACCCAGGAACTAATATCCCACTGGAAGGCACCATGAACCAAATCAAGCAAAACAAAATATAATCTAAGTAGAAGGAAGGAAGTGTTCCCTTAGGTCCAAAAACCAAACTGTACAAGAGTAAGACTTACTCAGAAGAGCTTAGAGGTTCACAGGAAAAGACCTTGGGCCTTTAGTTGAATGTAAGCTCAGAACAAGTCAAGGATAATTAGATAGTAGCTGCCAGCTGTGCTGGCTCAAAGCCTGGAGGGCAGCAGGAATGTCTGTGAGCTCCTTTTGTGCTTAGTGACAAGGCCACATTGCCTCAGGACAGGTAATACCAGTGCTCTCAAATGTCCAAGAGCTCTTGTGTAAAAGGTGGGGTCCTTCCTCACAAGAGGGTGTCCCCGTGTGGCAGAGAAGTAAGTTATGAAACAAAAATATTCGTCAAGGACTTCTGCTTCCAGGAAAGTGGGGTGCATACTTTTTGCTAAATACAACTAACTCTAGATGTTACATATAAAGCAAAGAAACCCTGGCAGGTGGCAGGAAGGCAGTCTAGTCAGGGACCTTAGGACTCATAGAAGCACTGGAGGTGATGTTCTTGGATCTTTTTCCTTCATATATTCCATGTTGGAGCTACAGAAGCAGGTAACCTAAAATACCAATGGACACAGACAAAATAAACTAAAATGCTAGGATAAGCTAGCTTTCTTTGGCCAGAGGATCAGGAAAGGGGCAGACCAGTAGGACAGAAGACTTTTAGACAACAATTACTCTACCCTAGCCAATAGTCAAATAAATAAACAATGCAGCCCACACCAAGCCTGGACAGCAGCCTGAACTTCTACCCACACAAGTTGAGATGTCACAGAATGCAGAAGAGGAACCAGGGTCTTACATCTCCTTCTTTCCTTTATCCCAGTGTCCCTGTGTTTAGTGGAGACAACACAGAAAGGTGAGACTTAGAACACTTGCAGGCACCACCACCCCAGTTCCACTGGGATAAAGTCAAAGAAGGCCTCTAGGAACATTAGGAATTTCACCACTGCACAGAAGGAGATCGCCTCCCTACCCCTGGAGCCAATGGAGGGCACAGTGGAGCAGTAAAAGGTAGCACTACCCCTCATGGAGAAGGTGGAATTAGCAGAGGACTGATAGATATTGAGAACCCCTCCCCCAAACAGCAAAGTTAGGATTCCCATGCCCACCTGGGTGGGAACCTTGTCTTCAGCACCACCTA
Organism: Tragelaphus eurycerus; assembly: GCA_935064755.1. Classification (NCBI taxonomy): domain Eukaryota; kingdom Metazoa; phylum Chordata; class Mammalia; order Artiodactyla; family Bovidae; genus Tragelaphus; species Tragelaphus eurycerus. The sequence continues at coordinate 20,197,687 of CAKXYN010000002.1, read as the reverse complement.
GCAGGGAGACAGTGGCCCATTTTTCCAGCTGGAGAAGTTTCAGATGAAGCCACTGAAAGAGACACAGTTAAATAACACCCACAGTTTTATACTACCAAATCAGAAATGTCTATAAGTCAATAGAAAGTCACTGGTCACAACAAGAATCATAAATATATCAGATTGAATGAGAAAATAAATTAATAGATGCTAAAAATAAGAAAGGCAATGCCAAAGAATGCTCAAACTACCGCACAAGTGCACTCATCTCACAAGCTAGTAAAGTAATGCTCAAATTTCTCCAAGTCAGGCTTCAGCAATATGTGAACCATGAACTTCCTGATGTTCAAGCTGGTTTTCGAAAAGGCAGAGGAACCAGAGATCAAATTGCCAACATCTGCTGGATCATTGAAAAAGCAAGAGAGTTCCAGAAAAACATCTATTTCTGCTTTATTGATTATGCCAAAGCCTTTGACTGTGTGGATCACAATAAACTGTGGAAAATTCTGAAAGAGATGGGAATACCAGACCACCTGATCTGCCTCTTGAGAAATTTGTATGCAGGTCAGGAAGCAACAGTTAGAACTGGACATGGAACAACAGACTGGTTCCAAATAGGAAAAGGAGTATGTCAAGGCTGTATATTGTCACCCTGCTTCCAAATAGGAAAAGGAGTATATCAAGGCTGTATATTGTCACCCTGCTTATTTAACTTATATGCAGAGTACATCATGAGAAACGCTGGACTGGAACAAGCAAAAGCTGGAATCAAGATTGCTGGGAGAAATATCAATAATCTCAGATATGCAGATGACACCACCCTTATGGCAGAAAGTGAAGAGGAACTAAAAGCCTCTTGATGACAGTGAAAGTGGAGAGTGAAAAAGTTGGCTTAAAGCTCAACATTCAGAAAACGAAGATCATGGCGTCCGGTCCCATCACTACATGGGAAATAGATGGGGAAACAGTGGAAACAGTGTCCGACTTTGTTTTTCTGGGCTCCAAAATCACTGCAGATGGTGACTGCAGCCATGAAATTAAAAGACGCTTACTCCTTGGAAGGAAAGTTATGACCAACCTAGGTAGCATATTCAAAAGCAGAGACATTACTTTACCAACAGAGGTTCGCCTAGTCAAGACTATGGTCTTTCCTGTGGTCATGTATGGATGTGAGAGCTGGACTCTGAAGAAGGCTGAGCACCGAAGAATTGATGGTTTTGAACTGTGGTGTTGGAGAAGACTCTTGAGAGTCCCTTGGACTGCAAGGAGATCCAACCAGTCCATTCTGAAGGAGATCAGCCCTGGGATTTCTTTGGAAGGAATGATGCTAAAGTTGAAACTCCAGTACTTTTTGGCCACCTCATGCGAAGAGTTGACTCATTGGAGAAGACTCTGATGCTGGGAGGGATTGGGGGCAGGAGGAGAAGGGGACGACAGAGGATGAGATGGCTGGATGGTATCACTGACTCGATGAATGTGAGTCTGAGTGACCTCCGGGAGTTGGTGATGGACAGGGAGGCCTGGCATAATGCGATTCATGGGGTCGCGAAGAGTTGGACATGACTCAGCGACTGATATGATCTGATCTGAAAAATAAGATGATAGAGATGTTAGGATGATCTGATGAAGGTAGTAGCCATCATAACAATGCTTCAAAAGACAATCATGAACAAGCATGAAACAAATGAAAAACTAGAAATCTTGCAAAAGGGGAAGATTTATACTACTAAAGGCTGGTGGAATCTGAATCAGTAATCTAAACTCCAACCCCAAGACAAAGGACCAAAGTAAACCCAGAGAGAGCAAAATAACAGAGAAAATAAAGATAAGACTAGAAACCAATGAAACTGAAAATAAAAAAAAAATATGAGAAAGCAATGAAACAAAAACAACAATAAAGTTTACAAACATAGCAAGACTGACAAAGAACAAAAAAAGAGAATGCATACGACTAATGTGCCAATATTACTAAGAAGACTCACTACAGACATTGAAAAACAATAAAGAAATACTACAAACATCTCTACATATATAATTATGACAATATAGATAAAACAGAGCAAATCTTCAAAAAGAACAAAGCACCACAACTCACTGAAAGTGAAATGGATAATTCAGACACACTGTCAAATAAAGGAAATCAAATTAATAATTTTCAAATCCCTAAAAGATAAATCTTCAGACTCAGATAGTCTCACTGCAGAGTTCTACAAAACATTCAGTTCAGTTCAGTAGCTCAGTCATGTCCGATTCTTTGAGATCCCATGGACCACAGCACGCCAGGCCTCCCTGTCCATCACTAACTCCCAGAGTCCACTCAAACTCATGTCCATTGAGTCGGTGATGCCATCCATCTCATCCTATGTCATCCCCTTCTTCTCCTGCTTCAGTCTTTACCAGCATCAGGGATTTTTCAAATGAGTCAGCTCTTCACATCAAGTGGCCAAGTATTGCAGTTTCAGCTTCAACATCAGTCCTTCCAATGATCACTCAGACTGATCTCCTTTAGGATGGACTAGTTGGATCTTCTTGCAGTCCAACAGACTCTCAAGAGTCTTCTCCAACAGCACAATTCAAAAACATCAATTCTTCAGCACTCAGCTTTCTTTATAGTCCAACTCTCACATCCATATGAGTACTGGAAATCCTATAGCCTTGACTAGATGGATCTGTGTTGGCAAAGTAATATCTCTGCTTTTTAATATGCTAAGTTGGTCATAACTTTCCTTCCAAGGAGTAAGCATCTTTTAATTTCATGGCTGCAGTCACCATCTGCACTGATTTTGGAGCACCAAAAATAAAGTCTGACAATGTTTCCACTGTTTCCCCATTTATTTGCCATGAAGTGATGGGACCAGATGCCACAATCTTCATTTTCTGAACGTTGAGTTAAGCCAAATTTTTCACTCTCCAGTTTCACTTTCATCAAGAGGCTTTTTAGTTCCACTTCACTTTTTGCCATAAGGGTGGTATCATCTGCATATCTGAGGTTATTGATATTTCTCCCAGCAATCTTGATTCCAACATGTGCTTCTTCCAGCCCAGCGTTTCTCATGATGTACACCTCATATAAGTTAAATAAGCAGGGTGACAATATACTGCCTTGATGTACTCCTTTTCCCTATTTGGAACCAGTCTGTTGTTCCATGTCCAGTTCTAACTGTTGCTTCCTGACCTGCATACAGATTTCTCAAGAGGCAGATCAGGTGGTCTGGTATTCCCATCTCTTTCAGAATTTTCCACAGTTTATTGTGATCCACACAGTCAAAGGCTTTGGCATGGTCAATAAAGCAGAAATAGATGTTTTTCTGGAACTCTCTTGCTTTTTCCATGATCCAGCGGATGTTGGCAATTTGGTCTCTGGTTCCTCTGCCTTTGCTAAAACCAGCCTGAGCATCAGGAAGTTCACGGTTCACATATTGCTGATGCCTGGCTTGGAGAAATTTGAGCATTACTTTACTAGCGTGTGAGCTGAGTGCAATTGTGTGGTAGTTTGAGCATTCTTTGGCATTGCCTTTCTTTGGGATTGGGATGAAAACTGACCTTTTCCAATCTTGTGGCCACTGCTGAGTTTTCCAAATTTGCTGGCATATTGAGTGCAGCACTTTCACAGCATTATCTTTCAGGATTTAAAATAGCTCCACTGGAATTCCATCACCTCCACTAGCTTTGTTTGTAGTGAAGCTTCCTAAGGCCCACTTGACTTCACATTCCAGGATGACTGGCTCTAGGTGAGTGATCACACATTAGTGATTATCTGGGTCGTGAAGATCTTTTTTGTACAGTTCTTCTGTGTATTCTTGCCATTTTTCCTAATATTTTCTGCTTCTGTTAGATTCATACCATTTCTGTCGTTTATTGAGCCCATCTTTGCATGAAATGTTCCCTTGGTATCTCTAATTATCTTGAAGAGATCTCTAGTCTTTCTCATTCTATTATTTTCCTCTATTTCTTTGCACTGATCAGTGAGGAAGGCTTTCTTGTCTCTACTTGCTATTCTTTGGAACATTGCTGCTGCTGCTAAGTCGCTTCAGTCGTGTCCAACTCTGTGCGACCCCATAGACGGCAGCCCACCAGGCTCCCCTGTCCCTGGGATTCTCCAGGCAAGAACACCGGAGTGGGTTGCCATTTCCTTCTCCAATGCATGAAAGTGAAAAGTGAAAGTGAAGTTTCTCTGTCGTGCCCGACTCTTAGCAACCCCATGGACTGCAGCCTTCCAGGCCCCTCCGTCCATGGGATTTTCCAGGCAAGAGTACTGGAGTGGGGTGCCATTGCCTTCTCCGTTTGAAACATTAAGGAATAATAAATATCACTGTACACAATATCTTCCTAATATTGCAATAGGAGGAAACATTTCCCAACATATTTTATGAATCAGCTGCCCCGATACTAAAATCAGACAAAGATAGTACAACAATTGAAAACTACAAACTCATATCATCCCTAAATTAGATGGCAAACATTCATAATAAGAAGTACACAGTAGAATCTAGCAATACATGCAAAGAATTATACAGTGTGACTATGCATGAGAAGTTAATGCTTGGATAGCAGTGTGACTGACAGTAAAACTTAAATAGTATTGTGTGATAAAATCAATTAACTCAGAAAATATTCATTTGTCAAAATTCAATATTCTTTCATGAAAAAACTCTCAGAAAAATAAGAATAGAGAGAATTTCCTCAGCTTATCAAGAACATATGTAGAAAATCTACAGCAAACACCAGACTTAATGGTGATTGATTTTCCTGGTAAGAACAAGAAAAAGATGTCTGCTCTCATTATTCTTATTCAATGTATAACTGGAAGTTTTGGAAAGGAAAGAAATTAAATACATAGATTGGAAAAAAGAAATAAACCTATCCTTATTTGCAAATGCCTTTATTGTCTTTGCAGAAAACTCCTAAGGAATCTAAAAACCAATACAAAAACAAATGCCTAAACTAATACATGAGTTCAGAAAATCTACAATATACAGATTAACACAAAAAAGAAATTGTATTTATGCAAACTAGCAATGCAAGTTTTGCATGGACTGGAATACAAAAGTAGGAAGTCAAGAAACACCTGGAATAACAGGAAAATTTGGCCTTGGAATACAGAATTAAACAGGGCAAAGACTAACAGAGTTTTGCCAAGAAAATGCACTGGTCATAGCAAACACCCTCTTCCAACAACACAAGAGAAGACTCTATACATGGACATCACCAGATGGTCAACAATGAAATCAGATTGATGATATTCTTTGCAGCCAAAGATGGAGAAGCTCTGTACAGTCAGCAAAAGCAAGACCAGAAACTGACTGTGGCTCAGACCATGAACTCCTTATTGCCAAATTCACAGTGAAATTGAAGAAAGTAGGGAAAACCATAGACCATTCAGGTATGACCTAAATCAAATTCCTTATGATTATAGAGTAGAAGTGAGAAATAGATTTAAGGGCCTAGATCTGATAGAGTGCCTGATGAACTATGGACGGAGGTTCGTGACATTGTAAAGGAGACAGGGATCAAGACCATCCCCATGGAAAAGAAATGCAAAAAAGCAAAATGGCTGTCTAGGGAGGCCTTACAAATAGCTGTGACAAGAAGAGAAGTGAAAAGCAAAGGAGAAAAGGAAAGATATAGACATCTGAATGCAGAGTTCCAAAGAATAGCAAGGAGAAATAAGAAAGCCTTCCTCAGCAATCAATGCAAAGAAATAGAGGAAAACAACAGAATGGGAAAGACTAGAGATCTCTTGAAGAAAATGAGAGATACCAAGGGAACATTTCATGCAAAGATGAGCTCGATAAAGGACAGAAATGGTATGGACCTAACAGAAGCAGAAGATATTAAGAAGAGGTGGCAAGAATACACAGAAGAACTGTACAAAAAAGATCTTCATGACCCAGATAATCATGATGGTGTGATCACTCACCTAGAGCCAGTCATCCTGGAATGTGAAGTCAAGTGGGCCTTAGAAAGCATCACTACGAACAAAGCTAGTGAAAGTGATGGAATTCCAGTGGAGCTATTTCAAATCCTGAAAAATGATGCTGTGAAAGTGCTGCACTCAATATGCCAGCAAATTTGGAAAGCTCAGCAGTGGCCACAGGACTGGAAAAGGTCAGTTTTCATTCCATTCCCAAAGAAAGGCAATGCCAAAAAAATGCTCAAACTACCGCACAATTGCACTCAGCTCACATGCTAGTAAAATAATGCTCAAAATTCTCCAAACCAGGCTTCAGCAATACATGAATTGTGAACCTCCAGATGTTCAAGCTGGTTTTAGAAAAGGCAGAGGAACCAGAGATCAAATTGCCAACATCTACTGGATCATGGAAAAAGCAAGAGAGTTCCAGAAAAACATCTATTTCTGCTTTGTTGACTATGCCAAAACCTTTGACTGTGTGGATCACAATAAACTGTGGAAAATTCTGAAAGAGATGTGAATACCAAACCACCTGACCTGCCTCTTGAGAAATTTGTATGCAGGTCAAGAAGCAACAGTTAGAACTGGTCATGGAACAACAGACTGGTTCCAAATAGGAAAAGGAGTACGTTAAGGCTGTATATTGGCACCCTGCTTATTTAAGTTATATGCAGAGTACATCATGAGAAACGCTGGGCTGGAAGAAGCACAAGCTGGAATCAAGATTGCTGGGAGAAATATCAATAACCTCAGATATGCATATGACACCACCGTTATGGCAGAAAGTGAAGAGGAACTCAAAAGCCTCTTGATGAAAGTGAAAGTGGAGAGTGAAAAAGTTGGCTTAAAGCTCAACATTCAGAAAACAAAGATCATGGCATCTGGTCTCATCACTTCATGGGAAATAGATGGGGAAACATTGTCAGACTTTATTTTTTGGTGCTCCAAAATCACTGCCGATGGTGACTGCAGCCATGAAATTAAAAGATGCTTACTCCTTGGAAGAAAATTTATGACCAACCTAGATAGTATATTGAAAAGCAGCAGAGACAGTACTTTGCCAACAAAGGTCCGTCTGGTCAAGGCTATGGTTTTTCCAGTGGTCACGTATGGATGTGAGTGTTGGACTGTGAAGAAGTCTGAGCACCTAAGAATTGATGCTTTTGAACTGTGGTGTTGGAGAAGACTCTTGACAGTCCCTTGGACTGCAAGGAGATCCAACCAGTTCATTCTGAAGGAGATCAGCCCTGGGATTACTTTGAAAGGAATGATGCTAAAGCTGAAACTCCAGTACTTTGGCCACCTCATGCGAAGAGTTGACTCATTAGAAAAGATTCTGATGCTGGGAGGCATTAGGGGTAGGAGGAGAAGGGGACAACAGAGCATGAGATAGCTGGATGGCATCACTGACTTGATGGACGTGAATCTGAGTCAACTCTGGGAGTTGGTGATGGACAGGGAGGCCTGGCATGCAGCAATTCATTGGGTCGCAAAGAGTCAGACATGACTGAGCGACTGAACTGAACTAAACTGAAACTAGCAATGGGCCTTCCCTCGTAGCTCAGTTGATAAAGAATCTGCCTGCAATGCAGGAGACCCAGGTTTAATTCCTGGGCTGGGAAGATCCCTTGGATAAGGAAATGGCAACCCACTCCAGTATTCTTGTCTGGAGAATCCCATGGACAGAGGAAGCTGTCAGCTACTGTCCATGGGTTTACAAAGAGTCGGACACAACTTAGTGACTAAACCACCAAACTAGCAAAGACCCTATAAACCTCAACATTTTACATATAATACCATGAAAAATGATGAATAAATCAAGTATTCATGTGGAAGTCTAACAAAATATGGCTAGAATTTGCATTCTTAAAACTTCAAAATGCTTATTAAAAAAATAATCTAAATAGATGGATAGCCATACCCTGTTCATACATCAAAAGACAGTAAAGATGATGATTCTTCCTAAACTGATAAGCAGATTTACTGCAAATCCAGTCAAATTTCAGGAAAGATTTTTGGTAGAGATAGACAAAATTGTTTTAAATGTATAGAAAAGGCAAGTGAACTAGAATCACTAAAACAATTTTGGAAAAGAATGAAGTACAAGAAATCCAGGTATACAAATCAAGCCTTATTATGTCGCTATGGTAATCAAGGTTATATGCTATTGTCAGATAAGCACACAGTTTGATAGAACAGCAATAAGAATCCAGAAGTAGACCTACAAAAGGATGCCCATGTGGTTTTTGTTATAGATGCAAAAGAAATTCAATAGAGAAAGGATAGCCTTTCAAAAATGGTAGATTTTGACTCCAACAAATGAAGTAATTGGACATTCATATACCAAAATAAATAAATAAATAAACCTTGACCCAAATCTCATACTTTACAGAAAAATTAATTCAGTATTTTAAGTGCAAAATATGATAAATCTTTTAGAGGAAAATCCCCAAGACCTCAGGCTAAACAGAATTCTTTTACCAGACACCAAAAGTACGATTCATAAAAGGAAAAAAGTTGAACTATACAAAAATTTAAAATTTTGCTCTCCTAAAACCCTGTTAAGAGGATCAGAAGAAAAACTACAGACAATGAGAAAATATTGGGAAAGCATATATCCAGCAGAGGACACTTTCAAAACTCAGTGGTAAGGCTCTGATGAGAAAAGGGGCAAAAGGTATGAAGAGACATTTCACCAAAGAGGATGTACAAATGGTAAGTGTGCACACTTAAAGATGTGCAATGCGGATTAATTCATGATTAGGCATCAATACATATGCATCAGAATGACTAAAATAAAAAAAGAGCTAATGCTGGCAGGGACAAGGAGAAAATAGATCACTCACACATCACGGGCAGACTATAAAATGGTGCAACCTTTCTGAAAAAAACAGCAGTCTCTTTAAAACCAACACTGGAAACTAGTGTATGATTCACCAAGTGCACTCCTGGCATGTATCCCAGGGAAATAAAAACTTAGGTTCACACAAAAACCTGTGAGTGAATGTGCACAGTAGTTTAACTCATAAAACCAACAGCTGGAAACAATCCAGATACACTGTAAAGACTGAATTTTTCCACAAACCAGGGTACATCTTTGCTATAGAATAGCAGTCCTCTTGCCTGGAAAATCCCATGGACAGAGGAGCCTGGTAGGCTGCAGTCTGTGGGGTCGCTAAGAGTCGGGCAGGACTGATCGACTTCACTTTCACTTTTCACTTTCATGCATTGGAGAAGGAAATGGCAACCCACTCCAGTGTTCTTGCCTGGAGAATCCCAGGGATGGGGGAGCCTGGTGGGCTGCCATCTATGGGGTTGCACAGAGTCGGACACGACTGAAGCGACTTAGCAGTAGCAGCAGCAGCAGCAGTCAGCAACAAAAAGGAATGGATGTGGATACACAGAACCACGTGGTTGACTCTCTGGAGAGTTAAGCTGATTTTTTGAAAAGTATTAATCTTTTTGTGGCTGAGTGTATACATATATACCACATCTTTTTCCGTTCATCTGTTGATGGACCCTAAAGTTGCTTATATGTCTTGGCTATTGTAAATAGTGCTGCAATGAACATTGGGGTGTGTATATCTTTCTGAATTAGAATTTTTGTCTTTTCCAGACATATAGCCAGGAGTGGGATTGCTGGATCAGAAGGTGATATAAAGGAACTTATTTACAAAACATAAATAGACTCACAGACATAGAAAACAAACAATGGTTACCAAAAGAGAAAGCATAGGGAGGGATAAATTAAGTATTTGGGATTAAGAGATAAACACCACTACATATAAAACAAACAACAATGGCCTATTGTACAGCCCAGAGAACTATACTCAATATCTTGTAATAACCTATAATGGAAAAGAATATATATATGTAATATATATGTATGTATATATGAATCACTTTACTGTATACTTGAAATACTATAAATCAACTATACTCCAATAAAAAATAATAACCGTTTTGAAAGTCCCAGTCTCAAAAGGTTATATAGTCTATTATTTCATTTATATGACATATTTCAAATGAAAAAATTACAGAAATGGAAAACAGACTCCTGGTTTCCTGAGGTTAGGGAAGAGTTGGGGGTGTGAGGGAAGTAGGTGAGGCTAATAAAGTGCAACATGAGGGTCCTTTTGATGCTAGAATGCTTTGTATCCTGACTGTGCCAGTGTTAATATCCTGGCTGACATATTGTACCATAGATCTGCTGCTGCTGTTGCTGCTGCTGCTGCTGCTAAGTCATTTCAATAGTGTCTGACTCTGTGTGACCCCATAGATGGTAGCCCATCAGGCTCCCCCATCCCTGGGATTCTCCAGGCAAGAACACTGGAGTGGGTCCATAGATCTGCAGTATGTTACTATTGGGGGAAACTGGAAAAAGAGTGCAGGGGTCTCTTTGTATTGTTTCTTATAACTTCATCTGCACCTATAATTATCTCAAAATGAAAATTCTAATTTAGTTTTATAAATTATAGTATTTTCTAACAAAACAAAATCTATTTAGTAAGGTTACACATCAATTTGACCTCTAAAATACAGTGGTTTAAATCTTTAAATTTCTCATACATGATGATTTTTTTAAAAGCACTGAAAGTATAAAATACTACCACTGCCACAACTACCACCACTAGTAATCATCTCATCGCCATCATCACCAGTCACCAACCACCACCATCATCACCATCACCATCATCCTATTCATCATCGTCATTATTAAAGGCAGTTGCTAGATATTGAAGATGGTGGGGGAATAGGATGGGGAGACCACTTTTTCCCCCACAAATTCATCAAAAGAACATTTAAACACTGAGTAAATTCCACAAAACAACTTCTGAATACTGGCAGAGGACATCAGACACCCAGAAAAGCAGCCCATTGTCTTCGAAAGAAAGAAGGAAAAAATAGAAAAGACAAAAAAAGAGACAAAAGATGGAGGGACGGAGCTCCGTCCTGGGAAGGGAGTCTTAAAAGAGAGAAGTTTTCAAACACCAGGAAACACTCTCACTGCCGAGTCTGTGGAGAGCCTTGGAAGCACAGAGGGCAACATAACAGGGAGGAAAAATAAATAAATAATTAAAACCCACAGATTATGAGCCCAAAGGTAACTCCCCAAATGGAGAAGCAGCGCATACAGCTGCACCTGCCACTAGCAAGCGGGGGCTGGGCAGGGAGGTGCGGGCTGCATTGCTTAGAGTAAGGATCTGGCCTGAATGCCCCGAGCACTATCTGAGCGAACTAACTTGGGCTAGCAAACCAGACTGTGGGATAACTACCATGCGAAAAGCCAGCCTTAACTTAAGACACCGCCAGGCTCACGTACAGAACAAAGGACTGAACAGAGATAGCCGGCTGCAGACCATCCCCCTCCAGTGACAGGCAGCCAGAGCCAGAAGGGGGCAATCACAGCCCCAGAGAGACATTATCTACAAAATTGTAAGCAGGCTTCTTTGCTAACTAAGACTTCTTGGGGTTCTGTAGGGTCAACATCTGCCTGAGAAGGTGTGCAGGTTGTACACCCAGAAAACCGAGCAGCAGGGATGGGGGAGGCGATAAGCTGCAGCCACTGTGCTCGCCAAACACCTCATCACCTGAGCTGCTCGGACCTGGGAAGGGCACAAAACGCAAGCCCAACCGAGTCTGCTCCTCTGAGGACTACCCGAGTGCCTGAACCTGAGCAGCTTAGACCTGGGAGGTGCATGCAGCCCAGGGCTGTCCTCGGACAGTTCCCGGTGGACCAACCTAGAGCCTGAGCAGTGTGGGCAGGGAGGGCACACGCACCATGAGTGGGGGGAGGGCCAGTGTGGCTGAGGCACTGCGAGCACACACCAGTGTTATTTGTCTGCAGCGTCCCTTCCTCCCCACAGCGCGACTGAACAAGTGAGCCTAGAAAGAAAAAAAAAAAAAAAATGGCCCATCACAGCCCACTTTGTGTTAGGGCGGAAATCAGACACTGAAGAAACCAGCAAACAGAAGAAGCTAAAACAGAGGGAGCCACCTTGGAAGTGACAGGTGCAATAGATTAAAACCCTGTCATTAGTACTGACTGCATAAGAAGGGGCCTATAGATCTTGAGAAATATAAGCCAGACCAAGGAACTATCCAAAAATGAACTAACCCCACAATAACCACAACAACACCAGAGAAAGTCCTAAATATATTTTTACTATTTTTACATCATTCATTCTTTTTTTAATTAAAAAAAAATTTTAAGTCCTCTATTACTTCTTTAATTTTCACTTTTATAACCTACTATTCCTTTGCAAAAAAAGACCCAATTTTTTTAAAAGCAAACTTCATATATATTTCTTTTATAATTTTTATGACTTTGTTTTTATCTTTCTTTTTTTTTTTCTTTTTCTTCTTTCCTTTAACATTGTATTTTTGAAATTTCAAACTCTACTCTAGATTTTTAATTTTTGCTTTTTGGTATTTGTTATCAATTTTGTACCTTTAAGAACCCAATCTTCAGTACCCATTTTTACTTGGGAGCAAGATTACTGGCTTGACTTCTCTCTCCTCCTTTGGACTCTCCTTTTTCTCCACTAGGTTGCCTGTGTCTCCTCCCTAACCCCTGTCTTCTCCACCCAACTCTGTGAATTTCTGTGTGTTCCAGACAGTGGAGAACACTTAGGGAACTGATTATTGGCTGGATCTATCTCTTTCCTTTTGATTTCCCCCTTTTATCCTCCTGGCCACCTCTGTCTTCTTCCTCCCTCTTCTCTTCTCTGTATAACTCCGTGACCATCTTTGAGCGGTCCAGTTGTGGAGTGCACATAAGGAAGCGATTACTGGGTAGCCTGCTGTCTCCTCTACTTATTCCACCTCATCTCATTCCGGTCACCTCTAACTCCCTCTTCCCTCTTCTCTTCTCCATGTAACTTTGTGAACCTCTCTGGGTGTCCCTCACTGTGGAGAAACTTTTCATCTTTAACCTAGATGTTTTATCAATGGTGTTGTGTAGAAGGAGAAGTTTTGAGACTACTGTAAAAATAAGACTGAAAACCAGAAGCGGGAGGCTTAAGTCCAAACCCTGACTCCAGGAAACTCCTGACTCTGGGGAACATTAATTGACAGGAGCTCATCAAACGCCTCCATATCCACATTGAAACCAAGCACCACCCAAAGGCCAACAAGTTCCAGAGCAAGACATACCAAGCAAATTCTCCAGCAACACAGGAACACAGCCCTGAGCACGAATATACAGGCTGCCCAAGTTACTGCAAAACCATAGACATCTCATAACTCATTACTGGACACTCCATTGCACTCCAGAGAGAAGAAATTCAGCTTCACCCACCAGAACACCGACACAAGCTTCCCTAACCAAGAAACCTTGATAAGCCACCTGTACAAACCTACCCACAGTGAGGAAACTCCACAATAAAGAGAACTTCACAAACTGCCAGAGTACAGAAAGGACACCCCAAACTCAGCAATATAAACACGATGAAGAGACAGAGGAATACCCAGCAGGTAAAGGAACAGGATAAATGTCCACCAAACCAAACAAAAGAGGAAGAGATAGGGAATCTACCTGATAAAGAATTCCGAATAATGATAGTGAAAATGATCCAAAATCTTGAAATCAAAATGGAATCACAAATAAATAGCCTGGAGACAAGGATTGAGAAGATGCAAGAAAGGTTTAACAAGGACCTAGAAGAAATAAAAAAGAGTCAATATATAATGAATAATGCAATAAATGAGATCCAAAACACTCTGGAGGCAACAAATAGTAGAATAACAGAGGGAGAAGATAGGATTAGTGAATTAGAAGATAGAATGGTAGAAATAAATGAATCAGAGAGGAAAAAAGAAAAATGAACTAAAAGAAATGAGGACAATCTCAGAGACCTCCAGGACAATATTAAACACTCCAACATTTGAATCATAGGAGTCCCAGAAGAAGAAGACAAAAAAAAAGACCATGAGAAAATACTTGAGGAGATAATAGTTGAAAACTTCCCTAAAATGGGGAAGGAAATAATCACCCAAGTCCAAGAAACCCAGAGAGTCCCAAACAGGATAAACCCAAGGCAAAACACCCCAAGACACATATTAATGAAATTAACAAAGATCAAACACAAAGAACAAATATTAAAAGCAGCAAGGGAAAAACAACAAATATCACACAAGGGAATTCCCATAAGGATAACAGCCGATCTTTCAATAGAAACTCTTCAAGCCAGGAGGGAATGGCAAGACATACTTAAAGTGATGAAAGAAAATAACCTACAGCCCAGATTACTGTACCCAGCAAGGATCTCATTCAAATATGAAGGAGAAATCAAAAGCTTTACAGACAAGCAAAAGCTGAGAGAATTCAGCACCACCAAACCAGCTCTCCAACAAATACTAAAAGATATTCTCTAGACAAGAAACACAAAAAGGGTGTATAAACTCAAACCCAAAACAATAAAGTAAATGGCAACAGGATCATCAGATCAGATCAGATCAGATGAGTCGCTCAGTCATATCCGACTCTTTGAGACCCCATGAATTGCAGCTCACCAATTGCAGGCCTCCCTGTCCATCACCAATTCCCGGAGGTCACTCAGACTCACATCCAGCGAATCAGTGATGCCATCCAGCCATCTCATCCTCTGTCATCCCCTTCTCCTCTTGCCCTCAATCCCTCCCAGCATCAAAGTCTTTTCCAATGAGTCAACTCTTTGCATCAGGTCACCAAAGTACTGGAGTTTCAGCTTTAGCATCAGTCCTTCCAAAGAAATCTCAGGGCTGATCTCCTTCAGAATGGACTGGTTGGGTCTCCTTGCAGTCCAAGGGACTCTCAAGAGTCTTCTCCAACACCACAGTTCAAAAGCATCAATTCTTCGGCACTCAGCCTTCTTCACGGTCCAGCTCTCACATCCATACATGACCACAGGAAAAACAGTCTGACACTGTTTCCACTGTTTCTCCATCTATTTCCCATGTAGTGATGGGACCAGATGCCATGATCTTCCTTTTCTGAATGTTGAGCTTTAAGCCAACCTTTTTACTCCCCACTTTCACTTTCATCAAGAGGCTTTTTAGTTCCTCTTCACTTTCTGCCATAAGGGTGGTGTCATCTGCATATCTGAGGTTATTGATATTTCTCCCAGCAGTCTTGATTCCAACTTGTGTTTCTTCAAGTCCAGCATTTCTCATGATGTACTCTGCATATAAGTTAAATAAACATGGTGACAATATACAGCCTTGACGTACTCCTTTTCCTATTTGGAACCAGTCTGTTGTTCCATGTCCAGTTCTAGCTGTTGCTTCCTGACCTGCATACAGATTTCTCAAGAGGCAGATCAGGTGGTCTGGTATTCCCATCTCTTTCAGAATTTTCCACAGTTTATTGTGATCCACACAGTCAGAGGCTTTGGCATAGTCAATAAAGCAGAAATAGATGTTTTTCTGAAACTCTCTTGCTTTTTCCATGATCCAGCAGATGTTGGCAATTTGATCTCTGGTTCCTCTGCCTTTTCTAAAACCAGCTTGAACATCAGGAAGTTCACAGTTCACATATTGCTGAAGCGTGGCTTGGAGAATTTTGAGCATTACTTTACTAGCATGTGAGATGAGTGCAATTGTGTGGTAGTTTGAGCATTCTTTGGCATTGCCTTTCTTTGGGATTGGGATGAAAACTGACCTTTTCCAGTCCTGTGGCCACTGCTGAGTTTTCCAAATTTGCTGGCATATTGAGTGCAGCACTTTCACAGCATCTTTCAGGATTTGGAATAGCTCAACTGGAATTCCATCACCTCCACTAGCTTTGTTCATAGTGATACTTTCTAAGGCCCACTTGACTTCACATTCCAGGATGTCTGGCTCTATGAGGTACCATTTCATGCCAGTCAGAATGGCTGCGATCCAAAAGTCTACAAGCATTAAATGCTGGAGAGGGTGTGGAGAAAAGGGAACCCTCTTACACTGTTGGTGGGAATCCAATCTAGTACAGCCACTATGGAGAACAGTGTGGAGATTCCTTAAAAAAGTGGAAATAGAACTGCCTTATGATCTGGCAATCCCACTCCTGGACATACACACCGGGAAACCAGAATTGAAAGAGACATGTGTATGCCACTGTTCATAGCAGAACTGTTTATAATAGCCAGGACATGGAAGCAACCTAGATGTCCATCAGCAGATGAATGGATAAGAAAGCAGTGGTACATATGCACAATGGAGTATTACTCAGCCATTAAAAAGAATACATTTGAATCAGTTCTAATGAGGTGGATGAAACTGGAGCCTATTATATAGAGTGAAGTAAGCCAGAAAGAAAAACACCAATACAGTATACTAACGCATATATATGGAATTTAGAAAGATGGTAACAATAACCCTGTATATGAGACAGCCAAGAGACACTGATGTATAGAACAGTCTTTTGGACTCTGTGGGAGAGGGAGAGGGTGGGATGATTTGGGAGAATGGCACTGAAACATGTATAATATCATATATGAAACGAGTCGCCAGTCCAGGTTTGATGCACGATACTGGATGCTTGGGGTTGGTGCACTGGAATGACCCAGAGGGATGGTACAGGGAGTGAGGAGGGAGAAGGGTTCGGGATGGGGAACACGTGTATACCTGTGGCAGATTCATGTTGATATATGGCAAAACCAATACAGTATTGTAAAGTTAAAAAATTTAAAAATAAAACATAAAGAAATATATAAAATGAAAAAAATAAAAATAAAGACAGTTGCTAATTAGTAAGTATCAAAAGGTCAGAGTTATCTGAAGTTGGGCTTTGCATGTCTGATAAAAAGTAATTTTCCTTACATGATGATATTTAGGCAGAGTTTAGGAAACTGTCTTTCAGGAAGGTCTTCAAGGATAAATATACATATATATATACAAACATATATATATGATTATGAAGTAGACACTCTCTACTTCTAAGATTGCATAATTATACAAGGGCAATTAACTAAATGTTTGGTAAAGTGCAAAACAGGAAGACTGAGAAAACATGAACAGAACATTCTGTCTATTCAAGTACATACACCTCTAATGAGAGGGTCCCCCCACCACCCTACTGGAAAAACCTAAATGATAGAGGAGATGTGAGCACTGAAGCAAGCAAGGAACTGTCACTGTCATGTGGTCAATTAGTGGGAGAGTTTCCAATTAGCCCCAGAACTGTCACAGCTGCATTTGTGCTCAAAGGTAAATGCACACAAACAATGAAGACAAGCAGTCATTATCTTGTTGAGGAGCATAGATAATAAGCAGATCGCAATATCTCTTTTTTGCATTTTCAGCCGTGATCTGCAGCCTTCCCTCAGTATCAAATTAAATATTTCAAAATAATGCACAGGGATCTATTCCTTTCAGTGTGTAAAAGCAGATTTTGCAAAAGTACTTACCAACACTAACCTCAAAATTATTCTGGATTTTTCTCCTTTTGAAAATGTACTTTGTCCTCTCTCTTCAAGTGCAAGCTAGCCATAGTGACTTTTATCCAAAGACCACCACACTGAAAGGGAGGAAAGAAAAGTAACTTTACAGTGCCATGAGGTCAAGTTTACCATCAACAAGGACTGCTCACGTTGAGAAATCATACTGAAAGGGCATTCCACCTCTTGAATCTTCACCTCCCAAATCCATAACCTCAGCCTAATCATTAGGAAAAAAAAATCAGATAAATCCCAACTAAGGAATGTTCTACAAAACTCCTGATTAGTCCTTCTCAACCCCATCAAGGTCATCAAAAACAAAGAACATCTGTTCCAGCCAAGAGTTTAAAGAGATATAACAGGTACATATAAGGTGATGGAGCAGAAAAAGGGAATTGGGGGAAAACTATAGAGATGAACAAACTAGACTTTAGTTCAGAATAATGGATCAGGTTGGTCTATAGCCTTCCCAGGCGGTGCTAATGATAAAGAACTCATCTATCAATGCAAGAGACTTAAGAGGCACAGATTTGATACTCTCTAGGTCAGGAAGATCCCCTGGAGGAGGGTGTGTCAACTCACTCCAGTATTTTGCCTGGAGAATCCCATGGACAGAGGAGGCTGGCAGGCTACAGTCCATAATGTCTCAAAGAGTTGGACACTACTGAAGCAACTGAGCACACACACATGCACATTGTTCTATTATTTGCATCAAATAGACCATATTAATGTAAGCTGTAAATAGCAGAGGAATGTGGGTACCTGGGACTTCTCTGTACTATTTTTGAAATTTTCCTGTAAATCTAAAAGATCTCAAAAATAAATTTCATTCAAAAATTTAATCTGGGCCCACAGATCAACAAATTCCAATGGTCTCATAGAAAAAGCAGAATGTATGAGTCCATGTTTCCTCATGTGCAAGATGTGAACAACATCTCCTACTTTGTCTAGTTTAAGTCCATAGGAAATATTCCAAGTAATGCAGTTTGTAGAGCACTTTGTAATAAAACAGATGTCCAGTGAAAGGTGGCTAAGGACCCCAAAGACCATTCAGTACATGCATCTTAATATTCTGGTCAAGTGTTTGTGCAAACTTCAGACTTCGGTGAGCCTCACATCCATTGGATTTTATTCTTTTGTGCACTCCCAGCCTCAAGAGTATCATCGAAAGTGAAGAGCAGTAGAACTAGAAAGCATGTCTAGGCAGTACCATGTGCTAACTGCCAGTTCTCTTCCACTGGAGGGGGTGGGGTTCTCCACTCCGGAAATCTTGCATGCGTGCATCTCTCCAGGGGATTCTACCCCAGACGTCCTCAGGCAAGCAGGTTGGATTTTGGAAGAGTGACAGGAAGCACTATGCCATGTGCAAACAGTTCCTTGTCTCACTAAGTGACCCCCCTGGCCTCCCAGTTGCCCGAATCCTCCTCCCCTCTCCCACAGCCAGAGCCCTTGTTTCGTGAAACCCATGTCAGCTCTGCTTTCTACAAGCCTAAAGCTGAGTACTTCTCAACCGTCTACTACCACTGACTCTGTCCCAGGCCTCCTCTGGTGACATCTCCCACCTGTGTTATTCCAGTGTCATCTGTCCTTATCCTCCCACAGCTGATGCTCCAGACAGGAGCCAGATGGTCCTCTGGGAACTTCAGCCAGAGCCTGAGCTTGCCCAGCTTAGAACCCCCAATACCTGGGCCGTCCTAGCCCCCCTGGAGGTAAAGGCCCAATGGTCTTCCAGCAGCTGCCTCTTGATTTTCTCCCCCTCCCCCCGCGAGTCAGCACCCCTCACCCGCCCCCTCTACTGTGCCCAGCACACAGGCGCTCCTCCCACAGGACCCATGTGCCTGCTAGCCCCACCTGGAGGGCTCTCTTCCATTCATCCATGGGGCTGGTTTAACTGATGGCCATCATTGGTCCCCCTGTTCTGCATCTGCACCCACACCCTCCCGCCCTGCCCCTCGTCCATCTTCTCACATTTCAAGTTCCCTCATATCACCCCTCGATTTCGTTTGCTATACCCTTCCCCCCACCCCCAGCATAAACTCCACAAAGGTTAGCATCTTTATCTCACTGCTACTTGCTGCAGCCCCACTGGATGCACAGAGAAAGCACACTTGGGAAGAAATATCTCTTATCTCTGTAGGAAAGAAAGTGAGGCCTCTATTCTTCAAATCCAGGTCATTGTTGTACAGAGAATACCTTTTCAGTTATTGATGCTGAAATCATTGAATGGGATGCGGTGACGACCAGAGTGTGAGCTTCAAAGAAATATAACCCACAGATGGAGACAGTGGACAGGATGTCAAAGGATCAAAAGACACTGAAAATGTGCTTTAGAAAACTTAACCTGCCAGATAAATATTAGCTAGTAGCATCTTGTGATTTTAAACTAGTTTATAGCCTGTGATTCTTTCAGTGACTGCATATACTCTTATTTTTCCCTGAAGGTCCTTAGCATTTAGACCTCCATACAGTTTTCTGCCTTTTAAACACATCTCACATTACACATATACATGGTAAAACAATTATTTAATTCAAAATATCTGTCTTCCTTGCATCCACTTTAACAATAAAAGTACACTTGGGGGTGCAGTTGGTGTCAATGTCATCATAGAAGCTAAAATTGAGGAAAAGTCATTCTAAAGAAAGAAAACTGAAAACACATTAACTTGAGCCTAAGAATAATTCTTGCACTATAGAAATTTTCAGGTCATTGTATCTTCGTCTTTTAATATGCGTGTTTTTGTTTTGTTTTGTTTTTTTTGCTTATTTGAGATATATGTTTTAAAGTTTTCTTTTTTGTATAAAAACATCATTTTCAGATCCCAATGAGAAATCTTTTCTATTCCAATTTGTGTGAGAGAATCCAGTGGATCTATGAGGAAGAATTTTACTTGTGTCATTTATTTGTAAAGTAGAAAAAAGCTAGAATTTATTCAATGGAATGTAGGAAATGAGAAAGGTGGAAAAGGTGTTTAAATATTTTTTTAAAAAATCTTTTTTTTCCCCAAAGAGGACAGATGTAAAAGACAGCTCATATTAAAAAGAATGTATTTGAATCAGTTCTAATGAGTGAATGAAACTGAAGCCTATTATACAGAGTGAAGTAAGTCAGAAAGAAAAACATCAATACAGTATATTAACACACATATATGGAATTTACAAAGATGGTAACAACGACCTAAATGTGAGACAGCAACAGAGACACAGATATAAAGAACAGACTTTTGGATACTGTGGGAGAAGTCAAGGGTGGGATGATCTGAGAGAATAGCATTGAAACATGTATATTACCATATGTGAAACAGATCACCAGTCCAAGTCTGATGCATGAAACAGGGCTCTCAAAGCTGGTGCACCGGGACAACCCAGAGGGAGGGGATGGGGAGGGAGGGAGGGGGATGGGGGAGGGAGGGGAGGGGGAAGGGGGTTTGCAGTGGGGGACACATGTACACCCATGGCTGATTCATGTCAATGTATGGCAAAAATCACCACAATATTGTAAAGTAATTAGCCTCTAATTACAATTTTTAAAAAAGACAGTTCAGCAGCATTGCCCAGATGCAAATGCTAGCAGCTGTCATTTAAAACGTGACTGCAGCAGAAAAAGAATATTAGATCAAAGCTGAGCTGATTTCCTCCTGGAAAACAAAACAAAGCAAAACTTGTCTGACTTTATTCTGCTACTGGCAGGGATGTCTCAGGAGGAAGGCAGGTGCTTTAGCAAACCACTTCCTCCTTCTTCTCCTTCCCCTCTGCCCCACTTCAAAGCAAATTGCAGTCTTCGTTCCATTTCAAATAATGACTCTAGAGTTGGGGTTGGGGGTGAAAGACTTCAATTAGAGTTCTTGGTTTAGATAGGAGCTACAGTGGTAAAGAATTCATCTGCAATGTAGGAGACATAGGGGACGTGAGTTCAATCCCTCGGTCGGGAAGATGCGCTGGAGAAAGAAATGGCAACCCACTCCAGTATTCCTGCCTGGAAAATCTCATGGACAGAGGAACCTGGTGGGCTATGGTCCATGGGGTTCCATAGCATCGAACACAACTTAGCAACTGAGCATACACAAAATAGGTGAATTAGTTTAGTCTCTCTCAAGCTTTGTTTCCTCACTGTTAAATAGGTAATATCATATCTTTCCAGCAGAAAATTCTGAATGATTTGCTATATATGGGGAAGTTTTTTTTTGCAAGTTAATATGGAAAATATATTCTTAATGGCTGGCATGTATAATATAGTCATGACTCTACTTCAGAGAACACCTTCTTTTGACCATCAGTTCATGCATGGGCTTCCCTTGTGGCTCAGCTGTTAATGAATCCACCTGCAATGCAGGAGACCTGGGTTCAATCCCTGGGTTGGGAAGATCCCCTGGAAAAGGGAAAGGATACCCGCTTCAGTATTCTGTGGAATATTCTGTCTGGAGAACTCCTTGGACTGTACAGTCCATGGGGTCGCAAAGAGTCAAACACAACTGAGCAACTTTCATTTCACTTCATGCATACATGGCCGTCTAGAAAGTCGAGGCACAAATCAGGCCCCATGCTGTCTGGTGAGATGCTTTTAAACACTCTGGGCAGTCCACACAGGCCAGTCACTGGGAGCACATGACATGGTAACTTCTAGCTCATGGTGCCAATGAGTGAACGTGCATTAGTTCATCAGGTCCTCACAAAATGTATGTGCTGTGACTGTCTGTGTTTTTCAGATGAGAAAACTGAGGCTTAGAGAATTAAGAATTCAGTAACTCCCTCTATGAGTCAGTGGCAGCAGACATATTTCAGGTCAGGTTTCTCTGGCCCCAGTCTGTGAACTCTAATTCTGCCTTTTCACCTTAATCTCTACCTCTTCTCTTTTTGTGGAAGAGTTCCCTGGTTCCACGTCATAGAAGTTTCATAGTATGTTTCATGAGCTGCACTTGGAGGAGTGGGTAGAATCTGGTGGAAACTGGAGGAGGTGGGAAGAATCAAGTGCCTCTTCTTTTCCTTCCCTATACCCTGCAGGCCCCAGGTCCCCTGCTCCTCTGGTCCCCCTCCTTCCCACTCAGGCCTCAAGTTTCTGCTATTAACTACAGTATCCTTCTCTGATGCTGGGAAAGATTGAGGGTGAGAAGGGGGTGACAGAGGATGAGATGGTTGGGTGGCATCACTGACTCAAGGGACATGACCTCGAGCAAACTCTGGGAAATAGTGAAGGACAGGGAAGCCTGGTGGGCTACAGTCCATGGGGTCACAAAGAGTTGGATACAACTTAGCAGCTGAATAACAGCATCGTTCCCACTTCTGTCCTTCTGTAGGCCCTAGTCTCTGGGCCATATCTTCTTTCTCCAGAGAAGTCCAGCCACCAAGGATCTAAGTGCTGTCCCAGAAATATGTCTCATCTATCTGGAGATTTTTGCATTGTTGCTGCCCTGTTCCCTCCACACTAAATCTCTTTCCCCTCTAGCCTTCAGGAAAGACATTTGTCTAAATGCCTATATTAACTATGTCTTTAATTTTCTTCATTTCTGAGGTTTTGACATCTGGGCCCTTGCTGACTTTAAAAAGACTACCCCTCCCAGAGCTAAGCAGTTCTTAGAAACTGAAAACAACTGTCCGGGAATGTACCTTTCAAATACACACCAATCAATGCAGAGCTCACACCTCTGCCACCTATTCTATGGGGCTTTCACACTTAGGGCCACTAAGCCCCTGTTTTAATCACCCCAGGGCCAAGTAACAGACAAATAAAGATAGCTAATATGCTGAAGAGTTCATTGGAATTATTTAAACTAGCCAAGTGAAGGCCTGCTTACCCTGTCTCAACTATTTCTTCCCATGGAAACCACAAAAAATGCTTATACCCCTGTTTATGCCTGATTCCTTCTGCCCACCTGCCCGACCCTGGTGCTTGCCATCTGACCTGTGTGGAGGACCATGCTTCTTGTTTCTAAGGCTCTACCTTCATCACAGTTATGTCTGGGTCTGGATATTTTTCACACCTGATTAAAACAAATTCCAGTACAATTAAAACATCATGCGTGAAACCCAGTTCATGTATCTGTCCTAAGACAAACCTTCCAGGAGCTCTAAGAAAGATGAAACTGCTTCCCTCTCTCTTCTGTGTGCTGATCTGGCCCGACTGTGAACTTGCTCAAATCTGTGTATCCACCTCTGGGTCCTCTGCTAATCTGCCCATAGAATCCTCATGTGTAGTGAGATCATCTTATACACTTAGAGGCTGTGTTCTTGACATACCCTCAGCTCAAATGAATGTTTAATAACTGTTTATTGAATAAATGAATGAGCTGTATGGTGGACAGGGGTACTCGGAAAGCCAGAACTTTGTGATTTTGACTGTAATAAGTACATTTTTTCCTGTTTGGACTAAAGATTTAACTAAATCATCACTAATAACTCAGTCACATTTTTGTTGGACACCGAATATATTTGTATTAAATTTCTTTTACATTAAATAAAGAAATCCTGACTTGCTTCCAGGTGGTGTTCTGTCTGGCCCCCAATCCATCATAATTCTCAGTTTGAAAGTTCACCCTGACCCATGAAAATGGTCTGCAGTAATTCTCAGCAGAAATTAGAATAAGGATCTGAAACATGATCTTTGATTTATTTCATGTGTAAGATCTGAAAAGTTTATTTTTTCTCTGCAAACAATGCCCAGCAGCAGAATGGATTTTGAGAGTATCCAAGAAGGAGTATGTCTGCATGAGTTTTTTTCTTGACAAGAGAAGAAGCAACAAGAGCTAATTCAAGGAAAACAAAATGTTCTTTTCAGATGGCCCAGGAGACAATTCTTTGAGTGTGCACTTTATTATCATTATTATATTATTATCAGTCCATCACTACCCTATTTCCTTTGTCTAAGCTTAAGCCAACATTCTCACCACTTCTTGGTTTATGGTTAGAAAACACCCTTGTTTGGAGTGCCATGTGGTGATCCCATTTAAGAAGTGTTTGTATTATTAAGAATATTTGCATATTAGTGTGTACTATTGGAGAAGGCAATGGCACCCCACTCCAGTACTCCTGCCTGGAAAATCCCATGGATGGAGGAGCCTGATAGGCTGCGGTCCATGGGGTCGCTAAGAGTTGGACACGACAGAGAAACTTCACTTCCACTTTTCACTTTCATGCATTGGAGAAGGAAATGGCAACCCACTCCAGTGTTCTTGCCTGGAGAATCACAGAGATGGGTGGGCTGCCGTCTCTGGGCTCGCACAGAGTTCGACACGACTGAAGTGACTTAGCAGCAGCAGCAGCAGCAGTGTATACAATTACTGGAAAAGAATTGTTTTACTCTCTCACTGGTAGAATATTTCCAGTTAACAGCTCCACTTCACATTGTTATCTCATTTTATCCAGCCCTCATTCTGGAAACAGGTTGAGACTTTTTTCCATTTTCTTTAAGGATGTCAAAGCTCTGAGGATAATGGGCTGTCCAACTGCAAACAGGAGAGGGTGGGCCTGACCCCAGGCCTTTTGCTGTCAAATCTCATGTTCTTTCTTCTATATTAACCCATGACAAATTGTTTATATTTCATCCTAGGCACTTGGAATTCTCAAATGGTCATTTTGTAAACTATTTGAGAAAAGTAATGACCAGGAAATAAGTATGTCTGGTTCCTAGTGACCTTGTGTTCAATATCCCACTTGCCTTTTTACACTTCTTACCTTTATTTATATATTTTCAGTCTCCTACTTGTTTACTTGTTTTCATATCTTAATATTTACCTTCATTTAAGTATCCAAGCACTACAGATATATGTATCCATTTCATTCAACAGATAGTAAGCAAACATCTATCACTTTGAGAGTGGGTCATAGGGCAAATGAACCAAAGACAGCTCATAAGTTTACTCTGATGAAGCTGTGTCCAGAATGGGATCAATATGTAAGGAAAGGGATGGATACAGGTCATCAGTTTGTTACCATAGAAGTGCAGCAAGGGGTCATCCTGCCCTGAACCCACCCTGCTTCAATTTGGCTGGGAAAATATGTCCAGGGCTGTTCTCCTGGTGAAGATCCTTGAATGATTCTCTACCATTTGCAGAACCTGTTAACCTTTGAATTCATTGGAGGCCTGATAAGATAGATGAATCTTCTAAACAAAGAAATGCACATAGGCATATGTACGCAAAGGGCAACAGAGCATGAGATGGCTGGATGGCATCACTGACTCAACAGACACAAGTTTGAGCAAATTCCAGGAGATAGTGAAGGACAGGCAAGTCTGGTGTGCTGCAGTCCATGGGGTCACTAAGAGTCAGACACGACTTAGTACAATAAACAATTTTTCAAACACTACTCAGAAGTTTCATGATTTCTCAGACATTTGCAGAGCAAGCCTCACCAAGTGTCCTCTGCCTACAGCAGAAGGTCCAAATGCCTCCAATCAGCATGTCACTCCATTACAAACTGAATAGTCAACTTATCCCTCTTTCTGTTCCTCGAACAGATCTCACTGTCTTTGGCTCCATCCTTGACATAAACAGCTTACTCTGCCTGGTACATCTTTCTCTTCCTCACTGCCTACAGATCTTGCTAATTCTGTCATCTTTCCTGAACCAGTGTTCTTATCTATAAAATTGGAATAATAAGAAAATCCGCTGCAAAGCGTTATTATAAGGATTATATGAGTGGATATATGACCTTTAAAGGCCCCTGACTCATAGTAAGGGCTGCAAGATATGCTTTCCTTACTCATCCTTAATACCTCAGCTGGGCTGCCTCCTCCTCTATAAAGTGTGCTCTGGCTCTTCTTCCTGAAATGTGGTTGGGGAGTCCCTGCATGCTTCCCCACACCCTGTACCCAGCTGTGCAGCCATTCACAGTGCACGTAACTGTGAGCTCACAACTTCAGAAATGCTTTCTTCCTCCTCTTGGTGCCCAGACAACCCGCTGCCAGTCCTCACTCAAATAAATGAATATCAAGTGAGGGAACAACACAAAGAACACACAAGGTCTTTCCAACAATAAAGAGCTCTGCATGTCCGCGCTTATGAATAGTGATACATATACTCAATGTATGCAGTAGGAAATGGCAAGCCAGTCCATTATTCTTGCCTGGAAAATTCGA
This sequence comes from Tragelaphus eurycerus, assembly GCA_935064755.1. NCBI lineage: Eukaryota > Metazoa > Chordata > Mammalia > Artiodactyla > Bovidae > Tragelaphus > Tragelaphus eurycerus. The sequence goes on along the minus strand of CAKXYN010000002.1, from coordinate 20,171,328 downwards.
TGGGCAGAGGAGCCTGGCAGGCTATAGTCTATGGGGTCGCAAGAGTCAGACACGACTGAGTGACTTTCATTTTCACTTCATACTCAATTTAAGTGATCGCCAATCAGTGAGACCTTTCTGGCAGCGGGTAACTTTCCCTTAACCATTTCTTTCTAGCTCACTTATATTCTAGCAATTAAGGGTACTGAGTATTGAAGGTTTTTGATAATATCCAGGAGTTGATTTTGTTTTGATAACCCTGTGAGGTTACAAACATGAAATGAACATAAACATCCACAATGAGCAATGGGGTAATACGTGCAAAATTGAAAGCAGAATCCCATTATATGAACTTACTTTATATTACAAGAAAAACAAATTCAGATTAGTTACTTTTGGCTGAGCCTTCTTAGCTTCTCTGCATGTTTCTGAGCTTGAGACTGAAATAAATAAACTATGTTTGAACTGTCATTGCTATTGTCTAGCTGATGGACAAAGGATGAAGCATTTATTATTCTAAATCTCTGTGAACCCATTTAGAAAATGGAAATGATAACACCAAAATTAACACCATGTTATCTTAATTCAAAAGATGGTCATGATATAAAAGAATGAAATTGGATTTTTATATATACCATACACAAAAAAACTCAAAATGGGTAAAAGACCTAAAGAGTAAAAACTATAAATTTTATAGAAGAAAGTAGAAAACTTAGAAGAGCTTCATGATGTGGAATTTAGCAAAGATTTCTTGCATGTAACATCAAAGGCACAGGCAACACAAGAAAAAAAAAAGAGCCAAACTGGACTGCATCAAAATTAAAACTTTTGTGCATCAAAGAACTGTATTACCAGAGTACAAAAGCAGCACACATAATAAGTGAAAATATTTTTAAATCATGTGTCTGATAAGAGATTAACAAATACATATGTAAAGAACTCCTACAATCAACAACAACAAAAAAACTGATAACCCAATTCAAAAATGGGCTGAGGAATTTAATAGACATTCTCTAAAAAGATATACAAATGACAGAAAAGCACATGAAAAGATGCTGAGCATCACCAATCATTAAGGAAATGTAAACTACAGTGAGATACACTTCATACCCATTCAGTTCAATTCAGTCGCTCAGTCATGTCCGACTCTTTGAGACCCCATGAATCACAGCAGGCCAGGCCTCCCTGTCCATCACCAACTCCCAGAGTTCACTCAGACTCACGTCCATCAAGTCAGTGATGCCATCCAGCCATCTCAACCTCTCACCACAGCCAGGCCTCCCTGTCCATCACCATCTCCCAGAGTTCACTCAAACTAACGTGCATCGAGTCAGTGATGCCATCCAGCCATCTCAACCTCTGTTGTCCCCTTCTCCTCCTGCCCCCAATCCCTCCCAGCATCAGAGTCTTTTCCAATGAGTCAACTCTTTGCATCAGGTGGCCAAAGTACTGGAGTTTCAGCTTTAGCATCAGTCCTTTCAAAGAAATCCCAGGGCTGATCTCCTTCAGAATGGACTGGTTGTATCTCCTTGCAGTCCAAGGGACTCTCAAGAGTCTTCTCCAACACCACAGTTCAAAGCATCAATTCTTTGGTGCTCAGCCTTCTTCACAGTCCAGCTCTCACATGACCACAGGAAAAACCATAGCCTTGACTAGACGAACCTTTGTTGTCAAAGTAATGTCTAGTCTTTTGAATATGTTATCTAGGTTGATCATAACTTTCCTTCCAAGGAGTAAGCGTCTTTTAATTTCATGGCTGCAATCACCATCAGCAGTGATTTTGGAGCCAAAAAAATAAAGTCTGACACTGCTTCCGCTGTTTCCCCATCTATTTCCCATGAAGTGAGGGGACCAGATGCCATGATCTCAGTTTTCTGAATGTTGAGCTTTAAGCCAACATTTTCACTCTCCACTTTCACTTTCATCAAGAGGCTTTTGAGTTCCTCTTCACTTTCTGCCATAAGGGTGGTGTCATCTGCATATCTGAGGTTATTGAGATTTCTCCCAGCGATCTTGAGTCTATCTTGTGTTTCTTCCAGTCCAGCGTTTCTCATGATGTATTCTGCATAGAAGTTAAATAAACAGGGTGACGATATACAGCCTTGACGTACTCCTTTTCCTATTTGGAACCAGTCTGTTGTTCCATGACCAGTTCTAACTGTTGCTTCCTGACCTGCATCAAATTTCTCAAAAGGCAGATCAGGTGGTCTGGTATTCCCATCTCTTTCAGAATTTTCCACAGTTTATTGTGATCCACACAGTCAAAGACTGTAACATAGTCAATAAAGCAGAAATAGATGTTTTTCTGGAACTCTCTTGCTTTTTCCATGATCCAGCGGATGTTGGCAATTTGATCTCTGGTTCCTCTGCCTTTTCTAAAACCAGCTTGAACATCAGGAAGTTTGCAGTTCAAGTATTGCTGAAGCCTGGCTTGGAGCATTTTGAGCATTACTAGCATATGAGATGAGTGCAATTGTGCAGTAGTTTGAGCATTCTTCGGCATTGCCTTTCTTTGGGATTGGAATGAAAACTGACCTTTTCCAGTCCTGTGGCCACTGCTAAGTTTTCCAAATTTGCTGGCATATTGAGTGCAGCTCTTTCACAGCATCATCTTTCAGGATTTGGAATAGCTCAACTGGAATTCCATCACCTCCACTAGCTTTGTTCCTAGTGATGCTTTCTAACGCCCACTTGACTTCACATTCCAGGATGTCTGGCTCTAGGTCAGTGATCACAGCATCGTGATTATCTGGGTCATGAAGATCTTTTTGTACAGTTCTTCTGTGTATTCTTGCCACCTCTTCTTAATATCTTCTGCTTCTGTTAGGTCCATACCATTTCTGTCCTTTATCGAGCCCATCTTTGCATGAAATGTTCCTTTGGTATCTTTGATTTTCTTCAAGAGATCTCTAGTCTTTCCCATTCTGTTGTTTTCCTCTATTTCTTTGTATTGATTGCTGAAGAAGGCTTTCTTATCTCTTCTTGCTATTCTTTGGAACTCTGCATTCAGAGCCTTATATCTTTCCATTTCTCCTTTGCTTTTTTCTTCTCTTCTTTTCACAGCTATTTGTAAGGCCTCCCCAGACAGCCATTTTGCTTTTTTGCATTTCTTTTCCATGGGGATGGTCTTGATCCCTGTCTCCTGTACAATGTCACGAACCTCAGTCCATAGTTCATCAGGCACTCTAGCTATCAGATCTAGGCCCTAAAATCTATTTCTCACTTCCACTGTATAACCATAAGGGATTTGATTTAGGTCGTACCTGAATGGTCTAGGGGTTTTCCCTACTTTCTTCAATTACAGTCTGAATTTGGCAATAAGGAGTTCATGGTCTGAGCCACAGTCAGTTACTGGTCTTGTTTTTGCTGACTCTATAGAGCTTCTCCATCTTTGGCTGCAAAGAATATAATCAATCTGATTTCGGTGTTGACCATCTGGTGATGTCCCCATTAGGAAGGTTATATAAAAATGTCAAAGAAAAAATTGATAATAAATGTTGACAAACATGTGGAGATGTTGAAACCCTTATACCTTGCTGATGGGACTGTAAAATGGTATACCTGCTATGGAAAACAGTTTGAAGCTTTCTCAAAAATTAAAAATAGAATTATCATCAGATCAGATCAGATCAGTCGCTCGTCGTGTCCGACTCTTTGCGACCCCATGCCGCACGCCCCCGCCCACCGCTCCCGGGGTCACTCAGCTCCTCCTCGGTCGTGTGCCTCCCCATCTCTCCTCTTCGTCCCCTTCTCCTCCTGCCCTCTCCCTCCCGCTCGGTCTTCTCCTGGTCAACTCTTCGCGTGGTGGCCATCTGGTTTCAGCTTTAGCATCATTCCTTCTAAGATTCCAGGATTGATCTCCTTCAGATGGACTGGTTGGATCTTCTTGCAGTCCAAGGGACTCTCGGTCTTCTCCAACACCACAGTTCAACATCATTCTTCGCGCTCAGCCTTCTTCCTCCAGCTCTCACATCCATACATGACCACAGGAAAGACCATGCCTTGACTGGCGAACCTTTGTTGGTAAAGTAATGTCTCTCCTTTGATTGCTATCTGGTTGGTCATCTTTCCTTCATACAATCTAGTAATTATACTTTTAGTATATACTCAAAAGAATTGAAAACATATTAGTGTCATAGTAGCACTGTTCAAAATAGGTGAAAGGAAGAAACAACCCAAATGTCCATTGATGGATGAATGAATAAAATGTGGTATAAACATCCAGTGGAAAATTTTTAATCTTAAAATGGAATGAAATTCTGATAAATACTATGTCATGAATAAACCTTAAGGATCTTATTCTGAGTGAAATGAGTTAGTCCTCAAAAGACAAATATTGTATGATTATGCTTATATGTGGTATCTTGATTATGCTTATATGAGGTATCTAGCATAGCCAAAGTCACAGAAATAGATAGTGGAATTATGGTTGCCAGGGACTGAGGGGAGAGAGGGAAATGGGAAAGTGTTGGATTGGATGGGTACACAATTTCAGTTTAGGAAGAAGCAAAGTTCTGGAGATGAATAGTCCTGATGGTGGCACAATAATATGGATGTACTTAATGTCATTGAACTGGACTCTTAAAAATTAGAAGAAAGTCAGATAGAGGAAGACAACTAGCATATGATATTGCTTACATGTGGAACTTAAAAACTGGTATAAATGAACCTACTTACCAAACATCGAGTCACAGATGTATAAAACAAACCTATGGCTACCAAGAGGAAACAGGGGGTAGGGGGATAAATTGAGATATTGGGATTGACATATATGTACTACTATATATGAAATTGATAACTAATAAGATACTACTGCTTAGCACAGGGAACTCTATTCAATACTCTGTAATGACCTACATGAGAAAATAATTTTTAAAAGAGAGGATATATGTATAACTGATTCACTATGCTGTACAGAAAAAACCAACACACCAGTGTAAATCAACTATACTCCAATTAAAAGCAATTATAGAAATACAAATTTTTATTTTACATATATTATGCCACAATATTTTTCCAAAAAGATAAGCATGTCATTTGTAAAAGATATATGTGTATGTATATATATATATGAATTCCAATCTGGATTTTGTCTCCTCCAATGATGGGACTGGCTACTGAACTAGAAATGACACAAGCATTCATGTGGGCAAGTGGAGCCCAAGTTAGGTGAAAATGAAGAACAATTAGTGATTAAAAATTCAATTCAGACATGCAAGTGGTTGGAACTTGCCATGGGTTTCCAGAAATATACATCATGTGACAATCAACAGTGGTGAAAATCATGGAAAATGAAAGCATCTCAAAATGGAAAAATATAAGTTTTCAAAACAGGAACTTAACTTCTGAAATAAACAAGAAAGAATGAATATACATGAGAGTAGTAAGCAGGTATGCGGTGAATACTTAGAAAAAAAAAAGTAGTATTTCATGTCTCACTATGATAACTATATTGACATTAAAAATTATCTTATTCATATGTGCACTGAGAGAGCTCTTGGTTTTGTAGGTGCTTCACCTCACCTCTCCCCTCAAAAGATAGGTTGACTTAGAGAGCCAGATGGCCTATGTTCAAGACTAGTTCATCTTAGTGGACTCAAATGCCATATGGTCCATTTCTTATCTGCTTTAAATTATAATGTATTAGTAGAAAATTGGAGGTGTAGCAAGGCCAACAGATCAGAAGATGACTGTCATTATAAAGGTAGTATTTTTTTCTTAAGTTTTTGTATTATTTATTTTGACAGAAAACAGCAAAATTCTATAAATATAGGTTTTTCATTCACAGTTCCCAAGAGCAGGGAGTCCACCACTGTCCAGGGGTCCACACAGGATAGCATGAGGGTGGGTCAGGAGGTAGAGGGAGAGGGGGGAAATGTGACTAAGACCCTTTATTGTGGCTTCTGCAGAAAGAAACAGGCAACAGGAAGGGTAAACAGGCTTAGGACTGATTCGTTTGAATACTTTCAGTGGGCTGTGGGACAGAGGTGCTGCCCCTGGTTGTCTGGTACCTGACCCTGGGGTGACTAAAGCAGGAGGATGGTGGTCCTGTCCATCCAGGGTCACCAAAGTCCCAAAATGTTCAAGTAGCAGAAACAGAAAATAAAAGACATACTTAAGAGACTGTCTGCACTGATCAAGCACCCTACAGACAACAAAGACCCTTGTGGGGCTAGGGCTACACCAGGAATACAGTCAGCACTGATTCCTGAGGCCCCACAGGCAATCTGTCCTCAGATCACATGCAGATTAAGATTTGTTCATAAAACATTCATTTTACTTAACTTTTTTCAGTGGGTGTGTAGCATAAGAACACATGCACACGATCTGCCCCACAAGCTTCTGAATTGAGTCCTCTAACCACTTCTTGGCTACATATTTTATAAATGTGTTTAACCAATAACTTTGGAATTTGGTATCTACATGTTTCAGCCAAAAGTTCCATTTTAACTTCTTGCTACACTCATTCTAGGGTAATTTTTTGCATCCTCATAAAATATCAAGAATAATATTTGGCCCAAGTTCCTGTATCTGTAAGGATCAAGTGAACTGCTCTGTCCTTTAGTGACACTGTTATTAGAAATGTTGGTATTATTTATCTATTATTTGCTTTTGATGACCCCAGCACACATCTGTAGCGTTCTTAACACTCCTCAGAGAGCACCAGTTAGTGCAGGGGCAACAATGAAAAAGCCCAATGTGCAAGATTTCATCAACTACATTTTATTTGTGTTCCTTGCTTTCCCCTAAGGTGAGATTATTTTCCTCAATGGTACCCAATCCATCACAAAAGTCTTTATGCCTTTGAATTTTGTATTTTTCTGCTGTTTACTATATTTCCCTTGATTTAAGATATTATATGCTCATGAAAGAAAACCTACACAATATATAACTAAGAAAAAAATAAGTGTTCCTGTGGTCTTAATAAATAATATTGATGTCAATTCTTGGTAATTTTACATACTTCTCTCATTCATGACTGATGGTTTAGGGGCTGAGTTGTGTCTGACTCTTTCAACCCCATGGACTGTAGCCTGCCAGGCTCCTCAGTCCGTGGGATTTCGCAGGCAAGAATACTGGAGTGAGTTGCCATTTCCTTCTTCAAGGGATCTTCCCAATCCAGAAATCAAACCTGAGTTTCCTGCATTGCAGGCAGATTCTTTACTGCTGAGCTACCAGGTTTATTATTATTATTCATTTGTGTTAAATAGTAGAATCACTGACTATCCATAAATAAGCACAGTCTTTCTAGAGATTGTGGCTTAGCCTAGACTGAAGTTGGAACCATGGCAGTTGACCAGTGATCAGCTCCACAGCCCTGTCAGGACACTGTTGTCATGTCAATGACACAGCAGATGCCTCGCTTGACTATTGCACACTTGGTTCACCCTTTGTCCTGATGTGCAGCTGAGAGGTGAATACTTGAGAGGCAAGCCCATCAGAAATGAAATTTGAGTATGTATTGGAAGGCAAAGACCGGTGTGCAAGTTGAATCCAAGAATGAAATATGCCAAGTGTGCCTGGGGGATGGGACCCCTAACTCCAGTTAATTCCAGCATCATGGTCAGAGTCCTGGGCAGAGTCCATCAGTACACTGCCATGTCTCACATTTTGCACTCCTTCAGGTCTATGGGAGACCCATGGTCAGTCCCGAGCACTATTTTCTATGAGGTGCAGTGACACATTGGCAGGCCTTTGGAGGTGTGGGGCCCCCATGTGAGTAGTTTCAGGTTGTTGAAAGTGTGCAAACGTCAGGTAGTGTAAGGGGAGAACACACACTGTTCTTAGCATTGAGGAAGTGATGTCAAGTTGAAGACTGTTCTCAACTTCAGTGTCTTCAAAGGATACATTTTGAAAAGGTGAAAAAATAAGATTCAATATCTCACGAGAATAACCCCTAAACAAGAAAGTTTTCCAAGCACGGGATGACTACAAGCTCTTATCATTTGTATTCACAAGCAAGTTGAGCAACACTTAGAGGAAACAATGAATGTGGCTTCTATAACTGGAGGAAGAGAAACTAGACCAACAGATCATCTGATATCAAACAGCTTTTCAATTCTGTATTCCCCAAATTTAATGAATGATATCCTACTATAGAATATGCTTCTTTGCTATAAATTATAAAAACATAATATTAAATAAAATTACCAATTAAAAAATCACCCAAATCTCATCCTCTTTAGTCAAAATTCTCATTTCCCACAGTCCATTGCAATCTTTTTAAAAAATTCATTCATTCAATTGGGAAGATGCTGTTCATATCCTGAGTCTGTGGCAGATGTACCCTTGTGACTCCCATCTCAGACCCACACTGTTCTTTTTCACAGGTGGGGGCTTTCTCTCAGGCTGCAGCATTTTGTTCAGCCTGCAAGCCATGCAGTCCAAAAGGCTGAGGAAAGCCCTTAAATAATGATCCATGGGAGATAATAGATAAATACACCAGCTTCCCTGAGGAATGTCCCAGATGGTTCCTCAGATGGCCCCTGGTACACCAGAGTCCCAGTTGACTGCAGGAGTGACCTACTTACAGTGGATCTTTTCTTAGCTTTCTGTCTCCCTCATCTGTTCCCTATTCCTGCTCTTATGCTTCTTATGAGATCACCTCTTGCACTTAAGACCTTGTTTAAGTGTTTACTTTTTAGTGGTATCCAAACTAAGATGTCTGTTACTGTCAGGTGTGGGGCTAGGTCCCAAGGGGAGTCGGTTATGATCCCTGCTGGTGGGAAATGTAGCCAATGTGGAGCAGACATATCACAATGTGGAGGTTTATAACAGCATTTGGATAAGGTAATAAGGACACCTGAAGCAGAAGGTAATTGAATCCACTTATGATATTCTAGGAAGACTCACAGTAGTATCTCCTGGAGCAGAGACCTCAAGAAAAAGCAGAAACTGGTGAAATTTACCATAGAGCAGCAGTGTTACTGGCACAGGGGTGCCATGTGCAAACAGAAGCAGTTTGGAAGCCACTGTGGCACAACTGGGAATCTTGCACTGTGGGTGTTGAATGCAAAAGTGGGATACGGACTGATGCTGCATACAGTATTAAGGAACAGGAACTAGCTGTGGAATTTAGCTGTCAAATTATAAGTGATGAGAAGACTCACGGAGGATTAAAAAAAAATTTAACAAAGAAAAATAAGAACAGAGTGATGTAATCAGGATACCATTTTAGAGAAAGATAATTTTATCTGCAATGTGAAGAACATGAACTGTAAGCTGGGACATCAGATTAGGGTATGAAAGTTATCCATCTGAGAAATGATGGGGCCTGATCAATGTTAGTGTAGATAAAGGGAAGAGAGATAACAATGTATTGAAGATACACTCAACATACTCTTGCATGTATTGAAGGGCTGTGTGTAGGTATGGTGGTAGTAATGTGCCAATAGAAAATATTAATACCATCTCCTAGATTTCACTTTGGGGAACTGAATCAGGTGGAATAAGTGAGTAAGAGAAGTTAGAGAAGATGAGATAACTCTTTCGTCAACTCAGAGGTCAAAATATTAAGACAGCTGGGTACATCTCTGAAGTCCAAAGACAGTCAGATGGGGACATATAAATTTTCCCTCATTCTCTGTACACAGGAAGAAACTAAAAGAATGGAAATATAAAGAAATCAGTTTTTTAAATTAAGAACATTGATTAAAGCAAATCTGAGACATTATTCAGGTGATTGTAAGATTTTCTAATTTAAAGTATAATTGACATACAACATTATGATAGACAACATAATTATTCAATGTTTGTATGTTTTGTGAAATTATCACCACAATAAGTCTAGTTAACATTGTCAACACACATATTTACAGAACTTTTAAAACTGTGATAAATTTTAAGAACTACTCTCTCAGCAACTTGCAACCATATAATAGAATATTATTAACTATAGTCACAAGGTTATATGTTATATTGGCATAACATGAATTTTATAACTAGAAATTTGTACCTTTTGACCACCTTCATCTATTTTACCCATTCCAAACTCCTCCATTGTTGGCAACCACCAATCTGTTTTCTGTAACTATTAACTCTCTTTCTGTTAGTCCATATATAAATGATCATATGGTATTTGTTTTTCTCTGTCTGACTTACATCACTTAGCATAAGGCCCTCAAGATCCATGCCAGATCTCCCTGTCCATCACCAACTCCCGGAGTCTACCCAAACCCATGTCGATCGAGTCAGTGATGCCATCCATCCATCTCATCCTCTGTCGTCCCCTTCTCCTTCTGCCCTCAATCTTTCCTAGCATTACGGTCTTTTCAAATGAGTCAGCTCTTCGCATCAGGTAGCAAAATATTGGAGTTTCAGCTTCAACATCAGTCCTTCCAATGAACACCCAGGACTGATCTCCTTTAGAATGGACTGGTTGTATCTCCTTGCAGTCCAAGGGACTTTCAAGAGTCTTCTCCAATACCACAGTTCAAAAGCATCAATTCTTCAGTGCTCAGCTTTCTTCACAGTCCAACTCTCACATCCATACATGACCAGTGGAAAAACCATAGCCTTGACTAGACAGACCTTTGTTGGCAAAGTGATGTTTCTGCTTTTTAATATGCTGTCTAGGTTGGTCATAACTTTCCTCCAAGGAGTAAGAATCTTTTAATTTCATGGCTGCAGTCACCATCAGCAGCAATCTTGGAGCCCAGAAAAATAAAGTCAGCCATTGTTTCCACTGTTTCCCCATCTATTTGCCATAAAGTGATGGGACCGGATGCCATGATCTTAGTTTTCTAAATGTTGAGCTTTAAGCCAACTTTTCACTCTCTCTTTCACTTTCACCAAGAAGCTCTTTAGTTCTTCTTCACTTTCTGCCATAAGGGTAGTGTCATCTGCATATCTGAGGTTATTGATATTTCTCTGGCAATCTTGATTCCAGTTTGCACTTCCTCCAGCCCAGCGTTTCTCCTGATGTACTCTGCAGATAAGTTAAATAAGCAGGGTGACAATATACAGCTTTGATGTACTCCTTTTCCTATTTAGGACCAGTCTGTTGTTCTATGTTCAGTTCTAACTGTTGCTTCCTGACCTGCATACAGATTTCTCAAGAGGCAGGTCAGGTGGCCTGGTATTGCCATCTCTTTCAGAATTTCCCACAGTTTATTGTGATCCACACAGTCAAAGACTGTGACATAGTCAATAAAGCAGAAATAGATGTTTTTCTGGAACTCTCTTATTTTTTTGATGATCCAGCAGATGTTGACAATTTGATCTCTGGTTCCTCTGTCTTTTATAAAACCAGCTTGAACATCTGGAAGTTCACAGTTCACATATTGCTGAAGCCTGGCTAGGAGAATTTTGAGCAGTCCACTGCTAGCATGTGAGATGAGTGCTATTGTGAGGTAGTTTGAGCATTCTTTGGCATTGCCTTTCTTTGGGACTGGAAAGGTATATGTATATATGTATGTATATATATATATACACCACAGGCTTTACATTCATTCATCCATTAATGGACCCTTAGGTTGTTTCTACATTTTGGCTATTGTACATTATGTTGCACTGAACATGGGGGTACATATATCTTTTGGAGGTTAATATTTTTATTTTCTACAGATAAATAACCTGAGTGGGAATTTCTGGATACCACGACAATTCTTTTTTTTTAATTTTTTGGGAAATTCTATATTGTTTTCCATAATGGCTACAACATTTAAAAACCCTATTAAACATTCATCAGATGAGATCAGATCAGTCGCTCAGTTGCGTCCGACTCTTTGCGATGCCATGAATCACAGCATGCCAGGCCTCCCTGTCCATCACCAATTCGCGGAGTTCACCCAGACTCACGTCCATCGAGTCAGTGATGCCATCCAGCCATCTCATCCTCTGTTGTCCCTTTCTCCTCTTGCCCCTAATCCCTCCCAGTATCAGAGTCTTTTCCAATGAGTCAACTCTTTGCATGAGGTGGCCAAAGTATTGGAGTTTCAGCTTTAGCACCATTCCTTCCAAAGAAATCCCAGGGCTGATCTCCTTTAGAATGGACTGGTTGGATCTCCTTGCAGTCCAAGGGACTCTCAAGAGTCTTCTTCAACACCACAGTTCAAAAGCATCAATTCTTCACCCTCAGCCTTCTTGACAGTCCAACTCTCACATCCATACATGACCATAGGAAAAACCATAACCTTGACTAAATGGACCTTTGTTGGCAAAGTAATGTCTCTGCTTTTGAATATGCTATCTAGGTTGGTCATAACTTTCCTTCCAAGGAGCAAGCGTCTTTTAATTTCATGGCTGCAGTCACCATCTGCAGTGATTTAGGAATCCAGAAAAATAAAGTCTGACACTGTTTCCACTGTTTCCCCATCTATTTCCCATGCAGTGATGGAACCAGATGCCATGATCTTAGTTTTCTGAATGTTGAGCTTTAAGCCAACTTTTTCACTCTCCACTTTCACTTTCATCAAGAGGCTTTTGAGTTCCTCTTCACTTTCTGCCATAAGGGTGGTGTCATCTGCATATTTGAGGTTATAGATATTTCTCCCAGCAATCTTGATTCCAGCTTGTGTTTCTTCCAGTCCAGCATTTCTCATGATGTACTCTGCATATAAGTTAAATAAACAGGGTGACAACATACAGCCTTGACGTACTCCTTTTCCTATTTGGAACCAGTCTGTTGTTCCATGTCCAGTTCTAACTGTTGCTTCCTGACCTGCATAAAAATTTCTCAATAGGCAGGTCAGGTGGTCTGGTATTGCCATCTCTTTCAGAATTTTCCACAGTTTATTGTGATCCACACAGTCAAAGGCTTTGGCATAGTCAATAAAACAGAAATAGATGTTTTTCTGGAACTCTCTTGCTTTTTCCATGATCCAGCGGATGTTGGCAATTTGATCTCTGGTTCCTCTGCCTTTTCTAAAACCAGCTTGAACATCAGGAAGTTTGCAGTTCATGTATTGCTGAAGCCTGGCTTGGAGAATTTTGAGCATTACTTTGCTAGCATGTCAGATGAGTGCAATTGTGCAGTAGTTTGAGCATTCTTTGGCATTGCCTTTCTTTGGGATTGGAATGAAAACTGACTTTTTCCAGTCCTGTGACCACTGCTGAGTTTTCCAAATTTGCTAGCATATTGAGTGCAGCACTTTCACAGCATCATCTTTCAGGATTTGGAATAGCTCAACTGGAATTCTATCACCTACACTAGCTTTGCTCATAGTGATGCTTTCTAAGGCCCACTTGACTTCACATTCCAGGATGTCTGGCTCTACGTCAGTGATCACAGCATCGTGATTATCTGGGTCGTGAAGATCTTTTTTGTACAGTTCTTCTGTGTATTCTTGTCATCTCTTCTTAATATCTTCTGCTTCTGTTAGGTCCATACCATTTCTTTCCTTTATCGAGCCCATCTTTGCATGAAATGTTCCTTTGATATCTCTGATTTTCTTCAAGAGATCTCTAGTCTTTCCCATTCTGTTGTTTTCCTCTGTTTCTTTGCGTTGATTGCTGAAGAAGGCTTTCTTATCTCTTCTTGCTATTCTTTGGAACTCTGCATTCAGAGGCTTATATCTTTCCTTTTCTCCTTTGCTTTTTGCTTCTCTTCTTTTCACAGCTATTTGTAAGGCCTCCCCAGACACCCATTTTGCTTCTTTGCATTTCTTTTCCATGGGGATGGTCTTGATCCCTGTCTCCTGTGCAATGTCATGAACCTCAGTCCGTAGTTCATCAGGCACTCTATCTATCAGATCTAGGCCCTTAAATCTATTTCTCACTTCTGCTGTATAATCATTAGGGATTTGATTTAGGTCATACCTGAATGGTCTAGTGGTTTTCCCTACTTTCTTCAATTTCAGTCTGAATTTGGCAATAAGGAGTTCATGGTCTGAGCTACAGTCAGTTCCTGGTCTTGTTTTTGCTGACTCTATAGAGCTTCTCCATCTTTGGCTGCAAAGAATATAATCAATCTGATTTCGGTGTTGACCTTCTGGTGATGTCCATGTATAGAGTCTTCTCTTGTGTTGTTGGAAGAGGGTGTTTGTTATGACCAGTGCATTTTCTTGGCAAAACTCTATTAGTCTTTGCCCTGCTTCATTCCGTATTCCAAGGCCAAATTTGCCTGTTACTCCAGGTGTTTCTTGACTTCCTACTTCTGCATTCCAGTCATCTATACTGATAAGGACATCTTTTTTGGGTGTTAGTTCTAAAAGGTCTTGTACATCTTCATAGAACCATTCAACTTCAGCTTCTTCAGCATTACTGGTTGGGGCATAGACTTGGATTACTGTGACATTGAATGATTTGCCCTTGAAATGGATAGAGATCATTCTGTTGTTTTTGAGATTGCATCCAAGTACTGCATTTCAGACTCTTTTGTTGACCATGATGGCCACTCCATTTCTTCTGAGGGATTCCTGCCTGCAGTAGTAGATATAATGGTCCTCTGAGTTAAATTCACCCATTCCAGTCCATTTTAGTTCGCTGATTCCTAGAATGTCGACATTCACTCTGGCCATCTCTTGTTTGATCACTTCCAATTTGCCTTGATTCATGGACCTGACATTCCAGGTTCCTATGCAATATTGCTCTTTACAGCATCAGACCTTGCTTCTATCACCAGTCACATCCACAGCTGGGTATTCATTTTGCTTTGGCTCCATCCCTTCATTCTTTTTGGAGTTATTTCTCCACTGATCTCCAGTAGTATATTGGGCCCCTACTGACCTGGGGAGTTTCTCTTTCAGTATCCTATCATTTTGCCTTTTCATACTGTTCATGGGGTTCTCAAGGCAAGAATACTGAAGTGGTTTGCCATTCCTTTCTCCAGTGGACCACATTCTGTCAGATCTCTCCACCATGACCCGCCCATCTTGGGTTGCTCCATGGGCATGGCTTAGTTTCATTGAGTTAGACAAGGCTGTGGTCCTAGTGTGATTAGATTGACTAGTTTTCTGTGAGTATAGTTTCAGTGTGTTTGCCCTCTGACACCCTTTTCCAACACCTACTGTCTTACTTGGGTTTCTCTAACCATTCATAAGGGTTCCCTTTTCTTCTCGTCCTCACCAATACTTGTTATCTTTTTGATGATATCCATTCTGCCAGCTACAAGGTGGTATCTCATTGTGGTTTCGATTTGCATTTCCCTGATGATCAGTGATGTCTTACATAGTTCCATGTATCTGTTGGCCATCTGGACATCTTCTTTGGAAACATATCTATTCAGATGTTCTGCTTATTTTATAACCAGATTGTTTTCTTTTATTTTTGTTTTGTTGCATTTGGTGTCAATTCTAAAAAATCATTGCTAAGACAAGTCAAGGAGCTTAACTGCTTATATTTTTTCCCTTGGAGTTTTATTGATTCAGGTCTTCATCCAAGTCTCCCATCCTTCTGAGTTTTTTTTTTTTTTTTTTTAATGTGATGAGCAGGGGTCCAGTTTCTTTCTTTTGCAAGCTTCCCTGATAGCTCAGTTGGTAAAAAGTCCACCTGCTGGTTCGATTCCTGGGTTGGGAAGATCCACTGGAGAAAGGATAGGCTACCCACTCCAGTATTCTTGGGCTTCACTTGTAGCTCAGTTGATAAAGAATCTACCTGCAATGTGGGAGACCTGGGTTCTATCCCTGGCTTGGGAAGATTTCCTGGAGAAGGGAAAGGATATCCACTCCAATATTCTGGCCTAGAGAATTCCATGGGCTCTATAGTCCATGAGGTCACAAAGAGTTGGACATGACTGAGCAACTTTCATTTTCATTCTTTTATATATGTATTTTTATTATATGAATATTCCATACACCTCTAGGAATCGACATTTGAGGTGTTGCCAAATGTTTCATCATACAAATAACACAGAAATTAACAGTCTTATATATATGTCTTTTGGAGAAGGAAATGGCAACCCACTCCAGTGTTCTTGCCTGGAGAATCCCAGGGACGGGGAGCCTGGTGGAGTCAGACACGACGGAAGCGACTTAGCAGCAGCAGCATATATGTCTTTTCTATTTGTGAAAATAGCCACTGGATGTACATTCATAGATTAGAAATGTACATGTTCAGTTCTGATATATAGTGTTGTATCAATTAGTATTCTTTCTCTTTTACTTTCTCTTTAAAATTCAATTAACTTTTATCCACATTAAGGCGAGTTACTTTCTGTAAATAAAGTTGTAATAAGTGTAAAATAGTATGCGAAATGTAACAAAGTGAAGGAAAAAAGATTGAGAATGGAAAACAAAGCACCCCCAAACCCTATCATGTTACATGGACAGATCATGACCCATAGAATTTACTATGCTGCCCATGATTGATGAAAGCACTTGTTGGTAGAGGTGATTCAGGCTTAGAAGAAAGGGACAGTAGGGTGCAGTGGAAAGGTCAGAAAACCTGGGAAAGCATTCCAGGAAACGTATCTTTTATCACTGTGTGATTCTGGACAAAGTCAAAATATGACCTCTATGTGCCAGAGTGCCTGACTTTGCCTTCCCTAAGATGTTACTCACACTTCCTGTTGCTCAGAGAGAGAAAGCAAACATCAGATATCATCAGTGTTTTTGTAAACCAGGAAAAATATATAGCCTCATGGTTATAATTGTCTTTAAATGGTCACTTGTAGAAAAATAGTCATAATTGGTTCAATTTTTTTTGAATAATGATCAATTTCATGATTAGTTAAAGATAACATAATCTTCTAAAATCTATTTTCTTTGAAGACTTTAAATGGTTATGATCTTCAGAAATTTTAAGATGATTTGTTTCTAAATCCTTTTCTTCAGTCTTGTATTTTGGAAGAGAACAGTTTTGTTGTCACACTAAATCACATTGACATAATATTAAAAACACATTTTCTAAGTGGGTTTTTTAGCTGAACATTTTATTTGGATGAAATTTATCAATATTACCTTGAAGTTCTCAGATCCAGGAAAAGAGGGAAAATAGAGCACTTTATTTCTCCCTTTTCACTTAAAGGGCTGCCAGCTGTTGCCAAGCCCATCCCCTAATCTCAAGCCGTCCTTGGTGTGACCATAGTGGAATCTCATTCTCTGTTTCAGAAAGCATGTGTTGTGTCTCACCTTGAGTCTGGGGGAGCTGACACCTCCTTCCAAACAAAACCATGTGTTGCTCAGAATAATGACTCCTGTGGAATGGGCATATTCTGTGTGTGTTACATGTCTCTCTTCACTCAACTTCCGTGAAAATCCTGGGAGGTGGGAGCTATCATATTCCCAGCTCACAGATGGACAAAGTTAGGCACAGAAGTCAAGTTGACTTACCCAAGTTTCCCACATGCCGAGGCCAAGAGAAGAACCACACTGTGTGGTCGTCCCTCTTAAGTCTGTAAACCACCACTCCCAGCCTCAGCTCATGCCCTGCATGAAGTGAAGGATTCTGTGTTTGCCTGTGGGGAGAGGCCAGGGTGCTGCGGGAACACGCTCCCTGTTGTGACTCATCTTTCATTTTCTAGAGCTCTCATAAAAGCATTTGTTTCACTTAAAAGTTTGAAAATGGTTCAACCTTTCAACAGAATGCTAAGTGAAACGGTGTCGTTTCCCACAGCCAAAAAAGATCCCAGCACAGCATCCTGTGCAGCAGTCTGTAAGGTTAGTCCCATGGCATTCATGGAGGAGGTTGTTCCCTGGGAGCTGGCGATGTTGAGACCCCAAGCATAAACCAGGGCAAAGCAAGCAGGATCCTCCTATTTCAGTCAGAGCACTCCACATGTATGTGTGGTGTGTGTGCCCACTTGTGCATCTACATGCATGTGTATTTATCTCTTCAGCTAGGATTTGTGGAGAAAGCCACTGTCCTGGGCCCAGAGCAACATCTGTGAATTCGTGACAGACAGACATGCTCACTTCCCTCAGGGCCTCACAGTGAAGGGGGATAAATGATAGCCATGGCCAGTGCTTCAATGGTGAGGTACAGGAAGTGAGTGATCACAAAATACCCAGATCCAGCTCAGCCAAAGTCCTGTGCTACAGAAGAAGCATAGGAGCAAGACACAGGCACCCATCTGCCTGTCTGTAATATCTATCAATCTACCTATCTATCTATCTATCTTTCTATGCCATTTGAAAAATAATGCTCTAGACCCATATCTTTTCTTCCAGTGTATGGTCACTGTTATAAGGGTGAACTTCATCAAGTTCCCTAGACTTTCAGACATCATATTTGGTAATAAGAAATAGTAGATATCTCTTGCAGATAGCTTATTTATTAAGTAAACAAATATTTACAAGGCATCTGATAAGTATACCAGATGTCTGTGTGTGTGTGTGTGTGTGTGTGTGTGTGTGTGTGTGTGTGTGTTATGCTGTGTTAAGTAGCTTCAGTCATGTCCAACTCTTTGTGACCCTATGGACTGTAGCCTGCCAAGCTCCTTTGTCCATGGAATTCTCCAGGCAAGACTACTAGAGTGGATTGCTGTGCCCTCTTGCAGGGGATCTTCCCAACCCAGGAATTGAACCTACATCTCTTATATCTCCTGCATTGGCAGGCAGTTCTTTATCCCTAGCGCTACCTGGAAAGGCCTATAGATAGATATAAATACAGATAAAGATATAGATATAGATATATGTATATAAAATGAGGCAGAGACAAAGAGACAGAGAATCATTCATATTATTATGTTCTATAAAGTCTTAGTTAACACTAAACTATTGCTCTTAGGGGAAATACAGGATATGGTTCCTGGAAGCTTCAGGTCACAACATTCTCCTCAACCAATCAATACACAACCTTGTTTTATACCTATTTCTGTTGAACATTTAATATTAGTGTTGATTTATTGACACTGAGCTCATGGCCAACAGCACTGGATCTCATACCTGAAGGAAGCGAATCTCCATAAGGCACATGGCAGCCTTCCTGCATTAAGAAACACCAGGCAGTACATAAGCACTACTACCATTTTAAACAGCAGAAGCACAAATTTTAAAGAAAAAAAATCACAAAATGTGTAGATGTGGTCCTAAATATAACCCGTAAAGGGCACCTGTTCACAGTGTGAGAAACAAGAGGGCCAGCATTCCTTTGTTCAATCCCAGCTGGGAGCAAGGGCAATTCAAAATTCCTCAGCATGTCTGCAAAGTACTGTGAAAGTGCCATGAGTATTGATTTTGAGGTTACAAATTCCAAGTAGATTTTAGTGAGTAGTGAACTTGTACATGCTGAATCCCTGAATAATGAAGATCAACTATGTTTCTTAATAAATAAAACCACTAGTCATTACCCAATAAATTAGTGATCTGATAATGTTGAAAAATCTTTTTATGAAAAGTCAATCACAAGGTAATTTTCATCTTTTCCCAAGTTACTAATTTTGAGGGAAATCATTTGAGGAGATCTATCACTGTAAATATTTTGACACCCTTATTTGATGATTTATTTCCAGAAATTGAGTACTAACCTCTCATGAGACCTGTATCTTCTCATCTGTACCAGTGGCCAGGACTTGGGGAGTTGCCTCTAAACAGAAGGTGTTTCCAAATTTCTGGACTTTCCCGTGATGGTGCATGAAACACAAAAAGAACTCACAGCACTTAAATTCAGATCAGATCAGATCAGTCGCTCAGTCGTGTCCGACTCTTTGCGACCCTATGAACTGCAGCACGCCAGGCCTCCCTGTCCATCGCACTTAAATTAGGTGGGGTTTTTTTGTAATAAAGGTACACTTGTAAAATATGAATGCAGTTGGCTCAGACTCTGTCTCAAGTTATTGTTGCCTTAAATAATCTACATTTTCAAAAGTCAAAGATGGAAGATTTGCCCCATAATGATTTTTCCATGAAATAAAAAAAGACAACAAATAGGATAAATAAGGTTACAGATGTATTAGGAGTGATGGTAGGAAATTAAATCACAGTTGGAATTACATCCTATACTGAATGTTCTTGCTTCCAGTTGGGATGGAGCATCCACCACAGTCCAAAGTCTCACTGAGGACAATTAGAAAACCAGATTAATTTAAATTGCCAGTGTACACGGTGGAAACAAAGATGTGGTAACAAAACTGCAAGGAAAAAAATTACAGCATGGAGTCTTGAAAAGAATCCCAGGGCCCTTTCCATCCTTAGTAGCACAAAATCTGCTGGTTTGGAGGACAAGCCAGAGGCTACAAGCTTGGTCTTGAGCAAGGCCACAGGCTTCTACTGATGGACAAAAGGATGAGACAAGCTAGTGACGTCTGCAAACACAAGAAAGATCCCCTAGAGGTGTTTACTAAAGTCTAAAGTAAGGTGGGCTGAAAGCCAAAAAGCTAAGCAAAAATGATCTGAAATGCATCAGGGAGTGTACTGCAGTCTTCCAGTGTTTGAATGCTCATGAGACAGAGACCAAAGTAAAGAAGGAGTGTTGAGTGCAACTGGTGAGCACTGCTTGAGAACTGCTAGCCCAGAGGAAGTGATGAATTAGCATGGAAAAATGCCCACCCTACTCCCAGCTTTTTGCTGGACTACTTGTCCTTATGGACCAAGTTGGAGGTTAAGTTGATTTTTATTTTTTAAAGGAAAAAAACTTCAATTGGCATTGTATCCAAAATGACTGCCCTGAAAATAAATGGAATTCTCTAACAATCAAAAGAAAAAAAAAAAGCCAACAAAGGCAGAAATATAGGTGCCTTAAATGCTGGAGTAAGCACCAGACTTTAAAATAACTCTGATTACTATTTTCAAGAAAAGAAAGAAGTACAAAATAAATGAAATGATGTGGAATTTTAACAAAATTTCTATTTATGAAATAGAGTATAATGCACATTCTACAACTGAAAACTATGATTTCTGATGGTAAGGACTTGATTTATTGCTGATTGGTTGCAAATAAACCCAGGAATGGTAATGTAGATATTAAATTGACAGAAAATATGCAGACAGAAATATATGCAAAGAGAGAGAAAGAAAAAATCAAGAATGAATTCACACAACAGGGTAGAAGAGATATGTAGTACCCAGTTAAAAGGTATAACATTCCTGTGATTGATGTCCCAGAAGAATGCAGGGAGAATGAGATAAATGTAATTATTTTCCAAATTGTTAAGAATTTCCCCAAACTAATTAATAGCATTAAGCCACACATTTAAGAAGTTTAATGAGACCAAACAAGATAAAGAAAATACATCGAAGCCAAATCATTGAAAAGCAAAAATAAAAGCAAAGGAAAAAATGGTGAGGCAGCCAGAGGGAGAAAAAGGACTTATTTTAAAGTTTTAAAAAAGTCAACGCACAGCTGAACTCCTCTGAACTTCTCAGAACAATGGGACAGGAAGTATGTGGGTAAATACAAATGAAAACTGACTGGACAAGCACTAACAGTAGCATTCTAGAGGTTTAAAACGGCACCAGTTAAAACCGGTGGCCAATGAAAGAAGAATTTGGGAGTGGATAAAGGAATGATGGGGATTTCCTGGTGGCTCAGACAGTAATGGAATTCTAAGGTTCTGAGAGAATCTGAAAATGGTAATCGTTTTGTACAATCTAGGATGACAACCAAAGAAAAGTAAAAGATGATGGATCTAACACAACTAGAGCAGCAATTAAATTAAATGCACATTTGCTAGGTCTATGTAAAATCCCAAACAAAAGTCGCATTAGATATACTTTTACTGGAAATAAAGATGATAATTCTAGAAATGCACCTGGAAATGTGAAGGCAGAATTTTCAAGAAAATATCAAACTCAAAGAATTTAATATTGAATTTCAGTTACAGATGATTACACCTATTGAAATTCTATAGTAATTAGGGCAGCATGGCATCAGAGCAAGTTTAGACATTGACCAAAGAAGTGTCTGCTTCATATGTCAATAAAGAATTAAAAACCCACACTGGAGACATAAAAGAGTAGAATATAAACCAGGGAAAATCCAATTAGTAGATGGTAATGACATACCTGAAGACTTCTACTCAACTTCAGGGGTAAGAAGAGACATTAAAATAAGACTGAATTTGATACAAAATTGAAAGAAAAAAATAAGTGTGAACATCACCACTTATAGAAAAATTCCATGAAGCAACATCTGATTACACCTTTGCAACATATTCTAGCCATATAACAAAGAAAAAGATATTTTATCATCCAAGTAAGAAAAATAAAACTTTTAAGCCAATTTTTGTCTGTAACACTAAATATCAAAAGATAATGGAGCAACAGCTAAAGATTTTAAAAAGTGGTTGATGTACCATCTCTCATGTATACTAGTAAAGTAGGAACCTACTTAAGCACAACCCTAAAGCTTCATTTATTCTATTTTCTGACGAAAAAAAATGTTTTAAATGAAAACTGGAATTCATTCAGAGACAAAGATAAAAATAACAAATAGATATAAAATCCAGAACTAAGTAATGAGTAGGTAAGGTGTATTCATGGATGAAAGAAAAGTTACATCTTGAAATGTTTTTAAAAATTAATCACAATAATAGTTTTTAAAATAAAAATGAAAGTATAGTCATGTACGGATATGACAGCTGGCCCATAAAGAAGAGCATCAAAGAACTGATGTTTTCAAACTGGTGGTAGAGAAGACTCTTGAAAGTCCCTTGGAAGCAAGTAGATCAAACCAGTCAATCTTAAAGGAAATCAACCCTGAATACTCTTTGGAAGGACTGATGCTGAAGCTCCAATATTTTGGCCACCTGATGCGAACAGCTGACTCATTATAAAAGATCCTGATGCTGGGAAAGATTGAAGGCAGAAGGAGAAGAGGGTGACAGAGGATGGGATGATTGGATGGTATTACCGATTCAACAGACATGAACTTGGGCAATCTCCGGGAGATGGTGAGGGACAGGGAGGCCTGGTGTGTTGCAGTCCATGGAGTCATGAATAGTCAGATACGACTTGGCTATTGAACAACAACGACAAAATAGACAACTAATAGGCATTTGATTAGACTTAAATATCATACTTTATTAAAATAATAATTATAAAATTGAGTAGCGGGATTTTTTTTAGCATGACAAATAACATCTATTTTAAATCAAAGGGACTTCAGTTTCTAGTTTGAGGAACAAAAGTTGAACAAACTGAAAATCAGTAATTCTTCTTAGGTCCTTTAAAGAACTGAGGTCATAGTGAAAGTTCTTTAGAAACTAGAGACAAGCAAATGAATACAGGGAAACATACCTTACTGGGAAGACAAGCCCAGAGCTAGAGCCAGTATTGGCAGGAATACTATAAACTATAGTTGATGAACTTAAAGAGGCTTAGTGTATACTTATTTAAGAGTTAAGTCTTCAGAGATTCCCCACCCTTTTTTCAGTTTTATATCCCATGAGCTGCACCAAAGCTATTTTATAAGAGCTTAACCAACTGCAGTTTTACCAAAGTCTAACTGAATTTGGGGAAGAAAAATACCCAATTCCAGCCCCCTCTAGACTTTAGGAAGAGGAAGAAAATGAAACAACTCAGGTTCTCTAAAAGACTGACACCTAATCAAAGGCTCTAGAATCCTTCCCTTATGCCTGTCTTACCACCATGTGCATAGTGCACCTGTATAAACAGGAACTACAATAAAATAAATGCATGGCTTAGGTTCTCCTTAGGAAGGTATCTCTAGGGAAACTCAAGGATGGCTGGATGACAAAAACAAGGATGCTAGGGAAATTTTGGGCTTCCCTAGTGGCTCAGAGGGTAAAGTGTCTGCCTGCAATGTGGGAGACCTGGGTTCAGTCCCTGGGTTGGGGAGATCCCCTGGAGAAGGAAACGGCAATCCACTTGCCTAGAAAATCCCATAGACAGAGAAGCCTGGTAGGCTACAGTCCATAGAGTCGGACACGATGGGGAGCTACTTCACTTCACTTAGGGAAATATTAGTCTCCAACACCACAGCTGCAGAAAATAGTAAACATGGTCCAATTTCTAGCCAGATAAACATGAACACTTATCAGATCAGATCAGATCAGATCAGTCGCTCAGTCGTGTCCGACTCTTTGCGACCCCATGAACCGCAGCACGCCAGGCCTCCCTGTCCATCACCAGCTCCCGGAGGTCACTCAGACTCGCATCCATCGAGTCAGTGATGCCATCCAGCCATCTCATCCTCTGTCGTCCCCTTCTCCTCCTGCCCCCAATCCCTCCCAGCATCAGAGTCTTCTCCAATGAGTCAACTCTTCGCATGAGGTGGCCAAAATACTGGAGTTTCAGCTTTAGCATCATTCCTTCCAAAGAAATTCCAGGATTGATCTCCTTCAGAATGGACTGGTTGGATCTCCTTGCAGTCCAAGGGACTCTCAAGAGTCTTCTCCAACACCACACTTCAAAAGCATCAATTCTTCAGTGCTCAGCCTTCTTCACAGTCCAGCTCTCACATCCATACATGACCACAGGAAAGACCATGGCCTTGACTAGGCGAACCTTTGTTGGTAAAGTAATGTCTCTGCTTTTGAATATGCTATCTAGGTTGGTCATAACTTTCCTTCCAAGGAGCAAGCGTCTTTTAATTTCATGGCTGCAGTCACCATCTGCAGTGATTTTGGAGCCCAGAAAAACAAAGTCTGACACTGTTTCCACTGTTTCCCCATCTATTTCCCATGTAGTGATGGGACCAGATGCCATGATCTTCGTTTTCTGAATGTTGAGCTTTAAGCCAACCTTTTCACTCTCCACTTTCACTTTCATCAAGAGGCTTTTTAGCCCCTCTTCACTTTCTGCCATAAGAGTCGTGTCATCTGCATATCTGAGGTTATTGATATTTCTCCCGGCAATCTTGATTCCAACTTGTGTTTCTTCCAGTCCAGCATTTCTCATGATGTACTCTGCATATAAGTTAAATAAACATGGTGACAATATGCAGCCTTGACGTACTCCTTTTCCTATTTGGAACCAGTCTGTTGTTCCATGACCAGTTCTAACTGTTGCTTCCTGACCTGCATACAGATTTCTTAAGAGGCAGATCAGGTGGTCTGGTATTCCCATCTCTTTCAGAATTTTCCATAGTTTATTGTGATCCACACAGTCAAAGGCTTATTTAACTCAAGTTTATCCAATTTATCATGTTCTGGCTTTCAATAAAAAATTACAAGGCAGGCTAAAAGGTAAAAGATTAACACTGAAGAAACAAAGCAAGCATCAGAGCCAGATTTAAATAAGACAGACATTTTGGAATTATCATACCAGGAATTTAAAATAACCATGACTAAATGTCTAAGGGCTCTAAGGAAAAAGTGATCATCATGCACGAACAGATGGTTAAGGTATGCACAAAGAAAGAAATCCTAAGAAAGAATGAAAAGAAAATTCTAAAAATAATAAAACATTGGACAAAAATGGAAAATGTCTTTTTTGTCTTGGGGCATAAAACGAAAACCTAATCATCATTTTTTTAAACATGATAAGATGCTCAACATTACTCATTATCAGAGAAATGCAAATCAAAACCACTATGAGGTACCATTACACTCCAGTCAGAATGGCTGTGATCCAAAAGTCTACAAGCAATAAATGCTGGAGAGGGTGTGGAGAAAAGGGAACCCTCTTACACTGTTGGTGGGAATGCAAACTAGTACAGCCACTATGGAGAACAATATGGAGATTTCTCAAAAAACTGGGAATAGAACTGCCTTATGATCCAGCAATCCCACTGCTGGGCATACACACCGAGGAAACCAGAATTGAAAGAGACACGTGTACCCCAATGTTCATAGCAGCACTGTTAACAATAGCCAAGACTTGGAAGCAACCTAGATGTCCATTAGCAGATGAATGGATAAGAAAGCTGTGGTACATATACACAATGAAGTATTACTCAGCCATTAAAAAGAATACATTTGAATCAGTTCTAATGAGGTGGATGGAACTGGAGCCTATTATACAGAGTGAAGTAAGCCAGAAAGAAAAACACAAATACAGTATACTAACGCATATATATGGAATTTAGAAAGAAGGTAACAATAACCCTGTATACGAGACAGCAAAAGAGACACTGATGTATAGAACAGTCTTATGGACTCTGGGAGAGGGAGAGGGTGGGATGATTTGGGAGAATGGCATTGAAATATGTATAATATCATTTCTGAAACAAGTCGCCAGTCCAGGTACGATGCCTGATAACGGATGCCTGGGGCTGGCGCACTGGGATGACCCAGAGGGATGGCATGGGGAGGGAGGAGGGAGGAGGGTTCAGAATGGGGAACACATGTATACTTGTGACCGATTCATTTTGATGAATGGCAAAAGCAATACAATATTGTAAAGTTAAGCAAAATAAAATTAAAAAAAAACTATTTTACCAAATTTAAAATGACAGTATTCATACAAAGTTTACTTTCCTTAACAATGGAATTACACTAAAAACAAATAACAGATAGATGGAAAGTACCAAAATATTTTGAGTTTACACACCATATTTCTGTGTAATACATGAGTCAAAGTCTTAATAAAATTTTAAAAATATTTTGAATTAAATAAATATGAAAATATATATCAAAATTTGTGGGATACAGTAAAAGCATGCTTATAGGGAAATTTCTAACATTGAATACATATTTTAGAAAATGTTTAAAATTACAAATCAAACCAAGGATCTGTGAGAAATCAAGAGTGAAAAGGCACAATTCATTATTTTATTAACTGTCTAAAATGTCTTAGAATCACAATAACTACCTACTAATTGCCAAAACAAAAAATTGTACAGGCAAAAATTATATACATGTGCATAATAAATGCATATACATTAAAAGTCAAAAGAAATTTCTTTAGTTTTAATATCGTTTTAATGAAAAAAATAAGTAGTATAATCAATAGTTTTTTTTAAATGGCATCTATATTTTCTTTATTGAGGCTATTTTAAAAGTAATATATCACTGAGATATTTTGGTGACTTTAGAAACTGTACTTACTTTTCTGTGAAAAAAATATGTTTTACATCTTTTGCAATTTTGTTGTTTGGTTCATCCATATTTGAGATAACTGTGTCTTGTTAATGAATTGACCCTTTATCATTATACAATATTTTGTTCTATATCTGGTATATTTTATTTTTGCTGTAAAGTCTACTTTATCTGTTATTATAAGCAATTTTGATTTATTATAATTAATATTTGAGTAGAATAAATTTTTAAATTATTTTTTAAATTTACCTTTATCATTTTACCTAATATGAGTTCCTTATACACATTGTATAATTGTCCCATGTTCTTTAATCTACTCACCAATTGCTGTCTTTTACTTTATGTGTTTAGATCATTAACAATAAAAGCAGTTATTGATGTTAGAGCTTTTTATGCCAATTTTCATTTGTTTATTTCTTTGATTTCTTTTTCCTGTGTTCCTGTGGGTTCAGTTCTGTTCAATTAAGTCATTCAGTCATGTCCAACTCTTTGCGACTCCATGGACTGCAGCACACCAGCCCTCTCGGTCCATCACCAACTCTCAGAACTTACTCAAACTCATGTCAATTGGGTTGGTGATGCCATCCAACCATCTCATCCTCTGTCATCCCCTTATCTTCCTGCCTTCAATCTTTCCCAGCATCAGGGTCTTTTCAAATGAGTCAGCTCTTTGCATCAGGTGGCCAAAGTATTAAGAGTTTCAGCCTTCAACATCAGTCCTTCTAATGAATATTCAGGGCTGATTTCCTTTAGGAGGGACTGATTCGATCTCCTTGCAGACCAAGGGACTCTCAAGAGTCTTCTCCAACACCACAGTTCAAAAGCATCAATTCTTTGGCTCTCAGCTTTCTCTATAGTCCAACTCTCAAATCCATATATGACTACTGGAAAAACAATAGCTTTGACTAGATGGACCTTTGTTGGCAAAGTAATGTCTCTGCTTTTTAATATGCTGTTTAGGTTGGTCATAACTTTCCTTCCAAGGTCATAACTTTTCTTCCAACTTTCTTCCAAGTAATCCTGTGGGTTACTGGAGCATTTTTAGAATTCCAATTTGATTTATCTATGCAGTTTTCTAGTGTATTTATTTGTATAGCTATTTCAATGATTGTTTAAGAAATCGTGTTATATATCCATTACACACATAATCACAGCACACTGAGGTCATCATTTTGCTCACCCAAAGGAACTGTAAGTTTTACCTCACTTTACCCTCCACTTTCCTTTGTTTATAATGTAATTATATGTTCATAATTTAAGTGTCTGTTCTCTTTACCCATATTTTGGCTGTTTCCAGTTTCTTCTTATTTCTTGATGTTCTTAGAGGTCTTGTTTTATCATATAGTATTTTTTAGATAATTTTATTTAGCTATTTATGTAAATTAGATCTCCTGGTGAATATACATATGTATTTTAATATATATTTTATATACATATGTTTTATCTTTCTTGAGAATGTTTTGTTTTCCCTTTCATGCCTGAAAGATCTTTTTACTTGATACAAAATGTTAGGTTGACCAAGTTTTACTTTTAGGACAGGAAAAATGCTGTGCATTATTTTTTCTGCCTCCCATGGTTTCTGATCAAAATTTGCTATCATATAAATTGTCTTCTCCTTATAGATAATGCTTTGTGTCTCTTTTACTGATTTGATTTCAGGATTTTTGCTTGCCTTTTTTTCCCAGTTTAACTATGATGTTTCATGATGTGAATTTCTTTTGGGTTTATCCTTTTGGGAATTTGGTCTACTTCTTAAATCTGTAGGCTTGTGTCTTTTGTCAAATTTGGGAAATTTGGGAATTCCCAATTCCCTTATTTCTTCAAGTACTTTTTCAGCTCTGCTTTCTTTCTCTTCTCCTTCAGGATTTTGATGACAGTAATCGTATATCTTTATTATAGTCCATGAAGTCCCTGAGGCTATTTTTTTTTTTCAGTCTTTCTGTTGTTAAACTGAATAATTTTGAAGACTGTTCAACTTTCAAACTCACTGATTCCATGCTCTGTTCTGATGTTGAATCTCCAGTGAGTTTAGTATTTTGGTTACTATATTTTTCAGTTCCAAATTTTTCATTTACTTCTTCACAACTTCAACTTATTTTCTAAGGGTTTCTATTTTTTCATTGATCTCAATCATGTTTATAATTGCTTCTTGAAACATTTTTATGATAGCTGCCTCAAAGTCTTTGTAAGTTAATGTCAAAGCCTGCCACCTTAGAGTTGACATCCGTGACTGCCTTCTTTCATTCAAGATTAAATTTTTGCTAGTTGTTTGTATAAGTGATTTGTAAATTAAAATATGCATATTTGCTCTGAGATTTGGGATCTTATTTGAACCCATGTTTTAGGTACTCTCCTTTGACATCACTCAAAGGAAAAGGGGAAAGAACAAATTCATTTACTTTCAGGTGGAATTAGAAGTCCAAGTTCCCATCTGCTTTTTTTTCTTTAAGTTTTATTGAGATATAATTTTCATACAGCACTGTACAAGCTTAAGATGTACAACATAATGACATTAAATAAATATATCTTAAAAATCGTTTTTCCATGTAATGAAAACTCAGGATTTACTCTCAACTTTCATTTGTAACATACAGCAGTGTTGTCACAATCAAGTTGTACATTGTATCCCTAGTATTTATTTATCATATAACTGGAAATTTGTACTTTTTGACTTCCTTCATCTAATTGCCCCTCCCCTCACCACCAGTCTGGTCACCACAAATCTCAGCTCTTTGTTAAAAGTTTTTAAACAAACATTTGTTTGTGTACATATGCTTTTGCTTATTTTGATGTATAGCTGGTCACAACTATGTTAGTTACTGGTACACAACATAGTGATTCTATATTTCTAAATATTTCAAAAGAATCACCATGATGGATCTAGTTGTCATCTGTCACTATACAAAGATATGACATAATTACTGACTATATTCCCCACACTGAGATTTCATACCTGTGACTCATTTATTCTGTAACTGAAAGTTTGTACTTCTTAATCTCACTCATTTATTTTTCTCCTACCCCTGCCCCCTGGCAACCACATGTTTGTTCTCTGTATCTATGATTCTGTTTCTGTTTGGTTATATTTGTTTATTTGTTTCATATTTTAGATTCTGCCTTTAGGTGAAAACACAGGGTATTCATCTTTATCTAACTTATTTCACTTAGCATAATACCTTCTACATCCAACTATGTTGTCACAAATGGCAAGATTTCATTCTATTATATGACTGACTAATCTTCCATTGTGTGTGTGGGTGTGTAAAAAATATCTTTATCTAAACATCTAATAATGGGCATTTAGGTTGCTTCTCCGGGGAAGGCAATGGCACCCCACCCCAGTACTCTTGCCTGGAAAATCCCATGGATGGAGGACCCTGGTGGGCCGCAGTCCATGGGGTCGCTGGGAGTCGGACACGACTGAGCGACTTCACTTTCACTTTTCACTTTTATGCATTGGAGAAGGAAATGGCAACCCACTCCAGTGTTCTTGCCTGGAGAATCCCAGGGACGGGGCAGCCTGGTGGGCTGCCATCTATGGGGTCGCACAGAGTCGGACACGACTGAAGCGACTTAGCAGTAGCAGTAGCAGTAGGTTGCTTCTCTATCTTGGCTATTTTGAAGAATGCTGAAATGAACATAAAGGTGCATGTATATCTTTCTGAATCAAAGTTTTTACTTTGTTTTGGTGAATATTCACAAATGGAATTGCTGCATTTGTATGGTAATTCTATTTTTAATTTTTTCAGGAATGTCAATACCATTTTTGATAGTGACAATATCAGTTTATGCTTCTACCAACAGTGTACAAGTGTTCCCTTTTCTAAATATCCTTGCCAATATCCATTTGTTATTTGTTGTCTTTTTGATAACAGCCATTCTGAGAAGTGTGAGGTGATATCATAGTAGTTTCAATTGCCTTTCCCTGGTGAGTAGTGATATTGGTAATCTTTTCATGTGCCTGTTAGCCATCTGCTTGTCTTCTTTTTGAAAAATGTCTATTCAGGTCCTCTGCCCATTTTTTAAATTGAAGTATAGTTGATTTAGAATATTATATTAGTTTCAGATGTACAACATAGTGATTCAATATTTTTATAAATTGTACTCCATTTAAAGTTACTATAGAATATTAGCTATATTCCCTATGTTATATATTACATACTTGTATTTTATTTATTTTATATATAGTCATTTTCTATATACTGTACTGTACTTCTTGATCCCCTAGCCCTATCTTGCCCATTCCCGCATCCCTCTCGACACTGGTGACCACTGGTCTGTTCTCTATAACTCTGAGCCTGTTTCTGTTTGTTATATTCATTTGTTTATTTTTTTTAGATTCCACATATAAGTGATAACATACAGTTTTTGTCTTTCTTTATTTGACTTATTTCACTAAGCATAATACCCTCCAGGTTCATCCACATAGCTGCAAATGGTGGAATTTCATTATCCTTCATAGCTGAGTAATATTCCATTGTGTATTTAACACATCTTTATCCAATCATCTATTGATGGACACAGGTTGCTTCCATATCTTGGCTATTGTATATAATGTCAATATAAACATCAAGGGTGCATATCTTTTCAAATCAGTGTTTCCATCTTATTCAGATATATATCCAGATATATACCCAGGATCTTCTGGATCATATGATAGTTCTATTTTTAGCTCCCAGTTTTCATAGTGGCTGTACAAATTTACATTTCTACCAACAGACTGGTTCCAAATAGGAAAAGGCGTACGTCAAGGCTGTATATTGTCACCATGTTTATTTAACTTATATGCAGAGTACATCATGAGAAATGCTGGACTGGAAGAAACACAAGCTGGAATCAAGATTGCTGGGAGAAATATCAATAACCTCAGATATGCAGATGACACCACCCTTATGGCAGAAAGTGAAGAGGAACTAAAAAGCCTCTTGATGAAAGTGAAAGTGGAGAGTGAAAAGGTTGGCTTAAAGCTCAACATTCAGAAAATGAAGATCATGGCATCTGGTCCCATCACTACATGGGAAATAGATGGAGAAACAGTGTCAGACTTTGTTTTTCTGGGCTCCAAAATCACTGCAGATGGTGATTGCAGCCATGAAATTAAAAGACGCTTACTCCTTGGAAGGAAAGTTATGACCAACCTAGATAGCATATTCAGGAGCAGAGACATTACTTTGCCAACAAAGGTTCACCTAGTCAAGGCTATGGTCTTTCCTGTGGTCATGTATGAATGTGAGAGCTGGACTGTGAAGAAGGCTGAGCGCCGAAGCATTGATGCTTTTGAACTGTGGTGTTGGAGAAGACTCTTGAGAGTCCCTTGGGCTGCAAGGAGATCCAACCAGTCCATTCTGAAGGAGATCAGCCCTGGGATTTCTTGGGAAGGAATGATGCTAAAGCTGAAACTCCAGTATTTTGGCCACCTCATGCGAAGAGTTGACTCATTGGAGAAGACTCTGATGCTGGGAGGGATTGGGGGCAGGAGGAGAAGGGGACGACAGAGGATGAGATGGCTGGATGGCATCACTGACTCGACGGATGTGAGTCTGAGTGCCCTCCAGGGGTTGGTGATGGACAGGGAGGCCTCGCGTGTTGCAGTTCATGGGGTCGCAAGGAGTCGGACAATTCTGAGCAACTGATCTGATCTAATCTGACCAACAGTATTCATTTCCCTTTTCTCCACAACTTAGCCAACATTTGTTATTTGTTGTCTTTTTGACTAAGCTCAGTTTTAAATTGGGTGTGTGTTTGTCTGCTGGTGTTGAGTTGTGTGATTTCTTTGCATATTCTGGATATTAAGCCCTCACCAGATATATCATTTGCAAAATCTTGACCCATTCACAAAAGTGTTTTAAGTTGACGCAATTCTACTTGCTCATTTTTGCTTTTGTTTCCCTCACTTGAGAATACATATCCAAACAAAAAATTAAGACTGACATCAAAAAACATACTGTCTATGTTTTCTTCTAGAATTTTTTATTATTTCATGTTTTACTTGTGAGTCTTTAATCTATTTGAATTTTATTTTTTAATGGTGTAATAAAATAGTGCAGTTTGATTATTTTGAATGTAGCTATCCAGTTAAGGAGAGTTATGACCAACCTAGATAGCAATTGAAAACCAGAGACATTTCTTTGCCAACAAAGTTCCGTCTAGTCAAGGCTATGGTTTTTCAAGTGGTCATGTATGGATGTGAGAGTTGGACTGTGAAGAAAGCTGAACGCCAAAGAATTGACGTTTTTGAACTGTGGTGTTGGAGAAGACTCTTGAGAGTCCCTTGGACTGCAAGGAGATCCAACCAGTCTATTTTAAAGGAGATCAGTCCTGGGATTTCTTTGGAAGGAATGATGCTAAAGCTGAAACTCCAGTACTTTGGCCACCTCATGCGAAGAGTTGACTCATTGGAAAAGACTCTGATGTTGGAAGGGATTGGGGGCAGGAGGAGAAGGGGACGACAGAGGATGAGATGATTGGATGGCATCACCAACTCGATGGACGTGAGTTTGAGTGAACTCTGGGAATTGGTGATGGACAGGGAGGCCTGGTGTACTGCGATTCATGGGGTTGCAAAGAGTCAGACACAACTGAGTGACTGAACTGAACTGAACTGAACTGATCCAGTTCCCAGCAGCTTTTATTGAAGGGGCTCTTTTTTCTCTGAATGTATGATTTCTGTTAGGTTATACTTTTTCTGGCCCTTCAGCTAGGAAAAGAAAATTTTTGTTGGAATATTTTTGGTCTGTACCAAAGGATGTATCTGGGTTTCTGGCTTCTTCAACTCCAAGTCTGAGATATATGAAGCAAAAAGAAAACCCATGTCACCATGGTGTCATTCCTTGGTTTTTGAGGTCCATGAATGGTCTGTCCTCTCATTTCCACTTTCAGATTCTTCCTATCCTTGTTTTACATGCAATCATCAGATTTTCAGTGTAGTTAAGAGAAAGAACAGAGAAAAAAATATCTATACCGTCTTCCTGGAAACAGAAGTCAAAATCTGGAAGCAGATTTTAGTATAATCATAAAGCATAAATAATGATAGTGAAAATTGAAAACTCCCTCATTCTGAGAGGGGAAAAATTGATTGTTTTTTAACCATGGTAACAAGTAAACACCAGAAGTGGTTTTAATTTTGTTTACTCAATCAATGACAACACCCCTTAATCTAATCAATCAATGACAGCTTAACACAGAAAGTCACCAGGTTAGTGACCCCAGATTGTAAGCAGCAGCCTCCCTCCAGTAAATACACGTCTTGAACCCAACAAGTAAATCACAGATCTGCCTTACTGTCTTGTTTCTAAGGCTGTTGACAACCCAGACCCATCATTATAACCAAAATAACTCTGATCCCGATCAACCGCTAGACCTAAAGCTTTATCTAAGACCTGCATTCCATTGCCTGACTCTTTTTTGCCCTTAAGAAAATTTACCTATGTTTTCCTCTAGGAGTTTTATGGTTTCTGGTCTTACATTTAGCTCTTTAATCCATTTTGAGTTTATTTTTGTGTATGGTGTTAGAAAGTGTTCTAGTTTCATTATTTTACAAGTGTTCAACCAGTTTTCCCAGCACCACTTGTTAAAAAGATTGTCTTTAATCCATTGTATATTCTTGCCGCCTTTGTCAAAGATTAGGTGACCATATGTGCGTGGATTTATCTCTGGACTTTCTATTTTGTTCCATTGATCTATATTTCTGTCTTTGTGCCAGTACCATACTGTCTTGATGACTGTAGCTTTATAGTAGAGCCTGAAGTCAGGCAGGTTGATTCCTCCAGTTCCGTTCTTCTTTCTCAAGATAGCTTTGGCTATTCGAGGTTTTTTGTATTTCCATACAAATTGAGAAATTATTTGTTCTAGCTCTGTGAAGAATACCATTGGTAGCTTGATGGGGATTGCATTGAATCTATAAATTGCTTTGGGTAGTATACTCATTTTCACTATATTGATTCTACCAATCCATGAGCATGGTATATTTCTCCATCTATTAGTGTAAGACCAGAAACCATAAAACTCCTAGAGGAAAACATAGGCAAAACACTCTCTGACTTACATCACAGCAGGATCCTCTATGACCCACCTCCCAGAATATTGGAAATAAAATCAAAAATGAACAAATGGGACCTAATTAAACTTAAAAGCTTCTGCACAACAAAGGAAACTATAGGCAAGCTGAAAAGACAGCCTTCAGAATGGGAGAAAATAATAGCAAATGAAGCAACAGATAAACAACTAATCTTAAAAATATACAAGCAACTTCTACAGCTCAATTCCAGAAAAATAAACGACCCAATCAAAAAATGGGCCAAAGAACTAAATAGACATTTCTCCAAAGAAGACATACAGATGGCTAACAAACACATGAAAAGATGCTCAACATCACTCATTATCAGAGAAATGCAAATCAAAACCACTATGAGGTACCATTACACGCCAGTCAGAATGGCTGCAATCCAAAAGTCCACAAGCAATAAATGCTGGAGAGGATGCGGAGAGAACGGAACCCTCTTACACTGTTGGTGGGAATGCAAACTAGTACAGCCACTATGGAGAACAGTATGGAGATTCCTCAAAAAACTGGGAATAGAACTGCCTTATGATCCAGCAATCCCACTGCTGGGCATACACACTGAGAAAACCAGAATTGAAAGAGACACGTGTACCCCAATGTTCATAGCAGCACTGTTTACAATAGCCAGGATATGGAAGCAACCTAGATGTCCATCCACAGATGAATGGATAAGAAAGCTGTGGTACATATACACAATGAAGTATTACTCAGCCATTAAAAAGAATACATTTGAATCAGTTCTAATGAGGTGGACGGAACTGGAGCCTATTATACAGAGTGAAGTAAGCCAGAAAGAAAAACACAAATACAGTATACTAACGCATATATATGGAATTTAGAAAGATGGTAACAATCACCCTGCTTATGAGACAGCAAGAGACACTGATGTATAGAACAGACTTATGGACTCTGGGACCGGGAGAGGGTGGGATGATTGGGGAGAATAGCATTGAAATATGTATAATATCATATCTGAAACGAGTCAGTCCAGGTACGATGCCCTATAACAGATGCCTGGGACTGGAGCACTGGGATGACCTGGAGGGATGGTGTGGGAAGGGGGGAGGGAGGAGGGGTGCAGGATGGGGAACACGTGTATTCTGGTGGCGGATCCATCTCGATGTATAGTAAAAGCAATACAATATTGTAAAGTTAAGCAAAATAAAAATATATATATAATAAAAAAAAAAAGAAAATTTACACTGATGAAATCTTAAATTGGAAGAATTGACGTATTAAAATACAGTAATTCATAGTTTGTCTTTCTATTTAACTTACATTTCTATTTCATTCAGCAGAAACATTTATTTCTCCCTTGTTCCATATGGCTATGTGAGGAAATAGACTCAAAGCCTTTTAAAAGACTTAATTTCTCTCTCTCTCTCTCTTTCCAGACCTAGGCATTATTCCTAAAAAAAATAGAATTAAATTAGGAGAGGAAGCCATGTGTTCCAACTCAGTTCCCACCAAAAACTTGTATTAGGGAATATGGGGAAAATGAGGAGTTATTAATACAATTTTGCAAGGTTTTTAGATTTCTATTACTGTTTATTTTTAGAATCACATAGAAGTAGGGGCAAAGTGGACAGTGATTGGATGGCAGGTTAGGTATCAGGGCATTTCTGGAATAATACCCCATAATGTTCCTCAAAATCATTTAATTAACCTCTAAGACCTACCTCTGCCTACTCATGTCCTGAATGGATTAGAAAAGATAAAGGGACAAGCAACACACTTGTTGATTAAACCAGGTAAATCAGAATATGCCTGGTAAACTAAATGAACTTGAAGCCTTCTCTTTCTAGACCATACGGGTAGAAACGGAAATGAGATGAACTTCAATTTAAATATACTTTGTTGTCTTACATTGTAGTTACAATGACTGCCTTGGTGGCTCAGATGGTAAAGCATCTGCCTACGATGCAGGAGACCCAGGTTTGATTCCTGGGTAGAGAAAATTCCCTGGAGAAGGAAATGGCAACTCACTCCAGCACTCTCGCCTGGAAAATCCCATGGACAGAGGAGCCTGGTGGGCTACAGTCCATGGGGTCGCAAAGAATCGGACAAGACTGAGCGACTGCCCTTTCCCTTTCTTGTTGTCTACCCTTGGCTACACATTTAAAAGATGTGAAGACACAAAGATTAGCACCACGCCTTAGT
Source organism: Tragelaphus eurycerus (assembly GCA_935064755.1). NCBI lineage: Eukaryota > Metazoa > Chordata > Mammalia > Artiodactyla > Bovidae > Tragelaphus > Tragelaphus eurycerus. Next base: position 20,134,369 of record CAKXYN010000002.1, on the reverse strand, counting down.
GAATTTGCAGTGGCAAGCAAATGTACTGCTATAACTGATGTATTTAGTCCTCTGAAAGTGCAAGAAAAGAAGACATCATTTCTGAATTGGCACAATATGGAAAGCTCTTAGGTGAAATATTGTCTATGACTTTGAAGAATGGGCAGAATTTTGACAGAACAAGCAAAATACACAATGTAGATAAATATGAAAGAGTGATTTGTGGTTACAAACTAGGGTGTGGTCCTTTGCATCTGGAATCACTTAATCTTCATTTTAAAAAATGGCAAAAGATGAGACTGGACAGGCAGGATGTAGCCAATCTGTGACTTGCCTTTCATGCAAAAATAAGGAAATTGGACTTTCAATTCAGTTCAGTCACTCAGTTGTGTCCAACTCTTTGCGACCAACTACAGCACACCAGGCCTCCCTGACCACCACCAACTCCCAGTGTTTACCCAAACTCATGTCCATAGTCAGTGATGCCATCTAACCATCTCATCCTCTGTCACCCCTTCTCCTCCTGCCTTCAATCTTTTCCAGCATCAGGGTTTTTCAAATGAGTCAAAACTCTTCTCATGAGGTGGCCAAAGTATTGGAGTTTCAGTTTCAACATCAGTCCTTCCAATGAACACCCAGGACTGATCTCCTTTAGCATGCACTGGTTGGATCTCCTTGCAGTCCAAGGGACTCTCACGAGTCTTCTCCAACATCACAGTTCAAAAGCATCAATTCTTCAGCACTCAGCTTTCTTTATAGTCCAACTCTCACATCCATACATGGCTACTGGAAAAACCATAGCCTTGACTAGACGAACCTTTGTTGGCAAAGTAATGTCTCTGATTTTTAAATGCTGTCTAGGTTGGTCATAACTTTCCTTTCAAGGAGTAAGCATCTTTTAATTCCATGGCTGCAACACCATCTGCAGTGATTTTGGAGCCCAAAAATAAAGTTTCTCACTGTTTCCACTGTTTCCCCATCTATTTGCCATGAAGTGATAGGACAGGATGTCATGATCTTAGTTTTCTGAATGTTGAGCTTTAAGCCAACTTTTTCATTCTCCTCTTAGCTGTCAATAATGAGAAGATATGGAAAAGAAGTAGGTACAAGCACTCTGGCTATACTCTACCGTAGAAGACAGAGACATGTTGTATATTGCCACCCTGCTTATTTAACTTATATGCAGAGTACATCATGCTAAATGCTGGGCTGGATGAAGCACAAACTGGAATCAAGATTGCCGGGAGAAATATCAATAACCTCAGATACACAGATGACACCACCCGTATGGTAGAAAGCAAAGAGGAGCTAAAGAGTCTCTTCATGAAAGTAAAAGAGTAGAGTGAAAAAGTTGGCTTAAAACTCAACATTCAGAAACCTAAGATCATGACATCCAGTCCCATCACTTCATGGCACAGATAGGGAAACATTGAGAGACTATTCTCTTGGCCTACAAAATCACTGCAGATGGTGACTGCAGCCACGAAATTAAAAGAAATTTGCTCCTTGGAAGAAAAGCTATGACCAACCTAGACAGCATATTAAAAATCAGAGACATTACTTTGCCGACAAAGGTCCGTCTAGTCAACACTATTGTTTTTCCAATAGTCATGTATGGATGTGAGAGTTGGACTATAATAAAGAAAGCTGAGCGCCAAAGAATTGATGCTTTTGAACTGTGGTGTTGCAGAAGACTCTGGAGAGTTCCTTGGACTGCAAGGAGATCAAATCAGTCAATCCTAAAGAAAATCAGCCCTGAATATTCATTGGCAGGACTGATATTGAAGCTGAAGCTCCAATACTTTGGCCATCTGATGAGATGGCTCATTGGAAAAGACCCTGATGCTGGGAAAGATTGAAGACAGGAGAAGAAGGTGACAACAGAGGATGGGATGGTTTGATGTCATCACCGACTCAGTGGAATTGAGTTTGATCAAGCTCTGGGAGATAGTGAAGGACAGGGAACCCTGGTTTATTTTAGTTCATGGGAGTCACAAAGACTTGTACATGACTGAGTGACTGAACAGAAACAACAGAAGACAGAGAAGAACAGGGAGATCCTGGAGCCAGGGGGAGCAGTGGAAAACATTTTTCCAACAGTCCAGGTGAGAAATGAACCATGAGTGTGGAGTTGTATGAGAGATGGCTTGAGATGGAATCAATGGGAGTCGATTCATTTGGGGTTGAGAAGGAAGAATCACAGTGAAGGGAGGAGTCAGACTTCTAGTCCAGACATGTGGATGAACCATTAGTCAGGCAAGAATCATCCTTTTGAAATATAATTGAGCATAAAACTGGATAAAGCACTACCTATTTTAATCTCACTTATCAAAACCTATTATTTCTACATCTGATGTGTCCTTGCTAAATACACAGGCTTTCAAACTCTAGTATACATTAGTAATCTTGCCTTATCCAACATTGGACAAAGATGCTAATTCACTGCTGCCCATGGTACTGCTGTGCACAGATGGAGTTCAGAGTAACTTGTGTTATTTTCCTAAAATGGAAACTGAGGCTTCAAGAGGCTGACTGGTTTCTCCAAAGCAAGTGGTTTAAGTGGCTAAAATAGAGTTGAAACCTATTTCTTTGCTGTTCAATTCTAAGGTGTATCTGCTACAGCATATGATGTGCATCACACAAGTAACTCAAATTCAGTCTTGACCGGTCTCTACTAATGATTAGAAAAACATCTTTTATATCCAAATTCAAAGCATAATCACTTATCTTTTGTAAGCTACATTATTCTTTAATATTCATGCATTTGCAGTTTTCTAGAATTGAGTTTAAATAATATTTGAATTTTGTTATTGATATAAACATGATATATAGCATGTTAATATAAACATTCATAGCAACACAAATGAGATTACTTTGATTAAAAAATAAGATGATGTTGAGATTGAATTTTGTCACTAAGAAAACATATAGTGAAAATCTCTTACTACCTCTCTTCTCTGTAGCCAAGTTCCAGTCTCCAGTCTTGTGGAGAGGTTGGCTGCCTCACTCAAGTTCCTCTCAATTTCCTTTATCTTTTAAAATCTTGGAGCTCACTGGTGTTGGGAAGCATGATATTTCTGGGACTGTTCTTCTCTCCACATTTGCAGCCCAGATTTGAGCTCAAGCCATAGCTGAGCATCTGGACTCCATTTTCAGAAACTTTCACAACACAATCCAGCTCTTCTCTTAAAATAATTCTGTTATCATCTCAAATGACAATGTCCCAAGTCTTCTCAAGACCTTTATGGGGGAATTTGAAAGCAATTGCTGTCAAAAGTGTCAGAAAATGCCAAAGAAATCATTAACTCACTGTGGAGGGTTGCCAAACAAATCTAATTGTTGGAGTCTCACGGACTTCAAAGTGCTTTTAACTTATGACTAAAGGTACTAAAGGAAAAATGGGATAGGATTTCACTTTTATTTTGTTTTGTTTTTTTTTTCTTTTGTTGTTGATATTGTTGTTTTAATTACACATATCTTCAGAGCAGCTTTATGGGAAAATTCAAATTCCCAGGAAGCTGGAAATTAGATCAGAAAAAAGCAAACAATGACAAAAAAGAATATTGTGTTTTGTTGGGAAATTCCACAACAAGCAACCTCCTATGTGCGTTTATGTGTGCATGCTAAGTCGCTTCAGTCCTGTACGACTCTTTTCAAAACCTATGGACCGTAGCCCACCAGGCTTCTCTGTCCATCGGATTCTCTAGGCAAGAATACTGGAGTAGGTTGCCATATCTTCCTCCAGGGGATCTTCCCAGCTCAGGGGTCAAATCCACATCTTTTAAGTCTCCTGCATTGGCAGGCAAGTTCTTTACCACTAGTGCCACCTGGGAAGCCCAACTTCCAATAAAAATTTGTAAGAAATGTGTTTTGTGTGTAACGAAGAGCTTGGGTGTTTCACATGGGAGGAGTTGAACACTGCTCTCTCTTCAACTCCTGGATATTGAACCTCATCTGTATAAGGTAAATGACAGTGAGGTGGAGCACAGAGTGGTTACATAACATCCCTTTCATGGGCACAAATTTATAAAGACGGGCTTCCAACTGGAGTGCAGGCAGTCCAGTGACTCCTCTAAAGATCATTTCTCCTTTGTTAGTGAATTTCCTCTTCAGTGAGTCAATCCAGAGTCCAATCCTAATTTATACAACCAGTGCTGCTATAAATTCATAATTTTAAAAACTAGGAAGATATTTATATGTTTGAAAATTAAGAAATACTGTTTTAAATATCATATAGTTCAATGAAGAAATCAAATTAGAAATTAAAAATATTTTCAGTCAACTAACACACACACACACAAACCTACATAACAAAATTTGTAAGAAACAGCAAAAACTGTTTGGAAGAAATGTGTAAACTTAGAAAAAATGAAGTTAACATTTAATATACTAGAAAGGAACAGCAACATTAACCCAAGAAAATTAAAGGATAAAAATAATAAGCATAAGAATAGAAGTGATTAAAAAGAAAACTAATGATAAAAATGACAAAAAAAAAAAAAACAACAGTATTTGTTCTTTTAAAGAGTAATCAGTTAATAATCCTTGGTAAGCTTTATCCAGAAAAAAATAGAGAAAAATAAAAATAATCATAGTCAGGAAGGAAAACTGCCACATATGCTGCAGACACTGAAACTACAATAAGCAGTCATGAACAAATGTAAGTCTTAACTTCAAACATCTAATGGAGTGGACAAGTTCAGAAAGAATTGATTCCAATACATTTTCATGCATTATCTATTTAAAGATTGGCACTTTTCTCCCCCATCATTTTCTTCATGTTCAATTAAATACATGTTATACCTTCTCAAGCAGTCCTTTTGTGTCTCAATCTCTTCATTTTTTTATTCTCTTAGACTTTATGTTGCTGTTTGCTGCTATTTAGTCACTAACTCATGTCCAACCCTTTTGTGACCCCATAGACTGTAGCCCAACAGGCTCCTCTTTCCATGAGATTCTCCAGACAAGAATACTGGAGTAGATTGCCAGTTCTTTCTCCAGGGAATCTTCCCAACCCAGGAATTGTACCTGTGTCTCCAGCTTGGCAGGTGGATCCTTTACCACCAGACCATCAAGGTTTTGTGGTTTCCCAAGTGGCTTTAGTGGTAAAGAACCCACCTCCCAAAGCAGAAGCCATAACAGACATGGGTCTCTTACATCTCAACCACCTCTCAACCATGGGACCACCAAGGAGTCCCCACACTTCCACTGCAGGAGGCACGAGTTCAATCCCTGGTAGAGAAATGGGATCCCACATGCCAGTTCAGTGTGGCAAAAAAATAAATAAGATCTATACTGAAAATCAGGAAACCATTCTGAAGACTCAGGCTGTTTTTTCCCCTTCTTTTCTGATCCTTCCTTTGTTCTCTCATATGTAAATTAAGACCAAAGAAAAAGACACTGATTAGTGTAAACAGGGAAGATGATTGAAAGACACTGTATGTTGATATAATTTTCAGTGGCAAAGCACTATTTGAAGAAACGGTAGAGCATACTTCTTGAATGGCATGAAGTAAAATGTTTATCACTTGGACAAGTTCCATAATGTCACACTTGGATTTATACTTCTGTTTACTAAAGATATCAGCATTCTAATCTGTTTCTATTTTAAAATAATGACAACTTTAAAGTGCACTTGTAAGATTTCTTGGCAATGAAAAAATGTAGCCCTACTTCCTAAACTACTGAAATGACCAACATTTAAAAATGGGTTATAAATGCGGCTCATTTTACAGTTTTAGAAAGTATACAGCAAAAGTTGGAAATGAAGCACTGTTTTAAAATTCAAAAATGGAGTATGCCATCCATTTTTATGTATCTCTACTGTTTTATAATATACTTCTTTTTTTAATTTTATTTTATTTAACTTTACAATATTGTATTGGTTTTGCCATATATCAAAATGAATCTTCCACAGGTATACATGTGTTCCCCCTCCTGAACCCTGTTCCTTCCTCCCTCTCCATACCATCCCTCTGGGTCATCCCAGTTCACCAGCCCCAAGCATCCAGTATCATGCATCAAACCTGGACTGGCGACTCGTTTAATATATGATATTATACATATTTCAATGCCATTCTCCCAAATCATCCCACCCTCTACCTCTCCCACAGAGTCCAAAAGACTGTTCTATACATCAGTGTCTCTTTTGCTGTCTCATATGTTCTATACATCAGTGTCTCTTTTGCTGTCTCGTATACAAGGTTATTGTTACCATCTTTCTAAATTCCATATATATGCGTTAGTATACTGTATTGGTGTTTTTCTTTCTGGCTTACTTCACTCTGTATAATAGGCTCCAGTTTCATCCACCTAATTAGAACTGATTCAAATGTATTCTTTTTAATGGCTGAGTAATACTCCATTATGTATATGTACCACTGCTTTCTTATCCATTCATCTGCTAATGGACATCTAGGTTGCTTCCATATCCTGGCTATTATAAACAGTGCTGCAATGAACATTGGGCTACACGTGTCTCTTTCAATTCTGGTTTCCTCAGTGTGTATGCCCAGCAGTGGGATTGCTGGATCATAAGGCAGTTCTATTCCCAGTTTTTTAGGGAATCTCCACACTGTTCTCCATAGTGACTGTACTAGTTTGCATTCCCACCAACAGTGTAAGAGGGTTCCCTTTTCTCCACACCCTCTCCAGAATTTATTGCTTGTAGACTTTTGGATTGCAGCCATTCTGACTGGCGTGAAATGGTACCTCATAGTGGTTTTGATTTGCATTTCTCTGATAATGAGTGATGATGAGCATCTTTTCATGTGTTTGTTAGCCATCTGTATGTCTTCTTTGGAGAGATATCTATTTAGTTCTTTGGCCCATTTTTTGATTGGGTCATTTATTTTTCTGGAATTGAGCTGTAGGAGTTGCTTGTATATTTTTGAGATTAGTTGTTTGTCAGTTGCTTCATTTGCTATTATTTTCTCCCATTCTGAAGGCTGTCTTTTCACCTTGTTTATAGTTTCCTTTGTTGTGCAGAAGCTTTTAAGTTTAATTAGGTCCCATTTGTTCATTTTTTATTTTATTTCCAATATTCTGGGAGGTGGCTCATAGAGGATCCTGCTGTGATGTATGTCGGAGAGTGTTTCTATATTTCTTTACATAGCTTTTTAATGGTTACTCTAGGCATTGTAGAGCTTCCCAAGTGGTTCTAGTGGTAAAGAACCTGTCTGCCAATGCAGGAGACATAAAGAGACATGGGTTTGATCCCTGGGTCAGGAAGAGCCCCTGGAGAAGGGCATGGCAACCAACTCCAGTATTCTTGCCTGGAAAATCCCATGGACAGAGGAGCCTGACAGGCTACAGTCCATAGGGCTGCAGAGTCAGACACACTGAAGCGACTTATCATGCACTAAGCATTATAGTCTATCTCTCTAATTTGTTACAATTCACTGATATCAGCATTTATCAGTTTGAGTGAAGTATAGATATCTTTACTCTCTTCATATGCTCTATCCTATGCTATTTATAATAAGCCTTAAATACTTTACAACTATATCAGTGTTATAATTTTTGCTTAGCAATCAAGCATGTTTTAAGAAACTCAATAATACATTTTACATATTTGATTATCCTTTCTAGAATTCTTTATTCTTTCCTAATATTCCAAGACATTTTCATTTCCTTTCTTTCCTTTTTTTCATTTCATTTCTGTTTAGAGAGGATCTTTCTCTGTTAAGATAGATCTACTGGTGACAAATTCTCTTAATCTTTCATCGTCTGAGAAATCTTTGATTATCACTTCCTTCTTGAAGGATCTTTTCACTGGATACAGTATCTTGGTTCAATTTGTTGTTGTTGTTATTTGTTTGTTTTCTTTTCTCTTCTTTATTTTTCTGGTGCCTGAAACATGTAGCCTCTGGTTTACAAAGTTTCTCTCTAATGTGTCTTGGTGACATTTTCTTTTGATTTATCCTGTTTGGGGTTTGGCATCTTTATTGAATATGTAAGTTTATGTCTTTTGCTAAATTTGCAAAGTTTTTAGCTACGATTCTTTTGAATACATTTTCAGCCCTACTGTTTTTATTCTCTCCTGCCAGGACTCTGATGACAGAATTGTCAGTTCTTTTGTAAAAGTCTCACATCCCTGAGTGTTTCTCCATATTCTATGTTGTCCAGAACGGATATTTTCCACTGTCTTGTATTAAGTTGACTATTTCTTTCCTCTGTACTCTTCTCTGGTTTTCGAGGCATTGAGTTTTTTGTTTGTTTGTTTGTTTTTATTGTTGTTATTGTTGTTTTTTTTCACATCATTTATTGTATTTTTCAGTTTAAAAAAAATCCATTTGGTTTTTCTTTAAATCCTCTCTCTTTTCTGAAGCTTTCTATTTTTTATTATTTTTGTTACAAGCATGTCCGTAATTGCTTATGGAAGCATTTTTATGATTTATGAATTTTCAACCAAGTATTTTTTATGATATTTACTTGAAAATTACAGTCAGGACATTCTAATATCTTTGGCATCTTGGTATTGATTTCTTTTTACTGCATTCCTTTCATTCAAGTAGAGATTTTCCTGGTCCTTGATATTATGAATAATTTTTAATTGAAAACTGAGCATTTCCAGTATTATGCCACTCTGAATCTTACTTTAAATCTATTTTAACTGACTTTTTCTATAACCTCTAAGAGAAGAAGGGTTGGCACTACCATTTTATTGCCTGGTGGTGGTAGAAGTCTAGGATGGCTCACTTGGCCTCAATTAGCATCCATTAGAAGAGTTTTCCCTGTTCCTGCTGGTTGAGAAAGTGGTTCTAGCTCTCTTAAGAGCCTGCACTGATGGGGCAGGACTGCCTCATTACAGCTGCTTCATAAGTGGCCTCCATAGACAGCAAGGGTTGAGGAGGTAACCCCTGTATACTGATCCTTTCTGCTGGATCTCCTCTGATAGGGCAGAGGGGAGTTGCAAGGACACAAGGTGACTGCCAGCAGGAATGGAAATCCAGGTTTCCCTTGTGACCGCTATTGACAGGGATGGGGGTCCCACTGCTGCCTAATGGGGGTGAAAGTACCAGTTCTCTCCCCCATTTACTGAACATCCTTCCCATGTTCAGCAAATGACCTCACCTCTAACTACCTAGAGAAAATAGTGGACATGAGATGAGTAGTCTTCTATCTTACTGATGCAGTATGATATGAATTACCATGCAAAATAAAGTTCACTGCACTGACATACAATGCTATAAATCAGTTATGAATATGAGTCCTCAGTCCTACATAAAAACCCTTCTGAGGCAGGGCTTCCTTTACTGTTGTGAATGAAGAGAACTTATATATCCAATTGCTCTTAATCACTACCATTTTGGAAACTCTTGGGGGGAAAGTGCTATTATTTCTGTACTTTTGAATTTCCATATTTCACGTAAAAGAAAAAAAAAACTAGTAAAATAAAATTTTATTTTCAAAATTCAAATGCCAAATTAATGTTCTCCACATTTTTACATAAGACTGCATTTCAGTACTCTAAATTTGGGACAAAATTTCTAATTTAATACCCATATTTTGGTTGTTTCCTCTATTTAACTCGCTTAAGTTATGTTAGAAGTGGTTGGAGACAGAGAAGTCAAGATACCTATTTTCATTCAAAAAAGACCACAGATTTCTTTTTAAAGAACTATTTGTTTAGTTGGCACCCTAGTATCCTCCTTTCCATAGCCAAGCTAAAATTTTTTTAAATTTAATTTCAGATACTCTCCTTCCACACATCTTACATTTTCCCATGACTTTCGCACCAAGTACTCATTGAGACACCTTGTAGAATGCAAAGATAAGGTTGTGTACTTATATGGTCTGGTGAAGCCGCCTAGTTGTGTCCAACTCTTTGCAATCCCATGGACTATAGTCCACCAGGTTCCTCCATCCATGGGATTTTCCAAGCAAGACTACTGGAATGGGTTGCCATTTCCTTCTCCAGGGGATCTTCCCAACACAGGGATCGAACTCAGGTCTCCCTCACTGCAGGCAGATTCTTTACCAGCTGAGCCACCAATGTATGATCTGCTGAGGCTGCTGCTGCTAAGTCACTTCAGTCATGTCCGACTCTGTGTGACCCCATAGATCTGAGTTGCCTATTATTCCACTACTTTGTTGGTCAGTCACTCGGTTATTTCTGACTCTTTATGATCCCATGGACTGCAGCACACCAGGCCTCACTGTCTGTCACTGTCTCCTGGAGTTTGTTCAAACTCATGTTCATTGAGTCAATGATGCCATCTACTAAATACATATACTACTATTATGTGTTTTTAGTAGTATTTCAATACAAAAGTACACATAGTAATTATACATTTAAGGAGAATCTGGGGTTCCCTTAAATTGACAGTCATTCTGCATGTCCTAGTAGTGGAAAAATAGTTACTTACATCACCAACCCCAACCCCTACTAAGGACAACCACACAACCTCAAAAAGTTGGATTGTTTGTGTAATCTTCTCAAAAGCAACAAATGCTAGCATTATACAGAAAAATTACTGGTCTAAAGTCTAGTTGCAGAACCTGAGAGACAAAAATCACTGCACAAAGTTGCTTTTACCCTAAGAGCTTTAACTGGTCAACAGGAAAGACCTGCAATGCTGAACCCCAGTGCACTGCCTGCTAGTGGTCTCAGAAGGGAAGCCTGGCCTTCTGAATGAAGACTCCACCCACTCCAGGGAGTGTTACCCAGTCTGCATCTTCCTCTAACAGAAAATCAGGAGCAAACAAGGCAACAAACTGCTTTCAACTTGCTTTCCCCAAACAGAATCTCTAACTTCAAGATGGAACATTTGTTCAGGATGGGGAACACATGTATACCTGTGGCAGATTCATTTTGATATATGACAAAACCAATACAATATTGTAAAGTTAAATAAAATAAAATTTTAAAAAAAACCATTAGATTCACACACACACAAAAAAAAGATGGAACATTTGTCTCTGGAAGAAACAAAAGACAAAATCTTTAAGGAGCATGAAAACATGACCCTAGCATCCAACTATTCCTACAAACATTTATGTGATCAATGTCTGTAAAGAACAAAAGGGAAATTGTCATGTAGGAAAGCAGGGAGCATGAGTGAGAATCCATGGGCAGTGGTAGGAAAGGAGAGTGGACAAGGAATAGAAACAGATAGAAAAGATTTAAGATATTGAACTGACAAGATTCTGATAAAACAACTAGCTTTATTTTGCACAAAAGAAGAGAAGCCAAGCTTCTAATATGGGGACTAGAAACCGGAACCAAGTGACATTAAAGATTTGCAAATTAACCAAACCGAAATTCTGGAATTGAAAATACTAAAACTGAAATTAAGAACACAAAAGAAAGCCAATAAACACATTAGAAGAGATAAGTATCAAAATTCAATGTGGATCAAGAGCATATAGGGAACAAAATGAGGAAGATAGGAAAAATGAGGGCAGAAGACTGAGAATAAATAGAATGGACCCATCTAAACTGTATTTGGAGAAGGCAATGGCAACCCACTCCAGTACTCTTGCCTGGAAAATCCCATGGACAGAGGAGCCTGGTAGGCTGCAGTCCATGGGGTCGCTAGGAGTCGGACACGACTGAACGACTTCACTTTCACTTTTCACCTTCATGCATTGGAGAAGGAAATGGCAACCCACTCCAGTGTTCTTGCCTGAAGAGTCCCAGGGACGGGGGAGCCTGGTGGGCTGTGGTCTATGGGGTCGCACAGAGTCAGACATGACTGAAGTGACTTAACAGCTTAGCAAACTGTGTTTTATTGAAATTAAAGAAAGGGAAATGGGACAGAGACAATTTATAATGTGATATTGACAGAAAATTTTCAAGAACTGATAAAAGTTACTGCTTCATCAATTCAAGAATCCTAAGAAACCACTGGAGAATAAAAGAAATCTATACATAGACACATTGTGTTGGAAATGCTAAATACAAAAGGCAAAGAGAAAAATCTTAGAAGCAGCCAGCTAGGAACAAAAGAAAGAATATCTTTCAGGGACCAAAATTTTAATGACAGCTGAAGTCTCAACCAAAGAGAAGAAGGTGATGGGAAATGATCCCTTCAAAGCACCCAAAGGAAATAAAGGGCATGCAGAATTTGTACTCAGTAAGGAAATATTTTCAAAGTGTTAGTGACACGAAAACATTATTAGACAAATACAAGTGGAGAGTTTACCAGACAGAACCTCGTCAAAAAAATTAGTAAATATCTGTTTGGGAAAGAAGGAAAAAGATCTCAGAGAAAGGTTAAAGACAGAAGAAAGGATGAAGAGCAAAGAACTAGATACATCAAAGTGAAAATGGTTCAAAAATTAAATGGATTTAAAATTCACTTCTGTAAAATGTTTCAGGAGAGGTGAAATAAATATTCTAAACCATTGTATTGTTGGGTGAGAAAATAAAGGTATTTTTTGTCATTAGACTTCCATAAATTCAGTTCAGCTCCGTCGTGTCCAACTCTTTGCAACCCCATGGACTTCGGCACACCAGGCCTCCCTGTCCATCACCAACACTTGGAGTGTACTCAAACTCATGTCCATTGAGTCGATGATGCCATCCAACCATCTCATCCTCTGTCGTCCCCTTCTGCTGCCTTCAATCTTTCCCAGCATCAGGGTCTTTTCTAGTGAGTCAGTTCTTCCCATCAGGTGGCCAAAGTACTGGAGTTTCAGCTTCAGCATCAGTCATTCCAATGAATATTCAGCACTGATTTCCTTTAGGATTGACTGGTTGGATCTCCTTGCAGTCCAAGAGACTCTCAAGACTCTTCTCCAATACCACAGTTAAAAAGTGTCAATTCTTCAGCACTCAGCTTTCTTTATAGTCCAACTCTCACATCCATACATGACTACTGGAAAAACCATAGCCCTGACTAGACAGACTTTGTTAGCAAAGCAATGTCTCTGCCTTTTAATAATCTGTCTATTATGGTCATAACTTTTCTTCCAAGGAGCAAGCATCTTTTAATTTCATGGCTGCAGTCACCATCTGCAGTGATTTTGGAGCCCAGAAAAATAAAGTCTGACACTGTTTCCACTGTTTCCCCATCTTTTGCCGTGAAGTGATGGGACCAGATGCCATGATGTTAGTTTTCTAAATGCTGAGTTTCAAGCCAACTTTTTCACTCTCCTCTTTCACTTTTATCAAGAGGCTCTTTAGTTCTTCACTTTCTGCCGTAAGGGTGGTGTCATCTGCATATCTGAGGTTATTGATATTTCTCCTGGCAAGCTTGATTCCAGCTTGTGGTTCATCCAGTCCAGCATTTCTCATAATGTACTCAGCATATAAGTTAAATAAGCAGAGAGACAATATACAGCCTAGACGTACTCCTTTCCTGATTTGAACCAGTCTGTTGTTCCATGTCCAGTTCTAACTGTTGCTTCTTGACCTGCATACAGATTTCTCAAGAGACAAGTCAGGTGGTCTGGTATTCCCACCTCTTGAAGAATTTTGCACAGTTTGTTGTGATCTACAAAGTCAAAGGTTTTGGCATAGTGAATAAAGCAGAAGTAGATGTTTTTCTGGAACTGTCTCGATTTTTCAGTGATCCAACAGATGTTGGCAATGTTCCTCTGCTAGAGGAACCAGAGATCTAAATCCAGCTTGAACATCTGGGAGTTCACAGTTCACATACTGTTGAAGCCTGGCTTGGAGAATTTTGAGTATTAATTTGCTAGCATGTGAAATGAGTTTAATTGTGCAGTAGTTTGAACATTATTTGGCATTGCTTTTCTTTGGGATTGGAATGAAAACTGACCTCTTCCAGTCCTGTGGCCACTACTGAGTTTTCCAAATTTGCTGGCATATTGAGTGCAGCATTTTCACAGCATCATCTTTTAGGATTTGAAATAGCTGAGCTGGAATTCCATCACCTCCACTAGGTTCGTTCATAGTGATGTTTCCTAAGGCCCACTTGACTTCTCATTCCAGGATGTCTGGCTCTAGGTGAGTGATTATCTGTGTGAAGATCTTTTTGGTACAGTTCTTCTGTGTATTCTTGCCACCTCTTCTTAATATCATCTGCTTCTGTTAGGTCCATACCATTTCTGTCCTTTATTGAGCCCATCTATGCATAATAAAGGACAGAGATGGTGTGGATCTAACAGAAGCAGAAGATATTAAGAAGAGGTGGCAAGAATACACAGAAAAACTGTACAAAAAAGAGCTTCAAGACCCAGATAATCATGATGGTGTGATCACTGACCTAGAGCCAGACATCTTGGAATGTGAAGTCAAATGGGCCTTAGAAAGCATCACTACGAACAAAGCTAGTGGAGGTGATGGAATTCCAGTGGAGCTATTCCAAATCCTGAATGATGATGCTGTGAAAGTGCTACACTCAATATGCCAGCAAATTTGGAAGACTCAGCAGTGGCCACAAGATTGGAAAAGGTCAGTTTTCATCCCAATCCCAAAGAAAGGCAATGCCAAGGAGTGCTCAAACTACCGAACAATTGCACTCATCTCACACGCTAGTAAAGTAATGCTCAAAATTCTCCAAGCCAGGCTTCAGCAATACGTGAACCGTGAACTTCCTGATGTTCAGGCTGGTTTTAGAAAAGGCAGAGGAACCAGAGATCAAATTGCCAACATCCGCTGGATCATGGAAAAAGCAAGAGAGTTCCAGAAAAACATCTATTTCTGCTTTATTGACTATGCCAAAGCCTTTGACTGTGTGGATCACAATAAACTATGGAAAATTCTGAAAGAGATGGGAATACCAGATCACCTGATCTGCCTCTTAAGAAATCTGTATGCAGGTCAGGAAGCAACAGTTAGAACTGGTCATGGAACAACAGACTGGTTCCAAATAGGAAAAGGAGTACGTCAAGGCTGCATATTGTCACCATGTTTATTTAACTTATATGCAGAGTACATCATGAGAAATGCTGGACTGGAAGAAACAGAAGTTGGAATCAAGATTGCTGGGAGAAATATCAATAACCTCAGATATGCAGATGACACCACCCTTATGGCAGAAAGTGAAGAGGGGCTAAAAAGCCTCTTGATGAAAGTGAAAGTGGAGAGTGAAAAGGTTGGCTTAAAGCTCAACATTCAGAAAACGAAGATCATGGCATCTGGTCCCATCACTGCATGGGAAATAGATGGGGAAACAGTGGAAACAGTGTCAGACTTTGTTTTTCTGGGCTCCAAAATCACTGCAGATGGTGACTGCAGCCATGAAATTAAAAGACGCTTACTCCTTGGAAGGAAAGTTATGACCAACCTAGATAGCATATTCAAAAGCAGAGACATTACTTTACCAACAAAGGTTCGCCTAGTCAAGGCTATGGTCTTTCCTGTGGTCATGTATGGATGTGAGAGCTGGACTGTGAAGAAGGCTGAGCGCCGAAGAATTGATGCTTTTGAACTGTGGTGTTGGAGAAGACTCTTGAGAGTCCCTTGGACTGCAAGAAGATCCAACCAGTCCATTCTGAAGGAGATCAATCCTGGAATTTCTTTAGAAGGAATGATGCTAAAGCTGAAACTCCAGTATTTTGGCCACCTCATGCGAAGAGTTGACTCATTGGAGAAGACTCTGATGCTGGGAGGGATTGAGGGCGGAAGGAGAAGGGGACGACAGAGGATGAGATGGCTGGATGGCATCACTGACTCGATGGATGCGAGTCTGAGTGACCTCCGGGAGCTGGTGATGGACAGGGAGGCCTGGCGTGCTGCGGTTCATGGGGTCGCAAAGAGTCGGACACGACTGAGCGACTGATTTGATTTGATTTTTTGATGCATGAAATGTTCCCTTGATATCTCTAATTTTCTTGAAGAGACCTCTAGTCTTCCCCATTCTATTGTTTTCCTCTATATTCTTGCACTGATCATTGAGGAAGGCTTTCTTATCTCTTTTTGCTACTCTTTGGAACTCTGCATTCAAATGGGTATATCTTTCATTTTCTTATTTGCCTTTCACTTCTCTTTTTTCTCAGCTACTTGTAAGGCCTCCTCAGACAACCATTTTGCCTTTTTGCATTTCTTTTCCTTGGGAATGGTCTTTATCTCTGCCTCCTGTACAGTGTCATGAACCTCCAGCCATAGTTCTTCAGGCACTCTGTCTATCAGATCTAATCCCTTGAATCTATTTGTCACTTCCACTGTATAATCATAAGGGATTTGATTTAGGTCATACCTGAATGGTCTAGTGGTTTTCCCTACTTTCTTCAAGTTAAGTCTGAATTTGGCAATAAGGAGTTCATGATCTGAGCCACAATCCACTCCCAGTCTTGCTTTTGCTGACTGTATAGAGCTTCTCCACCTTTGGCTGGAAATAATATAATCAATCTGATTTCAGTGTTGACCATCTGGTGATGTCCATGTATAGAGTCTTCTTTTGTGTTGTTGGAAGAGGGTGTTTGCTATGACCAATGTGTTCTCTTGGCAAAACTCTGTTAGCCTTTGCCCTGCTTCATTCTATACTCGAATGTACAGAATGTACTCAAATTTGAGGCAAATGTACTCAAATTTGCCTGTTATTCCAGGTATTTCTTGACTTACTACTTTTGCATTCAAGTCCTCTATAATGAAAAGGACATTTTGGGGGGATGTTAGTTCTAGAAGGTCTTGTAGGTCTTCATAGAACCATTCACTTCAGCTTCTTCTGCAGTACTTGTTGGGTCATAGACTTGGATTATCATAATATTGAATGGTTTGCCTTGGAAATGAACAGAGATCATTCTATCATTTTTGAGACTGCATCTAAGTACTGCATTTTGGACCCTTTTGTTGACTATGATGGCTACTCCATTTCTTCTAAGGGATTCTTGCTCACAGTAGTAGATATAATGGTCATCTGAGTTAAATTCATCCATTCCAATCCATCTTAGTTTGCTGATGCCTAGAATGTCAATGTTCACTCTTACCATCTCGTTTGACCACTTTCAATTTGCCTTGATTTATGGACCTAACATTCCAGGTTCCTATGCAATATTGCTCTTTCCAGCATCAGACTTTACTTTCATCATGAGTCACATCCACAACTGGTTGTCGTTTTTGCTTTGGCTCCATCTCTTCATTCTTTCTGGAGTTATTTCTCCACTGATCTCCAGTAGCATATTGGGCACCTACTGACCTGGGGAGTTTGTCTTTCAGTGTCCTATCTTTTTTTCATACAGTTCATGGGGTTCTCAAGGCAAGAATACTGAAGTGGCTTGCCATTCCCTTCTCCAGTGGATCACATTTTGTCAGAACTCTCCACCATGACCCATCCATCTTGGGTGGCCCTACACAGCATAAATTATGAATGGATATTATAATTTCTAATGTATCCACTGAAATAATAGGATAAAATGGTATATGCCCAACTTAAAAATTAAGGAAGAAAATGTTAAATATTCTTAATCTACTTATTAAATAGGAATTTCACAGGAGTTATTCCTAAGTAGTACAATTTGGAAAGAGGTAGAAAAAGAATACCTTTAAAGAAGTGACCTGACACATACTGCTTGAACAGGTGATTAAAGTCACAGTGATGAGTCAATTTGATTATGTGTACCTTAGATACCTTGATGATAATAATGGCACTTTATTGTGTGGTATTCTCTCAATGAAGAAACATTCAGTCCAAGCAATACCCATTCAATATTCATTGGAAAATAATATTCAATGAAGATATAGTTTTAATTGCACACAAAATATTCCAGAGAAGAAGAAAAGATACTATCATAATCCTGATAACAAATCACAATACTCAAAGAATTATA
Organism: Tragelaphus eurycerus; assembly: GCA_935064755.1. NCBI lineage: Eukaryota > Metazoa > Chordata > Mammalia > Artiodactyla > Bovidae > Tragelaphus > Tragelaphus eurycerus. The sequence continues at coordinate 20,116,708 of CAKXYN010000002.1, read as the reverse complement.
CAGCCTCACTTTGGATGTAATTACCAAGTTAAGCTTAACAACCAGAGTGATAAGTTGCTTTTTTATGATTAAGTCAAATGATATAAACTCACCACATTAACAATTAAAAGACAAAAATAATTAAGTCATCTCATATGATGCAGAGAAGTATCTCATAAAATTTCACATCCATTATGATGAAAAATTTTATCAAATTAGTAATAGAAGAGAACTCCCCTAACCTGAAAAGTATATCTATAAAAACTCACTGTGAATTCCTTAAAAGTTCTGATATTCAGGAAAAAATATTTCTTCTACATTATGCTGGATATCAGAATCAGAAGAGAGATAAATGGAATAAGAGTTAAACAAAAACAACAATAACTATTTGTAACATGCAAATATATGTTTATATATATATATGATTATTGATATATGATAAAGTGTAGAACAGAATAGACATTCCATAAACAGACCCACGTGTATATACATAATTTAATTTTGATAAAAGTGCAAAGAACAGAGAATAGTCTATTCAACAAACGGTGCTAGAATAATTGAATTTGCATGTCAAAAATAAACATGTTTGTATTTTGTACCAAGTACAATAAATAACATGAAATAGATCATAGACCTAAACATAAGACCCAAAACTATGAAATTTCTACAATATAACATAGGAGAAAAACTTTAAACCATAAATTAAGGAAAGCTGCTTACTTACAACTGCAAAAGTATGACCCATAAAAAATAAATTGATATACTGATCTTTATGCAAATTTAAAGTCAACTTTTCAAAAAGCATTGCTAAGAGATTACAAAAGCAATCTACAGACTGTTAAAAAATATTTCCAAACTATACATCTAATAAAAAGACTTGAATCCAGAATATACAAAAGATTCTCAAAACTCAATGACAAACAGCTCAATTTTTAAAAATTGATGGAAGATTTGGACAGACACTTCTCCCCATCAGATACTTGAATGGCAAATAAGCTCATGAAAAAATGCTTAACATCATTAATCATCAGGTAAATGATAATTAAAACTGTGAAATATCACTACACATCTATAAAAGTGGTTAACATTTTAAAAGATGTGACAGAATTGGAACTCTCACACTGATGGAAATAAACAATGGTACAATCTCTTTGGAAAACAGCTCAGTTGTCTCTTAAAAACTTAAACATCTACCATATGATCTAACTATTCTACTGCTGGGGTTTATCCAAGGGGGGAAAAAAAGCATATATTCATACAAATATTTGCATGTGGACTACCATAGCACCCTTGATTGAAAGCTGGAAGTTTTATTTGTAACCTAGAAACAACCCAAATATCTATCAGTAGATGAATGAACAAACATCTATAGTATACTCAAACCTAGACTCATGCTGAATCATGAATTTATCTCAAAATGATTATGCTGAGTCAAAAAAAATCAGATAGAAATGAGTACATACTCTATGATTCTGTTAGGTAGGAAGTTAGGCATGAGCAATGAGGAGTGGCCTAGCCAAAAAGGATGCAAGTTGATCTCTAAACCCTATCCTAGTGCTGCTGGAAAGCTCATAGATATGCTACAAAACAACCACAGAGACTTATCCAACTCACAGTAGATACAGACTAACCACAGGGCCTTCTCCAACCCTGGCACATGCACCCTTGATGCCTAGCTGTGTCCTCAAGTGACCTTAGGCAGCCAGGAGCCCTTTGCTGCTGCTGCTGCTGCTAAGTCGCTTCCGTCGTGCCCGACTCTGTGGGACCCCATAGACAGAAGCCCACCAGGCTCCCCCGTCCCTGGGATTCTCCAGGCAAGAACACTGGAGTGAGTTGCCATTTCCTTCTCCAATGCATGAAAGTGAAAAGTGAAAGTGAAGTCGCTCAGTCGGATCCGACTCTTAGCGACCCCATGTACAGCGGCCCACCAGGGACCTCTGTCCATGAAATTTTCCAGGCAAGAGTACTGGGGTGGGGTGCCATTGCCTTCCCCGAGGAGCCCTTTAAGGATTCATAAATATTCTATACATACATACATCTGATTATAACAGACTGAATTATGGGAAAGACATGCACAATAGAACCTGATGTTATGTAACTTGCAGCTGACAATCAAAACTGTCAGCCCACACCCCCCTAAATGCATATGTGAAAGCCCTGTCTCTAAACCCCCACCCCGCCACTCCTGTGCCAGTGCCTCTCTTGACTTGGCCCACCTCTCCCTTGAGGTGCTCGTTCTATCCCTTCCTTATTAAAATTGTTGCTGTGGATAAGACCTCAAATCCTTCTTTGGGTCCTTACCAAGAACCAAGGCCCCCTAGGGAGGGTCCTCTTCAACCTTCCCCTATAAAATCCTGGAAAATGAAAGCTAATGTATCATGTATTGACCGAAATGATATCCGGGATTGTTTGGGGATAAGGTGGGAGGAGCTGGGCTGAAGAGAGAGCTCATAAAAAAGCTCAAGGAAAGTTGTGGTATAACGGACATACTCATTCTCTCCATTGTGGTGATATTACATGTGTGTGCATATGTCAAAACTCATCGAATTGTTCACGTCAAACATGCACTCATTTATTATCTGTGGAATATACCTCAGTCAAGCTCTAATAAAGGGGTTTCCCACATGGCTCAATAGTAAAGAATCTGCCTGCTAATGCAGGAGACATGGGTTTAATCCCTGGAAGATCTGCTGGAGAAGGAAATGGCAACCCACTCCAGTATTCTTGCCTGGAGAATCCCATGGACAGAGGAGCCTGGCGGGCTACAGCCCACGGGGTTGCAAAGAGTTGGACATCACCGAGTGACTGAGCACACACACAAGCTCTAATAAAACACCAAAAATATGTTTCATATATCAGTGAAAGCACAAAGTCCAAAAATAAAGAGTTAAATGTGGGGGAAGCTGAAAATTCCTTTTAATGCCATGCCGTCCCCATTCAAATACAGTAGGCAAGAATCCTACTGGGGAGAGAATCTTTCCTTTGCTTTTATTTCTGATGGTTTAGACACGAAGGATTCCAAAGATTAGAAAACAGTCAAAATGTTTTGAACAGGAAATGGTAAGACTCATTTGGAAAGTTTCCAACTTTTCCTTTATTTTTGTTTATGGATGTAGAATTTTTAAAGCATAATAAAGTGTTTATAGTGAAAGTGGGGAGTGAAAAAGCTGGCTTAAAGCTCAGCATTCAGAAAACTAAGATCATGGCATCTGGTCCCATCACTTCATGGGAAATAGATGGGGAAACAGTGGAAACAGTGTCAGACTTCATTTTTGGGGGCTCCAAAATCATTGCAGATGGTGACTGCAGCCATGAAATTAAAAGATGCTTACTCCTTGGAAAGAAAGTTATGACCAACCTAGATCACATTTTCAAAAGCAGAGACATGAGTTTGCCAACAAAGGTCCATCTAGTCACAGGAAAAACCATAGCCATCTAGTCAAGGCTATGGTTTTTCCTGTGGTCATGTATGGATGTGAGAGTTGGACTGTGAAGAAGGCTGAGCACCGAAGAATTGATGCTTTTGAACTGTGGTGTTGGAGAAGACTCTTGAAAGTCCCTTGGACTGCAAGGAGATCCAACCAGTCCATTCTGAAGGAGATCAACCCTGGGATTTCTTTGGAAGGAATGATGCTAAAGCTGAAACTCCCATACTTTGGCCACTTCATGCGAAGAGTTGACTCATTGGAGAAGACTCTGATGCTGGGAGGGATTGGGTGCAGGAGGAGAAGGGGACGCCAGAGGATGAGATGGCTGGATGGCATCACTGACTCGATGGACGTGAGTCTGAATGAACTTCGGGAGTTGGTGATGGACAGGGAGGCCTGGTGTGCTGCGATTCATGGGGTCGCAAAGAGTCGGACACGACTGAGCGACTGATCTGATCTGAACTGAAAGTGTTTAAAAGTTTCACTTTAAAACCTAGGCTTTTTTTCACTGTTGAAAACCTAGGCTTGTATTTAGGAATAATGAACTACATCTTAGAAAGAAACTACACTGGCTAGTTTTTTAACCTACTTTTAGTTTTGTTTTACTCTCATTGTTGACTAGTATTTTAATCTAGTTTTAGAGTAATAAGGTTCTGTTTTATAATAACTTGAGTTCCAAGAAGTAGATTGGCAACATCCTTGAATCTCCTTGTATAAACTCCCCTAAGAAGAAGAAGACTGTCATTTGCATTGACCCCAAAGCTACATTGGAGAAGCAAATGGCAACCCACTCCAGTGTTCTTGCCTGGAGAATCCCAGGGACTGGGAAGCCTGGTACGCTGCCGTCTATGGGGTCGCACAGATTCAGACACGACTTAAGTGACTTAGCAAAGCTACATATTTATTTGCTACTTTTGACCTTTCACTATAAAAACTTTCCAAATGTACAACAGGAAAGAGAATAGTATATGGAATCTCCATATCCATACTCAGTTTAAGTATTATCAACATTTAACCAACATTACCAACTTTTATCTATGTTTGCATTTTTATTTCTAATAGTCAAACTTACTTGCTTTATAATCAAAACTAAATATGTAAATCTTAATAAATATATAACTTTAGACTTAGAGTCAACCAAACCAAGAGTTAATTTGATATTGTAATGTCTTCATTAAACTTGTTATTAAAATTTGAAGGTTAATTCTCCTCCAAGTACAGGTGACTAAGGGCTGAGAATTACATTTTTGTTGGTATTTTTATTTTCACTTTTTTTTTTTAAGAGACCTATGGATTTTATTTATAATTGCATCATGTTAAAGCAAAACAAAAGAAAACAAAACCTAGCATTTTATCCTTTTGTTTCTTTGCCCTGGTTTATCAAATAACCCTTGCAAGCTGCATATCATGGAATAGGGGGCATGAGTCATGGGAGATGGAAGGATTAAGTTTGGCAGTTAATGATCTACCTACCAGTCTTTTCCTGGTGAAAGCAGCCTCATTTTCTCCAATACTGGATCATTTAAAGTTCAATCCCTCTGAATCCAAGATTCCTCCCTGGCCTGTTCCCAAGACTGCGTGGTGGGGACAAGGGGGACAGTGGGGTGTCTGGAGGTGGGCAGCTCTCATGGTGGCTGGGGAAAGAGGATGGATGTCAGGGGCTCTTTCTGGATCCTCTCAAGTGTCTTTTGGGGATGGTAACTTTGGGGCTGGTAAGCAGTGTATGTGAGGTTTAGGTACCACCTTTGGGCGGAAGTGGCCATCCTTGGTCAGCTTACCAGTCAGCCAGTGAGCCAGTTTCTGTATTCTCTACAGAGAGGTGGAGAATTTGGGATCATTTCAGTAACTCTCAGAAGATCGGAGGAGGGTCTGGAACTCTTGCTCCAACCGGTTGCTTGTCTGGTGGCATCACATCTCTACTGTCACCCTTTGTGTTTATCTGTGGAGGCCACTCTGCAGTGGCGTCACCCCTACACTGCCCAGTAAGAACTGGGGCCAAAGAACCTCTGGTCTCAGCTTATCTTTCATTCTACAGAAAAATCATGTCCCCACCCCGGCATTGTTCACCCCCTCAGAACTTCAGCAAATTTGTAGACAGAAGCCCCATAATTAGTACAACATTGAACCAGATGCTTCCCGGCACCCAGTCTCTCTCCCACTTCCCACGCCCCACTAAATGGAGAATTTACCCTAGTTCCCATGTGAAAGTCTTCAGTCTCAGCCTGAGGAAACTTTTACCTCTAAGTGTTTAGTAAGACTTTGTCCTTCAGCCTAAAAGTTGAGTAATTTTTTCCATCTTTTCCTCTAACACATCATGAGTCTAAGAAGTAAGATAAAGATTATTTTGAGGAAGCCAGTTCTGTGATTAGATTTTAGAGATCAATGTTTAGCTTCAAGGGTAAGAATGAATTCTTGTATTGTTCCACCCATGCCATGCTTATCTTCCTGGCATCAGACAGCTCATAGGAAATAATGTGGAGAAATCTCCCATACCTTTCTTCTAATTCCCTAGGTGCTAACATCTTGCACAACTACAAAGAAAATAGAAAACATAAGTTGAGATTCCATAGACCTTGCCAGTAATGAGTACATGAGGTCAAATTTAGAGCAGTAATTCAGAGCCTATTGGCTCATCCCACAGTCCCATGATCCACAACCACAAGATCTTACTCAGATCCATTTTCCTTGGAGGATCTGTTAAGGTCTCCATTTAGCTACAGTAAGCTGTATGACAGCATTTGCTACACTGCTGTTGCTGCTGCTAAGTCGCTTCAGTCGTGTCCGACTCTGTGCGACCCCGTAGACGGCCGCCCACCAGGCTCATCCGTCCCTGGGATTCTCAAGGCAAGAACACTGGAGTGGGGTGCCACTGCCTTCTCCACTGCAGCCAACATCAATGAATATCTATGGAGTTTCTCCATCTGAGGGAAGAGGCTAACATATTCATTTTATTTTATAAACAAAAATGTCTGATCATCTACTGTTCTTTATAATATCACATGTTTGGGTTATTCTATAATTTTCATTTTTTAGTGTTACCATCACTAAATGATTAAATGCAAAAACTAGAAATTCCAGATTGGAAGTAACTTATTTCATAAAGAGCATGGTCTTCATCTTTTTTTTTTTCAAAGGCTTTCTTTTCTCCTATTATTTTGATGTACTTGTCCATACTCAGTATTTAGACTATGGTTACATGATTGTAATTTATAGATAGGCTCTAATTCCAGCATGAATTTCTTAAGTTCAAGGAAAACATTTTTCAAATAAGCAACCTTTGGCCATTTTAATGATATACATTTGTCAACGGTCCAACCCCAGAATATTTCAAAGGCGTATATTTAACCACTTTATCCCAGTAATTTATGCTGTATGGAAATGATACCATTTTCTTTCATCTACTTAAATTATTATAAAAGTCAAAGGCCATATGAATACCCAGGAAGGATACTTCCCTCCTCTTCCCAAATCCTGACCTCCTCCATGGAAACTTTTTGAAAACCATTCTTTTATCTACATCATCTTCAAACCAATGAAGTCTCATTGATCTCTCCAGTATTGATACATAATGAGCTGCTTCTTCAGATAAAAGGGTTCTAATGGTTTTGTTCTTGCTGCTCCATCCAACATAATCCAACACACATGCCACTTGCCCTGTCCAGTCTCTAATCCACTCTGTCCACTGTAAATGGCACAGTATGATACAATCTTGTGATTTCACCTTCCCTGCCTGTTTCCCCTCCTCATTTATAAGTCAGCTATGTAGGGGCTTTGTCTTAGTGTTACCCCATTCCCTCTGCTTAAAAAGTACATGGTAAATAGAAAGTGCTTAATATATGGATGTCAGTCAAAGGCCTGGCAGGAAACAGAAAATAGTTTTAGAAGGGACAATTGGAAAAAGAATAATGAAGAAAACACAGAGAACTGAAAAGAGTGAGAGCCCGTAGGGATTATCAACAGCAGAAACCTTTAACACCCTGGGCCTAAGAGGGCCAGTCAGTAAAGGAAGCCCAGGGAAAGCTGGCTCAAGGGCAGAGGGATGGCCTATGGCTACCCCATGGTGGGGGAGCAGGAGGGCAAGGACCAGTCTTCTTCTTCTCCACCATCTCTGGCTCATTCCAGAGTCTCCCATAGACTGAACACAACCAGAAACTGGAGGGACAGAGACAAGGGAATTGTCTCTGTAGTGAACCTTACTGGGCACAGGCAGGGCAGGGAAAGGCAAAGGGTAGATCAGTAAGAGGGTGGTAGTAACTGTGGACAGCACAAGGAGAGTTACCAATACAAGATATTGATAGAGGAACAACTGAATGGGATAAGCACTAGTCTTATTCCAAGTGTATGATGATCAGGAGATCCATCAGACTGTGAATCAAGGTTAGATGGCCAATTCAAAAGATCACATGTCACCGTTTCAGTGAAAAAGCAATTCCACTTTCTTCAACATTCATATTTCCCAATCGATTTACCTTAGCTCAGGGGTCCCCAACCTCTCGACCATGAACTGGTATCTCTGTCAGATCAACAGCTGACAGACTTTATTTCTAGATTAGAAATAAAGTGCATAATACATGTAATGCACTTGAATCATCCTCCTCACCCCAATCTATGGAAAAATTGTCTTCCATTAAGCCAGTCCCTGGTGCCAAAAAGTTTAGGGACCACTGCCTTAGCCCACATACACTAATTAATTTATGGATTTTCAGAAACTAAAACACATTTTTTCTATCCAAGATGGAGAGTACCTACATTAGCACATTCACTTTTATAGTCCCCCACCCAGGATTAAGATTTCCTAAGTGTTTTTAAGAAACTTCAGTGGATCCAGTTTGCTCAGTTCTAGTGATGGCCCCACGGCATCTCATGTTATGAAGTCATGGGCAACCTTGTCAGAGGTTCATGTGCTCACTGGAAAACCTGTGGAATCCTCTCAACTATCATCAGATGAAGCACTGGAAACACCTGGAGAGGGAAGGAAGCTAACCAGTCTGCAATATGAGTACTCATGCTGGGAGTCCCAAGGAGAGGACTGCTTCCAGAGAGTCTAGAAGACCAACTCTGAGAAAGCATGACAACAGGAAAAAGGAAATTAACATTTTTTAAAGGTACAATTATAATGATGACTTTTTCATTAAGAGCAGCTGCATACATCTTTAAAACCCTTCTAGCTGGTACTGTCACTGACATTTTACAAGCATGGGACCATCCCAGAGAGGTGAAGCAACTTTGCATTCTTGATACTGCAAGGAATACAGAGTAGGATCTGATTGTTGATGTGACTAAATGTAGACCCAGCAGCCACTTGGAGAAGACAAGGCAGGGTGGGGGGGGGGGGAGATTAAACTACTACATATATAATAATAATGTATGTACTGTCATGTCTAACTCTTTGTTACTTCATAGACTGTAACTGTCAAGCTCCTCTGTCCATGGGATTTCCCAGGCAAGAATACTGGAGTGGGTTGCCATTTCCTTCTCCAGGGGATCTTCCGGACCTAAGGATTGAACCCCCCTCTCTTGCATTTGCAGACAGATTCTTTACCACTAGTGCCACCTGGGAAGCCCAACCTACTACATGTGTATGTTAGTTGCTCAGTCACGTTCAACTGTTTGCAATGCCATGGAATATAGCCTGCCAGGAACTGTCCATGGAATTCTCCAGGCAAGAATACTGAATTGGGTAGCCATTCTCTTCTCCAGGAGATCTTCCTAACCCAGGGATTGAACCCAGGTCTCCTGCATTGCAGGCAGATTCTTTATGGTCTGAGCCACCAGGGAAGCCCAAACTACTGTGTGTGTGTGTGTGTGTGTGTGTGTGTGTGTGTGAGTCACTCAGTTGTGTCCAACTCTGTGACCCCATGAACTGTAGCCCGCCAGGTTCCTCTGTCCAAGGAATTCTCCAGGCAAGAGTACTGGAATGGGTTGCCATTTCCTTATCCATACTCACCAATAAAAAGAAACAAAGATGAGTCAGTTGTAGTGAGGTGGATGAACCTAGAGTCCATCATACAGAGTGATGTAAGTCAGAAAGAGAAAAACAGACGTCATGTATCAATATATACCTATGGAATCTAGAAAAAATAAATGGTACTGATGAACCTATTTGCAGGGCAAGAATAGAGATGCAGACATAGAGAATGGACTTGTGGACACAGCGGGGGAAGGAGAAGGTGAAGGAGAGAGTAGTACTGGACACAGACACGTGACCACGCGTATCATAGATAGCTAGCAGGACGCTGGGGCAAAACACGGGGAGCTCAGTGCAGTGCTCTGTGACAAACCAGAAGGATGGGACGGGGACAGTGTGAGGGAGGCGCAAGAGGGAGAGCGTACATGTGTACTTATAGCTGATTCACCTTGTCGTACGGCAGAAACTAACACAACATTGTAAAGCAATTATCCCCCAATTAAAAATAATTTTTTTAAAAAATGTGAAAATACATGCATAAAAATGTTGGCTTAAAAAAAGTTAAATGGGAAACTAGCACAGATCGTATTCAACTTAAAATAACACCAAGGTTCTACAGCCATGTGAGATCTATTTAAAAACCCATGAAAGAGAAGAAGAAGCAATATTATAAAACATCCATATAACATCCTGGACTCTTAAAACGCGATTGCCTGGGTTCAAACCCTGCTCTGCTAATTACCACCTTGGATAAGTCACTTAATTTCTCTCAGCTTTCTTCACAGAGTGATTGTGAGAATAGTGTAAATCTAGGTAAATGTAGACAGTCTTCAGAGTACAGCCTAGTACATTGCCAGTCATGTAAATCAGATTATACTTACATTCATTAATGTTTGAATGTAGCTAACGAAAGCAAATAATGATGGATAACGAGACTCTGACCTCCAGCATCCACTCCTTCAGCTGACCCATTTTTAAGGCCTATTTAGAAATTCGCTCTCTTGCCAATAGAGCTAAATTTCAAAAGCTATTGCTCTGAATTTGGACAAGTTTTGAGCAAAGGCTTTCCAAATTTGTAGAGCCTAAAATGTAGAAGAGTGCAATTTTATGACTTGATCGTGAATTATGTCACAGCAATAAAATCCTCTGGACAGGCTGATATGCCTGCTTTTAAGTCACTGAGTGCTGTGAAGACCTGCCCTTCATTTAAGATAGTCCTCTCCAGAAGAAGAAAAAACACTTTGAGGTCATCTGTGTCCACAAGACCCTGAATTCTGCTCTAGTCGCTCCCCTTTGAAAGCAAACTTTAAATATATGTACAGAAGGAAATCAAACAGTCTGTAAAGATTGTAAAGGGAGGGATTAAATATAACTGATGCTCTTAAAAATCCTTTTGTTGATTTTCAGTCACCCAGTCGTGTCTGACTCCTTGCAACCCCATGGATTGTGGCATGGAAGGCTTCCCAGTCCTTCACCATCTCCCAGAGTTTACTCAAACTCTCGCCCATTCAGTCAATGATACCTTCAGTACAATGAAAAGTGCATGAGGAGGGAAGAAACTTGGCACCCCATTCCCCCTTGCCTAGGCTGAGAGGCATGTGATGTGAAGAAAAGGAGAAACCCAGTCTGACGCAACCATCAAAGGGACCGCCACTTGGTGGCTGAGGTTAATTTTTTCAGGCATAGATAGTATATCCAGATTTTATTAAGTTGAAACTCTTCTTATTAGTGCCCACTTAAGATAAAAAAAGATGTCCTTTCCCTTATAGGGGACTGGAATGCAAAAGTAGGAAGTCAAGAAACACCTGGAGTAACAGGCAAATTTGGCCTTGGAATACATAATGAAGCAGGGTAAAGACTAATAGAGTTTTGCCAAGAAAATGCACTGGTCATAGCAAATACCCTCTTCCAACAACACAAGAGAAGACTCTACACAAGGACATCACCAGATGGTCAACACTGAAATCAGATCGATTATATTCTTTGCAGCCAAAGATGGAGAAGCTCTATATAGTCAACAAAAATAAGACCAGGAGCTTACTGTGGCTCACACCATGAACTCCTTATTGCCAAATTCAGACTTAAGTTGAAGAAAGTAGGGAAAACCACTAGATCATTCAGGTATGACCTAAATCAAATCCCTTATGATTATACAGTGGAAGTGAGAAATAGATTTAAGGGCCTAGATCTGATAGATAGAGTGCAGGATGAACTATGGACTGAAGTTCGTGACATTGTACAGGAGACAGGGATCAAGACCATCCCCATGGAAAAGAAATGCAAAAAAGCAAAATGGCTGTCTGGGGAGGCCTTACAAATAGCTGTGAAAAGAAGAGAAGTGAAAAGCAAAGGAGAAAAGGAAAGATATAAACATCTGAATGCAGAGTTCCAAAGAATAGCACAAAGAGATAAGAAAGTCTTCTTCAGTGATCAATGCAAAGAAACAGAGGAAAACAACAGAATGGGAAAGACTAGAGATCTATTCAAGAAAATTAGAGATACCAAGGGAACATTTCATCCAAAAATGGGCTTGATAAAGGACAGAAATGGTATGGACCTAATAGAAGCAGAAGATGTTAAGAAGAGGTGGCAAGAATACACAGAAGAACTGTACCAAAAGATCTTCACAACCAAGATAATCACGATGGTGTGATCATTCACCTAGAACCAGACATCCTGAAATGTAAAGTCAAGTGGGCCTTAAGAAGCATCACTACGAACAAAGCTAGTGGAAGTGATGGAATTCCAGTTGAGCTATTCCAAATCCTGAAAGATGATGCTGTGAAAGTGCTGCACTCAATATGCCAGCAAATTGGAAAACTCAACAGTGGCCACAGGACTGGAAAAGTTCAGTTTTCATTCCAGTCCCAAAGAAAGGCAATGCCAAAGAATGCTCAAACTACCGCACAATTGCACTCATCTCACACGCTAGTAAAGTAATGCTCAAAATTCTCCAAGCCAGGCTTCAGCAATACGTGAACCGTGAACTTCCAGTTGTTCAGGCTGGTTTTAGAAAAGGCAGAGGAACCAGAGATCAAATTGCCAACATCCGCTGGATCGTGGAAAAAGCAAGAGAGTTCCAGAAAAACATCTATTTCTGCTTTATTGACTATGCCAAAGCCTTTGACTGTGTGGATCACAAGAAACTGTGGAAAATTCTGAAAGAGATGGGAATACCAGACCACCTGACCTGCCTCTTGAGAAATCTGTATGCAGGTCAGGAAGCAACAGTTAGAACTGGACATGGAACAACAGACTGGTTCCAAATAGGAAAAGGAGTACGTCAAGGCTGTATATTGTCACCTTGCTTATTTAACTTCTCTGCAGAGTACATCATGAGAAACGCTGGGCTGGATGAAACACAAGCTGGAATCAAGATTGCCGGGAGAAATATCAATAACCTCAGATATGCAGATGACACCACCCTTATGGCAGAAAGTGAAGAGGAACTAAAAAGCCTCTTGATGAAAGTGAAAGTGGAGAGTGAAAAAGTTGGCTTAAAGCTCAACATTCAGAAAACTGAGATCATGGCATCTGGTCCCATCAGTTCATGGGAAATAGATGGGGAAACAGTGGAAACAGTGTCAGACTTTATTTTTGGAATCCAAAATCACTTCAGATGGTGACTGCAGCCATGAAATTAAAAGACGCTTACTCTTTGGAAGAAAAGTTATGACCAACCTAGACAGCATGTTGAAAAGCAGAGACATTTCTTTGCCAAAAAATGTCCGTCTAGTCAGGGCTATGGTTTTTCCTGTGGTCATGTATGGATGTGAGAGTTGGACTGTGAAGAAAGCTGAGTGCTGAAGAATTGATGCTTTTGAACTGTGGGTTTGGAGAAGACTCTCGAGAGTCCCTTGGACTGCAAGGAGATCCAACTAGTCCATTCTGAAGGAGATCAGCCCTGGAATTTCTTTGGAAGGACTGATGCTAAAGCTGAAACTCCAGTACTTTGGCCACCTTATGAGAAGAGTTGACTCATTGGAAAAGACTCTGATGCTGGGAGGGATTGGGGGCAGGAGGAGAAGGGGATGACAGAGGATGAAATGGCTGGATGGTATCACTGACTCGATGGACGTGAGTCTGAGTGAACTCTGGGAGTTGGTGATGGACAGGGAGGCCTGGCATGCTATGATTCATAGGGTCGCAAAGAATCGGACATGACTGAGTGACTGAACTAAACTGAACTGAACTAAGATAATCCCAAATTACACATGGGATATTTTGGCAACAAGTAGAATATTCAGACTTCTTAATTTACTGTTCTTAGAAATGTGTAACTAAAAGAACAGGGTAATACATTCAATCAAAATTCCCAGTGGTGATTATTAGCAGATGAGAATTCTGAAACAACAAAAACAATTTTTTTAATTTATTATTAATTTTAACCTAGCCAAAAATTTTTTCAGAAATATTCTGGTAATCGTCAAATAGACTGTAACAATTAGCATTATGAAGTGACATTGATATTCCAATGTTTCTTTCACACACACAGTCACCACAGTTTAGGGACATACGTGTTACTGGCAGAAGAAATAACTGTCTGCTAACCATCACATTTTATCTGTAGAATTTAACTGCTTGAACACCTAGAGTTTAAAGAAATCGTTGTCCTAGTGCTTAAGGCATATAAACTTAACAGTATTCCCGACTAAAGTTTGATTCTAAGTCTGGGTCAGGAAACCTATAGAATGAGATTGAAAATGCCCATCATAGCAGAAGCCACGGAAGCATCAAAGACCACTTAGTCATGTTAGAAGACAATTTAAAGACACCCCTCCCCAACTAAAGATGTCTAAAGATGAAGAAGAGGGAACAGTGAGAAGGATCCTGACCATCACAGATAGGAAAACACCATATGAGTTTAAAGTCACTACTTCAGAATAACACATTCACACACACACATACACAGACACACACAAACACACTAGTCAAATCCACACACACACATGGCACATACAGACACACACAAATATGCACACTAACACACTAGTCAAGTCCACAAATACACACACAAACACATTAGTCAAAACCTTCAGAGGATACTGAAGACCTACATTATTAATGTGAAAATGTAAATAAGCGAGAAGATGAAGAATCGTTCCTGCCTTTCCTATGCAATCTATAGTTCAGGCTGGATGGACATTTTCTCTTTATAAAAGCGTTTCAGCCAATCAATGACTAAGAAAGCATAGCTTGAGAATATCAGCATAGTGCAATGTCTAATGAAATAATGAATCTATACAGTGATCATCAGTGGTGCTCATTTCACATACACAAAAAGAGAGACCGTTAGGCATCTGTTACCTCCTGACACTGACAGAATGGCACAGTAGCACCTGTGCTGATTCTTACTATACATTCAGTGTGAATCTAGTCAGGTGTTTATATGTAATGACCAACATATAGGTGACGTAGGAGGCCAAAGAAACATATTGACTGACAACATAATAATGCTAGGAGGAAGCCTAGACTCTGGGAAACTGTACAACAAGCACTGTTTTCATCAGCAAATGAATGGCAAGTAATAAAAATAAAAATGATGAAGAGGAAAACTGAGTGGAAACAGACCTAGGGGACATATTAAACTATTACCATATGTTCCTTTTTACTCTAGATTTAAACTCTTCCTTAGAACTTCATCTTAATTCATGTAATGGCCATCACTTTGGAGGGCATTATTAGTAATTACATGTGTACATGTGTGTTCAGTTGCTTCATTAGTAATCATATAAAGCCATAATTCTGGTTTTCCATTACTTTTTAGTTATCTGTTAAATCCATGTTGAAAACATATTGCAGCTGCATGGTTTAGGCCCTTCTTCACCCATTTGGACTGTGTGGATATATCCTCACAATGCAGACACCGTCTGTTCAGTGAATGATGTAGACTCACCTTCCTGTTGATCAATAAGCCTGACAGCTCTGTTCTTATGGATTTGTCTGGGTGGAGATATCAGATGTCAGGACCTGTCAATTTGTCAGCTATGTCAATGGCTCTCTATGCCAAGTACTGTCCAGAAACCTCATAAAAAATTCTTCCTCAAATCACAGTCTTTCATTAATAATCAAAGGAATAGAAAATTCTCTTTTGTAATTTTCAGTGTACACTAACTGGATTTTTAAAATAACTTTAAATCAATAACTTTAACATCTCTATACTGTTCCTCCTGCTGTTTCTATTTCTTCTGATCAATAATGCATGCACCCAGCACATCTATTCATTATGCAGCTCTTTACTTAGTCTCAGTCACTCTCCTGAGATTCACAATTGAATTCCCTGTCTATTGAATATCTGAAAAAACAATCACACCCAAATTTGCTACAATTTCCCCTTAGGGATTTGCTTCATAAGCCAATGACATCAGCAGACCAATTCTCTAGGCTTAACAGGCAGCATCTCCAGCTCCCTTCCCCTCCTGTGCAACTCAACCGTGTTCACACCCATCCTTCCTGCACATCCCTATGGCCACATAACCAGTTCCTATTGGAAGGAAAGTTATGACCATCCTAGATGGCATATTGAAAAGCAGAGACATTACTTTGCCAACAAAGGTCTGTCTAGTCAAGGCTATGGTTTTTCCAGTAGTCGTGTATGGATGTGAGAGTTGGACTGTGAAGAAAGCTGAACGCCAAAGAATTGATGCTTTTGATCTGTGATGTTGGAGAAGACTCTTGAGAGTCCCTTGGACTGCAAGGAGATCCAACCAGTCCATTCTGAAGGAGATCAGCCCTGGGATTTCTTTGGAAGGAATGATGCTAAAGCTGAAACTCCAATACTTTGGCCACCTTATGCAAAGAGTTGACTCATTGGAAAAGACTCTGATGCTGGGAGGGATTGGGGGCAAGAGGAGAAGGGGATGACAGAGGATGAGATGGTTGGATGGCATCACTGACTCGATGGACGTGAGTCTGAGGGAACTCCGGGAGTTGGTGATGGACAAGGAGGCCTGGCGTGCTGTGATTCATGGGGTCGCAAAGAGTCAGACACAACTGAGCGACTCAACTGAATTTTCTTTCATAGGCTAATGGAGTCTCCTTCCAGATGTTTCTTCCAACATCTTGTCCTTTAATATTTCCTCCCAGCATTGCCAGAATATGTGGCCCAAGACACATAAAAATGTTTTTCTCTGTACTTCCCATTCTTGCCATGAGCCTCTGTCTCTTCCCAGTGGCTCCAAGAGTCCTTAGGTATTACTCCACCCTCTTGAACTTCCAAGTCCTGGGTCACTCTGCCCTTCAGCACCCCACCCCCGCCACTGTTTCTGTGCTTTTGCTTCTTTATGCCTTCATTCATGCTGTCACTGTTCCCACTCTTTCCATTAATCAAAGCTCCATTCAAGCTTCAAGTTAGAGTGGAACACTCTATTTGCTTTCTAGGACTTCCATAACAAAGTAACACAATGTCACTGGCTTAAAAGAGAGAAACATATTCTCTCAGTTCTGAAGCCTGAAAGTCTGAGATCAGTGTCTGCAGGGTTGGTTCCTCCTGAGATTGTGAGGGAGACTGTTTCACATTTCTTCCCTAGTTTCTAGTGGTTTGTGGTCAGTCTTTGTTTGGTGTTCCTTCATTTGTGGATGCAACACTTCAATCTCTGGCTTCAGGTTCACAAGATATTTTTCCTGTGTATCTGTGCAGGTCCATGTGCAAATTTCCTTTACATAAAGACACCAGTAGTATTGGATTAGGGACCCACCCTCCTCCAGTACAACTTCATCTTAACTAGTTATATCTGCAACAATTCTGTTCCCAAATAAGGCCACATTTTGAGATACTAGGGGCTAGGATTTCAACATATGAATTTTGTTTCAGATTCAACAGTTCAACCTGTAATAAATACCTTTCTTTCCCTTCTCCTTTTTCTCCTATAACAAAACCTTGAGCCTCTAAGATTCCCTGGAGTTGTGTTTATCCGCTGTTGGTAGGACTGCCTTTCCTTCCATGTTTTCATTAGAATGTTCCCCTCTTCTCTTTTGCTTTTCTCAACAGTTAACACAAAATCTATAAATTTGTGTCTCCTAATTAATTGATTATTTTAATAACCCTAAATCACATATATTGGAACAACTGAGTACTGATTCCTGAACATTCCTCATCTCATGAGACCTTGGCACAAATTTGCAGGTTTTAAATTATCCCCAATTTACAGATGAGAAAGCTGAGCACAGGGAGACTTAAATGACTTGACTAAGGTCATGGAGATTATAAATTTCCAAAAATACAAAGATTTTATTCCCCAAATCTTTAGACATTGTAAAGGTACTTAAGACAACAATACCAATGCTTATGGAGAGTCTTTAAACTCTTCATGTTAAAGACCTTTTTATATGGGAAATAAGTAAAAAGTTATATAAAATCCCAGGTCCCATCAGATCTTATCTCCAGGAATATTTTGAATTTGCTTTCCTCTTCTTTGTGAATGAATAGATGAGACAGTCTAGCAGAGGGATTCATAATGGCTCATAGGATTCTCAGTTCAGCTCTGCCACTTACTGAATTTTTTTGTGTGGCCTGAGGGTAAATGATGTATCTTCTTTGTGCCTTGATTTCTTGGTCTGTACAAGAGGAATAATAAGATGCATCTCTAAAAAGGCTGGAAAATTAAGTGAATTGATATGCTTAAGCCTTAAAACAATGCCTAGAGTGTCCATCCCTCATCTGCTTGGCCTCTGTGGCTCCATGGCATTCATTGATATTGTGCGCAAATAGATCAACTTTAGCCATAGGACTATATGAGGAAGAGTCATTAGATAAAGTCTATTCATTTAGCATCAGCAAGGTTTGCAGCAATTCTTGGAAACTAGTCTTGTCAAATCAATGGTTCTCAAATGTGTTTCCAAAAAAATGGAATTTTCATAGAGGATATTGCTCATAAATGATTCAGTTTCTACCAAGACAGATATACAGATGTTTGTCTGGGAAAAATATTCAAAAATGGTTTACACAATGTTTTGATAACTAATAGAGCAATTTCCCCAGCGTTTTCCTCCCAGTTGTATAGCAAAGGACTTAACCTAAATGCATCACATTCCTTCCTCAGTCCTGATGTGGTGGTGCCATGGTTCTCACTGAACCCTTGACCAGACCATATTTCTGTCTTTAGCAACTATACCATACTTACCTGAAGCTGGACTTTCTATCTGGAATGGAATAATTAGTACCTAGGAATTTCTACACTTGATACTACACTTGATCTTAGCCAAAAGGCCGAGATTTCTGGTGTGTGTAGCCTTTCCACAGGATCGACTATTTAAACTGGACTCCTACACTGAATCAGCACTTGTCTAGTAAATTAGATCATCATACAAATAAGAATATAAATATGATATTGTTTTCCTGGCAGAAGAATGGAACAGATGGCCATGCTGGCAGAGAGAAACAGCCATTTGTTTCCATATTTGTAAGTGAAGGTTCTCAAAGTATTCTTTGAAGGCCACTAACGGCCAAGATGCATCTTTAGGAATACAGTCTGACAAGCCCTGTATTATGAGCTGAAGAAACATCAAGGAGGCAGGTGAGTTGTTTCAGCATTTCAGTCCTGGTTGTTGCTAAATATCTGTTTTCCCTCACCCACCTGCACTAGACACACACGCCTGACTCTCTCTTCATAGTGACTTGATGTTCCAACTCTCTTATTTCAACTCAAAACTTTCTTAAACTCATTCCCCTGATACAAAGCCTGCCATTGGGAGAAGGACTGAAAGGTCATTGTAACTGCCTTCAACAAGTCTCTCCTCTCTTTGGTTTATGTAAAACAAGAAGACTAGAAGTTTTTACCCAAAGTATGACATTATTGAGTATAAAGAGAGTTCCACTGTCTGTAGAGTAAGTCCAAACACCTTGCTCTGATATTTGAGGCCTCTTCCAATGTGAGATCAACCACTCCACGAGCAGCTTCCCACACTGTACAAGCCACCTTAGAGTCCTTGTTATACACACTTACCCTTTCCATCCTCTTGCTGCCCACATTGTTCTTTCAGGCCAGAAAGCTCTTCCATGGAAATGTGCATTTTTTCTTCCTCTCCAAGACTCCCCCTCCAGCCCTCATGCTAAGGAGCCTGATCACCTGTCCTGCAGGTTGGCACCATGTAACCCCCTCTTTCATGCTCTCTCTACTCTGGTTTTGCATGTATTCACATTAATAAATAGCCATTCTTCTTTTAAAGGAGAATTTTATCTCCTGCCAAAGGAAAGTGAATGCTAGAGCTTGGTTTATAATGCCTAAACTATAAATTTTGCATGGGATCAGGATTCAGTGGAATGTATTTGTATTTCTTATGACTAATTTAAGAGAGAAAGGAAGAGAAAAGTTTTCAGCATCCACTGAGCACCTGAGTTGTCAACTGCCAAGCTGATCCATTTTAATGACTTGTCCATGTGTGGGAAGAGAGAAGGATGCACCGTTTGTGTATTTTACTTCTGGCAAATGTGGACACTCTTGCAAAAGTCATGAATAAAACAAGGCTGCAGAATTTCCATCTCACATTGCAAGCCAATATTTCCTTGGAACATGGAAGCTTTATAACATCACATGCTACTCTCAGAATTCAACTTGAAATCCTTCCACACCTCTGCAGTCTGTGGGAAGAGGTGCTTTCTCTAGGTGCAGCTAAGATTGAAATATTGTTTTAGTAGTCTTTTCATTCTTACCCAGTTTACTAATTATCTGCTTCACAGGGATTGCTTGGAGAGCTTGTTAAAAGTGCTTATTCCTATCACCTGAGCACAAAGGTTCTGATGCATAAAATTCTGAAGCTAAGGAATTTGTATTTCAACTAGTACTCAAGCAAAACAGATGTGGGCAGTCCATGGACCACAAGTTGAAAAACACCGGTCAGAGCCCAAGCTTTTCAGTGCAGGTTCAAATGCCACCACTAATGGTTCTTGTCTACCAATTCCAACTTCATTTGTCATTGGTCCAACTCACATAGTTAAATGGCAGCCACACTGTGCTCATAATTCCTTTATGATTTCTACCCCTATTCTCTTCCCCAACTTTGTCCACATCATTGTTTTCACCTTCAATGCTCTTTCATACCTACCTCCAACTTCCATCCATGCTCATACCTGTCCTCAAAGCTCAGATCACTTACAGTCTCCTCTCAGATGTACCTTCCAAGTGAGATTCTGTGATGGGGTCTATTTCTTTAAAAGCTCCCACTGGAAAGCACATATTGTGAAAGGTCAAATTTTACATAAGATTTCACTGGTTCAAGATTTCAACACTCCAGGGATCTCTGATTTGTTGTTCTAAAGGGAAAGAAGAGCATTAGAACCAACTGAGAACCCACATAGATAGGCCAATATACTACTCGTGTTGATGAAATCTTCAGAAAAACAATGGAATGAGAATTAAGTTCAGCAGACTCTTGAATAAAAGACAAAAAAAATATAAGATAAGGATGATAGGATGAGGATGATAGGATGAGAATCAATTTCTCATCTCTGAAAGAGAAGTGAAGAGAAGCAGGCCCGGATGACCTCAGGAATTCTCACCTAGTCAGTGACTGTGTCCTGTTCAAGACCACACAAGCTCCTTAGTGAGCCTCAGGTGTTGTGGGAATGACAGGAGGAAGAATAAGGAGAGTGGATATGGTCAGGCTACACCACAATACCTGGCCAACAAGGAAGAAAGGATAAAAGCGGAAAACACGGAGTCGTTAGTGTATATAACTATAGATGAAGGTTCCAAAGCAGGATTGCTTGTGAATAGAGCTCTAGCCCAGAATCAGGTGGTCCCAAGTAGAAACTGTGGACAAGGGGATGAGGTACAGATTTTGTTTGCTTTAAGTTTTTAATTATTCTGTAATACACATAAAGGTAAAGAAGCAACAGTTAGAACTGGACATAGAACAACAGACTGGTTCCAAATCGGGAAAGGAGTACATCAAGGCTGTATATTGTCACCCTGCTTATTTAACTTATATGCAGAGTACATCATGAGAAATGCTGGGCTGGATGAAGCACAAACTGGAATCAAGACTGCCAGGAGAAATAACAATAATTTCAGGTATGCAGATGACACCAACTTATGGCAGAAAGCAAAGAAGAACTAAAGAGCCTCTTGATGAAAGTGAAAGAGGGAAAGTGAAAAAGTTGGCTTAAAACTCAACATTCAAAAAGCTAAGATCATGGCATCTGGTCCCATCACTTCATGGGAAATAGATGGGGAAACAGTGGAAACAGTGTCGGACTTTATCTTTTTGGGCTCCAAAATCATTGCAGGTGGTTACTGCAGCCATGAAATGGAAAGATGCTTACTCCTTGAAAAAAAAATGTATGACCATAATAGACAGCATATTAAAAAGCAAAGACACTACTTTGCCAACAAAGGTCCATCTAGTCAAAGCTATGGTTTTTCCAGTAGTCATGGATATGAGAGTTGGACTGTAAAGAAAGCTGAGCACCAAAGAATTGATGCTTTTAAACTGGTGTTGAAGAAGACTCTTGAGAGTCCCCTGGACAGCAAGGAGATCCAACCAGTCCATTCTAAAGGAAATCAGTCCTGAATATTCATTGGAAAGACTAATGCTGAAGCTGAAACTCCAATACTTAGGCCACCTGATGTGAAAAAGTGACTCATTGGAAAAGACCCTGATGCTGGGAAAGATTGAAGGCTAGAGAAGAAGGGGACAACAGAGGATGAAATGGTTGGCATCACCAACTCAATGGCCATGAGTTTCAGTAAACTCCGGGAATTGGTGATGGACAGGGAGGCCTGGCGTGCTGCCGTCCATGGGGTTGCAAAGAGTCAGACCCTACTGAGTGACTGAACTGAACTGATAAAACACACAACATAAAATGTATCATTTTAACTGTTTTTAAGTGTACTGTTCAGTGGTGTTAAATACATTCACATTCTTGGGCATACAACCATTGCTTATCTCTAGAACTTCATCTTGCAAAACTGACGCTCTGTACCCATTTAACAGCTCTCTATTTCTCCCACCCCCAAAACTCCTGGCACAGACAATTTGATTTCTGTCTCTATAAATTTGACTTCTCTAGATACCTCATATGAGTAGTATGATACAGTAATTGTCCTTTTGTGACTGGCTTATTTCACTTAGCTTAATATCATCAAGGTTCATTCATGTTGTAGCAGATACCAGAATTTCCTTCCTTTTTGCTACTGAGTGATATTTCAGTGTATGGATTTTGCTTACTCATTATTCCATCAGTGGGCACTTGGTTGCTTCCAACTCTTAGCTATTGTGAATAATGCTACCAAGAAGGAAGGCTGTTAATCCAGTATGACTGGTATCCTTGTAGGAAGGTAGTCATGTAAACTCAGAGACTGCTAGGAGAAGATCATGTGGTGATGAGGGCAGAGACTGAAGTGATAGAGCTGCCAGCCATGGGACATGAAAGATTGTGAACAACCACCTGCTAGGAAGAAGAAAGGAAGGATTATTCCCTGTAGGTTTCAGAAGGAGCATGGCCCTTCATACCGAGCATGGCCCTTAATACCGAGCATGGCCCCTCAAGCCCAAGTCCTCGAGCTTGGACTTCTGATTTCTGGAACTGTGTGAGACAATAGTTTTCTGTTGTTTAATTTACCCTATCTGTGCTACCTTGTCAAGGCAACCCTGAAAGACCAATACAGGAAGTAAGACTAGAGATTGGGAAGTGATCAATGTAAGGAAAAGAGTCCAAAAACTAAGGAGAACTTCCATCAGATCATTTCTAGAGGTCAGCCTTACTCTGGAAATTATCCTTCAAGAGAACCCAGAAGGGAGGCTTGGGAGAGTGCAAGGTTCAAGCTAATCTTGAAGGATTGTGGGGAAGGAATAGAAGGTATTTAGGGCAGTGGAGCTAGTATAGACAGAGAATAGCATATAGCAGGGACTGGGGAATGGAGGAACACATAGAATGAGGAGGAAGACGAATCAGCTAGGACATAGGCAATGCAGAGCAGGAAAAAAATACAGAATATACTGGAAATCTGCAGAAATATACTGGGCGTCCCCTCCTCAGAGGTGAACTTTGGAAAGATAAGTCTGTTCTGTGTCAGGAAGTGAGACTAGAGATGAAAAGCAAGTTAGGAAAGGCAAGTTAGGAGATGGTTGTGATGGCCAGGAGAACACAGAGGAGGCCTGGTGGGGCCAAGCAGACTCTGAATGTGGAAGGTTAAGGCACATTCAAAAACATCATGGCAAAGGAGTCGCACTAGTCAGGAGAGAGGAAGAGATAATGGGTCCATGTTGATGCCATTGAAATAAGGGAAGCTGGAGATATCTCGAGGCTGGTTTGGGGTGGCTGCTGCTGCTGCTAAGTCACGTCAGTCGTGTCTAACTCTGTGCGACCCCATAGACTGCAGCCCACCAGGCTCCCGTCCCTGGGATTCTCCAGGCAAGAATACTGACGTGGGTTGCCATCTCCTTCTCCAGTGCATGCAAGTGAAAATTGAAAGTGAAGTCGTTCGGTCGTGTCCGACTCTGTGCGACCCCACGGACTTCAGCTCACTAGGCTCCTTCATCCATGGGATTTTCCAGGCAAGAGTACTGGAGTGGGGTGCCATTGCCTTCTCCGGCTCAAGGTGGAGATGAAGCATTTTAGATGAACTAAAGGGACATTATCAGAGACATGTTCAGCTAACTGCAGTGATGGAGTAAAACTCTGGTAGACAAAAGGTTAGCTATACACAGTTCTGTCTACCTGGACGAGGCCATTGAAAACACGGGGGAAACTGAGACCCCGCTCAGAGAGACTGAAAGTTACCGAAAGCCACTTTTAAAAATAAAATCAGGGGAAGGCTGCTCTATGAAGCAGTTTCTGAAAGGAAAATCTTTGCTCACTGCCTACTACAAAGTCATGGACAAACTCTGAACACCCTGAAGACACCCGTCTTGTGACTGGGTTGAAGACCGGGAGTCAAATAAGAACTCTCTCCACTTGCTCTGTGGGTTTTCTGGACTTAATGAGAACACAAATACCAAAATCATTTGTCTGAGAAAGTCTTTTGTGGACAACCCTAAGAATGGAAAATCCATCCAACTCAACAAATGTTCTTGATGGTGGAACTGGATCCCATTTCTCAAGGAAACCTCTTGCCAAGGATCTTCTTTCCCGCCATCCCAGCCTCTGCACAGCATTTACCTCTGGGCTATGCTTGTGAACTTCACCAACAGTTTACTTCTGTGGATTTCAGGATGTGGAGGCATCCATAAAGAGCAAAGATGCTTTTTGATATTCAACCAGTTCAGATGTGATCAGGCTTAACCCCAGACTTTCCTGAGGTTGGAAAACATTCACTTAATTGTTTTAGCTCCACTTTGATGCACCCATTTCTCCAGAGAGGAGTCAAACCAGCAATTAAAGTGGGAAGGTTAAGTACATTCAGTGTTTCCAACCTGATCAAGGAAGGTAGAAACACCGTGAATCTCAGCAGGAAAGCTGTATCCCATACGCATCCAGTTCAGCTTAGCTGGCAGGTCACAGGGCTGTGGGTAGTTCAGATAAGGTTAAGATGATTAATCCCAAGGCCTCATCTGACCTGGCTGCCAGTCCAGCTCCCTGATGTGGCTGAACATTGATTATTGGGAAGCTATTGGCTTTGGGGTATTATTGGCCTTGATCCTATGTGAGTACGCCTGTTTTCAGTTCAGTTCAGTTCAGTCACTCAATTGTGTCCAACCCTTTGTGACCCCATGGATCACAGAAAGCCAGGTTTCCCCGTCCATTACCAACTCCTGGAGCTTGCTCAAACCCATATACATCGAGTTGGTGGTACCATCCAACAATCTCATCCTCTGTTGTCCCCTTCTCCTCCTACCTTCAATTTTTCCCAGCATCAGGGTCTTTTCAAATGAATCACTTCTTCGCATCAGGTGGCCACAGTATTGGAGTTTCAGCTTCAGCATCCATCCTTCCAATGAATATTCAGGACTGCTTTCCTTTAGTATTGACTGGTTTGATCTCCTTGCAGTCCAAGGGACTCTTAAGAGTCTTCTCCAACACCACAGTTCAAAAGCATCAATTATTCAGTGTTCAGTTTTCTTTCTGAGCATGTTCTAGTGTGTCCAAAATTGCCAGTGAAAGTGAAATCAGAAAGAAAAGAGAAGATTTGAAGAAGACCTTAAAATACAAATGGTTAATAAGATCAGTGTTAATGCATACTTGGGATAGTAATAGTTTATGACCAAGCATATTCTTATGAACACTTCATTTCTAGGGCTCCCTTGTATGGGTGGTCCTTGTTTATAGCATCTTTGAGTTCTATTTTTTACTTTCTAAGTTAAATTTTAAAATGAGCCCAGATCATTAGAATCTGCCATGACCCTCTTACCTCTTATTTCTTTCTGAATTTCACTTCAAGCTCCCTCTCTCTCACTTTCCCTCCCAGAACACAAACAAATAGTCACATTATTCCAGACCAAAACAAAGACATAAAACTTTGCCTGATGCTTGAGTTGCCTTATCCTACACTTCACCTACCACATCCCCAAAGAAAAACTCTCCCTCCTGGCACCTGCCTGCATGGCCCCCTGTACACCAGCTGGATTCTGCTTTACTGGCTCCCCAGTCCTGCTCAGACCTTACCTTCTACATTTCTACAATTCCTGACCCCCTCTCAGCATCTTCCTCCTTTCAAAATGTTTTCTCCCTGAGGTCCTGGGCCATACCCTCCACTGATCCCACATCTCACCTCCTCTAGCAACTTCTGCAAGGGAAGGGATCTGTTCGGTTCACTCCCTGAAACCAACATCCTTCAGTGTCGGAGACACGGTGGTCCTTCAACCCATTTGTTAAATGAACCACGGTTCTCATGTTCTCTATAATCACTCACTTAACCAACACAGAAAGAAGTACTGCTGGCTCAGTTTTGTTTTGTTTTGCCAAATGTTGTGCTGTGCCCTGAAGTGGATACACAGAGGTGCTCACACATTGGTTTTACACAGCTGAGAAAATGGAAGCACAAAATCAGAGGCTGCAAGCGGTGACTCTGTGAAGCCCCATGTTTTTATTGTTATTCTGTTTATGTTCATCTCCCCACTGTTCCAGTGTTGCATGTCATATGTCATGTGCCCACCAGGACTGCCTCTTGATGTGAGGGTCTGGCCCCAAGTAGTGTCTCACCAGAGGCCTTTTATTCCAACACTGGAACTGTGCAATGTTGAGTCAACAATAGAGATAATAAGAGCAGTCTTTGAGTGGATTCTAATTTCAACCCTGACTGCACTTATAGCACAGCAAATGCACAGAGGAGGTACAGAGGACAGAGAGGTTTTCCTCCCTGCCACCCAGCTGGGGCAGTGCAGCCAGAACCCAGAACTCTTACCCCTCCCTCTGACTCCTGCAGGGAGCAGGGGACGGTGAGAGTGACTCAAGGTGAGAGCTCAGACGGACTGCCAGGTGACCCCAGAAGCTTGCATGTGGCCTCAGACAGTGTCAGCTCCATTTATCCTTAGGTTCCTGTGCAGGTGGTGGGAGCACCAGCAAAGAAAGTCAGAACAATCTGCACACTGCTTTGTGTGTGTGTGTGTGTGTGTGTGTGTGTGTGTGTGTGTATGTGTGTATCAATGCTCAAAAAGTATCTGTTAAGTATTTTACTTAAAAGTGTCACCTGAGATAAAGTTCAGCTTCTCTGGCCATTTTTGAACCACCCAGTTACTGCTGCTCCCGCCGCAGCAGCAACAGCCCTCTCCTTGTCTGGGGTGGAGTGGACAGCAGAGCCCCTGCTCTGCGGGTGGGACCCTGGGCCCTGGGCCCTGGGCCACACCTGCAGAGGATGCTGGCCCTGCACTCTGCCGGCAGATGAGTAGTGCAGTCAGGAAGACCAGGATTCTGAGCTGTAGGAACGTAATAGAACGTAATAGAACCTGCTCAGGCTGCATTATGTAGAAAAATCATCTTTAAGGTAGAAAGGGCATTAGAGCAGCTTCCAGAATAACCAAAGTGTTGGAGAAAGATTTTTCAAGAGCATGGCCAACATCACGCCCTCCATGAGGAAATAAGGGCCACTTCACAGTCACCGCTGTGAATTCAAGGTCAGGAACTGGAATTGGCACCATAAACACCATACCCTCCTGGGCCTTGATCTTGACCTTGACCTTGAGGCCACAGAAGATATTGTTCCTGCTAATGCCACATCCATGAAGAGCCTGTTCCTCTGGCCCCACCAGGGCATACTCTCCTGCAGTGTGAACTTCACACCCAAAATCCACGCTTGACAACTGAGTATGACCAGGGTCACAGGCCTGTATCTTAGCTGCTGGGAGGCTGCCGAATGAGTTACAATGTCCACAACAAAGGGATCATCATCTGGGTCACTATAGAAGGCTAACAGAGAAACCTGGATGGCTATTAAACTGTCTTAGGCTGCTTAGGACAAAGAAGACTGTGGGCTGTGGGTTTCACAGCCCTGGACTCCCAGGTCCTTGGTTCCCATTGCCACCTCATTGCCTTCCCCAGGGGCTATGATGACGTGATGAAACAGGCTAAAGTTCCCAGCACCTGTGGAGCCTGATGAATGGCAGCAAGTGTTAGCATCCACAGCTCAGAGCTCTTACAATTTCCTCAACCCTCTTAACATGTGAAGCTGTTCTCAACCAAACCTGTTCTCTTTTCAGTCTGAAAGTTGTATCTTAACAAGTAGAGGAACAGAGTGGTCAGGGAGGAGGCCAGCTCTCCTTCAGAGATGCAGACTTTTCAGGCACTTGCACAACCACAAAGTTCCTTTTTTTTCCCCTTTGTTTTTGCTATATCCTAAATTCGTCTTCTATTCATACCCTTCTATGATCACCTCCTAATGAAAGCAGGGCTTCAGTAAACAGTGGTAAACTACTGTCAAGCTCTGGTTCCTGTACTGCTGGACTCCTTGACCCTGATTAAGCCTGAAGACTCAATTATCTCATCAGCAAAAGTACTATAAGGTCAAAAAGGTTAAATGGGATGATTCATGTACAAGTATCTGGTGTTCAATAGAGTGCTTTCATTCCATGATAATTTTCATGAAAACATCTGCTACAGTATACGGTATACATTAGGTGCTTAAAACATGCATATTTAATATTCTTAGTATTTTAAACTTAAAAAGTGTAAAATATTCTAGGAAAATATGTCTGTTTCCCTTGAGTCTTGCTGGAAAGGAGAAGCATTTCCTTTGGAACAGATCTATGTTTTCCCATGATTCTCTGTGTTTGTTGTCATCTGCAGGAAAGAACTGAGGTTCTGAGAATGGAAGGCTGTGACTGAAGTGGCCACAGAAGAAGCATGAGGGCAATAAAAACTCAGTGTGTCCTAATGTGTGTTAGTGAGTTGTTTGTCAGTCTGAAGGTTAACCATCTACAAGAGGACAACAGAAGGTGGACTCTCACCCACAGAATACCAAGGAAATTGCAAACCTATATTCTGTGAGAATCAAATATACGGCTGCAGCTATATTAAAAAAAAAAGGTCTGAGTCTAAAAACATGAAGATTATTTTGAAAAATCTCTCCTAGAAAAACAGTAATCTGCAGCAGGAAATAATCTTGAAATTTCTGAGCCAAAAATTGATTTGAGAGCTCCTAGGTATTATCCCGGAGAAGTCAATGGCACCCCACTCCAGTACTCTTTCCTGGAAAATCCCATGGACAGAGGAGCCTGGTAGGCTGCAGTCCATTGGGTCGCCAAGAGTTGGACACGACTGAGCGACTTCACTTTCACTCTTCACTTTCATGCATTGGAGAAAGAAATGGCAACCCACTCCAGTGTTCTTGCCTGAAGAATCCCAGGGACAGGGGAGCCTGGTGGGCTGCCGTCTATGGGGTCGCACAAAGTCGTACACGACTGAAGCGACTTAGCAGCAGCAGCAGGTATTATCCGTGCTGCTCCTGGAAGGATGAACATGGAGTCCTGGCTCAGAAATTCAGCCATGCAACTAGAGCCAGAGAACAAATAAACTGGATAAGTGAAGGTGGGGCAGGGCAACCCATTTGTCATCAGAAATGAAGTAAAAGTACTTGTGTTCTCTTATTACATTCTATTACATCCACACTATTGGAACCTTGTCTTATCTTTAAAACAAAAAATTCTCTATGTCTGGTTCAGAGTCTAACATGAAGTGCTTAATTAAGTTTTGTTGAATATTTGTGTTCCCTCAAAATGTTGAAACCTGATGGTATCAGTAATAAGAGGTAGGACCTCTTTAAGGTGATTAGATCAAAAGGGTTTTGCTGCCATGAATGGAATTAGTGCCCTTATAAAACAGACCCTGGGGAGTTATCTAGCCCCTTCTGCCATGTCATGACACAGAAGACAGCATCTGTGAACCAGGATAAGGGCCCTCACCAGACACCAAATCTGCTGGCCACTTGATCTTGGATTCCCAGCCTCTAGAACTGTGAGAAATAAAAGTTATTTATAAACTACCTCATCTATAGTATTTTCACTATAGCAACCAAAAAGGAGTGAGATAATAGTTGATCAATTTCAATACTGATATCAACAAAGGTCTAAATTGATTTATCAGATCCATTACTTTTAGTCAGCTCTTATTAATCTTGGAATGAATCTTAATACATAAAAATCTCCTAATATCTTGGTTTTAATGAGCTTCATCCTTTTTGGATGTTCTATAGAAAAAAAAATCACTTGATTATTTATAAAAATTGGATTATTCTCTGATGACTGACAAATTTTAAAATTCTGGGAAAGTTAGCTTGGAAATAAGTAACATTTTTGTCATGAGTATATAATTTGGTAGAATGACAGGATGATCTGTGGGTAAATAGATTTCTGGATTGTGGGTTGGAAAAGAGTTAGGGGATGACTCGGGTAGGGGGCCTGCACAGCCTTCAGTTCAGTTCAGTTCAGTTCAGTTCAGTCACTCAGTCGTGTCTGACTCTTTGCCTTAGTCATGATTAAGATGTGACTAAAAAGCCTATTACTCTTTCTGTGTTAGATTTCTCTGGGAAAAGTAGCATTTATGATTCATTATGGATCTGAGTATCTTCCCATTTTTTCCAAGCTTTTTCAAACAATGTTTGGAAAACATTCAGAGTCTAACATGAATTGCTTAATTAAGATTTGTTGAAGAAATGCAGTTCAGTTCAGTTCAGTCGCTCAATAATGTCTGACTCTTTGCAACTCCATGAATCACAGCAGGCCAGGCCTCCCTGTCCATCACCAACTCCCGGAGTTCACTCAAACTCATGTGCATCGAGTCAGTGATGCCATCCAGCCATCTCATCCTCTGTCATCCCCTTCTCCTCCTGCCCCCAATCCTTCCCAGCATCAGGGTCTTTCCCAATGAGTCAACTCTTTGCATGAGGTGGCCAAAGTATTGGAGTTTCAGCCTCAGCATCAGTCCTTCCAATGAACACCCAGGACTGGTCTCCTTTAGAATAGATTGGTTGAAGAAATTAGTGAACTACAAATTGTGATTACAGGTGAAAGTAGACCATGCTCTTTGCACAACAGCATTAATTTTGATAAAAATTAATTATTATAAGTAACTAAAAAGCTTTTTAATAAAATTTAGGATTTTACTTTTAACATAATTCACAATAAGATTTGGAATACTGCATATGATTTCTGAGACAATATATAACACACAACTTCTTCTTTAGAAGGAAAAACAACAATTTCACTTGAACATTTCAAAATTATTAGAAAAGGACATGGAGGAATTTCACTACTTCATCATTAATTCAAATTCATAATCTTTGCATCCAAGAGTTTTTTTGTGTGCAACTGTCTAAAGATCTAGCTACCTCAATACCATGAAAATAATCTTAAGATTTCTTCCATGACTGCTATTCATTTCTCTCTCCACTTTTATAGGAGCAGAATAGAGGTCAGGGCTCATGTATTTCCATACAGAGATTCAACTTTTTTAGCACCGTTTATTAAAAAGACTTCCCTTACATTAAGAAAAAGTTGGGTTAAATAAAAATCAACAACTTTTACTGGCTCCATCAGAGAACTGAGGTCACAGATTAAACCACCATCCTGAAACCTAAAAGAGACAGGCACTTGTTTAACAAATGATATTTGAAATAGATATAGAGAAAAATAAAATAGTTCCCTCCTTTATGCCATATAACTAAGTGGATTTCAGTATATTAAGACCCTGAATATAAAATGTAACACAAGTTAATAGAAACAAAAATAAGAATACATACTTTTGTCTCTCAAAGTGAATTCCATAAAGTGAAATATGAATTGATCTGATTACAAATAAATAAATAATGATTTCTGTTCAAAATTAAGGACACAGACTCTTGGCTTGAACTTTAACATGTAAATGCTTAGAAGTCATCAGTTCAGTCGCTCAGTCATGTCCAACTCTTTGAGACCCCATGAATCGCAGCACTCCAGGCCTCCTTGTCCATCACAAACTCCCGGAATTCACTCAGACTCACGTCCATCGAGTCAGTGATGCCATCCAGCCATCTCATCCTCTGTCGTCCCCTTCTCCTCCTGCCCCCAATCCTCCCAGCATCAGAGTCTTTCCCAATGAGTCAACCCTTCGCATGAGGTAGCCAGAGTACTGGAGTTACAGCTTCAGAATCATTCCCTCCAAAAAAAATCCCAAGGTTGATCTCCTTCAGAATGGACTGGTTGGATCTCCTTGCAGTCCAAGGGACTCTCAGGAGTCTTATCCAACACCACAGTTCAGAAGCATCAATTCTTAGGAGCTCAGCCTTCTTCACAGTCCAAGTCTCACAACCATAGCCTTGACTAGACTAGATGGACCTTTGTTGGCAAAGTAATGTCTCTGCTTTACAATATGCTATCTAGGTTGGTCATAACTTTTCTTCCAAGGAGTAAGCGTCTTTTAATTTCATGGCTGCAATCACCATCTGCAGTGATTTTGGAGCCCAAAAAAATAAAGTCTGACACTGTTTCCCCTGTTTCCCATCTATGTGCCATGAAGTGATGGGACCAGATGCCATGATCTTTGTTTTTTGAATGTTGAGCTTTAAGCCAACTTTTTCACTCTCCACTTTTACTGTCATCAAGAGGCTTTTGAGTTCCTGTTCACTTTCTGCCATAAGGGTGGTATCATCTGCATATCTGAGGTGATTGATATTTCTCGCCGCAATCTTGATTTCAGCTTGTGTTTCTTCCAGTCCAGTGTTTCTCATGATGTACTCTACATATAACTTAAATAAGTAGGGTGACAATATACAGCCTTGACGTACTCCTTTTCCTATTTGGAACCAGTCTGTTGTTCCATGTCCAGTTCTAACTGTTGCTTCCTCACCTGCATACAAATTTCTCAAGAGGCAGGTCAGGTGGTCTGGTATTCCCATCTCTTTCAGAATTTTCCACAGCTTATTGTGATCCACACAGTCAAAGACTTTGGCATAATCAGTAAAGCAGAAATAGATGTTTTTCTGGAACTCTCTTGCTTTTTTCATGATCCAGCAGATGTTGGCAATTTGATCTCTGGTTCCTCTGCCTTTTCTAAAACTGGCTTGAACATCAGGAAATTCACGGTTCATGTATTGCTGAAGCCTGGCTCAGAGAATTTTGAGCATTACTTTACTAGCATGTGAGATGAGTGCAATTGTGCAGTAGTTTCAGCATTCTTTGACATTGCCTTTCTTTTGCATTGGAATGAAAACTGACCTTTTCCAGTCCTGTGGCCACTGCTGAGTTTTCCAAATTTGCTGGCATATTGAGTGCAGCACTTTCACAGCATCGTCTTTCAGGATTTGAAATAGCTCAACTGGAATTCCATCACCTCCACTAGCTTTGTTTGTAGTGATGCTTCCTAAGGCCCACTTGACTTCACATTCCAGGATGACTGGCTCTAGGTGAGTGATCACACCATCGTGATTATCTGGGTTGTGAAGATCTTTTTTGTACAGTTCTTCTGTGTATTCTTGCCATCTCTTCTTAATATCTTCTGCTTCTGTCAGATCCAAACCATTTCTGTCCTTTATTGAGCCCATCTTTGCATGAAGTGTTCCCTTGGTATCTCTAATTTTCTTGAAGAGATCCCTAGTCTTTCCCATTCTGTTGTTTTCCTCTGTTTCTTTGCATTGATCACTGAAGAAGGCTTTCTTATCTCTTTGTGCTATTCTTTGGAACTCTGCATTCAGATGTTTATATCTTTCCTTTTCTCCTTTGCTTTTCACTTCTCTTCTTTTCACAGCTATTTGAAAGGCCTCCCCAGACAGCCATTTTGTTTTTTGCATTTCTTTTCCATGGGGATGGTCTTGATCCCTGTCTCCTGTACAATGTCACAAACTTCAGTCCATAGTTCATCAGGCACTCTATCTATCAGATCTAGTCCCTTAAATCTGTTTCTCACTTCTACTGTATAATCATAAGGGATTTGATTTAGGTCATACCTGAATGGTCTAGTGGTTTTCCCCACTTTCTTCAATTTAAGTCTGAATTTGGCAAAAAAGAGTTCATGATCTGAGCCACAGTCAGCTCCAGGTCTTGTTTTTGCTGACTGTATAGAACTTCTCCATCTTTGGCTGGAAAGAATATAATCAATCTGATTTCAGTGCTGACCATCTGGTGATGTCCATGTTTAGAGTTTTCTCTTGTGTTATTGGAAGAGGGTGTTTACTATGACCAGTGTGTTCTCTTGGCAAACTCTATTAGCCTTTGCCCTGCTTCATTCTGTACTCCAAGGCCAAATTTGCCTGTGACCCCAGGTGTTTCTTGACTTCCTACTTTTGCATTCTAGTGCCCTATAATGAAAAGGACGTCTTTTTCGGGCTTTAGTTCTCAAAGGTCTTATAGGTCTTCAGATAACCATTCCACTTCAGCTTCTTCAGCATTACTGTTTGGGGCATAGGCTTGGATTACCTTGATATTGAAAGATTACCTTGATATTGAATGGTTTGCCTTGGAAACAAACAGAGTCGTTTTTGAGATTGCATCCAAGTACTGCATTTTGGACTCTTTTGTTGACCATGATGGCTACTCCATTTCTTCTAAGGGATTCCTGCCCGCAATAGTAGATATAATGGTCCTCTGAGTTAAACTCACCGATACCAGTCCATTTTAGTTAGCTGCTTCCTAGAATGTCAACATTCACTCTTGCCATCTCCTGTTTGACCACTTACAATTTGCCTTGATTCATTGACCTAACATTCCAGGTTCATGTGCAATGTTGCTCTTTACAGCATCAGACCTTGCTTCTATCCCCATCACATCCACAACTGGGTACTGTTTTTGCTTTGGCTCCATCCCTTCATTCTTTCTGGAGTTATTTCTCCACTGATCTCCAGTAGTATATTAGGCACCTACTGACCTGGGGAGTTCATTTTTCAGTATCCTATCATTTTGCCTTTTCATTTTGTTCATGAGGTTCTCAAGGCAAGAATACTGAAGTGGCTTGCCATTCCCTTCTCCAGTGGACCACATTCTGTCAGACCTCTCCACCATGACCATCTCATCTTGGATGGCCCCACAGGGCATGGCTAAGTTTCATTGAGTTAGACAAGGGTGTGGTCCATGTGATTAGATTGACTAGTTTTCTGTGATTATGGTTTCAGTGTGTCTGCCCTCTGATGCCCTCTCACAACACCTACTGTCTTACTTGGGTTCCTCTTACTTTGGACATGGTGTATCTCTTCACAGCTGCTCCAGCAAAGCGCAGCCACTGCTCCTTACATTGGACTAGGGGTATCTCCTCATGGCCACCCCTCCTGATCTTGAACGTGGAGTAGCTCCTCTCGGCCCTCCTGCACCCTTGCAGCCACTGCTCCCTGGACGTGGAGTTGCTCCTCACTGCCTCAGCTCAGGTGAAAAAGAAAAACCCTGGGTCTGTGTTAAACCACTGATTTTTGGAGAGCAAGGCAGGACAGCAGTTTGATCAGTATTGATTGGACTGTGTATCAGTCACCATAAATAAGGCTGCTGCTGTTGTTGCTGTTAAGTCGCTTCAGTCATGTCCTACTCTGTGCGACCCCATAGATGGCAGCCCACCAGGCTCCCCCATCCCTGGGATTCTCCAGGTAAGAACACTGGAGTGGGTTGCCATTTCCTTCTCCAATGCACGAAAGTGGAAAGTGAAAGTGAAGTTGCTCAGTCATGTCCGACTCCCAGCAACCCCATGGACTGCAGCCCACCAGGCTCCTCCGCTGTGGGATTTTCCAGGCAAGAGTACTGGAGTTGGTTGCCACTGCCTTCTCCAATAAATAAGGCTAGAGGGATTTAAAAAAAATTTTTTTTGTAACAGTTGAAACTTGTGTCAGATGAAGTTTCGTTTTTGTTTGGAGGTAAGAGCAGCTGTTCGAGGGGTCACACAGAGTCAGACACGACTGAAGCGACTTAGCAGCAGTAGCAGCAGCAGCAGAAGGGAAAGGCTTCAGAAATTACCTGTTACACCTGCAAGAGATAAGGGGGCAGGGGGAAGTGCTACCTGTGAAGAAGGGACAGAAAAACTTGTAAAAGCTAAACTTCAAAAGTAGCCCATTGAGTACTCCAAAAGTTGATATAATCAGGTATCAGATATAATCAGAATATCAGAAGAATGTCTCCCATACACACACAGCACAGTTCTATGTTGATAAACTCCCAATAAAAATAACAGTGGAAAAAAAAATTACAGTGGACTACCTCAGGAGAAGTGCAAGTTGACTCTTTCAGAAGAACAAAGCAAACGTCAGCTCCAAAGCTAAAGGGAGGCAACATCAAGGACACCAGATGAACTTGAAGTTCTGGTGCTATAACAACAACAAACATCAAATACAGCACAAATACTCAAGGTCTATTATCTCTATATGTATTGACTTATCATTCCAACAAAATAAAGCAAACAAAAAAGAAATTATAAGCTGTGCAAAAGGTAAAAACAAATAAGACAATAATTGCAATCTAAAGAGATAAAGAAATAACTACAACTATCAGTTCAGTTCAGTCGCTCAGTAGTGTCCCACTCTTTGCAATCCCATGAATCGCAGCACACCAGGCCTCCCTGTCCATCACCAACTCCTGAAGTTCGCTCAGACTCATGTCCATCGAGTCAGTGATGCCATCCAACCATCTCATCCTCTGGTGTCCCCTTCTCCTCCTGCCCCCAATCCCTCCCAGCATCAGAATCTTTTCCAATGAGTCAACTTTTTGCATGAGGTGGTCAAAGTACTGGAGTTTCAGCTTTAGCATCATTCCTTCCAAAGAAACCTCAGGGCTGATCTTCAGAATGGACTGGTTGGATCTCCTTGCAGTCCAAGGGACTCGCAAGAGTCTTCTCCAACACCACAGATCAAAAGCATCAATTCTTTGGTACTCAGCTTTCTTCACAGTCCAACTCTCACATCCATACATGACTACAGGAAAAACCATAGCCTTGACTAGATGAACATTTGTTGGCAAAGTAATGTCTCTGCTTTTGAATATGCTATCTAAATTGGTCATAACTTTTCTTCCAAGGAGTAAGCATCTTTTAATTTCATGACTGCAATCACCATCTGCAGTGATTTTGGAGCACAAAAAAATAAAGTCTGACACTGTTTCCACTGTTTCCCCATCTATTTGCCATGAAGTGATGGGACCAGATGCCATGATCTTCGTTTTCTGAATGTTGAGCTTTAAGCCAACTTTTCACTCTCCTGTTTCACCTTCATCAAAAGGCTTTTTAGTTCTTCTTCACTTTCTGCCATAAGGGTGGTGTCATTTGCATATCTGAGGTTATTGATATTTCTCCCAGCACCTTGACGTACTCCTTTTCTTATTTGGAACCAGTCTGTAGTTCCATGTCCAGTTCTAACTATTGCTTCCTGACCTGCATACAAATTTCTCAAGAAGCAGGTCAGATGGTCTGATATTCCCATCTCTTTCAGAATTTTCCACAGTTTATTGTGATCCACACAGTCAAAGGCATACTCTGATATTATTGGAGTTTGGAATTATTAGACAAGGAATTCAACATAACTGATTAATATTTTAAAGTTTCTAGAGAAAAAAATAAACAACACACAAGATCAGATAGGTAATGTCTGGTAATGTCAATAGAGACATGAAAACCCAAAGAAGTAATCAAAGGGAAATACTAGATATCAAAAACATTGTAACATAATAAAGAATGCCTTTGATGGAATCATTGGTAGACCAATACTGTTGAAGAAAGAATCATGAAATTAAAGAAAGTAATTACCCAAACTGAAACACAAAGAGGGAAAAAAAGGCATACCAAAACATGCAAGAACTACTGTAAAATAGAAAGTGATTTAACATACATGTAATACCATGTAGAGATGAAAAGAGAACAGAAAAAAAGATATTTGAAAAAAATAATAGCCAAAATAATGACCAAAAGTTAGTGCCGGGATTGGAGTTGGGAGGGATGCATAGGTAATGACCAGTGGATTTTTTGAACAGCGAAACTACTTTGTATGATATGATAAAGATAGACACATGATATAAAGGTAGACACACCGGCCAAAACCTATAGAATATTCAAGAGAGTGAATACTAATGCAAATTGTAGACTTTGAATAATAAAGATATACAATGTAGATTTGTTGATTTTAACAATTTTTTTTTTTTTGGTAGGGCAGGAGGCCATGTGTCTGTGAGGGCAGGAGTTATATGGGACAAAGCTGTACTTTCTGTTTAATTTTGCTGTGAACCTAGGACTGTTCAAAAAAAATAGGCCTATTAAAATGCCATTTTTCAAAAATAAAGCAATCCTAAAATTCATGTTTAACTGAAACAAATAAATCCCAAAATCCTTAAACTGAAGAAAGCAGGGAAAATCACTAGGCCATTCAGGTAGGACCTAAACCAAATCCCTTACAAATTATACAGTGGAAGTGACAAATAGATTCAAAGGATTAGATCATAGAGTGCCTGAAGAACTATGGACAAAGATTCTTAATATTTTACAGAAGTCAGTGATCAAAACCATCCCCAAGAAAAAAAAGTGCAAAAAGACAAAATGATTGTCTGTGGAGGCCTTACAAATAGCTGAGAAAAGAAGAGAAGTGAAAGGCAAAGGAGAGAAGGAAAGATATACCCATCTGAATGCAGAGTTCCAAAGAATAGCAAGGAGAAATAAGAAAGGTTTCCTAAGTGAGCAAAGCAAAGAAATGGAGGAAAACAATAGAATGGAAATGATAAGAGATCTCTTCAAGAAAATTAGAGCTACCAAGGGAACATTTCATGCAAAGATGGGCACAATAAAGGACAGAAACGGTATGGACCTAATAGAAGCAGAAGATATTAAGAAAAGGTGAGAACAATACACAGAAAAACTATACAGAAAGTATAGTTCTTAATGACCCAAAACCATGATGGTGTGATCACTCACCTAGAGTGATCACTCACCAGACATTCTGGAGTGCAAAGTCCAGTGGGCCTTAGGAAGCATCACTACAAACAAAGCTAGTGGAGGTGATGGAATTCCAGCTGAGCTATTTCATATCCTAAAAGATGATGCTGTGAAAGTGCAGCACTCTA
This sequence comes from Tragelaphus eurycerus, assembly GCA_935064755.1. Lineage (NCBI taxonomy): Eukaryota > Metazoa > Chordata > Mammalia > Artiodactyla > Bovidae > Tragelaphus > Tragelaphus eurycerus. The sequence goes on along the minus strand of CAKXYN010000002.1, from coordinate 20,078,035 downwards.
TACGCCAGCAAATTTGAAAAACTCAGCAGTGGTACAGGACTGGAAAAGGTCAGTTTTAATTCCAGTCCCAAAGAAGAGCCATGCCAATGTTCAAACCGCACAATTTCACTCATTTCACATGCAAGCAAGGTCATGCTCAAAAATCCTTCAAGTTAGGTTTCAACAGTACGTGAACTGAGAATTTCTATGTGTAAATCTAGGTTTAGAAAAATCAGAGAAACTAGAGATCAAATTGTCAACATCCGTTGAATTGTTGAAAAAAGCAAGAGAGTTCAAGAAAAACATCTACTTCTGCTTCATTGACTACACTAAAGCCTTTGACTGTGTGGATTACAACAAACTGGAAAATTCTTAGAGATGGGAATACCAGACTACCTTAGCTGTCTCCTGAGAAACCTGTATGCAGGTCAGGAAGCAACAGTTAAACCTGACATGGAACAACAGACTGGTTCCAAATTGGGAAAGGCTGTATGCTGTTGCCCTGCTTATTTAACTTATGTGCAGAGTGCATCACATGAAATGGCAGGCTGGATGAAGCACAGACTGGAATCAAGATTGCCAGAAGAAATATCAATAATCTCAGATAGGCAGATGACACCACCCTTATGGCAGAAAGTGAAGAGGAACTAAAGAACCTCTTGATAAAGGTGAAAAGAATAGTGAAAAAGCTGGCTTAAAAATCAGTATTCAAGAAACAATGATCATGGTATGTGGTTCCATCACTTCATGACAAATAATAGGGAAACAATGGAAACAGAGAAACACTTTATTTTCTTGGGCTCCAAATTACTGCAAGTGGTGACTGCACCATGAAATTAAAAGACGCTTGCCCCTTGGAATAAAAAGTATGACAAACCTAGACAGCATATTAAAAAGCAGAAACATTACTTTGCTGACAAAGGTCTGTATAGTCAAAGCTATGGTTTTTCCAGTAGTCACATATGGATGTGAGAGTTGAACCAAAAAGAAAGCTAAGCACTGAAGAGCTGATGCTTTTGAACTGTGGTGTTGGAGAAAACTCTCGAGAGTCCCTTGGACTGCAAGGAGGTCCAACCAATCAATCCTAAAGGAAATCAACCCTGGATATTCATTGGAAGGACTGATGTTGAAGCTGAAGCCCTAATACTTTAACCAACTGATGGAAAGAGCAAGCTAATTGGGAAAGACCCTGATGCTGCGAAAGATTGAGGGCAAAAGTAGAAGAGGGTGACAGAGGATGAGATGATTGGATAGCATCACCAATATAATGAACATGAGTTTGATCAAACTCTGGGAGATGGTAAAGGAGAGGGAAGCCTGGCATGCTGCAGTCCATGGAGTCACAAAGAGTCAGACACAATTGAGCAACTGAACCACAACAAAAAACTTATGTGGAACCACAGAGGACCCCAAATAGCCAAAGCAATCTTAAGAAGTAAAAATAAAGTTGATGGCATCATATGTCTTGATTTCGAACTATGTCACAAAGTTATGATAATCAAAGAAGTATGATACTGGCATAATGACAGATACATAGATAGAATAAAGTTTCCAGAAATAAACTCATCCATTTATAGTTAGTCAATCTTTGACAAGAGCATTAAAAATATACCATGGAGGAAAGATAGTAACTTCAACAAATGGTGGTGGTAAAACTGGATATCCACATGCAAAAAAATAAAAAAAGAAATTGGACCTTTATGTTATATCACACACAAAAATTAACCCAAAATGAATTGAATCCTTTAATGTTAGCAATGTGAAACTTTACAGCTCCTAAAGAAAGCAGAAATGGAAAGCTCCTTTGAATTGTTCTTGGCAATAATTTTTGGATATGGCACCAAAAGCACAGATAGCAACAGCAAAAAAAAAAAAAAAAAACCCACAAGTTGGACTATAAGAAACTAAAAAGTGTTTGCATAAAAGGGAATAGTCAACAAAATAAAAAAGGCAACTTATAGGATGGAAGGAAATGCAGATCATCTAACCATACAATTTAATACCAAATAAACAGATTTTAAAATTGGCAAAGAACTTGAACATACGTTTTTCCAAAGAAGACATACTAATGGTCAATGGATATATGAAGAGTTGTTCAACATTACTAATCATCAGGGAAATGTAAATCAAAACCATAATGAGATATCATCTCATACCCATTAGGATGGCTATTATCAGAAAGATAAGAGAGCACAAGTTTTGGTGAGGATGTGTAGAAAAGGGAACTTTTGGGCAATGTTGGTGGGATTGCAAGTTGGTGCAATCATTATGAAAAACAATATGGTTGTTCCTCAGAAATTAAAAAGAGAATTATTATATGATTCATGAATCTACTTCCAGTATATACTGAAGGAAATATAATCACTATCCTGAAGACATGTCTGCACCTCCGTGTTAAAAATGGAACCAACCTGTTTATTGACAGAAAAGTGGATAAAAATTACAGTATATACAATCAGGTACAATGAGATATTATTGAGCTATAAACAGGAAGAAAACCCTAACATTTAAAACAACCTGGTTGAACTTAGAGGACATTATGGTAAATGAAATAAGCTAAACAAAGAAGGATAAATACTGTATGATCTCACTATTCTGCAATATCTAAAAAAAAGTCAAGCTCATAGAGGAAGAATAGAATGAGGACTGCTAGGAGTCTGGGAGGGGGATTTGGGGAGACATTGGTCAAAGGTACAAACTTCATTAGATGAATAAATTCTGAGAATATAAAATATGGGGATTATAGTTATTGTGTGTGTGTGTGCTCGGTTGCTCATCTGTGTCTGACTCTTTGTGACCCATGGACTGTAGCCCACCAGACTCCTCTGTCCATGGAATTTTTCAGGCAAGAAAACTGAAGCAGGTTGCCATTTCCTACTCTTGGGGATCTTCCTGACCTAGGGATTTAACCTATGTCTCCTCTGTTGGCAGGCAGATTCTTTACCACTGAATTACCAGGGAAGCCCATTATTATACACCTCAAATTTGCTAAAAGATGTCTTGTGTTCTCACCACACACACAGGTTACTCTGTGAGGTGATGAATGTGTTAATTAACTTGACTGTAGCAATCCTCTCACAATGTATATGTACTATGTCATTCAGTTCAGTTCAGTCGCTCAGTCGTGTCTGACTCTTTGCGACCCCATGAACCACAGCACACCAGGCCTCCCTGTTCATCACCAATTCCCAGAGTCCACCCAAACCCATGTCCATTGAGTCAGTGATGCCATCCAACCATCTCATCCTCTGTCGTCCCCTTCTCCTCCTGCCCTCAATCTTTCCCAGCATCAGGGTCCTTTCCAATGAGTCAGCTCTTCGCATCAGGTGGCCAAAGTATTGGAGTTTCAGCTTCAACATCAGTCCTTCCAATGAACACCCAGATTTGATCTCCTTTAGAATGGACTGGTTGGATCTCTTTACAGTCTAAGGGACTCTCAAGAGTCTTCTCCAACACCACAGTTCAAAAGCATCAATTCTCTGGTGCTCAGCTTTCTTTATAGTTCAGCTTTCACATCCATACATTACTACTGGAAAAACCATTGTAAAGTTGCTCAGTCGTGTCCGACTCTGCAATCTAATGGACTGTAGTCTGCCAGGCTTCTCTGTCCATGGGATTTTCCAGGCAAGAGTACTGGAGTGGGTTGCCATTTCCTTCTCCAGGATATCTTCCTGACCCAGGAATCGAACCCAGATCTTTTGCCTTGCAGGCAGACTCTTTACCCTCTGAGCCACCAGGGAAGCCCAAAAAAATAATGTTAGCTACTGTTTCTCCTATTTCCCCATCTATTTGCCATGAAGTGATGGGACCAGATGCCATGATCTTTGTTTTCTGAATGTGGAGCTTTAAGCCAACTTTTTCACTTGCCTCTTTCCCTTTCATCAAGAGGCTCTTTAGTTCTTCTTCACTTTCTGCCATAAGGGTGGTGTCATCTGCATATCTGAGGTTATTGATGTTTCTCCCGGCAATCTTGATTCCAGCTTGTGCTTCATCCAGCCCAGTGTTTCTCATGATGTACTCTGCATATAAGTTAAATAAGCAGGGTGACAATATACAGCCTTGACGTACTCCTTTTCCTATTTGGAACCAGTCTGTTGTTCCATGTACATCTTAAAAGATATCTCACTGTAAAACCTAAATATATATGTTTTATTTTTCAATTGTAACTCAATAAATCTATAAAAAATAAACAGCAAAAATTTTCCCAAATTAATATTAGACACCAAAACAGACATCTAAAATTCACTAAGCAGAATTAAATACAAACCCATATGTACACGAATGCACGCACTCACATATGCACATCCCTAGACATATCACATTTAAACTGCAGAAAAATCAGTTGACTGTATAATTCATCATATTTGGATTATTAATTCTGTTCCATTGATCTATTTTTTCCATTTTTATGCCAATACCAAGTTTTCATGATTATTATGTCATTATGATCCCTGCAACTTTGCTTTCCTTTTGCGAAATTATTTTGGCTATTCTACATCCTTCTAATTTTTTCTATATATTCTAAAATCAGCTTCTCAAATTCTTTCTAAATAGCCTGATAGAGTTTTGAGTTTGAGTTTATGTTCTATTTGGACATGAATTTAGGAAGAATAGATAATTTAACATGGATTTCAGTCCATGAACATGGTAGATCCATCTATTATTTGTGACAGTTTTTCTCAAAAATGTTTTGATTTTCAACCCAGAGGACTAGTATATGTTTTGTGAAGTGCTCCCCAACCCCCACATCCCAAGTACTTTGTTTCTAATGAAGAAGGGCTAAACTAACTTCCAACTAATAATAATAACATATTATGGTGATAGCTATTGTTATTGTCATTTATATACATTAGAATACTTTTTTTTCCTTTTGCAATTATGTTTTGATAATCTTCCATATCAACACAGCTCTCTCTGTTTTGAAAAATATCAAAATATTGCTCCATAAAATGTCTCTATACATTATTAATAGTCTTAGGGGCTGGATGTGAACTTTGGGGATAGGAATTAAAGAACAAATTGTGATGACCTTAGCATTAGCATTATTACACGTGGCCATTTCCCTTATACAGTCTGAGAAGGTTTTATGGAGAGAATAATGCTGCAACTCTACAGATGGAGAACATCAGTACTAGCTGTGTAAAGAGCAAGTAATTCAGTTTCTGGAATGCATGGATTCACATTTCACAGCTAGTAACTGCAGATTTGCTGAGATCTTTGGAAAACCATTTCACTGAGCCTAGTTACTTTATCCATAAAACATTTCATTAGGCTTTCCCCAGAGGTTAGATGAAATCATGGATACATTAATTGTGCTCTCTAAGAAGTGAGTGATACACAAAGATAGAAGACTATTGTTGTTTTAATTGTGCTTTTGTTCCAGAGGATTTTTTAATGTGATCTTTAGCTTGCACAGGAGTCTGTATTATTATTTGATAATTGGGTAACAACCTTAAATCCAACTCATTCCTCACAGTGATGCCACTGTGATTTTACCATACCAAAAAAAAAAAAAAAAAATCCTGCATAAGACCCTTCAGTCCTTTTCTGTATAAGAGCAATACAGGTCCCAAAAGACCCTAAGCACTATATAGAGAGGAGGCATTAGAAATACCAAAGACAAGGCTGGCTACATAAATTGCAGGGGGTGGGTAGGTGGGCACTGAATTGATTTCATGCATTTTCTGATAATTGAACATGTTTGCATTTCTGGAATAAATATCACTCAACACCAAATGATCTTTTTCCATTTTGGCATAAAGGAGGCTGTGTTTATTTCCCTCTTTTTAAGATAGAAATAGCCATGAAATCAAAAGACGCTTACTCCTTGGAAGGAAAGTTATGACCAACCTAGATAGCATATTCAAAAGCAGAGACATTACTTTACCAACAAAGGTTCGCCTAGTCAAGGCTATGGTCTTTCCTGTGGTCATGTATGGATGTGAGAGCTGGACTGTGAAGAAGGCTGAGCGCTGAAGAATTGATGCTTTTGAACTGTGGTGTTGGAGAAGACTCTTGAGAGTCCCTTGGACTGCAAGAAGATCCAACCAGTCCATTCTGAAGGAGATCAATCCTGGAATTTCTTTAGAAGGAATGATGCTAAAGCTGAAACTCCAGTATTTTGGCCACCTCATGCGAAGAGTTGACTCACTGGAGAAGACTCTGATGCTGGGAGGGATTGAGGGCAGGAGGAGAAGGGGACGACAGAGGATGAGATGGCTGGATGGCATCACTGACTTGATGGGTGTGAGTCTGGGTGACCTCCGGGAGCTGGTGATGGACAGGGAGGCCTGGCGTGCTGCGGTTCATGGGGTCGCAAAGAGTCGGACACGACTGAGCGACTGATCTGATCTGAAGATAGAAATGATCTATTCTTTTAAAATTAGATTTAAAATGACGAGTGCACATAATGGCTCCCCTTACCTTTCCAAAGAGAAGTATGGATTTGACTGTAGATCTAGTGTTTATAATAATTAATGACATATTCCTTTTTAAACAAATATTATTGTGTCAATTTGTGGATGTGAAATCTCTACTCCATGAAAACTAATTTTTCTAATTTGTTGATGTAAAGCTGTCCATAGTATTCTACTGTGAGAAACAAGTTTATTTATAGTAATGTTTCCATTTCTATTTCTACTATAATTTATTTGTTCATTCTATTTCACTTTTTTCTACACTGGTGTTAATAGACTGGCTTCTGTATTTGCAACAGCACTTTTCTTTTTTATTTTTTCATAAAACATTATTGTCCCAGAGAAGCATCTTTGTTACAGTTTCTTGCTCATCCCCACCCCCAGAGCTTCCCAGGTGGCGCTAGTGGTCAAGAATCTTCCTGCCAATGTAGGAGACATGAGAGATACAGGTTCGATCCGTTTGTTGGGAAGATCCCCTGGAGGAGGAAATGGCAACCCACTCCAGTATTCTTGCCTGGAGAATCCCATGGACAGAGGATCCTGGTGGGCTACAGTCCATAGTGTCGTGAAGAGTCAGACGTGACTGAAGTGACTTGGATGCTATCCCCAGAGCTAAGCACTTTTTATAAAGTTGGTATCTATTCTTCCTCTTCAGGGTCTTATACTGAAATGCTATACTATATTATACTATTATCAGATCAGATCAGATCAGTCGCTCAGTCATGTCCCACTCTTTGCGACCCCATGAACCGCAGCACGCCAGGCCTCCCTGTCCATCACCAGCTCCCGGAGGTCACTCAGACTCGCATCCATCGAGTCAGTGATGCCATCCAGCCATCTCATCCTCTGTTGTCCCCTTCTCCTCCTGCCCTCAATCCCTCCCAGCATCAGAGTCTTCTCCAATGAGTCAACTCTTCGCATGAGGTGGCCAAAATACTGGAGTTTCAGCTTGAGCATCATTCCCTCCAAAGAAATCCCAGGTCTGATCTCCTTCAGAATGGACCGGTTGGATCTCCTTGCAGTCCAAGGGACTCTCAAGAGTCTTCTCCAACACCACAGTTCAAAAGCATCTATTCTTCGGCACTCAGCTTTCTTCACAGTCCAGCTCTCACATCCATGTTCATAAACTATATATGGCACTGATTTATTCTGAATGGTTCTAATGTTTTTCCCAAGTTTTTATTTTGAAAATACTCAGTTTGGAAAAAAAAAAAAAATTGCATGATTCACCTACTGCTGTTTGCTGTATTTGCTCTCTCTCCTCTACCCTGAAGGTGTTAACCCATCCACCACTTCTCCTTGTTTCTTGCTGTGAGATTTAAACTAATTCGCTCTATCCTGTGATCACAGCTTCTTCATCTGGACTCCAGAAACTTCTGTTTCATGATCGGCCTCCAGAGGACTCTTGGAAGTTTGCAGAGGCCTTGGGGGAGCTGGCATCCTGCTTTTATATCAGACTAATTTCTTGCACTACAATCATATTTTGAAAGGTTGTAGGAAATGACAGAATTAATTTAATATCTCTACCAGAAATTTTTGTGTGTTCCAATGAACAAAGATACATGAAATATGAGCATGTTTTTCAGTGAAAATCAGTCTCTGAGATTGACGTGGATTTGGTCTGCAGCCCCTCCACTGTTTGTTGTGTGAACTGCTTCTCGCAGGGACAAATTTAAAATGTGAAGGACTGGAAGGACATGCCATGTGATAAGTTACAAACATATGTTAACTTGTTATTCTTATTACGAGTTTCATGTTCAACTATGGACACTAAGTTGTATTTTATTGTGGATTTAAACACAGACAACACAACATCAAGTGTTAACTGCAGTTAAATTCTGTCATGCCACACTTATTAATATTTAAGAAATCCTCATCTTTCTAATTTTTACCAGCTTTGTTGAAGAATATTGTTAACACAATATAAACCACATAAAATAAATGTGAACAATATTGACATATGAATAAAACCTGTAAACCATCATCACAATGAACCATGAACATGTAATCATATATATGTTTTCTTTGTAATCCCTTCATCTTTTATGCCTTTTCCAAAGTCTCCCTTCTCCCAGAGCAACTTCTAATTTGACTGGTATCACTGTACATTTGTATTTCTGAGAGTTTTGGGATCACACACACAATAAACAATCTTTTTTCTAGCTCACTACACTTGGCATCAATATTCTGAGATTTCTGCTGTTTAATGCTCCATTGAATTGATATGCACAACATGTTTATACATTCACCTACTAATGGGCATTTAGGTTGTTTCCAGTTTGGGGCTATTACATATAAAGCTGCCACAGATAACTGTGTATATATTTTTGCATTGACATGTTTTCTTTGCTCTTGGGTAAATTCCCAGGAGTAGAATGGCTGGATCATATAACATATCTTTGTTTAACTTTATAAGAAGCAGTGAAGTGCTATCCTAGTGTTTTCCAAAGTAATTGTACCATCACACATCCTTACCTGCAGTATGTGAGCAAGCACTCCAGTGCATCTGAGGTCAGCATAGGTAGAAGGACCAAGCCTTCTAGCACTTTCGCATCCACACCTACCTTTGGAAGCCAGATCTAGAGATAGAACAAAAACTTCAAGTTAAAAGCCTAAAGTTTTTCTTTCTCCTATTCCTACCAACAATAATAATAAAAAAGAATTGAAATAAAAGGAATAATACAATTTCTGAAAAAGATGTCTTACATTTCAAATTATTAAATGCAATACTTTGTTTTTGTTTTGTCATAATACTTTTTTCTCTGACTTTTTAATGCTCTTTCTCCATCCAAAACTGAGTTCATGGCTTCTTCATGTTTAAAAAGTCTTTATAGCACTTGGCTAAATAAAGCATCAAAAAGTTGCAACAGAAGCTTGAAATACTTTAATTTGCTTAGATTCCTAGGCAGCTTTCTTTAAATTCCAATACATGTAGGGAAGCCATGTAATATTTTCTTCCCTAGTTTTGGAATACACCTTACCAACATGTACACTTCCCAGCATTTTTCTAGCACATTGCACATAATTCAACGACCAGCTCAACAACAGATATTTTTTGTTGTTTGAAACTCTTTTCTGCCTCCTACAGAACTCCCAAAGAATTCTGCCTGTGCCTGTAGCTCAGTAGTAATGAATCTGCTTGTCAATGCAGGTTTGATCCCTGGGTTGGGAAGATCCTCTTGAGGAAGGGTAAATGGCAATCTGCTCCAGTATTCTTGCTTGGAAAATTCCATGGACAGAGGAGCTTGGTAGGCTACAGTCCAGGGGGTCACAAGGAGTTGGACATGACTGAGCATACATACATGCATTACAGTATTTGTTAAAATCCTTCTTATGTTAAATTTACTTACAAACAAGCTACCTTAATGGCTTGCACATCTTAACTTCATCATTTTCATTCTATTACTTTACAACAGTGCAGACAAATTGCACATTTGCTACTTTCAGGGCATCTGTTGCAAAGTGATTGAGCAGAATTTCTGTCCAAGATCAATGTTTTTTTAATAGAAACTAGATGTATATAGATATTTGTTTTTTTATTAACTTAAATGGAAATTCAAGTGACAGATGTTTACAAACATGCATGTAGTGTATTTACTTAAATGAAATAAGAAGATCACATTATAACCATAAAATTTCATAATTTATGGAAATCTAGTTTACTTCTATTTTTAAATGCCAAGGTCATTCACACTGTTCTTTATCATCTCTATGACATTTCTGTACAAATCCTATGAGTTGATGACCTAAATAGGTACCCTTCATGCTGCAAATAATATTAGATGAATTTTATTGTTTAAAGAAAAATATCCTTCCATGTTTTCCTATTTCTCCCTAATAACATTTTAGTAAAATCTAAAATTATAAGAATATAGCTAAAATTAATAATCCTAAATTCAAAGGACATGATATACTTATATAATTTTAAAGTTCTGTTAACTTTTAAATGTTGCAAGTAACATATTTAAATTTAGAGAATGAAAAATAAGATAAATACATTAAAGTATATATTAACTAAATATAGATGATTTTTAAAATGGCAACCTTGAAAAATATCCCACTTACAAATCTAGTAAAGAGTTCTGGAGACCGACAGTGGTGATATTTGCACAGCCATTTCGATGCACTTAATGCCAATGAACTGTGCCCTTTAAAACAGTTAGGATGGTAAATTTTATGTTATGTTTATTTTACTACCAAAATAGCATACAAGTTTTTTAAAAGTATAAGCTAGTATACAAACATCCTCAGAAAAGAGAATAAACAGAATGGGAAAAATAAAGGCACTTTTTACAAACAAACTCAGGTACCCAGAAAAGAGAAAAAGTAAGCCTGGCTTCAAGGCTACTGTGTGAAGAAGGATGTATCTGCTGGTCACTAAAAAGGCGAACATGAGAAGAGGGCCTGGTTCAGGGGAGCATCCTGCTTCAAATCCTCATGATCCATCTCAGTGAGAGATCCCATATGTGCATTGACACTTGTGTGATTCAGGGCTTATATCTGGCCCAAAGTATCAGTCAGTTCAGGCTGCTATAACAAAATACCACAGACTGGGTGGCTTAAAAACAGACACTTACTATTCACAGTTCTGGAGACCAGAAATCCAAGATCAATGGACCCCCCTGGTGATCTAGTGGTTGAGAATCTGCTTGCCAATGCAAGGCTCACAGGTTAGACCCTTGATTCAAGATGTTCCCACAAGCCATCGAGAAACTAAGTCCATGCACTGCAACTACCAAGCCTGCGCTCTAGAGACCACGAACCACTTCAGTAGTTGCAGTTGAGCACCAGCACTGTGAGTACAGAAGCCCACACGCCTACAGCTTGCATCCTGCAACGAGAGAAGCCACTGCAATGAGAAGCACGTGCACCGTAATGAAGAGTAGCCCCTACTCACCACAACTAGAGAAAGCCTGTGTGCAGCAAATGCAGACTCAGCACAACCATAAATAAATAAATATTAAAAAATAATAATGGCAATTTAAGAGCCCCAAGGTGACATGGTTTCAGGGGAACATATGCTCCCCTTGACCCCACCCCAGTACTTTTGCCTGGAAAATCCCATGGACGGAGGATCCTGGTAGGCTCCAGTCCATGGGGTCGCTAAGAGTGGGACACGACTGAGCGAGTTCACTTTCACTTTTCACTTTCATGCATTGGAGAAGGAAATGGCAACCCACTCCAGTGTTCTTGCCTGGAGAATCCCAGGGACTGGGGAGCCTGGTGAGCTTCCGTCTATGGGGTCACACAAAGTCGGACACGACTGAAGCGACTTAGCAGCAGCAGCAGCAGCATGCTCCCCTTGTAGAGCATTGGGGAAAGGAATGGCATGACTGAAGGCTATGGGCAGGCTGAGTCACATGCAACCCTAAGGCTTGGCTCCTAGCTTTATGATGACTGTATTACAAGTTCATGGCAGAAGTCAAAGAGCAAAGGGAGTCAATGAACCATTCCCAAGAGCACCCCCCAAGACTCTGCCTCACGTTCTTATAAAACAAAGAGAACCACTGGACCTGGTCCAAGGGTTCAAAATACTTTATAATTTTATTGTATAAATAAACCCAGAATTCCATCAGAATTCCAGGGCAAACCCTATAAATCCTTACTCTTTCTCATTCGTTTTGGTTGCCATCTTCACATGTTGGTAGTTGTAAGTGCAGCACTAATGATATGACTTTTTCAAACCTCCATCCCGCTCCTCACTCTAAACTCAAAGTTGAGGAATAAACATGCAGTAGGAAAAAAATAAAGAAATTATACAATTCTGTTTCTCTAGATAAGCCACTCAGGAATGCAGTTTCCAAACTCACTCACTACATGCACATACTACAAAGGAATTCATGACTTCTGTAGAAAGAAAATGCACAGCATAAGACTTGTACAAACACACACATACAACTTTGGAAAAGCAGTGTCAAAAAGATAACAAATGTATTTGACATGAACCCCAGAGAGAAACTAGGAAAACTATTTATAAGACATGAAGGAATGGCAGAACTGGAATCTGTGAAAGGGTTATTTTAGCCCATCCACACAATGTAACAACTCCAGGACTTGGGAAAGTCAGGCCATCACTCACATCTTGATGAGAGTTGCAGTCCCGGGTATATGTAAGTCATTATGACTATTAAAGCCACTGCAGGCTTATCAATTCTGAAATGAATAAGCTTCTGTTTAAGGATTATGAATGAGCTTGGAAGAGAAACATTCACCAAAAACCAAAAAGCCTACATAGAGAACGCTCTGCTAGCTTAGATATTTCAAAGACAAGATAAAAGATGAAAAGACAGGTCTGCGTTTTATAAAGGCTGACCATGTTGAATTCAAGTGAACACAGACAAAATCCCACAGAATGGTCATTGATCATGTGCATGGGGAAAATCTCATAAACAACTGGCTGAGTTGTGGCTGGAAAAAATAGTACAATTCTCACAGCATAGACAAAGGGAGAATTACTTTGTCTGACTTTCAGGTTCATACCCTAGACCCAGCTTCTCAACCTCGGCGCTATTAACATTTGGAGCCATGTGATTTTGTGTGTATGAGTGTGTGTGTATGAGTGTGTGTGTATGAGTGTGTGTGTGTGTCAGAGTTAGGCAGCAGGGCAGATAGCATCATGTGTACTGCAGCATTACTAACCTTTACACAATACATGCCAGTAGAACTTTTCTCTGTCTTGACAACAAAAAAATGTCTGCAGACCCTGTCAGATATCTCTAGGCTGGGTGGCGGGTGGAGGACAGGGACAAAATCCTCCCATTCCACCCCAATTTGAAATCAGGACACTAGAAAAAGAAATCATCTACCTAAAATAAGTAGAGTATGAAAAATAAGAGGAAAGTAGATTATATGCAGAGTACATCATGAGAAACGCTGGGCTGGCTGAAGCACAAGCTGGAATCAAGATTGCCAGGAAAAATATCAAAAACGTCATGCAGATGACACCACCCTTATGGCAGAAAGTGAAGAGGAACTAAAAAGCCTCTTGATGAAAGTGAAAGTGGAGAGTAAAAAAGTTGGCTTAAAACTCAACATTCAGAAAACTAAGATCATGGCATCTGGTCCCATCACTTCATGGGAAATAGATGGGAAAACAGTGGAAACAGTGTCAGACTTTATTTTGGGGGCTCCAGAATCACTGCAGATGGTGACTGCAGCCATGAAATTAAAAGATGCTTACTCCTTGGAAGGAAAGTTATGACCAACCTAGACAGCATATTCAAAAGCAGAGACATTACTTTGTCAACAAAGATCTCTCTAGTCAAGGCTATAGTTTTTCCAGTAGTCACGTATGGATGTGAGAGTTGGACTATAAAGAAAGCTGAGTGCCAAAGAATTGATGCTTTTGAACTATGGTGTTGGAGAAGACTCTTCAGAGTCCCTTGGACTGCAAGGAGATCCAACCAGTCCATCCTAAAGGAGATCAGTCTTGGGTGTTCATTGGAAGGACTGATGTTGAAGCTGAAACTCCAATACTTTGGCTACCTGATGCAAAGAGCTGACTTATTTGAAAAGATCCTGATGCTGGGAAAGATTGAAGGCAGGAGGAGAAGGGGACAACAGAGGATGAGATGGTTGGATGGTATCATCGACTCAATGGACATGAGTTTGGGTGAACTCTGGGAGTTGGTGGTGGACAGGGAGGCCTGGTGTGCTGCGTGGTTCATGGGGTCACAAAGAGTCAGACATGACTGAGCAACTAAAATGAACTGAAGATTCTAAGGATGACAAAGGATGAGATGGATGGCATCACCAATTTAATGGACATGAACTTGGGTGAACTCCAGGAGATGGTGACAGACAGGGAAGCCTGGCATGCTGCAGTCCATGGGGTGGTAAAGAGTTGGACACAACTCGGTGACTGAACAACAACATGTTCTGAGGAGGTTGGAATGGAGGACGAGTCCACTGGCTGCTGCCAGACAGCAAATCTCGAGGAGCTGAAGGAGCACAAAGGATAGAGACCAGGGAAGGGTGTCTCAGCACTTGGAGGCAGAAAGCTCAAAAAGCAGCCTTCTCTGCATGGGTACTTATCTCTCTCCCAGAGCCAGAAATAGGCTGGAGGCAGTTGGGTCATCACAGGCAGCCCTGTGGCATCCCCTCTGTTTTCCATTGTCAGTGGAGTGCTTGCTGTCCTGCTGCAGTATGAGAGCTGCTGCTCAAGACTCTGATCTTTCTTCCTCTTTTGTGAAGAAAGTTAAATTTCCTTATGACACTGGCTTGAAAGCAGTTCACCAGGAAAGAGTCCTGTGATACCTCTAATGGCAAGAAAAATTGGAAAAATGAAAGCTCATTTTCTAGTCTAACAGCATCTGTACAGTGGTAGGGAATAGACTTGATGCTTGTTTTCATTTGTTCTCAAAAAAAGAATGACAGTTTAGCCCATTGACCAAGATCCCCACAGCCTGTGGTATGAACTCACAGCCCCGGTGCACTGGCCCTGTTGTCAGGCCACCCTGGGACACAATATTCAGTGACCACAGGACATTGACTCTGCTTTGCTCAGCAACGGTCACAGATGCACAAGCTCAACAGAAGAAAGGGCCCTTGGTTAGGAGCAATCATGCTGTTGGCAAAGTTTATCTGGATAAGAAAACATCTGCAAGAAAATTAGAAGTGTTTTCATGTATCAGAAGGTTTTATGGAAAAGACGACCTTAAATTGTTGTCTTAATTTGCTCGGTAGGCCAGAATTTAAAATAATGACTAAAAGATCAGTGAAGCAGATTGGGTGTGAGTATTAACAAAAAAACCCAAAACAACAATCACAAAAAGCACCTACTATTTGTGTCTTGCTTTCTTTGCCCTTGAATTAAAAAAAGTAATTCCTCAAGGGTTTTATAATTGCTTGAATTATATTTTGGGTCTTTTGTTAAATTTTTTTTTTATATTTAACTCTTTACTCCACGCAGAATATATTTTGTGTATGATTTGAAATACTGTTCTAAATTTCTTTTTCTTTTTAAATGAATAGCTGATTTACAAAGGCATCTTTTTTTCTCTAATTATTTGAATTTGTATTCTTCCCATAGGCCACGTTCTGATACATAGACGGGTCTACATTCATGCTTCCTAGTGTGTTCCATAATTAAATTTCTGTTGCTTTTCCTATAGCTATGCCACATTCTTTTTAAATTTTTTAAATAAGCTTTTTATTCTAAAACAATTTTAGATTAATAAAAAGTATTATTCAGTCTTACAAAGGAAAAAAATTCTAACACATGCTACAACACAAATGAATAGTGAGGAAATCATGCTAACTGAAATAAGCCAGTCATGAGAGGACAAATACTTTGATTCCACTTATATTAAGACCCTAGAATAGTCAAATTTATAGAGACAAAAATAGAGCAATAGTTGTTATGAGTTGGCAGCAGGGGTGTGGGTAAGGGAAATTGAGGAATTAATGTTTAATGGGAGCAGCACTTTAGTTTTGCAAGATGGAAAGTTTTCCTATGTATGGATCACGGTGAAGGTTGCATTAAGTATATGTTAAATACGCTGCTGCTGCTAAGTCACTTCAGTCGTCTCCAACTCTGTGCGACCCCAAAGATGGCAGCCCACCAGGCTCCTCTGTCCTTGGGATTCTCCAGGCAAGAATACTGGAGTGGGTTGTCATTTCCTTCTCCAATTACGTTAAGTATAAATGTACTTAATATCACTGAACTATGCAGTTAAAGATGCTTAAGACGGTAAACATTATGTTAAGCATATTTTATCACAATGAAAACAAGTGGGAGAAAAAAGTTGTCAAAGAGAAAAAAATTTCAACCCAGATTTCCTTATCCAGTAAAAACATCTTTTAAGAATGAAGATTAAATATATTTTCAATTAAACAAAAATAAATTTTGAAAGTAGTTCAGAGCTCCCACACAACCCCCACCCAATATTTCCCTATTATTAGCATCTTACCTTAGTAGGATACATTTTTTGTAATAATGAACTAATACTGATACATTATTATTTATAATAATTTTATTTATTTATTTATATTTATTTTTACTGTACTGGGTCTTCTTTTCCGTGCAAGCTTTGGTCTAGTTGCGCCGAGCAGGAGGTATTCTCAAGTTGCAGTGCACAGACTTTTCATTGAGGTTGCTTTTTCTTATTGCAAAGCATGGGCCCTAGAGTATAGGCTTCAGTAGTTCCAGCACACGGGCTCAGTAGTTGTGGCTCCTAGGCTCTGGAGCACAGGCTCAATAGTTGTGGCACAGAGATTTAGTTGCTCTGTGGCACGTGGGATCTTACCAGATCAGGGGTTGAACCCATGTCTCTTGCATTGACAGGTGGATTCTTTACCACTGAGCCATCAGGGAAACCCTCTGATACGTTATTGTTAACTAAAGTCCATACTATATTTACATCTCCTTAGTTTTTACCTAATGTGGCTTTCCTTTCCCCAGATCCCATCCTGAAATATTGTATTACATTTAGTTGTCATTTCTACTTGGTTATGGCTGTGACAGTTTTTAAGATTCCCGTTGTTTTACATGGTCTTGACAGATCTGACGGATATCGGTCAGGCGTTTCGTAGGCTGATCCACCGTGGGAATGCGTCTGTTGTTTTCCCCAGCCTTAGACAGAGGATATAGGTCTGGGGGAGGATGACCACAGAGTAAAGTGCCCTTCTCATCAATTGTATCAAGGGTACATGCCAGCAACATGACTTATCCCTGCTGACACTGACCTTGATCGCCTGACTGAGGTCATGTTGGCCAGGTGTCTCCACTCTGAAGCTACTCTTTTTCCTCCTTTCTACACTGTCCTCTTTGGAAGCACAGCCCACACTTAAGGAATGGGGAGCTATGCTCCACTTCCTACAGGAGGAATACCTACTTGGAATTCCTCTCCATAGGAAACTTGCTTCTTTCAACCACTCTTGCCATTTATTTATTTATTCAGTGATTTGTTTCTCTATGTCACTATGGACTCATGAATATTTCATACTTTGGATTATATTGGGCTTCCCTTGTGGTTCAGCTAGCAAAGAATCTGCCTGTAATGTGGGAGACCTGGGTTCGATCCCTGGGTTGGGAAGATTCCCTGGAGAAGGGAAAGGCTACCCACTCCAGTATTCTGGCCTAGAGAATTCTATGGACTGTATAGTTCATGGGGTCGCAGAGTTGGACATGACTGAGCAACTTTCACTTCACTTCACTTTGGATTATCAGTATATTTATTGTTTTTAAATTGCTCCTTGTTTGGTCTCTGGGAATACCACACTCTTCAATTGCAGAAGTCCTAAAACACATTCTTTGTTCACAAATTTTGACTTTCACTTGGAAGCATTTATTATTCCAACTGAACTTTAGAAACAATAAGACAAATCCTGAATTGTATTGTGATGGGTATCATATGGTTGTTTCATTGATTACAGACTAATCAGGTATATCAATTGACAAAACCATACTGAATCTTCTTTTCCTGCAGGAACATAGTCAATATTCCTTTTTCAGATATGTCTTTCTCTTGAATGAGATTTAAGTAAGAAAATGCTTTCTTAGAATAAGAGGGGCTGCCTAGTGAATTGTGAATTTTGCCACTTTACAAGTGGAGGGTGCAAGTCCACACACCATATGACACTCAGGAGGCATCTTGCCCCTGGTAGAAGAGTAAAGATGAAATCATTCTTATAGATTCATCCGTCTCCAAGATTATTTTTTTATTTTTGTTTTATATTGGAATATAGTTGATTAACAATGTCATGTTACTTTCATGTATACAGCAGTGATTCAGTTATACATACACCTATATCCATTCTTTTTCAGATTCTTTTCCCTATGTGTTATTACAGAATATTGAGCAGAGTTCCCTGTGCTATACAGTAGGTTATCAATTGTTGGTTATCAGCTTTGATATAGTAGTGTGTATATGTCAATCCCAAACTCCCAATTTTATTTTATGAAAGAACTCATAGTCTTAATTATTTCATACACATATGAGCATGGTCATATGCCCAAGAAAATGTACACACATATGCTCACAAGCACAGTACTGATTGAGCAAAGTCTCCCCCAAATTTATATTTGCCCTGAACCTCAGAATGTGCCCTTATTTGGAAATAGGGTCTTGCAGATATTATTTGTTATGTTTAGAAAAGGTCATACTAGATTAGACTGGGTCCTAGTCCAATGACCGATGTCTGTATAAAACAGAGGAAAGAGAGACCCAGAGAGAGAAAGCACATGATATTGGAGGCAGAGATTAGAGTGATGCAGCCACAAGCCAAGGAAGGCTGGAAGCCACCACAGGCTATGACAAGCACGGAAGGGCCCTTCTCTGGGGCCATCAGGGGAGCAAGACCCTGCCGATGCTTTAATCGTGTCCTTCTAGACCCCTAAACTGAGACCGCTTGGGTATCTGTTATTGAAGCCACTCAGTTTGTGAAAATGTGTCACAGCAGCCCCCAAACATGGGCACAGACACACAGCCTTCCCTCCTGACTGACAGCTCTACAACCTGGACTCCTCCTCCCATTCTCCTTAGAATCTTCCTCTCCAAAGACTCAGACACATTTTAAACAACACTCTAATCACCCTCGTTTGAAACAATACTGAGTACACATTCTTAAAATGACTCTCTGACCTCACCCGACTTCTTCTACTCTCTCATCTTCAAAACTTGCCAATTACCCACTGACTACGCTTTTCTCTAACAATCCATGGCAGCTACAGTGTGAGGCTGATCCCACCAGGCTGCTCACCTAAACCACTTTATTTCCATTTCTCTGCATCCACACTGGGCTTCCCTGCTTTAGGTGGATTTTTCGTATGGTCTTGTGTTCTTTTGCTAGTGCTGCCACAACAAAGTACAGCCATAACTGGGTAGCATAAAACCACATTTATCCTCTCACAACTCTGAAAGCTATAAGATGGAGACCAAGGTGTCCCCAGGGTTGATTCCTCCTGAGGGTTCTGTGGCAGACTCCGTCCCTCCGTAGCTCCTGGTAACAACTGGAAATCCCTGGTGCCCCTTGCTTATAGTCACATCTCTCCAACCGCTGCCCGCACGCACACATGATGTCCTACCTGTTTCTCTATGTCTTTATCTTTTCTTTGTGCACAGTTAACATCCACACTTCTCCATAGAAAGCCCAGTGCTTCCTGTGCATGAGGTCTGTGTCTCTTCACCCTTCTGCCTCCCTTCCTGCAGTACAATAAACCCTCAGTGGATCACAGGTAGGTGTAATGCTGGCCTGAGCAAATCTACTCTACAAAAACATATTTTTAAAAAAACTAAAGTCAAAGTCACTCAGTTGTGTCTGACTCTTTGCAATCCCATGGACTACAGAGGCTCCTCTGTCCGTGGAATTTCTCAGGCAGAAATACTGGAGTGAGTAGCCATTCCCTTCTCCAAGGGATCTTCCTGACCCAGGGATTGAACCCAGGTTTCCTGTCTTGCAGGCAGATTCTTTGTGTCTGAGTAAAGGACAAAAAGGCAAACCTGAGTAAAGGGAAAAAATCTCCTTAAATAGGAAGGTATGTCACATACATTGATCATATCTTCAAGGAGTAAGTACACAAAAATTCAACTTATTTAGAACTATAAAAACCTTACTTTTAAAAAATTAAATGACTTAATTCTAAAGTTTAAGTGAAAATTTAATGTGCAAAACTAGTTAAACTTTTTGAAAATAAAAAATAATAAAAAGATATTTGCCAAACTAGATATTAACACTTACCACAAATTCCTTGTGTGCTTTATGTGTTTGACACAGAAAATGACCTCATGACTTCTGGAACTGCATATAGAGTCCAGAAATCAGATTCCAAAATAAAACAATGAAGTATAAGTTATAGATGACATTCCAAATCTGGTAAAATGGGATGGATTACTAAATAAATAAGTTATAATAGTTGATAACACACGTGAAAATGTTGGCCTTCCCTGGTAGCTCAACTGGTAAAGGATCCCGCCTACAATGTGGGAGACCTGGGTTCGATGCCTGGTTTGGGAAGATCCCCTGGAGATGGGAACAGCTACCCACTCCAGTATTCTGGCCTGGAAAATTCCATGGATTGTATAGTCCATGGGATCACAAAGAGTTGGACACGACTGAGCAACTTTCACTCCACACTTCATGAAAAAGTTATTTTTCCTTTATAACACAAGATACATAATAGTATGTTTGATATTTGAAAGTATATAAAGCTTAACTAAAATTAAAAATATATATAGAAACTTATGATGTTTTCCTAAGCTATAATTAGAATAAAAAATCTTTAAAGTTATAAAAAGATAAACAGTACGATATAAACAAAGTTAAAAGACAAGTATAGGCCAATTTTCACACACATACAACACACATGAGTACACCCATATGTCAGTTCAGTTCAGTTGCTCAGTCATGTCCGACTCTTTGCAACCCCATGAATCGCAGCACACCAGGCCTCCCTGTCCATCACCAACTCCCGGAGTTCACTCAGACTCACGTCCATCGAGTCAGTGATGCCATCCAGCCATCTCATCCTCTGTCATCCCCTTCTCCTCCTGCCCCCAATCCCTCCCAGCATCAGAGTCTTTTCCAATGAGTCAACTCTTCTCATGAGGTGGCCAAAGTACTGGAGTTTCAGCTTTAGCATCATTCCTTCCAAAGAAATCCCAGGGCTGATCTCCTTCAGAATGGACTGGTTGGATCTCCTTGCAGTCCAAGGGACTCTCAAGAGTCTTCTCCAACACCACACTTCTAAAGCATCAATTCTTCGGCACTCAGCTTTCTTCACAGTCCAACTCTCACATCCATACATGACCACTGGAAAAACCATAGCCTTGACTAGATGGACCTTTGTTGGCAAAGTAATGTCTCTGCTTTTGAATATGCTATCTAGGTTGGTCATAACTTTCCTTCCAAGGAGTAAGCGTCTTTTAATTTCATGGCTGCAGTCACCATCTGCAGTGATTTTGGAGCCCAGAAAAATGAAGTCTGACACTGTTTCCACTGTTTCCCCATCTATTTCCCATGAAGTGATGGGACCAGATGCCATGATCTTCATTTTCTGAATGTTGAGTTTTAAGCCACCTTTTTCATTCTCCTCTTTCACCTTCATCAAGAGGCTTTTTAGTTCCTCTTCACTTTCTACCATAAGGGTAGATCTTATGGTAGAAAGTCTAATGACCTCTGCATATCTGAGGTCATTGATATTTCTCCCAGCAATCTTGATTCCAGCTTGTGTTTCTTCCAGTCCAGCGTTTCTCATGATGTACTCTGCATATAAGTTAAATAAGCAGGGTGACAATATACAGCCTTGATGAACTCCTTTTCCTATTTGGAACCAGTCTGTTGTTCCATGTTCAGTTCTAACTGTTGCTTCCTGACCTGCATACAAATTTCTCAAGACGCAGGTCAGGTGGTCCCATCTCTTTCAGAATTTTCCAGTTTATTGTGATCCACACAGTCAAAGGCTTTGGCATAGTCAATAAAGCAGAAAGAGATGTTTTTCTGGAATTCTCTTGTTTTTTCCATGATCCAGTGGATGTTGGCAATTTGATCTCCGATTCCTCTGCCTTTTCTAAAACCAGCTTGAACATCTGCAAGTTCACGATTCACATATTGCTGAAGCCTGGCTTGGAGAATTTTGAGCATTATTTTACTAGCATGTGAGATGAGTGCAATTGTGCAGTAGTTTGAGCACTCTTTGGCATTGTCTTTCTTTGGGATTAGAATGAAACTGATCTTTTCCAGTCCTGTGGCCACTGCTAAGTTTTCCAAATTTGCTGACATATTGAGTGCAGCACTTTCACAGCATCATTTTTTAGGATTTGAAATAGCTCAACTGGAATTCCATCATCTCCACTAGCTTTGTTCGTAGTGATGGTACATACACATAATTCATATAACAAAATTTCATGCATCTAAAACCAAATAAAGCTGAATATTCATTTTCAGAATTTTTTTCCAGATCTCGGGATTTTAATCCATTAATTTTATCAAACATCCTTTTATATTCTCCTGCATTGACCTGCATTTAACCAGGCTGTGCTGACCTTACCCCAGTCTCTGTCTTGCAGGAGCTCAGAGTCTAGGGTAGAAAAGTAGCAATGCAGATGGGACTATAGTAAGAGAAATCAGGGATAACCAGGTCAGCCAGGATGGAGGTAAAGACAGAAAAAAGGAAAAATAGTGACACCAGGGAAGGCTGCAGAATAGTGTCCATGAGCTGAGTGAATAAACTGTGGATACAAGTTGGATCTCTGAGCCAGATGGCAGGACAAGACTACCTCCTTCAACAATGAAAGGTAGGGATAAGAGTATAGGAAAGAAGAAACCAATTGTTAAAATTAGACTGTTTAATATTTAAAATTTTTATTTTTATTACTATTAATTATTAAAAATGTTACAGATAAGGAAAGAAAAGTGCAGAGACATTTATTGCTTCATCTAGTTTCATGGCCTGAAAATGAGGGTAACGATTTCCCCAGAAAGTGTCATCTCATAGCTCAAGGTTCACACCAGCCCTGAGGGCTCTAGACAGACACCAGTGGACACCACTGCTTTCAGGAAACAAGCTTTGTACTGACAAAGTAATTCACTTTCTAAAACCCACCTGCCTCTCCACACACTCCAAGCTCCTTTAGAAAGCCCATTAAAAGATACACTTTTCCTCTAGATATGTTGCAATTATTGCTAAATCAGGATCTGATAACAGGAGATTCTCATCACAGTTCTCCTATAATTACAACCTTTCCCTGCTCTGTCTTTGCCTGCTGAGAGTCAAGCTTCTGACTGGGAAGCTTTTCTCTGAACTGAATGACTCTGGGTTGCATGACAATCACCTAGGAGAAGTGGTAAATATTTTCATTTTGAGGAGTAAATGCATTGAGCACACTGTTTAATAGGGAAAATTGCTCTAATGTGTTTATTTGTTGCTATTGAATTTTTCCTACTATGGAGGACACTAATACAAAACAAGCTCCTCCATGGGGCCCAGAGGTTCGGCCAGGGCTCAAGGGTGGTTCCAACAGACACAGATTGTAGACTTACAAAGGGGACTGTGGATGACCTCTACTCGTGAGCATACAATGGTCTGTGCTCTGAGGTTGAAATCCCACAAGAAAGGGTATTCAAACCAAGGCTCCATGTAAGTCTGCTTGTCAGGAATGCTGAAGTAGATACAGGTGATGGTTAAGCCCACCACCTGTATTTTACACACACACACACACACACACACACACACACACACACACACACAAAGCAAATTAAAGTTTGTGAAGAAATACAAATTTTGCTCGGGAATAAAAAGAATACATGATCCATACTTCAATTCACACAGCTGCAGGCAGAGCTCAGAACTCATCTAGGTTGGGTGTTTGGAGTCAAAGAACTGGCTTTGAGAACTGAGAGGGGAAAAAAAAAAAACCCTCTCAGCTGCCCCAAGTAACTGAAACAACAGCTACATTATGCCCAAAATCAAGGGCATGCTTCACTGGGGGCAAAATGGTGCTTGTCCTCCTGCACAGCAGATTGGAAATGGAGTATTTTGTGTTGTTGTGCTACCCTAACTATTCCTAGTTAGGCACCCAACAGAAATGAACATTGTAAGACAAAAGATATAATACAAGAGCATTCACAGTAGCTCTTAAATCAAAACATCCCAAATGTCCATCAAAAGCCAAAGAGATCAATAAACAGTGGCCCATGGGAATGCTAGACAGGGTCCAAAACAAGTGAACTACCGTGTATACAACATAGGTAGAGCTCACAGCCACGATCTGGGGTGAAAGAAGCCAAGCACAAAATTACAGGAAAATCCCCTTCCCAGAGAATTCTAAAGCAACCAGACTAGGTCTCTGGCTTTAGAAATCGAGAAAATAGCGACCTTGAGGAAGGAAGGAGGGGGTAGATTGTGGGGAGTTGTGAGGAGGGCTTCAGATGGGAGGAAATGGCAGGTTTCTTGCCAAGGTTGCACAGGTGGGTGCAGGGGTAGAGAATCAGCCAGACGCCCTCTTCTGGACTTGGGTTTCCCTCCCCGGGAGTTGCCTTTTCAGGTCTGACCCGGCCTGCAGGCCCAGCTCCCTTCATGTCTCATGTTATCTCCTTTGGACACAACTAGTATTCTTACCCCTGCTTTGCTTTAATTTAAAAGTGTCTCAGGAGCCAGAAATTGAGATGTAGCCATAGAGAACAGACTTACGGACATGAAGGGTGGGGAGAGGAAGGAGAAGGTGGGATGAGTGAGAGAGTAACATGGAAACGTATATATTACCACATATAAAATAGCCAGTGGGAATTTTCTGTATGATTCAGGGAACTCTAACTGGGGCTCTGTAACAACCTAGAGGGGTAGGATGGGGTGGTAGGTGGGACAGAGGTTCAAGAGGGAGAGGACATATGTATACCTATGGATGATTCATGCTGATATATAGCAGAAACCAATGCAATATTGTAAAGCAATTATCTTTCAATTAAAAATAAATTAAAAAAAATTTTTAAGTGTCTCCCAGTCATGTCCAACTCTTTGGACCCCATGGACTATAGACTCCATGGAATTATGCAGGCCAGAATACTGGAGAGGGTAGCCTTTCCATTCTCCAGGGGATCTTCCCAACCCAGGGATCGATCCCAGGTCTCCTGCATTGCAGGGGGATTCTTTACCAGCTGAACCACAAGGGAAGCCCAAGAATACTGGACTGGGTAGCCTATCCCTTCTTCAGAGGATCTTCCCCACCCAGGAATCAAACCAGGATCTCATGCACTGCAGGCAGATTCTTTACCAACTGAGCTACCAAAGAAGCCCAAAAAAGTGTCTCAGGTGCCAGTAACCAGTCACTCACGAAGAGCAGCAATCTGAAAGTCACTCTCCTTGACTGTTCATCACATCCTTCAAGGCTGCCCAGCCCTGCCCTTGAACTTGTGACTGGCAACTCTTGTCAGCCCATGGCTCTTCACCATCCTCTCTGGTGTCCAGGACTCCCATCTAAGCCCGGGTGACTCCACAAGCGCTCTTTTACCCCTCCCTGTGAGGTTCTCCACTCACAAGGTCTTCTCAGAATCACTTCCGCTAAGAAGCTTCTCCCAAAGGATGGGTCCTTTTTATGTGTGGTAATTGACAAATGCCTCTGCCTCATTACCTCCTGTCTCTGTCACTAGCCACGCAAGCATCCAGCTTCCCACAAGACCGCAGACTCTCACAGGTCCTGTACACACCGGGCACCTACTTGCCAACTTGCTTGGCAACTGCTCACTCCTTGCTGAATGAGGACATGCACACCTTCATTTATTCAGTGGAAATTTATCAAGTGCCTACTAATTTCCAATACTGGGGACACGATAGTGAGAGTTACCCTGGAGCGATGATGCCTGGGATGCCTAAGCAGAAGGAAGGGAAAAGAGATGTGCTGGGAGCTGATGGACCACTTTATGTGAAGTAGCCGAGGGACCGCTCGCTGCCAGAGGTGCTGTAGGAACAGGGGTCAAGGGCCAGCAAGGAATGTGGCATGAGACGACAGAAGGAAAAGTCATGAGGAAGAAGGATCCAATGTGCTTGGATCCAGCGGTCATCACAGGAAGGAAGGTCAGAGAGCCCAGCTGTGGTTAGTGTATGGGGTGGATGCGAAGGTGCCGCCCGTGCCTTTCGAATTTTTCTGTAAGCACAACAAGGCCATCAGCTTGGTGTAGACTCAGTTGTTTGTGGTCAGGTTTTTAAAAACATCCTTGCGTTCTGAGGGGAGGGGACTTTGAAGAGAATAAAGCCAAGCAGAGGGCTCAGGCCTGGCAGAATGGCTGCAGGCAAGGGAAGGAGTTGAGAAGCGAGTTGGAGGCAGAACGGAGGATTCCGATGACAGATTGACTGTGGAATACAAAGAAAAGCCAGAAATCAATACCAAGTGCTCTTGGCTGAGCGTGTGTGCAAGTGTGTGCCCAGCAGACCACTGGCAGGGCTCCGAGCTCACACATCACCCCACATTCAGTGTCCCCCTTGGACCAGTTTGGAGGGACCCAGCATGCACATGGGTACAGGGACCCCATCCGCTGAAAATTACAGTTAGTCACAGTGACCAGAGTCAGCCCATCCTTGACTCGCGTCTTCTGGCACCACCTTACCTTCAGCATGGCTGTGACTTACACCTGTTGGGGTGTGACAGTGGGGAAGTAGACCCCAGATTACAGAGCCAAGCCCTGGACCCATCCCGGAGCTCTCAGATCTATGATGGGAGCCAGTCTGATGGTGGAAAGCAAAGGCATTTCTTCCAAGGACTGGAGTTCTTCATTGAACAACCTCCATCCCCTTTGACATCCCATATCCTCCCTGATCTATCTGCCTGAGAATGTGAGAATGAATCTGATTCTCACTTTCTGAGCTTCCTGGGGACACCTTGGGCAAGTTTTCTGGTCACAGCAGAAGGCCCATGTGGTCCAGACCTGGTTTTCCCCAACACAGGCAGAGTATTGTTCTGGAAGGATGCTGATACTTTCCTTCTACAGGGCATGGTTTTCATTCTTCCTCTTATACATGGGGACTATGTCCCTCTTTGGACCATGGAGCCAGAGGACTCTGTGTGAGAACTCCTCCGTGGTAGAACCCAGGAGCCCTAGCCCCACCAACAATGACAGCTGTCATGGCCTCCCAAGACCAAGTCCACGGCTACAGAGACACAGCTTGCCTACCACACTCCACCATCAACACTGGGCTCATGACACCCACCATTTTAGCTGCTTGGCCTTCGCAGGGGTTTGCTCTTCTTCCTGTGTTTCTATTTAGTTGAAGTAAATTGTCCTCCCTCCATTCATAGTACGCTTCAAACCTGGACATAACTTCTTTCCTATACCCCCAGGACACTAACCCCTAAGAGACTGATGAAGACCTTGGACTCCAAGCCCATCTTGTTTCTTTTCCTACCACTCTCAGCATCTCTCAACGAGCCTGGGGAAATGACTTGTAAAACTTTTTAAATGTACGAATCATCGTTATTAGGTCTTAAATGCCTCTGGGACATAAAAGAAAATGGTTTGGCTCTGAGGAGGGGTTTTCCTTACACTCTGTATCCCAATACTTTAGACAAGATGGACCATTGATAAGGTCATTAGCTTTTTGACCAACCACTCTACAGAAGATAGAAATGATAAACTGCTTCTTGTGTTCTTAAAAACCAGCATAGTATTTTTGATCTCTCAACTTTTCTTGAGGCCTAGTACTCAAAGTCACTTAGCTGTGACTTTTGCAACTAAAATGTATATTATTAAGAACTAGTAAATCCAAGCCCTGGGGACCAACCAATGAAAGGAGGGAGACTTGCACTCATCTTTCTCTGGGAGGTACTTCCTTCCATAACACATGCCACTAGGTGCCAGTGTTGTCCCACCTAAAAGACCCTCAAAAGTCCAGGTGGTCCCCACTTGGATATGCTTAACATTCTTGAAAAGGAAGTCTTTAAAAGAAGGTAGAGGGCCAAAATCTAGTCTGTGAGTGAACAGTTGTGACTTGTGTTTGCATATTTCTACATCATCTTATTAAGTGATGTAATGAACAAAAAAATCGATTAAAAGGAAGCAGAGCAGAGGTAGGCAATGTCAAATTAGCTTAAAGTGTATGCTATGCTAAGTCACTTCAGTCGTGTCCGACTCTGTGCAACCCCATAGACAGCAGCCTACCAGGCTCCCCCGTCCCTGGGATTCTCCAGGCAAGAACACTGGAGTGGGTTGCCATTTCCTTCTCCAAAGCATGAAAGTGAAAAGTAAAGTGAAGTCACTCAGTCGTGTCCGACTCTTAGCAACCCCATGGACTGCAGCCTACCAGGCCCCTCTGTCCATGGGATTTTCCAGGCAAGAGTACTGGAGTGGGGTGCCATTGCCTTAGTAAAGTATAATTTCTCTGAAAAGGATGATTTCTGTTGAAGTACTCTTGACTGTACAAATCAGAGGTATTTAGTTCTTTCTCACTGAGTAAATACAAAAGATCTGAAAGCTAAAATCTGATTTTAACACTGTTTCACAAGAAACATAATCTGTATATATTTATCTTGAGCTCTCCAACAAAATTTCCTTTATATATCAACTTAGAATTTGTTTCAACATATCTTATATCAGAATAACAATTTTTAAAATATTTTGTCTAAAAACAACCATTTAGAGGCAAGCTGATGTCAAACACACATGTTTCAAACACATTCTTATGTCTGTGCTTTGTCCTCGTGTCACGACATGTATTTAATACCATGTGATTATTACTTGGTGATCAGTTTGCCATATGCCTAATTAGTCACTGTACATGAGAGCTCATTTACTCAGTCGTGTATGACTCTTTGCAACCACATAGACTATAGCCCACCAGTCTCCTCCATCCATGGGATTTTCGAGGCATGAATACTGGAGTGGGTTGCCATTTCCTCCTCCAGGGGATCTTCCTGCCCCAGGAATCTCTTGCATCACCTGTGTTGGCAGGTGGATTCTTTACCAACTCTGCCACCAAGATATAATCAGTCATTAGAGGTGCATATGGAGAAGGCAATGGCACCCCACTCCAGTACTCTTGCCTGGAAAATCCCATGGATGGAGGAGCCTGGTAGGCTGCAGTCCATGGGATCGCTAATAGTCGGACATGACTGAGCGACTTGACTTTCACTTTTCACTTTCATGCATTGGAGAAGGAAATGGCAACCCACTCCAGTGCTCCTGCCTGGAGATTCCCAGGGACGAGGGAGCCTGGTGGGCTGCTGTTTATGGGGTCGCACAGAGTTGGACACAACTGAAGCAACTTAGCAGCAGAGGTGCATAATTCATGATCTATGCAGTCATACCTTCTAGAAAGATGAAAAAATTAAGTTTGACATCAGGAAAAATTAAGATATACAATAGATACTAGAGTTATTGTCTGTGTGTTGAGAGTTCATCTCAACCATGACATGGTTTATGAACACAGCAGCATAAATATATATGTTTTCTGAAGGACAGTAAGATTAATAGCTGAATATTGTAGACAGTTAAAAAATGTGCAACCTAAAAGTTGAGAATTACATTTTATTAGACAGACATTCTTAAGACTTCAAGCCCCAGAGTCAGGACTCTCTGTTCTCTCTAAGGCACTGCTCCAAAGAGGCAGTTTTTAAGAGTTTTTGCAACAAAGATCTGGTAGTTGGAACATCAAAAGATTACTTTTAATTTAAAAAAAAACATATCTAAAGTTAAGGAAATTGGCAGTTGTCTAGGTATGGAAGGATACAAGAGTCTGGGCTCACTGAAATCATTTCTTTTATATGCACCCCAGCTATCTGGGGCCAGTACCCTGGTTCCATCCCGAATCCCCTCAGGGTCCACCACTGGGGGGTGATTGCAGTGACTGAGGGCTTGGAAGCTAGCAGCCCAATTGTCTCCAACCTGAGTTCCCTCAGGGCTCACCATGGACAAGGCTGTAATGTGATGGCTTGATGGCTGCATTTTTGCTTACTGATATGGCAGGGAACATATTTCATTCACAAGTAGAATGTCCGTCATGAGAAATAGTTGTGACCTTGTATTTCCAGCAGAATAAGAGAATACTTTGCTCTTTTGATCATGTTCATTTCAAGATGTTCATTTCAAGACACATCCTGTGTCATTGGACGACGCAACTGGTTCCCATTTGGTTGAGCACAGCACACCCCCTGAGATTTAAGCTGTTTCTGTAGCAAAATAGCAATAAAACAGAATGTGAAAAAAATCACTGGCTAATGTAGCAGTGACAAGTAGTACTGCCTCCCTGGTGTACCTTCTTTTCCGTCTTTTTATAGTAAAGACATCACTGGGAAGCTGGGAAACTTCAATGTAAGGGAAAAAAAATCTTTCGAAGAAAGAGAGTTTTGTCAACTTGAGAATTTCATCACTTTAGGAAAATTCTCATTCTTACCTCTCTGAACTCTGTCTCTACTAGTTCCTCTTATTTCTTCACTGGAATCTAATGATATTTGTTTTAAACTTTTTCATTTTGTTCTATATTGTCTTCACCCTATCTTTGTTTATATTCTAGACATATTTATAAACCAAAAAAGTGTATAAATATTTCAGTAGTTTATTCAAGTATTGACTATCAATAAAACCAACAGTGATCACACTAGCTAATTGTGTGGGAAGCAAAATAACAAGGTAGAAAATTTGTTGGACAAAAATAACTTATGAAAGGAAAGAGTGATCAAAACAAGCCCTTCCTAAGTTTTGTGCTGTCACTTACAAATACAGAGAGTGGCTCAGGTCAAACCTGACACCCTGTTTGTGTGGCAAGGAATGGCAGGATTCCATAGAATGAATGAACCAGTTTGTTTGACCATTCACTAGTTAGAGGACACGTGAGCTGATTTCAGTTTTTTGTGGCATCCTTTATGCTAGTGTCTCCTATAGCCCCCCAGTTTCAATCCTGTGGGGACAAAGAAGCCACCGTCTAGGCCACTTGCATTGGATCCCTCTGGTTGCTGCCCCAGCTGCCTGGTTGTCTCCGCTTAAAGAGTCCTAGCCCTGCAAGGATGGACAAGGAGGCTTCTGGGCCAGGGCTTTATTGTGTTGGAGTCCCTTCTGCCCATTTCCCCCAGTGATTTTGACATTCCTTGGTGGAGGAAAGCTGTTCCACTTTTTGTTTTTGTTTTTAAGTACTCTCTGAAGGGGCCATTTTAAACATCCATATTTCCCTAAGCTTCCCAGGCTTTTGCATTTATTTGCACATTAGCAATTCATACAAATACTGAAAGCCCCTGGGAACCAATTTTATTTCTCAGTCTCACTTACAAATTTGTAGGCTTTATCATTCTCGTCTTTCCCACTGCTTAAGTTAACTGCAACTTGACCACATTAATGCTGTTGTCTCTCCTACTGGTATTTGTTCTCTTCACCTACAACAGTGTTTGTGCTCCTGGAAAAATCCTCCAAGCCCACCCATATCCTAGTTAGACACCCAACTAGGACCCGGCACAAATAGCCACATGGTGACCCTCTGGGACAGGCATTCAGACACATGAGTTTTACATTCAGTTTGGCAGCGAATATAGTTTTGTTTTTTTTTCTTAAAAGAAGACATAAACACTTTCAAACTTTAGCAAATGATGAAGATGAATATCATTATCCATTGCCATCTCTACGAGTAGGACATTCATGCTACTTGAAAACTTGATCCATGGCCCAACACCTGAAAATGTCATCCATGCTGAACTCTGACTCTGCTGACACTCTCCTCAATGTTCATAGACTAAGATCCAAATCTTGACTCTTATTTATTGCCTGGGTGACCAAAAACATGTTCCTTCATGTTTGTGACCCTTTCCTGGAATGGGAATTTAAAAACATGGACCTTTGAGAAAGATGGAATGTTTTACTGACAGAGTTCATGGCCTAGCACTTATTAAGCACTCAATGTATGTATTATTTAAAATTTTTTATTATAATTTTTATTGAATGAAACTCACACCACCTTGCTACCAGAAAGAGCTTTACAAAGCATGACTCAAGCATGGCATTTTTCTGCTCAGTAGTCACAATCACACTCCATTGCCCATGGAATAATCTAAACTCCCTGCTCTGCCACATAAAACAAAACTTTGCATCTCTAATTTCTTCACTGAATTCAGCCTGATCCCTTTATCTATTGCTTGCTAACAAGCCATCCTAAAAGTCAGCAGCTTCAAACAGCATGCATGAGTATCACATAACGTTTATGGATCAGGAATCCATCTCCTCATAGAATGAACAACTTACCTGAATTTGCCTGGGATTTTTCCCTGGTTTAACCCTGAAAATTTTGCATTCCAAGAAACCCCTCAGTTCAGGGCACTCTGGGATGGTTTTCTTGGGATGCTTCCAGTAGTAAAAATAAAAATCCCAGACACTCCCTTCAGTCCTGGGCACCCTAGGTTCCAGGTCTGTCCCAGGCGGCCTTAGAGTGTTGGCTGAGCTACAGTCATCTGAAAGCTCTGCTGGGGAAGAAACTGCCTCCGAGTCCACGTGTTTGTGGACAGATTCGCCTCTGCTCTGGCTCCTGTCCAGATGTTGCCCTCAGTTCTTTGCCATCTGTGGCCCTCCAACATGTCAGCTTGCTTCATCAAAGCAAAAAACCAAGAAGGCAATTTAGAGATTAAAAAGTGATGAATAAGGGGGAAGCCATAGTCCTTTACAACCTAATCATGAAGCTGTACCCCAAAACTTTCCCATATTTCTCTGATTAGAAGCAAGTCATTTTGTCCAGTACCCATAAAACAGAGAACATTACATGCTGGCACCAATTCCAGAAGATAGAGACTTTGGGGCCACCTTAGAAATCTGCTTAAAACACCAACCTCTGGAAACCTCATTCTAGAGTTGCTAAAACCTCAACTTTACCAGGAGCCTTTTAGTTTATTTCAGTTCTTCACCAACTCCTGCAATGCCCTTTATCCCCCAAATATGTCTGCAATATATGTATATATATATTCCTCCATAATCAAATCCAGTTCCATCTCCATTCTATAAATGTCCCAGATCTTCACGCCTTCATATTCCCCAGGCAAAAATAATTATCCGACCCCCTCTTTTCCCATAGCACTGTATTAATTTAGTGTTTGTCATCCATGGCAATTTTTTTTCTCCTCATGTCCTAAAGGAAAGATCTTCCTAAAACTCACACGTCTACAGGATAATTTCTTTCCCATCAGCCTATTCCATAAGTCCTCCCCCAAGACATCAAGAAATATGATCATCATTACTATCAATCCCACTGAAATAGTCCTAGGAAGACTTAGAACACTAAAGCAGAAACAGAAAAGAAGGAACACTAGAATGGGTGTGTCTCCTGAAAAGGAAATTGAGTATATCAAGAGGCATGAATAATTTAGAGAAACTCCTCAGAAGTTGGAGGGAATGACATCAGTCATTGTGATTTCATGCTGAATCACCCTATTTCACCTGTTCTTGGTGTATCTGGGGAAAATGAAAATCCCAGGACTGCTGCACCTCATGGTGTGTTTCTGAGTAATTTATCACCATACTCAGAATCATAGCTCACAGGGTGGAGAGGCTTTGCTGGTTCTGATATGATATTTATCAGTCAATACAATCATTACTTGTGGCTTTGTTGAGACTTGCAGAGGACTCACAGAAACACAGAAGAGATTGAGTACATTTTTTCCCCACTCAAGATATGTATTTGTAAATATTTAACAAATGGGAGATACGTGTGGAAATCACTTCTTGTGTATGTATTTAGCAGACTCCTAGAGTTATACAGAACTCAAGTGGTCATCTAGACCAGTCATTTCAAAATAAGCCCCTCTCATGAATTTTTGATTTATCCTCCACTTCGGAGATTATACAGATTAGGGCCATTTGGGGTAATTTTTAAAATAAATAAAATATCCTTTTTACCTGTCAGACTAATCAAAGTTCAACTTTACCAATCTCGGCACAAGTAGCTCTTAATGTGCCCACAATATCCAGCTCTTGTTCAAGTGAGAGGAAATGATGTGACCTGTGCTGATCACAGCAGAGATTTGAACTGCTTGTCTCAGGAAACTATGCACTACCCAAGTCCAGGATACGCAAACCCTTTAAATTTGTGACTACCTGCTTCATATTTTATCCTGCAGACATATACAAGCTTGTGTATAAGAGTAACTGATTCATGTTATATAAATAGACCATGTAAAACTAAGCAACTAATGCAAAAGAATGAAGATAAATTATATAAACTAAAATATCACAAGCATATTATTAAATTAGAAAGATAAATTTCAAATCTCTGTCATACATACACATATACACATACAATGTGTAATTATATGCATATATATGATCATATATCATGATTCAGGCATCATGTCAGCAAAATATATAGTGCATTTTTATACACAGATACATTTTTTAAATGGCCTAGAAAGAGAGAGTAAACCTAATATACCACTTTACCATCTGAGCCACCAGGGAAGCCCCACTATCTATGTTCGCAAGATCTAGTAGTCAGCTTGTAATCAACTTACGTACTCTTAGTATGTATGTGTGTGTGTGTGTGATTGCCAACTAGATAATTTAAATACAAAAATCAAATACACTTTTCTACCTCAGGGACAGTCACAAATTGAAAATAACAACAAAATAAAACAATGAAATGCTAACTACAATAGCAAATAATACCTAGGAGAAAGTTTTGAAGGACATGAAATATCTTGGTTTACATACACAAAAATAAACTCAAAATGGATTAAAGATCTAAATGTAAGACCAGAAACCATAAAACTCCTAGAGGAAAACATAGGCAAAACACTCTCTGACATACATCACAGAAGGATCCTCTATGACCCACCTCCCAGAATATTGGAAATAAAAGCAAAAATAAACAAATGGGACCTAATTAAACTTAAAAAGCTTCTGCACAACAAAGGAAACTATAAGCAAGGTGAAAAGACAGCCTTCAGAATGGGAGAAAATAATAACAAATGAAGCAACTGACAAACAACTAATCTCAAAAATATACAAGCAACTCCTACAGCTCAATTCCAGAAAAATAAATGACCCAATCAAAAAATGGGCCAAAGAACTAAATAGACATTTCTCCAAAGAAGACATACAGATGGCTAACAAACACATGAAAAGATGCTCAACATCACTCATTATCAGAGAAATGCAAATCAAAACCACTCTGAGGTACCATTTCACGCCAGTCAGAATGGCTGCAATCCAAAAGTCCACAAACAATAAATGCTGGAGAGGGTATGGAGAAAAGGGAACCCTCTTACACTGTTGGTGGGAATGCAAACTAGTACAGCCACTATGGAGAACAATATGGAGATTCCTCAAAAAACTGGGAATAGAACTGCCTTATGATCCAGCAATCCCACTGCTGGGCATACACACTGAGAAAACCAGAATTGAAAGAGACACGTGTACCCCAATGTTCAAAGCAGCACTGTTTACAATAGCCAGGACTTGGAAGCAACCTAGATGTCCATCCACAGATGAATGGATAAAGAAAGCAGTGGTACATATACACCATGGAGTATTACTCAGCCATTAAAAAGAATACATTTGAATCAGTTCTAATGAGGTGGATTGAACTGGAGCCTATTATACAGAGTGAAGTAAGCCAGAAAGAAAAACACAAATACAGTATACTAACACATATATATGGAATTTAGAAAGATGGTAACAATAACCCTGTTTACGAGACAGCAAAAGAGACACTGATGTATACAACAGACTTTTGGACTCTGGGAACAGGAGAGGGTGGGATGATTTGGGAGAATGGCATTGAAATATGTATAATATCATATCTGAAACGAGTGGCCAGTCCAGGTATGATGCCTGATAACGGATGCCTGGGGCTGGTGCACTGGGACGACCCAGAGGGATGGTATGCGGAGGGAGGAGGGAGAAGGGTTCAGGATGGGGAACACATGTATACTTATGGCAGATCCATCTTGATGTATGGTAAAAGCAATACAATATTGTAAAGTTAAGCAAAATAAAATTTAATTAAAAAAATAAATAGACATCGGCAGGTTGACACACAAAAAAATAAGAAGAAATATCTTGGTTTAGACTATAATAAAGCAGGTGTTAAACACCTAAAAATTGAGAAATATACTACATTGACAAATAAAATCCTTTTAAATATATCAGCTTCATAAATTGATGTATAAATGGAAAACTTACTTTAAAATGTATATAAAAAAGCAAGAGCTTAATAGAAAATAACATCTGGTCATTTATGTTCATTGCCACTGAGATGCAATTTCCCTTAGGCCTCTCAGCAGACAAAGCTGGGAAATACATGTATGTATATAAATATGCCAAGCAGAGCAGATATACTACGAACAAATAAGTATACTATTTATATTTATTTCTACATCTGTGTGTATACACATAGACATACCTATATAATATATAAAATAAGATATCAAAATATATTATTGCATTTAATAGAATAATTATCAATATATTAATGTGTTGCCATGCCCTCCTCTGAACCCAGGTCTCCCACATTGAAGGCGGATTCTTTACCATCTGAGCTACCAGGGAAGACCAATATTTAAATATAGACATGAAAATAAATATATGTTTATACTGATATTTCTGACTAGTCTAGCGCTCAGTTCAGTTCAGTTCAGTCGCTCAGTCATGTCCGACTCTTTGCAACCCCATGAATGGCAGCACGCCAGGCCTTCCTGTCCATCTAGTGCTTCCGTTGTTTAACCGCTAAGTTGTGTGTGGCACTGTTGCAACCCCATGTACTGTAGCCCTCCAGGCTCCTCTGTCCGTGCGGTTGTCCAGGCAAGATAATGGGTTGCCATTTCCTTCTCCAGGGCATCTTTCCGATTCAGGAATCAAACCTACATCTCCTGCATTGTAGGCAGATTCTTTACCGCTGAGACAACAGGAAAGCCCACCTAATGCTACAGTGTGCTTTCTAGTAATTTTTCTTCCTTTGTTATATGTGTGACTTCGTTTTCTGATTAGGAGAGTCCTGAATCCTATTATCTACTATTTAGTTACTTAATGTGCTCAAACTTACTTATACAGGTTAAGCCACCTTAGAGTTGTTGACCCATATACGTGTGAGGGAAAGAAAAGGCACAATAGAGTACAACTTGGACACAGTTTGTTTGCTCTTGTGCCTTATGGTCCCCATGTCTATACACATAGACATATCTATACACATATCTGTTTTATAAAGTAACTTAGAGCATTATTTCCCCTCTACCCCTTTCAATGAGATCTGAATCTGAATTCAATCAAGTTTGTGCTGCAAAGCTATAACTTTCAAAGCTATAACTATAAACAAAACAATCAAGTTTGTGCTGCAAAGGATAGAGCTCTTTGTGCGTGCGTGCTCAGTCACTTCAGTCGTGTCTGACTCTTGCCTGAATTCCCCAGGCAAAAATATTGCTGTGGGCTGCCTGTGCCCTCCTTCAAGGGATCTTCCCCAGCTAGGGATCCAACCCACCTCCAGCACTGCAGGCAGATTCTTTACCACTGAGCCACCAGCAAGCACATAAAGTTCTCTGCTGCTGCTGCTGCTAAGTCGCTTCAGTCGTGTCCGACTCTGTGCGACCCCATAGACGGAAGCTCACCAGGCTCCCCTGTCCCTGGGATTCTCCAGGCAAGAACACTGGAGTGGGTTGCCATTTCCTTCTCCAATGCATGAAAGAGAAAAATGAAAGTGAAGTCGCTCAGTCGTGTCCGACTCCTAGCGACCCCATGGACTGGAGCCTACCAGGATCCTCCGTCCATGGGATTTTCCAGGCAAAAGTACTGGGGTGGGGTGCCATTGCCTTCTAAGTTTTGACAAATGTATCAGATCAGATCAGTCGCTCAGTCGTGTCCGACTCTTTGCGACCCCATGAACTGCAGCACGCCAGGCCTCCCTGTCCATCACCAGCTCTCGGAGGTCACTCAGACTCACATCCATCGAGTCAGTGATGCCATCCAGCCATCTCATCCTCTGTCGTCCCCTTCTCCTCCTGCCCCCAATCCCTCCCAGCATCAGAGTCTTCTCCAATGAGTCAACTCTTCGCATGAGGTGGCCAAAATACTGGAGTTTCAGCTTTAGCATCATTCCTTCCAAAGAAATCCCAAGGCTGATCTCCTTCAGAATGGACTGGTTGGATCTCCTTGCAATCCAAGGGACTCTCAAGAGTCTTCTCCAACACCACAGTTCAAAAGCATCAATTCTTCGGCGCTCAGCCTTCTTCACAGTCCAACTCTCACATCCATACATGACCACAGGAAAGACCATAGCCTTGACTAGGCGAACCTTTGTTGGCAAAGTAATGTCTCTGCTTTTGAATATGCTATCTAGGTTGGTCATAACTTTCCTTCCAAGGAGTAAGCGTCTTTTAATTTCGTGGCTGCAGTCACCATCTGTAGTGATTTTGGAGCCCAGAAAAACAAAGTCTGACACTGTTTCCACTGTTTCTCCATCTATTTCCCATGTAGTGATGGGACCAGATGCCATGATCTTCGTTTTCTGAATGTTGAGCTTTAAGCCAACCTTTTCACTCTCCACTTTCACTTTCATCAAGAGGCTTTTTAGTTCCTCTTCACTTTCTGCCATAAGGGTGGTATCATCTGCATATCTGAGGTTATTGATATTTCTCCCAGCAATCTTGATTGCAGCTTGTGACAAATGTATAGAACCCTGTATTCATCCCCACAGTACCAAACAGATCATTTCATCACCTTAAAATATGCCATGGGCAGCTTCCTAAGGCCTTCCTCTCTCCCCAGACCCTGGCAATTGCATCTCTGTTTTCTTTGTATGTGTATGCCCCCACTTTTTTTCAGAATGTCATGTAAGTGAAGTCATACAAGATTGGCTTTCAGATCTGAATTCTTTTTAAAATCCATCAGCATTGTTACATGAATTAATAGCTATTCCTTCCTTTTGCCAAGTACCTTTCAATTGTATGGATGTTCCAGTTTGTTTGTCCAGGCTCATGTTGGAGAGTATCGGTATCAGTCCTAGTTTTGAGTGATTACAAATGAAGCTGTTATAAATAATTATGTACAGATTTTTGTGTGCATATAAGCTTTTTCTTTCTTTGGGGCAAGCACCAGAGTGCTAGGTCATATGGGATGTGTATACTCAATTTTATACGAAACTGAAGACTAGTTTTGAAGAGTGATTGTAGTATATTGCGTTCCTACCAGTGAATGAAAATTCCTGTAGGTCCGCATCCTTACCAACATTTGGCATTGTCGTGTTTTTTAATTCTTTTGACCACTCTAATAAGAATGCAGTATTATCTCACTGTGGTTTTAATTTGATTTTTCCTAAGAATTAACGATGTCGAACTTTTTTCACATACCTATTTGTCATCTCTATATTGTCTTTGATAAGCATTTGTTATTAGGCTTTTTTTTGGTTTATTTTCCTATTGTTAAGTTTTAAGTGTTCATATTTTTTGGAAACGTGTCCTTTATCGGACATGTAATTTGCAGGTGTTTTCTGTCAGTGTCTCGTTTCTCTTTTCATTTTCTGAGCAATGTCATTAAATTTTTTCTGTTTTGATGAAATTCAACTTGTCAAATTTTTCCTTCATGAATCATACTTTTGATATTGTTTTTTAAAACTCATTATCAAATCTAAGGTCACAAAGATGTTTTCATATGTTTCATATAAATGTTTTATAATGTTCTGGTTTACATTTAGGTCAATAATACTTGAGTTACTTTTTTGTGTAAGACATGACAAAGCAAACAAGATTTATTTTTTCTGGCACTTGAAGGTCCAGCTTTCCCACTAACGTCATCCTCCCTTGAGTTGCCTATACAACTTGGCTTAAAAATCAGCTTGTTGTTGTTGTTGTTTAGTCCCTAAGTCATATCTGACTTTTTTGCAACCCCGTGGACTGCAGCCTGCCAGACTACCTCTGTCCATGGGATTTCCCAGGCAAGAATACTGGATTGGGTTTCCATTTCCCTCTCCAGGGAGTCTTCCTGACCCAGGGATCGGACCCACATCTCCTGCACTGGCAGGTGAACTCTTTACCACTGAGCCACCAGGGAAACCAAAAACCAGTTTAACAATCAATGCATTACAATCATGAGGGTTTGTTTCTGGGCTGTTCTCTTCCACTGAGCTACATCTCCATCCTTTTGCCAATACCAAACCCTCTTGGCTACTGTAGCTTTATAGAAATTCTTGAACCTAGACTTTTTGATTTCTCCAACTTTGTTCTTTTTCAGAAGTGTTTCAGTTACTATAGTTCCTTTGTTTTTCGGCATAGTTCTTAGAATCAACATAGCAACATATACAAAAAGAAACTCTTATTGGGATTTTTATTTGGAATACTTAGATTAAATTGGGAGAAAATGATATTTTAATACTTTTGACTCTTCCAATCAATGAATGCAGTGTGTTCCCATCTATCTAGATATTCTTTGATCTCTTACTCTAGTTTTGGAATCTTCATTGATTAAATGATTATCTTCATTGATTTTATTTTTTAATTTCACTCTTTGACCCATGGGTAATTTGGAAATATATCATTCATGTTCAAAATTATCAGTATATTCCAGACATCATTTT
Organism: Tragelaphus eurycerus; assembly: GCA_935064755.1. Lineage (NCBI taxonomy): Eukaryota > Metazoa > Chordata > Mammalia > Artiodactyla > Bovidae > Tragelaphus > Tragelaphus eurycerus. The sequence goes on along the minus strand of CAKXYN010000002.1, from coordinate 20,037,688 downwards.
GCTCTTGACTTTTATTGATTTTGTTTTTTGTTTGTTTGTTTTAATTATAGTTTATTATAATATTGTGCTAGTTTCAGGTGTACACCATAGTGATTCAGTATTTTTGCAGATTGCACTCCATTATATGCTATTACAAATTAATGGGTATAATTCTCTGTGCTATACAGCATATCCTTGTTGCTTATCTGTTTTACATATAGCAGTTTGTATCTGTTAGTCTCATGTACCTAACTTGTCCCTTTCCCCTTGGTACCCACCACTGTGTTTTCCATCTGTGAGTTTGTTTCTGTTTTGCACATTCATTTGTATTTTTTTTTAATTCTACATATAAGTGATATTGTACAGTATTTGTTTTTCTATGACTAGCTTATTTCACTAAGCATATTTCCTAGGTCCATCCACGTTGCTGCAAATGGCAGTATTTTATTCTTTTTCAAGGCTGAGTGCAACTCCATTGTTTATGTATGTGTGTGTATGCAACATTTTATCCATTCATCTACTGATGGACACTTAGATGGCTTCCCGATCTTGACTCTCATAAACAATGCTGTAACAAACACAGTGGTGCATGTATATTTTCAAATTAGTGTTTTTGTTTTCTTTGTAAAAATACCTAGAAGTGGAATTGCTAGATCTTATGGTAGTTCTATTTTTAGTTTTTTGAGTATTCACTGCACTGCACCATCAAAGTACAAGGTTCCCTTTCCCCACAGCCTCTCCAGTATTTATTATTTGTAGACTTTATGATGATAGTCATTCTAATAGGTCTGAGGTGATAGCTCACTTTGGCTTTGATTTGCATTTCTCTAATAATTAACAATGATGAGCATCTTTTTATATGCCTATTATCCATCTGCATGTCTTCTTTGATGAAATGTCTGTTTGGGCCTTGTGCCTATTTTTTTATTGGATTATTTATTCTCTTAATGTTGAATTCTATGAGCTATTTGTATATTTTGGCTATTAACCTCTTGTGAGTTGCATCATTTGGAAATATTTTCTCCTATTCCATAGGTTGTCTTTTGGTTTTGTTGGTGTTTTTGTTATTCTTGTTTAATACTCTAGTAGTCTTAGAACATAGTCTGTGTCATTTCTGTTCTTTTAGGTTTGTTAAGGTATGCCTTCAGACTGGTCCACCCTGAAGATTGTTCTATGCACAGTAGAAGAGAACAGAATAGTATTCTAGAGATGCTCGATAAATCTTTCTATGGATGTCAATTAGATCAAACTGGCTCATAGCCCTATTCCAGTCATCTACACCCTTAACTGCTTCTTGCCTATTTGTTCTTTCAATTACAGAGAGAGGAATGTTGAAATCTCTAAGTAAAATTGTGCATTAATGCATTTCTCCTTTCAGTTCTATCACTTTTGTACCATGTTTCAAAGCTCTGTAGTTAGGTACACACACATTTAGAGTTATTATATTCCTGAAAATTGATTTGTATCAATAAGCAATCTTTAAAAAGTTGGCTTAAAGCTCAACATTCAGAAAACGAAGATCATGGCATCTGGTCCCATCACTTCATGGCAAATAGATGGGGAAACAGTGGAAACAGTGGCTGACTTTATTTTGGGGGGCTCCAAAACCACTGTAGATGGTGACTGCAGCCATGAAATTAAAAGACACTTACTCCTTGGAAAGAAAGTTATGACCAACCTAGATAGCATATTCAAGAGCAGAGACATTACTTTGCCAACAAAGGTCTGTGTAGTCAAGGCTATGGTTTTTCTTGTGGTCATGTATGGATGTGAGAGTTGGACTGTGAAGAAAGCTGAGCACCAAAGAATTGATGCTTTTGAATTGTGGTGTTGGAGAAGACTCTTGAGAGTCCATTGGACTGCAAGGAGATCCAACCAGTCCATTCTGAAGGAGATCAGCCCTGGAATTTCTTTGGAAGGAATGATGCTAAAGCTGAAACTCCAGTACTTTGGCCACCTCATGCGAAAAGTTGACTCATTGGAGAAGACTCTGATGCTGGGAGGGATTGAGGGCAAGAGGAAAAGGGGACGACAGAGGATGAGATGGCTGGATGACATCACTGACTCGATGGACGTGAGTTTGAGTGAACTCTAGGAGTTGGTGATTGACAGGGAGGCCTGGCGTGCTGCAATTCATGGGGTCCCAAAGAGTCGGACACGACTAAGTGACTGAACTGAACTGATCCTTGATTCTAATTTTGTTTTGAAGTCTACTTTATGTAAGTCTTCAACCTATTAATCCTAGATATTTTAAACATACTCTCTGACAGTTCCAAATCAGAATATGGTATTGATGATAGCTCTACCTCTTCAGATTGCATTTCCCTTTATCTTTCTGCATGCTCATAATATTTTGTTGAAAGTAATGTATGTTGTATAAAATAATAAATAATGAAATAAATATTCTGAAGCTTAGCTATGAGTATACATTTTCCTCTGCTAGGATTCTTGAAGGATTTATGGTCATCTCTTCAAGATCTAAATCTTATGTATGACTTTGAGTCTCCCCTCTGCATGTTCTCTAGAGAGATGTCTCTGGAAAGCTCTCCACTTCATTCCACTGTATCTGTTGTGTTTCCCCAGTGTGTGATGGTGTGGCCCTAGGGTGGGGAGGGGTGCATTCTCTGTGGTTCTTATGAAGCCTCAGTGTTGGTGGGCATTGAGGTGAGTCTTCTGGTGTGGTCTTCACGTATGTCCCTAAGCCACATACAGATGCAACACTGGATCCTGACACTCCTAAGGATTGAGCTTTTTTTCTATGTTCTCCTTCTCCCTGTGAATGAATTTCCAGAGTGCCCACAGGCCCTATCTTATTGTTTTTCCTTTATGTGATCCTTGGAGGAGATGGTAGCATTGAGTCTTTACAGAGATTTGACTGTTCTTTCTTCCATTACAGAGCACCCCATGGGAAGTTTCTCAGGATTCCTCTGATACCCCCATCTTTTGGAGTCCTTGAAGAGAAATTGTGCCAGTCTGAATCCCCCAGGGCCCCAGCTACTCATGCCACCTCACACTCTACCTTGAATGGCTCATTAAAACTTCTGGCTTGATCTTGCTCATATCTTATCTGAAAGCATCTGCTCTAGATAAGCAAGTGGTCAGCTGCCAGTTTCTCTCTTTTCATGTTAGTTTTTGGCCCTGTGACCTCAGTTTTCTCCTGAGTCCAACTGTACTCCTTAATTTGCAGATTACCCAGGTTGTTCCTAAAGTAAGACTGGGAGTGACACCCTTTCCTGCTCTCCAACTCTCTCTATAGCTTTAAAGTTTACTTCTATCATCTAGATGTTTGACATTAGATATTTTGTTATAACTCTGTAAGTGTCAGTTGTCTCTACTGTGAGGTTATTGTGATTCTTCACTCTTGAATTGCAAAGTGTCCAGACCAATTGAACATTGCTCATTTCATTCAGTTCTCCATGTTGCCCAGTGGTGTAGACAGAACAAGGATGAAAATCCTCAATTTCACTTAATAGAGAAATGAGGTCACATGAGGTTAGAAACTTAGTTAAGATCATCAAGCCCAAATTGGTCCAATGGGGAACAAGACCTGTGACTTGTGAATTATAGCTCAACATTCTTTTACCTCAAAAAAGAAAGCATTTTAAAAAATTTAAATTGTATCATAGTAGTTGCTTTATCCCCAAGAATGCTAGAAACTCCTTAACTTTTAATATGGACACTTTGAGGAAGAGATGATCTAAGACACTTGTTCTACTTATCAAGGAGCTTGAGCTAGAAAGCACTGTGGGGATGAATGATTCAAGCTGCCCCAGAGCTTTCGTTTGAGTCACTGTTTCCAACAGGCACATTCACTTTTCCAGAATTTATAACCCAAGAGCGCATTTCTTCATTGTGGCTATTACTAGCAACAAATTCACTTCTAACTCAATTGTATTTCATGGAAAAAATAGATTATGGAAGGTTTTCAAATATAAAAATAGGAAACAAAATTTCCATGATAATTTAGCGCTGAATTAAGATAACTTGCTGTGCTAATGAAATTTCAAAATTTCTCATACCCCTTGAGGGATGAGGTGCTCATTTAGTTTCTCTAAACATTCCAATGAAGTGAGTAAGATGCAGAGGCTTGAAGCCAGATGACCAGTGCAGAGCCCTTCTCCCATTTGCTCCCTCAGCCTCATTCTGTACCTTCAGAGGGCTGCTTTTGTTTCCGCTTTGGACAGTGTTTATTAGCATTGCACACTATCTGGGCTCACAAAAATTTCTGGGCAGCATTTACTTCTGCAAGCTTTACAGTGAGATTACATAATGAAGACAATGAACTCCATGTGAATTTAGAAAAAGTCAAAGACTGTATTATTTAAATTACTCTTCCAAGTAGTATTCTAGGCTAGTGTAGTAGATTTTTAAGTACATTAACTGACTTTGTGTCTATACATATTCAAATGCTAATGTACCACAGGTATTGTCTTAGTATCCCAAAATACGTTAGGTGTGTGTCTTAGCCAAAATCAACAACCAAAACAATAATAAACTTGCATTCAAATGATTTTTAAAAGCAGAATTTCTTATCTCTAAGATAGTATAAGTTTGCTTTGGAATTTAAAAAATATAAACAGAAACATAGGATAAAAATAAAAAGACACATTCTACTGCCCAGGTTCAATTTATAATTTTAATAATTTAATTTGAATCTTTTATTGGGTATAATTATCACATTTTATAATACGGTATTTGTTTTATATTGACATTCCTAATAAACTAGAAGAAGGTTGTTTATATAAGTCCTCTACATATGTGGAACTATTTATTGGAAATATTTTAAGGGAATGTCTAGTATTTGAAAGCCACAGTGTAGGGGAATTAAAAGAAGGGAATAAGAAAAGAAAGAATGGAAGGAGGGAGAAGAGAGGAGAAAAAGGAAATAATTTGAATTTTTTGAATATAATTTTGAATGTATTTCCTCAGATAAGGGAAACTAAAGCAAAAATGAAAAAAAATGAGACTATACCAAATGTAAGCTTTTGCACAGGAAAGTAATCTATTGACAAAACAAAACAAAAAGTTGCTCACTTAATGGTACAAGACATTTGCAAATGATAAATATGATAAGAGGTTAATATCAAAAATATACAAATACCTCAAACAACTCAACCTCAAAAAACAGAAACAATCCAATTTAAAAATGAGCTGAGGACTTGAATAGACTCTTTTCCAAAGAAGAGATTCGATGGCCAACAGACATGTGAAAAGATGTTCAACAGCAGTAATTATCAGAGAAATGCTCCCCAAAACCCTGATAGATACCACTTCACACTTGTCAGAATGACTGTCATCAAAGATGAAACAAATCACAAACACAACGAGCATGTAGAGGAAGGAGAACCCTCGTGCACTATTAATGCGGATGGAAAATGGCACGGAGGCTTTTCAGAAAAACTAAAATAGAACTTACCCTGAGATTCAGGGATTCCATTTCTGGGTATTTTTCCAAAGAACACAAAATCACTCACTACCTTGAAAAGATACGTGTATCTCTGTGCTCACTACAGCAAGATATAGAAGTGACTTAAGTGTCCACTAACAGACAAATGGCTAAAGATGTGGTATATCTATACAATAGAATAAGAGCCATGAAAAAGAATGAAATCTTGCTATTTGCAGCAACATGGATGGATACAGAAATTATTATGTCTAGTGAAAAAGGTCAGACAGCAAAAGACAAACACTGTGTGACTTCACTTATATATGGTGTCTAAAAAGCAAAACAAATGAACAAACATAACAAAACAGAAACAGACTCATAGATGCAGAGAACAAGCAGGTGGCTTCTAGAGGACAGGGCTGTAGGGGCATGAGAGAAATAGGTGAAAGTGAAGTCATGCCCGACTCCTAGCAACCTCATGGACTGCAGCCTACCAGGCTCCTCTGTCCATGGGATCTTCCAGGCAAGAGTACTGGAGTGGGGTGCCATTGCCTTGTCCGAGAAATAGGTAAGGGAGATTAAAATGTAAAAAAACTTCCAGTTACAAAATAAACAAGCCATGAGGATGAAATGTACAGCGTGGAGAATACACGCTGCCACAATACTACTGCCACAAACACTGGAGTACCTTTATATGGTGGTGGTAACTGGACTTATGATTATTTTGTAATATGTAGAAATATCCAGTCACTATCTTGTGCACTTTAGCATAGTGCTGTAGGCCAATTATACCTCAGTAAAAAAGGTGGTAAGGAGAAATGGGTGAACTATTTTTTGTTTTGCTTTATTTTGTTTTGATAAACTGAATTTTTACTTTTTTAAAAAAAGAAGAGGAACAGAGGGGGGAAAAGGAAAGAAAAGAAATAACACAGTTACTCCATTTGAGAACGTCACTACGCAGAAGGAAGCAAACACACTCGCCAACACTGAGAAAATAAGTCTCTACCTGAAATAAGCAGGAGCATCTGACCTGTCTGGAGAAGCTGTTCAGTGTTTCAGCCTGGAAGTCATATCTTGGATAGATCTTGACCTATACAGTTGGCTTTAGCTTGCTGGAGAAAGTGTTAATGGAGATTGAGAGAAAGGAAGTTACTGTTAAATAATTGTTGAGTTTGGGGAAGTCTTTGATTATTTTCAGAAGCCTCATTTTCTTTGAATTAAAAGTTATTAACACACTAGGACTCCTTACATGCAGAATTCTTCAAAATAGACTTAGTTCACAATCCCACTAGAGATTTATTTAGCACAATGAATCTAGTGTGTGTCATTACATTAGAAGGGAATAATGAAATTCAACTCATATTTGATGTGACAAATATGAAATTCATATCATATTTGATATGACAATATAACCTGTGTTAAGAGAATATAGCAGTTGTCATTAGAATCCATAAAACTTACAGTGCCAATAGCGAACCCTGTGTGTGTGTGTGTGTGTGTGTGTGTATCTATATGTGTGTGTGTGTGTGTGTATCTATATGTGTATGCACTGTGCTGTGCTCAGTCTCTCAGTTACATCCAACTTCATGCAACCCCATGACGGCAGTCCACCAGGCTCCTCTGTCCATGGGAATTCTCTAGGCAGGAACACCGGAGCGGGTTGCCATGCCCTCCTCCAAGGAATCATCCCAACCCAGGGACTGAACTCAGGTCTCCTGCATTGCAGGAGGATTCTTTTACCAACTGAACCACCAGGGACGTCCAAGAATACTGACCCAGGAATCAAACCGGGATTGCACTGCAGATGGATTCTTTACCAGGTGAGCTACCAGGGAAGCTCCTATATGTGTATGTATGACTACATGTATAGATAGTCAGATGTACTTTAAAAATATGGGTGATATCTTTATTTTATTTTATTTTACTGCCTTAATGATGAAGAGATATTTCACTTGAATATATGTTTTCTAGTAGATTTTTCTTGACGCTAGTGCTTCCAATACTACCTGGGATGCAGGACCAGGTTTGTTTTTTTTACATTAATTTCCAAATGCAATGTACCAAAATTTTAATAATGTATAGTATTAAATTGTTATGGAAGTTTCTATATTTTTTGCCACTGGAGCACACAGTCAGGTGGCCACCAGGCAATGCACAATAGAGTTCTCAGCAACTTGCTTCTCAGGATTCCTCTCACTGGCCCTGTGCCCTGACCATCCTCTGCTATTGTATATCAATATTCATGCACAATCTCAAGGTTGAAAAAATTCATGATATGATTTGAGGAGAGAAATTTCTCTTTATTCATGCTGCCTAAAATATCTTTGATGAAAATCTCAAAAATTCTATCACTAGAAAAGGCCTGATTTTCGTAGAATCTGAGAATTCCTGGAAGAATGTTTTACAGATTGCAACTCTCCTTCATGCTCATTAGCTCATTTTATTGTAACAAAAACCCATTTAAGTTGGCAGGGGGTTATTCATTACTCCATCTCACAGTCAAAACCACCTGATTTATAGGTACCTTGCTCAATGTCTCAAAAATAATAAACACCAAAGCCAGGTATGGGGTATAGATGTTTTCAGACTTAAGAGATCCACTTTCTCTGCTATGATTTAAATTAATGATGGTAAATTTTGGTTTCTACTTTTAAAACACAGAAAATGTATGGTGAACTTTTGCTTCCTTGGCTACATAAGAATACAATTATTCATTGACTTCATATGCCTTACTCTTTTACACTGGAATTTATAGTTCAGATGTTTTTAATCATATAATACAAATTTGGTACTAGGACTTGGGTAGATTAAATAGTTGGAAAATTTGCCCCAAATTCCCTAACACTTATGAAATTGATCTGTCAATTGTCTCATAGGATGCTTGCGCTGTGCATTTTACCCTTTGGCATTACCACACTTGCCAAGCAGCAAGCACCTTTCTGCAGATCCAGTGTGGCTCTGAGCAGCTCAAACTGTCCTGCATCTGCACTTGAAGACCACCACCCAGAGCCCTTTCTGCAGCCTCGCTGCCTTGCAGTCCCTGCCCGCTTGGCCTCTGACCTTTCTGTCTATTTCAATATCCTTCTTTCTTTTCATTTTAATATTTTTTTATTTTTTAAAAAAATTTACTTAAAGTTGACTTACAATGTTGTTTTAATTTCTGCTTTTTTTAAATTAAATTTTATTTTGCTTAACTTTACAATATTGTATTGCTTTTGCCATACATCGAGATGGATCTTCCACAAGTATACATGTATTCCCCATCCTGAACCCTCCTCCCTCCTCCCCCCCCCCTCCCCATACCATTCCCCCGGGTCGTTCCAGTGCATCAGCCCCTGTACAGCAGTGATTCAGTTTTTTATGTATATGTATATTTTTAAATACTCTTTTCCATCATGGTTTATCATAGGCTCTTGAATATAGCAGAGGGAACTATATTCAATATCCTTCCTTCTTATCCTTCACCACAATATACTCTTGCCTTCTTTTACTGACTCTTTGCTCCTCTCTCCAGCCTGCTTCTCAGTGGATTCATTCTGCAGGTTCTATTCCTTCTCAGAGCTCTCTCTCCAGATGTGCTTACTACCTCTGTTTATTGTAACCTTGGGGCCCCTTATTTAGCCTCCATCTTTTTCCAGAGCTCAAGAACCAAAAGTCTCACTGCCGAAAGGATACTTCTACCTAGATCTCCATCTAAAACTAGACTCACCATCTCTGCCAACCTGCCTATCTTCCCAATAGTTTGAAAGCTAACAATCTCTCTCTCCCACCTAGGAAAAGCATCCCAGTTTACATATTCCAAACAAGTTGATTTTTTATTAAACTGAGTTGGAGTAGAAGAAAAACATCCCAGAAGTACTTTCAAGTACAAGGCATACATTCACTGTGTGGGTTCTACCAGAGCTCAAGGGTGAGAGAGTGGCCAGAGATTTCAACAGACACTGGAACAATAAAGACATTTTCAGCAGTGGGTTAGGAATAAAGATCAGATTATACTGGGCTAAGACACAAATAAAATATAAGATGAAAACAACTAATAAAGGAAATTAATACAGTAATTTTGACTATGATAGAATGAGAGATGAGGGGAGTCAGAAATCCCAGTGCTACTATGGCGTAGAGCATAAAGGAGGAGATTAAGAAATTTCAAGTTATATTTTAACAGAAATTATAAAAATAAGAATCTTCTGGTTTTAAACTTCACTTTAAAACTTCAAAGCATGTTTTGAAAAATCTTTTTGTTTCATTAATCATCCTTCTACAATAAATGTAATAGCTGCTCCATGTTTCATTAATTGAAGGAACCAAATATTTCATTGATTTCCTATATTTAACAGTTCAATTATTTCTTGTTCATCCCATTACCTGAATAATACTCTCATGGATACATCCATAAATTACATCTTTAGGACCTATAACTAGAAACAACGTATTGAATAAAAATTGAAACAATTTTGGAGAGATAAAAAATTGCCCTCTTGAGAATTTATAACAAGATACTCTCTCAATAACAGCCCTGCATTTTCCCTAATCTTGATTGTCACTTAAACATGTATTTATGCTCTTGACAAAAAGAAATAGCTTTGCTTTCAACTGAAAAATTTTAGTTATAAAATGGCATGAAACATCTTTCATGTTTTTTATATTTATAATTCCCTGAATTGTTTTCATGCCCTTTGTTTTTCTATTGAGATTGTCATTGTAATTATTGATATACAAAATCCCTTATGGTTACTAAGGCATTGTGAGTAATCTTGCTTTCTGTAAGTATCACTAAAACCCGAAATAGGAGTGTCTCAACCAAAACAGAAACTTAATTCTCTGTGAACTGAAAGAAGTCTGGGGAAAGGCACTTGAGTACTCATAAGAGCCCCAGGGGCCCTACCATCCTGCACCACGGCCCTCTGCATGCGGCTTTCACATTTAGGAGCACCTCACAAGCCATCCTGGCTGCTGGGGCGCTAGTCATCACATCTTCCTTCTGGGACATTAGCAGAAGGAAGTGGAGAATAATAAAGAAGCAGGATGACATCACTCCCCCTCCTTTTAATGTCTTTCCTAGGAGTCCTCCCAGCACACCCACTCACTAGACAAAGCTTAGTCACTGAACACTCATAGCTGCCAAGATGCCCAGGCAATGGAGACTTTTTTTCCCAGATGGCTATGTATTCAGGTAGAAATTAGAGTTCTGCTACTCCAAGTTTTTCACGTACATGTTGTTGGGCGAGGGAGTTCCAAATATTTATAGGATTTGCTATCTTTGTACTATATTTAGCTGTGTAAATATGTCACTTTAAAATGTACTCCTGTAGTTAATCTCATATATTTTCTGATATAGAGCAACACTTAGATTTTCTCTTCGAGTCAAAATGATATTGGCATGCATTTTTTTTTCTTGCTGTTTTATAGGTTTCCTTTCACCTTTCAATCTTCAATCCACTTGGAGTTTATTTTGGTACATGATGTCATGATAAATAAATAAGTAAATACACCAGCAAAAGTTAGATTTTCTGATACTATTGATGGTGGAATTCAACTGTTCATATGAGCTCTTCCCTCCCCCTGCTCAGCACCACCTCAAGCCAAAGCATCACGTTGTCTCTCCTTGGACCTTCTGAACACCCTTCTCTGGCTCCTGCACTCCTCCACTGCCATACCTCTTGCAGAATATCAGCTACCACTGTTACAGCCATGCAATCTGCTCTTCATACTACAGGACCATCACCCTTCACCACCACCAGCTTAACAGGACCCAGCAATGAGAACACCTGCTGAGATTCTCTCCTGTGGCCACGCTGGCTCCGTGTCCTCGTTCCAGTCTTCATCTTGGAACCATATACCTGGGCATCCAGGACATGCCTTCTACCTGTTCTCAGATGAAACCAAGAACCTGACATAACCCATCAACCTTCGCATTTTTATGAGAGTTAGCAAACTTTTTTTTTAGCTTTCTTTCATATAAGTCTTATGTATTTCTTAGGAAATTTATACTTCTCTGATGATCATGAATCATTTTATTGTTGAAAAAAATCATTTAATTGCCTCATTGTCTAATGGATTGTAACTACTACATTAGGAAGTTATTTATGAGTGTGTAGTTATTTTTAGCAAACCACATTACTGAACTCAAATATTGTAGTCTTTTTCAAATTTCTCTCCAGTTTTTCCAGGAAGACCACGGTACCATCTGCAAATAATAACTCAGTCTGCTCTCCTTTCGGAATTCAGTTTAGTTAATTGTTGTTTTTTATTTCACTCCCTAGAATTTTTGAATGACCCTGGAAAAAGGTGGTGATGGAAGGTCCTTTCTGCTGTCTTGGATTGTGGAGACTAAATCGAATGTGACCTAGTTCTGTGATATGACTGCTTTAGTGAGATGAGAAACTAAATTGCAGAAGTAGCATCTGATTCCCAACTTCCTAGACTATTATCTAGAATGGCTATTGACTCTGATGCCTTCTGCACCCTTGTGTTTTCTTAAGGTACCTTAAATTTCAGAAACAATGACCTTGCTCTAGTGTTAGGTGAAACCAGAGGTTTTGAGCATTGTTGGTCCTTCAGGGTCCTTTTGGACAATTCTTCTAAAGGTGCAGTGATAAAGAACCTGCCTGCCAATGCAGGAGATGCAAGAAATCCGGGTTTGATCCTTGGGTCAGGAAGATCCCCTGGAGAAGGAAATGGCAACCCACTCCCGTATTCTTGCCTGAGAAATCCCGTGGACAGAGGAACCTGGCAGACTACAGTCCATGGGGTCACGACTTAGGGACTGAACACGCACTTCTAAACGTGGATTCTCTGAACAAGGTTCATTCTAGATTGGTCATTCTAGAAACATCATAAGCACTGATTAAAAAGATCTTTATTCATTCAAGCAAGCTATCAGGTACAGTCACATTCCACAAAAAGTACCTGATGGAAAGTTGAAAGGTGTTTCCCTAAGGGAAAAAAAAAAAAAAGAATGCAATAGCTAAAAACAAATTCCAGCCTTCCCACACCCTGAGACGGAGCACATCTCACCAGACGCTGGACAAATACACATCCACCAGGAGCGGCTGATGCTGACAAACTGACGTGTAACGTTAACGAAATGAGGGTGGGGGAGGGGAGAAAACTCACGTTTATGAACCTACCGTTTCCAAAGCAGAGCCCTGGGAGATTTCACAAACTCCGCCTCATTCCATCAGCAAGGGTCCTGTAGGTCCGCAAAATGACTTGCTGACACCCGGAATGGGAAGGGAAGGGACTGACCTCACAAAGTTCAGACAGTGGGTCTGCCTGCCTCCCAGCCTCTGCCTCCAGGCTCCTAGGCACCTGAGCTCAGGGGTGCTTAGTGTAAATAAGTACAAGTGCTTATTTACATGTCTTTCTCCCTGGCTAGGTTGAGTTCCCCCAGGGAAAAGGAATTTTAAGTTTCTTTTTGTCCCCAGCAGCAAACACCAATTCTAATCCAGCAGAGGTACTTGGCATCCCTTTTGCCCGGAACCAAGTATTTGCCCGGAACCAAGTATTGCCCGGAACCAAGTATTGCCCGGAACCAAGTATTTGAATTCACCTTCGGTTTGCATGGATCTCCTAACCTAGAGTTCCACAGCTGTTTGATTTTATTTCCTCAATGATGCCCTTTCACTTTGCTACCCACTTCCAACTCTGTGCTTTTTTTAGAACACAGAAGGCTCACCATGGCTTTGTTACCACAAGAGTTCACAGGGTACTACTGTAGGTGACGATATGTCCTAGAAGGTATAGCCTGGAGGGAATGTGGGTGTCTCTCCTCACCACAGAGCTCCCATATCAATCACTCAGCATCCAATCTGTTTGCATCTTGGGAAAGACTTGTCCATACCCTTTACTACATGGTTGTCTGCAAAGGAACTCCCCACTCTTTTATGAAGCTGACTTATATAGCAAGACTCTGGACCTGGAATTCCCTTCCTAAGTATTCCATTTCCCTTCTGCTTTTTACCTATTAACCTCCCAAATCTAATGCTTTAAAGATAATTAATTACCATATCTCACAGTTCTGTGTGTGGACAGGCTCAGCTGGGCGGTTCTGTCCTGAGCCCAGCTGCAGCCAGATGTTGGCTGGTGACAACACCTTGGAAGGTTAAATTGGGCAGGACTATCAGATAGTTCCTCACATGTTTGGTGGTTGGTGTTGACTGTCTTGTCAGTCAGGTGGATTAATAGCCTTGGTTTGTCTGAACTGTCCTAGTTTAGTACTTAAAAGTTCCCAATCCCAAGATACCACACCTTCCATGTTTTCAGCAGCTAATGCAGGAGATTAGAGGGAAAGTACAAAAAACAGTTTCAGTACATCCCAATGCAAATGTACATTGTTGTAGTCTTCCTTTGATTTCTCTGCCAAACTGAGTAAAGCTACACTTCCTGATTCAGAATTTGTTATTAAAATGTCCTGTAGACATACAAAGGGGAAACTGTGATAAGAAAGTATTGGTTCCTTGCAAGAGCTGATTCTGCCAGTTCTTACTGCCAATCATGATTTCTACCAGACCAAGTGATGCTTTGAATCACAGTAACCAAAAACAAGGCTGCCCCTCCTTCCTAAGCACATGGAGGTGAAAAAGAGTTTCAAATCATCTTCATTTCTATGAAGACTTTCAGGAAACTGCAGAAAACATAAAACAAAAGGCTGTTGGTATCTTTGAATGTAAGTTAGACTTCACTATGTATCTACTTATTTGACAGTACAGTGTAATTCTGGCAAAGTGCAACTTTTCTATTGAAGAAAATGAAAAGATCTTGCCTTCTAGATGTGCACACTTGAACACAAAGCAATAAAAAGGAGTGTAATATGAGATTTTGGAGCACAAATTTACAGGGAAGTAGTGATAGTATATTTTACCCAGAGAAGCAGAAACTGAATTGTTACGTTGTCCTCCCTATATATTTGGCACTGTGCTCAGACCTTTGTGTATTTTATCCCATTTAATTCTAATATTAATCTTTTGTGGATGAGGAATCTGAGTGACTAGACTAACTAGACTGAAGATATACAGCTACTGAGGACACATCTGTACCTGGAACCTAGTTCTGAGTACAAAGTATATGACTCCAAGATGTTAGGCTACCTAAAAGGTCAAAATATTTTTTTCTATTTCTTTTTCTAGCCAAAATTTCTGGGTGTCAACCTCACCATCAGTTCAGCTCAGTTCAGTCACTCAATTGTGTCCAACTCTTTGTGACCCTATGAATCGCGCAGCACACCAGGCCTCCCTGTCCATCACCAACTCCCAGAGTCCACCCAAACCCATGTCCATCGAGTCGGTAATGCCATCCAACCATCTCATCCTCTGTCATCCCCTTCTCCTCCTGCCCACAATCTTTCCCAGCATCAGGGTCTTTTCAAATGAGTCAGCTTTTTGCATCAGGTGGCCAAAGTATTGAAGTTTTAGCTTCGACATCAGTCCTTCCAATGAACACCCAGTACTGATCTCCTTTAGGATGGACTGGTTGGATCTTCTTGCAGTCCAAGGGACTCTCAAGAGTCTTTTCCAACACCACAGTTCAAAAGCATCAATTCTTTGGTGCTCAGCTTCCTTTATAGTCCAACTTTTACATCCATACATGACTACTGGAAAAACCATAGCCTTGACTAGACGGACCTTTGTTGACAAAGTAATGTCTCTGCTTTTTAATGTGCTGTCTAGGTTGGTCATAAATTTCATTCCAAGAGGTAAATGTCTTTTAATTTCATGGCTGCAGTCACCATCTGCAGTGATTTTGGAGCCCAGAAAAATAAAGTCTGACACTGTTTCCACTGTTTCCCCATCTATTTCCCATGAAGTGATGGGACCAGATGTCATGATCTTAGTTTTCTGAATGTTGAGCTTTAAGCCAACTTTTTCACTCTCCTCTTTTACTTTCATCAAGAGGCTCTTTAGTTCTTCTTCACTTTCTGCCATAAGTGTGGTGTCATCCGCATATCTGAGGTTATTGATATTTCTCCCGGCCATCTTGATTCCAGCTTGTGTTTCTTCCAGTCCAGCGTTTCTCATGATGTACTCTGCATATAAGTTAAATAAGCAGGATGACAATATGCAGCCTTGATGTACTCCTTTTCCTATTTGGAACCAGTCTGTTGTTCCATGTCTAGTTCTAACTGTTGCTTCCTGACCTGCATACAGGTTTCTCATGGCAAACCACTTCAGTATTCTTGCCTTGAAAACCCCATGAACAGTATGAACAGTATGAAAAGGCAACCTCACCATAACCAAAGGTAAAAGACAAGCGCCAAACCCAGAGAAATCTAAGCATCGCACCCAGAAGACCAGTGGTGTCTATCTTCAGTCCATTAAAAGCTCTTATAAAATTGCATGAGATATCACTTTTATGTGGAATCTTAAAAACTCTTAAATGAACTTATCTACAAAACAGAAATAGAGTTTTAGATGTAAAAAACAAATACGGTTACCAGGGGGTAATGGGGGGAAGATAAGTTGGAAGCTTAGGATTGACATATACACACTACTATATATAAAACAAATAACTAATAAGGACCTACTGTATAGCACGGGGAACTCTACTCAGTACTTTATAATGGCTTATATGGGAAAGGAATCTTAAAAAGAATGGATATATGGATATGTATAACTGATTGACTTTGCTGTACACCTGAATCAACACAACATTGTAAATCAGCTATACTCCAATAAATATATTCTAAATGTATGAGAAAGATAAGCATGTCAAAAAAAAAAAAAAAAAAAACCTGGAGGGAATGTATGAACTAGCCCCTTGCAAATGAAGTTAAATAGACAAGAAAGGCAAGCACACTCAGTTTCACTTATATTCAACGCAGCCTTGAGTATTCCACTCAACCTTTCTGAATCCAGTTCCCTCAACCAAAAAAATGACATCTGCATACTTAATTTTAAGGCCAGTGTGAGAACTAAGTGTGCTAAAAGTTGTGATGCAGGGCCAGTGTTCAGTCATATATCTAGTGCATGGTGCTCTCAACAAAGTACGAACCACATAAAAGAAGAGTATCAGCTTGGTGAACATAGACATTGTTCAGATCCATGTATTATTTCTTTTTAGAATACATATTTCCTTTCTTGTCTGGCGCTTCTCGGGTTGTGGTGTTGATGGGTATTCACCTGCATTCAGGGCTGGAGGTTGGGATGTCTCATGTTGCAGGAGGACACTCAGAGGAACCCCAGCTATTGGTGAGCCAGGGCCATGTAGGGGGATCGGAAGTGGTGGGGTAGGCAGGGAGGGATGGGTCGTTCTTATAGTACATATAAGTCACCACTGTGACTTTAAGTCCAGCTCCAAGGCTCATGTCAATATAAGGAATGTCAAACTAGGCGTGAAGGCCAACACAGTAATCAAGCATAAAATGTCACTGAAAATTCATCCTGAGTCAGCCTAGGAAATTCGGTGGGAAGATGAGCAGAGCTAGTGCTGGCAAGTGTGTGTTGAATCCCAGTTCTTCCATGTACTTGAGATGGTCTCAGACAGTATAGTTACTTATCAGCTTTACCTTGCTCATCCATAAATGGATTAATCTTTACCTCACTGGGTGATGTTTTTTTAATTGGGGTATAGTTGCTTTACAATGTAAAGTTAGTTTCTGTTGTACAAGGCATGGGAATCAGCTATATGTATAATTTTAATGAGTAAATACCATACAGTCCCCAGAGTGATCTGGAGTTGTTGGGAGAGGTAACAAGATCAGGAGTAAGGACATCTGAGCTTGAGGATCAGTACCCCTCTTACTGGAAAGTCACAAATCCTTTACCTGACTCGTCACTTCTATATAAAAGGAGGCAGTCACTTATGGATCCTCATCCTCATATGGTTTTCATGGCACAAGAGTTCCAGTGTGTTGGGGCATTGGAGTGAACACAGGCAGGTTTAAACTCATTCCTTTCAAAGTGACCTATGACCCCCTTCCATGCCAAGCTGTGCATAATTCCCCAGATGGGCCAAGGACAATCATGGAAACTATGACAAGGACTTAAAGGTGCCAAGGGGAATATAGCAACAATATATAAGCCAGATGTGCATTGTCTAGACAATTTAAAATGATGACCAAATCCAGTTCCACAAATCGAATTATCTTCTTGCCACACAGAGAATCACTTAAAAGGAGACATCGTGTCAACATTTCCTGCCCCAGATCCCATTCCATTCATGAAACTGGACGGTCTGACTTTTCCTCAAGGCACAACTGCTAAAATAAAATGTAACCTCAATGTTGTACACTGTCATAAAAGGAATGAGTGGCATTCTTAGGAGACAGTCGAGGGAAAAAATTTCCCATCTGTGGCTCTTCAGGAACAATGGGAAGCAGAAGCTAAGTTGAGGGAGTCTGAGTTCTAAAAACAGACTTGGGAGGAGTCTTCATGGCTGAAACAAACAATGGGGTAGCTTTGGACGTTTCTGACATTTCTGTAGGCATGCGGGCTTACTCATCCCCTGCCAGGCTCTCATGAAGATCTCTGGGAAATATCTGTAAAATGTGAAGTCTAGGATTCTATAGAGGAACCTAGGTTTCTTGAAAATTGAGAGAAAAAGCTGGTTTGGAGGAGATTAGATTTTCGTCTTGATATCTCCGGAATGTACAAATCTCAAATCAGATGAAGATAGTATTTACAATGTAGATATCAGAAGAAATATGCTTTATCAAATATATCTCATTGTATATATTATATATATTTATTTATTTAATTTAATATTCCTAACTGCCCTGCCTGATAGCAATAAGTGTCTGCATCCCTAAGAAAGGGAATTCAAATCAGACATGATATAAAGGCATATCATAACATCAAGTTACCAAATAACAGTGAGATTGATGTATGTATGCTTTATGGAGTTTCCTAGATTGTGAGCCCCACTGAGGAGTGCTGGGAGCCGGAGAGAGGACCTCCACCCATGGCAAAGGTCATGAGGAAGGAGGCTCGATATACATAAAGGCAGGGTCGAGCCTCAGGAGTCCCCCTGGAAATCCTCGAGCATCTACCCCCATAACCAGAGCCTGCCTACTTTACTACCTGTGCTCTCACTTACACCTCTGACTTTACGGGGGAATGTCCCCCACTACCTCTCTCTGAAAAAAGAGTTAACTTAGAGCTCCAGTTAATAAAAATTCCTGGGCATGACAGGAGTGTTTTAACCTACAAACTCCTCTGAAGTTTCTCTAGCCCACCTGACAGGCTTGTCCAGCCACATGTGCTTCTAAAAACAGATTCTTTAGAGAAGTTAGAAAACTATTAGTGGGCTGATTAGAAATTGTATTGATGAAGGGTTTTTCATTTGTTGAGCCAATGTTTGCTGCTAAGTCTCCACATCGCCTACCCTTACACACACTGATGAATATATAGAAGAAATAGGTATTAACCTTTGATATTAATCACGTTAGACCTTAGGCTAAGTAAGTTCTTTCTTTAATAATCCACCCTCACCCTATAGGAATGTAAATTTATCTGGTGAAGTCTGTTTTAAGAATAATCACCCCTGAAGAAATAAATGTCCTGGACTGACCGCTGTCACAAGGAGAGGGTCATAAATTGCCAACAGGCCCCCTGGCCAGAAGATGATGTAACACCCCTAAGACCTCTGTATACATTTGTAAGAAGCACCTGACTTTGATAAAAGTCAGGGTTGCTGACCCTGCGTGACTTTTGTATAACATCTCAGTGTATAAAAGTAGACCATGGAAAATAAAGAATTGGGATCAGTTCCTCGAAAGACTGGTCTCCCCATGTCACTCTCTCTCTCAAATTCTGGTTGAGTTTCCATCTGGAGCGTGGAACCCACCATGCTTACTAATTATGCCTGGGCTTCTAAGATCAGACCGAGGAGGCCTCAGTGTCTCCTCTCCTTCGGGAGAATGGAAAGATGCCTGCTGCCTACGTAAGTGGTGCAAACTTCTTGTCTTGAAGTTTTATTGGTCTCCCGCGTAAACCAAGCTACTCAGCCTCTTTTCTCCACTAAATTTTCCTACTGAGCTATCCTCGTTCTATTATTCTTTATATCTCTAATTATAACTATTGTATCCTGATCCTCACCGTCGCCGTCTACACCTCGAACTCCCTGGATCAGCCGGGGCTGGACCTCGGCAGAGGAGCTTCTTTTTTCTCTGTATCTAAGGATAAACTAAAAGGAAAGACAGATAAAACCCAGTTTTCCTTGTCGACTCTTAACCTGGCCATTTTCTAGGCTATGGTGTTCAATACAGATTAGGTTTGGCTTCATGAAACAGAAAACTCAAATAAGGGGTTTAAAAAATACAGAGGTTAATTTCTTTCTCATAAAAGAAGTATGGAGATAGAAGTGCAGAACTGGCAGGCTGACTCCATGGTCTCACCTATGGGATGGCAACTTCTGTCCTTCAACGTGATTCTATTCTAATTTGTCATGTAACCCAAAATGGCTGTTGGAACCCCAGCCATTCTGTCAATATTCCAGATAGGAAAAAGTGAGGAGTAGGTCAAAAGAACACCAGCTAGATCACGACCTTGAGAAAGTTGCCTGAGAGCCTCAGTTAATGACTTATATCATTGGTGACTTCAGCTTGAAGGGGGGTAGCAAATGTTACTTTTTATTTGGAACAGTGTTACCTGAAGCAAATAGAAGGTGTGTTCATGGAGAAAAAGAGGAACATGGAAATTAGGTAGCCACCACCAGTCTCAGTTCTGATTATAAGCACTAATTTCAAACTCTGCAATCTGGAATTGTAGAATACATCTGGGAAGTTTGGAAAGAATTCTCACATTCATGCCAAGATGTCCTTATTGACTGATGTGTCATAGTACAGGAACTGATTTCCAGTAAGTATAGCATGTCGTGAAGTACAGAGAAAACACAACTGAATTAGGTCACATAAAGGATGGAGTGTGAGCCTCTGCTCTGTACTGAGTGACTGTGCTTCCCAAGAGTTGGTTGGTAGCTTCCTGCTTGGGCCCCTCACCAGTATCCAAAAAAAGGAATCGTGGATGACCAGCATCTATCACAGAATATGGGAGAATCATAGGCAATCCCATAATTCATTGCAGCTGAGCTCTCAGAATTATTCTGGATAGAGTTGCAGGTATCCATTAATAAATAAAAGCTGGCCTCTGTGGTCTACTTACTGCATCAGTTCAGTTCAGTTCAGTTCAGTTGCTCAGTTGTGTCTAACTCTTTGCAACCCCATGAACTGCAGCACGCCAGGCCTCCCTGTCCATCACCAACTCCCAGAGTTCACTCAAACTCACGTCCATTGAGTCAGTGATGCCATCCAGCCATCTCATCCTCTGTTGTCCCCTTCTCCTCCTTCCCCTAATCCCTCCCAGCATCAGAGTCTTTTCCAATGAGTTAACTCTTAGAATGAAGTGGCCAAAGTACTGGAGTTTCAGCTTTAGTATCATTCCTTCCAAAGAACACTCAGGGCTGATCTCCTTTAGAACGTCCTGGTTGGATCTCCTTGCAGTCCAAGGGACTCTCAAGAGTCTTCTCCAACACCACAGTTCAAAAGCATCAATTCTTCAGTGCTCAGCTTTCTTCACAGTCCAACTCTCACATCCATACATGACCACTGGAAAAACCATAGCCTTGACTGGACAGACCTTTCTTGGCAAAGTAATGTCTCTGCTTTTCAATATGCATAACAAGCAGTATTCTCAATATTTTACACAAATTGAGTTAATTTTTTAATAGAAATTTTACAGGGAAGGCAATTGTTACCTCCAATTTAAAGATGAAGGGATTGGTCAGGGAAGGGTTAATTATCCCCCTGAAACCATACAAAAAGCAAACCTCAAAGAAGGGTCCTGGATCCAGAGCCTGGCCCAGGCACACTGAGTTTTACTCTGCACTTCTTATGCTTGGACTTCGTGACCTAATGTAGCCATCTTGGGGAGTAAGAACTCCTCAAAAGTACAAATATCCAGTCAGGGGTGCTCTGGGTTATAAGTTGGCCCTCAGGGCATCTCCTGACCTCTAGGGTACAGGGTAAGGAGAGTGTCTATTGATGTGGTTATGCATGAGGTACCGCATTGGGGTCCAATAGCCCTGAGACCCTGCCCAGGAACAAGGCAACCTTCAATAGGGACATTTTTATTTCTTCCTTTCTGATTTGGGTGCTACATTACTTTGCCAACAAAGGTCTGTCTAGTCAAATCTTTGGTTTTTCTAGTAATCATATACAGATGTGAGAGTTGGAACATAAAGAAGCCTGAGCACTGAAGAACTGATACTTTCAAACTGCGGTGTTGGAGAAGACTCTCAAGAGTTCCTTGTATTGCAAAGAGATCAAATCAGTCAATCCGAAAGGAAATCAACCCTGAATATTCTTTGGAAGGACTGATGCTGAAGCTAAAGCTGAAGATCCAATACTTTGGCCATCTGATGCAAAGAGCTGACTCATTGGAAAAGACCCTGATGCTAGGAAAGATTGAAGGCAGGAAGAGAAGGGAATGATAGAGGACAAGATGGTTGGATGGCATCACCAATTCAATGGACATGAGTTTGAGCAAGCTCCAGGAGATGATGAAGGACAGGGAAACCGGTCATGCTGCAGTCCCTGGGGTTGCAGAGTGGGACAGGACTGAGCGACTGAAGAACAACTTCTTTTTTTAATTAATTTATTTTTTATTTAATTACATGGGCTAGACCTTCCACTACTATGTTGAAGAAGACTGTTGAGAGTAGACACCCTTGCCTTGTTCTGAAACCTAAGGGAAAAAAATCAGAAAATTTTCAACATTAAGTACAGTGTTAGTTGTTGGAGATATTCTTCACCAAGCTGAGGAAATTCCCCCTCTGTTTTTAACTTGCTGAGAAATTCATAATTTTGAATTTTGTCAAATGTTTTTTCTGCATCAGTTCATATGATCCTTTGATTTTCTTCTTCAGCTTGTTGAAATAGATTACCTTGCTTGGTTTTCAAATGTTGAACCAGTCTTTCACACTTGTAATAAATACCTATTGGTCGTAGTGTGCAGTTCCTTTTAGACATTATTTTATTGCTGTGCTGAGATGTTCCAGAGTTTTGTGTTCATGACATCCATTCATCAACAGTGTTCTCTTTCCTTCCTTTCTTCCCTCTCTCCCTACCCCCTCTGTCTCTCTCTTTTTCTCCGTTTCCTTCTTCATTCTCTCCTTTTCTCTTCCTTCCACTTCCCCTTTTCCTCTCCTTCTTCTTCCCCTTCCCCAATTTCTGTACTTTGTCTTTCTTTCTCTTCTGCTTTGTCCTGGTTTTACTATTGGGGTAATACTGCCTCATAAAATGAATTGGGAGGTATTCCATCCTCTATTATTTTCTGTAGAGGTTTTGTAAAATTTATGCTAATTTTTATTTATACGCCTGGCAGAAATGTCCAGTGAAACCATCTGGCCCTGGAACTTGCCTTTCAGGAGCTTTTAATTACAAATTTGATTTCTTAAAAGGTTATAAGCATATTGAGATTTTTCTGTTTCATCTTGTTTCTGTTTTGGTAGTTTGTGGTTCTCAAAAATTTGGTTCATTTGTTCTGAACTTTGAAAGGCATGAGCATAAAGTTGTTTGCAGTTCTTCTTTATTGTCTTATGGATGGCTACAGTATCTGTAGTGTTATACCGTCATTTTATTCTGGATACTGGTGATTTGTACGTTCTCTTTTTATTTTTGTTGATGTTTCTAGAAATGTCACTTTAAACTGATTTGGGGGGGGAGGATCAGCTTTTTTAAATGGATTTTTTCCTCTGCTCTGTCTCTATTTTCAGTGTTACTGATTTCTGTTTTTTATCATTTTCTTTCATCTGCTTACTTTGTGTTTATTTCATTGTTGTTTTTCTTGAGGAAGGAATTTAAATGATTCCCTTAGGACTTTTCTTCAATCATACCGTACACTGTAATGCCGTAAACTTCCTCCTCAACTCTACTTCCAGTATATGTTATACTTGGACATGCTGTGTTTTCATTTTCACTCAATATTATAATATTTTTATGTCTTCTAAGACTTTCTCTCTATTCATAACTTAGTCAGAAGTATATTATTTAATTTCCAAGCAGTTTTCTGTTCTTTTGTTACTAATTTATAATCTTATTCCATTATGCTCAGAGAACACAGTGCATCACTTCAATTGTTTAAATGTGTTGAAGTTTGTTTGGGGACCCAGGATTCATCCCTCTTGGTGCATGTTCCACAGGCACCTGGAAGTGTCTATTCTGCTGTTATTGAGTGGCATGCTCCTTCTGCATTAGGTCTTATTGATCAATTGTGTTATTCAAATCTTGCTTCTCTTCTAGCTGGTAGTTCGGTCAGTTGCTGAGAGAAGAGCATCGGAGTCTCTGACTACCACGGTTGGTTTTTCAGTTTCTCTTCTTATTTCTACCCGCTTGTACTTCCTGTGTTTTAAGGCTGTATTACTTGATGCATACTCATTCAGGATTGCCTTGTCTCCATGTGGATTCCTTCCTTTGTCATTAGGTTAATGTTCCTCCAGAGAAGGCAATGGCACCCCACTCCAGTCCTCTTGCCTGGAAAATCCCATGGATGGAGGAGCCTGGAAGGCTGCAGTCCATGGCGTTGCTGAGGGTCGGACACAACTGAGCGACTCACTCTCACTTTTCACTTTCATGCATTGGAGAAGGAAATGGCAACCCACTCCAGTGTTGCCTCCAGTCTGCCGTCTATGGGGTCGCACAGAGTTGGAAACGACTGAAGTGACTTAGCAGCAGCAGCAGCAGTAATGTTCCTCTTTTCTTTTACTTATATTATTTGCTCTGAAGTCAACTTTACCAAATATTAATATCACTCCAGCATTTGCATGGAATATATTCTCCATCTTTTTATTTTCAACCAACCTATATTCTTGAATTGAAACATAGTTTCTTGTAAATAACATATAGTTGGGTTAATTTTTATCCAGTTTGTTAATTTCTGTCTTATACTGGTGCATTTAAATTATTTATATTTAAGGTAATTATTAAAGTGTTAGTTTTTAAGCCTATCATTTTATTATTAGAGTGTTCATTTATTTGTTCATTGTTTTCTGTTCATTTATTCTGGTCACATTCCTCCATCCTTGATTCTTGATTCCCTTTAGATTTCTTGAATATTTTATAGGGAAGCATTTTGATTTATTGATAGTGTTTTTGCATGTATCTCTCTGTGTAGTCTTTATAGTGGTTGTTCTGAGTATTACAATATGCTTATAACAGACTAATGGCAGTCTATAGTTATCAAATCTTTATCATTTCAAGTCAGATTGGAAACCTGTTTCCACTAGGTCTCTTTATCTTCCCCACTTTTAAATATCATTGTCCTGGGTATCAGCTAGTGTGATGATTACTATTTAAATCATCAAAAAAAAGGCGGGGGAGGAGCTAAGATGGTGGACGAGTAGGACAGGGAGAATACTTTCTCCTCCACAAAGCCATTAAAAGAACATTTGAATGCTGACTAAATTCTACAAAACAACTTCTGAATGCCGGCAGAGGACATCAGGCACTTAGAAAGACAATTCATTGTCTTCAAAAGGAGAAAACGAGCCCTGCGGTAACTCCTCTTGTGGAGAAGCGGCGTGGACACCAGCATTTGCTATTAGCAAGCGGCGGCTGGGCTAGGAGGAGCAGCGCGCCCTGCATCGCTTTGAGAAAGGATTTGCCCTGGCTGTCTCAAGCGCTATCTGAGCTAAATAACCAGACTGTTGGTTATCTACTACATCAAGGACCAGCCCTAACTTGGGACATCACCAGGACTACGTGAGGAACAGGGGACTGCACTGAGATAGACAGCTGCAGGCCGTCCCACTCCGGTGACAGGCAGCCAGGGCCGGAGGCGGGCAGTCACAGCCCTAGAGAGACACTGTCTGCAGAACTCTAGGTAGGTTTCTGTGCTAACTCACGCTTCTTGGGGCTCTGGATGGTCAACATCTG
This sequence comes from Tragelaphus eurycerus, assembly GCA_935064755.1. Classification (NCBI taxonomy): domain Eukaryota; kingdom Metazoa; phylum Chordata; class Mammalia; order Artiodactyla; family Bovidae; genus Tragelaphus; species Tragelaphus eurycerus. The sequence continues at coordinate 20,012,456 of CAKXYN010000002.1, read as the reverse complement.
CCTGAGAAAGTGCGCCAGTTGTATACCCAGAAAACTGAGTGGCGGGGAGGCGATAAGTCACAGCAGCTGTGCTCACTAAACATTTCATCACCTGTGCTACTCGGATCTGGGAAGGGCATAAAATGCAGACTCAACCGAGTCTGTGCTTCTGAGGATTATCCAAGTGCCTGAACCTGGCCAGCTTAAATTTGGGTGTTCATCTCTGCCCCCTTTGTAATAGGGCAGAGATCAGATATTGAAAAGACCTGTAAACTGTCTCAAGAAAGAGAATTCAACAAATTACCAGAATATAGTAAGGACACTTTAAACTTGGCAATTTTAACAAAATGAAGAGACTAAAGAATACCCAGCAGCTAAAGGAACAGGATAGATGCCCACCAAACCAAACCAAAGAGGAAGAGATAGGGAATTTACCTGATAAAGAATTCCGAATAATGATTGTGAAATTAATCCAAAATCTCGAAATCAAAATGGAATCACAGTTAAAGAGTGTGGAGACAAGGACTGAGAAGATGCAAGAAAGGTTTAACAAGGACCTAGAAGAAATAAAAAAGAATCAACGCATAATGAATAATGTAATAAATGAGATCCAAAACATCCTGGAGGCAACAAATAGTAGAATAACAGAGGCAGAAGATAGGATTAGCGAATTAGAAGATAGAATCCTAGAAATAAATGAATCAGAGGAGCAAAAAGAAAAACGAATCAAAAGAAATGAGGACAATCTCAGAGACCTCCAGGATAACATTAAACGCTACAACATTCGAATCATAGGAGTTCCAGAAGAAGAAGATAAAAAGAAAGACCATGAGGAAATACTTGAGGAGATAATAGTTGAAAACTTCCCTAAATTGCAGAAGGAAATTACCACTCAAGTTCAAGAAATCCAGAGAGTCCCTAACAGGATAAACCCAAGGCGAAACACCCCAAGACACATATTAATCAAATTAACAAAGATTAAATATAAAGAACAAATATTAAAAGCAGCGAGGGAAAAACATCAAATAACTCACAAGGGAATTCCCATACGGATAACAGCTGATCTTTCAATAGAAACTCCAAGCCAGGAGGGAATGGCAGGACATAATTAAAATGATGAAAGAAAATAACTTACAGCCTAGATTATTGTATCCAGCAAGGATCTCATTCAAATATGAAGGAGAAATCAAAAGCTTCACAGATAAGCAAAAGCTGAGAGAATTTAGCACCACTAAACCATTTCTCCTACAAAAACTAAAGGACATTCTCTAGATAGGAATCATTAAAAGGGTGTATAAATTCAAACCCAAAACAATAAAGTAAATCCTATTTATCAATAATTGCTTTAAACGTTAATGGGATGAATGCCCTAATCAACAGACAAAGACTGGCTGAATCGACATAAAAAACAAGACCCCTACATACCTTGTCTACAAGAGATAACCAAAAGACTAAAATGGGTCAAATGGATACAAAAACTAGACCCCTATATATGTTGTCTACAAGACAACCACCTTAAAATAGGGGATATATACTGACTGAAAATGAAGGGCTGGAAAAAGATTTTCTATGCAATTATGGACCAAAAGAAAACAGGAGTAGCAATACTCATATCAGATAAAATTGACTTTAAAGATTCTGAAAAGGAGACAATCAAGGTTATACATAATGACTTAAAGGAACAATCCAAAAAGAAGTTATAACAATTATAAATATATATGCACCCAACATTGGAGCATTGATATATCTAAGACAAACATTAATTAATATGATAGAAGAAATATGCTACAATACAATAATAGTGGGAGACTTTAACACCCCACTCATACAATCTGGCTGTAATAGACAAAGTAAACAGAAAAACATATTTACTTATGAGCCTCAAAAAATTCAGTTCACTCAGGAGAGTTTAAAAAAAAATTGACTTATTTGTTCACTCTGTAAAGCTTTATTGACTATTTTATGGGACTGGTACCACTTTGGGTAGTAGGGAGGAAGAAGTGACAAATGTGATCCTGTCCTAAATAATATATACTGGTAAAGATAGACCTACCAATACAAAATACCAAGATGTGCCTAAGATGAGGACACCCAAACTGGACTTTTAGTTTCCTGAACTTTTCATTTCCAGATTGAACCTCCTAATATAGGATGAATTCAATATGATTTTTTTAAGTGTTCTTTGTGATTAAAAACAGAAAGCCATTAGATAAGAAATTACATATACTCCTCCCCACCATCATTCCCCTTCTTTCTTCCCATTTCCCTCCCACCCTCATTGATCCTTTCCTTTGTCCATTTTCCCCTGCAAAAAAAAAAAAAAAAGCAGCAGCATGAAAAAATGCTAGCCTATTTTATGTAACTATATTCCTAAATATTCCACTGTTCGTTCTTTCTTCTTCATCCTCCAAGATTCTTTTGTCATCACCTTTCTGACTGAAGAACTCTCAGACAATCTTTAGGAGTAGGTCTGCTACACACAGTCTTTTACTTTTCCTTCATCTGAGAATGGCTTTTATTCCCCCATCATTCCTGAACAATAGTCTCACGGGATATAGAATTTATGGTTGACAATTTTTTTCTTTCACCCCATGAAAAGTGTTCTGCTCATTTCTGGCCCTTGTGATTTCAGGTAAGAGGGCCATTTTCGTGTGGGTTAGGGTTCCCTATAGTATTGCATTCTCTCTCTACCGCTCCTTCAACACATCTTTCTTTGCCTATGATTTTCACAAGTTTATTTATAATGGATTCATGGATGTGTTGGGGTTTATCCTACTTGGTATTTGTTCAGTTTCTTGAATCTGTGTGTTTGTGCTGTTCATCAAATTTGAGCGGCTTTCACCCAACATGTGTTTAAATTCTCTTTCTGCCCCAGTCTCTCTCCTTCTGCTTCTAAGACTCCTTTAATGTGAGTGCTCAGTCTCTGTTATTGTCTCAGGCAACCCTGAGGCTTTGTCCACTTTTTCCAGCCTATTTACTCTCAATTGTTCAGGTCAGTTGAATTTTATTGATCCATCCCCAAGTTTATCAACTTTATCCTTAGTTGTTTCTACTCTACTCTTGAGCCCATCCAATAATTTGTTCTCTGTTGTTGCTGTTGTTTGTTTGTTAAAAACTTCCATTTCTTTGCTGAGATTTTCTATTTTTAAAATTTATTTTTCAATAAAATTTCCAATATATCACTGTAGCATTTCTCTGATGCCTGCTTTGCAGCTCTTACCAGACAATTCCAATGACTGATTCATTTTGGTGTGGGTGTCAATAGATTGTTTTTATCTCACTAATTCTGTGATTTTCTTGGTTCTTGGTAATGTTTGTTGTATCTTGCATATTTTGTCTATTACATAAGCAGACTCTGGGTCCTATTTAATCTTTCATTTTTGCAGGCAGCCACCCTGGTTAGGTTTAGCATGCAGTTCTTCGGCTGCTTTGCAGGCTTCAATTCTAGTGGAAGTTTAATTTGCAGAGACTTTCTGGGTTAGTTGCTGTCCTTTGTTTATCAGATGCTGCTAGATTTCCTCCTCACCCTCTTGTAATGCCTGAGAAGAAGAAGGGTTAGCCACAAGCTGGCGATCCAGGAGGAAAGTGTATAATAGGATTCTACCAACTAGCCACTCCTCCTGTCAGAGCAATGTAGGGGACTTGGGCTGGAGGACAAACACTCCCTGGACCAGGCTGCTTGTTGAGAATGGGACATTTTTCTCACCTGCCCCTGTTGCAGAAACCAGTAATTGAGAAACCAAGCACCACACTTGAAGAGTTGGAGAACTCAGGTTTATTACGCCGGTGGGCCCAGAGGAGTTAACACTCCAAGCTCTGAGCCCCGAACAAAGGGGTTACAGAGTTGTTATACACAGACAGGCATGATTAAGCGGGTATGTGGGTTTGCAGGGGCTGGGTGATTGCAAAGAGCAGGACAAGGGTGAGTGAGGTAAGTTCCACTTCCTAGTATTGTGAGTCCCCACTTTCTGAGACCTATGTGATCCAGACTTTGCAAGGAGCAAGCTGTGTTACAGAGGCAGAAAGAGCAGAAGGTTATAAAATTTTAACTTTTCCTCTTCACCCACACTGGTGTCTCCTGGTAGAAAAGGGGAACTTCGGACCTAGGAAGGAAGGAGGGAAGCCCTGGCTTCAGGGCTCCCCATCCGTCTGCCTGGGGTGATGTCTAGATTATTGGATGCTCTTAGGGAGTCTCCCATCAGTCCAAGTGAGAGATGCCCCCATTTGGGCCACCTTCTGTTGCTAGGGTGGAGAGGGGAAACCTCTATCAGGTTGTGTGTGTGTGTGTCGGCGGGGGGGGGGGGGGGGGAGGAACGGGACGCGTACCAGACACCCTGCCATGGTACTCTTCCTGCTGTCTTGAGGTTTTAGTAAAGCTCACCACCTTCCCTCTAGAGCACCTTTTTGTTTGTCATTGTGTTTAACCAGGACCACAAGTTTGGCTTTTTAAAATATAAACTTTACAAACTCGAAATGCTTGAATGAGGCAGAGGTGAGTCACTGTGTTACGTATGTCAATCATGCCCTGGACCCCCATTGCTTCTAACACAGTGCAAGGATTTTTTAAATGTACAGTTTCATAATGTAAAATGCAGAAAGGGGGACGAGGGAGAATGTCTGTTTGCATGTAGATGTGTCATTAAAAATATTCAAAGGATGAGGGACAAGAACGAGGAAAATGAGCAAAGAACATTCACAGAAAGGGAAACCCAAAGACCACTTAAAGTTTTACAAAATGACCCAAACGTGCTTATAATTAAGAAATTATAACAAGAAGCAAAATAGCACACTTTTCCTCCAAGTTATAGATGCCATCACACTTGGTAATGTATTTTACTTTTGAAGTCATTTAGTTCAATTCAATCACTCAGTAATGTCTGACTCTTTGTGACCCCAGGAACCCCAGCACACCAGGCCTCCCTGTCCATCACGAATTCTGAGTTCACCCAAACCCATGTCCATTGAGTCAGTTATGCCATCAAACCATCTCATCCTCTGTTTATCCCCTTCTCCCCCTGCCCTCAATCTTTCCCAACATCAGGGTCTTTTCCAATGAGTCAGCTCTTTGCATCAGGTAGCCAAAGTATTGGAGTTTCAGCTTCAACATCAGTCCTTCCAATGAACACCCAGACCTGATCTCCTTTAGGATGGACTGGTTGGATCTCCTTGAAGTCCAAGGGACTCTCAAGAGTCTTCTCCAACACCACAGTTCAAAAGCATCAATTCTTCAGCACTAAGCTTCCTTTTTAGTCCAACTCTTACATCCATACATGACTACTGGAAAAACAATAGCCTTGACTAGATCGACCTTTGTTGGCAAAGTAATATCTCTGCTTTTCAATATGCTGTGTAGGTTGGTCACAACTTTCCTTCCAAGGAGTAAGCATCTTTTTATTTCATGGCTATAATCACCATCTGCAGTGATTTTGGAGCCCAGAAAAATAAAATCAGCCACTGTTTCCACTGTTTCCCCATCTATTTGCCATGAAGTGATGGGACCAGATGCCATGATCTTAGTTTTCTGAATGTTGAGCTTTAAGCCAACTTTTTCACTCTCCTCTTTCACTTTCATCAAGAGGCTCTTTAGTTCTTCTTCACTTTCTGCCATAAGGGTGGTGTCATCTGCATATCTGAGTTTACTGATATTTCTCCCATTAGAAAATAAGAATCTTGGATATAAATGCTTGGTAGGTGAGAGTACACAGTATACCTTTTTGTCCCCAATTAGGCAACATTGGCAGTTCCTCTAGGTCTTAAATTATAGCTGTGCAGAAATATACATGGGTTCCCTTTGTCTGAAACATCTCAATTTTAAGAACTTTTATGGACACATACATACTCCACATGCACAGAGAGATACACGCATTTGAAGTAGAATTCTGTGTGGTAGGAAACGACTGGAAAGCAGCCTGAATATATAAACTCTGCAGAGTTTATAAATAATGGTTAAATAAATTAAGGCTCATTGAAACAAAGAAACGCAATATAGTCATTAAAATAGTCTCCAAGTGATGAAACAAAATGTCCTCTAGAATTATCCCATGAAAGAAGCTAAATGAGAAAATGTGTCAACCTTCTGCTCCCATGGATGTTAAAATAAAGAATGGAGCAGAGCATTTCACTTAGTCACGGCAATGCTTGCATAGTCATGTCTGGACTGATGGACTCAGAGGAAGCAGGGGCAGTGATGGGGAAACTCAGAACCCAGAGTGGCGAGCAGAGAGGAAACACACTTGCACCAGGATAGCATTTTATAGCATTTGAATTTTTACTTTAAATAAATATTTTTCTGAAAAATAGTATCTTTTAAAATGGACTTTTGAGGGTAGAATATGAAATTTCATTAAGTAAAATGAGAGAATAATAAATAAGAAACACATATCTCCCCAGAGAACAGATAATTTTTCCAAACCTATTTATCTAAAATAAACAAATAAAAAACCCAATCATTTGCCATTAAAGAACTTCCCAGAAGTTGTTTGTATAATTTTATAAGGGTGCCATTAAGAAATGAACATAGTTTGTAAGTAAACTTACCTGGAACTAACTTTCTGATTTAAATAAGGCTTTCTTTTCAAATGATTAGAGTTAAGAAAATTTTTAGACAGAATTAAAGTGTTTTTATTTTTTTTAGTGTTCTCTTGTCTATAATAATTGTGTTGCCAGAATGAATATAAAATGCATCTTTTATTACTTTATTTTATCACTTTATTCACTTTTTTAAATGTTTTATGGAAGTGTAGTTGATTTACAATATTGTGTTAGTTTCTGGTTACAACAAAGTGATTCAAGTGTGTGTGTGTGTATATATGTGTATCAGATCAGATCAGATCAGTCGCTCAGTCGTGTCCGACTCTTCCCGACCCCATGAACTGCAGCACGCCAGGCCTCCCTGTCCATCACCAGCTCCCGGAGGTCACCCAGACTCACACCCATCAAGTCAGTGATGCCATCCAGCCATCTCATCCTCTGTCGTCCCCTTCTCCTCCTGCCCTCAATCCCTCCCAGCATCAGAGTCTTCTCCAATGAGTCAACTCTTAGCATGAGGTGGCCAAAATACTGGAGTTTCAGCTTTAGCATCATTCCTTCTAAAGAAATTCCAGGATTGATCTCCTTCAGAATGGACTGGTTGGATCTTCTTGCAGTCCAAGGGACTCTCAAGAGTCTTCTCCAACACCACAGTTCAAAAGCATCACTTCTTCAGTGCTCAGCCTTCTCCACAGTCCAGCTCTCACATTCATACATGACCACAGGAAAGACCATAGCCTTGACCAGGCGAACCTTTGTTGGTAAAGTAATGTCTCTGTTTTTGAATATGCTATCTAGGTTGGTCATAACTTTCCTTCCAAGGAGTAAGCGTCTTTTAATTTCATGGCTGCATTCACCATCTGCAGTGATTTTGGAGCCCAGAAAAACAAAGTCTGACACTGTTTCCACTGTTTCTCCATCTATTTCCCATGTAGTGATGGGACCAGATGCCATGATCTTCGTTTTCTGAATGTTGAGCTTTAAGCCAACCTTTTCACTCTCCACTTTCACTTTCATCAAGAGGCTTTTCAGCCCCTCTTCACTTTCTGCCATAAGGGTGGTGTCATCTGCATATCTGAGGTTATTGATATTTCTCCCAGCAATCTTGATTCCAACTTGTGTTTCTTCCAGTCCAGCATTTCTCATGATGTACTCTGCATATAAGTTAAATAAACATGGTGACACTATGCAGCCTTGACGTACTCCTTTTCCTATTTGGAACCAGTCTGTTGTTCCATGACCAGTTCTAACTGTTGCTTCCTGACCTGCATACAGATTTCTTAAGAGGCAGATCAGGTGGTCTGGTATTCCCATCTCTCTCAGAATTTTCCATAGTTTATTGTGATCTACACAGTCAAAGGCTTTGGCATAGTCAATAAAGCAGAAATAGATGTTTTTCTGGAACTCTCTTGCTTTTTCCATGATCCAGCGGATGTTGGCAATTTAATCTCTGGTTCCTCTGCCTTTTCTAAAACCAGCTTGAACATCAGGAAGTTCACGGTTCACATATTACTGAAGCCTGGCTTGGAGAATTTTGGGCATTACTTTACTAGTGTGTGAGATGAGTGCAATTGTGTGGTAGTTTGAGCATTCTTTGGCATTGCCTTTCTTTGGGATTGGGATGAAAACTGACCTTTTCCAATTTTGTGGCCACTGCTGAGTTTTCCAAATTTGCTGGCATATTGAGTGCAGCACTTTCACAGCATCATCTTTCAGGACTTGGAATAGCTCCACTGGAATTCCATCACCTCCACTAGCTTTGTTCGTAGTGATGCTTTCTAAGGCCCATTTGACTTCACATTCCAAGATGTCTGGCTACGCATATATATATGTATGTATATGGGGCTAACCTGGCAGCTCAGTCGGTAAGGAATCTGCCAGCAGTGAAGGAGACCCAGGTTCGAGCCGGGAAAATGGCAACCCATCCTAGCATTCTTGCCTGAGAAATCCCAAGGACAGAGGAGTTTTGTGGGCTATAGTCTATGGAGTTGCAAAGAGTTAGACACTATTTAGCAACTATATATACATATATATATATATATATATATAAACTGTTGCTGAAGCTCCAACACTTTGGCCACCTGAAAACTGATTCATTGGGAAAGACCCTGATGCTGGGAAAGATTGAAGTTAGGAGGAGAAGGGGACAACAGAGGATGAGATGGTTGGATGGCATCACCAACTCTATGGACATGAGTTTGAGCAAGCTCTGGGAGGTGATGATAGACAAAGAGGCCTGGTGTGTAGTCCATGGGTCTTGAAGAGTCAGACATGACTGATCGACTGAACTGAACTGAAAATAATATATCTTCTTTTTTCAGGTTCTTTTCACTTACATGTTAGTACAAGATATTGAGTATAGTTCCCTGTGCTATATAGTAGGTCCTTTTAGTTATTTATTTTCTATATAGTACTGTGTGTATGTTAATTTATGAGGCTGTTTAATTTTCAAATTCCAGCCCAAATTTGAAACTCAGAGTTTCAGAAATCAAATTGGTAATGCTGTAAATAAATACTAGAACATGAACAGACACTCGGGAGCAAGAAAAACCCAATGACACTCCCATTGGGAGTGTCAGTGTAGACCTGAGGCAGCCTCCTGGTGGAGAAGTGGGCCTGTCTGTGCAGGTTCCAGCATGGACTGGGCAATGGGCCCCTCTCACAGAGGCTAAGGGAGTCCCTGTGAATTAGGGACAGGAGTGTTCCTCTCCAGGAAGAGATGGTAATCCTCAATGCTGATGAAGTCAGACACTGCTTGTTCTGTGTTCAGGAATTCACTTGTTATTTTCAGATTTTGTACCCTTGGGGCATGACGGGTTGATTCAATGTTCCCTAAAACTATTTGTATATCATCACTGCACATCAAATTTTAATGTGAATGGTTACAAATGATACTGAAAATAACCTGTCAGCTTTGCTAAGGGGATGAACAAGCCAGGGGTGGGGGCAATGGCGATGGTGGTTAGTATTTATTCTCAGATCAGATCAAATGAGTTCTCAGAGGACACATTTAAGAAAAAAAGTAATCATTTCTTTTTTTTTTTCTTTTGAGAAAATGAGCCATGCCATTAAGCACAGGGACACAGATGAAATCAAGGCACTGAGTAGCGTGATGTCTGTCTGTACCAGGTGTCTGTCTGTACCAGGTAGAGTCTTAGACTAACAGAAAGACACATGTATCCAGGCAGTGAAAAATGTGCCTGGATCCATAATTCCCTGGGAAACCCACACACACAAAATCCCTTCTGAGCTCCATGAGAGAGATCATCAGAAGACATGTGCATTCCCTGGGGTGTGTCGGGATGACCCACAGGGCCTGGGCAAAGCTGCCCACGTACCTGGTGGGGCCAGCTGTCGACTCCTCTTCTCAGGGAGGCTGAGTCTGAGTAATGGGGCCCTGGCGCCTCTCCCGCTGGGTGGTGTGGCCCCTCTAGCCTGGAGCAGGAGAGCTGCTTTGTAGATTAAATCGACACTTTGCACCCCGCCCTGAAGCCAGCAGAGCTGTTTCCAGGGGCAGCTTTGGGTTGAACTGTGCTGGCTGCATGGTTTCACCCAAGCCTGGCCATTGTTATAAATGTGGATGAGCTCCACTGCATGTCAAGGCAGCCTGGAATCTGGACATCTGTACCATTTCTTTTGTTCTTAACCAGGGAGTCTTTGAAAACCAAGCCTTCCCTTACTCTCATAAAAAGAGAATGACAGTCTGTGAAACACAGCAGGTATTCAATAAATATCAGTGCCCTTCTTCTTCAGAGATTGTAGTAAACCTTTATTAACAGAGGTAAAGTTTGCAAAGTTAATATTCAGTCCACCTCTGCTGAATCTGAATCATTGCTAGAAGAAAGGCAAGGCAAGGATGCTTCCCTCTCTAGTTAGGGGTGCTTAGGAGACTCCGAATTACAGGTGTAAAGGTGAGCCTGTCTCTGTGAACAGAAAAGTTGATTTTCAAGTCACCAATGGTCCCAGAATTGAAGGTTCCTGCTTATCCAGTGGCAGAGGAGTAGAAAGCCAGAACTGTGAGGTCTCTAATATCACTGGGTTCCAGCAAAATGAAATCATATGAAAATTGGCCAAGTGCAAAGTTATATCAAGGGCAAGGCAGAGGGAATTCCCCTGCCCACACACAGGAGATAAAGGGTGCATTGCCTGGACAAAACTTTAAAAAAACAATAAAGCTGAATAAAAGTCAGTCTGGTTATTACTGTCACTGTTTTCAGGCAATTTTAAAAGTGATAAAATACTCCTTCACCCAAATATGTTGGTTCTGTGGTTGGAAGATTCTGCTACAAGCTCTAGTTTCTGGAGTCAATTTGTAAGACATAGAAATCCTTTGAGTTTGATTTGAGTGCCATGCGTGTGACAGTCCTTGGAGACCACACACTCTTGAGGAAAGCAGTCAGCAGCACATTCAGAATCAGCAATGATGGCACAGTGATTAGAAAAGCAGAGAAACAGCTATTTTGCTTGGATTCCATCATTCTGGATAACTATGGAATTCTTTGTTGCTGTTGTTCAGCAGGTAAGTCATATCCAACTCTTTACCACCCCATGGACTGCAGAACACCAGGCCTCACTGTCCCTCTCTGTCTCCCAGAGTTTGCCCAAGTTCGTGTCCATTGAATCAGTGATGCCATCCAACCATCTCATCCTCTGTCACCCTCTTCTCCTTTTGCTCTCAATCTTTCCCAGCATCAGGGTCTTTTCCAATAAGTTGGCTCTTCACATCAGGTAGCCAAAGTATTAGAGCTTCAGCTTCAGCATCAGTCCTTCCAATGACTATTCAGGGTTGATTTGCTTTAGGATTGACTGGTTTGACCTCCTTTCAGTCCAAGGAACACTGAAAAGTCTTCTCTGGCACCACAATTCGAAAGCATCAATTCTTCAGCACTCAGCTTTCTTTATGGTTCAACTCTAACATCCGTACATGACTACTGGGAAAACCATAGTTTTGACTATAGGGATGTTTGTTTGGCAAAGAGATGGTTCTGCTTTTTTATGTGATGTCTAGGTTTGTCATGGCTTTCTTATAGCTCAGTTGGTGAAGAATCTGCCTGCAATGCAGGAGACCCCACTTCGATTCCTGGGTTGGGAAGATCCACTGGAGAAGGGATAGGCTACCCACCCCAATATTCTTGGGCTTCCCTTGTGGCTTAGCTGGTAAAGAATCCGCCTGCAATGTGGGAGACCTGGGTTCGATCCCTGGGTTGGGAAGATCCCCTGAGATGGGAAAGGTGACCCATTCCAGTATTCTGGCCTGGAGAATTTCGTGGACTACATAGGCCATGGGGTCACAAAGAGTCGGACATGACTGAGTGACTTGCACTTTCACTTCTTTTCTTCTAAAGAGCAAATTTCTTTTAATTTCATGGCTATAGTCACCATCCACTGTGATTTTGGAACCCTAGAAAATAAAATCTGTTACTGCTTCCACTTTTCCCCCTTGTATGTGCAATTAAGTGATGGGACCAGATGCCATGATCATAGTTTTTTGAATATTGAGTTTTAAGTCAGTTTTTTCACTCTCCTCTTTGATCTTCATCAAGAGGCTCTTTAGGTTCCTCTTTGCTTTCTGCTTTTAAAGTGGTATCATGCATATCTGAGGCTGCTGATATTTCTCCCAGCAGGTCTGGCTTTTTACATGATGTACTCTGCATAGAGGTTAAATAAGCAGAGTGACAATATATAGCCTTGACATACTCCTTTCCCAGTTTTGAATAGGTCTGTTGTTGCACGTTCAGCTCTAAGTGTTACTTCATCACAGAGAATTCATCCATGTCCTCTTAAAATTTCCGCATGTCCTTTGGTAACTTCTCCTTCATCTCATGCCTCACCACCACCTCATCTCACTCTTCCCACCCCCATTCTCAGGCAAACAGTGACCCTTTTTCTGTCATTATAAACTAGTTTTCCTTTCTAGAATTTTTTATTAATTGGGCAGTACAGAATGTATTCTTCTTCGTTTTAGACCGTATCTTTTCCACTAAACCAAAGGTGTAAGAAAAAGAGAGAATGTGACAAAGTTAAGTCACTAAAATAAGTAAGTGAAAAGTAGAAACCTCCTTAGTTTTGTAATTTAAAAAAAAATAGGCCACATTTCTTTACAGACTGTGCTCATGAAAGAGGACCAGTCTTGCTTCGTTCATCTCAACTGTTGTTCACAGCCTCAAACCAAAGCATCTTATCCTCTACTTCTCTCCATGTGGAGAAATGCCTTTCATTATGGATTTTGAAAGTTCTCAGTGGATGCAATTTATTGCAATAAACTATCATAAATCTTGAAAGGACTGAGTCTTAGATCACTGCCCAAACTCTAGTACTATCATTTTCTACTTAGAAAAGTTTGTTTTTGTTTCTTTGTAGTGATGAAATTCTTATATACAAACCAAGAACATGGCAAACAACAAACCCTCAATAAATCATGGTGTTTATTATTTTTAATTCAATAAACAAAAGTCATTAGTGTCTTGTCTCCCTGTGTTTGTGATCAACACCTATAGAACCTGTGCCCTAAAGAAAGGAAAGAAGAGATAAACTAATTTAGCTTCTGCTCTGTACCCAATCTTATGTCAGGCCCTTTGTGATCTCACTTAATCTTCTCAACAACCTTGTGCAAAGGTGGCTTGCTTCCACAAAGATGAAATAACTCACAGAAAGATTTAAGAGCTCAACCAAGCTTGTATAATTAATAAGAGGTAGAGATAAGTTTCAGGCTTTCGGGGTGGCTCAGTGGTAAAGAACCCACCTGCCAACACAAGAGACACAAGTTTCATCTCTGGGTCAGGAAGATCCCCTGGAGAAGGAAATGACCATCTACTCCAGTATTCTTGCCTCGAAAATCCCAAGGACAGAGTTGCCTGGCAGGCTATAGTTCAAGGGATTGCAAAGAGTTGGACATGCCTGAGCAACTGAGTGCACACACACAGAGCTAAGTTTCAAACCAAAGACTTATCAACACTTTTTTTTTCCCAGTCTACAAGCATTTCACATGGAAAGAAAGCTAATTAATGCATGTTCTCTCCAGTCTCTGAGCCACTATTTTGTGTAGGCATTTTTGTAAGTGATTTTCTTGGTCTCCACCAGTAAACCAGTGAGACAGTGTGCCATTATTTGACTCTACAGACAATGATATTGGTAAGTAGACCAGAGTTTTAACCTATATGTTTTTGTCTATGTCTGAAGTTTCACACACTTTTGTTTAGATTCAGCCTTCTAACTCATGCATAATTAATTTTGTAATACATCAAAGGATATACTACAACTGATTCCACTTTTAACATGTGATTGGACATTTGGAGAATTTTTACATATCTTCTATTAAAAAAACACTGTAAAATATTAATATATCTGTACATAGAACTTTTTCTATACATGACATTACTATCTCCAAGCAAAATTTATAGTTCAAGTACTTTTAACTCTAGGGTAACCACTATACCATGATTTTTTGTAACGATTTATTTAAAAGACTAAATCATAAGTCAACTGAGGAGATAAAATGAAACCTTATAAAATGCTCAATTAAACCTAGAGAAGGTAGAAAAAAAATGGAAACAGAAAAAAAAAAAAAAAAAGGACTATGGAACAAATATGAAGCAGCTTGTGAGATGGGATTAATCCAATCATACCAATAAGCACTTGCAATGTGAGCATTATAAATAAACACACTAATCAAAAAATGGGCTGTTAGAATAGATTTTTTTAAAGTTATCTGCATGGCATCTACAAGAAACTCACATTAAATATAAAGACATATGGGTTTCCCAGGTGCCACTAGTGGTAAAGAAACTGCCTGCAATGCAAGAGACTTAAGAGATGCAGGTTTGACCCTGGATTGGGAAAATCCCCTGGAGGAAGGCATGACAACCCACTCCAATTTTCCTTTTTTTATATATATATATAAATTTATTTATTTTAATTGGAGGTTAATTACTTTACAATATTGCATTGGTTTTGCCATACATCAACATGAATCTGCCACAGGTATACACTTGTTCCTCATCCCGAACCCCCCTCCCTCCTCCCTCCCTGTACCATCCCTCTGGGTTATCCCAGTGCACCAGCCCCAAGCAACCAGTATCATGCATTGAACTTGGACTGGTGATTCGTTTCATATTATGATATTATACATGTTTCAATGCCATTCTCCCAAATCATCCTACCCTCTCCCTCTCCCACAGAGTCCAAAAGACTGTTCTATACATCAGTGTCTCTTTTGCTGTCTCGCATACAGGGTTATCATTACCATCTTTCTAAATTCCATATATATGTGTTAGTATACTGTATTGGTGTTTTTCTTTCTGGCTTACTTCACTCTGTATAATAGGCTCCAGTTTCATCCACCTCATTAGAACTGATTCAAATGTATTCTTTTTAATGGCTGAGTAATACTCCATTGTGTATATGTACCACTGATTTCTTATCCATTCATCTGCTGATGGACATCTAGGTTCCTTCCATGTCCTGGCTATTATAAACAGTGCTGAGATGAACATTGGGGTACACATGTCTCTTTCAATTCTGGTTTCCTTGGTGTGTATGCCCAACAGTGGGATTGCTGAGTCATAAGGCAGTTCTATTTCCAGTTTTTTAAGGAATCTCCACACTGTTCTCCATAGTGGCTGTACTAGTTTGCATTCCCACCAACAGTGTAAGAGGGTTCCCTTTTCTTCACACCCTCTCCAGCATTTATTGCTTGTAGACTTTAGGATCACAGCCATTCTGACTGGCGTGAAATGGTACCTCATAGTGGTTTTGATTTGCATTTCTCTGACAATGAGTGATGTTGAGCATCTTTTCATGTGTTTGTTAGCCATCTGTATGTCTTCTTTGGAGAAATGTCTATTTAGTTCTTTGGCTCATTTTTTGATTGGGTCATCTATTTTTCTGGAATTGAGCTGTAGGAGTTGCTTGTATATTTTTGAGATTAGTTGTTTGTCAGTTGCTTCATTTGCTACTATTTTCTCCCATTCTGAAGGCCATCTTTTCACCTTGCTTATAGTTTCCTTTGTTGTACAGAAGCTTTTAAGTTTAATTAGGTCCCATTTGTTTATTTTTGCTTTTATTTCCAATATTCTGGGAGGTGGGTCATAGAGGATCCTGCTGTGATGTATGTCGGAGAGTGTTTTGCCTATGTTCTCCTCTAGGAGTTTTATAGTTTCTGGTCTTACAATTAGATCTTTAATCCATTTTGAGTTTATTTTTTTGTATGTGTTAGAAAGTGTTCTAGTTTCATTCTTTTACAAGTGGTTGACCAGTTTTCCCAGCACCAATTTTAAAGAGATTGTCTTTAATCCATTGTATATTCTTGCCTCCTTTGTCAAAGATAAGGTGTCCATAGGTGCATGGATTTTATCTCTGGGCTTTCTATTTTGTTCCATTGATCTATATTTCTGTCTTTGTGCCAGTACCATACTGTCTTGATGACTGTGGCTTTGTAGTAGAGCCTGAAGTCAGGCAGATTGATTCTTTCAGTTCCATTCTTCTTTCTCAAGATTGCTTTGGCTATTCAAGGTTTTTTGTATTTCCATACAAATTGAGAAATTATTTGTTCTAGCTCTGTGAAAAATACCATTGGTAGCTTGATAGGGATTGCCTTGAATCTGTAGATTGCTTTGGGTAGTATATTCATTTTCACTATATTGATTCTTCCCATCCATGAACATAGTATTGTTCTCCATCTATTAGTGTCCTCTTTGATTTCTTTCACCAGTGTTTTATAGTTTTCTATATATAGGTCTTTAGTTTCTTTAGGTAGATATATTCCTAAGTATTTTATTCTTTTCATTGCAATGGTGAATGGAATTGTTTCCTTAATTTCTCTATTTTCTCATTACTAGTGTATAGGATAAATCCAATTTTCTTGTACGGAGAATCCCATGGACTGAGGAGCCTGGCGGGCTGCAGAGACAAACATGACTGCTGCTGCTGCAGCTAAGTCGCTTCTGTCGTGTCCAACTCTGTGCGACCCCATAGATGGCAGCCCATCAGGCTCCACCATCCCTGGGATTCTCCAGGCAAGAACACTGAAGTGGGTTGCCATTTCCTTCTCCAATGCATGAAAGTGAAAAGTGAAAATGAAGTCGCTCAGTCATGTCCAACCCTTTGTGACCCCACGGACTGCATCTTACCAGGCTCCTCTGTTCATGGGATTTTCCAGGCAAGAGTACTGGAGTGGGGTGCCATTGTCTTCTCCGCAGACATGACTGAAGTGACTTAACACACATGGGTTTGTGTGGTCCGGGAGTGGGTGATGGACAGGGAGGCCTGGCATGCTGTGGTTCATGGGGTCACAAAGATTCAGACATGACTGAGCGACTGAACTGAACTGAATACCAATTATGTTAAGTTGGTTGATAATGTTATTCAGGTTATGTATATATTTACTAATTTTTGGCATGCATTGTATGAGATACTTAGAAGAGTATGATAAATTTCAAAGTATAATTATGAATTTGTGTATATCTCATTTCAGAACTACCCATTTTTGCCTTATGATGTTTTGAAGTTCTCTTATTTGGTGCATAGATGTTTAAGATTATCTTTTTGTAGAATTGACACTTTATTATTAAGTAATTGTTACTTTATCTCTGATTAATCATTTTATTCTAAAGCCTAAGTTATTTTAGATTACTATAGCAAAGGAACATTTCATGCAAAGATGGGCACGATAAAGGACAGAGATGGTGTGGACCTAACAGAAGCAGATATTAAGAAGAGGTGGCAAGAATACACAGAAGAACTGTACAAAAAAGAGCTTCAAGACCCAGATAATCATGATGATGTGATCACTGACCTAGAGCCAGACATCTTGGAATGTGAAGTCAAATGGGCCTTAGAAAGCATCACTACGAACAAAGCTAGTGGAGGTGATGGAATTCCAGTGGAGCTATTCCAAGTCCTGAAAGACGATGCTGTGAAAGTGCTGCACTCAATATGCCAGCAAATTTGGAAAACTCAGCAGTGGCCACAAGATTGGAAAAGGTCAGTTTTCATCCCAATCCCAAAGAAAGGCAATGCCAAAGAATGCTCAAACTACCACACAATTGCACTCATCTCACACGCTAGTAAAGTAATGCTCAAAATTCTCCAAGCCAGGCTTCAGCAATATGTGAACCATGAACTTCCTGATGTTCAAGCTGGTTTTAGAAAAGGCAGAGGAACCAGAGATCAAATTGCCAACATCTGCTGGATCATGGAAAAAGCAAGAGAGTTCCAGAAAAACATCTATTTCTGCTTTATTGACTATGCCAAAGCCTTTGACTGTGCAGATCACAATAAACTATGGAAAATTCTGAAAGAGATGGGAATACCAGACCACCTGATCTGCCTCTTAAGAAATCTGTATGCAGGTCAGGAAGCAACAGTTAGAACTGGTCATGGAACAACAGACTGGTTCCAAATAGGAAAAGGAGTACATCAAGGCTACATATTGTCACCATGTTTATTTAACTTATATGCAGAGTACATCATGAGAAATGCTGGACTGGAAGAAACACAAGTTGGAATCAAGATTGCTGGGAGAAATATCAATAACCTCAGATATGCAGATGACACCACTCTTATGGCAGAAAGTGAAGAGAGGCTAAAAAGCCTCTTGATGAAAGTGAAAGTGCAGAGTGAAAAGGTTGGCTTAAAGCTCAACACTCAGAAAACGAAGATCATGGCATCTGGTCCCATCACTACATGGGAAATAGATGGAGAAACAGTGGAAACAGTGTCAGACTTTGTTTTTCTGGGCTCCAAAATCACTGCAGATGGTGAATGCAGTCCATGAAATTAAAAGACGCTTACTCCTTGGAAGGAAAGTTATGACCAACCTAGATAGCATATTCAAAAGCAGAGACATTACTTTACCAACAAAGGTTCGCCTAGTCAAGGCTATGGTCTTTCCTGTGGTCATGTATGGATGTGAGAGCTGGACTGTGAAGAAGGCTGAGCGCCGAAGAATTGATGCTTTTGAACTGTGGTGTTGGAGAAGACTCTTGAGAGTCCCTTGGACTGCAAGAAGATCCAACCAGTCCATTCTGAGGGAGATCAATCCTGGAATTTCTTTGGAAGGAATGATGCTAAAGCTGAAACTCCAGTATTTTGGCCACCTCATGCGAAGAGTTGACTCATTGGAGAAGACTCTGATGCTGGGAGGGATTGAGGGCAGGAGGAGAAGGGGATGACAGAGGATGAGATGGCTGGATGGCATCACTGACTTAATGGGTGTGAGTCTGGGTGACCTCCGGGAGCTGGTGATGGACAGGGAGGCCTGGCGTGCTGCGGTTCATGGGGTCGCGAAGAGTCGGACACGACTGAGCGACTGATCTGATCTGATCTGATAGCTAACCTAGCTTTATTTTATTTAGTATATGCATGGTCTGTCTTTCCTCATTCTTTTGCTTTTATTTATGCCTTTAGGCATGCAGACATAACTGAAGTGACTTAACACGCACACATGTATCTTTCCCAGCATCAGGGTCTTTTCAAATGAGTCAACTCTTTGCAGCACATGGCCAAAGTATTGGATTTTCAGCTTCAACATCAGTCCTTCCAATGAACACCCAGGACTAATCTCCTTTAGGATGGACTGGTTGGATCTCCTTGCAGTCCAAGGGACGCTCAAGAATCTTCTCCAACACCACAGTTCAAAAGCATCAATTATTCGGCGCTAAGCATTCTCTATAGTCCAACTCTCATATCCATACATGACTACTGGAAAAACCATAGCCTTGACTAGACAGACCTTTGTTTTTACTAATTGACTTTAGGAAAATATATGAAATAAATACACTTAAAAACAGAGGAATATAGATTATAGTTCAAGTGCATGTGGAACATTCACCAAGATAAATTATATTTTGGGTTGTAATGCATCTCTCAGGAAATTAAAATAATAGAGATTATTTAAATGGACTTAAAGGAATTAAGCCAGAAATCATAATACTAAAAAAAGAAAACCTAGAATCCATAAAAGTACCTTGAACTTAATGAAAATGAAAAAACAAATCATATTATAATCTGTGCAAGGCAGCTCAAGCAGTGATTAGTGAGAAATTTATAGTCTTAAATGTTTATACTAGAAAAGAAAAAAAAATTGAAATCAGTAACCTAATACTCCACCTTAAGAAACTGTAAACAGCAAAGCTAGCCTAAAGCAAGCAGAATGATACGTATGCTGAAAACTGAAAAACTTTGAGGAAAAAAAATTATTTAAAAAATATCTAAACTAATGAAGAGATAAGACTCAACATTGTTAATATTTAAGTTGTCCTTCATTTGACCAATAAATTTAACTCAAATGCACAATCAATATCTCAAAACCTTGGCAAATTTTTTCTTTTTGTAGATAACAACAAATTAATCTTAAAATGTATATAGAAATGCTAAGAAAGTTGCAAGATCAAAACCATTCTGAAAAAGAACAGAGCTGGAGGATTCACACTACCCAAATTCAACACTGCCTTTCTGCTCAGTCGCTCAGTCAAGTTCAACTCTTTGAGACCTGATGGACTGCAGCACGCCAGGCCTCCGTGTCCATCACCAAATCCCGGAGTTTTCTCAAACTCATTTCCATTGTGTTGGTGATGCCATCCAACTATCTCATCCTCTGTCGTTCCCTTCCCTTCCCACCTTCAATCTTTCCCAGCATCAGGGGCTTTTCCAATGAGTCAGCTCATCGCATCAGGTGGATTTACCAGTACATAATCAAGATAGTGAAGTACAGGTAAAAAGATAGACATATAGATAAATTTAAAAAAAAAAAAAAAAGCCCAGAAAGAGAGTTTTGGCAAAGAGGTAAAGACAAACTAATGAAGAAAGACTCCTGGTTTTAACAAATATTGTTGGGATAATTGAATATTCCAATGTAAAAAAAAAAAAAAAATGAAGGTCAGAAACTTGACGTTGTATTGATATAAAAACTAACTCAAAGTGCATCATAGACTTAAATGTAGAATATAAAACCATACAACTTAGAAGAACACATAAGGAACAATCTGTATGACATTGAGTGTGAAAATGAGTTTTCAGACGTGACATCAAAAATATGATCCATAAAATAAGTCTTTGAAGTGCATGCCTACTAAATCACTTCAGTCATGTCTGACTCTTTTTGACCCCAAGGAATATAGCCTGCCAGCCTCCTTTGTCCATAGATTCTCCAGGCAAAAATACTGGAGTGGGTTGCCATGTCCTCCTTCAGGGGATCTTTCCAATTCAGGGATGGAACCTGAATCTCTTAAGTCTCCTGCATTAGCAGGCAGATTCTTTACCACTAATGCCACCTGGCAAAGTGAAAGTTGCTCAGTTGTGTCCGACTCTTTGTGACCCCATTGACTATATAGTCCATGGAATTCTCCAGGCCAGAATACTGGAATAGGTAGCCTTTCCCTTCTCCAGGGAATCTTCCCAACCCAGGGATTGAACACAGGTATCTCATATTGCAGGTGGATTCTTTACCAGGTGAGCCACCAGAGAAGCCCAAGAACACTGGAGTGGGTAGCCTATCCCTTCTCCAGTGGATCTTCCTGAACCAGAAATTGAACTGGGATCTCCTGCATCCCAGGCAGATTCTTTACCAGTGAGCTATCAGGGAAGCAACCAAATCTTTGACATAAACAATTAATTATAAAATTTAAAATATTTTCTCTGCCAAACACCACAGTGAAGAGAATTAAAAGATAAGCCACATACCAAGTCATAAACCACATACGTGATTTGAAAATCACAAAGTTAATAAAAGATTTACTTCCAGAATATGCAAAGAACTCTTTAAATTCAACAATAAGAAAACAGACTTCTCAAATTTAAAAACGATTAAGATTTAAGAACAAATAGTTCACAAAATAAGATAGAGGATGGAAAATAAACACCTGAAAATATACACAATATTTTTAATCATTAGAGAAATACAAATTAAAACCACATTACTAATTCTACTAAAATGTCTCAAATCAGAAATGCTGACAAAACCAAATGATCATAAAGGCCTAAGACAATAAAAACATTTATTGCTACTTTGAGTTCAAAATTAAACAGTCATTTTGAAAAATCATCTGAGAGAGTTACTTATCAGTTCAGTTCAGTCAATCAGTCATGTCTGACTCTGCAACCCCATGGACTGTGGCACACCAGGCTTCCATGTCCATCACCTACTCCCAGAGATTGCTCAAACTCATATCTGGTGATGCCATCCAACTATCTCTTCCTCTGTTGTCCCCTTCTCCTCCTGCCTTCAATCTTTCCTAGCATCAGGTCTTTTCAAATGAGTCAGTCCTACACATGAGGTGGCCAAAGTATTGGAGTTTCAGCTTTAGTATCAGTCCCTCCAGTGACTATTCAGGACTGATTTTCTTTAGGATTGACTGATTTGTTCTCCTTGCAGTCTAAGGAACTCTCAAGAGTCTTCTCCAACACCACAGCTCAAAAGCATTAATTCTTTGGTGTTCAGCTTTCTTTATTATAGTCCAACTCTCACATCCATACATGACTATTGGAAAAACAATAGCATTGACTAGACGGACCTTTGTGGGCAAAGTAATGTCTCTGCTTTTTAATATGCTGTCTAGGTTGGTCATAACTTTTTTTCCAAGGAGTACGCATCTTTTAATTTCATGCATGCAGTCACCATTTGCAGTGATTTTGGAGCCCAAGAAAATAAAGTCTGTCACTGACTCCATTGTTTTCTCATCTATTTGCCAGGAAGTGATGGGACTGGACACCATGATCATTTTTTGAATGTCTAGTTTTGAGCCAGCTTTTTCACTGTCCTCTCTCACTTTCATCAAGAGGTTCTGTAGTTCTTTTTCACTTTCTGCCATAAGAGTGGTATCATCTGCGTATCTGATTTGCATGATGTACTCTGCATATAAGTTAAATAAGCAGGGTGACAATATACAGCATTGACATACTCCTTTCCCGATTTGGAACCAGTCCATTGTTCCATGACGTTATAACAGTTGCTTCTTGACCTGCATACAGATTTCTCAGGAGGCAGGTCAGGTGGTCTGGTATTCCCATCTTTTGAAAAATTTTCGAGTGTGTTGTAATCTAAAAGTGCTGCACTCAATATGACAGCAAATTTGGAAAACTCGGCAGTGGCCACAGGACTGGAAAAGGTCAATTTTTATTCCAATCCCAAAGAAAGGCAATGCCAAAGAATGCTCAAACTACCACACAATTGCACTCATCTCACACACTAGTAAAGTAATGCTCAAAATTCTCCAAGCCAGGCTTCAGCAATACGTGAACTGTGAACTTCCAGTTGATCAAGCTGGTTTTAGAAAAGGCAGAGGAACCAGAGATCAAATTGCCAACATCTACTGGATCATTGAAAAAGCAAGAGAGTTCCAGAAAAACATCTATTTCTGCTTTATTGACTATGCCAAAGCCTTTGACTGTGTGGATCACAAGAAACTGTGGAAAATTCTGAAAGAGATGGGAATACCAGACCATGTGACCTGGCTCTTGAGAAATTCATATGCAAGTCAGGAAGCAACAGCTAGAACTGGACATGGAACAATAGACTGGTTCCAAATAGGAAAAGGAGTATGTCAAAGCTGTATATTGTCACCCTGCTTATTTGAGTTATATGCAGAATACATCATGAGAAACACTAGACTGGAAGAAGCACAAGCTGGAATCAAGATTGCCAGGAGAAATATCAATAACCTCAGATATGCAGATGACACCACCCTTATGGCAGAAAGTGAAGAGGAACGCAAAAGCCTCTTGATGAAGGTGAAAGAGAAGAGTGAAAATGTTGGCTTAAAACTCAACATTCAGAAAATGAAGATCATGGCATCTGGTCCCATCACTTCATGGCAAATAGATGGGGAAACAGTGGAAACAGTGTCAGACTTTCTTTTTCTGGGCTCCAAAATCACTGCAGATGGTGACTGCAGCCATGAAATTAAAAGATGCTTACTCCTTGGAAGGAAAGTTATGACCAACCTAGATAGCATATTCAAAAGCAGAGACATTGACAACAGAGGTCCGTCTAGTCAAGGCTATGGTTTTTCCAGTGGTCATGTATGGATGTGAGAGTTGGACTGTGAAGAAAGCTGAGCGCCAAAGAATTGATGATTTTGAACTGTGGTGTTGGAGAAGCCTCTTGAGAGTCTCTTGGACTGCAAGGAGATCCAACTAGTCCATTCTTAAGGAGATCAGCCCTGGGATTTCTTTGGAAGGAATGATGCTGAAGCTGAAACTCCAGTACTTTGGCCACCTCATGCAAAGAGTTGACTCATTGGAAAAGACTCTGATGTTGGGAGGGATTGGGGGAAGGAGGAGAAGGGGACAACAGAGGATGAGATGGCTGGATGGCATCACTGACTCAATGAACGTGAGTCTGAGTGACGTCCAGGAGTTAGTGATGGACAGGGAGGCCTGGAATGCTGCGATTCATGGGGTCACAAAGAGTCGGACACGACTGAGTGACTGAACTGAACTGAACTGACACAGTCAAAGGCTTTGGTATAATCAATAAAGCAGAAGTAGATGTTTTTCTGGAACTCTCTTTTGAAATTATCCAACAGATGTTGGCAATTTGATCTCTGGTTCCTCCGCCTTTTCTAAATCCAGATTGAACATCTGGAAGTTCACAGTTCACATACCGTTAAAGCCTGACTTGGAGAATTTTGCCATTACTTTGCTAGCATGTGCAATAAGTGCAATTGTGTGGTAGTTTGAACATATTTTGGCATTGCACTTCTTTGGGATTGGAATGAAAACTGAACTTTTCCTGTCCTGTGGCCACTCCTGAGTTTTCCAAATTTGCTGGCATATTGAATGCAGCACTTTAACAGCATCATCTTTTAGGATTTAAGATAATTCCCCTGGAATTCTAACACCTCCACTAGCTTCGTTTGTAGAGATCCTTCTTAAGGCCCTAAGTTCAATAATTCCTAGGGCCCACTTGACTTCACATTCCAGGATGTCTGGCTCTAGATGAGTGATTGCACCAATCATGGTTATCTGGGTCATAAAGGTCTTTTTTGCATAGTTCTTCTGTGTTTTCTTGCACCTCTTCTTAATATCTTCTGCTTCTATTAGGCTAATATCATTTTTGTCCTTTATTTTGCCCATCTTTGCATGAAATGTTCCCTTGGTACGTCTAATTATCTTGAAGAGATCTCTAGTCTTTCCCATTCTATTGCCCTGCCCATCAACAGAAAATTGGATTAAAGATTTACTGAGCATGGTCCTGCCCATCAGAACAAGATCCAGTTTCCCTCACAGTTAGTCTCTCTCATTAGGAAGTTTCCATAAGCTTCTTATCCTTATTTGTCAGAGGGCAGATAGAATGAAAATCACAATCACAGAAAACTAATCAAACTGATCACATGGACCACAGCCTTGTCTAACTCAGTGAAACTATAAGCCATGCCTTGTAGGGCCACCAAGACAGATGGGTCATGGTGAAGAGTTCTGACAAAACATGGTTCACTGAAGAAGGGAATGGCAAACCACTTCAGTATTCTTGCTTGGAGAGCCCCATGAACAGTGTGAAAAGGCAAGAAGACATGACACTGAAAGGTGAACTCAGTGCCCAATATGCTACTGGAGAAGAATGGAGAAATAACTCCAGAAAGAATGAAGAGACAGAGCCAAAGCAAAAACAATGCCTCATTTGTGGATGTGACTGGTGATGGAAGTAAAGTCCAGTGCTGTAAAGAGCAATACTGCATAGGAACCTGGAATGTTAGGTGCATGAATCAAAGTAAATTAGAAGTGGTCAAACAGGAGATGGCAAGAGTGAACATCTTCATTTTAGGAATCAGTGAACTAAAATGGACTGGAATGGGTGAATTTAACTCAGATGACCATTATATATAATACTGTGGGCCAGAAGCCGTTAGAAGAAATGGAGTAGCCCTCATAGTCAACAAAAGAGACTGAAATGCAATTCTTAGGTGCAAGCTGAAAAATGACAGAATGATCTCTGTTCATTTCCAAGGCCAACCATTCAATATCACAGTAATCCAAGTCTATCCCCTGACCAGTATTGCTGAAGAAGTTGAAGTTGAACAGTTCTTTGAAGACCTGCTGCTGCTGCTGCTGCTACTAAGTCGCTTCAGTCGTGTCCGACTCTGTGCGACCCCATAGATGGCAGCCCGCTAGGCTTCCCTGTCCCTGGGATTCTCCAGGCAAGAATACTGGAGTGGGTTGCCATTTCCTTCTCCAATGCATGAAAGTGAAAAGTGAAAGTGAAGTCGCTCAGTCGTGCCCAGCTCTTAGAGACCCCATGGATTGCAGCCTACCAGGCTCCTCTGTCCATGGGATTTTCCAGGCAAGAGTACTGGAGTGGGGTGCCATTGCCTTCTCCGCTTTGAAGACCTACAAGACCTTATAGAACTAATACCAAAAAAAAAGATGTCATTTTCATCATAGGGGACTGGAATGCAAAAGTAGGAACTCAAGAGATACCTGGAGTAATAGGCAAATTTGGCCTTGGAGTACAAAATGAAGCAGGGCAAAAGCTAACAGAGTTTTGCCAAGAGAATGCACTGGTCATAGCAAGCACCCTCTTCCAACAATATAAGAGAAGACTCTACATATGCATATCACTAGATGGTCAATACTGAAATCAGATTGATTATAATCCTTGCAGCCAAAGATGGAGAAGCTCTATACAGTCAGTAAAAACAAGACCAGGAGCTGACTGTGGCTCAGATCATGAACTCTTTATTGCCAAATTCAGACTTAAATTGAAGAAAGTAGGGAAAACCACTGGACCATTCAGGTATGACCTAATCAAATTTCTTACTATTATACAGTGGAATTGACAAATAGATTCAAGGGATTAGATCTGATTGGCAGAATGCTTGAAGAACTATGGACTGAGGTTTGTGACATTGTATAAGAGGCAGTGATCAAGACCATCCCCAAGAAAAAGAAATGCAAAAAGGCAAAATGGTTGTCTGAGGAGGCCTTTCAAATAGTGGTGAAAAGAAGAGAAGCGAAAAGCAAAGGAGAAAAGGAAAGATATAACCATTTGAATGTAGAGTTCCAAAGAGTAGCAAAGAAATAGAGGAAAATAATAGAATGGGAAAGACTAGAGAGTTACTTATAGAAGCAAACATATACTTACTTATGGCCCAACAATCCCTCTCATAAGAAAGAGGGAGGGAGGGAAAGAAGAAAGGAGGGAAGGAGAGTAGAAGTGAGGGAAAGAGAAAGAAGAGAAGAGAAAAAAAATCTTGCTGACAAAAGAATCACAATTAACATACAGAAGGAATGAGGGAAATAAGAGATCAACATTAGAGCATCACAGTAAAGTCTGTAAGCAACATCCACTGATGATGCCAAAAGTAGTGGATGGGACTTTAAGGCAAAACAGAATATTTGAATAATCTCACACTATCTCCCCCCAAATATATATCAATTACTGTAATTTAATCTATGTTGATAATTTAACAAATTCTCAGAACTCCTCCATCCTCCTAGGAGGCAGAGATGGACTTCAGTGACCTCCTAGGAGGTGGAGATGGACTCAGTGACCAGTGACCAGAGAACAGAAAGGGAACGACAGTGACATTAGGTGAAGACATCTGTAGACACATCCTTAACCAGGTGACCAAGCCAACATCACACCCTTTAAGTTGTGTTCATATCACCGGCACCCATAGGATGTGATGGGAGGAGCACAACACCTCTGTGTCCTTCATCCCCAAATCCATATCCTAGTTGGATCAGGAGAAAAACACCAGACCAACTCAAACTGAGAGACAGTCTACAGCATCTCTGACTGCTATTCTTCAGCAGTGCCGAAGTCAAGAGAGATGAGCAAAGAGGGGTGACCTATAGTGGATGGAGGAGACTCGGGAGATTGAAAGACTGAGTGTGATGAGAGATGCTGGCTTAGGTACTGAATCAGAGGAAGAGCAATCATCGAAAAACTGATGAAACCAGAATAAAATCTGAAATTCAATATTGTACCAATATGAATTTTTCGTTTTGATAAATATTCCCTAGTTAGGTGAGCTGTTTATATTAGAGGAAGCTGAATGACAGTGGAAGGTGTCATTCAATGTGGAAACTCTCTGTACTGGTTTGGCAACTCCTCTTAAGGTCCAAGCACTTCCCTGATAGCTCAGTTGGTAAAGAATCTGCCTGCAGTGAGGAGACTCTGGTTCAATTCCTGGGTCAGGGAGATCTCCTGGAGAAGGGATAGGCAACCCACTCCAGTATTTTTGGGCTTCCCTTGTGGCTCAGCTGGTAAAGAATCCACCTGCAGTGTGGGAGACCTGAGTTCAATCCCTGGTTTGGGAAGATCCCCTGGAGAAGGGAAAGGCTACCCAGTCCTGTATTCTGGCCTAGAGAATCCCCATGCGTCCATAGGGTCGCAGAGTCAGACACAACTGAGAGACTTTCACTTTCACCAGAGATCCAAAATTATCTCAAAATAAAAAAAATTTTCAAATTTCAAAGTTGAAATAAGGAAAATTTTGCTCTTTAAACATTTACTTATTTGAAACAACTGTATTTCTACTTCTGTGAAATAGTTGCTCCTGCAGCATTTTCTCATCTGTCTGGTTACTTGTGGCTGAGATGAGGTTGTGTGAGGGATGAAGAACCATGGATGGAATATCTGAGCCATATTTCTTTCACTTAAATAACTGGATGATTAAAGATACTTAACTGATCAAAGTACTCAACTGACTAGACTTAGTTTTCTAATCTGTTAGGTGAGGGAAACGACTTCTACCTCATCAGACAAACAAAAAAATCTGTACTTTTTTTTATATTATTAAAATATTTGAAAAAATTCTACTTCTGTTCAATATTTCATAATTTACCTTAAACTTATATTTCATTTATATTATATATTTTCATTTAAATTTACATAAGTGTATGAAAAGTTATATTAAAATATATGAAAAATATGACATCAAATTCAGTGATCATCACGTGGATCACTAAGCTTGGAAACAAATGATGATGTCAAATATGAGTCTAACCCACACAGTGAGGCCCATAGTGGCCACCAGGAGTTGTTTGCAGTAGCTAAGTCAAGTCTGACTCTTTGTGACTCTGTGGACTGCAGCACACCAAGCTTCCTTGTCCTTCACCATCTCCCAAAGTTTGCTCAGATTCATGTCCGTTGAGTCGGTGATGCTCATGTTCTATATATCCCACTTTGGAATATTCTACTGTATGTCAGGGCACATTAAATGCTCTGAAAATTCTTCTGAAAAAAAAAAAAAAAAAAAAAAAGCCTGTTTACTATGAGCTAATCCAGCACTAGCTCAACTTCATTGAGTAGATTGCTCCGTAGCATGTCCTAGCCCCAGAATTCCAAAGACCTGGTGAGTCTACAGGAGAGAGGGAATGACTTCTTATGTAGGTATGTTTTGAGGGCCAGGGAGGGAAGAGAAGCTTTTCTTGGAAGTGGAAGGTTATTTAAGTACTTTGGCAGAATCTCAGTTCAGAAGAAATCATGGGGAAAAGTCTCACCTTGACTGACTTAGATATCAGTCTTCAAAGCATGACTTACAGGGACAACATCTACGGGAAGCTACAATGGGCAAAAGCATGCTACTACGGCATGAGCTCCTTGAGGTCCCCACTTTCCCATGTATTCTGGGATGATGATGAGTCTGACTCATGCAATGATGAGATGACGATGATTCCTGGGGATGCGTGGTCTCTGACATATGGAATACCCTCCTGGGCATGTTGTTGTTTACAGTTTAGCCATTTAGATCTCTTCTTTCTCCTAAATGAACTCACACCTTTCATGTTATCCCTGCAACAAATTCATCTGCACCCTGCAACAAATTCATCTGCACCATCTATTTTTACTTTTATAGGTTTGTTTTGTGTCAAGGCTGTATATTGTCACCTTGTTTATTTAACTTATATGCAGAGTACATCATGAGAAACACTGAACAGGAAGAAACACAAGCTGGAATCAAGATTGCCGGGACAAATATCAATAACCTCAGATATGCAGATGACACCACCTTTATGGCAGAAAGTGAAGAGGAACTAAAAAGCCTCTTGATGAAAGTGAAAGTGCAGAGTGAAAAAGTTGGCTTAAAGCTCAACATTCAGAAAATGAAGATCATGGCATCTGGTCCCATCACTTCATGGCAAATAGATGGGGAAACAGTGAAAACAGTGTCAGACTTTCTTTTTCTGGGCTCCAAAATCACTGCAGATGGTGACTGCAGCCATGAAATTAAAAAATGCTTACTCCTTGGAAGGAAAGTTATGATCAACCTAGATAGCATATTCAAAAGCACAGACATTACTTTGCCAACCAAGGTCCGTCTAGTCAAGGCTATGGTTTTTCCAGTGGTCATGTATGGATGTGAGATTTGGACTGTGAAGAAGGCTGAATGCCGAAGAATTGATGCTTTTGAACTGTGGTGTTGGAAAAGACTCTTGAGAGTCCCTTGGACTGCAAGGAGATCCAACCAGTCCATTCTAAAGGAGATCAGCCCTGGAATTTCTTTGGAAGGATTGATGTTAAAGCTGAAACTCCAGTACTTTGGCCACCTCATGCGAAGAGTTGACTCATTGGAGAAGACTCTGATGCTGGGAGGGACTGGGGGCAAGACGAGAAGGGGAGGACAGAGGATAAGATGGCTGGATGCCATCACTGACTCAGTGGACGTGAGTCTCAGTAAACTCCGGGAGTTGGTGATGGACAGGGAGGCCTGGAGTGCTACGATTCATGGGGTCGCAAAGAGTCAGACACAACTGAGCGACTGATCTGATCTGATCTGATATGTTTTCTGTTTGCTGTATTTGATGCACTTCAGATCAGATCAGATCAGTCGCTCAGTCGTGTCCGACTCTTTGCAACCCCATGAAATGCAGCACACCAGGCCTCCCTGTCCATTACCAACTCCCGGAGGTCACTCAGACTCATATTGATTGAGTCAGTGATGCCATCCAGCCATCTCATCCTCTGTCGTCCCCTTCTCCTCCTGCCCCCAATCCTCCCAGAATCAGAGTCTTCTCCAATGAGTCAACTCTTTGCATGAGGTGGCCAAAATACTGGAGTTTCAGCTTTAGCATCATTCCTTCCAAAGAAATCCCAGGGCTGATCTCCTTCAGAATGGACTGGTTGGATCTCCTTGCAGTCCAAGGGACTCTCAAGAGTCTTCTCCAACACCACAGTTCAAAAGCATCAATTGTTCAGCGCTCAGCCTTCTTCACAGTCCAGCTCTCACATCCATACATGACCACAGGAAAGACCATAGCCTTGACTAGGCGAACCTTTGTTGGCAAAGTAATGTCTCTGCTTTTGAATATGCTATCTAGGTTGGTCATAACTTTCCTTCCAAGGAGTAAGCGTCTTTTAATTTCATGGCTGCAGTCACCATCTGCAGTGATTTTGGAGCCCAGAAAAACAAAGTCTGACACTGTTTCCACTGTTTCTCCATCTATTTCCCATGTAGTGATGGGACCAGATGCCATGATCTTTGTTTTCTGAATGTTGAGCTTTAAGCCAACCTTTTCACTCTCCACTTTCACTTTCATCAAGAGGCTTTTTAGTTCCTCTTCACTTTCTGCCATAAGGGTGGTGTCATCCGCATATCTGAGGTTATTGATATTTCTCCCAGCAATCTTGATTCCAACTTGTGTTTCTTCCAGTCCAGCATTTCTCATGATGTACTCTGCATATAAGTTAAACAAACAGGGTGACAATATACAGCCTTGACGTACTCCTTTTCCTATTTGGAACCAGTCTGTTGTTCCATGACCAGTTCTAACTGTTGCTTCCTGACCTGCATACAGATTTCTCAAGAGGCAGATCAGGTGGTCTGGTATTCCCATCTCTCTCAGAATTTTCCACAGTTTATTGTGATCTACACAGTCAAAGGCTTTGGCATAGTCAATAAAGCAGAAATAGATGTTTTTCTGGAACTCTCTTGCTTTTTCCATGATCCAGCAGATGTTGGCAATTTGATCTCTGGTTCCTCTGCCTTTTCTAAAACCAGCTTGAACATCAGGAAGTTCACGGTTCACATATTGCTGAAGCCTGGCTTGGAGAATTTTGAGCATTACTTTACTAGCGTGTGAGATGAGTGCAATTGTGCGGTAGTTTGAGCATTCTTTGGCATTGCCTTTCTTTGAGATTGGGATGAAAACTGACCTTTTCCAATCTTGTGGCCACTGCTGAGTTTTCCAAATTTGCTGGCATATTGAGTGCAGCACTTTCACAGCATCATCTTTCAGGATTTGGGATAGCTCCACTGGAATTTCATCACCTCCACTAGCTTTGTTCGTAGTGATGCTTTCTAAGGCCCACTTGACTTCACATTCCAGGATGTCTGTCTCTAGGTCAGTGATCACACCATCATGATTATCTGGGTCGTGAAGCTCTTTTTTGTACAGTTCTTCTGTGTATTCTTGCCACCTTTTCTTAATATCTTCTGCTTCCGTTAGGTCCATACCATTTCTGTCCTTTATCGAGCCCATTTTTGCATGAAATGTTCCTTTGGTATCTCTGATTTTCTTGAAGAGATCCCTAGTCTTTCCCATTCTGTTGTTTTCCTCTATTTCCTTGCATTGATCGTTGAAGAAGGCTTTCTTATCTCTTCTTGCCGTTCTTTGGAACTCTGCATTCAGATGTATATATCTTTCCTTTTCTCCTTTTCTTTTCGCTTCTCTTCTTTTCACAGCTACTTGCAAGGCCTCCCCAGACAGCCATTTTGCTTTTTTGCATTTCTTTTCCATGGGGATGGTCTTGATCCCTGTCTCCTGTACAATGTCACGGACCTCATTCCATAGTTCATCAGGCACTCTATCTATCAGATCTAGGCCCTTAAATCTATTTCTCACTTCCACTGTATAATCATAAGGGATTTGATTTAGGTCATACCTGAATGGTCTAGTGGTTTTCCCTACTTTCTTCAATTTCAGTCTGAATTTGGCAATAACGATTTCATGGTCTGAGCCACAGTCAGCTCCTGGTCTTCTTTTTGCTGATTGTATAGAGCTTCTCCATCTTTGGCTGCAAAGAATATAATCGATCTGATTTCGGTGTTGACCATCTGGTGATGTCCATGTATAGAGTCTTCTCTTGGGTTGTTGGAAGAGGGTGTTTGCTATGACCAGTGCATTTTCTTGGCAAAACTCTGTTAGTCTTTGCCCTGCTTCATTCCGTATTCCAAGGCCAAATTTGCCTGTTACTCCTGGTGTTTCTTGACTTCCTACTTTTGCATTCCAGTCCCCTATTATGAAAAGGACATCTTTTTTGGGTGTTAGTTCTAAAAGGTCTTGTAGGTCTCCATAGAACCCTTCAACTTCAGCTTCTTCAGAGTTACTGGTTGGGGCATAGACTTGGATTACTGTGACATTGAATGGTTTGCCTTGGAAACAAACAGAGGTCATTCTGTCGTTTTTGAGATTGCATCCAAGTACTGCATTTCCGACTCTTTTGTTGACCATGATGGCCACTCCATTTCTTCTGAGGGATTCCTTCCCGCAGTAGTAGATATAATGGTCCTCTGAGTTAAATTCACCCATTCCAGTCCATTTTAGTTCACTGATTCCTAGAATGTCGACATTCACTCTTGCCATCTCTTGTTTGACCACTTCCAATTTGCCTTGATTCATGGACCTGACATTCCAGGTTCCTATGCAATATTGCTCTTTACAGCATCGGACTTTGCTTCTATCACCAGACACATCCACAGCTGGGTATTCTTTTTGCTTTGGCTCCATCCCTTCATTCTTTCTGGAGTTATTTCTCCACTGATCTCCAGTAGCATATTGTGCCCCTACTGACCTGTGGAGTTTCTCTTTCAGTATCCTATCATTTTGCCTTTTCATACTGTTCATGGGGCCGAAGAATTGATGCTTTTGAACTGTGGTGTTGGAGAAGACTCTTGAGAGTCCCTTGGACTGCAAGGAGATTCAACCAGTCCATTCTGAAGGAGATCAGCCCTGGGATTTCTTTGGAGGGAATGATGCTGAAGCTGAAACTCCAGTATTTTGGCCACCTCATGCAAAGAGTTGACTCATTGGAAAAGACTCTGATGCTGGGAGGGATTGGGGGCAGAAGGAGAAGGGGACGACAGAGGATGAGATGGCTGGATGGCATCACTGACTCGATGGATGTGAGTCTGAGTGACCTCCAGGAGTTGGTGATGGACAGGGAGGCCTGGTGTGCTGCGGTTCATGGGGTCGCAGAGAGTCGGACACGACTGAGCGACTGATCTGATCTGAAGATTTACTTTATTGTTTTGGGTTCAAATTTATACACCCTTTTAGTGATTCCTATCTAGAGAATGTCCTTTAGTTTTTGTTGGAGAAATGGTTTAGTGGTGCAAAATTCTCTCAACTTTTGCTTATCTGTGAAGCTTTTGATTTCTCCTTCTTATTTGAATGAGATCCTTGCTGGATACAATAATCTGGGCTGTAAGTTATTTTCTTTCATCACTTTAATTATTTCTTGCCATTCCCTCCTGGCCTGGAGAGTTTCTATTGAAAGATCAGCTATTATCCTTATGGGAATTCCCTTGTGAGTTATTTGATGTTTTTCCCTTGCTGCATTTAATATTTGGTCTTTATATTTAATCTTTGTTAATTGATTAATATGTGTCTTGGGGTGTTTCGCTTTGGGTTTATCCTGTTAGGGACTCTCTGGATTTCTTGAACTTGAGTGTTTATTTCCTTCTCCATTTTAGGGAAGTTTTCAACTATTATCTCCTCAAGTATTTTCTCATAGTCTTCCTTTTTATCTTCTTCTTCTGGAACTCCTATGATTCGAATGTTGTAGCATTTAATGTTATCCTGGAGGTCTCTGAGATTGTCCTCATTTTTTTTTGATTCATTTTTCTTTTTTCTCCTCTGATTCATTTATTTCTAGGATTCTATCAAATCTGGCGTGCTGCAATTCATGGGGTCGCAAAGAGTCTGACACGACTGAGCGACTGATCTGATCTGATCTGATCTGATCTTCTAATTCACTAATCCTGTTGTCTGCCTGTTATTCTACTATTTGTTGCCTCCAGAGTGTTTTGGATTTCATTTATTGCATTATTCATTATGTGTTGACTCTTTTTTTATTTCTTCTAGGTCCTTGTTAAATGTTTCTTGCATCTTCTCAATCCTTGTCTCCAGACTATTTCTGTAATTCTATTTTGCTTTCAAGATTTTGGATTAATTTCACAATCATTATTTGGAATTCTTTATCAGGTAGATTCCTTATCTCTATCTCTTTGGTTTGGTTTGGTGGGCATTTATCCTGTTCCTTTAGCTGCTGGGTATTCCTCTGTCTCTTCATCTTGTTAAAATTGCCAAGTTTAGAGTGTCCTTACTATATTCTGGTAGTTTGTTGAATTCTCTTTATTGAGGCAGTTTACTGGTCTTTTCAATATCTGATCTCTGTCCTGTTACAGAGAAGGTGGAGATGAACACCCAAATCTAAGCCGGCCAGGTTCAGGCACTCGGATAGTCCTCAGAAACACCGACTCGGTTGAGTCTGCGTTTTGTGCCCTTCCCAGATCCGAGTAGCACAGGTGATGAAGTGTTTAGCAAGCACAGCTGCTGTGACTTATTGCCTCTCTGCCACTCAGTTTTCTGGGTATACAACTGGCACACCTTCTCAGGTGGATGTTGACCATCCAGAGCCCCAAGAAACGTTAGTTAACACAGAAACCTGCTTACAGTTTTGTAGATAATGTCTCTTTAGGGCTGTGATTGCCCACTTCCGGCTCTGGCTGCCTGTCACCGGAGTGGGACGGTCTACAGCCGGCTATCTCTGTGCAGTCCTTTGTTCCGTACTTAGTCCTGGTGGTATCTTAGGTTAGGGCTGGCTTTTGACATAGTAGATATCCGACAGTCTGGTTATTTCGCTCAGGTAGCGCTCGGGATAGCCAGGCCAAATCCTTACTCAAAGCGATGCAGGTCGCGGCCACTCCTCCTAGCCCAGCTCCCGCTTGCTAATAGCAAATGCTGGTGTCCACGCCGCTTTTCTGCAAAAGGAGTTACCACAGGGCTCGTAATCTCCTTTCGAAGACAATGAATTGTCTTTCTAAGTGCCTGATGTCCTCTGCCGGCATTCAGAAATTGTTTTGTAAAATTTACTCAGTGTTCAAATGTTCTTTTAATGAATTTGTGAATTTGTGAGGTGACACATTTTAAAATGTATGTTGTTCTACAGAAAGTGTAGACTGAATTACATTGAACATAAGTAGAGCAACTGCGAAATGGGAAATGGGTCACCAGAAATTTCTATGAAATGATAGAAGGGCTGGGAGTTAGGAGGCCACCTGGCCACATGCAGAGTCCCAGGGCAGAAAGATTGATTGGAGAGATCGCCAGGGGTCTCACAGCTTCAGGTGAGCACAGGTCTACACGTGGGTGTGGGCAAAGTTAAGGCCAGGGAAGGAAGAGGCCTGCAGCTTGCATAGGAGGGAGCAGGACTGGCAACAATAATTTTATTGCCCACTAACCAGTGTGGAAAATCTTACCGTCCACAGGATATTGGTCACAGCACCCAAAAGCATCCCTAGTGGTCCAGAAGTAGTCCCAGGCCTGTGTCTGGGTCTACATAACAAATCTTTGAAGTAAAATCTGAGAGAACCAAATCCTTTTCAATAATTTACTACATTCCAGAACAATGCTCAAAACCAAAATAATAGCAAAACATACCCAGTACCCCATTATGTAAAATTCACAGTGTTTGGCATCTAATAAAAACATTAACTGGTATGTAAAGAAGTAACACAATCTGTAATGATGAAACCAGCCCAGGAATGACAGATGATAAAATAGCAGAAAAGGAAATTAAAACTGTTATTATAACTGTATTCCACATATTTGAAAGACTAGAAGAAAGATGAGTATGGTAAGTACAGACATGGAAAATATGTAAAAAGACACAAATAAAATTTCTAGAGATGAACACTCCAGCGTTGAAGGTGGAAAATGTACTAGCTGGTATTGGACATAGCAATAGAAAAGGTTAGTTCAGGGAGGAAGCTTTCCTTTACACTTCTAGGTTCTTCTGACTGGTCTAAGAATTAAATTGACATGAGTCAGATTAACAGGGGGGAAAAAGTCAAACAAATTTTAATGACACGTGTAAGTGGAAGAGACCCAGGAAAACAAAGTAACTTGCCCAAATGGCCAAAGTTCTCACTTTAAATACCAGGTTCTTCTAATGAAAAAAGAAGATGTTGGGGTAGTGGTTTGGGACTTCAAAGGGGAAAAAGGCAATTGGCATGGAGATGAAAAAAAACAAACGTTTGGTAAACAAATGTGTGCTGAGTTGCACAGAGACAATGAGACAGAAAATGGACTCTGATCTCCAGGCCCTAGTAAGTCTCCCACCACACCTCATCCATATTCTTTGCAAGTATCTCAGATGATAGCACTGTTTCAAGAGCCAGGCCTTTTTCTAAATTCTTCACACAGCTAAGGGATAGGTAAAAAGAAAGACTTCCTATATCTTCTGTTTCTTAAAAATAATCAACTTAAGTCAATTGTCATGCCAATGAAACACATTTTGGTTTAGTAAGTTTTGCTCCTCTGCAAAACTGAAATCATGGCTATACAAGATTTCACAGCAAGTATAAGTGGGCTCTGGTTTTAAAATTTGGGGACGATAATCACACTGAGTGAACATAAGAGTAAGAACTGCACATACTTGAAGTTAAACATCTATGGATTCTTGCAAACTCTGTGACCAGGAGCTCATTATTTCACTTCTCTGGCCACCCCTTCCACAGTTCAGAATGAGGATAATAATGCCTTTATCTTAGTCAGACATAGGGAAAAACTAAAATTTAAAGCCATTGACAAAGAGACAAAGTATCACTGAGGAAAACATACCAAAAATAGACAAAAAAGAGATACAAAGCATTATCACCTAATTTAATAATGTACTTAAAGATTTTAGAAATCTCAAAGAATATTTTTGAACAAGGATGTAAACTGCATGGTTTCCACAATGAGGTATTTCTGCCACAGCTTATTGAAGCATGAGAAAACAAAGTATAAAATTCGGACTGTGCATGTTCTTCATACATAGAAGATCGTAAGCAATGTCAGACATTGTCACAACAAGCCTGGAAGGGAGTATCATGTAATGATAAACAGATTGCCTTAGGTCCTGCCCAGTGACTTGTGAGTTGGGAGCCACTGCAAGTCAGCCAGTCTTTTCAACCTCAATTCTCTTACCTCCTTTAACCTAATTCTCTTACCTAAACCCTTTGTTTAAACTATTTAATACTCTTTCTTTTAAAGCTACTTCTTTGCGGATGCTGAACCCACTCCCTTCAGGAGAGGGCGTGGGTATGAGAGGAGGTAAGACCACATCATCAGCCATTAAGGAAGTCAGTTTTTCTGTGCAGCACAACAAAAATTGGTATCCCTGAATAAACCGTATTCATTGTTTCGAGAAACAGCAAGACTTTTCATTTCAGACTTTCTATGTTTTTTATCACATGATTACTTGAAATAGGTTGTTCCTTGACATTGATTAACAGTTGTAGGTTTCAGCTGACTCAGTGGACAGGTAGTCTGCCATCTGGGCTGCTGTAATCTGCACTGCAGTGTCTGTGACCTGCTGGGTCTAGTGCTTACTGGACCCTCTGGTGTTTAAACCAGACAAAGCTCAGTGTTCTCTAAGTTTCATCAACATTTAAATACTAGCACATAAAGTTTCGCATTCATTCTTTCTGTACAACAGAAAAAAATTATTTTCAATGTAATTTTACTTTAAATTGGACAACTTGACTGCACTGTGATCACAGGCATAGACTGAAACCTCGATCCTGGTCTCAGCTTGAAGCTCCCCAGGGTGTAACACTGACTGGGGGGCTTCAACTTAGTGGTGTCCCCTTCATAAAAAGGAAATAGTAGTACTGATCTCACAGGGCTGCCATAAAGCTGAAGTGTCTCAATGCTTTTTTAATTACTGAGAACAGTATCCAAGATACGGTAAACCTTTAAAAATGTTTGTTAGTAAAATAAACTGAATTGTTATTCAAATACTCTGTGCAACAATGTAGAAGTACAGGGGCTATGAGACAGCTTTTTCTAAAGCTAATTACATGGAAAATTGTTACTTCAGTTTTCAACTGCATGCTAAATTGCTTCAGTCATGCCCAACTCTTTGCAACCCTAGGGACTATAGCCTGCCAGGTTCTTCTGTCCCTGGGATTCTCCAGGAAAAAATACTAGAGTGGGTTGCCATCTCCTCTTCCAGGGAATCTTCCCAACCCAGGGATCAAACCTGTGTCTCTTATGTTTCCTGCATTGGTAGGCGGGTTCTTTACCTAGGTATTAAAAAGAAATGTGTGAAGCCTACTGATCCAAAAGTACATTTACTGCAATGAAGAGACGTGTGGTATTCTGAAATAGAGGGCTTCATAAAAAGGACAGTTCTACCCACCTTAATGGTAATTACACAGTCTTAATAACAAAAAGCAAGAAGTTCATCTTAAAATTCATTTTGAAAAATAAAGCCAGAATGGGGAGAACTCTGAAAACAAGCAATAGATCTAAAGAGGTACCAGCTTTATCAGGTAGCAAAACATAATGAAAAGGTGATCATTTAAACAGGTTGCCATTCACATGTGAATAGACCCACAAATTGCTGAAAAGTCTAGAAATAGAACTAGATAGGACAGACAGCCTCTAAGATACGTGGAGATAAATAGTGACTTCCTGGCTATATCTCTGCAGTTTCTCATCACAAATGGTTGCCTTTCTCAGCACACTTTTAAACTGAAAAGTCCCAGAAAAGTATATCTCCTAAGATGGAGTTATCTCACTCAGCTCAGGCTGCCATAACAAAGTACCACTGATGAGGAGGCTTAAACAGCAGACTTCTATATCTCACCACTCTGGAGGCTGGAAGTCCCAGGTCTAGGTACCAACAGATTGGATTCCTGGTGAGGGAGCTCTTCCTGGCTTACAGACAGCAGCCTGTTGGCTATGTCTTCACATAGGGTAGAGGGAAAGAAAGAGAGAAAGGAAGAAGAAAGAAGAGAGGTGGAAGGAGAGACAGAAAGAAGGAACCAATCTGAGTTGTTCAGTCTCTCAGTAGTGTTGGACTTTTTGTGACCCCACGGACCTACAGCACATGAGGCTTCCCTGTCCTTCAACATCTCCCAAAGATAGTTCAAATTCATGTCCATTGAGTCGGTGATGCTATCTAAACTTCTCATCCTTTGCCACCCTCATCTCGTTTTGCACTCCATCTTTCCCAGCATCAGGGTCTTTTCCAGTGAGTCAGCTCTGTGCATCAGGCGGCTAAAGTGTTGGATCTTCAGCTTCAGCATCAGTCCTTCCAATGAATATTCAGAACTGATTTCCTTTAGGATTGACTGGCTTGATCTCCTTGCTGTTCAAGGGACTCTCAAGAGTATTCTCCAGCCCCACAATTCAAAAGCATCAATTCTTTGGCACTCAGCCTTATTCATGGTCCAACTCTCACATATGTACATGACTACCAGGAAAGCCATAGCTTTGACTATATGGATCTTTGTTGGCAAAGTGATGTCTCTGCTTTTTAATATACTGTCTAGGTTTGTTGTGGTTTTCCTTCCAATGAGCAAGTATCTTTTAATTTCATGGCTACAGTCACCATCCACGGTGATTTTGGAACCTGAGAAAATAAAATCTGTCACTGCTTCTACTTTTCCCCCTTCTATTTGCCATGAAATGATGGGACCAGATGCCATGATCTTAGTTACTTGATTGTTGGATTCTAAGCCAGCTTTAGAAGGGCACTAATCCCATAACCTACCCTCATGACCTCATTTGTCTAAACCTAATTGCCTTCCAGTGGTCCCACTTCCAAACATTATCACACTGGGAATTGGGGCTTTTGAATTGTAGGGAATAAACATTCAGTCCATAACAGCAGCCATGGGTCTGAGTGTGTATGTATGTGCCCTTGTTCATAGTGATGGGGGGCAGTGATAGGACAATGGGAAGATAAATAAAGCACATCAGATCAGAGGGGATTCTCAGGACCAGCTGGGAATGTGCCTTTGCTAACTTGCATCTGGAACAGCCTAGACTGGGAAACATACAGAATCCCATGAATGTGTCTGGTGCTAACATACTTCCAAATCTGAAGCAAAAACATGCCCCTGTGGGTGGAGGGAGGTCTTCCTCTGAAGGGGTGAGATGTTCACATTGTGAGTCACACCAGGAGATTCCAGGGCAGGAGATGGGACTGAGAGTAGGTCTGAGTGGGAAAAAATCAAACTAAGGGGAGAAAATGCCTTCTTTGCCTGGACCTCAAGTTCTCAGGGTCCTAAATGCTGAGTTGGGGGAGAAGGACCCCAGGTGTTTCTTCAGAGGAAGAGATAATGGTTCCTCTTACCTCTGAAAGCAGGTAGATGATGAACTTGCACCTGTTCCCTATGAGAACACTGTGAAGTTGAAAGGGATGGGGTCTGATCTTGGCATCCCTGTTAGAACTTCCTTCCCATATCTTTGCTGAGTGTCATCAAAGCAGAGTTACAACCTGTTTACAAGGTAATAAGAGGAGCAGGGCTTCACTAGGGAGAGGACAAGGAGGGAAGGTGTTCCTGAGACAGTGAGGCCATTTGGGGGTCACCAATATGGATATAGATCAGCACCTGAGCATCTTTCAGACCACAGAGGCTACACCCTAATGTCCAAAAGCTCAATGCAAATCCCCACACTCCAAAGATTTCATGCATCAAATGAGGATAAATCCATCTTGTCATCCTGATCACATGCACTTTTGTTTACCAGAGAACTCTGACTAGAAAGAAGGGGACATGCTTGGTTAATACAGAGATTTTCACTCAACTCTCAGGAAAGAAGTTGAGCAAAAGAAAGCTCCGGATCAAATGTCTGCCCTTCAAAGCCTTTCTGTATGAAGGACTTGAACAGATACCTGGAACAAATACAGATTCCAGTCATTTTAATTTCAAAATTGTCAGCTTTTTAATATTTACATGTCCTCAAGATTATGCAGGCTATAATTCAACGATAAATTATTTGGAGCTATGGGTTCAGGGAAGACATTTTATGCTTTATACCTTAAGGGAGAAAGAAGCATTGAATATTATTTTGCCCAGGGCTGTGTAAAATGATAGTTTATAAAAAGTACAGAAGTTGGATAAATTTAGTGTGGGACAATCTCAAAAACTTCAGGTGTCACAGGTTTAGACTAAGCTGCATTCACTGAGAAAGGAAAGCAATCTTGAATGAGCATATTTGAAAGGAGAATTGATGAACATCTGAATGAGCACATTTTAAAAGCAGAAAGGCTAAAGGTTTGTTATAGCACTAGCTATGTCGTAGGTAGTCAGTAATTGTGAATCTGATAAATAAAAGGATGACAACAAATACACTTTTGGAAATAACATCTCGGAAATGGAAAGGCCAATATTAATTCAAGGACAGAATACTTGTGTCTTTTATAAACGTGCAACAGAATCTTAGTCAACCAGATTTAATTGTATGACTTGGTTGGAATTTGGGGCCTTTTATGAGTTGTAAAATGTGAGGAGAGTTACTGAATCTCTCTGAGCTTCTGTCCATCTTCTATGAAACCAGGAACAACACAGGTCTTGTAGATTATGAGGATTTAGTGACCTAACACATGTATAAAGGTTGGCTTGTGTCTCTGAATGTCACTAACATCAGCAGCAGCCTTATCTTCTCACCATCACCAGCATTATTCTTATTATGCACCAATTGACTACACAGGCCCCATCTTGTTCATAAATCAATACAGATAAAATGCTGCCCAACACAGAAATGGGTATCACTGTGGCTGTTCCTTCTCAGCATGGAAATTCAAATGCAAGTGACATTGTTTTGTATCTGTTGAAACTATTTTAAGAAAATAGAAACACCTACAGAATTTTTTGCTAGATGAGAAGTTCTTTCATTTAATATCAACCCAGAATGCAAATTCTTCCACTTGCTTTTGGTCTCACCATTTCCAAATCATTCTAGCTTTAGCTCTGGATGCCAAAACCCACATCAAAGCAGAGGAGGAAAGCGGAGGCCCGCAGGAAACAGGAGGAACTGCTGGGTCAACTCTTTCCAGGGCTGTCAGCCCTTCTTGTTAACATTCACAGCATACTTCTCAGAGCAGACATTCAGTTAAAATATGGAGCACAGACAAAGGAAAATGTAATAAATTCGTACTCCCTGCCATTGCTGACGATGGCAGGACTGTTCTCCACATCCTCAGATTTAGGGGAGTCACTGTGATTGCTGTTTAGAGGCTCACTTTCCAGTGGTTCCACAAGAAAAGGTTTGTCTAGTGTGAAGAAATCAACACCTTCAGACTTGAAATAAACTGACAATTGTCTTTACAGCTACATCCACTCCAGTTTATAGTGCAAATTGCTAAACAGAATTGAAAGTGAAAGTGTTAGTCTCTCAGTTGTGGCCAGCTCTTTGCCACCCCATGGACTCTAGTCAAGCTCATCTGTCCATGGAATTCTCTAGGCAAGAACAGTAGAGTGGGTTGCCATTCCCTTCTCCAGGGGATCTTCTAGACTCAGGGATCGAATCCAGGTCTCCTGCATTGCAGGAGGATTTTTTACCATTTGAGCCACCAGGAAAGCCCACTAAACAGGATTACTTTCATTTAAAATGAGCAAGAAGGGGTTTCCATATAAATATAACTACTCCAGTTTTTCGAAGAAGGCAATGGCACCCCACTCCAGTACTCTTGCCTGGAAAATCCCATGGACAGAGGAGCCTGTCCTGGTAGGCTGCAGTCCATGGGATCGCTAGGAGTCGGACTCAACTGAGCGACTTCACTTTCACTTTTCACTTTCATGCATTGGAGAAGGAAATGGCAACCCACTCCAGTGTTCTTGCCTGGAGAATCCTAGGGACAGGGGAGCCTGGTGGGCTGCCGTCTATGGGGTCGCACGGAGTCAGACACGACTGAAGTGACTTAGCAGCAGCAGTAGCAGCAACTCCAGTTTTTACTGAAGGACCCAGAAGAGAAATGAAATATCCTTTGAGCCATGCAGCTGTACAGAAGACTGACCTGCTGCTACCATGGCTGTACAGTGTATAGCTCACTGTCTACAAAGAACTCAGTGAGAAATAGCCAAGGGAAGGGTGCCTTGGAGAGCAAAGATCCTATACTTGATTTCCTGCTTTAGGGTCCTTACATTGCCACACACCTGAACCTCAGAGCTGTTGAAGACGCCAGAGCTTAAAGAAATGCCATCACTTCCAGGTACAATGAGAAAAGGATTTTTAAAATTACCCAAACAGAATCAATATAAAAAAATAGATTTCTTGGGCTTATATCCACCATTCACACATTTTTCTCATTCATTCAGTTCTTATTCATTCATTAGAAACTATTCCGAGCAGCTGACCACATGAACTGTCCTTGGCTAGGCTCAACAGATACATAGATAAACAAAATAAATGCCAGATTGTTTGCATTGTGGGTGGTGCTTGTGACTATATCAGTAAATGCATTGATAAATCATGTAGGTGCACAGATGGAGAGGGGTTATTTCTCCTGGATTTCTTACAGACACTACCCTTAGGAAGTGGCAGTGGCCCCAGGAAGGGGTCCACGCTAGCCCTGCTCCTTGGCATCGTG
The DNA here is from genome assembly GCA_935064755.1 of Tragelaphus eurycerus. Taxonomy (NCBI): domain Eukaryota; kingdom Metazoa; phylum Chordata; class Mammalia; order Artiodactyla; family Bovidae; genus Tragelaphus; species Tragelaphus eurycerus. The sequence continues at coordinate 19,968,415 of CAKXYN010000002.1, read as the reverse complement.
GCTGGGGCATTTCATCGGCAGAAGCTGCATACTAGGCCAGCACCTAGCTGTTTGGGAGATGGGAAGGTACAACCTTAGCATCACCAGCAAGGATGGAAGGCTGGCACTCGATCACTCTTCTTCCTCAAAACGTCTTCCCACATGCAAACCATGGATATGTTTTAACATTTCCTATACTTGCCTGGAGAATCCCAGGGACAAGGGAGCCTGGTGAGCTGCCGTCTATGGGGTCGCACAGAGTTGGACACAACTGAAGCGACTTAGCAGCAGCAGCAGCACACAGTAGCAAAGATGTATCTCGATATCATCTTTGTTTTTTTTTTTTTCCTGGCCATGCCACATACGTGTGGGATCTCAGTTCCCTGGCCAGAGATAGAACCCATGCTCCCTAAAGCGGGAATCTGGAGCCATCCAGGGAAGTTCTTCAATATCATCTTACTTAACATTTCTTTACTTACCACTGAGGTTGAACATACTGTCTTATTTTATAGGACATGTGTATTTGAAGAAGTATTTATATCTGTTCGCTGCATCTTTATTTCACTGAGTTCTTTGTTTTCTTATTGATGTAAAAGAAATCTTTGAAGTTACAAATGCTGAAAATACTTCATCTCATTCTGTCATTTGTCTTTTTATTTATGGTGCCTACCAGCTAAGGAGACTTCAGAGAAGGCAATAGCACCCCACTCCGGTACTCTTGCCTAGAAAATCCCATGGACGGAGGAGCCTGGTAGGCTGCAGTCCATGAGGTCACTTAGAGTCAGACACGACTGAGCGACTCGACTTTCACTTTTCACTTTCATGCATTGGAGAAGGAAACTGCAACCCACTCCAGTGTTCTTGCCTGGAGAATCCCAGGGACAGGGGAGCCTGATGGGCTGCCATCTATGCGGTCACACAGAGTCAGACACAACTGAAGCAACTTAGCAGTAGCAGCAACCAGCTAAGGAGACTTAGCTGCATATTGGCAGTTTGTTGTCATAACAGGAATCAGAAGTGAGACAGGCTACACGAAAGTGTAAGTTGCATGACAGATTTCACAATCTGGTACTAAAAAAGTGACCTTTTTCAATATTTTTAGTACTGATCTTATGCTGAAATTATAATATGATAATAATATTAATATAATAATTAATATATTAATTAATTAATATAATATTATATTATAGGAGAAGTCAATGGCACCCCACTCCAGTACTCTTGCCTGGAAAATCCCATAGACGGAGGAGCCTGGTGGGCTGCAGTTTATGGGGTCGCTAAGAGTCGGGCACAACAGAGCAATGTCATTTTCAGTTTTCACTTTCATGCATTGGAGAAGGAAATGGCAACCCACTCCAGTATTCTTGCCTGGAGAATCCCAGGGACGGGGGAGCCTGGTGGGCTGCCGTCTATGGGGTCACACAGAGTCAGACATGACTGAAGTGACTTAGCATAGCATTAGCATTATATTATATGAATATATTAGAACATAGTATGAAAATTTATGTCTCTTGTTTCTTTTTTAAATGTGGCTACTAGAAAATTCAAGATTATGTATACAACAATTTATGTCCCACTGGGCATCATTGATCTAGAGATTAAGTTCTGATGCTACAAACCAAATATTTTTGTCTTTTACTCCACCAAAAAAAAGATGTCGGTTCTGCCCCAACGCCAGCCTTTCTGGTGGCTAAAAGCTGACAGCATCAGACAGGATTCCATGTCCCCTCTACCAGCGCATTGCAGGAGCGGATGTAGTTCAGCTTTAGCAGAAAGTGAACGCCTCAATGACTCAGTAAACTTCTGCTTGTTTCAAAATCTATTTGTCCTGAGTTGAGTCACCTGTCCATTTGTAATTACTCATTGAGGTCTTGTAAACAAACACCGGACAAGTGGCCAGGATGCCCTGAAGGAGCCCAGCCCAGGGTGGAGGCGAGTTCCCGCCTGGGACACCGTGGTGGAGGGACAGGTGAATGTGGGGTTTCCACGGCCTCCACCACTTGCCACCATCCACACCACCTGTGTGTTCACTCCTGTATCATTTGTTGTACTTTTCCAATGTGGATAATCAATTCCCTGATTACTTTTTCTCAACTTTCCCCTCCTTCACTCATAAATCAAGCTTCCCAGATGCTCAGTTGTGTTCTTATGGCCTATCTACCTCCATGTCAATGACTTTCTATCTTAATTTCTGAGGTTTCCAATAAATAAGCCTTGATATTTGATGTCAACTCGCCTCCATTGTTTTTATCCTTCTGAAAGGTTTTGACTATTTTCATCCGTTTGCTGTTGCATATATATTAGAATTAACATCACAGTTACATCAGATCAGATCAGATCAGTCGCTCAGTCGTGTCCGACTCTTTGCGACCCCATGAACTGCAGCACGCCAGGCCTCCCTGTCCATCACCAGCTCCCGGAGGTCATCCAGACTCACAACCATCAAGTCAGTGATGCCATCCAGCCATCTCATCCTCTGTCGTCCCCTTCTCCTCCTGCCCTCAATCCCTCCCAGCATCAGAGTCTTCTCCAATGAGTCAACTCTTCGCATGAGGTGGCCAAAATACTGGAGTTTCAGCTTTAGCATCATTCCTTCCAAAGAAATTCCAGGATTGATCTCCTTCAGAATGGACTGGTTGGATCTTCTTGCAGTCCAAGGGACTCTCAAGAGTTTTCTCCAACACCACAGTTCAAAAGCATCAATTCTTCGGCACTCAGCCTTCTTCACAGTCCAGCTCTCACATCCATACATGGCCACAGGAAAGACCATAGCCTTGACTAGGTGAACCTTTGTTGGCAAAGTAATGTCTCTGCTTTTGAATATGCTATCTAGATTGGTCATAACTTTCCTTCCAAGGAGTAAGCATCTTTTAATTTCATGGCTACAGTCACCATCTGCAGTTACATACTCATATACAAAAGTCATACAACAAAAATGTGCATTGAGATTGTGATTATAATTATATTGAATTTATAGGTCAACTTAAGTAGAATTGACCTCCTCAGAATATTGAATTTCCCTATTCATGAGCATTGTAACATCTTCCATTTGTTTAGATTTCTGTGGAGTCTTTCTTCTCTTGTTGTTTTTATTCCTGGTATTTTTTGTATTTATTTCTTCCTTAACTTTCACTAGATTCTCAAGTTGTCTTCTATTCTTATTTAGAAATAATACCTCCAATATCCTTTATTCTAGTGGTGTCTCCTTTGTAAATTCTATTATTATATTTATTACACATGGTAAATTGCAAAATGATTTTTGAAAGAAGTAATATGTTAAACAATCTATTTCTACTCATCTCCACTGCCTATAATTTTATTAGTCTTTTATAAATAAAGCTTAAATTTCTAATAAAATGCATTTTTACTATAAAAATTAAACCGAAACTATCACAAGCACCTTTTTTTCCTACAACAAGGAAGGATTGCAATAACTCTGAGTTCTAGTTCTACTCACCCATGCATCCTCACGTAAATCACTCACTCTTTGAGCATCAGTTTTCCCCATTTCTGAAATAAGAATAATGACTCCATGCTCAGAATTGGCATGTCAAATCATAAGGCCATCACAATGAGTTAGGGTGGTTCCTGGTTGGCCCTAGGAGTCTAATGCATAAGAGAGGCCAATATGCCTGAGTTCCCATCTCCCAAAACCACCCTACTAGTATCAGGAAGAGCAGACTCCAGTCCCTTCAAAACTCACATGATGCCGGCAGAACACCTCTCCCAGAACATGTGCTTCAGAAGGGCCCAGACTATATCCTGAAACCTTTTGCAGAAGGTCTAAAGTGCCTGGCTGTGGAGCCTGCAAGGAGCCTGGTCTGTGTGTCCTGCCACTCCTCCTGCTCAGGAAACTGGTCTTTCTCCCTTCTCTTTTCCTGGCTGCTTTACCTGCAGCCTTGAGCCTTTCAGGTACCTGAATCTTCCTCTTTTTATGGGATGAGGAGTCATTGAGAGCTTCTAAGAAGACATGCAGCCAATTGTGCCAGACTTTTTCAAATCTCCATGCTTGGAAATCCTTCTTCCATGCTCCTGAACACTGATCCATTTCTCAGCCTTTGAAAATGAGACCTCTTTCCACAAGAAAGATGCAATCTCAAAAACAACAAAAAGATCTCTATTCATTTCCAAGGCAAATCATTCCATATTACAGTAATCAAAGTTTATGACCCAACCAGTACTGAAGAAGCTGAAGTTGAAGGGTGCTATGAAGACCTACAATACTTTCTAGAACTAACACCCAAAAATGATGTCCTTTTCATTATAGGGGACTGAATGCAAAAGTCAGAAGTCAAAAGATAACTGGAATAACGGGCAAATTTGGCCTTGGAGTACAGAATGAAGCAGGACAAAGGCTAATAGAGTTTTGCCAAGAAGACGCACTGTTCACAGCAAACACCCTCTTCCAACAACACAAGAGAAGACTCTACACATGGGCATCACCAGATGGTCAATACCAAAACCAGATTGATTATAATCTTTGCAGCCAAAGATGGAAAAGCTCTATACAGTCAGCAAAAACAAGACCAGGAGCTGACTCTGGCACAGATCATGAACTCCTTATTGTCAAATTCAGACTTACATTGAAGAAAGTAGGGAAAGCCACTAGACCATTCAGGTATGACCTAAATCAAATTTCTTATGATTATACAGTGGAAGTGACAAATAGATTCAAGGGATTAGATCTGATAGAGTGTCTGAAGAAATATGGATGGAGTAAATAACATTGTAGAAGAGACAGGGATCCCCAGGAAAAGAAATTGCAAAAAGGCAAAATGGCTGTCTGAGGAGGCCTTACAAATAGCTAAGAAAAGAAGAGAAGAGAAAGGCAAAGGAGAAAAGGAAAGATATATCCATTTGAAAGCAGAGTTCCAAAGAATAGCAAGAAGAGATAAGAAAGCCTTCCTCAGTAAACAATGCAAAGAAATAGAGGAAAACAATAGAATGAGCAAGACTAGAGATCTCTTCAAGAAAATTAGAGATACCAAGGGAACATTTCATGCAAAGATGGGCACAATAAAGACAGAAATGATGCGAATCTAAAAGAAACAGAAGATATTAAGAAGAGGTGGTAGGAATATACAGAAAAACTATACAAAAAAGATCTTCATGACCTAGATAATCATGATGGTATGATCACTCACCCAGAGCCAGACATCCTAGAATGTCAAGTCAAGTGGGCCTTAGGCAGCATCACCACAAACAAAGATAGTGGAGGTGATGGAATGCCAGTTGATTTATTTCAAATCTTTTAAAAATGATGCTGTGTAAGTGCTGCACTCAATATGCTAGCAAATTTGGAAAACTCAGCAGTGGCCACAGGACTGGAAAAGGTCAGTTTTCATTCCATTCCCAAAAAAATGCAATGCCAAAGAATTGGCAAAGAACTACCGCACAACTGCACTCGTCTTATACGCTAGTAAAGTAATGCGCAAAATTCTCCAAGCCAGGCGTCAATAGTACATGAACCATGAGCTTCCAGATGTACAAGCTGGTTTTAGAAAAGGCAGAGGAACCAGAGATCAAACTGCCAATATCCACTAGATCATCGAAAAAGTAAGAGAGTTCCAGAAAAACATCTATTTCTGCTTTATTGACTATGCCAAAGCCTTTGACTGTGTGGATAACAGCAAACTGTGGAAAATTCTGAAAGAGATGGGAATACCAGACCACCTGACATGCCTCCTGAGAAATCTGTATGCAAGTCAGGAAGAACAGTTAGAATTGGACATGGAACAACAGACTGGTTCCAAATAGGAAAAGGAGTACATCAAAGCTGTATATTGTCACTCTGCTTATTTAACATATGCAGAGTACATCATGAGAAATGCTGGGCTGGATGAAGCACAAGCTGGAATCAAGATTGCCAGAAGATATGTCAATTACCTCAGATATGCATATGACACCACCCTATGGCAGAAAGGGAAGAACTAAAAAGCCTCTTGATGAAAGTAAAAGAGGAGAGTGAAAAAGTTGGCTTAAAGCTGAACCTTCAGAAAAATAAGATCATGGCATCTGGTCCCATCACTTCATGGCAAATAGATAGGGGAAGAGTAGAAACAGTGACAGGCTTTATTTTGGGGGGCTCCAAAATCACTGCATATAGTGACTGCAACCATGAAAATAAAATATGCTTGCTCCTTGGAAGAAAAGTTATGACCAACCTAGACAGCATATTAAAAAGCAGAGACATTACTTTACCAACAAAGGTCCATCTAGTCAAAGCTATGGTTTTTCCAGTAGTCATGTATTGATGTGAGAGTTGGACTATAAAGAAGGCTGAGCACTGAAGAATTGATCTTTTTGAACTGTGGTGTTGGAGAAGACTCTTGAGAGTTCCTTGGACAGCAAGGAGATCAAATCAGTCCATCCTAAAGGAAATCAATCCTGAATGTTCATTGGAAGGACTGATGCTAAAGCTGAAACTCCAATACTTTGGCCACCTGATGCAAAGAGCTGACTCATTTGAAAAGACCCTGATGCTGGAAAAGATTGAAGGCAGGAGGAGAAGGGGACAACAGAGGTTGAGATGTTTGGATGGCATCGTTGACTTGATGGACATAAGTTTGATTAAGCTCAGGGAGTATGTGATAGACAGGGAGGCCTGGCGTGCTGCAGTCCATGGAGTCTCATGGAGCCAGGCACAACTGAGTGACTGTACTGAACTGAAGACTTCAAATACTATATTGAGTAAATGGCAATAGTGACTATCCTTCTGTTGTCCCTGATCTAAGACGAAGTGCTTTCAGCGTCTCACCATTCAGTATGATGTTAACTGTGGGCTTGTCATGTATGGTCTTTGAGATGCTGAGGTTCATTTCATTTATTCCCACTTTGTGGAGAACTTCTATCAAAGTTTATAAGTAAATTCCCAGATGATTTTTTAAATGACTGCATAATTTTGAACTCACAATAGCAATGAATGTTTTTATTGATAATTTTCTTTTCTCCTGGCATTCTTGTCTGACTTTGGTATCAGGGTAATGCTGGTAATGTATTCTTTTTCTTTTCTTTTTGTCGTAGTTTGAGAAAGATTTGTACAAATTCTTCTTTGACTATTTGATCAAATTCACCAATTAATTTGTCTTGTCCTGAGCTTTTGTTTGTTGAGAGTTTTTAATTATTAATTCAATCTCCTTACAAGTAAATAGTCTGTTCAGATTTTCTATTTCAGCATGAATCATTCTTTGTAGGTTTTATGTTTTTAGGAATTCATTCATTTGTTCTATGTTGTCAGATTTGTCATTTAAAATTGTTCATAGCAGCCTCTTACAATTCTTTGTATTTTTGTAGTATTGATTGTAACATCTCTTCTTTCATTTCTGATTTTATTTGTGCTCTCTCTTTTTTTCTTGATAAGTCTACCTAAAGGTTTGTCAATTTTGTTTATCTTTTCATAGAATCAACTCTAAGTTTCATTGATCTTTCTATTGTCCTTTTAGTTTCCATTTTATTTATTTCCACTCAATTCTGTGTTATATCCTTCCTTTTACTAACTGTGGGCTTCATTTGGTCTTCTTTTTCCAGTTCTGTGAGGTGTAAAGTTAGATGATATACCAGGGATTTTTCTCGTTTCTTGAGGTAGACGTTTATCTTCATGGACTTCCTTCTTAGAACTGCTTCCCACAAAACTTTGGATGTTATATTTCTATTTTCACTCATCTCCGGGTATTTTTTTAAATTCTTTTTTGACCCATTGATTGTTCAATAGCATGTTGTTTCATCTCCACGTATTTGTGAGTTTTCCAGGTTTTTTTCATGTAATTAATTTTTAGTTTCATACCATTGTGGTCAGAAAATATGCTTGATATTATTTCAGTCTTCTTAAATGTATTAAGACACGTTTTGTGGTTTAACATATGATCTATCCTGTAAAATGTTCCCTGTGCACTTGAGAAGAATGTGTATTCTGTTGCTTTTGGACAGAATGCTTCATATGTATCTGTTAAGTCTATCCGATCTAATTTGTCATTTAAGGTCAATGTTTCCTTATTAATTTTCTGAATTTGCTTGATTCTTTATAGAATAATATATGTAAAAATGAATTCAGATTTTTCTATGTTTTTGTGGAAATTGGCAGAACATAATTACAAAGGCAGAACTTTGCTATATCTTTAATCAGTAAAAATTTCTTTTCTCTAAAATAATTAAGATAAATTAATATAAGTATTTAAATGAATGTTTTAGAAATGTTTTTAATAATGAATTAAAGTATCCAGCAAGATAGACATGGTGGATAATAAGATTATAAAATTAAGAAACAGACCAAGAAGAAAAAATATATATATGTGCATATATGTTGTGCGTGAAAAGTAACAAAAAGTATAATTTTTATATATGATAAATGTGAAGTACCAATGAAAAATACATGGTATTCAAAAAATGCAGTCTTAAAACTTCTAATGGATGTTATTGTGAGAACTATACTTTAGGTTCTTCTACATAGATGTGTTTGAGAGGGCGATAGCTGTGACTGAGTCAGCCCAGGAATAGTAAGAAGAGCAAAGGAAGCGAAACAAAGACCTCGGGAATCTCAAACTTAACTTCCCCTCTAAATGGTCATTTTAAATCTGTAAACTCACAAAGAAACTCCTCAGTATTTAAGATAATAATTTTTTTTTAAAGACAGAGGAACCTGGCAAACATGTCCTCAGCCAGGAGGTCAAGGTCCACATTAACAGTGATGAATCGTATTTACAGGACGTGCTCTTGCCTTGATGAAAAGGGCACTTCACCTCTGTGCTCCCCTTTCTATCTGTCTAATGATAAGAAAAACATCAGACAAATTCCACTTGAGAGTCATTCCACAAAATATCTCATCAGTCCGCCTCAAAACTATCTGGGTCATCAAAGATATGAAAGATCTGAGAAACTGTCACGGCCCAGAGGATTCTGAGGAGACATGATGACTGGGCGTCATGCGGTGCCCTATGTGAGATCCTGGAACAGAAAAAGCTCATGAGGAGAAAACTGAGGAAAGATTAATAAGCTATGGGTATTAGTTCATGATAATATACGAATACTGGCTCATTAAATGTACCAGAAAGGTGTTAATAAAATTATATTTTGTTTTTTTAAAGCCATAATATACTAAACTTCTTAAAGGTTACTGTGCTTAATCTTTTAACCGAAGTGGGAAATTTAAGAGTTCCTTTTTATTTCATTATGTTGTCACAACTCTGAAAATTAGAACTGCTTATTACAATTACCACAGTAATTGCAATTACTACTGTAATTGCAGTAGTGATTGCAATTACTGCTTATTACTGTCTTGTTGTTGTTTTGTTTTCTGTTTTCTTTTGTTTTGACCATACTGTGCAGCTGGTGGGATCCTAGTTCCCCAAACAACCCAGGCCCCAGCAGTGAAAGTGTGTGCCAAGTCTTAACCACTTGCTCACCAGAGAATTTTTAGTTGTTTGGTTTTTTTAAATAAAACTAATTTTTGTCATCATTCAAAGAGAAGATACGTATTGCTGATGCATGTATCATAGGCATTCTGTTAGAAAATGGGGCCACTTGGCAGAAAATACCACAATTTTAATACAAATTAGAGGTGCCATGTCCAAGAGAGCAGCAAGGCCATAAGATAGGCACAGCTTAGACTAGGCATTTCAGAGGTTATAGCTGGGGAAAATTCTCACAGCACAAATAACATTTAAGCTGGTGGCAAAAATAGGCATGTGCAAAGAAGAAGTATATATTAGAAGGAGAAATAGCATGAAAAGTAGAGAGTAAGACAGGCAAAGTGATCCCAGATAAAGGTTAGGACAAAGTGTGGGTAAAGAGAAATATGAGAGAGAGGGAACTGAGGAGGCAATCAAGAAAGAGATCACAGTGCAGGGTCCTCATGTGTAGATTATTAAAGTAAATGGCTAAGAGTAGATATTCCAAAGTTGACCTTTCCGTAGACAAAGACCCAATTTTAGAATCCCATACAGTCATCCAATGAGCTAGGCAAATATCCCCAAATTCAAAAAATAACACATTATATCCTGGGAAATGAAGTCCTTTTCAGGTTGAAATATAATGGTAATTAGGAGAGGACTGCCTGGGAAAAACAAAGAAAACAGAGGCAGCACCCAGGGTGTAATGGAAAGAACTGTCAGGCTATAGAAAGTGTGGAAGGTAGGCTGAAGGCAAGAGGTATAAGGAAAAGGAAAATCTACCTTCACAGTATACATTATTAATCATTCAGATGGGCCAGGTGGGTAGAATTATTCTTTGTATGTTGATAGAGACGTGAAATGCAAGTTGAAAGTGTTGGCTAATCAATTACCTAAATCTGGGAAAGAAGATCCAGGAACTTCCAAGTTGTCCCAAGCCTGACTTTTCTGATATAGGAAGGAGAAAGATGAGGATCAGTTCAGTTCAGTTCAGTTGCTCAGTCGTGTCCGACTCTTTGTGACCCCATGGACTACAGCACGCCAGGCCTCCCTGTTGATCACCTACTCCCGGAGTTTACCCAAACTCAAGTCCATTCATCAGTGATGTCATCCAACCATCTCATCCTCTGTCATCCCCTTCTCCTCCTGCCCTCAATCTTTCCCAGCATCAGGGTCTTTTCAAATGAGTCAGCTCTTCCCTTTAGGTGGTCAAAGTATTGGAGTTTCAGCTTCAGCATCAGTCCTTCCAATGAACATTCAGGACTGATTTCCTTCAGGATGGACTGGTTGGATCTCCTTGCAGTCCAGACTCTCAAGAATCTCCTCCAACACCACAGTTCAAAAGCATCAATTCTTTGGTGCTCAGCTTTCTTTACATTCCAACTCTCACATCCATACATGACTACTGGAAAAACCACAGCCTTGACGAGACGGACCTTTGTTGGCAAAGTAATGTCTCTGCTTTTGAATATGCTATCTAGGTTGGTCACAACTTTCCTCCCAAGGAGTAAGCATCTTTTTATTTCATGGCTGCAGTCAACATCTGCAGTGATTTTTGAGCCCAAAAATATAAAGTCTGCCACTATTTCCACTGTTTCCCCATCTATTTGCCATGAAGTGATGGGACCAGATGCCTTGATCTTAGTTTTCTGAATGTTGAGTTTTAAGCCAACTTTTCCCTCTCCTCTTTCTCTTTCATCAAGAGGCTCTTTAGTTCTCTTCACTTTCTGCCATAGGGTGGTGTCATCTGCATATCTGAGGTTATTGATATTTCTCCTGGCAATCTTGATTCCAGCTTGTGCTTCATCCAGCCCAGCATTTCTCATGATGTACTCTGCATAAGCACAGTGACAATATACAGTCTTGACATACTCCTTTTCCTATTTGGAACCAGTCTGTTGTTCCGTGTCCAGTTCTAACTGTTGCTTCCTGACCTGCATACAGGTTTCTCAAGAGGGAGGTCAAGTGGTCTGGTATTCCCATATCTTTCAGAATTTTCCACAGTGTATTGTGATCCACACAGTCAAAGGCTTTGGCATAGTCAATAAAGCAGAAATTGATGTTTTTCTGGAACTCTCTTGCTTTTTTGATGACCCAACAGATGTTGGCAATTTGATCTCTGGTTCCTCTGCCTTTTCTAAAACCAGCTTGTACATCTGGAAGTTCATGGTTCACATATTGTTGAAGCCTGGCTTGGAGAATTTTGAGCATTACTTTGCTAGCATGTGAGATTAGTGTGATTGTGCAGTAGTTTGAGCATTCTTTGGCATTGCCTTTCTTTGGGATTGGAATGAAAACACCTTTTCCAGTCCTGTGGCCACTGCTGAGTTCTCCAAATTTGCTGCCATATTGAGTGCAGCACTTTCACAGCATCATCTTTTAGGATTTGAAATAGCTCAACTGGAATTCCATCACCACCACTAGCTTTGTTTGTAGTGATGCTTCCTAAGGCCCACTTAACTTCACATTCCAGGATGTCTGGCCCTAGGTAAGTGATTAGACTGTCCCCCTCAGTCAGTCTATCCCATCAGGAAGCTTTCATAAGCCTCTTATCCTTCTCCATCAGGGGCAGACAGACTGAAAACCACCATCACAAAAAATTAATCAATCTAATCACATGGACCACAGCCTTGTCTAACTCAATGAAACTATGAGCCACGCTGTGTAGGGCCACCCAAGATGGACAGGTCATGGTGGAGAGTTCTGACAAAATGTGGTCCACTGGAGAAGGGAATGGCAAATCACTTCAGTATTCCTGCCTTGAGAACCCCATGAACAGTATGAAAAGATGAGGATAACTTGTAGCTAATATTTTTCATTAAATTTTTCTTGAGATAATCATTGTAAGATAAGGTCATATATACCTTTTATCCAGTTGCATGGATAATTTTATAAATACATGCCAAACTGTTTTACAGAGTGACTGTGATGTTTTACATTCCCACCAGCAGTGTATGATTAATCCACTTTTCCACATTCTCACCTATACTTGATATTTTTGCTATTTATCTTAGTCATTCTTAAAAGGGTGTAATAATTGTTCATGTGTTTTTTATTTACTTTTTGCTATAGGCTCCTAGCTGGGAGGGATTGGGGGCGAGAGGAGAAGGGGATGACAGAGGATGAGATGGCTAGATGGCATCACTGACTCCATGGACGTGAGTCTCAGTGAACTCCGGGAGTAGGTGATGGACAGGGAGGCCTGACGTGCTGTGATTCATGGGTTTGCAAAGAGTCGGACACGACTGAGCGACTGATTTGATCTGATCTGATAGGCTCCTAATGTTAAATGTCTTTTCATGGACTTATTTGTCATCTGCACATCTTCTTTGGTGACATGTCTCTTCATGTCTTTTGCCATTTCTAATTGGACAATTGTTTTCTGTTTCATTTTGAGAGTTCACTATGTACTCAAGATACTAGTCCTTTATCAGACATGTTGTTTGCAAATACTTTTTGTAATCTGTGTTTGTCTCTTCATCTTCATAAGTGGATGCTTCATAGAACAAAAGATTTTAATTTTGATGAGGTCCAACTAGTCAAATTTTCTTCTATTAATTTCACTTTTTGTGTCAAATCTATGAATTCTTTACTTAGCCTTGAATCCTGAAGATTTTTCTCTTATTTTTTTTTTCTGGAACTTTTATTGTGTTGGGTTTAAACTTCAGTCTGTGATCCACCTAGGAATAAATGTGCATAAAGTGTGAGACTCAGCTGAGACTCCTTTTTTTGTTTTTTTTTTCCTTCTGATGCCCAGCAGCCTTTTTTGAAAAGATTGGCTTCCCAGGTGGTGCAGCGGTAAAGAATCTGCCTGCCAATGCAAGAGACGCAAGAGATGTGGATTTGATCCTTGGGTCAGGAAGATTTCCTGGAGTAAGAAATGATAACCCACTCCAGTATTCTTGCCTGGAAAATTCCAGGTACTGAAGAGTCTGGCAGGCTACAGTCATGTTGTCACAGAATCAGATACACTGAGCACGCACTCACCTTCCTTACATTGGATCCCTTTTTCATCTTTGTCAAAAACTATTCAGATTCATTTACAAAGTCTATTTCTGGGTTCTAGATTCTGTTCAATTGGTCTATGCATCTGACCTTGTACTAATAGCAATCTGTGTCTATTACTGCAGATTGATAATAAGAACTAATCCCAGTGGCTCAGTGGTAAGGAATCTGCCTGACAAGTGGGAGACGTAGGTTTGATGCCTAGCTTGGGAAGATTGCCCTGGAGAAGGAAATGCAACCCATTCCAGTATTCTTGCCTGGGAAATCCCATGGACAGAGGATCCTGGTGGGTCACTGTCCATGGGATCGCAAAAGAATCAGAAACAACTTCGTGACTAAACAACAACAACAAAATATTGGGTAGAAGGAATTTTCTAAATTTATTCTTCTTTTTTTAAATAATCAGCTGGTAAAGAATCTGCCTGCAATGCAGGAGACCTCGGTTCAGTTCCTGGGTTGGAAAGTTCCCCTGGAGAAGGAAGAGGTTATCCATTCCAGTATTTTTTTTTTTTTTTTTTTGCTTAACATTACAATATTGTATTGCTTTTGCCATACATCAAAATGAATCCGCCACAAGTATACATGTGTTCCCCATCCTGAACCCTCCTCCCTCCTCCCTCCTCCCTCCCCATACCATCCTTCTGGGTCGTCCCAGTGCACCAGCCCCAGGCATCCGTTATCAGGCATCGTACCTGGACTGGTGACTCATTTCAAGAATATACATTCCAGTATTCTTGCCTGGAGAATCCCCATGGATAGAGGATCCTGGTGGGCTACAGTCCATGGGGTTGCAAAGAGTCGGACACAACAAAGCAACTAAGCACAGCACAATGAATGTAAGGGCTCTACTTTTCTATACAAATATTAGAAAAACCTTGTCTGAAAGTGAAGTGAAAGTCTCTCAGTCATGTCTGACTCTGTGACCCCATGTGTTGTACTTTCCATGGAATTCTCCGGGCCACAATACTGGAGTGGGTAGCCTTTGCCTTCTCCAGGGGATCTTCCCAACCCAGGGATCAAACCAGGGTCTCCGGCATTGTAGGCAGACTCTTTACCAACAAAGCTATCAGGGAAAACCTTGTCTGAGTCTACAAAAACCATAGCTGAGATTTTGATAGGAATTTAAAAAAATCCATAGATGAGTTTGGGATAACTGACATTTTTACTATGTTAATTTTTCAATTTATGAACATAGTACACTTCTACATTTATTTTGGCAGTCTAATTTCTTTCATTTGTATTTGCTAATTTTCATCATACAGAATCTGCTTGTTTTGTTTTGTTATGCTTATATACAAGTATTTAACTTTTTTAGAAATTGTTAAGTACTATTGAATTTGAATTTTATTTTTTATATCTTTATTGTTAGTATATAAAAATGTGTGTGGACTTTGTATCCTGGGGCCTTGTTAAACCTACCTGTAATTTTAGGAAGGTTTTTCTATAGTTCTTTTGCCTATGTTTCATGAAGACAACAAAGTCATCTTCAAACAAGAATGATTTTACTTTTTTCTTTAAAGTCTTTATGTCTTTTTTTTTTTCCTTGCCTTACTTTAGGGTCTAGAATCTGCAGGGCTATGCTCAGAAATAAAAGTGATGAGAGAAAACCACCTTGCTTTGTTTCTGATTTTAAAGAGACACCATTCAGTTCTTCACTGTTAAGTATTCAAATATTCTGTAAGCTGCAGAGGGTTTGTGTGTGGTGGGGGGAGGGGGGAGCAGCGGAGGGTGCTCTTTATCAGGTGGAGGTAGTTCCTCTAAATTCCTAACTTCCTCTTTAAATGGATATTGGATTTCACTGAATTATTTTTGTTGCCAATTGATGTGATTGTTGTTGCTGTTGTTTAATTGCTAAGTCATGCTGGACTATTTATGGTTCCATGGACAGTAACCCACCCGCCTCCCTGGGGCAAAGATACTGGAATGGGTTGCCCTTTCCTTTTTCAGAGGATCTTCCCTACCCAGGATTAGAATCTGTGTCTCTTGCATTGGCAGGCAGATTCTTTACCACTGAGCCACCTGGAAAGTTCATTGATATAATTATCGATATTTTATTCTTCAGGCTGTTGATATGGTGGATTATATTGATTGATTTTAGAATCTTAAAGTATCCTGACATACCTGAAATAAATCCCATAGTCACAGTGTATACTTCTTTATATTTATTGTGATTCAATTTGCTAATATTTTCTGGAGGAGTTTCACGTATAAGTTCATGAGAGTTTTGATTTTTTTTGTATTGCCTTGGAATTTTTTGAGTACTATTAGGGTAGTAGGTATAATTAGGATAATATTGTCCATCTAGAATAATTGAAAAGTCCTTTTCCTTCTCTATTTTTTGAAAGATATTATCTAAAACTAGTGTTAATTCTTAATTGAATGTTTGGTTCAAATATCCATTAAAATTATGTTTGCTTAGAAATTCCTTTCTTGGGAGAATTTAATTTCTCTTACAGTTGGAAAAGTATTTGGAATATCTATTTTGTCTTAAATGACTTTTGATAATTTGCAGTTTTTGAGAAATTAGTCCATTTTTTTAAGTTATTGAATTTATGAGTAGAAACTTGTTTTCAGTGTCATTTTAGAATGGTTTTAATATTTGTGAAGAGATTTCCTTTTTTTACCCCAATATTTCTTTACCCCAATATTTACCCCAATGTTTCTTCTGTTTTTGTCAGTTGTTTTTAGAGGCTAATAAATTTTATTGATGTTTTTTGAAGAACCAAATTTTTGTTTCATTTGTTTTCTCTATTGTCTTTTATTTCATTTATTTTTAGTTTTATCTCTATTATTTTCTTTTCATCTGCTTACATTTTTTGGTTTTTCTTTTCTAGCTTCTTGAGGTAGAAATTTAGACAATTTATCAAGACTTTTCTTCTTTGCTAATGTGAGCATTTAATGCTGTAAATTTATGGTTCATACTTTTTAAACTGCATCTTATATATTTTGAAGTATTGTATATTCATTTTCATTCAATTCTCTGACTCCATATATATATATATATATATATATATGTAGTATTCTCTGAGCAATTGAAAAGAATGTATACCCTGCTCTTGTTGAATAGGGTATATATTAGATCTTAATGATTAATTAATCATTTTCTTGAGATCTTTTATACTCTTTCTATTTTGCTATCAAGGAATATAATAGTTACTAGAATTGAGTGTTGGCGTTTCCAACTGTAATTGACTTAACTATTTCTCCTTTTAGCTCTGCCATTTTTTGAGCCATGTATTTTGGGGTCTTCCTCTATAATTTGATCATTTACCATTGTGTAATATCTTTCTTTATCTCATCATTTTCTCTGTAGTCTGTATGCTCTAATATTAATATTTACTCTTTCATTTTAAAAATTAATGTTTCCATAATGTATCTTTTTCTTTTTTAGTCTACCTATGTTGCTAAATTTAAAATTTATTTCTAATAAACAATAGAGTTTCATAACCCATTTTGTCAAACTCTGCCTTTTAATTGGTAGATTCATGCCATTTACATTTACTATAATTATTGATATGTTAAGGCTTATATCTGACATTTTGTTATTTTCTATTTGTTTCCTCACTTCTTTGTTCCTCTTTTACTGCTTTCCTCTGGGTTAGTCTTTCCTTTTTAGAGAACCATCTTGATCTATCTATAGTGTTTTTTCATGTATCTCTCTATAAAGATACAATTCAGTTCAGATCAGTCGCTCAATCATGTCCGACTCTTTGTGACCCCATGAATCACAGCACACCAGGCCTCCCTGTCCATCACCAATTCCTGGAGTTCACTCAAACTCATGGCCATCGAGTAGGTGATGCCATCCAGCCATCTCGTTCTCTGCTGTTCCCTTCTCCTCCTGCTCCCAATCCCTCCCAGCATCAGGGTCTTTTCCAATAAGTCAGCTCTTTGCATGAGTTGGCCCAAGTATTGGAGTTTCAGCTTCAGCATCAGTCCTTCCAATGAACACCCAGGACTGATGTTCAGTGGTTATTCTGGATACTAAAACATACAATGTGACTTATCACAGTCTACTGTTACTAATGTAACAGTTCATGTTACTAATGTAACACTGAAGTCTTATAAAACTTATCAGTTCAAATGAAGTATGGAAATTTTACTTCCATTTAAGTTCCATTTTCTTCCCACTTTGAAAACATCATTGTCCTGCATGTCAGATGATCTTATAATTTTTGTTTCAGTCATCCTAAAGGATAATTACACCAGATATAGAATTCTGGGTTGGCAATCATTCTTCTGTACTTGAAAATTTTTATAACACTTTTTTCTGGGCCCTATAGTTTCAGAAGTTGGAGAAGGAAATGGCAACCCACTCTAGTGTTCTTGCCTGGAGAATCCCAGGGATGGGGGAGCCTGGTGGGCTGCCGTCTATGGGGTCGCACAGAGTCAGACACGACTGAAGCGACTTAGCAGCATAGTTTCAGAATAAATTTGCTGTCATTTGCACTGATATTCTCAATATAATGAATAAATCACTTTTCTGGTTGCTTTCAAGATTTTTTATTTTTCTTTTTTAAAGATTATGATGTGTTCTTTGTATGGATGTCTTTGTGTTTATCTTTCTTAGGATTTACTCAACTTCTTGGATCTATAGGTTTGTGTCCTTCTCAAAATTTGAGTTTTCAACCAGTGTTTCTTTGAATACTCATTCAGCACCAGTTTCTCCCTCCTTCCTCTGGGATTCCAAGAGGCAAATATTAACTTTTGTCTATTGTTCCATAAGTTTTTCATACCCTGTTCTTATTTGTTTAGTCTATTTTCTCTCTGTTGTTCACATTAATTAAATTCATTTGATCTGTGTTCATGTTCATCAATTCTATTCTCTGTCGTCACTCCACTATCAACACATTCAATTTTTTTTTTTTAGTTATTACATATTTTAGTCCTATGATCTACCATTGGCACTTTTTATAAATTTTGGGGCTTCCCAGGTGGCTTATGATAAAGAATCTGCCTGCCAAAGCAGGAGACACAGGTTCAATTCCTGGGTTGAGAAGATTTCCTGGCAAAGGGAATGGTGACCCACTCCACTAATCTTGCCAGGAGAATCCCATGGACAGAGGAACCTAGTGGGCAACAGTCCGTGGGGTCACAAAGTGTTGAACACAACTTAGTGACTAAGCACAAATGCATATAAATTTTACTTCTTTATTAAGGCTTTCTAGTTTTTTTCTCTATTTTTTATTTTTTCCAAAAGATTTTTTCATTTCTTGTTAAATTATTTGTATGATGGTTACATTAGAGTTCCTGTCTTATTCTTAACATCTCATTCATCTTAGTTTCAATGACAATTGTCTTTTCTCATTCAGGATATGATATTCCTATTTCTTATTATATTGGATGATTTTACATTTCTCCTGCATACTTTTTCACTTTTTAAAAGGCTCTGGATTTTTTTTTTTTAATTTAGCAGGCAGCCACCTTATTCAGCTTTAGCATATTATTTATCAGTAAAGCACACCTGAGGAATGTAAGGCTTGGAACACTGTAATCCATCGGCATCTACTTAAATGTTTCCACCCTCATTGTCAGAGTCTCACCTTTCCCATTCACTGCCGTAATTGTAACATGAGCAATCTGTCAAGACATCAAATCAACTTGTGTGGTACTTCAGCAAATCCAAAGACCAAACTCTGATGCAATTTTGGGGAAGCTCTGAACCTGAACCTACAAGAGATATTTGATGTTCTATAGTGAGACACCGAGATTGCCTAGTTTTCCAGTCATGCCATGTTCTGGAAATTTATACCCTCAATCTAATTTTTCTTTTCGTATGTCCTCTTGAGTCAAGTGAGAAGCAGTCTGCCCACCCCATAGTCTTTGTACCCTCATCACCATTACAGCAAATTCTATACTATGCTGGCCACTTTGTCTGCCTAAGGCCTTCCCTTGGTGCTTCATTCCAGGTGGTGATAATTAATGTGACCACATGCTTGCAACTGCCACTGTCCAATTTTTTCAATGGGGTAAAAATATAAAATCATCCAATATAATAAGAAATAGGAATAAATTAGTTCTTCCTTCAAACCAAATCTGTTTAAATAATAAATCCCAAATTCCCATTTTTGCAGTTCTTTTTAACTCCAAATCCCTTCTGAAACAACATACTTTATTAGTGATAGTTCATTTAGAAAAACAGAACCCTTTTTACATATTCTGAGTAAAGAAAGAAAGAAAGTGAAGTCGCTCAGTCATGTCCAACTCTTTGCAATCCCATGCACTGTAGTCTACCAGGCTTCTCTGTCCATGGGATTTTCCAGGCAAGAGTACTGGAGTGGGTTGCCATTTCCTTCTCCAGGGGATCTTCCTGACCCAGGGATCGAACCCAGATCTCCTACATTGCAGGCAGACGCTTTACCCTCTGAGCTACCAGGAAAGCCCCATTCTGAGTAAAGATATAATTAATGCAAGTAATTAAAGACACATAATTAGTGTTAAGTCTGTTGAAGAAAGTTCAAAAGACTATTTTCTAAAAACCTAACATGCAAAGATTGTAGGGAAACTACTACCAATTACGCTAGATGCTCTCAGTGACAAAGGAGATGCTTACCGAGGGCTTTTGAAGTCATTGGAAGTCACCATCAACGACCTCAATTATTGCCCAAAGCTGATGCTGAAGGAAAATGGCTTCTCCTCCTCTTTTGTCTCCCAATTTATGTGTAGATGCCTTGAAATGTTGACATATAAGCTGTAGACTCAAAAATATCAATTCAGGATCCACTTCTTCTATGAAGAGGATCATGTACAATGGGAGGAGTTAGAGCTGCATCTTCAACAGAACATCCAGAACAAGGGACACTGGTCAACTGGTCTCAGGGACTCACACCCTCACTTCCTCCTACAGCTTCTTTTGCTGAGTTTCCTCCATTGACAGGAAATGCTGACATTAAATTTTTACCTATTTCACTCTTAACAATCCCTTCCATGCTTTTTAAAAAATTCATATTTGAAATGTAAATTCTTACATGCTTTTTTAAACTTCTCTTTTGTGGACTCTAAAACTCAAGGTTTTATACATTATACGCATTTTAAAAATATTAAGGAAGGGTTCTGGTTGACCTGGACCAATGTACTCAGCCCTCCTCTGGATCTTCCTCTCATTCTTATTTCCTAGGATGATTTTGTCCTGCTTTTCTTCTCAACATAATTCTTTACAAAACTCAATTCTGATTGCTATCTTTTTTAAAACCTGTCAAGTCTCCTTTGAATCCAACATCTTGTCTGACATCAACACTTTCTCCAATCTGACCATCTCCAAAATAATGAAACACATATTTTGTTTCATTGCCTGACAACACCCACTCTGCACCAAGTACAAATGAATCAGTTTCTTACAACTATATATAAATTTGATGTTTCTCCTAATAATACAGACTTTCCTCATTCTTCCTCTCTCAGGAGCGTTTCAAACGATCTTTACTGATGTTTGTTTGGAGCCAGACTCTGTCTTCAAAACACCTACAGTGCAGTAGGAGATACAGACAACCAAAGAGGTACTTACGATTCATCATCAGAGTGCAGTGATTGTGCACAATACAGTGTGTGAAAGACCACAAAGAGGACACAGGTAGCCTGTTGCATGGGTTACAGACACGCAGCCTAGACATGATACTGCCTGATCTGCCTCATGGTGAGTGTGCAGGGAGAGACACTCAAAGAGAAGATGAGAAACTCACGAATCAGTGGTAAGACAGAGGGGAAAAGAAAATTTAGAATATTCAAAGACTTAAAAGTCAACCAGGATATGTGGAATAGTGGAGTCTCTGCATAAATACAGAAAGAAATGAAGCAAGAAGGACAAACAACAAATATATTACTAGAGCTTGCTCAAATTCATGTCCACTGAGTCAGTGATGCCATCCAACCATCTCATTCTCTGTTGTCCCCTTCTCCTCCTGCCTTCAGTCTTTCTCAGAATCAGCCTGGGAAGCCTGGCATGCTGCAGTCCATGGGGTCTCAAAGAGTCAGACTTGACCAACTGACTGAACTGAACTGAAACTGATTATTTATTAGTTCACTTATTAATTACAAGTGTCTAGAAAGTGACTGGCATATTGTAGGCAGTCAGAAAAATCTCTGTTGAGTAAATATTGTCCACTTTATATAGAACAGCACTGTGATTTATGAATTGACACTCTTGTTTTCTGAGTTCTAGTGAAAGCTCTATGAGGACAGAGGCTGTTTTCTTGTCCTGTACATAGTGTGTGTGTCCCCGGTGTCTGTCTATAACATTCCTAGGAAGGTGAGAACCTGAGCAGAAGAACCAGAGATGCAACTTGTATCTACCCAGTCAAGGCTGCTTTAGTCTCACTACAGGAGCTCTCAGAATTTCAAATTCATAGCACAAATTAGAACACTGATTTTTTTTTTAATAGCATGCTTGAAGAGACTAAAGCCGTACCTTATGATTAAACTATCATACGATTACATACCTTACGATTCAGAAAACTAAGATCGTGGCATCCAGTCCTACTTCATGGCAAATAGATGGGGAAACAGTGGAAACAGTGGCTGACTTTATTTTTCTGGGCTCCAAAATCACTGCAGATGGTGATTGTAGCCATGAAATTAAAAGACGCTTACTCCTTGGAAGGAAAATTATGATCAATCTAGAAAGCATATTAAAAAGCAGAGACATTACTTTGCCAACAAAAGTCCATCTAGTCAAGGCTGTGGTTTTTCCAGTGGTCATGTATGAATGTGAGAGTTAGACTATAAAGAAAGCTGTGTGCCAAAGAATTGATGCTTTTGAACTGTGGTATTGGAGAAGACTCTTGAGAGTCCCTTGAACTGCAAGGAGATCCAACCAGTTCATTCTAAAGGAGATCAGTCCTGAGTGTTCATTGGAGGGACTGATGCTGAAGCTGAAACTCCAATACTTTGGCTATCTGATGAGAAGAGCTGACTCACTGGAAAAGACCCTGATGCTGGGAAAGATTGAGGGCAGGAGGAGAAGGGGAAGACAAAGAATGAGATGGCTGGATGGAATCACTGACTCAATGGACATGGGTTTGGGTGGACTCCAGGAGTTGGTGATGGACAGGGAGGCCTGGCCTGCTGCGGTTCACGGGGTCACAAAGAGTCGGACACGACTGAGCGACTGAACTGAACTAATGAGGTCAAACTTCAAGATTTGTGCTTCATCTTTTTTGTTTGTTTTTTTTTTTTTTTTTTGCATGTGCTTCATCTTAAAAAATAAAAATAGCTTTTGAAAAGTGTTAACCAAGTGACATAATAAAGTTTGGATTTTATCAAGTGGCACAAATAATACAAAAAATAACTTAGAAGAAATTGGTATTGGAAGTATTGGCATAAGGTTGTTCTAAGAGAAATGCGACAACACAGAAAAGATATGAAGAAGTAGAAGAGCAGATAAAGTGAATTTATGGAGGCTGAGGAAGGAAAGCATTTCCAGGAGGGAAAAGTCAATAATCAAATGCAGCAGAGAGACATGAAAGGTAAAGAACATAGAAGTAAATTCAGCAGCCACAAGGACCTTCACGACCTTGGTGAGAAGAGCAGTAGTTGAAAAATACAGACAGAATCTTTACTCATGTCTCCACCTACCATGCCTTTGTTTATTACACATCCCAAGCTCAGGCTTTTACTAGAGATGCCAGAATAGTCATGCTTCACTACTAATGCTAAATTAGATCCACTCTAACAAAGCTTATAATCTCCAAGTAATTCAGTGTCTGTCAAAACAAATTCAACACACTTTAAAGAAAGAAAAATCCAGTCACTCAAGAATGCAACATTCACAATTTCCAGCATTCAACTAAAGCTTAACAGACATGTGATAAATCAAGAAATTGTGGGCCATAACCCAAAATAAAATCAGTTAATGGATATCATAATTAAAGCATAAATGCCAGCATCAATGGAATTAGTAGATAGGGACTATGATGAAACTATTACAAATAAGTTCCAAAATTTAAAGAAAAGAATGAACAAGTAAAACGTTTGCTTTCAAATATGTAAATACAATGAAATTAATTATTGAATACTAAGAAAAAAATTTGTTTTATCTTCATCCTTGTACATTATTCCAATTTTCAAAAATATTTTTTTAAATTGTGCCCCTCAAAGCAGAGAGTTTCTGAGCTGTGAGCACACATGATCTTTGGCGGGCAGAGCCTGCAGTGCCTGGTGAAGTGGGGTTTTGTGCCCAGATCAGGGCCCTCCAGATCATTTAGTTGCTAAAACAAGAGAATGGGCCACAGAGTAAAGTTTTAAGAGGAAAAAGTTCTCTGGGAATGTGAAAGAGCTTGTTGGTGGTGTCAGAGTAGGCCCCGGGCATGGCTGGCTGCTGTAGTCTGGTGTTCACAGGATGGTCTGGGTGAGCCAGAGATTTGAAGAAGGAGATGCCAGGAAGGGTCCTGGTGATGCAGTGAAGGAGGTGGGGGAGTGCTGAGGAGGGAGGGAATGGCAGATGTGCCTCAGAGGAGAGAGGGGAGGTGGGCCTGTGCCCAGGCTACCAACCCTCCCGGTGCACAGGAGCTGTGTGTTATGTGACATGTGTGTGTTTTATCCCCTCTGTTGGGCATGCCCATCTCCCTTCTTCAAGTGTGATCCCCTAAATCTTCCTCCTTGTTCAGTGCACATCGCCATCTCTGGGAATCTCTTCCTGACTCTCCCCACCCACCCACAGCTCTGAGGGTTACACACTGAGCACTCCCTTTCTCTAGAGAATAGCACTCAGTATTTATCTATGGGTCCCCCTACCAGATGCAGGTTCCCAATGCTGAGTAAGATGCCGACAAGTAGCAGGAACACTTCACTATTTGCTGAATTGCCTTGGAATAGAAAATGAAAACAAGGAGAATGGAATAAGCAAGTGTGTGCACGAGAGACAAGGGCTGGGGGCAGCAGAAGAGCCCTGAAGGAATTTCCCCAGTAAGACCTCTCAAGGCAGCAAGTCGCCCAGGGCTGCCCAGAGAGTGCTTCCCCTTCCCCCCTCCCTGAATCCAGTCCCCACGCCTTCCTCACAGCTGCCAGCTAGGACATCCTGGCTTGAGAAGTTTCAGGGAGGTTTCTCACAGAGGAAACACGCACCACTGCTTACAGAGGCAGACGCTGCAAGCTTAGGTTTCCAACCTCACTTTTTTCCTGTCAGTTCTAGAGAGGATTTAGTGGTTTGTTTTTTAAAATAAAAAGGCACGGGTGGGTCGGGGGAGCTGGTTGGAGAAAAACGAAACCTGGATTATAAACAGCTAAATTTCTACTTTTTCTCTTTTCACGTGGCTATATTTTAGAAGGCTGCTCTGGCAGTTGGAAAGATGAGGAATGATGATTTCAATCCAAAGCTCTCAACAGTTCAGTATGTGTGTGCGGCCCCTGGAGCCAGGCCTCGGCTGGTGGTTGGTGGAGGGGGAGGGGGGCAGTGGCGGCAAGGAAGAGGGGGAGGTTCCCCCTTCCCAACTGTCCAGAGGGCACTGAGGCAGGATGCTGGACAAAAAGAAGCCCGCAGCTTGGAGAGGAAGCTTATCCTGTCTCTCTCCAGAGTCTCATGACAGAAAACAACAAAATTCTGTAAAGCAATTTTCCTTCAGTTAAAAAAAATAAATTAATTTTTTAAAAAAGGATTTGCTAGAACAATGTACAGAAAAGGCCCTTAGAAAGCACAGGAGGGTTCTTGTGCCTCTTGAACTCTTCGCACAGGTCCCACGTGACTTGTGCCGCTGGTGTCCAAGCAGGACACGTATGTGTGGAATAGCCAGTGACTGACAATCTGCATGGTTTATTATTTGCTGGAGTTTTAGAAGGCGATGGCACCCCACTCCAGTACTCTTGCCTGGAAAATCCCATGGACAGAGGAGCCTGGTGGGCTGCAGTCCATGGGGTCGCTAAGAGTCGGACACAACTGAGCGACTTCACTTTCACTTTTCACTTTCATGCATGGGAGAAGGAAATGGCAACCCACTCCAGTGTTCTTGCCTGGAGAACCCCAGGGATGGGGGAGCCTGGTGGGCTGCCGTCTATGGGTCACACAGGGTCTGACATGACTGAAGTGACTTAGAAGTAGCAGTATGTTGATGTGTAAGAGTGCAGTGGTAATATTAATAGTTGAAAAATTGGTTGGCATTTTATCCACAGAAATGCATATTTTTAATTAAAATGAACTTTATCCATGATGTTTAAGGAAAGAGCTATGGAATAGGTGGCCCCACCTGGTCCGCCTGCTGCATCTGGGCCATGTTGCTCGCTTGCCTGGTGCATTCGTTCATATAGGTTCTTTATCAGGTTGAGAAAATTCACTTTCATTCCTAACTTACTAAGTTGTTTTCATGAATATGTCTTCAATTTTGACAAATACTTTTTCTGCATCATTGATATGATCCTGTGATTTTTCTTTTAATGAATAATATAGTGCATTGCAATAATTGATACATGAATATTGAATCAGACTTTCATACCTAGAATGAATCCCACTTAGTCATAGTCCATAATTCCTTTTATATATGGATGAATTCTAATTGTTAGTATTTCATTAAGAATTCTTACATTTGTATTTATATGAGATGTTAAGTCTATAGTTTTATGGGCATGTGTACTGTCTGTTTAGTTCTGATAAAAGGGTAATTAATATTAACTTCATAAAAAGATTTGGGAAGTTTCCCCTCCTTTTCTTTTTCTAGAATAGATTGTGAAAAATGAATATTCTTATTGTGAAGAATGAATATTTGTTCTTATTTGAGCATTTGGTAAAATGCTTCAATGACATCATCTGGGCCTAGATATTGGGGCAGGGTGGCTAGTTTTCTAAATGAAAATTCAATTTAACGGTTACAGGGCTATTCAAATTATCAGTTTCATACTGGGGTCAGTTGTCCCAGTTTGCACGTCTGGAGGAATTGGTTCAGTTCTAAGCTGTCAAATTTGTATATGTATAAAGTTGTTTGTAGTAGTCCCTTATTATTGAATCTGCAACATCTGTGGTGACATCTGCTTGATTAATCCCTAATACACATTAATACGATTTGCGTCTTGGCTCCTTAGTTCTCTGTCAGTCTTACTACTGACAGTCTTACTTACTTACTGTCAGTTTTGTTGATGTTTTTAAAGAACCACCTCTTTCTTGATTTTCTCTGTTGTTTTTCTGTCTTCCATTGCACTGATTTATTCTGAGGTAAGGATTCTAGCTTCCCCTGCCCTCCATTGGCAGCCAAGGTGGGGGCACTCCTTTTTCCTTCTATGTGGATGTGGGAATTCTGGCTTCTCAAAAGGCCTGCAGTCACCATGGATTCCTCACTGTCTGCAGTGGGATACCTTATCACCTCACCGCACACGACCCCTGATGATGTTATTGGATGGGTGTCCTAATTACAGCTTTGCAGTGGTGAGAGTCCTGACTCTCTGTTGGGCCTTTCTGACACTATCCAGTGAGGAGGGGAAGCAATGCTGCATCTCAGAGGGGGCGGGAGCACATCTGGGTCCAGCATGGCCTCCATGCACACCTGGGAACATGAGCTAGTGACCATCAGAAGAAATGGGCACCCTAGCACCTGCTTGGCCTCCTTTTACATGCCCCCTACCTCCCGCAGTCCCGGGAGGACCAGAGTTTCTCTTTACAGCCTGATGAGAGTGGACACCCAGGATTCCTGTGTGGAGCTTCTGGGATCAGAGGTAGTGGATCTATGATGATTGTGGGGAAGACAGTTGGAGTCTGAAAGTCTTCTGTGTGCTAGGTTGTCCTTTCCTGGTCCTGTGGCCAGAGAGAGCAGACTTTTTTGGCATCTTATCTGCACCCATTGGTATTTCAGGGGCCCTGGCTTCTTTGGTACCAAGTCCAGAATAGATGAGGCATAAGAAAGCTCAGGGCCCCGCCAGCATGTTCTTCCTAGAATCTGGAGGCCCCAGGGCAGTCTGCCTACTCATATTCCACAGTCTTCTTATGTTTGACGTGTAATGCCAGATTGCTAATTGTATTCAATAAGCGTGCTCAGTCAGTCACTCCTAGGGCTTTCCAGGTGATACAGTGGTGAAGAATCTACCTGTCGATGCAGGAGACTCAGGAGACCCAGGTTCAATCCCTGGGTTGGGAATATTCCCTGGGGAAGGAAATGGCAACCCAATTAATTATTATTGCCTGGAAAATCTCATGGACACAGGAGCCTGGTGGGCTAGAGTCCATGGGCTTGCAAAACCAGACTCAGTCAGACACAACTGAGTGACTGAGGACACACAAAGGAAAGTCCGGGTTGAAAACTGGGGGAAGGAATGGATCAGAACCCACTGTGCACATGTACTGAAATAAGGCCTACTCAGCCACACAGTCATGTCTGACTCTTTGTAGCCCGCCAGGCTCCTCTGTCTGTGGGATTTTCCAGGCAAGAATACTGGAGGGGATTGCCATTTCCTTCTCGAGGGAATCTTCCCAACCCAGGGATAGAACCAGTGTTTCTGGGGTCTCCTGCATTGGCAGGCAGATTCTTTACCCCTATGCCATCTAAGAAGCCATTGTATTTATAGGAAGAATCAGAAAAGGTGTATCTCCTGCACCTATCCAGAGACAGAAATCCCAAGTTCTGCCTCTTAATTTTACATCTGACATTGTTG
This sequence comes from Tragelaphus eurycerus, assembly GCA_935064755.1. Lineage (NCBI taxonomy): Eukaryota > Metazoa > Chordata > Mammalia > Artiodactyla > Bovidae > Tragelaphus > Tragelaphus eurycerus. Next base: position 19,940,486 of record CAKXYN010000002.1, on the reverse strand, counting down.
ACACCCTTCAGTTAAAGCTATAATTTTGTAACTTGCTTTTTGTTTGTCTCATGTGTTCTTTTTTCTTTTTCTGACTTATTTTAAATAAATTTAAAATTTGTAATTGACCATTCTAGAATGGTTTTAGAGAGACATAAAAACTGAAAAGACTGTCCAGAGAGTTCCTCTGTAGTCTGTACTCACCTCCCCCATTAAATCTTACATTGGGATGATACATTTATAACAATTAATGAATCAATATGAATGGATTATTATCAACTAATCCCTGGCTTCCCTTTTGGCTCAGACAGTAAAGAGTCTGCCTGCAATGTGGGAGACCTGGGTTCCATCCCTGGATTGGGAAGATCCCCTAGAGGAGGGCATGGCAACCCACTACAGTATTCCTGCCTATAGAATCCCCATAGACAGAGGAGCCTGTTGGGTTATAGTCCGTGGGGTCACAAAGAGTCGGAAATGACTGAGAGACTAAGCATAACATCAGCTAAGCCCATCGTTTATTTGAGTTTCCAAGTTTTTACCTAATGCCTTTTTTCTTTTCTAAGATCCCACTTAGGATACAGAATTACATTTTTGCTGCCCTGTGTGTGTCCTTAGGCTCTTTCTGGATATGACAGTTTCTCAAATTTTCTGTTGTTGATGACCTTGACAGTTTTGAGGAATAGGTTATAGAAAGCCTCTCTATTGGAATTAGTCTGATGGTTTTCTCTGCTTCAGTTATGGATGGTAATATAGGAAGAAGATCATAAAGTGCAAGTTTCAGCACATTTTATCAAGAGTGCATACTGTCAGCATCATCTACCACTTCTGGGGATCTTGACCAAAGGTGTTTGCATTGGGAAGTCATGCTCATCAGGTGTCTCCACTGTAAGTTGCCCCCAACCCCTTCTCCGTACTGTATTCGTTGGAAGGAGTTAATGCTGCAGAGTACACACTTAAACAGTGAAGATTTTTCTACCTAAACTATTTGAAATTCTTCTGTATGGGATATTTGTCTCTTCTCCCCCGTTTATTTATGTTTCAATCATATATTAATACATGTATGGATACAAAGATATTTATTTTATATCTTAGGCTTTAATCCAACATTGTTTTAATTTTTTGATGTTGTTCTTTATTGTTTATGTGTTTTATTTTCTGTATAATATGATGTTTTAACATCTTAAAAAAAAATCTTTTCTGGCTGGGAAGACCCTGACCATCCTGGGTTAACCAATTCCAGTTCTTAGAGATAGCAAAGGTCCTCACATGCCTGTGATATGCAAACTAATCAACCCAAAGCCACACCTCCTCTATCTGGACTGTGTACCGCAGGAGGCAATATTCATCTGCCTTAAGCATCCCAGGGCCAGGTACCAGGCACTGAGGGACCACTCAGTATCTCAAAGTCTTCTGAAAGTCTTCAAGCTAAGGCACTCCTAAGCTCTTTACTCTGCTTTGCCTTACTGTGCCCAAGGAGACCCAATCAAGGCTCTGACCTCTGCATTCCCCGACTCCTGTCTTCTGCCATCTGGCTACCCTGGTGCTTTCCCTGTGACCCTGCACTATGTGTCATGCCTTGGGAGAATAAATTTTGTTTTCCTGAGACTCCCTTTGTCTCTTCTTATGACTGGACCTAGCTGACCATCCCATAAAAGAACAAATAACATACTCAAATTGTTCTAGCTTTGACTACTGATTTTTAGATTAATTCTACTGTGATCTTGAGGCAGGAGGTAGATGGGCTCCCCAAAGTAAAGCAGCTGGAGATTCATCCCTTGTAGACCAATAGCCCAAGACAAGTGAAGTCACTCAGTCATGTCCGACTCTTTGTGACCCTATGGACTCTATAGCCTACCAGACTCGTCTGTCCATGGGATTTTCCAGGCAAGGGTACTGGAGACTGGGTTGCCATTTCCTTCTCTAGACAAGAATACAGGACAATTGAGAAAGAAGGCTAGGTCCTACTCAGATAGAAGATCAGAGACCACATATTTTTCATTCTCAAAGTCCGGAGAACTCCCTAACGACATATGTGTAGAAGGGCTCCTTGGAGGTCAAAAGCAGAGTGATACTAGGTGATACTAACTACCCATTGGCTTCTTCAATACTACCCATCTTGGCTAAGAGGGGCATGTACACACATGTGAAGATCCTGAGATATACCAAATATGGACCCTGAACCAGGAGAATCAAAATGATTGGCCAAAGGAAACCTGGAAGTGATACCCCATAAAAGTAACTCAAACTACAGTGAGGGTGGAACTCAGGGACTCTCTGAGTCCAACCATGTGTCTACCCAAACAGATTGTACTCTTTTTTCCTCCTAATAAATACCTTACTTGTTTCACTATCTTCTGTTTTTGTAGGAATTCTTTTCTGCAAAGCCAGAGGGCCAGGGTCTACTGGCTAGGATTCAGTACTCTCATTGCCACAACCCAACCTCAATCTCTGGCCAGGAACTGAAGCCCTGCTTCAAGCCACTGAGACTGAGTCCACCCAAGATCATTCTGAGCAAGTACTTTGCATTTCTATTCTTTTACTCTTCATTAAGTATGCTTTATGGCTTAGAATGTGATTCAACTTGATGAATATTCCATGAGAGCTTGATGAAAGTACATATTCTGCTATTATTAGATGAGTATTCTATAGATATCAATTAAATCAAATTGATTGATGCTGTTCATTGCTATTAAGTTAGTCCTTTCTTGACTTTCTGTCTGATCGATCTATCAGTTACACACAGAAGTGGTAAAACCACCAACTGTAATTGTGAATTTGTCTATTTTCTCCTGCAGTGCTTCCAGTTTTGCCTCACAGATTTTGACACACTGTGGTAGGTGCATGTTTTACATGTTGTCTGTTTTTCCAATTGCTATATCTTCTTGGAGAATATCTGTGTCATTAAAAATATTTTTAGCAGTTGCCCCAGAGTTTGCTGTATACATTTACAACTGCATTAGGTTGGTTCTCAAATAGTAGTAGAGCACTTCATGAAAAACATAGGCACCTTCTATTAGTGTATTCCCAGTTACTGCCTCTTGTCTCCATTAATGTTTTGTCAACCACTTCCCTTATTCAGATTATAATCACCCAATGCACTGATAATAATTTTACACTGAAGAAAGTTACCTACTGGATCAATTAAGAATAAGAAAACTACAAGATTTTATTTTACATATATTTAGTCCTCCTATGATTCTTCCCTTCCTTTGTGTAGATACCAGTTTCTGATTGATAACATTTTTCTTCTCCCTCAGTTCAGTTCAGTTCAGTCGCTCAGTTGTGTCCAACTCTTTGCAACCCCATGGACTACGCCAGGCCTCCCTGTCCATCACCAACTCCCGGAGGTCACTCAAACACATGTGCATCGAGTCAGTGATGCCATCCAGCCATCTCATCCTCTGTCGTCCCCTTCTCCTCCTGCCCCCAATCCCTCCCAGCATCAGAGTCTTTTACAGTGACTCAACTCTGTGCATGAGGTGGCCAAAGTATTGGAGTTTCAGCTTTAGCATCATTCCTTCCAAAGAAATCCCAGGGCTGATCTCCTTTAGAATGGACTGGTTGGATGTCCTTGCAGTCCAAGGGACTCTCAAGAGTCTTCTCTAGCACCACAGTTCAAAAGCATCAATTCTTCGGTGCTCAGCTTTCTTCACAGTCCAATTCTCACATTTCTTGTAGATAACACTTACTGGCAATGATTTCCCCAAGTTTTTGTTTATCTGAGCCTACTACTTGCCCTTTATTGCAAAGTTCTTATATGTCGTAGCTCCACTCTCACTTCTTTGGAGTAATTCTCTCAGGGTCACTTGTGATACTGCCTCCAAGACTTGTAGTCCTAAAAATTCCTGCCAAACAAAACATAGCTCTCAAATTTTAGATTGTAAATAGTTTTTGGTCAACATTACTTTAGAAGAAACACTTCACTAGATATAGGATTCTAGGTTGCTAGGTTTTTGCTTGTTTGTTTGTTTTCTAACATGTTCAAAATCCCACTGGTATGGTTTTTGATGCACATGTATCTCCTCAGACAATTTATTTATAAGTATTAGACAATGTGTTAAAAGTACCATGTGATTCTTATTTCTATTCATGTCTATGTAAAATGTTCCCCCCCCAACATATTTCAATATTTTCTCTTTGCCTTTGCTTTTCTACCATTTGATTATGAGATACTTATGTGCAGGTCTTTGCTATTATTTATTATCTGAGCTACCTAGATCTGCAATTTGATGTCTATCATTAATTTTAGAAAATCTTCACCTGTTATTGCTCAAATATGTCTTCTGTATCTTTTTCTCTTCTCCTGGCATTTCAATAACACTTATATTAAAGCTTTTGAAATTATCCTTCCATTCTTGGATGTTTTGTTCTGTTTCCTTTTGTAATTCTTTGAATTTAAGTTTGGGGAGTTTCCATTTACATATCTTCAAGCTTACTGATTTTTTCCTCCTCCATGTCCAATCTACTGATCAGCCCATCAAAGACATTCTTCATTTATGTTATGCTGTTTTTGATTTTTAACATTTCCTTGTGATTCTTAGAGTTTCCATCTCTCTGTTTACATTACTCATTTGTTTTTTCATGTTGTCCATTTTTTTTTCCTCTAGAGTCCTCAACATAGTCATAATTACTTTAAATTCCTTGTCTGATAATTCCAAACTCTCTGCCCATCTGAATTTGATTCTGATGCTTGCTCTGTCTCTTCAGACTGTTTTTCCCCCTTGCCTTTTAGCCTGGTTTGGAATTTTGTTGTTGTTGAAGCCTAGACATGATATGTCCCATAATAAGAATGGAAGCAAATAGAGTTCTAGAGTGAGATTTCAGTTACTCTGGCTAGTCCAGCTGAGTTTAATATTTGCTGTGCCTGCAGGAATCAGAGCATCCATTTTCTCCAGGGTCCCTGTTTTTGTCATTCCTGCTGCTTCAGCGTCTCCTTTAAATTTTCTTCTTAAATAGGGTCTGAGCCTTGCAGCTCTTTCAGTGGTAACCCACTGTTATTATATTATATTAGAACCCTGAGGATGTGGTATTGGGTGTGGGAGAGAGGAAGCATTTGATAATCTTATGAAAACCAGTCTTTTATAGCTTTTGTGCCTCTGGGAAATGACCTTCACAAATTTTCTTCAGTTTTATTTCCTCTTAGACAGAGGGCTAAAGTTAGATCATTGTACTTTCTCTGAGCCTGATAAAGCTGGGATACATTCCTTCCCCTTGCAGAATATGCCTCTGGATGGAGAACACTTTGGGGAAATCTCAGAATGGTAACTTGTCCCATCTTCCTGACAAAAACAGGAGGTGCCTGTTTCCTTGGCTCTTCATAATGAAAACTTGCTGGGATTCTTGGAGGTAAAACCCAAGGAAGTGTAAGCCTAAGTCTGCAGCTCCCAAGAAGTCCTTACTCCCACTCTCATCTGCAGTCCACCTCCAGAAATTTCTTAAATGACCAGTTTATGGTCAGTGTCTTCTGCCCCAGATGAGCCAATATTGATTCTGGGTCTCTGTATTCAACTATTTTTCCCAATTTCAGAGTAAGTTTCACCCTGTAACTTCACTTCTCTGGTGGACCCAATAAAAATCATTTTTCTCAGTTTGCACAGCCATGTGAGCGTGTAGTAAATATGTGTGTGTCAGTTTTCACGCTCTTTCTGTGTTGGAATTGAAAACATTTTCAACATTTTTATAATTCTATTTTAGCATTATCTTCATGGACTTAGTAGCTCTATTGTGTTATTTTGCTATTTTTATAATGGCTGTAGGGTTTATACAATACATCTTCAACTCATCATGATTTAAAGGGGTATTATATTGCTTCATGTAGAGTACTCTTCATGTTGAGTACCATTAGAGCCTTGGTACTACTATTGTTCATAGTGATGCTTTCTAAGGCCCACTTGACTTCACATTCCAGGATGTCTGGCTCTAGGTCAGCGATCACACCATCGTGATTATCTGGGTCGTGAAGATCTTTTTTCTACAGTTCTGTGTATTCTTGCCATCTCTTCTTAATATCGTCTGCTTCTGTTAGGTCCATACCATTTCTGTCCTTTATCGAGCCCATCTTTGCATGAAATGTTCCCTTGGTATCTCTAATTTTCTTGAAGAGATCTCTAGTCTTTCCCATTCTGTTGTTTTCCCCTATTTCTTTGCATTGATCGTTGAAGAAGGCTTTCTTATCTCTTCTTGTTATTCTTTGGAACTCTGCATTCAGATGCTTATATCTTTCCTTTTCTCTTTTGCTTTTTGCTTCTCTTCTTTTCACAGCTATTTGTAAGCCCCCCTAGACAGCCATTTTGCTTTTATGCATTTCCTTTCCATGGGGATGGTCTTGATCTCTGTCTCCTGTACAATGTCACGAACTTCAGTCCATAGTTCATCAGGCACTCTATCTATCAGATCTAATCCCTTTAATCTATTTGTAACTTCCACTGTATAATTGTAGGGATTTGATTTAGGTCATACCTGAATGGCCTAGTGGTTTTCCCTACATTCTTCAATTTAAGTCTGAATTTGACAATAAGGAGTTCATGGTCTGAGCCACAGTCAGCTCCTGGTCTTGTTTTTCCTGACTGTATAGAGCTTCTCCATCATTGGCTGCAAAGACTATAATCGATCTGATTTTGGTGTTGACCATCTGGTGATGTCCATGTATAGAGTCTTCTCTTAAGTTGTTGGAAGAGGGTGTTTGTTATGACCACTGCATTTTCTTAGCAAAACTCTATTAGTCTTTGCCCTGCTTCACTGCGTATTCCAAGGCCAAATTTGCCTGTTATTCCAGGTGTTTCTTGACTTCCTACTTTTGCATTCCAGTCCCCTATAATGAAAAGGACATCTTTTTTGGGTGTTAGTTCTCAAAGGTCTTGTAGGTCTTTATAGAACCGTTCAACTTCAGCTTCTTCAGCATTACTGGTTGGGGCGTAGACTTGGATTACTATGATATTGAATGGTTTGCCTTGGAAATGAACAGAGATCATTTTGTCATTTTTGAGATTGCATCCAAGTACCGCATTTTGGACTCTTTTGTTGACCATGATGGCCACTCCATTTCTTCTGAGGGATTCCTGCCTGCAGTAGTAGATATAATGGTCATCTGAGTTAAATTCACCCATTCCGTCCATTTCAGTTCACTGATTCCTAGAATGTCGACATTCACTCTTGCCATCTCTTGTTTGACCACTTCCAATTTGCCTACAAAGCTAGTGGAGGTGATGGAATTCCAGTGGAGCTATTTCAAATCCTGAAAGATGATGCTGTGAAAGTGCTACACTCAATATGCCAACAAATTTGGAAAACTCAGCAGTGGCCACAGGACTGGAAAAGGTCAGTTTTCATCCCAATCCCAAAGAAAGGCAATGCCAAAGAATGCTCAAACTACCGCACAATTGCACACATCTCACACGCTAGTAAAGTAATGCTCAAAATTCTCCAAGCCAGGCTTCAGCAATATGTGAACTGTGAACTTCCTGATGTTTAAGCTGGTTTTAGAAAAAGCAGAGGAACCAGAGATCAAATTGCCAACATCTGCTGGATCATGGAAAAAGCAAGAGAGTTCCAGAAAAACATCTATTTCTGCTTTATTGACTATGCCAAAGCCTTTGACTGTGTGGATCACAAGAAACTGTGGAAAATTCTGAAAGAGATGGGAATACCAGACCACCTGATCTGCCTCTTGAGAAATTTGTATGCAAGTCAGGAAGCGTAAGTTAGAACTGGATGTAGAACAGACTGGTTCCAAATAGGAAAAGGAGTACGTCAAGGCTGTATATTGTCACCTTGCTTATTTAACTTCTCTGCAGAGTACATCATGAGAAACACTGGGCTGGAAGAAGCACAAGCTGGAATCAAGATTGCCGGGAGAAATATCAATAACCTCAGATATGCAGATGACACCACCCTTATGGCAGAAAGTGAAGAGGAACTAAAAAGCCTCTTGATGAAAGTGAAAGTGTAGAGTGAAAAAGTTGGCTTAAAGCTCAACATTCAGCAAACGAAGATCATGGCATCCAGTCCCATCATTTCATGGGAAATAAACAGGGAAACAGTGGAAACAGTGTCAGACTTTATTTTTTGGGCTCCAAAATCACTACAAGTGGTGACTGCAGCCATGAAATTAAAAGAGGCTTACTCCTTGGAAGGAAAGTTATGACCAACCTAGATAGCATATTCAAAAGCAGAGACATTACTTTGCCAACAAAGGTCCATCTAGTCAAGGCTATGGTTTTTCCTGTGGTCATGTATGGATGTGAGAGTTGGACTGTGAAGAAGGCTGAGCACCAAAGAATAGATGCTTTTGAACTGTGGTGTTGGAGAAGACTCTTGAGAGTCCCTTGGACTGCAAGGAGATCCAACCAGTCCATTCTGAAGGAGATCAGCCCTGGGATTTCTTTGGAAGGAATGATGCTAAAGCTGAAACTCCAGTGTTTTGGCCACCTCATGTGAAGAGTTGACTCATTGGAAAAGACTCTGATGCTGAGAGGGATTGGGGGCAGGAGGAGAAGGGGACGACAGAGGATGAGATGGCTGGATGGCATCACTGACTCGACGGACGTGAGTCTGAGTGACCTCCGGGAGTTGGTGATGGACAGGGAGGCCTGGCATGCTGCAATTCATGGGGTCGCAAAGAATCAGACACGACTGAGTGACTGAACTGAACTGAACTGAATGTATCCTTCTTGAGAACTGTTTCTTCTTCCTGCAAACCTTCTGATTAGTCCTGATATCTTAGAATGTATATTACAGGAGTGGGTCTGGTAAAACTTTCTATGGTTAAATTCTAATCCTGTTATCTTAAAATGTAAGTTGTGGGAGTGGGCCTGATAAAATTTTTACAACCTTGAGACTTTCTTTTCCTTTACTGTAATAACTAATTTAAAAAGTACATAGCTCCCTTACTAAAGACTAATGAGTAGGGAACTCTCTGCTTCCTTCTGATATCTGTGTCAGAAGCTTTCTCTGCCCCTCTTCACTGTAATAAAAATGCCACACAAGAGCCCCGAGTGTTCAAGCCTAGTCTCTGGTCCCGAAGTCTTCTGGTCTTTGGAGATCATGAATCTGACATGTTCACCATAAGCACTCAACATCCTTATCTTTATTACTCAGCCATAATAAATGAAATAATGCCATTTGCAACAACAGGGATGGATCTAGAAATGATCATAGTAAGGGAAAGAAGTCAGAAAAAGACAAATACCATATGATAGCACTTATATATGGAATCTAAAAAATGATATAAATGAGCTTATTTACAAAACAGAAGCAGACTCACAGACACAGAAAACAAACAGGGTTATCAAAGGGGAAAGGCTAGGGAAGAGAGATAAGAATGTGGGATTAATGTATGCATACGATAATATATAAAATAGATAATCAACAAAGACCTATTATATAGAACAGGCAACATCATTCAATATTCTCTAATAACCTATATGGGAATAGAATCTGAAAAAATTATATATATATATATTTAAGTGAATCACTTTGCTGTACACCTGAAACTAAACAACATTGTAAATTAAATATGCTTCAATATAAATTTTGAAAAGGGAAATAATATATATATATATATATATATAAAATGACATAGGTATAACAGAGAACTCAGATGGGACAACAGGAATAAAACAGAATATCAAAAGACTCCCACCCATAGTAAGCTACGTTTTATTCCCTAAAGGGGGAAACCATCTGACTGTGCTAGAACAAACAGGTTGGAGGGCAACCAACAAGGACGACTTTGTTGATCTGTGATGTCCATAAGACATCTGGGGCTGTGCTTTGTCCATAAGACATCTGGTGCTCTGCTTAGTCACTCAGTCATGTCCAACTCTTTGTGATTGCATGGGCTATAACCCACCAGGCTCCTCTGTCCAGGGAGATTCTCCAAGCAAGAATACTGGAGTGGGTTGCCATGGTCTCCTCCAGAGGATCTTCCACTCCCAGGAATCAAACCAGAGTATTCTGCATTGCAGGCAGATTCTTTACCAGCTGAGCTACCAGGGAGACCAAGATATCAGGAGGAGAGGCCAAATATGAGGCTGTAGGAATACCATGATGGTGCGATCACTCACCTAGAGGCAGACATCCTGGAATGCAAAGTCAAGTGGGCCTTAGGAAGCATCACTACACACAAAGCTAGTGGAAGTGATGGAATTCCAATTGAGCTATTTCAAATCCTAAAAGATGATGCTTTGAAAGTGCTACACTCAATATGCCAACAAATTTGGAAAACTCAGCAGTGGCCACAGAACTGGAAAAGGTCAGTTTTTATTACAGTCCTAAAGAAAGGCAATGCTAAAGCATGTTCACACTACCACACAATTGCACTCATCTCACACACTGCTAGAAAAGTAATGCTCAAAATTTTCCAAGCCAGGCTTCAACAGTACATGAACTATGAACTTCCAGATGTTCAAGCTGGAAATAGAAAAGGCAGAGGAACCAGAGAACAATTGACAACATCTGTTGGATCATCAAAAAGCAAGAGAGTTCCAGAAAAACATCTATTTCTGCTTTATTGACTATACCAAAACCTTTGACTGTGTGAACCACAGCAGACTGTGGAAAATTCTTAAAGAGATGGGAATACTAGACCTCCTGACCCACCTCCTGAGAAATCTGTATGCAGATCAGGAAACAACAGTTAGAATTGGACATAGAACAACAGGCTGGTTCCAAATCAGAAAAGGAATACGTCAAGGCTGTATCATTGTCACCCTGCTTATTTAACTTATATACAGAATACATCATGTGAAATGCCTGGCTGGCTGAAGCACAAGCTGGAATCAAGATTGCTGGGAGAAATATTGGTAACCTCAGATATGCAGATGACACCACCCTTATGCCAGAAAGTGAAGAAGAACTAAAGAGACTCTTGATGAAAGTGAAAGAGGAGAGTGGAAAAAGTTGGCTTAAAGCTCAACTTTCAGAAAACTAAGGTCATGGCATCCAGTACCATCACTTCATGACAAATAGATGGAGAAACAATGGAAACAGTGAGAGACTTTACTTTCTTGGGCTCCAAAATCACTGCAGATAGTGACTGCAGCCATGAAATTAAAAGATGTTGCTCCTTCAAAGAAAAGCTATGACCAACATAGACAACATATTAAAAAGCAGAGATATTACTTTGCCAACAAAAGTCCATCTAGTTGAAGCTTTGGTCTTTCCAGTAGTCACGTATGGACTATAAGAGTCCATAAGAGTTGGACTATAAAGAAAGCTGAGTGCCAAAGAAATGATGCTTATGAACTGTGGTGTTGGAGAAGACTCTTGAGAGTCCCTTGGACTGCAAGGAGATCCAACTAGTCCATCCTAAAGGAAATCAGTCCTGAATATTCATTGGAAGGACTGATGTTGAAGCTGAAACTGCAATACTTTGACCACTTGTACAAAGAACTGACTCATTTGAAAAGACCCTGAGACTGGGAAAGATTGAAGGCGGGAGGAGAAGGGGACAACAGAGTATGAGATGGTTGGATGGCATCCCCAACTTGATGGATATGAGTTTAAGTAAGCTCCAGGAGTTGGTAATGGACAGGGAAGCCTGGCTTTCTGCAGTCGATGGAGTCACAAAGAGTCAGACACAACTAAGCAACTGAACTGAACTGAGGGATACAGTGGGAGCTCAAAAGACAGTCTGCTCTGACAATACAGGTTCGGGTAGCAATATATAGACCATAATTGAGAATGTAAAGAGGGAAATTATTAATCATTCAGAATATGGCTGTGAGTGTGGGAATTGAATTAACATTGTGCAGCAGTAGAGGTCCAGACTAAGTCCTGCTACGTCCATATTCAGATGAGGTAACCATAAACAGTCAATGCAGGGCATGATGAAAACAAAACAAAAAAATGCACCAAATAAAATCATTATTAGATGTCTGTAAAGTAAAATCATTTTCAAAAGGAACACTGCTGCTGCTGCTGAGGCTAAGTCACTTCAGTCGTGTCCGACTCTGTGCGACCCCATAGATGGCAGCCCACCAGGCTCCCCCGTCCCTGGGATTCTCCAGGCAAGAACACTGGAGTGGGTTGCCATTTTCTTCTCCAATGCATGAAAGTTAACAGTGAAAGTGAAGTCACTCAGTCGTGTCCAACTCTTAGCAACACCATGGACTGCAGCCTACCAGGCTCCTCTGTCCATGGGATTTTCCAGGCAAGAGTACTGGAGTGGGGTGCCATTGCCTTCTCCGAAAAGGAACACTATTTCCAATTAAATGAGCAGGATGGGTGCTATCTGTCACATAGGGGAATTTATTATGGGAACACTTTTCCATTTTGCAGAGCAGAAGGTGTGAATGGGCTGTATTCTGGTGATAATTTAAGGGAATATGTAGGAGTTGTACTTAAGCTTTCAAAGTTCAGCTGTCCTTTAGTGAGTGACCTCATGGAGCAGACAGCCTTCCGCCACAATTTTATGAGGGAATTATTATTCCTAATGATTAGATTTGGACACTGAGAATTAGACCAATTTTATATCCTGAATAAGTGATGGAATCAAGCCCAATGAACTTCTAGAAAAGCCCATGGTTTTCCTACTGGACTGGGCTACCCCTCCATTCTGCTCCCAAGCCATCCTATCCACTTCCAGGAGAGTAACCACAACAGTGGTGCATCAGATCCTAAGAAGACAGCTAATGGAAGAAGCTGGAATTTCTCTCCCTTGCTTTTGGATGACAATGATTTGATCTAGAGTGGATGATGCGATCCTCCTAGGAGGCAGGTGCCTTCACAATCCCCACTGTTGTTACTCTTTTATTAACTACCCTGGACTGCCAGTTCATTGACACTCCTCTCAAAGAAAATAATAATTCAGCTGGAAAAAAAGAGCAGTCAGTATACATGATTTCAGTTCCTCATAAAAGGAAAATGAAAGCTACATGAAATGAAGAAAAGGTGTTTTTCCTTGAACAGTGGTTTGGCAACAGCTTGAAAAAGAACTTTCATAATGATTTGAATAACTGAACACACCCTCCTTGATACAAGATAATTGAACTGATAAGCTGAGATTATGTAACACTAATTTGCTCGGCCCTGAGTAATGTATAATACATGTTCTCCACCCTTCTTGAAAAAAAAAAAAATTAGAACAAAAATAGGAGCTTTGCAAAAGAAAAAAAATCAAAATTAACTTGTTGATTGTGCCCTTAAATGGATGTCAAAGGATCTTGTCCTAAATTGCAACGTGTACAATTTTACATAAACAGTGTCCTTGAATATTTATTGTTTTTCAAGTCCTCCAATAGAACATTTTCATTTGGCTCATAGGCATCAAAGCCTTTCTTAACCTTTCAGTTCAGTTCAGTTCAGTTGCTCAGTAGTGTCCGACTCTATGACCCCATGAATTGCAGCACGCCAGGCCTCCCTGTTATCACCAACTGCCGGAGTTCACTCAAACTCATGTCCATCGAGTCAGTGATGCCATCCAGCCATCTCATCCTCTGTCGTCCCCTTCTCCTCCTGCCCCCAATCCCTCTCAGCATTAGAGTCTTTTCCAATGAGTCAACTCTTCGCATGAGGTGGCCAAAGTATTGGAGTTTCAGCTTCAGCATCAGTCCTTCCAAAGAACACCCAGGACTGATCTCCTTTAGAATGGACTGGTTGGATCTCCTTGCAGTCCAAGGAACTCTCAAGAGTCTTCTCCAACACCAGCTTTAGCCTTTCATAAAACTTCAAATAGAGATGAGGGGCTGAGGGCATTAAAGAGACCATCTCATTAAATCATTGCTGAAGGTTTGGTTTAATTATTAGAGCGATATTCTCCATTCTTGATGAGTCTAAATAAAGATATAATTTATTTTGGGAGTTGCATTAAATACAAATATAATTTATAGGCAAGCAAATGAGATGAAATGCTTCAAAGCCAACAGTATAATCTATAACAAGCAGCTGCTGCTGCTAAGTCACTTCAGTCGTGTCCAACTCTGTGCAATCCCATAGACGGCAGCCCACCAGGCTCCTCCATCACCAGGATTCTCCAGGCAAGAACATTGGAGTGGGTTGCCATTTTCTTCTCCAATGCATGAAAGTGAAAAGTGAAAGCGAAGTCGCTCAGTCGTGTCCGACTCTTAGCGACCCCATGGACTGGAGCCTAATAGGCTCCTCCGTCCATGGGATTCTCCAGGCAAGACTACTGGGGTGGGGTGCCATTGCCTTCCCCCATAACAAGCAGAAGAAGCAATAAATATGGTGATGTTTATTTATTTACCTTTAGCAAGTGTAACAGGATAAGAAATAGAATGTCCAACCAAAGCAATACTTTCAGTATATGCTAAAGAAACTCTTTAAATAATATTTTAAAGATAATATTAAATTTCCTTTAAAATTATTAAATATTTTTAAATACTCATATCATTTTTTTTTTTAATTTTAAACAATGCCTTTTTGGAAATGTACTTTTGCCTGGTGGCTCAAGTGGTAAAGAATCTGCCTGCAGTGCAGGAGATCCAAGTTCCATCCCTGGGACAAGAAGATACCTTGGAGAAGGGAATGACTACCCACTCCAGTATTCTTGCCTGGAGAATTCCATGGACAGAGGAGCCTGGCAAGCTATAGTTCATGGTGTCACAAAGAGCTGGACACGTGAGCAACTAACACCTTCAATTTTTGAAATTTATATTAATGCTATAAATGAGAGTGCAGGTGGGGAGAACTTTATGCAGAGGATTGCTTTGGAAGCAGCTCACCCTCTCTCCACCAAGGGAGAGGACAGTCTCAATGGTGATGACAAGCAGAACTCTGATATGGTGACCATTCCTCCCATTTTGCCAGAGCTGAGGAGTCTCCTTAGACATAGGACCAAGTCCCAGACAAAAGCAAGGAAGTAGGTCTGTCCTCTTAATTTGACCCTGGGGTTGAGGAGGCGCCTGCTGTACCAGATCCATGAATTATTGATTCAGATAGAGATGAGGGTTGATCCATGAATTATTGCTGCCCCGTCATCATGATAAGATTTCCCACTTAATTAATTCTCCAAATATCTTGGGCTATCATTTGATAAATTAAACAATCAGAGGAGAACTCCCAGGGGGACATCCACAGTCTCCTGCACCACATTTGAACCCACATGCTCTGCCCCCTTCCCGTGGCTACACATCCCTGCTCTTTCTTCCAACCAGCACTACATGCCATCCTCCTCCCACTTAGACACCTACCAGCAATTCTCTCCTCTCTTCTATAAGACCAGTTGTTTTACATACACTCTCTTCTATGTAATTATCATCAGTATAAAACCATGGTATCTTTCACATCTTTGAAAGTGAAACTCGCTCAGTCATGTCTCACACTTGCAGCCCCATGGACTGTATAGTCCATGGAATTTTCCAGGCCAGATTATTGGAGTGGATAGACCTTTCCTTCTCCAGTGGATCTTTCTGACCCAGGAATCAAACCAGGGTCTCCTGCATTGCAGGCGGATTCTTTTTTTTTTTTTTTTAATATAAATTTATTTATTTTAATTGGAGGCTAATTACTTTACAATATTGTCTTGGTTTTGCCATACATCAACATGAATCTGCCACGAGTGTACACGTGTTCCCCATCCTGAGCCCCTCATCCCACCTCCCTCCCCATACCATCGCTCTGGGTCATCCCAGTGCACCATCCCCAAGTATCCAGTATCATGCATCGAACCTGGACTGGCAATTCGTTTCATATATGATATTATACATGCTTCAGTGCCATTCTCCCAAATCATCCCACCCTCGCCCTCTCCCAGAGTCCAAAAGACTGTTCTATACATCTGTGTCTCTTTTGCTGTCTCGCATACAGGGTTATCGTTACCATCTTGCTAAATTCCATATATATGCGTTAGTATACTATATTGGTGTTTTTCTTTCTGGCTTACTTCACTCTGTAAAATAGGCAGATTCTTTACCAACCGAGTTATTATAGGGTTCACATCTTTAAACCCATATAAATGTGCACACCCACAGGGCACACACGATTCAACTTTCTATGATGGCTGTCTCCCTATTTCTCTGCTTTTTCTTTAAGAGGATGCCCCAGGCCTTCTATTCCACCAAATGCAATGCCTCTCCTCTCGTTTTTTATTACGGTTCAGTTGTTCTCAACAGGCCACCAAAATTACTCCTACATAGGCCACAAATGATGTTACATTGCTAAATCCAATCTAGTTTTCATTTTATGGGCCATGTTTGACACATAGTCACTCCCTCCTCATGAGAATACTTTCTTCTTTGGCTTCTAGGAGACGATGCTAATCTTACAGGGAATAAATGCCTGTTTTGTGCACAGCTCTATATTAAATATTTCAAATGATATTTTTAGAACATAAAATGTATTTACTGCTATCAACCTATAGACTTGCTACTGATGACTCACTAATTGGCCCTTCTCAGGATACTTTGTAGGGGAGAAAAATCTTAACTTTGGTTAAAGATCAAAGTATGAATAACTATTTTTGACTTGGAGAATAATTTCTGACTTGAGAATCTCTCTTGCAAATTAAAATTAACATAAAATTCTATACTTTCAAGGAGTCAGGAAAAAATGATTAGATCTGGCTTCAGTTTTTATATGGCAGCTTGGGGAAAATTTCTCATACTGAATACTTCTAAATGACAGTAATAGATAAAAGTAAGATTGATTTATTTATTTGTCTGCACTGGGTCTTCATTGTGGCATGCAAACTCTTAGCTGCAGCATGTAGGATCCAGTTCCCTGATCAGGGATCAAACCCGGGCCCCTCATGTTGGGAGTACAGAGTCTTAGCCACTGGACCACAGCACTGTTTATAATAGCCAGGACATGGAAGCAACCTAGATGTCCATCAGCAGACAAATGGATAAAAAAGCTGTGGTACATATACACAATGGACTATTACTCAGCCATTAAAAAGAATACATTTGAATCAGTTCTAATGAGGTGGATGAAACTGGAGCCTATGATACCGAGTGAAGTAAGCCACAAAGAAAAACACCAATACAGTATACTAACATATATATATGGAATTTAGAAAGATGGTAATGATAACCCTGTATGCGAGATAGCAAAAGAGACACAGATGTATAGAACAGTCTTTTGGACTCTGTGGGAGAGGGAGGAGGGGATGATTTGGGAGAATGGCATTGAAACATGTATAATATCATGTAAGAAACGGATCGCCAGTCCAGGTTCAATGCAGGATACAGGATGCCTGGGGCTGGTGCACTGGGATGACCCAGAGGGATGGTATGGAGGGGGAGGTGGGAGTGGGGTTCAGGATGGGGAATACGTGTATACCTGTGGCGGATTCATGTTGATGTATGGCAAAACCAATACAATATTGTAAAGTAATTAGCCTCCAATTAAAATAAATAAATTTAAATTAAAAATAATAATAATAAATTTTGACACACAAAAAAAAGTAAAATTGAAGTTTGATGACATTCCATAAGTCATGTCCAGCTTACTGTTCATAACCCCTCTCATACCCTTCCAATAAAATAAGTATGGACTCAGAAAATCATGCATTTAATACAGGCCAGTGACGTCAAATAGGAATGGAGCCTTAAACCACATCCCTCCTTCTGATTCAGTCCTGACCTCAAAGACAACATCTTTAGTCTCCATAGCAGAGAATTAGACTCCTCTGGACAGCTTGGCCCTTCCTATCTTGTGTCATGGGCTTCCCTGGTAGCTCAGGTGGTAAAGAATCTGGCATCAAAACAGTAGACCCTGGTTCATTTCCTGGCTTGGGAAGATCTCCCAGAAAAGGGATAGGCTACATATTCTAGTACTCTTGGGCTTTCCTGGGGAATCAGATGGTAAAGAATCTGCCTGCAATGTGGGAGACCTGGGTTTGATATCTGGGTTGGGAAGATCCTCTGGGGAGGGGCTTGTCAACCCACTCCAGTATTCTTGCCTAGAGAATCCCCCTGGACAGAGGAGTCTGGTAGGCCACAGTCCATGGGGTCACAAAGAGTTGGACATGACTGAGCAACTAATCACAGCACAGCACAGCCTATGTCATGTGCAAGGGTAGCCATGATTGCTTTCAGTGTGAGGGGGATTGTAATAGTAAACGTATGTGTCAATTTTACCAGGCCAGTGTCCAGTCATTTGTTCAAACACCTGTCTAGATGTTGCTGTGAAGGTATTTTTCAGAGATAATTAGCATTTAAATTCAATAGAGTTTGAATAGCATAGATTATCCTCAATAATGTCAATGGGCCTCATCCGATCAGTTGAAAACATTAAGAGCAAAGACTGTTTCCCAAAGAAGAAACTCTATGTTAAGACTACAACATGGAAACCCTCTCTGTTTATAGCCTGGTGGATTTCAGACTCAAACAATAACTTTTCCCTGAATTTCTAGCCTGCCAGCCTGCTTGACAGAATTCAGATTTGCTATCCCCCCAATCATGTGAGCTAATTCCTTAAAATATGTATCTCTTCATTTCATTCCCCGCCCCCACCCCATTTTTCTCCCTTTATCTCTGTCTCTCTCTTTTTTTCACATACAGGATGTATGTGTGAGTGTGTATATATGTACATAAAAGAGTCAGACACAACTGAAGCAACCAAGCATTCATGCAGGCTACAGCTAAGACAGAAATACTAATGGACATTTATTTAGCCATTAATAAGAACTCAAAAATGCTTTTCCAAATAATTTTGGACATACTAAATATTATAAAGATACTAGGGAGAGTTTTGTTTACTTTCACCCAGCTTTCCCTATTATCAACATCTTATGTAATCAATAAAGCATTACTAAATGCTAAAACATTAACAGTGGTAAAACAAAATTAACTGAACTACAGACTTTATTCAGATTTCCTCAGTCATCCCATGAAACCCATCATCTCTTTAGGATATCCCATCCCATTATATGTAGTTATGACCCCATGGTCATTTTCTTTTTTCAGCCACATCATACACACAGCTTGCAGGATCTTGGTTCCCTAACCAGGGATTGAACCCTTGCCCGCTTCGTTGGAGGCAAGGACTCCTAACCACTGGACAGCAGGGAATTCTCATGATTCCTCAGTCTTTTGAAAGACAAAAAAATGCACCAGATAATTAAGATGATTTTATCCTGGCAATGGTAATGGCAATGAGAGAACATGCATTAAGGAGGTCTGTCTAAAAAGAGAATGGAATCAGGGGTCTTCTAGAGGCAGGTGGACAGAGAATCATAATCATCACAGAAAGGTGGAGGCAAGCCTTATCTCAGAATACATGGGTGGACGAGTGGGTTTCTGGGAACAGGGGTTCAGGGGAAGCTCATCATTGGCCCTCATCTGTGGTCAGCCCTCTGCCTTTCCTCATTTATTCTGACCGCAGCACTCTTGAAGAGTACCAGTCAGGCATGTGGTAGAATGTCCCCAGTTTGGGTCTGTCTGGTGTTTTCTCATGATCAGACTGAGATATGAATTTGGAGATAATGACAGTGGCAACCTGCCCCTTCCATCAGAGCATATTGGGGTCTGTGATGTCAACACAAGTTGTCACTATGATGTAAACTCAATTACCTAATTAAAGGTGAGTCTGCAGGTATTCCCACTGTAAAGTTACTGTTGTTTCCTTTTATTAGGCATGTTTCTGTTGAATTCCAGTTCTTCTCCAGGTACCACATGGGCTCTGAGGATTCAGGTTTGAATGAAACCTGCTCATTTCCTTCTATAGCTCGTACAGTCCCCCAGGGATGGAATTCTCCCAGGCCTGGATTTACACTAGAATTCTGATTACATAAGGGAAAACCCACCAGCAGATTTCTCCCAAATATGATGGCCATTAAAGATCCCCACAAGGTCCCTTCTGCCATTGCAATCAGCACCAACTGAAATCAACACAGTGTGCTGGATTTGGAAGTTGGTAATTTTAAGGGTAGAAAGAAGCATTTTAAAAAAAAAAAATATTTTTTTATTTTTTTAATTGAAGGGCAATTGCAATATTGTGATGGTTTCTGCATGTATCAACATGAATCAGCCATAGGTATACATGCGTCCCTTCTCTCTTGATCCCCTCTTCCACGTCTGTCCCAACCCCATCCCTCTAGGTTGTCACGGAGCACTGGCTTTGGGTTCTCTGCATCATAAATTGACTATTTTACATATAGTAATGTATATGTTTCAGTGCTACCCTCTCCTTCTGTGGCTATGTCCAAAAGTCTGTTCTTCATGTCTATGTCTCTTTTGCTGCCCTGCACATAGGTTCATCAAAACTATCTTTCTAGATTCCATATATATGCACTAATCAAAATCAAAGAAACAAAGAAGAAAAAACTGATCCCTTTGTGTCCCTGTCTGTAGCAGGGGAAGCATGGGCTCTGGGTGAAGGAGGTGAGTTTCCAGTGAAATCGCAAGTGGAAGAGAGTGGCAGTGGAGGTGAGAAAGTTCACTGCAGAGAGGACAGACCCAGATCACTGTTTGCAAGTGTTGAAGAGTCCTTGTGCATAAACAGAATTAAGTTTATATCATAAAGAGAAGATCAAAAGAGAGAAGAGCAAGCTCTCGGGCAACATATGCACCACGAAATAAAAAAATTATACAATCCAGCCTCCAAAGACCTTGTAAAAGGCTCTGCCTGTGACACCTGTCACGTGGACCCCAATGTGGCATCCTGGGCAGAGGTCCCCGCCCTCTCATACTGCCATGGGGTCACACTGAAGCTGGAGTGTGCTCAGAGAGGACCCCTCTTTCCATGAGCAGAAACTTCCTTTGACTAGACCTCCACATGTAAAAGGGAGTTATCATGAAAATTAAATAAAACAGAAAAAAGGAAAGAGCAAGAACTCAAACAGGAAATCTGAGAGACACTCCTGGTTCATTCCCACCTCACCTTCCAGATGCAAGCTTTCCCCAAGCTGCGTCATTGTTCATTTCCAAGTGTTTGCTTGTTGCCCTTTCCAGCCTATTACATCAGCCCAAGACTGGTCAGCCCACAGAGACCCTGCACTAGCCTGCCTTCCTGTCCTGGGGCCTGAGCTCTGTGGAGCATCCATAATGCTCTTTGTAAAGGAATATCTGACCAGCATGCCCTCTCCCACCCAGGTATCCTCCAATGCCCATGAGATTACATCCCATCTTCCTGACAAACCCCTATGCTCTGGACACCTCTCCATTCTCCTCAGTCACCCCCATTCCTCTCTGGCTTCCCGGACGCAGCAGTAACTCACATGATGTCCCCTCCCCACCCACGCTCCCCCCGCCAGGCTTCCATCACTTGGTTCCTGCTAGTTGGAATACCTGGCTGAGCCCCTGTTTTCTGGGCTCATTCCTTATTACCTCTGAAGGACTTCCCCTGGTGTCACCTCAACCAGGCTCTCCCTTCTGCTCAGCTCTGGGTCATTCTGCTTAGTATGGCCCACACATCTGTCAATCACCAGCCCTGTGAGAGCCTGGAAGTGTCACTTCTCTGAGCTCCAGTTTCCTCATCTGAGATATAGCAAGGTAATCATGATAAGCGCTTTTGGTGGTGAGGAAACAATCCACCTACAGTGCTTGCAGATAGCCTGGCACTCACTGAATAGAAGGAGCTCATTATTACTCCTAGTGCTCTCGGTAGTGATCATCATTTCTTTCTGTGACTGTCCTCCACTTGGCTGTGAAATCCTAAAGGGCAGCACCTGTACTGGAGTCATCTTTGAATCTCCATCAAGTAGCACAGTTCTCCCTACACTGGTGTTTTCAGTAAATATTTAACAAAGGAAGATGAAAGGAGAGTAAGGAGTAAGTTATATTCTTTTGCCAGCACTGTCAAAGTCCCTCGAATGCTTGATACAGATTAAAATTGATTTCAAGTGGAAATGAGAATCATTGACAAGCGATGCTGATCAATATTAAAAGTATGTGAGTAGGTCCAACCTGAAATCTTAAGGAATTAAGGGGAAAGAATCAGGATAGAAACAATTGCTAAGCTCTGGTTTTCTTTAACAATGTCTTTCCATAAACATTTATTTTAAAAATAATGAGGCAGTGGAAGAACTTCTGAATGGAAAAAGCTCTGTTATGCCAGAAATGCCAAAAGATTTCTAAATTCTAGACCTTCTCTCAAGAAATGTCTTAATCACTGTAAAATGAGCTTTCGGAAAATGCCTGTGTTCATCCAGACATTCCTTGATGCTAAGAACAACTTCAGGTTCCTGTCTGACCTTTTGCTTCAAGTTTCCTATAGAGAGAATGTATTGAAGAATCTGCAAGCCAACGTGGCTACCAACCAGAGGGGCCAACCTGAGTAGCCATCACAGTGGGCCACACTCTATCCGGTAAAGAACAAGTGGGCTCCAAGAGAAAGCCAACACAGGGCTTAGTCTTTCCATTAAGAGATGTTTCACTCTGCAGAATTCACCCCATAGTGCAATTAAGTAGGGCATCCCAGGATCTAAAAAAAAAAAAAAAAACACTTCATTTTTGCATATTTGATTTCTGTAAAAAATTTCCAATTCAATCCCATCAATATTTAATAAACAGTTGCAAACAGCATCATAAGATCTACATTCTCCCTCACTTTTGAAACAATTCTTCTCTCTCATCAGGATAGTACCATGATCTAAATATTCTCTTCCTTTACACCACTGTTTTCTCCTTTACACTGAAAACCCATGAGAGAATTTTTTTATGTTCTCTGTCTCAGAGTTTTGTCCTTTCATTCTTTATCCCGTTAGGCTAGATTCTCTTCCTTCCAGTGGAAGTGTACTCATCAGGATCACTAATAAATTCAACTTTATTAAACTAACGGGATATTTTTCATCTTTGGTATACCAGGCCTTTCAATAGCCATTGACACAGTAGATGCAGTGCTTTTTAAGAAAACACTTTCTCTACCTGACTTTCCTGACCCCATAAGGGTCCTGGCTTTCTTGTGTTTCATGCACCTGTCCCCCCAAATCTCCTTTCATTCTCCAAGGACACTCACTCCTCTAACATCAGCCCAATGAGCTGACAACATCCGCATTGATGCATCCCTGCCAACATTTCTTCTGTGTTAAGGAGACAACTTCTTATCGATTTCTCCATATTTGGATAGTAGCTGTCAGCCCTCCTGTCTCCAACATTGAACTGATGTTTTTCCAAATGTCTCACACGAGCTCCTGCCCCTAGGTCCCCTGCAGTAGTAAAACCACTCTCCAGCTGGCGTGTTCTCAGGGTCTCCTCTCTCCCTCCAGACCTCCCACCTTTAACCCCCTCCCACAGTGAACCCTCTGGGTCACCAGGCTCCCTGGTAAAAACCTTTCTGTGCTCCCTGGACGACTGCACATAAACATGCCTCAAAATAACACCTTTCAATGACTCCTCATCCTTTACTAGAATAAAATCCAGTTTGGATCTTTTGATATTTGAAGAATGCTTCCATTTGACAACTGCATGTCAATTTACTGATGTAAGTTATTCCTAATATTCCGAGTATCTTTTTTACTGTCTGTTGGATCGCTAGTAGTGCCCCTTTTTCATTTGTATTCCTGTTTCTCTTCTCTCTATCTCTCCTTCCCTCCCAGCTAGAGATTTCTCACTTTTATTCATCTTTCCAAAGCACTGGCTTAGAGGACTTTCACTGCAGGTGGTAGGTTATGGCATCTCCTCTCCTCCATGCTCAGAGGCCAGCCCAGCCCCAGGCACTTGCAGATCCTTTGCTCTATCCTCTCTCCAAATGTCTTGCTGTCCTTCTTGCCCATCATATATATTCCCAGTTCTGTCCACATGCCTGTGTGACTCCATGAAAATCACTATGTAGATGCACAAGAACAAAATAAATATGAGAAATCTTGCAATCAATAAAATGCTACTAAATATTGTCAATGAAAGAAAAAATATCCCCTGCCAAATCTTGTTACAGACATCAAGCCATCACATTATAGCCTGCCTGGAGGGTGTGCCCTGAGGGAACTCAGAATGGAAACAGGATGCCCGCCATCAAGCTCTCAGCTGCTGCAGGCACCCCCAGTGGTGCACCCTGAGGAGACTCAGGATGGGAAAACAGGATATTGGCTACAGATAGCTGATGTGCATATCAAAGGAATGATTTCTATGAGCCCAGATACTTGATTTTCCCCTACATAGAAGAATGCTACATTCATTAACTTGAGATGTCTGGTTTTCTTACTTAGTAGGAATCATTTGATGTTCTGGCAACCTGTTTTTTTGTTTGTTTGCAAAAGTTTCTGTATATCCTGACTTCTCCCTTACTTCTGCGGAGCAGTCTCTCAGAACTATCTGAAAGGCTGAATCCTGGCCCTAATTCCTTAGTTTTATTTGCTGAACAAAACATAATTCTCAACTTTTAAGTTGTGCATTTGTTTTAGCTGACAATATCAAGGATAATGGGGCTTCTGGAACAGGACATTTCTTTTTTCATCCATTCCCAGTGCACCTTCAAGGCTCATACTCATTGTCAACTCATCCACATGATCTTCCCAGATTCAAGCCATCAGAGGAGGTCTTTGCTTCTTGGAATGGGTTCGACTCCCAATTATGTGTCTCAGGACAGCACTTTTGTCACTCAAGTCTCACTGGGCTCAGTCATTTGCACAGTTGTTGATTAATTTGCTCTGTGCACAGCTCTGCAGAGCTGCATGAAAGAGCAAAGAAATAAGAGAAAGATCAGTGCTGTCAGACTAGTGGGCTTTGCACCTGTGGAGTCACTTGGGATCTATGTGACCCTGAGCACAGTCATCCTCTTTGTGCCTCAGTCTCCTCATCTGTGAAATGATCACGTGTACCCACTTGGCAAGGTGGTTGTGGAGTCACTGAAGGTGGGAAAGCCCTGATGCAGGTCTAACATGGAATAGTCAGCTTTTCACACTGGACTCAGGCACATCGGTCTTCCTGGCTGTGGCTGTCCTTCCACCCATCCCCTCTATTCCTTTTAGGCCCTGGGGTTGGAGTCCTGTGGTGGGGTTGCACCACAACTGTGCACCTTCTGCTGAAACAGTATTTTTCAGGAAAATGAAGAAGATGATGGCTTCTCTGCAGTTTCCACTGTCACCCTCCCCTCATCTCCCCATAAGGCCCATGTCCATGGCTCTGCCTCCAGCCCACTTGTGCCCTTCTCTCCATCCCTCTGACTTCACGGATGGCTCCTTAATCTTCTTCAGTCAGGCAACCTCACAGATTAGAGGTTAGAAGTGCCGGTAAGAGTACCTCTGCTCTGAGGTTAACAGTAACCTCATGGGAACCTGGCAGGCAGGAGGCAGGCCTAGAGAGCTAGTAGGAAGGGGCTGGACCTCTTGGATTGAGCAGGCTCCAGGTTCTCATTTGCCCCCTTCAGTAACTGAATTTCATGAAAGTTATCACCAAAGTGACACAATTTCTTCCTTGGCACTTCCTGCTCGCTTGGTTCCTACAGAAACCCTACTGATTTTCCTGAATTTGCAGCTCAGATACTAAAGAAATGGTAGGGGAAAGGAGGAGGGAAGGCCAATGGGCTTGCTTTCTGCCATCTGCACATGGGCAGTGCCCTCAGGGCCACTGGCCAGCTCAGACATCAGTAGGCCTGTTCAATTACTAGGTCAGTGCACACCCACTGTGATCTGTGTGCTTCCTGGTGCAGAACAAGACACCTTTGATTAAGGTAAAGTCCAGGAAGCCTCATAATTGACCTAATAGGTCATGGAGGTCCTTCTGCCTTTGTGCTTACAGTCAGCTACTCCTGGTTGGAAGGGAATGAGCCAGACTGTGACACTTTGGTTCACTTTCACTTGAGGCCAACAAGGACAGGAGTTGTACATGTGGGACGGTGGGTCAGGGTGCACTCCAGGGTCACAGATATGTCTGAGGGACAGAGGCATCACACAGATGCTACAGGGAACACCTGTTTTCACCCTCTACTTGCCAGGCAAGATCATTGGTGCTGAAGATACTTCAGAAAGCAAGAGACTACAATCCCCACCTTCCTAAAGCTCACATTCTAGTATGTGAGACAGACTGTAAATGAGGTTAATATCTTAAATGTATAGAGGACAGGAGACCAGGTAGATTCAAGAAAGAAACCCATGAAGGAAGGGAAATTTAGGAAGGCAGTGAGCACTTGGCAGGGGTAAGGATTAGTGATAGAAAGGTGTATGGATAAGGCATCTCTGAAAAGAGCCTTCTGAAATGTGGAGGTGGCAGGCACATGTTAGCAGGAGACTTTGGGCAGAGGGGACCTGGCAGGGACTAGGCAGAACCCGAGCAGGACTGAGGGGACCGCCACAAAAGATGACAGATATGACCTGGGAGGAAGGGAACCAGATGCTGCAGAGACTACAGGTCCTCCTGGCTCTACTCCCTACTTTGAGCACAATTCTCATTTCCCAGTCCAGGAGTGACCTGGTCAGAGTCACTTTGTCACATGATCAGTGATGCACATGAACACAAAGCTCTTAGCTCATTTAAATGGAGCCAAGAAGCATGGTGACCTGGGAAATTATAACTCTGTTCCTGGTAAACTATAGCTTAATCCAAATTCAGATGATGGGGACCCACCTCCAAAGCCCCCTGCCATGCAAATATCTATTCAGAGAAATCTCACCTCTTCTAGGGAGACTTCCACAAACCCAGAGGCCTGTTAGTCCCCCTCTCAGTTTGCAGAAGAGGCAAGTCCTCTTTTAACACTTGCTCTGAGACTCCCCATCTCCTCCCAGCATTTCCAGCGTGGAGAAGGGGGCGATCTTATTCATAAGCACAGCAACATCCTCCTCTACATCCATCCAGTTAATGAGTGGGATTCACAGCCTATATCCTGGTGCTCCTGGGGGACTACCTGGTGTTCAGTGGGCCCCCATCACATCAAACTGTTTTATTTTTGAGTGACAGAAAAAAAGAAGTGGGTCACTATCCAGCTGTATAGAATGAGAGGAAAAGATCAAACAACACTGAGAAGAGATATTTCAGACAGGCTGCGGGAACCACACCCTCTGTCTCCCATCATATCCCTCTGGTGGAGCAACGGACCTTGGAGGATGAAGAAATCCCTGTGGGGCAGGGATTCAGGGAAGGGGCACGTCAGGTATTTTCTAAGAGCTGTGCTTCAACTAATTCAGTAGTAACAAGAAAATTCATTTCTGAAGACCCAGATAATCTATATGACACTAAAATTGTGAAAGGATATTCCAAGAATAGTGTGCTACATGGTTCTAATAATCGTGGGATAACTGTTCTATATTAAAACCTAGTTGTTGTTTTTTAGGGAAAGAAAAGACTGTAATTGCAACAGATGAATGAAACATGTTCATTAAATATTAGGCAATGGAAATGTTGACACAGTCATTACAGAAGAGCAGCTTCCTCAGAGAACAGTGAAAAACTCTGGATTTAAAGACAGAAAAGCCATTGTTTTCCACAGAGGTGGAAATCTTGGTATGTTAAAGTCAGATAAAAAAATCATAACAGAAAGTATTAAAAAGGATACATAACTTTAGCGGCAAAAACATGCAATTTTTAACAAAGATGTATAATTAACAATATTCATTTTCTTGTGAAATACACAGGCAATACTAATGAGAGAGAACAATAGGAAGAAAGGATGATTCAAAGATGCTGGACTATGATAATCGTGAACTCAGCACAAGACATGTCACAGAACCCATTGATGGAGCAGCTGAAGAGTCTTTTCAACTGGATCCAAAAATCCACATACCAGATTATCCCTCATGCAGGATTAAGTAACCAACAAAATCCTACTGAGAACCATATTCAATGGTGGCATTAGTGGTAAAGAACCCACTTGCCAATGCAGAAGAAGTAAGAGACAGAGGTTTGATCCCTGGGGTCAGGAAGATCCCCTGGAGAAGGGCATGGCAACTGTATTCTTGCCTGGAGAATCCCATGGACAGAGGAACCTGGCGGGCTACAGTCCATGGGGTCACAAAGAGTTGGACACGACTAAAGTGACTTAGCAAGGCATGCATGATAAACCATAATGGAAAAGAACATAAAAAAGAATGTATATATATTATAACTGAATCACTTTGTTGTAGAGCAGTAATGAACAAAACATTGTAAGTCAACTATAAGTCAATAAAAATAAAATAAAAACAACAATAAAACAAAAACCAAGATATCAGGTGAGGCCAGACTGCCTCGGATATGACAGCCTTCTCTGGCAGCAGATCGATTCAGTGCTATCTTTCTGGGGAGCACCAGGCTTTTTCCACCCTAAGCCTAAGTCTTGACTCTTTCTCTCAATCAGAATGAAGGCTGCTATAAAGCACAAGAAGATCAGCTCGGTGCTCTGTGAAGACCTACATGGATGGGATGGAGGTCGGATGGCAGGGAAGCTTAAGAAGGAGGGGATATGTGTATGCACATGACTGATTCACTTTGTCATACAGCAGAAATTAACACAACAGGTAATGCAATTATATTCCAATAAATAAATAC
Organism: Tragelaphus eurycerus; assembly: GCA_935064755.1. Taxonomy (NCBI): domain Eukaryota; kingdom Metazoa; phylum Chordata; class Mammalia; order Artiodactyla; family Bovidae; genus Tragelaphus; species Tragelaphus eurycerus. The sequence goes on along the minus strand of CAKXYN010000002.1, from coordinate 19,912,209 downwards.
AAGAAAGTGAAAGTGGAGAGTGAAAAAGTTGGCTTAAAGCTCAACATTCAGAAAACGAAGATCATGGCATCTGGTCCCATCACTTCATGGGAAATAGATGGGGAAACAGTGTCAGACTTTATTTTTTGGGGCTCCAAAATCACTGCAGATGGTGACTGCAGCCATGAAATTAAAAGAGGCTTACTCCTTGGAAGGAAAGTTATGACCAACCTAGATAGCATATTCAAAAGCAGAAACATTACTTTGCCAACAAAGGTCCGCCTAGTTAAGGCTACAGTTTTTCCTGTGGTCATATATGGAGGTGAGAGTTGGACTGTGAAGCAGGCTAAGTGCAGAAGAATAGATGCTTTTGAACTGTGGTGTTGGAGAAGACTCTTGAGAGTCCCTTGGACTGCAAGGAGATCCAACCAGTCCATTCTAAAGGAGATCAGCCCTGGGATTTCTTTGGAAGGAATGATGCTAAAGCTGAAACTCCAGTACTTTGGCCATTTCATGCAAAGAGTTGACTCATTGGAAAAGACTCTGATGCTGGGAGAGATTGGGGGCAAGAGGAGAAGGGGACGACAGAGGATGAGATGGCTGGATGGCATCACTGACTCGATGGATGTGAGTCTGAGTGAACTCTGGGAGTTGGTGATGGACAGGGAGGCCTGGCGTGCTGCAATTCATGGAGTCGCAAAGAGTCGGACACGACTGAGCGACTGAACTGAACTGAACTGAACTGAATTAATACAAAAAGAAAAAAAAAAGAATGAAATCAATTTCTCACACCTGAAGCTTCATAACATGTGCTCACCTCTTAGAGCAATGTGACACCTTTCCTTACCTTCTGAGATTTCCTTTAATTTCCTGCTACTTTATTTCCAAAGTTTTCTTTTCTCAAAGTGTTTAAGAACTCTTTTTCTCCTTTACTCTTGTCTCTGAGGTGACCAGCAACACCTCTGCATGGGGGGAGGGGCGAGGGACTAAGGATTCATCTGGTGAGGGCAGCCTTCCACCCCCTGCATGTGGCGGCCCCGAAGGTTGGTGAACTGCTGCTTCCTTAGTTCTCACACCAAGGAAAGCATGTAGGATGGTATCAACCCTCCTCTGTGTGGGCTGCCAGGAGGACTAAGTGACTTCACACACACACAGAAGGGAAGAGTGTGAGCATTTGCTATGAGGATGGAAATGATCATGGTCACATAAGCCACTGGGTGAGAAGGAGGCAGTGAGCTTTTCTTGCTGTCTCCAAGGATCCAAGCTTGCTCGTGAAGATGGGGATGGGTACTCCAGAGAAAGGATGTCCCAAGAGAAAGCAGGAGGATAAATGTGAGCCTCAGGAGTCCCAGATGGGCAGGGCAGGTGGGCGAGACTCTCCCTTAACTTCTCCAGACACTTATTATAAACACCACACAAGGCTGCTATATTATAGTTGTGATCCAACAACGGAAGGCCAGACCGCAGCCATCCTGGAGGGTTACAGACTCTCACTCTCCAGGAATATTGCACCAAATACAAGAACCCAGAGTCAGGTTGATTTGGAAGGACGTGGGTAGTGACTGCTGTTGGCATAGAGGGCCTACCGTGAATGGGGTTTCTCATGAAAACAGAGCGAGAAAGACCAGGAAACACCATGGGGATGAAAAGGCTCAGGAATGAGAGGTTAAAACCGAATACTATTGGTCCTGCCCTGGCCTTGCTGCAGAAATGTATACCTGGTGATGATGTAGAAAGTTCCAGAGCCCCACAGGCTGCTGCTGGGCTAAATGACAAAGCCAGTCATTCAGTGACTGAGGACCTGTCTGAAGGATCATTTCTGAATAAAGGAGCAGCCACACACCCACACACTGATTCCACCAGAGAAAAGTAGTTTTGGCCCCCGGCTGCAGCATCACACTGAAGCCTAAACTCAGAAGGGCAGTGGATGCTGGGCCTGGGGTCTTGGAGCCAGGGCAGGATGATGGTGCTAGAACTCTGAGGTCAGTGTCCTGGTTATCTAAGAAGCGCAGTGGAGACTGTACTGTGAATGGGCCTTTGTCCCACAACCCCCTGGCCCATTCATCCCTCAGCCACAAGGAAAGGAGGGATGGCCTGCCTCCTTGTGGGTGAGTCCTCATTACCTCCCAGCACAAAGCTTTCCTTTCTAAAACCCAATTACGTAAGCCTCCGCACTGGCTCAGGGGCCCCCAGACTTTCACAGGAAGATCAGATAACAAGGGCGCTCAGCAGAGGGCCTCCAATGAGAGAGGGCAGGCCCGCCAGAACTTCAGTTGTCAAAGAAGACATTTCAAGGTCACTAGAATCCATTGTTCTGCTCTGACAACATCCTTCCTCCTTGCTGAGAAAGCCTTTCTCTGTCTGAGGCCCAGCAGACCCTTGTTCATAAGAGCCCCTCAGTTCCTTAGTGAGCCCCCGGAGGTCAGGCTCACCACTCCAGCCTGGGTGCTGGACTCCTCCACCGTGAGGGGCCCAGATCATATCTCAGAGGGTCTCTGTCTCAACCTGTCTCTCTGTCTTGATCTCCGTCTGTCTTTGTCACTGGCTCTGTTTCTCCTCCCAGAAGAAGATTCTCTAGCAGATTCATTAGAATCTCTTCTTAAGCAAAGGCTAAGAATCCCTGCTCCAGCCTCTGGAAGCGAATGCATGGTCGTCACAGCTCTGGGGTGTCCTGGATTGGGGGTCTGTTGGGAAGGGTTAGCCGTGGACCATGCAGACCAAGGAGAAAGTGCTTGATGGAAAATGTAGGTGTCAGTCTTCACAACACTAGCATCAAAAGTGTGCTAGTCACTCAGTTGTGTCCAACTCTTTTGCAGCCCCCATGAACTGTAGCCTGTTGGGCTCCTCTGTCCATGGGATTCTCCAAGCAACAATACTGGAATAGGTAGCCATTCCCTTCTCCAGAGGACCATCCCAACCCAGAGATCTAACCCAGATCTCCTGTATTACAGGCAGATCCTTTACTGTCTGAGCCACCAGTGAAGCCACCAGTTTTTTGCCATCAAGAAACTCAGCAAATCCCTAATCTTTGAGCTTCAGTTTCCTCATTCATATAATGGGCGTACCAATGGTTCACAGGACACATGATCATCAAATAGGGAAAAGGGAGAGGTGTGAACACCTCTGTGAGTTTCTATATGGAGTAGAGTCTCTGCAGTATTGACAGAACCCCCAAACCAAGCTAACCTGCTGAGGAGCTCAGCATGAAAGGAGGAGCCCTCTCAGGCTCAGGGGATTGCATGCCAGGAGTGAGGGATGCTGAGGGCATGATGCATCTGGTGCTGGGGTCCCAGGCTGGGAGCTCAGGGAACCAAAACGAGGATGAGATGGGGTCTGCACAGAAGGCAGAGTTGTACCTCAGAGTAGAAGGAGATGTCCTAACAAGGACAATAGAAGAGAAGCAGCATGGGGCAGGAGCACAGGGCCAGGCAACCTCCCAGGACTGGGAGGAGGAGGGGCTCCATCCTCAGGGTCACAGCGTTGTCCTCTGGAGCATGCACTGTAGGAGGTTCGCCCAGCTGTCTTGCTGTTCTGGGCCCTGTGCATTTGGGTGCAGTTCTTCATCCACCAGAGTGTTGAGAGCTGCCTGGTGCTGATGGCAGCAGATAGGAAGAAGCAATCCTGATCACTGTCACCTTGTCCTAGTTTACTTTTCTGTCCTAGATGTTTATCAGTAGCCAGATAATGGCACCCCACTTCAGTACTCTTGCCTGGAAAATCCATGGACTGAGGAGCCTGGTGGGCTGCAGTCCATGGGGCGCTAAGAGTCAGACACGACTGAGTGACTTCACTTTCACTTTTCTCTTTCATGCGTTGGAGAAGAAAATGGCAACCCACTCCAGTATTCTTGCCTGGAGAATCCCAGGGATGGGGGAGCCTGGTGGGCTGCTGTCTATGGGGTCGCACAGAGTCGGACACGACCAAAGTGACTTAGCATAGCCTAGATAACCATCGGGAGAAAAGATCAGCAGAATTTGCTTCCTGAGGGTAACCAGCCCATCATTTGGCTGCTTCTGGTGTCAGTGCTGATGTAAGCAGCACAGCTACATCTCATTCCTGCCCCTTCACGACCACACTGGATCCAAGTGTCTGCTCAGCCCAGATTGACAGCCATCTGTGTGCTCTTGTGACCCCATTCACCAGGGTAGACATCGTCCCAATTGCTGTCCAGTTTTCTTTGGGCTGATTTGTGCTTTGTTTGCTTAGTTTTCCTGAAGCAAAGAGGATCTTAGCCCCCGTTGCCTGGACTTGGAAGCTGCATAACCGGAAGTTACTGAGGCCTGAAAATGTATTAACAATGACTTTTATTCTCTGTGTTCTGAGCCCTTTTGACATCTTGGGGCTTTGTTGACCCTGGAGGGATAGCCCTTTGAGGTTTAACCAGTTCCTAGAGAGAGTAAACAATTCTCCAGCAATTGTGTCTTTTATATTTGCAAACCAACCAAAGCAGAGCCTACAACCCACCCCCAGCCACATTTTCATCAGATTCTCAAACTCTGGTCCACTTCCCCCTGCCCTAAAACTGGAGGGCCAGACAATTTGGGACATCCTGATGCCCCCAGAGCCCATGGAAATTATTCACACCAGCCAGTCCTGAGCCTGCTGGCCTACATTGCCTGCCCCTTCCAGCAGAAGCTATAGTAAAGGCAGTTGCCCTATTCTCTCTTTCCTCCATTCCCCCTACAACTGGCCCTTGATGCTTCCCTGTGTGACCCTTACTGCTGTGGTATTTCCCTTCGTCTTGGGATCTGTGAGTCTGTGAGTCTCTGTTTTCTGTGGCACTTGTCTCTTGATCTGTCATCCTTACCATACCTGAATAAAATTAATGGTGTGTATGTGTGTGTTAGCCATTCAGTCATGTTTGACTCTTTGTGACCCTTTGGACTGTAGCTCTCCAGGCTCCTCTGTCCATGGGATTCTCCAGGTAAGAATACTGGAGTGCGTTGCCATGCCCTCCTACAGGGGATCTTCCCAATCCAGGATTCTGACCTGCATCTCATGTGTCTCCTGCTTTGCAGGTGGATTCTTTTAACTGCTGAGCCATTAGGAACAATAGTCAAGACTACAGAAAGCCCTTCAGCCCCAGTCCCACCCCACTGTCTTTGGACCAGCACTGACTTTTGTTGCTGGTGTTGATGGGTGCAGACAGCCTGGGGAGGCCCAGGTGTCCCCACTGCCTCTGCCCATTTCCTGCTTTCACTTCTCTTCCCTTGGAGCAGACCCCTCATGGCCTTCCCCACCTCCCCAGTTTCCCACTCCCAACATCCTCAGTCCCACCCCTGGGCCTCTGCCACCAGCTTCTCTCCTGTGGCTGTCTGGCTCCTATGCTGTTTGTCCCCTGAGAGTCTTGGCTGGTGACAAAGGGAGTGACACCAGCGGGGCTTGTAATGGGTTACCCAGAAATGGTCGACTTCCAGCTGGTTCCGCGTCAGGGCTATGTGCGGAGGCGCGTGTTCCCGAATATAGATTTCTGTCACCACCCTACCCGGTGATGGCTTCTCCACCTGGGGCACGGTGAGACCTGGGGGTGCAGGGAGCACAGAGCAGGCCTGTGATGCAGGCCTGTCCCCTGGACACTACTGTCCACATCCACCTGGCCATCTCGCCTGGCCCGGCCCCTGCCTGGCCCGCAGCCCCAGGCCACCTCTCTTCTCCACAACAATTAATCAGAGCCTGTCTGAGATATGAGCCTGGCTCCCTTGATCAAGAGCAGGGTCTTCCATCTGAACTCATTGCCCTCTGTCTTTGGGTACAACTTGGGTTTTGGGAACCATGGCCACATCTCAAGGCTGGAAGAGAGGAACCAGGAGGGTAAGGTCAGTGTGCTTTGGATGGAGGGCAAAGCCAGCTCCACCTCTAGCTCTGTCTCATGAGTCCTGGGAAGAGTGTGGCTTCCTGGAGGCACACGTTACATTCCAGTCATGCGTTCCCACCGGGTCGGTATTCTCACTTTCAACACTCCATAAAGTAAATGGACACCATCAACGGCCACAATTCCCATCCTATTCCCATGCTGGGTGTGCAGGGGGCTGAGCCCTGGAGAGTAAGTCCAGACAGCCTTCCTCGAACTTTGGCTGCAACAAGACTCTGTTTCCTCAACTGTCCTATGAGCTGGTGGGAAAAGGGCATCCCCAGGCATTCCTTCTGGCTCATACTCTCCCAACTTTGTCCTGACGTCACATGGGCACTGGCCTCCCTGTGCTGTTCACAATTTCCATCCACTGGGAGGGGTTGAGAAGACCATTTTCCAATGTAATCTGTGCCTTTTTCACAAGTGTGTCTTCCTCTGCACATCACACATCCCTTCCCAGCACTCTCTACTCCTCCTCAACAGCTCCTGCTCTGCTGAAACGGTGAGGCCCAGGGACTTTCAGGGAATCACCTGGGGTTCTGCAGACTAGATTCAGCTCTGCTTGATCCCACACATCAGTCCTTGGAGCTCTGCCAAGAGCAAGGCTCAGCCTTGCCCCACAGCCATGCGGGCAAGGGCTGCAACCTGTGTTTGCTGCTCCTAAGGCTCCTTGGGGCCCATATTAGTCTTGCTGGCTGCGTGCCCCAGGAGGAGGCTCCATGTACTCTGACCCCTGCACATTTCCAAGGAGCTGGTGGAGGATAGAGACAGAGGAATCACTGGGTCAGGAAGGTGGGGAGAAGGGTAGGATTTAGCAAGCAGCCTGGGAGCACCAGCACTCTTTCTGGAATTGGGAATACAGGGACACAAATATGGCTTCTGTGGGATACATGACATAAATTGGGGGTTTGGGGCTGACCTGGGAAACAGACACAAATGGTGAAATCAAAATTAGGGCCAGGATCCCAGAAAGGGTAACAATCTAGAGTTCCATTTGCTTCCAGGTAACCATCTGGGTGAGCAGGAGGTAGGAAGTCCCATCTTGGGGCACCTGCATTTCAGTGGAGCAGACAGCAAACACAGATATTCAGGGAATCCTGCTGAGGAGGGAAAGGAGTGGGAGTCTCAAATTTGGGGACACCTATGCAGGGGGGCATCAGCCCGGGGGAGGAGCCTGGGCAGAGGGCAGAGCAGATGGGGAACCCAGACTGTGGCTGATCAAGGTAACTGTGGGTGTCAAGCCCAGAGGCAGGGGTGGAGAGAGGGAGGGAGAAGAGGCAGGGGAGGGGTGGGTTAAACCGAGGGCCTGGGGGACCACTGAAAGAGATGGAGAGGCAGGCTTGATCTGACCCAGGTCTCATACCCCCATCTGTCCTTCTCTAACTTCTTACCCCTTCTGTATGCCATCCATGCATTCCATTTTCATAGCTCGTAGACATGCCCCACATCCCTCTTGACCATGAGTTCCTGGAAGGGTCAAAAACAAATTCTGAATATCCTACACTCTGGTAAAATGCCTTGCATGTAGTAGTAGCTTATGAAAGATTTCTATGAAAAATACTATTTAAAAAAACTATGTGTGTGTGTGTATAAAACTGAATCACTTTGCCATACAGCAGTAATTAACATAACATTGTAAACCAACTCAGATATGCAGATGACACGACTCTTATGGCAGAAAGTGAAGAGGGGCTAAAAAGCCTCTTGATGAAAGTGAAAGTGGAGAGTGAAAAGGTTGGCTTAAAGCTCAACATTCAGAAAACGAAGATCATGGCATCTGGTCCCATCACTGCATGGGAAATAGATGGGGAAACAGTGGAAACAGTGTCAGACTTTGTTTTTCTGGGCTCCAAAATCACTGCAGATGGTGACTGCAGCCATGAAATTAAAAGACGCTTGCTCCTTGGAAGGAAAGTTATGACCAACCTAGATAGCATATTCAAAAGCAGAGACATCACTTTGCCAACAAAGGTTCGCCTAGTCAAGGCTATGGTCTTTCCTGTGGTCATGTATGGATGTGAGAGCTGGACTGTGAAGAAGGCTGAGCGCCGAAGAATTGATGCTTTTGAACTGTGGTGTTGGAGAAGACTCTTGAGAGTCCCTTGGACTGCAAGGAGATCCAACCAGTCCATTCTGAAGGAGATCAATCCTGGAATTTCTTTAGAAGGAATGATGCTAAAGCTGAAACTCCAGTATTTTGGCCACCTCATGCGAAGAGTTGACTCATTGGAGAAGACTCTGATGCTGGGAGGGATTGAGGGCAGGAGGAGAAGGGGACGACAGAGGATGAGATGGCTGGATGGCATCACTGACTCGATGGATGCGAGTCTGAGTGACCTCCAGGAGTTGGTGATGGACAGGGAGGCCTGGCGTGCTGCAGTTCATGGGGTTGCAAAGAGTCGGACACGACTGAGCGACTGATCTGATCTGATCTGTAAACCAACTATACTTCAAGGAAAAAAACACTAAACTAAAACAAGAATTCAAAAAAAAAAGGTTTCTATCAAGAGAAAAATGTACAAACACTGTCCTGAATCATCCTCTCATTCGCTCTTTTTTTCTTCCGAACACTTAATCAGAAGTCATTTAGGTTGGAAGACATCTCTCCAGGCAGTTTCGTGCTGTGCAAATTCCTGGAGATAAGTAAAGACGTTATCTTGACTCTCTTCAGAGAGAAGCCACAAACACTGATTCCACTGGCTAAGGCGTCTAAAATACCTCATGCCCTGGGCTGTATTTAGCAACTAGCAATTTTATTTGGCATCTTCTAGAGAAGCAGTAAAGACTCTGAGGACTCCAGGGTGGGGTGGAACGGGCCACTCCACAGAGAGGAACTTGAATGGGAGGCACTGTCGGGACTTGCCTCAGTGCACCCGGGGTCAGTGCAGGAGGCGTAAACCCTATGGTCCCCAGCACACTTAAATAAATGGAAGATAGAAATGCAGCGTTTCTGATTTTAAAATTCAGAAGATAGTTCTCTGATCTATGATTTTTTTCCCAAATAAAAAGATGTGGCTGCAAGTGCAGAGTCAAGGACAGAGCAAGTCAGAGCAGCCACAGTGGGCACCCTGGGTCCTGGCCATGTTGTTCCCCAGTGCTTCCCACAGCCCAGCCCGCCGGCTCCACAGGGACCTTGTGGAGGGCCGCATGGGAAGCAGAAAGGAAGCCAGATTCCTGTCTATAAAGCTGGGCTGTGAGGGAACAGAGAGCCCAGTGAAGGGGCCTAGGGGCTGGCTGAGTGTGTGTGTGTGTGTGTGTGTGTAGGTTTTAGGAGCTGAAGCTAGAGCCTGCTTTTGTTATGGGTAAAGGGCAGCAGAATATAGGCATGGCCAGGAGAGTCAAGAATGGATGGAACGTGTGGAATGATGCAGGCTTCTGCTTCTTTTCCCAACCCTCTGACTTGATAGATGCCACCCAGGCTGCCCCAGGTGATGTCGGGGTCCATCCTCTTTCTCCCCTCTTCCCACAAGTGCTGAGTTCAGGAAAGCACCTGACACCCCACCCTCCATCAGCCCCTGCTTCTACGGGATCCAGCCAGATGCAGGGACATTTCCTCATGTCAAGGATAAAGGGAGACTTCTAAAAGCCTCTGAGAGCAGGCAGGAAAATTCATTATCTGCAGAACAATGAGAATAAAGTGGGCTCAGCAGTCAGCCACAGAGTGTTCTGGAGGAAAATGTTTGCAAACCCAATGCTCCTGACACAGCCTCACTGGAGCTCATCTGTGGTGGGGCCAAGCGGGAGGAGGGAGTGAGGAGGAGGGGAAGGGGGAGGGGGAGGCGGGAAGACATACATACAGGAAACTTAACAAACACAAAGCCTCTCTAAAAACGTTGTTCAAGATCGTAAACCAGCAAAATAAAAGTGATTCTAAAAGGACAGCAACACATTGGGCAGAAGAAGCAATGCAGACAGATTCACAAACCGTATTGTTATCCCTGCATAATTACTATTGCACAACGCAGAAAAGAATCCAAGGCTAAATCTTCAGATAAGCTCAGTTTGTTAGTGTGAACCTCTTAGAGCAAAATGTAGAGAGAGCGGGGAAAAGGGAGACAGGAGGGGTGGGAGGGGGAGAGGAAGGCAGGATAGAGGAAAAACAAGAAAGAAAACAGAAGGATGAAGAAGTTTCCAGGGAGACGGAGGCAGGTGAGAAGACAAGAGGAGGGGAGCAGGTGTGGAGGAGCCACCTAGAGCTTCTAAAGCAGACACAGTTACAGGAGAAGTGATAGCAGTGCTTTTGTGTCTTGCACTAAGGAGAGTCGTGACAGAAAAAGTGTGCCCTTCCTGTGACCTTCCAGCCTTGGCAAAGGCACCCCAGGACCCAGGTGGAGTGAGCAGACAGGATACATGGGCAAGAGAAGGATGCCCACCACGGGAGAGGGGTGGGAGGGAAGAGGCAGCCAAGTTCCTTCAGCCCCCGCCCCCTCCCAACTCCCAAGCCCTGCACCTTCTCCCCCAAAATGAAGGTGAAATTGCCCCTTTATCTTGTCCTGAGTGCAACTGCTCACAGAGATATCCACTCCTGGGATGAGCCTCACGAGGGTCCCTCACATTAGCCAGGAATCAACCATGAGGGGCTGACACCTTTCAGAAAGAGGGACAATGTAGAATTCTCTACTGGTTCCTACCCTGTCCAGGTGTTCAGAACAAAATCATTGTAAATAGCCACACATTTGCAGAATGGCTTCCTCTTGCCAATGGGTTTTTTCTTACTAAAATGCCCACATTACCTTAATTTCCCTGATGGAGCCAGGGATACACTCTGTGCTATGATGTGGCACATCCTTGTCTCATGTTGACCTGGCTTTGAAGAAAGTCAGAGAAAACCACGTGAGAGGAGAGACCAGAAATACCCGCTGAGACAGAGGGGAGTTGGGGGGTAAGACTGGCATGATATATGAACTCAGCCTGAAGAATCTTCATGAAAGCCCTTCTCTCTCAGCCAAACTTGGGCAGAGCAACTCCTGATGCCCTCTGATTCATCTGACGCAGACTCAGGACTGTCATGGACCCTGTGTGGTTTTATCTTGTCCCATGTACTCAAAGTGGCCATGGATCCTTAAAAATAAAGATGACCAATGGCTGTGTGTCAGTAATATTTCAGCCCTGCCAACTGGGGTAACCTAACACTTCAACTCACAAAACCCAGAAGTCCGACAACCACAGGAAGGGCCCACCATCCTCCACAGCTTGGAAGCACCTTGTCTGATGACTGTGGGATTCCCTCAGGCCAGGGGAGCAAGAAGATGAGTGCACTGGTGTCCTGTGAGCTGATGGGGAAAGGAAAAAAGTCACAAAGTCACAATGCAGTTCCTGCACTCAGGGTTTGCACAATCTTTGGAGTGCATGCGTGCGAGCTCAGTCATGTCCAACTCTGTGACCCCATGGACTGTAGCCCATCACACTCCTTTGTCCATGGGATTTTCCAGGCAAGAATAATGGAGTGGATTGACATTTCCTACTCTAAGGGATCTTCCTGACCCAGGGATCAAATCTGAGTCCATTTTGTCTCCTGCATTAGCAGGCAGATTCTTTACCACTGTGCCACCTAGGAAGCTCAATCTTTGGAAGGGGGGAGTCAGATGGGCAGAATTAACTCTAAAGAGAGACAGATGGGTAGAGAGATGCAAAGAGAGATGTTCTGGGTCAGCTCTTCTCTGACCTGAACACCTAGATGGACCATGAGACTGAGAAGGGTTTAGGCAGCCTCAGGGATCCCATGCAACCAGCCAACACAGCCCTGTAAGACCCAGAATGTGCTGGAAGCCTCATGTTTCATTTCAGAAAGGTACAGGGCCAACAGAACCTTACCAACAGCTGGGGCTCAGAGCAAGATAAGTGCAGACTGACACCTGTGCTAATGTAAGGCCTGGGGAAGGAGCTGACATTATGCCTCCATTTCCTCATCTGGAAAATGGAGATATAAATAAAAATAATAGTAATAGTAATAAAATACCTTCTTGCAGGGGTTGATGTGTCAGAACAGTTCCTGGTACACAGTGAGCACCGTGTGTGTATCTGTTAAACAATCCAGGATATGTAGACACTGTTTCTCACTGGTTGAGTCATTCTTCCCAACCATATCCCACACCCAGGCCTTTGAGGAGTCTGCTCATCCAAGTCTTGCCCAGGCACACTCAGGTGCAGCTACAGGTGAGAAGTGTACTCTGCTTACCTCTCCACAGGCTGATTCCAAGCATGTTTGTGGGATCAATAAGCATTTGTTTAAAAAAAACACTAAAGCAAAGTTAAGCAGGTATGTGGAATTTTAACATGTTGTTTATACTGGAACTCCCTGAAAGATGATGCAGACTGCAATGTTGCACTGATTTTGCTCAAGAACAGATAAACCAGGAAACCCCCATACCTCATTGTAATCCATGATGGATGAATTCAAAAAGGCCAGGTACTCAGCTGGGCCTGTGGAGGCAGGGGTTGCTGGAGAAAAGGAGACCCATGTACCCTGCTGGTGGGACTGCAAAGTAGTTCAGCTGCTATGGAAAATAATATGGAGAATCCTCAAAATTTAAAAACAGAATGACTATATGATCCAGCAATTCTGCTTTGGGGCATGTATCAAATAATGTAAATACTAACTTGAAAATACAAGTGTACCCCCATGTTCATGGCAGCATCATTTGCAATAGCCAAAACATGGAAATTAATAATATTCCATAATAAATATGTGTGTCCATCAATGGATGAATGAATAAAATTGTGGTGTAGATGTAAAATGGAATATTCAGCCACAAAAATGAGGAAATCTTACCATTTGCAATAACACAGTTGGAGCCTGAAGGCATTATGCTAAGTGAAAGTCAGAGAAAGACAAATACTGTGTAATTTCACCTACATGTTGACTCTAAAAAGAAACAAAACCACGAACACATGGAACAAGAGATCCGCTTTGTGGAAACCAGAGACGGAGTGTAAGTGTGGAGGGGGAAAAAGGAATTGGAGAAAGGTGGTCACAAGGTATAAACTTACAGTCATAAGATAAATAAGTACTAGGAATATAACATAAACGTGATGACCAAAGTTAACACTGCTGCATGAGATATAGGATATTTGTTTTTTAAAACTCCTAAGAGTTCTCATCACCAAGAGTATTTTTATTTTCATTTTATCTCTATGAGATGATGGCTCTTAACTAAATCTATTGTGGTAATCACTTCATGATATAAGTAAATCGAACTACCATGCTGCACATCTTAAACTTACACAGAGATATATGTTAATTATTTCTCAATAAAACTGGAAAAAAAAAAAAAAAAAGAATACCTACCCTTTGGAAAACTCTTACCACCCCGGACTTAAACCCAGGACTCTGAGTTCTAGTACTATAGTATATGCGTTTTTGTAGCTCTAGCATAAGGGCCGGCATAGACTAGATGCTAAAGAAAATAAAAGAAGAAAGTAATGCAAATCTAAATACGCACAGAAAGGAAAGCTGGGAGAGCTCAGGACACAGTGAGGCGCAAACTCAATGTCAGTGGAGCAGTCAGGGTAGTGAGCCAGCATCAGGAAGACTAAGGACATGGTTAAAATCCAGGTCCAGGTTCTAGCAGTTGCGACACGAGAGCATAAGTAGGCAGCTCCAAGACAAACCATTTCTATAGTCTTGGCTTTGAAAAACTGAAGGGCACTCCTTAGTCTTGGGATGAAGGACACTTACACTGACTGTAACTGGAAGTGGAAGAGGTTAATCTGCTTATTACTAGCTGCATCCCCTGCAGGGAGCAGGGTAGGATGGCTTAGCCTCTCTGCTAGTGCTAAGTCACTTCAGTCGTGTCCGACTCTGTGTGACCCCATAGACGGCAGCCCACCAGGCTGCCCTTTTCCTGGGATTCTCCAGGCAAGAACACTGGAGTTGGTTGCCATTTCCTTCTCCAATGCGTGAAAGTGAAGTCGCTCAGTCAGGTCCGACCCTCAGCTACCCCATGGGCTGCAGCCTTCCAGGCTTCTCCGTCCATGGGATTTTCCAGGCAAGAGTACTGGAGTGGGGTACCATTGCCTTCTCCAGGTTTCATCTCTAAGGTTCTCTTAAGCAAGTCAATTAACTGTCTTCTCTATGAGATGAAGTCTCTCTAGGTCTCAGCTTCTAGTTTACGAAACTTGGAATCAACTTGAGAGAACACAATGTAGGAAGATTCCTGATATAGGATAAGTTGTCTCTACTGCAGCCCTGCCATTACTTTTGGTGGGACCCAAGAGTGTTTGGGGCCAATGGGGGTGGTTCAGGACCCAACAGCTGGCAAATTTCATGATTAGAGGAGAGAGGAGAAAGACACTCCAGTATGAAGTAAACTCCTCCCACCTTGGTTCCTGGACTGTCTGGAGTGATCCCATCTGAAGAGAGGAGTTGGAGAGTTGGACCTCTGAGTCCATTTGCCTGTGTTGTTCAAGGATGAATGGATGGGGATCTACAGGAAGAGAGGTCATTGGGAAATGACTGCAGGTCCCACCTGTGTTTCATAGGCCACAGGACACTGAAAATGACCTAGAATGACCTGAGTTGACATCTCAGCCTTGTCAGCCATTATCTTAATTCACATGTGATTCTGTTTTAAGCACATATTTGCCTTCCTCTTTATTCCAAAATTAGAACCATTTAGAGAGGACGGAGGATCTTGGTAAGCTCCAGTCCATGGGGTCGCTAAGAGTCGGACACGACTGAGCGACTTCACTTTCACTTTTCACTTTCATGCATTGGAGAAGGAACTGGCAACCCACTCCAGTATCCTTGCCTAGAGAATCCCAGGGACGGGGATCCTGGTGAGCTTCCGTCTATGGGATCGCACAGAGTCGGACATGATTGAAGCGACTTAGCAGCAGCAGCAGCAAAGTTGCATTATTAGTCATTATAAGATATTTGCATGCATATTTGTTGAGTTTTTAAAAGCTTTTTTCTTTTTAATTTATGGGAGCATTCTGGTATTGCACTAAAGTATAATATTATACAACATGGTAGAAAAACAGTCTTTAAAATATTGCTCACTCTCTCTTAAAAGTCACGTTTCCTTGGTGGACTATGAATGTGTTTATGAAAGGTTCTCATCCACAGATGAATGTTAGTTACATTTAGGGTGAGCCCACAGTGGTGTTCTAGAAAGAACCATAACTTAAGACCAAGGGAACAAGTTCTTTTCTTGGTTTTGTGATCTGAGTGGAGTCTTGTCATCTCCATATTCAATTTCTTCTACCATAAACGAGAGTTTAGGCAAGCTCAAGAGATTTTAAATCATGGTAAGCTGGCTAATGGACCCCAAAGTTGTCAATGCGTTGTTCCTCAGAACATGTGAATGTAGCCTTCTAAGGAAAAAGGGACTTTGCAGGTATGATTAAGTGAAGGGACTTGAGAGATGATCCTGTGTTATCTAAGTGGGCCCAGAATAATCACAGGTATCTTTATAAGGGAGAGGCATGAAACCAGAGGAAAGAGGAGGCAGGGTGGGGATGGTCAGATGCAGCCACAAGCCTAGGCACAATTGCAGACTCTACAAACTGGGCAAGTCAAGAAACACATTCTTCCCTGGGGGCTCTAAAAGGATTTAGTCTGTTGATACTGTGATTTTTTCCTTTATTTTTGACACTGTGATTTTAGGCCAGTGAGACCATACTGGACTTCTGACTTGTAGAATTGGAAGAAAATAAATTTGTGTTACTGACTCGATGGACATGAGTCTGAATGAACTCTGGGAGTTGGTCATGGACAGGGAGGCCTGGCGTGCTGCGATTCATGGGATCGCAAAGAGTCGGACACAACTGAGTGACTGAACTGAACTGAACTGAACTGAAGCCATGAATTTTGTGATATTAACAGAGCAATAGGAAATTAACACACAATTTTTCTTCTTTAAGCTGTAACATTATCCTAGGAAAGAAAATTTTATTAACAGAACAAAATGCCCATATTTCACAAAGACATGGATTTGTAATTGGATTTTCCTGATAGTTATCCCTTATGGTAAGTGTAAAATCTGAAAATTCACTTATCATATTATTGGGATTACTGAAAGTAATATTGTATGGCTATCTCTTTAAAGCAAATAGTTAAAATTATACTTTGGTTAGGCAGTAAATTTGATCTGAGAAAAAGGGGAAAAAAATAGAAATATTAAGTGCCAAGTACTACCAAGAGCACAGCAAATGGCTCAACATTCATTCTTGATCTTGGCATATCATTACTTAAGAACATAAAATGGCTCCCTGGAGAATATACTCCAGCTTTCTCAGCATCATGAATGATGAGCTCCAAGAAAGGTGTGAACAAGGCATTGAATGTTCTCTCAATTTAACAAATGCTGAATAAGCTGCTCTCTACTCCAGACTCTTTGGAGTCTGCCAGAGGATATGAAAAGAGCAATAAAAAATAAATATCTCTTAATTTCAAGTTAGTCTGTTAAGTCTAAGAAGGGAATCAGATATGCTAAAAGACTATCAAAAAACTCAGATACCAGTTGGTCAGTTTCCCACCGCTACATGAGCTGACAGCATTTGGATACAAATGAAATCACTTGTTTTGTTTCCATAGCAAATCCCATTAGCTCCAGCATTCCAGGATTTCTCTAAGAAGGATCCTGTCTTGTGAGGCCCAAAATGCCACCTCTAGACTCTTCTCCCACTACTGGTTGGGGCATAGACTTGGATTACTGTGATATTGAATGGTTTGCCTTGGAAACAAACAGAGATCATTCTGTCGTTTTTGAAATTGCATCCAAGTACTGCATTTCGGACTCTTTTGTTGACCATGATGGCCACTCCATTTCTTCTGAGGGATTCCTGCCCACAGTAGTAGATATAATGGTCCTCTGAGTTAAATTCACCCATTCCAGTCCATTTTAGTTCGCTGATTCCTAGAATGTCGACATTCACTCTTGCCATCTCCTGTCTGACCATTTCCAATTTGTCTTGATTCATGGACTTAACATTCCAGGTTCCTATGCAATATTGCTCTGTGCAGCATCAGACCTTGCTTCTCTCACCACTCACATCCACAACTGAGTACTGTTTTTGCTTTGGCTCCATCCCTTCATTCTTTCTGGAGTTATTTCTCCACTGATCTTCAGTAGCATATTGAGCACCTACCGACCTGGGGAGTTCCTTTTTCAGTATCCTATCATTTTGCCTTTTCATACTGTTCATGGGGTTCTCAAGGCAAGAATATTGAAGTGCTTTGCCATTCCCTTATCCAGTGGACCGTATTCTGTCAGACCTCTCCACCATGACCCGCCATTCCTGGCCCCACATGGCATGGCTTAGTTTCACTGAGTTAGACAAGGTGTGGTCCATGAGATTAGATTGACTAGTTTTCTGTGAATATGGTTTCAGTGTGTCTGCCCTCTGATGCCCTCTCATAACACCTACCATCGCAACACCTACCATCTTACTTGGGTTTCTCTTACCTTGGACGTGGGGTATCTCTTCATGGCAGCTCCAGCAAAGCGCAGCCACTGCTCCTTACCTTGGACAAGGGGTATCTCCTCATGGCCACCCCTCCTGACCTTGAACGTGGAATTGCTCCTCTCAGCCCTCCTGGGTCCCAATCAGTAATGCCGAAGAAGCTGTGGTTAAACAGTTCTATGAAGACCTACAAGACCTTTTAGAACTAACACCCAAAAAAGATGTCCTTTTCATTATAGGGGACTGGAATGTAAAAGTAGGAAGTCAAGAAACACCTGGGGTAATAGGCAAATTTGGCCTTGTAATATGGAATGAAGCAAGGCAAAGGCTAATAGAGTTTTGCCAAGAGAATGCACTGGTCAGAGAAAACACCATCTTCCAATGACACAAGAGAAAACTCTACACATGGACATCACCAGATGGTCAAAACCGAAATCAGATTGATTATATTCTTTGGAGCCAAAGATGGACAGGCTCTATACAGTCAGCAAAAACAAGACCAGGAGCTGACTGTGGCTTGGATCATGAACTCCTTACTGTCAAATTCAGACATAGATTGAAGAAAGTAGGGAAAACCACTAGATCATTCATGTATGACTTAAATCAAATCCCTTATGACTATATAGTGGAAGTGAGAAATAGATTTAAGGGACTAGATCTGTTAGATAGAGTGCCTGATGAACTATGGAATGAGGTTCGTGACATTGTACAGGAGACAGGGATCAAGACCATCCCCATGGAAAAGAAATGCAAAAAAGCAAAATGGCTGTCTGGGGAGGCCTTACAAATACCTGTGAAAAGAAGAGAGTGAAAAGAAAAGAAGAAAAGGAAAGATATAAGCATCTGAATACTTATATCTTTTGAAAGCTTAGAGTTCCAAAGAATAGCAAGGAGAGTTAAGAAAGCCTTCCTCAGTGATCAATGCAAAGAAATAGAGGAAAACAACAGAATGGGAAAGACTAGAGATCTCTTCAAGAAAATTAGAGATACCAAAGGAACATTTCATGCAAAGATGGGCTCGATAAAGGACAGAAATGGTATGGACCTATGAGAAGAAGATATTAAGAAGAGGTGGCAAGAATACACAGAGTTCAGTTCAGTTTAGTCGCTCAGTCATGTTCGACTCTTTACGATACCATGGATCTCAGCACGTCAGGCCTCCCTGTCCAACACCAACACAGGAGTTCACTCAGACTCACGTCCATTGAGTCAGTGATGCCATCCAGCCATCTAATCCTCTGTCGTCTCCTTCTCCTCCTGCCCCCAATCCAATCCCTCCCAGCATCAGACTCTTCCAATGAGTCAACTCTTCACATGAGGTGGCCAAAGTACTGGAGTTTCAGCTTTAGCATCATTACCTGCAAAGAAATCCCAGGGCTGATCTCCTTCAGAATGGACTGGTTGGGTCCCCTTGCAGTCCAAGGGACTCTCAAGATTCTTCTCCAATACCACAGTTCAAAAGCATCAATTCTTCAGAGCTCAGCTTACTTCACAGTCCAACTCTCACATCCATACATGACCACTGGAAAACCATAGCTTTCACTAGATGGATCTTTGGTGGCAAACTATGTCTTTCCTTTTGAATATGCTATCTAGGTTAGTCATAACTTTCCTTCCAAGGAGTAAATGTCTTTTAATTTCATGGCTGTAATCACCATCTGCAGTGATTTTGGAGCCCAAAAAAACAATGTCTGACACTGTTTCCCCATCTATTTCCCATGAAGTGATGGGACCAGATGCCATGATCTTTGTTTTCTGAATGTTGAGTTTTAAGCCAACTTTTTCACTCTCCTTTTTCAACTTCATCAAGAGGCTCTTTAGTTCCTCTTTTCTTTCTGCCATAAGGGTGGTGTCATCTGCATATCTGAGGTGATTGATATTTCTCCCAGCAATCTTGATTCCAACCTGTGCTTCTTCCAGTCCAGCGTTTCTCATGATGTACTCTGCATATAAGTTAAATAAGCAGGGTGACAATATACAACCTTGACATACTCCTTTTCCTATTTAGAACCAGTCTGTTGTTCCATGTCCAGTTCTAACTGTTGCTTCCTGATCTGCATATAGATTTCTCAAGAGGCAGGTCAGGTGGTCTGGTATTCCCATCTCTTTCAGAATTTTCCACAGTTTATTGTGATCCACACAGGCAAAGGCTTGGGCATACTCAATAAAGCAGAAATAGATGTTTTTCTGGAACTCTCTTGCTTTTTCAATGATCTAGCAGATGTTGGCAGTTTGATCTCTGGTTCCTCTGCCTTTTCTAAAACTAGCTTGAACAACTGGAAGTTCATGGTTCACGTATTGCTGAAGCCTGGCTTGGAGAATTTTGAGCATTACTTTACTAGCGTGTGAGATGAGTGCAATTGTGTGGTAGTCTGAGCATTCTTTGGCATTGCCTTTCTTTGGGATTGGAATGAAAACTGACATTTTCCAATCCTGTGGCCACTGCTGAGTTTTCCAAATTTGCTGGCATATTGAGTGCGGCACTTTCAAAGCATCATCTTTCAGGATTTGAAAGAGCTCAACTGGAATTCCATCACCTCCACTAGCTTTGTTTGTAGTGATGCTTTCTAAGGCCCACTTGACTTCACATTCCAGGATGTCTGACTCTAAGTCAGTGATCACACCATTGTGATTATCTGGGTCATGAAGATATTTTTTGTACAGGTCTTCTGTGTATTCTTGTCACCTCATCTTAATATCTTCTGCTTCTGTTAGGTTCATACCATTTCTGTCCTTTATTGAGCCCATCTTTGCATGAAATGTTCCCTTGGTATCTCTAATTTTCTTGACGAGATATCTAGTCTTTCCTATTCTGTTGTTTTCCTCTATTTCTTTGCATTGATCACTGAGGAAGGCTTTCTTATCTCTTCTTGCTCTTCTTTGGAACTCTGCATTCAGATGCTTATATCTTTCCTTTTCTCCTTTGCTTTTCACTTCTTTTCTTTTCACAGCTATTTGTAAGGCCTCCTCAGAATACACAGAAGAACTGTACAAAAAGTTCTTCAAGACCCAGATAATCACAATGGTGTGATCACTCACCTAGAGCCAGGCATCCTGAAATGTGAAGTCAAGTGGGCCTTAGAAAGCATCACTATGAACAAAGCTAGTGGAGGTGATGGAATTCCAGTTGAGCTCTTTCAAATCCTGAAAAATGATGCTGTGAAAGTGCTGCACTCAATATGCCAGCAAATTTGGAAAACTCAGCAGTGGCCACAGGACTGGAAAAGGTCAGTTTTCATTCCAATCCCAAAGAAAGGCAATGCCAAAGAATGTTCAGACTACCACACAATTGCACTCAACCACACGCTAGTAAAGTAATGCTCAAAATTCTCCAAGCCAGGCTTCAGCAATACTTGAACTATGAACTTCCAGATGTTCAAGCTGGTTTTAGAAAAGGCAGAGGAACCAGAGATCAAATTGCCAACATCCACTGGATCATCAAAAAAAAAGCAAGAGAGTTCCAGAAAAACATCTATTTCTGCTTTATTGAGTATGCCCAAGCCTTTGCCTGTGTGGATCACAATAAACTGTGGAAAATTCTGAAAGAGATGGGAATACCAGACCACCTGACCTGCCTCTTGAGAAACATATATGCAGGTCAGTACTGGACGTGAAACAACAGACTGGTTCCAAATAGGAAAAGGAGTACGTCAAGGCTGTATATTGTCACCCTGCTTATTTAACTTATATGCAGAGTACATCATGAGAAACACTGGACTGGAAGAAGCACAGGTTGGAATTAAGATTGCCGGGAGAAATCTCAATCACCTCAGATATGCAGAAGACACCACCCTTATGGCAGAAAGTGAAGAAGAACTAAAGAACCTCTTGATGAAGTTGAAAGAGGAGAGTGAAAAAGTTGGCTTAAAGCTCAACATTCAGAAAAGTAAGATCATGGCATCTGGTCCCATCACTTCATGGCAAATAGATGGGGAGACAGTGGAAACAGTGTCAGACTTTATTTTGGGGGCTCCAAATCACTGCAGATGGTGATTGCAGCCATGAAATTAAGAGACACTTACTCCTTGGAAGGAAAGTTATGACCAACCTTGATAGCATATTCAAAAGCAGAGACATTACTTTGCAAACAAAGGTCCATCTAGTCAAGGCTATGGTTTTTACAGTGGTCATGTATGAATGTGAGAGTTGGACTGAGAATAATGCTGAGCACCAAAGAATTGATGCTTTTGAACTGTGCTGTTGAAGAAGACTCTTGAGAGTCCCTTGGACTGCAAGGAGATCCAACCAGTCCATTCTGAAAGAGATTGTTCCTGGTTGTTCTTTGGAAGGAATGATGCTAAAGCTGAAACTCCAGTACTTTGGCAACCTCATACGAAGAGTTGACTCATTGGAAAAGACTCTGATGCTGGGAGGGATTGGGGGCAGGAGGAGAAGGGGACGACAGAGGATGAGATGGCTGGATGGCATCACCGACTCGATGAACGTGAGTTTGAGTGAACTCTGGGAGTTTGTGATGGATAGGGAGGCCTGGCATGGTGCAATTCATGGGGTTGTAAAGAGTCAGATACAACTGAGCGACTGAACTAAACTTAAAGAATTTGTTAATCACTTAGAAAATGGGGAAATACAGTGGTGTTGAGTCCAAAATATTTATCATCACTCTAATGAGATTCAGTGGCCAGTGGGTGTCCCAAGATGAAGCTCCAAGTCTGGGCTGAAAGGCACATGTGTGGATCACGAGCATGGAGCTAAGGTTGTCATGTAGACACAGTGACAGCACTTAGGGGGGTAGCACATTTCCAAATGACTCACAAGCCAGAAAAGAATCTCAAGAGTAACTTTAAAATATTTCAAAGCAAATTAAAATGAAAATGCAATTTAGCAAAATTTGTGAGATGCAGCAAAGCACTGCTTAGAGGCAAACATCACATTGATGCATATACTAGAAAAGAAGAAATATCTAAGATCAATAATCTACCTTAGGAAACCAGTAAATAAGAGGAATTTATGCATATAGCAAGCAGGACAAAAGAAATAACAAAAATTATTGCAGAAACCAATAAAGTTAAAAACAGAAAAACAATAGAGAAAAAAATCAATGAAATCAGAAGTTGATTCTTTGAAAAGATAATTAAAATTCATACTTCACTAGCCAGTCTAATCAAGAAAAAGAAGAGAAAACACAAATTACTAGTATTAGGAATAAAAGAGAAATTATCAATACTGGACCCATGGATGCAAAAATGCTAATAAAGGAAAAACCCAAAAGCTCCATGCCCACAAATTTGATATCTTAAATGAAATGGACCAATTCCTTGAAAGACACAAACTAAACATACACATACAAGGGGATACAGGTAACCTGAAATTCTAAAATCTATTAAGTTGATGGATTATTATAAACTTCCCCCAAAAGAAGAGTGTCAGCCTCAAAAGCACCAAATTGTTTCAATGGTGAATTCTGTCAAACTTTTAAGAAAGAAATTATACCTATTCCCTATAGTATCTTCCCTCAGTAGAAGCAAAAGGAACACATCCTAATCCATTTTATGATATCAGTATTTGCCCACTACCAAAACTAGATCAAGATATTACAAATAATTTATAGATCAATGTTTCTCATAAAATTGGACACAAAAAATCATCAATAAAATACTAGCAAATCAAATTCTAAAATGTATAAAAAGAATTATATACCACAACCAAGCAAGATCTATTTCAAGTATGCAAGACTTGTTCTACATTCAAAAATCGATTCATGTTTGTAACCATTAACTAATGTCCATAATTAACTAGTGTATAATCTATCATATCAATAAGTTAAAGAAGAAAATTATTATATTATCATAACAATTGCTGCAGAAGAAGCATGTGAAAACATTCAACACCCATATGTGATAAATATCTTAAAAAACTAACAATAAAGGGGAATTGCTTCAACCTGACATAAAACATTTATAAAAACTTGCAACCAACATCTTACAGGCCCATTAATAGTAACCAACACACCATAGGCATGTAAGATGCTACTAACAGAAGAAAAGGATATCACGTAGATGAGAAGTCTCTACTCTATTTGCAATTTTTCTGTAATACAAAATTATACTAAAAGTATGCTTATTTTTTTTGGAAGAAGGTGATATGGTCCCTTCTTTAGTAGATAAGAGAAGAATTATCATAACTAATTATTAAGCAAGGCAGAACATTGAATAGGAATTGTTCTGTTGGCTTTCAGTGGTGGAATTCTAATCAGCTTGGTAAAACAAAGTTGAGAAATTTTCAGTAAAGTTCAGTTTAGTCACTCAGTCGTGTCCAACACTTTGCAACTCCATAAACCGCAGCATGCCAGGCCTCCCTGTGTATCACCAACTCCCGGAGTCCACCCAAACCCATGTCCATCAAGTCGGTGATGCCATCCATCCATCTCATCCTCTGTCATCCCCTTCTCCTCCTGCCCCCAATCCCTCTCAGCATCAGAGTCTTTTCCAATGAGTCAACTCTTCACATGAGGTGGCCAAAGTATTGCAGTTTCAGCTTCAGCATCAGTCCTTCCAATGAACATTCAGGACTGATCTCCTTTAAAATGGACTGGTTGGATCTCCTTGCAGTCCAAGGGACTCTAAAGGGTCTTCTTCAACACCACAGTTCAAAAGCATCAATTCTTTGGCTCTCAGCTTTCTTTATAGTCCAACTCTCACATCCATACATGACCACTAAAAAATCATAGCCTTAACTAGATGGACCTTTGTTGGCAAAGTAATGTCTCTGTTTTTTAATGTGCTGTCTAGGTTGGTCATAACTTTACTCCCAAGGAGTAAGCATCTTTTAATTTCTTGGCTGCAATCACCATCTGAAGTGATTTTGAAGGCCAGAAAAATAAAATCTGACACCATTTCCACTGTTTCCCCATCTATTTGCCATGAAGGGATGGGACTAGATGCCATGATCTTAGTTTTCTGAATGTTGAGCTTTAAGTCAATTTTTTCACTCTCCTCTTTCACTTTCATCAAGAGGTTCTTTAGTTCTTCTTCACTTTCTGCCATAAGGGTGGTGTCTTCTGCATATCTGAGGTTATTGAAATTTCTCCCAGAAATCTTGATTCCAACTTGTATTTCTTGCAGTCCAGCATTCCTCATGATGTACTCTGCATATAAGTTAAATAAGGAGGGTGACAATATACAGCCTTGACGTACTCCTTTTCCTTTTTGGACCATCCTGTTGTTCCACGTCCAGTTCTAACTGTTGCTTCCTGACCTGCATATAGGTTTCTCAAGAGGCAGATCAGGTGGTCTGGTATTCCCATCTCTTTCAGAATTTTCCATAGTTTATTGTGATTCACACAGCCAAAGGTTTTGGCATAGTCAATAAAGCAGAAATAGATGCTTTTCTGGAACTCTCTTGCTTTTTCGATGATCCAGAAGATGTTGGGAATTTGATCTCTGGATCCTCTGCCTTTTCTAAAACTAGCTTGAAACATCTGGAAGTTCATGGTTCATGTATTGCTGAAGTCTGGCTTGGAGAATTTTGAGCATTACTTTACTAGCTTGTGGGATGAGTGCAATCGTGTGGTAGTTTGAGCATTCTTTGGCATTGCCTTTCTTTGGGATTGGGATGAAAACTGACTGTTTCCAGTCCTGTGGCCACTGCTGAGTTTTCCAAATTTGCTGGCATATTGAGTGCAGCACTTTCACAGCATCATTTTTCAGGATTTGAAAGAGCTCAACTGGAATTCCATCACCTCCACTAGCTTTGTTCATAGTGATGCTTTCTAAGGCCCATTTGACTTCACATTCCAGGATGCCTGGCTCTAGGTGAGTGATCACACCATCGTGATTATCTGGGTCATGAAGATCTTTTTTATACAGTTCTTCTGTGTATTTTTGCCACCTCTTCTTAATATCTTCTGCTTCTGTCAGGTCCATGCCATTTCTGTCCCTTATTGAGCCCATCTTTGCATGAAATATTCCCTTGGTATCTCTAATTTTCTTGACAAAATCTCTAGTCTTTCCCATTCTATTGTTTTCCTCTATTTCTTTGCATTGATCACTGAGGAAGGCTTTCTTATCTCTCCTTGCTATTCTTTGGAATTCTGCATTCAAATGGATATATCTTTCCTTTTCTCCTTTGCTTTTCACTTCTCTTCTTTTCACAGGTATTTGTAAGGCCTCCTCAGATAGCCATTTTGCTTTTTTGCATTTCTTTTCTATGGGGATGGTCTTGATCCCTGTCTCTTGTACAAGATCATGAACCTCCATCCATAGTTCATCAGGCACTCTATCAGATCTAGTCCCTTAAATCTATTTCTCACTTCCACTGTATAGTCATAAAGGATTTGATTTAGGTCATACTTGAATGGTCTAATGGTTTCCTCCACTTTCTTCAATTTCAGTCTGAATTTGGCGACAAGGAGTTCATGATCCAAGCCACAGTCACCTCCCGGTCTTGTTTTTGCTGACTGTATAGAGCTTCTCCATCTTTGGCTGCAAAGAATATAATCAATCTGATTTCGGTGTCAACAATCTGTTGATGTCCATGTGTAGAGTCTTCTCTTGTTTTGTTGAAAGAGGGTGAGAAATGTTAAACTCTGTATAAAAATTCAAAGCACGGCTAAAGGAAGTGAAATGAATGAGCTTGGGAGCAGGACATGCAGTCACCAGGGGCATTATGCAAACATCAAACATGGGAATCCTTGTCCACATGGTGCCTCACCCATAGGAGGGGTGCCGGGCTATATCTGTGCTTCTGTGCTCATCTGTGAAGTTGTTCCTTAAAAAGACCATCCCCGGACCACCCATGGTGATGTTAATTCAGTAGGTCTGCAAGGGGACCCAGGAACTTTTCTACTTAAAGTGGGTGTACATCTCAGTCCCAAGCCCTTCTGTTTAGATGTTTACAATCGCCATTCTTTCAAAGAAATTATTCAAATAGTGGTTAGAATCCACATCCACATCCTTTTCTCCTGATGGGAACTGAGGAAGCCATTTCCCGGTCAGGCATCCTAGACACATATGACTCACTCGTCACTTCCCTGTTACAAACAATGCCCCTTCCCTGTCATTTAATGAATGTGATTCCAGGTACTGATCTCATTTGAACAATTTCCTCTATGTTTGCACAGCTGCCTATTTGTCACTGTCAACATTTCACTCTACCTCCATATTTCAACACCCTTGCTGGAGTCACAAGTTCATGCCTGTGAGCTACGTGGGGATTGATCTTTAAGCTGGTGAGAATGACCCTAGAAGTAGATTATTTTGAGTGAAAAGAGTAGCTCAAAAATAAGACTTGCATTGAACCATTGTGCTTCTAAAACCTCAGTGGGCATTTAAATTCTATGGATCTTATTAAAATGCTGAAGCTTTTTTAGGAGGTCTAACATGATGCAAAGATTCTATCCCCAGGTGTCTTGGGTATGCTTGGCCTCTGAGTGACCATGACATGACCTTTCCAGGTGATAAGGTGCTGTGTCTCTGACATAAAGCAGTAGCAGCTCCAGGGGAGTGGATTTTAAGTTACAAAGCAGCACATTATCATTTCTCATTGATCTTTCTATAAGAGAGTTGAGCTTAGAGGATTGTGTGTCTTGGTGTGAGAAGACTAAGTCTTCACATGAAGCTCAGAAATGATGAAATGGGAAGAAGGACATGACAGAGCATCAGAAGAAGCTCATCATTTCCTCCAGGGAATCCTGCAGGCTGAGCAGATGCCACAGGAAGGTGTCTTCTCCAACAGCCCCTGAGTATCCAAACAGACTTTCTAGACAGGCCCCTGTCCTGTGAGCAGTTCAGAGATTTGGGAGACACCCTACTTCCTGGAGGGGACTAGGCTTGTTGCTACTGTTTAATTGTAAGGTATGACTTTAGTCTCTTCAAGCATGCTATTAAAAAAATCAGTGTTCTAATTTGTGCTATGAATTTGAAATTCTGAGAGCTCCTGTAGTGAGACTAAAGCAGCCTTGACTGGGTAGATACAAGTTGCATCTCTGGTTCTTCTGCTCAGGTTCTCACCTTCCTAGGAATGTTATAGACAGACACTGGGGACACGCACACTATGTACAGGACAAGAAAACAGCCTCTGTCCTCATAGAGCTTTCACTAGAACTCAGAAAACAAGAGTGTCAATTCATAAATCACAGTGCTGTTCTATATAAAGTGGACAATATTTACTCAACAGAGATTTTTCTGACTGCCTACAATATGCCAGTCACTTTCTAGACACTTGAAATTAATAAGTGAACTAATAAATAATCAGTTTCAGTTCAGTTCAGCCAGTTGGTCAAGTCTGACTCTTTGAGACCCCATGGACTGCAGCATGCCAGGCTTCCCAGGCTGATTCTGAGAAAGACTGAAGGCAGGAGGAGAAGGGGACGACAGAGAATGAGATGGTTGGATGGCATCACCAACTCAATGGACATGAGTTTGAGCAAGATTTGGAAGTTGGTGATGGACAGAGAAGCCTGGTGTGCTGCAGTCCACAGGATCACAAAGTCAGACACAACTGAGCGACTGAACTGAACTGAAAAAAAAAAATCAACAGGAGAAAATCCACGTCCTCATGGAGTTCACCTTCTAATGGGAGTGTTGGTTAACAAATGCAAGGAATAAGTAAATGATATACCACATGCCTCTATGGGGTCGCACAGAATCGGACACGACTGAAGCAACTTAGCAGCAGCAGCAGCAGCGGATACTACACACTCATGAATATGTGCTATGAAGACACAGAGCAAGATAGAGGTTTGAACTCTAGAAAAAATGCAGAGAAAAAGAAGAAGGGTCAGGTCCCTGTTAACAAGCTGTGTGGAATGGCTTTCTGGATAAAATGGCGGCATCTGAGGTGGGTTTTCAAAAAAGCTAAATATTTAGAAATGCTTCCAGAAGACCAGAAGGACCAAAGCATGTCAGCCAGAGAGAAGAGCAGAGGAAAGACTCATGGAAAACCTCCCCTGTGCTTTTACATGCATCACCTTCATTTCTAGCTCAGGAATCTGAGATTAGAAAAGAGAAGAGCTGGGGAAAAGCAGAAACTGCAGATGGAAGGTGTGTTCTGACCTCACCCAGTCCTTCCTCCAGGGCCCAAGTTTGTACTTACTTTGAAGAAAAAGATTCCTACTTAAGTATTAAAGTTCTCTTCATTTAAGAGAAAAGGATAGGTTATATATCACAACCTGGCAAGATTTATGAAGAGCCTCCCATGTTCTCTGTGGTATTATTCACAACAGCCAGGACACAGAAGCAACCTATGTGCCTGTGGACAGATGACCGGATCAGGGAAGTACGGTACATACTGACAGTGGAATATCATTCAGCTTCAAAAAAGAAAGTCTGCCATTTGCTACAATGTAGATGAATCTGGAAGGAATTCTCCCAAGTGAAATAAACCAGACACAGGATGACAAGCATTATAAGATAAGAAATATACAATAGTCAAAATCAGAGAAGCAGACAGTGGAATGGCGGTCGCCAGGGGCTGGGAGAGGGGAAGTGAGAAGTCTTAGTCTAAGAGAGAGTTCAGCATATACAACATGCATAAGTCCTAGAGACTGATGGCACAGAGTCTATAATTACCAACATCGTATTATGCACAAAAGAATTGCTAAGAAGGTAAGTCTTATATTGAGTGTTCTCATCACAAAAGAAAATAATAGCAACTAAAGATAGTAGAAGGAAATTTTTGGAGATGATGGTTGTGTTTATGGCATTGATGCTGATGATGGTCTCATGGGTGTATCAGATCAGATCAGATCAGATCAGTCGCTCAGTCGTGTCCGACTCTTTGCGACCCCATGAACTGCAGCACGCCAGGCCTCCCTGTCCATTACCAACTCCTGGAGGTCACTCAGACTCATATTCATCGAGTCAGTGATGCCATCCAGCCATCTCATCCTCTGTCGTCCCCTTCTCCTCCTGCCCCCAATCCCTCCCAACATCAGAGTCTTCTCCAATGAGTCAACTCTTTGCATGAGGTGGCCAAAATACTGGAGTTTCAGCTTTAGCATCATTCCTTCCAAAGAAATTCCAGGGTTGATCTCCTTCAGAATGAACCGGTTGGATCTCCTTGCAGTCCAAGGGACTCTCAAGAGTCTTCTCCAACACCACAGTTCAAAAGCATCTATTCTTCGGTGCTCAGCCTTCTTCACAGTCCAGCTCTCACATCCATACATGACCACAGGAAAGACCATAGTCTTGACTAGACGAAACTTTGTTGGCAAAGTGATGTCTCTGCTTTTGAATATGATATTTAGGTTGGTCATAACTTTCCTTCCAAGGAGTAAGCATCTTTTAATTTCATGGCTGCAGTCACCATCTGCAGTGATTTTGGAGCCCAGAAAAAGAAAGTCTCACACTGTTTCCACTGTTTCCCCATCTCTTTCCCATGTAGTTATGGGACCAGATGCCATGATCTTCGTTTTCTGAATGTTGAGCTTTAAGCCAACCTTTTCACTCTCCACTTTCACTTTCATCAAGAGGCTTTTGAGTTCCTCTTCACTTTCTGCCATAAGGGTGGTGTCATCTGCATATCTGAGGTTATTGATATTTCTCCCAGCAATCTTGATTCCAACTTGTGCTTCTTCCAGTCCAGCATTTCTCATGATGTACTCTGCATATAAGTTAAACAAACATGGTGACAATATACAGCCTTGACGTACTCCTTTTCCTATTTGGAACCAGTCTGTTGTTCCATGACCAGTTCTAACTGTTGCTTCCTGACCTGCATACAGATTTCTCAAGAGGTGTATACTTACCTCCAAAACCCATCGAATTGTGTACCTGAAGTATGTACAGTTTTTTGTATGTCAACCATACCTCAATAGCATGGTTCATTAAAAAAATTAGGAAAATGATTGCTTGCTACATTTATATGAAATTTGGGATGAAACAATTTCATAATGAGTACAGACAGATCAGATCAGTCGCTCAGTCGTGTTCAACTCTTTGAGACCCCATGAATTGCACCATGCCAGGCCTCCCCGTCCATCACCAACTCCCGCAGTTCACTCAGACTCACGTCCACCAAGTCAGTGATACCATCCAGCCATCTCATCCTCTGTCGTCCCCTTCTCCTCCTGCCCCAATCCCTCCCAGCATCAGACTCTTTTCCAATGAGTCAACTCTTTGTATGAGGTGGCCAAAGTCCTGGAGTTTCAGCTTTAGCATCATTTCTTCCAAAGAAATCCCAGGGCTGATCTCCTTCAGAATGGACTGGTTGGATCTCCTTGCAGTCCAAGGGACTCTCAAGAGTCTTCTCCAACACCACAGACAAGTCCAAAGTTAATAACAAGATTGCCACTCTGGAGGAGCAAGTTCAGTCCAAACACTAGGTACTTATCGTGGGGCTTGGCAAGTGTCTTCCCTCTAGTGTGGCCATCATCTGAGGGCGGCAGGCCCTCTGTGGAGATGAACTCATTGTCATCATGAACTATCAGCTCTCTGATGAAGATGGTGAGCAGGGTGAAAGCACGGGCTCTATCCAGGGTCAGTTCCACACACCAGAACAATCATGCACATCAAAAAACCTATCTGACTATAGCTGAGTGTGTGGCGGCCTCTAGATTAAACATCATGATGATTCGATTTTCAATTTTCACTTTTCTTCTGGATGTTTTCTCATTGCCTATCCTCGACCAAATGGGAGCACATTTATTTGCTAAAAAGTAAATGCATTCATTTGAGGAAACACATAAATCTTATTTTCCTTTACAAGGATATATATCTATATGTCTACATAGAGTTGTACCCCCAAAAGCTAAATAAGAAGCTAATCAGCACCAGACATCACAACACACTAGGAACATCTCTTAAAAATAACAGACAGCATCCTTCATCCCGGTATCCAGCCTTCAGCACAGAGGGAACCTGGACTCCACTGTTCTCAGCCCAGAGGACACAGGAACTGAGAGAAGTGTTCCTGGCATGGGGATGCTGAGAAGGGCAGATTGAATAAATCCACACTGCAGACTGCAACGTTCGCTACAGCCAAGGGCCTGTATGAGACACCTGAAGATGGAGTGGTGGGGAGGTACTCGGCTAGGAAGAAAGAGCTGTAACTGTGACAGAAGAGAAAATTAGGAAGACTAGGTAGCAATGTGTACCCTTACTATTTAAGCAAAAACTGGTAACAAACTGATATTTCCTTTTTTTTTTTTTCAATTGTATAAAAAACGTGCTTATCTGAGAAAAATGATAGGAGTTGTTTTAAGATGCAGAAATTATAGGTGATTTCTGGGAGGGGCTTAATCTTTAACAGAGGGTGTATTTTAGTTTTAATATGAAAGAAAAAGTGAAAGTGTTAGTCACTAAGTCATGCCCGACTCTTTATGGCCCCATGGACTGTAGCCCACCAGGCTCCTCTGTCCATGCAATTCTCCAGGCAAGAATACTGGAGTGGTAGCCATTCCCTTCTCCAGGGGATCTTTCCAATCCAGGGATTGAACCTGAGTCTCCTGCATTACAAGCATATTCTTTACCATCTGAGCCACCAGGGAAGCCAGAAAACTACAAATAAAAATGTTAAAGGTACATTAAAGTATATGAAGAAGATTTAAGGTAGAATTTGGTATCTTTCTCACAACTAAGACAAATCAGGCCACTTTGGCCAAAGAGAATGCAGAGCACTTCTTTAGAAGATTTCAAGATGAAAACCGTGTTCTCATCTGGGTAAATTCTGGTGTCTTTCTGTCCAGAGTTAAAAGCACACTCTAGATGCTATTTGTAGATGCCCCTCTAATCGGTGATTTCCTGAGTAGTCAAGCCAATTCTCTCAGGTTCCAGGAATTAGTCAAGCCATGGAGCAGACAGAAGTAGCTCCTTCCGTATAAGACTTGTCTTCACACCCCTGAGAACTTGTGCACTAAGAAGCAGCATCCTCTGCACAACCTCCGGTTCCGGGAGATCATAGAGCAGCTGTGTGTGCGGGAAAGTCCAGAGTCCTGATCTGCATCCAGGCTACCTCCCGCCTTCTGAGCAGCACCACATCCCAACGCCAGCCGCTGGCCCCACACGTCAGAGTCGGGATGAAATGAGTGTTCCCACAGTGGCTGTGAAGAGCCGTTGTGTAAGCAGTGATGTGAAACAGAAATGTGGGCAGTTTGTGAAGTCCTTGACGTTTACGGGATACGGAGGATGCCAAAACATTTAAGCAGCATCTAGGGACTCGGGCTCCTGGAAAACAGACATGTGTATTAATAATTCTAATGAAAGGAGACCAAGGCTCTGACAGAATGGAAGGGTCTAGAGATGGCATTGTGAGGGATGGGAACAACAGTAGCTGTGGATGGTGAAGGCAGTGACAAGGGTTTTCTGGAGCTGAGAAACATAAAAATACCTTGAAATTGGAAAACTAAAGGCATCATAGCTCAAGCAATGGCAAAATCTGGGACTGGATCTAGAATGTGTGATGGATGTGTGGTGAGAGGAGAGGTCGGACAGAAAAAGGGACCAGACTGAGTAGGGCTGAGAAGCGAGTCTGGATTTCATCCCACCAGAAATGGGGGGCCATGGAAGGTTCCTAAGGAAGGGCATGACCCCTATGGCAGGGGAAGGGCTGGGAAAGCAGAGCTGGGCGGGGGTAGGGGCACAGCCCAAAGGAACAGTGTCATCTACCAGCCAATGCCTTCCCAGGTGATGATTGTAAGCTCTTTTGTTTGAATTCAAAGAACATCCAGCCTTTGTGGTGATGTTCCAGCTGAAGTTTGCACAGCCCTGATCATAGATGGAAAAATCATACCACCTTGTTTAGGTAACAGGTTCTTCAACTCAAAATATGACCATTTTTCTCAGCGTTCCATGGAGTAAACTAAACTATCAGGGTCCCAGCTCCAAAATCTGGTTCACTGCAAGCCTTCTCAGAATTAAAAAGCTAGAGAAATTGTGTTATCAATACACCATATGTACCCAAAACAAGCCTTTGAGGAAGAGCAGGATCTGGCCTGCAGAGGGAGGGTGATGCCCATAGAACCCCCACAACGCAGTCACTATGCATCCCCAGCCCAGAAGGGTGACTGCATAGGATGCTACTTAAAAAAAAAAAAAAAAGATGATAATTTATATTTTAATAATGTCACTTTGTAGTTAAAAGAAGGTTGTTAGAAAGAAAGAAACCCTCCACTTGGAAAGCCATTTGAGATGTAAACAGAAAAACTGCCTCAGAGAAAGTTCAGTGTCCATGGAGGTGGTGACCTCAATTTCCCGGTCATGCATTGGGAGGGAAGTGCCTCCTTCTAGCGTTTCTGTGACTGAAGTTTAACAGCCAAGTGACCGTCCCCTTCCAGCCACACGCAACCAGGTTGGCAGCCGGCGGGGGGTGGGGGGGCACAGAGGACATTGGATCCTTGGACCAAGCAAGGAAGAGTCAGCATTCTGCCTGCCCACCCCATCTTCCCTAAGATGTCACTTTCTACAAGCACAATAGCCAACCTCTGGACAAGGTTTGAATCATGATGCCAGAGGCTACGTGAGAGTAAATTCAGATAAATACGCTGACAGCTGATGTTGGGAGCTATTGTGAGCCAAAGGAGGACCTGAGGCAGGGAGAAGAGAGACCGGCCGATGAGCAGATGCGTCCTGGCCACCTGACTCACCAACTCTATTTGACCCATTGGCTTTTCTTAGGAAAATTAAAGAATTAAATATTTAAGTATAGGGAGAGAATACAGCACAAATGTTCCATTATGCAGTGCTCAATTCAACACACAAATCCTTACTGACAGCTGCTCTGGTTATACAATAGGGGTACCTCCTCGGTTCAGTGGACACAGGACACACATGTGTGAATGCCCACACATCGCACAGGAGAATACACATATACACACTACATGCATGTATACATACACACTTCAACACTATCTACTGTGCCAAATAACAAGCTTTGTGTCATTGTCATCACACCCCCATTTACACTCCATGTGTGGATTTGATGAAGCTGTGAGGGGCAGGCAGACCCAGGAGAGTGAGGTGACCTCAGGGGTGGTGCATAGAGGATGAGGATGAGGATTCAGCCTGGGAGTGCCCAACAAGTGGGAGTCCTGTGACGGCACCTGTGTCCAGCCCTGGGAAGGCCCTGGGGGGCAGGTTTTGTTTTGCTCTGATAATGCATTTGGAGAGTAGGTGGCAACAGGGAATATTTCACATTAATGTGTGATGTGTTTTCAATCATTAGAGCAGTTCTGAAATGGATGAGATTTCTCAAAATGAAGAGGTACTTACTTTGGGGAAATTCCCAACAGCAGTCAAATAGCCACCAGTTGGGGAAGAGCTTCCAGCACTAAACAGAGCACAGGGGTCTCCAGGAGGCTCAGCCCTCCCCCCAGGTCCCTCTGACCCCTGGGAGCTCACTCAGCCCAGAGTCTGAAACTGTGAGCGGAGAATCACGCAATGTCAGATCAGGGCAGGCCATTGGAAATAATTCACGTATCTGTCCCATTTTAAAGATGGGAACAACGAGACGTTGAGAGAGAAAGGGGCTTGACAAAAGTCATAGATAGACCATATGCATTTATGCTTATGAATATTTTATAAATATGTGTGTATATTAAAGTACTCAGTTCAGTTCAGTCGCTCAGTTGTCTCTGACTCTTTGTGACCCCACGGACTGCAGCATGCCAGGCCTCCCTGTCCAACACCAACTCCCAGAGTTTACTCAAACTCATGTCCATTGAATCAGTGATGCCATCCAACCATCTCATCTTCTGTCATCCCCTTCTCCTCCTGTCTTCAATCTTTCCCAGCATCAGAGTATTTTCAAATGAGTCAGCTCTTCACATCAGGTAGCCAAAGTATTGGAGTTTCAGGACATATTAAAGTATAATTTACATAAAAAAGTGCAGGTCTTGTCAATGAGCCACTGCCACCCACGCATGACGACACAGAAGAGCTAGCTGTGCTGCCTCTTCCACAGGCTCCTCAGGGACAACTGCTCTATAGGCCACGTGTACCACTGGTCGTTTCTGATCATTTGAACTTTAAATAAATGGAATCATACAGTGTGATTCTTTTTCTCAGCATCACATTTGTGTTATTCATACAAGTTGCAGGAAGGAGTAATTTGTTATTGTTCACAACTGCATTGTATTCTATTGTAGGATTATAGCAAAGTATACACACCCATTACACTTTTCAGACATTGGGTCCTTCCCAGTTGGGACTTAGTGTAACACTAGTGTAAGTACTTGCAATGTCTTTGGTGATTAGATATATGTATGCTTGCTGAGTGTATATTTTGAAGTGCAACAGCTTGGGTCCAAGCATGTGTATATGTTCATCTTTAGTAGACATTAACAAAGAGTTTTCCAAAGTGGTGGTGTTGATCTGCATGCCCCCTGCAGTCATGCACTTCATGACCCAAATACAGTAAGTCCCCTACGTGTGAACTTTCAAGTTGGGAACTTTCAAATATGCAAAAGTGCATTCACACATCCAATCATATAAGTTAGTTCACGTGTCTGGTATACCTTGTCACATGTGTGCATCCTCTACAAGTGGCTGTGCATTTGTGTTCTTTGTTGTATGGTGTTGCACAGAGCACGTTAGAACAGGGTCTTTATTTCAAGCCCAGGATGTCCAGCAGCAAATGTAAAAGCATTTATATGTAGATGATACTACTGTACTTTTTAAGATATAGATGGCACTACCGTACTTTTTAAGACTTCCCTGGTGGCTCAGACGGTAAAGCATCTGTCTACAATGCAGGAGACTCGGGTTCGAGCCCTGGGTTGGGAAGATCCCTGGAGAAGAAAATGGCAATCCACTCCAGTACTATTGCCTGGAAAATCCCATGGACAGAGGAGCCTGGTAGGCTACAGTCTATGGGATCGCAAAGAGTCGGACACGACTGAGCGACTTCACTTTCACTTTTCACTGTAAGATTAAAACTGTTTTCTTTATTTTTGTACTTGCTTGCGTGTTATGTATTATTTATGTGAAAAGTATTATAAACCTACTAGAAGCATGCATGCTAAGTTGCTTCAGTCATGTTTGACTCTGCCACCCTATAGGCATGAGTCTATAGGGCCATGGCCCGCCAGGCTCCTCAGTCCATGGGATTCTCCAGGCAAGAATACTGGAGTGGGTTTCCATACCCTCCTTCAGAGGATCTTCTCGACCCAGGGATGGAACCCACAACTCTTATGTCTCCTGCACTGGCAGGGGGGTTCTTTAACACTAGCGCCACCTGGGAAACCCATAAACGTATTACAGTACAGTACTAGGTAGCTGATTGTGTTAGTTGGGTACCTAGGCTAACATTGTTGGACTTACCAACAAACTGGACTTGACAATCGTGTTCTCAGAATGGATTTTGTTCATATGTAGGGAACTTACTATAGACCCCAGGAGGCCTGGCTTTCCTGTGATGTCTCTGTGACCCAAAAAGGTATTGTATTTCTTGGCACACCCATTCTTTCATCAGATGTATATGAAGGTACCTTCCAGCCTTAATTTTTTTCTGATTCTGGAAAGCATATGTTTATGACTGTTCAAGTACTATAGAGAGATTACAAAGGTACATCTATGCTGGTGGTATGCATCAAGATTTCGCTTCAAAATGTAAGGTTTTCTGATTATCTGAATCACTCTGAAAATAATGATGGAATTAAAGAGATAATAATTTTGCTGCAATGAATAGTAAAAAATATAGATTTTTGTTTTAAAAAGGTTGTTTCTGACAATCATATGAAGAACAAAGTAAAGCACTTCATTATGCTTGAGTATTTGAAGTGTTGACAGAAAGCTGTACTTAAACAGGAAACATCCATTTTTATAAGTCTAAGGCCAAGTATTGTGATGCCTTTGGGTTAGAAGCCCAATTTTGCATGACAGCAACATGTGTAACTGCTGTAAAGGGTCAGGCAGGACCTCATGCTTATATCTTGTATAAAAAAAAATTACAGCTTTTTACATAATCAGTCAAGAAAATCTATCTACTCCCAAAAGGGGAGAATAAATGATACCTAAATATATTCAGATTTTCCCCAGCTGCCTCCTTATTTTTGACTGTTGGAGAGGAAGCAGACAGCTTCATGGAGAAACTCGCACTACAATGGAATCTTAAGGAAGTGTAGAATTGTTACAGACATAAAGAAGACACTACAGTCAGAGCTGGGTGGGGAGTGATGGGGGCAAGGGAGAAGCTATATGTAGATATTCCAACTGTCCATCTAAGTGAGAGTACAGGGAAAGAGCTAAGAGGGACAGGCCTCTCTGCGTCACCAGACAGACCTGTGTAAACAACTGGAGAACTTGGTTCCAAGACTTTGACAGAATTCTGGGATTTTTAATCACCTTTCTGGGTCAGTTAACTTTGTTCCACTTCACATGTTTTCCCAAGAAGCTTTCCAATGGCATTCTTAGTAAAGAAAAAGGTCAAGAATTCTTGGCACGATAGGGTAGCAACATGTGTCACTCTACTTAGCATTCTCCGAGATTGCTTCTGAGATGAACAGTAAAATGTACAATATAGAAAAATCTTAAAACAATGTTGGAAATGACCTGCTCACATACCAAAGACAGTGAAGAATGACTGCCTGATAAATCACATTGCAGGCCCAATGTGAAGGACTTCCAAGAGAGTGAATGTAAAGCCAGAAGGCTGTCAAGGAAGGTACTGGGAAAAGCTCTCTGACATCCATGAGCATGGACGGGAGAAGGTGAGTGTTTGCAAAGGGCTGTGAGAGGGGACATTGGGGCACACTAGACATGCCTTCTCGTCTCTATGATAGAGAAGTATGGACCCCACCAGGCAGTGCACAGTCTCAGGATCCTGGCTGATTGTCCCAGCCCCAGTGAACAGAAGAAATGGCACACCAGGACCCTGAGTGGATACCTGCACAATTCAGAGATGACAAATGCTCTGTCTCAGCTCCCACAGTTATAACCCAGGACTAAACATGATCAAATTCATCTCCAAAATGGTGGAAAATAAAGACAAAAAGAAATTGCTGTTAAGAGTTACACTCATGCATCTAAAGAAATGCTACCTGATGAAAACATTTTTCCCAGGAAAGCAGAGAGTTCCTAATTATGTTCTCAGCAAAGAGGAACACAAATATATTGTATTCACCCAATTAGGACAAGTTTTCAGGAGGAGGAAAAAATAAAAATTAGGGCTCAAATAGTGAAGTAGACAAAAACAGCCATGATAATTAGAAATAAAGACAGAGGCAACACAAAGCTGACTAGACAATGTGAGGTATTGAGTTATTAGAATAGAATGCTAACATGAAGATTTCATGTAAAATGTGGAGGAAGATGGATGAATACATGAACATGGTTTGGTAAAAGCCATGGAATAAGAAGAACGGATCTGGGAAAGCTATGACACTTCCATCATGAAATAACTGAGAAATGGAGCCAAATCCTTAATCAGAGAAATGAAAGCAAAATTTCTGAGCCAAAGAAAGAGTCAAATATGAGGTACAGGCAGAATTCTAAGGGAAAAAGAGACAAACTTGACAGTTTCTAAAAATAATGAAAGTGTACAGGTGAAGGAAAGACCCTGATGCTGAGAAAGATTAAGGACAGAAAGAGAAGGGGGCAAGAGAGAATGAAATGGTTGGATGGCATCACTGACCCAGTGGACATGAGTTTGAGCAAACTCCAGGAGATAGTGAAGGACAGGGAAGCATGGCATGCTACAGTCCATGGAGTCGCAAAGAGTTGGACACGACTTAGTGACTGAACAACAATACAGATGAAAAAAAAAACTATCTACAAAATAAATATGCATTTGTTTCCAATTCCACACATTTGTTTAAAAAAAAAAAGAACATATTTAATAGAATTTTAAAAAGAAACTATTTTTACTCTAGAATTTGTTTTCTAGACATGTTTGCAATCTTGAATAAAGACAAAAGAGTGGCACTCTCAGTTACCCAGAGTGTAAATATCAAGATATATGCACCCTGAGAATTGTTTCTTGAAAATCAACACCAGCCAAGCAAAAGATTAATCAGGACACAAAACTCATGATCAGATCAGATCAGATCAGTCGCTCAGTCGTGTCCGACTCTTTGTGACCCCATCAACCGCAGCACGCCAGGCCTCCCTGTCCATCATCAGCTCCCGGAGGTCACTCAGACTCGCATCCATCGAGTCAGTGATGCCATCCAGCCATCTCATCCTCTGTCGTCCCCTTCTCCTCCTGCCCCCAATCCCTCCCAGCATCAGAGTCTTCTCCAATGAGTCAACTCTTCGCATGAGGTGGCCAAAATACTGGAGTTTCAGCTTTAGCATCATTCCTTCCAAAGAAATTCCAGGATTGATCTCCTTCAGAATGGACTGGTTGGATCTTCTTGCAGTCCAAGGGACTCTCAAGAGTCTTCTCCAACACCACAGTTCAAAAGCATCAATTCTTCGGCGTTCAGCCTTCCTCACAGTCCAGCTCTCACATCCATACATGACCACAGGAAAGACCATAGCCTTGACTAGGCGAACCTTTGTTGGTAAAGTAATGTCTCTGCTTTTGAATATGCTATCTAGGTTGCTCATAACTTTCCTTCCAAGGAGTAAGCGTCTTTTAATTTCATGGCTGCAGTCACCATCTGCAGTGATTTTGGAGCCCAGAAAAACAAAGTCTGACACTGTTTACACTGTTTCCCCATCTGTTTCCCATGAAGTGATGGGACCAGATGCCATGATCTTCGTTTTCTGAATGTTGAGCTTTAAGCCAACCCTTTCACTCTCCACTTTCACTTTCACAGTGGAAGTGAGAAATAGATTTAAGGGCCTAGATCTGATAGATAGAGTGCCTGATGAACTATGGAATGAGGTTCGTGACATTGTACAGGAGACAGGGATCAAGACCATTCCCATGGAAAAGAAATGCAAAAAAGCAAAATGGCTGTCTGGGGAGGCCTTACAAATAGCTGTGAAAAGAAGAGAAGCGAAAAGCAAAAGAGAAAAGGAAAGATATAAACATCTAAATGCAGAGTTCCAAAGAATAGCAAGAAGAGATAAGAAAGCCTTCTTCAGTGATCAATGCAAAGAAATAGAGGAAAACAACAGAATGGGAAAGACTAGGGATCTCTTCAAGAAAACTCATGATAGTGAGTGTTAAAAAAAAAATCAGTTGTGGCAAATATCAAAGCCAGTCAGTTTTAGTATCAATACTTGCCATAAATTTTAGTGGAAATTCTAATGTAAGGTACCATATAGTTCTTATAAGAGAAGTTAGTGAAAGAAAAGTGAAAAAGTGAGTTTCTCTGGTTTCCCGGATGGTAAAGAGTCTGCCTGCAATGCAGGAGACCCTGGGTCTGGAAGATGCCCTGGAGAAGGAAATGGTAACTCACTCCAGTATTCTTTCCTGGAGAATTTCATGAACAGAAGAACTTGGCATGCCCCAGTCTATGGGGTCACAAAGGGCCAGTCAGTTCTAGTATCAATATTTGCCATAAATTTTGGTTGAAATTGTAATGTAATGAACAAAATAGTTCTTACAAGAGAAATTAGATAATGTTAAAAAAGACAAGATATTACTTAAAGCTGACCCTAGTAGAACAAACTCGGAGAAGGAAATGGCAACCCACTCCAGTGTTCTTGCCTGGAGAATGTCAGGGACAAGCGAGCCTGGTGGGCTGCCGTCTACAGGGTCACACAGAGTCAGACACAAATGAAGCGACTTAGCAGCAGCAGCAGCAGCAGTAGAACAAACTATATGAAGAACTATAATGAAACTCATTATTGGGGGAAATTAAGAAAAATAATAGCGTGTTAACCTATTCATTTTATATATTGATCAGACAGAGGAATTTAATGTAAACTGAATGATTATTAACACTGGGCATTAGAGGGGAACTGTGTTCAGTATTAAAGTTGAAAAGATTAATGTCCAGAATATTAGAGAAATATATGAGAAGAGACATATTCCACAAATAAGCGAACACAGGTGGTCATGGAGAAAGAAGGCAAAAATTGAATAGTAATAATACAGCAGGCACTTATAACAACAAATGGAATTGTGCTATATTCTCCCATTAAAAGTGATTTCATATTGAGGCAAAAATAAAATCAAATATCATTTATAAACTATATACACAAAAAAAGAAAAATATATAACAGATAAAAATTATTATTAGATATGGTAGGTTGTATTGATGTTGCTATTCAGTCACTCAGACATGTCCAACTCTTTGCAACCCCAAGGACTGCAGCATGCTAGGCTTCCCTGTCCTTCACCATCTCCCAGAGCTTGCTCAAACTCATGTCCTTTGAGTTGGTGATGCTATCCAACCATTTCATTCTCTGGCTTACCCTTCTCCTCCCACCTTCAATCTTTCCCGGCATCAAGGTCTTTTCTAATGAGTCGACTCTTCGCATTAGGTGGCCAAAGGATTGCATTAATGGTCCCAAATCTCCTGCACAAATTCTAACCATGCTCTCTGCCATGTAAAGATGCACACTGTCCAACTTTGGGTCCCTATAACTTGCCAAATCCAGGCTCAGTCATGTGACTACACTCTTGGTCAAAGAGATTCTAGCACATATGACATGAGTAGAGCCTTGTAAATTGCTTGTTCCCTCTTGTACTCTGCACTCACCAGGAGAAGGACTATGCCAGCCCCTTGGTTACAGAAGAGAACAACAGACATGTGCAGTGGGCCACTCCAAGCTTCACTTAGACATGCTCAGCCAAAGCTCAGCTGATCCCTGGAACCATGAGAGAGCCCAGCCAAAATCAATAAAGAAGTGCTAAAGCCCCAGATGAAGGCGAAACATTGTTATTGTTTCATGCCACTGATTTTTTTGTGCTTCATTGTCCAGAGAAAGCTAATTAATCAGTCTTTCAACTGCAGTATAATACTGAGTTTTGGAGTGGAATAATTTTAACACCATTAACCAATAGAATCTGACACTTACAGAACACTCCACCTAGCAACAATAGAACACAAATTATTTTCAAGCACATGGAACATTCACCAAGACAGCATGAGAGAGATCTTTGTGATGATGGGACTATTCTGTATCTTGATGGTAGTTGGCTTCCCTGGTGGCTCAGACAGACGGTAAAGAATCCACCTGCAGTGTGGGAGACCTGGGTTTGATTCCTGGGTTAGGAAGATCCCCTGGAGGAGGGCATGGCAACCCACTCCAGTATTCAAGCTTGGAGAATCCTATGGACAGAGGAGCCTGGTGGCTACAGTCCATGGGGTCTCAAAGAGCAGGACACGACTGAGCAACTAAGCACAGCACAGCACAGTGGTGGTTACACAAATCTACACATGATGAAGTGGTATTAAAAATACACAAACACACAGACACACACAGCACACTAGTACAATCTAAATAAACTCTGTGGGTTGTTCCAATATTAGTCTCTTGGTTTTGATGTTGTAATGTAGT
This sequence comes from Tragelaphus eurycerus, assembly GCA_935064755.1. Lineage (NCBI taxonomy): Eukaryota > Metazoa > Chordata > Mammalia > Artiodactyla > Bovidae > Tragelaphus > Tragelaphus eurycerus. Next base: position 19,869,681 of record CAKXYN010000002.1, on the reverse strand, counting down.
TACATAACATTAGCAATGGGGGAACTAGGTGGGAACACAGTACAGATGTGTCTGTACTATTTTTGCAACTTTCCTTAAAGTGAATCTGTAATTACTTGTAAATAAAAAGTAAAGACACTGTGTGCTATGGTTCATGTCCTATATAATCTAATGAAATTTACAAACCAGAAGACCAACCAAAGCCAATGTAACTTTACTTTTATGCTAAAATTAATAATAGGAGCCTTATTTTAAATATGGGAGAAGGCAATGGCACCCCACTCCAGTACTCTTGCCTGGAAAATCCCATGGACGGAGAAGCCTGGAAGGCTGCAGTCCGTGGGATTGCTGAGGGTCGGACACAACTGAGCGACTTCACTTTCACTTTTCACGTTCATGCATTGGAGAAGGAAATGGCAACCCACTCCAGTGTTCTTGCCTGGAGAATTCCAGGGATGGGGGAGCCTGGTGGGCTGCCATCTGTGGGGTTGCACAGAGTCAGACATGACTGAAGTGACTTACCTTATTTTAAATACACTTGGATTAGTGCCCATTACTCTGCATCTTCTTTTAAATGGCTGATTCCAATTAAATTAATGCTTTCCAGCAATACTTCAGTCTTAAACAGAAGCACAAATTTGGTCTTTGGAAACATAAGGCAATGCTGGAAAATAATATTTTTTATCCATGTAATCCAAAATATGATTACATTTTTATTTATTCATTATGTATTGTCAAAATGAAGATGACAAAATGAAAAATTAACTTTTAGAAATCTCTCAAAATTCTGAGAAAAGCTCTGACTCCAATTAAAGAAACATGCTATGTCAAATCCAGCTCAACTGTATCACTGGTGTGTGGTATACTCTTATCCAGTTTAGCACTGTCAGCCTCCAGTGATACTCCAGCCTTTGATAGAGTGACAGATTACAACATAAAAAATAAAAAGGACAGGAAAAAAGTAATGTGCAAAAATGCTCCCAAGATAAGCAATACAAGTTTCTTAAGCAAGATACAAGGCTATGTGTATTCACTATAAACTCTATTTTTGTTTTCATATGTGTGTGAAATTAGGGGTCAGAACATAATCAACTGGTGTGTGGATAGTGGTTTTACCTACATAGTGGTATGATATTTTATATTTATTTTTGTAACTATTTCTTTTGAAACTTTATATTTCTATCATAACTATCCATGGTTTTCCAATGCCTCCTAATGAGCATGTATTACTTTGACTCAAGAATCATATTTTTCAAACAGATTATGTGATGACTATTCTTTATGTTGTGGTAGCTGACACACCACCTTTCCACACTGGACTTTCCCAGCCCCTGCTTCAGAATATTGGCATTCCTGCTTACGTTTATTTTTTGGGGAAAAAAAAACTGCTTCACAATTTGTACTGTGGTAGGGCAAATACACTGAAACCATACTCACAGAAAACTAGTCAATCTAATCACACCAGGACCACAGCCTTGTCTAACTCAATGAAATTAAGCCATGCCCATGGGGCAACCCAGGATGGGCGGGTCATGGTGGAGAGATCTGACAGGGTGTGGTCCACTGGAGAAGGGAATGGCAAACCACTTCAGTATTCTTGCCTTGAGAACCCCATGAACAGTATGAAAAGGCAAAATGATAGGATACTGAAAGAGAAACTCCCCAGATCAGTAGGGGCCCAATATGCTACTGGAGATCAGTGGAGAAATAACTCCAGAAAGAATGAAGGGATGGAGCCAAAGCAAAAAGAATACCCAGCTGTGGATGTGTCTGGTGATAGAAGCAAAGTCCAATGCTATAAAGAGCAATATTGCATAGGAACCTGGAATGTCAGGTCCATGAATCAAGGCAAATTGGAAGTGGTCAAACAAGAGATGGCAAGAGTGAATGTTGACATTCTAGGAATTAGCGAACTAAAATGGACTGGAATGGGTGAATTTAACTCAGAGGACCATTATATCTACTACTGCGGGCAAGGAATCCCTCAGAAGAAATGGAGTGGCCATCATGGTCAACAAAAGAGTCCGAAGTACAGTACTTGGATGCAATCTCAAAAACGACAGAATGATCTCTGTTCATTTCCAAGGCAAACCATTCAATGTCACAGTAATCCAAGTCTATGCCCCAAACAGTAACGCTGAAGAAGCTGAAGTTGAATGGTTCTATGAAGACCTACAAGACCTTTTAGAACTAACACCCAAAAAAGATGTCCTTTTCATTATAGGGGACTGGAATGCAAAAGTAGGAAGTCAAGAAACACCAGGAGTAACAGGCAAATTTGGCCTTGGAATAAAGAATGAAGGAGGGCAAAGACTAATAGAGTTTTGCCAAGAAAATGCACTGGTCATAGCAAATACCCTCTTCCAACAACACAAGAGAAGACTCTATACATGGACATCACCAGATGGTCAATACCGAAATCAGATCAATTATATTCTTTGCAGCCAAAGATGGAGAAGCTCTATACAATCAGCAAAAACAAGGCCAGGAGCCGACTGTGGCTCAGACCATGAACTCCTTATTGCCAAATTCAGACTGAAATTGAAGAAAGTAGGGAAAACCATTGGACCATTCAGGTATGACCTAAATCAAATCCCTTATGATTATACAGTGGAAGTGAGAAATAGATTTAAGGGCCTAGATCTGATAGATAGAGTGCCTGATGAACTATGGAATGAGGTTCGTGACATTGCACAGGAGACAGGGATCAAGACCATCCCCATGGAAAAGAAATGCAAAAAAGCAAAATGGCTGTCTGGGGAGGCCTTACAAATAGCTGTGAAAAGAAGAGAAGTGAAAAGCAAAGGAGAAAAGGAAAGATATAAACATCTGAATGCAGAGTTCCAAAGAATAGCAAGAAGAGATAAGAAAGCCTTCTTCAGCAATCAATGCAAAGAAATAGAGGAAAACAACAGGATGGGAAGGACTAGGGATCTCTTCAAGAAAATCAGAGATACCAAAGGAACATTTCATGAAAAGATGGGCTCGATAAAGGACAGAAATGGTATGGACCTAACAGAAGCAGAAGATATTAAGAAGAGGTGGCAAGAATACACAGAAGAACTGTACAAAAAAGAGCTTCATGACCCAGATAATCATGATGGTGTGATCACTGACCTAGAGCCAGACATCCTGGAATGTGAAGTCAAGTGGGCCTTAGAAAGCATCACTATGAACAAAGCTAGTGGAGGTGATGGAATTCCAGTGGAGCTATTCCAAATCCTGAAAGATGATGCTGTGAAAGTGCTGCACTCAATATGCCGGCAAATTTGGAAAACTCAGCAGTGGCCACAAGATTGGAAAAGGTCAGTTTTCATCCCAATCCCAAAGAAAGGCAATGCCAAAGAATGCTCAAACTACCGCACAATTGCACTCATCTCACACGCTAGTAAAGTAATGCTCAAAATTCTCCAAGCCAGGCTTCAGCAGTATGTGAACTGTGACCTTCCTGATGTTCAAGCTGGTTTTAGAAAAGGCAGAGGAACCAGAGACCAAATTGCCAACATCCGCTGGATCATGGAAAAAGCAAGAGAGCTCCAGAAAAACATCTATTTCTGCTTTATTGACTATGCAAAAGCCTTTGACTGTGTAGATCACAATAAACTGTGGAAAATTCTGAAAGAGATGGGAATACCAGACCACCTGATCTGCCTCTTGAGAAATCTGTATGCAGGTCAGGAAGCAACAGTTAGAACTGGTCATGGAACAACAGACTGGTTCCAAATAGGAAAAGGAGTATGTCAAGGCTGTATATTGTCACCATGTTTATTTAACTTATATGCAGAGTACATCATGAGAAATGCTGGACTGGAAGAAACACAAGTTGGAATCAAGATTGCTGGGAGAAATATCAATCACCTCAGATACGCAGATGACACCACCCTTATGGCAGAAAGTGAGGAGGAACTCAAAAGCCTCTTGATGAAGGTCAAAGTGGAGAGTGAAAAGGTTGGCTTAAAGCTCAACATTCAGAAAACGAAGACCATGGCATCTGGCCCCATCACTACATGGGAAATAGATGGAGAACAGTGGAAACAGTGTCAGACTTTATTTTTCTGGGCTCCAAGATCACTGCAGATGGTAACTGCAGCCATGAAATTAAAAGACGCTTACTCCTTGGAAGGAAAGTTATGACCAACCTAGATAGCATATTCAAAAGCAGAGACATTACTTTGCCAACAAAGGTTCGCCTAGTCAAGGCTATGGTCTTTCCTGTGGTCATGTATGGATGTGAGAGCTGGACTGTGAAGAAGGCTGAGCGCCGAAGAATTGATGCTTTTGAACTGTGGTACTGGAGAAGACTCTTGAGAGTCCCTTGGACTGCAAGGAGATCCAACCAGTCCATTCTGAAGGAGATCAGCCCTGGAATTTCTTTGGAAGGAATGATGCCAAAGCTGAAACTCCAGTATTTTGCCCACCTCATGCAAAGAGTTAACTCATTGGAGAAGACTCTGATGCTGGGAGGGATTGAGGGCAGGAGGAGAAGAGGATGACAGAGGATGAGATGACTGGATGGCATCACTGACTTGGTGGATGTGAGTCTGAGTGACCTCCAGGAGTTGGTGATGGACAGGGAGGCCTGGCGTGCTGCAGTTCATGGGGTCGCAAAGAGTCAGACACGACTGAGCGACTGATTTGATCTGATCTGATCTGAAGGTAATGAAAATACTCTTAGGATTGGAAAAAGGCATATAAACACAGCAGTGGAGCTAAGATTTCCCATCACCAGCAGGGCAACTGTTTCTGTCCAACGAATCTTTAAAGCATATAATTTCAAGAGAAAGCAAAGATGTTTTTAAAATGCCACAAGAGTAGCAGTGGAATCCCTCCAGTCCTAAGGGGGCTTCTATCAGAACTGAGAAGTCTCTCCTACTTGTGAGCTAACTCCCAGGTTTTCTATTCAAGTGCATTTACATTTCTCATAGCAGTGAATGAGTCCATAGGAGAAATTTAACTGTTTCACGTTTTAACCCAGCAGTATGGTTACATTGGAGACACGTGAGTAAAAGATGGCGACCCCACATCGTTGATCAAATGCATCCCTTAAACTGTTTTCCAAGTCCCTGAGAGACAGTGGGGTGCTGGCGACAGTCTGTCTTAACAGAAATTGGAGCTCTCCAGGACATGCATTTTCAGCAGATCCTTGCCGTAGCTGAGCTCTTGGGATGAGTGTGTAAGAAGGCACCTACGTTTTAATGGAATGAATTTTCAGAGCTCGGCCAGCTGAGCCACATCCCTGAGAACCAAGCACAGAAAACCTGCCCAGAGGAACACAGAGAAAATCCACAGGGGGTGGTTCAACATGGTCCCCCATGTATGTCCACCTAACAGATCACTAACAGCTGTTCCTGGAGAAATGGCCACAAAACAGAGCCTGATTTAGTTGATGAAAGGAGGGTATTTCTCTAATATTTTTTATTGGATTTACTAAAACTGAGCCTAAAAATCCAAACTTGATACTGACAACAGAGCACATGATAGCCCTTAGATTTCTTATGCATAAAATAAGTGTGAATTTCCCATTGAATCACTTCTCAAAGGTGGGGATGGTTCTTAAGGATGACCCCAAATCAGGAAACCCATGTCTTTGGCTTGGCCATGCAGAAAATCAACAAATAGCCCACCTTTTCCTTCCCATGTGCCTGAGCTAAATGCAGAGTATCTGCACAGAGAACAGCCTCTTTTCCTCATCCTCATGCACCTCAGACACTCACTTGATCCACAGCGTGTGGAAAGGTGGTGAGGGATGAGCTACGGGTTTGGGATGGGACATCCTTGCTTCCCCATCAATACCTGTGCAGTGTTGAGCATGTTCCTGAGCCAGGATGTCCTCCTCATGGAACAGGGAATATACATCACTGTATTCATTTTCTATGCTGCTGCCTGCTGCAGAAACAAATTACCACAAACACAGCAGCTTCAAACAACACAGATGCATGATTGTATAGTTCTATACATCAGATGTCTGGTAAGGTGTCAGCAGGGCTGTGGTCCTTTCCAGAGGCTCCAGAGGGTGTTTCCTTGCTTATTTGGATTTTTGGCAAAATTCAGTTCTTTGGATATTATGGAACCGAGGTCCAATTTCCTTGCTGCCTGTCAACTGAGAGTTGTTTCTACTTTCATTCTTTGGCTTGTGGCCTCTTCCTCCATTTTCAAAGCCAGCAACAGCCTTATGAAGCTGTCAGACTCACTCGTGGTGAAAGAAAGGGGCCAAGGGAATGCCAAGGGTCCTCTGGTCTTTGTCATCAGAACCCTGCCTGATCCAGGGATCTGTTCTGTGCTTCTGGAACTAGGCTGGGGGAGACAGAAGCCCACTAAGAACTGATCAGCCATGAAATATGATGATGAGTCTTGAGGGGGTGGTGTGTCTACCTGGGCCAAGCCCCTATCCTCCCAAGCTCCTAAAGAGAGCCCCCCAAAATATTACAAGTGGAAATGCCATTTCTGCATGATGCTGCAAAAATGGGCACCCAAATTTTAAGTGTACATCCATGAACATTAGTGAGCTGAAAATATTAACCACCACTGAATTTTGAAGATAGCCTAATTTCAAAGGGAACTTATTCCCAAATAGCGCTGGTTTTTACTGAAATCACAGGAAGCTATTGTCTTGTCTCCAAGTCTAGTAACAATCCAGGCTTAGTTATCTTCCAGTCTGGGATCTCAGGGCACTTCCACATCTAAAAGCAGAAGAAAAAGTCTTCTTTTTCTGACTCCTTGTTCTCCTGACATCAACAGCCAGCATCATTTTGTTGATCCACTTACTTATTTACAATCATTTATTGAGCTGGGGCTGTAAACAATGCACTGCTGATGAAGTTAGTTAAGATGTACTGAGGCTGGTATATTAAAATCTTAAGATATTAAGAAGAGGTGGCAATAATATACAAAAGAACTATACAAAAAAGATCATCATGACCCAGATAACCACGATGGTATGACCACTCACCTAGAGCCAAACATCCTGGAATGTGAAGTCAAGTGGGCCTTAGGAAGCATCACTACGAACAAAGCTAGTGGAGGTGATGGAATTCCAGTTGAGTTATTTCAAATCCTAAAAGATGATCCTATAAAAGTGTTGCACTCAATATGGCAGCAAATTTGGAAAACTCAGCAGTGGCCACAGGACTGGAAACAGTCAGTTTTCATTCCAATCCCAAAGAAAGGCAATGCCACAGAATGTTCAAACTACAGCACAATTGCACTCATCTCACACACTAGTAAAGTAATGCTCAAAATTCTCCAAGCCAGGCTTCAACAGTACATGAACCATGAATTTCCAGATGTCCAAGCTGGTTTTAGAAAAGGCAGAGGAACCAGAAGTCAAATTTCCAACGTCCATTGGATCATCAAGAATGCAAGAAAGTTCCAGAAAATCATCTACTTCTGTTTTATTGACTACACCAAAGCCTTTGACTGTAGATCACAACAAACTGTGAAAATTCTTCAAGAAGTAGAAATACGAGACCACCTGATCTGCCTCCTAGGAAATCTGTATGCAGGTCAATAAGCAAGTTAGAATTGGGCATGGAACAATAGACTGGTTCCAAATCAGGAAAGGAATATATCAAGGCTGTATATTATTACTCTGCTTATTTAACTTATATGCAGAGTACATCATGTGAAACACTGGGCTGGATGAAGCACAAGCTGGAGTCAGGATGGCCGGGAAAAATATCAATAATCTCAGATATGCAGATGACACCACCCTTGTGGCAGAAAGCAAAGAAGAACTAAAAAGCCTCTTGATGAAAGTGAAAGAGGAGAGTGAAAAAGTTGGCTTAAAGCTCAACATCAGAAAACAAAGATCATGGCATCCTGTCCCATCACTTCACAGCAAATAGATGGGAAAACAAGGGAAACAGTGAGAGACTTTATTTTTGGGAGCTCTAAAATCACTGCAGATGGTGACTGAAGCATGAAATTAAAAGACATTTGCTCCTTGGAAGGAAAGTTATGACCAACCTAGACAGCAAATTGAAAAGCAGAGACATTACTTTGCCAACAAAGGTCCATCTAGTTAAAGCTTTGGTTTTTCCAGTAGTCATGTATGGATGTGAGAGTTGGACTATAAAGAAAGCTGAGTGCTGAAGAATTGGTGCTTTTGAACTGTGGTGTTGGAGAAGACTCTTGAGAGTCCCTTGGACTGCAAGGAGATCCAATCAGTCCATCCTAAAGGAGACCAGTCCTGACCAGTCCTGAATATTCATTGGAAGGACTGATGCTGAAGCTGAAACTCCAATACTTTGGCCACCTGAGGCGAAGAACTGACTCATTGGAAAAGACTCTGATGATGGGAAAGATTGAAGACAGGAGGAGAAGGGGACAACAGAGGATGAGATGGTTGAATGGCATCACTGACTCAATGGACATGAGTTTGAGCAGACTTCGGGTGTTGATGATGGACAGGGAGGCCTGGCGTGCTGCAGTCCATGGGGTCACAAAGAGTTGGACACGACTGAGCAACTGAAAGAACTAAACTGAACTGAGGCTGGTATAACAAGCCACACTAGGCTGCATTTTGGAGGCATGGGGGCAAGAAGGAGCTATAAAATTGACCAGCCACATGGAACATCTGTATTCTCCAACCAGAGCAAAAACAAGGCAACCAACAGTTTGGTGTTCATCTTGAAACAATAAAAATGCATTATTTGTTCTAAGTTTTTGAAATTGCAAATTATTGCAACTGAATTTTAGCATTATTTAATTTCATCAAATGAGGCATTTGAATTACCAAATTTCACAAACTTACATCTGATTTTCAATTTCCTTAGTAAATTTTCCATTAAAAAGCAATAGAGCACAAACATAATTCCTACTGAAAGGCCAAGGAAAGTATTAGGAGGAAAAAAGTTTTCCAAAAAAAAGTCCACATTTTCTTGCAGATTCAGTAAACTAATTTTAAAATTTAAAACAGATTGCTATCTTTTGGCAAAGGTTTTCGCCGTTGAGTATCCATGAGAATTTACACGTGTCCATTTTTCTGGAGGTAAGGAAACACGTTTTCACACATGTAACTTGACACTATAGGGAAAAGATCCTGAACTAAAATAAGGTGGTATGGCACATTTGCCATTCAAAATCAACCTCCCTCTGAGCTCCCACTGTGTCTGCAGTTAGGGTCAATTTTTACTTCCTTTTCTTTTGCACTCAGTGCATTTGGCATCACAGAACCATCCTGCATTGTGCTTTCCTCTCTGTCACCGTTGTTCTCTCAAAAGTGCCCCCTTTATCTTTCAGAGTTAGGCAATACTCCATTCAAAAATGCCTCTTCTCCACCCACCAAGCTATGTTTGTCTAACAGACGGGACCTTAGGAAGGGCAAATAAATAGACAGATAGATAGACTGATAGATAGACAGATATCAAAAGACAGATGGTAGTGTCTCAGTGATACCTTTTCCAACCCAAAGACTGGGTCGCCCTTGACTGATGGTCAAAATATCAGCCCTCTTGGTTCCATGGCCCTAAACAGATGATTCCATGAATAAAGCTATGTATTTCCCAAGGTCCAAACTGTTGAGTGCTTTCTATGGCCATTATGTTAAATATTCAAAGTTTTTAAATGACATGGGGAAATGCTTTTGGTGTGATGTTAAAAGTGAAGATAGGGAAAAAATTAGATGAAATAGAGATACTGTTATAGTTAGAGTGCTTATATGCTCAATTGTTCAGTCATGTCCTACCCTTTGTGACCCTATGGACTGTAACCCATCAGGATGCTCTGTCCATGGGATTCTCCAAGCAAGAATAGTGGAGTGGGTTGCCATTTTCACCTCCAGGGGATACTCCTGACCCAGGGATCGAATTTGCGTGTCCTGAGTCCCCTGCATTAGCAGGCAGATTCTTTACTCCTGAGCCATCTAGGTACAGATGCTGTCCCTAATCCAGAGTGAAACTTGGAAATTGTAAGGAAGTTCATATCCCTTTTGCCATTGAGAAGAGCTCAATGAAAGAACAGTATCTATGTAAGATAGTATCTGCGCCCTTGACCCCCAACCTCTTTGCTCCCCCCTCAGCTCCTTCCACTGTCCTGAGCTACTCCCCTCCCTGGTGCCGTTCCCCCAGGATGCCTACTGGACTTTCCCTCACCCACCAGGTGAGGCCCATCTGAACACAGTAGGAAACTACAACCCATCCAGCCCCAGATCCCAGATTCTGTGCCAGCTCTGCTCTGCCCAGCCCCTCCAACCTACCACATCATTTAGTTGCTCTTTATATTATTGCCTTTCTCTCCCCCAAAGATCTAAGTGCCAGAAGATAGCACTCTCTTACCTTCTTGATCACTGGTTGTGTCTGATCACCTGGAACAAAGCCTGATGGCAGTAATACACATGAATATGCAACTGATGGCAATAATAAACTCGTGAAAATGCACCTGAGAAGTGAAATGCTGCACGGAAGTTGTTTTTACCAGGCTGTTGGGTTGACCACTGATTTTTCTTCTTTATATACTACTTGGCTTTATTTCCAAGGTGTATATCATATACAACTTCCATTTGCTCATTTAAAAAATGGGATAATTGTCTTCTTACCTTTTCGATGCTGACTATGCCAAAGCCTTTGACTGTGTGGATCACAATAAACTGTGGAAAATTCTGAAAGAGATGGGAATACCAGACCACCTGATCTGCCTCTTGAGAAATTTGTATGCAGGTCAGGAAGCAACAGTTAGAACTGGACATGGACCAACAGACTGGTTCCAAATAGGAAAAGGAGTACATCAAGGCTGTATATTGTCATCCTGTTTATTTAACTTATATGCAGAGTACATCATGAGAAACGCTGGACTGGAACAAACACAAGTTGGAATCAAGATTGCTGGGAGAAATATCAATAACCTCAGATATGCAGATGACACCACCCTTATGGCAGAAAGTGAAGAGGGGCTAAAAAGCCTCTTGATTAAGGTGAAAGTGGAGAGTGAAAAAGTTGGCTTAAAGCTCAACATTCAGAAAACGAAGATCATGGCATCCAGTCCCATCACTACATGGGAAATAGGTGGGGAAACGGTGGAAACAGTGTCAGACTTTCTTTTTCTGGGCTCCAAAATGACTGTAGATGGTGACTGCAGCCATGAAATTAAAAGACACTTACTCCTTGGAAGGAAAGTTATGACCAACCTAGATAGCATATTCAAAAGCAGAGACATTACTTTGCCAACAAAGATTGGCTAGTCAAGGCTATGGTCTTTCCTGTGGTCATGTATGGATGTGAGAGCTGGACTGTGAAGAAGGCTGAGTGCCGAAGAATTGATGCTTTTGAACTGTGGTGTTGGAGAAGACTCTTGAGAGTCCCTTGGACTGCAAGGAGATCCAACCAGTCCATTCTGAAGGAGATCAGCCCTGGGATTTCTTTGGAAGGAATGATGCTAAAGCTGAAACTCCAGTATTTTGGCCACCTCATGCGAAGAGTTAACTCATTGGAAAAGACTCTGATGCTGGGAGGGATTGGAAGCAGGAGGAGAAAAGGACGACAGAGGATGAGATGGCTGGATGGCATCACTGACTCCATGGATGTGAGTCTCAGTGACCTCTGGGAGTTGGTGATGGACAGGGAGGCCTGGAGTGCTGTGATTCATGGGGTTGCAACGAGTCGGACACAACTGAGCGACTGATCTGATCTGATCTGATCTGATTTTATTAAATATTTTTGAATACTCATTCTGCTTTCAAGGTATAAAGAGTGATGAAATGATAACATTTTTCTTAATGATAATAAGTGCAGATGACATGTTTAAGATACATAGTTTTTAGATAGTGATCAGTGCATATCCTTTGACTCTTGGGATGTAGTCTTGTTGAAACAACTTTAGAGAAGGGTTAGGTAGGGGAAGAGGAAGTTGCTCATTAAGACCTGAAAGGAATTGTGATCCAAGCAGAGTAAGTAACAAGGATGACAAAAGAACCAAAAGGAAGGCTGTTGTGACGGGGATTTCACTGACTCATTGTTCTGAGTGGATTTTCCTCTTCCTACAGGAAATATGCACACCCCTGTCCGACAGTTCTGTACCCAGTTTCAATGTGGGAAGATTTTTCCTACATTCCCAAGCAATGCTCCAGCACCAGCTGGTGTCCTACAATTAACTCAATTCTGACGCTGTTTGCCTAAAGATAGCTCTAGATTCCAAAGGTTGAAAGTTCAGTCCTGCAAGACTGCCCACCCCTTTCAGAAGCAAATTATAAGTCCAAGTGCCTCTGAGTGATTAATTATAGATCCACATTCCCACGACCCCCTTTCTGTGCCTGATTAATTTGTAGAGCAGCTTACAGAATTTAGTTAAAAATTTTACTCATAGATCATCAGTTTATGACAAAAGGAAATAATTCAGGAATAGCCAAATGGAAGAGATGCACAGGACAAGGTTTGGGAAAGGGGGCAGAGCTTCCATTCCCTCTCTAGACACCCCACTCTCCCCAAATCTCCACATGTTCACCAACTCAGAAGTCCTCCAAACCTGGCCCTTTTGAATTTTTACAGAGTCTTCATTACACAGACATGATTGACTGAATCACTGGCAGTTGACAATTGATCTCAGTCTCCAGCCCCTGTCCCCTCCCTGAAGGCTGAGAGTGGGACTGAAAGTTCCAATCGTCTAATCCTCTGTTTGGTTCTCACAGGCAACCAGCCTCCAGCCTTAGTTACCTCGAGGCTTTCTAAAAGTTGTGTCATTTAACATAACAAAGGACATCTAGATCTTCTTAGCACTTGGGAAATCCCAAGAGTTTTAGGACATCTGTGCCAGAAACCAAGATGAAGACCAAATGGATATTTCCTATTATAAATCATATTATCACATTACACATTGGTGTGTTGTTTGCAGGCCCTGGTGAGATGAGACTTCCATGCCCCATGGACGGTGGGGAAGTGAAAGCACCATCTGCGTGCAAGCAGAAAAGAACAGAGCCACTGCATGCTCTAACCAGGCTTCCTAGGTGGCCCTAATGCTAAAGAACTCGCCTGCCAATGCAAAAGATGTAAGAGACACAGGTTTGATCCCTGGGTTGGGAAGATCCCCTGGAGGAGGGCATGGCAATCCACTCTAGTATTCTTGTCTGGAGAATCTCATAAACAGAGGAACCTGGTGGGCTACAGTCCACGGGGTCGCAAAGAGTCAGACACAGCTGAAGCCACTCAGCACACATGCATGCTTTAACCACTCTGTCCTCCCACAGGTGGAAAATGTGTCCCAAGTAGGGGTGCCCTTTGACATGGATCCTGGAGGGCAGAAGGTACATTCAGCAGAGATGTGACAACTTCGCAAAACTGGCTAATGTGAGCTCAGTGAAGATCGGAGCTTAATAAAACTTCGAAAACTGTCCAGGTCTACAAACAAAAGTTCTTGTTGAGAATTCCAAATGCATGCAAGTCTTAGTCTTTGGTAGATTGAGAGGCTCCTTTCCCACATGCCCTTGAGAATGTGTGCCCTTGCTTGGCTTCTCTCATGCTGACTCCAGGTTTGGTCTGCACATTGCCTTGGCTAACGGGTTATGAACATACACCAACCCAGCAGAGGCTTTGAGGATGTTGGACTTCGGGGGTCACCTCCTCTCTTGCTAGTTTTTGGAGTCAGCCTCCATAAGAAGCCCAGACCAGCCTTGGACATCCCTAGCCCAGCAGGTAGCCAGCACCAACCACCAGACCCAGGACAGAGGTCATCTTAATCTAGGCAGCCTGGGTCAAAACTCTAGGTCAGTCTGTCCAGGAGAACTTTTGCACTGGTGGAAATGTTCTGTTATTGTGCTCTTTTGCCATGGCCTTGTGTAGCTAGTTTGGCTGAGGATCTGATATTTTCTTTTTTAAACTAATTCAAATTTAAATTTTAAGAGCCACATGTGGCCAGTGGCCCCTGTACCAGATGACTGTAGCTGTCAAGTGACCCCAGGCAAGACCAGCAAATAAACACAGGGCTGAGCACAGCCCACATTCCTGATCTACCCAACAGAGTGGTGCTGATAATTTAAGCCACTAAAACTCTGGAGTTGCTTATTACCTATTAATTGATAACTGATCCACTGTCCCAAAGTACATAAATAAAAATCTTAACTCCTTGCTTGCCTCTAAAATCTGAGGCAAACTTATGTCTGGAAATCATGTTATTTCAATATTAAAATCTCCATTTTTAGATTTCACTTTGAAATCTTATAAATTCCTACCTAAGGAAATTTATTCTCCATTCTCCTGAAATGTCACATGCTTTCCTGAAAATCACAGAGCACCCATTCTTGGGCCAAACAAAATACTTTTTTATCCAGAAATCAGCAATGCAACCTAGACTAGAAATTCCAATCAGCACTTACTTTAGAATAAACCCAGACGGTGTAGTCAGAGGCCCAAACTCATCTCTGGGAGTTTTGAGTTCCAAGTTACCATCCTGGAGCTAAGAACTCAAATGAAAAGGAAGTGAACACAGCTGTGAAACAAGATCACAAACAAGATAAAGAGCTAAACATACAATTCAAGTTGAGGGCCACCCAGAAGCATCCCTCAAAAAGAGTAACTGAGTGGCTTGGCTGTGATCTCAGCTCTGCTCTCCTGGCTCCCAGCAAGGCTGCACATGATGGTAACCAGGAGACCCTTTCAAGCTGGAACATGTTCCTCCATAGAATACTCTGTGGGCATCAACCACCAAATGGCAGGAAGTTCTTGCAGGCTTCCTTAGGAAGGACAATGCAGGGCATTTATCTGAATACTCTCCTTCCCATCCCCCCACCCACCTTTGCGAATACACGATGTCAAGGCCAACACCCACAGGAACTGGAGACGCCTAAGCCTTCGGGTGGGCTTACCTGCGCTGAGCCTCAGTTTCTTCATTCATAAAATGGGATGAAATTCTGTGCCGAGTTCATCCTCAAGTTGGCCTTTGGTCTGAGAAGGGAAAATGAACAATATCTTGAAAAACAGTGAAACCATAAAGGGAAAAGAAGGGCATTTCTAGCTCAATTGTCTGTGCTAATTTAGAATGATCTCAGGTATCCACTATTTGTGTTGTAAATATATAGTTTGCATTTGCTAATTATGCTATACAGTCATTTTGTAAAATTAAATAACAACAACCCATCAATCATACTCCTTGATATTTACCCAAGGAAGTGAAAAGCCTGTGTCCACACAAAAACCTGCATGATGCTTAGAGCAGCTTTATTTATAATTGGCAAAACTGAAAGCACAAAGTGCTTTGAATATGTAAACTGTGGTACATCCAGGAAATGGAATATTACTTAGTGTTAAAAAGAAATGAGCTATCAACCCATGAAAAGACATGGAGCTTAAATACATATTACTAAGTAAAAGAAGCCAATCTGAAAGGCTATATACTTTATAATTCCAACCATTTGGCATTGCATAAAAAAGCAAAACTATGAAGACAGTGGAAAGCTTGGAGATTGATAGGGATAGAAGAGCGGGATGAATAGGCAGAACACAGACGATTTTAGGGCAGCAAAATTATTCTATATGATACTATGGTGATGGATCTAATGAAAGCGAAGAGGAACTAACGAGCCTCTTAATGAAAGGTGAAAGAAGATAGTGAAACAGCTGGCGTGAAACTCAACATTGAAAAAACTAACATCATGGCATCTAGTCCCACCACTTCATGACAAATAGAAGGGGGAAGAGTGGAAAGAGTGGCAGATTTTATTTTCTTGGGCTCTAAAATCACTGCAGATGGTGACTGCAACCACAAAATTATAAGATGCTTGGTCCTTGAAAGAAAAGCCATGACAAACCTAGACAGTGTATTAAAAAACAGAGACATAATTTTGCTGACAAAGGTCTGAATAGTCAAAGCATTGGTTTTCCCAGTAGTCATGTACAGATGTCAGAGTTGAACCATAAAGAAGGCTGAGTGCCAAAGAATTGATGCTTTCGGACTGTGCTGCTGGAAAAGACTCCTAAGAGTCCCTTGGACAGCAAGGAGATCAAACCAGTCAATCCTAAAGGAAATCAGTCCTGAATATTCATTGGAAAAACTAATGTTGAAGCTGAAGCTCCAATACTTTGGCCACCTGATGCGAAGAGCCAACTCATTAGAAAAGACCCTGATGCTGGGAAAGATTGAGGGCAGGAGGAGAAGGGGGCAACAGAGGATGAGATGGTTGGATGGCATCACCAACTCAATGAACGTGAGTTTGAGCAAACTCCAGGAGACAGGAAGGAATAGGGAAGCGGATGTGCTGTAGTCCACGGATTCACAAAGAGTCAGACAGGAATTAGCAACTGAAAAACAAAAATGGTGATAGATACAATGTCATTATACATTTGTCCAAACCAGTGGAATGAACAATGCCAAGAATGGGCCCTAATGGAAACTATGAGCTTTGGGTGATTATGATATGTCAGTGTAGGTTCATGGATTATTAACAAATGTCTACTCTGGTGGATGTTGAGAGTGAGGAAAGCTCCGCATGGACCCTGGGGTGTATGGGAAATCTCTGTACCTTCTACTCAATTTTGCTGTGATCCTAGAATTGCCCTAAAAGTGTGAAGTCCTAAAGGTAAAAATTAAATTTTAATCATAATAAATAAACAAACACAGTAGCACAGAAATAAGCTATGTACTTATATCACCTACAGTTTTCATTCTGAATTTGACAATGAATGATTTCCCGAGTCATAAAGGAAAAAAAACACTCCCCAGTTCTCTACCCTTAGTCTCCCCTCATCCCTAGAACTTATGTCCCTAGGTCCAAGCATCAGGCTCAGGGTAGCACTTGTGGCAAAAGCCTGGCCTCCGTGCACATCAAGGCACCTTGAACAAAACAAGACATAGCCTGGAGCTAACCAGCAAACCACACATGTGGGTCATCCCACTGGTTCACAGGACAGCATGGCAACCCTGTGCCAGGGATTGTGTGTCAGAGCACACGCATGTGTGCACACAAAACCCCAGCTCCATACATCCTCGGGGAAAGGCAGCACCTCTCAGGAAGCCCCTTCTTCCCACCCCACAACACCACCAGCAAAAGACCCAGAGCAGGTAGGGGAGCAGGCCCGGCACTCAGCTTTCCTCTGACCTCATTCCTTCACCCACAAGTGAGGGAAGAACAGTCTGGGTTCCTCAGTTGTTTCTGAGTCCTCAAAAGATGACATTGATATTAAGACACCTGAGTTTTATAACTGCTTCCTAGGGGCTCTGAGAACCAGACACAAGGCCCACTCATCTTCCTCCTGCCCAGGGCTTTCCCCTCACTATGGTGTCCCTTCCTTGCCAAACATATTGGAAAACTCTTTTTTCCCATCTTTGAACTCACTTACGCAAGAGGACAAGGTTTCCTGCAGCAGGAATTGAGGGAGGAAGTGACAAAAAGACATTCCCCCAAATCCGCATCAGCCAGGAAGAGCAGCACCAGGTACTCTTTCGGGGCTGCTGACCACGCAGCTGCAGCAGCATGCAGGGAAGCCAGTGATGCTGCTTTCCTCCATTGGGAACTTTCCTCCACCAGGCAGCCCTCCTGTGGGTCTGCCAGGCACAGCCCTGACCTAAGAGTGTGCTCTCTTCACCCCTTTCCCTCCCCTAATGTGTGTGGCTTTGACTGGTCCTACTGACCACACCTTGCTTCCCAAAACCCTCCTTTCCAACACATTTCCCTCCAGACTCACTAGATCAGTTCCCTTGTTGCCCCATTGTTGGACACGTGTTATTGTTGTTCAGTTGCTAAGCTGTGTCTGACATTTTTCGACCCCATGAACTGCAGCACACCAGCCTTCCATGTCCTTCACTCTTTACCAGAGTTTGCTCAAATTCATGTCCATTGAGACAGTGATGCTATCTAACAATCTCATCCTCTGCTGCCCTCTTCTTATTTTGCCCTCAATCTTTCCAAGTATCAGGGTCTTTTCCAATGGCTCTTCGCATCAGGTGGCCAAAGTATTGGAGCTTCAGCTTCAGAATCAGTCCTTCCAATGAATATTTAGGGTTGATTTTCTTTATGATTGACTGGTTTGATCTCTGTTGTCCAAGGGACTCTCAAGAGTCTCCAGCACCACAATTCAAAAGCATCAATTCTTTATCACTCAGCCTTCTTTATACACCAACTCTTACATCCGTACACAACAGTTGGAAAAACCATAGCCTTGACTATTCAGACCTTAGTTGGCAAAGTGATGTCTCTGCTTTTTAATATGCTAAGTTTGTTATAGCTTTTGTTGGACATGTGAACTCACCCAATTCAATCCTCATACCCTTTTCATTTACTCTCAGCATGTTCTTCCTGGCCAAGCTCATCCAGATCCACAGCTTTAATTGCCATCTACTATGGCCCTGAAATCCCAATACACCTGTATCCTAAGGCACCCACCCTGGGGTCCTCTTCCCTCAAATGATTGGCAGGCCTGGCACATCCACCACAGCCCTAGCCTGTGCCTACTACCCCTGGTCTTCCAGCTCTCAGCCTTTCTCCTTGGGAAATACTTCACAGTATTTTGAAAAATACATCACTGATCCCTTTCTCCCCTCACTACAGAGATCCAACCTGTTCCCTTGTTACTATGCCTACAAACCCAAGCCTCCCTTCTTCTGTCCACTCATCCCCTCCTTTGGAGTTTCCCTCTGGGTCTTCATTCTCCCTGTCAAGATTATTACTGCCACCATCCACTTAGGTTTACTTCTCTTGATGATCCTACCTCTATTCAGCTCTGCAGGAATACTCAGAGTAATCTTCCTGATTTACATATCAAGTCAAAGCACAGATCCCCGAATAAACAAGGTTCAAGGTCCTTCCAAGTGAGAAAGGTGACCTGACTTGCCTCTCCCCTTCCTGCACTTTGCCCTCATGGAATGACTTGCTGGCTCCTCCTACCTACTGCCTTCCTGCCTGAGATGTCTTCCACAGACCCCATTTCACATCCTTTCAAGATCCTACAGATCCTACCTCCTCAAGAAGCTTTAGGCTATAACTGCATGTGGCAAGTGACATGACTATCAGATTCTAGTAGCTGAAGGATAGACATCTCAGACTTTATAACAACACTCAAAGTGCCTTCAAAATGTTAATACAACTTCTTGAAAATGGGCTAAAATTACACTTAGGGAAAACAACAAAACTCCAGAGACGCCTTGATTGTACTTTGAGAAGTAAAAGACACAGATGATGATGGGGCGGGAGGTGGGGAGGGGGCGCATGGCAGGATCCGGGGGGGCATCAAACCCAGGTCTCCTGCATTGTAGGCAGTTTCTTTACCACATGACCACCAGGGACGCTCCCTTGTCATATATATCATAGGTCAAATGTAATATAGTTACAAATAGTACACCACAATCTCCTTGGGAATATTTCCTAATGGATTGTTTCTCATCCTGTTCTGTTCTCTGGGGAGATATAAAAATGAGACAACATTGTTCAATAAACATAAGACACTACTGTTTCACAATCTTATAGCTGTTGAATGTCAGCATTTGTCCTTTTGTGATGTCATACAGATTTTCGTTGCCTTTTAGAATAGCTACTCCTTAGTTATAGGCAGCTTTTCTCAATGTTTTTTCATAGGACCTTACTTATCATGTTATCACATGGCTCTTCTTCATGCACTGCCATTGGCATTGAAGGGTTGTACCCACAACATGGTGGGAGACTCTAGCCAGCATAAGCCCCCCTACACCTGCCAAAGACACATCAAGACATTGAGATACAGGGAAGTGGCATTCATTTAGTTCAGTTAAGTTCCACTCAGTCGTGTCCAGCTCTTTGTGACCCCATGGACTGCAGCACAGCAGGCCTCCCTGTCTACCACCAACTCCTGGAGTTAACTCTAACTCATGTCCACTGAGTCTGTGATGCCATCCAATGATCTCATCCTCTGTCGTCCACTTCTCCTCCCACTTTCAATCTTTCCCAGCATCATTCAAATGAGTCAGTTCTTTGCATCAGGTGACCAAAGTATTGGAGTTTCAGCTTTAGCATCAGTCCTTCCAATGAACATCCAAGACTAATTTCCTTTAGGATGGACTGGTTGGATCTCCTTGCAGTCCAAGGGACTCTCAAGAGTCTTCTCCAACACCACAGTTCAAAAGCATCAATTCTTCGGTGCTCAGCTTTCTTTATAGTCCAGCTCTCATATCCATACATGACTACTGGAAAAACCATAGTTTTGACTAGATGGACCTTTGTTGGCAAAGTAATGTCTGTGCTTTTTAATATGCTGTCTAGATGGTCATAACTTTCCTTTCAAGGAGCAAGTGTCTTTTAATTTCATGCTGCAGTCACTACCTGCAGTGATTTTGGAGTCCCCCAAAAAGTCTCTCACTGTTTCCCTTATTTCCCCATCTATCTGCCATGAGGTGATGGGACCAGATGCCATGATCTTCGTTTTCTGAATGTTGAGTTTTAAGCCAATTTTTTCACTCTCCTCTTTCACTTTCATCAAAAGGCTCTTTAGTTCCTCTTCACTTTCTGCCATAGGGTAGTGTCACCTGCATATCTGAGGTTATTGATGTTTCTCCCGGCAATCTTGATTCCAGCTTGTGCTTCATCCAGCCAGCATTTTTCATGATGTTCTCTGCATATAAGTTAAATAAGCACAGTAACAATATACATCATTGACGTACTCCTTTCCCTATTTGGAACCAGTCTGTTGTTCCATGTCCAGTTCTAACTGTTGCTTCCTGACCTGCATACAGATTTCTCAAGAGGCAGGTTGGGTGGTCTTGTATTCCCATCTCTTTCAGAATTTCATTAGTGGCATTCATTGGCTCCCTCAAGTACACAGGTACCCTCCTAGCTTCACTGTACTCCATCCATAGCTCCTCCCTCTTGTGCACAAACATATTCTCTTTTCTGCTTTTATCTCTAAGAAATAAAAAATGTCTTCTTCTACATTTTATTTCACTTGATAATGCACAGATACACATATCTCCAATAGTGGTAAGTAATGTGACTGTCCTTCAGCTGCTGGGGAGCCAACTTGTTGGGACAGCTTTAAACAGAAGCATCTGGGAAAGAGGAAGTCAGAACAGTAAAACCAGAAAGAATCATGTTCCAGGCAGAGAAAATGACGTGGACTTGAAAAAAAAAAAAAAAAAAGCCAGGCTGATGTGACAGGAACTTCACCCCTTGTGAGGCCCTTTGGTGGATGGATTTATTGTTCTGAGAGCTTTTCCTCTCTCTGTGAGAAGCCTGCATGTCTCTGCCCCTGGTGTGTTGCTTGAAAGGCCCCCATGGGAGGAGATTTCCCAATTGGACATTTCTGTGGCCAAAGCAATCCAGTTTTCTTTCCAGACCCAGGCTGCCTTCCTCAACTACCAGAATATTTATTTACCGCAGTAATTCTCTACTTATTGAGAGGCAAATAACAAAACAAAATAAATCCTGTGGTGTTAATAATACAATCTTCCAGAAAATGTCCTCTCCATTCTTAAAGGGTCTTGTGGTACATATTTATTATGAAGCTGGAAGAAATTAACATTCTTTCAGACCCCAAAAGTGGAGACAGCAACCACGCACTGTGGGAGACCTACCTTTACAGTCTGAGTGGACTTCTCACAGCCCAGAAGAAACAGGACAATGTTGGATTAGAGCCTTACAGATAGTTACCGTGCAACTCTGCTCTGGGATGCTCCTCTGCCCTTCCTGCTGGCTTTGTCTCTACCTCAGCATCAAGGCTGGCTCATGAACCAAGTGTATACCTGTTTTATAAATCCAACCATCTACACCAGACACCCCCATATAAAGGGCACACAGCACTTTCAAAGGTTGGGGGCTAGATTTGGGCTAGATTTTGGCACCCCCTAGAGCTGTGCAGAGCACAGTGTAGCCAAGCCAATGGTTCTGAATAAGCATCTGCCCACCTTGAAAAGGCTCTTCCATCTGAAAAGGGTTAGATTAGATGCCCTCAGGGTCCCTTTCATCTCTAAGAGACAGCACTTGCATGAATCTCTAATCATATGAAACCCAGCACATCACCATGACTCACTATTCACCTTCTGAGGAGGATTCTGATGACACATGTAGAATCCACGGCAGGTATTTTTGATCTCTGGGAGGAACCTTGATCCTCCCAGCGAAGCTAAGCTGTGAGCAGTGATAGCTTCTCTAAATTGCTCAGATAGTATATCTTTCCTGGAATCTGTCCCTGAAGAGGTGCATGGAAAGAAGCAGTGAGAGCCCAGGCACCTGCCAGCTAGCCTGTGGGTAACACACAGATGGCTCAGGGCAGTAGGGAATAGCTGTGTGTCACAGCTCATCGAGGCCAGGATAGAACTCACAAGTTCCAACAACTGAGCTATGAAAATTAGAAAATACCTCCAGCTCACAAATTAGTTATCCTCTACTCTCCATGTATCGTGGAATGCAGGAAGTTAAAACATTGATTGCAACCACCAAATAACAGCACTGAAAAAGAAGGCCCCATCAAGCTGGCTAAAATCAAACATTGCAGTATGAAGTGCTTTCTGTATGTCAGTTCAACATCAGCAAGAGCTGCCCAGATAGATTTCAGAACCAAGCTTCTCCTCTAGGGCAGACAGTGGAAAACTGCAGGCTGGAATAGACTACAGTAATTAGAAATGTAATCCCTCCATTTACCGTGACATAGATTATTAAGGATCTCAACACGTTGCCTTTTTAAAAGCGTAGCCAAAGAAAAAATCACAATGCAGGAAAAATTTCTCTTTGCTTGTGGAATAGCTTTTCTTATGCCAACACTTTGCTTATGAAGCAATTCTGAGTAAAATCTCCTCCAAATGAAACTTCAGATAGAATACCAATTTTTGCAGAAATTCTCTTATTGAGTCAGGAGTTAATGGAGGAAAAAAAATGTATTGATTTCAGTGGGATGATACAAATGCATATTTGGTGGACAGAAGTGAACACAGATGCAATGTTCATTCAAAGTCGAAGCAAGGCCTGAACAATTCCAAGATGCAGACTGTGCTTCCCAGACTCTGCTTAGTGCTGCTCAATCAACACCGGATGTTTTTCTGTTGATGTCAGTGTCATGGAATGGTTCTTTAACTTCAGCATTTACAGGGTTCAAACTGGGCAATTAAAGAACTTGGGTGATTTTGTTGGCATTTAGTGTTCGGTTCACTCACATTTAAAAACCACTCGGCTCTCTTTAACAAATGCCCTTGAGAGAATCTTCATTTTATTTGAAACAATGAATTAATCCTTTAATTCTGAATAAAAGTCCCAAAATTCATGTTCACTTTTTAAACAATTCATTGAGTGAAGTCTTCCTGTTTCTTATTTATAGTTTTCAAGATCTCTCCTTCAATCAGTTCAGTTCAGTTGTTCAGTCATCTCCAACTTTCCGTGACCCCATGAATCACAGCACACCAGGCCTCCCTGTCAGTCCACCCAAACCCATGTCCATTGAGTCAGTGATGCCATCCAACCATCTCATCCTCTGTCATCCCCTTCTCCTCCTGCCTTCAGTCTTTCCCAGCATCAAGGTCTCTTCAAATGAGTCAGCTCTTCACATCAGATGGCCAAAGTATTGGAGTTTCAGCTTCAACATCAGTCCTTCCAATGAACACCCAGGACTGATCTCCTTTAGGATGGACTGGTTGGATCTCCTTGCAGTCCAAGGGACTCTCAAGAGTCTTCTCCAGCACCCTAGTTCAAAAGCATCAATTTTTTGCCACTCAGCTTTCTTTATAGTCCAACTCTCACATCCATACATAACCACTGGAAAAACCATAGTTTTGACTAGACAGACCTTTTTTGGCAAAGTAATGTCTGTGCTTTTTAATATGCTGTCTAGGTTGGTCATAACTTTCTTTCCAAGGAGTAAGCGTCTTTTTATTTCATGGTTGCAATCACCATCTGCAGTGATTTTGGAGCCCAGAAAGATAAAGTCAGCCACTGTTTCCCTTGTTTCCCTATCTATTTGCCATGAAGTGATGGGACCAGATGCCATGATCTTCGTTTTCTGAATGTTGAGCTTTAAGCCAACTTTTTCACTCTCCTTTCACTTTCATCAAGAGGCTCTTTAGTTCTTCTTCACTTTCTGCCATCAGGGTGGTATCATCTGCATATCTGAGGTTATTGATATTTCTCCCAGCAGTCTTGATTCCAGCTTGTAACTCCTCCAGTCCAGCATTTCTTATGATGTACTCTGCATATAAGTTAAATAAGCAGGGTGACAATATACAGCCTTGACATACTCCTTTTCCTATTTGGAACCAGTCTCCTCCAATAGGATTATGCAAATCAAAAGATAAATAACATTATTATACTTAAAAGGGACCTGTAAGGGCCAAGGCTTTTATTCAAAGTGACAAAATTGCTTATAAACAGAAAAAGATATTCTGAGTTGAAGTGAGTACTTTATTATGGTCCTTGTCCTAACTGTATTTCAAATGGATTTCATTCCTTTAAGAATTATTTTACATCAGATCAGATCAGTCACTCAGTCGTGTCCGACTCTTTGCGACCCCATGAACTGCAGCACGCCAGGCCTCCCTATCCATAGATGTTACTAAAAACTCTTACTGCATTGGGGCAAGTAAAAACATCTTGTACAGTGTTGAAGAGGAAGGGAATAAAAATTGACAGTGATGATCTTTCAAGAAAGTGTGTATTTGTGTGTGTGAGAGAGAGAGAACAACATTTTTAAAAGTCATTGAACAACAGATGTTACAGAATCTTGGAAAATGAAAAAGGACTTCTACCAGAGAAGGTGGTATGACGCACCTCCAGAACTCAAATTAGCTAGACAGTTCTCAAAGATGCCAACTTTCTGCCAGTACATGCTCAATAAATCAGCTCATAGTGCTGACATTAAACATATCTTCTTACTAATACACAGTCAGGAGATAAAGGAATGATATAAGGAATAGGTGGAGACATCATTTATTTCAGATAAATAAAAAGTAATTTTTAGTATGAGTATCTCCATGCAATATTTTCTTTTTTCTCAATACATAGGCAATTTGAAATCAAATTAAACTGGACATCCTGTGCTTTTACTTGCTAAACCAGTCAACTGTACAGTGAACTCAGCACAAATTAGAATTGAAATTGGAGTCTGTGGATTCAGCTCCCAGGCTGGCCTCTCCCAAGCTGGAGGACCCCCAGCAAAGGTCTTGCCCTTTGTAGTTTTTCTCCTCATTTAAATAAGAGAAAAAACAGTCATTTAATAGGGTTATCATGTTGATCAAATGAGAATGCTTAATAAAATATTGTACAGACAATGAAACTATATGTAAATGAACATAAATGTGTTAATTCCAAAAGAAAAGTTAGTTGATTACTCTCCTGCCCTTTTTCTATATGTCTTAAAAGTTGATTATTATCTAACATAGTCCTAATGTTTTTATTCATTTGCATTATATACTCAGCTCAAACAGTTCAGCTCAGTCTCAGTCTTATTACACTTTGTGACCCCATGAACTGCAGCTCACCAGGATTCCCTGTCCATCACCAACTCCCAGAGCTTGCTCAAACTCATGTCCATCAAGTCAGTGATGCCATCCAACCATCTCATCCTCTGTCATCCCCTTTTCATCCTGCCTTCAATCTCTCCCAGCATCAGGGTCTTTTCCAGTGACTTACGTCATTTAAAAAAAAATTTTTTTTTAATGTTCTATTTCTGATCCACAAAATGTATTCCCCATTGAACCATTTTTATCTTCACCCCCTTATCAAGGTGACCTTTAGCATTTTGGATCCTCTTCAAGCTAGAGGTTGAGTCTAGAGTGTGTGAGTCCCCTGACCCAACAGCAGTGCTCACTGAGGAAGCCGCAACCTCAGGAGTGGACCCTTCTGTCCCCAGACACCTTACCCTACAGCCACTTAGAGGGGATCTATGCTCCTCACCCAGCATCAGGACTGGTGCCAACACTAAGAGCTCTGCATCCCCAGTAGGGCTTCCCCCTCTCTTCAGAGGTGAGATGGTGTCCCAGAAGCTGCCTGCCTGTCCCCACCTGGGATTTTCTCTTCCTCACTTCTGCAAGGTGTCCTTCTCCACAAAAGGCTCCAAACTCAGCTCCCGCTCTGGTCCCATGCTGTGGGCCTGCCATGGATTTCACAGCTCTTCCCACTTCCCAGTCCTCCCACATGGGAAGGCCCTCTCAGTGTCTCTCTGAAACACTCCAGCAGGAGCCTTCCTTGTAAGAGACCCTACCCCGGGAGCTTCACAGGGGTCTGTTCACACAGCAGCCTAGTGCTGTTCCCCCAGGAGCCTGATGGCTCCTCTTACAAAGCACCTCCTGCAGCTCCAGCCTCAGCACCCCCTGGTCCTGTTCATTCCATGCCTGTCCCTTCAGTCACCCTGCAGCCCCTCACACCCATCGCAACACTTTCTGGTCTATCAGTCCAGGACCCTCGGACCACAGTGCTTTTCAGGCGGCTCACTCCCTCTCTCGCACCAGTCTCTGCTTCTTGTGAGAACCAATGACACCTCTGTCCAGCAGTCAGACCTCACTCCCTCCCCAAAGTGCCAGGCCCCCACACTCACACTCCTGATCCCTCCATTTGGCTCTACTTTTTGCCCTGGTGCTCAGCTCCTGTACTCTTCCGTGATTCACTCATGTATCCTATCTGTTTTCCTAATTCTGTAAGAGCAGGAATCTCTTTTGTTCAGCTATGTGTCTTAAGTGCCCCCAGTAGAGACCTCTACACAGCAGACACTCAGGAAAAATATGTTGAATGAATCAATGTCCACCATAGGAGAGATATGAGTGTTGCTCCAAGGATGCCATCAGCCCAGCACTCATGTGGGTTGGACCTGGCTTGTAGGCAGCACGCACACAGCCTGGACATGGTTCTGGGTGATGTTTTATGATGCAAAACCTAGAGAGATATTGACAGCAGCAATGCGAGCCTTCTGGGTCATTCTGCTGCCCCAGGAAGGTGCAGCACAATCACTGCCCCTCAAGCACCAAACACACCAGTGGCCAGCCCTGCCTCCTCTTCTCATAAATGCACTCTTGACCTTTGTCTCCCTCCTCCCCCCACTTTCTGAAATATGCTTCAGGGTAACAACTGAAGAATATATTAGTTATAAAAGAAAAATCCCTTTCTTTTAATAGCTGACAAATCTGCTTTCTGAGGAGACATGGTTCTTTTTGCTTTTCTTTATTAAGGATGAAATAATTGACTGATTAAATCATAATAAATTCTCAAACATTTGCCCATGTCAGGAAACAAAGTTGAATTATACCATTTTTTTCCCCAAAGTCTGCAGAAACTTTTAATTCCTTAAAAAATTAATAAAATCTGGTTTCTGGCCAGGATAGGAAAAGGAAATGTCAAACCTCCCCCAGAAAAGCATATTTGGCTGTAACTTGGAATAGCAGAGCCAGAAATCCCATGAGAAAGCCTAATTTTATTGCCCTTCCAGGTTGGTCAAGACTGAAAACAGCTACACTCTAGTCAAACCCTAACCACTGGCACACTGAAGCCCATGCTGCACCCTTTTCATACCTCCATAAAGGAGATGCCAGGAGTAGAGCCTGGATGTCAGACAGTCACACACATAGCTAAGAATACCTAAGGCCTCAATCAATTATGAATTAATTCCAAGGATAAAATGTGGTTAGCCTGACATGCTTTTGAATAATACTGGAAATGGAGACAATGGAAAACAGGGTGGGTTATTATTATTGCCCAAGAAAATGCCATCTTTCCCTTCCAACCTCAATGTTCTAAGAGCTCTGAGAAGTCCACAGTCGTTCTGGGTAAAAGAGATCAGAAAGAGGCCCAAGCAGGAGGCACAGATCAGGATAAAGTTTGGCAATTGGGGTGAACATCCTGAGAATCCAGTCAAATCAAGCTGGTCCCTCTGTAGGCATTCAGATAGACTCTGGCCAGGGGACAGATCAGGCAAGAATCTGATTCTCAGTAGACTGGCAGAACAGTGCTGGTGGGGGGAGAACCTTGACATGATGGCAAGCTGGGCAGGACAATGTTTCCTGGGTCTGGAGCCAGCAGCCAGGGGAGCCTGAAGGAGCAAAATCACTCCAGGTCATAGATGACAAGCAAGATGGACACGACTGACCCTGCTCTCTTCAATTCCACTGGCCAGAGGTGAGCCACTCGCATTTGGAATACATAGGAAACCATCCACATCTTTCATATCCCAGTCTAGACACTGATGTTCTCTAGTCTGAACAATTAACAGCCTCTGAAAGGTCCTCCTGACTTCAGATGCCCCCTCCCTGTACTTCCCAGATTCCAATCCTCCCTACACTCAGCTGAGGATTTTTGAGTTCTCAGGATTAGCCTGCACTGAGTCACAGGCTGTTGCTGCTACTAAGTCACTTCAGTCATGTCCGACTCTGTGTTAACCCATAGACAGCAGCCCACCAGGCTCCCCCATCCCTGGGATTCTCCAGGCAAGAACACTGGAGTGGATTGCCATTTCCTTCTCCAATGCATGAAAGTGAAAAGTGAAAGTGAAGTCGCTCAGTTGTGTCCATCTCTTAGTGACCCCATGGACTGGGGAGGGCTGGCCAAAACCCAGATTGCTGGGGGTGCCTCCAGAGTTTCCAATTCCATAGGTCTGGGGAGGGGCCCAAGAATTTGCAGTTCTATAAAGCTCCTGAGAGAAGTTCTATAAAGTTCTATAAAAAACCCAATGCTGTTGTCCTGGAGACCACATTTTTAGGACTTCTAATGAAAGCTACAAGGTCAGGGCAATGGGACCTCAGGAAGGCAGTCAGCAAAGAATGGAGACAGAAGAGCTTAAGGTCTTCAGAATATACACGCCCAAAACCACCTCCTAGACTAATGATGAAGTGTTAACAGTGTTGATCTCAGTAGTGTTAGTCACTCAGGGGTGTCTGACTCTTTGCAACCCTATGGACTATTTATAGCCTGCCAGGCTCCCCTGTCCATGGAATTCTCCAGGCCAAGAATACCAGAGTGGGTAGTCATTCCCTTCTCCAGGGGATCTTCCCAACCCAGGGATTGAACCCCAGTCTCTGGCATTGCAGGAGGATTCTTTACCATCTGAGCCACCAGGGAAGCCCAAAGCTTTGCGTTGCCCCCTCTGAGGTAGAGCCAGTCCCAAATGAGCACATTTATGCAAGAAATGGTACAAGGGGATTCTAAGAAATGAATAACATGTAAGGAGATGTAGTCACTCATCTTACTTCTGACTTTTGAGAGAGAGGGCAGGGGCTGCACTGAGACAGGAAGGCTGGGTGCCAAGGCCCAAGCTCCAAGAAGCCTCACCCCTTCCACCACCCCCACCCCTGGTCTGTGAAGATTCGCCTCTCCAGCCTAATCTGTGCTTGCTCCTCACCATGGTATATTCTTCTCTCTCTCCCTTCCCAGATTCTGAGCCTATGAAAGCAGAGATCATGCTGTGTTCAACAGAAATCATTGCTGAATTAAGTTGTATGACTTCTGCATGGCCCTAGCCCAGCCACTGAGGTTCTCTGTCTCAGTGAGGGAGGGTTCAATAAAGAAATGGAAAAGCTATTTGGGTTGAAGTCAACACAGCACAAGCTTTATTCAGTAACCAGAGAATGAAGAAGTGAGCACTAACTTCTGTCAACTACAAATTGCCACTTGCCAAGAGCATTTGCCATCTGCCTCTGTGGAGACTGAACCCTGTCTTGTGCTGCTGCAGCTGTTGACCTACGACATGCCTTGAAGGGAGTTCAGGGTGGAGAGTAAGGCACTCTGCTCCAGGGAAACTGGTGGAACAGATATTCAGGCAGATATTTTCAGGAACCAGTCTCATGATCCCAATTCTTATATCTCCCTGTATCTGCTGCTGCTGCTAAGTCGCTTCAGTCGTGTCCAACTCTATGCGACCCCAGACGGCAGCCCACCAATATCTAGAAAAGCACTAAAATCCTTCATGGTGACGACTTTCTCTTGACTAGCAGAAACTTTCTACAAAAAAAGCATGTTCTTGATGGCATATATTCTACCTTTACCAAAATCACATATATTGGCTTCCCCCTACCTCTTTGGAGCAGTTTCTCTGAGCTATCTGCGGTGCCATCACCCTGGCTGCAGTCCTCATTCTGCCCCCAGTAAAACTTAACTCACAACTCTCACTTGTGCCTCTTTTTTTAGTCAACAGCTCAGAGATCACTTTCTTGCCCACCAGAAAAGAGGGACTTAATTTTTACAAGTAAAGACAAAGATAGGGGGAGCAAGACTAATGATGGAGAGGCTTAGGTACTAGTCTACCAGCAGGGATTCTCTTGAGGGAGTGGGATGCCATCTCCTTTGTATCCTATTTTTGGTCCTTAATAGCCCATCATGGCCACTGGTGGGTGTGTCACTTAATACGCTCCTGCTGCTGCTAAGTACTTTCAGTCGTGTCCGACTCTGTGCGACCCCGTAGACTGCAGCCCACCAGGCTCCCCTGTCCCCAGGATTCTCCAGGCAAGAACACTGGAGTGAGTTGCCATTTCCTTCTCCAATGCGTGAAAGTGGAAAGTGAAAGTGAAGTCGCTAAGTCGTGTCCGACCCTCAGTGACCCCATGGACTGCAGCCTACCAGGCTCCTCTGCCCATGGAATTTTCTAGGCAAGAGTACTGGAGTGGGGTGCCATTGCCTTCTCCGACTTAATATGCTAATGTAATAAAAACAGCATTTAATGAGGCCTGACAGACACGACTGAGCAACTGAACTGAACTGAACTGAACTGAGGTCTGTTAGAAGGTCAAGTTCATCACTATCTTGGTCCCAGCTGGTTCCATCTGGTTTTTTTGTTTATAGCTTCCTTATCTCTGAACACTTTAACTTAAAGATTTATATTAACTGTTGCTAAAGGTGGGAATTGATGGATTTTCAGCAAAGTTCTGGAGCAGCTCTGGCAACAAAATCTCTAGTCCTTCATCCCAGAAGAGAACAATGATGTGATGGTGGACATCACCATCATGAGGCTGCCACCTGGTCTCTCCATTCCTTCAACAAGTACTTACTGAACTTGACAAGAAACCAGCCGTCATCACCTAAGTTCCGGGAAACAACAGTGAACAAACCAGTGGGGGCTCAGGGCCAATTAGACCTTGACCGAAAAGAGACCACTAAAGACTACATGTTTGAAGACTGGTCAAAAATGAGAGAAAGGGCTCAGAATATGAGCATCAGGCCAGCAGACATAGGTGAAAGGAAGAAAACCTTTATTGTATGTGAAAGCCCAGAATAAGAGCCAACACACAGGGCATGGAGAGGAAGGAGATGGGACAAAAAGGCATGGATGCTCTGACACAAGGAAGCATAACACTTCACTTGAAACAGAAAGAAAACTGAGCAGATCTGCAACAAAAACATGAAGAAAGGCGATGCCTAGGCCTCCCAGGTGTCACTAACGGTAAAGAACCTGTCTGCCAATGCAGGAGATACAAGAGTCGCAGGTTCAATCCCCAGGCTGGGAAGACCCCCTGGAGGAGTATATGACAACCCAATTGCGTATTCTTGCCTGGAGAATCCCATGGATACAGGAGCCTGCTGGGTTGCAATCCATAGGGTCGCAAAGAGTCGGACACAATGGAAGCAACTTCGCACAGCACACACACAGGACGCAGGGAGGATGAGAACTTGCCTCAGTGGATCTGTGGTGCCAGAGGAACCACTGGATCAGGTTGGGATGCAGCCTCTGGAGCAAGGACACTGTGTCACTCAGCTGAAAAGTGAGGGTAGGAGAACCTGCCTACCTCCTGTCACCCCCAATCCCACAGAAAGTCAGATCACACTGTGGGCAAGGGTACTGTCCTTTGACCTCAGCTGGGAAAACGTAGTGGAAAAAGTCTTTATAAGTAGAATTTCTGCACTTGGCCCCTGTTTTCAGAGTTATTTCTAAGCTAGGCCACTTCCAACGAGGTATAAGGACCAACTCCGAAGACGAACAGCCTCACATCACTCACAGGCCTTTGGAGGTCAAGTCCTGGGCCACTGTCTGCCTCAGTTTCCCTTTTGCCCCACTGTGACTGATCCAGCCCCTACTCTGGAAGAAGGGGAGGCATTTACTATTTTTGTTTTTAAATGTGTCTATGTATTTCCTTCCATCTCATTTTATGATCCATGGGGCCAACGCTGTCTGGCCTGTAGTAGGTGTTTAATAAATATAAAGGAAGAGAAGGGAGGAAGAAAGGAAAGAAGAAAGGAAGGGTGGGTGGCTCAGTAATATAAAGACTTTAAAACAAAGTCAGGAGGAGAATTTGGTGGGGTTAAGTGGAAGGAATCAAGTATTGGATATAAGGGTTTGTTACAAGACTTATTAAGTTCCTTCCAGCCTAATTTTTCATATCTTTGATTTCAAGCCC
Organism: Tragelaphus eurycerus; assembly: GCA_935064755.1. Taxonomy (NCBI): domain Eukaryota; kingdom Metazoa; phylum Chordata; class Mammalia; order Artiodactyla; family Bovidae; genus Tragelaphus; species Tragelaphus eurycerus. Next base: position 19,837,527 of record CAKXYN010000002.1, on the reverse strand, counting down.
TGACAAGGGTTTGAACATTCCAGGGAGTCTTCTTAAGGAATTTGCTACAGATTTGGTGGCATGTGAGATCCTTAACCCCCATGTCTGGGCCAAGAGATGGTTGTCACCTCCCTTAGTTCTCTCCAAGGTCATGGAATTTGGTGTCCCCACATCACAATGAGAAAACGGGCCATGAGATCCAGGCAATGGTGCTCAGCATCTCAAGGGGACAGATCAGAGCTGAGTGCAGTCTCACACATCTGGGTCCAGGACTCCTTCAGCCCTGTGATCTGCCAGAGCTACCTTGTGAGGCTGGGCTTAATTTTGTGTTGATAAAACAGTCAAATGTATAAAGAACTAGCTGAAGTAAAATATAAAATTGCTTCCACTGTGTGATAAAACCTCAGTTTGGTATTATATGTCCCCTCCATCTTGACTTAAACCACCTCCCAGGACCAATATTCTGATTCCTGGGACCTTCAGGACCTGTTATCCTATCACACAGGGAGCTCTTGTAACTCTGGGGTCTGAGCCCTCAGACCAGGTGAGGCAACGATCCCCTCCCCCAGGGCCTCAGTCTGACTGTGAGGCACGAGGGCGGTGGAAGGCTCCTGAGACTGAGAAATGAGTCATCCACACCCAGAGTGCTGCTCATGGCCGCCTTGCCAAGGGCAAGCCAGGGCAGGACTTTTGTCTTATTACTCATGATTTTGGAGGTAAAAAAAGTATAGATGGCTATTTCAGTACTCCACAGATGAATCAAATTTAACCAAATCAGCCCATTTTCAAATAATGAAGAAAGCAAATTTGAAAAAGCAGGGAAGCTATCTGCACCACAGATGGCCATCTTTCACAGATGCCAGATCCTGAAGAAGGGAAAGACCTAGAGTTGGCCCATTGACTCTAAACCTTATTCCCAGTTCAGAGATTGAAAGGCCAGTTAACATTACTGTATTAATACAAACTCTGGGCTGTGAAATAAAAATCCATATTTTATGGCAAGGCATGAAAAATTTAAACATAAAAAGTTTTCTCTGCCCTTTGGCCTCCTCTCTCCCCTCACTGTGTTTTGTGTATCTTCCTTATGGATCAGTCAAACCTCCCCTTGGCAGAAATACATGCTCAACCATAAAGAAAAAGCAACATTCTCCCAGCACCATCAAGACAACTCCTTAAAAGATAATCTTCTTTCATTATCTTGTAAGGTGTCACAATGATCCATGACCCACTACTGGTTAGATTATGTTAAACCGTCAGTACTATACCATGTAGTGTACAGCCCTCTGTCTCTAAAACTTACATAACTGTGCTTTGACCTCTAACCAACCGAATTTTCTGAGAGGCTGTTTCTGGGTTATTAATACAATCTTCAAATTGGCTTGAATAAAATTTTCCATTTTTATCTTAATTTTTTGTGGACAGGACCAAAGTCCCCTCCTCCTCAGTCCTTCAAGGTCGTATTTTAGTCATTCTGGGTAGATTAATGCTGGTTCAGTGGTAAGGAACCCACCTGCCAATGCAGGAGATGCAGATTCGATCCCTAGGATGGGAAGATCCCATGGAGAAGGAGATGGCAACCCACCCAGTATTCTTGCCTGGAAAATCTCATGGACAGATAAACCTGGCAGGTACAATCCATGGGATTGCAAAAGAATCGTACACAACTTAGCAACTAAACAACATTTGCATTCACTTTTGCATTCAACACTGTAATCGCTCAGATCCTAAACTCATAGAGCAAACACCATGGGACACTTAGCGGGCTTCCATGTCTTGGCTATTGACTCTGGCTCACTGATTTCCTCTGCATTCAGCCTTGACCTAGGACAGATCACTGAGGACACTTCTGTGTCAGCCCTGCATAGTGTGGGTGGGTTTCATCTAATTAGTTAAAGGCCTGAATAGAAGAAAGACTGTCCTTCCCTAAGCAAGAGGGAATTCTGCCAGCAGACAGCCTTTGGACTTGAACTACAAGAATTGCAAATTTCTAGTCCAGCCTGCCAGCCCACCCTGTATATTTTGGACTTGCCAGTCTTTATAGTTGTATAAATCAGTATAGATGAGATAGAAATTGATTAGTTCTTTTTCTCTGAAGAATACTGGCTGATATACCCAGCCAGTTATTCAAGGCCCTGAGACCTGGCTTAAAGCATGGGGACTCCACCAGCAAGTTTATCTAAGAATGTATTAGAGTATTAAAGAAGGCAGAAACAGCCAATGAAGTTCCAGGCTTGAACATGCCCCCTTGCATTGCAAATGGTTCCAAAGTCCCTTTCCAAATGTAAACCCCAGATTAAACACATTTACTTTCAGTGCCTACTGATCTAATGCTGTGGAAGCCCTGTCCTCATACCACAATCCAAGGAGACTGGCCATTCTACCGGAACCCCAGACAGTGGAGCTATGACTGAAGCCAGAAATGTGAGAAGCAGGACAAATTTCAGCCTATCCCATTCATGATCCCAGTGGGGCACTGAGATCTATGGCAGCCAGGACAGCTGTGTGTGAGGCCACAGCACAGTTCTTCAGACAAGGAAATTCTCCCTCATGATGATCCAACAAAACTTGATGCCTGTCCTCCCATCCCTATGTTTGATTAAAATCTGAGAAACTGCTTTTTGAACACCCATTGGAGGAGATAAAGGACATAACCATCAACTATTTATTAAGCATCTACTATATTCACAGCACTTGCTATGACTAAGGAGTAATCATATAATACACCTTCATATTGAGTTCTCCAATATAGTTTGCTATTTGATATTAACAACAGTGGGGCTTCACAGGTGGCAATAACGGTAAAGAAGCCACCTGCAAATGCAGGAGAAATAAGAGACACAGATTCGGTTCCTGGGGAAGATCCCCTGGAGGAGGGCATAGCAACCCACTCCAGTATTCTTGCCTGAAGAATTCCTATGGACAGATGAGCCTGGCAGGCTACAGTCCAAAAGGTCGCCAAGAATTGGACATGACTGAAGCAACTTAGCACACATGCATATTAATAACAGTACTCTGGGAATAAAGGATAAAATCACATTTTATATAATCATATTTCACTGAGTTCTAGAGAGTTTAAATCTATTTGTACAACATGAGGAAGCTAGAACTTGAATTCAAGTAATAGTTTTAACCCTACCCATGAGAATTTTACTAGCGTGAATTTGTCTTCAATGGAAGAAGCACTGCAGATTGAATCTGCATATTAATTAACCCAAATTCATCATTGTCAGGCCTCCACATGCTTCCAGTCTCCTGGCCTGAGTTTGAGGGATTTTTTATATTACCTATTTGGGGGGAAAAAAGCCTTTTGTAAGCAAAGAAATTTTGCAGAAAGCTATCTAGTCCTTATGAATCCATGAGAAATATATCAGAAATAGAAAAAAAAAGTTAAGTAACTATTCCTTCTTTAATACTCACGGTAACTGTGTCAAGTAGGAATTATTGTCCTATTCAGTAAATGAGAAATCTGAGATTCTATATAGCTTTGTTACCATGAGTAAAAAGATTTAGAAAGTGGTTACTGGATCCAAAATGCAAAATCTTGTCCCACCCTCTACTCAACAATAGACTAAAAAATCAATCTTGCTTTTACTCACAGGTTTAAAGGCAGAAATTTTAAAAAGCTCCATTGAAATCAATAATTTATTCTTAATATGAATATTCATTAGACTGTTTCCTAACCATCTGCTTCCTTATTCCACTGATTTGTAAGCCCCTCCAAGTCTACTTAAAAGACCACTCATCATCCATATTGGCACTCTGCATAGCTCTAGCACAGTCCTGGGAGGTGGAAGGTACAGGGGAAAATAGCTCTTTGAATCCCCAAAGATATGAGTCTGCATCCCAGCTTCTCTCTTTATGACTAATATGTCACTGGACAAGCTCTGCATCCTCTGTGTCTTCTCTGTAATGTGAGGTCATCCTAGCACTTGCCTGCTGACCTCTCAGGGTTCAATAAAGTAAGCCTTTTGGAAACTGTAAAGCTTTCTATGTTTGTTTACTCTGGTGGGAACTTAGCAAATAATTGCTAAACCGACATCAATAATTAATGAAACTTAAGGAACAGTTAATGGAATTTTTGTCTAGAAAACAAGTAATACATTTTACACAATATTTTAAATTATATTTTTGTAGTCTTTTTTATTTATAGCATGGTAAAATATGGACCTAAAACAAAAGTATTAATAACCTAGCCTAGTTAAATACAATATGATTGAGCAAATTGTCCCTGTGAAATTTATGAATGAACAGAAAAAATAGACATTTTGTGAAAGACTTCAAAACCATGACTTGGTTCCACTTGTTCTAATCTAAATTCTAATCTAAATAACCAATATCAGCCCAACATTTGAATGAGTGAATTCTTCAAGATTTTCCCTGACGAATATTATTTGCTCCTAAAAAATTTCTTTTACCCATGAATTGTAGTCCTGTGTATGTAATCATATTTTTAAATTTGATGAATATAGCAACAACTCTTATCAAGACACAGTCAATGGTCTATCTTTCTAAGATGTGAGAATAAAGCCACAAGCCTGTTATTTGTCAAAACCGTGACCATCTACAACAGCTGTTTAGGGTGAGCAAGTTCATTAAGCCGTGAGGTTCCGATTTTGCTCCACCTGTTTTGAGTTTTCTTATAACTGCACGTGCTTCTGTCCATAAATTTCAGGAATCCTATTTTGGCTCTCAGACTTCCTGCAAGGGGGATTGTAATGAAGTTATACAATTAAGTAGTCTGACAAAAGCTTTGTCCCCACAGCTGCGAATTATAGGCTATCATCTATTCCAATGTAATACGAACCTTATGGGTCCCTTGAGTGCAATTTCTATGGCCACGAAAGTCTCCTATAACTGGTGTCTAGTTCCACATAGAAAAGCAATTTTTTAAACTTTGAATATAAACATTGCTAATATACCATGCTAATTGATACTTGTTATATCACTGTATTCTGAACCAAGGGAAAAATAAGCAATTTTTTAGACAAATCAAAGACATATTTATAAACAGATAACTTTTTTGATTTTAATACAAGACTTAGAATGTACATTTCTGAGAAGATACATTTTCAAATGACAAATTTAAATTAAGAGGTTTTTTTCCTCCTTACTATGGGAGAAATTCTATGATTTGGGGAAAATAAATCCAAAATATAGTCTCACTTTAATATTTTGGAACAATCTTCATTATTCTGCTACTAAATCTAAAAGTACTCTGTGTGTGTGTGTGTGTGTGTGTGTGTGTGTGTGTGTGTGTGTGTAAAGAAGGAATGACAATTCTCAGAAAATGACCCCTGAAATTTAAATTACAGGTTAAAATTTGTATTCTATTTTATTCATGACTCATAGAACTTTCAAACTGAAAGCGTGTTTATGTTTCATTTACTTGATCAAGACATGGAATCAAGATTCCCTAAATGACACCCATGAAACATTTTTCCAATGCCCATCTGGTTGTCCCAACAGTGGAGAAATGTCTATCCCTTGGACTTAATTCCCAGTCAGCCCACTGGCCACAATCAATCAGAGGCTGGAGGTCAAGGAAGCCCAGTAATGCCATCTGAAGTGGTCGGTCTGGTCAGAAACAGAACAGGAGTGGCCAAAGGAGAACATTCAGCAAAAGCCAAATGTCCCTACAGCCATGTATGTTAGGGATTAAACAGGTTTTGGAATTCCTGTCCAGACTTCACTCTCATATAAAGGGTCTGGGGCCTAAGGGAGGAATGTTGTCTCCCCGGGTTCACCTGGAAAGACAGGCAAGGCAGGTTTTAAACCCCTAGAGCTATAAAACTTCGTCATGCTTTAGATGGACTTGTATCACTTTCTTTTAGGGCAGGGATGATTAGTCTGCTGTTGTGACAGAAGGCAGTGAAGTGTCCCCACATAAAGCATATCCAAAAGCTCTTGTGAATTATCCCAATGAGTGAAATAGTCAGAGCCTACCTCCCCATTTCAGAAGGCAAGCTGTCTTGATTTGAGGATCAAGGAGACAATCAGTGCTCTAAAAACAAGTTTAATTCTTTTTAAAGAGCCAAAGTTTGTGTCTTACCCTTCTTCATTTGGAAACTGAAAAAATACAATGACGGGAAAATGAGAATTTTATTTGCAAACCACATTTCAATTAAAATAGAATAAAAAGATTCCATTTTAAAATATGACATAAAATGTGTTAGTTATGTTTTGTGGATGTGAACTCAGAAATTCATTCATTTAGTCATTGTTTCCAAGTGCCCACCAGAGTAAACAAACAGAATGTGTCATAGTTTACACACTCATTGTTTTCAAAATATCAAAGGGTTCAAAGATAAACCCAAGAGCCTAACAGACACATGATGATAAAACAGAGAAAAGATAACTTAGAAATGAGTGCAGCAAATATAAATACTGGTAAACTTTAAAAACAGACAATTCTTTGTGTCCTGACAAATATAGCTAAAATTAAACAGAAATAAACATTTAAAACAATTAAAGATAAAATGCTAGATAGGGAAAATAAACAAAGGAGTTTCATGAATATGTAATGGTGTAACTGTAGAAACAAACATTGTAAATGTAATGGGAAAAAATTGAAAACAATTCAAGAAAATTTTTCATGAGACAAATCCAGTCATTAAAACAACACTCCATCTCAGGAGTAGTTTTCATAGGGCAAACCATATCTACAAACATATTAATAAACTGACTGGACTTCAAAGGCACAAATGAATATTTGGGGCACATAAGAATCAATGGATCACAATAAATTGTGGAAAATTCTGAAAGAGATGGGAATACCAGACCACCTGACCTGTCTCTTGAGAAATCTCTATGCAGGTCAGGAAGCAACAGTTAGAATGGGACATGGAACAACAGACTGGTTCCAAATAGGAAAAGGAGGACGTCAAGGCTGTATATTGTCACCTTGCTTATTTAACTTATATGCAGAGTACACCATTAGAAACACTGGGCTTGATGAAGCACAAGCTGGAATCAAGATTTCTGGGAGAAATATCAATAACCTCAGATATGCAAATGACACCACCCTATGTATGGCAGAAAGTGAAGAACTAAAGAGCCTCTGGATGAAAGTGAAAGAGGTGAGTGAAAAAGTTGGTTTAAAGCTCAACATTCAGAAAATTAAGATCATGACATTTGGTCCCATCACTTCATGGCAAATAGATGGGGAAACAGTGGAAACAGTGGCTGACTTTATTTTTATGAGCTCCAAAACTACTGGAGATGGTGATTGCAGCCATGAAACAAAAAGACACTTATTCCTTGGAAGGAAAGTTACGACCAACCTAGACAGCATATTAAAAAGCAAAGACATTACTTTGCCAACAAAGATTTGTCTAGTCAAGGCTATGGATTTTCCAGTAGTCATGTATGGATGTGAGAGTTGGACTATAAAGAAAGCTGAGTGACAAAGAATTGACGCTTTTGAACTGTGGTGTTGGAGAAGACTCTTGAGAGTCCCTTGAACTGTAAGGAGATCCAGCCAGTCCATCCTAAAGGATATCAGTCCTAAAAGTTCATTGGAAGGACTGATGTTGAAGCTGAAACTCCAATACTTTGGCCACCTGATGCAAAGAGCTGCCTCATTGGAAAAGACCCTGATGCTGGGAAAGATTGAAGGCAGGAGGAGAAGAGGACAACAGAGGATAAGATGGTTGGATGGCATCACCGACTCAATGGACATGAGTTTGAGTAAACTCCAGGAGTTGGTGATGGACAGGGAGGCCTGGCATGCTGCAGTCCATGGGGTCGCAAACAGTTGGATATGACTGAGCAACTGAACTGAACTGAACTGAACTGACTGAAGAAGCAAATTGTCTATAAAGGAGACAGACAACAAAGATATACTCAACCACCATCATAGTGAGAGAAATGTAAGTTGAAAAAACAATGAAATGTGATTGGTTTGTAAAAATTATATATATATATACACATGTATATATATATATAGTTTTTGTCCAGGAATTTCATTTCTAAAAATTTACCCAACACATATAATGCCACACATGAGAAGTTAGGTATCTACACTGGTACTTATGACAGTCACTTTTTTTCTTAATCCAGCTAGATAGGGTAACAACCTAAATATTCATCTTAGGAAAATGATAAAATCAATTATAAGCAGTTTGTAGAAAGGAATTCTAAGAAGCCATCAACAGAATGCTGTCATTGCATAATTGTCATGTCCAGTGTGTTTATTACCTTTGTATTATCCAAATGGTACACAGGAAGCTAATAATGGAGACTGTCCCCAGAAAAGGGGCACAGTGACTGTGTAACAGAGTAAGATCTTATGAGACTTTCCCAGGACAGACCCCTCTCCATGTCCTCTGCCTGTTTCCTGTCTGTATAAAATCTTTAGTCACGGAATAAATTTAATCAGAAAAAAATGAGAAAATGCAGAAGTAAAGGAAAGCAGTCAAATAAGAGCAATAATAACAGTTTATTAAACAAATCAAGGATCTTTAGTTCCTCCTTAAGGGCTATAAATAATATTAAGAGCTGCATCCTTTGAGCTGTTTTATAAATACTGAAAACCCCACCACGTAGAAGAAATTAACTACATAATGACCAGATTGTAGCCATGACATAAGCTGTCACAATTCTGAGAACTGGCCTCAAAGAAATAAGAACAAAATCAACCCTCAAACTGAACATTAATTGTACTTAATCAAGATGATGCTGATCAGACCACAGCATGACCAATTTCAAGGTGATTGTCAGTGCTGACTCCACTGCTCTACACATAGCCCCTCCTTCTGCCTATACATCCCTGAAACTCTCCTTTAAAAACTCTTGTCCCCTGATCAACAGTGGAAGTTAGTTCTTTGGTACATAAGTCCACCTCCTCCCCAGGATTGCTGGCTTCCTCAATAAAGCTATCTTTCTCTTTACCCAACACTTGTCTCTCAGCATTGGATTCTTAAGCTATGAGCAGCCAACCCTGACTTCAGTAACAGCTGGGACAATGGCAGAAGCTGATATTTGTTCCATCTTTTACATTTTGTGTCATTCACATATGTAGTGGACAGTGGCCCAGAAACACAGTGAGTCAAGTAGAATGTAATACCACTGGTTTGTAAAAATTAAAGTTCTTAAGTAGCATGATGGCAGGAAGAATTTAAAAGCAATCAGCCAGTGACTCCAGCTCTGTGACATTTGTGCTACAGAGGTGACACCCACTCTGGCCACAAGTTCCCCTTAGTAAATTCAGTACACGATGATCTCGTGGTTGGAGAAAGTTCCAGATATGAGCCCTGCTGATGACTCCACACCATGGGTAAAGTGCTACTCGGCTTTGCAGAAATTCCTTCTTTGGAATTCTGGTTGATTTGCCCTAAGGATCTCATTTACTTTCTCTTACTCAAGGGTGAGATCACCCAGGAACGTGGGGAGGCATCATGTATTTTCTCTCCACTCCATTTGGAAAGCTCCCTAACAAGCATTACTAAGGCCAGCCTTGCCTAACTGGTGAAATCCCATTAATCTCTTGCCTGGGGCACTAAAGCTCCAATGACAGGTGAGTGTGGGGAGTAGAAATGCAGGTTTCTGTGTAGTTACAGCTGCCTTGGCTGTGAAGCAGGCAATGCCAGGAGGGTGCCGCCCTGGAAGGCTCCAGGTGCCTTGCTTCTGCTCCAGGCAACACACATCAGCAGGCAGTGCTCTGGAGGGGAGGTGGCCCCTCCCACGCACGTACATGGTGGGAATAGTAACTCACCCCAGTGGAGAACTTTAGGTTTCACAACCACCACAAACTGCTTTGGGCCTCATCAGAGAAGCTGCTCTTACTCCACAAAGTTAGCTGCTGAGGTCAGGAAACACCGGCAAGGTCCACTTTGTGAAGAAAGCCCTGTACTTGGTTCCAGGTTGGGAGAGCAGAGATATAGCACCCATGTTACAATGTGGACCCCAATTTCAGAAGCACCAAATGACATACCTCACATGACACTACCTGGAATGGATTAACTTTGATCCCATGAGGAAAAAACAAGACCCGACACTATGAGCAGCTGAAAATGGCAAATATTTGTGGGAGATGCCCACATTACATAAGAAGAGATATCTAAAATCTAAAATGTCCTAGAAACACACAACCCGTGTTAATGACTAAGTCTGAAAAAAGTGTGATTGAGACTGACAAAGTGTGAATTGGCAAAAGAAAAAAAGTGCTGGTAGCTTGCCTTTGCTGATGTGGCACCTACTTGCTGGGTGCTGATAAGTCTAATACTCACTTGGACAGAACAGATTAGAGAAAGACAGAATCCTGGACAGACTGATTCTAGGAGGACTGTGAATAAAATTTCACTAACACAAGATATTCAGTGATAAAATTCAAATGTGTAACATCATTAATTGTCAGAAAAACACAAATGTCCTGATATATTGTCTAGAGTGGCTGAAATTCACAGCACTTGCCATGTCAAGCCTAGGTGAAGACCTGGTGGAAGTGAAAAATGCCTCTTTGATCAAGTTTGACAATTTTTCCTAAAGTTAAATACAGTTTCCATGTGAGCTAGAAATTCCACTTCTGGATGTTTACCCAAGTGAAATTTTAAAAATTCTCAAAAAGTCTTGCACACAAATCTTCAAAATAAACTTCCTTCAAATCACGAAGGATGAAAACAAAAGACATTCCCTGCCTGTAAGAATCATGAGAAGGTTTTGCTTGCTAACATCTCCAGATCTCCCTTCCCTAGATCATAGTGAGACATACATGAGTACCTGTCTTCCTTTTATGTTTATCTGGGGTTTAGGGTCATATGCATACAAGCTAAAGACAAAATGTACAATAAAAATCTGTCTAAGCATTAAAATGAAAGTTTTCCCCAAAATGTCAAGACAGAAAATTCCAAAGGTAGACCATCATGAAACTTTTCCAGGGAAAGTTCAAAATAGCTTTTTTAATACACACACACACACATTTATATATGTTGAAGCCTTGTTACTGAGTTTAAACATTTAGATTAAAAATGAGAAACTTAAATACCTATAAGCAAGCAAGTGGATAAAAAGTCTACCTATATCTACACAATTCAATACTTGTTCAGCCACTAAGTCACGTCTGACTATTTGCAACCCCATGGACTGCCACACTCCAGGCTTACTTGTCCTTCACTGTCTCCCAGAGTTTGCTCAGATTCATGTCAGCTGAGTCAGTGATGCCATCTAACCATCTCATCCTCTGTTACCTCTTTCTCTTGCCCTCAATCTTTCCCAGCATTAGGGTCTTTTCCAATGAGTAGGCTCTTCGCATAAGGTGGTCAAAGTATTGAAGCTTCAGCTCCAATGCTAGTCAGTGAAAACAAGAAACTATGAAGGGCACACTAACATGAGTCTTTAAAACATCAGGCAGAGTGATAGAAGTTAAGCTTTTATACATTTATTTGCTAGTTAGTTGGTTTGCCTGACAGAATATCAGTTCAGTTCAGTTCAGTCACTCAGTCATGTCCAACTCTTTGTGACCCCAAGGACTGCAATATGCCTGGCTTCCCTGTCCAACACCAACTCCCAGAGTTTACTCAAACTCATGTCCATCAAGTTAGTGATGCCATCCAACCATCTCATCCTCTGTCGTCCCCTTCTCCTCCCGCCTTCAATCTTTCCCAGCATCAGGGTCTTTTCAAATGAGTCAGTTCTTCACATTAGGTAGCCAAAGTATTGGAGTTTCAGCTTCAGCATCAGTCCTTCCAAAGGATATTCAGGGTTGATTTCCTTTAGGTTGACTGGTTTGATCTCCTTGTAGTCCAAGGGACTCACAAGAGTCTTCTCCAACACCACAGTTCAAAAACATCGATTCTTCGGTGCTCAGCTTTCTTTATAGTCCAACTCTCATATCCATACACGACTACTGGAAAAACCATAGTTTTGACTAGTCGGACTTTTGTTGGCAAAGTAATGTCTCTGCTTTTTAATATGCTGACTAGGTTGGTCTAGGATATGTGTTTTCTAAATTAGAGACAGACTTTTAATTACTCTCAGAATACCTTGAGAGTTCCCCAAGCCCCCATTCCCTACGGACTAATGTCACGACAGCAGTGACAGCTGTGCATAAAGTGGGATGTGTGCCCTGGAAGAGGAGCTCCAAAGTTACAAATGTGTTGTTGTCGTTCAGCTGCTCAGTCATGTCCAATTCTGTGACCCAATGGACTGCAGCATACCAGGCTTCCCTGTCCAACACCAACTCCTGGAGCTTACTCAAAATGTCCACTGAGTCGGTGATGCCATCCAGCCATCTCGTCCTCTGTCATCCCCTTCTCCTCCTGCCTTCAATCTTTCCCCAGCAACAGGTCTTTACAAATGTATAATTTTGGTCTATAGACATTGCTTCCCACCCTCCCCCTTGGAGAAAAAGAGAGAGAAACCTCATCTTTCTGATGTAGCCAGGTCTTCTCTGGGAGGCAAAGGCAAAGGCTTTAGGTCCATTACCTTCTGGAGCATAAGCTAGTGGCTCCAGAGGAGAAACTCTGTGAATGTCTCTGAAGTGGTTCCTGGGCTCTTACCTTCCCAGCATGGTTGCATCCTTTAACCCTGGCAGGCAGGACATTTTCCACAAAAGCCCTTATCATGTGAAAACTTGAAAATACTCACAGGGCATTGCTTTCTGACAGAAGCCAAACATAAGAGACTCCATGTCCCATAATTCTATCTTTATGAAATTTAAAACAGTGAAGGCAACATACAAGGACAGAATCTAATCAGTGGTTGTCTGGGACCCATTGCATGAAAAAGGCACAAAGAAAATTTTTGAGAGGCTAGAAACATTCTATACCTTGATTTCAGTAGTAATTTCACCTCTGTAATATTTGTCAAAACTCATCAAGCTGAACACTTAAAACTGAAGTAGTTCTACTGATGCTTCAGTAACTTTGAAGTAACTTTGCCCATGAGCCTAGATTGCACAGAGTCCATCTGAGGTGTTTCTATGAAGATCATTGGGCACCTTCCAGCTGCACTGCTCAACACCCATATTTATACATAACTCTTTCTCTTTTGTGAGTGCCAAGTCACTTCAGTCGTGTCCAACTTAGCAACCTTATGGGCTGTAGCCTACAAGGTTCCTTTGTCCATGGGATTCTCCAAGCAAGAATACTCAAGCAGGTTTCCATTCCCTCCTCCAGGGGATCTTCCTAACTCAGGGATCAAACCCACAAGTCTTATGTTTCCTGCATTGGCCGATGGGTTCTTTACCACTAGCACCACCTGAGAAGCCCAGCTCTTTCTCATCCCTCATCAGTTCACACATATATGTGATTCATGTGCTCGGCAGTGTATTCATAAAGTGCTGCTGTAGCATAGGCACCAACAACTAGAGTCTTCTATCTTCCATTTCTTATACATTCAGGCCTTCTCCTTAGCACATGTTCTTTGCAATAATAGTAATATCTCATTTGTTGAGCATGCTACCCTGCAGGGATGGTTCTATCATCTCTACCACTCTATCTATAGATATAGGAATATGTCAGTAGGAAAGCTAGGGGTCTGCATCACAGTCTCTCCATGTCTAAGAGTTTACTGAGCTCTTCCTTTCCATTTTTATATATTTCCTTAGTTAAATTTTAGCTTTTGTCATACGACCTTAAAAGTGATGACAAAAGTGCAGAGTCTCTAAATTTGCACAGAGGAACGTTTAAGCATACTGGTCTTATTGGTCTTTTCATTTGTGCTAAAAGGCGGAAATCAAGCCATATTCTCCAGCAGTGAGTGATATATCAATGCAAAATATCTTTTAAATATTTTCTATACAAAGGTAATATATTGCCATTTAGGAACATTTCAGTTCAGTTCAGTAGATACATTTAGAAGATGTATTAATAGAAAAAGAGGAGGGAATATACATCCACAGCATATACTCAAGCATTTAGAAATCAGTTTCTCCTAAAGGACTCATGGTTTGTATGCTAGTTTTCCCCTCCCCAACCCCTGACTTCTCCAGCGATTGCTTCATTTCTCTGCTTTGCAGACTCCTCTGTCCCATGAGCCCAGGAGAAGTCATCACTCTTTGTGCCAGCAATCAACATCATTTAAGGCTTTCAGAGGGTGAGAACTGTTGAGTTAGAGACTTGTCATCTCATGTTTCACGTAGAGATAAGGCATGACCCAGACTTAATCCACCATGCTAATTTCATATCGTTCTTTAGTCTGGAAAAACCTTCTTCACTCCAGCTGCCTGCTATTCATGCTCATACCCATCATCACTCGCTTTACTTGCTAACAGAAATCTAAAGTCTGCATCCATTTATCCCTCAGGAGTTGCAGAACTCCTTCTTTTGAGGGAATCCTGTGGACTGGGGAAGAATCGGGCATAAATGCCATATGTGAGGCATAAGCACAGAAACACTGATACAAGGCAGAAAATTACTGGTAGATTAACAATAAGTGGAAAGAACAACTCTGAAATAACTATAAATGCACACTGGGATTGAATGGTTAAATAAAGGGATGGCAGATGGTGGGAGTCAAGTTTCTCGCTGTTGGAGTGGAAGTTTCAGACAAGCAAGAGGGGAAGGCTAGAATGATCCATGTGAAATGGATTACAGTTGGCGACATCAGCTAACTTACCTTCAGATCAGATCAGTCGCTCAGTCGTGTCCGACTCTTTGCAACCCCATGAACTGCAGCACGCCAGGCCTCCCTGTCCATCACCAACTCCCGGAGGTCACTCAGACTCACATCCATCGAGTCAGTGATGCCATCCAGCCATCTCATCCTCTGTCGTCCCCTTCTCCTCCTGCCCCCAATCCCTCCCAGCATCAGAGTCTTCTCCAATGAGTCAACTCTTCGCATGAGGTGGCCAAAATACTGGAGTTTCAGCTTTAGCATCATTCCTTCCAAAGAAATCCCAGGGCTGATCTCCACTTAATATAATAAAAATACAGATGGACACATAGAGAAGGGTTTATAGAGAAATGAGCACACGTGGTTCACAGTGCTTATTTTCTTTCTTTCTTTTCTGTGAGTTAAAACTCAAAGCAGCCTCATTCAAGTAGTTTCAACAAACTCACACACTTAGCATCCAAATCTTGGTTTCTAACACGATTCTCTAATAAAAGAAGCCACGGGTCCTCAGAGAAACGACCAGCTCTAGGGCCAAGGCAGGAAATACCCAAGACAAGCCTGGAACCCCTTGCAGCACCAGAAAGTAAAGAAGTGCTAAACGCAGTAATGACAACTGCAACAACAAACTCAATGATGGGGCTGTGTCGGAGGGACAGAAAACCTGCTGAAAAGCTCCCAACAGCCAAAGTTAAAACCATTTGAGAACATAGTTAAGTAATATTGGATCATCCTTCTCAATAGGAAATAAGCCAACATGAGTTCACACTGTTAAAAATAAAAGATTGAATAAATAAACAAATGAGGGAGAAGAGACACATCTCCTATGCAGAAGCACTCAAACTAATTTACGTAGATTCTCTGCCCTCAAGGGGGCAAGCATAAATGCCCCTCCTTAAGTGTGGGCTGAGCACAGTGGTGTCCTACCAAAGAATAGAGCATAGACGGTTAGCAACAAAGAATAACTTTACGAAGGAGAAATGACAGGACCCGACCTCAGCCGGGTAGTCAAGAGCACACCACTACTGAGCATGTATCCTGAGGAAACCACAATTCAAAAAGACACGTGTATCTCAGAGTTCATTACAACACTGTTTACAGTAGCCAGGACATGGAAGCAACCTAGATGTCCACCGACAGATGGATGGATAAAGATGTGGTACACATATAAAATAGAATACTACTCAGGAGTAAAAAGATGGTTGGATGGCATCACTGACTCAATGGACATGAGCTTGAGAAAACTCCAGGAGATAGTGAAGGACAGGGAAGCCTGGTGTGCTATAGTCCATGGGGTCGCAAAGAGTCGGACACGACTCAACGACTGAACAACGACACCCATAGAAAAGTAACTAATCTGAGTTAGTGGTAGTGAGGTGGATGAATCTAGAACCTGCTATACAGAGTGAAATGTCAGAAAGAGAAAAACAAATATTGTATACTAATAATGCATATAATGGAATCTAGAAAAATAGTAGTGATGAACTTGTTTTCAGGGAAGAAATGGAGACACGGATGTAGAGTACAGACTTGTGGACATAGCAGGGGAAGGAGAGTGCAGGATGAATTGGAAAACTAGCATTGACATATATATA
The DNA here is from genome assembly GCA_935064755.1 of Tragelaphus eurycerus. NCBI lineage: Eukaryota > Metazoa > Chordata > Mammalia > Artiodactyla > Bovidae > Tragelaphus > Tragelaphus eurycerus. The sequence continues at coordinate 19,821,406 of CAKXYN010000002.1, read as the reverse complement.
CTATCATGTGTAAAACTGACAGAGAAGGCGATGGCACCCCACTCCAGTACTCTTGTCTGGAAAATCCCATGGAGGGAGGAGCCTGGTAGGCTTCAGTCCATGGGATGGCGAAGAGTCGGACATGACTGAGCGACTTCACTTTCACTTTTCACTTTCATGCATTGGAGAAGGAAATGGCAACCCACTCCAGTGCTCTTGCCTGGAGAATCCCAGGGACGGGGGAGCCTGGTGGGCTGCCGTCTATGGGGTCGCACAGAGTCGGACACGACTGAAGTGACTTAGCAGCAGCAGTGTAAAATAGGTAACTAGTGCCTGGTGCTCTGTGATGACCTAGAGGGTTGGGACAGGGAAAGGGCTCAAAAGGCAGGGAATATATGTATAATTAAGATGATTCACATTGTTGTATTGCAGAAACCAACATAGCATTGTAAAACAATTGTCCTACAATTGAAAAAAAAAGGAAAATAGTAAAAAAAAAAAAAACAAAACCTCAATCCTTATTCTTCCTATTAAAAAAAAGATCACAGCAGCAGTGACAAGTCATGTTGACAGCTGGTACCCTTGACATGGAGTGGTGAGGAAGGCACTCTTCCTCTGCTGTTCTCAGGTTAGCTGTGAAGAAACTCAGCTACTTATCCAGTGTCACAGAGCAGATTCTGGGTAATGCATATATGAGTGTGCTTATTTTATAGCATTTGCTTTACTTTTCTATATTTGAGCATTCTTACTGATAAAAACAATCATGTCTGGCTCAAAAAAACACAACAGCAGAGAAACTAATAAAGAGAAAGATCTCACATCTACATTTAGTCACCAGCCCCCAACATTACTGGTATTTAGGGACATTTTCTCCTTCTTCATTAAAGTTTGGAGTAGGGAATGAGTTCTGACCTCCCACGGCCACAGAAGCTGACTACTCAGAGTCTCCCTGGTCCCCTGGACCTGGGCTCCACTAGGGTCCACTCAGGAACCCCAGGGAAGATAGAAAGCATCCCTCTCTTTTCAGGATCAGGAGACCTTCTTTCTACCCCAAGAAGAGGTCATGTAAGAGTGATGCAAAACCATATTTATCCATTCATTCATTGTTGAACACTTTGGGTTGTTTTTACTTTGGAGTCATTATAAACAAAGCTGTGTGCCTTGAACACTTGTATATATTAATAAATTTTATATAGATATAGATTTTTATTTATCTTGGGTAATTACCTAAAAATAGAGTTTCAAGATTGTATTGTATGGTAAGTGAATGGTTAAAAGAAACAGCAAAATTGTTTTCCACAATGTAGTATCATCTTATAACCTTAAAAGAGATTTTAATACTTTTTTAAGTATTAAAAGAGATCTAATACTTTTAAATTTTAGTCATTCTAGGGAAAGTTTAGTATTTCCCACATACATAGTCAAATGATTTCAACAAGGTTGCCAAGACCATTCAGTGGTGAAAAGACAGTCTTTTCAGCCAATGGTACTGGTAAAACTGAATATTCACATGTAAAAGAATGAAATTGGATCCCTACCTAATTCCATATATAAAATTAAGTCAAAACAGAGCCATGACTTTAATGTACTAATAAGACCCAGGTCTATAAAGCTATTGGATTAAAATAAGGCAGTAACTTCATGACATTGGATTTGGCAGTGATTTCTTGGATATAACACTAAAGGCATAGGCAGTAAAAGAAAAAACTGGACAAACTAGATCTCAGTGGAAAAAAATTGTTTTCAATTTTGTACAATCAAAAGACACTATCAACAGAGACCCCACAGGCAAAACACAGACTGGGAGAAGATATATGCAAATCACTTATCAAATAAGGAATTAATATCCAAAATAAAGAACTCCTAAAACTAAAATCCTTCGTGCTAGGCTTCAACAGTACATAAACTGAGAACTTTCAGATGTATAAGCTGGATTTAGAAAAGGCAGAGGAACTACTTCTGCTTCACTGACTATACTAAAGCCTTTGACTGTGTGGATCACAACAAACTGGAAAATTCTTGAAGAGACAGGAATAACAGACCACCTGACCTGCCTCCTAATAAACCTGTATGCAGGTCAAGAAGCAACAGTTAGAACTAGACATGGGAACAACAGACCGGTTCAAAATTGGAAAAGTAGTATATCAAGCCTGCTTATACTGTCACCCTGCTTATTTAGATACAGATTTTTGTTTATCTTACATATGGTTACCCAGTTTTTCCAACACTGTTTGTTGAGAAGACAATTTTTCCCCAATTAATTACACTGACAGCTTTGTCAAAAGTCAAAGGGATCTGTTTCTGTACTTTCTATTCTGTTCCACTAATGGACAAGTTTACAGTTCCCACCACACACTGTCCAGGCTGCCATCAGTTTATGATGAGGCTTGAAAGCACATAGAGTGATCCCTTTAACTTCACTCCTATTTTTCAAACATTTGGGATATTCTGCATTATTTGCATTCCATTCTAATTTTTGAATCAACTTGTCATTTATAAAATGAAAAAATAATGATATTTTAATTGGAATTTCTTTGAATTGGAGAGTAAAGAATTAAAATCTTAACCATGTTGACTCTCCCAATGCATTAACATGGTATATCTCTTTATTAAGACCTTCTTTCATTGTTCTTAATAATATTTTTTTACCTGGAACATAATTTGCTAAATATATTCCCAATTAGATTATTTTAAGTGGTATTATTTTTTTAGCTTCAACTGCAGTTGTTCTTTGCTATACTATGTATGTTAACTTTTGTGTATAAACTTCATACCTGTGTCCTTGCTGAACTCACATGCTAGGTTTAATAGAATTTTGTAGATTCACTAGAGTTTTCCATGAAGTTAAACTTGCTACTCATTATACACAATTTTATTTCTTATTTTCTAGTATATGACTTTTGTTTCTTTATCTTGCCTTATTGCCCTGTGTCTCCAGTTTAATGATATCAGTGAGAGTGGGCATCTACCCTTGTTATTATTCATAAGGTAAACGTTTGGTTCTTTTATTGGTAAGCTTGATGTTAACTGTGGGCTTACCTGGTAGCTCAGATGGTAAAGAATCTGCCTACAATGCAGGAGACCCAGGTTCTATCCCTGGGTCAGGAAGATCCCCTGGAGAAGAGAATGGCTACCCACTGCAATATTCTGGTCTGGAGAATGCCATGGACGGGGAGCCTGGCAGGCTATGGGTTATAGTCCACGGGGTTTCAAAGAGTCAGACACAACTGAGCTACCAGCAACATTTGATGTTAGCTGTAAGTTTTCTACATCAACTTAATAAAGGACATATCGAGTTGAGGAACTTTCTTTCTATTCCTCATCTGCCAAGAATTCACTTTCTTAAAATCATGGATCTGTGTTGAATTATGGCTATCTGTCCCTCGTTGTTATTGTTTAATTGCTAAGTAATGTCCAACTCTTTGTGACCCCATGAACTGTAGCCCACCAGGGTCCTCGGTCCATGAGATTTCCCAGGCAAGAACACCGGAGAGGGTTGCCATTTCCATCTTCAGGGGATCTTCTTGAACCAGGGATCAAATCTACGTCTCCTGCATTGACAGGCAGATTCTTTACCACTGAGCCACCAGGGAACCCCCTATCTATCCCTACAGACATGTATTAGATAGATTACATATATGTATATATATATGAAATTATATATATATAATTTTTGCATCCATTGTGATAATAGAACTTTTTTCCTTTACTCCTTTAATATGATAAATTATATTGTTTGATTTTCAATGTTTATACAATCTTGTGTTCCCTGAATAAAACTCTTTCGGTCATGATTCTTTCTGCAGTTTGATGAATTCTACTTTTAAGAAGGATTTTACTGTGTCTTTTCACGAGAATTCTAGTTCTATGATTTTCATTTCTTATAAAGCTTTGGTATCGGCATTAACTTAAGGTTGATCTTTTGAAATAAGTTGGAAAGTATTCCTTCCTCTTATATTTTCTGGAAAAACTTGTATTTCCTTCCCAGGGACACATCCCCTACAGTTCATGTGGAGCTTGGAACGATATTTTAGAAGTGAGTCCAGCTGGGGGAGTCAGTGGTTGAATGAAATAATCCCCAGCATCTGGTGATGTCAGCTGCAAATCCCAAAGACCACCAGCCATGGAATAGTCTAGGGACTAAAAAACTCCTAAGCTCAGGGGTGGGGCTGACCTGATGTGTAACCGATGCTGCGGACAATATACCCCATGGGTGTGCTTTTACTAATAAGCTGCTCACAAAAATGCCAAATTTCTGGAATCACAGAAAGAAGAAGAAGGAGAAGAGGGAAGGAAGAAGGAGGGTGAGGGAGGGCTCTCCCTTGCAGAACCCAGATCTCTATTTTACTCATCCCTTGTGGTGGTACCCACAAGTCAGAACCATCTGAGATACTGACAACCATTCTAAGTCTGCCCAAAGGAAAAGGATGAACGACAATCTGTAGTTTTAAGACCAAGTTGCAGTAGTTTTGCTGCGAGCCAAAATGCTAACTTTGAAGGAGTCTCCAAGGCCTTTGACGAACCTAAACGGAAAAATCCATTTTCTTCCCCAGCAGAGGCTCTCTGCCACAGCCATCTGCGTGTAAACCCAGTTACCACAAGAGACAGCATTTTTGTGGTATATCAACTGAAAAAATGACCGACTGCTCTTTCTTGTGGTTTTTGAGCTGATGAGAAGCAAGTCTTCCCAGAAGGACCTGCATGGTGCCTCAGAGGGAATCTCATGGAAGGAAACGTAAAATCCAGCTCATGTCAATCAGATGGAGGGAGGGACTGATGCAGGGTGGAGAGAGAAAAAGAGGAAATGAGCATTTTCCACTCAAAGCTAGTTGGAAAATATCTTTCTGATACACTGATGTTCTAATGTCATTTTGTCAATAGTACATGAAAGCATATCATTTTGTGAAAGCATTTTCCTCTCTCAGAGAATTAAATTACAAATATCATAGAACAGTCATAAGGCATTCTAAAGTCTTGCCTTTCTTCAGAGTTTGCTCTAGCCAGTGGCAGACTACTTCAAAGGCATCTCACAGTCTTCCTTCCATATTCTAATAGGTACATCTCACTTGACTTGGAATGCATCCTAGGATGAAATTCTTGCTTCATGTAAATGGTTCACGAAAGTTGCAGTCACTGTGGTGGTGCCCAGAGCAGGTGCACCAGCCTCCTCCCCTAGGCAGGTCAGCATTTCCAGTCCCTCCACCATCTGGAGGCCCCTTGCTGCCCTCATGCTCCAAGTGCCTGCCAGGACTCACTGCAGAACTGCCACTTTGAGAATCTCCTTAGATTCCTCACATCATGCCAGGAGGGGTCATACAAAAACGATCTACCCATGGAAATGTCTGCTTTGAAACCTTTGCTCTTCAGACAAGAAGCAATGCCCTACAGCTGCTGTCCAGGCCCTGGTTGTGGCACTGCTCACCCCACAGGGCCCCCTGGAGACCAGGGAATGAGTGAAAGCCCTCTGCTCTTTGCCCTCCTCTGCAAGCCAGGCTCCACCCTGCTCATTCTCATGAGCAAGACCAATTCTGCCAGAGCATGCATCCCCCCATCCTTGTCCTTCAACTTGTAAGCATCCTGCAGGGATGCAGAACAACGTCTGCATCAACACCACAGGATAGGCACCAAACCCATGTTCTCTTCCTTCCCAGTGCGCAGTTCTGCCCCATGTCCCAGCATCCCTGGCAGCTCAGAGCAGCCGGTGATAGAGTTCTAGAGAATGCCATGCAAGCAGCAGTCATGGTGACGCTTTTCATTTGGCTCCTGCAATCTCCTCCTGAATGGTGGTGATACCCATAATAACAGGCAAGCCACACCCTGGAAATGAGAGAACAGCAGCCCTGCTGGCCTTTGAGTAACTACACAGAAGAGATTAGCTGTGGACCAGATCACTAATCTAGGAACATCATGTGAAAAAACAGGCTCCTGGGCTTCAGGTAACTAAAATACAGGCCTTAAGAGGTTCCCAACCCTAAATCATATCCCCTCTCTGAACCCCTCCCAAGCTGAGTAAGGTTGCCTTCTCATGTACGTCTCCAGACCTTCTACTTGTATTCATTGCTCATTCAAAAATGTGATGCGGAACTTCCCTGGTGGTCCAGTGGTTAAGACTCTGCACTTCCAATGCAGGAGACACAGGTTTGATCCTTGGCTGGGAAACTAAGAGCCCATATGCTGTGGGTGTGGCCAAAAAAATTTTTTTTTAATTTTTTTAATGTAATATAATGATGTTTGCAGAGATATGCGGGTATTCCTCTGGAAACTATAGGCTGTATGGAAGATTTCAACCTAGAACAAAATGGGTGTTTAATAAGTATTTGTTGAATGAATGAACAGTATTTCACTTGTATTTGTATTATCCCATTGAGTTGGCTTAGCGGTCTGGAATGATGGTCCTCATTATCTTCTTTATTGCAGACATGTTGGTAAGATGAGTAATGTAACTCTCCAAGTTCCCACAGAAAAATAATGTTAATACTGAGATTTCAACCCAGGACTGCCTTCCATGAACTATGGCAACTGGGGTCACTCTAGGGACATAGAGTTAAAGAGATATAGGACATTATGTCTACTCTGGAGACCCTCCAGTGAGACAAACCAGGGTATACAAGGGAGGCCTTAGCAAATGGATAGCACCTTGCTGGCGGGAGGAAGAAGGACATGCAAGGCACAAGAAAGGACAATGAGGAAGCCCAGAGGGAAAGAGAGGTGTGATGCAGTTAGAAGGAATGAGAAGCAGCCGCCTGGGTCCCCAGGTTTGGGATGGGTGAAGGAGTATGGAAGGGCTGACTCAGTGCTTTGCCTGAGGGCTAGTATTCTCAGGATCTGGCCTTCACACTGTAGGCCAGGAAGGAGGGGAGGCAGCAGAGACGGAGAGTCTGAGGCTTATAAGCATAACAGTGATGTGATCAGTCGGTTCTGGGTTTTAAAATGATGACTCTGGCAGCCAGGATAGAGGGCAATAAGCAGGCTGCATCTGGATGTAGGAAGAGCAGTTGGCACATTAATGCAACGATCCCAGATCCAAGAACAGTACCCCTGGTATCAGGCGGGAGGGAATATAGGAGTGGGAGTTTTTGTGAACAAGCAGGTAGTGTGGTCATGGAGAAGGATGCAACACAGCAGGAAGAAGGGACAGAGCCAGGCGCATGGGGAAGGAGGGCACAGTGAGCAGGCTTTCAAGATCTGGGTCTGAAGGAGCACAGGGCGGGTAAAAACTAGCTGACTCACTCAGTCTATAGGGTTTGGATTTAACCATCTTCAGAGATCTTCTACACTAGTTGGTAAATGAGCTATCCATCCTCATTATGCAAGCTAACATATCCTGCTTGCTTTGAAAAATATTACATGAGCTATTTTAGGCAGTTGAAAAGATAAGCTAAGGGACTTCCCTGGTGGCAGTGGTTAAGACTCCAAGCTGCCAGTGCAGGGGGCATGGGTTTGATCCTTGGTCAGGAAACTAAGATCCCACATGCTGAAGGGAAAAAAAAAAATTTTTTTAAGCTAAGCTAAGCTAAGAAGTGGTCCCAACTGAACAAACCATTTGATTAAATAGGCAGTTAACTACTCCAAATCATTTTTTGAAAGAATCAACCTCTGGATGCTATGACTCATGTAAAGAGAACAAAATTGCAAGCAATTTCTGTGAAAACATTTGCATTTTAAAAAGCTATGTTCAAAGACTGATTTTCACAAATTTTCTCTGGGAACTCTGAGAACTGAAGTGTACACTCCTTGCAATGTATCTGCTCCTAAGACTTTGTAAGAGTAAGACAAGCAGCCCATTTTTATTGAACACCTACTGTACTCCAGGGAATGGGCTAAGTGTTTGGGAAAGGGATGTAACTCTGTAGAAAACATATTTAACTTGCTTTCTTAACTATGATATCACAAGAGTTTAGGGCCCAGGTGATGTCACCTCCTATTCCTTGACTCACTCTCCCCCTCCTTTGGTAGCCCCTGTCTCAACAGCCAGCACCACCATCCAGCTAGCATCTGGAGCAAACCTCAGAATCCTTCTGGACTGCACCTTGACTCCTCAATCAATAAATCCATCTATAAGCCTGATTGTTGTTGTTGTTCAGTCACTCAACTGTGTCCAACCCTTTGTGACCCCATGGTCTGTAGCATGCCAGGCTTCCCTGTCTCTCACTATCTTCCAGAGTTTGCACAAACTCATGTTCATTGAGTTGATGATGGCATCCAACCAGCTTATCCTCTGTCGCCCCCTTCTCCTCCTGCTCTCAATACTGATAGCAGGTATTTTCCAATGCATTGACTTCAATTCCCAATGTCTCTGCTTTCTCTAGGCCCATGTACCTCCCACCCTGACCCTTCAACAGTCTCTTCCCTGATCTTCCTGACTGTAAGTTGGTCCTGCTCAAATCCAGCCCTCATCTCAGAGCCAGGACCATCTTCTCCAATATGTTTCTCATCTTAAAACAAATATAAATAACTCACAACAGCACCACTTAACAGGATGTTGTCAGGACTCTTACTGGTACTTAGCTGAATGAGTTGCACTACTTAGGAAAGCTGAATGTTGAGACGCAGCTATGCTAAGGAAGGTGCAGAGCAGCACTGTTGATGAAAATAAAAGCTGGAGACAACCCAAAGGCCCACCAAGATACTTAACAGTGAATGAGTGGCTTGTGATGGGTTAACACAATGGATCGTATACAGTAGGGAATACAAATGCATCTCAATTATTAATACAAAATCAATAGAGATGTCTCTAATACCTGTTATTGAACAAGAAACACAAAAGTTAGAGAGACACATGAAACATGACACCACTTACATAAAGCTCATTGTCACTAAAGTCAGGCAATGTTTTGCTTCAAGAGCTATACATACATATGTGATAAAACTGAAAAGTGTTGGGGAGTAGACACAATTGTGGGGAGGGAGTAGGGGGAAGTAATTGGGGAGGAATGAAGAGGGGCCTCAAAACCTCTGCTGATCTCCCCTTCTGAAGTCAAATTTTATGCCCATTGGTTTCCACTTTAGTATTATTCCTTGAATGGTACAAATAGATTTTATACACTGTGTATATTTCATTTAAAAAATCAAACAAAAAGGATTCAATTGGGAGTTCAGCCTCCAGAATGAAAGCAGAGCTCCTCTGCCTATCTCAAGGGACTTCTGATGACCACATCTGGGTCATCCTCATCAGTGGGGCTTGTCCTTCTGGGAGCATCCTTGCTCCAGGTTTGATTCCCTTATCAGCCCTGTCTCACCTAGAACCTGCCGCTTTTCCTTATGGACTCAGTTAGTGCTGACCAGACTTCAGGATCACTCCAAGGTTCAGTCTGCCTAGGCATCCCTTCAGCAGTGCCCTGTGCCATCAGGGTTAGAGCACTGATCTCTCTTCCCCCAACTGCTCACCACTCCCGCCACCAAGCTGGGACCTCAAAGTACCAGGACCACTCTTGTCCATTTCTACAACTAATGATGCTGTGCATATAATGGGCCTGTGGGTTTTTCTTAGTAAAGGAGTAGGAAGGGAGAAGGAAAGAAAATGCAAAAGAGAGAATAAAAGAAAGGGAAAGAGAAACCTGAAGCAAATAGATATCCATCAAATGCTGGGAACCTTCTTTTTAAGAAATGTTCCTATTTATTTACTAAGTTGTGTCCGACTCTTTTGCAACCCTATGAACTGTAGCCTGCCAGGCTCCATTGTCCATGGGATTTCCCAGGCAAGAATACTGGAGTGAGTTGCCATTTCCTTCCCCAAAGGATCTTCCTGACCTAGGGATGGAATTTGTATCTCCTGCACTGCAGGAAAATTCTTTATTGCTAAGCCACTAGGAAGCCATATTTCAAGAAATATGCTTCAGTTCAATTTCTCCATTACCCGTGTGAGTTAACATGCTGAGTTTAGTGTTCTGTTTTTACATTCCTCTCCTTACCTATTTAACAACTAATTAGTGGAGCATCTGGTAATTAACTCCACACTTGCATCATCTGGTGATTCTTCAAAGTAACTGGTACACAGTTATGTTGGCCAGTTCCAAGAGTTGAAATTGAGACAGACATCTGTAGAAGTTCTGGTGCCAGAAAGTGATTCAATTGAATTAATATGATTACTTTCACCCAATTTCAAACGTGTGTTATTGACTACTAATTTCTTCTGTGGTTTTTAAAGTTCAGGTCTGCTTGAGATGTGAGCAGCTGATGAAATGCAGGACTGCCTTAATTGGGATATTGAATAAAGTATGAAATACCAGAAGAAAGTTAGTACAAATCAAAGACCAGCATGGGCTCTGAGCTATCCCACTAATCCTCTTCCCTGTTTTGCACAGAAAGGAAAGTGGGGTCTAGAAATAACTCCCCGAGTTACCCAGCTCCTCTCTAGTAGCATGAGAACTAGCTATCTCCTGAGTCACATTTTGGTGTCCATTCCTCTCCACCCGCTACCACACTGTCTCATCTTAAATGACAGTGTTACAGAGAATAAAATAACATGCATGGATCAAAGGCAGGTGCCAAGCCCTGCTTTTAGCATTTTGTGCGTGTGAAGTCAGAGAATACAGGGGCCATCTCAGGAAGCAACACGTTCATGCTGTCCATTTCACAGACGAAGACACTGAGCTGTTGGTGCTTCAAGGTCCCACCAGTGGGTGAGGCACAATGAGTGCCTGCATTTGCCAACCTGGAGACACTCGCCTCCCTCTATCATTCACGTTTGGAAGTGGTCACCCCATCTGAGGTCTGTCTTGGACCTCCTACACTTGGGTGGTTTTCTCCTGAGTGTGGAATGTTTTCAAAGTAGATCAGGAAAATATTCAGACTCCTACACAGAAATACACACACAAAAAAAGCTGATTCCATCTTGCTGAAGATTCCCTTCTAGAACTCCAAAGCTGAAAACAGCATCACCTATAGAAAATCCATTTTATAAACATGAAGGAAAATTACCATCAGATAGCAGCATTGGTCGGGGAAGGCAATGGCACCCCACCCCAGTACTCTTGCCTGGAAAATCCCATGGACAGAGGTCCCTGGTGGGCCGCTGTCCATGGGGTCGCTAAGAGTCGGACCCGACTGAGCGACTTCACTTTCACTTTTCACTTTCATGCATTGGAGAAGGAAATGGCAACCCACTCCAGTGGTCTTGCCTGGAGAATCCCAGGGACGGGGGAGCCTGGTGGGCTGCCGTCTATGGGGTCCCACAGAGTCGGACACGACTGACGCGACTTAGCAGCAGCAGCAGCAGTAGCAGCAGCATTGGTGGGCTACAGCTGCATATCCCAGCCATATCTGTTCACGCCATATGGAAACGACTGTATAGACTTAAAATAAAAATGGGCTGCCAGTACCAAGTGTTTAGTTAAATGGCATTCTGCATTGGAGGGCCAAGGAAAATCACTTGTATATTCAAGGGCTGGCAAAGTGTTGGGGGCAGAGATGAATGATGGAATGAATGAATGAATGAAAGAGAGCTAAAAAGAGAATTAAGGACTAAAACATCAAATTCTTGGCTAGTTATTTATTCTTTTCCTGCCCACCACATCACTAACCAGTATCTACCTTGGCTGGCAAACTTTTCACTCATGGAACAGAATATTTGCTGAAAACTTAGAAAACTTGATGTAAAATCTCTCTCCCACCCACTCTTCCTTCCTCCTTCTCAAATTCACACCCACTTTACACAGCAGTCTTGGTGTATAAATGACACGAAGGCAATAGAATTAAAAAGACACTTCAGTTCAGCTCTATTCAGTCGTTCAGTCATGTCTGACTCTTTGCAACCCCATGGACTGCAACACACCAGGCCTCCCTGTCCATCACCAATTCTTGAGGGTTTACTAAAACTCATATCCATTGAGTTGGTGATGCCATCCAACCATCTCATCCTCTGTCATCCCCTTCTCCTCCTGCCTTCAATCTTTCCCAGCATCAGGGTCTTTTATTCACATCAGGTGGTCAAAGTATTGGAGGATCAATTCTTCAGTGCTCAGCTTTCTTTATAGTCCAACTCACACATCCATACATGACTGATGGAAAAACCATAGCCTTGACAAGGCAGACCTTTGTTGGCCAAGTAATGTCTCTGCTTTTAAATATGCTGTCTAGGTTGGTCATAACTTTTCTTTTAAGGAGCAAGGGTCTTTTAATTTCATGGCTGCAATCACCATCTGCAGTGATTTTGGAGCCCCAAAAATAAAATCTACCACTGTTTCCACTGTTTCCCCATCTATTTCCCATGAAGTGATGGGGCTGAATGCCATGATCTTAGTTTTCTGAATGTTGAGTTTTAAGCCAACTTTTTCACTCTCCTCTTTTAATTTCATCAAGAGGCTCTTTAGTTTTTCTTTGCTTTCTGCATAAGGGTGGTGTCATCTGCATATCTGAGGTTATTGATATTTCTCCTGGCAATCTTGATTCCAGCCTGTGCTTCATCCAGCCTAGCGTTTCTCATGATGTACTCTGCATATAAGTTAAATAAGCAGGGTGACAATATACAGCCTTGATGTACTTCTTTTCCTATTTGGAACCAATCTGTTGTTCCATGTCCAGTTCTAACTGTTGCTTCCTGACTTGCATACAGACTTCTCAGGAGACAGATCAGGTGGTCTGGTATTCCCATCTCTTGAAAATTTTTCCACAGTTTGTTGTGATCTACACAGTCAAAGGCTTTGGCATACTCAATAAAGCAGAAGCAGATGTTCTTCTGGAACTCTCTTGCTTTTTCCATGATCCAGCGGATGTTGGCAATTTGATCCCTGGTTCCTCTGCTTTTTCTAAATCCAGCTTGAACACCTGGAAGCTCATGGTTCACATACTATTGAAGCCTGGGCTGCAGAATTTTGAGCATTACTTTGCTAGCATGTGTGATGAGTGCAATTGTGTGGTAGTTTGAGCATTCTTTGGCATTGCCTTTCTTTGGGATTGGAATGAAAACTGACCTTTTCCAGTCCTGTGGCCACTACAGAGTTTTCAAAATTTGTTGGCATATTGAGTACAGCACTTTCACAGCTTCATATTTTAGGATTTGAAATAGCTCAACTGGAATTCCATCACCTCCACTAGCTTTGTTTGTAGTGATGCTTCCTAAGGCCCACTTGACTTCACATTCCAAAATGTCTGGCTCTAGGTGAGTGATCACACCATCATGATTATTGAGGTAGTGATGGATAGGGAGGCCTGGCGTGCTGCAGTTCATGGGGTCGCAAAGAGTCGGACACGACTGAGCGACTGATCTGATCTGATCTGATCTGTGTATTCTTGCCACCTCTTCTTAATATCTTCTGCTTCTTTTAGGTCCAAATGGTATGAAATGGTATGAAATCTTTGCATGAAATGTTCCATTAGTATCTCTAATTTTCTTGCAGAAATCTCTAACCTTTCCCATTTTATTGTTTTCCTCTATTTCTTTGCATTGATCACTGAGGAAGTCTTCTCTTATCTCTCCTGGATATTCTTTGGAAATCTGCATTCAAATGGGTATATCTTTCCTTTTCTTGTTTGCTTTTTGCTTCTCTTCTTTTCACAGCTATTTGTAAGGCCTCCTCAGACAACCATTTTGCCTTTTTGCATTTCTTTTTCTTGGGGATGATCTTGATCACTGATTCCTGTACAATGTCACAAAACTCCGTCCATAATTCTTCAGGCACTCTATCAGATCTAATCCCTTTAATCTATTTGTCACTTCCACTGTATAATTGTAAGGGATTTGATTTAGGTCATACCTGAATGGCTTAGTGGTTTTCCCTACTTTCTTCAATTTAAGTCTGAATGTGGCAATAAGGAGTTCATGATCTGAGCCACAGTCAGCTCCCGGTCTTGTTTTTGCCGACTATGTAGAGCTTCTCCACCTTTGGCTGTAAAGATTATAATCAATCTGATGATGTCCACGTGTAGAGTCTTCTCCTGTATTGTTGGAAGAGGGTGTTTGCTATGTCCAGTGTGTTCTCCTAGCAAAAACTCTCTTAGCCTTTGCCTTGCTTCACTCTGTACTCCAAGGCCAAATTTGCCTGTTACTCCAGGTGTTTCTTGACTTCCTACTTTTGCATTCCAGTCCCCTATAATGAAAAGGACATCTGTTTTTGGGTATTAGTTCTATAATGTCTTATAGGTCTTCACAGAACCGTTCAACTTCAGCTTCTTCAGCATTACTGGTTGCGGCATACACTTGGATTATTGTGATACTGAGTGGTTTGCCTTGGAAATGAACAAAGATCATTCTGTCATTTTTGAGATGGCACCCAAGTACTGCATTTCAGACTCTTTTGTTGGCTATGATGGCTACTCCATTTCTTCTAAGGGATTCTTGCCCACAGTAGCTGATATAATGGTCATCTGAATTAAATTCATCCATTCCCAACCATTTTAGTTCGCTGATTCCTAGAATGTCAACGTTCACTCTTGCCATCTCCTGTTTGACCACTTCCAATTTGCCTTGATTCATGGACCTAATATTCCAGGTTCTTATGCAATATTGCTCTTTACAGCATCGGTTTTTACTTCCATCACCAGTCACATCCACAACTGGGTGTTGTTTTTGCTTTTGCTCCGTCTCTTCATTCTTTCTGAATTTATTTCTCCTCTGATCTCCAGTAGCATATTGGGCACCTATCAACCTGGGGAGTTCATCTTTCAATGTCCTATCTTTTTGCCTTTCATACTGTTCATGATATTCTCCAGGCAAGAATACAGAAGTGGTCTGTCATTCCCTTCTCCAATGGACAAGGGAAATCCTAAATTTTCTTACCAGCATTGGCAGTCCTAGGGGAAAAAATAATAGGTTCGGGTCTCCCAACTATCCATTCAAGGTAGGTTTTGAAAGTCCAGACAGCCTCTCTGGTAGGATAGAGAGAGATGCTTATATCTTGCTGCTACAGGTATTTTGCACTGAAACTCAGATTCAGAATTTAACTAGAATGACACCATCACTACAAAGATAGCTGAATGCATACATTTGGTAGATAAACTATGCCAGGGTCAGGGACCTGATAGAATATGGGCTGACTGACACTAAGAATGTTTTCAACTTTATGTTGATGTAAAATTTATTACATTAGAAAACAACAGATTCTATTTAATTACATGAATTTTGATATATGTATATACCTATGTAACCCATGCTTTGATCAAGATATATACTATCTCTGTCATTTGTCATCCCTGAAAGTTTCCCCATGAACACTTCTAATCAATCCCCACCTCCCAAAGATGACACATGTTCTGATATCTATCACCACAGATTTTGTTTTCTTGTTCTTGATATTCATATATGCAGAATCATGAAGAGCTGTTTTTGAGAAGTATCCATGCCATTGCACACATCAGTGCTTGAGTGCTTGTGCTAAGTCACTTCAGTCGTGTTCCACTCCTTGTGACCTGATAGACCATAGCCCACCAGGCTCCTCTGTCCATAGGATTCTCCAGGAAAGAATACTGGAGTGGGTTGTCATTCCCTTCTCCAAGGGATCTTCCTCATCCAGGGATCAAAACCATGTCTCTTACATCTACCCTGCCAGGCAGGTTCTTTACCACTAACACCACCTGGGAAGCCCACATGCAGCCTTAGTTTATTTCCTTTTATTAGTGAGTGATATCCTATGGCATAGAAATACCACAATTTCTGTATCAAATGTTGTTGTTGATGAGCATTTTGGTCCTTTCAACGTTGGGGCAATTATTAATAAAGCCATTTTGAATGCCCTCATGCAAGTGTTTTTGAGAATATGTTTTTATTTCTCTTAGAAAAAAATATGTGTAAGTAGAAGTGCTGGAACACAGGGCAGTTATATGTATAACTTTTACAAGAAAGTGCCAGAACTTTTCCCAAAATGATTGGACCACTTTATGCTCTTGACTATGCCGAAGCCTTTGACTGTATGGATCACAATAAACTGTGGAAAATTCTGAAAGAGATGGGAATACCAGACCACCTGATCTGCCTCTTGAGAAATCTGTATGCAGGTCAGGAAGCAACAGTTAGAACTGGTCATGGAACAACAGACTGGTTCCAAATAGGAAAAGGAGTATGTCAAGGCTGTATATTGTCACCATGTTTATTTAACTTATATGCAGAGTACATCATGAGAAACGCTGGACTGGAAGAAACACAAGCTGGAATCAAGATTGCTGGGAGAAATATCAATCACCTCAGATATGCAGATGACACCACCCTTATAGCAGAAAGTGAGGAGGAACTCAAAAGCCTCTTGATGAAGGTGAAAGTGGAGAGTGAAAAGGTTGGCTTAAAGCTTAACATTCAGAAAACGAAGATCATGGCATCTGGTCCCATCACTACATGGGAAATAGATGGAGAAACAGTGGAAACAGTGTCAGACTTTATTTTTCTGGGCTCCAAAATCACTACAGATGGTGACTGCAGCCATGAAATTAAAAGACGCTTACTCCTTGGAAGGAAAGTTATGACCAACCTAGATAGCATATTCAAAAGCAGAGACATTACTTTGCCAACAAAGGTTCGCCTAGTCAAGGCTATGGTCTTTCCTGTGGTCATGTATGGATGGTGAGAGCTGGACTGTGAAGAAGGCTGAGCACCGAAGAATTGATGCTTTTGAACTGTGGTGTTGGAGAAGACTCTTGAGAGTCCCTTGGACTGCAAGGAGATCCAACCAGTCCATTCTGAAGGAGATCAGCCCTGGGATTTCTTTGGAAGGAATGATGCTAAAGCTGAAACTCCAGTACTTTGGCCACCTCATGTGAAGAGTTAACTCATTGGAGAAGACTCTGATGCTGGGAGGGATTGGGGGCAGGAGGAGAAGGGGACGACAGAGGATGAGATGGCTGGATGGCATCACTGACTCGATGGATGTGAGTCTGAGTGACCTCCGGGAGTTGGTGATGGACAGGGAGGCCTGGTGTGCTGCAGTTCATGGGGTCGCAGGTAGACGACACGACTGAGCGACTGATCTGATCTGATCTGATCTGATCTCTTATGCTCTTAGCTGCAATATATGAGAGATCTAGTTTCTCTGTATTCTAACACTGAGTTTATCAAGTTTTTTTTGTTTTTTTTTTTCCATTCTAAGGGATGCAAAGTGTTACCTCACTGTGGGTTTAATGTGCATTTCCATGGTACTAATGATGTCAAGCACTTCTCATGTGCTAACTGATTGCTCACACATATTCACACATCTTCTCTTGTGAAGTATGTGTATTAGTCACTCAGTCATGTCTGACTTTTTGTGACCCCATGGACTGTAGCCTGCCAGACTCCTCTGTCAATGAAATTCTACAGGTAAGAATACTGGAGTGGGTTCTCAAGGGTCTATTCAAATATTTTGCCTCTTTTTCATTGATTTGTTGGATTGTTGTTTTCCTGAGTGCATGCTAAGTTGCTCCAGTCACGTCTGACTCTTTTCAACCCCATGGTCTGTAATCTGCCAGGCTCCACTGTCCATGGGGTTTTCCAGGCAAGAATACGCGAGTAGGTTGCCATTTCCTCCTCCAGGGAATCTTCCTGACCCAGGGATTGAACCTGCATCTCTGGCACATCCTGCATTGGCAGGCAGATTCTTTGCCACTGAGCCACCTAGGAATCCCTCATGTTTTAGTATGATTTGGAATAAATGTTGAAGATTTATTTTTTTCCATGCAGATACCAGGATGCTTCAACATCACTTGTTGAAAAGAATATCCTTATCCCATTAAATGACCACAGCACCTTTGTTGAAAACAATTGTCCTTATATGTGAGAGTGTATATATAGATTCTCTATTTCATTCTATTAATGCATGTCCACCCTTGTGCCAATCTTTCTACACTGTCAGGATTAAAAGCAGCTTTATTTCTACCTTGTATTTCATCATGTTCCATTATAGTAATTTTGCATCATGATTTTATGCTTATGACTTTGCATAAACTCTGTTATGAGGTGGTGCACACATATTTCCAATGATCAGATCTCTGTGATTAAGTATTCCTTTTGTCTTTATAAAATAGGCCCTTGACCTTTGCCAACATTCTTCATATTGAGATTGATTTCCTTTAATATTAAGATTGTCACTAAACTACATGAACTTATGGTTTGGTTAGTTTATCTTTCCTTCTCTACTTTCAACTGGTGTCCATATATTTAAAGTTCATCTATTAAGGAGCATTCAGGTTTTTGCTGGGGGTGGAGGTGCTTTCTTTTATCAAGTTTGAAAATCTCTACCTTTTAGCTGGAATGTTTACTCTATTATTTGCTTTGGAGAGCATTTATTTATATATAGAAGTTCCCTATAGTCAGAAAGGACATAAAGCTACGCTTTTACAGGACACTCCATGGTTAAAGTACAGGTCATGACAATACCTTATATGCATATCTGGAGTGCATTTAACATAATGGAACAAGCTTGATGTATTTAAAAGCTGTTTGAAAACACAGCTCCCACCAATACTTCAAAATATTCTTACTCAGTTGCAGCTAAATAATCTCATTTATAACATGTGTTTCCACCCTGGAGTCCCGGAAATTGTTTCCAGTACCTAACTTGCAACAGTTTTCCAGTGGATGTTTGAGAAAGATGCTAATGGACTGTGGATAATATTGAGTAAGTATTCACTTCCCTTCTTTTCAGATTCTGTGAGTATCTCTGTCTTGCATGTTACAATATACAGAGCTAGAAGAGCCTTATAAATCCTAAGAGTCATAGGAAAAACAGAAATACCAAACTTTTACTGCAGTTTCATGCTCTTAAATGGAAAAAATAATACAAATATATACCAATAATACATATTTTGGAATCATCTAGAGAACATCTAAAGTAAGTCAGACAGAGAAAGACAAGTATGATGTCACTCATATGTGGAATCTAATTTTTTAAAAAGATACAAATGAACTTTTTTACAAAGCAAAAACAGACTTGCAGATATCAAAAACAAACTTATGGTCACCAAAGAGGAAACATGGTGGGAAAGGGTAAGTCAGGAGCTTGGAAGTGACATATACACACTACTACTGAAGAGGAAAAGTTAAAATTTTACAAAACTGCCTGCTCCTCTGCCTCTGTAACCCAGCTTGCTCCTTGCAAAGTCTAGATCACATAGGTCTCAGAAAGTGGGGGCTCACAATACTAAGAGGTGGAGCTTATCTGACTCATCCTTGTCCTGCTCTTTGCAATCACCCTACTACTACTACTCCTCCTACTACTGAGTCGCTTCAGTCGTGTCCGACTCTGTGCAACCCCACAGACTGCAGCCCACCAGGCTCCGCCGTCCCTGGGATTCTCCAGGCAAGAACACTGGAGTGGGTTGCCATTTCCTTCTCCAATGCATGAAATTGAAAAGTGAAAGTGAAGTTGCTCAGTCGTGTCCGACTCATCACGACCCCATGGACTGCAGCCTACCAGGCTCCTCTGTCCATGGGATTTTCCAGGCAAGAGCACTAGCCCCTGCAAACTTGCAAACCTGCTTAATCATGCCTGTTCTTGTATAAAAAACTCTGTAACCCCTTTGATCAGGGCGCAGAGCTTGGAGTGTTAACTCTTCTGGGCTCACCGGCATAATAAACCTGAGTTCTCCAACTCTCCAAGTGTAGTGCTTGGTTTCTTGAGTAGTGGTTTCTACAACACTACATATAAGATAGATAACCAACAAGGACCTACTATATAGCACAGGGAACTCTACTCAATATTCAGGGATAACCTATATGAGAAAAAAATCTGAAAAAGAATACATATATGTACATGTATAACTAATTCACTTTGCCATAGACCTGAAAGTAACACAACTTTGTAAATTAACTATACACCAATAAAATTAAAAAAAAAAAAAACAATAGAATCTAAATGAATTGGAACATGAGTGATTTAAAACCAGAAGCATAAAAACTGTAAATATTGCCATTATTTTCTGAGACTGTAATTGTACACTTATAAAAACACATATAAAGAAGAAAATATTTCATTAAGGAAAAAGAAAAAGAAAGAGCAAAGGAAATGCTTCCTAACTCATTCAAAGAGGCCAGCATTACCCTAATACCAAAACCAGATAAAGACACTAAAGAAAGGAAAAGTACAGATTAGTATTTCTCATGAACAAAGACACAAACATCCTCAATAAGATATTTGCAATTGAAACCCAGCAAAGTACAAAAACAATCATACACCACTGCCCATGGGATTTGTTTCAAATATGCAAGGCTGATTCAACATTCAAAAATATTAATCAAAAACTAATATGCCACAAAAACATACTAAAGAAAAAAAACTGTACAATAATATCAGTTGGTGCAGATCAATTTGTATCTACAAGCGAGGAACATAAAGGATTGTCACAGCCACCAGAAACTGGAAACAGAAGCAAGAAAAGATTCTTCCCTGGAATCTCTGAGGGAACACTGCCCCACTGACACCTTCATTTTCAGCTTCTAGCCTCAGAACTAAAACTAGATGACCCACAGGTGTCTGAGACAAGTGGACATGAATGGTTAGTACAACCACGTAGCTGGGATGAAGCACGCCAGGGTGGGGGCTCCAGAGAGGAGCTGGTTAGAGCTAAACAGGCTTCACCAAGACCAGGGCCACAGTGCAAATTCACTGGAGAAGGTCCCAAGGGGCCATATGGCAAACTAAAACTTCAGCTGCAGGGGGTGAGCCCCCTAGGAGTCAGGGGAAGGAGAGGCCAGTATTCACAGAAGCTTCAACATGGACAACAATGAGCCCCAATGATAAAGCACGATGGAAGGCACCTACCATCAGACAGATGAGGCTGTCAGGCTGCAGAGCTGCAAGTATGAATCCCCTCCCTTCCTTCTTGCTGACTTTGATGGTGGGGTGCAGGGGTCTGAGGGGTCCTGTGAGCCTCAGGGAAGGCAGCAGAGAATCATCACAGCTGGACAGGGTCTGCTGATAATATAACTTGCATAGAAATAAATACTGCCCAAGAAGTGCAGTTCCAAACTAAAAGTGACTTAAAAATGGCCAGAAGACACTGAGTTTACCAGACTGTATTTTTATTATTATTTGTGGCTGTTGTTGCAATGGAGGTTTGGGAGAAAGCTCATAAAACTTATTAAAAAGAAGCAACATTTCTCTTTTTATCATGATGTCTAACTCTAGTTCATACCTGCTACACTAACACATTTTGACATCTTGTTGAAATCAATATATTTCTAGAGAAAACAACTCCAAAATGTATTTAAGAAAATAAGGAAAACCCATTACCATAAAGGAAATAATAAAGTTGACCCTATCCTCCACACACACAAATCTAGAGGTTCAATGATTTTACAGTGAACTCTAGCGAGACTGCTGAGAACAGGTAATTTAAGAGGTTTTGTTTGTTCTCCTGCAGCACAAAAGATGCATAATTTTCAAGCCAGCAGGAAAAAGTATACCCCAAGAGAAAATCAAGCAATAGAATCCAGAGACAACTGACAAGAAATTTAAATATTTCCTAACAATGGGAAAGTAGATAAAAGAGTCACGATTTTCACATATTGAAATGGTGATGTATGAGCACACAAAAGGAGCCCCTTCCTGCTGTGAATGCAAAATCCTCAAGTAGGTTTAAGTCTCAGGGCAGGATAGCAGAGACCCTCCTGGATGCTCACCCGACACCCTCCAGGGACTGAGCTGCTGGTTAAATGCACTGCTCAGAGTCAGACTAGGAGGCTCTCACTGCTCCTGGCCCTGGGAAGAGTTCAGGCCATCTTCGTGGGAGACCACAGCCAGAGCCTTGCTCCTGGGAACCTGACCCACCTGTCCTCCCAAGAGGACTCTGATGCTCTAAACCTCACAACCTGGACAATGCAACAATAAAACCTTAGAAAGGAAAGGGAAGTTTTTACACAGGAAACAAAGAAAAAGCTGACCTAGGGAATGAATGCTCTTTGCCTTTGTCAATGAAAATAATCAATAAACAATCTAAAATAGGAATAGAAAAGAGTTTTATTTGAGCCAGTCAGAGGGCGATAGCCCGGAAGACAGCCTCTCAGATAACTCAGAGGAACTGCTCCAAAGAAGCATGGTTTTCAGCACACGTTTTGTTTGTCAGAACAAAGAATATCAAATAAGTCAGGATTTAGAAAGACAAAAAAAAAAAAAAAGAAAAACCAGGAGCTCAGCCTGGTGCTCTGTGACAACCTAGAGGGATGGGATGGGGTGGGAGGTAGGGGGAGGTTCAAGAAGGGAGAACATGTTTATACCTATGACGGATTCATGTTGACATATGGCAGAAAACAACACAATATTGTAAAGCAATTATCCTCCAATTACAAATAAATAAAACAGGCCAGTATGTACACAGCAAGTCCACAAGGCCTTGGCACCTGAAAACGGTATCTTACCACGGAAGGAGGACCAGCATTGGCATCCCAGATAGGGGGGCATTTAATCTTTATTTTTAACATAGATATTCTTTACTCCTTGCCAATTTTTGCTTTAATATTAAAGCAGATGTACAATGTATGTTTGATAGCCACAAACAGGCTGTTCCAGGTAGCATAAAATTCAAGTTAACCCATGTATAAGCCAGAATGATTTTTCCATGCTTCAATATGTAAAAGTTTCTTTTACCTCACTGAAGGAGCCCACTGACCCAGGGTCTGGTCAGGAGCTTCCTGGCAAGCATGGTGCTGACTTCCTGGGTGATGGAGAGAAGGAGAACCACCCACTATTCTTTAGTAGAGAAGGGAGAACCAGAGGTCAGGAGGGATTGCACACACCCATGAGACTCCCATGTAGCATCCTCTGCTCTTATCATTGCTGCAAGGTGGCCTTCTGGAAGTTTCCTCCCCCTCCCTTCACAGCATCATTTCTGCCTCTGGGCCTTGCTCTGCTTTCTCCTGCTCAGAGACTTCCTGAGGCCTGACTTTTGTTTCCTTAGCTCTCTGCCCTGGAAACCACCTGCTCCGGCCCAGCCTCACCTGCCTCTTGTGGGTTGGCATGCCAGTGCTGAGCATTGTCTGACCCTGCATTACAGGGCACTTCTCCCGTGTCTGGTGCCTGCCTTTTGCAAAGGGACAGAGGGTTTAGATAAGCACTCTGAAACACACTTTTCTAATTCTTAACAGGCATGACAAGGGGAGCTCCAAAGCACGTGGGCAGAGTGCCCAACCCTCAGACCTGCACCCAGAGTAGCCTTGGGGCTGAGATTGCCCTCTGCTCTGAGCTGGGATAATACGACTTCATTTGGTTTTGTCTCGAGATGGCAACCTAGGGACTGACCTGATGCTTCCAGGGCCCCAGAAAAAGAGAACTGCCTATCCCCAGACTTCAGTGATCCCTGGACTGGTGGCTGCTCCTCCTCTCTGCCCATAACCTCTCTTTCCATTGGGAGACTTCCATACCCTCTACATGCCGTGCCTCCTCCCAGCTCCAGCTCCATCCACTGGTGTCTGATTCTCCCACTTTGCCCTCAGGAACATCATAGAAGAAATTGCCCTGTAAGTTGGGGGATGGTGATCATGTTTCCTCACACATCCCCTCTAAAGACTTAGCATCTCATGTCCTCATATGATATGGCATTCAGATGTAGTTTATTAGCATAGTTTCTCTCCTAAAAAGTCAGTAAAACAGCTCTGCTTTCACTGATTATTTGAAGGAACTGGTTTTATGAAAAATTAAGATTTGTGTTGCTTTGTTCAGTTGAGGTTCATCTGTTCCCATGACATTGCCACATAAGCATTAATGACACTGGGAACCCCGTGGACTCTCAGTGTCTTCATTATACAAGGGAGCAAGCTCTCCCATGGTGAGCGCTCCTCTGTACAAACCAGAGCTTAGAGTGTGACTGGAGGTGGGACAATGCAGTGGCAGCTTAGGTGTTGCCTGCTGGCCAGCACATACAGAAGACATAGCTGTCTGAGTATCTGGTGCATCAGCTGGGAGGTTTTGTCCTGCAAGAAACTGAATATTCTTCCTTAAGCATATTGTCAGGCCTACTATATGCAGGGGCTTCCCTGGTGGTCCAGATAGTAAAGAATCTGTGTGCAGTGCAGATCAAGGTTTGATCCCTGGGGGGAAGATTCCCTGGAGAAG
This sequence comes from Tragelaphus eurycerus, assembly GCA_935064755.1. Classification (NCBI taxonomy): domain Eukaryota; kingdom Metazoa; phylum Chordata; class Mammalia; order Artiodactyla; family Bovidae; genus Tragelaphus; species Tragelaphus eurycerus. Next base: position 19,797,479 of record CAKXYN010000002.1, on the reverse strand, counting down.
GGAATGGCTTCCCACTCTAGCATTCTTGCCTGCTGAATTCCATGGACAGAGGAGCAAGGCAGGCTACAGTCCATGGGGTCACAAAGAGCCAGGCACAACTGAGAGGCAAACCATATTATTTGTAGGGGAGAATAGTATGCAGGGTAGCAATCGGGGTATAAGTTCAGTTCAGTTCAGCCGCTCAGTCGTATCCGACTCTTTGGGATCCCATGAATCGCAGCATGCCAGGCCTCCCTGTCCATCACCAACTCCCGGAGTTCACTCAGACTCACGTCCATAGAGTCAGTGATGCCATCCAGCCATCTCATTCTCTGTAGTCCCCTTCTCCTCCTGCCCCCAATCCCTCCCAGCATCAGAGTCTTTTCCAATGAGTCAACTCTTCGCATGAGGTGGCCAAAGTACTGGAGTTTTAGCTTTAACATCATTCCCTCCAAAGAAATCCCAGGGCTGATCTCCTTTAGAATGGACTAGCTGGATCTCCTTGCAGTCCAAGGGACTCTCAAGAGTCTTCTCCAACACCACAGTTCAAAAGCATCAATTCTTCAGCGTTCAGCCTTCTTCACAGTCCAGCTCTCACATCCATACATGACCACAGGAAAAACCATAGCCTTGACTAGGCGAACCTTTGTTGGCAAAGTAATGTCTCTGCTTTTGAATATGCTATCTAGGTTGGTCACAAGCTGGAATGAAGATTGCCGGGAGAAATATCAATAACCTCAGATATGCAGATCATACCACCCTTATGGCAGAAAGTGAAGAGGAACTCAAAAGCCTCTTGATGAAAGTGAAAGTGGAGAGTGAAAAGGGTGGCTTAAAGCTTAACATTCAGAAAACGAAGATCATGGCATCTGGTCCCATCACTACATGGGAAATAGATGGAGAAACAGTGGAAACAGTGTCAGACTTTATTTTTCTGGGCTCCAAAATCACTGCAGATGGTGACTGCAGCCATGAAATTAAAAGACGCTTACTCCTTGGAAGGAAAGTTATGACCAACCTAGATAGCATATTCAAAAGCAGAGACATCACTTTGCCAACAAAGGTTCGCCTAGTCAAGGCTATGGTCTTTCCTGTGGTCATGTATGGATGTGAGAGCTGGACTGTGAAGAAGGCTGAGTGCTGAAGAATTGATGCTTTTGAACTGTGGTGTTGGAGAAGACTCTTGAGAGTCCCTTGGACTGCAAGGAGATCCAACCAGTCCATTCTGAAGGAGATCAGCCCTGGGATCTCTTTGGAAGGAATGATGCTAAAGCTGAAACTCCAGTATTTTGGCCACCTCATGCGAAGAGTTGACTCATTGGAGAAGACTCTGATGCTGGGAGGGATTGAGGGCAGGAGGAGAAGGGGACGACAGCGGATGAGATGGCTGGATGGCATCACTGACTCGATGAATGTGAGTCTGAGTGACCTCCGAGAGCTGGTGATGGATAGGGAGGCCTGGCGTGCTGCAGTTCATGGGGTCGCAAAGAGTCGGACACGACTGAGCGACTGATCTGATCTGATCTAGGTTGGTCATAACTTTCCTTCCAAGGAGTAAGCGTCTTTTAATTTCATGGCTGCAATCACCATCTGCAGTGATTTTGGAGCCCCAAAAAATAAAGTCTGACACTGTTTCCACTGTTTCCCCATCTATTTCCCATGAAGTGCTGGGACCGGATGCCATGATCTTCGTTTTCTGAATGTTGAGCTTTAAGTCAACTTTTTCACTCTCCACTTTCACTTTCATCAAGAGGCTTTTTAGTTCCTCTTCACTTTCTGCTATGAAAATTAATAACCCCCTCTCATGAAAAAGAAAATTTAACTTCATAAAATTGACAACAATGGTGCCCAGTATTCTGGCACATTTGGCATTTCAGATGAGGGTGAAAATTTTCTGTGGGATAAACCCTCAAAAGTAGAATTGCTTGGTAAAACTAGTATATTATTGCTTCAATGGATGTTGCTCAGTTACTGTTCATAGATGCTTTAGCCATTTATGCATGAACTATAAATTTTTGAGAGTTTGTGACTTATGAGTCTTTCTGAATGTTATGTTCTTGCTAATTTCAAATTAAAAATAAAAGATTTGTTTTGTGTAACATTGAACTTATTGTCAAATATTTAACATTTAAGCATTTTCTCTAAACTACTCAGCCTTTTATACATTTAGCTAGAGGTTGTATTTGTCTTTTTCTAAGAGATATTTTAATATCAAGGAAACTCACTCTTCATTTTAGGCAGTGTAAATATATTTCCTATGTTGGCTTTCAAATGGATGAATCTTTCCTCAACTGGCTTATAGACTGATACATGTTATCTCTACTCTAAGATTGTTAAAAAATAGTGTTTTTCCATGTTTTCTTCTAGTATTAGTAAGCCAATATTTTTACCTTTAAACAATTTGCTCATCTGAAATTTATTTTGTCATAAGAAACAAACTGTCATCTTTCCAATAGTTTGTCAGTGAAATTTATGGAAAATCTATCATTTTCCAACTCATTCTCTAGACCATATGTTTCTGTTTATGTGTTAATTTTGGACTCTATTGTGTTTTCTTATTTATTCATGGCTGTGTCACACTGTTTTGTTTATAATATGTCTTGCTATCTGCCTAGGGCCAATGCCCCTTTTTCATTCTTCATTTTTTCAAAATATTCCTGAATATTTTTACTCCTAACTTAGAATCAATTTGTCAAGCTTTTAAAAAGTGCAATATTTCCTTGTGATCATGTTAAATGTTTAAGTTAATGTGGAAAAATATAATCTCTCAGGAATATTGAAATTCAGTGTGTTGTGTCCTAAAGTTTGTTCATACATATATTGCAAATTTATTTAACACTTTTCATAAATGTGTTTTCTGTTATATATGGTATACATTCTTTCATATATGTAACTGGTTCTTTTGGATACATAAGAACTATGGTTTTTATATATTTGTACTCAGCTATCTTTCTATATTGTTTTATAATTTTCAGTTTTCAAATTTTCCATGAAAATAGTTGTATCATTTCCAGTGAATACAAATTGACTTGTTCCCCAATTTTTATACCTTAATATTTTCTCTAATTTTTTGTCATCACTAGTATCTCCAGGGCTTTGCTGAAAACTCTCAAAGTGTTCTCTTATGATATATAACACTAACTATTTCATCTTGTGAAAGGAAAATTTTTTTATTCTAAGTTCATTAAAGGTTTATGTTTTCTTTATAATGAATAAGGGATGCATATCTTCACTGGCTTTTCACCATCTATGTTGGTTACTATTATATTTTCAATGTGATGAATTAGAAAGTATTCTAATGTGACGTATTATATTACACTAATACATTGTTTTATTATATTGAAAATAACTGTGGAGGGTAACTACAGCCATAAAATCAGAAGACAATTGCTTCTTGGCAGGAAACCTATGACAGACTTAGTTTGTTGAAAATCAAAGACATTACTCTGCTGACAAATGTCCATATATTCAAGGCTATGGTCTTCCCAGTGGTTGCGTACAGTTGTGAGAGCTGGACCATGAAGAAGGCAGAGTACCGAAGAATTGATGCCTTCGAACTGTGATGCTGGGGAAGACTCCTGAGAGTCTCTTGGACAGCAAGGAGGTAAATCCAATCCATTTTAAGGAAAATCAACCCTGAAAACTCATTGGAAGGACAGGTGTTGAAGCTGAAGTTCTGGTATTTTGGTCATCTGACCAAAATGAGTCAGTGAACAGCTGACTCATTGGAAAGGTTCCTGATGCTGGGAACCACTGAGGCCAAAGGAAAAGAGGCATCAGAGGATGAAATGGCTGGATGGCATCACCAATACAATGGACATGAACTTGGACAAACTTTGGGAGATGGAGCAGTGGCCACAGGACTAGAAAAGGTCAGTTTTCATTCCAATCTCAAAGAAAGGCAATGCCAAAGAATGCTAAAACTACTGCACAATTGCACTCATCTCACACGCTAGTGAAGTAATGCTCAAAGTTCTCCAAGCCAGGCTTCAGCAATACATGAACTGTGAACGTCCAGATGTTCAAGCTGGTTTTAGAAAAGGCAGAGGAACCACAGATCAAATTGCCAACATCTACTGGATCATTAAAAAAGCAAGAGAGTTCCAGAAAAACATCTATTTCTGCTTTATTGACTATGCCAAAGCCTTTGCCTGTGTGGATCACAATAAACTGTGGAAAATTCTGAAAGACATGGGAATATCAGACCACCTGACCTGCCTCTTGAGAAATCTATATGCAGGTCAGGAAGCAACAGTTAGAACTGGACATGGAACAACAGACTGGTTCCAAACAGGAAAAGGAGTACATCGAGGCTGTATATTGTCACCCTGCTTATTTAACTTATATGCAGAGTACATCATGAGAAACGCTGGGCTGGAAGAAGCACAAGCTGGAATCAAGATTGCCAGGAGAAATATCGATAACCTCAGATATGCAGATGACACCACCCTTATGGCAGAAAGTGAAGAGGAACTAAAAAGCCTCTTGATGAAAGTGAAAGTGGAGAGAAAAAAAATTGGCTTAAAGCTCAACATTCAGAAAACAAAGATCATGGCATCTGGTCCCATCACTACATGGGAAATAAATGGGGAAGCAGTGGAAACAGTGTCAGACTTTATTTTTCTGGGCTCCAAAATCACTGCAGATGGTGACTGCAGCCATGAAATTAAAAGACAATTACTCCTTGGAAGGAAAGTTATGACCAACCTAGATAGCATATTCAAAAGCAGAGACATTACTTTGCCAACCAAGGTCTGTCTAGTCAAGGCTATGGTTTTTCCTGTGGTCATGTATGGATGTTGAGAGCTGGACTGTGAAGAAGGCTGAGCGCCGAAGAATTGATGCTTTTGAACTGTGGTGTTGGAGAAGACTCTTGAGAGTCCCTTGGACTGCAAGGAGATCCAACCAGCCCATTCTAAAGGAGATCAGCCCTGGGATTTCTTTGGAAGGAATGATGCTAAAGCTGAAACTCCAGTACTTTGGCCACCTCATGCGAAGAGTTGACTCATTGGAAAAGACTCTGATGCTGGGAGGGATTGGGGGCAGGAGGAGAAGGGGACGACAGAGAATGAGATGGCTGGATGGCATCACTGACTCTATGGACGTGAGTCTGAATGAACTCCGGGAGTTCGCGATGGACAGGGAGGCCCGGCGTGCTACGATTCATGGGGTCCCAAACAGTCAGACACGACTGAGTGACTGAACTGAACTGAACTGAGGGACAGGGAAGCCTGGCATTCTGCAGTCCATGGAATCGCAAAGAGTGGACATGATTGGGAGACTGAACAACAATTCTTGAAATAAATTCATCTTAATTAGAATATATATTTACTGGGCTCCTGGCTTTGGTTTTCTAATAATATTTATGAATTTTTGCATTTTCATTCATAAATGAAGTTGGACTACAAATTTTTAGAATATGCTTAAGGGTTAAGTAATGAAACTATCTATGCATGTGTCAAAAAATTCTTAATGTTTTTCAAATTTCACAATACTTTAAATATTATTAGCATTGCCTAATTTTTAAGGTATGCTAGATAGAATTCCTCTGTGGATTTTAAGGCAGGTAGATATTTGATTATTCTTTTCATGAAAGAGTAAGCTAAATTATTTTTGTTGTTAATATGGTTTTTAAAGAAAACATTCTCTTTATGACTCACTAATTTTAATTTGTGTCTGTATTAATGCTTCCATTCTATTTTATTGAACTTATTGTGCTGTTTTTATCCACAACTTCTTAAATAAGTTTTGCAATCAATTTGTATATTTTCCACTTTTACATTAATTCATGATTTTAATAATATACATTTTCTTCTTTAAAATTTTATAATTCATTATTTCTATATGCAGTATTTTGTTCATTTTTTAAATATTTTTCAAAATGAATTTAGTTTCCAAGAGGAGATTTAAATATAGCTTTGCTTTTATCAGTAGTATTTTAAAATTCTAGATGGTAGGGTTCTATTTTATTTTATCAATTTGTGGCTCTACTGTATTGTGGTCATAGAACATTGTCCTCTTTCCACTATATGGAGTTACTGACCAGGTATGTGGTCCACTGTCATGAATTTCCATGGGCAATTGTATAGAAAGTGTATAGGTTATTATATATATATTAATTATTACTATATATCAATTAGACCTGTCTTGATAAAGTGCTTACTATTTCTTCAAACTCAGTTTTTTCCATTTTATCTCTCAGTTTTCTACTGCATTTTTTAGTTCCTTTTTAAAAAAGAATGTTAGTACTTGCTGCTGCTGCTGCTAAGTCACTTCAGTCGTGTCCGACTCTGTGTGACCCCATAGACGGCAGCCCACCAGGCTTCCCCGTCCCTGGGATTCTCCAGGCAAGAACACTGGAGTGGGTTGCCATTTCCTTCTCCAATGCATGAAAGCGAAAAAGTGAAAGTGAAAGTGAAGTCGCTCAGCCGTGTCCAACTCTAAGCGACCCCATGGACTGCAGCCCACCAGGCTCCTCCATCCATGGGATTTTCCAGGCAAGAGTACTGGAGTGGGGTGCCTAGTACTTAGATACTTTCTAACCTCATATCCTTATTGTGGACTGCGCTTTGTTGTTTTGTGATATTCAATGCTCATTGACCAGAATCTAAACTTGTCTTACAAGAAGATCAGTGATCACCATTTTCATCTGCTTCAAAACATCAGGTTTTCTGGTGAATAATCTTCCTCTGACATTTGTTCCTTGGATTCTTTTTCCTCCTTTTCTCCTGGAGAATGTGTAGGTTCTTTGGGTCTTTCATCAATAAATGATCGTGTCATCTAAGAATAAATAAAGCTTTATATCTTCATATTCAATCTGTATATTTTTTAAGGCTGTATTACAGTAACTAGAACTTTTGGTACAATGTTACATAGTTGCAACATAGTTAACACTTTTAGACTCCATATGTAAGTTACCATTCCCAAGAAAAAGAAATGCAAAAAAGGAAAATGGCTGTCTGAGAAGGCCTTACAAATAGCTGTGAAAAGAAGAGAAGCCAAAAGCAAAGGAGAAAAGGAAAGATATACCCATTGAATGCAGAGTTCCAAAGAATAGCAAGGAGAGATTAAAAAAAAAAAAAACTTTCCTCAGTGGTCAGTGCAAAGAAATAGAGGAAAACAATAGAATGGGAAAGACTAGAGATGTCTGCAAGAAAATTAGAGATACCAAGGGAACATTGAGCAAAGATGGGCTCAATAAAGGGCAGAAATGGTATGGACCTGACAGAAGCAAAAGATATTTAGAAGAGGAGGCAAGAATACACAGAAAAACTGTACAAGAAAGATCTTCACAACCAAGATAACCACAATGGTGTGATCACTCACCTAGAGCCAGACATCCTGGATTGTGAAGTCAAGTGGGCCTTAGGAAGCATCACTATGAACAAAGCTAGTGGAGGTGATGGAATCCCAGTTGAGCTATTTCAAATCCTAAAAGATGATGCTGTGAAAGTGCTGCACTCAATATGCCAGCAAATTTGCAAAGGTAATTTGTAAAGGTCAGTTTTCATTCTAATCCCAAAGAAAGGCAATGCCAAAGCATGCTCAAATTACCACACAATTGCACTCATCTCACACACTAGTAAACTAATGCTCAAAATTCTCCAAGCCAGGCTTCAGCAATACGTGAACCATGAACTTCCAGATGTTCAAGTTGGTTTTAGAAAAGGCAGAGGAACCAGAGATCAAATTGCCAACACCCGCTGGATCATCGAAAAAGCAAGAGAGTTCCAGAAAAACGTCTATTTCTGCTTTATTGACTATTCTAAACCCTTCGACTGTGTGGATTACAATAAACTGTGGAAAATTCTGAAAGAGATGGGTATACCAGACCACCTGACCTGCCTCTTGAGAAACTGTATGCAGGTCAGGAAGCAACAGTTAGAACTGGACATGGAACAACAGACGGGTTCCAAATAGGAAAAGAAGTATGTCAAGGCTGTATATTGTCACCCTGCTTATTTAACTTATACGCAGAGTACATCATGAGAAATGCTGGGCTGGATGAAGCACAAGCTGAATCAAGATTGCTGGGAGAAATATCAATAACCTCAGATATGCAGATAACACCACTCTTACGGCAGAAAACAAAGAGGAAATAAACAGCCTTTTGATGAAAGTGAAAAAGGAGAGTGATAAAGTTGGCTTAAAGCTCAACATCCAAAAAACGAAGATCATGGCATTTGGTCCCATCACTTCATGGGAAATAGATGGGGAAACAGTGGAAACAGTGGCTGACTTTATTTTGGGGGGACTCCAAAATCACTGCAGATGGTGATTGCAGCCATGAAATTAAAAGACACTTACTCCTTGGAAGGAAAGTTATGACCAACCTAGACAGTATATTAAAAAGCAGAGACATTACTTTGCCAACCAAGGTCTGTCTAGTCAAGGCTATGGTCTTTCCAGCAGTCATGTATGGATGTGAGAGTTGGACTGTGAAGAAAGCTGAGCGCCGAAGAATTGATGCTTTTGAACTGTGGGTTTGGAGAAGACTCTTGGGAGTCTCTTGGACTAAGGAGATCCAACCAGTCCATCCTAAAGGAGATCAGTCCTGGATGTTCATTGGAAGGACTGATGTTGAAGCTGAAACTCCAGTACTTTGGCCACCTGATGCAAAGAGCTGACTCATTGGAAAAAAACCCTGATGCTGGGAAAGATTGAGGGCAGGAGGCAAAGGGGATGACAGAGGATGAGAAGGTTGGATGGCATCACCGACTCAATGGATATAAGTTTGGGTAGGCTCCGGGAGTTGGTGATGGACAGGGAGGCCTGGCATGCAGCAGTTCATGGGGTCGCAAAGAGTCGGACATGACTGAGCAACTGAACTGAACTGAATATAAGTGAAATTATGCAGCATTTGTCCTCCAGGTCCACCTCTGTTGTTGCAAATGGCAAGATCTCCTTCTTTATAATAATGAAAAATATTCCATTACATGGATATATATATTCCATATATATATATATTCTCTATATATTCCATTATATATATATAGAATTTCTTTGTCATTAAATTATATTTATATTTATGTGGGTTTTAATGGGCTCCCCAGTTGGCTCAGTGAGTAAAGAATCCACCTGCAATGCAGGAGAGGCAGAAGACAGCAGTTCTAATCCTGGGTGGGGAAGATCCCCTGGAGAAGGGCATGGCAATCCATTCCAGTACTCTTGCTTGGAGAATCCTATGCAGAGTGGAGCCTAGCGGGCTACAGTCCATAGGGTCGCAAAGAGTCAAATATACTGAAGTGATTCAGCACAGGTTATAATTTTTAAAATATCCCAAGCCAATCAAGATAGGGAAATTTAATTTAATTTTAACTCAGAATAGTACCATTTTCCCCTATATTTTCTTATCCAGAGGCTGCTCTCTGCAGTGATGGCATGGTGTTGTGCTTCCTCCTTTTTCTCTTCTCCTCTGCTTCTCTGGGCTACCAAATAATGTTCATGAAAGATCAGAACACCAAGTCACACACATCATGTTGTCTCTCAAGATGTCATAATACTTGAATAATCATGGCCTGGAGGTCTTCACAAACCTACAAACCTATGGTCATTGGAGCCCTTTAGGTATATTCCTGCATTCCTGTTAGGGATTGCATTACTTTTCTGCTTTCTTTGTACCTGGGGCTCATTTTTAACCAGTAGTACAATTTTTAAAATAAAAAATCTGCTATTTAACCACTTCTGCTATTAAAATAATAACTAGAGACTGAGAACACATGCCTGAACACTGACAGAGGCTGCTGTTACAGGACTGGAAAATCAGCAGAGCCTTAGGTTCCTGACCAGAGCTGGAGCAATAAGACTGTTTGCTGGAGGAACCTCAAATACACAACTGATCTCTTTTTCAAGAATTTTACCAAAGTATAAAACTCCATGTATTAAAAAGCTAAAAAAAGCTAAGTAAAAATTTCAAAATTAAAGTAAAAATACTCATCATTTCTTGTTGATGAGGAAACAATAGTGTGCCTTCATCTCACTTAGCTCAAGGGCTCCCAACCTAAAAAAGAGAATATACCAGGGGAAAACTGAGTGTTAACTGCAACTCAGCCTTAACTCTGTTTCATTCGTGATTGAATTAAGATGATCAGGGAAATGGGAAAAATCTTTCTGGTGGAAGACAACATAATCTGGAATCTCTATAGTTTTTTTAATGCAAAATACCTTAGCTTCAGTTTTAAAAAATGACTAATAATGTGAGAAAGGAATGGACTGTGAGGTGAAAAGAAGACTCTAGAATTACACTCAAAATTAAAAAGACTTGGAGATTTTAAAATAATTGTTTAAATATGTTTATTCAAGTAGAGGAAAAATAAGACAAATTGTTGAGAAGATGAACTATTTCAACAAAACTATATAGAAATAAGAGAATTAAATTGACAGTAAAAATGAAAGTGCTAAATATAAGACTCAAAACCATAAAACTCCTAGAAGAAAACATAGGCAAAACACTCTTTGACATAAAGTGTAGCAATATTTTTTTTGGATCTGTGTCTGAAGGCAAAGGAAACCAAAGCAAAAATAAACAAATGAGATCCATTTAAACTTAAAAGCTTTTGCACAGCAAGGGAAATTGTCAACAAAATGAACTGAATGAGAGAAAATATTTGCAAATAATATGATCAATAAGGTCTTAATATTCAAAATATATAAACAGCTCATACAACTCAATATCAGAAAACACTGGAGCGTAAGACCTGAGTAGATATTTCTCCAAAGAAAACATACAGATGGCCAATAGATATTTGAAAATATGCTCAAAACCACTAATCATCATAAAAATGCAAACCAAAATTTCAATGAGATGTCACTTCAGACCTGTCAGAATGGCCATCATTGGAAAGATTACAAATAGCAAATGCTGGTAAAGAAGTGGAGAAAAGGGAACCCTTGTGTACTGTTGGTGGAGTGTAAATCGGTGAAGTCACTATGGAAAAGAGTATGAAGGCTCTTCAGAAAACCAAAATCAGAGTTGCCATATGATCCAACTCTTGGGCATATATCCAGACAAAACTATAATTCAAAAAGATACACGCACCCCTATAGCAGTCCATCCATGTTGCTACAAATGGTATTATTTCATAATTTTTATGGCTGAGCAATATTCCATTCTGTATATTTATAAGATCTTCTTTATCCATTCATCTGTTGATGGACACTTAGGTTACTTCCACATATTGACTACTGTGAATAGTACTGCTATGAACATTGAGATGTATGCACCTTTTTGAACTGGAGCTCTCATCTTTTCTGGAATACAATTGCTAGATCAAATGGTAACTCTATTTCTAGTCTTTTTTAGGAATCTCCCTACTGTTTACCATGGTGGCATCACCAAAAAAATTCTGTTTTATTTTTAATTCCAGCTTCCTAAGAGTTGCCTCTCAGTCATCATAACAATATCAAAGATGTTGCTTAAAATCCTTGAGTCAGTGAGATTTCCACCCTTTCCTACCAGATCTGTGTTTGATTCAAGAAATACATTCTAAGACCAGGCATTGTACAAGACTTCCTACCTTTTGCTTTCTGCATGTGCAAGAAAGGCCTCACATTAATTCAAGAATGAGTAGAATCGCTCTACCTTTCCCGAGCATGTGCAAAGTCTTGAATATGTATGCAACTTTCAATACCATCAAGAATATGAAGTTGTTTATCATGACACAATATATTCATCTCTTGTTCCAAATATCCCTGCTTCATTTCTTGATGTTCTACCCATGTATTGCATGTCTCAGTCAATATTTCAAACTCAAGCCTTCTCTGATCATTTGCAATTGAAATTTCTGTTACTTTTGACAATGCCCTTTCAGGCTTGTTTTTTCCCATGCCCCATTACAAATCAAGTCATCCTTATCTGGCAGCAAGGATGCCAGTCCTCATGGGTTGCCCCATGGTTTGGGTAACATATAAGAAGTGAGGGGAAATGACTGCAGCCCTGAGCTGAGATTGTATAGACTCTTACTGTTTTTAACTGAGTTTCAGTAGCTTTTATTGAGGGCTTCCTTGGTGGCTCAGACTGTAAAAAATCTACTGAAATTCAGAAGACATGGGTTCAATCCCTGGGTCAAGAAGATCCCCTGGATAAGGAAATGGCAACGCACTCCAGTATTCTTGCCTGGAAAATCCCATGGATAGAGAAGCCTGGTGGGCTACATACAGGCCATGGGGTGGCAAAGAGTCAGATACGACTGAGCAACTCAATTCATTGTACGCCTTCAATCAATTTTCAGAGTCCTGAGATGACTGTTTTTGTTCAATAATATCATTTGTGGGCAGGAAGAGAATCATCCAAGCTCCTTACTCACCTTTTTCAGGTACTATTACCTGTTGATATTTTATTCCATTTTCAAACTGCTTCCAAAGTAAAAAACACTTTTACAATACAAAATACAGTACAAAATACAATTTTGTTAATCTTTGCTTTGAATGTTTATCCTAAAGCTTGGCACATATTAGATTATCTACAGAGTATTTTGAAAAAATGAGGGGGGAAAGCCTATTTTAAACCGTCAGATAAAAGGGAAGAACTTTAAATTAAAACCAACTTAGTGTTTATTTACTGCTGTCACATATTAAAGTCTCTTGTGAAATGTCCAGAAGATCACACTATGGACTTTCCTAATTTAAGCCAGGCATAGAAACAAATGTTCATAATATCAGTTGAGAAATACATCTTCTGAAAGAATAATTAAATTTCCTAGAGCTAGTTACATGTAAAAATAAAAACAAATATATTCCTACTTTAGGAAATATGGGTTCCATGTAACAATTATACAAATTATAATAATAACACAAGAGTATATTTTATTGGTTTAGAGCAAAGAGTTTCCATGTTCTAATAATAGTAATGATGGCAACAATAATAATAATAATAATGAAAAATATTGGCTATGAGAAGTCAAATATTAAAACCGGGAATGACTCATCATAATTCTCAACCCTCAGGCCTAGTGAATGAGCTACAGTTTTATACATTCATCTAATCACTCATTGTGCAGCTGCGCAGCACTGGAGAAATCTGTATGCAGGTCAGGAAGCAACAGTTAGAACTGGACATGGAACAACAGACTGGTTCCAAATAGGAAAAGATGTATGTCAAGGCTCTATATTGTCACCCTGCTTATTTAACTTATATGCAGAATACATCATGAGAAATGCTGGGCTGGATGAAGCCCAAGCTAGAATCAAGATTTCTGGGAGAATATCAATAATCTCAAATATGCAGATGACACTACCCTTATGGCAGAAAACAAAGAAGAAATAAACAGCCTCTTAATGAAAATGAAAGAAGAGAGTGAAAAAGTTGGCTTAAAAACTCAACATTCAGAAAACTAAGATCATGGCACCTGGTCCCATCACTTCATGGCAAATAGATAGGGAAACATAGCAGACTTTATTTTGGGGGGCTTCAAAATCAGTGTAGATGGTGCACTCATGAAATTAAAAAATGCTTACTCCTTGGAAGGAAAGTTATGACCAACCTAGACAGCAGAGATATTACTTTGCCAACAAAGTTCCATCTAATCAAAGCTATGATTTTTACAGTAGTCATTTATGAATCATATCCCTATATGAGTTGGAATATAAAGAAAGCTGAGCACTGAAGAATTGATGCTTTTGAACTGTGGTGTTGGAGAAGATCCTTGAGAGTCCCTTGAACTGCAAGGAGATCCAATCAGTCCATCCTAAAGGAGATCAGTCCTGAATATTCATTGAAAGGATTGATGCTGAAGCTGAAATTCCAATACTTTGGCCACCTGGTGTGAAGAACTGACTCACTGGAAAAGACCCTGATGCTGAGAAAGATTGAGGGTGGGAGGAGAAGGGGACAACAGAGGATGAGATGGTTGGATGGCATCACTGACTCAATTGACATGAATTTGAGTAAACTCTGGGAATTGATGATGGACAGAGAAGCCTGGCATGCTGCAGTCCATGGTGTCACAGAGAGTTGGACACGACTGAGCGACTGAACTGAACTGAACTGAATCATTCATTCAGTAAATAAAATTTCTGTACCATGAGTGGAGGGCAAAGAGACAAGTCATGTCATGTTTATGTTCCAATCACTATTTCACTACTGTAACACTGCTTGGAAAGCACTGGTTTTCCTGATTTTAACAAATCTTTGACTGAAACTTCATATCCTAGCTTCACAGTTTAAAGTAGTTTCTAATTTTCCTTGTGAATTCTTCTTTGACTAGTGTGATATTTAGAACTTTTTTTTTTTTTTTTTTTTTTTTGGTTTCCAGTAGTGAGCACTTTTAGAAGTATCTTTGCTACTGATTTCAAATTTAATTGTACTTTTGTTATAGAATTTGCTTTGTATAATTTGAAGCCTTTTATATAAGGTGTGGGTCTGTGGTGGCCTGCTGCAGGGTCAGGAGCACTGAGTGTGACAGTGTGTGCATGGGACCTTTTGAAGGAGGACCCCATTATCTTCATTACCTCCACCATAGTTTGGTCTCAGGTCAAACAACAGGGAGGAAACACATCCCTGCCCATCTACAGAAAATTGGATTAAAGATTTACTGAGCATGGCCTGTGGTGTTGGAGAAGACTCTTGAGAGTCCCTTGGACTGGAAGGAGATCCAATCAATCCATCCTAAAGGAGATCAGTCCTGAATATTCATTGGAAGGACTGGTGCTGAAGCTGAAACTCCAATACTTTGGCCACCTGATGTGAAGAACTGACTCATTGGAAAAGACCCTGATGCTGGTAAAGATTGAGGGCAGGAAGAGAAGGGGACGACAGAGGATGAGATGGTTGAATGGCATCACTGGCTCAATGGACATGAGTTTGAATAAACTCTGGGAGTTGGTGATGGATAGGGAGGCCTGGCATGCTCCAGTCCATGGGGTGGCAAAGAGTCAGATACGACTCTGCAACTGAACTGAACTGAACATGGCCCCGCCCATCAAAACAAGACCCAGTTTCCCCCATAGGAAGTCTCTCCCATCAGGAAGCTTCTATAGTCCTCTTATCCTTAACCTTCAGAGGGCAGGCAGAATGAAAACCACAGTAACAGAAAACTAATCAAACTGATCACATGGACTATAGCCTTGTCTAAATCAATGAAACTATGAGCCATGCCATGTAGGACAACCCAGGACAGATGGGTCATGGCGGAGAGCTCTGACAAAAGAAGGGAAAGGCAAACCACTTCAGTGTTCTTACCTTGAGAGCCCCATGAACATCATGAAAAGGCAAAAAGATATGACACTGAAAGATGAACCCCTCCAGGTCGGTAGGTGCCCAATGTGCTACTGGTGAAGAATAGAGCAACAATTTCAGAAAGAATGAAAAGATGGAGCCAAAGCAAAAACAATGCCCAGTTGTGGATGTGACTGGTGATGGAAGTGAAGTCTGATGCTGTAAAGAGCAATATTGCATAGGAACCTGAAATGTTAGGTCCATGAATCAAGGCAAACTGGAAGTGGTCAAATAGGAGATGGCAAGAGTGAACATCAACATTTTAGGAATAAGTGAACTAAAATGGACTGCAACAGGCGAATTTAACTCAGGTGACCATTATATCTACTACTGTGGGCAAGAAGAGACAGACAGAGAAGTCACTCAGTCGTGTCCGACTCCTTGCAACCACATGGACTATAGCCTACCAGGCTTCTACGTCCATGGGATTTTCCAGGCAAGAGTACTGGAGTGGGTTGCCATTTCCTTCTCCAGGGGGATCTTCTTGACCCAGGGATCGAACCCAGGTCTCCTACAGAAGACTCTATACATGGACATCACCAGATGGTCAACACCGAAATCAGATCAATCATATTCTTTGCAGCCAAAGATGGAGAAGCTCTATACAATCAGCAAAAACAAGACCAGGAGCTGACTGTGGCTCAGACCATGAACTCCTTATTGCCAAATTCAGACTGAAATTGAAGAAAGTAGGGAAAACCACTAGACCATTCAGGTATGACCTAAATCAAATCCCTTATGATTATACAGTGGAAGTGAGAAATAGATTTAAGGGCCTAGATCTGATAGATAGAGTGCCTGATGAACTATGGAATGAGGTTCGTGACATTGTACAGGAGACAGGGATCAAGACCATCCCCATGGAAAAGAAATGCAAAAAAGCAAAATGGCTGTCTGGGGAGGCCTTACAAATAGCTGTGAAAAGAAGAGAAGCGAAAAGCAAAGGAGAAAAGGAAAGATATAAACATCTAAGTGCAGAGTTCCAAAGAATAGCAAGAAGAGATAAGAAAGCCTCTTCAGCGAACAATGCAAAGAAACAGAGGAAAACAACAGAATGGGAAAGACTAGAGATCTCTTCAAGAAAATCAGAGATACCAAAGGAACATTTCATGCAAAGATAGGCTCAATAAAGGACAGAAATGGTATAGACCTAACGGAAGCAGAAGATATTAAGAAGAGGTGGCAAGAATACACAGAAGAACTGTACAAAAAAGATCTTCACGATCCAAATAATCACGATGGTGTGATCACTCACCTAGAGCCAGACATCCTGGAATGTGAAGTCAAGTGGGCCTTAGAAAGCATCACTACGAACAAAGCTAGTGGAGGTGATGGAATTCCAGTGGAGCTATTCCAAATCCTGAAAGATGATGCTGTGAAAGTGCTGCACTCAATATGCCAGCAAATTTGGAAAACTCAGCAGTGGCCACAAGATTGGAAAAGGGCAGTTTTCATCCCAATCCCAAAGAAAGGCAATGCCAAAGAATGCTCAAACTACTGCACAATTGCACTCATCTCACACTCTAGTAAAGTAATGCTCAAAATTCTCCAAGCCAGGCTTCAGCAATATGTGAACCATGAACTTCCTGATGTTCAAGCTGGTTTTAGAAAAGGCAGAGGAACCAGAGACCAAATTGCCAACATCCGCTGGATCGTGGAAAAAGCAAGAGAGTTCCAGAAAAACATCTATTTCTGCTTTATTGACTATGCCAAAGCCTTTGACTGTGTAGATCACAATAAACTATGGAAAATTCTGAAAGAGATGGGAATACCAGACCACCTGATCTTTCTCTTGAGAAATCTGTATGCAGGTCAGGAAGCAACAGTTAGAACTGGTCATGGAACAACACACTGGTTCCAAATAGGAAAAGGAGTACGTCAAGGCTATATATTGTCACCATGTTTATTTAACTTATATGCAGAGTACATCATGAGAAATGCTGGACTGAAAGAAACACAAGTTGGAATCAAGATTGCTGGGAGAAATATCAATAACCTCAGATATGCAGATGACACCACCTTTATGGCAGAAAGTGAAGAGGGGCTAAAAAGCCTCTTGATGAAAGTGAAAGTGGAGAGTGAAAAGGTTGACTTAAAGCTCAACATTCAGAAAATGAAGATCATGGCATCTGGTCCCATCACTACATGGGAAATAGATGGAGAAACAGTGGAAACAGTGTCAGACTTTATTTTTCTGGGCTCCAAAATCACTGCAGATGGTGACTGCAGCCATGAAATTAAAAGACACTTGCTCCTTGGAAGGAAAGTTATGATCAACCTAGATAGCATATTCAAAAGCAGAGACATTACTTTGCCAACAAAGGTTCGCCTAGTCAAGGCTATGGTCTTTCCTGTGGTCATGTATGAATGTGAGAGCTGGACTGTGAAGAAGGCTGAGCATTGAAGAATTGATGCTTTTGAACTGTGGTGTTGGAGAAGACTCTTGAGAGTCCCTTGGACTGCAAGAAGATCCAACCAGTCCATTCTGAAGGCAATCAGTCCTGGGATTTCTTTGGAAGGAATGATGCTGAAGCTGAAACTCCAGTATTTTGGCCACCTCATGCGAAGAGTTGACTCATTGGAGAAGACTCTGATGCTGGGAGGGATTGGGGGCAGGAGGAGAAGGGGGCGACAGAGGAAGAGATGGCTGGATGGCATCACTGACTCGATGGATGTGAGTCTGTGTGACCTCCGGGATTTGGTGAAGGACAGGGAGGCCTGGCATGCTGCAGTTCATGGGGTCGCAAAGAGTCGGACACGACTGAGCGATTGATCTGATCTGTGGGCAAGAATCCCTTAGAAGAATGGAGTAGCCATCATAGCCAACAAAAGAGTCTGAAATGCAGTTCTTGAATGCAATCTCAAAAATGACAGAATGATCTCTGTTCGTTTCCAAGGCAAATCATTCAGTATCACAATAATCCAAGTCTATGCCCCAACCAGTAATGCTGAAGAAGCTGATGTTGAACAGTTCTGTGAAGACCTACAAAACCTTCTAGAACTAACACCCAAAAAAAGAAATCCTTTTCATTATAGGGGACTGGAATGCAAAAGTAGGAAGTCAAGAGATACCTGGAGTAACAGGCAAATTTGGTCTTGGAGTATAGAATGAAGCAGGGCAAAGACTAATAGAGTTTTATCAAGAGAACACATTGATCATAGCAAACACCCTCTTCCAACAACACAGGAGAAGACTCTACATGTGGACATCACCAGATGGTCAATACCAAAATCAGATTGATTATATTCTGTGCCATCAAAGATGGAGAAGCTCTATACAGTCAGCAAATACAAGACTGGGAGCTGACTGTTGCTCAGATCATGAACTCCTTATTGCCAAATTCAGACTTAAATTGAAGAATGTAGGGAAAACCACTAGACCATTCAGGAATGACCTAAATCAAATCCCTTACGATTATACAGTGGAAGTGTCAAATAGATTCAAGGGATTAGAATTGATGGACCGAGTGCCTGAAGAACTATGGATGGAGGTTCATGACATTGAACAGGAGGCATTGATCAAGACCATCCCCAAGAAAAAGAAATGCAAAAAGACAAAATGGTTGTCTGAAGAGGCCTTACAAAAAGCTGTGAAAGGCAAATGAGAAAAGGAAAGATATGTCCATTTGAAAGCAGAGTTCCAAAGAATAGCAAGGAAAGCTAAGAGAAGCCTTCCTCAGTGATCAATGCAAAGAAACAGAGAAAAACAATAGAATGGGAAAGACTAGAGATCTCTTCAAGAAAATTAGAGATACCAAGGGAACATTTCACGCAAAGATGATCACAATAAAGGACAGAAATAGTATGGACCTAACAGGAACAGAAGATATTAAGAAGAGGTGGCAAGAATACACAGAAGAACTAGACAAAAAAAAGATCTCATGACCAGATAACCACAATGATGTGCCCAGTCACCTAGAGCCAGACATCTTGGAATGTTAAGTCAAGTGGGCCTTAGGAAGCATCACTATGAACAAAGCTAGTGGAGGTTATGGAATACCAGTTAAGCTATTTCAAATCCTAAAGATGATGCTGTGAAAGTGCTGCACTCAATATGCCAGCAAATTTGGAGAACTCAGCAGTGGCCACAGGACTGGAAAAGGTCAGTTTTCACTCCAGTCCTAAAGAAAGGGAATGCTAAAGCATGTTCAAACTACCACACAATTGCTCTCATCTCACACACTAGCAAAGTAATGCTCAAAATTCTGCAATCCAGGCTTCAACACTACGTTAACCGTGAACTTCCGGATGTTCAAGCTAGATTTAGAAAAGGCAGAGGAATCAGAGATCAAATTGCCAACATCTGTTGGATCATCGAAAAAGTAAAGAGAGTTTCAGAAAAAACATCTACTTCTGCTTTATTGACCATGCCGAAACTTTAGACTATGGTTCACAATAAATTGTGGAAAATTCTTCAAGAAATGAGAATACCAGACTACTCAATCTGCCTCCTGAGAAATCTGTATGCAGGTCAAGAAGCAAAAATTAGAACTGGACATGGAACAATAGGCTGGTTCCAAGAAGAGAAGGAGACGACAGAGGATGAGATGGTTGGATGGCATCACCGACTCAATGGATGTGAATTTGAGCAAACTCTGGGAGTTGGTGATGGACAAGGAAGACTGGAGTGCTACAGTCGATAGGGTTGCAAAGTCAGACACGACTGAGCTACTGAACTGAACTGATATGACTCAAAATATGGTCTATCTTGGTATATGTCCATGCTGCTGCTGCTGCTAAGTCGCTTCAGTCGTGTCCGACTCTGTGCGACCCCATAGACGGAAGCTCACCAGGCTCCCCTGTCCCTGGGATTCTCCAGCCAAGAGCACTGGAGTGGGTTGCCATTTCCTTCTCCAATGCATGAAAGTGAAAAGTCAAAGTGAAGTCGCTCAGTCGTGTCCGACTCTTAGCGACCCCATGGACTGCAGCCTACCAGGCTCCTCCGTCCATGGGATTTTCCAGGCAAAAGTACTGGGGTGGGGTGCCATTGCCTTCCCCGATATGTCCATATACATCCCAAAAAAATGTATTCTACTCTCATTGGGGAAGAATGTCATTAATATACATTTTAATTAGGTCCAGTTGGTTGACAGTGTGATTCACTTACTGATTTTTCTTTCTTCTTAGTCTATCATTTCTGGAGTGAGGACTCTGAAATATTTGACTCTATTATTGTCTATTTCTTCTTACAGTTCCATCAGTTTCACTACATATGCTTTGAAGCTCTGCTATTAGGTATACAGACATTTAGGATTGTTACATTATCAACAAACTGACCTCTTTGCAATTATAAAATAAATTGTGTTTTTCCTTATAATACTTCTTATTCTGATGTCTACTTTGCCTGACGTTAAGCTGAGATCTTGGGATAAGAAAGAAAATGATACCCACTTAGCTATCTACCCCCATGACCTCATCTACCTGAAGCCCAGGAAGCACACAGAGAAGCATTTTATCCTCCTCCACAATGAGAGTTCCAGCAGGGGCTGACTTACTTCACTGCTGGATGAGTAGACAACAGTAGAGGTCAGGTTCCTAGAAATAGTCAGGGGAGTCCAGGAAAACCTCTGACCTCACAGAGCAGATCCTCAAAAGTGCGCAAAGAGGAAAAGTAATCAGGAAGCCTAGGCATAGAAATGACTGAAATTTATCTTACCTTTACTCAACTGAAGGTTTTGGCTATTAATATTATTAAATTCATTCATTATGTAGCTCTTACCTTCTATTTTACACTACTTTTTGTCTTTAATTTTTATCTTTTAAGTGTTATCCCCTTCACTTTATGCAAGAAACAAAGATTTCTAAATAAAAGATAAATATAAAATATATATAAATACAAATGTAATAAAGAATATATAATAATACTAATATAAAATTGTATATTATATATATAAATTTAATATATATATATGGGTTTCCCAGATGGCTCAGTGGTAAAGAATCCACCTTTAATGCAGGAGATGTGGGTTCAATCCCTGGGTCAGTAAGACCTCCTGGAAAAGGAAATGGCAACCCCCTCTAGTACTCTTGCTGGGAAATCCCATGGACAGAGAAGCCTGGCAAGTTACAGTCCATGGGATCACAAAAGAATCAGACACAACTAAGTAACTAAACTACAACAATATATATTACTGCTCATATTCCTGGCTGAATGGTGCTAGCTGTAATAGATTGATTGAAAAAATGACTGTTCTTCTTTATTCCTTACCTCCTGTGTCCTCAGACCTTGCAATGTAGTTTTGTATTATTTCCATCCAGAAATGGAGTGAGTTTCCCTACTCCTTGAATTAATCTAGAATTATGACCTGCTTTTGTCAACCAAATATGGAGAAAATGATTATTTGCCAGTTCCAAGACCTCAAGAGACACTCCAAGTTCCACTTGCTGTCTTCAATTTCCCATACGCACCATGAGCACCAGCCTGGGCTCAGCTGGGAGGAATGGGGACACACAGCCCGGGTATCCCCATTCCCCTAGTCTATAGCCAGTCAACCACCAGATATACAGGTGGGTCCATCCTAGAGTCACTGACCCACCAGTCAGTGCAGAACAAGTAAGCCCACACCCAGCCCAGAACAGCAGGCATTCCCAGTTGACCTATTGACTCACAAATAGTCACAATTCTTACTGTTTTATAGCATAGCTTCATGAATGGTTTGTTACTCAGATAACTACCTGATAAAGTGGGCCACCAACAGAAGATCCTTCCAGTGATTAAAAACCACAGATTAAACATACCTTTCTGTTTGACATTGTGAAAGTATATTTGACAAGCTGGAGACTAGAACATTTTATTTGCCAATTTGGATTAAATTGTGAACTCAGATGAAAATAGCAGGAATAAAAGAAAGTGGTAGTTAATAGCACCTCAGATATGATTAACCTAACTGTATTTTTCTAATTACATATGGCTTGGGAAGATGGGTTGGGATAGAGATACATTCAAGTTCATATAGCTCATTTTTTCTCAAAGTATGTTCTAGGTACTACTGAGCATGTGTGTTAAGTTACCTCAGTGGTGTCTGACTGTTTGCAGTCCTATGGACCATAGCCCACCATGCTCCTCTGTCCATGGGATCCTCCAGGTAAGAACGCTGGAGTGGGTTTCCATGCCCTCCTCCAGGGGATCTTCCCAATCCAGGGACTGAACCCGTGTCTCTTACATATCCTGCATCTCCTAGGTCTTTACCACTAGCCCCACCTGGGAAGCCCATGTACTAGCTTATGTACTACTGCTACATCCAAACAATCTGGGTGAAAAACAATGCTTTAAATTGTTTTAGCTATATAAATATGAAATTATTATTACAAGTGATTCTTATTTTTCCATGATGCTCACTTCACAAGAAGAGACACCATCAAATGGGTGCTCAGGAGACCATGTTGCGAGATTCTCCCACAAAATTGGATTTGAATCTGACAAAGTCTCTCAATTTAACCACTACAGGAAATATAGGAGGCAAGATGTGCATGTCAAAGCACACTAAGGAGCAAAATGTAACACAGTCAGCAAAATGTAATGTGAGAAATTCTATAGAACAGATGACCTGGTTTTTAATCAAATAATTTGCAAAAGGAATCAAGAAGAAAGAGAAAGGGAGAGAGGTAGAGGGGGAAACAGGAGAAGAGAGAAAAAGAGGAAAGAGGAGTCGCCCTGAAAATTTATAGTGATAGACTATCAACCAGTTTTTATATATGAAAGAGAAAAGCTCTTATTCTTTTAGAAATACATCCAGAAACATATACAGATGCAATAATTTTTGAGATTTCTAAGGTCTCTAAAATTGTTCAAAATAATCCAGGGATAGGGAAAGTGAGAAACAAGATTGACCATAAATGGATCTCCATCGCTGAAACAATTGGGTTCATTTCACTCTTCCCTCTATTTGTACATATACACATGTATTTTACGCTTTCCATAAAAAGTAAATTGCATGTACACTACGGCTAGCTGGTTCATAAATTGCATGTACCCTGTGGCTAGCTGGTTCATAAATTACATGTACCCTGCAGATAGCTGGTTCACAAACTGCATGTACACTGTGGATAGCTGCCTCATTCTGCTAATTCTCTGGGCTTCTTTCTATGGGTGGCTTATGCAGAGACATTAGAAAGGATAAACACACAACCTCCTGTGGTTGAAGCTGTGTGCTCACTTAGAGAAAAAAATATATAACTAACACACATAATAAATTACTTGTGTCACAAGCAATTACAGTAATTACAGAAGTAAAATAAAAGGTCACTTGGTCAAGTTGTGGCCATTTGGTTGGGTTCAGAAACCACAGAGGAAAAACCCATATGTTAGCTTTGTCAGTGAGATTTCAATGAGCCTTTTGCTTAGAATCTGGTGCCTTTCGTTTTGTGTGTTTTTGTTTTTTAAATTTTGTTTTATTTGCTTTAACTTTGGATTTTTTCACCTCTATTTTCTGGAAAGAAAAGCTAAGACACTGTGTTGTTGCTATTAAGATTTTTGTTTTGTTTCATTATTTTATTATACCTCCACCTCAATATTTCTACATTAATAAGTTGCACTAAAGAACACTTTCACTATAAGAAGTTTAGAAATGTCAATAGAAATAGCTTATTCATGTTTCTATGAATATCAGTCAAGTAAGCATTAGATTTTGAGGGATATTGTTGCTGTTGTTCAGTCACTAAGTTATGTCTAACTCTTGCAACCCCATGGACTGTAGCCTGCCAAGATCCTCTGTCCATGGGATTTCCCAGACAAGAATACTGGAGTGGGTTGCCACTTGCTAATACAGGGGATCTTCCCAACCTAAGGATCGAACCTGCATCTCCTGCATTGACAAGCGCAGTCTTTACCACTGAGCCACCAGGGAAGCCCATTGGAGGATATAGCCTGTTACTTATAGGTATTGTTTGAAGCCAAAAAAAATATGCCATATCAACTTATCTCCACTGCAAACTTTTGCCCACTTTGACTATAAGATCTGAATCTCAAAATCCAAATAAAATTTCCAAAGTCAGTCCTGCTCTCCCAATTTGTCTCCTAACCTCCCCTTCTCACTCTCTGTCCATATGTCTGTTCTCTACATCTGCATCTCTATTGCTGCTCTGCAAACAGGCTCACCTGTACCATCTTTCTAGATTCCATACATATGTGTTTAATATATGATATCTGTTTTTCTTTTCCTGACTTACTTCACTCTGTATGACAGACTCTTGGTCCATCCACATCGCTACAAATGACCCAATTTCTTTCTTTTTATGACTGAGTAATATTCCATTGTATATATGTACCATATCTTCTGATTCACTTTGCCATATAGCAGAAACTAACACAACATTGTAAAGCAATTGTATATCAATTAAAAAGCAATAAAAATTAAAAATGTTTTAAATTCCCTAAGTCATATGGATATATGTTGATAAAGAATGCTTTATTTATTTAAAAGTCTCTCTCCGTATATACATAAAATAGATATAATAGATATAATTATTATATCTTATATTTATATTCATGCAAAGATGGGCTCAAAAAGGACAGAAATGGTATGGACCTAACAGAAGCAGAAGATATTAAGAAGAGGTGGCAAGAAGAACTATATAAAAAAGATCTTCATGACCAAGATAATCACGATGGTGTGATCATTCACCTAGAGCCAGACATCCTGGAATGTGAAGTCAAGTGTGTCTTAGAAAGCATCACTACAAACAAAGCTAGTGGAGGTGATGGAATTCCAGTTGAGCTATTTCAAATCCTGAAAGATGATGCTGTGAAAGTGCTGCACTCAATATGACAGCATATTTGGGAAACTCAGCAGTGGCCACAGGATTGGAAAAGGTCAGTTTTCAATCCAATCCCAAAGAAAGGCATGGCAAAGAATGCTCAAACTACCGCACAATTGCACTCATCTCACACGCTAGTAAAGTAATGCTCAAAATTCTCCAAGCCAGGCTTCAGCAATACATGAACCATGAACTTCCAGATGTTCAAGCTGGTTTTAGAAAAGGCAGAGGAACTAGAGATCAAATTGCCAACATCTGCTGGATCATCGAAAAAGCAAGAGAGTTCCAGAAAAACATCTACTTCTGCTTTATTGACTATGCCAAAGCCTTTGACTGTGTGGATCACAATAAACTGTGGACAATTCTGAAAGAGATGGGAATACCAGACCACCTGATCTGCCTCTTGAGAAACCTATATGCTGGTCAGGAAGCAACAGTTAGAACTGGACATGGAAAAACAGACTGGTTCCAAATAGGAAAAGGAGTACATCAAGGCTGTATATTGTCACCCAGCTTATTTAACTTCTATGCAAAGTACATCATGAGAAATAATGAGCTGGAAGAAGCACAAGCTGGAATTAAGATTGTTGGGAGAAATATCAATAACCTTAGATATGCAGATGACACCACCCTTATGGCAGAAAGTGAGGAGGAACTAAAGAGCATCTTGATGAAAGTGAAAGAGGAGAGTGAAAAAGTTGGCTTAAGGCTCAACATTCAGAAAACTAAGATCATGGCATCTGGTCCCATCACTACATGGCAAATAGATGGGGAAACAGTGGAAACAGTGTCAGACTTTAATTTTTAGGGCTCCAAAATCACTGCAGATGCTGATTGCAGCCATGAAATTAAAAGACACTTACTCCTTGGAAGGAAAATTATGATCAACCTAGATCGCATATTCAAAAGCAGAGACATTACTTTGCCAACAAAGGTCTGTCTAGTCAAGGCTATAATTTTTCTTGTGGTCATGTATGGAGTGAGAGTTGGACTGTGAAGAAAGCTGAGCACAGAAGAATTGATGCTTTTGAACTGTGGTGTTGAAGACTCTTGAGAGTCCCTTGGACTGCAAGGAGATCCAACCAGTCCATTCTGAAGGCAGTCAGTCCTGGGTGTTCTTTGGAAGGAATGATGCTAAAGCTGAAACTCAAGTACTTTGGCCACCTCATGTGAAGAGTTGACTCATTGGACAAGACTCTGATGCTGGGAGGGATTGGGGGCAGGAGGAGAAGGGGACGACAGAGGATGAGATGGCTGGATGGCATCACTGACTCGATGGACGTGAATCTGAGTGAACTCCGGGAGTTGGTGATGGACAGGGAGGCCCGGCGTGCTGCAATTCATGGGGTCACAAAGAGTTGGACACGACTGAGAGACTGAACTGAACTGAACTGATGTAAAGTATATAAAATATAAAAATTATATTTATTATATTTATTGTATAATAATAAATATTGCTTTATATATTTTCTAAATCCAAGTCTAAAAGAAGATTTTTTTAAAAGCTTGAAAGATTGAATTAACTAGGGCAAATTTCTTAGCAAAGGGCTACAATGGCCAGCAAGTCCATTATCAGTTGAGGCATTAACACATAACTATTACAGTTAGAACATAACTATTACATTAATAACTATTAATACATTACTGTTACAAAATAGAATAATGTGCATCACTTTAGGTCTTTCAAATGTAAGAATAAGAAAATAAAATTTATATGGGTGTATGAACCAACTGAAAAAACAGACATACTAATATACAAATGTTCATATCTACTAAATTGAGGCTTCACCAAACCTTGGTTTAATAGAATTCATGGGTGCAATACTGTGCCAAAAAATATTATCTTTATTTCGGGAAAGAATAAAATTTCTCAAATTAAAACCTGAAGCAAATGTGGCTGTATGGAAGGCTCTCTTAGATGGCCCCTGATGATGCCCTGCCTCTGGATACGGGCTGGACTTGTCTGCTTGCCTTTAACTAATGGCAGACGTGGCATCCCCGGTAGTTCAGTGGTAAAGAATCCACCTACCAATGCAGGAGACGTGAGTCCTATCCTTAGGTTAGGAAGATCCCCTGGAGGAGGAAATGGCAAGCTGCTCCAGTATTCTTGCCTGGAAAACCCCACAGACAGAGGATCCTGGTGGGCTACAGTCCATGGGGATGCAAAAGACTCAGACACGACTTACCAACTAAACGACAACAACAATAAATGTAGTGTCACTCCCAAGAAGAGGTTATAGAAAGCCTGTGTTCAGTTTAAGGGCTCTCTATAGCTCTCTTGCAGGGGAAGGCAATGGCACCCCACCCCAGTACTCTTGCCTGGAGAATCCCATGGACGGTGGAGCCTGGTGGGCTCCAGTCCATGGGGTCGCTGAGAGCTGGACACGACTGAGCGACTTCACTTTCACTTTTCACTTTCATACATTGGAGAAGGAAATGGCAACCCACTCCAGTGTTCTTGCCTGGAGAATCCCAGGGACAGGGGAGCCTGGTGAGCTTCCGTCTATGGGGTCGCACAGAGTCGGACACGACTGAAGCGACTTAGCAGCAGCAGCAGCATAGCTCTCTTGCATCACTTACTCTGAGGGAAGCCAGCTGCCATGTCATCAGGGAACCCTGCGCGAGGCCCCATGTGGGTGAACTTGGATGTGTATCTTCTGAGGCCTACCAACAACCACAGAGGCAGATCCTGTCCTGAGGCACTTGCAGCCCTGGCCCAGAGTTTGACTGAAGCCTCCAGGGAGACCTTAGCCAAAGCCATTCAGCACAGCCACTTCAGGACTCCTGACCCACAGAAACTGGGAGATATTACCTATTTTTCCTCCCAAATTGTCAAGTTTGCAAATAATTTATACCAGTCATAGATAAATAACATGGATGACAAGAAGTGATGGGACAGCAGCTCTGAGAAAATTCAGAAAGGCATCACTGGTGACTTAGCAGTTAGCCTACAAACATGAATTTCATTTGGTTGTGATAAGTTTGTCCTGAGGTGAACAGGTGGCAAGATGAAGTATCAGAAACAAATAGCAGGAAAACTAAACGCGGTGGAGATTCAGAAACTAGCACGATGAAAAAATAACTCTGATTTGGATTATGAAGACAAATCTAATCAGTGTTATTGGAAAAACAATCTCTGCCACAATTTTCAGTAGAATAAAGCTGCAAAACTCTTAAAATATTTCTCCACTGAGAAATTTTTCTTTGTAGGAGGAATACTCAAGAGCCAAAAATAAATGAGAACAAGTCATTTTAGACAGTATAACACACTAGGATATGTATTATAAAGAATAATTCAGAGGTACATATGAATAAAATTGTTTTATAATAGCTGAAGCTCTGTTGTTTATATAAAGAAGAATATTAGGAAGTTGTGAGCAGAGTATTCAGATCAGATCAGATCAGTCGCTCAGTCGTGTCCGACTCTTTGCGACCCCATGAACTGCAGCACGCCAGGCTTCCCTGTCCATCACCAACTCCCGGAGGTCACTCAGACTCATATTCATCGAGTCAGTGATGCCATCCAGCCATCTCATCCTCTGTCGTCCCCTTCTCCTCCTGCCGCCAATCCCTCCCAGCATCAGAGTCTTCTCCAATGAGTCAACTCTTCGCATGAGGTGGCCAAAATACTGGAGTTTCAGCTTTAGCATCATTCCTTCCAAAGAAATCCCAGGGTTGATCTCCTTCAGATAGCATATTCAAAAGCAGAGACATCACTTTGCCAACAAAGGTTCGTCTAGTCAAGGCTATGGTCTTTCCTGTGGTCATGTATGGATGTGAGAGCTGGACTGTGAAGAAGGCTGAGCGCCGAAGAATTGATGCTTTTGAACTGTGGTGTTGGAGAAGACTCTTGAGAGTCCCTTGGACTGCAAGGAGATCCAACCAGTCCATTCTGAAGGAGCAGAGTATTAAGTTGCTTTAATGTTCGCTATTTATATGAAGTGGAAAAGGACAGCCTTTTTGTTGTCAAAATTGCTTTTTTCTGGAAACTCATTAATAGACAGACTTTTTTTTAATGTGCTTAAACAGAAGAAGTTCACAGAGAAAAAAGTGCAGGTGGTTGTGGTCTTGTGAAAAGAAGTGAGAAATAGATACAGCGACTGAAGCAGCAGAAACAGTGTTGATTTCTATGGCAAGATCAAAGCCAGGACAAGTAAGGAAAAATGAAAAGAAAATGAACTTATAAGAAGCAGTATGCACCCAAAGCCCCAACTTGACAATATTTTCTGAATAATTTGACCAGAGGCGCCAATGAAAACTGAAAGAAATTTTTGTATGTCTGGACTATCTGTCATAAAACAAAGATTAAATCTTTTGGATAAGGTAATGCCTGCTTTGTGTATTTTAACTTTTAGTACAAAATAAACCTCAATTTTAATAATGATAAATGTTCATATTAAATACTTGTGGTATTGCCATTCAACTTTTCAATGATTTTTATTTGGCACTTATTTTGGGTCAATGTTCCCTTCTCTAAGTGTCTCTTTTATCAAGTGATTGTATCATATATAGATCATGTTTGTGCGTTGAAACACATGATCATGCCACGACACATCAGTTCATAGTAGTAATAAATCATGCATTGCATTTATTATTATTGTTTTTTATTTTACAGAAAAATCTCCATAAACTTTTACTATAACTGTGTCGCCAAAAAACCTGATTCACTCTTTATTATTTGATCACTCATTATTTAAGGACTTGTAAATAGAGTGCTATGAAAAATAAAGTATAATTTATGATTCAAGTCTTCCCAAGAATTCTGATGACTCATTCAAGAATCCTGATGATTCATTCAAGAATTCAGAGAAGCACATGTGTTGGGATTTGGAGGCATTCAGTAGGGGTGCCTGGAGCTGGAAATCAATGTAGAGCAGAGCAGAGAAGTTCCTGGAAAAGCCCAGCAAAGTTGTAAATTGACAGAAACCAGAGAACAGCCATACCCCTGTATGCAGGCTCTGGGTGCAGGCCAACAAGCATATGCCTTATCCACAGTTGCTATGTGTTTAAAAGCTTATCTTGCTGTCACCATCTGCTTCCATCTTCCTTTACCTAGCAGTGACCCTGGGCCATCAGACAGGCTGGCCAGGACAATCAGAGATAGCCCAGAGCTTATTCCACCTAATTCAACATGACCACCTCTGCAGGCCACCCTCCACGGGCCCTCCATCCCAGGAGATGAGCACAGAAAGGCACCACTGTGCCTCTGAGGGGAGAACTGTGCTCTGTCCATGTGTCTGTCCATTTTTCTGTCTGCAGGTAACAGAAGACAGATGTCACCTTTCTTTCACTCAGTGTTCAGAGCCTTTGATCCAAGCAAGTTCTAATATCACATTGTTTTTCTCTCAGCGAATAACTTCCAGAATGAATGGACAATTCCAGGACATGGAGGTGTAAGGACCTCCTGCTGCTACTGCTGCTAAGTCGCTTCAGTCGTGTCCCACTCTATGCGACCCCCATAGACGGCAGCCCACCAGGCTCCCCCACCCCTGGGATTCTCCAGGCAAGAACACTGGAGTGGGTTGCCATTTCCTTCTCCAATGCATGAAAGTGAAAAGTGAAAGTGAAGTCGCTCAGTCATGTCCAACTCTTAGCGACCCCATGGACTGCAGCCTACCAGGCTCCTCTGTCCATGGGATTTTCCAGGCAAGAGTACTGCAGTGGGGTGCCATTGCCTTCTCCAGGAGTCCCTAAATGGTTCAAAAGAGGCCCCTCCTCCTACAACATGGTGCAATTTGAAAGCAGCAGGTGCCTTGAATTAATAGGGAAGAAGTGTCTCCTGGCATCAAACAGTTTTACCCAAACTCCAAGCCAACTTTCTCTAAGGGTTTCTCTCAGACCCTAGTGAGGGAGGATTAGTATTCAAAATGAAAACTACACTGCATTTCCTTGGTCAAAGGTGACCACAGGAGGTGTGAGTGAGTAGTACACTGCCCTGATATTCATACCACGTGTGTGTTTGTGAGCTTAGTCCCTCAGTCGTGTCTGACTCTTTGTGACCCCATGGACTGTAGCCCTCCAGGCTCCTCTGTCCATGGGATTCTCCAGGCAAGAATTCTGGTGTGGGTTGCCATGCCCTCCTCCAGGGAATCTTCCCAACCCAGGGATTGAACCAAGATCTCCCACATTACAGGCAGATTCTTCATTGTCTGAGCCATCCAGGAAGCTCAAGAATACTGGAGTGGGTAGCCTATCCCTTCTCCGGGGGATCTTCCCAACGCAGAAATCAATCCAGTGTCTCCTGTATTGCAGGTGGATTCTTTACTAGCTGAGCTACCAGAGAAGCCCTAGCTATACTACTGTGTGTGTGCATTGTTCACAGGTACTGTGCACATATGTGTGTGCATGTATGTGTATGTACACAGGTGACTGCAGCCATGAAATTAAAAGACGCTTACTCCTTGGAAGGAAAGTTATGACCAACCTAGATAGCATATTCAAAAGCAGAGACATCACTTTGCCAACAAAGGTTCGCCTAGTCAAGGCTATGGTCTTTCCTGTGGTCATGTATGGATGTGAGAGCTGGACTGTGAAGAAGGCTGAGTGCCGAAGAATTGATGCTTTTGAACTGTGGTGTTGGAGAAGACTCTTGAGAGTCCCTTGGACTGCAAGGAGATCCAACCGGTCCATTCTGAAGGAGATCAGCCCTGGGATTTCTTTGGAGGGAATGATGCTAAAGCTGAAACTCCAGTACTTTGGCCACCTCATGCGAAGAGTTGACTCATTGGAGAAGACTCTGATGCTGGGAGGGATTGGGGGCAGGAGAAGGGGACGACAGAGGATGAGATGGCTGGATGGCATCACTGACTCGATGGATGTGAGTCTGAGTGACCTCTGGGAGTTGGTGATGGACAGGGTGTCCTGGCGAGCTGCGATTCAGGGGGTTGCAAAGAGTCGGACACGACTGAGCGACTGATCTGATCTGATCATGTAATAACTGCATGACTTGATTATATTATACTTTCATTTTAAAAATAAACGCGTGTGTGTGCTCAGTCATTTCTGACTTTTTGTGACCCTTTGGACTGTAGTCTGCCAGGCTTCTCTCTCCATGGGATCTTTCAGGCAAGAAATACAGGAGTGAGTTGCTATTTCCTTCTCCAGGGATCTTCCCAAACCAGGAATCAAATCCACATGTCTCCTGCATCTCAAGCAGATTGTTACCCACTGAGCCATCAGGGAAGTCTCAAAGAAACTTAGAGGCCCATAAAATTTCCTTCATCTGAGAATTGGAAATGACAATTTATCACACAGCTATTGTGAAGATAACATGAGAACACACAAGGAAAACCAAATTTTACAATATCTGGCATTCGGTAAATGCTAAATGAATGTTTAGTTAAGTTCAGTCTCTCAGTAGTGTCCAACTCTTTGCAACCTCATGGCCTGCAGCACTCCAGGCTTCCCTGTCCATCACCAACTCCCAGAGCTTACTCAAACTCATGTCAATCAAGGGCCTCGCTTGTAGGGGCATGTGTCTGGAAGTGTGCCCAGCATAAGCTCCACAGAGCAGCCCCATCCCATCCATTCTCTTCACTCCACTCCCATGCCCAGAGCAGCATCTGAACAGAGCATGTATCAGGCAGCTCAGGGCGCCCTAAGAAAATATCACATGAACTGAGTGGTTTAAATTAAACTTTTAGAGGCTAGAAGTTCAAGATCAAGGTGTTGGCAGGGCTGGCTCCTCCTGAGACTCCTGTCCTTGGTGTGTAGACGGCCATCTTCTCCATGTGTCCTCATGTAATCTCTCCTTTGTGTCTATTTTGTCCTGATGTCCTCTTCTTAAGGACACAGTCAGATTAGATTAGGGCCCATCCTAACAGCCTCATTTTGCCTGAAGTGTTACCTCTTTTAAGAACCTGTCACAAGATATAATCACATCTGAGGTGCTAGAGGGTTAAGACTTCAGCATGTGTACTTGGGGCATAATTCAGCCACATCAGGGCACAAACACTTAAGTTTGGAAATTGAATACTGTTTCTAAAATTTCAAATAAGCATCATGGCTGATCATTCTATTCGCTTCATTATGTGAGGTTTGGAGCTAATCATTCAAACTTTTCTCTCCCTTGAGCACCCTCTGACTATGCCCAGATTTAACACAAACGTCACTAGAGCCAAGAGGTCCACGACTATTAGGAAAAATAACATATCCACAGAAAGACCAACATCAGCTCAGTACACACTGTTCACTCAGGCTTGTTTGGGGGAAGGGAATCTAGTCATCACATCATTGTCAGTGACACAGGTGAAATCAGGGCAAGTTTGTTCTGAAGAACCTTCCAAGGAACAACTAAGAATTATTTCTAATAGGATCAAATTTGTTCTCCAAAATAAATGATTTTTAAGATCTGAGCCATTACAAAACATAAGTCCATCATTAATAGTGATTTTCTAATAAAGGTTTGGAATAATGTGCATATGAAATAGCATTTTATTAACTCAAGGTAGATTTATCCTTTCAGTGAAGATTGATAGGAAGGGCTTGCACTGAAGCCTGCAAGAGATGTGGAGCTGGGATATAGGGTCTCTGCCTCAGAGAAACTTCTAGTCATAGGACCAACATGTTTCACTGTTATCAAAGATATAAAATAACTTTCATCCCAAAGAATTGCCACCTGAATCTCAACTGATAGATCTACACAACCTAATTCAGATCCATTAACAATAAACATTAACACATTTGTTAAAGGTATGAGTTATTTACACAGGGATTAAAAGAATGCATAAACCAAACTGTTACTTGAGTGAGAAATAGCTTGGCTAAATGATATCAGATGTAGAAAATATGATTATTACTTTTCCCTAACTCATGAACAATGAATGATGAAGTAGCAGACACCCAAGGACTCGTGGACCTGGCATTCAAGAAACTCGCTCCTGAACGCATACTAGATTTGTGATCCTCAAGGAGCTCCATGAGCCCCTGTGGCTGCTAAGCTGCTAAGTCACTTCAGTCGTGTCCGACTCTGTGTGACCCCATAGACAGCAGCCCACCAGGCTCCCCCGTCCCTGGGATTCTCCAGGCAAGAATACTGGAGTGGGTTGCCATTTCCTTCTCC
Organism: Tragelaphus eurycerus; assembly: GCA_935064755.1. Taxonomy (NCBI): domain Eukaryota; kingdom Metazoa; phylum Chordata; class Mammalia; order Artiodactyla; family Bovidae; genus Tragelaphus; species Tragelaphus eurycerus. Next base: position 19,763,469 of record CAKXYN010000002.1, on the reverse strand, counting down.
AATGCATGAAAGCGAAAAGTGAAAATGAAGTCACTCAGTCATGTCTGACTCCCAGCGACCCCATGGACTGCAGCCTACCAGGCTCCTCTGTCCAAGGGATTTTCCAGGCAAGAGTACTGGAGCGGGATGCCATTGCCTTCTCTGAGCCCCTGTGGAGCTCACGACAAATCTTCAAGGAGTCCCGTAGTCAAATTAGTGTCAAAGTAATAATGAGATGTGATTTGCCTTTTTCAATTCCATTCCCCCAAGAATATATAGACGTTTCCACATGATATGTAATATCATAAAAACTGGAATTCAGACACTGATCATGAGAATCTGTCTTTCATTGAGCCAGAAATTCAAGAAATTTGCAGAATTATGAAACAAAGGCATTTCTGTCATTACTTCTTTTAGAAAATGCATTTTTTAAATGAATACATTATGTGCATCCATGTCATGTAATTTAAGATATAACTATTGTTACATGTCAGTATCAGTAGATGTCATCCACATAAACCAAAGCTCTCTGAGGTCCTCAACAATTTTTAAGAATACAAAGGCACCTGAGGTCCAAATTCTCGAGAGCTGACGCTCTGTATGAGAACGAGGCTACCCTCTTCCTGGATGTGAGAAACTCACCAGCTTCTGAAGCATCCGGGTTATCATCAAGCTGCTCTAACTTTATGGAGTTCATTTTCTTTCTGTTGAGAACAAAAGAAGACATGTTGTTCTATCATCAAGCATGTGGGTAGGGTGGGGTTTAATAGCTTCTCTTCTGTTCAATATTTTTCCTACTTTCTAACTGGAGCATTCTGTCTCTTTACAACAGAATGTGAGGCTGGGGCAGCAATAAGTTACTTCTCTCTCGAGGATTTCTCTTGACAGGTAGATGCACATGTACATAGATAATATTGAATTATGCACTGATGCTACAGTTAAATCTGAGTCCATTTTAGCACACTTAGACTAATTTAAAAGTTTTAACAGCATTTACCTTTGGGGAGGGAGAAGGCAATGGCACCCCACTCCAGTACTGAGTGACTTCACTTTCACTTTCCACTTTCATGCATTGGAGAAGGAAATGGCAGCCCACTCCAGTGTTCTTGCCTGGAGAATCCCAGGGATGGAGGAGCCTGGTAGGCTGCAGTCCATGGGGTCGCACAGAGTCGTACACGACTGAAGCAACTTAGCAGCAGCAGAAGCAACCTTTGGGGAAAGAGAACGTGGTTTGAATCAGAATTTTTAAATATTGGAATCAAGTTTAAAACTTCCATACTGTCTTCATAGATACATGCAATCCATGTCATGCATGGTTATCTGAGTGCTGAAATTCTGGATGCCTCTGTTCATAAATTTAAAAGTAATATTTTTATGTATATTTAATTTTAATATTTTCACTCTTAAAAAAATCATCCAAGTGTTTCAGTTTGCTGAGCAGAAGCTTAAAAATTGCTTTAGTCAAGAATTTTTTAATTCCCCTGCCAACTTGTATTTAAATACTTCTTTTCCACATATTTTTGTCTTTTGAAGGAAATTACTAGATTCTTTTTAGCACATTTATAGACTCTACCCTGCTCAATGAATGTTAGTAAAGCTAATAAATATGAGCAGAAAATTTTTAAGATAGAAATAATCCAGTAAAGATTTCACCTGCACTGTAAGTCCTCTGACATGTAGTCATATGAATGAGCTCAGTAAATTACAAGCTATGGTAACTCTTAGGACAATAAATGTCAACTCAGCAAAGTAGGAGAGGAAAGAACTTCTTCTAATTTATTCATAGTCCCTTTAAAATTATCAAATGTTTCCAATTATAAAGTAATGCCTTTGGAGATCAACTTCTAGAATGGAGGACTGCAAACTTCAGTGAACTTGCACTTACACCAAAAAAAAAAAAAAAAAAAAAAAATCAAAAAACATAAAGCCAAACAAAGAAAATTTACCATTTCAAAATGCAAGCCATTAAACAATACTCAGAACAGAACAAACATCCTTCCAGAAGAAACTGCAAACCTCAGCTGGGCCGTAGTTAGTGACGTTTTAACTTAGAGCTATTCCTCCAGCTCAGTAAAGAGGTTCCACAACCTGGAACACTGCAGACCACAGATATGACCATTTTTAGAGCTCTATGAAGAGTACCATCCCCAGATCACAAGCAGTACTTTGTTTGAACTTTCAGGTGACTGATAAGTCAATATTCTTAGAATATGATGACTGATTTGACTTGATTCAGAGTTCAGTTCAGCAGAGGTGGGGACCTACTCACAGGGCATTACTGTAACAGTTATTTCTGGCAACATCTCAACCACCTAAAGCCATGATATAAGTGAGAGCAAATAAGAGCCTCGTGGGGAATATTTCTTTAATCCTGTTTAACTAGAGGACCATAGGGAACTTTGAAAGGCTACAGCATATTCCTAGACATCTAGACTATAGGCCTGACCAGGAGGAATCTGCATAAGCAGAAGTCACCAGTCACTCACCTCTGGTTGATCTAGAAACTCGACACCACCAGGAAATAATAGCTAATTAGTCAAGAATTATGAAATCTTTTAAGTTTGAGGGGCTTCCCTGGTGGCTCAGAGGTTAAAGCATCTGCCTCCAATGTGGGAGACCTGGATTCGATCCTTGGGTCGGGAAGATCCCCTGGAGAAGGAAATGGTAATCCACTCCAGTATTCTTGCCTGGAGAATCCCATGGACATAGAAGCCTAGTAGGCTACGGTCCACTGGATCGCAAAGAGCTGGACACTACTGAGCGACTTCACTTTAAATTTGAATGCAGACTTTGGCAAAGGGGAAAGTCAAACAGACAAAGCATTTAGGAATCTGACCAATCATAGTGACTGTCCACTAAACTATATTGACCTCAGTGTTATCCCCAGGAAGTTGATTTTAAAGTTAAAAAAATAAAGAAACTTAAAAAAAGATAGCAAAAAATTCAGTGCATCCTCATTGAAGGGAATACAGAATCTATAAATCTGTCCAGGAAAGTCACTAAGCAAATAAGCAGCAACAAGATATCAGATACCACAGTTTTTACAAAACAAATGTCTAGATTTTAGACACACATGAGACATACAAATAAACAGGAAATTATTCCATATACACAATAAAAAGAGAAGTCAACAGAACACGACCTCAAGACTACCTAAATTTTAGACTTAGCATACAAAGGATTTAAATAAGCTATTATATATAATGTTCAAAAACTAAAGAAAGCTATTTTAAAGAATTAAAGAAAAGCATGACAATGATGTCTTACCAAGAGATATCACATACAGAATGACAATAAGGAGATCAAAATTATAAAAAGGAATGAAATTCTGGAGCTGAAAAGTGCCATGCTCAGTCACTTCAGTTGTATGCGGCTCTTTGCAACCCCATGGATTATAGCCCACCAGGCTTCTCTGCCCATGGGATTTTTCAGGCAAGAATACTGGTGGGTTGCCATTTCCTTCTCCAAGGAATCTTCCCAACCCAGGAATCAAACACACATCTCCTGCATTGCGGGCAGATTCTTTACTGCTGAGCCACTGAGGCAGCTCACTGAAGAGTACAATATCAAAACAAAAAATTCACTAGTAGAATTGAACTGTCAGAAAGAATAATAATCAGCAAACTTGAAGATAGCTCAATTAAGATTATTCAGTCTGAGGAGCAGAAGAGGGGAGAGAGAAAAGAGTAGGAAAATATTTGAAGAAATAATGGTCAAAAATCCCCAAATTTTATAAAAAAATTAATCTACATATACAAGAAGTTCAACAAACTACAAGTAAAATAAACTTTAAAAAGATCTATAAACCTATACATGCCACACCAAATTGGAAAAATGTCAAAGACAGAGAGAGAAAAGGAAAGAGGCAAGTGAAAAAGTTGGCTTAAAGCTCCAAAAAATAAAGTCTGACACTGTTTCCACTGTTTCCCCATTTATTTCCCATGAAATGATGGGACTGGATGCCATGATCTTTGTTTTCTGAATGTTGAGCTTTAAGCCAACTTTTTCACTCTCCACTTTCACTTTCATCAAGAGGCTTTTTAGTTCCTCTTCACTTTCTGCCATAAGGGTGGTGTCATCTGCATATCTGAGGTTATTGATATTTCTCCCGGCAATCTTGATTCCAGCTTGTGCTTCTTCCAGTCCAGTGTTTCTCATGATGTACACTGCATATAAGTTAAATAAGCAGGGTGACAATATACAGCCTTGACGTACTCCTTTTCCTATTTGGAACCAGTCTGTGGTTCCATGTCCAGTTCTCACTGTTGCTTCTTGACCTGCATACAGATTTCTCAGGAGGCAGATCAGGTGATCTGGTATTCCCATCTCTTGAAGAATTTTCCACAAGGTGTTGTGATCTACACAGTTAAAGGCTTTGGCATAGTCAATAAAACAGAAGTAAGTTCTTTTCTGGAACTCTCTTGCTTTTTTGATGATCCAGCGGATGTTGGCAATTTGATCTCTGGTTCCTGTACCTTTTCGAAATCCAGCTTGAACTGGAAGCTCATGGTTCACGTATTCTTGAAGCCTGGCTTGGAGAATTTTGAGCACTACTTTGCTAGCATGTGAGATGAGTGCAATTGTGCGGTAGTTTGAGCATTCTTTGGCATTGCTTTTCTTTGGGATTGGAATGAAAACTGACCTTTTCTAGTCCTGTGGCCACGGCTGAGTTCTCCAAATTTGTTGGCATATCGAGGGCAGCACTTTCACAGCATCATCTTCCAGGATTTGAAATAACTCAACTGGAATTCCATTGCCTCCACTAGCTTTGTTCAAAGTGATGCTTCCTAAGGCCCACTTGACTTCACATTCCAGGATGTCTGGCTCAAGGTAAGTGATCACATCATCATGATTATCTGGGTCATGAAGATTTTTTTTTTTGTATAGTTCTTCTGTATATTCTTGCCACCTCTTCTTAATATCTTCTGCTTCTGTTAGGTCCATACCATTTCTGTCTTTTATTGTGCCCATTTTGCATGACATATTCCCTTGGTATCTCTAATTTTCTTGAAGAAATCTCTAGTCTTTCCCATTCTATTGTTTTTCTCTTTATTTCTTTGCATTGATCACTGAGGAAGGCTTTCTTATCTTTCCATGCTATTCCTTGGAATTCTGCATTCAAATGAATGTATCTTTCCACTTCTCCTTTGGTTTTAGCTTCTATTCTTTTCTCAGCTATTTGTAAGTCCTCCTCAGACAACCATTTTGCCTTTTTGCATTTCTTTTTCTCGGGAATGGTCTTGATCCCTGCCCCCAGTACAATGTCACGAACCTCCGTCCATAGTTCGTCAGGCACTCTGTCTATCAGGTCTAATCCCTTGAATCTATTTGTCACTTCCACTGTATAATCATAAGGGATTTGATTTAGGTCATACTTGACTGATCTAGTGTTTTCCCTACTTTCTTCAATTTCAGTCTGAATTTTGCAATAAGGAGTTTATGATCTGATCCACAGTCAGCTCCTGGTCTTGTATTTGCTGACTGTATAGAGCTTCTCCATCTTTGACTGCAAAGAATATAATCAATCAATCAATCAATAGATCATCTGGTGAGGTCCATGTGTAGAGTCTTCTCTTATGTTGTTGGAAGAGGGTGTTTGCTATGACTAGTGCGTTCTCTTGGCAAAGCTCTGTTAGCCTTTGTTTGCCCTCCTTCATTTTGTACTCCAAGGCCAAATTTGCCTGTTACTCCAGGTATCTCTTGATACTTCCTGCTTTTGCATTCCAGTCCCCTATAATGAAAAAGATATCTTTTGGGGGCGTTAGTTTTAGAAGGGAGTCCTTCAGGCTAAGATAAAAAGGCTCTAAACAGTAACTCAATTATATACAGAGAAATAAAGAGTGCTGGTTTAAAACACTACATAGGTGTTAGAAAGCACAATACAAAAATACTTTTGTTAATAACTGTTTTTTTTTCTGTTTTAAAAAATAACTGCATAAAGTCATAATTATATGAACTCTATTGATGGGTTTGTTAAGATGTCTTTTATATGTCAATAATAATACAAAGCAAGAGAGATGAAACATATACACATTAGAGCATAACTTTTGTATACTCTTAAAATTAAGTTTCTATTAATTTCAAATACTAATCAAACTCAATTAAAGTTAAGAATTCAACTGTGACTCAAATCAACCACTAGGAAAATAACTCAAGAAAATAATTCAAAAAATTTTTAGAAAAGCAACAGCAAGAAAAATTAAAAGGTGCACTAGAAAATATTTATTTAGCACAGAATAAGGTAGGATTCAAACAAACAATAAACTAATAAAAAAGACATAATATATACAGAAAACATGGCAAAATTAAATCCTACCTAACCTACAAGGCAGAGAAGGCAATGGCACCCCACTCCAGTACTCTTGCCTGGAAAATCCCATGGACAGAGGAGCCTGGTAGGCTGCAGTCCATGGGGTCACTGAGGGTTGGACACGACTGAGCGACTTCACTTTCACTTTCCACTTCCACGCATTGGAGAAGGAAATGGCAACCCACTCCATTGTTCTTGCCTGGAGAATCCCAGGGACGGGGCAGCCTGGTGGGCTGCCGTCTATGGGGTCGCACAGAGTTGGACATGACCGAAGCGACTTAGCAGCAACAACCTACAAGGACCTGCTATGTAGCACATGGAACTGTGCTCAATGTTATGTGGCAGCCTGGATGGGAGGGGAGTTTGGGGGAAAATGGATACATGTATAAGTATGGCTGAGTCCCTTCACTGCTCACTTGAAACTATCACAACATTGTCTATGCCTATATCCCAATACAAAATTTAAAAAAAGTTTTTTAAATTAAATCCAATCTTCAGTATTATCATTCAATGTTAATAGATAAAACTCTCTAGTCAAAAAGCAAAGATTGGCAGAATGGATTTTTCAGACGATTCAATTATATGCTGTGTAAGAGACACATTTTATTTTAATTTTTAACTTTACAATATTGTATTGGTTTTGCCATATATCAACATGAATCCGCCACAGGTATACATGTGTTCCCCATCCTGAACCCTCCTCCCTCCTTCTTCCCCGTACCATCCCTCTGGGTCGTCCCAGCGCACCAGCCCCAGGCATCCAGTATCGTGCATCGAACCTGGATGGCGACTCGTTTCACATATGATATTATACATGTTTCAGTGCCATTCTCCCATTAGACTTAAAGACATAAAGGGGATGAAAACAAAAGGATAAGGAAATACGTACCATGCAATCAACAGTTGAAAGAAAGCTAGAGTACCTATATGAATAAAGACAAAAATTTTCACTGGAGACAAGAAGAGCATTTTTAGTGATAAAAGCACCAATCCATCAGAAGATGTAACAACTATAATACATGTACACCTAAAAACAGAGTCTCAAGATGATGAAGCAAAACCTATAGAAATGAAGGCAGAAAGAGACAATCCAACATCAACCGTTGGCAACTTCAACACCTCACTTTCAATAATGAAGAAAACAACTAGTCAGAATAGTAACAAGAAAATAGAAAACATCATCACTATGTACTTGACAGGCATATGTGGAGCACTCCACCCACCAACAGCGATTATACATTCTTCTCAAGGGCACGTGGAATATTCCCCAAGACAGAGGCCATGAAACAAGCATCAGAAAATTTAAAAGGAATTAAATCATACCAAGTATGTTCTCCAACCACAGGGAAATTAAATTAGAAATCAGTAAAAGAAGGAAATTTGGAAAATTCACAGATGTGTGGGGATTAAATGACCCATTCCTAAACAACCAATCGTTCAAAAAGAAATCACAAAGGAAATTAGAAAAGACTTTGAGATGAATAAAAAATAAAAACAACATACCAAAACTAATGGCAAACAGTGAGGTATTTAGAAGGAAATTTAGTAGAAGGAAAAATATATTTAGAGGGAAATTTATTCCTGATTTGTTTTTATTTTACATACATTATATTTTTGCTTTTATTTACCTTTCAGGAAATTCAGAAATTAAAAACTTTTCAGTATTCTACTAGTGAAAAACTTTCATTTTTAAAATATTTGAAACTATATTTATCATATCAGTTCTTATTCACGATGAGAAGCAGAGGAAAATATCCTTTCCATTATATTAAGAAAATTTAATTATACATTACTGGAGAAGGAAATGGCAACCCACTCAGGTATTCTTGCCTGGGAAATTCCATAGACAGAGCCTGGCTACAGTCCATGGGGTTGCAAGAGTCTGACATGACTTAACTAAATCACCACAACCAATCATACTTATATGCTTTGGGAATAATGTGAGAAATTAAGGATATTTTTCCAAGTCCTTAATTTCAAAATGTATTAGTATATGTATAGAATTTTAGACCACCATTAATGTTTCTATATTACATAATTTCTATTTTCAAAACACATTTTTAAAATTTGTTTTAACTTCAATAACTTCTAATACTTAACCTCAATTATTGTATTTTCTGCAGTGTTGAATTTGCTCTGCACTGCTTTGTTCATTTTTTTAGGATCTCAACTCATCTTCCCTTATTTCAGGTGAATGCATCTTACAGCTTATTTTAATTTTTTTCTTGAATCTAAGAACTTTAACTTGAAAAACTCTAATATTTCACCCAGTTTTTTTTTTAATGAGTTTATTTTTACAGAAACATCTCCTCTATACTAAAGTGGTTTCTCTGTTTTTAACAGAGAAAGTGGTGACTTCCTCTGTTGGTTCATGCCTAGAAATGTAGTTCCAAGCTTAATGTCAAGTAGAAGATGCAGAGTTCAAGAGTGGTGGGAAGCCCTGCCCAAGCCTGATGAACGAGAAGGTGGCACTGCCAGCCACCTGTTTGATGGGTCTTCTACTGCAGGTGGCCTTGGGCCTGATATTTGGCTCAGGGCTTCCCTGGTGGCTCAGACGGTAAAGCGTCTGCCCGCAATGCGCGAGATCTGGGTTCGATCCCTGGGTCGGGAAGATCCCCTGGAGAAGGAAATGGCAAGCCACTCCAGCACTCTTGCCTGGAAAATTCCGTGGACGGAGAAGCCTGATAGGCTATAGTCCATGGGGTCGCAAAGAGTCAGACACGACTGAGCGACTTCACTTTCACTTTCAATCACTACACGAACACTGAGAAGTTTTTGGAGAAATAATACGAACGTTTCCACTGCTCCGGTGCGGGCTGTTCTGGTGCGGATGGGAAGCTATGTCAGTTTTCAGTCTCGTGCCACATGCTGTGTACTCACCTGAACTCACTTAAGTGATCTTGCTCCTGCTGTCCTGCGCTCAGTCATGTCTGGCTCTTTGCAACCCCATGGACTATAACCCCCTAGGATCCTCTGTCCGTGGAATTTTCCAGGCAAGAATACTGGAGTGGGTTTCCATTTCCTCCTCCAGGGGATCTTCCTGATCCCAGGGATGGAATCCAGATCTCTTGTGCCTCTGCATTGGCAAGTGGATTCTTTACCTCTGCCACTTGGGAAACCCGCTAAATGACTTGAGTATGTACAAATTCACCCCTAGTTTATATTTGGTAGGTTCATTTTTGTGAAATATTGAAAAAGCAAATTTGGCGTACATCCTATTGTCACTACTGTGTGTAGAAGAAAAAGGAGGTGGAGCCTGGTATAGGCATTAAATCTACTTCCAATGAAACAAAAGCTGCATATACATTCTGATGTGCTATTTCATAGCATACACAAATGCAACTGCAACTAATTCTGTTTATTGTCATGTGTCTAAGCACATGAGCTCTACACTCTACTTGAATTAATTCATGTGATTCCCCATGGAAACCCACCAACGTGAGTACTGCTATTATCTCCATTCCACAGAAAAGAAAACTGAAGCTTAGCAAGGTTAAGTGAGTTTCCTAAAGTTTAGATGAGCCAACATCTAAACTCAGGCAGCTTGGATCCAATGCATATGTTCTGAACCATTGACTGTTAATGAATCCTTGACCACAAAATGGATGCAAGTGAAGTTGCTCCCTACGCCGTTCCATGTCCTCTAACAGGGATGGAACAGCCTTGTATACCTGTTCTATTTAGTTATTTCCCCCAAAGCCCAGAAAACTGCAAAACCAATCATCACACCTCTCCTATTAGTGCAGGGCTATCTTGCCAATCCCTCTGCCTTTCTTCTCAAGGTGGATGTTTGATCATCATATGATAGCTGAAGAACCTGAGACTCAAAGACTTTGGGTCTCATAGTCTTCCTCATGTTCACCTCCAGTCTCAGTCCTCTTTACCACCTCCAGAAAAAACTGTTTATAGGATTATATATCCTAGAGAGCAAGAAAAAGTGATTGAACACTGTTATTTTCTCAATCTTGACATGGGCCTTATGTGAACAGAAGATACGTACAGGATATAAGAGAAAAGAGAGTACATCAGAACCTAGGAGACCTGGCAGGAGGAGAGCCTCACTGAGTAACTCCTGTCCTCCAGATTTTCATGTTTAATTTATAAACATGAGGGTTCATGTACGTGAACTGTAACGTCCCCTCTAGACACAGCCTTTGTGGGTGGCATGCATAAGACAAGGAAAGACACTCCATAATATTTTGGTTCATGTTTTCACTTCCTCTATGTGAACTAGGAGGGCTTTCCTGGTGGCTCAATGGTAAAGAAACCACCTGCCAATTCAGGAAGATGCAGGTTCAATCCATGTTTCAGGAAGATCCCCTGAGGAAGGAGACGGCAAGCCACTCCACTATGCTTGCCTGGGAAATCCCATGGACAGAGGAGCCTGGTGGGCTGTAGTCCATGGGGTCACAAAAGAGTCCGACATGACTTAGTGACTAAACAACAACAATGTGAACTAGACAGATCCGTGTGAATAAAAGCCTGAATACAAACTTTTTCCTAGTGCGTATGTCCCCATATGCCTCCATGGCACCCGTGGCCCAGAGGGCCTTCAGGCCCTCCCTTTGTTTCTGGCCAGTCATTTAATCAAGTTTATTTTAAGTTGCCATTTGGGCCTCACTACATATTTTCCAAAGTCTTTGAAGCCATGAGTTCATTCATTAAGAGTTGCAGCTCCAATTAAACTTTAAAAAGACTCTACTGAGAAAGAGTCCATATATAATTGGATTGAGAATTACTAGAAAGAGAATTCCAAGAAGGACAGCTGAAGATGTAATATGAAGCGAATGTTAACACTCCACACACGGGCTCAAATTAAAGGACATGTTTCATTTTCCAGATCAATGGAAACCATATTTTGGCTTTAGGCATACATAAATGGCATTTTGTATACTTATTCAATTGGATCATTTCAAACAGTTGTGATACGAGGTAATCTATAATAGAAATTCAAGTTTTAGCCATACATTATGGCATTAAAATGAAAGTACAATGATTTTTAAATTACATTTGAAGGAAAATATAACTAGTTTAAAGTAATAATAAAGTAGTTAAAGGAATAGGCTCTGTTGTTTCATGCTAAGCTTATAAATGAAGATGTGAGCCCATGATTCAAGTCCTCCAGGCCCTACTGCCAATAGAATGAGAATAAGATTGTCCTAAATTTCCACTAGTGTGTTGTAAGGAGCACATGAGTCATGTTTAAGAATATGCTTTATGGTTTTCCGGTGGATGGAGCTGGGACCTGCAGTGTGAGTTCTTGTTTAGGCTGTGCCCAGACAGGGTGCCTGACCCTGAGAAGGCCATGACACCTCACTCTACACCAATTTCCCCACTTGGGAATGAGCATAAAGGTCTAAACCATCCTTAAAACTCTTCCCTCTTTAAAGTGCCATTCAAGGCAAAGTCCCTTCCTCTTACTTTAAGATGAGAATATTTATTAGTTAACATGATGGCTGATTTTATGTATCAACTTGACCGGGCTAAGGGATGCCCAGATAATTGTTTAAATATTATTTCTGGATGTGTCGATAAGGGTATTTCTAGAAGAGATCAATGTTTGAATCAGTAGACCTAATAATGCAGATGGCTCTCCCCATTGTAGATGCCATCACCCATATCTGAGGGGCTGAACAGAGCAAGAAGACAGAGGAAGGTTGAGTTCACCCTCTGCCTGACTAGATGACCTGGGGCATTGATCCCCTGCCCTCAGCACTCCTGGTTCTCAGACTTTAGACCTGGACTGGAATCTACTCACTCTCAGGCTTTCAAATTACATCACTGGCTTTCCTGGGTCTCCAGCTTGTAAAGGGCAGATCAAGGGACTCCTCAGCCTCCATAATTAACTACAGGAGCCAATTCCTCATAATCTCTTCCTCTTTCTCTCTTATAGGAGTATCACAAGGGTGATCTGCTGTGACAAGATGATCAGATGCCCAAGGACACTTCATGAAGACAGATGTGGATTTCAATTTTCCTCTGTGCGTGAGGATGAACAAAAAGACTGGGTAATGGATAAAAAGCTGTGAGTGAGCTGCTCCTCACTGAGTTAGGGTAGTGCCAGCCCCACCAAAACACTGCCCCAGTACCCAAGCCAAGAGCCAAGGGAACCCTCAGGGAAGAACACTGCTGACCAGCCTCAGGCTTCTGTCATTTGGCATTTCCTACAGCTTACTGGGAGTGAGGGCAAGATCACTTCTTCCCCCCTCCTCATTGCTCTTTTCTCATTCAGTGTTGAAAGATAAACTGAAGCACATGAAAATTCCCAAACATTTATCTGAGCATGCATCCATTCCAAATGGCAGCACCAAACCAAAGGTGGTTACAACCATCCCCCAAGAGAAGCTGGGGAGAGGTTTTACAGAGAAGATGAGGAAACATCACAGATGATTTGACTGGTGATGGCTTACACAAGTGCCTTATTTGGGACAGCCTTGATGGCTATGTGTGACCAGCTGTCCATTTTTCCTAGAGTCAGTACATGGCTCCAGCTTAAGTTGCTGTTGCTTGCATAGGTACCAAGATATCAGACACACCCCGTCTAGTGGCTCTTCCCTTAATTACTGCAAGAGCCATGGCCTTAGACACCATGCTGTACAATCCTAGCTTTTGTTGCCAGGAAGCAGCTCTGCTTCACATTCTTCCATCATCACAAGAGAAAATGTTTTTGTTCCTTCCCAAACTGGTTTCCCTTTGGACCTAGAAAATGGCACCCACCTCACAATCACCACCTTTGAAACACTGTATGGCTAAGGCATCTCCTTCTAATTTACAACAATCAAAAATATTGACCCCAGCAGTTCTTCCACATCATGGAAATTTGGCTTCCCAGGTGGCCCTAGTGGTGAAGAATCTGCCTGCCAATGCAGGAGACATGAGAGACATGGTTTCGATCCCTGGCTCGGGAAGATCCCCTGGAATAGGAAATGGCAACCCATTCCAGTATTCTGACCTGGAAAAGTCCATGGACAGAGTTACCTGGTGGGCTACAGTCCATGGGCTGCAGAGAGTAGGACATGACTGAGCAAAGTGACCAAGCACTAAGCACTAATTTTAATTACTAGCATTTTCTGCTGTGTGTCAGGCAGTGTGGGAAATGCTTGAATTGTTTCCTTTAAGCTTCTGAATACTCCTGCTGGTAGACAACATTGTCATTCCTGGGTCAACGTGAGTCCCTCTGCTCCTTCCATGCATTAGGCAACACTCAGTCTTCATTCTTTTACCCTTGTCTCATTCTTCTTTTTCTAGAAAGGGGCTCAGGCTCACTTTCTGCCTGAAAGTGAGAAAACATATGCCAGCCCAGGCACACAGAGGGACTGGGGAGGCTGGGGCAGAGCCGGCTGGGAGCCAAGGAGCAGGAAAGGATGCACTGAGGAGTTCCTGGGGGTCCTAGAAAGATGAAAGCTCTGAGTATTTTACCAAAATAGAGCAACCCAAGAGAAGCTGAGTTCTAGAACCAAGACATGGGTGAGATTGAGTGCGACAAATAGGACCTGACTCCTTTCCCACCTCTGTGACGGGAGCAGGTTGACCATACAGAAGGTACTGAGCAGCTGCAGCCTGGAAGAGGGGAGCAGACAGAAGGGCTCCAGCCATGAGGGATTCCTGCTCTCAGGCAGGCCCCACATACCTCCTTTCCTTCTTTTCCTCCCCACCACCACCCCCTACCCTGCCTACGTCACAGGATCTCAGCTGTGCAAACTTCACTGTCTCCCTGCTGCCCAGAAAGAAGACATCTTTCTTGTTTTTAGAACTAGGATAATTTAAAAATGGAACCACTTCTGGTTCCTTCCTTACAAACTTATTCTGTGTGCTCACATGCACTTGCACATATACATACATGTGCACATACACATATGCACACCTATCCATGCATGTGTATACACAAATGTGCATGTGTATACACAAGTGCACATATGCATGCATGTATGAGCACACGTGTGAATATATACATATATGTGAGTGCATATGTGCGTATACACAAGAACACATTGACATGTACATGTATTTGTATGCATATATGTGTGTTCTCTAACAGCAGAGATGCCATATTTTGGGTAACAACTACATGCAGTTACCATGTGAGATCACCTAAGCACATTCTCACTAAGTCCTTATAAGCTTATATCCTCCCCATTTTATGAGGAAAAGAGATTCTGGGAGGAATGCCCTTGCTCAGTGTCAAGTAGCCAGAAACATCCAAAGCAAGCTAGGGTGGGCATTGTGATTCTCTGAGGCTTGGCTGCTTCTCAGACTTCTCAGCTGGCCTCAGCCTTCCTCTGGACCTAACTCAGCTGCAGGCCCTGGAGGAAGGAACACAGCCCTCTGCAGATGTCCAGGAAGAGAGAGGAGGAAGGAGAAAGATGGGGTGGAGATGGATTGGGGTGAGTTACTTAGGAGGGGCCGCTGGGGGTCTCTGGGGGTGACAGGCTGAGCCTGTTAGCTCACTCTTCCTTACTGGACTGGTCTCATTTACACATTTTCCATCCCTATGTGAAGAAGCTACCATCTAGTCCCCAAAAAGAAAGGAACGACATCATCTATTCATCCAGAAGCACTACCAAGTCCCCAGCTGACAGCCCTGCAAACATGATTCTGAAGAATAAAAACGAAATGCTCCAGTTCAAGCCATAACAGTGATATGGCCCCCACTGCCCTCTGCTCTTTCTTGGTGCGTGGTCTGGCAGTCCTCACTCATCAGGCAGAGAAGGGTGGCTCCCAGTCCCCACGTCTGGCCTCAGTGTCTTTCAAGTCCATTCAACTCCATGAGCACTTTTCCCTTTTTATTTTAGTTACCCTGGTGATTTCAGATGTTGTGCTATATATTACTGTATGGAAATGTCATCTCTCATGAAGCTGGAGACTGAAGCACCAGAGCTGTGCCAAGGTCAGGTTGGAGGTATTGCTCTGGAGTTTGCAGACGTGGATGATGGAGGAGTCTTGGACCTAATCTTGGATTGCTTCCTGAAAGAACTGCGGGGTGGTGCCTGGATGGGTAGCTATGCAGACATCCTCAGGTGCCACATGCACTCAGTGTGGAAGCCAGTCCCAGGCCTGATGCTGGTACTTGGGGATGAATTATGGAATCCGAGCTTCAGGGATGCAGACGCAGAAGAATGAAGCCTGGAGAATATTTTCTTGGCATGGTCTCTGGCAACTTGAAATGGGCTTTACTGCAGAAGAAATTTCCAAAAAAAAATAAAATATAATCAACTAGATGGTTGAAGTCTCTCCAGTGGAAAATGGTAGCAGTTTGGGCTCCAACTGACAAAGCCAGTATAAAATGTGGCTGCTATTAATAGCAGGTAGAACCCTATCAAACTAAGATGGTGATCTTTTTATTTCTTCTATTCACCAGGGAAAGCCAGGGAATATCCAATACTACTGAAAAATCATTCTGATGCCACATGTCAACGGATTTCGTAGTCAATTAGATACCTCAGGTACCAAAAGGGGTCAACCAAGCTCTTAACTTGTGTGTGTGCGTGTGTGTGTGTATCAATAAAAGCACTCAAAGAGACAATGTTATCTGCCCAAGGTAACATGGAAAACAGATCTTTACTAACTGCAGGCCCAGCATCAGCAGAGTACACTCGTGGCAGACAACAACTCAAGTGAGTATCTTTTGTCTTTGAGCAGGTTGATGGCAGGTGGAGATGTAGCTGTCCAAGAACAAAGTGGAAATGTCAAATTGCAAGCCTCGGAGGGCATCACTAACCCTTCCTCCTCTCTTTCCTTTAGCCTCTAATGGCCCCACTCAACTGCATTCAGAGACTGTAAACTATAAACCCTTGATATGTGTTTCATAACCAGATAAAATCTTATTTTAATGTGCAAGTTTTATTCATTTGTTCATTCATTCATTTCATCACCCTTTATGGAAAACTCACACTGAGCCAAGCATGCTACTAGATGTTAAGGGAAAAAGTGAACAAAGCATGAGTGCTTATCCTGATTCAATAGAGGTCTTATAAAGAAAGCCATAATGTTCTATCTATACATATACACATGTGTGTGTATGCACAGACATATCCAATATACATCTATGTTTTTATGTATATGAATGGTGTATCTATGCACACACTCACACACACACATACACACCCCAAACTGCGAATTGTAAGAAATTTTGCTCAAACTTCACTCTTTTGTGTCACCCCATTCCCTTGATGAAAGCCCACTATAGTTTCCCACCTCCACTGATGGAGCTCTTGGGTGAAGAAGTTGGAGACTGGCATCCACAGCCTCTTCACTGAGAACAGTCTTCCACTCACCAAAGCACATCTTATGAGATTTTTGGTTCACATCATCTTTGAACAGAAATGATCTGTTCAAGAATGGAAAACTGAATCCAGTCTCTCCACGGGAAGTCTTGTGTTTTACACTCTAAAAGGCACCTGGTCCTGTGGGAGGAGTGTGGAGTTCTCAGTTTAGCAGAGCTACATCAAATAACTTCCTGCTGGTTTCATTTACTGAATGTGATTGTAGCACATGCTTAAGAGACTCAAAAATAATCTATGAAAATCTGCTAGAACATTTCTAACATTATTGTCAAGTCTGGTTATAAAAACATGAGTAATTTTAACAACCATGTGATTTTTTTAATGATGTATTCTGTAAGCATTGGGAAATGCCTTTTCAAGTGTTTTTCAAAAGATAGAAATCATAAAACGAAATCTTGCACATTGCCAAAGTAGCAAAGTTTAAATGGAAAACAAACAGAAGAAATGCTTCACCCATATCCCACTGGGGATCACAGAGATCTGATTGGGAGAGCTGAATGCTGCTCCCATCTCTTTCTGGTGATGGACTTGGAGCAAGTGGTCCACTTCTTTGAGCCTCTGTGTGCTCAGCTGTGGAAGACAGTTGATGCTAGCTCCTGGCTCAAAGGTTATTGCTAGGACTACAAATAGGAGGGGAAAAGGTCATCAGAGTGAGCACCACAGGCATATGGTTTCAGTAGAAGGTGGTTGTCATGATGGTCAGATCAGATCAGATCAGATCAGTCGCTCAGTCGTGTCCGACTCTTTGCGACCCCATGAATCCCAGCACGCCAGGCCTCCCTGTCCATCACCAACTCCCGGAGCTCACTCAGACTCACATCCATCGAGTCAGTGATGCCATCCAGCCATCTCATCCTCTGTCGTCCCCTTCTCCTCCTGCCTTCAATCCCTCCCAGCATCAGAGTCTTCTCCAATGAGTCAACTCTTCGCATGAGGTGGCCAAAGTACTGGAGTTTCAGCTTTAGCATCATTCCTTCCAAAGAAATCCCAGGGCTGATCTCCTTCAGAATGGACTGGTTGGATCTCCTTGCAGTCCACGGGACTCTCAAGAGTCTTCTCCAACACCACAGTTCAAAAGCATCAATTCTTTGGCGCTCAGCTTTCTTCACAGTCCAGCTCTCACATCCATACATGACCACAGGAAAGACCATAGCCTTGACTAGACAGACCTTTGTTGGCAAAGTAATGTCTCTGCTTTTGAATATGCTATCTAGGTTGGTCATAACTTTCCTTCCAAGGAGTAAGCGTCTTTTAATTTCATGGCTGCAGTCACCATCTGCAGTCATTTTGGAGCCCAGAAAAATAAAGTCCGACACTGTTTCCACTGTTCCCCCATCTATTTCCCATGTAGTGATGGGACCAGATGCCATGATCTTCGTTTTCTGAATGTTGAGCTTTAAGCCAACTTTTTCACTCTCCACTTTCAATTTCATCAAGAGGCTTTTTAGTTCCTCTTCACTTTCTGCCATAAGGGTGGTATCATCTGCATATCTGAGGTTATTGATATTTCTCCCAGCAATCTTGATTCCAACTTGTGTTTCTTCCAGTCCAGCGTTTCTTCCAGTCCAGCGTTTCTCATGATGTACTCTGCATATAAGTTAAATAAACAGGGTGACAATATACAGCTTTGACGTACTCCTTTTCCTATTTGGAACCAGTCTGTTGTTCCATGACCAGTTCTAACTGTTGCTTCCTGACCTGCATACAGATTTCTCAAGAGGCAGATCAGGTGGTCTGGTATTCCCATCTCTTTCAGAATTTTCCATAGTTTATTGTGATCCACACAGTCAAAGGCTTTGGCATAGTCAATAAAGCAGAAATAGATGTTTTTCTGGAACTCTCTTGCTTTTTCCATGATCCAGCGGATGTTGGCAATTTGATCTCTGGTTCCTCTGCCTTTTCTAAAACCAGCTTGAACATCAGGAAGTTCACGGTTCACATATTGCTGAAGCCTGGTTTGGAGAATTTTGAGCGTTACTTTACTAGCATGTGAGATGAGTGCAATTGTGCGGTAGTTTGAGCATTCTTTGGTAGATGGTAGATGACAAATATTTGCAGGCTCCCTGAAAGGAGTCAGCTGTAGAGAAACAGGAATTTCCTAAGGAGACTCACAGAAGGCAGTGGTGGTGAATGCTGGTGTCCTGGGGCATCGGGCAGGATATAACCTGTGTGTCTACCTGACTTACCATCCAGACTTGATTCCTCCATAAGAAACAGTTAATGATGGATGAACCCAGAGTCTGTTATACAGAGTGAAGTGAGTCAGAAAGAAAAAAAAATATTGTCTATTAGCACATATATATGGAATCTAGAAAAATGGCACTGATGAACCTACAGGGTAGATTGATGAACCTGTAGGGGAGCAATGGAGATGCAGACATAGATAACAGACTTACGGACACAGCCAGGGAAGGAGAGGGTAAGACAAATTGAGAGAGGAGCATTGAAACGTGTACACTACCATGTGTGAAATAAATAGCCAGTAAGAGTTTGCTACATGATGCAGGAAGCTCAGCAGGGTGCTCTGTGACAAAGTAGAGGGGCGGGATCGGGTGGGAGGTAAGAGGGAGGTTCAAGAGGGAGGGGACATATATATACCTATGGCTGATCCATGTTGACATATGGTGGAAACCAACACATCTTTGTAAAGCAAATATCTTTCAATTAAAAACAAATTTTAAAAAAAGAAATATTCACATACTACCACATTATCCTGGCAATTCTCTGGTGGCTCAACTGGTAAAGAAACTTCCTGCAATCCAGGTGACCTGGGTCCAATACCTGGATCAGGAAGATCCCCTGAGGAAGGAAATGTCAATTCACTCCAATATTCTTTCCTGAGAAATCCCATGGACAGAGGAGCCTGGAGGGTTACAGTCCATGGGGTCGCAGAGTCAGACAGGACTGAGCAAATAACACTTTGACTTTCTTTCACTACATTATCCTTACAAATCCAATTCTAAAATTATTTGCAGGTTTGGATAATCTGTATCCAGAATTATAGCCATTGAACCAATAAAAACTGTACACACCCTTTACCACAGTTCTTGTCTTCATTTGATGGGTGTTCCCTGGAATGCCAAAGTCATATCAAAATCAGAGCATCTTTGCATCTAGAACTACCTCTTTTCATAGTGGTCAGGAAATACCCTGGCGAAATCAGAAGAATGTGAAATCCAAGATAGCCTTGTTCTACCCTCCAAAAGCTACTCATCACCCATGGCAGACACTCAAATATACCAGACAATTTGTCTGACAAGACGTGTGAGCTGTGAAACCCAGGCACCGCCCAGAGCCAAGAACTCATGAATTGACCCGAACATTTTATAAACACAGTGCAACCTCTTCCACTTATGGAATAATCCGCAATTCATTAAGCTCTTTCACAACCTCCCAGTATGGTGATGATAACAAACTATCTATTTTCGCATAGACCTTTAGACTGAAAAAACCTCCACATGCTCTTTCATGCCACCTTCAAAAAGTTGTAAATAAGTGGACATGAACATCCCCTGTTTTCAAGTAAGAAAATGAAGACACAGAGACATGAAGTAATAATGCCTGCAGGCTCAAAGGAGGAAATAAAGAGTGAAGCCCACATCTGTATTCTGAACAACATTGTTTTTCCTTGATGTCACACCATCCTCCTTAAACCTTTCCCCAGTGGTCTCCATGGGTGAGCATTAGAGAGACCCACCAGAGTACTGATTTCCAGATAGTATTCTGAAGTGGGGAGGGAATATTACAGAAACGGGCAGAGTTTGACCCATCAGTGAACCACACTAAAGGATTAACTTGTCAACCAGAGCCCTCCAGAAGACCCTTCCCCTGTAGGCAGGGATCTTGGAGAGAGGACCTAGCCCCGGCCTCTGATAGCTTAGCCTGATTTGCTTGGAGGCCTCACTCTGCAGTGAGTCTGCATGGCTGCTCTTCTATACCACAGCTGGCCTACCCCATCCCTCCCCCTCATGTGTCTGCCAGTGTCTTCACTTACATTTGACCAGTTGTAGGTTGCTCCTTTTCTCCTTCCATTTCTTCCTTCACACCCCAGATCCCATCCATCAGGAAGTCCCACATCTCTACCTCCAAAATATAACTCTAAAATGGCCTTCTGCACAGTCCAAAAGTTCAAACCATCCATATTTCTGACTTGGCCCAAACATCCCCACCCCGACCCCTGGTTCCACTCTAAGGGCCAGTCTCCACCAAGCACCAGAGCCATCTTGCTAACAGCTTTCATTTCAATCAGTAAAATCCAAACCCTGTACCACTCAAGGCCACCTGCCCTGCTCCCCATCTCCACATCTATTTGTCCCTCTAACCCTGCACTTCTCAAAATGTGAGCCCAGACCAGCAGCATCAGCATCACCGATGGAACTGAAAATGCAGATTCTTGGTCCCAGACCTCTGAGCCAGGGTCTAGCACCTGATGTTCTCATCAGACCCCAGGGGATGCTGAGGCAGCTGCAGGGTGAGAACACTGTTCTAAGCTATCAGTGATTCTTTGACTCCCGCCTCAGGCCTTTGGCATCACTGTTCCCTCTACTTATATGTTTTTCCCACTGGTTCAGCACATGTCTATTTCTCCCAAGTCACTTCTGAGACTATCTTAAGTACTTACTTGTTTTCCTGTTCATTTTCTGCTTTTCTCACCCAATGGGAATCTAAACCCGACAGGAAAAAAGGGCCAGAATCCTATGTGCCATAGTTTTTCTAGAACTGGTGTGGAAGACCCCATCAGCACATGCCATGGATAAACACATGAGCACTGGGAACACCTATAACCCAGGAAGCACGTGCTGGACGCTGTTCTCCCCACTTCACAGATCAAACTGAGGCTCAGAGGAAATGATCAGCTGGCCTTAGGTCTAAAAGGCAAGCAGTTAGTAAAGCTGAAACTTACACATGGCATTTCCACACGCTTTTACTGCATGTCCTGAAAACATTACTTAGGGCTTCCTCCCCTCTGTTCAGACTCACCTCCATGTCATACACAAATAAGGAAATACTTAGCTTTTTCCTCATCCACACCCTGGGCCTGGCACTTAAGATGCACCAGTTATAAACAAGTTCTGATGCTGGGAAGCTCATTCACTCTGCTTAACAAACCTGACAATTGTCCCCATCCACTGGGACCTGAGTCTGGGTTAAATTGGCCACCCCAACTCTTTGCAAATACAGGGAGAGTACAGGAGAGTGCTTTATAAGATGGCTTTAGCTACTTGGTTGGACGTGATCTGGCATTCAGATAACCCATAAGTGCTGCCCAAAAGATTTTGAACATTTTTATGCTTTGATCACACCCTGATATTTGACTTTGGCTTACTTTTCCATGTTTAACATTCCTACTACTCCTGAGCTTTTTCAACTACCATTTTTCTTTCTTGACTTTAAAAGCATTGACTTTTTTCAGAAAAATCGTCTCAATTAAGATCCATACAAGAAACAATTACTTACGAAGTTGCAATTGTGTTCTGGGAACGTGGCTCTGCCCAGCATTACAAATGCTTTGGCAGAATTCTAGGTTGCTTGAAGCTCACCCTTGTTCTGCTGTAATGGATTGAAATTAGAGGCTGCAGTGACTGCAAATCATTTGTCCCCACACTGAAGTATTCCAGATTCAGAACAGCTGGGTTTAAATTGCCTGTGCATTTTCTTCTATATACATTACCTTCTTTCCTGGAGCCAAGCCACTATATCCTTTCTTGTCTACAATTGAAGACAAATCCACAAGGGGGAAAAAAAAATAGCTTTTAGTGGTACCAGCAGGGACTGAAATGTAAAATGACATTTTTATCTAATTGTGACTCATTATATCTACAAAAGGAAAACTAGTCATTTAAAATCTCATTTGTCAATTTTATGGCCTAATTTTTCTGAGTTGTTTCCAAGACCCTGGAAAGTCATAGAAAGTATAATGTAGGAAAAATCGCATGCATAATTAGCTAAGGAAATTAAGTTTGCATGCTATTTTGTGGTCTGACCAAGGAAAGAAAGGAAAAAACACAAGTTACCAGGGTCGAGACCCTGCTCTGGAGCCTCCTGGGATACAGAATGCTACACTTGTTCTGGGGAAACGTCACATTAGAAAGATGCTTCCTCACTTCTCTGTCACCTGGAGGGCAGATGGTGAGGCTTCTCATTCTCCTTCGTTCAGGTGCCAGCAGGGAACTGACATTCAACAGCCTCAGTGTCAGTGGATCGATCTGAGATCCATTCTCACCAGCCTTGAATGTCTCATCCTATGAGAATGTTGCCTATCATGACGGTGGGGTTGATGGCATATCCCTAGGAAGGGGTAAAATTTGGCAATTTCACACTATATCACAAACACACATTTACGCCTCTGGCCATGATATGTCTGAAATTCCCAGTTGTTGGCATCTTTCTGCAGCCCTCAACCTGCACCCTGTGCTCTGTCACTTCCGCAGCTGCCCTCCACTCTTCTCAGCTGTGCAGTGGCAAGGACCTCTCTTCTGTCTTGGCCTTGAGCTTCTCCCAGCCGAACTCCACCCTCCCCCTCTACAGAACTGCCAGTTCTCCCTAATCTCCTTGGCACAACCTAGGACAACTTTCATATCTGATTCCAGATGGTATTCGCAGGCTCACCTGTGGTACCCGAGGACCTCTTGCTTTCCTCAGCATCCTGACTCACCCTTCATCCCTCTCTTGGCACATTCTCAGTTCCCTCAGCCAGGGATTCTGACCTCCACTTAATCACACTCATCTTTGAGCTGCATTTTAGATGTCACCTCCCCTCATGAAGTTTCTGCTGTGTCCCAAATCAGTCAGGGAACTTTGCGTGATGACAGCATAACCTCTATGATAAATCCCAACTCATGTTCTTCAGTAAGAAAGATGTTTGTCTTGTCTCCCTGCCTGTCACTGGAATCCAATAACTATTTATGCGGGAGAAATTGAAGATTAATGGTATGTAGAACAAAGATGGTATGTATGTGTGAACTTGTGTGTGTATGCATGTGTGTGTGTGTGCACACATATACATTATTTAAGTGATTCTGTGTCATACTGGGAGCTGACTCTCTGTACATGAAGTTTGAGAATCTTTGGTTTCCCAAGAGAGTTCTGAGATACAAGAAATATCACTGGGGCTACAGTCCCTGCTCTGAACCAGAAGAAAAAAAATGTGCTACGGATAGGAACATGATCCAAGGTGGATGTGGTTTTCCAGGATCAAGAACAATGATTGAACCAAGTCAAAGGCCCTACCACAAAGTGTCAGAAATCTTTAATGAATTAAAGCTCCAGCCACTCAGTGGGAAAAGAAAGAAAGAACTCTGTTAATTTTGTTGATGCCACAAAAGACGACTTTACATTCTTGAAAATCAATATATTTGTAGACAAATGTATATCTAGTGTCTTAAAGGACATGTGATGAGTATTTTAGCACGGAGATCGACATATGAGCAAAGAGTGTAGTACTGGGAATGAAGGATAAAGGGGTGGAAATTCAAAAAAAGAGAACTGCTAAATATTTCAATGATCATAATATTTGTAAAATAGTGTTATTAAACCAAATTGGGTATATGTGAGATTTGAAATATATTAGACATCACTGAAAATAGCAGAGTAGGAAACTCCAGATCTTTCTTCCACCATAAAAACAAATAACGAGCTTACAAAACTACCAGAATCAACATTTGCAGACCTCTGGAATCTAGTCCATAACTTGTGACAACCAGGGGAATCTTAAGAAAGAAACACTGTGTTGTGTCAAACAGTGCTGTGGCATTTTAAATTGCTCTCCTACTGTCCCCATTACCAAGGACAGTGGTAGTCATAAGAATAGTAGCTTCCCCCTCAACCCCAAAGGAGGCCACAGGTGCCAGGGGGCTGGATGCGTTCTTAGAAATGGCCTAAGAGGACTCTAAGTTTTCATGCCTGGCTGACCCTCCAGGGTTGTGCAAATAGGAAGTGAAGGCCAAGCAAGGCAGGACTGTAAATGTGCAGCAAGCATGAAAAGAGTTCTCCAACACAGAGCCAGTCTGCAAAAAGTCTAAGATAATAGGTCACTTCTGCTCAGAGCCTGTCTCCCAAAAATAGGGACACAATTGTCCCTTCTGTCACTGAAAGGGTGTGGGTAACATGGAGGAGAACTGGGTATTCCTTGAACAACAAATGTCTCATCCACAAGAATATGTAATAATGTGGAAGCCCAACCTCATGCCCTCCTCAAGTTGGAGAAGTCCTAGTAATTAAATATGGTTGGTTCATTGGGTGCACATGGGGTCAAAGAATCATAAAAAGCAAGCCTGCAGAAGAGGACAAGGGTGGAGAATGAACAGGCTACACAGCATGGTAGGAGCCTGGACTTGCTCTGGGAGGCAACACGGGGTTAATGCAAGATTTTCTGCAAGGACCCAGGTAGATAATGCGGGTTAATGTGGTTAATGCGGTTCAAGAATTTCCTAACATGTTGGATATTCAGGTGTTTCATAATGGGAGGCAGAGGTGGATGGCAGAATGACTCACCTCTCCTGTTCTCACCTCTGCTTCCCTAGGGTAAACCCAATATAGTCATGACATCTGCTGAATATTCTTGGCTTCAGTTTACTTAAGTTTAAGACTTTTGTATCTATAATGATGTGCTGGTCAAGGTCATCAGCAACATTGCCAATGCAATGTCAAATTTCTATGTTCATTTTGTGGAATCAGTCTTGTTTGACTCACTGGACCAGTGACTCTTCTTGGCCATACTTTTTCATTGTGTTTTTTAGAGTGTCATTTATTCTTGATTCTCTGCCAGCTCCAAGGATCACTCCTCATCCACCCCTCCCACCAGCCTTGCTTCTCTTCCTATTGGAACGCCTATCTGTATTTCAAACTAACGCACAGTTGCACTCATCTCACATGCTAGTAAAGTAATGCTCAAAATTCTCCAAG
Organism: Tragelaphus eurycerus; assembly: GCA_935064755.1. Lineage (NCBI taxonomy): Eukaryota > Metazoa > Chordata > Mammalia > Artiodactyla > Bovidae > Tragelaphus > Tragelaphus eurycerus. The sequence goes on along the minus strand of CAKXYN010000002.1, from coordinate 19,737,993 downwards.
CCAGGCTTCGGCAATATGTGAACCGTGAACTTCCTGATGTTCAAGCTGGTTTTAGAAAAGGCAGAGGAACCAGAGATCAAATTGCCAACATCCGCTGGATCATGGAAAAAGCAAGAGAGTTCCAGAAAAACATCTGTTTCTGCTTTATTGACTATGTCAAAGCCTTTGACCCTGTGGATCACAATAAACTGTGGAAAATTCTGAAAGAGATGGGAATACCAGACCACCTGATCTGCCTCTTGAGAAATCTGTATGTAGGTCAGGAAGCAACAGTTAGAACTGGTCATGGAACAACAGACTGGTTCCAAATTGGGAAAGGAGTACATCAAGGCTGTATATTGTCACCCTGTTTATTTAACTTATATGCAGAGTACATCACGAGAAATGCTGGACTGGAAGACACACCAGCTGAAATCAAGATTGTTGGGAGAAATATCAATAACCTCAGATATGTAGATGACACCACCCTTATGGCAGAAAGTGAAGAGGAACTAAAAAGCCTCTTGATGAAGGTGAAAGTGGAGAGTGAAAAAGTTGGCTTAAAGCTCAACATTCAGAAAATGAAGATCATGGCATCCAGTCCCATCACTTCATGGGAAATAGATGGGGGAACAGTGGAAACAGTGTCAGACTTTATTTTTCTGGGCTCCAAAATCACTGCAGGTGGTGACTGCAGCCATGAAATTAAAAGACGCTTACTCCTTGGAAGGAAAGTTATGACCAACCTAGATCACATATTCAAAAGCAGAGACATTACTTTGCCAACAAAGGTTCGCCTAGTCAAGGCTATGGTCTTTCCTGTGGTCATGTATGGATGTGAGAGCTGGACCGTGAAGAAGGCTGAGCACTGAAGAGTTGATGCTTTTGAGCTGTCGTGTTGGAGAAGACTCTTGAGAGTCCCTTGGACTGCAAGGAGATCCAACCAGTCCATTCTGAAGGAGCTCAGCCCTGGGATTTCTTTGGAAGGAATGATGCTAAAGCTGAAACTCCAGTACTTTGGCCACCTCATGGGAAAATTTGACTCATTGGAGAAGACTCTGATGCTGGGAGGGACTGAGGGCAAGAGGAGAAGGAGACGACAGAGGATGAGATGGCTGGATGGCATCACTGACTCGATGGATATGAGTCTGAGTGAGCTCCGGGAGTTGGTGATGGACAGGGAGGCCTAGCGTGCTGGGATTCATGGGGTTGCAAAGAGTCGGACACGACCGAGCGACTGATCTGATCTGATCTGATCTGATCTCTATTTCTCTCACATTCTTTCTACCCTAACTCTCTGAATAACCTCAAAGAGACACAGAGCTTCCATTCAAAGTTAATGACTCTTTTTTCCTCTCCCCAGCCCACACACTCTCCTGAATTCTATGTGTTTACATGGTAGCCCAAACAACACGCACACTAGGATGTCTAATAGATCACAAACTCAATATGGTCAAGACAGGCCTCACTCCTCATCTTGCCTCCTACAAGCTGCTCCACTTTTCTTGTTTCTATTTTGTATGACAACTTCTGCTTGTTCAAGCCAAAAAATTTGGAGTCATCTCTTTATTTCATTAGACATAAGTGCATCCTGGGGGCTCCATGTTTAAAACAAGCCAAAATGCAACCATTTCTCACCATCCTTACAGCTAGTGTCCTTCATCAAACAAACATTCTCTCTGACCTGTATTACTCTAAGAAACCATAACTGGTCCCCTTATTCACACCATGGTTTCCTACCATCAGTTCCTAAAAAATTAACCTTACTGAAAAATCAGAGTTTATCACTCCTTGGCTCAAATCCAGGAAATGCCAGATCATCTCATCTCATGTAGAGTAAAAGCCCATGTCTGTGTGATGCTGAGAAGGCCCCATGTGATCATCTCCTATACGATCTCTTACGCTGTTGTAGACCCTGGACTAATTCTTCCTAGTCTGTGCTGGGCGGGATCCAACCTGGGAGCCTCTGGAGTGACTGTTTCCTCAGCTTGGGTGCTCTTCCTTCGCATAAATGCATGCCTTACCCTTCACTCCCTTCAAGCCATATCAAAAAGTCATTTTTAAAGTTCACCCTAAGTTTAAATTGCAAAGCCACCCCCCACTTGCCAACAGCACCCCAATAAAACTTTAATCTGCTCTGTTTTATTCATTTCATTAGTCACCCAATACACTAACACACCTACTTCCTTATTATATTAATTATTATTTTATTTCTGCCTTTTATAAAGGGATGTCCATGTGGACAGAATTCTTCATCTGGTCTGTTCCTTGATGTATCCTGAGCTTCAGGACAGTGTCTGGTACTACATGGTAGATGCTAGTGAAATGTAACAATAAATGAATGAATAAGTTGCACCTATAATTTTGTTTTCAGGTCTTTCTCTAATTGTGGGTCAAGATTATTCTAAATATCACAAATGCTTTTGACAATTTTTTTCCTTATGGTATACTCATTTTTTAACTTCTTCTTTATTTTTGACTGTACTTGGTCTTCACTGCTGTGAGAGGGCTTTCTCTAGTTGCAGCAAGCAAAGGGTTGCTCTTCATTGCGGTGCCCAGGTTTTTGTTGCCCTGGCCTCTCTTATTGACAAGCACAAGCTCTAGAGCACGTTTGGGCTCAGCAGTTGCAGCCCACCGGTTTAGTTGCCCCCAGCATGTGGAATCTTCCCAGACCAGGGATCGAACTTGTGTTCTCTGCATTGACAGATGGATTCTTAACCCCTAGATCACCAGGGAAGTCCCCTCCTAAGGAATATTCTGTGACAGCTTATAAAAAGTTAAGTGTAGATTTTTCCTTAATTTTGTCATAGAATTTAGTTCTAGAACAATTTTTGCCTAATATTTTAAACTAATATTTCTCTTGAGTGTCTTCCGGCTAAGTTATATTTTTTCTAAGAAATTTTCAATTTTGTTTAACATTTTTGGCCTTCTTCACATAAAATAATTCATAGTGTTCTCAGATGAATTTTTAAATTTCTTATTTATCTTTAGTTATTTATTCAATTTTTAAATAACCAGTTTGAGTTTCTTGTATTCTTCATAGTGTCTTTAATGAAGGAAAAACTGTGAAATTCTAATAAAATTCAACTTAGCAGCTTTATTCTTTCAGAGAGAGTGTTTTGGTATTGTATCTAAAAGTTCATCACCAAAACTAAGAGCAAGCAAATTTTATCCCTTTTAATAAATTTTTAGAGCTTTGGGTGTTTTATGTTTAGGTTTGTGACACACTTTGAGTTAATATTTGTGTATGGCATGAAGTAAGAGTGGAGTTTTCTTTTTTTTTTTTTTTGGCTTGTATATATCTACTTACAGCAACACAATTTGTAGAAAAGACTCTCCTTTCTTCAGTAAATTGCCTTTCAGTTCAGTTCAGTTGCTCAGTCATGTCCGACTCTTTGCGACCCTGTGAACCGCAGCATGCCAGTCCTCCCTGTCCATTACCAACTCCTGGAGTTCACCCAAATTCATGTCCACTGATTCAGTGACGCCATCCAACCATCTCAACCTCTGTCAGCCCCTTCTGCTCCCATCCTCAATCTTTCCGAGCATCAGGGTCTTTTCAAATGAGTCAGCTCTTCGCATCAGATGGCCAAAGCATTGGAGTTTCAGCTTCAACATCAGTTCTTCCAATGAACACCCAGGACTGATCACCTTTAGGCTGGACTGGGTGGCTCTCCCTGCAGTCCAAGGGACTCTCAAGAATCTTCTCCAACACCACAGTTCAAAAACATCAATTCTAACAGCACTCAGCTTTCTTTATAGCCCAACTCTCACATCCATACATGACTATTGGAAAAACTGTGGCCTTGACTAAACGAACCTTTATTGGCAAAATAATGTCTCTGCTTTTTAATATGCTGTCTAGGGTGGTCATAACTTTCCTTCCAAGGAGTAAGCGTCTTTTAATTTCATGGCTGCAGTCACCATCTGCAGTGATTTTGGAGCCCCCCAAAAATAAAGTCAGCCACTGTTTCCACTGTTTGCCCAGCTATTTGCCATGAAGTATCATGGTATCATGGGGGACCAGATACCATGATCTTAGCTTTCTGAATGTTGAGCTTTAAGCCAACTTTTTCACTCTCCACTTTCACTTTCATCAAGAGGCTCTTTAGTTCCTCTTCACTTTCTGCCGTAAAAGTGCTATCATCTGCATATCTGAGGTTATTGATATTTCTCCCAGCAATCTTGATTCCAGCTTGTGCTTCATCCAGCCCAGCATTTTTCATGATGTACTCAGCATATAAGTTAAATAAGCAGGGTGACAATATAGAGCCTTGACATATTCCTTTTCCTATTTGGAACCAGTCTGTTGTTCCATGTCCAGTTCTAACTGTTGCTTCCTGACCTGCATACAGGTTTCTCAAGAGGCAGGTCAGGTAGTCTGGTATTCCCATCTCTTTCAGAATTCTCCACAGTTTATTTTGATCCACACAGTCAAAGGCTTTGGCATAGTCAATAAAGCAGAAATAGATGTTTTTCTGGAACTCTCTTGCTTTTTCAATGATCCACTGGATGTTGGCAATTTGATCTCTTTTTCCTCTGCCAAGTAGATAAGCTTAAAATAAAGTCTCTCATTTTCTGTTTATCTTAAACAGTCTTTATTTCTGCTTTATTTTTGAGAAATGACTAGTTATAATTTCACTGACTATAAAATTATGAGTAGCAATATTTTTCCTTTTGGTACTTTAAAGATTTTATTCCACTTTCCTTTTGCTTGCATAGTTTGTTATGATAAATCTACTACAGTACTTCTTATTCCTTCAGAAATTAGATACATGCTTTCTTTGGATTTTTTCAAAATTGTCTCTTTCGTTGTCTGCAGTTTCAATGTTTCTCTAGCTTCTTGGATTTATGGTTTGATATCTGACCTAAATTTTAGAAAATTCTTGGATGTTACTTTTCCAAGTATTTTTCTACCCTATTCTGTCTTTAATTCTCCTGGTGTTCCAATTGTATGCCTTTTACATTTTTTCATAATTACCTCACATTTTTTGGATACTGTGTTCTTTTTGTTACTAGCAACAAAATATATCACTGGTGTATCACTCAAGTCCCACTGAGTCATTAACAATTGGTCCAGGCCATGTTGACAGCATATAACCAAATGTCTCCCAGAGTGATGTCACTCAAGTTTGCAGGCTCCTGTTGACCTTGCCAGGTTCCACAAGCAAAGCTCTTAGCATCAGTCAGTTCAGTTCAGTCGCTCAGTCGTGTCCAACTCTTTGCAACCCCCTGAATCGCAGCTCGCCAGGACTCCCTGTCCATCACCAACTCCCGGAGCTCACTCAGACTAATGTCCATCAAGTCAGTGATGCCATCCAGCCATCTCATCCTCTGTCATCTCCTTCTCCTCCCGCCCCCAACCTCTCCCAGCATCAGAGTCTTTTCCAATGAGTCAACTCTTTGCATGAGGTGGACAAAGTACTGGAGTTTCAGCTTTAGCATCATTCCTTCCAAAGAAATCCCAGGGCTGATCTCCTTCAGAATGGACTGGTTGGATCTCCTTGCAGTCCAAGGGACTCTCGAGAGTCTTCTCCAACACCACAGTTCAAAAGCATCAATTCTTCACCGTTGAGCCTTCTTCACAGTCCAGCTCTCACATCCATACATGACCACAGGAAAAACCATAGCCTTAACTAGACGGACCTTTGTTGACAAAGTAATGTTTCTGCTTTTGAATATACTATCTAGGTTGGTCATAGATCTGATAGAGTGCCTGATGAACTGTGGAATGAGGTTCGTGACATTGTACAGGAGACAGGGATCAAGACCAATCCCACGGAAAAGAAATGCAAAAAAGCAAAATGGCTGTCTGGGGAGGCCTTACAAATAGCTGTGAAAAGAAGAGAAGCAAAAAGCAAAGGAGAAAAGAAAAGATATAAGCATCTGAATGCAGAGTTCCAAAGAAGAGCAAGAAGAGATAAGAAAGCCTTCTTCAGCGATCAATGCAAAGAAATAGAGGAAAACAACAGAATGAGAAAGAGTAGAGATCTCTTCAAGAAAATTAGAGATACCAAGGGAACATTTCATGCAAAGATGGGCTCGATAAAGGACAGAAATGGTATGGACCTAACAGAAGCAGAAGAAATTAAGAAGAGGTGGCAAGAATACACAGAAGAACTGTACAAAAAAGAGCTTCACGACCCAGATAATCACAATGGTGTGATCACTGACCTAGAGCCAGACGTCCTGGAATGTGAAGTCAAGTGGGTCTTAGGAAGCATCACTATGAACAAAGCTAGTGGAGGTGATGGAATTCCAGTTGAACTCTTTCAAATCCTGAAAGATGATGCTATGAAACTGCTGCACTCAATATGCCAGCAAATTTGGAAAACTCAGCAGTGGCCACAGGACTGGAAAAGGTCAGTTTTCATTCCAATCCCAAAGAAAGGCAATGCCAAAGAGTGCTCAAACTACCGCACAATTGCACTCATCTCACACGCTAGTAAAGTCATGCTCAAAATTCTCCAAGCCAGGCTTCAGCAATATGTGAACCATGAACTTCCTGATGTTCAAGCTGGTTTTAGAAAAAGCAGAGGAACCAGAGATCAAATTGCCAACATCTTCTGGATCTTGGAAAAAGCAAGAGAGTTCCAGAAAAACATCTATTTCTGCTTTATTGACTATACCAAAGCCTTTGACTGTGTGGGTCACAATCAACTGTGGAAAATTCTGAAAGAGATGGGAATACCAGACCACCTGACCTGCCTCTTGAGAAATCTGTATGCAGGTCAGGAAGCAACAGTTAGAACTGGTCATGGAACAACAGACTGGTTCCAAATAGGAAAAGGAGTACGTCAAGGCTGTATATTATCACCCTGTTTATTTAACTTATATGCAGAGTACATCATGAGAAATGCTGGACTGGAAGAAACACCAGCTGAAATCAAGATTGTTGGGAGAAATATCAATCACCTCAGATATGCAGATGACACCACCCTTATGGCATAAAGTGAAGAGGAACTCAAAAGCCTCTTGATGAAGGTGAAAGTGGAGAGTGAAAAAGTTGGCTTAAAGCTCAACATTCAGAAAGCTAAGATCATGGCATCTGGTTCCATCACTTCATGGGAAGGGAAACAGTGTCAGACTTTATTTTTCTGGGCTCCAAAATCACTGCTGTTGGTGACTGCAGCCATGAAATTAAAAACTCTTAGCATATGGCTTTACTATTTTGGTCATCTGCTATAACTAAGCTAAGACACAGTATCATCTCTTGCTTTGAATCTCTCTCAAGGCACCAATGTAAAATTGGATAGTCCTTGTGCCATTTTATTCACAAGGACTGTTTATTTTATTTATCCTGTTTATTCATCCCTTCAGCCTGAGCTACTCTTTCTCCTTCTTCTCTCCATTTTTCATTGATTTTTTTACCCACACTTTTCCACTTTGGGAAGGGATGTTTGCTTAGTGCTCATCCAGACTGCAGGAGGCAATATGAGTCTAACAATGCCTCATACTCAGTCCAAGCTCATTTGTGTAGGGCAGGGTTACATTGAACCAGAACTGATGAGCTATCTCAACAATGAGGCAAACAGCTGCATTCACTGTCAACTCCAATTTTTCCAGATGAGGATTCCACTAATTCCTCATTTTCATATAGAGGCTAAGATCAAGAATCCCTAGGAATTATGCCATAAAGTTTAAAGATAGAGCAGTTTTTTATTTAGGACTTGTGGTTGCTCTCACTACCTGATGTTGCATCTCTGGTCCTGGGACAACTGTATCAGGTAGGAAAGAGAAAGCTGAAGTCAGGCTGAAACCCTGGCCGTTTAGTCAACCCTTACACTGAAGAGTTTAGGTGGCTCAGATGGTAAAGACTCTGCCTGCAATGCAAGAGACCCAGGTTTGATCCCTGGGTCAGGAAGATCCCCTGAAGAAGTGAATGGCAAACTGCTCCAGTATTCTTGCCTGGAGAATTCCATGGACAGAGGAGCCTGGTGGGCTACAGTCCATGGAGTCGCACAGAGTCAGACACAACTGTCTTTCACTCACTCACTACACTGATTACTTTATAGGACCATCAACCAAGACAATTCAAGTTCAATTTTCCCATTGTCTCTTAACCTTCTAGCTTATTTAATTCCCCCAAACTAGGGCAAATACAGCAGATTTATTTGGAACCTTTCAATGCTGGGGAAGCAGCAGGATTTCCATCTACCCACACAGCCTCTGATAGTGCTGCACTAAGACCTTTGCTTTCCCCATCAGTGTTCACTTTTGTTTTTTAAATCTCATTTCTTAATAACCAATCAGAGTGTTCCAACTTGCTGGAATTAGTCCCTTGACTCTTATTTTGTCTTTCCTCATTCTCTTACAAATCCCACTAACCTTCTTAGCTATCTGGCATCTCAGTAAGACTTTCTCCATTGATGGCAACCTTGGGGGTACTAGGTCAGTGATCACATCATCATGATTATCTGGGTCGTGAAGCTCTTTTTTGTACAGTTCTTCTGTGTTTTCTTGCCACCTCTTCTTAATATCTTCTGCTTCTGTTAGGTCCATACCATTTCTGTCCTTTATCGAGCCCATCTTTGCATGAAATGTTCCTTTGGTATCTCTGATTTTCTTGAAGAGATCCCTAGTCTTTCCCATTCTGTTGTTTTCCTCTATTTCTTTGCATTGATCGCTGAAGAAGGCTTTCTTATCTCTTCTTGCTATTCTTTGGAACTCTGCATTCAGATGTTTATATCTTTCCTTTTCTCCTTTGCTTTTCGCTTCTCTTCTTTTCACAGCTATTTGCAAGGCCTCCCCAGACAGCCATTTTGCTTTTTTGCATTTCTTTTCCGTGGGATTGGTCTTGATCCCTGTCTGCTGTACAATGTCACGAACCTCATTCCATAGTTCATCAGGCACTCTATCTATCAGGTCTAGGCCCTGAAATCTATTTCTCACTTCCACTATATAATCATAAGGGATTTGATTTAGGTCATACCTGAATGGTCTAGGGGTTTTCCCTACTTTCTTCAATTTCAGTCTGAATTTGACAATAAGGAGTTCATGGTCTGAGCCACAGTCAGCTCCTGGTCTTGTTTTTGCTGATTGTATAGAGCTTCTCCATCTTTGGCTGCAAAGAATATAATCGATCTGATTTTGGTGTTGACCATCTGGTGAAGTCCATGTACAGAGTCTTCTCTTGTGTTATTGGAAGAGGGTATTTGCTATGACCAGTGCATTTTCTTGGCAAAACTCTGTTAGTCTTTGTCTTGCTTCATTCCGTATTCCAAGGCCAAATTTGCCTGTTACTCCAGGTGTTTCTTGACTTCCTACTTTTGCATTCCAGTGCCCTATAATGAAAAGGACATCTTTTTTGGGTGTTAGTTCTAAAAGGTCTTGTAGGTCTTCATAGAACCATTCAACTTCAGCTTCTTCAGCATTACTGGTTGGGGCATAGACTTGGATTACTGTGACATTGAATGGTTTGCCTTGGAAACAAACAGAGATCATTCTGTCATTTTTGAGATTGCATCCAAGTACCGCATTTCAGACTCTTTTGTTGACCATGATGGCCACTCCATTTCTTCTGAGGGATTCCTGATCACTGATCTAGAGCCAGACATCCTGGAATGTGAAGTCAAGTGGGCCTTAGAAAGCATCACTACGAACAAAGCTAGTGGAGGTGATGGAATTCCAGTGGAGCTATTCCAAATCCTGAAAGATGATGCTGTGAAAGTGCTACACTCAATATGCCAGCAAATATGGAAAATTCAGCAGTGGCCACAAGATTAGAAAAGGGCAGTTTTGATCCCAATCCCTAAGAAAGGCAATGCCAAAGAATGCTCAAACTATCGCACAATTGCACTCATCTCACATGCTAGTAAAGTAATGCTCAAAATTCTCCAAGCCAGGCTTCAGCAATACATGAACCATGAATTTCCAGATGTTTCAAGCTAGTTTTAGAAAAGGCAGAGGAACCAGAGATCAAATTCCCAACATCTTCTGGATCATGGAAAAAGCAAGAGAGTTCCAGAAAAACATCTATTTCTGCTTTATTGACTATGTCAAAGCCTTTGACCATGTAGATCACAATAAACTGTGGAAAATTCTGAAAGAGATGGGAATACCAGACCACCTGATCTGCCTCTTGAGAAATCTGTATGCAGGTCAGGAAGCAACAGTTAGAACTGGTCATGGAACAACAGACTGGTTCCAAATAGGAAAAGGAGTACGTCAAGGCTGTATATTGTCACCCTGTTTATTTAACTTATATGCAGAGTACATCATGAGAAATGCTGGACTGGAAGACACACAAGTTGGAATCAAGATTGCTGGGAGAAATATCAATCACCTCAGATATGCAGATGACACCACCCTTATGGCAGAAAGTGAGGAGGAACTCAAAAGCCTCTTGATGAAAGTGAAAGTGGGGAGTGAAAAAGTTGGCTTAAAGCTCAACATTCAGAAAATGAAGATCATGGCATCTGGTCCCATCACTACATGGGAAATAGATGGAGAAACAGTGGAAACAGTGTCAGACTTTCTTTTTCTGGGCTCCAAAATCACTGCAGATGGTGACTGCAGCCATGAAATTAAAAGACGCTTACTCCTTGGAAGGAAAGTTATGACCAACCTAGATAGCATATTCAAAAGCAGAGACATTACTTTGCCAACAAAGGTTCACCTACTCAAGGCTATGGTCTTTCCTGTGGTCATGTATGGATGTGAGAGCTGGACTGTGAAGAAGGCTGAGCGCTGAAGAATTGATGCTTTTGAACTGTGGTGTTGGAGAAGACTCTTGAGAGTCCCTTGGACTGCAAGGAGATCCAACCGGTCCATTCTGAAGGAGATCGGCCCTGGGATGTCTTTGGAAGGAATGATGCTAAAGCTGAAGCTCCAGTATTTTCACCACCTCATGTGAAGAGTTGACTCATTGGAGAAGACTCTGATGCTGGGAGGGATTGGGGGCAGGAGGAGAAGGGGACGACAGAGGATGAGATGGCTGGATGGCATCACTGACTCGATGAATGTGAGTCTGAGTGAGCTCCGGGAGTTGGTGATGGACAGGGAGGCCTGGCGTGCTGGGATTCATGGGGTTGCGACTGAGCGACTGATCTGATCTGATCTTGGGGGTACTGGCTGTAGGTTATACTTGTTGGAATTCAAGTTTGGCTAGCATCAGGATCTTCCCCAATACCTTACTTTTAGCTATTAAAAAATACAAGAGCTAAGGGACTGTATATTCTGCTTATTTCTCATTACTTTCATTTCTTTATGCAATCAGTGAACCAGTCTACTCAGGAGTTGCGTCTATCATCTTTAAATTTCATTGTCACTGTTAACCTCCTTTAACTGGTTATAAGCACAGCTGCCTGGAGAAGGCAATGGCTTCCTACTCCAGTACTCTTGCCTGGAAAATCCCATGGACAGAGGTGCCTGGTAGGCTACAGTCCATGGAGTCTCCAAGAGTCAGACACAACTGAATGACTTCACTTTCACTTTTCACTTTCATGCATTGGAGAAGGAAATGGCAACCCACCCCAGTATTCTTGCCTGGAGAGTCCCAGGGACAAAGGAGCCTGGTGGGCTGCTGTCTATGGGTTCGCACAGAGTTAGACATGACTGAAGCGACTTAGCAGCAGCAGCAGCAGCAAGCACAGCTGTATTTTCATACCACGGGTGACACCAAGGCCTTCCAGAAACCAAATATTTGTCAATTCTTACCACCACACTCTTTTTTTCCCCAACCTACATATCTCAGTCAGAAAGGGTCAGTCTAGTGAATCCCACTTTTAACATTAACTACGAAGTTAGAAGGGAGTCTGGGGGTTCCCAGGACCAACCTCATGTCTACTAGAAGGATTCATGGAACTCTCTGAAAGCTGTTATCCTCATGTTTGTGGGGTTTTTTTATAAAAGGCATGGATTAAAATCAGAGATGGGACAGCTAAGGCAGAGCCCAGGGGAGTTCCAGAGCAGAGCTTCCTGTTGTCCTGTCCCAGTGGAGCTGAGAGCAGCACCGATTACTCCCAGCAAAGACATGTGACAGCACGCACAGAGTTCTGCCAAACAGAAAGGTCACCTGCACCCCAGGGGCTTTGTCCTCTGGGCAGACTAACCATGTGATATATGATAAGAGCTTTGGGCCATTGCAGCATCACTGTCTCTCTGGATAGGCTGAAGGTCAAAGGTTGGTCAACCTCACCTACGTGATCAAGATCCAGGAGAAACTTGAATCCAGCAAACCAGGTACGTTTCCCTAGTCATCAGTCCTGTGGGTGTACTCACATATCACTACCAGCAAGAGATAACACTGCTCATATTCCCTCAGGAGAGGACAGCTGGAAGCTCCCTGCTTGGAACTCTTCTCAACTCTACCTCTTAATCCCTTCCCTTGACAGATTTTAATCTGTGTCCTTTTACAGTAATGAACCATAATCATGAGCAGAGCAGCTTCCAAGTGAGTTCGAAATCCTCCTACTGAGTTATCAAAACATATAGCTCAACAATCCCCTAATTTCACAAACACAGAGAAAGAATCTTTTCCAGAAACACTTATCTGCACATGAAGCCTCTGTAGGATTGGCCCAGCTCTCCCTGCCTTCTTCGTGGATGGAGCCCATACCTCAGTGGGAAGGTGAATATGGTCTCATTATCTTCATTCCACTCAGGAGGACAGAAATTCATCTGCTTACTTAATAATCCTGAGAATCAAGAAAAGAACAAACAAATTTTAGAAAAGGAAAAAAAAAGTCGTCTAAAATAAGTTGGACAACACCTCACACAAACATACACATAGAAACAATTGTATCATCTTTCTTAAGAAAATACTAACTTATGAAAATGCACATTTTTATTATTCATGAAATTAAAATTGGACTTCCCAGGTGGCTCAATGATAAAGAATCCTCCTGCCAATGCAGGAGACTCGGGTTTGATCCCTGGGTCGGGAAGATCCCCTGGAGGAGGAAAAATGGCAGTCTGTTCCACTATTCTTGCCTGAAAAATCTGGGTGGGGGGAGGGATGCGGTTCAGCACAGAGGGGACATAGGTATGCTCATGGCTGATTCATGTTCAGTTCAGTTCAGTCACTCAGTCGTGTCTGAGTCCTTGCAACCCCATGGACTGTGGCACACCAGGCCTCCCTGTCCATCACCAACTCCAGAGTTTACCCAAACTCATGTCCATTGAGTCAGTGATGCCATCCAACCATCTCATCCTCTGTCAGCCCCTTCTCCTCCCAGTTTCAATCTTTCCCAGCATCAGGGTCTTTTCAAATGAGTCAGTTCTTCTCATCAGATGGCCAAAGTATTGGAGTTTCAGCTTCAGCATCAGTCCTTTCAATGAACACCCAGGACTGATTTCCTTTAGGATGGGCTGGTTGAATCTCCTTGCAGTCCAAGGGACTCTCAAGAGTCTTCTCCAACACCACAGTTCAAAAGCATCAATTCCTCAATGCTCAGCTTTCTCTATAGCCCAACTCTCACATCCATACATGACTACTGGAAAAACCATAGCCTTGACTAGATGGAGCTTTGTTGGCAAAATAATATCTCTGCTTTTTAATATGCTATCTAGGTTAGTCATAGCTTTCCTTCCAAGGAGTAAGTGTCTTTTAATTTCATGGCTACAATCACCATCTGCAGTGATTTTTGAGCCCAAAAATGTAGTCTGACATTGTTTCCACTGTTTCCCCATCTCTTTGCCATGAAGTAATGGGACCGGATGCCATGATCTTAGCTTTCTGAATGTTGAGTTTTAAACCAACGTTTTTAGTCTCCTCTTTCACTTTCATCAAGAAGCTCTTTAGTTCTTCTTCACTTTCTGCTGAGGTCCGGCCCCGGCTGATCCACGGTATTCGAAGGGGGAACGCATTAGCGAGGAACAGGAAACAATTGCTTAATTAAGTATTAATTAAAGATTATGGTCAACACCGAAATCAGATCGATTATATTCTTTGCAGCCAAAGATGGAGAAGCTCTATACAATCAGCAAAAACAAGACCAGGAGCTGACTGTGGCTCAGACCATGAACTCCTTATTGCCAAATTCAGACTGAAATTGAAGAAAGTAGGGAAAACCACTAGACCATTCAGGTATGACCTAAATCAAATCCCTTATGATTATACAGTGGAAGTGAGAAATAGATTTAAGGGCCTAGATCTGATACAGTGCCTGATGAACTATGGAATGAGGTTCGTGACATTGTACAGGAGACAGGGATCAAGACCATCCCCATGGAAAAGAAATGCAAAAAAGCAAAATGGCTGTCTGGGGAGGCCTTACAAATAGCTGTGAAAAGAAGAGAAGCGAAAAGCAAAGGAGAAAAGGAAAGATATAAACATCTGAATGCAGAGTTCCAAAGAAGAGTAAGAAGAGATAAGAAAGCCTTCTTCAATGATCAATGCAAAGAAATAGAGGAAAACAACAGAATGGGAAAGACTAGGGATCTCTTCAAGAAAATCAGAGATACCAAAGGAACATTTCATGCAAAGATGGGCTCGATAAAGGACAGAAATGGTATAGACCTAACAGAAGCAGAAGATATTAAGAAGAGGTGGCAAGAATACACAGAAGAACTGCACAAAAAAGAACTTCACGACCCAGATAATCATGATGGTGTGATCACTGACCTAGAGCCAGACATCCTGGAATGCGAAGTCAAGTGGGCCTTAGAAAGCATCACTACGAACAAAGCTAGTGGAGGTGATGGAATTCCAGTGGAGCTATTCCAAATCCTGAAAGATGATGCTGTGAAAGTGCTGCACTCAATATGCCAGCAAATTTGGAAAACTCAGCAGTGGCAACAGGACTGGAAAAGGTCAGTTTTCATTCCAATCCCAAAGAAAGGCAATGCCAAAGAATGCTCAAACTATCGCACAATTGCACTCATCTCACACGCTAGTAAAGTAATGCTCAAAATTCTCCAAGCCAAGCTTCAGCAATATGTGAACCGTGAACTTCCTGATGTTTAAGCTGGTTTTAGAAAAGGCAGAGGAACCAGAGACCAAATTGCCAACATCCGCTGGATCATGGAAAAAGCAAGAGAGTTCCAGAAAAACATCTATTTCTGCTTTATTGACTATGCCAAAGCCTTTGACTGTGTGGATCACAATAAACTGTGGAACATTCTGAAAGAGATGGGAATACCAGACCACCTGATCTGCCTCTTGAGAAATCTGTATGCAGGTCAGGGAGCAACAGTTAGAACTGGTCATGGAACAACAGACTGGTTCCAAATAGGAAAAGGAGTACGTCAAGGCTGTATATTGTCACCCTGTTTATTTAACTTATATGCAGAGTACATCATGAGAAATGCTGGACTGGAACAAACACAAGTTGGAATCAGGATTGCTGGGAGAAATACCAATAACCTCAGATATGCAGATGACACCACCCTTATGGCAGAAAGTGAGGAGGAACTCAAAAGCCTCTTGATGAAGGTGAAAGTGGAGAGTGAAAAGGTTGGCTTAAAGCTCAACATTCAGAAAACGAATATCATGGCATCTGGTCCCATCACTACATGGGAAATAGATGGAGAAACAGTGGAAACAGTGTCAGACTTTCTTTTTCTGGGCTCCAAAATCACTGCAGATAGTGACTGCAGCCATGAAATTGAAAGACGCTTGCTCCTTGGAAGGAAAGTTATGACCAACCTAGATAGCATATTCAAAAGCAGAGACATTACTTTGCCAACAAAGGTTCGCCTAGTCAAGGCTATGGTTTTTCCTGTGGTCATGTATGGATGTGAGAGCTGGACTGTGAATAAGGCTGAGCGCCGAAGAATTGATGCTTTTGAACTGTGGTGTTGGAGAAGACTCTTGAGAGTCCCTTGGACTGCAAGGAGATCCAACCAGTCCATTCTGAAGGAGCTCAGCCTTGGGATTTCTTTGGAAGGAATGATGCTAAAGCTGAAACTCCAGTATTTTGGCCACCTCATGCGAAGAGTTGACTCATTGGAGAAGACTCTGATGCTGGGAGGGATTGGGGGCAGGAGGAGAAGGGGATGACAGAGGATGAGATGGCTGGATGGCATCACTGACTCGATGGATGTGAGTCTGAGTGAGCTCCGGGAGTTGGTGATGGACAGGGAGGCCTGGCGTGCTGCAGTTCATGGGGTCGCAAAGAGTCAGACACAACTGAGCGACTGATCTGATCCGATCTGATCTGAAAGATATAAAGAGTAATAGAATGAGGATAGCTCAGTAGGAAAATTCAGTGGAGAAAAGAGGCTGAGTAGCTTGGTTTATGCAGAAAACCAATAAAACTTCAAGATAAGAAGTTTGCAGCACTTACGTAGGCTACAGGTGTCATTCTGTTCTCCCAAAGGAGAGGAGACACTGAGGCCTCCCCAGTCGGATATTAGAAGCCCAGGCACAATTAGTAAGCTTGGTGGGTTCCGCGCTCCAGATGTAGACTCAGCCAGAGTTTGAAAGAGAGAACGACATGGGGAAACCAGTCTTTCGAGGAACTGATCCCGATTCTTTATTTTCCATGGTCTGCTTTTATACACTGCGATGTTATACAAAAGTCACGCGGGGTCAGCAGTCCTGACTTTTATCAAAGTCAGGTGCTTCATACAGATGTATACAGAGGTCTTAGGCGTGTTACATCATCTTCTGGCCAGGGTGCCTACTGACAGTTTATGACCCTCTCCTTGTGACAGCGGTCAGTCAACACTTATTTCCCCAGGGGTGACTATTCTTAAAACAGACTCCACCTTCCGAAGGTACCAGATAAAGTTACATTCCTATAGGGTGAGGGTGTTGTGGGTTTTAATTAAGGCAAGAATTTACTTAGCCTAAGGTCTAACGTGATTAATATCAAAGGTTAATACTTATTTCTTCTATATATTCATTAATATGAATAAGGGCAGGGGATAGCAGCAAACATTGGCTCAACAAATGAAAAACCCTTCACCGCTACAATTTCTAATCAGCCCACTATACTTATACTAACAGTTTTCTAACTTCTCTAAGGAACCTGTTTTTAGAAGATTTAAAGTACGTCGTGCCTCTCACGGTTGGGAGGCTGTGAGCAATCACATGTAGCCGGACAAGCCTGTCAGGCAGGCTAGAGAACCTTCAGAGGAGTTTGCAGGTTAAAACACTCCTGTCACGCCCAGGAATTTTTATTAACTGGAGCTCTAAGTTAACTCCTTCTCTGAAAGAGGTGGTGGGGGACAGCCCCCCGGAAAGTCAGAGGTGTAGGTGAGAGCACAAAGTAGTAAAGTAAGCAGGCTCTGGTTATGGGAGTAGATGCTCGAGAATTTCCAGGGGGACATCTGATGCTAGATCCCACCTTTGTGTATGTCGAGCCTCCTTCCTCATGACCTTTGCCACGGGCAGACGTCCTTACGCCAGCTCCCCACAACTTTCTGCCATAAGGGTGGTGTCATCTGCATAGCTGAGGTTATTGATATTTCTCCCGGCAATCTTGATCCCAGCTTGTGCTTCATCCAGTCCAGGGTTTCTCATGATGTACTCTGCATATAAGTTAAATAAGCAGGGTGACAACATACAGCCTTGACTTACTGCTTTCCCAATCTGGAACCAGTCTGTTGTTCCATGTCTAGTTCTAACTGTTGCTTCTTGACCTGACACAGGTACGCTTATGGCTGATTCATGCTGATGTATGGCAAAAATCATCACAGTATTGTAATTATCCTTCAATTAAAATAAATAAATAAATGTTTTTTAATCCCATGGACAGAGGAACCTAGCTGGCTACAGTCCATGGGGTGGCAAACAACTCAGCACAAGATTTTTAAATTAAAGTTAGATTTTTAAACCATACAAAACTTCAAGAAATAGTCATGCCAACGTATGCCCCCTATACCAGCATCATAAATATCAACACTTCCCAGTGTAAATGAAGGCAAAGGGTGCTGTGAGAGAAGAAACCAAAAGGAAATGACTGAAGAAGAGAACTACAAAGAGCATAACAAGAGAAATAGGAAGAGAATGAACCATCAGTCAAGAATGGACAATCACCCAAGCCCAGACAGTCTCAGAATCTTTTTCAACACAGTACCCAGTCCCCACGAATAGGCATCTGCCCACAATGCTGGGGACCTGGGTTTGATGCCTGGGTTGGGAAGATCCCCTGGAGAAAGAAATGGCAACCCATTCCAGTACTCTTGCCTGGAGAATCCCATGGACAGAGAAGCCTGGTAGGCTACAGTCCATGGGGTCACAAAGAGTTGGACATGACTAAGTGACTTCACTTTCACTTTCACTCAGTCCGCATGAATAGATAAGATATGAAATGCCTTCACTATTCCAGAAGTAAATTAATCAGGAATAGAAACATAGATGAAAGGCATAAAAGACCAGGGTGAATTCCATTAGTAATGCCTGGCATTACGATGGATTCAATTGCATGTATTCATTTGCTGGTGACTGCAACCATGAAACTAAAAGACTCTTGCTCCTTGAAGGGAAAGCTATGACAAACTTAAACAGCATATTAAAAAGCAGAGACATTACTTTGCTGACAAAGGTCCATCTAGTCAAAGCTATGGTTTTTCCAGTAATCATGTATGGAAGTAAAAGTCGGACCATAAGGAAAGCTGAGCACTGAAGAATTAATGCTTTTGAACTGTGATATTGGAGAAGACTCTTGAGAGTCTCTTGGACTACCAGATCAAAGCAGTCAATCCTAAAGGAAATCAGTCCTGAATTTTCATTGGAAGGATCGATGCTAAAGCTTAAGTTCCAATACTTTGGCCACCTGATGCAAAGACCTGGCTCATTGGAAAAGACCCTGATGCTGGGAAAGATTGAAGGCAGGAGGAGAAGGGGCTGGCAGAGGATGAGATGGTTGGATGGCATCACTGATTCAATGGACATCAATTTGAGCAAGCTCTGGGAGTTGGTGATTGACGGGGAAGCCTGGTGTGCTACAGTCCACGGTGTCACAAAGTGTCGGACATGACTGAGCAACTGAACTGAACTCAGCATCTTCAGACTGACCCTTGTTTTGAAATGAGGATAGTAAGGTACAGCAGGAGAACGTGACAAACCAGTGTCACAGAAGCTGAACTGTGTAATCTAGGACAGGGGCTGGCAAACTGCAGCCCACACACCCAATCCAGCCCTTTGTCTGTTTTTGTCAGTAGAGTTTTACTGGTACCTAGCCATGATTATCATTTTTGTATTATTTACAGCTGTTTTTGCAATAAAAGGACAGATTTGAGTATTTGCAACAGAGATATTATGGCCTAAAATGTCTAAAATATTTACCATCTGGTCCTTTTCAGAAAAAGTGTGCTGACCCCTGGCCCAGGACACTTTTCACTACACATAGTTTTAAAATCCCAGAATAAAAAGCACTGCCGCTTGTGCTTCATGTTTAGCATTATTTTAAATTAGAGTTGCCAATGATCAATTTCTTACTTTGTGAGAAGAGAGTAAAAGAAGAAAACACAGGGCAAAATATTCTTCTTGCCAACTCTCTGACCCACAAATTGATTTCCAGAAAGTTAGAATTTTATATCCCAAGAGCATTTGGCATATGACAGTTCTAGACATCAAAAGGAAAAATATCAATGTGTTTGAGGCCCTTCTGGAGTTGAGAGACATTTTATTCTAAAAACAGTAATAGTTACCATGAACTAAGTGTTATGATGAACAGCAAACGTTAAATGCTTCATAGTATTTTTTTTTCTACCCTCAAAACAAATCAATAAGACAGGTAAAGTTTTGCCCTCTTACAGAGGCTGGTAAAGGTAAAAGAATCTTCCCTAAGACAGTCAAGGAAAGAGAACCCCTGTATTCAAACTCAGGGCTGTGTGACTTGAGTAGGCACACTCTGCACCGTGCAGAGCAAGGATTCTGGAGTAGAAGACAAGGGAGCACCAAGGCGTGGGGAAATCACCCCTGGTGCCCCCCACTGTTTCAGGCACCAGAGCCAGCCTTGGGACCTCTGGGCACGCATTCCTCCCTCACTGCTTCAGACGGAGAAATTGAGACTTAGAGAGGCAAGGATGTCCCCAGACTGCTCTCGTTCGTGGCACATCTTCCCTGTCCGCTGTGCTTTGGACCATCCATGATAATATCACACATCATTCATTGACTCTACACCAGCATTCCACAATAAGATGGGACATCACTGAGTAAGTCATTCTTTCTCCTGAGAACCATTTTATGCAATTATGACACATCACTGGCCACATCGTTGCCCTTGTTTCAACATGTCCAGCAATCCCTCGCACCTCTGAGATGAAGCATAGCCCAAATAGAGAGAAACTCACAGGAAAATGCAGTCAAGAAACCAAACTAGCCACCTGGACCTCAATTTTCATGCTCTGAACCAGAAACCCCTCTGCCAGCTACAACTGCAGAGACCATGTAGAGAGCTTGTCAAGGGCCCTTTTCCTTTCATTTCCTTATTAGTATCCTGGGAAACAGACAGTAAACATCAAGACAACATGACAAGGAAATAAAACCTTAAGTGACTAATTATTGTAAAAATCTCCACACAGGTTCCAAGATTGAGGATTAACAAGAGAAGTGTAGGACTGGATAAACATGGTTTTATGTGATTTTATTCTTCCAAATTCCTTCTATATACAAACTCCAAGTGGAGCCCAAGGCTTAAAAGCTGGGCTGTTTTACAACACTATGGGGCTGGAAGCTCACAAAGGGGCTACAGCCCAGACCAGTAAGCCTGGAGCTCAAGAAGGTGCCTCCCAGATCAGGCAGGACATGGCCACACAGTGCCCATGCTCTGCAGGACACTAATGTAACAAAGGTCTGCATCCAGGAGACAGGGAGTAGGGTTCAAATATTTACTGTGGCCACTGGTGACATTTAGCTTCTATAATCTATTTTTGCCTTTTTAATTTTAAAATAAACACAGGCCAAGGAATGCTTTTCCCCCCAAAAGTTGTATTATCATGAAAAAGCTGTTCTTCCATTTGGTAAAAAAAAAAAAAAACTCACAAACTCCTTGGAAATCATACATAACACTGTTTCAAGAGGATATGATGTCATCCTTGCTTTCTGAAAAGAAATCAATGTGACATTTCACTGGGCATCAAAAACAGGAGAATGTATCTCTCCTTGCCTCAGTTCAAACAAATCTTCCCTAAGGTGGATCTGTTTATCTTTGACTGACGTCATAGTCAAGTCAAGGATGAAAAGTGAACTAGACCATCAAGGAGATTACTAGTTGATTCACATCAAAAGGTCAGGGCAGCACCCACGTCATGGCTGGGTCTGATTCAAACAGACTATTGCGCTTTCTGTGATAATTATTGGTTCTGTTGCCACCTTGGTTTGCTGCTGTGATGCATGGGCTCCCACACTCAGCTCATATCCACTGATCATGTGCTGTGTGCCAGACACCACACTGGCACCAGGGGCACAGAGGACAGCAGCTTTGACGGAGGCTCGCCAGGAGCTGATGGTACCCCTAGGGGATAGCCTAGCCGGGTGGTGTAGAGAAGTTTCCTGATCCTCTCAGAACACCTGAGCAAAGTTCTGGAAAATGACCAAGAGTTATTCCCATGGAGATCAGGAAAAGGGCATCCCAGGAAGATGTGCAGGGGAAGATCCAGAGTGGCAAAAGCCAGCATTAGTCTGCTGGGCTGCTGTAACAAAACCCCATAGGTGAGGCAGCTTAAAGAGCACATATTTACTATGTCACAGTTCTGAAGACTGAAAGTTGGAGATGAAGGCATCAGCAGGGTCTGTTTCCCCTGAGGCCTCTCTCCTTGGTGTGTAGACAGCGGTTCTTCTCCCTGTGTCCTTACATCATCTTCTCCTCATCACATTGAGCCATCCTTCCGGAATCTGGACCATAAAGTCTAGCTTGACTTCTTTTCACTCAACAGATATTTATTGAAGACTAAGTCCTGAAAGTTCTGTAGAGAAGAGCGGGGGGAAAGACAAAAATTCCTGCTTTCACTGGAATTATGTATGGGATTCCAAATGCTGCTGGGAAAAAAAAAAAAAAAAGATCACAAATTTAGTGACTTATTGTTGCTGTTCAGTCATTAAGTCATGTTTAACTCTTTGCACCCCATGGACTGCAGCATGCCAGGGTTCCCTGTCCTTCACTATCTCTCAAGCTTTGCTCAAACTCATGCCCATCGAATCAGTGATGCCATCCAACCATTTCATTCTCTGTCACCCTCTTCTCCTGCCTTCAACTTAAGTCAACACAAATATATTCTCTCACACTTCTAAAAGTCAGGAGCCCAAAATTCTTCCTTAGGGTCTAAAAAAAAAAAAAAAAACTGTCAGCGGGACTCATTTCTTCGAGAGCCTCCAGGGGAAAACTTGTCTTTGCTTCCTTCAGTTCTAGAGGCGGCAGCATTCCTTGGCAATTGGCCACATCACTCCTCTCTGTGCTTCTTCATCCCATGCCCTCCTCTCCCTCATTTTATCTTATGGTTAGTATTCAGATGGAATATCTTGGCCATCCTTTTATTGGTATAACCTCCATTAGTGAATCTGTCTTTTCCAATATTGAAAGTTTCCACTCCAAAATTTTAATTTGGTTTAATTTTATATTTTCTATCTCTTTGGTAATATTTTCCACTTGTTTAGACATCATTTTCATGATTTTCTTTAGTTATTGGTCTATGGTTCCCTTTGGCTCATTGAGCAGATTTAAAATCACTGATCTAAAGTCTTTTATCAGATCAAATCAGTCACTCAGTCATGTCTGACTCTTTGCGACCCCATGAATCACAGCACGCCAGGCCTCCCTGTCCATCACCAGCTCCCGGAGCTCACTCAGACTCACATCCATCAAGTCAGTGATGCCATCCAGCCATCTCATCCTCTGTCGTCCCCTTCTCCTCTTGCCCTCAATCCCTCCCAGCATCAGAGTCTTCTCCAATGAGTCAACTCTTCCCATGAGGTGGCCAAAATACTGGAGTTTCAGCTTTAGCATCATTCCTTCCAAAGAAATCCCAGGGCCGATCTCCTTCAGAATGGACTGGTTGGATCTCCTTGCAGTCCAAGGGACTCTCAAGAGTCTTCTCCAACACCACAATTCAGAAGCATCAATTCTTCAATGCTCAGCCTTCTTCACAGTCCAGCTCTCACATCCATACATGACCACAGGAAAAACCATAGCCTTGACTAGGCAAACCTTTGTTGGCAAAGTAATGTCTCTGCTTTTGAATATGTGATCTAGGTTGGTCATAACTTTCCTTCCAAGGAGTAAGCGTCTTTTAATTTCATGGCTGCAGTCACCATCTGTAGTGATTTTGGAGCCCAGAAAAAGAAAGTCTGACACTGTTTCCACTGTTTCCCCATCTATTTCCCATGAAGTGATGGGACCGGATGCCATGATCTTCATTTTCTGAATGTTGAGCTTTAAGCCAACTTTTTCACTCTCCACTTTCACTTTCATCAAGAGGCTTTTTAGTTCCTCTTCACTTTCTGCCATAAGGGTGGTGTCATCTGCATATCTGAGGTTATTGATATTTCTCCCAGCAATTGATTCCAACTTGTGTTTCTTCCAGTCCAGCATTTCTCATGATGTACACTGCATACAAGTTAAATAAACAGGGTGACAATATACAGCCTTGACGTACTCCTTTTCCTATTTGGAACCAGTCTGTTGTTCCATGTCCAGTTCTAACTGTTGCTTCCTGACCTGCATACAGATTTCTCAAGAGGCAGATCAGGTGGTCTGGTATTCCCATCTCTTTCAGAATTTTCCATAGTTTATTGTGATCCACACAGTCAAAGGCTTTGGCCTAGTCAATAAAGCAGAAATAGATGTTTTTCTGGAACTCTCTTGCTTTTTCCATGATCCAGTGGATGTTGGCAATGTGGTCTCTGGTTCCTCTGCCTTTTCTAAAACCAGCTTGAACATCAGGAAGTTCACAGTTCACATATTGTTGAAGCCTGGCTTGGAGAATTTTGAGCATGACTTTACTAGCGTGTGAGATTAGTGCAATTGTGCGATAGTATGAGCATTCTTTGGCATTGCCTTTCTTTGGGATTGGAATGAAAACTGACCTTTTCTAGTCCTGTGGCCACTGCTGAGTTTTCCAAATTTGCTGGCATATTGAGTGCAGCACTTTCACAGCATCATCTTTCAGGATTTGGAATAGCTCCACTGGAATTCCATCACCTCCACTAGCTTTGTTCATAGTGATGCTTTCTAAGGCCTATTTGACTTCATATTCCAGGATGTCTGGCTCTAGGTCAGTGATCACACCATTGTGATTATCTGGGTCGTGAAGCTCTTTTTTGTACAGTTCTTCTGTATAGTCTTCGAGTCAGACTCTTAGCGACCCCATGGACTGGAGCCTACCAGGATCCTCTGTCCATGGGATTTTCCAGGCAAAAGTACTGGGGTGGGGTGCCATTGCCTTCCCCGATAGTCTTGCCACCTCTTCTTAATTTCTTCTGCTTCTGTTAGGTCCATACCATTTCTGTCCTTTACCGAGCCCATCTTTGCATGAAATGTTCCTTTGGTATCTCTGATTTTCTTGAAGAGATCCCTAGTCTTTCCCATTCTGTTGTTTTCCTCTATTTCTTTGCATTGATCGCTGAGGAAGGCTTTCTCATCTCTTCTTGCTATTCTTTGCAACTCTGCATTCAGATGCTTATATCTTTCCTTTATAGTAAATCCAATACCTGGACTTCCTCAGGGAAAATTTCTCTTATTTCATTTTCCAAAGACTGGGTTATACATTCTTGTTTCTTTGCACAGATTGCAACTTTTTGTTGACAATTGGACATTTTCAATATTATAATGTGGTAACTCTGGAAAACATAGTCCCCTTCTCATAAGGGTTTGTTGTTTGCTGCTTTTTGTGGGTTGCAGTTGCTTGTTTAATGACACTTCTAAACTCTTTCTGTAACAACTGTCCTTTGTCATGGTGATAACTAAATCCCACTTCTGTTAGTTTAGTGATCAGCTAGTGATTTAACAACATTTCCTTAAATGCCTGAGGCCAACATAATGACATACTCTCCCAGTCTTTGCACATTGGCTATGTGTTTGGGCAATCTTTCAATGCTTTTGCCATTTACAACTCTGCCCTAGCATTCATTTCCAGCTTGAGCAGAACCTAAAGATCAGCCAGAGATAAAATTTAGGGTCTTCCCCCGTCTTCTCTGAGCATACATTCAGCCCTGGGCACACACGTAGCCTCCTATACTCTCTAGAATATGTGGAAGCTTTGTGAAGCCTTATTGCCTCATTTATATCCTTACCCATCCTCTTCCTAAGGCTTCCAGTCTGTCTGTTGCTTGTCCATCTGCTATCCTCTGCCTCAAAGTAGGTAGGTACATGCACAGTCACTTCAGTCATGTCTGACTCTTTTGCAAGGCCATGGACTGTAGCCCACCAGGCTCCTCTGTCCATGTTGGAGTGGTTTGCCATGCCCTTCTCCAGGGTATTTTCCCAACCCAGGGATTGAATCCACTTCTCTTGCATCTCCTGCATTGCCAACAGAATGTTTTTTTAACCCACTGAGCCACCTGGGAAGCCCTGTAGCTAGTATGCCCGTGTGCATGCTAAGTCTCTTCAGTTTTGTCTGATTCTTTGCAACTCCTGCTACTGTAGCCCACCAAGCTCCTCTGTCCATGGGATTCTTCAGGCAAGAATACTGGAGTGGGTTGCCATTTCCTTCTCCAAAGGATCCTCCTGACCCAGGGATAGAACCCACGTCTCTTCCATCTCCTGCATTGCAGGCAGATTCTTTACCCACTGAGCCACCTGGGAAGCCCTATAGCTAGTATGATGCTGCTGCTAAGTCACTGCTTGTATATTTGCCTTTAAATACTTCTGATAAATTCCATCCAGAAGACTACTTTAGCACCAAGAAAATTCCAAGGGAAGTGAAAAAAGGAGCCCCGACCAATCCCTCAGGGAACCACCCGACAGACACACAATCATATGTATTTGAGACCAAGGTCTATACTGCCTCCTCTGGAACCAGCCAGTCACATGAGGAAGACAGGTCAACATCCCCGTAGCCACTATGGAGCTGGGAACTGGAAGGTTGTAGGTGGGTGATTTAAAATGCCATGATGATGCTCTCATGCTGAAATCTAGAAGCTTCTTCCTTCATAAAACACACTCCTGGTTGTTGTAAACTTTTATTAGATTCTAGAATATGAAAAAGTTGATTTCTATAGCTTTTTTTTTTCCAGTTTCATTGTTGTTTTAGTGGAGGAACAGAGTTCTAAGAATCTTTAATCTGTCATGTTCATTGATATCACTCCCCTGACTTACATTTTAGAAGATCCATTGGTGGCTGTGTCAAGAGGAGACTCAAGGGAGGGCTGAGGCCAGGGAGCAATGATGAGATCAGATGTGAGGGTACCTTAGACCAGGAGCAGAGGAAGCGATGAGACACAGACATGTTCTGGGAATTTTGGAAGTTATAGTCAGTAGATTGTAAGTGATTTGAACTTAGGTAATGAAATCCATGGAGCTGAGATGCCTGATGAAGGATGGATACACCATCTGACCTGGATTCCTCCAGAAACATCCTGACTGGTCTCTCTACGTCTGTGCTGGGTCTTCTACTGTGTATTTTCAGCAGAGTGAGCCTTTCCTCTTCTACTCTAGTGCCCTATCCCAAATCCATACGATGCCTGCAGAGCTATGTGTAATCTGGTTCACTGAGACGTTTCTGTTCACATCTCCTAACTCTGGTTCAGCGCTGCTCCATGCTGGCCTCATTGCTGGTCTTCTAATTCACCATCCAGGCTCCTGCATTGGGACCGTTTGCACTTAAGTTCCCTGATATGCACAATTTCTCCCTTACTTCTTTTTTTTATTTTTTGGTTATGTTGGGTTTTGGTTGCTGTACATGTGGGCTTCCTCTAGTTGCAGTGAGCAGGGGCTGCTCTCCAGCTGCAGTGTTCAGGCTTCTTGTTGCAGTGGCTTCTCTTATTTTGGAATGTGGGCTCTAGGTGCCTGCGCTTCAGTAGTCTCAGCACATGGGCTCAGTAGTTGTGACTCACAGACCTCAGAGAGCATGGGCGTCTGTAGTTGTAGCACACAGGCTTTCATTGCTCTGCAACATGTGGAATCTTCCCAGACCAGGGGTCGATCCCAGGTCCCCTGAATTGACAGGTAGACTCTTGTCCATGAGGGAAGTCCTCCTCTCTTATTTTTTTTTTTGGATCTATGCAATGTCACTTTATTAGAGATGCCTTCTCTAACTGCCTTGGGTAAGCCAGCAAATTTAGCCACTCTAGTTGCTCTGACACTGCCTCTCCTCTTTCTTCTGCTGCATTTTCTCCACTTGTCACTTAGCTCTTTCCTTATTTGATTATTATCCTTCTGTACATCCCACCCCACAGGTTAACTCCTTGAGCATAAGAAAACCACTTTCCTCAGGGCTGTATCTCTAGCACTTTGAACAGTACCTGGCAGGGGGAAGAGCTAAGTTTATCTTTCCTGAGGGCATACATTGAGACAAACAGTCCCATGAGAGATAGAATCATTCTGTTCAGGGATTCCATGTTTGAGAAGGAAAGAGAAACAAGGAAACCAGTGATCACACTGAAAGCATGGCTCCCATGCTCAAGATGGGCACAGGGGGGCAATGGATGTCCACAAGGCATTCTCAGGACTCGTGTAACCAGGTTGGCACAACTGCACCAGGGGAGAGGGACAGCCCCTGAGGCCCCATCGGAACTATTCTGCCCTAATTGCCTCTTGTTGTTGGCCCACATAAGATTGCATTTGACAAAACATTCCCTAGCCTTAAAGTAATGTTTAAAATGACAAGTCTAGGCAGAACTCTCTTGCTTGCCCGCATGCATGTCTGACAAATGTCCTGTACCAATTAATTTACTTCTTGCCTATGACTTTGCCTCTCACTGAATTCCTTCTACACTGAGATGCAAAGAACCTGAGCCTCAGTTAGTCCAGACACAGGGGAAACACTGACTCAAACTGCCCACCCTGGCCAGGCACCACAGTAACCATTTGCATGAGTCACTTTACAAGAGGAGGTCCTGGTAAGGAACATGGAACTAACAAGCCACCACCAACCAGAAGAATTCAGGAAAGGTCAAGAGAAGATGCCACTTGTCCTACCAACCTCCTAGGACCCACCTCTCTAGAATCAATCTTGGTTGAGCAATGCATGCATCTCCAAGAAAGACCCTGAGTCAGAATGACTGGCTAGAGACAACCCAGAAACTAATTCCCTAGCCATAAAATCAGAGATTGTGAGCCACGAGGCAGGGCAGTCCTCCTGGGTTCCTTCCCCCTCCTGCCCTCCACTCAGTCACCCCTTCCCAATAAAGTCTCTTGCTTTGACATCAAAATAAATGAATAAAATGACAGGTCTATCCTAGTTGGTACCTAATTCTTACTGGTTTGAACTAATACACTATGCCATCCTGCTTTTGGTGAGTCCTACCACAAACCACTGGAGGTCCCAGGGCACCACTACCTATTTCTTAATTCTGGAATGGATGTGTTGGAAGAGGTTTCCGTTGTGAACCCTGAGCTACAACGTGTGTAGTCTGGGTCCCTACACACTAGGCCAAAATAAGACAAAGCATCCTCATGATAGAAAACAGTTAAAACCAAGAATTTGTCGACTACTTTATTTCTCCCAAGAGAGTTTCCAACATCTCTTTGCTTTTGCTATTATTCCTTGGAATTAAGTTTAATGAGCAGATGTGATTTATGCCATGTATTTATAATAATCTGAACTTCGATATTACATTTTCCATCATTGGCTTCCTTGAATTTGAGATATTTGCACCAGGTTTAGAAAGGCTCTTTTCTCTGTTTTGTTTACAGCAGATGCTAGAAAAATATAGCCAAGAAAGAAAAAAGCAATCATCACTTATCTGCATAGCCTCCCACCAGTTTCTCAAGGAGATTTGAAAAATACTGCATCAGCCATACAAATAGCACAGAAATGCAAAGGGGTCATCCGTTCTTAAAGATGCACAATCCTTGGGTCATATTTTTTTAATCTTTTCAATTTAAAAGTATGCCTCATTCACATACAAGCTGTTTTTGAATAATTCTGATAGACCAGTTACACAAAAACAAATTCCATGTGGTTCTTTAATCATTAAAGTGTTTACAGATAGGCTTAAAAAATAGGAATCATCAATATTTAGAAGCACCATACTGGGAAATGGACAGTGCTTGTTAATGGATAATGGGTTTTTTTGGCAGAGAGGGGGCTGTGACAAAAAGGTTCTAAAATAAGATTGTCATGGTGGTTGTACAACGCTGTGACTATACTAAAAAACATTGAGTGTCCAGTATAAATGGGTAACTACAAGGTATATTGGCAAATGAATTACATCTCAATAACAGTGCTACTCTAGGGGGTCGGCATAGAGCTTAATGGGTCACTGAAGATCTGAATCAGTTTTGATTAAATAAAAAGTCATATTTTGAGGCAGGACAAGAAAAATGTAAACATAAAGCTTTTCTCTGCCCACTGCAGGCTACCTCCCTTACCTCTAGTGAGCACTGTGCATCTGCATGATGCATTGACACCCCCCCCACCCCCGACAATGACAGAGATACCTGCTCAACCATAAAGATCAACTTTACTTCATTTTCTTCAATTTTCTGACAGCCTTTTAACTCCCTAAGTAATAACTCCTTTCTCGATCCTGTCACGGGTCATCGTGACCCACCACTCATCTTGTACATATGGACATTTTTGCTGAACTCTACATACAATGCCAGTGAGCCATTTCCCACAAAGATAGTGACTGGTGCAGAACACACTGGTCAGCTGACCTGGGGAGACACTGGACAGGCTCCTCTGTCCGTGGGATTCTCCAGGCAAGAATACTGGAGTGGGTTGCCATTTCCTTCTACCCAACCCAGGGATCAAACCCACATGTCTTGTGTCTTCTGCCTTCGCAGGTGGATTCTTTACCACTAGCACCATCTGGGAAGCCCTAATGTCTGTGATACATTGTTACCAGCTGTATTACTTGTATTCTGCTTTTTTATAAGATTAGTTCCTTGCATTATCAAATGTGTGACCGAGTCACAGATGACTAGGTGATTTGAAATGATTGATCAAATATATAGTTCTATAAGATCAGTGATTGAAAATAGTGTAAAAACTGCAGATATGGGGAAAAGCAACAAGAGGGAACCTAGGAATGAACATTCCAAGCACTGCAGGACAACTTGGTCACAGAATGCCTCCCAAACCCTGGTCGTAATTAAGGTCAAAAGGGAAGGGGTTGCAAAACAAAGAATGGTGCCCACCATTCAGTTCGACAAGAACCAAATCATTAACATTGCAGTCACTGACCTACAATACACCCTGAAAGGAGTCTGGGGCAAAGATCAGGCTGAGGCACTTCATGCACTAAGAAAACTGGGGGGAAAAAACTGGTCCTCAGACAGTCATATTTTCAGGAGCAATTTTTATAAACCTAGTTTCCTGCCCCTTCCCATACTTAGAAGGGCCTTGAGGCCACTAATTAAGATACCTGTTTCTGGATAATAGCAGCAACCTTCCACCAAGATGTGTGCTTGGCTGTATGTACCCCTTTGTCAATCACATCTATCCTGGCTGCCCCCTTTACCAATTCAGAACAGTCCTCAGAGCCCTCTGAAAGACCATCTCCCAGGTTATAAAGCTCAGGTTGGCTCAAATAAGTTTTTCCTTTTCTTTCTTTGACTATTGATTAATTTTTTTCATCAACAGTTCTCTTGAGGGAGAAGCAGAGAAGGCAGGATAGAGACCGCTCCACACAGAAGTCAGACGTCAGACTCGTGTATTCCCCTTGCAGCACCCCTACCCACGGGTTGACTCATCTACATCTCACACTCCACATGCCCACAGCTGATGCCTAGTCTCTCCTCCAGACCCCTTGATGGGCAGTGTTCCACCTCTGCTGACTGATGTTGTCACTGGGGGACTCTCAGCCCTCGTTGATGAGATGGGTAATCCCATCATTACCTCCATCCTCACCCCACCCTGGGATGGGTCATTTGTCTCAACAGGCTTGTTATTTGTCTCCCTCTGTCCAACTTTATCCTCCAAAGACCATTCTCAACACAGCCCAACTAATACTTTGAGGTGGACAGTCATCAGCTGGAGGCATTCCTCAGGACGCTGATAAGCTCCCACCTGCCCCAGGTCAGGGTCCTGTTGGCCCAGTGCACCCAAGGCTGCTTTAACATGTGTCTGCCACAGGTGTCTGCTCTCCCCTCCTCGCCTCCACTTCTGTGAACTTACATATAGTGATCATTTGGCTGACAGGGCCTCCTTTACTCAGAAACCAAGTCAAGAAACAGAAACTTGAAACAGAGATAGATTCACAGACCTAGAAAATATACTTATGGTTACCAAAGGGGAAAGGGTGGGGAAGGATAAATTAGGAGTTTGGGATTAATATACATAATACTGCTGCTGCTGCTAAGTTGCTTCAGTCATGTCCGACTCTGTGCGACCCCATAGACGGCAGCCCACCAGGCTCCCCCGTCCCTGGGATTCTCCAGGCAAGAACACTGGAGTGGGTTGCTATTTCCTTCTCCAATGCATGAAAGTGAAAAGTCAAAGTGAAGTCACTCAGTCGTGTTCGACTCTTCGCGACCCCATGGACTGCAGCCCACCAGGCTTCTCCATCCATGGGATTCTCCAGGCAAGAATACTGGAGTGGGGTGCCATTGCCTTCTAGATCACCAACAAGGACCTCCTGTATAGCACTGGGAACTATACTCACTCAGTATCTTGTGATAACTTATAATGGAAAGGAACCTGAAAAGGAATAGAAGGATAAACACACATTTTATGAATGTTCTCAGATCAGATCAGTCACTCAGTCGTGTCCGACTCTTTGCAACCCCATGAATCGCAGCACGCCAGGCCTCCCTGTCCATCACCAACTCCCGGAGTTCACCCAGACTCACATCCATCGAATCAGTGATGCCATCCAGCCATCTCATCCTCTGTTGTCCCCTTCTCCTCTTGCCCTCAATCCCTCCCAGCATCAGAGTCTTCTCCAATGAGTCAACTCTTCTCATGAGGTGGCCAAAGTACTGGAGTTTCAGCTTTAGCATCATTCCTTCCAAAGAAATCCCAGGGCCGATTTCCTTCAGAATGGACTGGTTGGATCTCCTTGCAGTCCAAGGGACTCTCAAGAGTCTTCTCCAACACCACAGTTCAAAAACATCAATTCTTCAATGCTCAGCCTTCTTCACAGTCCAGTTCTCACATCCATACATGACCACAGGAAAAAACATAGCCTTGCAGGGACGAACCTTTGTTGGCTAAGTAATGTCTCTGCTTTTGAATATGTGATCTAGGTTGGTCATAACTTTCCTTCCAAGGAGTAAGCGTCTTTTAATTTCATGGCTGCAGTCACCACCTGCAGTGATTTTGGAGCCCAGAAAAAGAAAGTCTGACACTGTTTCCACTGTTTCCCCATCTATTTCCCATGAAGTGATGGGACCACATGCCATGATCTTCGTTTTCTGAATGTTGAGCTTTAAGCCAACTTTTTCACTCTCCACTTTCACCTTCATCAAGAGGCTTTTTAGTTTCTCTTCACTTTCTGCCATAAGGGTGGTGTCATCTGCATATCTGAGGTTATTGATATTTCTCCCAGCAATCTTGATTCCAACTTGTGTGTCTTCCAGTCCAGTGTTTCTCATGATGTACACTGCATAGAAGTTAAATAAACAGGGTGACAATATACAGCCTTGACGTACTCCTTTTCCTATTTGGAACCAGTCTGTTGTTCCATGTCCAGTTCTAACTGTTGCTTCCTGACCTG
The DNA here is from genome assembly GCA_935064755.1 of Tragelaphus eurycerus. NCBI lineage: Eukaryota > Metazoa > Chordata > Mammalia > Artiodactyla > Bovidae > Tragelaphus > Tragelaphus eurycerus. Next base: position 19,705,361 of record CAKXYN010000002.1, on the reverse strand, counting down.
CATATAAATTTCTCAAGAGGCAGATCAGGTGGTCTGGTATTCCCATCTCTTTCAGAATTTTCCAGTTTATTGTGATCCACACAGTCTAAGGCTTTGGCATAGTCAATAAAGCAGAACTAGATGTTTTTCTGGAACTCTCTTGCTTTTTCCATGATGCAACGGATGTTGGCAATTTGATCTCTGGTTCCTCTGCCTTTTCTAAAACCAGCTTGAACATCAGGAAGTTCACAGTTCACATATTGCTGAAGCCTGGCTTGGAGAATTTTGAGCATGACTTTACTAGCATGTGAGATGAGTGCAATTGTGCGGTAGTTTGAGCATTCTTTGGCATTGCCTTTCTTTGGGATTGGAATGAAAACTGATCTTTTCTAGTCCTGTGGCCACTGCTGAGTTTTCCAAATTTGCTGGCATATTGAGTGCAGCACTTTCACAGCATCATCTTTCAGGCTTTGGAATAGCTCAACTGGAATTCCATCACCTCCACTAGCTTTGTTCGTAGTGATGCTTTCTAAGGCCCACTTGACTTCACAATCCAGGATGTCTGGCTCTAGGTCAGTGATCACACCATCGTGATTATCTGGGTCGTGAAGATCCTTTTTATACAGTTCTTCTGTGTATTCTTGCCACCTCTTCTTAATATCTCCTGCTTCTGTTAGGTCCATACCATTTCTGTCCTTTATCAAGACCATCTTTGCATGAAATGTTCCTTTGGTATCTCTGATTTTCTTGAAGAGATCTCTAGTCTTTCCCATTCTGTTGTTTTCCTCTGTTTCTTTGCATTGATCGCTGAAGAAGGCTTTCTTATCTCTTCTTGCTATTCTTTGGAACTCTGCATTCAGATGTTTATATCTTTCCTTTTCTCCTTTGCTTTTCACGTCTCTTCTTTTCACAGCTATTTGTAAGGCCCTCCAGACAGCCATTTTGCTTTTTTTGCATTTCTTTTCCATGGGGATGGTCTTGATCCCTGTCTCCTGTACAATGTCACGAACCTCATTCCATGTTCATCAGGCACTCTATCTATCAGATCTAGGCCCTTAAATCTATTTCTCACTTCCACTGTATAATCATAAGGGATTTGATTTAGGTCATACCTGAATGGTCTAGTGGTTTCCCCTACTTTATTCAATTTCAGTCTGAATTTGGCAATAAGGAGTTCATGGTCTGAGCCACAGTCAGCTCCTGGTCTTGTTTTTGCTGATTGTATAGAGCTTCTCCATCTTTGGCTGCAAAGAATATAATCGATCTGATTTCGGTGTTGACCATCTGGTGATGTCCATGTATAGAGTCTTCTCTTGTGTTGTTGGAAGAGGGTGTTTGTTATGACTAGTGCATTTTCTTGGTAAAACTCTATTAGTCTTTGCCCTGCTTCATTTTGTATTCCAAGGCCAAATTTGCCTGTTACTCCAGGTGTTTCTGGACTTCCTACTTTTGCATTCCAGTCCCCTATAATGAAAAAGACATCTTTTGGGGTGTTAGTTCTAAAAGGTCTTGTAGGTCTTCATAGAACCGTTCAACTTCAGCTTCTTCAGCATTACTGGTTGGGGCATAGACTTGGATTACTGTGACATTGAATGGTTTGTCTTGGAAATGAACAGAGTTCATTCTGTCGTTTTTGAGATTGCATCCAAGTACTGCATTTCGGACTCTTGTTGACCATGATGGCCACTCCATTTCTTCTGAGGGATTCCTGCCCGCAGTAGTAGATACAATGGTCCTCTGAGTTAAATTCACCCATTCCAGTCCATTTGAGTTCGCTGATTCCTAGAATGTCGACATTCACTCTGGCCATCTTTTCTTGGACCACTTCCAATTTGCCTTGATTCATGGACCTGACATTCCAGGTTTCTATGCAATATTGCTCTTTACAGCATCAGACTTTGCTTCTATCACCAGACACATCCACAGCTGGGTATTCTTTTTGCTTTGGCTCCATCCCTTCATTCTTTCTGGAGTTATTTCTCCACTGATCTCCAGTAGCATATTGGGCACCTACTGACCTGTGGAGTTTCTCTTTCAGTATCCTATCATTTTGCCTTTTCATACTGTTCTTGGGGTTCTCACGGTAAGAATACTGAAGTGGTTTGCCATTCCCTTCTCCAGCAGACCACGTCCTGTCAGATCTCTCCACCATGACCCGCCCATCCTGGGTTGCCCCACGGGCATGGTTTAGTTTCATTAAGTTAGACAAGGCTGTGGTCCTAGAGAAGACTTCACACCTCCTCAGAATTCAGGAGGCAAATGAGAAAACGCTCTCAATCCAGGGACGTGACTGAGACATGGAAGCCCCTCACAACCAATCCTGGGGTCTAGGAAGACCACAAAGCATTCCGAAAAGATTGGAGTTCACCATAGCTCCAGCCCTGCCCCATGGTCTATGCGGACACCTGAGAGAGGCCTTGGAGAAGCTGACCTCCTTTCAAGGGAGAAGGTTCTGGGTGGAGTGGGGTGGACAGCGTGGTAAAAGGCAAGACTGCATAGTGAGAGCCCTGTTCAGGGCTGAGATTTCCTCCAAGGGGCATCGGGAGCCCTCGGGATTTGAAGCAAAATAATCTAATCAAATTGGCACCATTGGCTGTTATGTTTCCTAAAAGCAGAAAACTCTGAAAAGAATGAATATTCAAATCATCCTTAATAGGGACAGTGGGCTTTTTGTTAAATAATACAAAATAACAACAGATTTTAAGTTTGGCTCTGCATAAAGTCTGAACTCCACTACTCAAGAAACTAAGAAAGATATTGTGTAAGATTTTCTTGGTGGGTTTTGATATTTGCCAGACTGCATTGGGCTTCCTAAGTTCTTCCGGGTTTATTTTATGAGATACCAGCTTTTTAGCAGTCAGTCCAAAGAAGGGGGTTGCTATAGGGGAAAGTTGTGCCATTAATGTAGATTTTTAAAAAAAAACTGAAGTTTGGGCTGGAGACAGCATCAACTTTGTTAATATTTATTTAGTATTGCAAAGTCAGGTCTGACTTGGGATGTAACAGTCATGGAAAGGATGCTATTCTTAGAACTTCTCCTGGGATCTCTGCCCCTGATGCCAGGAACTCCGGAGCCCTGAGGCACCAAAAAGGCCTGAGCAGGGGACAGTGGCCAGTTGTTTATTACATGCAAGGATGAGGGAGTAAGGTCCCCTGCCCTGGAAGGAAAGAGGGCTCACTTGGGGCCACTGCCTGGGTTACCAGGTGGGGGCCAGCGTTGCCTCTAATTGTGCTGCCCCAGTGTCTGGCCAGAACAGAGGCAGATGTAGCTGAAATAAATGAAGAAGCAGCTTCTATAATCCATCCCTTCTTTTGACGAGGAAACAAGGCTCAAATAAGTAGGGTGTTCAGTGTGGACCAGCCATGATGTTCTCCTCTGATCTCATAGCACACAGCCAGCAGCCTGTGAACAGGGCAGCTGCCCAGACGCCCCGCCTCCTCATCACAGCCCCATCTGGTCCCTGACCTGCCTCCCGCTCATGGGTGGGTTCCGCTGGGTCTGGTTCCGCCTGCACAGTGTCTGACCCCCACCCCCAGCCACACGGGACAGCTGCAGGCTGCCGGTCAAGGACTTACACTGCAGGGCCAGTCACTCTCTTGTAAATAAAATCTCCCTGGAGCCATTTCTGGCAAATGACACCTGGACAGCTGGAGTCTGTGTGGTTTGCTTTTCAGAGATTTCCTGATTTCTGGTGGTGGACAGCCAACGCGAAATCCAAATTCCCATAATTTAGACACAAAAGCCTTTGGGATGGTGTGCAGCTGATAGGACTGAATCCCCGAGTTCCCATCTAAGGGTGTGATTGGGTTTATCTTTGTCAATCAATCCAGAACAACTCACCCTTGAAACAGGGGGATTGTGGACAACAGCTCAGAGACATACCCCAAGCCTGGGCAACGGGGGTGGGGGGGTCCTCCTCACTGCCTTCACTCCCCATGGCCATGGTCACTATTTGTCGTCAAAAATATATTTCATAGACTGCTTTCTTGTAAAATAGCTAGCAAAGAGTGGAGGAGTCTTCTTTTTTGGTAACTGTCAGGACTCAACATGACAGCAGTGTTTCAGCCAGCATAATTCTGTTTTCCTAATGGTTCTTCTTGGTTTCATGAAATCCAGACTTGCAATGTCAGGAAGGAAGATGTAAAGGCTGCAAAACACGTGTACCGAAAAGGGACCCAGTTGAACGTCTGCACTTTGCAGTGGTTCTTTCACAGGCCATTTGTGAGGATCAACTGCCCAGATCCTTCGATGTGCCCCCATGAATCAGACATCTGCGTGTGTCCTGGCTTCTCCCTGGGAGCACCTGCAGGGCTTGACAACTCCAGACCAGTGACTCAGGAGTTCCTAAAGGCCATCAGGGGCCACCCAAGGATCCTCTCTGCTGCATCCCTTCCCAAGGGAACTCACCTAAGGTCTGTATTTGAAGCTGCTGAGTTGGTTCCTGCATCAGGACCTTTGCAAGCTCTTGTCCTGCCTTCAACACTTTTCTTGGCTCTTTTCATTGCTGATCCCTCACATGGCTCAGACTTAAAGCAAGTGTCATTCTTCTGACAGGCCCTCCTGTCATCTCTATCACTCTGCCTTCATTTATTACAGTCTAAAGTCATCTTGGCCATTTTGGTTTGTTCGCTGCATCTCTCCACTTCACCTACCTTAGAAAGCAAGACAGGACCTTCTTCTTCCTGCCTCCTTCGTGCAGTCACTCAACAAAAAACCATTGAGTGTTTACTCTGTGCTGGGTGGTATTCCAGAACATGTGAGCAGGACAGTGCCCTGCTGCATGGAGCTGGTATTCTGGGTGTTGTGGAGACCAGGGTGAGGGTTGGAGCTTTAGAAAAGGGTGGGGGAGGCTGTTTTAGTCAGTGGTCAGGAGAGGTCTCTCTGGGAGCCCAGGTGTTGGGAAGGAGCCAAAAGCCCTGAGGAAGTAATCAAAGGACAGAGAGAAGCCCCCAGGTCTTGAAAGTCCATACCTCCAGCCCCCTATGGTGCCTAACGTGTGTCTGGGTCACTGTCCAGGATCCTGAACCAGACTGTCCAGTGGTGTCGGGTCGGCTAGGCAAAGGTCTAGGCTGAGGTGGAGACAGAAAGAGTAGAAGCTTCAGGGGCTTAGATAGTCCATCTAATTGAGTAGCTGGCTTCAATCCCAGCTATTTCCTACCAGTAACTGTGTGAGTTAGTTGCTCAGCTGTGTCCAACTCTTTGCGATCCCAGGGACTATAGCTCACCAGGCTCCTATATCCATGGAATTTTCCAGGCCAAAATACTAGAGTGGGCAGCCATTTCCCTCTCCAGGGAATCTTCCTGACCCAGGGATCGAACTCAGGTCTCCTGCATTGTGGACAGATTCTTTACTGCTGAGCCACCAGGGAAACCCAGCAGTGACCTTGGATAGTACTTAATCCTTATATAATGGGGCTAACAGACCTACCTTGAGGGTTGCTGTAAGGCTAAAATAAAACACTGACACACAACACAGGAGGTGCAGCAGCAGAGTCATTGTTCCTTATTACCGTCAGGGAAGGGTTGACCACTGAGGCAGGAGGGAAGTTGAACTCAGACACACATCCACGTTTTGCTGTCAGAAGGGCTGTTTGGGGTTATCTGGCTGCCTACCACCCAAGGCTTGAATCTCACCATGGGCAAGAGTTACTCATCTCTCCCACATGCACAGGATGGTGGGGAGAGGCAGCCTTATTTGGGGTGGAATGTTTGCTTCAGATGAGCCAGTCTGTCTCCTTGCAACTCCTCCATCCTGGCCCTAGTCCTTCGTACTTATGGCCACAGAGAAGCAGCACGTGCCCTTTCTCAAGGCATCTTTGCGGGATCTCCAGGCAGCCCCCACAGTTTCCTGACTCCAACATGATGCACATCACCATCCACCAACCCTGCGGGGGAAGCACAGGAGAGGCACTCCTGACAGGGGCTGTCCCGGAGGTCACAGGAGATGGGGTTCAGGGGCAAGTGATGCTGGCAGGACAGGGAGGTGGTTGGAGACAAGGCACTGAGGCTCAGAGTTGCTTCAAAGTCAGTGAGAGTGATTCTCACGGCCTGGGTGCATCCATGACATCAGCTCTTCACTTCCCCTTCTGGGACTTTAATTCTCATCAGTTAAATGTGACTGAATTAGCCCTCCTGAAACCCCATCCACCTGGGAGCCCGGTGACATCATGTTCCTACAGGCACCCCCACCCACCCACCCCACCCCGCCATCGCCTGCTGCGCCTGCCCCTGAGCTGTTGTCGGACTGAATTACCCTGCTTATTAAGATCTCACACAATGGAATGACGAGCAGCTGGCTCTGCCGTCCAGCCCCAGAGCACTGAGTTTCTGTAACCCTGCTCCCCGCTCTCAGTGCTGGCCTCTGCCCAGGAACAGGAGGCCCCCAGTGGGAATATGCTGTTCTCTATGACCTCCCCCAATGCCCAGACTCAGCTGCTGGAAATTCAGACTCAGAACCTGTTCACAGACATGGGTGCCCACCAGATCCCCAGCCCGAGCTCCCCAGAGAAGACAGTGGGGCCGTGGCCCACAGCCCTGCCTAGTTAGAATGCTCTCCGGGGCGCCCGTGGAGCCTGGTGCTCTGAGGTTGGGCACCCTCACGGAGCACTCCCGGCATTCTCAGCACCCTGTCCAGCTTGGTCCTGGTGGACACCCCACTCCATTAGTGGTCTGCAAGAAGACAGAGAAGGGGCGAGTGGGGTTGCCCAGAGGCGCCTTGAAAGGAGCCTCAGGTTTCAGATTCCTCTGGCGCCCCAGCCATGTTGTCAATCTCACTTTACGCTTCCTCCAAAATCCATAAACCCTGGCAGGGGTCTGAATACTGCCCCTTCACCACCAGAGGACTCACACTTTCCGCCCTCCTGGGCTTCATCCAAACCCACTCTCTGAGGATGCCTGGTAAAGTGTAGCAGTGTGAGGGGAGACCCAGGGCAGGAAGGAGATGGCCTGGCCCCAGGAGGCCTGGGGCACAACCCAGAACATCTGTGCCCTTCTGTGAGCTGTGGGCCTCCTTGTCGGGCCCTCGGGGTCTCAGCACCTGTGGGAAGTGGAGGTGACAATGGTGCTGCCTCTCTGCCTTACTGTAGGACGAGAGGAAAAGCCTGTGGACACTCAGTGGCCCCTGGGGTGGGCCCTCCTCAAAGCAGGGACCCTTCGGTGCTGTGGCAAGAGCACACTCGATTTGGGACAGAACTTTCACACCAGTGTTCTATGGTGCCTAAACCCTCACCACTCCTACCCACTAAGACATCAGTTCTTGAGGAAAAGAACTCTTCCTGCAAAGGGGGAAATTGAATGCCAAGGAGAAAGGCAGGTCCTGGGGACCCCCGACAGCTCTGAACCTGAGGTTTGCTATCAAAGACAGACATTAAGATGTATGTCTGCAGAAGTGGACCTGAATCTCTCTGAACATTGGCCTCTCTTTCTCTAAAAATGAGATAACACCCATTTCAAAGGAAGTGTTTTTTTTTTTTTTCATGGCTCTGACTTTTTATTCAAACAAATTTAGAATTTTTAAACTTTAGTTAAATAAATTAAAAAAATTTTTAACGTTTTTATTTAACCAAAAAAAAAAAAAAATCAAATGTTCATCAGTCTCCTCATATATACTTGGCCAGACACAACAAGACACAAATTATAACTTTGAGATTGAGACCACATAATGCAGGCTTGGAGCCCTTGTTGTTTTTCAGTTGCTCAGTCATGTCCAACTCTTTGCGACCCCATGAACTGCAGCACACCAGGCTTCCCTGTCCTTCACCATCTCCCAGAGTTTGCTCAAACTCATGTCCATTAAGTCAGTGATGCGATCCAGCCGTCTCACCCTCTGTCGCCCCCACCTCCTCTTGGAGCCCCTGGATGATGCCTGGAGATGGTGAATCTGGATCCTTCGTACCACATTGTTTCTGGAAGAGAGCAATGCCCTTGGCTCTGACTGCATGTCTATGGTGGCTGCCTCTGGGGCAGATTTTAACAGCTGTGGCCATGTTACCTGTATCCCTGACTCTAGAGCAGTGAGGAATCTCTGGGATTTCTGTCCTCCACACAAGGAGCCCACAGAGTCCACATCTTTCCCTGGGCAGTGGCACCTAGTGGTCAGCTGAGGCCCCATGTGACCCACAGCTCATATTTCCCCACTCACACATGATCAGACTCCACAGGGACAGCTGAGGCTCCCTCCCAGCAGCACAGAGGAGGACTGGGTAACATGTGGAAATTCGCCTTCCTTTCCTGAAAGTAGAGGACAGGATCCACCCAGGGACACTGGTTTCCAGAGTCAATGTTTCGGGCTGCTGACTCCCAAAACAGAACTGATGCCTCCTTAGAACTCCAGGAGAAGAGACTTGTCTAAAGGTCACCTCTAGGTTTCCCCCAACAGTCCTTCTGCCCCTGCCCCCACATTGAGCACCACTGACCATGCAGGCCAGGTCAGTGATAAGAGGCCTCCATACAAGCACAGGCAGAGTACTGGAGTGTCTTAGTGAGCCTGGGCCCCGTAACTAAGTCCAGGCATCCTAGGCACTGATTGCTTAGGGTGCTGAAGGTGGGAAGGCTGAGTTTAGGGTACCAACGAGTTTTGGATTCTGGTGAGCACTCACTTCTTGGTTTGCAGACAGCTCTCTTCTCATTGTGTCCTCACATGATAGGGAGAGGGGAGAGAGAGAGAAAGGAGCAAGCATTCTGGTGCCTCTTATAAGGACACTAATCCCATTGTGAGGTCCCCATCCTCATGACCTCATCTGACTCTTATCACCTTCCAAAGGTCCCACATCCAAATATCATCCCACTGGAGTTAGAGAGTGAGGTCTTCAACATATGGGATTGGGGAACAAGAATATTCAGCCCACAGCACAGGGTTTCAGGGCACCACCTGTCAAAGGAACCCAGGATTGGGGATGCCTATTGACACTAAGCATGGGGTAGAGTCCCACCATTGTTTTGCGATTCATCTTTTCTCAGGACACAGGGCACCATGCCACCGGCACTGCAGGCCCTGACCCTCAGGAATTTCTGGCTATTTTTCTTCCCATCTGGTTGAGATGGAGGTTTTATTCTGGGACATACAATGTGACAATAGACTCCTAACTCCTCTGGGTCTCCCTGAATCCATTTCAATGTGAAGTGGAGGTTCCAGTAGTAATAATAACAAAACCCACCTTGAGACACTGCAGTCTGGGTTAAATGAGATACTGCAGCATCAAATTTCCTTCATAATAAACAGTCTAAAACATGACACTTACTTAAAATAAAAAGATATATTACAGGGTAGAATACAAGGCAAGCACCCACTTTTAATGTGGATTGTGAGCACTCGGGCTCTGTGCTCACTCCCTCAGGGTATGCAAGCAGGAGGGGCTGTTCAGGAAAATTTTACACTCAGCTCAGGCCTCTGTGAGGCTAGTCAGCTTCTGGGGTTATGGATCCCAGGACCTCAGATACTGCAGCTGTGTCTCAGGGTCCCTGGGGCCCTCTTGCCTGGAGCCCTGCCTTCAGACCTGTGCTCTCTCCTGAATGGAGAAGCTGCACCTGCAGGCGTTGGGCAGAGCCAGAAGGGAAGTGAGATGTGAAGATATTTCAGAAAGCAGCTGTGTTCCTTCCTCTTAGTCACCTCTCCTCTTGCCCACATCCTGGGTCTCTCTTCTGAAACAGCTCTGGGTCCCCTCCTACTAAGGGAATGACCTTGACCCGGATGTTCCCCCAGTTCTCATGCAGACACTGACAGATGACCCAGACATACCCTAGGCTCCTCCTCCACGAGTCTCACCCCACACCTGGGGGCCCTGGGCCCAAACACAATGTGTCCACACCCTCGCCTGGCCCCATGGCTCCTTGGGGGCTCACAACCAAATGACTGCCATCCATGCTGGTCTGCTGAAGCTCCAGTTGAGGCCTGTACTGTTTTAGGCAGGTGCTTTGACCTCCCACCCCCAAAACCCAGCCACAGAGCCAGCCTCATGCTGCTCCGCTCTGCTCACTCGACATCCCCAGCTTCATGCTGTCATCATCTTCCCACCGAGGCCCTCACAGCCAGGGCTCATCCAAGAAACAGATCTCTTTCTGCTCAGGGCTGCCTCCTGGCCCAACACACAGGATGCAGAGGACAGAGTATCCTCCATTAGGAGGGTCACAGGCAAAGCCAAAGTAGATAAATCAGAGAGTGGGTGTGCCAAGGGTGCGGGGGACAAGAATCAAGCATCCAAAGGGCTTTTCCTAAAACAGGGCATTTGGCAGGGGACCTGTAAAAGACTTAGCTTTGAAGTTTCAGGCCCAACCCAGCTCTGAACATTTCCTGGGTCCAAATGCCACGCTACCCTGTTCCCAGATCAAGGTCAATGCCCCCAGTTTTACTGCATTTAACCTGCCCTTTGAAGTGGTGAAATATGGGCATCATGAGGGAAAGATAGCATCTGCAGCCCCAGGGCACACATGAGAGGGTGCTGGGAGAGTCAGAGTCAGCTCACTTCAGGGACAGTGGAACACAGGGGGACCCACCCACCTGTGCCCATTTCTGTGCCCATTTCAGCCAGCAGTTTCTGTGCCCACCCAGGGGGACCAACAGCCACTGGGTCCTGGACAGGTGGACTCCCACAGCACTGTCTTCCTTGAGGTTGTAGTTGCTATTCAGTCGCTCAGTCATGTCCGATTCTTTGTGACCCCATGGACTGCAGCACACCAGGCTTCCCTGTCCTCACTATCTCCCAGAGTTTGCTCAAACTCATGTCCATTGAATCAATGATGCCATCCAAACATCTCATTCTCTGTCACCCCCTTCTCCTCTTGCCCTCAATCTTTCCAAGCATCAGGATCTTTTCCAAAGAGTCAGCTCTTTGCCTCAGGTGGCCAAAGTATTGGAGTATCAGCATCAGTCCTTCCAATGAATATTCAGAACTGATTTCCTTTAGGATTGACTGGTTTGATCTCCTTGCTGTCCAAGGAACTCTCAAGAGTCTTCTCCAACACCACAGTTCAAATACCTCCTTGAGGAGCATAAAACAAAAAGGGAAGTACAGAATGAGGTGAGTGCTTTAAAGGAATTGCTGGGAATTCACAGTTTGGAGTGAGGACGGGGTCCCCTTGAGGGAGCAAGCCAGCTGACCTCTCTGAAGAGAGCTGGGAAGGGCCGAGGTACCACCCTGAACCTCCTACACAGGAAGGGGATCAGGGAAGAAGACACTAGGAGAGGGCTGGGGGCACCAGGAGTGAGAGTGGGGCCGAGGTCCCAGGATGCTGTGCCCCACTGACCATGAAGGTCCAAGCCACACCACTTTTAATAGTAATCCTATGAAGGGCGAGGCAACAGGTCAGAGGGAGCAGGTGAGACGCAGGCAAGGACAAGAATACAGTGACGGGACCAAAGGAAGGGTACAGCCTCAGATGTAAACATAATTGGGCCTCTATTTCTGTTCTTTCTCTCCTTGTCGGTGATGGGTCATTCTCTCAGGGAGGTGTTACCCAACTCAGATTTGGCTGCTCGCTCCTTGAAAGCCAATAGTGAGACAAGTGCTGGGGGAAAAGACAGCTTTACTGAGGAAGCTGGCAATTCTGGGATGAAGGTGGACTTATGTCCCAAAGAATCAACTCCTCACTGTCAATCAGGTGGTGGTGGCTTAGTTGCTAAGTCCTGTCGGACTCTTGCAACCCCATGGACTGTAACCTGCCAGGCTCCTCTGTCCATGGGATTCTCCAGGCAAGAATACTGTAGTGGGTTGCCATTTCCTTCTTCGGGGAATCTTCCCAACCCAGAAATCAAACTCAGGTCTCCTGCATCACAGGCAGATTCTTTACTGACGAGCTATGAAGGATATTGTCAATCACAGGGCAAGAGCTTTCAAAGGGGACTTTCAGAGGTGCAGAGGCTGGGGAGTAGCTACATGCAGAACAGCACTGTCAACTCTAAATATCACCTTGAAATTAGTAATTCAGTGGTCTGATCAATGTCATCCTGATTGTTTTAAGTACATTTAACGTTCAGTTCCAGAGCCAGTGTGTTCCCATTTCCTTGAGGCCAGTTCTCAGCATTGTGCATGATGGAGCAGCTTATGTCATGGTACTGTCTGGTCATCATGTAATTAAGTTTTTCCACTTGACTGGGGCCTCAGTATCTGCAAAACAACTCAAAGGATACATCTCAGAACATTATCTATAGCCCTCGTGCATGTGTGTGTGCTCAGTTGTCTGCAACTCTTTGCAACCCCATGGACAGTAGCCCACCAGGCACCTCTGTCCATGGGATTTTCCAGGCAAGAATATTAGAGTGGACTTCCATTTCCCCTTCCAGGGGATCGTTGAGCCCTCGAGGAGGAACTAAAGGTCTTTGAGTAGCTTGTTTAATGGCTAAACTGCTACCACTTTGTCTTATTTAACTCCTTTCTTTTGTTTCTGCATTTCCTCCCTTCTCTGATTAAATTTGTTGAGAAAGTTTTTCTATAGGTAAGAAGCAGGCAGAGAACGTGGTGAGGACAGGTGCAGATTCTGACCTGAGAAAGCCCTCCTTCACCCTCCTCCATGAGGCTGGAAGCCTCTCCAGGTCTACAACCTGAAACTTTATAACCACAGGGGACACCTGTCCTCCCTGCCAACTCCACATAGAAAAATCCCCTGGGAAGCACTCCTATTGACTGAGAGCAGGTCATACTCCCATTCCTGGAAGGAGGCATTTGCTTTGGGATGTCTGATTGAGTACTGCGAGTGCCCCCACCTAAAATCATTCTTCTCATGGGGAGAGGCAGCCCCTCAAAATGAAAGGGCTGCTTTTCTGTGAGAAAACATTGTTGGAGGCCCTAGAAGTCCCAAGGAAACCTAGAGCAGGGACAGCAGCCCAGGTCTCCAGGAAGATGACTTTGACAGAAGTGCAGGCTCTGTGGGTACACAGCTGTCACTGAATTTAAATGAGAGGTGACCCGGGACATTTTCTCAGAAATGATAGAAACAGACAGGATGAAGGAAGTGAAACAAAAGCAAACAGAATTGAAGGGAGGGATGGAGACGAATTTCAAGGCCAGAAGGCAGAGTGGAGGGACATGGCACGCCTGGGGTCATTGTTCTTGTCCACAGATACTTTCGGTCACACCTGTCTTATGTCAGCTCCCAATTCATCAATAGGTCTCAGCTACTGCCCTGCCTGAGACCAGAGCACTTCACACCCACACAGGTCTTGTGGCCCACGCCCAACATTTCCCCTTCTAAATGAGATGAGAAGTGCACACAGCAGCCCAAATCCATTAGCCCTTCTGGCACTTTCCAAGGTGGCAGACTTGAATCCAGGCAGGAGTGCTGACCTGGCTTATGAAGCTTCTGCAGAGGGTCAGCAGCTCTGGAAACAGAAACCACACTGGCCCCAAGGAAGAAGCCTGCGAGGGCAGCACCAAGCAGGCCCTCACACTTACCACAAAGGGCTAGAATAACAGGTCCATTTTTAGAAGTCCATCAAAATGTCCTGCCAAAATGAAACAGAAGACAATAACATAAAAATTCATGGCAGCAGGGTATGAAAGTGAGGGTCAGATGCGGTGCAGGCCACACAGAGGACCACCCACTATCTGGTCCCGGAGGGCCCCCAGACTTCCCTCTTTGACCTCACAGAATTCTCCCTTCATCCCAAACATGCAGCATCTCTGAGCCTCCTACACCTCTGCTCTCTCCACCACTCCTGCCTGCAAATGCCTAGCTACCCTTGAAGCCAGGTCCCAGCAATGCTTGGTCTGGGCAGCCTTCCCTGAACCCTCCCTCATAGTTCTCATCTCCCAGCCCCAAAATCATGTCCCCAAAGCCCATGATGCTTGGGCGATGTGCCCCTCTCCACCACTCTGTATTCAGCCTCTGTCCTGGCACCTGGCACCCTTCACACTCAATAAATGTCGAGTACCTGTTTGGTGATTGATACAAGGCCTCTGGCTTAAAGGCAACTGCCCTAAGGTCATTTTTCCATTCCAAAAACAACTCCAAAAGGCCAGGGGCTCCAACCCACACCTTCTCCTGGTGCCAAAACCCATCTGAAAAAGAGCACAGCACCAGGAAGTCAGCTCACTCTGGATGGTTTCTAAACAGCAGTGCTCTGAGAACACCTTCCCCAGGGCTGGTGGCCTCACTGTCAACCTCTGAAATAGCACAAAGCCATGTCAACTTCAGATACAGTGCAATAAGAAATGGCCAACACTAAGGCCACAAAAACATCAGGGTTTTAGAAGAGGAAGTATCTCTATGGATTGGGACATCTCAAACCCTTGCCAGAAGATGCCCATGAAAAGTATTAAAGGAGAAAGCTTCCACTTATCTGGCTCAGGCCCCTCCTTGCCCCTCAGGGGGCATCTGATGTGTCTTCTCTGATGGTTCAGGAAGGCAGCAAGAGACCGCTAAGTCCTAGGAGGTGGCAAACACCTGCACAGACAAGTCACCTGCAGTGACTGGGGGCTAGAACCACTGTCACCACACCCAATGTGGGTGAAGCTTCAGAAACCTTCTCCACCTGAGCCATGGCAGCTCTGGGTCCTCACTGAAATAAAATATTTTGTGTTGTGCACAGGATGAAGACAGGTAGCTAAAGCCAGAATGTTAACCACTGATACACTTATACACTGATACACGCACTGTGTATAGTCCTCTCAGACTTAACAGCCTGGTGTGTGGTGTCACAGAATACGCATGCTCAGAGTCGAAAGAATCTACACTGACTTGAGAGCCTCTACTAACGTGCTTGAGGGTCCTCCTTGCAAAGCCTTTGGGAAAGTGAGGGGAGCTCTGCGCACAGGGAAGGTACACAGAGAGGAAAAAAGCAAAACAGAACACAATATAGCTTCATCTCTCTGAAACTAAATTTTTGAAATGGTCACCTAGACACCTCTCAATTAATGAATATTCTTCATCTAAAGAGAACTGAGTTTTCTTCACAATTCAACTTATATCAGAAAAAAAGTGAGTCAGTTCTATAATAACTTATATGGGGAAAGAATCTGATAAAGAAAGGAAATAAGTATATATGTAACTGAATCACTTTGCTGTATGCCTGAAACTAATACAATATTGTAAGTCAACTATATTCCAATATAAAATAAAAATTAAATTAAAAATAAAAGAAAATGATGAGTCAGAAGGGGAAGGAAAGCTCATTTGGAAAGCTTGGCACCCAATAGATACTCTTGTTGATGCCCAACACCAGTCATGGTGATTGCTAGCTGATTAAAAGCTTCACACCATCACCCCATTGCTACTGTTCAGTCACGGAACATGTACCTGCCTGGAATAAACGGGGGAAGTTCAATATATCAAGTTTTATCCACCATGCAAAATACCCCTCATCCATTAAAAGAACGAAACAGGTGTCTGTGTGCTGTCATAGAAAGAGCTGGAGACCTACTGTAGGGAACAAGTCGTGCACACCTCTAGGGACATCGTGATCCTAGTTATGTGTGCGTGTGTGCCCAGTGACTTCAGTTGTGTCTGACTCTTTGGGACCCTATGGACTGTAGCCCTCTAGGCTCCTTTGTTTATGGGATTCTCAGGCAACAGTACTGGAGTGGGTTGCCAGGCCGTCCTCCAGGGGATCTTCCCAACCTAGGGATCGAACCCATGCCTCTTATGTCTCCTGCATTGGCAGGTTCTTTACTACTAGCGCCACCTGGGAAGCCCAATTCTGGTCAAATCCTACTCAACACAGAAGTGCATGGGGAGGTCCTGCAGGACACTTACTAAGCAATAGCCACACCCACCTCTGCGAGGAGAGGGAACAGGTGAGGGGGGGTGAGGACATGTGATGTCAGGTTAGGGCATGTAGGAACAGGTGGGGAACAGGTGAAGGCAGGGTAGGGCCGTTGGTAGCTGGTAAGAGCAGGTGAGGGCAGGTGAGGGCAAGAGGGGACAGGTGAGGATAGGTGAAGACAGGTGAGGGCAGGTGAGGGCTGGTGGGGTTTGGTGAGGGCAGGTCACAGCAGGTGGGGACAGGTGGGGGCAGGTCAGGTGAACTGACTCATCCTACTCTACACCTCCCGTGTTGCTGGAATCTTTCTCTGAAAAATGGGAGGGAAAGACTTCAAGCTCCCCCTAGTCTGCGCCCCTCGATACAAGGAGAAGGCCTTGCCAAATGCCCCAACGTGTACCCCAGAGGAAAAGGAGGACGATGACCAGCTGGGGGAGCAGCTGGCAGAAAAGAGTGAAAGGCAGGCTGGTCCAGGCACCCTGAGGGGAGGGGGCAGGAGGCTGCCTGGCACCCTCTGTGAGGCAAAGGGGACGGGGTTCCTGGTAGGACCTCTCTCGTGAACTTGACAGGTCAGACGGTCAGGCGCTGAAGGTAAGGTGGAGTCTGACCAGGCATAAAATCAGGTTGAGCCCCTAACTTCTGGGGAGGGGTAGCACTTAGAGGCACCAATTCCTCTCTCCTAATGTTAAGTTTTTGACAGTGAACACGGGGACACAAGGAGAAGCTGTTCCAAGACAGAGAATGCAGAGTTGCCCAGCACACTCCCTCCATGGCAGCCAAATGGAAGCTCACAGGTGAGTCATGCAGGCTGGCTGCATCACTTGACATCTCTCATCTGTACCGAGGATTAGACTTGGGTGTGAGACAACCTGGTCAAGTCCAAGTCAGATCCAAGGGCCCAGAGTCCACTTTGGAGGAGGCAAGCTGTTGGTGTGTGCCAGGGCAGCTGGGTTCTCCTGGAGCAAGCCTTCACTCTTCACTGACCCTGAGGGGTGGCCACTCATACAGCTACTCTGCAGGGAGGGATGACTTCACACTGGCTTTCAGGGACCTGGACAGTTCAGTGTTCTTACAGGAACAGTTAAGACCATAGTCTTGCAGCAAAGGGCTCCTTCCCCCCCACCACCAAAAAAAAAATGAATTTGACATCCCCCATGTCAGACAATGAGGTTCTGTTCTCTTGGCCCAAGTCCTTTCTCACTAAAGAATCCAGACCAGACACTTCGGGATATGTGCCAGGCTGGTCCCTCCACCCTTGGCTTTAGGGAAGGCTGCAGAGAGGGCCGGAGAAAGAGTGCCTGTTGGAGGGGACAGGAAGATGGAATTTGAAAGGTGAACTTATGTTTTTATGTTGATCCTCTTCCTCAAGTGGAGTAATGAATTTGGTAAAGAACTATATCCCAGTTTACAAAAAAAAATAAAGATGCAGGAAGAAGGCTAAAAGGAAGCCCAATGGCGTGTCCTCTTTGTCTGTGGAAGACCACAGTGCACCATTTTGGTACAGGAATGCTGAGCTTGGACATTCTGTAGGCCCTGGGGCTGCCAGGTGTAACTGCAGCCTTGGTTCCTGCCAACAGGTGTGCACAGAAGTAATTCATGCAGAAGTGGGACAGTGGCCTGGGAGCAATTCCAACATCACTGAAAAGAATGACTAAAGGATGCTTAACCACAAACCAGAGGACCTGCCTCGGACGTCTCAGGACCATTGGCTCACCCTGTACCATCAGCCGTATCCGCCCACTGACTCAGCCACTGTAGTGAATCTCTTCCTCAGCCTTCAATCTAAAATATGTTCATCCTTCTAAAAGCTTCTGTAAGAAGAAGAGTAACCAAAAAAGTAATAAAATGTGTCCTTTAGGACTTAAGTTAGAGTTAACAAGACTGACAGATGTAGGAGTGGGGCTTCCATTCCAGGAAGGAAAGATATTTAGCAGATATTCTAGAGTCCAAATCTATTAATACCTGGGGAAATCTATGATCATAGAAGCCAATTACCTTCTGGAAATGTCTACTCTGATATAAAATGGTGGTAGTAAGTGGTTTAGTTGCTAAGTTGTGCCCAACTCTTAAGACCCCCTCCATGGACTGTAGCCCATCAAGCTCCTCTGTCCATGGAATTCCCCAGGCAAGAATACTGGAGTGGGTTGCCATTTCCTCCTCCAGGGGATCTGCCTGACCCATGAATTGAATCCACGGTTCCTGCATTGCAGGTGGATACTTAATCATAAAACCACCAGGAAAGACCTTGACATAAAATGGTTATATATAACTGTATTTATTACCTTTTCCTAAATTTTCTTAAAGGTAAATCAGCATTTTAATTTCTTTGAGGTGATTACATAGTACTTAGTATTTCCAAATAACTGAGTTTCCACATCCTGTAGGATCACAGGAAAGTACTCATTTTTAAAAAAGAATAGGAAAAATCTTGTTCTGTTTAAGCCTGTCAATGCATCTGTACAGACCTTCACAATTCTTATTCTTCATTTCAAACTGGCAGCCATCAGTGAAAATGGACAAAGGACTCCATTCATTCACCCAACGTTTTAAGAACCTCAGATCACAATCAAACACTTAACCAGTTTAGTTGGCCAGGCTGCACCATGCAGACTCCACTTAAGATATTTCTGTGGTTTCCTGCTCCAGATGAAGCTGAAAATCCCCTCACAGTGGATTTTCCAGTGGGTTTCCACCCAATGCTAATAGCACTCCTTGGAAACAGTTACTGCAGAAACAAAGTTGTAACCACTCACTGGGAATTTAGTGGCATCTGGTCTGTGAGCAGAACTGTCTTCCAAGAGCCACGGTCAAGACCACTGTAAGGGATCTCACAAAGGAATCAGGGGCCAAAAAGTGTGTCTCCAACCACTCCCCGGAGCAGAAAGAACCTGCTAGGTTCACATCATATTCTAAAACGGGCTGTATAATCAATTTTTTTATGGATTTGATTAATATGTTAACATATTGAGCTAGTGTATTTTATTATAAAATATACATAATTTGATCTTCATCCCCTTTCTGGCACAGAGGTACTAAAACCCTTGGAATTTCTTGTGACATGAGTTATAAAGGTATCTCATTATGTTAATGAGGTGGTTTTGGAAAGTACCTAAGGATGGGGCCTGGTTGCCAGGAGAACAAACCACGTGATTAGAGGGTTAGATCTTTCTCCATCACTGACCTCCATTAAGGGAGAGGGGCTGAAGGTAAAATCAATCACCAATGGCCAATGATTTAATCAAATGTTCTTATGTAATAAAGCCTCCATAAAATCCCAAAGGACAGCATTCAAAGGCTTTTTGGTTGGTGAACACATGGAGATTTGGGGAAGTGGTGCTCCTAGAGAGGACATGGAAGCTCCACACCCTTCCCCCTAACTTGCCCTGTGCATCTCTTCCATCTGGCTGTGAAGTAAAATTCATATTTTATGGCAAGACAAGAAAAATTTTAACATAAAAATTTTCTCTGCCCTTTGGCCTCCTCTCTCTCCCCACTGTGCATTGTGCATGGACTTAACCTCTCCATCCATATGAATACCTGCTCAACCATAAATGGCAACATTCTCCTAGCATCAACAAGACAACTCCTTAAAAGGTAGCCTTCCTTCTTGATCTTGTAAAGGGTCATGATGTTCTTGAACCAAACTTGGGTCCATTCTCCAACACACAGTGAAGCCAATCTACTAAACACCCAGTTGTGGTTAAGGAAATGCAGCATTTGTCATAAGGCACCACAGGAAGAGAACTCCCAGAAGGACTTCTGAAAGGCATTTTTAAAGGCCAGTTGCAGAGGTGGGGCGGGGGTGCGGGTGGGGGGTGAGATTGGTAATCAGCCGGTGTACAATTCTCTGGTTGGCTGATGGCGAGATAACAGGGCGTTGTCACATGGGTCAACATTATTGATCCTTAGGCTCCAGTAAGCCTGGAGGGCTACATGCTCATGGTCATCAAGTGGTTAATTCTTCCATTTGGCAGAAGGTTTAGCATCTGTAAAACATCTCAGGAAAGGCACATCATATGCTATTATCTAGGTACTTCAGAGAGGAGCTACAGCAGAGGATATGGGAAGGAGTCTATCCCAGGAAGGCCCCATAGTATCCTGCTCCCTTACAATGATGATCCACCATTTTGTACTTGCAGATCTGGATTTTGTAAACTGTCAATAATACATCATTTAACATACAGTTCTCTGTCTCAAAAAGCTTATATAACCGTGCTTTGACTTCTAGTGGGCTGAACACTTCTTGGGGCTTTCTGAGATGCTCTTCCAAGGTTATAATCCTCAATTTGGCTTGAATAAAATTTTCCATTTCTTTCTTAGATCAACTGATTAATTCTTCATCAACAACGCCCTTTCACCATCAGAGATCAGTCGCTCAGTCGTGTCCGATTCTTTGTGACCCCATGAACCGCAGCACGCCAGGCCTCCCTGTCCATCACCAGCTCCTGGAGATCACTCAGACTCACACCCATCAAGTCAGTGATTCCATCCAGCCATCTCATCCTCTGTCATACCCTTCTCCTCCTGCCCTCAATCCCTCCCAGCATCAGAGTCTTCTCCAATGAGTCAACTCTTCGCATGAGGTGGCCAAAATACTGGAGTTTCAGCTTTATCATCATTCCTTCCAAAGAAATTCCAGGATTGATCTCCTTCAGAATGGACTGGTTGGATCTCCCTGCAGTCCAAGGGACTCTCAAGAGTCTTCTCCAACACCACAGTTCAAAAGCATCAATTCTTCGGCGCTCAGCCTTCTTCACAGTCCAGCTCTCACATCCATACATGACCACAGGAAAGACCATAGCCTCGACTAGGCGAACCTTTGTTGGTAAAGTAATGGCTCTGCTTTTGAATATGCTATCTAGGTTGGTCATAACTTTGATTCCAAGGAGTAAGCGTCTTTTAATTTCATGGCTCCTTTCACCATACCTAGCCATATGAATCTCTTCCATCTGGCTATTTCTGAGTTATATGCTTTTATAATAAACTGGTGATCTAGTGAGTAAAATGTTTCTCTGAGTTCTGAGAGCCACTCCAGCAAATTAATTGAACCCACAGAGGGGGTCATTAGAATGTCCCATCTATAGCCAGTTGATCAGAAGCACAGGTGACAACATGGAAGTGGTGACTGCCCTCTGAAGTTGGGGCTCCAAACTTACTGGGGTACAGTCTTGTAGGAAAGAGCCCTTAACCTGTGAGGTCTGATATTCCTGAGGGTAGACAGTCAGAATTGAGCTGAATTGCAGGCTACTCAGTTTGGCGTCACAGAATTGCCTTTTTATGGGAAAAACTCTCAACATGGTAACTGGTGATCTGATACATAGCTGGTATCAGAATAGCATATACTGACCAAACATTAATTTGCATTAATATATTAATTAACAAACTAATGACTTTTTGACTAAAAAAAAGATTTCAACAACCTGAGTTACCAATGATAGAATAACTTTTCCTTAGAGTACTATTTTCTTCAAACTGGTTAGCTGGATAAGTAACCAGTAGGGCTTCCAAGGTAAAGAATCTGCCTGCCAAACAGGATACACAAGAGACATGGGTTCCATCCCTGGGTTGGGAAAATCCCCTGGAGGAGGAAATGGCAACACACTCCAGTATTCTTGCCTGGGAAATCCCATGGACAGAGGAGCCTGGAGGGCTACAGTCCATGGGGTTGCAGAGTCAGACATGACTTAGTGACTAAATCACCCCCACAGGGTCACCATAGCATCTTTCATGATAATGTAAGTCTGAATCCATGGAAATCCAAAGGTTGTGAGCTGATAAGGGCTCTACCTGTCAGAACAGATCAGGATACAGACAGACGGGTCTGTTCTAAGGATCAGTCTGTGAAACTAAATCTTCCCATAAGCTTTGTATATGCCTGCGTGCTCAGTCATACCCAAGAGACATCAATGAGTCCCACTGAGGCACACTCAGTCAGTTGATAAATTATGTCTGACTCTTTGTGATTTCATGGACTCTAGCCAGCCAGGCTCCTCTGTCCATGGAATTTTCCAGGCAAGAATACTGGGGTGGGTTGCCATTTCCTACTCCAGGGGATCTTCCTGACCCAGGAATCAAACCCACATCTCTTGCATCTCCTGCATTGGCAGGCAAATTATTTACCACTGTGCACCTGGGAAGCCTCTAAGGGCTATACGGACCATAATAAGAAAGAGAGTCAGTCCCAGGACTTGCAGGGGAACAGTCTCTCCAAAGTCCTAAAGACTGGTGTCACTTCACAGCTCCAGAGAAAAGTCTCCCTCAGGAAAGAAACCACATCAGATCTTTCATTTCAGTATGAAAATATCGACTGAAAAAAATGCACAGCCTCAAAGTTGAGAACTATGTTTCATTCAAGGTCCTTGCTGAGGACTATAGTCCAGAAGAGAATCTCTCAGATAGCTCTGAGAAAACTATTCCAAAGAGGTAAGAGAGGAGCCAGGATATAAAGGAGTTTTTGCTGAAAAAAATACACTAGTGAAAAGGATCACCACTAAACATAAAAAACAGACAACTCAAGTTAATGACTTTAATCATTAACCCTTAGTCATAAGCCTTTCTATGTATGGAGAACAGCAGGAGTCTGGACTCACTGAAGTTATTCCTTTGATATGTATCTTAACTATGGTATTCAGTCGCTCAGTTGCATCCGACTCTAGGACCCCATGGACTACAGCCCACCAGGCTCCTTTGTCCATCAGATTTCCCAGGCAGGAATACTGGAGTAGGTTGCCATTTCATTCTCCATCTTAACTATATCCAGAGCCAGTTTCCTACTTTTCTCATCCTGAATTCCCTCAGGGCACATCATGGTTGGGAAGAGGGGTGGCTGCAGTGGCTGATGGCCTGACAGCAGGCAACATTTGTTGTTCACCAAAATAAACTTGTGGGTGGCGTGATCTCACTGTGATGAGTTCTGCATGTTCATGACCCAGCCAAGTGGAGAAGGCTGTCATACCTGAGGCTCATGCAGAGGCTGTGTGAACTCAGCCACCCCAGAAATCAGATCCCATCAGACACTTTAAACAGGTCTGGACTCCTAATTACTCAACCTCCTCAAGAGGTTTTCCAAATAAGAATAACCCTCAGATAAGTGTGGTGATGGGTTTACCTGGTGGCTCAGTGGTAAAGAATCCCCCTGCCCATGCAGGTGATGCAGGTAGGAGACACAAGTTTGATTCCTGGGTTGGGAAGATCCCCTGGAAGAGGGCATGGTAACCCACTCCAGTATTCTTGCCTGGAGAATCCCCATGGACAAAGGAGCCTGGAGAGCTTCAGTCCAGGGGACTGCAGAGTTGGACATGACTTAGCAACTAAACAAACAAAAACAAAGTGTGATAACGCATGAAGATGGTGTGATCATTTGAATGGGGACTCCCTTTGCTAAGAGAGCTCTATAGGAGGCTTTGTGGGTTTCTTGGTGGGAGCAACTTGCCTTGCTCCTTGAGACTAGGTGGGTCCAGGGTCATAGGTTGGGGTCTCATAGGCCAGTCTCATGAGGCTTTTGTGACTGCCCTGCCCATGCTGGGCCTGGACCCCGGAAGGGAGGCTCCGTAAGGGGAAACCCCTCCCCAGGAGGGGGCCCACCGCCTTCTCCCAGGAGAGGCCATGTTCTGGGTCTAGCATGGATATTCAACCATTCATCTGAGAGCACGATTTTGAGCTTCAAGACAGTGGGCATTTAGATTTGCCTCACTGCCTTTCCCTCATCACACAAAGTAGAATCCAATATGCTCTCAAGTTTGGGATTTAGGCAAGGTTTGGGGGCTTCTCCAAAGCCCTGCCACTTCACTCTAGTCAAGCAACATTCTGTAAATTTCACATAGGATATAGACCACAGGACCACAGCAGTGGCCACAAGACTGGAAAAGGTCAGTTTTCATTCCAATCCCAAAGAAAGGCAATGCCAAAGAATGCTCGAACTACTGCACAATTGCACTCATCTCACACGCTAGTAAAGTAATGCTCAAAATTCTCCAAGCCAGGCTTCAGCAATATGTGAACCGTGAACTTCCAGTTGTTCAAGCTGGTTTTAGAAAAGGCAGAGGAACCAGAGATCAAAGTGCCAACATCCGCTGGATCATGGAAAAAGCAAGAGAGTTCCAGAAAAACATCTATTTCTGCTTGATTGACTATGCCAAAGCCTTTGACTGTGTGGATCACAATAAACTGTGGAAAATTCTGAAAGAGAAGGGAATACCAGACCACCTGAACTGGCTCTTGAGAAAAATATATGCAGGTCAGGAAGCAACAGTTAGAACTGGACATTTGGAACAACAGACTTGTTCCAAATACAAAAAGGAGTGTGCCAAGGCTATATATTGTCACCCTGCTTATTTAACTTATATGCAGAGTACATCATGAGAAACACTGGGCTGGATGGAACACAAGCTAGAATCAAGATTTCTGGGAGAAATATCAATAACCTCAGATATGCAGATGACACCACTCTTATGGCAGAAAGTGAAGAACTAAAGAGCCTCTTGATGAAAGTGAAAGTGGAGAGTGAAAAGGTTGCCTTAAAGCTCAACATTCGGAAAACTAAGATCATGGCATTCAGTCCCATCACTTCATGGGAAATAGATGGGGAAACAGTGGCTGACTTTATTTTTCTGGGCTCCAAAATCACTACAGATTGTGACTGCAGCCATGAAATTAAAAGACATTTACTCCTTGGAAGGAAAGTTATGACCAACCTAGATAGCATATTATAAAGCAGAGACTTTACTTTGTCAACAAAGGTCTGTCTAGTCAAGGCTATGGTTTTTCCAGTAGTTATGTATAGATGTGAGAGTTGGACTATAAAGAAAGCTGAGTGCCGAAGAATTGATGCTTTTGAACTGTGGTGTTGGAGAAGACTCTTGAGAGTCCCTTGGACTGCAAGGAGGTCCAACCAGTCCATCCTAAAGGAGATCAGTTCTGATTGTTCATTGGAAGGACTGATGTTGAAGCTGAAACTCCAATACTTTGGCCACCTGATGTGAAGAGCTGACTCATTTGAAAAGACCCTGATGCTGGGAAAGATTGAAGGCAGGAGGAGAAGGAGACGACAGAGGATGAGATGGTTGGATGGCATCACCAACTCAATGGACATGAGTTTGAGTAAACTGCAGGAGTTGGTGATAGACAGGGAGGCCTGGTGTGCTGCAGTCCATGGGGCAGCAAAGAGTTGGACACAACTGAGCAAGTGAACTGAACTGATAGACCACTACCTGGGGTTCACTTCTATCTGGTCTGCCTCTGTTGGGCTGCGAATTTGCCTATTTGTTTGTAGCTTGTTAGAGAAGATACTCACCTTATTCTTAATTTATTTCATTTATCTCAGTGTGTATTTTTTGAGTGCTTAGTTGCTAATGAATTTTTTAAGCTTACAACGACCACATTTTAAATAAATCTCACATTATCCCAGGATTTTAGCAAAAGATGGGGGAGTAATCAGAAGACTTTACACGGGTTTTATTTTTTAACTCCCTCAACTTAAAATTAATGAAAATTACTCACTGCACTTCAACAAAATACAACCTATTTTGGCCATTAAAATTGTTTTCAACTTGATGCTTGCACTTTTGCCAATCTTGATAATTATTGCTTCATTATGGCTTCAGCTAATACTTTGTTAAACTAAAAACAAGTGATAAAATCAGAAAATGGGGATTTGTGTCCGCATTACACAGGCACACAAAAAAAAACACATCCACAGACTCCAAATCGTGCACACTCGCACACTCATGTGTCTATCCACACACTCAAATGTGTGTCTGCACAAACACACCCATACAAGTTCACACACACGTATAAAATCCTCAAGAAGGCTGTTTCACATGGAATGAGGAAAACATCTGAGATCAAAAATCTTTTCCATTGCCTCACTGAGAAATGGAATCTTGTCCAATAATAAATATTCCACCAACTCTTTAAAAGCAGCTGATGTACCCATGCAACAGGGGAAGTTTTTAATTTTTTTTAAGTCTCTGGGATATTTAACCATGAAAGCCTCCTCTTATTCTCTTAGGCTTTCTCTAAACTCTAGGTTCTGGGTTCAGCCCAGGACTCCACACTTAGGAGGCTGTCTTCGCAGAACCCAGAATGACTAGATCCTCCCAACCACACATGGCTGTAACCCCCAGTGCATTTCCTGTGTGGCATGGCACTCTAGAGAACACTCTCATTGTTCTGCATGTGTACTTAGCTGAAAAACCTTCCAGATTGATACAAATTACTGAAATAATAATCAAGATAAAACAAATGAAAGACTTGCCACCATGTTGGGCACCTGTACATTTGCTCTCACTGTGCTGCTGGCTCCAGGTACCCACAGAATCTAGGCCAATGGCTCTGAGATCTGGAACTACTGCATCCCAGCTACCCTGTGCCCAGGCTGCAAGCAGGGACATAGACCATTCCCACACAGGAAGTACTGGCAGGAAGAAACCACAAGGGTGTCACACAGTGGACTCAGGGAAGCACTCCTCCTGCACCCAGGGTCTGTCTGGCCATACAGGGGCCCCTCTGCCTGCCCTGTCAGGGGCAGGCTGTGCAATTAAGAGACATATCACATTTTTAAAATGGGGTGCAAAAAGCAGAACATGTGCCTTCCTAAATAACCTATGAGGGGTAAAATCTCACCCATGCCATTGTACTGGTGGCGTCCCACTGCCTCAACCACTTGACTTCCAACACCTTCCTGGGTTTCACTCTGTGGATAACCGGCTTCTTTTTTATCCTATGTCCTCAAATTCAAAAAGTAAGAACAAAGTTAATCTATTTGGTGAATAACAATGGCCTCTGCATAGAGAAGTCCTACTAGAAACTGCATTGGAAGACAATCGTAAATGAAGGCATGATTCTACAGCTGAGAATGGCATGTGCTTCAAGGTAGGAAAAAACAATGCACCCTTAGGGTCACCACTATCCACTTTAATTGCCTCTTCAGAGTCAGCCTGAGTCTGATTCCTGGTCTGAAGAATTCTTACAAAATAATTGCTGCAAGGATTGAATATTAGAAGCTGAGTGGTCTAGTACAGAGAATGTCACAAACAGGTGTCCAAGGAATGACTGATCTTGCTTTTATGTTCCATATCTGCACCTTCCTCTCCACCATGATTCAGCCACTAGATGACCACAGCAGCAGTCCATCATGATCCTGATCCCAAATCAAGGCTCCTGCCTTTCCTATAGTTACCTCTGACTTTTAAACACTCCTACCCCTGCTTCTAGTCACTGAGATACCTGATTCTACCGTCATGGGTTAAAACCCCTGATATCCCAACTGCCCTGGAGACAGAGCCAAATGACAAGTCTTTCCCCCTCTTTAAAACATCCATCAAGCACCTCAGTGCAGGACCTGGGATTTGATTTGAGATATGAGTAAGAACTGATCCCTGCCCTGAAGAAAAGAAACAGATATGTAGTCAGTACTCTGAAAGGCAGAATAAGCTCTATGATGGGAGCACAAGAAAATCACGCGGGCAGCAGTAAAAAATACCTAGAGGTGGTAACTACCCAGCCTTGTTTTGAAGCTCTCAGAAGGAAGGGAAAGCATTGAGGGCTTACCCAAAAGACAGGAAACAGCACGGTGTGTTCAAGACATATTTAATGTGACCAAACAAATAAAGGGGATTATTGGAAGATAAAGACGTGCCAAAGAAAATCATCTAGGATCCTGCATTAAGTCTGGAATTTACCTTATACATACCTTATAAGTAGAAAAAAAAAATGATAAGTACAATTGTGTCCAAAGTGACTATTCGTGTCTTCAACAATTAGATTCTAAATGGATCTTCAAAAGTCTACACAGAACATTAAAAGACTAGGAAAAAAATTAAAAGGTAAAATATTTGCAACCTATATTACAAGTGATATAAAAATATTAAGTTCCTCACTATAGAAAAGAGAGAAGAAAAAGAACAAGAAATCTATAGGGAAAAAAAATGACAAGAGATATGAACAAACAGTTCACAAAAAATAATTGAAAATGACCTTTAAGTTTATGAAAACATGCTCAACTCACTCAGAATAAGAGGAAAGCAGATTCCAAATATACTGAGTTAACTGTTTCTCACTGGTCAGGTTGGCAAAAATTCAAAAGACTGACCACCTATAATGAGGCAAGACTAAAGAAATACACTCATATACCCAGGGGAAATGCCAAGGGGCACATGCCCTGAGGCGGGAAATTTAGCTAACTCGTACATGTACTTACCCTTTAACCCATCAACGTCATTTCTAGGAAAGCACTGGCAAGAATTTTAAAAGATATACGCATAGGGTTACTCACTGTAGCGCTATTTTACAAAAAGATAAAAAAAGAAACAAAAAAAGGCTGGAAACGATAGGTCTTTAAAGGCACTGTGGCTCCTATCCAGTTGCTCTCTGTCTCAGACGACTTGATCTGGGAAAGCCAACTGCATGTCATGAGCAGCTTGATGACCCAGGTGGTAACAACAGCCATGTCACTAGCCATCTTGGAAGTGGGTCCCCATCCCCAAGAGGCACATGACTGGGAAGGACCCAAAGCAGCATCACACATGTTCTCAGAACTGAACTGAGATTTAGACCAGAGCTCACAGAGTGCTTCCTTGGTGGCTCAGATGGTAAAGAATCTGCCTGCAATACAGGAGACTCAGGTTCAATCCCTGGGTTGGGAAGATCCCCTGGAGAAGAGAATGCCTACCCATTCCTGTATTCTTGCCTAGAGAATTCCATGGACAATGGAGACTAGCAGGTTATAGTCCACGGGGTCACAAAGAGTTGGACACAAACAGACTAACACACAAACAGACTAACATTACATCCCAGAATAACCCCTATATGATTCAGGCCTTACACAGATCCAAAAGAGTATCAAAAATCTTTAAAGCAGAACTGAGATTAGAACCACTGGCCACAGTGAAACAGAATTTATGGTTGGACCTAACCAAGGTGATAATCTGCTAAAACAAGAAACGGATAAACAAAGCATCAACATTTAAGGAGACCCTGCAACTAGAGAGTCTAGAGAATATACATTCCTCATGTGGAAGACACAGCTATAAAGCCAGAAGAGTATGAATAATTCTTAAGAGAAAAAACAGTCGACAAAGGCCAACCTCTCGGCAACTCAGATGTAGAAATGATCAAAGACATAAAGTAGCTACTAGAAACATGCTCCATGAGGTGAAAGAAAACAAAATCTAAGGGAAAGAAAAGTGCTCAACAGAGAAAGGAAATGTAAAAATAACCCAACAAAAATTTTAAAAGACAGAAATGTAGTATGCAAAATAAAAACTCACCGGATCAGCTCAATAACAAAATGAATATCAGGAAGTAAAGAGTAAATGGACTTGAAAATAGATTAATAGAAATCCAATCTAAAACAATAGAGAGAAAAAAGATCAAAAAAAATAAAAGAAAATGTGGTGTGAACAGAGAACCAGAGATGTATATAAGAATCTCAAGGTAACACAAAAGAAAACAGGAAAAGACTGGCACAGAAAAAAGAATTTGAAAAAATAATAGCTAAAAACTACATCCTAACAATGCAAATTTACAGATTCAAGAAGTGAGAAAAGGAGGATAAACTCCAAGAAAACCACACCCAAATACTTCATAATCAAACTGCAGGGAAAAAAGATAAAAACAAAAATTAAAAAGCCAGAGAATGTGATTGGTGTTTGTGCTCAGTTGTTAAGTTGCGTCCGATTCTTTGTGACCCAATGGACTGTAGCCCACCAGGCTAATCTGTCCATGGGATTCTCCAGGCAAGAAGACTGGAGTGGGTCGCCATTTCCTGCTCCAGGGGATCTTCCCCACCCGTGGAACAAACCCACATCTCCTGCATTAGCAGGTTGAGTCTTTACCACTAAGCCTCCTGGAAAGCCAAGAATCCGATGCATTACATAAAAGAGAACAGAGATGTTCTCTAAGGATTTTCCTTCAGAGGTAGGAAGCCAAAAACAGGTTAGGAAGATGGCCACAGATTAAAAAGTAAAGGGAGGTTTGTCAAGTCACCACTTGGTTGTCCAGATGTTCCCATGAAGACTTGAAGACCTGTGGTTGGCTACTAGTTGGGAAAAGTGGAATATTAAGGTTCATCCTACCCGGAATGTGAACACATAGACTTCTGATCACCACCAAGGTCTCTATCAGAGCTGAGAAACCAGTGTTTAAACAATGTTTGGAGAAGCTGCCTCACCATCTGCTGACTCTAGATTTCCAGGGTGGGGATCTGCAGCCTAACTACAGCTCAAGGCTAAAAGCCACAGATAAATGCTCCTGACTTTTTATTATGAGGCAGTCATCCCAGCAGATCTCCTGCTTATGTCACTTTCTACCTGCTTTCAAGAAAGCCTGGGGCTTCCCTGGTGACTCAGGGGCAACTACTGAGCCCTCTCAGTGCAACTACTGAGGCCTATGCACCTTAGAGCCGATGCTCAACAGGAGAAGCCACCAAAATGAGAAGCCCATGCACTGCAGCAAAGAGTAGCCCCTGCTCACCGCAACTAGAGAAAAGCCCTTGCAGCAATGAAGATCCAGCCAAGCCAAAAAATTAATAAAAAATTTTTTTTTAAAAGAAAACCTGTTGATTCTGCAGACAGCCCCAGTGGAAACAGGGAGCTCTGTCTGTAGTATAAATGTTTATACTGTGTTTCTAAGACATTTTTTGAGGCAAATTATCTGTGTATATGTAGGTTATCTTTTTAATAACTCTTCAGCACAAATTGCATCTTCTTATTAAATGGACACAAATATTCATGACAGTTTATACTTCATACAGAATTGAAAATCTTCCAGTGAACACTAAGTCATGATTTTAAAAGTTTGGTTGCTGATGGTAGAAACTACTTGACTGAATTAAGTATCTGGGATTAATCCTTGAAAAACAGATATCTCCACACTTTTTAAAAAAGAATGACTTCATTTTCTAATTCTCAAATTCTTCTAAAAACAACTGTCTAATTCTTAAGTGGGTCAATTTAAAAAAGAAGAATGGGGAAAGATATAGCATGCAGGCAATAATCAGAAGAAACTGGAGTGTCTAGATTAGCATCAAATAAGCAGACTTCAGAGCAAACGAAGTTAACAAGACAAGAAAGAACACTGTGTGATGGAGAAGCATCAATTTACAGAAATCCTAAATGTATATGCAAAACTCAGAACCTCAAAATACTTGAAGCAAAAGCTGATCAAACTGAAAGAACTGATTTTTGAGCTTAAATTCTGTAGCCACTCACAGCCTGCCTGTCTCAATTTCTGCTCCACCTCCCCTCAGCTCAACCTCTTGGGAAAACCACTCCCGGTTAAATCCAACTGTCTGACAGCTCTTTGCACCTGTTGCTGAATGGAGCTGGAGAACAGGACACAGTCATGCTAATTAGACTTACTTTAAATTCATGACATTCCAGTGGATCCTTAATGTTACCATTTTCCCAAGCCATTCCTCTACCCTCTACCCCCTGCAATGAGATCTCTATTTTCCCTCCTCTCCTCCCACCTGTGTTGGTTTTTCTCTTTTCCGCACTGATAACTCAGCCTTTTTTTTTTTCTTTTTTAGTTTCTCATGACCTCACTCACCACTTCGGTAATTTCATCCAATCTCATTGTTTCAAATACAAAATATATTCCTTTCTTAAGGCTGTCTAACAAATTACCACAAATGAGGTGGCTTAAAATAACAGAAATTCATTATCTCTGAGTTCTGGGGGGGCAGAAGTCTGAAAGAAGGGGTCAGCTGGGCCAGTTTCCTCCAAGACACTAAGTAGACTCCTTCCCCCGCCCCCTAGCACACGGTGGTGCCAACAATCTTTGGTGTTCCTTGGCTTCCAGCTACCTTTTCCCATGTCTGCCTCTCTTGACGAGGCATTCTCCTCTCTGTTTGGATCTGTGTCTCTCCCCGTCCATGGACACCCATCTCTGGATTTAAGACCTCCTCTCATCCTGTGTAAGCTCATCTTATCTAATTACATCTGCTGCTGCTGCTGCTAAGTTGCTTCAGTCGTGTCCAACTCTGTGTGACCCCATAAATAGCAGCCCACCAGGCTCCCCCGTCCCTGGGATTCTCCAGGTAAGAACAGTATCATACTGAAGTGGGTTGCCATTTCCTTCTCCAATGCATGAAAGTGAAAAGGGAAAGTGAAGTCGCTCAGTCGTGTCTGACTCCTAGCGACCCCATGGACTGCAGCCTACCAGGCTCCTCTGCCCATGGGATTTTCCAGGCAAGAGTACTGGAGTGGGGCGCCATTGCCTTCTCCAAATTACATCTGCAAAGATATTTAAAATTAAGTTCACCTGCCATGTGTACCTGAATTTTGAGATATCACTATTTAATTCAGTATGCTTCACTCTCTGTCCTCCAAAAGTTCACATCTACCATGCATACAAAATACATTCACCTCATCTTAAAATCCTCCATTCCAGAATTAACTCAAAATTTCATCTAAATATGATCAACTCAAAAAGTTCCCAGTCCCATCATCTACTTACCTAAATGGCCCAGATGGTTGATACTGAGGGTGTGACCCATCCTGGGGCAAAATCCCTCTTCATGAGTAGACCTTTTAAACTAGAAAGCATGTTATCTGCTTCTGAAATGCAATGATGAGACAGGCATAGGATAGGCATTTCCATTTCAAAAGGGAGAAACTGGAAGGAATGAAAGGGTCATGGATCCCAAGCAAGTCCAAAACTCAGCAGGGAAAATTCCACTAGGTTTCAGGAGCTGACAATAATCCACTGTTATTTGATTCTCTACCCTCTGGGCCTGCAGAGAAGAAAATCAAAACAATTTAAAAACTTCCTATAAAGAGAACTTCAGGCCCAGATGGTTTCACTGATAAATACTACCAAATATATAAAGTAATATAAAGATTCTATACAAACTCTCCCAGAAATAAGATATTACCAGGGAAAAAACTATAGATTAATAGCATTCATGAACACAGATGCAAAAATTCTGAAAAATATTTTAGCAAACCAGATTCATAAATATATAAAATAATAATACACCATGACCAAAGGGCTGGGGGAAGAGATGGGGGGCAGGGGTGGTTGCTATCTCAGGAATGCAAGGCTGGTTTAACATTTGAAAATAATTCTATGTAATTCACCAGACTAATAAACTAAAAAAGAAAAGCTACAGATCACTTTAATAGAGTCAGTAATGCATTGGACAAAAGTCAGTATCTATTCCTAAAAATTGCTCTCTGTGAAAAATAAGAAGAGAGAAGAACTTTGTCATCCTGATAACTGTCATCCATGCAAAACCTATAGCTAATATCAAACTTGATTATGAAAGTCTGAATGTTTTTCCCCCAAGATCAGAAACAAAACAAGGAGGTTCTCTTTTACCATTCCAAATCAAGCATCATACTAGAAGTTACAGCCAGGGTAACGAGGCAAGAGAAAGTAAAAGCATCCAGATTGGGAAAAAAAAGAAAAGAAGTAAAACTTCTTTATTCACAGATGATATAATAAATAATGGAACTACTAGAACTAATAAGTGAGTTTCACATAGTTGCAGGATATAAAATCAACATATCCATACCAATTGTATACTAGCAATAAAAACTTAGAAATTTAAACTTTAAAAATATACCACTTACAACCACATCCAAAAAATATGATATAGTTAGGAATATGTCTGAAAAAACATATGAAAGACTTAAACACTGAAAAATACAAAATATTGCTAAGAGAAAATAAAGAAGTCCTAAATAAGTCGATACATATATACTGTGTTTTTGAGTCTGAAGACTCAGTACTGTTGAGAGGTCAATTCTTCCCAAACTGATCTCTAAAATCAGAGATGTCCTAACCAAAATTCGGTAGCCGTATTTATAACGAGAGAAATTGAAAATTTGGTTCTAAAATGTATGTGAAAATTATAAGACTTGAAAAGCCAAAACAATTCTTTAATAAAAAAAGACAAATTTGGAGGATTAGTACTATATGATTTTAAGATTATTATATAGCCACAGTAAGTAAAAACAGTATGATACTGACATAAAGATAGACATATAGAGATGGCATAATGAACTGATAAATGGAACAGAACAAAGAATCCAAAAATACACTCACACATATAAAGACAACTAATTTTCATCAAAGGCATAAAAGCAAGTCAGTGGAGAAGAACAGTCTTTTCAGAAAATGATGCTGGAAATAAAGATATCCATATAACTTCAATTCATACTTCACACCATATTTGAAGATTAACTCAAGTGGACCATAGCCTAAACGTAAAAGCTAAAATTGTAAAACTTTTAGAAGAGAACAAGATAAACCTTTTGTGTGTGACCTTAAGTTGGCCAAAGAATTCTTAAATGCAACACTAAAAGCATAATTTATAAGAGAAAAAAGACAAACTGCACTTTATAAAATTAAAATCTTCACTCTACATAAGACCTTGTTAAAACCTTGAATGACCAGCCACAGACTAGGATAAAGCAGTTGTAAATCATATATTCAGTCGACAAGGAATTGTATCCAAAAATATATAAAGAAATCTCAAAATTCAATAAGAAAACAATCAGCCCAATTTTTTAAAATGGGTAACAGTTTGAACAGACATTTCACAAGAGAGAAGATACACAGACAACAGATTCAGTTCAATTCAGTCGCTCAGTCATGTCCGGCTCTTTGAGACTCCATGAATCGCAGCACGCCAGGCCTCCCAGTCCGTCACCAACTCCCGGAGCTCACTCACTCAGACTCACGTCCACCAAATCAGTGATGCCATCCAGCCATCTCATCTCCTGTCGTCCCCTTCTCCTCTTGCCCCCAATCCCTCCCAGCATCAGAGTCTTTTCCAATGAGCCAACTCTTTGCATGAAGTGGCCAAAGTACTGAAGTTTCAGCTTTAGCATCATTCCTTCCAAAGAAATCCCAGGGCTGAGCTCCTTCAGAATGGACTGGTTGGATCTCCTTGCAGTCCAAGGGACTCTCAAGAGTCTTCTCCAACACCACAGTTCAAAAGCATCAATTCTTCAGCACTCAGCTTTCTTCACAGTCCAGCTCTCACATCCATACATGACCACAGGAAAGACCATAGCCTTGACTAGGCGAACCTTTGTTGGCAAAGTGATGTCTCTGCTTTTGAATATGCTATCTAGGTTGGTCATAACTTTCCTTCCAAGGAGTAAGTGTCTTTTAATTTCATGGCTGCAGTCACCATCTGCAGTGATTTTGGAGCCCAGAAAAAGAAAGTCTGACACTGTTTCCACTGTTTCCCCATCTATTTCCCATGAAGTGATGGGACCGGATGCCATGATCTTCATTTTCTGAATGTTGAGCTTTAAGCCAACTTTTTCACTCTCCACTTTCACTTTCATCAACAACAGATTAGCACAAAGCAAATGCTCAACATCCTTAGTCATTCAGATCAGATCAGATCAGTCGCTCAGTCGTGTCCGACTCTTTGCGACCCCATGAACTGCAGCACACCAGGCCTCCCTATCCATCACCAGCTCTCGGAGGTCACTCAGACTCACATTCATCGAGTCAGTGATGCCATCCAGCCATCTCATCCTCTGTCGTCCCCTTCTCCTCCTGCCCTCAATCCCTCCCAGCATCAGAGTCTTCTCCAATGAGTCAACTCTTCGCATGAGGTGGCCAAAATACTGGAGTTTCAGCTTTAGCATCATTCCTTCCAAAGAGATCCCAGGGCTGATCTCCTTCAGAATGGACTGCTTGGATCTCCTTGCAGTCCAAGGGACTCTCAAGAGTCTTCTCCAACACCACAGTTCAAAAGCATCAATTCTTCGACGCTCAGCCCTCTTCACAGTCCAGCTCTCACATCCATACATGACCACAGGAAAGACCATAGCCTTGACTAGGAGAACCTTTGTTGGCAAAGTGATGTCTCTGCTTTTGAATATGTGATCTAGGTTGGTCATAACTTTCCTTCCAAGGAGTAAGCGTCTTTTAATTTCATGACTGCAGTCACCATCTGCAGTGATTTTGGAGCCCAGAAAAAGAAAGTCTGACACTGTTTCCACTGTTTCTCCATCTATTTCCCATGTAGTGATGGGACCAGATGCCATGATCTTCATTTTCTGAATGTTGAGCTTTAAGCCAACCTTTTCACTCTCCACTTTCACTTTCATCAAGAGGCTTTTGAGTTCCTCTTCACTTTCTGCCATAAGGGTGGTATCATCTGCATATCTGAGGTTATTGATATTTCTCCCGGCAATCTTGATTCCAGCTTGTGTTTCTTCCAGTCCAGCATTTCTCATGATGTACTCTGCATATAAGTTAAATAAACATGGTGACAATACACAGCCTTGACGTACTCCTTTTCCTATTTGGAACCAGTCTGTTGTTCCATGACCAGTTCTAACTGTTGCTTCCTGACCTTAGTCATTAAGGCAATGCAAATTAAAACCAGAACGAGATACCACTATTTAACTAATAGAATGGCTAAAATTACAAAGACTGCCCATTCCAACTGTTGGCAACTGGAACTCCCACACACTACCAGTGGGAATGAACATGATATAGTCATTCTGAAAAACAGTTTGACAGTTTGTCCACTTCATAAACTCAAAAATATATATATGCATATTCTATATATGAATATATATGAGTGGACATATATGACTTTATATGTATTACACATATAAGATTATATACAATATAATCCAGGTATGTTATTACCAGTATTTACCTAGGAGAACTGAAAACTTGCATCCATACAACTATTTGTCCATGAATCTTCATAGCAGTTTCATGTTTAATAGCCAAAGAATGAAAACAACTCAAATATACACCAACAGGTTAATAGATTTAAAAAACCAGGATTGTAGCTATACAATGGGATTCAACTCAACAACAACAAAAATGAACTACTTATTCATCCCTGACTCAACAGGGATAAATCTCAAAATATTAATAATTATGCTGAGTAAAAGAAGCCAGACTAAAAAGAGTCTATAATGTATGATTCCATCCACTGAAAATTCCAGAAAATGCCAACTAATCCAGAGTGACAGAAAGGAGATCACTGGCTGGGAAGTATGACAGGATGTACGTTGGTGCCAACTGAATGAAAAATGCCCGCCAAATCTTCCTTGCTCCCTATTTTCCAGGGAAAGACCCTGTTATGTCCATGGACAATTTGAAGACTGCATATTATCCCCAAAGAGAGCAGAAACTGAAAACAAGCAAACATTTGAACTAAGGAGCAGGCATCTGAGGGGAGCAGGTGCTCTGTGCTGCCATTCACTTGAGAATAAAACTTCTAATATAAGGTTTGTTCAGGTGGCTATGAGAATACAGGAATAAACTCTTAACTTCCCACAGAGTGGGCATTACTGTTTCCAAGAGTTAACCCTTTCATAGATGCCATGAGATCCACAGCAGCGCCCTTTCAGAAACCTGTTCCAGGTCAGAAGCCAGTAAGGGGAGGAATGAGTCAGCAGGTGGGCAAACATTCAGATTTCCTGTGATCAAGGTTCCAATCTCCTTTTTTGTTCCCGAAGTTTCAGCCTTGAACAAAAGCTGGATTTGAAACAGACATAGGAATTGCCCTACTGTGAATAACCAGAACAGAGAAACAGCCCTTGCCCTGTAAATGACTGTGTGGACATGAGTACTGGGCCCATGGGGAGAACAATGCTCTTGGGAGAGAAAAGGCTGTGACACAGAATCATTGTGCTGGACAGAAACCTGCCTTGCCACCCCTAACCCTTGGGGAGCCGGGGTTGCGGGGGAGGGCCGGTCCCAGGAGGCTTGTCTTCTGCTTAGAACATGCCCAAGCCCTTTCTCTGGAGGCCCTCCATTCATCTCCAAATTGTCAGCCAAGCAGGATGGCACTAACTTTGAAGTGCCCACTCTAATGCCACCAGTGCCACCTTCTCGATTCAGTATATTGAACTTTCCTCTTCCAAACCTCAGAGGTCCACCTCCTCTGACAGACACATGCCAACACAAGTGCTGTCCATTCTGAGGCCTCCCTCATCCCTCCAGGTGCACAGAGCTGAGGCCCTTGCATGCTCATACCCCTCTTTAAACTCAACTCCAATGCCACCACTTCTCTGAAGCTCCTTCCATAGGAAAGTCTGTACCCCTCGTCCTTGGGATCACAAATAGACTTAGTACACTCTGCTGTATTTCCCAGGCCATACTGCCCACCACTGTCTGATCCCCATCAGTCTTTCCAGACAGGCTGTGAGACCCTGTGGCCAGCACATGGAGGTGCTCAGTTCGAGGACAGATAAACTCTTAATGGTGTAATTTGTAGGCTATGGTAATTTCTAGTGATCTTCCCAGCAGTAGTGTCCTGCATGCATGCGTGATCAGTTGCTTCAGTCGTGTCTGACTCTTTGCCACCCTATGGACTAAACCCGCCAGGCTCCTCTGTCCATGGGATTCTAAGGGCAAGAAGACTGGAGTGGGTTGCCATGCCCTCCTCCAGTGGAATCTTCCCGACCCAGGGATCAAACCCACATCTCCTGCATCTCCTGCATTGAAGGCAGATTCTGTACCTCGGAGCCACTGGGGAAGCCCAGTAATGCATCCACAAATTCAAGAGGCTTACCTAGCAGACCATCTGATAGAGGAGAAATTAGGTTCCCTTTCCCTACCCCCACATCTCCTAGTGGGAAATGGCAAAGCTTTAGGCAGAATGGCACCCATCCCTGAAACTAGGTCTGTAACATCACTCCCCTCTAGGAGTTAGAACATTTCTGTTCAAAGCCTACTCTGGCAGGTAAACCTGACAGCTACACCTCTGGGATGTAGAAGAGAGAGCCTGCTGCTAGAGGCAGGGAGAGAGACGGTATGGTGGCAGGTTCAGCTAGGGCAGAAGAGAAGCAAGGGAGGCAGATGTCATATGGAGACAAGCTGTCTGTGAGCTGAGCAGTGGGCTCCAAGAAATGAGCGGCTTCTGTCATGAGGTGAAGATAATCAGGCTGACCCCAGCAATCACCAATCATAACCAGGCCAGCTGAACTCTGTTAGTGAAAAGGAAACGTCCCATCCTGTCTCCAGTCCTTCATGCCAATGGTGGTCTGCTACAATTCAGCAATTGTATGCCAAGTACCTTCCCCAGGGGAAAAGCCATCTTTCCCACTAACTGCTATAGTTTATGTTATAACCATAAACTCCAGATTAATTAAAGTTAGACAAAATTAACTAGCATGCCATAAAATTAAGTTTTATCCCATTCAAGACCCCAAGTTTACCCTGCAACAATTACATTGTGGGGGAAGGGGGGCCGTGGGGAGGAGTGTGGTTCCCTGCAGTTGTGTCAAATAAAAATGACTAAAATTGAAATACAATTCTTCCCACATCACTGCCACAGTACTTACTTCCTGTTGCAAGATTTCAGAAAAAAGGCCATGACAGTCTATAAAACGTGGTTGTGGAATGTTATTGAAAGTTACAATGTAACCTTTAGTTTTCTTGGTCTCTGGTTTGTTGGAGGACATCCTGGCCCTTAGGCGCCCCCTAGGGACTCCCTCGCAGAACACTCAACTTTTTTCCAACTGCAAGGCCAGAGTGGCTTAGACAGTCTCCCTAGGCTTCCCTTGCCCACTACTCAGATGATAATGCTGGTAAAAAGTGTCATACTGACCAAAGACCAGCTCATCCCATGCATAAAACAGTACTAAACAGAGGTGGACTTGCCACTCCAAGCATCTTTTGATGTAGAAACCGTCTAAAACATCAGTCAAGTTATCCATAGTTAGTTATTGAGGAGGAAGTTTTGTTTCCTTTAACTTTCCAATGAAATCGGAGACTGTTCTTGTTCTTGGCTGTCAAAGCAGATGACATACGGATGCAGAAGTAGTACAGGAGAAAGGGAATAGAGAGTAATGGTTATGGCACAGTTCATAATAAAGAGGGCAATCTAGTCTGAGTTCTGGGTGAGGTAGGGTGGGTAACAGAAACGAGGGGCTGTGGCTTTGTGGGCTAGGGGAGGCAAAATACTCTCTCTTTGCCTTTGATCTCCTTTGTAGAACCTCAATAATTGTGTGTGTGTGTGTGTGTGTGTGTGTGTGTGTGTGTGTGCGCGCGCGCGCGTGTTAGCCACTCAGGTGTCCAATTCTGTGTGATCCCATGGACTTTAGCCAGCCAGGCTTCTCTGTCCATGGAATTCTCCAGGCAAGAATACAGGCGTGGGTTGCCAGCCCTTCTCCAGGGGATCTTCCTGACCCAGGAATCAAACCTGGATCTCCTGCATTGCAGGCAGATTCTTTATCATATGAGCCACCAGGGAAGACTCTCAATTATTACTGTTATTATTTATTTGGTATGAGTAAATTGGCCTTTCCAATTTCTAAAAGGAGGCTAGCAATGGTGATACACACACACACACACACACACACACACACACACACTCTCAAAGATGAGAGCTCTGGCCAGGGTGGAGGAAGGAGATGGGAGGTTTCGGTCATGAGGTGAAGATAACCAGGTTGACCCCAGCTATCACCAACCATAATCAGGCCAACTGAATTCTGTTAGTGAAAAGGGATATGTCCCATCCTGTCTCCTGTCCTTTATGGCCAGGAGGGAACGCAAGGAGGTCCTTATTTGATGTTTCTACTGCAAACTGCAAAAGGCTTCTCCTAGATGCCTATCCTCCTCCTGCTGCTGCTGCTGCTAAGTCGCTTCAGTCGTGTCCGACTCTGTGCGACACCATAGACGGAAGCTCACCAGGCTCCCCTGTCCCTGGGATTCTCCAGCCAAGAACACTGGAGTGGGTTGCCATTTCCTTCTCCAATGCATGAAAGTGAAAAGTCAAAGTGAAGTCGCTCAGTCGTGTCCGACTCTTAGCGACCCCACGGACTGGAGCCTACCAGGCTCCTCCGTCCATGGGATTTTCCAGGCAAAAGTACTGGGGTGGGGTGCCATTGCCTTCCCCGATCCTCCTCCTAGCCGGGGAGTATCCGTTTTCCGCAGCGTCCAGGAGACTCCGCTCCCGTGGTGATGTCGCGGGTTGCCACTGCTGATCCACAAGCTCTTTTTAAGAACCTTGAAAGTGTATTGATAATTCCCAGTTCAATCCTGGACCACTGGCGTCCTCTGTTGGTCACCTAAGGAAGGGGCGGGCAGACACCATTGAAAAGACTCGCACAGACCTGGCCCAGCGGATTCGCGGAGACTTCGGAGAGCAATTGTGCCCTCTGGCTCACCACCCCCTGCCCCCCACCCCGCATAATGCGAAGTGTTCAGATTACACAGACGAGCGAAACTCCCCGAGTCTCCATTTAAACGCACCTCTGGGAACTTGAAAAAAAACTAGCCTGAAAAAAAAGACAGTGAATATCACCAATTTTAAGGACTGTTCAGTTATTAATTACGCTTCAGCAATGCTAGTTTTATTGTGTTTTTATACTCTTTTGTTGTGAATATAAGCTCTATTTGAAAACCTCATCAGGGAAAATACCTAAAACAAAGACAAGCGTGATGTCAAATCTCTGACAAACCCATTTTCCGCCCGTCCATTTTAGTAACCAGGGACTTGCAGACACCCGTTAAGTGTGAACCCTCATGGCATTGAGAAGTCTATCTGGAAAGAGGGAAGACAACGTGCGCACCTTCAGACGCGCATTTGTGGGAGGCGAG
The DNA here is from genome assembly GCA_935064755.1 of Tragelaphus eurycerus. Lineage (NCBI taxonomy): Eukaryota > Metazoa > Chordata > Mammalia > Artiodactyla > Bovidae > Tragelaphus > Tragelaphus eurycerus. The sequence continues at coordinate 19,664,148 of CAKXYN010000002.1, read as the reverse complement.
GTGCTTGTGGTACCTCAAGGACTTGCGCTCCAAGTCCTTGGCTCCCTGAGACCTAGATGCGAATCGGGCATCCTTATTCAGAAATTCATCCTCCACCCCCTGACCAGAGGAATTAAATTTTTCAAAGTTTTGCAAAGTACACACGGTGAGAAGCTGCGCTCACCAGTTTCCTTGACACCATTTCGACGCGGAGCGACCTCAACCTGGGACACAGAGAGAGAAGGGCGGCTGCAAGGGAGTGGCCCAGATCAGGGTCGCTGGCGTGGCCTGGGGCGCAGGAGATCCCGGGGTGACCAAGACGCCTGGGTGGCCGGAGGCACCTGGGACTGCAGACTGGTGGGGCTGCCAGGTTTCCGGGAATGGAGGGGTGGGGGTGGGGGCGCCGGGCTTGCGGTAGCGAAACAGGTGCCTGCCGGGGCGGCCGCGGGCTATGCGCCCTCGCACTCGTCCCTACAACACAGGGATACGCGGGTCGGCGGAGCCGGGTCTGCGCCGGCCCGCCCCCCTCCCCGCAGCCGGCGCGCTGTTCCGGGGCGTGTCCTCGGCCGCCCGGCTTCTATATAGCAGCCGGCGCGCCCCAGACCGCCCAGATGCGAGCGCGGCAGCTATTCCAAGCTGAGTGCCATCCCTTGCCGGCCGCGCTCCTACAGCCTCGCTCAGCTCGCTGCCGCCCAATCCCCGCGCCCCCGGCCGGACGAGCATCCGGCCCCCGCGGCGGACGCCATGCTGCGGGCACGCCCCGCGCTCTGGGCTGCGGCTCTGACCGCGCTGGCGTTGCTCCGCGGACCGCCGGCGGCACGAGCTGGGGCGGGCACGATGGGCGCCGGCCCAGTGGTGCGCTGCGAGCCGTGCGACGCGCGTGCCGTTGCCCAGTGCGCGCCGCCGCCCCCTCTCCCCCGTGCGCCGAGCTGGTGCGCGAGCCAGGCTGCGGTTGCTGTCTCACGTGCGCGCTGCGCGAGGGTCAGCCTTGCGGCGTCTACACCGAGCGCTGTGGCTCCGGCCTCCGCTGCCAGCCGCCGCCTGGCGATCCGCGCCCTCTACAAGCGTTGTTGGACGGCCGCGGGCTCTGCGCCAACGCCAGCGCCGTCGGCCGCCTGCGCCCCTACCTGCTGCCCGCGCCGTCCGTGTCAGGTGAGCTGCCCGCGCCATATGCGCTGCCAAAGCGCACCCCTGGGCTAAGGTCAGAGGTGGTGCTACTTCGTAGCTCTTCCCGCCCCAAGGGTTGTACATGGGAAAGCTGAAGCCTCAAGACGCGAGGGCACTCGCCCGAGGTACCCTTCCCGACCGGCCTTCTTCTCTCTTCGTTCTTTGAGTTGCGAGTTCTTGTAAATTGTAAACTTCTTTCAGCGAAAACGGATTATAGATTCCCTGGGGAAGGAGGGAGCAGATTTGGAGGTTAGTGGTCAATGGAGAGGTCCTGGACAGAGGAGATTCTCCGGCCATTCATGCAGGCGCCGCGCGGAAATGTGGGCGTGTACTGTGTGGCCCAATTCCGACTTGGGTTTCCCACGAACTAAGAACGAATGTGTCCGCGCGGACGATTCTTGGCCGACCCAGAGGCGCAGGGGACGGGACCGGGTGCATTTGGACTGGGAATGTGGGCAGGCACGTTGTAGGAAATGGTACCTGGCTTTAACAGTACTAAGATATGCACAGACCACAGTTTGCAAAGCAGTGCCCCGCCCAGGGGTGTCCCAAAACCAGGGAGGTTGGAACCGGGTATATCTTCTGCGGTCGGACAACCTGACGTTCAGAAAAAAGTGACTCTGGAGGTAGCAGGTGTTCCTCTAACTTTGAAGCATGCTTAACCAGCCTCAATCCTGTGAGTGAAGTTTCCACATCGCTGAAGGCGAGGAGAAAAAGCCCCCACCTCCAACCTCCAGCTGGACAGAGCACAGTAGGCTAGCCTCCGTCGGCCCCAACATCCGTGGCTAGAAGGATGGAAGTCCCCTTCTAATTTCCCTCCTTGCAGGTTTCCTCTCCCAGGTGAGGCTATTTCCTTTCCAGGACTAGTGGAAAAGGTAAAATTACAACTGCCTAAAACATACACTGGCTATAGTAGACTGTTAGAATTCCTGGGTGTGTTTGACACTCAGGGCATTTGGGTCATTTGCTGTGTGTGTACTTCACTGCTACTGTGCATTTTTGGAAATTCAAAAAGTGATCTTAGAAGTTGTTACAGATATTATCGTTTGGGGCCAGACTTGCATAGGCATTAGGATTACTGTCACAGGATATCCATAGTATAGGTTGACGTAGTTTATTATAAAATTACAAAAAGATCTAAGTGACTTCTCAAATTTGCTTGGCGGGGGGAGTAAATTCAAGTCACAGTCAAAAGTTTAAGACAATTATCTGTGGCTTAAATGGAAGGGGTTGCTCTTTGTACTTGTCAGCAGGCATTAGAAAGAAACCAAAAGAAATTACTCAAGAGTTCTTGAAAAAGAAATGCAAATACATGCATTTACATATTCTTAGCATTCCCCTTTGGCCCAGTACTTCCCTGAAAAGAGAAAACTAAGATGAAAGGAAATTGAAACCAAATTAAAAACACTGTATCAGATCTGAGCTGGATGAACTTGTGCTTTCCCAGACACCAGACCCTTTGGGAACTTTGCCACTTCTCTTCAAGGAACCGTTTCTTTTCCTGGGTGAGGAAATCAGAACTAGAGGGAATGGGGACTTCTCCAAATACCCTCAGTGAGCACACCTGTCCAAAGAGCCTCCTGAAGAGAGCAGGGTTTCTGCAACAGAACAGAGTATCTTTCAACCTTACTCAACCCTCCCGAAGCATTCTCCAAACTAGAGCGAGGCATTTGCTCCTCACAACCCTGAGCCAGAAGCCTTGGCGGGCTTCCAGGAGGGTGGGCAGGCTGCCATCTCAATGGATGTGTTCTCAGGAGGGTAGAGAACAGGTCAGCTGCAGCAGTACACTCGGCACCTCAGGTGTAGTAGACACGGGATCAGATGGTGAACTGAGCCCCACCTGGGAGGATGGCCTCAGGGCACTGCTTGTCAGAGTAACGCTGTCCTGTGACAGTCTCGTGGCTACATAGAACCAGGCAAAAGGAAGGGCCCTTCTCCCTTAACTCCCAGGTTCATCCAAGAAAAGAAATGGGCAGAGCATCCTGGCTCCGCATCAGCTGTACGTTTAGTCAGAGTCCTTGACATTCCAGTGGCATTGTGGACATTCCATTGCCCATAGCAAGTATGTCTGCAGTAGCTTGGTTACAGTCAGAGATCTGCAGGATTGGCTTCCTTCCCAGAGTGAAGCTCTTTGGCACAGAGGATTGTAAGCCTTGAGAGATGGAGATATCCTTGTCCCTCTGCTCCTGTGCAAAGCGGGTAGGAAGGACTCATCCAGGACAGTGCCCCAGGATGCACGGGGTCTATGTAGCTCTCCTGAGTGTTCCAGACCCTACCTGGACAGTGAGTAAGAGATGCGACAGTGAACACCATATAGAACACTACCAGACAGGCCTCCTGAGTTCAGGTGCCTGAGGTAAAGCTGCTTTGCAGAGAATTCAGTTTCTCCATCTGAGCCCTTTACCTGGTAGCGCTTAGGACAGGCTGGAATCAGAATCCCTGGGGCTTGCTGACTCCCAGGTGCTGCCATCACCCCAGTGCTTCTGATGCAGCAAGTCCAGGTGGGGAGAAGATATGCTTGTCCACAAGTCCCACACCCAGGAGGCGGGCTCAGAAGTAGCCCTACCAGAGTTCTGAATGGGCCTGAGCCTTCACTGACTCAGGTCTGCCCCCTCCTGGTGGAGGGTGAGAGAGATGGAAAAGCTGAGAGCATGAAAAGCATTTTGTTCAGCAGCACATATGCTGTAGAAGCACATCACATTTAATTTTTAAAAGATGACTTCTTGAGGCCAAGGGAGTACCATTCACCACTTATATTATGGAATAATACTTTACTGCAGTGTTTTTTTCTAAACTTATTTGGAATTGTTGAATCACATTTCCGTATGGATCAGACTTGATCAAAATGGTAAGATTTTGAAAAGACGGTCATTAAATATCAATGACCATCAAGTCTGTGCCTCCTTGTGTCCTCCAAGGAAATGGCAGTGAGTCGGAAGAAGACCACAGCATGGGGAGCACGGAGAACCAGGCTCTCCCCGGCACACACCGGGTACCCGACTCCAAATTCCACCCCGTCCACACCAAGATGGATGTCATCAAGAAAGGTCATGCCAAGGACAGCCAGCGCTACAAGGTTGACTACGAGTCTCAGAGCACAGACACCCAGAACTTCTCCACTGAGTCCAAGCGTGAGACAGAATACGTGAGAGCTTTTCCTCTTGCTGATGTGGGGGTGGGGCCGCCTGGCCTGGGTATCCAGAGATCACAGGGTCACCATTGACTCAAGAGCCCAGCAGTTACCCCGGTGGTCCTGCTGATGCACCGAGCAGCCGTGAGCCCCTCCTTACAGAAGGGATATTGAGCCTCCCCTATGGCAGAGATCCCATGAGAAAAACAGTGCACTGCTCTCCAGGCCTCGGCTGGGCAGAACAGTGTTCTCACAAAGCTGGCCTCTTTTTGTTCACTTGGCCTCTGAGTGTCCTGGCCTGTGTGTCGCTGCCCCAGTCCTGTAATTTGCCCTGGGGAATCACAAGAGAGACAGGGGGCTGTGGTTGGCATCTACATGGGAACGGTGACAACTAAATCGGACAAAAGATACTCAAGGAGCACATGGTCAGTTCCCTGGGTATTACAGGGTTTTATCAGACACAGGGTTCCCAGGTAACCTGTGCCTCCTCCCCAGGGGCCCTGCCGCCGGGAAATGGAAGACACGCTGAACCACCTCAAGTTCCTGAACATGCTCAGCCCCAGGGGCATCCACATTCCCAACTGCGACAAGAAGGGCTTCTACAAGAAAAAGCAGGTGAGCACCATCCAAGCAACTTGCTCCTCTCCCTTCTCCACTGATATAGACGAGGGAACAGGCTTCCACCTGAGTCGTCTGGCTACAGCCCCTGCTCCCGCCCCTGTCCCCTCCCCACCCACCACACCCAAGACCTGAGGGGCTTCACATGAGTGTCTTCTCACCATCCATGACTCCTTCCCAACTCGAAGAGCAGTGTAAAGCCTCCTGGGACCCCTTTACTAGCCGTGGAGGGACCAGGACATGTTAGCATTGCACCATGGAGGGACATTTTTTATCAGCAATTGTAGAGAATTTCCAAGAAGCCTGATGTGATGTCCTACGGCAGGAAGCTTCTTCTGAGGTCCCATGTCGGACCCTTGTACGCCCATGCCTTCCTGATGGTGCCCAGCTGTACAGGATCAGTCACATGGGAGATGTGTTCATCTGAAGGCACAGCGAGTGCACCTGTGTAGATTTCAGATCATGTTCTGACAGCATCTCACCTGACTTTTTAGTGGGACAACTAGCACAGTACCTACAGAATTAATCACAGAACAGCACAGCCATGTTCAAAGTGTTGGTAGTAGTGACCTCGATCAGAGGGCCCCATCCTGTTCAGTGATTACTGAACAGGTCTCTTTGGCCTTTTTGTATATTTCTATTAATCACTTACTTAGCAGACTTACCCTGAGAAGGTACCACATACACAGCTCAGGGCGTACTCTGAAAGATCCAGATGTGACAAGCACAGGGAAGATGGGGCATTGTCATGCCTCCCCCATTCAGCAGATAGACTTTGCAGGGCCAGCAGGGTCCAGCGTCCACCCCTGTGAGACCCTGAAGGACACAAAACCACCAGGACCCCTCGCTTTGGGGGGCACTCACATCCACCCATCACGGTCCCAGACACACACTGTGCACACAAGGCCTTGATCAGTTGTGCTTTCTGAGGGTAGCAGAGACCGTGCTGGGAAGCCATCCTGGGTGCTGACCACCTGCCCCATTGATAGGACCCCCAAGGCAGGGCCTCCTCAGGGCTCATTTAATCGGTGCTCTGCCTGCAGTGCCGCCCTTCCAAGGGCAGGAAGCGGGGTTTCTGCTGGTGTGTGGACAAGTACGGGCAGCCCCTCCCGGGCTTCGACGAGAAGGGGAAAGGGGACGTGCAGTGCTACAGCATGGAGAGCAAGTAGACTGTGGCCATGTAAGTGCTGGGGACTGGCAGATCCACGGGGGCCCAAGACCTGGCCCTGGTGGGAGGGGACACCTGTAGATCCCAGGGGGTGGTGGCCCAGAAGCTGCACTGGCCTGGAGGACAGTCCTACACACAAGACAGAGCTCTCAATCTGCCCAGACAAGAATAGGAAAGAGGGTCTGTGGCCAGGTTGTCTGAGAGACACCTCACATGCATGCTCCCACTAGGCTCTTCTGTCCATGGAATTTTCCAGGCAAGAATACTGGAATGGGTTGCCATTTCCTTCTCCAGGGAATCTTCCTAACCCGGGGATCGAACCCACATCTCTTGCATTTCCTGCATTGCAGGTGGATTCTTTACCACTGCGCCACCTGGGAAGAGACACTTTGCTTCATTTTAAAGAACTTACAACACTTAAACATTCTTACACATGCAGTGTAAGATTTCCAACGTTAAGCTTTTCCCCCACGAGCCTCATGGTTCGTTTAATCTCACAGTAAATTGTTTTCATCCAAAAGCACTTGTTGAAAGAATGAGTTTCTAAAAGATGGTAGCATTTTTTTTTTTCTGGTAAAATACTTTACAGCTATCCTGAGTCAGTGACTAGTATCATTTTAATATAAAGTTTACTTAAATCTAATATGAATGGAGACAGGAATGGCAACCCACTCCAGTATTCTTGCCTGAGAAATCCCATGGACGGAAGAGCCTGGCGGGCTACACTCCATGGGGTCGCAAGAGTTGGACATGATTTAGTGACCAAACCACCAGCACCACCAAACATAAAATTGGTCTTATCCTAATTATACTCTGGTGACACTCTTAAGAGCCACAGAAAAATCAGATCAGTAAGATGAAAGTGTATCTGATTGTAGTATAAAATACTGCTTTTAATGAAAGATCTTATCAAAGATTAGTTAGTATCACTTAAAGCCCATGTCGCACAGAGTCAGACACGACTGAAGCGACTTAGCAGCAGCAGCAGCAAAGCCCATGAGTCATACTTAATACTGCACTATCATAGAACAAAACTTCTCAAGCAACAGGTACCAGCCCCAGGTTTTAGCAATGATGGGAACAATGAACATGTTTTTGGTTTAACTTTTTGTTGAACTTTTGTTTTCAGGCTTTATGAAAGGTTTCCTTTGCAAACTAGTGACTGGTTTTGACTTGTGATTTCCTTGATTTTTGAGCAAGCTCATTAATAAATGAATCATTTTCTAAAAAAAAAATATGAAAATGAAATTTCAAACCATCGTGTGAAAGAATAAAATCATATTTCATTTTGTTTTCTTTTCATAACTGAGAGCCATTGGGAGAAAAAAAGAAATATATTTCATGGTCTCAAGACAAATTTAAGTAAACAGAAGAAAATGTCATTTTTAGTGGTCAGTTCTGTTTCCTTGCAAGTTAAAAAAAAAAATTGTAATTTTAGGGCGACTATGTTAGTGGACATCGTGGGCATCTCATGGAGCTCTCTGCTTCATTAAAAAGTACAGGGTGAGCCCCTGCCCTGCCAAATGTGTGGGTGTCATGCCTGTTATCCCAGGGTGGGCGTTGAGCCCTTTTGATTTTGGGGAGATTTATTTCAACACATTCCTTTTTCTTTCTGTTTTAGTTAATGTGGAGCTCAAATATGCCTTATTTTGCACAAAAGACTGCCAAGGACATGATCAGCAGCTGGCTACAGCCTCGACTTCTATTTCTTTTTGTGGTGAATTGATTTTTTTTTTAAACCAAAGTTTAGAAAGAGATGTTTGAAATACCTAGTTTTCTTCCACATGGTGAACCTGGCATCTTTCCACTTTCCAGTAGTCAGTGAAACGCAGTTTGATTTTTCTCGTTGCTTCCTATAAAAATACTTGTAAGCTCAAGCACAGTGCAGCCGTAGCTCACGCTGCCCTGGGACCCTCCCCACCTGTTCACCACAGCCAACCCCTCCACTTCATGCCTTAGCAACGGGTGTTGCTCATGTAGACTCGCTTCGTCTGCACTTGTAAGACAAGACAAGGCCTCATCAAGAAGAGGAACGCCCTGTCCTTTACCGCCTGCCCATCCCGACACACCCACCCGGGGCTACCGGGGCCAGGGGTCCCTGGACCAAGAAGATATTTTATATCTTCAAGGGGCCTGCACTGCTTGGAAACAAGTGGAGAGAATCAAGTGGAATCTTGTTTGGGGAAAAAAAAAATGACAAGAATGTTCTAGGGAACTCTGGAAACCAACAAAGGCGGGGATTTCTGACCCTTCTTTGTCAGGCAGCTTTCTGAAGACACGGGCTTTGCTGAAGCCCCATAGGGCAAGGGGGCAGGGCGACTTGCCAGAGGCATCACAAGTAATAGCCTGGCTCTCCAGATGACTGCGGAAAACAGTGTTTTCCCACTCAGCCATTCAAGAGCAAGTTTATTCTTGAAGATAAGCTCCTTGAAGGCAAAAAAGGTTTCTTTTCATCTCTCCTCTTTTGTCCTCCTTGGCACAGTATAAAAAATAATCATCCTATATAACCTGGAAGACGTGTAGCTTGTTGGGGAGCTGGTCAGGGACGCTGGGAGCATAGAGATTCGCCCTTGCTTGGTGCACTTGGACTTCCTCCTTTTCTTCCTAAGTCACAAGTACACATGGAGTACCCTCTTCATGACTGTTCACAGTGTATACGTCATTGTCCAAATATGATAGCACCTATACTAGATAATCCTAGATGAGTTGTAAGCATTGCTAGAGAATATAAACACAGCCACGACCGAGGGAGGGGGCTTGTGCATGGGGCTCGGCCACTATCCCAGGGGGCGCCCTCCCAAGTCTGCAAGAGAACAGGGAGGGGTCCCTGGCCACCCCCTGCAGCCTCTGGTTGGATCCACGCTGCACACAGCCCTCCTGGAGAACACAAAGGGATCTCAAAGATGTTCCGCCTACCTATTAGCTTTCCTTTATTTTTTTAATTAAGTTTTTGAGAAAAAAAAAAGTATTTTTGAAAAGTTTGTCTTCCAATGTATTTATAAATAGTAAATAAAATTTTTACCATAAAGAAATACCCCTTCCTCCAGTTTTGTGTTACTAACTAACCAGAGGGCAGTGGTGTTCCGGCTATAGTTGGAACTTTCCAACTTTACCTGCTTGCGTCTCTGGCACGAGAACCCAAGGAGCCACCCCAGGGCTTTGCTGGTTACCCATGGGGGTGCTAGGTCATGCCTGCAGTGAGCTGCTGGTTCCAAGAGACCAGATTGTTGACCTGAGTGACCACCTGACCCTCATGGCCTTTAGATTGTACCCCCTGTTGTCCTGTCTGTCACCACTCCGGGCAGCCTTCCTGGCTGAGCAGAAAGCAGGGAACACTCTGGAGCGTTCACCGCACATCCTGTCCTGTGATCCGCTCAGCCAACCCCTCTCTGGTCTGGAGAAGGGAGTGGATGCGGCCAGAAAGGGATAGAAACCCCAGGAGACACTGGGCGGGGTTCCAGGGTCTCGGACCCCTCTCCGCAGCCTTGGAACAGTTGCCCCTTGTCATAGAGCCTCTTCAGGCAAAGTTCTGAGCCTGTGACTTCTGGGCATCAAAGGATGAAATGCACATCAAGGAATCTCCTGTTTAGAACCGTAACTGACCTGTTAGTAGAACATCTAAGGGGGCCCTTTATCACAGAGCTGTGTGTGCTGAGCAGAGAGCTCTGTGGGTGCTCTGGGCACCGAAGGTGTGGAGGTGGTCCTGGGGACCTGGGCAGGAACCTGGCAGGCCCTTTGGAGCCACTATGAGCTGTGAGCTGCACAGGATGCTGACTCTATAAGCCCTCTGGGCTTGTCTTGGAAGCCCCCAAATCACGTGCCCTTTCTTACCTTCATTCTCCACCTCCTTCCACACCTGTGATCACCTTTACTTCCAAATGCTCTCCTGCCACGTCCAGTAAGCACGTGAATTGCACCCACCTGGTTCTTCCCCATACCTTCCCTTCCTCAGTCACCGAGGTAGACCTTCCACCCTCAGGCTTCAGCTTTCACCAGCCCTGAGTGCAGGTCCCCAGCCACCACCCCCAAGGGCACAAGGAAATGAGTGATGGGGCTCTCTACTCACCAGGGCCAAGGCCAAGTGGTTGCTATGACAACACCTTACCAGGATTCAACCAGAAAATCAACACACTAGGAAAATCTCAATCACTGATGCTGACGTGGGTGTCATGAAATGGGGCTTCTCTGATGAGGCAACTTGTCCAGAGTCATTTTCTCATGTGGTCCAAACTTGAACCAACCATACTTGTACAGAAACTTAGCAGAAAGGCCCAATGGAATGTGTCCAGAGACCACTACGACATTTTAAACTGAAATAACCTCTGTAGAAAGGAATATTATGCCACTACTAAAATGTTTTTTATGTTAACAAGACATAAAAATGCTCATGGTGAAGTAAAGGAAAAGCAGAATGCAATTATATTATGTATACACACACACAACTGAATGGAAACACACCCAGATGGTAACCTGGTTATTCTTTGAATGTAGATAATGTCCTTATTTTATTTCTATTTCATTACAATTTCAACAACTTCCATAGTGAACATGAATGAATTCCTTTTATTTACCAGAGTATCCTGCTGTGGTGTGGGGGAGGGGTGGCCCACTGCCCAGGAAGGCATCTGCTCCCAAAGTTGGGGGTGGGGTGTCTGCCCCCCATCTCAGGCTCCCACTCCCACAACCCCAGCCCAGCCACACCCCCAGCATTGAGAATGGCCTGGCTTCCTCTCCCAGCCCCACATTCCACCAGTAATGTTGTCCACGTTTTCTATCCTAGAACCGCCTGTATGCAGAGAACAAAACCCAGGATCGCTGCTCTTGTAGACAAACAGTAAACAAGACAAAGCAAGTGGGCTGTGCAGCCGGTGGGGAGTGAGTGCATAGGAACACAGGGGGATGAGTAAGGTCCAAGGCATCATTGCTGCTGTTTTCCCTTCCCTTTGTTACCAGCTTGGGTCCTTGGACTCCTTAATCAAGAGAAATTGATAAGAGGCCTGATGAGAAATTCAGGTTGGGGCTCCTGCGGCAGCACTAGGGTGTGAGAACAAGTAACAAGGGTCCTTGCTGCCTTCCTGAGATGGGTCAGAGGAGTGGGGTGAGCCTGTCCCTTAAATGGAATAAGGTTAGGGGCCAATAGGTGGGCTGGAGGGATGGCTTAGGTGGTCCGGCCACCCCCTTGGTGTGCAGGGATCATGTGCAGTCCCCCACTTTTGCTCCCAGAACCTCAGAAATGGCAGCTGGGTTTTGGCCTTTTTGTATCTTGTTCAGTCACTCAGTCATTTCTGACTCTTTGCGACCTCATGGACTGCAGCACGCCAGGCTTACCTGTCCTTCACCATCTCCTGGAGCTTGCTCAAACTCATGTCCGTTGAGTTGATGATGACATCCAACCATCTCATCCTCTGTCGTCCCCTTCTCCTCCTGTCTTCATGCTTTCCCAGCTTCAGGGTCTTTCCCAATGAGTCAGCTCTTCGCATCAAGTGGCCAAAGTATTGAAGCTTTGCTTCAGCGTCAGTCCTTCCAATTCAGGATTGATCTTTAGTATTGACTGGTTTGATCTCCTTGCAGTCCAAGGGACCCTCCAGTCTTCTCCAGCACCACAGTTCAAAGGCATCAATTCTTCAACACTCAGCCTTCTTTATGGTCCACCTGTCACACCCATACATGACTACTGGAAAAACTGTATCTTTGACTAGACAAGCCTTTGTTTTCAAAGTGACGTCTCTGCTTTTTAATACGCTAGGTTTGTCATAGCTTTTCTTCCAAGGAGCAAGTGTCTTTTAATGTCATGGCTGCAGTCACTGTCCGCAGTGATTTGGAGCCCAGGAAAATAAAGTCTGTCCCTGTTTCCATTTTTTCCCATCTATTTGCCATGGGGTGATGGAACTGGGTGCTATGATCTTATTTTTTTGAAATGTTGAAATTTAAGCCAGCTTTTTCACTCTCCTCTTTCACCTTCATCGAAGAGGCTCTTTAGTTAGTTACTCTTTGCTTTCTGCCATTAGTGTGATATCATCTTCATATCTGAGGTTATTGTTATTTCCCCTGGCAATCTCAGTTCCAGCTTGTGATTCATCTTTAATTTCTTTCGAAGCTATTTTGTAGTTTTCAGAATACAAAGTTTGTATTTCTTTTGTTAAATATACTACTAAGTATTTCATTCTTATTAACACTATTCTTAATTTCATTTCTTGATTGTTGCAAGCAATTAATTTTTATATATTGACTCTGTACCATTAGTTCTAATCATCTTTTAGTGGATTCCTTAGAATTTTTTATGTTTAAGATCATGTCATCTTCAAACAGATGTAGCTCTACTTCTTCCTGTATCTAAATGCTTATATTTCTTTCTCTTGCCTAACTTACCTGACTAGCACCTCCCGCACAATGTAAGCCAAGTCATGAGAGCAAACATGCTTGTCTTGTTTCTGATTTTAGGGGAAAAGCATATAGACTTTCACCATTAACCATGATGTCAGCTGTGGTGTTTTCCAAGATGCCTTTTGTCCGCTTGAAGAAGTTTCCTTCTGTTCCTAGTTTGTCCAGTGTTTTTATCATGAAAGGATGTCGTATGCATGCATGCATGCTAAATCGCTTCAGTCATGTCCGACTCTGTGCGACCCCATAGACAGAGGCCCACCAGGCTCCCCCGTCCCTGGGCTTCTCCAGGCAAGAGTACTGGAGTGGGTTGCCATTTCCTTCTCCAATGCAGGAAAGTGAAAGTGAAGTCACTCAGTCGTGTCAGACTCTTAGCAACCCCATGGACTGCAGCCTACCAGGTGCCTCCATCCATGGGATTCTCCAGGCAAGAGTGCCGGAGTGGAGTGCCATTGCCTTCTCCCTGAAAGGATGTTGGATATCATCAAATACTTTTTCTGAGCCTATTGAGATGATCTGTGGGGTTTTTTAATTTTATTTGTATGGTTTATTACATTAGTTGATTTTAGGATGTTAAAACAACCATGCCTTCCTGAGGTAAATCCCACGTGATTATGGTGAATGATTATTCTAACACATTGCTGGACTTAGTTTGCTAGTATTTTGTTGAGAATTTTCATGCCCATAGTCACAGGAGATTTGGGGCTATAGTTTTCTTGTGATGTCTTTGTCTAGTGTGGAATCAAGGCAACTTTTATGAATGTAGGCTCATAAAATGAATTTAGAAGTGTTCTCCCATCTTCTAAATTTTGGAAGAGTTTGTAAAAAATTTGTAGTCTTTAAATGTTTGGTAGAATTCTTCAAAGAAGCCATCTGGGTCTGGGCTTTTACTGATAGGCAGTTTTTTCTTTTCCTAATTCAATCATTTCTCTTGTTACAGGTCTAATCAGATAGTCTAATTCTTCTTGTGTCTGTTTTGGTAGTTCATGTGTTTCTAAAATGTTTCCATTTCATCTCAGTAATCCAATTTGTTAGTGTACAGTTGTTTATAGTATTCCTTTATAATCCTTTTTATTTTTGTAAAATCAGTGGTCAGGCCACCTCTTTCATTTCTGATTCTACTTATTGGAGTCTTTTTTCTTGGTCAGAAGAGCTAAAGATTTGTCAATCATGTAGATCTTTTCAAAGAACAAGTCTTGATTTCACTGATTTTTCTCAATTGATTTTCTATTCTCTATTTATTCATTTATTTCCCTCTAATCTTTATTATTTTCTTGCTTCTGCTAGATTTATATTTGGTTTCACCTTCCTTTTCCAGTGTCCTAAAGTTTTTTGAGATTTTTTTTCTTAATAGGGGCATGTCCAGCTATAAATTTCCTTCTAAGCACAGCTCTAGCTGCTTTAGATTTGAGGGAGTCCCAAGCTCAGGAAGTAGGGGCGTGTTATCCCAATTTAGACCCATAGAGTCAAAAGCATGAAAACCAGGGGGAGGTTCCATTTGTACCTTCTTCCTCTGCTAGCTGTGAGCACTAGGAGCAGCAGCACTCCAGAACTGACGCACCCACAGAAACCATCCTGTTAATAATGCTTATGGCCTGGATCAGACATGGAAGAGTTTCCAAACACATCTGGGGCAGAGGTCCTTCTATCCCGCCAAGGAGCTGTCCCCAGAGCCAATGTCCTCAGACACCTGTGTGCACCCGTGGGACTTGCTGTTGTGACTCCATTCTCCACACATGGGTGCACAACTTCTACCAGTGAACAGAGAGAGCTGCCCTGTGTATCAACAGGACTGACCCAAGGGAGCTGCTGAGAGGTTGCTGGAGAATCAGATGGACACAACAACAAGAAAAGATGCAGTAGGGGTACTGAAATCGTGAAGGACCCTTAACTCAGATTCCCTCACAAATGCCCATCAACTCCTGATTCGTTTGAGAGAAACTGGAGCTAGAAATATGAGACACGGTGGCCAGTTATGCCTGATCCATGAGAGCATGTTCAAAAGCCTTGGAACTGGACAGGGCTGGGCCCCGCATCTAAGACCATATTGATACTTCTATAGTTTAACTGAAACTTTCAATTAAACACCTAAGCAAGGTGGATGAAAGCCCCCAACTTCGGCTTAGATGAGGACCTCTATAGGCACTGCTGTGAAGGTACCTTCAAATTTAGAGTTGAGTCCTTTCAGTTTTGCCCAGAAGATACCTCCCACACGTCATGGGAAAGGAAGTCCACCTTTCCCCAGCTCTGCTCCCGAGTCAGGCCCTCAAGCTGGGTCCTACAGGGGTTTCATGAGAGCTGAAGTGCTGAGAATGCTTCCACTGCCATTGTGGGATAATGGTGACCACGATGCTGTACACTTTTACCAGGGTGGGATGAGGCTATCTATGGTTGACTCACATCAGACTGACTGGTACAGTTTAAATGATGAGTCTGAGAGCTGAGTTCACAGGGAGAACTGGGGACCAGGCAGAGGGAGGGTAGCAGACATGGGGTCAGAGAGTGAAGGGGCAGACCCAAGATGGGGAGCCCAGACCAGGTAGGGACCTGGTGGGATCCTCTAGGAGGGATGAGATGCCCATCCAGAGGAGACAAGGAAGGAGCAGTCAGCAGGGCAGGCAGGAATGAGGAAGGGGTGGTATCAGGAAAAGCAAGCAGAGAATAGTTAAAGAAAGAAATCCACAAAACAGAAGACTCACGCTGTGAGCTCAGGGCTTAGTCAGGCAGACAGAGGGGCAAACAGTGCCATCATGGAGGACACCACTGGAGCCTGCAGAGGACAGGGTCTGGGCAGAGTCAGGGAACAGACAGGCGAGGGGGAGGTTAAGGAAGTGATTCTATCTTGCACTGAAGATGGGAGAGGCCTGTTTTCAAGAGGAAGGGGAAGAGCTAGTGGAGAGGTTAGGGCTTGCAAAGGGAAGGGTGCCCTGGACAGAGGGGTGGGCAGAGCAGACCTGCCAGCTGGGGTAACAAGGATCCTGCAGACTGTAATCACCAATGCTGCACAAGGAAGGGGCAGGATGGAGGACGGAAGGAATTCAGGAAGGACGAAGACGTTATGTTCAACCAATGTCCACCACAGTAGCAATGTTCCAGGGTGGGACATTTATTCCAATGTTTACACTGTGTTCCCATGTTTGACAATATATCCAATGCATATTTTAACATTTAATGACATCATCACATGTAACTTTGACTACGTAATCAACATTTAAGTTTCCCTGCCAATTTATGCTAGACACGGTAAATAAAGTAAATCATTCTTACATGCAGCTTAAACATCCTCCATTGAACCACTTGAAAAAAATCATTGCTATTTGCTAGGTAGTATTTTCCTATGCTCTTTAAGACAGAAGCACAAACCCCTGAAGAGCTAAAATACAAGTATTTACATACAACATGATGGGAAGTGTTTCATGATATATAAATTAATATAACACAAGTTACTGTGTAGAAAAAATAAATTTATGGTGAATAAATAAACTACAAGTAATGTGTGGAGTATAAAACAGTAATTCCTACATATATATACATATACATCTCCCTATATAAAAGTGTGTGTGTATTTCAGAGTATAAATATACTATGTACTTAAATATTTCATGTGCAGGAATTCGATCATATTGCATCTGTTTTCAGTTCTGTAAGTTAAAATACTGTTGGCATTTGGGGTCCCCTCTGATGGCCACAGACCCCAAGATCCTCTTCCCACTCCAAGGGTAGACACACCAACAGAGCCCAGGCTCTCCCTCCAGTGACGTCTCACACTGCAAAGAGAAGGATCAAGGTCAAGAGCAGCCCCAGTGAAGCTGAGGGGGAGGGGGAGTTCCGTGCTGCCCAGCTGAGAACCAGCTGTGAGCAACTCCCCCACCCAAACTGGCTGTGACCATGACTGAGGGCAAATCCTACATCACAATGGAGACAAAGATCAAGTGCCCAGTGCAATAAGGACATCAGGTGTGTGTTGAATGGTATAGTATGTGTTCAACTGTTTGCTTCACAGCCCATACATCAGAGCTGCTGAGCCCAGAGGGAACCTGTCTGTGCATGGCAGACCTTCTCTGACAAATTCCTCATCTGTTACAAAGCACTTCCTGGTCCTCAGTTTCCTCCAAAAATATTCACAGAATCTGGGTTTCACTGAGTCTGAAAGGGCTCTTCAAAATTAGGTCTTGGTTTGTTAATCTCATTTATTATCCAAGAAACAATGCTATTGCATTGAATTAGAAAGTTCATTTATTTTCCTTTGTAGGGAGAAAAATGTGAGACGTGTGAGTAGCAGGGGCCATCCTGTGAGGAAGCACATACCTGTTTGCTGTGATAGAATCCATTCTTGTTGCAGTTTGGCAGATAAAATTTGTAAAGTTTGTCTCCTGCCTTCTGCTGCTCCCTGGCTAATCTGTCCAGCACTTTGTAGAGTTCTCGCTGGCAGGGCTCCTAAAAGGATAAATTGACATTGGGATAAAGGACAGTGTATTGTCAGCCTCAAGTGGAGGTGGGGAGTGAATGCAGAAGGTTTTGTGTGGGCTCTGAGCACAGGCCTGGACCCGCCTTCCCTGGGCCTCACTCTCTCACCTGTAGAAGGAGGGTGGCTAATCTCTGTCCTGAATTGTTAACATAAAAGATGGGAACCCCATGCCCTCCCCCCTGAACATTTGCTAAGCACCTAAAGGAGTCAAGAGCATCACTAACCCCATGAGCTCTCCGACTCTCCTGCCTCCCCTCCCCACCATGGATAATTCTGCCACCAGTCATCTGGGCACAACTTTGTGAAAGGAGGACTTAGTAGCAGAGACTTGTAAACTTTGTACAACTTTCCTCTACCAGGTTAGTTCACATAAGCCAAATTCTTTGAGGATTAAGGCATTCATTTGAACAATGTGAAATAAGGATGAACTTTTCCCTATTGTTATCATTTCCAGATGAAACTCTGAAGTGCCTAGAAAACAGTTCAATCCTCCACTTCTCTGATGATGCACGTTTGCAGTTGTTTTTGGTTTCACAAAAGAACCGTCACTCCAACTCTGATTCTTTGTCGCCCTCAAGTGGTAGAACTGAAAACAGACACCAATTAAGATGCCACCTGGAGTTTGTGTTTAATGGGGACAGAGTTTTCATTTGGGAAGATGAAAAGGTTCTCAAGATGGACAGTGGCGACAGTGGCAGAATAATGTGAACGCATTTAAAGCCACTAGACACTATACTTTAAGATGGTTAAAGGGATAACTTTTGTGTTATGAATATTTTAACACAATTTCTTAAAAGTGGGGAAGAAGATGCGACAGAAGAGGAAGATAAGAACAGCTTAGTGCTCTTTAGACTCTGCTAGTCTGACACCCTTATTTTAGAGATGCGCTCAGAGACATGAAGTAATGCATGTAAAGTTGCACAGCATGGACTGCATTTTCTTTCTATCCAGCAGGTTCCTTTGTTGAAACAGAAATGTCTGCTAGGCTTTGGGGAAGTATGTGCTTCTCGCCAGGGCTCAGGACCAAACTGGCAGGGCCCAGCAGGTTCAAGCTAGAGGTTCCACCTGCTTCAAGGATCTCACCTTCCACTTCTTGATGTCACTGATCTCAAGAGTCCTCAAGCTCTCATAATTACTGATGGCATTCCAGAGGATGGGCAGGTCCTCACTGGACTCAGCCATCAAGTGGAAATTGTCCAGAAGCTGCTCCTGAGTTATCTCTGAGCTCTCCGGGGACACATTCTCTGGGCTGGTCGTGTCTTTTGTATCTGAAAATGGAAAAACAAAAGCCCATGATCCCCCCTCACTGAAGCATCTGCATTTGTGACCCCCTGAAGTTGTTCCCCTTTCCACAAAACCAGATGGGAACAGGATGGGCATACTGACCCAGAGTTTTGCCTACTTCCTTTTTAAAGGAACTTTTAGTGGTTTGGGGATAGAAGGGTAACCCAACAGCAATACCAAAGGCAAGAGTGCCCTGTGATTCTGCTTCTAATGTAGCCTAATGCACATTTGTCAAAGCCTGGGAAGAGCCCTGAGAAAGCCATGGATTACAGTTCAAATGGAGAAGGAAATGGCAACCCACTCCAATATCCTTGCCTGGAGAATCCCATGGACAGAGGAGCCTGGTGGGCTATAGCCCATGGGGTTGCAAGAGTCGGACATGACTTAGAGACTAAACCACAATTCAAATCCTCACCCCATTCTCTTCTTTCCCATCCATAAAATGGGCATTTTAGTAATTCCCTATGAATAGGTGGTAGGGTTCATTCAGAGGTGGGGTCTAGACTGCAGTTCTACTCTCTTCTTTTCCAGGGACTCTGCCTTCCCACAGTCAAAGTGGCTTCTTTGCAACCCTGGGAAGAGGAGAGAGGGTCACCAGATTTCATGCAGAGAGTCCTAAGGTTTGGGTTTGGTACATGGACAGAATGGTGAGAACTGGCTCTCCTGTGGGACTCCCTTGGAGTGGGGGTGCCCTATCCTTTGAGGGCCACGGAGATGACTCCATTTCATCAACTCTAAAGGCAGAGAAGCAGAAGAAAAACCACCTCCCCTCCAGCAGATCCCCATCAGGACAAAGAGCCACAGAATGGCTTCAAGAATCACAGAACCACACTGGACACACAGCTGCCGGGACAGGGAGGTAGGGAGAGAGGGTAAAGAAGAGGGGTATTCCCTCTGCTTCCCACTACAAATAAATCACTGCTAAATTCGGGAAAGCTCTAACTGTCAAGTTCTGAGCAGGTGGCACACACATCAAACACCGTTTTTCTATGGCAATGAATGCAAGTGATGTTTTTAACCCAAACTTTGACATTACGTTCTGTAAACATCTGGTAAGCACATAACGGTCTGCACAGGGCGTATATTACAGAGGACATTCCAAACACTTCCCAGGAGGCCAGCAGAATGGGCTCCCACTGCACGACTTCTGGAAAATGGCAAAGAGGAGAGCCGGGGCACCTGGAGTGGCACCCACTGCCTGGGCATCCCCATGGCCTCCCTCCTTTCTCCTGTCCAGGTTTCTATAGATCAGTGGTCTGCCAAGGGGGGTCTGGGCTCCCCTCTCCAACTCTCTCACCCAGTTGTGTGTGTCCTCCCTAATCCTGAGCGCCCCTGCTGGACCACACAACAATAGGGTTCATCTGGGCGACTTCCCTGCTTTGGCTGCAAGCTCTGAGCCTGGCTGGGTTTGCTCTCTACTGGCTTTGGTGGAGCACCCTTCCCTACCTTGCCC
This sequence comes from Tragelaphus eurycerus, assembly GCA_935064755.1. NCBI lineage: Eukaryota > Metazoa > Chordata > Mammalia > Artiodactyla > Bovidae > Tragelaphus > Tragelaphus eurycerus. Next base: position 19,644,500 of record CAKXYN010000002.1, on the reverse strand, counting down.
GAGCCTCCTATCCCATCTGTCCCAGGGGAGGAACCCAGGTGGTACCTGTGGCCTCATCGCTGGGCGTGGTCATACAGGCGCCCTGGCCTCGGGTGAGGGCGTGCAGGGGCCTCGGCTCCCCTGGGAGGGCGCGGCAGCTGAGCCCACGAGCGCAGCGAGCAGTGGCCACGCCGCATGCAGCTCCGAGAGGCAGGGCGCACATCGGGCAGCAACCGCAGCCCGCGGACCGGCTGAGTTCCGGGCAGGAGGCGGGCACCGGCGGGCAGAGCGCCAGCCTCTCCGCGGAGCAGGGCGCACAGCGCCAGGGTTGGGGAGCGCCGACCGTCGCGCCGAGCTGAACGGCCAGCAATAGCAGAAGCGGCCAGGCTCGGACAGCAAGGACTCCGGGCATCGCCAGCGGTGGGTGGCAGACAGGAACCGACGCTCGCTGGGCTGTAGGGGCGGTTCGGTTGGCGGATGCTGCCTGAGTGGTGGCGGTGGCGCAGGAGCGGTGGCTGATGCTCGCCGAGCACCGCGTGCGCCTTTTGAAGGGCACGGGCTGGGCCACCTCAACCAGCGGTTAATGATTGGCAGTGCCGCGTGCTCTAGGGCAGTGTTCAAAATAAGTTTGTTTTGTTTGTACGTGCACAGCCCTGCGCAAACCGTGGGTGGAAGGAGGGCAAACGGTCCACGTTTCAGACTGTGTTTGTCCTGTTGTTAAGGTTCAGACCTGGAGCCAAAGTGCAATTTCAGCCAAGAGCGCACAGCCACGTGAAGGATGGATGACGCTTGCTTGTTTTGTTCAAGGGATGTCTTCAGGTTGGGCCTGCCAGTGCTCCCTGGACGACCTAGGGAAAGCAGGAGAGATGAGTGGGACAGGGCCAGCCCACTGGCCAGTTTTCAAGTGGGGAAATCAAGGCCCAGGAAGAGGAAAGAGCACTTTGAACCTAAGCTTTGAAAGCCTTGTCTCTCAGTAGCAAAGCCGAACTGTTTCTGCTTCTGCAGGAAAAAGAGGAACAGGCCCCTCAGCTGCTGTCTTTAGAGCCTTTCTCAGGAGGAAAGAAGGAAGGCAAGGGACAGTACCTCCCAGGACTGATGCCCAGCTCCGCAGTCTCACCACAGCCCCCAAAGCCCAGTTAACAGAGCTTCCAGAGAGTAGAGGGACACAGAGCCATTAAGAGAAGGGCTGAGGACTTCCCTGCTGGTCCAGTGGTTAAGACTCTGCACTTCCATTGCAGAGGGCACCTGTTCTGTCCCTGTTTGGGGAACTAAATTCCCACACACCACATGGCATGGCCAAAAAAAAATTAAGTTAAAAAAAAGAGAGACAGGGCGGAGGCTAAGTAACTGAGCACATACCCCAGTTTCCTCTGCCTTTCAGCCTCAGATCAGATTTTAATCAGGAGTCGATGTTCATGGCTTTCTCTTTCGTTAAAATTCCTGTCTCTAGTTATCCTCTTAGATAGAAAGAAAAATGTCACTGTAGCTTCAGAGACAGTGAGAAATGGGCCTGCTCCCATCCAGACACCAGGCACTCTCTCTGGCACCCAGTCCTTGGAAACCAGGTAGCTATTGACAAGAAAAAGTCAGTTCTATTTTTACTGAGATAAAAATCTCCAAGGTCTGTAAGATTAGGCAAGTAAAATTTCCAAGGCAGGTAAAAATAGGAAGGCACAGAATATGCTATTGTTTGTGCACAAACAAGTAAAGTGAATGTGTGTGCCATTGTGATTTTAAATGTATGGACTATTTTAAGAAGAATGTGCAAGAAATTGGCCCGCCTTGCAGGGGAAGGTGCGAAATTAGGTGACCGAGGGAAGAGACTGGTCTTCCCGTCACACTCTTTTTGGGAAGCCCCATCTCAAGAAGAACCAAGTTAAAATTAATTTACTAGATCTTCTTCCAGCCACTTCACTGGCTCCTTGGCCCTCACCAAGTTACTTGCCTTGTGTTCTGCCACTACTATATCAATAAATTGTCATACACACACTTCTCCTTGCCCCCAGCATCTCCTCAACAACAACAAAATTAAGGTTGGCGGGGGAAAAAAATTGCAATTGGAACTTCACAGTCATTTTGGTCATATTTTTACAGTTTCTGGTTCAGGAGCTGACAACAGTTCTGAGTTTTATAACATTATTTTTGAGGTGAGTTCCTAAAGGATTTTATTTCCCCCAAAGAATCTGTGCTCTGAATTTTCTCATTGACCTCCTCAATGCAAAATCAGAGTACCCACTTGAAACCTATTTCTAAAGCAGGCTTAGAAACACAGACATTGAGAATGGACATGTGGACACAGTGGGGAAGGTGGGATGAATTGGGAGGCTGGGATAATAGGAACCTGCTATAAAGCACCGGAAGCTCAGCTTGGGGCTCTTTGATGACTAGAGGGGTAGGATGCCAGTAGGGTGGGAGGAGGTCCAAAAGGGAGGGGATATATGTATGCATAGGGCTCATTCACTCCATTGTACAACAGAAACTAACACAACATTGTAAAGCAATTATATTCCTTCTTTTTTTTAAGAAATGTCTTCTTAATGACACGCATGAAAGAGAGAATCATACAGTAAATATCTGGGGCCTGCCTACTGTGTGCCTGGCAGTTTGCCAGCCCTGGACAGTTCACCCAGTTGTGCATTTGCCCAGTGAGATCCCTCCCTCCCTCTCTGAGGTCTCAGTCACCCTGCACGTAGTGGAAATTCCACGGAAATTCCTCTGCTGGCTGATCGATTTCCCAAACATTTCCCCGGCTTGCCTCATAGCAGCAGTAAACCAAATGGCCATCAACCCAGAGAGAGAGGTCTCCCTGCTCCCGACCCCATCAACACAAATGGACAGGGCCCTTCCTTGAGGCCTGTGCAGGCCATTTGTCCCTCTGTCCTGTGAGGATGAGCTGCCCTCCCCTGGCAGTTGCGAGGTGGCTGCTCCTGTGCTCATTTCTGGGTGCATCCTGGATGCCAGGTCCCACTGCCCACTGGCCAGCATCCACAGCCAGGACAGGCCTTCCATGCCCCCTGTGGTCTGACTCCCAGGGTCTGGCCTCTGTTAGCATGAGGAGGCACTCCTGCCAGAGGCCCTGAGATATAGAGTGGGCCAGAGAGGGAACCTCTCCTTAAGTGTTGTAGCCTAGGAACCTCAATCCACCTCCCATCTTCTCAGCCCTGCAAACCCCTGTTCATTTTCCAGGTCTCCCCTTCCCACACCCATGACAAAAAAAAAAGAAAATTACTGTCATATCTTCATGACTTTCTTCTTGCTGTTCTCCATGCTCAAATTTTCCTCATGCCCCCACCCACATCTGCCTATCACCCTCATCTTCCTGGCATTAGTCCTGCTCTTCCTGACACCCAGAACTCCTTCCTGCCCCTTTTCCATCCTCCAAGGCCCACCTGAAGCTCCTCTCCCCTGAGACGCTTTCTGCCCCCCTCTGCACTTCCAAAGAGTGTGATAGTGGGTTACAGGGATACCAAAGAGCTACATAAACCTGCACTTACCCGTGTGCCTCCTGCCAGACTGGGTGGGCAGGGGACAGGCTCCCAGAGGCCCCTGCCCCATCCATACCTGGGACACTAACAAATGGCCCAGCCCATCCTCCCAAGGACTGTAGAATCCAACAGCCAGGCTCAACTGGAGGCAGGGCATGGAGAGCAGAGAGTGGTGGGGGAATGGGGAGCTGTGACTTCCTATACGTGCACTGTGTGTACCTGGCACCAGGCTGTGCTTGCCAGAGTTGGCAGGGGTCCTCCCCAGGAGCCCTAGAAGTAGGGCTTATTGCACCAGCAGGAGGGAAGCCCCCTTTGCCCAAATCAAAGCTGGCATCCTTCATGCCAAATCACATAGAGACACTTGATGTAAGGAAGGGTCAATACTGTCTGTGCCTACAAGGGCAACTGGGAGTGTATCGGGGCGGGGGGGGGGCACAGGGGTGAAAAGCAGGTTTAGGGGTACATGTGGGAAGTTTTCAGAGCTGGCTGTGGAATTTGTATTTTATCAATTAGGCAAATGCCAAAGATGCCTTGCAATCCACTTCCCTACCTGCCATTGTAAATTCTCTGCCTGCAGAGAAAAGGAAACCACTGTTCCCATTGCAGAAAAGCAAAGGAGCTCACATAATCCAGGCAGTCTTTCCAAGTGGCCCCAGGAGATAGGACCTGAATAGGGCTGCACACAGCATCTTTGCTGATCATTTCATTACTATTTACAGCACACCATCTCTGGTTGCAGCTCCAAGAACCCATCTCTGAGAGTTTCATCAGCCCCTAACAGGCAGGCATGGGAGCCCCCCAGTAAGCCCACCTGTGCTGACACCTTGAATTTCATGTCCAGCATATTGTGTAACCTCCCTGGGCCTCAGTTTCCTTGTCTGCAAAATGGGGATAATGCAGAGGCTTGCAGAGTCAGCCCTGAACAAATGTAAGCTGTCACTCCCATTCTCAGCCACAGCGTGTATTCACAGAGCAGAGGTACTCCCTGAATGATGAAACTGTGCAGGGCCTTCCATCACCCACTGTTTCCAATTCTGCCTTCACACCACGTGCTGCTTACTCACCAGCAGCCGGAAAATTGGGCAATCCCTGCTTTGAAAAACAATGCAAAGATCAAGGGCAAAACCAGGCTTTCAAAGGGAGAGAGCGCTGCAATCCAGGGGATCCTCGAAGGGAAGTTGTTTTTAACCTGGAGGAGAAAAACAAAAAGATGTTCTGTTGTGTTCCCAATCGATCGACACACCGAATGATGTAAATCTTGCAAAGGCCTGGCCTGCTGGCCAGCCCCCAAGCGATGAAGGACACCGCTCCACAGACTGAGGATGAGTCTACTCCCCCAGCTAGTAAGTGGAAAAGTAAACCTTGCTCTTGTCACGTCAACACAGCCCAGATCCCAAACACAGGAGCTCAAACAGAATGCCCGGGCAGGGCCAGTGCCCAAGGGCCCCATGGAAAGACCAGGGTTTACTCTGCTTTGGCAGGCCACCCATCTTGCATTCCCATTTGGGGTGCCACTGGGGCTGCAATACAAGTGCCAGGCACATGGGCAGTTTTCAAGGGTGATCATTCCCCACCCTCCTCCTGCACCAGGAGCCTCAGTCGTGGTCTAGACTAGTCTCACATCACCTGAGTCTGGATAAAAATGCTTATTCTCAGCCCTCACCCAGACACTAACTCAGAACCTCTGTGGTGGGGGCTGGTCCTGTTTTCACAAGCTCTCCAGAGGACCCTGAGGCTCATTAAAGTTTGATGGCACAGGTTTAGAAGACTCCCCACATCCCACTCCCATTCAAAACCACCCCATGAGAAGCTGGGAATGGAAAGTTCTGGGGAAGAGGCAAAGGATAGAACGTTGCTGGAAGCTGGGTCCTCTGGTCTCAGTTCTACTGCTCATCGCAGACAAGCTGTGTGAGTCATTTCCAGCAAGACTTCACTGCCCTGTGTACAAAGGAAGAGTCTGCCCCAGACCCCTGCATGAGCTGTGGGAAATCGATAGCCTCTCTGCTACATTAGGCATCATATTGTGGGGTTAAGCGTTGATGGTCATTTCTTGGTGATGAGGCCTGTGGTCACATAGATGGATAAAGTGTCCATGACTTCTATGAGTAGGACAGACTGCTGCACCAGACTGGCCCCATGACATCCTTCAGTAGATCTACCTCCCCAGTTAGCCACACAAAGAACTTAATATGTCTATGGGCCCATCAAGTCAACCTCAAACATTCAGGATCCCCCTCACCAAACCCCATCCAACCAGCCCAAGGGCAGCAGGACCTCTCCCCCACACACAATGTGGCAACAATGTACTGTTTTACTCATGCCTACCAGGCATGAGGTTGCTCAACTCTACTAATTCTCTGACCTGGGCAAAGGGCAGGGACCCTGGGCACAAAAGTAGGTGATGGCCTCCTACATTACAATCTCTAGCAGTTACCCACATCAAGTGTACATCACAGGGGGAGGGGTCTCAGCCACATTAGAGAGTGAACATCTGTGGATTCCCTTACTAGGAATAAATAAGCGTTCTTTTGCTCCACACCATCTTTATCAGTTGGTATTGTCGATATCTGGATTTGGGTCATTCTAATAGTTGTGTGGTTGTATCTCTTTGTCATAATTTTCATTTCCCAGATGAAATATGAAGTGGAGCATTTTTTTCATGTGCTCAGTTACCACCTGTTTATCTTCTTCGTGGATGTGTCTTGTAAGGCCATTGACCATTATTAATGAAGTTGTTTTCTTAAGTTTTAAGGGTTCTTTTAGTACTCTTGCCTAGAAAAATCCCATGGACGGAGGGGCCTGGTAGGCTGCAGTCCACGGGGTCGCTAGGAGTAGAACACGACTGAGCGACTTCACTTTCACTTTTCACTTTCATGCATTGGAGAAAGAAATGGCAACCCACTCTAGTGTTCTTGCCTGGAGAATCCCAGGGACGGGGGAGCCTGGTGGGCTGCCGGCTCTGGGGTCGCACAGAGTCGGACACAACTGAAGCAACTTAGCAGCAGCAGCAGCATTTTATCTAACAGTCCTTTATTAGATTTGTCTTTTGCAAATATTTTCTCCCAGTCTGTGAGTTTTCTCCTCATTCTCTTGACATTTACTTTCTCAGATCCAAAGTTTTTAATTTTATTGAAGTACAGCTTATGAATTTTTGTTTTCATGTATCATGTGTTTAGTGTTGTATCTGAAAAAGCCATCACCATATCCAAGGTCATCCAGGTTTTCTCCTAGGTGTTCTTCTAAGAATTTATAGTTTTACATTTTACATTTAGTTCTGTGATCCATTTTGAGTTAATTTTTGCAAAGAATATAAACCTGTGTCTAGATTTTTTTTATTATTTTTTTGCTTGTAAATGTGTAATGGATCCAGCACCAAGTGTTGAAAAAATTGACCAACCTAGATAGCATATTCAAAAGCAGAGACATTACCTTACCAACAAAGGTTCACCTAGTCAAGGCTATGGTCTTTCCTGTGGTCATGTATGGATGTGAGAGCTGGACTGTGAAGAAGGCTGAGCACCGAAGAATTGATGCTTTTGAACTGTGGTGTTGGAGAAGACTCTTGAGAGTCCCTTGGACTGCAAGAAGATCCAACCAGTCCATTCTGAAGGAGATCAATCCTGGAATTTCTTTGGAAGGAATGATGCTAAAGCTGAAACTCTAGTATTTTGGCCACCTCATGCGAAGAGTTGACTCATTGGACAAGACTCTGATGCTGGGAGGGATTGAGGGCAGGAGGAGAAGGGGACGACAGAGGATGAGATGGCTGGATGGCATCACTGACTTGATGGGTGTGAGTCTGGGTGACCTCTGGGAGCTGGTGATGGACAGGGAGGCCTGGCGTGCTGCAGTTCATGGGGTCGCGAAGAGTCGGACATGACTGAGCGACTGATCTGATCTGATCTGATATTGTATTAGGCAGGCGGCTGCGACCGGTGCGCTAAGCGCAGGCGGCTGCGACCGGCGCGCTAAGCGTGGCCGAGAAGAGCCACCCCACATCCGAGGTCAGGGGCAGAAGCCGAGAGGACCCCATGACCGAAGGGCAGCGGCCAAGAGGAGTTACCCCACATCCGAGGTAAGGGGCAGCTGCCAGGAGTACCAGACTGTGATGGCGCAGGAATGGCCAAGAGGAGCTACCCCGCGTCCAAGGTCGGGGGCGGGGGGTGCGCCGAGAGGAGATACCCAGCGTCCAAGGTCAGGGCCCACGACGAGAGGGGTTACCCCGCATCCGAGGTCAGGGGCGGCGGCGGGAGGAGCTACCCCACTCCCCCATGCCCGAGGCCAGGGGCTGGAGCCGGAAGGAGGGAGGACCAACCCCGTGTCCAAGGAGCCGTGGCTGCGTGGGCGCAGGAGGGCCTAGAGGAGCTATCCCACGTTGAAGGTCAGGAAGGGCGGCAGTGAGGAGATACCCCTCGTTCAAAGTTAGGAGCAATGGCTGCGCTTTGCTGAAGCAGCCATGAAGAGATACCCAACGCCCAAGGTAAGAGAAACCCAAGTAAGATGGTAGGTGTTGCAAGAGGGCATCAGAGGGCAAACACACTGAAACCATACTCACAGAAAACTAGTCAATCTAATCACACTAGGACCACAGCCTTGTCTAACTCAATGAAACTAAGCCATGCCCATGGAGCAACCCAAGATGGGCGGGTCATGGTGGAGAGATCTGACAAAATGTGGTCCACTGGAGAAGGGAATGGCAAACCACTTCAGTACTCTTGCCTTGAGAACGCCATGAACAGTATGAAAAGGCAAAATGATAGGATACTGAAAGAGAAACTCCCCAGGTCAGTAGGGGCCCAATATGCTACTGGAGATCAGTGGAGAAATAACTCCAGAAAGAATGAAGGAATGGAGCCAAAGCAAAAAGAAATACCCAGCTGTGGATGTGACAGGTGATAGAAGCAAGGTCTGATGCTGTAAAGAGCAATATTGCATAGGAACCTGGAATGTCAGGTCCATGAATCAAGGCAAATTAGAAGTGGTCAGACAAGAGATGGCAAGAGTGAATGTCGACATTCTAGGAATCAGCGAACTCAAATGGACTGGAATGGGTGAATTTAACTCAGATGACCATTGTATCTACTACTGCGGGCAGGAATCCCTCAGAAGAAATGGAGTGGCCATCATGGTCAACAAAAGAGTCCGAAATGCAGTACTTGGATGCAATCTCAAAAACGACAGAAAGATCTCTGTTCGTTTCCAAGGCAAACCATTCAATATCATAGTAATCCAAGTCTATGCCCCAACCAGTAATGCTGAAGAAGCTGAAGTTGAACGGTTCTATGAAGACCTACAAGACCTTTTAGAACTAAGACCCAAAAAAGATGTCCTTTTCATTATAGGGGACTGGGATGCGAAAGTAGGAAGTCAAGAAACACCTGGAGTAACAGGCAAATTTGGCCTTGGAATATGGAATGAAGCAGGGCAAAGACTAATAGAGTTTTGCCAAGAAAATGCACTGATCATAACAAACACCCTCTTCCAACAACACAAGAGAAGACTCTATACATGGACATCACCAGATGGTCAACACCGAAATCAGATCGATTATATTCTTTGCAGCCAAAGATGGAGAAGCTCTATACAATCAGCAAAAACAAGACCAGGAGCTGACTGTGGCTCAGACCATGAACTCCTTATTGCCAAATTCAGACTGAAATTGAAGAAAGTAGGGAAATCAAATCCCTTATGATTATACAGTGGAAGTGAGAAATAGATATAAGGGCCTAAATCTGATAGATAGAGTGCCTGATGAACTATGGAATGAGGTTCATGACATTGTACAGGAGACAGGGATCAAGACCATCCCCATGGAAAAGAAATGCAAAAAAGCAAAATGGCTGTCTGGAGAGGCCTTACAAATAGCTGTGAAAAGAACAGAAGCAAAAAGCAAAGGAGAAAAGGAAAGATATAAACATCTGAATGCAGAGTTCCAAAGAATAGCAAGAAGAGATAAGAAAGCCTTCTTCAGCGATCAATGGAAAGAAATAGAGGAAAACAACAGAGTGGGAAAGACTAGAGATCTCTTCAAGAAAATCAAAGATACCAAAGGAATATTTCATGCAAAGATGGGCTCGATAAAGGACAGAAATGGTATGGACCTAACAGAAGCAGAAGATACTAAGAAGAAGTGGCAAAAATACACAGAAGAACTGTACAAAAAGATCTTCATGACCCAGATAATCACTATGGTGTGATCACTCACCTAGAGCCAGACATCCTGGAATGTGAAGTCAAGTGGGTCTTAGAAATCATCACTATGAACAAAACTAGTGGAGGTGATGGAATTCCAGTTGAGCTATTCCAAAGCCTGAAAGATGATGCTGTGAAAGTGCTGCACTCAATATGCCAGCACATTTGGAAAATTCAGCAGTGGCCACAGAACTGGAAAAGGTCAGTTTTCATTCCAGTCCCAAAGAAAGGCAATGCCAAAGAATGCTCAAACTACCGCACAATTGCACTCATCTCACACGCTAGTAAAGTCATGCTCAAAATTCTCCAAGCCAGGCTTCAGCAATATGTGAACCGTGAACTTCCTGATATTCAAGCTGGCTTTAGAAAAGGCAGAGGAACCAGAGATCAAATTGCCGACATCTACTGGATCATGGAAAAAGCAAGAGAGTTCCAGAAAAGCATCTATTTCTGCTTTATTGACTATGCCAAAGCCTTTGACTGTGTGGATCACAATAAACTATGGAAAATTCTGAAAGAGATGGGAATACCAGACCACCTGATCTGCCTCTTGAGAAATCTGTATGCAGGTCAGGAAGCAACAGTTAGAACTGGACATGGAACAACAGACTGGTTCCAAATAGGAAAAGGAGTACATCAAGGCTGTATTTTTTCACCCTGTTTATTTAACTTATATGCAGAGTACATCAGGAGAAACGCTGGACTGGAAGAAACACAAGCTGGAATCAAGATTGCTGGGAGAAATATCAATAACCTCAGATAGGCAGATGATACCACCCTTATGGCAGAAAGTGAAGAGGAACTCAAAAGCCTCTAGATGAAAGTGAAAGTGGAGAATGAAAAAGTTGGCTTAAAGCTCAACATTCAGAAAACGAAGATCATGGCATCTGGTCCCATCACTTCATGGGAAATAGATGGGGAAACAGTGGAAACAGTGTCAGACTTTCTTTTTCTGGGCTCCAAAATCACTGCAGATGGTGACTGCAGTCATGAAATTAAAAGACGCTTACTCCTTGGAAGGAAAGTTATGACCAACCTAGATAGCATATTCAAAAGCAGAGACATCACTTTGCCAACAAAGGTTCGTCTAGTCAAGGCTATGGTCTTTCCTGTGGTCATGTATGGATGTGAGAGCTGGACTGTGAAGAAGGCTGAGCGCTGAACAATTGATGCTTTTGAACTGTGGTGTTGGAGAAGACTCTTGAGAGTCCCTTGGACTGCAAGGAGATCCAACCAGTCCATTCTTAAGGAGATCAGTCCTGGGATTTCTCTAGAAGGAATGATGCTAAAGCTGAAACTCCAGTATTTTGGCCACCTCATGAAAAGAGTTGACTCATTAGAGAAGACTCTGATGCTGGGAGGGATTGGGGGCAGGAGGAGAAGGGGACGACAGAGGATGAGATGGCTAGATGCCATCACTGACTCAATGGACGTGAGTCTGAGTGAACTCCAGGAGTTGGTGATGGACAGGGAGGCCTGGCATGCTGCGATTCATGGGGCCTCAAAGACTCAGACACAACTGAGCGACTGATCTGATCTGTTCTTTTGTACAAGATCAGTTGATTGTATTAATGGGGCTCTATTTTTGGACTCCCTAAACTTCTGCATTGTCTTGTTTGTCTATTAATTCAATACCACACTCCATGCTATAGATCTATACATTTATGTATTATAATCTATTTACTGTAGATTTATAATAAATCTTGAAGTTATGTAATGTCAGTCTTCCAACTTTGTTCTTCATCAATATTGTGTTAGCTATTATGAGTCTTTTTCCTGTCCATATAAAATTTAGAATCAGTTTGTCGACATCTGCAAAGTAACCTAGTGATTTGATTGGGATTGTCTTGAGTCCATAGTTGAAGTAGGGAAGAACTGACATCTTGACAATATTGAGTCTTCCTATCCATGATTAAATTCCATTATTAAGTTTATTAAATTATTTATTAAATTTTTCTTTAATCTCTTTCATCAGAATTTTATAGTTTTTCTCATATAGATCTCATACATATCTTGTTACATTTATACACAAGTATTTCATTTTGGGGGATGCTAATGTAAATGGGTGTTGTTTTTATTTTTATTTTTTTGGGGGGGTGTTGTTTTTAATTTCAAATTCCATTAATTTAATGCTGTTATTTTCAAAAGGGACTGACTTTTGTATATTAACCTGTATCCTGCAACCTTGCTAAAATGACTAATTAGTTGCAGAAATCTTTTTGCTGATTCTTCCAGATTTTTCCTAGACAGCCATGTCAGTCTGCAAATAAACCCAATTTGAATTCTTCCTTCCCAGTCTGTATATTTTTATTTACTTTTTCTGTCTTACTGCATTACCTAGGACTTCAAGTACAATGTTGTAATGTAATGGTGAAAGAGGTCATCCTTTCGTGTGCCTGCTTCTATTGAGAAAGCTTTGAGCTTCTCACTATTAAGCATGACTAAGCTGTAGTTTTCTTGTAGATAATCACCAACAAATTGAGAAAGTTCCCTTCTATTTTTAGTCTACTGAGTTTTTATCATGAATTGGTGTTGGATTTTGTCAAATGCTTTTTCTGTGTCTATTGGTATTATTGTGTGGTACTTCCTTGCCTATTATGTGATCAGATCAGATCAGATCAGATCAGTCGCTCAGTCATGTCCGACTCTTTGCGACCCCATGAACTGCAGCACGCCAGGCCTCCCTATCCATCACCAGCCCTCGGAGGTCACTCAGACTCATATTCATCGAGTCAGTGATGCCATCCAGCCATCTCATCCTCTGTCGTCCCCTTCTCCTCCTGCCCCCAATCCCTCCCAGCATCAGAGTCTTGTCCAATGAGTCAACTCTTCGCATGAGGTGGCCAAAATACTAGAGTTTCAGCTTTAGCATCATTCCTTCCAAAGAAATCCCAGGGCTGATCTCCTTCAGAATGGACTGGTTGGATCTCCTTGCAGTCCAAGGGACTCTCAAGAGTCTTCTCCAACACCACAGTTCAAAAGCATCAATTGTTCAGCGCTCAGCCTTCTTCACAGTCCAGCTCTCACATCCATACATGACCACAGGAAAGACCATAGCCTTGACTAGACGAACCTTTGTTGGCAAAGTGATGTCTCTGCTTTTGAATATGCTATCTAGGTTGGTCATAACTTTCCTTCCAAGGAGTAAGCGTCTTTTAATTTCATGACTGCAGTCACCATCTGCAGTGATTTTGGAGCCCAGAAAAAGAAAGTCTGACACTGTTTCCACTGTTTCTCCATCTATTTCCCATGTAGTGATGGGACCAGATGCCATGATCTTCGTTTTCTGAATGTTGAGCTTTAAGCCAACCTTTTCACTCTCCACTTTCACTTTCATCAAGAGGCTTTTGAGTTCCTCTTCACTTTCTGCCATAAGGGTGGTATCATCTGCCTATCTGAGGTTATTGATATTTCTCCCAGCAATCTTGATTCCAGCTTGTGTTTCTTCCAGTCCAGCATTTCTCATGATGAGTACATTAATTTTAGTGTTGATCCAGCCTGTATACCTGGGATAAATCCTATTTGGTCAAGTCATGTGATTCTTTTGAATACACTCTTGGGTTCAACTTTCTAATAGTTTGAGGATTTTTGTTTCTATGTTAATGAGAGACATTGGTCTGTAGTCTTCTTTTATTGTAATGTCTTCATCCATTTTTGGTGTAATGGTAATGGTGGTCTCATAGCATGGACTAGGAATTATTCCTTCTGCTTCAATATTCTGCAAGATTATTATAGAGAATTGGTATAACTTTTTCCTTAAATGTTCAGTAGAATTCTATGTGGGCCTGGTGCTTTCTGTTTTGAAGAAAATTCTGGCATTTTCTCTTTGCAAATTTGAATTATATTAAAGCAATATTTGTACTTATTTATTAATGAACTTTATGGATTTTATTCTTCTCCTATTATTGTAAAGTGGTACCAACTTTTAGCCTCTTATTTGTAACCTGGAGTTAAAGGCAACCCTGAATATATTGGTTGTGTAGAAACTGTACTAAGAATTTATGTTTGGGTTATGGAATTTTAAAGCTGTTGGACCACAGGAATAGATCTGAATAAATAAAATATGTATTTCGCTCCCAGGTCCTGGACACAGGAGGTCCAGCATGCCATGCAGGGCCACAGGAAAAGCACCAGAGTGGCCAAGAGATAGAGAACAAGAGCAAGGGAGAGATCAAAGCCATGGCCTTTCCTGGGTCTCCATGGGAAAGGCAGGGCAGAGTAGGGTGAACAGCTCAGGACTGGCTAGTTTGAATAATGCCAGTGGCTTTAAGGCATAGGGGTGGCCTCTGGTTGCCTGGTACCTAGCTCTAGGGTGACTAACACAGAAGAATTTTGCTTCCAGGGAAGCACAGCCTAGATAGAATAGGCCTGGCTCTGGACTGATTGGTTCTTATATCAAAAACATGCTCCTGGATGAGCCCTTTTCTACCCAAGGAGAACCAATATCTCCCCAGCCAGAAAGTTTCTAAGATGCCAAAACATCATCTGATGCAGAAACTAAAAATATATATTATACAATACAGAAACAAGAGGTAATTCATCGTGCTGGAGTTCAGAAGAGGCAGCAATGTGAGGTGCGAATGGAAACCACCAATGGAGGATGACAACTGTAACAGCACGGGCAAGAGTTACGCTGACTCACACCCGTTGCAAGGATTTACCACACGCCAAGCACTGTACTGAGGGTTTCCTACACATGACCAGAACACACCATGGCGTGACTCTCATCCTAGGCCCACACCTTCAAAATGACCCGACCCACGCTCTGAACCAGCCCTTCTACACCAAGAGCAGTATTTGTACCTATAATGCAGGTTCCTGTGTGGCAGACTAGCAGGCATGTGCGTGCCTGAAACTTGTACTTGAATCACACTTGAGTTTAGCCTCTCCAGGTCCTTCCCTACACAGTGAGGGGAATCCAGGTTCTGGGCTACTGAACCTCTGAGGGTCAACACAAGGAATGTACTGGGCTGTGGGCAAAGATGAGGAGCTTGGAGACCGTGGGTCAGCTGCTGCCATGGGCCAGGCTTGGAGCCCCTGTGGGGCCTTTGCACATACCCAGACCCCCATGTTTCTCCCCAGAGGGCTGCCCAGTGTCATAGTGAAAGGCACTGCTCACAGGTGACCCTGTGTGCTAGACTAATGCGATTCTGGACACACACTGCAGATTTCACAATGTTTTTATTCACAAACACAAACAAAAGAGGCTTACATTATGCTCAAAGCAGTGTGCCTAAGTGCCATGAGGTCAGGAGGAACCTGGGGGTGTACCGATGCAGCAGCAAAACATTGACCCAGACCTCAGGACACTGGGATGGTGTCCAGGCAGCCCCCGCCTTATTCATCCGGGATTTTGGGCAAACCCTTCCCCTCTGCAGCCCTCAGTTTCCCCATCTGGAAAATGATCCACTGTACCAGGTGAGCTTTATTTTTTTAATTACTTTTTACTAATTTATATGTTCTTTTTAGAAAAATGTAAAATGGATTTAAATGATATTAAAATTTACCTATTATGCTGACACCTAGATATTACCAATGTTCCCATCTCCACGAATCTCTTTTTGGGTGTGTGTGTTTGTGTCTGTGTGTGTATGCATGGCATGTACTGTGTAATTTTAAAATGGGATCATATTGTACTATCTGTTCTACAGCATTTTTTCATTTAATATATTATGAACATTTTGTCTACAGTGTGTATTTATATCCACAGCATATGTGTGTGTACATACATGCACATGGACGCACATATGTTGAAACACAGATTGCTGGCTGCAGAGCATTCCTTGTCCTTGGATGTGTGTGCACTTCTGTCGGGGTTCTTAAAGACAACACTCCACAGACATAACAGAAAATGAGTGACTACTTGGTCTGATTGCTTCCTGGTGCTCCTATAAGAGCCTTCCCCTGTGGCTCAATGGTAAAGAATCCGCCTGCAGTGCAGATGACTCAGATTCTATCCCTGGGTCAGGAAGATCTCCTGGAGGAGGGCTTGGCAACCCACTCCAGTATTCTTGCCTGGAGGACTAAGCCTGGCGGGCTACAGTCCAAAGGGTTGCAAAGAGTCGGACACGACTGAGCAACTGAAGACTACACAGGCATGTGTGCTCCTGTAAATGGAACTGCTCCGTCAAAGGCTGAACATGCTCTCAAGCCTTGCACCTAGCTGACCTGCCCTCCAAAAGGGCTGTGTCCACTAAGAGCCCCAGCAGCAAAGTGAAGAGGGCTCCCTTCCACTGCCCAGCAGCACTTGAATCTGAAGCGCTTCCTCAGTTGTGATGGTCTGTGCTAACAGGTGGGGAAGGGTTCCCTGGAGAATCCTTGTCTCTGACAATCACCTTCAGTACTCTAGGGTGCCTCCAGGATTCAGAGATCTCAGAACATTAGGAAAACTATGACCTCAGACATTGCCTAAATTTATAGAAAAAGGAAAAAACAGTGACAACATCCATCCACCCAGAATCACACAGTGACTTACTGGCAAAGCTCAGATGGATAACACTTTTTAAAAATAGAAGATTAGTAGCAAGGGCAAGAGGGTTGCCATGTCCTTGGTCTCAGTGCCTTAGGGGACTAAGTTGGAATGATGATCTCCACTCCTTTGAGGATGTTGATAAACCATTTGGCACGTGGTGAGAGTGCCATGCTTGGCCCATTGTTGGGGGCCGTCCCCAGGCATCCATGGGCCCTGACTTCCTGAGTTAGGACTCACAACCCAGTGGATACAGAGGCAGTAGGCCAGGTGGAGACCCTTAAGGCTCGGGCCCGACGCCCCCTACCCCGCCCCCCACCCTCCTCACCGAGCTGCCCTGCGCCTGCGCAGTCATCAACGGAAGACTGCACACAGGTGGGCTCCTGCACACCTGAGTGGGCCTGCAGCACCAACACCGCAGGTACTTCAGGGCGCAGGGACTCTCGGAGAGCGCTGCCGGCGTCTGGTTCCCGCTGGGAAGCGGGATGGAGCCTGGGGCGAAGGTAGGCCAGAGCATGATAGGGATGAGTTTAGGAGTGAGGACTGGAAAGGGGCAGGGGAGGTGGGTGCGAGGAGGTAGGGTCGAGATGGGGCAGTGGGGAAGGAGGCTTCTGAATGTGTCCAGGGGCAAGTAGGCCAGGGCAGGATGGGGCTGGGGGTGGGGGAGTGGAGGGATGTTTCACGGGGCGAGATAGGAATCCCCGGCTCCTGCCGCCACTGGAAGCTGCCGCAGAGTTCTGCCTGAGCTCCAGGTTGGTCAGACAGGCCATGAGCTAATATCAGGGGGCCTCCCTGCTCCTTGTCCGAGGCGCTACACGACTTCCCTGGTCCAGAGACCCCTGTCCACTTTTCTCCCCCCGCCAGAGACCTGTGCTCAAAGCCCCAACTTGCCTGGGTACCACACCCATGGCGCCATCCCAGAGACATCAGAGAGGATTCCCCTGTTCTGCCACACAGCCCCTTCTGCTGCCCCCTCCCCACTCCTGCAGGGGAGCCCATGTGGCTCACTGGTGGTGAAGAATCCACCTGCCACTGCAGGAGAGGTAAAAGATGTGGGTTCCATCCCTGGGTTGGGAAGTTCCCCTAGGAGAAGGAAATGACAACCCACTCCAGTATTCTTGCCTGGAAATTTTCATGGACGGAGGAGCCTGGCGGGCTACAGTCCACAGGGCTGCAAAGAGTCAGACATGACCGAGCAACTCCATCTCTCTGGGGAAAGCCTGGAGGCCAAGGGAATCGATGGGAGACAGAGGGGAACCCAGGCGTTGCCTTGTCCCAGATGCAAAATGGAAAGCAGGGCTGCAGAACTGGGTAACAGGCCTCAGGTGAAGTTCAAAACCTGACCTTCACAACCTGCGTTTTGGCTCCAGTGGCATCAGCTGACTAAGGAGCCCCCAGTCACCGCCCCCCAAAACCAGAGATTTTCTTGGGACTTCTTGAGTTTCTGTGTCTCTTCACCAGACAAGTAGGGGATTCTTTTTCCTTTTTCATTTGTAAATAAGTAACACATGCCCCTGGTTTCAAAGTAAAAAAATATAAACAAGTACACAGTGACTCCCATCACCCTCTGTCCACCCTTATGTTTATACCGTAAGTAAACATCTTGTTTTTAGCCTCTTCTAGAACTTTCTTTAGATTATTTTTTCCTCAGTTTGTACAAAAGAATTCTACCTAAAACAAAGAGATCTTTCCTTGTCAGTATATTTAAAACACTGTTGAAGGTCCTAGCATAGTTATCCTTTAGTTTCTCAGTTTTTTCCTAGGTATTAGAAAGATTAAGCCCTTGTTTATCTCTTCTGCAATTTGTGGTTTACCTATCCTACTTAGTATATCATCTTTTTAAAAATTATATTTAGTTTAACTTTTTCTTTTATGGCTTCTGTATTATGAGATAGTTAGAAAGCCTTACTTCTGACAAATTTACAGAGATATTCGCCACCATTTCCTTCCAATACTTTTATTGCTTTGTTTTTTTATATTTAAATCTTCTATCCATTTGGAATTTATCATGAATGATGTGAATAAGAACACAACTTTGTTTTAGATTTTTTAAATTATTGTTCTTTTTCTAATAATCTATACATTTTTAAAGAGTGTAATATTCAACTCCTTGTAATTTATATTATGTAAGGCATAAGGTAGGGGCATGATTTTACCATTCTTTTTTTTTTTCCAAATCGCCAACCAGGCCAAACAACATGTAATGAGAAAAAGATCTCTCTTCCCTACTCCTTTGAAAATCCCAGTTTTTTCCCCATATCTCATGTGTATGACTAGGAAATCATTTTTTATAAAATAATACTTTTTTTATCTGTAAGCCCTGTGTATAAATATTTGTAAAACAATACTAAATCATTTTATCTGTAAACTTTCAATATGTTACAATATAACTGTATTCATATTTCCAAAATTGAATTATTGGTTATTTTTTCACTTTCATAAATGGGTTAGTTAAACGTAGCTCTTGTTAATAAAAAATATCTCTCCTTGAAGTTTCTCTTTTGTGAAAGAGAGTTTTTCCCCTCACCCCACGTCTTTATTCTGAGATCTTGGTCCCTGTTTGAAGTAGGAAGACTTAGTCTCCTTTCACAAGTGCTGATTATCTTCCAAGGGGTTTAGATTATTTCTTTTTCTCCTTGATCTGCTGCTGCTGCTAAGTTGCTTCAGTCGTGTCCGATTCTGTGCGACCCCAGAGACACAGCCCACCAGGCTCCCCCGTCCCTGGGACTCTCCAGGCAAGAACACTGGAGTGGGTTGCCATTTCCTTCTCCAATGCATAAAAGTGATAAGTGAAAGTGAAGTCGCTCAGTCGTGTCAGACTCTTAGTGACTCCATGGATGCAGCCCTCCAGGCTCCTCCATCCATGGGATTTTCCAGGCAAGAGTACTGGAGGGGGGTGCCATTGTCCCCTCCGTCTCTTTGATCTAGCAGGGGCTAAAAAAATAAAAGTGAATTATCATCACTGCTTCCTTTCTGTTTCTCCTTATTTCTTGAATTTTGCTCTATGAATGTTGATGCTATACTATCTGGTGCAAAGATAATTATAGTAGAAAAGTTTTCACTTTTATTTTTTATTACACTGTACTTTTGTGGTCTTGATATATTAATTCTGCTATGGATTCACTTTTATTTTTTATTACACTGTACTTTTGTGGTCTTGATATATGTATTCTGCTATGGATTCGGCCTTTTCTGATATAAATAGTGAAGTCCCTCCATTGTTTCATCCTACTTCGAAACTTTCTTGAGCTTCTGATCTTTAGTGCATCCTACTATATACAGTGTGAAGTTGGATTTGTGTTCTAATCCAATCTGAGAATCATTGAATAGGTGAGTTTATTCTAGATGTGGCAGCTGTTTGAACTTTACTCCACCAAACAAGATAGATAGTGAACATCTTTTCATTTATTTACCATCATTAGACATGACAGAAATTCAAATGAAGACTACTATGCAAATTAGATACCACTACTCATATATGAGAAATACTGAAATTTAAAAAAAAAAAAAAAAATACCAAATGTTGGTGAGGATATGGAGGAACCAGAACCTTCCCGTGCTGCCAGTGGGATGGAAGACTGGCAGCTGTCTTTGGAAGACAGCTGCTTTGGAAGACAGTTTGGCAATTTCTGATGCCAGCTCAATTCTCTGGAGTAAATCCTATCTTTCAGGTTAATAAGAGTTGCTGCTGCTGCTTAGTGACTTAAGTCATGACTGACTCTTTGTTACCCCATGAACTGAACCCGCTAGGCTCCTCTATCCACAGGATTCTCCAGGCAAGAACACTGGAGTTTATTGCCATTTCCTTCTTCACGGGATCTTCCTGACCCAGTGATGAAACCCAAGTCTCCTGCTTGGCAGGCAGATTCTTGGCCACAGAACCACCTGGGAAGCCCTAGTTAGAGTTACAGCAATCTATTTCTAAGGGTTTTTGCTAAAGGAAACAGTGTTCAAAAGGATCCCAAGGGTTGCACAGTAGACCGTGTGTAAGTGATTGTGATCAGCTCATCCTCCCAAGCGGAGGGAGCACTTTCTCCCTGCTTTCTGGCCTAGGTTGAAGCATCTTGATGGGTGAAGCCAGGCATCCCCCAATGTGGGCATCACCAGCTCTGGTCCACAACTCAGCCCTGCTGCTTACCTGCTTCCAGTCACTCACCCCACCTGAACTTGACTTCCCCTCAGTTCCTGGATGATGATTACACCCACCTTAGAAGAATACTGTGAGAAATCCAGTAGAACAGATTTTGAAAGTTCCAACACACACCATGGATTAAATGTTTCCATAGGAAACCCTCTCTAGACTGTATTTTCAGCACCTCTGATGGTTTAATCAAGGGTTTATTTTGGAAGAAGAAAAGTGGCCATGATGAAATCACTACCACCTATCAATGGGTTTGGGATTGGGATATTATCAAGATTTTGAGAAAACATCCTACCCCACTCTCAGCACCCGTGCCCACCCAATGTGATTGCATTTACATACAAAAAACTGCAGTTTTGCTTTTGCACACTGAGTTTCAAGGTTAAGATGATTTCATTGACATTTCAAACTTTTTTTCTTAAAGAAACATTATCTAAAAGTCATCTGCTTTTCAGTCTTATCCTTAAAAAAAAAATCTTTTTGATGGATGCTTAACATTTTAACAAAAAAAAAAAAAAAAGAGAGAGAAAACCAGTAAAAAGGCAGGCAGAGTACGAGGGTGGTCTTGTCCTAGGCAGGGTTTCAGCTTAGTGCTGAAGGCTCCCCTCACTGGGAAAGAACTGGAGGGCCTGCCTCATGGTGGTCACCCCTCAGGAAAGTTCCCGGGGGCTTGCTGCCCAGCCCAAGGCTCCCCCTGGCTGTGACTGACCTCCTGGGACGCTGATCTCTGTGTTTTGTTTTGACAGGCTTCTGGGTTGAGCTCCCCTGAGGATGAGAGCCTTTCTTCCATGACCAGACGGTCATCCCTGAGGTGGGCCCTGAAGCACAGCACCCCGGCGGGAGCTGCCCTCAGCTCGCACTCAGGATTACAGGACGATGTCCCCAGCCACCGGGAAAGGGGCCCTGCAAGCGGGTCCCCACGACCTGCACGCTCCTCCTGGGACCTCCTGTCATCCCCAGGAGGGGTCAGCCTCATGGCCTCCTTCAGAAAGAGGCGGCTTTCCACCATCGAGGCCTCTGAAGTGTCCAGTGAGCAGCTCGGATCCAACTCAGACCCCTTTGCTTTTGAGGAAGACCCACCTGTGCCAGCCTCAGTCACCCAGCAGCAGCAGCAGGGCAAGTCCCCACCAGCAAGGAGATCGGCACCAAACTTGGGATTGCCCGGGATCCCGGACACCACCAGGAAGAGGCCTCGGGACCTGAAGAAACTGGCTGCTGTGGTAGGACCCGACCCAACCCGACCCCAGCCCATCCCCCAGAGCTTGGAGTCCCTGCCCAAGGCCCCCCTGGAAGGCAGCCTGGTGACAGTTGAGAGAGTAAATGCTGCTCTTTCCTCACTGATGGGTTATGTCCTGAGCATCATGAGGTCACCAGGACTGAAGGAGACCATCCAGCCCAGGGCCCTGCCTGTACCCACCCTTCCCCAACTCTGAGGGGTCCCCGTGATCCCACAAGGAGGACTTTCGCGGTGCCCTCCACAGTTCCCATGCACTTCTCGAACTCCATAGCACACCTATCAGCCTGCCCTGGGGCTGGGGGGCTGGGGGAGATGAAGTGGAGTCCCTGGAAAGCCGCTCTCTCTGTCCTCCTCTCAGCTGTGACTTGTCCTCCGAGATCCAGCCCTCACACCACACACCACCAGATCAGGCTAAGCTATCTGAACTTTGCCCACTGTGTTTCTACATGCCTCTACCTTGTTCAGCAGCCTGAGTCATCCCACCCCCATCCCACTGTCCTAGGGGCCCTTCCTCCTTTACCTGCCCTCAGCTGCCCTGGAAGAGCCCCTAGAAGACACAGCAGGAAAATGGCCTGTCTAGACAACCTCACACACTCATCTGCAAGTGCCCACCCCACCCCTCACGCTCTCTGCCCATGCCTGGCGGATCCCTCCTTGTTCCTGTCTTCTCCCTCACAACCCCTCTCTGCTCTTGTCAGACACAGATCCTGGGGTCCTAGCTCCCTCCATTCGCTCACATACCTGCTTGTCCTCACACTGGGCTCAGTCCCCTGGGGTCTGACTGGCTCTGTCATGAGGTCATAGTACCTGGCATGCAAAGGCTGGCCAGGCTGGCTTTCACTTGTGAGTCCTGCATGGTGCCCAAGAGCAGGCCCATGTGAGGGCCTTGCAGTCCTGGATGGGCACCTGCTTTTCCTACCCAGCTTGTCTCTGGCAAAGATCAGTGTTATTACAAGTGGACCTCAGAGATGCCTTTCTGTTAACAGACAGAGCGAGTGAGGCAGTGGGAAATCCGCCTGCTTCAGAGCATCGAGGAGGCCACCCAGCACGAACTCACCATCGAGGACGACTGAGTGCTCAGCCCTGGGCCCAGGACGCAGCTGTGCTCAGGAGCTCCTGCCATGGCCTGACTTACTCATTTGTCCATCCAACCATCTGTATGTCTGTAAACCTTCCTCAGGACTTGCCCTGGGTCTGACCTTGCCCTCCATTGTGCCTCTGGGTGGGGTGGGAAGAACTTGCTGCTGATCCTGTTACTCAGATTCCAAACATGGTTGTCAGAGTCCCCAACCGAGATGAAGGGATGGAGGGAGCAGGTGTGGACAGGAGAGATGGATGCCCCAGGGCCACCCTGGAGTACCTGGAGATGAGATACGTCTTCTTCCCACCCACCCTGCCTCCTTCCCCAGCACAGCCAGGTGAGTCTGAGATACTAGGATAACACAGTGTAGGGAACAGGACCAAGTTTAAGGTAAAGACCAGATTGCTAGGCAGCCCACTCCATTTAGGGGGACAAGCCTTCACACCTAGCAGGCTTTGAACACCATTCCAGGAAAGACCAGAGCAGTGGCTCTCATTTGGAAGATATTCTGACAGTTTGCGGGCACTGGTTTGTTTACTTTTGTTGGGAGAGGAATTTAACCCCTCTAGTAGCAGAGGCCTTCTCCTGTCCTTTTCTAGAGCTGAGCTCTCTGCCTCATTGCTTAGGATAAGGATCCCACCAAAGGGCTGGAGGTATCTATGACCCTCAGACTGTAAGGAAAACGAAGCAGGGTGCCCGGGGCACTTCCATCAACACAAACCTAGCATTAGCCTCCCAGGTCCAGTTGTCTCTGAGACTTGTCTGTTAGTGGACACATTGTGGTTAGCAATATAGAGCTAGTTTTATTCTTGCAAATGCTTTCATGCCCCACTTTACCTTTAAAAAATGTTTATTTTCTGCCTTCTAAAAACCAAAGATTGCTTATGTTTTCAGTACCATCCTGCACACCTCCACAGCCCCTCCTCCAGGCCAGTCCTAGGAGACCTGGCTCTTCTCAGGGACACAGATAAAGCCTATTACTAGAGCAGACTCCAACAGGGCATCCTAAACAGAGTCTCAGGCTGGCCAGAAATGACAGGAGACAGGACATGGCAGGTTCCAAGGGCAGGCATGGTCAAGGATGGCCTAAGAAGAAGAGGAAAGACTTACTCTGGAGCTGCTGGGTGGAGGGCATTCTAGCTCAGGACAGTGATTCCTAGAGAAGGCTCTGTTTATGCAGAGGTTTTGAATAAAGAAGGAATGATGGAATTCCTCATGAAGTATTAGATGCAGTTGGGGGCTGCAAGGATGAAATAGTTACTTCAAATGTGATTTGTGGGTGTTCATATATGTGTGGTAAGAACTTATTTACTGTGGTGCATTTAAACATTTAAGTTTTGTGAGCTAGTTCTTCCTTTATATGGCTATTCAGTGTATTCACTTTTTCCTTTTTTATAGCAATTATCAGATTATAGAAATAAGTTTATACTTTTGTAAAAATGTAAGAAGCAGAAAAACTGACTTTAATCAAATAACATGGAGATAAACACTGCAATGTAATTCTGCCCACCTTTATTATTAAAAATAAACTGTTTTCATGAGAACTTTTTCCAAAGCCTGTGTCTGATGCAAAGTGATTCTGATGTGTAACCAAATGACTTTTATCTTTCTTCATCCTTTGAAAAATTCCTATTGAGAATGAGTCCAGGAAGGAAGGAAAAATAATGCAGGGACTGTGGGAAAACTTGTTTTTGAAACATTGGGAATTACAGGTACTCGGGAGAAAGTTTTACCCATGAGATTAAATTCCTAGATATTTTACATTGAGTTTTCTCTTGTTGACTGAAAAAAAGCACAACCTAAAAGTTGACAATTGTTTTATTCTGCAGATTTACTGAGAACTTAAGTCCACTATACAGCCTCTCCAATCACTCAGAGAGACTGTTTCAAAGAGGTAAAGAAGGAACAAGAATATATTTGAGTCTAGGGGTGGCGAGGGGGAGGGTGGTCAAACATAAGATTACGGCTAATTAAAGAAACAGACATCTCAAAGCTTTTAGTGCTTTTCTATGTATGAGAGATACAAGAGTCTGGACTCGTTGAAGTCATTCCTTGATCTGCACCTTAGCTGACAAAATCATTTGTTTACTGAAATGGTAGGCGACATTCTTAGTCCACACTCTCAAGTATTAAGAAAACAGATTCTTGACTTCCCTGGTGGTCCAGAGGTTAAGACTCTGCTCCAAATGCAGGGGGAGTGAGTTTGATTCCTGGTTGAGGAACTAAGATCTCACATACTACACAGTGTGGCCAAAAAATAGATTAAAAAACTTTTTTTTTTTTTTTTTAAGCCAGGGACTTCCCTGGTGGTCCAGTGGTTAAGACTCAGAGCTCCCAGTGCAAGGGGCACTGGTTTGATCCCTGGTTGGGGAACTAAGATCCCTTATGTCATGCAGTTTGACCAAAAAAAAAAAAAAATTCTTGTATTTATGCAATTGGAATATATGTAAGTAACTGTAGGCCCACTCCTTAAAGTGTTTAAAATGCAATTCTTACGACGATTTCACACACAAAAAAAACACAGATTGTGAGCATGTTCCATCCACAGGAGGGCGCTGGTGGGATGCAGACTGAAGAAGTTCCTTCTTCGCACAAGCCAGTGCTGGCCAGCTTGCTGCCCGAGGGCAATAAGGTGCGGTCAGAGTGGAATCCCTCTGACCTCCAGTAGTCAGCTGTGTCCTCAAGAAGAGCTGGCCCTGGAGAAGCTGGGAATGAACTGGAGGGGACATTCTCAGACCAAAGCACTCAGGACAATGGGTGCTGCCACTCAGGTGGCACAGACGATGAGAAGCTGCAAGATCTCGAAATGAATGGTTGTCTGTGGGCAAAATGACAAACCTCTAATAATAGCCCCTGGGAATTACGCTAATCATGGTCATTTAGAGGACAGCATGGGTGTGACTTGGACCAGCACTGGAAGAGAAAGGATTTCCTGAATTCTTGTTTTGTTTGCAAACCCATATGTCTTGCAGAAAATACAATTTTAAAATATATGAGGAAAGGAAATACATGCTGTTTCCTGGTACAGTTTCTATTTAACTTAAAATGAGAAGTTATCTCAAATATTTAAATAATACACTTTTCCCTAAAATCCTATTTATACACAATGTATTTGATGTCCACACAGCCCAAGCATTCCCCCTTGCCATTAAAGCATGGTTCAGAAAATTGCTCTGTGGAGACTGCATTTGTTGTATGAACACGCCCACCTCATGTGTTCCAATTTCCCTATTGCTGAATGTTTGGTTCATATATTAGTGTACCTTACTTTCTGTTGTGTTTTAGTTTTCTATGACTTCACAACAAATGACCACAAACTTAGCAGCTCCATCCACCTATTAGCTCAGTTCTGGTGGCTCAGTTGGGCCTCTGCCTGGGATCACTCCAGGTGAGATCAAGGCAGGCTCTCACTTGGAATACCTGGGCAAGAACAGAACCCAGTTCCCTATGGTCATGGGACTCAAGGTCCTCTTTCCTCGCTCGCTATGGGCCAGGTGCTGCTCTTAGATCCCCAAGGCCACCTGCATTTATGTGGCCTCCTCACTCTTCAGCAATCAACAGTGCAACAGAACCTGTTCATGCTTCAACTCCGTCTTTATTTTTTGCCACCAACCAAAGAAAGTTCCCTGCTTTAAAGGGCCTTCGTGAGGTCTGGTATGCCTGGTGATATAAGCAATCACACAACTGGAGGTGGGGGTTATATCTCATCCCAGTCACAGGTCTGGAGATTAGGAGGCATGGACTCTGGTAGTGGCAGCTTTAGAATTCTGTCCACCAATGTGTTCCCAAGTTTTCATCATTAAAAATAACACTGTGATGACAACTTTGGTACAAAATGCTTTGTGCCCATGTCTACTGATTTTGTTAGGTAGAATCCTAGAAGTTATTTTACTGGATTTAAGAATGTTAGCACTTTGTGGTCTGTTTTGTGTTACCAAGTGAGTTACAAATTCCCAAGAGTAGTGCCCAAGCAGGAGTTCACTGTGGTTTTGCTAGTGTTAAAAAAATCTTCTAGGAACTTCCCTGACGGTTCAGTGCTTAAGAATCCACCTTGCAATGAGAAGACATGGGTTCAATCCCTGACCAGGGAACTAAGAACCACATGCCACAGAGCAAGTAAGCCTGCATACACTGCAGTGAAAAATCCCTCATGTTACAACAGAGACCCAGCACAGCCAAATAAATACTTTTTAATCTTTTAAGACATTTACCAAATTTAAAGGTGATAGGAAAATTGTTTTCTATTTTCATTTCTTTCACTGGTATAGTTCTGTTGAGCATATGTCCTTATGTTTTCTAGTCAGCTATATTGTTTCTCTGAGAAGTCTGTAAATGTCCTTTTTTCTACTTTGGGGATATTGTGCTGCTCAGATTGATTTTAAAATCTCTTTCCTATGAGTTGATTGTATCTGAAATTAAAGACACTATCAGAGAAAAACTATACATCATGAGTGATGGTTAATTTTATGTGTCAACTTTGCTGGGATATGGTGCCCAGTTGTTTGGTCAAACATCAATCTAGATGTCACTGTGAAGGTTTTTTTTTTTTTTTAGATGAAATTAACATTTATGTCAGTTGATTTTTGAGTAAAGCAGATGACTTTCCATATGTGGGTGGTCCTCATCCAGTCAGTTGAAAGCCTTAAGAGAAAAGACTGGGGTCCCATGAAGAGGGGGATTCTACCTCCAGATGGCCTTCAGACTCAAGCTGCAGCCTCCACTCTTCCCTGAATTTCCAGCCTGCTGACCTGCCCTGCAGAATCTGGACTTGCCAGTCTCTACATCCTTGTGAACCAATTCCTTAAAATCCATTTCTTTCTACCCCCCTTTCCTTCTCACCCTCCCTCTCTTCCTCTCCCTCCTCCCCCCACCAACCCCAACCCCTGGACCTCACACACACTCACACACACACACACACACAATTGGTTTAATTTCTCTGGGAACCCTAAGACAGCATAAAGGAAAAACAATTTGACTGAAAGATTTCTCAGCAGCAGTCACAGAAGTCATCCCTCACTATAAACTAAATTTGAATGGGATAATATTTCAGAGAAAATAACTGCCAACCGATAGCAGTGTCTTCAGGGGTTTTTTTTAACCTTTTGAGAAAGGAGATGAAGAGATTTAAGATGAATATAAGGTTAATTTATCACTGAGGCCTGAGGTCAATGATCTCCTAAAAGATGAAAGAAATACTATTCCATCAGGATAGTCTGAGATGCAAGAACTGGTGAAAATTGGGGAGTACAAATGAAATTTTCCAGATTATCAAAGTGAAATACAAGCATATGTCATTTCATTGTGCTCCACATTATTGCGTTTTACAGATCACACCTTTCCTACAAATTGAAGATTTGTGGCAACCCTGCAATGAGTAAGTCTATCAGAGGCATTTTTCTAACATTTACTGACTTTGGTAATTCTCATATTATATCAAACTTTTCATTATATTTGTTATGGTGATCTGTGATCAACGATCTTTATTACTACTATGACTTGCTGAATTCTCAAATAACAGCATTTTTTAGCAATAAAGTATTTTTTAATTTTTATTTCTTTTAATATGTATTTATTTATTTGACTGTGCTCTTAGTTGAGGCACACCAGAATCTTTAGTTTTGGCATACAAACTTAGTTGCAGAATGCAAACTCTTAATTCTCTGACTAGGGATCGAATCCAGGCCCCCTGCCCTGGGAGCATGAAGTCTTAGCCACTAGATCACCAGGGAAGTTCCAATAAAGTATTTTTTAACGTATGTGCATTTTTAGACATAATGCTTTTGTACATTTACTAGACTACAGAATAGAATAGTGTAAATATAACTTTTTTGTGTGCCAAAAAACATAACTAGGAGGCCAAAAATATTGTGCAACTTTGTTGTAATATTCACTTTACTGTGGTAATCTGAAACAAAACTTGTAATATCTCCAAAAGATATCTTTTTGTGAAATTTTAAAATGCACAGGACTAAAATAATAGCTAAGAATAGCATGTTATTAGGGTGGGGCAATGATGACAGTTCAAGTATCTATTTTTCAATGACAACATCATCTTGTTTTTACCTTTTAACCCTGAATTATTCAGAAGTGAATGCATTACTGCTTCAATGAAAACACTTTTTCTTTTCCCATTTGCCATTTTTCTTACTTTGTTTTCATATTTATCAGAGCACCCAAAACATTCATTCTCTCTCTTATCAATAATTCAACTTTTTACAAATCATCCTCAAAGGCAGGGCAGAATAAGGCAGACTGGCATCTATCACTTGGAAGAGCCTGCAACAGGAAATAAGATTCCAGCCAAGCAAAAGGCTCTCGGTTGCTTTATTCTTCCATTTGACTGTTGGGTTAACTTTACTAATTATAGTCTCCAGTGTTTAGAGGAGATGAGAATGGAGGCAAAAATATCATTCCCATCTTGGCACTCAGCATTGTTTATTGAGTGCGGGATAATGTAGCAATTAATACTGTGAATAATGAAATTTTCTTTCCCCTCTGGCAGTCTTAATACTCTGGGGCTTCCCAGGTGGCACAGTGGTAAAGAATTCACCTGCCAATGCAAGAGACTTAAGAGATGTGGGTTTGATCCCTGGGTCAGGAAGATTCCCTGGAGAAGGAAATGGCAACCCACTCCTGTATTCTTGCCTGCAGAATTCCATGGACAGAAGGGCCTGGCGGGCTACAGTCCATGGGGTTACAAAGAGTCAGACATGACTGAGCAACTGAGAACACATGCATATCTTAATACTTACAATAAAGTGAATCAATAAAAAGGGAAATGAAACAAGACTAGGGAAATTGAAAAGCAAGATTGTTCAAGTTCAAATATAGCATAAACAAAATAAATGGATTGAATTCCCCAGTTAGAAGACAGAGTCTCACACTGAATTTTTTTAATCAAGTCATGTGATACTTTGAAGATAGTGACGACCTTTGAGAAAGGTGGGAGGCATGGGGAGCTTTGAGGGCTAAGATGTTCTAACTGTTGATGTGCATGCTGGGTACACGGTGGTTTACATAATGGACATTGAGGGTCTAGGTGCCCCCCTAGAGTTCATGGATGCAGCCAGGCCCAGAGCCCCAGGAGAAGATGGAGCATCACCTCAAAGAAAAACACTGAGGCACACCATTAACACAAAGCCTGTCCCACAGGAGATGAACCCCACCCATATATGCAGAGCTTTTAAGATGATGGCAAATACTTATTTCAAATGACAAAGAGAGACTGAAGTACATAAAGAGCACAAGAAACAGGTTACAAAGGTAGAAGAAAACATCAGAGAACCTAAAGTTTGTCTTCAGGGAATAATGATGAAATAATACAATGCCACACAAAGACATACCCAGCTGACAAAAGATGCCTAGAAATTTAAAATTTAACAGAATTAATTGCATAACAGCATTAGAAGATGTAACTGAGGAATTCTCCCATAAAGAGTCCAAAAATGCAAACTGAGAAAAAATAAGATTGGAGGAACAACATCGCCTATCCAATATCCAAATACTAGATTAGGAAAGTGAAGACAGAGAAACGGAGAGGAGTTACTTATCAATAGAATCATTCAAAAGTATTTCCCAAAAAGGGAGGATGTGATTTCCATGTTAAAAGGCGTGGGCATGCAGTGTACAGTGTACAGTGGGGTAAGCCTGATCCATTCACACAGCACAGAAATTTTCAGCACACTGGACAAAGACCTGATCCAAGAAACCTCCTGAGAGGAAAACCCTCCTACAAAGTTTCCCACTGAGGATCCTATGGGTCCCACTTCTCCAGGGCTCACTGGGAACCAGGTGGTGGCAGTTAATGTCCTCAGAATTCTCAGGAACTGACTTCCAATCTAGAATTCCCAGTCCCCAGACCCAGAAGAAGGGCTGCCTTCTGCACAAACACCACCCAAACCTGTGATCTGGACCCACCGAATAAGTGAAAGGGGAACATGTGGTTTGCTTTTCTTGAGCACTGAGTCATATTGGTTTGCCTGTTTTTCTCTTGGACTGTTTCTTTTCTGACCCATTTGTCTTTGCTTTTCCTGTGCTAGTGTTGGGACATGACCCTGCGTCTGCTAAGGGAATAAACACTTTGGTTTTGTTAGTGGTGGTTTTTCAGTCCCCTTGGATCCTTTGCCCAGTCATCAGGTCCCCTCATTCCTGCCCCTTGGAAACCCTCAGTCATATCTCTTCCTCTGCCCTCCCACTTGCCCCTATCTGTATTCCTTCCCATTTCTTCTAGACCTTCCCCCACTCAGCACTGCTCATCTGACAGCTACACCAGCAGGGACTCCCAGCCGGGAGAGGTTCATTGCTGGAATCTGTGAACACCTGCCTGGGGTATCCCTCCACTCTGGGCCACTGGGATGCTGGGCAGAGGCAATGTCAGCCCAGGGAA
Source organism: Tragelaphus eurycerus (assembly GCA_935064755.1). Lineage (NCBI taxonomy): Eukaryota > Metazoa > Chordata > Mammalia > Artiodactyla > Bovidae > Tragelaphus > Tragelaphus eurycerus. Next base: position 19,613,530 of record CAKXYN010000002.1, on the reverse strand, counting down.
ACAGCAGCTGCTCAGGAAAAAGCTACTCACCTCTGTTTCCCTAAAAAGCACTGTCTCTTCAGAGGCATAAATGCAGATTCCAATGCGACCACACCAGAGCATGGATGTGAGGAGGGTAAATGGGTTAATGCACATGGGTGCCCAGAGCTCTTCTGATGTTGCTGCTGGTGCTCCTCCTCCTCCTCCACTTCCTCCTCCTTCCCCACCATCATCATCACCACTGTCAGCATCACCACCATCACCACCATCATGGGCTACTCAAGTTTTCTCTGCTGTGATCCTCATTCAACCTTGACGACTTCCATAAAGACCTCATTTTCAAGCACAGCCACAAATGGAAGATAGACTTCCAAAATATGAATTTGGGGTGCACATAATTCAGTCCATAGAAGATCTTATTTGGAATAAGGGTCTTTGCAGATATAATAAAGGTACGGGTCTGGAGATGAGATTATCTGCACTAAGGTGGGCCCTTACTCCAGTGGCAGACAGCAAAGAAGACACAGACATGGAGGGAGAAGACCACATGAAGACAGTGGCAGAGACTGGAGTGATGGGACCACAAGCCCAGGACCCCCGAGGCCACCAGAAGACAGAAGAGGCTTGGGACAGGGTCTCCCTCAAGCCCCAGGAGGAATCAACCCTGTGACAACTTGCTCTCAGACTTCTAGCCTCCAGACTGTAAGAGAGTGAATTTCTATGGTTGTAAGTGCCCCCCAGTTTTTGGTAATTTGTTACAGGAGACTAATACGGCCACCTAGTCACCCTGTTTATTCATTGATTCATGAGATAAATTTCTATTGAGTAGGTGAATACAAAGGACAGAATCCCTACTCTCAGGGGCTTACCTTCCAGTGAGGAGTCGGGAAGTGGTACAGAAAAAACCTATACACTGTACGTATATTCAGAGGTGATGATGGGCAGGAGAGAGTAAAGTGAGGCAAGGGGGTGGGGAGGCTAGCTTTAACCACAGAAGTGAAAGGGCCCTTTGGGAAAGCTGACATTTAAGCAAAGACTGAGAGGAGCAAGGAGTCCAGTGGGAACCAAGAAGAAGCACCCAGTCTCATAATCACATGACACAGAACCCATCAGATATCTGGGCGCTTCCAGAGCCCACGAACCCCACCTCTTCTCCTGTCCCTTCTCCTGAGCCCACCCCTGCCACAGCTTCCTAGTAGTCCAGGCTCCCCACAGGTAGATCTCAGCTGTCCATGGTGACTGTCGCCCGGCCACTCTTCATACCACTCCACAGCCTCTTCTGGCAGGAAGCTTTGCTCATCCAGGGCAGGGATACAATTTATCCTGCTCTCAAGGAGGGCCATGATATGGGCAGGGGTGTCCACTGACATTCTCTGAGGATGCCTGAGTTTCAGAATCAGCCACAACTAGGGACCACACTCCACTCAGGGCTGGAATAGAATTTTTTTCCTAAATCACAAGACAATCATCATTCAGTCCACTAAATGCTGTCCCCAGAATCCCAGGGACAGGGGAGCCTGGTGGGCTGCCATCTATGGGGTCACACAGAGTCGGACACAACTGAAGTGACTTAGCGGCAGCAGCAGCAGAAGCCCTGAGATATGCTGCATCACTGTGGCCTCTGCCTGGAGGTGGTCATCCCCACCTGCTCAAATGGCCCAGGACCCCAGAGCCCCTCCACTCACTAGATCTGTAGGAGTGTACAGCAAGTCAATAGCAAGACTAAACCCCAACGTTCATATTTCATTCAAGACAGGCAAGATTTTTCCCTGTTCTTTTATAAAAGATTAAGCAAAAGGACACTCATTAGACAGAGAGAGACTAGTCAAGGGGAATTCCAAATAATACAAATTATCTTCCCTGGATTCTCATGTTTAGGTGAAGAAGTTAAAAAGAAATTAAGTGTGTCCATCCATTGCTCCCAAGTGCATCCAATTGCTCATCACTTGAGGGGGCTGTTCATCAGAGCAGAGCCCACACCAGGGCCCCAAGGAAGGAAGGGGTGACAGCATTTTAGAAAATTACACTCTCTCCCCTCAGGATAAGTTAAACAAATAGGGTGTCTTTAAAATATCCACACAACTGATTGCTTTTCTATTAAAATGGCCAAGGAGTTTAGTCAAGCAATTTTTTTCCTTTATTTTTGTTAAATAAGATTCCAGAAAGTATAGTGCAAACACTCAGTAGAAAAGTTGCAATTAAGAAATGTACATTCACATTTAACATTTCAGTCCATTCACTGTTTTAAATAAAAATAGGACAAATTATTCAATTACTTGTCTCAATTTAATAATCTTGGAAAAGACTGGAAGGTACTCTACAGTGTTCAGTGGACGTAAAAATAGACCCGTATTGATTATACAAATCTATCATGAGAAGTTACCCAGTGATATTGAGTTGTCGTTCGGGTACAGACATTTTGTTTCCGCGTCTAAAGAAGCATTTTCCGTGAGCTCTACCAGTGGGACAGTGTGTCACCCAAGCCCACCCTGCGCTCCCTGGAGGGACACAGGAGGGCGAGGAGTTCACACAACCCTTCTCAATGAGTAAAGAAAATCCAAGAGTGAGCTTTGGGTTTACCTTAAATGGGAGTGGAATCTGCTGCTAAGAGATGGTCAGAATTGGTACATTAGCTCTGCTTGTGCAAGGTGGGGTGCAATTGGTGTGAACAGTGTGCACGAGAGACAAGGGGAGTGCACTGAGGCTGAGAGGAGACGCTGCAGAAGGGGTGCAGGAGCTGCACAGGCTCAGGGTCCAGGATCCGCCGAGGCGGGACGCGCTGCGGCCAGCCAGCAGACGACCCGTGGTGGCCTGGGCCTGTCCCTTTGCACATGCTGCGTGGTTTGGAATCCAAACTAAGTTTTACACGGTTAGGAATTTCACAGCATGCAATGTTGAGTGCAAACGGCTCACGCGGCCACAGTTTCCAAAGAGATGAAGGCAAAACCACGTGCCTCTCTGGGGCTGATGCCCAGGGAGCATCGGTGACCCTGGCCCGTGGAAGAGGCTGCTGCAGCGGCTTCATCAGGATTCCCGGAACATAGGAATGGTGCCCTGAGACATGTGCTGCGTGCCTAGGCCAGGAGTGGCGTGGGGGTTGCTGGTGGGAGGCAAAAATCAAGTTCTGGCTACTGGTGGGCCCACTGCCCATGGAGTGCCATCTGGAGGGTGAGCCCCAGACATGGTTCTCTGGCTGGCTGGTCCTGCATGCACTTATGAAGCCCAAGGGTGGGCAGATCTCTGGGGATTCACCTAGGAATTCCTCTCTGCTTAAACATCAGTTCTCAATAAGGGACTGCCAGCTGTTTTTGGAATCCAATCCTGCTGAAGATGAGCAGCCAGCTCTGGGAGCCAGCCAGCCCTAGGGGAGTCAGGGGCACCTAATCCTTCACCATCCACCACGTCTCTGCCTCACCTTCCACATTCTCAGTAAAACCTGCTCTTGGAAGCTCTCTAATCCCCAGGAAGGAACACTCACCGCCTCCTCCACGCCGTAGAGTGACAAGGACATCAGAGGATCCTGACCTGGTAGAGGCCCTGCTGGGGGCTGGGTTGGCTTCATGTAAGTGGGGAACTGTGTGCGGCTTGGGAGCGTCTGAGGGCCTGGTTCTCTCCCAGGCCGATGGCAGAGAGGCCTTATAGGAAGTGACAGGACAACAGTCCTCCTCACTGAGGGACAGTTTCTAAGACACGATGGCAGACGGCACTGCAGGATTCAGGTTTAGGACAGAAAAGATGACAAGACAGGGCAGGGATTGCAGCCCGATGTTGTAAGTCTTTGCTGGGGACCAGCTACTGGAGCAGGGGCCGCACTGAGAGGAGAGAATGCACAGTTTTCATCTCACAGTGTCAGGCCCAGCTGAGGATGACTGTGCCCGGGGACACCCAAGAGATGGGCTGTGGGGCACACTCACTGCCTGGGGACCCGCCTGGCTGCTCAGAACCAGCCTGGCATGCACCCCTACCACTCATGTGCACACAAGCTAAGGGTGCCATCAAAACCAACACAATTTCCCCAATTTCACCGTGAGTCAAGAGGCACTGGATAGAATGGGAAACCAGGAGCTCGGAATGGACAGGAACCGGATGAATCCTGGTCCTGCCACTCAGGACTGTGTGACTTTGTCCACATCTGTAGCCTCTCTGAGCCTCAAGTTCTTCATCAACAACGTGGGGAGCATGGCCACACACCTCCCCCTGCCGACTGTTTGGAGGTGGGCAGGGTGAAGCACGGGAAAGATGCTCCGTCACCTACCGAGCTAGACGTGGGTCTTAGTCATGATGGCTTCCTTAGTTTGTGGTCACATGAAAAGTCCACCAGAGATGTAGTTTAACTGCACAGAGGAGTGATCTGCCATTTCCCTGTGGTTATTAGTGTAGAACAAACTGAATCTAGGGAAGTACAGGGATTTCACAAAGGAATGAAGGATTGTACTAATAACTACATGGACAGTCATCATTTGTGGCTGAAGAATAGGAGCCATCTGGAATCACAAGAGATCCGGGGCGAGATCCGGGGCTTCCCCAGCCACTTGTGACCCATTCCCTAGAAGACCATCTGTCTATTGTTTTCTCCTTCAGCCCAGAGATTGAAGCCAGACCTCCAAGTGGCTCCCCAGGTGCAGGGAGGTGGGGTGTGGGTGCCCTGCCAGCTCCTTCCTCCAGAACTCTTGAACCAACAGCCACCCACCTGCAGCTCTCCCCACAGGCCTCCACATATACCAAAACCCAAACACAACAAAAATAAAACCACCAGGAATCAGGCTGGGGTCTTGATGCCCTGAATTTTGTACTGATACTGGAGAGAGATTCTTTTAGGGAAAAAAAAAAAAAAAAAAAAGGAAGGGAGGGAGGGAGGAAGCCTCCTTACTCTCTAGTAGTTGCTGGAGATGGAAGCTTGGGTTCCCCCTGGATGCCAGCGGGGGTCAAGGCCGCCTTTTGTCCACCCCCTCCCCGCCCCCTGCTTCCAGGCTCAGGACCTCTAGGGGCACGCAGGAACCGCTTCACCTGATGCCCTGGGGGGCAGTCATCTGTCTGTATTCCTAGTTATTCCTGTATTCCTGTAGTCTGTATTCCTGTATTCCTAGTTTGTTTCTTATATGAATCCATCCTGATTCCAGGAACAAATAACTGATTCTAATTTTGCTTATGCCATGCCATGCAAACACATACGTGCGTGCGCGCACGCACACACACACACAGATTCAGACTAAGTTAGGCCTCTGGCAGAAAAGTTACCTTTGATCTTAGTGAACACATGTATTATACTTTCAGGAAAATTAAGGAATATGAATGTCTGAGTTGTTACCATGATGTTAAGCTGTTTAGGGAGGTCCAGCTCCAAACAGGGCACCTGAAATTGGGCTTGTTAATTTCATGAGATGGACAAAAAGAAGACAGATTTCCTCTCACCAACACAGAACCTGCCTCCCACACATGTGAGCACAGAGGGAAGGACAGAGCACAGAGCAAAGGAAAACCCCCTGAATCCTTTCCAAAGCTTCCTGGGGCTTCCTGGAAGTGAGAAGTCCCCAGGAGCTCCCCTGTATGCCCACAGTCTGGGGTGTGCCCCTGACCTGAGAGGGAAATCTAGATCGGGTCCCAGCCTCTGGGGCTGAGCCCACGGTCCACAGCTGGTGTGACTGACCACCCTGCTGGCCATGCCTGTCTGGCCCCAGCCACTCAGCTGTCCCCTGCATCACATTCACCCTCCCACACTGTCTGCTTGGCACCAGGCTCCCAGCCATCAGTTTACAGAGAATCAAGGATGCCCTCCCTGCTTTTGAGGGTGGGAAACAGCTGCGTGGTAGCACTCCCCAGGTACCACCCATGCAGGTGCACTAGCCCCAAGCTACTGAAACCACCTGGGAAAAGTCACAATTCCACTACCCCCACAGCACACAAGGCCAACCCTCGGGCACCTGGCCTGGTCTCTGCTCACAACAGACCAAGAGATGTCATCGGACACTGGGCACTGTGTCAGCGAATTTCCTAGGGTAAAACCCATCTCTGTCTCCCAACTCAAGGTGGAGGCCTGAACCATTACAGCTAGCCTCTAAACACCCAGGCCTAGGGCCCCCTGTCCGGCCTGCTGACCTCCAGACCTGGCAGCACAGCCTCCGGTGGACCTGGAATCTCACTTAGACTCACCCCCAGCCTAAGGTCCTGTGAAGGCAGATGCAAACCCAGGAGGCTGCATGAAGAGATGTCACATCTTTCATCATTCACAATGGAACCGTGAATATTACATGATAATCTGGGAAGGCTAATGCACACTTGAAACTTTCAAAGCAAACTGCAGCTGGAGGGGGACGTCCAGGCCCTGGGACACGGTCCTGTCCTCCAACCGCCAGCCAGCTGCAGCCCACCTCTCATTTAAATATTTCACCAAAGCAAACATTTTGAAATCAATTGCCTCTACGAAGTTTGGATTTTGGGGTTTTGTTTTGTTTTGCTAATTGAAGCCATTACAAAACCAGGGCAAGTCAGTTTTCTGGGTGGGGGCCTGCACACTTCAGGATGACAAGTGTGACAGCAGGTCTGTGGTCCCCCCTGTAAGGGAACTGCTTGATGCAGGGCATATCATGGGACTCCGCATTTCCTATGTGCGTGATGGACGTACACTTAGGCAGCGTTTGCCTTACGAGTCAGGCATTTTGTCCCCAGCAGGACCTGCTACATAGGGAGAAACCTCCAGGATCCCCAGACTCAGGGAATCATAGAACACACCATGTGGAAGGGCGGACACACCCTGGAAATGAGACGGGTCCGCCTGCCAGGGAGAAAACCTAGACACAGCTGCCAGGCCAACCCAGCTCTTCCTTCCTGAGCGGCAGGTGAAAGCAAGGATTCAAATATTATATCCAGGTCACTGCTGGGACAATGGTATCAGGTGGAAAGCAAGGAAGGCTGGCTGGACCCTGTCCAAGCCTGCACATCAGCCAGGGATTGGGGGTATCAGCGCCCCACAGTGCCCTTCAGTTTGGGGAAACATGTACACATGGCTTGTCTCTGACTCACCAATCTGCTTTGGACCAGACCTGTCTCTACAGTTTGGAGTTAGAGTTATTGCTTCGAGTGACAGAAAGGATCGGAAGCCCTGGTGGCTCTGAAGTCTGATAAACACGGCAGGCTCACGGCGGCCGGGTCTGGGGGCAGGCGTCCACCCTGTAGGACACAGACCTCCGAGTGGACAGGCCCAGGGTTGGGGGCCGTGGAAGCATTCGGAAGTTCAGGGCTGTTTCTAATCTACTGAGGTCAGGCACAAGAGGCATGCAAGGGTCTTGAAAGGACACAAGGACGGGGGTCATTCCAAAGGGTAGCAGCCAGGCCAAGCAGGGGGATGCATTAGGGACCTCACATGTAGGCTAAAGTGTGCTGTTCACACTGGGAGTTGGGCTTGCCTTCATTTTGGTCAGAAGGGAGCAGGCAGCACCTTACCCAGTGCACTATTTACAGAGCATCTTAAAATAAATAATTTAGAGAGAATCCTACTCGGGAGGCTCTAACATTTGTACATGATTATTGTACAAGGTTAAAAATAAATAAGGCAATATCATACAGTCTTATCACAAATAAAAAGGAAATTGTTGACCAAACCCCAAGGAACGTTATGGCTGAACACGGCCCCTGTGCCCACAGGAAGCAGGTAGGGTTTGGAGCTGCTGATGATGAAGGTGGTTCTGCTCATCGAAAGGGAGACCTCGCCGTTTCAGAACAGCCGAGGCCCCGATGGCTTCCCGAGGCTGCGGTGACAGGGGAGCCACGCGTTCCCGTGGCTTTGCCAACCCACATGGGGATCCCGCGGCTCTGTGGACCCAAGGTCTCAGCAAGGCAAGGCTGGAATCTCATCCCAGGCTCAAGGTCCATCTCGCTCAAGTCGATGTGAATTCAGAGCCCATGGCTGTGGGAGCAACGACTGCTTCCTCACTGGCTGATGGCTGGGGCATCCTCACCTTCGACCGACTGCGGCCCCTCATCTTTAAACAGAAACTTCGTGCTCAGAATATTCCTGACTTCCTACCTGCCTCATCCACTTCTAAGGGGCCATGTGATCACACTGGTCACAGTGAGTTAACTCACGTGGCCCAGGATCCTCTCTGCAGCTTACAGCCTACACCCTGAATGGAGCACCCCCTTTGCCAGGTGACAGAGCGTATTCGCAGTGTCATGACCCACTACGCCGTCCACCTCCTCCCACCATGCCCTGGGGTGGAAGCTCAGCCATGGTGAGCAGATGGGCAGCAGGACCCTGGACAGCATCTCAGCCCCACAGCTTGGCACAGATGTGCACACCTGCAGAAGCCATGTGCTCTGGAGACGACTTGGTTCTGCCCTGTCTGTAGGAGGCGGGTAACTACTCATCCAGGGTGCATCTGAGGAAAGACTGTCCACCTGCCCACCTCTGTCACTGGCCCATCCACACTGGCTAAGCGGTCGACTCTGTTGTCTACCCGCCCCCACAGTCACAAGACACATGCCCAAAATGGGGGGAGCCCAGAGGACATGGGGTTCAGTCCAAAGTGAGCCCCTGTTCCAATACAGAAAAGTCAGGACCCCCAGGGAGGGGGTAGAGCCCTTGGAGACCAGCGAAGAGAGGGACACCCAGGCTGCTGACTCTGCCAAGCAGGGCTCCCCTGAAACCACAGGACCCCCCCCCAGATGCTGTCAAAGCTCTGGGTCTCGGATGGACATCCCCCTGACATTGACTTGCCTGCCCAGAACCTTCCCTCTAGTTTCAAGCTGCCCTCCTCCCTGCGGTCGAAAGTCAAGGTCTCCACGTCCAGCTATTTATAGACCGTTCCTTCCCACTGGCCCTCCTGCACCCGTGCCCCCTGCAACAGCATATTCCAGCATGGTCACACTCCTCGTCTCCATGGCAACCACGGAGATACACTGGTAGGAGATTCCCAGCCTTGCACAGAATTATGTGCAGTCGCTTTCCCCACAGATTAGAGCAGGGACATCTAAACTGACAGCCATGGACGCCAAAACTCCACATCCAGGGGACCGGTTCTGCTGGAGAAACACCTTCCATCCAGGAAGAAGCTTTCTCAGGCTTGTGAGGTTCACTTATCTTCAGAGTTAATGAAGCCTTGCACTGCTGTTCAGCACACAGGAGCCCAAGATGTCACGGTAGAGAGGTAAGAAATGACACCAACCACCTTCTCTCCTTTGAACAAACACAGTGGCGTGGGCAGAAAAGGGAATGTCCAGGTTTCACAGGAGCTGATGCACTCAGGCGGGGCAGGTGGAGAATGCAGAGGAAGAACATGAACTATGCTGGTCACAGAGATGCGGCTGCAGGGCCCCCAAGAATTCCAGAAGACCCACCTCTCACTCTCAGTGAAAACTAAATCTGAAGAAAGCCAGTGGCCACCACCACGCATGCAGTGGGACAGGGGCTTCTCAATTCTTCCCAAACCATCCCCTAAGGCCTGTCCAGCTCTGCCCTGCTGACAGAGTCCTGACTCCCACTCCGGGCTCTGCAGGCCACTGCCCAGGGCTGGAGCTGCCCCCATGGGACTCACACTGCTGGGCTGATGCTGATCCATCTCACGGCACAAGGTGGGCGCCCCAGTCACTCGGCCAGCCAGACCTCTGAGGCTCTCACTGTAGCCTATGGCCCTGGAGAATGTCCTGAAGGTCCTGACACCTGGAGCTGACCCAGCCAACCTCCCTCTGCCACTGAGGTGAGGACAAAGCAAACACAGTCGCTGCTAAAACCTCGGTGTCCGTGAGGTCAGGGTTCGCCCCTCACCCAACTCACTGCTGGACTCACTGCCCAGCTGCTTCAAATCATGCCTGGATTGTGCCCCTTCCCCAGCCCAGTCACCAGCTCCCAGCCCTGCTCTGCTGGCTGGGCTGGTCCCCTGCGGGAGCCCCAAAGACCCCCAACACCTCAAGCATTTGTGCCCTGTGCCCCAAGCGGCTGGCGTGGGCTCCACTAAGCCTCCTTCCCAGAGGCTCCAGGGGGCAGGTGTTGGCCTGGGGGGCCTGGGGCAAGCCCCGAGCCCTGCAGAGCCCCTGGCCCAGCTCCAACTGGGAGGCCGGCTGCAGGGGGTACCGGGGGGTGACCCGCAGCCAGTCTGGTCTGGAGGCCAGCTCTTCCATAAGGATACATTTTCCGTTCTGAGTTCAGGGACCTGGTTTGGGAGCCATTTCCATCGGTCCTGCCTTCCAGAAAGTATGTCAGCATCTCGCCCTTGCCCTTGACACTGACTTTGCCTCGGCACACGAAGCGGTAGGAACCCCGCCGCAGCAGCCGGTGAACTTCCTCTGTGACCTGCAGCAGGGAAAGGCGGTCAACAGGTAGCCCAGGGGAGGGTCCCTCCTCCCCCGGCACTGCCCACCCCGATGGCCCAGCCTCAGGCCTCCCCAGCTCTGCCTGTAGGCTGAGTCATGCTTCTTCCATGGTCACTCTGGTCTCTCTGTGAGAAGGACGTGATCATGCAAAGAGCATGGGACTCAGAGGGGCCTTAACAGGGCCCTGGACAAACAGGAGACGACAGCACTCACCATGAGGAGCACCGAGAGTGGACAAGCAGACTGGACGGGCCCACAAGGACCCAGCCTCAAGGACTGGCATGTGAGCTCTGTGGTCACCCCCGAGCCAGATGCCTGGACACCAAGCTCCAACTGAGGGCCGGAGCTATGTGGCCTTACGCGGTTCCCCAACAGGCTCAGTGCACCCCAAAGTCCTTCGTGGAACTGAGCCACAGACTAGCCAGTTACACAGGGAAGATGCCATTGTCAGAAAGGTCACCTCTCAGATGGGGCCTCTGAGATGCAAGGTGGCAAAACGTACGGTGATAAAAGTCTCTTTCCTTTCATACTGAGCCCACCATTCATCCATTCAAAAAGATCTGTGCTCCCTAGAACCCTGACATCCCGCTTGAGCCCAGATATACACACTGACAAAACCCTCTGAGTCTTATCCTTATGGTGAGCTCCCTCCTTTCTTGCCTTATGAAGAATGGGAGGCAATAAAATTCCCAGACCATTGCACAAAGAATTGCTGGAGGTAAAGGTAATCCGCCACTACACACATTAAAGCTGAAAATGAAGGTTTTAGGTTGGGATGGGCCTGGGTGTCCTTTCAGGGTGCCTGGGAGCTCCAGCTACCCCTGTCCTCTGCATCCCTCCACCTTGAGATTTGAGCCAGGAAGTCCCAGGCTGCGAGTCAGGGCTGTGCATGATATTGCTGAAGTGGGTCCCAGAGAGGGTCCAGGTCAGGGGCTCAGAGACCCAAGGTCTCCAAGAGGCTGAGAGGGCATCCCCCAGGAAGGCTGATTTTTAACCATCTTCAGGAGAATCCTTACATTTCCCAAGAGGCTGACTAGGAACTCTCCCTAGAGTTCTCTGTGAGGCCTGGCCAGCATCAGGGATGGGGGGATACCTGCTTTGCAGCCACGTCAACCTCACTCTGTCTAAGAGACAGTGCTGGACCCCCATAGAGGAATTTCCAGGGAAGTGCCTGCTGGATCCCCAAGCAGATGGCTGAGGTGGAACCTGGGAATCGTCACAGGTACCTGCCTGAGAGTTAGTGCCCAGTGAATGGGGGCGGGGCCCCAGGAACTGAAGGGGCATTATGCGGGAGAGCCCCAAGCCGGCAACCTTCTCATTGAACTGCAGCATGCAGGATTGCACACCAGTGTCTCTCTCAAACCCTAGGGTGAATGCATGGGTTTGTGGAGGACCGAGTGAGGAGTTGTGATAAAGTTAAAGGACCAGCATTAACTGGCTGCAAGGTGGTAACTGCTGGGTGTGCAATGCTCAGAGGCCGCCTCGAGACCCAACCACAGCAGGAGGGCTTGGCCCTGCTCACCCAGCACTACGTTCTCTGACACTGTCTTTCAAATCTTCAGTGCCAGCTGGAGTCATGGCACCAAGTTTCGTCCCCCATGAGCCACCCACAGGTTCTCAGGTCAGGTGGCCCCACTGCACCCACCTTTCAAAAGGCAAGGAAGCCCCTTCTCTTCTAGGGAGCTGTCACTACTCCCAACTAACTGTCCCCTGCCACTCATCACCCCAACTCTGCTCCTGACCACAGAGGGGTCACCCCACCCCCCGCCGCTGAAGCCGCAGACACACTGAGCCACATGGTTCAGTGTCCCCACCCAGAAGAGGCAGATAGGGACTGGAGGACACAGGCTGCTGGACTGGGTGGCCACCCCAACACGACCCTTGCCCCTCCCACCTCAGTCTTCCATCGCCAGGATGGACACCTGGGCCCTTCAGACTTCTGAGTGAACTGACCTGGATCCTTCCCTGGACGCCGGTACTGTCCATCCGACTGGCCACATTGACCGTGTTTCCCCAAATGTCATACTGCGGCCTACGAGCCCCGATCACTCCAGCCACCACGGGGCCAACGTTGATGCCTGGAAAACAGCCACGGCGTGGTGTCAGTGCAGAGGCTTCTGAGGGGAGAAGCTGCCCCTCATGAAGTCACGGCTTACGGGGTCACCGAGCAACACTCCTCCCCAAAGCAAGGACCCTACAGCATTGCCGAGGGACAGCTCCCAACCTCTACTTGCACACCATACCATTAGCCAGCAGTCCCCAACCCAAGAAGAAGTCCCATTTCCTGGAAGCGCCCTGCTGCTAATAAAGCTAAGCTTTCAGTCTGCAGGTGTGTTCCCACACCCAGCTCCCTCTTCCAGAGAGGGCAGTAGCTCCTGTTTCCCCAGATGGGATCCCTCTGTTCTTCCTGGTGTGGGGCCCAGAACTAAGTATTTGAGGATGCTCTAAAGAGAGTGAGGCCCCCTTCTCCTTATGCGGTCAGGGTCTAACTGGCCTGGACAGTAACACAGGCCCACGTGCCCCAAATCTCCCCTGCAGCCAGGTCTGGGCTGATGCCACATCACTCCTTCTGACTCTGTAGTCTGCATCAATTTTTCTGAGCTTACCCAAGCATATTAATAGCATTTCATACACTGACCCAGTCAGGCCCCTGAAGCCTGGGCAGCAGGTGCTTGGCGTCTTCAGGAGCAAGCAGGGGCAGAACAGGCTGAAGTGAGCCGGGAGGCTCAGGCTCGGTGGATGTGGAGACCCGGGGAGAAGCCCCAAAAGGGATGCTTCCAGATGGCTGGGGGAACCTGGGGAACCCTCCTCTACTGCTCTGGAGGCCCTAATCCATGTGGGTGAGACTGAGCCAGGATCCAGCCTCCTGTCTGACCAGCCGCCCAGGCACAGAGGTCCAACCGGCCTGTGCGTCCTCAGTAGGAGAGTAAGAAAGAGAATCTCCCTGATGGACCCTTGGATCTGTTTCCTGTCACATCCGTATATCTATGCATCTGAGCCCGCGGCCCTGGAGGAGAACTGAACCCTGCAGGTGAGGGTTCAGAGGGCGCCCTGCTCCCACCTCCAGCACATCCTGCGGGCTGGGCACCAGGCTAGGTCAGCCCTCATGTTTAAGCTCATCAGAACTGCCCCCACTCTGGTGGACACTGGCTACCACCCCTCAAACCCACTCAAACCCAGCTCTAAGTTCTGTTTTTAAGGTCAGTAAATTCAAACGTTTTAATGTCCAGTTTAACTGTATCATAGACTAACAGGTAAGGGTGGGGAGAAAGAGGGGAGGGAGGAACAGACAGAGGAAGGAAGGAAGGGAGGGAGGGAGGGAGGGAGAAATCTCTAGTTTAACTATATCCTCAACTAATACAATTTTTTCTGCTAAACCTATCTACCCAGGGGCAAAAAAAAAAAAATGAATTTAAGACTGAAAAAAAAAAAAACCCTATAGTTTGGTAAGAGCTAGAGAGGAGCTCAGATCCCAGCTGGTTTTCCTCCTCACTCACAGGCGAGGGACAGGAGCCCAGGAGGACCGAGGGCCCGGCCTGAGCCTACACCGCTTGGCTCCTGCACAGGGTATCAGATACCCAGGCCTGCCGACAGGAAGCGGGGCATCTTCCTCCAGGTAAGTGTGGGCTCAGAGGTGTATCTGAGAGTCTCTAGGACAATCAAGATTTCTCCTGCATTGTGTGAGCTGGACAATGATTCTTCCAGGCTCTAAGTCATGGATACCCAGTGGTCCCTGCATCCCTTGCACTCCTCTGGGTGGCGCTATCCTCCTTCCTGTGAGATAAGGGAGTCTGGACCAGTGACCTCTGCTCGTGAGGAAAAGGCTCAAGCCACAGGCTCCCAGGGCAGTAGAGAAAGGTGAGCTGGCCCAAGTAATGGGATAGCTTGTTGCCACATACCAACACGGAGCACAAAGTCGTTATAAGACTGGTAGTTGATCTCATCCAGGACATCAAACATCTCGATGGCAAAATCTGCCAACGTGCTGAGGTGGGAGGAGATGCACTTCTTAGCCTGGACGTGAGCACACACAGGTTATTACGTTTGAGGGGTGTAAGGGCAAAGAGGACAGGGACACTCAGCCAGCGACCTGCAGGGGTGAGGGGACTAGCCTGTACCCCTCATGGGATCAGGGACTTGATCCCCATGTCAATAGCGGGCTGGGGCTGGAGGCTGGCTGGGTGGTTCTCATCAGGGATTGAGTGGCACCCTACAGCTGTCCTAGGGTGTGTTTATCATCCCATCCTACAGGGAGGAGACTGAAACAGAGGTAGAATGGTATTGCTCAAGGCTTACAGCTCCTGAGAGCAGAGGCTGAGGCCATTGGAACCTAAGCAGAGCCCTTCTGCAGGAATGGGCTGGTGGGATGGGAGGGAACCCTGTTGTGGGAAACCAAATGTCCCACTGCTCAGATAATGCTGCCACTGGCCCACTGTAAACAGACAAAGCAAAGTGAGCACAGTGGATGGTCAGCGTTGACACAGCAGAGAGCAATTCCAACCCTCCTTCTTCACACTGAGACTCTTTCATTGTGTTGTATCTCCTTGGATACAAATCAGGTGGTTTGCAAAGATTTTCTCCAAGTCTATGGATTGTCTTTTCATTATAGTATTTTCCACAAGTAGAATTTTAAAATTTTAATCAAGTCCAACCTAACAGTGTTTTCTTTCACAGATAATGCTTTTCGTACCGCATCTAAAAACTCATCGCCAAACCCAAGGTTACCTAGATTTTCTCCTATGTCATCTTCTAGATGTCTTATAGTGTTGCATTTTACATATAGGCCTATGATACATTTTGAGTTAGTTTTTGTGAAGAATGTAAGGTCTGTGCCTGGATTCATTTTACAAATATAGATAGCCAGATATCCAATTTTTTTCTAGCACCATTTGTTAAAGACTATCTTTGACCCATTTGTCAAAGATCAGTTGATTATATTTATGAGGATCTATTTCTGGGCTCTCTATTCTGTTCCACTGGTTTATTTCACTACTCTTTTGCCAAAACCATACTGTATTGATTATTGCAGCTCTATAGAAAGTTTTTTAATATTACTTATTCATCTGGCTGTGCTGAGTCTTAGTTGCAGGATGCAAAATCTTTGATCTTTGTTGAATCATGCAGCGATTCATTTATTTTATTTTAGTTGGAGCATGCGAAATCTTAGTTGCAGCATGTGAGATGTAGTTCCCTGATCAGGGATCAAACCTGGGTCCCCTGCACTGGGAGCCAGGAGTGTTAGCCACGGGACCACCAGGAAATTCCATCAATCTTGGTGTCTGACAGTGTCAGTCCTCTAATTTTGTCCTGCTTCTGCTATGCTGTGTTGACTACCCTCAGTCTTTTGTCTTTCCATGCAAACCTAGGATCAGCTGGTCAATATCACAAAATAACCTGCTATACTTTTGATCAGGATTGCATTGTCTACAGATCAAGTGACAATAATTGATATCTTAATGATATTGAGTCTTTCTATGCAGAAACACTGAGTAGTTTTTGACTTATTTAGATCTTCAATCTCTTTAATCAGACTTTTATAGTTTTCCTCATAGAGATATTATATATATATATATATATATATATATATATATATATATATATCAGATCAGTCGCTCAGTCGTGTCCGACTCTTTGCGACCCCATGAACCGCAGCACGCCAGTGATCTATCTTGGTAAATGTCCCACGTGAGCTTTAAAATAAGTATATTGTGCTGTTTTTCAATAAAGTAGTCTATAGATGTTAATTACATCCAAGTGATTGATGATGTTGTTCATTTCAGTTCTCTTTACAGATTTCCAGCCAACTGGATCTACCAATTACCAATAGCTTGCTACTGAAGTCTCCAATCATAATAATGAATTCATCTACTTCTTGCAGTTCTATCAGTTTTTGCCTCCTGTTGCTAAGTACATAAATATCAAAGATTTCTATGTATGCTTGGAGAATTAACTTCTTTATCATTCTGCAATGTACCTCTTCATCCTTGACAATTTTCCTTGATCTGAAATTTGCTTTGTCTACAACTAAGACAGTTACTTGAAATTTTAACAGGGCTAGCATGGTCTCTCTTTCTACATCCTTTTATTTTCAATGTATCTGTGGCTTTATATTTAAAGTGTACTTCTTGCAGAAAACCCAGTTGGGTCTTGAATTTTAGTGACTCTGTCAGTTTCTGCTTTTTAATTGATGTATTTAGACCTCTCACATTAAAGGTGACTTCTGATTCAGTTAGCATCTACCATATGTATAACTGCTTTCTGTTCATGGATTTTTCTTTTTTTTACATCTTCCTTTCTTTTTTTCTGTCTTTTTTTAGGGGCAATCTGGGGAAATGAACACTCACTAGTGCCAGCTGCCAGGATAGTAGTTGGGGGCTGCGGGGGGAGGTGTGAGGAGGCAGGGCTGGAGGAAGTTCCTGTGCTCAGCCTTCTGCACTGATTTTTCACAGAAGGCTGTGACCACAGAGAACTGGCCACTGACAAGACAGCCTTCAGGCTGCTCCCTAATCCAATGCAGAGGAAAAACTGAGGCCCGCAGCAGGAAGCCTGCCCATGGAAACCTGGGCAGCTGGGGACAGAGCCAGGGCCCAGTCCCTGAACAGGGCACACCTGGCAGTCCACACTCACCTTGGTCCCGGCAGTGGGCGCCAGCCCCACAGCAGCCATGTACGTGCTCCCGATGGTCTTGATCTTCTCTAGGTCCTTGTAAAAGTCTTTGTCCATGAGCTTTGTTTGAAACACAAAACTGTTAAATGTTACATAACATTTTAGACAAGTCACAGCAGTGTACAGCCGCCGGAAGCAAGCACAGAGCAGACAGGTGCATTCTGGAAAGCAATGTGTCTTCTTCATACGGGCACAAGACAAGTTCTGGGATTGAACTGAGAAATGCAGGCCTCAGGGGCTCTAACAAAGGCATTTAAAAGAGGCACCAAGGAAGAACCATGCAGAACACACCGCCCCCATCCTCCAGCAGCTGACCTCATGACCACCCGGGAGGAGGACAGGCCCCAGGGAGGGAAGCAGGCACAGACCAGAGGCCTGCTGTGGACAGTGCAGAGATACCTGCCCACCCATCCTGCAGGTGAGGCTGCCCACCTGAGCTTGGCATTCACAAGGAAGAGCACAGGTACCACCACTCACCCTCCCCATCTTAAGGCAAAGTTTCTTCCTCAAATGTCACGATCAGCTGGGATTCCCAAGGAGACAAAATACATGTGATCCCCCTAGCCCCATGCCATCCGCAGAGCACATACTACATCGGTGGACACAATTCAGGACTCTGTTGGAGGGGGCACCCCAGGACACCCAGACCCCAGGGTGTCAGGACTGCAGGGCAGCCCTTACCTCATCAAAGTCGGCAATGATCTCATTCAGAAGGCGCAGACACTCCACCCCCATGTTGTTGCCATCCAGCTCGATGTAGAAGTCATTGAAGTTGGGGATGGATGCAAACATGACCCCCACCTGGGAGTATGACTGGTAATACAGGTCCTGGGGGGTGGGGGTGGTCAAAGGTTGGGTCAGGCAACGAATGGGCAGCCAGAGAAGCATTCAGGGCTGGTACTGGGGGCAGGCCCTGGAGACCAGGTCCTGAGATGTGGCTGCCAGGATGTGCTGGGACTCCCATGCCACACCAGGAGGGGGCTCAGAGGATCTAGGATGATGGGTGGTCGTTCAGCTCACAGATGGGTGCAGAGCCCCCTCAAGGAGAGGCAGATGCACCAAGGAAGGACACACTGTTTGGGGAAAACAACTGGCCCTGGATGCCCCAAGTCCCAGCAAGATGAAAAGATGAGCCCCAGATCTATTTCAGGTCAAAGCTGGTCAAGCTGCGCCTGGGGGCTTGTGCCTTTAGAGCCTAAAAATCTAGCCTGAGCCTCTTTATTCTTGAGTCAGCTTTTGTAAGCCCTGCTCTGTGCTGTCCAGGTGGTTCCAGAGTTTCACTGCAGCAGGTTGTAGCCATTAGGATGTTCAGACCAACCCAGACAGCACTGAGCACAGAGCAGGGAGTGAATAGCCAGGCAGGTGGGGTGTGGTTTCGAAGGCACCTGCTACCCAAACTCAGCCAAGAGGGGGCCACCCAGGCCTCAAGGCAGCGTTTTTACAACCTCATGTGTGACTGACTGCAGCATCCTGCCTTCCTTGTGGGGACAGTGGATGCTATGCTCTTTCCCAGGATCAAAGGGGAGGACATGCTAATTCTGAGCACCTGTCAACCCCACATCCCAGGAGTCTTGGATCTGGCCCTGCCCTTGAGGGTGGGCAGAGGCGCCACTGCACATCAGTGCATGCAGGCCCTAGGCTCACCATGTTGCGAGGGTTGGACATTAGGAAGTGCTGGGCAACGTGGGCTGGCAGGAGGTTGAAGAGAATCCTCTTGTTGTCCAGCTTCACTCTCTCCATGTCATCCCGCTCCTCCTCTGCCTGGGAAGGGGGTCCTCCATTAAGTCACCCAGCCACCCATTCATGCTTCCTTCCCTCACTTGACAACCCGCCATATGACACTCCCTTACTTGACACCCCACCGTGTGACAAGTTCTCATCTGGATCAGACTCTGAACCCTCTTCCAACAGGGTCTTGACTTTGGGGTGTTCATGTGTCTAGTTTTAGCAAGAACCCTGCTAAGTCAGTTTAACCAGGGACCCCATCCTTGACATCTGATCACCCCAGATATCTGATCGGGTTCCTCATCTCCAACCCTCCCCAGGTGATGTTAGATCACCTTGACCTACCCTCAGCATGAATCCTGTTAGGTCAGTTCAGCCAGAACATCCCTCACCCCAGATGTCTCCTCTTAATAATTTTCCATCCACCACCCACCACCCTGCTCCTTGACTATAAACCCCCACTTGCCCATGCTATATTTAGGGTGGAGCTTCATCTCTCTCCCTCACTGCAGTGGTTCCTACACCTAACACAATGCTCCTGAATAATCTCTGCCTTACCATCTTTAACAAGAGTTCTGAATCTACACCTTTAACACATTCTTCTCTGTAATCATCCAAACTAAGCACCAAGTGCACCGACGGTCTATACCAGGTTCATCTCCATGGCCCCACCAAGCAGAGGAACTAAATCAACATTAGGGGACCCAAGGATCCATGAAATTCTGGACTAGTCATCATCCAGATAAGCTGGAACTTTCTTTTTTTTTTCTTCCCTTTGCTCAGAACACTTTAATAGGTTCTCACTACATGTAAAATTATGTCCAAATGCTACCTGGTTTACAAAGCCCTTCTTTGCCTGTTCTTTTTCCCATCTCAAGGACCTCAGCTCCTACCACTCTCCCTTGCTCCTTTCAACTGCACAGGTCTTTTTTATTTTTAGGTCTTCAAATGTACTAAGCTCTTTCTCCCTCTGCCTTGAGTACTTGCCCTCCCCCACACATCTGTACTTTTTTTTTTTTAATTGGAGGCTAATTACTTTACAATATTGTATTGGTTTTGCCATACATTAACATGAATCCGCCATGGGTGTACACGTGTTCCCAATCCTGAACCCCCCTCCCATCTCCCTCCCCATACCATCCCTCTGGATCATCCCAGTGCGCCAGCACCAAGCATCCTGTATCTTGCATCGAACATGTTTCAATGCCATTCTCCCAAATCATCCCCCCTGTCTCCCTCTCCACAGAGTCCAAAAGACTGTTCTATATATATCTGTGTCTCTTTTGCTGTCTGGCATACAGGGTTATCGTTACCATCTTTCTAAATTCCATATATATGCATTAGTATAATATATTGGTGTTTTTCTTTCTGGCTTACTTCACTCTGTATAATCAGCTCCAGTTTCATCCACCTCATTAGAAATGATTCAAATGTATTCTTTTTAATGGCTGAGTAATACTCCATTGTGTATATGTACCACTGCTTTCTTATCCATTCATCTGCTGATGGAAATAAAGGCTGCCTCCATGACCTGGCTATTATAAACAGTGCTGCAATGAACATTGGGGTACATGTGTCTCTTTCAATTCTGGTTTCCACAGTGTGTATGCCCAGCAGTGGGATTGCTGGGTTGTATGGCAGTTCTATTTCCAGTTTTTTAAGGAATCTCCACACTGTTCTCCATAGTGGCTGTATTAGTTTGCATTCCCACCAACAGCGTAAGAGGGTTCCCTTTTCTCCACATCCTCTCCAGCATTGATTGCTTGTAGATTTTTGGATCGCAGCCATTCTGACTGGCGTGAAATGGTACCTCATAGTGGTTTTAATTTGCATTTCTCTGATAATGAGCGAAGGGCTCAGCCCCCATTTCCAGGCTAAGAAGCCCCGCCATCTGCCATCTGCCATCTGCAAACTGGAGGCCCAGGAGATCTGGTGCTGTAACTCCTGGAGGTCTGAGACCCAGGAGGGCTGAGGGTGGAGATGCCCCAGGTGGTGCAGTCAGGAAAGAGGGGCCCCATTTCTCTCTTCCTCCACCTTTCTGTTCTATTCAGGCCTCCTTTAATGGATGGATGAAGTTCACCCACATTAGTAAGGAGAATCTGTTCTACTGAGTCTGGATTCACATGCTAATCTCATCTAGAAATACCCTCCCAGACCAACCCAGAATAATGTATGGGCAAATAACTGGACACCTCATGATCCAGCCAAGCTGACACATAAACTAACCATCATGATGTCCTCTTCCAAAACCCTCCTGTGCTGTCTCACTTGCCTTCTGGGGTGTACAGGCCTCTCTTTGGGGCACCCAGGCTCTGAGAACCACCTACTCCTGGAGAAGTAGAGAGAGAGAAAGGACCTTCCAAAGCACACAAAGTGAGAAGAACTTAATCTCTAACTCTGGGACTAGTCTCACTTGAGGAAAATGCCCTTTGTGAGACGTCTGCACGGACAATCATTGGCTAGGCAGGGGATCAATGCTGGTGCTTGTCTCCACAGAGAGCAGCTACCCTGCAGAGGGGAAGAGTGTGGAGATTCAGAGTGGACCAGGCTCGTCAGACCACATGGGGGACAGAGGAGTCCCCACCCCACTGTCAAGAGGGTGAAACACGAGAGGAGATGGGGTCAGAGGAACATCGATAAAAATGATAGCAATATTATAAAAGCCAGACAAAAGACAGTGGAACTGTATCTTTAACATGGAAAATTTTTAAAAATCAAAAACCCATAATTCTAAACCCAGCAAAAGTATCTTTCAATCCTGAAGGCAAAATGAAGAGTTTTTCAAACATACAAAAGCTGAAAGTATTCATCACCAATACCAAGACTTGAGAGAACCATATGCCCTTCAGGCAAAGGAAGATAATATCAGATAGAAACCCGGTAGTCCCCAAAGAATGAAAAGTACCAGAAATCATAACTAAGTGGGCAAACAAAAAATATTCCTTTTCATTATAATCTATCTTTAAAGTATACTTTTAATATTTATGATGGAAATAATAATATATTTGAGGGGTTATAATATATGTACAAATAAAGCCTATGATGATGTCAATGCAAAATCCCTAGGATGGAAAAAAATGATGTATATATTGTTATTAATATTAAAGTTCTTATATGTAAGGTAGTATAACACCACTTGAAGACAGACAATGCTAAGTATCTATTAAAATAACACAACAAACAGAGCTAATAAAAATACAGATCAAGTAGAATAATAAAAATATTTAATTAACCCAAATAGGTAGAAAAAGAGGAAAAAGAAAACAAATAGATGGGCAGATGGGACAAACAGGAAACAGCAATGGAAGAGTAAAATACAATCACATCAATAATCACACTAATTGTAAATTATCTGAAGACCTCAATTAAAAGGCAGAGATTTAGGAATTAGATTAAAAGGCAAGATCCAGTTGTATGTTGCTTACAAGAAATCCACTTTAAATAAAAAGATACAATAAGGGGGCACTCTCCACCCCGCTTCTGATGTCTATGTCAGAAGCTTTCTCTTCTCACTTTAATAAAATTCTGCTATACAAAAGTTCTTGAATGATCAAGCCTGGTCCCTGGTCCCAAAGCTAAATCTTCTTTGGAGATCACAAATCTGACATCGTTCACCATAAGCTATCTCAGAGGCTTGTTTGGGATCTTCAGGACAAAGTAAAAACACTCAGAGCTCTAGCCTCTCTGCTTTCTCAGTATGCACATTTTCTGCTTTACTTTACTAAATCTACGGTGTGCTTGTGTGAATGAATGACATGCCCTGCACGAAGCAAGTGATGAGCCCACCTCTGCAGCTTCCCAGTGCCTCGTAATGACTAAAGGCAGCCCCAAAAGGGAAGCCTTGTCCAGAATTTATACCAACCTGCCAATGCCAAGAGTCACCCAAGGTCCCTGCTAGGGGAGCGCCCAGAGATGGGCAAAGGATGTGGACTGAACTTTCTTTTCTCAGTCACCTTTTCCTGGTCTCTTTGACCATTTCATAATTTCGTGGGGATCAGAACTACTAACATAATCTGTTGGATCATAGATTATGTGGACTTGTGATTCATGCCGTTACTATGTACTTTTACTCAGACCCCAAACTTGGCAGTCACGGAAGCGCCTAGCCTTCCTAGGAGCCAAAAGTTACAAGAGCATGTTTGGGAGCGAGGCGGAGCTCTAGCTCCAGCAATGTCTCTCAGGCTAGAGGTCACTCTTCTTTGCTGCCTGCCTCAGGGGCAAGTGACCTGACAAAGAGTCTTTGTCATGGCTGTGTCTCCTATCTATGTGGATAGAAGCACTGCTGGTGACCACGAGGTTTTTGAGGACACAGATCGGGAGTTGCAGGATCTGGTCAGGGCTTCTTCTTTGGTAGCACTAGCTCTTAGTGAACCAGAGGAGGCGTCCTGGTGGCTTTTGTCTCAACTCCTTAGATATTCCTTTTGTGGAATCTGTGGAAATGAACTGGAAGGACTGGCCCTAATAGCTCGGGAACAAAAATCACTTTTTCCTTGCTAGCCAATCCCCCACCACCTCTTTTGGTATCACATATCCTGGCATGGTGACACTCAGAAAGGACATCGTGGTTGTTGTTCACCCCTTTATGACGCACCGCTTCTACTGCGGTCAGGACTGTACTCAGGAATGTGCATAGGCACATCCTTCCCCTAGGAGTCCTAGCTTGGGAAACATTCTGGGAAAACTGCTCTGCTCCACCTCAGGTGGCATCAGAGAAAAGGGTAAATCAAACAAAGGTCTTGGTGGTATGAAACGAAATCAGCTTAGGATGCTATCTGGAATGCACCCCCGGTGCATCTCCACCCAGCCTCGGTGGTAGAACCAAGAGGAACGAGTAAAACGTCTGTGTTGGTAAGGGACAGACTAAGTCCAACCAGGGAAAAAAAGCTTTGGTGGAGAGTCTGTCTACATCCCCATCTAGAGCAAGGAAGGACATTTCCCATTGAAAAAAGCCACAGCTGTGGATGCCGCTTTTTTCTCTCTTACAGGTGGGAGCAAGCAGTTCCAGAACCACTCCTTTAAAATGTATTTTTAAAAAGCTGGGACAAGTTTGATCTCCAGAGTTTAAAAAGACATGCCTGATCTTCTTCTGATATTGAATGGCCACAGTATCCTTTAGAAGACAGGGAACGTCGGCCTGTTGAAAGGTCTCTTAATTATGATACTATTTTACAACTAGACTGGTTCCATAGAAAACAAGAGAAATGGGTAGAAGTGCCATAGTGTTGCTCTTTATCTCTCTGCAAGACATGCCAGACCTATGTCCTAAGGGTACAGATTTGGGTGAGAAACCTTCAGCTCCCTCCTGTTCTCTTACTTTGCCCCTGTATCTGGGGCTCCCAACTGAATAGGCTGAGCATCAAAGGCACCCTTTCAGGAGGGGCTTCCTCAGTCTCAGCAGAAATTCAAACCATACCAATTGTGGTCCAGACTTTCTAGAGGATCCAGAAAAGTTCACAGAAGCCTTTATAGGGCTAACTTTGTGACCTTACTTGGAGAGATGTAATGTATGTCTTGGGACAGACAGGCTAACTCCTGACTTGAGAACTCGAGTTTTGGGGGAAGCTACTACTTTTGGAGATGAATGGCTTGAATGTGAGACAAGGGAAAATAAGGATCATGAAATAGCCCTCCTTCCTACTGGGAGCCAAGCAGTTCCCATAACAGAGCTGCTTTGCCGGATGTATTCTTGAAGGACTTAAGCGAGCACAAGCTAAGACTTTAGACTATGCTAAGTTGACTGACATAGAACAAGGAGAGAAGGAAACTCCTGATAAACTCCTACTAAATTCCTAGACAGACTACAAGAGGCTCTCCACAAGTTTACTGACATTGATCCTAAAAGCACAGAGGGAGAAATGGTCTTAGAAGATAAATTTCTCTCTCACTAAGCTCCAGACATCTGCTGTAAGTTACAAAAACAGGCATTTGAACCAAATCAGTCTTTAGAAAAACTGTTGTAGCTGGCTCAGGCAGTTTATTATCGTAGAGAATATGAGGAGGAAAATAGCAGGCAAAAAAGAACCAGGCAATAGACTGAAGCCCCAACAGTGGCTATTAGACCTGCTCTGAAACAGCCTGAGGAAAAATTCCCAGAGGGACCCAGGTGAAAAGGGAGGGGTATCTCAAGTGGGATTGCCATCAGGCATCTAAGCCACCCCCAGCTCCATGTCCAGTCTGCAAAGGACCATACTGGAGAAGAGACTGCCCTCCGAGGTGTAGGCCCCAGAGGTTGGGCTCTCAGGACAATCAGGACCAAAGGTGCCCAGGGGTCCCCACACAAGCTCCCATCCTAATTATACCTGAGGAACCCCGGGTTTTAACAACTGTGGAGGGTCAATCAGTCAATTTTCTTTTGGACACTGGGGCAACTTTCTTTGTGCTCACTGAAGCCCCTGGCCCACTTTCCTCCTGATCCACTACCATAATGGGACTGTCTGGACGAGTCAAATGTTATTATTTCAGTCATCCTTTAAGCTGCAACTGAGACTCTGTACTATTTTCTCAAGTTTCTTATCGTGCCAGAATCTCCCTCACTCCTTCTGGGGAGGGATATATTGAACAAGGTCCAAGCCTCCGTTTTCATAAACATGGTGCCTGCTCTTTCTCTCCCATTAATTGAACAAAGTGCAAATCCTAGAGTGTGGGCTGATGGAAAAGCTATGGGTTGAGCACAAAATGCTATTTCTATCATTGTCAAGCTCAATGACCCTCACCTATTTTCACATCAAAAGCAGTATTCACTAAATACTGAGGTTAATGAATGGGCAAAATCTTACTGTACTGACTTCTCATGATGTAAGTGGGATCTTAAACTCTACAGTTCAGAGTGACAATGGCTCTGTCTTTAAAGCTGCTATAACTCAAGGGGTATCAAAAGTTCTAAGAATAGAATATCACTTACACTGTTTCTGGAGACCCCAATCTTCAGAAAAAGTTGAAAAGGCTAATGACATTATTAAGACACCCATGTAAGCTAACTCAAGAAACACAAGACAGTTGGTTTAAAGTCCTACCTGTAGCTTTAATGAGGGCTCAAACTTCCCCTAAGAAGAAGGGACTGTCTCTATGACAGACTGTTTTTGCATACAGATATTGTCATAGATCCTAAAGCCTTAGAGCTATTTGACTCAGCTTTCAGCTTTTCAACCTCATAATCAATTGAAGGCTTCCCATGGTGGGTTGCTGCTACTGCTGCTAAGTCGCTTCAGTCATGTCCAACTCTGTGCGACCCCATAGACGGAAGCTCACCAGGCTCCCCTGTCCCTGGGATTCTCCAGGCAAGAACACTGGAGTGGGTTGCCATTTCCTTCTCCAATGCATGAAAGTGAAAAGTCAAAGTGAAGTCGCTCAGTCGTGTCCAACTCTTAGCGACCCCACGGACTGGAGCCTACCAGGCTCCTCCGTCCATGGGATTTTCCAGGCAAAAGTACTGGGGTGGGGTGCCATTGCCTTCCCCGCATGGTGGGTTACTCCACCTCAAAGAAAGGACTTTCTTCAAGTCTGCGAATACCTTCACCAACAACAACCGTATGTGATGCCTCTTCTTGATCTGATGACATCTAACAACCCTAAGATGGACTGGTATAACATACTGTACCTTAACTACAGACACAACATGACTTTTAATTTTGATTTGGTTTTAACTTGGTGAAAGTGGAGAGTGAAAAGGTTGGCTTAAGGCTCAACATTCAGAAAACGAAGATCATGGCATCTGGTCCCATCACTACATGGGAAATAGATGGGGAAACAGTGGAAACAGTGTCAGACTTTGTTTTTCTGGGCTCCAAAATCACTCCAGATGGTGACTGCAGCCATGAAATTAAAAGACGCTTACTCCTTGGAAGGAAAGTTATGAACAACCTAGATAGCATATTCAAAAGCAGAGACATTACTTTACCAACAAAGGTTCGCCTAGTCAAGGCTATGGTCTTTCCTGTGGTCATGTATGGATGTGAGAGCTGGCCTGTGAAGAAGGCTGAGCGCCGAAGAATTGATGCTTTTGAACTGTGGTGTTGGAGAAGACTCTTGAGAGTCCCTTGGACTGCAAGAAGATCCAACCAGTCCATTCTGAAGGAGATCAATCCTGGAATTTCTTTAGAAGGAATGATGCTAAAGCTGAAACTCCAGTATTTTGGCCACCTCATGCAAAGAGTTGACTCATTGGAGAAGACTCTGATGCTGGGAGGGATTGAGGGCAGGAGGAGAAGGGGACGACAGAGGATGAGATGGCTGGATGGCATCACTGACTCGATGGGTATGAGTCTGGGTGACCTCCAGGAGCTGGTGATGGACAGGGAGGCCTGGCGTGCTGCAGTTCATGGGGTCGCAAAGAGTCGGACACGACTGAGCGACTGATCTGATCTGATCTGAACGACTATTTTGCCTTACATCTGTAACTGTAAAATGGGGTTTGTTTCTAACCATCTAAAAGGTTTTAATTTATAATACGTTGTCCAGGCTCCTATGAGTGCCACAGCCTCTTCCAACTATTACCTGGGGCCCCTGGATGAGAGACTACATATGAGGGTTAGGAGAATATGTTGCCTCAACAATTTAGGGACCACACCCCTCAAGAGCAGGAAGTAGTTATGAAATGAACATGATGCCCCTTTCCCTAGGCAACATAATTCTCCTAAAAGAAAAGAGGGGAATGAGAGGGTAACAGGCAGGAAAGCCAGGGGTCTCCAAATGGAGCAAATAGGCTGCAAGGGTCAGACATTTTTTATCTCTCCCTTAAGCAGCAGGGAGATGGCATCACTGACTCGATGGATGCGAGTCTGGGTGACCTCCGGAAGCTGGTGATGGACAGGGAGGCCTGGCGTGCTGCGGTTCATGGGGTCGCAAAGAGTCGGACACGACTGAGCGACTGATCTGATCTGATCTAAGCAGCAGGAGGAAACACACTTCACGTGTCAGACTTTTTCTCTTAAAATTCTGTGTTGCCATGACGACACCTGGTTCCACCTGAACTTAACTTTTCTTGAACCTCAAGCTAATCAATGCATTTTTCTTATGGAAATGTTTTTCTTAATCTACATTAATAGATTTTTGTATTTGCAGATCTATGTATTTGCTTCGGAATTTGCCTTTCTTCAAAATGGTTCCACCTAAGACTAATTTTTGGCTCAAAAAACAAGTATTCATATCAATGTTTTATGGCTGGGGGATGATACACCTCGTGCCATCCTATCTCAAAAATGCATACTGTGGGAGAGGGGACTGGTGAAACTCCGTCAGCCTTAAGGTGTCTCTCTTATTTGATTCATAGCTTTCTAACAGACATAAAACATCCGCCTAAAGACTAGCAGGAGGGTACTCTCTGACCCCTTTCTGATGTCTATATCAGAAGCTTTCTCTGTCCCTTTTTATACTTTAATAAAACTGTGCTGCACCAAAAAAAATACAATAAGGTTACAAGTAAAATGAGGAGAAAGACTTAACAAGAGGGCTGGATTATCTATATTAATATCAGACAAAACAGACTACTGAGTGAAGCACATTACTTAGGAAAAGGTCTTTTTTTTTAAGGTTCAATATTTATTTAGAGTTTTTATTTTAGCCTGAAAATATGTTGAATTGTAGTGTTAGAGAAGACTCCTGAGAGTCCCTTGGACTGCAAGGAGATCAAACCAGTCAATCCTAAAGGAAATCAGACATGATTATTCATTGGAAGGACTGATGCTGAAGCTGAAGCACCAATACTTTGGCCACCTGATGCAAAGCACTGACTCTTTATAAAGAAAAGACCCTGAAGCTGGGAAGATGGAAGGCAGGAGAAGGGGACAACAGAGGATGAGATAGTTGGATGGCATCACCAACTCAATGGACATGAATTTGAGCAAGCTCCAGGAGCTGGTGATGGACAGGGAAGACTGGCGTGCTGCAGTCCACGAGGTCACAAAGAGTTGGACCTGACTGAGCCACTGAACTGAACTGAAGATGTATGAAAGGGTCTTTTTTGATAAGAGGGACAAAGTTTTCAATTTATCAAGAGGACATAATCCTAAACATCTATTGATGTAATAACAGGTCATCAAACTACATAAAACAAAAACTGGTAGAACTTTAAGAAATTAGAGAGAATGGTGTTGGAATCTCCATCTACAGGTGTAGCTGGATATTTCCAACACCACTGTCTCTAAACTTGACAGAATGACGAGAGAGAAAATCAGTAAGGGTATAGAAGACCTGAAGGACGCTGTCAGCAACCTGATTTAACTGACATTTATAAAACACCATCCAACAGCCATAGAACCTCTCCCCGGCTAATTCCTCCGAAATCTCAAGGTATTCTCTCTAGGGGCTGATGTCACTGACTTGAGGGTTGGGTCAGGCTATGGGCTGTTTTATCAATACAATGGCACTTCTATCACTGTTCTGGAATCATCTATGACTGATACATTGATTCCTTTATCAGCCTCTGGGCATTCAGGGCAGGGTTATGAATGCTCACACTCATACAAGGAGTGTCCCCATACAAGAAGGCCTGGTGTAGACCAGGTGCTCAGTAAGCAGCTACTGGATGGAGCCAGGCAGGACACCAGGTGCAGAGAGAGGGCCACCCCAGGCTGTCTGTGCACTTCCCAACATGGTGACAGGTCTATTTCCCTTGAGTGGGGGGCATTCCTGGAGTCAGGGCCCAAGGTTCAGCACCAGTGTTTGACTCTGCGGGCATTTCCTTGGCACTGTGTTTCAGAACACAGCCATGATACACCCAGAAGCACTGTCCTCAGTGAGGGATGTTCTCAACCCAGGTCCCAGTGGTGGCACCAGGGGCCAAGAACAGAGAACAGGATGAACAACACACATGGCATGTCAGATGTGAAATAAGGGTCATGAACTGGGTAGCATGGACTTCCTATAATCCCAAGGACCAGGTTACTGTCCCACAAAAGGAGGCCTGGGAAGGGAAGTGACTGAAGGAGGAGGTGCAGCTGGCCTCAGCTCTGCCCAAAGACCAAAAGCTCCATGTCTGAGCCAGCCCCTGCTGAGTTCTGAGAACAGCAGCTGCACAAAAGGAAATTACCCTCAGAACAGGTATTCAGTGTAGAGAAACTGTTTTATTATAATTGTCATCATGAGTATCCACTGAGTTCAAAGAAAAAAAATCACTGGAGCAAAAGCATTCTGATAGTTACAGATTAAGAGGTTGAGAAGTCATCAGGAAGGAAAAGCCCATCTGTTTGTTTAGGTTTATAGAACCAACTGGGTCTCAATAAATAATTAACCAATGAGTCTTTGGTCTGGCAGTTTTGCAATAGTTTGAGGCACTCTGATACGTGCATGACAGACTTAAATATCCACAGGGCAAATGGGCAAAGTCTAGAAATGGTTTTGTTTTGTTGTGTTTATAGGAAAGTGAGGTATTTCATGTTACACATCCTTAGAAAAATATGTCAGTGTGTTCCGTACAGGCAAGACTTCCCTCCATGACACAGAGGTTCTCTCTTGCACCAAACTGCCTGAAAAGTTCGTTTCACGGTGGGGCTGGGTGTACAAGGGGTATTGCTGAAGGAGAATCCCAGGACAGGGTCAACCACTGGGCTTAATAACATTTAAAGGGACACCAGAGATTTCCTTGGAGGTTCAGTGGTAGAATTCCCCTTCTAACACAGGGGGTGCACATTCAATCCCTGGTCCAGGAACTAAGATCCCACATGCTATGCAGTCAAAATACTAAAACATAAAACAGAAACAATACTGAAACAAATTCAGGAAAGACTTTAAAAATGGTCCACATCAAAAAAAAACTTAAAAAGTAAAGGGACACCAATGCCTAGAATGGCCCTTGCCAACCCATTTGAGAGAAACTGCTTGCCCTGGGGGAGAGAGTCCCCAGTTGGGAGAGCCAACAGCAAGGGCCTCAATCCCACTGAGAGTGAGATCCGGAGAGTGAGAAGCATCTAGTCAATGAGTGGGAACCATCTCACACACCCCCAGGCCAACCCAGCGCTTCCCGGCTCATCCTAAGTCCGTTCTTCTCTAGCTCAGAGTGTCTATTCCTAACTGAAAGACCTTAAACCAGAGGGGCCAGCTGATGGCGGGGTAGACAC
Organism: Tragelaphus eurycerus; assembly: GCA_935064755.1. Taxonomy (NCBI): domain Eukaryota; kingdom Metazoa; phylum Chordata; class Mammalia; order Artiodactyla; family Bovidae; genus Tragelaphus; species Tragelaphus eurycerus. The sequence goes on along the minus strand of CAKXYN010000002.1, from coordinate 19,582,802 downwards.
ACCTCAGAGACCAGCCAGTCTGGTCATCCTGGAGAGCCAGCCAGAGCCGGACAAGACCAAGTTCAGCAGCGCAGTCTACCACAAAGAGGCTGTCCTCCATTACCTGGCAAGGTTTTGGCAAGCTGCAGTGGCCAGATGGCCTTTCCAGGAATGGTGTGCCCTGCTCTCTTCCCCTGACATCTGCACTGACCCAGGGCCAGCCCAGAGGACTCTACCTACCAGCCCCCTCACAGTTTCTGGTTAGACTCTGCCTCTGGAATCATCAGGCAGGAGCTGGGAGGGAGGGAGCAGACTGTGACGAGGTCCCTCCCAGCATGGTCACTGCAGGCTGGCCATGTCCCTTGGACGAAGGTGGTGAATCCTGTCTGGTGGCCCGCCTTGTCCTGGCTCCGGGGACCACTCCTTCGCCCCCAAGGTCTGGGATGGGGACCCTCTAATGTGCAGCCCTGGCCACTGCACCAGTCTCAGGTTGCCCTACCCTGACCCACCTTTCAGATGGTCCAGTGCCATCAGCTTTCTTGACGTTGTCAGTCAGAAATGTGCCCTCTGCCCAGACTGAGTGATATGTGCCTGAGACCACACCCACCTCCATCTTAGCCCCTTTTCCAATGGCCAACCCTGCCCAGGCTCCACCCAGCCACTTCAAAAGTGCCCTTCTGGTGGCCCCTGTGATGGTGGTGTCTCCCCCAGGGTGCCTCCCCAGGCCCCCTGCTCCATCATACTCCACCAGCAGGCTGCCTTCCAGAGTCAGGGATGGGACCTGCCTGGCTGCCCACAGAGAAGGCAGAGTTCTGGAGGGCCTCCTCACCACCCCGCCCCCATGAGGTCTCTGTGAAGGTCCCCCTTCTGTCACACGCCTTGTCTCCTTTCCTCAACACCAGCCCCTTCCACCCTCCCATGACCAACTCTCAAGCATCCAAGAGGCCCAGAGAATCCCAGGCACTTTCAGAAGCCTGGCTGGGTATCACATGGACACGCCTGGGGGCGGCGGCCTGGCTTTGGCACTCATGAAGGCAGCAGTCAGAGCCCCTCGAGGAGGAGTAAGAGCCAGAATTGAGTGCACCACTTGCATGCCCTCACCACCACCACCTCCGCCACCCTGCCTAAGAACTGGGGCCAATTCTGTATAGACAGCCCACCTGGGAATTTCCGCCCGTGGAGAGGGAATGCGGGTTTCAGATCTTAGCAGCTCCCTGCCCACTTGGAATCTAGAAGCCAGGTATGGAGTGAAGACAGGGTTGGGCCACAGCCGCTTAGAATCAGAGAATTAGGGGGTCTCTCCCTCCAAGGCCTGGTTCAGGGCTCCCACTGGCCGTACACAGGGAGTTAGTCTATCCAGAACAGGCACTGACTTAAAAGTACACACAGGCTGAAGAGTGGAAGAAGCAGGCTAATCCACGGAGACAGAGCGCAGACGGTGGCTCAGGGCTGGGGATGGTTAGAAATGGGGAGTGACTGCTGATGGTTACAGGGGTCCCTTGCGGGGCACAAAACTGTACTAAAATTGACTGTGGTGACGGCTGCACAATTGTGTGAAAAATTGAAAACTACTGAATTGTACACTTTGTATAGTGAGTGAATCTTGTGGGAAGTGAATTACAACTCAGTAAAGCTGCTACATAAAAAGGAATAAATAAGCCAAGTTTTTCACCTAGTGTATCTACGTGTGCACAGATATACATACATACAGAATACATGTGCACACACACACACATTTTCTTTCTTTTGTTTGCCCCAAGTAATGGAGTAATTCCTCATGATCTTGAAGATATAACCTGGCCTGATGTGCAGACAGAAACCTGCTTAACTAGCATCTTATCTTTTCCAGGTTAACTAAGGGTAGACAATAGTTTTCATCAGCATGGTCACTACTTTCTGCCCCCATCACAGGCAGCCTACCACTCCATCCACCACCCGGCCTTTCCATAGTGAGAACACTCAGCAGCGGCTGTCCTGAGGGAGTCCACGGAAACTTACAGCCTGTCAGATGCCTGGAGCAGGGTGTCTGCACCTACTATGTGCCAGGGCCCCAGTCAAGTCCATTGGGAAGGAAACTATAATTATTCCTCAGTGCAATGGCTAATTGTATGTGTCAACTTGGTGGGCCACAGAGCACCCAGATGGCTGGTGAGCATCATTTCTGGTGTGTCTGTGTAAGGACACATAAGAGAGATTAGCTCTGAGAGGCTGGACCATGGGAAGATGTCCCCTACTCCAGCCAAGGGGGTGGGCATCATCCAATCCTTCTGAATAGAAGGAAAAGGCAGAGAAAGGGCAACTCCACTCTTGGCCTGAGCTGGGCGTCTATCTTCCCCACCCTCAAACACCAGCGCTCCTATTCTCTCACAGCAAGTGCTAATGGACAGGGAGGCCTGGCGTGCTGCGGTTCATGGGGTCACAAAGAGTCGGACACGATTGAGTAACTGAACTGAACTGAAGTGGCACTTGGTGTCTAGGACTTCTCAGCCTCCATAACTCGCAGGCCAGTCCCTGGAATAAACCTCCTCTCTGCAGAACCCAACCAACACACTTCCACACAGGATCTGAATCATCACCCCATTGGACTGAGGACCAAGGAAGAGAGTCACAAAGACCCCAAGGGGAGTTGTGAGTGTTGGGATGAAGACCACCTAACTCCAGGCCCACCCGACACAGCTGACAGGGCCTCAGTCACTGACCACCCACCTCCTGCCTATTCTACTACAGGATGTGGACAGGAGTCACATCTTCCTGAAGAAAGGACGTGGGCAGGCAACACAGGAGGAGCCTGGGCCCGTAGTAGGCATGTCTGAGCCTGTCCCTCTGCACAGAACATGGGGCGGCAGCAGGGTGCACCCAGCCACCTGTGCACCCACAGCCACCGCCTCCTCTCTGTGGCCCTCTGGGCCGCACACGTTTGGGGTCCAGTGCTGGATGCCCCTGTGCTGCAGCTCTGGGCTGGACCCCTGGCTACACTCTGGCTCCTGGTATGTGGACGCTCCCACCCACCTCAGATCTGCCGGGACCCCTGGACATTCCAGTTCTGGCCCTGGGAACGTTAATCCATATCTGATCCCCATCTGTGATCCCACCCTCCCAGGCAGGGCTGCCGTGGGGACTGAACAGAGCAAGTTCCCTCAGACAGACAAGGGCTGCTTCTTCATGTGTCAAAACGACAAGACCCTCCCGCAGCCTCGGTTCTACTGCACACCTGCCTCCCCACTTTCAGTCGAGGAAACAAGGGGAGGCAATCTGTTCAGAGCCAAGAAGTGAGCAAGTTGCATCAATGGGGTCTGAACTCTGGACCAGAAAGAAGGCCTCGGTTCCCAGGGCCAGGGACGCAGAGCAGGTGACAAGGAGTGGGTGTAGAGGAGCAGGTGACAAGGACGCATGGAGAGGGTGACAGGGACACAGAGTGGGCAAGGAGGGGGACACAGGGACACACCACACCGCACGTGACCTGGGCTGAGCTGTGCCCTATGCACTGGCTCTGCGCAGGCGAGCAGGGTGAACTCTGGGGGTCACCACCTGTCACCGGCCTCAGGGCCTAGGCCAGCCCCCAGGTCTGCCACTCCTCCATCTCCTCCAGGCCTCTAGTGTCAGAATTCCCCCGTGTGCACTGTAAAAATATGGGTTCCTGGCCCCCAGAGCAGACCTACTCAATCTGGAATAGGACATGTGAGATGTGACAACCTCAGGGGTTTCCCAGGACCCTGATGAGACCTGCAGTCATGTCTAGCCTACTGAGGCTGAGTCCCTCTGCCAGAACGCCTGTGGGGACAGGAAGCTCATGGCCAGCAAAGCAGCCAACCTCTGACCATCAGACAGGGTTCATTAGACTGTCCCCCTCCTGCCTTCCTGCCATCTTGCTCCTTGGCCCCACCACAGCCTCCTCCACCCAACAGTGATGCCCACATGGCCACTGGCATCCAGCCAGGAGCCCCCACCTGAAACTCCTCCCAAGGGATCCCCTGATCACCACCCCCCCACAGGAAGCAGAGGGTCTCCTCTTGCCTGGGCCGCCCAGAGGTAGTCCAGCCGCAGTTTGACATCCACCTGCCGGGCGTGCAGGGCCAGCGTGCACGAGAATAGCAGGATGGCCACGATCGGCTCGAAGCTGCGCCCTGAGATGGCACCGGCCCTGGGGGAAGAGAAGGAAGGAAGTCAATCTCAGTGCCAAGAACACGAGGCCCATCCCCAAGGGGCTCTCAGATGCGACACCCCCGGGGTGCCCAGGAATGACCCAGGCTAAGAGCCTCGTCCACAGAGAAACCCGGGAACTCACTAGCGTATGGGCCCAAGTGAAGACAGGGAGCAACCCCAGCTCAACGAGTTTCTAGTAGCAGATTGGAACACAGGGCCCCAGGCAGACACTGGCAATGCCTGGCCAGCGGCTCTGGCGGGAGCAGCGTACCTACCCCATGGCCTTCGTGTACCCGCTGAGCTCCAGGACGAGGATGTAGGAGGTGGTGAGCACGGCGAGCAGGATCATTTTTGGCAAGGAGGAGACCCGCAGGAATATGGCCAGCGGGAGGGTGCCCACGAGGCCGCACAGCACGGCGTGGGGCGCAGACTCGCAGGGCGGGGCAGGCAGCACTGGGTCCCGGCCCCCAGAAGACAGGACCACCAGGGACCCGTTGGGACTGGAGCTCCAGGACCAAGGCAGGCAGCCCACCTGGAGGAGGATGGAGGGACCAGGAGCATGGGAGGGGCTCCACTCAGGACACAGGGTGCACCCTCCTCCCAGCCCATTATGGCCTCCGGCTCCAAGCCACTCCCCTGGTGCCAACAGCCAAGTTTCAGACACTCCTGCCTGCTCACGGCCCTTCTGGGCTCCTCGCTACTAGAGGGAGAGTCCCAGGATCTGGGCCAGGGGAACACAAGGCCCCTACCATCCTCCCAAACCACTCAACTCCATTCTGTTCCTCCCCATACCACCTCCTCCTATTTCTCTGCCTCAGCTTCATCCTCTGCACACAATGAAAGGCAGAGTCCCCAGTTACCAGGAGGACATCACATTTCCTCCACTGGGAGATGTTCCCCTTTCCCCCGCTTCCTTGGGCACCCCCAGGCCAATCTCTGACCCCCCTTGTTTCCCTCCACAGCCCGGGGACAGGACCTCCAGGGTGGTCCCTGCAGGGGAGCCCCCATCCCTGCACCCAGCAGAGACGCTCACCACACAGCCTTGGGCCACAGAGTAGATTAAGACCACGATGAAGATGCACAAGACAGTGCGGATCTGGATGGTCAGGCACCCTGGAAAACACTGAACGACAAAAAACTACTTTAAAAACTGCTTCTTATTGCAAAGCCAATCACGTCCACAGTAAATAAATCATGATACACAATGTCCGCAGCCATCTGTATGTGGCTAGATTCTTACCCACTATTCATCCCCCACACACATTTCTTGGCTGTTTTCATATAATTCATCTCCCAGGTGAAAACGCTGCCCAAACTAAAAAATGAAAACTAACATCTTTAAGTTTAAAAGGGCCACACCCCCACCACTCTATGACACGGAGTGGCACTGAGATTTATCGAAGAGATCAAGTTGGCGTTTTCATAGCGTTGCGTCCCTCTACCTCAGAAATGGTAAAGACTTCCCATTTATTTGTGGCTTCCTTTATAGACTTTAACTTTTATCATTTTATTCACACAGGCTTTATGTAATTTTTGTCCAGTTATTATGTTTTAAGTCTATTTAAACATTGTGCAACATTCAACAAATGATTTCATGGACCGAAGTTCTTTTTAGACTCACACTTCTGAAACTAGAAATGAAACCAAACCACAGTGACCTTACAGAAAACACTGACCAGTCAGGGAGCCTGGGGCCATCTAGAGAATTATCCCCCTAACTCTCCCTGCTCTGAGGTTGGGGTCATTACCATCCGTGCCCTACAGGTGGGAAAAAATGCAGCCCAGACACCAGCAGCCAACTTCACTCATCCTACAACCCAGCACAGACAGTGGGTGCTCCAGCTTACACGGCGGTGGGTATGGATCCGGGTCCCAGTTCTAGGCTCCTACATGGCTGTATTTTCCTTGAAACATGGGTCTCCTCTGAGCTTCTCAGAAAGACAAGCTGTTCTGCGGTGGCACCAACCCTGCTTGTTAACTGACCTGCATCACACCTTCCCTGTCTTCTCTCCCACAGAGCCCTGGGCAAGACCACAGATGTGCCAGGGGATTCAAGCCCTCAGCCCCGTGAAGCAAGGGCTGCACACACTTTCACTCAGCAAACCCTGAGGTACTCCTTCTGGTCCAGTGGACTTCAGAGGCCCCCAGGGCGCCACTGGGAGTGAGGCCTGGCTCCAGTGCTGCAAGAGGCGGGAACAGGACAAGAGTCTCTCGGGAGGCGAGGAGAAGAGGGCCACTGGCCAAGCCCTGCCCAGGGTGTGTCCCCCTCCCCCTCTGAGCATGGTGGGTGGACGTGGACACACGGCAGGACTACTGAGGCCTCTAGGCTACCCTAAGGAAGGGAAGCTTTGGGGCAGTGAGAAGACCCAGAGAAAATTGGTCTCTGGTAGCAGAATGGAGTTACTGGATAAAACCAGCCTTGGGTCCACCCTCCTCCCCTCCCTCCTTCCCTCCTTCTGGTTTTTCCTGAATATGTGGGCCAATAAATTCCTTTTATCATTGAAGACCCTTTGAGCCCCTGGATCATACAACAGTGAACAGCTGTGACTCCCAGCCTCGGGGTACTGAGACTCTTCATTCGATACTAAATGCCTGATCCTACAACTGTGTTTGATTAAACACACGAGAGTTAAAATACCTCTCTAGTAATGACAATCACAGGGACCCAAGTAGAGCTTGGACTCGTTTGCTGGGAGCAACGAGAGGCGTCGGAGCACGTACACACGGAATAAGGAGGGCTGTCTGTTCATCTTAAGACTAATAGCCTCCTTTTTCACAGTTAATTTGGTCAACTTATCAGTTCTTTTACATGAGCAAATATATATATATACACACACACAAACCAAAACAATTCATATATATATATGTATATAGATAGATAGATACACATATAAATATATACACACAGACCTAACAACAGCATGAATAACAGTTTGTCATGATACAGAAAAAAGGTAGCTGAACTGACACGAACAATGAAAAATTTCCCCCAGAACATGATCCACAGTTAGTCCCTAGCAATGGGGACGCCAACTGTGTGGGTGAAGGTCTCAGGTGGCCCCGGCTGCCCTCGGCCAGAAGCCCTGGCTGTTGCCACTTCTATATCACAGTTGACTCGAGGCTTTTTTGGTGATATTTGGCTACAATGGACCATCCCTCCTGCGTCTCCCCATCTCCGCACGTGCTGGCCTCCGCAGGAAGGCTTGTTCCCACCCCCACTGCCCACTGGTCAGAGCCTGCAATCTGACCCCTCCCTGTCACCCAGAGCCTGGCAGTGAACTTAGAGCCCAGCGCAGGGCCTGCAGAGTGGATGTGGGATCGGTGGCACTCACTGGCCAGGTGACCTGCAGCCACCAGCTGTTAGGACCATGGGCTGCAGCACTGAGTTAAAAATCACACACTTAGAAAAAATGCTCAGGCTCACAGGCGAGGGTGGAGGTGGGTGGTGGTGGTGGATGGAAAGAGAGGGGCTGGTGGAGTCAGGGCCACCTCTGCCAGGAGAACTGTTGGTCCACCAGGAACAGATTCCAAACACTGGGGACGAATGCAACAGGCCATAGAAATTAACATGCACTTGCTTTCACTTGAAATTAGGTGAATAAAGCAATCTTATTTGAAGTGGGAAATTTCAGTTTACTGAACCAGACACCACTCCATCTATGAATCAAGGATCTGGGAATGTGGTTTGAGTAAGTAGAATTTTTTTTTCTTAACTCAAGAAGTTACCTATGAATAATAAAGAATTTAAATAAAACTGATTCAATCTTCTCCCAAAGTAGCTGTTTTCAACAATTGTGGGAAAATAACCCTGGGTCTGGCAGAGGTGACAAGTGGGGGTCTGGTGGGGACATGGGATGTTTGATAATGAAGGCTCAGGACGTGAGAAAGGCATGTGAGACGAGACAGAGTCCTCTCCCAGCAGCCTCACGTGACACAGGACCACAAGCTCAATCCGTAAAGGAAGCATCCTCGAGAGAACGGACGCCCCAGTCAAGGACATGAACACACGCCAAGCCGCAGGACTCTCCACCCGCACAGAACAGTGTCACGCCACGCATTCATTTATTCCATCACTGTCAACCACCACCCTTGTGTCCACGGGGCACACTGCTGAAACTCCACAAACAGCACCAGCAAGCGACAGGCTGAATATGTTCCTGCCACAGACAACTCTTCACCTGCCAGGGAGGCGAGGGGACAAACTGCCTCCACTGTCCCTACCTAACCTGCCAAGAGGGCAGCCAGAGGCCATCACTTACCTGTCCAGGTGATGCGTAGGTACAAGACACACACAGACTTGTACCTGGACCAGATAACATGCAGGTACAGAGCACACGCACACACACGTACCTGGACCCGGGTGATGTGTAGGTACAGGACACAGGCCACCAGGAAGCAGATGCAGAACACCAGCAGGAGCAGGACAGCCACACTCCTACAACAGAAGACATATGGTCACTGCAGGTTGGGGCAGGCGTCGCCTGAGAGGTGCCATCTTTCCTCCCCTCCCCCAGCAGGTCCCAGCCCCCAAGAAGACACAGTGGTCTCTGGGGACTTGCCCATGCCAATCCTCTTCTAGGAGACAGGCTCTTCCTGTGTCCACTCCAACTTCTAAGTGCCCCCCTCCAGGGTCTCTCTAGTCCTAGGAATGCTCAAAAGATGCCCTCTGCATGCAGAAAGGGCTAGGGTTGCACAGACTTGGCTGCTGAGCACTGCCCTCTTCCTGGGCTTCATTTGGGAAGAGTTTTATTAAGAAAGCTGAATCTCTTAATAGGTCGTCCAGGTGGCCACTGTGTGTCCACAGGGTGTTGGGGTGGGGCTGGCTTCCAGTGTCTTCTGGAAACTCATGGTTGAATTGCTCCACTCAAGAGGTTTATGAAGAAAGTGGTACATCTAGAAGAAAAGTGGGGTCTTTCTTGCCAAGATACCAGCACTGTCACTCACTTTGATTTAGGATGATTCGATGTTATTAAAATCTTATGTTTTTGTTCCTTTCCAGAGGCTACTTGTCCTATTTAAATGTTTCTGAAAATGACAAGCACCCAGAAGCCAGGGTGCCCCACTGGCGGTCCTGTGTTATCTCCTACAGTCAGTGCCATGAAGTCAACGGTGCGTGTGCTGTGGACAGAGTACACTGAAAATATGTGGTGTCTGAGGACTGAGCACATTTTTTTTTTAATTTTATTTTACTTAACTTTACAGTATTGTATTGGTTTTGCCATACATCAATTAACAACTGAGAGTGAGCAGTCCCATGCATTTGCCATCAGGCATGCTTAGCTAGGTCCTCCAGGCAATGGAGAACTGGCGTGTGGCTCAAGTGGTCTCCAAAAGCCAGGGCACCATGGGAGAGTGACCACAGGAATCGAACCTGAACTTGAAAGGGATTCCTGGCAACCTCCTATGACTGATGGACCCACAATGGCACTTACTGTGGGATTATCAGAAGGTCACAATGGCACTTACTGTGGGATTATTAGAAGGTAGACAAGGCCAAATAAGGCGGCCAGAATGAGAGCCAGAACCACAGCGCTGGTGAAATACTCGTCCTGAAGCTGGTGGTACTAGAAGACACAGAAATAGACTGTCAGCCGCCAGCTTCCAGGAGAAAGGGCGCCAAGGACACCTAGGACCACCACAGCGAGAAAGAGCTGCACCCACATCCCCAGGACGCCCTGGGGCCTCTGACTCCCAGCCACCCGAGCCCCCCGGCACCCACCTTTCGCTCTCGCTCAGCTTGCTTGTACTTCAGGGTGAAGAAGTTCAGGTCTGCCATCTCCAGCTCCATCTGGCGGGCTTCCAGGAGGCGGCCGATGTACCTGTTGACACGTGTGCCGGGGGTGGTTTGGACAACGTTTGTAGAGAAAGACGAGCGGTTTCTGAGTTTTTCCGAGGCTGTTCTCAATGCCCTCCGCTGACCATTACAGAAAGAAAGGCAGGGATATGGTCAGATTCTCCACTGAGCAAAGAAAAGAGCTCTTACGCCCCATCCTCCTGGGTCCTTGCTGAGGATCTGGCAGAGTCCGGGGCGGGGGCCGGTTTGGGGATCTGCCATGCATTCTTGGTTCCTCCACCCGCTAGTGAGGAGATCCCAGGTGACTTATCACATTCTTGGTGTTGGGTTTCTGTGCTTGTAAGTGGGGTCACATGGCGGTTGTGTAGTGGCACCATGTGGAAGGTTATGGGACCCCACACGTGTGTAGTGGACACAGAGCACAGAGCAATGAAACTTGTTCTTTGAAAACATCAATAAAATCAACAGATCTCTAGCAAGCATGACAAAGAAAAAGAGAGAAAGGTATAAACAAATTCAGGAAAGAAGCAAATTTACTACAGACACTGCAGACATAAAGAGGATAATAAGGAAATATTACAAGTTGGAATCAAGATTGCTGGGAGAAATATCAATAACCTCAGATATGCAGATGACACCACTCTTATGGCAGAAAGTGAAGAGGGGCTAAAAAGCCTCTTGATGAAAGTGAAAGTGGAGAGTGAAAAGGTTGGCTTAAAGCTCAACATTCAGAAAACAAAGATCATGGCATCTGGTCCCATCACTGCATGGGAAATAGATGGGGAAACAGTGGAAACAGTGTCAGACTTTGTTTTTCTGGGCTCCAAAATCACTGCAGATGGTGACTGCAGCCATGAAATTAAAAGACGCTTACTCCTTGGAAGGAAAGTTATGACCAACCTAGATAGCATATTCAAAAGCAGAGACATTACTTTACCAACAAAGGTTTGCCTAGTCAAGGCTATGGTCTTTCCTGTGGTCATGTATGGATGTGAGAGCTGGCCTGTGAAGAAGGCTGAGCGCCGAAGAATTGATGCTTTTGAACTGTGGTGTTGGAGAAGACTCTTGAGAGTCCCTTGGACTGCAAGAAGATCCAACCAGTCCATTCTGAAGGAGAGCAATCCTGGGATTTCTTTGGAAGGAATGATGCTAAAGCTGAAACTCCAGTATTTTGGCCACCTCATGCGAAGAGTTGACTCATTGGAGAAGACTCTGATGCTGGGAGGGATTGAGGGCAGGAGGAGAAGGGGACGACAGAGGATGAGATGGCTGGATGGCATCACTGACTTGATGGGTGTGAGTCTGGGTGACCTCCGGGAGCTGGTGATGGACAGGGAGGCCTGGCGTGCTGCGGTTCATGGGGTCGCAAAGAGTCGGACACGACTGAGCGACTGATCTGATCTGATCTGATCTGGTCTGATGAACAACAGTTCACATATAAATTTGCCAACTCAGTGACTTCTCTGATGGTCCAGTGTTTAAGACTCTGTGCTTCCACTTCAGGGGGCACAAGCCCAACCCCAGGTTGGGGAGCCCCAATATGCCACATACAGCCAAAAAAAATTAAGAAAAAAAAATAATTTTTAATTATAAATAAATTTGACAACTTAGATCAATCACCTACTCCTTAAAACATACAAACTACCACAACTCACCCAACAGGAAAGATAATAATAGAAAAGCTCTATAATGGCCACATAAATTTAATTCATAATTTAAAAATTCATGAAAAAGTAATCTTCAGGCTGAGATGGTTTCATTGTGAATTCTATCAAATATTTGAATAAGAATTAACATCAGTTTTATAGAGTCTCTTTCAGAAAATAAAAGTCAACACTTTCCAACTCACTTTATAAAGTATTATCCTGATACCAAAACCAGACTAAGAAAGTATTAAAGAAAACTACTTCTGAGGGCACATCCCTCATGAATATTGATGCAAAAATCCTTAGCAAAATATTAACAAATAGGATTCAGCAATATATAAATAGAAGTCTATACCATGAACTTTTCTAGATACATAAGGTTTAAATATTTGAACACTCCACACAAGCTATCATATTAACACCATATTAACCACCACATGGATAAACCCATGGTCACATCAACTAAAAAATCTTTTGACAAAATTCAATGCCCACTCATGATAAAAATCATCAGAAAAGAAGGAATGGTGGGGAACTTCCCCAACTTGATGAAAAGCATCTACAGGATTCCTACAACTAGGTGGATTAACCTAGAGCCTGTTACGTAGAGTGAAGTAAGTCAGAAAGAGAAAAACAAATGTCATGTATTAACACATATGTACGGGGGAGCCTGGCGGGCTGCCGTCTATGGGGTCGCAGAGAGTCGGACATGAGTGAAGTGACTTAGCAGCAGCAGCAGCATGGAATCGAGAAAGACGGTACAGATGAGCCCGTTTTCAAGGCAGGAAGAGAGATGCAGACATGAGAATGGACACGCGGACATGGGAGGGAAGGAGGGGGTGAGACAAATAAAAAGAATAGCGCTGACATAAACACACGACCGTGCGTGACGCAGATAGCTAGCAGGAAGCCGCTGTAAAACACGGGAAGCTCAGGTCCGCGCTGGGATGGCCTAGAGAGGTGGCGGGGCCGTTCAGGAGGGAGGGGATGTATGTACACGTGTATCTGATTCACCGCGTCATACAGCAGCAACTAACCGCACTGTGTAGCAACGATACTCCAATAAAATAAATAAAATAAAAAGGGAGAGAGAAATTGGGAGGCTCCTGGTGTACATTCCAGAAGGGACAAACCTACAGGCAGTTTTAGGGAGCACACCTCTCCACACTGGCTGGGGCTGGGGAGACACGTCTCCTGCCGCCATGGGTGACACTGGCACCATCACCTCTAATCAACTACACACCCACTTACACACCCACTTACACACTCCCTCTCAAACAGACGCTTGAGGCGGAGAAATTCATCTTACAAATGACCAGAGGTGTAAATGCACGTTCATGAGCAAAAAGGCTGTGAATAAAGGAAAAAAAAAAAAAAGTGGAAACGACCTAAATATCAATAGAAGTGGAGTAAGTAAATGGTCTCTCCTTAGGCTGGAGATTTACTCAATGACTGAAGAATCCTATTTTTGAGGAAGAGTCAGCAATATAAGGAAATGCTTATGATACACTGGCAAGTGAAAGAAAGCAGCAAACGTTGTATATCATCCCATCAATTTTATTTTTTAAAATGTGTAAATATACACACATCTAAGAAGCTAGAAGGACCAAAATATTAATAATAGGTTGGCTGTGGGTGGTCAGATTGTAGATGAATGGTTTTCATTTTCTTCTTCGTGAATTTTTGTATTTTTCTATATTTTCCACAATAAAGTTCTTTTATAATCGGGAATACTGAAGGAAGAAATAGAACAAGTGTAAGCACATGGGGGTCGGATTTTATTGCAGGTGCTTATCTCTGTGTATTAAGGAGAGCAGCCCCTTGGGCACGGTTCAAAACAGGTGCACCTGGGCTGCGCGGGAGCCCTAAAACCAAAGCTGGAAGCTCAGGCCGCCCTGCAGGCACCTGCATGGTATCGCCACCTAGCGGCCGACCCACCCTGGGCTCCCACACTTCTGATCCAGGAGGGGCCAGGAACAGGGGAACCCAAGATGGGCTGTGTTCTGAGGCCGACCACATACACCTGAGTCACACTCCCCAGAACCTGGGACACAGTTTCTCGCAAATGCAGCACAAAGGCACAGACAGTGGTGGACCCCACGTCCTAATCCCGCCAGCCTTCCCGGCTCCATCTGCAAGAACACCTCCATCAGGCTGTCAGGCCTGGAGGTGCAGATAAAGTGAACAGAAGACAGCCACAGAAAAGATCAGGCGACCTCGTCCTAAAGCAGATGCAGGACTTGGGACCCGCTGGGGAGAACAGCCCCAGAGAAGGGGGTGCTCTGCTCGAGGTCATTGCACAGGTCACTCACGCCATCCTTCCCAAATACCCCCACTGGTGGCCAGCCCTGCCCATGCACAGCCTCTCCACTCCATCCTTTCAAGACCACCATGGACTCCCCAGCCCAGGCCACCTGCCTGTCACTGCCCTGTCTTTCCCCATTGACACCCTCCCACAGTGCCGACTCGTTTCCACTATCACAGGGCAAAAGTGACGAAGGGGCACAGGGCAGAGCAGCAGAAGTCTGGGCTCCCAGCTGGGCCCCCAACCCCTGGCACCTGCCCATGGGGGCTGTGCTGTCTGTCTGCCTCCCCAGCAGGGGAGCTGCCTGCACCCACAGAGGCTGTCCAGGGGGCAAAGAGGTGAGAACTGGGTGTGCTGGGGGCGAGGGATCAGAGTCTGGAGGAGACAGCAAGATGGAGGAAGCAAGAGGGCGTCTGAGAGCAGAGCACAGGACTGGGCTGTGGGATCCTCAGTCTGGGGCCGGCCAGGCAGCGGCGGAGGTGTCCCAAGCACCAGAGATGTCGGGGATGTTGGAGCGGGGGTCTAAGGACCCTGAACCCCCAGGGGAGACCCGTGGGAGACTGTGGGGACAGAGGGGCTGAGGATGAAACCTGGGATACCACCCCTCATGCTCCCAGGGGAGACAGAAGGACCACAGAGCCAGGGAGGTGACAGGCTTGGGGAAGAATCCAGGAATCCGAACTCTGGTGTGAAAGGAAGGAGAGAAGGGGCCCTGAGCACAGCAGGTCTCCCCAGCAGGGATGGGAAGGGTGGAGCTGCAGGGCTCCCTGGGTTCCTGGGCCATGGGGCCAGGAGGATGGGCTGCAGACACCAGCCAGAGAAGGTGGCCAGTGAGCCCAGCATGTGATTCCTCCTCAACTAAGGAGCCGTGGGCTGGGTAGGGTCTGCTGCTGGCACTCTCAGGTCCGAGCAGGGACACCAAGGAGCTGCTCAGTCCCTGAGAAGGAGAGACTGACGCTAACTGTGTGGGCTCATCAGACACAGTCTGAATCCAAAGGTCACAGGCTCCTTTCAGACGTCAGCAGGATCTGCCCAGGAAAAGCTTTGGCTCCTCAATCTTATGAACCCCACCCTCCCAGGCAATCCAACAGGAATGATTTGCTCTCTCCCCTCTCCCCACCCCAACTTCTCTGAAGAGTCCTTGGGACACCAGCCCTTGCCTCAGGCTCCAGGTCAATAACTCTGCACTGCCCTGGCTTCATCTAAAATTTGATGTTTTGGTTCATTGTGGGTTCTTTTGGATTACACTTGATTTTTTAAAAATACTGCACTATTATTTATCCTGATGCTTCCCAGATGGCTCAGCAGTAAAGAGTTCGCCTGCAGTGCAGGAGATAAGGGAGACCCAAGTTCAATCTCTGGGTTGGGAGACCCCCTGGAGGAGGAAATGACAACCTGCTCCTGGAGATTTCAGGATCCCCCCTTCCTTGGTTAAGTCCCTCTAGTTGATGGTACCCAGCCTCCAGACTTGAAAGAGATTCCTTTTGGAGGTGTTCCTGCAGGGCAATCTGGCTGCGGGACTTTCCATTTTTCTTCTTGGGTTGGTCAGATTCACCTTCCGACCGTCCTTAGTCTTCTGCTGGAGTTGGGTGGGGCCTGGGGTGAAAGCATGGAGCTGAGTGGGAAATCAACCTCTATTCTTCCCTGGAGAATCCCATGGACAGAGGAGCCTGGTGGGCTACAGTCCACAGGATTGCAAAGAGCTGGACACAACTGAGCATGCATGTAGGAAATTGATCCTGACACTGAGTTTTGGACATGTATTTAAATTGCACCCCTCACTCCCCTCCCCCAGTCCCATCTCTGGAGGGTTAAGTTGAGTCAAGGGGGTTGGGGGTGGGGGCGCTGCAGGAAGAAGACAGCGATTAAGTCAGTATTTCTACTCTGGCAAGCTGGCAAACAGGAAAGCCTGAGAGTGCTCCTGTTACATGTTCTGGGTAAATATATCAACCCACTGATACTGTGAAATGAACAACTGAACTGACAAAAAAGTAAGGGAAATGACCAGAGGCCAGAAACAATAGGACAATAGGAATTCAGGCCAGGGAATAGTGCAATCATGCTCTCATGGGGCTCACAGAAAACCCAGGGCCCAAGCAAGATGGGCAGTGAAGTCACAGACATCTGGCTGAACCCCAGACCCTGAGAGGCTCCACAACCAGGAGAGACTAAGCAGTGGGGTCAGTGACGAAGCTGGCCTGTCTTAGACCTGACTCTACACCAAAGGCGTGTGCATACATGTGCCTGCCTCCTGGGACATCTAGAAACCACAGGTCAGGCATTTAGTTTAAAGACTCCCTTGTGGCCAGCAGAGGAAAGACCAATCTCCTTGGGAGAATTCTCCATCAACAGAGCTCTTACTGCATTTCCAGATACTCT
The DNA here is from genome assembly GCA_935064755.1 of Tragelaphus eurycerus. Classification (NCBI taxonomy): domain Eukaryota; kingdom Metazoa; phylum Chordata; class Mammalia; order Artiodactyla; family Bovidae; genus Tragelaphus; species Tragelaphus eurycerus. The sequence continues at coordinate 19,566,556 of CAKXYN010000002.1, read as the reverse complement.
TCCCAAATAGAAGCCCGTAATCAAACCACAAAAACTCCCTCTAGAATAAGGCACCACAAGTGAGAGTCAGCAGGATTTTGCTTCTTCCTAAAAAGCCACTGAAACTGTGGTGAGGGAATTCCTTTTAAAGGCATAAAACCCACAAGGCAGAGAAAACCAGAGTGCAGAAGGCAGCAATGCAATGTCAGGAAACAGGCAATCAGTCACTGACAGATTCAAGAACACAGACGATGATGAAAGTGAGAATATTCAGAAGGTGCAGCCGTTGGTGCAAGGACAGGGGCTGGAGGGCCAATGACAGGAGGACTTGGGAAGAGTATGCTCAGAGCTACCGATGAAGTGATGGAGCACAGGCTTCACCCCCAAGCTCCCAGAGGACGGGGATCTTCCCTGGAGGGGAAGGGATCAGGGGGGTTACAGACACAAGGGCCGCGTGGTTGAAGCAGACACTGAGGACCACCCCTAGCCACAGTGGTGCCTCCCCATTCAGCTCCATGCTTTCACTTCAGGCCCCAGCCATCCCCAGTAGAATACTAAAGAAGATCAGAAGGTGACTCTGACCAACCCAAAAAGAAAATGGAAAGTCCTGCACCCAGGTTGCCCTGCAGGAACACCTCCAAAAGGAACCTCTGTCAAGTCTGGAGGCCATGTACCATCAACTAGAAGGACTTAATAGAGGAAGGGGGGTCTCTGATATGAAAGCCAGAGAGGGAGGGAGCAGATGGTCAGAGATGCTCCCCACGGAGGTGAAGGACAATGCTGTGGTGACACCACACTGAGGCTCTTGGGGTGCAGACGGAGGGGGAAGGAGTCTCCAGAAGCAGCAATACAACACCTCACGTGTGAATATCCTGAGGACAGATTTAAACATCTGGGGGATCTGAGCTCCAATTCACCGATGAATCCATGGAATGTCAATTTGTGGGGGAAAAAAAATACAAGATAATAAAGAGGTTTCTGCAGGAAAGCAAAGCAGCCCAGCTCCAAAGAGTATTTACGAGACTATGAAACACAAGGGGCAGGGCTGATGGAGCTGACCACCGCAGGACCACACTAGGAGGACAGACAGATGGGGACTCGGCAGGGCAAGCACACGGGAGCAGGGCCAGCCTACCTTGTCATCGTCCTCACAGGTCATGACGTTGGAGAAAGGGATCTCGGCCTTGAACATCTTCCGGCAGTGCATGAGCTGCACCAGCAGGTAGCACACAGTCTTGAACTTCATCCTCTTGGCCGGTTTTATGTCTGAGAGAATCAGCCCTGGAAATATCTGTGCAGACGTGCAGCAAAGAGATACGCCGTGAGTAACAGGCACGTCCTGCCTCTCGGGTGAGGAGCACAAATGTGATGGAGCAAAGGGGTCACTGGAGAAGGCAATGGCACCCCACTCCAGTACTTTTGCCTGGAAAATCCCATGGACGGAGGAGGCTGGTAGGCTGCAGTCCATGGGGTCACTAAGAGTCAGACACTACTGAGTGACTTCACTTTCACTTTTCACTTTCATGCATTGGAGAAGGAAATGGCAACCCACTCCAGTGTTCTTGCCTGGAGAATCCCAGGGACAGGGGAGCCTGGTGGGCTGCCATCTATGGGGTCGCACAGAGTCGGACACAACTGAAGTGACTTAGCACCAAAGGGGTCACAGGCAGCTAGCTAAAGGCCTGCTGCTTGCCAGGGAACAGAACCACAACCCAGTCCCCAAACATGCAGCTCTCAACTCCACCCAATGCCTCTGAAACCAGAGCAATGCCTGAATCCCGGGGTGGATGTGTAGACATCACCCAGCTAGGTCTGCACCACACTGATGGGTGTCACCCACCGGCCCCCCGGGGTCTTTCCTGTAGACTTCCCCTTCTGCCTTTTGCCTTTTTCTCTCCCTTTTTCACCCCAAATTTCTCCAAAGGGACTGCTCATTGTACAAACCACATCATCCTGCTCATCCTCAAAGCACAGCCCTGACTGACACTGTCATTTAATTCTGCATGATGGGAGGGCGGCATTCACGTGAGGCCCCAAGGGTCCTGCCTGCAACTCAGAACCTCCTGCATCCAGGCAGCTGCTCCCAGGCCTCCATCCTCGGGCCCCGCCCTCCACTCCCCTGTTCCCAGGCTCACCCGAGACGGCCAACCAAACCTCTAACCCGGCCCTCCTCCAGCCCACCTCACACCTGCCCTTCTCCTGCACACTCACTCGCCTTCTCCAGGAATCAGCTCACCTCACCCTACCTGTCCTTCCTTGAGCCCCATTTCTCTCGCCTTGCCAGTGCTACACCATCCAAGGTCCCCATGCCACATGGGTGCGCTGCATCCCAGCCTGGAGAGGGCTAGACCAGGGAAGCACCAGAACAGCGACACCCAAAGCTCTCCCTCACATCTGACCTGCTTGTGTCCAGAAGGAGTACCACAGCCTCTTGTGTCCAGCGCCCCTCACCTTAGCCCTGCACCCTCGCCGGAGCCCGGCACCCTCACCTGAGCCCTAGAAGTGGCTCCGTCACCCTGATCATGTCCAGATCACTTCCCCAGGGTGGAGTGACCTTCAGTGCCCACACAGGATGGTCACAAGCCTTCCTTTGTGCACAGCACCCCTTAATCCATAGTACAATCCATCACTGACTTCCTGCAGAAGGTTCTCAATTAATTTGCAGGACAGGTAGCAAAGGCCCAGGGAGGTGCGGGAGGACTCAGATGGCCCAGCCCTTAAGGACCCCAGGGCCCCAACTCCAAGTTCCCTCCCCGCCCCTCCCCCTCAGCCCTCCCCACACGTACAGCCGGCCAGGCCCAGCACACAAGGTCAGCGGGAACACCCTCGAGTCCACAGAGCTCAGGGCCTGAGAAGCAGCGATCTGAGGAGAATGAAGCCTCCGTACAGGAGGCGCTCTCAAGCCTACCTTTCGCCGATGCGAGGGCACAATGAAAAAGGTTTCGATGTTATGAGTTTTCAGAAAACTGTTCCTCTCGTGTCCATGTCCTGGCTCCACCTCATAGTCACCATTCAGGCACGCCAGGGTGGTCTTTGTGATGTGAACCTTCCTGTGGAAAAGGGCGTGGAAATCCCTGCTCAGAGTCAAAGCAGGGCCTCCCCCACAGGGCTGACACTCTGCAGGGTCCTTGCAGGGATGTCCCCTCCCCACGGGCAAGCTCTGGAAGGACTACCTGGGGCACAAGCACAGAGGGCTGGCAGGTGGGGAGGAGCATTACGGGGACCCAGAGGGAGAGGAACATGTGCAAAGAGGGGTTGAGAGCAGAGAGAGCTGCAGGCAGAGGGGAGAAGGGGAGGAGGGAAGCAAGTGTCAGGATGCAGAAGGGACAACAAGGGACACAGAGGGCAGCGAAGTGAGGTAGAAGAAGGCCTCTCCCCAGGCCGTGGTCTGTCCCCAAAATCCCCAGGGCAGGAGGACTCAGCCCAGTGTCAGGCCCTGCAGGGGGAACGGCAATGCTCTGCCTCCTCTGTCCCCCCAACCCCGCAGTGCCTGGAACCCTCTGCTGAGGCTACTTCTGGCCACACACAGCTGATCTGGTGTCTGCTCCTCATTGTGCAGCACTGAACACAGCTGAGGGCTCTCCTCCTCCCCAGGCCCTCCTCCTGACGCCTGCCTTCCCTCTAAGAGCGTTCCTTCTCACCACCCTGCTCCTCTTTCTGCCTCTTGGCTCCCCTTCTCTCCAGGGACTCTCAGGTCTGGGCCTCCTCCTTGTGCTCAGTGTGAAGTTCCAGAGTTTCAGTGCCCCTGAGGGCCTGTGAGCCTGTAACTTACCTCAGTGCCTGGGAAGAACCAATCTGACTGATGAAAAAGGGTCCCCCCAGCCCTGTGTCGTGCTCCCCTCTTGTGCACTCCCCAGAGTGCTCCCTGTGGCCCCCAAGTATGTGAACCCCACCAGGGCCAGGGCCTCTGTCTTTGCTGCCAACACCCGCCTCCAGGAACAGTGCTGCACCCGTCAGGCACTCTGTAATCACTATGCTCCTGGCTGGTGGTCTTTCTTTGGTGGGAGGCAGGGAGAGGAGTGTCTCCAAAAGGCGGGGTGGAAGAGAAGAGGGAAGAAGGAAGCCAAGTAGAGAGCGGGCACGGGGGATGAGGCCCCTCCTGGGGGTCCGGTAAATGGAGTCAGGGGAGCAGAGCTACAGGTCAGCCCCAACTTGAAAGAGGCCCTGGCCAGGTGAAGGGGCCAGTGGAGAGCTCCCTAACGGTGGGAAGTCCCTGTGCTTGTCCCTAAACATGGAGCTGCAGAGCAGGTAGGACCCGTGGGATCTCAGCAGGCAGGGGAGGATGGAGGTGGGCAGCTCCTGTCACCTCCTTGCTGGCTGACAGTCTGGACTTTGTGCCAGACAAGGGTCTGTGAGCACAGCTGCCAGAGGGGGAGGGGGCAGACACAGTGAGATGGTGTTTACACTGACCCCCTGAGACCCTGCTCTGAAGGGCAGAGAACAGGATGGGGGGAGCACTGAAGGACAAGGTGTGGGAGGGAGGGGTCAATGCCTTTCAGGGTCCCCCCAGGGGATGCTCCAAGGCAGCCAGATTGAAGACAACAATGCCAGGTTTTTTGAGCTCACTTAGAAATGCCCTAGGCTTCCCAGGTGGCACTAGTGGTACAGAACCCACCTGCCAATTCAGGAGACATAAGAGACGTGGGTTTGATCCCTGGGTTGGGAAGATCCCCTGGAGAAGGGCATGGCAACCCACTCCAGTATTCTTGCTTGGAGAATCCCATGGACAGAGGAGCCTGGAGAGCTACAGTCCATGGAGTCAAAAAGAGTCAGACACAACTGAAGCAACTGAGCATGCAGAAATGCTGTGGCCATTCCTGGGACAGGTGCAGTGAGGCTTTGAGGAAGATTTTCCCTTTTTCTGCTGTTGGATTCTAATCTCCAGGCTCATTGCTTCCTCAAGTCCCATAAGACTCCCTTTCCTGATTTCAAAGCCACTCTCCTGAGTGCACCGAACAGCCTCGGATGCCACCTGGCCCTTAGCCAAGCTCAGGGCCTCAACACACAGAAAGGGGACCCCTGTTTCCACACTCCCCACTGAGGTCAGGCCAGAAGGGAGGAGGAAAGACGTGGCCCAGAGGACGGCAGGCCTCCAGGGTGAGAACCAGATGCCTGGGGGCAGGCAGAGGACAGGCAGCCAGGGTCAGAGGGGCCACAGAAGAGGGCACAGAGCTTTGCCCTGAAGTTCAGAGGAAGTGTGCAAAAGCAGACACACATGTGCAAGCATCTAACACTCAGCTCTAGCCCCTGGGAACCACAGCTGGGCCCGGCAGCAGCTGGAGCACAGTCCACAAACCCCGTAAGAGGAGGAAAGCAGGAGGGTGTGACTGAGAGATGAGTGTGCCTCAGAGCCCCCTTCCTGCAATCACGTCATCCCCCTGCTGCCCACCGCTCATGGAAGGAGGGAAGCACCCGCTCAGCTCTCATATTAATGTTTTTACAGCAATACAATGCCTTGGCTCTGTGGAATGGTTTGAATAAAATGAGACCAAGGCAGGCAACTGTAATTAGAAGGCATTAGAAGTGCACGGACCAATGAGAAACACATCTTCATTCTAGAAGAAAATCTGTTAATTTCCCTAGTGGGGCGCTAAACCGCAACACTTTCCGCTGTGTAAGTCTGAGAAAGAAAGTGAAATGAGAAGCAGCAGTCAGCACTCTGGACAGCTCCCAGCCAGGCAGACACGGGGCTTCAGTCACCACCTCCTCCGGTCAGCTTGCCTGCTCTCCATAAAGGCCAGAAGTCTGGGTCAGCCCAGCAAAGTACTATCCCCTGCCCCTGCCCTCAGAGTCCCGGACTTACCCGGGCAGGCCAGCGGCCTCCATGACGTTGGCCAAGGTCACGTCGTTGGACCACACATCATACTGCCACTTACGCAGGCCCAGGACCCCGCAGAGGACCCTGCCGGTGTGCAGCCCCACACGCATGTTTAAGTCCACCTCGGTGGCCTCGGCCACAGACCTGCAACAGACACAGACACAGGGCAGAAGCTGGGACCCTGCAGCCTGCTTCCATATGCCATGAGCACAGGACACCAGGAGCCTGGATGGGACAGTGGTCTCCTAACCTAATTAGCCTGACCCCTGAGCTGTGGCCTCTGGTGGGCAGGGGTCCCTCCAGGCTGGCTCCCCCAAACTCCAGGGCCACTGCTCAGCTCATGAGGCACCGCACCTCCCCCTCCCCACTCCTTACCCAGGGCAGCCACAAAAGGGATACAAGCCCAAGGTCCCAGTCCCAGGACCCTGATCCTGCTCTGTGTACCACCAACCTGATCAGGGGTGCTCATGCCTGCTGCCTACCCGGGGGCCAGCGTAAGAGCCATGGGGAACATCTGATGGGGTCCCGGGAGCCCCAGGAATGGTCAAGGTTTGACCCCAAGTTCCCTGACTGAGAAGGCAGGCTAATCCTGTGGGGAGGCCCAGGACTCTGCAAACCCGTCCGAACAAAAGGAGGACTTTGTGGGACGTAAACTGTGCCACAGTCAACTCACAGGAGAAAACAAGATGAAATGGGTGGATGCTGAAATCAGACTGCAGGGCCAGTGTGCACTCCACCTGCCCAGCCGCTCATGTCCCTGGGCTCTAGCTTCCAACAGAGGGTGGCTTGAAGCCCTGAGGCCCCCAGGAGAGACCACCCTTGGAAGTGAGGGCAGTGTCAGAGGAGGCATTTGGGTGAGGAAATAGGAGATGGTTTTTAAAGCTCCTGGAAAGAGACTCAAGGCAACCTGTAGACAGGCAGGGCTCAGACATCCCCTCTGGGCCATGAAGATGCCTGCAGGGCCTCTCCACGCCCACAGTGGAGTGAGATGCGGGAGGCACATGATGGGCTGTGATCACAAGTCAGAGCACAGCAGACGCAGCACTGCCACGGGGAGACCCTCTGATGCCACGTTTCTTTTTTTTTTCCTACTTTTCCCCAAAAGGCAGAACAGTCTTAGAGCATATTGTTGAGGAAGCAGTATCAGGCCTGCTTGGTGTGCTCCAAGTGACAGAATTGCAAGGAAGCGAGAGAGTGGGCAGGGGGTCAGTCACGGCTCCCCTGGCCCCTCCACCCTGGGTGGGTGCAAAGGTGGCCCTGCACAGCAGGTGTGTTAGAAGTCCCAGAGCAAGAAGGGAGGGAGGCTGAGCCAAACTGGGGGACACAGTGGGCCCGTGATGAGGACAGTTCCATTCCCCTCACCCACCCACAGCGCCTGAGAACCACCAGCTCACTGTTCTCCAAAGAAAAACCCTAAAGGAATAAAAAATAATAATAATTAAAGAATGAGGATCTTTGAGTGATGTTAGAATAGAGAGACTGGGACTCTTCATCTGGAACAAAATGAATGTGACCAGGACAGAACTTAAGTCCACAACATCCCAAGGAGAGTGCAAAAGAAGGAAGGTCCCAAAGCTTTGGCTCACCAGGCCTCTGACAGCGAAAGGAGCCAGCTCTGTGCAGAAAGGAAGACAGAGCTGGCCACCCACAGGAATGCCAGATGGAAATGGCTAAAAATCCCCAAAGACTCTGAAACCCGTCATCGCTTCATAGCAGGTTATTGATAAATGATGCCCCTACTAACGATTCACAATTTATTGATCATCAGAACAAGAGTAGCAGTGTTAAAGAAGGGAACACTTATCCACCCAGGGGGCCCCACCGGCCAGGCCCTCCGAGCTCCGCCTCCCCAGCCCAGCTCTTGCACACTCAGTTGCTTCAATGCCAGTGTCGCGTCTTTAGATCAAGGACTAGAGGCTGCAACCAGGAAGGGACAGGATGAGGGGGCGTGGTCGAGGCGCAGGAGAGGGAGGACAGAGTGTGGGGAGGAGCACGGGCCTGGGGAGGTGGTTTAAGAGAAGTGAAGGCTTCTGGGGAAACCCCATCTGACCTGGCGACTGACCACACCGACCTCTGCCCTCTCCTGGCCTCGGTTTCACTATGTGCAATCCAGTGTGGGGCTGAATGAGCCCCTGCAGGCTCTGAAAGCGTTCAAACTCAACCCTAGTGCCCCTCAGCACCCACATCCCGCTGCTCCTATTGCATGGGCTGTGGAGCTACTAACAGAGGCTCCACGGGGCACTCCAGCAAGACGGGATGACGATGGCAAACCTGCTCGGCTCTGAGCTGCCGCCACTCTCCTCCACAGAGGCCAGGATTTGTCAGCATTACTGACAAAGTCCCATTTGTCAGTAATAACACAAGAAGAACAAGGCTTGCTGGACCCAGCCCTCCAGCCTAGCTCACCATCCTCTGCATTCAGGAGGCCAGACCACAGAATCAGATACATCTATGCAGGGTCCAGGGCAGCCTGGTGTTCACCTCTGAGAATCTTAGAAGTATGCATGTCACCAACTTATAATAAAGGTTTTTTGAAAGTCTGGCCGCCCACATATCTTTAATACCTAATTAGCTGAATATATTTTGAATGTGTATTTTTTTTTCAGTTTTAACTTTTTTTCATTCATTTGCCAATCTCCAGTTAAAGGTACCGAAATAAGAAAGATAAAATTTTTTTAAAAAATTTTTAATTCACAAAAAGAAATCAATTTGGGAAATGTAAATAAGTAAACTTGCAAAAGGTGTTTTTGTGCATTTCAGGCATTTCTACTGTTGCAGCAATCTAAGAAGGGCAGGGGGACTTCTGGGACCCACGTCCACCTCCCTCAAGCAGGCCTTCAGGGGTCCCTGGTATGTAGGACCTTCACCAGCTTCCAACCAACCAGGCAGCCCAGGACACTCTACCAATTCACTCCATCTGTCATCCCTTCCAGCAGGTTCTCAATTGCACTAACAGATGTGCAGTTAACTGGACAATCACTTAAGATAAATCTTTCCTCAAGAACTGTCTCCCTCTAGGGACCTCTCTGGTGGTCCAGTGGCTAAGGCGCCTTGCTTCCAATGCAGGAGGCCTGGGTTTGATCCCTGGTCAGGGGAACTTGATCCCACATGCTGCAACTAAGCCCTGGTACAGTCAAATCAATAAATAAAAATAAATATAAAAAAAAAGAACTGTCTTACTCTAGATCACCAACAAGGACCTACTGTGTTAACACAGGGAACCATACTCAATATCTTGTAATAACCTATAAGGGAAAAGAACCTGAAAAAGAATATACACATATGTATAACTGAATCACTTCACTGTACATCTGAAACTAACACAATATTGTAAACAACTATACTGTAATTTTTTAATTGTATAAAAAAATTAAAAAAAAAAAACTGTCTCACTGAGGAACATTTACCAAGAACTGAGAAAATTGAGGAGGGGGAGACGGGGCCTCCAGAACCATCAGAAATGACGTTTGCCATTTGAGCACCTCCTCTCATTCGACCTCCACTCAAGCTGGGTACATCGGGTCTACCCATGACCTGAGCACAGGCAAGCTGGCCCTTTCCAGTTCAAAGATGGGTCAGGGAAAGAAGAGCACATGCCATTTACTTCTACTTGTTATAGTGAACTAAAAACACCCAGACTGCAAGCAAAGCCATGTTTGGATTAAGAATTTAGCAAAACGGTACTTGTATGTTTGGAGGTCTGACTGGTGATTGGCTAACTCCTGTGATGGTCAAAGCACTTCCTGTGGAGTGGACAAACCCCTTTCCTGTAAATGCACAGAATCAAGATGCTCCAGAGCCCCAGGGACAGAAGCCACCCAGCTGGCTCACCCTTGAGCCACTCCCTTTTGGGAAGGGGAGACTTGATGAATTGACGTCTGCAGTGCCTGGGGATCCAGCATCTTCCCTGCCAGCCCGTTTAACCTGGGATCCCATTCAATTCTCACCACAGCTCATTTCACAGCAGAGAAAATCCGGGATGCGAGGAAACTGAAGCACCAGCTTAAGGATGGGACGGGGCCCCATCTGCTTCCTTGGGCAGGAAGCCCCAACCCACTCAGGAACACCTGAATCTGGAGACTGATGGCTTGAACCCTAGGAAGTGTTCATGTACCAGACCTGGCTGCAGAGGAGCAGTTCCTCAGGACTGATCTAATAATATTCAAGGCCTGATGAAGGAAAGCTGGTGCTGGGGTGTGGGAAAGAGGGGTGGCACAGATCTCACATGGGCACGACACCCTCTGGCGGGGGGCAGGGGGAGGCAGGCTCAGGCCTGGGTACCCTGGGGAGGGGACACAGGACTTAGGGTCAAGGACATAGGTCCAAGCAGCATGATGCCACCAGGAGTCCTAGAGAGAGAGAGAGGAAAAAAGGAGTCCTGGAGAAATCTCCCCAGAACCTTCAAGGTCTAGCCCCTGACCATCGGGCCGCAGAGCCCAGATGCAGAGGCCAAGAGTGGGTTCCACTGCCCTGGATTTCTGCCAGTCCAGCCTCACTCAGAGCCCTGGATGTCATGAAGCTGACACTCCCATTTTACAGATGGGGAATCTAGTGGCCGGGGTCACAGCTCTGCAGGGGCAAGCCAAAGCCAGTCATCACACCCACTGGGCACGTAAGGCACTTCCCACTCTACCTCCACTCCTCCCATGGGCAGGTGCCATCTGGCCAAAACCAGCAATATGTATATAACTTTAAATTATTATTAAAAATCACACCAACAAAATTAATCTGTGGTGTTTCTTTTACGAGTGCATTGCACACCTTAATTAGGTCCACAAGTCTGAGAGAAGGATCTGATTTGGGTATTGAGAGCAGACAGGGTCCAGATGCCCCAGAGCAGGAGCCCAGGGGCCCTCAGGGCACCAGTCTTAGGCACTGCTACTCTCTTGGGAGGGTAAGAGTCCTCTGTGTTCAGTTGCTCAGTCGTGTCCAATTCTTTGTGAACCCATGGACTGCAGCCCGTCAGGCTCCTCTGTCCCTGGAAGCCCTGGGTCTCCACATTCAAGGCAGTACTTTTTTGCTTTGTCTTTTACACGGAACATGAAAAATCTTTTCATCTGTTTTCCCCATAGAAATGAACTTTCTACCAAGTGGAAAACAATATCGTTCCCCACTTGCCGTCCAAGGAGACCCCCGACCCCTTGGTTCTCACACAAGTCAGAGCTGGTCAGGCTGCTCACCTGCCCTGGCAGAGATTTCTTTCTCAGTTTTTATGAATTTCTTACTACACTCCTCTCCATCTTGCGATATCAAATGCTTGACCCACACAAGTTGGTCCTGTGCTCACAAGGGTTGGAATGGACCACCCTGTTTCGAGATGACCCTGGTGGGTGCACTGCCAGCAGAGCATCAGCCTGAAAAGGGAGCTGACAACAGTGGTCCAACATACCACAGGAGGACAAGAACATTCCTGATCCTGAGCATCCGTATCACCACGCACGGGATCTGTAGGAGGTGCTTTAGGAATATCGTAACAGTGAAAACCATCCCTCCTGCTTTTGGACTTCTTCTGTCCACTCAGAGGTCCCCAGGCCTGCAGCAGACCTCTCTATGGCCTTGGCCGGGGACAGCCCAGCACTGCAGCCTCAGCTGCTTCCTGCTCACTCACAGCACCGTGCCCACCACCCAGGGGTACCTGTGGCCTCCCCAAACAACACAACGGTCAACAACCAGCCTCTCCCCCAGTTCAGCTTCTTTTTCCAGAGCAGGGGCTACATATTTAAATCACCTGAGGGTGGGGTTACTTATCCACTCTAGACCACAGCTCAGATCAGCTGCCATGGGCTCTCTGGGCAGAGCAGCCCTTGGGGGTTCAATTTGCCCAGGCAATGCTGACACACAGGTCCTGTCTCCTGAGAAGTGGGCTACCAGACCAAGCATGCAGTCTGAGCGTGCTGAGCACCCTGTTTTTACACACGGTGCGTGGACCTGCAATCTGCCTCACAGGGATGGTGCAGCAAGCCTGCCGTTCACCCCTGTCTCATTCCACTCTTATGCTATTAAGTCTCTTCTCCCGAGTGTGAGGCCACACCAGGCCCTGGTAACGCCATGCACTGAGTCAAAGCCACCTCTCCACACTGCTGAGAAGCTGAAATATGGATCTATGCGCCATCCACCATCTCTTCCTCCCAGCTCCACACCTTCCTTAGCCAGACAGAAGGCCCCCTACCGCCTCATCCCAGGCCCTGACGAGGACTGTGAGGAGACAGAGTGGCTAAGAAACCAGCAGGCAAGCCTCCTGGTGTTCCAGAAAGACCAGCTCCATCTAACCCTTTCTCCACAGAGGACACCTGACGCCTGGATATCTGCCTTCATGGGTGAGCACACATGATTCCTTTCCACCTGGGATTTGGCCAGATTTGAGCCAAACCTTTCCCACAACCAGGGCTTCCCTGGTCATGCAGACAGTAAAGAATTTGCCTGCAGTGCAGGAGACTTGGGTTCAATCCCTAGGTGGGGAAGATGCCCTGGAGAAGGGAAAGGGTAACCACTCCAGCATTCTTGCCTAGAGAATTCCATGGACAGAGAAGCCTGGTGGGCTACAGTCCATAGGGTCGCAAAGAGTCAGACACGACTGAGGTACTAACATTTTCCCACAATCAACTCCCTAAGCATCTCATCTAGCTAAGCTAGAAAGGTTCTTTCTTTTGACTGTACTAATGCACAGTTCCTTGGAAGAAAAACTATGACAAACCAAGACAGAGTATTAAAAAGCAGAGACATCATTTTGCCAACAAAGGGCCATATAGTCAAAGCTATAGTTTTTACAGTAGTCATATACAGATGTGAGAGTTAGACCATAAAGAAGGCTGAATGCCAAAGAATTGATGCTTTTGAACTGCAGTTTTAGAGAAGACTCTTGAGAGTCCCTTGGACTGCAAGGAGATCAAACCAGTCAATCCTAAAGGAAATCAACCCTGAATATTCACTGGATGGACTGATGCTAAAGCTGAAGCTCCAATACTTTGGCCACCTGACGGGAAGAGCCAACTCAGGAAAAGACCCGGATGCTGGAAAATATTGCGGGCAGGAGGAGAAGGGGATGACAGAGGATGAGATGGTTAGACAGCATCAACTCAATGGACATGCGTTTGAGTAAACTCAGGGAGATAGTGAAGGACAGGGAAGGCTGGCATGCTGCAGTCCATGGGGTCATAACGAGTTGGACATGACTGAGTGACAAGAACAGGAACAACACACAGCTGACAATACCTGGGATCACCACGGACAAAAAACGCAGCCCCAACAAAATGCACAGTAGGGACTCTCAGAGGCAGAGCTCCGCAGTGCAGACAGGGCGCCTTCACCCAGCACCTTGTGAAGAGGCACTGGTTCTCTGCAGCCACGATACAGGTGACCCCCCTTGGACACACTGGCCAGGACAAGGCAGGCTGCACGGTGGGGCGGGGTACCCACAGGGCACTCACGTGATGGTGTCGATCATGTCCAGGCCCATCTCCACACAGCAGTGGGCGTGGTCAGTCTTGGGCTGAGTGAGGCCGGACACGCAGTAGTAGCAGTCTCCCAGGATCTTGATGCGGCGGCAGTGGTTCTCCTTCAGATGAGAGGGCAAAGGGCAAGTTAGCAATATACCCGGGGCCACCAGAGCACCTGCTCCTCTGCCACCAGAGGCCGAGCTGGAGGCACAACCTAGACCAGAGTCCAGGCAACCCCCCCACAGTCAGGGCACCTCCAGAGCGCAGGCGTTCCCCACGGCTGGGACTAGGGTCGCTTTGGGGCACCCCACACTGCCCCAACCCCTCCACCATTCCCGCCCTTCAGTTCACCAGGGCCAAACCCACAGACCCTTCAAGGTCGGGAGGCCACTCCACACCAGGGAGCCAGCTCCTCTCCCCAGGGAGGGGTCCTCTCTCCCAAGAGGGGCTGGGACAGTCTGACCACCAACTCAAATCATCATGTGATGGTTCTTCTGGAACATGCTAGACCCCTCCCCACCCCAGGAAGGGCCAGCCCACACGCCTCTGAGCGCCCCATAGCTTAACCCAGAGTCGAGGTCCACAGGCCATGTGAGCAGCTCTCCCCAAAGGATCACCAGCTGGGGTCTGCACCCCGACCTCACCACTCACAGGGAACACCTCAGAAAGGCATCCTATACCACACAAGGTCTCCTCGGACATTTACACAACGGGAAGAATGCTGGCTCCACCTCGCCCTCAAGGACAGAGAGACACAGGAGACGCTTGCTACCATCCATCCTGCACCAACCCATCGGGGCCGGCTACGACGACGATGGTCACTGTCAGCTTTATACAAGGAGAGCCTTAAAACAGCGTTTCTGGGACATTTTGTTTTCAACACCCCTTTATACCCCGTAAATAACTGAGGACCTCAACAAGTTTTCGTGTAAGCAGGTTAGAGCTATGGATATTGCCACATAAGAAGCTACGACTGAAAAGCTTTTTTATGTATTAATGCATCTAAAGTAATACACGACCCTCTTCCCTTCCTCCTCCCTCCATGGAACATGTCGCTGTTCACCAGGACCCCCAAGTGGAGAGAGCTGGAAGAAAAAAGGAAGTGAAACAGATTAGGGCTGCTTCAGATGATACAAAGGATTCTGAAGACAATGTCATCCGTGGGGAGGGTAAAACTGTTGATTCAAGTTAGAGTGTTGGATTATTTATGGGTGTTTATTTATGTGTTTTTCCACTAACCTTGAAGAACTTTAATAAAGGAAACAAAAACCATTAAAAATAAATAAACAGTAGCCAATCCATTACGTATTAACAAGAGTATGTAACACATTTTATGAAAAATTATGACACTTTCCAAAACAATCACTATGAGAAGCAAGGCTTTGTTCTCCCTTTTGCCAATCTCGGTATCTGTCTTCACAGAAGACAGCTGTTTTCTGTGTTCCATGTTCTGATTCTATTCTATTCTGTCTGTTCCAGCTGATTCTATGTTCCACCATTCACTCCATGGTCTCTCCTGGAGGACGTCTGTGAAGGAGACAGGCCTCACACCTCCTGTCCTTGGATGAGATCATCTCACAGCCCCCTGGTGGTCCAGAAGCCCAGAGCTACACTGACTCCACTCTGAGAACACATTCTATAAATTATATTTAGTTCTGCTCTTCATTTTCTTACAAACGAGTTGCCTCCTGCAGGTTTTCTTGAATGCTATGAATTCTCAGCACCCTGGGATGAAAATTCTCAGCCTTTCCCACCCATGCACTGCTGCAGGACACTGTCCACCAGGCAGAGGGGTGGGGGACAGGCCAGGGCCAGCATCCCAATGCTCTCCGGAGCAGTGATCCAGGCATCAGCGGAGGGGGCATCCTCTGTGCAGATGATTCAGTGCCCTGCTCCTCCCATGGGGACACTCAGTCAAAGAGGAGGAGGAGGAGAGTGGACGCTCCCGCTGTTGGGAGGGCTCTGGGAAAGCCCGGTGACTGGGTCTGCCTCAGGCTGGGCCCTGAAGGCACCTGCTATGATCAGGGAGCTGGCCTCAGAGAGGTCCAGGATCTGGCCACTCAGCCTTCAAGTGACCAGGGGCAGACACTCATCCATCAGACATCTGCCTCCTCATCTGCAGAAGGGATTTCCCGGTGTCCCATGGGCAGACTATGCTGCGGCTGACAGAGTAGGGGAGCCCAGGGCCAGCCAGGTGCAGATGTCCACATCATGGAGCCAAGGGCCCGGCTTCTGGCAGGCAGCCTTCTCCAAGCCAGCAGGCAGCACTGGGCTCTCTTCTGGAATCTCTAGCATGTCCACCCCGACCTGTCTCTTCACTGCCAGGACACATGGTGTAGATCATTGAGGGGCAGCTCCCTCCCCCATCCCCTCCCCACCTTCACACTCAGGCTACCTTCACTGGACCCAAGGGCCCAGGATGAGACAAGGGTTCACTGCCACCACTGCCAGGTTCCACCATTCCCTGGGCACAGAGACCCTCAGTGGAAAGCTCATGAACCCCCAACTCATCCAGCTTTCCTCCCAGCTCTCCACCTGGGGAGCTAGACCCCTCCCTCTGAGGAGCCCACAGAAGTGACAGAACCGACTCCACTTAGGCACTGCTCCTGCAGAAGATTCCTCAAGGTCACCAAGCCCCAATTCTGGGGACCTCAGGTATGACAGGCATCCCTACCCATCAGCATCCCCCTGGGGCATGAGTGTGAATGACTGTGGACGTCCCTGCATCCCCCAGCTCGTGTTCCTGGCCGTCTCCAGGCCCCATGATCCCAGCCTCTGGTTTATCTCTGTGTGTCCCCAACAGGACTGTCCCTAGACTGGAAGGTATGGGCAGGTGTGTGTGTGTGTAAGTGAACGGACCATAAACTCAATAGGCTGGTCAGAAGTGGCAGCTGTACCATCAGATTCGAAGGAAAATCAGAGGCCGTGGGTGGGGCTGCCCCAAACGGCCACCATGTGAGCCTGACTGTCCCCTGTGACACAGATGCTCAGAGTGGCCACCATGGAAAGCGGAGTCTCTGTGGGGCTGGGAAGGCTCTCTGATGACCGGACTCTCAGGACAGGAGGCGTTGGAATAACGAGGTGTAAACTAAGATGAAGGCAAGCGGTGCCCCAGCAAGCCTCAGGAGTGACCCTCCCTGCCCAGCGTGGGGGCTCTCCAAGGGAGGACGAGAGCATCTAGCAGGTGACATCCAGGCTACAGGCTCACAGGTCCACCACGTTCTGGGGAGAGCTTCCTAGAGAAGAGCCATCCTCACCTGGACCCATCAACACAGTCAGGACTGGGAGGATAATTACAGTCAGTCAGTGACATACGTGTTCTTGGTGACCATCCTGAGGTGGTCCCCTCCAGGCCGGCTCCACCACAGGGCAGCCAACACAGCCCAGGACAGACTAGGGAAGTGAAATGCTAACCCATCGCCTTGGTTTTTTTTTTTTTATCTCAACTGTACCGGCTTTGGTTAACAAGCTTAAGAGACCAAAAAAGGTTTTTCCCGTTGCTTTGGGTGTTTTAGATTACAACACCTTCCCTGTAACTAATGAAAGCCAGCTCCTGGAGTTCCCCAGCAGGAGCATGACAGCTGAACAGCTGTTTTCCAGCCAAAGCAAGAAAGAAAATGGAGGGGGAGGGCCAGAGGAGCTGGCTCAGAAGGGACAGGGGTGATGGGGACATGACAGACAGAGACCCCTCAGAGCAGCAGAGGAGCTGCAAGAGGATCCAGGGAGGAGAGTCTCACGCTTTGGTTTCCAGACGTGTTCTGCAGGCTTGCAGGTCAACTCTGGACCCGACTGGCCCTGCCGGAGAGGACGGCAGAGATCCTCAAGCTCAAAGGCTCTGTGAGCCTGCCCCACTGGCCCCAGGCCTGGGAAGAAACAGAAAATTCAGTGGGATGAGGAAGACCCACTGCAATTTCAGAACCCAAAGATGCCCAAACCTCTCTGGGGCTGAGGCTGACTCTGAAATGGGAGTTCAGAGAGGCCAGAGGCCATCAGGTGGACCCCATGCTGCACCTGGATTCTGGGAAGGCAAGGAAGCTCCCAAGACCTGGTGGCACCCCCCAGGGGAAAGGGAGGTGAAGACAGAAAGCTGTAAACGACCCAGCGGCTGCACCTGATCCCCAGGTGACTGCATCCAAAACCCAACTGGCCGAGTCATACTAACTTTGCACGGTATCTGGCCATCAGTGGGAAAACAACGGTTCCCAGAGAGGCTGGCTCAGTCAGTCAGTCAATAAGCTGTGCCCAACTCTTTGTGTTCCCGTGGACTGTAGCCTCCCAGACACCTCTGTCCATAGGATTTCCCAGGCAAGAGTACTGGGAAATGACAGGTTGTCATTTCCTTTTCCAAGGGATCTTCCTGACCCAGGGACTGAAACTACTGTCTCCTGCCTGCATCTCCTACAATGGCAGGCATATCCTTTACCACTTGAGCCACATGGGAAGCCCCCACTGAGGCACACTCTTCAATAATAAACAGTCACATATCTGCTTCTGGTCTCCAAAAGGAAGGGGCAACCCCAGACACAGCACAGATGCATAAATGCATGGACTGGGAGAGACGGTGGGGCAGGGCAGTATGTTGGCCCTGCAGATACTTGGCAGTATCCAAGTATCTTGTCTCGGAGTCTCCACTGTGGGATGGAGCCATGCCAATATTTGATGCACTTAAAATGAAAAATTAATTTAAAACAGCGATGCCTAAAAATCAAAACCAAAATAAATTAAACCTAATTATAACCTCGCTGGTAGCATGATCACACACCAGAGAACTATTCCAGGTGAGGAGAAAATACATATTTGACTATATATCAGTGCTGTGTGCTATGCTTAGTCACTCAGTCATGCCCAACTCTTTGCGACCCAATGGACTGTACCCACCAGGCTCCTCTGCCCATGAGATTCTCCAGGCAAGAATACTGGAGTGGGTTGCCATGCCCTCCCCCAAGGGATCTTCCCAACCCAGGGATGGAACTCAGGTTTCCCACATGGTAGATTCTGTATCCTCTGAGCCACCAGGATATACAGCTTCTCTGGTAGTTCAGTGGTGAAGTATTCGCCTGCAATTCAGGAGACACAAGTTCAATCCCTGGGTCAGGAGGAGGGCACTGCAACCCACTCCAGTACTCTTGTCTGGAGAATCCCATGGACAGAGGATCCTGGCAGGCTGCAATCCATAGGGTTGCAAAGAGTTAAACACAATTGAAGTGACTGAGTATGCACGCACACACACACTAGTGGGATATAATCCAAGGACAAGATAACCACAGAAACCACTAAAGAAATCTTAGATTGTATTCAACGGTCTTATTGTGGGTAATAATATTGTTGATGCTATTTTGAATCAGTTGTACATAAAAGAATGAAACAAAAAATTATAATACTGTCATTAGAGTTTCCAACATCAAAGGAAAAGAGACACAAATGTAAAAATCAAAGGACTGAGTGAACTGAAAATATCCATATGAACTCAGAATTTGTTTCCATTTTTCTAAAAAACATCTTCCACCTCTGTCTTCTGGAAAGTCACAGGGCCAGAGACAACCCGGATTACAGGCTGGAAAACCCATTTCCTGCTGAGAGAAACTAGAGCTTCTGAAAAATGCCACATCTGTGTATGAGGCAGGAACATGCTGGGAGGGTGCGGGCCAAGTCACCAGGAAGCAGAAGGTAACCTCAGGCTCATCCCCTTGGAGGATCCAGTCCTGAAACTTGATAAAGAAATGGAAAGAATCAAGCATTCACTGAGGATAACCAAACAGATCATGAGTAAATGTTCTTCATTTTTAAAGAATCACAAGCTGATAAATGCAGAGGAAACAACAGGATCAGAAAACTGACCCTGAGTGTGTAAACCCTAGTGAATACAGATCAGCCAAGCTTCTGAGGCAACTGCTGTGACCCTCGGGCACATCGTCTTGGGAAGCCCATAACAACACAGGAACCTCAGATCCACACGTCCCAGTGAGAAGAGGCCAGCAGAGGAGCGAGCACAGGGGAGAAGCAAAGTGGTCAGGGAAGTGTCATTAACACAGATGAGAGCTCAGGACCTAAGGCAGGCACAGAAGGTCAGCTCGTTCAGGTGCCTGGACAGGTCGCGAGAAGTACAGAGCACACCCACCCCTGGGGCTGAGCTGCCATCAAGGGCAGGAGCATCAGCAAGGAAAAACCAAAACCAAGACACATGTGGCACATCCACTGAATACAACGTGTGTATCCATCTGGTTTTTTGGGTTTTGTATGCTATGAAGGTCTGATATCTCAGGGGCCTTGCTGGTAGGAAAGGATGCCTCCTGCTTACCAGGGCTGGCTAATTCCTAGAGACAGTAGACAGCTTGTTCCTGTCCCACTGGCGGATCAGAGCCCACACCCTTTCTGCAGACTCTCATACCCCTGCCACTGTCCCCGCCCTAATCACCAGGGTGGGGACCAGGGGGCAGGAGACACCGGCAGCCCAGAGCTCTCACCATCCGCACTGTCCAGCCCTGTGTCTGCTCATCACCAGGGAAACACCTATAAAGCCCTGTTCCCTTCTCCTAGCCTCTCTGCCTCCTGGGCACCCAGTGGTCCCTCCTCTGGGGGACTGTGATTGATAGAGCATCCTTCTCTGGCCTTAGCCCCGCTGCCACCACTGTCACCTCTGAAAGATGGAGTATTTTCGACCGTATCAGTAAACAAGGATGTCACAGCCATCAGAGATTGCAGCCCTCCGTGTGTGAGCCCGTGAGCCCTGAGGGAACTCAGAAAGGAAAAGAATACCTGCCATCTAGCAGCCATCAGACTGCAGCCACTCACTACCACTGAGCCCAGACGAAACTCAGGACATGAAAAACCCAGGAAGTGGCCCCAGATAGCTGAGGGCATATCAAAGGAATGATTCCACTGAGCCCAGACTTGCATCCTCCCACACACAGAAAAGCACTAAGTTCCTTAACTTGAGTTATCTGTTTTTCTTTAATTAAAAATAATTTTTTGATGACCAGACTATCTGCCCCGTGTTGCAAAACTTCTATAAAACCTGGCTCTCTCCTTGCCTCCTTGGAGCAGTTCTCTCGGGGTCACTTGACATACTGTCTCCTGGGCTTGAAGTCCTAAAAATTCCCACCAAATTAAACGTAACTCTCAGCTTCTGGGTTGTAAACACTTTTTAAGTCAACACCTCCATAAGTTAAAATCCACAGGCACAACCCAGACATACATCCATCTCACGTGAATCCTGACTGAAACAAATGAGCTCTGAAGAAGAGACGCATTTAAGACAAGCAGGGTGACCACGCCCAGAGCAGGCCTCAAACTGGCACCGGCCACAGCATGCCGGACAGAGCAGCCACTCTCCAAGGCTGCAAGGATGTGGCATGCTGATGGGTAGGATCTGGGGGGAGGCTGCAGACCCACAAGACTGGCCGGATGTTAGTTCCTATCAAAGAGGATTGTGAGAGTCTGGGGGCGGTTGCTATGTTACCGTCTCTAACTTTGTGCGTGTGTGAGTTTCCTAAAACCTTCAAGAGCAGGGTTTACATCTGACTCATTCCTGCTGCATCCCCATTACCCAGGACAATTCGGGCACACAGTAGAGACCTGGCAGCTGCTTTCTGAGCCCAACTAAGGACACGTGCCTTCTCGGTGACACACGGAGGCACCACGTCCTCTTCTGCATGGCTCTCCAGGCCCCCTCCAGCCAACCCTGCCTCTCCCTTCACCGCTCCTGTGCACCGAGGCCTCAAGTCAGCCTTGCTCCCCACATCTCGCTCCTCCCGCTGCCTGGAGCACGGCTCCCCACAGAGGGACCTGAGCCGCTGCAGCTGCTTAACACAAAGCTTCCTCCAGCAAACAGGGTGGGTGAGTTTCCACAGGTGGCCTAATACAAACGACAGACTCATTAGAGTTCCAAACATCTACTGGTTTTTCAACAAACAATATTCATTCCCTGATAATCAAGGGATAATTAAAGAAATCCAGGTTCATTATCCAGGATGCAGGAAGTTCAGAAAATTAAATATTATATCTCACAGCTTAGCAATAACCATGGTTACTCTGGGATATTTCATTCCAGAATTTCTTTTTCTCTCTGGCACTCATCTAAGTGTGTGTACAGTATGTGCACACACAGTGTGAAAACTGGGATTCTACTCTATATGCAACTTTACATTCTACTTTGATCACTTAAAATCATACCCTTGGCCTTGCAGACGCCGCCACCCCAGAGCTTCTCTAGCTGTCTAACCATGGTCAACCCCACCGTGTTCTTCGACATTGCTATCGACGGCAAGCCCTTGGGCCGCGTCTCTTTTGAGCTGTTTGCAGACAAAGCTCCAAAGACAGCAGAAAACTTTCGGGCTCTGAGCACTGGAGAGAAAGGATTTGGTTATAAAGGTTCCTGCTTTCACAGAATAATTCCGGGATTTATGTGCCAGGGTGGTGACTTCACACGCCATAATGGTACTGGTGGCAAGTCCATCTATGGCGAGAAATTTGATGATGAGAATTTCATTCTGAAGCATACAGGTCCTGGCATCTTGTCCATGGCAAATGCTGGCCCCAACACAAATGGTTCCCAGTTTTTCATCTGCACTGCCAAGACTGAGTGGTTGGATGGCAAGCATGTGGTCTTTGGCAAGGTGAAAGAAGGCATGAATATTGTGGAAGCCATGGAGCTCTTTGGGTCCAGGAATGGCAAGACCAGCAAGAAGATCACCATTGCTGACTGTGGACAAATCTAATAAATTTGACTTGTGTTTTACTTAAGCACCAGACCATTCCTTCTGTAGCCCAGGAGAGCACCCCTTCACCCCATCTGCTTGAAATATCCTATAATATCTGTGCTCTTGCTACAGTTCTTTGGGTTCCATATTTTCCTTATCCCCCTCCAAATTTAGCTGGATTGCAAAGTTAAATTTATGATTATGAAATAAAAACTAAACAATTAAAAAAAAAAGTCATACCCTTGGGTCGGTTTTCTAAGCTGAGCTCAGGTGATGGTCCCATGGCCGCCCCCTCCAGGCTGTGCTCACAATATCTCTTTACATCCTGACCATATCTCGTTCAGCAAAATCCGGTTTCACAAAACTGGCTCAAGGTCTCCCTGCCTGGGTTGTAATCTCCCCGGCCAAGGTTCTCTGACTCCGTTTGGGGCTCCAGTCCGCCCCTCACCCGCACCAACAGCAGGTGCACAGGCAGCTTTGCTGAAGGGACACTGTCGAGCAGAGTCACAACTGGACTCTGAGCACATGTCAGGCCTGGACGTGGCTAGCTCCATGCGGCCATGGGACCAGCTGTCAGAACAGGAAGGTATGACCCTCTGAAATGACCCAAGGACAGTTTCCTGAGGAGGAGGAAGAAAGACAGGGATAGGAAGGATGGACAGGGACATAAAGCCAAGCGGCTTAGAACTGGGTGGGGAGCTCCGCCCTCCGACAGGCTTCCAGGGGTCCCTTTCAGAATCATCCAGAGTGACACAAGTAACTGGGAAATAATGCCCTCACTAACACAAGTCATCACGTCATCCATCAGGCATTGGACCCCTTACACTCCTGGCCAAGTGCTCCTCCGTGTCGGGTCCTCATGGTCTGGAAAGGCTCCCAAAGTGTCTGAGTTCAGGGACAACAAGGACTGGCCAAGCCCAAGGGCTGGTGTCCCCAGGAAGAGCCCCCTGGCAGACCCCGCATACCCCAGGAATGCTTGGACCTAAAGAGGGGAAGCCTCTGCACTCGTCCGAGCTCGCTAACCACCCATGATGTGCGCAGGTCAGCTGCCTGGCCCTGGGCACCGGCTTGAGTCCAATGCATCTCCTTCTTGTGCCTGGCAATGGCCACACCGGGGTCTAGAACAAGGTCTTGCTGGAAACAGTCCCTGAAGGATTCCTGGTGTTATGACCAGAGCTGAAGACCATGCTCTCACCTGCCCAATCACCCTTGAGGACCAGTCCGCCTGGCCCAGCCGACATGAGGCCAACAAGGACCCAGGTTCATCTCCGTGGCTGTTACACCAGGAACCTTCCCCACTACCCCACACCTCCTGGAAGCTGCCAGAGGGGCATCTTCTTTGTCCGGGCAGACCACTTTCCATGGGAAAAACTGACATCCAGAGATGGGCCCACCCCCAACAGGTGGTGGTGGAGCAAGGCTAAATCCAGGACAGGTGTTTCTCCGTAAATTCAAAGGGTGTGGCCAGTTTCCGAGATACACACAGACATCAGAGCAAACACAAATCTAAAATAGATCCAATAAATGGAGGAAAGGTCAAAAACACAGTGCACATCTGCGGTCGTCAGCCATGGATCAGGTCAGCTCCTACGGAGATGCAGACAAACACACTGTGAGTCTGTCTAACCACCCGCCAGGGGCCTTCATAAAGGAGGATGTGTTTGCATCCCCGGGGTCGCCACACCTTCCACACAGGGCGCTGGGACATAAAACAAGCACATACACAAGGAAAACACGTCTGGTGCTCCTCAGAACAGGACACAAGCAGATAAGAGTGAAAATATACTGAAGACACAAAATGTCAATGCACGAATGGAGAAAGAAAGCAATAAATAAGAAGCAAACGAGGCCATTTTAATTTTGGGCTTCCTCACAGTCAGTCACCTCAACAAAGGACAAAAGATACAAATTGCTTCTAGAGAAGAAACAATTTCTAGAGAAGTCGGAAGCTGCACTGGATAGTACATGGCAGGCTAGACACTGCAGATGCAAAGATCAGCGGACCTGAAGGCGCAGCAGTATAAACTGTCCAAAATGAAATAGAAAAAAACCCAAAATTTTTTATAAAGATCATCATCTTGGACTTCCCTGGTGGCACAGTGGATAGGAATCCACCTGTCAATGCAGGGGAGATGGTTCAGTCTCTGGTCCAGGAAGATTCCATATGCCACAGAGCAACCAAGCCCATGCACCGAAGCTGCTGAGCCTGTGCTCTAGAGCCCAGGAGCCACAACTGACCCCACGTTGCCATGGCTGCTGAAGCCCACAGACCTTAGATGTGACCTGTCCCAGGAAAATCTCAAAACCTCAGTGCTCACCCCACAGCACAGAAAAGGGGGCAGGCATCCTGAGATGTCACCAACTGACCCCCAGCAGTCAAGTTTCAAGTCCAGGTAGTCGTCCCAGGAAAGGGCAGTGCAGGCCTGCTCCAAAGAACCCTCCCTCCGCCAAGGTCAGCCCAAGCGACATCTGCCAAGGAACGGGAGGTGTAGGATGGCCCGCAGGCAATCCACACACACACAGGGCCCCACAACCCAGCCAGTGCCTCCGCCTGCCCAGGGCCCTTCACTGGAGGTGCTGACTGGGTTCATGCAGCCTCTTGCCATCTGCAAAGGCAACAAGCACTCTGGTCCTAGGGGAGGAACCAGTGAGGCTGAGACAACAGCCAAGAACACATCTCCACCAGAGGATCCACCAGGCATGTCCTGGCCCCAGGAGCAACTTCATCAGACAAAGGGGGTGGCTGTACTTACTGTGGCCAGCTCGTCAAACTTCCCGAAGAGCTCGTTGAGGAGTTTCACCAGCTCCTGGGCCGTGCACTGTGACGCCAAGCCCGTGAAGCCCACGATGTCTGCAAAGAGGATGCTGCAAGACAGAGAGGTACCAGCTGCCCTCTTCCATGGGCTCAGACAGATGTCACCTGAAACCACAGCCCCCTGCATATCCCTGCTGGATCCGGGACAAGACTGAGGTTGGGAGAAGCCAGGGGACTCCTCGGTCACAGAGGGAGGAAATGCTGGAGCCACTCAGAGTTCCTGCTGACTCCTCCCAGGACACTAGGGGATCAGCAGTGACCCCCCACATGCTGTCTATATACTCGGTGTCCCCCAGACCCAGGGAGCAGCTCAACGTCCACCAGGCCTGCTCCACTTTCCGGGGTGGCCTGGTGATGGGGTCATGGCTGGTGGCAGGTGAGCAAAAGTGACATGTTCTCAAGGAATGAGCAGCCCTCACACCATCTCCCCACCCCCTCCCCCAACAACTGATGCCAGTGACCGAGCCCAGGCCTTGTCAAAGCCCCCCAGGGGTGTTGTGCTGTAGGCAGGGCCGCCCTTCGGTCAGCTACAAGGGTGAAAGCAACATCTCTCTTAGATGCTGGGCATCCGTTTACTATAGTATCGGTGTCAGGGTAAACAACACTGTGTCTACCCACTGTACACAACCAGCACCCTGGATGCTGCAAAGACTTTAAAAGTCTTAAGTAACGAATCAACACAGAGGATCAAGGCAGGACAGAGAACTTGTAAAGCAACAGAGAGCTTCCCCTAGCCATACATTTGGAAGAGGTGGGGTTCCTGCTGATCCCCCAGGCACCTTGATCCCCCACAGGTGTGGGGATGATAGAGAGGTGACCAGGGGCCTAGCTCAGAACAAGTTGTTCCATGGGAACCATGAGGCCTGATCACAGAGTTCCTGGACCAATACCAGGTGTCACCTCCAAACCACTCATCCCAGGGGAACACCCCTCATTCTTGAAGACACTGTATGGCCAACTTTTGTCACCTTCAGCCAAAAGCACCATCAGCTATGAGACCTGGGAGATCACTCACATGGGTACTGGAGAGATTGATGAGACATAAACGTGCATCTCCAGTTTAAATGAAGAAAGTGATGTGTACAGAAATTTTTTTCTTTTGACACAGTTGTGTTTATATCTTAATTCCTGATGCCAGATCTTAACTCAGGGTTGAATTTTCAATAATACCTCATGTCAGAAAGTGGGGGCCCACATTACAGGCAGAAAGTGGGAACCCATATCTCAGAGAGGCTTCTCTCTGATGAGGTCCTCACCCCACCATGTCAACCACACCCTGCCCAAGTGCAGAGAGCAGCTGTGTTCACCCCAGGCCAAGTCTCATATGCCATTATAATCCTCTAACTGCAGAAGAGCATCCCCTACTGAGACTGAGAGGTGCTTAAGGATGCAGACCTGACTTGTACATCCCACTGTACCAAACACAGAGCAACAGGAGACACATATCTGTGTTAGGAATGAATGAACGGGTAAAAACTGTGTCTGGGCTATAGGTATGTCACTGATACTGAGAAGCTGAGCAAAGGGACCTCAAGAGTGGGCGGAGACAAACAACAGTTTTCTCCCCTCTGTTTAGTATAAAATTCAGGCTTCTTCACACCTCTGAGGATCCACCGTGTTTTATTCCTTCTCTATAACCATCCATGCATTCTCATGCCCTCCTCTAGCCTCTGGTTTCTCAGCCTCTTCTCATTCATTTAGTTCCATGAACGCTGACTGAGCACTGCCCACCTCCACGCTTGGAAAGCCCCCAGCATTTCCCTGCCTGTCCACCTCCACAACCCACAGGAAACCTCACCCCTAAAGCACTCAGGTAGCGGATCTCTTACACCCCAGGCCCCTGTCCTCAGGAGCTCAACATCGGCGAAAGAAGGCTCAGAGCAGGGAGGGACAAAGCACAGAGAAGCAATGATATGGTAAGGCTGGAATTCACCCACTTCAAGGACTCAGCCAGGCTGGAGCAGGGTCTAGAGCCTACCCAGGGATTTTCCAGACAAACAAGAAAGGAAGGAAGGAGGAAAGGAGGAAGAAAGAAAAGGAAGAGGGGATTGATTCAGAAATGCAAATAGTATGTGGAAACTAAGAATGGGTGAGAAACCATATAATAACTTATCAAAAGCTGAGAGAGGCAGACTGGCTGGGACATGGACACAAGCAGTAAGCAGTGGTACACAAGTATCCAAGAGGAGAGGCTCCTGAGTGTGGTGAGAAGTGGCGGGGAGAAGTGGTGAGACCTTGGATTCTAGAAGGACTGTCCAGCTCTGCTAGTTATGGCAATGTGCTGGGACCTCAGGCAACCTACCCTGAGGTCACTTTCCACACGTCAGTCTTTCCATCTTTAAAATGAGAATAAGACCAGAGTCCAGATGATAGGTTGTGAGGGTTACATGGATTAACAAAGCACTTAGAATAACACCTTGCACCTACTAAGAGCTCACCAATTGCTTAGTTACAATAATTTGTGAGTGTTACAATGCAATAAATACTTATTGAAGGATCTATATGTTAGGCAGTGTTCTGGATGGATGCTTGGGACTTTGCAGTGGACAAAAAGATTCACACATCACTGCCCTCCAGAAGTTTCCATTCTAGTCGGAGGAGGTGGACGCTCACAGTGTGTCAAAGGTGACAAGGGTAACTATGGAGGAACATGAAGGAGGGAAGATGAGTGTGGAGCTCTGAGTAAGTCAGGTGACATTTGAGTCCTGAAGCGAGGGGAAGGGCAGCCAGGAAGACACCAGACAAGGTTGCCCAGGCACAGAGAATAGCAGCTGGTCCTGGTGTGATTTTTGCTGAGTACAGAATTCTTATCTTTCTAGTTCAGCTTTTGAATAAGCCATGCGACTGCCTTGTGGCCTCCATGGTTTCTGATGAGAAATCTGCTAGAAACTTTACTAAAGTTTTATTTTTTATTATTAAATTATTTATCTTTATTATTAATCTGATGAGAAACTTTATTAAAGTGCTTCTCTCTTCCTGTTTTCAAGATTCTCTCCATGTCTTGGCTTTTGACAGTTGGATTATGGTGCAGCTGCGGCTCTCTTTGAGTTTACCTTATTTGAGCTTCTCTGATGAAGTTAAGTGTTCTTCATCAAATTTGGGACATTTTGGGCCATTGTTTTTTTTCAATTTTTCTTCCCCTTTTTCCTCTTTGCTCATACCCTCATTATGAGTGTGTTGCTACGTTTGATGGTGTCCCTTGGTTCTCTGTTCATTTTTCCTCATCCTTTTCTTCATTCTGTTCTTCAGACTGGATAATTTCAAGTGATTTATCTTGAAATTCACTGATTCTTTCTTCAGTCTGCTCAAATCTGCTGTTAAGCCCCAGCTGAATTTTTCATTTTATTTTTCACGTTTGAAATTTCTATTCAGTTGTTCATTTATATAATTTTTATCTTTTTATTGGTATTCTTTATTTGATGAGAAATCACTCTCATATTTTCTTTTAGTTTCTTAGACATGGTTTGTTCTTTGAACACATCTAAGATAGCTGATTTTAAATGTACTGTCAAATAAGTTCAATGTCTGGCCTTCCTCTGGGATAGTTTCTATTGACCGCTTTTTAAATATATTCTTATGTAAGCCATGCATTCTTGTTTTTTTGCTTGTTTCATATATTTTTATTAAAAACTGGGTAATATAATACGGCAACTCTGAAAAACATATCCCCCTCAGGGTTTGTTGCTGTTAGAGTTTGTTTATACTATTGCTTCTTTAGTGACTTTTCTGAACTAATTCTATAAAGTCTGTATTCTTTGTTATGTGACGCTACTAAAGACTTTGCTTCATTAACTTGGTATAGTGTTCAGCTAATGACTAGACAGAAATTTTCTTAGATGTTTGGAGCAAATAAATTTCTCAACCTTTGACAATGGTGTGTATGTGAATGTTGGGACATGCTTTCAACACTCAGCCAGGCCATACTGGGCTTGGACATAACAGGACTGTAGAGAGCCCAATGAGGTCCATATTTGGGCTGTAGAAAGATGTCTCTGAATCCTGATGGAGGCTGGCCAGGAGGGCTATGGTGTAGCTGGCACCATCTGTGACAGCGAGCCTCAGCTTCCTCTCCTGTCTCAGGGCTGTCCTGCCTGCACCAAGCACACTGGCCCACCACAGGACATGTGCTTAGTCGCTCAGTCATGTCCAACCCTTTGCGACCCCATGGACTGTAGCCCACCAGGCACTTCTGTCCATGGGGATTCTCCAGGCAGGAATACTGGAGTGGATTGCCATTCCCTCCTCCAGGGGATCTTCCCAACACAGAGATCGAACCCAGGTCTCCCACATTGCAGGTGGATTCTTTACCAGCTGAGCCACAAGAGAAGCCCAAGAATACTGGAGTGGGTAGCTTATCCCTTCTCCAGCGCATCTTCCCAACCCAGGAATCGAACCGGGGTCTCCTACGTTGCAGGCAGATTCTTTACCAGCTGAGCTATCAGGGAAGCCCATCACAGGACATGGACAGAGATTTTTCAGCAGCAAAGGGGAGTAGTAACTTGTCACATCTGTATTACCATTATAGGAGAGGAGAGGAAGAGAAAGACACTTGGGTGCTCCATGCATGTGCCCACCTCTACCTGCAGCCCCAGAAGACCCCTGATATCTGATGCTTTCCTTGCTGTATGCAAATGCTCTGCCCTGGCAAGGTGTGCCCTGGATTATTGTGGTAGTCTGGTCTTCTCAGCAGGGCATTTGGTCACTAAATCGAGTCCTTTGGTTCAGTTCAGTTCAGTCGCTCAGTCGTGTCCGACTCTTTACAACCCCATGAACTGCAGCACGCCAGGCCTCCCTGTCCATCACCAACTCCCGGAGTTCACCCAAACTCATGTGCATCGAGTCAGTGATGCCATCCAGCCATCTCATCCTCTGTTGTCCCCTTCTCCTCCTGCCTCCAATCCCTCCCAGCATCAGAGTCTTTTCCAATGAATCAACTCTTCGCATGAGGTGGCCTAAGTATTGGAGTTTAAGCTTTAGCATCAGTCCTTCCAAAGAATACCCAGGACTGATCTCCTTTAGAATGGACTGGTTGGATCTCCTTGCAGTTCCAGTAACAAAAGGTAATGTGCAAAATGGAAAGGTCTAGGCAGACATCAGCATCAGCCAATCCTAGACTAGCTTCAGCCCTATCACTCACTGGCCAGGGAGTCTTGCACACTCACCTCACTTTGCTGAAGCTCAAGTTCCTCATCTACAAAGTAAAGGTGACAGTAGATATCGTAGATATCACATAGGGTGCGATGATATTAAACAGAACCAAGATAGATATCAAGGGTGCGATGATATTAAACAGAACCAAGATAGATATCAAGGGTGCGATGATATTAAACAGAACCAAGTGACCTTTCCTGACTGGGCTTGAACGTTGGCCTCACATATCAGGCCTTAATCCCATTTGGCTTCACTGTCTTCTGTAGGAAGACAAAACTGGTCCTTATCAGCAGTGGGAGTGAATGTGCTCACCAGACAGCTGTTAGCCATACCAGCCCACACACAGGGGCGCTTGGACCCTGACAAGGATGGGCTGGCAGCAGTGGGCCTTGGCTTATTCAGACAAACAAGCACCAGCTCATTGGGACCCAGTCTGCAGCACTCGACACAGACAGAAAGAGGATTTTCTTATCCTTTTGTGTCTACAGGGGCTCAGTGGACAGGGAGGCCTGATACCAACACCCAAGAAAACCAGCAAAGACCAGAAGGAGAGAGAGTGCATGGGTCCTTCAAACCATCATTTCCTACCTGACACTTTTGTCAAGTATTACTCCCAGACAGGAAACACTGCTATTCTAAGTAACTTTAAAGGCAACGCATGATTTAATATAATAAATAACATTTTAACAGAATCTTTAAAAACAAATTAGCAAACTTTAGAGTGTCCAGGGAAAGTTGGTTCATTCCAAGGGCTCAGTTTCCTCACCTATAAAATGGGAATAACCACCTCTACCTCCCAGGGCTGCCATGAGATGAACAGAGTAAAAGGAACACCTACCCCAGAGCCCAGCACGAACTAGAACAATGCTCAGTTATTAACCTGATACAGGCAAATTCCCAGTCCAATGGCCACTGCCCAAGTCTGGCTAAGGGACAGAGTTCCCATGCTCTCCAGCCAATACGGGAAACAGAAGGTGAAGAAATGAGAAATAGCAACCGTGAAATGCATCACCCAAGAAGCCCACCCACACCCCTTGTGGGAACTGCTTCCCTGCTGGGCAAGTGCTCACCTTGGCTTCTGACCCACACCTGCTCCCCCCTTCCCTCAAATCAGGGTCCTCTGCTCACCTCTGCCATCACCGCTTCCCCCCTCCATCACCTCCACCATCACCTCCCACCTCTACCACTACATCCACCATCATTTCCACCTCCACCATCTTCACCCACCTCTGCCATTACCTCCTCCTCCTCCACCATCTCCCACCTCCTCCACCATCTCCCACCTCCTCCATCACTTCCCACATCCCCACTCACCCCTCCCATACCTCCATCTCCTCCCACCTCAACTCCCCAGGCCCACCACAGGGCCAGCTCTACCTCACGTTGTCATGCCGCTGGATGTAAATCTTGTGGAAAATCCTCTCAGGGGGCTTCAGGAAGTCCTCCTTCATCTCCATGGCAACATTCCGAGGCAGGAGGCTCATGAGCAGCCGCTCCTGGACATAAGAGACAGGCTCGTGTAACACCGCAGCTCCTCCCTGGGATTCCTGGACATGCCCAATCCAGTGACCTTGGTGCCAAGGAGCTGCCCTCCACGAGGGGCCCCAGAGCCTCCTCACACACAGCCAGCACGTGGTTCAGCCCCACGGACCCTGCCCAGCCCCAGAGCCTTGGTGGGTTGTGCCCAGGCCTGGACTGTCACTGCACAGGTACCTCATTCCCAGAGCACTGGGCAAGCTTGCTGGAACAATCTCACCGTGTGCCCCAGCTCCAATGAGTGGGGGTCACAGGGAGGAGACACCGCTGCCTCCATCCAGGCCTGTCCAGCCTCACTCTCCACACCACCGCCCAACACAGCCTCAAGAGGGACCTCAAGGTGGGCTGGCTGCCCATGCCCATCAACAGACAGGAGCCCATGTTCCATAGAGATAAGTGACTTTGGATACAATGTGGCATTTTCTCCGGGTCTTGTCTTCTGATCACTCCCAGACCTTCAGGAGTCAAAGGTTCCCCACCCCCCAAGAGTAGGGGCAGAATGCCTGGGCTTATCCACAGGAGCCATGCTGCCCCCGGGGGCTCTGTCACCCTTTCTGGACCTTGGTTTCCTCCTCCAGTCCCCGCCTCTCCTCCTCATGATGGATCCTTCCCTGGCCTCAACCCCACCGGCTACACCGTGTCTGAGAAACCATGTTCTGGAAACCTGGAGTGAGACCCCCACTCCTCCCATAGTCCCCTTCAGAGCCCCTCCCCAACAACACACAGTCTGCTTTGGAAAGAAAATAAAAGTGCAGAATTTAGATCCTGCCTGCAACCAAGTAAGGCGTCCTACTTTCAAGGGTGGACATGGGGCAGGAAGGGGGCAGTAGTCCCTCCCTCACTCTCTCTCCAGTAGCACCCCCCAACCCAGCTGGGCCCACAGCCCCTGGGCCCTTAGTCTGCTCAACGGAGGAGGCTCAGAGGGGGCCACGTGGATCTCTGGCATCTCCCACTTAGCCCAGGTGGCCAGGTGCAGTCCCCAGGTCCTGAGACCCTTGCAAACCCCAGGTCTACCCCGCAGTATGAGACCACATCCCTGCCTGGGAGCAGCCGCTCCCCCGCGTGACATCCTCTGGAGGGCAATCACAGCAGCAGCAGTGACAACAGTCACCAACCCTAAAAGCACTCCCACCTCCAGGAAATGGCCTCAGGGGCCTGGGGTAGGGGTGTGAGGGCTTGCTCCAGATCGTAAAGTTATTTTATGATGGGAGAATGTATCTGATGCACAGGAAGAGTCTCCCCAGGTGACGCATCCCCACATACACTTCTGAGGATGGAGGCCAGGCCCAGCCCTGCCCGGCACCAGGTGGAACTGAGTATGTGCACCCAGCAGAACCAGGCCTCGTCTATGTGGAGTGGGGGGGAACCACTGTGGCCCCCACATGGCTCCAGGCTGGACAGACCCCCACACTCAGGAAGAACATCACAAGAGCACAGCAGTCCATGACATTTCGTGACCAGCCATATGGGGAGAGGACCCTCCGAGACAGAAGTGCCAGTCTAAGTGAGCATGTGAAGGCAGCCTCGGGGACAGAAAGTCCCAGTGCGCAGGGCATGGGAGCTGGTGTGTGACCTGAGTGTAGACAGGACCTGATCAGCCCTTCCTTAGCAGCGGGGCCTCTGGGGATGAGCCCGAGCACCACCTGTGGACAGGAGCCTCTGCAGGCAAGCCCAGAGAGTACTCAGCAGGGGGCTCACTTGGGCCACCATCAAAGGACCACCTGGAAGCTTCCAGAGATTGTCACTGCCCTGAGGTGCAAGGTGGGAAAACCGAAGCAGCTGGACAACAAGGCAGACCACGCTGGAAGGGCCCTGGGAACATGCAGAGCCCCCTCTGCTGCCCCACGTCAGGGGTGTCTACAAGCCCAGGCCCCTCAGGCCACCTGCCAGTCTACAGGCTCAGGGTGCACCCCAGAGCCCCACGCAGGGGGGTCTCAGGGAGGAGAGTCCCAGGGCCTGCAGGACAACTGCCTGGCCTCTCATCCCGACTCTGCCTCCTCCAGGGCCATTAGTTAAGCTCTGTCTCAATCCCATCCTGTCTATCACAGTGATAACCACAGCAACCTCCTCAGCAGGGTGTTCTGAGAAGGGGACGAACACCTCAGGCCCTCACTGACCCACAGGGGTCCCTATCTTGTATCATACCTCTCAGCACCTCCGATGACAGCTCTTCACGGCTTCGCTCTTTTGTCTCCTGCGTCTTTTAAAAGTGTCACCTGCTCTTGAAAAAGCACTCTGGTGTCGCCCAAGTCAAATCAAGCAAGGAAAACTGTCATCCTCGGTGCCCACCTCACACCTTCCTTCACCGTCTCACAGCCCCAGAACTGACCGCTCTCCCTGAGTGAGCTGCTGCCTCCCCCTCGGGGTCCTGCTGAGGAGAGCCCTCCTCTCTCTGGGTCTCTCCATCACCTCAGCTGTCCTGCACGACTTGGAGTTAGAACAAGGAAACCGAGGCAGCAGCCACCAGGAGGGAAGGACTGAAAAGGCAGAGGGACACTGACTAGCCCGGGACTTCCAGAGGAAATCGGGGGGCAGGTATAGAGGGTTAGGCCAGGTGCTACTGCAGCCCAGGGACACACACCCAGCGCAGTGTGGGGTGCCGAGACAGGCGGCTGGGTTAGCACTGTCCCAGGATCCCTTCTAGCACCACAGTCTAGCCCCTCATTCTCATCCAGGGACTTGCAAATCTGGAATGAAAACTGTATGGTTCAGCTTCCTGTTCAACTAGATGTAGCCAAGGAGATAGAAGCTGAAGGATCAAGTGGAAATTTCTGGAATATTCCCTAAAGACAGTTTGTTCTTCTTCCTCCCTCCTGTTGCTGCGGATACAGTCATGATGGCTGGATCTGTACTGACCATCTTAGTTCAGGAGGATGAAAGCTACACACTAGCAATGGCAGACCATTTAACTAGATGGAGATTGGGTTGTGAGGATTGCATGGATCAGATCTGTATCACTGGCCATAAAGTGCTGGGCCTGGAATATGTATTTAAGAGAAAAAAGAGTTATCTCACTTGCATAAGCCACTGTCATAAGAAGTTCCTAACAGCAGGCTATATTTCTGACCAAGGGCTCAGCATTAACTCCATCCACAAGATTAGTGATAGTGCCTGAAGCCAACACACATTAATAATCAAGACTTGAAAGTACACAACCTCGCCCACAGGGAGCAAAGCAGCCAGCCATCGGAAAAGATCAAGCGCCCGTCCCTGATTAAAAACAAGAAGCAGCAAACAACTTAGCTGGCTGACATCATAAAGATAATACCTGAAATCCACATCCAATTCCAAACCCAGCCCTCAAGCCTCAGGCAACAATAAACATTATATTAGAAGCAGACAGCTACATGATGAGTTCTAACTAATGAAATAAGATACGAAGCCAGAAATCAAAGGGACATATTTATAAATATGAATCATACAAAATATCCCAGCATCCCACGAAGGCTATATAAAAACCTCAATGTTTATCTTGATTATCAAAATGTGACTTAATACATTAACCTTAATAAACATTAGATATTTAAAAAACAATTATGAAGACTCTGTTTCTGAAAAGATAGAAAAGCACTTTTCCCTATCCCCCACTAAGTACACCAAAAGTCCTGGACATTACATATAAAACAGTCATCTGAAGGCTCTGAAAGGCAGAGGGAAGGAGGCAGAAACCTCTGTGCGAGGGATGGCCTGCAGGTAAGGGCCTGGACTTTCTTTTTGCCTTACATATCCCAGACTGGGTGCTGGAAGGTGGGTGGCCCAGAAATGTCAACAGGCACAGCAGTAAGCTCCAACAAATTCAACCCTCTCTGACTAAAAGATCAGGACAGGGGTAGCCTCAGGAGATGGAAACTGCTATACAATAATTGTCCCACTCCAGGCAAACCACTCCAAAAAAATCAGCAAAGCTCCATCCTCCCCAGGCTGGGGTGCCAGAGAAGCCATGCAGGGAACTCTGCCTGTGTTTGCCACCAGCTGGTAACACCCAGTGCACCCCACCAACCCTGCTCCACTGCATCAGCCGAGCCAAGGGCTTTCCTGCTCCCCCCTCCAAGTCAGAAGCCAGAACTCTCCCCTGCACAGCAGTGAGGAGGTACCCCCACCACCATAAGTCCCAACAGAGGCCCAGTGTAGAACCTCAACTTGTACCTCAAGAAGGAAGTATGGAGGTGGTGGTCTCCACTTTCCCTACCAAATGAAGTCATAGAAAGCTAGCCAAAAGAAAAAGTTCAAAAATAAGACACAGAGTCTCACACACAATACCTGCGTTGTCCAGGTTCCAATCAGAAATCACTCATCATACAGAGAACCAAAACAATCTCAACAAATGAACAAAGGTTATCAACAGACTCCAACACCAAATGACAATAATCAGAATAACTAACAAGATTTTAAAGCCGTTAATCCTAAGAATGATTCAATGAACAACTACAAATATGACTGCAAAAGTGAAAAAACAGAAGCTCTCAGCAAAGAAATAAAAGATACAAAAAAAGAATCAAATGGAAATTTTAAAACTAAAAAAAAAAAAAAACCTGAAATAAGAAGCTCAACAAATGGGAACATCAGAATGGAGGGGACCAAAGGAAAGTTTAGTGAACTTGAAGACAGAACAGTAGAAATTGACCAAACTGCAAAACAGAGAAAATAGACTGGAAAAATAACAGAAGAGTAGAAACAATCCAGACATCCATCAATAGACGAACAAACAAACAGTGCGGTCCATCCACACAGTAGAATACTATTCAGCCATAACAAGGCATGAAGCACTGACCAACGCTACAACATAGATACACCTTGAGAACAATATGCAAAGTGAAAGAAGCCAGACACAAAAGGCCACATATGTATGATTACATTTATAAGAAACTTCCTGAGCAGGCAAAACTATAGGGACAGAACACAGATTAACAGTGTCTAGAATAAGGAGTGACCACTAATGGTACAGCTTTCTTTTTGGGGTGACTGAAAATTTTCAAAAAACAGATTATTATAATGGTTACACACCCAAAATATCAGAAAAGTCATTTAGTTGTTTTGAATTTTAACTTGAACTTAATAGTATGTAAACTATAGATCAATAGGATTTTAAAATTAAAAATAAATAACAACTATGGTGGTTTCTAAAAGTGCTGTGAATGAGCCAGATCTGTTTAAAAATCCATCCTATATCACTTAAAAAGAAATTTGCTTTCTCTTGATAAATTTCTTCACACAATGGGAAATCAAAATTGTCAAAGTTTCATTTATCTTGTTAGAATGACAAACTGAGTATACACTTTGCAAACAACTGCATGCAATTCTGGAATTATGACCTAGTAAAGGCATTTGAGGCATGTTAGGGACTTTGGAGTGGTGGCCACTGCAGTCAAGGCAAGGACACTGATCTCAGGGGTCGGACCTTGCAAGCTTAGGCTTCTTGGCCGGCTGCAGGGAGCAGTAGGGAGGAGGCCCCAAGGAGCTAAGGGGTGACCTTCAGAGGCCTCTCACTCCCTTCCCTATGCTCCCCAGCTCTGACAGGCTCAGGCCTCAGGGTTAGACCCCAGTGGGGAGCTGTGATCACATGAGGCCCCCAAGTGGTCTCTGTCCGCTCCCTACTCCCCTCAGTGAAGCAGGTTGTCCAACTCTGCCCCAGCTCTCTCCAAGTTGAAGGAAGACAGAGCTGTAGCTTACCAATCTGCCTGCCCTGACTTTCCAGTGTGCCCCACCCCACCCCCGGTTTTCTGAGTGAAAGCCACCTACTGCTCCCCGTCTCCCAGCCTCTACCTGGCAAACTCCTACATAACCTTCAAAGCCCCAATCAAATATTTCTATATTTCTTCTAATGCACATCCCCCCACCATGTAGCATGCTTCGCAGACCCCCCTGTCCTCCAGTTGGGCCTCCCCACAGGAGCCAACTGCTGCTGTCTCCCATGCAGTCCCACATTTGGCTGAGACCAGGTTCCCTCCATCCCAGGGTCCCTGGAGCCATAGGCCAAGCATTCAGATGTGCCAGGTCAAGGATGACCACCCCCCGCAGGAATCCCAGCTGGGCCTCTCCCAACCCACTTGGCACCAAGAGGCAAAGGGCCCCAGGGCAGATACCAGTCATGAATGCAGGACGAGGGGGCAGAAGCTGCTCCCCTGTGCGTCTGTCTGACCTGCATTTCTGAGATTCTGGAATTCTGGCTCCGTCCTCCAAAATCATGAGCAAGGTTACCCTGCACTCTCAAAAGGAGTTTCTGTCCTATGGATGATCAGCTTGGAACAACGTTTTCCTCAAGTTTCTATGACTCAGCTGTAGAACCACTGGGGTCTGGTGATGACTTTGGGGGCAAGCTTTTCCTTACTGAGTCAATCATTTTAATGATCATAGGATGTTTCAGGCTTTCTTTTTCTTCTAGAATCAACTTTAGTAACTAACACCTTTCTGGGAATTTGTCCATTTTGTCTAAGTTTTCAAATATTCTGGCAAAAAAAAAAAATTTAAAAACCTCTAAGTATTTCCCTCTCATCTATTTTTAACCCAGCTTTATCTCTGTGGCGTGTGTATTCCCGTCCCTAATCATCTTGTGTCTGCTCTTTCTTCTTGGTCAGTCTCTCTAAGGCTTTTCTGTTTCAAAGAACCAACTTTTGTCTGAAACTGAAAGAGACCTATTAAAAAGGCCCTTTCACAGCCCTTTGGAATATTTTAACCCAAAACCTCTGTGTGAGCCTTTTCAATGGCTGAGGAGACGTGGGCTATAAAGGGAGAAAGTGGGCCACGGCTGGTTTGGGGGGATTCTGGGCTGTGGCCTCTGCTGTCCTCACTGAGTCACCAGCTACTTTGTGACTCGCCTTATTATCCTTCCCACATCATTTAAATTCTTCAAGCCAGCCCCAGTTCTCAGATTTATAAAACAGAACAAAGTTCTTAGATGCTTAACTATGGACACAGAGGCCTAAAATTAAAGATCTAAGAACCTAGAGGAAAGAACCCTTTCAGATCAAGCTCATTTATCTGTCCTGCCAAGACCCTGCCGGACAGGACAGAGTTGCGCAGCTCTGTGCAGGGGCCACTGTCTGTTCCGATTGGGGGGGGTGGGGGTCACTTCAGCATATACAAGTCTCTCTTATAGGAGTCAGCCTCGGGGACACTGACAACTCAGGCAGCTACTTCAAAGCACAGCAGAGAACCTTCCAGAATGAGAGTGTGCCCAGTGAAGCAGACGGGCCCCCTGCCCATCCTCTCCAGCCCCTCTGCTCCTGCGGGCTGCACTGAGGGACACCGACCACTTCAAACATTCCCAGTGGTGAAAACATCGGAGGCCTTGCTCTGGGAGACTCATCTGGGGAGACCATGCCTGCCCACATGTGCAGGGAGGAGGGCAGGAGATAAATACAAACTCAGATTTTGTAGACAAAGCAGATGGATCTTCTTTCAAAACAGCAACCACAGGGCTAATTAGTTCTAAACAATGTAGGAAGGGAGGGGATGTTCCTGAATCCTGGAGCAATTATCACCTTCTTCTCAGGATTGCCTTAAAAATCAGTGATTACAGGCATGGAATGCCCACGGGTCCTTCCTGGTTGAAAGCAGGTGAGTGATGAGAGCTCACGTGGCATCCTTCCCTACGATAGTCAGAGGCTCTCCCCAAGGGTTGTGATGAAGTGCACCCTGAAACCTGCACAACTAAATCACTTTGCTGAAACTATTTATAACACAGTCTTGTAAACCAATATGTGCACTTAGTCGCTAAGTCATGTCTGACTCTTTGCGACCCTATAAACTGTAGCCTGCCAGGTTCCTGTGTCCACAGAATTCTCCAGGCAAGAATACTGCAGTGGGTTGCCATTTCCTTCTCCAGTGGATGTTCCTAGACCAGGGATCGAACCCATGTCTCCTGAATTAGCAGGCAATTCTTTGTCACTGAGCCAACAAGGAAGCCCCTATAAACCAACTACACTTTAATAAAAAGTAACCGATCAACATGGGCAAGAACAATGTTGGCGGCAAATTTGTGCAGAGTGAGCACATCCCAGGGAGAAGACGTCTCCTGGGGCTCCGGAGAAACATCTGCTTCAAGCCACGAAGCACAACCTTCTCCTGCCTGCCTCTCAAAGCCTCCAACCTCGATACCTCCAGGAGGATACTCACCCTGGGAGAGAGGAAAGAACAACCCGCCAACTTCTAGAGTATCTGTCCCCAACCTGCCTCCAAGTCCTGCCTCCACACCGACCCCCCAAATCCTGCATCTGACCAACTGTCTGACCTGCTCAAACACATCAGAGGCCCCACGTTACATGCACATGGTCACACATTCATGCACATCCTTCCACATAATGCAAAGCCCAGCCTCCCTCTCCAGCTTGGCCTCTGCACTCAAGCTCCTCCCCAACTCGACCTCACTCAAGGACCCCACTCCCAGACCTCCAGCCCCAGCGCCGTGTCACCCCACCTCCTGCAGAGGCTGATAGGGGCATACCTGCCATCACACAGGGGTCACTCTGGAGCCAGATACCCCAGTGACCCCTCCAGAACTGGGGTGCACCCCCAGCATCGCCTCCACAAAACTGGGCTGCACCCACCAACGTCCCCCCACATCACCCTGGGTGCCGCCTGATGGGGTCAGGGCCTGGAGAAGACTCTAGAAGCAGCTATGGAACTGGACTGCCCTGCGACTTGAGCTGAGACATGAAAACACAGACAGATGACAAGCCCATATGGTTGGGGCACCCCTTACCTGCAACTCAGGGGGCTGCAGTTTTCACACTGACACAGAGGCACGACTTGGGCAGAGGTGGCTGGCCACCTGCAGGCTCCCCTGGCCCAGCCAGGCGGTGTCCAGCCAGGCGGTGCCCAGCCAGGCGGTCCCCAGGCAGGCTTTGATGTATCGAGTACCTATGGGTGCTTGAGAGCCCCAAAGGGGTGCCTGAGCCCCATGTGAGCTCAAGGGTTTCCCTTCTGCCACCCAAAGAGACAAGGCTCCCTGAGCTAAAAAGAGTCAGGCAAACCAGACGCAGGGAGTAACCTGAGTGCCGGGTACAAGGCTGCCCATGGAGACAGCTGTCCTGTGATACCATCCGCCTGTTCCAATCGGAAACACAGAACAAGTCAGGATGCTGCCTCGCCTCCTCGCAGGACCAGCCAAGGGAACTCATGAGGATGACCCATCCTCACTCACTTCCACATTCCGTGTGCTCAGCTCTGCAGCAATAGATGAAACCACCACGGAATATGACTGATACATTGGGAAACATGAAAGATAGAGTTTTTACACAAAGAAAAGCAGAGCTAGAGGAACAGGCTTGGGCAACACGGGGATCCCTTCAGATGAAGCGCCAGCCTTTCTCTAGTGAGAAGCTCGTTCAAACCCACAGGAAAGTCAGAGCACGTGCAGGCAAAGGATTAGAACACCCACTCCACACAGAAATACAAATGGTAAACACACGTGGAGAAGCGGCCACGGCCAGTAACCAGCATCTGAATAAACGGGAGGAACCACATTCTAACAGGAAGCGGGGAAAAGGGGAGGGAGAGAAAAAGTGCTTTACAAGCAGCAATGGGAATACACACCAGAACCCGGAATGCTGGGCCCACCCCAGCTTTCCCACCCATGGGACTGGGCAGGCCTGAGAATCTCTATTTCTGAAAAGCTCCCTGTGAGGCTGGCTCTGTTGGCCCCAGGACCCCACTCAACCACTGCTCCCCAGAGCCCAGTGTAACTAATTATTACTTACAAAGATAAAATGAAGGAAAATGCCCAGGACCCAGGGAGAGAAAGAACATCCTATTTGCACTCCTGAGGATGTAACCAAAGATATTTCAAGTCTATATGAATAAAGATGCTTATGAAAAAGAAACATTTTTAAGTATCTAAATGTCAGATGCCAGACATGCACAAAAGAAGCAGCAGCTGTTTTCCATTACCTTTAGAGCACCAGCTGGATACACCTATGGGAAATAAGTCAAAATGCAGAAATAAAATGGTATGTACACCAAAATGACAATGACATGGGGAGAGAATGTGCGTAAGGACAAAGACTTGAAAATACCGAGCGTTCAGCTGGCTTGACAGGACTGGGTGACGTTTACCATTTTGTAGATTTCCTGCTTAAGAACATCAGGCCTGCTATTAGAACTCAGACGTGTCTCTGAGCCTCCACCAAACTGGGTTTCCTCAGCTGTGGGACTGAGAAAATAAACCTTTGCTCTCAGAGCTGCAGAGAAGCGACACATGAACAGCAGCAGAGGCTGGGCTCATAACTGCCCCATGAGAGCAGGAGAGGTTGCTCAGCCACTGTGTTCCCAGGGCAGGAATGTGGGCACAGGGGGAGAAACACATTTGCAGAACCCACATGTGCGGGCCAGCATCCTCACCATTGACAGGCAGGACCCACCCGAGAGACAGAGGGCGCATCAAGCATTTGAACATGTTTTAAGGGTGGAAGATAGGTAGTCTGTAGGAAAGGTGGCAAGAGTCAGAAAAGAAATGAAGACAAAATCAGAGAAAGTAAGTTCAGAGAAAACCATAAGTCTAAAAAATGCATGCACCCCAACGTTCAGTGCAACACTGTTTCCAACAGCCAAGACATGGAAGCAACCTAAGTGTTCACAGACAGATGAATGGATAAAGAGGATGTGCTATACTTATACAACGAAATATTACTCAGCAATAAAATAGAATGAAATAATACCATATGTAGCACCATGGATGGACCTAGAGATTATCATCCTAAGCAAAGTAAGTCAGACAGAGAAAGGCAAATATCAAATGATACAGCTTATATGTGGAATCTTAAAAAAAAAAAAAAAGATACAAATGAACTTAAAAACAGACTCACAGACATAGAAAACAAGCTTATGGTTACCAAAGGGGAAA
This sequence comes from Tragelaphus eurycerus, assembly GCA_935064755.1. Lineage (NCBI taxonomy): Eukaryota > Metazoa > Chordata > Mammalia > Artiodactyla > Bovidae > Tragelaphus > Tragelaphus eurycerus. The sequence goes on along the minus strand of CAKXYN010000002.1, from coordinate 19,524,282 downwards.
GGGGGGCTGCATGAATTAGGAGTCTGGGACTGACATATACACACTACTATATATAAAATAGATAACCAACAAGGACCTACTATACAGCACAGGGAACTCTATTCTGTAATAATCTCTAAGTGAAAAGAATTTTTTGAAAAAAAAAAAAATATGTATAACTGAATCACTCTGCTATATACCTGAAACTAACAGAACATTATAAATCAATTGTACTGCAATAAAGACAAATAACTTTTTAAAATTAGAAAATGAGGGAAAGGAAAACATTTGAAAGGAGATGGAGAAGAGGGAAAACAGAGGGGACGCAAAGGAAGATTCAGATTCATCCACACAAGAATGGCCCCCACATCAATCTTTCTGGCGCTTCAGCAAATGTATTTAAGGGGAGAGAACTCTGAAGACTCACTATTGGGATCTCTTGGACGTGATGAAGGTAAGGACACCAAGTTCAAGGCCCTCTAAGCAACAAAGAGTCCCCATTGGTGCTAATGATGCTGGTCTGGAAAAATACACTCCTTATACTCGAGCATGCACAAGTATACACGTGTGTGCACACATATACACACATCTACATGCACACATACACACAAATGCACACATATCCACAACCATACACATGTGGACACAGATACCTGCACACAAGATCCACATGAATACAAATCCACATACGTGGATATACTAACATATCCCACACACTAACATGAGCACATATGCACCTATATACATTTGCACACATGCCCCACATATCTAATACACATGTGTACAGAAATACAAATCCACACGTGTGCACACAAAACACATACGTGCACATGTGCACATCACACGTGTGCACATTTCCTCACAGACAAGTAGTTCCCACACCCATACACCACTCACAGACAAAGCCACCCACGGATCTACACACGATCTAAATATACATAAGCCATCTACTTCTTTTACTGTAAATACTAGGCATCATTACAATACCTATAAATGGAAATATGTACATTTTAAAATGTACAGTCAGTACTTCATGCCTTATATTTACCACAATAATAGCATCTCATTTATAAACCCATCCCATCCACCCCACCTCAGGAAAACAAGCCTTTGCACTTTCATAAAGCCCAGGAGTCTGGGGGCTCCTAGCTCAAGGCCTCGCCCAGAGTGCTCAGAGCAGCCTGGTGGTCCCAGGACAGCAGCAGAGGAAACATCACTGCGGGAGTGAGCCCAGGACATGCAGCTGATAGTGGCTGGGGCAGGGGGAACCCAGCCTGGCTCCCTCCAAGCCTTTAGATCACAGGGTACAGTGCTGCTGCCCCAGGGCCGACAGCAGCTGGTCAGGGTGCTCTGCGGCCTCGGCCAAGCTCGTCTGTGGCCTCGGCCAAGCTCGTCTGTGGGGCTGCCATGGTGGCCCCCACTTCCTAACAACTCAGCCCTTCCAGAGGCACCAAGCCCAGCTCTCTTCTACCTCCACGTAAGGCCTGTAAATTCCCCTGGGCATCTCCTCCATAGTCCTTACATATCACCAGCAGGTAAGCTGAGGCCACAGATGGCAGTTCTTCTGCCTTCATTCCCACAGTGCTCCCAACAACTGTCCTCTCTTCCCCAACAGGCTGAGGGAGCTGGCCCACGGAGGCACAGGGTGCCTCTCAGGTGAGTCAGGCTGGCCCCACACCCAGAGCCCTCAGTGTAGAAGACTGTGAGGCTCCATCCCCCAACCCCAGGCCCCCCACGCCCCACTGGGTGAGGCCCTGGGCACTGACCTGCTTCTCATTCTCGTCCTCCAGCCTCAGCCGGTCTTCAATGCAGTTCCGGGCCTGCAGGAAGGCCTTCCTCTGGGCGCGCTCAGCCAGGATCCTCACGAAGACACCATACATGTTCACACCGAGGAAGAGCAGAGCGTTGGCACCCAGCTGGGGGGAGAGAACAATGCAGAGGACTGCACCAGGGGCCTGGCTCGGCAGAGGCTCCTCCACGTCCCCCAACCACCAGCCCACGAAATGACCACGCCAGCCAGACCCATGCACCAAGCCAGCCTCATATGGCCACAAGCCAGGCCTCATCCCACACCCTCTGAGGGGTCATCTGTGCTATAAGCTTCATGTAATGGAATAGTGGGCAAGGATGCAAGGTGCATCCCCCAAAATTCATGTCGAAGTCCTGACCCCCAAACCCCCAGAGAGGGGCTATACTTGGAGACAGGGTCTTTCAAGAGGTAATCAAGAGAAAGTGAGGCCATTAGGGCGGCCCTAATCCAACACGAGGGGCCTCCCTGGTGGCTCAGTGGTAAAGAATCCGCCTTCAACGCAGGAGACACGCGTTTGAGCCCTGGGTCGGGAAGATCCCCTAGAGGAGGGAATGGCAGCCCACTCCAGTATTCTTGTCTGAGAATCCCATGGACAGAGGAGCCTGGCGGGCTACAGTCCACGGGGTCACAAAGAGTCGGACACAACTTAGTGACTAAACAATATCCATAACAATCCCACATGACTGGTGTCCCTGTAAGAGGAGATGAGGACACAGACGCACAGGGAGGGACGGCCATCAGCAAGCCAAGGTGGGGCCTCGCGGAAGACCAGTCTCCAGAACGCCGAGAAGTAGCATCTGCTGTCTGAGCCGCCCAGTCTGGGCACTCCACTACAACAGCCCAAGGAAACACTACACCTAGAAGTGTCGGAGGTGCAGACAGAGTGGTTATTCCCATAAAGGCAGCCTGGGAGGCTCTGGAGAAAAGCAGTGAAGGCGAGCAGATTAAAAACAAAAAAGAAAGAATGGCATTTGGGTAAGAAGTGAACTTTTGCACGTATGAAGATGAAGAAAATGCAGCGTCCAGAGCCTCTGATGGCTCCAGTTCTCACTCCGCATCAACAGACAAGAAGCCAGAAAGGGACCTGGCCAGGAAGGACCCTTCCAGGGCAGCTTCTGCCCAGCCTGGGAGTTAAGGCAGGAAGTCTGAGGAGCTCAGTGTGCGACAACTTCCTGCTTTCACCTGCCTAATCATAAGTCCAGTCCAGACTGCCCAGGACTGAGCTCGGGGGACTTCACAGGAACCCACAACAGATGATGGTCACACCGCGCAGAGTGGCAGAGCTGGGGGAAGATCAAACCCCACGTCCCCTGCTCAGCCTCCTCAGCTGACCTGTACCTACCTCTCACGGCCACAGGGCCTAGGGCCAGACAGAGGTGCCTCCATGGACCAGCAGAACCCCAGCACATCCCCCTGGAGCCCCCAGGCCACTGAGAGAGAAAGGGCACCCGCCCACCTCCCTGAGAGGCTACACCGCTGCACCCACCCACCCCCGTCACAGTCACTGTAAAAATGGATGATTTTATGTTTGATTAAACTCCAGCATTTCCTGCAGGTTCTGAGTGTCACCGCTCCTCATGGATTAACCCGAAATACTCCCCACCCAGGACTGATATCACACACGACTATACAGGACAAATAAACACAGTGGCAGATGGGACAGCAGTCCACGATCAGAGGACACCTGCCAGAGTCCAGGCAGTGACAGGCAAGGTGGCCTGAACAGGGAGAGCTGAGGGACAAGGCCAGGGAGCCTAGGGAGGTCACAGTCGGCAGTAACACCATCTAGAGACATGGAAACTGTTCACAGGAGGACACAGGGCAACAGGCCAAGCAACTGGAACCCACAGGACCCCAGGACCCAATGGTCATCTCCCTAAACCCCCAGCAGGGGAGTGAGCCCCCAGCAAACCCAACAGGGACAACTCGTCCACTTACAGTTGGCAGAGGATGACACACGGTTACACCTAACACAGACTGTGTACAAAATACTCTCCTGAAAATCACTTCCTGGATCCTACCTCTGCCCCCGAGAGAGAGGGACGGCCATCCTGAGAGGGGTCTAGGAGAAAAGCCGAAAGTCCAATAAAAATGGTGCCTGCCGTTACCTGGAACGTCGCATTGTGTCCTGACCATCTGCATGTGACCCTGATCATCTCCCTGTGACCCTGACTATCTCCACACGATCTCATCATCTCCACATGACCCTGAGTATCTCCATGTGACCTGACCATCTCCAAGTCAGGTCCTGCCATCTCCATGACCTCATCATCTCCCTGTGATCCTGCATGTGACCCTGATCACCCTCACTGTGACCCTGAACACACTCCAAATCTGAGTGCCCCTCTAGCTGGAGCATCCATGCTTTAACCACGTGCAGGACTGGAACACACACGCTTCTCCGAGGCCAGTGCCAGTCGGTCTTCACCCAGGGCAGCTGCGCTGGGCCCCCATACCAGACAGTGTTTTCTGTGTCTAAAGGAGCACCTGCTGTATTCTGGAATCAGTTCGTGCCAGTCTGTTGATGAAGGCACTTTTCTGGTGGCACCAGGAAGACCAGCGTATAAGAAACAACATACTGCACATTGGTAGAATCAATACTTGGTCCTCCCAGGTGGCGCTAGTGGTAAAGAATCCGCCTGCCAATGCAGGAGACATAAGAGACATGGGTTCGATCCCTGGGTCAGGAAGATCCCTTGAAGGGGACAACCTTCAGGGTTGTGCATGGCACAAGTGCATGGAAACCCACTCCAGTATTCTTGCCTGGAGAATCCAATGGACAGAGAAGCCTGGTGGGCTACAGTCCATAGGGTCGCAAAGAGTCGGACACAACTGAAGCGACTTAGCAGGCAGGCAGGCAGAATCAATATTTAAACACATACTAAGTATGTTTAAAACACCCACAGGTACAGGGCTGGACAGGTTTCTAAAAATTTAAACAACAGTGAGTCTTTGCACAAAACACTCATCTTCCAGTAGACCTTTAACCATTCATGGCTTCTGCATGCTGTCCTAGCCTCGATTTAAGGTTCTGAACATGGAGGCGAGATAACACACAGGATGCCTCTTCTGAGATGCTGTCCAGCCCGGCACCCCTCAGTGATGCAGTGAAGCCCTCAGCTGTCACTGTCAGGACAAGGACAAAGAGTCCAACTGAGGGGCCAGGCACCCAAGATCACGAAGCCACAGGTCACACTTGAGCCTGGAAGCCAGGGCTTTTCAGGTGGCCTGTGGCAGAAACAGGGGAGAGTGGAGGTCCCCAGTGAGGTCTGGGCAGAGAGGTGCAGGCCAACGGGCAGAAGGACTGGCAGAGGCTGGGCAATCTGGTCAAGCGAAAAATCAGTAGCAGAGGAGGAGGTGAGCCGGGTCACCTTGTCACCCCCTCTACACCCACCCTCCTCACACCTTCCCTTTACTCTGTGGCCACAGCGATCCCCCAGGGATACCAAGGCCCAGCTGGATGCATAGCTGGCTGCCCTGTCAACACCATCTGAGCCACTCACACAAAGAAGAGCCCCATGGCCTGCCCCACAGTTGGAGTCTAGCAGGCAGAGCGGAGCACAGATAGGGGGTCTTCCCTGCATGATGCTCTGCATTCACATTCACAAACCTGCCAATCTTCCCCCAGGAAATCAAAGGAGGAGGCCGTCCACATGATGCTTAAGCCCCCAGCACACCTGCCTCACTGCCCCCACTCAATTCCCACGCACTCCACGATCAGGAACCAAGGTGACAGGCACAGCAGTGACAAGAGGCCCAGGTCCTGCCCCACAGGGCACAGAGAAGTTTCAAGACTGGCTACCTAATCAGTGACCAGGGAGGAGGGTGACAAGGCAGAGAGAAGCCCAGAGGTCACCTGCTGGCAGGTGTGGCCTGAAGAGGGCGCTGGTTCACACTGGCAGCAGCGGTGACGGGGAGCCAGGCTGAGGCTTCTGAGCTTGGGGAAGGCTCCGTGCTGGGGTGGAGGCTGAGAACCACACAGCCCGGAACACGCCTCCCGGGACTGACAGGTCCTTGCCACCCCCACCAGCATCCTCAATCTACAGACACAGGGGCCCTGAGGAAGGGCAGGGCCCCCAGCTGCAGAGGGCAGGGCACACCCAGCAGCCCCACCACCTGGGCTCCCTGTATCTGTCCTCACTCCTGGCCTCAGGGCACCTCCCCCACATACCTGGCCTCAGCATCCAGGCCCCCCAGGACCCCCCTGCAGCCCACGCACCCCTGGATGCCTGGGCCCTGCCAGGAACCCCATCTGCACTTTTCTCACCCCTGGAAGGCTTGCCCTTAGAGCTCTCTTTTTCTCCAGCTGAAACTCCACGGCCCAGCAGGACACTCTCCTGCCCCTCACACTCTGGAAACATCAGGCTGGTCAAATCCAGCTCCATACACACCGCTGGAGGAAATGCCTGGGCCTGCCCACCCAGCCGTCCCCTAGGAGTGAGTGCGCCATCCCACACCAGAAGCCCGGAGAGCTTCTCCATCTCAATCCTCACCTGTCCCTTCTCCCCCAGGGCCCTCTCTCTGCCTGGCCCAGCCACTCCCATTGCCTATGCCCCCAGGGTCCCCTCTGCCCTCCAGCTGGGACCTACTGCTCTCTTTCTCCTGAAAACGAGACTCCTCTTCTTCTCCTGGGCCTACCCAGTTTTCTCCCCCTCTCAGCAAAACTCTTGGAAAGGAGTTCCAGCCTCCATCCCTTCTGCAGCTATGCTGGGTAGTCTGTGACCAGGTCAGGACCACCTTCACATTCCGAACCCAGGCTCAGGTCCCAGTGTCCAGCCCACCCTGCTCAGGCCATGAGCTCCCCTCCATGGGCACCCTCCACAGCATCCTCTGGTCCAAGCCTCGCATCTGGACCCCTCTCTACCCCAAACTCCACGCCTTGTGGTATCTCAGCCACACTCCACTTGGGAGCCCATCCCTGCACCAAAGACCCCCAAATCGACACCTTCAGCTTGGCCTAGCCAGCCGTCCCCCTCCCCTGTCCATGCATGTCTCCTGTTGGGTGTCTGTTCAAGCCTGCTTGGAACAGGCCCTGGTAGGACCCCTGGTGGCACCCAACACTCACCCCAGCAGCCTCTCCCACCTCAGTTGATCCAGGCCCCTGGAAACCTCTCAGGCCACGGCCCTTTTCCACCACCAGAAAATCCTACCGGCTCTGTCTCCAACACAGGGGCCTCTGACTGCCCTCCCTGCCATCCGCTGCTTGATTGCCAAGCTGCCTCCTAACCGAAGCCTGTGCCCCTTCTGGCCCTTGAGGCTCCTAGACGGTCCTCTGCTCTGAATCCCTAGTCCTGAGTCTCCCTGGGCCCAAAACTCTCTGTGGCTCATGCCCTACAGCCTGTCCTCTTCGTGTACCCCTGGGCTGGCCCACTTTGCTTGGGGCCTCTGTCCTGCATTCCTGGGAAGGAACCCCCTTCCCACACAGTGCCTGATGCACTCCTGACCTGCTGGGGCTCCACTCAAATGTCACCTTATCAAAACCACTTATACCCCTGGCTAAAAGTACACACACTTCCACCTCAGCTTCTGGATTCTCCTGCTGGCTGTTTCTATTTCTTTCTTTCTGTTGCTTTTAGCAGTTACTATCTTCCAATACATTATATTATTAACTCATCTGTCACCTCCCCTACCTGCTGCTGCCTCTCAAGGGGCCTCAGTCTGTCAGGTCCGTGACAGATCTGGGAACCTCTCATAATATAGCAGGTGCTCTGGTGTTTGTTGAATGAGTAACTGAGGGCATGTGGGTGGGGAGGCGGCCTGGCCCTGGCACAGCCCTGGAAAGGGGCAGAGGGAGGTGCAAGGAGACGACTGCATTGCCAGGGGCACTGCCCACCCTCTCTCCAGGTTGTCTCAGACAAGACCTGATAAGACTGAAGCCCAACTCTCGCATCTGTCATCAGACGGGCAGTGGGGAGGGATCCCAGCTTTTCCACGACTGACAGAGGCACACAAGAGGCAAGGCATCAGTGTGTCCCAGTGTCTGGAGTGACATGGCTTCTGGGGCATGCTGAGCTGGGGGAAGCCGGGCACGGCGGGGCAGGGCGGGCTGGGGGGCACAGTGCACAGACGTGTGCACACATGGGCTGGGTCACACACCGACTCTAGCCCCACAGAGGCTCTCACCTCACTGCTCATTTCTGACCCTTGAACAAACTGGACTTCAGGAATGAATCCCAGTGCACAAGGTCCTCCAGGGACATGGTGAGGGCCCAGGAACCACTTGTGATTCCTGCACATAAAGACCTGCTTTACAGTAAAGTAGCAGAGGTATTTCCAAATCCTTAGGCTACACCAGTGACTCCCCAAACGTGCTCACTGAGCTTTTCATCCATAGAGCAGGGTGAGTGTGTTTGGAAAAGCAGCCATCTTGCAAAACAAGTTCAAAGAGCACACATTTCAGATCCCTTTGGCCATGGATGCTTCAGAAGGCAACACACTCCTTTAACATGACAGCATTTCTCACATAAGGAAACTAGGCAAAGGCACCAAGAAAAACACACCCTTTCAGAGAAGGCCAGCACTCAGCACAGCACTCCAGCACGAGGCTCTCAGTGAGCACCCTCCGCCCTGACCATCAACGCTCACAACCCAGTTCTCCAAGCAGCAGTGGACAGAGAGTCCCAGAGCAGACACCTCGCTCAGATGCTCAGATGCGGCATGAAGCTGCCAGTGCAGATGCGGGAGGCACCCAGGGAGCAGTCTCCCAGGAGCTCGTAGGGGCAGCTGCCGAGAAGGGCGGTGTCATTCATGGGATGACAGGTCATGCAGGAGGGCTGACTACGGGGCCAGGGTCCCAGGCCTGGCCCGGGTTTGAGCAGCCAGGCCCTTCTGCAGCTGGCCATTCTCCTTGTCCAGAGTGTGGCCTCTGACGTCCAGCCTGGGCACATGGTGCCCTGGGCCCCAGACGAGCTGCTGCGTGAGCAATAAGGCCCATCCACTCACTGGAGGCAGCTGTGCTCCCGAAGGTCAGGGTCTACTTTGGCACAGGGAAAGCTGAGCTCTGGTAGAGCTACTCTGTACTTCAGAGTCAAAACACAAATCCGCCCTCAGATTGGGAATGTGGCCCTGGGGAGGACTTCCCCTCTGAGAGCGTGGACGGCAAGAGGGGACACCCAGCTGTCCAGAGCTCCTGAGGCTTCATGGGTGGGAGTCCCATCCCCAGGGTCCCTAATTGGCATCCTATCCCCTTGAACCGAGGTTACTCATCGGGGAAGGCGACCTGTTCCCCTACACTCTAGTCCCTCAAATCCAGGCATCCTGGATCCCTCACCTGGACATCTCATCTGGGCACCCCTCACCTGGGCACCCCTCACCTGGGCACCCCTCAGGAGCATAGTAGGACACCCTGGTCTGGGCCTGCAGCAGCCCCACTGCCCACAGGATCACTATGGACCATGACCCCTGACCTGCCCCCTCTTAGCTACACTGCCCATTTCAGCAAGTGCCCCTGACTCCAGACCTACACACACAATGGCCCTGCTCTCCATCCCTGTGCGACTGTGGGCCCACACACCCCACAACAAGCCTGGCACAAGGCGGGTGCTCGATTCTGGAAGAACAGTGGGTGGCCTCAAACCCAGGGACCCAGACTCTGTAGGTCTGGGGTGGGACTTGGGCCTCTGGATGCTACCATTACGTGCACACACACACATGAACACGCTCACATTCCTGTACAGGAGGATGCATGAACAGGTATACACACAGGCAACTACATGCCCACACAGATGTACACACATTACACATGTGCACTCACTTGTGCCCACATTCATGCACACATGTCCACACACGAGCCCCAGCCCCAGAGCTGCATCCATGCTCTGCACAGCCCCACCCAGAGAACCAGGAGTCAAGAAGCTCTCCCTCGGCTGGAGGCAAAGTGAATACAAGCAGCTCGGGTACAAAGCAGGTCCCGCCACCCTCCAATCCAGGAAGGCAGGGTCGGCAGCTGCAGGGGAAAAAGCAGGACCTAGGGAGCATGAGGACAGGAGGGACACAGACGCAGCACTGGGGGGCAGCCTGCACTGGAGCAGTGAAGGCAGTGAGTGTCATTCTCACGCCACGCCCCACACACGGATGTGTGCATAAGGAAGCCCAGCCTGCCCTGCTGAGACTCACACAGAGCAGACAGAGGGGAGAGGGCCCCAGACAGTTGGGGATCCTGGTCCTCGTCACCCCACGGCTCTCAGGCCTACATGCATGCCCCCCTCACCCAGCCTCCTCATCTGGGTGCAGTCTGGGGCCTGGTCTCATTCCAAGGGCTGGCCTCTGAGGTTGCGGGGCTGGAGGGCCTCAGATCCCATTTTCCTCAGGGAAAACACATCTACCCAGGAACTGGGAAAAATAATCAGTGCAGTGTGTGAGCATGTGCCTGTATGTGAGTCTGCATGTGGGTGCATTCGTTCCTGTGTGAGTGTGCAAGGGTGTGCACCTGTGTGTGTGTGAGTGCTCGTGTATGAGTGCATGACAGGAGACGGCTTCCACCTCACTGAGTGCCAGCCCCATGCTGTGGGGATGGCACAGTCCCCAGGGGCCACCTGTGCCTACACAACCACAGGCATGATCTCGGAGGAAAGGGAGGCACAGGCCCTGTCCTCAGCTACACAGCTTGGAGCGGAGCCCCTGTGGTGCAGGGAGTTCCCACCCCACCCACTCTGCAAGCCCACCCACCACCATCTGAGTCAGGAAATGGCCCAAGGACATTTCTGGGCTTCAAGTTTGCAACACAGAGCAGTTGGTCCATCAACCTGGCCCTCTGGACATCAGAGATGTGAGGGGAGAAGGGCAGCACCCCAGAACCACCAGGAGAGAGCCCATGGGAAGGGCAGTGGGTGGGGACGTTTCCCCACAGGACCCACTTAAGGAAGGCCTCAAAACATTCTGTGTGGCCCAAACCCCAGCACCTCCCCCGCACCTGCCCTTTCCTCCACACCCACCTCGCCAGCCCCACAGTGACCAGCTCGTTCCCTTAGCCAGCTGCCTGCAGCCCCAGAACCCAGCAGCCTCTTGGCCTCACCTGTCCAGGACCTTGGAGTGTTCTGTCCCCAGGAGGCAGGCCTGAGCCCTCCCTCTGCCTGTCCCCTTTATTCCTCTCCGAAGGTCACACACACTCCCCCCAGCACAGATTACAGTTCCAGCAGTTGATCGAGGTGCCCAAAGACTAACTTCCTGGAGGGCAGGCGGTCCTGTCCCCTGGCTCAGCATCTGGCACCCAAGTGTAGACCCAGAACCATCTAGAGATGGTGCCACAGCCCAAGTAGCTGCAGAGGCTTCACAGCTGTGTCTGCTCCAGTGGTCCCCAGCCCCTCCACTGAGTCCACCAGTCTGGGGGGCCAGACTCCAGCACATGGACAGTCTGAGGATCCATGGCAGCAGAGGAAAGCCTGGGAACCCCCCAGGACTGCCCAGAGGGGGAGCAGGTGAGAACCTTCACTCTGATGCAGGATGGTCTCCCCACCCGTGCCCTACCTCCCTAGTTCCTGCTGCCCTGGTGTCGGCAACTCTAGGTGCTTCTTACTATGGGAGCTGGCTGCCAAGCGAGAAGATGACACAGCTGTGATGGAAACAGACCAGGTTTAGGGAGGGACCCGCCCATCATACAACAAGGCTGGGAGCCCAGGTTCCAAGGACTCAGGAGTTTCCGATTGGATGCCCACGGACATGAACCTGCAGGCCTAGAAGAGGCACTGGAAACTGCCTAGGCTGTAAGGTGCAGGGGATGGGAAGCCAGTGCTGTGCCCTGCCCAGCAACCAGAGGCCTGGGGGAGGAGCGTTCAGCCCAGGACAAGCCTATGCCGGGGAGCCGCCTCCTCCCTCCCTGCTAGGCTCAGCCAAGGCAGGTGAACAAACAGGTGACAGAACCCAGTCAGGGTAGGGGTGGGGGGACAGGGAGGTACTGGTGGCAGTGGCCAGGAGCAGGTTAGGGGAGCAGGAACAGGGCCCCACCTGGGAGAGTCCAGCCAGAGGAGAAGGGGCGATGCTGGGTGAGGGCCCAGCTGTGGGGCAGGGCTGCACAGGCAGTCAGGAGAGGGCCTGGTGCAGGGAGTGCGGAGAGTCCGCAGAGGACCAGAGGGGAAGAGGGATTCCCTGGTGGCTCAGTGGTAAAGAATCCGCCTGCCAATGCAGGAGACATGAGCTCGATCCTTGGGTTGGGAAGATCCCCTGGAGAAGGAACTGGCAACCCACTCCAGTATTCTTGCCTGGTAAATCCCATGGACAGAGGGGCCTGGTGGGCTACAGTCCATGGGGTTACAAAGAGTCAGACACAACTTAGTAACTAAACAAAGAGGGGAAGAGGGCCAGCCAGTGGGGCAGGGGAGAACTGGGGTGGGGGGCACCTGAGGAGGGGCTAGGCTGAGGGAGGGACACAGGTCCTGACGGATGCCCCAGAGGCCTGCCTTGAAGGAGGAGTAGGAGACACAGGGGCAAGAGGCATGGGTTGCCAAAGCCTGTGTGGCAGCCAGCACCGCCAGCACACTCGGAGGTTCTGAGAGCGGTCACATGGCTCCACCTGCCAGCACTCCGAGCTCCTCAAGAGCTCAGACACACTACAAGGCAGCGGGTGGAGGGGGTGGGCTGGGGATGGAAATCTGGCCAGCTCCCACTTCCCCAGGGCAGCTGTGATTTCTGTTACCGCTCCGTGGTTCAGGCACTGAACATATTTTCTTTACACTGACAGGAGGCCATGCGGCGCTGCAAACTGCACGCTGCAGTGGACCCTCACCGTCCCCCTTCTGAAAACTACAGCAGCCCTGCCCCACCTGGCTGAGGAGCGGGCCTCTCAGAGCTGTGAGCAGAGGGGCAGCACAAGGAGGCACCTGGGGCTCTGCCTCCTGCACCTGCCACGGGCAAGGCACCTGGGGGGCAGGGCAGGCACCATGAGCCAGCGACCCTTCTCCAGAGACACCCATCCTCCCCCACCACCACTCCCCGGAAATGACCTTCGGCAGTGACCTTCACAAGCACTCCCCTGACTCTACTTCCCCGCCCTGTACCTGAGCACAGCCACCTCCAGCATGTAAGTCAACAAGGGACAAATCTGACGTTGCCAGCTTCCCTCCTTCCCCACCCTCGAAAGCCCAGGACTCTGCAGCCTGCCCACCGCTGCTGGCTCTGAGCAGGCCTCTGGTGTTCTTGCATGGGATGCCTTCAGTTCTGACATGTCACCCAGTTAAATAAAAGTAACTGTGCTGAGGTACAACCACTGGGCCCTGAAAGCAAGGGACACAGAAGGGACTCCGTTCGGTCTATATTTATGGGGCCCAGCCTTGGTCCTTGGGCCACAGGGGAGTAAGGCCATTTCCCTTAAACTCTTTTTGCTCCAGTGGAAAGCAGTAGCAGGCACACCTTCCCAGGAAAGGGAGGAGCACCAGCCCCCCAAATTTCAGCTGTTCAGTCACATGTCTGGCTTTCTGCGTGTTCTCCTCTGCCTCCCAGCATCTAGGCTAGCCTGGGCCCTACAGAGCCCCAAAGCACACCAGGGCAGCCCAGGACTGCTGCAGGAAACCCCTGGAATCCCTCTATGGAGGGCCAGAGGAGCCCACACTTTAACCCAGGTCTCAGGCCCCAGCACAGGGTTTTTCCAGCAAGCATACGACACGCTGCGTATCTGCAGCAAAGACGGCACCCCGGCACAGACTGGCTCACCCATCCAGCCCTTCTGCCTCCTTTTGGCCTCTACCCTGTGTCCTGCAGGGCTTCTGCCTGTCTTGGGTTCCATCCTGCAGGAGCGGCTGTCAGCAGGTGAGTGCACTGCAGGAGGGCAGGGAGGCGTAAGCATGACTAGCAACCAACACGCTTCAGAAATGTAGGTGCCATCTTCTCCAGTCTCAAGTACCAAGTTGCAGAGTTCACTAAAGACGGATTTCACAGACGCCCAGAATTTTCTCATTGGAAGGGAGAATCCCTGGGGCACCATGCGGTCCGATCACCGCATGTTTCTCCGCATCCATCTCCATCTGTCCGTCAGTATCACCACCACCTGTACAGACTGGTGGACTAGAATACCAACATTCTAAAGAAGCCACAGCATTTCAGAAGTGGCACAAGATTCTGAATATGTTTTTCCAGTGTTGACTTTTTTCACTTTCACCACAGCCCTGAAGGTGAGCTGTGATGCCCCGTAGACAGGATAGGAAACTGAGGTTCAGTGAGGGAAGGGTCTGCTTAATCTATGGAGTCACAGCCGTTAGCCAAATGAAACCCAGGTGTCTGCTCCCTAAGAATTCACTTAAGTCCAGGATGGGCTCCCTTCCTCCCTAGAATATAGGAGCTCATCTTATCCTGGGGGAAGGGTGGAGTTCTGAATGCCTGGGGCACCTTTACAGACTCTCCCTGCCCCCGCCCCATCCCTTAATCTTTTAATTCTCTAAAAGGAATGTCTACAGGCTACCTAGAAGGCATCGGGGAAGGCAATGGCACCCCACCCCAGTACTTTGCCTAGAAAATCCCATGGACGAAGGGCCTGGTAGGCTCCAGTCCATGGGGTCGCTAAGAGTCGGACACGACTGAGCGACTTCACTTTCACTTTTCACTTTCATGCATTGGAGAAGGAAATGGCAACCCACTCTAGTGTTCTTGCCTGGAGAATCCCAGGGGCCGGGGAGCCTGGTGAGCTTCCGTCTATGGGGTCACACAGAGTCGGACACGACTGAAGTGACTTAGCAGCAACAGGCTACCTAGAACATTGGTGATTATAAAAGGAGACAATAGTACAGCCTTTCATTGAAGCAGTTGCCTGAACCCCTGGGGGCACCAGAACTAAGCCGGGGCCTGCCCAGGTAGCTTAGGGCCCCTCTCATGTGAAGTTGACCTGGCCACTGAGCCACCCTCCCTGTCCAGTTAGAGAGGTGGTCCTTGCTGGGGGGAGCTGGCTGGGAAGAGGGGGGAGCAAACACAACACACAGTAGGGTTGTGGGGGGAAAGATACAGGAGTGCCCCCTGAGAAGGTCAATCAAGCCCCACTCCAAGCCTAAGGATGCCAGGCGGGAGGCCAGCTGGAGAATGGAGCCCTCCCCTCTCCACTCCTTCCTTCCTCTCCCTGTGGGCAATCAGCCCCCTGGCCCTTTTCCCTTTTTTTCTGCCTTTATCTCTGCCTCCTCTCAGTCTCTGGCCTTCAGCCCTATTTCTCCTCCTCTGTTCCCCCCACCCCACCAGCCCCTCTCAGGCCACTCCCTTCCACTCCCTCCTCCTCCCCTGCCCCTCCACAGCCCCTACCACACACTGGCCTCTCTGGGCCGTGAAACGTGTGTCACTCCTGGGTGTCCCATGGCCCCTCTGACCCTGTGCATTCCGGGCATCACCGTCTGGGGACACTTCCTTTGGTCCTTGGGTAGAGGGGCCTTGGTGGGGCCCTGGAACCAGCTATCTGACTCTCATCACTGCCCCCACCCCCAGTTGTTCTTCCCAAAGCCAGCTCTGTCCAGCTGCCCTTCCTCACCCCTGTCTCCTCACATTCCCCTTTTTCTCTTTACATGGGCTCCCCCAACCCATCAGATTCCCACCACCCTCCTGCCAAAATAAAGCCAGAGGGAGAAACAAAACCCTCCCTCTGGGCCCTCCAAGACTAGGTGGGATGGGATGGGCTGCACGGAAAAGCACCAGGCTGGAAGACACCTGCCTAAAATCCCTGGGGTCCTCAGGCTGGGGAGGAGCCCCTAGGAAGCAGTCAGCATGGGGTCCTCACCATGATCTTGCCCCTGGGGGAAAAGAGTGACAAAGTTCAGGCGCTGCGAGCCTGGATCCCGGGTAAGGCAGAGCAGGTCGGGAGGGACCAGAGAGAGCCCTGTGCGACCTTGGCAAACCCTGTCTTTCAGGACCCCAAACGGATCCACAAATAGGAGCCAGGGTGGCTGGAGGGGACCAAAGTCCTTACCCGCTTCCCACATCCCCCATGACGGCAGGGTTGGGAGGGGGACTCTGCGAGCCTAGCACGCGCTCCGCGCTCCAGGCGCAAGCGAGAGGAGCCCCGGGCTGAGCGCACAGCCCGCAGCAATCCTGCTTGCTGAGGCCGGCTCCTCGTACCTACTTTTTGTCCATCCTGTGGGGATGGGTGCAGCCAGACAGCATCGGACCAAAGCTCTGGCCTCACCGGCCGCTCACCAGCTGTGTGACCTTGGGCCAATCCTTGCCCTCTCCACGCCCGCTAGTTTCGAGTCTCTACACTCCACACCCAGGAGCGCTTGTGGACTGTAACTCGGGAAAGAGCCCAGCCTCAGGGTGCCAGCCCTCAATGTGTCCCCAATTCCCTGAGTGACCTTGAACGTCCCCCTTCCAATTCGGGGCCTCAGTTTCTCCACCTGCCCAGTCGGTAGATTCGCACCCTTCTCCCCGCGTTCCCAGTCCCTCCCGAGAGCAGGTGTGTCCCAGACTGGATCGAGGGCGCGCGGCGACACTTACCGTTCTCCAGAGACGTGGGCGCTTGGCGGGGACCAACGTAGCCGTGACCAGCAAGTGCGAGGCGGCCACCACGAGCCCGAAGCCGATGGCCAGCAGGCTGCGCACGGGCAGCAGGGCATAGGACACGAAGGTGACCAAAAGGAGCTGCCAGACTCCCTGATCGGCTGTCGCTGGCACCGCTGCCGCCCCGGCGTGGGCACCGGCGGGGCCGCCGAGCGCAAAGGGACAGCACAGCAGAGCGAAGGTGAGGCTGAAGAGCAGCGCGAGCTGGCCGACCTGCTGCAGCTGGGGCACCTGCAGCGAGCGGACGTTGGTGACCACGAGCAGCGCCAGGAAGAGCACGCAGTGCACAGGGTGCGAGCCCTTGGCCAGGCCAGGCGCGGGCCCCGGCGCGCCCAGCAGCTCGGCCAGGGCCAGCGCGCCCGCCAGCAGGCTGAGCACGGCCAGCGCCTTCAGCGTCGCCGCCTGCTCCAGCCGCAGCGTGTAGCCGCGGAACAGCGCCTCCAGCTCGGGGCAAGCGAACTCCTCATCGCACGCCCGCAGCCCGCGCCGGCCGCCCGGCCCCGCCGCCCGCTCGGCGCCCCCAGACTCGCCCGCGCCGCCTCCGCCTCCGCCGCCGCCTCGGCCGCGCGGCGCCCCCGCCATCCCAGCGCCATGCAGCGGGCGCGCCCCTCGCCGGCCGGGGCGCCGGGCGGGCGGGCGGGCGGCGAGGCGCCGGGGCGCGGCGGGCCGAGTTGGGGCGCCGGCTGCCCCGCGCGCGCGCCCCGAGCGCGTCCCCTCCCGCCCGCCGCGCCTGCGCACTGGCGCCGCCCGCGCCCCGGCCTCGGTCCTCCCGCCACCGCGCTGCGACAGCCGAGCTGGGAGCCGCGGGCCTGGCGCGCGAGGCCCACGCGCGTGCGCGAGGCCCGCACCCCAACTCCATTATCTGTACACCCCGCCGCCCGAGGAGTCGCGTGACCTTGGGCGCCCAGCCTACTCCTCCGGGCCTCAGTTTCCCCACTGGTGCGCAACGCCTCGTATTATGCTGTCACTTGGGGCGTTAAAAGTGCTGGAATTCTGCACCGTTCCCACCCCCCCGAGGGGGGCAGCCTACCTTGTCTACCCCCCAATAAAAGCGGGTCACTCTATTCTAGAGGAACCCAAAATGGGGCCCATGCTTGACCACAGACCCATACCCAGAGCCCTGAGAGGTGAGGGGATGCCTTAGGACCCCGGGGGCAGGGAGGAAGGTGGTGGCCATGACATCTCCCTCCCCCCAGCCTCTCTACACCCAGAACCTGCCACAAGGCAGGCTGTGGGCAAGTCCTGTTCTGGTACCTACAACCCCTGTCATCGGGTGCAGGGGTGGAAGCAATGACCAGGTGGTGAGATCCGACAGGCAGAAACCCCAGTCGCCTGCATGTAGTGTGGCCAGTGCCACCTGAGTGCTGGAGGAGCCAGGTTAGAGTCACAGCAATAGAGGCTAGGGAAGCTGGTGTGAGGCTGTTGGTGCAGGGATGGAGTGGGAGAGGGAAAGGAAAGGGAAAGCTGCAGTTCACTCTAAGTGGAAGCTGGAAACCAGAGTGATGAGATGTTTTCTTCAGCAGGACAAATGTAGGGACCGTTGCCGTGGCACGTGTGTGGGACCCACTGCTTACACTCACTCTAAAGGAAAAGGCTTTGTGCCAGCCTTAACCTGTATTATGCTCATAGTAGCCCCTGGGGGGGTCTTATGTCTCCCTTAACACACAAGGATCTCAGAGTAAGCAGCTGACTCCAGATGTGGAGAGGTGTCCGGACTCCCAGCGGAACCAGTGTCTGCTCCATCATCCCCTGCTGCTTCTCATATGAGTGGACGTGGGTGGACTGGGAACCGGAGATCCCGGGGGTCACAGAGACCAGGAGGCTAGCCCCAGACAAGGGGTTTTCCCTGAGCCCAGTTCCAGACAAACAGGTTAAACTGCTGTGGCTCAGGCATGGGTCTGTTTTAGAGGGGCTCTAGGGCTGAGAACCCCTGCACCATATACTGTTATATGGACACAAGAAGTAAATTTGAGGTGCATGTCACATCTTTCTGGAATCAGTATTAGTTGAGCCGGGTGAAGTTGCCATTGTTATAAACGGTCCAAAGTAATCTGGTATCAGCTGTGATAGTTGTAAAGACAGCACCTCACAGTCTGCCTAGGCCAGGAAAACCTCCACCCCTTGTTTCCCAGCTGTTCGTATCAGCAAATTTTGGGTGGCCATCTGGTCCCTCCTCCTGAAATGGCCTCCCCACACAGGACACCTCCTCTGTGAAGCCTTCCTGACTCCCCCTGCCCCAGCCAATTGCTTCCTCATTCTGGTTTCTACTCTCCGTAGTACCCACCACTCTGTTTGGTCATCAGTTCATTTGTCTCCAACCCCAATGGATCTGGCAGCTCCGGAAGGGCAGCAACTGAACAAGGAAGATCTCCTGCCTCCCCCTCACTTGACAAAGTGCCCATCTTCCATCATCTGGTTTTCTGCCCGTCCACAAAAGGTAGCAAAGTCTGCAAGATTTTTCTATTTAAGTACTGAGTGTTAAGAGTAGATTCTCTTGTTAAATGATGCAGTATATTTCTATATCTTAATGACTTTGTGAAAGGCAAGCTGAATAATATCTGAAAATGGATCAAACTATGTAAGAATGCAAGAAGTGTGATAAAGTGATCTGGGTACAAAGTTCACAAATCAGTAACACACTCTTTCTTCACCCAACAACTTTAACGGGCAAGATAAACTCTTTTTCTACAGAGCCTGTGTATTGCAGGGTCAATGGAAAGAGATTCAGCTACGGCACCAAGCCTTTTGTTTGCTGCTACACACAAAGCATCTCCTGACAAAGCACATTGCTCCTCCTGACAAAGCATCCAGGGCCATGGGGCATGGTTCACAGGTCATTGTCACGTCCATCATGTCCTTTGTGCCTCGTGGCATCCTGGTGAAAAGGTTTATCACCCTTGCCTTGTTGACCAGGAAGCAGAGGCCTGGAGATATTCCTGCAGGGCCAGAGATGGGGATGCACCAGAGCCTCGTGGGAGCTGTGGAGGCTATGGCTCCCTAACTCTAGCTGGTGGGAGAGATTGTTACCATCACAGTGCAGACGTGCGCTGCTCATAGGTTCCTCTTGTCTCACCCCGTTGGCTGGAAGGAAAGGAGAAGACCTCACATGGACAATTTGCAGCCAGGGCTGTCGGGGAAATTATCCGAGAGTCAAGTGCACACATCCAGTACTCTTGCTGGGTGTCATGGCTTGAATTGTGTCTGCCTCAGATTTATACTCCAAAGTCCTAACCTGCAGTACCTCTGAACATGACCTTATTTGGAAATGAGGTTATTACAGATGCAATTAAGTTGAGGCCATTCTGGAGTAGGGTGAGTCCTAACCCAATATGACCGGTGTTCTTATACAAGGGGGCATTTGGAGACAGATTCACATGCAGAGAACACCGCGTGAAGACTGGAGTGATGCTGCCAAAAGCCCAGGCAGCACCTGAAGTCAGGAGAGAGGCCCAGGAATGGATCCTCCCCCAGTGTCTTCAGAGGAAGCATGGCCCTCCCCACTGACCTTGATCTTGGGCTTCAGCCTCCCACTTCTGTGAGAGAATTGTTTGCAAATCTCTTTTCTGTTGTTTAAGCCCCCAGGGTGCAATACTTTATTACAGGGGCCCTAGCAGACTAATACCTCTAGCATATGGTTTATCTTGGGTAATGTTCCATGTTACAGAGAGTAAATATTGACAGATAGCAAAGGGGTTGCAAAGATCACCAGGGGAAATTTTGTTCTGGGGAGCACGTCCTCCCCAGTGGAGGTGAGCAGATAGAGGGCACCATTGTGGGCCACATTGAGTCCTGTTGACCTGGGAGGACAGACATTCGGTTACCTTCTTGTCACCAAACAAATGTTTTCCTCTCCCTTGTGGAGGGCTGCTCACAGTCCTCTCCCCACTCTCCTAAGGAGAGCTAGCACATGTCTTGGGGCAGGCAGGCAGTGTTTCTTGCACCAGTAATGCCACCAGGCCTCCCTCTGACTTTTGATTATTTACAAATCTCATGTGTTCGTTTGCATTTGAGCATCACAACTGCCAACAGCCCCGAACTTCGCAGAAACTAATCCAGTTTCAGATCATGAGTGAGTATGGTTCAGGGTGGACCCAGCCTGAAGCCAGATTCAGCATCACAGACACCACAGAGATGGTGGACCCTGAGTCACATAGCCGGGCTGGTGTCCCAGCACCACACTTCCCAGCTGTGTGACTTTGGGCAGGTTACTCAGCCTCTCTGTGCCTCGTGTCCTCCTTCAACTGAGTAGGTAACAACCCCTGGCTCACAGGGTTATGGTAGGAAGAGAGGCACAAATGTCCACAGAACCTGCACTTACTTCATAAGCACAAAATAAATGGGTTTTGCCTCTCATGGGTCAGTGATCCCTGCACACAGGAATGGGGCAAAGACCATTCAAATGGTCTTTGAGGTAAATGTATAAGTTTCAGGCATTCTGAACAGAGACTATGATACCAGGGTAGTTGCTCTAAGCCAGCCCATGGACTTCCTCAGACTTTGGCCAGATAAGTGTTTGCAGACAAGTGTTTCTTATTCCACACGCCACCACTATGTATTTGGAACAAAGTTCTGCCTGTGGGTCTGTGGGGAAGAGACCTACCTCTGGTGGACTGATTCTGGGCCACTGTGGAAATGCAAGTTGGTTGGGACAGAGATAGGAAAATTCAACAGGAAACTACATTCTACAAAGTTAATTTTGTCAGAGCCATTGCTTCTTAATCAAATGGCCCACATGACAGGTTCAAAAGAGAGCCGTTAAAGTGGAGTAGCCCTGCAGCCAGGTGACTTGGGGGTGCTCAGCCTCCAGGGACACAGGGATGCATGTTCCTGACACCCGGGGCAGGCACACTTCCCAGGCCTTCTTCCGATCGCTCCTGGTGGACTTGTTGTCTGGGGCTTGAGAGGCCCACGAACATGATTTGTGGACAGTGATTAGAAAAGTTCAGGGAGTCTGTTCAGGAACCCTCCAGTCAAAAGGGGGCAGGAGAACTCCAACCCCAACTACCTTAATCTGAACACTTGAGTTCTAGTGAGGGGAATGAACCTAAAGCCTATTATACAGAGTGACATAAGTCAGAAAGAGAAAAACAAATACCATATGTTAACGCATATATTTGAAATCTAGAAAGATGGTACTGTTGAACCTATTTGCAGGGCAGCAATGGAGACGCAGGCATAGAAAATAGTCTTGTGGACAAGGGCACGGAGAGGGTGAGATGAATGGAGAGAGCAGCATGGAAGCATATACACTACCACAGGCAAAATAGATAGCCAGTGGGAATTTGCTGTATGACTCTGGGAACTCAAACTGGGGCTCTGTAACAACCTAGAGGGGTGAGAAGGGGTGGGAGGCGGGAGGGAGGTACAAAAGGGAGGGGACATATGTACACCTATGGCTAACTCATGTTGATATATGGCACAAATCAAACCAATATTATAAAGCAATTATCCCTCAATTAAAAATAAATTTCTTTTTTTTAATCTGAAAACTAAGAGGCCCTTTTACTCTCCCAACTGAAAGTCTGGATGGCTGACCCAGGACCACAACTTGGAGGCCCGGGGAGGCCACCAGGGGAGGTGCTCCCCTCCTGAAGTCCTCGAGCCCAAGCAGGGGCTGCCCCTGGACAAGTGGACGGATGACAGTAGGCAGACGACCAGCCTCCCCTTCACATGTCACTGTCCCCTGCGGTGCCAGCAGGAAGAGGGCTAACTGCAGCTTCAAAGTGGCTCTCCCACTTGCCTCCCCAGGGTGATGGGCTCAAAGATCCTGGGGGACTCAGCGTCCTCACTTCTGCATTGGCGTCTCTGGCCAGCCTAGGGGCAAAGGCGTCAGATAACATCTGAGTGTCCACTGCTTCTGCAGGGAGACCCGGCTGGCGGGAGGCGGTTGGTGTGACAGGCACTTTCGCTGATTGCCCTTGTCACTTAGGATTTGGCATCGAGCAGAGCAGGACTCCGGGCTGGTGGGAGAGGCGGGTGCCGGCCGAGCAATCACACAGATAGATACGTGGTGGCACCTGTGGCGATCGTCTCCCGGGAAAGCAGGATACATCCTTGGAAGAGCCCTGTGGTGGGAGAGAGGGGTCAGGCTATACCGGGCTCTGTGAACCACACCCGTGCACCCAGAAGGGTGGGCTACTGTTCTTCATGCCCAGAGCACACTGTGGGGCCTAGACAATTAATCCAGACTTGGTGGTGGTGGGTGTGGGGTTGCTGACCTCCCCTACTGCCCAGAGCCAGGGTTCCTGTGAGGTTTCTGTGTCATCTTGGTGAGACAACAAGTGGCCTCTTGAGGAGGGAACATCAGCCACGAGCAGGGTGGAAGGGCCCAGATGACTCTGGGAGGGTTGGCATCAGCACAGGTAGGATGAAAAGGTCCATTGACCGACCCTGTGACGGAGGCCATGGTGGCCACTCTCAGGTGCAGACAGCAATTCATTCGAGCCCCATCCATGCCCACTCAGGTGCTCCAGGGAAAACCCATCTGCCCTAATTTAACACACCTCCCTCCACGAGCCAAAGCAAGTACATCCCCTTCCTGTGTTCTCTATTCTGCATTTTTTTTTTTCCAAAAGAAATTAGATTCTGGGCAGGTATGCAGTGGTGTTTTCTGAGAAGGAGGGGAGCTTTCCATCTAGGTGGTAACTGTCCGGGGGCTAAGTGTTCTCACGGGAGTGTGGTTCTGTCCAGGAGGAGGAAGGAGGGGACACAGTGTCCTGATGGTCACCTCTGCTTTTAGTGAGGACAGGGTGGTCAGTGCAGACAAGGACCACCCACCCCCGAGGCAGTGCCTGGCATGCACCCTGACACCAAGCGGCGTGCCCTGGGTGATGAGAACAAAGCTAGGATTCCCTATGGATTCCCTGGTGACATCTGGGGTCCTGACAGCTTCTGAAAAAATGCTCTTAGTACCAGCTCTCCTGGCAGACCATCCACCACGGGGACAGAAGGCGACAGGAGAGGTGCCCGCTCAGCGCTGCCCCAAAGCCGCCTGCCGACAGTTATTTGTAGTGACCCAGGGGAACCTAAGCTGACCAGCACTAAATGGATTTGTATAAACCCTCCCCAGGGGGTCAAGCTGAAGACAGGGGGAGGTAGGGGAGCGGAGCTAAAGGCTCACCCTGAAACGTGCCGGGCGGTGGCGG
Organism: Tragelaphus eurycerus; assembly: GCA_935064755.1. Classification (NCBI taxonomy): domain Eukaryota; kingdom Metazoa; phylum Chordata; class Mammalia; order Artiodactyla; family Bovidae; genus Tragelaphus; species Tragelaphus eurycerus. The sequence continues at coordinate 19,500,891 of CAKXYN010000002.1, read as the reverse complement.
AGAGGGGGGTTAGGGGGAGGGAAATAAGCTGTGCAAGGCGGAGAGTCGGCTCTGACAGCTGCGCCCAAAAGGCAGGGAAGCTTCAGCCTGAGGATTTGCACTAAAAATAGAATCGCTGGCTTGTGGGTAGAGAATTTGACCCAATTAGAGATTACCAGTTTCAGGAATTACTGGAAAAGAAATCTCATTAAATAGGTTAAATATAGGCGCCAGAGGCTGAAAAGGCCATCTGGGACTAAAAGGAAAACCAAAACTCCAGAAGGATTTTTAAATGCATTTTGCATCTCCTGTAAAGGGAAGGGACTTAGACTGCTGTAAATGCAGCCCAAGGCACCTGGATGATGAGCTCCCAGCCCTGTGTTTTGCATTTTGCTGTGGGTGGAGGCTGGTGCAGAGCCACCCTGCCCACTGGCCCCTGCTCACCACTGTGGGGTCTGGCTAAGCGGACCCTTCCCTGTGTTAAAGAGCTGCAGGTCTGAGTCACACTCAGTGTTGCTGACAGCACTCAGGTCAGCCCCCGGGAAATATGAGTGGGACCCCACCCCAACCCACTCCGGATTCCCTTAGTCTCCAGGCACCGCCTTATCTCCATCAGGAGCCCAGCAGCCTCTCCCTCCCAGCCTGCCTTCCTCGCCTCATGTCCAATCTGCCTCCAAGTCCTATGAATCCGACTCCTGAAATAGCTTCCTCCCGTGCATCTCCTCTCTCACCCACTGCAGCTTGCCTTCATCCGGGTCTTCACCGCTTCTTGCCAAGACCACTGGAACCACCCTCCCTCCCGTCACTCAGACGCTGGCACATTTTCCCTAAAATGTAGAAAGCATCTTATCCATTCCATGCTCTAAAAAAAGATGCTTCCTACTGCCTCAGAGCATCCCCCAAGCGTGTTTTTTTACAGCACACACGTCCTGAGGAAAACCCTAAGAAAAGAAATGCTGTGTCTGAAAGCTCTCAAGAGATGCTGCAGACAGGAGCCCCGCTTACCTTGGCTGAACGCTGCCTTTCAACTAACTTGACCACGGAACACCTAGGGGCACTGTGTAGCATGAGTGCTGCCCTGGGCAAGGCTGGACAGACTGGCACCCAACCCGTCCCCTCTCCTACACAACTACACATTGGTTGCCCCCAGTTCAGACTGGAATTCTTTAGCTGTTCCCTGCCATCCCCCGTGTTGTCAGGTCCTCTCTGAACCTCTCCTCTGCCTTGCAGAGTTTCATCCACTATATCAGCCAGAAACCTTCCAGGTCAATCAAGAGGAATGGAAACCACAGTGGCAGGTCGGTTCACATACACCTCTGATGGGTCCTGAAGCCCAAATTGTGTTTTCCTGATACCAATGGGAGCAATACAAGGAAGTGCAGGTGCCTCCTGTGCCTTGGGTCATTCCAGGTTAGCTCATGTCCTCCACGTGCCAGCAGAGGCAGCCCAGTGGCCCCCATGTGCTCACTGCTGGGACCATTACTGTGCTAGGAGCCCAGGGTCTCCAACAGCCAGCCTGAGTCTGGGTCCTGTTCCTCCCTAGGCAAGAGGGCATAAAGAAAACATGCAGTTTGGCAGCCCATTGGAGCCATGTCAGCTGGGGAAGGTTGGGACGCTAGTAGGATAAAACACCATCAGCACACCCCCATTTATGGGCCAGCCCAGTTCCCTCTTCATCGAAGGAGCCCCACAACAATTCCCTCCATACTCCCCGGCCTTCCCACACTCATCAACTTCTATCTCTGTAGCAGGCTGAATGGGGTCCCCCCAGAACTCATCCTCAGAATGGGACTTTAGAAATACATTCTTTGCAGATGCAATTAATTAAAGGTCTCAAGATGCCACCATCCTACATTTAGGTGTCTAAGTGGAAACACTTATTTTCTTGGACTCTAAGTCACTCCAGACGGTGACTGCAGCCACCAAATTAAAAGACGCTTGCTCCTTGGAAGGAAAGCTATGACAAACCTAGACAGCATATTAAAAAGCAGAGGCATCACTTTGCTGACAAAGGTCCATATAGTAAAAGCTATGGTTTTTCCAGTAGTCATGTATGGATGTGAGAGTTGGACTATAAAGAAAGCTAAGGGCCAAAGAATTGATGCTTTTGAACTGTGGTGTTGGAGAAGACTCTTGAGAGTCCCTTGGACTGCGAGGAGATCCAATCAGTCCATCCTAAAGGAAATCAGTCTTGAGTATTCATTGGAAGGACTGATGCTGAATCTGAAACTCCAATACTTTGGCCACCTGATGCGAAGAACCTACTCATTGGAAAAGACCCTGATGCTGGGAATGATTGAAGGTGGGAGGAGAAGGGGACGACATCACTGACTCAATGGACATGAGTTTGAGCAAACTCTGGGAGATAGTGAAGGACAGAGAAGGCTGGTGTGCTGCAGTCCATGAGGGTCGCAAAGAGTCAGACACAACTTGGCAACTGAATAACAACAAATGAGAAGAAAAGATGGCCGTGTGAGGATGGAGGCAGAGCTTGGAATCATGCTGCCACAAGCCATGGATGCCAAGGCTGGCCAGCCACCACCGCAGCTGGAAGCTGAAAGGCAGAATTCCTCTACAGGTTTCAGAGAAAGCACAGCCCTGCCAATGCCTTGATTTTGAACTCCTGGCATCCACACCGGGAAAGGATAAATTTCTACTATAAAGCAACCACCCAGTTTGTGGATTTTTTTTTTTTTAGCAGCCCTAGAAAACTTTTACAATCTTAAAAGACAATTATTTAGCTTCCTCCATCTCCCTCCCTTGTGAACTCCTGGAGCACACGGTCACTTCTTCTCATTTTCAGGTCCCTCTCCTCTACCCTCAGGGCTTAGCTCCCCTCAGCAGGTTCCCAGAGAATATGGATTTGTTTGTTTTCTCTCCTATGTATGTATGTTTCTATGGCTTATAAAATTTTTATAATCATAAAAAAGTAATTTAATATCATGAGGTTGGAAATCTAACACATTACAGGTTTGCTATGAGGACTAATGAATAAGTCAGAATAGATAAATTACAATTCAGCTGTTGTAAACCATAAGCAAAATATACATTATTATTGTAATACTATGTCTTTTTCAGGTCAAGACAAATTGTTATCAGTGAGAGGAAAGCAGGCCAGTTTATATGTGCTTTCAGTTCATAGTTACCAAGTCCCTGTTATTGGCCTGCAGGGGAAAGATGAGCTTGTCTCCAGGACCTGGCCAGAAGTGATGGCAAACCAGGCCTTGGGCTGCCCTGAAGTCTGGTCAATGCACTTTTTCTTTGGTCAGGTGTTTTTTTAAGAGACCTGGAACACTACAGGTGGACATCCTTCTCCCCACAAATGGTTACAAGCAGGGAGTAAATGCTTATTTATCATGTATTAATTAAAGTTCCCAGGAAGAAACAGAGAGTTAGGATGCTAAGAAGTCCTGCAAGAATCCAAACTCCAAGGAGGTGTCGATGCACCTGGGGGGATGGGCAGCCCTGGATGCTGGTGAGGATGTCACAGTGTAACAGCCCACTGTGCAAGGCTCGTGGGGCACAAAGTGGTGTAGCCCAGGTCCCCTGTGCGGCAGAGTGCAGCCTCAGCCCTGAGCACACCAGTGTGCACACCTGTACCCCCAAGCACAGCAGGCAGGCTGGGTGCTTCCCTGGAATTTGATGGAAGTTATGGGAGTGGGGAGCAAGTGCAAAAACACTCAGAGCTCAGCTATGGCCTTACACAGCCACAGGTTTGCTGCTACCAATGACCTTCTTCTAGAGCCAACCTCCATCAGCCTTGCTTCGCTCAACTTTGACATTTTCATCTGTTAGAAGGAGGGTAACGATGATCCCTCCTTGCTGTGAACATGAGGTGATCTGCCCGCTCTGGAGGTATGGGGGAAAGCCCCCCGACAAATCCCCTAAAAGAGATTGTAGGGAGGGGGAGCCAGTCACCTCACCTACAGAGGAGAGGGTCAGTCCCCCCGGTGAGGGTGACTGAGGAGTGTGGGAGTGAGAAAAGGGGTGGTTCAGGGGCTGGGAGGCAGGCTGTCTTCCACTCCTTCCTTCCCGAAGCCAAGGAGAAAGGGACAACCTGGAGCAGTCACCTTGGGCACCCGCTGAAGTTCATTGGTGTAGGTTCAGCCAGTCCCAGACTCCTCTTTGAGAAATTACATGTTAGGTGAAAACCACTTTTATATTTAAAAAAAAAAGGGAGGGGAGACTGCTCTAGAATCAAAGAGACATAATAACCAATAATAATACATGAATCCTAGTATTGATTGAATCCTAGTTGTTGATTATTTTTTAATTGAACTACCATTGATTTATAATATTGTGTTTGTTTTAGGTGTACAAACTGATTCAGTTACACATATATAGGTTTATCTATCCTTTTTCATATTTACTTCTATTATAGGTTTTTTCATCATATTGAATATAGCTCCCTATGCTACATTGTAAATTTGTATTTATTTCTTTTATATACAGTGGTATATGTTAAACCCATACTCCTAATGTATCCCCTCACCTTTCCCTTTTAATAACCATAAATTCATTTTCTATGTCTGTGAGTCTGTTTCTGTTTTGTAAATAAGTTCATTTGTAATATTTTTTAGATTCCGTCTATAAGCGATATTGTATAATATTTGTCTTTCTCTGTCTGACTTACTTCACTTAATATGATAATCTCTGGAATCCTGGGTTTTAACCATAAGCTAGCCTTTGGGGACAATGAGGGAAATGTGAAAATGCGCTGGGTCTGAGATGATATCAGGGAATTAGTAAGTGGCCAGCTGACTTGGTTTCCTTAAGCATGATAATTATGTTCAATTACAAACTAGAGTGTCTTGTTTCTTAGGACATGGATGCTGAGATATTCAGGGATGAAATTTCACATTGTCTATTAGTTCAGTTCAGTTCAATTGTTTAGTCATGTCCAACTCTGCGACCCCACGGACTGCAGTATGCCAGGCTTCTCTGTCCATTACCAACTCCCTGAGCCTACTCAAGCTCATGTCCTTCGACTCAGTGGTGCCATCCACTGTCATCCCCCTTCTCCTCTCGCCTTCAATCATTCCCAGCATCAGGGTCTTTTCCAATGAGTAGGTTCTTCGCATCAGGTGGCCAAAGTATTGGAGTTTCAGATTCAGCATCAGTCCTTCCAATGAATACTCAAGACTGATTTCCTTTAGGATGGACTGATTGGATCTCCTTGCAGTCCAAGGGACTCTAAAGAGCCTTCTCCAACACCACAGTTTAAAAGCATCAATTCTTTGGTCCTCAGCTTTCTTTATAGCCCAACTCTCACATCCATACATGACTACTGGAAAAACCATAGCCTTGACTAGACAGACCTTTGTTGGCAAAGTGATGCCTCTGCTTTTTAATATGCTATGTTGGTTGTAACTTTCCTTCCAAGGAGTAAGTGTCTTTTAATTTCATGGCTGCAGTCACCATCTGCAGTGATTTTGGAGCCCAAGAAAATAAAGTCTCTCACTGTTTCCATTGCTTTCCCATCTATTTTCCATGAAGTGATGGAACCTGATGCCATGATCTTAGTTTTCTGAATGTTGACTTTTAAACCAACTTTTTCACTCTCCTCTTTCACTTTCAACAAGAGGCTCTTTAGCTCCTCTTTGCTTTCTGCCATAAGAGGGGTGTCATCTGCATATCTGAGGTTATTGATATTTCTCCCAGCGATCTTGATTCCAGTTTGTACTTCATCCAGCCCAGCATTTCACATGATGTACTCTGAATATAAATTAAATAAGCAAGGTGACAATATACAGCCTTGACGTGCTCCTTTCCCAATTTGGAAGTCGTCTGTTGTTCCATGTCCGGTTCTAACTGTTGCTTCTTGATCTGCATACAGGTTTCTCAGGAGGCAGATCAGTTGTCTATAACTTTCATCAAATTGGTTCAATCAAAGAAAACTCTCTTTCCATTTTCCCTTATGTTTGAATGTTTTATATTGAAAGTTAGAAAGGGGGAGAGGTAGGGAAGGAAGAAGGGGACCCACAGGAAATTCAACCCAGAAGTGCCCCTTGGCTACCAACAGAATCACAAGTGCTACCCATCAGAAAGCACCTTGGTCTGAGTACCTGATTCTCCTCAGACTAAGATAAACAACCTGAGTTCATACTCAAAGATCATCAAAGACATAAGAAAGCAAACTACTGAGAGTGATGGTCAACAGAAAACAAACAACCATGGATTTAGACCCTCAACGACCTGAGATAGTGTAATGATCATATACAGAGTATCAACTAGTGATGAATATATTTCCTAAGGAATTAAAGGTGTAGTTACAGAAATGAGCGAGCAACAGACTATAATAAACAGTGTCTTAAAAGCAGCCGGAAGGGAAGGATCTGCTACTTACAAAAGAATGACAGGTGGCCTGAGAACAGACTTTTCAGACAGCAACAAAGAGCTCTCAAAACAGAAGAATTACAATTTTTAAGGACTGAGTAAAAATACCTCTTAACGGAGAATGGTGTAATATGCCGAATAAACTTTCCTGAATGGGGATGAAAAATATTTTCAGAAAATCAAAGATCAAGAGAATTGCACCAATATAAGGACAATAATGAAATTTCTAAAAGAGTGTTCCAGGAGGAAAAGAAAATGAACCCAGAAAAATGATCTGAACTGTGTGGGGAGTAGAAAGACAAATATTGGGCATATGAACAAAATTGAGTAATTTCTTGATTACAAGAGTTAATATGTAACTACCTCAAATATGAAAAATCAAGAAAAAAGAAACAAATGGAAACACTGAACAAAGGACAACTGGTTAATGAGGCTAACACCAGGCAGGATAAGCTTTATACAGAAAATGTTCCTGCGGACAGAGAAGATCACAGCATAATGACAATAGCTCCACGGGAAGACACAGTTGTGGTCAGTTCAGCCTGCTATAAACACCACGATGGCAGACATTTCTTTTCACTCAGCTCTGAAAGCTGGAAGTCCAAGGTCAAGGTACCAGCATGATAAAGTTCTAGTGAGAACCCCTTTCCAGGTTGCAAACAGCTGACTTCTCTTCTACTTCAGTGGTGGGAGTAGGTCAAACTGGCTCTGTGGGGCCTATTATTATCATTATTGGCCTTGCAGCTTGCAGGATCTCAGTTCCCCAACCAGGGATTGAACCCCAACCACGGCAGTGAAAGCCCAGAGTCCTAACCATGAGGCTACCAGGGAACTCCCTGGACCTCTTCTTGCTGCCAAGTCGCTTCAGTCGTGTCCCACTCTATGCGACCCCACAGATGGCAGCCCACCAAGCTCCCCCGTCCCTGGGACTCTCCAGGCAAGAACACTGGAGTGGGGTTGCCATTTCCCTCTCCAATGCATGGAAGTGAAAAGTGAAAGTGAAGTCGCTCAGTCATGTCCAACTCTTCGCAACACTATGGACTGCAGCCCACCAGGCTCCTCCATCCATGGGATTCTCCAGAAGGGCACTAATCCCATTCATGGGGGCTCAACCCTCATGACCTAATTACCTCCCAAATGACCTACCTTGTAATGCCATTATATTAGAGACTGGATTTCAACATATGAATTTGGGGGAAGAAGATAAATATTCAACCCATACATTACAATAATTCTGAATTTGCATGAAAAAAGTCAACTCCAAATATATAAATTAAGAATTGGTTTGGGACTTACCCAGTGGTCCAATGCAGGAAGCATGGGTTCACTCCCTGGTCAGAGAACTGAAATCCCACATGCCTCAAGATATGGCCAAAAAAAAGGAAATTGGTAGAACTAAGAGAAATTGACAAGTATATTATCAGAATAGTTGATATCAATCCTCTTTTTCAATTATCAATAATTTAAGCTGACAAAAAATTACTAAAGGTAAATTAGGTTTGAACACTATTAAACTTGATTTATTCAATAATACACTCTTTTAGGTACATATGCAACATTTACAAAAGTTAAACACTAGGTCACAAAGTAAATCTCAAAAATCTGAGCTAAAGACTCAGATATTTACAAACCAGTCATCCAGTCACAATAAAAGTAAAATATGTGTAAACATAAAATGATTACTAAATGTTCCTGTATGTCACAATAACTCGTGACTCAAAGTGAAATAATACCAGAAAAATTCAAAGTACTTAAAACTGAGCAATAAAAGATACTGCATACCAAACCTTGAGATACAATGGACATAGTATTTAATGGGAAGTTTATAGCCTCAAAGACTTTAATAAGAAAGAAGAGAGGCTAAAAATAAAAAACTAAGAACCCAACCTAAGAGGCTATATAAAGAACTATAGAATATCATGTGAAAATATGTTAAATTCTAAAATTTAATAGAAAACAAATATTCAATCTTCAAAATCAACAAAGCCAAATAATTTCTTTAAAATGACTAAGAAAATTGACAGTTCTTTGTAGAAGTTGATTGTTTTAAAGGAGGGAAAGTATAAGAAAATATTAGGGGCACTTCCATGGTGGTCCAGTGGTTGGGAGTAGGCCTTGCACTGCAGGGGATACCAGCTCAATCCTTGGTCAAAGAAGATCCCACATGCAGCAGAGTAACTAATGCCGTGTGCCACAATTCCTGAGGCCCTTGTGCCTAGAGCCCATGCTTCACAACACGAGAAGCCACCACAATGAGAACTCACTTCACTGCAACTGGAGAGTAGCCCCTGCTTGCTGCAACTAGAGAAAGCCCAAGGGCAGCAACAAAGACCCAGGGCAGCCAAAATAACTAAAATAAATAAATAAATAAAAATCATAAGAAAAAAAAGAAAATATTAGGAATATGAAGGAAGACTTAATTGCTGAAACTACAGTTTAAAGAAATTAAGATGATGCAATTTACAAATTTGTGGCAACATATTTGAGAGCATTTGATGCTTTCAAACTGTGGTGTTGGAGAAGACTCTTGAGAGTCCCTTGGACTGCAAGGAGATCCAACCAGTCCATTCTAAAGGAGATCAGTCCTGGGTGTTCTTTAGAAGGAATGATGCTGAAGCTGAAACTTCACTACTTTGGCCACCTCATGCGAAGAGTTGACTCATTGGAAAAGACTCTGATGCTGGGAGGGATTGGAGGCAGGAGGAGAAGGGGACGACAGAGGATGAGATGGCTGTATGGCATCACTGATTCGATGGACGTTGAGTTTGAGGGAACTCCGGGAGTTGGTGATGGACAGGGAGGCCTGGAGTGCTGCAATTCATGGGGTTGCAAAGAGTCGGACACGACTGAGTGACTGAAATGAACTGAACTGAACTGATAATCTGAATCCTGAAAAAAATATAACTTATGAATAACATCTTGAGGAAATGAAAAATTTCAGTAGTGGTATAATCATTAAAAGAACTGGGTCAGTAGTTAATAGCAAGCCTGTGAGATTTTAGTGACCAGTTCTGCCAAACTTTTGAGGAATCCATCGCTCCAGAATCAGAGACAATTCCCGAGAATATAAAAAGAGGGTACACTCCACTTGGTTTTATAAACTACTAGGCCTTGTTAGCATTAGAAAAAAAATCTATAAATATCATTCTCCAAATTAATAGATTAATAAGGGAGAAAACATACCATTATCTCAATTGATGCCATAAAAGCATTTGATAAAATCCTTCACACATTCTTCATCAGTCTAACTGAATAAAAATGGAAGCAGACTTCTTAATAAAAATCTTCAAAAACATTATCCTTTGTGATGAAATCTTAGAATCATTTTCTTTAAAAATCAAGAAAAAGACAAAGACTCCCATTCTCATAATTTATATCCACTATTTATTTGAGATCCTGGCAAAGTATAATAAATAGTATTAAATCAATGTAAATATTAAAGAGTTTCTAAAGATCTAAAAGCTTTAAGGATTGGAAAATCATAAGGAACCAAGCTATTATTATTTAAATATTATATGATATTCTATTGGATTGGCCAAAAAGTTTGTTTGAGTTTTTCCGTAAGATGCAATGGAAAAACATGAACAAGTTTTTGGTCAAACAAATACATCAAAAATTCAGGAAAATCCATACCTAAATCATCAGAAATCATATGTGTTTAACAATATGGTTGGCTAGAAGATCAGCAGCAAAAATTAAGAATGTATTTATATCTCTGAAACAGGAACAGAGTTTTCCAAATGATCCCATTTATAATGATAGTCAAAACTGTAAAGTACCTAAGAATACATGTAACAAAAGAAGTACAAGTCCTATAGAGATAAAATTATGAAACTTTAGGAAGGCACACACATTTTTTAAAACTCTATTTCAGAAGATCAGGAAAAAACTGAACTACAGAGACATTCAAGTTATCTGTCATTCAGACAGAACCCCCTCACTGCTGCTACTGCTAAGTCACTTCAGTCGTGTCCGACTCTGTGCGACCCCATAGACGGCAGCCCACCAGGCTCCCCCGCTCCTGGGATTCTCCAGGCAAGAACACTGGAGTGGGTTGCCATTTCCTTCTCCAATTCACGAAAGTGAAAGTGAAGTCGCTCAGTCATGTCCAACTCCCAGCGACCCCATGGACTGGAGCCTACCAGGCTCCTCCAACCATGGGATTTTCCAGGCAAAAGTACTGGGGTGGGGTGCCATTGCCTTCCCCGCCCTCACTGCTAGCTCACTGTTTTTACCTATGAAAGTAAGATAGAAACTTAAACTGTTTTTGTATGTGTGTGTGTGTCTGTGTATGTATGTGTGTGTGTATTTTGCTGAATTATGCAGTTGAGAATATTATCCCAAATCCCATGCTGTGAATCGTGCTCTCGCAGTCTTTGCAACTCCAAAGACTGGAGTAGACTGCAGCCTGGGCTTCCCAGGTGGCGCTAGTGGTGAAGACCCTGACTCCCAATGCAAGAGCTGGTAAAAGACATGGGTTCAATTCCTGGCTTCGGAAGATCCCCTGAAGGAGGACATGGCAACCCACTCCAGTATTCTTGCCTGGAAAGTTCCGTGAACCGAGGAGTCTGGAAGGCCACAGCCCATAGGGGCACACAAAGTCAGACACGGCTGAAGCAACTTAGCGTGAAACATGCACGGACTGCAGTCCACCAGGCTCCTCTGTCCATGGAATTCTCCAGGCAAAAGTGGGTTGCCATTTCCTCCTCCAGGGGGTCTTTCCCCTCCGGGTATTGAACCCACATCACCTGCATTGTCAGGGGGACTCTGCCACGGAGCCACCAGTGGTTCTCAAATTTAAGTCTGCATCAGCATCCCCTGGAGGATTGCCCTCCCCTCTCCCAGCTTCCAGTTTAGTAGGTATGGGCTGGGGCCAAAGGATGTGCACTTTAAACAATTTCCCAGGTGATGTGAGGCCACTGGTCCAGGGACCCTACTGTATTTATTATGAAGTACTACCAATAAATATTTCTTTCTGCCTAAAGAGCCTGTGTTGGTCTATTTTCTCAATCAGTTTATAAGATAAAAGCACCAAAATCTGATTGAAAACTTGGGGAAATGCTTCTACATTATTAAAATTTGCATTTCCCATTATCTGAACAGGAATAGAAATTAACAGTTTTATTTGACAGACATAATGTGTTCTATATATAACTACATAATTATAGAAGCAGTGACTCTTCCCATTAAACTGTCAAGGTGGTCGCTGTGCTGTCTCTCACTCTGAGTGGGTCAGCAGGCAAAGCAGAGGGGGAAGGCTCCACCACTCCCACCCACCAAGGGGAGGAAACCACCACAGGACCAGAACTGTAATTTACATCACTAAACCCAGCACAGCAGGATTTGAAAGCTAAAGGAAGAATTTTCACATTTACCTAACTGTTTTTCCATCACTTTAAAGATTCATGTTGATGACTTCAGTGAGTTTTAGTCTGACTAGATCCAGACTGAGTAGTTTCAGTGGGAAAGCACTGGATCTCCCCACAGTTTCTAGTTCATATATTCACACAAACAAAAATAGAAAGCTCTCAGTGCATCTAGAGACCTAAAATTATTAATGAGACAATGAGCTTTCATGAACTCATGCTGAATGGAAAAAGTGAAAGTCAACATTATGCATTCATATGATTCCAAACAGGTTAAAATGTTCAGTGTAATGTTCAATGTACAGAAGACACAGCTTCCTAAATATATTTTCCTATTTTCTACAATGATTATAAATAATCAGTTCAGTTCAGTCGCTCAGTCGTGTCCGACTCTTTGCAACCCCATGGACTACGCACGCCAGGCTTCCTTGTCCATCATCAACTCCTAGAGCCTGCTCAAATTCATGTTCATTGAGTCAGTGATGCCATCCAACCATCTCATCCTCTGTCATCCCCTTCTCCTCCTGCCTTCAATCTTTCCCAGCATGAGTCAGCTCTTCACATCAGGTGGCCAAAGTATTGGAGTTTCAGCTTCAGCATCAGTCCTTCCAGTGAATATTCAGGACTGATTTCCTTTAGGATGGACTGGTTGGATCTCCTTCCAGTCCAAGAGACTCTCAAGAGTTTCCTCCAACACCACAGTTCAAAAGCATCAATTCTTTGGCCCTCAGCTTTATTTATAGTCCAACTCTCACACTCATATATGACTACTAGAAAAACCAAAGCTTTGACTAGATGGACCTTTGTTGGCAAAGTAATGTCTCTGCTTTTTAATAAGCTGTCTGAAAGTGAAAGTGCAATAGCTCAGTTGTGTCCAGCTCTTTGCAACCACATAGACTGTAGCCTACAGGCTTCTCTGTCCATGGAATTTCCCAGGCAAGAGTACTGGAATGAGTTGCCATTTCCTTCTCCAGGGGATCTTCCAACCCAGGGATTGAACCCCAGTCTCCTGCATTGCAAGCAGATGCTTTACCCTCTGAGCCACCAGGAAAGTCAATAAGCTGTATAGGTTGGTCATAACTTTTCTTCCAAGGAGCAAGCATTTTTTAATTTCATGGCTGCAGTCACCATCTGCAGTTCTTTTGGAGCCCCAAAATACAAAATCTGTCACTATTTCCACTGTTTCCCCATCTATTTGCCATGACATGATGGGACCAAATGCCATGATCTTAGTTTTCTGAATGTTGAGTTTTAAGCCAGCTTTTTCACTCTCCTCTTTCACTTTCATCAAGAGGCTTTTAGTTCTTCTTTGCTTTCTGCCATAAGGGTGGTATTATCTGCATATCTGAGGTTATTGATATTTCTCCTGGCAATCTTGATTCCAGCTTGTGCTTCATCCAGTCCAGCATTTCTCATGAACTCTGCATATAAGTCAAACAAGCAGGGTGACAATGTACAGCCTTGACCTACTCCTTTCCCAATTTGGAAGTGGTCTGTTGTTTCATGTGCAGTTCTGACTGTTGCTTCTTGACCTGCATACAGATTTCTCAGGAGGCAGGTCAGGTGGTCTAGTATGCCCATCTCTTTCAGAATTTTCCACAGTTTGTTGTGATCCACACAGTCAAAGGCTTTGAGATAGTCAATAAAGCAGAAGTAGATGTTTTTCTGAAACTCTCTTGCTTTTTCAATGATCCAACAGATGTTGACAATTTGATCTCTGGTCCCTATAAATAATGTTGTTTTTGTTTACTCGCTAAATCGTGTCCAACTCTTTGTGACCCCTACGGACTGTAGCCTGCCAGGCTCCTTCTGTCCATGTGATTTCCCAGGCAAGAATACTGGAGTGGGTTGCCATTTCCTTCTCCACAGGATCTTCCCAACCCAGGAAACGAAGCTGGGTCTCCTGCACTGCGCGCAGATTCTTTACCGACTGAGCTATGAGAGAAGCCTCTGTAAATAATAGGGATTAGTATTTAGAGCCTTCGCTGTGTGCCACACCCTGCTGTAAAGATACACTTTATGTATCTTGACTCCTGCAGTCCTAGCAAGGATCCTGGACATGGGGACAGGTGGGGACACTGAGGCGCAGAGCTGCAGGTGGCTTGCCCATGCAATCCCACAGCAGTAATCTGGGGCTCTATTCGGCAGCTTAGCCCCAGGGTCCTCGCTCTCACTCCTGTACTGTTATTGCTGTTATTACTTTAGTTCTGCAGTAAGTTTTTTTTAATTGAAATATAAGCTCTCCAACTTTGAAAGTTTATTCTTTTTCAAGATTGTTTGAATATTTGGGACCTTTGCATTTCCATGTAGGTTTAGAATAAGTTTGTTGCTTTGGTGAGGGATGGGGAAGGCCTTTGAAAGTTTATGAGGGATAGCATTGAATCTGCAGATATTAATAATCTATGGAGTATTGATATCTAAATATTATGACTTCAAATCCATGAATATGGGATATCTCTTCATTTATCATTTATTTAAACTGGTTTGTACATTGATCTTGTATCCTACAAACTGGTTCAATTTATTAGCTTTGTTGGTTTATTTTATAAATTTCTTCCTTGTGATTGTCTTTTACAAGATCATGTCATCTTCAAATACAGTTTTACTTCTTCCTTTCCAATCTCGGTGCCTTTTATTTCTTTTTCTTTTCTTTCTTTCACTCTCTCTCTTTTTTTTTTTTTTTTGCCTAATTGTTCTGGCTAGAACCTGAAGTACAGTGTTGAATAGAGGATATGAGAGCAGACATCCTTGCTTTATTCCTGATATTAAAGGAAAACATTCAACTTTTCACCATTAAGTATAATGCTATCTGTGAGTTTTACACAGATATCTTTAACATACTGAGGAAGTTTCCTTCTAGTTTTAATTTGTTGAGTATTTTTATTGTGAAAGGCTGTTGGATTTTGTCAAGTGCTCTTCCTGTGTCCTTTGAAGTCATTATTTTCTTCTTTTTCCTATTAATGCTGTGTATTTGGTTTTTTTACTATTTATTTGACTGTACCGGGTCTGTTTGCAGCACGTGGAATTTTTAATCTACATTGTGGTATGCAGCATTTTTTTGTTGCAGCCTGGGAATTCTTAGTTGCAATGTGTGGGATCTATTTCCCTAACCAGAGACTGAACCCAGGTCCCCTGTATTGGGATCAAGGAGTCTTAGCAACTGGTAATGTTATGTATTCTTTATTAGTGTCCTTGAGCTGCCATAACAAAGTACACAGGCCAGGCAGCATAAACAGCAGACATCCATTCTCTCACAGTTATGGAAGCTGTAAGTCCAAGATTAAGGTGTCAGGAGGGTCTTTTCTAGGCCTCTCTCCAGTTGCTGGTGGTTCCTTGGCTTGTGGCAGAATAATTCAGTCTTCACATGGCACGCTTATATGTGTGTGTGTGTCCATGTCAAAATTTTCCCTTTTACTATGGAGACCAGTCAAATTGGATTAAGTGCCTACCCTATTCCAGGATGACATTATCTTAACTAGCTACATCTTCAATGATGTAGCTGTTTCCAAATAAAGTCACATTATGAGGTTCTAAGGATTAAGACTTCAGTGTGTAAATTTTGGGGAGACATGATTCACCTGAAATACAATAACATGTGTAGATGTTAAGAATACAGATTAAATTTTACTTATTCATAAACTCACAGATGTACCACCCAAATCAAGATATTAAATATTTCCAGCATCCCAACAGGGTCCCTTCACCCCTACTCAGGTAATAATTTCCCTAAAAGCAATGACTATTTTAGCAAGACTCTATTTTGAAACCAAAGATCTGTTTTGATTTTCCAACATCAGTTTGAAACTACATTATCTCAGCGGAACACTGATATCCTCCCCTCTCTGGGTTCTGACCTATTCCAAGGAAAAGGTCCCGTCCAAGCCTGTTGGTTATGTGGTGAAAACCAGAGGAGACACTTGCTAACAGCTTCAGATCAATCAGAGTCAATCCTGTCTGGATTCACTCCTGGCACTGATGCGCAGTTCAGTCGTCACCGTTCATCTGGTGAGTGTCTGGGTTAATAAAGGAGCCAGGTTAACTCATTCTGTCTTCCAGGACTAATGTCTCTGTTAGATTCCCCTGCACATCCCAGACCAGCTCCTCGCTGTAAAATGACAGGCGGTGGCATGTACTTCCCGCACCACCCACGGCCGGCCTCAGAGTGGCCAGATAATGATGTGAGAGAATTCCTCCCATTTGTCCTGAAGGCTCACATACTGCACCTACGCTGCCACTTTAGTCATTTTTTCCCAGTGGTCTGTTCATCCTTATGTTTGTCTTACAGACTCTCAGAGCCGAACCACCGGAAACACAGAACAAAATTCAGCAACTGCAGTGACAGTTTATTCACAGTCTCCTCTTGTAGAAGCCTCTGGCCTACAATATGCCCACCAAGGCCTCTCTAAAGACCCTTCCTCTGCTTACTGAACAAACACTGCAAGCTCAGTCTGTGAAAAACCAAAATAACCTCCCCCTGGTTTCTCCTTAACATCAAACTGTTTTGCCCTTGTTAGTTTTTTCTCTTGTCATTATTCTCTTGTTTTGTTTTCATCTTTGGTTTATTTTTGTTTAATAAATCACTCTTCCATCTACTCATCATCCAAGAAAAACTCCTGGGGCTTATGCTAAATGCTTCTATTTTCCTGTATCCAATCACGTACCTACCTCTGCATTTCTTTCTCCCCATCCCTGCTGTTTGAGAGGCACCAGCCTTTCAGCTGTTTTCCCACCACGGTGGTTTCTCCGCTCTCTTACACACCCCCACCTGCCCACTGTCATTAAGCTGAATTCTCTAAAGGGAAATACGGGTGTGTCTCTTTGTGCCTAACACTGTTCAGAGCCTCCCACTCACCTCTGGTTCAGACTTTAAAGGTCACACGTGCTCTGGGCTTCCCCTGCCTTTCTGTCTGACCTCCCAGCTGTCCCCACACCCCAGGCCCCAACCAACTCGAGGGGCTTGTAGTTTCTGGAAATCACCTGGCTGACCGTGGCCTCCAAGCCAGTTTTGCCTCACTGCCCTTGCCCATCTTCTCTACCTGGGAATCCTTGCTCAGCCTTCCTGCTTCAGCTCTCAACTTCTACCTTTGGAGTCCTAGCCCCATGACTCTCCTCCCCCTGGTAGAGTGAGCCCTGTCCTCTGCACCCTAACTTCAGGCCACACAACTCTGCCCCCAGATTAGTTATAAGTTCAGCGGTCAAGAGTACCACTTGAGTTCAAGACCCTCTTCCAACACTTCTAGCCGAATAACCTTGAACAAGTTGATTGACCTCTCTGGGCCTTGACTTTTCATCTGTATAATGGGAGTCATAATAACGTAACTTCAAGGCCATTGCAAGGAAGAATATTTTAATATTGCTACCCAGGAAATGGTCACTCCTCAATAAATATTACTTGTTAATATTCCGTTCTCCCTTTTTTCCATTAAACTGTTCCCAGAGTAGAATAATATTTGAATTCATGAGGTTGTGAGCTTCCTGAGAGGGAGAGCCACTGTTGACCATCCCCCTTCCAGCTCAGGCGCAGCTCAATGCCCCCGAACAGGACAGAAGAAATCACGGCAGAGATCTTCACTGTGTTTATTCCATCACTCGGCTGGTGGCTCCAACGGTAAAGAATCTGCCTGTAATCCAGGAGACCTGGTTTGATCCCTTGGTTGGGAAGATCCCCTGGAGGAGGCATGGCAACCCACTGCAGTATTCTTATCTGGAGAATCTCCACGGACAGAGGAGCCTGATGGGCTACAGTCCATGGGGTTGCAAAGAGTCGGACAGGACTGAGCAACTGACACTTTCACTTTCCCCTAGGATGGAGGAGGGGCGCCCCCTAGTTTGCATCATGTGTGTTGCAGATTCTAATGAAATACAGCACTTCATTCACCTCTCCCTAGAACATTGCCTCAGAGATGACCATCCAGTCACCTTCGTTTACTGAATGACTTGGTTGATTCCATGGGCTCTCAGGCCCGTGGTTGCATCAGGGAATCAGGTAGAATCACCTGGAGTTCAGGAATTGCTGCTTTGAGCTGAAACTATGCGAATTCCAGTGGTGATAATTGACTGAACCTCTTGGTTAGAACCTAGATGCCAGTTCTGTTCATGGTCTGGGAAGCCAGGCTGACAAGCTGAGCCCCAGACACTGACTGGATTTGATTGGGACCCTTCACGGCTCTTCTCCCTCAGCTGGAAAATGGGAAAATAGTTAAACCAGCCTCACCAAGGCTTTGTAAATATCACATAAATATAAAGAATGAAATTAAATGAAATGTAAATTTCACATAAATATAGAGAATGAAATTCTTACTCATAATAAAGGGAAAACCACAGATAGCACAAAATGTGGTCCTGAGCAAGTCTGCTCATGAAATGTTCTCTAAAGGTTACAATGAAGAGGAGGTTTGTCCTGACAGCTGGCCCCAAATATCCTGGGGGAGGGCTGTTGAGGTTTCCAAGAATCCAAGAAGAACAGCCTCATGGAGCCCAGCCTTCTCATGAGCAGAGTCCCGGCAGGCCCCCGCAGTCTGCCTTCCCTGGGTGGCAGTAGCTCAGCAAGCAATTTTTGAGAAAGATGTAAAAGCAATCCAGTGGAGGGAAGAGAGTACTTTCAACAAACACTACTGAAGTGTTAGTACATCCATAGACAGGAAAATGAACCATAGCTTCAATTTCACACCTCACACCTTATAAAAATTAATTCAACAAAGATCACAGACCTGCACATAAAAGGTAAAACTATAACACTTCTAGAAGAAAGTAGAGTAGAAAATTCTCAGGATCTAGAGTGTGTTACAAAGCTCTTAGAGTTGACATCAAAACAGAATTCATAACAGAAAACAAATGATAAATTGAACTTAAAATTTAAAATCTTAGCTCTCTCTGCAAAAGATGCCATCAAAAGGATTTTAAAAACAAGCTACAAACTGGGGGGACAGGGCAGAATTTTTGCAACTGCATAGCTGGCAAACACTAATATTTGGAATATATAAAGAACTCCCAAAACTCAACAGTAAAAAAAAAAAAATTTCAATCTGAAAATGGGCAAAGATTAAGATACACAAAATCATGGAAGGGCATATTCAAGGGACAAATAAGCACATGGGAAGATGTTTAATATCTGTGGCCAATAGAAGAAAGGCAAATAAAAGCCACGATACCACTCCTCATCTATTAAGTATTAGTATAGCTAAAATGGACATAAAATTGTGTACTAATATTGGCAAGCATGCAGAAAAGTTGGCTTTATAATGGTGCTGATGCAAATGTAAAATGTATAGCCACTCTGAAAAATAGTATAATGGTTTCTCAAATTACTAAACATACACTGATAATACACAGCCCAACAATCTCACTCCTGGCTGTTTATCCCAGAGAAATGAAAGCTTACATCTGCACAAAAACCTGTACACGAATATCAGCTTTGTTTGTAATAATAACTCAAAACTGAAACAACCAAAATGTCCTTTAGTGGATGAATGGTGAAACAAACTAGTCTTCTCCCACTGAGGCTCAGAGCTGGCCATCCCAGCATATGCCACAGTGGCATATTTGAAAATTTTGAATTAAGTTGAGAAACAGCCTATGAAAGAAAAAGATATAAAAACACTCTGACTTCCTTCCACTCTTTTCCTTTGAAAGTAGGAAATACATCTCTCACATCTTCCCATACGAGGAGGACAGAAAGCATCTTTATCACCAGAGTTGGGGGATTCAAGACTAAGAAAGCTGTATAAACAAATCTTAATTCTTCATTAGTCTGCTATCTCAAGCATAAGTCCCTTTGTTTTGTTAATCTTCACAAATCATTGTTTATTTGTCTAAAAAATGATGCATAAATAGTCTGCTTTGGTCACTTCGGAGGTCCCACCTCTACGAACACAAATTAATTCTTCTTCCTCTCCTTAACCTGTTCTGTGTCAATTTAATTATTAGACTAGCCAAAAGAACTCAAGAGGGGTTAGGGTGGAACCTCTCCCTTTCTAACCATCCAACCTGAGGAATATTACTCAGAAGAGAAAATGAAAGAGGTGTTGTAAACACATTGATTTTCAAGATTTCAAGAACATTGTACCGAGTGAAAAAGGGTGGTTCCATACTGCATTGTTCAGTTATATAATCTATAATTATAGCATATAATTAAAACTCTTGAAATAACGGAATCATAGGGGTAGGGAAGAGACGGGTGGTTACCACGCATCAGGGATGGTCGTGGGAGAACGAAGGCAGGGTGACTGTGAGCAGATAGACCAGGGGATGCCCAGAGAAAGAACCAGGCCCCTGGACAGGCCTCAGTAATTAATAATCTTGAGGGAACAAAAGAAGACAAGAACAAACAAGTGCTAGGAGGAACAAAAGTAATAATAGCAAAGATAACATATCAGTTGTAAACACCTCCAGTTCTCTTTCAGTGGTAACGATTAGCCTGAAGCTCAACCACCACGTCAGCTAGAACCTAAGGGATGATGACCACGATGGCCTTTTCTGACCCTCGTGACTTCAGTCAACTAAGGCTGGGTCTCTGTCCACCACCCAAGCCCCATCATGAATACGCAAGTACCCTTAGCTTAAAACTTCCTCAATTTTGCTGTTGGGAGAGACACTGCTTTGGGAAACATCTCTGGTGTTCTCTTTACTTGCTACAA
Organism: Tragelaphus eurycerus; assembly: GCA_935064755.1. Lineage (NCBI taxonomy): Eukaryota > Metazoa > Chordata > Mammalia > Artiodactyla > Bovidae > Tragelaphus > Tragelaphus eurycerus. The sequence goes on along the minus strand of CAKXYN010000002.1, from coordinate 19,480,574 downwards.
GTAATAAATCCTTCCTTTTCCTGATCTTGGGCTTGGTTGTGTCTTTTGGCTCCATACCCACCAAGAGGTGAACTGCTACTGCTACTGCTAAGTCACTTCAGTCATGTCCGACTCTGTGCGACCCCATAGACGGCAGCCCACCAGGCTCCCCCATCCCTGGGACTCTCCAGGCAAGAACACTAGAGTGGGTTGCCATTTCCTTCTCCAATGCAGGAAAGTGAAAAGTGAAAGGGAAGTCGCTCAGACTCCTAGCGATCCCATGGACTGCAGCCTACCAGGCTCCTCCATCCATGGGATTTTCCAGGCAAGAGTACTGGAGTGGGGTGCCATCGCCTTCTCAGGGAGGTCTTTGCCATAGTTCAGTAATTTGATTGCAGTGGTGTTTACAGGCATCAGCACATGTAACAAATGACATAGGACTATAACCACACACATAGTGTACCTGTGTCAACTTCCCGGTGTAGATAGTCTTCCACAGTTAGGCTACAACCAGGGAAAGCAGCTGCAGGGAACAGGAGACCACTCTGTTTTACAACTTCTTATCAGACTGTAATTATTTCAAAGTGAAAAGTGTTTTAAAGGCCAAGCCTGCACACCTTTAAGAAGACTGAGCTACTGTTACAGGCAACACCTGGGTGAATCTCAGAGGATTATGAAGTCAGAACTGAGAGGGCCTGCTGTCTGCTTTCACTCCTGTGAAGTTCAGCAATGACCACACTAATGATGTTGCTCTCAATCAGCCAGCAGTTACCTCAGTTATGGAGAGACGGACTGGGAAAGAACGAGACGGACAGGACGTATGAGGCCCTGAGAATATTCCATGGCTCTTCATTCAGGGGGTATCAAGGGATTCACAGGTTTAAAACAAATCAGCAAGCTGCAGACTTGAGAAAAGTATGTATGTTTATTATATTTAAACAGAAAAGGGAGATCAGATCAGTCGCTCAGTCGTGTCCGACTCTTCGCAACCCCATGAACCGCAGCACGCCAGGCCTCCCTGTCCATCACCAGCTCCCGGAGGTCACCCAGACTCATACCCATCGAGTCAGTGATGCCATCCAGCCATCTCATCCTCTGTCGTCCCCTTCTCCTCCTGCCCTCAATCCCTCCCAGCATCAGAGTCTTCTCCAATGAGTCAACTCTTCGCATGAGGTGGCCAAAATACTGGAGTTTCAGCTTTAGCATCATTCCTTCTAAAGAAATTCCAGGATTGATCTCCTTCAGAATGGACTGGTTGGATCTTCTTGCAGTCCAAGGGACTCTCAAGAGTCTTCTCCAACACCACACTTCAAAAGCATCAATTCTTCAGTGCTCAGCCTTCTTCACAGTCCAGCTCTCACATCCATACATGACCACAGGAAAGACCATAGCCTTGACTAGGCGAACCTTTGTTGGTAAAGTAATGTCTCTGCTTTTGAATATACTATCTAGGTTGGTCATAACTTTTCCTTCCAAGGAGTAAGCGTCTTTTAATTTCATGACTGCAGTCACCATCTGCAGTGATTTTGGAGCCCAGAAAAACAAAGTCTGACACTGTTTCCACTGTTTCCCCATCTATTTCCCATGTAGTGATGGGACCAGATGCCATGATCTTCGTTTTCTGAATGTTGAGCTTTAAGCCAACCTTTTCACTCTCCACTTTCACTTTCATCAAGAGGCTTTTTAGCCCCTCTTCACTTTCTGCCATAAGAGTCGTGTCATCTGCATATCTGAGGTTATTGATATTTCTCCCAGCAATCTTGAGAAAAGTATGTATGTTTATTATATTTAAACAGAAAAGGGAGAAGCCTTGTCTAATCTTGTTTTATGAACTTGTAACTGCCAGAAGTGTCACTGGCGGAATGCAATTTCCTCTGTTCTTGCCCTTCTCGGGGGAAAGAATTCAGTGGAGGGGCATAAAGCAGTTTAAATTAGCAAGACTCTTATTAAGCAGAAAGAAAGTCACTCCCGAGAAAGGATGACAGCGGGCTGTTTGGAAACCAGAAGCAGCCCCACGGTGGGGTTGGTTGTTTCGGAGAGGTGGCAAATCCCTCCCTGTGTCCTGTGTCACTTGACTGACAAGGTCAAGTGTCAATCAGTGACACTTGATTGACAGCTTTAGGTCACATAACTGTTCTCCTAGTGCACAGGCACACACAAGCACCCAAGCAAAAGGAGGTGAGGGCAAAACCCACAATGCTAATTTAGTACAAATACAGTGTAATGAACCCTGGGTTACCTTGAGTCACTTTTTAGGTCTGGATGCACCTGTGCCAACCTATGGCCAGAAACCTAGCAGTGGTCCTTGACCACGAGAGCAAGGATCTCAGGTAATGTTCCAACCACCACTGTTCAAGTGGGAGAGGGAAAGATGAACCATCTCAGATGTGGGGGCAGGGTGCAGGGCAGCTATGTCTGGCTAGCTTCCTAACACAAGCAGCCTACCTGAGGGCAGGTTTCCCAGGTGGAACTAGAAAAAGAATCCGCCTGCCAATCCAGGAGACATAAAAGATGTGAGTTCGATCCCTGGGTTGGGAAGAACTCCTGGAGGAGGGCATGGCAGCCCACTCCAGTATTCTTGCCTGGAGAATCCCATGGACAGAGGAGCCTGGTGGACTACAGTCAATGGGGTCGCAGAGTCAGACACAACTGAGCACGCATGCACCCTACCTGAGGGGAGCTCATTCTGACACTCACTCCGGGGTCTCCTCTACTTCAAGTTCTTAACCTCAGGCTGGGTACAAGGTAGAGGAATGACTTTCTTCCCTATTTTTTCTTAGAATGTCCTATGCTCCAGCTTGTATTTCTGTGTGAATCTCATTTACAACTATAGAGCAGACCCTGAACCACCCAACTTTGAACTGTACAGGTCCACTTAGAGTAAATATTGTAGTTCAACACAATCCAATCAGCAGTTGGTTGAATCCAAAGATGCAGAACAACTAATACGGAGGAAACCTGGACACAAAGGAACCATGATTAAGGAGGGTTCACTGTAAGTTACACTCAGATTTTTATTGTGCAGACGATGGGTGCCCCTAACTCCCAAGTTGTTCTAGGGTCCACTGTATATGAATGGGAAGCATCATCATATTTGTCTAGAGTGGTGCATCTCAAATGTGATTCCCAGGCCAGGAGCATCAGCATCATATGGGAACTTCCTAGACATGCAAATTCTGGGGCCCCACTTGCCCTGCTGAATCAGAAGCTGTTGCTGAGGCTCAGCAACACGCCCTCTGGGTCATTCTGTGTTGCATCTTGCTGTTTAGCCTCTAAGTCATGTCCAACTCTTTGCAACCTCACAGACTGTAGACCGCCAGGCTCCTCTGTCCATGGGATTTCCCAAGCAGGAATACTGGAATGGGTTGCCATTCCCTTCTCCTGAGGATCTTCCCAGCTCAGAGATCAAACCCGGGTCTCCTGCACTGCAGGTGGATTCTTTACCACTGAGCCCACCTGGGTAGCCCATGATGCCTCTGAGGAGCCCTAACCCAGAATTGCTGTTGCTTGGGATGCCTGGGGGTGCTGGGGAGACCACTTAGCCCAGAATAAACATCTCCTTTATCCAAGAGCACTGTCTGGCTGCTGTGGTCTCTTCCTTCCTCCTCTCCCTACACCCAGCAGAGAAGGCCAGATTTCACTTCTGTTGGGTGATGCTCTGGAGTCCAATCAACTGCAGCCAGTCTGGGGACCAGGAAGAAGGTCTTAGAGGACAACTTTGGAGAAAAAGAAGGCAATTCTTAGATAAGAAGCTGGGTTAGGCACCCCCTCCCCCACATTTACTGCAATATGCTGTAAAACATGTTTGTAAACGTTTCTTGAAAACTCTATGACTCTCAAGTGCAATGTTTTCTCCTCATTAGAAATGATAGAATCAATTTTATTCACTGGCTTTCTATGATGCGTAATCTATTTTGAAAGGAGAAAGAAAATGATTTAATTTTCAGGGGTTTCAGTGTGAAGGGTAAATTAAATAATGACACGGAGCATGTCAGCTGCAGTTTTTCCTTCACCCCACGCCCAGAAACCACATTTTATTTCTCAGTCATTACAGATTACTTTAAATTACTTTGAAAAGAAAAATGCTGCTCTAACAACTATGAATGGCTTATATTGTAGCTCTCAACCTTTTAAAAGATGTTCTATTTTGCAAAAATTAAGTGGCATCAAACACAGAATCTTGGGAAACGGAGCATGCAGACTCCTCCAATTAAACCTCCCTCCAGCATCTGCTGCAATATTTTGCCAATAAGCCCTTCCAGTCCAAATATAGTTCTGATGCTCGCAGCACTTTCTGGAGCAATTAAGTGTGTAGTTTTTAACATCTCCACGTTGCCGTTGGCGCTCGCTTTCCCAAGGCCTCCAGATCCATGACCACCTGCAGTCTAATTCTGGTCTCTCCTGCAAACTCAGCCTGTCCTGTCTCCATGTTGCAAGTCCATGGTGAACAAAAGAATATGATGGCCATTTTCTTTGCAACCAGGGCGGTGAAGCCGGCTGATCCACAGCATTCCCCCGTCAGCTAATGAGGAGGGCGTCTCTCCCTCACTCTGAGCCCCCGCCCTAACTATCCGCTGCCTCCCCTGGAGCACTGTCTGGAAAGTGACATACCCTGGTTAGCTCCCACCTGCCAAGGGCCCCTCATATTCCACCAATGGCATCTGTAGGACCTCCCCAGAAGGTGTAATGATCACCAGGCCCTGCTGCAGACTGGGTGGCCCCAGAGACTGTCTCTGAGATGGGGGTCCATGTGCAGGAAGTTTGCTGGGTGTCCCCTCAGGATGAGCATCTGTGGGTGGGAGAGGCAGGCTACGCAGCAGACACACAGAGCTCAGCCCCACCACGGGGAGCTCCGACCTGTCGGGCCCACAGGTGTCTCTGCTAGGAAAGGCAGCGGGTCCTCATACCGGCCCCCAAGGCAATATGGGGGGACCGCTATCACCCACAGGTGCTGAGGATCAATGCCGTGAGTTACCTGTCTGAGTGAGCATGTGGGAGTGAAGAAGCAAGCGGGACACACCCCCAGCACAGACTCCCAATGCAGCTTCTCACACAGTTATAGTAAAGCTAGAGTTGTTTAGTTACAGGTGTATAGCAGAGTAATTCAGTTATAGCTATATTTTTAAGATTCTCTTCCATTATAGGTTATTACACGATATTGAATGAATTTGTGCCATACAGTACGTGGCTGTTATTTATATAATCCCATACTCCTAATTTATCCCTCTTCTTTCGCCTTTAGTAATGATAAATGTGTTTTCTATGTCTTGTGAGTCTGTTTCTGTCTTGTAAGTAAATTCATTTGTGTTATTTTTTAGATTCCACATATAAATGAAAACATACAGTCTTTGTCTTTCTCTGACTTCTTTCACTAGGCATAATATTCTCTAGGCCCAACCGTGTTACTGCAAATGGAAATATGTCCTTCTTTTTGTGGTTGAGTAATATTCCACTGTGTTCATCTGTTGATGGACATTTAGGTTGCTTCTAGGTATTGGCTATTGTAAATAGTCTGTCGCTCTCATTTCTTGTTCTAGGGTCACTGCCTTATTCTGCATGCTCCCTGGCTATTGTCCAGACTGAGAAAACCCGCTCCGGATGCTGGCACTGCTTCCAAGCCCTCTCGTCCCCTCTTGCTATTAATATACCAGTGACCATGGACCACAACTCCATTAGACCTCTTTCTCAGAAAGATTCAATCATTTCCCACACCTGGTTGAGTGAGTCCAACCCTACCTGCTAGTCTGCTTTAAGGCTGTCAGTGCTCCAGCTCACCCTCCACCAACACATCCCTGAGCCCTGGGTGGTGGCCACATGGCCACGTGGACTCCTCTTAAAAGTGGTTTACCCACCCCATGTTGAACCCTGCAGACCATCCCTCCCTCCTGGTGCCTAAGATTGACTCCCCTTGCCTCTTCCCAAGAAAATCACTCAGAGGCAACAAAACCAGGGTAAGAAATGGCAGTGGTGGCTCAGGCCTTGGAAAATTCTACAGTACGTCCTGACATAGCTTGAGTAGGGAAAAGGAAAGGCTGTTGAGCAAAACTGAGTAGAGAATTATTCAGAAATAAGAAGCGAGAAAGACTCTAGCATTTATACATGATTTTAAGAACTTACCTTTTATTACCTTGCAATGCTTATTCTACTTGTAGGTTAGGGAGTCTAAGAACAAATGTACAATATTCCTCACTCTGGAGCAGGTTGAAGAGTGTTCCCCAGATTCGTGTCCACCCAGAACCTCAGAATAAGACTGTATTTGGAAATAGGGTCTTTGCAGATATAATTCAGTTAAGGATCTAAAGATGGGATCATCCTGGATTTAGGGTGATGATCCGAGGATGAGTGTCCTGATAAGAAGAGGAGAGGACACACAGGAACACACAGAGCAAAGGCCACATGAAGAAGAAGACAGAGACTGGAATGATGTGGCCACAAGCCCAGGAACACAGGCGCCATCAGTAGCTGGAAGAGGCAGGAAGAATCCTTTCCTGGAGCCTCTGGAGGCCACACAGGCCTGCCCACGCCTTGACTTCTCCAGTAAGCTTCTATTGTTTTAAGCCACAAAATCTGTGGTCATTTTCTCTAGCAGCCCAAGAAACGAACAGCTCCATATTCTAAGAATTTTCTTAAAACAAGTTATGCATGTCCATATAGCACGATTACTGACTTGAAATCAGCTGATCCCAGGCCTGGATTTGACAAAATGCCTCACAAGACACAATGCAGCCTCCATGCTGGACATCATAGGTGTAAAGGAGGCCCGGTAGATATACAGAGGCCAGCACTCAAAGAAGCAAGTGGTGAATGACCAGAGCATTAAGTCTCTAGGGCAGACGTCCAGGCTCCTCCAGTGCTCAGGGCTCAGCCATTGCAAGACATGTAGAAGCGGGTGTCGGCCACACTCTGAGTTCCTGGTGGACCTTGATTCTGACTGGCACCATGTTATGGACAAAATTCATATGTTAAACCCTAATACCTCATATGATAGTTTAGGAAGCCAGAACTTTGGGAGGTGATTAGTGTTAGAAGTGGGCTTGAGAGTGGGCCCTGTGATGGGATTAGTGTCCTTCTAAGAAGAGGAAGGGACACCAGAGCTCGCCGCTCTCTCTGTCTTTCTGTTGGGCGAGGACACAGTGAGCTTGCTGCTGTCTGCAAACCGTGGAATCCGGTTGGCCAGCACCTCAATCTTGGGTTTCCAGTGTGCAGAGATAAATGTCTGTGGTTTAAATCCCCAATCTGTAGTGTTTTGTTATGGCCACCAGAACTGACTAAGACACACCACATCCTGTTTGAGGTCACAGCCAAGTGGCTGCAACTCATGGGTCAGGCTGCCCCAAGGAGCCGTGTGACAGATAAGCCTTGTCCACGTGAGTCAGCACTCTGCCACGTTTATCTTACCTTCTACATTATGGGCAACAGAGGAAAGGAAATGGAAGCACCCCTGGTCTGGAGCAGTCGGCCTTCCTTATTTATACCGTATACCTAACTCCCTGAAGTAATTTTTTCTTTTGGGATTATTTTTTAAACTTGCCTAACTTGTTTGTATCTGCTGTAAAAATACTTAACAGAGAAATAACATGAGATGATGGCTAGTATAGTTTATTACCCTTTGAAATATTAAGACTCTGCAGGCTATAATATGTAGATTATGCAATTACAATAGTTTTAATGACTGAATTCTCAATTACTTTTGCTAAAGATTTTTATATAAATTGTTCTTTTGGTTTAAAATTTTCTTTAAAGGAAATTGTACATTCCTTATAGTTTTATATATTCTTTTAGCAACAAATGGACTTTACCAAACTTGCCTACAAAGTTTATCATAATGATTTTTAAAAAAGAACTACTGACAATATAATCATCCCTTCTCTATTCCTATCTACTTTTTATTTCTTATTTCCTCCCCCTTCCCCTAAGGTAAAAAAAAAAGCACTCTGTCTTTTGAAGATGAAGGCCATTGGAATTGTGTTCCCTTTACCTGTGTCCATTCAAAATAAATAATACACAAATAAAATTAAATTCAATACCAATTTTTAATTTTAAAACATTTTATTGAACTAGTAATAGAAGAAACACACTGCTTGACGTAATAAAGAATAATCTATTTCAAATGCTCATCTATCATTTTAATACTTAATGGTGACACAATGGAGACAGTCCTATTAGTATCTGGAATAAAATGAGAATATTTTGCTATCATCAATAAATTTTGCATTTTTTCCTGGGCATTCTAACCAATGCAATATGATAAGAGTTAGGGAGAAAGTACACAAGTACAAACATTGTAAAGGAAACACCAAAGTTTTTGCCAATGACATAAATATCTATTTAGAACATGTTTTCTTTGGTTTTATTTTGCTCTTTCCTAATGTGAAAACTCAGATTACTGATTCAAGACCTTCTTCTCTCTCTTTTTTTAAATATGAGCATTTAATGATATAAATTTCCTTCCAAATTCTAGTTTAGCTGCATCCTACAAATTCTGGTAAAATTTCAATTTTGTTCAGTGTAAAACATTTTCCTTTTTCCTTTGACTCATGTATGATTTTAAAATATGCTGCTTTATTGCCTAGTGTTTGGAGATGTTCCTCTTTTCTGTTTTCTGATTTCTACTTTAATTCTGTTATAAAGAGAAAATCTGTTTCATATTATTTCAGTTCCTTTTTATTTGTTAAGGTTTAATTATGATGCAGGAGATGGTTGATTGCGATGGATGGTCCATGCTCACTTGAAAAGTTGTGTTCATATATTCTGTTGCGGTAGAGTGTTTTATGCAAGTCAATTAGATCCAGTTGGCTGATTGCACTGTCAGTTCTTCTACATTCTTGCTGATTTTCTGTCTACTTGTTTTGTAAATTACAGAGATAAGACTATTGAAGTCTCTAATTGTAATCCTGGACTTATTCCTCCTCTCAGTTCTGTTAGCTGTTGATTTCTCTCTATATACTGAACAGGGAAAGTTTAATATTAATATTAAAAATTATTAGGTATAACAAGGGGTAGGAGTTTCATTCCATGTATTTTTAATCTTTGTTTTAGGTACACGGATATTTAGGATTCCTATGACTTCTTGGTAAACTGCCTCTTTTTTTATCATTAGGAAAACCACTCTTTTCCTGGGTAAGGTTTTTTGCTCTGAAGTCTACTTTGAAAATAATGTAGCTATTTCATCTTTCCTACTCAGAGCCCGTAAGCTATATCCTTTTCCAGCCCTTCACTTTTATCCTAACTATATCATGATATTTGAAGTAAGTTTCTTCTAGGTAGCTTAGTGTTGGGTCATATTTTTTATCCATTCTGACATTCGCTTTTAACTGGTTTGCTTAGACCACTTACATGTGTTATAATTGTTGCTATTTTCGATTTAGTCTACCACTTGATTACTTGTTTCCTGTGTGTTTCCTCTACTTTTTATCCTTCTGCCCCCCCCACAACCCCTTTTCTTCTTATGTTGATTATTTGAACATTTTTAGTAGTTCATTTTAATGTTTCTGTGGGGATTTTGACTATGTATATCTTTTCACCTACTTGGTGTATTGACTGCTGTCTGGGTTACAGCACACACACTTTAACTTTCCCCAGTCCACTTCAAATTGGCATTTTATCACTTCCAGCGCAACAGAGAATTTTTATCACCATAGAAAATCCTTTCCTTCCCCTCTATACCACTTTCTATGAGTTGCATTTATATAAATTGACAACCCTTCCAACCAATGTTACATATTTTGCTTTCAGTTGTCACAGAATTTAATGGATTCAAGAGAATTGTAGGTTACTACATTTGCCCAGATATTTCCCATTTCTGCTCCTCTCCTGTCATTCCTGATGTTTCATATCCCTCTAGTAAAAACTCCCCTTCTGTCTGAGTAACTTTCTTTAGCAATTCTTTTGGGAGAAGTTGCCTGGCACTCAGGACTCTTCATTTTCCATCATTTGAGAATATCTTTATTTTACTTTCTTTCCTAAAGGATAGTCTCTGCCTGAAGTTAGAACTATGGATTGACATTTCTTTTCTTTCAAAACTGTTTTTCCACTTTTTGGTGTCTACCACAATCATTTCTATCATTTTTCTCTTATCGATAGGCACTGCATCATTTTTCAGTGACTGCTTTCAAGATTTTTTCTTTGGTTTAATGTCTTTATAATATGGTTTCATTGTATTTCTGTGAGTTTACCCTTCTTGAAGTTTGCTTTGCTTCTTAAATTTGTAGGTTCAGGCCAAATTTTGGGAGTTTTTAGCCATTATGTCTTCAGATATATTTTCTGCCCCATTCTCTTTCTCCTTCTCTCTGAAAATCTCAGGACACAAATGCTAGCCCTTCCAGCTTGTGCCCCACAAGTCACTAAGGCTTGGGCACTGCTTTCTTTTTTCAGCCATTTCCTTCTGCAGTGTTAAAATCTGGCTACTGTCTCATTTCCATCATGCATTTTTAACATTTTTGGCTATTGTATTCTTGAAGTTTATACTTTCCATTTAGTTTTCCTTCCATTTTTCCATTGCTTTTCTGAGACTATCCTTCCATTTATTTCAAGATTATTTGCTATTACTTCTTAAAGTAACTTCATAGTAACAGGTTTAAAGTCTTTGATAATTTAGTCATCTCTGTCATCTTGGGTCTTCCCCAGTGGCTCAGATGATAAAGAATCCACCTACAATGCAAGAGACCTGGTTTCAATCCCTGAATTAGGAAGATCCTCTGAGGAAGGGAATGACTGCCCACTACAGTATTTTTGCCTGGAGAATTCCATGGCCATCTTGAGTTGGCAATCAACTTGGCATTGACTTCTGTTGATAGTTTTTTCCTGTGCAAAACTGACATTTTTCTGGTTCTTTGTATGCTAAGAAATTTGGGAGTGTATCCTGAACTCGTGGCATTAGGCCAGGTTCAGACCACAAGCTCAACCTCCCTTCTGTGGGTTGTGAGGCCAGTGCCTATTCTATTGTCCAAAGCTCTATACCACTACCCAGATCTGCCTGCCTGCACACCACCTTTAGGCCAGCCTGGGTCCTTGAGGTGGTGTTTGCCCTGGCTCAGGTCTCAAAGTCATTGGTAGGTGTTTGGAGTCAGGAGTTTATAAAGCTCACCAACAACCACATGGCTTCCTCCCTCTTTCCTGAGATCTCCATGGTACTTTCTGATCCCAGTGGACCTGCATGTTAGTGCTGGTGCTATAGTTACCCTTTTCCGCCTATACTTCCCATGTCAGCACCTGCCTCCTGGGCCAAGTGATTGGAGACCAAGGAGAAATCAGCAGCAGGAGGAGCTCATCCTGCCTTCCTGGAACAGCAGTTCCTCCAACTGGGGAGAAGACTCCTTTCTCTAGCACTTTGAGAACCTGGGGACCCTGCTGCTCCTGCCACTGCCACCACCTCAGCCGGTAGGGTCTGCCTGAGGGCTGGAGGGCGGACAACCCAAAGAAAAGGGGAAAGGAGGAATATTTCACCCCTCTCTGTCTTTTCCCACTCTCAGAGCCCTCGCTGGAGGGTTCTTCCCAAGGTTCTGGTCACATCAGTGCTCACTCCTGCTTGGGCAGTTTGAGTTCAGCCCAGTGGACACTGAAGAAGAAAAGAGACCAGGAAGCGAGTGCTGGTTTAATGGTCCCTCAAAATCTTGTCCACCTCCCCAATCCATCCATCATTATTGACTTGTCAGGATCTCACGCCCCCTGCTTCAGGCCCTGTGTCCATGATCCATAACCTCATTCCATGGGAGAGACACACAGAGTGTCCTAGCTCCATCTTACCCAGAACCAGAACTCCACCTAATTTTTACATTTGAATCTTTATCCTCTATAAAATGTGTTTTGATGTCATGAGAAGACATAGATTCCAGTTTTATGATGTGGTTAGTCAGTTGTCCCCACATAGCTGAATGTGCAATCCACCTTTCCCACAGGCTGTGCTACGGATGTGTTTCATTTGAAAGTCTAATGAATTTGCAAAGAAAATTGTGATGAGATCATTTTTCTTAAATTGTTGGCAACTTCCTTTTAATGTTTATTTGGAAAAATAAGTCATTAAAATACCCAAAAAAAATTTCTTAGAAAGAAGAGTGAAATTTGTGGACTAGACTAATTTTCAGGATTATATAGAATATAATCATTTCATCAATAAATTGATGACTTTCTGGTTTAATAATCGATCAGTGAATGGGATAGAGAAAATAGAAAAGAGAGGATATAAATGTATACCCACCTTCCTAAATATAGAAGGAAAAGTAGCATGTGCATGTAGAGTGGAGAAGGTTGGTGGTACTAAAAAGATTTTATTGATATTTTTGGCAAGGAAGATCTGAGAATAACAAGAGAAGTGACCTAGTAGTCAAATATGCCAGTATACGTTCAGGATTAAAACTCAATGATATGGAGACACAAGATTAATAATCAGCAATATATAATTGGGCTGGCTTCCCAGGTGGCTCAGATGGTAAAGAATCTGCCTGCAATGTAGGAGACTCGGATTTGATTCCTGAGTTGGGAAGATCCACTGGAGAAGGGAAAGGCCACCCACTCCAGTATTCTTGCCTGGAAAACCCCATGGACAGAAGAGCCTGGAGGGCTACGGTCGATGGGGTCTCGTAGAGTCTGATGTGACTGAGTAACTCACACTTCCACTAATTAGGCTAGAAAAGAAAGAGATTGGGCAGGGTGGAGCTAGTCTGGTCACTGCTAAAGCCAGCAAGTCATCCTTCAGATCCAAAACATCTGCTGGAGATTGAGGGTAGATTGAGCATGGCCTTGCTCAGATGAGAAGAAATTTAAGGTAAAATTTATAACCAGGGACAGGAGTCTAGTTTCCACATCAAGTTGTTAAGAGGGGGTGGGCATGTTTAGTAGAAACATGTGAAGGCACAGAAAATGAATAAACTAATTAATCACTAACCAAGAATCAAAACGCAAAATCCTCGCTGGAATCAACTTGTCATGGAGACGTCCATTTAGACTTGACTTCAGTGCTAATTACTTCCAGAAAACCACCAGCTGCCTTCTTGTGCTTTAATCACATTAAAATGTAATCTCATATATTCTTCCTTAGGGATTGTGAAAAAAAGAGGAAGAGGCCAGAGAACAAAGGAAATCTTTGAACAGGGAGAATTGAGGATAAGTTCTTCATTGTTAATGGAATTCAGGTGGTTTGTTGGATGTCAGGAAAACTTTAAAGTTAAAAGTGTGTATAATATGGAATCTTAAGAAACTCAAGGATAAGATGAGATAACAAAAGTGAGTTGAAAGCACACAGAAATACAACAGATCCTCAACATTATACAACCTCTGAATGATGTGAGCTGCTGTGAACTGCATCTCCAAGTCCACTCAGATCAAAGGATGTCTGTGAACGTCACATCTTCTTCTGCTGTTGCTGGTGCTGCTGCTGCTGCTGCTACTGCTGCTAAGTCACTTCAGTCGTGTCCGACTCTGTGCGACCCCATAGACGGAAGCCCACCAGGCTCCCCTGTCCCTAGGATTCTCTAGGCAAGAACACTGGAGTGGGCTGCCATTTCCTTCTCCAATGCATGAAAGTGAAAAGTGAAAGTGAAGTTGCTCAGTCGTGTCCGACTCTCAGCGACCCCATGGACTACAGCCTACCAGGCTCCTCCATCCATGGGATTTTCCAGGCAAGAGTACTGGAGTGGGGTGCCATTGTCTTCTCCGGGACGTCACGTCATGGGAGCTCAAATGAGGATGACCACACTGGATGCACAGCCCCTCCCTACAGCCTACTGGCCAGATGGTCCCTGAAATTTCCTGAGTTCTCTGTCCTGGGGAAACACCTCATTACCAGGGGCCATTCTGCTATAGAGCAGCTCTATCAGAAAGCATTAGTGTTCCTGCAGTTGGGCCAAAGCCTGCCTCCCTGTGGCTTCCGCTCTCTGATCCTACTGGAAACTGCTGAAATGTCTCTATTCCCATTTCTGGTATAGAACCTGATGTCTGAGGAATCTCCAGGGGCAGTGTTCCCAGTTCCTCCAACCTTTCCCAACGTGGCAAGACTTATCAATCAGTCAGGATCTCAGTGGTGCTGAGGTGGCCACTGTCTCTTAAAGAAGGGCACGTGGGGCTACCAGCAGCAGTGGTGGCCATACACAGCATGTAGCGAGAGCAAACTCTACTACGCAATCCACACAGCTGCACACAGGTCACACGAGTTTATGAGCAGGCTGCACTGCTTGTGTGGTGCACAGAAAACCCTACTGGGTTGGGCTTGAGCACACCCACGTGCCAAGAGGGCAGTGCACTCTCGGCTCACGTGACAGAGGACCAATTACTCAGGAACCCTCCCACATTGCTCTATGGCGCTCTTCCTCTGGCTATTCCTCCATATCCCTCCGGATAAATCAGTGTTCACCAAGTACAGTGTCTTCCTGAGTTCTGTGTGTTGTGTCAGCAAATCATCCAACCTGAGGGGCTCGTGACCCCTAAATCAGTAGTCAGTGGGCAGAAGTGGGGACCCCACTGGTGGTTGGTGTCTGAGGTGGGGCAGTCTCTTTGGGAACCTTGCCCCTAACCTAAGGGTCTTCTCTAACTCCAAGGAGTTGCTGTCAGATTTGAACTGAAGCATGGGGCACCCTGCACCAGCCTTCCCTGGTGGCTTAGATGGTAAAGAATCTGCCTGCAATGCAGGAGACCTGGCTTCAATCCCTGGGTTGGGCAGATTCCCTGAAGGAGGGCATGGCAACCCATTCCAGTATTCTTGCCTGGAGAATGCTTTGGAGAGGGGAGTCTGGCAGACTATACTCCACAGAGTTTCAAAGAGTTAGATACGACTGAGCTACTTTCACTTTTTTATGGGACACCCAGCTGGGGTCAGAGAATTGTGTCAGAACTCTCAAGCTTCCTATCCTTGTGAGCAAAGAAGCATCTTTGCATTTGCTCAGAGGATAAAGCTTCTCTTCCACTAGCTGTTAGGAAGAGCCAAAACCGGATAGTAGTAAAAGAAGTAAAAATGGATTTTACCCAGGAACTGTTGCATTAGGGAAAGGAGACCTCAGTATAGAACTGGGCCCAACCCCCAATATAGCAAATGTGGGTTTACATCCAAGGAGCAGGTTGGGCAATGGATGGAAAATCACTATGAGGAGATGTTAGGGGTTGGGGGGATGATTCAGGCTAAACCAACTTCCCAGGATTCTTGCTGAGGGCAGACCAGGATGATCAGACATCATGCAGGCAGACCAGGATGATCAGACATCACGCAATAAGGAATTTGATCAGATGTAAAGGAGCCTCTCTCTATACTGGGTTAGCAGAGTTCCTGCTATGAACAGCTCTGCCAGGAAGAACCGAAAGGCCAAGGTTGAGACCTGGTGGAGAAGTGGCTCAGAGGAGCCTGGTCAGGCTCATTCAGGGAGAGGAACCGTCCCAGAAGACATTTCTCAGATGAACCGTGGTGTCGGGAACATTAAATGATGCAAGACAGCATACTGCAAGTGCCTCTGTCTTTGTGGGTCTGAAGATAATCTCTGTGTAACTCAGTAGACCGTACATTTGTGAAAATGTGTAAAATCTGTGGCCTGAGTGAGTGGACGTCCGGAGGCCCCTCAGGCCCAGGACTCTCTGAAGGGTTTATTTAAAGGGTGGACAAGCACAAGGCAGGACCGTGGTGCTAGGCGGGCGATGTCTTCAAACGGGAGACCCAGCCCCCTGGCCGAGGCTTCCTGCCACATATCTGCTTTCTCCAGTGGGGGTGGGGGGGGGGGCGGGTTGAGCAGAAGGAGCTGGCAGGCATCCCTCCCCAAATAGACGGGGTGAGTTATATAGATTAGAAGGAGAACTTCCAAGTATATCTTGACTAGACAGACTCCCACTTGGCTTTCACATTTATTCATCTTAGGAAACAAAAGACTCACTAAAAACAGTTCTCCCCTAGGACCCCAGAGGCAGAGGAGATGTGGAGACAGGGTTTCTGGAGGATTCGGTGACAGTGCTGTGGAGCTCAGCCCAACTTGATGAAAACTTGCTGTGTTCCTCACTTTGAGCCAGGCACTCTGCGAGGCCATAGGAGGTGGGAGGGGACCCCGTGAAGGCCTCTCTGGAAGCAGATCCCAAGTAATGGGAGGGGGAGCAGACACATGGAACAGGAGCTTCCTGAAGGAGGGGAGTGGCCTAGCACAGACCTCCGCCCAGGGAAGGTGGGCAGCCACCACCAACAGGGCGGCTCCTCCCCACTCCCATCAGGCACTGAACTACCCTTGCCTCTTGCCAGTGCCTGACATACAAGGGGTTTCCACTTTGCTTAAACAGGGAGCATCATCCTCCAGACCTCTCTGGACAGAGATGGGTGGGCCTGTCTCACTTTTGTGTAAGAACCGTGGGGAAGCCCAGGACAGTGAGCACTTGAGTCAAAGTTCAACGTTCCCATGGAGAACTCATTTCATCAACCCTTGCAGGGCATCACAAGACCTGGTTTTCACATTGGAGCCCCTACTCATCACATCCAACAATGCTTGCTCCCCTCCCATATCCCCACCATGCCTGCGCCCAGCCAGGTTTCCAACGCTATCTTATCCAGAGGATCTTCTTTAAAAAATAGGACGTGATGATATCTCTTCCTTCTTCACAGCCCCTGATGGCTTCCCATCCCCCTTCGCTGACACTTCTCAGTCTGGAAATGAAGCCATCTCATGTTGGCCACCCTTCTCCCCCAACTGGTACAGGATCCAGTGAGTTCCGTCTCCTGGGTTCTGGGGTGCTGGTCCCCTCAGAAATCCTAGGTTCCCTGCAGACAACCTCTCCCTCTTGGAGGGGAGTCCCATGAGAGCTGGAATGATCTGCCAAGTTCAGAGCTCCAGGCCCAGTGTTGACAACACAGCTTGTGGCCATGAGCAGGCTGGGCTTCCCTCTGTTCTACTGAAGTTTGGCAAATGCAGTTGAGAATGTTCTCATACAACCCAATGGCAGAACGCTGCAGTGAAGGGGTGGGGGGCAGGTTTCCTTTACTCTCACAAGAGAACCCAGATTCTGGTGCGCCTGCAGGTCCTGACAAGGGTAGTCTAAGCTCTGGTGGCAGTGACCATCTTCGGCCAGATGGACTCCCAGAGGGCCCTGCTGCCTGGCCAGCTTCTCTCTCTGTGGTCCCAGCCCGACTCTGAGGGCATCAAAAGTGCAGCTCCTGGGAAAGGGCCAGCCACACAGATGACATCTTACCCTCAAGATATATATACTCGAGTTTTTTCATGGGAGGGTTTGTGCTGAGAGAGGATGGAACATAGTTATTACACAGCTTGCGAATTTGAAGGACCCACTGGGACAGCTAGACACAGGTGAGCGCTTCCTGGTTGTGCACTTGGTGGGGGCTGCAGTATTGGGTGGGCTTGCAGCAGGGGCATGAGCTCTGGCCCTGGTCCCATTGGCCTGATTGCACATCTTGCTGGGGCTAAAGCCATGAGACCCCCAGGAGCTCAAAGTAAATGCCATTTTGGGTGTTTATCCCTAGAAACTCACTAACATGTCATATACACCAACAAAAGACTGGAGTCAGCCTCCATGGTCCACCTGAAGGTAAAGTAGGGCTAACAACTGAGCGTGCTATTCATTCATTCATTCATTCATTCAAATATTCCCTCCTTCCTTGTCTACACTGGCTCAGATAAGTACTATCTTCACAGAGCTTAGTTTTCTGTGGGAAGAGATAAGTTAATATGGGCTCAGTGTATGGGACTCA
This sequence comes from Tragelaphus eurycerus, assembly GCA_935064755.1. Taxonomy (NCBI): domain Eukaryota; kingdom Metazoa; phylum Chordata; class Mammalia; order Artiodactyla; family Bovidae; genus Tragelaphus; species Tragelaphus eurycerus. The sequence goes on along the minus strand of CAKXYN010000002.1, from coordinate 19,462,933 downwards.
TGGCTGCATCCTGAGGGGCTACCCTGCCTGTGCACAAGGGCAGGCACCTACTTACTGCTTCTTAAAATGACTTCTTTAAATCAATAATATGTATTTGCAGCTAAGGGAGCTGGGGGAAGGAAAGAGTGAGAAAACATTGAGAAGGATGAGAACGAGAGCAGTGGACAGAGCAGCATCTGCACAGTTGACACCTGCTAGCGAGATAAGCCCCAAGAACCCCCACCTTCTACTCCATCTGGATTGTATCCCCTCTCTCCCTTACCAGAGGAGTCGGCAGAAATCCAGGAAGCTGGGAAAGGGGAACAGCAGCCCCTTCCCCAGGAAAGAGGAACTGGGTGGCGCCTGATGAGACAGAAAGAAATACGAGCAAATAAATGTGCTGGTCCTGGGCATGTCCCAGGTCTGCAGAATCTGCACATGTCCACACTGTGGGCCCTGCTGAGCTTCCTCAGCATCATTGTATTTTTAGGGATCACTCACCAATCAGGAAGGGCCTGGTTGCCTTACCCTGGGAAAAGTGGGTGCTCCCAAGGACTACCTGTTACAGGTGTGCATGGCTGTGGGTGCAAGTGGGGGCAGGTGAGGCCCTGGAGCAGCAAGGAGACCTGGACAAACAAATGATAATTATCTCACAGTCCTTCTTTTACCTTTTGTCCCTGTTGTCATCTCAAAAGTCTTTATTATCCCGTTTTTATTCCTTTGCCCCTAATTTCCCTAAAAGCACTAGGCACAGACTACTGTTTCCTTCTCACAAAGATGCTGCACTTTTATCTCTTATAAACTATGATTGCTGCAGTCTTTTATTTGAAAAGCCTCCTTCAATAGACTCCATATTATTTTTCCAGCAGTCTGGGCAGATGCATCTTCTACCAAATGCTGCTTGGCAGCACAGCCCTGTTCCCATGGCCCATCCAGGCCCCCAGCCCTCCACCCTGACCCCCCATGACACTGCCATCAGACCCCCCATCACTCACTTCCCAGGACACAGGCCACAGCCCTTGGTCTGGTCCCACACATCTAGCAGAAATCCCGTGCCACATGTGACTCACAACACTTTTCTCTAATTTGGGAGCTACAAAGGTTTCCTGGCTTTGGTTTCACTTGGGTCATTTGTGAAGCTTCAGGAATGAGAATCCTGAAGAAGCTGGTCTGAAGTGCCCCCTTGGATGTCGTCACAGAGGGAGGAATTGCTTTCAGGCACTGAACCCCGGCCTTCACGTTTTTGATGCTGATGGATTGGTGAGAAGTAGTTCAGACGACAGAAGGCTGAGTTCTGGGTCATAACCAGACACCACCTGGGCTCTGAAAATCTGGTCCCACCAGCCTCCCTCACATTTCATGAGGCCTAGAAGTTTGTGAGTCAATGAGCCCAGTAATTTGAACTTAGGTTTCAATGTTTCTGAACTAAGATTTCTAAATGTGCAAAATGAGCATTCAAATGTTCTAAGAGCAAAATTTCTTTGGACAATAAAATGCTGTCCAGTTAGGCCAGGCTGGGGTGCTGGGGGGATACTCTAGTTCTTCAGATCTCCCTTGAAGGCTGAGGTCAGCACAGTCAGAACCTCTCGTCACTGCAATATTCAGCCAGGCACCTCTTCTGATTGCTTCCTATTTCTTTACTTCTATACCAGGATGGAAGGGACAGGAACACCAGAGCCCTGAGCATAGACTGAGCCTCTATATTTTACATATAGTATTTAATTCTCACAGTAACACCTAGAGCTTCACTGACTAGGCATCAGGAGGGTTTGGTCACCAGTGAGGTCATCCACCTGTGCTCAGCATTTTGCAGCCATGGTCTACCCCCACCACCCCCCCGCCGCAACACCATTGCAAGCTGTTGGGAAAATGTGATTGCAAATGAAAAGCTTCTCCCAAACCAGGAAACCTCATCAGAAAGGGAGCAGAGAAAACAGTAGTATTATTGAGGAAGCAATAAAACAGAAAGTGACATGTATCCCAGGCAACCTGCTAAGAGACTGCAGAGACAGGAAGATACTTCTTATTTCGGATGCTAAGCAGACACAACCCGCACCCCACTGTTTCCAAGATAAACAGAACCAGTTCTCAGGTAAGAGACTTGACAGCACCATTTGTCACACAGTGTTCATCCTACATTCGCCTGGTAATTGGGGTGACCACCTGCGCTTGTTGATCAGTTTTAAACAAAAGAACAAACATCTCTCCTTATGACAGAAGTGGTTTTTCAACCTGGGACCAGGCACTCACCAAGGTTATTAGAACACTAACACCCGCACGTATACTGGGAGACGGGACACCATCTCTCCCGCAGATTGTCTTTCCAAAGAGATGGCTCCATATCCTTGAGAAAGACCCTTCTGGGTATGAAACTGGAGACTTACTTATTTTGCTTGTAAACAGATATCCATACATTTTCAAGGGGCAGAGAGGAATTTAGAATTGCAAGTTTCCTAAAGTAGGTGCTCTAAGGAAAGAGAGGTGGTATTTCCTCCTTATTTTTACCAAATGGATTAAGCCTCCTTGTGAACATGGTATTTGTCTTTGCTGTACTCACCAGGCAGCAAGACCTGTAGGGTCGGGATGACACATCCTTGTGCCCAAAGAACAACCCTATTCTTGGGGATTTCTAGGCACTGCATCCAACTGTGGATGCTCTATCCTTTCTTGTGATGGTTCACATGAAGGGATGATGGAATGGCCATTTCAATGTCTTCTATGTAAACATTGAGTATTTACCTGTTTGATCCTCTATACTTCTTTAAAATTTTTGAATTGGATTAAAGGAATCAAAGATGCTTTAATTTGGACATTCAGAAATCCTAAAGGAGTCAATTATCTGATGATTGTCCACTATTTGTATTTTTCTTTTTTAAATAGATGAAGGAGTAAGAATTTAAATAGAGGTATAAATAGGGAAAGGGGGACTTTCTCCTCAAATTCTTTCTCTAGCTGTCTGTGGGGTTATCGTTTCTTTTGTAAAAGTGTTGGTGGAGGCTTTATGTATCAAACACTCTGTGTCTATGTAGTAACAGTGAGAGTTATCATTTTTAGCATCTCTATGCCAGATGCTCTACATCCTTTATCAGTGACCATTTCTTCTATGATTCTAAGAAAGCAGGATTATTATTCCTCTGAAAGTGGTGGAGAAACTCAGCCTCAGGAAATTCCCTGGGGAAAGATTCCAAACCAACCCTACCTGACCCAACCTCCCAAGCTCCTAGCTCTCATTGCTGCAGGAAATCTGTAGGCTGTGCATATTTTCAACAATCAGCTTCTGTCCCTTTGACTTTGAGTATTTTTCTTCAATGACATCATAGTTTAACATTTTTATATTAAGAATCTAGTTTTTCCTCTGTGATTTCTCCTACTGCATTAAAACTGAAAAAAAGATCGTCTTCCATGATAATATAATTTTATGTTTTCTGCTAGTTTTACAAATCTGATTTTTTTCCATGAAATGCTTTAATTTAGTTTTTAATTTTAGCACACAATGGAAGGTATGGATCCAATATGTTCCCCCTGAAGATTGCTATCCACTTGGTTTAAGGGTGTGCATTCCTGCTCAGTCACTAAGTCATGTCCGACTCTTTGCCACCCCATGGACTATAGCCCACCAGGTTCCTTTTGAACATTTATTAACAAATCCTTCCATCTATCCCTTCCTTAGAAACATCTCCTATCTTTTGAATTTCAAGCATTGGTGTGTTTTCATTCTCTTTTGATCTGTGTGTCTATACTTTTGCTTATATATTGTTTTATGGATTTTAGCTTATCAGAGCTATCTTAAACAGCTTGAATTCTGTTTTGTTTCAGAAGCTTTGATAATCTTGCACATATGTTTTCCCTTTATCTTTAGGATTTTTTTCTCGAATGTTTCATTCATTCTCAAATCCTTTAAGATGTTTAAAGGTTTGGATTTGCATTAAATCCACAGATAAATTCAGAGGGAACAATCACATTTTGCAATATTCTGCCTGCTTGCCCTCGAACATATGACACATCCCTTCCACATGGCTTTCTTCCCTTCTGACACCTTGCAGGAGGTCCCTAGTAGCTGGTGCAGCTCTAATTAATCTCATTCTTCCATGCATTGTATGCTTTTTGTTTCTATTCCCAAGTGAATGCCTTTCTCATCACATTCTGACAAATCTTCCTGGAGAAGTGAATGCTTTTTATTTAGCATATTTGCTATGAAGCCACTCTTGTCACCAAACTCTTTTACAAAGTCTGATGGGTTTTGTAGAAACTCTGGGAAACATCTGCCCATCACCACCTGCCACAAAACATCTTCTGGCTGAGACTTCCAGGGCAAAGACGAGAGTCCGGAGGGGCGCTGGTGACCCTGGCCACACCTGCAGGGACCTGGGGCTATGGTCGAGACCTAGTGGCCTGTGACTGGCAAAAAGGAGCCCTCAAGCCAGGCTTTTTGGCCTCATTCCTTTTCCCCCACTGCAACTGCTTCAACAAAGTCCCCACAATGCAGTCAGTGACACGGAGCCCTCCCATTAGGTCTGACAAGGGTCAGGATCTGAAGCAGAGCCTGTCTCACTGTCAAACCTCACATTTATCTTAAAATAGTGAGGGAGGGGAAAAAGCTATGACCCACTTTCTCTCCAGAGAATCTTAAATTAGGGTAGCCAGACATTCTGCATCTACAAGATATGACCTGTATTTCATGGTTTTCCTGCTTCCTATATTCTACCTTTGTCAGGATGCCCTAAATGGTCCATATTCAGTTTTTATTAATAAATTACCCCAAAGATTGGCAGTTAGAGCTAATTTGCCATCACAGTAATTGAGGCCAGAATCACATATGGGCTCAGAAAGCAGAAAGCCAGACCTCTACAGATGAAGATCTGGGGATCCCCGAGGGCCTCTCCCATGGATGGAATAGGGTTGGAGGGAGGGGCAGTGCTGAAAATGGAAAGCATATATTTTTCACACAAGTCAGTGATATTGGAGCCTCTGAGATGCACCCAGGACAAAGCCCTGCCCTGACAGTCAGCCCGCTCATCAGCACCAGCCCCCAGCCAGGGACCAGTCCTGAGCACTGGGGCTTCTCAAGGCCACCAATCCTGAGCGCCAGGCCCCTGAAACTTTCAGTCAGGTGAACTGAACTTTGATGGGGGGAACCTGAGCCCTATAAATCCAGCTCTACTGGCAGGCAAATCAAAAGTTCCATTTTTTTTTGCAATAGATTTCATTTCTTTCCAATTCACAAATTCAGAATCAATTTCATTGCTTCTATCCTCGCTTATGGTCAGTTATGGGTTTGGACTTGGTAGGGGCAGGTGTGTCCTGGCAGCTGTGAAATTGTCTAACTCAGTCTTTTTCTTACTTAATTTAAGCTATATTTGGAGAAAGATCTTTATTTGCTTTACACAGCAGTAAAAGTTATATATTATACATTGTGTGTGTGTGTGCATGCTTAGCTGTATCCAACTCTGTGACCCCATGAACTGTAGCCCAGCAGGCTCCTCCGTCCATGTAATTTTCAAGACAAGAATATTGAAGTGGGTTGCCATTTCCTGACTCTTAACTCAATCTCTTTGATTCTTGCCATGGTTCCTATTATTTATACTTTATTTGTGTAGGTGAGCCCCAAATGTCAAAATGCAAGTGCAAATTTCCTGATCAGCTTTTTGAACATTGGTCGTTTACTAAGCAGAAATAAAAGTTCTCTTGAAGCTCTTTGTTCAGGACACAAGTCAGACATAAACCCAGCAGGGGCTAGCAGTTAAGGATAGAGATGTATGGTTTCCTCAACGAGCACCAAAGAATGTAATAACATAACTTTTTTTTTGCTTAACAGAATTTCATATGAAGAAGCTCAGATGATGGCAGCAGAAGCTGTAATGATTCCCACTCTGCACACAGCCATCAGTCCTTCAGCTTAAATGACTGTCTCCCCGTGCTGCTGCCAGAAGTATTTTCTGATTTCAACACTGAAGCAAATTCTCAAGTGCCGGCACACAATCTCCTGCGCTGACAAAAATGTAACCATTCCATTGACATTGCATAGATGATCAAAGATCTCCGTGCGTCAGCTTTTTACAGCACAGCTACAGACACAAGTCATCGCGATGAAGAAAAAAAAAATTCCCTTGGCTTGTGCAATGTTTTTCTCCTGAAAAATCTTGCTTCTAAGTCTATTGTGTCTAAAAGCTCTTCCAGTGGAGTCTTGAATAATGATGGTGAATTTATGCAGAGTTTCTCTTATTGAGTTAGGAGTTAATGAATAAAATTGCACTGCTTTTAGATCATACACAAACACATTTGGGAAATATTTGCATAAAGATGCAGCATTTATTCAAAGTTGAAACAGGGCATGAAGGATTCCATGGAAGGTGTGGGCTTTCCTTCCCAGATCCTACATTATGCTGCTCAGACAACATCTGAGATCCTTTCTATGGACATCAAAGCCACTGGCATGAAACAGTTCTCTAATTTCAGCATTTGTATGGTTCAAACTGAGCAATTGAAGGACTTGGGTGATTTTCTGGCCACTAAGTTGTGTTCCACTCTTGAATGTTCTTTAGCAGATGCAGTAGAGAAGTGAAGTGAAGTTGCTCAGTCATGTCCAACTCTTTGCAACCCCATGGACTATGGCCTGTCAGGATCCTCCATCCATGGGATTTTCCAGGCAAGAGTACTGGAGTGGGTTGCCATTTCCTTCTCCAGGGGATCTTCCCTACCCAGGGATCGAACCCGGGTCTCCCACACTGTGGGCAGACGCTTTATCCTCTAAGCCACCAGGGAAGCCCAGTTTACTTGAAGCATTAAAATCATACTTCTAGCTTTCGCAAAGTGAAAGAAATTATGAACAAGATGAAAAGACAGCCCTCAGAATGGGAGAAAATAATAGCAAATGAAAGAACTGACAAAGGATTAATCTCCAAAATATGCAAGCATCTCATTCAGCTCAATACCAGAAAAACAAACAACCCAATCAAAAAGTAAGCAGAAGATCTAAACAAATATTTCTCCAAAGGAGACATACAGGTGGCTAATAAACCATGAAAAGATGCTCAACATCACTCATTATTAGAGAAATGCAAATCCAAACTACAATGAGGTATCACCTCACACCAGCCAGAATGGCCATCATCTACAAACAATAAATGCTGGAGAGAGCATGGAGAAAAAGAAACCCACTTGCACTGTTGGTGGGAATGCAAATTGATATAGCCACTATGAAGAACAGTAAGGAGATTTCTTTAAAAAAATAATTAGGAATAAAACTATGATGTGACCCAACAATCCCATGCATGGAAGCAAACTAGATATCCATCAACAAATGAATGGATGAAAAGACTATGGTACATATATACAATGGAATATTGCTTAGCCATAAAGAGGAACACATCTGACTCAGTTCTAATGAGCTAGATGAACCTGGAGCCTATTATACAGTGAAGGAAGTCAGAAAAACAAACATCGCATATTAACGCATATACATGAAATCTAGAAAGATGGTACCTGTGAACCTATTTGCAGGGCAGTGATGGAGATGCAGACTTAGAGAACAGACTTCTGGACACAGCAGAGGAAGGAGAGGGTGGGGCGAATTGAGAAAGAAGCATCGAAACATATACATTTAAACATACATGTAAAATTAGACAGCCAGTGGGAATTTACTGTATGATGCAGGGGGCTCAAATCCAGTGCTCTGTGACAACCTAGAGGGGTGGGATAGGGTGGGAGGTGGAAGGGAAATTCAAAAGGGAGGGGACAGACATACATCTACCTATGGCTGCTTCATGTTGATACATGGCAGAAACCAATACAATATTGTAAAGCAATTATCCTCCAATTAAAAATAAATAATTTTTTTAAAGAAATCATACTTCAATTCTGAAGAAAGACCTCAAAATTCACGTTGGTTTTGTAAATAAATTACTGAATGAAGTCTACTTATTTGCTGTTCAGAGTTTTGAACATCCCTTTAGCAACAGGATTATGCAAATTGACAGAGAAGCCAACAGTGCTGCAGAACCACTCCTTTAATAAGAAACTTGTTGAATTTGCTAAAACAAATTGAAGAACTATTTATTCTTTCAAGTGTCAATGCCCTTCTTCAAAGGGATGCTAATTATGAACCAAAAAAAAAGGAAATTCTGACTTCAAATAGATCATTACTATGGCACTTGCCGTGACCATGTTTGAAATGGATTTCACCCCTTTGAGCATTCTTCTCTTTTATGTGGATGTTGGCAAACACCCTTCCCCACGTAGGGAGAAGTAGAACATCACTCTAGTGTCAAAGAGGAAGGGAACAAAAATGGACTGTAGTGCTCATGTGGGGTGTGTGTGTGTGTGAACAACATTTTAAAAAGTTGAATGAGAGAGGTAGTGGAATCCGAAGGATGGAAAAGTAAATTCTAACAGCGAAGGTGGTATGATGCATTTACAGAATTCATATTCACTGCACAGTTCTCAGAGCTGCTGACTTCCTGACAGTACACGCTTGGCAGAGCCACTCACAGGGCTGACATTGAGCACGTCTTCTCAGTAATATTTAGACAAGGGACATGTGGCTGCTGTAGAAGGTGCATCACAATGGAAGTGGAAAACAGCAATAACTGCTGTTAAATGGATTTTGTAAGTAAATTCTGCAAAACAATTAACTGATAAGGGAAATCAAATCATGAGGGAAATTAAAGAGGTATGTAACTTAGAGACTTATAATTTATTTCAGATAAACAATGAATAATTTTATTTTTAAGTTTCTTTTTCAATGTAGACCATTTTTAAAGTCTTTATTGAATTTGTTACAGTATTGTTTCTGTTTTTTGTTTTGTTGTTTTTGCCAGAAGACATTTAGAACCATAGCTCCCTGACCATGGATCGAAACACACCCCCTGCATTGGAATGCTATGCTATGCTAAGTCACTTCAGTCGTGTCCGACTCTGTGTGACCCCATAGATGGCAGCCTACCAGGCTCCCCCATCCCTGGGATTCTGCAGGCAAGAACACTGGAGTGGGTTTCCATTTCCTTCTCCAATGCATGCAAGTGAAAAGTGAAAGTGAAGTTGCTCAGTCATGTCCGATTCTTAGCGACCCCATGGACTGCAGCCTACCAGGCTCCTCTATCCATGGGATTTTCCAGGCAAGAGTACTGGAGTGGGGTGCCATTGCCTTCTCCGCTGCATTGGAAGGTGAAGTCTTAACCACCAGACCATGAGGGAAGTCCCAACAACGAACAATTTTAGTATGAGATATTCCCACATGACAATTTTCTTTGATCTCAATGACCCCACGCAGGAGTAATTAGAAATGACTTAAATACACATCAGGGCTTCCCCAATGGCTCAGCCAGTAAAGAATTCGCCTGCAATGCAGGAGACCCAAGTTCGATCCCTGGGTGGGAAAGATTTCCTGGAGAAGGGCATAGCTACCCACTCGAGTATTCTTGCCTGGAGAATCCCATGGACAAAGTAGCCTGACAGGTTACAGTCCATGGGGTCGCAAAGAGTTGGACACAACTGAGCAACCTAAGCACGCACACTAATGGACATCAGTGTTCCCTGTGTGCCTCTGCTGCCCTACTTCCCTCCCGTCAACCATGCACTGTGCTGTTTCCTTGGCCTCAGCCTCAAGTCTGGGGAAAGACAGAGCTGCAGGCAGACTCTTGTGAAAAGAGCCTGAGAGTCCTATCTGCAGTCCTCCCAGAATGCTGCATGAGGGGTCACCACCCAGGCTAGGCGAGGTCCAGCAGCAGGCATGGTGACCACGATAGAGGGTAGAATTGAAGTCCCCTCTCTTCAAAGTTCCAGAGAGAGCACTGCTCCCCGCACCGGCACCCATGGGTGCTGGTGGATACCTGTGGGAGACGGCAAAGCAGAACACCAAGCGCCTCAGAATCAGGCCTGGCTATGTTTCTTGCTCTTCCTTTTTTAATTTTGCTTTTATTGTGGCAAGAAAACTTAAAATGAGTTCTCCTCTCTGAACAAATGTCTACGTGTACAATCAGGATCACAGACTGCAGGCAACAGTGGTGTCAGCAGACCTCGGGAGTTCACTCATTTTGCTCAACTGAAACTTTATGTTCCCGTGATGAGTAACTCCCCGTCCTCCTGCCACCTCCAATCTACTTTCTGTCTCCATGAGTGTGACTCTGTGCTATGCTTAGTCATTCAGTCATGTTCGACTCTGCGCAACACCGTGGACTCTAGCCTGCCAGGCCCCTCTGTCCATGGGGATTCTAAAGGCAAGAATACTGGAGAGGGTTGCTATGCCCTTCCCCAGGGGAACTTCCCAACCTAGGGATAAAATTCAGGTCTCCCACGTTGCAGGCAGATTCTTTATTGTCTGAGCCACCAGGGAAGCCTCTCATATAAGTGGAATCATGCAGTACTATTTTTCTGAGTCTGGGTTATTTCACTTAATGTAATGTCCTCAAGGTTCATGGCAGGTGTTAGAACTGCCTTCCTTTTTAAAGTTTGAATAATGTTCCATTGTATAAATGGACCACATTGTCTAGTCTGTAGACGTGGCTTTGGGCACCTACCTGGCCTGTGTGAGCAGGGATTCTTGGCCTTACAGTGGTGCCCTGACCCTGATCTAAAGGTGGTGCTGCCACTTGACATATACAAAGCACTTATTTAGTGAAATCATGGTCTATTATTTCCAAGATTAGACTCAAAAAAATAATTTCTTTCCTGTGATTTATGTATTATTCAAGAACCATGGCTTCACTGAAATCTTAAGGATGTGTGCAAGGAAGAGCAGAGCCTCCAGGCCTTTGCTTTAGGGTTAGTGATATTTATTAGAGGTCCTTCACCAGGAGGGCTCTGAGTATAGGCTTCTCCATCATGCTTTCACCTCTCTCCCAGTACTACATTTTCTAGAGAATGTATCCATATCAAGAATGGCCTTGATAGCAAAAAAAAAAAATAGTAGCCCAAATCTGTTCATAAGCATAACTGGTAATCAAATGTTTTTACCAACTTTCAAAAGTGTGAACAGAAAATATTCCAAAAGTCAGAAAAAAATTAATAAAAAAATCTGACAGTCTGTTTCCCAAGATTCATATGCAAAGGATTTTCATTTTCCACTTAAGAGATTTGAAAATATTTTATATATTTTTTTCAAATATATATATATATATTTTCAAAACAGTTGAAAAGTTGAAGGGCTCAGCTGCCCTTTCCTAATGGCTTTCTTCTGTGAAGATCACTTGACAGAGTCTGGAGAACACTGAAAAGTGAGCAAATTTATCTGTGTGTTCCTGCCTGAAAGGTGATATGATGGCTAGAGCCACAGCAGCCATGCTGCTGTATGAGGGAAAGTAGAGAAAACTACTAGACCATTCAGGTATGACCTAAATCAAATCCCTTATGATTATACAGTGGAAGTGAGAAATAGATTTAAGGGCCTAGATCTGATAGATAGAGTGCCTGATGAACTATGGAAGGAGGTTCGTGACATTGTACAGAAGACAGGGATCAAGACCATCCCCATGGAAAAGAAATGCAAAAAAGCAAAATGGCTGTCTGGGGAGGCCTTACAAATAGCTGTGAAAAGAAGAGAAGCGAAAAGCAAAGGAGAAAAGGAAAGATATAAACATCTAAATGCAGAGTTCCAAAGAATAGCAAGAAGAGATAAGAAAGCCTTCTTCAGTGATCAATGCAAAGAAATAGAGGAAAACAACAGAATGGGAAAGACTAGGGATCTCTTCAAGAAAATCAGAGATACCAAAGGAACATTTCATGCAAAGATGGGCACGATAAAGGACAGAGATGGTGTGGACCTAACAGAAGCAAAAGATATTAAGAAGAGGTGGCAAGAATACACAGAAGAACTGTACAAAAAAGAGCTTCAAGACCTAGATAATCATGATGATGTGATCACTGACCTAGAGCCAGACATCTTGGAATGTGAAGTCAAATGGGCCTTAGAAAGCATCACTACGAACAAAGCTAGTGGAGGTGATGGAATTCCAGTGGAGCTATTCCAAGTCCTGAATGATGATGCTGTGAAAGTGCTGCACTCAATATGCCAGCAAATTTGGAAAACTCAGCAGTGGCCACAAGATTGGAAAAGGTCAGTTTTCATCCCAATCCCAAAGAAAGGCAATGCCAAGGAGTGCTCAAACTACCGAACAATTGCACTCATCTCACACGCTAGTAAAGTAATGCTCAAAATTCTCCAAGCCAGACTTCAGCAATATGTGAACCGTGAACTTCCTGATGTTCAAGCTGGATTTAGAAAAGGCAGAGGAACCAGAGATCAAATTGCCAACATCCGCTGGATCATGGAAAAAGCAAGAGAGTTCCAGAAAAACATCTATTTCTGCTTTATTGACTATGCCAAAGCCTTTGACTGTGTGGATCACAATAAACTATGGAAAATTCTGAAAGAGATGGGAATACCAGACCACCTGATCTGCCTCTTAAGAAATCTGTATGCAGGTCAGGAAGCAACAGTTAGAACTGGTCATGGAACAACAGACTGGTTCCAAATAGGAAAAGGAGTACGTCAAGGCTGCATATTGTCACCATGTTTATTTAACTTATATGCAGAGTACATCATGAGGAATGCTGGACTGGAAGAAACAGAAGTTGGAATCAAGATTGCCGGGAGAAATGTCAATAACCTCAGATATGCAGATGACACCACTCTTATGGCAGAAAGTGAAGAGGGGCTAAGGAGCCTCTTGATGAAAGTGAAAGTGGAGAGTGAAAAGGTTGGCTTAAAGCTCAACATTCAGAAAACGAAGATCATGGCATCTGATCCCATCACTGCATGGGAAATAGATGGGGAAACAGTGGAAACAGTGTCAGACTTTGTTTTTCTGGGCTCCAAAATCACTGCAGATGGTGACTGCAGCCATGAAATTAAAAGACGCTTGCTCCTTGGAAGGAAAGTTATGACCAACCTAGATAGCATATTCAAAAGCAGAGACATTACTTTACCAACAAAGGTTCGCCTAGTCAAGGCTATAGTCTTTCCTGTGGTCATGTATGGATGTGAGAGCTGGACTGTGTAGAAGGCTGAGCGCCGAAGAATTGATGCTTTTGAACTGTGGTGTTGGAGAAGACTCTTGAGAGTCCCTTGGACTGCAAGAAGATCCAACCAGTCCATTTTGAAGGAGATCAATCCTGGAATTTCTTTAGAAGGAATGATGCTAAAGCTGAAACTCCAGTATTTTGGCCACCTCATGCGAAGAGTTGACTCATTGGAGAAGACTCTGATGCTGGGAGGGATTGAGGGCAGGAGGAGAAGGGGACGACAGAGGATGAGATGGCTGGATGGCATCACTGACTCGATGGATGCGAGTCTGAGTGACCTCCGGGAGCTGGTGATGGACAGGGAGGCCTGGCGTGCTGCGGTTCATGGGGTCGCAAAGAGTCGGACACGACTGAGCGACTGATCTGATCTGATTATTAAAAGGACTGCCCTGATACTTTTGAGCTGCTAAGCCAAGGTCTGATTTTTGCTGTTTTATTTGTTCTATTACTTACAGATTAAAATACTCCAGAATCTAACAACAGGTCGCAGACATTGCTGGTACACACAACAACAGCGCCTGACAAATGTTGTACCCTGTGTAGAGACATAGACTAGGGTGTGACATAGTGGCCAGACAGTGAAAATCCTAACAAACTCAGGCTAAATTCTGCAGGGTACTGGAATCCTGGAAAGCACACACTCTTTTTATTTTAAAACGCATGTGTGAAAGTATTAGTCACTCAGTCATGTCTGACTCTTTGCAACCCCATGGACTGTAGCCCACAAGGCTCCTCTGTCCATGGAATTCTCCAGGCAAGAATATTGGAGTGGGTAGCCATTCCCATCTCCAAGGGAACTTCCCAACCCAGGGATCAAACCCAGGTCTCCAGCATTGCACGAAGATTCTTTACTGTCTGAGTCACCAAGGAAGCCCATATTCAATCTTACAAGGAAACTAAGCCTATATTTTAAAATATACTTAAAAGCATGATATGCTCAATTTTCAAAATCTTAAACTAATCTGGAAAGGCAAATATGGAGAATGTATTCAAGGCTACACTTCAGAATGGAAACATTTTAATGCTCATAAATGCAGCCCAGAGGTCAGTGTTTGTTTTCCCCTCTCAATTTGCTGAAATTAATGGGCATATTTTGGCACATGAAGCAAAATAACAAACTTCCTAATTCTCTTTGTGAGAGCCATTCAGACTGTTAACAGGGAAAATGCTATTTTACAACCTGTAATTAGAGGAACTTCTCCCAGTCTGCACCAGCAGTACGGGGACCAATCACTATTGTTCCTTTGTAATAAGAAGAAAGAATCTTCTGAACCCCCCCCCCGAAACATACTCCAAATGAACACTGAGTCATCAGCAGAAGTCATGCTTCAGAATTCCTGCAGGTGGGTGTCAGGCAGTTGGCTGATGTCAGTTTCTTGTGAAACAATTGGGTGTGTGAGCTATTAGATGGCAGTGTAAGCTGATAGACTTTGATGCATTACGGTGTAACTGGCAGAAATCCTGATTTCCTTTGGTGATAGTCCTGAGAAGTAAGTGACTGCAGAGTCATCCTGAGTGTCGTCTTCCCACTGCCTGCCGGTCCCATCTACCATAGAGCTGGCTCTGGCTGGATGGGGGCCACCCCGGACTGTGGGAGCCACAGAGCAGGTCTGCATGCTTCATGCCTCAGTTTCTTCCCTTGTAAGTCACAAGGTAGCCCCTGGAGCGAACTCAGTGCCTCCTGTCACAGGCTATGTGTCAACTTCTCAACAGCCCAAGAGGCGTGCTCTGTATCCACCCAATCCATTGGCTTCCTTGTTATCTCTGCTTCTGTGCTCGTCCGACTCGTGGAATCACATCTACTCCCGCATATCTCGCTACAGGGAAGTCCTCAGATGTGAGGGGTCATCCAAGCTGTGCCCCTGACTTCACTGATCATAGGCAGGCCCTTCTGCCAGTCGGTCTCTTGGGAGTTAACAGGCCACACATCTAACCCATCATTCCTCATGGGACACTAGAGTATCACTAGAGTGACTCCCATGTGACAATCAGGGTGTGTAATTTCATTGGTTAGGATCCACCCTTAATCCACTCATGGTAGCTTGTCCTCTAGTCAGGAGGTAAATCCTCCAGGCCCTCAGAGACATCTCACAGTTCTCAGGAGGCTGAAGGCAAAGCGTGATGCAAAATTTAGACAAACCTGCATGTATTTTCTTGTACTCATGAAATTATATTCAAATAGCCTATCATGTTTGCAGATGAAATCAGCTGCATTGGTACAAGGGAGAGGTCCAGATGGCCAGGGAGGACAGGTGCCAGCCCGTGACCTAAAAAATGATACCTTAACTGTCATTGAAAAAGCAAGAGAGTTCAAAAAAAAAAAAAAACACATCTATTTCTGCTTTATTGACTATGCCAAAGCCGTTGACTGTGTGGATCACAATAAACTGTGGAAAATTCTGAAAGAGATGGGCATACCAGATGACCAGACCTGTCTCTTGAGAAACCTGTATGTGGGTCAGAAAGCAACAGTTAGAACTGGACATGGAACAACAGACTGGTTCCAAATAGGAAAAGGAGTATGTCAAGGCTGTATATTGTCACCCTGCTTATTTAACTTCTATGCAGAGTACATCATGAGAAACACTGGGCTGGAGGAAGCATAAGTAGAATCAAAATTGCCAGGAGAAATATCAATAACCTCAGATATGCAGATAATACCACCCTTATGGCAGAAAGTGAAGAAGAACTAAAAAGCCTCTTGATGAAAGTGAAAGAGGAGAGTGAAAAAGTTAGCTTAAAGCTCAATATTCAGAAAACTAAGATCATGGCATCTAGTCCCATCACTTCATGGCAGATAGATGGGGGAACAGTGGAAACAGTGGCTACTTTATTTTTGGGGGCTCCAAACTCACTGCAGATGGTGACTGCAGCCATGAAATTAAAAGACGCTTACTCCTTGGAAGGAAAGTTATGACCAACCTAGACAGCATATTAAAAAGCAGAGACATCACTTTGTCAACAAAGGTCCATCTAGTCAAGGCTATGGTTTTGCCAGTGGTCACATATGGATGTGAGAGTTGGACTATAAAGAAAGCTGAGCGCCGAAGAATTGATACTTTTGAACTATGGTGTTGGAGAAGACTCTTGAGAGTCCCTTGGACTGCAAGGAGATCCAACCAGTCCATCCTAAAGGAGATCAGTCCTGGGTGTTCATTGGAAGGACTGATGTTGAAGCTGAAACTCCAATACTTTGGCCACCTGATGCAAAGAGCTGACTCATTGGAAAAGACCCTGATGTTGGGAAAGATTGAGGTCAGGAGGATAAGGGGACAACAGAGGATGAGATGGTTGGATGGCATCACTGACTCAATGGACATGGGTTTGTGTGGACTCCAGGAATTGGTGATAAACAGGGAGGCCTGGCATGCTGCAGTTCATGGGGTAACAAAGAGTCAGACATAACTGAGTGACTGAACTGAACTGAACTAACTGTCTTAAACAAGGTATCATGTCTAATTGGGATGAAGGCAAACACTTGAGATTTGTTCCCCCAAAAGTGCCCAGTGTGACAAATCCTAAAGAAGAGAAAGGATGCTAGAGCAGCATAACAGGGCTCTCCCTGACCAAAGTGCAGACAAGCAAGGCATAGGAAAGGATAATCACCATGGTTGACTGAAGCACAGTCAATCTATAAAAAATCCATGAGCTCATAATAATTCTCTAAAATCCTGCCCTAAATCACCTCCCTTGGAACCAAGAGTTATAGCAAGTCTTTCCTATGAAAATTCAGTTAGGTAGGGTGTGGGGAGGGGAATGAAGTCCTCATGCATCTTTCCTATAGAATACATATTTGGGGTTACTAAATATCTCCAGCTGATAAGAAAAAAATACTTCTTTACAGAATAAGGCCAGCCAATAAACCAGAGGTGATAGGAAGAGAAAATCTCCTCTCACAGCCCCTGATGAATTAATTCAGGGTGCTTAGGTAAGACCAGGCTGGATACTCTCAGGGTTCCAAATATGCATCCCTATAGATTTCAGCTCCTAAACCAGAGAGTTATGTGAGCATCTGGAATGGCCAGGCAGCCCGAGGAACCCCAATGTGTCTCTGGGCTTAAATTACTCATCCAGAACCATCTCAGGGCTTTGGACCCTCATTTCCAGGAGACAGGAGATAAGGCGCCATTAAGCACAACAGGACAGTTAGTCCCAAGAGAGGGCAGGCGCTCTACAAGACCACCAACCTCACCTCTTCAAGAATATAATGAGAAAGGGAGGTGTGGGAAAGGTCAAGTTAGCTTA
Source organism: Tragelaphus eurycerus (assembly GCA_935064755.1). Taxonomy (NCBI): domain Eukaryota; kingdom Metazoa; phylum Chordata; class Mammalia; order Artiodactyla; family Bovidae; genus Tragelaphus; species Tragelaphus eurycerus. The sequence continues at coordinate 19,445,692 of CAKXYN010000002.1, read as the reverse complement.
AAATCAATAAAAGAAATCAAAAAGCAAAATCAAATCAGATCAGAAAGTCACATCAGATCTGACTCTGATCTGTATGAACCATATTTTAAAAACATCTTGAACACCATTGGAGACACTTTCCAATAGGTACAAGATAATGACAAAGAATGCTTATTAATTTTCTTACATGTGGAAAAATAGAATTGGTCTTGAAGGCAATGGCACCCCACTCCAGTACTCTTCCCTGGAAAATCCCATGGATGGAGGAGCCTGGTGGGCTGCAGTCCATGGGGTCGCTAAGAGTCGGACATGACTGAGTGACTTCACTTTCACTTTTCGCTTTCATGCATTGGAGAAGGAAATGGCAACCCACTCCAGTGTTCTTGCCTGGAAAATCCCAGGGACGGGGGAGCCTGGTGGGCTGCCGTCTTCAGGGTCGCACAGAGTTGGACACGACTGAAGTGACTTAGCAGCAGCAGGAAAAAGCTCTTAATTTTTAGAGGAGAACATTAATTAGTGTTAAATGCCACAATGTGTGTTATTTATTCTAAAATACCTCAGCTAAAAACAGCAGTTGTAGCAACATAACAAAATATTAACTATGAAAGCTAGGCAATGCATATATGAATATCCATTTTAATATCTGCTGTATATTTGAAGTATGAAGTGAAGTGAAGTCGCTCAGTCGTGTCCGACTCTTTGCGACCCCATGGACTGTAGCCTACCAGGCTCCTCCCTCCATGGGATTCTCTAGGCAAGAGTACTGGAGTGGGTTGCTATTTTCTTCTCCAGGGGATCTTCCTAACCCAGGGATCGAACCTGGGTCTTCTGAATTCCAGGCACACGCTTTAACCTCTAAGCCACTGAGATATTTCAAAATGAAAAACAAAACAAAACAAAAAAAAATAGAAAAAGATACATAACTCCTTAAGCCAGAGATGTGGTGGTTCTGTGCAGGGCAAGAGATTAGAGCTAGTGTATCACCAACAAGACAACAACGACATCTAGGCACATCCCTGGAAATAGGGTGTGCAGACCTAGGACAGTGGTCAATGGGAAAAGTACTCTGAGCAATGGGTGATGGACTATCTTTTTGCCCTTCTGAAATCCTGAACTTTATGGACCCACATCTTTGAGGAAAGAAGTTAGAGAGGCAAGAATCTATACCAAGAGAGTTTAAAAAGAAAGAAGGTTTGGGTTTGATATGTAGAAGAGTGTTCAGATCAGATCAGATCAGTCGCTCTATCGTGTCCGACTCTTTGCGACCCCATGAACTGCAGCACACCAGGCCTCCCTGTCCATCACCAACTCCCAGAGGTCACTCAGACTCACATCCATCGAGTCAGTGATGCCATCCAGCCATCTCATCCTCTGTCGTCCCCTTCTCCTCTTGCCCTCAATCCCTCCCAGCATCAGAGTCTTCTCCAATGAGTCAACTCTTCGCATGAGGTGGCCAAAATACTGGAGTTTCAGCTTTAGCATCATTCCTTCCAAAGACATCCCAGGGCTGATCTCCTTCAGAATGGACTGGTTGGATCTCCTTGCAGTCCAAGGGACTCTCAAGAGTCTTCTCCAACACCACAGTTCAAAAGCATCAATTCTTCGGCTTCACAGCCTTCTTCACAGTCCAGCTCTCACATCCATACATGACCACAGGAAAGACCATAGCCTTGACTAGGCGAAACTTTGTTGGCAAAGTGATGTCTCTGCTTTTGAATATGCTATCTAGGTTGGTCATAACTTTCCTTCCAAGGACTAAGCGTCTTTTAATTTCATGGCTGCAGTCACCATCTGCAGTGATTTTGGAGCCCAGAAAAATCAAGTCTGACACTGTTTCCATTGTTTCTCCATCTATTTCCCATGTAGTGATGGGACCAGATGCCATGATCTTCGTTTTCTAAATGTTGAGCTTTAAGCCAACCTTTTCACTCTCCACTTTCACTTTCATCAAGAGGCTGTTTAGTTCCTCTTCACTTTCTGCCATAAGGGTGGTGTCATCTGCATATCTGAGGTTATTGATATTTCTCCCAGCAGTCTTGATCCCAACTTGTGTTTCTTCCAGCCCAGCATTTCTCATGATGTACTCTGCATATAAGTTAAATAAACATGGTGACAATATGCAGCCTTGACGTACTCCTTTTCCTATTTGGAACCAGTCTGTTGTTCCATGACCAGTTCTAACTGTTGCTTCCTGACCTGCATACAGATTTCTCAAGAGGCAGGTCAGGTGGTCTGGTATTCCCATCTCTTTCAGAATTTTCCACAGTTTATTGTGATCTACACAGTCAAAGGCTTTGGCATAGTCAATAAAGCAGAAATAGATGTTTTTCTGGAACTCTCTTACTTTTTCCATGATCCAGAGGATGTTGGCAATTTGATCTCTGGTTCCTCTGACATGCAAATAGCCCGAAAGGAGGTACCCAGGTTATTGAGGAACTTTCTGCATACCAACCGCCCAGCCTAGAAGACACAGCCCCACCTAGTTTCTGGAGGAACTGGAAGAACATCATCCAAGCAGAATCTCTCCATTATTGGAAGGGGAGATGCCAGAGGAAATAGAGAAACTCAGCTCATTCTTGAAGAAAAAGTGAGAGGAGGATATTCAGGCATGTGTGTGTATGGGCATGTGTGTATGCGGGGGTGTGTGTGTGTGCCTTCTTATTGCTTTTGTGTTTTTAATTCCTTGATTTCTACTCTTAGCTTTTTTATCTTCTTACTTCTGCTTGCTCTGTGTTTATTCTGAATTTTTCAAGGTTCTTGAGGTGGTAGCTCAAAATAATGATCTGCGACTTCTAATGAGAAATTTCCCTGTATGTGCTTTTTTAGCTGCCTCTAACAGCTAAATATCAAAATGAAAATTTTGATAATTTTCATTTGCATTTAGTCCAAAATATTCGGAAGTTTCTCTGGAGCAAAGTCCAACCAAAATTCATGGATTATTTGGAAGTGTGTCATTTACTCTCCATCTATTTGAGGATTTTTCATCCCTCTTTCTGCTATTCACTTCTAGTTTACTTCCTTTTCTGTGTGAGAACATGCTTTGTGTGATTTATATTCTTTTAAATTCTTTTAAATTTAAGGCTGATAATGTGGTCTATCTTTATGAATGCTTCATGTGAGCTTGAGAGGAGTGTGTATTCTAGTGTTGAGCACGGAACTCTCTAAATTTCAATTAGACCAAGTTGATTGATACTGTTTTACAAATATTACATTACAGACATTGGTTACCTTACTCCACAACTGAGCAGAGTCAGAGTAACTGATTCAAATTTTAATCACATCTGATATGTATCTTCACAGCAATGTTTAGACTAGCGTTTGGCCAATAAATATTTGGCCACAGCAATGTTTAGACTAGTGTTTCGCCTCGCTGGCGGCGACCGGCACACACACTAAGAGCGCGGCCGAGAGGAGCTACCCCACAACGGAGGAAGGACTGCGGTGAGGACCGGCACACTAAGCACGGCCGAGAGGAGCTACCATACGACCGAGGTCAGGAAGGGCGGCGGTGAGGAGAGACCCCTCGTCCAAGGTAAGGTGCGATGGCTGTGCTTTGCTGGAGCAGCCGGGAAGAGATACCCCACGCCCAAGGTAAGAGAAACCCAAGCAAGACGGTAGGTCTTGCAAGAGGGCATCAGAGGGCAAACACACTGAAACCATACTCACAGAAAACTAGTCAATCTAACCACACCAGGACCACAGCCTTGTCTAACTCAATGAAACTAAGCCATGCCTGTGGGGCAACCCAGGATGGGCGGGTCATGGTGGAGAGATCTGACAGGGTGTGGTCCGCTGGAGAAGGGAATGGCAAACCACTTCAGTATTCTTGCCCTGAGAACCCCATGAACAGTATGAAAAGGCAAAATGATAGGATACTGAAAGAGAAACTCCCCAGGTCAGTAGGGGCCCAATATGCTACTGGAGATCAGTGGAGAAATAACTCCAGAAAGAATGAAGGGATGGAGCCAAAGCAAAAAGAATACCCAGCTGTGGATGTGTCTGGTGATAGAAGCAAAGTCCGATGCTGTAAAGAGCAATATTGCATAGGAACCTGGAATGTCAGGTCCATGCTGCTGCTGCTGCTAAGTCGCTTCAGTTGTGTCGAACTCTGTGCGACCCCATAGACGGAAGCTCACCAGGCTCCCCTGTCCCTGGGATTCTCCAGGCAAGAACACTGGAGTGGGTTGCCATTTCCTTCTCCAATGCATGAAAGTGAAAAGTGAAAGTGAAGCCGCTCAGTCGTGCCCGACTCTTAGCGACCCCATGGACTGGAGCCTACCAGGCTCCTCCGTCCATGGGATTTTCCAGCCAAAAGTACTGGGGTGGGGTGCCATTGCCTTCCCTGGTCAGGTCCATGAATCAAGGCAAATTGGAAGTGGACAAACAAGAGATGGCAAGAGTGAATGTCGACATTCTAGGAATTAGCGAACTAAAATGGACTGGAATGGGTGAATTTAACTCAGAGGACCATTATATCTACTACTGCAGGCAGGAATCCCTCAGAAGAAATGGAGTGGCCATCATGATCAACAAAAGACTCCGAAATGCAGTACTTGGATGCAATCTCAAAAACGACAGAATGATCTCTGTTCGTTTCCAAGGCAAACCATTCAATGTCACAGTAATCCAAGTCTATGCCCCAACCAGTAACGCTGAAGAAGCTGAAGTTGAACGGTTCTATGAAGACCTACAAGACCTTTTAGAACTAACACCCAAAAAAGATGTCCTTTTCATTATAGGGGACTGGAATGCAAAAGTAAGAAGTCAAGAAACACTTGGAGTAACAGGCAAATTTGGCCTTGGAATACGGAATGAAGCAGGGCAAAGACTAACAGAGTTTTGCCAAGAAAATGCACTGGTCATGGCAAATACCCTCTTCCAACAACACAAGAGAAGACTCTATACATGGACATCACCAGATGGTCAACACCGAAATCAGATCGATTATATTCTTTGCAGCCAAAGATGGAGAAGCTCTATACAATCAGCAAAAACAAGACCAGGAGCTGACTGTGGCTCAGACCATGAACTCCTTATTGCCAAATTCAGACTGAAATTGAAGAAAGTAGGGAAAACCACTAGACCATTCAGGTATGACCTAAATCAAATCCCTTATGATTATACAGTCGAAGTGAGAAATAGATTTCAGGGCCTAGATCTGATAGATAGAGTGCCTGATGAACTATGGAATGAGGTTCGTGACATTGTACAGGAGACAGGGATCAAAACCATCCCCATGGAAAAGAAATGCAAAAAAGCAAAATGGCTGTCTGGGGAGGCCTTACAAATAGCTGTGAAAAGAAGAGAAGCGAAAAGCAAAGGAGAAAAGGAAAGATATAAACATCTGAATGTAGAGTTCCAAAGAAGAGCAAGAAGAGATAAGAAAGCCTTCTTTAGCGATCAATGCAAAGAAATAGAGGAAAACAACAGAATGGGAAAGACTAGGGATCTCGTCAAGATAATCAAAGATACCAAAAGAACATTTCATGCAAAGATGGGCTCGATAAAGGACAGAAATGGAATGGACCTAAAGAGAAGCGGAAGATATTAAGAAGAGATGGCAAGAATACACAGAAGAACTATACAAAAAAGATCCTCACAACCCAGATAATCATGATGGTGTGATCACTGACCTAAAGCCAGACATCCTGGAATGTGAAGTCAAGTGGGCCTTAGAAAGCATCACTATGAACAAAGCTAGTGGAGGTGATGCAATTCCAGTGGAGCTATTCCAAATCCTGAAAGATGATGCTGTGAAAGTGCTGCACTCAATATGCCAGCAAATTTGGAAAACTCAGCAGTGGCCACAAGATTGGAAAAGGTCAGTTTTCATCCCAATCCCAAAGAAAGGCAATGCCAAAGAATGCTCAAACTACCGCACAATTGCACTCATCTCACACGCTAGTTAAGTAATACTCAAAATTCTCCAAGCCAGGCTTCAGCAATATGTGAACCGTGAACTTCCTGATGTTCAAGCTGGTTTTAGAAAAGGCAGAGGAACCAGAAATCAAATTGCCAACATCTGCTGGATCATGGAAAAAGCAAGAGAGTTCCAGAAAAACATCTATTTCTGCTTTATTGACTATGCCAAAGCCTTTGACTGTGTAGATCACAATCAACTGTGGAAAATTCTGAAAGAGATGGGAATATCAGACCACCTGATCTGCCTCTTGAGAAATCTGTATGCAGGTCAGGAAGCAACAGTTAGAACTGGTCATGGAACAACAGACTGGTTCCAAATAGGAAAAGGAGTACGTCAAGGCTGTATATTGTCACCATGTTTATTTAACTTATATGCAGAGTACATCATGAGAAATGCTAGACTGGAAGAAACACAAGTTGGGATCAAGACTGCTGGGAGAAATATCAATAACCTCAGATATGCAGATGACACCACCCTTATGGCAGAAAGTGAAGAGGAACTAAACAGCCTCTTGATGAAAGTGAAAGTGGAGAGTGAAAAGGTTGGCTTAAGGCTCAACATTCAGAAAACGAAGATCATGGCATCTGGTCCCATCACTACACGGGAAATAGATGGGGAAACAGTGGAAACAGTGTCAGACTTGATTTTTCTGGGCTCCAAAATCACTGCAGATGGTGACTGCAGCCATGAAATTAAAAGACGCTTAGTCCTTGGAAGGAAAGTTATGACCAACCTAGATAGCATATTCAAAAGCAGAGACATCACTTTGCCAACAAAGTTTCGCCTAGTCAAGGCTATGGTCTTTCCTGTGGTCATGTATGGATGTGAGAGCTGGACTGTGAAGAAGGCTGTGAAGCCGAAGAATTGATGCTTTTGAACTGTGGTGTTGGAGAAGACTCTTGAGAGTCCCTTGGACTGCAGGGAGATCCAACCAGTCCATTCTGAAGGAGATCAGCCCTGGGATTTCTTTGGAAGGAATGATGCTAAAGCTGAAGCTCCAGTATTTTGGCCACCTCATGCGAAGAGTTGACTCATTGGAGAAGATTCTGATGCTGGGAGGGATTGAGGGCAGGAGGAGAAGGGGACGACAGAGGATGAGATGGCTGGATGGCATCACTGACTCAATGGATGTGAGTCTGAGTGACCTCTGGGAGTTGGTGATGGACAGGGAGGCCTGGTGTGCTGCAGTTCATGGGGTCGCAAAGAGTCAGACACAACTGAGTGACTGATCTGATCTTTGGCCAATAAACTGGGCACCATAGCCTAGACAAGTTGACATAAACTAACCATCACAAATCTATCTCTTGTCAATTTGGTACCCTTATACATCTCCTTAAACCATACTTACTGCGATAGCCAAATACCACAGACTAGGTGACTTATAAACAATAGAAATATATTTCTCATAATTATGGGGGCTGGAAGTCCTAGATCAAAGCAGCAGCACAGTCATGTTCTCGTGAAGGCCTTCTCCTGGTCCACAGCCAGCACCTTCTCACCATGTCCTGTTGTGGTGGAAAAGACAAGGACCCCCCTGGGGTCTCTTTTATATGAGCACTCATCCCATTCATGAGGACTCCAGCCTCATGACCTAATCACCTTCCAAAGGCCCCACCTCCAAGTGTCCTCACCTTGGGGATTGAGATTTCAGTATATGAATTTTGGAGGGTCACAAACATTCAGTTCATAGCAGGCAAATACCCATAAGTGTGGTTTCTAGCTTGCATGGTTCTTGTATATTCAATTTTAAAACAAACAAAAAACCCTGCCAAAGGAATTTCCAGAGTGGCTATACAATTTACATTCCCACCAATGATGTGTGAGAGATCCATAATAGAGTATTCCTTTCCTACTACATAAAATTGGAAAAGCAGTCAAATAATCTATTCAAAAGGTATTTTCCCAGTGATTTCAATGCTTTGACCCCTTAGTCACCTGTCAACCTTCTAATAGGAAGGAAATATAGGTGAACTCCCTGTTGTGAAGCCGGGACATCACCTCCTTCCCCCACTTATGCCTGATGGGCTGTGACACGGATGCAGATGGGATTGACAGATGAGCAAGATTGCCATCACCCAAGACACTCTGCAGCTGGTCCTTTCTCCTCACATAGGAAGTTCAAGAGCCCTTAGAAGCCAAATACAGGCATGTGCAATTACATGGCACACCATCAACTGGCTTCTTCCCCACTTTTCAGATGGGAAAAGTGGAGAAGAAGGGGATGGTAAGGGGATGTCAACCACAAGTTGGCATTGCCATGGTTGTTTGCCATCTGCCTCTACAAGGATTGTCGTGTGCTACTGAAGCTGCTGACCTTCAACACCCTGTGAAGGAGTTCAGAGTGGAGAGCAGAGGTGAGGCACTCTGTGTTCCCAGAAAACTGGCAGGACATGTCTTCAGACAGATATTCTTAGGAGCTGATTTTATGAGCCCAGTTCTTATATCTTCTCACATCCGGAGAAGCACTAAAATCCTTCACATAACAACTAATCCTTGTCACTAGCAGAAACTTCATAAGACCAACAGAAACTTTCTAAAAAATAAATGTGCTTGATTGCATGTGCTCCCCCTTTACCAAAATCACATATATACTATCCTCCCCCCATTACCTCCTGGAACAGTTTCTCAGAGCTATCTGAGGTGCTATCTCCCAGACTACCATCTTCATATTGGCCCAAATAAAACGTAACTTGCAACTCTCATGTCGTGCTTTTTTTTTTAATCAACAGGGACTTTCATAAGGTCACACAGCAAGTTAGTGGAAGAATCAAGACCAAAATTCCTTTTGAGCACTGCCACGTATGGATGGCAATTTTGGCCAATTCGGCAAGAATTTCTGGTGATGAAGACTGACTAAATGTGCAAGACTCGGGAAATGGAGACAAGGAGTCAGGTAAGTCAAGGTGCCACACTTCCGTCTATATTTTCTAGATGTGTTTATTCAGTCAACATGTGTGGATTCCCTTCTATCTTAAGCATAATCCTACCACTGAAGAACATTCTGTCCTGCAAATTTTAAGTGAAGTGAAATCGTTCAGTCGTGTTCAATCTTTGTGACCCCATGGGCTGTAATCTACCAGGCTCCTCTGTCCATGGGATTTTCCAGGCAAGAGTACTGGAGTGGGTTGCCATTTCCTTCTCCACAAGTCAATAATATCTTCTGCTGTGGTCACCAGCCTGTTGCTGTTTTAGGGAAGGTTGGAGATTTCTGCTTTAAAGACATCATAGCTGTCATGATGATTAATCATTAGCAAATATTTTTGCCAAGCATTACAAGGGGGAAGTCATGTCCCCAAACACCACAGATGTAGGTCCTCTGCAGTGAATGAACCAAAGCAGCAACCGTTGCTCTTCAGGATGCAATCAGCTAGTTCTTGAGAGGGGGACCCATTGGATAATCTGTGTCCCTCACATCATCCCTTCTAGGGAGACTGTCTAAACATTTGCAGACATTTAGAATGCACATATGGCACACCAATCTCATTAGGCATTTACATAGGTGTTATGAGCTGAAATGTGTCTTTAAAATTCATATGTTGGAGTCCCAACTCCCAGGACCTCAGAATGTGATCATATTGGGAGACTTTAAAGAAGTAATTAGGGTAAAATGAGGTCATATAGCCCTAGTCCATTATGACTGGTGTTCTTATCAAAAGAAATGATTAGGACACAGACACACACAGAGGGAAGACCATCTGGAGACACAGGGGAAAGACAGCCATCTACACACCTAAGAGAGATGCCTCCTCGGAAGGATCAGCTGTGCCAGCACCTTGACCTGAGACTTCCAGCCTGCAGGATTGTGAGAAGATAAATCTCTGTTTTTAAGCCACTTTTTTTACAGTGGCCCAAGCAGACTAAGGGCTTCCCAGGTGGCTCAGTGGTTAAAGAATCTACCGGCAATGCAGGAGACACAGGAGACATTGGTTTGATCCCTGGGTCAGGAAGATCCTCTGGAGGAGGAAATGGCAACCCACTCCAGTTTTCTTGCCTGGAGAATCCATGGACAGAGGACCTTGGGGGTCACAAACTGTAAGACACAACTGAAGGGACTGAGCAGACACTCACGCAAGCAGATTAATGCAGAGGCTCCCTCATTCAATCCACACTGGTGCTCAGGGGTGGACCCTTAGGGGAGAAAGCCAGGCTGTCATGATATGGTGACCTCTTGAATATTCTAAGCAGTTTGGCCTTCTAGGCATAATTCTATTTGCTTGTGGGGAACAACTGAAAGAGTTAGAACAGCTTTCAAAGCCCAGTTTGGAACACAAATAGCTGATTTATATAATTAGCCTATGTTCAATTACATGGCACACCATTCAGTGGCTTCTTCATGAGCCAGACTGGTGCCACCTGATTCTTATAAACAGATCAAGTTGTTAAATAACAAGTAATTGCAGAAAGCACATAATATTCTCTCTGGGCAATTCAGACTACCCACGTTTAATCTGGCTTCTGTACTGCTTGGCAGAGTCAGAAAAAGGTGTAGTGAGGCTATCAAAATGATGTGCTGAGTAGCTTGGGTTAAATTCAAGGGGATATACGAACGGCTTTGTGGTCGAGTTAAAATGCAGATGCAGCAGTGAATGATAAGAATGCATTTTCACCATGGTGTTACTCTCCTTCAGAGGAATCCATTATTCTTAAATTACACACTGAAAACTATTTGCAGCAGATATTATAACAACCATGAACAACTTATTATATAAAGAGCTCATGCAAAATTAAGAAAAATATGAAAACTCAAATATTTAAGTTGTCAAAGAATGTGAAAAGTCATGTCCCAAGGAAAATACAAATGACTGATGCATATGTGACAAAAATCAAATTTCACTAGTAAGCAAAGAAATGGAAAATAAAGCCAGGAAGAGATGCCTTTTGGTCATCCATATATTTGCTCTTACCCTTCTGGAAACCCCACTGAATGGCCTCTTAGAAGCCTAGAAAATACACCCATGGGAGCAAAGGAAAGAGGAAAGTTGTCCCATCTATGGATGACTTGAGACAGGCTAAGGATGGAGATGGGCATGTGTGGATGGATGAACAGAGCAAGGGTGTTCACAGTCCAGAACATTCTAGAAGTCTTCACTGATGCCCAGAGCTCAAGGTCATCGGGAATAGTAGAGACTGGGAGTGGGAGTGACACGGACAGCCAGCACTGAAGCTGTGCTGGAGCAGCTGCAGTTCTGGCCCCTGGAAATTCCCCTCACCCTGTCCAGACAACAGGCACTTGTACAGGCTGCTCGCCTGAAAGGCAAAATCAAAGAGTTCTTCCCTGGAGAAACAGAGATTTCCAGAGTGGTGCTGCTACCCAGAATCGGCCCCATCCCTCCTGGAATGTGGGCCCATAACATGTCCTGCCTGCTGGCCTGGGCCCACATCATCACAGTGTGTGATGGAGAGGGCACTGCCAAAGGGACCGAGTGAGGCCACTCCGGGCTCAATGGAGGGAGGAGTCGGAATGTCCACAGCAGGGAGAATGAAGAGAAGGGAGAATCCACAGAAAAGCTGACCCAGAAGAGGGGATCATTCTGCAACAGAAGAGCTCCTTTATAAAGGTTTTGAGTTTGTATTTTCAGAGTTATTCAGGAAGATGTGACAAACATATAAAAAGAGAATACTGCAACAAAGGAAACTTTTAGAAATGAAATCAACTGTTTCAATAAAATACGAACCTAAAAGACCAAATAGAAAATGTGAATGAAAAGTTAAAAAGAGACAGAAGATCAATGCAGGATGGCCATAATTGGACTAAAAGGGAGGGTCTGGTTGATCAATGAAACAACACAAAGTCTTCAGTTTCAGAAGCCACCAAGAGTGCACAGTGATTGAAACAGATCACATATTTAGCCCCTTTAAAAAAAAAAAAAAAAGTGTGAGAATGTCAAGAATAAAGAAAAGATTCTAGAAGCTTCCATAGGAAAAAAGCAGCTCACCTACAAAGGAACCAGAGCCCAAGGCCATCAGAGCGTTCACAAGTTATTCCAGATTCCAAGTAAGTTTCAACCTGGAACTTTGTAGCCACACCACTCATCAAGTCTGAGGACCCACTGCAGGGTTTCAACACATGTAGAAGCTTCAGAAATACACTTGTTTTTATCTTTTATGGGAAATTGTTTGAAAAATGTGCTGTAGCAATAGAAGAAAAGCCCAGGGATCTCAGTTGCTCCTGGCTGTATCCCTAAGTCTGTAAGAGGTGAGGGGTTCAGGAAGGGCTGGTGCTGATTCTGGGGGAGGGGCTGTGTGGGGAAAGCTAGCTGAGGGTGACATGTGTGTGACCTGCTTTGGGAAAGCATACTACTCCTTATCCAGTATGAAAAAAAAAAAATCTCCAGGGGTGTGGAAAAAGCCAGACTGCATTAGTTGTTAGGGCTGCTGTTACAAAGAAGCTGCTGGGCTTCTTAAACAGAAGTTTATTCTCTCACAGTGCTGGAGGCTGGAAGTCTGAGATCAAGGTGTCGGCAGGGCTGGTTTCTCCCAAGGCCTCTCTCCTTGGCGTGAAAATGGCTGTCTTCTCTCTGTGTCCTCGCTTAGTAGTTTATCTGCGTGTTTCTGGGTTCAAACCTCCTCTTCTCATAAAGACACCAGTCATATGGGATTATGGCCCAGCCACATGACTTCATTTTATCCCACCCTCCCCCTTTTTTTTTTTTTTTTTTTCCAGCCACATCTTTAAAGACGCTCTCTCCAAATATAATCACATTCTGAAGTTCTAGGGGTCAGGACTTCAACATATGGATTTGGGGGAACACAGTGCAGCCCATAACATGCACCAAAATGTTACCACAGGAAAGAACAGAATGTACAAACCACACTGAAACATGGCCTGACTTCACAGGGCAGATGGAGTGAGAGAAATGAGAGCTCATTTGGCCGCTGAATACCCGAATGTCTGTATTTTAGAGCACGTGCCCACCATGTTTGTGAGCTTCACGGGGTTTGGAATTTGGGTTTGCAGCTCAGTTGGTGAAGACAGGGTCTTGTCTCTCCTTCCATGAACACCTGCCCCCGGCTGCCTCCACCAGCCCCCACAGGGATCTTGCAGATCTGGCCACCATCTGCTCTCCCCGTGGCCCACAGTTTCTGATAACAGCATGGCTTCCTATCTGGCAGGCAGCACACGCTGCCCCCCTCACCCAACACACACACACACAGCCCCTGGGAGCTTGGTGCAGCTCCTCTGGTCCAGAGCATGACCAGAGGGCAGCCAACCAAGCCTGCACTACTCCTAGCCTGGCTGGAACCCAGTGACTTACAGATTCGGCAGCCGCTAGAAATCACTCTGTGTTCATATCTCCCGGTGCCTGGGAGTTTGCATGGCTATCCCCCAAGTCCCACAGTGGCAGAAGGGGAGACTGTGACACTTGGCATTCCTCCCGCAGCTGGCAGGTGAGGAATTTAATAAGGGACCACCTTAGGCTCTCACTGCCTTGAGCAGCCAGGTTTTCCTGCTGCAGTGTGGCAAGAGGATTCTAGAACATAAGCTCTGTGAGGGCAGAGATTTTTGTTTGATTCACCAATATACAACCATAGAATGGGCCAGTGCCTGGCACACAGTAGGTGCCCAATAAATGTTTTGATGCATAAATTGATAAATCGACCTTTGGAATTAGGTCCCACTGTCAGCAGGTTCCTTTTGGTAACATGTAAAAAAGTCTTGGAGCAGGCTGGGAGTAAGCCTACATTTGGAAGGAATTATCCACATCTGGCCCATAAGTTTTGGCTCATCAGTAAAATTCGGTTTCCGGTGATTTTGTGAACTTCCACTTGAGGTGTGGATGGCTTGGTGGTCTAAAAAGAAGCTTATTTGTAGCACAGGAGGGGAAATGACTCTTCCTCTCACCAGCACCCCACCCCCAAGCTGTCTATGAGTTTGGATGTTTGACCTGAGAAATACCGCCACACCCCCACACCCCTCTGAGAACCCAGGTTTTCTGCCTCCTTTTCCTCTTGGGATGGAGGGAGGGCCACAGCAGGAGAAAGAAAAGAAAGGGGAGGGTCTGGAGGGAGAGGCTTGCTGGAGGCCCTGACCCCTGGGCACCACAGAATGTTGGAGAAGGCCTTTGTCTCACCACGCCCCAGCCAGCTCTGCATGAAAGTCTATTTTGTGTTCTCAGTGTGGTGGCTTGTTTGAATCAACCCATTGGCTTGGAAGGTCAAAGACGTGGTGAATTTTATGTCCTGGTCAATATGACCAACACAAGGGTGCCCAGGACAGGACCCCAGGAGAAGCAGGAGACCAGGACAAGGCCCTTCTGGGGCCCTGTCTGCTGCCACTGGGGGCTCCCTCTCATGTCTGCCATGCTCCCCTAGGAGCCCAAAAGCTGAGCAACCTGTTTGCCTGAAGCCACCAGGTGCCCCCCACCAGAGCAGGCAGGCAGAGCCAGTCACTTGACACAAGCTATTTCATTTTAAGTCTTGCCCGACGCCCATGTGGGAAGCCCAGGCCTGACCTGGAGAGGAACCTTGGGGCTTCCACAGGCCGCGGAATTCGTGGTTTTGTCAAATAAAAAACAAAACCCAACTTAATAAGGGGAGACCTTATTCCACAGTTATCACAATAGGAGAGATGCTCCGATCACAAGGTCTGCAACAACTCAGCAGGGTGAGCAGCAAGGGTTTCTTGCCCAGAAAGAGGGAAACAGGCTGGAAGAATGGGGGTGTGATGGGAGGGGCAGGTCAGAGGATGTTTTCCTGAAGCCATCCTGTGTGCCATGGGAGCCCCTCTGGCTCCTGGGTTACACATGAATATCTATTTTTTTTTTTTTGGTCATTTATTAACTAGTTCTTCTGCATTTAAGAAATACCTACCTGGATCATTTTTCTTTTAATTAAGAAAATCAAGGTAATTTCTCTTAAAAGGAGTCCAACCTCGTAGGTGAATGTGTGGCAAGCTTCCTGCAGCCTCCACTGTACTGGAAAGGATTAAGCGAAGTGACAAGCTGAGTGCGAGTTTCAGTTCATTAGCCATTTCTGCACATTCTTTTCATGTGAGCAAAATTCCAGATAAAAGTAACGCAGTGGTAGCTCTGCAGCCTGCTGTTGCTGGGGGCACAACAGCACCATGGGCTCCTGCCAGCACTCCCTGATGGTTGCATGTGTTATGGGGAGCCCTGTCTCCAGCCCCCCAGAAAGAATGCCACCTGGAGCCAGGGTTAGCCCTGCTCTCCCTCCACCTCTCAGAGTGAGTGCAGAAGGGAGGGGGCCCAGGCCCCCCTGAGGGTTCTGCAGGCTCCTGTCAGCTCATGCTTCACAGACAGTGAACTGTATGCCATCAAGTCCAAAAGTTCACTCAGATATGTTTCCTTTTCGACCACAAAGCAAATTAGTAATCTCACTCATATCCTCTTGGAAAATACAAGATTCCGTTTTTTTGGTTCCACCTCTCCTATTCCCTCTCCAGGCCACTGTTGTCAGAAATAGGACTCCTGATCACACCTCCTCATGAGAACATCCATCCCCCTGATGCATCTCAGAGCCAGCTGCCCCGTACATGATGCCATAACGTGGTCCAGAAGACGTTCCGTCTGTGATGAGGTCCCTGTCAGCATCCTCACCTTCACCCTACCTGGGCAGTTAGGAGCTGGTAGAGAGGCCTCAGGACTAAATGGAGGATCCTCAAAATTAAGAAATAATCACTGACCAGTCTAGACCAGCATCTGTAACTGAGCAGTCAGGAGGCCCTGGGTTAAGTCTCATTTGGGGGGACCTCTGGGTCCCATCCGTCGAGTGCATGACTAATTGATGTCTGGATATCTCACAAGAGATTTATGACAGTCATGTGCCTGTTAATGCTGTAGTTCAAGTGCCAAGATTTGATTTTTTGTATGATTGAATTACTTCATTCAGTTTCTCTTACAGCAATGAAGATGATAATTAATGAATCTGAATTTTTGAAATCTGGTTTTTATATTATTATCTCTTTCCTATGAAGATACAAGACAGAATATTTATTGCCAATGATACAGTAAAACCTTAACTATGGCACTATATTGATTGTCTAATTCTATTCTATTGTGATGCTTATCATCTCTTATGTTTTATCAGCTAGATGACTGAGGCAATTTTCTTCTCATTTCTGTGATGAGATTTTTATTATTCAGAATTACAACACAGAAATTGGAATGTTTATTTTGAATGAGATGCAATTTTTTCTTCCAGAATTTATTTAGAATGTTTCATAACACATTTTAAACTCTAATTTGAAAAGAAATTTCTGTCGGCAACTACCCTGTAGAGACACCCAAATTGGTATTGACAGAAAAAGAAAAAACAGATATAACTTTATCAGTTAGAAAAAAATGTGAATGATAAAATTCACATTTGTCATTCTTTTCCAGAAAGCAACACATGTAAATTTTTTAAAAATAAGAGTAGTCATACTTATGTAATGAATCTTGAAATATATGGGGAAAAGATGAAGGAAAATAAAGAATCTCAAATTCTACCAGCCAGAGAGAATCAATCTTAACATACTGGTGTATTTCCTTCCAGTCTTTCTTCTAGAAAATAAACTTATAATATTAACTGTGCAATCTACTACACAAGATTATGTCATAGTTCGGCAACTTTCCCCCAGAGGTGAAAATTTAGGTGGTTTCAAATATTTTGCTATTAAAAGATGACACACCTTCTGGTGGGTATGCTGTGGTATACCCACCAGTGCGTATAACACTGTGATTTTAATTTGCTTTTCCCAGATGTCTAGGGAAACAGATATATGTCACACATCTATTGGACATTTTGATGGTCTCCTTTGTAAAGTATCTGCTCAAATGACTTGCTATTTTTCTGTTATGCTGTTTGTTTTATTAGTTTATAGTATTTCTAAGTACGTTATTTTGTGTATGTTTCACAATAGTTTCTCTGGACATTACACTGTGTATATATTACTTATCACAGCATACTGTCATTGATATCATTTCTTTGTGCCAGATCTTTGTTGCAGCATGAGAAATACTTTGTTGCAGCATGAGAACCCTTAGTTGGCAGCACTGGGGAACTAGTTTCCTGCTGCTGCTGCTAAGTTGCTTCAGTCGTGTCCCACTCTGTGCGACCCCAGAGACAGCAGCCCATCTCTGGGATTCTCCAGGCAAAAACACAGGGATCAAACTCAAGTCTCCTGCATTGCAGGTGCAGAGTCTTAGCCCACTGGATCACCAGGGAAGTCTCCATCTTTTTTTAAATTGTTGTAAAAGACACATAACATAAAATTTACTGTCATCATGACGTTCCAGTGTACAATAGTGTTAACTATATACATAATATCATTGTTATGCAATAGATTGCTAGAACATTTTGATCCTGTAAAGCCAACTCTATACCCACCTAACAACTCTCTTTCCCCTCCACTCCACCAGCCCCTGGCAATAGCCATTCTACTCTCTGTTTCTATGAGTTTGACTATTTTAGATTCTGCATGTGAGATCATGGTATTTATCTTCCTGTGTCTGGCTTATTTCAGTCATCATAATGTCCTCAAGGTTCATTCATGGTGCAGCTTGTGTCAAATTTTCCTTCTTTTTATTTATTTTTTATTTTTTTTAATTTTTATGGGTTAAGTGGCTTTATTAGAGAAAGCCAAGATTACAGAGGACTTAGGAGTTAGCATTAGGGCCCTTCTTCTTGCCAAAGGTGGGCACAACATTGACAAAGCACCAGTTGTACTGCATAGGCCTCTTGGCTCTGCCCGTCTTCTTCTTCTTCTTCTCTTGCATGGCCACCTTGGGAGTCTGACCTCTCGCTTTCCCAGCACGGGCCAGGGAACCATGGACTTTACCTCCAAGCATGCAGCCGGCTACTTCCAGAGTGCTCAGAGCCTCCACCCCACACTGGCCCAGAGTAGCCTCATCCTCTAGGGGCGTGCCAGCCAGGAGCAGGACTTGATCTTCTGGAGCAATGCCCTCCAACGAAGCCACATGAGCCTTGATTTGGGTGACCATCTCCTGGCCGTTCACCTCGAGAGTGTGTAGCTCCTGGGCGCGGACAAAAAGCTGCATGTTGGCGACTAGATCGCGGACACCGCTGCCGCTATCACGAAGAAGGAGTCAAGAAAGAGGAAGAAGCGAGGAAGCGCACGTACTCTCCACCTGCTGCGTGCGACGTCACTCAAATTTTCCTTCTTTTTAAAGGCTAAATAATAGTCCATCAAAGTGTGTGTGTGTGTGTGTGTATATATATGTATATATACATATATATATATAATATATTCCTAATCAATTTATTGATCAATAGATATTTAGGTTGCTTCCACTTCTTGGCTATTGTGAACAATCCCAGAAAGACATGGGTGTACAAACATCAGTTGTGTCCAATTCTTTGCAACCCCATGGATTGCAGCACGTCAGGCTTCCCTATCCTCCACTATCTCTCGGAGTTTACTCAAGTTCATGTCAATTGAGTCAGTGATGCTATCTAACCATCTCACCCTCAGCCACCCTTGTCTACTTTTGCCTTCAATCTTTCCCTACATCAGGATCTTTTCAAATGAGTTAGCTCTTTGCATCAGGTTCCAAAGGATTGTAGCTTCAGCGTTAGTGCTTCCAATGAATATCCAGGGTTGATTTCCTTTAGGATTGACTGATTTGATCTCCTTGCTGTCCAAGGGACTCTCAAGAGAATTCTCCAGCACCACAACTCAAAAGCATCAGTTTTTCGGCATTCAGCCTCGTTTATTGTACAATTTTCACATCCATACATGACTACTGAAAAAACCATAGCTTTGACCAAGAACCTTTGTTGGAAAACTGATGTCTTTGCTTTTTAATACGCTGTCTAGGTTTGTCGCTTTTCCTTCCAAGAAGCAAGCATCTTCTAATTTCATGGCTGCAGTCACTATCCACAGTGATTTTGGAGCCCAAGAAAATAAACTCTGTCACTGTTTCTGTGTTTTCTCCATTTGCCATGAAGTGATGGGACCGGACACCATGATCTTCATTTTTTGAATATTGAGTTTTAAGCCTGTTTTTACCTCTCCTCTTTCACCCTCATCAAGAGGTTCTTTTTCCCTCTTCACTTTCTGCCATTAGAGTGGTATCATCTGCATATCTGAGGTTGATGATATTTCTCCCAGCAATCTTGATTCCAGCTTATGATTCATCCAGCCCAGCATTTCTCATGATGTTCTCTGAATATAAGTTAAATAAACAGAGTGACAATATACAGCCTTGTCGTACTGCTTTCCCAATTTTGAACCAGTCAGTTGTTCAATGTAAGGTTCTAATTGTTGCTTCTTGACCTGCATACATCTCTTCCAGATCCTACTTTAAATTCTTTTGAATATATACTACAAATTTGAATTATTGCCTCATATGCTAACTCTATTTTAATTTTTGTGAGGCATCTTCATATTCTTTTCTATAGATGTTGTGTCATTTTACATTTCCACTAACAGTGGTCTAAGTGTAATTCAAGTCCAATAGGTCCTTATTGAGTTCTGTCTGGATGATCTATAAATTGTTGAAAGTGGGGGATTGAAGTCCTCCACTATTATTGTGTTGCTGTTTATTTCTGCCTTCAGATCTGTTAATATTTGCTTAATAAATTTAGGTGCTCTGATATTATATGTACATATATTTACAAGCTATATGAACATTGCAATTTACAATTAGAACAAACACTTTACAGTGTTGTATTTTCTTGATGAATTTACCCCTTTATTATAATATAGTGAGCTTCTTTGTTTCTTTTTATACACTTAAAGTCTATTTTGTCTGATATAAGTATAGCTACCCCTGCTCTCTTTTAGTTTATATTTGCATGAAAATCTTTCTCCATCCTTTCACTTTGAATCTACGTGTGTCCTTGAAACTGAAATGAATCCCTTAGGCAGCATAGGTTTAGGTCTTGCTAGTTAATCCATTCAACCACCTTCTGTCTTTTGATTGGAGAATTTAATCTATTAATACATTTAAAGTAATTATTGTTAGGGAAGGACTTACTTGTCCCATCTTTTTGTTGCTTTCTGGCTTATCTGCAGTTACTTTGTTCCTTTCTTCCTCTTTTGCTGTTCTTTGTGAATTGACACTTTTATGGTGGAATGATCTGATTTCTTCCTCTATATCTTTTGTTCATCTACTACACATCTGCACCTGCTTCCTGGTCACCACAAGGCTTACCTAAACATTTTGTAGTTTACACAATCAGTTTTAAATGGGTAGCAGTTCAAACTCCATTGCATACAAACTCTCTACACTTTCATTTCTCCTATTCACATTTTATGCTTTTAATGGCAAAATTTACATCTTTTTATATTGTGTATCCATTAATGAATTATTGTAGCTATGTGAAGTGAAGTTGCTCAGTCGTGTCCGACTCTTAGCGACCCCATGGACTGGAGCCTACCAGGCTCCTCCGTCCATGGGATTTTCCAGGCAAAAGTACTGGGGTGGGGTGCCATTGCCTTCCCCAATTGCAGTATAGCTCATTTTAATACTTATGTCTCTTTCTCTCCTGGACTGCAAACTTTCTTTTGAAAATTTTGCTGATAGACTTACAGGGGTTCCCCATATGAGTCTTTTTGTTTGTTTGTTTTCTCTTGTTGCTTTCAAAATTCTGTCTCTGACTTTTAGCAATTTTATTATAATGTGTCTAAGTTAAGTTTGAGCTAAATTTGTATGGGCCTATGACTTTCATGAACCTGGATATCTATACCTCTCCCAGATTTGGAATTCTTGGATATTATTTCTTTAAGTATGTTTCATACCTCTTTGTCTCTTCTTCCTCTCCTGGAATTCCCATAATGTGAATATTTTTTCACTTGATGGTATTTCATAATTCACATAGGCTTTCTTCACTCTTTTTCCATTTTTTTCTTTTTTTTTTCCCCTCTGAATAATTTCAAACGACTTATCTTCAAGTTTACAGATTTTTCTTCTATTCCATCAACTCTAATGTTGATGCTCTATATTGCATTTTATTTCATTCATTGTATCCTTTAGTTTCAGAATTTCTGTTCAGTTCTTTTCTTATTATTTCTATCTTTCTTTGAACTTCTTGTTTTGTTTATGTGCTGCTTTCTTGGTTGCATTGCATTGTTTATCTGTGCTCTCTTCTAGCTTACTGAGCTTCCTTAAAAAACTTGATTCATAGATTTCTTTAGGATCAAGACTGGAAAAATGTTGTATTCCTTCATTAATGTCAAGCTTCGTTGATTTTTTCCTGTTTCTTATGCTCTTGTATTGATGTCTGAGTATGGATGGCACAGTTACCTCTTCTGGATTTTGTGGACTGGTTTTGAGGGGAAGGATCCTTGCCTGTGGGTAGGTGTGAGGTGACTGGCTGGGTGGGCTGTGGTGCTTCCAGCTCTAGGGAGGATCAGGCAGTGTCACCTCTGCAGCTGTCAGCTGAGGTCAGTGTCAGTGAGGACCGCAGTGATCCTCAGCAGTCAAGATGGCAGGTGTCTGCTGCAGCAAGAAGGCTGCTGGAGTCTTTAGTAGCAATGGCTAATCTCTTTTTCTCCCATAGGGAATGTTGTTACTAGCCTATCATGGCAATGATGTGTGAGGCAGGGAGGCTCATGAAGCAGCCATAGAGCTGGGGATGGGAGTGAAAGAGCTTGCAGAGCACCAGTGGCTCTGAGGGCCAGGATATTTACAGCCTTGGAGGGTGGCAGCCCAAACCCATGATGGCACAAGAGCACCTGCCTCTGGGCTGCGGGGTGCAGCAGCATACATGTGGCTGATACTGCTCTCTGATGATTCCTAGCCATCTCCAGGCATCTTAACTAAGTTCATCTTCCCAGTGATCTCCTCTGTGCAGTCACTCTCCTTTTTTGTTCCATTGAGTTTTTGTTTGTTTGTTTGTTTGTTTTTTTTAATGTTAGGTTCTTAATGAGACTCTTGAGCCCCACCTGAAGTCTATTTTCACTTGTAATCATCTGTCTATTGTGTTTTGGGCAAGGGGACGAAGGTTGGTATTTCCTACTTTGCCATCATGCTCCTCTGTAATTGCTTCTTAAAGTATATTTGATGGCAGCTTTAAATCTTTGTCGGTTAGTTTTAACAACTTATTCATCTTTGTGTTGCCATCAGTTGGTATCTTTTCTCACTCAAGTTGTGATTTTTCTGGCTCTTGTTCTGATGAGTGATTTTTTTTTTTTTTGTATCCTGAACATTTTGGAGATTATATGGTCCTACATAAATCTTCTATTTTTGCAGGCAGTCATCCTGTGTTTAGTATGTAGGCTCTGACCTACTTGTGTGGGCTTTAGTTTCAGAGCCCTTGCCAGGCTATTAAGAACTCCTTTGTTCTTCTGATTCTTCTTGAGCTTCTGCTGGCTCTCTGATAATGCTGCTGACTGGGGTGGAGGGGAGTGCCTCCTTGGACCACTCATGTCCTTGGGTATAGGTAGGATAAAGAGTTTCTATTGGCCTGTTCTCTGGTCATCCAGTTTTACTGGGCCCTTAACTCCATCTCTCCCAATGGCACTGGGTGAAGGAAGCATTTCCCTGAACTACTTTCTTTACCTAGGATAAGGTTCAGGAGACCCTGGGGATGGCCCAACATCTACCACCACTGGACAGAGGACCTAGAGAAGCCTGGATCTTCTGTTGCCAGGCAGAGGGCCAGGAGCCACTGGATCTGGGCAGATAATAGAGAGACACCAGGCCTTCTGGCAGCACAGTACCAGCAGAGGGGACAGACTGCTATATTCAGACCCACCCAGATTCTGGAGCTGCTGCTGCTATAAACAAACCAGGCCACAGCTTTCAGCCAGTGTGGGGTGGGGATGGGCTGCATCCTGCATCTCCCCAGTTCTGGTGAAGCTGTTAAGAGGTACAGAATCTACCACTTTAAGAACTTTTAATTTTCCTCGGTACATTGAAGGGCTTTGCAAACCCCATGGACTGTAGCCCACCAAGCTTCTCTGTCCATGGGATTCTCCAGGCAAGGATACTGAAATGGATTGCCATGCCCTTCTCCAGAGGATCTTCCTGACCCAGGGATCAAACCCTGGTCTCCTGCATTGCAGGCAGATTCTTTACCATTTGAGCTACAGGGAAGTCCCCTTTAGACAGAAGAATAACATAATTGAACTTATATTTTATAAGGAACTTGTGGTAATAAAAATCTCTTGAAAAACAGAAATGCATGAATCCCTCCTTAAAATGGTAAAATACAAACTTCAATTCTAAAGCTATTATTTTACTTTCAGATATATTAGACATCTCCACTAAGGTCAGGATCAGTGCAAGTGTGATCAATTTCCCCACATTTTTTAACATTGTTTTGGAGGTATTGCCCAATACAATTGGTCAAGAAAATACAGCTAGAGGCATAAGAATTGAAAATGAAGAAATAAATTTTATTTGCAAGTGTTATATTAGTTTAAATGGGAATATCCTACATAATCAATGATAATAAAAGAATTCAGCAAGGTAGCAGGATATAAAGTGAAATTGAAAAATAGTATTTAAACCTTTTAAAAATTAATTCAAATAAATTAACCCAAAATAGATTCTAGAATTAAATGTCTTATAACACCATAAAATTTAAACAGAAGAAACATGGTGATCTAGGATCAGGAGAATATGAAGGTTTTTTATATGCCATCAAAAGCAGGATTCATGAAAGAAAGCAAAACAATCATTAAACTTCATCAACATTAAAAAATACTTGCTCTGCAAATCACCCTGTTAAGAAGATATGGATAAGCTACAAATTTGGAGAAAATAACACAAACTGTATATCTGAAAATAGACTCATATCTAGAACATATAAAGAACTTTTCAAAATGAAACAGTAAAAGAAATGGGCAAACATCACCAAAGAGGGTATCAGATGACAAAAATGCACATGAAAATATATTCAATATTATTAGCCAATAGGGTAGGGAAAATCAAAACCATGATGAGATGGTTCACCACACACCTATTAGAACAGCTAAAAATAATCATAACAATATCCAATGCTGGTGAGGAGTCAGAGTAACTGGATTTCTCACACACCACTGGTAGGATGATAAATAGTATATCCACTCTGGAAATTCATTTGGCAGGGTTTGTTGCTCATTTCAAAACTAAATGTACACTTACCATGCAAGCCAGTACTCCCTTTAGGGTATTTATCTGCTATGTATTGAATGTTTGTGCTCCCCCAGAATTCATATGCTGAAATCCTAATCCCGAAGGAGATGATGCTGGGAGGAGGGCCTTTGGGAGTCTTAGGTGAGGAGGCTGGAGTCCTCCTGGATGGGATGAATGCTCTTATTAAAGAGAACCCAGAGGGCCCTTGCCCCTTCCACCCCATCAGGACACAGTGAGAAGATGCTGGCTATGGACCAGGAGAGGGCCTTCATGAGAACATGATTGTGCTGGCACCTTGATCTTGCACTTCCAGCCTCCGTAATTGTGAGAAATATATTTCTGTTGTTTATAAGCCATCCAGTCTGTGGCATTTGGTTATAGCAGCCTGAGCAGACTAAGACATTATCCCAAAGAAATGAAAACATGTCCACACAAAATTCTGTACACAGATGTTCATAGCAGCTCTTTTTGTCATACCCCAAATGGAAAACAACATAACTGTTTTTCAAAGGATGAGTGGTTAAACAAACTATGATACATCTATGCCACAGAATGTTCCTTCACAGTGTAGCCAGTGAAGGATTGTTAAGCCCAGCAGCTTGTATGGATCTCAAGGGAATATGCTGAGTGAGAAAAGCCAATCTCAAAAAGTCACATATGGTATGATTCCATTTATGGAACAGTCTCTAAAGGACAAAAGCATGGAAATTAGTGGTTTCCAAGGAAGCAGGGCGGTGATCAGGAAGATGAGTGTTACTATAAAAGGGATCATAGGAATCTTTGTGTTGCTAAATCTTTGTGTCTTGATTGTGACGGTGGTTTCACAAATCTGCACATGACAAAATTGCTTAGAACTATACATGCACGTATACGCATATACACACACAATGAGTGCACATAAAATGAAAATCTAAGTCAGGTCTATGGATTGTAATAATGTCAGTCAACTCGTTTTGATAGTGTGCTGTACTTAGGTAAGATGTGACCACTGGCCAAAAAATTCAAAATCTTTCCATGTCCATATTCTTCAACTCAAAATTTCCTTGGGGCATATTCCAATAAAATTATGAAAAAGGTAAGCAAACCTTTGGGCTTCCCAAGTTGCTCAGTGGTAAAGAATCTGCCTGATAATGCAGGAGATAAAAGAGACATGGGTTCAATCCCTGGGTCAGGAAAATCCACTGGACAGAGAAGGAAATGGCAACTCAGTCCATTATTCTTGCCTGGGAAATTCTGTGGACAGAACAGCCTGGAGCGTTACAGCCCATGGGGAGGCAAAGAGTTGGACCCAACCTAGCTACTGAGCAAGCACACAAGCAAATCTTTACACATATGAACACTCATTACTGCTTTCTTTTCATATATATGTATCATACACCAATATAAGTTATATATCAATCCAGGAAACCCTTAAGAATGACAGGAAGATGTTAACCTAATTGAAATTATATAATTTCTTGAAATAATTCTTTTTTGACTGACTCATTGGTTTAATGTGGATTCATAAAAGAATTCTAATCATGAAACACTGTAAAAGAACAAAATTAGATAGACATTCTAGCTATATCTTTTTTATTATGTTTTAGGGGTTACTCTACAGAATACAATATACATCCACAACTTATCCCGATATACCTTGAATTACTAGTAGACCATGCATAATGTAACAACCTTACAATAGCAAAATCTTACTTAAAACCCTTCTGCCCTTTCGGCTACTATGGGTGTATGTTTTACTTTAAAACACTATAATCCCTAAACATGTTATTATTTGTTTTTACTTAAATAGTAAATTAATTTTAAACTTTTTGAAAGAAAGAGAACAGTCTTTTATATTTATCAACCTATTTACCATTTACATCTATCTTCCTTCCTGTTGATCTGAGTTTCAACCCTATATTTATTCTTTTCAGCCTGAAAGTCTTTTATCATTTCTCGTAGTGCAGATCTGATGATGGAAAATTCTCTCAACTTTGGTATACTGAAAGTGACTTTATTTTGTTTTCATTTCTGAAAATCTCTGCATATAGAATCCTGGGTTGTCATTTTTTCTTTCAGCCCTTTAAAGATGTTCCATTTTTTCTTGCCACTGTATTTCTTATGAGAAGTGAGTTGTTCCTATCATTACCCGCTTCCCAGTAGGTAAAGTGTCTTTTTCCTCTGGCTGTTTTTCAGATTTTTATCTTTAGATTCAGGAGTTCGTATTTGGTATGTTTTGGTGTGAATTTGGCAAAGAGGAAGAGGGAAGTTTTTATACTGCTTGAGGTTGTAGTGATTCTTGAATGAGTGGGCTGATGAACTTATTAGATTTGCTAAATTTTGTCAAGTATATGCATATTTTTTGCATGTATAGACTCCATTTCCTCCCTCTTCCTCTGCCTCTGAGACATCACTTCTACATATGGTAGACCCTCGGCACAGTTCAACAAGTCACTGAAACGCATTCATTTTGCAGGCTTCTTCATCTATGTGCTTCAGCTTTCTTCAAGATCACTGATCCTTTCTTTTGTTAAGCCTATCTAGTAAATTTTTGACTTGAGATATGGTATTTTTGAATTCTAGGATTTCCAATGGATTCTTTTCTAGTTTTCAAATCTATCCTGAAATCCCACTCTCTTCGTTCATTACATTCATATTGTCCCATGGACCTTGTAAGCAAAATTACTGTAGGCATTTCGAATCCTTGATGCTGATCCCAGCATCAGCATCCCTTGTGGGTCTACATCTAATGACTTAGTTTTCTTGACTGTCCATCACCTTTTCTTGTTTCTTCATATACCTAGTATGTACCTCCTGTGCCACGATCTCTTAATTTAGTGAGAACACTGGTTTCCTCTGACTGGTACTCCACTAAAGTGAGTTCATATTAGTGTTACAGAAAATTTATTTTATCTTCAATATCAACTTTTAAACTAAATTTACAATAGCATGCACAATTATGTCAGATATTATATTTTCTATGAAATAAACTTTTTAAATCTTTGTGTTGATTCCATGAAGTCCATGAAAAAAAGAAACCATTCATATTAACTAATTTTCTATGTAAAGAATCTAATGCCCACAAGAAAAAATGACATTATGTAACTGATTATAAAGTTCTTTTTCTGAAAATGGAGGCTACATATAACAGATATAGCGTTACTTTTGATATATGCAAAAAATCCAGAAATAGAAGTGAAAAAATAATTTCGAATGACAGTCATTTGATCTAAAAAGGCATGCTTCTCAAAGTGATTTCTAAATGCAGCTTCTGTCATTGTACATCTTAATTGTTCACCTTTGAGCACGATGTTCCTAAAATAACTACTAACTTTTGAAGCAAAAGCTAATATTTTCTTAGCAGATTTTCTTCTTTTGGAGATTGGTGGTCTGGTGCCTCTGTGCATGTCAGAAGCCAGGCCAAGCTATTCACCTTTCAGATTTAATCAGGAGTTTAAGTCAGAACTCTGCTGACCATACATTCATCTCACAGTGGCAGCCACTGGAGGTACACAGTGGTGGTCTACCAGGGTCATCTATTTTAATGGAGTACACATAGTCACTCTGTTTATTGAGTTTTTTTAGAGAGAGAGAAACCCAAATTTATTGTTGAATAAGCATTAGAGGATAACAGTGCATCACAAGCAATCCACTAGGAAATTACAAAGACAGGAAAAAACCTAACTCCCCTATCTATAGGTCCAACCAGATACACCCATTGCATATGCATATTCAAGATCAACAATAACTAGTCCTCAAGTGAGAGGAGTTGACAGTACCATTTCATACAGAGTCCTAATTTTACCTGGTAGATGCAGTGACTACCTGTGTTAGCTTATTGGTTTTATTCAGAGGAAACGCAAACTTCTCATCTTTGTAACAAGAAGTGATTTTTTAAGTGGAGCACAGTGTCCACCGAGATGAGATTCCTATCCTCCCACAAGAACTGATAAGTGAGCTATCTCCCTGATGTCTGCAGTTTAAGGAGATTGGTCCTAGGTTCTTCAGAAATACATCTCTGAGTCCTAAAACTGGAAGGAAAAAAAAAAAAAAAAAAAACGCCAGCTGAAAAAAAGGCCTCTCTAGTCTTCAAAGACAGGCATTTTAAAGAGATGAGACAGTTCCTACAAGTTTTCTATGGTAAATGTTCTGAGGGAAAAGAAGGAAATCTCTTTCCCTTTTTTCAACAGGGAGAAGTAAATCTCTTGTTTTCTAAGTGTGTGTGTATCTGTCAAATGAAATAATTTGTAGGTGACACAGCTAGAAACATCTGTGACTGTGTTTTGCTACCAGACCCTGACACCACCTAGAAACAAACATTTTGGGAATTGGATATGACCTGCCTACACATGTCTAGAGTACGGACAGTGTGGCAGGTATGGGACATGGGCATCCTATTATATGTGAAAGGCACAGGATTTACGAGATGGGCCAGACCTCATTGAGCTCCTTAGGAGAAGTTTGGTGGTCAAGCTTAGTTGACCACCCAAGTTTAGTTCCTCCACCCTCCTTTAGGAGGAGATAGGAATGTCCTTAAGGATTAACAGTCATTGCCCATCGTTTTGCTTTTAACCTAGAGGGGTTGTTGTTTAGTCTCTAAGTTGTGTCTGACTCTTTTGTGACCTCATGGACTGTAGCCCACCAGGCTCCTCTGTCCTTGAGATTTCCCAGGCAAGAATATTGGAGTGGGCTTCCATTTCCTTTTCCAGAGTTGTTTGTTCCCCCACCCCCCGCCCCCGCCTGGTAGGGCATGTGGCATCTTCGTTCCTGAGCAGGGTTTGAACTCTTGCCCCTTGCACTGGAAACAAGAGTCTTAACCACTGGACACCGGGAAGTCCCAGTCGCTGAGTTTATACATACACTTTGCAGTTACTCTGGAGATGACCTGGTATTTTTGCTCATCACAATTCCATCCCTGTACCATTTGCTGGGGTCTGCAGTTCCATCACCATTTAAGGTTCAGGCCTCGAGTGACGACTCACCTAGTGCCCAGTCATGGATCCAGCCATTCTTTTCCGTGGCACTAACTAGGTTGAGAGGACAGGTCCACATAGGTTTCCCCAGGCTTGTGGGGTTGTCTCAGCATTAACAAGACAGTTTATAAAGGCCCATTCTGTGATTCTCAGGTGCACTTCCATTTGCTCGCTTCTCTCTCTTCTGTCACAATGGATCACGCCCACAGAACTAGAGTTGCTCCATAATTGATTGTGTTCACTGCTGTTCATAACAGGCCACAAGCTTGTCATCTGGCATTAGTGCCGGCAGGGCTGGGGCAGCTCCCAAATGTGAGTCAGGCACCACCCACGCGTGTGCACGTCCAACAGACCTCACCCCCGTGGCGACCGATGTCACCTTGCTCAGCAGGAACCTCCATCTCCAAGAGGTTTTTAAAAGTAGATATACATCTTTAATGGGGACATTAATACTTCATGAGCATGCAACATTGCTGGAGAGCAGGGTTTTAGTCACTTTCCAAGACCAATTAAAATTCATGTGCAATTTATTGGGGGGAGTTTTTCTGGCTCATCATCCATTAATAACTAGAGGGACAGCTGTTTCACATGTGTGTGGTGGAGGAAAAGTGCTGTACAATCAATCAATCAGACATAATGTTTATCACACTGTTTGGTTTTCAGGTTTGGGAGTAGTTAATTATCACAAATTTGGAAAAATTTGAAATGAGCATACTGGTTGTACTGCTGCTGCTGCTAAGTCGCTTCAGTCGTGTCTGACTCTGTGCGACCCCATAGACAGCAGCCCAACCAGGCTTCCCTGTCCCTGGGATTCTCAAGGCAAGAACACTGGAGTGGGTTGCCATTGGTTGTACAGGAAGTACAAATATAACCAATAAGTGGTTTTCTGCTTTAGGAGGGTTCAGGCTGATGCTTTTGAGACCATTTTGACAGCTGAGCATTACGAGAAGAGGCTGCTATTGACACCTGCATTAGGAATTCACATCCTCTTAAACAGACTGCACGAACTCCAACCCTGCCTAAAGGTGCTCCTTGGAATAGAAATGTCAGAATTATCTTCGCCTGTCACAGGAGCAATAACTCAAATTCATGTAAACTAAACAAACATTATCGAGCATTTACCGTGACAGACCCAGTGCTGGCCTTGGGGATTCATGGAGATCAGGTGTGATCCTGGACTTGGCTCACAATCTTGTTGGATCCAAGGAAGCACAAGGCTACACCATAGTGGTGTGTGTGAGGAGGAGGCGGGGAAGGCATGAGTAAGGGAAGCTTCTAGAAAATAGGAGGGGGCACCACAAATGGAAGAATGAGGAGGAGGCCTGCAGGCACACAGGTGGGTGGGCAGTCCAGACAGTGAGAGAAGTATTTTCAAATTTAGCTATCTTAAACCTGTCTAAAATGGGTAGGTTCTGTTATCTGACAAAACTGGGCTCTCCTCTTGGTGGGTGTTGAAGCAAGACACAACCAAGTCAAAGATCGGGAGAAGGAAGGATAGATTACTTGCAGCAAGTAAGGGATCTTTCACAAAGTAGCATCTCCCAAATAACAAAATTGAGGAAGTTATAAGCTAAGGGTTTGTGCATATTCTTGAAGGGGCTTGAGAAGAAAATTCAGCATAGAATTGGGGCACAGGGCAACAGGGTGCAAGCTTAAGGTGACTGAAGTCATGAGGGTCAGAAAAGGTCAACACCATCATTCCCCACCAGTATGGGGGTCTCAGCATGAAGTTATCACCCTCCACCTAAGGAGGGTCCTAAGTTCCTGCAAAACTCAAAGATACATATCAGATTGTCAGGTGTATCCCTTGAGGAGAGTCTGAGACTCTGTTTCATCACTGAACTATTGTTTCTTGACTGCTTTTCCTTTGTTCCTGCATGCCCTCACTTCCCTTAAGATCATTAATTACTGAGCCCTGTTAAGGTCACCCACTGTGGTCAGGCTTAGATCACAGAATGGCTTAGGTCAAAATGACTTATTTTTATGTTAAAAAAGCCATGATGGCTTCTCTTTTCCTAGGGACGCTCCACTCTATCTGCTTACAGCCCCAGATGGGTGTAGGAAGGAATGAAGAGGGCAGAAACAGCATGATCTGATCAAGGAAAGATAGGTTATAGGGAAACAAATGAAGAGCCATTCTCAGGTCATTCAGGCATTTGGGCTTCAGCCTGAAAGAAGGAGGTGAATGGTCAGCTGGAATGACATTTGCAGTGAAGCTTTTTCTTACAGATAAGCAAGCAGGGCCATATTAGCAGGGCCATAAACAGGATCCCTGGAGGAGGAAATGGCAACCCACTCCAATATTCTTGCCTCGAAAATTCCATGGACTGGGGAGCCTTGCGGGCTACAGTCCATGGGGTTGAAAAGAGTAGGACACGACTGAGCAACTGAGCAGGAACACACCCAGGAAGGACTTAGTAGGGAGGAAAGAGCCTCTTGCCTCCTGCTGCTCTTCTGACCCCTCCATCCAGGCTGCCTTGCAATTTGGTCAGCAGCCCACCCATTCCTCCCCACCTGGCCCTCTATATGACAGTAAACTTTCTTTTCCTGGTGTTTAGAAAAATGATCCAAAACTTAGAACTAGCCAAGAGCTGTAATAGGTGTCTTTTCAGCATCATTTTGGGCATTGCCTATCAAGCCTGCCAGTGCTAGGGATTTTCTGATTCTTCTAGGTGTGTGACCCTTTGTGTGACTGCCTCTCCTCTTTCATTTAGGAGAGAGTTGGACTGCGAAGAAAGCTGAGCACCGAAGAACTGATGCTTTTGAACTGTGGTGTTGGAGACTGCAAGGAGATCCAACCAGTCCATTCTGAAGGAGATCAGCCCTGGGATTTCTTTGGAAGGAATGATGCTAAAGCTGAAACTCCAGTATTTTGGCCACCTCATGCGAAGAGTTGACTCATTGGAAAAGACTCTGATGCTGGGAGGGATTGGGGGCAGGAGGAGAAGGTGACAACAGAGGATGAGATGGCTGGATGGCATCACTGACTCGATGGACGTGAGTCTGAGTGACCTTCAGGAGTTGGTGATGGACAGGAAGGCCTGGCGTGCTGTGATTCATGTGGTCGCAAAGAGTCAGACATGACTGAGAGACTGAACTGAACCAAACTGATGACTCCTTAAAGGTAGAGTCACATTACAGAGAACTGATGGAATGCAAATGACCCCTGCCCAATAGCAGAGTGAGCTACTTTCCCTGAAAAGAACGGTAATTCCTAGCGCCGTTTATTACCTTATAGCATATTAAGCAGTTGTATCTCTTGGGAAATCCATTTCAGCATATGTTTGGCTGAAAAACTCTCTAAATGTCTTCTTCAAATTCTCTTTTGAGTCAGTATTAACATCTCATTAGTTTTTTCATCATTCAATGACTTAAATAAAATTGTTGACGGAAGTTCATTTTGTTATCTGTATGAGAATTGTGGTTTTGAGTTTCTTTAATTAAGCTTGTACACTATGTGCTTGAAGCTAAAGAAGGGAAACATTAAATTCCTTTATTTATTATTAAAGTTCTGTTGCCATTACACACTGCTGTGTTTAGCAATAGCCACCTCTGTTTAGTGACATTCATTAGCATGATGGACTCAGCTGGGAACCACCTCCTAAGTCAGCAGGAAGAGTTAAAACACCCCCCCCCACCCCATGATCTGACTTTGCCAGGATCCTGTGAGTTCTGCCCCCAAGAGTGTCAGCGAAGGGTATTCTTTTCCTTGAACACACTTGATCCAGGCTTGACTAGTATCTCTCTCTCACTAAAAATGATGCTGCAGGAAACTTTCTCCCATTTTTCTCCCTGTACACATGTATGAGAGTTTCTCTAACAAAGTAATTAGGTTTGAAATATTAGGTATGTGGACATCATCAGGGTTATTTTATATTGCCAACTTTACTATGCAAAGTAGCAAGCTCCTTGTGTTAAATCATTAGAAGTGTCAAAGACTAATAGAGTTTTGCCAAGAAAATACACTGGTCATAACAAACACCCTCCTCCCAACACAAGAGAAGACTCTACACATGGACATCACCAGATGGTCAACACCGAAATCAGATTGATTATATTCTTTGAAGCCAAAGATGGAGAAGCTCTATACAGTCAGCAAAAACAAGACCAAGAGCTGACTGTGGCTCAGACCATGAACTCCTTATTGCAAAATTCAGACTTAAATTGAAGCAAGTAGGGAAAACCACTAGACCATTCAGGTTATGACCTAAATCAAATCCCTAATGATTACACAGTGGAAGTGAGAAATAGATTTAAGGGCCTAGATCTGATAGATAGAGTGCCTGATGAACTATGGAATGAGGTTCATGACAGGAGACAGGGATCAAGACCATCCCCATGGAAAAGAAATGCAAAAAAGTAAACTGGCTGTCTGGGAAGGCCTTACAAATAGCTGTGAAAAGAAGAGAAGTGAAAAGCAAAGGAGAAAAGGAAAGATATACCCATTTGAATGCAGAGTTCCAGAGAATAGCAAGGAGAGATAAGAAAGTTTTCCTCAGTGATCAGTGCAAAGAAATAGAGGAAAACAATAGACTAGGAAAGACTAAGGAAAGATATAAATATCTGAATGCAGAGTTCCAAAGAATAGCAAGAAGAGATAAGAAAGCCTTCTTCAACGATCAATGCAAAGAAATAGAAGAAAACAACAGAATGGGAAAGACTAGGGATCTCTTCAAGAAAATCAGAGATACCAAAGGAACATTTCATGCAAAGATGGGCTCGATAAAGGACAGAAATAGTATGGACTTAACAGAAGCAGAAGATATTAAGAAGAGGTGGCAAGAATACACAGAAGAACTGTACAAAAAAGATCCTCACAACCCAGATAATCGTGATGGTGTGATCACTGACCTAGAGCCAGACATCCTGGAATGTGAAGTCAAGTGGGCCTTAGAAAGCATCACTACAAACAAAGCTAGTGGAGGTGATGGAATTCCAGTTAAGCTATTCAAAATCCTGAAAGATGATGCTGTGAAAGTGCTGCACTCAATATGCCAGCAAATTTGGAAAACTCAGCAGTGGCCACAGGATTGGAAAAGGTCAGTTTTCATCCCAATCCCAAAGAAAGGCAATGCCAAAGAATGCTCAAACTACCGCACAATTGCACTCATCTCACACGCTATTAAGTCATGCTCAAAATTCTCCAAGCCAGGCTTCAGCAATATGTGAACCGTGAACTTCCTGATGTTCAAGCTGGTTTTAGAAAAGGCAGAGGAACCAGAGATCAAATTGCCAACATCCACTGGATCATGGAAAACGCAAGAAAGTTTCAGGAAAACGTCTATTTCTGCTTTATTGACTATGCCAAAGCCTTTGACTGTGTAGATCACAATAAACTGTGGAAAATTCTGAAAGAGATGGGAATACCAGACCACCTGACCTGCCTCTTGAGAAACCTGTATGCAGGTCAGGAAGCAACAGTTAGAACTGGATATGAAACAACAGACTGGCTCCAAATAGGAAAAGGAGTATGTCAAGGCTGTATATTGTCACCCTGTTTATTTAACTTCTATGCAGAGTACATCATGAGAAATGCTGGACTGGAAGAAACACAAGTTGGAATCAAGATTGCTGGGAGAAATATCAATAACCTCAGATATGCAGATGACACCATCCTTATGGCAGAAAGTGAAGAGGAACTAAAGAGCCTCTTGATGAGAGTGAAAGTGGAGAGTGAAAAGGTTGGCTTAAAGCTCAACATTCAGAAAACGAAGATCATGGCATCTGGTCCCATCACTACATGGGAAATAGATGGGGAAACAGTGGAAACAGTGTCAGACTTTATTTTTCTGAGCTTCAAAATCACTGCAGATGGTGACTGCAGCCATGAAATTAGAAGATGCTTGCTCCTTGGAAGGAAAGTTATGACCAACCTAGATAGCATATTCAAAAGCAGAGACATCACTTTGCCAACAAAGGTTCGCCTAGTCAAGGCTATGGTCTTTCCTGTGGTCATGTATGGATGTGAGAGCTGGACTGTGAAGAGGGCTGAGCACCAAAGAATTGATGCTTTTGAACTGTGGTGTTGGAGAAGACTCTTGAGAGTCCCTTGGACTGCAAGGAGATCCAACCAGTCCATTCTGAAGGAGATCAGCCCTGGGATTTCTTTGGAAGGAATGATGCTAAAGCTGAAACTCCAGTATTTTGGCCACCTCATGCGAAGAGTTGACTCATTGGAGAAGACTCTGATGCTGGGAGGGATTGGGGGCAAGAGGAAAAGGGGACGACAGAGGATGAGATGGCTGGATGGCATCACTGACTCAATGGATGTGAGTCTGAGTGACCTTTGGGAGTTGGTGATGGACAGGGAGGCCTGGCGTGCTGCGATTCATGGGGTCGCAAAGAGTCGGACACGACTGAGCGACTGATCTGATCTGAGATATCATTTCAGGAAAATTAGAGATACCAAGAGAACATTTCATGCAAAGATGGGCTCAATAAAGGACAGTATGGTATGGACCTATCAGAAGCAGAAGATATTGAGAATAGGTGGCAAGAATACACAGAAGAACTGTACAAAAAAGATCTTCATGACCTAGATAATCATGATGGTGTGATCACTCACCTAAAGCCAGACATCCTGGAATGTGAAGTCAAGTGGGCCTTAGGAAGCATCACTACGAACAAAGCTAGTGGAGGTGATGGAATTCCAGTTGAGCTATTTCAAATCCTAAATGATGATGCTATGAAAGAGCTGCACTCAATTCAGTTCAGTTCAGTCACTCAGTCATGTCCAACTCTTTGCGACCCCATGAACCATAGCATGCAGGGCCTCCCTGTCCATCACCAATTGCTAGAGTCCACCCAAACCCATGTCCATTGAGTCAGTGATGCCATCCAACCATCTCATTTTCTGTTGTCCCCTTCTCATTCTCCCCTCAATCTTTCCCAGCGTCAGGGTCTTTCAAATGAGTCAACTCTTCGCATCAGGTGGCCAAAGTATTGGAATTTCAGCTTCAACATCAGTCCTTCCAATGAACACCCAGGACTGATCTCCTTTAGGATAGACTGGTTGGACCTCCTTGCAGTCCAAGGGACTCTCAAGAGTCTTCTCCAACACCACACTTCAAAAGTATCAATTCTTCAGTGCTCAGCTTTCTTCACAGTCCAACTCTCACATCCATACGTAACCACTGGAAAAACCATAGCCTGGACTAGACAGACCTTTGTTGGCAAAGTAATGTCTCTGCTTTTGAATATACTATCTAGGTTGGTCATAACTTTCCTTCCAAGGAGTAAGCACCTTTTAATTTCATGGCTGCAATCACCATCTGCAGTGATTTTGGAGCCCAGAAAAATAAAGTCAGCCACTGTTTCCCATCTATTTCCCATGAAGTGATGGGACCAGATGCCATGATCTTCATTTTCTGAATGTTGAGCCTTAAGCCAACTTTTTTACTCTCCTCTTTCACCTTCATCAAGAGGCTCTTTAGTTCTTCACTTTCTGCCATAAGGGTGGTGTCATCTGCATATCTGAGGTTATTGATATTTCTCCAGGCAATCTTGATTCCAGCTTGTGCTTCATCCAGCCCAGCGTTTCTCATGATGTACTCTGCATAGAAGTTAAATAAACAGGGTGATAAGATACAGCCTTGACGTACTCCTTTTCCTATTTGGAACCAGTCTGTTGGTCCATGTCCAGTTCTAACTGTTGCTTCCTGACCTGCATACAGGTTTCTCAAGAGGCAGGTCAGGTGGTCTGGTATTCCCATCTCTTTCAGGATTTTCCACAGTTTATTGTGATCCAGTCAACGGCTTTGGCATAGTCAATAAAGCAGAAATAGATGTTTTTCTGGAACTCTCTTGCTTTTTTGATGATCCAGCGGATGTTGGCAATTTGATCTCTGGTTCCTCTGCCTTTTCTAAAAGCAGCTTGAATATTTGGAAGTTCACAGTTCACGTATTGCTGAAGCCTGGCTTCAAGAATTTTGAGCATTACTTTACTAGTGCGTGAGATGAGTGCAATTGTGTGGTAGTTTGAACGTTCTTTGGTGTCGGCAAATTTAGAAAACTCAGCAGTGGCCACAGGACTAGAAAAGGTCAGTTTTTATTCCAATCCCAAAGAAAGGCAATGCCAAAGAATGATTTAATTTGCAAGCAAATTTAAACAAATTACATTAATAATCATGTAGCAATATCTTTTGGAGAAGGCAATGGCACCCCTCTCCAGTACTCTTGCCTGGAGAGTCCCATGGACAGAGGAACCTGGTGGGCTGCAGTCTATGGGGCCGCTAAGAGTCTGACACGACTGAGCGACTTCACTTTCACTTTTCACTTTCATGCATTGGAGAAGGAAATGGCAACCCACTCCAGTGTTCTTGCCTGGAGAATCCCAGGGATGGGGAAGCCAGGTGGGCTGCCGTCTATGGGGTCACACAGAGTCAGACACGACTGAAGCAACTTAGCAGGAGCAGGAGCAATATCTTCAGGAATTTAAGTGTAAAAAATAAGAACATCAGTGAGTGAAATTTGTTCAACTTAAAATGACAGATACTATAAAACATTCCTTCCTCAACTTTAAGTAATTTCAACCATGTGTATACATAGGAGATTTTTTGCTTCTATTCAGATTTCTAGTAAATGGCTACTAAGAGAAATAAAAATATGGGGAGCTTCATGTGATGATTCCCCCATAAAAACCAAAGAAAGGCGTTGAATGTTGAGATTAAAAAGGAATTTGTACTTTGATTCTGGTGGTGTGGTGGATTAACTACCCCAATGGACCCGCTTAACTGAATCATCTAAAATGCTGGTTAAAATATAAAGATGAAAAATAAAAATTACAAACAACAATAGCGTGTGAATAAAGTAAAGAATTCTAAAGTCCTTGAATTATTGAGATAAAGATACAGATATTGACTAATGTTCTGTAAAATTAAGTACATTTTTAAAATTTCATATTGGAGCAGAGTTGATTTACAATGTTGTGTTAGTTTCAGGTACACAGCAAAGTGATTCAGCTATAGATACACAAGTGTCTATTCTTTTTCAAATTCTTTTCCCATTTAGGTTATTATAGAACACTTGGCAGAGCTCCCTGGGCTATACAGTAGGTCCCTGTTGGTTACTAGTACACTAGGAAACAAGGCACAGAGCATTTTACCTGAAAACAAGTTTAAAAAATAGAATGAGATAAAGACAAAAGAAATTCAATGAAAAAGATGGCAGGAGAGAAGGAAATAGAAAACAGAACAAACAAAACAGAGCATGCTGCTGCTGCTGCTAAGTCGCTTCAGTTGTGTCCGACTCTGTGTGACCCCATAGACGGCAGCCCACTGGGCTCCGCCGTCCCTGGGATTCTCCAGGCAAGAACACTGCAGTGGGTTGCCATTTCCTTCTCCAATGCATGAAAGTGAAGTCACTCAGTCATGTCTGACTCTTAGCGACCCCATGGACTACAGCCTACCAGGCTCCTCCGTCCATAGGATTTTCCAGGCAAGAGTACTGGAGTGGAGTGCCATTGCCTTCTCTGAAACAGACCATAAAACATACCTAATATGATAATAAAATTATATACAAATATATTCTTAATCAGAATAAATGCAACTGGATATGCTATGCAGTTACAAGACAGAAATATCAGACTGTCTTTTAAAATTCAGCCTACCAGTCCTCGACTTTATATATAGAGACACAACAAAAACTTCCAGACACAAAGATAGTCCTTGAGTTGATGGATGGAAAAAATGTGCACCAGACAAATACTAACCAGAAGCTAATGTAGCCATTTAAATACCAGGCAAATTAGCTTTTGATAAAAGGTTCATGTTAGCAAAAAGATATAACCTCTCTAAGCCTGTAAGTGCCTGACAAAATAGCCACAAATAGTACAAGGCAAAAATTGTCAGAAAACTAGGAACATTTGACAAATGCACTATCATAATGGAGAATTTAAACCACTTCTGTCAACAATAATAGGTAGATCAAACAGACCAAAATGTTAGTAGGAACATGGAAGGTTTAAACAACAAAATGAATAACTGAATCTAGTGAACAGTGATAAAGCATTGCAACCAACAATTAGACAACACATTCTTGTTAAGCACTTAGTAACATCAGTGAATTTCAAATGATCAACACCACTCTCTGACCACAGTTCAACTAAGTTAAAAACCAATGTCAAAGGAAAGATGAGGAAAACACCACACATTTGGAAATAAAACCTCACACACAGTTAAAGTTTTCATAGATAAAAGCAGAAATTATCATGGAAATGAGATAATACCTAGAACTGAAGGCCAGTGAGATTACCACTTACAATAATCTGTGGGCTGCAGTGAAAATATTACTGAAGTAGATATTTATAGCCCCAAGTGCTGACTTGGTATAGTTGAAAATGCACTCATCCTAAAACAGTCATTTCATCGCAGATCTAGACACACACATACTGCACCAGAAATCATGAGTAAGAAGCTTTAAGGAGACCAGAAGCTCATGGTAGGTAACTGTGGTGCATGCACAATGACAGGCAAAATGCTTACCAATTTGCATGGTATATTTTGTTCATTCAGTTCAGTTGCTCAGTCGTGTTTGACTCTTTGCGACCCCATGAATCCCAACACACCAGGCCTCCCTGTCCATCACCAACTCCCGGAGTTCACCCAAACTCATGTCCATCAAGTCGGTGATTCCATCCAGCCATCTCATCCTCTGTCATCAAATTCACTTATATTCTTTTGATAAAACAATATTCTTTTATATAAGTCCCTACCAAGCAACATAAATTGGAGTGCAAATTTTTTATCAACTCACTTTAATAATTTCTCATTTTTAAAATTCTTAATTGTGATAAAATACATGTAAAATTTACCATCTTAACCATTTTGAAGCATACAGTTTGGTGGTGTTAAATTCATTCACATTGTTGTATAGCCATCATCATCATCCATCTCCAGAACACCTTTCATCTTCCCAAACTGAAACCCTGTCCCCACTGAACATTAACTCTTCATCCCACCTCTCCCAGCCCCTGGCTTTTGCCTTTCTTCTGCTTTCTGTCTCTATGAATCTGACTAAAGATCTCATACAAAAAGATCTTAACAACATGGATAATCATAATGATGTGATCACTCACCTAGAGCCTAACACCCTGGAATGCAAAGTCAAGTGGGTCTTAGGGAAGCATCACCATGAACAAAGCTAGTGGAAGTGACGGAATTCAAGCTGAGTTACTTCAAATCCTAAAAGATGATGCTGTTAAAGTGCTGCACTCAATATGCCAGAAAATTTGGAAAACACAGCAGTGGCCACAGGACTGGAAAAGGTCAGTTTTCATTCCAATCCCAAAGAAAGGCAATGCCAAAGAATGCTCAAACTACTGCACAATTGCACTCATTTCACATGCTAGCAATGTCATGCTCAAAATCCTCCAAGCTAGGCTTCAACAGTACATGAACTAAGAACTTGAGATGTACAAGAAAGGGCAGAGAAACAAGAGATCATATTGCAATGTCCCCTGAATCATAGAAAAAGCAAGAGGGTTCCAGAAAAACATCAACTTCTGCTTCATTGACCACGCTAAAGCCCTTGGCTGTGTGGATCACAACAAACTGTGGAAAATTCTTAAAGAGATAAGAATACCAGACAGCATTACCTGCCTCCTGAGAAACCTGTACACAGATCAAGAAGCAACAGTTAGAACTGGACATGGAACAATGGACTGGTTCCAAATAAGGAAAGGAGTACATCAAGGTTGAATATTGTCACTCTGCTTATTTAACTTATATGCAGAGTACATCATGCGAAATGCCAGGCTGGATAAAACACAAGCTGGAATCAAGATTGCTGGGAGAAACATTAATAACCTCAGATATGCAGATGACACCATCCTTATGGCAGAAAGTGAAGAGGAACTAAAGAGCCTCTTGATAAAAGTGAAAGAGGAGAGTGAAAAGGTTGGCTTAAAACCCAACATTCAAAAAACTAAGATCATCACATCCAGTCCCATCACTTCATGGCAAATAGATGGGGAAACAATGGAAACAGTGACAGACTTTATTTTGGGGGCACTCCAAAATCACTGCAAATGGAGACTGCATCCATGAAATTAAAAAATGCTTGCTCCTCAGAAGAAAAGCTATGACAAACCTAGACAGTGTATTAAAAACAGAGACATTTCTTTGCCAACAAAGGTCCATCTGGTCAAAGCTATGATTTTTCCAGTAGCCATGTGCATGGATGTAAGAGTTGGATCATAAAGAAGGTTGAATGCCAAAGAATTGATGCTTTTGAACTGTGGTTTTAGAGAAGACTCTTAAGAGTCCCTTGGACTGCAAGGAGAGCAAACCAAACTAAAGGAAATCAACCCTGAATATTCATTGGAAGGACTGATGCTGAAGCTGATGCTCTGATACTTTGGCCATCTGATGAGAAGAGCCAACTCACTGGGAAAGACCCTGAATCTTGGAAAGATTGAAGCAAGAGGAGAAGGATAAAACAGAGAACAAGATGATTGAATGGCTTCACCGACTTGAAGGACATGAGTTTGAGCAAGCTCCGGGAGTTGGTGAAGGACAGGGAAGCCTGGCATCTGCAGTCCATGGGGTCACAAAGAGTAGGACATGACTGAGCAACTCAACTGAACTGAACTGAAGAACTTCATAAGAGTTAAATCATACACTATATGTCCTTTAGTGACTCGCTTTGCTTTCTTGGTAGCTCAGACGATAAAGAATCCACCTGCACCACAGGAGACCTGGGTTTGATCCCTGGATCGGAAAGATCCCCTGGAGAAGGGAATGAATACCCATTCCGGTATTCTTGCCTGGGAAATCCCATAGACAGAAGAGCCTGGCAGGCTACAGTCCATGGGGTCACAAAGAGTCAGACACAACTGAGCAACTAACATTTCACTTTCACTTCACTTTTTTCACTTAGTATAATGTCATTCATGTTGTAGCATATGTCAAAATTTCCTTCCTTCTTATGGTTGAATAAGACTGTACTGTATAGACAGACCACATTTTATTTATCCATTTATCCTTTGATGGACACTTGGATTATTACATCTTTTGGCTATTAAAAATACTCTTCAAGACTATGCTTCCATTTCTTTTGGTTGTTGTTTCTGTTTTCAGTTGCTCAGTAGTGTCCGACTGTTTGCAACCCCATGGACTGCAGCATGCCAGGCTTCCCTGTCCTTCACCATCTCCAGCAGCTTGCTCAAGCTCATGTCCATTGAGTCAGTGATGCCATCCAATCATCTCGTCCTCTGTTGTCCCCTTCTTCTCCTGCCTACAATCTTTCCCAGCATCAGGGTCTTTTCTAATGAGTCAACTCTTCTCATCAGGCGACCAAAGTATTGGAGCTTCAGCTTCAGTGTTAGTCCTTGATTCCAGTTTGTGCTTCATCCAGCCTGGTATTTCGCATGCTGTACTCTGCATATAAGTTAAATAAGCAGGGTGTAGACCCAGAAGTGAAATGAGTGGGTCATATAATGATTCTATTTTTTTTTTTTGGCTGCGCCCCACAGCATGTGGTATCTTAGTTCCTTGATCAGGGATCAAACCTGCGTCTTCTGCAGTAGAAACACAGAGTCTTAGCCAACAGACCACCACAGAAGTCCTAGGTGACTCTGTTTTTAATTTTGAGGACCCACTACAGTGCTTCCCATTCCCAGTGACTGCCCCATTTCACATTTATACCAATGGTGCACAATTTTTGACAGTAGCCATTCTAACAGTATGAGGTGGTATCTAATGGCACAACTTGACGTGTGTTCACTATGTGAACACAACTATCCAGTGCTCACTAATTTCCTCATTAATTTGATGCTTGTTGACTTATACTCACAAGCAGAAGAAATTTTGTCATAATGAAATTGTTCATGGTGCTGCATCTTTTCTCTACTTCTGTTGCAAAGTAACTACTTTTAAAAATGTTCTAGTCCTTATAAAGTTGTGTGTGATTTTTGTATATCAATATACATTTAAATAGCTAAGTCTTGAATATCATTATTGAAACATCATATTTAATTAGCTTACTATTGTTAGCTTTTATTAACGTCCAAACTCCAGATTTTGATAAATATCATGTAGACAAATCTTTGAATTCATTAAATGTAAATACCTTAAATATTTATTGTATTTTTTTCCTTTTTTTTTTCTATTAAACAGAAAAAGTATTTTCCTATAACTTATGAGATACTGGTAAGTTCTTTCAAATTTGATTTTTGTTTGTTTTCAACTGTTTTTTGATATGTAACCAAGTTGGTTTAAGCTAGTTAAGATACACAGCAGTAAAAGAAAATCTCCCTGGCCTTGGACAAGGCTGCTTCTCCCACATTTGGTCCTCTGGGGGTCAAGGGCAGCTGGCTTCAGGTCTTAGCCTGGGACCAAGGGCCCATCTTCATGCTGGATAACTGTCCTGCAGGGAACCGAGTCAACAGCTGCTACCACATCAGCTTGGAGGGTCCAAGAGGCAGGAAGTGTGTGAAAGAAGCAAGTCTCCTAGTAAGTACAGCAGGAGACCATCCATGCCAGGTTACAAACAGACATAACTGCACAACCTGCTGCCCAGAGAATCAAATACAAGCAATAAACAATACAGCACAGAAAGGGCTAAGACAAAATCCAGGATACTGGTGAGCTTGGTGTGGGCAGGGGGTGAC
The DNA here is from genome assembly GCA_935064755.1 of Tragelaphus eurycerus. Classification (NCBI taxonomy): domain Eukaryota; kingdom Metazoa; phylum Chordata; class Mammalia; order Artiodactyla; family Bovidae; genus Tragelaphus; species Tragelaphus eurycerus. The sequence goes on along the minus strand of CAKXYN010000002.1, from coordinate 19,402,204 downwards.
GGAACAGGCAAGCCTGGAGAGGCACAGGGCAGCTCACACCACAGAATGAAAGAAGGCCCACCCTCCAGTGTTTCCCACCCTCCTGTTTCAGAGTTGGCCCCGAAGGAGACCCTTTTTATTACTAGGGAATCTGGGCTTCTCCTGACCACATCCAGTGGAAGGAGAGTTAATTAGATTACTGGGGATTCTGTGGAGTCCCTTAGCTGTTGTCAGCAGCCCAGGGTAACCAAGGACCTACAGGAATAATAAACAAAAAGAAACTAAAAATTTCCTGAAGCCATGGCTTCACCAGTTAAGTTGGATTATGTTTAATTTTTTTGGAGCTGTCTCTGTTGCTATAGAAATAAACAAGGAAGTTGAGACACATGACCGTGGTCTTTCGAAGCAGTCCAGCCCCTAGCCCACTCTGCAGCCATCATCTCTGTGGGGTCTCCAGGGCACCGGTGCCCATAACCACCCATGGAACCTAAAGGGGTCTGGGTCCTTAGGTCTGTCTCCACGCTACACAGTAGTGCCAGCTGCACACATGGTGGTCAGGAGCACCAGCCTGCACCCAGTTTAAGACGGTGACCAGGAGTTAACTCACCTCTTTCTCTCCCTGTGTGGCCTGGGCAGGACCTCAGTTTTCTATTTCTGCAATGCAGCTGTGATGTCATCCTTGCCTGGAGGTGAGACCTGGATGAAGGGTGGCCAGGAAGCCCAGCTGAAGTCTTTGTGGGCCTCTTCCCAGAGCTCATGACACCCCATGTCCCCACACTCAGTGAGGACATCTGCCACATTCCTGGCATCCACACCCCAGCCAAGTGCACCATGCCCTGTCCTGGGCCCTGGATGGACCTCACACCTACACGCCTGCCCGGAATGCGTGTGCCCAAGCCCATACCATCAGTACCCACCTCTGTCCCATCAGACACTAACAGCCAGGATCTGCTGGTGAGGGATTAGAAGTGGTTTGCATGTTATGTCAAGAGATATAAAGGAGGGTATGTGGGCAAAGCAGGGTCAGCTGAACTCAACTCCCAGGACCAGGCCCCTCCACCTGGTTTCCCAGGACAGCACCATCTCGGCCGTCACCAGCCTTCCCCGTGGAGACACTTGGACCACACCGATAAAGAGCTGCCCCATCCTGAGATAGAGTGATATGTACGGGATCTGTGGGGTGGCAGGGGCTTGCAAAGGAATGCAGGTAGGAGCCTTCAAGGTGGTGAGGGTGAAGGCTGTGTGCACAGGGCTGAGTGGGCAGAGCTAAAGGCCCATGGAGTTCCAGGCTCCAGAGGCAGAAACTGTAGCCCCTGAGCTGGTCGGGCCTTGTGCAACCTCTGAGGAGTTGAGAGCTCTCTGCGTCCAGAGTCTCTAGAGGTCAAGACCCTGTCCATTGTGAAATCTCAAAATGTGCTTAAAATGGGATGTCAAACAAGTCAGCATGAGGAAATGTGAGGAGGGTGCTTTAGGAAACCACCTCTTCCCCAGAGGTCGTAGGTGCAGCCCCTCAGCAGAAGGTCCCCACCCATGGGCCATCGGGGAATCTGAAGCATATGGGCAAGCGGTGTGTTCACATATGTATATGTGTGTCATGGATGTGTGTGTCTACACCTGTATGTGCGCACGGGGACAGGATGCCCCGTTCCAACTCACCACCTCATCAGCACGCACAGACACGCCTGCTAGGACCAGCGTCCGCTCCCCCGAGTATCCCTGCTCTGGCACCCAAAGCCGCCCTCTGCTTTCTCGACGGCTTCCATGACCAGAAATGAAAGGACCCCTTGCTTCTCGGTTGGAAGTTCGCTTAGGACTGAAAGACTGAGACAAAAGATATTTTAAACATCAGAGACACACGCTGAGACGCCCCCGTGCTCCTCCCATGCCTAGAAACGCATGAGCTGCGTGGTGGGAATTCATCCATTACCAAACCTATACGAAATACACATGCCAAACTTTGTGAATTTCTCCAAAATCTGAAAAAGAGGGAATGATTCAATCGCTTGATTTCTTTTGTTTTCTCTGGTACATCAGTACAGTGTCTGCTTCCGGGCCTGGCAAGTGCCCGCCAGACTCCACTCTGTGAAATGAGTGTGAGTAGCCATGTGTCACTTGGCTGGGGGAGGGGAAGGGGAAGGGGGGGAGGGGGAGAGGAGGGGAGAGGGGGAAGGGGAGGGGGGGGGGGGGGAGGGGGGGGGGAGAGGAGGGGGGAGAGGAAGGGAAGGGGGAGGGGAGGGAGGGGAGGGGGAGGGGAGGGGGGGGGGGGGGGGGGGGGGGGGGGGGGGGGGCCCTGCTGGTACCCCTGGGCCACAATTCCCACATGTGCTATTCTCTGGGATGCCTTGCATCTGACCCGGTTTTCCCTGTCCCCACAACTGGTCCCTCTGATGTGTCCCTTCACCCCCAGGGCTCTCAGACCCCTGCCCAGCTCTCAAGCCCTGGATGCCGCCTCTAGCTCCCCCGCACTCCCCCCAGCCCTCTCTGCACCCCCACCATCAGGCTCCACTCCTGGCCATGGTCTCCCTGCCTCCCTGTCTCCATTCCTGCCCACAAGGCGACCAGAGGGTTGGTCTCAATTCTCTGCCTCTTGTCTGTGTGGCAGAGCTGCCAGGGCTATTGCAGCTGCAAACTACACAACCTATCCCAACAAGCTGAAACCCTTAGGACCAGGTTGGGCCCCAGGCTAGAATTCACAGCCCCAGGATGGGATCCACTGAGGCCAGTTCACAGCAAGGCTGCCAACAGCACAGCAGTGCCCCTGACTTTGTCCTGCAGAGGACACACAGGCTATTTATGCTGTCCCTTCAAAATAGGGAAATGCCCTCACACTCTTTGGCCCCAACCAGGTCATGAGGCCATTGCTGACCCATCACTGTCCTGGAAGACTGAGCTTTGACAGTCTGGGGCTGGGGTTCCTGAGTGCCGCCCTAGGGGGTGTGGGTGTGGGCTGATGTGAGAGGTGAACAATCATGACTCACCCCTGAGGGGTGAGCCCCAGGAGTGGAGCAGCAGGGGCGATGGGCAGAATGGGCAGGAGAGGGCCCTGTGGCCACAGGATGGCTCACCATAGCCTCCTCTTCCACAGTTCTCCCTAAGAGCCTGAGGACCGTACATGTGTGCCCAGTTCACATTATGTTAACAAAAGCCCAGGGAGGCAAGACTGCTATCGTGGTAGCCCCAAGGAGTCACAGCCCCTGTCTCTGCCTTTGTGTGAGCCCCTCCAGTGGTGACTCTGGGCACCGCTGTATGCCTTTACTCCACCTTCATAAACAAGACACCCTCAGCTGGGAGACCAAACGCATATTCTCTCACAGTCCCAGAGGCTGGACATCCTGGCTGCAGCATGGTCAGGGTCTGGTGGCAGCTCTCTTCCTGAGTGCAGACAGATGCCTTCTCCCTGTATCTTCACATGGCAGAGAGAGAGCTCTGGTCTCTTCCTCTTTGTCTTCTTTTTTTTTTTTTTTTAATAATTTTATTTATTTACTTATTTATTTTTGGCTGTGCTGTGTCTTCACTGCTGCACAGGCTTTCTCTAGTTGCAGTGAGCGGGGGCTACTCTTCATTGTGGTACTTGGGCTTCTCATTACAGTGGCTTCTCCTGTTACAGAGCACAGGCTCTAGGCATGTGGGCTCAGTAGTTGGGGCACGTGGGCTCAGTAGTTGGGGCACGTGGGCTCAGTAGTTGGGGCCGTGGGCTCAGCAGTTGGGGCACGTGGGCTCAGCTGTTGGGGCACGTGGGCTCAGCTGTTGGGGCACGTGGGCTCAGCTGTTGGGGCACGTGGGCTCAGCTGTTGGGGCACGTGGGCTCAGCTGTTGGAGCACGTGGGCTCAGTAGTTGGGGCACGTGGGCTCAGTAGTTGGGGCACGTGGCCTCAGTAGTTGGGGCACGTGGGCTCAGTAGTTGGGGCACGTGGGCTCAGTAGTTGGGGCATGTGGGCTCAGGAGTTGGGGCATGTGGGCTCAGTAGTTAGGACATGTGGGCTCAGTAGTTGGGGCACGTGGGCTCAGTAGTTAGGACATGTGGGCTCAGTAGTTGGGGCATGTGGGCTGAGTAGTTGGGGCATGTGGGCTGAGTAGTTGGGGCATGTAGGCTGAGTAGTTGGAGCATGTGAGCTCAGTTGTTGGGGCACGTGAGCTCAGTAGTTAGGGCACATGGGCTCAGCTGTTGGGGCACGTGGGCTCAGCAGTTGGGGCACGTGGGCTCAGGAGTTGGGGCACGTGGCCTCAGGAGTTGGGGCACGTGGGCTCAGTTGTTGGGGCACGTGGGCTCAGTTGTTGGGGCACGTGGGCTCAGGAGTTGGGGCACGTGGGCTCAGGAGTTGGGGCACGTGGCCTCAGGAGTGTGGGGCACGTGGCCTCAGGAGTTGGGGCACGTGGGCTCAGTTGTTGGGGCACGTGGGCTCAGTAGTTGGGGCACGTGGGCTCAGTAGTTGGGGCACGTGGGCTCAGTTGTTGGGGCACGTGGCCTCAGGAGTTGGGGCACGTGGCCTCAGGAGTTGGGGCACGTGGGCTCAGCAGTTGGGGCATGTGGGCTCAGTTGTTGGAGCGTGTGGGCTCAGGAGTTGGGGCATGTGGGCTCAGTAGTTGGGGCACGTGGGCTCAGGAGTTGGGGCATGTGGGCTCAGTAGTTGGGGCACGTGGGTTCAGCCTCAGTTGTTGGAGCGTATGGGCTCAGTAGTTGGGGCATGTGGGCTCAGCCTCAGTTGTTGGAGGGTGTGGGCTCAGTAGTTGGGGCATGTGGGCTCAGTAGTTGGGGCATGTGGGCTCAGTAGTTGGGGCATGTGGCCTCAGTAGTTGGGGCATGTGGGCTCAGGAGTTACAGTTTCCAGGCTCTAGAACACAGGCTCAATAGTTGAGGCTCACAGGCTTACTTGCTCCAAGGCATGTGGGATCTTCACAGAGCAGGGGTCAAATCCTGCATTGACAGGAGGATTCTTTACCACTGAGCCACCAGGGACACCCTCTTCCTCTTCTTATAAGGACTAGTCCTATCCTGGGGGCCCCACACTCATTACCTCACCAAACCTGACCTGCCCCCCAAAGACCCCCACCTCCAAATATCATCACAGTGTGGGGGTTTCAGGTGTCAACATTTGAATTTTGAAGGGACACCTTTCAGTCCATGACACCATATGATCACTTTGGCCAGTGGGACATCATGGGTGTGAGGCAGGCAAGTCTTTGATAAGCACCTGCTTACCTGGAATCCTAGGATCCCTGTGCCATGCAGAAGCCCAGTGTCCCAGTCAGCTAGGGCTGCCATAACAAACCACACCCTAGGCCACTTAGACAACAGAGCTTTGTCCTCACAGTCCTGGAGGCTGGAAGTCCAAGACCAAGGTGTAGATAGGACCAGTTTCTCCTGAGGCCTCTCTCCTGGGCTTGGCCATCTTCCCTCTGTGTTCTCCATGGTCAACTCTCTGTGCATTTCTATGTTGTAATCTCTTCTTATAAAGATACCAGTCCTATTGGATTAGGGTCCACTCAAATGACCACATTTTACCTAAATCGTATTTTGAAAGACCCTATCTCCATATACAGTTATTTTCTGAGGTCCTGCAGGTTGTGGCTTCAACACATGCATTTGAGAGATTTAATTCAGCTGCAACACCCAGTCGAAGCCATATCTCCTGGAATACCATGTGGAGAGAAAGCCTCAGCTCTCCCAACTGCTCTTGGCCCCAACTGACCTGTAGTCACAGGAATGCCCTCCTATCGTTGTTGTTCAGTCACTTAGTCATGTCCAACTCTTTGCAACCCCATGGATTGCAGCACGCCAGGCTCCTCTGTTCATGGGATTCTCCAGGTAAGAATACCAGAGTGGGTTGCAAGGCCTCCTCCAGGGGATCACTGAGGGTTGGGGTGCCCAGAGTCTCTGTGCATAGCATCAGGAATTGTACATGGGCCATCTTGGCCACTGGTGTGGTGGGCAGTCAAGGTGCAGCCTGAATGTTTACCTGCCTGGCTAGGTGTGGTAGAGGAGTCGTTGTGGCCCTCTGTCCACCTTGGAGTGGCTTTGGGTCTTGGCTAGGAGCCTTGCTTGCTTGGTCAATCTGCTAATGGACCACAGTTCAAAGAGTATACACAACAGATATTTACCATCTCGTAGTTCTGTACACAGCAAATCCAGCAAAGGCATTGGCAGGGCTGGTTTCTCCTGAGGCCTCTCTCCTTGGTGTGTAGATGACCGTCCTCTCCTTGTATCCTCACAGCAGTGTCCCTCTGTGCCTGTCTGTGTCCTGATCTCTTCTTATGAGGACACCAGTCATATTCAATTAAGGCCCACCCTAATAACTCTCCTTTAACTTAATTATCTTTATAAAGACCTGATCTTTGAAGAGTCCCATTCTGAGGTCTGGGGGTTAGACTTCAGTATGTGAACCTGGGGGGCACAGTTTGACCCATAACATTTCCATGAGTCTCTCTGACCCCCACAAGAAGTCAGGGCACATGTGGGTTGGGCACTATTCCCCATTTTATAGATGAAGTGACTAGGATGAGAGACAGTGAAGTCTGCCTACCAGCACAGAGGCGGGAGGATCGGGGAGGGGCCATCCAGCCCTCCATCACCTTTCTTGCTTGTTGCCTGAAAATCAGGGCTGAGAAGAGCACAGAGGAAACACCTTGACAACACACACAATGCACAGCTGTCTGTGACCCTCCCTCTAAGGGGCTGTCGGGCAGGAAGCAGGGTGGGAGGGCAGGGAGAGGCACGGGAAGAGTGCGGCTGGACAGTCCCGGAGAGATGAAGCCTTACTTAGTGACCACAGCTCTGCACATCCCCATTTCTGCACATCTAAAATCACAATGATCTGAATGTCAACATTCCGCTTCTCTCACTATTTACATTTTCAAAAATTAAGCCAAATCACAACTGGCAGACATTCTCTGAGGGTATGTACCCACCCACACAGGTCCTGTGAGTTTTGACAAACATGCAAGCCGCAGTCTGAGTTTGCAAGCAACTGAACAAAGTCACTTACAAATAAAAATAGGGACCTACTTGGATTTAAGCAGCCATATTAAGGAAAGTGCAGGAGGTATACTACTAACAGAAAATCACTCTCGGACAGCACCAGACAGGTGATGTTCCAGACTTGACCCACATGGCTTGGCAGGTGCCCTAGGCAATCACCACCACCTGCCTGGTCCTCCAGGCTGCCCCTTCCTCTGCCACCTGCCCCCGCTCCTGCCAGACCACCACACTTTTCTGAGAGGTGCGCCCTCAATCACAGGCATCTGTCTGGACTTAGCCTGTTTTCTAACCCTCCTGACAATTTTACCCAATGAAGATGACAGCAAAAGAGATGACAATCAATGCGACAGGGTGGCCAAGTAGGATCCCACATCAGAGGTACTAAATCAAAAGCAAATTGAGACATATCTTTGCATTTAGTGAGTCTTAAAATTTTTGTGTGCCAAGTTGAAGGCGCAATCTCTGATGCTAACATCTCACAAGAATCCATCTGTGTGCTCAACTGATCTTGGAGGAACAAGCTGATCTTTTTCTGGGGTTGCTTTATATGGACCGTGCTGTTCCTTGGCGAGGCAGCACCCACCTCTGCAGGCTCATGCTGAGTAATGTGTGGTTGTGATCCTCCTAGAACCTTTTACCCAAGAGCAAAATGGCCTTGCCTATTTGTTATCTTTTCAAGTTATTTCTGTCTCTTCCCTGTATGGACTTCCCCAGTGGCTCAGCAGTAAAGAATCCACCTGCAATGCAGGAGACGCAGGAGACATGAGTTCGATCCCTGGGTCAGGAAGATTCCCTGGAGAAGGGAATGGCAACCCACGCCAGTATTCTTGCCTGGAAAAAATCCCATGGACAGAGAAGCCTGGCAGGCTACAGTCCATGGGGTTGCAGAATTGGACATAACTGACTAAGCACATCTATGTCACGTCCTTCCCTGTATGGTTTCTTTTGTTCCAAAAACAGGTCTGCACACAGACCAGAAAAGTACAAACCCTGGCAATGAGTTCAAGTTCCAGGGCAGCGTTCAGATTCTCTGAGCTTCGGTTATTTCATCTCTGAAAAGCGACAGGGATATTGGTGCCCATTTTGATAAATTGAAGAAACATAGCCCAGCACACCCATGCCTGAAGACTTCCCATTCCATTCTTCCTGCCTTATCATTTACCATTTTTTAAAGAGGTGGTGGCTACTCTCATCTCCTCTCACCCCACAGTGAGCAAAACGGTGATGGGGGCCCAATAAGGAGCAAAGAGCTAACAAAAGAACGAGGACTGGCAGGCGCGCCATCAGCACTGAGTCCAGGAAGCCCCTCTGGCCACAGCACAAAGGGCTGGGAGGCAGAGATGCTGAGACACGCTGGTTTTGCTGAAGGCAGAGCCCGGGGTGGGACGGGAGGGCTGGGAAGGCAGGACGGCTCCCAGCCTGCTGGCTGTCTGTATGAGACTGCATCTCCGTGAACTGGGAAGGAAGGAAGGTTTGGAGGAGATGATGGAGGGATGCCGAGCCAAATGCACCCACCATCTGGAGCAGCAGCTATTCTGGGCCCCGAGCTTCAGAGTGGAGCAGGGTGTTCCCAGAGCCAGGGTGCTGGAAGAGAGGAAGGGAGGGAGTGAAGGGCAGGGGCCTCCCAGGGCTGGAAGCAGATTCAGGTGATGGAAAGATTAGCAGCATTTGTCCCCTTCTGCCAGGTGTCCTGGGGACAGAGGAGCCTAGTGGGCTGCCATCCGTGGGGTCGCACAGAGTTGGACACGATTGAAGCAACTTAGCAACAGCAGCCAGGTGTCCTGGGGTAACCACCAGCCAAGCCATCCAGAGCTGAGTGGGATCCACAGCCACTGAACCCAGAATCCCAGAGTCCCCACTGGGTCAGAGAGCAGAGTGTGGCCTCTTCACGTGTCCCTATGGGAGATGGTGCCCATTCCACCTCCTCCTTTGGTGGGTGGAGTTTTGCTCTTTAGATGTAAACTGGCGATGCTGCTCTGCCTTTTCAGTCTGTGGAGGTCGCATCACATGGCCCTCACCAGGGCCACCCCTTGAAGACAGAGGGGATGCCATGTCTGCATTTCTCAACCGCACCCCTCCGCCCCAGCCTCCCAGGTGCCCTTGCCACATGCACAGTCCAGGAGATGAGTGCTGACCCTCAGACTCACTACCATGTCCAAGGTCCCAGGGCTGCAGCTATGTCTCCAACCTCAGACCCTGCCCTTGTGCGTTTTGGAAGCTTTAACCCAAAAGTGAAAGTGAAAGTCGCTCAGTCGTGTCTGACTCTTTGCGACACCATGGACTATACAGCCCATGGAATTCTCCAGGGCAGAATACTGGAGTGGGCAGCCTTTCCCTTCTCCAGGGGATCTTTGCAACCCAGGGATCGAACCCAGGTCTCCTGCATTGCAGGCAGATTCTTTACCAACCGAGCCACCAGGGAAGCCCCAAAACAGAGCCTAATAGGTGTCCTCCTTGTCCCACCTCAGTGCCTGCCTTCTAATCACCACAAATCATAAAAACAACTAATATGGAGCTGACACCTTCTGAGAAATGGCAGATTCGAAAGAGCTTTTTTAAAAAAGCTTTAAATAAATGACAAAAGCAACAACAACCTAAAAACTCATCATGAATGATGTAAGAAGTTTGAATTCCATCTCTATTGAGAATAAAATACAGAAAATTATTGCTTTCAGTAATGAAACATCGGTCTCTCACTTTCAAATCTTCATTAAAGTCTCAAAAATCCCCCAAATACTTTATTTCAGCACTGTGTCAAGGGTTTTCTCTGGATAAGAAAACTTCCAGAAAGATGCCCACTCTGTCTAAACCAATGTAGAGTTTTAGTGCAATGCCATCCCAATGGCATTTATTTCTACTAAACAAGAGATTCTAAAATTTATCTGAAGAAATAATGACATGGTAAGAAACTTTTTAACATGAAAATTGATGAGGGAGCTACTCTTTTGAGATAACTAAATGATTTGGGGGGGGGGGGAGGGGGAGAACATTATTTTAAAAAGAAAACGCACATAAAGATTTTCAGTGATCTCAAGAGGCATGTCCAGCCCCCGACAGCCGGTCAGTGACATGGGTGTGCAGTCCATCCACCAGCCTTGCCATTGACCGTGTCCATCATGGGACATGTCCTTCAAGAAGGACTTCCTCTGAGTGACACAGATGTTGGAGGTGCAGATGTGGCTGACAAGCAAGATATAGCTGCTATTTCCAATTTAATGTAAATGCACCCATGCAGCAACCCACTTCCCCCCACACACACACAGGGCCTGTTTTTAGGTGGGAGGGTCTACCCTGTGGACACAACAGAGAGGCGGCAGCCTAACTCCCTAGATGGTACCTTCCAGCTCATCTGAGTACCTGTGCTTTAGGAACAAGGCTCGTCCCACCCCTGCCTGGCAGGCTGATCTCTCCATCACGTGAGCAAGGCTTAGGGAGAAGCCTTCCTGAGTCATATTCCCACCTCCATTCTGAGGTGGGCGGACACTGGTCACTGGTGCACTGGTTGCACCAATCACTCTGTCACTTCAATGGTATTCAAGTGCGTTTCCACAGGCTCTCAGACCACATCGGACACCAGGCAGCAGGCCTCACAGGACTGGGCTGCAAGGGAGCACGGGGGAGGGGTGGAGTTCAGGTTCGGACACGCCCTGTGTTTTGGCCCTGCTTCCACCACAGCCTTAGGTTAACTATAAATTGGTACTTGCCATGGGTGCTTGCCACCTATCTCTACAAGGATTAAATCATGCGCTGCTGCAGCTGCTGACTTTCAATACCCACTGAAAGGAGCTCAGGGTGAAGAGCAGAAGGAGGCACTCTGGGCTCTGGGAAAACTATCAGAACAGGTTCTTCAGATAGCTAGATATTTTCAGGAACTGATTTTATGAGCCCAATTCTTGTATCTCCTTATATCTAGAAAAGCACCAAAATCCTTTGTGGTGACAACTGCTCCTTGTGACAAGCAGAAACCTTCTAGAAAAATATGTGTTTGATTGCATGTACTCCCCCTTCACAAAAATCACAGACATACTGACCTCCCCACTACCTCTCTGGAGCAGTTTCTCAGAGCTATCTGAGATGCTGTCTCCCAGGCTATAGTCCTCATCTTGCCCCAAATAAAACTTGGCACAACTCTCTCATTGCCCTTATTTTTTCAAGTTGACACCTACCTGAAACTGGGTTTACTCTGCTCTACAGTGGAGGCTATAACAGCACCTACCTCAAGCCGAGGGAATTAAATCTCACAAGAATCTTATAGGTGTGGCTGGTGTATAGCCTGTTGTGGGGTACAGGTAAAGTTCCCAGATCGGTCACATTGGCTAGGGGCTCTCAATATGGAAGGAGCAAACTATGTCACTACCACCAGCAGCATTTTTCATTAGGCACACCTTATCATATGTGAGTCTGTTTTCTGTGTTAAAGCAAATAACACTCACATACACTTAGAACACTCTGAGCCCATTAGAGAGCTGAGGTTCACCAGGCAACCAAGTGACCTGAGCAGGGTTTTACCAAACTATTTCACCTTTGGTGTCCAACTCTTTGCGATCTCATGGACAGTAGCCCACCAGGCTCCTCTGTCCATGGGGTTCTCCAGGTAAGAATACTGGAGAGGGTTGCCATTCCCTTCTCCAGGGCATCTTCCTGACCCAGGGATCAAACCCAGGTCTCCTGCATTGCAGACAGATTCTTTACCAGCTGAGACACCAGAGAAGCCCAGAGTAGCTGCCAAAACACAGGGAAGAAGAGCACAGCTGAAATTTTAATGAGTCCTTCAGGCTGAGTGTGGGAAGGTGGGTCAGAATCCCTGGAGGCCCAGGCACATGGGCCTCCACACCCACATGCCATCCAATTCAAGGGCCCCCATTGGGTGATCCTGAGAAAAGCAGAGGGCAGGCAATGCACCCAAGGGAGCCCCTGCTGGAACACAGGTGTGCAGAGCCAGATGGGCTTATACGTGCTCTGGGAGCCTGAGGAGACCGTCTAGGACTCCAGGCCCTGTAAGAGGACCAGGTGGTGGTTAACTGGCAGTGGAGACAGACAGAAATCTGATCCCTTCTCTGATGCCAGAAAAGGTTTAGCTGTCACTGGGGGAGAGGAAAGAAACCCACCTGTGCCCCTGGACCTGCAGTGAGGCCAGGTTAAATCACCTGCCCAGGTGCTGCGTTGGTACAAGACAGCATCCAAACACAGGGGAGGAGGCAGGAGTCATGCCTGCTCTCCAGACCCTCTCATGAGGGAGACAACCCCTGCCACAAGGGGTGCTGGCCAGGCCCACCCAGAGGCTGAGGGTTCCAGAAACCCTCCCATAATGACCCCCCAGCACCGGCAACAGCAATTATGCACTGAGGAAAAGCAGCGGTGCCTGCTTGCGTAGCTGGTTTGGACAGAGCAGAGCAGTCTCTCCCATGATGCTAGCCAAGCGAGTTTCCCACAGGCCTGGCAGGTGAGACATCGGGCACTGGGAACCACGGGCTTGCCCGAGGCCACAATTTCCTGGCATTCAGGGGGCAAGGTGGCTCATTGGCTGGAAGGAAAGTGGAATGAGGAGAGGGTCACAGAGGTGGGCAAGGCAGAGCAAGCATCTCATGGCACCCAAGGACACGTGGGCAGTTCACCTGCTGTCTGAAGCAGTGGGTACATATAGCTTTGCACCTGGATGATTTCCTGGGCAGCTCCTGCCCGATGTAGCTGGTGAGCAGAAGGGAATGGAGGGTCACCAGGCACCGAGTGCCCCCCGCCCACCTCATGAGGACCAGCCGCCCAGGCCCAGCCCACCACCTTCACCAGAGTATCAGTGGGGTGTCCTTGTGTCCTGCCTCTTCACCCAATGCCACCTCCTTTCATATTGGTTCACTCACAGTCCAGCTCCCAGGTTCCTCCCCTTTCCCACCTTAAAACAAAACTCCTCCACAGCTCTGAGCTCCCCCTGCCCAGCAGGTTTGAGCATCCCTCCATTACCACTATGTGTGCATACATTCAACCTCCTACATTAAATATGATGCCTCCAGTAAACTCAAGTGAGGGCAGCACCAGGCAGAGAGCTAGCCCCTCTGACCCAGATGCTGCTGGGCTGAGAGGTGGCCGAGGTGAACGGCACGGCTAAGGCCTATGCAGGCCAAGCCACGAGTCATGAGGACCACAAAGTGTTATGTTTGCTGCAATGAAAATGGATTAAAGGGACATTCTCCACCTATGCAACAGAAGTGCAGGGTCTTCCCTGTTGCCTAGGTTTTTAAATGAAGATGGAAGCCAGTTTTGGGATGCAGGAAAACCCAAGAGACCGCTCAGGGCGTTCTCACAGCTGGAAAGTAATTGAAACACTTTTCAATTAGGCCAGAATGTCCGGTCTGGAAATAGTCTGTGCTTTCAAAAGTAAAACATATCTGCTGCAGATCTCATTTGTGAGGAAAGCTTCTCAGCATCCCTGCTCTGTGCTGCGGATGGGACTTCATGGAAGACTGACTGGAGTCTCTCACAGCTTTGCATTTTAGCCCCTCAGCCCCACCCCAGAGGGTCTGCAGGGATCTCTCAGAGTATCTTTCAAAGCAACCATAGCAGTGATGGCAGTAACAGAGCTGCCGATCACAAACATCACCACAGCCAGACGTGGACTGCTGGCTCCACCCACGTGCTGGCTCCACCCACACGTCCACAGAGGCCCCAGGGAGGTTCTGTGGCTCCACCTGCTTCTTCTCTCTTCATCTCCAGGGGTCCCTAAGGTAGGAAAGAAAGCCTGGAGCCCACATAAGCCTCAGCTGACCCATCTGCAAAATGGAAATAATGCTGCCTGGCCTGCTCCTTACCACCCAAGGGTCTTCCTAGCCTTGGATGTGGCTGGAGCAGTAGGGCCATGCTCCAAGAGTCCTTCAGAGAGCAGGAGGAGGCAGGACTCACTGCAGCAGGTTAGGGGAGGCGGGGCTAGGACAGCTCTGGAGGCCCTGCATTTGCCCAAACCAAGCCAGTCCTGAGGGTCTCTCCTGTGTCATGGTTGGAGATTTCCAACCAGCCCCCTCCCTCAGTCCCAAAGAACAATTGGCACTCTCCTTTTCCCTCTCGAGCCTGTGAACTCCATCCCCATGCCTGGGGGTCAGGGGGCCACAGACAGAAGAGAAGGAACACAGCCTGCATGTGTCTGCACTGACGCAGGTGCAGCCCTCGTGACCTCCCGCCCCCGGACAGCTTCAGGGGACCAGCCACACCCCCACCCACTCTGAGCCAGCTAAATGTGGACCCTGACTGCTCCTGAGGGCATTCCAGGGCCCCTGTCCAGAGGGTGCTGGAGCCAGCAGGAACCCCTCCCCACCTGGACACTTGTATTCCAGCACCCCTCCCACTAGTCAGGACAGCTGGTGTCCCTAATGGACTGTGTCCCCCTCCACACCTGCAAGGAGACAAACACACCTACCTTCCTCTCCATCTATTCGTGGGGAGCAAGGGGTGGGCTTTCCACATGATCTCAGGGTGACCCTGGTGACCCCGGCTGGCTGCTAGTCTTCATGTGCATCCATCCATAGGGGCTGCAAGCATTGCACAGCAGACTACTGGCTCCAGGAACCTCAAGCATGGTTAGATGTTCAGGGCTCCAGATTAGTTACCCCCAAAACACCTATTCTCTCTGAAATGATATTGAACTGAATAAACAACCACAATAAAAAGTTAAAGCGCTGACTGACCCAGCCCCATCTGTAGCCATTTTGAGGAAGCCCCCGGGGGCCTCAGTCAGACCCCAGAACTCCTGGTGACATGCAAACTTCTCCTGTCTCCTCTCCCTCATTGGCAGCCAGTTTCAATGAGTAATACATGAAGGCTCCTCTGGTTACATGGACAAGTCCCCCAGTCACGGAAGAGTCATCTGTCTCCTTTCCCCATTCTTCCAACATGTTAGAAAGAAAAGGCTCCCCGGAGCACTGCAGGAAGCCAGCCAGAGGAAATCGTGTCCCCTTCCCCAAAGCAGGTGCCACAGGACAGCTCAGGGCAGTGTGGAGGCAGAGAGACTCTGGACTGGATATCAGGTTGAAGTTTCAATGTAGACTCCATCAGATTTTCAATATCAGAGAGTGAATCCTAATCACTAGTGGAGATTCTAAAGGGCCACAAGATCTTTCTGAGTGTGTGGCATAAACTGGGAGACATGAAGGCAGCGTCTGGAGGCCAACAGATGTTTAAGAGGCCTCACTGTGCAGTACATTGGTGACACAGGGATTTTTTTTTTAACTACTTTATTACATCATAATTCACAAACTATAAAATCCACCTGTTCTGGATATTTTTCTTTTGGCCACAACACACCAAGTGTGGGATCTTAGTCCTCTGACCAGGAACTTAATATTAAATTTAATATTAAAAAATATGACTAATTTGTAATACATAGTGGAACTGTATGTAACTTTGTTCTGTATTTTCCAAGTCTCCTGTAAATGTGTTATCATACTATCATCATTTAAAAACTAAAAAAGAAAGAGAAAAAAATAGTTGTGGTACACAGGCGTAGTTTCTCCAAGGCAAGTGAGGTCTTCCAGAACCTGTGTCTCCTGCATCGGCAGGTTGATTCTTTACCACTGCACTACGAGGGAAAATCAACACAATCTACAGGGTCACAAACATCTGGGCACAACTGGAAGGACTGATGCTGAAGCTGAAACTCCAGTACTCTGGCCACCTCATGCGAAGAGCTGACTCATTGGAGAAGACCCTGATGCTGGGAGGGATTGGGGGCAGGAGGAGAAGGGGACGACAGGGGATGAGATGGCTGGATGGCATCACCGACTCGATGGATGTGAATCTAAGTGAACTCTGGGAGTTGGTGATGGACGGGAAGGCCTGGCGTGATGCTATTCATGGGGTCTCAAAGAGTCGGACACGACTGAGCGACTGGACTGAACTGAACTGAGTGACTGAACAACAACAACAACCACGGAAGCGCAACTGAACATGTTTGAGGCTCATCCATGTTGTAGCCTGTATACTTCATCCCTTTTAAAAAGAATTCCACTGTAGGAATAGACATTTTGTTTCTACATTCTCTAGGTGGGCGACATTTCAATGGTTTCCACTTTTTGACTCTTAAGACTGATGCTGGTATGAGCGTGTTTTTGTTTCTCTAGGGGATTTTTAGGAGTGAAATTTCTGTATCATATGGTAAATTTATGTTTAGCATTTTAAGGAACTGCCAAACTGTTTTCCAACATGGCTGTACCATTACATTCCTACTAGAAATGCATAAGGCTTTCAATTTCTGCATATCCTTGACAACCTTTATTATTATTTGTCTTGGTTTTTGTCAGCCATACTAGTGGTTATGCAATTGGATCTCATGGTTTATATTTTCATTTCCCTAATAATGTTGAGCATCTTTTCATCGACTTTATTTATCGTCTTTGGTGAAACATCTGTTCAAATTTTTGCCCATTTGTTAATTGAATTATTTAACTTTTACTAAGTTGTGAGTTGTTACATTACTATGCCAACAAAGGTCCATCTAGTCAAAGCTATGGTTTTTCCAGTGGTCATGTATGGATGTGAGAGTTGGACTATAAAGAAAGCTGAACGCCAAAGAATTGATGCTTTTGAACCGTGGTGTTGGAGAAGAAAGACTCTTGAGAGTCCCTTGGACCGCAAGGAGATCCAACCAGTCCATCCTAAAGGAGATCAGTCCTGAATATTCATTGGAAAGACTGATGCTGAAGCTGAAATTCCAATACTTTGGCCACCTGATGCGACGAGCTGTCTCATTTGAAAAGACCCTGATGCTGGGAAAGATTGAGGGCAGGAGGAGAAGCGGACAACAGAGGATGAGATGGTTGGATGGCATCACTGAATCAATGGACCTGAGTTTGGGTAAACTCCAGGAGTTGATTATGGACAGGGAGGCCTGGCGTGCTGCAGTTCACGGGGTCTCAAAGAGTCGGACACGACTGAGCGACTGAACTGATGATTTACTTAGTGGTGCATTTTCAAATAAAAAGGTTTTTAATTTTGATCAAGTCCAGTTGATCAATTATTTTCTTTTATAAATCATGCTTTTGGGGGAACACCTAAATTCTCTTCACCCAAGATTATGAGAATGTTTTCCTACATTCTGTTTCCAAAGTTTTATGGGCTAAGTGCTTGCATTTAAGTGTGACTCATTTTGAGTTAATTGCAGTATATGACATGAAATGAATTTAAATTTAATAAATTAAGTTTAATTTACTTTGCATGAAGATATCCAATTGTTCCAACATCATTTGTTGAAAGTTCCTTTCTCCACCAAGTTGTTTTGGCATATCTGTTGAAAATCAACCATAAATACAATGGTTTACCATTTTATTCACTTCCATTGATTATCTGGATCACTTTATTCTTTTATACTGCTTGATATATCTAGACATATCAGTATCATAGCATTCTTGATTACTTAGATTTATAGTAGGTTTTGAAATCCAAAAGTATAGGTTCTTCAACTTTGTCTCTCTTTTTTAAGACTGTTTGGCTATTCTGAGCATTTGCTTGTTCACTTCTAAAAGAAAACCACTGGGCTACAACAGAATGTGTGTAGAAACTATGGGTCAATTCTGGAAGAATTATAATCTTAACAATATTGTAGTAATAGCTTAACACTATTTTCATTGTAATTCATAAACATATGCATTTCCCCATTTATTGTGATCTTACATTTCTCTCAACAATGGGTATAGTGTTCAGTGTATGTTCTATACTTTCTTGATGACCCTGAGGGATGGGATGGGGAGGGAGGTGGGAGGGGGGTTCAGGATGGGGAACACATGTACACCCGTGGCAGATTCATGTCAATGTATGGCAAAACCAATACAATATTGTAAAGTAATTAGCCTCCAATTAAAATAAATAAAGTTTTTTTTTAATTATCTATTTATTTACTCTGCTGCATCAGGTCTTAGTTGCAGCCCACAGACTCTCTAGTGGTAGCACGAGGGCTCCAAGGCACTTGGACTTAGTAGAGGCAGCGTGCTGCCTTTGTTGGGCCACAGCATGGGGGATCTTCAGTTTCCCGACCAGGGACTCAAACCCACATCCCCTGCACTGCAGGGTAGATTGCTAACCTCTGGACCACCAGGGAAGTCCCTCTTTTTAAATTTTACTCCTAAGTCTTTATTATAAGTGGAATTGTCTTCTTAATTTCATTTAAGATTGCTTATTGCTAGTATGCAGAAATATAATTAAATGTTTGATATTAATCTTGTATTCTGCATCTTGCTAAAGTTGTTTATTAGTCCCTGTTGGGGTGTGTGTGTGAATTATTTAGGATTTACACATCTGGGATCATGTTATCTGAATAAATACAGTTTTACCTCTTCCTTTTCAATTTTAATGCCTTATACTCCTTTTTTGCCTTAAAACACTAGCTAAGACTTCTAATGTTGGATAAAAGTGGTAGATTGGAAGTCTTTGCCTTTTCCTGATCTTAGAAAGAAAATATGTAGTCTTTCAACTTTAAATATGAAAGACTTTAAACTCACCAAACATGAGTTTTTCATAAACGCCCTTTATTAAGTTGAGAAAGGTTTTCTATTCCTAGGTAATCCAAAGTTTGTATCATAAATGAGTATTACATCTTGTCAAATGCTTTTTCTGTCTATATCATGGGTTTTGTCCTGTTGATATCCCATATTAATTGATTTTCAGCTCTTAAATCAACTTTGAATTCCTGGAATGAACTCCACTTGATCTTGTATCTAATCATTTTTATAATGTTTTGATTTGGCTTGACATTGTTTTTTGAAATTTTTGTAAAATTTTCGTAAAGACTGTTGGTCTGAGTTTTTTCTCTTGTGATGCTTGTGTGGCTTTGGTATCAGAGTAATACTGGCTTCACAGAACAAGCTAGGAAGCATTCCCTCCTCTTCTATTTTCTGGAAGAATTTGTAAACATTTAGCATTATTTATTGGAGAAGGAAATGGCAACCGACTCCAGTGTTCTTGCCTGGAGAATCCCAGGGATGGGGAAGCCTGGTGGGCTGCCGTCTATGGGGTCACACAGAGTCGGACACGACTCAAGTGACTTAGCATAGCATAGCATAGCATTATTTATAGTGCAAATGTTTGGTAGAATTCAACAATGAAACCACATGTGTCTTGGCTTTTCTTTGTGGGGAGATTTTTAATTACTAATTGAGTGCCTTTACTGTTGAGACTGCATTCCTTAGAATGCCCTGTCCAGTACCTTTCCGGTTAAGGAAAACTACAAGGGATAGTGATTGGAGGACACAAGAAGGAAAATGCCATTTTGTAGCATACACACACCTTCTATCTGTCATTCAGTCAAACTTATTCTAATTGCTGCTGTGAAGGGATTTTGCAAGAGTAATTAGAGTCCCTAGTCAATTGACATTTAGTTAATCAAAAAGAAGATTATTATGGGTGGATCTGATTTACGAAGTTGGAGGCCCTATCAAGGAAGGTCTGGTCTTCCCTGAGCTCAGGGATTCCAAGGAGTAGTGCAGAAGGAAAATTGCAGAATCTTTACATGGTTTGGGAACTCCACACTCACTTTGCTGTGTTTAGCTGCTGATTTACCTTACTGATATGAAGCAATAGCTGGTTCTGCAGCTGCTTCCCAATTGTTTTATAGCCTAGACATGACGTTTCCTCTGGAAAAGTCCATGTGTGCTTGAGAGGAAAGTGTATTCTCCTAGTGTTAGGTGAAGTGTTCTGTAGACGTCAATTAGGTCAAGTTTGTTGATAGTGTACAAATCTTCTATATCTTTTTTGATTTTCTGTTTAGTTTTATCCATTACTGATGTCTCCTAATATTATTGTTGAATACTGTCTTGTTTTCCTTGAGCTCTGCAGATGGAATTAGCGGTAAAGAACCCATCTGCCAAGGCAGGAGACATAAGAGATGCAGATTTGATTCCTAGGTTGGGAAGATCCCCTGGAGGAGGGCATGGCAATCTCTACAGTATTCTTGCCTGGAGAATCCCATAGACAGAGGAGCCTGGTGGGCTACAGTCAGACATGCATACAGTCAGATGTGACGGAAGTGACTTAGCATGCACACATGCATAGTATGTCTATATATGTTACAGACTTAAAAATACAGTGTTTTATCATCACTTTATTATTATTATTACTATAATAATCTTATATTTTTTATTTTTAAGGAAAAAAGAGAAAATGTACTTCAAATTCTCTTAGATTAACTTATATATTTACCTTTTCCACTATTCTTAGTTTCTTCCTGTGGATCTATATTATCCTTCAGTTTAATTCCTTGTTCAAACTTATTCCCATTCCTTATCTTCTCTTTTGTGCTATCACTGTCACAAATTTACATTTTCTTCTAAGGCCAACAGCACATCTTCAGTATTATTTTATGTAGTTGTCTTTTAAATCATTTAAGAGTTTTAAAAAATCAAGTATTTTTATTTTCACTGATTTTTATAATTACCTATTTAATCACCATTATTGGTACATTTATTTTTCCATGTGGATAGAGTTACTATTTGGTATTGCTTCCTTCCAGCCAAAACTTTTTTAGTATTTTTTTATGGTATGTAAACTACCGCACAATTGCACTTATCTCACACGCTAGTAAAGTAATGCTCAAAATTCTCCAAGCCAGGCTTCAGCAATATGTGAACCGTGAACTTCCTGATGTTCAGGCTGGTTTTAGAAAAGGCAGAGGAACCAGAGATCAAATTGCCAACATCCGCTGGATCATGGAAAAAGCAAGAGAGTTCCAGAAAAACATCTATTTCTGCTTTATTGACTATGCCAAAGCCTTTGACTGTGTAGATCACAATAAACTGTGGACAATTCTGAAAGAGATGGGAATACCAGACCACCTGATCTGCCTCTTGAGAAATCTGTATGCAGGTCAGGAAGCAACAGTTAGAACTGGTCATGGAACAACAGACTGGTTCCAAATAGGAAAAGGAGTACGTCAAGGCTGTATATTGTCACCATGTTTGTTTAACTTATATGCAGAGTACATCATGAGAAATGCTGGACTGGAAGAAGCACAAGTTGGAATCAAGATTGCTGGGAGAAATAGCAATAACCTCAGATATGCAGAGTGTCATCTGCATATCTTATGGCAGAAAGTGAAGAGGAACTAAATAGCCTCTTGATGAAAGTGAAAGTGGAGAGTGAAAAGGTTGGCTTAAAGCTCAACATTCAGAAAACTAAGATCATGGCATCTGGTCCCATCACTACATGGGAAATAGATGGGCAAACAGTGGAAACAGTGTCAGACTGTATTTTTCTGGGCTCCAAAATCACTGCAGATGGTGACTGCAGCCATGAAATTAAAAGACACTTACTCCTTGGAAGGAAAGTTATGACCAATCTAGATAGCATATTCAAAAGCAGAGACATCACTTTGCCAACAAAGGTTCATCTAGTCAAGGCTATGGTCTTTCCTGTGGTCATGTATGGATGTGAGAGCTGGACTGTGAAGAAGGCTGAGCGCTGAAGAATTGATGCTTTTGAACTATGGTGTTGGAGAAGACTCTTGAGAGTCCCTTGGACTGCAAGGAGATCCAACCAGTCCATTCTGAAGGAGATCAGCCCTGGGATTTCTTTGGAAGGAATGATGCTAAAGCTGAAACTCCAGTATTTTGGCCACCTCATGCGAAGAGTTGACTCATTGGAGAAGACTCTGATGCTGGGAGGGATTGGGGGCAGGAGGAGAAGGGGACGACAGAGGATGAGATGGCTGGATGGCATCACTGACTCGATGAATGTGAGTCTGAGTGACCTCTGGGAGTTGGTGATGGACAGGGAGGCCTGGCGTGCTGCGGTTCATGGGGTCGCAAAGAGTCGGACACAACTGAGCGACTGATCTGATCTGATGCTAGTAAAAACTTTTCTCAGTCTTCATTTACCTGAGAATGTTTTTATTTAGCCCTTATTTTGAAAGATATTTTTTTGCAGGACACAGAGTTCATAATAGACAGTTTTTTCCATTTAGTATTTTGAATATGTTACCCACCACCTTCTGTTCTCCATTGCTTTTGATGAGAAGTCAGTTTTTTATCTTATTCCCTCTGTAAGATAATTTATTTTCTCTTGCTGGCAGCAAAGTAGAGCCCTCAAGGGACTCTGAGCAGGCCGGGGGAAGAGGTTAGTCCATGGTCACCCAGAAAGTTGTGCTGGAACAGACATCCAGACTCCTGAGGAAGGGAGAAATCCATCCATTACTTGGCATTTCCTTATTTGAGGCTTCAGAGTCTCCATTGGTCAAATGCGGATGCTGAGCTGGTCAGCATGGTATAGCCATCTCGCAATTCTTCTGTCCAATACTGGCCATGCCATTACAAAGCCCTCCAACCCACCCACCTCTCACCCACAAGACAGACCCCTCTCTGACTCTCCAAGAAGAATCTTAAGAGTAAAAGTGTTTGCAGGAAATCAGAGGAAATTGTCTGGTATGGCTCAAAAGCAGCTATGAGCAATGTTCTGTTCTCTTCCTGCTGAAAATAGCCTTCAAATGAGCACATCCAGGGGGCCCTTTGACTTCAGTTCTCCAGCAACTCAAAAGATACCTTGAGGTTTCTGCCACTAAAATAGAGCCCTTCTGTTGTCTCAGGAGCACATCTCTGAAGACTGTTGAGGGCGGCAACCTTCCCCAGTACTTCGAGGCTACATGTAACCCTGATGCTCACAGTCCCACATAAATCTGGTTAGGCCTCTGCCTTCCTCTGCCGTTTCTTCTGAGGCTGGAGGAGGTTGCCAAGAACCACGTATTGTGCATGGATCACCACTCATCTCTAACACATGGGGGAGGCAGGGCTGTCCTCCCTATTTGATACATATGGAGACCAGAGTCATGGGTATGACAGAGCAGGACTTATGGACTCTGATGCTTTCATAGGGTTAAGGCTTCCCTGCACAAGATAGGTAGTACCATCTCAATCATAGTATTTCTTTTTCACTCATTCCTCCTTTATTTATGTGTTCAAGAACATGGACCTAGCACCAAGTCTCATGCTGGAAGCAGGGAGGTAAAAAGGACAGAAACTGGTCCCTGCGTGGTTCAGTGTAGACAGGCAATAGTCCCCTTCAATGAACACCTCCCCACACGATGCAGTCCAGGGAGGGATGAGGCACGACTGTCCCAGGTGGGCACCAGATTCTGCAGAAGAGTAAAGTTTCACTAGGAGCAAGATGATCGAAACAGCAAACCTCTAGCTGCTAGAAGAGGCCAAGGCCGGGAGGACTAATGGGACAGGGCAGCACGTGTTTCCATGTGGTCATTGGGTGGGGCTCAGTGTGGTGGAGTGGAGGAGAGCTGGCCAGCTTACCCAACCACCCCAAGCAAAACCCAGGCACTGAATTTTACTTCTGGAATCCTCCCAAAGTGTATTCCACACCAATTTTTGAGTTACAGAGGCTAGGACGGGTGTTGTTGGAAACTGCTTCCAGCTGGACAGAGCCTTGCAGAAGGTGGACACTGTTTTCTCTGCTGCCTCCCTGGACTGCAGAACTGGGCAGTCATCATGGGTGTCAAGTCAGGGAAATCCAAGCACTGCATTCAAAAAGAGCAAACCATTCTTGGCAGGGCATTTATTTTCATTAGGATGACTCCTCATCATTCCAACCAACTGTCATAGATGCCATCTCAGCTTTAACAGATGTCATTTCAAGAAGTAGCAGTATGCTGTAGGGTGGAAGGAAAGGTATCTGGTGTCTGGAGACAAGATGTAAGCTAATGTTCCACCCTAAGATTCGACATTGTTGTTATCGTCCTTTAGTCACTGAGCCATGTCCGACTCTTTTGCGACCGCATAGACTATAGCCCTCCAGGCTCCTCTGTTCATGGGATTTCCCAGGCAAGAATACTGGAGTGGGTTGCCACTTCCTTCTCCAGGGGATCTTCCTGATCCAGGGATAGAACCTGCCTCTCCTGCACTGGTAGGCAGGTTCTTTACCACCAAGCCACCAAAGAAGCCGAAAGAGTCTACATTAGCAGACTCAAAAACATAATGCTCATCTCCCAGTGTCTGGTACCAAGCCACTGCATCTTATTACATGTATTTTAAAATTCATTCAAGTGTGGAACATTTGACGGTCAGAGAGCTGGGAGAAAGACTAGCGTATGACTCACTTTGAGGGACTCGTCATAGGCTGTGGGATGTAATGAGAGAATAATAAAGCAGCTATCAGATGATGAATCTAGAATTCTAGAGTCCATCCCAGGCCAAGAACAGTGGCATCTAGGAACACTGTGACCCTTGCCTAGAGGAACACCGTCACCCACAGCACCATGGTCATGGCTCCCTTGGCACAAACCCAAGATGACCATGACCATGTTAGTATCAGTGCCACCCAAACCACCACTATCACCCTCTGCACCATCTTCATTCAAGTCTCACTTTCTTCCTAACCTACCAACTTCTGAAATCAAGCGCCCTGGGGCTGTCCTCAGTCTTCCTGCTTTCTGCGTCCACCCTCCTGCAGTCTGGTGGCTTTGACACCCAGCAGTTTCAAAGGCATGCCATGTGCATGCCACTCACCTAAACTTACCCAACATTGGACTTGATGCTTGGAAGTCAAGTGTGACTGTTCACCAGTCTGGAATTTCGAGCCTCCACCACCTTCCACCTCCAGCCATTCTCATCTCAACAAATAGCTCCCCAGCACTGACCTCTGTGACCAGCTGTGGAAACCTGGCACCACCTTTGTTTACACCCAATACGATGAGCTCACTAAATCTGGCAGCCTGCCATCACCAGCACCTCTGGCCTTAGTAACCTAATGACCATTGAAAGAATCCCCCCTGAACCCAGGCTAGGCTGCTATACCTATCCAAGGGAGAGGAGGGGTCTCGCTTGCTACAGTGGGGGTAGGGGGAGGCAAGGTGAGGGGGAGATCGGAGAAGGGCAAGCTCTGCCCCTGCAGGCATATGGAAGGCGGACGCAGGAGCTTTCTATTCAGAACTATCCCTTCTTTATTCTAAGATCTCTAAAAGCAGTATGTCCACTCTGAGAGCAGAAGTTTCCTTCAAAGACCAGCATGTGATCCACATGAGTCTCAGGTCCCTCTTCCTCCAAAGCATCAACCTCTGTGCCCACAGCAGACTGACCACACAGCCACCCTTCCTCACACCCCAGCACACCACAAAGCTTTTCCGACCATTCCCTGATGGGGTAGGCCGCAAGCCCCTGGGCACTTTCACCTCTGGCAAGAGTGGACAGGCTTGAGGAGTAAGATTGAAACACAGTTCACAGGATAGGGCACAGACAAAGGCAGGGTCAGGCTTGGAGCCCACGGGCTGGCCCCAGTTCAGAGCCCTCCCCTCCTCTGCCAAGCCCAGGGCAGAAATGAGGGAACCGTGTACCAGGCACAGCAACGGTGCTTTAATGGAAAGCCTCTCCAGTTTGAGTCATTGGTTCCTTTCTTAGCTTGCTCAATCTGGGCAAAAGGCCAGAAAGTGACCCAACAGAGGGCAGGACATCAGCATCCAGGTGCCTTCAGAGTAGGGTGATGCTCAGGGAACCCAGGAGAGGCTGGAGTACAGGCTAGATGGGTCCTCAACCCCTTTTTCACCCCACATGCTGGTTGTTCATTCCTCCACCTCTCACCAGGAGACAGAGGGTTTCCTCTCCAGGGAAATGAAGGCAGAGAGGATCCAAGTCTGGGGCACAAGAGGCCAGGGTAGGACAGCAGAGAGGTGAGGAGTAAGACCAAAGGCCAAGCATTGTCTGAAAACCTTCCAAAAGGACAGAGGTACACACCCCGGGCCAGCTCTCCAAACTTCAGCAAAGCAGGGTATCCTTGGAATACAGCCTTTCTGAAACTGATATCCTCATAAATAAGGACTCAGGTGGGGACAGGAGGAAAACCCTGCCAGTGGCCAACCTCCAAGTAAGTGAATCCAACATGTCCCACCAGCTTTACAGCACCCACCCTTAAGTGGGAACATAGCCTCCACAGCAAGCAAAGCAGAAACCTAGAGGAAATGGAGGCAGTGCAGGAGGATAGAATAGAACCTAGAAAATAAAGCGTCTTTATCTTAGATAACTTTACTATCCTGAAAAGTGAATGGGCAGGGCATTGCAGACAAGGGGATAAGCAGAACCAGAATATGACAGCAAGAAACACAAAGCACTGAAACGCTAATTCCCCTTTGCTTTGATGTTCTAGCTGCTGGGAATTCACTCTAAGAAAATTAGACCAAAGTATGAAAAGCCCCCACACTCCATGGCTAATAATCATCAGCACTAGGAATCAATTCAAGTGACAATAATAGAAGAGAAGTGAAACAAATCACAGCCCACCCACGTGATGAATTATCACACAGCAAGGCAGGGTGATAACTAAAAGACCAAGTAATGATAACAAAGATATTTGTGATGCAGTCACAGGAAATTGTATCCAGTCAGCCCTTCCTCTCAGCGGGTCCTGCATCCACAGATTCAATCAACCAAGGATCGAAAATATTCAGAAAAAAAATTCTGGAATGTTCCAAAAAGCAAAACTTGAATTTGCCAAGCCTTGGCAACTATTTACATAGCATTACCATTGTATCCGTTGCTGTAAGTAATCCCAGAAATGATTTTAAGTATATGGGAGGATGTGTGTAGGTTAGATGCAAATACTGCCCCATTTTATACAAGGGATTTGAGCATTCATGGACTTTGGTGTCTGTGGGAGTCCTGGAGCCAATCCTTCACGGATACAGAGGGACAGCTACGTGTACTATCTGCACATATTTAAGACATGTGCATGCTCAAGGGTAAAGGCTGGAAGAACACAGCAAAATAGACGCATGGCAAAACTGTACATGAAGTTTATTAAATGAGGTGTTTGTCACGTTGCTGATTACTCAGTAAAATAACCTTTTGAACTTCCCTGGTGGCTCAGACGGTAAAGCGTCTGTCTACAATGTAAGAGACCTGGGTTCAATCCCTGGGTTGGGAAGATTCCCTGGAGAAGGAAATGGCAACCCACTCCAGTATTCTTGCTTTGAAAATCCCATGGACGGAGGAGCTTGGTGCAAGCTACTATCCATGGGGTCAGTCGTGCCCGACTTCACTTTAACCTTTTGAAAGCTGAAATAATCTTGCTGACTTTTTTTTTTTTTTTTTGGTAGTTCAGTGACAGGGTCCCCTGATGGAAGTAGCTGCATAACAAGTCACAATAACCTCTTGTTTCCCGAAGGACATGTCCCCAGGCTGCTCGAGACGATGGCTCTCAGAAAACTGACCCTCTGTCAGATGGTTTCCCACACTGTTATATTTATTAACATTTAGCCCAG
The DNA here is from genome assembly GCA_935064755.1 of Tragelaphus eurycerus. Lineage (NCBI taxonomy): Eukaryota > Metazoa > Chordata > Mammalia > Artiodactyla > Bovidae > Tragelaphus > Tragelaphus eurycerus. The sequence goes on along the minus strand of CAKXYN010000002.1, from coordinate 19,375,028 downwards.
ACTTAATTGACAATACTAAATGTCGGTTCTTTAAACATTCAGTTTCATTATTTGCAATGGTAATTTCGGTAAACAGTTGCTATTCCAAAGCTCTGTAGTGTGAAATTAAATTTGCTGGTTAATTAATTGGAAGAATGTAGCAACTTCATTCTGCTTCGAGATTGTGGCATTTGAAATTAGTGATCTGTAAAATTACTCACAGTACAGCAAAGTCAAAACAATAGAATAAATACACTTATCAACTTCTAGAAACCAGCAAGCACTGAGTTGCCTGCAGCAATGTTACTGGAGTATTAATACACCGCCATGTTCATTAGAGGATATTCTTATTTTAATAACAAATTCCTCACTTGCTTATCGCTTTGGGGTCACTATAACACCCGAATTATCATCTTGGACAGTTTTTCTTATAAACGTTGCACTTGGCAGAATGGAGGTTGAAGAGCCTTACCCTAATGGCAGTTGAAAGGAAAAGGTCTTGCTCAGAGGTGACCTTCTAGCTAAAACTGGTTACATTACATCAATATTTTTTATTAACTCATTTTAAATCTTCCACTTACAAATAATAACAGAAACCACTTAGACCAAGGACATTTTAAATGGTTGGCTTCAGAAGATAATCACCACCATATGTCTGACCTCCATTAGCAGGCCCAGAACATTACCAATTATAATAATGAGATGACTTTTTCCCTCAGCTATTCAATTGGCAAGGATTAAAAGCATGGATAATCCCAGTGTTAACACAGTGGGTGAGAAAGCATCTGACAAAGTCTTTGAGGAGTAGAAACTGATATAATATTTATGAAAGCAATTTGGTATCAAAATGGCATCAAACAAGTATCACAAGCCTCTATACAATACTTCCTAAGAGATTCCATGTCTACAATGTGTCCTGCAGGTATGATTATGGATGTGTTGAAAACTGCACATGTGAGGATTTGACTCACAAGACTCTTATGATAATGAAATCATCCAGATGATTAATTTTTCCTTGATTCTGGCCAATATTATGGTATTGGTTAAATGCATTTACAATGTTCATTCAATGGTATGATTATGCAGAAAGTTGGAAATAATGTACCAGAAGTCAATATAGTGATATGAAAATACATTCATCACATACAGTCAAGTTGTAAAAACTGCCTGTGTATTCTGCAGGGTGGCCCCTTTCCTGAAAACTGCATTTGTGACTGTTGAACATGATTTAGAAGTTTGCAGGTGGGGGCTTCAGGGTGGGACTAACAGAGGGCTTATTTCTGTTCGTATTTCTTCATTTAAAAGGGTTGGTGCTGGAATTAGAAAAAAAGAAGCACAAAATTGTTTAAGACATAATAATCACTAGCTGTCCCAGGGAGTGTGGAAATGGCTTTGCCAAGGGCAGGAGTGCATCTCGCCTCACAAGCGGGCAATCCAGCCAACATGGAGAAGAATCATCAGTGAGCAAGTGAGGCCAAATTGCCTGCCCAGAAAGCTGTACTAGGTTTTCCCTGAATGCCCTGTGGCTGTGTCATGCCTGGAAGCTAAAACGAAACGGAATTAGAGGAAAGAAGGTGGGGTCAGTTTGCATAGGGCCCATAGCTGTCATCAGCAGCTGTTATTGCCCCAAGGTGAATGGAAATATCCCAGTTTATCACAATCCTTTCAAGGCATTCTTCTAAACTTCAGTTAGCATAATCTGCAAAAATACTGAATCACTATGTTGGACACCTAAAACTATAACCAAGCTGGACCCTATGGGACCATATGAGCCTCCCCAGGATAGAACTCTCACCATGCCTCTTACTTGCCTCTTGTTTGTGGAAAACCTTTAGACTCCTAGGCCTTCCATGAGTTCCAAGGAATAAATCTAATCAGAGAAGTAAGAAAAATGCGGAGACAAAGGAAACCTGTCAAGCAAGACAGAATAATAATAGTTTAACCATTAAAGTCAAGAACTTCTGTTCCTCCTTAGGGGCTATAAATAATATTCTGAGCCATGTTCTTTCAACTGTTTTGCAGATACTGAAACCCCCACCAGGTGGAAGAAGTTAACTGTGTGCAGCCCGCAAGCAAGTAGACCCCAGACCAGTTAGAATCAGAAGGTTGATGACGTTGACTCCCAATTACCTCACCACCAGCCAGTCATAAAAATGTCCAGGAGCTGATCACACACCCCACAACCCCTTCCCTAACCCAATCTTTAAAAGCCTTTCCCTGAAAGCTATCAAGGAATTTGGGTCTTTTAAGCACCAGCTGCCTGAACTCCTTGCTTGGTGCCTGCGATAAACATTGCACTTTCCTTCACTACAATCCTGTGTCAGTAAATGGGCTTTACTGTACGCGAAGTGAAGTCGGTCAGTCGTGTCCAACTCTTTGCAACCCCGTGGACTATAGTCGTGCCAGACTCCTCCATCCATGGGATTCTCCAGGCAAGAATACTGGAGTGGGTTGCCATTTCCTTCTCCAGGGGATCTTCCCAACCCAGGGATCGAACCCGGGTCTCCTGCACTGCAGGCAGACACTTTAACCTTTGAGCCACCAGGGAAGCCCTACTGTACGTAAAGGTAGACTCAAGTTTGGTTTGGTAACAAAACAAACACCATATTGTAAATCAACTATGCTATGCTATGCTATGCTAAGTCACTTCAGTCGTGTCCGACTCTGTGTGACCCCATAGACGGCAGCCCACCAGGCTTCCCCATCCCTGGGATTCTCCAGGCAAGAACACTGGAGTGGGTTGCCATTTCCTTCTCCAATGCATGAAAGTGAAAAGAGAAAGTGAAGTTGCTCAGTCATGTCCGACTCTTAGCAACCCCATGGACTGCAGCCTACCAGGCTCCTCCATGTGTGGGATTTTCCAGGCAAGAGTACTGGAGTGGGGTGCCATTGCCTTCTCCGAGGCTACTTTCCACGGGGTCAAAAAAGAATAGGACACAGCTGAGCACACAGCGCGCACAGAAGGACAAAGCAGGGCAGGGTGAACAGCTTAGGGCTGGCTAGTTTGAGCAATTCTGGTGACTCTAAGGTACAGACATGGTCCCCAGTTGTCTGGTACTTGGTCCTGGGGAGGTTGAAGTGGAAGAATATTGTCTCCTGAGAAATATTGTTTTGGACTGAGGAGTTTCAGACTGGATTGCTTAGTTTCCATCTCACAGACCTGTTCCTGGATGGGCCCTTTTCTGTCTTTAAGGGTTTGCTATCTCAGAAGAGTCAGTTTCTCCCCAGCCACAAAGAGTTTGTAAAGTGCCACAACATCATAAAATACAGTAAAAAAATTTAATGTAAACAATAGAAATAATGTCAGATACAATAGAAGTTCCTAAGCATTGCATAATCCCAATACATATTAATATGAGAAGCCTCCTGACCCCCAAACAAACAAGCCCTCACACACCCTTAGTGTGGACCTGGAATCTTCTTCAGTTCAGTTCAGTTGCTCAGTCGTGTCCAAATCTTTGCGGCTCCATAGACTGCAGCAAGCCAGGCCTCCCTGTCCATCACCAACTCCCAGAACTTACTCAAACTCATGTCCATTGAGTTGGTGATGCCATCCAACCATCTCATCCTCTGTCATCCCCTTCTCCTCCCGCCCTCAATCTTTCCCAGCATCAGGGGCTTTTCAAATGAATCAGTTCTTCCCATCAGGTGGCCAGGGTATTGGCGTTTCAGCTTTAGCATCAGTCCTTCCAGTGAACACTCAGGACTAATTTCCTTTAAGATGGACTGGCTGGATCTCCTTGCAGTCCAAGGGACTCTCAAGAGTCTTCTCCAACACCACAGTTCAAAAGCATCAGTTCTTCGGTGCTCAGTTTTCTTTATAGTCCAACTCTCATATCCATACATGACTACTGGAAAAACCATAGCCTTGACTAGATGGACCTTTGTTGGCAAAGCAATAACTCTGCTTTTTAATATGCTGTCTAGGTTGGTCATAACTTTTCTTCCAAGGAGTAAGCATCTTTTAATTTCATGGGTGCAGTCACCATCTGCAGTGATTTTGGAGCCCAGAAAAATAAAGTCTGACACTGTTTCCACTGTTTCCCCATCTATTTGCCATGAAGTGACAGAACCAGATGCCATGATCTTAGTTTTCTGAATGTTGAGCCTTAAGCCAACTTTTTCACTCTCCTCTTTCACATTCATCAAGAGGCTCTTTAGTTCTTCATTTTCTGCCATAAGGGTGGTGTCATCTGCATATCTGAGGTTACTGACATTTCTTCCAGCAATCTTGATTCCAGCTTGTGCTTCATCCAGCCCAGCATTTCTCATTATGTACTCTGCATATAAGTTAAATAAGCAGGGTGACAATATACAGCCTTGACGTACTCCTTTTCCTATTTGGAACCAGTCTGTTGTTTCATGTCCAGTTCTAACTGTTGCTTCCTGACCTGCATACAGATTTCTCAAAAGGTAGATCAGATGGTCTGGTATTCCCATTTCTTTCAAGATTTTCCACAGTTTATCGTGATCCATACAGTCAAAAGCTTGGCATAGTCAATAAAGCAGAAATAGATGTTTTTCTGGAACTCTCTTGCTTTTTCAATGATCCAGTGGATGTTGGCAATTTGATCTCTGGTTCTTCTGCCTGGCATCTTCTTAGATAGATCCTATACAGATTGTGATTAGGCTGCAGAGACTGTGACTTTAGCAATTGAAGTTCAGTGTAGGCTTTTAAATAATAAAGGTGAAACACTTGAGGACCGTTTAAGGAAAACCATTACTGGAGGACCTTGGCAAAAGGTGTTTGTAAGGGTGGAAGAGCATTTTCACACTTCAATGTTTGCCAAATAAAAATTGTGGGGATAGTCCCCTTGAAAGTGAACTGAATACCAGAGAAAACTGGAGTGGGGCCTCTGTAAAACTTCCCTAAGGAATGATGCCCTCCCCCCAAGATGAAGTTGTGGGTACAATAGATGCGCATAGGCAGAGCTTCCTCTGCAAAAGGGCAGCAGGTGGCCCAGCCTGGACCACACATGTGTGCAGGAGCCTGCTCTGCCTCTGACTGAAGCCCAGGCACTATCTTTCCTACCTTCCTCCTTCTCATCTGCCCACCACCACCACCGGGGGTCAAGACCACCATGGGCTGAGGGAAGGAAGTAGATACACAAGGAAAGAGGACAAAACTCAAGTCAGGGAGGGCAAGGAGATTCCACTCTTCCCAGAGGTCACATGTGAATTGGGACCAGGCATTTTCATCACTGATTTGAGACACTGTGGGTGTCCAGCATAATCCCCAGGAAGGACTACCCCTGCCCAGAGGTGCATGGAAGGGAGGCCAGGTTGCTCTCATCTAGAACCATGCAGGTCCCAAAAACCAATCCAGTGTCAGGACCAACAGGGGTTTCCTTGGCATCTGAAGCATGGCACAGTGTGAGCCACTGAATAAACATACAGAGGCAGGCCAGGTGGTTTTAGTTAAGTCTTTCTTTTTTACTTGAAAATTAAAATAGGGCCTATAGACTGAAGCTATTCCACAAAGTGCCTCAATTTAACTTCTGGATGCTGACAGCACCTTGGGTTTATATAAGATGAGAGCTGGGAAGCGCCCAGTAGGAGAACTTAAGGCAACAGGGCTGTGTCTCCCCTTCCGGGCGCCTTGTCACATGCCTGGCCATGAGTTCCTGTGTTCCCATTCCCAAGGTTTGCTGACAGTGGCCTGGGGTTGACTGGCCCTAGGCCAGGCAGAAATTCAGCGGGTCAGTCACCCTGTACTATGGGCTCTTGCCTGCCACCCCCATTCCAGCTACATTCAGAGAATGTGTCCTCAGCCCCAGACACAGGTCCCCTGGAGTCCCTCACAGTCATTTGGGAGCTGTACCAAAGACCAGACTGCCCAGAAACTGCCAAAGGCCAAATGTGATTCCTCTACATTCAGATGGATGAGACAAGAATGACAGATGTTATAGGAAAGCTCTCCGAGGCTGTGGATCCCAAGCCTCCAGGGTAGACACTGGGAGGTAGAGCAAGTGACCAGGTCCTGACCACACGGGAAGTTGCAGGACAGCTGTGACGAAAGCCCAGATGTCCCTTCCTCTCACAGGGCTGACCCTGCCCCTCTGCCTGGGGTGCAGGTCCCTGGGTGGAGGCTGCAGGGAGCATGACTAGGAGAAGGGACTTGCCCCAGTGCCTCTGGGGGACTCTCAGTGCCTCTGGGGGACCTTCGGTTCCTCCGTGCAAGGAAGGGGAAGAGTGCCCCTGCGGGGTCCTGGGAAAGGTCAGTGAGATGTGCTGGAGAGGTGGCGGGGCAGGGAGAGTTCTGACAGTATTAGAGGGACTTAAAGCAGGAAACCAGAAGGCTTGGCTCCACTGCCCCAATCCCTCCTCCAAACCTGATTCCAGGCAGAAACACACATGCAGCAGAACACAGCCGAACTGAGAGCACAGACCAGACCAGCAATCCAGGGGGAGGCCTCACTGCGGAAGCTGGACGGGGACACAGGGAGCTTTACTCAGGACACAAACCAGTTTAAGAAAACACAAACTAGAACAAAAAGCGAGAGTGGAATATATTGGCTTTATCATCTCTTCCTCTCCCCATCTCTCCCCCCATCCTAATCCCTGTCTCCCTCTCTCCTTTACACCCACTTCCTCTCTTCCTTTCTTGGACCCTCATCCACAGGACACTTCCCCCAGCTGCTGACAAAGAGGGCTCTCAGCAACCTCAGACTTCCTTGGTCCTCAGCTCCAGCCATCTCTGAAAGAGAAAGGAACACTTCCCCCAATACTTTTGGCAGCACCCTGGGTTGGCTCTGATGGTCCTGATTTGAGTCATGTTTCATCCCTGAGCCAACCACTATGGCTGAGGAATGCAGCACTCTCACTGGCCATGCCCAAGCATGTACCCAACCTGGGCCTGAGATGGGTATATGAACCACATATTGGGGATGAAAGGACAGTCCCCGAAGAGGTGATGGACAGACAAAAATAAAAGTGAACAGGAGAGTGACTTAAGTCACCCATGGCACAGGGTCTGCTCTCTCTAATCCAAGATAGAGGAGCAGAAGATTGAGAAGAGGTGGAGAGAGAGAAAGAGAGCATTCACAAATGCCATTAGCTTTTATGCTTTGATGACAGAAGAATCAACCATGGCTGTATCAAGGGCTCCAATCTGGCCAGCTGGACAGGAACTCCTGCCTTCCAGGAGAAGATAGGTGGAACCAAGGATAATAGGATGAATCAGATGGACAAGTGTATAGATTGAGAGGGCTTTTCTTCAACCAGATTTCATGTCCCAGATCCTGAGGTTTCCAGGGACAGTGAGTGAGCCATTAGGAGCAGCAAATTCCCCCACAGCCCATGCAAGCCACCTTCTGTCAACCCAGACAGTCCTTTCCACCTTCACCACAAGCCAAACAGTCCTCTACATGAGGGGACTGCCTACAAGAGACTCATCTCAGCATCAAGGACACCTGGGCTCAAAGAAAAGGGATAGAAAATATATTCCACCTAAATGAAAACCAAAAGACATCAGGGGTGGCTCTGCTAGTATCAGACAAAATAAATGTTTAGCCAAAAAAGGAAAATGGTAACTACAGCAAAGTCATTACCTAATGATGAGGGAATTAATTTGTCAAGGGGATACAACAACTGTAACTATGGACGCAGCCAATGAAAGAGCACCTAAATAAATTAAGCAGGTATAAGGAATCTCCAGGGAGAAAAATAAAATCCATAATAGCAGAAGACTTCAATACCCACTTCCAAAAGTGGGTGGATCATCCAGACAGAAAACCTAACAGACATCCCATCCAACAGCAGCAGAATACACATTCTTCTCAAGCACAGATGGGACACTCCAGAACAGATCGTATATTAGATCACAAAACAACCATGAAAGACGATTAAAATCATACCAAGTGTCTTTTTCAACCACAACGGTATGAAACTAGAAATAAAGAAAAGGAAAAAAAAATTGGAATATGTGGAAATTAAACAATGATAGCTTACGGTGAACGATGTTGGATTCGTGATCTCTGAAGAAGATTTAACTTCGGGACCAGGGACCAGGCTTGATCACTCAAAAGCTTTTGTGTAGCAGAGTTTTATTTAAAGTATAAAAAGGGACAGAGAATGCTTCTGACACATTCATCAGAAGGGGGACAGAGAGTGCCCCCCTCGCTAGTGTTAGCAAGGGAGTTATATACTTTTTAATTAATTATTACAATAAATCAAAGGAATGTCTCAGGTTGTAAAGATCTTACTAGACCCACTCCCATAATTTACATTTTAAGATAACAGGATTAGCCAGAAGTTTTTCAGGAAGGAAAAACTGTCCTCAAGCAGGATACAGTGTTGTTATACAATCCTTAGTACAGAGTTTAAGCTGAATTGTTTGTTGTGTAATCATCAGTTCTGGGCTTAAGGACAAAAATGTTTTATGTGACTAAGACTAAGGAATGTAGAGAAAAAAAAAGATGTTTGTCCTTTCCTCCTCCTTGAGAATTCCAGACCCCTATCTCTGCCTCAAGAACCCCAGATCCCCTTTTTCCTCAGGGACCCCCAGACTTATCAACCTGCCTAGGAATTGACTCTCTCAACAACACACTCCTAAACAGCCAATGGGTCAAAAATGTGTGTGTGTGTGTGTATGTGGGTGTGTGTGTGTGTGTCCTATAGGTGTGTATGTCATGTATACATATGGGGGAATGTTTGTTTTAAGAAATTGGCTTATGCTATTGCTCCAGGAGATACTGAAGGACAGGGAATGCTGGTATGCTGCAGTTCATGGGGTCACAAAGAGTCAGAGACAGCTGAGTGACTGAACAACAAAATTGTCGGAACTGGCCAGTCTAAACTCTGCAAACCAGACAGGAGGCTGGAGACCCAGGGAAGAACTAATGCTGCAGCCCAAGTCTGGAGCAGAATTTTCTCTTCTTCGAAGGGCCTTGGTCTTTTCTCTCAAGGCTATCAATTTACTGGAGGAAACCCACCCACATTTTATAGAGTCATCTGCCTTCAGAGTTAAATGTTAATTTCATCTAAAAAATATCTTCACAGCATCATCTAGGCTGGTGTTTGAACACATATTTGGGCAACACGGCCTAACCAAGTTGACACATAAACTTACTCATCACACCATCCTTCAGGAGAGAAAAAAATAGGGTCTGAGTTGATGCAGGTATGGCAAAGGTACCTGTGAGCGGAAGCAGGAGCTGAGGCAGTAGGTAGAGAGTGAGACCCAGGAAGCTCCTCGGCAAGATATAAGTGCCCAAGACTGACTCAGCAGCTGGGGCTACAGGGTGATAACTGGCTGCCACTCAAAAATTTTCCCCAATGGAAGAGCTATTTGTTTTCTCAGACTAATTAGAAGCATTGCCATCAGGAAGAGTCCCGTGCCAGCGTTTGAAAATAGAATCACTTTTCCAAGCAAGTGCTGTGCTGAGAGCTCCCCCGTGGCCGCAGGAGCAGCTGCCCCCGCCTACAGGGCCCAGCTCCATCACCAGGCAGGGATACAGCCAGCAGGGTCCTACAGCCAGGAGCAGGACACGCAGATGACAAACTCATCTCCAGTCATTCATGCCCTGGGTTTTCATCATCTGTAGAGACATGGGGCTGAGTGAGTCAAAGCAAATGAACTGGCAGCTAAGGTGATCCCACCAGGCCACTTGACCCTGCAGATACATGAGAGAAGCACAGTCTGTACCACATCCTTACCTCTTCCGTGCTGGGAGACCATGGAGGAAACAAGCTGAGGCCCAATTTCAAAGTGAGAGCTTGATTAGATGCTCCAAATTTGAAAGTCATGGTTTATAAATGTGTTTGGTGTATCAGCTCCATTTTAAATCATCTATGAAGTCACCTGCTCAGTTCCAACCACATTCTTATGTAACAAATACCTGCTTCTTCAGAGCTCTAGGAAGCACAAGCCATCATCCATTCCTTCATTTATCCAGCTTTATTGGGATGTAATTGATAAACAATGTTGTATAAGCTTCAAGTGTACCACCTAATGATTCAATACACATATGTATTGTGAAATGGCTACCACAGTAAGATTAGTTCACACCTCCATCACCTCACATAGGTCAAACATTTCTACTAGTGATGAGAAATTTAAGATCTCCTCTCTTAGCAACTTTTACATATGCCATACAGTATCCTTAGCAATATGCACCATGCTGTACAATAGCTCCCCAGAACTTATTTATCTTACCGGCCTTGTACCCTTTGACCAACATCTCCCCATTTCCACCACTTCCAAGCCCCAGGTAACCACCAATCTACTCTGTTTCTATGAATTCAATGTTTGTGGATTCCACGTATGAACAGGATCATGCCGTATTTGGTCTCTCTGTCTTTTTTCATCACACATGCCTCCCACATCATGCCTAACTACTAAGCCAGTGACATGCACAATAGACTTTATTAAAGCCAGCTCAATTTCAGGCTCAAATTCTGCACTTGCTTCTTTGAGACCAGACCAGAAGCTTCAGCATTACGCATATACCTCTCACTTCCCCCACAAGCCCAGGACAAAGGTCGTCATGAGTTCAGGCCTCTCCTGGTGGGTCTTCTGCCCCCTCCTCACCCCACATCTGAATGGTTGAAATGACTCCCCACCAGCCCACAGGAAGGGGTCAGAGGCAATGTATGTGCCTCTGGGCAGAATGAAGTTGCCCTCATCCTCTTGGATATGGCATAAAGGAAAACTCTAAGGAATATAGCTCTAATTCTATTCATTGTTTGGAAAATCAAGGTTTAGTCTTGATCTAAACACCTTTCAATTTCTAGACGTGACTTAGAGTCCAGGATACAGTGGTCAGAATACGTGTGTGTGCACCACTGTGTGTGTGTGCACTTTGCACATGTGTACCCAAATGTGTGCTAATGACGTGCACCACCCCCACTTCACAGACAGGCAGACAGGACACAGCACTTGTGTATCGGCTTCTGAGTGTTCAGACAACGAAGTCTTGCAGACAGCATGGTTATGGGGCACACTTGCCCTTACCACACACATTTCTCAGGTTAGGTGTGGGCACCAAGGCACATCTATCCCCAAACAAACCTCTCTGGGATGGGAAGAGAGGTGCTCCAGAGAGAAGCAGGGAGTTGGATGCTCCTGGATCTCAGCCACATACATTCAGGTCTGGCCCCAAGAGCACTGGGATTCTGAGAGAAGGTTAGGGCTTGGGCTTCAGAAAACAGGCAGGTGGCAGAATCCTCCCCAAAGAGACACAGAAACCCCAAGGTAGGCCAGGGAACAGGAGCATCAGTGTGGCCACAAGGGCACACCTACTCAGAGCAGCCCACAGGCTGTCTATAGACTCCAAATCCGTGTGGGAGAAATGGGTTCTCCTGCGCCGTCCACAAATGTAGGGATGCTGACTGAGGAAGGCCGAGCACTGGTCTGTCTGAAGGTGGAGATGATGAGACCCAGAGTCAGAACCACACCTATGCTCAACTGGGGTCGGAAGGCCAGCTGAGTGGTGGCAGCTGCCTGTCAAGGTCAGGTGCCCCCCTGCCACACTCTGGATGTACACAGTGTGTGTGCACCCAGAACTTAGATGGACACCCAAGGACAATAACATGACAGTGGAAGATAAACTCAGGGACTGATGGGACTTAAACCTTCTCTGTTACCAGTCATGAGATGGGCTAGGAAGAGAAAGTCAGTTGAGATACAGAAAAACAGACTTCTGGCCAATACAAAGAACTAAGCTGATGCAGAAAATCTTTCCCCCTGTCTCAAACACATAGAAATGAGAGATAAAATATAAGCACACAACATTAGCAATGAATCTGGGTGACTGACACTAGAGAAAAAAAGATGGAGAATTCTTTTTTACTTTATGCTGTATTCCTAATGCTAAGAACTTATGAGGATCACAGAAGGAACTGAATTAAAAAGCAAAGTTCCAAACCAGTGAAGGGGAAAATGGGTGAAATAAATGTGATCAATGTGAGCGTCAGGAGGAAAGGTTAAAGAGATAAGCAAAGAGCATGGCAAATAGACTATCAAAAAGTACATAGTAAACCAAGTCCAAAAACATGAGTAATCAAAACCATGTAAATGCATTAAAGTGTTAAGTCGCTCAGTCGTGTTCGACTCTTTTTTTTTGATCTCATGGACTGTAGCCTGTCAGGCTCTTCTGTCCATGGAATTCTCCAGGCATGAATATTGAAGAGAGTAGACTTTCCCTTCTCCAGGGGATCTTCCTGACCCAGGGATCGAACCTGGGTCTCCTGCATTGCAGGCAGATTCTTTACTGTCTGAGCCACCAGGGAAACCCAAATGCATTAAACTCACCTCCTAAAAAGCAGAGATCATCAAATGAAATTAAGCAAAATTCAGTGCTTTGCAACTTGCAAAAGACAAATATAAAGCAAAGCAAATGCTAAGAAAAAAATACAAGGCAAGCACTAACCAGAATAAAGCTGTTGCGAAGTTTTACATCAGTCATGTGTGTAACAAAAAACATTGTTAGGATTTGGATTAACTTCCCTCCAGAAAGAACCAGAACAGCCAAGAATCACTGTCAGTGGAACCATGAGCCCCAGCATCACTCCAGCTTTCCATCAAGATGCAGCACCCATATGAAGTGCCCCCAAAGCATGGTCAAATGTGTGGCTATGAAGGGGCCCTGCTGAATGGAAGTTGGCACTTGCCAGCTGCCTCTATAAAGATTAAGTCATGACCACTGCAAGCTGCTTACCTTCGACATCCCTTGAAAGGAGCTCAGGGTGGAGATCAGAAATAAGACACTCTGTGCTCTGGGAAAAACCTGGAAGAACTGGCCTTCAGATAGTCAGATGTTTTCAGGTAAGGATTTTTATGAGCCCAAATTCTTACCTCTTCTCATACCTAGAGAAACACTAATATCATGAACCAATGTCTGGTCTTGATTCTCCTGGCTAGCCCCTCAGCAGCTTTTCTACTTCTAATAATCCTTGGGCCATTACCTTTAACTTTCTTGTTAAGTTTATTTTTTCTAGAATACAACAAATCTCCAAGTGGTAGTATGAAATAATGTTCCCTGGCCAACACCCAGACAATGCTGAAACAAGCCACCTTATCATTCCGCAGACTCTCACCTCCCTCCATAAATGCACCCTGACAGAGAGCAGGCAAAGGGAACCCAGAGCCCCATGATGCCCCTGTACAGCCTGAAGAAGCCAGAGCAGCCATCACCCCTTTTCTCTTGAGACTGGATTCCCAAGTGCCTGCGAGAAGAAATAGGTAGATAGTTAGACATGAGCAGAGTATCAAAAAGTGAAAGGGAAGTCGCTCAGTCGTGTCCGGCTCTTTGCGACCCCGTGGACTGTAGCCCACCAGGCTCCTCCGTCCATGGGATTCTCCAGGAACCCATAGTGGAGTGGGTTGCCGTTTCCTTCTCCAGGGGATCTTCCCAGGGACCAAACCCAGGTCTCCCCATTGCAGGCAGATGTTTTAACCTCTGAGCCACCAGGGAAGTCCATAGAGTATCAAAAGGGGCCAAAGAATTGGCCCTAAACATAAAGAGAGGGAGGGATGCGCTGTCCCAAGGACAGAAGAACAGAAAAAAAAAAAAAAAACCAAGAAGTGTCTTGGAATGCAGGAATGGGAGAAAAACAGACCCTTATCGTCCTTCCCTCTCCCATGTTGTAACTATTAACGGATTTCAGGTCCTCCTGAGCAGTACAAACCGTCTCCCCTCCTACCCCACAGGAAGAAGGTATTTGCCTTACTCTTCCCCCACCCAGTACACCTGCCTCACTCGATCAGCAAACAACCTGCAAGACCCCGTCCTCCCTCTTGTACCCTGGCTATAAAAATGGACTAAGGGCCCATGTTCAATGTTGATTCTGCCTTGAGCTGGCCCACTGTTCTAACAGCGTTTCCAGCTCTAATGCTGCTGCTGCTGCTGCTAAGTCACTTCAGTCATGTCTGATTCTGTGCGACCCCATAGATGGCAGCCCACCAGGCTCCCCTATCCCTGGGATTCTCCAGGCAAGAACACTGGAGTGGGTTGCCATCTCCTTCTCCAATGCATGAAAGTGAAAAGTGACAATGAAGTCGCTCAGTCATGTCTGACCCTCAGCAACCCCATGGACTGCAGCCTACCAGGCTCCTCCATCCGTGGGATTTTCCAGGCAAGAGTACTGGAGTGGGGTGCCCACTGTAATAAACTTTATTTATTTCTCAAATGAAAAAAAAAAAAGATACAGCACCTGGCTGTGGGCCCTAGGGAAAGAGGATGAGCTGGACAGAGTATGGCAGCCTTGCTGGGGCTAGAAGACGAGAGAAAGTTTCAGGAAAAGAACCCCCAAACTACAGGGACCCCCCTTGAGTTTTTGCCAGGTACTAAGTTAGGCCTGTCATTCAGCAAGTCCCAGTCCACAAGACTGGGAGAAGAACGGCCAGGTTGGGTTAAGCAAAATGGTGCCCAGACCTCACAGAGATCAGGGAATATTAATGCCATGACCAGTCAGAATATTGGGTCCTTGGAGATTATAGGGGTTCTCAGACCCTTTCACCACTCCAGGGTGCCCAGAGTGAGAGATACTTTGAGCCAGGGGCCAACAAACTCTGACCTGTGAGGCAAATCTTGTCCACCACTGTTTTTGTTCCCACCCGGAGTGGTTTATAAATGTTAAAATAGCTGGAAAAAGTCAAAGAGGTAATAGTATCTCATGACAAGTAAAAATTTGATTAAATTCAAATTTTCAGTGTCTGTAAGATGAAGCTGTACTGGAACACAGCCATGCTCAGTAGTTTACATATTGTCCAGGACTGTTTTGTGCTGTAATAGAGGCATTGAAAGCTCTGACAGAGGCCTTATGGCTCATAAAGTCTAAAATACTTAATGTTTTCTCATTAGAGAAATTCCTTGTTCTCTGCTCCTAGTAGCAAAGCTAACAGGAGGATGTTTAAGAAAACATGAGCATAATGAGGCAGGGGGAAGATTTTAAAGAACCAGATGGAGTTTCTAGAGATACAAAATAGCAGTATCTCAAACAAACTTATTCGGTGGGCTTTCATCAGATTGGTCAATTTCTATGAATGTTACATGAGTATTTGAGCAAAAGATATATTTTCTAGGAGACAGTACAATCTTTGGTTTTGATTTATACAAATCAAATCTTTTTTTTTTTTTTTCTGCTATTTATTTTTTATTTTTATTTTTTTTAGTTTGAACAATTAATACATTTCAGATATAATATTATACCAAATCAAATCTGAGTTATACAATCTGAATGTGACTTAACTCATAATATCTTCTTACACTGATTGTGTCTTCTATATGACATTTTTTTTGTCCACCTGAACCACCATAGACTGAGAGTGACATTAAACCCTTCTTGTTCCATTCTTTTTATTTTAATTTGCCTATGTCATTATGTTTAAAGTGAGATTCTGTGGGTAGCATGTGGTTGGGTTCCATTTTTTATCCCTACAGAAAATGTCATTCTTTTAATTGGTATGTTTAGATCATTTACATTCAATGTAATTCACTTAGGTGGGTCTATCATTCTATTATTTGTATTCTGTTTGTTTCTTCTGACTTTTGTTTCTCGGTTTCCCCTTCCTGTCTAGTTTTGAGTTGCTAAGCATCAGTTCAATTCAGTTCAGTCACTCAGTTATGTCCGACTCTTTTCAACCCCATGAATCGCAGCATGCCAGGCCTTCCTGCCCATCACCAACTCCCGGAGTTCACCCAGACTCATGTCCATCAAGTCAGTGATGCCATCCAGCCATCTCATCCTCTGTGTCCCCTTCTCCTCCTGCCCCCAATCCCTCCCAGCATCAGAGTCTTTTCCAATGAGTCAACTCTTCGCATGAAGTGCCTAAAGTACTGGAGTTTCAGCTTTAGCATCATTCCTTCCAAAGAAATCCCAGGGCTGATCTCCTTCAGAATGGACTGGTTGGATCTCCTTGCAGTCCAAGGGACCTAATGCTAAGCATTGATGATGATGATGATGTATCACTTTAGTCACGTCCAACTCTATGTCTATGTGACCCCATAGACAGCAGCCCACCAGGCTCCCCCGTCTCTGGGATTCTCCAGGCAAGAACACTGGAGTGGGTTGCCATTTCCTTCTCCAATGCATGAAAGTGAAAAGTCAAAGTCGCTAAGTTGACTCTTAGCGACCCCATGGACTGCAGCCTACCAGGCTCCTCCATCCATGGGATTTTCCAGGCAAGAGTACTGGAGTGGGGTGCCATTGCCTTCTCTGATGCTAAGCATTAGGTATATCAATTTTAATTTGCCTATTGTGATATTTCATCATATCTTGTATGATATAGCTTGTATAATATTTTCAGTGATTGTTTTGTTTGATATCAATTTTTATCCTCTAATTAGAGTATACACTCGGAGAAGGCAATGGCACCCCACTCCAGTACTCTTGCCTGGAAAATCCCAGGGAAGGGGGAGCCTGGTGGGCTGCCGTCTATGGGGTCGCACAGTAGGTCAGACACGACTGAAGCAACTTAGCAGTAGCAGCAGCAGAATATAAACTTACCATGAGATGATTCCCTTTACCCTCCACCTTTTATGATGTATTTATCTTTTAATTATATCTACATAAGTCGAAAACACTATCAGACAATGGGTTTTTTTTTTCTCTCAACATTCAGTCATATTCTTTAAAACTCCAAAAGTGAAAAATAACCTATGACAGTTACTTAGATATTTAACACTTCTGTCACACTCCTTCATTCCTGATGTACTAGTCTTTCCAGAATCATTTCCCATCCATTTGAGAATTTCTTCTAATAATTCTCTTGAAGCAGATCTTCTGGCAATGAATTCTCTGAGATTTCCTTCTTCTGTGAAAAATTTTATTTCCTCTTCATTCCTAGAGAATCTGATGGTTGTAAACTTCTGTGTTGACAATTCCTTCCTTGGTGCTTTAATAGTATGAGCCATTCTTCTGGCCTTGATGGTTGCTGATGAGAAAGTTACTGTCATTTGAATAGTTATTCTGCTGTAAATAATGCATGGTTTTCCTCAAGTTTCTTTCAAGATCTCTCGATATTTAATTTTCAGTGTTTGGGACAGAAACAACATCTAACTCAGGGTTCTTGTGAGGATGAAATGAGTTAATTCAGAAGAGCACCTGCTGCTGCTGCTGCTGCTAAGTCGCTTCAATCGTGTCCAACTCTGTGCGACCCCATAGATGGCAGCCAACTAGGCTCCTCCGTCCCTGGGATTCTCCAGGCAAGAACACTGGAGAGGGTTGCCATTTCCTTCTCCAGTGTGTGAAAGTGAAAAGTGAAAGTGAAGTCGCTCAGTCCTGTCCAACTCTTAGCAACCCCATGGACTGCAGCCTACCAGGCTCCTCCGTCCATGGGATTTTCCAGGCAAGGGTACTGGAGTACCTAGAACAGGCAACCACATGTCAAGGACTCAGTGAGCTTTATTATGTATCTCAATACATGTAAAGAATATCAAAGTCAACTCATTTTCATTTTGGAATATGTCATCTCATGAAACTGGAATGGTTACATAACCTGTTCCTGAAGACACTCTTCTTAAATGCAGCGAAGAAGACCCCAACAAGCAATCTTTCATGAGTCATCAGCAACTGGACAGCTTGTGATAAAAATTCCCTCACCCTGAAGTTGAAGGAAAAGAAAATTCAGAAAAGAACTGGGGATTTTAAAAAGACAGAAAACCTAGGAAAGACAAAAATAGATAACAGAATACAGTGGTTTCTTAAAAAGATAGTACAACAGTGCCTCTTTCCATGAATCTGAGAACCTCAGTGCATTTTAGGAAACCTTACTAGAGTGAGAAATAACTGGGAGAAAGACAACAGCTGTTTTTTAAAAAGAGATTATTAATATCTTGTCACAGTGGAGCACAGCAAGCATTTATTTCAAAGTGCTAAGCTTTTGAGTTTCAATTTTCTAATTAAGAAGCAAAAAAAATTGCAACTGAGCTTGGTATTTAAATTGGAAATAAATGTGCATAAAATTAATATTTTAAAGAATCAATTTGCTTTTCTGTACTGACTTTTCCATCTTCTCTACTCAAATCTTTAATTCATTCATAAAATAATAGAAAGCCCTTTAGTTTCAAATACTTCTGTTGATTTATCAAATAGAACAGAGTAAATCTAGAATTACTTAATAACTTATAAAACTGAAAGAACTAAAAACCAGTTCGCTAAATCACTATTTGTGTTTTTTCCAATTGTGGACACAAATACCTTAAAGAGATGATACCCAAAGTTATTAAGTAGTATAATATTAACATTTCCCAAGTGATCATGATAAATAGGCCTTTATCCAGATGTTAAATTGTACCAAAATGCCCTAGCTGAGTTTTTAACTGGGAGAAGATACATTCATAGTACAAATAGGAGACTATAAACAGTCATCAAGAGAAATCTCTCATTAATTTGAGTCCTTTTTAAACCTTTTAAATTGCTACTACCTTAATTCCCAACAATAAAAATAATCCAGAGGGACACATCATTTTCATTTATAAAACATTTATAAGATAAATTCTTCAATAATCAGGAAATCACTCTATCTTTTGGAGTTTGCAAAAAGCAATTTGATTTCAACTTACTAAGCAAAAATAGCAAGCTAAAAGAACAAATCCATAATAGGATTTTTATTTCATACGCAAGTATAAAAAAATTCTCTCTGTTAAGTGAAACATGGAATATTAACATTACATAACAGCATGAATGATCTGATTAATTTAATGATCTTTATGCTTTATATTTTTTGAGACATTTATTACTAAAGGAAATAATTTTAAAATAAACTTCTAATATGGATTTGTGTTAAATGTACAAAAAGTTGTGAAAATAGTACAGAGAATTCTCATATAACTTACACCTATTTCCACTATTTATATTATTATATTATGTATTATCTTATATAAAATATGTATTGTTATAGTCCACATCTTAGTGAGCATGCTCAATTGCTCAGTCATGTCCAACTCTTTTTGAACCTATAGACTATAGCCTACTAGGCTCCTCTGTCCATGGGATTTCCCAGGCAAGAATACCGGAGTTGGGATTTTCCCAATCCAGAGATTAAACCCACATCTCCTGCACCTCCTGCATTGGCAGGTGAGTTCTCTACAACTCTGCCACCTGGGAAGCCCACATCTTAGTATGTTTAAACTAATGAATCTGTATTGACACATTATTATTCACTGATGTCCGCACTTTATTTGGATTTCCTCAGTTTTCATCCACTGTCCTTTTCCTGTCCCAGGTCCCACCTGAAACACCATATGATGTTAGTTGTCATGTGTCCTTAGACTCCTCTTAGCTGTAACCGTTTCTTGAACTTTTTCTCGTTTTGGATGACTTTTACAGCTTAGAGACTTATTGGTCAGGTATTTTGTACCCAGACCGAGGTTTATCTGATGTGTTGCCATGATTACACTGGGGCTATAGGTTTTTAGGAGGAAGACCACAAGGATAGAGTTCTCTTCTCATCACAGCATATCAAGGATGCGTACTACCAACGTAACTTACGATTCTCACCTTGGTCACCTGGCTGAAGTCATGTCTTCAGGTTTCTCCATTGTGAAGTTACTCTCGTCCCCTTTCCATACCGTGCTCTCTGGAAGGAAGTCACCACTATGCACAGCCCACACTTAAGGACTGGGGAGCTATGTTCCACTTCCCAGAAAGCAGAGCATCTCCATTCCTTGAATTTTTCTGCACAAAAGGTTTGTCACTTCTCCCCATTTATTACTTATTTATTTATTCAGTCATTTATTTATGTCACACTGGTGGATTCATTTTATTCTTGGGCTGTAATCCAATACCACTATCTTAATTTTGCTCTTATCACAGCCCCAGCTTTGGCCATCATGAGCTCCTTCGACTGGCTCCCAGGTCCCTATGACAACATCATGTTTTTTCAGTCGCTTCCTCTTCTGGCACTACCAGGTGTCTCAGGCTCACCCTGTCCAGACACAGAGTCTGCTTGGTATCTCATTCCTTTCACCACTGAACAATATCCCTCCATATAACAACAGACACAGTTTGTTTGCCCATTCACCTATTGAAGGACATCTTGATTGCTTCCAGTTTGGGGTGATTATGAATAAAGTTGCTATAGATACTAGTGTGTGACTTTTTGTGGATGTAATTTTTGAAGCAATTGAAAAATACTCAGAAGTGTTATAGATTTAAACAAAATTATTTGGGGTCAATTAAGAATAGAAAACTAAAATATTTTATCTTCATTGATTTCTTCTCTGTGGCTCCACATTTCTGACATTATATCATTCTGTTTAGCCTGAAAGATTTCCTTTAACACTGACTGCAGGGCAAGTCTCCAGGACCATGAAGATTTTTCCTGGCTCTTCTCAGTGAGAATGTGGTAATGTTGCTGGACTAAAAGCCTACATAAGTGTGGACTCTGACTAAGACCCATAGGATTTCTCATTTCACACAATTCTGCACTCAGCCTCCATAATTCATCAAAATAACCATTTAAGTGTTGCTAGCAGAGTATGCATTTCAGGGACTTCTGTTTCAAGCAAGCAGACTCTGACCTTTTCTTTCTCAGCCTACACCTAATCGTCCAGATTTTGAGATGGTGGTTTGTACAGTGACTTCAGCTACTTGGTGAATCCAAGAAAAGTCATTGATTTCCAGACTGTCTACCTTTCCTTTGTTGAATTATGAGAATGATTACTTTGAAGTACTTTATATGTCACAGCTGAAATTAAAAGTCAAGATTTTTTTTTCATTGCTGTGAACTTCAATATTCTGTTTTAGTCTCAGAATTTCAGGTGCTTATCTATGTTCAGCTTTTTAAGAAATTGTAAAACTGTTTTCCAGAATAGCTCTTCCACCCTGCTTTCTGACCAGCCCTGAATGTAAGTTCCAGTTGTTTTACAACCTCATCAACAATGATTTTGTCAACATTCTTATTTTTGCCATTTCCAATAAGAGTGTAGTTATACCTCATTGAGCTTTTAAATTGTAATTCCCTAATGGCTAACGATGTTGAACATCTTTGTTGTGCTTTTTGGCCACTAGTATATCTTCTATAATTTCTCTTTTCCTGCCTTAGCATCACAGAGAGACAGAAAAGTGTACAGAAGTAGACTCACATGTAATTGGTCACATGATTTTCAACCAATGGACCAAAGGAGTTTATTTGAGAAACAGATATCTTTCAAATAAAAGATGCATCTGTGTCCAGATGTCTACATCAAAACAGGAACCTTGACTTCTATCTCATGCCATGCAAATATTAATTTAAGATGTATTACAGGCTCAAATGTGGAGGCTAAAATTATGAAGCTTCGAATACACAAGAATATTTTCATGACTTTCAAGTAGGCAAAGATTTCAGGACTCAAAACTCACTAACCGTAAAAGAAGAGTAATATGTTTGACTTCATCAAAGTTAAAAGCCTCTTGTTATCAAAAGTTATCATCAAGAGAGTGGAAAGGTTCTGGCCACATATCCCTTCTCCTTTCAGACAAGCCAATGTGGTCACGGCCAGGAGTCAACAGGGCTGGTGGTTCAGGCAGAGTCTGGAGCCAACCACCTGCCCTGTGCACCAATCCTGCCACGTAGCTGGGTGGCTGAGCAACATACTTCCCTCCCCTGTGTCTCAGTGTCTTCATCTACAAAATGAGTCACACAGTTGTCATCAGGACAACAAAGAGCTTAGAAGCTCTCCAGGTACATAGCAAGTGCCACATGTCTCTTGGCTAAAGTTGTCTGCATCCTGCCATGTCTTTTGAGGATGACTCGCACATCTGAGACACTGTGGATTGATTTTTACAGTTTGCTTTTAAGGGCAAGTCTTACCTTATTTGAAATTCCGTGGGGCTATTCTACAGAAAACTCTTTTGCTATTTTTCAGCTCTGACATTGAAAATGTTGGTTTACGTTTCCATTTTTAATTCTTTCCTTGCATCAGCTGGAAGTTGCTAATTTCTTCCCCTCCCCAGAGGATCTTTCTATGGATGACTCTCTGAAAGTCCTCCCTGGAAGTGGGGACACTGGCCATCATTTCATGGGGACTCCCAGACCCTGGTATGGGAGCTGGTGCTTCTCTCTGGGACGTCCCTGGTGGCTCACATGGTAAACAATCTGCCTGCAATGCTTCTCTTTGTGGTGCTTCGACTGATGCTGGTCTGGCACCCCCCTTCAGGTCTAGACTCCCCACCGGGAAGACAATTTCCAACAACAAATTTCCAACTCCTTTAACCCTGGAGATATTTACACATATGTTCGTTCATCTAGTCAATCATATAAATCCCAGGAATAAAAACTCTATCATTTCCCAACAGACATTTCTGTGTAGTCGGTGCATGAGGCAACCCAGAGCTGCATGAGTTGTGAGGAGGCACAGGGCCAGTCCCTTCTCTCGGGGGGACTGTGGACATTAAACACATGAACAAACACACAGGGAACCTTGTGAGATAAACAGGTGCCGTGAAAGAGAGCATCTCCGGAGTGGTTTGGTACTGGCTGTGCAGGCAGCTGGTCGGCAGAAGCATCATTTAAGCTGAAACCTAAAAGTCAATAAGAAGCCAGAGTCAGGAAACAGTTCATCAATTGTTCCATTTGTTTATTCCCAGCCTGACGGGCACATGGGCCTTCTGGAATCTAGTCGTTGATACTCCTTAACATCCTTCAGGTTCCAAGCCACTGTGTTTCCAAATGCGACCAGTGAACCAATTGAGAATGATAGAATTGGGGTAAATGAGAGTGAATTTTCAAAAAAGCATAAGATATTGTGATACTGTGGTTTACAGTGAGAAATATATACAGTTGTCCCTTGGTATTTTGGGAGTCTGGTTCCAGGATTCCCCATGAATACCAAAATCCATAGATGCTCAAGTCCCTTAGATAACCTACATACATTGTCCTGTATATTTTAAATAATCTCTGGGTTACTTATATTAATACTTGATACAATATAAATAGTTACCAACATGCAGCAAATTTATGTTTTGCCTTTTTGAACTTTCTGAAATATTTTTTCAAATACTTTTGACCCAGGCTTGAATGAATCCATGAATACACCACCAGTGGATGGAGGGCTTACTTTGGTCTTCATCCCATATCTGGCAGAGAGCTCCTAAAACCCTTGGAATTTCTTAATAGTGTGATAGAGTTGTCTTCTGTTATACTAAAGAGTGATTTTGGAAAGCCCCTCAAGATGGAGGCTGGTTGCCAGGAGAACAAACCAGGTGATTAGAGAGTTGGAACTCAGTCCCACCCTTCCCCCAGGCTTCTGAGGAGGCATGAAGGGCTAGAAGTGAAGTCAATCACCTCTGATCAATGATTTAATCAATCATGCCTATGTAATGAAGCTTCCAGAAAAATCTAAAAGGACAGAGTTCAGAGACCTTGCAGGTGGTGAGCAGGAGAAGAATGGTGCACGCGGAGAGGCTGCGGAAGCTCCATACCCTCCCGCGCACCTTGCCTTGCGCATCTCTTCCATGTGGCTGGCCATCTGTGTACTTTGGCATATCTTTAACAAACTGGTAAACGTAAGTGTTTCCTAAGTTCTATGAGCCACTCCAGCAAATTAATCAAACCCAGGGGAAAGTCATTAGCACCTCCTTCTATAGCAAGTTTGTTTGAAGCACAGGTGACAACCTGGACTTGAGATTGGAGTCTCAATTTGACGGGAGAAAGAAAGGGCCAGTCTTGTAGGACTGGACCTTAACCCATGGGATCCGAGGCTATTCGGGTAGATAGTGTCAGAATTCAGCTGAATTGTGGGATACCCAGCTGGCGTTGTAGAGAATTCCTTGAAGGTGTGGGGAAACACACACACACTGGAACTGATACCAAATTCCTTTCTAGTGGTGATCAGAACTGGTGTTGGTATCAGAATCACTCTTAGATACACTGAGAAAACTACAGACCCTGGAATGCTATGCTGGTCCCAGATAAGGATGAAGGGTCTGGGACATAAGTCGAGGACCCCAGGCATCAAGACAAAGAAGCAGTGATATCTCTACACCAACAGGGTCCCAAAGACCACATAGTGAAGGATGCTGTCTTTTCCATAAGATCCATCTGAGAAGGAGACCCAGGGTATAAGATCTAGGAAATAAAGGCACCTGGATGCAAACAAGATGTTTGACAATATCTGCCACAACACCTCTCTGGCCACAATGAAGAACCATGACAGTATAATGTAAGCTATAAAGACAGGGTATATCACTAAATAATAATTTTAAAAACTTCATTTCAGTCTGCTAAAGTACAGTATATAAAATGGAAGGTTAGAAATAGGAAGAAAAGTAATGGACTTACCCTTATACACATCAGAAAACAGATCATTAAATACAGCTTCAAAAACATTCCAAATGAAAAATCACAGTTACATTTCTCATCAGCTCATTCATTCCCACCTAATTAACTCTTGCTCCATGGGGCCTTGGGTTAGCATTCTACTTTCAAAAAGCAGTTCAAGCCTGCTGGAAATCTTTTTTTAATTGGCATTGGTTTTTTTTTAATTGTAGAAAACACATATAACATAAAATTTACCATTTTAGTCATTTTTAAATCTTATTCTATTATAGTAAAGATGTAACATAAGATCTACCCTCTTAGCTGATTTTTAAGTGCACAATATTGTTGATGATAGACACAGTATTGTACAGTAGATCTCTAGAATGTATCCATCTTGCATATCGTTGGTTAGCAACCCCTCCAACCTCCCCCTCCAGCCCCTGGCAACCACCATCCTATTCCTTGCTTCTGTGAGCTTGACTATTTTACAGTCCTCATATAAATGGAAATATGCACCAGTTGGTCATCTATAACTGGTTTGTTTCACTTAGCATAATATCCTCAAGGTTCATCCATACAGCAGGATTTCCTTCTTTTTAAGGCTGAACAGTATTCCCATATATTATGTACCACATTTTGATTATCCATTCATCTGCTGATGAACATTGGGATTGTTTCCACATCTTGGCTTATTGTAGATAGCACCACAATAAATATAAGAGTGCCAATATTTCTTCACGTTCCTAGTTTCAATTTTTTCCAATAAATACCCAGAAGTAGGACTATTGGGTCATTTGGTAGTTCTATTTCTCATCTTTTGAGGCATCTCCATACTGTTTTCCACAGTGGCTGTGCCAATTTACACTTCCATCAACAGGGCACAAGTGTCCCTTTTCTCCACGTCTTCAGCAACACATTGTCTCTTGCCTTTTTGATAAGTGTCATTCTAACAGGTGTGAAATGATATCTCACTGTGGTGATTTGTTTTGCTTTTTAATATTTATTTGGTCGCACCAGGTCTTAGTTGCAGCCTGCAGGACCTTTGATCTTCACTGCAGCATGTGGGATCTAGTCTCCTGACCAGGGATCGAATGTGGGCCCCCTGCATTGGGAGCTCAGAGTCTTAGCCACTGGACCACCAGGGGAGTCCCTCACTGTGGTTTTGGTTTGCATTTCTGTGATGATTAATGATACTGAGCATCATTTCATATACCCATTAGTCATGTGTATAACTTCTTTGGGAAAATATCTATTCAGGTCCTCTGTCCATTTTTAAATTGAATTATTAGGGTTTGGAGAGGGTTTTGTGTTTGTTTTGTTGTGTGTTGTGTTTGTGGCTATTGCGTTGCAGTCTGAAAGTTATCTAAGCAACATCAGCTTAAGTCCAAAGTCTTAACAGAATTTCTAAAATCTAAGTAGTTGACAGTACCTAGTGCAGCCCTTTCCATGCTAGATTCTGAAATTAATCTTCTTTGTTGAACATCTATTTTCTCAGCCTGTAACTTAGAGAACTTTCAGGCAATCACAAGAAAGCAGAAACCAGCTGTTGATGTCAAGGCTCTGGTTATTTTATTATGCCTACCAACAATAGGAAAATGGAGGGCGCACAGTACATAATTACTGTATATGGGTTTAATCAGTGTTTCCCTGGCAGTTAAAAACATCCCACAGAAAGTGAGGGCACTGACTTGTCTCCAGAGCTTGCTTGTAAAGTGTACAATCTCTAAAACACAGTTATATTAATGATGCTTTACCTGAAAACTTGGGAAGGCTGAGATTCTCCTTTGATTTGACAGATCTTTTCATACAGTTTTTAATGAGTGTCGAACTAATTAAGAAACATAGAGCATACAAAAAAAATCTCATTATTTCTACCATAGCTCATTTTATATATAAAAGAACAAACCTTTGTGCTTTTCTGATAGTTCCATGGGAAATAACAAGGATAGTTTTAAGTGCTTTTTATTCCAAAATATATTATTTTCCAGAATTTAAGATTTAATTTCCATGAGTCAAAAATATCAATAGAATTATAATAGGAGATTTGGTCACTTAATTAAGGTAGGACAATAGTTGCCTAAGAAGAATGGTTTGACTACCATTTAAACTAAATAACCTACATTATTTTAAATGAACATAGAAGATGATAATATGACTGAAAGAGCCTATTCTCACAGAAATGAGGGGTTTCCTCCACTGTTCTGCTTTTAGTAAAGGATATAACAAATCCTTGCTCCTTGAAAAAAAATATGACAAACCTACACAGTGTATTAAAAAGGAGACATCACTTTGCTGACAAAGGTCCATCTAGTCAAGGCTATGGTTTTTCCAGTAGTCATGTATGGATGTGAGAATCAGACTATAAAGAAGGCTGAGCACTGAAGAATTGATGCTTCCAAACTGTGGTGCTGGAAAAGACTCTTGAAGTCCCTTGGACAGCAAGGAGATCCAACCAGTCCATCCTAAAGGAAATCAACCTTGAATATTCATTGGAAGGACTGATGCTGAAGCTGAAACTCCAATACTTTGGCCACCTCATGCAAAGAGCCGACTCATTGGAAAAGACCCTGATGCTGGGAAAAATTGAGGGCAGGAAGAGAAGGGGACGACAGAGGATAAGATGGTTGGATGGCATCACTGACTTGATGGATACGTGTTTGAGCAAACTTAGGGAGAAAGTAAAGGACAGGGAAGCCTGGTGTGCTGCAGTTCATGGAGTCACAAACACTCAGACATGACTTAGCAACTTAACAACAACAACATAACAAATTCTCCAAGAGCACAAACATGTACCTGGTAGGATAAGGAGTCTCTGTCATCTTGGCAGATTACAGAAAGTAAAAAAGCTTTTTCCTCCCCTGGGTTAAAAGTAGATTAAACACTCCCATCCAACCATTTTAAGAGAAAGAAAATGTAATTTCTAGCTTTTAATAACATAATAAATGGCAATAAATGACCCACAAGTTCCTTTTTAAATGTAATTTTATGGATGAGCAAGGGAGAAAACCTAGACTGAACCATGTGGTTGTAGATGAAAGCTGGAGACATCATTAAGAACTCATGTTTAACCTAATATACAAATACGCTTCCAGATGAATGGACATGGACATATATGGCCAAATATATATATATGGATATGTGTGTATGCATAGGTCAGTATGCAGACAGATGTTCCTATAAAGGAGGAAAACTTCCTTTCTTCCCTTCTAGTTTCTTTGGATTGTCTAACAAATTGACATAAGACAGATCAATAGGAGAAAAACCAATTTAATTTCATATGCACAAGAGTACATAAAAATACGACTCAAAGAAGTGACCAAACCAGGAAGTTGTTATATCTTTTAGACAAAAAAACAATAAATTAATCTTAAGTAACAAGACTTTGGCTTAAACTCAAATCTTTTAGCCTATTTCTTCCTCTGCATCTTATGTACTATTATGAATTTTAAAGCAAATGAACAGCATGATAATTGCAATTGTTAAGGATTAGCCCCTGGTGTTATTTCAGAGCTTTCAAACAGTGATACGTAAATGAGCTCCATTCCTCACAACATATCAGTTGTCCATGTGGGCCAGCCCACATTGTTATGAGATTCAAAAAACTCTGAAAATCTGTCTTCTTTCAAGAAAAGATGGAAACCTATAAAAACTGTGACTTGAAGCCCTTGACAAATGTTCATTATGCAAATCTATTGTCATATCAAGTGTAGAAATTTCTTTTAAATAACTCAAGTAAATCCCACATAGACTAGAATTGTAACCATGATTCCAGTGCTCCCGTCTTCCCCAGAGAACACTATAATTAGTTTTTTCATCTCCTACACCCCCACAACCAAATGTTCAATTTTCATGGTGTTGCTAGTAGAGGCGAAACTTCATGGATGGGGTGCAAGGCTTATGGAGCTGAGTTGTAGCACATTATTAACCCACTAATGGCGTGTGAACACATCACAGTCAATCCACAGGTTCCTCCTTCTAGACATGCTCCCAGAAAGCCTGGTGGCATATTCTGTACCTCTCCTTCCTTCCAGTCTCCTGGAACAGAGCTTCTGGTGAATTCCTCAACTCCTTTCATGCCCAGGGACTTCAGTTTAGTAGGTTTTGAAGCCAAGGATACAGGGGAAATGGTAACTACATGAGAAATGTTAAAGACTTTTAAAAATAAACTAAAACTTTCTACTGGATGATGGAATGTTTTGTTCTTATTGTTTGGTCATTAATCATGTCCAATCCTTTTGCTACCCCATGGACTGTAGCCCACCAGGCTCCCCTGTCCATGAGATTTCCCAGGCAAGAACACTGGGGTCAGTTGCCATTTTCTTCTCCAGGTTAGGGCGATAATAATAGCAATATATTGTAGAATTTCTAACATTTGTAGAAGTGTACTACAATAAGAGCACAAAGAACAGAAAGGAAGAATGGAAGTAACCATTGTAAATTCCTTTTGCCTCACGAGAGTGGGAAAATATCACTCAGAGGGAGACTGTAGCTAGTAAAAGATGTGTATCGTGAACTCTAAAGAAATCACTAAAATGTCACGGCAACAGCTAATAATCCAACAAAATCAGTGCTGTGGAATTATTTTTAAAAAGTCAACAGTTATAAGAGAAGACAGAGAAAGGGAACAGAGAACAAACAGGACACAGAGAAGAGAGCAAGACCACAGATATAAGCCACATCATTTCAATAATCATGTAAAATGTAAATGGTCCAAAACCCATCTAAAATCAGAGAGTGTCAGAGTGCATGAAAAAAAATCAAGTCCCAAGTATGCCTTGCTTACTGGAAACCTACTTTAAATATGAAGACACAAATAAGTTAAATGTAAAGGGCGTAAAAACATATGCCATGCCAACAGTCTAAAGAAAACAACAGCATATTAATAACTGACAAAGTTGATTTCAGAACAAATACTATTACAAGGAATAAAGGAAATCTTGTCATAATGTTACAGGTGTCCGTTAATCAAGAGAACATAACAACAATCCGTTCCACAGGTTCCCAGGGACCTATGTAAACACAAAAACAAGGTAACTATTAATTTCCAGGAATGAAAACTGATATAAGAATGGAAATGAAACGATAGCCTTCCATGTCCTGGAGCTGCAAATAATATTTACCTATTAGAAAATGTAATCAGTAGCTATTGATCTAAATTTTGTTTCAGAACTATACCAGCACTACAGGTACCAGGGAGGTGTGGGTTTACATGTGGGAAGCACACCAGAGAGCTAAACCTTCATCTTCCACAGCAGAAACAAGAGACAACATCCAAACCTGGAGAACCAAGAAACTGCAGTAGAAATTTATTCTTTGGAAATAGGAAGATAAAAAACAGACCTCAAAGAGTTGAGAGTGGTTACAGATGGGGAATAAGAATTTGGAATGAGTAGGGGTGCAGCTGGTAAGTGTTCTCATTAAAAGTCTAGTACATCTGTCCTTTAAGTCATGTACACATTACTTTGATGAAATATAAAATATAATTGAAATAATTTAATTAATGATGCAAAAAGGGGAAGGGAGAGGACTAAGGAGAGGGACTCCAGCTGTTGATTGGGGTCAAGGGCCCAACTGACCGAATCAGCTGTGATCAGGAAGCGTGATCAAGAAGACACCTAGAGGCTTCCATTAGAACCGTGAGGTCAGAAAACAGGATGAGCAATGCTTCCAGAAAGGGCCAGGCTGGCCCCCAAAGCCTGGGTGAACTGGGGGATGATTTGATAGATAAAAAACAGATGCCCACCACTGACCTAGCTTTGCATTGATTTCCACTGGATACAAATCAGTTCAGAAACACTTGTTTGAGCGCTGCTTCTGCCCAGTTCTAGTTTAATCCCCCACTGAAAATCACAGCCTACTGGAGCAGAAACCTTCACGGGAACCAATACAAGGTAGGAAAACTAGACCTGTAATGAGTTACTGGAGGCTAGATGTGGGCTGGACTGAGAGTTAAAAATTCCAAAGAGACACAGTTCTTACACATTTGTGAAGTTGACCTCTAGGAGCACAACCAAGTTCTCACAGTAAATATAACAGAAAAATTCCTTTGTACTTCTAGCAGAAGGAGGGGAAATGGAATCACTTTTAAATATATCAGAGCACTGAGCTCTTTTTAACAAGGTGAAACTAGCTAACCAGAGCCTAACTTGCTCTGGGGTTTATCAGAGCTTAACTGAGCAGAGAGAGGGAAGTACCCAACCTTAGCCCACTCTGGCTATCCTGTCCCACC
This sequence comes from Tragelaphus eurycerus, assembly GCA_935064755.1. Taxonomy (NCBI): domain Eukaryota; kingdom Metazoa; phylum Chordata; class Mammalia; order Artiodactyla; family Bovidae; genus Tragelaphus; species Tragelaphus eurycerus. Next base: position 19,344,633 of record CAKXYN010000002.1, on the reverse strand, counting down.
TAAGGGAGAAGAAACAAACAGAAACACTTGTAAAATTCACAGTCCAGAGGTGTGCTCTCATTAAAGGACTGAGATCTAATCAGGGAACGGTAGAATGCTTCCCCTCCCCCTGCACCTCACCACCACATGACTAAAGGTGGATTTACTACACAGGTCCTCTCATCCAGTACATTATGTCCAAATCAGGAAAAAATTATAAGGCATACTAAAAGGAAAAACACAGTCTGAAGAGACAGAGCGAGCATCAGAACCAGACATGACAGGGATGCTGGAATTATCAGAGAATTTAAAACATGTTAAATATTCTAATGAATAAAGCAGAGAGCATGTAAGAACAAATGGGCAGTGTAAGCAGAGAGATGGGAATCCCAAGAATGAACCAAAAAGAAACAATAGAGATTTTTTTTTAAAATCACTGTAACAGAAATGAAGAATGATTGCTTTGATGAGCTTATTAGTAGTCTGGGCATAGCTGAGGAAAGAGTCTCTGACTTTGAGGATATATCAGTAGAAACTCATATGACTAAAAAGCAAAGGGAACAACGTCTGAAAAAAGCAGAACAGAAGAGAATTCTCAAGGACCGTGGGACAGTTATAACATACCTACTAGGATTATCAAAAGGGAAAGAAAATATTGAAACAGTAATGGCTGAGACTTTCCCCAAAATTAATGTCAGACACCAAACCAGAGATCCAAGGGATTTAGACAGCACCAAGCAGCATAAATGCCACACATACACAAAAAAAAAACCAACCCACCCCACACCTACGCATATCATTTTCAAACTACAAAAAAATCAAAGATAAAGAAAAAATGCTGAAAGAAGTTAGAAAAGGGAAAAAAAAAATCTTACCTATAGAGGAGCAAGGATAAGAATCACATCCAATTTCTCCTCTGAAATCATGCCAGCAAAAAAAATGAAATATTTAAAGTACTGAAAGAAATAAAAACACCAGCATAGGATTGTGTACTCTGCCAAATGATCCTTCAAAAGCAAAAAAAAATAAATAAATCCTTTCTCAGACAGAGACAGTAAAACGACCAGTGGTTGCCAGGAACTGGGGGCAGAGAAGCATGGAGCACAGAGATTTTTAGGGCAATGAAAACACTCAGTGTGATACTAAAACGGTGGATACAGTCATTATACATGTGTGCACATCACACACTGTACAAACAACGTCATGAATGAACCCTAAAGTAAACTGTGTGTTTTGAATGATGGTACCATGTCAAGCTGGGCTCATGAATTATAACAAATGTATCCCTCTGGTAGGGAACATTGATTATGGAGGAGGCTGTGTATGTGTAGGAGCAGGGGCATATGGAATATCTCTATAACTTCCCCTCAGTTTTGCAGCCAACCCAAAACCCCTCTTTTAAAATTGTTTAAAAAAAGAAAGAAAGAAAGAAAGCAATAAACTACTGATGCATGTGGCAGCCTAGATGTGACTTCTGTGGATTTTGCTTTTAAACGTACGTCAAACCCTCTCCCCCAGGCTTCCCTGATAGCCCAGTTGGTAATGAATCCACCTGCAATGCAGGAGACCCAGTTCAATTCCTGGGTCGGGAAGATCCACTGGAGAAGGGATAGGGTACCCACTCCAGTTTTCTTGGGCTTCCCTGGTGGCTCAGCTGGTAAAGAATCTGCCTGCAATGCAGGAAACCTGGGTTTGATCCCTGGGTTGGGAAGATCTCCTGGAGAAGGGAAAGGCTACCCACTCCAATATTCTGGCCTGGAGAATTCCATGGGCTGTATAGTCCACGGGGTCGCAAAGAGTCAGACACGACTAAGCGCTTTAACTTCACTTCACAAACCCTCTCCCCACCCTACCCAGGCCCATCTCCTCCCTGGGAATGTGCTTTAGGTCATGGTTTGCAAACCTTGTGAAAAATAAAGCAATCTTCTTACTTTAAGATGATCTTCGCTCTTTTTCTAGAATTTATTTCTAATTTAGGATAACAAATAAAACCAGAAAAAAAGTGTAAAAAGCTGTAACATCAAAAAAGTGTAAAAAGAGTAGCAGTGCAAGGAAAATGGTGCCCAAACCCAGCATATCAGGCTGAGGGATATAGCCACCCTCTCGGGCCATATAAGCTCAGACTCAGACAGGCCCACGTTCTCCAGCCCTGGTCCCCTCCCTAGGAGTCCCAAAAGAAGACTCAGACCCTCCCCAGATTTTTGAGGACACGTGAGTTATTAGGGAATCTGGATTAAAGATGCAGGTGGGACAAGTCCCTTGCCTGGCCCCCACCCTAGCTGTCTGAAGGTGCACCTTCCCACTCTGGGGGCCTCGCACCCCATCTGTAAAGCCTGAGAGGGCAGAGATGTTGGGGTCACGCATCCCTGAGGCCCCTCCAGCTGTAATCTTTGTAATGAAGCATTTCATTAAGCCCCTCAGGAAAGAGGGACACTCGGATGTGTGGGGGCAAAAGTCGGGAGATCTGGGAGACAATATGCTTCCTCTTAGCAGGAAAGACATTCTTTTCTATAGAGTTCAAGAAGGCAGACTGTCACTGGGGGAAAAAATTTTTTTTAAAAAAGACTGCCATTTGAAGCTTGAAGAGCAACAGGCAGGGGCTTCTGTCCTTTACTGCTGCGGCTGCTGCTGCTGTGAAGTCGCTTCAGTCGTGTCCGACTCTGTGTGACCCCATAGACGGCAGCCCAACAGGCTCCCCCGTCCCTGGGATTCTATAGGCAAGAACACTGGAGTGGGTTGCCATTTCCTTCTCCAATGCATGCAAGTGAAAAGTGAAAGTGAAGTCACTCAGTCGTGTCCGATTCTTAGCGACCCCATGCTGCTGCTGCTAAGTCGCTTCAGTCGTGTCCGACTCTGTGTGACCCCATAGACGGCAGCCCACCAGACTCCTCCGTCCCTGGGATTCTCCAGGCAAGAATACTGGAGTGGGTTGCCATTTCCTTCTCCAAAGCATGAAAGTGAAAGTGAAAGTGAAGTCGCTCAGTCGTGTCCGACTCTTAGCGACCCCATGGACTGGAGCCTACCAGGCTCCTCCGTCCATGGGATTTTCCAGGCAAGAGTACTGGGGTGGAGTGCCATTGCCTTCCCAGAGCGACCCCATGGACTGCAGCTAATGGGTGTGAAAGGAGCTCCTTGTCCATAGAGCAATGTATCACCAGCAGGGGGCAGCAGAGGACAGGCCACAATGCAGAGCCCCAGAGCCCCAGTATCCCAGGTTGCGTCCAAGATGCTCCCTCTAGGATGTTGGGGCCAAGATGTTCCATCCAGGATGCTGGAGGTAAGGATGTGGGTCCAGGGTGTGTTCAAGGTACTCAGTCCAGGATGCTGGGTTCAGAATACTTATGGCAAAATTGCATCTGCTGACCTTCACTCCTAGCTGAGTTTGATTGCACTAGCCAGCACCTTCCCACCAACACCCTGCTGCTCTCCACACCCCACATAGCCACAACCTGGAAGGCCAGGGGGAACCTAATCTTATTTGCTTAATTAATTAATTAACATACAAATGAATAGCGGTGAAGATCAGGACACAGTTTGGTGTAGAGGCAGTTTGGGATGACTCAGAGTTCAAGTTAAGGATTCCTTTCTGTTCACCTCAGAATGATGCTTGCAACTCAGAAGTCATGAATTTAAGGCTACTTTAGGTCACTGAGTTTGTTCTCAATGTGTCTTCCCTATACTAAATGCCTCAGGGTCATGGCGGATATCTTCACCTCGGCCACAGCTCAGTCCTGTGACCTTGTGAGAAACACAGTGCCTGGACATGCATACTCTGCTATATTTAAATCTTTTATTTGTTTACTTTTTCTGTCCCAGGTTTTCACTGCTGCATGGGCTTTCTCTAGTTAGTGTAAGCAGGGACTACTCTTTGTTGTGGTGTGCAGACTTCTCGTTGTGGTGGTTTCTCTTGCTGTGGAGCACGGGTTGTAGGAGCATGGGCTTAAGTAGTTGTAGCATGACATTTCAGTAGTTGTTGCACGCAGGCTTAGCTGTTCCGTGGCAGGTGAAATCTTCCCAGACCAAGGATCTAACCTGAGTACCCTGCGTTGGCAGTTGGACTCTTACCCACTGTACCACCAGGGAAGTCCCACACTGTTATATTTCAAATAGATAACCAACAAGGACCTACTGTACAGCACAGGGAACTCTGCTCAATATTTTGAAATAACCTAAATGGAAAAAGAATTTGAAAAAGAATAGATCCATGTATGAATATAACTGAACCACTTCGTTGTACATCTGAAACTAACACTGCTAACCCACTATGTCTAATGTAAAACAAAAATTTTTTAAGAATGTAATGCTTATAGCAAAATGTTCACAAGACACTGCTGTTAGTCTGTTGTTAGATAATGTATGATATGAATCCACTTCACTGGGAAAATAAGAACATTGGTCTGGGAAAGATTCTCAGCCTCTTAACAGAAAATTGATGGCGCCAGTTGGGTTACCCTCTGCTCCGAGTTACTGTAAGTGGCAGTCAGATATAGAGGCCCAGTCATACTCGGGAATGTTTTAGTATGTTTCTGCGAGAGACATGGTATCTGGATGATGAGGCTATTTACAAAATGATGATGTTTTCAGTCTATGATTCTTCACTTATCAGCTGGAAATGTCCATTAAAAAGAATTTTGCCTTTAACCATTTGTCATGACACAAAGGTAGTTGTCCAGGGCCCCCTAACTCCCTTGGGAGGTGAGACATCCCTGGGTTGTCCTATTGTAGTGTTATATAGGCCATCTCTCCCTGGAGTCAGTGCTCCTTGTAATGGGCAGTGGTTTGGAGAAGACCACAGTCTAAGAGGTGGGAGGCTGAGCACAAAGGCTGGATTTGGTTTAGGCCTTCGTGATGGACAGAGTGAGGGAATAGTCGTGAGGAGCCTTACAGACCTCCCCAATACTGTTGGGTTTTATTAACTATTTTTATAGGAACGTAACATGTAGGGCCTCCCAGGTGACACAGAGGTAAAGAAACCACTGGCCAATGCAGGAGACGCAGGAGACTCGGATTCAATCCCTGGGTGGGGAAGATCCCCTGGAAGAGAAAATGGCAACCCACTCCGGTATTCTTGCTGGAAAGTTCCATGAACAGAGGAGCCTGGTGGGCTACATGGGGTTGTGAAGAGTCAGACATGACTGAGCATGCATGCACCCAACCTGTAGGGGGCGCTGCAAGCCCACAGCTTGCCCGATTTCCACTAGGGGCACACACTGTGTCCAGGACTTGCTCAAGAAGCTTCTCCGCTGTCGGGTACCCCTTCCAGCCACTGCTCCACTTCACAGTGAGGCTGACCCGCTTACAAACTCTGGCTCCACCGGTAAGTCTTCAACTTTCAGAACTGGTGTAATGGAATTGTATGATATGTGCTCTCTTTGTGCGTGTGGGGTTGTTTTTTTTCATTTAATATTCAAGGTCCATCTTTTAAAGTTAAATAAAAGAGTAAGCTTTAAATAAATTACACACGTAGGTCATTTTAATAATTCAGACAAGATAAAAGGATTTATAATGAAAAGTGTGTCTCTCACATCCCCTTCCCAGAGGTTACCACAGTTACCAATTTTCCTCAACATTATTTCAGACAAATAGGCTTCTGTTATGTACTCGTGCATGTGTGTGTGTGCGTGCATGTGTGTGTCCTTTCTTATAGACAAACTGGCACATGCTACACACAGAAAAGAGCTCTTCATGAGATCACCTCCTGAGTGTTTCCCGAATCAGCCTGCCTTCTCACCCCATCACCATCGCCACTCAGTCTGCCTCTGAAGAGGACGCCAATTCCTCAGAAGTAACTCAACCTGGCTTTATCTGGCATTTCCTCGTTGATTCAATTCATAAGACTCCGGAAGTCATCGCTTCCTCCCAGGAGACACTGTGTGTCAGCGTTTCCCCCTGAGAGACACAAAACTTGACCACTTGATTAAGGAGGGGTCTGCACATAGAGATGAGCAACAGGCTCATGAAAAGATGTTCAACGTTGCTAATTATTAGAGAGAAATGAAAATTAAACTACAATGAGGTACCACCTCACTCTGGTCAGGATGGCCATCATTATAATAAATGCTGGAGAGGATGTGGGGAAAAGGAAAGCCTCCTACATCGTTGGTAGGAGTGTAAACTGGTGTAGACACTATGGAGAACAGTATGGCGTTTCCTCAGAAAGACCAAAAATAGAACTACAATATGATCCAGTGATCCCACTACTGGGCTTATATCCAGAAAAGGCAAAAACGCTAATTCAAAAAGATAATGCACCCCTAAGGTCTTAGCAGCACTATTTACAATAGCCAAGACATGGAAGCAACCTATATGTCCATCAGCAAAGGAATGGGTAAAGAAGACGTGGTACACAGACAATGGAATACTACTCAGTCATAAAAAAAGAGTGAAATAATGTCATTTGCAGCCATATGAATGGACCTAGAGATTATCATGCCAAGTGAAATAAACCAGACAAAGTCCAATAGCATATGATATCACTTATATGTGGAATCTTTAAAAAATGATACAAATGAACTTATTTACAAAACAGAAATATAGAAAACAACTCACAAACATAGAAAACAAACTTATGGTTACCAAAATGGAAGTCTAGGGGCAGGGGATGGGTAAATTAGGAGTTTGACATTAATAGACAAACACTATTTCCAGGTGATGCTAGTGGTAAAGAATCCGCCTGCCAATGCAGGAGACGTAAAAGATGCAAGTTCCATCCCTGGGTCGGGAAGATCCCCTGGAGGAGAGCGTGGCAACCCACTCCAGTATGCTTGCCTGGAGAATCCCCATGGACAGAGCAGCCTGGTGGGCTACAGTTCACAGGCTCTCAAAGAGTCAGACATGACTAAAGCGACTTAGCACACGCTATATGTGAAATACATAAACAACAAGGACCCACTGTATAGTACATTGGACTATATTCAATATCTTGTAATAACCTATAATGGAAAAGAATCTAAATCACTTTGTATGTCTGAAACTGTACACCTGAAACTAACGCAATATTGTAAATCAACTCTACTTCAGTTTAAAAAAGGAGGCATCCACAGGTTTGTCTGTTGTAAAATCACTGAAATTAGTTTGTGATAAGTAGTTTGTGGGAGCTTCTTGGAGACAATGTGTCTTGTCCGTCACCAGATGCCCACTGAAAGTGGTGACACTGCTGGCATTGGCACTTTCTGTGTTCATGTTTTCTTAACTGCCCGGAGCACCACTGCCTGCGGGACCAGGCAATGCTTCTCAGACCCGTGGCTCCTGCAGTCCTGCTCAGCATCTTCAGAAGCACAGCCTGCAGCTGCAAAGGGCAGGATCCAGGAGGAGTGAGGGACGGTGAGGCCAGGATGAGGACATCAGATGCAGAGCCATGCCCTCTGTCCTGGCCCCAGAGGGCCTCTGGGTGGCTTTGATGCCCAGGCCTGGTCATCACAAGGACCTTGTCCCTGGCCTTACTTTGTTCTAAGGCTTCATGAGTTCTCTATTCCTCTGGGCAAAGAATTTAGAGCTCTGATTTTGAAACCAAACTTGGATTCCTGATCCAAGAATCCCTGTTTATTTAGCAAGGTGTAGTCTAGACTCGATGCCAGGAAAGGATTATTCGTGACTGCTTTGATGAGTGCCTCTGCCTCGGAGGATGAGTTGAGGGTGCTCTGCCATCTGACTCCTCCACCTTCGTTCTTCACTTGAGAGTGGTCTTAAATGATCTTAGCTTAGTACTGATGTTGCCTTTCCTGGAATGGATGTCTGGTTCTTCAATTCTAAAACCAAATCTGGATTCTAGATTCTTCAGTATTGAGATCTTAAGTAAGTTTCACTGAGTAACATTACCCAGATGAATTCATCTCTGAGGATTTTGATTATCTGTGACCTTAGCCTGACTGTGTGTCATTCATAGTGTGATCATGTCTGTAGTCACGTGACATGTTAGAAGAGAGTCTTTTTGTTTAAAAACCTGCACTATAAGCACTTTAGGGAAGAGAGTCTTAAGAGCCCAGGATGTGACTAGGTACAAGATAATGTTTTTGAATGCACAGATACGATTCTTACAATTTCAGACTCAATGAAGTTGTGATATTGTGATATGTATGCTTCTTTATTAACGCACTGCACTAAGTCACTTCAGTCATGTCCAACTCTGTGTGGCCCTATGGACTATAGCAGCTCCAGGCAAGAACGCTGGGCTGGATTGCAGTTCCCTCCTCCAGGGGATCTTCCCAACCCAGGGATCAAATGTCTCTTATGTCCCCTGCATTGGCAGGCAGGTTCTTTACCACTAGGGCCACCTGGGAAGCCCTATTAACACATTAAACAAAGCGAAATCCAGCAGAGTGTACAACAGACACCATAATTTTAATGAAATGGAATGACGAAGATAAACTTCTTTCAGACTCTCTGACACAACAAATGGATATGAAACCATTTGTGATTTTCTTGGTGACAAAAGTTTCAGGAACTGCTGACAGTGCTGTAGCCACCTCCAGTCAGGTGTGAAGAGGGGTAGTCAAGCCTTTTCTGCCACCTCTAAAAACCAGCTAAAAACACCGAAGTCAGAGTGACAGAAAACACGTGTGTGTGCACGTGCATGCATGTATGTGTGTGCATTTCACCTTTATCACTGATTGGGCGCCTTGGGAGCTGTAGAACTCAGCCTGAAGCCACAGCTGGGCTCCTTCCCACCCCTGACATCCCGTCTGTCACACCCTCCATGGCAGTTCAAGTACATGCAGCAGACAGTTACCCCGATGGACCCCCAGGTACAAAAAGGAAAGAGAGAGAGAGGTAGCTTTCCGACCTTTTAGAAGGAGGGACTTGGGAACTTGACCTCTGGGGCACCAGCTGCCTAAGGCAAGTCCAACAGGTGAAGTCCCGGGGCTCATGCCCATCCCTGCTCCTCACATCACCAGTCAGAGAGGGGAGGAGAGGCTGCCCTCCAGCTCCTGGCTCGCACGCCCAGCAAGGGGCAGGGAGGGCTTCCATGCCCTCGCTGGCCTTCCCCCTGAAGCTCGGGGTCTGCGGTGCTGGGTAGCAGTCCTGATTCTGCCTCCAGGAGACATCTCCAAAGGGAGCTGCCGCTTCTTCATGACTCTCTGGAGCCTCTGCCCTCAGAGGACTCCAGAGTGGGCAAAAAAAAAGAGCATGGCTGAGACAGCAACTCCCTCCCCACCTCCAGACCCTAAACAAAAGCTCTTGTTTCAATCTCACAGTATGCCTGTGATGACTTATTTTGTCACCTTGGCTAGACCACAGTACTCAGTGTTTGATCAAATACCCACCGAGGTGTTGCTATGAAGGTATTTTTAAGATGTGATTAACAGTTAAATCCATGGACTCTAATCAAAGTACATTACCCTCCGAGATAGGTGTGGGACTCATCTAATCAGGTGCAGCCTGTAAGAGAAAAAGACTGAGATTTCCTGAGGTAGAGGGAATTTTGCTCCATACACGCTTTGGACTCAAGATTGAAGCATAAGCTCTTCCCTGGGTCTCCAGCCTGCTTCTGCCCTGCAGATTTCAGAATTGACAGCTCCACAATTGTACGAGCCAGCTCCTTAAAATAGATAGATGATAGATAGATAAGATAGATAGATACAGACAGGCAGGCAGACAGACAGGCAGACTTGGAGTAACAGAGATGGAGAAACACAGAGAGGAAAAGGAAAGAAAGATTCAGAGACAGAACAAAGGAGAGAAAATTCAGAAGGCAGAGTCCTTGGAGATGAGGGAAGCAGAATGCATAGGAAAGGGCAGGAGCAGTGTGGTCAGGTCCACCAGGGCCAAGCCAAACCTCTGTGTCCCTCACACCTCGGAGACAAACAGAGCGCCCTCTGGCCAGACCTGCTGAGCAGCTCCGGGTACGTGAGCCACACAGTCTCAAGCAGGAGGAGCAGGGAAGACACGGCTGAGATCCCCCAGCTCTTCAGGCAGGGAGTCAGGCATTTCTGTTCCCCTTACCCAGAGGCAGAACTGATAATCAGTGATGAAATCAAGATGTGACAATTAATCCTCTCTCTCTCTCTGTGTGTCACACACACACCACACACACACAGAATCTGTTGCTCCTGCTTCATTTTTTTCTTGTTCTTGCTGCTACTCATTTTGTGACTTTCCTGGATTAATTCTGTAGATTCTGTACTCCAGGCAATGCGTGCACATTGGGTTCTCTGCTAGCTTTCATTTTTTTCATTATTTTTATTTTTAAGCCTGGCTTCCTATGAGTCACCAAGGTCAGTGTCATTTAGCGGTCAGTTTATGATATTCTTCAATGCAGTGAACCACCCGTTGCCATTTTGCTTGTCTATTTCCTTCCTGGACATAGACGAAGCCCTTTGCAGGCCCAGGAACGTGCCAAAGGAAGATCCCTTGGAGAAGGAAATGGCAATCCACTCAGTACTATTGCCTGGAAAATCCCATGGACAGAGGAGCCTGGTAGGCTACAGTCCATGGGGTCGCAAAGAGTCGGACACTTCTGAGCAACTTCACATTCACGTTCACGTGGTTATCTAGCTCTCGAGGTCTTCCTTTTACATTTTTGGCCAGGCTTTTTTCACCTCAGCTGAAGTTAGAACCTGTGTGGCTACCGTATTACTAACAGATTGCTAGTGTTTTCTGTAATTGGATAGGGCTTTTTATTTTTCCTTCAGAGTTGAACTTTGAGTCGTATCAAATGGAAACTACCAGGGGAGTGAAGATTTTCCAGGTTGGTCAAACAGTTGACTCTGTTCCAAGCTTTGGGCTTTTAATGGATCTCCCAAAATGGTCATTCCTCTGTCAGCTGTGAGTCTGCCAACTTTTCTTGACATAGAGTTGGAGTGCAAGGGCAAAAGTCATAGCCTTAAGTATCACCACCACGCACTCTGCTCCTCTTAGGAAAATTCATATTTTTAAAAAATATAAGTTTTTAAATTTGTTCTGTGTCTGTGATTAATTTCCAGAGTTCTAAAAAGGTGGGGTTTTTATTGATTTGTCACTATGTTTGTTGCTTTTGAGGGAAAGCAGTTTCCTAAGATCCACCTTTCCAAAAGTCAGTCCTTCTCAACAGCCTATATTTTTAAGCTGCCCTGGAACCCTTTTGGAAGCTGGTAAGGTGTAAAGCATGAAATGATGATAATAGTCATCCTATAAGATTTTATTTTTAAAAAACCTTCTTTTAAAAAAAATCACTATTGGAATATTTAAGAGAATTTCCAAAGCATTAAGAATAGAGCTTTACAAGCTGTATCTTCAGTCTATTCCAAGTTGTGCTAGTTTTTCAATAGAGCCTAATATGGCATTCAAACTAAAATGCACTTCCAGACAAGTAAGACACTTTGGTCTGTGAACGTGACTCAGAAGGATCCTTTAAAACCTCATCAAGAAGCTATTATCTAAAGATTTCCTCAGTTGACAAGAACAAATGCTTGTAAACTCAAAAAAAAAAAAAAAAAAATCTGCCAGTCAGTGCAGCAGCAAATGCAAACCACTGATAAATCATGTCTGATTAAAGCCCAGGGTGGAAAATCTTAGGACACCTGTATCTAGGCAGCCACCCTCACCAAAATATTTAAGAAACACCCTGGAGGAACAAAATCTGCACTCCCTTTTAGAGACTATTAAAAACAGAAATAAAAGTCTGCAAACAGCTGATAAGCCGCTCCCACTGCTCAAAATGTTTTCAGTTATTATGATTGTTGATTCTGAGTATTTCCAAGATGATAGATGCCTGTGGTGCTCACAAAGCTTGCACATTGCTTTGGAGAATGTATAAAGGGTGAAAGCCCCAGGCAAGGAATTCACACATCTCTGAGACCAATATCCGTCAGCAGTGGGCTTTCTGTTGCCATAGCACAGTGATTGCTCACAGAGAGAAAATCAATCAGGCATCACCAAAGATAAAAGAGGAACTGACACCTAGAATGTACCCGGCCAATGAGAAATTAGAGTCAGACCCAACCAGTGTTTATCATACATGCTCTCGTCTGCGTAACTTCAGTAATTACAAGGCTTAGGCAGGTAAACACCCAGACACAATCCGTTCTCGGCCCCGCCTGATTTTTTTCCCATGATGGCTACTGACACTGGGCCTTTCCACTTATATCTGCAATAGCTATGGCATACAGGTTGTAGACTCAGGCACAATAGTGGTGGCACATGGGCTTAGTTGCCCCACAGCATGTGGAATCTTCCCGGACCGGGGATCAAATCTATGTCCCCTGAATTGGCAGGCAGTTTCTTAACCACTGCACCACCAGTGAAGTCCCTACTATAACTTTATAGTCAAACTCAACCCTCGGGTCCCACTTTCTTTTCCTCAGGACTTTTTGGATGTTTCTCCAGTGATCATTGATCTCTAACCCTGGCATAGCCTTCTTACTCACCTTGGGGTCAGCTGAATTAACTCAGTAGAGATTTTTTTCTTTTTTTGCATGAAATTACTCATTGGCTTTATATATCTTGAAATTTTAAAGAATGTTTCCATGTCTCCTATTACCCTTATACTCAATAACAATTTTACTAAGTTTAACATTTTAGGGTAACTGTTTAATTGCCCCCAGATAATTACCCAATTATCTTTTCACATTGAGTATTGCTAAGAAATATGAAGTCAGCCTGGTTTCCTTCTCCTCCTTATATATGAATTGCATTTTCCTCAAAACATCTTTTCTCTTAAAGTTCAGTAACCTAATAAAATATGCCCATTTACTACATCCATTTAATAATAAATTTTTCTAGCTGCTGCTACTGCTAAGTCGCTTCAGTCGTGTCCGACTCTGTGTGACCCCATAGACGGAAGCTCACCAGGCTCCCCTGTCCTCTCCTAATTGAATCTCTTCAATTTGTAAGTTCAGATTTCCTTGATTTTAATAATTTTTTTCTACCACATTTTTTAAAACTTCTGTTCATTGATTGGGTTTTCTAATTAAGGTTTATAAATTTTATCTTTATTGGGTCATCTAAGTGTCTCATCAAACTTGTGATATTTTTTCTAATTGTTTTAATATCTGCTTACAGCTCCTACTTGTCCACGATTATTTCAAGGCTTTACTCTAGAAAAGTTAACTAAAATTTAGTTGTATATATTCTGCTTTCTAGTTATTTTTTCCATTATATAAAATGTGAGGACTTCCCTTGTGGTGCGGTGGATAGGAATCCGCCTGCCAGTGCAGGGGACAAAGATTCGATCCCTGGTCAGGGAGAGTCCACGTGCCGCAGAACAGCTAAGCCCATACACTGCAGCTACTGAGTCCACGCACCTAGAGCCTGTGCTCCGCAACAAGAGAAGCCGCTTCGACTAGAAGCTACTGCGATGGAGAGTAGGCCCCACTCACCACACCTAGAGAAAGCCCACATGAAGCAATGAAGACCCAGAGCAACCAAAAATAATAATAAACAATAGAATAAAATGAGGAAGAAAAATACGTTTAAAAAACATGATATTATGTGAGTTCTAAAATTTCACTTTATGTTGCTCTACCAGACTTTGTTGGATTTCCTGAGTTCTGTTGTCTTTCCTGAGATTGCACTAAATGTCACTCTATTACTACTCAGAGGAGTGTTGGCACCCTTCGCAGGGTACTTATGTGGCCATTTCTTTTAACTCACCATGGAGTTCTAGAAAATGTCAAACCTTGCTAATTTTTTTTTGCCTCTGCAAGATCTTGCCATTTCACAGAGGTAGACAAGGGCTTCCAAACTTGAAGTCTTCTTGAAACTTCTCTCCAGGCTGTACACCCACCCTTTGTCTACTTCTCCCAGAATTAGGAAATTTACTTGAAAACTATTAGAATTGTGTTTTCTCCTCTTTTCCCAGTATCCTCTCTGGGGAACTGTGAAGCTGTTCAATGTTTCACAAGCATCATCTCCTGCTTTCCACGGCTGCGGTTCTCAAATGCTATAGCCTGAATTTGTACCTCTTTCTCTGACAGTTGAAAATTTTCTTGCTAATATTTTTGGTTTATTAATCTCATCAAGAATTGGATAAGGGAGATTCTAAGACCTGAGTTCATTATACCATCTTTACCAGGAAGTCGTTCTAATTTGTTTTCTCAATAAGCAATAGATTTATTCTCAGAGGAAATTCTCAGAAAACAGGAGCGGCAAATGTCAACCCACTAAATACTGTGGAACCTTCTCGTCCTCTCCATGCTGGTGGGAGAAACAAGAAATAAATGAGCAAATGATGTTTACAGAAGTAAACTAATGACATGATTAAAGCAAGAAGGTGCAAAATTCTCACTGCACAGCTCTGCAGTGTGAACAGTAGCGTTTGAGATAGGACCTCAGGCAACAAACCAGGCATGTTGATTTGGGGCACCAGGGTGAAGATGGCTGTTCTCAACAGTCAGCGTGAAAACATACAGCACAGACAAATTTGAAAGGTGCACGCTCAGTCTGCTGTTTTACACTCACATCTATATACTTCATGCTTGTGGACTGACTGGATCCAGGCAAGCCTGGCTGGAGATCTGCAGCTTCACAGCATTCCAGTTCCTAAATGCTTTGGACTAAAAGGCTTGTGGTCACAGATCAGAGGAGAACACTCTCCCCTAGAGGAGCTGTTGGAGTGAAAAGGGGAAAAAGAGCAATGGATTTTTCTCTTTCCCTTTTCTGAGAACAAAGAAGATAAAAAGAACAATGAGCAGGCCTGAACATTCCTAGGTTTTTTACTTTAACTGCTCCTACCTCTGCATGTCTGTAACTAAGTTTACTTTTCTGCCCCCTAACTTAGCAAGGAGTACGTCAAGGTTGTATATTGTCACCCTGCCTATTTAACTTATATGCAGAGTACATCATGAGAAATGCTGGACTGGAAGAAGCACAAGCTGGAATCAAGATTGCCGGGAAAAATATCAATAACCTCGGATATGCAGATGACACCACCCTTATGGCAGAAAGTGAAGAGGAACTAAAAAGCCTCTTGATGAAAGTGAAAGAGGAGAGTGAAAAAGTTGGCTTAAAGCTCAACATTCAGAAAACTAAGATCATGGCATATGGTCCCATCACTTCATGAGAAATAGATGGGGAAACAGTGGAAACAGTGTCAGACTTTATTTTTGGGCTCCAAAATCACGGCAGATGGTCATTGCAGCCATGAAATTACAAGATGCTTACTCCTTGGAAGAAAAGTTATGACCAACCTAGATAGTATATTCAGAGACATTACTTTGCCAACAAAGGTCTGTCTAGTCCAGACTATGGTTTTTCCAGTGGTCATGTATGGATGTGAGAGTTGGACTGTGAAGAAAGCTGAGCGCCAAAGAATTGATGCTTTTGAACTGTGGTGTTGGAGAAGACTCTTGAGAGTCCCTTGGACTGCAAGGAGATCCAACCAGTCCATCCTAAAGGAGATCAGTCCTGGATGTTCATTGGAAGGACTGATGCTAAAGCTGAAACTCTAATACTTTGGCCACCTCACGCCAAGAGTTGACTCATTGGAAAAGACCCTGATGCTGGGAGGGATTAGGGGCAGGAAGAGAAGGGGACAACACAGGATGAGATGGCTGGATGTCATCACCGACTCGATGGACGTGAGTTTGAGTGAACTCCGGGAGTTGGTGATGGACAGAGAGGCCTGTGATTCATGGGGTCACAAAGAGTCGGACACAACTAAGAGACTGAACTGAACTGAACTCAGCAGGAGCTACAATTTACATTTTCTCCTTTGATTCTATGCTAAATACATCCCCTGTCTGGTGTTTACCCTTTCAACATCCTTCCCCTTGTAGTTACGTATCAGGAGTGTTAGTCACTCAGTTTTGTCTGACTCTCTGTGACCCCTTGGACTGCAGCCCACCAGGCTCCTCTGTCCAGGGGATTCTCCAGGCAAGAATACTGGAGTGGGTAGCCATGTCCTTCTCCTGCATATCAGAAAGAAGGCTGCAGAGCCATACAACTGCCAGACTTAACTACTGTATTACTCACACCAGTTTATGACTGTCTTTGAGACAATGAAAGAGGGAAAAAAATCAAGATCCTATCACCTTTGTTCCTCATCATTGACTCCTGTCTGGGAGCCCTTGCCTTATATAAGCCTCTAGACTCCTCATAGCATATTCAAAAGCAGAGACATTACTTTGCCAACAAAGGTTCATCTAGTCAAGGCTATGGTTTTTCCTGTGGTCATGTATGGATGTGAGAGTTGGACTGTGAAGAAGGCTGAGCGCCAAAGAATTGATGCTTTTGAACTGTGGTGTTGGAGAAGACTCTTGAGAGTCCCTTGGACTGCAAGGAGATCCAACGGGTCCATTCTGAAGGAGATCAGACCTGGGATTTCTTTGGAAGGAATGATGCTGAAGCTGAAATTCCAGTACTTTGGCCACCTCATGAGAAGAGTTGACTCATTGGAAAAGACTGATGCTGGGAGGGATTGGGGGCAGGAGGAGGCGGGGATGACAGAGGATGAGATGGCTGGATGGCATCACTGACTCGGTGGATGTGAGTCTGAGTGAACTCTGGGAGTTGGTGATGGACAGGAAGGCCTGGCGTGCTGCGATTCATGGGGTCACAAAGAGTCAGACACGACTGAGCGACTGATTGGATCTGATCTGAGACTCCTCATGGAGGCGGGCACAGTTCCTGAGGCACAAGCCTACAGCGTTCCCCTCTCCTCCAACTGAGAATAAAAGCAACCTTTCTACTTCCTCCAAACTCTGTCTCCATATTTTTCATTTGGCTTCAGTGAACAGAGAAGGCCTAGATTTTGGCTGGCAACAGAGTTCACGCTTTCCATGAATGCAGATGCCTTCATCCTCAGCCAGGTCTCACTCGTGTTGTGACCCAGCCTTCAGGGTCCAGGGAAAAGGCCAAATCCTGCAGAAACCATCTCCAAGCACTCCTACTGAAATGATCATACCCTTTCTTCTGAATCACAGAAATGAGAGATGGCAAGGTCAGGAGCAGGAAGAAAGGAAGTGTTCAGGAGATCTTTGCCCAGAACATTAGAAGTTTCCTAATGATTACAAGCGAGAGGTAAGCTAGAGGGCATCTTGTCTTACAGAGTGAATACCCACCCTGGGTGGCCAGCAGCAGCACCCTGAGTTCAAGCATTCGAACTGTTGAAAACCAAGAGCCTTCACTCCAAACAAAGTTTAATTCACTTTAAGTAAGGCTACAGCTCAGGACACAGCACAACAAATATATCTGTGGGCAACAGACCTGCACAGTCTGTGCCTAGAACAGACCTAGGCACAGCCTCTGATGTCTCCAAACCCTCCAGAGTTGAGACATACCTTGTCCCAGAGGACAGATGAGCTCGGACCATCTCACCTATGGGAAGTGATCAGCCTTCTTACCTTCCTAGCGACACAGCCCCAAAAGACTCCTAGTAACCCATCCCAGGTGACACCTCATCTATACTCTGTTATTCATTGTGGGATTCTGGGGCATGGCCCAGGAAAACTGGTTAGATTCTTATTCCTCTTGGATTGACCTCCTGTGTAAGCTCACTGAGGTAGTATTGCACAGAGGATGTTAGGATGGGCCACGGCAAGCCCGTGGGTCCCACTTTCCATCCAGGAGATGTGCAGGCACGGGGTATGGAACCCCTCACCCAGCATTCCGACTAGAACAGCGAGGTAACAGGCTTCAGGGGTGTGGTCAATTCGTAGTTCAGCCCTAGGTCAAGGAACTGTGGGATTTTTTTCTGAGTAAGGCCTCTTTCACAGGGAAGGAAAGAATTCAGCTTCCTATGTGTATTTGGTTGGCTCCATGCAAAATACGACTGGCACCAGAAATTTCTCTCTGAAAGATGTAATTGTATAACAGTCCCGTGTGCCTCTATAGAGGGGTCCTTTGGGGTACACGGCTTATCACTTCCTACAAAAATGGCAGAAATTAGGAGATGGAAAACAGAAACTGGAACCTGAAACAGCAAGCAAACCCTCTTTCCGGGGCAAGGCTATCATCCCAGGAGTGCAGGCTCTGTAGAGGCCAGATTTCTGTCTCCAGTTCCCACTGCACCCCAACTTCTGTGTCTGGTGTCTGATGAGGTGTGGAGGCCCTGAGTACATCACAGGCTGAGGGCAGAGTTCCACAGCCCTGCCCCCAGTATTCTGCAGACTGGAGCCAATGCCTTGGCCTCCAGTCCGGGGCTGTCTGCTGATGGATACGGGGCCTCTGAGACCCCCAGGTGGAACCAAGGAAAGATTTTGAGGATCTGCAGCCTTAGGCCGGCTCACTAGTGTTAGGACTTAACCTGGGCCATGACGGGCTCAGCAAGCTACACGGGGCCTAGAGTTTCAGATTCTTATAGACCTGAATCATGATCCCGGGAATTATACCTCCAAGCCAATCAGGAGAGTCCCCATTCGTGGATGGGGCTGCAGGATTCAAAATTCGCGCGCACGCACAGTTTAGCCAAACGTCACCCGCCAGCTACACCGTGGCAGAGACAAAGAACCGCCGGTATAAAAACAGCCGTGATTCAGAGCTCGGAACTCTTGTCAGATTCCACTGCGCTGGATGAGACCTGAGCCCTAGCTCGAGCTAGCAATAAAACCCCTTTATGCTTTTGCATTGCTGTGGACGTCTTATTCTCTCAGTTTTGGGGACTTGGACCTTGGGCATAACAACTAGATCTGATTCTCTCTTGCTATCTGTCTCTCTCTGTCCATCCCAAAGGCTCAGGGGATTGGAGCCCAACATTCCTAAACACCCCTACTTGGGAGGCCAACCTCAGTTGCAACTTCCGCTGCGGGAAAATATAAACCATGGTCCTGCATGCTTGTAATCACCCTTGTTGACAGGTAGAGCAGGCTGTCAACAGCCCTGGAACCTCGGAGAGGAAGGCCCAGAGTGTGGTTTTGTTATCAGATACACACAGACAGTTGGTGTATGGGGGTGGTTGGGGGGGGTGTCTTTTGTTGTTTAGTGACAACTACATCTCTGACAGCCACTTGCTGTGTAATCCTTAGAGACCCCACAGTAGGGGCAGCCCTGGCCTCCGGCTTCTGTGATGGACCCTCCTGGCCCACACCGTGCTGGTGGGTGATGGGCCAGGAGGCATTCACTGCTGGGCAGGGAACAATGGCCTCCGTTTGAATTTATTAGGCAGCCAATCTTCCATGACAGGCCTCTGTGTACCTGCAGGGGTCCTTTTCTGTCGTTTTCCACCGCAGGCATGTTTGAGCAAATCTCTGTGTTCTGGTTTCTCTGGCAGGTCTGTGTCTAGAAGGGAGCAACCGCAACGAGTTGGAAAGTGTAGCCCTTAAGTCTGTGCCCTTGCCTGTTAGCCAGTCCTGGGAACACAGGAGATGGATTCAGAAGAACATGCCCCTGCCCAAGGGAATCAGTAAGCCTCACATTTTAGAGGCAAATCTGTATTGATTAATGGATCCTTAATAGGCATTTCCATAAGACCTTTAAAAAGGAAATGAAAGCCTCCTAGTCCTTTGAATTCAAATATGCTGACTCTCTTAAAAAAAAAAAAAAATTCCCCATGCTGTGGAGGGGCGACTCCATCTCAGACAAGCAAATGAAACTGAAGTCCACCAACCTTGAATTTAGATGCTGTTGCTAAGCAACAGAATCAGGAGCAAAGAATGTGACTACTTGTTAGTAAAAAGGAAACAGTACCCAAAAACGCCTAAAATATCAAGATTTTTAAATGTCAGTATGCTCTGAGAACACAAAAGAATTATACAAGGATTTTTGGATTACAAAAAAATTTTGTTTAATATTACATGTCACAATTCATCCTTGGACAAATTTAACTGGTCTGATCATTTTGATATAAAATACTACTGTTTATCTTCTCCTGTATTACAATCATGGTGTGGAATACAATACAGGCAAAGTAGTTGTGTTTATTTCCTCTTAATACATTGAACTAATTTGAATGCCTTAAATTCCTATTCTGGTTTTATGAGCCACTATCACCGTTTCCACTAAATGTTTAACGCTATGAGGATGTAGTCATGTATTCAATCAAACTGAACTGTAATAACTAATGTCGGGATCTCTATTCGTTTCCAAGGCAAACCATTCAATGTCACAGTAATCCAAGTCTATGCCCCAACCAGTAACGCTGAAGAAACTGAAGTTGAACGGTTCTATGAAGACCTACAAGACCTTTTAGAACTAACACCCAAAAAAGATGTCCTTTTCATTATAGGGGACTGGAATGCAAAAGTAGGAAGTCAAGAAACACCTGGAGTAACAGGCAAATTTGGCCTTGGAACACGGAATGAAGCAGGGCAAAGACTAACAGAGTTTTGCCAAGAAAATGCACTGGTCATAGCAAATACCCTCTTCCAACAACACAAGAGAAGACTTTATACATGGACATCACCAGATGGTCAACACCGAAATCAGATCGATTATATTCTTTGCAGCCAAAGATGGAGAAGCTCTATCCAATCAGCAAAAACAAGACCAGGAGCTGACTGTGGCTCAGACCATGAACTCCTTATTGCCAAATTCAGACTGAAATTGAAGAAAGTAGGGAAAACTACTAGACCATTCAGGTATGACCTAAATCAAATCCCTTATGATTATACAGTGGAAGTGAGAAATAGATTTAAGGGCCTAGATCTGATAGATAGAGTGCCTGATGAACTATGGAAGGAGGTTCGTGACATTGTACAGGAGACAGGGATCAAGACCATCCCCATGGAAAAGAAATGCAAAAAAGCAAAATGGCTGTCTGGGGAGGCCTTGCAAATAGCTGCAAAAAGAAGAGAAGTGAAAAGCAAAGGAGAAAAGGAAAGATATAAACATCTGAATGCAGAGTTCCAAAGAATAGCAAGAAGAGATAAGAAAGCCTTCTTCAGCGATCAATGCAAAGAAATAGAGGAAAACAACAGAATGGGAAAGACTAAGGATCTATTCAAGAAAATCAGAGATACCAAAGGAACATTTCATGCAAAGATGGGCTCGATAAAGGACAGAAATGGTATGGACCTAACGGAAGCAGAAGATATTAAGAAGAGGTGGCAAGAATACACAGAAGAACTGTACAAAAAAGAGCTTCACGACCCAGATAATCATGATGGTGTGATCACTGACCTAGAGCCAGACATCCTGGAATGTGAAGTCAAGTGGGCCTTAGAAAGCATCACTAGGAACAAAGCTAGTGGAGGTGACGGAATTCCAGTGGAGCTGTTCCAAATCCTGAAAGATGATGCTGTGAAAGTGCTGCACTCAATATGCCAGCAAATTTGGAAAACTCAGCAGTGGCCACAAGATTGGAAAAGGTCAGTTTTCATCCCAATCCCAAAGAAAGGCAATGCCAAAGAGTGCTCAAACTACCCCACAATTGCACTCATCTCACACGCTAGTAAAGTAATGCTCAAAATTCTCCAAGCCAGGCTTCAGCAATATGTGAACCGTGAACTTTCTGATGTTCAAGCTGGTTTTAGAAAAGGCAGAGGAACCAGAGATCAAATTGCCAACATCCGCTGGATCATGGAAAAAGCAAGAGAGTTCCAGAAAAACATCTATTTCTGCTTTATTGACTATGCCAAAGCCTTTGACTGTGTAGATCACAATAAACTGTGGAAAATTCTGGGAGAGATGGGAATACCAGACCACCTGATCTGCCTCTTGAGAAATCTGTATGCAGGTCAGGAAGCAACAGTTAGAACTGGTCATGGAACAACAGACTGTTTCCAAATAGGAAAAGGAGTACGTCAAGGCTGTATATTGTCACCATGTTTATTTAACTTATATGCAGAGTACATCATGAGAAATGCTGGACTGGAGGAAACACAAGTTGGAATCAAGATTGCCGGGAGAAATATCAATAACCTCAGATATGCAGATGACACCACCCTTATGGCAGAAAGTGAAGAGGAACTAAAAAGCCTCTTGATGAAAGTGAAAGTGGAGAGTGAAAAGGTTGGCTTAAAGCTCAACATTCAGAAAACGAAGATCATGGCATCTGGTCCCATCACTACATGGGAAATAGATGGAGAAACAGTGGAAATAGTGTCAGACTTTATTTTTCTAGGCTCCAAAATCACTGCAGATGGTGACTGCAGCCATGAAATTAAAAGACGCTTACTCCTTGGAAGGAAGGTTATGGCCAACCTAGATAGCATATTCAAAAGCAGAGACATCACTTTGCCAACAAAGGTTCGCCTAGTCAAGGCTATGGTCTTTCCTGTGGTCATGTATGGATGTGAGAGCTGGACTGTGAAGAAGGCTGAGCGCCGAAGAATTGATGCTTTTGAACTGTGGTGTTGGAGAAGACTCTTGAGAGTGCCTTGGACTGCAAGGAGATCCAACCAGTCCATTCTGAAGGAGATCAGACCTGGGATTTCTTTGGAAGGAATGATGCTCAAGCTGAAACTCCAGTATTTTGGCCACCTCATGCGAAGAGTTGACTCATTGGAGAAGACTCTGATGCTGGGAGGGATTGAGGGCAGGAGGAGAAGGGGACGACAGAGGATGAGATGGCTGGATGGCATCACTGACTCGATGAATGTGAGTCTGGGTGACCTCCGAGAGCTGGTGATGGATAGGGAGGCCTGGCGTGCTGCAGTTCATGGGGTCGCAAAGAGTCGGACACGACTGAGCGACTGATCTGATCTGATATTTTTAAACACTCAGTTGTACATGTCAAGCCAGGCTGCAAATGCTGTGGGGTCAACAGTCAGGCCAACAACATCTGCAGGGAGCGTTGGCTACAGTTGGCTGAAATACAACTTCCAAGATGCCTCATTGGCTCTAAGTCCTTGACTAGTGATTGATCTTTGATTACCCAGAATTTTTTTAATTTTTATTTTTTATTTTTATTTATTTGGGTGTGTTGGGTCTTAGTTGCAGCATGTGGGGTCTTAGTGCCCCGACTAAGATCCAACCTCTGCACTGGGAGCATGGAGTCTTGGCCACTGAGTCTTAGCCACTGAACCACCAGGGAAGTTCCCTATCTTCACAAAGAGAGAGAGAAAAGTACTGAAAATTGAGTTATCACACATGTTCATGTATACAAAAACAGACTTGGTCTTTTTCAAGTTTCCACTGGGATGATAACTTGGACATAGGAATTGTCATGTGCTGATAAGGTTAAGAATATTGTGAAGCAGACTTCTCTGGCAGCACAATGGATAGGAGTCCGCCTGCCAGTGCAGGGGAAACACATTCCATCCCTGGAGGATTCCACGTGCCACAGGCAACTACGCCCATGCATCACAATTACTGAAGCCAGCTTTGGGGCCCACAAGCCACAGCCACTGAGCCCGAGTGGCTAAACGACTAGAGCCCAATGACTAAAGCCTGTGCGCCTAGAGCCCATGCTCCACAACAAGAGAGGCCACCTTAGTGAGAAGCCCACACACCGCGACAGACAGTAGCCCCACTCACTGCAGCTAGAGATAGCCTTCGCACAGCAATGAAGAGCCAGCACAAACATAAATAAATAAATTTGGGGGAAAAAAACTATCATGAAGCTAAAGTTGGATGCTGCATTCGTATGCTAGGGCTGCTATAACAAAGCACCATGAAACAGATGGTTTAAACAACTGAGATTTATTCTCTCCCAGTTCTGGAGGCTGGAAGTCCAAGATCAAGGTGTCCACAGGGCTGGCTCCTCCCGAGGCTGTGGGAAAGACTCTGCCTAGCCTCCCCCTGGCTTCTGGTGGTGTGCTGGCAATCTTGGTGTTCTGAGGCCCGTAAAAGCATCACCAGATGTCTGCTTCCAACTTCACAAGGCTTTCTCCTTGTGTGCACCTCTGCATTTAAATTTCCCACTTTAAGGACATCAGTCATTGGATTAAGACCATCCTACTCCAAGATGACTTCATCTTAACTACATCTGCAACAACCTTACCTCCAAATGAGGTCATATTCTGAGGTACTGGGCATTAGGGCTTCAAACATATGAATCTGGGGGAACACAATCCAGCCCTTAACTAAGCCTGTCATTCAGGAATGGGGCTGTAGCCTCAGGCAGCATCTCAGCCCCCAAAGCCCTGGGAGGCAGGTGGCCCGTGTTCTCAGGCTCTAGGGCTGGCATCAGAGGAAAACAAGGAAGGTCCCTCTCAGCAGACAGCAAAAGCCCGCACAGCAGCAACAAAGACCCACCCAGCACAGCTGAAATAATTAATTTTTTTTTAATTTTTTTAAAAAAGAACACAAGGAGACCAGAACCTCCAGACAGATACAAATCTCTAGAAATGGTCTGTGTTTAATGCAAATTATTAAGGAGAACTTGGTTCAAACTTGGAAGAGCTCTTCATCTTCTTTGCAGGTTTCCTCACTAGTGAGTTAAATCCAGCTTTGACATGAATTAGTCTATCTGCAAGAGAATGATATTTTTAATAGTGATCTTTAACCATGAGACTGAATAAAATCCGACAGAAAATCGCCAACAGAAAAGAGGCTTTCTGGGAGGACAGAGCCCTGGGTAATGCCCCCTCAGGGGTCTGAGACAAAGAGAGACCCAAGGGAGCAGTAACCAGGAACCAGATAGTGGGAGCAGAGACCAGCTTACTGGACACTAAGTGACAGGTG
This sequence comes from Tragelaphus eurycerus, assembly GCA_935064755.1. Taxonomy (NCBI): domain Eukaryota; kingdom Metazoa; phylum Chordata; class Mammalia; order Artiodactyla; family Bovidae; genus Tragelaphus; species Tragelaphus eurycerus. The sequence goes on along the minus strand of CAKXYN010000002.1, from coordinate 19,320,237 downwards.
GAGGTTGGTGAGGATCAGCTAAATGACTGGTGAGCACAGCGGGGTGGAAATCAGGCTGGGGAAGTACCTTCAGGAGGGAATGAAAATTCCTTAAAGCCAATAAGTAAGTCACCAGAACAAAGGCATTGACCTTCACCAGGAGCCATAGAGGGGGCTTCCAAGGGGCTGCTTACCAGTGCACAGGCAAGGAAGGAGGACCACAGAGTGCAGCCCGCAGGGAGGGCAGGGAGCGTCTGCTGGGTCCAGGAGGCATATGTGGAGAGGGCCAGCCCCTTCATTCTCGTTCCTCTGTGAGCCCATCTCACTCACAGACACCCTGGCACAGGCCCTGTTGGAATTCACTAGTTCCCAAGCTTTCCAGGTGGCTCAGTGGGAAAGAATATGCCTGCCCATGCAGGAGACATGGATTCGATCCCTGGGACAGGAAGATTCCCTGGAGAAGGGAATGGTAACCCACTCCAGTATTCTTGCCTGGCAAATCCCATGGACAGAGGAGCCTGGCAGGCTACAGTCCATGGGGTTGAAAAGAATTGGACACAACTGAGCAACTGAGCAGATGGGAAACTTCAAATCTGAGAAACACAGTGGGCAGACATGGTGCTGATCGGACAGCCAACCTGAGCACCAACCCTGGCTGTGCTGTTTGCTTGCTGTGTGTCCTTGGGCAACTCCACTGGCCTCTCTGAGCTTCTCCTTCCACATCTGTAAAATGACCTGACTGAGAAAGAGGCTCCACCCTTTCTCCATGCTGTGCCCCACCCCCAGCACCCCTCTGTTCCCCAAGGCCAACACTAAAACCTCCTACCCCACCACCTCTGAACACAGTTTCCCTCAGTTTGCCAGCAACAGGAACCCCATTTTCCCCAAAATGTTTAAAGACTTGGGATACAAGAATGTGTTTTTGCTCTTATTATCTGAATAACTTGGCCAATTATCACTTTCAATTTGCTGTGCAGATGGGGTCTGGCTCAAGAGTGGTGCAGATCAGACCTCCTGCAATAGAGCCTGCTGTGTCTGCAGAGGGGAGCCCTCTCAGACCACTAAGGGCTGGTGTGGTCCAGGGTGAAATTTAGAGAGAGTTTCTATTGAGTCCAAGGGCACCATGACTGCCTGGGGCCACTTACAGTCTACTGCACAGAAATCAAGAGTAAGGATCGTTGGGGTGTGAGGCTCTGAGATGGCAGCAGGCCAGTCCCTTCTGTCCCTAATGGAGCTGGTCCTGTCATGTCCGCAAAACAGGTTCTCAGCCTGCACCTGGGGCTTAACCACGAGCCCAGAATAAAGACCCCACACCAACCCCACCGTGTTGCTGGTACCGAGCAGACCCGAAAAATGTTTGCCTGCTGGCTGGCTGGTTGGATGAGTGCATGGGTTTGCCCATACTTTTAGATGGGAAGCTGATCCCATATCCCAGGCAGAACTGACTCAGAGCCCAAGCTCTGCATCCCCACCCTCCGTCAGCCAGAGCAGATGGTCCAGGAAAAGCTCAGTCCCCAGGGCGGGCACATCCGCCACCCAAGGACCAGGAGTGCAGGGAGGAAGGACAGGCCCGCACAAGAAAGGCAGTGGTTGAAATACAAATGGGACAATGATATTCAATGTCTAACTTTTAAAAAGCCAAATGCCCACCAGCCAGTTCTTCCAACATGCATTAAAGGCTGGTTGTGGCCAAAGTCTGCAGAGGTCACCTCCATGGTTGGAAATCCAGCCTCCTGAGGGGTAAGTGGTGGCCACGTCGCTGCAAGGCTTCCATGTCTTCAGAGAGATGTGAGGGGCACACCTGGAGGGTGCCTGGCCAGGGGCTCTGCTCTCTCTCAGGACAGGGCTGGCCCAAGACCTTTCCACAGAGCCCCGGGGACCAGCAGGCCCCTGAGGAGGGGCCTCAGCTGTGGGAGAGCCCCGCACATCTAGCATCCCCAGCTAGTCTCTGAATTAAGATGCTGAGGTTGAACCCAGGTAAACTGCAAGGTGGGATTCTATCTTCAGTCTGGCAGAATCCTGATGGAACAGGGCAAGAGGCTTCCTGGAGGTGTGGAGGGGACCCAGTATGGGGAAGGACGAGGCTCAGGACACCCCTGTAAAAGCCAGTGCCCTGCAGACCAGAGGGCCCAGCCTGGCCAGTCCACACGCTTCCATCCACCCCTTCAAAACCCCAGGGCCCTGTGCCTCAGCTCTCAATAAACCCACACCAGACAGCTAGAAAACTTAGTGGCTTTGCTTTGAGCTAAAATTATATGCAATTTGTGTGGGAACATCAACTACCTGTCACTCAGCAGAGGCCAAGTGCAGCTGCCAAGCTCTCGGTTCACCCAGAAGAGGAAAAGCATTGACACCATGCTCCCTGCAGTGTTCCCCAGATGTCAGGTCTACAGTTAGGCAACTTTGGGAGGGATGCTGGGGCAGGGGAGGGGACAAGGTATGTCTTCTTCAGGGCTCTTGGGTGCTCACCTGAGGGGTGGGAGGTTTCTGAACATTAAAGGACTGTCCAGTCCTCCAAGTTGAGGATTCAGCAGCCTGTAGGACCCTTGAGACTGCCCCGGAAAAACCGCCTGGATTTAAGCGCCCAGCCCCACCTAGCTACCTTTGCTCTCCCCTTACAGGAAATGGGGCTTCCCTGGTGGCTCAGATGGTAAAGAATCCTCTTGCAACGCAGGAGACACGGGTTCAGTCCTGAGTAGGGAAGATCCCCTGGAGAAGAAAATGGCAAACAACTTCATAATGCTTGCCTGGGAAGTCCCATGGACAGTGGAGCCTGGCGGGCTACAATCCTTGGGGTTGCAAAAGAGTCAGACATGACTGAGCACAACACAACAAGATCACAGGAAATGGGTGGGGTAGGGCTGGCTGGCATACCAATGTCCAGGGGGACCATGCCCCCTCCACTTCCCCAGGGAGTCTACAGCAAACAAGAGGGGCTGCCAAGGAGGTGAGTGCGTCTTTGCTGCACACCTGGAGAGTGTTGGACAAATGCCAGAGTGGCCATCACTGCCTCTCTTTCCAAACTTTCCCAACAACCCCACCCCCATCCCATCAAGATGACTTGTACCAGCTGGAACCAGCCTGGTTTAAGAAGAATCCCACTCTGGTCCTCCAGAAGAGCTCAGAGGTTGGCTGTGGTGTTGGGGGAGCGAGGCCAGGAGGGGAGGAGGGGGCACCCAGGGTGACACAGGGCTTTGGTGTCAAGTGATGCCCATTCTGCAGCCCCAAGGGGCTTCCCAAGGCCAAAGAGAGGGAGGGAAACACAGGGTAATTTCCCAGGAACCGAAACTTCTCTTGGCAGCACATGGGCAGCCCCCAAGCCACCTTCCTGCAGCGCCCAGAAAGGCCAGAACCTTGCCCCTGTGCTGTGCTGTGTTTAGTCACTCAGTTGTGTCCAACTCTGTGCAAACTCATGGACTGTAGTCCATCGGGCTCATCTGTCCATGGAATTTTGCAAGTAAGAGTACTGGTATGGGTAGCCTATCCCTTCTTCAGGGGATCTTCCCGACCCAGGAATCAAACTGGAGTCTCCTGCATTGCAGGTGGATTCTTTATCAGCTGAGCTACCAGGGAAGCCTGCCTAGGCCCTAATCCAGGAGAAACCAAAGCAGGCCAGCGAGGGAATGGGACCACTTAGCATGAGGGTGACCTTAATGTGTGTGGATATGATCCTGGGTGTTCTGTGAGACCCTGGGTGTGAGGGTGTGACCCTGAGTATAATGTGAGTTTGACCCTGGGTGTGAAGGGAAGAAATGGCCTCCTGGCTCCCCTGGCAGCTGTGTTGCCTTTTTGCCCTGGGAGCAGGCTTGCCCCTGAGGCACTGGGCAGTGGCCACCCGCCTGCTGGCAGGGAGGAGGAGGCAGCCCTCCCTGGTGAGTGCATCCAGGCCTGCAGTGGGAGGGGGGCAGTCCTGCTGAACCGAGTCAGCCCGAGATTGACCTTACCATTCCTTGAAGGATTACCCAGGCTCACAGCCAAGCGGCCTCATTGCACATCGGGGAGGTCTAACGGCTCCTCCCTTTGTCCAGGTCTGCCGGCTTTTGTTCAAGCTCCAGTGTTTCTACTCTTGTCGCTTCATGATCTCTTTACCCAGCAATAGTGAAATGGAGCAGGACACTATGGTCCTTGCCCCACCCCCATGTCCTCTGCCTGCCTTTTGTCTGTGAAAAAAACTTAAGCCAAAGAATAAGTTTAATCAGAAATGTAAGAAAATGCAGAAACAAAGGAAACCATTTAATAATGGTTGAGTCATTAAGCAAAGTCAAGGACCCTTAGCTCCTCTTCAAGGGCAGCTAATACTCTGAGGATATCCATGAGCTGTCTTACAGACAGTGAAACCTCCACCGGATGCAAGAAGTTAACTGCTTGAGGACCAGACTGTAGCCATGACAGAAGCTGCAGAAATTCCAAGAATTGGCCTCAGGGAAATGAGAACAAATCAACCCTGGAACTAGAGATTAATTGTACTTAAAACAATACAGATGACGCAGGTCAGACCACCGCATGACCAATTTCAAGGTGACTGTCAGAGCTGATTTGTTGTCTCTACTTGTAGTCCTCTGTTTTATTATAAAAGCTCATGCCTACTGACTGTCAGAGGTGGGAAGTCAGCCTTCGGACAGGAGTCCATCCACCGACCCCCAGTTGTCAGCATCCAAAACAAAGCAAACTTTCCTTACCACCAACCTTGCCTCTTAATTGGCTTTTGAGTGGCGATCAGCTGGCCCCCACTTTCAGTTACAATAGTCCAGTTGCACCCTAGTGTCCTGGTACACACGTGTACATAAAGGAGCATAAGACGTACATAAAGTACATGTGTGCGCATATACTAACGTGCACAGATAGGGGTAGGTCTATAGACAGAAAGGGAGCAAGACGGTCATGCTTATGTGCCACGGTCACAGTTGGGGATCCCAGTAAAAAGTTTATGAGATTTCAGGCAACCTTCCTAATATATTTTAAATTATTCAAAATAAACAGTTTTTTATTTTTTAAATAACATCATATGTGAACCAGGGTTTGGGTTTTCTGGAAAGATAACCAAACCCATGTCAAATGAATGTGGGGCTTCGTCTGTGAGCTCCGTCCGCACAGGCCCTTCTCTGGGACTCACTGGACCTCTGACCCACCAGCAGCCTGAAGACCATCCTGCTTCTGGGCCTCACATAACCTGTCCCCCGCAGATCCAGCATCCCAGCACCTCTGGAAACCACTGGCCTGGGCTATTTCAAGAGCTCCCCTCTCCCAAGTTTCCCGGGACCCTGGCCAGACTCTGCTGCCCTGACAGACTCAGGGTGAGATAGTCTCTGCACTCTCAGGAGAGCTGTTTTAGAGCACAGGCCTATGTCCTCCTATTGCTCATCACCTAGCCGCTGTCACCTCCCCAGACACCACCTCCGCCCCCAGTCACTGCTCCAGTACTTTCCACGTAAAGGCATTGGCCCAAGGGCTGGAAGTAGGCAAACACTTGACCGCCCTGGCACAGGCCCCTCCCTGCTCAAGGGGCACCCCCAAAAGCATGGAGGACCCCGAGATGGAAATCAGGGGGAGTCAAGGGGCACAGCTGTGCTGCGGCAAGCAGAAGACGAAGGAGGGGCCTCACTGGCCTTGGAGAACAAGAGCAGGGCAGGGACCTCTCTGAGGGCAGTGCACAGAGTTTATGCAACACAGCCTCCATCCCCTGCTTATGACTGGGGCTGAGAACACAGCCCTGAGGGCTCCGGATGGCGGCCCCACCGCCCTGAGTCCCCTCTGGTCGGCTGCCCCTTGCTTTACCTCAGAGGTAAGTCCCAGCCGGTCACCTCCCTCCACAAAGGGAGTCAGTGGGCCCCTGAGGTCCTGGGGTCTCAGCCAAACAGACAGGGGGACCTTTCCACCTCTGTATCCCGTACTGTAGGACAGTGCAATGGAATGGATTGTGTCTCCCAAAATCCATGTGATGAAGCTGTATCCCCAGTGTAACTTTTAGAAAAAAGCCGTGGGGCTTTTAGGAAAATGATTAAGGTTAAATGAGGTCATAAGGATGGGGCACTAATCTCATAGGACTGGTGGCCTTATAAAAGGAAGACCCCAGGGCTGTCTCTTGCTCTTTCTCTCTCTCTCTGTTTCTCTGACATGTGTGAACACAGCAGGAAGGCAACCATCGGCAGGCCAGGAAGAGGCCCCTCATCAGAACACAGCCCTACTGCTCTCAGATTTCCAGCCTCCAGACTGTGAGAAATCAATGTGGTTTGAGCCACCAGTCTGTAGTATGTTGTTATGGCAACCGAGCTGACTAAGACAGATGGAAAACACATCAAGTGTGCCAAAGCAACCTGCCAGCAGATTCACATTAGCCATCAAAAGATGGATTTTTAAATAGAATTAGTATCATTCTACCTTCACATCAGCTTCAATAATAATGCTAATAGCTGATGCATACGTGGTGCTTCCTAAGTAACCCTGGACTGCAGGTATCTCTCATGAAGCAGATGAGGAAGCCAGCCTTTACCTGCCTGAGGCCACACACCCAGGGAGGGAGAAACAGAACTGAGCCCCATGTTGCACTGACCCATGGTTTGCACCCCTCTGCATGCTCCCTCCAGGTTTGCAAAGCGCTTTCACAGGCATCATTATTTAACACGGATTCACCCGACAAGGCACTGGTGGGCTCCTTCTGCAGCCCACATGCTGAGTGCTGTAGTCACAGACATCAGAGGCAGCTGGACCACTGCCCCAATCGTGGGCTCCATGCAGAAGGTAAGAAGCAGTCAGGCTGTTAACACAAGTATGTGTAAAGTTGCAGTTGTAGAAACTACAAATTTAATGCCATTCCATTCAAAACTCCAGCTGGAAGAACGCGAACAAGCACATTCTAGAATTCATTTCGGAGAAGACAATGGCATCCCACTCCAGTACTCTTGCCTGGAAAATCCCATGGATGGAGGAGCCTGGTAGGCTGTAGTCCATGGGGTCGCTAAGAGTCAGACACGACTGAGCGATTTCACTTTCACTTTTCACTTTCATGCATTGGAGAAGGAAATGGCAACCCACTCCAGTGTTATTGCTTGGAGAATCCCAGGGACGGGGGAGCCTGGTGGGCTTCCATCTATGGGGTCGCACAGAGTCGGACACAACTGAAGTGACTTAGCAGCAACAGCAGCAGAATTCATACAGGACAGAAAAAAATCTGCAGACAGCTCTGAGCCCTTTGGGAAAAAAATAGAGGGATATTTGCTCTCCCAGGCACTCAGACTAATTTCAGAGGTGAAAAGCTGGAAGAAGGACCTTGGTTCTTGTCTTCACTGAAGAAAAAATTCAGTGAAGAACCAACATAGTGAAAAAGATAAAAGTGTTTATTAGAAGCAAAGTACATGTGGAAAAAAAAAATACATGTGAAAGAGCACAGAGATGAGCTCAGAGTGAGTTGCACCCAATAGGGGCAGCTTAGGTTGCTTTTCTGGGGCATTTTCTGGGTTGGTCTCTGGCCAGTCAGCTCCGTATTTGGTCCTGATGTGAGCATGCATCTCTCAGTCAAAATGGATTCTAGCTGGTGTCTTCTCCCTCTTTTTTCCTTTCCCTAGACTAACAGCTTTCCCTGTGCATGTGTTGGGCCAGGAAATCCACAAAAAATGACCCAATCAGGGCTCTTCCTGATAACTCATCTCAAAGACAAGCTGATCCTGCTCCAAAACAGACAAAAGCCCCTGTTCAGTTCAGTTCAGTTCAGTCACTCATTCATGTCCAACTCTGTGACCCCATAAATCATAGCATGCCAGGCCTCCCTATCTATCACCAACTCCCAGAGTTTACTCAAACTCATGTCCATCGAGTCAGTGATGCCATCCAGCCATCTCATCCTCTGTCATCCCCGCCTCCTCCTGCCCCCAATCCCTCCCAGCATTAGAGTCTTTTTCAATGAGTCAACTCTTCGCATGAGGTGGCCAAAGTACTGGAGCTTCAACTTTAGCATCAGTCCTTCCAAAGAAATCCCAGGGTTGATCTCCTTCAAAATGGACTGGTTGGATCTCCTTGCAGTCCAAGGAGCTCTCAAAAGTCTTCTCCAACACCACAGTTCAAAACATAAATTCTTCAGCGCTCAGCTTTCTTCACAGTCCAACTCTCACATCCATACATGACCACTGGAAAAACCATAGCCTTGACTAGATGGACCTTTGTTGGCAAAGTAATGTCTCTGCTTTTGAATATGCTATCTAGGTTGGTCATAACTTTCCTTCCAAGGAGTAAGCGCCTTTTAATTTCATGGCTGCAATCATCATCTGCAGTGATTTTGGAGCCCAGAAAAATAAAGTCTGACACTGTTTCCACTGTTTCCCCATCTATTTCCCATGAAGTGATGGGACTGGATACCATGATCTTCGTTTTCTGAATGTTGAGCTTTAAGTCAACTTTTTCACTCTCCTCTTTCACTTTCATCAAGAGGCTTTTTAGTTCCTCTTCACTTTCTGCCATAAGGGTGGTGTTATCTGCATATCTGAGGTTATTGATATTTCTCCCGGCAATCTTGATTCCAGCTTGTGCTTCTTCCAGCCCAGCGTTTCTCATGATGTACTCTACATATAAGTTAAATAAGTGAGGAGCTCAATATGGGAGGAAGCAACACCAGAAAGCAGAGGAGAAAGGACAGTTTTGTGGGAGGTTTTGTTCCTTGTTCCTGACATGGAGATACACAAAGCCAGACCTCACATCACAACATTTACAAATGTGGACACCATGCATATTAAAGACCTCACTTGGAAAGGTATAGTTATAAAACCATGGAAAGAGCTCTTCATCACTAGGGATGTGGAAAGTCTCCTTAAGTAAAATGAAAATAATGAGTAAAGTCTTCTTAAATAAAAGCATAACCACAAAGTGAAGAAGGGATGGATTTGATGACATCCATATGAAAGACTCTGTCCAGTGGTGAACACCATCTTCAAATTAATGGGTGAAACCACATCTCAAGCTGATAGAGTGAAATCTGGACTGTGAGGAATTCTTGGAATGAATGATGCAAAGTCAGAAACTCCAACAGATAGACGGGGATGAACAGCAATCATGGGAAAGGAAGCCCAGTTGTCTAATGAGTCTATGGAACACCAGTGGGACATCACTGGTAATAGGATAAAACAGCTTTTAAAAGGAGAGGCCAGTTTGTACCAAACAGAATCATACACGAAAGTTAGAAGTGGTATGATGCCAAGTGCTGGCTAAGATGTAAAGAAATGGGAATCCTCCTCCTCCACCAGGAGGAGAACAAACTCAATTCGGCCATCTCAGAAAGCAATATGCAGCACTCAGAAGGTGGTGCATGCCCACAACCAGGAACTCTGCTGCAGAGCAGACCTTCCAGAGAGACCCTCACAAGGCTCCAAGAAGGGGTCTGTGGAGGATGTCCATCGCCAGATGAAGGGCGGCAGCAAGGTATTGATTGCAGACAACCCTGGCATCCTCAGGAAGAGAACAACCAAGTCAATGTACCAGGTTGTTGGCTGACCCAACATGCAGTCCCCACTGCTTCGTCTACCTCAACCTGCTGCCTGGAAAACATACGTATTCACTCTTTTCAGATGCCCACGCCAATAGAGTGATTGCCAATGAGAGAAGCAAGAGTCTACTGAAGACGTGTGGGGACCCCTTGTTCCCTAACCAGTTCAGCACACTAGGGACAGCAGAGATAAGAAGGGGCAGAGACAGAGGCGACAGGTAGAACAGGAAGAGACACGACAGGTGTGTGGGACTCGAGTGAGAACAGTGAACGGGGACAGCTATTCCTTTCCACCCTTCCACTGGGCGCTTTTGCGTCTCTCTTGCCTTCTGAATTGGCCTTCAAAGGCATCCAGTGGGGTGGACACAAGGCTTCCTGTCTCGCTGGGGCAGTAACTCTAGGGTTGGTGGTGGTGGCATCTGTGTTCCCCTCCACCCTCCCCACAGTCTCAGGGCCCTCCCAGTACCTCATGCTGCTGTGTTTGTTCCAGTCACTGTGTTTTAGGTTGGAAGCTGGAATTCTCATCACCAATTGCCAATATGTGTGTCAAGTTTGGAAAACCCAGGTTGTTACTAGTGCTTCTGACCAACTGGCTCTAAACTAGAGGTTCCATGACCCACTCCTTTCTCAGCCTTGATATTAACTTGCTAAAGTGGCTCACAGAACCTAGGAAACCCATCTATCCACTAGATCACCAGTTTAATATGTGTGCATGCTAAGTTGCTTCAGTCGTGTCCGACTGCCACCCTATGAAACTGTAGCCCACCAAGCTCCTCTGTCCATGGGATTCTCCAGGCAAGAATACTGGAGTGGATGGCCATGCCCTCCTCCAGGGGATCTTCCCAACCCAGGGATCGAACCCACATCTCTTATGTCTCCTGCATTGGCAGGCAGGTTCTTTACCACTAGCACCACCTGGGAACCCCCAAGTGGATGTAGTTCAGGAACATCCAGATAGTGGAGGTGTGCAGGCAAAGCGTGGGGAAAGGGAGCGGAGCTTCCACACCCTCTCCTCACCCTAAATCTCTGAATCTCCAAGAGCTCACCAAGTGGAAGCCTCGGAACCCTATTCTTGGGGCTTTTATGGAGGCTTCATTACATAGGCAGTGTTGATTAAATCATTGGCCATTGGTGATTGAGTCAGCCTCCAACTCTTCTTCCCTTCCAGTAGGTGGGGTGTTAGGGTGTTAGGATTGTAATTTCCTACCCTCTAATCACGAGGTTCCAAGGTTGGATCCCCTGGAAAACAGCCCCATCCAGAGGTTGCTTTTCCAAAATCACTTCATTAACATAACAAGAGACACTTTTATCAATCTCTCCTCTTAAGAAATTACAAGGGTTTGAAGAGCTCTGGGCCACAAACAGAACAAAGAATATGTATTTCTTCTTACACATCACAATATCACAGAGACTCTCTGAGAAAGTCATCAGACCCTGGAGCATCTGTGACTATTTAGAAGGAAAACATTGAAACACTAGTGGGAGGCTCCAACAAAAAAGGCAGGGCCTGGGGATGGATGAGCCCCCCCAGAGGTCAGCATCCACTACTCTGGCCTCCTCACTGCCTGGCTTCCTCTAGGGGTGTTGTCCGACCTCCATGAAAGTGAGGAACATTCCAGGGAGGAGTAGGGGAAGTGGTTGGGTTTCACTTCCCCACCTGGGCCCTCATCTTTACCCCTCAGCCCCTCTGGAGTCGCCAGGGTCTCCTGTGAAAGGGAGAGTGTGTGGAGGCCTCACTGCTCACCCGACAGACAGAGCCAGCCCACCACCCACGCTGGCACCCTGGCTCCTTCCAAGTCCTGAGGTCCTCCCCCAACTTGTCTCCTGTCAGCCTGGCCCACCCAGACTCCACTTAGGTCTTACTTCCCTCCAATTTGCAAAGTCCACCCACTTCCAGCTCCAAAATGTGCCTCTGGCTCTCCTCATCTGTGGTTTCCTGTTATTCTCCTCATCCTCTTGTTCCTCCTGGGTGGGTTTAGTGCGGTTTAGGTAAATGACCATGTTAATCCACCTATTTAACTTCAATATAAAGTCCTGTCCATGAGTTTCCACGCCCTACATGGGGTTCTCTCCCAACTGAGGAAGAAACGGGGGTGACTGTGATCAGGTTGGGCAACCCAGTCAGGCCTGCCTGTCTCCAAGCCTTCAGTTACTGCTTCCCATCTCTTTGCTGCAGGCACCCCTCTGACATCACACCATGTCCTCAGAACCCTGAGCTTTGCCTGAAAGGTGTGGAGTTTAGACATCCCATCTCAAGCACAATGAAGCCTGGCTCTCTAGACCTGTTGCCTCAAGAGAAATTCAAGTCAGTCTTGAAACTCAAAGTCAAGCAGTGATTGTTTTTGTCATATCTGTTATCTGAGTGGAATAAAGTCAGCAGGAAGGAGCCCACAGGACTACCTGCTGATGGGGAAACAGACGTGCATTGGTCTTGAGAGGGTAACAGGCAGGAAGGCTAGGGGCCTCCAAACAAAGGAAATAGGCTGCAAGTGTCAGACGTTTTTTATCTCTCTCAAGCAGTAGGAGGAAACAAACTATGTGTCAGACTTTTTTCCCTTCTCTATACAAATTTAAGAAGAACTAAATTTAGCGAAGAGAAACTAAAGAGCCTCTTAACAAAAGTAAAAGAGGAGAGTGAAGAAGTTGACTTAAAACTCAACATTCAGAAAACTAAGATCATGACATCTGGTCTCACCACTTCACGGGAAATCGATGGAAAACAATGGAAACAGTGAGAGACTTTATTTTTGGGGGCTCCAGAATCACCGCAGATGGTGACTGCAGCCATAAAATTAAAAGACACTTGCTCCTTGGGAGAAAAACTATGACCTACCTGGACAGCATATTAAAAAGCCCAGACATTACTTTGCCAACAAAGGTCCATATAGTCAAAGCTATGGTTTTTCCAGTAGTCTTGTATGGATGTGAGAGTTGGACTATAAAGAAGGCTGAGTGCCAAAGAATTGATGCTTTTGAACTGTGATCTTGGAGAAGACTCTTGAGAGTCCCTTGGACTGCAAGGAGATCCAACCAGTCCATCCTAAAGGAAATCAGTCCTGAATATTCATTGGAAAGACTGATGCTGAAGATGAAACTCCAATATTTTGGCCACCTGATGGGAAGAGCTGACTCAATGGAAAAGACCCTGATGCTGGGAAAGATTGAAGGCAGGAGGAGAAGGGTCAACAGAGGATGAGATGTTTGGATGGCATCACCAAGTCTATGGACATAAGTTTGAGTAAGCTCCGGGAGTTGGTGATAAGAAAGCCTTCTTCAGCGATCAATGCAAAGAAATAGAGGAAAACAACAGAATGGGAAAGACTAAGGATCTATTCAAGAAAATCAGAGATACCAAAGGAACATTTCATGCAAAAATGGGCTCGATAAAGGACAGAAATGGTATGGACCTAACGGAAGCAGAAGATATTAAGAAGAGGTAGCAAGAATACACAGAAGAACTGTACAAAAAAGAGCTTCACGACCTAGATAATCATGATGGTGTGATCACTGACCTAGAGCCAGACATCCTGGAATGTGAAGTCAAGTGGGCCTTAGAAAGCATCACTACGAACAAAGCTAGTGGAGGTGATGGAATTCCAGTGGAGCTATTTCAAATCCTGAAAGATGATGCTGTGTAAGTGCTACACTCAATATGCCAGCAAATTTGGAAAACTCAGCAGTGGCCACAAGATTGGAAAAGGTCAGTTTTCATCCCAATCCAAAAGAAAGGCAATGCCAAAGAGTGCTCAAACTACCGCACAATTGCACTCATCTCACATGCTAGTAAAGTAATGCTCAAAATTCTCCAAGCCAGGCTTCAGCAATATGTGAACCGTGAACTTTCTGATGTTCAAGCTGGTTTTAGAAAAGGCAGAGGAACCAGAGATCAAATTGCCAACATCCGCTGGATCATTGAAAAAGCAAGAGAGTTCCAGAAAAACATCTATTTCTGCTTTATTGACTATGCCAAAGCCTTTGACTGTGTAGATCACAATAAACTGTGGAAAATTCTGAGAGAGATGGGAATTCCAGACCACCTGATCTGCCTCTTGAGAAATCTGTATGCAGGTCAGGAAGCAACAGTTAGAACTGGTCATGAAACAACAGACTGGTTCCAAATAGGAAAAGGAGTACGTCAAGGCTGTATATTGTCACCATGTTTATTTAACTTCTATGCAGAGTACATCATGAGAAATGCTGGACTGGAAGAAACACAAGCTGGAATCAAGATTGCCGGGAGAAATATCAATAACCTCAGATATGCAGATGATACCACCCTTATGGCAGAAAGTGAAGAGAAACTAAAAGCCTCTTGATGAAAGTGAAAGTGGAGAGTGAATAGGTTGGCTTAAAGCTCAACATTCAGAAAACAAAGATCATGGCATCTGGTCCCATCACTGCATGGGAAATAGATGGGGAAACAGTGGAAACAGTGTCAGACTTTGTTTTTCTGGGCTCCAAAATCACTGCAGATGGTGACTGCAGCCATGAAATTAAAAGACGCTTACTCCTTGGAAGGAAAGTTATGACCAACCTAGATAGCATATTCAAAAGCAGAGACATCACTTTGCCAACAAAGGTTCGCCTAGTCAAGGCTATGGTCTTTCCTGTGGTCATGTATGGATGTGAGAGCTGGACTGTGAAGAAGGCTGAGCGCTGAAGAATTGATGCTTTTGAACTGTGGTGTTGGAGAAGACTCTTGAGAGTCCCTTGGACTGCAAGGAGATCCAACCAGTCCATTCTGAAGGAGATCAGCCCTGGGATTTCTTTGGAAGGAATGATGCTAAAGCTGAAACTCCAGTATTTTGGCCACCTCATGCGAAGAGTTGACTTATTGGAGAAGACTCTGATGCTGGGAGGGATTGGGGGCAGGAGGAGAAGGGGACGACAGAGGATGAGATGGCTGGATGGCATCACTGACTCGATGGATGTGAGTCTGAGTGACCTCTGGGAGTTGGTGATGGACAGGGAGGCCTGGCGTGCTGCAGTTCATGGGGTCGCAAAGAGTTGGACACGACTGAGCGACTGATCTGATCTGATCTGAAAGACTAGCAGGGGGACATTCTTTCTGCCTTCTTCTGATGTCTATGACAGAAGCTTTCTCTATCTCTTTTCTACTTTAATAAAACTTTATTACACAAAAGCTCTGAGCGATCAAGCCTCATCACTGGCCCCAGATTGAATTCTCACCTCTGGAGGCCAAGAATCCCAGTGTCTTTCATGGCTCAGCTACAATCTTTCAGTCTGATGTTTGAACAGTGCGCACAAGTAACAGGGGATTTTGGCCCTACCATATCTTCGAGGGAGGAAAGGGACTCAGACTGAAGGCTGGAGGTGTTAATATAGCCTGAGAGGAATGGGATTGTCTGTGGCTCTGCTGTGCCAGCCCATTCATTATGGCCTTCAGCTCTGCTGCTTCAGGTTCAGGGCTTCTCCTCTCTGGGAGGGTGGAGAGGCCATTCATTATGGCCATTCAGCAAGGGGACAAGAGGCTTCCAGGACAGACCTGCTGTTTCCTGTTTAAAGCTCACACTCAACATGGCTCCATCCTGACCCTCAGGTCAATCAGCCCTCAGCAGGGCCAGGCTTGTTTCCCACGTCCAGGCTGGGTGATGTCAGAGCCTTGGTATACTGAGCAAAGGCACTGGGGTCAGAACTGTCACCCATGTTTCCCACCAGGCTGGCTCCCATGCTGAGCTCAGGGGCATCAAGCAGCAGCTGTGTCGTGAATGGACGTGCTGCTCAACTGGAAGCTCTCTGGGGTGTCCCATGAGACAATGGAGGGAAATGCCTTCTCTCTGCTGAGCCCTGCACTGTGGGCATGGGAGGGGCTTCTAGATGGCACCCAAACTGTGGGAAAACACACACTGTGCAGTCTCCTGGGCTGGCAGAGGAAATCCTGCTAGATGCAGTTCACTATGTTTTTACAGCTCCTGTAGCTATTGGGAAGCCCCATATCAAATTGGAGGCCTAGGAGAAACTACCCCTGACAATCAGATTCCATCCCAGAAACAGGAGTTCCCAATTCTCAGTACTAGATGAAAACCCTAGCATTTCTGGTTGGTAACCACCAGTCAGCTCACGTGCCCAAGAACACAACCACCAATGTCCCTAGACTCCCAAATCTGTGTCTTTGATCTAAATCTCTCCTGAGCTCCAGTTTCAGATGTGTAACCCAAGCACCCCAAACCTAACATATCTAGAACTGAGCTCATACCAAGGGAAGAATTCAGGGAGATTCCACAGACAATGTGTGCGTGCTAAGTTGCTTCAGTCGTGTCCAACTCTTTGTGACCCTATGGACTATAGCCCACCAGGCCTCTCTGTCCATAGGTATTCTCCAAGCAAGAATACTGGAGTGAGTTGCTATCCTCTCCTCCAAGGGATCTTCTCAAGCTAGAGACTGAACCCACTTCTCTTCTGTCTGCCGCACTGGCAGGCAGGTTGTTTACCACTAGCGCCACCTGGACGTGAGGCCCTTAAATTGCACTTTGCAGGAGTTCAGTCGCTCAGTCGTGTCCGAGTCTTGGCGACCCCATGGACTGCAGCACGCCAGGCTTCCCCGTACATCACCAACTCCCAGAGCTTGCTCAAACTCATGTCCATAGAGTTGGTGATGCCATCCAACCATCTCATCTTACCATCTCATCTTCTGTTGTCCCCTTCTCCTCCTGCCTTCAATATTTCCCACCATCAGGGTCTTTTCCAAAGAGTCAGTTCTTCCGAAGACATCAGGTGGCCAAAGTATTGGACTTTCATCTTCAGCATCAGTCTTTTCAGTGAATATTCAGGACTGATTTCCTTTAGGATGGACTGATTTGATCTCCGTGCAGTCCAAGGGACTCTCAAGAGTCTTTTCCAGCACCACAGTTCAAAAGCATCAATTCTTCAGTGCTCAGCCTTCTTTATAGTCCAACTGTCACATCTATTGGTCTTCTCTCATAGCTCAGTTGGTAAAGAATCTGCCTGCATTGCAAGAGACCCCGGTTCAATTCCTGGGTCAGGAAGAGCCACTGGAGAAGGGATGGGCTACCCACTTCAGTATTCTTGGGCTTCTCTGGTGGCTCAGTTGGTAAAGAATCCACCTGCAATGGGGGATACCTAGGTTCGATCCCTGGGTTGGGAAGATCCCCTGGAGAAGGGAAAGGCTACCCACTCCAGTATTCTGGCCTGGAGAATTCCATAGACAGTATTATCTGTGGGGTGGCAAAGAGTCGGACATGACTGAGCGACTTTCACTTTCACTCCAATCCATACATGACTACTAGAAAAACCATAGCTTCGACTAGACGGAGTTTTGTTGCAAAGTAATGTCTCTACTTTTGAATATGCTATCTAGGTCGGTCATAGCTTTTCTTCCAAGGAGCAAGGAGCAAGTGTCTTTTAATTTCATGGTAACAATCTGCAGTGATTTTGGAGCCCCCAAAAATAAAGTCTCTCACTGTTTCCATTGTTTCCCCATCTATTTGCCATGAAGTGATGGGACTGGATGCCATGATCTTACTTTTCTGAATGTTGAGTTTTAATCCAGCTTTTTCACTCTCCTCTTTCACTTTCATCAAGAGGCTCTTTAGCTCCTCTTCACTTTCTACCATAAGGGGGATGTCATCTGCATATCTGAGGTTATTGATATTTCTCCCAGCAATATTGATTCCAGCTTGTGCTTCATCCCGTCCAGTATCTCTCCTTGCAGGAGAGAGGGAGGCAGAAATGGGAAAGGGAATGGAGAGAAATGGAAACAGATTTGAGAAAACTTTAGATAGTAGAATCAATAAGGCCTGGATATTGGACAGATGTAGCAGTGGGGTCAGGTTAATAAAGAGGAATTCAACAAGATTCAGCAACACATTTTAAATATTATTTTTATCATTGATAATACATGCACATGTTCAATATTTAAAGATGACCAAAAAAGTATAAAATGGAAAGTCAGTCTCTCCTTCCCATGTCTATCCCTGGACTGGGTCCACTAGGAGCCGTGAAATGCATAATGCCCTGAAGCTGACAACACACCATGAAGCTCACACGAAGCTCCACACACATCAAATGTACCACCGTGCAATTAACTAGTGTTCTGCTCCTGAACATCCAAGTTGCTCCCAAACTTCTGCTCTAGTGAATGTAGTGAATGTGTATGCATAGACATGTGCATATACATATACATGTAAGTATGTCAGGAAGATGAATTTGTTGAGGTGAAACTGTGGACCAAAAGTATATGCATTTCTAGTTCTGGTTGACAGATATGGCCGAAGTGCCCTCTACAATGAATATACCAATCTACATCCCCACCAGCAACATAGGAGAGAACTGTTTCCTCCAATCCCCCCACACAGAGTATTAGCAATTTTAGATTTTTGCCAATCTTATCAGTGAAGAATGATGATATCATCATATATTTTAAATTGTGTATTTCTTACTATGGTGAGGTTGAACATCTTTTCATATGTGTAAAAGTCATCTACTGAGCTTGTGTGCTGCAACTACTGAAGCCTGAATGCTCTAGAGCCTGTGTTCCACAAGAGAAGCCGCTGCGAGGAGAAGCCCACGCACTGCGACTGGAGAGCAGCTCCTGCTCCCTGCAACTAGAGAAAAGGCCCCTCAGCAACAAAGACCCAGCACAGCCAGATTTATTAAGTAATTCACTTTTTAAAGAAAAAAACAAAACACCATTGAGCTGGAGAACAACTTCAAGTGGCCTAATCATTGCGGAATTGGAGTCCTCCACACCGGGTCAGGAAGATCCCCTGGAGGAGGAAATGGCAACCCACTCCAGTATTCTTGCCTGGGAAATCCCATGGACAGAGGAGCTTGGTGGGCCACAGTCCATGGGGGTCACAAAGAGTCAGACACAACTGAGAGCCTAAAACAACAAACAACAAAACAAAAGGATGTATAGAGGCAGACAGAAAAAAAAATTTTTAAATAACGGTCACATTATTTCTCATCAGTCAGGACAGCCCCTCATCACAGCCCCTCATCCCTCAGGACAGGCCCCCATCCCAGCGCCCCATTTTCAGGGCTGCAACCTAATCCTAGCCCCTCTTCACTCAGGAGAGCCTCGCCTACAAGCAGAATGACCTCAGCAAGGGGTCCAGGAACCAGGACAAAAGTGAAAACATTTTGGGAGATTCTGAACCCTGTACTTTTCCTTTCTTCTCCCTTCTTTGCTTGTTTCCTAACGGTGAATTCTTCAATTCACAGGATGAATTTCGGGGACACCAGGAATGGGAGCTGGGGAGATGGTGTTCTATTCCCATAAAAAGAAAAAAATGGGTGACCCAAGAGATAGAAGCAGCGTGGGCCCCTGCAGGAAGGGAGACAGAGGGACATGGGCAGGGAGGGGGCCATGCGAAGGCTGACATCTTGGTGGCTCCTTTCACCAGAAATCAGAGTGTTTCCCAACAGCAAAGCTACCAGAGGAGGAACATGGGACCTGACCTTCCAGGAACAAACAATAGCACGTCCTTCCTGAATGTCCACTGTGTTCTGGGAACCATGCGTAAGTATTCTGCATCCTGTGATTGTCCTCATGGTCCTTGGGGCACGGCGGGAGGAGCCGGCACCCGCACTCAGAGGGAGAGCCTGTCCAGCTGGAGGGGTGGCCACACAGAAGCTACTGCAGAAGTTGGCAGAGCAGAGTGATGGGGAGAAACCCGCCCACTCTCCAAGCTGCTAGGGCCTTTAGTCAAACCCAATTCAGGGCAGGGGCAGTGCCACTCCACCCCCACCCTGAGCGCACAGCAAGGCCAGAACAGCCTTTATCAGAGTCCCTCCTGGTAACACCAGGCACCAGACATATGGACCCGCTGACTGCAGTTCATCAGAATTTTGTCCAGAACCCTATGACAGTGAGAGCCAAGCCTCCAGACAAGGAGGGTTCTCACCGAGAGGCAAGTGTGGGGGGACCCCAACCCCCACCTTCCTCCTCAGGAAATGCCCCCTCCCACAGCCTCCCAAGTCCAAGCCTGGGTCTCACCTGGCCTCCCCTCCAGCCTCCCTTGTCTTGACCCCATCTGACCCTCCGCTTCTGCTCAGCCATGACCAGTCACCAAAGTCCCAGTGACCCGGTTCTGGCAGCTTCTGTAGGTCCTCTCCTGCTGCCATCCTGTGTCCTCTGCTGACTGAGGGCTGGACCAGGGACCTTCCTGGGGCCCCTTATCAATCACTTGTGGGAGGAGCCTTGGTCCTGGGCACATGTGCAGCCACACTCGGCATCCCTGCTCCCACAGGGTTCAGGGACAACGTCAGCCTGTCACATGCTGACACCCAGTTATGGTCAAAGACATGAAGAATGACATTTGGGGGCTTCTTTCATCTTCCTGGAAACTGCCTGATGGACACTGGAACCATCCAGAGGAACATCTTCCTCTGGCAGCTTCCTCCTCACCCTCCTGGTTCTATTGGCTTCAGCTACAGAAAAAGCAAGAGAATTCCAGAAAAATATCTACTTCTGCTTCACTGACTACGCTAAAGCCTTTGACTGTGGATCACAACTAATTGTGGAAAAGTCTCAGAGATGAGAATAGCAGACCACCTTACCTGCCTCCTGAGAAACCTGTATGCAGGTCAAGAAGCAGCAGTTAGAACCAGACATGGAACATAGGCTGGTTCCAAATCGGGAAAGGAGTACATCAAGGCTGTGTATTTTGTCACCCTGCTTATTTAACGTCTATGCAGTGTACATCATGCTAAATGCTGGGCTAGATGAAGCACAAGCTGGGATCAAAATTTCTGGGAGAAATATCAATAACCTCAGATATGCAGATGACACCACTCTTATGGCGGAAAATGAAGAGGAATTAAAGAACCTCTTGATAAAAGTGAAAGAGGAGAGTGAAAAAGCTGGGTTAAAACTCAACATTCAAAAAACAAAGATCATGGCATCTGGTCCCATCACTTCATGGCAAATAGATGGGGAAACAATGGAAACAGTGAGAGACTTTATTTTGGGGGCTCCAAAATCACTGCAGATGGTGACTGCAGCCATGAAATTAAAAGACGCTTGCTCCTTGCTCCTTGGAAGAAAAGCTATGACCAACCTAGACAGCATATTAAAAGCAGAGACATTTCTTTGCAACAAAACTCCGTCTAGTCAAAGCTATGGTTTTTCTAGTAGTCATGTATGGATTGGAGTAAAAGTGAAAGTCGCTCAGTCATGTCCAACTCTTTGCCACCCCACGGATAATACTGTCTATGGAATTCTCCAGGCCAGAATACTGGAGTGGGTAGCCTTTCCCTTCTCCAGGGGATCTTCCCAACCCAGGGATCGAACCTAGGTATCCCCCATTGCAGGTGGATTCTTTACCAACTGAGCCACCAGAGAAGCCCAAGAATACTGAAGTGGGTAGCCCATCCCTTCTCCAGTGGCTCTTCCTGACCCAGGAATCAAACCAGGGTCTCTTGCAATGCAGGCAGATTCTTTACCAACTAAGCTATGAGGGAAAACCAAAGGATGTGAGAGTTGGACTATAGAGAAAGCTGAGCACTGAAGAATTGATGCTTTTGAACTGTGGTGCTGGAAAAGACTCTTGAGAGTCCCTTGGACTGCACGGAGATCAAATCAGTCCATCCTAAAGGAAATCAGTCCTGAATATTCATTGGAAAGACTGATGCTGAAGATGAAAGTCCAATACTTTGGCCACCTGATGGGAAGAACTGACTCTTTGGAAAAGACCCCGATGGTGGGAAATATTGAAGGCAGGAGGAGAAGGGGACAACAGAAGATGAGATGGTAAGATGAGATGGTTGGATGGCATCACCAACTCTATGGACATGAGTTTGAGTAAGCTCCGGGAGTTGGTGATGTACGGGGAAGCCTGGCGTGCTGCAGTCCATGGGGTCTCCAAGACTCAGACACGATTGAGCAACATAACAACGACAATTTTGCAAGTTAAGTGCATCCACTTTTTTTATTTTGCTTCTTTATTTATTTTTGGCTGTAGTGGATCTTCATTGTTACACTTGGGCTTTCTCTAGTTGCGACAAGCAGGGGCTACTCTTCCTTGCAGTGCACAAGCTTCGTTACAGTGGCTTCTCTTGTTTCAGAGCATAGGTTCAGGTGCTAGGGCCTCAGCAGTTGCAGCACGCAAGCTCACTAGTTGCAGCTTGCAGGCTATACAGCCTGAGCTCAGTCATTGTGATGCAGAGGCTTAATTGCCCTGGGACATGTAGAATCTTCCCAGACCAGGGATCAGAGCCATGTCCCCTGAACTGGCAGGTGGATTCTTAACCACTGGCCCACCAGGGAAGTCCCAAATGCATCCACTTTTTTTCCCTCCATTAGTAAGCTTTTATTTTTAACCATTTAAAAAGCTCTAAAAAATAAAAAACATAAAAAGCTCTAAGATACCACATGTACAATTTGTATAAATAATATAAGCCTTGTGGTTAAAAATTACATTTAAAAGCCTTATAGACAGCTGCATCATTCAGAAAGTCCCACTCCTTCGCATTAAATAACAGTAAATATGAAGGAGTGATTTTAACCCTGATAACTGGAGCATGCCTTTATCACTTCAATGCTACTCGGTACCTTGGCTCCACCTATAGTGTGCTCCACCTATGTGTGCTATAATGACTCATCATGAACACCAAACCCTCACCTTGTCCCAACCAGCTCCACAGGGTCTGTCCTCCTCCACCCTCCACTGCTCTCCCCTCAAGTCCTCCATCCCTCTATCAGGCTAACTCCAGCCTCCTGGCTACTTCTCACACATCTCAATGGCCCCCTTCCCCCTGCCCATCTCTGCCTCCCTGTCGGGAACTCCTGCTCCCCAAGAGGACACCCAACTTCCCTCTACTCAGAACTCTGCTCATGGGGAAAGGATAGGTCTGTGTTGCCAGAGGCTAGACCAGCCACTAAAGGGGCAGGGGTGTGGGGGGAGCCTCTTCATTGACAACACTCCTTACTCCATCCCTCAAATTTGTCCCAAGTCTCGTGCCAAGGGACCGCCTCTCTGTTTAATACCTTTTTGAGATCTCTGATTGGATTTTTGTGGTGTCCTGAGCTACTTTACCAACAAAGGTTCGCCTAGTCAAGGCTATGGTCTTTCCTGTGGTCATGTATGGATGTGAGAGCTGGACTGTGAAGAAGGCTGAGCGCCGAACAATTGATGCTTTTGAACTGTGGTGTTGGAGAAGACTCTTGAGAGTCCCTTGGACTGCAAGGAGATCCAACCAGTCCATTCTGAAGGAGATCAATCCTGGAATTTCTTTGGAAGGAATGATGCTAAAGCTGAAACTCCAGTATTTTGGCCACCTCATGCGAAGAGTTGACTCATTGGAGAAGACTCTGATGCTGGGAGGGATTGAGGGCAGGAGGAGAAGGGGACGACAGAGGATGAGATGGCTGGATGGCATCACTGACTTGATGGGTGTGAGTCTGGGTGACCTCCGGGAGCTGGTGATGGACAGGGAGGCCTGGCGTGCTGTGATTCATGGGGTCGCAAAGAGTCGGACACGACTGAGCGACTGATCTGATCTGATCTGATCTGAGCTAGTGGCTGCCCGCTTGCTCCTCGGCACCCTTCCCACACCCTTCATGACCACCCAATCCCCCAGCCCACTGGCCCACTGGTCGTCCACCGGCTTTGCTTTCTGGAATCTTCAACAGTCCCAGCAGGATCAGTCTCCCAAAAGTTTTCCCTGGGGTTGGGGGGACATCAAGAGGTCAGGAGTGCCCCTCCCTCCATGAGGACCCAACCAAATCCACTTAATCTTCCCACCGTGGGTGACATATTCTTGATCCTGTTGCTTTCCAAGACATGAGACGGTTCTGGGAGGGGTCCAAGGATTCTTACCTGACCACACCTCAGGGATTCTTCTTGGTTTCTGTGAACTGGATCCCTCAGTAGCACTTGATGCCTTCTGGAAACTGGTTCTCTCACTCCCTCGCTGTTCCCTGGGGTCCTCCTTCCTCAGGTTAGAACTCTTGGGGTGGCTTTGTCCTAAGCTCTCTTTGTTCCCCACTTAACACATCTCCTGGGACCATCTTCCACTCCCACAGTGTCACCCTCCATGAAGGGACATGCCGGGGGCTCCCCCATCCAGAACTCAGCCCAGAATTTCCATAGTAACACTGACCATATCCACTGTGTGCCAGGCTCAGGAAGCATCCTCCCAAGGCCCTGTGTAGACCAGGAACCTACCTGTGCAGAGGCCACATACTTGTCGAACGTCATGTCACAAGTGACTAGGCTGGGATTGGACCCAGGTGGCCCCCTGTAGCGCCAGCACCCCCTTCACTGTGCAGAAGCCCAAACAGAGCACACCCCGGTCAAGTTCTGCACCAACGCCCTCCAGGGGACATGACCTGGGTTGATCTGCATGCATGAGTAAGATGGAGGCACGTCTGTGATGGGTACTGGAGAACGAGGGACAAATTTGGGACAGACACTGACACTTGCATGCTGGTCATGGATGGACTGGCTGGAACGTCAGCATGAGCTCAAGTGTCGTTCTCAAAGAGCATAGCCCTCAGCTTACCGCACATGCCCAAGACCACAGAGGCTCTGCTGGGGCTGCTTTTGATGTCCTTGTGTCTGATCTCTGCGAATCTGTTGTCTCTGTGGGTATCACTGTCAGCTGTCAGACTCCACTGGTGTCTAGCTGACTGCTCCATTGTGTTGACGATGACCTGGGACATCAGTGCTCCACATTCTAACCCAATTAAATCTGAGCTCCTTGGTGGGGTGATTTTAAGGCCAGTCTATGAGGTTCGATCCCTGGGTCAGGAAGATCTCCTGAAGGAGGGCATGGCAACCCACTCCAGTATTCTTGCCTGGAGAATCCCATGGACAGAGGAGCCTGGAAGACTACAGTCCATGGGATGGCAAAGAGTCATACACAACTGAAGCAACTGAGCACACAGCACGCACACGCTATGAGGTTTTCTCTGACCCCATGAGGGCTCTTGTAAGTGTCTCTGTCCCCACTTATCTCTGGTGGGAAATCCAACTACCTGTGGTTTAACTTGTGCTGCTCTCATGGAGCTGCCAGCGCCCTTTCACGCTCACCTCCAAGGTAGAGCTGCCAGTCACTTGTCACTGCTCACCACTAAAATTCTCATGGTTCTCGAGAGCTCCCTTAGGCTTGGACTTTCCTACACTATCTTCTAAATCAAGTCAGTTCCTATGGAGAGAGCTTCAGAGCTGCCTGTCCTTACAGTTGCCTCTGTCCTTGGGAAGATCTCTGACCCACTCTCCTGGGGTTGTGGACAGTAGTGTAACACCCTCACTTTATGAACAGCATACTGGATGCGGGCAGCAGCTTCTGGTCTTCTCCACTCGCCTCTCCTGGCAGGAGCCTCCACTGTACAGGTGAACTGAAATGAGAGCACGCTGAGCCTGGGGTAGAGCTCCCTGTTAACTATCAGTGAGGTCTGGCCAGGGAGAAGGAGGCCTGACATCTCAGCCGTTCATGCCTGGAATTTAGTCCCTGTAACACAGAGCTCGGAGTGGAGGGGATGGGAAATCCTGGCCCTCCCAGGAAAAACACTATATCTAGATTCCTTGTCTAGAAAGTAGAGAGACATGGCATCCCCTTGTATGGAGCTGGGGGAGGAGGGACAGAAATGCACACACATATACACACAAACGTATGCACACACATTCCTTGTGTGGTCTGGCACCCAGGACCTTCCATGTCCTAGAAAAACTCATGAATGAGTGAAAATGTGGGGCCAAAGGACTGACAGAGTATGCAAACCTGTGACCAGCAGACCAGGCTGGGCGGGAGGGAGGCAGCAAGCCAGGGCTGGACAGGACTAGCCTGAAGGTCAGAGGTCTCAGCAGGGTCAGGGGTCACTAAAGTTAAACTAAAGTTAGCATAGTGAAGAAAGCGTGCTGGAGAACTAAAAGGGGGGCGGTGGCCCAGTGCCAGGCTTACAATTACGAGGTTCTCCAGTCTTGGTAAGAGTGGAGTCTTCAGCCAAGAAGCATCATTGGACAGCCATGTTCACACAAGAGTAGCCTCTTGGTGCAGCTCTGGGGGCCCGGGCTTTCAGGGGACCTGGGAAGTGAGAATCCCTGGGGCAGGGGAGACACACACAACCTCCAGGGGCTCCCCACACAGGGTGTGGCCAGGGCCAGCCAGGGGCTGGGCGGCACTCCCTCCACAGCTGCAGGACCCCCCAGGGCACCATCTGAGAAGAGAACCACATTTTAAAGGCTTTAGATGGTCTGAAACCCAAAAGCACTGCCCCTCCGGGCCTCCACAGGTTATCTCATCAGCAGACGTCCAGCTCAGATGACCAGCAGAGACCTGTGTGGTGGGCGATGCTCCAGAGGCACTGTGGATACACGTTGAGATCACAGCCTCTGTTCCTCGGCTGAAGCTACCTCAGGAACCGAAAGTGCCAGGAGATTCCCATCCCATCCCTGCACCTGTGGGCATCTGCACCCGTGGGCACCTGCAGGGAACCAGCAAGCTCAGGGGACCCCCTGCACCTCTGGGCAGGAAGAGGATCAGGGCCTCTGAAGGACATAGGGACTGCCCTGCTAGGTTCCCTCCACATCCACTCACAGCCTCGGCCCCACTTCTGGGCCCCAGCAAGACGGTGCTAAAGTAAACTGCCCACATTCGAAAGCATCGGCTATGGAACTGGAACGCCGCAGGGGACCAGAGAGAGGCGTGAGGACAAAGCGCCTCCACCAGCTGCTCCCAGGTCCCCAAGACCAGGCGAGGGTCCTGGCAAGCCCAAGGTAACCTCGAAATGCCGGAAAGACGAAGTCTCCCCTCCATCCTCAAAGCGCAGCCAGTGGGAAGCACAAAACCTCTGAGAGCTGGATAGCAGATCCCTCCCGCCTGCCCACACTCCCCTGGTTTGAGGCTCTCTTTGCTGCTCTGACCTCTGACCTCCTGGAGCCTCAATCACTCCCTGTCTATAAAATGAGCCTGGGGGACTTGCCAGTTCTAAGAGGCCAGGCAGAGTCTCTGTGAATTCCCTGAAATAAAACTGGAAACCTCAGAAGTAGCATGTCTCTTTACTCACAGAAAGCAAAGGCACAGCAGACAGAACTCAGCCAGTAGAGCGCACAAGGCCCCTACCCCGAGGCCTTGCTCATAGAGGGGCCCATTACCAAGGAGGCCCACACCAGCAGCGGCCACAGACCGCACGTCGCAAGCTATCCTGTGGCTCCTTGGAGCTCCCAGTTCAATTCTGTCTTCCAGATTCTAAGTGGGCTCCCCATCAAGAGGACCCAAGGCCTGCAAAGCGAGGACCCACAAAAGCCGCCTCCCACACTCTTTACTGCCCAACCCCCAGCCAGGTGGGAATGAAAGAAAGTGAAGTCGCTCAGTCGTGTCCGACTCTGCGACCGCCTGGACTGAAGCCTACCAGGCTCCTCCATCCATGGACTTTTGCAGGCAAGAATACTGGAGTGGGGTGGGAATAGGCACACCTTTTCAGAGCAGAGACACTGTGGTAGGGCCAAGGCTGGAGGTGGTATCAGAGTAGGAGGTGGGTCAGGGCCGGGGGTGGAGTTAGAGTGGGAGGTGGAACCAGAATAGGAGGTTGGAGTCAGGGCTGGGGGTGGGGCCAGGGGTGGGGATGGAGTCAGAGTAGGAGGTGGGGTCAGGGCTGGGGTGGAGTCAGAGTGGGAGGTGGAGTCAGAATAGGAGGTGGGGTCAGAGTAGGAGGTGGAGTCAGAATAGGAGGTGGGGCCAAGGCTGGGGGTGGAGTCAGAGTAGGAGGTGGGGCCAGGACCAGGGATGGGCTCAGAGTGGGAGATGGGATCAGGGGTAGAGTCAGTTGGGAGACGGGGGCCAAAGTCAGGCCAGGGCAGGACCCTACGGGACTTGGTACTGGGAACACCAGGGGCCCCAGCCCAGCCTGGGACAGCGCAGGTGAAGCAGTGGTGATCCGTGCCCAGCACATGAGCTCCAGCCACAGCACGTTTTCTCTATCACCAGCCCAAGACCATCGGGGCAAGGTTCGGGGGCAGCTGAAGCACCAGCTCAATCAGCCCTGCAGAACTTTCTTCCATCTCTCCAGGCATGGCCCCTCGGGCTCACCAGGCCCTCATATCACCTGTTCGGAGTGTTTGCTGCACCACACCACCACACCAGTCATGGCGATGGTCAGCAGGACGGGCACGGTGATCAGCGGGATAAGAATTTCGTCTGGGGGGTCCTCCCAGTCTTGCCTGTCCACCGAGCAGTTTTGGAAGAACTGCCTATGGACGCTGGCGATGAAGCTCTCAGCCAAGGGGTTGGGCCAGTAGCAACCCACCACGTTGGTCTCCACCTCCGTGCAGTTGGTGAAGCTCTCGTAGTACCTATGAAAGCAGAGAGTTTGCCCATTCAGCTCACTCACCCCTTCTAACTTTGGCCCTGACTTACAGGAAAGTCGGGGGCAGTGCTGTGTGGCCACCGGTTCTCAGCATGGTCCCAGGCCACATGGGAAGAGTGGCCTCATGCTACAACCTCTCTTGGGCCTGCTGGTCTGGCAGTATCCATCCCCCTGGTGTCCTTGCCCTGAGGTTCTTTCATGTGGTGGCCCCATACCCTGCAAGAAACTCTGAGGCCATGAACTCCCCAAAATATACCTCATGCCCCCGTCTGCATCTCGTACATCATCCCTGCCCTCACTGTGGTCATCCACACTGTCACCTCCTCCATACAAGGAAAGGAACTCCCAACACCCCAGGTCTGGACTCAGCCCCCAGGGTGCCAGCACTGCCAGGTCTTCCCAGAGGACACTCTGAGGCTGGGCTCTCTCCAAGGCCAAAGGTCACAGCCCCTTGACTTGCAAGGCCCTTCTCACCTAGGACCACTATATAGGCCTCCCATGGGGTCGCTAAAAGTCGGACATGACTGAGCGACTTCACTTTCACTTTTCACTTTCATGCATTGGAGAAGAAAATGGCAACCCAGTCCAGTGTTCTTGCCTGGAGAATCCCAGGGACAGGGGAGCCTGATGGGCTGCCGTCTATGGGGTCACACAGAGTCGGACACGACTGAAGTGACTTAGCAGCAGCAGGGGAAGAAATGTCTCTGAGGCCAAGGGCCAGCTGCCTCCCAGTCAAGTTAACCTGCCTTCATTTACCTGACTGGGTGGTGCGGGGAGGTGGGGGGGCATCCCACCTGTGAGCCCAGCCCCAATCTGTCTTCCTCTCCGAAGTTACCTTCCTCAGCCCCCACCTGACAGGACACATGGGACCCCCTCTGCCCAGGGTCTTCCTGTCTGTGTTGACCAAACCTGGAAAGGCACTTAGCAAGACGCAAATGAGGAGCCATGGCCATCAAACAGCCAGGCTCCTGATGGTCCATGTGGCCAATCAAGTGTTACCACTAGCAGTCCCCAGAATTCAACCCAAAAGCCCACTGACCAAGGATTACTGGCCTCTGGGGCTGCTGATCTAGACTGGAGCCATTGTTCAAGATGCTCTGGTCAGAGGGCTGGTTGAATATCTGCCTCAGTGTGCCAGCTCCGACCACTGCCCACCTGGCAAAGTGCTTCACACAGGACAGGCATGGGGCAGGAAGGGGTTCCTGCCTCAGCTCCCCGTGGGAACGAGGCTTTGCAACCACCCTCCTCCTCCCGGTACTGACCCAGGAAGGGTGGCCTGAGCAACAGGAAGGATCCACTTCCTGCAGGAGCTTCCTGTACACAACCTCCTCTCTGCCTGGAAAGGCAGTGGGAAACAGGGCAGCGGATCCTTCAGCCAGACCCTTCGCCACTCCTCCTGGTGGCCCTGGGGCAACCGGTTTCCCAGCCCAAACATTTGGCTGATTGGTCAGGCACACATCTGCCCGCACTCCTCAGGTAACACAGGCAAGGAAGAGCCACACAAGGCAAAAGAGAGCAGGAAACAAAGGCTACAGCCCGGAATCCATGTGCAGAGCCCTGATGTGGTCCTTGGGATGGGTCCAGGCTCTGTGTCGCCTCACTAACCAGGTCCTCAGGCAAACCATCACCCCCAAGACCCACCCCTCCCACTGGGCCTATCAGTGGCCTGCCACCCCAGAGCTTCTAACCCGACACCCTGCAGAGCCCCCACTTGCCCC
Organism: Tragelaphus eurycerus; assembly: GCA_935064755.1. NCBI lineage: Eukaryota > Metazoa > Chordata > Mammalia > Artiodactyla > Bovidae > Tragelaphus > Tragelaphus eurycerus. The sequence goes on along the minus strand of CAKXYN010000002.1, from coordinate 19,290,779 downwards.
AGAGCTCAGTGCAACTGAGACAAGGTACAAGGAGCAGGAGGTGGAGGGGTGATCTGAGGCCCATGTGACCCCCATGCACAGAAAACAGCACAAGATAGCAGTTTAGGGCTCAGGATGTGGAACCGATATCTCCCAATCTCAGCTTGGCTGACCATCTTCCTGACTTTGCCCACATTGCTTAGCCTCCGTGAGCCTCAGTTTCTCCACCTGTAAATGGGGTTCATAATTCTCAGCCAATAAGGTAATGGACCTTATTAGGTGAAAGCCCCCACCTTGGTGAAAAGACCAAATTAAGTGCTGTGAATACACTTCTGGTAAGTGCCTGGCACATAGTAGGTTCTCAGTGAGGTCACGGGTGAGTCCCAAAGGCTAGGGATTGGGCAGACTGCCCACGCTTGCTCCTTCTCAAGATCCCTGGGAACTGACTCCTTATTGTGACAGAAAATGCTGTTACAATAAAAGACAGCAAAGGTCAGGAACTCAGGCACAAGACAACAGTTGCAGAAGTCAACCCCCACAGCCCAGCACCCCGCCGTTCCCAGGGCTGGGGAGACAGATGAGGCAGGGATGCACACCTTTCCACACACAGTCCCAGGTGCTGTTAACTCATCAGCCTGCGTTCAAACTGGAGATAAAATCACGGTGTTCTTCCCAAAGAAGCTGCCATTTGTATGACATCATGGAACCAGGGTCACGACAAGCTCTGTTCTTCCCAAGCTACTCTGGTCACCCTGGGGCCTTTCCATGCCCTCCCTTCAGTCTGTCTCCCAGAGCACCCTCCCTCCAGCCCCTGGGGGTGCTCTCACAATGAGCAAAAACACAGCCATGATCCAGCGGGGAAAGTTGGGATGTGGAACCCAGAAGGCAGGCAAACTGCCCCTGGCAGATTCCCTCTTCCACCAGCAAACTTTTCCCTAGTCCAGTAGACATCGGCCCCTCTCTCTTCCAAGACCCCCTCCTGGCTGACCCCTCTACTGTCCTCCGGCCCTGGGACTGGATGTCTGTTTAATCTCACTGAGGCTTTAGCAGGTGACAGAGGCCCAGAACAGGAAACTCACACCTCCTCCCTAAACCTCCACCCCTGTGTCCACTCTGGGCTTCACATTCAGGTTCCAAGGACAATAAGAAGCCTGGCCAAGGCCCTTCCTGAACACCCCCTCCCCTTTCCCAGCAGACACAGAAACTGTGTTCCATTTGGTTCAGTGAACAGCTATTGTGGAGTCCATGAGGGGGCTGTGGATATGCCCACAAGGAGCCACTGTCCCCTAGGGAGATGGCCATGGAAGCCCATAGAACAACCACTGGGAACAGAGAGCACAGAGGCCAGGGTCTTGGGGTGGAAAGGGCTGATGCAACTGATAGAAATCCAGGGGCCCCAGGCAAGCATGGCCCACAGGACAGGTTGAATGCAGCAGCCACCAGCACTGTGCCAGGCAGACTTCTAAGTGGGAAGTGGGGACGCTGGGCACAGGCCATCAGTGATTTCTGAGGAGGTGAATGGTGTACCTAGACACTTGATGCTGGGTGTGATCGCAGGAGATGAAAAATATCTCAGAAGCTTCTAGAAAGTGGGGCCCTCTGTGGTGGGGCCCCCACCACACGAGGTAGAAACCAGTGGAACTCAGTTTCTCTGGGGTCCGATGGTCCTGACTACCAATCCAGCCCTGGCTGGTGCTGTGAGGAAAACCCCCAAAATGACAACTCCACCCAGCCCAGACCGTGAAGAGAGGCAGGCACCCCAGGGCAGGGCACCAACCACATTCAGGAAGGGGAGTGGGTGTCGGTGGTTCCCAGAGAAATGACCACATTCAGAAGAGTGGGGGATGCACAACCTGGAGTGTTCAATTTGGGGCAGCCATTGTGGTTAGTGAGGGGAGTGAGGGGCTGGGAGGCTTGGAATGAACCTCAGAACTTGAGGAGCACAGGCGCTGTGGGCAGGGCAAAGGCGGGGCATGGGCAGGGACACTCACACGATGAACTCCGAGAGGTTGCACCACTTCCAGACCTCTATCTTCTTCATCTTTTCAGCGAAGGTCTTGCCACACTGGGGCAGCATGGCCATCATACGCTTCTCATTGCAGCCAGCCACCGGGGGAGACTCCCCTAGAGAGAAGAGTTGTGAGCATCACTAGGAAGGCTAGGTGCTGTCATGACCCTTGAAGGCTTGTGCTGATGCCCCTCAAGGTCTGCCCCCTGGGGTCTTCTTTCATCACCTTGGCCTCCATGTAACTCAAGAAGGTTGAAGCCAGTGCAGAAAGAGGAACCCACATTGAGGTGTCGCCAAGACAGCACCCAGAGGGGTCATACAAGTCCTCTAGTGAGGCATGGAAAGAAGCAGGCAAGGGAGGGCAGCATGCAGAGAGATGGGGGTCTTGGGAGTGGAGAGGCTGAGGGAAGGTGGGCTCCAGTGGGATCAAATATAGGAGAGGATTTCCCTGGTGGTCCAGTGGTAAAGAATCTACCTGCCAATGCAGGGGACATGGGTTCAATCTCTGGTCTGGGAAGATCCACATGTCATGGGGGCAAATAAGTCCATACACCACAACTCCTGAAGCCCAAGCACCTAGAGCCCATGGTCTGCAACAAGAGAAGCCGCTGCAATGAGAAGCCTGCGTGTCGCAACTAAGAGTAGCTCTCACTGTGCTCTGCAACTAGAGAAAGCCTGCATGAAGCAACAAAGATCCAATGTAGCCAAAAATAAATAAATAAAATATTTAAATAGAATAAATATATAGGAGAAAGTCACTGTGTCCTTGTAAAAGATGAAGTCTTCTCATATGGCACTAAAAATACAAACAAAAGAAAAATATGGAAATTGAACTATATCAAATTTTTAGACTTTTGTGCTTCAAAAGATACCACTGAAAGAGTGAAGACATCCCACAGAATGAAAGCAAATATATGAAAATCATATCTCTGATACAGGGTTTGTATCTAAAATACACAAAGAACTCTCAAGGCTATTAAACAAGAGTAATGACTCATTTAAAAATAGGCAAAAGGGGAATTCCCTGGTGGTCCAGTGGTTAGGACCCAGTGCTTTCCCTGCCAGGACCTGGATTCAATCCCTGGTTGGGGAACTAAGATCCCACAAGTCATGTGGCACAGCCAAGGTGGGGGGAGGGCGGGGTGGAAGGAATGAAAGGTTTGGAAAGTTCTTTTTCTATACATGAATTGATATAATATCACTTAGACTGTGATAAGTTAAAGATACATATTACAAATCCTAAAGCAACCATTACAGTAATCAAAAAATAATAATAATTACTGCCAATTAGTGAAGGGGAAGAAGAAGGAGAAATAAAAAAGTGGGAAAAAAATACAAAGTCTAAAAGAAGGCAGAAAAAGAGAGAGAAGGGGGGCATGAACTGATGGTACCATGGTAGATTTAAAACTAACCATTTCAATAAATTATCACATTGAAAGTAAATGGTCTTAGCACCTCAATAAAGAAATAAAAATTGTTAGGACTTTCTTGGTGGTCCAGTGGTTAAGACTCCAAGCTTTGACTGCAGGGGGCACAGGTCTGACCCCTAGTCAGGGAGCTAAGATCCACATGCCACATGCCATAGGGCATAGCCAAAATTCAAAAATCAAACAAGGATTATTAGATGAAATCAAAAATCCAATCACAGGCTATTTATATGTACCCTACCTTAAAATGACCCAAATAGATTCAGAGGAAAAGGTGGGGAACAATATGCCATGCTACCACCAATCAAAAGAGAGGTGGAGTGGCTGCATTAATATTGGACAAAGTATATTTCAGAGCCAAGAGTATCACCAGAGATGAGTCTTTCCATAATAATTAGAGACTCAATTCATTAACAGTAGTTGGGTGAAAGGGGAAGAAGTGACGCTGGAGGCTGGACCCAAAGGCAGACTAGTGCAGGTGTGCAGGCCTTCCCAGTTTATCTAAAGCCTAACAGAAGGCAGAGGTGGGTTTTCAAACTCCACACTCCCCCACTGAACCCACCCTGAGCCTCAGAACCTTCACATTGTGGGGTCCCAGGCAGGCAGCAGCCAAGCCAGAAGCTGACACCCCTCAAAGAGGAGCCTTGCCATTTCTGCAGGAGGAGGGTGCCCTTCTGAAGTTAAGCACAACCACCAGATGCCCAGCCCCACCCCTTTGGAGTCACTGGTTTGCTGTGTGACTCTGGACAGACCCTTCACCTTGCTGGGCCTGTGTCTCCTCCTTTATAAAAGACAGTGGTACTGATTCTGGGTGTTTTCACTAGTTCATACTCATGCATCTCTTTCAACTTGTCTCCATTTGGCCACAACTGCCCCACCCAAACACCACTCTGTCTGGACCCCCAGCCACCTAGCCCCCTTCCCAGGCTGCAGCAGGTCTGGATTATGTGCTCCCAGGCTGTCAATCCAGTTCTATTTTAACACAGCTCTCGATTCTGAAGTCCTTGATGGAAGCAATCTATTGTAATACAATTCTTCTGAAGGCAGAACAAAGCCATTCCCCTCTGAGGCTGGTGCAGACCACCATACCTGAGCCCACCTGGAGATCTCAGGGGCTAGGGGCCTCCCTCCCAGCCCCTCTCAGCACTGAGTCTCTCAGGATGACCACGTGAGGTGGAACAAAGGTGTCTGACTTGGCTGTACATACACACTCCCTGAGGCCACAGCCCTGGCCCATGGCAAGAGTGACTCTGAGATTGGGACCAAACATTCGTATTTGTTAAAAAAAAAAAAAACCCACCCCTGCGTGATTCCAATGTACTGCCAGAGCTGCAAACAAGTAGGGAAAGCTCACAATTATGTGCATACAGGCACGGAGATCTTGTGCAATGAAAATTCTGAGCCAGTAAGCCTCCAGCACCAAGATGCTAATCTCTGACAAGTTCCAGGTGCTGAGAGGCCCTGCCCACACTCTGCAGAGTTAAGAGACAGACAATGGGAGAGCTGAGGAGTCAGAGGTGGTTGAAAAGCCCCACATGTTCACCATGACTCTATTCTCAGCTCAGATGCACTCACTCTACTCTCTGAGCCTCAGTTTCCCCTTCTGGAAATGAACGCTGGCCTGGCTGCCCCTTGCCAGGATTCCCTCAGCTTCAGTACTGACCAATATCCACTGAGTGCCCTGTCCTAAGTGTGGTCCAACTCGCTGAGTCCCGCAACAGCCCAACAAGACAGGGTCGCTGTGACCACTTGCTCAGTAACAGGGTGGGGGGCCAAACCCACATGCAGCCCTGGCTCCAGGCCGTGCAGGCCTGGAGTTAGTGACTCTGGGGGGTACAGGGCCTCGGGCTGTGTGGAGGCAGCTGAGAAGGCCACCTGTGCTCCATTCCCCCGGAGCTGCCCTGTTGCACAGGCATTTTTTCCTTGCAGCTCATTGATAGGCACCCCAACACAGGCTCCAGTCCACTTAATGTCCTCCACATCCAGCTGTGTGCCCATACCTGGGTCTGGCTGATAGTCTCTGCAGGGTATTGTACATGGGTCTCCTGAGTGCCACCCTCCACCCATGGGCACAAGCCAGGCAGGTCTCATACTGTGGTTTGCCCCTACTGGTACTGCCACTCCTCCCAGGTGCAGCCCAACTAGACCGGGCCATCTAGACCCCCTGGACCACCATCAAAACCCAACTGGACCTGGATCCATGGACCTGGATGATCTGGACTTTAATCCTCTGGGCCTGGACCCCTGGACCTGGAACATCTGGACATCCTCAGCCTAACCCAGCCACCACCTGTCAGATCACTGAGACCCAGTTCAGTGCCTTCTCCTCCTCCATCTCATTCTCCTCCTTCTCCCTACACATCCTCCCTCTTGGAACTCCTTCCTCCTTCCTCATAGACCAGAATCTCCATATGTCCCAGGATCGCCACATACCAATATGGCAGGGGCCTGGCCAGAGCAGGTTGAGGATGTGTCATCAAGGACCACGTGACATCCTGAGGCGAGTTTCCTGGGATAACTTCTCCTGCCCGTGAGGGGAGTGGGCAGTGTGCTATGAGGATGCACAGGACAGGCACTATGGGACACCTGTCAAGTGACCTCCATGAGGGGATGGAGGGACAGTTACTAGAGCACCATTTCTGATGCACAGGCTTAAGGAACTCCCAGCAAAACCCAACAATCCATCCAGCATTATAAGACTGAGATAAAGTTTCTGGTACCAAAATGGGAGGTGGCGAGGTATCTGTCTAAAGTCCAACACTAAGGAGAGAAGAGAGATGTGGGGCTGGGCTCAGTGGTACCAAGACTGGGACTTGGAAGTAAAACTTTCTTCTTTGGTGAGCTTGAGGTTTGCCTGTGAGAAGGTAAGTGAGATTTACAAGTCCCTGGATGAAACACTTGGAAAGTCTTTAAATGCCAGAATTGACTGCCATTTCAAAGAAAAGAAGATAGAGGGTTTTGGAAAGTTCATGCTGTTTCTTCATTGAATTTTAGAGATCAAGTCCTGAGCCTTTGGAGTGGGAGCAAGTGACTCCAAGACCCTAGACTACCAGAGAATTAACCCTAGGAAGTATCAAATACTGAGAACTCACACAAAGGAAACCACTTGAATATAAGACCCACATCACCCAACCACTAGTAGCACCCAGTGCAGGATGCCTCAACTAAACAAACAAAGCAAAAATACAAACACACTTATCAGCAGACAGGATTACCACTTCACTCAGCCTTGCCCATCAGAGGAAAAAAAAACAAACAAAAACTCAGCACAAATTTCACCTTATACAAGCTCACACAAACCACTGGACCAACTTTGGGAGGGCAGAAACCAAAAGGAAGAAAGAATTTAACCTTGAAGCCTGGGAAAAGGATATCTCAAACACAATAATTTTTAAAAAAAAAAATAATGAAAAGGCAGAGAAATACTACACAAATGAAGGAACAAACTAGAAACACTGAAGTTCAAAAAAATTAAGAGGAAATAGGTAAACTCCCTGAAAAAGAATTCAGAATAATGATAGTAAAGATGATCAAAAACTTTGAAAACAAAATGGAGAAAATTCAAGAATCAATTAACAAAGATCTAGAAGAATTAAAGAATAAACACACAGAGACAAACAACACAATTACTGAAATTAAAAATACTCTAGAAGGAATTAATAGCAGAATATCTGAAGCAGAAGAACGAATCAGAGAGCTGGAAGATAAAATGGTGGAAATAACTTCTGAAGAGCAGAATAAAGTAAAAAGAATGAAAAGAACTGAGGCTAGTCTCAAAGACAACTGAGACAATATCAAAAGCACCAACATTCAAATTATAGGGGTCCCAGAAGAAAAAGAGAAAAAGAAAGGGTATAAGAAATTTTTTGAAAAAATTATAGTTGAAAATTTCCCCAACATGGAAAAGGAAATAGTCAATCAAGTCCAAGAGGCACAAAGAGTCCCATATAGGATAAACCCAAGGAGAAAAATGCCAAGACACATACTAATCAAGAGAACAAAGACTAAGCACAAAGAAAGAATATTAAAAGCAGCAAGGAAGAAGCAACAAGTAACATACAAGGGAAATCCCATATTCTTAACAGCTGATCTTTCAGCAGAAACTCTCCAAGCCAGAAGAGTATATTTAAGGTACTGAAAGGGAAAAATCTACAACCAAGATTACTGAACCTGGCAAGGATCTTATTTAAAATTGATGGAGAAATAAAAGCTTTTCAGACAAGCAAAAGTAAAGAGAATTCAGTACCACCAAACTAGCTTTATAACAAATGTTAATGGGACTTATATAGCCAAGAAATACAAGAGAAGAAAAAAAGATCTACAAAATCAATCCCAAACAATTAAGAAAATGACGATAGGAACACATATATCAATAATTACTTTAAATGTAAATGGATCAAATGCTCCAACCAAAAGGCACAGACTGGCTGAATGTATGCAAAAACAAGACCCATATATATGATGTCTACAAGAAACCCACTTCAGACCTAAAGACACATATAGACTGAAAGTGAAAGGATGGGAAAATATATTCCATGAAAATGGGAAGCAAATGAAAGCTGGAGTGGCAATCCTCATATCGGACAAAATAGACCTTAAAATAAAGAATATTACAAGAGATAAGGAAAGACACTACATAATGATCAAGGGATCAATCCAAGAGGAAGACATAACAATTGTAAATATCTATGCACCCAACATAGGAGCACCTCAATAAGAAAAACACCAACAGACATAAAAGGAGAAATTTACAGTAACACCATAATAGTAGGAGACTTTAACACCCCCACTCACACCAATGGACAAATCATCAAAAGAGAAAATTAATAAGGAAACACAAGTCTTAAATGATGCATTAGATGAGATGGATCTTATTGATATCTTCAGGACATTCCATCCAAATGCAGAAGAATACACCTTCTTCTCAAGTGCATGTGGAACATTCTCCAGGACAGACCACATCTTGGATCACAAATCAAACCTCAGTAAATTTAAGAAAATTGAAATCGTATCAAGCATCTTCTCTGACCACAACACTATGAGACTGGATATCAATTACAAGAAAAAAAAACTGTAAGAAACACAAACACATGGAGATTAAACAACACATTTCTAAATAACCAACAGGTTACTGAATAAATCAAAAGATAAATCAAAAAATCTCTAGAAATAAAATGAAAACATGACAACTCAAAACCTATGGCATGCAGCAAAAGCAGTTCTAAGAGGGAAGTTTATAGCAGTACAATCCTACCTCAAGAAACACAAAAAACATCGACTAGACAACCTAACTTTACACCTAAAACAACTGGAAAAAGAAGAACAAAAAAAACCCAAACTTAGTAGAAGGAAAGAAGTCATAAAGATCCGAGCAGAAATAAATGAAAAAGAAATGAAAGAAACAATAGTAAAGATTAATAAAACTAAAACCTGGCTCTTTGAGAAGATAAACAAAATTGACAAACCTTTAGCCAGATCCATCAAGAAAAAAAGAGAGAAGAATAAAATCAACAAAATTAGAAATGAAAAAGGAGAGGTTACAACAGACAATGCAGAAATACAAAGGATTATAAGAGATTATTATGAACAACTATATGACAATAAAATGGATAACCTGGAAGAAATAAACAGATTCTTAGAAAAGTTCAATCTTCCAAGACTGAACCAGGAAGAAATATAAATTATAAACAACCCAATTACAACCACTGAAATTGAAGCTGTGATCAAAAATCTCCCAAAAAACAAAAGCCCAGGACCAGATGGCTTCACAGGAGAATTCTATCAAACATTTAGAGAAGAGCTAATGCCTATCCTTGTAAAACTCTTTCAAAAAATTGCAGAGGAAGGAACACTTCCAAACTCATTCTATGAGGCCACCATCACCCTGATACCAAAACCAGACAAAGACAACACAAAAAAAGAAAACTACAGGCCAACATCACTGATGAATTTAGATGCAAAAATCCTCAACAAAATTTTAGCAAACAGAATTCAGCAACACATCAAAAAGCTCATACATCATGATCAAGTTGGGTTTATTCCAGGAATGCAAGGATTCTTCAGTATACGAAAATCAATCAATGTGATACACCATATTAACAAATTGAAAGATAAAAATCATATAATAATCTCAACAGATGCAGAAAAAACCTTTGACAAAATTCAGCACCCATTTATGATTAAAACTCTTCAAAAAAATGGCCATAGAAGGAATCTACCTCAACATAGTAAAGGCCATATATGATAAGCCTATAGCAAACATTCTCAATGGTGAAAAACTGAAAGCATTCCCCTAAGATCAGGAACAAGACAAGGTTGTCCACTTTCACCACTATTATTCAACATAGTTCTGGAAATCCTAGCTATAGCAGTCAGAGAAGAAAGAAAATTAAAAGGAATCCAGATTGGAAAAGAAGTAAACCTCTCACTGTTTGCAGATGACATGATACTGTACATAGAAAACCCTAAAGACAGTATCAGAAAATTATTAGAGCTAATCAGTGAATTTAGCAAAGTTACAGGATACAAAATCAATACACATAAATCACTTGCATTTCCATATACTAATAATGAAAAATCAGAAAGAGAAATTAAGGAATCAACCCCATTCACCACTGCAACAAAAATAATTAAATATCTAGGAATAAACTTACCTAAGGAGACAAAAGAACTGTACACAGAAAATTATGATACTAATGAAAGAAATCAAAGATGACATAAACAGATGGAGATATATTCCATGTTCCTGGGTAGGAAGAATCAATATTGTGAAAATGAATATACTACTAAATGCAATCTACCAGATTCAATGCAATCCTTATCAAATTACCAATGGCATTTTTCACAGAAATAGAACAAAAATTTCACAATTCACATGGAAACACAAAAGATCCCAAATAGCCAAAGCAGTCTTGAGAAAGAAGAATGGAGCTGGAGGAATCAAACTTCCTGACTTCAATTTATACTACAAAGCTACAGTCATCAAGACAGTATGGTACTGGCACAAAAACAGAAATATAGATCAATGGAACAAGATAGAAGGCCCAGAGATAAACCCATGCACCTATGGGTACCTTATTGTTGACAAAGGAGACAAGAATATACAATGGGGCAAAGACAGCCTCTTCAATAAATGGTGCTGGGAAAACTGGACAGCTACATGTAAAAGAATGAAATTAGAACACTTCCTAACACCACACACAAAGATAAACTCAAAATGGATTAAAGACTTAAATGTAAGACCAGAATCTATAAAACTCTTAAAGGAAAACATAGGCAGAGCACTTGATGACATAAATCAAAGCAAGATCCTCTATGACCCACATCCTAGAGTAATGGAAATAAAAACAAAAACAAACAAGTGGGACCTGATTAAATTTAAAAAGCTTTTGCACAGCAAAGGAAACTATAAGAAAGGTGAAAAGACAACCCTTTTCTATATAATGGGTTCTAGTTTCATCCACCTCATCAGAACTGACTCAAATGCGTTCCTTTTTATGGTTGGGTAATATTCCATTGTGTATATGTACCACAACTTCTTTATCCATTCATCTGTTGATGGACATCTAGGTTGCATCTAGGTTGAAAATAATAGCAAATGAAACAATTGACAAAGGATTAATTTCCAAAATATGCAAGCCGCTCATACAACTCAATGCCAGAAAAACAAACAACCCAATCAAAGAGTGGGGAAAAGACCTAAATAGACATTTATCCAAAGAAGACATACAGATGGCTAACACATGAAAAGATGGTCAACATTGCTCATTATTAGAGAAATGCAAATCAAAACTACAATGAGATATCACCTCACACCAGGCAGGATGGCCCTCATCAAAAAGTCTACAAACAATAAATGCTGGAGAGGGTGTGGAGAAAAGGGAACACTCTTGCACTGTTGGTGGAATGTAAATTGATACAGCCACTATAGAAGACAGTATGGAGATTCCTTAAAAAAAATTAGGAATAAAATCACTGTATGACCCAGCAATCCCTGAGGAAACCAAAACTGAAGAAGACACATGTATCCCATTGTTCACTGCAGCACTGTTTACAATAGCTACAACTTGGAAGCAGCCTAGATGTCCATCAACAGATTAATGGATAAAGAAGTTGTGGTACATATACACAATGGAATATTACTCAACCATAAAAAGGAATGCATTTGAGTCAGTTCTGATGAGGTGGATGAAACTAGAACCCATTATATAGAGTGAAGTGAGTCAGAAAGAGAAAGATAAATATCATATTCTAACACATATATACGGGATCTAGACGAATGGTACTGAGGAACTTATTTACAGGGCAGCAGTGGAGAAACAGACATAGAGAATAGACTTATGGGCATGGGGAGAGGGGAGGAGAGGGTATGGAAAGAGTAACATGGAAACTTACATTACCATATGTAAAATAGATAGCCAACGGGAATTTGCTGTGTGTCTCAGGAAACTCAAACAGGGGCTCCGTTATCAACCTAGAGCAGTGGGATGGGAAAGGAGATGGGAGGGAGGTTCAAAAGGAAGAGGATATATGTATACCTATGGCTGATTCATGTTTGACAGAAAACAAAATTCTATAAAGCAATTATCCTTCAGTAAAACAATAAATTAAAAAGAAAAACAAAAAAGAGAGAGGTAAAGATGCAGATTCCTGACAACACCAAGAAGGTAGATGGCTGCCACCCACTCAGCTTACCAGCTGCATTAGTATAGGTCTCAGGAATTAGCTTGGAATAGAAAACCATTTCAGCGGTTCCATCAGAGAAACAAAGAAAAGGCAGGACTGTTTTCTTTTGTCGAGGGGCCTTTCAGACTCTGGGAAATGATAAACAGCTAAACAGATGCATTTCCGAGAGAAAAGGCTTTTACAGCCAGTCATTTGGAATGAAACACAGGAGCTCATTCTCCCCCGGTGCAAACAAGCAGCAAGCAGATCGTGGCCTCGGTGGGCTCAGCAGTGACGGGCCATGGCCAGCATGGCTCTGGGACACTGTGGTGTCTGGAAGGTTCTGCCCTCAGCCCTTGTGGTCTGGCGAGTTCCTCCCCATCCTGGACCTCAATTTCCATATAGTGACGTCAGAGGACCTCCAAGGCACCTCTGAGCCAAGCACCACCTTGCAATCACTGGGGTACCTGATACCCAGCACTGCACCTGGGCCCACTTGAGTGCACAGAATCCAATGCAACAGGAGGCGGCTCGACGGCAGGACATTACTCCCACCAGTGACAGTGCCATGTTTATACACAGGCACACTGGCACAGGCACTCTGTCTGGTGGTGCTGTAAGTGAGCCCCTGGGAGCCACAGGCGCTAGCCAACTCCAGTGTTCACAGAATGTGTGCCAGGCACTGTCCGGAGCTTCCCATGCATGCAATCCTTCACTCCACACCCCTAGGTCCCCACACAGGATTACGGGAACTGAACCGACTGAATCCAACTGGCAGTCACATGCATGCGTGTGTGCTCAGTCGCTTCAGTGTGTCTGACTCTTTGGTATCCCATGGACTGCAGCCCTCCAGGCTCCTCTGTCCACAGGATTTCCCAGGCAAGGATACTGGAGTGGGTTGCCATGCCCTCCTCCAGGGGATCTTCCCAACCCAGAGATCGAACTCACGTCTCCTGTAGCTCCTGCACTGCAGGCAGATTCTTTACTGCTAAGACTGCCAACTGGCAGTCACAACAGCCCTTTCTAGGTTGCTAGAGTGGGAAAAGCTGAGACTAAGCACCATTAAATGTTTTATGATCATGGGGATCAACTGCTGCAAAGAGAGAGGCACCCCAGGAGCAATATCCAAACCCAACGGTTTGGTCAAGAGCAAGCCATGAAACTGAGCCAGTAGGCCTTGGGTTAATTAGTAGAACTTCAAGCCAAAAGGAAAAAAAAAAAAGGTGAGGGGCAGGGAAAGGCTTTTTAAATGCAAGTAAGTTTAGGACCCCATGGACCGGCGAGCCATGGCCCGCCAGGCTCCTCTGTCCATGAAATTCTCCAGACAAGAATACTGGAGTGGGTTGCCATTCTCTTCTCCAGGGGATCTTCCCAATCCAGGGATTGAACCCAGGTCTCCTGCACTTCAGGCAGACTCCTTACTGTCTGAGCCACCAGGAAGCCACATCATAATTGTGTCTTTATCTTTGGATAATATTACCAAAATTAATCTATAAATTACCAAAATTAATCTATGATCTCTATTTAACTGTCTTAAAGAAAAGTGAGCACTTACAAATCAAACATTTCTAAATATAACAAAAAACTAACCAAAATGCAAGGAGATCTAACCAGTCCATTCTGAAGGAGATCAACCCTGGGATTTCTTTGGAAGGAATGATGCTAAGGCTGAAACTCCAGTACTTTGGCCACCTCATGCGAAGAGTTGACTCATTGGAAAAGACCCTGATGCTGGGAGGGATTAGGGGCAAGACGAGAAGGGGATGACAGAGGATGAGATGGCTGGATGGCATCACTGACTCGATGGATGTGAGTCTGAGTGACCTCCAGGAGTTGGTGATGGACAGGGAGGCCTGGCGTGCTGCGATTCACGGGGTCACAAAGAGTCGGACACGACTGAGCGACTGAACTGAACTGAACCAAAATGAATTTCAGGTTCATGCGCTCTGCAGAATATTAAGTATTAAATTAATATCCAGTATTAAGATTTGTTAATTAATACAGATATGTCTTCAGAGTCATCAGTACTACATATGATACTTCTCTTGTACGAAGATTTACTGAAAGTCAGTAAATTCATGTTATATCTATTGAAAAAATTATCAACAAAAAACTTATTTGCCATGATGATATTGTCATAAGTAGTAAAATACAGAAAAATGATATAGAAGTTTTTAGATGAACTCTTTAGAAATGACTATGTTTTAATTTTTTTAGATTCTCAGTAACTTGAAACTTAAGTTTTGCTAAATTAAGTTAAATGATAAAAATTTATTGAAGGTCTAAGTCATTTTTTTAAGATAAAATACTGGAACATTGATTGTTATACAAGTCTAGCAATCTTTTGTCTTCTTAGGAGAGAAAAAACTAAAGATGTTTGTATCACTTTAAAGAGAGAAATTATGCTATAAAATGTATGTTTTTAGAAGTTATAGAACATGTTTATAAGTTTGTCAATTAGAAAATGTTAGTATAACAAACAGTTCAATTACTTGCCTTTTGGTTTTTGCTAAAGATTAGGGTTTTTAAGGATCAAAATTATAATAAATATGTAATTAAAACTACTAAAAATAATAGTCAGTAGCGTCCAACTCTGTGCGACCCCATGGACTGTAGCCTGCCAGGCTCCTCCGTCCATGGAATTCTTCAGGCAAGAACACTAAAGTTAGGTAGCCAGTGGCTAAAGACTCCACACTCCCAATGCAGGGGGCCCAAGGTTCAAACCCTGGTCAAGAAACTAGATCCCATATGCTGCAAAAAATAAGCATGTGCAAGCTGAAACAAAGATCCCGCATGCCACAACTAAGAGTTTGCATGCCTGACGAAGATCAAAGATCAAAGACCCTGTGTCGCAACTAAGACCTGGCACAGCTAAATAAATATTTAAAAAAAAAAAAAAGAATGGAGATAGTTTTGTTAAAGAAAAAAGAAAAACAAATTTGCCCTAGAGCTCATCGTTTCTAGATGGGGAAAGGATAAGGGACAAACTTATGTGAATACAGAAGTCGTGGAGGTTTATGTAAAAGGAATCTTAAAAGTTTTATGCATGGTTTGAATAAGATTAGATTGAAGTTAATAAAATAAATGAATTTTATTATCAAAAGTAAACTAATACAAGACTGGAGTTTGGTTTTCTCACTCTGTTAAAAGAGCAATGTTTCCTGCAATATTGAGCTGTTTTTGATGAGAGATTTTAGGTTTCCTTCTCCAGCTGAGTTCTCCAAATGGCCCCTGAAGCATTTCTGAAAGAAATATTAAACTAATCAGGATTATCCAGTTTATTAAACTTCATGGAGAGCATTAAATGAAAAATTGACCTAGTGAAGTTGTCAGAGTATAACTAACTACTCATGACATGTATCACTGCTTGCTTTAAGTCTACTGCCTGAAATGCATGTACAACATTTGTGTGACAAGTGGATATAGCTGATAAGATGAGTAACCTATAAAGGGCTTCCCAAGTGGCAGAGTGGAGTGGCAAAGAACACTCTGTCAATGGAGAAGACATAAAAGACATGGGTTCAATCCCTGGGTGGGAAGATCCCCTGGAGTAGAGCACAGCAACCCACACCAGTATTCTTGCCTGGAGAATCCCATGGACAGAGAGCCTGGCAGGCAACAGTCCATAGGCTTGCAAAGAGTCAGACATGACTGAGGCAACTTAACACACACACATAACCTATAAACTGGTTCCAAATAGGAAAAGGAGTTCATCAAGGCTGTATATTGTCACCCCGTTTATTTAATTTATATGCAGAGTACATCATGAGAAATGCTGGACTGGAAGAAACACAAATTGGAATCAAGATTGCTGGGAGAAATATCAATAACCTCAGATATGCAGATGACACTACCCTTATGGCAGAAAGTGAAGAGGAACTAAAAAGCCTCTTGATGAAAGTGAAAGTGGAGAGTGAAAAGGTTGGCTTAAAGCTCAACATTCAGAAAACGAAGATCATGGCATCTGGTCCCATCACTTCATGGGAAATAGATGGGGAAACAGTGGAAACAGTGTCAGACTTTCTTTTTCTGGGCTCCAAAATCACTGCAGATGGTGACTGCAGCCATGAAATTAAAAGACGCTTACTCCTTGGAAGGAAAGTTATGACCAACCTAGATAGCATATTCAAAAGCAGAGACATTACCTTGCCAACAAAGGTTCGTCTAGTTAAGGCTGTGGTTTTTCCTGTGGTCATGTATGGATGTGAGAGTTGGACTGTGAAGAAGGCTGAGTGCCAAAGAATTGATGCTTTTGAACTGTGGTGTTGGAGAAGACTCTTGAGAGTCCCTTGGACTGCAAGGAGATCCAACCAGTCCATTCTGAAGGAGATCAGCCCTGGGATTTCTTTGGAAGGAATGATGCTAAAGCTGAAACTCCAGTACTTTGGCCACCTCATGCGAAGAGTTGACTCATTGGAGAAGACTCTGATGCTGGGAGGGATTGGGGGCAAGAGGAGAAGGGGACGACAGAGAATGAGATGGCTGGATGGCATCACTGACTCGATGGACGTGAGTCTGAGTGACGTCCGGGAGTTGGTGATGGACAGGGAGGCCTGGCGCGCGCTGCGATTCATGGGGTCGCAAAGAGTCGGACACGACTGAGCGACTGATTTGATCTGATAACCTATAAAAGGTCTCACTGTCAACATACCTTTGTAGTCCTTTGTTATGTCTGATTAGTTTTCCTCCAACATGGATAACTAGGCTTTACATATAAATGAAAAAAAAACTGAAAATAAATTTTCATTTATATTAAAAAAATAACTACATTTCATATAAATGAAAAGTAGGACTAGCACCAAGGAAGAGGACAGACCCAGAGCAAGCAGCAAACATGATCAAGAGACAAATATTTTTCTCATCAATGCTTTCTACTGAAAGACTTGCGATCAAAAGGGGAAATGATAGAAGAAATTTTCACATATTGAGGTAAGTGAAAGTCATTCTGATTTATATGATGTAACTCAAATTTTATGCTAATTTAAAAGAGCTTGTTTGTGGCCTATTTAACACACATTGTAGGGCTTCCCTGGTGGTCCAGTGGCTAAGACCCCATGCTCCCAATGCAAGGGACCTAGGTTCCATCCCTTGTCAGGGAACTAGATCCCCCAAGTCGCAACTAAAGTTCACATGCCACAACTAAAAGACTGCATGCTGCAACTAAGACCCAGCACAGCTGAATAAATAAATAAAAGAAATAAATATTTTTGAAAGAATTGATGACTGAAAGGTCGTAGACGTAGAGTGACAAAAATAGCAGTTAGGCCTACAGCAGTCTCAGACTCTTTAGCTCCTCCCTGAAGAACTTAGATAACACTATCCAATACATATTCCTGAGTTGTCTTACAGAATCTAAAACCACCAGGGAGAAAGAGCTAACTGTCTGATATCAAACTGCAGCCATAATACAAGCTGCTCCAATTTGAGCAGTGCTATTCTGCACATAGCCCCCACCTGCACATCCTTGAAGCTTTCCGTTAAAAGCTCTTGCCCTGGGACTTCCCTGGCAGTCCAGTGGTTAAGACCTTGCCTTCCAGGGCAGGGGGTACGGGTTGGGTCCCTGGTCAGGGAACTAAGATCCCACATGCCTTGAAGCCAAAAACCAGAATGTAAAACAGAAGCAATACTGTAACAAATTCAATCAGTTCAGTTTAGTCACTAAGTTGTATCCAACTCTTTGTGACTCCATGGACTGCAGCACGCCAGGCTTCCCTGTCCATCACCAACTCTCAGAGCTTGCTCAAACTCACGTCCATAGAGTCGGTGATGCCATCCAACCATCTCATCCTCTGTCATCCCCTTCTCCTGCCTTCAATCTTTCCCAGCATCAGGGTCTTTTCTAATGAGTCAGCTCGTCACATCAGGTGGCCAAAGTACTGGAACTTCAGCTTCAGCATCAGTCCTTCCAATGAATATTCAGGACTGATTTTCTTTAGGATTGACTGGTTTGATCTCCTTGCAGTCCAAGGGACTCTCAAGAGTCTTCTCCAACACCACAGTTCAAAAGTCTCAGTTCTTCTGCACTCAGCTTTCTTTATGGTCCAACTCTCACATTCATACAAGACTACTGGAAAAACCATAGCTTTGACTAGATGGACCTTTGGGGGCAAAGTAATGTTTCTGCTTTTTAATATGCTATCTAGGTTGGTCAACAAATTCAATAAAGACTTTTTAAATGGTCCACATTAAAAAAAAAAAAACATAAAATTATTCTAAAAAAATTATAAAAGCTCTTGCCCTCTGGTTGGCAACTTGGAGTTGATTTGGGTGGTCAGCCATCTTCCTAGGTTGCTGGCTTCCTGAATAAAGCATTTTCCCCCCACTAACCCTTGTGTCTTGAAGACTGATTTTTGAGCACTGAGCAGTCAAACCTGAGTGCAATTTCAGCCCCGGTCAGTAACAGGCACAGAGGCAGAGCCCCAGCTGAGTGGACTTCTGCTGGACCTCATGACCCCAGGCCCTGCACAGCAGCACCTGCTTCTGAATTAGGGTTTGTAATTCTCAAAGCACCTTCCCTGATGGGTCCTTCAGAGCCTGTCCTCAATGGAACCTGATGATCACTACGAACAGCCCCCTTGCTAGCCCAGCTCCCTGTACCCACTTTGTACCACCCAGAGACACTTCAGCGATGGCAGGGTGTCAGCATCCAGAGCAGCCCTGGCACCCTCCTTCAAGATGCAGCTGCCTCCAGGGCTGATGTGGCCCCCGTCCTATGTATGACACAGCAGTGTGAGCACATGAGCAGGTCTGCCTCTTGCCGGGAGCCGGCTTGGATCAGCGTTCCGCCCATGACAAAGGTCATGAGGAAGGAGGCTCAGCGATACGCAAATGCGAGATCAAGCCTCAGGAGCCCCTTGGAAATTCTCGAGTATCTACCCCAAAAAACCAGAGTCTGCCTACTTTCTGCTTTGTGTTCTCACCTATACCTCTGACTTTACGGGAGGCTGTCCCCCACTACCTCTCTGAAAAAAGAGTTAACTTACAGCTCCAGTTAATAAAAATTCCTGGGCGTGACAGGAGTCTTTTAACCTACAAACTCCTCTGAAGGTTCTCTAGCCCACCTGACAGGCTTGTCCGGCCACATGTGATTACAGCCTCCCAACAAACTAGATAGCATATTCAAAAGGAGAGACATTACTTTACCAACAAAGGTTCGCCTAGTCAAGGCTATGGTCTTTCCTGTGGTCATGTATGGATGTGAGAGTTGGACTGTGAAGAAGGCTGAGCGCCGAAGAATTGATGCTTTTGAACTATGTTGTTGGAGAAGACTCTTGAGAGTCCCTTGGACTGCAAGGAGATTCAACCAGTCCATTCTGAAGGAGATCAATCCTGGAATTTCTTTGGAAGGAATGATGCTAAAGCTGAAACTCCAGTATTTTGGCCACCTCATGCGAAGAGTTGACTCCTTGGAGAAGACTCTGATGCTGGGAGGGATTGAGGGCAGGAGGAGAAGGGGACGACAGAGGATGAGATGGCTGGATGGCATCACTGACTTGATGGGTGTGAGTCTGAGTGACCTCCGGGAGCTGGTGATGGACAGGGAGGCCTGGCGTGCTGCAGTTCATGGGGTCGCAAAGAGTCGGACACAACTGAGCGACTGATCTTATCTGATCTGAACAGTGGGAAGCACGAGATGCTTTTAACCTTCGAAAAACAGGTTCTTTAGAGAAGTTAGAAAACTAATAGTGGGCTGATTAGAAATTGTATTGGTGAAGGGTTTTTCACTTGTTGGGCCAATGTTTGCTGCTAAGTCTCCATGTCCCTTACCTACTGTGTCCTTGGCAGTGTATTGATTGATATAATTGGTTTCAGATCAGATCAGATCAGTTGCTCAGTCGTGTCCGACTCTTTGCGACCCCATGAACTGCAGCACGCCAGGCCTCCCTGTCCATCACCAACACCCGGAGGTCACTGAGACTCACATCCATCGAGTCAGTGATGCCATCCAGCCATCTCATCCTCTGTCGTCCCCTTCTCCTCCTGCCCCCAATCCCTCCCAGCATCAGAGTCTTCTCCAATGAGTCAACTCTTCGCATGAGGTGGCCAAAATACTGGAGTTTCAGCTTTAGCATCATTCCTTCCAAAGAAATCCCAGGGTTGATCTCCTTCAGAATGGACTGGTTGGATCTCCTTGCAGTCCAAGGGACTCTCAAGAGTCTTCTCCAACACCACAGTTCAAAAGCATCAATTCTTCGGCGCTCAGCCTTCTTCACAGTCCAGCTCTCACATCCATACATGACCACAGGAAAGACCATAGCCTTGACTAGGCGAACCTTTGTTGGCAAAGTGATGTCTCTGCTTTTGAATATGCTATCTAGGTTGGTCATAACTTTCCTTCCAAGGAGTAAGAATCCTTAATTTCATGGCTGCAGTCACCATCTGTAGTGATTTTGGAGCCCAGAAAAAGAAAGTCTGACACTGTTTCCACTGTTTTTCCATCTATTTCCCATGAAGTGATGGGACCAGATGCCATGATCTTCGTTTTCTGAATGTTGAGCTTTAAGCCAACCTTTTCACTCTCCACTTTCACTTTCATCAAGAGGCTTTTTAGTTCCTCTTCACTTTCTGCCATAAGGGTGGTATCATCTGCATATCTGAGGTTATTGATATTTCTCCCAGCAATCTTGATTCCAATTTGTGTTTCTTCCAGTCCAGCATTTCTCATGATGTACTCTGCATATAAGTTAAATAAACATGGTGACAATATACAGCCTTGACGTACTCCTTTTCCTATTTGGAACAGGTCTGTTGTTCCATGACCAGTTCTAACTGTTGCTTCCTGATCTGCATACAGATTTCTCAAGAGGCAGGTCAGGTGGTCTGGTATTCCCATCTCTTTCAGAATTTTCCACAGTTTATTGTGATCTACACAGTCAAAGGCTTTGGCATAGTCAATAAAGCAGAAATAGATGTTTTTCTGGAACTCTCTTGCTTTTTACATGATCCAGCAGATGTTGGCAATTTGATCTCTGGTTCCTCTGCCTTTTCTAAAACCAGCTTGAACATCAGGAAGTTCACGGTTCACATATTGCTGAAGCCTGGCTTGGAGAATTTTGAGCATTACTTTACTAGCGTGTGAGATGAGTGCAGTTGTGCGGTAGTTTGAGCACTCTTTGGCATTGCCTTTCTTTGGGATTGGGATGAAAACTGACCTTTTCCAATCTTGTGGCCACTGCTGAGTTTTCCAAATTTGCTGGCATATTGAGTGTAGCACTTTCACAGCATCATCTTTCAGGATTTGGAATAGCTCCACTGGAATTTCATCACCTCCACTAGCTTTGTTCCTAGTGATGCTTTCTAAGGACCACCTGACTTCACATTCCAGGATGTCTGGCTCTAGGTCAGTGATCACACCATCGTGATTATCTGGGTCGTGAAGCTCTTTTTTGTACAGTTCTTCTGTGTATTCTTGCCACCTCTTCTTAATATCTTCTGCTTCCGTTAGGTCCATACCGTTTCTGTCCTTTATCGAGCCCATTTTTGCAGGAAATGTTCCTTTGGTATCTCTGATTTTCTTGAAGAGATCCTTAGTCTTTCCCATTCTGTTGTTTTCCTCTATTTCTTTGCATTGATCGCTGAAAAAGGCTTTCTTATCTCTTCTTGCTATTCTTTGGAACTCTGCATTCAGATGTTTATATCTTTCCTTTTCTCCTTTGCTTTTCGCTTCTCTTCTTTTCACAGCTATTTGCAAGGCCTCCCCAGACAGCCATTTTGCTTTTTTGCATTTCTTTTCCATGGGGATGGTCTTGATCCCTGTCTCCTGTACAATGCCACGAACCTCATTCCATAGTTCATCAGGCACTCTATCTATCAGATCTAGGCCCTTAAATCTATTTCTCACTTCCACTGTATAATTATAATTATAATTGGTTTATAGAAATGTAATTAGTAGCCTCAATGTTTGTAACTTTGGACCCTTGAGTTAATTCTTTTCTTGATTGAGCCCACCTCACCTTTTGCCCTATAGGAATGCAACCTTATCTAATGCTTTCGGAGGGTGGTGCCTGACTTTAGAATAATCACCTTTAGAGAAAATAAGTTCCTTAAAATGTTAATAGGCCTCCGGGCCAGAAGATGATGTAATTCACCTACACTTTTTCGTATGATAGGTTTGAAAGCCTGGCTCAGGGACTGCTGTCCCTGCATGACTCCACCCCTTCCCCCATTATCCTCTATGCATAACTTAAGGTATTAAAAACTACTTTGAAAAATAAAGTGTGGGGCCTTGTTCACCAAAGCTTGGTCTCCCCATGTCGTTCTTTCTCTTACCTTCTGGCTGAATTATTCAGCCTCCTCTCTCCACTAAATGTTCTCACTGAGCTATCCTCATTCTATTATCTAATTAAAACTATTGTATCCTGATCCTCACCGACTCCGGTCTACACCTCGAACTCCCTGGATCAGCCGGGGCCGGACCTCGGCAGCCTCTCTGTGCATCTATTTGACTCAATCAGGAGTCAGTTCCTGAGGTCCTCACTCTGATGAGGCCAGAACTGGACTGCGTCTGCTGAGGAGCTGACCTGGACCCTGACCCTGGCTGGGGAGCCTGAGCCCAGGTTCCATGGGCGAGGGACACCGGGTCCAATAAGACAAGATGAGGTAGCTCCCAGAACCACACCAACATGAGCCTAAGGCTATTAACATGGAAGGTTTCTCCACAGGGCCTGCCTTTGGTCCTTCTCAATTCCAGGCTGTAGGTGGGCGAGGAGAGCCTCAGTTTCCATCATAATGAATCACTCTTCAAAATCTCCATCCATACGTAGAGAACGGACTTGTGTACACAGCAGGGGAAGAAGAGGGTAGGACGAATTGAGAAAGTAGCGCTGACATATATCCACTACCATGTGTAAACAGTAATAAGTAGGAAGCTGCAGTATTACAGAGAGAGCCCAGCCTGGTGCTCTGTGATGACCTAGAGGGGTTGCATGGGAGTGGGGAGAGGGAGGGGATATATATGTAATTATGATGGATTCGCGTTGTTGTATGGCAAAAACCAGCACATTTTAAAGTAACTATCTTCCAGTTAAAAAGTTAAAATTAAAAAATCTTCATTCAAGGGCTTTGCATTTGAAGCTTGCTGAAATCCTGTATCAGTGTGCTCCTGATCTCCTGACTTCTGGAAGCCACCAATCACTCTTTCCTCTAACACAAAAATCCAGCTAACCCTAGGGCTCTAACCCCTGAACATTAAATGAAGTCATACTTTATCCACCCCAGACATCACCAGTGGAAAGATAACCTGGAGTTCAAGATGCCAATGGCCCTAAGCAGCTTTTTCCAAATTCCAGGTCATCAAAGCTGACAGTGGCAATGCAAACAAGCCCAATTTTACATCTTACAGTCAGGGAAACTGAGGCCAGTGAGAACAAGGGAGCATCCCCAAAGACCCAGGGGACTGCGGACTCCCAGGCCAGGGCTTCCCCTTCTCAGAGCTGGCCAGGCTCAGGAAGGCTCTCCCACGGAAGCCCTCCCCAAACACGGATACCCTACCACTGGTTCTTGGATGATTTCCTTAGAAGGGTTTTTCAAAACAAGCATTTCAATCAATCCATTCCCAGTTTGTGAGCAATGTGTCTTCCCAGGAGTCCCGTGTTTTCTCGCTGGAGAAGGGATCTGGGAGGGGAAACCTCAGAAAGCCGCCCTCTGTCCTCTCCAGCCAGTTGCTCCAGACACAGGCATACACACTCACACTGAAACACTGTCCTCGGAGGACAGACACAACAGGGAAGATCTAGCACTTCCACTTCTGGTTTCCTCTCATCCACATCCCTGCGCTGGCTGTGCACTCAGGAGCCCCGGACGTGGAGCACACTACCTCACAGGGAGGAGGGAGATGGACACGCCCGCCAGTCCCCAGCCCCAGAACAGCGAGGCCGGAGACCTCGCAGCAGGGAGGAGCGGGCTCTGGCCGAGCCGCTGCGGAAGCACAGCCTGCAGGAGACCCTTCGCCTTCCTTCCAAGCCCGGCCCATCACCATCAGCTGGAGCATCCTGGGGATCGCGCCTCCAGAGCCCGGCGCGCCGGGCTGGCCCAGGTCGGTGCTGAGGAGGAGCAGCAGCCAGGTGCAGAGGCAGGATGCCAAAGGCCGCGCGGATGGATCCCACGACCCCCGAGGAGGTTGGGGCGCCCCGGCGCCGGACCCAGCGTCCCCTTACCGCAGAGCAGCAGCAGCAGCAGCAGTAGTGGAAAAAAGTAGGGGGCGCCGCAGGGCTCTTGTCCCCATGGCTGGCCAGCTGTCGCGCGCAGTCCAGCTGTGACGCACAGTCCAGCTGCGGCGCGCGGTGCAGCTGCGTCCCCGCTGGGGACGCCCGGGACGGAGCCCAGGCCGGGGAGGGGCCGCAAAGAGCCCGCCCCCAGGAGGTGCCTGACCCTAGGCTGTGCTCTCCGCCCTCTGGGATGCGCCTCCCTCCCCGCAACAGGTGCCCTCGATCAGGTCACGCTCCCCCAGGACGTGCTGCCCCTCAGGACGCTCCCATCCCTATGACAAGCCCCCCAAGGACCCCTAGGCACGTCCTACCCCCCAGGACGTGCCTCCCCTCACTGACCGGTCCTTCCCCCAGGATGCATCCCCTCCCCAGCGCATGTCCCCTTCCTTCTGCCCTAAGGGTGTGGTCCTAGAAGACCTGGTGTCCAGCTGGGCTGGGGAGCAGGCTGGGGGGTGGGTGGGAGCCTGGCCGGGAGTGGGGGGCACCTATCAGGTGCACCCACCCTCAACCCAGCCCACAAAGGAGTCCGGGAAGGTGTCTGGAGAAAGATAGCTGTGTGGCTGCATGCCATGGGAGACCTGGGAGGGAGCAAGTGGGCGCAGGGGGAAACCCCCTGGGGAGAAAGCTGGGTGTGAGTCGGGGCACCTCTGTGAGGGGATGAGAAGTGGGGACTTCAGGGTAGAACTCCGAGTACTTATGGGCCTCAGGCCCTAGGACCCCTTCCTGGGGCCTTCCCTCTGCCAAGAACCTTTACACCCCTCTGAACCAGAGAGGGTGGGGCATGCACACACCTACACTGACACACACACACCCCACTGCCCATGGCTAGAACTGAGTCCTCAGGCCCCGGTCCTTACCCTGTGCCCTCTGGAGGCCTCAGGGGACAAAATGAGGGTCAGGAGAGTGACTGGGTACCCCTCAGGGCCTGACTTCGTGAAGTGTTATGGGCTCCCAGGGGAAGAAGCAAGGGCCTCACGGTACTTCAACCACAGCTGACCTCCCTTGGTTTGGTCACCTCTGTCCCCCTCAGCCCCTAGCACAGACCCTGGCCCCATGGATGCCCAGTCACATTGTCACTGATGAAGAACCCCTGCCCTTTGAGGCCCATAGTCCACCACCGCCCCACCAGCCGGCCTTATCTCAGGGCTCAGGAAAGCAGCACTAGGAAGGTCTAGGGATTAATTACTCTCAACCTGGGCCTTTCCCACGTCAGAGGAATGGAACAAGTGGGCTCCCCCACCTGGACAAGACCTCTGCCCTCTGAGCAGTACGAGGCAGGTAATGAGCCTGCCCCAAAAACAGATGGTGCTGGACAATTCTAGTATAGGCATCCAAAACAGAGGAGCCAAACTGACCTTTCCTGCATTATCAGTTCAGTTCAGTCGCTCAGTCGTGTCTGACTCTGTGCGACCCCATGAATCACAGCACGCCAGGCCTCCCTGTCCATCACCAACTCCCGGAGTTCACTCAGACTCACGTCCATCAAATCAGTGATGCCATCCAGCCATCTCATCCTCTGTTGTCCCCCTCTCTTCCTGCCCCCAGTCCCTCCCAGCATCAAGGTCTTTTCCAGTGAGTCAACCCTTCAGCCCTCTTAATAAGGGACCAAAGTTTTCTGTTCTTTTTCTGATTAGAACCAGAATTATTTCAAGGGAGACTTAAAGCTAATTAAAACTGACCACCCTTCCTGCTTGCCTTCTGCCCAAGGTGGTGGGGGGCACAGATGTAGGGGCTACCCCTCAGCTCAGTGCTTCCTGCCAGCCACCGCTTCTCAGATGCCCTGCACCAAGGGAGACGAACCAACAGCATGGTCCTGGTGTCCACCAGTGTCCCCTGGAGACTGCAGACTCATTGAGAGCAACACCACTCCCTGGGAGAGGCTAGGCCGGACCCCGCAGGCAACTAGCACACAACTAGCAGGCTGGAACAGGGGACAGGTCATCAGATGGGGGGCAGATCAGACAGTACTCTGAAGCCCATTCCAGCCTGGGGCTGTGACTTGCTGACCAGTACTAACTTGCCCAGCATCCTGGGAGGCAGGGCCCCAGATGAAGCTGCTTCCCAGTCTGGGATCCCCTTCCTTCCCCCATCCTGCAGAGTCAGGTCCCCGCACTCCACTCCCATGGAGCTCCTCTGTGCCCCACGGCAAACTCCCAAGGCCCACAGACTGTCCCATTGTCCCCACTAGAGGAAATCCATGAGAGGCAGGGCCCTGGCTTCTGCTCCCTATGTCCTGTGCCATGGCCCTGACAGAGCACATCTCTGCTGGGGCAGGGTTTTCACTCCAGTGGTGAGAAGGGGGCTGGGGGAGGCCCAGAGGGGCCTTCCTGCTGTGGCCTCACCCTGCTGCTTCTTCCCCTTGACCTCCTCCACCCCCTCACCCCCCCACACTCCCACCCCAGTGCAGAACTGTCTCCTCTGCCCTGAGTCAGCTGGTCCTCCCCACTCTGGAGAGATGATTCAAAGGTCATCAGAGACTCTAGACTGCCCCCCACCATCCAATCCACTGGCATTAGTGGTTGCTGTGGCCTCTGGATGGCAGAAGAGACATTCTGGAAACTCCAGGGCTAGGACTTGAGGCTGTGGCTCATTGCTATTCGAAGCTGCTGCCTGTTGGACAAGGAGCCACCACGTGGGTGGCCCTGGGGTGAGAGCTCACCCTGACATTCCTCTGGCTTCCCCGAGGTCCTGGCTGAGTCAAAGCCAGTCACCCCAGGATAATGAGGAAGGACACATGTGTGCTATGTACAGCGCTAGGTCTGGGAGCAGGAGTATGAGCATGGGACCTTCCAGGCAGACAGGAGGGGCTGTCCCTGTGGAAAGATGAGCTTGAGAAGGGAACATGGGGCAGTGGAGGCTGGGTAATGGGACACCCTGGGCAGGTTGGTGAGGGTCAGTGCTAATGACAACGGATGCTGACTGACCCTGGAGGCTACTTGAGGATGACACTGTTTGATCCTCAAGCAGCCTGCCCTTAAGAGGAGGAGAGGATGTAGCCTGGATCCCTGAAAGGACAGAAGCCCCCACTAGCAAGACAACCAGCTCCTCTGGGCCAAGCTGACGAGGTCTGGAAGGCCAGTGGTGGCCTCAGGGCAGAGAGGACAGGACAGGCCCAGGGGCTGTGCTGCTGTCTGGCTCCTTCCCTGGGCTCACAGGCTTTGCTTTAGGAAGAGTCAGTCACCCTGCCCACAGAGAGGACTTCACACCTGCTTGGCCCCCAGCTCACCCTCCAGGCCTCCTCTTCGGCCTGGCCCCCCACCTCTGTCCGCCCCTGTACTCCAGCCGCTCCTCAGGGCCAGTCGGGGTCCTTTCTGCCAAGCCACAGCCCAGTCTCTGAAATCCCTGCTAACTGTCTTCTCCTCCTTCTCTGGCACCTCTCCTCTACCTCATAATCCCAAACAGCAGAGGACTCAGCCCGGGTGATCAGTGGGCATCCAAAGGCGGGCTCCTCTAGCTCCTCCCAGGGCTGTCTCAGCCCTGGGAGGTGGCATCCCTGCAACCCAACTCTCCATTGCCAAGCATGGAATCCCAGAGTCACTCCTTGGATCTGGGATCCCATCTGGGGTCTCCTCCAGCCCTCCTCTTGCTCCCCTGTTGTCCCAGATGCTCTCGGTTAAACCCACACATCCTTGAGAACAGGTCAAATCAGCTCTTATAACTCGTCCCAAGCTTGAAAACTTCCCCTTGAAATGACAAATCTGGTCCAAGTCCTGGTGTTGGCCCCTCCATTCGACACCACCGGCCTGGCCCCCTCCCCACATGGTGGCCCAGATCAGCAGCTCTGATCTGGGTCTCAGAGCAGAAGAGCAGGGGAGATGCACAGACATAGGTCCAGCCAAGCTCCACTGTCTCCCCAACACAAGACACTCAGGGAGCCTCGCATTTTCCATCTGAAACTGAAGAGGATAGCAGCCTCGTTCTCAGATCAGCGGTGAGGACTGACACCAAAGGAGCTTCTCTGTGCTGACATCCACAGGCCCTGGGCAATGGAGATGGTGGAGGTGAAGATGGTAGAGGCACCAGATGGTCCAGACAGTCCGAGTAGTCATCATGTCTGGCAGCCTTGTCTGGCTCCTCCTTGCAGCCCGTCACTTTGAGCAGGTGACTTCCACACTGGGAAAGTAAGGCCATCAGACTCCTCCTTCTGTAGCAGGCCCACAGGACCCCTGAGGGTACTCTCCTCACCCCAGCTTGGCCACAGGTGGGAGACTGAGCAGATGTGTTGATTAACCAGAGGCCCCTGCAGGCTCCTCTGGGAAACACAGGGACTGGATGAGCATGAGACTCCCACCCCCTACCCCAGCCCTTGCTGTAAGACAGGCCCCTCCCCTGTGACTCTCAGTAGGCTCAGGGCCCCTGGAGTGAGCGGAGCCCTCAAGGAGGAACCCGAGTGGTCTTGCTCCTCTGGTTGTGGCCTGGGAGCCAGTGCCACCCAGAGACTAGTTCAGAGGGTGTCATGAGGTGGGGAGACCCTCCTGCCCCAAGAGGAGAGAACAGGGCCTGCTGCTGCATCCCACAGGGGCTGCTGCCAGTCTATACTGCTAGACTGCAGGGTCTGAAACCCCAGAGAGGACGCAGCTGCCCCATCACCTGGGAGCCAGGGTTCCTCCGTTACCACCCCCATGTAATAATGTGCCCAGGCAGTGCGTGACCCTGACCCGCCCCTTTCAAGGGTGCACCTCCCCTCCCCTGCCCCTGCAAGGGTCTGCTAACCAGGCGCCCCTACAGTTGCCGCCCTGTGTTCCTTGGTAGGCACCCCCCATCTCTGTATCAAGCTTTCCAGTGCCAGTTGGCACTAGTGATAAAGAACTCACCTTCCAGTTCTGGAGACATAAGACACTTGGGTTTGATCCCTGGATCGGGAAGATCTCCTGGAGGAGGGCATGGCAGCCCACTCCAGTATACTTGACTGGAGAATCTCATAGACAGAGGAGCCCAGTGGGCTACAGTCCATAGGGTTGCAAAGAGTCAGACAGGACGGAAGCAACTTAGCACGCACCAGTGCCAATTACCGTGTGGGTTCTCTCTCCTAATCCAGCCCTGACCGAGGCAGTATTATCAAGATATTTATTCGGTAATTTTTCTTGTAATGGTTTTAAGAGCAAGTTCTCTGGACGGTAAAGGAGCCTCTTTTCTAAGTGCAGGTTTTGTGAGCAAATTGGATCAGAGAAACACGGCTCGGCTCCACACATCTAGTCTAGGAACCAGCAGGAGAGGAGCTGAAGTTTAAGACAGGCGAATGGCAGATTAACCTGCAAAGCCTCCGGGAGGCTGCAGAGATCTGCGTAGCGGGGCCCGGACGCGGGTGCTTGGCGCCCCCTGCCGGTAAAACATTGTCCCTCCATCCTCAGTGAAGCTCGAGGCCTGAGACGTGGATGTAATGCGCCAGAGGGTCTGTCTAGGAAGGGGCGGCAGGGAGATAACCCTCTGTGAGAGTGGGACTCTGACCCTCCGCTGTTTCCCAGGGCCCAGGACTCAACTCTCTATGTTGTTGGTGGTGGTGTTGTAAAACACACACTACATAAAATCTACCACTTTTCAAAGCACCGTTCAGGGGCAGTAAGCAAACTCACATGCTGCGTAGCCTCGACGACCACCCATCTCTAGAACTTAATTCTGCCTCCATTAAACACTAGCTCCTCCTGCCCCTCCCCCAGCCCCTGGCACTCACCGCTTTACTTTCTGTCTCTATGAATCTGACCACCTCACAGGAGAATTCACAACTTTGTCCTTCGTGTTTGGCTTATTTCACCTCACATGACGTTTTTCAAGTTCATCCATATTGCAACAGGTGTCAGAATTCCTTCCTTTTTGAGGCTAAATACTATTCTTCTCTGTGTATATACACATTTTGTTTATCATTTATTGTCACCCATTTCCTCTTTAAGTGAAAAAACAAGTTAACTTTCATTTGATTTCCTTTTTGTAAAATCTGTCAGAAAATGTTTTGAGGAAAACACACTTCAGAAGCTGAGAGCCATCAAGGAAGAGGACCTTGGTCCTACAGCCTCAAGGAAGACAATTCTGCCAGTGACGTGACCAAACGAGGGAACGGAGCCTCCCCTGCCCCCCAGGGGACCTGGACTGGACTTCTGGCCTACAGAACTGCAGGACGGTATGTGTGTGCTTCCAAGCTGCTGCATTTGTGGCCAATGTCAAGGCAGCCCCAGATAACCTAGATCCTTCATGCTGCAACTAAGAGTTCACATGTTGCAAAAGATACAAATACAGAGCTAAAACAAATACAGAGCACCCTAACACAGACAGAGCTCACGTCACCCTAACACAGACAGAGCTCACGTCACCCTAACACAGATAGAGCTCACGTCACCCTAACACAGATAGAACGCACGTCACCCTAACACAGACAGAGCTCACGTCACCCTAACAGACACAGAGCTCACGTCACCCTAACACAGACACAGAGCTCACGTCACCTTAACACAGACACAGAGCTCACGTCACCCTAACACAGACACAGAGCTCACGTCACCCTAACACAGATAGAGCTCACCACCCTAACAGACACAGAGCTCACGTCACCCTAACACAGACACAGAGCTCATGTCACCTTAACACAGACACAGAGCTCACGTCACCCTAACACAGACACAGAGCTCACGTCACCCTAACAGACACAGACTCCTCACCCTAACACAGACAAGAGCTCACGTCACCCTAACACAGATAGAGCTCACGTCACCCTAACAGACACAGAGCTCACGTCACCCTAACACAGACACAGAGCTCACGTCACCCTAACACAGACACAGAGCTCACGTCACCCTAACACAGACACAGAGCTCACGTCACCCTAACACAGACACAGAGCTCACGTCACCCTAACACAGACACAGAGCTCACGTCACCCTAACACAGACAGAGCTCACGTCACCCTAACACAGACACAGAGCTCACGTCACCCTAACACAGACACAGAGCTCACGTCACCCTAACACAGACACAGAGCTCACGTCACCCTAAAACAGACACAGAGCTCACGTCACCCTAACACAGACACAGAGCTCACGTCACCCTAACACAGATAGAGCTCACCACCCTAAAGACACAGAGCTCACGTCACCCTAACACAGACACAGAGCTCACGTCACCCTAACACAGACACAGAGCTCACGTCACCCTAACACAGACACAGAGCTCACGTCACCCTAACACAGACACAGAGCTCACGTCACCCTAACACAGACACAGAGCTCACGTCACCCTAACACAGACACAGAGCTCACGTCACCCTAACACAGACACAGAGCTCACGTCACCCTAACACAGACACAGAGCTCACGTCACCCTAACACAGACACAGAGCTCACGTCACCCTAAAGCAAATACAGAGCTTACGTCACCACTTGGGCTCCCCAAAGGAGATCCTGACACCAGGAACCAGCGTGAGCCCCACACAAGTGGTTACTGGGTAGGCACAGGGGAGTGGGGTGCACTTGAGAGGGGAGAAGCTGGAGAGGGCGCAGGGGAGGTGGAGGACATCCAACTTCAGAGGAGTGTCAGATCAGATCAGATCAGATCAGTCGCTCAGTCGCATCCAACTCTTTGCAACCCCATGAATCGCAGCATGCCAGGCCTCCCTGTCCATCACCAACTCCCGGAGGTCACTCAGACTCACATCCATCAAGTCAGTGATGCCATCCAGCCATCTCATCCTCTGTCGTCCCCTTCTCCTCTTGCCCTCAATCCCTCCCAGCATCAGAGTCTTCTCCAATGAGTCAACTCTTCGCATGAGGTGGCCAAAGTACTGGAGTTTCAGCTTTAGCATCATTCCTTCCAAAGAAATCCCAGGGCTGATCTCCTTCAGAATGGACTGGGTGGATCTCCTTGCAGAGGAGTGTGGGCCCAGCCAAAAGGAGGGAGACTCCCGGGCAACACAGGGAATGTCTGCTTTACTCTGTGTGAGATCGGTCTGTTCTGCAGAGCTAATTAGCTGGCGCTTTCCGTATGCCCCTCTGGCCGAGGGGAGAGCACAGCTGTCAGATACGAATGGGATCCCGGAAAGGATGGATGGAGTGTGAGAAAGTGAGGAGTCAAAGATGGCTGCCCAGGGACTTCCCTGGTGGGAAGGGTTCCGAGCCATCACTGCAGAGGGCATGGGTTCAATCCCTGTTTAGTGAACTAAAATTCCATATATAGTGCAGCGCAGCCAAGAGATGTTTTAAAAGGAAGAACTTTACGTAAAAAATCCATCAGAGTATTATTAAAACTACAGAAAGATGTGGTTATATCTCCAGGCTAGGTTCGTCTGGGTTATTGCAAGAAGACATATAGTATCAGATAATTTTTTTAATTTATTTTCCTGTGCCAGGTCTCAGTCGTGGCATGCAGGTTCTTCCATCGTCATTGCAGCAGGCGGGATCTTTTGCGACATGTGAACTCTTAGTTGCGGCATATAGGATCTAGTTCCCTGGCCAGGGATCAAACCCAGCCCCCATGCACTGGGAGCGCGGAATCTTAGCCACTGACCACCAAGGAAGTCCCACTAGCAGATAATTTTGACCACATAAAATGTTACATCTTTCACAAGACAAAAGAGTAAAAAAAGTGGAAAAAAAAAACAATCTAATGAAAGGAATTATTTGCATCACACAGAATTCATATCCAAAAGGTAAGACGAATACCTAAAAGTCAATAGCAACTTGATGAAAAGTGGCTGGGCCCCAGAGTGTGAACAAGCGAAGTACGAGAGGCAATGAAATGCGGGTAACATAAACGGTAGTCTCACCTTGCTAGTAGTTAGAGACACAAAATTAAAATGGAATTAAACCCCCAGGGTACTGCCCAGGCTCAAGAGACCACCTGGAGCTCAGAAGAGAGATGGGACTGCCTCGAGGTGGATCATGCAGAAACCCAAAGCAAAGCGCTCAGCCATGTGCCTTCAGGACCTTGACATTTAGAGGTTGAATTCAGGGCTTCCCAGGTGGCTCAGTGGTGAAGAATCTGCCTGCCAATACAGAAGACGTGGGTTCAATCCCCTGGAGAAGGAAATGGCAACCCATTCCAGTATTCTTGCCTGGGAAATCCCACGGACAGAGGAGCCTGGCGAGCTACAGTCTGTGGGGTCCCATAGAGTCAGACACGGTTAAGCAAGCAGGAGATTAAGCCAGCAAGGCACCCAGAAGAGTTCACCAAGGATGGGAGGAAAACCAGAAGCACCTGGTATCACAGTGGGCACCAGAAGACCACTCATCACAAGGGCCAGGAGGGTGAGGGCCAGGGATGCCACAGATGTGACCAGAACCTTGGCGGGAGTGGCTTCAGAGACTGCCAGGTCTGTTCTGCACTGAGCCTGGTGGGGAGAGCTGTGTGTGTCCTCTCTAGCAGGAAGGGACCTCTGCTTCTGTCTGGGTTTCTCTGTGCTATTGCTGGACACTTAGCATGCTGACTTTTCTTACTCTTAGAAACCACCATTTCCTTCACACTTAGCCTCTGGGGCCATCCTCCGTGTCTGCCCCCCGACCTGATGTGCTCTGTCTCCACCTGGCTCAGCCCCCAATTTCATCCACCAATATCCAGCTCCAGAGTTATCTTCTCTGAGCATCCATCCCTGGTTCCTTCCTCAACACCCCCACTTCTGGGCTCAGGATGCTCTGTGGTCACAGCTGCCACATCTGGTGGCCCCAGGCCACTCCCTCCGCACTTAGGGAAATGCATTTTGCCATCGAGTGCCTGGAACAAACAGTCTTTGCTGAACTTAATGAAACTGCCAGGTGGCATAACCCGTGGAGAACACGAATCTGCAGAGAGACAGAGCCCAAATGCTGGTCCTTCCTCTGGTCTAGCTGCATGCTTCCCACCTCTGCAAGATGCATGGTTTCTTCTTTTGCTGTGCAAACAGCTTTTAAAATGTTTAATGTAAAATAGTAGAACATGGAAGATGTCAAAAATTTTTTAAATTTGTTATGATCACTCTGAGTGCATGCTAAGTCACTTCAGTCATGTCTAACTCTTTGCAACTCATGGACTGGTTTCCCGGAATGTACCCACCAGATTCCCCTGTCAACGGGACTCTCCAAGCAAGAATACTAGAGTGAGTTGCCTGCCCTCCTCCAGGGGATCTTCCCCACCCAGGGATCAAGCCTGCACCTCTTGCATTTCCTGCATTGGCAGGTGGGTTCTTTACCACTAGCACCACCTGCCAAGCACTAACTGTAAAACCCTTTTTTAAAGTTAAAGAGTGACGTCAGAAACATGGCCAAGTGAAAAACTACCTTTGTCCTTTCCCTTCAGTCTACACCCAATAAAACATCCACAACTCAACAAAGGCTCCTCTGCCCAAAACAAGAGGACAGAGAAAATTCCACACAACAGTACATCTAAAGGTGGGTGGATTGGGATAGGGAAGACAGAATTGCGGAAACAGTGGAGTGGGTGTGTGCAGTCCCAGCCTTCTGACCGCAGCAGCTGAGCCCACAGCCACAGACAACCCAGGAGCAGTCGCACACACAACTCAGGTCTCCAGCTGCACTTGCGCCTGTGGCCACAGGTAACTGGGCATCAGCGAGCAGCAGTGGGCCTGGGGCACCATCCTTCCAGATTCCAAGGTGCCCACGCACCCTCCTATCTGCAGTAGTGGAGTCCAGGAACCTAACAACACCACACACAGGAGAGGTGCCTGTGGACCCCGGCTCCCCTTCAGATATCCCACCCCCCACAGGGGAGCCTGTGTCTCAAGGGATCCCAGATGCAAGAGAGCCATACCACCCTAGGGATGACAGCAGCTCTGGCAGAAGCAAGGCAGCAATGACCCCAGAGGCACAAGAAGCGACAATAAAGGCACAGAGGTGGACTTCATAGAGGGATGGTGAAGTTGGAAAGTGCGCTGAAACAGAACCAGAGGCAGCTCGGCTAAGAGAAACCAAAAACACGTGAGATAGCGCCACCTACCGGGAAACAAACAAAATGACTCGTAACTCGGGAAAGTGGTGGAAAGGGTCCCACTGGTAGCGAGGAAGGCTGAGGACAGAGCTCCCACCCAGGGGCATGAGAGTGTGAAAGAAACTCTGACCCAGCTGACCCCCCAGGACCAGTGGGGACCCTATTCACTTGGCCCATCATGTGACTGATGCTCCGTAAGATCGCGGCTGGGCCTCAGTTTCCCCATCCATCCAAGCATACAGGAGATGTGCGGAGAGAAAAGGCCTGCAGGTCTTGGAAGAAGACGGGCTGAGGCCAGGCCAGTGGGGCCAGTGAACACTCCCAGGGCCCTAGAAACCCCCACGACCCTGCCTTGGGGCAAGTGAGCCCAGGGAACATGGTTCCTGGAAACGTCTGGTTTCTCTGTCCGGCCCTTGGACCGAGCACCTGCCTGAAGGCCTGGCCTGCCAATGCCTCCCACTTCTCCCCTTGCTCCCCAACCCCTCCTGGCCTGGCCTCCCCGGCCCCCAGCAGATAGAGCAAGCCTCCACTTCCCCTCCAGGTGAGAAGCGCAGTTCCAATCCCATGGCTGCTGGGTAAAGGGTTCTCTTAGAAGCTGAGGAAATGGGTTTATGGTGGTGGCCTGCTAGTAAAGTGACCTGTTCCCAGCCACTGACCACAATGCCTTCCAGAAATCTTGAGGGCATGGGCGTGCTATGGGTAAAGTGTGACCACACCATGCCTGCAGCCCGGCCCCAGGGACACGAGATTGTCTGCAGGGGGAAGGGGTGGTGGCCAGTCTGTGTATACATGGGAGGATGTGGTACATACACAGGTGCTTACAGAGGAAAAACAAATGAAGGTGAACCAAGAAATTAACAGGAAAGCACTGAGACACAGATCACCTGCGATTTTCTCTTTCTTCTTCATGCTTTTCTGAATTGTCCAAGTTTTCTACAACTTGGATAATATGATTTTTTTATATTAGCTTCTAAATCATCTCAGTTGAAATCTGTAGACAGTTTTTTAGATCCAGAGGCACCTTTGTTACCTTAGCACATCATGTAACCCTCACGCCTGTGCCTATCCATGAGGAGAGACAGTGTCATTGTCTCCACTTCATAGATGGGAGAACTGAGGAGCATGTGAAGGGAGACGACCTCTCTGAGGTCACACCAGAGACCAGAGCCTGACTCCCAAGGACAGACTCCTCCCATGATGGGTTTGCCTGGGGGCCTTAAATCCTGAGCCTTCAAATCTTAGCCAAGACTTATTGTAGCCAGTGCTTCGTGTTGATTAAAAAAGACATTCTGAGATGTGATCTGCTAACAGCCCTCACGGCCCCAAAAGTCCCAACCTAGACCATGAAGATAAGAGGTCAAGGACAGGAATATCTGCTAATGTGCTATGAAGTGGGCGTCAAATGCTTTCACAAGCCAGTCCCCTGGGTATCATCCTCATGCCAAGGCTCAGGTGAGAAAACAGTAAGTAGGTCAAGGTCACCAGGGCTGCACCAATCCACTCAAACATTCAAATCTCCCCTTCAGCCACTCATAGGAACGGCATTCAAACCACACTCTGTGTTTGGACTTCACCAGCCCTCCAGGCTGTATGGGAAGTTTCAGATGGGGTCAGGGCGGGGTGGTGATAGGATCAAGTGAAAGCTCAGCTGGTGGGGAAGATCAGCGTGGGCAACTCCCTGGAAAAGGGAGCCCTTCCTCAGCCCTCTCCTACACCCACGTGTCTTCGAAGCTCCCCTAGAATAAAGGATGCTGTCCCAGACGCTAGGACACTTGGTCAGTGAGACAGAAGGGAGCCTGACCACAGGAGGCTTACACTGAAGAGGAGCAGAAAGTGAACAGAAAAACCAAGAAATAACTAAGATCATCTCTAATCAGACGAGTGTGGTCAGGCACTCATCAGAAGCCCAGCACTGGGAGAGCCTTTCCGGGGCAGCAGCCCGGGAGATGGGCAGCAGCGGGGGTGAGGGCTTTGGAGGGCAAGAGGGAGGGGGCAGTGCTGGCTCCAGGCTTCACGCTCTGGGAGTGGGGAGGGGTGCTATTCCCCAACAGAAGAGATTCAGGCGCCCAGGAGCCCTGAGAAGCCAGCAACTGGCCTCTGCCCATCCCAGGAGAGGCTGCCGCACCCGGGAGGCAGAGAGGCTGGGGGTGAGGTGGACATGTGACCCCAAAAAAGGCAGAGCAGTAGGGGCAGGGTGGGGCGCAAGTGGCCCACCAGGAGGGGCTGGCAAAGGTGGGGAGACTGGAGGAGTTAGGGCTGAGGAGAGAAAGGAAGGGGGACAGAGTGGGATCGAGGGGCACATTTTTACAGGAGGCCAGACTTGGCGGAAAGGCTGAGACCACGGCAGCCAGAGACAGAGGGAGAAAAACACAGAGAGAGGCCTTCCAATCCACAGAGGTCACTCATTTCACCCAAAAAGGAGACACGACAGACTCCCCAACCCTTAGGAGAATATAATGTGTATGAAAGTGTCCCCAGGGAATGAAATAATGCCATTTGTAACAATCTGAATGGACCTAGAGATTATCGCATTAAGTGAATTAAGTCAAAGACAAATATCATATGATATCACTTATTTGTGGAATTCAAACAAACAGCACAAGTGAACCTGTTTACAAAGCAGAAATTAGACTCACAGACATTGAAAGCAAACTTAGGGTCACCAAAGTAGATAGCGCTGCTGCTGCTGCTAAGTTGTTTCAGTCGTGTCCGACTCTGTGCAACCCCATAGACGGCAGCCCACCAGGCTCCCCCATCCCTGGGATTCTCCTGGGGGGAGATAAATTAGGAGTTTGGAATTAACATATACACACTACTATACATAAAAAAGATAAACAAGGACCTACTATATAACACAGGAAAGTATACTCAATATCTTGTAATAATCTATAAAGGAAATGAATCTTAAAAAGAATATGGATGTGAGTATAAATGAATCACTTTCCTCTACACTTAAAACTAACAAGTTCTGGGGAGGCTGTTCTCCAATAGAAAAAATTCAGGCACCCAGGAGCTCTGGGTGCCTTCATCAGTTCAGTTCAGTCATTCAGTCATGTCCGGCTCTTTGAGACCCCCTGGGCTGCAGCACACCAGGCCTCCCTGTCCATCACCAACTCCCAGAGCTTACTCAAACTCATGTCCAAGGAGTCCGTGATGCCATCCAACCATTTCATCCTCTGTCATCCCTTTCTCCCACCTTCAATCTTTCCCAGCATCCAGGGTCATTTCAAATGAGTCAGTTCTTTGCATCAGGTGACCAAAGTATTGGAATTTCAGCTTCAGCATCAATCCTTCCAGTGATTATTCAGGACTGATTTCCTTCAGGATGGACTGGTTGGATCTTCTTACAATCCAAGGGACTCTCAAGACTCTTCTCCAGAGAGTGTTTTGCCTATGTTTTCCTCTAGGAGTTTTATGGTTTCTGGTCTTACGTTTAGATCTTTAATCCATTTTGAGTTTATTTTTGTGTATGGTGTTAGAAAGTGTTCTAATTTCATTCTTTTACAAGTGTTTGTCCAGTTTTCCCAGCACCACTTGTTAAAGAGATTGTCTTTAATCCATTGTATATTCTTGCCTCCTTTGTCAAAGATAAGGTGACCATATGTATGTGGATTTATCTCTGGGCTTTCTATTTTATTCCATTGATCTATATTTCTGTCTTTGTGCCAGTACCATACTGTCTTGATGACTGTGGCTTTGTAGTAGAGCCTGAAGTCAGGCAGGTTGATTCCTCCAGTTCCACTCTTCTTTCTCAAGATAGCTTTGGCTATTCGAGGTTTTTTGTATTTCCATACAAATTGAGAAATTATTTGTTCTAGCTCTGTGAAGAATACCGTTGGTAGCTTGATGGGGATTGCATTGAATCTATAAATTGCTTTGGGTAGTATACTCATTTTCACTATATTGATTCTACCAATCCATGAACATGGTATATTTCTCCATCTATTAGTGTCCTCTTTGATTTCTTTCACCAGTGTTTTATATTTTTCTATATATAGGTCTTTAGTTTCTTTAGGAAGATATATTCCTAAGTATTTTATTCTTTTCATTGCAATGGTGAATGGAATTGTTTCCTTAATTTCTCTTTCTATTTTCTCGTTATTAGTGTACAGGAATGCAAGGGATTTCTGTGTGTTGATTTTATATCCTGCAACTTTACTATATTCATTGATTAGTTCTAGTAATTTTCTGGTGGAATCTTTAGGGTTTTCTACGTAGAGGATCATGTCATCTGCAAACAGTGAGAGTTTTACTTCTTCTTTTCCAATTTGGATTCCTTTTATTTCTTTTTCTGCTCTGATTGCTGTGGCCAAAACTTCCAAAACTATGTACCTAATCAAACTTAAAAGCTTCTGCACAACAAAGGAAACTATAAGCAAGGTGAAAAGACAGCCTTCAGAATGGGAGAAAATAATAGCAAATGAAGCAACTGACAAACAACTAATCTCAAAAATATACAAGCAACTCCTACAGCTCAATTCCAGAAAAACAAATGACCCAATCAAAATATGGGCCAAAGAACTAAATAGACATTTCTCCAAAGAAGACATACAGATGGCTAACAAACACATGAAAAGATGCTCAACATTACTCATTATCAGAGAAATGCAAATCAAAACCACTATGAGGTACCATTTCACGCCAGTCAGAATGGCTGTGATCCAAAAGTCCACAAGCAATAAATGCTGGAGAGGGTGCGGAGAAAAGGGAACCCTCTTACACTGTTGGTGGGAATGCAAACTAGTACAGCCACTATGGATAACAGTCTGGAGATTCCTCAAAAAACTGGGAATAGAACTGCCTTATGATCCAGCAATCCCACTGCTGGGCATACACACTGAGAAAACCAGAATTGAAAGAGACACGTGTACCCCAATGTTCATAGCAGCACTGTTTACAATAGCCAGGACGTGGAAGCAACCTAGATGTCCATCCACAGATGAATGGATAAGAAAGCTGTGGTACATATACACAATGGAGTATTACTCAGCCATTAAAAAGAATACATTTGAATCAGTTCTGATGAGGTGGATGGAACTGGAGGCTATTATACAGAGTGAAGTAAGCCAGAAAGAAAAACACAAATACAGTATACTAACGCATATATATGGAATTTAGAAAGATGGTAACAATAACCCTGTTTACGAGACAGCAAAAGAGACACTGATGTATATAATAGACTTTTGGACTCTGGGAATGGGAGAGGGCGGGATGATTTGGGAGAATAGCATTGAAATATGTATAATATCATGTCTGAAATGAGTCGCCAGTCCAGGTACGATGCCCGATAACGGATGCCTGGGGCTGGTGCACTGGGACGACCCAGAGGGATGGTATGGGAAGGGAGGAGGGAGGAGGGTTCAGGATGGGGAGCACGTCTATACTGGTGGGGGATCCATCTCGATGTATGGCAAAAGTAATACAATATTGTAAAGTTAAGCAAAATAAAATTTAATTTAAAAAAAAATTAAAGATATATCCATACTGTTAAAAAAAAATAAAATAAAAAGCAGAGACGTCACTTTGCTGAAAATGGTCTATATAAAAAAAAAAAAAAAGACTCTTCTCCAACACCACAGTTCAAAAGCATCAATTCTTCAGTCCTCAGCTTTCTTTATAGTCTAACTCTCACATCCATACATGATTACTGGAAAAACCATAGCTTTGACTAGACGGATCTTTGTTAGCAAAGTAATGTCTCTGCTTTTTAATATGCTGTCTAGGTTGGTCATAACTTTCCTTCCAAGGAGCAAGTGTCTTTTAATTTCTTGGCTGCAGTCACCATCTGCAGTGCTTTTGGAGCCCAAAAAATAAAGTCTGTCACTGTTTCCATTGTTTCCCCATCTATCTGCCATGAAGTGATGGGACCGGATGCCATGGTCTTAGTTTTCTGAATGTTGAGTTTTAAGCCCTTTTTCCCTTTCCTCTCCTGGGTGCCTTACAACATTGTAAATTAACTATACTTCAGTTTTTGAAAATGTTTTCTTAAAAGTGTCCCCAGGTTTTCTAACGTCATACTCAGTGGAATAGTTGATAAGACACGGAGCCTGCATGAAGGCAG
This sequence comes from Tragelaphus eurycerus, assembly GCA_935064755.1. Taxonomy (NCBI): domain Eukaryota; kingdom Metazoa; phylum Chordata; class Mammalia; order Artiodactyla; family Bovidae; genus Tragelaphus; species Tragelaphus eurycerus. The sequence goes on along the minus strand of CAKXYN010000002.1, from coordinate 19,249,532 downwards.
GGAGATGCGTGTGTCCTCCGTGCCTGGCAACCCCACATGCACACGGCATTCATCATGTCCCACAGGACCCCAGATGGAGGTGAGAGGCCACCCTAGGTCCTGGGAGACCTCAGATGCTGAGAGAGGGCAGGGGCTTCTAAGAAACCCAAGAGACCAAGGAACCCCAGCTTCTCTAACTAGCTTGTTCCCCATAGAACCCAACAGTTACTCAGAAAATGATGACAGAGGAGGAAAGAGAGAGATGGAAGGAGCTACTTCTTCAGACTGGCAGACTCCCAGTCAGCCAGGTGGAATGTGGGCAGACTGTGAAAATATGAAGTGGAATAATGAATACTCACAGCAGTGTTTCTCACAATGGTTCAAAAAGCAGAAACAGCCCAAGCGTCCACTGGTGGGGTGAAAGGTTATACAAAATGTGGCCCATCCACATAGTGGAATATCATGTAGCTGTAAAAAGGAAGAAAGCACTGACACACACTGCAGTGTGGATGCATCTGGAAGAGCTTTTGCTCATTGAAAGAGGTCAGACACAAAAGGACACGTAGTATATGATTCCATCTACACTAAACGCCCAAAATAGGCAAATCCACAGAGACAGAAAGTAGACTGGTGTTTGCCAGTTGCTGGGTTTGGGGGAGGAGGGATGGGAAATAACTGCTAGTGAGCACAGTGTTTCTTTTAGGAATAATAAAATGTTCTAGAATTAAAGAGTTGGTTGCAAAACTCTGTTAATACATAAAAACCACTTAAAAGGGTGAATTATATCACATGGGAAGTAAATCTCACTGAAAAATAAAAATGGCTCTTCCCTGGTGGCTCAGACAGAAAAGAATCTGCTGGCAATGCAGGAGACCCGGGTTCGATCCCTATGTCAGGACGACCCCCTGGAGAAAGGAAAGGCTTCCCACTCCAGTATTCTTGCCTGGAGAATTCCATTGACAGAGGAGCCTGGCAGGCTACATTCCATGGGGTTGCAAAGAGTTGGACATGACTGAACAACTAACACACACACACACAAATAAAAATAAGATAAAAATAGAGAATTTATATTTTTATAAAAATAAAAAAATTGATCCCTACCAGTATAAAAATATACATAGAAATGAGTGGCCATAGAACCAAACCAGACCTCCAGGCAGCGTCTGGCCTCCTGCCTTCGGGGGCGTGGTCTGGACCATCAAGAGTTAAAGTGGTTTTGTTGGTGGAGAGTCCAGTCTGACAAAAGCAGTCAACCAGTTCATTGTATCAGGAAAATAATAGTGCTTCCAAGGAAATGGATTCCTCAGAACAAGAGTGAATCTGAAAATAAAAGGGAAAAAAAATGTGAAGACAAAGCAGCTGAGTGAGTTTTGTGCAGAATGAAATACACGTGCCCATCTCAGCCAAGGACATGAAGGGTGTGATTTTGATGATTCCATATAAGAGTCAAATGCTCTTCTGTTTGCATTTAAACTGGCATTGCACAATATAAAGAAGAGCGGTAATATTCACACTAATAATATAAACATTTAATTGTGATTTAACTGGAGTAACATTTTTAATATTTATGTGACCGCCTTGGGTCTTGGCAGCAGCATGCAGATCTTTGTTGCCGTGCGTGGACTCTAGCTGTGGCGCGTGGGCTCAGTAGCTCTACTAAGCGTGCCTGCTGAGCTTCTCCAAGGCATGTGGGATCCTCGTTCCTGGACCAGGGATAGAACCTCTGTTCCCGGCATTGCAAGGCAGATTCATCACCACTGGACTGCCAGGGAAGTCCCTAGAGTGACAATTTTTAAAACACTATTTTTAAAAAACAAAAGAAAGACATGGAAAAGAGGAAAACCTTCCCTTGTGGCTCAGCTGGTAAAGAGTCCACCTGCAGTGCAGGAGACCTGGGTTCAACCCCTGGATTGGGAAGATCTCCTGGAGAAGAGAAAGGCTACCCACTCCAGGATTCTGGCCTGGAGAATTCCATGGCTGTATAGTCCACGGGGTCGCAAAGAGTCGGACACGACTGAGCGACTTTCACTTTGTGTTTAGTATCTTTACCAACACTTTTTTCTCGCTTGTTGAACAGAACACCCCACACAGTATGTGGCCAGTCCTATGGTCAGGGAGGAAGGCACCAGACCTTGTAAACCCATGACCGCAGGTCTCATAGACTGTCCAGGGAGTCAGAGGCTGGCGACTCAGTGTGAGGACATGGCCCTGTGGCCTGAGTTCCTGGTGTCATCAGCCTGGCCTCAGACCCAGTACCTGAGCAAGGAGGAGCCTGAATCCTCCCAGCCGTAGAGGGAGAGATAGAGAACGGGGAGAGAAAGGCCAGCAGGACCAAGGCAGCAAGTGGCCCTGGCCTGACTACCCCTCACTTCTCTGAACCTCAGAGCCCCCTCTGGCCTGTGCACTGCATTCTTCTCAGGCTGCAGGAGGGAAACAGCTGAAAGGGAAACATTTTGTGAGCTGCCAGCGTGGAGAGACACCAGGAAGTAGCAAGTCACCAGTGGCCGGAACCTCAGATTCCCATCCCCGAAGACTGGCGCTGGTTACCGCAGGAAGAGCCTGGGCAGAGGTCCAAGAACCCTGCTGAGGGGTCATAGGGGCCAAGACAGTGCTACACAAGGCCTGGGGCAGGGAGAGCCATGGGGACCTGAGCTGCTTGTCGAAGTGGCAGGGTGTGTTGGGCTAGAACGTCTGGAAATGTGAGCACCCAGGAAGCATTGAGGGGCTCTGTGTTAAAGGTCAAGAGGCCATGGGCCAGGCAGAGGAGTGCAGCCTGGACCGGGGTGGGCACTGACCATCAGTACATGTGGTCACGCCACGGCCACCTTTCCTGTCCAGGCCCTCAGCGCAGAAGGATGGAGGAAGTTTCCCCAGAGAAGGAGGGGCATGTCACCTGGCTGTTCATCCCGCCCCACCCTGGCCCCACTCTCAGGGCACAGGAGGGGCCCTTCTGGGAAGAGACCTTTCTGGTGTCCACCCTGTGAGGAAACAGCCCTGACACTGAACTTGCCCCTCTGTTTCTCGGATCCCCGACATTCTCCTCACAGAGCACGCAGCCTATAAACACAAGGTCGTATTTCTTCCTTCTGTCTGTCCTTGCTGTAGAACATTCAGGAAAAGACAAAAAGACCATGAGAGAAAGACAACGCCCTCCCAGATAACCCCAGCCCTGGGCTCCTTCTCCTTCTCTGTTACCTGTGGACCACATGCTGAACTGGGACGGTCACTCCCTGTCCCTGAAGGGCCCCTCTGTGACCACGGAAAACACCACCATGTTGGGTCATGATGGGTATTTCTTCCTCCTTCTGCCCTTCATTTTCTTAATTCTCACAGTAAGCATGCGTTACTTTCGAAGTGGAAAAAAAAATGATACACCATATTAGGAATTCTTTTTTTATTTACAAATGTAGCCCAAGGCAGCGACTGCTGAGCCTAAGGTCTCTCCAAACCAGAAGCCCCTTGGCCCCATTGGGCCAACGCCAGCCCTGCCATGCCCCGCCACACCCTTTAAAGGTGCCCCAGGGCCACAAGCCACCACCTACCACCTGCCTGCCACCCGCCACCATGCCGTGTCTTGCCACCCTGGCTCTGACCCTACTCACCCTGGAGGCTGCCCTCAGCTTGCAGGTAGGCCCAGGAGGGTCGTCCTGATCTCCCTCCTCTGCAGGTGTGCCCCTGAAACACTTCCAGACCTGGCAGTTTGGTGATTGAGACCAGAGGAAAGAATGGGGAAGGCTACCCTGGGGAGGGCCAGTAACCATGGAAGAACAGGGTGCTGCCCAGAAATGCCCATGAGCTGGAGGCCTAGAACTGCAGGGCCGAGGCCATATCCTGGGGTGAAATGTGACTGGGCACTTAACTGGGCATGGAGAGTGTCTGTCCTGGCCCCTCAGAGGCTTAACTCTATTCCCTGCAGTGGGCCTGGAGCCTTGTTTCCTAATTTTCACAGCTGACTTAGGCTTTGTAAGCCAGATCATATTTCTGGCAGTTTTTTTCCTTCCTAGAAGCAGAGCACTGGGGTGCTGGGGACTGGGCTCCCCATGGTTTTTGTCTTTGCCCCATCTTGCTTTTTCCCTGAAGAGCCAAGGGGAGATGGGAGGAGGGATCCAGCCACCCCATCCCCCACCCCCGGCCCATCCTGTGTGCAGAACAGGCTGTGTGCCCAGAGCTCAGCTCCTCAGAGAAAGATTCCTGCACTGCCTCCTGTGTCAACGGTGAGAGCTGTCCCCAGGGAACCAAGTGCTATGTCAAGAGTCCCTGCGGCCCGTCCTGTGTGGTCCCCCTCATGGGTAAGGCCTCCGACTCTGCGCCCCAGTGGAGCCCCATAAACTGGAGGAAGGGAGGGGCCAGCTTTGTCAAGAGTTCCCTCAGCCCTGCACTCCACACCCCTCTCTCAGTGAACCCCTCAGCAGCCCTGTGAACTCAGCCCGGCCATAACAGGACTTCACTAGCTGGACTGACCTGAGGCCCAGCTGAGGCTCCCCCTCCTCCTCCCAGCATCACCAGGGCCCTGCCCAGCAATGTACAATGTACGAGTGAGTGCTGTCTCCCTCCTAGCCTGGGCCCTGCAGGCTCCAGGCCACCAAGGGGGTATGTGGTGGAGGGGGATGGGGGTGTCTCCCAGTGACCAGCAGCTGAGCAGGCCCAGCGAGCCAGTGGGCAGTGACCCCTGGCCCATCTCTCCACCAGCACCTGTCCTGAAGGCTGGCCACTGCCCCTGAGAGCAGGCCCCACTGGCCCCAAAGCTCTGCTTGGAAAGAAGTGAGTGCACCAGGGACGACCAATGTAGGGACAACCTGAAGTGCTGCTTCAGCTCATGTGCCATGAGGTGTATGGTCCCCACCACAGGTGAGCATCCTGAGACACCGCCCTGAGGCGGGTGGGCTTGGCTTCTCCCTTTGCCTCCCCTGACCTGGGGGCCTCCACAAGGCCCCAAGAGGAGTACGATACAGAAGAGGGCAGGGGCTCAGACGGCAGCAACCAGGGTTGCACCAGCTGCAGGTTTCTGCAAAGCCTTCATGCCACTGGGTTACACAGTGGGTATCAGACCAGCCAAGGGGGCTCAAAGGAACCGAGAGACATGCCTGGTGGTACCTGGTCCAGCTAGACCCGCCAGCAACGTCTGTGCCTATGCCACTTAGTCTGGAAAGGAGCTCTGCGTTAGGAGTCCAGAGTCATGGTTCCCAAATAACAGTCCCTACCAGCTGTGAGCTGCCGGGCGATGGTGAGGGTCTGGGATGGTGGGTGTGGAGGGCTCACTGGCCCGCCCACAGCATCCTTCCCTCCCTTGCCCTCACCGTGGCTGTGTTCCTCCTCCTCTGAAGCCTCCGTGTCCCCTGCAGAGGACCCTTCACAGTGAGGGACAGCTCTGAGAGCCCCTGGCTGCCAGGAGTGACAGTCCGAGTCTGCTCAACCAGAACCTTCTCTCTCGGATCCAGACAGCTCAAGATGCCTCCTACCTGCTGCTAATAAAATCCACACTCAGCTTCATGTCCCTCCATCCTCTGTCTGTCCTTGGCACCTGCTAGGAGGGACAAAGCACACAGGCCTTGCCTCCAGGAGCTCCCCAGCAGGCCTGCCTGGAAGCTCCTGGAAACAGGCAGTTCCACCTGGTGATGAGTGTGTGTGAAGGCACAGCTGGGAGTTGAGAGGGACTTGTCCACCAGGCTCTTGGTCTGACCCCTTGCAGAAGTGTTTCTGGGCTTGGGTTGGGGAACAAGAACAGAGCTTGCACGGAGGGCTTGGGGTGTAGAGGTCACCAGATTTCACTAGCCTTGACTTGCTCAGGGGGCACATGGAGGGCAAAGGGTTACAGGCCATTCCCCAGGCAGCCTGGGTTTTTGGAGTTTATCTATATCTATTTGGCTGCACTGGGCCTTAGTTGCAGCATGCAGGATCTTAGTTCCCTGACTAGGTATCAAACCCAGGCCACTGCATTCGAAGCCCAGAGTCTTAACCACGAGGCTACAGAGAAGCCCCTGGCAGCCTGCTTTAGAACCTCCAGTGAAGTATGTACACTCCACACCCAATGAGTGCCCGGTAATTCATTTCAGTTCTGACAAACCCACCCAGAGGGGAATTCACTGACAGTTCAGTGGTTAGGACTCCTCAATTTCACTGCCAAGGTCCCAGGTCTGGGAACCAAAATCTCAGAAGCTGTGCGGGTCAGGCAAAAATAAAAGGGAAAACCACCCAAGGTTCAAGTCAGGCCCCACAATTAAGTGCTCAGTCCCACAAGGCTATAAATTCAGGGATTCCCACACCTCCCTACAGAATAAATTGCTAGAACGCCGAGTCACCTTATTAGAATAAACTCAGGTACAGAATAAATTGCTAGAACACTGAGTCACCTTATTAGAATAAACTCAGGTACAGAATAAATTGCTAGAAAGACCCACAGAACTCTGAAAGCACAATGCTTATGTTTTAGTTCTGTTATAGAGGATACAGACGAGGAAGAGCCAAATGAAGAGACATGTAAGGTGAGGAGTGGAGAGGGTACAGGAGCCTCTGTCCCAGCACATTAACCATCGCCAACCCAGACGACCCCTGAGCTTCTGCATCCAGAGTTTCCCTCGAGGCATATGTTTATTTAAATTAGTGTTTATTATTTTAATGTGTTTATTCTCATAATGCTTATTAAAAACATTATGAGAAAATCACCAGCAATCAGTGATTAACTCAAGCCCCAGTCCTCGAATCACGCAGTTGTTTCCTCCGGCCACCAGCCCCATTCCCAAGCTACCAAGGCACCCCCACGCCAAGAGTCACCTCATTATCATAAACTCAGGTACAGAAAGGGCTTCCCCAGTGGCTCAGTGGTAAAGAATCTGTCTGCCAATGAAGGAGACACAGGAGACTCGGGTTCAATCCCTGGGTTGGGAAGGTCCCCTGGAAAAGGAAACGGCAACGCACTCCAGTGTTCTTGCTTCGAAAATCCCACAGAGGAGCCTGGCGGGCTACAGTCCTTGGGGTCGCAAAGAGTCGGATACGACCAAGCACACACGCACACAGATATAGAAAGGGGGCTCTTTACAAACAACACAAGACTTCTATCTCTTTCACTCAAGAAATTTGACTAATTTTTAAAATCGTGTGCCAGGGCCGCCTAGTTTTCGGCACCTCCCTGTGAGCCCCTTTCTGTCTGTCCAGTCATAGTAAATATCTAGACCAGTTTGGTCACCTCAGGTGGCTCAAAGTACAGCCAGTTTAGGGTGGTTCCCAAAGTGCAGTCCCAAAAAGGCAGCACCATCACATGGGGTGTTAGCTCCACCCAGACCTACTGGGTCAGAAAGGCTGATGGGGCCCTCCACCAGCTCCGGTAAGTCAAGAAGGTGAGGCTGCAGGGCTTCCTGATTTCCAGGAATCTTACCAAAATGCAGACTCCGATTCCAGAGGTCTGGAATTCTGTGTTTCCGCTCCCAGAGGAAGTGAAAAAGAAAGAAGGCTGGCCTTCCCAAGTCTGAGGCGCATCGGAGGCCAGGTGGTGGGAGGACTGCACAGGGGGCCACGTTGGAAGGTTCCCAGTTGGGTAACGCACAGCCGGGAGCACAGCTCAGGAGAGGAGGGGAGACCCTCTCTGAGGAGGTGCTATAGAAGGATGCACAGAGGGAGGCCTGAATGCTGGGCAGGTAAAGGGCCACTCCACCATGTGAGAAAGGGGTCTGCAGGTCCTGGGGGAGCCACACCCACCACGCAAAGGGCCTCACAATGCGGTGACACTGCGCCTCCTGGAAGCCCCTTCCAGGAGCTAGAGGACAGTGGGCACATACTCCCCCACCCCTGCCTGTGCTGGGCAGGGGCTGGAAGAGCTTCTGGGAAGAGAGCTGAGCCCTGAATGATCTCTGGAGGATACTGAGCCCAGCCTAGACAGGACCCAGCCCACCTGACTTGTGTTTAGAGTGAAAGTCGCTCAGTCATCTCCGATTCTTTGTGACTCGCATGGACTATTCAGTTCATGGAATTCTCCAGGCTAGAATGCTGGAGTGGGTAGCCTTTCCCTTCTCCAGGTGATCTTGCCAACCCAGGGATGAAACCCGGGTCTCCCACATTAAACCAGCCTCCCATCTCCATGCTGGAGACTCCTCCCCTGTAGAGAACAGTCATCACACCCCAGTCCTTTCAGTAACCACATCTCCAGCTTCTATAACCTTTAACACTTGCCCTACGGGCATATACTGGACACCTCGATGATATGCCGGCTCCCTCCTGCCTCCCCCACCTCCCTCCTTGGGTGTGCAAATTAACCAATCCAGAGACCACCACCTCCTCTATGGAGGTCTTATACTCCCGGTCACTTTCCCAGTGCAAGGCCAGGGACCAGACGACTACGGGCAGCCCCCACACCCCAGAGCACACTGACATTATTCACACAAGCCAGTCCTAAGCCTCCTCATCCTGACTCTCCTGCTCCTCCCAAGGAAACCACAGTAAAGGCTCCTGCCAGTTTCTCCCCTTTCCTGGACTCCACCCACCATCTCCTGGCAGACCCTCATTTCCCTCTGTGGTCCTTCATGGAGTGATGTGTCTCCTTCTCTTGGGAACTGTAATAAACTATCCTCACTGGGAGTCATCTCAGATTTTCTATTAACACACTACATTTTAATACAGTCACTTTGGAAGCTAGACGTCCTTCCCAGAGAGAACCAGAGGCTGTGAGGGGATTCTCTGCCCATCCATCACCTCTCAAGGTTTGCTCACAGCAGCCCACCCCAGAGCTCCCTATTAGGCTGATCCCCTGGCCCTCCCACAGTTTCACCACCCCTACATTGCCTGGAGAGGCTGTCCCCTGCTACACAGGTCCTCAGTGCCAACAGCCCCCAGAGCAGAAGCCCAAGTGGAAGCCAGGAGAGAATGTAAGAAGGGCCCCATTATTGCAGTTCAGCACCTGGCCCACGGGCTGCCACCCGCAGGCCCTGAGCTGCATACTGTTCTGTGCACCTCTCCACCCCGCACCGGGAGGGCTCTGCAGGACTTGCAAGGTGGAAGGCTGCAGGAGGTGGGAGAATGGGCAAGGGGTGGGGGGATGGAAAGGCAGAATGAACATGGTGGAAAGAAGGGCAAAAGGGAAGGTTGGACAAGTCATTCCGTGGGGTGTGGGGCCATAGCAGCTGGCAGTGTTCAGGATTCACAAGGGCAGAAGGCTCATCAGCCTACTGTCCTCCTCAACCAGGCTCCCAAAATGTTGGCAACTCTGGAAACACCTCTGCGAAATCTCACCAGCCCAAGAGGAAAGACCTAAAAAGATGACAGCAGATGACCCAACAAAATGGCCTTATTTTGGCATTATTCTACTATTCTTCCAATCTGTTCTACTTATGTGCTAGAATTCCTTCCTTTTAGCCCACTGTTCTTTTTTTCTTAATATAACAGCTTTATTGAGGTATAATTCACCTAACATAAAATTCATTCTTTAATGTGAATTCAGTGACTTGTTATATATTCAGTTAATTCAATTCCAGATTATTTTCACCACCTCAAAAAGAAATCCCATACCCATCACTCCCCTTTTTACATCACCACCACTCCCCAACCACCACCCAGATCACCACCTCCACAATCTCCCCAGACCCTGGAAATCATTCATCTACTTTTGAGTCTATGGACTTGCCTCTTTAGGACATTACATATAAATGAAGACATAATACATAGTCTCATCCGACTGGCTTCTGTTGACTGAAAAAAAAAAAATGCACAGCCTAAAAGATGAGAATCCTGTTTTATTTGGTGGACTTTCTGAGGACTTCAAGATTAGGGGAGCAGACTCTCAGACTGCTCTGAGGATGACTCTGAAGAGGCAAGAGAGGAGTCAGGATATGTAGGAGTTTTGTAACAAAAATGATGTAGTCAGACCATCAAAAGGTTACTGTTAATTAAAGAAAACCTGGCATCTCAAGGTAATTAGTTTAGTACTAGATTCTATGTATGGGAAGATACAAGAGTCTGGGCTCATTGAGATCACTCCTTTGATATGCACCTAGTTATCTAGGGCCAGTATCCCAGTCTTTCCCATTCTGAGTCCCCTTAGGGTGCATCATTGAGGGGTGGCTACTAGCAGCTGAGGGCCAGGCAGCCCAGGGAAGGCTATTTGTCTCCAACTTGAGTTTCTTGAGGATAGGGGGTGGGGTGGAAGACACACAGCTGTAGTGGCTTGATGGCTGCAAAATCCTTTGTTCAATGATACAGCAGGGAACATTCTTCATTCACACTTCTTTCACATAACATAATGTTTTAAAGTTTCATCTATATTAATTTTGGCTAATATTCCATTTTATGAATATACCGTATTTTGTTCATTCATCCATTGGTTATCATATGAGCTGTTTATACTTTTTGGGTTTTATGAGTTAATACTTGTATGAACATTTGCATACAAGTTTTGGTGTTAACATTTTCCATTTCCTATATACTAAGGAGCCACACAGTAATTCTGTTTTGAGAAAATGCCAAACTGTTTTCCAAAGCTGCACACTTTTACACCCACCAACAATGTATGCATATTCCAATTTCTCCATACCTTCACCAAAACTTGTTATTTTCTGGGCTTTTTAACTTCAGCCATCCTACGTGGATATGAAGTGGCTGTTTCATTTGCATTTCCTAATCTTTTCATTTGTTTATGGATATTCATGTATTTTCTTTGGAGAAATGTCAATTCAAATTTTTTGGCCATATTTAAACTGGGTTATTGCATTTTACTGTTATGAGTTATTTTATTCAATATATTTGAGATTCATGTATGTCCTTATGTGAATCAGATTTTCATTTCTTTTTTCTAATTAGTATTCTTTGTTTTTTTTAGAGAAGTTTTAACTTCATAGCAAAATTGAGTGAAAAGTACAGGAGTTCCCATATAGCCCTCAAACACATACACACACACACCCCTCTTGAGTGACACATGTATCATCAACAAATCTACATCGACACATTATTATCATTCAAAGACCACAGTTTACATTATGGGTCACTTTTATTGTTGAAACTCTATGGGTTAGGCAAGTATGTAACATGTATCCACCATTATTGCATCATACAATTTGGAGGGCCCTAAAAATCTGTGCTCCACCTATTTATCCCTTCTTCTCCTCAACCACTGACCTTTTTACTGTCTCCATAATTCTGCCTTTCCCAGAATGTCTTATAGTTGGTATCATACAGCACACAGCCTTTTCAGATTGGCTTCTTTCACTTAGTAACTGACATGTTGTTTCCTCCATTTCTTTTCATGGTTTAATAGTTCCATTTCTTTTTTGAAAACTATTCCACTGTCTGAATTTATCAGTTTATTTAGGATATCTTTTTGGTGGCTCAGACAGTGAAGTGTCTGCCTGCAATGTGGGAGACCCGGGTTGAATTCCTGGGTTGGAAAGATCCTCTGGAGAAGGAAATGGCAGCCCACTCCATACTCTTGCCTGGAAAATTCCATGGACAGAGGAACCTGGTAGGCTACAGTCCATGGGGTCACAAAGAGTCAGACAAGAGTGAGCGACTTCACTTTTAAAAAAACAGTTATTTGCACCAGGTCTTGGTTGCAGCATGTGCAATATAGTTCCCTGACCAAGGATCGAACTGGGGCCCCCTGCATTGGGAGGGCAGAATCTTAGCCACTGGACCACCAAAGAGGTCCTTGAAGGACATCTTGATTGCTTCCAAGTTTGGACAATTATGAATAAATTTGCTATAAACATCTATGTGCAGGTTTCTGTGTGGATGTAAGTATTCAACTCCTTTGCTTAAATAACAAAGAGCAGTTGCTGGATTGTATTAGTCCATTAGGGCCACTGTAACAAAAATACCATACATTCTGTGGCCCCAAAACAACAAGAATTTATTTCTCATAGTTCTGGAGGCTGTAGGTTCAAGATTAGTCATCAGCACATTTGGGTGAGTGCTCTCTTCTGTATTATTGACTTACTGTGTTCTCTTGGGCTTCCCCAATGGCTCAGCAGTAAAGAATCCACTGGCAATGTGGGAGAAGTAGGTTTAGTCCCTAGGCCAGGAAGATCCCCTCAGGAGGAAATGACATCCCACTCCAATATTCTTGCCTGGAAAATCTCAAGGACAGAGGAGTTTGGAGGGCTAAAGTCCACAGGGTTGCAAAGAGTCAGACATAACTGAGTACTTGTGCATACACACACATACACACACACACAGTCCATAGGGTTACAGATAGTCAGACATAGCTGAGCACCTGTGCATACATACACATACACACACACACACACACACACACATATACACCACACACAACACACACAAACGGTGGAAGGAGCAAGGGAGCTCTCTTGAGGTCTCTTTCGTAAGAGAACTTAACCCCAATACAAAGCCACCACTCTTATTACCTAATCACCTCCCAAAGGCCCAACCTCCTAATACCATCACTGTGGGCAATAGGTTTCAATACATGAATTTGGTTGGGGGCAGGGGCAGGGAACATAAACATTCAGTTCACTGGAACACGGTTTAAGAGTATGTTTTGTTTTTTAAGAAAGTACTAAACTGTTTTTGAAAGTAGCTGTACTTTTTTGCACTCCCACCAGCGAAGGAAGAGAGTTCCTTCTTACCATATTTAAATATAAGTAGATATCTGAGGATAAAAACCAAATATGTATACCAACAAAAGGAAAAAAGAACAGCAACTCTACAGAGAGAAAAGCTTAGAGAAAAAAATCCTTATCACAAAAATCCTCAGAGATAAAATACTGCAATCATGAAAGAACAAAAAAAGATACATATAATAAAAAAAGGAACATTCAACATCCAAAAAGGAGCTTTTGGAAAGTAAAAGTATGATAACAGAAATCAAATTTTCAGAAGAGCTGGAAGCCGAAGTTGAGGAAATCTCCAAGAAAGCAGAGCATAAACACATAAACAGATAAAGAGTAGAAGAGGTAAAATGGGAAAGCGAGAGAAAATCAGGTATCAGCCCAGAAAAGCCAATATTCAAATCTGGGTGTTTCAGAAAGAGAGATTAGAGAAGGCAGAGGAAAGGAAATATTCAACAAAATATATAACAAGTTTCACTACTGAGAAAATGAGTTTTTAGATTGAAGGGTCTTCTTGTGCTCAGTCAACAAGACATAGACTCACACTGAGTAACATCACTGTGAAATATCTTAACCCTAGGCATAATGAGAAGAGACAAACTTTTAGAAATTCGAGGGAAAAATAAAAAACGGATGGAAGCAAAGGACAGGAAGGAAGAAGGAAAGGAGAGCAGGTGAACAAAACATCTCACATACAATTTCTAGACTCCTCACAAACACCAGAAGCATGAAAGCTAGAGGCTCACAGACTAAGCCTACAAAATCAGGAAATTATTTCTAAACTACAGTACCCAGTTGAACTACCAATCAGGCAGGATACAAAAAGTACATTTTAGACCTGCAAGGCCTTTAGAAATGTAACCTCCTTGGCATCATTTCTCGTAGAAGTCTGGAGGATGTGCTCCACCCAAACAAGGGCATAAACCAAGAAATAAGGTAAAGGACAGGAAATAAGAGAGCAAGTATCATGGGAGACAAAAGGAACCGAGCACATGGTAAAGGGAGACAGATCCCAGGATGACACCTGCGCTGAGAGGATAGCGGCGATAATCCACACTGGAGATCATATGCCTCAAAAAAGAGACTCCTTCGGTAAGATTAACCTGGTGACCTATCTTAAGTGTCAGAACATCTTGAGAGATTTAGACTCTGAAGCTGTGAAGGATTTGGAGAATTTGTGATAAATAAATGGAATCTTAATCAAACCCCAAAAAAGCAGTTAATTCCATGGAAATTGAAATTTGTGCAAGAAAAAAAAATTAATCAAGTGCACATACAGACCTCAAATATATCTTGCTTGGCTTACCCTGCAGTTGCTTTTGTAATTAAAGGTAAATACTTAAAAACCAAGAGATTGCACATACAATTCCATAATCCTACATTCTTTTTTGGAAAAACTGGGAGATCTCGGCAAATGGTCCCCTACATTTCGGCAGACCCAGGCTGAGAGGCCTCCCCAGCGAGTCACAGCCCAGTCCACTCCTGGACGGTCTACAACCGGGGCCTCTTTATAGAGACATAGAGGCCGGCAGGGAAGGCGCGGCGGTAGGCCGCGGGGGCCGATTGACGACAAAGGGTCGCCTCCTATACGCCTTATGAAAGCTAGGTACTAACCAGAGGCTGGCGCTCAAGCCCCCCCAGCCTCCGTTTCTGGACACTTTTCTGTTTTTTCTCCCTTCCATTTTTTCCTAAATCGCTCAACACATCTAATTCACTTCCCACTACCCAGTTCCCGATCTCAGCAAAGATGGCACCCGGCCGGAAAAAGGAACCGGCAATGACTTCCGGCCGGACGGCTGGCGGCGAACCTCGTTTCCGGCGGCGCTCCGAGTGACGTAAACGAGCGCGTCTCGCAGCGTGGACCGAGGGCAGTACTGGGGCGCATGGAGGTCAGCGGCGGAGCTCGCGGTAGCGGCGGCGGCGGTGGCGCCGTACGTATCGGGACCAGGGGAGAAAGGGGGTCCTGAAGACCTGGGGTCATGGCTGGGAGAGGAGACCTGGAGGGCGCACTGGGACGCAGTGGATCGGGGTGGGTGGCAGGGGCCGGGTCCAGTTTAAAGCACTGACCGCTCGTGCGCACGCGGCCCTTTTCTGAGGTCCCGCGTGACAGCCTACGATCCCCGCGCTGACCCTCGGCGCGGTCGCTGCGTGCTCTTTGTAAAGGTGATTCTCTTTTCTGCGTCTGAGGGCCGAACTTCCGGGTTGGTGTTAAGGATCCTTAAGTCCATTTGAGTTGAACTCGTTTCTTCACTAGCTCGTAGGACTGTCTTTAGTAGGGATCGTTTCCAGTGCTTCCCCGCCGCCGGGGCTTTGTGGATGTATGTGGATGTTGCCCTTGGGCCAATATTTCTCTTCCCTGAGCCTCTTGTTTTGTGTACAGTGAATCTAAACTTTTTACAGCTGCAACAATCAGCTCATGTTAAAATGTTCCGGACCAAGTTCTGGGAAATCTAAGGTCAAACACGCTCTCTGCTTTGGCAGAAGGGAGCCCGGGTTAACCTTTTATCGTGTGCGGCTGGTCTGCCTTCCCTAGGTCGTTTAATCACGCTAGTGCGCGAGGCAGAGTTGTTAAAAAGCAGTAGTATCGGGGATGTAACATTTTGGGAGAAGGTAACGTTTTATCTGAGTGAGGAAAGATGGAGGGTGATTTTCTGAGCCCTATGATGGCGGGTAAAAAAAAAAAATGAGGCAGCAGGCCTTCCCCTTCCCTGCCCTGCCCAGGTGTAATCAAAGTGCAAGGCCTTTGAGAAGGCCTGGAGAATGAGGGAGTGTGCTCCAGGGACGAAGAAAGGGTAAAACTGGGAAAATAATTCAGCGCCATGTTGTGAACTGCTTTTTATGATTGGTTCAGGGATTTTGCTCTCAGAAGGGGTGTGTGTGTGTTTAATAGGTTAGTGATGTAATAGTGCGAGTTTGGGAAGGCTCACTCACTTATCTATAAAGTTATTAAAAATACATCCACAGAAGCTGTGGGATGTATATGTGGATTATATATCCAGGGTTTTCTAGGAGTAGTCTAATTTAAAATATTCTGTCTCATTTTCTCTGTAAGCCAATAATTTTTTAATCCTGGGTACTTTTAAAACTTAAAAGGGAGTGGGGGGGGGGGGAGTGGGTGGAATGCTATTCAAACCCTGCTTGCAGAAACTCCTACTCAAGAGGTCTTGAACCAGGCCTGGGGTTCTGAAGTGTTGAACCATTCCTAGGTAATTCCACAACCAGGACTAGAAGCCCTCCAGCCCAGACTGTAATGCTCCTGAGTTTCAGTATTGGGTTACATTCTGTATTGAAACAAAATCTCTCTGAAATTTTTGCTTCAGAACATGCCTTTGCCTGTGGGTGGTCAGTCAGAAAGGAGGAGTTTGGGCTGCCCTATGGAGAATGTGGCTGTGGCTCCCTTGCGTTTGTCAGGTTCTTCTGTTGTGTTTGTGAACCCTTTTTGTGTTTGTAACCCCTTTCTCTCTCCTTTTTCTCTTCAGGGCTTTGGAATCACTTGCTAGGAGGCTCCCCTCCCTGCCGCCCGGCCATCATGGCCGCTCGGCTGGTGAGGCGATGCACGTGCCTCCTAAGGGAGGCCACCCGCCTGGCCCCTGCTGTGTCCCCTGTCGGCCAGCTGAGACTCCCCCAGGGAACCCAGAAGCCGCTGACTTCCTCAGCTACCTCCCCCAGCTCCCGCCTCCCAGGTCTCTTGTCAGAGCTTGCAGAGAAGGAACAGGTGTTTACTCCCTATCCTGGGCGCCAGGAGGTGGAGCAGCTCATCGAGAAGGCCACCCAGCCTGAGGAGCTCCTGGAGCTCCTGGGCAGTGGTCACTGTCTGCAGCAGAACCACGCCGCCCTCGCGCTTATCCAGCTCTCTCGCCTGCTCTCTGAGAAGCCAAAAGACAAAGCCACGCTCATACAGGATGCTCGCTTTTGGCAACTTCTCCATCTTGTCAACAGCCAGGTGGGTTCTTGCTGAACCTTTTCTGCAGGTTCAGCAAGCAGAACGTAGCAGAGGCCACGGAATCCAAAGCATCCAGTCACTTTCCCAGTATAGACAGAAACTCTGCTGTGTGCTTAGTCCATCCACATCCTGTGCTATTTTTTCATTTTATAGATTCCAGAATACTATAATGTGCTTTCATTTCTGTTAATCCTGACAGCTCTGTTAGGTGCATATTGCTGTCCTCATCTTACAGGCAGCCCAGACACAGTAAATACAAACAAAAGGATTGAGCCTGGTTTTTCTCAGTGCATCAGGGGCCTCCCCCTCACCATGCAGTCTTGACTGATGTGGCCCCTCCTCTGTGTCTGGCTGACAGGGGACACACTCTTGAAACTGGAGGAGATGAAGGGTGACTAGAAGAGGCTCTCCTTGAACTGACCATGGGTGTTATCCCAGCCAGTCAGCTCCTTAGAAGAGGAACATGGAGAGAAGGGACTTGTGTGTGGCAGGGGTGGGTGCAGGAAGAGCTCAACCCAGTTCCTGTTCATTGTGAAGAAGGACTCCATGCAGACTTCAGGCACCCTGGGGTCTGCTGGAACCAAAAGGCCTGTGACACAGAAAAGAGGTACAGACCCTCACCCTGGCTGCTCTGGAAAGGCAAGGCCGTGTCTGCTTGTCAGGGATGATGAGACTTACAGCTCAAGGGAGGGGTCTAGTTAAATGAGTTTTTTCAGCTGCAGGTTATGAGAGTATAGTAGATGTAGAAATAGAGTAATATTGGAAACAGTTCACAGATAGTAAGAGAAGTATCGTTTCATGGAAGTTTTTGTCTTCAGTTGAAAGACACATCTGTACTGTGAGCCTGTGTGTTGGGGTCATGGTACAGATTTTTTTCATACTGAAAATATAGCTCATATAAATTATCTTAATTAGATCCCTTCTTGTTCTAAGACTATCTTTCTGTTCATTATTTATTAAACCTTTTACCCAGAAACTTTAGAGACAGACTAAACATATTGTAGCAAAATTACAATAATGAACCAGGATTTAGAAATATAAAACTGATCAAGCTTTCTTTTAAAGAGCCCTACTGTCTGGGAATTCTGCAGAAACAACAGAAGTCACTGAAGGCTCATGTGATGCTGAGATCAAACTCATACTTTTCTTTTTTTCCCCCGCACCTTGGCTTGTGGGATTGTTGATCCCCCACCAGGGATTGGACCCAGGACCCTGGCAGTAAAAGCCTGGAGTCCTAACCACTGCCCTGCGGGGGACTCCCCCATACTTTTCTCCTTCTGCCCAGCCCTTCACACAGATGCTTTTCTATTTGCCCCTCACCTCGTGTGTATGATTTCAGTTCCCTTTCTTGGCAGTGCAGCCCCATTTCACAGAAGAGTCTGGAGACTTAAAGAGTGGCAGAGTTAACAGCCTTAGCATAGCAGACAACAGAGCCATTCTCATTTACCACATACTGCCTTCCCTGAGGGTCAGAATCAATAAGGTCCCAGGTGTGACTTTGCCTGTGTGTCTCTCCCGCCCCGTCCCACCCCCCACCTAGATAACTGTAGTCTGGCATGGGACCCTCGTGAAGCTGCTCCGGAGCCTCTACACACTGGGGCTCCCCGCCACCTCCAAGGACCTGCGGTCAGTGGAGCAGGAGGTCCGCTGGCGCATGCGCAGACTCAAGTACAAGCATCTGGCCTTCCTGGCCGAGTCCAGCGCCACTTACATGCAGGAGCAGGGCTCCCAGGAGCTGCTGGCTGAGCTGCTTGTGCACCTCGAGCGGCGCTGGGCAGAAATTGAAGACACACGCACGGTGGTGGCCATGATGATGAAAACTGGGCACCTCTCGGAGTCTCTGATGAACCGCCTGGAGGACAAGGTACTAAGGGACAGGAGCCTTGTGGCTTCTGTCCATAGTCTGGGGCATGGCACTGGCAGGACTGGCACTTTAGGTAGCTGCAGGCAGCACTTTGTGCCCACTGGTTCCTTCAAGGATCCAGGGGGTTGCAGAGCCTGAACAAAATTGTAGTTCCTCCAAAATTGCATCTTGCACCTGACCTGGAAACAGCACGGCCAGCAGCTCCTAAAGTGTGGCCTCAGCCGCCCCACTGGCTCAGCTTTGGTTAGTGCTTCCTAGAGACATCACACCTGCCGCCCCCTGCTCTACCCCCTGCCTCAGCCCCGCAGTCAAGTCAAATTCAGCCCTGTTGCCGTGGTAGCAGGGGCTGGCCCGGATGACTGCCACAGCAAACTCCGCAGCTCATGGGCCCTGGGTCCCCTGCCCTGGGACCTGGGGATAAGTTTGGCTACGGACACGGTATACCCGGTCTGGGGACTCCCTGGGGTGGGAGCAGAGGCAGGCCCTGCCCAGGTGGGACCTGTGTTTAGTAAGCTCAGGCCTAGTTGCTGTCTCGCAGGGCCTGCACTGCATAGGACCCTTGGCCCTCGGGCCATCAAGCTGACTCCTGCCGGCTGTGGTTGACAGTGCCTGGAGCTGGTGGAGCAGTTTGGCCCTGAGGAGCTGCGGAAGGTGCTGGTGACGTTGGCAGCTCAGAACCGGAGATCGGTGCCCTTGCTGCGGGCCATCTCTTACCACCTGGTCCAGAAGCCCTTCCCCCTGACTAAAAGCATCCTCCTGGACCTGGCCTATGCCTATGGTGAGCCCTGTGCACGGGGAGTGGGGCTGGGAGGGGAGGGTTCTGGCTGCAGCTGTGTCAAATTCGGTGCCTACCTCACGCATGGCAGGCACTGGCCCAAAAGGCTGCTACAGAAACACTGTGACTCATGGGCCCTGATCCTTTGTGCTAGGCCTCAGGGATAAATTTGGTTACAGACACCAAGCTCTTACTCCTTAAGACCTGGGTGGGTGGTGGGGTGGGCCTGAGGGCGGCCTGCCACTTCTCACCAGTTAAATCTCAGGCTCTGTCCCCAAGGCAAACTTGGCTTCCACCAGACCCAGGTGTTCCAGCGCCTGGCAGCTGATTTGCTGCCCCACACGCCAAGCATGACGTCCAGCGAGGTAGCCCGCTGCACCAAGTCCTTCGCCTTTCTTAAGTGGCTCAACCTGCCCCTGTTTGAGGCCTTCGTCCAGGTGAGCTGGGGCGCAGGCATGAGGCCTGGGTTCTGAGGGCCCTCCTTGCCTGACCCCCTGCATAGGCACACTCCCTGGGCATTTCATCCGGGAGGCCCGGCCAGTCTAGAACACTTTGTAGTGGCAGATAATGGAGTCCTTACTCCAATTTCTTTGGAGAGAAGCAGTATGACTCAGTTGTGAAAGAAAGCGTAGTTGAAACCCTTTGATTCTTTCACCAAATTTTGTAGGTGACAGACTGTGTGTGTCTTTGGGCGACTGTGCGGGGAGCAGTACAGGGAGCTAGGCCTAGAATCCACTCAGAACTCTCCCTGAACTTCCAAGAGCTGTAAAATGGGAATTGTGAAGAAAGAGGATGTTTGCATTGAGGTTCAGGTGCAGCAGGTTGCAGCTGTGTCTATAGGCTGAAGAGTATCTCTGAAGCTGTTGTCAGGGGCCTTTTATGTGTGTATGATTGCCTCAGGGAGGACAGGGGCTCACCCTCTGCCCATCGCCCTGTGTAAATTACCCCTTTGGGCTGGGAGCTCATGGGTTCTGGAGGAGGGCCAGGTCTGCGTACCACTGGGCCCCTCTCATCCTGCCTTTCTCTCCTCCCTGATCGGCCTAGCACGTCCTGGACAGAGCCCAGAGCATCACTCTGCCACACCTGTGCAACATGCTTCTGGCTTTCGCCCGTGTGAACTTCCGCCCGGAACAGGAGGATCCATTCTTCAGCCTGGTACAGTCTTCACACCCTCTACTGCTATTCTTGGAGCAGCTTGGGACTGAGGAGGGAGGGAAGAGACCAGATTTGTACTGAGGAGCCCTAGGTGGGGAGGCAGAAATGAAGAAAGCCTGGTGGGAGTGTGGAAGGAGCTGGCTGGAGCCGTACATCCCAGGGGTTGTCTGCGGACAGGCGAGAGCCAGCTTGGCAGCCAAGGACCAGGAAGGCATCCAGTGGCTCACTGGCAGTGGGGCCAGGGGACCCCTGTTCTTACTTCCTATGTGTGTGTTAGTCCCTCAGTCATGTCCAGCTCTTTGTGACCCCATAGACCATAGCCCACCGTAGCTCCTCTGTCCATGAAATTCTCCAGGCAAGAATACTAGAATGGTTACCATGCCCTTCTCTAGCGAATCTTCCCGACCCAGGGATCAAACCTGGATCTCCCACATTGTGATCAGATTTACTGTTTGAGCCACCAGGGAAGCTTTGAGCTATCTTACTTCCTGGTGTTCCCTTAATGCCCTGTTGGCACTCAGAGACTCAATCCAGTTGCTGGGGTGAGAGCCTCCTATGAGTGAACTGCGTATGACCCCGGGCCCCCACAGTGGGTTTTCCCCCAGCCGGCCAGATGCTTCCCTTTTCATAATCTCCAGCTCTTGGGGCCAGAAACACCTCCCCTGTGCTGTGGCACAGTTTTGTGCATAGGTTCTTGCTAGTGGGTGGGAGGAGGGGGCAGTAGGGGTAGCCCAGCTGCTGTCCAGATTGGGCCTGAGGGATGAGGAGAGGAGAGTTTCTGGTACCTGCCACCAAGGGTCCCCCAAACCTGACCAAGAGTGCCTCAGCCAAGGTTACTCGCCTCACCCGCTTGGGCCTCAGCACGTCCCGGTCATAGGGCCACTCCAGCTGCTGCCCACCCAGGGATGCTGCAGCCGCTGAGCAGGACCTGCTTTCCCCACCCCGCACTGTCCTCCCCCAGGTGCATGAGAAGCTGGGGTCGGAGCTGGTGGGCCTGGAGCCAGCCCTGCAGGTGGACGTGGTGTGGGCCCTGTGTGTGCTGCAGCAGGTGCGGGAGGCCGAGCTACAGGCTGTGCTCCGCCCTGAATTTCACGCCCAGTTTCTAGGTGAGTGGTGGGGGGGCATCCCTCCCTTTCCTGAGTGGTGGCGAGCCCGCCACGCGTGCCCCTCCCACACCTCACCCAGAGACCACTGCAGCTGGGATGGCTGCCTGGTTGTCAGCCTTGGGCTCCGCTCAGCACTGGGGAGATGGGGCAGGCCAGGGCGCACCCAGCATCTGCTCCTTCTCTGTCCACTCCTAGTGGGTGACCGGCAGACCCTCTTTCTGCTGCTCCTGACCCAGAGTCCAGGGTGAGACTTGGGTGTGGGGGAGGGTGCCGCCGACTCTCCCACCTGGCCCCTGTGTCCCTCCATCCCGGTCCTCCTGAGCCTCTTTTCTCACTCCATCATCTCCCCTTAGGTGGCAAGTCCCCAAAGGATCAAAGCACCTTCCAGAAGCTGCTGCATATCAATGCCACTGCACAGCTGGAGCACCCCGAGTACACGGGACCCCTTCTGCCTACCTCAGCCTTGGTTCCCAGCCCCTCGGCCCTTGAACAGAAGATGACCCCGTTGCAGAAGGACCTGCAGGAGACATTGAAGGGGCTGCTGGGGAGTGCCGACAAGGGCAGCTTCATGGTGGCCACACAGTATGGCTGGGTTCTGGGTGAGGACCCATCGTCCCCTTCCCTCCCCACAGTCCCATCTGGTCATCCATCGTAAGGGCAGGAGCTGTGAGCCCCGTTGATCTCTGAGGGATAGTCCCCACCATGTTTTCATTCTTTGCCCTCCTCAGATGCTGAGGTACTGCTCGACACCGAGAGCCAACTCCTGCCCCTGAGGGACTTTGTGGCACCCCATCTCACGCCCCCCTCTGGCAGGCAGCCACTCCCCCCTGGGGCCAAGAGGTAGGTGGCCACACCACCCTTGGGGGCCATGTGCATTTGGTTCTGGAATTCCCTCTTCCCTCCGAGGGCCTGAGGGAGCTGTCACCATCCACAGCACCCCGTCTGCCCCTCCAGGCTAGCCTTCCTTCGCTGGGAGTTCCCCAACTTCAACAGCCGAAGCAAAGACTTGCTGGGGCGCTTCGTGCTGGCCCGGCGCCACCTGCTGGCCGCTGGCTTCCTACTGGTCGACGTGAGTATCTGCTAGTCCCTGCTGGCTGACGGGAGCCAGTGTCGGACCCCAGCTCTTGAGGTCGCCCGTGTTGGGGTTCCCCCTTCACACATGAGAAAATAGGAACTTAGAAGGGTGTTAGGTTTCTCCCAGCGTCACACAGCTTTTAAGTATCTGATGCTGTTCGCATCTCCACGGTCAGGGTTTCTGAGAGGAAGAGGTTAGACAAACCCGGTGCCCAGGGCCTCGTGCTGGCCTGGGCCTCACGCGGGTTCTGTGCTGAGGGCCGGCCCCGGGCCTGGTCCCAAGTTCTCAGCGTGGAGACATCTGCACCAGAGAGCAGGCTGTCCTGTGTGGGGCCAGAAAATACACACGTGACTCATTTTTGAGTGTTTTATTTTGCTTATGATACAGCTTTTAAAATCTTGAAGCCACCCTTGGTCCCGTTTATCCATGGGCCTTTGCAGCTCTGAGCACGGACCAAGCGGGGGTCTCTTTCCCACCCATTTTGCTCTAGCTCTATAGGCGTCTTCCTTCAGGATTTGGGGGCCACGGATGTGATGCGCAGGGCTGGGGGCATGACGGGGGTCCGCACCTGCCCTGACTCATTTCCATTGCCTCTCCCAGGTCCCATACTATGAGTGGATGGAACTCAAGTCTGAATGGCAGAAGAGCGCCTATCTCAAGGACAAGATGCGCAAAGCAGTGGCAGAGGAGCTGGCCAAATGACCTGTCCCATAGCAAGGACTGTGTGCCCAGGGGGCTGGACTTCTCCAGAGGCCACGGGCACTGGGTGGGCAAGATGTGGCACGCTCCAGGACAGACCTTGGCCTTGGAAGTGGGGGAAGTGGGCCTGTGGCCAATATCTCTGAGTAGCGGGTCATTCTCTCATGAGTAATAAATTCTTAACTGCCCGACTATCCTGGCTTCTCTGCCACCCACAGAGGATCCCTCTCATATACATTCATGCACGGCTGGCCTGTTGCTCAAAAGCCCGCAGTCAGCCCCCGTACGGGCTGAGTCTTGGAGTTCTGAACGTCAGTGTGTGAGGACCTTCCCAGGGGAGGCCACTTGGGTTTTCAGTGCATGGCATCCTTGGAGGTCCCCTCCCATCCTATGTTCTTGGATGAGTGGGGCACCCTGACGGCCTGTGCTGCCATGTGGTGTAAGTGCCAGTCCCTCAGGAGGCGCGGGCTCTGAGAAGAAAGGAGTGTACTTGA
Source organism: Tragelaphus eurycerus (assembly GCA_935064755.1). Classification (NCBI taxonomy): domain Eukaryota; kingdom Metazoa; phylum Chordata; class Mammalia; order Artiodactyla; family Bovidae; genus Tragelaphus; species Tragelaphus eurycerus. Next base: position 19,225,897 of record CAKXYN010000002.1, on the reverse strand, counting down.
CTGACACTGCAGGGCCAGTCCTTACACCTGGACCAGAGTGCCATGGTGGTGTGCCGCCGCTGTGGTAACCATATGCCTAAGGATCCCAGGGCCCCCTTCACCACATCAGCAGCAGCGCCACCAGGACTTCCCCGGCAGTGTAGGGGTTAGGACTCCTTGCTTCCACTGCTAGAAGCCTCGGTTCAATCCCTGGTTGGGGAACTAAGATCCCACAAGCCCAGTACCAAGGCCAAAGAAAGGCTTTCTAGCTTCTAGTCCATCACAAGAGACTTTGTTGTGGAGCTGAGCAGAAAAGGGCCATCTGGCTTCTCTGGGCCCCCCTCTCAACTGATCCCCACTCCCTCCAAAGTGGTTCCTCAGGAAGCGAGTCACACAAGCTTTGGGTTAGAGGAGGAGCCATAGCGCAGCAGCTCAGAGGATGTGGGTGCTGGGCACTCAGCACAGGCTGGCTAGGTTCTTGGCCCAGAGAACAAAACAGCCAAGGTGGCTTTTTGAAGCCAGTGACTCAGAGCCCAGACAAGGTGGGGGAGTGGGGAAGAGTGTGCCAAAGTGAAGGGCCAGCATAGACAAGCATCAGGGGTGCTGAGCCAGGTTCAGGGGCCTCTGGGAGCACCCACAAAGGAAAGCTCATGTTCACCATTCAGGATCTGTGGCTTATAGTTGAGATACTTTGACAGATTCCCCCCCCCCCCCCGCAGCTGAAAAGCTACATAGTGTCCCCTGTGACCTCTATCAGTTGCCTCAAAGGTGATGGGCACATTTACACCAGGATACTGACTGACAAGAGCCCGTGCGCAGGACACTTGAGTCACCACCAGGACACCTCATGTTGCCCTGTATGTTCATGCCTATCCCCCTTGGCCTTGAGCCAAGCCGCAGCTACCAACACGTCCTCCATTTCTATTTTGTTACTTGGAGAATGTTCCATATGGAATGTTGCAGTATATGAAGCTTGGAAATTGGGTTTCTTCACAGGCACAGTTCTCGAGTTGGATCCAGCAGGTCCTTGTTATTGCTGTTAGACTGTGGTTCAGTCCCATGGGTGGGTGTTTGTGTAAACGCAAGTTTTTGTTTCTCTGGGATAAGTGCCTGTGAGTACAGCTGCTGGGTCATATGGGGTTTATATGCTGTTTGAGAAACTGCCACCAGGTTTCCCAACGGGGCCATGCCATGTTACATTCCCACCAGCAGTGTGGGAAGCAGTGAAGTTCACATCCCAGCCAGCCTATGGTGTTCTCAAGGATTCCCAGAACAGTTCCGATGGGTGTGGAGTCATCTTTTCACTTGCATTTGCCTAAAGGCTAGGGATGTGGAACACAACCTGACTTCTAGTCATCTTGGTGGGTATGAGGTGGTATCTCACTGTGGCTTTGATTTTCATTTTTCCATGATGACTAATGGTGTCTTTTCATGTGCTTATGGCCTATTTACATGTAATTTTTGTAGACATACCTGTTCAGACTCTGTCCAGTTTTTAACTAGTCTGTCTTAAAAGTTGTAAGAGTTTTTTATATATTCACAAACAAACAAACAAAAAATAGAAACAAGTCTCATCAGAGGACTTGCAAATACTTTCTCCCATTTTGTAGACTATATTTCCACTTTCTTGATGGTGTCCTTTGAAACACAAAAAGTTCCAAATTTGGGTGAAAGAGATTGTCCAAAATTGATGTTAATTCTACTTTAAATGAGAATTAACTACTCATTTAAACATGAGTTTAAGCAAGCTTCAGGAGTTGGTGATGGACGGGGAAGTCTGGTGTGCTACAATCCATGGGGTTGCAAAGAGTCAGACATGACTGACTGAACTGAACTACTTTAAATACTTCATCGAACTCAAATAAAACTATCTGGGCCTGAAGATTTCTTGGGGGAAGCTTTTTTTAAGTTACAGGTTCAGTTTCTTTCATGGTTTTAGGACTATTCGTGTTACCTATTTCATCTTGTTTGAATTTTTAGTAGATTTTAATTTTCAAGTAATTGTCCATTTCTTCAAAGTTGTTGAATTTATGAGCATTAAGTTGTTTGTAGCATTCCCTTAGTATCCTTGTAATGTCTTCAGGCTCAAGTGTTACCCCTCTTGTTAGCATTCTCCAGAGAAAGAACCAGCAGAATATATGAGAGAGATAAACATGAGAGATTTATTATAGGAATTGGCTCTGCAGTTACAGAGACCAAGGAGATCCACAATTTGCTGTTCTCAAGGTGGAGAACCAGGAAAGCCATAGCCACAGGTATAAATTCAGTTCAAGTGCAAAGACCCAAGAATGGGCAGGGGTGGCAGGTGGGGCCATGGTGTCACTGGTGTCAGCCCTGGAGGCCAAAGACTGGAGAACCAGGAGCTCCCATGTTCGAGGGTCAGAGGTGGATCCCAGCTCAAGAGAGTGAATTCACACTTTGCCTTTTTGCTTTTCTCTACCCCTACCCACCCTCCCCCCAGCAGCAGATTGGTTAATATCCACCCCGCACTGGTGAGACTGAATCTCTTCACTCAGTCTGGTGAGACTGAATCTCTTCACTCAGTCTACTGAGTCATGCTCATCTCTAGAGATGCCCTTGCACACACACCCAGAAACAGCATTTAATCCACTATCTGGGCATCCCTAAGCCCAGCCAAGCTGACACATAAAATTAACCATCATAGCCCCCGTGGCATACTGGTCATTTGTGTCGACTCTATTTTTGTCCGTCTTGCAATTTTACTGATTTCTGAAAGAACTATTTTTTTTTGTTTCATTGATTTCTTCCGCTGTTTTCCTGTTTTCTGTTTCATTGATTTCTGCCCTTGGCTCTGTTTCCTTCTTACTGCTGAGTATAGGTGATTTTGTCCTTTTCCTAGTTTCCTGAGGTAGGAACTTTGATGATTGATTTGAGTCCTTTCCTCTCTTCCAACGTGCTATAAATATCCCTCTCAGCATTTCTACCTGCAGACCACATAATTTAATGTTTTTATTTTCATTCACTTCAGTTCTGTGTTTCTTAACATTTTTCTTATTCTCGTAATTTTCCTTACTGTTGGGTTCGTCCCTGATTTTCCTGGTATGATGGGTGGTTTTTTTAAAAACACGTACCCCAGATAGGCTGTCATGTTCAAATTTTAGCAGGCAGTCAGCCTGTTTGGGTTCAGGCTGCAGTCCTGGGCTACATGGCCTGTGGTTCTCATGACTCAGCACTGTGTTGGTCTCCTGCCACTGGGCTCTCTGCTGGTGCTCTTGAATGGATATGAGGCACTTCCTGAGCTGGACCATCCTGTGCCTTTGTGGGGGGTGGGGCAGGGTGGAGAACCCAGCTTGCTGGGCTGAAAACCTGCTGTGGTGCAATTTCCTTTGCCAGTGGCCCCCACCCTCCAGAGACTCGGGTGGGGGGCAAGAGCCAGAGAGGGGGTGCATGAGGTGGGGAGGAATGGCTTCCCTTGGCCCCTTATCAGGAGGCTTCCCCTTGATTTTCAGTATCAGTTCTGCCACACTCCCTTGAGTTGACACAGGCTCCAGTTCATATGAGGGTGAATGCCTGGTCCTCCCAGTATGTAGTGGCTGGTGGTGACAGGAAATGCCAGGCTTGGGTCCCCTTGTGTTGAGTAGGCTGCTCTGCTGTTCCTCCAATCCTGGGGTCCCTCCCCAGCTCACCTTTCTCTTTTTGTCTTAGTTCAGTTCTGGTGGTCTCTAATTTCCCACATCTTTATAGGAGGAGCAGAGAGACAAACTTGTGTCATCCTGTCCAAACAGGAAGCTACTCAGGCACTGATGAAAACCTTCTGTTTTCTGGAATGTCAGTGGTGCTGGCCAGGTGGTAGAGGTTGGCAGAACGGTGAAGACTTACGAAGGACTCAGCTTAGGTGATGAGAGAGAGGCCATAGGAAGAAGAAAGTTTCTGTGGTTGTTGTTGGCCATGACGCAGCTTGTGAGATCTTAGTTCCCCCACAAGGGATTGAACCCGGGCCCCAGCAGTGAAAGCACTGAGTCCTAATCACTGGGCCACTAGGGAATTCCCTGGAGGAGGCAACTTAGAAACTCTTAGTAGGTGAGGATGAAGATGGGTTGGAGAAAAGGGACAAAGAAGAGGAGCTCCCCATCAGTGGATAGATGGACAGATTTCCAGCAATTGAAAGGGATGCAAGATGCAGGGCTTAGACTGGAACATGATGGGTCTGGTACCTGGTGTGTTGGGCAGATGCCCAGCAGGCAGCCCCTGGCTCCATGGGCTCCGGGGTAGAGTCAACAGAAGATTGAGGATACAGGAGCCTCCCCCACAACAATGGCTGTTCTGATTGCCTACCCCCGCCCCCGTCTAGCTCTGGATGGTGACAATGTTCAACTGTCTCCCAGAGCCTGGCACGGGGCGGATGCTCGGTGAATCTGAGTGCAGGAGGGCCTGTGTGGAAGCAAGCGCGCATCTCTGGAAAGCTCAGGGAGGGTTTGCAACCTTGGGGTGTGGCAAGGACGTCTGCTGAGAATGGAGGAAGGCAAGCTTCTCCATCTTCCTTCCATTGCCCAAGAGCTGAAGGATGGGACAGCACTGAGCTGCCAGGAACGCCGGGGACCAGTCAACCCGAGGCTCCGCTGGGGCTGCTTTCCCTGATGCGCTCCTGCCTGCCGGCTCTGGTTGCCATAGAGTCAGGAGGCGGTTGCCACGGAGACCGACGTGCGAGGACCGACCAATCAGTGAAGAGCTGCGGCGCCAGCTCACCTCTTGGATGCAAGCACCAGGCTAGGATGAGGACCCCTGCCCAGGCAGCTGGGAGCCGGGTGTTCGAGCAGGGGGCCTGTGGCGCCGCCACCCCCAAAGCGCCGGTCCCCCAGAATTCCCAACACCCTCCCCGGCCCCGCACCCCGAATTCTGACGACCTTCTGCCTCTTTCCGACCCCACTAATGGGTGATACCTCCGACTGGCCCTGAGGCCCTCTCCCGTTAGTGGAGAGGGCCCAAGGGCTGGGATGCTGCGGGAAAGGCGGGGCCGCGGACCGCGGGAGAAGAGTGCAGTCGGGGTGGGGTATGGGGAGGGAGGGAGGGAGGCTGTCCCACCCCCTGCGCTCCCGGCACACCGCAGTGCCTGGCGCGCCCGCGCAAGCTCACTCGCTCACTCGGGGCGCTGGGCGGGCGGGGCGGCGCTGACGTCACCCACTGACCCTTTTCACCCCCCGGCCGAGGGGCGGTGGCCGCGCAGGCTCCGCGGGACGGACTCACGGACAGACAGGGGACGGAAGGACGGGCGTACGGCCAAGCCATGCCCGGGGAGGCTGCCCGCGCCGAGCTGCTGCTGCCGGAGGCGGGCGGGCAGGGACCCCGCACAGGTGAGGCCGAGGCGCGCTCTCCCTCCCGCTTGCGTGTGTCTCTGCCAACCCCTCTCTTCGTCCCTTCTCGTCTCTACCCCTCTCCCTCTCCGACCCTGTCCCTCTACCAGCTCCGTCCCATTTTCTCTTCGCGACCCCCTCCCCGCCCTCTCTCTGTTCCCGTCCCTTGTCCATCCCCGCCCTGTCCCCTTCCTTGGTCCCCAGTCCTAGCCCAACGTAGCCCGACCCTGGCCCCTACTCAGGACCGCAGGGAAGGGCGGAGTGGATTAGATATCCTCCAGGAGCCAAAAGCGACTTAAAGGCATGAGCCTCCGGGCTCCGGTGGGCGGGCGTCCCCCCGCCGCGCCCCATTGTCTGAGGTGGGGGGGCAATGGGCCTCACGGCCCCTGCAGCGTGGGTTGTCACCTGCACCCCAGCCACTGGGGATGCAGATTCGAGGGGCGCCTGCCCTCCCCACTCCCCACCCCCCTCCACCCGCCCTGTGCTTGAGAGCTGCCTCCGAGCAGGCTGGCGGGTGACTGGTTCTGGCTCGGAGGGAGGGAGGGCTGGAGCTGGAGCCTGGGGAAGCCCGAGGGCTGGAAGGTGGGAGGCCCTGGGGGAGTAAGGCCCGAGGAGCATCAGCCCTGTAGTGCAAGCCCAAATCCTTGGAGAGACTTAGGGAGCAAGCGTTGGAGGGGATCTGCCTTAGGCCCAGGAAGACCAGCCAGGATGGCCACTGGGCAGGAGGTCAGCCATGTGTGGCTCCGGGAGGGCCAAGGGCACCTTGCTGTGGGTGAGAAGTCCCCTGGCCATGAAACCCATACTGGGCTCAGGGGCCTGGCCTCCCTCTGGGTCCAGTAAAGTGGGTCGGGACTGTCTCTGCTCGGACTGTTTAACAACTGTGAATGAGGCACAAAAATCTTTGACCTTTGGCTTCCCCTTCCTCTGTCGTCTTGGCGCCCAACCCCACCCTCAGCCTGCCTCAGGGTCCTGGAGTCCAGTGAGGGTGCACAGGGGTACCCTACCAGGCCAATGCCAAGAGCCTGGTCTCCAGCACCCAGCCCTGCCAGCCACACCCACCTCCAGGGTTTAGGTGTTCATCACACTCCCGTGGGCCCAAAGGACCCCCTTCTCAGGACCCTCTGGCCACACCAGCACCCCAGCAGTGTGGCCCAAGGGCCCAGGGTTCTGCCACTGCTGCAGCAGATGGGCAGAGCCTGGGGAGGGGGCTGCCCTAAGCTTCACCTCCACTTTGCAGACAGAATGCTGAAGCACAGGAGATGTACTTGTGGGTGGTCATGGGTGAACGTGGAAGCTTCCAGAGAAAATGGCCAGAGCTGGGCAGCCCCTATCCACTGCCATGGAACCCACACAAATGAGCCTCAGCTCTGTGAGGGTGGCTGCTGCTGGCAACTCAGTGGGACGCACTCAGAGTCCCAAGAGCCCACAGCCCCTCAGAGCTGCTTATGGGGCAGGGCGGGGCCCCTGTGTGCTCCACCATTGGCCATCACCGAGCCAGCAGTTAGCTGGGATGTCCTGCCTGAGGACAGCACACCGTGGCCCCTGCTTCCCCTCTTGCGTGTGCCGACTCTGGAAACAGGGGTGGGGCAGCGGAGCCCAGTGAGACCCTGACAGGTTGTCCTTAGGTGTAGGCAGCAAAGAAAGGAGAGAGATGAGGCAGAGAAGCAAGACTCCCACTTTACAGCAAATGTGAGATCTGGAATGTTCCAGAGCTGAGTGGAGAGCAGGCTTCCTTCTCCCTGGGGGCCCACTGACCTAGGAGGTCATGAGCAGACCTTTCCTGGCAAGCCCAGCTGAGGCAGCACAGATTACGTGCATGGAGTCAGCAAGTTAGTGTCCTAAGAGACAGGAGCTGGTCTCATCTTTAACGAGCATCTTGGAGAAAAGCCAGACCCCAAGCTGCTCGCCGTGGAAGAACTCTTGGAAGTCATCCCTCGGGCACAGCAAAACCCTTTCCTTCTCCTGACCTCGCTTTTCAGTGGACACCCACCCTCGTGGGCCCCCACTTTTGTGCTCACTACTTGTCTGAGAGAGGGGCAGCTGCAGCCAAGGAGCTGCCTCTCAGGGAAGATGCCTGCCCTTCTCATGCCCTTCTGTCTCCACAGATCTGTCCTGTGATGTAGCTGAGGCTACCACCCCAAAGGGGGACCGGCTGGAGCACTGTGCCCTGACATCTGGGCCCAGCACCCTGGCTCTCACGTTCCTGCACGGCAAGCCTGGTGCCCGGCCCCCGCCTGAGGGAGCCAGCTGGGATGCAGGGCCGGGCCGCGCCCCCTCAGCCTGGGCAGTCCAGGCAGAGGGCAGCCCCAGTCCAGGGCCTGCTGAGGTTCAGCCTTCTGAAGGTCCTCTCCCAACCTCCCTGGAGCCCCGGATTGTCATGGGCGAGGAGACATGCCAGGCAGCCCCACTGCCCAGGGCAACCGTGCCGGAGCTCAGGGACTGGGAGGGTGGGCATGCTAATCTGAACCCACCCCCCGAGTTCTGTTCTCAGGGTGACCCTCCTGTGCCTTTCCCCGCCCCAGACTCTGATTCCTACTTCACGCCTCCCTCCACCCCCACCAAGACAGCCTCCACCCTGCTCCCTGGCCCCGGGCCCCACAGGGATGCCCAGGATGCCCAGGCTGAGCTGGGGGATTCGCCGCCAGCCTCGCCCACTGGCTCGTACATCACAGCAGATGGTGACAGCTGGGCCTCATCCCCATCCTGCTCCCTGAGCCTGCAGGCCCTGGCCGAAGGGCTGGATGTACCCTCCGGCTGGGGCTTCTCTCCACCTGGATCTGTGGTCGATGAGAGGGAGCTGCCCCCTGCTGGGACCCCGGACAGCTCGTCCCCAGAGTCCAGCCTCTCAGCAGACAGCAGCTCTTCCTGGGGCCAGGAGGGCCACTTCTTCGAGCTGGACTTCTTGGCCAACGACCCGATGATCCCTGCTTACCTCCTGCCCTTCCAGGGCAGCCTGATTTTCCAGGTGGAGGCGGTGGAGGTGACACCCCTGCCCCAAGAGGAGGAGGAAGTGGAGGAGGAGGAGCAAGAAGAGGAGCAGGAGGTCCCTCTCCCCAAAGGGGACCTAGCCGGGGAGGGCGAGGATGATAGCACATTCGCATCCTCCCTGCAGTCGCTGTCCGACCTGTCCATCACTGAGGGCGTGGACGAGGCCTTCGCCTTCCGGGATGACACTTCGGCTGCCTCCTCTGACCCCGACTCGGCATCCTACACGGGGGCTGATGACGAGAGGCTATACAGCGGAGAGCCCCACGCACAGCCCGCCACACTGCTCCAGGACAGCCCTGGGGAGGCTGCCTCCTGGGGCCCAGAGCTCGCTCTTGGGGTGTCCAAGGGAGAGGCTGGCCAGACTGCCAAGAGTCAGGAACCCATCTCCGAGATAATGAGGGTGGGTCCTGCTGCAGCCCAGGTGTTTTCTGCTATGGCCTCTCACATCCCACAGGAATCTCTGGACTTCACTGGAGTGAGCCCTCAGGCCCAGGGAGAAGAGCCAGGCTCCACCATGGGACCAGTACCTGTTGCCCCAATCATGTCCCAGCCCCTGCAGGAGGGAGATACTGCTACTTTAGGCCCAGAGCCCTGGATTTTGAAGGGAGAAGAAGACCTCAACTCTCTACAAACCCTGAAGGAAGACACAGGCCAGGGGTTTGCTGCTGCAACCAGCCCTGAACCCCAGCCAGAAGTGGATCCAGCAGCATTCCCACCCCTGCAGGATGCAGGTATCCCCTTGGTCCAGGAATCTGCCTCTGAGACCAGCCCTGAGCCCCAGTTGGAAGAAGAGGAGCTGACAGCATCCTCACACCTGCAGGATGCAGGTCTCCCCTTGGTCCAGGGATCTGCCTCTGAAGCTAGCCCGGAGTCTCAGTCAGAAGAAGATCTGACAGCATCCTCAACCCCGAAGGACACAGGTCTCCCCTTGGTCCAGGGATCTGTCTCTGAAGCTAGCCCGGAGTCCCAGTCAGAAAAAGATCTGACAGCATCCTCAACCCCTCAGGATGCAGGTCTCCCCTTTGTCCAGGAATCTGCATCTGAGGTCAGCCCTGAGCCCCAGTCAGAAGAAGATCCAACAGCATCCTTACCACTGAAGGATGAAAGTCTCCCCTTGGTCCAGGGATCTGCCTCTGAGACCAGCCTGGAGCCCCAGTCAGAAGAAGATCTGACAGCATCCTCAACCTCTCAGGATGCAGGTCTCCCCTTGGTCCAGGAATCTGCATCTAAGGTCAGCCCTGAGCCCCAGTCAGAAGATCTAGCAGCATCCTCACCCCTGCAGGATGCAGGTCTCCCCTTGGTCCAGGGATCTGCCTCTGAGACCAGCCCTGAGCCCCAGCCAGAAGAAGATCTGACAGCATCCTTACCCCTGAAGGATGAAGGTCTCCGCTTGGACCAGGGATCTGCCTCCGAGGCCAGCCCTGAGCCCCACTCAGAAGAGGACCTGACAGCCTCCCCACCCCTGCAGGACACAGGTTTCCCCTTGGTCCAGGGATCTGTCTCTGAGGCCAGCCCTGAGCCCCAGTCAGAAGAAGATATAACTGTATCCTCACCTCTGCAGGATGCAGGTCTCCCCTTGGTCCAGGGATCTGCTTCCGAGGCCAGCCCTGAGCCTCAGTCAGAAGATCTAAGAGCATCCTTACACCTGCAGGATGCTGGTCTCCTCTTGGTCCAGGGATCTGTCTCTGAGGTCAGCCCTGAGCCCCAATCAGAAGAAGAAGATCTCACAGCCTCCCCACCCCTGCAGGATGCAGGTCTCCCCTTGGTCCAAGGATCTGCTTCTGAGGACAGCCCTGACCACCAGTCAGATCTGAAAGCATCCCCGCCCCTGCAGGATGCAGGACTTCCCTTGGTCCATGGATCTGCCTCTGAGGCCAGCCCTGAGCCCCAGTCAGAAGAAGAGGAGCTGACAGCATCGTTACCCCTGCAGGACACAGGTCTCCACTTGGTCCAGGGATCTGCCTCCAAGGCCAGCCCTGAGCTCCAGTCAGAAGTGACAGCATCCCCACCCCTGCAGGACACAGGTCTCCCCTTGGTCCAGGGATCTGCCTCCGATGCCGGCTCAGAGCCCCAGTCAGAAGAGGAGCTGACAGCATCTTCACATCTGCAGGACGCAGGTCTCCCCTTGGTCCAGGGATCTGTTTCTGAGGCCAGCCCTGAATCCCAGTCAGAAGAAGAGGAGCTGACAGCATCCTCGCACCTGCAGGACACAGGTCTCCCCTTGGTCCAGGGATCTGTTTCCGAGGCCAGTGCTGAGCCCCAGTCAGAAGAGGAGCTGACAGCCTCCCCACCCCTGCAGGACGCAGGACTCCCCTTGGTACAGGGATCTGCATCTGAGGTCAGCCCTGAGCACCAGTCAGAAGAAGAAGACCTGACAGCCTCCCCACCCCTGCAGGATGCAGGTCTCCCCTTGGTCCAGGGATCTGCCTCTGAGGCCAGCTCAGAGCCCCAGTCAGAAGAGGAGCTGACAGCCTCCCTAACTCTGCAGGACACAGGTCTCCCCTTGGTCCAGAGATCTGTTTCCGAGGCCAGCCCGGAGCCCCACTCAGAAGAGGAGCTGACAGCCTCCCCAACTCTGCAGGACACAGGTGTTCCCTTGGTCCAGGGATCTGCCTCCAAGGCCAGCTCAGAGCCCCAGTCAGAAGAGGAGCTGACAGCCTCCCCACCCCTGCAGGATGCAGGTCTCCCCTTGGTCCAGGGATCTGCCTCCGAGGCCAGCTCAGAGCCCCAGTCAGAAGAGGAGCTGACAGCCTCCCCACCCCTGCAGGATGCAGGTCTCCCCTTGGTCCAGGGATCTGCCTCCGAGGCCAGCTCAGAGCCCCAGTCAGAAGAGCAGCTGACAGCCTCCCCAACTCTGCAGGACGCAGGTGTCCCCTTGGTCCAGGGATCAGCCTCCGAGGCCAGCCCGGAGCCCCAGTCAGAAGAGGAGCTGACAGCCTCCCCACCCCTGCAGGATTCAGGTCTCCCCTTGGTCCAGGGATCTGCGTCCGAGGCCAGCTCAGAGCCCCAGTCAGAAGAGGAGCTGACAGCCTCCCCAACTCTGCACCCTCCTTTGGCCGCCCCCCCGCCCCCTTCCCCCCCCTGCAGGATGCAGGTCTCCCCTTGGTCCAGGGATCTGCCTCCGAGGCCAGCTCAGAGCCCCAGTCAGAAGAGGAGCTGACAGCCTCCCCACCCCTGCAGGATGCAGGTCTCCCCTTGGTCCAGGGATCTGCCTCCGAGGCCAGCTCAGAGCCCCAGTCAGAAGAGGAGCTGACAGCCTCCCCACCCCTGCAGGATGCAGGTCTCCCCTTGGTCCAGGGATCTGCCTCCGAGGCCAGCTCAGAGCCCCAGTCAGAAGAGGAGCTGACAGCCTCCCCACCCCTGCAGGATGCAGGTCTCCCCTTGGTCCAGGGATCTGCCTCCGAGGCCAGCTCAGAGCCCCAGTCAGAAGAGGAGCTGACAGCCTCCCCACCCCTGCAGGATGCAGGTCTCCCCTTGGTCCAGGGATCTGCTTCCGAGGCCAGCCCTGAGCTCCAGTCAGAAGAAGTGACAGCATCCCCACCCCTGCAGGTTGCAGGTTTCCCCTTGGTCCAGGGATCTGCCTCTGAGGCCATCCCTGAGCTCCAGTCAGAAGAAGTGACAGCATCCCCACCCCTGCAGGTTGCAGGTTTCCCCTTGGTCCAGGGATCTGCCTCCAATGCCAGCTCAGAGCCCCAGTCAGAAGAGGAGCTGACAGCATCTTTGCATCTGCAGGACGCAGGTCTCCCCTTGGTCCAGGGATCTGCCTCTGAGGCCAGCCCGGAGCCCCAGTCAGAAGAAGAAGATCTCACAGCCTCCCCCACCCCTGCAGGACACAGGTCTCCCCTTGGTCCAGGGATCTGCCTTTGAGGCCAGCTCAGAACCCCAGTCAGAAGAGGAGCTGACAGCATCCCCAACTCTGCAGGATGCAGGTCTCCCCTTGGTCCAGGGATCTGCCTCCAAGGCCAGCTCTGAGCTCCAGTCAGAAGAAGTGACAGCATCCCCACCCCTACAGGTTGCAGGTTTCCCCTTGGTCCAGGGATCTGCCTCCAATGCCAGCTCAGAGCCCCAGTCAGAAGAGGAGCTGACAGCATCTTCGCATCTGCAGGATGCAGTTCTCCCCTTGGTCCAGGGATCTGCCTCCGAGGCCAGCCCGGAGCCCCAGTCAGAAGAAGATGATCTCACAGCCTCTCCACCCCTGCAGGACGCAGGTCTCCCCTTGGTCCAGGGATCTGCCTTTGAGGCCAGCTCAGAGCCCCAATCAGAAGAGGAGCTGACAGCATCCCCAACTCTGCAGGACGCAGGTCTCCCCTTGGTCCAGGGATCTGCCTCCGAGGCCAGCCCGGAGCCCCAGTCAGAAGAAGATCTCACAGCCTCCCCACCCCTGCAGGACGCAGGTCTCCCCTTGGTCCAGGGATCTGCCTTTGAGGCCAGCTCAGAGCCCCAATCAGAAGAGGAGCTGACAGCATCCCCAACTCTGCAGGACTCAGGTCTCCCCTTGGTCCAGGGATCTGCCTCCGAGGCCAGCCCTGAGCCCCACTCAGAAGAGGAGCTGACAGCCTCCCCACCCCTGCAGGATGCAGGTCTCCCCTTGGTCCAGGGATCAGCCTCCAAGGCCAGCCCGGAGCCCCACTCAGAAGAGGAGCTGACAGTCTCCCCACTCTCCTTGGTCCAGGGATCAGACTCCGAGGCCAGCCTGGAGCCCCACTCAGAAGAAGAGGAGCTGATAGCCTTCCTGCCCCTGCAGGATGCAGGTCTCCCCTCCAGTCAAGTACCTGCCACCAGTGCCAGCCCTCAAGCCCTGATGACTGATACAGGCTATACCCAAGAGACAGAGCCCACAGCCACTGCAGTCCATAGGAAAGGAAGAAAGACCCTGGGACTGAGGCCAGCGCCTGAGGAAAGAGACCCAGACCACACTGGAGGATCAGACTCTCTGGCCTTGGATCAGATACTTCTGGGTGGCCCAGACCTACCTGCAGATGCTCGGACACCCTTGGAGGGAGATGCAGGCCCCTCCAAGCCTGCCACAGAGATCCCAGACACACCTGAGCCTTTCACAGCCACCCAAGGTCCCCCAAAGCCTGACTCCAGTGGGGAGGAAGTAGCCAAGGGCATTTTGGCACCTGAGCAGGAAGCCTGTCATGATATCTGTGCACATGGGGGTGATGGAACTGAGTTCAGCTTACCCCCAAAGGAGGCCCTGGGGGCTGAGCACCAGGGGCGTGAGGCCCTAAAGCCAGTGGTTCATGGCCCAGGGGTGTGTCCTACTGCCAGCCTGGAGGTTGGCCAGTTGGGGCCCCCAAGCCCAGTGGAGGAGGGAAGGGCCACTCTTGGGCACAGGCTTCCCATGGCTGTGGGCTCAGAGGCTGGGCTGGGCTCCTGCTCAGAGTCTCCTTCAAGAGCTGTGCCCAGGCTGGGAGGGCACTGTGCCAAAGATCCTGCCCCAACATCTCCACTGCCCTTGAGGCAGCCAAAGCCTGTGCTGGGCCCGGGCAGGGGAGAGCAGGCCCAGGCAGCACTTGGAGTCCTTGGCCCCTCCCCACTGCAGCCTCCAGAAAGCCCCATAGGGGGCCTGCCCAGTGCACCCCAAGACAGGATCCAGGGCCCTGAACCCCCTGCTCCTGGTGTCCTCATGGAGGCAGTCCCAACACCCCTGGCATCCCCTGCCCCCTGCCCTTGCCGGGGCCCCCGGGAAGACTTGGTGGAGGGTGCAGAGCCCCTGGGTTCTCCGAGCCACCCACCACCTCGGCCAAGAGCCCAACGGGCGGTGGCTGCCTCCTCAGGGATCACAAACCCCCCTGGGGCTGGGCAGGTCAGCCTCCCACCCCACCCCACCCTCCTCAGCCCCAAGGCAGCCCCCAAGAGGGGTACCCATGCCAAAGACTCGGCCTCGAGGCTCTCGCCCCCTCGCCAAGTGCCTCCTGGCTCTGGGCCCCGAAGCCCAGCCGGCCCTCGAGGGCTCCCAGCCACCGAGCAGCAGGATGACGGTGACAGTTTGGAGGAAGGTGAGTGGGATGCAGGCGGCAGTGCTGTCCTGAGCCAGGGACCCAGGGGGCAGAGGGCTGGGCAGGGATGCCAGAGCTGCTCGCCTCGTACCCCTGTCCAGAAGGGCAGGCCATCCTCACACTCCCCTTCCTCAGACTTGCCACGCGCTCTGGGCTCCGGCCAGCACTCGGACAGCCACGGGGAGTCGTCAGCAGAGCTGGAGGAGCAGGACCTCCCAGGACCACAGACCGCACAGTGCCCAGCCCAGGTGCCCGAAACGCCAGGTTGTGATCCCAGGGGAGGGCTCCGTGCCCTGCCCTCGGGTGCTCAGACCCCCTTTCTTCTCCAGGCACCAGCCAGCAGCGGGAGCGAGGAGGCGGTCGCCAAAGCCAAGCAGAGTCGCAGTGAGAAGAAGGCCCGAAAGGTGCGCTGGGCACCCAGCTGGGACTCTGCTCCCTCCAGGAGAGGCCAGGCTGGCCAGACAACCCCAGCCACCCCAAGAGTGGGGCTGGCAGCGTAAGGGGACCCTTTCCCACCCCACAGCTGATGAATCCCATCGATGGGGGCCCTGGGACAAAGGGAGTAACTGGATGCCTTGGGTGAAGTATCTGGGGCTGGGCTGTCAGTTGAATCAGACCCAGCCTGAGTCCAATGTCTTATTTGCTTACATGGGGAGCCACCTGGGAGGCTCCACAGAGGGTGGGTGGTGGAACCTTTGTGTCCCTGGCGTTTCCCCCGGACTTGCTCCTCTCCCCCAACCCCCGACTGGGAACTTTGGGGCCCATGCCCAGGTCTGAGACCATTGTGCTTCCAGGCGATGTCCAAGCTGGGCTTACGACAAATCCAGGGGGTCACCAGGATCACCATCCAGAAGTCCAAGAACATCCTCTTTGTCATTGCCAAGCCCGATGTCTTTAAGAGCCCAGCCTCAGACACCTATGTGGTCTTCGGCGAGGCCAAGGTCTGAGCGGCTGGCCGTGGGCGCGAGGAGGGGGTCTAGGGCGTGGGCTCAGCTGACAGCTGACCTCTGTGCTGCAGATCGAGGACCTGTCGCAGCAGGTGCACAGAGCTGCGGCTGAGAAGTTCAAAGTGCCCTCAGAGCCCTCCGCTCTGGTGCCCGAGTCAGCACCTGGGCCGAGGGTGAGACCCGAATGTGAGGAGGAGGAGGAGGAGGAAGACGAGGAGGAGGTAAGGCCAAGGGGCCCACGGCTGTCTTGTGGAGGGGGCAGCTTTGCCTGGGGGCCTCTCACTGGGGGAGGGGGCCGCCCCAGCACCTCCCTGCATATCCCGCTCCAGGTGGATGAGGCAGGACTGGAGCTGCGGGACATCGAGCTGGTGATGGCGCAGGCCAACGTGTCAAGGGCCAAGGCTGTGCGGGCCCTGAGGGACAACCAGAGTGACATCGTCAACGCCATCATGGTGAGTGCCTGGCCCCTTCGCAAATGCCCTGCTGCTGTCTCTGATGGGGCCTGTCCCCCAACATGACCCTCTCCTTCTACAATTCTCACAGGAGCTGACAATGTAGTTGCTGACCAGACCTGGCTCCACTCTTGCCCCCTAGCTCTGCTGCTCAATAAAGTGGTGTCCCTTCATCGCCTCTCTCATCCTCCAGCGCAGGCTCTGGCTAAACGGATTGCAGGAGGTGTGCAGACACTTCCTGAAGCCACACAGGTCCTAAGGAGGGTGGTGGTCCCTCCCCCACGTCCCAAGGAATCCACCTTGCCCAGGGATTGTGGGCAGTCCAGTCACTTGGCTGTGGCCCAAATCATGGGCCTGGGAATAACAGTTTCTGGAAGGAACTCCCCAGATGCAGGGGCCCCGAGCTGGAGGAGCTGCGAGTAGTGTCTGCTAAGGTGAGCAGCACTTAATCTCCTGAAGTTTCTGGCCCCCCACTGTGGCCCAACTCTAGGAGTCACCACCTCTCCCTGTCCTCTCTCTCCTACAAAGTCCAGGGAGCCGCAGGGTGGGGGTGATGTCCCAGGACAAAAGAGGGAGACCACTGAGTGCAGGACCACATATGGGTGGAGCCCCCAGAGAAGAGGAGCAGTTCCTGACTGTCACAGAAGGCTCATGGGACACAAGGTCCCCACTGTTCACAAGCACAGGGTGGGCTATGGAAGGGATGGCCCCTGGCCCACGTGGCTATCTTTAGCTGTTCCAGATGCTTCCAGGGAAGGTTGATTTACACACACACCTAGAGACGGTATCTACCAACTGTCTCCCTTAGCTCTGCCCAGCCTGGGCGAACAACCAGCACCTGGTCTGCCAGGGCCAGAATAAGATCTGAGATCCCACCTCCAGTCCTGCCCCTTGTCAGCAGGGAAGGAGCCTAGGGGACTGCAGACCCCTGCCTGGTCCCCACAGAGCTGGACAGGGAGCCCACATCCCTGCCCTCCCTCCCGGGGGCTCAAGTACCCACCCTACTGAGCCCAGGGCTTCCTGCATATGCAGTCAGGAGCCTCGAGGTGCGGCGTCTTGGGGGTGAGGAACCTAGAGTTGGGTCCCAGAGCTGGGCCTCCCTGCGCCTGCACTGCAGTGCCCAGGCCCCAGCCTCCAGGGTGATGGCCCTGAGGTCACCCCCCATGGCCTCCCCATGTCCCAAGGGCACAGGAGGGGCCCCACCCAGGGGGGACCAAGGCCACAGGGTTTGACTGGCCCCCACTGGCCTCCCTGATGACCCAGGGACCCTGGGCTCCAAGGTGCCATGCTCTCAGGGTGGGGATGGCACTTCTGGTGAAGGCGTGGCGTGCAGGTTTGCTGTGAACCACCATGACGGTGAATGTGGCCTGGGGTCATGGGCTTGGGTGAAGGGCTAGAGGACAGCAAGCCCCTCCGAGAGCCCAGTGCTCATGTCCACGTGTGCTCAAGACACCTGCTCCCTGCCCTGTATCCACAAACCCAAATCAGGCCCTCCCCGTAGGTGTCGGGCACAAGTGCTCAGTCCACTGTGCCCAGCCAGGGCGTGTGGGTCTGAGACAGAAGCCAGAGTGGAGTCCCCAGCTCTTATCCCACTGGAGCAGAAACACAATGGCAACCAGAGATAAATTATTCACATTGCAGTAAACTTCTTTTAAGGTCTCTGAGAGTTTCAATAGAAACGTCGTGTGCAAAATGACAGCTGTCCAGGGTCTGGCTGACAGGACCCCCTCCCAAGGCAGGGTGGCATGCAGGTGGGTGCAGCTTGACTTTCTGCCCCAGCAGGGGGGTGCCTCCTTCACAGTAGAGCCACTATGTCCGGGGCCCAGGAGGGCGACTGGCAGGGGCCCCAGCACCATCAGGCCGAGTCCTGATCCATGCTGCAGCCCAGCGCCTCGATGTCATTGCTGATGTCTGAGATCATGCGGTCCCACTCGTCGCCCTCTGAGGGCACGGACTGGTCGTCAGAGCTGCCCGCGGCCCTGTTCCCATTGGAGGTGGAGGTGGAGGTGGAGCTCGTGGCCCGGCGGTACCTGCCGAAGCTGTCCGTGATGATCCCACGGCCATCCTTCACCCCAATGGTCTCCAAGAAGTTTTCGAAGTGCTGGCTGTCTTTCTCAGGGATGAAGGGCCGCAGACCTGCAGACACATGGCCCACCTGACCCTGAGCCAAGCCTCTTGCTGAAAGCACAGTGTGCCTGTCCCAGGGGGCCCATGGCCTGGATAAACCCACCCCACCCACCCCATGTGTCTGCCCCAATCCTGACAGGTGCTGTGGACTGGACCTGCCTTGGCAACAGGGCTGGTGCAAGCCAGAAGCCACACTCTTACATCACTGCCCTCGGTCCTCAGGAAAGCCCCACTTCACAGGCTTCCAAACACAGGAGATGAGAGGGTGCAGGGGAGGCTGACACAGGGCTCCAAGCACCAGGCCCCACTGCCCAGCTCCCAAGTGACCACCTACTTCCTGGAAAGTAGGTGTGAGAACACCTACTCCGATATGAGAACAATAAGAAACAGGCCTTGGACTCCAGGCTTAGCTGTTGGCTGACTCCAAGGGGCATGTGGGGTCAGCAAGAGATCAGACTGGATGCAGGTCTGCACTTGACCCTTCACCTCCACCCCACCCCATCAGCAGAGCACCCTCCTTGGACTGTCAGGGGCAGAGCCCAGGACCTGGGAGCCTCCACCAGCCATGTTCTCTGGGATCAGCACAGGGAAAGCAGTCGCTCCACTGTGCTTGTGCGTGTGGACACACATCCAGGGCTGCGTCTGGCTGGTTGTGGCAGGCACTGAGTACCCGCCCGCCCTGCTGACTCTGCAGGCTCTTCTCTCGGGGCCTCAGCCAAGGCTGCTTTTCACTGGGAATGGTGTCATCACTCCTCCGCCCAGCAAGTTCCTGCCTACTCCTCCAAACCTGTCCCTGCACCAACTTCCTCTGAAGAGCCTCCCTCAGCCCTTACCGGGCAGTACAGTGGCCACCTCACCCCGAGTCTGGCTCCCAAGGGGCCCCTCCTGCTTCCCTGGGGGCAGGGTCCCCAGAGCCACTGGGAAGCACCATCAGAAGAACCACTCAGCTCGCTGGCTGGCTGGCCCCCACCCCTAAGTGAGCCCACCCACCCTGCGCTCACCGAGCAGCAGGAACTTGCGGCTGTCCCCATAGAGCTGACGCAGGTTGATGCAGAACTCGTGCACCGAGGCGCCGTCACGGTATTCGTGCAGCAGCGCTGCAAACTGCTGGATCTCCTGTGATGACAGCTTGGTGCGCAGCTGCCGAGAGAGCGGGACCACGCGGGGAGGTGACTGGTGATGCCTCCACCCTGCCCACACCCAGCTTGACCCCTGCAGGAGGGCCAGCAGGAGGGAGAACCCCACACCAGCCCCAAGGTCCCCACACCAGCAGAGAGTGCCTCGGAGACCAGCCTACACCATCTGCTTTAACCTGCCACCTGGCTGGCCACCAGGTGGCTGGGTGGAGGCTGCATGTCTGACACCACTGCCAGGAGCCACCGAATTGCACACAGAGCCCAGAGTGATATTTGGTGTACTGACCAAGTTTTTAATGACGTGAAGTCGAGGGACAGGGGAAAAGTCTGCTGAGCAATAACAAGGCCCATCTGGCCCTTCCATGGTAGCACCCCATGCTACCATTCACCACCAGAGACCCAGAGACAGGTCTGTGGTTTAGCCCCAGAGGCCAGAGCAGGCCCACGCTCAGGCCTTGGCCACCTCACGCTCTTTCCAAAAACTGACCTGGTAGGAAAGACTTCAAGGCCCAGTTGTAAGCAAGGCATCCATGCTCCCCCCAGCTCCACCCACGGGGAAGAAAGCCTTCCTCCCATCTCCTCCAGGGAGCTCCTAGCCTGAAGGCGCTGCACATAGGCCTGCTGGCGGGGCTAGCATCTTCTGACCTTGGTGGGCGAGTGGCAGGCAGCATACCGTGAGCATGTAGTCCTGCAGAAGCTCCGCAGCCGTGGCGCTCAGCTCACTCTCGCTGACTGTCTTGGCGTGGGGTGCCGTCTGCATGCAGAAGGATAAGGGCGAGACGCCGCCTGCATGTGCACACTCGGGGAAGGAGCTGCAAGGCACAAGCCAAGACGTGGGTGGGCGGCCCCCTAGCCCTGCCCCGGGCCTCACCCTCACCCCCAGGGATTCAGTGAGAGCCAGGAGCTGAGACAAAGAGGAGGCCTGTCATGGAGGAGGTGCTCGGGGAAAGGCAGAGGAGGACATGTGCAGGGAAGGACCCAGAAGGGGCCAGCAACCTAGCAGGGTCTCAGTGGAGCGGTGACATCACTAGTGTGACCCGGAGGAGCCCGTTGACTGGAAGACTCCTGAAACTGGGGAAGGAAGGTGGGGCCAGGCAGCTGCGTGGGCAGCGCTGAGACCCAGGCGGGGGTACTCACAAAGTGCTGGCTTCCGTCTCATATGGCTCCTTCATGTCCACCTTTGTGGAAGAGTCATCTGTGTGGAAACGTAGAACACAGAAGCTTCTGGTTATCTGAGGGAGGGGGCCCTGAGCCCAGTATTCATGTGCTAAGCAGAAGAGGCAGAGCCCTGGTGGTGGGGAGCCAGCACCCTTTGGGCTGCACCCACACCTTCCTCTGAGATGCACCATCTGCGGTGGGTCTGGACAGGAGCCAGGACAATGCTCTGGTCCCCAGAAGATGTGCCAAGCGGTGGGGCTGAAGCAGGCTCCCCAATGGCCAGAACAAGAGAAGCTTCATCAGTAGACAGTGAACATCCCTATGTCTACTTTGTGAAAACTCATTCAGCTATACACTTTCGATTTGTGTATATCTTTTAGTAAAACAGTTTATTATAAAAATATACAAACAAACGCAAGGGCCAAAGCAATCACACTAAAGCTGAATGTTTAAATATAGCTCAATAAACCACCTGCTGCCCACTGGGGCCTCAACCTTCCCACCTGCCCATGAGGACAGACTGCCAGCCTCACTAGGCTATCTTTATGGGGCTGCAAGCAGCTCCAGCACAAACAGCGAGACGAGGACGCAGCCAGAGAACCAGCCCTTCCTCAAAGAGCCCCTGCAGCTTCGTGTTTACATGCAGAGGGTTCTGCGCTGTTCACAGGGATGTGTGAGTCGCAGTGAAGGGAGTGGGGCTGGACTCCTCTCCACAGAGACACCAGGGGCCTCCACCCCTGGAGGCCACCGCTGAGCTGTCTCCAATATCTTTCTTCCTGTTCCCCTGACTGACAGAAGCCAGAGATCCTCAATAAACTATTTATTTGAAAAGTAGATGCTCCTAGTGTTTAGAAGACTGAGCTTCAGTGGGCTACATGTAAACAAAGTGTGCTGTGAGCTTACAATTCCAGAAACAGTCCTCAGAGCTCCGAGTGCCAGTCCCCCTGCACTGCCTTTGGGCTCTGTGCTCTTCCTGCGGCTGGCCCCACCCTGCCCTGGGCAGCCTGCACCTGGGAAGGGGCCCCCTGCACCCATGGTGCAGGAAGCCCCTTCCAGCCCTCACTTGTAAGTTTGGTACAGTGACTTTAGCCACCAGTGGTTCCAGAGTAAGTGTTCTTGGCCCCCAGAGTTATGCAGGAAGCCACCAGGGGGCCTAAAGGAGGGAGTTGGGGGGAACACGTGAACAGTGAAGTCTGGAAACGAAGGGTGTTGACTCAAAGTCCATCCTGGACGGTGGCCACCCAGGTGCTATTCTGCCAGGAGTTTGCAGCAAAGCCCTGGTGGGAAGGGGAGAGGGAGCCCAGCTGCTCACGTACCACTGTGAAGGGATAGGTGGTGGGTGGGTGTCGAGGCCCCATCAAATATGGCTCTGTCCAGGAAGTCAATGGTGGACTCCGTGTACACAATCTGGAAGACCTGGCCAAGCAGGGAGCACAGCTCTTCCGCGGCGACCTGCCAATTGAGGACAAGGCTGAGCCTTCCAGGCAGCTTCCTAGGCATCCAACACCTCAGATGCAGAACGAACACCTAGAACCAGGGCCCACTGTCTCCCACTGCCCACTAGGGCCGCAAGGATGCCAGCCCACACCCAGGAGGCTCTCTGGACCCGCAGGAGCGTCACCTCTGGCCCTCCTCCTCCACTGCTCTTCCACCCACAGCCATCTCAGCACTCGTGCCAGCCTCAGGAAAAGGGCAGAGAGCAGACAGCACCTGAGCCAGTTTACATGGACAGCATTCTGACACGTATGCTGTCAACGCGGGTCCCATCTGGGGAGGCTCTTCCCCCGAGACAGGGGGCAACATCTGGAGGAGCTCTCAGTGGGGACAAGCCAATGAGGCAGCCCCAGAAGGAAGAACTACTCAGGTGGAGGTGGGCAGAGATGAGGAGGAGGGATACTGATCAGAGGCTGCCAAGACCACCATCCGTGTTCTGGTCTTACTAAAGGCGTGAAAATTAAACAGAAGGGGATCAAGGGGCTCCCTGAGGCTGGCAGCTCTATGGTGGGCCTCAAGCCACTCCCCGTCTTCCCCAATGTCACAGCTTGGTGTGAAAACAACAGCCCCCACATGGGGGAGGGAAAGGGGGGGCAACCAAGAGAAGAAGGAACCAGCATGGAGATATCAGACTGGGACTCAGTGGGACCTGGGTCAGGTGGTGGGCAGGGCTTGGGCTAGAATGGGTAGAGCCTGGTCAAGCTAATGGTGGGGCTGAGTCAGGATATGGGTGGGGATGGGCAGGCCCTGGGTCCCAGGTGCCAACCCTGCTCACCTTGCTCTCTGCGGCCAGGATCACCAGGCAGCATGCCTCCACAGGCCCCACTCCGCTCTCCGACAGGGAGCCTGTGGTGAGGCCTCGGGAACTTTCTGCACACAAACTCTGGCTGGGGGAGATGCCGGGGTCCTGGGCTGGGAAGTCAACACCATGGCAGGTTAGGACCCATGTGGGAGCTCAACGGCAGGCTCTGGGCAGCCCCTACCTGACTCAGGTGGGGACAGATCGAGCCAGGCAAGCCCCGGCCCTCATCTTCCCTTCACAAGAGCACCCTTCCCTGCCACTGCCCACTCAAAACCACCACCTTAACATGACTGTCTAGCTTCTCTGCCAAAGACAGAGTGAGTATCTCAGGTGGAAACTGCGAACATTTAGCTGCTTCTGATCTACACAAAAGAAGGTATTCAGAGAGTTCTACTGACAGTCTTAAGACACAATCCTGACGGGAGATGAGAAAACTGAGGCAGAGGGGGCAGAGGGCTGGGTCCGAGGGTGCATGAGGGGCAGAGCCCAGCTTGGGATCTAGCCATGAGAGCACCCGCCTATTCGTTAACACTGCACACCGCCTCCTCACACACAAGGTCTCGTAGGACATGTGGGAGAATCCTGAGGCAGGAAGTGGGGGCTGTGGCCCAGGGCTCCAGGCACATCCACTGAGACACACCCAGAAGCAGGAAGTGCCAGGGAAGGCTGGAGCTCCCCAGATGCCAGGATATCTCAGGGCAAGCCCAGCCCAGCAGGAAGACCACCCACAGCTCAGACAGTGCTGAGAGAGAGGACCCCAGCCAGGAACAGCCAGACTCTGGGTGTATGGGCTGGTAAAGACCAGGGCTCTGTAGGGCAAGGTTGGTGGCACCCCATGTGGAGGCTGAGCCCCATGAATCTGTTAGAACCTGACTGTACCATCCCACAGCCATGGGCCACAGGCGCTGAGCTGTGCCCCAAACGAAAAGCACCCACAGGGTCTGAGAATCAGGACAAAGAATACTGTGAGACTGCTCACTAGTGACTGCTACACTGACCACACTGGCAAGATGTTCTAGGACATTTTAAATAGCTTTATGGCTCACAGCCATGGCTGCTCCCAAGGAAGCAGGTGTGTGGCTCCGAAGCCACGCACAGTGAGCCTACTTCCAATCGCCCAGCAGCATTCATCCCCAGTCCCACAGGCTGTCCCCACAGGTCCTGGTTCAGATCCACTGCCCACTTTCCTATGTCCACAGAAACATCCCTTAATGAGACGTCTCCACAAGCCGTGCTTGCCACACAGAGCCTCCTGCAGCCAGACCTGACCCCGACCCCCAACACAACACTGTCCCCACGGCCAACACAGCCCAGGCCAGGGGAGGCATAAAAGACAGGCCCCTGTGTAGGAGGCACTTAGTCAGTGTTAGCTACCACTGCCAGTGCTGAGGACAGCCACGGGCATCGCCTCACACACAGCCACGCGCTGTGACAGGTGCCTCTGAGAGACCGGGAGGCCCCGGGGCTGGCGACTTCCCTCAGGAAGAGCCGCTAGAACGAGGAGGCCCTCCAGGACACAGAATGGAATTCACTCTTTTAACTGGAAAGCTCTCAAAGCCCTGGGGGGTCCTGGTTTTCATCTCTTTTTGGAAAGCTGCTCCTGTGGTGCTCATTCTGTCTCTTAGAAAATCGGTTACTCATTTTCCAGACAATGTGTTCTACAATTAACACTGAGAAAAGTTCTGGACACAAGAAACCCAGGGGTTAGCTCCCCTCCCACCAGCCCTAAGGCCTGCGGCCCCCAGCCAGAAGCACTCACATCACTACTTGGTCCCCAGGGAGGCCCCATACCACGGGCCTCCTGCAGGGACAGTCCCCACGCAGGGAACAGCAGTCACCACAGTGCTGGGCAGCACTGTGGAAGCAGTTACACAGTCCCTCAACCAATTAGCCACCATCCAACACCCGGGGACCCTGCCAAGTCACCCAGCCCACCTGCTCCGGGTGACTCCACCAGTAAAGGTGGAAGGAACAGAATCCTCCTTACAGGCTTCTTGTGGGGACTCAACAAGATCATTCATGCCACATGCTTTCTACTAGTTTGAGCCATATTAAATTGCATTTTTTTTTTAGATTAAAATGGTTAAAAGCTGGCAGCTTTGTGTTGTTCAAAATAATGCCTGCATTAACAGACACTTGCTCCTTGGAAGAATAACTATGTCAAACCTAGACAGTGTTTTAAAAAGTAGAGACACCACTTTGATGACAAAGGCCTGAAATAGTCAAAACTATGGTTTTTCCAGTAGTCATGAATGGATGTGAGAGTTGGACCATAAAGAAGGCTGAATGCCAAAGAATTGACACTTCTGAACTGTGGTGCTGGAGGAGACTCTTGAGAGTCCCTTGGACTGCAAGGAGATCAAACCAGTCAATCCTAAAGGAAATCAGTCCTGAATATTCATTGGAAGGACTGGTGCGGAAGGTGAAGCTCCAATACTTTAGTCACCTGATGTGAAGAACTGACTCACTGGAAAAGACAGTGATGCTGGCAATAATAGAAGGCAAGAGGAGAAGGGGTGACAGATGATGAGATGATGGAATGGCATCACTGAGTCAATGGACATGAGTTTGAGGAAACTCAGGGAGATAGTGATGGACAGAGAAGCCTGGCGTTCTGCAGTTCATGTGGCTGCAAAGAGTCGGACATGACTTAGCGACTGAGCAGCAACAACAACACTACTGAACACAATGAAGGGAAATGAAGAATAAGCAGAGCACAGAGGGGACCGTGCTCAAGTGCAGTATGACAGGAGCGCATGTGTGTGTGTGTGAACAAGTGAGCATATGTGAGTGTGTGTGGGACCTGAGTGCGTGAGTGCATGTGAATGAGTGTGTGTGGATGGGTGCACCAAGTATGTGCAGCGAGTACGTGTGGTGTGTGTGTGTGACCCTGTGGGGGACACTAAGCCACAGCCATACAAAGTCAAGGGGCTATGATACACTCCAGCAGCCACCTTCACAAACCCTTTCCATTACCTGTGCCGGTGGCCTGCCGCATCCCCACCAGATTCATGGGCCCCTTAATATGAACTTCCTTGAAGCTCAAGGGGTCAGTAATGAGAAAGCTCCTTGGGGCCCTGGCTCTTATAAGCCCTCAGATCCCTGTGGACTACCTACCTCAAGCAGAAGCACAACTTTCCCTTTGCACTGGCCAAAGCAGTTTGTGGCCCAGGCTGATCCACCTGGCCACCCTCATACACTACCACCAGCCCCCTGAAAATGCACGACTCCAGGGTGCAACCCAGCCATTGCCAGTGCCTAAAGGAGCCCAGGGATGGCATCCATGCTACAGTGACAACCGGAGAACCACCTGGGAAGGGCATGGCATGAGTGAACCGTGACTTCTCTCCTCACTTCTCAGGGACTTATGCCGGGGCAGAGGTTCTAGACCCCGACAGACAGCTTGTCAGGAAGTGCCAAGTAAGGTGGTACTGCACGCTCATCAGGCAAGGGGAGTGGGCTGGGTGACGGGGACTGATGGCTCTCGGGTTCTCCTACAAGGACATGCTCAGAGCGTCTCATAGGCCGAGAGCTCCCTGCTGGTCTGGTCTCCTCCCTGCACCGCTAGCGCTGGGAAGGCTGTGTGGCCAAAGGAGGGCCTGAATGTTGATTAGGCTGAGCTAAGGCCCCACCCTCAGCCTCTGGAGCCGCCTGCACCCAGGGTGTCTACCAGGCCTGGGTGCCAGAGGCCACTCCAGCATCCCCAAAGGGGGCTGCACCGAGTGACAGTGGCTGAGCTCAGGACCCAGAGACCACAGCCTCCTGGGTCACTGCCCTTCTCTGGAGAGAGGGCTAGTTCCCAGGCACAGCGGGCAGCAGTTGGCTGACCCAACATGGTAGAAACTTGTCTCCAGAGTGCCATGAAGTCTACAATGCACGCCTCAGGACAGAGGTGGGGGCTGCGTCTGGCAAGGACCCTCCTGACCCCGCCCCCGGTCATACCTGTCTTCAAGACCACCAGGTGTGAGGCGTCATCTCGCACATAGGACACAGCGGCAATATCATGGATGGGGACCCTGAGGATGGTGTCCTCCCCGTCCCTCCAGGCCAGCTTGACGTTGTAGGCAGACAAACTGATCACAGCGTCATGCTCCTGGGTCAGGTGTCCGGGGAGCTGGTGGGCTCTCTGGAAGGAATCACACTGCATCAGAAACACAGGGCCACGGGCTCCCCTAGGACCCTGCACCATGTGTGGCGCACGCAACCCACACAGCCAGCGCTGACAAGCAGGGCACCACTCCCATGCTTGCTCCCGGGACACTGCTGTGTTCAAACCACATGGAGAATTCTTCTGGAACTGCCTTTAGATTCAGACCTGTGGAGTGTGGTTTGGATATTGAAAACATGAATTTTGAAAACAGTCCAAAACCACGAGGAGCAAGCCTGGAGAATAAAAGTTAATATGCAGACTGAGGAAAAATAAGGCCAGGGGCCAAGTGCACCCTTAATGTGATGGGACTGGGTCACCCCTCATGGTCATAAAGGCCCAGGGTCAGAGGGCCAAGAGTTGGTGTCAGAAAACAAGGGTCAGAGGTCAGGGTTAGGAGGTGGAGCAGGCTGAGGGTCAGAGGTCAGGGATGGGGGTAGAGCAGGCTGTCAGGCAGAAGGGTTACCTTTGCATTGTCTATGAAATGCAGGATTTCGGTCCTACTGGAAGGATTCAGGTATCCTGGTATGGACGTTAACTGACCTAAATACTGAAAGAAAGTGGAGAGAGGAAGTGCCATGAGCAAGCGAAGATGAGCCAACACCATCAAGGGCCACAGAACATCGTTAAAGCCTTGTATATTCCCACCACAGGCTGGCTGGCCACAGTCCCAGCTCACAGTGGGGGCCTCCTCTAGGCAGCATGCTCCAAATTTTTAGTAAAATCTCTACTGCCTGAGGAGGACACTCCCACGCTTCCTACCACACTGCATCAATGTTGTCATCAAAGTCCTGCAAAGGACACCTCAAAACTAGTTTGGTGGGATTTGTATTCTAAAAAGGCAGATAAGAGAATTCCCTGGCAATCCAGTGGTTAGGACTCCGGGCTTCCACTGCAGCGGCCCTGGTTCAATCCTACAAGGCACATGGTGCGGCCAAAAGATAAAAAAATAAAAGGATAAGACAAGGATGGCTTGTTTCCGGATCACAGTTGGAAATTGAAAACAATAGCTCTGAACAATCTGCTAAAAAGGAAACATATTAAATCATAAAGGGCCAGGCAGCTGAGCGATGAGCACAGAGAAAGAAGTGACAGGAGGCCATGAAGCACTTGGCTAACAAACCTCCATGTCTAACAAAACTCAAGAGTGTGGCGTGGACACAATGAGAGCTGTGTTCACATCACCACCGATTACCACAGGTGTTAAATGTGCTTTAATGGGTTATACTGACTCCTCTCTAAGAACAGATCTCTTACACTCGACATTTCTGATCCTCTAATTTTTAAGGTTGCTATTAACAGGATGACAATGGGCTTTGTGTATCTACTTCCACACGTAAAGTCGTCACTACTGTTTTCAAGAGAAAAGAGCTGAACAAATGAACATGTCCTCTCAGATCCATCAGAGAATGAGGTCACAAATTGCTTCCCCCAAAACTGGAGAGAGCAACAGGGGACGGAGAATCACAGCCCCTAGGGAGAAGCTGCAGGGGCCAGGTGGGCAGGCGCATTGCAAAGGGGCTGACCAAGGGCTGGACGTGGGCATGGATGAGCTTAAGACAAAACTCTGGGGCCAGTCATACAGGGTCCCAGGTTTACTTAAGCTCTACCTCCAGGAGGGCCCCCTAGCCAGGATTCTCAGAAGTTGTCTTCAGCTTCTGGTGGGGCGGGGGAAGAAACCACTTCCAACTATGACCAGTAATTTGCTCTCTTCAACAAGGGCCTTTTTTCAAGGAAAACTATTTGACCAGGGCCTGACCCACCTGGGGAAAGGTAAACACCAACTCCAGCCCCCCAGCAGTTCTGTCCCTCCTAAATAAGACGTGTGTGTGACGGTCACAGCCCAGGGGCACAAGCTCACAGGACGACAGAGGCCTACTCATCAGAGGGCTAGTGCGCTCCCCTCCCCAGCAACCCCACTGCATCCACAGGCGCCTGTACAACAGGAGATGACACGTATGGGACCCTTTTAATAGCACACAGCTGCAGCCAATAGTAAACACAGCTTAATTCCTGGCCACATAAATACACGGCCTCACCTCTTTACCTCAGCTCCTCTCACCTGAATCACCACACCCAGCTTTCAACAAAAAATTACAAGGCATGCTAGGGCAAAAAAACACTGAACAGACAGGGCAAGCATCAGAATCAGACTCAGATACAGCAGAGGTTTTGGAGTGATCAGACCAGGAATTTAAAACATCTATGATTAGTAACTCCAGTATTCTTGCCTGGAGAATTCTATGGACAAAGAAGCGTGGCAGGTTACAGTCCATGGGGTCGCAAAGAGTCAGACACGACTGAGTGACTAACAACTGCTTAGCCTGGTGGCTCAGATGGTAACAAATCTGCAATGTGGGAGACTCAGGTTCAATCCCTGGATCGGGAAGATTCCCTGGAGAAGGGAATGGCAACCCACTCCAATATTCTTTCCTGGAGAATTCCATGGACAGAGGAGCTTGGCAGGCTACAGACCATGAGGCTGCAAAGAGTCAGACACGACCGAGCAACTAATACTTTCACGATTAATATGCTAAGGGCTATAATTAAGTGAACATCATCCAAGAGCTGATGGGCAATGTAAGCAAAGAGATGGAAATTCTAAAAAAATCCAGGGGAAATGTTAAAAACCAAATCAGTACAACAAAAATGAAAAATGCTTTTGATGGGTTCATCAGCACATGGACACAGACAAGAGAAAAATCAGTGAGCTCAGAGATATGTCAGTAAAAACTCTCAAAACTGAAAAGGAAATGGGGAGGGGAGGAAAAAACAAACAAAAAAGGAACAGAATATTCAAAAACAGAAAATTACAAAAGGAATAATAAATGTGCAATGGGACGACCAGAAATAGGAGAGGAAAAAAACACAAGAAGTGACTTCTCTGGTGGTCCAGTGGTTAGGACTCTGCACTTCTACTGTTGGAGGGCCCAGGCTTGATCCCTGATCGAGGACCTAAGATCCCACCAGTTGCATGGTACAGCTAAAAAAGAAAGAAACACAAGAAATACCTGAAATGATAATGGTTGAGAATTTCCTCAACACCAAAACCACAGACCCAGTAAGCTCAGAGGACATCAAGCAGGATAAACAGCAAAATGAAAAACAAAACCAAAAAACTGCACCTAGACATGTTATATTCAAACTGCAAAAAAAAAAAAAAAAAGACAGAGAAAACCCTGAAGCCACAAGAAAACAGCAAATAGCACCTTACCTACAAAGAAGCAAGAATAATAATATAGCAACTGTATCAAACTTGTCCTTAGAAACCATGCAAGCAACAGAAGAGTGAGATACTAAAGCACTGAAAGAAAAACCCACCAACCTACACTTCTGTATCTGGTGAAACTTCAAAAACGAAAGACAAATCAAGATTTTCTCAGACAAAAATTGGGGGATTTCATGATTACTTGGCAAGAAATGAGAACTTATTCAGAGAAAAGGGAAATGATTTGGTCAGCAACTGATCTATTTCAAGGAAAAAAACGAAAGAGAAGAAATATACAAAGGTAAAATAATACCTTCTACTTTTTTAATTGTAACTGACCTAAGAGATAAAAGTTTGTTCAAAACAAAGATTGTAAGAGGTATTCAATGAGTATAGCTTAGGGAAAAGTGAAATGAATGGCAGCACATTATATGGGACAGAGGGAGGAACTGGGAATATTTGGTTATGAGGCATCTGCACCACCTGTGAAGCAAGGCAATGTTATTTGAAACTGGATTTAAATTAGATATAAATGTATTCTGCAAACCCTTGGGCAACCACTAAAAGTATTCATAAAGAAGTAAAACCGATGTTAAGACAGGAGAAACTATGGAATCATACAAAATGCCCAAATAAAACCATATAAAGGGGACTTCCCTGGTTGTGCAGTGGATAGAAATTTGCCTGGCAATGCAGGAGACACGGGTTCAATCCCTGGTCTGGGAAGATTCCGCATGCTGCAAAGCAACTAAGCCCGTGTGCCACAACTACTGAGCCTCCGCTCTAAGGCCCATGAGCTGCAACTACTAAAGCCTGCGCACCCCAACTACTGAAGCCCGCATGCCCCAGAGCCTGTGCTCCATAGCAAGAGAAACCACTGCAACGCAAAGCACGAGCACTGCCGTGGAGAGCAGCCCCTGCTCACTGCAACTAGAGAAGAGTGAAGTCGCTCAGGCCTGTCTGACTCTCTGCGACCCCATGGACTGTAGCCCACCAGGCTCCTCCGTCCACGGGATTCTCCAGGCAAGAGTACTGGAGTGGGTGGCCATTTCCTCCTCCAAGGGATCTTCCCGACCTGGGGATCAAACCCGGGTCTCCTGCATTGCAGGCAGATGCTTTACCATCTGAGCCACCAGAGAATCCCTCCACAAAGCAATGAAGCAGAGAAAGCCTGCACAAAGCAACAAAGACCTAGTGCAACCAGGGAAAAAAAAGGCAGAAGACCAAACAAAAAACAAGAACAAACAGAACAATTAAAAATATGGTAAATATTAATCCACTGATATCAACAATCACTTAAAGTGTGAGCTGTCTGAATATACCAATTAAACAACAAAAACTGTCAGATTCTAAAAAAATTCAAAACACAACTATCTTTTGTCTACAAGAAACCCACTTTAAGGACAGGTGTTAAATATACATAAAATAAAAATGAAGTCATTTCACTAACACATAACAATCCTTAATGTATATGCACCTAATAACAGAGCTTAAAATTCACATGAGGCAAAAACTGAGAACTACAGGGAGAAAGAGATGAATCAACTAATACAATCAAAGACTTCAACACCCGCCTCCTCTCACAAATGGACAGATCCAGCAGGCAGAAAATGATTAAGGATGAAGGCGAACTCAACCTTCTCAATCAACTGAATATAACTAACATCAGATCAGATCAGTCGCTCAGTCGTGTCCGACTCTTTGCGACCCCATGAACTGCAGCACACCAGGCCTCCCTGTCCATCACCAGCTCCCGGAGGTCACCCAGACTCACACCCATCAAGTCAGTGATGCCATCCAGCCATCTCATCCTCTGTCGTCCCCTTCTCCTCCTGCCCTCAATCCCTCCCAGCATCAGAGTCTTCTCCAATGAGTCAACTCTTCGCATGAGGTGGCCAAAATACTGGAGTTTCAGCTTTAGCATCATTCCTTCCAAAGAAATTCCAGGATTGATCTCCTTCAGAATGGACTGGTTGGATCTTCTTGCAGTCCAAGGGACTCTCAAGAGTCTTCTCCAACACCACAGTTCAAAAGCATCAATTCTTCAGCGCTCAGCCTTCTTCACAGTCCAGCTCTCACATCCATACATGACCACAGGAAAGACCATAGCCTTGACTAGGCGAACCTTTGTTGGTAAAGTAATGTCTCTGCTTTTGAATATGCTATCTAGGTTGGTCATAACTTTCCTTCCAAGGAGTAAGCGTCTTTTAATTTCATGGCTGCAATCACCATCTGCAGTGATTTTGGAGCCCAGAAAAACAAAGTCTGACACTGTTTCCACTGTTTCCCCATCTATTTCCCAAGCAGTGATGGGACCAGATGCCATGATCTTCGTTTTCTGAATGTTGAGCTTTAAGCCAACCTTTTCACTCTCCACTTTCACTTTCATCAAGAGGCTTTTTAGCCCCTCTTCACTTTCTGCCATAAGAGTGGTGTCATCTGCATATCTGAGGTTATTGATATTTCTCCCGGCAATCTTGATTCCAACTTGTGTTTCTTCCAGTCCAGCATTTCTCATGATGTACTCTGCATATAAATTAAATAAACATGGTGACAATATGCAGCCTTGACGTACTCCTTTTCCTATTTGGAACCAGTCTGTTGTTCCATGACCAGTTCTAACTGTTGCTTCCTGACCTGCATACAGATTTCTTAAGAGGCAGATCAGGTGGTCTGGTATTCCCATCTCTTTCAGAATTTTCCATAGTTTATTGTGATCCACACAGTCAACAGACTACTTTATCCAACAACATCATTCAAAAGAATACACTTTCATTTCCAGTTTACATGAACATTCACCGGAATGGAACACATTCTGGGCCATAAAGCACACCTAAATAAATTTAAAAGAATAGAAACCATATAAACTTATGTTCTCAGATCCCAGTGGAATTCCTCGCAAGACACAATCTACCAAAATTCACACGAGAAGAAACGGATAATGTGAATAGGTATGAATCATTAAAGAAACTGAATCAATAATAACTTCTAAAACAGAAAGTATCAGGCCCAGACAGGTTCCCTGGTGAATTCAACTTAATATTTATTTAAGGAAGAAATTATACCAAGTCTCTATACTCTTCCAGAAAATGAAAACAGAGAAAATACTCCCTAACCCATTCTATGAGGCAGCATTACCTTAGTACCAAAACCAAAGATACTGTAAGAAAGGAAAGATCAGTATTTCTCATAAAGAGATAAAAAGAATCCTCAACAAAATACTGGCAAATCCAATCCAATGTTTAAAAAGAGTTATACACCAAAAGCAAGTGGTATTTACCCCAGGTATGCGAAGTTGACTCTACATTCAAAATCATTTAATGTGACCTATCACATTAACAGGCTGAAGAAGAAAAATCATAATATCAAATAAATGCGGAAAAAGCATCTGATGACATCTAATATTCATTCATAACAAAAACTCAGCAAACTAGAAACAGAGGGGAATTTCCTCAACCTAATAAAGAGCATGTACAAAATCCCTACAGTTAATATCAATACTTAATGGTAAGAAGTTCTAAGATGGCCTAAGATCAGAACAAGGAAACAATGTCCCCTTTCACCACTGCTTTTCAATACTGTATTGGAAGTCCTAGCTGATGGAACAGGACAAGAGAGGGAAATAAAAGGTATAGATTGGGAGGAAAGAAATCAAACTTTGTTTGCAGATGCCTCTCTGACTGAGGAACCAAGCAGGCAGGTCACTCTGGGGATTATCAAATGCAAGGAAGGTAAACACAGAAGCTTTGAGTCAGTTCACCAACTGCTGTGCCTGGCAACCACCTGCCCACGCAAAGAAGAAAACTGGCACAGAGAGGAGAGGAACTAGCAGAAGCTCACACAGGGCACAGTGGCAGACAGAGGCTGAATCTAAGCACAGTCAGTTCTACTAAACTTCAGAAAAGCTGCTTCCAAAAGCTGTTCAGTGAGTGCTGGGGAACTCCATAAGGAAATGCATACTTTTTCTGAAAAGTTTTGTGAGTTTATCCTTTCTAAGGTGGGGGTAAGGGACAGAAAATAAAACTAAACTGTGTATTGGGGCTTCCACGGTAGCTCAGTTGGTAAAGAATCCGCCTGTAACGCCAGAGACCTCGGTTCGATTCCTGGGTCAGGACGATCCACTAGAGAAGGGATAGGCTACCCACTCCAGTATTCTTGGGATTCCTTTGTGGCTCAGCTGGTAAAGAATCCACCTGCAATGCGGGAGACCTGGGTTTGATCCCTGGGTTGGGAAGATCCCCTGGAGAAGGGAAAGGCTACCCATTTCACTATTCTGACCTGGAGAGTTCCATGGACTCTACAGTCCATGGGGTCGCAAAGAGTCAGACACGACTGAGTGACTTTCA
Organism: Tragelaphus eurycerus; assembly: GCA_935064755.1. Classification (NCBI taxonomy): domain Eukaryota; kingdom Metazoa; phylum Chordata; class Mammalia; order Artiodactyla; family Bovidae; genus Tragelaphus; species Tragelaphus eurycerus. Next base: position 19,191,796 of record CAKXYN010000002.1, on the reverse strand, counting down.
CCTCACTTCATTTCAAACTGTGTACTTATTTCCTCACTCTACAGGGCTGAGAATCCACTCCTCTGATAGAGGAGTTTAGAAATAAATAAGCAGCACATCTAATTACTGGCTCATACTTAGCATGTCACAAGTGAACACTCCAGAACGTTTCTACAGATGTACAGTTAGCAGAGGTCTTTCCATCCTCTTCTTATGTGTTCATGTAAATCACATGCAGACCCTTGCATATCTATCCTCACATTTCCTGATTTCAAGTCTTACTACAAAGCCACAATAACCAATAGTGTGGAACTGGCATAAAGACAGACATACAGAGCAATGAAATAGAACAGAGAGTCAGAAATAAACCTGCACACATAGTACTAGTTGATCTCTGACACAGGGACCAAGACCATTCAATGGGAAAAGGACAATCTTTTCAACAAATGGTACTGAGAAAACAACATTCCACACACAAAGAATAAAGTTGGGCCCTCACCTAACACCATATACAAAAATTAACTCAAATGGATCAAACACCTAAATTTAAGACCTGAAACTCTAAGACTCTTAGAAGAAAACATAAAGAAAAGCAGCTTCAGAGCATCAGATGTGGCAATGATTTATTGGCTATGATACCAAAAGCACAGGCAGTAACAAAACGTGGAAACACCTCAATTCTTGGCAGAAGAATAGATAAACCACATGTGTTATAAACAATGGGATATTACTCAGTTAAAAAGGAAATTCTGACACATGCTACAACATGGATAAGTTCAGTTCAGTTCAGCCACTCAGTCGTGTCTGATTCTTTGCAAACCCAGCACGCCAGGCCTCCCTGTCCATCACCATCGCCTGGAATTTACCCAAACTCATGTCCATTGAGTCGGTGATGCCATCCAATCATCTCATCCTCTGTTGTCCCCTTCTCCTCCTGCCCTCAATCTTTCCCAGCATCAGGGTCTTTTCAAATGAGTCAGCTCTTTGCATCGGGTGGACAAAGTACTGAGTTTCAGCTTCAACATCAGTCCTTCCAACAAGGTGGATAAACCCAGGCACAAAGAGGCAAACACTACATGATTCCACTGATATCAGGTACCTAGAGTGATCAAATTCAGAGACAGACAGTAGAACGGTGGTTGCCAGGTGCTGTGTGGAGGGAGAAATAGGGTTACTGTTTAACAGGTACAGAGTGTCAGTATGGCAAGGGGAAAACAACTCCGAACATGAATGGTGGTAAAGGGTGCACAGCAATGTGAATGTCAAAACCATTAAAAAAACAAAAACCATTCAACTGTATACTTTAAAATGGTTAAGATGATAAATTTTACATTATGTGCATTTTACCACAATTTAAGAAAAACTTTTAATGGCAGGGAGGGGTGGAAAGCATAGGCAGCAAGAAAAAATATATAATAAATCAGACTTCATCAAAATTTAAAACTCTGTACATCAAAGGACACAATCAACAGAGTCCAAAGGCAACCTACATAATGGGAGAAAATAACTGCAATCAGGTATCTGACAAGAAGTTAATACCCAGAATATACAAAGAACTGTAACTCCACAACAAAAAACTAACAACCTGATTTTAAAATAGGCAACAGCCTTAAATAGGCATTTCTCCAAAGGTGATATACAGATGGCCAACACACAAAAGGATTCTCAATATCACTAGTAATTAGGGAAATGCAAATCAAAACCACAGTGAGGTATTACTTCACACCCATCTGAAGGGCTTCTCTCAAAACAGAAAATAATACGTTGCTGAGGACATGGAGAAACTGGAACACTTGCACACTGCTGGTGGGAATGTAAAATGGTTCAGTCGATATGGAAAACAGTATGGTCATAACTTAATAAAACACAGAATTAACCTTTGATCCAGCAAGTCCACTTCTGGATATACATGTAAAAGAATTCCAAGCAGACGTTAAACTCTTAGAAGAAAACATAGGGCAAAAGCTTTGTGATACTGGATTTGGCAATGACTTCTTGGTTATGACACCAACAGCACAGGCAACAAAGGGAAAAGCAGAGAGACTCTGAAATTTTGTACATTAAGAGACACTATCCAGAGTAAAACAGCAACAGCAGGATGGAAGAAAATATCTGCAAATCATCTATCTGACAAGAGAACTCCTAAAACTCAACAAAAGACATCTGATGCCAAATGGGCAAAGGACCTGAACAGACTTTTCTCCAACGAAGACATGCGTGTGCAGCATGCTCAATCACTCAGCTGTGTCTGACTCTGCAACCTCATGGACTGTAGACACCAGGCTCCTCTGTCCATGGAGTTTTCCAGGCAAGAATACTGGAGTGGGTTGCCATTTCCTACTTCAGGGGATCTTCCTGACCCAGGGACCAAACCCATGTTTCCTCCACTGGTAGACAGATTCTTTACCACTGAGCCACCAGAGAAGCCACAAAGAAGGAACACAAATGTCCAGTGAGCACATGGAAAGATGCTCAAGATCACTAGTCATTAGATACATACAATCAAAGCAATAATGAGATAGTGCCTCACACCCATTAGGATGGCTAGTGAAAAACAAAAACAAGGAAACAAAGGGCCTCCCTGGTGGTCCAGTGGCAAAGACTTCAAGCTCCCAAAGCAGGGGGCCCGGGCTCCATCCCTGACTGGGGAACTAGATCCCACATGCCACAACTAAGAGTTCAGGCCACAACATAAATCAAAGATCCCATGTGCCCCAACTAAGACCCAGCAAGCACAAACAAATAAATATTAAAACACACACAGAAAACAAGTTGTTAGTGAGGATGTAGAGACACTGGAACACCTGTGTGCTGTTGATGGGAATATAAAACAGAATTACCATATGACCCAGCAATTCCACTCCACACACACGCACATCCACCCACACCCACCCACACCCACCCCACCCACACCCACCCACACCCACACATCTCACTCACACACACACACATACACACACACACACACTCAAGAAGAACTGAAAGCACAGTCTCAAAGAGATTTTGTACCCTCATGTTCATAGCAGCATTATTCACAGTAACTACAACATGCGGGCAACCCAAGTGTCCACTGACGGATGAATGGATAAGCAAAATGAGGTGTATCCATACACTAGAATATTGTTCAGCCTTAAAAAGGGAGGGAATTCTGTAATACATTACAACACGGGTAAAAATTGAGAATACTATGCTAAGTGAAATAAGTCAGTCACAGAAAGACTAATAGCGTATGATTCCACTAATATGAGGTTTCTAGAGTAGTAAAATTCATAGACCAGAAAGACAGATGGCTGCCAGGGGCTGTGGGGAAGAAAGAATGGGAAGTCTTTATTTACTAGACACAGTTTCGGATTTACAAGATGAAAGAGTTACGGTGACGCTGCACAGCCACGTGCGCCCATCTAACCCCACTGAACTGCACACTTCAAAATGCTTAAGATGGCATGTTTTATGCTATATTTTAACACAATTAGAAAAAGAAAAAAAAACAGAAAGCAGAGACCTGAACAAACATTTGTTTGTTTCACAGCAGCAGCATTCAGAATAGTCAAAAGGTGGAAACACACCAATGCCCACTGACAGCTGAAGAGAATACATATACATGCAACAGTATTTAGTCTCAAAAAAAAAAAAAGAATTCTGACACAAGCTACAACATGGATGAAACTTGAGTACGTTATACTAAATGTAATTAAAGCCAATCACTAAAGACAAATACTGTATGATTCCACTTACACGACATCCCTAGAAGAGTCAAATTTATAGAGACAGAAAGCAGAATGGTGGCTGCCAGGGGCTGAGGGAATAGGAAGTTATTGTTTAATGGGAAGGGTTTCAGATTGAGAAGATTAAAAAGATCTGGCAGTGGATGGTGATGATGACTGCACAACTATATGAATGTACTTACTACCACCGAAATATACACTTAAACATGGTTAATTTTAAGTGATGCATATTTTGCCACAATGAAAAAATCTATTTATCACATCAGATCAGATCAGTCGCTCAGTCGTGTCCGACTCTTTGCAACCCCATGAACTGCAACACGCCAGGCCTCCCTATCCATCACCAGCTCTCGGAGGTCACTCAGACTCACATTCATCAAGTCAGTGATGCCATCCAGCCATCTCATCCTCTGTCGTCCCCTTCTCCTCCTGCCCTCGATCCCTCCCAGCATCAGGGTCTTCTCCAATGAGTCAACTCGTCGCATGAGGTGGCCAAAATACTGGAGTTTCAGCTTTAGCATCATTCCTTCCAAAGAAATCCCAGGGCTGATCTCCTTCAGAATGGACTGGTTGGATCTCCTTGCAGTCCAAGGGACTCTCAAGAGTCTTCTCCAACACCACACTTCAAAAGCCTCAATTCTTCGGCACTCAGCCTTCTTCACAGTCCAACTCTCACATCCATACATGACCACAGGAAAGACCATAGCCTTGACTAGGCAAACCTCTGTTGGCAAAGTGATGTCTCTGCTTTTGAATATGCTATCTAGGTTGGTCATAACTTTCCTTCCAAGGAGTAAGCGGCTTTTAATTTCATGGCTGCAGTCACCATCTGCAGTGATTTTGGAGCCCCAAAAAATAAAATCTGACACTGTTTCCACTGTTTCTCCATCTATTTCCCATGTAGTGATGGGACCAGATGCCATGATCTTCGTTTTCTGAATGTTGAGCTTTAAGCCAACCTTTTCACTCTCCACTTTCACTTTCAAGAGGCTTTTTAGTTCTTCACTTTCTGCCATAAGGGTGGTATCATCTGCATATCTGAGGTTATTGATATTTCTCCAGGCAATCTTGATTCCAGCTTGTGCTCCATCCAGCCCAGCATTTCTCATGATGTACTCTGCATATAAGTTAAATAAACATGGTGACAATATACAGCCTTGACATACTCCTTTTCCTATTTGGAAACAGTCTGTTGTTCCATGACCAGGTCTAACTGTTGCTTCCTGACCTGCATACAGATTTCTCAAGAGGCAGATCAGGTGGTCTGGTATTCCCATCTCTCTCAGAATTTTCCACAGTTTATTGTGATCTACACAGTCAAAGGCTTTGGCATAGTCAATAAAGCAGAAATAGATGTTTTTCTGGAACTCTCTTGCTTTTTCCATGATCCAGCGGATGTTGGCAATTTGATCTCTGATTCCTCTGCCTTTTCTAAATCCAGCTTGAACATCAGGAAGTTCACAGTTCACATATTGCTGAAGCCTGGCTTGGAGAATTTTGAGCATTACTTTACTAGCGTGTGAGATGAGTGCAATTGTGCGGTAGTTTGAGCACTCTTTGGCATTGCCTTTCTTTGGGATTGGGATGAAAACTGACCTTTTCCAATCTTGTGGCCACTGCTGAGTTTTCCAGATTTGCTGGCATATTGAGTGCAGCACTTTCACAGCATCATCTTTCAGGATTTGGAATAGCTCCACTGGAATTCCATCACCTCCACTAGCTTTGTTCGTAGTGATGCTTTCTAAGGCCCACTTGACTTCACATTCCAGGATGTCTGGCTCTAGGTCAGTGATCACACCATCATGATTATCTGGGTCGTGAAGCTCTTTTTTGTACAGTTCTTCTATGTATTCTTGCCACCTCTTCTTACTATCTTCTGCTTCCGTTAGGTCCATACCATTTCTGTCCTTTATCGAGCCCATTTTTGCAGGAAATGTTCCTTTGGTATCTCTGATTTTCTTGAATAGATCCTTAGTCTTTCCCATTCTGTTGTTTTCCTCTATTTCTTTGCATTGATCGCTGAAGAAGGCTTTCTTATCTCTTCTTGCTATTCTTTGGAACTCTGCATTCAGATGTTTATATCTTTCCTTTTCTCCTTTGCTTTTCGCTTCTCTTCTTTTCGCAGCTATTTGCAAGGCCTCCCCAGACAGCCATTTTGCTTTTTTGCATTTCTTTTCCATGGGGATGGTCTTGATCCCTGTCTCCTGTACAATGTCATGAACCTCATTCCTTTACTCAATAACTATATTTGCTAAGAGCTTTTTGAAATATAATCAATATTATACTATATATTAGTTACCACTTCTAGATTTGCATCATCCAAAATTACTAATTTTGTTTGAATTCCAATAGTTTTAATAATAATAAAAAAAAAACTGACCAAGTTGGGGTCATATAAAAATGCCGCGGTATTACATCTGCAGGGCTGCACAAGAACTATCCCTGCCTTTACATGGCCTGGGGGACACAATGTCACCACCACTGTCTCGTCTTTCTCAAAATGCCACAATGCTTCAAATTCAGGCTCACAAATCACCAAAAAGGATTCTACTGTCTTCACAGAGGTGAGGCCTCATTCGAGACTTTTTTCGCTGTACAACATGTATTAGTAAAACAAATGTTACCAAAAAGGAAATGAGGAGCTCTGATCCCTGCTAGAACTCGAGATGGGACAGTGTGGGCCTTCTGGACAGATCTGACACTGCCCTGGGCAGTTCCCTGGCCAGTGCTGACCAACACGCAGTGCCTTGGACACCAAAATCAGGGACCAGTCCACACCTGCTGTGAGGTGACATGGTGTCAGATGCTGTGCCAATGAACTCATCCTAGCATGTCAAGGACTGCTACAGAGGGATGAATGTGATGGGGCAATAGAGACCAAGGAACATCTGACATCAGCTCAATCAGCCCTGGTATCAAAAGTGGACTGTCTTGGGCACCGGCTATCCCCACTGCTTTCTCTGCTGCCCTTATAGAGACTGCAGCTGACTCAGGAGCGTGATGGTGAGCTGACCACTTCAGCTCTAAACAACCGAAAGCATTTCCAAAAATAATTGCTAATGAGATACAAGAAAAGTCCATTTGTACCTTAAGCCTAAGTCAGACTCCCTATAACATCCACCTCTTTGGCCCTGACCTATAAGCTTCCTATGGCAGAGCACGGGTGCTGATGGGAGGGAGGGACTCTGAGACTTGGATGGGGGACACCTAGGGAGATGCACTTGAGACCTACACACACACACACACCTGCCTTGCTTGCAAATTACACACAGGCTTCACCAGATGGGCAACTTTCTTGACAATACTTCTCCTTGGGGTCTGTCCTCTCCCTTCCCAGCCAAAGACCTGTTCCTGAAGTCAAATTTGAGCATAGCAGGACTGGGACCTGCTGGTCCTACTAAACGGAGAAGCCTGAACACTGATGGAGCAGCAGGTACCAGGTGCTGGGGGATGGAACCCTACTACTCCATGTAGATAAGCATTGTCTACGGAGCTCTGCCCATAGACCTTAACCCCGGTCAGGGGCCCAGACATGGCTCTCACTCGCTGCTAGTACAGCTTAGAAGCTCAGCAAACTCGAAGCCTGTGTTAAACCCAATGGAGATGGCAGAACTGTGGATAAAGGTTTCAAAACACGTCAAGAGGTAGGCCTGTTGGATGGGATCTACCGTGTAAGACACAGAACCCCAAGACCACCCCTGCTTCTTGGGAGGGCTAAGAAGACACCCCATTCTCAAGGACAAGCTGAAACAAATGAGCTGGCAGAGGTGCTGGCACCACCAGGCAGCTCCGTGGTGGCTGTTCTCTGAGGTGAAGGGAGGAGGTGCTTTAGAAGCAGGCTTTGGGCTTCCCTTGTGGCTCAGATGGAAAAGAATCCACCTGCAATGCAGGAGACCTGGGTTCGATCCCGAGGTTGGGAAGATCCCCTGGAGAAGGGAAAGGCTACCCACTCCAGTACTCTGGGCTGGAGAATTCCATGACTGTAGAGTCCTTGGGGTCATAAAGAGTCAGACACAACTTTCACTTCACTTTTCCTGGAGTGAGGGGGACAACAGGACCCTGGGAAAGCAAAAGCCAGGGGGGCAGCACTTAGCCACCAGGAGCACAGGCAGGCGTGCTCACTGCAGTGGGCAGTGACTTACTGTAAATGCTCAAATGGCAAGGCAGCGGATGGGAGGGCGGGGCTGGTATGCAGGCCCTACAGAGATACTAGAGTAGAGGGGTTCCCAGTGTCGAGAGAGCTGCTGGGAGCCAACTGGGGTCCCGCCTGATGTATACAAAGAAGGACACCACCGCTGAGTGCACTGCTCCAATGCAGAGTGGCAATCTCTGAGCCAGACTCCAGTCTCAGAAAGTGCATGAAGGAGAGGCCAAGCCCCCGGAGAGTGTGCTGTTACTCACTGAGAGTGAGCTGTTACTCACTGAGTGAGCTGTTACTCACTGATACTGCAGGGACGTCCCACCCCACCACCCCACTCCATCACTTACTTCGAGGAAAACCTGTTCAAAGAGTGTGGAAGAGAGGGTCTGAGACACTGCTGAAATTCAAAGGCCCAGGTGGCCAGCAAGGTCCCCTTCAGGGTGGGGGCACATCCAGAGAGGACATCTGAAAGGATGCCATCTCTTCAGAGCTGCAGGGCACATCTGGATGCAACAGTCATTACACCATGCTTGGTCCCTGGTGGGCAGAACGCATGGGTCTGGGGCCCAAAATAGGGCAGTGGGAGTGGCCCTGGTCACCATCAATCCAAGGGACACACTTGAGGAGCGTGTGCCCCCAGCCCTGAAACTTTTGGCTCTGTGGGTTCTGAGAGCCTGGCCCTACTGATAAAATGCTCCTGTGAGGAGAAACAAAAGGGATCTACATTTAAACTGCAGTCTCCTCCTGATGCCACAGACAAACAAGCAGAGAAAGGCGGCATTGTTCTGCAGGGTTGGCCTGGGTCATGATGAGGAGGTAGGGAAGCTGCTGCACACTGGGGACAGCGAGGTGCCTGTGTGGCCTTCAGGTGCCCCTTATATGCACATAAGTGAGCAGATACATATCTTTTTCCTCTGTCCCATCCTGCTTCCTTCCCTGCCCTTCTCCTGAGAACATGGCCTGAATCATCCAACATGATCTCCAGTTTCAGACTGTTTCAGGCTCTGCTTCTTAGAGAACCCAGACGTCCCTGAACAACAACAAGCGACAAACAGGGAAAACTTACAACTCACTTCCCGGCAAAGGGGGAACTTACCAACCACACTGAGTGCTGGGGAAGATGTATGGAAAACCACAAACCACTCAAAAGGAAAACAGCTATAGAAAGACATTTAAGAGATCTGACTCGGGAAAAGATATACAGCTTCACTTGTAAGTATAAACTGTGATGAAACTAAGACCACCAGATTGGCAAAGATCGGAAAGCCTGCATGTGCGCTGTGTGGCTCCTTAGAGTGTGGATAACAGGCATTCTCCCAGACTGACAACAGTGTCTACTAGCTTAAATCTTACATGAAGGGCAACCTGGAAATAGAAAGTAAGCTTTACATCCAGAAATTCTACTTCTGGAATTTATCCTAGAGACTTAGTAAAATGTGTGTAAAGAGACAAATATGTACGAACAGATCACTGGTTACAGAAAAAAATATGGTTCAGCTAAATAATGGAATACTACACAGCCAGTGAAATGAACAGGGCAGCTTTATGTGCCCCAACCTTCCAAGATATGTCACGATCCATTGTTGCCTGTAAACAGCAAGGTGCAAAGGACCCACTAGGTAATCATTTGGGGACACACACGTGTGATCTTGTGTACAGACAAATCCCCCTTGCAGGGGCACACAAGAAACTGATGCCAGGAATTCCTTCTGGTGGGGTGGGGGTGGGAACTAGGGAACCTCTTTTCACCAGAAATCTCCTCACCATCTAAATTTGCGTCATGTCCTTAACTTATGTATTTAACTTTTAAAAATACAGTAAGTAAGACACATTAAGAAACCAAGATGCTTGATGATGCTTCTAGATGCTTCATCAAGAAGCATCCCAGGGTGAGGTGGGGGAAGCATCCTGGGTTTGGGTTTGGTATCACACATGTGAGTGCCCGCTGCTGGGCCCAGAATTCAAAGCCAGGGTGTGAGTTCACAGAGCCCAAGCCTGCACCGCACTGTGTTCCTCCAGGACAAATGTCAGCTTGGGATGGCAACTAGAGGAAGGATGCTTCTGCTTTAAAAAGGCAGGGTAGGGATTCAAGGAGAAAAAGAGTTAAAATGGTAAACAGTTTTGCTGTACACAGTAAGAATTTAACACAGAGAAAGCTACTACTACGTGCCTCTCACTTTCACATTAGTAACGTTCATTCTAAATACAAAATACTTTCCATAAAGAACCATACTCCAGTATGCGGGAGTAAAAGTTTCCTCACCACTAGCAGGCTGTGTTGCTGTCATGGTTTTTACTTTACCAAAGTAATACACGTGCAAAGTTTAAAGAAAGGTTACACAGTCCCCCAAAGTGTTTATTAACAAAGAACAATCTGGCCCCAATCCAGGCAACTCTATACACGGCTCCCTAGGGGCAGCAGCTCTGGGTCTTCTGGATCTAGGACTAACTTTCTAAATAAAGGTTTTACGTTGCTACTGCCTGATTCATCAATTTAAGACGAGCTGTTATCAATTAACGAGCCAATTTATGGCAAAGAAAGATTCACCTCTCTTCTACCACCACACCCACTTCTTCCTTTCCTCTCACAATTTAGATTATCTATTACCTAAGCATTGGCACTTAGATCATTCTGTTATGTATATTCTACTTCATGACTCCGCCACACTCCCACCACCCCACTTCTTCCTTTCCTCTCACAATTTAGATTATCTATTACCTAAGCATTGGCACTTAGATCATTCTGTTATGTATAATTCTACTTCATGACTGTGCCAAGACATACTGAAATCACAACTTTATGCATAACCTTTCATTTTTTAAAAAAAACTTTAATAATTATAAATCACATGCAGTTGTAAGAAAGACTACACAGAGATCCACTGTACACCACACCGTGTCACCCCCTAAGGTAAACATCCTGTGATCACATAGGACCACAACCGGGGTACTGACTACATGGTCAATTTACAGAACATTTCATCACCAGGTCCCTTCCATTTCTCTTTTACAGGCATACCCACTTCCCACCCACCTGTTCTCCTCCTGAAGCCCTAGCAAGTCCTCTCTGTTCTCCATTTCAGTAACTCTGTCATATCAAGAATGTTATAAAAGGGAATCATACCGTATGTAACTTTGGGGATTGGTTTTTTTTTTCTACTGAGCTTAATTCTCTGTAGATTCCTGGAAGCTGCTGAAGGAATCAGTAATTCTCGCCTTTTTACAGCTGAGTAGGGTTCCACAGTACGTATGTCCATCACTTGTTTAACCATCTACTTATTGAAGGACATCTGGGTATTTCTTGTTTCTGGCTATTATGAATAAAGTGGCTTTTAATATTTATGCACACACTTCTGTGTTGACTTAAATTTTCATTTCTCTGGGAGAAATACTCAGAATGCAACAGCCAGGTCACATGGCAGTTGCAGGTTTAGTCTTTAAGAACCTGCCCAACTATTTTCCAGTATGGCTGCACCATTTTACAAGCCCACCGGCCATGCAAGAATAATCCTCCGCACCCTCACCAGCACTTGGTATTCTCACTAATGTTTTAACTTTAGTGATTCTGGTAGGTATGCAATGATGTCTCGTTGTATTTTAATTTGTACTTCCCTAGTGGCTAGTGATGCTGAACATCTTCATGTTCTTATTGCCATCTGAATACCTCCTTTTGTATGAAACATCTCTTCATGACTTTTGCCTGTGTTCTAATCAGATTATTTGCTTTTCTATTATTAGGCTTTGAGAGTTCTTTATATATTCTAGATAAAAGACCTTTAGCAGATAGGTGGCTTGCAAATATCTTCTCCCAGTGTTTAGCTCGTCTTTTCACTCTCCTGATGGATTCTTTGGCAGAACACAAGTTTTTAAATTTTATGAAATCCAGTTTGCCAATTGTTCCCTTTTTGGTGTCAAGTCTAAGGACTCTGCCTATTCTGGGTCCTGAAGATTTCCTCTTATGTTTTTCCCCTGAAAGTGTTATAGCTTTACATTTTACCTTTAATTCCATTGTTCACTTTGAGTTAATTTTTGTGTAAGATGTGAGGTTTAGAGTGTAGTTCATTCTTCTGCCCATGGGGTCCATTGCCTCCAGCACCGTTTGCTAAGAAGACAGCCCTTCCTCCACTGACTTGCCTTTGCACCTCTGTCAACAATCAGTTGGGTATATTTGTGAGGGTCTGTTTCTGGGTTCGTGATGCTGTTCCACTGATTATTATGCTGATCCCTCTGGTGCTACCACACAGTCTTCACTGCTGAAGCTCTAAAGTACATCCTGAAATCAGGTGAACTGACTGCTCTCATTTTTCTCTTCTTTTTCAAAACCTTTCCATATAAATTGTAGAATATTCTGTCCGTATCTGTAAAATATCTTGTTGGAATTTTGATAGGAATTGTATCAAACCTATGTATCAGTTTGGAAAAAACTGACATGTTAACTAGGCTGCATCTTCCAAACCATGAACGTGGTATATCTGTCCATTTATTCAGATCTTTGATTCTTTCATCAGTGTTCTGTAGCTTTCAGCTTACGAACTCTAACGTGTTTCATTAGATTTATACCCAAGTAAATGTACTCATGTCTGCAATTTATTTAACCTTAGAAAATGAGTTAAAAAGTGTTCCCTCCATTCTTGTTTTTCTGGAAGATTGTGCAGCCTGTTAACTCTTTAAGCACTTGATACAATTTTCCAGAAACCACCTGAGCCTGGTAAAGTTTTTTACGGGTGTTTTCAAATTAGATATTAAACTACTTTAATAGTTATAGGGCTCTTCAAGCGATCTATTTACTAGTGACCTGTGGTAGTCTGTGCCCTTCAAAGAACCAGCCCATTTCTGGGCTGCTGTTTGAGGGTCAGAGTCATCTTTAGTGCTCTCTCATCAGCCCTTGTCTCCTAGCATTTGAAGGGTGGCCGTCACTTCCTTCTGGCCCGATGAGAAGGCTGCTGTCATTCTGTCTTCCCCAGGGGCAAAGTGTTCCTTCTCACTGCTTTCAGGACTCTCTGTCTTCACTTTTCAGAAGTTTCACTATGACAAGTCTAAGTGTGTACTGCGTTGGGTTTATTCTGTTGGTGGTGCACTCAACTTCTTGAATCTCTAAGTCTGTCTCTTTACCAAATCAGAGAAGTTCCAACCATGACTATTTAATCAGTTTTCAGCTCTCCGCACCCCACCCCAGCCAGCCATCTCTTCTCCCTCCAGGACTATGATGACACAAGTGTCAGAAAATCTGCTCTAGTTCCGCAGTGGGAGGGAGCACAGGTGGAGGGGCTGACTCCCCACTGGTCCCTGATGCCACCTGAGTTGGGGGGCTCGTCTTCCCTGCTGGGCATGGTTGGCCTTCCAGCTCCCCAAGTGGCCCCCATTGACAGGAGGGCTGGTGTGTGTCACTGCTGCTGTCTGAGGGCAGAATTCCAGGCTCCCTACGTCTCCACTGTCACCTCAGTTCCACTAGGCATTCTTCAGGGATAAAAGTCTCTGCTCCTTACTCAGCCTCCTCTGGGGTGGGTTCTGGTCCCCACCTGGCCTTTGCAAGCAGAAGCAGGGGTGGGGCCACAGGTTTTTTAGTCACCTTTGGTTGGAACTGAGCAGGTACTGTTAAACATTTCCTGTCCTGCTACGCCATCCCTTTATTGGTCTTTTGGCCAGAGGGAGTGAATTTTGTTGGTTCTTGTTTGCCAGCTTCTTCAGCTCCAAGCTTGAGATACATGAGGGAAAACAGAACTGGGGAACTCACCACTGGGTCGCAGCTTGGGTCCTGAGGTCTGCTCTGCCATCTCTCTACCTTTCAGTTTTCTTAAAGTTGTTACATATACAATGTCCAGGATTTTTAGTTGCACTTAATGGGAATAATAGGGGAAAATGTCAACTCCATCTCCCTGGAAGCAGAAGTCCCCAAACGTTAATTTTTTTTTTTTTTTCCCAAAAAATTATTTTGCTTATTTATTTATGCTGCAGAGGGTCTTTGTTGCTGCAAGGGCTTTCTCTAGTCGCAGTCAGCAGGAGCCACTCTTCACTGCAGTGCTTGGGCTTCTCACTGTGGCGGCTCCTCGCGTTGCGGAGCACAGGCGCTGGAGCTCAGGCTTCAGTGGTTGTAGCACATGGGCTTAGGTGCTCCACTGCATGTGGAGTCCTCCCAGACTAGGGCTCAAATCCATATCCTCTGGACTGGCAGGTGGATTACTAACCACTGGACCACCAGGGAAGTCCCTCAAACTTTAAATTTTCATGGTGTAATATACACCACTTGCTTTGTTTCCAAAGCACATTCTGTCTTCCCAATTCATCAGCAGCCTCTACCCCAACATATAAAACCATCCGCATTCTGTTCTCCCAGAGCTGCTCTGGTCTGTTTTCCAGATTCCTGTCCTGGGAATTCCCTCTGCTCCTCCCTGTGCCTAAACTCCAGTTCTGGACCTGTGTTTTCCATTCTCCTGGTGCATCCTTGTGCACTAAGGCAGTACATCCCCCAGAAACCTCATCAGAATGGGTTCTGCAAGCTCATGATTTAGAGAGTGGATTTGTCTGGTTATTATAACCAGAAAGGGACCCTTTCAATCTGAGAGTCATGTCTGTTGGTGAATTCTGCAAAACGCCCTTGCTGTCTTAACAACTTCCTCCCACTCTCCTCCATTTCTTCTTCTTATGAGTCAGCTGCTAAACCTCCTGGATAGATTCTGTAATTTTTCTCTCTCATCTTTGTTTATCTTTTGGTTATCCTTTCTGGATGATTTTCTTTACCTTTTGACCCCTCTAAAGAATTGTTTATGATATATAATTAAGATATTTATAATTCCAAAAGCTCTTGTTTCCACCTGTTTTCCTGTTATCTCACAGTTAACAGTATTTATTTTTCCGACAATACCACATAGTTTTATTTTTCTTCCAGTTTCTGCATTGTTGCCACTGCATTCACGTTTACTTCTTGTGTTTGTGCTGGGCTCTGTCCCTAGGTTACATGTTTTCCTCAAATGTGTACTTCTCCTTGGCTGCCCATGACAGAAGCCATGAGCACGGGCAGAGCTGCAGAGCATCAGCTTCTTTCAGGCTGGCAGGGTGGTCACAGCAGGATCATTTGAGGAAGCACTTCTGTGGGCTGTGTGGCTTCCACATAAAAGCATCCCTCTGAGGATCCCCCTTGGCAAAGGCCTGGTTGCAGGCCTTCTGAAAGCTTGAGGGAAACAGGGTTGGCTATTCTCACTGTTTCAGACAGGTTTGGACTCAATCTGCTCGTCTTCACACTGGGTCTCTCCCCACCCTCCTCTGGGCCAGGTGCCCCCATGTCTAAAGTCCCCCTAGTGCTGTGTCTCCACCAGGGAGACCTCCCACTTCCCACCATGCCAGGTGAGAGCGGACTCCTCCGCACGCTCATAATGTGCACAGTGCCTCCCCACACCCCCCCCCCCACACCCCCGAGACCAGCTAGACAGCTCTGCATCCTCTGAGGGACGAGGGTCCAGCTCCGAGGGCTCCGTGAACTCGCTACCCCACCTTCATCAGCTCCTTCTGCAACTTTATGGGGCTCACTCGTTACTGCTGCACCCTTGCCCATTCTTTGACCGCACAGTTTTATACCTTTGTATTCATTTTTTCTCACTCCAGTGTTTAGAGGAAGCACTAAAAGCAGTGCACGTCATGTTAATCCACAAGCAGGCACAGTCTCTGACAGGATTCAGAAGCCTGTGTCATAGGCTGTGACAATGACACAGGGGACAGCTCTAAGCCTTTATCAAGGAACTGAAACACACGGCCAGCCTCTACGAGTAAGGAGGCGGCTTGCTCCCAGAGAGAAAACCAGAAATGGGGCCAGAAAACAGCAATCTGGGGATTGGGCACCCGGGTATCAGACATACCACCACGGGTGCACAACCGAGTGGGAGTCAGCCGAGGTGCACGTGGGGTCCCAGACTGCAGCGTGTGGTGCACTGAGAGCCTTTGCTGGCGACAGGCAAGGTGTGTCCTGCGGCCGTGGACTTACCTTCACCTCCTTCTCGATATAGTCGCTCAGCAGTCTGTCGGGCTCGACGCGCTCGGGCAGGGACAGCACCACAGTGTGCAGAGGGCGCCTCTCTGTCACCTTCTCATGGGCTTTCTTATCTCTACTCTTTTCACCTTTTAGGAATACTCGTTTAAACGGCGACACAATTCCAGGCTGCAGGCAGAAACGGCAATGGTTGGAGTTCATTATTCACAAAGGCTTGGTGTTGTACCCATGGCTAACAAGCAGAAGTGGCCCAAGTCACTGCCACAGTCCCCGTGCAGGCAAGGGCTGGCCACTGCTGCCAGGGTGGGCCAGGCCGAGGGCTGCCTTGGGTACCGGGGGCTCGTCCCTCACCTGTTCACAGACACTTAGAAGATTCAAAGGACAGTTCTCGAGGCGAGTAAACTCAGGAGACGAAAACAGGGCAGAAACGGGAGATTCCCCCACAAGACAAAAATGCTGCTTTGCTCCACCCCTCCCGGCTCTGCCAGGTCACTTCACTGCAGTCTTCAGAGAAGGTGGGGAGGTATGCCCAGGGCTGTGGCATCAACAGAAAATGCAGTCAACAGTCGCAAGGCCGCCTCTACGCTCTCCTGTGAAAGCGTGGCCTGTGTTCCACTGTCCCCTCGCCCTCTGCCAGGGCCTCAGGGGCTCAGGGCGCTGACCAACACCTAGGTAAGCAACCTCACCCCCACATCAGTGTCTAGACCAGCCTGGAGGCCAATCTTGCAATCAAAGTAAACCTGCAGAGCAAGAACCAGGGAGGTCAGGGAGAATGAAGTCAGCCTCGCCTGTGGGCCCAGAAAAAGGTCTGGACCCCTCCCAGCAGCTCCGAGGGGCTCTTCCGAGGTGCCCACTTCCAGTCACCCAAAGGAACATAAAAGCAAAGACAACAGGCCAGAATGCAGACTTGGCAGGGAAATGTCACTAAACACAGGAGCGAAACCCAGAGCTGGTGACCCATCCCAGACGGAGAAGTCACCTTTCGCTGTCCTGTCTACAGTGCTGTAGCTTGCCTGCCTGGGCGGGACCCACAGCAGAGATACCTCTGACCAACACTTACAGGAACAATGTACATGTCACCGAACATGCTCTAAAAGCTCTCATTTCCGTTTCTCCTCTGCATGGGAAATTCAGCCACCCGCCATATCCCACCCAAAAGAATGCCACAGAGCCGATAATTCTGTGAGGTGCCTTGTCAGCCCATCAGTCTCACAGATGGTGGGTGGAGAGGGGCAGTGACTCCCTCACTAAGGCAGGTGAGGCCTTGGAGGCCTCCCGGGAGATCCTGCAGGGCCTGCCCACACCCACTGAGACGCTCAGCTATAAAGGCCACCCCACCTAAAAGACACCCTCCACAAAGTGAACCCCAGCATTCTTCCTGCTCCTTCTAGCCAGAGTCTGGGTTTTCTCCTCTGCTCCTTGGTCTGTGCTCATTACCCTCGAGTACCTGGCACCTGGATATTCGCCTTTTACTCCTGTGATCCCCCAGAGGAGTAATCCTGAAGTCCCCCTTCCTTGTGCCGGATATCTGCCTAGTTGCTGCTCCACACCCCAGAGCAGCCCCTCAGTGCTTCATACTGGGTGTGGGGTGGGGTGGGTGTAAAATAATGCTGATATTGAGGCCCACAGGGCTAGTGATGATCATGACAACGTGCATGTGGGCCTTCATTTACTTTTTGTTTATATATGTGAAATTGTTCAAAACGTTGTTATTTTAAGGATATAGTTCCCATCTACAGCTGCTTACTCTGACATGAGTTTGGGTAAACTCCGGCAATTGGTGATGGACAGGAAGGCCTGGCATGCTGCGGTTCCTGGGGTCACAAAGTCAGACACGACTGAGCAACTGAACTGAACACTTAAGCCATGGACAAGATAATCAATACCATCATCACATGGACAGCATCATCTCCACTGTCTCAGAACTGCAGAGTGGACAGAGGGTGCCCCTTGGAGGAGCCCATGATGGCTAATCCCAGCTCTCAGACAGACTGCCCTCCTGTCCTCTCAGGCTTCTTTCTCCTCCCTCCCACAGGCACTGTCAGCCCCAGCACAAGTTAGGAGAGTGGGAGAGAAGAAGGTGGGGCACTTCAGGTGAAATTCGGGGGTGGGAGGGCAGGGGTCCAGACCAGGTTGTTGCCATGCAGGGCTCACATGGAAATGGTGGGAAACGGTCATCCACAATTTCCCACTCAAGCACCGATAGTAAACTTTACATTGAAAGGGAAGCTGGGAATGGAGTAATATAAACATCATGTTTCACCAGTGTGACTGTAGCAGGCCAGGCCAGGCCATACTGAACTGTGATTCCATCTCTGGCTGGCATCCCACACAGATGACGCTTCAATCCTGTTCTGCCTGACTGTGTATCTGCGCTGAGAGCCTCCCAGCTTCTATGATGTACAAGGCACTGCCCTAGGGCTATGGAAATACCAAGGCGTGTAACACGTTACAGAGATGACCTATGTCCGAAACTGGCCAGAGCAAACATCTGTCCCTACATCATTTCTACCTATTAACCTCACAGAACTCACTCTCTCAGATCATAACCAGCGGGGACACAGACATGGTTGATCCTGAATCTGTCGGTGCGTGAAAACAGCTCAGTTCAATCTGTCTGATGTTCCACCTTGCTACTCCTCTACACCTGGGAGCAACAAGAAACCAATTCGGAGGTGAAAGGTTTTGCCAAGGTCAGCCAAACCACCAGGGCCACACACCACATGCAACCCAAGCTGTTGTTTTAACAATGAGGGATGGGTCATAAAGTCACAGTCTGCGTTGGAAAGGATCCAGAGCCCAAGACCTACAACCCACCTTAAGAAGACACTCTGCCAGCCAAGGAAACCAGGACGGCTCACTGCAGATGCCCCCTACTGCTTGAGGATCAGCTTTCCCTATGCTGAGCCCCACTCCGCCTTTCTCTGCCTTTACCTCTTGTGACCCAGCACCCCACAGGGGAAAAATAAAACTGGTTAATGAAGGGGTTTGGTGCCTCTGCCAGCCAGGCATTGGGAAGGTGCTGCGGAGGCATGAGACAGAATCCCCACCCTCAAGGCAGTCACCACCAAGCCCACAGCAGATGAACAGGGACTAAATCCACGATGAGAACTGCTAGTCAGGTGCCTCAAAGGTATGCTTCAGTGCCAAAATGTCCTGTATTTAAAGGAGCTACTGTGGCAACAAGGCATGCCCTGTGATGGAGTGTGGTGCCAGACCTCCACTGCTCACAGGTTAGCAGAGGCAAAGGGAGCAGCTCCTGCAGCCCGGGCCGCACACCAGACCAACTGGTCAAGCGTGAACGTGGCCTGACTGACTGGGAATCAGACACAGCCTCCCGAACTTAGTCCTCAGCCTTGCATACACAAGGCACCATGTGCTTTTTCTCTTAATGTCCCAAAGAAGTTTCATTGGTGGCTGAGCCTTCCTAGAAAGTGGAATGTTGAAACCATTGTGTAAAGAAAGACACCCTAGCAAACCTGCAGCCTTCCTCTGCTGTCCCACCTCATTTCAGTGCAGAAAGGGGGCAGCTGCTCTACCCAAAGAGAGCAGGCATGTGACACAGGAGATGCACGCCCAGCTCCCACTGCAGGAGCTAGAAAGCACACCCAGCTGGGAGTTGGTATGGCAGACATGGTGGGGGTCCCTCAGCTTTTCCAGAAACAGTGAACAAGATGGCACCTCAGGGTTTTGGAACTAATGGTACTTTTAAACATGAAATGTAAAAGGAAGTTCCAGTTAATACATTATTGACCATGAGATTTTTGCAGAAACTAACACCTGTGGCCAGTGATTTATTTGTTATGTAAGTGAAAGCTGAGATGTCTCTGGTCAATAACATTCAGGTAACAAGACACATTAACACGTCTCTGGTCAATAAGTTGCTTAAAAAAAGAATACACTGACAATTAAAAATATTCTTGACATACAGAATCAGGACTCCATTAAATGATTGTGGATTCTTTAATTCACTGGAATAGCCTCCAAATCAATATAGTTTTTTAAAAAATGGTTTTAGCCTGTGCAATTGTTTACTCTTCACTCAACAGGTATTTTTATTGAGCACTCGTGTTCATCATCACCAAAATGATTTTATAATCTTCGACCCAAAAGACAGAAGAAAGAGCCCCTGGAAAGAGCACAACACCAAGCACAGTTTCTCTTGGTGAATGTTGCCCTGGCACTGATGCCACCCAGAGTGTATCTGCGTTCCAGTCTCTTGTGAAGAAACGGGGCCCTGAGTGTTCAAAGGAACTGGCTGAGGGTCCAAGGCACAGAGCCAGGGAGCGGATGCAGGGCTTCATGTAGACGTCGCATGTGCAACACACGCTGTTTCCTAGAACTAGCTCCAAAGTGAATCCTGCTGCTGCTGCTGCTAAGTTGCTTCAGTCGTGTCCAACTCTGTGCAACCCCATAGACGGCCGCCCACCAGGCTCCTCCGTCCCTGGGATTCTCAAGGCAAGAACACACTGGAGTGGGTTGCCACTTCCTTCTCCAATGTGTGAAAGTGAAAAGTTAAAGTGAAGTCGCACAGTCGTGTCCGACTCTCAGCAACCCGATGGACTGCAGCCCACCAGGCTCCTCCGTCCATGGGATTTTCCAGGCAAGAGTACTGGAGTAGGGTGCCACTGCCTTCTCCGAAAGTGATCCCTAGATCCTCACAATACTCTTGTAAAGGACTTCCCTGGGAGTCCAATGGCTAAGACTCCACACTCCCTATGCAGGGGGCCCAGGTTCGATCCCTGGTCAGGGAACTAGATCCCACATACTGCAACAAAGATCTGGTGCAGCCAAAGAAATAAACAAATATTTTTTTAAAAAAAACTTTGCTTGCAGTATTTTCCATCTTATGCTTGAAACAACTTTTGAAGTTGGAAATCTCAAATGTAGCTTTTAGTTAAACACACACAACTGACTCTGGTCCACTTAGTACTTTCCTAGAGGAGGGCCCCAGGGTCAGGCTGGCCTTGAATATTGTTAGATTACAGCCTAGCCTAGATTCTCACTTGAGGTGACGAGGCTCTGAGTATCTGCATCTCCTAAACAAATTCTCAGAGGCTATGTTCTCTGTCAGAACATCTGTTTATTAATTTACAGTAAGAAATGCATGTGCTGAGGAAACAGCACAACCACTCCTGGAAAAGCAGCCTCTACCTAGAGCCCAGAAGGAATGATAAGATGAAAACACCTACCAACTCACTCCTCGGGCACAACTCGCAGCTCAGCACATTCTGGAGAAAGTGTGTGGCAGTGAAGGAAAGAAACCCGTGCTGGGAACCTCGAGTGCCCTGGTCAGTGCTCAGAAAGCCTTATTTACTCCTTTAGTAGATAACACAGAACTACCCCTGAACAAAGGCTTCAAGAGCAAGGCCCTGGGGTCCTTCAGTTGGGCATTCAGCAAATGTCTAACATCGATGCTGGGCATCGAGCCTGTGCCCAGCACTGGGGCTATACCTTGAAGGACCCCTGTCCCCGCCCCAGGGCCCCTTCTGCTGAGGGAGAGAAAAGACAGCAGCTCGGCGACGCTCTGGCTCCACAGGGCTGCAGGACAAGGCCAGGGAAAACACAAAGGCCAGAGGGTAGGGTGGGCAGAGCCACAGTTCTGTCCAGCTGGGCAAGGCAGCGGCTACTCCACCCAGGTTCAGACCTGCCCAGGTGCGCAAGGCACCCTCACAAATCCTCTCCTATAAGTACACTGTTTAAAACGGCACCGCAATATTACCTATCTTAACTCCAACTACCTTCCACCACTCCCTGTAATGCAAATCAACAAATTTATAAAGTACTTCAGCACCTACCAACAGAAAAAGGGCCTTTCTTAGGTGCCTCGGAGTCCTAAATAAAGAACAGGACACAGCCAATGCCCCGGGACCTCCTTACAGACTCAAGTTCCCCATCTCAGGGCTGGGCGTGAACCTGCCCTCCA
Organism: Tragelaphus eurycerus; assembly: GCA_935064755.1. Taxonomy (NCBI): domain Eukaryota; kingdom Metazoa; phylum Chordata; class Mammalia; order Artiodactyla; family Bovidae; genus Tragelaphus; species Tragelaphus eurycerus. The sequence continues at coordinate 19,170,044 of CAKXYN010000002.1, read as the reverse complement.
CTGCGGCGGCTTGCTCCACTGACACCCAGCGTCTGACCCTCCACGGGCGGCCAAGACCACTTCAGCCGGGCACACAGCCCCTTCGTCTTCCCTTGGGCGTCACAAATGAAACTCAGGCGCAAGTCCGTGACTGGGGTTGCACTTTTTCCTGACCTTTTCCTTAAATCATTTTCGAACTCAGATCTTGGGTCCTGACTGACTATAAATTCACAGCAGACCTGACACCCACAGTCTTTTTACTCTTTAGGCGAAGATGGACAAACCCAACCACCTACAAAAAGCTCCTCATCTCTCTCACCGGCCACCAGTTCTCAGACCCGGAAGCCAGCAGGAACCCTCCACCACCCCTTGCTCCTAAAGTGAAGGTCACAGGACCCAACAGTCATTCTAGATGGCTCTTTCCACCCTGGGCTTGCACCTACCTCGTTCTCCATGGGATACCCTGTCGGAAAGTCTGTCTGAGGAGGAATTTCTCTGGAGGAATTCTGGTTCCTCCCCCTCTGCCGACAGTTACTGTGCATTCTCCTCTGTTCACTTCTGATCTGGTTGAAAAATATGGTCAGATGTTTGCCCTCCCTCTGAAAAAAACATGTGAATGAACAGGAAGACCATAAACCACAGCTTCCTTCTGCAAACCCCACTGAAACTGTTTAGTTTTTTGAAAAAGTTAAAGAGGCAGGCAACACCCTGAAACTCCTGACAAAATCCAAACAGGCTGCGTGCACAAAAAGATGCAAAGAAAACCCACACATCTTCATACTAAACCAGTGTGTCTTCTACCTAATCCTACACATCTTCTTACTGAACCACATCTTCTAACTAAACCAGTGCATCTTCTTACTAAACCAGAACATTTTCTAACTAAACCAGTGGATTTTCCTAATTTAACCAGCCCATCTTACTAAACCAGTCAGTCTAAGTAAACCATTATATATTCTTACTAAACCAGCATATCTTCTAAATAAACCAGCGTATCTTCTTACTAAACCCAACACATCTTCTTTCTAAACCAGCACACCTTCCCTACTATCTCTAGTATGTAGAGCCTATGGGTGGCCTCCCCACATTTCTAGCCAATATGGTATAGTGAGCTGAAAGAAATTATTTTGGAAGTCCAACCGTTCTTCAAAACCAAACCACAAAGTTAGAAAGAATGAACAAGCAAGCTGAGAGCACTGTTGGGGCTCCCCTTCCTGACCACGTAGTATCCCCGATTCAGTGGGAGCACCCAATCTGTTTCAGGCTGAGTATTGTCTGCTTTGGGGCACAGCAGTCCAGGCGGGCCTGGACAGAGCACACCTCCATGACCCCCAGCCTACAAAAGCTTCTACCTGCTTCCAGGACTCGAGTTTAGGATACAACTTTTGAAACTAAAGAGTATTCCCTGAGCAAGCTCACTTTAACTTCTTCAAGGTCAAATCTGATCCTGAAAGGGGGAAACTGGGTTTGTTGATGCTGAAGATTCTTAAACTCTCTAGACAGTCCAAAATGGTTGTAAAGAGAAGCTACTTAATTAACCGTTTTGGTTAATTAGAGTGACCATATATAGTCACAACTCAAAACCTAACAAATGTAATACAATTTTACTAATATTAATTAACATTAGATTCGGTTCAGTTCAGTCACTCAGTTGTGTCCAACTCATTGCGACCCCATGAACTGCAGCACTCCAGGCCTCCCTGTCCATCAACAACTCCTGGAGTTTACTCAAACACATGTCCATTGAGTCGGTGATGCCATCCAACCATCTCATCTTCTGTTGCCCCCTTCTTCTCCAGCCTTCAATCTTTCCCAGCATCAGAGTCTTTTCAAATGAGTCAGTTCTTCGCATCAGGTGGCCAAGTTAGATTTGATTAAATTAAAGTGTGAATTTTCAGTGGTTTTCTGCCCATAAAAATGACTATTTCATCTGGTTCAATTTAAACTGCAACAAAGTTTAATATTTCTAGATTCTGAAAAGACTGGTTCAGAACAGTCATTTCATGCCTTAATTACTATCACACATGCTGCAGATGTAGAAAATACAGTAAATTGGGAAAGCAGTACCACTCTAGATTTGTTTAAACAAACATCTGGTACTATCTGGACTATCTCTTTAGAGACACAGGGCACTGCAGGTACCGACTGGGCTCCAATTTCTTCTTTTCTAAAAGCTGTCCCCACAGAGCAGGACCAGGTGGTCCTGAGGGGAAGGGAATCAAGAGACCTCAGGATGCAGAGCGGTCCCCATGCCTCATCTCGGCTGACTGTGGGGCTTGAGTCCGCTGCCTGCTCCCCAACAGCTCCCATTGCATGCACACACAACCCTTCCAAGGCCCCAAAGCTGCCCCACCCAGGGAAACAGAGGAAACTAAAGGAAACCAACCAGCTGCACATGTAAGCTTACCTGTTCTGCTCTCACAGATGCAATGATCACCAGGGTAGGCATGGAAGAGAAAGGCCAGGGAGCACAGAGGGCAAATGAGAGCCTGGACAGGCGCTTAAATTCTAGAGGGTTTGGAGGCATTCGAGGATAACAGCATTCATAAATGCACTTGAGGGAGAGGGAAGGGCATTTCCTACAGACTGTGAGGCTCTACCTAACTCAAGTGTGATGTTTTTTGCAAGAACGCTTCTATCGGGGGCACATGATATGGGGCAGTGACCTGCCTTGGATGGCTATGGACTGGCCCCTTTGCCTCATATTTGGATATGATATTTTTCAACAGTCTAATTCCACCATTCCTTCTTCTTCTATTAGCAGAAATATTTACATAAAGAGGGCTTTTCCCCCCTAGACTCTTTGGTCACCCTGAGATACCGATCATTCAGAAAAGTTAAATGCATCATCCTTTCTCTTTGGCCGTAGCTTTCACAGCAATGCTGCTTCCCTGGAACCACCCAAGGTGAATGGTCCAATTCAGTTCAGTTCAGTCATTCAGTCGTGTTCAACTCTTTGCAACTCTGTGGACTGCAGCATGCCAGGCTTCCCTGTCCATCACCAACTCCCAGAGCCTGCTCAAACTTATGTCCATCGAGTTGGTGATGCCAACTCATCCTGTCATCCCCTTCTCCTCCCACCTTCAATCTTTCCCAGCATCAGGGTCTTTTCCAATGAGTCAGTTCTTCGCATCAGGTGGCCACAGTACTGGAGTTTCAGCTTCAGCATCAGTCTTTCCAATGAATATTCAGGACTGATTTCCTTTAGGATGGACTGGTTGGATCTCCTTGCAGTCCAAGGGACTCTCAAGAGTCTTCTCCAACACCACACTTCAAAAGCACCAATTCTTTGATACTCAGCTTTTTTTATAGTCCAACTCTCTCACATCCATATACGCTGCTGCTGCTGCTGCTGCTAAGTCGCTTCAGTCGTGTCCAACTCTGTGCGACCCCATAGACAGCAGCCCACCAGGCTCCTCCGATCCTGGGATTCTCCATACATGACTACTAGAAAAACCATAGCTTTGACTACATGGACCTTTGCTGGCAAAGTATTGTCTCTACTTTTTAAAATGCTGTCTAGGTTGGTCATAGCTTTTCTTCCAAGGAGCAAGTCTCTTTTAATTTCTTGGTGGCAGTCACCATCTGCAGTGCTTTTGCAGCCCCCCAAAATAAAGTCTCTCACTGTTTCCCAATCTATTTGCCATGATCTTAGTTTTCTGAATGCTGAGTTTTAAGCCAACTTTTTAGTCATCTTCTTATGGATGCGCCAGGACACCACAGGCCACCGGCGGCCTCTCCCGCCACTATTAGTGGCATAGTGGAATCTGCCACTATTCCGATGGGCACTGCTGCTTCCAGAGTAAAGTGCTGTTCTCAGGCCCACCACCACTCACCAAGGGTGCTACTGCCCCCTGGGGCTCTGTGCCAGAGACAGCGAGGAGATAAGCATTCTGTGTTTAACAGAAAAACCTCCAGAGTTTATAGAATTCAAATTTAGGATTATAAGGCTATCGATTATCTTCTTTGGTATTCTCTGCACCCACCCAATCCTCCTAGGATGAAAGCCAATGAATAATGTTGCTAATGTAATTATATGCCATAAATCCTAAAACAATTTTAACAGTTGCAAAATAACAATGCCAGTATTATATTTCCCTGGTAGCTCAGTGGGTAAAGAATCTGCCTGCAATGCAGGAGACTGGGGTTCAATCCCTGGGTCAGGAAGATCGTCTGGAAAAGGAAATGGCAACCCACTCCAGTATGCTTGCCTGGGAAATGCCATGGAGAGAGAAGCCTGGCAGGCTACAGGGCCTAGGGTCGCAAGAGTCGGACAAAACTTAGTGACTAAACCACCACCACCATTATTACTAATAAAATGATTACTGAAAACAATTTGTTTAAAGTTTCTTTGTGACTTTTCTTGTCCTTAGTGCATGTCCCACTGCCAGCCTGCTGTCAAATTTCTATAATTTAATTAACCAAAAGAATTCCTCTCTGTGGGGTTCCATCTTGTTTGGTTTTGCCATTTTTATACTTTGCTTTTGATTTTTTTAAATGACTCTATTTTTAAAAATTGTTTGGATTCAACTTGTAATACTGTAAAACATGGTTTCAAACTCACAAGGCCCATGCTAAGAGATCAACCCATCCCCACTATATAATCATCTAAAAAGCATCAGAGCATTCAGATCCACATCCAAGCACAAAGCTCCACGCTGCCTCCCACCCTGCTGAGGATGTACCACAGTTTAGTGAGCTTGTATCCTAGAAGTGGAAAGTGGCCAAAAGGAACAGCTTGGTACACAAACTGCTTCATGTTTTTGCCAATGTTTCCTTGGAGGTATCTGGAAGTGAGATGCTGGGTCAGTCAGGACACCTTAGTTCAGCCAGGCATTGCCCCTTACAAGCTGTCAGGGCTGTGCTGGTCAGTTCCTCATGTGTGACCAAGCAGGGATTTCTGCTGGCCTGAAAGGTGAACAGGGGTAGCTCATTCTTTTTTTCCTTTGGTCTTAATTTACACTCCTCTCATTATGCAAGAGTCTCAGTTGCCTTTTCACACATTTAAAAGCCATTTACATTCCTTTTTCAGTCTTTTCCCATCTCTTGACTTGTTTTTTCCTATCAGGTCCTGTTTTTGTCTTAAATCTCTGAACCACCTTTGTTCACTCTAGTGTAGGAAGGATGGATCTGAGTTTATCCTTTCCCATACATCTGTCCAGTTACCCTAGTACCACCCATCAATCAATATCCCCACTGCTTCAAAATGCCATTTTACTGTGCTCTTAGGTTCCCCATGGAGTGAGGTCTGTTTCTGTATTTCTGTATTTTCTCCACTTCCTGAAGCTTATTCCAGGACAACCCCACAGCTTTAACCAGGGGGATGACAGCATGACCCAATCTGGGGTTGTTCCCTTGTTTTTCTTCTTTTTCAGAGATCGTTCTTGCCTGTTTATAACACAAATGAGCTTTAAGTCAAGTGATGTCGCTCCATTAAAGAGTCCAAAGGTATATTTATTGGGATCATATTAAAAATTAACTCAAGGAGAGCTGATACAGTCATGACACCGTTATTTAGCCAAATACAAAGTGTCTTCCACTCCTTTAAGTTCATGTTTGTATGTTTCAGGAGTTTCTATCATAGAGATCTTAGTTCCCCTACCAGGGACTGAACCTGTGCCCTTGGCAGTGAAACCTGAAGTCTTAGTCTTAATCTGCCTGCAATACAGGCGACCCAGGTTCATCAGCCAGTAGTATGTATTTGTTATCGTAAACAGGATCTTCTACTATAGGTTGGAATTCCAACAGAACGAAAGGAAAAGCCAAGCTGGCTAGGGAGGCTGTGGAGCAACTGGGCGGGAGGAGATGGCTACCGATACAGGAGCCCAGACTGGGATGTGGGAACTAGTCGCAGAGGTATGTTGGGAGGAGGACAAGGTTTAGCAGCCTGATCCCCCATGGCCTACACATTCCTGCGTTGCTGAACTGAACACTGACTGTGGTTTATCCGTTTGAGCTGTACTAGCTGTTTTCATTGACCCGTGTAACTGAGAGAGAAGTTGATGTAAAGGCCTGGAGACTGGTGGAGGTGACCCTGCATGGCAAGCCCTGTCAAATGCACGGCAAGAGTGGCTGGCAGCCCTAAAGGACCAAGATACACTACTGAACCCACGTCTGGGCTCAGGTTCCACCCAGTCAGGGTAACAGAAACCACTGGCTGATGAAGCCCTCAAACAGCAGGGTCACTGTACCCACTTGACCCAGCATGGCAACCAGGCCTGAATGTGTTGCCACAATAGGTAGCTCCCTGTCTCCCACCTCAGACACCACCAGTGCCTTCCAGAAGAAAGCTGTGCTCTCTGGGAAGAAAACAAAAGTCAGTCTGCCTGCAAAGTGAGCAGTAGGTCTTTACTGTCTGAACTCTCCATCAGCCACCCAAAGCCAGCACATGCCGAGTGATGCCGGAGCTTCATTCTTGTGGGAGTCACAGCAGACTGACAGCCACCACCTCAGCACTAATTCTGTAAGGGTTCACAGGAGTTCCCAAGCTAGTTTTTCAGTTTTCCTTAACTTTGAAATATCTCAAGATAAAAAGATTCTTAAACAACACACAGCAAAACAACACATATTTTACAAGGTCATACACAAACAAAATGACCTGAGTGAAATAGGTAAGGATGGTTGTCAATGAAGAGGGGCATGAAAGAGGAGTGAGGACTGGGTTTCAAAGAAAAAGAACAAATAAGTGAAGAAATAAAACCAACAGAAAACACTACATAGGCCTGGCAGGAACCAATCATATGTATGATTAACTTATTCCTCTGTGTCTGAGATCCAAAAATGGAAGAAAAAAGACAGAGGCAAGAACACAACACTCCACTGCTGAACGTGGGCGTTCAACAAGATGAGGCAGACAGAGGAGGCAAACCCAAAAGGGATATGGTGCTGGGGAGTCTCTAGAAATAAGGATTTCCCAAGCAGGTATTTGGTACTCTGGGAAATTCATGGCTGTGGAATGTCTTCTATCCAGAGAATTCCAGGTGATAAAATACCACCAACAGAATGTGCTGCAATGGGTTTTTCTGCCTCTGGTAATTATGATAAAAACACAGCTCTGGGGACTTCTCTGGTGGTTCAGTGGTTAAGAATCCACTTTGCAATGCAGGGGTTACGGGTTGATTCTTAGTTGGGGAACTAAGATCCCACATGCCATGGGGCAACTAAGCCTGTGCACCACAACTAGAGAAGCCCACATGCTGCGAAGAAGACCCAGAGCAGCCAAAAATTTAAAAAGAGAAAGACACAACATGCAGACATGCAGCTGGTGTGGCTATATTAATATCAGACAAAAGAGATCTCAAAAAGAGGATTACCAGAAATAAAGACCGTCATTTCATAATGAAAAAATAACCATTTCAAGACACAGTAATCCTATATATGCATATACATAAGGAGAGTTTCAAAAATACACAAAGCTGATGCTGGGAGGGATTGGGGGCAGGAGGAGAAGGGGACGACAGAGGATGAGATGGCTGGATGGCATCACTGATTCAATGGATGTGAGTCTGAGTGACCTTTGGGGGTTGGTGATGGACAGGGAGGCCTGGCGTGCTGCAGTTCATGGGGTCGCAAAGAGTCGGACACGACTGAGCGACTGATCTGATCTGATCTGAAAACAAACAGAACTACAGGGAGAAACAAGCAAATCTAATAACTGGATATTTTAACACTCCCTCTCACCTCTCTCTCAATAACTGACAGAATTAGCAGACAAAAATTCAGTAGGAAATGGCTTGGCAGTGTTTTATAAAGTTAAACATATAGTTCCCATATAACTGGGCAAGTCCATTATTAGGTTATCTGGGGAAGAGAAATGACAACATATGTCTGCACAATGAGTCATTCACAGATGTTCATAGAAGCTTTCCATTATAATACAAAACTAAAAAGAACCTAAATGTCCAATAAAAGGTGACAGAAAACAAACTGTGGTATATATGTAAAATAGAATACTGATGTTGTTGTTCAGTCATTAAGTTACGTCTGACTCTTTGCGACCCCCATGGACTGAAGCACGCCAGGCTTCCCTGTCCCTCACCATCTCCTGCTGCTGCTAAGTCGCTTCAGTCGTGTCCGACTCTGTGTGACCCCATAGACGGCAGCCCACCAGGCTCCCCCGCCCCTGGGATTCTCCAGGCAAGAACACTGGAGTGGGTTGCCATTTCCTTCTCCAATGCATGAAGTGAAAAGTGAAAGTGAAGTCGCTTAGTCGTGTCCAACTCTTAGTGACTCCATGGACTGCAGCCTACCAGGCTCCCCCGTCCATGGGATTTTCCAGGCAAGAGTACTGGAGTGGGGTGCCATTGCCTTCTCTCACTATCTCCTGAAGTTTGCTCAAACTCATGTCCACTGAGTTGGTGATGCCATCCAACTGTCTCATTCTCTGTCTCACCCTTCTCTTGCCGTCAATCTTTCTCAGTATAGTGTCTTTTCCATCAAGTTAGCTTTTCTTATCAGATGGCCACAGTATTAGAGCTTCAGCTTCAGTCCTTCCAATGAATATTCAGGACTGATTTCCTTCAGGATGGACTGGTTGGATCTCCTTGCAGTCCAAGGGACCCTCAACTGTCTTCTTCAGTACCACAGTTCCAAAGAAACCATTTTCGGCACTCAGCCTTCTTTATGGTCCAATTCTCAAATCTATACCTGACTACTGGAAACACCGTAACTTTGACTAGATGGACCTCTGTTGGCAAAGTGATGTCTCTGTTTTTAACATGCTGTCTAGGTTTGATAGCTTTCCTTTGAAGGAGCAAACATCTTTTAATATCATGGCTGCAGTTACCATCCGCAATGATTTTGGAGCCCAAGAAAATAAAGTCTGACACTGTTTCCATTGTTTCCCCATCCATGTACCATGAAGTGATGGGACCGGATGCCATAATCTTAATTTTCTGAATGTTGAATTTTAAGCCAGCTTTTTCACTCTCCTCTTTCACTTTCATCAAGAGGCTCTTTAGTTCTTCTTCACTTTCTGCCATAAGGGTGGTGTCATCTGCATATCTGAGGTTATCAATATTTCTCCCAGCAATCTTGATTCCAGCTTGTGCTTCATCCAGCCTGGTTTTTCACCTGATGTACTCTGCATATAAGTTAAATAAGCAGGGTAACAATACACAGCCTTGATGTACTCCTTTCCCAATTTGGAACCAGTCTGTTGTTCCATGTCCAGTTCCAACTGTTGCTTCTTGACCTGCACACAGGTTTCTCAGGAGGCAGGTAAGGTGGTCTGTAATTTCCATCTCAGAATTTTCCAGTTTGTTGTGATCCACACAGTCAAAGGTTTTAGCACAGTTAATAAAGAAGAAGTAGATGCACCCCATGCATTGGAAGGCAGATTCTTAACCACTGGACCACCAGGGAAGTCCCTAGCTAATGTACATTTAAGATGCATACACTTCACCATACATAAATTCTACAGTAAAAGAAAACTGTAAACAAATATTGAACTCTAATGATATGTATGCTGAAGTGTTTAGATCATAATGAACTGATGCCTGCAATTTACTTTGAAATGCATCAGAAAAATAAAATGGGTTGATGGATGGGTAGAAGGATGAAGAGATGGGTAGATACGGGATAAAACAAATACAGCCAACATTAATAGCAGAATACACTAGGCAGTGTATATATCGGTATTTGCTATAAAATTCTTGCAACTTTGGTGTATTCAAAACTTTTCATAATAAAATGCTTGGGTAGGGACTTCCCTGGTGATCCTGTGGCTAAGGCTCCTTGCTCCCCTCTGCAGGAGGCCTGGGTTCAATCCCTGGTCAGGGAACTAGATCTCACATGCCATCATGAAGATTTCAGATTCAGTGTAGCCAAATAAATAAATACATAATAAAAATGTATTTATTTAAAAGAGTTTAAATTTTTATTATGTATTTATTTATTTGGCAAACCCTTTAAAATGTTTCGGGTGGGGGGCTGGGTGTGGAGGAAGCAGACTATGGCTGCATACTCCTCTTTCAAGAAGTGGGGCTGAAGATGCACAATTATTTGGGAAAGGAGCCTTAGAACAGAGCTGAAAAAGGTCTGACATCAGATTTCCATGGGCAAGTCTGCTTCAGACACTGTGCATATCTCAGAACAAAACTGAAGAGTGGTATGTCCACCAGCAGTAATAAAATACTTAAGATACAGTCGGTCCCAGAACATTTCCTGACATGTGACAAGGAGGATAACATACCTAACATACAGGTCTGTCCAAGGCATTTTAATTAATAAAACTGTATCCCCACCGTGTAAACAGCAAAAGGAAAATGGAATATTCCAAACCACACCTGACTGTAGAGTTACAGTAACAACACATAGAAGCACATTATGCATCTGGGGAAATAAGTGCCTGTAATTTCAAACTATAGAATGAAGAATAAATGATTCAAATAAAAGTTTCTCTTATCAGAGTCACAGGTAACAATACAGGTGAAACAACATACCCCAGCCCGAGCGGGTGACTCCCATAACAGGTTTTACTGAAGAACAGTAACACAACAGGGTCAGACTGACCATTTTTCTCACTTTCAGAATTCATCTATTCGTTCTGCCTCCTGGGTTACAAGATACATATGCACTGCAGTTCACCATACTAAACCTCAAACAAAAGCCCAAACTCCAACTTCCCACTGCACTCACTAAAGAGGATTATTTTCATGGCACTGTACATATTTAATGCCTGTGATCAAATCAACCTAATTCTTAACACAATCCAGCAGAAAACTGCTACTGTTCAGGCACACTTAGGAGGAAAAACTAACATTTTTGGCACTGGCACAGACCTAAGAAAAAATGTCCTTTTTATCCCTGCTAAATTGACAAATCCAAATCTAAACTCCTTCTCAACTGCATAACTGTTAAAACTGAGCACCACATTTGAAGAAGAGCCACTGGCCTTGGACTGAGAGATAAGAAAGAGCAAACAGAGTAGTTAGAAGGCCCACAAAAATCCCAAGTCAGGGTAACAGCATGGAGGCTGGGCAACACGGCTCAGCCCCACGCCCTGCCACAGACCCAAGGCCACATGACCACAGAGAGTGGGCAGTTTATGGCCCAGAGCACATGCAGGTGATGCTGCCTCTTAAAGCACCTCGTCCATGTCTAAGATGACAGTGGAGACCAGGTTCCCAGAACCTCTGGGCTAGATTGAGACAGGGCCCTACCAAAACTGTCCTAGCACAGGACTGACTACACCAGACTCAGCACATTAACCTGATGTTCAGAGTCAGCTTCAAAATAGCCCACTGTCTTAGTCTGCCTGAGCAAAGCACCACAGACCTGGTGGCTTCAAAAACAGATATTTCTCCCAGTGCTGGAGGCTGCACATCCGAGACTAAGGTCCTGGGGCCTCTTTCTCAGCTTAGAAACACTCATCTTCTCCCTGATCCTCATGTTGTCTTTCTACTGAATGCACATCCCTGGTGTCTCTTTGTCCAAACTGCTGCTTCTTACAAAGATATCAGTCATATGGGATTAGGGTCCATCCTAGTGACCTCATTTATCTTTAACCACCTCTTTAAAAGCCCTTCTCTAAATGCATACCCATTCTGAGGTACTGAGGGTCAAGGCTTCACCACGTGAATTGGGGGCGGGGTGTACAGTTCAGCCCGTACACCTGGGGGGCATGGGTGGATGAGGAAAAAGTGTACCCAAAACAAGCTGCCCGTGCACTGACGATACTTGACATTGAAGTATGGGGGCTTTGTTAGAAGATTTTCTCTATACTTGTACTGGATGTCTTCGTAACAAAAATGTTTCCTCATTCAGTCTTACCAAATCACACTCGTTAAAATCTGTCCTCGTCTGTTTACTGAGCTTCCCCTCAAGCTCTGTGGCCACAGAGCTCATGTGTCTCCTTAGCATCTGCACCCAGCGCAACGTCAATGGCAATGAACAGTTCTTTAAGGAATGAATGAAAACCCCCAACGGCTTCAGCTGTACACAGGACCAAAACCAAACTCTGCCCTCCCATGCCCTGGGCCCCAAGCCCTCCCCAGCACCTCTCCTGCTTCTGCATATCACATCCATGGTCCCCCAAAGGAATCAGCGGATGCCTGTGTCTCTCCTGAGATAATGGCACTGGCCCTCTCTCATTCTCTAACATAGTGTAAAGAGCTTACTCTGCAAATAAAATGCAATGTCTTCAGCCCTTCTCACTGCACTAAGCATGAAACAGGCACTCAAATATATAAACAGGATGATTTCACACAGATCAGCTAAATCTACAGTACTTAACTGAGTCACACCTGGGTGGTGATGAAGACGGGGCAGCTGGGTTATTACTGCTGACAGAAATGAAGAAATAAAAGACCACAGTAACTGCAGTGACCAAACCTATAGGGCACAGAAGGCACTTGTCCTTGACCACACAAGGCAGAATACTGACATCCCTTCTCATTCCGAAGCAGTTCCTTTGTAGACTTGTCACAGAAATGTCTTCCCTTACTATCTTCCTCTCAAATGATGATCAGAGCAGAAACAGAAAAGTACTACCAAGATTCTGATGAGGTTTCTGAGTCTAAACTATCATGGTCAGTGGATTATCAACCCGACTGAAGAAGAACAAGGAATCTAAGTTCCTAATGCAAAAAAGTAATAAACACATGATGCTACATAAATGGTAATTATCCAAACCGGAAAAGGAATGAGACCCATGTTTGCCAGTTATTCTGGACTCATCTACTGATGGCCTGACATCTGGTCCGCACCAGATACCTCCTGCAGTGGTCTTGTGGCCTCCTCAGCTCAGGGCGCCAAATGCCACCCAAGAATCCCTGTGGCAACTATTTGAGAGAAAACAAAACAAGGTATAGAGGCCCAAAGTCACTCTGTTAACCCATATTAAGGCTGGGACACCTATAGAATCAATTTAGTTATAAAAGCAATTTACTAGGCCATGACCAGCAGTTCAAAAAAAAGCCAGCATGCACTGCCTATAGTTAGAATTGTTTCTTTAAACTTTCATTTCAGCCATACAAACACTTACACATACCCACACATACCTGTGGGGAACGTATGGCTGCCTAAGGGCTGGTCTACCGCAAGCTCCGAGTTCCTCACAGACATTAGCTAGGGGATGACTTGGCAGGTCTATGAGCTGATAACAAGGGACCCACATCCGAGAGGAATATTTTCTCCCTACTTCTTATACGGAAACTTCAAAAATTCACAGAAGTAGGCAAAATAACAAATAATGAATAGCCATTGCCAAAGCACTCAGCTATCTCCCCTCCTTTCTCTTTAGTCTGAGTAAAGCAAACCTCAGAAGTCATCTTATTTCACCTATAAGTATCTCACTGTATGCGTCTATCAGTTCAGAACTTGATAAAACATAATACAAACATTATACCCAACAAAATTAATAGTAACCCTTCATTATCATTTATACCTAGTCCTATATTTCTAGGGTACTTTATAATTTTTTTTTAATTTAAAGAATACAAATAAATGGATAAATGGAAAAAGATTTAACTTCAGGCTGAAATCATGCAACCTCAGATCCAACAGCAGCAGAAGCAGCAGAAACCAGGACCTGAACATGGTTGAGGGCCAACAGTGACTTTGTCTTCCCAAGGGCTGTGATCCTCATCTGAGTCAAGTGTTTTTATAAAAAGGCACACAATACAACTCAAATGTACACCTAAATTTCCTACAAAAAAGACTTACATCTTAACAGAATAGTATCAAAATTCATGGATCTTGAGTCTGTTCTAAAAAGAGGCAGCCTTATTCTCCAAACCCTCAAGCAGGACTTGTGGTCTGAAAGGCACCAGTCACTCTGGGGACATTTAGGCAGGAGAGGGACCTCCGTGGTCACTCCTACTCCCCAGGTCCCAGGCCTCTGGCAGCTAGTGGACCTCTCTGTCCACATGCTTACCCCCTCAGGCCTCCCCATCTCCCCACCAGCTCCTCCCACACCCCATCACCCAGCGCCTTCCACCGGGCATTACTGGCTCAAGTCACCCTCATCATATGTGCCAGGGTAGCCTGAGAAAGGACAGGGCTGTACCTGTGCACTTTATATGAAATCCACTCTGGTCTACTGGTTCTCTGGCAGCTCGATGAGTCCTGTCCTGAGGAAATAGGCCACGTTAGAACAAGCCTGAATAACTGCTCGACAGAACACCGAGACAAGCATCTGAAGACCTGGAAAGCCTACAATGCACATTTTTTAAGGTTTAAATCTGCACTTTTTGAGGAAGCTAACTTGGAAAGAGAATTTAAATGTCCAAATGCTACTTTCATAAAACTATTAAGTCTTTATTTGCTGCTTTAGCTTGAATTGGTGTTGAAGCTTTAAAATAGAGATCTCTGATTAACTTACCATAATGAGAACAACTTAAGCATCAAACTGATTGAGCTTTATGTGACCTCACATTGAATGGGGGAGAGAGCAGAAAGGTTCTGCTGGCTTGCAATTGGTTGACAGTAAGAGATAAAGTGTGCTAAGTCGTGGCCTGGATAGGAATCTATGCCTCAGAGCCTTCTGTCTAGTCTGTCTGTGGGAAAATGGGCTAGGGCAGTGGCAAAATACAGAGAAAACACAAAACTCTTGGCTTAGGCAACTATGTAATAACAGACTATCTCCTTTAATAGACAATGTAATGTATTAATCTTCTCTAGGCTTAAATCTTTCCATTGCCCCCCATGATAAAATTCTTGAGTTTCACTGGTTTTTTACTTCTATTCCTAAAGCTCAGGAATGTCTTACCACTTCTCTCTCAATATGCTGAATATTCAAATATTTCTTCCAGAGCTGGTAGAAAGTTCTAGAAAAAAGTTCAGTCATTCTCATCCTTCCCTGTCACAGACAGGCTAGTACCCACTTGAAAGGAATAATTCTCCTTAGCAAACACTATTTGGACTGATTGTGGAAGATACCGTGTGGCTAGGATTGGTCCTCTGCTAGAACTCAGCCAGCTAATCTACAGAATGCTGGCAGCCAAGAGTGCTGGTGACAGGCCTCCTCCTATAGGGCCCTGGCCCACCTGCCTATCTGTGACAGGGAAGGATGCAACTGACTGCATTTCTTATGGAGTCTTCTACTAGCTTTGGTAGAAACATTAAATTCAGATTTCTCCCTTTTTGGTGGGCAGCATCCCTCTATGGTTGATTGCTTACAGAATCACTTTCTTGGGTTGTTTTCCAGACTTGAGCCAACTTTGCAGGTAACTGCAACTGATACCGCACTTGAATTTAGACAGGCATGCTAAGAATGTAACAAAGCAATGAGTAAAGAAAGTGAGAGAAGCAGGACACAATCTCCTGAAAACCATCTGGCTGCACTTCATTTGAAATACCTTTTGAAATGGGGCCCCTTGTGATGAGTAATCCTCAACTGAAGGACACAGCTGGCTCTGAAGAGCAGAAAATCAGAACATTTTAAAGGTCTGTTTTAAACTTGTGCATAAAAGTGCACATACGTGAAAATGAAAATAACAAGACACTTGGGATTATAAAGCCTGTACTTAAGAAAGATATTTCATTGAAATTCTCTATTCATTTCAATGATAGCTTATCCCATGTGGTTATTTGACTCCTTAAAATGTTGAGTTTCTTTATCAATTACTCGAGCCTGTAATTAAAGACATAGTTTTAAAAAGTACATAGACTAAGGAGCCTCTTGAACTATGTCCTAAATCCAACTGCCAAATATAACGTCACTGAAATCGCTCAGCTGGTACTAGGTAGTGCAAAACTCTGCCCGCGCCGGCCCAAGCGTGAACGGGCTGTATCATGAAGCAGTTTTTGTTTTTACTTGATACTCCAATAATGAAGTCAATTAAGCAGCAAATGTTTCTACGTTAACCTTACACCCCATTTTCTCAAAGATACTATCCCTAGAAAACTTTCTGGCCCATAACTGGGGCCAGCTCCTCTGCAGCCCCTGGTCACTCACCCGCCGGGAAGGCCATGTGGAGAGCCTAGGTTTGGGGGAGAGTCACTGACCGGAAGGGGCGGAAAGGCGTGGCTCCTTCCTCCCCCGCGCGCCCTGTAGGCAAAAGACCACCTAAACCCATTGTCCAGAGGCTCATCTCCTACTCCACCGCGCGGAGACTGACTCCCGCGACCCTGTCCCGGGCCCGACCGTGCGCCGTTCACCGGGGGGCCCCGGCCTGCCCACCACGCTCACCTCCAACAGAGTGAGCCTCCCGGCCTCCCAAAGCCGGACTTCCAACCTGGGGCCTCCCCACGCCGGACTCCCACCTCGGACTTCCCCGTGCCGGGCCTCCCCCACACCGAACCTCCTAAATCAGAACTCCCCTCCCCGGACCTCCCAAGCCAGACTTTCCCACGCCCCGTACCGGCCGACCGACGGGCAGCCCCGAGGGACCCTCCCATGTCCCCCGAGCCCTTCCCCGCCCAGCCCCAGCCCCTCCGCCTTCTGCCTGCCTAGGTCTGGGGTCCAGTACGCCCCCGGCTCAGTCTTCGGGCGGACGCGCTCTGCAGGCTTACCTTCTTGCCCTTCTTGCCCTCTTCCTCCATGTCTCCGCGAGCGGCCCCCGCGGCCTGGCCCGCCCCGGGAGCGCCGCGCCGCCCGCTGCCGCTACATGCTCGCCCTGGCCCCGCGGCCACCGCCGGTCCTGCGCCGCTCGCCCGGCCGCAGTCTCCACCCGTGGCCGCCAGGGGCCGTCCGCGCCCTGCACCCCACACCCCGCACTTCCGGGCCGAGGGCGCGGCCCCGCCCCCGCGAATACGCCCCGCCCCGTGTGCGCACGCCCCTTCGGCCCACACGCCCCGCCTCCAACCCTTCAGATCCTCTGAGAACGAGCCTGCCCTCCTCGCACTTTCAGGACCGCGGGAGCGCGTCTGTCGCGCCCTTACGCACCACCCCCCACGCCCGTCGGGGAGGGCCAGAGCGCGCCTGCCCCGCCTTCAGCCCGTCCTTCTGCCCCTCAGAGCTACAGGAGAGCCTCCAGCTTTTCAAGTCTGCCGCCATCTTTACGGCAGCCAACTTCCCAGCCTGCCTCGCGCTCAGGGAGAGGGAGCTCGGGCCGACAGGAAACGGAGGGCGGGGCCGGCGGGACGGGTGGGACCTGTGGGGAAGGTAAAGGACGGGAAGAAGGTAGGGCGTGGTTCTATGGGAGAGGGCCTGTGGGAGAGGAAGGCGGAGCTGACGAAAGGGGCAGGACCGGCGGAGAGGGCTATGGGGATGTGGGTGGGAGAGGCCGACGGGGATAGAAGGGCGGGGCTTGCGGAAAGGTGAAGGCGGGAAGCCAAAGGCCCGGCCTGCTGGAGGAGCCGGGCCTGGGGAAGGGGCGCAGGACTACATCTTTTTCTTTTCTCTCTTTACTTTCCATTCCTGCAGGCACTGGGAAGACTTCCTATGTTCCAGACTTCCTATACAAACCTGTCAGGGAAGTTTCAATGCAACAGAACACGTCCGGATCATACAGAATAAAACTTCGAACTTTAACCAGTCACCTAGGAGTAACAGCAATCTTACAATGAGATCTGGACGGATTGGTTTGCCCAAAAGTGCACTGCAAATTGGAGTTAGCAGCAGCAGGCCCCGGAGAAGGCGATGGCAGCCCACTCCAGTACTCTTGCCTAGAAAATCCCATGGGCGGAGGAGCCTGGTGGGCTGCGGGCCATGGGGTCACTAAGAGTCGGACACGACTGAGCGACTTCACTTTCACTTTTCACTTTCATGACTTGGAGAAGGAAATGGCAACCCACTCCAGTGTTCTTGTCGGGAGAATCCCAGGGTCGGTGGAGCCTGGTGGGCTGCCCTCTGTGGGATAGCACAGAGTCGGACACGACTGAAGCGACTTAGCAGCAGCAGCAGCAGCAGGCCCACTTTTTTGCCACGACTAAGCTGCCAGTAAGAACCTTGCAGCACAGGTAGCATGTAAACTCACACCAAACAAACCGCTATTTGCCTCACCTGATCTTTTTTAAGAGTATTGCCTCCTGTAGCAGCGGTCAGTAGATTATCTCTCAGCTTCACATTCACTTTCAGTCCTCATCGCGGGATGGACCTGGGCCTTTTGAGCCTTAGTCCTTTGCCAAGTAACCCAGTGTGAAGCTTTGCCAGGAGAAACTGCTTGGAGGCAGTGTGGGAGGGAAGGGGCTTTGTTACCTAGATTGAGTGAGTTTTCTTGGCAGGCACATGCCTAAAGAGGCCTCTGAGGCGTGCACCTTCCTACATCAGGGGTAGTTTCTCCAACTCCGGGTTCTCCCAAGCACTTGACACTGCAGTGGGGGCCTGCCAGCAACACCCAGCAGCCGGCAGATTCCTCCAGTACTCATCTTGAGAAATTTTATATCCGGAGTGGTCAGCAAGACCCCCTCCATGAACAGTTTTCCCTGCACTCTAGAGCAGGGGTCCCCAATCCTCTGGGAGGCCTGTTAGCAACAAAGCCACCACACATCAGGAGGTGAGCAGGGGGCCAGCAAGCCAAGCTTCATATGCCTTCCCCATGGCTCCCATTGCTCACAGTACTACCTGAACCATCCCAGCTACCATGCCCGTGGAAAAACTGCCTTCCATGAAATTGGTCTTTGGTGCTATGCCAAAAAGGTTGGGGGCCCCTGCAGTAGAGTGTAGACTTCAGCAAGCTTTGCCAGCACCTGTCTGCCATTCGGTGAGCTGTAGCTATGCCATCTCCGACAAAGTCGACCTCAGCCCCAGGGGGAGGAAGAGCCTGTGTTCCCTGCAGTAGCCTTCAGTATAGTAGTTGCTGCTTATATGTACTATTTTTGTATTCAGAGTTCTCTTCACCTTTAACACCGATTCCCTTGTTACCCTAATTTTCTGTTAAACTTAATAATTCTTTATAGTAAATGTTTCCTACACTGTTTCTATCTCCTGATTGAACCCTATTTGATAAAGATACCAAAGAAATGAATGGTCTCTAGTACTCCCTGACAGCATTAGGGATTAGGCATTAGGCATTCCAGTCCCTTTGGCACATAAAGCCAAAGTGTGGGAAATGACTTCAATCTCCCTCCTGCAATAATTAAGCTTCCCACATTCACAGACACAAATAATGCAATGCATTCAGTGGTTATTCTCCCACCATTCACTGAAAAGAGGCCTGACATTTTAGATTTCCACTAATGTACCTTTGCATACTCATCGTGCTATAACGTCAATAACCCTACTAAAACTTCCGTTAACCTAGTGTTAGGAAAAACTCACTCAATTCCTGTATTTCTCCCTTGCTTTTTTTCACACTACCATATTTACACTTCTGACACCAGATGTGTGGGCTTTTTTTCCACACCAAGCAATTTTTTGACACCAGCTGTCTGTCCTATATTTAAATCAATTCTGATACAGCGACCTGTAGAGACCATTGGATCTCACTGGGAAAGGGCTCAGTTCCACAAGACTGCCCTGCATCCCACTTCAGATGACAATTAAAAGTCTATATTGTTACTTGTACTTCTGACTAACCAGCTATAAATTGGAGGTTCCCAGGATCCCCTCCTTGAATGCAAATAATATGTTAGAATGGTTCACAAAACTCAGGAAAACAGATTCCTTATTGTTTATCAGGGTTGTTAGTTTGGCTGTGCCAGGTCTTAGTTGCAGCAATGTGGGATTTAGTTCCCTGAGCAGGAATCAAACCCAGGCCTCCTGCAGTGGAAGCGTCGACCACTGGACCACCACTTAAGTCTCCAGTTTGTTGTTACTCTCTATATATTCTTTCAGAGCCAAATCACTAGCTTTATTTCCAGGCATACATCCCAATTGATTTGGAAGAATAAAGAAGTTACTCTTTGGAAATGTGGTTTTATTTTTGTTTTTGGATGTGCTGGGTCTTAGTTGCTGTGTGCCAACATTCTCTAGTTGCCGTGAGTGTGGCCTACTCTCTGCTGCTGCTAAGTCACTTCAGTTGTGTCCAACTCTGTGTGACCCCATAGATGGCAGCCCACCAGGCTCTCCTGCCCCTGGGATTCTCCAGGCAAGAACACTGGAGTGGGTTGTCATTTCCTTCTCCAGTGCATGAAAGTGAAAGTGAAGTCGCTCAGTCGTGTCCGACTCTTAGCGACCCCTAGTTGCAGCAATTGAGCTTCTCACTGTGGTGGCTTCTCTTGTGGAACACAGGCTCTAGGGCACAAGGGCTTCAGTAGTTGTGGCTCATGGGCCCTCGTGTGTGTGCTCAGTAGCTGTGCGGCTCAGGTTTAGTTGCCCCACTGCATTTGGAATCTTCCAGGACCAGGGATTGAACTTGTGTCTCCTGAATTGGCAAGCAGATTCTTAACCACTGGACCATTGGGAAAGTCTGGAGATGTGGTTTTCGAAAAAGTTCTTTTCAATATTTGAAGTAGTTAAGATACTGCTGATAGGTCTGTCTCTCTTTGTGCCAGCCTCATGCAGCCTCCTCATATAAGGCAGTTGAGCTTTGATTATATGGTTTTTAATGTTTTGGTATCATTTTTTATTACTTGGAGCATCTTGCCCTTTCTAGTGACTTTTGTTGGTTATCATTTCAGAAAAAAAATTTTCTTTCAGTCCTTGGCAAGTCCACCATTTTTGGTCACACACACACACACACACACACACACACACACACACACACACACACACCTCACATCCATACTCTGACCCTTCATAACCATTTACTTTCCTGGTTCTCTTTGATTATTTCATGGCAGAGTGAAAGAATGGAGAGAGCAGTAAATTCTGAGCTTAAACAACCTGTATCAAGCCCTAACCTTCTGTGAGAGCTTCAGCAAGCCATTTAACTTCTCTAGGTTAATTTCCATGTTGGGGCTTCCCTGGTGGCTCAGAATCTGCCTGCAGTGCAGGAGATCTGGATCTTACCTGTGTCGGGAATATTACCTGGAGAAGGGAATGGCTACAAAATCCAGTAGTCTTGCCTGGAGAATTCCACAGACAGAGGAGCCCAGCAGGCTACAGTCCATGGGGTCACAGAATCAGACATGACTGGGCAACTAACACACATTTTTCACACTTACTCTCCATGTTAGCAGACTGTTCTTAGTCTGTCACATGACATTTAAAAAAATAATGGGATTTGAATACTATAAACTGAACATCATCAGTTCACTTTAGTTGCTTAGTTGTGTCTGAGTCTTTGCAACCCCATGGACTGCAGCATGCCAGGCTTCCTTGTCCATCACCAACTCACAGAGCTTACTCAAACTCATGTCCATCCAGTTGGTGACGTCATCCAACCATCTCATCCTCTGCCATCCCCTTCTCCCGCCTTCAATCTTTCCCAGCATCACAGTCTTTACCAATGAGTCAGTTCTTTGCATCAGGTGGCCAAAGTATTGGCGTTTCAGTTTCAGCATCAGTCCTTCCAATTAATATTCAGGACTGTTTTCCTTTAGGATGGACTGGTTGGATCTCCTTGCAGTCCAAGGGACTCTCAAGAGTCTTCTCCAACACCACAGTTGAAAAGCATCAATTTTTTGGCTCTCAGCTTTCTTTGTAGTCCAACTCTCACATCCATACATGACTACTGGAAAAACCATAGCTTTTACTAGGTGGACCTTTGTTGGCAAAATAATGTCTCTGCTCTTTAGTATAATGTCTAGGTTGGTCATAGCTTTTTTTCCAAGTAGCAAACATCTTTAAATTTCATGGCTGCAGTCACCATCTGCAATGATTCTGGAGCCCCCAAAAATAAGTCTGTCACCGTTTCCATTGTTTCTCCATCTATTTGCCATGAAGTGATGGGACTGGATGCCATGATCTTAGTTTTCTGAATGTTGAATTTTAAGCCAGCTTTTTTCACTCTCCTCTTTCACTTTCATCAAGAGACTATTTAGTTCTTCTTCACTTTCTGCCATAAGGGTGGTGTCATCTGCATATCTGAGGTTATTGATATTTCTCTTGGCAATCTTGATTCTAGCTTGTGCTTCATCCAGTCTGGCTTTTCACATGATGTACTCTGCATATAAGTCTAAGCAGGGTGACAATATATAGCCTTGATGTACTCCTTTTCCTATTTGGAACCAGTCTGTTGTTCCATGTCCAGTTCCAACTGTTGTTTCTTGACCTGCATATAGATTTCTCAGGAGGCAGGTAAGGTGGTCTGTAATTCCCATCTCTTTAAGAATTTTCCAGTTTGTTGTGATCCACACAGTCAAAGGCTTTGGTGTCATCAATAAAGCAGACGTAGATGTCTTTCCAGAACTCTCTTACTTTTTTGATGATCCAACAGGTGTTGGCAATTTGATCTCTGGTTCCTCTACCTTTTCTAAATCCAGCTTGAACATCTGGAAGTCCACGGTTCACATACTGTTGAAGCCTGGCTTGGAGAATTTTGAGCATTTGCTCAAGACCAGGAGCTGACTGTGGCTCAGATCATGAACTCCTTATTGCCAAATTCAGACTGAAATTGAAGAAAGTGGGAAAACCACTAGACCATTCAGGTATGACCTAAATCAAATCCATTATGATTATACAGTAGATGTGACAAATAGATTCAAGGGATTAGATCTGATAAACAGAGTGCCTGAAGAATATGGATGGAGGTTTGTGACATTGTACAGGAGGCAGTAATCAAGACCATCCCCAAGAAAAAGTAATGCAAAAAGGCAAAATGGTTGTCTGAGGATGCCTTACAAATAGCTGAGAAAAGAAGCTAAAGGCAAAGGAGAAAAGGAAATATATACCTATTTGAACGCAGAGTTCCAAAGAATAGCAAGGAGAGATAAGAAAGACTTCCTTAGCGATCAATGCAAAGAAATAGAGGAATATAAGGAGAAGGCAATGGCACCCCACTCCAGTACTCTTGCCTGGAAAATCCCATGGGCGGAGGAGCCTGGTAGGCTGCAGTCCAGGGGGTCACTGAGTCGGACACGACTGAGCGACTTCACTTTCCCTTTTCACTTTCATGCATTGGAGAAGGAAATGGCAACCCACTCCAGTGTTCTTGCCTGGAGAATCCCAGGGGTGGGGGAGCCTGGTGGGCTGCCGTCTATGGGGTCACACAGAGTTGGACACGACTGAAGCGACTTAGCAGCAGCAGCAGCAGAGGAATATAAAGACTAGAGCTCTCTTCAAGAAAATTAGAGATACCAAGGGAACATTTCATGCAAAAATGGCCACAATAAAGGACAGAAATGTTATGGACTTAACAGAAGCAGAAGATACTAAGAAGTGGCAAGAATACACAGAAGAACTATACAAAAAAGATCTCATGACCCAGATAATCACGATGGTGTGATTACTCACCTACAGCCAGACATCCTGGAATGTGAAGTCAAGTGGGCCTTAGGAAACATCACTATGAACAAAGCTAGTGGAGGTGATGGAATTCCAGTTGAGCTATTTCAAATCCTAAAAGATGATGCTGTCAAAGTGCTGCACTC
Organism: Tragelaphus eurycerus; assembly: GCA_935064755.1. Lineage (NCBI taxonomy): Eukaryota > Metazoa > Chordata > Mammalia > Artiodactyla > Bovidae > Tragelaphus > Tragelaphus eurycerus. Next base: position 19,146,767 of record CAKXYN010000002.1, on the reverse strand, counting down.
AATATGCCAGCAAATTTGGAAAACCCAGCAGTGGCCACAGGGCTGGAAAATGTCCGTTTTCATTTCAATTCCAAAGAAAGGCAATGCCAAAGAATGATCAAACTACTGCACAATTGCACTCATCTCACACGCTAGCAAAGTAATGCTCAAAATTCTCCAAGTAGAACTGAACATATTTACTAAGTACTAGACATAAAAATGGGCTTCCCAGGTGGCTTTGGCGGTAAAGATACACCCCCACCCCCCGCAACCCCTCCTGCCAATGCAGGGGCTGTAAGAGACACGGGTTTGAACCCTGCATTGGGAGGATCCCCTGGAGGTGGGCATGGCAACCCACTTCAGTACTCTTGCTTGGAGAATCCCATGGAGGACCCTGGTGGGCTACAGTCCATGGGGTCGCAAAAAGCCAGACATGACTGAACCTACTTAGCATGCACACATACATAAAATGAGTTTCCAGTATTGCTTGCTTTTCTTTACAGAACCAAGTTATTGCTTTCCTAGCCTGATGTTGAAGACTTGAATATGTAGTTCTCATCCATCTCCTTATGTAGAAGACTCTTAAAATCCCATTAGTACTTAGGTATCTCTAACAAGCCATGCCCTTGCTAACCTCAGTAACTTCCACTGTGCTTTTCTCTTTTCTCAGCCTGTGTGGCAGAAATACTTGCTGAATTCTCCGGCCGTCCAGTGGTTAGGACTCGTGCTTTCACTGCTGTGGGCCAGGGTTCAGTCCTTGGTGGAGGAACTAGGATCCCACAAGCAGCGCAGTACAGCCAAAAAAATACACAAAAAACAAAATTTCCTCTCAACTCAGAGAACCTCTCCACAAAGTTAGAAGAGAAAGAAAACAATTTTATTATCGGATAAGCATTAAACCAGAATGTGATGCGCATCACAATGAAAAAAAATGCAAACATAGAAATCCTACACGTCTATATAGCTAAAAGCACATAACTCGTTACCCTAGGCAGGTTATGCAATTTGAAATCAGGCGACAAGTGGGCTCTTAACCTTCCAAGACACAAAGAGATCAGAGTTTCAGTCCCTTGACAATATTTCAGAAAGAGGGTTCCCAGGCCCTTTGAAACATAATCTTGAGCTGTGCGCGGCCTTCGGCCTGCACCAGCCTGCCCGCGCCTCTCTCCCCGCCGGCTCCGGTACTCCAGTTCCTTTGCCAAGCCCGCTTCCCCAGTCCCTCAGTCCCCGCCCCGAGGTAGCAGAAACGCGGCACCCCTCCCATCCTCTTCTCAGGACAGCTGAAATGAGCAGTTAAAACGTACCGGGCCTCGCCCCGGCGCTCTCGTGACGTTATCTCCTGGCGCCGCGGGGGATCGCGGGTCACGTGATGCACGTTCCGCTGCCGGCGGGCGGCGTGATGACGCAAGGAGAATGTGCGCGGCTGCGAGCATGTGTGATTGCGATGGTGAGGGTGCTCCTGGACTTTGTTACCATCCACTGCCATCGAGGGTGTCAGCTGGTGCCTGCGACCTGCTGAGTACAGGTGAGGATCGTGGAGGCTGGAGATCCTGCTAGGTAGGGTGTGACGTGCCGGGCGCTGGACCCAGTGGGAGCTGGCGCGCTATCCCTAAGTTGTCCCGCGCTTGGCCCCATCGGTCCGGTACGCATTCCGGGTACTCGGCCCTGGCGGTTCGATCCAGCGGTTGCAGGGGAACTCTAACCGATCTTCTCCGAGTCCTGTTTGGAGTATACGTGCGGGCTTGGCGGGCGGCGCCGGCAGGAATAGGGTCTTGGGTATGGCCTCCAAAGGGGCGAGAACTAGGGAAGCGATACGAGACCTGCCTCTAGCTGACCCTGTGCCCCCTCCAGGTGGACGACCCTCGGCTCCTCAGCAGCAGAGCTCCTATAAGATGCGCTGGTAAGTGATGCTACCCCGGCCCAGCTCCCCGCTCCCAGAAGTGGGTCCCCGTTTTTGGTCTGCAGTTCCTAAGTATTCTCTGAGTAGTAGTAAAAAAAAAAAAAAAAGCCCGAGAATATGGAAGACAGAGCTATTTTGTATAATGATGTGATGGTGAGGATTTCATCTCATAAGAAATGAAGTTAAAGTTAACCCTGTTCTGTAAGCTTCTCGATAAGGTTGCCTTGCCCCAGGGCCGTTTCCCTCACTCTCTGAGCCAGAAGAGATTGTTGTCCCTCGTCTGTCCTTCCCTATTGTCTGTCTTATTTGTGTCCATGGAAACCCAAGTAGGCCTAATAGAACCTCATGATCTCTTGCAGGTTCTGGTGCAGGCTGGTGCTCAGTGAAAGTACTGCTGTCTGCCCAGAGCTTTAGGGACTTGAACGAATGTGGGCTGCAAGCCTCCAGCGTGCTTGGGTCTGCAGTGACCCTGTGCATTCCTACAGTGCTTGCAAGAAAAATTTGGAATGGTTTGAGGCCTTGCCCTGCTCCATCCAGAGCAAGGTTATAGAAATTTCAGACAGTTGCCTGTTCCCTTCCCTATCTGGCATTCTGGGCAGCGCACAGGCCTGTACTGTTTAATGTGGTGACCACTCAACACATATGGTTACATTTAAAACTCAGTTTTCTCTTCACACTACCTACGTTTTAGGTGCTCAGTAGCCACATTTGGCAAGTGACTACTATATTGGACCATGCAGATTAGAGAACATTGATATCTTTGCAGAAATTGTTTTGGACTTCAGGTGTTAGCTGTGTTGCAGGCTCTGAAAATTTTACTATATCTTTCAAACAAAATTCTCATAGAAGGAAATGAAGCTCAGAGGGAGTGGTAAAGGCAGAGTTAGACCAGTAGCAGGGAATATAGAGTAGAAAGAAAGAATGGGGATAGGCCCTGTCCTGAGGGACTGACATACAGGGTGTTACTATTAGCTGGTAAACAAGACAGACCCAAAGGCTAAGTTCTGCCACAGTGCTGGGTACCCATGGAGCTTACAGAGGGTGAGGTCAGTATGCATTTATTGTAAAGGAAGACCTTATGGGCTACTGCTGCTGCTGCTAAGTCGCTTCAGTCGTGTCCGACTCTGTGCGACCCCATAGACGGAAGTTCACCAGGCTCCCCCCGTCCCTGGGATTCTCCAGGCAAGAACACTGGAGTGGGTTGCCATTTCCTTCTCCAATGCATGAAAGTGAAAAGTGAAAGTGAAGTCGCTCAGTCGTGTCCGACTCTTAGCGACCCCATGGACTGGAGCCTACCAGGCTCCTCCATCCATGGGATTTTCCAGGCAAAAGTACTGGAGTGGGGTGCCATTGCCTTCCCCGCCTTATGGGCTGCTGCTGCTGCTAAGTCGCTTCAGTCGTGTCCGACTCTGTGCGACCCCATAGACGGCCTCCTACCAGGCTCCCCGGTCCCTGGGATTCTCCAGGCAAGAACACTGGAGTGGGTTGCCATTTCCTTCTCCAATGCATGAAAGTGAAAAAGGAAAGTGAAGTCGCTCAGTCGTGTCGGACTCTTAGCGACCTCATGGACTACAGCCCACCAGGCTCCTCCGTCCATGGGATTTTCCAGGCAAGAGTACTGGAGTGGGGTGCCATTGCCTTCCTTATGGGCTAGGAGGGCACAAATGTTGGTTAAACTCTGTTTTGCGCCCAACTTAATTGTTACCCTATTTAAATCTTTGAGGACCACCATAAGATAGCCTTAGGTCCAATGCAGATGAAGGAGTCATGGTCAGAATTGTGTGCCCAGCTTTCCTAATGAGAAAATGGCAAGTCAGGCCTCTCCAATCCTACAGTCTGCTCTTTTCCAGAATGCCAGACAGGGAGAGGGGAATGAAATCCAGAAATGGGTAGGAAGTTTGGATTGGAGGGAAATGCCATTGGTGTGAGGGCTGTTGGGTCCAGGCACAGAAATGCCAGGATGGAAAGAGTGGCCAGCATGGTCATAGCAGGAGCAGCACACCTCCTGTGCTCCTGACAGTGGGATCACACCACACCTTCTCCCCTGAAGGTCAAAGCTTCTAGCAAATTTGGATCCGTCTCTTCAGTGCAAGCGTTGAACACGCCTGTCTCCCGAAGTTGCTGTCAGAGGCACTTCTCGGTGAGTCTCACGTTTCTGCAATCCTCGGAGTGAGATGCTGGCTACTTCTTGACTTTATTTTCAAAGATATTCAAGTAACAGACAGCCTTAGGACATTTGACGTGGTGCCTCTAGGGCAGAGAGCAGGTGTGCCTGCTGTACGGTGTAAAAGATTGGCTTTCCTTGCTCAGAGAGCCTTTTCTGTGATGCAGCCTACTGCATGTGTGGGTGCCTTCTTGCTCCCCTTGTGTCACCTGTGGGAAATGGGGCCAGTTGGAGAACACTGATTCTCTGGATGTTGCTGTGGTTAATAAGCAGCTCCTACCAGCATCCATGTAACTGACAGGCTACTTTGTCACCTGCCTTTGGTTGTGGCTATATCAGGTCCTTCACATTTCCTGACAGGCACTTCCCCCAACCCAGCAGACTCTGTACTGTGTTCCTGCTCCAGTTTCAGCAGCAGACATCCCAGGATGTGAGAGCTAGAAGAGACTTGAAAGGTGATCCCTTCCGTGGATGATAGATTATTCCAGGGACTCTGCAGTGGTGAGTATGCTGGGTCTGTCCTAGCAGATCATTTCTATTCATTTGCTGTAGGTCTCCCTGCCAAGAGGTTCAAAACCATCCACTTAATTTAATAATCCCTGGCTATATCCTTACATCACTTTTATTTTCACAGCAGGCCTCCATGCTCTTTCCAGCTTGTTTTTAACAGATGAGGAAGTGGGAACTGAGGTGGTCGCTTTCCTGCGTTGATGCCCCTGGTGAAGGTGCAGCAGAATTTGAACTCAGGCCTTTGCACCACAGTTTGCTGAAGAAGTTTAAATCCTCACTTGTTCCCCTTCCAGGAGTCAGGAGTTTCTGGTTCTTGGCCCAGCTGCCATGTGCATGTCTGACTGACCTCTGACCCCAGGTTTGGATGACATATTGTCTGCTTCCAGAACAAGGATCTTCGCTATACATCAGGACCCACGCCCCTGTGACATCTCCTGAATGAGAAGCGATATTTAATAAAACAGTTTAAAATTTGTAATTCAGCCCAGCCTCTGTTTCTCTTTTTTGTGTGTTAGGTACAAAGAGGAGGGCCTTGCCCTTCTTGAAGGAGTTTCAGCCAAGTTTGAGGGAGCCCCAGAGGTGTCCCCCATTCTCATTGCTTTTGAGACTGCAGAATGGTTGCTAGAGCATTAGGACCTGTCATCAGGAGCTGTACCTTGCATCCCAGAGCGGGTTCCACTGGCTTGACAGGGTTCTCTTGCTCTTGTCTTCTACACCAGTGTGGGTCAGACTTGGTTACACACCAAAGTATTGAGACCCCAGCGTGTGGATTGATACTTTTATGATAAGTTGCTCCATTCTCATGACCTTTTTCATCTGATAAACTGTTCTATAATTGAAGCCTATTTAGCTTGTTGTTGGTGATCTTTTCAAGGCATGTCAGCAGGTTAGGCCAAGGCTGACTGAGCCAGAAAAAGTTAAGTAAGCCATATTTACATTCAGTTTGTTACTGATGTCATGAATGGAAAAGTACCAAAAGGTTCCTTCACCCTGAGTCACTGCACCTACATCCTGAGGGGGCAGAGGCAGAAAGCCTTACACCTCAGAACCGCATACCAGGGGAAACCCTCTGACAGCCTCCCCAGTAGACCAGAAAGAGGTAGCAGCTCCTCACAGACAGACACCCTCAGGCTGGGTCACGTGGCCTTTGCGGATGCAGGTGGCTCGGTCCTTCGATGGACCTTTCCCTGCAGCTAAAAACTAGTGTGCTCTGAGAAGGCGAAAGTAAAAGCAAGTCCTAAAATGGGTACAACTGTGTAGGAGAGCTGAAAAATAGGAACTGGAGTCCTGCTGCACAGGTCAATGGCATCAGCAAGGGGAGCCAGAGTGGGGGTCATTGAAGGGACAGGTTAGAGGGTGGCATCCTGAAATTGACCTAGATAGCCAGTGAAACTTAACCCTCAGCCCTCAGGAGCCCCTCCCAGCTGTCCTTCCTCACCCACCTGTTAGCTAGTCACTGCCCCAGACTGTCACACCGTTCCCCGGGGGAAGTGGCAAGTAGGGCCGCCACTTTGCCTGCCTGGGAAGAGGCAGGGGCCAGCATAACCAGAGGTCCAGCCAGATTCAGGAGGGGAAAGGAATTTTGGTGTGCTGTCAGCCTTGTGAGATAAACGAGGTACTGAGTGGGAAGTCCTTTTGCAAGCTGTCAAGAGTGGAGAGAGTAGTCATGATTGCAGTTCAGGGTCACAGCAATAGGATCTGGCAAGCTCCACCCACAGGCCAGTCCCCAACCGAAGAACAATCTTGACATTTTACATGGGAAAACTATTCTGTGACATGAAAATTTTATCAAGTTCAGGTTTCAGTGTCAAGTTTCACTGGAACAACCATATCATTTTTTACGCGTGTTAATTTAATGTAAACCCCAGGTCAGGAGCTTGGGGAGGCCTGAAGGTTGGGGAAGTGAAACCTTGAGGCTCTGTGAGAACTCCCCAGATACTCCTGAACTTTGGTCTGGAAAACCCTTCAAAAGCACCAGCCCAAGAGGCAGGGGAGGAAGGGGGTGTCTTTAAGAGACTGGGAGGATAAAACCTGACCAGAGTTTGCTCAAAAGAAGCTCCAGGCCTGGCACATGGTGGAACAAAAGCTTGATCCTGATAGAAGGTTCCCCTCAGAACAGTGGTGTGCAATAATGCGAGGCTTGTTTTTTTCAGGCATTTGAAAATTAGCACTTTACAATTTTGATGTTAATTCAGTCACTAAGTCGTATCTGACTGTGTGATCCCATGGACTGCAGCACACCAGGCTTCCCTGTCCTTCACTATCTCCTGGAGTCTGCTCAAACTTATGTCTATTGAGTCATTTTAAGGTATTTGAAGAGAAGAAAAACCCTTGCATATCAAACAATATTTCAAAATAAACTAGCTCTTTGAGTACAGAATCCCAAAGGTAGTACAGAGATGACTGAAATTTGGGAAACATTGTCCTCCCTGTGTGAGGGGAGGGATAAGAGAGAACCGTCCCTTCCCCAACCCCAATCCTGGACCCCATGTGGTCAAAATCTTAGCAGCCAGTCCGGCCACTTCTAAAGGTGCTGCGTGGTCCATAGAACAAAGTCAGGCCACACCTCTGCAGTGAGGACCGAGGGACAGGGGGACTCCTGAAGCAGCTCCTGTCCTTACTACTAGAGGGACAGGCAGGTGGGCCTCAAGGACACAGGACCCTTCCAGGAAGCATCCAGAAGCCTGGAAGACTGAAAGTCAGCATGATGAACCCAAAACATCAGGCCCCTGGTCGTGGCGGGGTATGCCGTGAAGCTGGCTCTGTCATTTGTCATTTATCCTGGCGTGGTCTCGCACACTTTGAGAATTACTGCCTAGGTGTCTGCCCCAAAGGCCTGGGTATCAGCATTCTTTGACTTTTTCTCAAGGTACAATGCACCTACCCTAAAATCCACCTAGTGTTGATGTTGAGGTCTGAGAGTTGACAGACACACAGAGTTTTGTAGCCAGGACCACAGCAAGAAATCTCTCCTCAGGGTCCCACAAGTGACCAGCAGGGCTGGGGACTGCAGAGGCTCCTCTGCTTGGGGTGAGGGTGAGATCACAGAGGGTCGGAGTTTCCCTGACCGCCTCAGGAGTTTCCTTGCCTCAGGAGTTTCCTTGACCGTCTCAACCTCAACCGTTAGGCACGCCCAGAGGGGAGGGAACCAGGAAGCAGGGGTCAGAGCCCCTTGGGAGGGGACAGCAAGTGGGGAGGGCAACCCCTTCCCGGGGCCAGAAGAACCCACTTCCTACTTCACCACACTGCTGGGGCGGGGAGGCTGCGGGCAGGGAGGGCTGGGCCTGTGCGAGAGCACCCCTCCCCTCAGCCGCTCTGCACAGGAAGGTTGGGGCAACCTGGCCTGGGTGCTTCCCCGCCGGCAGGATGGAGGACGATGAAGGCCCTGAGTGCGGCAAGCCCGACTTTGTGCTTTTGGACCAAGTGACCATGGAAGACTTCATGGAGAATCTGAAACTCAGGTAGACCCAGGGCATGGGCTCCCCTTCTCCCTGTCCCCATCTCCAACTGGTCTCCATTAGCCCACCATCTGGGTGACCTCAGGGAGATGTCGAGGCTGGAAGGACTGTCCCCTCAGGGCCAGGACAGTCAGCCAGTGTTAGAGCAGGCTCCCCAGGCCGGTGCCTCCCACACAGCCCAGGTGTCTCCTGAGCCTTCCTCTTGGCAGGGGCAGGCAGGTGCCAGGGGCAGGCAGGTGCCAGGCATCTGGACCAGTGGCCGCTCCATCTTCCTAGTGAGGCTGTGCTGAGCCCTAGGGGCTCAAAGGGAAGTGGTCAGGTGCCTCCCTAGGGTGCAGGTAGATAAACTGAGATGACACTCTGAAGGGGACATGTGGGGTGCTTCAGGGTGTGGCTGGTAGAAGTGACACAGGGCCCTATTTGCTGGAGGGCAGAGGGCAGGGAGGAGCTGCTGGTGGTGATGAGGGGTGGCAGCAGGAGCTGGCTTCATCCCTGAACAGCCATGAGGAGCAGATGGTAACCCACTGTGCAGATCCTAGGGACAGGTCCCCCTGAGCCCAGATTGTTGAAGTCAGACACCACAGGCCCCGAGTCAAGGCCAGGGTTGTGGGATGGAGAGTCAGACCGGAAATGAGCTTCTCTGTTGTATGAGGCACAGAACTAAGCAGATTACAAACTAGCTTCTGAGATAGGTACTACCATCACCATATTAACACTGGGACTCTGAACCTGGGGCCACACGGCTTGCAGGTGGAGAGTCTGTCTCCAACCCGTCCTGGGTGTGCAGGGAGCCAAACCGGAGAACTCCTGTATCTGAAGCAGTGGAGGAAGGGGAACCCGGGACTGGCAGTCAGGGACAGGGCGGGTCCCAGACACCGCGGGGAGCAGGGGGGCTGGGGCTCCTCCCAGAGCAGAAGGGTCAGGAGACAAGGGACACAGGCACCCTCGCGGGTGACTAGGTTCACGCCGAGGGTCGAGAGGTCTGAGGAAGTGCAGGGTGGGGCTGGCGGCACTGCTGCCCCAGGCACCCTCCCAGTGCCTCCAAGTCTGCTGTCTGGGTGGGGCTGGGCGGGTCCTGCTTCTGCTTCTGGGTCCCCGCCCAGGTCTTGAGACGGAAACAACTGGAGGTCCCTCCCTCCGCCTCCCACCCCATCTCCTCCATGAGCTCAACTCCATCACCTAAGCTGCCAGTTCTGCCTGGCCCAGTGTGGCCTTGGGCAAGTCAGTCCCTTGATAAAACAGAGAGTCAGGATTCCTGTGACTCCACCCCATGGAGACCAGCTTGGACCCCAACACCACCTTGTGTGTGGGTGAGGCTCTCAGCAAGATGGCAACGGAAGACTCAAGTCAACCCCACCACTTCCCCCCCATGCACTTCTTTGCCCTCAGCCCTGGGGGTGGGCCAGGGCCCCAAGACTTCCCACCTGGGTCCAATGCCCCAGAATCTATGTATGTGTCCCCTTGGCCCTGAACACTGAGGACCTGCCCTGCCTGTGCCAGGTTCGAGAAGGGCCGCATCTACACATACATCGGTGAGGTGCTGGTGTCCGTAAACCCCTACCAGGAGCTGCCCCTGTACGGGCCGGAAGCCATTGCCAGGTACCAGGGCCGCGAGCTGTATGAGAAGCCACCCCACCTGTATGCTGTGGCCAACGCCGCCTACAGAGCAATGAAGCGCCGGTCCAGGGACACCTGCATTGTTATTTCAGGTATCTGCCTAGCATCCAAGGCCCAGCTGCAGGCTCACAACCTCCCTGGGTCCCAGTGTTTTCATTTGTCAATGATGGTGTGGTGGTTGGAGTGCCTGAGAGTACGGGTGGGCACAGGGAGCTGGTTAACGGGGAGCAGCCAAAAATTCTGACTGTCCATCTGTTGGCAGGCGAGAGTGGGGCAGGGAAGACAGAAGCCAGCAAACACATCATGCAATACATCGCAGCCGTTACCAACCCAAGCCAGCGGGCCGAGGTGGAGAGGTGAGGCCAGTGGGGCGGGGATGGTAGGGAAGGGCTAGCCTGTGTCTCGTGCCTGATGGAGGGCAAGAAACACAATGGAGCCCAGCTCAGGCCAAGTTCAGTGGCTGTCAGTAAGACTCCACGTGACCCACAGCTAGGACCTCTCTACCCAAGGAGAGGCGAGGCCCAGCATAGGGGTGCCCTTCCTCTAGGGATGGGAAAGGGAGGAGGTGAAGAGGGCCAATAGACAGGTGCTGGGCCCTCACGGGGACCCAATGAGAGCAGAGAGGTTGGCTGCCCGTAAGAAAAGCCCTGGATGCCAGGCCAGTGTCAGGGCCAGGCCAGAAACCGGGACCTATCTACCTGCCAGCAGCTCACCAACAGCGATCTGTGGGAGCAGCTTCCTGTGTGAGAGCCCTGCCTCTTCCTGTTAAGGTGGGGTGAGGTGGGGTTTGGGGTAGGATTGGGGTGGCAGCAGCGATGGAAATTCCCAAGTACATATGCCTGGCAGTGCCAAGTGTCCAGATCCAGCTCCTCACTGGGCTACAACTTTGGTCTGAGAAGGCGGGCCAATGCCTTTCAAGGCTCAAGGCTTCACAGGTCACCAGCATGAGGGCCTAGCAGGTACCTTTCCCAGCATCGCAGAGTCAAGCACCTGCAAGGGGCAGCACAGAGTGAGACTGGGCCCTCCGACTCCCTCTCCTCCTGTGATTGGGAAGCCTCAGGCAGTGATCCTGCATGGGGACACAGTCCCAAGTGCAAGGTCTTTGTGTTATAGTCCTGGCCCCTCTGCCTCCCCACTCCACGCAGGGTCAAGGACGTGCTGCTCAAGTCCACATGCGTGCTGGAGGCCTTCGGCAATGCTCGCACCAACCGCAACCACAACTCTAGCCGCTTTGGCAAGTACATGGACATCAACTTTGACTTCAAAGGAGATCCCGTGGGGGGACACATCCACAGCTACCTGCTGGAGAAGGTGGGCCCTGCTACCAAGACCCTGGGCAGGTGGGCTGCACACAGGCCTCCCTCAGGGGAACCAGGCAGAGCCGTCCCACCATGCTGACTCTCCCGGCCCTGGCGCCGTGGAGGCAGGAACAGACCTTCTCTGATGTCTCAGGTTCACAGGGTGGGGCTCCCTCCATAGCCAGGTCCACCACCACCCCCTACCTGCTCTGTCCTGGGGACTCTGGGACAGGTCCCTGGGATGGGGCCGGTCCCAGGCATGAGTCCAGCTGTCCCTTTCTCCACAGTCACGGGTCCTTAAGCAGCACGTAGGCGAAAGGAACTTCCACGCCTTCTATCAGGTGAGCCAAAGCTGGCAGGTGGGGACCTGCAAGGGGGGTCCTGTTGGCCCCACCCACAGTCCATTCCTCTCCCCTCCCCCTGTCTTCCCCCACCCCAACTGGGCTGGAAATTCCCTGGACATGGCAGTGTGTGTACCTCATCTGGCCCTGATGTGGGGTCTCCCTGGACCTGGGCAGGAAAGTGTCTACACTGTGTCTGACACTGAAGTGGTTTCTGGGCACTGATAGTGTCTAAACTGGGTAAGACCCACTGAGAACTCAGGTGGTATCTACACCATGTCTGACCTACTGACGTGGGATCTCCTTGGACTTGGAGGTGGTATCTACATCCTTTCTGACTCACCGAAGTGGGTGCCTGGACACTGGCCATATTTATGTATGTCTGATCACTGAAGTAGGTCCTCCCAGGACACAGGCAGTTTCTACACAGTGTCTGACACCAAAATGGGATCTCCCTGGATTCTAGTAGTGTCTACACCACATCGAGTGGGTTCTCATCAGACTTGTTCAGAATCTACACCGTGTCTGACCTAGAAGTGGGTCCTCCCTGAGCTCAGGCACTGTCCATCACCGTGCTGACTCATACCATGCATTCGTTGGGTCAGCAGTGGTTGAAGGATGCCATCTGTTTGTGGGTAGGGTGTATGGTCGGGGGCGCGTATCTTGGAGCTCAGGGGCCTAACAGAGGGATGTCTGGGTCCTCCAGGTGCTGCGGGGCTGTGAGGATGAGGAGCTACAAGAACTGCACCTTCAGAGAAACCCTGCACTGTATAATTTCACCCGCCAGGGGGCAGGGCTCAATGTGAGTTGGGGCAGGGAGCCCAGGCTCTAGTCACTCCTAGTCCCAGGACCCTGGGGCTGGTGACCAGTGGCTTCAGCTGGGCCCAGGGTGGTATGAATGGCTCAGCAGGACTAGTGGGGCCTGATTCTGCAAGCTTTCAGTTAGAGGAATCAGGGCTCAGAGTGGGGAAGGGGTGCAATGGCGAGCAAGTGCACTGAGGCAGAGGAATTGAGGTTCAGTGTGGCAGTGGTATGCTGAGCCCTTTCCCCTCCAGGTCCTGGACATCGATGAGAAGAGCCACCACCAGGCAGTGACAGAGGCCATGCGGGTGATCGGCTTCAGTCCTGAGGAGGTGGCCTCTGTGCACCGGATCCTGGCCGCTATACTGCACCTGGTAAGCCTGCCTGTGGGCACTGCAGCCACTTCCCCATGTGGGCCCTGGCTGGGCACCTCCCCTGAAGGAGAAGACTGGCCTCTAACAACCCAGCAGTGTAACTGGCCCACTCCTCCCTCTGCTGAAATCCAAGTTGTTTCGATTATGGGTTCCCATAATGTGCCTGGTCCACGTCTGGTAGATTAGCCTGTACTTAGCAGGTAAGGGCAGTTTGGGCTCAGTAAAATGGAAACAGTGGCAGATTTTATCTTCTTGAGCTCCCAAATTACTACAGACGGTGACTGCTGCTGCTAAGTCGCTTCAGTCGTGTCCGACTCTGTGCGATCCCATAGACAGAAGCTCACCAGGCTCCCCCGTCCCTGGGATTCTCCAGGCAAGAACACTGGAGTGGGTTGCCATTTCCTTCTCCAATGCATGAAAGTGAAAAGTGAAAGTGAAGTCGCTTAGTCATGTCCGACTCCTAGCGACCCCATGGACTGGAGCCCACCAGGCTCCTCCATCCATGGGATTCTCCAGGCAAGAGTACTGGGGTGGGGTGCCATACAGACGGTGACTACAGCTATGAAATTAAAAGATGCTTGCTCCTTGAAAGAAAAGCTATGACAGACCTACACAGCATATTAAAAAGCAGAGCCATCACTTTGCCGACAAAGATCTATCTAGTCAAAGCTATAGTTTTTCCAGTAGTCATGTACAGATGTGAGAGTTGAACCATAAAGGCTAAACACCAAAGAACTGATGCTTTCAAACTGAACTGCTGGTCTTGAGAGTCCCTTGGACTGCAAGGAGATCAAACCAATCAAAGGAAATCAACTCTGAATTTTCATTGGAACCACTGATGTTGAAGCTGAAGCTCCAATACTTTGGCCACTTGATGCAAAGAGCCAACTCATTGGAAAAGATCCTGATGCTGGGAAAGACTGAGGGCAGGAGGACAAGGGGCAACAGAGGATGAGATGGTTGGATGGCATCACTGACTCAATGGACATGAGTTTGAGCAAACTCCGGGAGATGGAGAAGGACAGGGAAGCCTGGCATGCTGTAGTCCCTGGGGTTGCAAAGAGTCAGACACAACTTAGCAACTGACAACAAACACGCAGACCTGGCTTTTGCTTCTGTCACCTAAGAGTTGAGTGACTTTGGGCAGGTTACTCAGTGACTCTGAGCCTCTGCCCTCTCTCAGGAAACATGAGGTGTGGGCAGCACATAACCAGCTACAGGAGGACACGGTGGGCCCACTCACATGACGTTCCTGGTGGGAGGCCCTGGGGAAGGCTTTGGTGTGCTCCAGGAGCAGCTCCCCACGCCCCTGCCTTCCCTTCCCTGGGTGAAAGTGTACAGGCTCCTCTGAGACACAGAGCCTGACTCTTGATGATTTACCATCACCAGGGAAACATTGAGTTCGTGGAGCTGGAGGAGAACAACCTGGAGCAGGGGCGCCTGGCGGTGACCGAGGAAGTGCTGGTGGACCACGTGGCTGAGCTGACGGCCACACCCCGGGAGCTAGTGCTGCGCTGCCTACTAGCTCGCACTGTGGCCTCCGGAGGCAGGGAGGTCATTGAGAAGGGCCACACTGCGGCCGAGGCCAGCTATGCCCGGGATGCCTGTGCCAAGGTATTCTAGGGGATGGGTGGGGAACCCCGGAGGCCTTCCCAGAGGAGACAAGGCCAGAGGCAGTCAGAAGCAGCTGGCTCTTTGCCTCTCCCCAGGCAGTGTACCAGCGACTATTTGAGTGGGTGGTGGACCGGATTAATCATGTCATGGAACCCCGGGACCGGGACCCCCGGCGTGACGGCAAGGACACAGTCATCGGTGTGCTGGACATCTATGGCTTTGAGGTGTTCCCCGTCAATAGGTAGGTAGCTCCGCCACCACATCCCACACTCTGACCCCCGCCCCAACTCTTAGTCCTGGGGAGCTTGGCTGGGCAGAGGAACAGGATGCCTAGTGTCCATCATGGTTGGTCCTCGGCCCCTAGGCTCATGTCTTCAAGCCTGCTTCAGCTGTGCCACCGCCCACTGGTGCCCTGGATGGCAAGACCTTGGCTTACTTCCCCTCACAGGGACTCCCCAGTCCACTTCAGGGCACGTGTGCTGGATGGGCTAGAGGGTAGGCACCAGGTAAAAGAGCAGCCCAGAGTGGGAAATATACCCCTACTGGGACGCCACTGGGGTGCCTGGCTCCAGACCCCTCAGGTGATCTTCAGGGCATCTATTTGGGGGGATCCTTGCTATTCATTGGGCTTCCCTGGTGGCCCAGATGATAAAGAATTCTCCTGCAATGTGGAAGACCTGGATTTGATCCCTGGGTTGGGAAGATGCCCTGGAGGAGAGCATAGCAACCCACTCCAATATTCTTGCCTGGAGAATTCCATGGACAGAGGAGCCTGGCAGGCTACAGTCCACAGAGTCACAAAGAGTTGGACACGACTGAGCAACTAAGCACAGCACAGCAGAGCTGCTATTGGTTGCACTCACTCTCCACGGAGCCAAAGCCTTAGTGTGGGTGGTCGAGGCATGACTCTGAATGGCCCTTCCGCCCACCCCTCCTCCAGCTTCGAGCAGTTCTGCATCAATTACTGTAATGAGAAGCTTCAGCAGCTCTTCATCCAGCTCATCCTGAAGCAGGAGCAAGAGGAATACGAGCGGGAGGGCATCGCCTGGCAGACCGTGGGTGCCCGGCCCTCCCTGCACCCGCGGGTCCCGGGTGGGAGGGAGATGGGGAGAGGGACAGTGCTGGGCCGGCGGGTGTGTGGAGGAGGGCTGCAAGATGTGGACACTGGGCAGAAACACAGGCAGGAGGCTGGCGGACAGGGCTCGGGAGCTGCCCTGCTTGCCTGCTGCAGGTGGAGTACTTCAACAACGCCACCATCGTGGACCTGGTGGAGCGGCCCCACCGGGGCATCCTTGCCGTGCTGGATGAGGCCTGCAGCACTGCTGGCCCCATCACTGACCGAATCTTCCTGCAGACCCTGGACACACACCATCGCCACCACCCACACTATACCAGCCGCCAGGTGCCCCTCTGCCCCTGTGGTCCCCCCACCTTGTGCCCGTCCAGCTGGTCCCGGCACTGGTGGGCACCCCACAGTGCCACACTGCCTGTCTTGGGGTGGGTAGGGGGTCTTGGTGGTGGCTCAGCCTCCTCTGCAGGGCTGTCTCCCCTTTCTCCCCTAGATCCCCCCACACCTTCTAGGTCTTGACCTGGGCTGTCCCCATCCATAGCTCTGCCCCACAGACAAGACCATGGAGTTTGGCCGAGACTTCCGGATCAAGCACTATGCAGGGGATGTCACGTAAGGGCCCCCCACTGGGCGTCTGGTTCCCCCTCTCCACTCCCTCCCCATTTTAAGACACTGGAAATATGCTCTTCACCAGATTCACAAATGAGAAGTATCAATTAGGGCTTTTAAGATAGTGATTCTTAGCCCTGGCTGCATCCTAGAGGCTTCTGGGCAGCTTTAAAAAAAGAAAAAGCCAATTTCTGGAAGAGCAGCTGGAGAGTCAGAGGTGCAGCCAGGGTGGGACCTCTGTTCTGAGCCCAGGGCCAGTTCTTTTATTTTTAAAAAATTATTTCTTTCCTTCTTTATTGGCTGTGCTGGATTTTTGTTGCTGTGTGGACGTTTCTCTAGTTGCAGAGAGCAGGGGATACTCTCTAGTTTCGGAGCACGGGCTTCCCACTGGGGTGGCTTCTCTTGTTGCAGAGCACAGGCTGGAGGGTTCACAGGCTTCAGTAGTTGCGGCTCCCAGGCTCAACAGTTGTGGAGCACGGGTTTAGCTGCTCTGCAGCATGTGGGATCTTCCCAGACCAGGGACTAAACCCACGTCCCCTGCATTGGCAGGCAGATTCTTTACCACTGAGCCATCAGGGAAGCCCTGGGGCCAGTTCTTGTCACCTTTTGTCAGCGAGGAGGAGCAGAGAGGCCAGATAATGTGTTTCTAATGAGCTCCCAGGCCAGGTGGACATGGCCAGTCCTCAGGCCACACACTGAGCACCAAAGTCCCTAGTGTCTTCCAGAAGTGGCCATGATTATTATTAATTCCCCTGTCACACACCTCACCCGGAACTGGATCTGAGGTGACTCACAGAGAGAGACACAAGTCTCCCACGTGTCCTTCATGAGGAGAAGAAATAGAATCAAAAAGACGAAGCTGCCAGAAGTCAGATCCCATGTCCCTGAGACTTTCTAGGAACGGCAAGTGAAGCCAAGATTTTGGCACTGAGCTTTCTAGCAAAGGCTAGAATGAAGAATCTGAGGTTCTCCAGGCCAAGGAGCCAAACAGACCAATGACTCAGGAGTTTCTGGTTGTAACTGCAATCGCTGACATTTATTTATGGAAACTCAGTAGGCACTGTTCTGAGGGTGTGATGTCTACTGAGGCACAGAGAGTTTAAGTCACTTGTCCCAGGTCACACAGCATGTATGTGCTAAAGCCAGGATTCAGTGATGCAACATTTGGCTCCGTGGGCATAACCCCTTGACTCATCTTTCCGGAGAGAAACTTCTGAGGGAAGAGGTCTTATATGATGAGAGGGAAAGCAGACAGGAGAGGGGAAGGAAGAGGAGCACGTGAGGAGAAAGGAAGGGAGGCTGACCAGGTGGGAGGAAGGGGAGGGGCATGCTAGGGGGTCAGAAGCCCTTTGCCTCCTCACTGGCCCTCCCCCGGCCCTCCCCCAGGTACTCCGTGGAGGGCTTCATTGATAAGAACAGAGACTTCCTCTTCCAGGACTTCAAGCGGCTGCTGTACAACAGGTGAGGGGGGCTCTCTGGGCATGTGTGTGGGTGCCAGACGGTGAAGGCCCAAGCACTCTGGCTGGAAGGGCCTTCAGACACTCCGTCTGACCCTCACAGCCCAAGATCTTGAAGTTTACACATGGCTGAGCTGGGGTGGGGGCTGTCCTCCTGGAGGGCATCTGGGCATGCAGCCTATGTCCACAGCACGGATCCCACCCTGCGGGCCATGTGGCCAGATGGGCAGCAGGACATCACAGAGGTGACCAAGCGCCCCCTGACGGCTGGCACACTCTTCAAGAACTCCATGGTGGCCCTGGTGGAAAACCTGGCCTCCAAGGTACGGCCCCCCCACCTTGAGTCTGGATCCTTCTAGATCCTTCTGTCTGTGCTTGGATGTCAGGTTGGGTCCTCCACTGCCTCCGTGCATCATAAAAGGGTGTTCCTTTCCTGTCTGTTGTGAGCCATACCTCCTTCAGCAGAAAGGGACCTGCCACTGCCCACTGCTCAGGTTATGATGCCCTGAGCCGGGCCAAGGCTTGAGTAAACACAAGATCCTTGTAGCCTTCCCCTGGCCCCATTGCTTCTCAGGGATGGGCGAGGGGAGACCTCACCCAGAACTTGAGTCGGCCCAGCCCTGGTCCTGCCTGGAGCCAGGATTAGCTTTCTGGAAGCTGGAGCCACCGGGACAAGAAAGTGGCACTCACGTCTTGCAGAGATTGGGGCCCAAAGTCAGAGAGGGCAGCAGGAGGATGCCAGGGCCAACTTAACAGTAGAATGTCCAGAGACTCGCCAGGGCCTCTGGGAAGGCAAGAGGAAGGGCTGAGGGGCTCTGCCGCACTGTCAGAACCTGAATGTGGGCCAACACCTGGCCCACACCCAGCACTGGAGCTCCCAGGTCCCATTCTGCCCACCATGTCCTCATCCCCACTCTCCTCCTGGCTGGCCTGGCCCTTCTGCCTGCCCTTGGCCCATGGGCCTCCCTGTTCCCCTGAGAGATCCTCTGCCCTATGGATGGCAGTGTGGGAGGGATAGAGACAGGCCTGAGCTCCTGGCTGCCCCTGTCCAGTAAACTGTAGGGCTGTGACACTGGCCTCTCCAAGCGTCCTTTGTCCTCACAGGAGCCCTTCTACGTCCGCTGTATCAAGCCCAATGAGGACAAGGTGGCCGGGAAGCTGGACGAGGGCCACTGTCGCCACCAGGTCGCATACCTGGGGCTGCTGGAGAACGTGAGGGTCCGCAGGGCAGGCTTTGCTTCCCGCCAGCCCTATCCTCGATTCCTGCTCAGGTACAGCCCCTTCTCCTGTGGCGGGGGACTGGGCCTTGAGAAGTTCCATCAGCCGGCTAGGGTGTCCAAAGCAACGAGCGCTTTTCAGATGTCAGTGCGGAAGCCTGCAGGCTGCTGCTGACCCAGGGACACTGCCAGTCTTGGAGGCCCCTCGCGGGAAAGGGATGGGGCTAGGCAGGGCGGACTGAGATGGGCGTGGCAAGGAGGAGTGTGGGCGTGGCACGGGGGGTGTGGGCGTGGCAGGGAGCTTGCGTTGGAGTGGGAGCGGCTTGGGGGAAAGGGTGGGAGGGAGGAGAGGGAGAAGAGGAGGAGGGAGAGGGTTGAGGGGGGGAGGAGAGGGGAGGAGAACGGAGGGTTAGGTCCACACCCCTCCACAGGGCCCAGCGCCCACAGCCCGGTCCTGCCGTGACAGGTACAAGATGACCTGTGAGTACACATGGCCGAATCATCTGCTGGGCTCCGATAAGGCGGCCGTGGGCGCTCTCCTGGAGCAGCACGGGCTGCAGGGGGACGTGGCCTTTGGCCACAGCAAGCTCTTCATCCGTTCGCCCCGGACGCTGGTCACGCTGGAGCAGAGCCGCGCCTGTCTCATCCCCATCATCGTGCTGCTGCTGCAGAAGGTGCGGCTGGCTGGACGCCCGCCAGGGCTGGTGTAGAGGGGGGCCGGAGAGCGCTCTGAGCATTACTTGGGGGTAGGGGAGAGATGGGTGTGCACCACCCGAGGTGGGTGTGTGTGTGTGTGTGTGCGTGCACTGAGGGGACCACAGACACTGTTCCAAGTACTAGAGAAGTCCCCTGCTCACAGGTGACAAACGGAGATTGAAACTGACAAGCATAAAGTTTGGATTTCTGTTTAGGTCACCTCTGTCCTGTGGCCACCAGCCTCAGGCCCAGGTGCTCAAAACAAGATAATCAGGAATCTGGCTCCTTTGCTTCCTTCTTTTCCCTTCCTTTCTTCCATTTATCCTAAAATATTTAAAACCTGGAGAAAATTGGGCAGAATGGTGTACTAAATTCCCACACTCTGACTGCCCTGCCTTATGACCCCTGTGGTTTTGTGTAGACACCTCACCTTCATTCCCATTATTTTGAATCAAATCATTTCCTTTATAATCATTTCAGTATGCCTTTCCAAAGGATAAGGACTCTCCCACCTCTCCTCATAATGTTTTACTTTAAACATTTCGAACCTATAGAAACTGGAAAGATTCGTACAATGTACCATTCACCTGGATGGCTACGATTATGTGTTCTCACCCACTGCCCCATCTCTGTCTGTCTTTATCTCTCTCCACATCCACCTACAGATACCCATATATTTGTATTTTTTCCCTAGCCACATAAAGTAATGACCTCTAAATCCTGCATCAAGTGTGTATTCTGAGAACAAGGACATTCCCCTTTATAATCACACCGACACTAGCCCATTCAAGAAAACTAATACTGATAAAGTATAACCTACATAGCTGAATATCTAACATGTAGGCCATATTCAAATTTCTGAAAGAAATTTGAATGGGTCCCACTATGACCCATTATACCTTTTAAAAACCCAGAATCCAGTGAATGATGACACACTGCATTTTGTTGTTACCTCTGGTATCTCCTCTAACACACAGGGTTATTTTTAAGAACGTGACACAATACCACACCATCCCAGAAATAGGATTTTGAAAGTTGTTACTGACTTCCTGTGTCCTGTCCAGTCAGTAACCACATGTCCCCAATCATGTCCTCAGTCTGTTCGAGTCATGTTTTAATCTGTGAGTTCACTGGGCTGCTTACCTTGTAGGGTCTCCAGTCTGGGTTTGATGGTCACATTCTCAGGGTACCCCTCCAACTTGGGGTCTCCCCATATCAGGGAGGGGCTTCCCTGGTGGCTCAGATGGTAAAGAATCCACCTGCAATGTGGGAGACCTGGGTTTAATCCCTAGGTTGGGAAGATCCCCTGGAGAAGGGCGTAGCAACCCACTCCAGTATTCTTGCCTGGAGCATCCCCATGGACAGAGGAGCTTTGAGGGCTACCGTCCACAGGGTCGCAAAGAATGGGGCACGACTGAGAGACTAAGCACAGCACAGCAGCACATGTGAGGGAGGTGGGGCCTGGCACGGCCTGACGGAGCACCACCTCCTACCGGCCCCCCAGGCATGGCGGGGCACGCTGGCCAGGAGGCGCTGCCGGCGACTGAGGGCCATCTACACCATCATGCGCTGCTTCCGGAGGCACAAGGTGCGTGCTCACCTGACAGAGCTGCAGCAGCGATTCCAGGCTGCACGGCAGCCCCCGCACTATGGCCGTGACCTCGTCTGGCCCCCACCGCCCACCGTGCTGCAGCCTTTCCAGGACATCTGCCAGGCCCTCTTCTCCAGGTACTTGCTCTCCGCCCCCACCCTCCTTGGTCTTTTCCACTCAGGTAGAGCCCATTGAACACCTGGACCAGGTCATCTGAACCCCACAGAGCCAGCTAGGAGACACACAGTCCCATTGACAGAGGGCTGTGCGCCTCCATTAACAGCCTACACCTCACAACCACTAGAAGATTCCTAATGTCTCCAGCACCATTCTGGACATCTGGAGGGCTTGCAGGCCTTTATCTCCTTCCTAGGGCCCTGCAGGGTGGGTGGTGGGTTGAAGCTAGAAGTGGAGGAAACTCTGCAATTGATCCAGGCTTCGAAGGCTGAGTAGGAGTTCTTTAGGACAAGGTGTGAAGGGCAACCAGTGTGCTCAGAACAGGAGAGGCCACCTTCCATGGAGACCAGGGAGGCTGGGACACAGAAGGCGGCCAGTGCCAGGCTGAGGGGCTTGGCCTTCTCCTATTGGGATAAAGGACGTGAAAAGTCATTAATGTGTGTTCTCAGGAAAGGGAGCAGAACCAGGAGTGGGGAGGGACAAGGCCTTCACAGCGGTCCATCTGACTACCTGGCCCTCTCCAGGTGGCGGGCCCGGCAGCTGGTGAAGAACATCCCCCTTCGGACATGGCTCAGATCAAGGCCAAGGTGGCCGCCATGGCCGCCCTGCAGGAGCTACGGCAGGACTGGGGCTGCCGGCGGGCCTGGGCCCGGGACTACTTGTCCTCCGTAAGTGTCGGGGCTGCAGGGGCTGGCTGCCAGGGAGGGGCTCCAGGCTGAGACCTTGCCTGTGTCCACCTTAGCTGTCCTGTCTCTGGGCCTGGCTGTCCTGTGGGCTGTCCCCCTGTGTCCTTGCCCCTTGCCTCCACAGTTTAAGGGTTTTCACTCAGAACCAGCTGACCCAGGCTTTACGGAGAGCCTCCTCTACCCTACTCCCACTCCCTTTCCTGTGTTCTCAACCCCCCATTCTCAGGCAAAGACCCCCTTATTAGGCACAGCCCCCTGACTGGCACTCAACACTATGGTTCCCACTGTCCCACACGGGCGCTGTGAGTGGCCCCCTGGCCCAGTTCTGCAGGAGCTGAAGCCTCAGGGGTGCAAGGTTGGCCCAAATGGATGGCTTAGCATCGACTTCCCTAGTGGCTCAGATGGTAAAGCATCTGTCTACAATGCGGGAGACCTGGGTTCGATCCCTGGGTCGGGAAGATTCCCTGGAGAAGGAAATGGCAACCCATTCCAGTACTCTTGCCTAGAAAATCCCATGGACAGAGGAGCCTGGTGCAGGCTACTGCCCACGGCGTCACAAAGAGTCGGACATGACTGAGTGACTTCACTTTAGGGTCCTGCCTGGCCCCTCCCATCTCAGTGTCTGTCCAGGCCTGGCCTGAGGAGCTGGGTGGGTGGATGGGTGTTGGGGGCTCAGATGTGTGCCTAGAACCTTAGGGCTGCAGGGGTCTGTTTGGTGGGCTTCATGGAACCCAGTGTGGTGGCTGGGCCCACCGGGAGGCTCATGCATGACACGATGAGGTTTTCTGAGGTCAAGGATAGCCATGCGGATTGGTTAAGAGTCGTGGTCTTAATCGTGCATGGTCCCACGACCTCACTCCAAGCAACCCCCAACTGTCCCCAGGCCACAGACAACCCCACAGCCTCAGGCCTGTTTGCTCAGCGACTGAAGACGCTTCGGGGAAAAGACGGCTTTGGGGCCGTGCTCTTCTCCAGCCACGTCAGAAAGGTGAGCAGTGAGTTCAGGGCTGCTGGCTGATGACAGCCCTGGCTCAGGCCCAGCTAAGAGGTTTTACAACTACTCTTGAACTTCAAAAATTTCAGCTCCAACCGTTAGTGAGAGAATGGCTTCACAGAGGGGAGGCCTCCAGCCACACCTCCTGGGGAGCCCCGGGCGAGGCAGTGACTCTGAAACCATCCATCCTACAGGTGAATCGCTTCAACAAAAGCCGGGACCGGGCACTGTTGCTCACAGATCGGCACCTCTACAAGCTGGAGCCAGGCCGGCAGTACCGGGTGATGCGGGCTGTGCCCCTGGACGCGGTGAGCCCTGTGGGAGGGCAGAGGCATTCTCTGGGCTCCAACGGGCCCAGTGTCCTGCTGGGCACTGCTGCTGGGCCCCTCCCCTCATGCCTCCCTGGGATGACCAGAGCTATCTAGAACTCAGCATTGGCTCAGGATGGCGGCTCCCCCTCAACCCCCACTGAACATGGGTATAAGGCCCCAAACTCCATGCTCAGGCTGCTCACCCCCCTCCTGCTGTACTCTTGGGCAGAGCCAAACGGCCCCTCTTCCCCACATCTGCGCCTGAGTCTGCCTGGGGTCCTCCCTACCTGGACCACATGGTCCTGGCTGCAGTGTGTGGCTGCCACCCATGGGACCCTGTCCCTTCCCTTCATCCCTCTGCCCAGCTCTATGGCCCACTACTCCCTGGAGTCACAGCTCGTACTCCCTCAGGACAAGGGATAACCCAGGGCAGAAACTGAGGCTGGGGGTCCCTATAACTCTCAGGGTGAGGGACTATCTGGTACCATGGCCACTACCAGTGTGGGTATTTTAAATGCAATTGACAAGGAAAGAAAACTGAAAGTTCAGCTTCTTAGTTGCACTGGCACATTCAGGTGCTAGAAAGCTATAGGTGAGCAATGGTGCCATGTTAGACTTCTCAGATCTAGAATATTCTGTCATGGCAAAAGTCCTCTTGTGCAGTGCACCTTGCCCAACCCTCTCCTTAATGGGCAGGACCAGAAAGGGAGGAAGGGGACCTAGAGGGGACGGCAGGACTGTAGAGCCTGCAGGAAGGACAGAGGACTGGAGCTCGAAGAGGCTGTCTGAAGAGGGCAAAGTGCTGGGAGGGAAAACACCCTAGCAGACGTGTGTTCCTGGGATGCTGGGGCCCTCCAGAATGCAAGGTCGGGGTGGAGGGCCTGCCGCACCCCTCACCCTGTGACCCTGCCCCCCTCAGGTGACCGGGCTGAGCGTGACCAGCGGGCGGGACCAGCTGGTGGTGCTGCACGCGCGGGGCTATGACGACCTGGTGGTGTGTCTGCACCGCTCCCAACCGCCACTGGACAACCGCATTGGGGAGCTGGTGGGGGTGCTGGCTGCGCACTGCCAAGGGTGAGTCCCTGGGCACGGGCAGGGTGGCGGCTGCCTATCTGAGGAGCCTGGCCCATCCTGACCCTGACCTCCTTCCTTCAGGGAGGGACGGGCCCTGGAAGTCCGCGTGTCCGATTGCATCCCCCTGACCCAGCGCGGGGCCCGGCGCCTGGTATCCGTGGAGCCCAGATCGGAGCAGCCAGAGCCAGATTTCCGCTGCAGCCGTGGTGCCTTCACCCTCCTGTGGCCAAGCTGCTGAGAGGTTCTCTACCTGCACCCACACCACTGTGACAGATCGCAGTCCCGCTGTGCAATAAAGGATGCTGAGTCTGCGATGGGCGTGGCTTGTGTCTATGGGTATACAGTCTCCAGCCACCGCCAATGTAGCAAATGTCACCTGTGTCCTCTGCTGATCCCTGCATCTGAGGCTGTCCCTCTTGGGTTTCCGACTGTCCCCACAGCCTTGGTCTCTTTCTCTTTCCCCCACTCCTGTAGGCCCATTGTTCCTACTGGGCCATTGGGGAAGTTGGGGGTCCCATGGTTGTCTTGGGGCAGGGCTTGGGCAGAGAACACACTGGGGCACACACTGTCCCAGCTGCTGTTTGTGTCGGTGCTGAGTGTGGCCATCCCAGGCCCTGAGAACCCTACATCTGGGATGCTGGGAGCCAGGACCTTCCAGAGTCTGGGAGGGCATCCCTGTGCCTGGGCTTCTCCAGAAAGTCAACCCAGGGAAGGCCAGAGTAGACACACCTCTACCCACTCTGACCAGCAGATCCCCTCCCCAGCCCCTTGGGTCCTCCCCACCCCACTGCTCCCCAGCCCTTGGCCCCAGCTCTCCAGTCCCTCCCCTCCCAGCCCTTCTCCAGTTCCAGACCTTCTCCTCTCTTGATAGGTGGCCTCTCTGCTCTCACAGCTGTTCCCTTTCTCTTCCTGGGGCACTCTGATTTGGGGGGCATCCTTGCTTAATTGCTACCTGCTGGTGTGGACAGAGGTTAACCTGTTTGCTCTGGATTCTGGCTGTGTCATGGAAGGGCTCAGAACTTACTGAGGCTTCCCCTTGTCACACCTCTCCTCTCCTGGAGGTGAGTGGGGTAACCTCCTCACCATGCAGGTCTCTGTCTGTCTGCTCCTGACCTGGAAGAGCAGCTTGATTCGGAACCCAGATTTGAGGCCCCCCAAAACCCCAAATGGCCTACCCCAGAGTCTCTCCCCAGCGCTGATGGCTAAGCTGGCTCCTTCCTTCCAGTGTTCTTATCTTAGGGCAGGCGCCTGCCCCAAGACTCACACCATAACCCTGCAGCCTAGCTTCACCTCCATTCATTATTTGTGGCCCCCATCAAAGCAAACTGGCTCTACCTTTAAGTAATGTTGAGATCAGCACACTTATCAGCCATCACCCTGGACTTCCACCTTCTCTCAGATTCTAACCTGCTGCGGTCTCATTCCCTGTGGCTACCAGTTGTCTGTGGAGAACGCTGCCTAGTTTGAAGCCCCTCACTGCCCCCCACTGCTCTTAGGAAGATGGCAAATCCTATTCAGATAGGCCTTCCAGAATTATCCCCACCACAAGCTCAGAGCCCTTTCAGGCAGCAGGACCCCAGCCCCCTCCTTCCTTGGGACCTTTGCACGTGCGTCTCCCTCTGGGAAGAGTGTCCCCATTGCCTCTCTTCACCTGCTTGAGCCTCCTTCCTCAGGTCCTCTCCTACATGTTCTTTCTTCCCTGAGAACCCCTCCTGCCCCACCCCCTTGGCCCCCTTCTGCAGAGCACCCTGTCATGAAACAGTCATCATGCAACAGTACATCTCTCAGGCAGCAACCCGGTCACCTGCAAACATTTCATTGGTCTTATTGTTGTTTGCTCGAGTCAGTCCTCAGGGCTGGTCATGGTGGCTTTGACTGAACACTGCTCTGCTCACCTCTGAAGCTGTGGCTCCAGTGCGGGGCTGGCCCTGGTGGGGCACGCAGGGACCACTTACTGACCAAGGATAGGAGGTGTTTGCTGAGTGGCATCCTGACAGGGAAAGCCCCCACCAGTGAAAAAATGAAAACAAACCTAAGCTTGGATCTGGAGAGGGTTTGTCAAGGGGGGTCTCAGTCCCAAGAGCCCCTGAGCCCCTCCTCTCTCAGGAGGACTATCTTCCACAGAAGGGGCTGCTCTCGCAGTTTTGTGCTTTGACCTGCTGAGGTTTCCCATGGAGGATGGAACATGGTCACG
Source organism: Tragelaphus eurycerus (assembly GCA_935064755.1). Classification (NCBI taxonomy): domain Eukaryota; kingdom Metazoa; phylum Chordata; class Mammalia; order Artiodactyla; family Bovidae; genus Tragelaphus; species Tragelaphus eurycerus. Next base: position 19,120,636 of record CAKXYN010000002.1, on the reverse strand, counting down.
AAAAAGAGTTTTGATGTCCAGAAGGACCATGTTCCCACAAAACAAACCTACTGGCCCTGAGGGCCATTCCCTGAGATGACACTGAGGTGAGGGTCTGGAGCATCCACCCCAAAGTCCCACAGAGCGGCATCAAGTTCAGCTCTGTTAGAATTGTGGACCCCAGGCATGGAAACCCCCCTCGTGTCTTCCTATCAGCAGAGTGAGTCTGCTCGAACCTCTTTCTAAGGCTGTTTGGAAGGCTAGATGAGGCTGTGGGGAAGATGCCCAGCACGCAGGGGTGAGCCTCATCTGGATGCAGAGACAGGAACATCTCGTACGTGGCTCGGTCGGTGGCTTCCCTCAGTGTGTCTGGTCCCTTCACAACCCCAGGAGCAGAAAAGGTGATCTCCATTTGGCAGATGAGGAAGCAGAACCATTAAAGTGGCCATTTTTCTTTTTTAAAATTTGAAGTTATATTGGTCTCCCCTCAAAAAATGCTTAGACTTAATTCTTTCAATTAACCTTGCATACACTTCTGCCACTTATTTTTATTGACGTATAATTCACACACCACAAAACTCACCATTTTGATTTGGGCAATTCAGTGAGTTTTAGTATATTCACAAGGTTGTGCAACCAGCCAGCGCCATGATCTAATATTAGAACTTCTCATCACACCAAAGAGAAGCTGCCACCCACTAGCAGTCACGCCCATTCCCTTCTCCCCAGCCTCTGGCAACCACTAACCTACTTTTGGTGTCTATAAGTGAAGTGAAGTCGCTCAGTTGTGTCCAACTCTTTGCAACTCCAGGCTTTTCTGTCCATGGGATTTTCCAGGCAAGAGTACTAGAGTGGGTTGCTATTTCCTTCTCCAGGGGATCTTCCCGACCCAGGGATCGAACCTGGGTCTCCTGCATTGCAGGCAGATGCTTTACCCTCTGAGCCACCAGGGAAGCCCTGCCATTTTTATGTCTATCAGATCAGATCAGATCAGATCAGTCGCTCAGTCGTGTCCGACTCTTCGCGACCCCATGAACCGCAGCACGCCAGGCCTCCCTGTCCATCACCAGCTCCCAGAGGTCACCCAGACTCACACCCATCAAGTCAGTGATGCCATCCAGCCATCTCATCCTCTGTCGTCCCCTTCTCCTCCTGCCCTCAATCCCTCCCAGCATCAGAGTCTTCTCCAATGAGTCAACTCTCCGCATGAGGTGGCCAAAATACTGGAGTTTCAGCTTTAGCATCATTCCTTCTAAAGAAATTCCAGGATTGATCTCCTTCAGAATGGACTGGTTGGATCTTCTTGCAGTCCAAGGGACTCTCAAGAGTCTTCTCCAACACCACAGTTCAAAAGCATCAATTCTTCAGCGCTCAGCCTTCTTCACAGTCCAGCTCTCACATCCATACATGACCACAGGAAAGACCATAGCCTTGACTAGGCGAACCTTTGTTGGTAAAGTAATGTCTCTGCTTTTGAATATGCTATCTAGGTTGGTCATAACTTTCCTTCCAAGGAGCAAGCGTCTTTTAATTTCATGGCTGCAATCACCATCTGCAGTGATTTTGGAGCCCAGAAAAACAAAGTCTGACACTGTTTCCACTGTTTCCCCATCTATTTCCCATGTAGTGATGGGACCAGATGCCATGATCTTTGTTTTCTGAATGTTGAGCTTTAAGCCAACCTTTTCACTCTCCACTTTCACTTTCATCAAGAGGCTTTTTAGCCCCTCTTCACTTTCTGCCATAAGAGTCGTGTCATCTGCATATCTGAGGTTATTGATATTTCTCCCAGTAATCTTGATTCCAACTTGTGTTTCTTCCAGTCCAGCATTTCTCATGATGTACTCTGCATATAAGTTAAATAAACATGGTGATAATATGCAGCCTTGACGTACTCCTTTTCCTATTTGGAACCAGTCTGTTGTTCCATGACCAGTTCTAACTGTTGCTTCCTGACCTGCATACAGATTTCTTAAGATCTGGCTTATTCTAGACAGTTCACACAAATGGAATTATACACTATCTAATCTCATTTGTCTGGTTTCTTTCACTGAGAATAATGTCTTCAAAATTCAGCCATATTGTAACATTGTATCATGTGTCAGTACTTCATTCTTTTTTTTTTTAATTAAAAATATTTATTTATTTGGCTGCATGGGGTCTTAGTTGCTGCATGTGGGATCTATTTCCCTGACCAGGAATTGAACCCAGTCCCCCTACATTGGAAGCACAAAGTCTTAACCACTGGACCACTAGGGAAGTTCCAGTACTTTATTCTTTTACAGACAAATAATATTCTATTGTTAGCATATACCACATTTTGTGCATCTGTTAGTTGATGGACATTTGGTTGACTATTATGAATAATTGTGCACAAGTTTTTCTGTGGACATAGGTTTTCAGTTCTCCTCGTATGTACCTAGGTGTGGAATTGCTGGGTCAAACAGTAACTCTAAGTTTAACTTTCTTGAGGAATCACTAATGGTTCCAAAGTGACTGCACCAGTTTACATTCCCACCACCAATATGTATAAGGGTTCTAGTTTCTCCTCATCCTTGCCAACATCTGTTATTTTCTTTCTTTTTTTTTTTTTTTTTTTTGCTTAACTTTACAATATTGTATTGCTTTTACAATACATCAAGATGGATCCGCCGCCAGTATACACGTGTTCCCCATCCTGAACCCTCCTCCCTCTCCCCTCCCCACACTATCCCTCCAGGTCGTCCCAGTGCTCCAGCCCCAGGCATTTGTTATCGGGCATCATACCTGGACTGACGACTCATTTCAAATATAATATTATACATATTTCAATGCTATTCTCCCCAATCATCCCACCCTCTCCCGGTCCCAGAGTCCAAAAGTCTGTTCTATACATCAGTGTCTCTTTTGCTGTCTTGTAAATAGGGTTATTTTTACCATCTTTCTAAATGCCATATATATGCGTTAGTATACTGTATTTGTGTTTTTGTTTCTGGCTTACTTCACTCTGTATAATAGGCTCCAGTTCCATCCACCTCCTTAGAACTGATTCAAATGTATTCTTTTTAATGGCTGAGTAATACTCCATTGTGTATATGTACCACAGCTTGCTTATCCATTCATCTGCGGATGGACATCTAGGTTGCTTCCAAGTCCTGGCTATTGTAAACAGTGCTGCTATGAACATTGGGGTACACGTGTCTCTTTCAATTCTGGTTTTCTCAGTGTGTATGCCCAGCAGTGGGATTGCTGGATCATAAGGCAGTTCTATTCCCAGTTTTTTGAGGAATCTCCATACTGTTCTCCATAGTGGCTGTACTAGTTTGCATTCCCACCAACAGTGCAAGAGGGTTCCCTTCTCTCCGCACCCTCTCCAGCGTTTATTGCTTGTGGACTTTTGGATAGCAGCCATTCTGATTGGCGTGAAATGGTACCTCATAGTGGTTTTGATTTGCATTTCTCTGATAATGAGTGATGTTGAGCATCTTTTCATGTGTTTGTTAGCCATCTGTATGTCTTCTTTGGAGAAATGTCTATTTAGTTCTTTGGTCCATTTTTTGATTGGGTCATTTATTTTTCTGGAATTGAGCTGTAGAAGTTGCTTGTATATTTTTGAGATTAGTTGTTTGTCAGTTGCTTCATTTGCTATTATTTTCTCCCATTCTGAAGGCTGTCTTTTCACCTTGCTTATGTTATTTTCTTTCTTTCTTTCTTTCTTTTTTACAAAGCAGCTCAGACACTACTTGAGAATTTTTCTTTTTTAATATTTATTTATTTATTTGGCTGTGCTGGTTCTTAGTTGCTGCATGTGAGATCTAGTTCCTTGATCAGGGATCAAACCTGGGTCCCCTGAATTGGGAGCTCAGAATCTTAGCCACTGGGCCATTAGGGAAGTCCCAGAATTTTTTTTTTTTTTTGAATATTTATCTATTTGATTTTTGGTGTCTAGATCTTGCTGCTCACGGGCTTTCTCTAGTTGTGCTGAGCAGGAGCTACTCCAGTTGCAGTGCTTGGGCCTCTCATTGCTGTGGCTTCTCTTATGGAGCAGAGGCTCCAGGCACACAGGCTTCAGCAGCTGTGGTGTGTGGCTCAGAAGTTGCAGCTCACAGGCTTCAGAGTGCAGACTCATTAGTTGTGGCACATGGGCTCAGTTGCCCCACAGCATGTGGGATCTTCCCAGACCAGTGATCAAACCCAGGGCAGTGTCCCTTGCATTGCAAGGCAGATTCTTAACCACTGGACCACCAGAGAAACCCCAACATTTGTTATTTTCTGTTTTTTTTTTTTTTTAAACAGCCATCATGAAGAGTATGAGATGGTGTCTCACTGAGGTTTTGATTTGCATTTCCCTCATGACTGATAATATCAGGCAACTTTCATGTGCTTATGGCCACTCATGTACTTTGTTTGCAGAAATGTTTGTTCAAGTTCTTGGTCCTTTTTTTTTTTTTTGGCTGTACTACATAACATATAGGATTGGTTCCCCGAACAGGGATCAAACCAGTACCACCTGCAGTAGAAGAGTGCAGTGTTAACTACTGGTCTACCAGGGAAGTTCCTTTTGCCTATTTTTAAACTGAGTTATTTGTCTTTGATTATTGAGTTGTAGAAGTTCTTTATATGTTCCAGATACTTTGCTACTTTTTAAAAATTAATTAATTGGTCCTTGTTGCTGCATGCAGACTTTCTCTAGTTACTGTTCATTGTGGTGCACAGGTTTCTCATTGTGGTGGCTTCTCTTGTTGCAGAGCATGGGCTCTAGCGCACACAGACTTCAGTAGTGGCAGCACACAGGCTCAGTAGTTGTGGGACATGGGCTTAGTTGTTCCTTGGCATGTGGAATCTTCCCAGACCAGGGATCAAACCCGTGCCCCCTGCATTGGCAGACAGACTCTTATCCACTGTACCACCAGGGAAGTCCCTCTGCCACTTTTTAAATATTTATAAGGTTTCATTGTTTTATATTAATGAGTAATGAGTTTATGTGCTCAGTTGTGTCCGACTCTTTGCAACCTCATGGACTGTAGCCCACCATGCTCTTCTGCCTATGGAATTTTCCAGGCAAGAATACTGCAGTGGGTTGTCATTTCCTTCTCCAGGGGACCTTCCTGACCCAAGGATCGAATCCATGTCTCCTGTGTCTCCTGCATTTGCAGGCAGATTCTTTACCCGCTGAGCCACTGGGGAAGCCCCTGTTTTATATTGTGCATAGGCTAAAACCAGAGTTACACTGATTATTGGGAGGGAGCACATCAACAAATGTGTGTCTGAAGTACTAGGAGAGACCCACTTCTCAGCCCAGTCTGATTCAATGAACCTCATCCTGATTCTAAGTGAACGCCTAACCTGAGTGTTTCCCTAATGGCTTGTGAGCTGGTGTCCTGACTCAAGAGTCTGCAGGGAGAGGTGGACTCACGTGAGCACCATTTATCTCAGAAAGGTGTGTGCTGTGAGATGATGTGTGGGCTATTGACCCTTCCTTAGTGGTCACCGCAGTGCTCCTCCAAGCCAGGAGCAGCTGGGTCTGGCCCCTATTCACCAAGACCCCTTGCCAGCCGTGTGGAGTGGAAAACCAGAGCTCTGTCCAGACAGCAGGTCACATAGGTGTGTGTGGTCCTGCAGGTGAGCATGGGTGATGGGTGATCTTACCACCCCCTGCTGAACCCCAGAAGGGATGAAGTTTTGCCCACACCAGTAAGTATGCTCAGCCCCCATGCTTGAGAATGCAGCAGTATCTTCTAGAAGCTCTGTTTTGATCCCAGGTAGGATGGTTGGCATTCCTAGGTCTGCCATCCCTTTTCTGAGAGTCTTCCAGCCACTGCAGGCACCCCCACTGCCGGGGTCCAGCCCCGGTGGATCCAGGGATTTCGAAGGGGAGACGGCATAGGCGATCAGGAAACAACAGCTTATTAAAATATTAATTAAAGATATAAAGGGTGATGAAAATGAAGATAGCTCAGTGAGGAAATTCAGTGAAGATAAGCGGATGAAATAAGGATAGCTCAGTGAGAACATTTTGTGGAGAGAGAAGCCTGAATAATTCAGCCAGAAGGTAAGAGAAAGAACGACATGGGGAGACCAAGCTTCGGTGAACAAGACCCCACACTTTATTTTTCAAAGTAGTTTTTATACCTTAAGTTATGCATAGAGGATAATGGGGGAAGGGGTAGAGTCATGCAGTAAGCCAGGCTTTCTTCCTGCAAACTTATCATATGCAAAGTTTAGGTGATTAGTCAGGCACCACACTCCAAAAGCATTGGAGTTGCATTTCTATAGGGCAAAGGTGTGGTGGGTTATAACAAGAGAAAGAATTAACTCAAGGGTCCAAGGTTACAAACATTAAAGCTACCACTTACATTTCTATAAACCAATTATATCAATCAATACACTGCCAAGGACACAGTAGGTAAGGGACATGGAGACTTAGCAGCAAACATTGGCCCAACAAGTGAAAAACCCTTCACCAATACAATTTCTAATCAGCCCACTAATAGTTTTCTAACTTCTCTAAAGAACCTGTTTTTAGAAGCACATGTGGCCGGACAAGCCTGTCAGGTGGGGTAGAGGACTTCCAAAGGAGTTTGTAGGTAGAAACACTGTCACACCCAGGAATTGTTAACTGGAGCTGTAAGTTAACTCTTTTTTCAGAGAGAGGTAGTGGGAGACAGCCCCCCGTAAAGTCAGAGGTATAGGCGAGAGCACAAAACAGAAAGTAGGCAGACTCCGGTTTTTGGGGGTAGATGCTCGAGAATTTCCAGGGGGCTCCTGAGGCTCGATTTCGCATTTGCGTATTGCCAAGCCTCCTTCCTCATGACCTTTGTCATGGGCGGAGCGCTGATCCAAGCCGGCTCCCCACACCCCACAGCTTCTCTCCCAGGAGCCCAGGCAAGGCCTTGGGCCAGTGAGATGAATTAGGAACAGTATGAGAGGGTAGAGCCAGAGCCGGGGGGTGGGGGGGTCCACATTTGAAATGACAGAATAATATGTGCTGTCTATGTGTCCCCTGTGTAGAAAAAGATGGGAGGAGACACCAAAATGTTAAGGGTGCTTGTGTCTGGCTGTTGGAATTACAGGTGATTTCTAGCCTATTTTTGAAGGTGCTTTTCATTTTTCTCCAGATTTCTACAACAAATATCAACAACCTGAGCTGGCCTGACTGGCAGGGCACTGGGCAGGCTGCTATGAGACCATGAAGCCAGTGTTATCAACCCCCTGACACCTTCCCTGAGAGCCTTGCACAGATGCCCAGCATTTCAGCACGGGGTCTTGATGGAGGCAGCCCAGAGATGAGATGCAGGATGGGGTGAGGGCAGCTCCCTATGCCCCCTACCCACCCCACTGCCTGGTTTGCCAGAGCTGTGCCCTGTTCTCTCCTCCCCCAAGGTTAGTTGGCAGATTATGCTTTTTACTTTTGCTTGGGGGAAAAATACCCTTCTGGCCTGCAAAAGGACAGAATATTCCAGAAATCAAATCTGAACGAGCCGACCATCTGTTCTGTTTAAATCTTCACTGAGCTGAGCAAACAGGAGAACGATGCTGCAGGTGGAGAAAGGGCATGATGCAAAGGTCCCCATCACAGCGCTGTGCAGTCATGGCCCCAAACCCACTTTCCCCATGCCACCCATCATTCTGCCCTCAGTTTACCAGGGTCAAAAACATGCCACCAAGCAGTCCATACATTTCCCAAGTGAAGAAAGCAGGACAGAAACTCCCCACTCTCCTGCTCTCGCCCTGCAGTCAGGCAGGCTGGATTCCTCCCCAAAGCAGCATGGGCCACATCAGCTGGCTGTCATGACCCCATGTGGAACCGAGGGGACCAGAGAGCTGAAAGAGGCTTGGTCTGAATGGCAGGCTGGACGTGAAGGTGAGAGGCCAGGGCAAGGGGCAGCTCAGGGATCTGAAAACCCCACGAGTGTCGGGATTGAAGCTAGTGACGGGCAACACAGGCTGGAAGGGACAGGAGAGAGGATGATGGAGTTAGAGGCCAGAGTGGAGCGGAGGCCTGGGGACACAAGGCCGTCAGGGTGATTCAGGTCTTGTCTGGAAATAAGTGAGTGTTCATAGGAGAAGCATGGTCTTTCCAGAGTCTTGGAAGAGTTTCAGCAACAAGAATCTGGTACTGGCAGCCTGTCTGACGGGTGTCTGATTCAGCCCCCAGGATGCATCACTCAAGCCTCAGTGCTCACAGGGCTACACCCAAGGGAGAGAGGGTGTGCCCACCCTGAGGCCTTTAGTCAAGGAGAAAATCTTTCCCAGGAACCCCTGGCCAGGGACTGGGCTCGTGCCATTGCCCTAGCCTCTTGTTGGCTGGGAAGACGGCAAGACCTTGACTGGGGTGCAAATACCTAAAGACCAACCAGAAGAGGAGGTCAGAAGTGTGTGTTCAGAGCTGCCTGTACTGAGGAAGTCGCCCTCATCACTTGGTCTGGCAGAGACTCATGGGCCAGCAGGGGAGTAGGCAAGCTTCCTGGGGGAGAAAAGGGTGCAGGTGTGCCCCGCTGAGGTAGCTAGAGGCACCGTCACTTGAAGGGGGCATCTCATGTGCTTGGTTTGGGGGAGGGCGCACGTGCTTGGCTTTCTCTGCTTGGTCCTGAGTTGAAAGTAGGGACAGAAATTGGGGAAGCTGTCAGTTACTGACAAAGTGCCGGCCATTTGGGGCCAATCATTACAGGGGTTATTGTTTAGCTTCCTGGGTTGTCCTTAGAGACAGTAGGCTGGCTTCCTTCAAGTCTGACTTAATAGCAGCCGACTTCCTGGGCTGGCTGCTGTAGAGAAGGGGTTGGTTCCCTGGGCTGACCGCTGTGGCTTGTGGGTCAGAGGTCTGTTTTTATAAATAGCCTGGCCATTGTCTGTATATTCAGTCTCTCATTGGCTGGGGCTAATCAGCATCTCCTCAGCTGTGGGGACCCTTGCCTCAAGTTCAAGGGACATCTGAATACAAAAATCAAAACAGTGGGGCAGCGGCCACATAGAGCAGTCTTCTAAAAAACACTTTTTAGCAATGGTCTTGTGAACGGTAGCCAGGACTACTCCAATCACTAGTAAATGGGTGACCCCACTGAAAAATGGAACCCAGTAAATTAATAGGCCAGCGATTTGATTTATACATTTACCTGTTAGATTTTTATTCGTATGAATCAGTCCCCAAAACTCAGGTCAGCTCTGTGTGCACTCTAGCAGGGGTCCCAGAGAAAGATCACACAAGGATCTGGTAATGGGATCAGGGTATCAGACAGGGAACCTTCCTGGAAGGGGCACCAGTCTCTCTGAAAAACATGTGGCTTCTACTTAGAATTTCAACATTTACAGCAGGTTAGGGGAAGGCAATGGCACCCCACCCCAGTACTTTTGCCTGGAAAATCCCATGGATGGAGGAGCCTGGTAGGCTCCAGTCCATGGGGTCGCTAAGAGTCGGACACGACTGAGCGACTTCACTTTCACTTTTCACTTTCATGCATTGGAGAAGGAAATGGCAACCCACTCCAGTATTCTTGCCTGGAGAATCCCAGGGACGGGGGAGCCTGGTGAGCTTCCGTCTATGGGGTCGCACAGAGTCGGACACGACTGAAGTGACTTAGCAGTAGCAGTAGCAGTAGGGAGAAATGTGCCTATCAGTATGGTTCTTTTCATCTCATGACATAGTGGAATATAAACATAGTGACAGAGATTTGAGTTGGATTATTTATTCAAATCAAAATTGAGAGTAAAAGAATTAAGTTTCCTGTTGGAGTAGTATTAGGTTTAAGGATAAATTTAGTAATAGAGGTGGCACTGGGCTTGGGGTTAACTTTAGGGTTGGAGTTTGTTTTAGCTGTAGTTCTACTGGAACAGGGCCCACATGTATTTATTTATAACATTATTAACCCTCGGGCTTCCCTGGTGGCTCAGATGGTAAAGAATCTGCCTGCAATGCAGGAGGCATGGGTTCGATCCCTGGGTCAGGAAGATTCCCTGAAGGTGAATGGCATGGCAATCCACTGTAGAATTCTTGCCTGGAGAATTCCATGGACAGAGGAGACTGGTGGGCTACAATTTCAGGGGTTGCAAAGACTAACACTTTAACTTTTATTAACCTTCACTACATCTGTAAAGGCCCATCTCTAAATAAAGCCACAGTGGAAGTTGGCACTTCAACATGTGGGTTTGGGGGACACACATTCAGCCTTACTTCATCTCAGGATTTAGAATGGTTGGCTGCTTAGGGTTAGGGGTAGGGGTAGGCTGTGGTCACTACTAGAGGTAATGTTAGACTCACGCAAGAGCAAGGAAGCTACTGTTAGGATTAAGGTAATTTTAGGGGTGGAGTGCCTGTTAAGGCCAGGGATTAGAGAGAGCTTTAGGATTAGGACTCGGTTTGAGGGAAGGTTATGTTTCTCTTTCTTCGGCTGCCCTAGGTCTTGGTTGCAGAGTGAGTGTTTTCCCTACTTGTGGCGCATGGGCTTAGTGGCCAGGCAGCGTGTGGGACCTCAGTTCTGACCAGGGATAGTACTCATGTGCCCTCATTGAAAAGGGAAGTCCCGGGAAGGCAACGTTTCATCTACTGTGAGTGGTAGGTTCCAAGTTTGAATTAGGGTTAGGTTCAGGTCAGAGTTAAATTAGGCTGGAATCAGGGTCAGGGTTATAGATTTATGATTAGGGGTAGGAATGAAATTTCGGGGAAGGCAATGGCACCCCACCCCAGTACTTTTGCCTGGAAAATCCCATGGACGGAGGAGCCTGGTAGGCTCCAGTCCATGGGGTTGCTAAGAGTCGGACACGACTGAGCGACTTCACTTTCGCTTTTCACTTTCATACGTTGGAGAGGGAAATGGCAACCCACTCCAGTGTTCTTGCCTGGAGAATCCCAGGGACAGGGAAGCCTGGTGGGCTTCTGTCTGTGGGGTCGCACAGAGTCAGACACGACTGAAGCGACTTAGCAACAGCAGCAGGAACGAAATTTAGAGTTAATGACAGCCTTAACTTTTGGGTTAATGTTAGCTACATTAGGTATAGGGTTAGTGTTAGTGCTAGGGTGGTAAAAGTTTAGGGTTAAAGTTTGGTTCAGCATTAGGGTTACGTTTAAGGTTGCTTTCCTTGTGGCTCAGCTGGTAAAGAATCAGCCTGCAGTATGGGAGACCTGGGTTCAATCCTTTGGGTTGGGAAGAAACCCTGGAGAAGGGAAAGGCTACCCACTCCAGTATTCTGGCCTAGAGAATTCCACAGACTGTATAATCCATGGGGTAGCCAAGAGTCGGACACGATTGAGTGACTTTCACTTTCATTTTCAGGTTAGGGCTAGGGTTAGAATTAAGGTTAGGACATCCTTGGTCGTAAAGTGGATAAGAATCTGCCTGCTAATGCAAGGGACACAGGTTTGATCCCCAGTCTGGGAAAATTCCATATGCCATGGAGCAGCTAAGCCTGTGCGCCACAGCTACTGAGCCCGCATGATGAAACTACTGAAGCCCGTGTGCCTAGGGCTTGCGCTCTGCAACAAGAGATGCCCTGAGCACCACAATGAAGAGTAGCCCCTGCTTGCCATAGGTAGACAAAGCCAGTGCACAGAAGCAAAGACCCAGCACTGCTAAAATAAATAAATAAATAAAAATTTTTAAAAAATAACAAAATGTACCTTTAAAAAAATTAAGGTTAGATTTAGGGTTAAATTGAGTTTTAGTGTTAAAGGTTGGATTAAAATTAAGGTTAGTTTAGGATTAAGACTGTGTTTAGAAATGCAATGATAAATCTTAACTGAGACAATGTAAGAATTCACTGTGGTGAGAGGATATAAGATTAACACAGAGACATGCAGAATAGCCTTCACATACACAAATCACAAATAGCCTTCATATACAGTGGTAGAGCAAATGATATGCAATATCACAAAAGAGAATAAACTACTTAGGAAGAAACTTGAAAAGGAATGTATAAAGCCTGTACAAGGGAAACATTAAAGTATTCCTGTAAGACACAAGCCTAGATGTGAATAAACGGAAGATATGTATTTCTTATTCTTAGATAGAACGTCAATATTATTATGATGTCAGTTTCCCAAAGTTAATTTATCAATTCAACACAATTCCCATAAAAACACCAAGATCTTTTGTGAACATAGATGAGTTGATATGAAAGTTCATAGGGAAAAATTACCAGGATACAATAGCCAGGAAATCACAAGCCAAATCCCTACCAAACACTGAAACATGTGAAACCAAGCACAGAAAACAAAACTTAAATAGTAAGCAGGCAGTAAAAGTCATTATCTCCCTGAATTCAAAGGGAATGCCTATATAGTTCTCCCACATGGTGGGTTTGGCTTTGACCTGGGGTTATTAATAAAATGTACACATTTCTTACACTATTGAGTAACTTTCAATTGTCAATGCAGTTGAATTTTGATCAACTATCTGTCTTGTATCTATGGAGAGGCTTGTCATATATTATTTGAATTATATTGACTATATTAATTATATTACTATATTTCAAATTCATCTGGAAGGCATGAATATATGAAAATAACCAGAAAAGTACAAAGTTAGAAGATAAATTAGGAGGACACACTCTACAAATTTTAACATATTGGTACTAATTTTGAGGCTCCTTGACACCAGGACAAATATAAAGAACAGACCAATGAAATGAATTAGGAATTCCAAAAGCAGAATTCTATTATAAAGATAAGAAATATGACAAATACAGCTACAAAGAATTGCTGCTTTCTTAATAAATGTTTTGAGGATAAAACTGCTAGGTGTCTGGAACACGGTTTCTATTGCACTACATGTTTTGTTGTTCCATCGCTAAGTCATGTCTGACTGTCTGCAACCCCATGAACTGCAGCGCACCAGGCTCCTCTGGCCTCCCCTATCTCCCAGCTGCTGCTACTGCTGCTAAGTCGCTGCAGTCGTGCCCGACTCTGTGCGACCCCATAGACGGAAGCCCACCAGGCTCCCCCGTCCCTGGGATTCTCCAGGCAAGAATACTGGAGCGGGTTGCCATTTCCTTCTCCAATGCATGAAAATGAAAAGTGAAAGTGAAGTCGCTCAGTCGTGTCCGACTCTTAGCGACCCCATGGACTGCAGCCCACCAGGATCCTCCGTCCATGGGATTCTCCAGGCAAAAGTACTGGGGACTATCTCCCAGAGTTTGCTCAAATTCTTGTCCATTGCGTTGGTGATACTATCTAGCCATCTCATCCTCTGCCATCTCCTTCTCCTTTTGCCTTCAATCTTTCCCAGCACCAGAGTCTTTTCCAGTAAGTTGGCTCTTCGAATCAGGTGGCCAAAGTATTGGAGCTTCAGCTTCAGTATCAGTCCTTCCAATGAATATTCAGGGTTGATTTCCTTTAGGATTGACTGGTTTGATCTCCTTACAGTCCAAGTGACCCTCAGGAGTCTTCTCCAACACCACAACTTCGAAAGCATCAATTCTTCAGTGCTCAGCATTTTTTATGGTTCAGCTCTAACATCTGTGTATAACTACTGAAAAAGCATAGCTTCGACTATATGGACCTTTGTCAGCAAAGTGATGTCTCTGCTTCTTAATATGCTGTCTTGGTTTACCATTGCTTTCTAAAATAAATATAGGTTGAGTAAAGTTTTAAATATAAAAGAAAACCATTAATCAGATCAGATCAGATCAGTCACTCAGTCGTGTTCGACTCTTTGTGACCCCATGAACTGCAGCATGCCAGGCCTCCCTGTCCATCACCAACTCCCAGAGGTCACTCAGACTCACATCCATTGAGTCAGTGATGCCATCCAGCCATCTCATCCTCTGTCGTCCCCTTCTCCTTCTGCCCTCAATCCCTCCCAGCATCAGAGTCTTCTCCAATGAGTCAACTCTTCGCATGAGGTGGCCAAAATACTGGAGTTTCAGCTTTAGCATCGACCCAGATAATCATGATGGTGTGATCACTGACCTAGAGCCAGACATCCTGGAATGTGAAGTCAAATGGGCCTTAGAAAGCATCACTATGAACAAAACCATTAATAATATATATCAAATTGTATATTATCTTGGCAGTGGGAAATCTTTTTAAACATAAGAGTAAAACATAAAATATTAAAAAAAATAAAGGCATTAAATACAGAAAAATGTATGTGTGTGTATATATACACATATATATGTGTTGCATATATGTATATATAACTGTGTAAAAAGCAATGGAGAAGGCAATGGCGCTCCACTCCAGTACGCTTCCTGGAAAATCCCATGGACAGGGGAGCCTGGTAGGCTGCAGTCCATGGGGTCGCTAAGAGTCAGACACGACTGAGCGACTTCACTTTCACTTTTCACATTCATGCATTGGAGAAGGAAATGGCAACCCACTCCAGTGTTCTTGCCTGGAGAATCCCAGGGATGGGGGAGCCTGGTGGGCTGACATCTATGGGGTCACACACAGTCGGACTTGACTGAAGCAACTTAGCAGCAGCAGCAGCATGTAAAAGCAAAATTCTCTAATCCACAAAAAAAACCCCAAATTAAATTAATGAGATGATGAAATTAAAAATCATAGCATATATGTAAAGTTTTTATATTCATATATACTGTCCTTTTCACAGCTGTTTGTAAGGCCTCCCCAGACAGCCATTTTGCTTTTTTGCATTTCTTTTCCATGGGGATGGTCTTGATCCCTGTCTCCTGTACAATGTCACGAACCTCTGTCCAGAGTTCATCAGGCACTCTGTCTATCAGATCTAGTCCCTTAAATCTATTTCTCACTTCCACTGTGTAATCATAAGGGATTTGATTTAGGTCATACCTGAATGGTCTAGTGATTTTCCCCACTTTCTTCAATTTAAGTCTGAATTTGGCAATAAGGAGTTCATGATCTGAGCCATAGTCAGCTCCTGGTCTTGTTTTTGCTGACTGTATAGAGCTTCTCCATCTTTGGCTGCAAAGAATATAATCAGTCAGATTTTGGTTTTGGCCATCTGGTGATGTCCATGTGTAGAGTCTTCTCTTGTGCTGTTGGAAGAGAGTGTTTGTTATGACCAGTGCATTCTCTTGGCAAAACCCTATTAGCCTTTGCCCTGCTTCATTCCGTACTCCAAGGCCAAATTTGCCTGCTACTCCAGGTGTTTCTTGACTTCCTACTTGCATTCCAGTCCCCTATAATGAAAAGGACATCTTTTTTGGGTGTTAGTTCTAAAAGTCTTGTAGGTCTTCATAGAACCATTCAACTTCAGCTTCTTCAGCATTACTGGTTGGGGCATAGGCTTGGATTACTGTGATATTGAATGGTTTGCCTTGGAAACGAACAGAGATCATTCTGTCTTTTTTGAGACTGCATCCATTTTGGACTCTTTTGTTGACCATGATGGCTACTCAATTTCTTCTAAGGGATTCCTGCCCACAGTAGTAGATATAATGGTCATCTGAGTTAAATTCACCCATTCCAGTCCATTTGAGTTCGCTGATTCCTAGAATGTCGATGTTCACTCTTACCATCTCCTGTTGGACCACTTCCAATTTGCCTTGATTCATGGACCTGACATTCCAGGTTCCTATGCAATATTGCTCTTTACAGCATCGGACCTTGCTTCTATCACCAGTCACATCCACAACTGGGTGTTGTTTTTGCTTTGGCTCCATCCCTTCATTCTTTCAGGAGCTATTTCTCCACTGATCTCCAGTAGCATATTGGGTACCTACTGGCCCGGGAGTTCCCCTTTCAGTATCCTATCATTTTGCCTTTTCATACTGTTCATGAAGTTCTCAAGGGAAGAATACTGAAGTGGTTTGCCATTCCCTTCTCCAGTGGACCACATTCTGTCAGACCTCTCCACCATGACCATCCCGTCTTGGGCAGTCCCACACGGCATGGCTTAGTTTCATTGAGTTAGACAAGGCTATGGTCCGTGTGATCAGATTGGCTAGTTTTCTGTGATTATGGTGTGAAAAGAAGAGACGTGAAAAACAAAGGAGAAAAGGAAAGATATAAGCATCTGAATGCAGAGTTCCAAAGAATAGCAAGGAGAGATAAGAAAGCCTTCCTCAGCGATCAATGCAAAGAAATAGAGGAAAACGACAGAATGGGAAAGACTAGAGATCTCTTCAAGAAAATTAGAGATACCAAGGGAACAGTTCATGCAAAGATGGGCTTGATAAAGGACAGAGATTGTATGAACCTAACAGAACCAGAAGATATTAAGAAGAGGTGGCAAGAGTATACAGAAGAACTGTACAAAGAAGAGCTTCAGATAATCACGATGGTGTGATCACTCACCTAGAGCCAGACATCCTGGAATGTGAAGTCAAGTGGGCCTTAGAAAGCATCACTACGAACAAAGCTAGTGGAGGTGATGGAATTCCAGTTGAGCTATTTCAAATCCTGAAAGATGATGCTGTGAAAGTGCTGCACTCAATATGCCAGCAAATTTGGAAAACTCAGCAGTGGCCACAGGACTGGAAAAGGTCAGTTTTCATTCCAATCCCAAAGAAAGGCAATGCCAAAGAATGCTCAAACTACCTCACAATTGCACTCATCTCACACGCTAGTAAAGTAATGCTTAAAATTCTCCAAGCCAGGCTTCAGCAGTACATGAACTGTGAACTTCCAGATGTTCAAGCTGGTTTTAGAAAAGGCAGAGGAACCAGAGACCAAATTGCCAACATCTGCTGGATCATTGAAAAAGCAAGAGAGTTCCAGAAAATCATCTATTTCTGCTTTATTGACTATGCCAAAGCCTTTGACTGTGTGGATCACAATAAACTGTGGAAACTTCTGAAAGAGAAGGGAATACCAGACCACCTGACCTGCCTCTTGAGAAACTCTATATGAAGGTCAGGAAGCAACAGTTAGAACTGGACATGGAACAACAGACTGGTTCCAAATAGGAAAAGGAATACGTCAAGGCTGTATATTGTCACCCTGCTTATTTAACTTATATGCAGAGTACATCATGAGAAACACTGGACTGGAAGAAGCACAAGCTGGAATCAAGTTTGCTGGGAGAAATATCAATAACCTCAGATATGCAGATGACACCACCCTTATGGCAGAAAGTGAAGAGGAACTAAAAAGCCTCTTGATGAAGGTGAAAGAGGAGAGTAAAAAAGTTGGCTTAAAGCTCAACGTTCAGAAAACAAAGATCATGGCATCTGGTCCCATCACTTTATGGCAAATAGATGGGGAAACAGTGGAAACAGTGTCAGACTTTATTTTGGGGGCTCCAAAATCACTGCAGATGGTGACTGCAGCCATGAAATTAAAAGACACTTACTCCTTGGAAGGAAAGTTATGACCAACCTATATAGTATATTGAAAAGCAGAGATATTACTTTGCCAACAAAGGTCCATCTAGTCAAGGCTATGGTTTTTCCAGTGGTCATGTATGGATGTGAGAGTTGGACTGTGAGAAAGGTGAGTTCCAAAGAATTGATGCTTTTGAACTATGGTGTTGGAGAAGACTCTTGAGAGTTCCTTGGACTGCAAGGAGATCCAACCAGTCCATCCTAAAGGAGATCAGTCCTGGGTGTTCATTGGAAGGACTGATGCTGAAGCTGAAACTCCAATACTTTGGCCACCTCACGCGAAGAGTTGACTCATTGGAGAAGACTCTGATGCTGGGAGGGATTGGGGGCAGGAGGAGAAGGGGACGACAGAGGATGAGATGGCTGGATGGCATCACTGACTCGATGGACGTGAGTTTGAGTGAACTCCGGGAGTTAGTGATAGACAGGGAGGCCTGGCGTGCTGTGATTCATGGGGTCGCAAAGAGTCGGACACAACTGAGTGACTGAACTGAACTGAACTGATACTGTCCTTACAAATCACTTGTAATAGTGCCAGACTTCTGGAAAACTAAAAAAAGTACACATATACGACTTGCACAGAGAAGAAATACAAATGGTCTATAAATTCATGAAAAAATATTAAATGTTGAATGTAATAAGACACGAGAATGAAAACATGAGACCAATTTTCACTTTCACATGGCTTATGACAAGCAGAGATGCATCTTAAAAAGTAGTCTAGGGAAACAACATTCATTTCAAAACTGACACAGCAGAAATATCAAGTCAGTATTGTATTTAAACTTGAGACCTTGGAAAAGTTTTAAATGTTCAAAAATGACTTCAGTAAACTGTGGTTGAGCACAGAAAGGAACATAATGCTACCATTAAGACTGTTGAAATAATATTTAATGACATGGGAAGATGTTAACCTAAGCAAAATGAAATAAGTAAGTATAGAATAATTATAGCTTACAGTTTTGCAAATTATACGGTTGTGTGTTAAAGAGGCAGGACAGGAAAGAGATCTTACTGCTAAAGGTGCTGTCTTTTGTATGACCTCATTGTGTCTTTATTTCCTTTTACTCAGCCCTATCCTCTGAAGTTTATGCTCTGAACAAATTTTATGTGGCAGTAAGAAAAAAAGATATTTTGAGCCCAGATCACACCCGTGACAAGGAACTGTGCCAGTGAGCCTGGGGATGTGGGTCTGGAATGCAGCCTTCCCTAGCATATTTCTCTCCTTCCCTAGCATATTTCCCTCCACCCCTGAGCAGAGTAGGGTGGGCAGCAGGGATCAGAGGACAGTGATGGGATTCTTAGGGTTTAGGGACTGAGCCTACCCTTTCTCCTGGGAACTGATTACAGCTGCCTCCATCTCCTCTCAGCATTGCACTATAGGCATGGCTCTAAGGACCACGTGACATCCACAGACCCAAGGTCTGCAGTTCCCTGCCTCCTCAGCTTTCCCGGGTCCCAGAGCCTCGTGGGGCACCTGCAGATATGGGGCTGCAGCTCATGTGGACACCGAGAAGAAAGAAGGCAACCGAAGCCCCTTAGAGAGCCGCCCCGCTTTCAGTGCCTGACGCAGCTCAGTGAGAAAAAGAATCGATGGGCCATTGAGTGAGTGGTTCAGTGGGCTCTCTACTCTTGACCCTGGCATCCTGCCTCCCTAGTAGCAGAAAGCCCATCCTCACTGGAATAGCGGGGTTAGTACGTTTTAAAACATCGTCACTTAGCAAAGTAGAAAACTGGTAGTCACATTTGGGGAGCTTTTGCTCATCCGTGAAATCCCAGGCAATCGATGGTCTAGGGACAACGCTATCCAACAGAAAGAAATAGGATTCAGCCTACATATGGAATGTTAAGCTATCTAGCAGCCACGCTGCATTTTAATCATATTTTATTCAACACAATTTATTGAAAATATTATCATTTCAACCTGGAACCAATATAAAATTATTTAATACCACATTTAACTTTGGTGGTATTGTCTTTGATGTCCAGTGTGTGTTTTCCACTGGCTGCACATCTCAGTTTGGACTCGCCGGATTCCAAGTGTTCATAGCCTTGTGGCTGCCGGGGGAGAACACAACTGGAGAGCTCTGCTAAGTCGCTTCAGTCGTGTCCAGCTCTGTGCAACCCCATAGACGGCAGCCCACCAGGCTCCCCCGCCCCTGGGATTCTCCAGGCAAAAACATTGGAGTGGGTTGCCCTTTCCTTCTCCAATGCATGAAAGTGAAAAGTGAAAGTGGAGTCGCTGAGTCGTCTCCGACTCTTAGCAACCCCATGGACCGCAGCCTACCAGGCTCCTCCATCCATGGGATTTTCCAGGCAAGAGGACTGGAGTGGGGAGAGCTCTGGAGGCCCGCAAACCATTAAGGACCAACCAGTGAACGGACCAAGGAACCCAGAGCAAGGCCAAGTCGCCAGAGCTCTTGCCCAGAAGAGGAGCGCCGCGCGCGGTGCAGTCGATGACCAGCAGGGGGCGCGGGCGCTCTGCGGCCGCCGGATTTCTTATGTTTCTGCTCAATCCTTTCTGGTCCCTGATGGGGGGCTCTTTTGCAAAAACCCTGGTAGCATCGTCACCCAAGAAGAACACCCAGACATTTGGAGGTAGTCTGCGCCCTCTCCACTCCCCTTCTAAAAGTTGAGGACCTTTCCAGAAGGCCACACTCAGCAAGTGGTGGGTAAATATTCATAATCTAACAGAAGGCCTGAGTGTTCGTTGGAAGGACTGATGTTGAAGCTGAAACTCCAATACTTTGGCCACCTCATGCGAATGGGCTTACTTATTTTAAAAGACCCTGATGCTGGGAAAGATTGAAGGAAGGAGGAGAAGGGGACGACAGAGGATGAGATGGGGATGGCATTACCGACTCAATGGACATGAGTTTGAGTAAAACTCCAGAAGCTGGTGATGGACAGGGAGGCCTGGCGTGCTGCAGTCCATGCGGTCACAAAAGAGTCGGACACGACTGAGTGACTGAGCTGAACTGACTGAACAGAAGGCCATGCTCAGTGGGAGGCCAAATGGGATGAATGAATGATTGTCATCCAAGGCTCTAGTGGGATGAATGAAAGATTTGGGTGGCTACTCTTTATTCCACATCTGCCATGTTAAGCTCAATGTCAATATTTGAATACAAGGGCAGAACTGGCTGTAAGGCAAAACTCAAGACACTTATTCTGACATTTCCAAAGCACTTAACACACAACTCAACTGATCATCTCAACTAACTTCAAAGTTAATGCCCTCATTTCTCAGCTGAGGGAAATGGGGAATCTATCTTCCTGGGGACCCTGGGGAGACAGGAAAGGAAATGAGCTACCCCCATAGAGAGTAGCCACCCCTGAACAAGACCACTACTTCGCCCATTCAGTCAATCCTTTAGCAAATATTTATTAAGAAGCTACTGTGTGTCAAACATTGTGCTCTGGAGCAGGATTGTCAAGAAGAAGAGCAGAGCCCTGCCTTGGAAGATCAGCAGTACCTGGAGGACAGAGGCCAGCCAGGCCATAGGGGTTAAATCCAATCAGAGTGACTCTAGGACACAAGTAGAGCGTCTGGTCCAACATTCCTTCCCAACATGGCCAAGGCTGGAGTGGGGGTTGTGTGCAGAGGGGAAGGCCGACCCTTCCACCCACTGGAGCACCCTGGAAGTCACTGCTGTAAGCCCCACACAGTCATGCTCCAGTGACTCCAATACTCCTGCAGGTGCTGCCCTGGCTGTTCCCAGGAACCTGGTTGGAAACCTCTTTGGTGAGGCTTGCTCCTCATCCCTGAAACCCTGGGTGGGGAGTCTCACCCATGATGAGCCTTCCTAGGTGAAGGAAGGAACAGAGATCCTGCCTGGGAGCTTGTGGGGGCTGGTCAAAGCAGAGGTGAGTTAGGACACGTATAGGCAGAGGAGGCCCCTAACCACCACCCCACCTGTGAAAGCCAATGGCAGAAGCTCCTGGCTAGTGGGAGGCTGCTGTGTGTGTTCTGCAGCCTGTGGAGTCCCTACCCCAGGGGACCTACACTCAGAACTGTACTGAGCTCCCAGAATTATAGCTGCTGATAAGTTGAACTCTGACCCCAAATCCCATGTTGATGCCCTAACCCCCAGGACCTGAGAACCTAACAGTATATGGAGATAGGGTCTTCAAAGAGGTGAAGAAGGTAAAATGAGGCTTAATTCAACAAGACCAGTGTCCTCATCAGAAGAGGAGATGAGGACACAGACTTGTGCAGAGGGATGACTGCGTGAGGACACAGACAAAGGGCCTCCATCACCACGCTAACGAGAGGCCTCGGGAGAACCCAGTTCTGTAGACACCTGGATCTTGGACTCCCAGCCTTCAGAATTCTGAGGCGATTAAAGGTCTGTTGTTTAACCCCACCGCCCCGCCCCTCCCTACCCCGGTCTGTGGTATTTGTTATGGTGACCAGAGTTGACCAATACACAGCCACCCTCTGGTCCCTGCAGGCTCTGCCTTCCCCCACAATCATCCATGGATGCATCTCTTCTTTGTCTCTTTCTAGCTTGTGAGGGAGGTTCTACATCAGACCACTTGTACCAGGGTTGGAGTTCTGCAGACCCTTTCAGCAGCCCAACCTCCATTCAAATTGCCCGACACTCCCATGAGAGGTGGCCCCTGCCTTCTGACTTGTGTCTAGTTCCAGTCACTACCCCAGTTTCTCAGAGGCACTGATGTTCCTGGGAGTCCTGGCTGGTCCTAAACCACTAGACATGGGTAATCCTGCCAAGAGGGAGGAGGTGATTCGAGTTCTATCTAGGAGATTGAGGAGTAGCCTGGGGGAAGTGGAAGATGCTCCCGACCACAGAATGTGGGACACAGGGCACCTAAGTTTTACCATATGAAGTTATTAGTTTCCAATCTCTTAAAGTCACGTTTAGAGGAAAATGATAAAACAGACTGTGGGGAAGCAGACTTAGAAATCTACACCGGGACTTCACTGGTGGCACAGTGAACAAGAATCTGCCTGCCAATGCAGGCAGGGGTCGTGGGTTCAGTCCCTAGTCTGGGAAGATTCCACATGCCACAGAGCAACTAGGTTCATGCGCCAAAATTACTGAAACACTTGCACTCTAAGCCCGCAAGCCACACTTAGAGAAAGCTTGTGCAAAGCAGTGAAGACCAAGCACAGCCCCCTCCCAAACCCCTACAAATTAAAACAAAAGAAAATAAATCTACACTGTGAGCCACAGAGGTGGAAATGCAGATGTCCAAGCGCTACCTCTGACCCAGTGGGCCAGCCCGGCAGATTTCCCAAGTAAAAATAACTGGGCACAGGAGCATTGCTTATAACAAACACAAAACTGGAAACAACCTAGATTCCCAGCCACAAGACACTTAATGCTACCAGCTCATTTAAATTGGCAATCATTAAATGGGCTTCCCTGATGGCTCAGTGGGTAAAGAATCCACCCCTAATGCAGGAGATGAGGATTTGATCCCTGGGTCTGGAATATCCTCTGGAGGAAGAAATGGCAACCCACTCCAGTATTCTTGCCTGGAAAATCCCAAGGACAGAGGAGCCTGGCGGGTCACAAAGAGTTGGACATGACTGAGTGATGAGCACGCCCACACATAAGATAACAATAAAAATATGGCGACAATAAAAATATGCCATGTAAAGTGTGGGGGGAACTATTCATATTCAATATACTATATATAACTACACACTCTAATTACAACATAAAAATAGATACACATGTTGATAGAAACTAGAAGGGAACCAGAAAAATGAAAAGTAAAGATTATGTATAATTTTTTTCACTTTAAACTTCCTTTAATGTTTTAGGAAAGTTTTCATAGATGATACTTTTAAAATATTTCTATCTTCTGAACTAAAGCTTGTGTTCAACAAAGAAACAACTCAGTAGAACGATAAGAAGGGGGAATGTCTCATTTGCTAAACCCACTAGGCAGGCAGGAAAATACTGTTTGGAAAGAGAGAGAGAAAGTATAACCCCCTCCCTGGACCTGGAGCTTATCCCTTTTTTACTCTGAAGACCGGAGAAGCCAGACTTTGGAAATAAAAGCACATTCAAGGCTCTGATCCATGGCTCTGCCTCTTGGTGTCAGGTTCCATTTTGGGGTAGATTCAGCTACAGCCGGTGGCTTGGGAGCAGATGGTGAGGCAGAGGCTCCAACAGTGGGGACAGCCAGGACCAGGGCCAGAGAAAAACAGGGGTTGGTCTCAGCCACACAGAGTCTGAGATGCAGACAGGACAGGCAGCTCTATCCAGAGAGTGAGAGAATCCAACACAGGCAGAAGGTCAAGGGCTCTGGTGAGGACATGACCCATTGGAAAGCAGTGAGAGCTCAGAGTCCCTCAACACTCAAGGACAAGGTGTGACAGCCCACTGGGACCCCAAAGGGGTGGCAGTGGGAGGTGATCAGAGCAGGAGCACAAATAATTGTGTTAAAAATGTATACAGAACTCCTGCTGTTGCTGCTGCTGCTAAGTCGCTTCAGTCGTGTCCGACTCTGTGCGACCCCAGAGATGGCAGCCCACCAGGCTCCCCCATCTCTGGGATTCTCCAGGCAAGAACACTGGAGTGGGTTGCCATTTCCTTAGCCCAATGGAAATGTAGACAAAAACCACAAACAGACATTTCACCAACAAGGAAACACCTAGAGCCAACAAGCACACAAAGAGATGCCTGGCCTCCTTGTTTTTCTGTTGCTGTTTGTATGTTTTTAAAACTTTTATTTTGTACTGGAATATAGCTGATTAACAACACTGTGACAGTTTCAGGAGAACAGAGAAGGGACTCAGCCATATATACACACTCATCCCTTCTCCCCCAAATTCCCCTCCCATCCAGGCTGTCACATGACATTGAGCAGAGTTCCATGCACTATATAGTAGGTCCTTGTTGGTAATCCACTTTAAATACAGCAGTGTGTACACACCCATCCCAAACTCCCTAACTATACCTCCTCCTCTTCCTTCCCCTGCTCTAGCAAGTTTGTTCTCTAAGTCTGTGAGTCTCTGTTTCGTAAATAAGTTCATTTGTATCATTTCTTTTTAGATTCCACATATAACGGATGTGATACAATATTTATCCTTCTCTGTCTGACTTTCTTCACTCAGTTTGACAATCTCCAGGTCCATCCATGTTGCTGCAAATGGCATTATTTCATCCTTTTTAATGGCTGAGTAATAGCCATTGTGTATATGTACCACATCTTTTTTATCCATTTTTCTGTTTATGGACATCAAGGCGTTGCTTCCACATCTTGTCAATTGCAAACAGTGCTGCAATGAACATTGGGGTGCGTGTATCCTTTCAGATCATGTTTTTCTCTGGGAATATGCCCAGCAATGAGCTTGCAGGGTCATATGGTAGCTCTATTTTTAGTTTCTTATGGAACCTCCATACTACTCTCCATAGTGCTTGCCTCCTTGTTAATCAGGGAAATATAAATCAAGGCAGCAAGAAAGAAGCATTTTTCACTCACTCTATGACAGATGAAGAATATGACAATGCCAAGAGCTGGAGAGGCTGTGGACCAGCAGCCTCTTCAACACGGCCAAAGAGAGTGAAACCAGTGTTAACAACCACCTGGATTTTCCTTGTAAAGGAAACTGTCCCTTGGTGTATTACCCAAGACAAAGCCCTGGACACCTACCCCAGGAAACAAGTTCCAGAGAATCCTCCAGTCTATTTGTGACAGCAGCCGTGACCCTAATGCCCACCAGCAGAAGGTGAAACAGGGTAGGGGCATTTTCTAGCAGCGAATGTGAATCAACACCAGCTTAAAAAACAAAAGTATCTGGATCTTTATAATATGATGTGTTGTGGAGAAGACGAAGTCCAGGAAGCTACTTAGGTGATGGCTAATTTTATGTGTCAACTTAGCCAGGGCACTGTACCCAGATACCTGGTCAAATTTGTTGTTGTTTTTTAGTCCCTAAGCTGTATCTGACTCTATCACCTCATGGACTGTAGCCCATCAGGCTCCTCTGTCCATGGGATTTCCCAGACAAGGATACTGGAGTTGGTTGCCATTTCCTTCTCCAGGAATCTTTCCAACCCAGGGACTGAACCCATGTCTCCTGCATTGGCAGGCAGATTCTTTAGCACTGAGCCAAATACCAGTCTTGATTCTGTGACGATATTGTGTAGGCGAGATTAATGTTTACATAGTCAACTTTGAATAAAGCAGATTATTATCCATAATGTGGGTGGGCCTCATCCAATCAGTTGAAGGCCTTAAAAAAAAAAAAAAAAACACCTGGGTTCCCTTGAATAAAGGCTTTCCCTCGTGGCTCAGACAGTAAAGAATTTACCTGCCAATGCAGGAGACACAGGTTCCATCACTGGTTTGGGAAGATTCCACATGCCTTGAAGCAAATAAGCCTGTAGGGTTGAACTACTAAGCCCACACATTCTAGGCCCCATGAGCCACAGCTCTTAAACCTGTGTGCCACAACTGCTGAAGCCCACACCCCTAGAGTCTGTGCTCAGCGACAAGAGAAGCCACTTCGATGAGCAGCCCCTGCTCACCAGAACTAGAGAGCACTCTCTCACAGCATCAAGGACTCAGCACAACCAAACAATAAAAAAGCAAAAAAAAATTTTTTATAATATATGGTAGATCAAAGATTTTGATCAATCTAATTCTATGCATAAAATAAAAGCGTCATACATCAGTATGTATATTATGAATATATGTATATACACATATATGTGTAAATTCGCATTTAAAATTTTGCATAGGAAAAGCTCAAAAGGACAGACACTGCTGTCTCTGGGCAGGGGGTGGCTCTTCATCAGGGAAGAGCTGATGATGCAGTCTAAATCATTTATATTCTCTTACTTTTGCTTTTCTGTATTTTCCAGTTTCCACAATAAAAATATATTTTTTAAAAGAGCTTACTTCCTAATAACAGGAGGGAAAACTCAGTAACGTCACCAGGATGCACAGCTGTAACTTAACTGTGATTGCCTACTGTGTGCTATTCTCATGCAGTACTGAGTGGCCAAAGTCATGCGGAGTTGAAGATCTCATTCTTCTTTTCAACTTAATTCTGTTACATATTTACCAAGCGTTCACTGTAAAGGAGACACAAAGATAAGACATGGTCCCTACCTTTAAGGAGCTTGCAGACCAGTAGGAAAATAAATCTTGGGAAATAACTGACCACAGAACAGAGCATACAGAAGCTGTGATAATACCCCGACTGCTGTGTGTTTCAGCCAAGCAAGGTGGCCCCAATGCCCAGAGGTGCTTTGAAAACCTTTATGGAAATTCTAAATGGGCAAGTGACCAGTCCAGGGGATTGCATGCTGAAGCAGGCAGTGAAAATGAAAAGGTTACAAGAGGACAAGGAGGGTAGCAAAGTTTATTTGGGATTTTTTTTTTTTTTTTTTTGGCTACTCTGCATGGCTTACGGGATCTTAGTTCCCTGACCAGGGACTGAACTTGTGCCCACAGCGGTGAAAGTGCCAAGTCCTAACCACTGGACTGCCAAGGAATTCTTCTATTTGGGATGATTTACACAACATTTCAACAACTTGAGGAGTTACTTTTTAACTTTTTATTGGACATAAAAGACTTGAAGAAAAGTTTCAGGACTTCCCTAGTGGTCAGTGGCTGAGACTGAGCAGGGGTTCCAGGTTCGATCCCTGGTCAGGGAACTAGATTCCACAAGCCACAGCTAAGAGTTCATATACTGCAGCTAAAAGTCACGCATGCTGCAACAAAGATCAAAGACTGTGCATGCTGCAACTAAGATCCACTTAGTGCAGCCAAATAAAAGAAAAAAAATTTTTTTTTAGAAAAGGCCAGTTAGAAACACACAAATCCATTTTAAAAAAAGTTGTGGGGCTTCCCTGGTGGCTCCGTGGTAAAGAATCCACCAGCGAACTCAGGAGACAAGGTTCGATCCCTGGTCCGGGAAAATTCCACATGCCACATGCCACAGAGCAATTAAGCCGGTACACCACGCTACTAAGCCTGTGCTCTAGAGCCTGGGAGCTGCACTGCTGAGCCCACTGCTGAGAAGCCTGCGCACCGCAACTAGAGAGTAGTCCTCACTCGCTGCAACTAGAAAAAGGCCTGAGCAGCAGAGAAGACCCAGTACAGTCCCCCAAAACAAGAAGTTGCAAAGTTAGCACAAGGAACTCTATACACTTCACTTGTCCTCCAACTGCTAATGTTTTCCCATATCTACTTTGTTGCACTCTGTACATGTGTGTCTTTTTTCTGAATCCTTTGAGTGAAAATTACAGCCATGATGCCTGTTTTACTTCTAAATATTTCAGGGTATATTTCCTAAAAATAAGGATATCCTCTTACAACAGACTGGTTCCAAATAGGAAAAGGAGTACGTCAGGGCTGTATATTGTCACCCTGCTTATTTAACTTATATGCAGAGTACATCATGAGAAATGCTGGACTGGAGGAAGCACAAGCTGGAATCAAGATTGCTGGGAGAAATATCAATAACCTCAGATATGCAGATGACACCACCCTTATGGCAGAAAGTGAAGAGGAACTAAAAAGCCTCTTGATGAAAGTGAAAGTGGAGAGTGAAAAGGTTGGCTTAAAGCTCAACATTCAGAAAATAAAGATCATGGCATCTGGTCCCATGACTACATGGGAAATAGATGGAGAAACAGTGGAAACAGTGTCAGACTTTATTTTTCTGGGCTCCAAAATCACTGCAGATGGTGACTGGAGCCATGAAATTAAAAGACGCTTACTCCTTGAAAGGAAAGTTATGACCAACCTAGATAGCATATTCAAAAGCAGAGACATTACTTTGCCAACAAAGTTTCGCCTAGTCAAGGCTATGGTCTTTCCTGTGGTCATGTATGGATGTGAGAGCTGGACTGTGAAGAAGGCTGAGCGCTGAAGAATTGATGCTTTTGAACTGTGGTGTTGGAGAAGACTCTTGGACTGCAAGGAGATCCAACCAGTCCATTCTGAAGGAGATCAGCCCTGGGATTTCTTTAGAAGGAATGATGCTGAAGCTGAAACTCCAGTATTTTGGCCACCTCATGCAAAGAGTTGACTCATTGGAGAAGACTCTGATGCTGGGAGGGATTGGGGGCAGGAGGAGAAGGGGACGACAGAGGATGAGATGGCTGGATGGCATCACTGACTCAATGGATGTGAGTGTGGGTGACCTCCGGGAGTTGGTGATGGACAGGGAGGCCTGGCGTGCTGCAGTTCATGGGGTCGCAAAGAGTCGAACACGACTGAGCGACTGATCTGATCTGACCTGATCTTATAAAGCCACAGGGAAAATGATCAAAATCAGGAAATTAACATTAACACAGTATTATTTTATGATCTACAAACCTTATTCAGATCTCATCAATAGTGTTCTTTATGGCAAAGAAATGCCCAAATTGAGTTGTTGCATCTCTTCACCCTGCAGTCTTCGTCTCTCGTGGCACTGGCATTTCTGAAGTTAGTTTGCAGCCTCTGATTCTGTGGATGTTCGTTCAGTGTAGGTTTGTCAGCTGTTTCCCCCAGACTAGATGCAGGTTCTGTATTTCTGAGAGGAATACTACAGAAGTGATATGTCTCCTTCTCTGTGATTGTATCAAGAGACACCTGAGGTTGATTTATCCCATTCGGGGTGGCGTTATCCGTGATCACTTGGTTAGGGCAGCGGCTGCCAAGTTTATCCAAGGCAGGGTCACTGTTTTTCCTTTTGTAATTAGCAAGTACTTGAGGGAAATTCTTTGAGACTAGGTCAATATTCACTTTACTCAGCAGATTTTCACTTACTGTTTTTAGTATCCATTGATGATTCTTGCCTGAATCAGTTATCACTGTGATGATTGCTATTATGCTTCATATTCCATCATTTCTTCACTTTGCTTTCTACTGTAAAGAGCTTCTCTTTCTCTCAATTACATATTAATATCAGCACATATACATGGAATACATCTTGTTTTATTCACTGGCTTATAATCTGTTACTATTATTCTTTATTTGATGCTTAAATTATCTCAGATTTGGCTCAGAGGGGTGTCCTTTTGACATGTCCCACTTATTTTTTGAGCATTTACTTACTTTCTGACACAAGAGATTCTAGGCTCAACTTGTGCTTTCTCTCCTCCAGCCCTGAAATCAGCCATTTCTCCAGAAACTCTGGTTCCTTTCAGTACAGAATGGTACTGAGAAACCAAGGTCTGGGTACTAGGAGTGCTCATTGCTCCCGGGGTGTCATTGCGTCCAGGAAGTATGTATATAAATAAATACATCCATACATATGTCTGTGTTTGTACTGCTACATCTCTGTATGTGTCTATTTCCATATATATCTGTGTGTGTATGTTCATACGTTTATTTGTATGTGTATGGGCATGCACGTGCGCATGTCTGTATAATGAAACCACTAGCTCGTATTGATACCTCTGATTCTAAGCCAGTGCCCTACAGGGCATGTTCTCATCTTTCCGGGCTACATTCCTAACTTTTACCAGGTAAAGATTTCTTTAAAGGCTGTGGATGGAGTTCAGGTCATTCATCATTACTGCTGGCCCTGGAAACCTCCTTTTCCCTTCCATATGGCCTTGCTTGTGCTCAGCATGGACTTGGGCATCGCCAGTCATTGTCTAACTGAATGAAGGGCAGGCGGAGGAACCCAGCAGGGGCCCGGTTCAGAGCAAGACAGCCTTCTGGAAGATACAGAGGAGGCTGAATCAGAACCCCTAAGAGCAGGGGGCAGAACACTGGGATTTTCTGGATGAAATGAGAAGCAGAACAGATGGCTGTTGTCCGGCTCCATGGAAAGACCACAAGTGACCTAAGGATGCTTGGAAAGGGCAAACCTGTTCCCCGTGGCAGCTGGGAGGAGAGTCCTGACTAGAGGCTTTGTGGGCACAGCTGGCTCTAGCTGAGCCAGCAAGACAGCTGGGAGGAGGCCCCTCATATCCCCCGTCACTGAAGAGGCCAGCCCCCTGCTACTTAGGGTGTGAGTGGGTTCAAACACGAGTGACCTGAGTTACAGCCTCCTCAGACCTGCTTATCCATCGCCAGCTGATACATTTTCCAACTCTTCTATTTTAGGGATGCCATTCCTTTTTACAATAGTTGTATTTGGGATATCAACTCTCTTGTCCAGCAAATAAAGAAAGATGAAAGTCCCTCTGGGTTTTATGTTCATGGTCTCTCAACTCAACACTGGGTCTCTGCAGAACGTGGAGCCTGGAGGAGAGGTCTGGAGGAAGCTCAGTCACATCCATGAATTATACTCACAGGGCAAGGCCGTTTGGGGCCCTCGTGTGCCAGCTGCACCACTGAATGGTCTGCACACACCTCACCGCTGGGAAGCAGTGGAGGCCTGCCACATTCCAAACAACACATAGCTCTTCCAGGGACTCAGGGAGCTACGTGGGAGGTGGTGAATATGAGGTAAATAAGCTTGATGGGTGTGCAGAAAGCAGTCTCTCAGCCTCTGGGAGTGCCACAAGGGTTTTATTTTTTTAAGATCAAGAGAAGCTATAAATCAGGGAAGGGGAAGGCTATTGAGTTAAGTCCCAAGGCTGAGAAACGGTACCCCTGGGAACCTAACACCAATGCAAGGAATTGATTTTCTACCTCTTGGAAGACAAAAATCCCTAGAATAAATAGCAGGGGCAGGCCTTCTTCCCAGGCCAGATGCAGCGATCTCTTTAGATTATTCTAGAAGAACACATCTGCTTCCAGGCACCCAAACTCAAGAAAACATCCCTGGAGACTTCAACACATGCCAGCCGACTTCTGGGCCCAGAGCATCAGCTAAGATGCATCTGCAAGGTTGGGTGCCCGGTCTGGGAATCACTGTGCCAATGCCCTCAGGGATGGCGCCCCTCCACACTGGATTCTGCTAAGTTCACCTTCTTCCCTTTTTTCCTTCTAGACGGGAAAGGACAGAACAGGCCAGGAGGTCATGTGGCTTCTGAGCAGCTCACAGCAAAAAGGCCGCTACGGATTTGACCACGAATACATTTGACTCCCCACCCCCACCCAGTCTCTCCTGCCTTCCTTGCTGACTCTGGAATCTTCTACCACCTCATCTTCCCCCCTGCTCTGGCACCAGGGCTCATTTAGGTGGTGGGCAGCACTTCACTTGCTGTGGGGAGTTAGGGTAGCCAAGGCAAGGATGTGCATTCAGACTGAGGTTAAGAAGTGCCTCCCGATGCAAAGTGGGACACAGTCTATGAAATAAGGCCCCTTCACGCCTCAGATATGTCAATGTCAAGGACACAGACAACCGGAGGCGGGAGCAGCTCCAGAGTGAAACGAGGAAGGGTGAGGGCCCCCTGGATGCAATGGGATCTTCTGTTGCTACAAAGGACATAATTGGGACATTTGGCAAAATCTGACTCAAGTCTGTCAGTGAACTTCCCTTCCACCTCCCATCCCCATCCCACCCCTCTAGGTTGTCACAGAGCATTAGATTTGAGCTCCATGAATCATACAGCAAATTTCCACTGGCTATCTACTTTACATATGGTAATACATGTTTCAACGCTACTCTCTCAATTCGTCCCAGGCTCTCCTTCCCCACTGTGTCCACAAGTCTGTTTTTATGTCAGTATCTCCTTTGCTGCCCTGTAAATAGGACCATCAGTACCATCTTTCTGACTTACTTCACTTGGTATCACAGGCTCTAGGTTCACCCACCTCACTGTGTTCATTTCTTGTTTTTGATCACTATACTCTGGTTAGGCAAGAGAAAAGTCCTTGGAAAGAGATGCTAAAGGGCATCACACAAGTGATTCTCAAATGGTTTAGGAGGAAGAAAAACTAGAGAAAGAGAGGTGATGAGGCAAATGTGGTGGGATCGGGGTGAGAAGGACTATTCCTCAACTGTTCTGAGTTTCAACTTTAAGCATAATAGGAAAAAATAACAGGAAAACAAAGGTGTGACCTACAATGTCTGACCCCTTTCTTCTTCTCCTGGCCTGAAACCAGGAGAAGGCTCTGGCCATCTGAGGACACTGGTCCCTAGCCTCCTCCCCCACCCCCCTGCCTCACAGGTCTCCCCAGCCCTGGCAAAGCCCGCTGCCATCTGCTGCCTCCTGCTCAGCCTTCAAGCTGCTCCAAGTAGCTGGAGACAGTGTGCTTCTGCCCTGGTCTTAGCAGGATCCTGAGCTGTTTAGGGATTCTCATTCCAGCCAAGCTTCACAGGTCTTCTCGGCCTTCTTCTTGGCATATGGCCTCGCTCTTGGGCACTGGAGCAGACGCAGGAACAGCTCCAGCTTCTCTGCTCTCCACCAGAAGCTCCTATGTCTCTCCTCCATTCTCCCTGGTATCATGAGCAAAAAGACGGACTCTTGCCTCCCATGGCCCAGCCACACCTCCCATACCCATCTCCAGGTTCATGTTTTTCTTTGTTGGTTACTATTCCAGGTGGCACTAGCAGTAAAGAACCTGACGGCCAATGTAGGAGACAGAGACGCGAGTTCGATCCCTGGGTCAGGAATATCTCCTGGAGAAGGAAATGGCAACCCACTCCAGTATTCTTGCCTGGAGAATCCCATGGACAGAGGAGCTTGATGGGCTACAGTCCACGGGGTCACAAAGAGTTGGACATGACTGAATGACTAACACACACAATCCCCTCTGTCACCCGGGCGCCTCCTGAACCCATAGTCCTGCCCTCACTAGCACTGTGACATATGGCTTCCATGCTCTCCCCCAAGGTGGCAGCATCAAAGACAGAATTTAGAATTGGAGACTTGAGCTGCAGCCTCTGCTCCACTCCTTAAGAGCTGTGTGATTCTCCACATATTTCCAGGATGGGCAGGAAGCATTTGTCAGGTTCAGTGCGAACTGTGACACCTGACCCTTGGCCTCATTCTCTCCCCATCTTTCTCACTTGTCCCTGTTTTCTCTATGCGGCCTTCTGGGAGCTGATGTCAAATCCATGCTGTCTGCTGGCAGCTCCCAAACCAGCATTTCCACAGGTGCCCCTCGTCTTGACTCTGCTGCTCTGGGTCCCACAGCTGCTTGGACACTCCCCGCCCAGCACCCAGCTGGCTGCTCAGACTTCACATGCCAGTACTTAAGATTCACACTCACTTATGCTGGATTTGCCAAAAGGCAGTCCCAACAAGTGCTTAAGGCCACCAAGAGGTAGTAAACTTCCCAGGGAAGAATTTGGTATTCCAAAAAATGCATCAAAGCAGCTCTTCCTGTTGGGTCCTGTCTATTGTGAATTTCATAGGGGAGGAAAACCTCACATTTGTAGCATCTGAATCTCTGAAGTCTTAGATCGGTGCTCTTACCATCTCAAACAACAGCCTCGAGAGCAGTCACTCAGAACACACACTCTAAAACCACCCTTCACTCCTCTCCCCTGTCCACACATCCAGTTTTTAAATCTGGTCCTTTCTCATGTCCTCAAAGCCCCAGTGGCTCCTTCTCACTCAATCAGCTGCATCCGGACCCCGCTGGCTTGGGTCTGCCAGGTGGTTGCTGCCTCCTGACTAAGCCCACCCATGCTATCCTCTGCCATGGTCACCTGCTCTCTGTCACACTCCTGTTCACATAACTCCAGGGGCCCCTCAACTCAAACCCAGTCTCCTGCCAACAAGTGAAGCCCTCCCCACTGGGCCCAGGTTTAACTGCCTCCAACTCTTTTGTTCACCACCCACTCCTCACAGACTTTGGGCTCCAGCCAAACTAGACTTTTCACCATCTGGGAACACATGTTCCCTCTGCCCAAAATAACCTACATTCAGCTCCACCTGTCGAGATCTGTCCTTGAAGGGTTATTTAATAAATAGTACTGGGACAATTGGTCATTTGAAGGAAATTTTTTAGATTCTTCACTTCATACTATTCACCAAAATGTATTCAAGATAAACTAGAGTTAAAGATGAAATAAAAATATATAATATAATCACACCTATTAGAAATTGAACTGTAAAAAGTCTGGAAAATGTATGATTTTCAAATAGATAAAAAGGGAGAAGATACTACGCTTAAAATCCAAGAATGAAATTTCAAAGGAAACAAAGCAGGAACTTCCCAGGTGGTCCAGTGGTTAAAACTTGCATTCCCAATGCAGAGGGCACAGGTTTCATCTCTGGTTGGGGAACTAAGATCCTGCACAGCACAGACAAAAAAAGGAAATAAAGCAATGTGTCTAACTCATTAAATAGGATTTGACATTAAAACTGAACTGATAAGGAATGAACATACGGGTAGAAAGTCCTTCACATGAACTGAGTGTTGGGGTCCCCTATGCAGAAAGTGGTTTGGTTAGCAAGAAATTAGAGAAGGAGCTTCATGGACATCTTTTATGAAGGTTAAGTGATGCCTGACATTGGATTTCTTCCCTAGGGATTTCATATGTCCAAATTCACTCCAAGACTGAAATGTTCAAGACCCAAAATTTGATGCTTTCCCCTGGACTCTTCTGTGTTTAGTTGAGAGGTATTACTCTAATTTTGTTTGTTTGGGTCTTTTTTATGAATCAGGACGAAGAGTGATTAAACACTTGGGGAGGGGCTGCCCAGTGGTTAGGTCTCAGAACTTCCAGTATAGGGAACACAGGCTGGAGAAGTAATATCCCTCATGACACATCCAAAAAAAGAAAAAGAAAAACTTGGGGAGTGCTTCTTCCGTGCCAGGTGAAGTGCTTTATGTGCATTATCTCACTTCTTATAGCAACTCCACAACATAGTTACTATTATTTCTATTTAACAAGTTATGCAATTAAGGCTTAAGAGGTTAATTGATGTACCCCAAACCTCACAACTAGTATGAGATTCAGACCCAGGCAGAATGATTCTTAGCACACACCTCCCCCCATCAAAAGATACACATTTTACTTTTTTTTTTAATATTTATTTATTAGGCCAGGCTTCCCTGGTGGGTCAATTGGTAAAGAAGCCACCTTCAACGCGGGAGACCTGGGTTCAATCCCTGGATTGGGAAGATCTCCTGGAGAAGGGAACAGCTACCCACTCCTGTATCCTGGCCTGGAGAATTCTATATACTATATACAGTCCACGGGGTTGCAAAGAGTAGGACACGACTGAGCGACTTTCACTTTCATTTTATTTGGCTGTTGCCGGTCTTAGTTGCAGCATTGAGATCTTTAGTTACCACAAGTGAACTCTTGGTTGAAACATGTGGGATCTAGTCCCCTATATCGGGAGCATGGAATCTCAGCCACCAAACCACCAGAAGTCCCACTGTTCACTTTTTAAATCCATTCCTGTTTCTCTACACAATGTTAACACATGAAACAAGTATTCTTCCAAGTTAGTGTGTAAAACGGTTACCAGTCCCTGTACATACGTGTTTTATAAAAATTAACTCCTTTCCTAAACTCTCCATCCCCACTACCACTACTTAGTTCAGGCCATCATTTTATCTTAAGCCGCTGAGACAGTGATGATGATGTTACCAAGCATGTTCCAGGCACTATGTACAGTATTCTACGAACTAAGAGTACGTATTTATTGAGCACTCACTATAACTCAGTTATTATGCTAAATATCACTCACGGATTCTTATACACCAATCCTATTAGGTTAGTTTTGTTTTGAATACCCCAACATCTTCCTTTAATTCCTCTTTCATAAATAATAACTGTACTCCGGTATAATCTCCCTAGAATAAACCGCATTTATTTAAAGCGTAATTTGAATCACTTTCGGCTATCTGTAAAACCACCACCACAAACAAGATGCAGACTGTTTTCGTCGCCCGTAAGCTTCCAGAGTTCCTTCCCAGTTTGTGTCTCCAGGATCCCCAAACCCCCGAAGACCCGTGACGTCACTGCCCTGCGCCCCACAGCCTCCGCCTTGCGCGGCGCTTCCGGCAGCGAAGACGTGGGGGCGGGGCGGGGCGGTGTCATGGAGGCGCGCGCCGGAAGCTGGCCCGGCGGAAGTGGCGGGGCGGGGCGCGGGGGCGATGGGGGGGCGGCGGCGGCGGCTGCCGGCGATGAACAGCGGGAGCGCGTGAGCAGGCCGGCGAGCGAGGCTGGGGGGCCCGGGAGAGCGAGCCGCAGGGCGGAGGGCAGGGGCGCGGCGGGCGGCGGGCGGCGGCCTGGGCGCGGCGGCGGCCGAGAAGATGGCGGACGGCGACAGCGGCAGCGAGCGCGGCGGTGGCGGGCCCGGCGGCTTCCAGCCCGCGTCCCGCGGCGGCGGCGAGCAGGAGACGCAGGAGCTGGCCTCGAAGCGGCTGGACATCCAGAACAAACGGTTCTACCTGGATGTGAAGCAGAACGCCAAAGGCCGCTTTCTCAAGATCGCCGAGGTGGGCGCGGGCGGCTCCAAGAGCCGCCTCACGCTGTCCATGGCGGTGGCCGCCGAGTTCCGTGACTACCTGGGCGACTTCATCGAGCATTACGCGCAGCTGGGCCCCAGCAGCCCGGAGCAAGTGGCAGCGGCGGCGGGCGCCGAGGAGGGCGGTGGGCCACGGCGCGCGCTCAAGAGCGAGTTCCTGGTGCGCGAGAACCGCAAGTACTACCTGGACCTCAAGGAAAACCAGCGCGGCCGCTTCCTGCGCATCCGCCAGACGGTCAACCGCGGCGGCGGTGGCCCCGGACCCGGCGGCCTGCAGAGCGGCCAGACCATTGCGCTGCCCGCGCAGGGCCTCATAGAGTTTCGCGACGCGTTGGCCAAGCTCATCGACGACTACGGCGGCGAGGATGACGAGCTGGCGGGGGGCCCGGGCGGCGGCGCCGGAGGCCCTGGGGGAGGCCTGTACGGGGAACTCCCAGAAGGCACTTCCATCACGGTGGACTCGAAGCGTTTCTTCTTCGACGTGGGCTGTAACAAGTACGGAGTGTTCCTGCGCGTGAGCGAGGTGAAACCGTCCTACCGCAACGCCATCACGGTTCCTTTCAAGGCCTGGGGCAAGTTCGGGGGCGCTTTTTGCCGATATGCGGATGAGATGAAAGAGATCCAGGAGCGGCAGAGGGATAAGCTTTATGAGCGACGCGGCGGGGACGAGTCAGAGGGAGAGGAGGTGGATGAGGATTGAAACGCGCGGCTTCCTCCCTTACGGGCCTCCCCACCCCACCACCGTCTCCTTGGCTAGAGCACTCCCCTTCCTGTTCATCCCCAGTGAGCTAGTGGAGGGGAAGCAAGGGAGGCCCCGGAGGGGGAAAACAAAATTTTAAATAATATAGTTAATTAAGAGAAATAACCGTAAGAGAACAGTCAGGACAATTAGAGAAAAGCAGTAAAGTTCCAAGGAATTGACAGCAACCTGCAAAGAGAGGACAACAGCGTCTCCTCACCTGAGCAGAAGTCTCAGCTTCTTTTCCTTCCCAGCTAAGGTTCCTAAATCCATCAGGATAACCCTGGATGGGATAGATCCTTGCACGCTGGCCAAGGAACACCTCATGAGTTACCCAGACGCGTTGACGACAGCTCAGTTTGTGTTATATTTGGGTAACCTGGTCTAAAGATCTTTCTAGACCTCATTGTTGCAGTGTCTATCCCTTCACCTCCATTGAAATCAGCGTTTTGGATCTAGATCTTCATGGAATTCTTGTGAAGAGAGAGGCCTTTGCAGTTACCCGGTCCTGAGGGTACAAGTGTCATGAAAAGGAATGCAACTTTATATAATCATAGACAGGGCAAAATAAGAATTCAAGAAGCCACCAGGGACAGAAACAAATTGGATCCATTTTTAAATGGTTTTGCATAGAACCTGGACCAAGGCCCATGTCTTGTCTTTGCAGAATTATTTTCCGGGATGCAAATAGATTCAGATGTCAATCCTTGAACTAGAATCCCTTACTATGTTTTGGAAGTTGGCAGATTTTTTTCAAAGATAAAAGCAGTTTTACATTGGGGGTTGCTGAGGTAGGCACAATAAGAAATCAGGCATGAAGCACAAGGAAAACTGTTTGAGTGGATTGGTTGCTGCTCACTAAAGTTCTTCCCCGATCTCCAAATATGGAGGTCATGGCTTAGATATGAATGAGAGCCAGATACCCGTGGCTCCACCGTGTGAGCCAGTGAATTATGGCTAATTCGGCTGTTTCGGCCACTGGTTGGCTGGATTTTAAACCATAAAACTTGAACATCTTTACAAAAGGAACATTGTGGCTACAAGCCTGAGCTTTAATGGAATATAAGTCCACACAGAAAAGTTGGAAGTAACCAAAACTGAAGTCATCTACCTTCAGTTTAATCTGTGGATTTGTTCAAATACTAAAGATCCTCAGGTCCAGAATTCCAGCATCATTTATTCTTTTAAAATAAATTTTTAAGAACTTGTTCCATTGTATCAGTACCTCACAATCAAAGTTGGCAAATGATGGATGAGTGATTCAAGCAGCGTGCCCTTTGAAGCTGAAATCCATTTGAATGGAGCTGAAATGAACGTGAATATGCTGACTATATCCTGGAAGCATTTTTATACCATCTTGAAATTTCAACAAACTGGCTTTTGCCAGTTTATCCAGCTGTCTTTCAAGAATAAAAGTTGGGGTTTTCAAGGATCGCCTCTTCTATATTTTAAACGGATTTTCAGTATGATTTTTACTAATCAAGTTAATCCCACCCCATCAAAAGGTATTCCTAGAAGTGTCATAGACCTAGGTAACTCTGAATTGAATGGGAGCTAATGGTCTTTCCAAAGTTTTCAGGTATACTTTGTGCGACACCTTCTCAACAAGGAGGCAAGTAACCCCACCTCCACAATCTTAGTTTCGTTTTCTTTTTAAACTGCATGCCTGCCCTTTATTTGAGCTGCCTTTTAATTTATTACATACCTTTTTATTATCTTATTTTGGTATTATTCAACCTACAATCTTTTTGTATTTATTGGGAAATAAGTAATATACAAAAAGGTCGTTTTCATGAATTGTGGCTGAGAGGGAGGGAATAATTGTGTATATAAAATTAGGCTTTTTTAAAAAATTAGATTTGATTCAGAATATCATTGATGTTAGATTTTTTTGTTTTTGTTTTTAAAAAGTGGAAGAGCCACAAACATTGGTGCCCTTTTCAGACTATTTCTCTACTCATCATCCACAGTAGACTTTTTAAACAGATTTTTTTTAAGCTTTTCTTTTTTAAAAAAAAATTTTCTCCGTTGCAAAGAATGTTTCCTAAATTGTATGGGAGCAATAGTATTTTTGATGTTTTAATGACATCTGTATACTTGTACTGTATTTTGTACTACAAGGCAGCTGTTTTCAATAATGTCCTGCTGTATTTACCTGTGTTTTGAGTGTTTATTTCTTTGCTGCGGAGAACAAATCCCTAAATAGTTTTAGTAAAGGGGCTGAGAAGATAGCATTATTAGGTTTGCATAAACTGTTTATAAGTTTCAAACTCTGAGGCAGCAATGAAGATTAAAGTTGCAGCTCTTAGTTGATTGCTGTAACTTTTTCATTTTCAAAACATGTATAATTCCTGTATAGACCAACTTGTTTTCCTGCTTCAGTGGTGGTTCTGTTGCTCAGCTGCAGTGAGCCAGTTCAATTTTGCAAAGGTGCAGTACCTCTCCTTTTTAAGGGGTTGGTTTATTCTTTTTTCTTTTCTTTTTGTTTGGCTGAATTGCAGTAACTAGCCTTGCCTTTCTACTCTGTAGAAATGACAGGGTCTTCACAATCCTTCACCAGTGGCTACTAAGCTATAATTAGCTGAATAGAAAGAATGTGGAAGTGGTCTGAGGCATATAGAGTATATGCCAAGAACACTACCATATATGGCATCAGCTTTGGTTACCAGAGAAATTTTCTTAGTCATTAGACCATATAACAGTAATATATCATATGTAAATCTTTAGATATCAATTTGAGAATCCTCCAAAAAAAGGAGCAAAGAATGCATAAGCTATGTGTTGGAAAAAGTAATTTATATTAAAATTTTGACCTGCCTATGTAAGATTAAATGGTAAATGTCATAGTGGTGGGTTTTTAAGTCTTAACCAATCTCAAAGATTTGTTTCTCCTGCAGGGGGTGGTTCATGGCCTCTCTTCTCACTGCAGGAAGATTACAGGAGGATGTGGATTAATTGTAGCATTCACTGATCCTCATTCAGTACTAGGGACAATAGAAATCTGCAAAGCACAGACTACACTTTTGGTGTGTGGTTTGTTAAAGTGATATTAACAGGCTGGCTTTCAGAACTCATTCATAAATACTGCCTATTAAAGTAAATGATCTTTGTTAATTCCAGTCAGAAAATAGCATTATACAGACTATGGGAAAGCAGTTTTGTGTTTTGTCTTTCAGCCGCTACTATGAACAGTGATTTAGGACTGTTTTTCAACTTTGGCAAACATCCCAGCTAATCATGTGTTCAAAACAGTCATATTCCTGAGAAGTGGTAAACTAAAATTCTTTTTCGGAGAATTGGTAGAATGTCTGTTTCTCAAACTGCTGCAGACATGAGAAATTTTAAGAACAAAATCAAAGGATCAAAAATTTGTGATGAGATACTACTCTTGCCTTCTGGTTTCTATTGTCCCTACCTTTCATTCAAGTAGAATGGCAGTTCTAGTCAGCAGAGAAAGTTTTCAGTGCGTATGCTGCACAGTACACAGTGTAAATCTGTATGGCACCAAAAATCAAAGTGAAAACCAAACCAAAAACCCAGACACCCTATGTTACTATGGGAGGCATGTAGGTGGTATAAATGACTGTAGCTATGATACACACATGGCTACTTGTCAAGTCACTTTCCATAATTATTTACTGCAAAATGATTGAGGCTTTGGTGCAGGCAGGCTGTTAACCTATTGCTTCCCTGTTACCTCTCTATCACTTTGCAATAAATTGCAGGTCTTTTAAGAGATTCAAGCTTCAGTTTTCTCAAAAAACAAAACAATTATCCTGGCTTATCTGAAAATGCAGGGTTGTGGGCAAAAGAGGCTGGTTATAATAATGCCCTCATATTGAGTGGTCTGTAAATGGCTGCACACTTCAGGCACTATAGTTGCTGAGAATGCTTTGTTAAATGTGACCTTGACTGGCTTTACAGGGGGTAGAATGTGCTCTCCACAAGGTATTAAAAGGTAACTACCCATTTGTGTCTACCTTGCTTTTGAGGTGGATGAACTTGAGAAGCTTGAGTGTGTAAGCCATGCACATAGGTATTCTTCACTGTAAATTTTGTTTTCATTTTTAACCCAGTTATGGTACTTTGTCCAATGCACAGCTGATCTCTCAGTAGATATTCATTTGAGAATAGTGTGGCCTTGATCTGTGAGAAGGGGAAGGAGAGAAGTGACTTTTTGCTTATGTAAAAATGACTCTTTGTCGAGAGGCATTCTGTAGCACTCTTGGTATCTAATGTGGTTGGTCTCCTTGTTTATTGGGGAAAGTTAATGTTTTTGACCCTGGAGTTATTAATTCAATTGAGTTGTCTTCTATTTTTAGGAAGTATCAGAATTGCTCTGATAAGTAAGAAAGTAGACTGCTTTGATGTCCAATCTCAGGTTTTAGAATACATATAGTGGTGTAAAATTCCACTGTTAACTCTTAAAACAATTTTAATTTAGTATACCCTAAAGTCACCTGCATAAGGCCTGTTCAAAGAGCAGCGCCTCCCATCTTTTTGCTCCTTTTCCATTTTGTACTTCACTTGAGAAAGTGTCAAGTGATTTTTTTCCTTGTATATTTCCATTTTAGCCCTGACATTTCTCAAAGATAAAGCACTTTTTGATCATGAAATACATGAAATTTGTGTGTGATGTGGATCATGGTTTCTCAGGCTCCCCTAGATAATTTGATTTTGAATATTGTTTTAACTCTGTATAAGAAAAGTAGAAATCTTTGCTAATGTTAGAAAGTTTGTATTACTGATCTAGAATGCATTTTGCTAGTTTCCAATGGACGGGAGAGTAAACAATGCTGCATTCACAATTTAATAAGTTACTTTCCCTTGAGCCTTAAGGTAACTTTTTTTTTTGTCAATAGGTCACTGAAGTTACAGTAAATGAATGAAATTGCCAGTTTTCAGGGTTGGTTTTAGAGTACTGTAAATCGATTAGGTGTCTTCCTAAACAGTTACTATTCCCATTGAATAAACTGGATAATGGGGCGGGGGGGCGGGTGGTGATTGTTTGTAGAAAAAGAAAAAAAGAACCACATTTACCTAAAAAATATATGTATAGACACAAAAGTACATGACAGTGCCCATTTGGAATTCCAGGAATAAGGTGGAAATGGACATTATCACCTCATTTCCCCTGTTTTTAATCTAGAAAAACAAAGTCATTAATTTTCAAATGGTAACCCCCAGAAGCTTCAAGAGATAGCGGACTGTTGAATAATGACTTCTCTTGATGTGTTTACCTGCTATTTAGTTAAAGTCGCTGTTCGCAGCCCTCAGTCTTAAAACTTAGTTTCATTACTGATGGATTTAACAGACTCTTATTTAATAAATGTGGTCCAATTGTTAGGATGAAAATTAAATTTGAAAAATATTGCATCATGAAGACATTAGTAATTTCTAGATATCTAGAAATTGATATCTAGTTGATATCTGTACCCCTGATCCAAGTTAAGACCTTTATGAATGTATTTTATATTTCCTAATGAAATAGGGAATATGCCATCAATGTAATCGCCTTTATTTGCAATCTTTTACTCTTCATTTGAAAATTAACTCATGCCTCTTGAATTGGACATTGCAATGGGGATAGGTAAAGCCATGTTAAAATAACAGCAAATGCTGTATTGGTAGTGTCACTGCTTAGTTGGACTTCTAATGACAGGAAGGCAAAGCTTTATTTGATGCAGAAATGTTATTTTTTTCCATAGGTGATTCTAACATGGTTTGATAAAAGAATATGACTGTACTTTATTAACGTGGGATTTTGAGTCTAGGAGCAAATTTCATTTTCCTCATATTACATATGTAAAATGCGTACTGACATGGATAAGAGAGGGCTGATCATACCTTTAGTGTGATGAAATGTGGGCCCAGAGTATTGGAGAGAAAGCAATAAACCTATCCAAGTTCATTGTCCACTAGCATATTGAAGAAGACATGAGTTTGCCTTTTTTTTTTTCCTTCCCTACTTCAAAGACATCAGTGAGTAAATCTTTCAAGAAAATTTATGTAGATCATCTCATTTCTTAAACCCTCATCCCCATTCTTGCCCTATATTACAAGATCAAGCTGG
The DNA here is from genome assembly GCA_935064755.1 of Tragelaphus eurycerus. NCBI lineage: Eukaryota > Metazoa > Chordata > Mammalia > Artiodactyla > Bovidae > Tragelaphus > Tragelaphus eurycerus. Next base: position 19,077,372 of record CAKXYN010000002.1, on the reverse strand, counting down.
CTCAAAAAGTCTTTATTATACATATTTGGAAGTAGAGTGGCAAGTGGTAGATTTCTTCCCTTTTAAAATTCCTTTTTCAAGGACATAAAGAACTGCAGGTAGAGAAAGAAAATTGAAAAACAGAAACATTGTAGAAATTTGAGAGTTGCATCTTAAAGTGTTCAGATATGAGGCATAAACCCTTTTCTCCTAGCCCACGTCACTTCTGTTTCAAAAAGCTGCCTGTATTCCTAGAAGCTAATCGATTGGGCAGAAGTCCAGAAACTGATTTTAAAAAGTATAGGGCATACTTGAGAGCTGTGCCTGTCACAGTAGCAGGCAAGTAAATTTGAGTTTTTTTCCACTGATTATCAATAATTGGAATAATGACTGTGGTTATCAGTATATTTGGGCTTCTCTTTTTCTAAAGTTCTAAAATGATTAGTATTTATTCTATCTTGCACCTCTATGCAGATGTTTTTCCCAGTCCATTTTTAGAAGTCTGTCCATTTTCTGACATATTTCCAAATAACACACTTCTATAGTAACCTTCACTGCCAGTCAGATCTACCAGGGGCTTCCTTAGACTAGATGATTCTTCATTCCAAAGTTGGGACTGATGTCCTGCCCATAGAGAATCTATAGACATAATTAGAATGAATTAAAACCAAATCTTGAGAGCAGGAGACAGAGCTTCCTGATCTAGATGTACAACTAGAGTTTAGGTTGGAAGTTACTTTAAAGAGGGTTTTTTGGGATGTCTTCAGTCTCTGTAAATATCCAAATGCTTGTGCATTGTAAACCAAGTGTGTACTCCTATGTATGAATTTGTAGAACTGATTTCTGCTTCAAGAGAAGCTGCACCTTTAATTTTATAAGGTCCCCTCCACCTGTTACCCTATAAATATTTGTAAATAGAACACTAAAATTTGTAGTGATAGGATCAATTTGGGAATATCTGCTGAGAGACCAAAAAGTTCATTTTTTTAAGTACCTTGGTTAAAGAGTAAAGATTATTCCTCTTATTTTTTAAAAGAAGAATGCACTTTAACAAACACAGCTGCATGGGCAATTTAAACAAATCCGTGAAGTGCAGTACCCATTCAGAACTCATACTTCCTGGAAACCATTCAAAAGCATAGTCTAGACGGGCTGTTGATCTCACTGCCTGGAGGTTGAAGCTGATTCCGGTCAATTTTGAGACGAGCAGGGCTGCTTCAAAAGAACAATGTGAATACAGCCAAAAGCTTCAGTCAGTCTGTAAAATGGCGGGTCCCGTATTTACCACTAACTAGCAAAACTGACAGAAAAACTCATAGAGAAAAAAGAATCCTTACTGCTGGTGTGCACTCCTTACAATAACAGACTTTTGCAAATGGAGTTTTACAGTCTATATTTAAAAAATTGTATGTTTGTAACAAATAAAATATGCAGAAACGTGAATGACAGTCTTGTGCTGGTTGTCTCTTATTTAAGGAATTACGTGTTGACTGGGAGGGAAATAGCACACACCCTCTACTGGGGTTCATAAATGAGTCTGGATTGGGTGAGTTTCCACTTGAAGTGACTTAAAAGCTGTTTGCACATTTCATCTGAAATACAGCCATCTAGTTCCAGACCCTCTGGGTTTGCATAACCCTTTTCTAGTTAGTAAGCAGTGTATGGAGTAAATCAAAGTTGCAAATGGTTTCATGCTTTGGTTCATATTCCAGAGGAAGTGCTTGTTGCTTCCCCTAATTTCTTCCTATTCTACCTGCTTTTAGGCCCTATCATTTCAAATGGCCGTAAAGAAACTCATGTGTTCACTTGTCATTTATCATAACTAACTGCTTAGAAAGTAGGTTAAACCAGTGTTATATACCCTAAGCTAAAGGGAAAATAAAAATTTTGTATTGATAGATCCTGGCTGTGGTTCCAAATTTTGGTCTCAGGAACCCTTTTACTTCCTTAAAATTCACTAAAGACCTTCAAGGAGCAATCCTACTTCAGGCCTGTATCAATTGATACCTATCATATTAAAAACTTTTTTAAGACAACAGTACACATTCCATCTGCCTCACAGCAGTGACGTCACATCATTTAGCTTCTGAAAAACAGTATAAACTTGTGAGAATGAACAAAGCAGCTAACAATTAGGAAAGTAGTTTACACTTGGTCTCCCTGAAGGTCTTTGGGCCGCTGGAGGTTTCTCGATCACTCTTTGAGACCCACTGAACTAGCATAGTTATATGAATTATGCTGCTCTTGCCTGGAAAATCCCACGGATGGAGGAGCCTGGTGGGCTGCAGTCCATGGGGTCGCTAAGAGTCGGACATGACTGAGCGACTTCACTTTCTCTTTTCACTTTCATGCATTGGAGAAGGAAATGGCAACCCACTCCAGTGTTCTTGCCTGGAGAATCCCGGGGATGGGGAGGCCTGGTGGGCTGCCGTCTATGGGGTCGCACAGAGTCGGACACGACTGAAGTGACTTAGCATAGCATAGCATAGCATAACATATATACGTTGCCTAAGTTACCCACACGAAGTCCACTTAAACCCTAAAGTAACTAGAGAAAAGTTTGCAAATGGAATCATCAAGCATTGTATTGGTGGTCCCCTCGCTGGGGAAATGTGGAGCTTTTATTAGCAGAGAACCCTTTAGTGTGCATCAGTCACCTCCTTCCGCCCCCTCCCCCCAACCACCACCAGCCCGGCTGTTTAAAGTTTCTGAGCAGGTTTGGGTGTAACCTGAAAAGCTGCATTTCTAACAAGTTCCCAGGTACTGCTGCTGCTGGTTGAGGATCACACTTTGGGATTCTGCAGCAGAAATCATGAAAGTTCTAGGAAAAATTAGCTATTGCCACCAATTTAAGGTGGCAAGAGGTCAGGAAGCCTTTACCCTGATACATCAGTTTGCCATAGCCCTGCTGAATTTTTTTTTTTGATGTGAAGTTGTCATCTCAAATTTAAGGATGCAATGTAACCGGGCTATATAGTCTGCAGTTTTATTGGAGCCAGTGCCTCAAGGAATACGGCTGTTGCCTCATAGTTTCGGTATATTGGATGTTGTGAGCTAGGTTCTGTCCCTGAGTCTGTCATAAACTGATAGTGTGAGTCTGAGATAGTATCTTTAACACTTAAAAATCCTTAAGGTCCTACAACAGTGTCCTGTTTCCCGGGTCTTAGGAAAATGAGAGCCACCTGGTGGTCAGTACTGAAATCTTTTTAATAACCTTTGTGAGATCATACCATTTGTAAACTCATGCATACTATATGCCAGGTGTTAAACTAGGTGTAGAAAATATGATCCATGATCCAAATGGAACTTAACAGTTTATTCCAGAGAAAAAAAGCTTTTAGGAAGAAGTAGGAGGAACTAAGTTACATTGGACTAAGGGATCAGATCAGATCAGATCAGTCGTTCAGTCATGTCTGACTCTTTGCGACCCCATGAATCGCAACATGCCAGGCCTCCCTGTCCATCACCAACACCCAGAGTTCACTGAGACTCACATCCATCGAGTCAGTGATGCCATCCAGCCATCTCATCCTCTGTCGTCCCCTTCTCCTCTTGCCCTCAATCCCTCCCAGCATCAGAGTCTTCTCCAATGAGTCAACTCTTTCCATGAGGTGGCCAAAATACTGGATTTCAGCTTTAGCATCATTCCTTCCAAAGAAATCCCAGGGCTGATCTCCTTCAGAATGGACTGGTTGGATCTCCTTGTAGGCCAAGGGACTCTCAAGAGTCTTCTCCAACACCACAGTTCAAAAGCATCAATTCTTCGGCGCTCAGCCTTCTTCACAGTCCAGCTCTCACATCCATACATGACCACAGGAAAGACCATAGCCTTGACTAGGTGAACCTTTGTTGGCAAAGTAATGTCTCTGCTTTTGAATATGCTATCTAGGTTGGTCATAACTTTTCTTCCAAGGAGTAAGCGTCTTTTAATTTCATGGCTGCAGTCACCATCTTCAGTGATTTTGGAGCCCAGAAAAATAAAAGTCTGACACTGTTTCCCCATCTATTTCCCATGAAGTGATGGGACCGGATGCCATGATCTTCGTTTTCTGAATGTTGAGCTTTAAGCCAACTTTTTCACTCTCCACTTTCACCTTCATGAAGAGGCTTTTTAGTTCCTCTTCACTTTCTGCCATAAGGGTGGTGTCATCTGCATATCTGAGGTTATTGATATTTCTCCAGGCAATCTTGATTCCAACTTGTGTTTCTTCCAGTCCAGCGTTTCTCATGATGTACTCTGCATATAAGTTAAAAAAACATGGTGACAATATACAGCCTTGACGTATTCCTTTTCCTATTTGGAACCAGTCTGTAGTTCTATGTTCAGTTCTAACTGTTGCTTCCTGTCCTGCATACAAATTTCTCAAGAGGCAGATCAGGTGGTCTGGTATTCCCATCTCTTTCAGAATTTTCCACAGTTTATTGTGATCCACACAGTCAAAGGCTTTGGCATAGTCAATAAAGCAGAAGTAGATGTTTCCAGCGGTTGTTGGCAATTTGACCTCTGGTTCCTCTGCCTTTTCTTTCTTTTTTTTTTTTAAACCTGATTCATTATTTTATGACCATATTGACTTCAATAGTAACAAAATTTTTTAAACATAATTATGTAGCTTCTGGAAGATGGGTTAAATGATGAAAAAATGGGCGACCATGAACACACCGTGTAATTTCATTTCTAAACTGGTGCTTCATTCTGTAGATAATATCTTGCATGTCCTCTTTTGATAAGTACATGAGTAATTGTTTAGACAGACGTACTGCTTCTCCTCAACAAATATTTACTAGACAACAATTATGTGGTAGTCACTGTTGTAGGTTCTACAAATACAGCAGAGAACAAGAAAAGCAACATCCTTGCTCTTCTGAAACTGACATTCTAGTGCAGAGAAGCAGAAAGATAAAAAGATAACCTAGACAAGTGAGAGCTTTTTTTTTTTAAAACCTTATTCTTTTTTTTTTTAAACCTGATTCCCTCTGCCTTTTCTAAAACCAGCTTAAACATCAGGAAGTTCACAGTTCACATATTGCTGAAGCCTGGCTTGGAGAATTTTGAGCATTACTTTACTAGCGTGTGAGATGAGTGCAATTGTGAGGTAGTTTGAACATTCTTTGGCATTGCCTTTCTTTGGGATTGGAATGAAAACTTTTTCAGTCCTGTGGCCACTGCTGAGTTTTCCAAATTTGCTGGCATATTGAGTGCAGCACTTTCACAGCATCATCTTTCAGGATTTGGAATAGCTCCACTGGAATTCCATCACCTCCACTAGCTTTGTTCATAGGGATGCTTTCTAAGGCCCACTTGACTTCACATTCCAGGATGTCTGGCTCTAGGTCAGTGATCACACCATCGTGATTATCTGGGTCATGAAGATCTTTTTTTGTACAGTTCTTCTGTGTATTCTTGCCACCTCTTCTTAATATCTTCTGCTTCTGTTAGGTCCATACCGTTTCTGTCCTTTATCGAGCCCATCTTTGCATGAAATGTTCCTTTGGTATCTCTGATTTTCTTGAAGAGATCTCTAGTCTTTCCCATTCTGTTGTTTTCCTCTATTTCTTTGCATTGATCGCTGAAGAAGGCTTTCTTATCTCTTCTTGCTATTCTTTGGAACTCTGCATTCAGATGCTTATATCTTTCCTTTTCTCCTTTGCTTTTCACTTCTCTTCTTTTCACAGCTATTTGTAAGGCCTCCCCAGACAGCCATTTTGCTTTTTTTGCATTTCTTTTCCATGGGGATGGTCTTGATCTCTGTCTCCTGTACAATGTCACGAACCTCATTCCATGAACCTCTAGAGGAGCTATCCCACGTTGAATGTCAGGAAGGGCGGTGGTGAGGAGAGACCCCTCATCCAAGGTAAGGTGTGATGGCTGTGCTTTGCTGGAGCAGCCGTGAAGAGATACCCCACGCCCAAGGTAAAAGAAACACAAGTAAGTCGGTAGGTGTGGCAAGAGGGCATCAGAGGGCAAACACACTGAAACCATACTCACAGAAAACTAGTCAATCTAATCACACTAGGACCACAGCCTTGTCTAACTCAATGAAACTAAGCCATGCCCGTGGGGCAACCCAGGATGGGCGGGTCATGGTGGAGAGATCTGACAGGATGTGATCCACTGGAGAAGGGAATGGCAAACCACTTCAGTGTTCTTGCCTTGAGAACCCCATGAACAGTATGAAAAGGCAAAATGATAGGATACTGAAAGAGAAACTCCCCAGGTCAGTAGGTGCCCAATATGCTACTGGAGATTAGTGGAGAAATAACTCCAGAAAGAATGAAGGGATGGAGCCGAAGCAAAAAGAATACCCAGCTGTGGATGTGTCTGGTGATAGAAGCAAGGTCCAATGCTGTAAAGAGCAATATTGCATAGGAACCTGGAATGTCAGGTCCATGAATCAAGGCAAATTGGAAGTGGTCCAACAAGAGATGGCCAGAGTGAATGTCGACATGCTAGGAATCAGCGAACTCAAATGGACTGGAATGGATGAATTTAACTCAGATGACCATTATATCTACTACTGCGGGCAGGAATCCCTCAGAAGAAATGGAGTGGCCATCATGGTCAACAAAAAGAGTCCGAAATGCAGTACCTGGATGCAATCTCAAAAACGACAGAATGATCTCTATTCGTTTCCAAGGCAAACCATTCAATATCACAGTAATCCAAGTCTATGTCCCAACGAGTAACACTGAAGAAGCTGAAGTTGAATGGTTCTATGAAGACCTACAAGACCTTTTAGAACTAACACCCCCAAAAGATGTCCTTTTCATTATAGGGCACTGGAATGCAAAAGTAGGAAGTCAAGAAACACCTGGAGTAACAGGCAAATTTGGCCTTGGAATACAGAATGAAGCAGGGCAAAGACTAATAGAGTTTTGCCAAGAAAATGCACTAGTCATAACAAACACCCTCTTCCAACAACACAAGAGAAGACTCTATACATGGACATCACCAGATGGTCAACACCAAAATCAGATCGATTATATTCTTTGCAGCCAAAGATGGAGAAGCTCTGTACAGTCAGCAAAAACAAGACCAGGAGCTGACTGTGGCTCAGACCATGAACTCCTTATTGCCAAATTCAGACTTAAATTGAAGAAAGTAGGGAAAACCACTAGACCATTCAGGTATGACCTAAATCAAATCCCTAATGATTATACAGTGGAAGTGAGAAATAGATATAAGGGCCTGGATCTGATAGATAGAGTGCCTGATGAACTATGGACTGAGGTATATTTAGGATCAAATGTTTTGATCCGTGTGACCCTAGAACTTCAGGAGGCTCTGATGGTTTGCAGCTCAAATTTACTAGACATATCTCCTTCCTCAGTAAAACACCTCTGTGCAGTCTCAGATCCTGAGAAGCTACTTCCCCAGACTCCAGGGAGGAAGCGAGCCCAGCATAGGTGAACAGAGGAAGGAAGGAGTAGGAGAGTTCGTTTAGAGCCCTGGTCTGCATTCTCACCACACAGGACCTGGGAGGGGAGATGTCCCATTGCTGGGGCGTGTGCCCCAAGCTTATGCAGCTAGTGAGCACCAGCATTGGGCTTTGACAAGGCTCCGTAGGTCTTCCTTCTTGTCCACTCTTCCAACAATTCAGTCGCTCAGTCGTGTCTCTTTGCGACCCCATGAACCGCAGCACGCCAGGCCTCCAATCCATCACCAACTCCTGGAGTCCACCCAAACCCATGTCCATTGAGTCAGTGATGCCATCCAACCATCTCATCCTCTGTTATCCCCTTTCCCCCTGCCCTCAATCTTTCCCAGCATCAGGGTCTTTTCCAGTGAGTCAGCACTTGGCATCAGGTGGCCAAAGTATTGGAGTTTCAGCTTCAACATCAGTCCTTCCAATGAACACCTGGGACTGATCTCCTTAACGATGGACTGGTTGGATCTCCTTGCAGTCCAAGGGACTCTCAAGAGTCTTCTTCAACACCACAGTTCAAAAGCATCAATTCTTCGGTGCTCAGCTTTCTTTATAGTCCAACTCTCACATCCATACGTGACCACTGGAAAAACCATAGCCTTGACTAGATGGACCTTTGTTGGCAAAGTAATGTCTCTGCTTTTTAATATGCTGTCTAGGTTGGTCATAACTTTCCTTCCAAGGAGTAAGTGTCTTTTAATTTCATGGCTGCAATTACCATCTGCAGTGATTTTGGAGCCCAGAAAAATAAAGTCTGACACTGTTTCCACTGTTTCCCCATCTATTTGCCATGAAGTGATGGGACCAGATGCCATGATATTAGTTTTCTGAATGTTGAGCTTTAAGCCAACTTTTTCACTCTCCTCTTTCACCTTCATCAAGAGGCTCTAGTTCTTCTTCACTTTCTGCCATAAGGGTGGTGTCATCTGCATATCCGAGGTTATTGATATTTCTCCAGGCAATCTTGATTCCAGCTTGTGCTCCATCCAGCCCAGCGTTTCTCATGATGTACTCTGCATATAAGTTAAATAAGCAGGGTGACAGTAAACAGCCTTGACATACTCCTTTCCCAATTTGGAACCAGTCTGTTGTTCCATGTCCAGTTCTAAACTGTTGCTTCCTGACCTGCATACAGGTTTCTCAAGAGGCAGATCAGGTGGTCTGGTATTCCCATCTCTTTCAGAATTTTCCACAGTTTATTGTGATCCACACAGTCAAAGGCTTTTGCATAGACAATAAAGCAGTAGCAGCTGTTTTTCTGGAACTCTCTTGCTTTTTCCATGATCCAGCAGATGTTGGCAATTTGATCTCTGGTTCCTCTGCCTTTTCTAAAACCAGCTTGAACATCAGGAAGTTCACAGTTCAGGGACTGCGGAAGCCTGGTTTGGAGAATTTTAAGTATTACTTTACTAGCGTGTGAGATGAGTGCAATTGTGAGGTAGTTTGAACATTCTTTGGCATTGCCTTTCTTTGGGATTGGAATGAAAACTGACCTTTTCCAGTCCTGTGGCCACTGCTGAGTTTTCCAAATTTGCTGGCATATTGAGTGCAGCACTTTCACAGCATCATCTTTCAGGATTTGAAATAGCTCAATTGGAATTCCATCACCTCCACTAGCTTGGTTCGTAGGGATGCTTTCTAAAAGGCCCACTTGACTTCACATTCCAGGATGTCCGGCTCTAGGTCAGTGATCACACCATAGTGATTATCTGGGTCGTGAAGATCTTTTTGTACAGTTCTGTGTATTCTTGCCACCTCTTCTTAACATCTTCTGCTTCTGTTAGGTCCATACCATTTGTGTCCTTTATCGAGCCCATCTTTGCATGAAATGTTCCCTTGGTATCTCTAATTTTCTTGAAGTGATCTCTAGTCTTTCCCATTCTATTGTTTTCCTCTGTCCCTAAATCAGTTCCTAATGAGATTTGAGTAAACAAGTCTCCCTCAATCCAGGCAATAGAGAATTTGATTTGCAAGCCTCCTGCCCCAGGCCTTTTACTCCTTACAGGAGACAAGAGAAACTATACTAAGAATGGTATGGGGGAGGGGAGGGAGGCTCTTGAGGGAGGGGATATATGTGTATATATAGCTGAGAAAAACTTGTACAGCAGAAACTAACACAACTTTGTAAAGCAATTATACTCCAATTTTTAAAAATTAGAATATATATATATAAATACATATGCAAATGAACTAAACACAAAAACTTAAAAAAAGAAACTGTAGGAACTTCCCTAGTGGTCCAGTGGTTAAGAATCCACCTCCCAATGCAGAAGACGTGGGTTCAATCCCTGGTCTGAGAAGATCCCACATGCCACAGGGCAACTAAGCCTGTGCCACAGCTACTGAACCTGTGAGCTTTGGAGACCATATGCCACATATAAAGACCTCGTGTGCTGTAACGAAGGCCCAACACAGCCAAATAAATGCGTAAAAAACCAAAACTGTAAATAAAAATGTTCTCCACACAAGAGGTAACTTCTCTTCAACTTCTGTGGTACCCTGGAAGACGTCTCAGTGGACCCAATTAAGGTCTCCAAACTAATTAGCAGCAAGAGTGAACACACATCTAAATTAGTTCTTTCTCTCAGCTGCTACACCACAGAGCCACAGAAAGGAGTGCATTCCTGTGCCAGGAGCCTAAGATGACACATGATGAATCCACAGGTATTTCACAAAACTCTGCGGAACTGAGTAAAGTTTCTGCCCAAAGGCAGTTAGATGTAGAAACTGTGGGTCATGTTAATGTTTTCAGGATAAGGCATCTGAGAACCAAATTTAAAATAGTTCCCCTAGGTTTTGTTGTTGTTGTTGTTGTCTGAGGTTTATTGAAAATATTACAGCACAGCAGAAAGAATCAAACGGCTCCACGCGGTGTTTTGAAGTTCATCCTAACTGTAGGCTGAGTGACCTGCAGGTTGGACCAACTGCCAAGTAAGTCCAAGAGCTTCAGCATTTCCTTAGTGTCAGGATCTACTTCAATGATTTCCTGATCCAGGGCTGAGACCTTAGGCACGTAATTGTCTCTCCTCTCTCTCTTCTCCTCCTGCAGCTTGATGGAGATACCTCTCACCAGGCCTCTTTGAATCCGCTCCATCAGATGTGTGACGTAGCCTGCGATCTTATTGCGAAGCTTCTTGCTGGGAATAATGGCGATTTCCTCACACACCCGCTTGTTGGTGTGGAAGTCATTGCCCAGGCGCGTGTAGTACTTCTCAATGATGACCTTGGCTGCTTTCTTTACGGTTTTGGTGCGAACGCGGCCCATGTTGGCAGGTCCTTGGTAAAAGAGCTCCCCTAGTTTAAAAAAAAAAAGATAAAAACATACCAATCTGATTCATTTGTATCAATCACCAAAAATAAAATTCTAGTCTTCTATCAGGGCAAACAGCTTAGGATCCCCATTTCAATCATAAGTACCAGCAGCCCACGCTCTATATGTTAAAATCATGTCCTCATCAGAATACAAATGGTTACAATGTCATGTTGCCAGAGCAGATTGGAATCAGGTACTCACTATGAAATCAGCAACATAAAGCAATATGGATCTGAAAATACCTCTTTTCTATGTCATTTTGTATTTTCCCTATCTTAGGTGTCAAACCAAGAAATAGCCGAGAATGAGCAGTGGTCTACATGCAATTCTAGACCTGGATTCCCACAGGTATTTTATGGAACAGATGTTGGGGAAGATGGAGTGAGGCTCTCAAGCCTATGCGTACAGGACTGGCCAAGACACAACCATTACATGGGCTTCCTTATCTTCTCACCTTCAGGACTCTACCAGGAAGCTGTCCCTAAATGTCCAACCCTCAAAACTGCCTTGTCCTTTGCCTGTTTATTTGGTACCCCTCATAATTGGCGGGCATCATTTTTGGCAGTTATAATCTCCAAACTTTCATCATAAAAATGAATGCAGTCAATTTAACAAGTATGAACAGAAGAGAATCACTGTAAAGAAACAAAAATGAATGTGCTCTCTCTTCCTTCAAACGCACTTCTGGTTGTTTTTTTTTTTTTTGGCTGAGCCACACAGCACGTGGGATCTTCATTCCCCAACCAGGGATCCAATCTGTAGCCCCTGCAGTGGGAACTCAGAGTCTTAACCACTGGACTGCCAGGGTAGTCCCTAAACCCACATTTTAAGGGTAACTACTGTTAAATAATTTAGCATACATCCTTCTGAAATTTTTTGATAATTAAAAAAAAACTCAACAGTATTAAATGGGCATCACATTTACGTATATAGTTATATACATTGAAAAAATGTTATATTAACTAAATAAGTTTAATAAGGAGTTCATGTTAGGTACACTGATAGCTATTGCCTGTGATATTTTCTAATGTACACACCTTATTATTAAGCTGTGCCACAAAGCCAACAACTTATGGAGAAATTAAATTGAAAAGTAATTTAATTTTCATTATTTTAGGTTCCATCCAATCAGGCACAGGCAAACACATCTTCTCTAGTGGTAAAACAAAAAACTCTCCAGTCTCTAGGTTTAGAGAAAAATGTCTTTATTCCATGAGGTCTGAAAAATGAGCATTTACTGATTGCATTTCAGAGATCTTTTCTACTTTGTGTTTCTCTTTCAGGTAAACAATGTGCATAAATATTAATAAATCAATAAATGAAGTGATTGGGGATTAACCTGGCAATCCACTGATTAAGACTCTGCCTTTCAAGGAGGGGGCATGGGTTTGATACCTGGTCAGGGAACTAAGATCCCACATTCTGTGCAGTGCAGCCAATAAATAATTTTTTTCAAAAATGAAATGATTGCTGAGAATCCATTCAGCTGAGTAGAGGTACCCATACCCTTAGGTTTTATGTTAAGAGATTACTGTTATGAATAAGAAAACTTGGTTTTGTTATATGACCTATAGTGAGGTATTTCTGTTTGTAGATTTTAAAAAATTATACCTATATCTAGCTGCTTCTGATCTTGAGGATTTTGCTCAGAATTAAGAGAGCATCTTTATGAATATATAATGTCTCCTATAAGAAACCTATATGCAGGTCAGGAAACAACAGTTAGAACTGGACATGGAACAACAAACTGGTTCCAAATAGGAAAAGGAGTACGTCAAGGCTGTATATTGTCACCCTGCTTATTTAACTTATATGCAGAGTACATCATGAGAAACGCTGGGCTGGATGGAGCACAAGCTGGAATCAAGATTGCCTGGAGAAATATCAATAACCTCAGATATGCAGATGACACCACCCTTATGGCAGAAAGTGAAGAGGAACTAAAAAGCCTCTTGATGAAGGTGAAAGAGGAGAGTGAAAAAGTTGGCTTAAAACTCAACATTCAGACAACGAAGATCATGGCATCCGGTCCCATCACTTCATGGCAAATAGATGGGGAAACAGTGTCAGACTTTATTTTTCTGGGCTCCAAAATCACTGCAGATGGTGACTGCAGCCATGAAATTAAAAGACGCTTACTCCTTGGAAGAAAAGTTATGACCAATCTAGATAGCATATTCAAAAGCAGAGACATCACTTTGCCAACAAAGGTTCGCCTAGTCAAGGCTATGGTCTTTCCTGTGGTCATGTATGGATGTGAGAGCTGGACTGTGAAGAAGGCTGAGTGCCGAAGAACTGATGCTTTTGAACCGTGGTGTTGGAGAAGACTCTTGAGAGTCCCTTGGCCTGCAAGGAGATCCAACCAGTCCATTCTGAAGGAGATCAGCCCTGGGATTTCTTTGGAAGGAATGATGCTAAAGCTGAAACTCCAGTATTTTGGCCACCTCATGCGAAGAGTTGACTCATTGAAGACTCTGATGCTGGGAGGGATTGGGGGCAGGAGGAGAAGGGGACGACAGAGGATGAGATGGCTGGATGGCATCACTGACTCGATGGACGTGAGTCTGAGTGACCTCCAGGAGTTGGTGATGGACAGGGAGGCCTGGCGTGCCGCGATTCATGGGGTCGCAAAGAGTCGGACACGACTGAGCGACTGATCTGATCTGAGCGAATCAATCGACTAATGAAGTGAAGTCGCTCCCTCATGTCTGACTCTTGGCAACCCCGTGGACTGTAATCTACCAGGCTCCTCCATCCATGGGATTTTTCCAGGCAAGAATACTGGAGTGGAGTGCCACTGATAGCATAATCCTAACCTTTGCTTTTACAGCAAGCTGAGTAGTTTACTTGGAATAACAAAAGGATTTCCTTATATTTTTGACTTCTCACTGACTACAAGTCAAATTTGAGGAGCTTCAGAATATTGTTTAAAAAGAAATTATAGGGAGTTCCTTGCTGGTCCAGTGGCTGAAACTCTGAGCTCCCTATGCAGGAGATCTGAGTTTAATTCCTGGTCAGGAAACTAGGTTCCACATGCCGTAACTAAGACCTGGAACAGCCAAATAAATAAATATTTTAAAAAAGAATTTCTGGTAGTCTTTAGAAAAAGAAATTATAGGCAGGTGGTTTTTTTTTTTAAATAAATAGATGGCATTCTATATATTATTTTTAAATTTTTAATTAATCAATTTATTTAATTGTTGGCTGTGCTGGGTCTTTATTGCTGTGTGCAGGCTTTTCCTAATTGTGGCCAGCAGAGGCTACTCCTCGCTGCGTGCATGGGCTTATTTCAGTGGTTTCTCTTGTGGAGCACAGACTCAGTAGTTGTGGCACATGGGTTTAGTTGCTCCCTGACATGTGGGACCTTCCTGGGCCAGGGATCAAATCTGCATTGGCAGGTGGAGTCTTAACCACTGGACCACCAAGGAAGTCCCTATAAATTATTTTACTTCTTGCTTTTCTTCAACTTTTAAAATAAAGAATGTTTACATATTTCAAAATCAAAACAATATAAAAAGGAAATTAAGAAGTCTTGTTCCTGTCTTCTCTACCCATTTCCATTCTTTCCACAGGTAGTGTTTGCTCTGGACCCTCCCATTTTTGTCTGTTGAAAACAGACAGTGAAAGTGTCCCATTTGTCCAAGATTTAGCATTTGTCCAACTTTTATTACAAGGTAATATTTATTTCTACTGCTATTAAAATAAGCAGAAATGGGTTTTGAAATCAAGAAGGGTAAGTCCTCCAACTTCACTCTTCTTCAAGGTTATTTTGGCTGTTCTTGCTCACTTATTTTCCCGTATGAATTTTAGGATGGTTTCATCAATGTGTACAAAGAAGCATGCTGAGATTCTGGTTATATCTTTAACTTTACTCACCAGTGTTTTGTAATTTTCAGAGTATGTCTTGTGTGTCTTTTATGAAATTAATTCCCAAGTACTTTATTCTGTTAGACGCTGTTATAAATGGAAGTTCTTTTCAGTTCACTCTTTGCTAGTGTATGGAATAAAACTGATTTTTGTATGTCAATCTTATATACTGCAATCTCGTTGCACTTGTTTCTTAGTTTCAATAGCTTTTTAGTGGATTCCTTTTTCTTGCCTAATTACCCCTACTAGAAGTTCCAGTAAAATGTTAGATAAAAGTGGCAAGAGTAGACATCCCCATCTTGTTCCAGATCTCAGGAATATTATCTTTTCCTATTAAGTATGATAGTTGTGGGTTTTTCAGATGACTTGCATCAGGTTAAAGAAGTTCCCTTCTAATCCTAGCTGTTGAATGTTTTTTGATGAGACTATTGCATCTTGTTGAACGCTTTCCTTCCTGCATTGAAGTGATCATGTGGTTTTGTCTATTAGTCTATTAATATGGCACATTATATGGATTGAATTATTAGGATATTGGCCTGTAGGTTTTTTGTTGTTTTGTTGCTGTATCTTTGTCTCTTTTTGATATTAGAGTAACACTGGCACCATACAATGAATGTGGAAACGTTCCCTCCTATTTTTTGGAAGAGTTTGTGATGGATTGGTATTCTTTTTTTAAAAAATTGATTTAAAAGTATTTTTGGCTGCACTGGGCCTTTGTTGTTGCGAGAACTTAGTTGCTTTGAGGCATGTGGGATCTTCCTGGACAAGGGATCAAAACTATGTCCCCTGCATTGCCAGGCAGACTCTTAAACCACTGGACCCCGACAGAAGCCCGGTATTAATTCTTCTTTAAACATTTGATAGAATACAACAGTAAAGACTGGGGTTTTCTCTGTAGGAATTTTTTTCTTTTAATTGGAGGATACATGCTTTACAATGTTGTGTTGGTTTCTGCCACGTAACAACTTGAATCAACCATAAGCATAGATATATATATATATATAAACAGATACATATATAGATAGATAGATATCTCCCCCTCCCTCTTGTGTCTCTCCCACCCCACTCCCCATCCCACCGCTCTATGTCGTCACAGAGTATAGGGCTGGCCTCCTGTTGGAAGATTTTAAATCACTAATTCAATTTATTTGTCATAGGTCTATCGATATTCTATTTTTTTCTTGAGTAAGTTTCAGTAGTTAATTTCTTCCTAAGAATACCCATTTCATCTAGGTTATTTAATTTGCTGGCACACAGTTGTTCAAAGGATTCCAATAGCTCTTTTTATTTCTGTAAGCTCAGTAGTGATTTACCCTCTTTAACTTCTTAGTAATTTGAATCTTTTTTCTTTTCTAAAGATTTGTCAATTTTGTTGAACTTTACAAAGAGCCAACTTTTGATTTCACTTTTTCCTATTGATCTTATTCTCTATTTCTCTGTGTGTGTGTGTGTGTGTATGTTAGTCGCTCAGTTGTCTCTCTTTGAGACCCCATGGGTGTAGCCCATCAGGCTCCTCCATCCATGGGATTCTCCAGGCAAGAATGCTGCAATGGATTGCCAATTCCTTCTCCGTTTTTTTCCCCCTAATCTTTATTGTTTTCTTGGTTCTGCTTGTTTTTTGTTTGCTCTTTTTTAAAAATATATTTATTTATTTATTTTTGCCTGTGCTGGGTCTTCATTACTGTGGGCTTTTCTCTAGTTGCGGTGAGCAGGGGCTACTCTAGTCACAGTGCACAGGCTTCTCATTACAATGGCTTTTCTCACTGCCGAGCACAGGCCCTAGGCCAAGCGGCTTCAGTTGCTGCAGCTCCCAGGCTCTAGAGCACAGGCTTAGTAGTTGGGGCATGCAAGATTGGTTGCTCCGCAGTAGTTTGGGATCTTCCTGGACCAGAGATCAAACCTGTGTATCCTACATTGGCAGGCAGATTCTTTACTACTAAACCATCAGGGAAGTCCTGCTCTTCTTTTTTGTCTTCCTGTTTAGGTAAGCAATGAATGCATATTGTACAAATTCAAAATGATCCATTTTTGTAAGGAAACTATTTTCCTGAAAAAATATTTGTTGTCCCTTTCCTTTACTTTGAATTTGATTCAGTGTAACCCACTTAGGGGAGGGGCAGATGTAAATGTGAACGTAAAATAAAACACATGTGGCCATGAATTAATGATCATTACAATTGTATGACATTGTACATCAGGTTCATTTTACTATTTTCTTTACTTTGTATATCTTTAACTTTCCATAATAAAAAGTTAGAAATATATATATATCTCATCAGATCAGATCAGCTCAGTCGCTCAGTCGTGTCCAACTCTTTGAGACCCCATGAATCGCAGCACACCAGGCCTCCCTGTCCATCACCAACTCCCAGAGTTCACTGAGACTCACGTCCATCGAGTCAGTGATGCCATCCAGCCATCTCATCCTCTGTCATCCCCTTCTCCTCCTGACCCCCAATCCCTTCCAGCATCAGAGTCTTTTCCAATGAGTCAACTCTTGGCATGAGGTGGCCAAAGTACTGGAGTTTCAGCTTTAGCATCAATCAGGGTCCATTCAGTGTGCAGAAAACATACCAATTATTTGAACAAAGAGTACTAACAGAGTACTGTTAACTGGATATAAAGTTGTTAACTGCTAAATGGTAAAAAGAGAACTCTAAGGTGTCATGGAAGTTAACAAATAGCTACCCTGAAGAAACAAAGGGAACGCCTTAGAAACCTAGAGGAAGGGCCCCGTGGAACTAGAAAGAACTCAAACCTCTGGGAAAAGAGCTGATTGCTGGTGAAGGAGGAGGGAGGAATGAGACTGGTTTCTCAAGTGTTGAGAAAGCTGATTTAGCTGCTTTTACAAAAGGAACTGCTGCTGCCAGAGTAAAGAAGCAGTGCGTGGGTGATGATGCTCAGAGGAACAGAAAGGAGCAAGTCCCTTCTTCCTCCACTCTTGCAGTTTCCCTCTAGTGCTCCTAACAGGCAAAGCCTTAGCAGGGAAGCAGAAGGCAAAGCAGAAATGTTTGCAGAGTCCCAGCCTCAGAATCACAAAACTCAATGTAGGTAGGTGGATACTGCATCCTGACTGACCTCATTAGAATCTGACAGCTTCTGGCTTATGTAAATGGCTGCCCAGCCACTGGGATCTGGCATTAACCTCCAGGAATATTTTCAAAAATAAAAAGAATTTGTCCTATAAGTAGAATGACTAAGAGAAAATTTCTGTCTCTTAACAGCTTTATATTATTTGAGGGGAGTACTGCAGTGTTAAAGGGGAATTTAAAATTAAACATAGAAATTAAAAACTCCTGGAGTCTATGTAATGATTAAGACCCTCCTCTCTAAAGGCTAAAATATTTCTACTATATTGAAAACACTGGTTGCCTATCCAGAGGTAAAATGGATAATTGGGTAAGGGATAGGAAGGGTCTTTTCACTGTATATCCTTCGAACCTTTAAAATATTGTACATGTGAATATATTGCCCTATCAAAAACTAACTAAATTTTTTCAGAGAGACGCCATTGTCTTAGATGAGGCTTCCCAGCAGACTCTGAGGCTTCACTGGGGTGGCTCAGTAGTAAAGAATTTGCCTACAATGCAGGAGATGTGGGTTCAATTCCTGGGTCAGGATAATCCCTTGGAGAAGAAAATGGCAACCCACTCCAGTATCCTTGCTTGGGAAATGCCATGGACAGAGAAGCCTGGCAGGCTATAGTCTATGAAGTCGCAAGAGTCCAACACAACTCAGTGACTAACAACAACCCCCAGATTCTAATTTACCTTCATGAAGTTTACTGTGATTCCACAGTGATATTCTTGGCAACATTATTATGAGAATATGAAGGAAATAGGATTAAGTAGAGGGAGAAGTTGAACTGCCACACAGTTCAAACACTGGTGTTAATCACACAGAAAAATCTGGACCTGGAACGACCCTTTAGAGAGCTGTCCCAAATTAAAGCAAAGCAGCTGGGCAGCTATCTCACTTCCACCAGTCCTTGGAAGGAGGCTGCCTGCTGAAAAGGGGTTAAACTTGGGTGATGCAGCTCCTTTTGAGCAAGTACAATTCCTTGGAGGAGACTGCTGCTGCTAAGTCGCTTCAGTCGTGTCAGATTCTGTGCAACCCCATAGACGGCAGCCCACCAGGCTCCTCTGTCCCTGGGATTCTCCAAGCAAGAATACTGGAGTGGGTTGCCATTTCCTTCTCCAATGCGTGAAAGTGAAAAGTGAAAGTGAAGTCGCTCAGTCATGTCCGACTCTTAGCGACCCCGTGGACTGCAGCCTACCAAGCTCCTCCGTCCATGGGATTTTCCAGGCAAGAGTACTGGAGTGGGTTGCCATTGCCTTCTCCGAATACTAGGCAATAATCAGTCACACTGAACTATAGACCATAGTTTATACTATACCAGTGGTTCTTACATTTTAGTGTGCACCACATTCCCCTGAAAGGCTTGATGGGCCCCACCACAGTTTCTGATTCAGTAGGTGTAGGCTGGAGGTCAGAATCTACATTTCTCACAAGTTCTAGGTGGTACTGATGCTGCTGTTTAGGGATCACATTTTGAGAACCAATACTGGGGCTTTCCAGGTGGCTCAGTGCCAAGCAGGAGATGGAGGCTTGATCCCTGGGTCAGAAAGATCCCCTGGAGGAGGAAATGGCAACCCACTCCAGTATTCTTGCCTGGGAAATCCCATGGACAGAGGAGCCTGGTGGGCTACAGTCCATGGGTTGCAGAGTTGGACACAACTTAGCAACTAAACAACAATAGCACACTGTGTCTTACTGGGTTAAATCTAGCAAAGGTGAATAACTTGTTAATGTTTGGTAGTTTATAATGTATAGATGCTAATACTTAAGATTCTCTGGTTAGATGTGCTCCTTATGAGTCAATACTGCCTTCTTTGCAACCCCAGTTCACTGTAAACTAGATTTTATTCACTAATACACTTGCTTCATAAAGAGTTAATAGGCAGTTCTTCTGTTCACAGATGTCAGAAAACTTGCATCCATTTTCCCTAAGTCTGTGGGCTTCGATATATTTCTTTAATTCCTAAACAGGATATATAAATCACTAAAGAGATTACTATTGTCTGTGATGAGAACCAGTTTCTTTCAACCTGATTCCATTTTCATCAAATTGTGAATCAATGAAATGGAGAATGGCAAGTGAAAAAATGAACTTCCTGTTAAGGAAAGAAATTAATATTTACTGGCTATTTATTACATGTTACTGCTAAGTCACTTCAGTCGTGTCCGACTCTCTATGACCCCATAGACGGCAGCCTACCAGGCTCCCCCGTCCCTGGGATTCTCCAGGCAAGAACACTGGGAGTGGGTTGCCATTTCCTTCTCCAATGCATGAAAGTGAAAAGTAAAAGTGAAGTCGCTCAGTCATGCCTGACTCTTTGCGATCCCATAGCTGAAGCCTACCAGGCTCCTCCGTCCATGGGATTTTCCAGGCAAGAGTACTGGAGTGGGTTGCCATTGCCTTCTCCAATTTATTACATACTAGGTACCTTTTTATACATCATTGAATTAGTGTTAATTCACAACCTGTAAAATAGGTTTTGCTATTCTCAGTTTTACAAATGACAAAATAGATAATATTAAATCCCTCACCCAGATCACACAACTAGTAAATAAGGAGTTTGGATTCAAACTCAAATCTTTCCACAGAGCACACTGCCTATCTAAAAATGAATTCTTGTCATTTGCCAAGTGACATTTTCAGGGTACTAAGTACTGTACCAAGCAAAGAGTGCCAACCAAGGGAGATCAACACAATTGAGCATGACAAGGACTGATGACAGCAGAATACACTAGGTGATACAAGGCATCCAAATCAGGGCTGTCAAGGAAGACATACTGAAGAAAGTGATATTTGGGTAAGCCCTTGAAGGATGATTAAAAGTTAGCCAAACAGAAGCTAAGATGGAGGAATGTTCCAAGCAAAGGCATGAGCAAAGGCAAGATTGAGTTTCAGGGGTGGTAAGGAGAAGAAACAAAACCTGAGATGAGCAAAAGTCAGAAAAATGTAGGGCTTTTACACCATGCTAAGGATCTGGATTTTATTCTAAAGTCAATGAGGTTAAAGGAATATATATCAAGAATTGTATTTAAGAAAGAGTGAAGTGAAGGAAGAAAAGGATAGGACATTTGTTAAGAGGTTTTTGCACTATTAAGGTGAAAAATGGCAAATGCTAAATTGCTGCTGCTGCTGCTGCTAAGTCGCTTCAGTCGTGTCTGACTCTGTGCGACCCCAGAGACGGCAGCCCACCAGGCTCCCCCGTCCCTGGGATTCTCCAGGCAAGAACACTGGAGTGGGTTGCCATTTCCCTCTCCAATGCATGAAAGTGAAAAGTGAAAGTGAAGTCGTTCAGTCATGTCTGACTCCTAGTGACCCCATGGACTGCAGCCTACCAGGCTCCTCCGTCCATGCTAAACTAAATCAATGTTAATACACAGGGTGGGGGTGGGGGTGAGCCAGATTTGATATTCAGAAAGTAGAGGGATCTGGATAGAATTGCAACAGCCACACCAGCTTGTTTTTAAAGTCCCTTCATTGTGACAATTCTTTCTCACCTCAAGAACCTTTATACTTGCTTTCTTCTTCACAGAACACTGCTAAATTACACCTTATGAAGAGAAATGAATGACAGAGGATGAGATGGTTGGATGGCATCACTGACTAAATGGACATGAGTTTAACCAAGCTCAGGAAGATAGTGAAGGACAGGCAAGGCTGGCATGCTGCAGTTCACGCAGTCACAAAGGGTTAGACACCACTTAGGGGCTGAACATTGTAAATTACATTTCTTCCACTTTTCCTCTCAAAACACCTTGTTCTTTTCCTTCTATGCACTTGCATTTATTATAATTCACACATTTGTCTGTTTACTTCTTTAACATCTCACCCCTGCTATCAAGGACTGTTAGGGCAGGGACAAGTCTATTTTGCCAATCCCTAAATCCCAAGGACCTAGCACAGTGCCTTCAAACAGTGCCAACAAACCACTAGGTGACTGGTTGAAGGTGAAGTCACAGATGGATGCCTTGGCAGACGTGTAATGCCATCCACTGAGGCCAAAAACACGAGAGGAGCAGCAATTAACTAAAAATGGTTATTGCTTACTGAATTGACTCCCAACTCTTGCACCTTTTCAGGGTTTCCTCCCCCTGTCTTCAGGCACCTCCTTCCTCACGTTCATCTACACCTTCACTCATATTTTTCCAATCACCCTCACTCCAACCAGTCCATTCTAAAGGAGATCAGTCCTGGGTGTTCTTTGGAAGGAATGATGCTAAAGCTGAAACTCCAGTACTTTGGCCACCCCATGCGAAGAGTTGACTCACTGGAAAAGACTCTGACACTGGGAGGGATTGGGGGCGGGAGGAAAAGGGGAGGACAGAGGATGAGATGGCTGGGTGGCATCACCGACTCGATGGACTTGAGTCTGAGTGAACTCCGGGAGTTGGTGATGGACAGGGAGG
The DNA here is from genome assembly GCA_935064755.1 of Tragelaphus eurycerus. NCBI lineage: Eukaryota > Metazoa > Chordata > Mammalia > Artiodactyla > Bovidae > Tragelaphus > Tragelaphus eurycerus. Next base: position 19,055,307 of record CAKXYN010000002.1, on the reverse strand, counting down.
CCTGGCGCGCTGCGATTCATAGGGTAGCAAAGAGTCGGACACGACTGAGCGACTGAACTGAACTCACTCATATTTTTCCAAACTCTTATGTAGAAGCTCTGCCTTTTCCTCTCCTGGAACTCGTTACATTTCCTTAGAGACTCAGGGGTCCCCCCACCCTACATGTTACTTCTCCAAGTCAGAAGATAATTCTCACTTTGGGATAGGATCTGCCCATCTGGTATACTTCTGAAATTCCAGCCTTGGTAAATCTCGCCAGAACAAAATCTCCGCGGGGACCATCGGCTCCACACACCCGGAACGCTGCCCGGCGCGGTCAATGCAGACAACTGTGAAAAGACGCAAAGGTTCCTAACTGCAGCGGGTGAGAACTGGCCCGGAGCCTGGGCCTGGGACCTGGCAACCAGGGGTGGTGCGGTCCAGGGGATGATCGGGCCAGCACACCACCTAGGGGCTGCCGCGGTTGCGGGGGTGGGGAGCAGCCGCAGGCTGACAAGTGAGAAAGCCCTACTTCGCGCCGGTCCCTTAGCTTCGCAGCGGGCGCGGGGACTCCAACCCCATTTCCGAATTTCTCTCCCTTTGCAACGAACAGCTAACCTAAGGCCAACGGGAAGGCGCTGCGGAGAAGGGCTGCCAGACCTGGAAATAGTGCCCACCGCGGAGCGAGTCGCCCGCTAGCATAAATCCTCGGAATCTGTGAAAAACCACGAGGAGAGGCAACGAACACGGCCGTTTCCTTCCCAATCAAATCTCAGAAACCCTAGAGTCGACGCTGAGAAAGAGCGGGAAAGCCAGCGCAGCCACCAATCTGTCCACCCATTGGCCAATCGCGCTGTCTTTCCCTAAGGTCCGCCTCCCTTGCTCGCGGGCGATGTTCTTATCGGCTGATTTCCGCCAGCCTTCAGCTCTCATTGGTCAGCTCCTCCGTTCATCAGGTAGACAGGCGGAGAACGGCGTCTGGCTCCGCCCCCAGTCGCGCACAGGCGCGTCTGTGTAGGAGTAGGAGGCTCCGCCTACGCGTGCCGTGTGCAAAAACAAACAGCCGTTAGGGAGGAGGGGCTGAGGGGCGGGTCCTGGTTAGAAGAAAGTGCGCGATTGGGCAACAGACGGGGTTCAAACGAGCAAGGCGAGCGGGCATTGGCCGGGGCGGCGCGAGGCGGGCCCCGGTTATTGTCCGGGCTCTCGCGGCCGCGGCGGCAACGGCGGTCGGTGCTGCGCTAGCGGCGGCGGCGGCTCGGCGGGACCGAGGGCACGAGCGGCCGAGACCATGGTGAGGGCTGCGGGGCGGCCGGGAGGGCGGCGATGGCCGAGTGGCGCCGCTACCTGTTGAGGCGGCGGGCGTCAGGCGCGACGACATCGGTGGGGCGGGCGTCAGGCGATCGGGCTGCCAGCGGTCCCGGCCTCGCTCGCCGCGGCGCCGGCGCGAATCGACGTGCGCGGGCTGAGGCCGGGTGTCCCTGAGCAGGACAACCCTCGCGGCTCCACAGCACCTCCGCTGCTGCTGCGACTGACTTTGAGTCCTAAATTGTGCGTTGATAAGAAAAGTGCGGCTTTTTAGAAACGCGAATGGAGAGAACCGGGCTCCTTGTGAAGTTGAGAGGGAAAGGCGTTGGAGGGGGGCCGTGCCCTGCGCGGGAGTGAAGCAGTAAAGCCGAGGCGATGAGTGGTGTCCGCCCGAGCGCCCTCCGGAGACAGCCCTGCCCGAGGCTGAACCACAAACAGAAATTGTGGTTATTGTGACGTTCTCGCGTCTTAGATCTGGAGTCGACCTTGTGGATGGTAGCACCCGGGCTCTGTAACTTGTAGTTGTGCCGTTAAAGGAAGCGCTTTCACAGGCAGACTCTGGCATAGATTACATCTGCTCTGTAAACTGATTTGCTCGAGCCGACAATTCTCGTGATGCTTGCTGGTTTCAAAAGGTGTCACTCGTTTCATCTCTAGCAACCTACCATATATTTATTGGCTGTCCCTTTACCAGCAGCTAAAAATACATACATGTTCGCATGGCTAAAAATACAGGAGACGTGGAGTTGTCATTCTTGTTTTGAAATTTTAAACGTGACGGGAAATGAACATGTATGTATCTCTTAAACAAATGCAACTTGCTTGACATCCAGTTTGCAACTTTTTCTGAATGAAATATACTCCATTGGCCTCTATAGGCATATTTTCTACGTGGAGATGCTTAGCCCAGGTTAATACTAACTCAGTTTTCAGAATAAAAAATTTTGTCGTGCTTGTATTTTGTTTCTCAGCAAACGTATTAAAATGATTGTGCGAAGTTGGGAGGGTGTGTTTATAGACTTTGAGGAGGTTGTAAAACGAAAGTATTCATTTACTATGCAATTTTATATTCACAAGTTTAATTCCATAAAATTTTGTTTTTGTTGAGTATAAGAAATGTATCTGGACTCTCCAAGCCACGGAAATAGTCATTTAATTTACTGAGATTTTTAAAAACTGATTTCCTGCCTACTTCCTTAAGAAACAAATAGGTTATACAGCAAATGTAATGGATTTGAAACGGTAGGGATAAAATTGCTTAAGATAAGTAAATTGGGAAACCTGAGGAGTTTTGCAGCTAATAATTTTTTAATTGATAACTGTGTGTTTCATAATTCAGTCATAGAGAAATAATGATTATAGTTTTAGCCTCGTGCCCTAGTTGAGATGTTTCTTATGTTTTACATCAGGGCAAATAGAGCTGAAAAGATTTATTTGAAGAATAAGTGAAAACACATGGTTACTTGAACTGACCTCAGAAATCCAAAGATGATGCAGTATCTTTTTTTTGTATAGCAGTATGGTCAGAAATTATTAAAAATATATGAGGCATTCTTGTAGAAATCTAAAGATTCTCAGTTTTCTATGTTAAACTTAAATCAGTCTCTCTTGCTAGATTATTAAATTTAAGAAAGATACTAATTATTCATTTTTTGTTCCTGCTCCTAACAACTGCCAAGGCCTTTTATTTTTTTCCCTTAAATATAGATTTGAGAGATAAACATTGGCTCAACTGAGACATAGGGTATGGGGCGTACATAGTTGATTTTTAGTCTAAAAAATAAAGCATTACAAAAGGGATATGCCATTTCTACTTCACAAATACCCTCAAACAACAGGCCAGTTTTGTAATCTGATTTTTTTTTTTAAACAGACAAGAAATAGATTTAAATAGTAAAATCGAGCAGTTGAAAAGGGAGTATTGGTTTCCTTCTCAAGTCAGATCCTTAGTATTAACTCCTTAAGAATAAGTTTGAATGTCTTTTCTTTTTTTAAAACACACATAACAGTGACCATTTTGCAATTTTTTAAATGCCCACCAAGTCTCTATTCCATCCTCTTCCCAGCCTCTGTCAGCCACCCTTCTGCTTTCTGTTCCTGTGATTTTGACTAGGTAGGTCGTGTTAAGTGGAATCAGACATATTGGTCCTTTTCCAACTGGCTTATTTCACTTAGCATCATGTCTTCAAGATTTATTCAGGCGGTAGCATGTATCAGAATTTCCTTCATTCTTACAGTATATACCACAATTTCCCATTATGGACATTTAGGTTGTTTCTGTCTTTTAGCTGCTATTTATAATACTGCTGTGAATAAAATAGCAAATAGTATACAAAATATGTTTGAGTCCCTGCTCTCAATTATTGAGTATGTGCCTAAAAGTACTAGATCATAAAGTAATTCTGTGTTTAATTTTTTGAGGGTTTTTTTTTTTCTCAAGATGGTATTTTTTTTTCTCTCAAAAGAGGCAAGTTCTGAATATTTCTATGGAAATGATAGATGCTAACATTTAAAAAATTATTTTATTATGAACTATTTCTAACATAAGAGTTAACATTGATGATGAATATTCTTCAGTCTGAAATTTGAAAAATATGTTCAAATTTTTAGAAATCTCATTTTAAATAAATATTTAAGTTTTGATTTCATCTTTATATAAACCAATAAATGCCGATATGGCATGTATATTTAAAATTGAAAGAGAATTTTTTTTAACTACCTAAAATAAAACTAGAAGAAATTTTGTTTCCTAGATATTTTTGAAATAGCATTTTTGATTCTTCATCTGGAACTTTTTTCACTTAGGCTGGAGGCAAAGCTGGAAAGGACAGTGGGAAGGCCAAGGCCAAGGCAGTGTCTCGCTCACAGAGAGCTGGGCTACAGGTAACCGATTCATTATTAAATTAATTTCTTAACAGTTGTAACTCATGAGTCAAATGTTTCTTTAATTAAAAAATGTACTATTGACCTTTGATAATGAAATTAATTGGTCAAAATATAAACAACAAAGCAACTGCCTTTTAATTTGTACTCTCTTCTAAGCAGCGACAAGTTAGGAAAACATCTTAGGCAAATTTGGTGATTTTGCTGTCTTTAAATCTGTTATTTCTAGATAACAATTATGTTTCTAGTACTTTTATAAACTATCATATTGAAGTGAGTATGCTGTTGCTTTCATTTTGAAGAAGGTGTTTGTAGTGGTATATCAGATTTCAGGATGAAATAGAAGAATGGACTGTCCACTAGTCCTCTGAGTCTTTCCCCAGTACCTTCAAATGTAGACTGAGTTATATATACTCAAGAACACTAGATAATTTCAAATTTTATATATATGAATTGCTGCAACTTTAATCCATAAACTCAAATTTTTCTGGATGAGTAAGAATTAATTGCCTTACATATAAGAGATACTTTTTAAACAGGAAAGTTTGAAGGCCAGACTATAAGGTAGTGATGCAAAATTTTTAAGGAAGAAGATGACATTTCTGAATGGTACTGAAGGAAGTCGGGGGGCAAGAACTTACCTTTTATGGGTACTTTCTCTATTTTGGAGCATCATGAAAATATCAATTAGAATTTATTTGAGGGAATTCCCTGGCAGTCCAGTGGTTAGGACTTGGTGCTCTCACTGCAAAAAGCCCGGGTTTGATCCATGGTCGAGGAACTAAGATCCTGCAAGCTGCATAGCCAAAAAAAAAAAAGTGGAATTTATTTGAAGTATCCTTACCTTGAAGTTGCAGATGGAAGACAGATTACAGGTTATTGCAGTGGTTTAGGAATAAGGTAACGCATACTTGAACTTTTATGTGTGTGTGTGTGTATGTTAGTTGCTTAGTCATGTCTGACTCTTGGCAACCCCATAGACTGTAGCCCACCAGGCCCCTCTATCCATGGGATCCTCCAGGCAAGAACACTGGAGTGGGTTGCCATTTCCTTCTCCAGAAGGAACTATAGAAAGAAAGAAAGTGAAGTTGCTCAGTCATGTCCGACTCCTTGCGACCCCATGGACTGTAGCCTACCAGGCTACTCCATCCATGGAATTTTCCAGGCAAGAGTACTGGAGTGGGTTGCCATTTCCTTCTCCAACTTGAAATTGAGTGGGATGGAAAAGAATAGAAGGCATATATATGCTCCTAAAAAATGAGAGGAGAGGTACAGGTTTGAGAGGAAGGTCAGAAGTTTCTCTAAGGCCTAGACCCTAAGGGGAGTTTGTAGTAGGAGCAAGTTATAAAATAAAAATTTAAGTGGAATCATTTGGAAATTCCAGTAAAATATCCATGTGAAAATATCCAAAAGTTGTAGATTTGAGTCTAGCTTTCCAAGAGAAGTGATCAAAAGAATTACAAATTTAAAATCACTTAAGTAAAATGGGTAGTTTGTGCTATGGATGAGTTTCCTCAGTAGTGCTTGAGAAAAGAACAAAAAGACATTGGTGGACTCCTCACCGTATTTGACATATTTGAGTCAAACAATGAAGTCTGAGGAGTAGTCAGTGTTAGAACTGTGTAATCCCTGTGGCCTGAGGAGAATGGTTTTCAAGGTCCTCTGTCAGACAACATGTCAATCACTGAGGATCTAAAAGGGAGTAAGGCATAGATCCTGGTCTTGGGGACCTTAGAATTAGGGAAGGAATGTAAATAGAACAGTCATGCATTTTCTTCTGAAGCACACAATCTGAAAGTGGCTAGTAGATTTGATAATTAAAATGTTATTGCTGATCTTTAAGAATGGTGTTTAACAGAAGTCAAGTTTGGATTGGGAGAAAATGGGTGACAAGAAAGAGGTTTCAAGTTTACTTTTAAATTTTGCCTTTGGAAAGGGATGTTTAGACTATAACTGGAGGCAGTTACAGTAGACTAGACTAGATGTGTAGAGACCTTTGAACTGTGCCGAAGGAAAGGAGCCAGCGAAAAGGAGATAATCGAGTTGTTGAATGATGGAGCAGCAACAGGATGAGAAAGGTCCTTAAAGTCGGGGGGTGGGGGTGGATGTAGTCAGAGGCATAGACAAGTGGGATTAGGGTACTGTAGAAATGAGAAAGTAGCTATTCTCATAAAGTAGGAAGTCACAATGTTGGTTTTCTTAACTATCAGGTTACCTCTTGAAACTGAGGAAGGAAGAATGAAGTTGGGGCCTAAAGAAGGTGGTAGAGGTTCATAGTCATATGAGCCTGTTATGTGAAGGAATTAATTAAATAGAAATACGGTTATTAGGCCCTGTGAAATGTGCGGTTGGTGACTATACTGCATAGTTTCTCTTTATTTTGTATAATGACTCCATATTATGCAGGAATTAATTTGTAAAACTGTTTTTTGTTTGTTTTTAAATTCTGTCTTCAAGGGGTGTAAAATTAGGCATGACCATTTGGGGCTAATTATTAGGACATACTAACTTACAAGCCCAAAGAACTGTTAATTGGCAAATAATTTTGGCTTCTAATAAGTGTAACCAAATTTTTTATCTTGATTTACTTATGTCATTTAGCTGTTCATTATGTTCAGTAATGTGATGTTAAAACTTCAGTGTTTCCTGTTTGGATGGTCTCTCTTTCAGTTTCCCGTGGGTCGCATCCATAGACATTTGAAGACTCGTACCACGAGCCACGGGAGGGTCGGTGCCACTGCTGCAGTGTATAGTGCTGCAATTCTGGAGTACCTCACCGCTGAGGTTAGTGGTGGAGTTGTCCTAGACATAAATGGCTGAAACCCATGGAATATGAGTTTGAAACAAAAAGACTCACTCTTGTTAGTTTCTTTTAATAGCGGTTTTTAGATGGATCTTATCAGCCAGTACTAGTGTCAAAAAGAACTTTGGTGTGCTCACTTTTAAAGTTAGGACAATAAAGGACAGAAATGATACGAACCTGCTGCTGCTGCTAAGTCACTTCAGTCGTGTCCGACTCTGTGTGACCCCATAGACGGCAGCCCACCAGGCTCCGTCATCCCTGGGATTCTCCAGGCAAGAACACTGGAGTGGGTTGCAGTTTTCTTCTCCAAGGCGTGAAAGTGAAGTCACTCAGTCGTGTCCGACTCTTTGCAACCCCATGGACTGCAGCCCACCAGGCTCCTCCACCCATGGGATTTTCCAGGCAAGAGTACTGGAGTGGGTTGCCATTGCCTTCTCCTAGCAGAAGCAAAAGATATAGTCAAGAATGCACAGGAGAACTATACAAAAAAGATCTTAATGACCCAGATAACTGATGGTGTGATCATTCACCTAGAGCCAGACATCCTGGAACGTGAAGTCAAGTGGGCCTTAGGAAGCATCATTATGAACAAAGTTAGTGGAGGTGATGGACTTCCAGCTGAGCTATTTCAAATCCTAAGATGCTGTGAAAGTGTTGTACTCTGTATGCCAACAAATTTGGAAAACACAGCAGTGGCCACAGGACTGGAAAAGGTCAATTTTCATTCCAGTCCCCAAAAAAGGCAATGCCAAAGAATGCTCAAACTACCATACAATTCCACTCATCTCACACACTAGCAAAGGAATCCTCAAAATTCTCCAAGCCAGGCTTCAACAGTACATGAACCATGAACTTCCATATGTTCAATCTGGATTTAGAAAAGGCAGAGGAACCAGAGATCAAATTGCCAACATCCTCTGAATCATCGAAAAAGCAAGAGTGTTCCAGAAAAACATCTACTTCTGTTTCATTGACTATGCTAAAGTCTTTGTGTGGATCACAACAAATTGTGGAAAATTCTGAAAGAGATGGAAATACCAGACCACCTGACCTGCCTCCTGAGAAATCTGTATGCAGGTCAAAAAGCCACAGTTAGAACCTACATGGAACAACAGACTGGTTCCAGATTGGGAAAGGAGTACATCAAGGCTGTATATTGTCACCCTGCTTATTTAACTTATATACAGAGTACATCATTTGAAATGCCTGGCTGGATGCAGCACAAGCTGGAGTCAAGATTCCCAGGAGGAATATCAATAACCTCAGATATGCAGATGACACCACCCTTACGGCAGAAAGAGAAGAACTAAAGAGCCTCATGATGAAAGTGAAAGAGGAGAGTAAAAAGCTGGCTTAAAACTCAACATTCAAACTAAAATCATGATATCCGGTCCCATCACTTCATGGTAAATAGTTGGAGAAACAATGGAAACAGTGGGAGACTTTATTTTGGGGGGGGCTCCAAAATCACTGCAGATGGTGACTGCAGCCATGAAATTAAAAGGTGCTTACTCCTTGAAAGAAAAGCTATGACTAACTTAGCATATTAAAAAGCAGAGACATTACTTTGCCAACAAAGGTTCATCTAGTCAAAGCTGTGGTTTTTCCTGTAGTCATGTATGTATGTGAGAGTTGGACCTTAAAGAAAGCTGAGTGCAGAAGAACTGATGCTTTTGAACTGTGTTGTTGGGGAAGACTCTTGAGAGTCCCTTGGACTGCAAGGAGGAGCAGGCCAGTTAATCCTAAAGGAAATCAGTCCTGAATATTCATTGGAAGGACTGATGCTGAAGCTCCAATAGTTTGGCCACCTGATGTAAAAAACCGACTCATTGGAAAAGACCCTGTTGCTGGGAAAGATTGAAGGCGGGATGAGAAGGGGATGACAGAGAATGAGATGGTTTGATGGTATCACAGTCTCAATGGACATGAGTTTGAGCAAGCTCCAGGAGTCAGTCATCACCAACAGGGAAGCCTGGGGTGCAGCAGTCCATGGAGTCGCAGAATCGGACATGACTGAGCGACTGAACTATACCAGCTGAGCTACCAGGAAAGCCTGAACTGAGGGTCAGTAATCCATATTTTTAAGTGACTTGACAAATAAGTGTAAAATAATTTAAATACCATACTACTAATTAAACAAATTCTGAACTATGTATATAAGCAGTAGGTGATATTTGTGGACTTCACTAATGGTCCGTCCAGTGGTAAAGACTCTGCACCCCCCTGCAGGGAGGTTTGATCCCAGGTCAGGAAAGATTCCCAAATGCTGGGCATCATGGCCAAAAAAAAAAATATTTGTGAAGTTATAGGATAACTCTTAGTTAATAAAAATTTAAAGTGGAGCAAAGTTTTACCAGTGTGATCATACATTTTTTAAAATGTTATATTAGTTATTAATTTGGCTGCACTGGATCTTCATTGCAGTAGAATGCTTCTCATTGCATTGGTTTCTTTTGTTGTGGCGCATGGGCTCTAGGGTGCACAAGCTTCAGTAGTTTTGGCACATGGGCTTAGTTGTTCCACGGCATGTGGAATCTTGCCAGACCAGGGATCAAACACATGTCCCTTGCATTGGCAGGCAGATTCTTCACCACTGAAGCACCAAGGAAGTCCATCATAATTCTTACTATGATGATATGATGACATGAAATTTGGTAAAAGACCTAATCAATCCTGGTGCTCTGTGTGGTTGTACACATAAATTGCTGTATCTTAACTCAGTTTGACCTTTCAGGAAATTAGATAAGTTATTTGGGCAAAAGTTCTTAATTCATGGACCATCACTTCCTCCATAGTAATCTCTCCTAAGTAAAACAAAAGGGACATCATGAAACTCCTTCAACTGCATTCCAAACCAGGAGAGTAATTTGAGTAGCAAGCAAGTCAAGTGATAGTCAGTCTAGTAGAAGCAAGGGGAAGATTCTTAGTTGGGAAAGATGTGCTTGGGAGCTAGGTTGAAAGATTTAGGTTTAACCTGTTTGTTAATTATCACTGCTATCATTTCATTAACTTTACCAAATCATTTGTTTTCCCATTGGAGAGTTACCATTTACTTTAACATTGATAGTGTCAACTTTACTGTGTCACAAGGAGGGATTTTTGTGTTGGTAATATTTTTGTTGGTACTACTTAGCAGCCTTTCTCCTCTATCACTTTTATATCAGTTTTTATTAATATTTGTTTAGCTGCAGGCTTTTCAGAAAGGTATGCGTTTTGTTCATTTATGTGAAGATACAGGCTTCTGCTTCAGAACGTTCATGTCCCATCTGAACGCCCATTTTCTTTATTCTTAGGAACTTTGATTATGGCTTTTTAGGTTAAGATTAAATAATAAGGTAAATATACACATTCACACACACACACAAGCATATACACATATGTAATCAACACGTGTCTTCCAGATATCTAAGTTTGGGGTTTTAGAAGTAAAGGAAATACTGAAATCTGAGTTTGGAGGAAATTAACTTTTCAGTGTTCGTTTCACACTAGAATCACTTGCAAAAGCTTTCAAAAGATGGTGGTGCTTGACCTCACCTCAGTCCACTCAGAGTTGCAGAGGAGAATGGAATAGAGAGTGCTGGTGGTTTTTAAAGCATACTGATTGTTCCATATGTATACCAAGGCTTTCCACCACTCTGCTTAAATCAGGAGGCTCTGTGGAATTAGTTTTGTATTGTTTCCATCAAAAGTTTTATAATGCCAGTACAGTCTATGGAGGAGAAAAGAGAAATGCAGTTTTATGGCCAGCTGGGACTTTGAAATTACTCTTGCTAAAAATTCCCATTATAGAATAAAGGGCTTCTGGCATACTGCCTATATATTATAAAGCCCAGCGGTGTTAGAAATTCTGAATAAGGAATTATCTTTATACTTTTAAACTTTTCTACAAGTCATAAGCAATAAATTCCAGCTGTTAAGGACTATGAAAAATTAGACTACTTGGGTATATTAAAATATAATCATTTTCTAGATGTTCACAATTAGAGTATTGGCTAAGGGATAATAACACTTATTTCTTGCTATAGAAGTTGATGATTTTTGCTCATTTCTAGTCATTTTGCAGAGAATTAATATAAAGGGACCAAATGAAGTACTAAGAGTTCTATAACCTTACTGTAGAAATTTGGAAATAAATTATTATTGGTTTATTTATGTATCTTTTGTGTTTTATGTGTAGATGCTATAGTGATCTTTTAGCTATAATTGCAAGTCTAAACAGAATCCTTAAACACTTCACTCTTTGATATGCTGTCTCATGGGTGCTTTGTAGGTGCTGGAGCTGGCAGGTAATGCATCCAAGGATCTCAAAGTTAAGCGGATCACTCCACGCCACTTGCAGCTTGCAATCCGTGGTGATGAAGAGTTGGATTCTCTTATCAAAGCTACCATAGCTGGGGGTGGTATGTATTATTTACTCTTCAACATAGACTGTTATTGGCCTTTATGACTAATACATAATTCAGATCAGTGATCCAGTACTGAGAACATAGAAAGTTAAATTCCAAAAGTGTTAAGTCTTACTATTCTAGGCTTCTTCTCATGATCTGAATATTTCTTCTCCACATACAATGCTGTTTTTATAAGAAAGTTCTTCAGCTAAATTTCATTCATGAGATTTGAAACCAAGTGTTTAAAATATTTCCTGTATCCTTTAAACTGTGTTTGAAAAAAATCATCTTGAGAAATCGTATAATGTGATGCTCTTAAAAGTCAGACTGAGAGGGTAACTGAATGAGTCAGAATCAGTGAAGGTGGTTCTTCATCCTTTTTGGATTACATTTGGAGAACCTCTTGAAAGCTGTGGTTACTCTTCTCAAAAAAAAAAAAAAATCACACCATTTTACATACAGTTTTAGAGGCGGTTCCCAGACCCCAAGATGAAGATCCCTTGGTATAGATACTTAAGTAAACTTCATTCTAAGAGAAAAACAAATACCGTATATTAACACCGTGTGTGGAATCTAGAAAAATGTTACTGATAAGCCTATTTGCAGGGCAGGAATAAAGATTCAGACATAGAGAATGGATTTGTGAACAAGTGGGGGGAAGGAGAGCATGGGAGGAAGTGAGAAAGTACCATTGACATAGATACACTACCATGTGTAAAATAGATGACTAGTGGGAGAAGGCGATGGCACCCCACTCCAGTACTCTTGCCTGGCAATGCCTGGCAAATCCCATGGTCGGAGGAGCCTGGTTGGCTGCAGTCCTTGGGGTCTCGAAGAGTCGGACACGACTGAGTGACTTCACTTTCACTTTTCACTTTCACGCATTGGAGAAGGCAATGGCAACCCACTCCAGTGTTCTTGCCTAGAGAGTCCCAAGGACAGGGGAGCCTGGTGGGCTGCCTTCTCTGTGGTCGCACAGAGTCGGACACGACTGAAGTGACTTAGCAGCAGCAGTGGGAAACTGCTGTATAGCACATGGAGCTCCGCTCCGTGCACTGTGATGCCCTGGTGGGGTGGGGGGGGGGGCTCCAGATGGAGGGGATATATGTGTCCTTAGAGCTGATTCACGTTGTTGTGCAGCAGAAACCAGCACAGCATTGTAAAGCAGTTATCCTTCAGTTTAAAAAAAAAACACCTTCATTCTTTGTGAATTGCTCTTTGGGGTTGAGGGCCTGAACTGATAAAGTTTTTCTGCTAATACAGTTTCATTTCATTTCATTTCATTCTAGGAGTGATCCCTCACATCCACAAGTCTCTGATTGGAAAGAAGGGACAGCAGAAAACTGCTTAGAGAGCTGTCGTAACCAGCCCTCTTCCTCCCTGTCACTGTACTGTAACGGGACAGAAGAAATAATGGGGTTATGTGGAATTTTTAAAACAGTTAAATGGAAAACCATAGACAATTACTGTAGACATGATAAAAGAAACATTTGTACGTTCCTAGAATCGAAGTTTGATAAAAGTACCTTTTCATGTGGCAACAGTTGTGTTGATTGGCTAGGTTTCTCCCTTGTGTTTTATACAAAAATGGAATTGATAAACCATTTTTTAAAAAAAATAACTTGTCTCAAAACTGTTCTGTTTGTGCTGTGTTGGAAATATTTTGCTCATCGTTTGAAATTTTTAATATTTCAAATTGGTTATACAGAAAAATCAGAAATTTGGAATCTGCTTCTATCATTGATACCATATTATATTGGATCTTAGATGCTACCTATTTGTAGTATGTAACAATTATTTTACATACCACTAAAGAAAGAAAAACTGCCAATTAAACCATGATATGCCATCAATTATAAGATGTATCCAAATTTCAGAGACCTTAGAATATTTCAAGAACTGATGAAATACGAGAGTGAAATTATTTGAATTAAATGAGTACTTACTATATGGCAGGTTCTGTACTAAGTGCTTTACTAATGAAATTTTATTACCCCCATCTTAAAGGTATGGAAGCTGAGGCTCACAGATGTTAAATGGCTTGCCAGAAAACATTTATCTAGTAGATCGAAAAAGGCAGAAGTAGGATACAAACCTAGATTTGGCTGACTCCAGAACCCACACACTTAAACCTAGAATTGAAGTGAAGGTTATGTAAATTGTCTGCTTTTGGCTCAAAATTCCAGCTTTTAGTGATCTTTTATTGGTACAGTAATATTCAGTAATTTGTAAAATATTTTAAAAATATTTTTGTCAGTTTCTAAGTAACTATTTCAAGATTTAAGTTAATGTACCAGTTAATGATCCATCAGGAAATTATATTTTTTCTGCCTGGAAGTCTTCATTGACAATGGAAATTCTTGAATGTTTTCTAATACAATATCAGTACAAAACTCTCATTTTTAAAAACTTATTTTATTATGAAAATTTTCAAAAATAAAGAGAATAGTATGATGAACCCCTGTGTACTCATCCTCCAACTTCAGCAGTTATCCTGTGGTCAGTTTTGTTTTACCTATATCCCTCCTCAGCCCTCATGTTGATTAGTTTGAATCCTGTTCCAGGCATGATTAATTTTTATATCTACATACTTAAGTATGTGTCGCTAAAGAAGGGGTATTTTTTAGACTATAACCACAATACCATTATTTTAAGACAGCTAAGACACTTTGTAATACAAATATCCAGTCAGTATTGAAATATTCCTGATTGTTTCCTAATTTTATAATTGGTTTGTTTGAATCAGGATCCATACACCACTATGTCTCCATTTTACTGATAGCTCTTCAGTTTCTCTTTAATCTATAGGTCTCTTTTTTTTCCCTTAAAATTTAATTTTTGAAGAAACAATTCTATAGGATTGTCTCTAAGTGTGGATTTTACTGAATCTTGGCATGTATTTTGAAGAAGCTTCTGTATTGAGAAGATCTACAATTATCATGTGTGAAGTTTTGTAGTTTTTAGAAAACAAAGTAGCAATAGAAAACAAGGCAAAATCATCTTAACAGAATTACTAGAGTTTTAATAGAGTTCTCTAGAGAATTGCTTCAAATTTTGGTAATGTAATTATTTGCTATGTCCTGTGTTCCCAGGATTGTATTTTTGTTTTCTAATGGAAGAAAACTAGAGCAATTGGGCCAGGTTCTTTGGGCCTCAGCCTCAGGTTTGGTCCATCTTGCTGCATCTGTACACCATTCCTCCTACTGGCTTGTTGTAAAGTGTGTCCCAGCCATCATATTTCATCTATTGTACCTTCACAGGTAACTAGGAAGGGTTTGTGTGTGTGTATGTGTGTTTTACATGTTTTTTTGTATGTGTGTGTGTATTTTTTTTTTTCCCCTGACACGGAGTGGCATGCAGGATCTTAGTTCCCTCAGGATGGACCTGAGCCCCTGCTTTAGGAGCATGGAATCTTAACCACTGAACTGCCAGGGAAGTCCCAATAATAATTTGAAGTGAGCCAAATTTTGGTCATACTTCAGAATCCATGCAGGATTGGTTCCAGGACCCCTCGGATACTCAGATCCACAAGATGCTCAAATTCATTATATAAAATGGCGTAACACTTGCACACGAGATTGGACCATCCTCCCAAATACGTTAACTAATCTCTGGATTACTTATACTACCTAAAACACTGTAAATACTATATATAGTTGTAAATACAGTGTAAATGTTCTATAAATAGTTGTCAGTGCATGGCAAATTCAAGTTTTGCTTTCTGGAAATTTGTGGAATATTTTTCTCCAATATTATTTTCTAATTTGGCTGCACCAGCTCTTATTTGCAGCATGTGGGATCTAGTTTTCTGACCAGGGATGCAACCTGGGCCCACTGCGTTAGGAGAGCAAAGTGTTAAAGCTGGACACCAGGTTAGTCCTTCCAATATTTATTTTTGGTTATGCTGGGTCTTCACATATGCTGAAGGCATATTTTCTCTTGTTCTGGAGGGTTGGGGCTACTCTCCAGTTGTGTGGGCGCTTCTCATTGTGGTGGCTTCTCTTGTGGAGCACAGGCTCTAGGGCATGTAGATTTCAGTAGTTATGTACAAGCTTAGTTGCTCCTCAACATGACTTGTCCTAGACAAGGGATTGAACCCATGTCCCCTGCATTGGCAGGCGAATTCTTAACCAATGGATTACCAGGGAAGCTCCCTCCCGAATATTTTTGATCCATGATTGGTTGAATCTGTGGACATAAAACCTGTGGACATGGAGGACAAACTATACTATAGATTTGTTTTAAAATTAATGTTTTTGAAATTTTAAATATTTAGTACAAGTAAAAGGATGTGTGATGAGAGTCCTCTTTGCCCATAGGCCTTCCTTCACCCCTCTACCCAAAGACACCCACTGGAAAACATTTCTCTGTATTCTCTGAAGGATATATAAAAGCACAAAGATACACTTTATTCTGCTTTTTTACAAAAACTATCATGTTATAGGGCTTCCCTAATGGCTCAGTGGTTAAGAATCCGCTTGCCAATGCAGGAGACTTGGGTTTGATCCCCGGTCAGGAAGATTCCCTGGAGGAGGAAATGGCTACCCACTGCAGTATCCTTGCCTTGGAAATCCCATTGACAGAGAAGTCTGGGAGGCTATAATCCTTGGAGTCACAAAAGAGTCAGACACGACTTAGCCTAATCACAACAGTATGTGTTATATTGCATTCTACTGCTTTTTTTCTTTTTCACCTAAAAGTCTAGTTGACGCTATCCTGGAGATCCACTACCTTGTTTTTTTAACAACTACATCCTATCTCATTATGTCAGTGATTTTTTTAGCCAGAAGGCAGTTTGAAAATTTGTGGGCCTCTGACAATACATCAATGCAAAGAAATAGAGGAAAACAACAGAATGGGAAAGACTAGGGATCTCTTCAAGAAAATCAGAGATACTAAAGGAACATTTCATGCAAAAATGGGCTCGATAGAGGACAGAAATGGTATGGACCTAAGAGAAGCAGAAGATATTAAGAAGAGGTGGCAAGAATACACAGAACTGTACAAAAAGATCTTCACAACCCAGATAATCATGATGGTGTGATCACTGACCTAGAGCCAGATATCCTGGAATGTGAAGTCAAGTGGGCCTTAGAAAGCATCCCTACGAACAAAGCTAGTGGAGATGATGGAATTCCAGTTGAGCTATTCCAAATCCTGAAAGATGATGCTGTGAAAGTGCTGCACTCAATATGCCAGCAAATTTGGAAAACTCAGCAGTGGCCATAGGACTGCAAAAGATCAGTTTTCATCCCAATCCCAAAGAAAGGCAATGCCAAAGAATGTTCAAACTACTGCACAATTGCACTCATCTCAAACGCTAGCAAAGGAATGCTCAAAATTCTCCAAGCCAGGCTTCAGCAGTACAGGAACTGTGAACTTCTAGACGTACAAGCTGGATTTAGCAGTTAGAGGAAGCCAAGATCAAATTGCCAACATCTGCTGGATCATGTAAAAAGCAAGAGAGTTCCAGAAAAACATCTATTTCTGCTTTATTGACTATGCCAAAGCCTTTGACTGTGTGGATCACAACAAACTGGAAAATTCAAGACATGGGAATACCAGACCACTTGACCTGGCTCTTGAGAAATCTGTATGCAGGTCAAGAAGCCATAGTTAGAACGTACATGGAACAACAGACTGGTTCCAAATTGAGAAAGGAGTACGTCAAGGCTGTATATTGTCACCCTGCTTATTTAACTTATATGCAGAGTACATCATGAGAAACACTGGACTAAAAGAAACACAAGCTGGCATCAAGAGTGCCGGGAGAAGTATCAATAACCTCAGATATGCAGATGACACCACCCTTATGGCAGAAAGAGAAGAACTAAAGAGCCTCTTGATGAAAGAGTGAAAAAGTTGGCTTAAAACTCAACATTCAGACAACTAAAATCATGGCATCCGGTCCCATCACTTCATGGTAAACAGATGGAGAAACAATGGAAAGACTTTATTTGGGGGGGGGAGGGGGGTCCAAAATCACTGCAGATGGTGACTGCAGCCATGAAATTAAAAGATGCTTACTCCTTGGAAGAATAGCTATGACCATCCTAGGCAGCATATTAAAAAGCAGAGACATTACTTTGCCAACAAAGGTCCATATAGTCAAAGCTATGGTTTTTCCAGTAGTCATGTATGGATGTGAGGCGGACGATAAAGAAGACTGAGTGCCGAAGTTTTGAACTGTGGTGTTGAAGACTCTTGAGAGTCCCTTGGACTGCAAGGTGGTCCAACCAGTCCATCCTATATGAAGAGTCCTGAATATTCATTGGAAGGACTGATGCTGAACCTGAAACTCCAATACTTTGGCCACCTGATGTGAAGAACTGACTCATTGGAAAAGACCCTGTTGCTGGGAAAGATTGAAGGCAGGAGGAGAAAGGGACACAGAGGATGAGATGGTTGGATGGCATCACAGACTCAATGGACATGAATTTGAGTTGGCTCCAGGAGTTGGTGATGAACAGGGAAGGCTGGCACGCTTTAGTCCATGGGGTCACGGAATCACACAACCGAGTGACTGAACTATGCCTTTCTGCTTAAACATTGAACTTGTGTCCATTGACGCTTCTAATTTCCAGTTTACAGATAATACAAGTAGAACAAGCAAGTAACACAAAGTGGAGACATTGGCAGCAGCTCCAAGGTGATATTCCACCAAGTCAATGTTCTGGACTTAAGAGAGTACAAGTCAGCGGGACTGCAAATGGGCATGAGGTTCTTCCAAGTGTGGTGGATTACAGGGATGGTTGCATGAGTCAGTAAATTCACTACTGTACTCTTAAAATGGGTGAATTTTATGGTATATTATATACACACTATATATGATATATACCTGCTTGCCTGCCAAATCACTTCAGTCGTGTCCAACTGTTTGTGACCCCATGGACTGTAGCCCACCAGGCTCCACTGTCCAGAGCATTTTTCAGACAATAGTGAAGTAGGTTGCCATGCCCTCCTCCAGGGGATCTTCCCAGCCCAGGGGCTGAACCTACATCTACTTAACATTTCCTGCATTAGCAGGCAGATTCTTTTCCACTAGTGCCACCTGGTATATTATGTAGTGTATATTACACATTATAATACCAATAGTTTTTAATAGAAATTGTTAGAAAGTACAACTGTTGTACATTAAAAAGACATCTAACCATCAAATAGGCTTCCCAGATGGCACTAGGGGTAAAGAATCCACTGATGCACATTCAATCACTGGGTTGGGAAGATCCCCTGGAGTGTTAAGTGGCAACCCACTCCAGTATTCTTGCCTGGAAAACCCCATGGACAGAGGACCCTTGTCAGTTACAGTCCATGAGGCTGCAAATAGGACACTACTGAGTAACTGAACATACAACAAACTAGGGACTGCCCTGGTGGCTCAGATGGTGAAGAATCTGCCTGCAATGCAAGAGAACTGGGTTCAAACACTGGGTAAGGAAGAATCCCAGTATTCTTGCCTAGAGAATTTCATGAACCTGGTAGGCTTCAGTACATGGAATTGGAGAGTTGGACATGTCTGAGCAACTTTCAAATATGTAAAACCTAGGTTAGACCATGGTGGGGTTGGGGGGAGAATAGCATTAAGACACTGATTATAAAGCAACTGTACCTTAATAAAGCAGATTTGGGGCTTTCCTGGTGGCTTGATGGTAAAGAATCCACCTGCCAAGGCAGGAGACGTGTGCTTGATCCCTGGGTCAGAAGATCCCTAAGTAGGAGGAAATGGCAACCTGTTCCAGTATTCTTGCTTGGGAAACCCCATGTACAAGGAAGCCTGACATGTTAATATAGTCCCATAGGGTCAGTCAGACACAACTTAGCAACTGAACAAAAGCTGATTCTAAACACAACTTTTGTCTTAGAAGTAACCTGTTGCTGCTTAAAATGAAACCTATATCAATACTCTAATGCAAACAAAGACAGATAATTGTTTAGTTTTTATTTCATAATCATAAATTTAACTTTGCAATCCAGCTAAACTTGGAGGGGGATAAGGAAAATATGGAACCCAAAGAACTGTAGCAAGAGCACAAAGATTATAGGTTATTTCAAGCAGATGGGGTGAAGGGGTGCTCTCCTGGGCTACAGAAGGAATGGTCTGGTGCTTAAGTAAAACACAAGTCAAATTTATTAGATTTGTCCACAGTCAGCAATGGTGATCTTCTTGCTGGTCTTGCCATTCCTGGACCCAAAGCGCTCCATGGCTTCCACAATATTCATACCCTCTTTCACCTTGCCAAAGACCACATGCTTGCCATCCAACCTAGAAACAGAATAAACATTATTACCTGTGACCAGAGATGTTAAATACTGGAAACATTTTTATTCTTCTACCTAAAAAAAGTTGACAACACCAATAGATTGCTTTAGGCCAGTCTAAAAAACATAAAGAGTCTCCACTGTTAAGAATCCTAATTTTAGAACAGACCCCTTAAAAAGAACCAACAAATCACAAGCAAATTAGATGAAGGCACCACTTGTAACTAAACCAATCAGCTAAATGCCCTGTTTTGCTAGAGTATCTCCACTTACTTTCTATAAGCACACTCTAGAAATTTTCACTATGGTCCATGCCATTCCACTACCTTACAGCAGGCAACAGCAGGGAAAGGGTGCCTTTACCATCTCCTGTCTTACCACTCAGTCTTGGCAGTGCAGATGAAAAACTGGGAACCATTTGTGTTGGGGCCAGCATTTGCCATGGACAAGATGCCAGGACCTGTATGCTTCAGAATGAAATTCTCATCATCAAATTTCTCGCCATAGATGGACTTGCCACCAGTACCATTATGGCGTGTGAAGTCACCACCCTGTGAACATAAAGAGAAACATGTCACTTTTGGACACAATCAGAAAACATGCCATGTCTACAAGGTTCAAACTTTAAGACTCGAGTTCAAAACAAGGTGGTCAAGGGACTTCTCAGGTGGTCCAGTGGCTAAGACTGTGCTCCCAATACAGCGGGTCCAGGTTCAATTCCTTGTCAGGGAACTAGATTCCACACATTGCAACCAAGACCCAGCATAGCCAAATAAATGAATATTAAATAAATAAAACTAGGTCACGTGGAACCAAAATGGTAGAATAGCACTTCATATGTGCACATATTTTTTTTTAAATAACATTATAGAACTATAGCAATTTAGATGGCATCCTATCAGTGCAAAATCGTAAAATAAACAAATGGACCAGAAAACTTTAACAGCAGACTGGCACCAGTGCAGACAAACCATATATACACATTCTGGAGTATTCTAGTTCAATCCTAAATTAAGACAACCCAAGTCAGTATCAGTCTATTTCATACCTGGCACATAAATCCCGGAATTATTCTGTGAAAGCAGGAACCTTTATAACCAAATCCTTTCTCTCCAGTGCTCAGAGCACGAAAGTTTTCTGTTAAAATAAAGTATATATACATATATATATATAGAGAGAGAGAGAGAGACACACACACACTCAACAGTTAATAATCAGAATACCTTTGTTAAACTAACCTGCTGTCTTTGGAACTTTGTCTGCAAACAGCTGTAAGAGAAAATGACAGTTAATTAACAACATCTGTTTGCATATTTTGTTGCTTAGTACCCTTGTCTTTAGGGGTTTCTGAATCATAAATTCGTTTTCTCACAAGAACATAATGCTTCTTCAGTAATTGCTCTGAATCCCAAATAAGAACTGTTCCTGACAGCCTTAAGTCCTGTGGTGTTGGGTTAGCAACATGAGACCCAAAGACGTGCCAAAAATTCAGAACCAGCAATGACTCAAATAGTGTGAGGCTTCTAAAAAGTGACTTAAAACTTTTATGTGTTATCACACCTACTTCTGAACAGATATATGGCTTCTCAAATATACATCACCTCCCCCAACTTCAGTTTGAACCTAAGGACAAGATTTTCAGAATAGCAAGTACTCCTGCTT
Source organism: Tragelaphus eurycerus (assembly GCA_935064755.1). NCBI lineage: Eukaryota > Metazoa > Chordata > Mammalia > Artiodactyla > Bovidae > Tragelaphus > Tragelaphus eurycerus. Next base: position 19,034,028 of record CAKXYN010000002.1, on the reverse strand, counting down.
GATCAGGGAGTAAACAGGTGTAATTTCAGTCACTGGTAATGAAAATGCTACTACCTCCAATCTGTTAACATAGCTTTACGGATTGGATGAGCAGTCACTTCTTGGTTTCCAGGTCCCTTACCTAGTAGTGGGGTAAAAAATAAAGATTGGTTTCTAGTACAACTGCTTCAAACCTCTCCTGCATATATAAAACATTCTGGCCAAAAATGCTTAAACATTACGCTTAAACAAACCCTTTAAAATATTTTATGAACTATTCCAGAGATGTGTGACTAAATCATCTATTGAAATCCTGTAGGTTTCTCAGATCTAGTTATTTAGCTTCTAAGTATTGTATGTAAAACATATGGTCTCTCTTAAGTCTAACGTTTCTCAAACCCTGTACTCAACCGCTTCCCTGGTAAACCGTTACTAAAGTTAAAAGTCCTTACGGCAGTTCCATCTCTATTCTCACCAATGGATATGCCAAGAGCTCCTATCTTATTTCCATTAAGCTCTCTGGCTAACCGGAGACACGCTAGGAAGTGTTAGGCTTAGGCCAAGTTTCCACGTGGCTCCCAATCAATTATCAGCTGACTACAGATAAAAGTGGGATGTAGATCAATAGGATCTATTATTTCTCCATAGAGTTTTACCTCAGGGCAAGGTTCCACATGGGCCCTTACCAATTCTTATCTCTGACTACAGTACGAGTAGGGTACAGACTCAATAGGACCTAATGTTTTCTCTAACAGGGTTTAGGCGTCTTCAATGTGTCTCCAACGTGGACAGAGTTATCATGACAGGAAACCCTCTGCCCTCATGATCTGCATGGGGGCCTATCCATCCTTGGGATAAGATCCTAAAACTAACCACTGACAGCTTTTGAGAGGTCGTTAAGGAGGATAAAACCACTTAGGGCTTCACCCCAAGTGAGACAGCAGGACAGAGGAGCCTGGCGTGCTGCAGTCCATGCGGTCAGAGTTGGACACGATTTAGCGACTGGACACTTCAAGACCTACCGGTTACCTGGAACGGAATCGCATTTACCGTTTCCAGAGCACGCCGAGTAACTTAGCTACCGTGCTGTAACCACAAACTGATTAATAAGTACTCTAGTTAAGAAACCATCAGAGGTGGCCTGCCGCGGAGCCAGTCCGGACTAGCCCATTCTGCAGGACGACGACCGGGAGGAGCCCGGGCGCCTCCCACCCACCCACCGTCACCGCAGCGGAAGGCGGGCCTCGGCGCCGGCGGAGGGAAGGCCGCCTGTGCATTTCCGCTCGGGGTGGGGGCCGGGAGGGGCACGAGGGGCCTCTTTCTACATTTCTGTCAAGATTTTAAGACATCTGGGGAAACCCTGGAGTCTGCCAGCCCCGCAGCCCTATAACCCAACCCTGAACTAGCAGGGGTCCTCCGGGACCAGAGCTAGGCTGCTAACCCCACCGACCCTGACGCGCCCCGGGCGGGAAAAGCAGCCTTCAGGTGCGACCGTCGCGTCAACGCGAAGGGAGCCGCTTCCGAGCCCTCGAGGGTGGCCTCGGGACGGTCGCAGCGGCCTGGGGCCGGCGTCTGCCTTCCGTTTAGGGCGTTGTCGACCCTCTGGGGCCTGCGGTCCCGCGTGGCGACCAACAGCTAGCAGCCCGAGCACGTGCGCGGCCGGAAGGGCGCGGCCGCCCCTCCCCCCGCCCGCCCCGCCTTTGTCTACCCGCCGCCCCCGGCCTCCCAAAATGGCCCCTCGTCAGGAAATGGCGCCGCGCCGCCCGCGTTCCTCAAGCAGGGTGCCCGCACCCGGTTTCCCGGTCTCTCCCCCCGCCGCCCGCTCGGGCCCACCCGGCTCGTCGCCGCCTGCCCCAACCTCAAAAGAGACGCGGCCCAAGGGCTCGCCGTCGACAGCGATGTCGAAGAACACGGTGGGGTTGACCATGGCTAAACAGCAAGGGAAGCTCCCGGGTAGCGGCGTCTGCAAGGCAGCACGAGCCCCGCCGCCCTCCTCTTTTATAGCCAGTTCAAGCCCCGCCTACAGCCGGTCGCGCGCCTCATCTCTGGCCAATCGCGACCACGGGTCAGTCGAAATGACGGCATGGCTGGCCTATGAGTAGAGATGGCGCCCTAGAGGCAGGACTGGAGACGCGCGTGCGTGCTGGGCAATGCGGGCAGGTTCCCGCCCGCGGGCTCCGTCTCCGCTCTGCGGCGTGGGGTCGCGCGCTAGCGACTGCTATGGGGACGGGGGATCGGGCGTGGCCATCGCCCTGGTGGGCCGGTGGGAGCTGGAGGGCCGTGCACCTGCCCCGCCTCGCGACCAGGACGTCTCCCCATTGCTCAGAGGGGGCAACTGAGGCGAACGCAGGCCTCAAGGTCGCGCCGCCCGCCAAGGTCGCTTGGGGTCCAGGGAGCGCGCCTCTCTGGGAGGCTAGGTGGCCTTGGCCATCACCATTTTCTCAATGCAGATGAGGTTGAGGCCCAGTCGCCTCCCTCTCTGCTTCCCCCTCTCCCTTATAGTCTGAGAGGTTATGAAATACTTCCAAAATGTCCTACTTTCCGAAAATACCTTGCACACTCTACTTGAATTTTCTCCAGGAGGAAAACATTAAAGCAAGAGGCTGGCAGACACTTATCTATAAAGACACACTGCGCACTTTTGCCTTCCTTTTAAATCTTTTAAATTCTCTACCCCGCACCCCGTCTTTCAGAGGCAGAATTGAGTTCTGGGTGAAAGATGAAGCACAACTTAAAAACGAATTTCCTTAGTCAAAGATACTAATAATGCTTTTATTACTAGTACTAAATGAACTTATATGACCCTGGTCTTTTGTCCAGAAAACCTTGAGAAAAAAATTTATATATCCTCCAACATTTAGTTGCAACATTCAGAGTTATTTAGTATCTCTGAAACTCAGTTTCTTCATCTGTAAAACCAGGACAGGGATCTGAGAAGCAAATGAGAATTTATGACTGATGAAATCCAGTGTCTGGCGTCGTGCCATCATTATTAATAATGATATTGTGAGCTTACATGTGCTCAGAATTCATAGAGTGTGGTTTTGTTCTCACAACCACCCCATAATCCCCATTTACAGAAAAGTGGAAAGTGAGCATCTTCCATGTTAAATAGCTTGCTCAAAATAACCAGTTTAGGAGTATTAACAAAGCCAGAACTGCCTTTTTTTTTTTTTTTTTTTTGCTCATTCCACATCACCTTTTGCTTTGTGACCCTGAGGAAGCTGCTTGTCCTTATCTGATACAGAAAAAAATGACCCAAGGCCCTCAGGGATAAACGCTCTCAACTTCTATCTCCTTCACTCTGAATCTTAAAGCAGTTAGGAACTCCTCCTAAGAAATAAATGAATGAATAGTAAGAGCATCACTTATGGGTTCCCTCATATTACTATTCAAAGTCTAGTCTTCTCTTTACTATCATCCTCTCACTTCACACAGGTATACCATATGTACACTCAAGAAAATAAATATGCACGTGTTTTGTTTGTTAAAGGGGAAGCCAGTGTTGTAGGGGATCCTTTATTAGCATTATCTCTTGAATAGGACTTCCTTACCGAGTAAAATTTCAGCAGACATAGGACTTCAGGAATGTGAGGCCGTCCAGTGCCTTATTTGGATGATTCCGACCAAAAGCAAATCCAACTGAATTCAACAGAGCCCTGATCTGGTTAGCTGGAGGTGTACTATACCAACCACCAACTAGTAAGCAGAAGTCTTTGTCCATGGAGCATATTATAAACAAATGCTTACTTCAAAAATGTACTGGAGGTGTACTATACCAACCACCAACTAGTAAGCAGAAGTCTTTGTCCATGGAGCATATTATAAACAAATGCTTACTTCAAAAATGTCTCTAGAGAGAATGTAACAGGGGGAAAAGTCAGGTTATTCAAAATTATAAAAACAGGCTCCTTTTTTTTCATGGTAGATGATGGAAGATGGTAACTTGTCTCATATGCACGTCTTGCCCATGGCCTCACTTGTGCTTCTGCCACATGGCTTCTGCTACATGGCTTCTGCTGAGACCCGCAGTGACATCACAACCCACATACCCATGGCTTTCTCCAGGCCACATCTTCCGTGATATGACTCTCCATCAGGCACAACCTCCAGCTTCCTTGATGGGCTGGACTTTTCTCTCCCATTTATCCACCCCTGACCTTTTCCTCTTGAACTGTTCCACACATGTGTCCTGTCATAGTCATGTATTTGATCTTGTTTTCTTCCTTACACATTGGCTATGGTCAACCTTATTCACTCTCATGGCTCAGATTCTCAGGTAACTTTTCAACCAAGCACCAGGCCCACATTTACTCCAGAGCTGCAGGTGGCTCCTCCCTGCCCACCGGGTCTTTCCTCAAGAATAAACCCTCAGACAGAGCTCTGCCACCTGCCCCTCTTCCCAGGCCTCCCCGTCGTCCCCTAGGCCTGCTCTCCCTCCCCACCGCAACAACTCTGGCTTGGCCTTTTGCAGCAGCCTCCTAACTGGTTACTTGGCCCAGGTTTTTCTTGTTATTTCTAGAACGACCATTCGCAAAGTAATCTGATTTTGTAACTCCCAAGCTGTACAACCTCTTGGTCACCCATAGTGACCAGGCAGCCCCTTCACAGTCTGGTCTTAACTTGCTCTTCAGTCTCCTGGCTGGGATTTTTCCTGCCATGTTGAGTTTCTCATTGCCACCCCCACCCTGCCTTTCCAGTACTCCTTCTTTGCCTGTGGCCTGTGCCACCAAACCTCACCCTGTGGTCCCCATGGGAAATCTCCCTTAGCTCTCCTAGAGGTACTGGGTCTGCTCTGCAGCTTCAAAACTCAGAAGACATGTATTTAATGAATGCATAAATCCATGAAGAAAGGACCAACCAAAACCTGGCCCGGGGAACTCCCCTGGTGGTCCTCAGGTCTTCCACAGCAGAAGGCAAGGGTTCAATCCCTGGTGGACAAACTAAGATCTCACCTGCCACACTGCTTAAACAAAAACAAAAGCGGGCCCTGGAGTGCAACTCGTCAGTGGGGTTGTTAATTAATTTGCACACACTGCTCAAAGCTGATAACTCTGCATCCCACTCAGGCATCAGTAATCATCCAGTCACTTGACAAGCAGCTCCTCACTGAACATCATCGTTCAGGCGCTGAAGACGTTCACTTCAGCCCCATCGTACTGTCCGCCCATCTGCGGAGGATGCCTGCCCGCACCCTCACTCCTTGCTGGTTCCATCCTCGCTCCTGTCCACATCTATCCAGGCCCATCCAGGCTATCTAGCCCCATGGCTGCTCTTCCTTTCCCCCTTAGAGGAAAAGAGCTTCCTGCAGCTCTTCTGGCTGCCTGGATCTTCCTTATCCACCAGTCCCTAAAGACCACATCCTTGCCACCCTCCTCTTCCCTCCTAATTCACTCTCGAGAGTAGTCCACGCTTCTGTGATCTGTCCAATCACTCCCCACTCCATACACATCATCAGACTGCTGCTCCCACCCCTTAACCCCAAGCTGCCCTAGCCAAAGCCTCCAAGGACCTCGCATTTATAAACTTGAGATTCATTTGCTTTATGACCATTGGCATTTGACCTCATCATGCTGTTCTGAGCTCTCAGCCCCAGGTACCACCCTGCTGTTCAGAATGTGTTCAGTAGCAAGCAGGAGAAACCTCAGGCAGGAGCCAGTTTCAACAATAGAAATCCAGGGCAGGGCGCTGATCAGAGTGGCACTGAGTAGATGGGCCTACTGAGCTGTGCTTAGAAGTTAGGAAAGCTGCATGGAATGATTGAAATTCCAGCAGGACCACTTTCCCACCCCTGAGAGTTATGTGGGCCTGGGGAGTCTATACACCAGTTCAGAATGCCTACCACATACAGAGATGATCAGATGCGAACAGAAAAGATGTTTATGTAGCTGAGGATTCATTCAAGTTGAAAGGAAGGCAGACTGTTCTGTGCAGGACCAAGATGGGGGCCTCTGCGGCAGGCCAAAAGGAGTCTGTCTGCAGCCAGGCCAGCCTGGCCATTACTGACCTGCTGCTGCTGCTGCTGCAAGTCACTTCAGTCGTGTCCGACTCTGTGCCACCCCATAGACGGCAGCCCACTAGGCTCCCCCGTATCTGGGATTCTCCAGGCAAGAACACTGGAGTGGGTTGCCATTGCCTTCTCCAATGCATGAAAGTGAAAAGTGAAAGTGAAGTCACTCAGTCGTGTCTGACTCTAAGCGACCCCATGGACCGCAGCCTACCAGGCTCCTCCATCCATGGAATTTTCCAGGCAAGAGTACTGGAGTGGGGTGCCATTGCCTGACCTGAGTCAGGTGTTAAAACGTGCAGTAGGTTCCTCTCTCTCTTTGACTTAGGTATGCAATTTTTTTTCCCCTTGCTGCACTGCCCAGCATGTGGGATCTTAGTTCCCTGACCAGGAATCAAACTCATTCCCTCCGCAGTTAATGCTCAGAGCTCTAACCATTTGACTGCCAGGAGTTTCCTTGCATTTCTTTTTTTTTTTTTTTTTTTTTAATTTATTTGGCTGTGCCAGGTCTTAGTTGTGGTATGCGGGGTTTTTAGTTAGGGTGTGTGGGATCTTGTTCCCTACTGCTGCTGCTGCTACTGCTGCTAAGTCGCTTCAGTCGTGTCCGACTCTGTGCAACCCCATAGACGGAAGCTCACCAGGCTCCCCTGTCCCTGGGATTCTCCAGGCAAGAACACTGGAGTGGGTTGCCATTTCCTTCTCCAATGCATGAAAGTGAAAAGTGAAAGTGACCAGGCATCAAACTCAGGCACGCTACATTGGGAGCCCAGTGTCTTAACTGGTTCAGAAACTGCCAGGGAAGTCCCTACATTTCTTTTTTAACAGCTTTTAACAAGTGAATTTCATGGTGTGTAAGTTTTATTGAGATGTAGTTTACATACCATGACATTCACTTATTTTAATCATACAATTCAGTAATTTTTTAGCAAATTCAGAGCAATGCAAATATCCCCACAGTCTAATTTTAGAACATGTCCCTCACCCCAAGTACCTTGTACCCTTTTTTAGTAATTCCTTGTTTCCACCCAGCAACTGCTTTTAAAATTCTGTAGTTAAAAAGTGATTTAGACTTGTGGTTTGAAATGGAAATACTATAAAGTTTATATATTGTGTTTAAACATTTAAGAGAACTTTAGGTTCAACATATCCGAAAGTCTATTAGAACTATTTATTGCTCAAGGTGGTTTTTTTCTTTGCTAATTTGGACAATTAAGTACTTCAGAAGGAAACCAAATGTGTTACACCTATAAATGCAGTTTAAATGTTGGAAGATATAGTAAAAGAATTCAAATCTGTCATGTTTATAAAGAGACTAATATGATGTACAAGCTAAAGAACTAGGTTTTAAAATGGTAGTTTAATAAGTTAAATATCAGTTGTGAAAATATAATAAAACAAATATAAAATATAACAAACACTGAGTAGCTTTTTTTATGTAAAAAAGAAGCTGGAGGACTCCAATCTACATGTCAAGGGCCCTAGGGCCTTTGGTTTTCTGTCCTCAGGACGGTCACTTCACAGTTCTGGATGGTGCCACCACCTCCCTCCCCTCCTGCATCGCCCCAAGTTCATGTTCAAGATAGTCTGGTTGCCGCGAAGACTAAGGAAGAGGGAGAAAGGGAAAGGAGAAGAAGCCCGAGAATTACGCCACCACAATCCTGTTGGCTGAGCTTTCCCAGGAGCCCCGCCCAGTGGCTTTCACCCTTGGCTGCAGGAATCCAGGAAGATGAATATTTTGATCTGGGCACATTGCCAACCGAGCCACCCGGCTTCTGTTAGTAAGAAGGAAGGCAAAATGGATGCTTTGGGAGATAACAGGCAGTATCCAAGGCACCAACTATTGTCACCCAGCAGAAAAGGGATAGACTGGGAGGGATGGGGGCGTTCTCAGTCCTCAGGAAACCTGCACAATAGGGCACAGGGAGAAACCCCACTCAGCCTGGCTGGGGAGGACCACGCTGCGCCCCCGCCCACCAGAAATGTTGGATCTGATGGCACAGTGGGGATTGCTTCTGCTTAGTGGAGCCCTGATCATTCCAATCTCCCCAATCACCCCGGATCACACACGAGGCTGGGAAAAGTGGTGTCTGGTGTTCTCATTTATTTCCCACTCAGAAGGTGGGGCATTTCCCTAATACAGAAAAGGGCACAGTAACCAAACAAGGATAAATAAGGCTCACGATAGTTAAGTCAGGATTCCAGGAGGAATTGGGTGCCATTATTAAGATCATTATTTAATTCTCATGTCCTTTGAAGTAAGTACTATTATTTTTGCTATTTTTCACAAGAGGAGACAAGCTCAGAGAAGTTGAGTAACTTCCTTGGAGAGAGCGAGCCAGGGTTGATGCCCCATCTACCTGGCTCTGGGTCCTGTGCTACTCACTGTCATGCCATGTCCTGAAATTTTTTAAAATCATGTTAAATATATGTAACATAAAGTTTGCCATTTTAAATAATAAGTGTACAGTTCATAGGCATCAAGTGCCTTCCTATTACTATGCAGCCATCACCACCGTCCATCTCCAGAACTTTTCATCTTCCCAAATTGAAACTGTCCCCATTAAACACTACCCATCCTCCACTCCCAGCTCCTGGCACCCATCAATCTGCTTTCTGCCTCTATGAATTTGCTTATTCTAGAAACTTCCCATAAGTGGAGTCATACAGTATTTGTCCTTCCGTGACTGGCTTATTTCACTTAGCATAATGTCCTCAAGCTCTATTCAGGTTGTGTCAGAATTTCCTTCTTTTTTGTAGCTGAATAATATTCCTTTGTTTATCCATCCTTCTATCCATGAACACTTAGGTTGCTTCCATCTTTTGGCTATCATGGATAACGCTGCTATGAAAATTGGTGAGTCCTTTCTTTCAATCTCTTCGTGCATATTCTATGAAGTAGAATTGCTGAATCAGACAATAATACTGCTTTAATTTTTTGAGGAACTTCCATACTGCACTATTTGCACGGCTACACCATTTTGCATTCATTCCAGCCATGCACAACAGTTCCAATTTCTCCACATCCTCACCAACGCGTTATTTTCTGTTTGTTTTTATAAGAGCCGTCCTAATGGGTGTGAGGCGGTGCCTCTTTGTGGTTTTGACTTGCATTTCCCTAATGATTAGTGCTGTTGAGCATCTTTTCTTGTGCTTTTGGCCATTTGTATGTCTTCCTTGAACAGAGAAATATCTGTTCAAGCCTAATCTATTCTTTAAGTGAATTGTCTGGCTTTTTGTTGTTGAGTTTTAGGAAGACTTTACATATTCTGGATATTAATCCCTTACCATATATATAATTTACAAATATGTCTTCCCATTCTGTAGGTTGCCTTTTCATTCTGTTGATAGTGTCAGGAATTTTTTTGAGTGCTCAGGCTGAGGCATTATCTTGATCTCATCTTTGGCTGTGTGATAAGTCACACTCAGTTTGGGTGTGTATTTGAGTCCTACCAGAAAGGGAAGGTCACTTTACCCAAAGAGCCCAGTTCCCCAGGTTCCTGGGGTGATTTCAGCCATGTCCCTGTGGTGACCATCCAGGCCTCTTTCTCTAATGCTGAAGGCAGAACTGCAGCCGGTGAAGTCAGAGCCAGCAGAGGAAACTGAGGCAAGGACCATTCAGCCCACTGCCCAGGGGCAGCTCCAGCACATACGGTTGCGTTGTTTTAGTTGCTCGGTCGTGTCCAACTCTTTGCGACCCATGAACTGTAGCCCACCAGGCTCCTCTACCCATGGGGATTCTCCAGGCAAGAATCCTGGAGTGGGTTGCCATTCCTTTCTCCAGGGGATCTTCCTGACTCACAGATCGAACCCAGGTCTCCTGCATTGCAAGCAGATTCTTTACCATCTGAGCCACCAGGGAAGCCCATCATGTACAGAGCGCAGAGCAAAATGAAATGTGAGGCCCCTTGTTAAAAAATTATCAAGGGTTCCAGGACAGAGACAGCAGAATATTAAACCAAGTGCAGGGGTTGGGTAGTGGCACGGAGGTTACAGGCAGCTTCTGAAGCCAGCTCTGCCACTGCCTTTGGTGGCAGAGCATCAGGTGCCTGGCAGCCCTGGGCACAGGGGACTTTACACACACCTCCTGACTGTTTTCCAAGGCCATCACCAAGTGCTCAAGAGGAAGAGTGGAGGCTGGTCCAGGAGATGGAGACTACCTGAGGCTCTGGGGGAGGAACAGGGGCCTGAGGGACCCTCCAACAACAGAGGCTTGGCAGTAAGCACCCGGCCATGACTGTCTGCCCCTGAGGGGACAATGAGTGAGACCTGGGTCTGAGGCTCAAGCATGTGGGGCTCCTGGAACCTGAGAGTAAACATGCCAGGCCTGACACCACGTGCCACTGGGGATGTGGCAGGAGAGCCAAGACCTCCGAAGGACAGGCATGTGGGGCCTCTATGTCCTGACAGCAGGACGTGGCCAGCTGCACCGAGGAGGTGAAAGAGCAGAGTGAGACCACCCCCCACAGTGCAGGGGCCCAATGCCCGCTGCAAGAGACGCTCACACAGTCAGATGCCAATCCCAGCAAAGGAAGGCCCAGTCCTGCTGTCTGTGCTGAACTGAATCTAATGCCGCAACAGAGCTCACCCACAGGCCAGGCGGGCTGAGCCCAACAGCTGACAAGCAAGGATGTTCCATTTCCTGGGTGTCCCGACGCTTTACTTCAGCTGCTGCTGCTCCTTACACACTGTGTCTGGAATTCAGTATCGAATTCCTCGTGCCTGACTGCCTTTGAAGTGGGGCATTGACTTTTTCCTGCCATTGGACTGGAACTTGCACTTTTGGTTCTCCTGGATGTCTAGCTTGCTAACTTACCCCACAGATCTTGGGGCTTGTCAGCCTCCATAATCATGTGAGCTAATTCCTCATAATAAACAAACAAATATACATATCTCCTGTTGGTTCTGTTTCTCTGGAGAACTCTAAATATAGACACAAAAAAGAAGGAAAAGGAAAAAAAAAAACAACACTAGATAAAGTGACCCATCATCTAGAAAGACAACAGTCAATAGAGCCGGACCCAGTGATGGCCTGTGTCATAAGGCAGAGACTTGATTTATTTAAAGGCATTTATTTATTCACTTATTTGGCTGCTCCAGGTCTTACTTTCAGGTTTATGGGATCTGGTTCTATGACTAGGGACTGAACCCAGGACCCCTGCACTGGAGTCTTAGCCACTGGACAACCAGGGAAGTCTTTGTTCTGCTTTGTTTTTAAGTCAGTAACAATAACTAAGAATTGTATTTACAAATAATACGTAAGATGTCAATTTTTTAACAGGCTTTCTTTTAAAAAAAATTATTTATTTGACTGTGCCAGCTCTTAGTCACAGCATGTGGGATCTAGTTTCCTGACCAGGGATTGAACCCGGGCCCCTCTGCATTGGGAGCTCAGAGTCTTAGCCACTGGACCACCTGGGAGGTCCCCCAGACTTTCTAAAAAGAAACTATTTTTAAAAGCAGGTTTAGACTCACAGCAAAATTGAGGGGAAAGTACAGACATTTCCTGTACGTTCCCTGTCCCGGCCCACCCATCCCCTGCCCTGCCAGCCTCCCCCATTATCAACATCCCTTACCAGAGTAATGCATTTGTTACAGTTGATGAAACTACTGCGACACCTTGTACTTACCCAAACCCACAGTTTACATTAGGGTTCTCTCTTGGTGTTGTATATTCTATGGGATTTGGGGATTTTTTTGGTCATGGCTGATGTCTTGTGGAATCTTTGTTCCCTGACCAAGGATGGAACTGTCTGTTCCATCTGCTTTGGAAGTACAGAGTCTTAACCACCAGACCACCAGAGAAGTCCCTTCTATGGGTTTTAACAAACATATAAATACAAGTGTCCACACCTGACCTGCCTCTTGAGAAACCTGTATACAGGTCAGGAAGCAACAGTTAGAACTGGACATGGAACAACAGACTGGTTCCAAATAGGAAAAGGAGTACATCAAGGCTGTATCTTGTCACCCTGCTTATTTAACTTATATGCAGAGTACATCATGAGAAATGCTGGGCTGGAAGAAGCACAAGCTGGAATCAAGATTGCTGGGAGAAATATCAATAACCTCAGATATGTAGATGACACCACTCTTATGGCAGAAACTAAAGAAGAACTAAAGAGCCTCTGGATGAAAGTGAAAGAAGAGAGTGAAAAAGTTGGCTTAAAGCTCAATATTCAGAAAACAAAGACCATGGCATCTGGTCCCATCACTTCATGGCAAATGGATGGGGAAACAGCGGAAACAGTGTCAGACTTTATTTTTCTGGGCTCCAAAATCACTGTGGATGGTGATTGCAGCCATGAAATTAAAAGACACTTGCTCCTTGGAAGAAAGTTATGACCAACCCAGACAGCATATTAAAAAGCAGAGACATTACTTTGTCAGCAAAGGTCCATCTAGTCAAGGCTATGGTGTTTCTAGTAATTATGTATGGATGTGAGAGTTGGACTATAAGGAAAGCTGAGCACCGAAGAATTGATGCTTTTGAACTGTGGTGCTGGAGAAGACTTGAGGGTCCCTTGGACTGCAAGGAAATCCAACCAGTCCATCCTAAAGGAGATCAGTCCTGGGTGTTCATTGGAAGGACTGATGTTGAAGCTGAAACTCCAATACTTTGGCCACCTGATGCAGAGAGCTGACTCGTTTGAAAGGACCCTGATGCTGGGAAAGATTGAGGGCAGAAGGAGAAGGGGACAACAGAGGATGAGATGGTTGGATGGCATCACCGACACAATGGACATGAGTTTGGGTAAACTCTGGGAGTTGGTGATGGACAGGGAGGCCTGGCATGCTGCGGTTCATGGGGTTGCAAAGAGTCGGACATGACTGAGCAACTGAACTGAACTGAACTGTTAAGGATTACACATAACATTTTTATTGCTCTAAAAATCCTCTGTGCTTCACCTGTTCATCTCCTAGCCCCCAACCCCTGGCAACCACTGATCTTCTTACTGTCTCCATAGTTTTGTCTTTTCCAGAATGTCATATAGTGAAAATCACACAGTATGTATTCTTTTCATGTTGACTCTTTCACTTAGTAGTATGCATTTAAGTTTCCTCTATGTAGTTCAACTGCTTATTTCTTTTTTTAAAATTTTTTATTGAAGTGTAGGTGATATTATAAAAGTTGCAGGTGTACAACAGATGGCTTATTTTTTAGTGCTGAATAATATTCCATTGCCTGATTGTTCCACAGTTTATTTATCCATTCATCTATTGAAAGACATCTTGGTGGCTTCCAGATTTTGGCAATTGTGAATAAAGGTGCTATAAACATCTGTGTGCAAGTTTCTGTGTAGACATGTTTTCCACTCCTTTGCATAAATACCAAAGAGTCTGACTGCTGGATTGTGTAGTAGGAGCGTGTTGAGTTTTATACTGCTACTGCTGCTAAGTCACTTCAGTCGTGTCCAACTCTGTATGACCCCATAGACAGCAGCCCACCAGGCTCCCCCGTCCCTGGGATTCTCCAGGCAAGAACACTGGAGAGGGTTGCCATTTCCTTCTCCAATGCATGAAAGTGAAAAGTGAAAGCGAAGTTGCTCAGTCGTGTCCGACTCTTAGTGACCCCATGGACTGCAGCCTACCAGGCTCCTCCGTCCAAACCATCAAACTGCTTTCCAAAGTGGACGGACCATTTTTGCATTCCCACCAGTAGTGAATGAGGGTTACTGTTGCCTTGGTGTTTTATTTTTTATCATGAGTGTGTATTTACTATACAAAAGCAGCATTTCCTGCTCGTGTTGCAAGAAAGTCAAGCAGACAGTGACACTGTTGGGAGTAGGCAGCAGCTCCACTTCAGACTCTTCTTATACGGGCTCCTGGGGAAAAAGAGCAGACCCCAACCTCTGGAGACCTCAGGCTCTGTGGTCCCACTCTGTCGCAGTCAGCAGGGATTTTGGCTACAGACTGGAAACACCAAACACCACCAGCTCAGGTCACATGGTCTCTTTTGACGTCAGCAGGGTTGGTTGGCCAGTCCATCTGGTGGAGCTTGCTCCACCCTCCTTCACCTCCTGGTCCAGTCCTGACCCCCGCCCACATCCAGCAGCAGGAGGGAAGAGCAGGATGGAGGAGACAGCCCCTTGAAGCCAGCCAGGGTCTCAGCACCTGAAGGGGCCATAAGGAGCTTCAGAGGAGCCAGGAAGGAAGCTGCTTCTCCAGGGGAGGGCAAGGTTACCATGTCTAGGTCTTGCTCTGCCACCAAGCATCAAAGCAGAGGGCAGAACTCTTCCTCAATCAAACCTGCAAATGTCCCCTGGACACCTAAATGGAGAAGATGCCAACAAGAGTGCAGTGTGCTTGTGAGATGCTTAGCAATGGGCAGATGTGACAGCCCTTGGGGAGCGTGGGCCAGGCCACAGCACCTCCCACAGGCAGCTTTGCATCCACCCTCTTCATTCCTGCCTTAATCTCTTTGACAAATGTTCTGGGCATCGGAATAAATCGGGATACAGGAGAGATCTGGTCCCTGCCCTCATGGAGTTCACGGTCTTGTGGGGAAGAACGGATAAAAAGTATGATCTCCTCTGCTCAAGAATGTTTAATCAAGCTCTGACTTCCCTGGTAGGGACAGGACACATGGGAGATAAAGGAGAAAACTGAGCAATGCTAGGAGGGAACAGCCAGGTGAGTGTGGGACATTCTATAATGTGACTTGTCTGAACTGTTAAAAAAAAATTCAATGTAAGGGGAAAAAAGGCCAAAGACTGTTGTAGATTAAATGAGACTAAAGAGATACAATAACCAGTTGCAAAAGTAAATCTTGATTGGATCCCAGATTGAAAAAGACAAGTGATAAAATGCATTTCAGGGGACTTCCCTGGTGGTCCAGTGGTTGAGAATCTGCCTTCCAATGCAAGGGATGCAGGCTTGATCTCTGGTTGAGGAACTAAGACCCCACACACCACAGTGTGACTAAGCCCACGTGCCTCAACCAGAGAGCCTGCGCACCGCAACTGCTGATCCTGTGTGCTCTAGACCCTGTGCTCCATAACTAAAGAAGCCCCCGTGCACTACAACTAGAGAAAGCCTGTAAGCCACAACAAAGACCCAGTGCAACCAAAAAAGGGGGGGTGCATTTTAGGGGGGGTGTCTTTTTTTAATTTTTAAATTGAAGGATAATTACTTTACAGAATTTTTGTCATACATCAACAAGAATCAGCCATAGATAGGGGACACCCATGTCCCCTCTCTCCCAGACCTCCCTCTCCATCCAACCCTTCAGCCCATTGCAGAGCCCCTGTTTGAGTTCCCTGAGTCACACAACAAATTCCCATTGGCCATCTATTTTACAAACGGTATTGTAAATTTCTATGTTGCTCTCTCTATACATCTCCTCTCTCTCCTCTCCTCCCACCATGTCCATAGGTCTATTCTCTATGTCTGCTTCTCCATTGCTGCCCTGAAAATAAATTCATCAGTGCCATCTCTTCAGATTCCATATATATGTGTCAGTATATGATATTTACATTTCTCTTTCTGACTTACTTCACTCTGTATAATAGGCTCTAGTTTCATCCACCTCATTAGAACAGATTCAAATGCGTTCCTTTTTATTGCTGAGTAGTATTCCATCATATATATATGTACCACAGCTTCTTTATTCATTCATCTGTCGATGGACATGTAGGTTGCTTTCATGTTCTAGCTATTGTAAATAGTGCTGCATTGAACATTGGGGTACATGTGTCTTTGTTGTGTAAGCCACAACAAAGACCCAGTGTAACCAAAAAACTGGGGGCTGCATTTTAGGACAAATGGGAAATTTGAATGTAATAGATGAGGCTGTGGAATTACTGTTCATCTTCTTAGGTGTGATAATGGTAGAAGAGAACGTTTTTGTTTCTCCAAGGTGCATGTTGGAGTATGTAGAGATGAAATGTTTGGGGGGTGAGTTGGTTTCTTATACAGAGTGAGGGTAGGGGTATGTTCAGGGGTTGAGCTGGAGGCGTGGCTTAGGTGGTTTGCATAGCCCTTGGATGGTGTTGAGTGCAGGGGGTATACGCAGTACCCTGCTTTTGCTCCCCAACACCCACTTTTTCCTCCCAGCTCTTCAAAAGTGGCAGTTGGGTTTGGGGGCTCTTTGTATCTTTTTGTCCATAATTTGCTCCAACTGCACACGCACCCAGTTATTTTTAGTCTCATATAGTTTCTTTGTATTTTGTTACTCAAAGAGACATTTGTCCAGGTACCAGCATTGCAGCAAAGGGCCCAGGGTCCCAGCCTGTCTCACCCCAAGGTCCTTGGCAGCCCTTTCAGGATGGTAGTTTTGAATCCTTCTTTTGCAATTTGGTTCTGGGTGGGTCACAGTCATCTGCAGCTGGGTGGTGGCTAACACCCCATGGAGGTTTTAATAGAAGAGCGCCCTGGCCAGAAAGAGCTGGGTGTCTCACTGGGGGAGCAGTGTCAATCACTGCTAGTCACAGGTAAGAATGAAGAAACAGGAGCAACTTACATGGAAATAAAAACATGAACTTTAAGGAAGGGGCAGCTAACCAAGGGATGATTCACTTATATCAGGCTCAAGTCCAGGCTGAATTAATCTCTGGTGAAAGAGGCCAGATCAGCGATAGCTGAGGGGGTGGGGAGAGTGGTGGAAAGTTCTGTCTTCACTGCGACAGTGGATCCACAGGTGCATGACCTTAGAGAACTCACTTCTGTATGTCAAGTTAAACAAATGGATTAGGCCAATGACTTCCAACACAAAAAGTAAACAGTAAAAAAAAAAAAAGAAAAAAATCTTCAACAGTCCCTGGGCTGATGAAACACTTCCTTAATGCTGTCTAGACTTCTCCCTCCAACCATTGCCCTACCATCCCTGCCTTCTCTTGTTGAACCTGTGGCAGGCAAGGACACTCTCAATGGCCACCCAAGCCTGGAAAGGCAGTGAGGCTGGGGCTGCAGTGAGTGGAGCTAAGAGGAACAAGGTGGCATGGCAGCCCCTCACTGCAAGGAGAGGACATGTGTGCAGGCTGTGCGTGCTAAGTCACTTCAGTGGTTCCAACTCTGTTTGATACTATGGACTAGCCTACCAGGCTCCTCTGTCTATTGGATTCAGCAAGAATACTGCAGTGGGTTGCCATCCCCTCTGCCAGGGGATCTTCCTGACCTAGGGATTGAACTCTCATCTCTTGTCTCCTGCTTCAACAGGCAGGTTCTTTACACTAGCACTGCTTTGGGAGCCCCAGGGAGAGGACACAGACCACCAAATCTAGAGGAAGACAAGGCTGGCAAGGTAGGGAGCTGCCTCTAAGAAAGAGTACGTATTCCTCGTCAATGTTTACAGAAGTGGGAGGAAGGTTGGTGTAATCCTTTACATGGTAGGATTCACCCTTCAAGCCATGTGCCCCCAGAACTTTCCTGTGTTGGAGGAGGTTTAACAATTGTTTCAATCTCTGTACTGGTAAGTCTGCTCCTATTTTGTTTCTTGTTGGGTCAGTTTTGGTAATTTGTGTCTTTAGGAATTAGACCATTTCACCTAAGTTATATAATTTGTTGGTGCACGACTGTTTACAATATTCTCTTACCCTCCTAAGGATAAGAGATTTTCATGACAGAGATAATCACAAAGGTATGATCACTCACCTAGAGCCAGACATACTGGAGTGTGAAGTCAAGTGGGCCTAGGAAGCATCACTATGAACAAAGCTAGTGGAGGTAATGGAATTCCAAGCTGAGCTATTTCAAATCCTAAAAGATGATCCTGTGAAAGTGCTGCACTCAATATGTCAGCAAATTTGGAAAACTCAGAAGTGGCCACAGGACTGGAAAAGATCAGTTTTCATCCCAATCCCAAAGAAAGACAATGCCAAAAAATGTCCAAACTACCACACAATTGCACTCATCTCACACACTAGTAATGCTCAAAATTCTCCAAGCCAGGCTTCAGCAATATGTGAACCGTGAACTTCCAGATGTTCAAGCTGATTTTAGAAAAGGCAGAGGAACCAGAGATCAAATTGCCAGCATCCGCTGGGTCATCGAAAAAGCAAGAGAGTTTCAAAAAAACATCTACTTCTCCTTTATTGACTACGCCAGAGCTTTTGACTGTGTGGATCACAATAAACTGGAAAATTCTGAAAGAGATGGGAATACCACATCACCTGACCTGCCTCCTGAGAAATCTGTATGCAGGTCAGGAAGCAACAGTTAGAACTGGACATGGAACAACAGACTGGTTCCAAATAGGAAAAGGAGTACGTCAAGGCTGTATATTGTCACCCTGCTTATTTAACTTATATGCAGAGTACATCATGAGAAATGCTGGGCTGGAAGAAGCACAAGCTGGAATCAAGATTGCTGGGAGAAATATCAATAACCTCAGATATGCAGATGACACCACCCTTATGGCAGAAAGAGAACCAAAGAGCTTCTTGATGAAAGTGAAAGAAGAGAGTGAAAAAGTTTGCTTAAAGCTCAACATTCAGAAAACTAAGATCATGGCATCTAGCCCCATCACTTCATGGAAAATAGATAGGGAAACAGTGGAAACAGTGGCTGACTTTATTTCTGGAGGCCCTCAAATCACTGCAAATGGTGACCGCAGCCATGAAATTAAAAGACACTTACTCCTTGGAAGAAAAGTTATAACCAACCTAGATAGCATATTAAAAAGGAGAGACATTACTTTGCCAAAAAAGGTCTGTCTAGTCAAGGCTATGGTTTTTCCAGTGGTCATGTATGGATGTGAGTTGGACTATAAAGAAAGCTGAGTGCCAAAGAATTGATGTTTTTGAACTGTGGTGCTGGAAAAGACTCTTGAGAATCCCTTGGACTGCAAGGAGATCCAACCAGTCCATCCTAAATGAGATCAGTCCTGAATAGTCATCGGAAGGACTGATGTTGAAGCTGAAACTCCCAATACTTTGGCCACTTGATACAAAGAACAGACTCATTTGAAAAGGCCCTGATGCTGGGAAAGATTGAAGGTGGGAGGAAAAGGGGACGTCAGAGGATGAGATGGTTGGATGGCATCACCAACTCAGTGAGCATGAGTTTGAGTAGGCTTCAGAGTAAGTGATGGACAGGGAGGACTGAGATGCTGCAGTCCGTGGGGGTCACAAAGTCAGACACAGTTGAACAACTGAACTGACTGACTGATCCTAAGATGAGCTCATTAGTAATTTCCCTGAATTTCATTTCATATTTTGGTCATTTGTTTCTTTTCCTTTAGTCAGTCTAGCTGAAGGTTTGTTCATTCTGTTGCTTTTCAAAGAAACAACTTTGCTGACAATGGTTCTCTATTGTTTTCCTACTCGCTCTTCTGTTATTTCCTTCTGTGATCTCTGAATTTAGTTTTTTCTACTGCCTTTAGTTGTAGTTAGGTTGACTGAGTTCTCTATCTGTAGACATTTACAGCTATAAATTTCCCTACTTAAACTGCTTTAAGTTCAATCGCTCGTGTCTCTTTGCGACCCCATGAATTGCAGCACGCCAGGCCTCCCTGTCCATCACCAACTCCCGGAGTTTACCCAAACTCATGTCCATTGAGTCAGTGATGCCATCCAGCCATCTCATCCTCTGTCGTCCCCTTCTCCTGCTTAACTGCATATTAGATTTTGGTATGCAGGGCTACCCTGGTGGCTCAGTGGTAAAGAATCATCTGCCAATGCAGGAGATGATAGGTTAGATCCCACATACCACAGAGCAACTAAGTCCATGAGCCACAACGATTGAGCCCATGTTCCAGAGCGCAGGAACCACAACCACTGAACCCGTACACCACCGCTACTGAAGGCCAAGCACCCTAGAGCCCGTGCTCCACAACATGAGAAGCCACACTAAAAAGCCTGCACACTGCAACAAAGAGTAGACCCCTCTCGACGCAACTAGAGGAAAGCCTGTGTAGCAACAAGGACCCAGCACAGCCAAAAATTAAAAAAAAAAAAAAAAAATTTTGTGTAGTTTTACACTGTAGTTCATTTGTGGTTTCTCCTTTGATCCTTGTTTTTGAAGTGTCCATTTCCACATATTTGAGTTTTCCAGCAGGTAACAGTCTTCTGTTTTGTTATCTACATTTCACTGTGGTCAGACTACATTCTTTGTATGATTTCAACCTTTTTTTTTATTGAGACTTGTTTTACAGTCTAACACGTGGTCTCTCCTGGAGAATGTTCCACATGCACTTAAAAATAACATGTACTCTGCTTCTGTCGGGTGAACCGTTCTGTTAGGCCTAGTTGGCTTTTTAAAAGATGTGTATTTGGTGTGTACATTGTGCTTAGTCGCTCATTTGTGTCCGACTCTGTGACCCTCTGGACTGTAGCCCTCCAAGTTCCTCTGTCTGTGGGATTCTCCAGGGAAGACTGGAGCGGGTTGCAATTTTCCTCCTCCAGGGGATCTTCCTGACCTAGGAACAGAACCTACATCTCCTGTCTTCAACACTGCAGGCACATTCTTCACCTGTTGAGCCATCAAGGACTTACTGGGATATATCATATATGAAGCATGTGAAACTCATGAAACCACCGCTCCCCTTGAGGATCAGGACACCATTGATTCTACCACTCTCCCTGGATATACCCATGCTGTTCTGATGGGGAGCACTGTGGCCAACATGTTGACCATCTTGCTTCCCTCCATCACTGCCTCATGTGTGTGAATCCATGAAATGTATATATTTGGTGTCATGTTTTATAGGAATGCCATCACATTTCATCAGCTCCCACACCTTAATTTCATCCTGCTCTGTTTGAGAAGATGCTGCAGTGACATTGGAGCTGGGGGCCCTGATGTTGTGCACTTGCCCCTCAGACCCGCTCCACACACACCGCCCGCCACCCCCACCGTGGGTGGAGCTTGAGTAGCCAGAAGCTATCTTGGCTCATCCCCACCTCCTGGTCTCTCCACTCCACCCAACACCCAGAATGGTACAGGCTGAGGGTGCAGAGGCCCAGAGAGACCACAAGGTGGGACAACACTCCCAACTATGCCTAATGTCCCCCAGAACAGGTAGGGGAGCACGTGCCCCCCCACACACTCCTAGGGGTGAGCTGTGCTGGGCCTGTCCCTGATCCCGCTGCCTACCTGTCCTCGGGGTGGGCTTCTGGGCAAACCCTGGGGGCACTGTTCCTCCCTAGGCCTTTGTCTCCTTCTGTATCCTTGGGCAGGAACAGGGCTGCAGAGGGATAGGAAGGCACACACCTGGGGTTTCAAGATATCAGTGAGCAACCTGGAGCCCCCTCATCCCGGACACTGCCCCGCGTCCATTGGGGCTGGTCTCTGGGTGTGCTATCCCCTCTCCCCGATATAGGGCTCACAGGCCTTTTCTGCTGGACTGGAAGGCCCATGGGGCCACTTGAGCAGTGAGTGTACAGATGAACCAGTGTCCAGCTGGTCAGGCACTCAGACCCTGCTCCTTGGCCCCACAGCTGGCTCCACGCCTGAGGCAAGCCCACACGGTGACGTGGTGGCAGATGTGTCTCCCAACTCTGATGACACTTCACAAATAGCTCTCCAGTCAGAGCCAACTTGGAAAATTCCAGGGACAAGGAAATTTACCACGGGTTGCAAATAGCTGGGCCTTGCCTTAAGCAGGGAGCCCCGCCCATGTGTGGTAAGCAGGTTGAGCAGGAAGGAGGGACTTGGCAGGCCCACCACGAGGGAGTCCTTTAATAGAGACAGGCAGACAGGGGACACGACTTGGCCCTGCACCTAGAGTGTGGTGGCCCCTCCTCCCACACCTGGCGTGGCCCCAGGGTGGACGTGGGAGGAAAGGTGGATTTAAAAAACACTGTGGGACCAATTCTTCACTGGTACAGAAAAGGGCAACTTGGGGGAAACAGGCTGCTGGAGAATCTGCACATGGAGCTGAGTCTGAGCCCGACCGCCAGTAGGAGGGAGCCTGCTGCCCCCCATCCCTCCCAGCCTGCACATGGGTGAGGGCAGGTGCCCATGGAGACCCAAGCTGCACAGAGGGACCAACCACCCTACATCTATTAGTGTTTCTACACTATGTACACTATTGTGCTTTAGAGCCCCCACCCCCAGCCTCAGCCTGAAGCCCCTGCCTTAGCAGGTTGGGCTAGACTAGGCCCCAGGACAGAGTAACCCACTCCTTGCTGGCCTAGGGCCAAATGGGTCATTGAAACAGAAAGGTCAACGCTGGACAAGATGCAGGCTGGTGGGAGCAGGTGGGGTAGGGGGCCTGGGTGAGGCTGGAGTTCAGGGGTGGTGGGTATGCATGAACCAGGCAGGGCTGGACAAGCATGGGCTGGTACAGATGGGGGCAGGGCTGGGCATCTCCTCAAAAACAGTTCTGCAGCTGCAAACTGGGCCAGTGAGAACCCTGCCCCAGGGCTCCCCTCCCAGCCAGTGCAGTGTGGCCTCCAGCAGCCAGGTGTCAGGGGCGGGTCCCAGCTCCAGGTGTACACGTGGGGAGGGCCGCTGGTGTCAGGTGGGGCTGGGCTGGAAAGAAGGGTGCGAGACATCAGTGGGCATGTCTCTGCCAGCCAGGTGGTCGACAGATAGGGTCAGTTGTTCTCGAAGAGAGAAAGCAGGTCATCGTTGCTGTTCGTGGGGAGGTCGGGTGGGCCCAGGTAGGACAGCAGCTCATCGGGGTTAGTCAGTTCTGGAAGCAGCTGGGGACAAAGCAAACCTGATAGCAGCTCTGGCCTCAGACCTGCCACATCATCCCAATTGGGTCCCCAGGCCTAGCCAGGAAGTGGAGTGCCCCCCCCCCGTCAGCCTCCAATACAGGCTAGCACCAGAGCCCCTCAGTCTGCTCCTCACAGGGTCTCTTCCTGCCGAAGACTGCTCTGCAACCAGGAATCACTATTGTTAAGCTGTCCAAGGACATGGGACACCCCGGCCCGTGAGGGGTCCTGAACACGAACAGCATGAATGCAGAAGGTGGCATTTTCTGCTTTGAGCTGTGCTTTCCACATTTTTTCACACTGAACTTTGTATTCATTTATCAGGATGGAGGGACAATCACCTGTCTTTTGTGCACTGGTTCTGGCTCGCACACCACCTGTGAGTCAGACAAGTCAAGTCAGACCCTTGTGTCACTGGCCACAAGCCAAGTCTTCCTGGGGACTCTGCATGTGCCACGCTGGCGCGCAGGTCCCGAGAACCAGGTGCCTGGCCACAATCACCCCACAGCTACTCTGGACACCTGACATTCAACAAAAATGCTGGCATCACCCAGCCAGCTCTCCCCGAGTCTGGAAGCCATGGAGGAGTCACTGTCTTTCCTTCTATGAAGTGCATGGACCCTGGAGACAACAGATAAGCACCCCCAAGCCCCAGCTCCAAGTGCTCCCCAGAACAGGACCCAGTACTCACCTCCAGAGCCGATTCCGGGGCCTCCCCTGCCCCAGACACGGGGGGCCCCATCATGCCTGTGGCAGCACTGAAGGCGAGCTCGCTGAGAGGCCCCGAGTTCACTGGGCCCAGAGCTGGCCGGGATGCTGGGGGAGGGTTTGGATGATGCAGCTGGGGCCCTGGGGGGCCTCCAAGGTTAGGGGCGTGCAGCCCCGGGGGCCCGGGGTTATGGGCTGGGTCCAGGTGACCTGCTGGTGCCATCTGAGGAGGAGAGAATAACCTAGTAAAATGGCTCGAGGGCTCCCTGGGGGGACACCTCCACAGCCCCTAGACTAGACACTGACCTGGCCTGGGAGGCAGGGGCCAGACTTCTCTGGCGTCAGGAGGTTGCTGGGAATGTCGGGTTGATAGGAGACAGGCGGAGGCCCTGGGGTGAACTCAGTCAGGGTTGGGGTGCTGGGTGTGGTGGGTGGGAAGGATTCGGGGAAGGTCCCGGGTCCCAGGAAGCTGGAACCTGAGAGAGGAGAGCCAGGTCCAGGTGAGGGCAGGGGGCTCATGCTGGCCGAGCCACAAGGGCAGACTGGCCACAGCATGGGTGGGACTCACTGCGCTCGCCCAGAGGATGCTGGCCTTTATGGAAGTTGCTACTTGGGAAAGGGTATTTCTTCTCGTTGATGCTGGGGGAAGTGGTCATGACACTGCCAAGGAGGCTGTGAGGGGACAGGAATGGGACCCACCACACCCAGATACTCCTACCCGCAGGGCTGGATGGGGCTGGTCTGGAAGTGTGCCAACACAGACCTCTGTTCCAAACCTCTGGAGAGGTGGGCACAGCCACAGCCCAGGCCCTGCTGCCCATCCCCCACACCTAGCTGGGCATCTGTACCCCTAAGTCCCCAACCAGGCCCCCAGGCTTGTGGCCCTCAGAGCAACGCATTCACAGGCGGCAGACTGGTGGGAGAGGCTGGATCATTGCCCAGGGCCCTAATTTTCCAGGGCGAGTCCCCTGTACTCACCCTGGCTAGGGTAGTCGCCAGGGGCCGGGGCAGAGGGGGTTGCAGGGGGGTGAAGGGCGTAGCACTCGGGCCCAGGGCGGCGATCATCTCCATCACGCTGGGCATGAGCATGTGGGCAGGGCTCACAGTGCGGCAGCGCTTCAGCACTGGCCCATCTGGCTCTTCCTTGACGTGTAAGTCAGGCTTCACCGGCACTGGCTTCCAGCTGCACGTGGGGTCGATGGTGATCTCCTCGAAGTCAGAGCTGGGAGGGCACAGTGGGGCTGGTTACCAGCTGCCCTGCCACCTCTCCTGGCCCTGCACTGTTCCTAGGCCGACCTTCCACTCAAATGCTTGTCGCCGCCCAGCACGCTCCACGTGCCTGTGGCGTCCAAGTTGGACGTGGATTCCGTCCACGGCCTAGAGCAGAGGCTGCTCCATGCTGAGTCAGCACGGGGTGTCTCTGCGCCTGTCCCAGGGCTGCCCTCTGGGGCTATAGGAAAGACTTACTTCTGAATGTAAATGAGAATGCCCAGCATGTACTGGTCCACTTCCAGGCCCTCCAGCAACGCCGTCTTGCTGTAGAAAACCAAGAGGACACAGCTCAGAAGGCTGGCCTGATCTCACCTGGGGCACGGGCCCCACCACATCTCCGCCTCTTGTGTGAGGTGACCCTGCGTGAGGTGGCTGCCTCGGGCAGCACTATCCTTCCAGGCCTGTACTGTGAGCCCCACATCTGGGGCAGGCACTTCTCAGTGCTGGTGGAAGGAAATGACTGTTAATAGTCCCCGAGGCCGTGCCACCCACCCCCAGAGCCACGGGGACCATCTCTGACACACTCACTTGCACACGGGGCACCTCCAGGTCCCTCGCTCACAGTTAAGCTGTAAATAGGACTCCAGGTCAAAGCACTGCAGAGAAAGGGGAGATAGTTACTCACACTGGGGCTGGGGGTAACCCAGCCATGCCCTGTGAGCCAGCCCTGCAATTCCAGGGACTTGGGGCTTATTTACTGCATGTTTGACAAGGCGCATGTGCCAGGCTTTCACTGTGGCACCATCCTCATGTAAGAGATAGGATGCCTACAGAGCCTTCATGGGAATGACGTGTGGCCAAAGCAAGAATTGGCCAACCGTGCTGATAGGGAACAACCTCCATGATGTACAGCGATGGGCATACTGCTTATGTAACCAAAAGGTGGGGAGTGAGGGGGAGGGTGCGGGTACTTGCCTACCCACAGTGTTTCTGCAGAAAGAACCTGAGGTGCTGCTCCTAGGGGCAAGGCAGGGAGCAGACTGTGCCCTGCATCCCCGAAGCTGTTTGAAATCGGAGCCCCAGGACTTCCCTGGTGGTCCAGGTGGGGCCATGCTCCCAATGCAGGGGGCCTGGTTTGATTCCCAGTCAGGGAACTCACATGCTGCAACTAAAGATTCTGCCCATAGTAACTGAAAGATCCCACATGGCTGCAACAAAGACTGAAGATCTGCACGCCACAACTAAGACGCAGTGCACCCAAACACGTAAATAAAAGAGTAAATGAGTAAAATACAACGAAGCCCCAAGAACCCAGTAAAATGGCTGTTATAGTTAGGATAATATTAGAAGAAACAAAAGCCCAGCCTGAGGGAAGAGGGCAGGGGAGCCAGGACGCCTGTCCACTGGCTGACCTGCCCTGCCGCCCACTAGCCAAGGTGATCAGAGGTCACATCTGCCAAAAACAGTTAAACGGGAGCAAAAGCTTTGGCAAAGCGCCGTGGTGACCACCCACCTGTATGTGGCGACAGTCGTGACCCCGGGCAGGGAGCTGGATCCTGCGGAAGGTGATGGGGCACTTAAGGGCCACCTTGATGGCTGTCTGCTCCACCCCATCCTCTCCGTTGGGCCCTGGGGTGCCAGGGATGGTTCCGCTGCTGAAATTCCGCTTTACTGACACCAACAGGGGAAAGCAAGATGTGAGCGAGGGCAGCCAAGCGGGACTAGGCCACTGCTAGCTCAGCACCTCTGAGGGCCATTCTGGGACTGACCGCTACCCACTGCATGGAGCCCCCGACCCAGAGGAGACAGCCTTGTCTAACATGTGGACGTGACAGGTGTGGCAGTGGCCCCAGCAGAGCTGAGGAGCGCAAGGGCCACTCACTTTTGGTGATGCAGTGCTCGGCGGGCAGGAGGCGCTTCTTGAGGAGGCCCTGCAGCACTGAGCGGACGGATGGCCGATGCACCAGCTGCAGCACGAAGAGGTGGGACTGCAACGGGAGGATGTGGTCGGCGGGGTGCGGCCCGGGGAGGCTCTGTGCTGGCCCACTCTCTCTCATAGCTAATGCACAGGCAGGCTACTGTCACGCCTCCCGGGCAGTCAGGAGCCCACACCCACACCTATCGGTAAAGCTCACTGTGTGTCTGCACCAGTGTTCACAGGGCCTCTCTGTTGAAACACAATTATTCGAGAGGCCCCTGAGTGCACCCTGCCTACAGCACCCACTGGTATCCTATGCTGGGTCCACGTGATAACACCCCAGGCCCAAAGGGCTGCATTAGGGCTGCCTTGCCTCTGCTCCCTCCCACCTAAGCTGATCAGAGCTGTGCATCTAAGTGCCTCTTCTAGTGCTGGATCTGGAGCTGCCGGAACCCAGATGACTCCTTAACAAGGATTCAGGGTCAGCTGGGACTCAGGACTTTGTGAGCTTCCTCCAGGAAAGAGGCAAGCTTAGCTTGCTTCTCTTACATAATTAACATTTGAAGCTTACACGAGCATCAAATCCAGTTACTGAACCTAATCAGGACATTTTTCACTGAGGCCCTTTTCTCAAAGGCCCATCACGGGAAGGAGGAGAGCCAGTGCCATCTTCTTCAGTGATGACAGCCCCACCCTGCCCTGCTACGGGCACTCACGCAGCAGCAGGCAGTGACAGTGATCTGGATGGTGTTGCGGCCCGGCTGGCACACGTGTTTCAGGTAGAGGGGCTTGTGGGAGGTCTTGTTGTCGCCGCGCTCAATGGTGAGTGGGGTGGCGTTGACGCTGACCTGCACGGAGGCCGGCCAGTTGGTGTTCATCTGCCGGTCCTCGTGGTGGTAGCACTTGAACTGCAGCTCCAAGTCAGGCCTGCATGGGGAGGATGGACGCTGAGAGTCAGGGGGCGGCGGGCAGAGCCGCGAGCCGTGGGGCAGGCGTCCGCTCACCTCAGCATCAGAGTCTTGTAGACGGAGTCTCGGAGCTGGAAGGCATGGTTGCTCACCGCCAGATTGTGCTGCAGGCGGAAGGGCTCCAGGACAACCCCGTCCCGCACGGGGAAGGTCAGCCGCAGCTCGTCACAGGGGCCGCTGCCTGGAAGCAGGCCATGCAGGTGTGAGCAGGCCACCAGCCCTTGATGGCCACCAGGCCAGGCAGCCTGCCCCTGCCCCCATCGTGGGGCCCATGGTGGAGGGGAGTGTGGCCCCTCCTCCCCTCCCACGGGCTGGGCTCCACGGGGCTGGGGCTTAGGACAGCATCTCTCCTAGGATTCTGGGCTTGGCCTTCACCTCGAATGGAAACAGGATCTTGGTGTCCTGCCATTCTTCCCTGCCTCAGTCGCCTGGCCCAGTAATCCCTGCATCATGACTCTTGGAGAACACGCTCCCCACCCAAAAAGGTGGCACTTCTGGTACTTTCAGAGGGAGCAGGAGGCAGAAGAGGTGTGAACGGGCCACCTGCCACCACCCCGGTGCTCAAATCAGGGTTTTAAGACCCCAGTTGCTGTTGCTGCCGTGGTCTCCCAGATATCAGGAGTGGGCTTCTGGGGGCCCATACATACCCTGGAACCACACCCAAAACTTTGGGTGCATGGCTATTTTCTAGAGAGGTGATCTACACCTCGAATAGATTTGCAAAGAGCTCCATTAACAGAAAATAAAGGTGAAGCCCTCCCCTCACCACTCAAGTTCCCTGCAGGACTCTCCAGTGCCTCCTGCCCACCTGTCCTGAGAGCAGACCTCACTCACCAGGCGGCGATGGATGTAAGTTGCTCACACTGGGCTTGAGGTCAGGCAGGAAGGGAGACTTGACCTCCTGGCTGGTAGACATGTAGGGGATGCTGCTGCCGGGGGTCATGGGTGGTGTGGGGCTCCCGGGCAGTGGGGAGCTGGGGTAGCCAGGGATGGAACGAGTGGGCTGTGGGGTGGAACAAACAGTGGAGGTGGACTAGTAAGGGGGTGCTTGTTCCTGGAGCACCCGCTAGGAACGGTCAGGCCAGGGATGGGCAGGGGGCAGCCCCAAGGGGGCTTGGTTGGGCCTCCACACGTCCTCCTGCCTGAGTGCCCTCTCTCCCTGTACCCACCTTGTGAGCCTCCCGCCCGCTTGCCCATCTGGCCATACCCCACTCAGGCCAGGCTGGCTGTAGCTGATGCTGCCCCCGTTGAAGCTGGCACCCTGCCCGTTGAACTGTTCTGCAGGCTGCAGGAGAGAAAATCACGTGTGCCTAGGGCTGCCACCTGCCTCTGAGCAGGGCCTGGAACTGACCCTAGGAGAGGGCTGGAGACAAGGAAACTCGGCACACGCATAGGTGGCTGTTGGCCTTTTTTCTTCTTTATACACTTTTTGGGTTTTCCAAATAATCTACAGGGAGCACACACAGATTCCATAATTTACAGAATTACCACTACAGAAAAAGAGCTGACCCCACACATCAGAGGGATTTACAAGGAAGCCACAGAAGCTGAAAGGACATAGGTACTCATATCTCCTCGCCCTTTTCCAGCAGCACCTCTATCACTCAGGCCCTTCCTGACCCCTCTGGCCTGTCCTCTCGCTGGGCTACTTGGCAGCAAGCTGAGGGAATGGGACACTTTTCCCTAAAGTGGCTTGGTACTTGCCTGCTACTCCCTATAACATATCTCACGGTGCAGGAGCCTCTCATAGAGGCTCCTTTCAAACCCGAATGCCTGTCCTGGGAGCTGCCCTACACTGGTCAGGACCCCTGTGAAGCTCGTGGCTGCCTGGTCACCTGAGCACTCCGGGGCCCACTCCCCAGCCGGCCCTGGCTGCCTCAAGGTCTGTCTGTGTCCCACAGTGCTGGGCACGGGGCCAGCTGGTGTCGCAGAGGCCAGGGTGAGCCAGCCCTACCTTGTAGTGTGGTCCTGCAGGGCTGGCGGTAGACAGGGATGGGCTCGCGCCCTGCTGCAGGGGCAACCTGTGCCCGGGGTAGGAGGATGGGGCAGGGGGCTGCCCGGGGCCAGGCGCGTACTGGGTGGTACCAGGAGTATACTGGCCTCCTGGCAGGTACTGCTGCCCAGGGTACACCTGAAGAAGGAAGAGGCAAAATGCCAAGAAGAGGTGTTTGGGAAGCCAGTTCCCACAAAGGGAGGATGGTGTCCCTCATAAGGCATGGCCAGTTCTCTCACATACAATGGCTCTGATGGCCCTCATGGGGAGGGAAGCCCAGCTACTCACCTCGCCGGAGTAGGCTCTCTTGACACCCTGTCGGGGCAGTGGCTGGGCCTGGGGGGGCCCGGGTACCCTTGCTGGGGCAGGCGCTGCCCTGCATAGAGGGGTGCCATGCCCACTGCCCGGGTGGAGTTCATGGCCATGGGGCTCATGCTGGAAGGGCCCATCAGCCCTCCCACGCTGGCCGGGTTCATGCTGCTGGGCACGCTGGGCCCTCGGGGACCACCGTGCTGCAAGAACTGGCTGTTAAAAGACTGTCCAGCCCCCATCTGGGAAAAGAAGACAAGAACCATCCAGACCTTACCCAACAGTGTGGGCGCCATCCCCAAGCCCACCCCTTGCAAGCAGGCTGTCCCCAGCCCAGGTTCTCTCCCCTCAGCTCCCCACTCCCTTCCTGTCTCATCTTCATCACTCCTGGAACACAGCCTGCATGTCCCCAAGTCCTCCACCCTGGTTGCCTGACAGGCCCCCATCTTCTGGGCCAGCACACATGGGCCACAGAGGAGGAGCTGCGGGGCCTCACCGCTCCGTACTGGCTCAGCTCCTGACTCTGCTTTTCCTGGAGGGCGGCCACGGTGGCCGTGGCGGTGGCTGTGGCCGTGGCGGCGGCAGCAGCCACTGCAGCAGCCGCCGCTGCTTGAGTGAAGTCGGTGGATGGCCGTGCAGCATGTGAGGGGAGGCCCAGGCCCCCCGGACCCCCTGGGCCGCCCGCATACCTGCAAGAGACAGAAGGCTCGGCTCAGAGGCACTTCCCTGGCCTCTCCTGGGGGGCACAAGGCACCTATGGGGAGCCCCATTCTTTCCCAGACACCCCATCATTAGCTCCAGAGCTGGCAGGAGCAGCAGTCACAGTAACTCCTGACCACACTGTTCCCTGGTGCCCACCAAGCAAGAAGCATCACCCCCCAGAAGGCTCCTGGCACACCTGCCAGGGGAGGAGGGCTCTACTTACCCGGTAGTGAAGCCAGGGCCCCCGGAGTAGCCCCCACGGCCATACACCCCTTGTGGCACGTAGCCCTTGTTGGCACCACCCTCACCGAATGTCTGCTGTCCGAGGCACTGTGGGGAGCTCAGGGCGGAGCTGCCGCCTGCCATGCCGGGCATTACGGAGCTGCCAGGGGGGCTCCCTGCAGGGCCCATGGGGTTCCCCAAAACCTACAAGGAACAGAGAATCACTAAAGGAGACCATGCAAACAACCTGCTTCGTGCAGTGGTTCTAAAGTGCTGGAAAGAAGAGGCCTGGCAGGTGAGGAGGTGGAGGTGGGGGCAGAGGGGAGGGGTGGTCCAGAGGGGTCGTGGCGAGCTGTGTACAGATCGGGGTGTGGGAGGCCAGGATCCCACGCCATGCATGGAAGAGCTAGTTTCTGAGGACGTGGGAGACTCAGGAAGCCCTAGCTCCACGCCTCCAAGACCTGAGCTGGGCACTGACGCCTCCAGGGTGGGGCCAGGGCTGGGCTCACCTGGCTCTGTGCTGCGTTGCCGACTCCCCACACGGTTGTGACCACAGACAGCGATCCTGCTGGCTGAGTGGCACTCTGTTGCCAAGGCACCGCCTCATACGCGAATGGACCATCACTACACAAAGAGGCACAGGTGGGGAGCCTGAGAACCCCACCAGGGGAGATCTGAAGGCTGAGAGCAGCGGGGTCCCACTCCACCACCACCTTCCCACGTTCTGCAGCCTGAGAGGGGAGGGCAGCCAGAGCCCCCACTCACCTGTGTGGTGTGGGGGGCAGGGCAGGTTTCATGGGGTTCATGGGGTTCATTGGCTTGGAAACAGCCTGAAGGCCAGGTCTGCAGGAGGCAGGAAGCGGCCCTCACCGGTGCTCACGTGAGACTTGGCTGCTCTGGCTGCAGGGACAAGGGGGACGGAAGTGCGTGGAGACGCACCTGGGAGAACCAAGCCCTGTCCTGCCTCTGCTCTGGAAGGTAGGGAGGGTGACGCGGACCTGGGGGCCCACTCGGCATGGGGCGGGGGAGCGGTCAGGCCACCCTGGCATTGGCCCGAACTTACACTGCCCACCCTGGCAAACCTCTGCTCGCCCCACCCCTCTACATCTAGCCCAGAAGCTAGCATTAGCCCTTGGCAGGGCTAGTCAGGCCCTGCCACCACGAGCCCCTGGAATACCTTTGGGAGATGGAAGAAGGCTTTCTGATCCCCAAAACCTTCCACATTCCCCCTCCCTACATGAAGGCATGGATACACACAAAAGCCAGGGAGCATTCAGAACCCAACTGCCAGAATCCACCCCGGCCCCTCTGCTCCAACCACACACAAGGCCCCAGGGTGGAGGGCAAGGCCAGAAGCACACAGGGGGCCACCATGAGGCACTACCGCGCCCCATGGTGGGCAGATCCTCCAGATGCCAGAGTCACAGGGTCAGCTATCCTGCAGCCAGATTGGGGGGGTGGGTGTGTGTGGGGGCGGGATGCCTGCAGGAACTCGGTGTGGGGTCAGCAGCTCATCCTTGGCTGGCAGCCCCGCACCCCAGGGCAGCAGAAGGGTGACATGTGCCCACTCCCTCGTTCTGAGGCCAAGGGGGCTGCCTGGGGCAGACCTGACCCCTACAGACTGCTGACGTCCAGGGTGATGATGCAACAAAGCAGGGACGCACACACAACGGAGTGGGCAGAGGGCTGGTGGCGACCCAGCGGACACTCATGGAACTTGTGTGCCGATGCTGGAATGGGGGGATGCTTCCCCCCACCGTGTGGGGCCAGCTCTCTTCCACTTAGCACCTCAGAAAACCAGCGAAGCAGTGGTTGGCTTCTCCTCCAGGCTGCCAACGTCTTCAGACACCACCGCAAGCAAACTCTTCACCTACCAGGCCGAGGGCCCTTGCTGGCACTCCCAGGGCCACTTTCCACACACACCTCCACTTAGCCTAACCACAGTGGCCATGGTTCTCGGGGGGTCTCAGGGGAAGCCCCACTTGACCTGTGTCAAGGTTCTATCCTAGAGCACCACTGCCTTTTAGGGGCTTCAAGGCCACACACACACACACACAACCTGGGGAAGCTAACTTGCAGAGGTTCAGTCTTGCCTCCTCAGAACTCACATTGCCTCCCTCTGGCTCAGGAGTGAGCGGACAGCCCTAGGACTCACTCAAGCCCAGAGCTCACACTCCATCAGGACCTCATAGACAGGGCAGCCCCAGGGAGGCAGAGTTACAATCACATCCTGTGCAAAAACCGTTCTGAAGGCACATGGAGAGGTTGCTCCTCCACAGTCCCTCCACAGGACCCCAGATCAGGTCAAGGAGACAGTGGAGACTGTGACTTGGGCCCCAGGCCCCCCACAGAGCACTGGGGTAAGCAGGTCCCGGAACTGGAGCCAGGGCTGGGAGGGGAGGTGATGGATTAGACAAGCAGAGGAAGGAGGCAACTGGTGGGTTTGTCCACCTCACACTTGACCCTGCCCCCCTTCCCTATGCTCCTCCCCAGAGGAGTCAAGCTCCAGACCATGTGACAACCAGGAAGCAGAGGCCAAAAAACCAAGGGGCTGGTGGCTCCAGAAGGCTCGGGGGGTCGCTGGACTCGGGCCTGGCAGCCAGAATCATCCAGCCAGGCAGGGGAAGGCTGGTGGTCCCCAGTGGGGGCAACCACCAGGATGGTGACACTGTAATGAGGGATAGGGGGAGCTGCCAACAGATAGAAACTACCCCCAGACCTGCTGAGTGGAGCCTGGAGCAATATATGGGGTTTTAAGGACTTAGAACATAGGCAGGCTACTCTAGACTGTGGTGTTGGCAGGGGGATTGACTTAGAGGTGAACAGAACAAACTAGACAACTCAATAGAGACCTACACAAACATACCCAATGGACAAGGTTTTTGACAAAGATGCAAAAAGGAGGAAAGACAGTATTTTCAACAAATGGTGCTGGACCTATTGGACATGCAAATGCAAAAGACAAACATAAACCAAAAAAAACACCTAAACTTAGAAATTAACTTGAAGTGGGTCACAGATTTTAAACATACAGCACAAAATCATAAGAACTTTCTTAGGTTTGACACCAAAAGCATGATTCATAAAAGGGAAAATTGAATATTTCTGTTCTGTGAAAGACCCCACAAAGAGGATGAAAAGACAAGTTACAGACTGGAAGAAATATCTGCAAGTCACATATCTGACAAAGGACAAGTATCTAGAATGTATAAATAACTCTTAAAACACAAAAGTTAAAATTAGAAGACAAGTAA
This sequence comes from Tragelaphus eurycerus, assembly GCA_935064755.1. Classification (NCBI taxonomy): domain Eukaryota; kingdom Metazoa; phylum Chordata; class Mammalia; order Artiodactyla; family Bovidae; genus Tragelaphus; species Tragelaphus eurycerus. Next base: position 19,000,158 of record CAKXYN010000002.1, on the reverse strand, counting down.
AAGATATGGAAACATTTCATCAAAGAGGATGTACAGATGGCAAATAAACATCCGAAAAGACGTTCACCACCACTGGCCATGAGAGATGCAAATTAAAACCACACTGAGGTATCACTACACATCTACCACGATGGCTAAAATAAAAAAAAACAGTGTGATTTCCCTGCTGGTTCTGTGGCTAAGATTCCGCATTCCCAATGCAGGGGGCCTGGGTTGGATCCCTGGTCAGGGAACTAGATCCCACACGCTGCAAAGATCCCACATGCCACAACTAAGACCTGTCACAGCCAACCACAAAAAAAGTGACACCATCAAATGCTGGCTAGGAGAAATTGGGTCTCTCATGCATGGTTGGTGGGAGTACAAAATGGTACAGCCACTCTCAAAAATGACTGGGTAGTTTCTTATAAAACTAAGCATGCAGCTACTAGACAACCAGGTCTTCCCTGGGAGCTCAGACGGTAAAGAATCCTCCTGCAATGAAGGAGACTTGGGTTTGATCCCTGGGTTGGGAAGATCCTCTGGAGGAAGGCATGGCAACCAGTATTCTTGCCTTAGAATCCCCATGGACAGAGAAGCCTGGTGGGCTACAGCCAACGGGGTCGCAAAGAGTCAGACACGACTTGAGTGACTGAGCACGCAGCAGGCTCTACAGCCTAGCAACCGTGTTCCTGAACACTTCTCTCAGAGACGTGTAAACCTAGGTTCACACAAAAATCTGTACGTGAATATTTACAGGTTTATTCCTAATAGCCAAAGAATGGAAATGCAGATATCCTTCAATGGTGAAGAGTTAACCAACTGTGAGCCTGAGGCATAAAAAGGTAGGGCTACGGATACAGGCACCAACCTGCAGGAGTCTCCAGAGAACCATGCTGCGTGGAAAAAGCCAGTCCCCAAAGGTTACACATTGTATGATTCCCTTTACATAACATCCTTGAAATGACAGAATTACACAAAGGGAGAGCACATGGGTGGCGGCCAGGGGTTAAACGTGGGCAGCAGGGAAGCGAACCCAGTGGGAATATAGAAGGCGGGCATGGAGTTATCTGTATCAACTGTATGGATGGAGTTGTACTCTCCTGTGATGCTGTGCTACACTTTTACAAGATGTTACCACTAGGGAAACCCAGTAGAAGATGCAGAGCTCTCTGTGTTATTTCTTGTAACATCTTAAGAATCTATAATTCTCTCAAACTACAAATTTATTTAATGCACAACCACCACCAGCTCTCTCTCCCCACAAAGATGCCCAGAGCCATCATTTCCCACACTAAAGCTGGCTGGATTGGCCAGGCCGACTTTGCTGTCCCAAAGGGAAGAGCAGGAAGAAGACAGGGCCCCCTGGCCCAGGTCAGAGTCCCAGGGCAGGCTGTATTAGTTCACAACTGCAGCTTCTCCAACGGCAGCGCACCAGAACTCAGCCCCACTTTGAGTTCAGAGGGTGGAGTGAGGCCCAAGACTTGCATTTCCAGTAAGTTTGCAGGTGCTGCTGCTGGTATCACAGTTTGAAAGCCCCGGAGAACTGGGGAGGAGGGGGGACAGGGCAGGTGCAGGGCGGGGGCCCCTGTGGAGGCTGCTGGTCTGGGGCCCAGTGCAGCTTCCTACATCACGTGAGTCTGGGGAATTCCACCCCTATGACTTCTCTGCTGTGGACAAGACCACAGACATTTCCAGTTCCCCCCACCCCCGAGCTTACTGAGCGGGGGCAGTGACTTCCTGCCAAGCTCCTGAACCAAGTTGGCTCTCTTCCCTGACAAGCCCCAAACTCTCCAGGTTGGGGACTGGGGGCCCTCTGCTCCTGACAAAAGGGAGAGATGTGGTGTGAGTGCAGACCCTCCTCTCACCTCCTGGCCATCAGAGGAAGAGTTAAGAAGGAACCTGGGTGTGTGCAGGGCCAGGGCCAGCCTCTGGTGGCTTCCTGCTGGCGGGGGCTTTCCCTGTACATCAGCTCTCACTGGAAGCCAGGACCTTGGCAGAAAGCCCTGGTGTGATGTCAGTCTAGAAGGCCACATGGTTTTCTGGGGGTCAGATCACATTTTTCTCCAGTAAAAGAGCTACAGACAACTCACTTCTCACACCCCCTTTCCCAGGACCTCAGAGCATCCGCACTGCTGTCTCCAAAGGCAGACATTACCATGGGTCAACCTCTTCTGCCCCCACTCCATGCTCCTTGCCTAGGCACCCAGCAGCAGCACGCCTCGCAATCACCCACCAGACCCCAGGAGGACAGTGCCAACACAGTCATAGAGCAGGGACTCTCTCCTCCAGCACAGAGAATCCACAGTTCCCGGTGATAGGCCCCAAACAGAGAAACACTGGAGTCAAAGAGGCTCAGAGAAGGGAAACTAACAGCTCAAAAGTCCCAGGAGGACATAAAAGTGGGAGCTCACATGCTCAAGTGGCTGAAGTCCTGCCCCTCAACTTGGAAGGCCACACACTGACTGGCTGAAGTGTTCAGAGTTCATCCAAGATGCCTGGGAAGGAGCACTGCTCAATGGCCCAGGTGTGGGAAATTCCAGAGAACAGCCGAAGGGCTGCCCTGCCCTGAGCCTCAGTTTAAAATGTGGGAAATGGGTATGTGGTGGCCACTCTAGGACCAAGAGAGGGAGGACACATGACCACCTTTAAATCATCAGCCCCGGCTCCCATCCTGGATCCAAGGGCTATCGGACACTCCGTGCGGAGGCCTGGCTGCCTCTGGAGATCAATCCTATGATCGGGAGTCCTCCCCAAGTACATCCTACCAGTCCTTCTGAATCTGTCACTCATTATCTCACCTTTCTCTTTCCAGCCAGGAGCCACCTTCTGGGTGTGACAAGTGTCTAAGGCCAGTACTCACTGGGTGAGGTTAGGAATCCTTCACCTATCCTGTTACCTCTATCTAGCTTCTTCAAGGGAAGCCCTCTGGTTCTAGTGTGACAGGATTTGGTGGGTGAGTCTGTGATCGCCCTATCAACTGTCTTACAGATTGAGTCACATGTTCTGTGTATTTCCCTGTGAAATCTTCTGAAATAATACAAATGACTTAAATACATCACCATAGATATTCCGCAACTATCAGGAAGAGAGTAGGGGAACATGATGTAGGGCAGCAGGTCTAGGGGAGGCAAGGAAGGTTTGGAGGAGCAGGGTAGGGGTAGCAGGGTTGAGGGGGACAGGGCAGCGGGGAGCAGATGGGGGAGCCTAGGGTAGGACACCCCTGGGAGGGAGGGCTGGACATGGTCCCGCCTGAGCTTCAGTATGTCCTGTTGGGAAAACGGTATTTCCACCAAAATCTCGGCTGGGGGCTGAAAGGTTAGGGTCGCCAGCCCCAGAGCACACCTTCGCGGGTCTCACATCGCATGCCAACGGCACGCACGGCCCGGAGGGGCCCGAAAGGTGAGCCTTCAGGCCACAGAGCAGAAAGGAGGGAGCGGGGCCAGTTTGGGTGAGGGCCCGTGTGAGGCTCCAGCCCAGACACCTCGGGCGCTTGGACGGATTCCGGCCAGCCCCAACAAAGGCTCAGGTGAGGGGTCGCCTGGGCTCGCAGCGGGCCAGTCGGCCCAGGACCACGACGCACGCGCCGCAGGTGCGGCAGGTGGGCGGCAGGGCCGGCTCCAGCCCCGCCGGGGCCCCGCCGAGGCGATGCAGCGCCGGGCCCGGGGACGCCGCACCTGCCGCCTCCCGCACCTGCCGCCCCCCGCCGCCCCCACCTGCCCGCCCGGTCCGCTCACCTCCTCGCCGCCCGGCCAGGCCCTCGCCGCCGCGGCCCCCGGTCCGCGCTGCTCCATGCGCTCAGCCCGCCCTCAGCGCCGCCCGCCGCCCCCGGGGCTGCCGCCGCCCGCGCCATCGCGCCGCCGCCCGCTCCGAGGGCACAATGGAGCCGCCGAGTCGCTCATGCATATGCATGACGCCGCGCGCCGGCCCCGCCCCCCAGGCCAGAGCAGTGGAGCCCAGAGCCAGCGTTCAGGCGCGGGTGGCCGCGGGCCTGCGCAAGCTAGGGCGGCTGGTCGGCCAGGAGCCGGGCGGGGAGGGAGGACGGCTTGGGGATGACCTGCGCTCCCCGCCCCTTCCACACCTTTCAGGGGCAGCGTCTGCGTAGTCACCAGCGCTTGCTCTCCGCTCTCTGCCGGGGCGGAGCGGAGGAGGCGGGGCCTGAAAGAGGGCGGATCCAGCAGGAGGGGTGGAACCGGGCGGGTGGGAGGCGGGGCCTGTAAAAGGGCGGAGTCTTGTCTGAGCCCGGGTGTGCGGAGGTGACCCCGTGTCAATGGACCACTTCTGGGAGGTGTCTTGTAGGAAAAACCATGCGGAATCACACAACTCATTCTCCTCACTGTTCTCTCATCTTCCTAGAGTGCGTGCTGTTGAAACATTGTTAGTCACTCGACTTCTATCCAGATGAAGCAACCTCTCTGATCGGTTGGTACCCTCACATGCTATTATCAGCCTTTAAGTTATTCTCCACTATTATCTACCCTTCCTTTAGGAAGACCACATTCTCCTGATTACCCGCATTTTTTTTAAGTGTAGTAAAATACAGTAAGAAAGTTTACCATCCTAACCAGTTTTAAGTGTACAGTGGTGTTAAGCACATTCCCCACTATCACATATCCATCACCACCCATAGCTTTTTCATCTTTTAAAAGTGACACTTTGTACTCATCAAACAATAGTTCCACATCTGCCTCCCACCCACCATTCTACTTTCTGTCTCTGAATCTGACTCCTCTAGGGACCTGATAGAAGTGAAATCATACAGTATTTGTCCATTTGTGACTGATGTCTTGAAAGTCACTCAGTCATGTCCAACTGTGACCCCATACTCTCTAAACCAGAATACTGTAGTGGGTAGCCTTTCCCTTCTCCAGGGGATCTTCCCAACCCAGGGATCGAACACAGGTCTCCCATACTGCAGGTGGATTCTTTACCTGCTGAGCCAAAAGGGAAGCCCAAGAATATTGGAGTGGGTAGCCTATCCCTCGGACAACAAGGTGATCAAACCAGTCAATCCTAAAGGAAATCAGTCCTGAATATTCATTGGAAGGACTGATGCTGAAGCTGAAGCTCCAATACTCTGGCCACCTGGTGCAAAGAACTGACTCATGGAAAAGACCCTGATGATGGGAAACATTGAAGGCAGGAGGAGAAAGGGAGGACAGAGGATGAGATGGTTGGATGGCATCACTGATTCGATGGACATGAGTTTGAGCAAGCTCTGGGAGTTGGTGATGGACAGGGAGGCCTGGCGTACTGCGGTCCATGGGATCGCAAAGAGTTGAACACGACTGAGCGACTCAGCTGAACTGAACTGAATGTCTTGAAGGTTCATTCACATTGCAGCTTGCCTAATTTCTCTCCTTTTAAAGGCTGAACAGTATTTCATTTTTGTGTGTATACCACATTTTGTCTATCCATTCCTCCATTGATGGATGCCTCATAATTAACTTGTGATAATGCTGAAATTTCTTCCCTCAAGGCTACCTGAACTCTGTATCTTTTGAGAACCATTACTTCATTGAACAAATATGGTGGCCTTCTGTACCAGGCACTGGCTCTGAACACCCCAGTGACAATGATAGTAACTCCTCTCCTCCCTGCTCCCACTAGAAGGGACAAAAAGAAAGAAGTGACTCACCAGGTAACAATTTGTCCATCAATGTGAGGGTTAGGAAGAAAAATAAAAGAAAACTGGAAGATGAGGACTGCTGGGAAATAGGTTAAAAAGCAGAGGCAGATTCTCTGGAGAGCTGGCCCCAGAAGAGACCCACATGATGAGGGCGGCAGGCCCCATGGAATTTGACCTGCTTCTGCCTCCAGGAGGCTGTGAGTTTGGGGGAGTTGCCCGCAAGTTCCGGGAAGAGGCCAGAAATGGCCACAGTAGGGTCCTGAATTTGAACTCTGCAGGCAGGTCTGTTACCTCCCCAGTGTAACAGCCCTAGGAGACGCTGTTTGATGCCAGTTCCCTTGTGGATAGTGTTTTCATGTTTGACTATACAGATTGTTAGAAGACTCTCCCTTATTTACTGGAAAACATCTGCCTCCCTAAAATCTTTCTTCTACAACTGTATAAAATGAGAATTTTGCCTTGGAATCTTCTGTTGGAAGATAAATATGCCCAGTTCTTTTCTTTTTAAAAAATATTTATTTGACTGTGCTGGGTCTCAGTTGAGGCACAAGAAGTCTTCCATCTTTGTTGTGAAATGCAGGATCTTTATTTGCAACATAGGAACTCTTAGTTGTAGCATGTGGGATCTAGTTCCCTTGAAACCATAGGTTCAAGAGTGGGACTTGAACCTATGTGCTGGAACTCAAACCCAGCAAAAACCCATTTGGGGCTCGAACCCACGTGGCCAGTATTTGAACCTAGACAAAACCCTGCATGGAATTAGAACCCAGCCAAAACCTATGGAACCTGATTTCAGGACCTAATGAAGCTCAGGCCCTTGATGTCTCATTGTAGAAAGAATCCAGTGAGAGACAAAGTGATAGGTAAGAAGTGGATTTATTCAGATTCAGAGAGAAGCACACTAGACAGAGTTTGTGGGCCATTGCAGAGGGCAAGTGCTGCTGCAGAATGTGGCATGGTTTTTATGCACTGGGTAATTTCATATGCTAAAGAGTGGGAGGATTATTCCAACTATTTTGGGAAAGGGGTGGGAATTTCCAGGAACTGGGTCACCACCCACTCCTTGGTCTTTTGACAGTGCCTTGGAACTGCCATGATTTAGGTCATACCTGAATGATCTAGTGGTTTTCCCCACTTTTTTCAATTTAAGTCTGAATTTGGCAATAAGGAATTCATGATCTGAGCCACAGTTAGCTCCCCATCTTGTTTTTGCTGACTGTATACAGCTTCTCCATCTTTGGCTGCAAAGAATATAATCTATCTGATTTCGATGTTGGCCATCTGGTGATGTCCATGTGTAGAATCTTCTCTTGTGTTGTTGGAAGAGGGTGTTTGCTATGACCAGTGCGTTCTCTTGGCAAAACTCTATTAGCCTTTGCATTGTTTCATTCTGTACTCCAAGGCCAAATTTTCCTGTTACTCCAGGTGTTTCTTGACTTCCTACTTTTGCACTCCAGTCCCCTATAATGAAAAGGACATCTTTTGGGGGGTGTTAGTTCTAAAAGGTCTTGTACATCTTCATAGAACCATTCAACTTTAGATTCTTCAGCATTACTGGTCGGAGCATAGACTTGGATTACTGTGATATTGAATGGTTTGCCTTGGAAACGAACAGAGATCATTCTGTTGTTTTTGAGATTGCATCCAAGTACTGCATTTTGAACTCTCTTGTTGACCATGATGGCTACTCCATTTCTCTTAAGGGATTCCTGCCCACAGTAGTAGGTAATAATGGTCATCTGAGTTAAATTCCCCCATTCCAGTCCTTAGTTCTTTGATTCCTAGAATGTAGACGTTCACTCTTGCCATCTCCTGTTTGACCACTTCCAATTTACCTTGATTCATGGACCTAACATTCCAGATTCCTATGCAATATTGCTCTTTACAGCATCAGACCCTGCTTCTATCACCAGTCACATCCACAACTGGGTGTTATTTTTGCTTTGGCTCCATCTCTTAATTCTTTCTGGAGTTATTTCTCCACTGATCTCCTGTAGCATATTGGGCACCTACCAACATGGGGAGTTCATCTTTCAGTGTCCTATCTTTTTGCCTTTTCATACTGTTCATGGGGTTCTCAAGGAAATAATACTGAAGTGGTTTGCCATTCCCTTCTCCAGTGGATCACCATGACCTGTCCATCTGGGTGGCCTTACATGGCATGGCTTAGTTTCATTGAGTTAAACAAGGCTGTGGTCCATATGATCAGATTGGCTAGTTGTCTGTGATTGTGGTTTCAGTCTGTCTGCCCTGTGATGCCCTCCCCTCAGCACCTACCGTCTTACTTGGGTTCCTCTTACCTTGGACATGGGATATCTCTTCATGGCTGCTCCAGCAAAGCACAGCCACTGCTCCTGACCTTGACATGGGGTAGCTCCTCTCAGCTGCTCCTGTGCTGCACAGCTGCCGTCTAGTCAAGGCTATGGTTTTTCCAGTAGTCATGTATGGATGTGAGAGTTGAACTATAAAGAAAGCTGAGTGAAGAAGAATTGATGCTTTTGAACTGTGGTGTTGGAGAAGACTCTTGAGAGTCCCGTGGACTGCAAGGAGATCCAACCAGTCCATTCTGAAGGAGATCAGTCCTGGGTGTTCATTGGAAGGACTGATGTTGAAGCTGAAACTCCAGTACTTTGGCCACCTGATGCAAAGAGCTGACTCATTTGAAAAGACCGTGATGCTGGGAAAGATTGAGGGCAGGAGGAAAAGGGGATGACAGAGGATGAGGTGGTTGGATGGCATCACGAACTCAATGGACATGAGTTGGGTCAAACTCCAGGAGTTGGTGATGGACAGGGAGGCCTGGCATGCTGCAGTTCATGGGGTTGCAAAGAGTCAGACTCGACGGAACAACTGAACTGAACTGAACTGGAACTGCCATATTGGGAGCTTACCAAACTGGGGAGTTCATCTTTCAGTGTCCGATCTTTTTGCCCTTTCATACTGTTCATGGGGTTCTCCAGGCAATAATACTGAAGTGGTTTGCCATTCCCTTCTCCACTGGACCATGTTTTGTCAGAACTTGCCACCATGACCCATCCGTCTTGGGTGGCCCTACACGGCATGGCTCATAGTTTTTTTGATTAGACAAGGTTGTGGTTCATGTGATCAGTTTGACTAGTTTTTTGTAACTGTGGTTTTCATTTTGTCTGCCCTCTGAAGGATAAGGATAAGAGGCTTATGGAAGTTTCCTGATGGAAGAGACTGACTGTGGGGGAAACTGGATCTTGTTCTGATGGGCGGGACCATTCTCAGTAAATCTTTAATCAACTTTTCTGTAGATGGGCGGGGCTGTGTTCCCTCCCTATTGTTTGACCTGAGATCCAACTATGGTGGAGGTAATGAAGATAATGGCGACTTACTTCAAAAGGTCCCATGCACACACTGCTGCACTCAGTGCCCCCGACCCTGCAGCGGCCGACCGCTGACCCACGCCTCCACCAGAGACTCCTGGACACTCATGGGCAAGTCTGGGTCAGTCTCTTGTAGGGTCACTTCAGTATTCTTGCCTTGAGAACCCCATGAACAGTATAAAAAGGCAAAAAGATAGGACACTGAAAGATGAACTCCCCAGGTTCAGATCAGATCAGATCAGTTGCTCAGTCATGTCCGACTCTTTGCGACCCCATGAACTGCAGCACGCCAGGCCTCCCTGTCCATCACCAATTCCCAGAGGTTACTCAGACTCACATCCATCGAGTCAGTGATGCCATCCAGCCATCTCATCCTCTGTCGTCCCCTTCTCCTCCTGCCCCCAATCCCTCCCAGCATCAGAGTCTTCTCCAATGAGTCAACTCTTCGCATGAGGTGGCCAAAATACTGGAGTAGGTGCCCAATATACTACCAGAGAAGAGTGGAGAAATAACTCCAGAAAGAGTGAAGAGACAGAGCCAAAACAAAAACAATGCCCAGTTGTGGATGTGACTGGCAATGGAAGTAAAGTCTAATGCTGTAAAGAATAATATTGCATAGGAACCTGGAATGTTAGGTCCACGAATCAAGGTAAATTGGAAGTGGTCAAACAGGAGATGCCAAGAGTGAACATCAACATTTTAGGATTCAGTGAACTAAAATGGACAGGAAAGGGCAAATTCAGTTCAGATGACCATTATATCTATTACTGTGGGCAAGAATCCCTTAGAAGAAATGGAGTAGCCCTCATAGTCAACAAAAGCATTTGAAATGAAGTACTTGCGTGCAAATCTCAAAAACGACAGAATGATCTCTGTTCATTTCCAAGGCAAACCATTCAATATCACAGTAATCGAAGTCTATGCCCCAACCACTAATGCTGAAGAAGCTGAACGGTTCCATGAAGACCTAAAAGACCTTCTAGAACTAAAACCCAGAAAAGGTGTCCTCTTCTTCATAGCAGACTGGAATGCAAAAGTAGGAAGTCAAGAGATACCTGGAATAACAGGCAAATTTGGCCTTGGAGTACAAAATGAAGCAGGGCAAAGGTTAACAGAGTTTTGTCAACAGAATGCACTGGTCACAGCAAACACCCTGTTCCAAGAACACAAGAGAAGACTCTATGCATGGACATCACCAGATGGTCAACACCGAAATCAGATTGATTATATTCTTTGCAGCCAAAGATAGAGAAGCTGTATACAGTCAGCAGAAACAAGATGGGGAGCTAACTGTGGCTCAGATCATGAACTCCTTATTGCCAAATTCAGACTTATATTGAAGAAAGTGGGAAAACCACTAGACCATTCAGGTATGACCTAAATCAAATCCTTTGTGATTATACAGTGAAAGTGACAAATAGATTCAAGGGATTAGATCTGAAAGAGTGCTTGAAGAACTATGGATGGAGGTTTGTAACATTGTAGAGGAAGTGGTTTCCCCTACTTGCTTCAATGTAAGTCTGAATTTGGCAATAAGGAGTTCATGATCTGAGCCATAGTCAGCTCCTGGTCTTGAGCAAAGTAATGCTCAAAATTCTCCAAGCCAGGCTTCAATGTGAACCATGAACTTCCAAATGTTCAAGCTGGATTTAGACAAGGCAGAGGAACCAGAGGTGAAATTGCCAATATCCGTTGGATCATTGAAAAAGCAAGAGAGTTCCAGAAAAACTACTTCTGTTTCATTGACTAGGCTAAGGACTTTGACTGTGTGGATAACAACAAACTGGAAAATTCTTAAAGAGATGGGAATACTAGATCACCTTAACTGCCTCCTGAGAAAGCTGTATGCAGGTCACAAAGCCACAGTTAGAACCAGACATGGAACAACAGACTGGTTCCAAATTGGGAAAGGAGTATGTCAAGGCTGTATATTGTCACCCTGCTTACTTAATTTATATGCAGAGTACATCATAAGAAATGCTGGGCTGGATGAAGCACAAGCTGGAATCAAGACTGCTGGGAGAAATATCAATAACCTCAGATATGCCGAAGATACCACCCTTATGGCAGAAAACGAAGAACTAAAGAGTCTCTTGATCAAAGTGAAAGAGGGAGTGAAAAAGCTGCTTTTAAACTCAACATTCAGAAAATGAAGATCATGGAATCTGGTCACATCATTTCATAGCAGATAGATGAGGAACCAATGGAAACCATGACAGACTTTATTTTGGGGGGGCTCCAAAATCACTGCCGATGGTGATTGCAACCATGAGATTAAAAGACACTTGCTCCTTGGAAGGAAAGTTATGACCAACCTAGATAGCATATTCAAAAGGAGAGACATTGTCAACAAAGGTTCGTCTAGTCAAGGCTATGGTTTTTCCTGTGGTCATGTATGGATGCGAGAGCTGGACTGTGAAGAAGGCTGAGCGCCGAAGAATTGATGCTTTTGACCTGTGGTGTTGGAGAAGACTCTTGAGAGTCCCTTGGACTGCAAGGAGATCCAACCAGTCCATTCTGAAGGAGATCAGCCCTGGGATTTCTTTGGAAGGAATGATGCTAAAGCTGAAACTCCAGTACTTTGGCCACCTCATGCGAAGAGTTGACTCATTGGAGAGGACTCTGATGCTGGGAGGAATTGGGGGCAAGAGGAGAAGGGGGCAACAGAGGATGAGATGGCTGGATGGCATCACTGACTCAATGGACGTGAGTCTCAGTGAACTCCGGGAATTGGTGATGGACAGGGAGGCCTGGCGTGCTGTGATTCATGGGGTCGCAACGGGTCGGACACGACTGAGCGACTGATCTGATTAGAGAAGACTCTTGAGAATCCCTTGGATTGCAAGGAGATCAAATCAGTCAGTCCTAAAGGAAATCAGTCCTGAATATTCATTGGAAGGACTGATGCTGAAGTTAAAGCTCCAGTGCTTTGGCCACCTAATGCAAAGTGCTGACTCATTAGAAAAGACTCTGATGCTGGGAAAGATTGAAGGCAGGAGAAGGGGATGAAAGAGGATGAGATGGTTGGATGGCATCACCAACTTAATGGACGTGAGTTTGTGTAAGCTCCGGAGTTGGTGATGGACAGGGAGGCCTGGCATGCTGCAGTCCATGGGGCGGCAAAGAGTTAGACACTAAGCTACTGAACAACAACATACATGTCCATAAAAGGGCTCGGGCAATGGACAGAGTCCAGGCTTTAGTTGGTTGAACACATGGGGGTCAGAGCCCATTCAATCCTTGGGTGGAAAGATCCCCCAGAGAAGGGAATGAAATCCACTCCAGTATTCTTGCCTGGAGAATCCACGAGGTCACAGAGACAGGACTGAGCAATTAACACACACACATGGGAGTCAGAAAAGGTTGACATTATCATCCTTATCATCAACCTCAGGTTCCAGTTGATCTGATGGTTGAGTGCCTGAGGCGGGCTTAAATTCTGCAAAACAGCTCAGGAAAGTGCTTCCCAGTCTTTACCAAAGAACTAGAACTGGAAGTCTTTACAAGTGACCTGTCATCTTAGCTATTGCTACTTCTCTTACTTCTCTTGCCTGATAACCATTGATCTTTATCCCCCTTGAAGTGAAGTGAAGTTGCTCAGTCGTGTCTGATTCTTTGCGACCCCACAGACTGTAGCCTACCAGGCTCTTCCGTCCATGGGATTTTCCAGTCAAGAATATTGGAGTGGGTTGTTCAAGGGCAAGCACTGTGACCAAGCTTACGTCACAAAATGGCTTCTCTTAGGGATTTCTCTGGTGGTCCAGAGGCAAACATTCCGCTCTCCTGATACAGGGGGCCTGGATTTGATCCCTGGTCAGCGAACTAGACCCACATGCTGCTGCTGCTGCTGCTACTGCTGCTAAGTCACTTCAGTCGTGTCCGACTCTGTGCGACCCCATAGACGGAAGCTCACCAGGCTCCCCTGTCCCTGGGATTCTCCAGGCAAGAACACTGGAGTGGGTTGCCATTTCCTTCTCCAATGCATGAAAGTGAAAAGTGAAAGTGAAGTCGCTCAGTCGTGTCCGACTCTTAGCGACCCCACGGACTGGAGCCTACCAGGCTCCTCCGTCCATGGGATTTTCCAGGCAAAAGTACTGGGGTGGGGTGCCACTGCCTTAGAACTAAGAATTAGCATGCTGTGACTAAAAGATCTGTGTGCTGATACTAAGACCCTGTGTAGCCAAAGAAAATCGGTTTTAAAAAAATGGCTTCTCTTATGCCAAGAAACCCATACCTGGTTCATTTTTTTCTGGGGACCCCCTATTTTATCTGCTGACAGTAGTACTTGCTTCTTATCCTTGGATGTAGCTCCATACAGTAGGCAAAATGGAAGCCCTCTAAACACGTCCACATCCTAGTCCCTTGAATATCTATCACTTCATATGGAAAAGGGTGTGAGTTATGAGAGGATGAGTTTATCCTGCATTCTTCAGGTGGACCCTGAAAACATCAGAGAAAGGCTGGGGGAGCTTAGAGACGGAGAGACGGAGACACAGACAGCAATGTGACCACAGAGCTGAGACAGCAGTCATGAGGCCACCAGCCTGGGAAGCTGGAGAAGCATGGGAAGATTCTGCCTTGGAGTCTGCAGAGGGAGCACGGCCCTGCCAACACCTCGCTTTCAGACACTGGCCTCCAGACTGACAGTGTGAGTTCCTACGGTCCCCCACCCCCACCTCCGGTTTGTGGTAGTGACTTGTCCTTATGACAGTCACTGGAAACTCAGATGCTCCTGCCCTGCTTCTCTGGTTCTCGAAAGGTCCATCAGCACCTCCCACTGAAACCGTTCACCTCACCTTGGGACTCTAACCCGCACGGCTGGGACTTGAACCCCTCGGCTCCTCCTTGGCTCAGGCCTATCTGTCCTGGGTGCCCCTCCCAGGGACAGCCCCTCCTGCCAGGCATGCTGACCCTCTTCCAGTACTTTCACAGGTGCAGATGGGAGATGGGCTTTTATATCCAGAAAGGCCAGGAATCTGCATCAAGTGGCCCAGGCACACTCTCAGGCACACACACACTTATGCACACACACACACACACACAGAGGCATGTCAGACACATACACGTGTGCACACACTGACATGCACACTTGTGCGTGCACCTGCACACTGGTCCAGGTCCCCTCGAAATCCCGTCTAAGGTCACAAGCTGCTCTCCTAGACTGTGAAGTTCCTTCCTTCCCACCATTGCTCTGATTTTAGGAAAGAGGCAACTGATGACTGAAGCAGAACAGAGCCAACCAGAGTAGTCTCTGCCCAGCGTGTGGCCCAGTGTGGTCTGATTATGCCTCATCTTTCAGAGCCTCAGGTCTGCTCTCCCTGGATGTGGGCAGGGGTGCAGACCCCTGTGGGAGTGGGGAGAGACCTGCTGAGTCCCTTGCCCCATTCCTGTGGCCCCAGCCCTGAAAGAAGGGCCCATGGTGGTGGCTCCCTCAGAAGCCTCCCTACCGGAAGTAACCAGACCAGGCTTTTGGCTCCCCTGCACCCCCCAGCCAGAATGGAAGCAGCAAGATGTGAGGGCCCAGCTTCCATCTTGTGTCTTAGCTCTATGTGCTCTGGACTGGACTCTTAACTCCCTAGAGGACAGGACAGCTGCCCCCTCAGAGCGCTGGGTGGGTCTCTCCAGGAAAGGGGCTCCTGAGGCATTTGTCTCTTTTAGCTCTAACCTGCCTGGCTGACCACATCAGATGGATGGGGTGCTGGTTTTGAAGCCCACAGGGACAGCTGTCCCATCTCCCACTCCCTCCCCACCACACGCCTGAGACAATGGCAGGTCAGGGGGACCCTTGGGCAACCTCTGGACAAAATGAAGACATTCTGAAAAGGCTTCAAGGACAAGGGACCCTGGTGTGGCCCAGAAGACTGGGTGAACGTCAGGGGGCCCCATGATAGAAGTTACCCTCATGTCCACACCCAGGCCTTTCCCTGAGCCCTCCTTAAGAGCTGAGACCTGTCCACCCTCCAGGGAACCAAGGCCGGCGTGGTGTGGGTTGAAGGCAGTGGGGCTCTTGTCAAAAGGGGACAGGGCCTTGTGAAGGCTCAGTGGGTATGATGGCTCCCCTCCCGAGGTCCGATGAGTGGCTCGGGCTCCTGAAGGGTGCTAACAGTGTCCTAGGCGAGCCCACAATGCATGCTAGTTCAGATGGCTGAGTACTTTTTTAGGTGGAGTGTGCTGGGGGACCTAGGAGCAGGGCACACTCAGAAATAAGGGTGCATCAGACACAATCTGCAACAATAAGGATGGAGAGGCCAGGTGGGGAGGAGGATGGTGGCCAATCACCTGGGGCTGCTAGCAACCAGAGGGAGGCAGTTAGGAGCGGGGAGGTCCACCCGAGCCCGGCAGGGAGGAGAGCTGCTTCCCAGGCAGGCCAGAGATGCTGCGGTAGCCTTTTCCTTGGAGGAGACGGCGAAGCAGAAGGAATGACACCATACACAGGCTCCGGGAGAACTCAGATTTTATGGGTCAAGCCAAATGCAATGCAAAGTTGTTCTTGTTACTTTTTTTTAACCAAAATAAATAAATCAGATTTGTCCCTGTGACGAGTCAGGGGAGCTGGCCCCTTGGCCTTGTGCTGCCCCTCACTCCTGCCCCTCCTCTCCCCCTCTGACCAGCTTTGGCACAGCAGAGAGAAGAATGCTTCGGAGTCTCCATCGCGTTGAAGGGAAGAGGAAAGGAGGTGGCTTGGAAGTGAAGGGAGAGCAGGACCAGAGGAGCAGCCGGCACCCTGGCCCTGAGTGGCACTTCCTGGCCACACCCAGCCCCAGGTGGTGGAGTGTGCACGGCCCCGCACCCTCTGGAGCGGTGGAAGTGGTCGCTGCAGAGTGGACCCTCCTGCTCTGTGCCAGGTCAGTCTTGGGCTATCTCCCAGCAGCTGTCCTGCAGCAGTGCCCTTGGTCCACCACATGGTGAGGGTCTGCCAGAGCCCACCCATCCCACAAACCCTCAGACATTGATGGCTCCTGTGAGGGGTTGGGGGCTCAGCTTGGGGAGAAGAGGCCATCCTTGTCCAGGTGCGGGAACCCCTTGCTGGGTGACCAGGACTGCTGGCACAGGGGGATGCCGCATGAGGCCGGTCCTGTGGGGTGAGCTGGGGGGATGGGGTGGGGGAAGATCTGTCCCTCCCAGGACACCTGCAGGGGCTCCCTCTCCTCCTCCCGCTCCCCACTGTCTCCATGAAGGCTGCTCAGCTGGACAGAAGCTGTAGAGCCCGGGGGGGCATCTGGCTTGGGGGGCAGCCAAGCACAGGAGGGGGCAAACAGCCTAGTTCCTAAGTGAGCACGGGGCGCGTGAGGTACGGATGGGCAGAGGTGCGGGCAGTGCGGAGGCACGATGCTTTAGTTGGAAGCGAGGGGCAGTCGTGAGGTGCAGGGCGGCCCAAGCAGCCCAGGCGGCATCTACGAGAAGTTCTTGAAGGCGTCCAGGTCGAAGGCTGTGTCCAGGAGGCGCTGCAGCTCTGTGAGGTGGGTCTTCTTGTTGCCGGTGGCTGGAGCTGCTGCTGGGTCCCGGCCAGCATACCTGAGGGCGGCGACAGTGAGCGGTGAGGGCCACTGAGGGGACCGGGGCTCGTCACCCTCCCCCGGCCCCAGCTGACTGCCTGCGTCCTTACCACACAGGCTTGGCGCGGCTGATGGTGGTTCGCAGCCTGGGCTTCACGTAGTCGTAGTAGCCTTGGTTCTTGTGCTCCTCCTGGCACCAGGCCAGCTCAGCGTTGGGGTACTTCTCGACCTCCTGCAGCAGGAGGTCGAAAGGGAAAGGCGACAACTGCGGAGAGAGAGAGAAGCTACTGTCAGGAGAAGATGCTCAGAGTGATGGGCGAGGCTGGTGTCCCCAGCAGGGAGCTCAGTGACCCCTAAAAGACGTCCGTGCCAGAAACTCTGGGAAAGCTCGAGGGCCTGGACACCTGGAGGAGGACCGCCAGCACTGGTCTGGGAACCACACGCCCTCACCTGCTCGATCCTGGTGATGGCCACCTGCTCCACCATGTCCCGCGCTTTGCGCTCTCGGGTGAGGTCATAGTACACCTTGCCGGTACAGAAGAGAAGTCTCTTGACGTTTCCTGGGTTCTGTGCTGCAGGGCCATCTTCTGGGATCACCCGCTGGAAGTGGGTTCCTACGAGAGGATCCCCATGGTTTGCTCAGAACTTGGCAGAGGGTGTCAGGGCCTCCCCTCTGTGAGGTGGGGCTGTACCATGGTTGACACCAGAACACATGGTTTCTGAGGGTTAGGACACTGCTCCTCCTACCAGCCTGTGATGTCCTTGAATTAATCCACACTGAGAGAGCCAAAAAGGCACAGCAGCCTAACAGCCTTGGAGAGCAAGTGACATCGGTTCATTCTTCAGAACGATCTGCCTCAGACTTGGGGGACAGCTAGGACTGGTAGAGTACCCCATGACCGCTCTGCTCAGACTCCTCCTGAGTTTACAAACACCAAAACTTTCCACAATGGAAACTGGAGCAAATATTCAGATACTCATGGCCTGAACCATCCCTCTGGGAACAAGGTTGACTTCAGAAAGCTGCATTCAAAATGAGGGGTTCACTTAGTGACACATATGCAGCACATGACATGCTCACATTCATGCCACACACGCAAACACTAGGATTAGAAGGAAACTACCTTCACACACAAAAAGCCCAGACAGGAGAAACCCACCGTGAACATCATGCTCATCGGTGAAAGACTGAAAGCATTTGCTCTAAGATCAAAACAAGCCAAGAATGTCCATTCTCACCACTTCTATTCAACTTAACATTAGAATTCTAGCCAGGGCAATTAGGCAAGGAAAAGAAATAAAAGGTATCTAAACTGTAAAGGGATAGGTAAAATCATCTGTTTGTTTTATATGTAGAAACCCCTAAAGATTCCACACACATACACACACAAAAACTTGTTAAAACTAGTAAATGAATCCAGGAAAATTACAGGATAGAAAATTAACACTCAGAATTTAGTTGTATTTCTATGAACAATCTGAAAGTTAAAAAAAGAAAAAAAATCCTATTTGAAACAGCATTGAATAAATAAAATCACTCAGGAATAAACTTAACCAAGAAAATGAAAAACCTGTACACTGAAAACTACAGAACATTACTGAAAAAAATTAAAGATACCAATAAATGGAAAGTCATTTGTGTTCATGGACTGGGAGACTTAACACTGTCATGATGTTAATACGACCAGAGCAATCTACAGATTCGCAATCCTTATCAAAATCCCAAGGACATGGACATTTTTTTGCAGAAATAAAATCCATCTTAAGATTTATGGTATCCCAAAGGATTCTAAATAATCAAAACTATCTTGAAAAAGAAAAAGTTGGAGGACTCATGTTTCCCGACTTCAAAACTTATTACAAAGCTACAATATCAGAGCATGGTATTGGCACAAAGACAGATATACAGACCAATGGAAGAGAACAGAGTTCAGAAATAAAGCTTCACGTCTATGGTCAGAAGATTTTTGACAAGAGAAGCAATAACATCCAATGGAGAAAGGACAGTCTCTTCAACAAATGGTGCTGGGAAAACTGGATACCCATATGCAAATGAAGGTAGGCCCTTACACCACACAGAACACTGACTCAAAATGGATTAAAGGCAGACCAAGAGCTGAAATTATGAAACACAAACACTGAATTTGACAAGGATTTCTTAGATGTGATTTCAAAGGCACAGGCAGCATAAGAAAAAAATAGAAAAAGTGGACTTTATGAAAATTAAAACATTTTGTACATCAGAAGACAACACAGATGGAAGAAAATAGTTGCAAGTCATACATCTGATACAGCATCTCTATCCAGTAAACGGAGAGAAATCGCACAACTCCGCAACAAAATAGGCAACCCAATTAAAAAATGGGCAAGGATGTATGACATTTCTCCAAAGACAACATACAGATGGCCAGTAAGCACACAAAAAGATGCTCAACATCACTAATCATTAGGGAAATAAAAATCAAAATTGCAGTGAGACACTCCTTCATGGTCACGAGGATGGCTATTGCAAAACAAAGACAGAAACAGAAAACAGTAGTCCTGTTGGCAACCCATGTGGAGGAACTGGAGCCTTGGGCACTCTTGGGAACCGCTATGGAAAACAGCACGTTACTCTAAAGAGTCACCATATGACCCCGCAATTCTGCCTCTTGGTATATAGCCAAAGGAATTAAAAGCAAGGTCTTGAAGAAAGACTGGTGCACCCATGTTCACAGCAGCATTATTCCCAATGGCGAAAATGCGGAGGCAACCCAAGTGTCCACTGACAGATGAACGAACAAAAAGTGTATATTCCATATACATACAATAGAATACTATTCAGCTTTAAAAAAGAAGGAAATTCTGACACGTTACAACATGGATGAACCCTGAGGATATCATAAGCTAGTCACATAAAGACAAATATTATACAATTCCACTTATATGCAGTTCCTAGAGGAGTCAAACCTATAGAGACAGCAGGCAGAATGGTGGGCGCCAGGGGCTGGGGGGAGAAGGGGTGATGGGGGAGTTGCCTTTCTTCAACCAGGGATCAAACCCGTGCCTTGTGCAGTGGAAGTGATGCATCTTAACCACTGGGCTACCAAGGAAGTCCAGTCAATGTGTTTATTAATGCCACTGAACTGCACACTTAAAAGGGGCTAAGATGGTAAATTTTATATAATGCATATTTCACCATAATAATAATAAAAGAGAAAAAAACCAAAGACAGGATTTACCGTGATAGAAAACTAAAGGGGGCTCCACGGCTGGCAGCAAGTGGGGATGTGCAGGGCTGCTGCGTGCTGCCAGCCACCACTGTCTGCTGTCCGGGTGAAACTGCAATGCTGTGGGCCTCACCTCACACCCCTGAGCTGGGTGTTATGCGGCAGGCCCTACCCACCCAGTGCCTTTCCTCTGTCCCTGGCTGCTGTCAGCCCCCAGGAGCAGTGCTCGGGCAGCAGGGTGCACTCTAACCTCGGACTCATTTCACTGCCTCTAAGAGAGTCCTAGGGATGTACCCAGCAAAGGCTGTGGACCCTGGCGGGACAAGAGAAGACATGCTGTTGGACCAATCTGCACACAAGCTCTGACACCCTGGCTGTCGTGTTCAGTGGTCTTTACTCAGTAACCAAAAATGTGGCAAGGACCACAGTGAGACTGACAAGCCCCCTACACAGCAGCAGTTAAGACCCCCTCCAAATGCCCAGCCCCCTCACACCTACCTGGAAGCATCTCGTCAAAGTTGGACCTGGCCTCGGGGTGCCGCAGCAGGGACTTCGGGGTGAAGATGATTAACTGAAAGACAGAAGCACAGGCTCGTGACAGACCAGGTTCTAAGTATTCCAGAAGGAGGGCAGCAAGGGGCTGCCCAGGCCTGTCTTCAGAACAGGCCCTCCTGCTGCCCTCCTGGCTCTATAGTCAGGAGGAGCACAGGTCTAGGTGAAAAGAGCAAACAGGATGATGCTCTTTGCCCCTGGGCTCTCTTCCTCTGCCCTGAGATGCTGGGCTCTGCTCAGCTAGCCACCCTCTCCTCCAGGGCCCACCCTAGTCTGCTCAGAACCCTTGGCACCACTACCCTCTACCTGGGAAAGACACCTGAGCTTTTCCTGGGCATCCCTGCCTGTGGCCAGGGCTGCCCTGCTCCGTGGGCCTGCCTGGCCCTGCACGGTGACCGGCAGCAGCAGGAGGCATTCTCCCCTTGGACCCTTCACACACACTCCCATTCACCCTTCAACACCCTGCCAAGGAGCCTGCTTCCTGAGGACCCTCTGTTCCTTCGGCCCCTGAGGGGGCTCACCTCTCCTCCAAGCTCAACACACCATCTACAACCCCTCGCTCACATATCCATCCTCCCATTGGGCTGGGGCCCTGGAGTCCTCAGGCCAGGCCTCTCTAAGCAGGGATACCCCCAACTGACCGGCTTCCGGAAGGGCAGGAGAATCTGGCGACGTAGCACATGGAAGAAGTTGCCAGGGGTGGAGCAGTTGACGACAACCCAGTTGCAATCATACAGCTGATTTATGTCAAAGTTGGCTTCCTTAAGGTCCTATAGCAAAGAAGGGAAAAGAGCAGAGGCCCAATGGCTCTAAGCACCCTGCTATGGGAGGCACTGAAGCAGACAGCTTCAAAAGGCCCCGGGTCCCAGCCTCAGGCACCTCAGCTCCCTCTGAGATGCACACAAAGGGGACACTGATGGAGCTCAGCCAGCCAGCTCTAAGCTCTGAATGGAATTCGCAGTCCCACATTTATCCCTATGTCTCTGAAAACTACTGCCTGGCCTAGGACAGACATGCTTCAGTTGTGTCCGACTCTTGTGCGACCCCACAGACGGCAGCCCACCAGGCTCCAGCGTCCCTGGGATTCTCCAGGCAAGAACACTGGAGTGGGTTGCCATTTCCTTCTCCAAGGACAGACACAGGGTCTAGCTAAAACCAATCCAGATTTTCCTTAGAAACTGACTCCCAGTAATTTCCTCTCAGCCCTTGAAGTTTCACTAAAATCACCCCAGAGTTCTTTACTCTAAAATGTTTGTCTGGGGAACTCCCTGGCGGTCTAATGGTTAGGACTCTGAGCTGTCACTCCTGACCGCGCAGGTTCAATCCCAGGCTAGGGAACTAAGATCCTGAAAGCTGCAATAAATAACTTGCCTGAATCAAAACACAGACAGTACTACTCCTAAAAGCTTCTGCTGCAGGAAGCAGCCTGGTACTGTCTTCTGGTGGGTACTGTCTTCACAGGTGGGCTTGGGCCCACCTGTGACTCCTGAGAGGGACAGAGCACTGGTACCTTCAGAGGCGCCCACAGACGCCCAGATGGTGGCTACTTACCGGCAGCACGTCTGGATCATCATTGCACATCTGCAGGAACCTCTCTGGCCTGGCGGAGGAATGTTCTGGGCCCTGGAACCAGACACACAAGTTACAAATCAGGAGCTTCCCCCATTCTGACAGCTGCATTCAGTACTTCTCTTCCTTAAACAACTTGCTCATTTCTGGTCTAAAAAACACCAAGTTATCTCTTTCCTGCCAATAGTTTAATTCCTTCTTCTCCTGCCTATAGAGTGGAGGGGAAGTTTCCACATCAGGACAGGGCCCAGTACTCCTGGCTCCTCATGGCTTCCAAATCGGAGTGTTAAGAAAACCCCTCACAGGGCCTGGGGGAGGAGGGAGGGAGAGCACAAGGACTGCCTGAACCCAAGAGGCCCAGCCACACCCCTACTTCTTACCCAGAACAGAGCAGGGCCTGCCTCTTGCCTCCAAGGCAGGTGGGGAACACCAGCAGAGCCTGCACCTGCCAGTCTCAGGACCAGGGTCCCAGGCAGGCCCTTCCTAGGTCTGCCAGGGAAGGGGGTAGGGGGCTCACCATGCCCTCCATGCCGTGGGGCAGCAGCAGCACGATGCCGTTCTGCCGCACCCACTTGGCTTGTCCTGGGCAGATGAACTGGTCGATGATGCACTGGGCCGTGTTATGGAAGTCACCAAACTGGGCCTCCCAGAGGACCAGGGCGTTAGGACTGGCCATGGCAAAACCCAGCTCGAAGCCTGCAGAGCAGGAGGAAGGGAGGAGACCAGACAGCAGTCAGCCGGTGGGTGGGAAAGGGAGGTGGGGAGGAGGGGGTCAAAAGGGAAGAAGGGGTGGGTGGGGAAGCAGTGGGGAGAGGGTGGCTGGGGAGGAAAGGGAGGAGGGCTTTGCGGGCCCCAGTGCTCACCCAGGACCCCGTACTCGGACAGTGAGCTGTTGCACACGGTGTAGGGGGCCTGGTTGGGCCAGAGGTGGTTCATGGGGATGCAGGTTCTCTTGTCCACGTTCTGGTCATGCAGGACGTGGTGGCGATGGCTGCAGCAGAACAGCACAGATTAGCAGGCAGGAGCCGGCCCTGCACGCAGCTCAGACTAGACCCCATGCACAGCCGCTGCTGGGGGCACATAGCCTGGTTCTTAACAGAAGCATCTAATCAGAGCAGGAATAGGGTGCTTCTGGGCCTGAGACAATGGGATCTAATGACTGCTTCCTGGCAGTGATTTTCTTCTGGAAGACAAACAACACAGCCCTTCTTTTGCGTCTCCTCCACTCTGAAGGGCCCACAAGAACACCAAGGCCATTACCTAAAAGTGCCCCGCTCCACATCCTGGCCGCTCAGCCGGATATGGATGCCCTCCTTCAGTAGGGAGCCAAAAGCCATGTACTCCGCCAGAGCCCAGTCCACAGTCCTGTTCTTCACCAGCTCCCCACGGGTCTTCAGGATCCGGCTCAGCCCTGCAGAGGCAGATGGTGTTCACCAGCCACCCCAAACACCCTCTTAGGACAAATGCTCCCTGCGGCCCCAGCTTCTGGGGTCCAGAGTTGCCAGAAGAGTGGTGTCTGGACCAGGGAGGCTGTGACATCCCCCGTCTTCATCCACCGTGCTCTTGGCTGAGGACATGCCGGGGCAGGGGTGAGGTGACAGGGCTACCCTCATCCCACCACCTTGCTCGGCCTTGAACGAGGCAGGAACCTGAGTCAGGCGGGGACCAGTTTTAGGCCAGAGGCGAGTCAGCACTACTTCGGAAGGCCCGGATGGTGGCGGAGGCAGGGCAGGGCACCCTCACCTCCGTGAATGGTGAAATCC
This sequence comes from Tragelaphus eurycerus, assembly GCA_935064755.1. NCBI lineage: Eukaryota > Metazoa > Chordata > Mammalia > Artiodactyla > Bovidae > Tragelaphus > Tragelaphus eurycerus. The sequence goes on along the minus strand of CAKXYN010000002.1, from coordinate 18,976,611 downwards.
TCCACAGGCACGGAGCTGGCCACGTTCCCAATGTGTGTGAGAATGTCCTCTGTCAGGCCCGTGGAGGGGCAGGTCATGCTTCTCGGCTGCCCGTCCAGGGTGAAGAAGCCTGGGACAGAAAGGGCAGGCTGACATAGGAACCGTGGGCATGTGAAATGCTGCCGAGAGGTGGCCGAGATCTTCTTCTCTTGAGAATGGCAGGCGGGGGTCCAATTCTGGGACCCATGGGGTGTGGGCGGAAGGGGTTCACCGGCAGCATGCCTCACTCACCAGGCCAGGGGGAGTCCAGCCAGTGCTTGATGTGCAGGATCTTTTCGTCCTTGGACCTGGTGAAGGCCTCCTCACAGATCTTGTCATACTTGGAGATCTCCTCCTAGAGGATTGGGCACAACGCAGCCGTCAGGGCCGCTCTGCATAGGGCATGCTGGGCACCCAGCCAGCACACACTGGCACTTTCCTGGTGCAGAGTCCCTCAGACCCCATGGGCCCCTGGGTTCTCCTCCCAATACGCATCACCTCTGGGAGATCTGTGGGAAGCCTAGGACAGTGTTTCCGACCCAGCAGCTTCTTCTCCACTGCAGGCTGTGGGTCCTACTCACCCTCCCTCCAGTCTTCCTGATGAACCGGTCCAGTTCTCAGGCTCCAAGCATAGCCTCGGGAGGACTGAACCTGAGTGCCATCTCGGCACCTGCCCCTGATCCCAGCACCACCCTCATTCACAGGTCCCTGACTGTGCATGCTCGTGACCCACACCGCTCGTCTCTCTTCATCACCCTGCACGGGCCTTCCCTCTCATGACCAGCCAGAGAGACCAGCTCACAGCTGGGTCCCTCACCACCCTCTCACCCCCTCAGCCCTCTGCACTGGGCTCCATGGGCCTCAGAGGCCAAGGTGAAGTCCTCTAAGACCCCACCTCCCTCATGTAACTAACCCCTCAGTAGCCTGGACCTTCCAGGTTATGTGCTGAAATGCTGTAGTTGTAAATATTTCACACGTTCTCACTTGGATCCTAAGTGCTCTGCAGAAGTGAGCACTGGCCCTGTGGCAGGTCTTCTCCATCCCTCCTTGGCTCCGGAAAGACCCACCAGGACAGGGCCGGGGACGCACCTCGTACTCAGGCTGGTTGACCACGCCCTGCGACACCAGCAACTCCGCATACTTCTGTAGCACGGGCTTCTGTTTGCGGATCTGCTTGTACATCAGCGGCTGGGTGAACATGGGCTCATCCATCTCGTTGTGGCCGTTGCGCCGGTAACACACCTGGGCACGCCGGGAGACCCCAGCATCAGGGCACATGTCGGTCAGGACCCAGGACCTATGAGGAGCTATCCCATTTCTCCTGGTTGACACCTCAGTTGACCTCTAGAAATAGGGTCCTATCTCCCTCTCCTTCACACACTAGAACTGCTTTGACTGTCCCCCGAGATGAAACAAGAGTGACCTGGGACTATCTTGGGACAGGACCCCAATTACCTTCTTGCCCAGGTTGGGTCACTCAAAGACACAGGAGCTCTCGGGAGGTGTGCCCTGGCCCTAGGGAGCCCTAACCCCTCTCTCCAGGACACAGGCCAAGGCCACTCACCAGGTCCACCACCACATCCTTGTGGAAGGTGCTCCTCCACTCGGCTGCAACTTTGCACACATACATGACTGCCTCTGGGTCATCAGAGTTCACATGGAAGATAGGGGCATTCACCACTCGGGCCACATCAGTGGGGTAGGGTGAGGAGCGGGCCATGCGTGGGTCCGTGGTGAAGCCGATCTGCAAGAGACAGGTAGCTTGGCCAGGGGGCTTGGGCACACTGCTAAGCATTAGCGGGACAGAAGTAGGGTGGGCCAGGGCAAGCCTACCCCCAGGCCAATGGCATGGTGGGGACAGGGCTGGGGCGAGAGTGGATATGTCTGAGGGTGAGGGTGGGGCTAATGGCAGGCAGGGCAGAGCCGAAGGCCACCTGCTGGAGGTCACTTGGCTGCATGTGGCCTACTCTTGAGACAGTCCCTAAAGGGCTATTTAAAAAAAAAAAATTTTTTTTCCTATTCTAGTAACAAAATTCATACATGTTGAACAGAGTTTGGAAGAGTATGAAAAATTAAAATCATCTATATTCTACTGGTTTCAGTGTAAGTATCTTGATGCTTTCTTTTCTAGACAATTTTCTTTGCATGCATACACATGCCAATATAAATATAAAATTTCACATTCTACTATTTATATAATTTTGTACTCTGTTCACTAACCTGAGTATTTTTTTCTTTGAAAAGAAATTTTAAAGGTCTCATCACTTAGATACATTAAAACTTAATCACATATTTGTAATTTTATAATCTGCATTTAAAATTTATTTTTATGAACTACTTGAAACATCCAAAAAGTATGATACTACATGGCCCTGAAAGTAGAGGACACGGTTTCCACAGGTTGCTGTATGTATCCCGTACGTCCATAAACAATATATAGGTAGATTAGGTTTGTTGTTGCTGTTTAGTCGCTGTCATGTCCAACTCTTTGCAACCCCAGGACAGTAGCCTGCTAGGCTCCTTTGTCCATAGAATTCTCCAGGCTAGAATAACAGAAGTGCATTGCCATTTCCTTCTCCAGGGGATCTTCCTGACCCAGGACTGTAACTCGAGTCTCCTGCATTGCAGGTGGATTCTTTACCACTCAGTCACCAGGGAAGCCCCTTCTTAGGCTTAGTGAAGTTGCTCAGTCATGTCCGACTCTGTGACCCCATGGACTGTAGCCCACCAGGCTCCTCCGTCCGTGGGATTTTCCAGGCAAGAATACTGGAGTGGGTTGCCCTTTCCTTCTCCAGGGGATCTTCCCCACCCAGGGATTGAACCGGGTCTCCCACATTGTAGGCAGATGCTTTACTGTTTGAGCCACCAGGGAAGTCCTGATTATTAAAATTAAAAAGGCTTACTAGTATCATTTCAGGCTCATGAAAAAGTCGGAAGCTACAGAGAACTCCCAGATTCTTTATTCAGATTCAACAACAGTTCCCATTTTGCCCCTTTTATTATACAGGCTCTTTCCATTACACACATTCACTCACACACGCACACATTTTTTCTGAACCATTTTCAGGTAAGCTATAGACCAAAAGACTATCCCTAGTCCTTAACACATGGACATAGCCTTACCAGCCATAGTGCAGTTCTCAGTTCACTCAGTTTAATATTATAGAATATTGTTATAAGACCCCTCAGTATACACATTTCAATAGTCCTAATGAAATCCAGTCTTTCCTGCCTCAGCCCAGTACTCAATCCAGCACTTCATTGTGCATTAGTTACCACCTCTCTGTGGTCGCCCTTAATCTGGAAGGCTCCTTACTCTTTTTGGTTTTCATAACATTAACATTTTGGAAGAGTATTTCCACGTCTTTTAAACTACAGAGATTACATTCTATGTACCTTACATATGGTAGCATACTCTATATGCTGTACAGATTCTTTTCAACGTGCTTTCTGTTCAAATTTATATTCATGGTTCATCCAGGGTGAAACATGGACCTCTACTTTCCTAGCAGAGCTTGGTGAAATCTAAGTACTAAATGGTACCACAGTTCATTTATCCATTCTCCTGTCTGTGGATGTTGTTTCCAACTTATGATTAATACACTGTTACTGTAGACAGTCCTACACTGGTTTTCTCCAGCAAACACTTGAGTTATCTGCAGTCCTCCTAGGAAGGGAAAACTAAGCCACAGGGTCTGAGCTGCTGCTGCTGCTAAGTCACTTCAGTCATGTCCAACTCTGTGCGACCCCATAGATGGCAGCCCACCAGGCTCCCCCGTCCCTGGGATTCTCCAGGCAAGAACACTGGAGTGGGTTGCCATTTCCTTCTCCAATGCATGAAAGTGAAAAGTGAAAAGTGAAGTCTCTCAGTCGAGTTTGACTCTTAGCGACCCCATGGACTGCAGCCTACCAGGCTCCTCCGTCCATGGGATTTTCCAGGCAAGAGTACTAGAGTGGGGTGCCATTGCCTTCTCCAGGGTGCCCTATACCCAAATACCCCCAAGCGCTCTCCAAAGTGGCTGGGCCATGCACCCTACCCCAGCAGCAAGGGTGCCCTGCATTTTCACTCACCATACTGTAAATGTTTCACCAGGATATTAAATATTTTAATGATTATATAATATTGTTTCCTACACTTTTGCCAAAATTTATATAAAGACTCATTGGTTTTGACAAACATTCTTATACAAAAATAGTTAGCATCTGATGGCTTCCTTAGGAGAAAAATGTAGAAGGGGAAATCCTAGGTGTGTTCTTAGAGAAACAAGAGCCTCAGCCAAGCAGGCCTCTCTTTTCCTGCTACAGATCTTCTTACCTGACCCCACATCACGACAGACGGTACCAAAACCAGCAGAAAGACTGAAAAAAACATTAGTAAAACTGTAGGTTTTTACAGAAGCCTGAGAGTTCTTTATTTATGATGAATTGCATTTACATAAACTCCTTTATCACAATGACTAAAGAAAAGATTAGAACTAGTAAGACACTGATGAGAACATTAAAAAATGACGTACGAGCGAGAATTCTGATGAACACTTACAGAGACCATGCACAATCCCATGGTCTATCTGGGACTCCCCACAGGGAGATGTGGGTAGGCACCAGGTAAGACAGGAATCATAACACACACGTTACAGCTAGAACCTCACAGAAAGTGAACTGCTTCGAAGTTTTGAGGTCTCAGTCCCCCAGATGCCCTCCCCAATATCTGCCACTGTTACTGACTTCTGTATCTTTAAGCGTATATGGTGGGTATATGTGCACCCACTGACACACACACTCACTGACACACTCACACACACACAGATAGAGCTGTACTCCACATTCTGCTCTACCTTTTCCCCCCATTTAATGTATCTTACAGATGATTTCAACAGTATATATAGATCCATTCTTTCACATGGCTTTATTACACTGTGGTTGCTGTTAACATTAGTGCTTATTTACGCATGTGTGCTAAGTCACTTCAGTCATGTCTGACTCTTTGCGACCCCACAGACTGTGGCCCACCAAGCTCCTCTATCTATGAGATTCTCCAGGCAAGAATACTAGCGTGGGTTGCCATGCCCTCCTCCAGGGGATCTTCCCGGCCCAAGGATGGAACCCGTGGTCTCTTACGTGTCCTGCATCGGCAGGCAGGTTCATTACCACTAGCGCCACCAGGCTCTATTCTAAACACTCTATGTATATGATTTATATGTATTAATTCATTAAAGCTTTATAACACCTGCATAGATCTATCATAAATTACTTACCAGCTCCCTACTGATGCAGTGGTACAAGTTTTGGTTTCCAGTCTTGCTGCAGCATTGTGGGGCATCCCCACCATGCCCCTCCATATGATTATATATTTCAGCTTTACATATTTACGTCTTTCTTCCAGTTTCATTAAGATATTAATTGTGCAGCAGTGATACACACACTGCTGGAGAAGGGAATGGCAAACCACTTCAGTGTTCTTGCCTTGAGAACCCCATGAACAGTATGAAAAGGCAAAATGATAGGATACTGAAAGAGAAACTCCCCAGGTCAGTAGGGGCCCAATATGCTACTGGAGATCAGTGGAGAAATAACTCCAGAAAGAATGAAGGGATGGAGCCAAAGCAAAAAGAATACCCAGCTGTGGATGTGTCTGGTGATAGAAACAAAGTCCGATGCTGTAAAGAGCAATATTGCATAGGAACCTGGAATGTCAGGTCCATGAATCAAGGCAAATTAGAAGTGGTCAAGCAAGAGATGGCAAGAGTGAATGTCGACATTCTAGGAATTAGCGAACTAAAATGGACTGGAATGGGTGAATTTAACTCAGATGACCATTATATCTACTACTGTGGGCAGGGATCCCTCAGAAGAAATGGAGTGGCCATCATGGTCAACAAAAGAGTCCGAAATGCAGTACTTGGATGCAATCTCAAAAATGACAGAATGATCTCTGTTCGTTTCCAAGGCAAACCATTCAATGTCACAGTAATCCAAGTCTATGCCCCAACCAGTAATGCCGAAAGCTGAAGTTGAATGGTTCTATGAAGACCTACAAGACCTTTTAGAACTAACACCCAAAAAGGATGTCCTTTTCATTATAGGGGACTGGAATGCAAAAGTAGGAAGTCAAGAAACACCTGGAGTAACAGGCAAATTTGGCCTTGGAACACGGAATGAAGCAGGGCAAAGACTAACAGAGTTTTGCCAAGAAAATGCACTGGTCATAGCAAATACCCTCTTCCAACAACACAAGAGAAGACGCTATACAAGGACATCACCGGGTGGTCAACACCGAAATCAGATCGATTATATTCTTTGCAGCCAAAGATGGAGAAGCAAAAACAAGACCAGGAGCTGACTGTGGCTCAGATCATGAACTCCTTATTGCCAAATTCAGACTGAAATTGAAGAAAGTAGGGAAAACCACTAGACCATTCAGGTATGACCTAAATCAAATCCCTTATGATTATACAGTGGAAGTGAGAAATAGATTTAAGGGCCTAGATCTGATAGATAGAGTGCCTGATGAACTATGGAATAAGGTTCGTGACATTGTACAGGAGACAGGGATCAAGACCATCCCCATGGAAAAGAAATGCAAAAAAGCAAAATGGCTGTCTGGGGAGGCCTTGCAAATAGCTGTGAAAAGAAGAGAAGCGAAAAGCAAAGGAGAAAAGGAAAGATATAGACATCTGAATGCAGAGTTCCAAAGAATAGCAAGAAGAGATAAGAAAGCCTTCTTCAACGATCAATGCAAAGAAATAGAGGAAAACAACAGAATGTGAAAGACTAGGGATTTCTTCAAGAAAATCAGAGATAACAAAGGAACATTTCATGCAAAGATGGGCTCGATAAAGGACAGAAATGATATGGACCTAACAGAAGCAGAAGATATTAAGAAGAGGTGGCAAGAATACACAGAAGAACTGTACAAAAAAGAGCTTCACGACCCAGATAATCATGATGGTGTGATCACCGACCTAGAGCCAGACATCCTAGAATGTGAAGTCAAGTGGGCCTTAGAAAGCATCACTACGAACAAAGCTAGTGGAGGTGATGGAATTCCAGTGGAGCTATTCCAAATCCTGAAAGATGATGCTGTCAAAGTGCTGCACTCAATATGCCAGCAAATTTGGAAAACTCAGCAGTGGCCACAAGATTGGAAAAGGTCAGTTTTCATCCCAATCCCAAAGAAAGGCAATGCCAAAGAGTGCTCAAACTACCGCACAATTGCACTCATCTCACACACTAGTAAAGTAATGCTCAAAATTCTCCAAGCCAGGCTTCAGCAATATGTGAACCGTGAACTTCCTGATGTTCAAGCTGGATTTAGAAAAGGCAGAGGAACCAGAGATCAAATTGCCAACATCCGCTGGATCATGGAAAAAGCAAGAGAGTTCCAGAAAAACATCTATTTCTGCTTTATTGACTATGCCAAAGCCTTTGACTGTGTAGATCACAATAAACTGTGGAAAATTCTGAAAGAGATGGGAATACCAGACCACCTGATCTGCCTCTTGAGAAATCTGTATGCAGGTCAGGAAGCAACAGTTAGAACTGGACAGGAACAACAGACTGGTTCCAAATAGCAAAAGGAGTACGTCAAGGCTGTATATTGTCACCATGTTTATTTAACTTATATGCAGAGTACATCATGAGAAATGCTGGACTGGAAGAAACACAAGTTGGAATCAAGATTGCTGGGAGAAATATCAATAACCTCAGATATGCAGATGATACCACCCTTATGGCAGAAAGTGAAGAGGAACTAAAAAGCCTCTTGATGAAAGTGAAAGTGGAGAGTGAAAAGGTTGGCTTAAAGCTCAACATTCAGAAAACGAAGATCATGGCATCTGGTCCCATCACTACATGGGAAATAGATGGGGAAACAGTGGAAACAGTGTCAGACTTTGTTTTTCTGGGCTCCAAAATCACTGCAGATGGTGACTGCAGCCATGAAATTAAAAGATGCTTACTCCTTGGAAGGAAAGTTATGACCAACCTAGATAGCATATTCAAAAGCAGAGACATCACTTTGCCAACAAAGGTTCGCCTAGTCAAGGCTATGGTCTTTCCTGTGGTCATGTATGGATGTGAGAGCTGGACTGTGAAGAAGGCTGAGCGCCGAAGAATTGATGCTTTTGAACTGTGGTGTTGGAGAAGACTCTTGAGAGTCCCTTGGACTGCAAGAAGATCCAACCAGTCCATTCTGAAGGAGATCAGCCCTGGGATTTCTTTGGAAGGAATGATGCTAAAGCTGAAACTCCAGTATTTTGGCCACCTCATGCGAAGAGTTGACTCATTGGAGAAGACTCTGATGCTGGGAGGGATTGAGGGCAGGAGGAGAAGGGGACGACAGAGGATGAGATGGCTGGATGGCATCACTGACTCGATGGATGCGAGTCTGAGTGACCTCCGGGAGCTGGTGATGGACAGGGAGGCTGGCGTGCTGCGGTTCATGGGGTCGCAAAGAGTCGGACACGACTGAGCGACTGATCTGATCTGATCTGATACACACACACACACACACACACACACACACACACATGTTGTGACTGAACTGTACAGCTTACAGGATCTTAGTTTCCCAACCTGGGACTGAACTCGTGCGCCCCTGGAGTGGAAGCATGGGGTCTCAACCACTGGATTGCCAGGGAAATCCCCTAAACAAAATTTTAAAAGACTTTGGCACCTTTCCTGCATGCCAGGGTCCGTAAGAGATTATCAAATAGATTCTGCCATCAGAATATATTTCCAAAAAAAAAAAAAAATATCTCCTGGGATGAAATTCATCTGACTCTGGAGACTATGTATAGAAAAACTTTTCTCTTAAAAAAAAAAAAAAAAAACAACAAACCCCGCCTATGTCTTGGACTTCCAATCCTTTTGAATGATCTTTGCTGTACTGTTTCCAGACTGAAGACCATGCTGCTGGCAACTCAGCTCCTACCCAACAAGCACTAAAGACTATCTGTGCTTGTTTTTTAGACCTTTCTCTTTCTTTGGTGTTTTTCTAATACTGTTTTCTAAAAGAAGCAATTCAAATATCAACTCTCAAGCAAGCTATTCAACTCTCTGCTCAATTTTCTCCTGTGTAAAACGGAAATGATCGCAGCTACCACATAGGTAAGACAGGGATCATGCTTTAAGTTAGAGGATGTGAAGTCACTAATTTAGTCTGGCACACAGGAAGCACTCAATAAGCAGGAGCTGTTATACTGTGTGTGACACTCATCCTAATGCTCCTCATCTTGTGTTTGATATTGTACATTTTAAGTTCTTGGGCCTTCACTATGTACTGACTACCACATTTACTTTCATGTTTACATTTTCCCTTCTTCCTCTCTATTTCTTGCTGGGAGAGTTGCAACTGTTTTGTCTTCCTCTAACTCATTCCACATGTATCAACAAACCATCTTCATAAATCAAACTGTCTCATCACTTCCTGGTTTTGGTCCTCGGAGGGTCTCTCAACACATCTGGAGTAAGACCCTGTTTCTTGGGGGCCATGCAGAAGCAGCTGATGGCTGCTTTCTCTCAAAAAAACCCCTCAAACCTTAGATGTGACAGCCTTATCACCTCCCTTGGACAGAGGGGACCCTTCCCTGACTTGCTCCGCTGCCCCCTAACATTTGCCTACTTGACCTTACATTTCCACCTAAAGGTCAAATCCTCAGAGAAACATCTGCAGGCTAACCCAATGCCTGGTAGGCCCCCTGCCCCCCTCACCCAGAACTATAAGCTCTATAATGACAGGCAGTGTGCCTTTCTCTGCTTGTTACCTGACACAGCACCAGTACTTAACGGAACTCAAATATCTATCATATGAAAGTTCGCCCAAGTTGGTGAGATGAACTCTCGGATGCACGGCACAGGAAATAACAGATATAACCATGTTAAATGTTTTAGAGTTGGGCAGAGATATTTACTTATAAGAATGTTCAACAAGTGTTATTTGAAACTGTGAAAAATGAGAATCTTAGTTAAAAGTCTAACAACACAGCAATATGTTTTATGAAACAACCTATAATGTATATTGTCATCAAAATTAATATTTTAAGAATATATAATGACATGAGAAAACACTGTGGTAAATAAGAAGTGGGTGTAAAACTGTGTATATAGAACCCCAGTTTCTTAAGAAAGAAAAGCCATCTAAATGCTTGTGGGTTTAGTAGAAAATATTCTAAAATAATATCATGCTGTTAAAACAGCATAATTAAAACCTCTCTACTTTAAAGAAAGTATCCTGTTTGTCCAAGTTTATTAATCAGAAAACAACAAATGTACTAAATGATAAGAACATGCCACTCTAAGACTGACGTGAGCACAGAAGCCTCAGGACAAAGTCTAATTGCTGATGTGGCCTCCTCAGACTTCTCTACTGCAAAGGCCCCAGAGCCACCCGTTACCTGGTTGTTGACAACCACGTGGACAGTGCCATGAGTCGTGTAAGACGGCAGGTCACTCAGGTGGAAGGTCTCGTAAACGATGCCCTGGCCAGCAAATGCGGCGTCCCCATGCAGAAGGATGGACATGACCTACAGACAGGCAAAAGAGAACCCAAATCTGATGCGGTCCTGGCCACCATGTCAACAAGGCACGCTGGAGAGTATGTCATGATCCACTTTTCAAAAAATGATATAGTATTATTTATTTTTGGCTGTGCTGGGTCGTTGCTGCTGTGTAGGCTTTTCTCTAGTTGCAGAGAGTGGGAGTTACTGTCTAGTTGTGGCACACGGGCTTTTCACTGCGGTGGCTTCTCTTGTTGCAAAACACAGATTCTATGGCACAAGGGCTCAGCGGTCGCAGCTCCTGGGCTCTAGAGCATAGGCTCAGTAGTTGTGGCACACAGGCTTCAATGCTCTGCGACACGTGGGATGTTCCCGGCCCAGGGACCGAACCCATGTCTCCTGCATTGCAAGTGAATTCTTTACCACTGAGCCACCAGGGAAGCCCCAAAATGATGTATTTTGAGATCATTTCAAACTTAGAAATAAAGTGGCAGGAAAGCACAGACCCCAGGCCCCTCGCAGCCCCTCCCCTGTGATGTGCTCCAGGTGATGTGCTCCACGTCTGCACACCTGCCACCCTACCACCATCTGCTGTAAAGCCAATGCCCATTGCCCCTGAACCCACCAAGCAGGACCCTTTCATAAGGAAAGCAATGCTGGCCTAGAGCCCATCCTCCCCAGATCCCATGCAGACGCGCTCTCAGGGCCGTGCCTCTTCAGCTTCTCTGACCCAGAGCAGCCCCTTGTCTCTCCTGTCTCCACATTCTGGACAGGCCTTGGGCTCCAATGGTCCTTCGTGAACAGACTCAGGAATGGTGTGTGCCATACCTGGGACACCCGAGGTGGCCTGCCCCATGTGAATGCAGACAGGTAGTTGTCCAGGTTTCTCCCTTTAAACTCACCATTTCTCCTCGGTAAGGAGCACAGTGAGGAGAACCTTTACATCCTGCTCCTCACCACACCCCCACCCACCCAGCAGCCTCCGTGGCATGTCTTGGATACTGCCAGGTGTCACCCCTACCTTTATGCACTTGTGTTACATAACAGTGTTCTCTCCTCGACTTTTATTTGTATTAATATGTGCCCATGGATTCCTTTTGTATTCAATGGGCTGTAACTGACTAATATCAATAGTAACTTTGATGCTCACATTGTCCTGGGATGGACTTGGTGTGGGAGCCCCATGTCGTCTGAACATGCCCCTGGGTTCATGGTGCGGGGGGGCCCTCCCTGCTTTCTGGCACAAGAGCTCTCAGCCTCCTGCCCAGCCCTGGAATTGGACATTTCTCTAAGGAGCCTGGTTCCTTCAGTGGAGGACCGCCTTTAAGACTATTTGTGTGCTCCTCACTACTAGAACATGATCACTTCTAGGCTCTTTCAGCCCAGAGCCAAAAAATGGATACTAAGTTCACATACAGAGATTTTTCAATTTACACACTTCATGACTACAACACCTCCAGTTCCAATCCTTTTTCTGTGCCTCCCTCCTTCCACGTTTATAAACACCTCCTGCACTGTCAGACACCATGCCCACTCTCCTCAGTACCTGCTGGCTTGCTACCCCATGACCCTGCCACCCCTACTCGCTGATGCCCTCTTGCCGTGTGTCCTCAGCTCCTCTCACCTTCCTGGTCCTCACACCAGGAAGGGAAGGTCCATGTGCTCTTCAGAGACAAAATCTACATTCTTTTTGTAGCAGAGCCCATGTGTCCTGCCATGGTGGATGCAGGAGCGCTCTCTAGGACAGGCAGAAATAGACACAAGTGTTGGGTTTGTACAGGGACCTCCTCAGAGGAGGGAAGCTTTGCCAGGTCCCGAACAACCGGGGGACACAGCACCTCTCCCTGATCACCAGGATGCAAGTTTCCTCTCTGCAGAGCCTTCTCTAAACAACCTTGGCCTCCTGCCTTCGGGCACTTCAGGCTAGCCTCCCCTCCCTCTCGTTATTTCTCTTGCTCTTCTGGTGAAGCTGTACTGGGCCACTCGCCAGGCTACCTGCCGTCCTTGCAGTCTCCAGTGTGCACCAGCTGCTGCAATCATACGCCTACCTACTCCTGGTAGCAGCAGGTTTCTGCCTGCAGCACTTGGGAGCTATTTTCCCACATGAACGTCCCAAGGGTCAACCTTGAGCCAAGCTGGGTCAGGCTCAATCTTGTACCAGGTTACAGAACAACCTTGGCCACATTTACAGAAATTACATATTTTTTTTTTTCTGAAACACTGAAGGTTATGTAACAAATACTCCAGCTTCCTGGATTCTGGGTTTAACAGAAATCAGATAATTGCCTAGAGGTTTGGGATGAGTAGCAAGGACGGCAAGTGTGGAGGACTGGTGGCGTCCACTGAGCAGGGCAAGGGTGGGCTCAGAGAGTGGGGTAAGGCTGGGGGCCTGTGGGCACGGGCCATTCACACTAGGCAGGGCATACCCATGGACCGGGCACTCCCTCAGACAAGCACCTGGCAGCCACATGGGGCTAACCAGCCTCTCCTGGCCTCACAGGATTGATTGCTGTGATCATCTGAAGCATGTTAGATATGCTCCATTGCTTTTCTCTAGTTATTTCATTACTTTTCAGGGTGTTTCCAGCATTCTGAGCAAGCGATGCCTGAATGTCTGTGTGTCTATAATTTATGAATGTGAATATCACATAATGTTTTCTGCAATCTTGTTCCCCTCCCTGGCCACAAATGCTTGGGCAAGTGTCCTAGCCATGGACAGAAGAAATGCTGGAGGTAGCAGTCACTGATGTTGCTCTCCTCCCCATCCCTCCCCTCCCACAGTGTCACTGGCGGCCTCGGGGGCTGCACAGGAAGCCACTTTCTGCCTGTTTGGAGTTTCTGTGGCACCGTCCAGGCTCCCAAGCCCAGGGAAGTAATTCTCATGTCCCAACACCCTCCCCATGGCTATACTCTTTCTATGTAGTGCAGGAACCACTTCCTATTCCCAATGCCACCTCCGGCTGGGACCCCATTACCCTCAAACCATGCAAACACAGTATGAACAGAGTTACAGTGTCTTGAATTAAAGAACCTAGTAAACTAATAATTGGCTCCACCTGTAAAAAGTCTGAGGCTCACCAGGGCATTCTTCGGGCAGGCTGTCTCCCACCCACTTCATCCCTGTTCTGCCCATAGCACCTCCCCCACCTGCCACCCCCGACCCACCACAATCTCCAGGGAACATTCTTTTCTTCCCATCTACCTAAGTCCTGCTGTTTCTTTAACTAAATATAATGATCTGCTTTATCAATGAGAAGATTCGACTGCCTTTCATTCCACTTCCTTCCATACTCACGTATCCCCCTTCTGAAGTTCTTTACCAGTTAACCTGCAGCTTTACGTCACAGTGTGTATGTTCTATTGGCTTTCTCACACATGACCCTGTTTCTAGGAAGAATAGACGCTTGACAGCACGGTGGTGATGCTGACTTCAAATACGGCCCAGAATGCTCACACAGACACTACAAAAAGTTGATTTTCCTGATTGCTTGGCTTTGAGGTTGTCTTTAGTAAAAACTATATAATTTGTAAAAGACAGACTTACACTTTGAGATCAAACAAGGACAAACAGTTACAACCCAATGAGGATTTCTATATACCAGCAGGCTGGCTAATCAACATTAAGCATTCACCATCACATATCTGGAAAATGCTGGTACTAGAGCCATCCAGACCTCGAGCTATTCTCCACCTCTGTACTAGGACTATCTAGACCTTGAGCTGTCCTCCATCTCTAAATGGTGCCACCCTAATACCAACTGGGCCATCTCTTCTATTTGTCAGCTTCACAATTCCTCCTTTAGGCTCACTCACACCACTTCCTTAAGACCCTGTCCTCTTGTTCAATGACAAAACCCCTTTGACCATCATGATTATCTTGCAAGACTAGCTTCTCCACAGGTGTGGTGACAACGAAAGCAAACTACTCCCCACCTAGCCCTGGTGGTCACAACTTGGGGGAAGCGTATCTGTAACTGGGACTGGTTTACTATTGCTACTCTTTGGAAGTCCACTCAGAACATTTTGTTCAATTCTGGAAATGTGAGGTCTGGGGCGTGCCTGTGGCTGTGAGCCTGTCCTGGACTGTCTGGCCTCAGGACTGCCCCCGGCCAGCCCACGTGGTCTCACCTTCTTCCCCTCGGTGTCCCCGCAGTAAAACTGCTCAGCTTTGGTCTTGCCCATCACCACGGGATCGGCAGCCTCCAGGTGGGAAGGGTTTGCCACCAGCGACAGGGTGATATTCCTGTCAGTCACACGGTTGATCCGCCGGTGATACATGCCCAGGTGGTACTTCACATCTCCAGAACCCTGCCGGCACAAATGGTGAGGCTTTTACCTAGGCAGGGAGACACTTACTCTCTGTGATAGCCCTGTCCTGTGTTATTTCTACACCCAGAACTCTCATTCCTAGAAGGATGGAAAGGCTTTTTCCAGAATGGTTCCACATAGGGTACAAGGAGGAGGTCTCTCAACTAGAGGGCCACATCCCCACCCCTGGTGGGGAAAACTGTGGGGGCTGCCAGGCCTCTCATCTCTCTTTCTCTGGGAGGTGAGCCACTGGCCACTTCCTTTTTTTGTGAGTGGTATAGAGCATCCCAGACCCCATAAGTCCTTCTGGAGAAATAAATGAAGCCAGGGTGTGGTGTGGGTTGGAGCTATGCTAGTTTCTAAAAGAAATCAGATGTCTTACCTCATCAGCTGCCTCCAGCTTTGAGTCGAACTG
Organism: Tragelaphus eurycerus; assembly: GCA_935064755.1. Taxonomy (NCBI): domain Eukaryota; kingdom Metazoa; phylum Chordata; class Mammalia; order Artiodactyla; family Bovidae; genus Tragelaphus; species Tragelaphus eurycerus. The sequence continues at coordinate 18,961,374 of CAKXYN010000002.1, read as the reverse complement.
ACAGAAAATCTGCTCCAGCTCCTTCCTGATGACGTTCGCAAGCACATTCAGTCTCCCCCTGGACACAAAGGAGTCAGCAGGGTCTGAGCTGGGCCCTGGGCAGCAGGCAATGTTGTTTTATCCCCTTTCTCCTCTGAGGGACGGGCAGTGCCTCAGTCTGCAGCCCAAGAGGAGCTGAGACCAGAACTGATGGGGAACACTTGGCCTCTGCTTGCCTGGCATCCAAGGCCATGATGTGGTAGGAGGAAGAAAAGCAGAAAACAGAGAATGCTGCCAGCCTGCAGTGAACGCTCCATCCTCGGCCTCCTCAAGCTGAGGTCTCTGCTTCGTGTACCAAGCCACCTTCCCTCTAAGTTAACCTCCCTCACCTGTGATCCCAACACGGTCATGAGGCCAATGTCTGTCTACAACTACCTCGAGTGTGACAGTGACTGCCCAGTGAGGGGCTGCTGTGATGATGGTCATCTGGGGGCAGGGACTAGGGTTACTGTATACTAGGCTTGCCCAGTGCCCTGCCTCTGTGCTCCGGACGCTCACAGGGTGGCCAGGTACCTGTGTGGCATTCCCATGATCACGTAGTCCACTCCATTCTCACTGGACTTGTCAATGATGGTCTTGAGGGCAGGAATCAGTACCTCGCAGCCTTCCAGACCAAAGCGCTTCTCAGATGACCACTTCCGCTGCAGGAACTCCTCAAACCTGGACAGAAACTAAGCCACCCTGAAGAGGCATGTCAGCAGGGACACCTTGCTCTCACAGAGCTGTGGCCACACCCCAAACCCACCCAACCCCGTCAACAGACTGTACCACACAGACGGGGCCAGTGCAGCCCTGTACCTGGTGGAGCGCACGAGCCGGGCCAGCAGGGTCCGCTTCTCCTCGTTGGTGAACTGCATGACCCCGGGTGTCTCAAATTTCTGCCGGATCCACTGGCACTGCTCCAGGTCATTGATGAACATGAATTCTACCCCAATGTGCTGGCAGTAGGCCATCTATATTTAATGCACACACACAAACACACAATCAAGGGTATGTTCACCCAGGTATGTTGACTGCCCACTTAGCCAGAAGGCTGGGAGGAACAGGTGGCCTCCACTTCAGATGCAGCAGAGCTAGCTGTGACCTGGGGCACCAGGCCTGGGCCCGTGACCTCCTCTCACTCTGAACTTGGCTATGAAATGCTTCCTCCATGTAGCATGGAGCCTAGTGGGCAGGGAGGGAGTGTGAGAACCCCTGGGTCAAGGTATGCTCCTTTCATGGCAGGAGGACAGAATCACCAGCCTGGGGACAAGGAAGCTGCTGGGCAAGGCAGCTCCTCTGACCTCAAGGTCAGACTGTACCCAGCACTGTGAGAAAAAAAGGCCCTGTGCCACTGGTGGATATCACAGCTCAAAGGCCACTTAACTGTAGCAGGCTTTCAAATTCTACATTCTTCTTTTAACAATTGACTCCTCTTGGGGATATCAGGTTCTACAGAAGCATGACTGCACATATACAAAAGGAAGGGTCCTGAACAGAGCAGGCACTTCGTGACCCCACTCACATGTCACAGCTGGGAAGGAGGCTGTGCGTCCTGTTGAAAGCCCAGGTTGACCTGAGCAGTATGCAGGCCAGGAAATCAGAGTGGGAGAAAACAGGGAAGGCACAGGAGAACTGAGAGTCAGAGAGGCAGCCCTCTGGGAATCTGTCATGGGGACTGTGCCAAGCAGTCTCTGGCAGGGTACTGGGCTGAACTGGGGGCCCCCTTTCGTCTCTTCTGACACTGACCAGACACAGGCGCCTGCTGGGGAGCCATCTGGAGGGGCCCACACAGCCTTCCTCAGCCAAGTAATCAGCACTTCTCTCCCCTCATCACCTGCTGGCTGTCCTGGGGTCAGAATGAGGGGCAAACAGCAAACCCTAGTCAATGTTGGAATTAAAGAAGATATGCCCTGATGTGCCACTAAATCTTAATTAATTAATATTTTGGCCATGCCACACAGCTTGTGGTATCTCAGTTCTCCAACCAGGGATCAAACCGTGGCCACGGTAGTGGCAGTGCTGAAACCTAACCACTAAGCCACCAGGAAACTCCCAACAGTGAGTTTTAGGGCCCACAAATGCCCTTACATGCCTTTGCAGCAGCCATGCCAACCAAGCATGCTGGGTTCTGCCTGGTGGTTCTGTCTGTGACCCTCTTTGGTTTTCACAACTAACACGGAAACTCGCTGGCATGGTGTAGGGCAAAGATGTGTCTGGGTGGGCCCAGACCTGGCACCAGGCCCTTGCTCTCTTCCTCCCGCCTTGCAGAGCAGGGGTGAGCACCTCTGCACATTAGCTCTGTGATAATGAAACAAAGGGACATTTGCCTGGACTCAAATAAAGGCCAACCACAACACTCTCCCTATTACCCTAGCCAAGAGATGAAACGAGGAAATGGAGCTGGGAAAGACCTTGATGTTTAAGGTATTTTCACTAACCCCAAACCCTATTTCCCTGATGATTCTTCACATGATAAACTGGGAACTTCTAAACTGGATGTACAAGAAGCCAAGGGATGGGGTGTGAGGGCCTGCTTATCCTGACTTCAGAGCCAGGGAGGGTCACCACTTCCACCTGAGCTATACAGCTCCCTGATCTACTGAGCTGCAGAAGATGGCGTATTTCTGCACAAACACACTTGAGAAAATACAGACCAGACACAAAGTTTGTAAACATGAACCTGGAACCTTCCTCCATGAGCTTAAAATGGATGAGTCTTCCTTAGGACCCAAGTTTGAGTTGCAAGCCTAGTAGAGAGGAAAGGAAAGGGTAGAAGGAGAGGGGAGGGGAAGAGGGAGAAGGAAGGGCAAGGCAGAGGGAAGGGGGCTCCCTCCTCATCTTTACACACGTAGGCAGGAGAACCCCGCCCATGCTCCTTATGCCTGACTTACGCCTGATGGGGCAATATTTCCATTACTGAACAATTAAAAGCTCAAAGGAAACGATTAGGTCAAAAACAGTATGTTTCCATCATTACCAACATGAATTCAGCCATTAACTTGGAACACATAGTTACTGGGCTCCTGGATCATGTTTTGTCTTTCTTGTCTTGGCTCAGTCCCCAGAAGGGAAGGGCAGGGAGTTTTAGGTGCTGACTCAGGTTCTCTACGTTAAGAAGACAAGAAATTGCCCTTGTTCTAAATTTTCAAAGAGCTACAAGTTGACTATTATGTCACGGGACCAAGAGCACACTAAGTTCTGGCAGGTCACACAGCAGCCTAGTGCACGCACGTTATCACGTGTAAACATACCTAACGCACCACTGTAAGGTAGCTCTACACAGTATCTGTAAACCATGAGAATGAGGTATTCCATGCTAGGACAAGTTGGAATGGGAGGCTCTCTTGGAAGAGCCCTGGATGTGGGGCCCTCCGGGGACAGGGGCGTTGTGGCTGGGACCCCTGGAGTACAGGCCCAACTGTTCTACAAGAGCCCAACTCCTGGGCTCTGGCACTGACTGAAATGAGAGCTGCACAGGGCTCTCTGCGCCTTTCACATGCTGGGATCAGGACAAATGGGGACTCAAGCAGTCTCCTGCAAACAGTTATGTATCCTAATCTCTAGGGGATTTGTAAAAATGCATATTTCCAGGCTCCAAAACCGGAACTGATTCAATTGGTTGTGGGTGGGCCAGGGCTTTCCCCAGGTGTTTTTAATCAAGCAGGCTTGCAGACAGCAGTCTTTGTTTACCTAATGCTTTAGGACACATTTTTTTTTTAAGTCTTAGAAGCAAATTATGCTTTTTTTTTTATGGTTGATTGTAAAAATACAAAAACATGGATTTTCATCAATAAAATAGCCAAAAAAAAAAAAAGTTTCTTCCCTTACATTAAAAAAATACATAGGATCAAGGGAAAGAAAACCACCTAGTCTGGAGGCTTCCATAAGTTCTTGCAAGTTCCCTGGAGCTTTCGGAAAACAGCCCAGCTTTCTCACCTCCAGGCGTCGGATGATCTCTCGCAGAGGAAGAGCCGACTCCTGCCCTCCAATGAACGTGGTGGTGGGCAGGTGGAAGACCTTGTCCAGGTCAGACTCGTCCAGACCGTAGAATCCTGCGGGGGGAGGAGAGAGGGGCACAACCACACGGGGCCACAGTTTAGGAAAAGGGGAAGGGACTCCCCAGAGGAGAGAAAAGAGAATAGAAAAAATCATAAAACCTCTGTTATATGTGAAAATAAATACTATCTTATAGCCACAGACATGAACTTTAGCAACAAACCAAGCTGAGTATATTACTGGCATCATAGGAAAATGAGAATAAAATTAATATTATGTATATATTAGTCCAGTGCACCAATTATTCATAATTTAGAAAAAAATGTATTTCAAGGTCCCAAGGACACAAAGCAGTCTAGGTTTGAAAAGGCATTAGGTAAGTCAATCAGAAAGCAAATGAAAAATAGTTAAGGAGAAAATTCAAGTAGAAAATGAGGAACTGGATTAGAACTAGGTCACCTATGTCTTACTGGCCACATTTGTTGGTGGTGAGTGACAGGAAGCTAGGAGTCTGAGAAGTGAGGGACAGCCACGGGGCCTGCTGGGAGAGCTGCCGGGCCTCAGGGCAGAGGCTCCCACAGCCATCTGATGAAGGATGGTGCCTTCTCCTGGAAAAACTCCTAACTGCACATAAAGAACCATCCTCCAAACAGCATTTGGCATTCACAGATCTGATGCTCGCTCTCCCCAGTCCAATACTGACACACATTTACTGACTAATCGCTAAGGAATTTACTGTATCACTATCACCGAATCATCATTGCTATCTGCTGAGCACCACGAGCATGGTGCCTCTCCATCTGAAAGCATATTTCAGGCTGATAAACACGTGGTGCAGGGGCTTCTTCCCAGGCATCACACGCTTGTTTCACGTTGCAGTAATTATCAAAGGGGAAGAGACATGGAGGAAAACTGTCAGGGGGCACTATGTTAGGCACCCTACCCCCAGAACACTGGCTGGAAAGAGGGAAGCTGCAGTTCACAAGCCCAGACTTCATGAAACATGAAACTCTAACTGAGTACCCACTGTCTCCAACACCTGACTGTGCAAGATCAGACATTCTCCCATTTCTTGACCTAATTAAGTGTAAATAACACACAGGCCCAGTAAGGGACTCAAGCAGTTGCTTGTAAACACAGCTGTGCATCCAAATCTCTGGGGAATCTGGGAGAGTTGTAAAAATGCACATTTCCAGGCTCTAATGCCAGACCTTGACTCAACTGGTCATGGGTGGGCCATGAAGTTCCCTTTCTCAAGCTGGCTTAGGAATGACTACCTTGATTCATCTAATGCCCTGCTGCTGCTGCTGCTGCTGCTGCTGCTAAGTAGCTTCAGTCGTGTTCGTCTCTGTGCGACCCCACAGACGGCAGCTCACCAGGCTCCCTCGTCCCTGGGATTCTCCAGGCAAGAACACTGGAGTGGGTTGCCATTTCCTTCTCCAATGCATAAAAGTGAAAAGTGAAAGTGAAGTCACTCAGTCGTGTCCGACTCTTAGTGACCCCATGGACTGCAGCCCACCAGACTCCATCCATGGGATTTTCCAGGCAAGAGTACTGGAGTGGGATGCCACTGCCTTCTCCGATCTAATGCCCTAGGATCTTTTTTTTTTTTTTTTTTTTTTAATTTTAAAAGCAAAATCAAATTCTGTTTTTCAATTGCTCCTCCCCCTTTTAAAAATTAAAACAAAAACAACCTGGCCTTTTCACCTTGGGGTGGTGGTAGTGATAGTTGAGGGGCTTGGTTATGCTCTGCACCTGTTTCCTGCTGTTATTCTATCAAGAATGAGGATGGGCCATCACATGGGTCTGATAAAGTGTGGCCCTGGTCATTCATAGCCCAGCTCTCAGCGTTTAGGAGGAAAACCAGAGTTACTTGGGTCGGGGGGGCACTTTTCCTAGCTGGTAGAAACATTCAGCAGTGGGGGCTCAGGGAACCACAGTATCCAAAGAGAGTATACTCTGTCGGGAACACTTTGATTGTGGAGTTAACCAGGTGACCTGTGTGTCCCAGAAAAGAACGTGGGCTTGTTGTGGAGCCCTCAGCCTCACCGTATGTGTGATGCTTCACTTCCCCCACCCTGAATTGATCATTCTTGGACTCAGTTACTTGGATCATTACTGAACTTCAAAGCTGCTAGCCCTGCTTCTGAGTTCCTCAGTCATTTGATAACTTAAATCTACAGATGTCGGCTTCTGGAAAGGTAGCATAGACATATTCCTACCTATTCTCCCACTAAGTGCAACTAAAAACTGCAGATATTGCATACAAAACAAATGTAAGATGATTCCAAAGGGTGGAATAAAAGGCCAACCAGCAAAGGAGGTCCCTTGGGTTTCCTTTTGGGCTCCCATATCCCAGACCTGGAGCAAAGAACATGGAAACTTCTACCAGTGTAGATTTTAAAAAAGCCCCAACAAAAGCTGCTCTTTTTAAAGAACCAGGAGACGGGCAGCCTAGCAGAACAGAAAACTTCTAGACCGTTAACTGCTCTATTCCACCCAAACACACATAACACACTGCAGCCCCATCGACACCCATGCCAGGCTACAATGTGCTCTAACCTCTGACCCTGCTTAAAGCTTTCAAAGAAGGCCCAAGAGGAAGCCCACATTTTCATTCCCTCTGAGAGGGAATGCACTAATCCATTCCCCTACCCCAAAGTCAACAGAGACTTTGGGGACCAAAACACCCATTCCCACTGGGGAGTAACTAGCTGGGCCCCTCCCTACCACAGCAGTGTTCAGAGGAGCCCTGCTATAATAAACATTTAAACAAGATCCCAAGTCTCGTAATACCCAAAATGTCCTGGTTTCTATATTTTAAAAAATCACTTATAACAAGGACCAGGAATATATCAGATTGAACGAGAAAAAATAATCGACAGGCACTAACACCAAAATGACACAGATGTTAGAATTATCTAATTACAATTATCTCCTTCTCAAGGAGTCATTATCAAATTATTTCAGTGAGCAATTAAAACATGACAGACATGAAAAAAATTAAGTCTCAGTTAAGAAAGTCTCTTCAGAAATTGAAGATACAAAGAAGAACCAAATGGGAAATTCTGAAATTGCAAAATATAATAAACCAAATGAAAACTCAGTGTGGCATTACCAAGGGACAGAGGATCAATGAACTTAAAGGCAGAACAATAGAAATGAATCAATCTGAAGAATACAGAGAAAACAGGCCAGAAAGAAAAAAGGTAACAAAGTCCTGGGGACATGTGATGCTGTGACAAAAGATTTCAAAGTTGTGTTGATGAATCTCAGAAGGACAAGAAAAAGAGGGAGGCTGAAAAATTTTCAAATATGGCAAAAGATTTAATCCACAGACTTAAGAAGCTCAGTGAACTCACAGAATAAAGCCAACGAAATCCATGTTGAAATATGTTACAATTAAACCTCTGAATTTAAAGATAGAAAAAATTTTGAAAGCAGCCAGAATATAGTGACACTTTGTCTAGAGGGCAAAACAACTTAAGTAACATTGGATTTCTCTATAGAAGTCATGGAAGCCAGAAGGAAGTGGCACCACATATAAAAAGCTGAAAAAAAGAACTGGTTCCTCAGAATCCCATATAGAGTGATAATATCCTATAGAAATGGAGAAGAAATCAAAACATTTTCAAATGAAAAAAAAACTAAGAGAATCTGTCATCCTAAATGAATGGCTAAAAGAAGTAAACAGAAAGGAAATGATTATCAGAAGGAATGAGACCGGGGACTTCCCTGGGGGTCCAGTGGCTCAGACTGTGCTCCCAGTGCAGGGGGCTTGGGTTTGATCCCTGGCCAGGGAACTAGATCGCATGTGCTGCAATTAAAGATTCCAAGTGTCACAACTGAGACCCAACATAGCCAAATAAATAAAAATAAAGGAATGAGACAGGAGGAAGGAAGAAAGAATGTGGAACTAAAAAGTACAGGCAAACAAAACAGACTTTCCTTCTCCTCCTGGGTCTTCTTAATTATGTTTGACGATTGAAGCAAAATTTGTAATACTATCTGATGCTGTTCTGAACACATATAGAGGAAATATTTAAGACAATTACATATTATATGTGGAGAGAATGAAGGGCTATAAAGGGAGGCAAGTACACTTTACATGAACTGGTAAAATGATGACATCATTAAATTGTGACAAGTTATGTATATGAAATATCATATAACTACACAACCACTAAAAAGGCTAAAAGACACTAAAAACACAAAGAGATATGATCAAAAGGACTTCATACAAATAAAAATGGAATTTTAAAGTATAGGTTTAAAAACCCAGAGGAAGTCAGGAAAAAGAGAACAAAGAAACGTAAAGGGACAAACAAAATGAAGGATAAAATGGTAGACTTGAGCCCTAATGTATCAATAGTTAAATATAAATGATCTACATACACTACTTAGATGACAAAGATTGACAGAGTAAATTAAAAAAAATATGCTTGTCTACAAGAAACTGACTTCTCTTTAATCCGTAATCTATAAGGTCTTAATCTTAGTCTATAAGGTCTTACCATAAGGACTTAGAGAAAGAAGAAAAAAAAAAAAAGAAAATCAACACAAAGAAAACCAACACAAAGAAAGCAGAAGTAAAGAAATAATCAAGATAAGAGCCGAAATCAACGAAATTGAAAAGAGCAAAACAGAAAAATCAATGAAACCGGTGATTGGTTCTTTGGAAAGATCAGTCACACTGACAAACTTGTAATAGGACTAACAAAGAGAGAAGACACAAATTACCAATATCCGAAATAAAACAGGGTATCACTATAGACCCTCCAGATAAAAAAAAGATACTAAGGGAATACTATGAACAACTGACACATTTGACAACTCAGATATAAACAAGGCATTCTTAGAACAGAACAAACTGCTGTTATGCAACAGTATGAAACAGAAAATTTGAATGGCTCTGTAATTATTAAAGAAACTGAATTCATAAATATAAAAAGCTTCTGAAAAAGAAAACTCTAAACCCAGATGGTTTTGCTGGGGAATTCTACTGAATGTTTAAAGAAGAATTAATACCAATTCTACACAATTTCTTTCAGAAAAGAGTGTAGGAAGAAAACTTTTCAACTTACTTTATGAAGTTAGAATTACCCTGATACTAAGAACAAAGACAGTTAGAAAAAAAAATTATAAACCAATATCCCTTATGAATATAGATGCAGGTAATTATATACTATGACCAACTGAGGTTTATTCCAGCTTAGTTTGGTTCAACATTTGAAAAAACAATCAATATAATCTACCACTGATCAGGAACAAAGCAAGGATATTCATTCCCATGACTCTTGTTCAACACAGTACTGGTAGATCCAACCAAGGCATTAGGCAAGAAAAGGAAATAAAAATGAGATGATCGTCTATCCAGAAAATCCTAAAGAATCTACCAAAAAAATAAAAGTCCTAGAATAAGTGAGCTTAGCAAGGTCATAGGGTACTACATAAACACAATCAGTAGCATTTCAAGATATTAGTAACAAACAAGTGGACATTAAAATTTTCTTTTAAAAAGGAAATAGTGACAGGTAAATCTAACAAAACATGTACAGAACCTGTATGCTGAAAACTACAAAAAGTTGATGAAAGAGATCAAACATGATCTAAATAAATAAGACATACTATGTTCATGGATTGGAACACAACATAGTAAAGATGCTAATTCTCTCTAAATTTGATTTATAGGTTTAACACAATTGTTATCAAAATGTCAGTAAGAGTTTTCATAAACATAGACAAGCTTATTCTAAAATTTACAAGGAAAGAGATAGGCCTTAAGAGCAGCCAAAGCAGTTCTGAAAAAAGGAAAATAAAGTTCAGCAGCTATAGTAATTAAGATGATGAGGCACTTGTGGAGGAAGACACTTATTAAGGCAAAGAATAGAGAACTCAGAAACAGACTTACCAAATAAGTCCAACTGATTTTTGACAAAAGCATGAAAGCAATTCAATGATAAGAAAGACAAACTTTTCAGTTAATGGTGCTGGAGCGGTTGACATTCACAGACCAAAAACAAACCAACCTTGATCTAAACTTCTTATCTCATTCAAGAAATGAACTCAAAATGGACCACAGACTTAAATGCTAAATGCAAAACTATAAAACCTTTAGAAAAATACAAAGGAGAACATCTTCAGGATCTAGAACTAAGAAAAGAGTTCTTAAACTTGATACGAAAAGCACGATCCATAAAAGCAAACATTGATACACTGGACTTCAGAGTTTAAAACTTTTGCTCTGTAAAAGATCCTATTAGCCAAAGAACAGAAACGACACAAAGGTCCGTCAATGAAATTGGTTAAAACAACTGTGGGACACCTATGGCAAGGAATGTTACTCAGCAAATAAAAAAAACTAGTGTTAGAGAATCATGCTGATTGAAAAATACCAATTCCAAAATGTTACATATCGTGATTCGTAAAACATTCTTGAAATGACAAAACTATAGCAATGGAAAACAGGACAGTGGTTGCCAGGGGTCAAACGTGGGGGAGTGGATGGAAGGAGAGTGAGTGCGGCTGCAAAGGGGCAGCTGAGCTGATGGAGACATTTGTGGCTTGACTGCTGTCAGCATCAGCATCCTGGTGTGAGGGACAAGATGGGACCGGTGGGGGAACTGGCTGAAGGGCACGTGAGAATGTCTCTCTTATTTTTCATATCTGTATATGAATCTACGATTATACCAAAATGAAAAGTTTAATTAAAACTGCTGCTACTGCTGCTAAGTCGCTTCAGTCGTGTCCGACTCTGTGCGACCCCACAGACGGAAGCTCACCAGGCTCCCCTGTCCCTGGGATTCTCCAGGCAAGAACACTGGAGTGGGTTGCCATTTCCTTCTCCAATGCATAAAAGTGAAAAGTGAAAGTGAAGTTGCTCAGTCGTGTCCGACTCTCAGCGACCCCATGGACTGGAGCCTACCAGGCTCCTCCGTCCATGGGATTTTCCAGGCAAAAGTACTGGGGTGGGGTGCCATTGCCTTCCCCGTTAATTAAAACTGGAGTCTCATAAATATTATCAGTAAAATGGAAGAAAACGAGAATTTCTGAGTGACACCTGGCATAGAAGGAAGACTGGCCACTGGGGTGAGTGACAGCAGGCAGGACCCCTGGGCACCCAACTCTGGATTCTTCAAAGGTGCTCTGCCCAAAACCAGGGGTCATTAAGAATTCCTTACTTCATTAAGTAATTTTTTATCAGCTCTTTAAACATGGGAAGATCAAAAGAGAAACTGTGTCAAAAATGCCTAGGAAGCAGAATCTGAAAGAATCCAGAGTCCAGTCAAAGGCACAGTGCAGAACGTGGAGGAAAGGATGTGCCAACATGCAGAATGTAGTGTGGCCTCAGGTCCCCGCTGGCAACAGCAGGGGCTAGAGACAGCCTACGCTAAAGACGGAAGCTCAGCGAAGCGATGGTGAGACACACGTGAAGGTGAAAATGCTCTTCAGAACACAGATGGACAGAAGCAAAAATGACATGGTAAGCAACTCTACCTGCTGGGTAACAGCTAAATGACAGGAAAAACATATCTCAAAATAATGAACAAACTTCAAAACACTCCACAGAGTCGTGTCAACTTTCCCCAAATTGCATGCTGGGGAAAGTTGCATGTCCTGTTCAAATGAAGTCCTCAGCTCCAGAAAAGTGAAAGGCTCTTTATTTTCATACCTCCTACTGTTAGCATTCGAAGTCGTTCCTTGAAAACTGCAAGATCTGAGAGGCAGAGTGGGATAGCATGGGTGAGCGCAAAGGGAAAAAGACAGGTGAGAGTTAGTTTTGAAAAAAAAAAAAACACAAAACACAAAAAACCCAAACACCCAAACCCTACACCACTGCAGTAACGGGCAGCACAAACACTGTCACAGACACAGACACTGAAGGAGAACAGAGGGGTGGGGGGGATGGTTTGAGAGTGACTTCGGTAAACGTGGAAATGGTTCATGAGCAGCTGGAATTAGGTGAATCTGAAGGGGGTAAGGCCGCTTCCTGACACTGACAAGCCACTGTGTGATAGTGGCTGAGACCTCCTCACATCCCCACCCTGAACAAGCGCTGACACAGAGCTCTCCTGGGGAGCTGAATCCACCCAGTCTAGGCTGATTCAAGATGAAACAACTGGGGAAAAGAAAATGGAGAAGCCTCGTTTTTAAGGCCCATCCCTCAGAACTGGACCATCAGGTGGCAGGCTAGACCCTAAAGCTCAAGCTCCTTCTGGATTCTAAAGAGTGGAAGATGGGTCCTTGGACTCCCTTCTCGAGAAGGCAGAACCAGGATGGAGGAACCAGGCTGCTGAGAACGAAGGCTAAGAGCCACAGGCCTGCACAGTTGCACAAACTCCTGCCCACACCTGGAGGCTTGCCTGCACTGGTTAAACTCAAGACGTTGATCTGGACACGCAAAACACTTGCTGACCCTGCTTTCCTGGGTACGTGGGCCTGATGACCGAGGGGTCAGAGCATGGTCACCAGCACTGTGGCTGCTCCCCGCTTTGGCAGTGCAGCAGAAGGCCAGCCAATGCATCCTTGGATGCTGATGGCAAGAACTCTGACTCAGAGAGGACGCAGGGACGCCAGCTCTGAGTGCGTAAAGCTCTCCTTGCCCTCAAGGACAGTGAAAGACCACCAAAGACCTCAGAGCCAATGGCTCTTAAGACAATGGAACACCTGGGTTCTGCACAAAAGCAAGGGTGCGCTGCTTAAGGCAAGGATGAAGACTCTTCATTTATTCCTTTTAATCCTCAGAATCAAGACATAGGACCATCCCAAGCAGCCATCAGTGCTGCCTATAGGACTCTCCCCAGCCTCAAAATGAAATGTGAATGCGTATCTGTTAAAGAAATCTAAAGGCAATAGGATCGAAAGTTTACAACTGTTCACTCTGGGTACTGGGCATGTAGTTTTATCTGCACTTCTTAAGTATTTTTAAAATAAAATGTGAACAAAAGACACAAACCAAAGGAAAGTGTTAACAGTAAATATCCTGGTTGTCACTTAGAGACAGCACATGGGATTCCCTGCACCTGAGCACTTAAAAATTTTTTAAAATTACTTCTTGATGAGCACAAGACACTCTGCTGGAGAGACAGAGCGGCTGGGATTTGGCCGAGGTGTTTCCAAGGGAAACACAGTTGGCAAGAAGCAGGGGTGTGATGCTAGGCCCGGGTGTGTCTTGGTCTGCCAGCTCCTGGGCATACAGGAAGGACACCCCTGCAGGCGGATGTGCATGTGCCCGCTGTGACCTTAGCTTGGCCTGTCCACCTGAGTCACCTGGGAGATCTGATCCCAACTCTTCACTCGGAGGTCTGGTGGCACCACAGGCTGCATACAGCAACCAATAAATGCTATGTAAATTGCTCCCCACAGCTCTGAAATTACTAAAGTAGATTAAAATTCAACCCTATTTTTAGCTCATTCTTCCCAGCCATCAAGGGGACAACATTCAACCAGAAAGAGCACTGTGGAAGGTCAGAAGGGTGGGGAGACTTCATGTCCTGCTATGCTGAGGATGAACTAATCCACTTAAAGTAGCAAAAATGTTGCCATAATTTGGACTTCTGAATTGCCCTTTTAACTATGTAACTCAAGTTCATTTCCTAAGATTGGCAATTTGCAAACACTAATGGTAAACAGAAGTTTCATGCCTTCTTTATTTATAGAATTTGTTTTGAGTTCTCCTTTAAATATGTTTCAATCTGACATTTAAGTACATTTCAATCTTTTTTGTTGTTGTTCACTATGAATAGTTGTACTATAGAATCCAAAGAGAAACCACTCCATGGCATTTTAAAGCTGGAATCTAACTCAAATGCTGCACTTGGAAGAGAACAAATTGAGGGTGAGTGTTAACAAGAACTTTCTCCACATCCTCACCCTGCCCAGGGCAGTCTCACCTGGTCCAGAGACAAGACTTCCCGATGCCCCTTCCCCACCCCAGTGAAGCAAGGACTGGATGCCAGCACAGGACTGGAGGCCCAGAGGTGAGAGTGCACAGACTGCCTGCAATTGATTGGTTTCTACTTAAGGTGGCAACAACTCGGACCCCTGTCAAAAGCCACACTCTTGATCCTTCCTTAGGGTCAACCAGGAGAGGCCTTGCTAGGAAACCTGATCCGGCCTGGAGACTTCCAGCACCTTCCTAGGGAGGAATGCGGATCATGTGATCAGGCATCTCAGGTTGGAGCTCCCAACCCTCCTCGACTGGATATGTGGGATGTGAAGTCGACTCAGCCTGGCTTAAGTTAAGAGGTACTTCTGGGGACCTGGAACCAAGCCCCTAACATAACACATCCTGGCAAAGGTCTCCTGCTCCTAGCAGTCACTGCACAATTTTAGAGGATAACCCACACCTAAAAAAACCCAAACTGTTCTAACATTAATTTTTAAATTTTCATAATAAATAATCACTAACCCCACCATCGTGACTGTCTCTGTGCTGCATTCACAGTACAGTCTGTGTGCACACATCAAACGGTAACCCTGATTAGGCTGGGACCACCTTGGAGCTCTGCATGGCGGCCGAGTCTGCTGTCTACCTGTTACCTGTTAACTCTCTCTTCTCTCCACCTGTCACTGCAAGGGTTGTGAGTATCTGGGCAAGAACTCAGTAGAAACTTTTCACATTTTCCACTTTATTTAAAAAACTCTGAGGGGACATCAGCCCCGTTCGCCCTGCATATCCGTGCTGGCCAGCACTGCCCTTGGGAACGGCTTCCTGCCTTCAGCCAGGGCTGGAAGCTGCTCCTCTACCCCTGTGCTGCCCCAGTCGCACTACGAAGTACTCTCAGACGGATGGGGAGTAGTCACAGCCTGGGCCTTGGTTTCCCCACAAGGGAATGGAGAAATTGTGCCGCATCTACTAGAGAGAGGAAAGACAGCTGAAGTGTCGTGAGAGATATGCAAGCTTGAGGACAGTGCTGTGTGGCACAGCACACCCCTGCAGTGACTCACCCACCCAGACCAACACGCGGGCCACTCGCACCATGCTGCATGAGCTAGCTTGCTTTGTTGTCACTCAGGCGTCACCCCAGTCCTTACTACTAACTGTGGCACCGACTCTGGGTTATTTGCTCCACTGCTCTATTTCTAAATATCCATTTTTTCCAGAGACATCAGCAGCTATTTATCTCAAAAGACTGTTGATAATCACAGTAGCTCACACCTTCATGGAACTTAGTAAGCTCCAGGCACTACTTTAAGGAGTTTATTTAATACTGCGACAACCTTACAGGTGAGAAGACAGAGCTAGTCCTGGCAGAGCCCAGCTTTCCACATGGGAAGCTGGCTTGAGCCCAGGCCTGAGAGTCGGATGAGATGATGGGCAGGAAAGCACTCTAAGGGCTGTCCATTGTCCCTGAACAGAGCACTCCTGTTGATCCAGTTGTTTTTGTAAAGACCTACATACATCAAGGGTGAGATAATTCAAGACTTATTTTCCTACAGATTCAAATATCAATACATACTGGGTTTACACTTATTTCCATGACTTTTCTATCAAACTATTTTGAATTCTCAGGATGAAGTGCATTTTTTTCTCCTGCAAAGGAGGCGGCTGCTCCTCAACTTTCTCCTGACGTTTCTGACAGGCTCCCAGCCAGAGGATGAGCTCAGGAAGCTCTGGGGCCACCTCTGTGTGTCTCTGGTTTATAATATCCTGCTGGTTCACCCTCGCTGTGTTGACGCTGCACCTTAATGGAAGCACAGATACCTGGGGGCACTGTTTCAGAGATGACTGTAAGGGGAGGCCAAGATGGCCTAGAAAGGACCCGCAAGAACGACAGAGCCTCTGCGCCTGCCCCATCAGAGCTGTGAGCTGAGGAGGTGGGCAGCATCAACAGGGCTGGGGCTCTCAGGCTTCCCAGACTCCTGGGCTGGGACGGCCTGGGGCTTCCAAGAAACCCTTGCTTGTCGCCATGGTTACATCCCACCCTGACTGGCCTCAGGCAGGACAGACAGGAGCTCTAGGCTCCCTAGGCAGTTCCAGTGAGTTGGGAACCACTGGGAAAGGTCCGATCATATATCAAGAACCTGGCAATCAGGGACAGCACAAGAACAGGGGAGATGCAGCGTCGGACACCCCCCACCCCAGCCCCATGCCTTTCTTGTTTAAATGCTTGACTGTGCACAGGAACACCAGCCTCTATGGTCCATGCCCTGCCAGGCCCCACAGTCAGAGTCCTTCTCTGCAGAGACAGCTCCAGGGCACAGGACCTTGAGCTATTCCTCAGGCAACCAGTGTTTGGGGGCTCACAGGCCTCCCAGGTGGGGTGAGGGTAGGAGGTCTGCCCTGGCCCAAGCACCTGGAGGGGACACGTGGTGCCGATGGGCTTCAGCACAGGTGAGTCCCAGTTGGGTGGGGTCTGGGTGCTTTCGGGGCTACATGGTAAGGAGGAGGAGAGAGGCTCCAAGTATCCTGGAGGACAGTGGAGAGAAAAGCCCACCTCTGGGGTGCACAAAGCTGTCACCACTCAATAAAGCAGCAGTATTCAACTCACATCCTGCCAACAATCTGGACTGGCCCTATTTTATATTCAGAAGAGTTGATCTAATCTTTCTTCCAAAACCTTTGTGCAGTTACAAAGTAGAGGAAACCCTGTATCCTCTAGGATTGTTTTCAAAATGAAGACAGAGCAGAGACAAACCTCTAACAGCCATCCTGGGGCCAATGCTCTTGGAACTCCAGTATTACCTGACTAGCACCTGACCTCTCAACACAACCCAGACCCGCCTCTGGGGGGCATTAGAGACTATTATTCAGAGGAGGCAAATTCTGTCCCCTCCCAGAGCAGTGTTAGGCAGTTGGTAATCATCAGTTTTATTAGCATGCACAGTGTTTCTCCTAAACAACCTGGCCATTTAAAAATTAGTCACGTCATCATTTCTGTAGCACAGGTTAGCAGCACGGTGACTTAGAGCAGGTTAACTTCTGAAAGCGACCACAGGTGTGAGCCCTGGCTGGCCCCTGTGCTCACGACAGAGGGGGTGTGGGGGTCGTGGCTACAACCGCCTGTGTGCCACATGCACCTCCCTGCGTGTGGGATGCCTTCCAAAGTTTCCTCAGTGTGATCACCGGCATTTGAGAATCGAGACACCTCAACTGCACCCCTTGCTCTGGAATTCGCCCCGTCAAAGGCAGGCTGCACTGTGCTTCAGGGCATGTGACAACGATTCTGAGCAAGACCCCATCTGGGCACAGGCTGCCCTGCCCTGAGATTTGGAAACTGAAGCCAGATGTGCTAGTCCCTGGAATATCTTGGGGACCCGCCTGCCTGGGTGGGTCACGTCTTTCTGTGCCACTAACCTTTTCTGCCCCCAAATTTCACTTTCCAATTTTCAGGCTTAGACAATTGAGCTCATATGATCTGGCTGGAAAGCTGAGATTAATAACTTGCCCAAAACTCACTAAGGCTATATGACTTATAAATGTCAAGTGATCAGAATGAAGGAAACTTAAGAGTCTTTCCCTTTGGCCTGTGGATGTCCTGGCTGCCATGAGCTGGGACACACAGAGAGGAGCCAAACAGTGCAGCGCTGGCCGCTCTCAGACCCTCACCAAGTTTGTCTGTGGATGAGATAATATCAGCGGGCACGGAGGAGTCCAGATCAGCATCCAAAATTCCCAGGGGGTCCAGCTGTGCTACATGGTGCCCTCGTATCTACGAATGGGCCAGCGATGGAGAGGGAAGGACACACACAAAAGGACAGGAGAAAAAAAAGAGGGAAGGGGTAAAAAAAAAAGTAAAATTACATTAAAATTAGTGTTTACAGATTCATTCTCACCCACGTTTGAAGAAACAGTTACCGGAGCATCATCAAAATTTACACAACTAATTCCGAGAGGATCAAGTTTTGCAATGTGGTGACCCCTGACCTGGAAGCAATAATACAAGCAGTCATTAAGCAGGTCCTGTGGGCTGTGAGGGGGTTAAAAGTTACATTTGATCAAACCTTTCCCTGAGAGCACCAATTAACCCAAAAGTAAGCCTTAGAATAGTTTATTTTAAAGCACTATTGGGCATTAAGGCTTCCCAGGTGGCTCTAGGGCAAACAACCCGCCTGCCAGTGCAGGAGACATAAGAGACGCAGGTTCAGTCCCTGGGTTGGGAAGATCTCCTGGAGAAGGGCAAGCGACCCACTCCAGTATTCTTGCCTGGAGAATCCCACGGACAGAGCAGCCTGGAGGGTTATAGTCCATAGGGTCGCAAAGAGTCAGACGTGACTTAGCATGCAGGCATTGGGCGTAAAAGCACTTCTATAAAAAGGATAAACTCCTCAGGTTATGATAAACCTGGCAATCTAAAAGGACCCATTTCCTGGCATCCTGACACAGTCTTCCTGGATAAACAGAAATGGGAAATGCTTGGGACTCTGACTCGAGTGTGAAACCCACTCAGCTGAGAACAGCCTGCAGTCCCACAGGAAGGTGCGGTGGCACCGCTGTGGGGTCAGGGCAGTAAGCACCAGAGCAGGCAGCGGCCCCAGGGACTGCAGCGTCTGATCGGCACCGCTTGTAAACAAAAGGACGGAAAACCCCTCCCAGCTTCCAAATTTGTGTCTTTAATTCTTAGACATTTTATTCAGTTTTCTGCTAGCAATCTGTGAAGAGGAACAGCTCTTATGAAGTCACTGGAAGACCGCAGAAATGACTGAGGCTGAATGAGTCAGGCAGTGGTCAGCACGCACCAGCTGTGCCTTTTCTGTAGAAATGTCTGCTGTGAACAGCACCTGAGAGCACTTGCCCTGGGGACAAAGCCTCACTTGCCAGGCTCCCCCAGCAGGACAGATCCACTCTGTGCTGCCTGTCTTGACACTTGTGGCAACTGACCAGGTGGGCAGAGAAGAGTCCATATGGCCGTATCCAGCAAAGAGAACAGTAGAGGGATGAGAACTCCACAGTGGGCTCCCCTGCCAGGTTGCAGCGATGCCAGGAGAGGCAGCAGAGGAGCCCAGATTCTGGGGGCTCTCAGAAGGGCTGCTCTGGGCCCAATGGTTCCTCTTCTCCTCCTGAGAACTACCCATAGAGCAGATGTAACCATGCCAGGCAGATATCCTGGAAGGGGCTTCTGGGCTCCGAGCAAGGCCATGGGATCCAGTGGTTCTGCCCGACCCTCCTCCAGTAGGAATGCTCATGGAGAGATGGCCCCTCTGCAGGCTTGGCTGCCTTTCCCTGCTTCCATGGGCTCTGCTTTTGTCCCCAAACCCTACAGGTTCACCTTCTCTTTTTGTATGTGGGCGTTAACAACTGAGAAGGGGCCACACCTGAGGGAGCAGCACACCCTCAGGGTCACCGCTGCCTCCTGGGGATCAGCAGTTCTTGGGCCACACGGGCATGGAGTGAGCTTCACTGCCCACAAACCATTCCTGCCAACTCATGGAAAGAAATACGGACAGGTGCCATGGGTGGCAGGGGATCTGCTCACATGGCAAGAGGATGTCTGGGCTCCTTTTCTCTTGTCATATTTCATTTTTGCCTCCCTCCACCCCAGAGCAGGGAGCGAGTACCTAGCGTTTGGTGGGGGGTGAAAGTTAAATGACCACCTTCACTGGGTCAGCGGGGCACTGTCACAGATGGCTGTCCACCGCCACCTTACCTGGTAAGCCCTGATGAGCGACTGCACCGCCAGGTGATCCTCCACCAGCTTGTCCACGTTGGGCTGGGCCTCCACCAGGGGCCGCGCTCTGGCCACAGCTGACAGGGAGCCCGGGCTCAGGGGGAGTGGGCTCTGGTAGGCGGTGCCTGGGGGTGCTCCGGCATTGGTGTTTCGGAAAAAAATGTCCCATGACTGAAGACAAAGAAGGAATACACGTGTCACTCCACTGCTCCCCTAGGATGCACTCTTAGTCAAAAAGAGAACCTCTCTTGGCAGGTAAGTCTTTTTTTTTTTTGGCAGGTAAGTCTTTATTGTGTCCATCTACCAGTAGGCTGGTTGGGTCGTCTTCATACTCTGGACAGCCTGCTTCTACACTCTGAGGGTGGGTTTCTCAGGGGCTGGGTCCCTGCTTTCATCATTCCCTCCTGATAGGTCTCCTCACCCGCCAACCCCATGACGCACATGCCCTCCCATCAAAACCCCCAAGGCCAGGCACCTCTGCCCTACTTGCGTGTGCCAACTGCTTCCATATGGGCAGCCCAGGAGTGGGTGACTGGAGGCCTTCCTGCCCCATCTGTCCCCTCCTGGTAATCTAGCAGATCAATGCTCTTGGCACTCCTGCCTGAAGGGCTACAATGGCCCCAGATCCTCAAACCCCCATTGAACCTCCTGAGGGGGACAGAAGGTATTTAGACCCTAGGGGCTTTCTAGACCCCAGGGGCTTGGCACAGCCTTCAGGGCCCAGGCCTACCGGCTCATGCTCACTTCCTGAACACAGAACAGAATCAGGGGCTCTATGTGAGAGGCAGTCCAGGGCTCAGATGTGTGAAGCCACAAGGGCCCCTCACTGACCCCTAGAGAAATAGCCATTTCTGTACTTCATTGAGGAGGCTGCTTGGGAGTTAAGAGCTCAGGTTGTGTTGTCAGGGGCAGAACCTTAATTCTCAGCTCTGAGATCTTGGCAAATAAACTAAATTTATGTGCTCAGTTTTTTTCATCTGTAAGATGAGGACAAAGAGAAAAAAAATCTATATTCTTCATAGTTTTTTTTTTTTTTTTTTAATAAAGACTAAAGGCATTCAGCACACAATCTGGTAGGCAATTCATATTACTGGTAGTAACTGATAATACTGCTGGCTTCAACTTCCTTTGTGCTTGTGAACTAACTCCTCTTCCTATTATTTTTGACTATTTTTGTGTAGGATTCTTTTTTTTTTTTTTTGGTCCATGTTGTGTGGCTTGTGGGATCTTAGTTCCTGACCAGGGATTGAAACTGTGCCCTCTGCAGTGGAAGTTTGGGGTCCTAACTACTGGAATGCCAGGGAACTCCCTGATTCAATTTATAATCTGCATAGATACTGTGAACTGTAATAGTTTATCTCAGACGAAGATGTGAGATTTTAAAAAAATGTAGAGGTCAGAAAAACTAAGGTTTAATAAAACTTCATTGCAAAAAAAATATAGTAAAACTCAAGCATTTAGACCCTGGAGAAGGAAATGGCAACCCACTCCAATATTCCTGCCTGGAAGATCCATTGATGGAGAAGCCTGGTGGGCTGCAGTCCATGGGGTCACAGAGAGTCAGACACGATTTAGCGACTAAAGAAGAAGAAGCAGTTTAGAAACGTGAAAACAGTCTTTCTTCTCTGCCATGCGTTTTTCCAGTTTCTAAGATTCTTCTGTCAGTGAACTCTGGTGAGACTCCTTGAAAAACCTGGAAAGGAGAAACTTCACTAGATTTGTGTGCACCTTCCTAGTAAGTGTGACCAAGGTGTTGTTCAGATGGGCTTGTCTGGGAGCTTGGACAGGTACCAAATGGGTCTATGTCTGGGCAGAAACCTGGAGATTGGTCCTGAAGGTCTGGCTTTTTCAGGCAGGTTCTTTATGATGCGTAGACAGATGACTTGGATGGTCCAAGAGACGGCTGCGTGTCACCACCAGTCACAACCCTCTTGGGATGGGCACAGGCCTGGAACATCACACAGGGCAACCCGGCCTCTCACTAAAAGTGTTTCTGAGGGGAGTGCTCCAGAACATTTTTATCATTCTACAATAAGAACATATTCCTTTTGTATTCAGAAAAAATTAATTAAAAAAATCCAACTATTAGGGAGATGATTATACAACATGGTAAATACATGAAAAAACAGAACTGTATATTTTTTATGTGAATTCTATCTCAGTAACAATTTTAAAATGTTTTAACAAATCTCACTATTCAAAGTTTTATTGTTTTTACCATTCTGGTTACTTTTTAGTTTATCATTGATGGTAGAAGGGAGATCTGGGGTTCTCTTGTGGCACCAGCCTTAACACTGACTGTAGAGAATCTCATATCATGCAACCTGACAACCAAGGACATTCTTCATCTGGGGCATGGAACCCCAAGACCAATCTCTCCCTCCAAGTTCTCTAACAGGAGTAAAAGCAGTATGTCCACCAGAGAAAGCAACTGACTTAGTCCTGTGAGAGAAAAAGAGAGGATGTCTCAGGATCAGCAGCCTAGGGCAAGGTAAGGCTGCCCCGAGCTTGGCATCCACCTAGTTCCTTATGAGGGCCTAAGGAGCAGACATGCTGGACACCCCCAAACATTTCCAACTTTTTGGAGCTTGAATAGCAGGCCACGCAAGCTCCATGCATTCTGGGAGCGGCTCTGGCCCAGGGCTCTCTCTGGCTCCCACCCATGCCTCCAGTAACCCAGGGCCTGGACTACAAGGAGCTTTGCTGACATAGCAGGCAATAGGGCAAGAGTCAGACCAGCCTTGCACGCCAAGAACCAACAGCCTTGTAAAACCCAATCTAGTTTCTACTTTGCCCCTAGCTGGTTCTGGCACTGGAGTCCCTGCCCTTAGCTGTGTCCACACTAAGTCCTGCTGTGGACACACACCGTGGGGCTCTAACTCGGGGTGGGGCCGCGCCCTGGAGGCCAGGGCATGACCCTGAAACCAAGGAGCCTCTGGAGAGCAGCACACTTTGTTCAAGCCTTAAACACCATCTTCTGCCTCACAGAATACATGAAGACGTCTCTGAAATGCAGTGGCAATTGCCCAACAAGACCTTGGATAGAGAGGGTCCCCTGGCTGCAAGCCGGCCCCTCATCCTGAGGGGCACCAGCTGCTAAAAGATCCAGAGCCAAAAGGCACAGCAAAAACCACAAATTCATCTCTCTTCAGAAAAATCAGCTTTGACTAACAAGAACAGTGGTGGCAGCTGCAGGGGTGGGGTGGGGGGGCAAGTTATCACACTGATGATCTGAGTACCTGGTGTGCCAACCACACCCTCCTGGGAAAGGTGCAGGCAGGCAGGACTGACACAGAGCGGCCACCAGGCAGAGATGCTGATCAGGTTAAGTGAGTGAGAGCAGGGCAACCCAAGGATAAACATCATCTCTCAGGCTGGCTGACCCTTACCAAAGCTAGCAAACAAAAAAATCAAAGAATTTCCAGGGCTGACACCCGGAGGGCACAGGCCTGGCAGATAAAGGCTATAGGACCTCCCAGTCCAGGACCAGGGAGGTGGGGGGAAATCGCAGTTATCGGGCCTCCTCTCTCTGACCTTCTTTTGTGCTTGGGATAAAACTCCAGGTGATTTTCAATTGGCTGAGGACAACAACGACGAAAATTCTGCTCAAGCTGGAGGCAGTCAGAAAAAACTGGTTCATACCGGTATTGCAGAGAGCTGGGAACCATGGGGAAAGAATATGCCAGGAATGCAGCGTCCTCCTTTCCTGTAATTCACCAGAACACAGCAGCTGGTGCGCAGTTCTGGTCCCCTGCAGCTTGGCCAGGCCCTCCCCCACGAGTTCCAGGCAGGAGGGGCGGGCACCTGCACTCAGGTGACTGCCTAGCCAAGGAGCCCACCTCAACAACCAGCAAGGCCCCCTTCACCAGATCTGATCACTTGGTGACAGAAAATTGTTGGTTGCACACAGTTTGCAAAACCTTCGCGTTGCAACTTAAAGCAGGTAAAGTTTAATGAAGTCAGACCTCTTAAAAAGGCTGTGAAACACTGTAAAGCAATTATACTCCAATAAAAAAAAAAAAAAGGCTGTGACAGTGAAGGTCATTTTTTGGCTTGAAGGTTTCACCAGCGCTGGGACTCTGAGCCACGCTTCCTCTCCCTGCTGCACTGTTCCCCAAGGTGCCCCTTCCACCCACCTCCCCCACACCTGACCTGGCTTCTGCATTCATTCAGCCATCTGCACATCCCACCCCACCCCACCCCACCCCCACCACCCAGGACACTCATCTCCAAGATGTGATGCCCGATGTGATGCATGGCTTTGTCACTATCTGGAGGACTTCCCTTTGGATAATCGCAGCCCTCATGTGTACACACCTCAGCTTGACACTTTATTTACCTGTGTGCGTACCTGATGCCCGTTCTATCTCCCTGGCAGCAGCTTCCCTGCTGCCAGAACCAAGTGTCTGCAGACCTACTGCAGGGACAGGTGACCATGAGACTGAAGTGACGGGTTAGTGCGAGGCCCCTTCCCAAATGAAGAAATAGGTGACCTCGAGGCTGAAGTGACAGGTCAGTGGGGTGCCCTTCCCAAATGGAGAGAAAACTTCAAGAAGAGGATGCCTGTGTGGTCTCACGTGCCCCCTGCACCTAGAACTTCACAGCCTTGATACCATGGAGGTGAGCAGTCCTGGCCTCAGGAGCTGTGGGCCGGCCACCCACCTCCTGTGAGTAGGTTTAAAGCCACCAACTTGTTGCTGAAATAACTTAAACCAAAACATGATTTCAAGTACAAATAAGGATAACATTCTGGTTGAAATGAAACCAGAATTCTTATGTTTACTTTTAGATAAATAAAGGCATTTAACTGCAGTTTCAAAAGCCCTCACTCCTATACTGCTCCATAAAACCTCCCAGGTTACACAGGCCTCATGGGTTTTCTCCTGAAGTCACCTGTCCTCTTCTCCCCTATTAGGGGAGTTGTCAAAGCTCCAAACACTTCTCTAACGTCTAAGGAAGTTGGTCTGGTGCCTGGCACATAGAAGTGCTCAACATCCTGCTGAGTTAAGGTCAGACAGGACCAGGCCCCTTCACATCCTGGTAGGTGTGGTGTCAGATGCAACGTCGGTAGGGCTGGTGTGATGCGAGGCGCTCTGCTCGGTGGGCTATCAAAAATGGTGCTGGGGGTGTCAGCTGTGGTGCTGGGGCGGTTTCAGATGCAGTTGTGTGGGATGCCCAGCACACTGTTTGGAGAGGTACTAGGTATGGAGTCAGGTATAATGCTAAGTGCTATGCGCGGTGGGGTATCAGGTGCGGTGGTGGCCGTGGCATCAGCTCTAAGGACGTGGAGCGTCCAGAGTCCTCATCTCAGATGAAGTGCTGACCTCAGTGAGGGTGGCAGTGTTAATCAGGGGACACGCGCGTCAGCGGTTCACTGAGGCAAGCGGACTTTACCCTGTTGATTGTCAGCAGATCGCAAGAGTCTTGGGGCCAAGTTCCTGACTGTGAAGGTCACAATAGAGACTTGTTCACAAAGGGTTTGGTTTTGGAGGGGTCGCAAACAGACTACCACGGGCCCTTTCCCCCACTTCAAAGGCCTCCAACGTGTGTCAGATATGTGGGCCAGCGCAAGGGTGTGACCTCACAGGGCCACACACACGTTGAGCCCACCAGAGGGGGCCTGCCTGCTGCCTGCCCACTCGTGGGGGCCTGGGAGCCCCAGTCTTGCCCCCTGCAGGCTGGGCGAGGGTGCAAGTCACTTCAGCTGTCTGTGCCTGATTCCTTGCCTATAAAAGTACGGAGCACGGACTACTTACGAGGACAGCCCTGTATTTGTGTAGCATTTTATACCCTTAAAAAAAGGACCTGCAGGTATACTCATATTTGTTCAAGAAACTGATGATCAAAGCTTAACCCTAGTGCTACTGATGCCTCTTCTCGCTGCTCAATCCTGTGACTTTGCATGCTGGACCGACCAGACTGCTTTCTCTTGTTCAAAGTCCCCTTCTGATGCAACTCCTGCTGCCACCCTGCCACCCCCTCCCTCGCTAAGGAACAATCCTCACCCTCCCGCATTAGGCGCCCTGGTACGGAACATGATGTCACCTAATAGCCACCACCACCCTGTGCTGGGCTCTCTGCCAAGGACCCTGACGTAAAACCGCCCCGGGCAGTGGGTTCGGGAGCTTCTGGCCACCTCTTGGATAGACCAAACCCCAGGCTCAAAGGCCACCACAACTGATAAATGAATGACTGCCAGGTCTGGACGTCAGACCCCAGCGCTGTCACAAACAACCGTTTCACTGTGTTCTGATGCTGACAATGCGTTTTAACTGCCACAAACATGAGATTCAGGGGAACAAGTGACCAGTGAAAACTCATGCATGGCCAAACAAGGGTTTGGCGGGTTCAGGCTAATTCAGTCAAATAAACGGACAGGCAGTGGCTGCAATACTTTGGCCACCTGACGCAGAGACCTGACTCACTGGAAAAGACCCCGACGCTGGGAAAGATTGAAGGCAGAAGAAGGGGACGACACAGGAGGAGATGTTGGATGGCATCACTGACTTGATGGACATGAGTTTAAGTAAGCTCTGGGAGTTGGTGATGGACAGGGAAGCCTGGCGTGCTGCAGTCCATGGGGTCACAGACTTGGGACACGAATGAGCGACTGAACTGAACTGAGTGGCTCCTGGAGCCACAGATGGTCACCCATGACTTGCTGGCCAACAGATACGGCTCAAGGATCCCAGTGCCCTGGAGAGTGTGGGCACCTCTCCAAGGCTGTCTCCCTAGTCACCCCACACAGGGCTCCTCCAGCTTAGAAAGTGTACATTAATTCCTAAGCACCCAGCTTTCTGTGCACACCAGCCCAGCTACTGTATGGAGCCGAATGACTCATGTCTCCACACTGGGCAGTGTCTACCACCCTCCTGGTGTGTGCCATCTGTGCTAACTGCTGGGCTCCGTGCCTCTTCTGAAAACACCACATATGACCGCCCTAACGTCCTGATGAGACGATGCCCAGGGTGAGGGGAAGAGGAGGCCTTTGGTGGACAGCCACAGGACCTTCACCAAAGGTTCGTGCTTCAGAGCTAAGCAGTCTTGAAAGCCATGCACAATGCTGGGCTTCAGACCCCTCCAACTAGGGCAGGGCCTTGTTCAAACCATCCCCAGCTGAGGACGGGCAGAGCCATGCCCTGACCCAGCTCACTGCCTACAACCATGTCTAGGAGGAACCAGGATCTGGGCCTGCCAGACCCATCACCACAGAACTATTTCTATAGTTAAAACCAGGGGCTCTGCTTGGGGATTCCTCAACCACAGAAGTCAAGTGAACTGTGCTTGATTAGAGCAATGCTTTGTTTTTAAAACCACAGTGTTGTACAGGCGAGAGAACACCTCCAGACAAGTTCTTCTGTATTCTCTCTGTATCCGTGTGTGGGTAAAATGTCAATAAACACACAGGATTAGCAAAGAAAAGCTGTCCTGGCTTAGCCCTAAGTGCTGATAGGGGAATGATGTTTCCTGAGTTTCTGACCCAGACTAAAGGTGGTGGCCCCATCATATCATTATAGAAAGCGCTGTGGTAAGCTGCCCAGTGGCCACATATCCTCCCAGGTCCACACAAAGTCCCGATGAAGTGGTAGTGAGGCTCCTTCACTGGAGGCGTGTCCCTGGGGACTGACCCGAGATTTGTTTTGACCACAGCCATGGGTGGCAATGGCAGTGTGTAAGTTCTGGGTGGGGCATCCAAGGCCAGCAGCCTCTCCTCCCCTCCCCTCTCCTCTCAGAGATATGCTGAGGCCTTGTGAGGCGGTCACTCTGGTCCCTGGATGTTGGCAGGGCCTGGCGAATAGCTAGCACCAAACGCCAGATGTGAGGAGGTCCTTTGTGGGGCTGCAGCCTAGTTGAACCACAGCTGCACGGGAGCTGGGAACCAGGAGAAAGACTTTGTTGGTGTTTTGAGTTGCTAGCTTTTAGGGTTATTTATTTCATGAACACTCACAGGAACCAGATTTTTATTGCAGGAAAATATTATATGCAGGACATCTGTGACCACTCTCATGAGCAGTCTTCCTTGGATTCCTCAGCAAGTGAGAGCCCACGCCCTCTGCCTGGCTGGCTGCAGCCAACAGTGCGTTCTGTCAACTCAGTGTCACAACTTCCAAGGGCAGCCATGTGGGACTACACGCACATCTGATCCCCCGTGCGCCTCGTGGGCACCCCACCTGGAGGACCCAGTCCAGCCAAGCCAAGCCTCGGGCCCAGAGAGAACTGTGTGTCTGTGAGTCATGACCACTTAACAGAGAAGGCCCTAAACTTACAACCTGCTGGCAGACAGCAGAACCCAGAGCCTGGCAGACCCTCAGTGGGGTCTGGCACAGATGGAACAGGAAGAGCTAGTGGCCTAGAGGCTCTGAGCTTATGCTGATCACCAACCACCACAGCTCCTTTCTGGGAAAAGCCCCAAAGGATCCCTCCCTTTGACAGTGTTTCCTTCCTTCCTTCCTCAGAAAGGAGGCGCCAGGAGAGTGGCTGGGGTGGAGCTCGCCACTCCCTTCTCAAGAGCAGTCCCAACCCCAAGGATGACGCTCGTTTTTGCTTCTGATGTTCTCCTTCCCCTTGCGGTCACTCTGGATCCCTCTGCAGTTATCACTGACATTTAAAAACCCACTATTTTTGCTTAGCATACAGTATGAAAGGGTAATCATTAAAAAGTCATGCTCCCAAAGATGCAGCATGCTTTTATTCCAAGTCTGCCCTCCTCTAGCCATAGGCTCAGCTTTGTCAGCGCCCGACACCCTCACCCTCTTCCAACTGCCAAGGGGTCCACGCCCCCACAGCACTTCACAAAATAAGCAAACACTCCTCTGCTTGACCCCTGGGGCCTCTCAACGCACGTCGCAGCTCAAACTTTTGGTTTTCAGGTGCTGCCTTTGGCTCCAGGCACCGAGCCCCGCAGGACCCTCTCCAGTGCTCACTGAGTGCCCCCCAACCCTCTGTCCCTCTGCAGTGCTTTTCCTGGGCACAAGCACACTGTCCCTGGTCAGGCCCGTTCCTTACCCTTCAAAGTTCAGTATGACTGGCGCTTCCCTTCAGAAGCTGGTGGGGTTCTGTGCTCTAACTGTGCTTTGCTTATAGAATTTTTACAGGCCTGTGAGCTAGAGGGCCCTGAATGCTCACACCTCCTGACAGCAACTCAGTCCTCCAAAAAACACTGTCACGAGCTGCAAACTGCCACACACGTAAAGCGAAGGCGCTGCTTCATGACCCCTACACTTTTCAAAGGTGCAAATTTTATTTCTCTGATCGCATAAACACAAGTCCTTTAAGAGTAAAACACCGTACTGGAGTTAGGGAAGATATTCTTAGCGGTTTAGTTGATTTAACACAAAAAGTCACCAAGGTCGAGATTCCTCCTGATGTAGGAAGCTCAGTATGAAGAAACTTCAAAATGCAATTGAACAGCCTTGCTCACTGACAGCCCATTAAGCATACCACGTGCGTGTTTTTCTCCAAGGCCAGCAGAGAACTAGGGCGCACCATGGCTGTTTTTAAAGTGCAGCCAAGGCAGTTTCAAGTGGCAGGATGAAAAGGAATGGTGTCACCGCACGCTGGGGACGACACATATCTGTTTCTGCTTTGCTTGTCTGGTTCAATTACAGAAAATTACAGGATTGTGTTTCATAAGCAGGGAAGAAAGAAGGAGAACAGCGTGGGCCTGAAGGGCAGCGTGGCCAAGCTCTAAGAGGTGGGACCAAGAGTCTGGAATTCGCACCTCAAGTCCCTACAGAGGTCCTGTTGTGACCATGCGAGACAAGCTGTTATTACACTTGGTGGCAGGGTGGCAAAAGGCAGGAGAGGAAATGGACTCAGTTAGCAGAGGAGGAAGACAGGCTTTCAGGAAGTGGGCAGAGGTCACTCAGAAGGCCAGGCAGGGGAAGCAAGCTCTAACGGACAAAGGACAACGTGCCAGCCCAGTCAGAAGGGGCAGGGAGGGCACCACAGGGAGGAGAAGGCACAGGGCCTGAGCCTGGGTCCTCCCAGGCAGGGCTGATACCACACGATGCCTGTAGGTGGGGTCCTCTGAGGGTTCAGCAGCTCTCAATTACCTGTTTGTCTAAAACACTAACAAGGACAATATGGCTTTGACTTTGTATTTTAGATGTAATTAAAAATAAGACGTCACAATCTGACTTATCCCCAATATGGCCAAGGCCTTAATGAGTGGGGGTTTTGCATGCTGACAGACCAAGCCTGGCTGAAGGTTCCTAAAAGGGTCGTGTAGTTAGATTCAATTGACAACGTGTTTAATACTAAAGTGCAGAGGCTGGACTGGAGAAAACAATGGGGAAGAGATGGCTGTCCAGGAAAGGACCACACCAAAGGATAGGAAGACAAGAGTACAAAGGCAGATCCAGGGCTGATCAGGTAACTGGGCGCAGAGGTGCAGGGAGTGCCTGGGCGCTTTGCACCCCTGAACTGCTCGATTACTACAAACATAACTTTCATAATTAGACATCTAGAAACAAAAGTCTTCTTTAAAAAGAGGGATATGACAAAACTATAAAGTAAATTATTAAGTCAAAAATGAAATACAGACTGAGAATCAGACTACAGTATTACAGAATTACCTCGCTAGTTTTGTTAGGTATGGTTAAGAAACCATTCCCTTGTTAGAGTCACTTATGTACATTTATGACAGAAATAATAATGGTTTGAGATTTGCCTTAATAAACACAAGTGGGAAGTATTGTCACTTAGGTACATTTATGACAGAAATAATAATGGTTTGAGATTTGCCTTAATAAACACAAGTGGGAAGTATTTTACAAAACAAACCAACAGAGAAATAAGCAGGGAAGGAGATTTTTAAGGTCTGGCAAACTGTAGAGAGCTGCTGAAGCTGGGCACTGGGTCTCCTTGTGGAGGTTCATCTTACACTCCTGTCAACTGGGGGGAAAGCACAATGTTAGAGTTGTGAGTTACATTTTATTTGGAGCAAAATGAGGACTATAGCCAGGGAGGCAGCATTTCATATAGCTCTGAGGAACTGCTCCAAGGAGGCTGGGGGGTGGTCAGGATATTTGTAATTTTGGTGAAGGGAGAGTATATGCAACCAAGCACTTATTCTTTGCAGAAGGCTGATCTAATCTTGTGAAGGTTACTGCTAGTCACAAGGAGTAGACGTCACTATGAAGGAATTAGTGCTTTTCTAGATATGAGGAGATCAAAGAACTGGGTTCATAAAATCTTCCCTGGAAAATAATCTAACTACCTGAAGACCTGTCCTGCCAGTTTTTTCCAGAGCCCAGAGCGCCTGCTTTCTGACCTCCTCCTTGAACTCCTTT
This sequence comes from Tragelaphus eurycerus, assembly GCA_935064755.1. NCBI lineage: Eukaryota > Metazoa > Chordata > Mammalia > Artiodactyla > Bovidae > Tragelaphus > Tragelaphus eurycerus. Next base: position 18,930,452 of record CAKXYN010000002.1, on the reverse strand, counting down.
CAAGCGGTGTTGAAGGTTAGCAGCTGCAGAGGCTCATAATTTGATCTTTGGAAAGGTAGACAGCAAGTGCGAACTTGCAGTTGACACTCCTACTACATGTTTGAAAAGGTCATAAAAAGTTTAAGAAATAACAGGAGAGCAGAGAGGCAGAGATGCTAAATGTGTTCTGTTTCTGCTGAAAAAAGTCCAGTCCTAGCAGCTCCCCATGAGCCCTCTGCAAATGGAGGGAAGAGCACAGCAACTGAACCAGCTCTCAGGCAGGGAGTCTGATATCCTCTATCTGACGCAGAAATGAGAGATCAGAAAGATGATCAACCCAAATCTTAAAAGCTAATTTTCTTTATATCTCCCTATTTTTTTCTAACACAGACCAAAATAAAATATTTTTAACAAAGTCAACAATTTCCAAGATCTTCTGTGTGTCATAGATGCCTCTGAAAATCTGAGCAAAGCTCTGGAACGTCTCCGTCAAAAAGTAAGCACACATCAGTTACTGGGCCTAATTCAATGTGGAGAGGTGATCAAGTCCACTTTGCTGGAAAGCCCAAGAAGGGGCACTGCTGCTGTGAATGTCCACTAATTTACACCATCCTGCCCCTCTCCCTCTAGGATATGCTGAGCCCCCTGGAGAACCTGACAACAGAAATCAGCAGATGAAATCTGGCCCTAAGATGCAACCTGCACGTATTCTCTTATTAAACTACAAAGTCCTTTTTGAAGATCCTTTCCCTACACCACTGCAGAGTCTCAAAGAGGTGCTTGCTCCGACCTGTGGAGCCCGAGAAACCGACGCTTGCTCTAGACCCTTCCTCAGAAGGCTGCCTCAGTTTTGTCAGTAGTCCTCTCACTGTGCTGTCCTCATTCTCAGGACAGATGGACTCCGTGACCATTCCACCCAGCCTGAGAGCCCCCAAGTGCTTCTCAGTCATCACATGCTACCTTTCTTGATGCTATGTGATAAAAACACTTTTCAAGAATTGGTAGAGGGGGGAAAAAAAAAAGAATTAGTGCAGCAAAGAGCATTTTTAGGGTGGTGAAAATACTCTGCATAATATATTGTAATGGTGATACATGTCATTATGTATTTGTTCAAAACCACAAATGCACACCACCAAGAGGGAACCCTAGTGTAGACTATGGGCTTTTGGTGATGATGACATGTCAGTGCAGGTTCATCAATTATATCAAATGTAAGTCTGGTGGGGAATGTTGATGGTGTCGGAGGTTCCATGTATAGGGGCAAGGAGTGAGTATATGGCAAATCTCTGTACCTACCCCTCAATTTTGCTGTAAACCTAAAACTCCTCTAAAGAGCAAATCTTAAAAAAAAACTTTTAAGCAATAATAACAGTAATGATATTAACACAAATACTAATAATGGTGACAGTCACTGTGATGGTTTCAGCTCCACTTTTCAGAGCTCTACACCGAAGAGTGGTGTGCTTCTTCACTGCAACCCATTCCCGTGACGCAGGGCATCCATACATGGACACCCCCAAGCCTAGATCCGTACTGTCTCCTAAGAGCTCATTCCAGTGCTATTCCCCGCTAAACTAAATAGAACTTAAGAAAACTTGTTTGGTTCTACAAAGAGGTTATATCTGAGAAAAGGAAGGTGAGGGACAGCTTGGACATGAGACGAAAGTCTGATTCTAAAACCTCTGGGGTAAGTTTATTTGAAAGAGAACCTTGTAGCAACTGTCCTCAGAAATTGCTAATATCTGACATCACTGGCAGGGCCAGTTTTATAGGGCACTTCTTTCTGGTTAGTCCACTTGTCTACCATCTTGTGAGACACACCCCAGATCTCCTCCCATAAGAAACCAGATTTAACCTTGCTCATGGAGAAATGCAGTTTCCAGGTTGCCATGAAAACAGGGAAGGGAAAGACCTGGCTAGATGTCCTCCTTTGCCAGGCAAGGAGGTTCAGACCAAGAGGTGGCATTCCTGATAAAACAGGGCTGGGGGCTCCTATAGTCACACAAACATATCCAATCCTAAATGTCACTAACACTTCAGGGTAAAGGGTAAAGATTATACTCGAAGGCCTGACAGAAGCAGGTTGCTTTCTGAAGATAAGTCCCTACAATTCACAAGGAAGGAAGATGATCACACAGAGATGGCAGCCAGCCTCTGACGGGCACTTCCTCTGTGTAGACCCTGAGCACCTCGCATATACTGTCTCCTCCGATCTTCCCACACCCTGCAAATGGGCCACAAGGAGCTAAGCAGCTTGGGGACTCATCCTCCAGCACCTGCACTGGGCCAGCTGCCTGACCCGAAAGCCAAGAAACAGTTATCAAAACTCATAAATATCACTGGCCAAAATGCTCTGAAGAAGTTCTGCCACCAAGCATGCTCTGTATCAAGTAAACACATGAAGGGAGAGGTTCTAAGGCACAGCCTCATACGTCAACACAGAGAAATTAGAAGGAAGCCTTCACAGAATTTACTTTTAAATACAGGAGAGGGACATAAACATGCTGATCTAAAATGTCATTTGTAGAGAAATCTCATGAGATGGTTTTCAGGTGTTCCGAGGACAGTGGGATGGACGAGCTTCCTGAAGGTCCTTCCTTCCGTGCGCTTCCGCCATCCTGCAGAAGCCTTGGTGACGTCCTGGGAGTGGTGCAAGTGCTTTGTCATCTCCGTGGGGGTTTAACATGTTGGCTGTTCCAGGGAGCAAGGCCTTGAGCGTGCCGCACATGGAGAGAGAGAAATGCCCCTCCAGAGAAGGTGGTTCCTGTTGGGCCTGGGCTGACGGTCAAGTTGGGTTGATGCAAAGAACTTGAGTCGGTGGGGCTTCTAGCCGCCTGCCTAACTTCCTTCTTGAGGCTCCTTAGAACACATGCACTTACCTGGACGGCCAGCCACCACCGGCCAAGACTCCAAACACGAAGACACCTGCTCCTTTGAGCCTTACCTTGTGTACACTTTTGGGGTTTTCCAACCAAGCATAGTACATTTCCTCCACATAGTTCGAACTAGTCCCGCTGAGGAAAGGCTCTGCAGCAACGGGGGCAGTATAGCATCGTATCTGCCCAAACGTCCTAGCTGCTGCTGGTCTGTTTTGTGAAAATGTCTTCACAGTCTGGGAAGCCGTTAATGGCCTCAACTTAGCAGCACAAGTCCTTAAGTGAAACATTCTTGTCCTGAAGTCTCTCACGACTGTCTGCACCAAAAAAAAGAAAGAGAAGTTAGAAAGTTCATTTTAGCAGACAAGGCTACTGAGGGGAAAACCTCTCAGACTCTTGCTGGAGGAGAAAGAGTCTGTAAATGCACGTGTGGCTGCATGTTCTGCTTGAGAGAGCATGGCAGAGCATGAGGTAGTCAAGTGGACCAACCTTCTACATACAGGGCCTGCACTCAATATGGGGAGGGAAGAGCACAGCTGCAGAGGTCATGGTCTTCACTTGCAAGTTTTGATCTAGTTTGAGGGCTATGATATATCATGACAGGGGCACTTCCCTGATGGCTCAGCAGTAAAGAACCCTCCTGCAATGTAGGAGATGCAGGTTCGATCTCAGAGTCAGGAAAATCCCTTGGAGTAGGAAATGGCAACCCACTCTAGTATTTTTGCATGGGAAATCCCATGGACAAAGGAGACTGGTAGATCCCTACAGTCCATGGGGATCGCAAAGAATTAAGACATGACTGAGCACATGTAAGTTTATATGTTGTGTAAAACAACTATAGGAAAAGGCAACAGGGATGAATTAAGGATTAGATTAGTATTAACTGCAAAAGGAGAAATACTTTCTAATCTATCCGGAGATTACCGAGCCCTGATAGACTCTTGGTATTTTGGAGAACACAGAGACACTGGGAAAATATTTTGCTCACCCTCAAATAATTTATCTTTGAGCAGAAGAAAAAATATATTAAAAATAATTACAGCAAAAGCACTGAGCACCTGAGAGGCACAGAAAATACCAACAAAACTCCCTGGGAGAACCCACTTCTCCTAAGTGCTTCTTTCCAGCAGCCAGGAAAGTTTGGGTTAGGGCACAGGCAATAGGGAGGACTTCACTCTGAAGAGGAGGGGAAGACAGGGATTCTACATATAAGAATCAGTAGGAAGAAAGATCAGACAGATGGAAAAGTTTGAAGAACACCGGGGAGGAGCAATAACTGTCTTGGCCGGCTGGAGGAATGGACTAGCTGGACGACCACGTTTCCTAAAACTGGAGCCAGGAGAGGGCCAACAAGGGAGGCAGGGGGCTCTGCCAGACAACGGCATGGACAGCAGTGACCACAGAAGAGTCTACCTGCCTCACACTACTCTACAGTCAGTAGCTTGACCTGTTAGGACTCTTCCGAACCCACCAACTCCCTCGAGGCAGGCTCTTCTGCTTTATAGATCACCTTTCTGAGTTTGTTTACATTTTCCCCAAGGTTGAATGGATCTTGAGTTTGATGGTTGTAATTTTACTAAATCTAATATATAACTCTAACTACACTATCCATTTTACAAAAGCAGCTGATGCACCCACTAGACCATGAAAGAGTTTAGACTCTCTGGGTTGGGAAGATCCCCTGGAGGAGGGCACGGAACCCACTCCAGTATTCTTCCTGGAGAATCCCCATGGGCAGAGGAGCCTGGCGGGGCTACAGTCCATAGGGGCGCACAGATTTGGACACGAATGAAGTGACTAAGCAGCTGCAGTGGAGGGTCTTGAACCACTTCCAATCATGTGTAAGCATTCAGATGCCTCTGGAAGGGGACAAGGACACTGTGCTGCTTCTCTTCCCATAAAAATCCCAGCTGCCCAGTGGTCTCTTCCAGTCATAGCAAAAGAGGCTGGGGAAGGGGAGGGGAGCCGTTGGGCAGAAGTGAGGCTTGCCATAGCCCTCTGCCCTGGGAAGTGGTGACTGATGGTCTAACAAACAGTTAGCTTTAAAGCAAGTGCCCTGGCTGTAAAGTGGGAATCACACCCCACCTCCACTCCTGCCTGAAGGAAATCCAAGCTCTGAGACAGGCTGAGAATTAGCCAGAAATAAATGTTACATAAACTATCCTCTACACCGTTTGTAAGAACCCCTTCTCTTGACACAAATATGATCAGGAAATGCATAAAGGACACTGGCCTGTTTGGCTGCTTGAAAAAGACAGGTCAGCAAAAGTAGAATTTAAAAGCTAAACAACAAACAAAAACTTGCCCCTTAAAAATTAATGCAATCTTTAGGATGCTATCTTAACTCTTTTTAAAAAAAACCTTAAGTAATTTCAGTAGTTCTTCCTACTGCCAACTCTATTCCAATTTTCTCAGCTATTAAGTTTAAGGCTGACAAAAAGCTATCAAAGACACTGATGGCAAAAATACTATTACCGTTGCTTTCCACATTAATTAAAAAAAAAAAAAAAAACTCAGGCCAACACTCATCTTTTTCCTCCAATGTCATTATTATCTGCTGCTGCTGCTAAGTTGCTTCAGTCATGTCCGACTCTGTGCGATCCCACAGATGGAAGTCAATCAGGCTCCCCCATCCCTGGGATTCTCCAGGCAAGAGTACTGGAGTGGGTTGTCATTTCCTTCTCCAATCATTATTATCTAGGCAGCTTGAAATACTCTTGAGTTGGAGTAGTCTCCTAGAACACAGCAGTATCATCACCTCCATTAACAGTCATTATTCAGTTGCTGCAATACCCAATTAACAGGCATCACACTGACAAGTACAAAACTGTTCATTTCATCTCTTCTTCCTAAAGCAGTCCTTCCAATATGATACAGTAAACAAACCACGTAACCGAGTTATCTACAGTCATAAAATCTGACAAACAGCACAGCGCTGCCCAGCATAATTACTAACAATCTTCAAACTTCCCTTAAGATGACTCATATGAGTCACAGGAAAACTTTGCCTTCAGCAGACAGCTCAACATCCCCCTGCCTCCACCTCAGGATGACCAGAACAGCTGTTCCCTATTCACAATCTGAGAGACCCACAGAGCAGACATCAGGTATACATTTCAGATTCTGGAAGGTTCAGATTCCATCCTTCCAATTCCAGAGTCAACATTAAGAATAGCGCATTTCTGGTAGGAATGCTGAACTGTTCAAACACTTTCATGAAAGCTTTGGGTTGTTAAAAAGCCCAAGTGTTCTGACTTGTGGTTGAGAACAATATTTCTACTTGATAGGGGTGCCAAATATTCTTAGTGGGGAAAGAACAGTCTTTTCAACAGATGGTGCCAGGGCAAGTGGAGATCCTGATGTGAAAAAATGATTTTGGACCCCTGTTTTACACCGTACACAAAATTAACTCAAAATGGATCAAAGACCTACACGCAAGAGCTCACACTGTAAGACTCTTAAAAGGTTTCTAACTTCCAAAATGGAGCAAATCTTCAGAACCTTGAGTCAAACAATGTGTCTTAGGACACCACAAGTACAAACAACAACAAATTGGACTTCATCAAAATAAAAACCTGCAGTGCTTCAAAGTGAAAGTCGCTCAGTCGTGTACAATTCTTTGTGACCCCATGGACTACACAGTCCATGGAATTCTCCAGGCCAAAATAGTGAAGTGGGTAGCCTTTTCCTTCTCCAGGGATATTCCCAACCCAGGGATCGAACACAGGTCTCCCGCATTGCAGGCGGATTCTCTACCAGCTGACCAGAAGGGAAGTGCTTAGTGCTTCAAAGGACACCATCAAAAAAGGCAGTCTAAAAAGGAATATATGCAAATTATACAGCTAATAAGGCACATGCATGCAGAATATCAAGAACTCATGACTCAAAAATGTAAATATAACTCTATAATGAAAAGTAACCCAATCAAAAAATCTGCCAAAGGATACAAATAGACATTTTTCAAAAGAAGACACACAAACGATCAGTAAGAATGTTAAAACATATCCAACATCATTAGTCATAAGGCAAAAAGATTTGCAAATCAAAATCACAACAAGATAGGACTTCAGGCCCACTAGACTGGATTTAATCAATACAAGCAAGTGTTGGAGAGAACAGGAAGAATTAGAACCCTCATACAATCGGGTGGGAGTATAAACTGGTGCAGCCACTTTGGAAAACGGTTTCTCAAAAAGTTAAACATAGAATTACCATGTGGCTCAGCAACTCCACTCCTAGGTATACAACCAAGAAATACAAAAACGTATGTCCACACAAGCCCTTGTACACAGATGTTCACTGCAGCATTATCCATACTAGCCAAAAAGCGGAAAAACTCAGAACGTGAAGAGCCATACTATGTAATAGAACTAAGCAATAAAAAGGGATGAAATACCAGTACATCCTGCAACACAGATGACCTTTGAATATATTAAGTGAAAACAGTCATTCACACACAAAAAACACAATATTGTATGACTTCATGTATATGAAATGTTCAGAACAAGCAAATCGATACAGACATAAAGCCCAGGGTTGGGGGCAGTAAGGATCAGACAGGACTACTAATGGGTATGGGCTTTCTGCATTGACAGGTGGATTTTTTACCACTGAGCCACCAGGAAAGCCCAGGTATGGGTTTTTTGGGGGAAGAGGGAGATGAAAATATTCTAAAACTAGATTATGCTGATGGCTTCACGACCTTATGGTATACTGTAAGACATTAAACTGTACAGTTTAAATGGGTGAATTATATGGTATATGAATTATACCTCAATAAAGTTTTTTTGTTTTAATCTTTGTCAACAAATATGCCCAACCCTAAACTTCATTGATTCTTTTTTTGGCTACACAGAACGGCATGTGAGATCCTAGTTCCCCGACTAGGGATTGAACCAGTGCCCCTCTCCACCTCCACGCAATAGACGTGTGGAGCCCCAACTGCTGGACCACCAGGGAAACCCCTCAATAAAGTTGTTTTTTAAAAAGTCTAAGAAGAAACATGAATCTGTCAATATCAATAAAGTACACAAAGTGACACTCTTTGTAACCATTAATTTTAAGACACAAGTATATAAATCTATACATTTGAGAAAAATAACATTTAAAAAAAAGCAAAAACTAAAGCAAAATTTGTTTTTAAGGGTTAAGTGCTCTGCCCTTAGGAAAATAAAACAGAACTTTATCTGCGCCTAAACATTCCCCAGTTAGGCAGCATACACTTTACCCAAGGTCACCTCCCCATTCACAGGATGGGGAGATAAACTGACTCCTGACGTCTATGACCGTCATGCTGGTTAGGCAGAGGAGTAATCAGAGGTAAAAACAGCTTGGACAGTTTCTCAGGACATAAGTCTTTGAGGGAAAAGCATATGCATAGTTAAATGGTTGTTACCACTGTATGTTGCCTGAGAACCATTTTAAAAGAAAAACTTACCTCGAAAGGTGCTTTTTTTAGGGGGCGTTTCAGACTCAAGATTCTCATAACAAGTCAAGAAAACAATGCTTGCTACATACCCACAGCTGTTACTCCAATATTCTAGCTTTAGCAGTGATACAAAGACATTAGGTACAGAGAGAGCACAAATACCAATTCTCTTTTACTGGCTGAGAATCTAAGGAGAATTCAACGTCTTTCACCCTGATGCCTCATCAAACATAAACTGAGAGGAGGCAGTGCTGCTGCTGCTGCTGCTAAGTCGCTTCAGTCGTGTCCGACTCTGTGCGACCCCATAGACGGAAGCACACCAGGCTCCCCTGTCCCTGGGATTCTCCAGGCAAGAACACTGGAGTGGGTTGCCATTTCCTTCTCCAATGCATGAAAGTGAAAAGTCAAAGTGAAGTCGCTCAGTCGTTTCAGACTCTTAGCGACCCCACGGACTGGAGCCTACCAGGCTCCTCCGTCCATGGGATTTTCCAGGCAAAAGTACTGGGGTGGGGTGCCATTGCCTTCCCCGGAGGCAGTGCAGGTCCCTCTTAAACTGCAAAGGCATTCTGCCATCTCTAGATGAAAGTGGTGCTGAGCCTGCAGGGCAAACAAAGCAGAATGACCCTCGCTATGTGAGCCTTAAATGTGCCACCTGATATACGGTCAGTTTCCTCTGCCATAAAGTGAAGGGAACAATCAGTCCTGCTTTCTCAATGTCTTTGGTAACAATGAAAGAATTTTACACACTTTAAAAATACTTTTATGACTAAAGGACAATTTACCAGAAAAACAAAAAACCAACCAACCAGCCAAATAAACAAACAAAAAAACAAGAAAAGCAACCCCACAGCTAATGCTATCTCTTAAAAAAGCTGAAGTTTCCAAGGTAAACCTAAATAGAAATAAACTTGGAGTGGGTAACTGACCAGACTGTTAGGAAGAACTTCTACCTCTGAACCAGAAACCCTAAACAAGCTTCAGTGCACAGGCCTGAAGACTGAGCTGTCCTTCCCCAGACTGACAGTGTTAGCAGAAGTGCCCTGACTGTGGTGATGCATGGTACAGGTAAGCTGGCATCTTTTAAAGGTGTTGGTTAAAGTACAAATTATTAAAATTTTATGAAAAGAAAGGGCAGTTGTCAATATTTATTAAAAACTTAAAAAGTATATACAGAACTTCTGTTTCCCACTACATGCAGCTAAAAATAAGAGATGTTTGATTAAAAACAAAAAATCACGATTCTGAAAGGTGGAGAGGAGACAGACTGGGAAGGGACCTTGGGGCCCAGAAGACTCAGAACTGAGTTCTCCTTTTCTTTTTGCCTCATATATTCCAAGCTAGGTGCTGAAGAAGTTGGCAACCCAGAAATACCAACTACTGTAGACTCAAAAAAAGCTGCAACGTAAGTCTGCCCTCTCAGGCCAGTGGACTGAGAAGGGGGCAGTCTAGCAGGATAGGATATTTTTAGACAATAACCACTGTACTGCAACCAACCCCACAGAAAACACGGTGGCCCGCTCCCACTCCACCTGGTAATATCAGAGGAGATCAGCGACTTTCATCCCCACCAGTGACAATGACCCCCTCCCCCCAACAACATTAGTAGAGGCCAGGAAGGAGCCTGGATTTTACTGCCCAGCAGCACAAGGCAGGGTGGAATCTCCTTTCCCAGGCAGGGTGGAATCACAAAGGTCTAACTGAGAAATTACACCCACACAGCAGTGACAAGAAATCCCTACCCACAGATACCAAGGAGGCCAGGTGAGGAGCCTCCACCTCCACCCAGTAATAACCAGGTAGCACCTCCTATCCCCCAAGCAGTGTCAGAAGCCTTTTCTGTTATGCTCACCAACACTAAGATGACACACATTAGAATCATGTGGCAAAGTTGTAGAAGAGCCAGCATCAATATGCTTCCACAAGCAACTATGAACATGCTTGAAACAAATGAAAATGGCCTCAGTAAAGAAAGAGAAGATATAGAGATGAACCAAATGGAAACTTCAGAACTGAAAGTTACAATAACTAGCATAAAAAAACTGATAAATAAGTTAAACTAAAGAGAGAAGAAACAATGAACATGAACAAACATGAACAAAAGGAATTTCCCATGAAATAGACTGGGGGAAAAAACCAGGGCCTCAGGGACATGTGGGACTATAATAAAAGACCTAATGCTGCATATAAATGTCATCAGAATCTCAGGAGGAGCAGAAAGGGGAAGGGGCTGAAAATGTATTCAAAAAAATATGGCTGAAAACTTTTCAAATTTAGCAGAAGACATAAATTTACAGATTCAAGAACCTGAGAGAACCCCAAACAAAATAAACCCAAAGAAATACATTCCACGATACATCCTAAGCTTTTGAAAACTACAAACAACTGAAACAGTATATTTCTCACCAGAAACTATGGAGGCCAAGAGAAAGTGGCACAACACTTTTCAAGTGCTGAAAGAAAATAACTGTTAATCCAGAGCCCTATAGCCAGCAAAAACATCCTTCAAGAAAAAGGGGGGAAATAAAGATCTTAGATGAGGAAAAACTAAAAAATTTACGGACAGAAGATTTATCTTAAATGAATGGCTAAATGAAATCCTGTAAACAGAAAGTAAATGATAAAAGGGAAACTTGTGATATCATGAAGAAAGAAAGAACAAAAACAAAATATAGGTAAATATAATTTCCTTTCCTCTGTTGCTGCTGCTGCTAAGTCACTTCAGTCATGTCCAACTCTGCGATCCCATAGACGGCAGCCCACCAGGCTCCCCCGTTCCTGGGATTCTCCAGGCAAGAACACTGGAGTGGGTTTCCTTTCCTCTAGAATCCTGTAAATGATGTGTGATGGATGAAGCAAAAATTACAACACATCTGATGTGGTTCTAATGCTGTGTCTGTAGAGGAATTATTTAAGACAATTTTAAGTGGAGTAGGATACAGTGATGTACACAGAGATACGGTTTCCATATTTCACTCAAAATGATAAAATGATGACACTAGTAGACTGTGATAAATTATGTACATACAATGCAATACCTAAAAATCCACTATAAAAGCTACACAGCTACACTGAAAAACACTACATATAATTAAAAGTGAAATTTAAAAATGTGCTCAAGTTAAAAAAAAAAAGAAAAATGTGTTCAAGTAACCCACAAGGGGGCAAGAAAAAGAAAGCAGAGGAACAAAAAGAAAATAAAGAATAAAATAGCAGACATAACTCCTAACATATCAATTACTACACTAAATGTAAATGATCTAAATACAACCAGTTAGAGATAGGCAGAATGGATAAAACAACAGGATCTGATAATATAAGAAATTTCAAATATAACAATACAGGAAGGTTGGAAGTGAAAGGATTAAAAATTATGTATCATACAAATGTTTATTTTATCATCTAATAATAATACTATTATCAGACAAAATAGACATCAGAGCAAAGAAAATTACCAGAGATACTAATGACAAAAGATTAATCTACCAAGAAAATATAGCAATCTTAAATCTATGTTGTACCAAACAACATAACTGCAAAATACGTGAATCAAACTAATAAAAGTGAGTGGAGAAAAAAACAAATTTAAATTATAGTTGGAAACTTCAACTCCTCTTTCAACAAGAGACAGAAAAGCTAGATATGAGGTCAGCAAGGAAACCAAGAAACTCAAAAGTACAAACTACTACAACTTATCCAGTTTGAAATAGCTATTCAAGAAATTTCATGTGTAATTTAAAAGCTCCTGAGAAAACAGACTCCAGGAAATTTCCTGGCATTCCAGAGGTTAGGACTCTTTACTTCCACTGCTGGGGGCATGGGTTTAATCCCTGGTTGGAAACTTAGATCCACATGTGGCAATGCCAAAAACAAAACAAATAAAAAACAATGCAATCTACCATACTGACAGGCTTGCAAAGAAAAACTGCATGCTCATATCAATAGATGCAGATAAGGCATCTAAATAAATGCAGATAAGGCAGATAAAAACTCTCAGAAAACTAGGAATAAAAGGGAACTTTAACTTGATAGTAAGCCTCCACAAAAGCCTACAGCTAATACATACTACTTAATGGTCAAAGAGTGACTGCATCTTTTTAAAACTGGGAGCAATGCAAGGATGTCTACTTTCACCCCTACTATTCAACATACTACTGAGAACTGTAACCAGTGCAATAGCCAAACAAAGGAACTAAAAGACATACAGTTCACAAAGTAAGAAATAAAACTACTACTATTTGCAGATCACATAATCGATTATCTATGTACAAAACTTTAAGGAACCTACAAAAACATTTATAGAATAAGTGAATTTGCAGGGTCATAGGATACAAGATAAATATATAAAAACCAACTGTATCTCTATAAACTATCAAAGGATACATGAAAAAGAATTTTTAAAAAGGAAACAGTATAAGTCTAACAAAACATGTACAAGGCGTGTATGCTAAAAACTACAAAATACCAATGAACAAAATTAAAAAACCTAAATAAATGAGAGACATAACCTTGTTCATGGACTGGAAGATTATCTCCAAATTGTTACACAACTCTAGCCCAATTCCTATCAAAATCTCAGTAAGAATTTCTGTAGATAGAGGTAAGATTACTCTAAATTTATAGGCAAAGGAATTAGATTAGCTGAAACAATAGTAGTGGGAAGAACCAATTTACTTATTTCAAAATTTATTATGTAGCTTCAATAATCATATTATATGGTACTGATGGTGAGACAGACAAAAAGACTGATGAAACACAACAGAGAACTCTAAAACAGACCTGCACAAGCACAACCAAGTGATATCTGGCAAAAATGTAAAAGCAATTCAATGGAGGAAGAACAGTCTTCTCAACAAATGCTGCTAGTTGGATATCTATAGTGGAAGGAAAAAGAAAAAAAAGAGAGAAAGAATAAACGGAAAAGAAAAGAAAGAAATCACTCAAGCTAGAATTCACATCTTATATAGAAATCAACTTGAAGTGGATTATAAATTTAAATGTACAACACAAAACTATAAAACTTATAGAGAAATACATAAGAGAAATGAGAGCGAGGTGGTCTTTAACTTGCTACTAAAAGCACAACCCAGAAAAGACAAAGTTCATAAACAGGACTTGACCAAAATTAAAAAGTTTTTGCTCTCCAAAAGATCCCATTAAGAAGATGAAGTCAAGCTACAGACAGGAGAAAATATCTGCAAACCACATATCCAACAAAGGACTAGAATGCTTGAGAAATTCTCAAAATGAAACATTAAAAACTGCAAGTGATCCAATTACAAAATGGGCAAAATATATGAATAGGTATTTCACTGAAGAGGCAAATAAACACATTCAGTATTACTAGCCATCAGGGAAATGCAAATTAAAACCACAATCACCACGCATCTATTAGAATGGCTAAAATTTTTTTAATGGTATTAAATGCTACCAAGAATATGGAGTAAATGGGTCACAAACACATTATTGGTGGGAATGTAAAAGAAAAGTCTGTAATAGAATGTAACAGAAAAGTCTGTCTACTTTAGAAAAAACTAAACATGAAACCACCCTATGACCTAGTGATTACACTCCTGGGAATTTTTCTCAGAGAAATGAAAACTTCTGTTCACATAAAAACCTGTATATATACCCTGTATAAGAGTGCTATGTGGGATTGTTCAACACAAACATAATAATGTACTTTTGTGAATGAGAGTTGGCATGTCAAATGCATCCTCTAGAAAAATAACTGGTGTAATATTAAGACTTGTTTTCTAAAGTTGATACTGTCGGTTATTTTTGTGAACAGCCTGATGTTTGGGACCTTTTTTTTTTTCCTCAAAATAAAAAGTCCTTATTAGACTAGGAATTTGAAGGAAAAAGAAACCCCCAAAACCTGTATATAAATGTTTATAACAGCTTAACAGTCAAAGAATGGAAACCACCCAGATGTCCTTCAATGACTGGAGACTTGAATCAACTGTGGTACACCAATAGCCTGGTACATCAATAGCATCAAAAGCATAAAAATGAACATAACTATTTATATAGGCAACCACCTGCATGCATTTTCAGAGAATCACGCTTAGCGAAAAAAGCCAACCCTAAAAGGTTATATACTGTATGATTCTCCTTATGTAACATTCCTGACATGTCAAAATTATAGAAATGGAAAACAGATTAGTGGTTGCCTGGAGCTGAGGAACTGCAGGCAGGATGGAAGTGGGTACAGCCATAACAAGGTAACAGGAGGGACACTTGGCATGATGGAAAGGTTCTCTATCTTGAGTGTTAATCAATGTCAATACCTGGTTGTGATATAGTTCTTAAGTTTTTGTAAAAATGTTATTTGAGAAAATGAGTAAAGGGACACTGGGATCTCTCTGCACTATTTGTTGTAATTGCATATAATTTGCATGTACAATTTCTCAAAATTACAAAATTCTAGAATAAATTTCTCAGTAATTGTACAATTATTCCAAAGTAAACCTATCTAAAAACTTTAAAGAAGATGGTACAGTACTTTCTCAAATGGGGCAGTAAGGAGTAAGACTAATGAAAAGCAGATCTGATATATATAGATATATATGCAAGATACACATATAGCATGGTAAATATTGCACTTTTAATAAGCTGTGTGTTCAAATTTAAATGAAATCAACAGAAATTAATGTATTTCTGAAATTAAAAGTCTTTAAAAGTAACTAAATTTTTGTGATGGCTGCATACTATGAATACACTACAAACTAGTGAATTGTATACTTGAAAGAATGAACAGTATGGTACATGAATTATATCTCAATAAAGCTGTTTAAGGAAAAAAAAAGTACTTGAAATGTGGAAAATGCTCTTCAAAATTTTATCAGGATACTCTAATACTTCAACTTTCTAAGATCAGCTAATTTGCAAAGCTAGAATAAGTACTATACATTTTCAGACCGTGAGGGTCTTGCACAAAAAAACTGTAGTTTGACTACTGCACCTCTTGTCACAGTGCAAGCAAGACTTCATCCAGGTCATTTATCCTAAAGCTGCGCGGAGCAGTAAACCTGGGAGTCAACCTCTACTCCCTGCTTCAAAGTACAGGTAAAACAAAGCAGAGAAACCCCAGGACAAAACAGAGTTCACACCTCAGGTCTGAGTCATCTCTCCTCTGTTATGGGTAAAGGGCAGAGAGAGCAAGTTCTTGTCTATACTCAAGAGTCTCGCCACCAGTTTTCCACTAAGCTTCGTTACACAACTTGCAATGACATCAGGTAGCTTTGCAAAAGGGAAAGGTACACTAGTGTGTTCCTCGAGGAAACGTGCTTCATCTCAACATGAACTACCATATTTCTGGAAGAAAGAAGCGTACTGACTACAGTAGGGTACTGCAAGCTAGTCTACCCATTAAGGGTGTTGCCCCCAAAGAGTTCACAGGGAGGATGGGTACTATGGGTACTAAGCATGGAGGGATCCTGAGTATATGGGCACTGAGAGCGCATGCAGCAGAGTAAACTATCCATTAAAGGTGTCACCCTGAAGGGCACAGAGAATGGCAACGATGAGTGCTGAGTACAGTAAAGGTACTGAGGATAGTGGAGGTACTAAGTCCTGGAGGGTAATTCACTCAGGGTTCACCCCAAAACAGCGCAGGGAGGATAGGTATGGGGTACTGAACACAGGATACTGTGGGCTAATCCGCTCCTCAAGGGCGTCACCCCAAGGAACACAGGAAGGATTAGTACGATGGGCAGTGAAGACAGAGGGGTACTGCAGAGTAATCTGTTCCTCAAGGGGTCGTCCCAGGGGCGAAGGGTCAGTCCGGACAGAAGCCGACCAGCGTCTTCGCGCTCTGGGAAAAACGAATGCCCACAATTCACAGCCGGTTCTTCAAGGGCGCGCCACCCTTCCAGCCGTCCAGGCGGGGAGAGGACACAGCCTGACGACTCCCACGTGACGCCTCCTCGACCTTGGGGGTCACCCCGGCCACTGCGCCCGTTCCCTCACATCCGCCGCGCAGCCCACCCCTCGCCCATTACAGCCAATAGCTTGCCGCTCCGCGCCCCGCGCGACCTCTGCGCACGCCCGCACCCGCCAATCTCCGCCCGCCAGGAGGCGCCCCCCGCAGCATTGGCTGCCACGTCCGTCTGTCAGGCTCCGTCCCACCCACCTCCCCTCGTCAGCCCCGCTCCAGCCAGCTCCACTCCCTGTCACCGGGGCGGCGGCGACAACGAGGGTGCGGCGGCCTTGCCCCATGCCAAGACCCTCGCCGCCTGCCTGACCGGCGCGGAGCCTCCCAAATCCGGCGGGACCTGGCCGCCGCGCAAGCCTACCTGTCTCCGGCTCAGCTCCACCCGAATGAGGCGCCGACACCCCCACTCCGGGGCACCAAACTCTCGGCCCCGCCTTAGCGTGTGGCGTCAGCACGCCGCCCCGCCCTAAGACGAGAGGGCCGCCCCTACCTCGTGAGCGGAGTCTTGACGTCACAGAGTCGCGCCCACATCTCCTGTGGCTCGGCCTTGGGGTAATAGTGTTAGCTCCGAGGTTGTAGCTTGCTTTTGGCATGTCTGGTCTTGACAGGTTTGCGTGACAGTTCTGAAAGGGAGTCTGCATGTTGCTAAGTACTGTCTCCTGCAGTAAGCTGTCCGGAGTCTTTTGATGGAGAGCTGACCTGGTATATGATGTCAGAAACAAACCTTGGTCGGCAGTGCGCGCTCGAGGCGCCGCAGGCAGTGACCCACGGAGTGAGAACCAGGAAGTCCTAACCCTGACACTGCTGCTGCTGCTGCTACTAAGTCGCTTCAGTCGTGTCCGACTCTGTGCGACCCCATAGACGGAAGCTCACCAGGCTCCCCTGTCCTTGGGATTCTCCAGGCAAGAATACTGGAGTGGGTTGCCATTTCCTTCTCCAATGCATGAAAGTGAAAAGTGAAAGTGAAGTCGCTCAGTCGTGTCCGACTCTCAGCGACCCCATGGACTGGAGCCTACCAGGATCCTCCATCCATGGGATTTTCCAGGCAAGAGTACTGGGGTGGGGTGCCATTGCCTTCCCCGAACCCTGACACTAGGTTTTCCCAAAGTAGGCAACGGGCTCGCGGGAGCCTTCACTTGGTGCATGGATGGTTTATTATGTTATTTCATCGAATACCAAGTGCTCATCCGCTTTTAGAGGGTATTTTACTTACTGCTGAGAAAGGGGAAAAAAAACAAAAACACTTTTTTACTAGGATACCTCAATCGTAGATACAGCACTATTTTCAAAATGTGGAGGACAAAAATCTCAATTTTTTTGAAATATGGTAAGTTGTAAGCAATCACATACTGAGAAAGTCCTTTCAGTTCTTCAGTCTTTATTAGCAAGGGAAAAGCCTCATTTAATGCTAAAGTGTCTTTAATTCCACTTTTTCTTCTTTCCCTTTTCTGACCAAGATAAAACAGGCTCACAACTTTCAGTGGACAATAATATATGTAGAAGTTACTTGGTCTTACTGTAATGCTAAAATTTTTCTTTTGTAATAAAAATGTCCATTTTAAAACTATAGTAATTAGATACTAGTATGGGAAGGTGGCATCCAAATAACCGACAGTAGGGAAAGGCTGTTCCACACTGTCTTGAATTGGTCCTCCGTGTTTATTCCCCACAACTTGAAGGCAAGGACTGTGTCATGTGGCATAGCCGCGGATACTGGGGTGACAAAGGGCAGTCATCTGGTTATAGGGATCTGACCTTGAAAGCTCCATAGAGGACACAAGTGTCTGAATCTGGGCCGAAATTCAGACAGATTTTGCCACCTGCTGGCAAGTATGATACAGACTTGTAGCAAAATTTCTTAAGTGAAAGTCGCTCAGTCGTGTCTGACTCTTTGGGAACCCATGAACTACAAATTCTCCAGCCCAAAATACTGGAGTGGGTAGCCTTTCCCTTCTCCAGGGGATCTTCCCAACCCAGGGATCAAACCCAGGTCTACCGCATTGCACGCCAATTCTGTACCAGCTGAGCCACCAGGGAAGCCCACATTTCTAAGAGAAAGGCAAAGTAGAGGTGGTTTTTTTTGTTCTTTTGTTTTTTAAGTAAGAAGTAAGGGGCTTCCCTGAGGCTCATTAGTAAAGAATGAGCTTATTGCTCCTGCAGTGCAGGAGCCTCTAGTTCTATCCCTGGGTCAGGAAGATCTGCTGGAGGAGGAAATGGTAACTCACTCCGGTATTCTTGCCTGAAAAATCTCATAGACAGAGAAGCCTGGTGGGCTGCATTCCAGAGGGTTGCAAAAAGATGGATACAACTGAGTGACTCAACATACACACACACATCAGTGCTTGTGAGAACAAAGTTAGGCTGATATGTGTTCTGAGGATTTGAAGACTAGGAGAAAGTGAAGGAACCAAGGAACCAGTATTTTTTTTCTTTCTCTTTTTATTGTGGTAAAATATAAGAAAAAAATTTGTCCTTTTAAAGAACAATTTAGTGGCATTAATCACTTTACAATGTTGTGCAACCATAACCACTATCTATTTTACCATTCCAAAGAGAAATTCACAGGAAGCTCAGCTTGGTGCTCTGTGACGGCCTAGATGGATGGGATGTGGGTGGGGAGTGGGGGGAAGTCCAAGACGGAGGGGATATAGGTATGCATACAGCTGATTCATGTCATTGTATGGCAGAAACTAACACAACATTGTAAAGCAATTATGCTCCAATTAAAAAAATAACAAAAGAAATTCTGTAACCATTTAGCAATAACTTCCCACCCCCCTCCTTCTTCCTTCTCACTGAGTAACTTCTATTATACCTTGTCTCTATAAACTTGATGACTCCATCTACCTCATATACAGTATCATAGGAGGTACTGTATATATCTCATACAGATAGTATTTGTCCTTTTATGTATTGCTTATTTCACTTAGCATGTTTTCAGTGTTCAGCCATTCTATAGCATGAATCACTGTGTGGATCACAATAAACTGTGGAAAATTCTGAAAGAGATGGGAATACCAGACCACCTGATCTGCCTCTTGAGAAATTTGTATGCAGGTCAGGAAGCAAGAGTTAGAACTGGACATGGAACAACAGACTGGTTCCAAATAGGAAAAGGAGTACATCAGGGCTGTATATTGTCACCCTGTTTATTTAACTTATATGCAGAGTACATCATGAGAAACGCTGGACTGGAAGAAACACAAGCTGGAGTCAAGATTGCTGGGAGAAATATCAATAACCTCAGATATGCAGATGACACCACCCTTATGGCAGAAAGTGAAGAGCAACTAAAAAGCCTCTTGATGAAAGTGAAAGCGGAGAGTGAAAAGGTTGGCTTAAAGCTCAACATTCAGAAAACGAAGATCATGGCATCCAGTCCCATCACTTCATGGGAAATAGATGGGGAAACAGTGGAAACAGTGTCAGACTTTATTTTTCTGGGCTCCAAAATCACTGCAGATGGTTACTTCAGCCATGAAATTAAAAGACGCTTACTCCTTGGAAGGAAAGTTATGACCAACCTAGATAGCATATTCAAAAGCAGAGACATTACTTTACCAACAAAGGTCCGTGTAGCCAAGGCTATGGTTTTTCCTGTGGTCATGTATGGATGTGAGAGTTGGACTGTGAAGAAGGCTGAGCACCGAAGAATTGATGCTTTTGAACTGTGGTGTTGGAGAAGACTCTTGAGAGTCCCTTGGACTGCAAGGAGATCCAACCAGTCCATTCTGAAGGAGATGATCCCTGGGATTTCTTTGGAAGGAATGATGCTAAAGCTGAAACTCCAGTACTTTGGCCACCTCATGCGAAGACTTGACTCATTGGAGAAGACTCTGATGCTGGGAGGGATTGAGGGCAGGAGGAGAAGGGGACAACAGAGGATGAGATGGCTGGATGGCATCACCAACTCTATGGACATGAGTTTGGGTAAACTCCAGGAGTTGGTGATGGACAGGGAGGCCTGGTGTGTTGCGATTCATGGGGTCGCTAAGAGTCAGACACAACTGAGCGACTGATCTGATCTGATAGCATGAATCAAAATTTCTTTCCTTTTAATGCCTGAGTAATGTTCTGTCTTATGGATATACTGTGCCTTGTCTATCCATTCATCAGTTGATGGACATTTGGTTTGTTTCTACCTTTCTGCTTTTGTGAATAATGCTACTGTTACTGAACTAAACTTGGGTCTACTTGCCTAACTGGCAGCAAGACCAATCTACTGACACCAGTTTGTGGTAAAAGAAAATACAGTATTTATTGCAAGGCCAAGCAAGGAAAAAAGGCAGTTTGTGCTCAAAAGATTAGAACTCCTCAATGGCTTTCAGGAAAGGTTTTGTATGTTTTTTAAATTTTTATTCTTTATTTTTGTACCATGTGGCTTGCAAGATCCTAGTTCCCTGACTAGGGATTGAACCCATGACCCCAGTAATGAAAGTAGAGTCCTGATCATTGGGCTGCCAGAGAATTCCCAGGGAAGTGTTTTGAAAGGCAATGTTAGGGGAGAGGGTCACAGGGTGCCTGGAGGACATTCTTCTGATTGGTTGGTGGTGAAGTAACTAGGTGCTATTTCAGGAGTCATCAGCCTTCTGGTTCCAGCTGGCCTGGGCTCTATGTGCTTGTGTTCAGTATGCAGTTAACATCCTCCACCTAGTGGGGGTTTTTGTATCTACAAAACAACTCAAGGATATGGTTCAGAATACTGTCTACAACTCTTGAGGAGGTCCTTGACTTTGTTTTATGGCTAAATTATTATTAATTTGCCTTGACTGTTTTCCTTTGTTTTTGCTTTTTCTCACTTCTCTGATTAAATTTGCTCTTTGGAACTTAGGGTAAGCCTAGGAGCTAAAACTTTTCTACAAACGAGACAGGGTAGGGCTTCCCTGGTGGCTCAGTGGTAAAGAATCCACCTGCCAATGCAGAAGACATGGGTTAGATTCCTGGTCCAGGAAGATCCCACATGCCTATGGGCACATGGGAGCAAGTAAACCCATGTGCCACAACTACTGAACATGCGCTCTAGAGCCTGTGAGCCACAACTACTGAGCCCGCATTCTACAACTACTGAAGCCTGCACACCTTAGAGCCCATGCTCCTAACAAAATAAGCCACTGCAATGAGAACTCCATGTACTACAACTATAGAAAAGCCTGCTCACCACAACTAGAGAAAAGCCTGAACAGCAATGAAGACCCAGCACAGCCAAAATTAAATAAAATTAAAATCATTAAAAAAAAAGAGAGACTGGGATACTGGAGTCTGTCCCTGGAAAGTCCCACAGGATCCTGCTTGATTTTACTACAATCATTGGCTTACAAGTGTCTGTCAAGTACTTGTTTACAATTTTATTGGGTATTTCCTAGGTGCGTAAGTGGTTGGTCATATGGTAATTCTATCTCCAGCTTTCTGAGCAAGTGCTAAACTGTTTCCCCCAGGGGCCGTACCATTTTACATTCCCACTAGCAGTGCATGATGGTTTCAACTCTTCCACATATCCTTCAGTACTTAATTTCTTTAAAAAAATTTTATTATAGCCATATTAGTATGTGAGGTGATATCATTGTCTTGTTTTGCATTTCCCTATTGACTAATTACGTCAAATTTTTTGTGTTTATTGGCCATTTGTATATCTTCTTTGGAGAAAAGTTTAAGTCATTTGCCCTTTTTTGAATTGGAGTTTTTGTCTCATTGTTGAGTTGGAAGAGTTCTTTATATATTAACCCCTCATAAGGTATATGAGTTGCAAATATTTTCTCCCATTCTGTAGGTTGTCTTTTTACTTTCTTTATAACGTTATTTAATGAACAACAGTTTTAAACTTTGAAGTACATTTTATCCATGTTTGTTGTTATTATTGCATAGTTCATTATTTTTCATAGCCAAGAATCCATTGCTAAATCTGAGATCATGAAGATTTATCCTTCTTCTAAGAATTTTATGGTTTTAGCTTTTATATTTAGGTTGTCTATGCATTTTGAGTTAATTTTTGTATATGATGTGCAGTAGGAATTCAACATCATCTTTTGCAAATGGCTTAAAGCTCAACATTCATAAAACTAAGATCATGGCATCTGGTCCCATCACTTCATGGAAAATAGATGGGGAAACAGACAGACTTTATTTTGGGGGCTCCAAAATCACTGCAGATGATGATTGCAGCCATGAAATTAAAAGACGCTTACTCCTTGGAAGGAACATAGACAACATATTAAAAAGCAGAGACATTACTTTGCCAACAAAGGTCCGTCTAGTCAAGGCTATGGTGTTTACAGTAGTCATGTATGGATGTGAGAGTTGGACCATAAAGAAAGAAAGCTGAGTGCCGAAGAATTGATACTTTTGAACTGTGGTGTTGGAGAAGACTCTTGAGAGTCCCTTGGACTGCAAAGAGATCAAACTAGTCCATCCTAAAGGAAATCAGTCCTGAATATTCATTGGAAGGACTGATGTTGAAGAACTGTATATGATGTACATTAGGAATCCAACATCATCTTTTTGCACATGGATTAAAGCTCAACATTCATAAAACTAAGATCCAATACTCTGGCCACCTGATGTGAAGAACTGACTCATTGGAAAAGGCCCTGATGCTGGGAAAGATTGAAGGCAGGAGGAGAAGGGGACAACAGAGGATGACATGGTTGGATGGCATCACTGACTCAATGGATGTGAGTTTGAGTAAACTTCGGGAGTTGGTGATAGATAGGGAGGCCTGGCATGCTGCAGTCCATGGAGTCTCAAAGAGTCAGACATGACTGAGCGGCTGAACTGACTGACCAGGAAGAGACTGAACCCATACTCTTGCCAGTGAAAACATGGAATCCTAACCACTGGACCCACCAGGGAATTCCTCTATTGCCTCTAATCTATATTATTTCCTTTCTTCTGCTAGCTTTGGGTTTAGTTTGCTCTTTTTTCTTTCCCTCTCTTTTTTAGTTCATTAAAGTGTACAGTTAGGTTATTGATTTTTTGTTCATTTGTTTTTACCACATGGCATGTAAGATCTTCACCAGGAATTAAACTCATGCCCCCTTCATTGGAAGAACAGAGTCTCAACTACTGAACCACCAGGGAATTCCCTTTCTTCTTGTTTAATGCACACTTTTACAACTATAAAATTTCCTTTGAGCACTGCCTTCACTATAGCCAATGTCTTTTGTTCAGTATGTTTTTTCACCAAAATATGTATTCTGCATTCATTCAACAAATATTTCTACTGGGTTGGTTCTAGGTGCTGGGAATATAGAAGTGAACACAACACAGGCACTATCTAAAATGTTATAGTGCTAACATTTTATGGTAAACCAGCAAGGTAGCAATTAATTTGAAATCTGTAAAACAAGGTACTGTGATAGAGAATGGCAGTTGCATTGCTTTTGTTTTTGAAATAAGTAACATGTTCACTTGGTTGAGAAATCAGAACAATATTAAAAGGTCTAGTTTGCAGAGTCTCCCTTGCACGCCTGTTACCATCCATATCATAGTCTGCTGGAAAGTTTATCAGTGCATAAAGACTGTGTTCATTTTTTCCAGTTATTTGATAGTTCATCTTTGTCTTGTGTTGTATTGGCTTGGGCAGTTCTTCTGGAACTGAATGGCCTCATTCTATTAATTGGAGGCTCAGGCTGGACCTTTTATACGCTGGATTCCAGAGAGCGAAAAGGGAAGCTACAAGGCTTTTTAAGGCCCAGGTACCAGAGCCATACAGCTTTTTTTTCCATTGTATTGAATGGTCAATGCAAGTCACGGGGCCAGAACCAGATTCCATGGGAAAGGAAATAGATGCCAGCCCTCAGTGGGAAGAGCATGTGGACATGGCGATCGGAGGGATTGTTTAGGTAAGGCCTTTGTAGACATTCTACCACTTGGTATGCTTAGTTGTGTGCTGTGCTTTGTTGCTATGTTATGCTATGCTGTGCTTAGTTGCTTCAGTCGTGTCCAACTCTTTGAGACCCTATGAACTGTAACCTGCCAGGCTCCTCTGTCTCCATGGGATTCTCCAGTCAAGAATACTGGAGTGGGTTGCCATGCCCTCCTCCAGGGGATCTTCCTGACCCAGGGATCAAACCCACATCTCTTACCTCTGCTACATTGGCAGGCAGGTTCTTTACCACTAGTGCCACCTGGGAAGCTGACATTCTGCCACATCAAGGCCCAATCATGGTTCACATGTCTTATTTAATATTATGCATCTTTAGTTTCTTAAATTAGTACATTTCTCCCACTGCCCCCCCCCCCCCCGCCCCGCTTTTGTTTGGCTTTAGTTTTTGAAAGGTTGGAGTCAATTGTTTCATATTTTGGATTTACCTTATTATTTCCTCATGATGTCTTCTAACTTCTGAATTTCCCATAAACTGCAAGATGGGTAAAAAACCTAATTGAAATTAAACATTACTTATAAAAATATTTTTTATTCATTGATTATGTTTTACAATGATTATCTTTTGCTTGAACAGGATCAGTTAAAAATCTAAGATCAATCATTCCTTACTCAGAATCCCTGAAGGGGATTTAATTTATTTGCCAAGGTCCTTAAAATGGTCTAAAAGCCCTACCTAGTCTTCCCACTCCCCTCTATGACCTCATTTCCTCCTACTTTTCCCCTCACAGCCTCTCCTCCTGCCATATTGGCCTCCTTGCCCTTCCTCAACTCACAAGACACACACCATCCTTGGCACTTTCACTGTTTCCTCAGGTATCCATGTTAACTTGCCTCTAGAGGGCCTCTCTCACATGGCACCTTCTCAGTGAACTTTCCTTGGCCACTCTATTGTACCCCATCCCACATCTGACCAGACATTCACACATTCACTCCCTGTGTGAAGTTTCCTACGGCTGCCATAGCAAATTACCACAAATAAAGTGCATTGAAAACAACAGAAATGTGAATCTCCCTTTGCAGTCCAGTGGTTAAGAGTCTGTGCTTCCACTGCATGGGGTACAGGTTCGATCCCTGGTTGGCATGCCCATGTGCTGCATGGCATGACCCCCCCAAAAAACACCCAGAAATTAATTCTATTTAGAGATTGCAGAAGTCCAAAATCAAGGCGTCAGCTGGGTTGTGCTCTCTCCAGAGGCTTTGAAAGAGATTTCATTCCTTGTCTCTTCTAATTTCTAGTGGCTCCAGGCATTCCTTAAGTTTGTGGCTGCATCGCTCCAGTGCCTGCCTCTGTGATCACATGGGCACCTCTTATTCTGTATATTTCTCTCTTTTTTTGAGTACATTTACAGGGTTGTGAAACACATCTCCAGAACTTCCTCCTACAAATCTGAAACTCTACCCTATAGAGTTTTACCCAAAGCGAAAAACAAAGGAGAAAAGGAAAGATATACCCATTTGAATGCAGAGTTCCAAAGAATAGCAAGGAGAGATAAGAAAGCCTTCCTCAGCAATCAATGCAAAGAAATAGAGGAAAACAACAGAATGGGAAAGACTAGAGATCTCTTCAAGAAAATTAGAGATACCAAGGGAAATTTTCATGCAAAGATGGGCCCAATAAAGGACAGAAATGGTACGGATCTAACAGAAGCAGAAGATATTAAGAAGAGATGGCAAGAATACACAGAAGAACTGTACAAAAAAGATCTTCATGACCCAGATAATCATGATGGTGTGATCACTCACACTTACCTAGAGCCAGACAACCTGGAATGTGAAATCAAGAGGGCCTTAGGAAGAAGCATCACTATGAACAAAGCTAGTGAAGGTGATGGAATTCCAGTTGAGTTATTTCAAATCCTAAAAGATGATGCTGTGAAAGTGCTGCACTCAATATACCAGCAAATTTTGAAAACTCAGCAGTGGCCACAGGACTGGAAAAGGTCAGTTTTCATTCCAATCCCAAAGAAAGGCAATGCCAAAGAATGCTCAAACTACTGCACAATTGCGCTCATCTCACACGCTAGCAAAGGAATCCTTAAAATTCTCCAAGCCAGGCTTCAGCAACATGTGAACCGTGAACTTCCAGATGTTTAAGCTGATTTTAGAAAAAGCAGAGGAACCAGAGATCAAATTGCCAACATCTGCTGGATCACTGAAAAAGCAAGAGAGTTTCAGAAAAACATCTATTTCTGCTTTATTGACTATGCCAAAGCCTTTGACTGTGTGGATCACAATAAACTGTAGAAAATTCTGAAAGAGATGGGAATACCAGACCACTTGACCTGTCTCTTGAAAAATCTATGTGCAGGTCAGGAAGCAACAGTTAGAACTGGACGTGGAACAACAGACTGGTTCCAAATAGGAAAAGGAGTACATCAAGGCTGTATATTGTCACCCTGCTTATTTAAATTATATGCAGAGTACATCATGAGAAACGCTGGGCTGGAAGAAGCTCAAGCTGGAATCAAGATTGCTGGGAGAAATATCAATAACCTCAGATATGCAGATGACACCACCCTTATGGCAGAAAGTGAAGAACTAAAGAGCCTCTTGATGAAAGTGAAAGAGGAGAGTGAAAAATTTGGCTTAAATCTCAACATTCAGAAAACTAAGATCATGGCATCTGGTCCCATCACTTCATGGAAGATAGATGCGGAAACAGTGGAAACAGTGGCTGACTTTATCTTTCTGGGCTCCAAAATCAGTGAAGATGGTGACTGCAGCCATGAAATTAAAAGACGCTTACTCCTTGGAAGGAAAGTTACGACCAACCTAGACAGCATATTAAAAAGCAGAGACATTACTTTGCCAACAAGGTCTGTCTAGTCAAGGCTATGGTGTTTCCAGTAGTCATGTATGGATGTGAGAGTCCATAAAGAAAGAAAGCTGAGTGCCGAAGAATTTATGCTTTTGAACTGTGGTGTTGGAGAAGACTCTTCAGAGTCCCTTGGACTGCAAGGAGATCAAACCAGTCCGTCTTAAAGGAAATCAGTCCTGAATATTCATTGGAAGGACTCATGTTGAAGAACTGTATATGATGTGCATTAGGAATCCAACATCATCTTTTTGCACATGGATTAAAGCTCAACATTCATAAAACTAAGATCCAATATTTAGTCAGTGAAGAGCTGACTCATTTGAGAAGACCCTGATGCTGGGAAAGATTGAGGGCAGGAGAAGGGGACAACAGAGGATGAGATGGTTGGATGGCACCACAGACTCAATGGACATGGGTTTTGGTAGACTCCAGCAGTTGGTGATGGATAGGGAGGCCTGGTGTGCTGCGGTTCATGGGGTCGCAAAGAGTCAGACACAACTGAGCGACTGAAGTACCCAATAGGCAACTCCCCATTCTCCCCTTCCCTGCTTGTAACCACCATTCTGTGTCTCTGAATTTACTACTGTAGATACCTCATATAAATGGAGTCATATATATTTGTCCTTTGTGACTGGCTTATTTCACTTAGCATAATATTCTCAAAGTTCATCTATAGTGTTATCATATTGCAGAATTTCCTTTCTAAGGCTGGATACTACTCCATAGTATGTATATATCACATTTTGTTTATCCTTTATCCACCCACTGATGAACATTTGAGTTGCTTCTACCTTTTGGGTATTGTGAATAGTGCTATGAATATGGATGTGCAAATGTTTTTCCAAAATCCTGCTTTCAATTCTTTTACAGATCTATCCAGAAGTGGGATTGCTGGGATATATGGTAATTTGGGGCTTCCTCAGTGGCTCAGCAGTGAACAATCTGCCTGCAATGTGGGAGGCTTGGGTTTGATCCCTGGGTTGGGAAGATCTGGAGGAGGGAATGGTAATCCACTCCAGTATTCTTGCCTGTAGAATCCCATAGACAGAGGAGCCTGGTGGGCTACAGTCCATAGGGTTGCAAACAGTTGGACATGACTGAAGCAACTGAGCATACATGCATGTAATTTTTTTTTTTTTTGAGGAACCTCAATACAACTTTACATAGTGGTTGAGCCGTTTTATGTTTCCACCAATAGTTCACAAAGGTTCCAGTTTCTCCACATTATCAACACTTACTATTTTCTGTTATTATAATAGCGAACATTTTAAAAATTATTTTTGGCTCTGCTGGGTCTTTGTTGCTGTATGGGCTTTTCTCTAACTGTGGCAAGCAGGGGCTACTCTTCATTGCAGTGTGCGGGCTTCTCGTTTTGATGGCTTCTCTTGTTGCAGAACACAGGCTCAGTGGTGGTGGCACACAGGCTTAGTTGCTCTGTGCCATGTGGGATCTTCCCAGACTAGGGATCTAACCTGTGTCTCCTGCATTGGCAGGCAGATTCTTTACCACTGAACCACCAGGGAAGCCTTGTTATTATTTAATAGTAGTCATCCTAATTTGTCTCTCTCATAAAGACACTTGTCATTGGACTTAGGGCCCACATAGATAATCCAGGATTATCTCATCAAGATCCTTAATTATATTTGCAAGATCCTTTCTCCAAGTAAGGTGACATTCACAGGTTCTGGGGACTCAAACATTGACATGTCTTTGGGGGACCAGCATTCAACTCATTATACTCCCTTTATTTTCCTCCCTGATACTTTCCTCCATCTGACATGCTCATTTATCTTATTTATTTATAGACAATAATCAAAATAAATCTGCAAGGACAAGGATTTTTGTTTCATTCACCAGTGTGTTCCCAGGGTTTAAAAGTGTCTGGTACAAATGTTTACTCAGCAGATACTGGTTGAATGAATGGCTAGCGCCTAGGTCAAGGCTTGCAGGAATTTCTTCCTCCCACCTTTGCAGGGTAAAGGTCTGGGACCAGGGGAATTAGATTACCTAAGACAGGTTTCTTCCTGTGGGGAATGCAAATTTTTTTTTTTGGCTATGCCATGCAGGATTTTAGTTCCCCGACTAGTGATTGATCTCTAACCCTCCTACAGCAGAAGCACGGAGTCTTAACCACTGGATTGACGGGAAAGTCCCAATAATATCAAGATTACCCATCAATTAGGACAAATTCCAGGGTTCTTTTTAAGGGAAAAAAATACAGATACAATTTTTTTGCTAAAGTGATTTGGCATTCCTTGGATAAATGGCTGATTTTATGCCTACGGCAGGAAATGTACAAAATGGAAAACAAGGAAGACCCTAAAGACTACTACAGTTGTGTCAAAAGGGTATAGCAAAACAATGTTTTATTGGAGAATTTGAGCATTAAAAAGGGTAATGAGTTTAATGCACTGAAACACACTGTCTTACTGTAAATCCTCACTGGCTCTAGATTTGTTTGAAGGATATACCAAGTGCAGAGAAACATGTTAAATATCACATGAAGAAACAATCAATCAAATTCAGAATGTGGAAAATTCTATGGGTCAAATGATCAAGTTGCTTCAATAAGTAGATGGCATCACCATCATCAATAATGGAAAGGGAAGGAGAATTGCTTATCCACAGATTTGGCTTCCTGTGGTCCACAGCAGTCTGAAAATATTAAATAGAAAATTACAGAAATAAACAACTCATAAATTTTAAATTGCTCACTGTTCAGAGTAGCATGGTAAATCTTGCTGTCCTGCCTGGGACAAAAATCATCTCTTTGTCCAGGCGTATCCTGCCTGTTTATAACGGCCCCTTAGTTATCAGACTGGCTGTACCACTATCACAGTGCTTAGGTTTACTTAACAATGACCCCAAAGTGCAAGAGTAGTTATGTTGGCAATTTAGGTAAGCCAGAGAGAAGCTGCAAAGTGCTTCCTTTAAGTGAAAAGGTGAAAATTCTCAACTTACTAAGAAAAAAAATCTTAGGCTGAAGTTGTTAAGAGCTATGTTAAAGGGTGAAACTTCCCCTTTGAAAGTGAAGAGAAAGTGAAATTGGAAAGAAAGAAAAATTCTTGCTGCTTTTGCTGTTGAACCTCAAACTGCAAAAGTTACAACCACAACATGATTCCTGCTTAGTTAAGATGGAAAAGGCATTAAATTTGTACAACAAAACATTCTGATACTAAATTCACATAACTCTTATGACAGTTTAATGTTCTATTTTGCTATTAGTTATTGTTAATTTCTCACTGTGCCTAACATAAACATTACCATGGGTATGTATAGAATATAACACATAGGAGGGAGGGAGAGAGAGATGTGGTTTCAGGCATTCACTGCAAGTCCTGGACCATATCCTCCTTAGATAAGGTGTGACTACTATGTATCAAAAGAGGTTTAAAAGATGTATCAATGAATGTAGTAAATAGACCTTTTTTAACAGTCCAAAGTTTATTGAGATGGGGGTGGGGGGAGCTGAAAATATACTAAGTACTAGAATAAGGCAATGGCACCCTACCCCAGTACTCTTGCCTAGAAAATCCCATGGACGGAGGAGCCTGGTGGGCTCCAGTCCATGGGGTCGCTAAGAGTCGGACACGACTGGGCGACTTCGCTTTCACTTTTCACTTTCATGCATTGGAGAAGGAAATGGCAACCCACTCCAGTATTCTTGCCTGGAGAATCCCAGGGACAAGGGAGCCTGGTGGGCTGCCGTCTATGGGATTGCACAGAGTCGGACACGACTGAAGCGACTCAGCAGCAGAAGCAGCAGAATTATTAAAGAATTACTTTTGTTTTGGGTGTGATAGTTATTTTTAACAGTCTGTACTGGCTAGAAATACACTGGAATATTTATAGGTAAAATTACATGTAATTATATGGACTTATAAGTCCAGGGAATCTTTAACACACTTCAGGAAAAACATGCAGAAATGGATAAATAAAATACGGCAAAATGTTGATTGCTGTTGAAACTGGTTGCTAGTATATGAAAGCTCATTGTAACTATTCTATGTGTTTGGAAATTCCCTTAATAAAAATTTTAACACAAATTTTCAACCTTCCTTTGCTCTAATTCCACCCAGTAAGGACCTTTGTGGCTTCTTTTTTGCCTTTCTCTGTCCCACAAGAGGAATGCTCTCATTAGGAGATGTAAACATGCCTCATAGACCTCCTCATTCTAAGTTTTCCTCTAGACTTTTCCTCAATTTTCTTAGCCCAGATACTCATTCTCAAGTTGCACCAGTTTGTTCAAAGAAGGTGAAGGCCACAGAAAAGGGAGGAACCTGCACAGAGGTCGTCACTTAAACAAGAAGACTGTCCCCTACTGAATTTGGATGAGATCAGAAGTTGTCCGCATGACTGACTGCTGAATGTGGCCAGACTGTGACTTGTCCATTTCATTAAAGCTGAGTCATATGCTAATATTTAAAAATCAGATTTCATACTTAAATTTCCAGCTTCTAAAAAAAAGCTTATTTTCCATCCTCACCACACAACTGCTTCTGCTCAGGAAAGGTTTCCTTGTAAAACTTCTTTAATGCCATTAGGATATTTGCCTTGGTTCAATCCTACTTTTTAAGAGGTAAATAGAAATATATCCAACACTATGCAGATTCCTGGGTGGGGAAGACCCCTGGAGAAGGAAATGGCAACTCACTCCAGTATTCTTGCCTGGAGAATCCCATGGACACAGCCTGGCAGGCTACAGTCCGTGAGGTCGCAAAAGCCAGACATGACTTAGTGACTAACCCACCACAACACTAAGCACGATAATAATGATTTTTACAGGGTTTGTGTTTAGGAAGGATGGGAAGCAGCAGAACAAGCTCTGGGCCCCCACTTGCACTTGTCACGTGCCCATCAGACATTTTGTTCTGCTTCACATCTCTCTCCACTCTGAGCCCTAAACCACTGTGAAATAGTGGAGCAGACCCACAGCCCAAGGGACTGCACGTTCCAAATCTTCACCTAGAAGACAATGAGCAGTTGGACAAGTTGAGAGAGAGCAATAAGGGCTGGAAACAGAGGCGGAGACGCCGCCAAGCCTCGCCCTTTGGGTGCAGTCTAGTGACCACTGGACCATCTCTATTCGTCCCTCCTTCCACACATCTCTCACCTTTAGCCCAATCTCCACGTTCTCTTCCTGGTAAGCACCCCCGGATGACTATCTGTGAGCACTTCGGTGTATACCCCTAGCAGAGGAGTGTTAGAAAATAATCATTGCCACACCGTCATCTCAAGCAACAAAACCGATAAACTCCTAAAATCTGGAACACCTAAACCTGTTGACGCCCCAGGGCTTGGAATACCGTTTCCTGTAGGTCTGTTTGGAGCCCCACCCAGGTGAGGCTTCCACCTCGGGGTCAGGAAGCCTCAGTGAGCCGCTACTCCAGGCGGCACCGAACGCGCCTGAGGCTCTTACACGATTTCTCACACCGGTATCCACCTAGTTGGGGTCTTGGGAACGGCCTGTCGGTCCCCGGACTCCGACTTTCCTTTCCTCGGTGAACCCCGAGTTCGGAAGCCTACGTCGACCCAATCTTCCGGATACGGGACCCAAGCCTCGGCGCAGGCTGACGGGTAAGCAGCAGGGGCGAAGGAGGTGTCAACGTTTCCGTACTCTTGCTCTGCCACGCTGCGTTTGCTGGGAGCAGGGCGCAGGTGCACGCATGCGCACTGAACAGAAGCCGCTTGTTGGCAGTTGACGGAGTCCACGGCGCCTCCAGAAAGCGGGAGGGACCAGCCACTCTCCGGGCGTCCTGCGTGTGCGCACTCTCCCCTCGGCCCTGTAACTTGGCCTAAAAGACGCCGGCGGGGCGGGACGGAGAGGACGCAGAGCGGGAGTCATCGCGCAAGCGCGCCCTGCGCCTGGTCTTTCTGCGTCGTCAGGGAGCGGGGCGCAGGTGCGCGCATGCGCATTGGGTAAAGGGCGCGCGTTGGCAGGTGTCTGGGCTGGGCGTCGGCGGGCAATGGGGTTGCCGGCGTTGCTGCTCCTTGCGCTGTGCGCGGCAGGCGCCCGGGGGCTTTATTTCCACATCGGCGAGACCGAAAAGCGCTGCTTCATCGAAGAAATCCCCGACGAGACCATGGTCATCGGTCAGGCGGGGCGAGGGTGGATCGGGCCCTGAGTTGTCCCCAAGACGCGCCGTCGGGCTTTCCGCTCGCAGCGGCACTCAGGACGCCGGACGGTGACCTGGAGAGCAGTGCCCCCGTCTGGCGTCCCGGGAGCCGCGGAGTGTGGGAGCTGGATGGACTAGGCGGGTTGTGACTGCTCTGTCTATTCCGCAGGGAACTACCGCACCCAAATGTGGGATAAGCAGAAGGAGGTCTTCCTGCCCTCGACCCCCGGCCTGGGCATGCATGTGGAGGTGAAGGACCCTGAAGGCAAGGTAGGGCCATCTTCACTAGAGCTCTTGGGGTGGACAGAGCTCATAAGACACGAGCTTGCACTTGGCGAGGTTAAGTAAAGGTGTGGGCTTTCACTGACTACTCTGTTGCAGGTGGTGCTCTCCCGGCAGTACGGCTCAGAGGGCCGCTTCACCTTCACTTCCCACACTCCTGGTGACCATCAGATCTGCCTGCACTCCAACTCTACCAGGATGGCTCTCTTTGCTGGAGGCAGACTGGTAACAGTTTTCTCTTGGCCATAGCTCAGAATCTGTCACTTGGTTTCAAAGTTTTGATTTAGTAAAGAACCTGCCTGCTGATGCAGGAGACCAAGAGATGCAGGTTCCATCCCTGAGTCGGGAAGATCCTCTGGAGAAGGGCATGGCAACCCACTCCAGTATTCTTGCCTGGAGAACCCATGGACAGAGGAGCGTAGCTGGCTGCAGTCCACAAGGTCACAAAGAGTGAAACATAACTAAAGCGACTTAGCAAGCACACACATCATTTATAACTCTTTGTGGCACAGTTACAAGTAAGAAATAGATGTTGCCCTTCTGTCCCACAAGGACAAGAGTATGTTCCATAGCCTGCAACAGACCATCAGAGGTTGCATCACTTAGACATCATAACCTCAGAATGGCTCTGACTTTGGGGTCCAACCTTATTTCCTCCTAGCGTGTGCACCTAGACATCCAGGTTGGGGAGCATGCCAACAACTACCCTGAGATTGCTGCCAAGGATAAGCTGACGGAGCTGCAGCTCCGAGCCCGCCAGCTGCTTGATCAGGTGGAGCAGATCCAGAAGGAGCAGGATTACCAAAGGGTAAGGGCATGTCACTGTACTTGGCCATGGCAGTTGACCTTTATACCCATTACACCTCCTGGAAGTTGCTTCTTGGGGCTTTCCCTACTTGGGAAGCAGGCTGTTCAAAGACTGGAACGGAGGCTATCAGTGCAGATAGCCATTTTTCAGCTCTGTAGAATAAAGTGTAGAGAGGACAGTTCACACTCTAGCAATAGCCATTGCCTGCCTCCTTATTTTGGGATCTTGGTTGAAATGGTTTAAGAGTGTGATTTCTGTCCTAGCAGAGAAGCTCATGGAGGGGCAGCATGTTACTTCCTTGGGGCACTCCCAGGGGAATCAGAGGCAGTATTTCAAAAGGTGTTTGGTCCCATAGTTGAGCAGTGGCCTGGGAGGGAAGGACCTCACAATAGCTGAGACTGTCTCTCCTGCACATTTAACTCTGGGTCCATTGTCCTATGCAGTATCGTGAAGAGCGCTTCCGTCTGATCAGTGAGAGCACCAATCAGAGGGTCCTGTGGTGGTCCATCGCTCAGACTGTCATCCTCATCCTTACTGGTATCTGGCAGATGCGTCACCTCAAGAGCTTCTTTGAGGCCAAGAAGCTGGTGTAATGTCCTCACCACGTGATCCTTTCCTGTCACCTCAATTATTTGGTACTTTCCCCACCCAATATCTTATCCACCTGGATTCTGAGGGAAAAAAAGTGAAAAAAGAATATAAGCCACATTGGTTCCATGGCAACAAAGCATTCAGATCAGCCACTTGTTAACACTGGTTTTCAAGGACACAGGACACTGGTCCAGGCTTTCAAAGATCTGTCTTGGGGTTTGTGCAGAGTTGGAACTGACCCAGGACTAAGTCTTGCTTCTTTTGCCTCCAGTGATTCCCCTTTTTCTCATAAAATGAGCAAATGAAAAACCCTCCTACTCCTTTAACCTTTCGTCTACTTACGAAGTAGGCGACCAAAATGCTCCACCAAGGAGGCCTGCCTCACTGCTCTGCTGTCAGTCTTGGGTTCACTCAGCAGCTTTGTGAATGTAAATAGGGGCAAAGGCCCCAGAGGATTGAAAAGTTTTTCTATATATTAGAACTATTTTTTGATAAAATTATATATTTTCCTTCCTAGTTGAAGTGTTACTGCCTTTGTGTGACTAGCTGAAAATACTAGTGCAGTCCCTTCTTCATTGTTTATGCACACATCCTTGATAACTAACTACCATGGCAGCTCCCAGGACTTCAGCTCTCAGGCCAGAGAGCAGATGTCACAGCTGCTCTCAAGGCCTGATCAGAGGGCCAGGCAGGGAATTCTCCAGGACACCTGTGGTTTCCATCACACAGGGCCTGAATTCAAGAGTGAGGCAGTGACAGGTCACATAAGGCAGGACACTCTTACCCTCCCGTTTCCCTTAACTTTTATTTAAGCTGTGGTAAATGTTTTCCTCGCGGGAACCAGATTTGGTTCTTTATACAGATTTTTCCAGTGAAATAAAACGTGTTGTAGTAGCTGTGTTTGAAATGAAATAAAGAGGCCGTGGGCAGAGAGGAGGCACAAAAGGAGATGGAAGAAAAGCTTTTAGTCTGGGTGCTTCTGCAGCTGACCGGAAGTGGACCTTGGCATGTGGGCTTGTGAGGCTAGGGTGCGGGAACAGACAGGGTGGTGGCTCAGCCTTGCACAGAGGGCAACCACGTAGGCCTGTCAGCAAGGAATCCTGTGAAGAGATTAAGTATCTGTTTCTTAGCTCCCTGGAATCAAAAGTATAAACAGATCTTAGCATACTTCCCTCATACCTTTCTGCCATATAAAGCTTAATACCATTAGTTGCCCATTCTTGACATTTTATTTCATGGTTTTATTTATTTAAAATACATTATTTATCTGACATACAAACTAAATTCTTCCCTTCTTGTTTTTATCTTCCATACTGTTCTACATGTGTATCTATTTTTCCTTACAAAAGTATAAGCAATTTAATTTTCTAGACCTTTTCACTTAACATTTTTGTAAATATTTAAGAAATTCCAATTTGGGGTGACCACATTAACGGTTCAGTGTGGTGAAACACCGTAAATGACTCATCGAAAATTGTCTGGATATTTACCATAATATTCTTCATGTTAGAATTAATGGAAAATGAGGTGGCCTTGAAACTAGATCATGTGTAGACCTCTGGCCTGAGGCTCTTTAGGAGCATGGGACATGTCAGGAAGGGAACACACGTCTGCTCTGTGGCTGTTACTAGAAATCTGCCCAGCAAAGCACACTGGCGTCTAGGCTGTAGGAATACAGGAAGTAGTCTGTCCATCTGTGCATCTCAGTTATGCTGATGGGTACTCGGTTTCTCTTGTGAATTTTTGATAGGGGAATGGAGTGAAGACAGGTGGGAGTATATCACACCTTTACACTGATGGGACAGTTGGAATCTTGATTGCCAGAGGATAGGCTAATCGGTGGCAGATGTGAGGAAAAGAGTTCCACATTGGTGTGTGGCATTCACAGACACCATAGAGCCTAGGAAAATTTTTAAAAAATAATTCAAGCTACATCCAAGGAATTCTGGGGAACTTTTTCCCCCAATACTACCCTGATTCCATTCTGAAGTTCTTGCTTTCTTAGGTAATAAAACATCCTTACCAAATAGCCTTCTATCCTTATACAAAAAGGCTGTGGGGGCATAGGAGTCTTTCTACTCACCGCATTATCCCTGGCCTAGTCCCCATCTCCATGTTTTGGTTCCAGCCTCACTTTACCTGTGGTGCTCTCAGTTCTCACCCTAATAACACTCAGGGCCTGACTTCTGGATCTCATGCTGGGCCCATGTCAGAATAGATGCATAGGGTCACCTAAGAAACTCATCCATATAGATTCCTGGGCAACATTTACGTCCAGTCTGACTAAGTTTATGTTTGGTGTGGTGTGGTAGGCAGAATGGGCATCCCTGGTGGCTCAGACAGTAAAGAATCAGCCAGCAATGCAGGAGACCCAGGTTCAATCCCTGGTTTGGGAAGATCCCCTGTAGAGGGGAATGGCAACCCACGCCAGTATTCCTGCCTGGAGAATTCCATAGACAGAAGAGCCTGGCAGTCTAGTTTATGCAGTCATAAAGAGATGGACATCCTGCATCCCCGTTAACACACATGGTAGGCAGACTAATAACTTCCCAATAGTGTCCAACTAGATGTACTAATTCCTGAAACCTGTGAATATGTTATCAAATATGGCGGGAGATTATCCTGGATTATCTGGGAGGGCCCAATGTCATAACAAAGGTTCTTGAAAAATGCAAGAGGGAAGCAAAAGAAGGTTGTAATGATGTGACACAAGGACTCAACCCTCCATTAACAGCTTTGAAAATAGACCAAGGGGGCCACAAGTGAAGCTGCGAAAGGTAAAAAAAAGAAAAAATAACAATTCTTTTAGAACCTCCAGAAGGGAATGGAGCCCCACCAACCTCCCGATTAAAGCTTAGAAAGGCCTTGTCACACTTATGACCTACAGAACTGTAAAAGAGTAAGTCTGTGTTAAGCCACCAAATTTATGATGATTTGTTACCAGAGTAATAGCAAACGGATATAAGTGGGGACCAAAAATCCACCCCCCTTTTTTTTGGCTGAGTCTTACAGCTTGGGGAATTTCAGTCCCCAAAAAGGAAATGAATCCAGGCCACAGCAGTGAAAGCCTAGAATCCTAACCACCAGACCTGCAGGGAACGCCTAAGAATTATTATTTTTAACCAAGCTGTGCAGGCAACACAGGTTGCTGCCATTGGGAACCCCAGAGCAACCTACCTTCCTCTTTTCTTAAGTTACTCATTCTTTAAAACTTCATTCTTGGACAGTTCAATTGTTATAGCCTGTCCTTGTTCTGCCTGTGACCCTAAACCTTAGCCCAGCCCCGGTGGACTCTATTATATGCTGGTACACCCAGTGTCACTTGCTTTTTACTCTGAAAGCCACTGCCGCGTTTCAGATTCCCACGTTCCCACCACTGCTACAGGCAAACAACCCTGGACACATATGCTGGTGCACTTTCCTAAGCATAGTCGGTGGCAGAGCAATTAATGCTTGCACATAAACCTGACAGAGATCCCCCAGATGCATAATGGCAGGAAAGGGCGCAGGACTCACCAGTATTTCCCAAACGTGGTAAGGTACCACCCGCGGCATCCCTTTTCTTAGGTAGTACACGGACGAGCATTCTAAACATTGATGTATTTGCCAATATAACTACAACTAATACTGGAATAATTGCTAGGGCGAGGCTGTTAAAAATCAAGCGCTAGATGAACGTAAAGCCATAAACATGCAACCTGGTGGAGAAACTGGAGGATTGGGTGGCCGGTGTCGGTGGGCGGAGGCGGGCACAGAGGGGACCTCACCCACCTCCACGGAGCCCCGCCTCTGCCGCAGGTAACCCTAACCCAAAACGCCATTTAGAGGTAGTGTCAGGGTACGGGCAAGGACCCGTGGGCTCTCCGCCGCCCGCCGCCTCTCCCAGACCCCACAGCTAGAGCGCAGCAGCCACTTCAAAGCCCAGCCGGAACACCGGAAGCCATGGCCAACTCCTTTGAAACTGATTGGCTGCTGCTGTGACCGGCTCACGCGTCGTGTCGTGCTCTTCCTGTCGCGCCTGCGCGCTGTCACTACAGAGCAGCAGCATGGAGGATCCAGAATCGTTGGGCTTCGAACACATGGGCCTGGACCACCGGCTCCTACAGGTACCGGGGAGGGCTGAGGAGCCGAACCGACGGTGGATGGGAGCGGTGGCAGGGCAGCACGCCGTCTGAGCCGTCCCTTGTCTCTCCTAGGCCGTCACTGATCTGGGCTGGTCGCGACCCACGTTGATCCAGGAGAAGGCCATCCCGCTGGCGCTGGAAGGGAAGGACCTCCTGGCTCGCGCCCGTACCGGCTCCGGGAAGACCGCCGCTTATGCCATTCCTATGCTACAGCTGCTGCTCCACAGGAAGGCGGTGAGTCGGGGCAGGGGCCCCAAAGGCCGAGAAAGGGAGATGCAGGCGTTTGAGTTCCGTTGTGCCCTCTTGGAAGGCTTTGCCGGCGGCCACCCTCACGCACCCGTCTTCCCCAAGAGCCGGGTTTTCTTTGGATCTCTTACACATGAAGGCTGGTCTGAGAGAACCTGACGATTTTCTGGTAAACTCTCTGAACTGGGATTCAGGTTACTTGGGTTCTAGTCCAGGCTTTGCGACCATTATTGTTTGTACTCAGTTCAGTTGCTCAGTCGTGTCTGACTGCGACACCTGGGCTGCAGCAAGCCAGGCTTCCCTGTCCATCACCAACTCCCGGAGCTTACTCAAACTCACGTCCATGGAGTCGGTGATGCCATTCAATCATCTCATCCTCTGTCATCCCCTTCTCCCACCTTCAATCTTTCCAGGCATCAGGGTCTTTTCCAATGAGTCAGTTCTTCACATCAGGTGGCCTAAGTATTGGAGTTTCAGCTTCAGTATCAGTCCTTCCAATGAACATTCAGGACTAATTTCCTTTAGGATTGACTAGTTTGATCTCCTGTCTGGCTGCTCCAGATCCTAGTTGAGGCATCTTCCTTCTTCCTAACAGCATGTGGGAATCCTTAGTTGTGGCAGGCAGGATCTAGTTCCCTGACCAGGGATTGAACCTGAGCCTATTGGCAGCACAGAGTCTTAGCTACTGGACCACTGGAGAAGTAACTGGTGGTTCACCAGTAACTGGCACATTTTAAGTAACTTTGTAACAATAAAGTAAGTTATCCTTTTTGAGTTCAGTGCCTGGGGAAAGGGCCTTGTTATCTACATTCAGAGATGGGTAAAGTAAGTGAAGGGGTGATCAAAACACAACTAGATTGCTGTGTTGAAGTCATATTACATGATCAGATTGCCTGGAAGAGATAGAGAAAAGCATCCGGTGGCCATGATGATAACTGACTGGCTGAAGTCTTTAATTCATGTCTTGCAGACAGGCCCTGTGGTGGAGCAGGCTGTGAGAGCCGTTGTCCTTGTGCCAACTAAGGAGCTGGCGAGGCAGGCCCAATCCATGATTCAGCAACTGGCTGCCTACTGTGCTCGAGACATCCGGGTGGCCAACGTCTCAGCCGCTGAAGACTCAGCCTCTCAGAGGTGGGTTAGAACACCAGGGCTGTGAGGG
This sequence comes from Tragelaphus eurycerus, assembly GCA_935064755.1. Classification (NCBI taxonomy): domain Eukaryota; kingdom Metazoa; phylum Chordata; class Mammalia; order Artiodactyla; family Bovidae; genus Tragelaphus; species Tragelaphus eurycerus. The sequence goes on along the minus strand of CAKXYN010000002.1, from coordinate 18,890,210 downwards.
AATGAATCTGCACTGGAATGTGGGATGGGGTTTGTGTGCAGCAAAAACGAGGTCTGATTTGGGGTGAGGTCCCAGCTGCTACCTTCTACTTAATACTGAGGTGTCGCCTGTTTACAGAGCTGTGCTGATGGAGAAGCCCGATGTGGTGGTGGGGACTCCATCCCGCATATTAAACCACTTGCAGCAAGAGAACTTGAATCTTCGAGACTCCATGGAGCTGCTGGTGGTCGATGAGGCTGATCTTCTTTTCTCCTTTGGTTTTGAGGAGGAACTTAAGAGTCTTCTCTGGTAAGGAGAAGGGGTGGTGAATACACAGTAGGGCCTGGAGCGAGGGGGCCAGTTCAGCTGCCCCCATTAGAGGCCTTAGAATTGGAGTTTGATGGGTCTCTGTTTCATTTTAGTCACCTGCCCCGGATTTACCAGGCTTTTCTGATGTCGGCTACTTTTAATGAGGATGTGCAAGCACTTAAGGAGTTGGTTCTACATAACCCGGTAAGGGCCCCGTGGGACCATCGGGAGACTCAGAGGACTCGCTCCTGCCTTCTCAAAGGAACCCTTTGTTATTTGGGGTGGGAAACTCTTCATTTAGTATTCCTGGTTCTGAGGCACTAGAAGTCCGATGTTAGGCACTCCTGTATCCTCCTACCTAAAGTCACTATGTAGTCCCAGGTATCTGCTGGCTTCAAACCATGCTTTGCCTAAAGGCCTGATCAGGGACCCACAAAGGGCAGAAAGGGTGCTCTGAGCAGCACGATCAAAATTCTCCCCTTACGTGAACTTTACTCTTCAGAAAGGTTGCTACTGTAGGGGTTTTCTTCTCACTCTAGTCATTTATAGTGTGTTTCACTTTGATTTGTGCCCCAAATTGTGTGTAGTTTTATGTCCTTTGTAAACTGCAGTAGTTAGTATACTTTGAATTCTGACATTACACAGTTGGAAGGGACCCAGGGCACCCTCCATTAACACATCAGCGCTGTGGTTGGTGAGCCAGCGACTTGCAGTAGCATTTCTGTCTTCTTTTTTTTTTTCTGACCACAGGCCTGTCCTCCCCTAGGTTACCCTCAAGTTACAGGAGTCCCAGCTACCAGGGCCAGACCAGTTACAGCAGTTTCAGGTGGTCTGTGAGACTGAGGAAGACAAATTTCTGTTGCTGTATGCCCTGCTCAAGCTGTCGTTGATTCGGGGAAAGTCTCTGCTCTTTGTCAACACTCTGGAGCGGAGTTACCGGCTGCGCCTATTCCTGGAGCAATTCAGCATCCCTGCCTGTGTGCTCAATGGAGAGCTTCCACTACGCTCCAGGTGTGCCGACTCCCATGTCTTGGTTGAACATGAGGATGGAAAAGGGGAGACACAGTCACTTTTCCTGTTTATTAAGTGCTTAGTGGATTGAGGGCCCCGGGCTTGACTGATCCTCAGTGACTATCTCTCACAACTCTGCAATACCAACTATAATCCCATCTTCACTTGACGAGGTTGAGGCACAAAGATTAAGTTGGGGAAGTATTGAAGAAGAGGGAAGAGTCAGAAAGGATGACCATTATGACCAGGCGGAGGGCGGAGGAGAGGCCTCCAGTGCTCTCAGGTCTAACTTTCATCTGCTCTTGGGCCACAGGTGCCACATCATCTCGCAGTTCAACCAAGGCTTCTACGACTGCGTCATAGCAACAGATGCTGAAGTCCTGGGGCCTCCAGTCAAGGGCAAGCATCGGGGCAAAGGACCCAAGCGGGACAAGTGAGTCCACTTTTATCTCCTCTCTGCCCTTGCCAGGGAGACCCACCTTTCAGAAGACTGGGAAGCTAGCATGTGGGGGCAGGGAGTGAAGGGCGCACAGGCCCATGCTTCGTGGGCAGCGTGAACGGCCATACTGCCTGACTTGGCGTGCTGTCATCCTGTGAGGAAGGTGGCTCAGCCTCCACTAGCTGTGACTTGCAGGAAGGATCTTTCTTCGGGAGGAAGGGAGCTACCAGTCTCTGCCTCTTGGGTGGGCTGGCTTGGAGTGGTTCTCGGGTTGCCTGTGGGCAATGAGTTCCAGGGTTTGGCTGCCCTCACTACCCTAGCTGCAGTTACTCAGAGGAGTGTCTTGTAATTCCATACCAGGCTTTGTTTAGCGATCATGCTGATTAAATAAGTTTGAGAACATGGCCTCTGAGGAGAGGAGAGCTCAGTTTGAGGTTGGCGTGTTTTCTTACAGGGCTTCTGATCCGGAGGCAGGCGTGGCCCGGGGCATAGACTTCCACCACGTATGTGCTGTGCTCAACTTTGATCTCCCCCCCCCCCCCGAGGCCTACATACACAGGGCCGGCAGGTAGGAGAACTGAGGCGTAGCGGACTGGGCACCTGGACTGTGGGCACACTGTGGGACACACAGCCAGAGACACGGGCTGGGTTGTCTCTCCTTGCAGGACGGCACGTGCCAACAACCCCGGCATAGTCTTGACCTTCGTGCTGCCCACAGAGCAGTCTCAGCTGGGCAAGATCGAGGAGCTTCTCAGTGGAGGTAAGAGCCCCACCCTCACTGACCCGAGAAAGGGCCAGGCTTCTGTCGTGACACTTTAAACCTCAAGGTCTGGTGCTCCTTAGTGCTCCGTGGCTGTCATTGCACATACGTCATTTGTGGCGAGAGTGGCCTCAGAGTAGGAGAGTGGGCGAATGGGCAGGTCCTGAGGCTGAGATGTGACAGGACCCGGGACGTGGGGACAGGAAACTGCCCTGGCTGCAGCAGGGTGAATCCCCTGTCGTGAACTGTCCATGAGACCCAGGGTTTTTGCTGCACGTCTGCATAGTGGGAAAGAGTGGGCTGGATCCCCGGCTGCCTCACCCCAGGGAGCGGGCATGGGAGCTTCTGAGCAGAAGGCCTGCATAGACTCTGCCCAAGCCTTCAGTCTGCAGGAGCCTCACTGCAGTCTTCTCCACAGACAGTGGGGCCCCTGTCCTGCTTCCTTACCAGTTCCACATGGAGGAGATTGAGGGCTTCCGCTACCGCTGCAGGGTGAGTGGGGCCCTGTGGGGATGTGGGTACTGGTGCTCCTCTAGGACCCACAGTCAGGCCCTTGTTGCTCAGCACCCTGGCAGGAGGTGTTGACCTTTGATGTCTGCCCCCAGGATGCCATGCGCTCAGTGACTAAACAAGCCATCCGCGAGGCAAGGTTGAAGGAGATCAAAGAGGAGCTCCTGCACTCAGAGAAGCTCAAAGTAAGGGGCTGTGGTCAGGGAGTGGGGCAAAGGGGAGGCTTCAGGGCATCGCCCATCCTGGAGGCGGGCAGCAAAGCTGTGAGTGTGAGAGGCAGTGAACTGGGCAGCAGACCGTGCCTTTAGCAGGTCATGGGGAGGAAACAGGCCAAGAGTGAGTAAGGATGCCAGCTGTCCTGCTGGGAGGTGAATTGGCCAAGTTTCTGAGGTGGACAGTGGCTATGTCCATCAGAAGCACAGCTTCTGGGGTTTATTCTCTTGACACAGTAGTAAGAGTTGTGTGAGCTCACAACTGTATGGGTGCCTGCATTCCGTTACGATTCCCGAGGTGGAAACACCAGGGAGTCCACCCTGGGGGCGCAGTAAAAACTGAGTCAGGTGCATTCATGCAGCATGCATTACACAGAAAAGGAGAAAGCAGCTGTGTGTGTGTCAGTTGGAAGGTGCACGGCCATGGAGTGATGCCCAGTGAGGAGGGGCTGGCCTGCTCCTAACTGCCCCCACCGAATAGGGAGTGAGAACAGGGACACAAGCCTGAGCTGCCTCTGGGAGGGGGCCCCAGTGACAAGGCAGTGGGAAGTCTCAGCCTTAACAATTGTAACACGGGCTACCTGTTCAAAAACTCCCCCGTAAAACAAACAAACAAACAAACCCATGAAATTACAAAAGCAGGACCGACCATGCAGTGCCTGCTTTTCTCCCCTGCCAGACATACTTTGAAGACAATCCCAGGGACCTCCAGTTGCTGCGGCACGACCTGCCCTTACACCCCGCTGTGGTGAAGCCTCACCTGGGCAATGTCCCTGACTATCTGGGTAAGCAGGGGTCTGGGAGGGCTGCGCATTCATCCCTGGGCTGGTGTGCACTGGGGTGACACAACCATGGGATCTGGGCAGTGAGCGTGTACACAGACATAACTCTGCACAGTCCCCCTGGGTAGGCATTGCTCTCTCTGTGGGGGAGACAGGAAACCAGCACTCTGCCTTCAAGGCCAGGGGTCTCACATCTAGAGCCTGGTCCTGTGAAAGAGCGAGCCAGTACCTGGCCAAGCAGCCTCCTGTGTGTAGAAGGGAGTGACTGGGTGTGGTGTGGGAGTCGCCAGTAGGAGACAGTGCTACTTGTGCTAGAGGAGGCTTAGGGTTAGTGACCAGGCCAAGCTGGGCTTGGGTGTCTGAGTCCAGAACATTTGACCGGGGACGCGGCAGGTGGGAAATAGAGAGTAGACCTGCCTGACCCTTGTGGGGATGAGGGATATTGGGATCACAGTTATGAGGTCAAGGACGGACCTCAAGAGGGACTTCCCTGGTGGTTCAGTGGTTAAGACTCTGAACAGGGAACATGGGTTTGATGTTTAATCCCTGGCCAAGGAACTAAGATCCCACATCCCTCATGCTGCATGGCACAGCCAAGAAAAGACTGGATCCTGAGAGTGGTTTCTATGGTGTAGATGAGGCCAAAACCCAGTTGATGTGTTCAGGAGCCCTGCTCCCTTTGCACCTGGTAATGATACTCCTTGTGTCTTTGGTAACGGGTATGTGTGAGTTTTATGCTGAAGATGTTTAGTGGATTAAGGAAGCAGAGAGGTGAGTGCAGACCCCTTTTCCTGGTACCCCTGTGGATTAGCGTAAGCTGGTGGATATGGCAAGGAGAACCTCAAGCAAGTGGATAGGAAAGATCCAGGAGAGATGGGGCCAGGTTCCCCAGGAAGTGAGCTGTAAGGGCTACCAACCAAGGTCGTGGTCTGAGGAGTGAGGAGGGGGAGAGGGGAGGAGTGGGTGTGATCTTGGGTAGCTTTTGGGTGGTCTATGTGGCAGCTTGAAGTGGGATCCCAGTTCCCTGCGTGGGAATTGAACTTAGACCACAGCAGTGAAGGCACTGTATCCTAACCATACTAGACCACCCAGAGACTTCTGGCTGGGAGCAGGGCGCTGGCTCTTGCCTGGTTTGAAGAAAGAATTTGGGAAAAAGTTAAACAACAACAAAAAAAGGCAAGTGAAGTGTTTATTAGGAGAGAAGAGAGATGTGGAGAAAGGATGGGTGGACTGAGAGAGAAGTAGCCATGAGCTTTTTTTTTTTTTTTATTTATTCTTGGTTGCTCTGAGTCTTCATTGCATTTTCTTGGGCTTTCTCTAGTTGCAGCGAGTTGGGGCTACTCTTCATTTCAGTGTGTGGGCTTCTCGTTGCCATGGCTTCTGTTGTTGCAGGGCACCATGGACTTAGTTGCCTCACGGCTCATGGGATCTTTCAGAACCAGGAATCAAACCTGTGTCCCCTGTATTGGCAGGTGGATTCTTAACCACTGGACCACCAGGGAAGTCCCTTTCGGGATGGTTTAGACCACTTATGTGGAGGCAGTTCTCTGATTTTCATCTGGCCAGTCACCTTGCATTATGTGGCCCCGAGTCCATATCAGGTCTGACTCAGGGCCTCCTGGATGTGCAAGCGCATCTTTTAGACAAGGTGAATCCCAGTGCCAGGCTTTTCGGAGGCTGGCAGACCTTATGGTCTAGTGCCCCCTCCCCTGAGGAACCTTTTTGTGCTGGCATAGTCTGGGAGGTCTCCTTGACCCCATGAATGAAGAATACATGGTCTCCTTAATTTTTTACGTAGGCAGGGCTCACTTAGCTCCTTTTATTACTGCTCTTCCCATTATCTTGAAGTGTCCACAGGAGACAAAGTCCAGCTACTTATACTGTTCCTGTTGTTATTTTTATTTTCAAAGTGTTAACAGGAAGCTAGTTGTAAATGTTTAACCTGGGGCCCATCTGTCTCCTGCCTCAGAAGGGAATCCCATCCTCTCTGTCACACAGGAGCAGAGTCATTGCCCCAAACCTTTGGCCTTTAGGTGTCGGGGTGACATGGGAGGGTGTGGCGGTGTGGTGCTCAGAGGCCTGTCAGGACCTGTGTGGCCTGGCTGGAGGGGACCCTGAGCTATACCCTGGGTCGGTGAGAGGACAGAGGCCAGGGGTCATGTAGCAGGTCCCGAGCAGTGATGGGGGCACCTGACAGGTGAGGAGGAGTATGGGAGGAAGAGCCGCGGAAGAAGGAATTACATGAAGGCTGCTTTTCTATTTAGCAGCATTTTCTTTCTTAATTTTCTTTCTGTTGTTTCACACTTACTGTGACATGTACTGTAGAGACATGTTTTAGTGGACATCCCTGGGGACAGCGGTGTGACCCTAGATAGTCGTGTGTTCTCAGGATTGCAGTGAGGATCGGAGTGCCAGGCCCTGGGTCAGGAGGGGAGAGTGCGCTGGGAGCCACTGGAGGTGGAGCCGGCGGGAGAGGGGGTGGGAGCAGGCACACAGGGTGGCGGGGGCAGCCGCTGAGCCGGCCGTCTCTTCCAGTTCCTCCTGCTCTGCGCGGCCTCGTCCACCCTCACAAGAAGCGGAAGAAGCCCCCTGCCTCTAAGAAGGCCAAGGTATGTCCCCTGGGGCCTTGGTGATGGCTGCAGGGCAGCCCCCTCCCCAATCTGGTTCCCTTGTCACCAGGGTGTGCTTGGTGTGCTTGCCCCTTGTCCTCAGGAAGGAGAATTGGCCCCAGACCCTTGGCCACTGGCCAGAGTTTTGGGGGCTGGGGCTTTCCCTTGGCCACCATGAGCAGCTTCCAGAGCAAAGGAGGACCCGCTGTCCTGTCCCCACCACCCTCCTCGTCCTCCATGCTGCAGGAGGAGGAAGATGGGTGCCTGCAGTGCCGGAAGCAGCACCTGTCCTTGGCTCGCGGCCTGCAGGGCCTGCCAAGTAGCAGTACCACCCACTTCTCTGAGTCTGTCTCGTTATGTGCAGACAGACGTCTGCTCCCCACAGTCAATCGGTAACTTTGCCCCCGCAGAAGGCAAAGACACAGAACCCACTGCGAAGCTTCAAGCACAGAGGAGAGAAACGCAGACCCACAGCAGCACCCTCCTGAGGTTGTTCAGGCAGCCTTGGCTGCCTTCCCAGCCTCTCCCAGGGCTGGAGTGTGGAGCAGGCCTCCCTGCTGGAGGAAGCTTGATTCTCAGACTAAATGGACTGGATTCGGGGCAGGCGGAACTGTGGCCCTCCAGACGGATGACTAGGCTGGTGCTTTGCCCATAACAACAGAATAAAGTTTCTAGCTGCCCTAGTTTGTGCCTCCTGACTGTAGGAAGGAGCCATTGAAACCTTGGGAATCAGAAACCACTTCCTGGAAGCAGCACCTGGCTCTTTGCCTGCTGTGCGCAGTGCCTCCTTGGCCAGAAGAGGTCAGCCTTGCAGCGCTGCAGCCTGGAGCCCTCAGGTCCGGAGACACACACCAGCATCTGGCTCTCTGGCCTTACCACCAGCTGCTCCTGTGGCCTTTCTCTCTGGGATCAGGCTGACGCCTCCCTTCTCTGAAGCTGGGAATGACTTTTTTGCCTCCTGGAAAGATGGGCCTGCCTGATGATACCTCTTTCTCCATGGCACGTTGTAAATTCAGCCTTCTACTCTCTCAGGCAGCCAGGGACAGCTGTCTCTGCTCCTGAACTGCTCTGCTCTGTTTGGCACACTTGTGTGTGTGTGTGTGTGTTTAATTAATTAATTTGGCTGCAATGAATCTTAGTTGTGGCATGTGTGATTTATTTTCATTGGGGCATGTGAGACCTCGTTCTTCCTGACCAGGCATCAAACCTGGACCCCTGCATTGGGAGCGTGGAGTCTTAGCCACTGGACCACCAGAAAAGTCCCACCTGGGTGTGTTCTAAGTGCATGAGTGACAGTGTGACATGCACATGCCCTGTCCGTTTGCTCTCAGCTCACCTGCAAGGTTCTGACGGGAGGGTCCCAGCTCATATCTGGGCCTCCCAGCTGCTGTCTGGAGGAGGGGGATGCTGCTGATGACTGTGTCCTTTATTGTGCCTGCTTATTACAGTGTCCGGAGAAGGCAATGGCACCCCACTCCAGTACTCTTGCCTGGAAAATCCCATGGACAGAGGAGCCTGGTAGGCTGCAGTCCATGAGGTCGCTAAGAGTCCCACACGACAGAGCGACTTCACTTTCACTTTTCACTTGAATGCATTGGAGAAGGAAATGGCAACCCACTCCAGTGTTCTTGCCTGGAGAATCCCAGGGATGGCGGAGCCTGATGGGCTGCCGTCTCTGGGGTCGCACAGAGTTGGACACGACTGAAGTGACTTAGCATTACAGTGTCACCGTCACCCACTTATCAGGCCTCACAAGGCCCAGCTGGTGAGAATACTTGGTGGAAGAGGGTCAGCAGGGTTGGCAGGGGAGCTAGGAGAGAATTGAGAAGAAAGTTGAAAGTGCTTGAGTATTTCATTCTGACAGACCGAGGTAGTAGTACCAGCACAAGCTGGTCTGCACAGTGAGGGGAGCCTGGGTCTCTGGCTACTGTTAGGGGGGTAGTGGGCCCTCAGGTTTAGGGTCTCCATGTTTCTGCCATCCTGAGGATTTCTAGGGAGTCCAGGTGTGTATGGTGGGGATTGCCACTCAGGTGGGATTATCAGTGAGTGAAACAGCAGCCAGTACATTGCCACCGGGTTCCTGAGGCCTGCCATGGCTTGGGCACCTTAAGGAGATGAGCTAATGGAGCTGAACAAAGATGGCAACTTAGCATTTGTGGGGCCCCAGAACTGCACCAAGAGCCTCATGGGTGTCACTGCCTTGTTGAAGGGGCCAAGCTTGGAGAGCTTCCTGTACCCCTGCCTGGCAGCTGGCTGCAGACCTCCCCACCTGCTGTGTGAGGCAGGCCTGACCCTGGGAACCCAAGAGCCTGGGAACCCAAGAGCCTGGGACATTGAGGCGGCAGTCTGCTCAAATGGTGTGCCAACCTTGTTCCTCTGAGCCTGCCACCTCCAGGCGTCCCAGCCAATGAACTTGATGTTGAGTCTGCGCAGATGCAGGAGAGCGGGCACCTTGGGTTTCTCCAGTGATGTTTCTTTTCAGAGGGGCCTCTTGGTGGGGTGCATTCCTGTCTGGGAACAGAGCTGGGGCCTGTTGGCCACATGCTAGATGCAAGCTGTGTGCTGAGACCTGCGCTGAGTGTTCTACCAACATCGGGGCTACTCCGAAGTTGTGGGGGGGGGGGGTGTTGAGGCTCAGAACTCACCTGGCAACAGGTCACAGGGTGGGTGAAGAGGACAGGATTTGGACATCAGCACAGGCCTGCTCTGGTGTCCCAGACTGGCCCACTGTCCACCCCCCTTGAAGGAGTAGCCTGCTCTCACCAGCTTGGGAGCAGGTACCATCCTAGGCACTTAACATAACCCTGTGCTGTGCTTATATAAACCACGCTTGGCTGGAACAGGCCCTGGCACTTGGTGGAATCTGTGAATTGGGCCCAGTCAAGAGATTGGTGTGTTCCTGTGGCTTGGAACTGCAGAGGGAAGGTGTGTAGATAGATGTCTCATACAATCACACAGCCCTGGGTGGAGGCTCTGCTCTCCACTTACAGGGAAACGGGCTCTCAGGGGTCAAACTTGTCTATCTGATACCAAAACCTCTGCCCTTGATAAGTGTGTCCAAAATAGAATGGAACAGGCCATGGGACATGGGCATGCACGTGATAAGTGAGCTGAGTTTGGAAGGAAAGAGGTCACTGAACAATAGATAAGCTCGGCAGGTTTCCAGCAGGTTCCAGGCTGGCTGACGTACAGGGCTCATGGTGAAGGGGTCAGCAGAGTGCAGGAAAGTTCCACACCTCTGGCTGGCACAGTCCCACCCATGCATAGGCTTGAATGGGTGCCCTTGTGTTCCTGGCTCTGTGCTCGGACCTCGGGGAGATGGACAGAGCTCAGTCCCTGCATGCGAGGAGCTTTAGAGGGGTTGAAAACCACTTTCAGTGCATCCCAGCTTCCCCAAGCTGCAGACTCCATGAAGCATCTGTCTGCTCCGCCATCACTTCTTGGGGCTGCCAGGTGTAGGCGCTGGGCTGGAGGCGGGAGGGAGTGGGTAGTGCCCTCCGGCCGGGCGCACTGGTGGCTAGATCATTTCCCTTCTGGGATGCCCAGGTGCCAGGAGGGTTACCTGGGGCCTCACCCTATTGGAGGAGTCAGGTGAGACTGGAAGGGGGGTTGGGGACAGTGAAAGTGCTCCAGCGGGGAGGGTGCCTGGGCACATTTAGGGATAAAAAGAAAACCAAAGAGATCATCGCTGAAACAGGGAAAAACTGAAAAACTAAACTGATGTCTTTTATTTAAATTTTTTTTATGTTTTGGCTGTGCCACGCAGCACATGGGATCTTAGTTTCCCGGCCAGGAATCAAACCCACATCGCTTGCATTGAAAGTGTGGAGTCTTAACCACTAGACCACTAGGAAAGTTCCTGAATTATTTTTAAAGGACAATACAGCTACATATTAAACATTTAAAAGGTGCTGGTGGGTTTGAAGCAGGGGAACACCCTGATCAGATAGCTGAGTAGCCATGGTGATAATGCATGGACAACAGAGTGTCCCTAGAAACCTCTGGACCCAGAGGACAAACCAATTAAAGTGCATTTCCTATTTCAGCTAATTCTCTCCCCCATCTGTTGAGGATCAGTGACTCAGCATTTGGGGAATTAGTTGGTCTCGGGACTTTGGTCTGTAGGAGCAGTTTCTCCTGGAGGCAACACCAATTAAGTTGAATTTATGCCAGGAGGTGCCCCTGCCAAATGCCTCTTTCCCCCAGAAAAAAAGCCTTGGGGTGTCCTGGCTGCCAGTGGGGCTGGGAGCTGCTGCTTGTTTGTTTGCCACAGTGATTTTTCTGTGGAAAAGGAAGTGATCCTTCTGGGCAGGAACAGGTGCCTCTGCCCAGCCTCCCATGGTGTGCCAGGCACCTCGCTGGGCAGACTCAACCTCATTGAACTTCAGAACCTCTTCAGAGCTTGAGCGACTGTCTATGAGTCCATTCACAAGGCCAGTGAGAAGCAGCTAGATTAACATGGCATGGCTGAGCTGGAGAGCGTGGGCACATTGAAGGCCTTCAACCCTAAGAACTGCCTTTGTGGCACCTGAGCTCGGCCAGCCTGACCTCCAGGGAGGCATCTCACCTTTCTTGGCCTCTTCTGGGGTCTCAGCTGTAAGTGCAGGTAAAAAGTACCCTCTCTGAGTGTCTGTGTGTGTGAGATGTGCCAAGGAGGCCAGGCAGCCTGGGAGCCCTCCCACACCACTGTGCCTGGCTCTGTGTCGGCCCCTGGGTCCCGTGGTATGGCTCTGCTCACAGCACCCTCAAACTTAAATGCACACCTGGATCACAGAATCTTCTTCTCAGAAGGCAGGTTTCATCCAGCCGGCTTGGGGCAGGGCCAGAAATTCTGTATTTCTAACAACCTCCCTCCTGAGGGAGCCTGATGCTGTGGGTTCCCAGACCAGCCCTTAAGAGGCAAGCTTTAATGTCCACACACCTATCCCATTTTACAGATTGGAAAACTGAGGTTCAGAGAGAATAAGTAGGCAGCCTAGGGCTGCCCAGTTAAGTGACAGAGTAGGAGGGTGCTCAGATCAGTGGGCTCTACTCTGGAACCCAAGGCTCAGCCCTGCCCTGTACCTTTTCTAAGTCTGATCTTGATCTGTGAGGTGCAGTGATGAAGCCTATAACTTTCTAACCTAAGTATATCCCATGCAATGTTTATGACATACTAAAACATTATTAGCTGCTTCTTTGAAATTTAAATCCCACTGATCAGGACTTCCCTGGGGGTCCAGCTGTTAAGACTCCGTGCTTCCAATGCAGGGATTCAGGGGCTTGGGTTCTATCCCTGATCGGGGAACTAAGATCCCACATGCTGTGTGGCCTGGTCAAAGTTAAAAAGAAAAAAATCTCCCTGGGTGTCTTCCTCCGTATTTACTAAATTTGACAGCCCTGGAGTATGAAACTTTTCTGGCCTGGACATGGCCTCCTCCAGGAAGGCTGTCTGACTTCCGGCCTGGGCTGGGCATTTTTTTCTCAGTATGTCTCTAATACTGCCCTTGACCTCATTAGGGTTTTCTCTGACCCCTTGTCTCCACCCTGGCCTGGGAGCTCTTGGAGGCAGGCACCATGCTGAGTTGTCAGTGGGTTCCTGGGCTCAGGAACTGGGACTCACAAGTGTTGATAAATGCTTTTCCCCTGAGAGTGTCCCTGGTCCCTTGGGGGTCATTCATTTTCATAACCCTCTCTCCTCTCCAACTGAGGCTCTTGAGCACTATTTCCATTTAAAAGTGAAAGGAAGGATGAGCCAAGCAGGCTGGATTCTTCTCCCTGACCCAAAGGACTGGACACTCCCTTCGAGTCACCTCTGTGACTCAAGGTGGAGACTGGGCTGTGGGCCTGGGCCATCCTTCGTGTGAACCTGCAGGCCTTCCCTGCCTCAGCAGTGGGCTGGGGAAACAGGCTCCCAAGATGCTGATAGCTTCCCTGCAGGGGATGGGGACAAAGGACCAGACAGCCTTGAGCTTTCTGGCTTCCACACCAGTGCATCCAGACCACGACTGAGTTCCAGGGAAAGACAGTCTCATACGTTCACTGAAATACATAGACTGGACCCTTACATGTGCAATATCTCCCAGGAACCAGGAACTCAGCTTCCAAGAGCAAAACACAAACATAAGGCAACCGAGAAGCCAAGTGGTGTGATGGCTGGAGCAAATGGCCAGCCTGCATGGGCCGGGGATTGTGGGCAAAGTCCCCACCGCAATGGAGAATTCCATGAGAGCTGTGAAGGACAGGCAGGTTTGGGGAGGACTTGAGTGGGGAAGGTTTGCGGCATCACAGCTGAGCTGGGGGAAGGGGACCCACAGCACATTTGCAGAGCAGTGAGCAGGTTAGCTGGCTTAGCAAAGGCTGCATAGGGCCATAGTTCTCAACTGGGGTGATTTGCCCCAACGGGGCCTCTGGCAAGGAGTGGAGACAGTTTAAATCATCACATGTGGGAGTGGTGGATGCTCCTGGCATCTAGGGGGTTGAAGCTAGGGATGCTGTTAAATCCTACAGTGCCCAGGGCAGCTCACACATTGAAGAGTTATCAGGCTCAAAACATCAATGGAGTCCTGCAAGCAACAATAGGGGAGGGCATGCTGAGAACCAGGTGGGAGATAGCAGGGTCTTCTAGGCATGTAACTCAGGAGTGCATATAGCTGCGGTAAGAGAAACTCCAGGATAAGGATGTGAATGAACAAGGGTCAGAATAACTGGATGACTGTGGACTTGGAGCAACGTCACTGCGGTACCATTAGGGATCCAGATTCTTCCATCTTCCTGCCCTGCCATCTTTTTTATTTTTGTAATTGTGGTAAAGGATACATAACATAAACTTGATCATCTTAATCATTTTAAGTGCATGATCTACATTGCTGAAAGGTGAAGTATATGAAGTAAATTCACATTGTTGTGGATTCACTACTATCCATCTCCAGAACTTTTTCACTTCCCCAAACTGAAACTCTATACCCATTAAATGATAACTTCCAACCCACTCTAGGAGCCCCTGGAAATCACCATTCTATTTTTTTGTCTCTAGGAGTTTGACCACTCTAGGGTCCTCATATATGTGGAATCATACAGTATTTGTCATTTTGTGTCTGGCTTATTTCATTTAGCTTAATATCTTTGAGTTTCATCCATGTAGTAGCATGTATCAGAATTTCATTCCTTTTTTGTGGCTGAATAATATTCCAAACCTGTATATGCCACATTTTATCCATTCACCTGTTGGGGGTGCTTGGGTTGTTTCCACCTTTGGGCTGTTGTGAATAGTGCGGCAATGAACATCGGTGTACCACTATTCCTGCTTTCAATTCTTTTCGAGTTGATTTCTTTGTAATGACACATTTTGATTCTGTTCTTGTTTTCTCTTGTTTATAGTGTATAGCTGCATTTTTTGGTAGATACCATGGACATTACATATAAATCCTAAAATCAGTCAGTCAGTTCAGTCACTCAGTCGTGTCCGACTCTTTGTGACCCCATGAACCGCAGCACACCAGGCCTTCCTGTCCATCACCAACTCCCGGAGTCCACCCAAACCCATTTCCATTGAGTCGGTGATGCCATCCGACCATCTCATCCTCTGTCGTTCCCTTCTCCTCCTGCCCTCAATCTTTCCCAGCATCAGGGGCTTTTCAAGTGAGTCAGCTCTCAAATCCTAAAATACAACTATCTAATCTGAATTGATGATAACAATGTCAAAGAATACAAAACTCTATTCCTATACAACTTCATCTTCACTTTATATTACTGATGTCACAAATAACATCTTACAGTGTTTGACCAATAAAAATTAAATTATAATGTTCATGAATTTGTCTTTTAAATCATGTAGCAAATTTAAAAATATAGTTACAAACCAAAGTTGCAACAATACTGGCTTCTATATTTTCACATATATTTACTTTACCAGAGACCTATATTTCTTTATGTATCTTTGAGTTCTGTGTCCTTTCATTTCAACCTGAAGAGCTCCCTTTAGTATTTCATGTAGCGTAGATCTAGTGGTAATGAACTCTCTCAGCTTTTGTTTATTTGGGAATTTCTTAATTTCTTCCTTATTATTGAAGGGTAATTATGATATACATAGTATTATTGATGTTACTTTCTTTCAGGACTTTAAACAAGTAGTACCTACTGCCTCTGTCTTCCAAAGTTTCTGATGAGAAATCACTTTATAATCTTACTGAAGCAAATTTATACATAATGCGTCACTTCTCTCTTGCTGCTTTCAAGGTTATCTCTTTGTCTTTGGCCTTTGACAGTTGATTATATATAATGTGCTCTGGTGTGGATCTCTTTGTGTTTATTCTACTTGAAGCAATGATTTATATCTTTCAGAAAATCTGGGAAGTTTTTGGCCATTATTTCTTCAAATAATCTTTCTTCCCGTTTCTGTCTCTACTCTTCCTTGGACTCCCATAATGTATATGTTGCTTTGCTTGGTAGTGTCCTTAAGTCTCATAGTCTCATCATCTTTGCTTCATGCTTTTTTATTTCTGCTCTATATTCAAGTTCACTGATTATTTCTTCTGCTTACTCACATCTGCTGTTGAACCCTTCTAATGGATTTTTCATTTCAGTTATTATACTTCGAGCTCCAGAATTTCCTCTTGGTTTCTTTTTAGATTTTCTCTTTGTTGATATTATAATTTTGTTAATACATTTTTTCCTAATTTCCTTTAGTTCTTTGTACCTTCACCCCCCTCCCCGCCCCATTGCCTTCTTGAATATATTTTTTAAGAAACTAAACATTTAAAAATATTTAATTATTTGGCTGTACTGGATCTTAGTTGTAGGATGCGGGATCTTTGATCTTTGTTTCAGCATGTAAAATGTTTAGTTGCACCATTTGAATTCTTAATTATGACATGTGGGACCTAGTTTCTTGACCAGAGATCAAACCCAGGCTCTCTGCATTGGAAGCACAGAGTTTTAACTACAGGTTCACCAGGGAATTCCCCCAAATAGACTTTAAATAAAAAAGTTTACAAGAGACAAACAAGAACCTTGTGTATTAATAAAAGATTCAATACAAGAAAAATAATTGTATATAAACATTTGTGCGCCTGATGGCAGACCATCAAAATCTATGAAGCAAAACTTGACAGAATTAAAGTGAGAAACAGAAAGTCCTACAATAATAGGAGGAGAGTTCAGTATCTCACTCTCAATAGTAAGGAAATAGAGGACTTGAACCACACATTAAACCAATTAGATCTAACAGACAAATACAGCACACTCTGCCCAACAATAACACGAGACACATTCTTTAAAATACACAGTTTTTTTCAAATATAATGGAATTAGGTCACGAAGTCTCAACATTTGAAAAGATAGATATGATGTAATATATATCCTCTGATCAAAACAGAATGAATTTAGAAATAAATAATAGAAGGAAAACTGGAAAATTTGTAAACTTGTGGAAACTATACATTAATTTTTAAACTCTTAAACAATCACTCAAAAAACAAATCACAAGAGAAATTAGAAAATAATTAGAGATGAATGAAATGAAAACACAATATACTAAAACCCATGTGATGAAAAAAAAAAAAAAAACCCATGTGATGCAGTGAAAGTGGTGTTAAGAAGGTATTTATAGTTGTAAACACTAACATTAAAAAAAAAACAAGAAAGATTGCAAATTGATAGTCTAACTTTACAACATAAAGAATTAGAGAAAGAGGAACAAACTAAACCCAAAGCTAGCAGGAGGGAGGAAATAATGAAGATTAGAGCAGAGATAAATGAAATGAAGAATAGAAAAACTGTATAGAAAATTAATGAAATCAGAAATTGGTTCTTTAAAAGCATCAACAAAATTGACAAACCTTAGTTAGAATCAAGAAAAGGAAGAGGGAAGACTGCAATTATAAAATTTAAAAAATGTAAGTGGGGACATTACTACAAATTCTACAGAAATAAAGTATGAGAGTACAGTGAACAATTGCATGCCAACAAATTAGATAAATATAAAATGAACAAATTCCTAAAAACACAAAATTTACCAAGAATAAATTATAAAGAAACAGATAATCTGAATAGACCTAAAACTAGTAAGCAGATTGAAGCAGAATAAAATATCTCCCAATAAAGAAAAGTTCTGGACCTGACAGCTTCACTGGTGAATTCTACAAGACATTTTAAGAATGAACACTAATACTCCTCAAATTCTTCCAAAAAATCAAAGAGAAAGAACACTTCCCAACTCATTCTATGAGAACGGCGTTGCCCTGACACCAAAGCCTGACAAGGGTAGAAGATAAAACTACAGAACAATATTCCTCATGAAAACTGAGGCAAAATCATCAACAAAATATGAGCAAACAGAATTCAGCAGCATGTTAAAAAAAATTATACAGCACGACCAAGTGAGAGTTATTTGTTAAATGGAAAAATGTTTCAACATACAGAGATCAATCAATTTAATATGCCACATCAACAAAATGAAGGGAAATAAACCCACCGTATCATCTCAATTGATGCAGAAAAGAATTTCACAAAATCCAGTATGTTTTCATGATTTAAAAAGAAAACACTCAGTAAATGAGGACTAGAAGGAATACTTCATCACAATGAAGGTCATAAATGGAAAAGCCCACAGCCAATGGTGTACTCAGTGATGAAAGACTGAAAGCTTTTTCTCTAAGGTCAGAAACGTGGCAAGGATACCCACTTTAATCATTTCTTTTCAACATAGTTCTGGTAGTTCTAGTCAAAGTAATTAGGCAAGAGAAAGAAATAAAAGGCATCCAAATTGGAAAGGAAGAAGTAAAATGATCACTGTTTGCAGATAATATGATCTTACATGTAGAAAACCCTAAAGATGCCACAAAAATACTTGTTAGAACTTAATAAATGAATTCAGTAAAGTTGCAGTATACAAAGTCAACCCATAATCTCCATACATGACACAATTCTGTGCACACAATTCAGAAAACAATTCCATCTATAATGGCATCAAAAAGAATGCAATACCAAGAATTACCTTCCTTAGTAAAAAGGTGAAAGACTCATACACCGAAAACAACAAAACATCACTGAAAGAAATTGAAGATGATGATGTAAATAAATTGAAAAACTTCCAGTGTTCATGGGTTGGAAGACAATATTGTTAAGATGTTGATACTCTCCAGAGCAATGTACAGATCCAGTGCAATTTGTATCAAAAGCCCAATGATAGCTTTCACAGAAAGAGAAAAACACACCCTAAAATTTATATTGGAGCCTCAATAGCTAAAACAATTTTGACAAAGAACAGAGACAGAGCACTCACACTTCCTGATTTAAAGAATTATCACAAAACTATGTAAGCAAAGCAACATAGTATTGGCATAAAGCCAGAGAATAGAATAGAAAGCTCAGAAATAAACACCTGCATGTATGGTCAAATGAGTTTTTGATAAGAATACCAAGACCATTCAATAGGAGAATGGACTGTCTTTTCAACACATACTGGGAAAATTAGATATCCCCTTACAAGAGAAAGACGTCAGACCCACACTAATGCCATATACGCAAGAGACAAAAGACCTAAACTTAAGAGCTGAAAAACTACAAAACTCTTAGAATAAAATATAGGACAAAGTTTTTATAACATCGGAGTTGGCAATGATGCCTTGGGTGTGACACTAGCAGCACACTTAGCAAAAGGAAGAGTAAACAAAGTTGACTTCATGAAAATTAACTTTTTGCATCAAAAGTCACTGTCAACATAGTAAAAATACAACCCACAGGATGGGAGAAAACATTTGCAAATCATATGTCTGACAAAAGATTAATATGCAGAATATAGAAAGAGCTCTTAAAACTCAACATCAAAAAACAAAACCAAAAAACAACCTATTTAAAAAATTGGTGAAGGACTTGAATAGATGTTTCTCCAAAGAAAATATGAGTGACTAGCATATGAAAAGTTGCTCATAAGGGAATTGAAAATCAAAACTACAATGGGATACCACCTCACACGCATTAGGATGGGTACTATTAAAAAACCAGAAAATCACAGGTGTTGGCAAAGAAATGGAGAAATTAGAACACTGTGCACTGTTGGTGGTAACATAAAAAGGTATAGCTGCTGTGGAAAAAGGTATGGTGGTTCCTCAAAAAATTAAACATAGAACCGCCATATGGTCCCATAATTCCATGTCTAGATATATTCTCCAAAGAACTGAAGCAGAGTCTGGAATCTGTGTTCATAGAAGCATTATTCACAATAGTCCAAAAGTGGAAGCAAGTGTCCTTTGATGGATGGGTAAGCAAAATATGGGTGTATACATACAATGACTGTTATTCAGTCTTAATAAAGAAGGAAATTTTGCAATATGTTATAAGATAGATGAATCTTGAGGACATTATGTTAAGCAAAATAGACCAGTAACAAAAAGACAAACACTGTAAGATTCTACTTACATAAGGGGTTAGAGTAGTCAGATTTATAGAGGCAGAAAGAATGGTGGCTGCCAGAGGCTGGGAGGAGGGGAAGATTGGGTGCCAATGTTTCATGATATCGAAGTTCAGTTTTACAGGGTGAAATGAGTTAAGAGGATAAATGATGTTGATGGTAGCACTTATTTATATTTAATGTATTTAATACCTCTGAACTGTACACTTAAAAATGGTTAGATGGTAAATTTTGTTATGTGTATTTCATGAACATAAAAAAGATATACACACTACTTGGTCATGAAAAAGAAGGAAATCATGCCATTTGCAGCAACATGGATGCAACTAGAGATGATCATACTAAGTGAAGCAGAAAGACAAATATCATATGATATCACTTAAGTGTGGAATCTAAAATGATCATATCTGAAACGAGTCGCCAGTCCAGGTACGATGCCTGATAACGGATGCCTGGGGCTGGTGCACTGGGACGACCCAGAGGGATGATATGCGGAGGGAGGAGGGAGGAGGGTTCAGGATGGGGAACACATGTATACTTGTGGCAGATCCACCTTGATGTATGGCAAAAGCAATACAATATTGTAAAGTTAAGCAAAATAAAATTTAATTTAAAAATAAAATAAAATGATGGCACACACGAACCCATGTACAAAATAGAAACAGATTCACAGACAGAGAACAGACTTGTGGTTGCCAAGGGGGAGAGGCAGAGGGATGCACCGAGAGTTCGGGGTTAGCAGATGCAAACTATGACATTTAGAATGGATGAACAAGGTTCTAATGTATAGCGCAGGGAACTATATCTAACCTCCTGTGATAAGCCATAATGGAAGAGATTATACATATATATGTGTATAACTGAGTCACTGCTATACAGCAGAGATTGTCACAACATTGCAAATCAACTATACTTCAGTAAGAAAAATGTATGCACAAACAGCTGTGGTTTTCAGCAGTTTGGATTTGGGGAGAGGGAAGGATGAATAGGTGGAGCACACCAAGGGGATTTTTAGGCCAAGACACTATTCTATATAATATTATGATGATGGATACACGTCATTATACGTTTGTCAAATCCCATAGAATGTGCAACACCAAGAGTTAACTCGAAGGTGAACTATGGACTTCAGTGAATAATAATATATCAATATTAGCTCATTGATCGCAACAGATGTGTCATACATAAATGCTGGATGTTGATAATAGATGAAACTTTTGAAGGGATAAAGGGGCATCTGGAAACTGATACCTTCTGCTCAGTTAAAACTTTTTTTTTTAATTAAAAGATTTACAAAGCTGCGTTTGCTTGGTTTTTCTGTAAACATAAGACTGCTCAAAAATTAATTTTTTTTTTTTAAAGAAGTCTTCACATTGGGCAGAACAGGATCATGGGACCACTGCTGGTTGCAAAGGAGGCTGGGAGAGCAGGGAATAGCATCTTTCACCTGGACTGTAAACACAGCCCTTCACCAAATAGAATCAGGATCTGATTCTGGCAAAGATGAACGCTCCACTAGATGACCAGGCTTGAAATCTTAACCTGCAGGCTGGTTACCCACCAGGAGCCAGAAATTACCAGAGGCTGTTCACATTCCTGCTAGTCAGAGCATAGCACACGTACCTAGCCAGGTGCCACGGCCTGGACCAGTGACCAGTAGAGCATTGCAGTCATACCCTGACCTCTCAGCCCAGACTGCAGACCCTCTGCAGGCTCCTGGGGTGCACAGTGGCCAGTCAGGGAGGGGAGCTGAGTCTGCCAGGCATCCCTGATCGCAGGAGGGCCCTCCTTGCCACCTCCTGAGCTTAGAGATGGTGTTCAGTTCCAGTTCTCTCTCTGCTACTGCTCGGACATATTCAATCCCATTAGTAATAATGGAAATATTGAAATAAGGGAAAATTGAAAACGAGGCATCTTTTTACAGTTATTAAATGTGTAAATCTTGATAACAGATCGAACACACTGTGAAGATGAGGCTAGTGATTTGGCATTTTTTATTTTTGCTGGTGTCAGTGAGAAGAATCACAGACCTGGGGAAATTCATGGGTGTCTACCATCACCAGACACCAACCAGAACCAATCAGCACTGATCAGTAATTATCAAGATAATTACTCAATACATCCTAGATTAGATTAGCCCAAGGAGAGAGCTGATAAACTGTGTGCACTTAGGTTGTAAACCTGGTACTCTTTAACACTCCAATCTCATCTCTAGAATCCTGGATTAAGGAAGGTAAACATGAAATAGAGGAAACAAAGTTAGGCAAGAAGATAGTCACCAAAAACTTGTTTATTGGAAGCAGCCTGACCTTTGGCATGAGGAAAGCAAACGATCCATCACTTTGTGGGACACAACCCAGTGACACATGTGCTAGTCAGAGAGTAAAGGAAGCATTGAGTCTGTGTTAAAAGTCAGGAGATAAAGTGGGATACAGGAGTGTACAGAAACTGTGATCACAACTGAAGTCTGTGCCCCAGGGTGTGACCTCAGAGACCGCACATGCACAGGGAGCCAGGTGGTGCGTCTGTGGCTGAGCGTTTTCCTCTGTAACTCAGAACTGGCTGGTTCTGCTCTCACCCTGTGTGTGTCTCAGAGAAGACTGCAGATACCACACATCTGGGCTCCGTCTCTATGGGCCTCCCCCTGGGAACAAACTAGATCAAGGGGGTGTGCCCTGGGGCTCCACACATGGCAGGGGGGCCCTGAGACTGAATCTGCTGGGAGCGTCCTCAACCAGCAACCAAAGAAAATGATGGACAAGCCCACACCCTCTGGGGCAGTCTCCCCACCATTTCCCAGCAGATCTCTGTGGGCATACAGATGCCCACATGGGAGCCTACTCTTTTTTTTATTTGACTGTAAAGCATAGCATGTGGGATCTTAGTTCCCTGACTAGGGATTGAACCTATGCCCCCTGCAATGGACATGCAGAGTCTTAACCACTGGACCACCAGGGAAGTCTCAAGAGCCCACTTTTCAATGCACCCTGGTCGATTCTTTCCATGTCCTGGCTCATCCCTGCTGTCTGGTACTGCCCTCTGGGATCACCTTCCAAATCAACTATTCACACTGGAATCCCTGTCTCAGCATCTGCTTCTCAGGGAAGACATCTAGGAAAGAGAACAGAGCCCACAGCTGTGGGCTGGAGTCCTCAGCATCTGCCGGTCAGGGTGTGTGGGGGCAGGGCCAGGGAGATGCCGGAGGGAAGTCACTGCACACAGGCAGGCCCTGGGCCGTTGACTCTCCTCTCCACTGTGGCTGATTCCAGGTTTAGGGATCTGTCTGCTGCTGCCCCCACATCCCCCCTTGGCATCTGATTCCCTTCCTCTTGGCTTCTGTCTTCCCCCGTGTGTTGGGTAGCTCCCTCTGAGTCAGGCCAGCGTCCATGAAACAAACACAAGACCAGAGAGATGGCAGGTTCCTTCCTGCAACTGCCTCTGGCAGGTGGCCACAGGGGAGATAGTCTCCATAGGCTGCCCTTATCAGCTCAGCCTTGGCATGGGGGCCAAGGTCTGGCCCATTCTGGTGATAGTGAACCCAAGGGAGCCTTCAGAGATCCCTATCTGGAGGGAGCAGGGGTGAGTGCAGAGTACCTGGGCCCATGGAGGGTGGAGCTGCTCCCCTGAGTCTCCCAGCAACACTCAGCCCCCTGCACAGTGGGTGGGGACAGACCCAGGCAAGGGACATAAGGGAGGGGGCCAGGGCTGAAGAGCGAGGCTGTGGCTCTCAGCCCTGGGGTCTCTGTGCGCTGTCAGACGCCAGCGAGCTGGGCCGTCCCCTCTACCCGCAGGAGGAGACTATTGTCCCTGCGTCACTCCACTCCCCACTGCCCCCTCTGTTATCGGATTGTTAATATTAATTAACAACAGTTGCTAAGGATGACAGTGCAAGGGTGTGCCCTAGCCAGAGCTGGCCTGGACCCAAGAGGGCACTAGGGAAAGTAGGGGTCTGAGGCTTGGGATCTGGGGTGGCGGGTAGGGCCAGTAGAGTTTCGGAGGGCCAGTGTCCAGACCCACCTGAGTCTCCCTCTTCTCCTGGGCCTGGTAGCTCCTGCAGCCGAGGCTGTGTGGGAAACTCTCGGCAGGTCGCTGGCTGGCCCAGCCCTCTGGCCTTGGTCACTTTGGGAAGTGGGTAAAGGGGAGACCCTGAGAGGCTCATCTGAGAGGGTGGGACCAAAGGTGGGAGGGACAAGTGATCCATCGATCATTAACTAGCTGAGAGCCCTGGGAGGCACAGTGCTCAGCCCCATTGGTCCCCTACCCAGTCAGGTGATGCTGTTCCTGGTAGAGAAGCTGCCCTGTAGTCCGTCCCCAGTTTCAGTATATGTACGGCTGAAGTGGGCTCTGGCATTGTCAGGAGCCGGCCCTTGGCTGTCCCCAAGGCCTGGCCTCACTTACCCTCTGACCCCTGCCCAGTGCCGGGATGGTGGAGACTGGCCTGAAGGGCTGGTTGCTCTGGGCCCTGCTCCTGCACTCGGTGAGTCCCAGTCCCTGTGTCCACTCTGGGCAAGGGCTGTTTGGCAACTGTGAGAGAGGGCCAGGGGTCTGCAGATGGGGGCAATTTCTACATAGATGAGGGAGGCCAGGCACCCTAGAGAAGGGGTGCAGGTCAGGGGTCTTGGGCTGCTCAAGTCTCCAGATCAGATGGGGTCAGATGGACAGAAGCATGGGGAATGGGACAGGTGGCTTGGGTGTGACCAAGTTCTTCCCATCCCTGGTCTGCTGTGGGTGTCCTGGCCTAAGATGGCTGGTGGGAGGTTAAAGGAAGATCCAGTCCTGGGGTGCTGATGAGGTAGATTCAAGGGGAGAATCACTCAGAGGATTTGGCATCCAGGGAGGAGGTCCGAGGTTCTTACCTCTCAAGTTTCCTGCTCATTTACATGTCTGAGGAGGTGGGTGAAACCCCCGGCAGGTGAAGGCAGAGGAAGCTCTGCTCAGAATCTCCAAGAGGGGCCCTGGACTCTGGGTGTGGCCCGCAGTTTGAGCATGGTGGTGACTGACTGCTATGGCAATGATGCCCGAGGCACACAGGGCCTGCATCCACATGGCCCCTGGGAGTCAGCCCCTCGACTTGTCCAGGGGCCACTTTTTCTCAGGAGGACCACACAGGGGTCCAGGGATCTCCTGGGTGACCCTGTTCTCTCCCAGATATGTCAGGTCACCTCTTTCTTCAGTGACCCTGTCACTCAGGGTCAACCAGGCCTTCATCCATCTGCTCACCATCCTTAGACACCGCCGAGGGTCCCATGTGCTACTTGGGCATCCCATCTCCTCCAGTGCTCCCCTGGACCCCCTGGCATCCTGGAGCTGCCCGATGTCCACCCCTCACCTGCCCTGTTTGGCATCATTCCCCACGCCCTCCCTGGCTTCCCACTGCCTCATCAGCTACCCAGAGGAGCTGGCCAGCACTGGGGCCTGTGGTGACACTGCCCTGTTCCACAGGCCCAGAGTGAAGTCTACACACCCATACACCAGCCTGGCTACTGCGCCTTCTACGATGAGTGCGGGAAGAACCCAGAGCTGTCTGGAAGCCTGGCTTCGCTGTCCAATGTGTCCTGCCTGGATAACTCGCCTGCTCGCCACATCACAGGTGACCACCTGGCCCTCCTACAAAGCATCTGTCCCCGTCTCTACACTGGTGCCAACACCACCTACGCCTGCTGCTCCTCCAAGCAGCTGGTGGCCCTGGACATGAGCCTGCGGATCACCAAGGCCCTCCTCACCCGCTGTCCCGCCTGCTCCGACAACTTCGTGAGCCTGCACTGCCACAACACCTGCAGCCCCAACCAGAGCCTATTCATCAATGTGACCCGAGTGGTCACACAGGGGGACAGCCAGTCCCGGGCCGTGGTGGCCTATGAGGCCTTCTACCAGCGCAGCTTCGCCGAGCAGACCTACAACTCCTGCAGCCGTGTGCGCATCCCCGCAGCTGCCACACTGGCCGTGGGCTCCATGTGTGGTGTCTACGGCTCTGCCCTCTGCAACGCCCAGCGCTGGCTCAACTTCCAGGGGGACACGAGCAATGGCCTGGCACCCCTGGACATCACCTTCTACCTGTGGGAGCCTAGCCAGGCTGAGGGGAGCATGATACAGCCTCTAAATGATGAGGTCGTGCCCTGCAACCAATCCCAGGGGGACGGTGCAGCAGCCTGTTCCTGCCAGGACTGTGCCGCCTCCTGCCCCGTGATTGCCCAGCCCCGGGCCCTGGACCCCACCTTCCGCCTGGGCCAGATGGAAGGGAGCCTGGTCCTCATTATCATCCTCTGCTGTCTCTTTGTCTTGCTCACGGCCTTCCTCCTGCGGTCCCGCCTGGCCGAGTGGTGCAGGGGCAAGCGCAAGACACCCAAACCCAAGGCAAGCATCAGCCTGGCCCACAGGCTTAGCCTCTCCACCCACACCCTCCTCAGCCGCTGCTTCCAGTGCTGGGGCACTTGGGTGGCCTCGTGGCCACTGACCATCCTGGCGGTATCTGTGGTTGTGGTGGTGGCCATGGCAGGGGGCCTGGCTTTTATAGAACTGACCACGGACCCCGTGGAGCTGTGGTCAGCCCCCAACAGCCTAGCCCGACGTGAGAAGGCGTTCCACGACAAGTATTTCGGCCCCTTCTTCCGAACTAGCCAAGTGTTCATGACGGCACCTCACCGGCCCAGCTATAGGTATGACTCCCTGCTGCTGGGGCCCAAGAACTTCAGCGGGATCCTGTCCTCGGATCTGCTGCTGGAGGTGCTGGAATTGCAGGAGAGGCTGCGGCATCTGCAGGTGTGGTCGCCAGAGGAGCAGCGGAACGTCTCCCTGCGGGACACCTGCTATGCCCCGCTCAACCCACATAACGCCAGTCTGTCCGACTGCTGCGTCAACAGCCTCCTGCAGTACTTCCAGAACAACCGCACCCAGCTGCTGCTCACAGCCAACCAGACGCTGTCAGGGCAGACCGCCCAGGTGGACTGGAGGGACCACTTCCTCTACTGCGCCAAGTGAGTCCTCGTGGGACCAGGTTCTGGGGTCAGCGTCGGCCTCGTGGGGCCCAGGCTGGGTACACATCTTTTATGGTCAAGGTGCTCTGCGTCTCAGTCACGTGGGCTGTGATGTGTTGTGTCTCTCCAAGTTCCTTCTTGGGCTCCCCATCCTCAGTGGAGTGCACACTCACCATAGCTGATTCACACTTGATCGTCCTGGTCTCCACGCAGTCTTTCTGTAGTGCTCCTGATGTAGCTGGACACGTCCTTGCACGTTCTTGGTTTAAGGGTCACAGAGAAATCTGAAGGCCCTGCTCACTGGTGGGCTTTGTAGTTTCCCTTCCTTGCTTCTGTGCTGGGCCTGGGTGTAGGCCAGCAGGGCCATGGGCAGCCCAGGAGGTACCCCAGGCCTGGGCAAGGGCCTGAGCCTGGGCCAGGTGCCCTGTGCAGGTTGTTTGTGGCTTGGTCCCCAGCTGCGTCCACTTGGCTGTGGTGCAAGCAGGAAGCCAGTGAAGCTTATGGGTCTTGGGACCAAGAGTGGAGGTTTGAGAGCTGCCAAGCCTGGAAGGGAGCAGGCTGGCTAGCAGCACTGAGGCCCCTGGGGTTGGAGGGGACAGAGGTCTTCAAATGCTTGGTCTCAGGGCCCCTTCACTCTCGACAAAAGACTGAGCACCCCAGAGAGCTGGGGTGTGGGTAGAGGTTATATTCACTGACATTTACCACATGAGAAAGTAAAACTGAGAAATGACAAAATAGTTAATTAATTCTGTAACAATAGCTATAATAGGCCCAGTATATGCTGACACAAATAACATTTTTTATTTATTTATATTTTTAAAGGAAATTATTAATTTTTTTTTTTTTTTTCTGTGCTGGGTCCTTGTTGTGGCACACAGGCTCTTTGTTGTGGTGCTTAAGCTTCTCATTGCAGTGGTTTGTCTCGTTGTGGAGCACAGGCTCAAAGGCACGCAGGCTTCAGTAGTTGTGGTTCACGCATTCTTTAGTTGTGGTGCACACATGGGCCTAGCCGTTCTATGGCATGTTGGATCCTCATGGACCGGGGATTGAACCCGTGTCCCTCACACCAGTAGGCATACTCTCAACCATTGGACCACCAGGAAAGTCCCATAACATATTTTTATGAAAATAATTATATTTTCTGTACTGAAAATATCAGGAGTGATCACAGTAACATTGTTTTACATCTTTGCAAATCTCTTTGGGGTCTGGCTTAGCAGAAGATGCTGGATTCTGGCATCTAGTTCTGCATTTGACGTGTTGGTTGAAGCGCAGTGAGAATGCTTGGCCACACACCCACCTATGTAGCCAGAGGAGGAAAGTGTGTTGTCAAAGCCTTTCCAGAGAATTGTGGGTTTTCTTTACTACTTCATCAAACTCAGCAAGTGATGCTTTCTTAAATGTGCACTATGAAACTAAATATGAAATTAAAGCCATGTCAGTGAACTGTCTGTAGGCCACAGACTTGAAATCAAAGAAAGGTGAAAACAGAATGGCACCTTAGTGTTATTATGGAAATAGTTTTGACTTTGTAGACCTTGAAAGGGTCTCTAGGGCTCCTGAGACCCTGGGTCACCCTGAATACCTCTGGATTAGAGTCACGGCTCCCAGTCCGCAGGCGAACCAAGTGTGGGCTGCTTCTTGGAGTCTGTGCCTCAGCCCCAGGGCTGGCCCTTGGAACTGGCAGGTCAGGGGAAGAAGCTCTGACTCCAGGTTTCCAGTCCTTTGTTGTTGTTCAGTCGCTCAGTCATGTCTGACTCTTTGAGACCTGATGGACTGCAGCACGCCAGGCTTTCCTGTCCTTCAATATCTCGCGGAGTTGCTCAAACTCATGTCCATTGAGTTGATGATGCCGCCCAACAATCTCATCCATTCCAGTCCTTGAATTGCCTTTATTTTGATTTTGGATGCTCACAACTCTTGGGTGACCTGATTATCCCCATTTCAGAGACAAGGAAACTGAGGCTTAGAGGGGTATGGTCAACTGCTCAAGGTCACACAGCAACGGGCACTCCCCGCCAGCTGGTGACTCACAGACGCACTCAAAATGAGTCCTTTGTCCAGGCATCTGTGACCCATTTACAGAAAGGCCTCAGTGAGGGGCATGGAGACCTGACCACAGTTACAGGGCTGGAACATTGAATGAGGAAAGAAGGAGTTCCCACCTCAGGGCCTGGAGGGTTCTGGGCTGGTGGGAGGAGACCCCTGAGGGCAGTGTGAGGCCTGTGTGTCTCTGTTGGTGCTTAGGACTCAGGAAGGGGCTTGTACCAGAATCCAGCCGCCATTCCAGGGGAGTGTGTGTGATGCTCATCCCCCTGCCAATCTGGAAGGAGATGATGATGGAGCCAGGACCATGAGGCTGGTGTGAAAGGAGAGTGAACTCGAGGTCCTGCTCAGAGAGCCCCAGTTCACTCTTGATTGGACCAAGAAATGTTCTGATCAGGGGTCAGGTGATGGTGCTGGGGGTTTGGGTGAGGCACAGGGGCCATGGTGGTCAGAGTGGGGTCAGGAAAGGTCCTTTCCTCTCCCACCAGTGCCCCTCTCACCTACAAAGATGGCACGGCCCTGGCCCTGAGCTGCATGGCTGACTATGGGGCGCCCATCTTCCCGTTCCTCGCCGTGGGGGGCTACAAAGGTAAGCTCCGACCTCCCCAGGAGGCCCGTGAGTGGACATATGGGGCAGGAATCATGGACAGAAGGATGGGACTGGCCATGGGGGCTTCCCGATGCCTGGGAGTGGCTGGGTCGGTGGGGGGCTCATGGGGACGGCAGACTTGCCCATCCTGCATCCTTTCTCTGTCACTTACTGCATCTTCCACCAACCCTGCTCAGGTTCTCTGTTTCTGTGCCTGGAACCACAGGTTTTGCCTTTGACTGAGAGAGGGAAGTAGGATGTAGAATTACACAATGACTTGGATGAGGAGGGTAGGGGAGGAGAGGCAGGGGTGTGGCTGCAGTTGGGGGAGGGGAAGCAGGGGTGAGGCTGGAGTAGGGGGAGGAAAGCAGAGGTGTGGTTGGAGGTAGCCAAGCATTTCTCCTTCTAGGAAAGGACTATTCTGAGGCAGAGGCCCTGATCATGACCTTCTCCCTCAACAATTACCCTCCTGGGGACCCCAAGCTGGCCCAGGCTAAGCTCTGGGAGGGAGCCTTCTTGGAGGAGATGCGAGCCTTTCAGCGTCGGACAGCTGGTGTGTTCCAGGTCACATTCATGGCGGAGGTAGGGGCTGCAGGGTCCCTGGCTCTGGGGCAGACAGTTCAGGTGGTTTTGGTGGGGTCCTGTATCCCCATCCTGCCCTCACCCCTCCCAAGTGACCCTGAGCTAACGGCTGCCTGCCCAGGAGGATGGGGTGATGCTACAGCTGTTCTTGCAGCCCCGTCAGAGCTCACAGAGGCTCACATACACGGTGCCCTCTGGCCGAGCTCTTGGGTCAGTGGGTCTGGTCGGGTGTGTGTCCACAGCGTTCCCTGGAGGATGAGATCAACAGCACCACGGCCGAGGACCTGCCCATCTTTGCTGTTAGCTACCTTGTCATCTTCCTGTATATCTCCCTGGCTCTGGGCAGCTACTCCAGCTGGCGTCGGGTACCGGTGAGAAGTGAGAGGGGAGCTGTGAGGGTGAGCTGGCCCACCATCAGGGTGCCTAGGACCTTCCCAACCTACTTTCTAGAGCACTTCAAAACAACAAAGTGGACATACCCAGGGTGGCTCCTCCAAGGGATGATGCTTCTTGAAGTGTTCTGTTTCGAAAGGCCATGCGAGTTTTCACTCTGCTCATGACAACCCTCCCTTGACTTGTGCAAATGCAAAGTTGGTATTTACATAGTCTTACAATGCATGCTCGAGGAAGAAGTGGTCAGGCTCACACAGGGCCTGCTCTCGGGAGGATGGTGCTGCAGAGTGGCCAAAGTGCAGAAACTCAGAGCATGCAGCTCTCCTCTAATGGGGGTTGGGGCACATCCGGCAGTCCTGCAGCCAGGAGGCTGAGCCTGGTCCCATTGCAGGTGGACTCCAAGGCCACTCTGGGCCTAGGCGGGGTGGCCGTGGTGCTGGGAGCAGTCGTGGCCTCTATGGGCTTCTTCTCCTACCTGGGTGTCCCTTCCTCACTGGTGATCCTTCAAGTGGTGCCCTTCCTGGTGCTTGCTGTGGGGGCCGACAACATCTTCATCTTCGTTCTTGAGTACCAGGTAAGAGGACAGGAGTTCTGCACACCCTCAGCTGCCCCTATACGCCCAGGCATGGCCCCATGGGTTTGCTGGGTTTATTTCAGCCTCTTCCTAAGCACTGATGTCCATGTGTACAATTCCTGTAGAAAACAGTGCTCTGTGTTTATCTTTCACATATATGCATTCATACCTCACATGTCTCTTGAACTTGCTCTGAGTTAGCCCCACATTGTGTCTGGCAAGAGTGTCACACAGCACATATGTTACTGAGTCCAAGCTCATACTGCTCACTGCATGGCAGTCCAATAAATCAAGAGATGAGGTGCTGGGGAAAGGAATATGACTTTATTTGAAAAGTCAGCAGACTGAGAAGATGGTGGACTAGTGTCCCAAAGAACCACCTTACCTGAGTTAGAATTTAGACTTCTTTTATACTAAAAGGGGAAGTGGTGTGGCTGGGTGTTGCAAAACTTTTGGTGCCAGAATCTTTTATTCTTGCAGCTGTCAAAGTAGGTCCTAAACCCCGCCAACAAGGCAAATGTTAGATTCTGTTCTGCAAACTTTTAATCTCTATATGAATGGAAAAGTGTTATATCTTTAAAGGTCAGAGCCTTGGCAATGGGCTGTCATGTATATTCCAGGCTCTGCGCAACATCCTTTTACAAAAGATCTAGAGACAGCAAGACTAAGCACAGGCAACAGAGCACAAAGGTTAGAGGTCCAATATGGAGTCATGTTTGTTCATCTTTTGTTCTACACAGAGCCACCCCTGTTCTACACAGAGCCACCCCTGTCTTTGTAGTGCTAGGTAGCATTCCACGGAAAGACAAGTAGAGTCTTTAGCCTCTTTTGTTAGTGAACATTTAGAGTTCCAGTGATGAGTCAGAGGAAGGATGCTATGGACATCCCAAAATACACCATGCATTTCTCTGGGCCGGACCCTGAGAAGTGGAAGATGTGGCAGGGCAGAGTGTCACTGCCCCACTGTCCCCACTGGGGAAGGTGGGGGCAGTTCCTTGGGCTTGGCTGCATCTCTAGGCAATGCCCATGCCTTGGGGAGTGAGGGCATGTGGCAGCTCCCAGCTGGCCTGTGAGGGACAGAGCCCTTGTTCACATCTTGACCCTGTCCCTGCCATCCCCATGCAGAGGCTACCTCGGAGGCCTGGGGAAGAACGGGAGGCCCACATCGGCCGAGCCCTGGGCAGAGTGGCCCCCAGCATGCTTCTCTGCAGCCTCTCTGAGGCCATCTGCTTCTTCTTAGGTGAGCCCGAGCAACCCCTCCCCATCAGGCACTGGGAGTTTGTGGAGGCTGGCAGCCCCCTTTCCCTCTATTCCCATCTGAGCAGGTGCCAGGCCCTGAGATTCACTCTTGACCCCCCTCCCCATCCCCCAGGAGCCCTGACCCCCATGCCAGCTGTACGGACCTTTGCCCTGACCTCCGGCTTTGCAGTGCTTCTTGACTTCCTGCTACAGATGTCAGCCTTCGTGGCCCTGCTCTCCCTAGACAGCAGGAGGCAAGAGGTAGGGGTGGAGGCAAGGCCCAGGGACTCACCCTTTGTTCCCATCTTGGCCAGGGATGGAGTCGCTTCACTTTGCACAGAAGGCTCAGAGCATGGGGACTGAGTGTGGGAACAGCGTGCTGGAATGTTTAGGCCATGAAGTCCCTAATGTCCCATGGAAAATTAACTTTGTTTTGGTCATTTGGGGGAATATGATCAAACCTGCTAAAAGTACCTGAGGTCGTGAAATAAAGTATAAGTGAGAGATTGACAGGGAGGGAGCTCTTGTTTCGGTGATGGTGCAAAGTTCAAAGGTATTTTATCAAGGCAGAAAATGAAGATAAAGAAAAGAGCACACTGGCATGTCCCCACCATGCAGTGCTGGCACAGTCCACTTGTGGAAGGTGACTCTCCCACTCCACTGGAGGGAAGTGGTCCCCAGGGTCTGTTTTGGGGTCATCTTGAGTGCCTTCCTCCTTCTAGGCCTCCCGGATGGACATCTGCTGTTGCAAGACAGCCCGGAAGTTGCCCCCGCCGAGCCAGGATGAGGGGCTCCTGCTCCGATTCTTCCGCAAGTTCTACGTCCCATTCCTGTTGCACTGGCTCACCCGCGTGGTCGTGGTGAGTGGGCAAGAGGGGCCACAGGGGGACCTCATGCCACCCAGGGTTGGAGGGGGCCTGGCAGTGTCTGGGGCGGGAGGGTCTGCTTAGCCTTGATCCTTGCCCGTGGTCATTGGAGGGATCTGGAGCTTGCCCAGGTTCAGGGGCTCAAGCTGGGGCAGGGATAGGGGTGCTGAGATTCAAGTTGGCCCAACTCCAGAATGTTTCCTACAAGACCCTGTCCAGACTCAGACTGGGGAGCTGCTGGGTGGGAGGCCTTCAAGTGACGCTTCCCTTCCCAGGTGCTGCTCTTCCTGGCCCTGTTTGGAGCGAGCCTCTATTTCATGTGCTACATTAAAGTGGGGCTGGACCAGCAGCTGGCTCTGCCCAAGGTGGGTGCCCTCCCTACCCTCTCCTCGGTCCCCAAGGCTGTGAGGGCAATCAGCAGCACAGAGTGGATGGGTTGGCCTGAACCAGGGGTGTGGTAGGGGTGGGGGACCATTCATCATGCGGAGTTAGGAAGAGAAGCCACATTCTGCATGGAAAGTGCCTGAGTTCGGTTCTAGCCCCAGGCCACCAGCGGGAGACGACCAGGCAGCCGAGGGATTGGCTGTGGGAGCTGATCCTCCGAGCAGAATGACCAACACCTCAGTGAATGCCTGCCTAATGCCAGGCACTCTGTGTCCTCAGGCCTGGGTTTCATAGCAGCAAATGTCCCTGGACTGTCCTCGGAAAGACAGGGAGGGTTGGGGGCCCTGGGGAAGAAAAGACCTCAATGATCTTGAGGGTTCTGGATGGAGGAGAGGCTTGAGGGGTGTCTGAGCATGAGTGGGATTTGCAGAGGAAGGAGGCAAGGGTCACAGCACTGACCCATGGGAGATTGGGGTGCACCAAGGCTCATTTACTGTGTGCAGGGGTGACTGTAGGTGTGGGGAGGAGAGGCAGTAAGGCCAAGAGCTGGAGGCGCTGCAGGTGAGGGGGTGGGGAAATGTGCTGTCCAGGACCAGCAAGCATATGAGGTTGACAGGAATCATACATCGAAGAGGCCAGGGACCTGAGGTTTGTCTGGGCATGCAACCAGAGCTGGGCTGCTGGCTGGGGGAAGCAAGTCTACACACCTGGGCTTTAGGGGAGAGAGAACATCATGAGGGCTTGGACATCCAGGGCCACTGTAGGGGTGGTGACGGGGGTCTGGGCATGGGCAGGAATCTTGGATTCAGTGGCCTGGTTGCCATCTGCTGGTGGTGCTGGTCTTGGAAGCAAGATGAGGTGGGAGCAGAGCAGACAGGCAGAACGGCACCTTCGAGCCACCACAGGGAGCAAGAAGAGGCTGCAAAGCCAGCAAGGGTCCAGAACGACTCTGCCACTCATGGTGGCCCTGGGGACTGCTCACATGGCTGAAGAGAAGAGGGTCCCCAGTGACCCCAGAATGGGTATCAGTGGCCTGGTAGGCCAAACCAGTGAGAAGGAAGGTGGTACTGGGCTGTAAGACCAGCTGAGGGATTTTTTTTTTTTTTTTTTTCTGGTTGCCTTGGCTCTTAGTTGGGGGCGCTCGGAACCTTTAGTTGTGGCATGTGAAATCTTTAGTTGTGGTGTGTGGGATCTAGTTCCCTGACCAGAGATCAAACCCAGGTCTCATGCACTGGAGCGGGGAGTCTCAGCCACTGGACCACCAGGGAAGTCCCCCAGCTGAGGTTTTGTTTATGCTCTTTGTTTATTTTCCTTTGGGGGAGGTTTGTTTCTTATGACTATATAAAATGTATTTCTTTCAATTTTTTTCTGGTAAAATATAACATAAAATTTTCCATTTTAACCATTTTTTAAGTGGCATTAAGGACGTTGTACAATCCTCACCACCATCCATCTCCATAGCTCTTTCATCCTGCAAAGCTGAGACTCTGTCCCTATTAAACGCTAACTCCCCATTCCTCCTCCCCCATTCCCTGGCACACCCCCAGCCCCATTCTCCTTTGTGTCTCTGCATTTGTCTATTCCAGGTCCCTTACATATGTGGAATCATCCATTTGTCCTTTTGTGATGGTTTTATTTCATTTAGTATGATGTCCTCAAGGTTTGGTCATGTTGTAGCATGTATCAGAATTTCCTTCCTTTTTAAGGCTGAATGATATTCCTGTATGTATGAATGCATATATATCACATTTTGCTTAACCATTTTTCTGTTGATGGATATGGATTGCTTCCATGTTTTGGTTATTGTGAAATAATGCTGCTATGCACATGGATTTACAAATATCTCTTTGAAACCCTGCTTTCAATTATTTTGGGTATATACCCAGAAGTGGAATTGTTAAATCATATGGCAATTCTATTTTTAATTTTTTGAGGAATCTTCATACTGATTTCTATATAGCTGTACCATTTTACATTCCTACCAACAGTGCACAGGGTTCCAATTTCTCCATGTCTTCACCAATACTTATTTTCTGAGTTTTGTTTGTTTGTTTTTTGACAACAGCCATCATAATAGATATGAGATGGTATCTCATTGTGCTTTTGATTTGTGTTTCCCTTATAATTGGTGATGTTCAGCATTTACTTATTTGTATATTATTTGTATATTTCCTTTGGAGAAATGTCTATTTTTTAATTGGGCTGGATTTTGTTGTTGCTAAGTTTAAAGAGTTCTTTAAATATCTTGGATAATTAATCCCTTATCAGATATGTGGGATTAATATCTGATTAATTAATATCAGATATGTGAATATTTTCTTCATTTCTTTTGGTTGCTTTTTTACTCTTTTGGTAGTATCTTTTGATGTACTTAAGTTTTTAATCTTCCTGAAGTCCAATTTGTCTATTTTTGTTGTTGTTGTTAACTGTGCCTTTGGTGTCATATTCAAGATAAATCTTTGCTGGAATGTATAATTTCTACGACTTTGTGAATTTTTCAATTTTCCTTCTGTTAATGATTTCTAACCATGCAGTCATGGTCAGGGTGTATACATAATATGACATCTATCTTTTTAAATGTTGAGATTTAATATGTGGCCAAATACCTAGTTTATCTTGCAGAATGTCCCATGTGTATTTGAGAGGAATATGCATTTTGTTGTTGTTGGGCAGAGTTTCTGTATAAGCTTGCTAGATTTAGTTGGTTTAGCGTTGTTCCAGTGCTCCATTTCCTGACTTGTCTTCTGTCTGGGTGTCCTACCCATCACGGACAGTGGAGTACTGAAGTCATTGTAGAACTTCCTATTTCTCCCTTCAGTTCTGTCAAGTTTTGCTTCATAGATTTTGATGGTCATTCATTAGATGTGGAACTGTTTGTATACACTTACCCTTGCTGTACTGAATCTTTTAATAATGTATAATGTTCTTCTTTGTCTTTTGTAAACTTTTTTGATTTAAAGCCTATTTTACCGGGAAGTGGGATAGCCTACTATTGCATGGAATATCTTTGCAATCTTTGCAAACTGTCTACTATTTGCATGGCATATCTTTTTCTATACTTTCACTTTCAACCTGTGGGTGTCTCTGGATCTCAACTGACTCTTATAGACATCATATTGTCGGATCCTATTTCTCTAACCCATTCTGTCAACTTCTGACTTCTTATCAGAGAGAGTAGTCTATTTACATGTAAAGCAGTTACTGATGAAGAGAGACCTGCTATTGTGCTGTTTGTTTTCTATGCACTTGATAGCTTTTTTGTTTCTCATTTCCTGCATTGCCGTCTTCTTTTGTGTTTAGTTGGTAGTGAAATGTTTAAATTCTTTTTTCATTTCCTTTTGGGTATGTTATATGACTATTTGTGGTTACCAGGGAAATTACGTTAAATATCCTACAGTGTGTTGAATTTACCCTAGGTTAACATGGATTGTATACAAAAAATCTGTTCCTATACTGCGCCTTTCCATTTCCTTTCAGTTATTGCTATCATAAAATCACATCTTTATACATTGTGTATTCAAAAACACAGAATAATACTTTTTATGTGTTAATCTCTTAAGATATGTAGAAATTAAAAAATGGAATTACAAACCAAAGTTATAATAAAACTAGCTTTTATGATTTCCCATGTATTTACTTTTACCCGTGATCTTTATTTAATTACGTGACTTTGAGTTATACTTTAGCATCATTTCACTTCAACTTGAGGGACTCACTTTATAGCTTCTTGCAGGACAGGTCTTCTGGCAACAGACTTCTTCTGTAGTTATTCATATGGGAATGCTTTAATTTTTTTCCCTCATTTTTGAAGGACAGTTTTGCCAAAAATAGGGCTCCCCCACTTAAGTACTTTAAATATACAAATCCACTGCCTTCTGGCCTCTAAGTTTTCTGATAGGAACTATGCTTATAATCTTTATATATAATAAGCCTCTTCTTTCTTGTTGCTTTCAGAATTCTCTTTTTGTCTTTATCGTTCAACACTTGAATTGTAATGTGCCTTGGTTCTGGGTCTCTTTGAGTTTTCCTACTAAGAGTTTGCTAAAGTTCTATGGATTTTTATACTCATATCTTTTATCAAATTTATGAAATGTTGGCCATTGTTTCTTCATATAATCTCTTTTCCTCTTTCTCTCTCTTTTCTTTCTGGGATTCTTATGATGTGTGTGTTGTTCTGCTTGATGATGCTGCACAATCCCTTAGTCGCTGTTCATTTTACTTATTCTTTTTTCTTTCTGTTCTTCATTTGGTAATTTCAATTGTCCTGTCTTCATGTGTGGCCATTCTTCTTCTGACTGCTCAAATATGTCTTTGAATCCCTCTAGTTATTTCTTTATTTCTTGTACATTTCAGCTCCAGGAGTTCTTTTTGGTTCTGTTTTATATTTTCTCTTTATTGATCATTCCATTGTGTGTGTGTTGTGTGTGTTTTGGCTGTGCTGGGTCTTCACTGTGGTGCACAGGCTTAGTTGACGCAAGGCATGTGGAATCTTAGTTCCCTGACCAGGGACTGAACTTGTGTCCCCTGCATTGGAAGGCAGATTCTTAACCACTAGATCACCAGGGAAGTCCTTCCGTTTTGCTCATACATTGTTTTCTTGACCGTGTCCAGAAAACAATGCTATTTTGGCTCTTTGAGCATCTCTAAGATAGTCATTTTAAAGTTTCTATCTAATATATCCATTGTCTGGTCTTTCTCAAGGATCAATTCAGTTCAGTCGCTCAGTCGTGTATATCCATTGTCTGGTCTTTCTCAAGGATAGTGTTGATTAATTTTTGTCCCCAGGTATGGGCCATATCTTTCTGAGTCATTGCATGCTTTATGGTTTTGTTGTTATTTTTGAAAAATGGACATTTGAGTCCAAAATAACCCCAGAAATTAGATTCTCTCCCATCCCCAGCATTTGCTTATTTATTCATTTATTTTAAAAAGCTAATTGTTGCAGATGTCTCTGTCCTGGAGATCAGTTTGAGATGTAAAGTCTTCACAGATCTTTTCTGAGTCTCCACTTTTCCCTGGGCAAGTGCAGTGACTATCTACTTTTCCTTGTATTTGTGGTTGCTTTTGAGTGTCATGTTTCTTAAATGTCTGGCTCTCAAAAGGAGAAAAAGGGAAATATGAAGGGGGAAGACAAATTTAGCACTTGCCCTTTAATATCTTGGGCAAGTAAAGATAATCTTTAAATATCTTGGCAGTCACTTCAGTTTGAGGTGAAGGTTCTAATGGCACCTGACTTTGTTTCTGCTCTACTGAGATGAGAAGCAGCAATGAGTGATGAGAACACAGATCCTTGATATTTAAGAGGTAGGTCTGCAAGCTGTGTGCAGACTGTTCCTGGAATGCATTCATGGCTGCCTGCCACAGGTCCGGGAGGATAAACGATGACTAGCTAGTACCATACTAGGAGCTGAAGTAGATCAAATTAACCACAATCTACCATCCAGACCTTTCTCTTAAAAGCCCTCAATAGACCCCAGAGTGCCAAAATAGTTACATCAGGCAGATTCTGCCAGTGCAGTTATTGTCTAGATGGGGAGGCGGAATCCTGGTACTTCCAACTCCACCATCATTCCTGATGTCACTTTGAAGTTTTTTGTTGCAGGAGAAGGGAATGAGCTGTGAAGATGCCTGGCATACAGCCTTGGGGGTGTGCACGAGGGTGTTTATATATGTGCATCCGTGTGGGCTGTGGTCATGGCTAACTTGCTAGACTGTGGCTGTTCCAAACAAGGGATGATAGGAAGGGGTAAAACTATGTGTATGTGTTTGTATGTGTGTGTCAGAGACCGTGTTCACGCAGGGGGGTATGTGATGCCCTGTGCTTGTACCTCTGTTGAGTGTGTTCTGTGTAGGTACCTGGGATTATACCCACATAGGTGTACCTTGGAGTGTGTGTGTGCCTCTGTGGGTATACTTATGACCATGTACCTCTGTAGTGGAACTGTACACATGACTCTGTGAGCCTGTACCTCTCTGTATATCACTGTGTGTGGATCTCTTGAGCGTCTGGCCATGGGCTCACTGACTGTCTTCC
This sequence comes from Tragelaphus eurycerus, assembly GCA_935064755.1. Classification (NCBI taxonomy): domain Eukaryota; kingdom Metazoa; phylum Chordata; class Mammalia; order Artiodactyla; family Bovidae; genus Tragelaphus; species Tragelaphus eurycerus. The sequence continues at coordinate 18,851,527 of CAKXYN010000002.1, read as the reverse complement.
ATTGTAGGACTCATACCTGATCGACTATTTCCTCTTTATGAACCGCTACTTTGAGGTGGGGGCCCCAGTCTATTTTGTTACCACTGGGGGCTACAACTTCTCCAGTGAGGAAGGAATGAATGCCATCTGCTCCAGTGCAGGCTGCAACAACTTCTCCTTAACCCAGAAGATCCAGTACGCCACCGACTTCCCTGATATGTGAGTGTCCCAGCCCATCTCTGTCTGTGTGTCTCTCTCCCTCCTGTCCTGCTGCCCACCTGCTGCCATGCACCTGAGGGGAGCCAGCGTGGAGGTTGGACTGTATGAAGGACCCACCACAGCCTGCCTATCCAGTCCTGTCCCCTGACTTCCTCTTCCCTGACATTCAGGTCTTACCTGGCCATCCCTGCCTCCTCCTGGGTGGACGACTTCATTGACTGGCTGACTTCATCTTCCTGCTGCCGTCTTTATATCTCTGGTCCCAATAAAGATGAGTTCTGCCCCTCGACTGTCAGTGAGTATGGGGCCTCTGGGAGTTCAGGGCCCACCATAGCTTGGGGAAATTGAGACTAGAGAAAGGACAGGACCAGTGGAGGATCTCTTATCCCTTTCTGCCCTCCTACAGGGTCAGTTTGGGGCAGGGGCTCTGTCTAGGAGCTCAGGTTGGGGTGCTACACCTATATATATAGATGTCCAGCTGGATTGCCAGGCAGTTGCACCCTCCTGGCCCTGCTGAGTTGTGCCCATAACCACTGAGCAGGCTGGTGCTCAAGTGCCATGGGAGTAGAGTGAGGGTTGAGGTTGGTGCATAATCCTGCCTCAGCAGCTGCGCTTGTAGGTGGAGTGGGGAGGCCCCAGGGAGGTTGTTTCTTTGCCCTGAACTTTGCTTCCTCCCCTGATTGAAGGTACCTCCGGTTTCCATATATGAGAGGGGCACTCCGCCCATCTGTAGAGGCAAACACATATCTCTCCACAGTGACCATGCTTGTTCCCGCAGTGGGGGTGCATGAGGACCCTGATGGGAAAGGAGCACAAGGTGGGGCAGGGCATCGTCTGCCTGGCCTTCGGGGGGTTGCTGCTGCCTAGAGCCCCCTACTCTCTTTGTAGACTCCCTGGCCTGCTTGAAGACCTGTGTGAGCCCCACAGCAGGCTCTGCCCGGCCATCAGTGGAGCAGTTCCACAAATATCTTCCCTGGTTTCTGAGTGACGAGCCCAACATCAAATGTCCCAAAGGGTAGGTGATGGGTGGTGGTGGTGGGGGGCACTGAGGAGGACAGCTGTGTGGGTGCCCATGGCAGAGTCACAGCGGGCAGGAGGCAGTGCGGGGCCTCTCAGGGTAGCCATAGGCCAAGCTCACAGAGGGGAAAGATCCTTGGCTAATCTGTTCTGGTTCTCCTCCTGCAGTGGCCTGGCAGCATACAGCACCTCAGTGAATATGAGCTCAGATGGCCAGATTTTAGGTAAGTCTGGCCTTGACTGGAGGGGAAGACCAGGGTCAGCTGCCCCAGGGGCCCCAAGAGTCCCAAGAGACAGATTCTCCATCTTGAACCTTCCCTCCTTCTTCCTTCCTGGGGAACTTCTAACTGCCCTGGTCCTGTCTTCAGAAGTCATGTCACCCAGTTTTACGTCCTCGGACTCCACCCCCGTGTCTGCCTGCTACCTTCTCCCCATCCCCTAAATTCATAGTCAGTGTGACATTCATGGAATTTTCAGTGGCTGATGCTGCACTTGGGAGCCACCTACTTCCTCTTCTCTCAGGCGCAAGTCACACCCAGATGTGGGCAGTGGGCAGCTGGTTCAGTGAATTACTATTCTACTTACCCAGGGGGTCCCCCAACCCACAGCTCTGTTGAGTCAACTGTTGTATTTTTTGTCTCCCTTTCTGGTCCTTTCTTATAGGAAAATGTGCATTGGAAGAATAATGAAATTAATGTTAATAATCCAGTGCATGTTTTGAAACCATACAGAGCAGTGTTTGGGTTCATCCAGGAAATCTCTTTCTTTAAAAAATATATTTATTTATTTGGCTGCATTGGGTCTTAGTTATGGCATGCAAGCTTTTAGTTGTGGCATGTGGGATCTAGTTCCCCAATTAGGAATCGAACCCAGGCCCCCTGCACTGGGAACCTGGAGTCTTAGCCACTGGACTACCATGAAGTCCCTCAGGAGAACTCTTTAAGTTCTATCCGTCAGAGGCAGGGCCAGGACTTGAGTCTGGCACAGCAGTAGGACCAGCTACAGAGCTTGCAGGGCTGGGGGAAAACCGAAATGCAGGGCCCTTTGCTCAACATGTATTAACAGTTCCCAAATGGTGGCAGCAGAGCCCTGAACTCAGCTGAGCACTACCTCTTGGGGGTTCTGAGGGTATCTGACGCAGGCTCTGGCTTTCACAGCCTCGCGGTTCATGGCATACAACAAGCCGCTGAAGAACTCGCAGGATTTCACGGAGGCTCTGCGGGCAACTCGGGCACTGGCAGCCAACATCACCGCCGACCTGCGGAAGGTGCCAGGCACCGACCCAGATTTTGAGGTCTTCCCTTACTCGTGAGTGCATGTGCTCCAGACGGGGGTGCGGGTGTGGATGCTGGGTGGCCGCGAGGTGGGGGTGGGCTCCAGCAGAGGGGCTTCAGCTGCACCTGGGCCCAGTGTTCATCCCGAAGTGGGCACGGGAAGCTGCGGAGCAGTGACTGTGCTCTGCGCCCCACAGGGTCACCAACGTGTTCTATGAGCAGTACCTGACCATAGTCCCCGAGGGGCTCTTTATGCTCACCATCTGCCTGGTGCCCACCTTTGTCGTCTGCTGCTTCCTGCTGGGCATGGACGTCCGCTCCGGCCTCCTCAACCTCTTTTCCATCATCATGATCCTGGTGGACACTGTGGGCTTCATGATGCTCTGGGACATCAGCTATAATGCTGTGTCCCTCATCAACCTGGTCACGGTAACCCACCGGCTGGAGTGTCAGGGCTCTAGTGTGGGAAACGAGGCTCCCAGTTCTTTTTAGAGTCTAGGTGCTGCCTGCTGGCCTGGGTGGAGACCCTGCCCCTGCCCTTGGGTGGCTGAAGCCCCCTTTCTTCCCTCAGGCGGTGGGCATCTCTGTGGAGTTTGTGTCCCATATCACCCGCTCCTTTGCCATCAGCACCAAGCCCACCCGGCTGGAGAGGGCTAAGGAGGCCACCATCTCCATGGGCAGTGCGGTGAGTAGATGGGCTGCCTTGCATGGTCCTTGGCCAGCCACCCCGTGCCCAGTCTGACACCTGCTTGTGACCCCCAGGTGTTTGCAGGAGTAGCCATGACCAACCTGCCTGGCATCCTTGTCCTGGGCCTGGCCAAGGCGCAGCTCATCCAGATCTTTTTCTTCCGTCTCAACCTCCTCATCACCTTGCTGGGCCTGCTGCATGGCCTGGTCTTCCTGCCCGTCATCCTCAGCTACCTGGGTGAGTGCCAGGCCCCTCCCACAAGATTCCAAGCCACAGGCAAAATGCCAGGAACACTCACAGCACCCCCTCACCTGGAACAGGTACTGCCCCAAATTGTGGGCACACAGTTCCTTCTGGTTTGGAAGCTACAGTTTTTCATTTAGCATATGAAAGCATCTTTTTTGGGTCAGATGTGTGTTTCAAACACATTCAATGGCCATATGATTCTCTGCTGCATGCCACTGAACTTTTGATCATGACTTGAGCAAAAAATAGATTTTCACATTAAGAGGTGATATATACAGGTATGGACATGGACATGCAGAGTAGAACAGGCCTTTCACAAAATAACACTGCCTTAGACGCTTCAGGTATTTTCTGTTCTATTCTATCATTGATTTTTAAAAAAATTCCGGTGTTATCTGAGAAATTGATTTCATGAGTCATGGGTGACAACTTGCAGTTGAAAAATATATCCTTTTGTATGGATTGGCCACAGTCCATTTAGCCAGCCCCTAGTTGCTGGACATTAGACTGTTTCTGGCATCACCGACTTGATGGACATGACTTTGAGCAAGCTCCAGGAGTTGGTGATGGACAGGGAAGCCTGGCGTGCTGCACATGGGGTCACAAAGAGTCGGACATGACTGAGCGACTGAACTAGAACTAGAACTAGACTATTTCTGACATTGCATGTTATTGCCAGTGTTGCAATGACTATCCTTTGTGGCTGAATCTTTGACCTCATTCTCCAATATATCCTAGAGAAAGTTCAGTCCATGAATACTGATTGTTCAGTCCAACTGTTAAAACCCTGTAAGAAGTTTTACCATTTAAACTCCTACTAGCAACATGTACATTTCTGTTTCCTCACTGCAGAGCATTCAGTTTAGTTCAGCTCAGTCATGTCTGATTCTTTTCGACCCCATGGACTGCAGCATGCCGGGCTTCCCTGTCCATCACCAACTCCCGGAGCTTACTGTAGAGCACAGTTATTCTTTTTTAAAGAATTATTTATTGGCTGCTCTGGGTCTTTGTTGTTGTGGGCTTTCTCTAGGTGCAGTGAGCAGAGGTTACTCTCTAGTTGTGGTGCATTGTCTTCTCTTGCTGTGGAGCACAGGCTCTGGAGTACATGGGCTTCAGTGGTTGTGGTGCATGAGCTTAGTTACCCCGAGACATGTGGGATCTTAGTTCCTGGACCAGGCGTCAAACCTGTGTCCCCAGCATTAGCAGGCTGACTCCCAACCAGTGGACCACTAGAAAAGTCCCTACTGAGCACAGTTATTTACACACTCCATCCCTCCACAGAGATTTAAACAGGACCCCTGGATGGAGAGTTCCCGCATAGGGCGGGCAAGCTGAGAGTTCAATTTTGCTCTGTTCCCTGACACCAGGACTAATAATAATGGTAATTTTAGATGGAACATTTATATTAATAGAAGAGTGTGTTTGTGTGCTAATAAATATATATTAATCCTCTTATCATCCCTGAAGGTAGGTGATGTTTTCATCCCCATTTCACAGATAAAGAACCTGAGACCCCTCCATCCCAGTAATAGAGCTGGTCACATGCAGTGTATTTGGAGGCCACACACCACTGGCGCCCCTACGCAAGGCACCCCAGTCTTGTAGAAACTCCCTGACCCCCTTTGGAAGAGGATAGTGTGGTTGTTGGGGACCTCCCCAGAGGCTACCTGGCTGGGGAGCCACAGGTCCCATAGGTCATGGCCACCCCTTGGAGATTCTGAGTGGCCCGCCCCCTGGAGAGTGGCTGAGATCCTGACAGAGAGGCGAGTGGCAGGCGCAGGGATTCGGGTCCCCTCTGTGACCTGAATCTGATGACAGTGAGGACTGGCTTCTCTCAGCAAGGAATGCTTGCACAGCGTGTCCAAGGAAGAGAGGAGGGGGAGGGAGTCACTGGCTATGGGTGGCTTGGGGCTCTCCCTGCTAGACCCCTGGATGGCAGGGACCTGCACTGGAAAGGCAGGGGGGACCAGGGGCTGGGCGTGGGTGGCAACTGACAGTTACTAGCTTTTAGGGGGTATGGTGAAGTGAGGGCTGGGGTGAAGGGCAGTGATGGGAGGTGGGGGGCTTAGGACTTAGCTCTCCCTCTCTGGAACTTCCATTTGAGGCTCCAACACATGCCTGCATCCCACACCCAGCACGCCACCTCCCTGACCGTGTTGCTCTGTGTCTGTCTCTCTGCAGGGCCTGATGTCAACCCAGCTCTGGTGCAGCAGCAGAAGCAGGAGGAGGAGGCAGCTGCAGCCAAGGAGACCTCTTGCTCAAAGCACCCCACCCCGATGAGCACTGATAATGGTGTCTATGTCAACTATAGCTTTGAACATCCTGCCAAGAGTGTAGGAGGCCTTGAGAGCTCTCCATCAGAGAACAGGCAGAAGTTCTGATGGGGCCAGAGCCCCTGTCCGAGCTCATCAGCCATGACCTGAGGGGCCACGAAGACTCCTCCTGGGGGTCCTTTGACCTATCCTTCCCCCAGGCCCTGAAAGAGGCTGTCTCCACAGGACCGTCCACCACCAGTCATCCTCTGGCCACCAGGTCTCACCCATAAGGACACTGATTGTGATGGAGGTGGCACGTGATGGCTTGGGTATGACCTGGTCCAAATCCATCTCTTGAATTTGACGTGTGTTCTCCTCATGCAAGTTTTAAAACTTTAGTTCTATATATGTGAACAACATATTTGTTTACATTTAAAATTTTCCTTAATTCATACCATACGTGACCTATCCTTTTGCAATGAGGTTTTCTTTTTTTTTTTATGCAGCATACAGTTTTTCGATTTATTCATGTCAATACATGGAGATCTAGTCCAATCATTTTAACTGCGACACAGCTTTCCATTGTGTGAATGAACAGGATGTTTTTTATCCATTTTCCTGCTAGTGGGCAAATACATTGTCCTCAATTATTTTTTCTGCTATAACTCCACAGTCACTTACGTGGAATTTCAGAACCCCCAGAACTCTGAAAACCTAGTGTGTTTGTTTTTTTCTTTTGTAAGTTTGGGACAAACTCATTTCATAGCAAAGACTGATCAGACACGATGTATCTATTTATACTCTTTATAAATAGGCTTCCCTGGTGGCTCAGATGGTAAAGAATTTGCCTGCAATGCAGGAGATTCAGGTTCTATCCTTGGGATGGGAAGATCCCCTGGAGAGGGAAATGGCAACCCACTCCAGTATTCCTGCCTGGAGAATTCCATGGACAGAGGAGCCTGGCGGGCTATAGTCCCCGGGGTTGCAAAGAGTCAGACACAACTGAGTGACTAACACTTTTTTTTTTTCATAAATAGGATACTTACACTCTTCAACCAACTTGATGTGAATAGCCATATATTTCAGCACATTAACAAGTTTGATTTCATGTTGCTACCCCAGATCCTGATGAGGTCTAATATTTAATGTACTGTTAGCATCAAATTACCTTTCTAAAAAAATGTTTTAAATTCTGAAATTCAGCTCGCGTATGGGATTTCAGGTATGGAACCATGGTCCTGTGTGATGAGCAGGTGTTTACACGTCTCCTGTCTATGTGTGGGGAACTACCATCACTGTAGCACTGAGTGGATACAGACTAGTGCCTTCCAGGGCATCTGCCCTATTCACACCTCCACCAGCAGGGGATAAGGGTGCCTCTTTCCCTGCACCAATACCAACACAACGCTCCACTTGTTTCTGGGAGGGAGGGGAGTGGGGTTATAGATTGTTATCACTTTTAAAAAAATATTTTTTTAAAAGAAAACTTTTTTTATTTTAGAATAGTTTTATGGAGAAATTACAAAGATAATACAGAGAGTTCCTGTATGCCCCTGACCCACCCCCCAAAATTTACTCGAGTAACACATTAGTGTGATACACTTGTCAGTGTACCATGAATGAACCAGTACTGATAATAACTACTAACCAAAATCCATATTTTGTTTAGATTTCCATAATTTTACCCAGGGTCCTTTTTCTGAACCAGGATCCTGTCCAGGACACTCCACAACACATAGTTGGTATGTCTACTTAGGCTCCTTTTGTTTGTGACAGTGTTTTGGGCTCTCCTTTTCTTTGTTTTTGGTGACCTGGACAGTTCAGGTATTTTAAAGAATGTCCTTCAAATGGGGTTTGTCTAGTGTTTCTCCTGATTAGACAAAGGTGATGGGTTTTTTGGAGGGAGACCACGAGGCAGAGAGCCGGTCTCAGCTCATTGTGTCAAGGGTGCCTGCAGTCACCATAACCTGTCGCTGTCACACTGGCCCTGACCATCTGGCTGAGGTTGTGTCGGCCAGGCATCTCCTCTGTACACTTATCTTGCACCTGTTTGCATGCTGCACTCTTTGCAGGGAAGTTGCTATGCACAGCCCACACTTAAGGGTGAGTGGTTATGCTCTACTTCCTGGAGGGTGGAGTATTTACATAAATTATTTGGAACTCTTCTGAACAGGAAAATTGTTCTCCTCCATTTATTATTTATTCAGTATGCTATCTTTATCAGTATGGAACCAAGGATGCTCATTTTTTACTTTGGGTTTTAATATAGTGACTATTTGCTCCACATTTGGCCATTGGGAACTCTTCCAGTTGGCTCCTAGGGCCCTTTGACGTATTCCCTTCACTATGGGTTTCCCCCGCTTTTTGAGCACTTCCGTACTTCCTGGCATTATGAGATAGTATAGGCTCAACTTGTATATTTCTATCCCAGTCCTAGAGTCAGCCATTTCTCCCAGGAGTTCCAGTCCTTCATCTGGAGATAAGATTAGAAATCAGGATCTGGGTGTTCAGTGTGTGTTGCTGCTGGGGCTTTGTTGCTTCTGATCCTTTCAGCTGAGAGAGCAAGGGCATACATATGTGAATACTGACCTGTATATGTACACATTTCTAGAAATATTTCTATGAAAAGCCATCTGTATCTACATTAACCTAAATAGGATTTTATGCCGATACCTCCAGTTCTAACCCATAACCACATGAATCATTCTAGACTCCTTTCTTGCTTCTCTGTAGCCTCTCATGCCACTAATGAGAAGCCGGGCTCCACAACCCTCACCATTTACTTAGTTGTTGATTACCTTTATACATATGTAGGAGTCTGAGAAATGATAACCTACACTCCTGTGGAAAACAACTTTAGAATTTAGTGTTTACGTGTAATTCCTTTTGCCTTTAGTCTTACAGACACCATTCCTTTCCAAAGTTACTGGGGTTAGCATCTTTCAGATGTGGTCAGTATCCCTTTCAGAGAAGCTGCTTCATACATTGAAAAAATATTTATTTATTTATTTTTGGCTGAGCTAGGTCTTTGTTTCTGCCTTCAGGGTTTCTCTGGTTGCAGAGACCGGGGCTATTCTTTAGTTGTGGTGCATGGGTTTCTCATTGCAGTGGCTTCTGTTGTTGCAGAGCACAGGCTCTAGGTGCGTGGGTTCAGTAGTTGTGGGGCACGGGTTTAATTGTTCTGCAGCATGTGGAATATTCCCGGACCAGGGATTGAACTTGTTTCTCTTGCATTGGCAGGATTCTTAACCCCTGGACCACCAGGGAAGCCCTTATACATTTTTAATATAGATTCTTGCATCACATTCTTTATTCTATTCTGATTTTACAAAATCATGTGTGTAAAAGTTTATTGGGGGTATTCAGGAGAACATGATCCCTGGTTGACCCTCTGGCTAGATCCAGGCAATGGGAGACTCCTCACGCCTTCCTCTGTCCTTGTATGCTTTGCGTACCATTCCCACAGCGAGAGTTGTTTTCAACAACATCTTCCTCTCAACACCTCAAGAGAGGAAGGTGTTTTTGAGACCATCTGGACACTATATGTGATTGAACCCAGCTAAGGTGTCTGTATAAACATTTGCGATTCTGGCAAAGTGGACGTGAAAATATACTGGTCTTGTGGCTGCCCAGGACAAATAACTTTCCTTGCTTATTAAACCTCCTACCTACCAGTCTGAAGTGGTCTGCCTCTTTCTTCCATCTCTCCTTGCTCTTGTTTTGTGTGTACAGAGACTAGATTGTGAATAAAGATCCACTCAAAGTATTAGGACAGACCAATGGATATTAATGTGACAAAGTAGGAGACATTTATTGATACAATTTCAGATTTCACAGTGCAACTAATCTTTAAGAAACTACAATTTGTTGAATGTTGATGTAGTTTCCAAGAATACTCCTAACATTTATTTGAAAAGGCAATTAAACTGCTATTTGTATAAGACTGGGTTTCTCATACTTCAGTCAAAACACCATACTGCAATGCAGTGAATGCAGCAGATGTGAGAATCTGGCTGTCTTCAATTCAATTAAGCTAGATAGTAAAGAGATTCGCAAAAATTTAAAAGGATGCTTTGTTTCTCATAAACTTTTACTGCTCTGAAGAACCTTACTTTTTTACAAAAATATGTTAACATGTTTTTATTATGTTAAAATGCATAAATATTTAAACATTTTCTGTTTTTATGTCCAATATGGTAACTATCAATAAACATAATACACATAAAATTTATGGAAGACTCCAAAGAGTCTTTGATATATTTTAAGAATGAAAATGTGTCTTTTTTTTTTTTTTTTTTTCCTCCTTTTGGCCATGGCCACACTTGTGGGATCTTAGTTCCTGGACCAGGAATTGAACCTGGGCACTCTGATGTGAGAGTGCACAGTCCTAACCACTGGACCCTCAGGGAATCCCCTGTAAATAGGTTCTAAGTCCAAAAAGTTTCAGAACCGCTGCTCTAGAGCAATTTATCTGAGTTTGACTTTGTTTACAATTCATTAGAGTCCATATGGGAGAAGGCAATGGCACCCCACTCCAGTACTGGAAAATCCTATGGATGGACGAGCCTGGTAGGCTGCAGTCCATGGGGTCGCTAAGAGTCGGACACGACTGAGCGACTTCACTTTCACTTTTCACTTTCATGCATTGGAGAAGGAAATGGCAACCCATTCCAGTGTTCTTGTCTGGAGAATCCCAGGGACGGGGGAGCCTGGTGGGCTGCCGTCTATGGGGTCCCACAGAGTCAGACACGACTGAAGTGACTTAGCATAGAGTCCATACACTATGAAGATACATGTTAACTATCCACTAGGAAAGATAATCTACATCATTTTATAGGACACCAGCCAGGTTTGTATCCAATCTAGCCATCTTACTCGGTTTTCTGAAAGAGTTATAAATACCCAGTTTCTCGAAAAGCTTCTTCAAACTAGCTTTATCATATCATTCAGATCAGATCAGATCAGATCAGTCGCTCAGTCGTGTCCAACTCTTTGCGACCCCATGAACTGCAGCACGCTAGGCCTCCCTGTCCATCACCAACTCCCAGAGGTCACTCAGACTCACATCCATCGAGTCAGTGATGCCATCCAGCCATCTCATCCTCTGTCGTCCCCTTCTCCTCCTGCCCCCAATCCCTCCCAGCATCAGAGTCTTCTCCAATGAGTCAACTCTTCGCATGAGGTGGCCAAAATACTGGAGTTTCAGCTTTAGCATCATTCCTTCCAAAGAAATCCCAGGGCTGATCTCCTTCAGAATGGACTGGTTGGATCTCCTTGCAGTCCAAGGGACTAGTTAAAATGGATAAATCTCTGATGTGTTCATTATATATTTGAGTAAGTGTTATGTTTTGAGTTTCAGATTATGCTTTGAAAGACACTTAGAACATGTATACATGCTGTCTCTGTGTGTGTGTGTGTGTGTATATATATATATACTATGCATACGCATATATACTACACACATATATATGCGTATATTTCACAGGATGGCACACCAGATTATTCTGCATCTAGCTCTTTCCATTTAATACTGGTACATGCACTCACTTGACAATCTTGTCTTCTTTTACTTATGCACATCACCTTGCATTTCACCCACGACTACGTTAGTAACGGGAAACACACCAACAGAAAGGTGGCATTTTCCTCTTTGGACTCGCAAGCAAAGGGTTCTCGTTGTCCCGCCTTGTTTCTGGATATCCAGTCTGGAACACAGCCCACAAACCACGTGACAACAGCGTGGCTCACGTAACAGTTGTTGCCCGCGCTACAACTATTCCGCCAGTTTCCAACATGGCCACTAGGCGCCCTCAATGCCGCAGCCCCGGGCCCTTTTGCGCTTCGGGGCCCACTTCTGCTCCTCAGCGAGACCGCCCCAGAAGCCAGGGGGCAACTGGGGCGGTGCCTGGGTCCAGTCGGCTCCAGCGCAGTCCAGCCCATCTCCACCGCGGGGGCGAACAAGAGCGGACCGGAAGTTTCCCGGGCACGCTAGCGGCCGAGGCCGTTACTGCAGAGCACCGGAAGTGGCCATAGGCCGGCGTCCGGGCCGCGCCCGCAGTGAGTGAGCTTTCCTCCGGCCGGCGACGCCATGGAGCCCGGGGCGGCAGAGCTGTACGATCAGGCCCTGCTGGGCATCTTGCAGCACGTGGGCAACGTTCAGGACTTTCTGCGTGTGCTTTTCGGCTTCCTCTACCGCAAAACGGACTTCTACCGCCTGCTGCGCCACCCGTCGGACCGCATGGGCTTTCCCCCGGGGGCCGCGCAGGCGCTGGTGCTGCAGGTAACGCGCGGTGGGCTGGAAGCTCGGGGTGAGGTGGGGGAAGATCGTGGGAGCCCCGACCCCCGCGAACCCGCTCCCGTAGTCCCCCACCCTCTGGGAGCTCAGGCTCCTGCGAGCCCGCCGCTTCCTCCGCTGCCGACCTCAGTTCATCCTCTGGCGCTTCCCCGGACCCGCCTCCTGCGGCCGCGGCTTTTGCCGAGATGCTGGTCTGTTATCACTTTACTCCTGTGCGAGAGGTGCCGGCTCTAGAGCACCTTGGTCCGATAGGGTGCATTTGGATATCAGAAGCGTAGGGCCCGGTCACCTCCAGCAGCGCGTAACCCTTCGAATGACAGGGCCGGCCAGTCAGAGAATGAAAACAGTGCAGGCTAGACTGGGGAAGGGGCGGCGGCAGCACGGACACCTGCATACCCCAGAAGGACGACTACTGGACGAGGGGGAGGCTGTGTGATGGGTGGGGTTCTCTTATTTGAAACGTGACTTTTCACGTCGAAGACAGTATAATAGTACTTAATAAGTCTACATGTGAGCATATATCTGTGCATCCCAGGTTAAGCTTATGTTGGAGGCTATCATTCACTGAAGTTGACGGGATATTTGAAATGTAATAAGCAAGAGTTCAGACTCTCAGCCGCCCCAGGCATAGGAGATACACTGATTATGCGGATGGTTAAATAATGGTTTCTCTGTTTGGGACACTTACCCTGTATTTAAAGAGATAAAATACAGTAGCAGGGATCTTTGCCTGTTACCTGACAGAGCCATTGGAAGGAAAGGAATAGAAATGATCTTTTGGAAATGAAGACAAGTTTTGTAGAGGAGGTGGAATTTTGATGGGATCGAAAAAGGATACTCAGTCAAGCATTGAGCCAGGAACATGAGAAGGTAGAAATGCTGGGGATACCTCTCACTGTTGTCTAGCACTTTACAGTTTATTAAGTGATTTCAAAGGTTCATCTCGTGAAGTCTTGCTACTCGCTTCAGGTTGGTCCGATATTACTTTCCTAAGTGCCTGCATGAAGAAACAAAAGCTTAGAAGGTTTGAATAACTACCAGAGATGATATGGTCAAATGAGGAGTGAGGTTGGTATTCTGTTTGAAAACTTAAGCCTGTTCCTCATCCTTGTAGTGGTTAAGTACCATCCAAGTGATCAGAGAACTGTGTGTCAGAGATGGTTTTCAGCAAATCCTTTGGCAAATTAATAATTTCATGGAAGCCTGAGAAGTAGATAAGGTTGGATTTTATGTGGCAAATGAGGGTGCCAGTTCAGCAGATCAGGTGGTTTGACCAAACTCATCATAGAGGTACAGCTCAAAACCTCATTTTTCCGATTCCATATCTTTCTGTTCTATTATTTAACCAGTCCATTGTAGTGTGGCAACACTTTTGTCTAGGGTGATCTTTTGGAGAAAAAAGAAAGGAACATTTACCGAGCACCTTGTAGTTGTTATGTAATTTTTGTTCTAGGTTGTCATTTGTTCCTAACAACCTGAAAAGGTTGATCTTTTTCCTTGTTTTACACATGAACTGACAGAGGTAATTCATGAATCTGGTAACAGTATGTAAGACACCTACTATGTTTTAGACACTCTCAAAGGTTAAGACTTGGTGAACAGTTAATAAAGTGGAGGTGGGGAACAAGGCAGAGAGAGGGGTGGAATGGGCCAGTGGTGACCCAAGGTTTCAAACCAGGGCACTGTAATATTCGGTAATGCATTCACTGAACTGTCACCTGAGTTTAGGGGAAGAAGCTTAGTTTTAGACAAGTTGAATTGAGATTGCAGACAGAAGTCTCTGTTCATAGGCTGTTGAATTGTGGGACTGAATCTCATGGGAGGTAGAAGAATCTGAGTGGTTTGAAGGAGAGGAGCTGAAGGTGAAGGAGCACGGCAGAGAGAAGGTGCCTTTGGAGGGAGGGACCCCAGAGAAGGAATTGGAGAAGCAAGAGGCTGTGGGAGTGAGAGGGGGACGGAAGGAAGTGGGCAGGCCAGTAAGTTCTATGGAAACCAGGAGGGACAATTTCTAGCTGGTAGTTAAGAGGAGTGTAGTGTTTTTTGAAAGTGGTTCTCAATCGTCAGCATTGCCCAGGGAACTTTTAAAAGAGGAGATAGCCCCTGGTTATTTTGGTTGAGTAGATCAGGGTAAATCCTGGGGAGCTCTTCTTTTATTCACAGAGGCATTGGGCAGTGGGGTGCTGGGGGTCTCTTCAAAGCTCAGGCAAAGAGAGTTTGGATGGGAGTGTTGTAGTGCTCCATTCTGGAACTCCTGTTTTCCCCTGATATTTTGGGGTATGGGATGTTTGTGTGCTTTAAACCTTCTTCAGCTTTTCCTCCCAGTTCTAAGGGCTTGCATAGCCAGGCTGTACAATTTGAAGGATCTTCAGCAGGAAAGGTGCATGTGGAAATTGTATTCCACTCCCTTATTTATTAGTATATTTTAAGAAAACAGTAATTTAGACTGACATTTTATTCATTTCAGTTGAACCTGTGTTTATTCTGAAGTTCAGTTTGGGAAGCCTGCTTAAAAGGTACCCCCCCCCCAACCCCGCCCCCACCCCCAAGCCGCCCCAACCTCCCCATGAGAGTCAGGAAAGCTAGCTCTTTTTCCTCCTCCCGGAGCTTCTTGGGAAGTCTTGGGAGTATCACTCTTCTCTCTATCAGTTGAGAAGGTTGATTGGAGGCCAGGGACACGTCTTCCAGCTCCGCAATCCAGGATTCTGAAATGAGTGCTGAGGTCAGCGGCGATGTGAGAGGTGAAGCAGGTGTCATCTTAGAGGAGCTGGGGGTGCTGAGTAAGCAAGGGCAGTGGGGGCCACAGTGTCATCAGGAGTATGAGGCCCGGGGTCCAAGGGAGGTCCCCACCACATTAAGATGAAGATGTGGTGTGTGAGGAAGAGGAACAGCTCTGAGGGCAGTGGGTCTGGTGTCTGGTGTCATTGACATGGGTGTGAGAGGAGTGAGTCAGGGGCTCAGGTTCTCTGGAGAAGCAAAGATAGGTACTGTTTCTGGTTTTTAACCTTAGGATTTCCCTTGCCTTCCTCTTCCTCCATTTCCTTTCAGTGTTCAGTGTGCTTCCTGTTTAATTGTTTACTTTCTTCTTTCGTTGGCAGGATCTTGGGCAAGTTACCCTCTGAGCTTAGTTTTCCCTCATCTTTGAAATGTCAGTGCTGTCTTCCTAACAGCATTTTCCTGAGGGTTGTGAGAGAATGTTTATAAAAACACTGACATTGTAACTTCTCTTGTTCTGTCTTCTCGCCCAGTGCACACAGCAGTTATTTAGCCCCTGTCTGCATTCTCACCCTTTGGAAACTGACTCCTACACACTTTAAAACATTTTTATTTTGTTAAGACTACTTTTTAGAGTAGTTTTAGGTTCAGAACAAAATTGAGGGGAAAGTACAGAGATTTCCCATTTACCCTCTGCCACCCCCACCCCTACAGCTTCCCCTGTTGTCAATATCCCCCACCAGAGTGGTGCATTTCTTACAATGAATGGACCTGCATTGACATATCATAGCCACCCAAACCCAGACTTCACTTTGGAGGTCATTCTTAGTGTTGTTCACTTTATGGGGTTTGGACAAATGTATGATGACATGTATCCTTCATTATGACATCACACAGAGTATTTTCACTGCCCTAAAAAAATCATGTGTAGTCTTACCTATTCATTCCTTTCTCCCCTCAACCTCTGGCAACCACTGGTCTTTTTATTGTCTCTAAAGTTTTGCCTTTTCCACAGTGTCATATAGTTGGAACCACACATTGTGTAGTGTTTTCAAATTGGCTTCTTTTACTAATATGCATTTAAATAACCTCCATGTCTCTTCATGGCTGATAGCTCATTTCTTTTTATGGCAGAATAATATTCCATTGTCTGGATGTACCAGTTTGTTTATCCCATCATTTACTGAAAGATATCTTGGTTGCTTCCAAGTTTTGGCTATTATGAATAAAGTTGCTATAAACATCCGAGTACAGGTTTTTGTTGGTACATGTTTTCAACTTCTTTGGGTAAATACCAAGGAGCATGGTTGCTGGACTGAATGTAAGGGTCTCCTCCCACTCACTTTTCAAGGTGGATCTTCTGGCTTTCCTGTCTCCACCTGCCATAAGAGATATTTCTTGATGAGCCCACCTCTTGGCGCTGTGACATTTCCTCCTGTCATTCCTCTGGAAGACGTACCTTTCATTCAAGGTCTGATTCAGACCCCCTTCTTCTAAGAGATGTCCTTAGCTCTCTCTCACCAGAATGCTCGTTTGTACCCACATTCCGATGGCGTCACGTGTATCTATCACAGCCTTTCCTGTCAGGCTTGTCACTTCTGGGTCTGTCTGGCCACACTTCAGGGTTATGTGCACCCTTGAATAGTACGTGCAATATGCTGTTTTCCTGTGCACTTTTTGGATGGAGAGTTGCAGCACTTTTTTGGGTGTGACTGTGTCCCAGAAAAGATTAATGACTGATCCACATGCCAGAAAATTGAGTTCCTCAAGGGTGGGAGCTGTCGCTGGATTTTTGGTGCTCCTGGCAAGTTGTAGGCACATTGTGAATGTCTTTTGAATTCCCAGGGTAAGACTTACACTGTCCCTCCTCCCATGCAGTGTAGGATGATAGCAGCAACCCAGCGAGCTGGCCTGTATTGTGGATTGAAATTCAACTAATTCCCTATCTTCCCTTTTTGCATCTGAGTTGTTGGGGCCTTTATAGCTCCCAGCACCAGGACAGTGGGTTCTTTGCATTTTGGAGAAGACTCTCTGGGGCTGTAGAAGTAATGACAGATGAGACCATTTAGTTACATATCTTTTGATGTAAATGTTGGGCTCATAGCTGTGTAAATATTGTGAGCCTTGGCTTGTAAAAGTTTCACTTTTTCATTGATTTTGGAATTCCCCTGTTAAAGATTGTTTGCTTAGTGGCTTTTGGTGAAGCTGAAGTGCATTTCCATTTTGCCAGTGGGAACATTTTCTTATCTATTGCTTTTTCATTCTTTTTTTTTTTTTTTTAAACCAGATTTTGCTGTATTTCTACAGAATGTGTGATACAGTACTGGCAGATGAACTCAACACTGAATTGCTGTTTGATTTTAGGTATTCAAAACCTTTGACCACATGGCCCGTCAGGATGATGAAAAGAGGAGAAAAGAGCTGGAGGAGAAAATCAGGAGGAAGGAAGAAGAGGAGGCCACGCTGGTGGCAGCTGCCACAGCAGAGCAGGAGCCAGTCCCAGCCCCGGTTCAGGAGGTGGAGGTGGACTCCACCACAGACTCAGATGGGCCTCAGGAGCCCCCAGGCCCACAGGGCGCCCTGCAGGAAGTGGCTGTCAGCTCTGGGGAGGCAGAGGCACCGGGAGCAGATGCTGGCGCTGCTGAAGTCCCCAGGGAACCACCAGCTCTTCCCAAGTAAGAATTTCTACTCAGCTGCTTCTTTCTTTTCTTTTTCTTTTCCCCCATCATGGTTTATTACAAGATACTGAATATAGTTCCTTGTCCCATACAGTAGGATCTTGTTGTTTATCTGTTTTATACATAGTAGTATGTGTCTGATAATTTAAACTTACAACTTATCTTCCCTTTTCTCTTCGTTAGCTGTAAGTTTGTTTTCTGTGTCTATGGGTCCACTTCTGCTCTGTGTATAAGTTCATTTGTATCTTTTTTAGATTTCACGTATGAGTGATATCATATGATACTTGTTTTTTTCTCTGTCTGGCTTACTTCACTTGGTATGGTAATCTCTAGGTCTATCCATGTTGCTGCAGATGGCATTATTTCCTTCTTTTTTTAAATAGCCCAATAGCATTCCATTTTGTGTGTGTGTGTGTGTGTGTGTGTATGTGTGTGTATCACATCTTTATCCACTCATCTGTTGATGGACACTTGCATTGCTATCATGTCTTGGCTGTTGTAAACTGGGGTGCATATGTCTTTTCAGATTAGAATTTTCTCTGGATATAGGAGTGGTATTGCTGGATTTTGTGGTAACACTATTTTTAGTTTTTTAAGGAACCTCCATGGTGGCTGTACCAATTTACATTTTCACCAACAGTGTAGGAGGCTGGCCTTTTCTCTAAATCCTCTCCAGCATTTATTTTTTGTAGGTTTTTTAGTGATGGCCATTCTGACCAGTGTGAGGTGATACGTCATTATAGTTTTGGTTTGCATTTGTTTAATAGTGATTTGATCATCTTTTCATGTGCCTGTTGGCCGTCTGTATGTCTTCTTTGGAAAATTGTCTGTTTAGTTCTCCTGTCCATTTTTTGTTTGAGTTCTTTGTTTTTTTGTTATTGAGTTGTATATTATGTGTATATTTTGAAAGCTGTAAGTCAACTAGTTCAGTCTTCTTCCTTTTTCTCTCTGTAAGGTAAGGTAATATTCTGCCCACAGTCATACAGCCAGTTAAGAGCTTGAGCCAAAGTTAAGAGCACTGGGTTCATAGAGTTATGCTTTCCCATGAGACCTACTTATCCGTGTGGAAGTTTCTCCTCAGAGTCTTGATTCTGTTCTTCCCCTGCAGAAGTAACTGCTGAGATGTAGGTCTACGATCCTCTTAGTCTAATGGACACATGAAGAGGTTGATACAGGGGACTGTGGACCTAGAGTTCCCCCCAGAGTCTGCCATTTAGT
Source organism: Tragelaphus eurycerus (assembly GCA_935064755.1). Taxonomy (NCBI): domain Eukaryota; kingdom Metazoa; phylum Chordata; class Mammalia; order Artiodactyla; family Bovidae; genus Tragelaphus; species Tragelaphus eurycerus. The sequence continues at coordinate 18,832,946 of CAKXYN010000002.1, read as the reverse complement.
AAATGTATTATCTTGGGCAAGCAGGGTCACTTTTCTGTGTCTCCATTTTCGCCTTTGCAACGCAAAGGTGGTAATTACAGCACCTGCCTCACTGGCTGTCGTGACTATTGAATGAACCAAGGATCATACAGCTACTGAGTGGAAGGGCTTCAGTCAGGCCCTGTGTCGGTACTTGTCTTCACTTTTCAGAGGTTCCACTTCCTGGTGCTTCCCTGCCCGCATTTGGGTGAGAAGAGCTGATACCTCCTTTTGTATGAGCTCAGGCAGTGTCTGAAAGACCATGCTGCTCCTGGCCTGTTGCTGTTTTTAGGCAAATCTGCTTTCTTCCCTCTTTAATAGGACCGCTCCCTGCCCTCTCCTGGGCTGCCTCTCCTGCCTCAACCCTTCTAACTTAACTTCCCTTCTGTTCTTCCCTCTCCTTGCACTCTGCCTGTGACCTGTTCTGGGGAAAATGAATTTTTTGGAGACAGGTTGGGGCAAGACAGCAGAGTCTGAAAGGCTGAGGTCGACTGCATGGAGGATGAGTGCCTGTAACCACCATGTGTTCAAGAGGGGGTTAACTGTATGTGTGAGAAAAGCCTGGAAGGAAATACATTATGAATGGAATTGTGAGTGGTTTTCATTGCCTTTGTTCTTCCTTACTATATTTTCTAATTTTTCTACAATGAGTTATATACTTCGTTTTACTAATTTTTTGCATTCTTTTTATAATGTCTAAAAACTCTATTAAAAAGAGAGGGTTTGTTTTTGATTCATGAGTAATAGATTAGAAAAGCTGGCTTGTTGTTTTGCAGAGACCCTATTCTTAGACCAATGAGTTGTGTTCTGGGTTTTGTGAATCCTACCCTGGTGTAAGTATAGACTGAAGACTTGGGTGTGTTCCAGAAAACCTTAGACTGATGCTACAGGCTCAGTGGTTCCAGGGGCTGAACCTTCTTGACCTTCAGGTACTTGTTGATTTTCCGTGAACAAAATAAGAAATTGTGGTCCAGATCTTTAGCTTGATCTGAAAGGCACTGCTGGGGCAGCTCTGAAATGGAACATGAAAGCCATCCTTGTCCCCCAAGTCCCTCCCGTCAGTGCACAGAATCACTTATCCTGTGAACTGAAGATCTGGAAAGTGAAAGAAAGAAAGTGAAAGTCGCTCATTGGTGTCTGACTCTTTGTGACCCCATGAGCCTGCCAGGCTCCTCTCTCCATGGAATTCTCCAGGCCAGAATACTGAGTGGGTGCTGTTCCCTTCTCCAGGGGATCTTCTCAACCCAGGGATCGAACCCAGGTCTCCCACATTGCGGGCAGATTCTTTACTGTTTGAGCCATCAAGGAAGCCCCTGTAGATCTGGGGATTCTGTTAATTAAATAATCTAAGACAGTTACTCTTCAGGTAGCCACACAGGAGTACTGCCTTTCCTGGGTACCCTGTCCAAAAACCAGTTACCTAGAGTCTGACTTCCAGTTTGAGGTGACTGATTTCTGTTTCCTCCTGCTTGCTACCCGTTTGCTGGTGGTTCTGCCCAATATTGGGTAGTGGTGATGGCAGCTCCTCTCAGTCTACAGGCCAATCATTCTTTGGAGTCAACTCCTTGTCCCCAACCTAGGCCCTGCCAACCACGGGTTAAAGTTTTTGCAGTGTACATTATTTTCGCTTATACATAAAATAATGTGCAGATTTTTAAAACATAAATCCGCATGCCACCTCAGGGCTTAAGGTGCCCAGTTTTTTTCCTTAGAGAAGAGAGCATTTGGGCACACAGATTTCCTTGTTCATACAAGATAGCTTTGAGAACATGCTTACTTTCTGCAGAGGAGCTTCACAGCTTCACAGTATCTGAAGCGAAGATATTGTAAAAAGTACTGCTTAGAGTCCCAGTGTTTGTATTGTACTTGACCCAGCGAACTGTGCTCAGAGACTTCTAGGGATACTGCTGGGAAACTTTCAGAAATGCTGAGGACATTACTGTTGCTGTGGAAGGAGAGGGATGCAAAACTGATACTATCAACATCCTAATCGCTACATCAGACACCTCTCAGAGCAGCTGGTGGGTGGGGTTTGCCTCTGATCCCATCTCTGTGTCTGGACCCACTTTGGTGGCAGTAGGTCCTGCAGTTTTGCTCTGGATCTGCAGGTGTCGCTGTAGGCAAAACAGTGATAATGGCACTTGCTGGTGCTGGAGTGCTGACAAAGATGTCCGAAAGGCTGTGCTACCTCTGACTTTTGCCTTTATAAAATCGTGAACAGAATTTTTTAAAAAGAAGAAAAAGGAAAGAAAGCATTATTGGCCCTTCCACAATACAACCTTGAACTGCGCAGGTTCATCTATACATGGATTTTTTTCAGTAGCAAATACTACAGTACTACAGAATTCCTGAATCCCTCCTGAGCTACCCATCTTCCTGCACAGGGAAGCAGACAGAAGAGCCTCATGAGGGGTGGTGTCATGGAACTACTTGATGCATTGACTTGTGTGGTAAAGTCCTGATAGAAAAAGGGTGTGTTAGAAAGCTGCTCAGTGCTTCTCTTATTTTGGGTGGCATGGCCTTTGTGTTCAGTTATTCCAGTTTCAGATTTCAGATTTCCAGTAGTATCCCCAGCAGATGTTTCATCTTCATCGCGCTGGTGCATTTGCCCACGCACAACACGCTCTTCAGTGCTTCTGTCCCCTCCGCAAGGTCCTCCAGCCTCTGTCCTGCTGCCTGCCACAGGTAACTGCATCTCTTTTGAGTGTGTGTTTCCTCTTACCATTTGTTTATGATCTAGTTCTCACATCTTTCAGCGTTGGGCAGAGACTTACGCAGCCTGTCTCTGGTCCTAGCTCCATGTTAGATGAGTGTCTAATGCATGCTGAGTTCATTCCTTCGTGCCTCTCCTTTGGTTCTGCTCAGCCACGTCCTGTGACATTTCTGCTTTAGAGATGCAGAGGGCATCTCTGCGTGGGCAGAAAGGCAGAAGTTTTCTGCCAGGGCATCCTCCCTGCGTGCAGTCACGCTGCCTGAGAGCTGGCTTCCTGGGTTTGTCTCTAAACAGGGTCCTTCCTTTGTTGGTCCCTGCTTTTTCAGGTGCCCATTGCAGGAGGCCCTTTGATAGAGTCACGTGGACATACCGGAATGCCACCCCAAGTACCCACCCTGTCGGCTTATGGTGAAGATTGACTGAGGTCAGTGTGTAAGACCTGATGAGCAGGAGTCCTGCACATAGTGAGCCCTCAAGTAGGTACTGTTATCTGTATTGCTTTTCTTTACTTAAACAAGAACAGACTGTTTTTCTTCTTGATTATAATCAATGTAGGCTATTTGGATAACAAAGATAAGGGTATAAAGACAAGAAAACATCCTACCATTTCCCCTTAATTTTATGGGATATTTCTACAATTTTTTCCTATGCATATAAACATGTGCATGCGTGTGTTTGAACACACACACACACACACAGTATGCTTATAATATAGTTGTCTTACACTTGGCTTCTGTTTTGCTGAACATTGTATGCTGAGAATTTCCTGCATCCCTTTTGCTGATTTTTATTTCATGTTGTGTGTGCTGTTGAGTGTTGTGTGTCTAAGAGGTTCTTTTGCTCAGATGAGGCTGTTGGCTGTAAACATGCGTTTTGAGAATAGTAAGTGGAAAGCCAGAGGTCCAGGGATATCTGCCTGCTTTCCCCATAGACGCAGCTCTCAGACCTCACTGGGGCTGTGCTGGACCCGCCTGCCTCAGGGTCTTTTTTCAGTCTCATGCAGTCGAGAAGCTGCTCTCCCAGCGATTCACCCTGAAACTGCCCCTTCTCTAAGGAACCTCAGGTGTAAGAGGCCTCAAGGATTTGATTTAAATTACAAGTCAAGAAACATGATATAGGTTGTTTGTTAGAAGTATTTTTTTCCTCTAGAAACATTATATTCCTATTTTCATTTTGGGATTCATTTCTAGCTTCTAGGATTCATTTAGAAGAGGTTTTGGAGAAGGAAATGGCAACCCACTCCAGTGTTCTTGCCTGGAGAATCCCAGGGATGGGGGAGCCTGGTGGGCTGCTGTCTGTGGGGTTGCACAGAGTTGGATACGACTGAAGCAACTTAACAGCAACAACAGCAACAGCCTGTATATCTTACAGCAGTGACTTAAGTTCATTGGATACTTAAGCCGCATCATAAAAATGACCTGGTGTCGTAGCCTGTGAGAGTGAACATGAGTGTGTGGGGAAGGAGGGGAGCCGGTGAGATTCCCCCAGGGAGCCCCCTTGACCCTGGGAATGTGTACTTCAAGATGCCAGAGCCTGACGTTCTTCCTTTCCACCGACGGGGAATGGAGAGAGCAGTGTGAAGTGCTTTGCTTGAAACCATAGTTAGAAGGGAAGGCCAGAGTCAAGGGGAATTGAAACAGTACTCAGTTGCTTTGGGGCTCAGGTGTTCTCTTTGTTGTGTTAAGAAAAAAAAAAGAAAACAGCGATTACCAGAACTGTCTGAGAGATACTTTTCAAAAGTAACACAATTGGTTTCTATTTGAGTATTTTTTGGTAGCATTAAAGAAGTATAGAGGAACCTATATGCAGGTCAGGAAGCAACAGTTAGAACTGGACATGGAACAACAGACTGGTTCCAAATAGGAAAAGGAGTACGTCAAGGCTGTATATTGTTACCCTGCTTATTTAACTTATATGCAGAGTACATCATAAGAAACGCTGTGCTGGAAGAAACACAAGCTGGAATCAAGATTGCTGGGAGAAGTATCAATAACCTCAGATATGCAGATAACACCACCCTGATGGCAGAAAGTGAAGAGGAACTAAAAAGCCTCTTGATGAAAGTGAAAGAGGAGAGTGAAAAAGTTGGCTTAAAGCTCAACATTCAGAAAACAAAGATCATGGCATCTGGTCCCATCACTTCATGGCAAATAGATGGGGAAACAGTGTCAGACTATCTTTTTGGGCTCCAGAATCACTGCAGATGGTGATTGCAGCCATGAAATTAAAGGACGCTTACTCCTTGGAAGGAAAGTTATGACCAACCTAGATAGCATATTGAAAAGCCCGGACATTACTTTGTCAACAAAGGTCCGTCCAGTCAAGGCTATGGTTTTTCCAGTGGTCACATATGGATGTGAGAGTTGGACTGTGAAGAAAGCTGAGTGCTGAAGAATTGATGCTTTTGAACTGTGGTGTTGGAGAAGACTCTTGAGAGTCCCTTGGACTGCAAGGAGATCCAACCAGTCTATCCTAAAGGAGATCAGTCCTGGGTGTTCATTGGAAGGACTGATGCTAAAGCTGAAACTCCAATACTTTGGCCACCTTATGCGAAGAGTTGGTTCATTGGAAAAGACCCTGATACTGGGAGGGATTGGGGGCAGGAGGAAAAGGGGATGACAGAGGATGAGATGGCTGGATGGCATCACCGACTCTATGGACATGAGTTTGGGTAAACTCTGGGAGTTGGTGATGAACAGGGAGGCCTGGTGTGTTGCGATTCATGGGGTCTCTAAGAGTCAGACACGACTGAGTGGCTGAACTGAACTGACTGAAAGAAGTATATAGCTTTTTATGCTTGCTTTTTTTTTTTTTTTCTGTTAAAAAAAAAGTATATGCACCTTGTGAAAAATGTATTAAGTTGACTTTAAGTGCAAAGGGGAGACTTTAAGTGACGGAAGAATGTCATGGATCTGGGTGTAGTTATTGCCAACCCTGGCACTCGGCCATTTCTCCCCCTCCTGTGTTATTTAGAAGTAAGTTTTGTCTCATCATTTCATCTGTAAATGTTTTCAACAAGTGTTTAAACTTCCAGTTTTTCATAGTGTCATAATTTTTTAAAAAGTTTAAGTCTATAAATTAAAGGCTCCAACCACATATTGCTTATAGTTGACCCTCTGCTTTTATATTGTCAAAACTTATTTGTTTAAAAAATCAGGTTGTTGATATGCTGAGTTTCCCACTCCCTGATTATTATGTAGTAGAGTAAATTAGCAGTTGGATTTAGCATGAACACTTCTGAAAGTTATGTGAGTGTGTACTGAAAATGAGTTCTCCCTGAAGGCAGCCATTGTCCATACTTTTGTAAAAACTTTTTGAATTTATTTATTTTTAATTGGAGGATAATTAAATAATTAAATAACCAATGTTGTTGGTTTCTGCCATACATCAACATGAATTGGCCATAGGTAAACCCCTCCCTCCTACCTCGCACCTCATCCCACCCCTCTAGGTTGTCACAGAGCATCGGGTTGGGGTCCCTGCATCGTACAGCAAATGCCCACTGGCTATCTGCTTCACATATGGACATCTTTATGTTTCAGTGCTATTGTCTCCATTTGTCCAGTCCTCTCTTCCCCCGCTGTGTCCACAAGTCTCTTCTCTAGGTCTGTGTCTCTACTGCTGTACAGATAGGTTCATCAGTACCATCTTTCTAGATCCCATGTGTATACATTTATATATTATATTTGTTTTTCTCTTTCTGACTTCCTTTTGTATTACAGACTCTAGGTTCATCCATCTCACTAGATGTAAAATTTTTCTGTCTTATAAACTTTTTGTTTTTCATATTGGTGTATATATGATATACTGTGTGGACTTTTAGTTACATCCCGGAGCAGCTGACAGGCAGCTGACAAGGACTGAGTCTTCCTGTTGCCAGGTGCCCTTTTTCCTGATATGCATGGTCACTGTCTTCAGAACTATGGGACTTGCAAGATGCTGATTGCTGGACCCACCCCTCGAGATTGAATTTAACTGGCCTGGGTGCCACCATGTGTCAGAGTTTTCCGAAGCATTCTGGGTGAATCTGCCTGTAGCTAAGGGTCAGACTTGACTGCAGCCTTTCAGCTGTCGCACAGTATTCTGCCCCGTGGCGTGGTGTCATTGTTTAGTGAGTCTCTGCAGGGAGTATAATTAGGCTGTTTCCAGTCTACCGCCGTCACAAATGATGCTGCGGCGAGTGTCCTGTACCTGCACATGTTTCTTGGAACATGTGTATGAATATCTGTTGGATGAATTCCCAGAACAGGAATTACTGGGTCAGAGGGTATAAAGTGTGTAATTTTGATGGCTGTTGCTACAGTGGTCTCAGAGAGATTGTAACAGTTTGTTCTATCTCTCCCGGAATGTCTGATGGTGGGTACCTGACCCAACCCCAGGTGCCAGCCAGTAGCCTTAACACATTTCTTGACTGCTCTTACCTTTGCTCCATGGATTTTACTTAAAATGTGTTTTTTCCTTTTCTGTTCCATTTATTCATAAACACTAAACCATTGGTTAGTACCGAACTGTTTTATTTACAATAGCTTTATTGTGACACATTTTAATACTTGGTTTAATCCCTTGCCAACAGACTTTTCTGGAAAGTTTTTCCATGTGAAAAATACTGTTGAAATTTTTATTGGTAATACATAAAATATGTAATTGTAATTAGAGAGAAATGACAGCTTTACCTTATTGAGTCTTTCTAAGAGCTGGGTATATTTTGTTTATTCATGTCTTGTTTTATGTTCTTTGGTAGAATTTTAATGTTTTTATTCAATAAGTCCTGTGCACTGATACTGAATTCTCTCACTGTTTTGTAATGGTGTCTCAGTTGACTTTCTTGGATTTTCTAGGAATATAAACTCTTTAGTTTTATTATAGTGTTTTAGTGACAACTGTGTTTAGTAATACATTATATACATTTTTAATATTTTTGTAAATTCATTTTTTTCTCTCCCTTAAAATTTGTTGCCCTGAGGACCTGGAAGGGTGGAGCGGACACTCGCCTGAAGGGACGGGGTAGGAGATGGCTAGTCCTGAGGTGACAGGTTAGGCTTTGGCTGCAGTCGTGCGCGTGATGTCCGTGAGTGACGTTGGTAAAGTCTGAGGACGCTGGTGATCTCTGGAACTCAGAGGGTGGGACGTAGGCAGGACTGGAGTTGGGAGTTTGAAAAGCATCAGTATACGAATGGGTGTGAAGCCACTGACTGGATGAGATCACAGACTGGATGAGGCAGTGAGTGTAGATGGAGAAGAGGTCCAAGGATTGAGAGCTGGAGCACTGTACATGAGGTGAGGGGGCGTCTGCCTCGGGGTCAGGAGAGTGGGGTGTGTGATCACGGGCAGGGCAGGGCAACCACGAGTGCCGGGGTCCAGCCCCGGTGGATCCAGGGAATTCGAAGCGGGGACGGCGTTGGCGACGATCAGGAAACAATTGCTTAATTATTAATTAAAGATATAAAGAATAATAGAAATGAGGATAGCTCAGTGAGGAAATTCAGTGAAGAAAAGTGGATGAAATAAGGATAGCTCAGTGAGAACATTTTGTGGAGAGAGGAGGCTGAATAATTCAGCCAGAAGGTAAGAGAAAGAACGACATGGGGAGACCAAGCTTCGGTGAACAAGGCCCCACACTTTATTTTTCAAAGTAGTTTTTAATACCTTAAGTTTTGCATAGAGGATAATGGGGGAAGGGGTGGAGTCACGCAGGGAAAGCAGTCCCTGAGCCAGGCTTTCAAACCTATCATACGCAAAAGTTTAGGTGAGTTACATCATCTTCTGGCCCGGAGGCCTATTAACATTTTAAGAAACTTACTTTTCTCTAAAGGTGATTGATTATTCTGAAGTCAGGCTCCACCCTCCAAAAGCATTGGAGTTGCATTTCTATAGGGCAAAGGTGTGGTGGGTTGTAACAAGAAAAAGAATTAACTCAAGGGTCCAAGGTTACAAACATTAAAGCTACTACTTACATTTCTATAAACCAATTATATCAATCAATACACTGCCAAGGACACAGTAGGTAAGGGATATGGAGACTTAGCAGCAGACATTGGGCCAACAAGTGAAAAACCCTTCACCAATACAATTTCTAATCAATCTTTTAACTGCTCAAAGGAATCTGTATTTAGACAGTTTAGAACATCTCATGCCTCTCAGTTGGGAGGCTCTAAACAATCACATGTGGCCGGAAAAGCCTATTCAGGCAGGCTAGAAGATTTCCAAAGGAGTTTGTAGGCTGAAACAACTGTCACACCCAGGAATTATTAACTGGAGCTGTAAGTTAACTCTTTTTTCAGAGAGAGGTAGTGGGGGACAGCCCCCTGTAAAGTCAGAGGTGTAGCTGAGAACACAAAGCAGAAAGTAGGCAGACTCTGGTTTTTAGGGGTAGATGCTCGAGAATTTCCAGGGGGCTCCTGAGGCTCGATCCCGCCCTTGCGTGTGCCAAGCCTCCTTCCTCATGACCTTTGTCATGGGCGAAGCACTGATCCAACCCGGCTCCCAACACCGAGTGCCCTGCCACGCAGGTGGGAGGCTAGTGGTGACACGTGTGCAACATTCGCTGCTGCTCCACCCTGGGCTTGCTCTCTGCTGCATCCTGCGCATCCTTGGCCTGCTCTTGTCAGTCGTCACTCCCTTCCTTCAAGACACACTCCTGACCTCTCCCCTGGTCTCTGTTTCTGTGGTTGGCTCTCCTTGTGGCAAGCACTTCTCTGGCCTCTGGCTCAGACCCCTGTCTCTGGCCCCTGGTGGTGGCTCCCATGTGTGTCCCCATGTAAACTGCCTTTTTTATATCTTTAGCCCCCTGTGTTAGTTTTCTCACCAGGGAAACCAGGAGAAAGGCAGCTGGAGGAAAGTGATGGAGGGACAGAGCCCAGCTTTTCTGTTACTGTGTGCACCTTGGCTCTATCTATCTTGTCCACCGTGTGTCCAGTGCCTGCGACGTCCCTGGCACATTGCTGGCACTTAGTAACCAGCCTAGTGAATGAGTGATTCATATTAAAAGTCATATTCAAAAGTGATAAACTTTTGAATTTTAACCTATCTAAATAAATTCCATTATTGAGTAACATTCAGGTTTTCTTGAATTTTCATAGAGTTATGAAAATTTTCATAGAGCTTTCATGTCTGTCTATGTTCTGTTCATCCCGGTCTTCTTTTATGGCAACTCAGTGTTCCCTGGTAGGCTCCAGTCCATGGGGTCGCTAAGAGTCAGACACGACTGAGTGACTTCACTTTCAATTTCACTTTCATGCATTGGAGAAGGAAATGGCAACCCACTCCAGTATTCTTGCCTGGAGAATCCCAGGGACAGGGGAGCCTGGTGAGCTTCCGTCTATGGGGTCGCACAGAGTCGGACACGACTGAAGCGACTTAGCAGCAGCAGCAGCAGTGTTCTGTAAACTCCCTACTTGAGTCCTGTGTGACCACCGAGCCCTGAGTCCCTGTCTCTGTACGGAGAGGCCAGGCACTTAGCTTTCCTGCTGGTGAAGAACCCTTGAGGGACAGGCCTGGGACTGGGAGTCCAGAGCCCTGGTCTGAGCGGGCCTTGGGCTCTGTAGGCTATACTGCAAGGAGGCTGAATCAGGCCCGAGTTTTTAGTCTCTCTCTTAAGCCAGGGAATCTGTCCTCCTGTGGGTAAGAGAAATCCTTCTGGGAAGGCCACTAGGTACAATAGGTGGGGGCTCAGCAGTTGGCTGACATAGGGCTCTACCTCCAGGTTCACTTGGAGAAGCCCTGGAATAGGTCGTCTTGGATGACTCAGCTTTGAATCCTGTGTGTCTGGTTGGTTGTGAGCTTAGATTCTGAGTTTCTCTTGAGGGTCAAGTCCCCGTCCCAGTCTCAATGATGCGGTGGAATGCGGTCAGTTGTTTCTTAGTAAACAAGGGCCAGCATGTGCTTTTGCATATAATTCTCAAGGTCTGTTTATTTTGTGGTCTTAAAAAAAAAAACTTTCTGTTTTAGATCATTAAGACCTGCCAAAAAAAGAAAAGTTGAAAAAACCATGCAAAGAATCCCATAGATCCTTCTGTCAGCATGCCAGATGTTTGTACCTCCTGTAACCAGGCGCTGCTGTGAGCACAGCTGAAGACCTTGTTCCAGTTTGACCCATTGTTCCACTAGGGTCCTTTCTCCCTGGCCAGTGTTGCGTTTGTTGTTACTATAGGGGCACTTCTCCTCAGTCTCCTCTCTCTGGCACAGTTTCTTAGTCTTCTCTCTCATGACCTTGACACTGTTTGCTTGGTAGAATGTCTCAGTGTGGTTTTTGTCTAATGTTTTGTTTTGACCAGCTAAGGTGGTGTCAGTGACTCCTTTTTTTCTGTGCTAAAGAGTTACTATTTTCCCCTTTGTAATTAATAAGTGTCTTGTGCAAGAGATACTTTGAGACTCTGTAAATATCTTTGTTTCTTCTCATACATTGCCCACTAATCTTAGTAACCATTGATTATTCTCTCCTGAAACAGTTACGCTGTGGTGTCTGCCAAATTGCAATTTCCCGTTTATATTCTCCTTTCCACATTTATTAGTTGCGATTATATTGTTAGGAATGGCTTTTCTTCCTCCCTCCACTCACTCTCATTCATGCACTTGTTTCTGTGTGTTGGAGGCCTTACGATGTTGACTCTGTAGTTATGACCCCCATGTCTTATGTTGTTGCTCAGGAAGCCCATCAGATGGACTTATCCTTTTGACATCTTCACATCATTTTCTGAGCACTTCTCTATATGCTTGCGCTGCAAGATGTTCCATGTCATCCTGTTGTCAAGTCGGCTTTTTCTCCAAGAGGCCTTGGGGTTTGTTTTTCGCATTTTTTTTTTTTGCACGCTATGTGTGGGGACTTAGTTCCCCAACCAGGAATTGAACCTGCTCTCCCTACATTAGAATGTGGCGTCTTAACCATTGGACCCCCAGGGAAGTCCTGGGCCTCGGATTTAATTGGAGAATGGTCTGAAGTTGAGGATCTGGGCACCAGGTGTGTTGTCGCTGCTTGTGTCCTGGCTACGAGGCCTGGGTTATGCCTGTTTCCTGGTTTCTTTACCTCTGAAACTATCCTGCCCAACTTTGCACTTCTGGTGTTCTTCTCTGCCCCTCCATTAAAAAACTCATGGTATGGATTAAGAGTGTGCATCTTGGGAGTCAGAAACCCTGCATTCAGATGCCAGCTCAGACCTTGTTAAGCTGTCTGGCCTTCGGGCCTTAGTTTTCCCATATGTCAAGTAGGGGTGACGATTCTCAGCTTAAAGGGTTGTTGTGAGGGTGAAGAGAGACAGTAAAATGAGAGGGTTAGTTCAAGCGGAGGGCTCACTTGGATTCTTTCATCCAGCAAATGTTTCTGGAATGAACACATGTATAGGTTTGTCTCAGGATCTGGGGCATGTGGCGTGCGGCAGCGCCAGGCCCGCTGGGGTCTCTGGCCGGCTGGTGCAGGGGCAGCGCCTTGGACGCCTCCGCCTTCCCGAGCTGCTCTGAGCTGGAGGGAGGTGGGGGGAGGAGTGGGTGCTTGGCTGTCCCCAGCTAAATGAGCAGTGCTGGTTCTGTCAATGCATTCTGCTTCTGGCAGTGAGCCCCATGCTGGGCTGTGGGTGGCATTGTCATGTGTGGAGTTGGAAGGAACTACTCCCCTGCTCCGGCATAACCTTTCTGCTTTCTTTGGCCGCTTCTTCTGTGGAGTGGGGTAGAGTGGGGTCGAATGTGACTCGCACTGAGTGCAGCATGGGGGCCAGTGAGGGGGACAGAGTCAGTGCCCCTCAGGTTTCCATGAGCCCCCAGGGGCTTAGACAGAATCTTTTCTGTGGGGCAAATCAGCAGGAAGTGCCGGTTCCCCGGCCCCTGCAAAGCCCTGTGCCTCAGGCAGCCACTCCACCCCCACCAGCGTCCCCGGCAGGCAGGCTCACTCCCTGGGAGCTTTCTGTTCTGCTGCTGCCAGCCAGAGTGTCACAGTAAGTGGGTAGGTAGGACTAGCTGTGACCTAAAAACACTTGAGCATTTTCTGGGCGTCCCTGGGGAAAGCTGACTAAAGTAGGAGGAATGTCATTTCAAATGCTCATGTTCTCCCAGGAGAACAAACTTCCAGGTCTTTTCTGGCCTCTTGTTTCTGAAGGCAGTGCTGCTGACTCTGCAACCCTGGTGCCCACAGGCTGGCCCTGTGACCTTGGTCCCTACGGGGTGACCCCGTGACCCCAGCACCTGCATGTGGACTCCATGACGCTTGTGCCCACGTGCTTGGCAGAATGGGTGCTGCACAAAGCGATGTCATGACGACTGGTTTCTTAACTTGCTCTGTGGGACCGCCCACCCCAGCCCACTCTGTTGGGTCCTGAATAAGAGAACAGAAAGAAGTCTGTTCTCCATCCCAAGAAAAACAAGTCCCCAACTCTCTGAAGTGCAAAAGCAGCAAAACACAGAGGGAGTGCCTCCCAGAGCTCAGGGTCGGGAAGGAGGCAGATGGTTGCCACACAGCAAGGGTCCGTGGAGCTGGCCGTGGTCCGTGTCCTCCGGCAGGTTGGCAGTGCCCTCTTCATGACCAGAGTAGATCTCACTTGAACAGCAGTGTTCAGGTTTCTGCCAAGGATACTGGGGAGAGCCCTGCCGATGGTGGCCCAGGGGCTGGAGTCTCACTTGACCTGGTTGGCAGTTTCAGTTGGCTGCAGGGCAGAGGCTGTGCCCCTGGGTCCAGTGGTCATTTCTTTACAGCTGCCTCCTTGTGCTCATCTCTTTCCCACTTTGTGGTCTTGTGGCCGAGGACCTTTGATTTTGCTGCTGCAGTGTCTGCGTAGATCTGCCTCCCGTTATCTCTCTAGCCCTGATGCTCATGCTTAGTTGCTCAGTCGTGTCTGACTCTTTGCTACCCCATGGACTGTAGCTGGCCAGGCTCCTCTGTCCATGGGATTCTCTAGGCAAGAATACTGGAGTGGGTTGCCATGCTCTCCTCCAGGGGATCTTCCCAGTCCAGGGATTGAACCCGGATCTCCAGCATTGTAGACAGATTCTTTACTGTCTGAGCCACCAGGGAAGCCCCCTCTAGGAAGTAGAACTTCATTTTTCCTTAAAACTATTTTTTACTGATGTTTTGAAAAATGCTATATGCAGATTGTAGCAGCAGAAAGGGGAGCCATGGAACTTCAGTCCTTCTCTCATCATGACCCCGCCTCCTGTTCTTTCCACAGAGAGGTGTCTCTCTCCCGACCCCAACTCCAGGCATGAGCCAGTCACCATGGAGGAAGTCTTTGAGGATCCATAGATGTTTATTTATGCCTCTCCCCTACTTTTTAGAAAACAGACTATTTTTTAGAGGAGTTTTAGGTTCACAGCAGAGTGAGCAGAGTACAGAGTTCCCACGCATGCTTGCTCCCACAGGCACAGCCTCCCCCACGTCACCATCCTGCCTTTCAGATTGAATTTTTGCAGGGACGATAGCATGCTGTGTACACTGCTCTTCCCTTGCTTCTTTCACACAGTGACTCTTAAACATGTGTCCTCTCCGGCCTCATCGGTGCTGTGTGTTCTTTGGAGCGGCCGCCTGGCGTGTTCCGCTGTGTAAACTGTGCTCAGTGACTGCTCTGTCGGCCTTGTTTCTTGTGGAATTAGAGAACGGCGACCAGACTGTGAGATTCTGAAAGTCCTCAGAATGTCTTAAGAAGTAATACATATTCATTGAGGAAAATGAGACAGGTCAAAAGCCTAGGAGTAGGGGATGTCCGTTTTCATAAGGTTTTTGGTCCACAGAATAAAAAAAGGCAGATGTGGGGTCCGCAGAGGTGTTTGTTTCCATGACCGGTGTGTTCCTGAGGCGTCTGTGTGTCGTTGGCCTGTGCCATGCCGCTGTCGCCTGGAGGTCGGTCTGGAATAGAGAAACGCGTGATGTTACCCAGCATTTAGTCCTTGGGCCTTTTCCTTTCTAGATGCCCTGCCCCTTGAGGGACTGTTATAGAAGCACCAAGTTCTCATTTATTTCATCCAGAAAATATGTTCCTTTGAAATTTTTCATTAATTTTTATTTACACAGATAACTGAAGAGTACATTCGGAAACATAGATGAATCTCAGGTCCCATTTGACCACCTTGATTGCAGTGTGCTCCCAGAGACAACTACTTACCTGGAGTTCACCTTTTATGTTTCCTTTTTTTTTTAAATTTCATGATCACCAGTTTTAGTTTCTCAGCTGGCCAGTGGATTTTCTAGAGTGCAGTTTCCCTCCCATCGCTTGGAAGAGTGATCATGTCTGTTGTGGGGTCCTGCTGCCCTGTTCCCTCTGGGGCTCATAGCAACACTTCTTTCCCTGTAGAATTTGGTGGCCCCCATGCTGGGAAGCTGACTTGTCTCAGGGCTTGGTGATTCCTGATTTTGTGTTCCTTTTTGTGCTCCAGACTCCAGTTACCCTGTCTGTGAAGTCTGTCACTGATTCATAGCTGGTCTCTAGCAGTGTTTAGCAGGGCACTGGTGGCCTCGGCTGTACTGTGCCTGTCGCTGTTCTGCAGGAATGGAGCGCCACTTCCTACGTGTCCCCAGACGTGTTCCCACACTCTCTGGGTTTGGTGCCACTTGGTTCATATTTTGCGTGTGCTAGGAAGAGGGCAGGAGGTGAACCTGTAGTCCTTCTGTTGTCCTGCCCTCAGCACACTGGCCCTTCTTATTTGAGCAAGACCAGAGCTGGGTCTATCTCAGCATCTTTGACCCCTCCACGCAGACTGGAGCTTAAAGCCTCCTGCTCGGTTCATTGCCTTTCTCCATTCCCTTTAGTCTCATGCACACTCAGGCAGGTGTGTAAGATACTTCCCCGAAACTGGTGGCCTCCTCTCTCTCCCCACTTAAGGCTTCTGGTCACTCAGCCCAGCTTGTTGACACTCACTTTCTTTCCATTGCTTTTGTCCTGCAAACCTCACACTCTGCACCATTTTACTTCAGACTTCTCCCCAGGGAGCTGTCTCCCGCTCTCCCTGCCTGCCTCCATTCCCAGCTCATTCCCTGCTCATCCCCTGATCCTACCAGAATGTTCCCTCTCTTGGGAGGACACTCCCCTCTATGCCCTGGCTCCTTTTGTGTCCTCCTCCCTCTCTGACCATGCCCCTGGTTCTGGGTTCAGCCTGCCTGAAGTTAGTCATGTATCCTTTTCTGCGTCTCAGAATTGGTCTGTGTGCATAAGTACAACTTAGGCTTGAGGGGTACACCCCGCAGCTAATTATCCGAAGCAGGTTGTAAATGAGAAACTGGAAAGGTCATCTGCCTGAACTGCCCCCTCCACGTGCCCAGGATGCCCTCCTGGGTTCTGGGGAGACATGGGCTCTCGGGCATCAGCACCAGCTGGCTCAGCAAGGTGCCCTCTCAGTACAGGGCTTGCCCCTGGCTCTGGTGAGGGGACAAGGCCACCCCTGGTGAGGGCCCCCTGGCCCCGTCATCTTCGCGCTGTCCCTAGACACTGGATCACCTGGCTTCACACTTGGAAGGCCCCTGGAATATTTGGTAAATTTAGCCACATCCTGCGTAGTCATGGTTCTTGCAGGCCTCATGGTGGTCTGTTCCGCCACCAGCTGGAAACCTGGTTAGCTGTGATGAGGTTGAGCTGGAGCCCACCAGACACCCCAGGCCTGTGTCTTGTGTGTCTCACAGTTGCGGATGCTGCCCCCATGAAACTTTCACTTCAATCCACAGGCAGTTTCTGGCTGACTTGAATTCAGAATCTCCCAGGGAAGGGAGTTCGCAAAGATGGGGCCCTTAGGCAGAGTGACACACCACACACATCTTTTATGGGTGCAGTTTTCAAGTATAGTCTGATGTATTTTTACAAGCGAGCATTGCCATGAATCACCACCCAGAACAAGATATTCCCAAGTGAGAAATAACCGGAAACTTGCCCACGTGCTCCCTCCACCCCTCCCTTAGAGTTGCCAGTGTGTCCGTGGTTTTGTTAGATCAGCCATGGACACTCCCCTGTGGAAGGCTGAGCTGTCTGCATTCCTACCACAAGCGTCTATGAGCCTGTCCCCACAGCTCGGCCAGCGGAGGGTGTGCTGAGCTTTTGAATTTTTTACTCTTTGAAAGATGAGATACATTCATATTTTTAATGTTTATTTCTTTTATCATGTGTAAAGTTGTGCATAGTGACATGCAGCTAAGGCTAATTGTATATCTTTATTTTCTGAGAATACTCTGTCTTTTGCTCATTTTCCTGTTAGGGTTTGTTATTTTTGTACTTTGACTTTTAAGAGCTTGCTCTCTATTTTGGAGAAAGTAGGCTATTTGTAATATATTATAAATATTTTCCTCCAGTTTGTCTCTTGACTTTGTTTATGTTAGATTTTGCTCCAAGCAAAAGCATTTTTTAATATTCCCAATGTTTGTGTTACGAAATTTATCAATTTTGGGGGGAGAGTTCTGGAGTTTGAATTAGAAAGCTTTTCCTGTGCTCAGTTTGGGAAGGATTTCAGCCATTTTCCTCAAGTACATGTATGCATTTTTTCTAGTTCTGTGAAAATAACCCTTGTGTGGTCTCATTTTTTTATATTTATAAAAGATCCATTTCCTCTCTCTGTATGTGTGTGAGATGTGGATCCAGTGTTACCATTTCCGAAATGTCTCTTCAGGTGTCCTTATGACATCTGTGATACACTGCAGGGACCGCGTTTTGCAAGAGGACTCTGACAGATCTGGGCCCCTGGGGGCGAGCCTTTGGCTCAGCCTTGGCCCTCCCTGAGGCAGTGGTGACACTGAGGGGCCGCACATCGTCCAGGAGTGTCCTGTGGTCTGAAAGACACCTGTTGAGCAGCGCTCCTGCTGGGGAAAAACTCCCTCACTTCCCTGTTCTAGAGAGTCTCTGAGGCACTGCTTAGCGCTTACTCCCCAAAAGTGTCTGAGTGGACTCGACCTCTGAGCCTGGGTCAGGACGAGGTGGCAGCAGAGCTGTGGACAGTGCCTGTGGACAGGTTACAGTTCCATCCTGGGTAGATGAGGGGATTGTGCTGGATCGTCTCTGAGGTCCCTTCAGCCCCCTGTCCTGCACGTGTGTGGAGCACTTGTCTTGCGTGGAGCCGCAGCGTCCCCTGAGTGTGGCCTGAGCCCTGTGCACACTGTTCTTCTTGGGCACAGAGGCTGGCAGGTGGCTTTGTCTGTGGGGATAAGCTATGTGGCTTGGAGAGGATGGTTTTGGGGATGATTCAAGCACATTACATTTATTATGCACTTTGTTTCTAATCTAATGCCGATGCTGATCTGATTGGAGTTACTGGTCCATGGCCAGGAGGTTGGGGATCCCTACTTTAGATCCTGTTTTGCTTTTCTATAAGTTTATATCAAGAGGTGATTCTCCAAAGAGTTGCTAAGCACTCATTTATTTAAAAAGTGAAAACTCGGTTTCCTCCCAAGCTTTTTAAACTTGCCAGACCGTGCTCCATTTTTATAAGAAATATTTTGTGTCATTGCACTTTACTATCCTAGGTGAAGTTTACCAATGCAGGTACTTAAGTCTACCAGTGCAAGTCACTTAAGTGCTGTGCTAGTCAAGCGTTTTCCAAGAGGTGACTGACTTTCAGGAGAGCCCAGGATCAAACAGATTCCTACACGGTTGTACGCCTGGAAAATTCACAGTGTGATGAGACAGGCAAAAGATTATTAGGGTTTTTTCCTAAAATTAGGCTCTATTTCAGGCTCAGATTAATTGTAAATAGTCTGCTTGAAGTCTAGAGGGAAGTGTGGGGGTTTGGGGGGCAGAGGACAGGGTGTAGGCAGTCACCTGCTTCCTCCTGGCCCCCAGTGCTTCATGGCATCTCTCCCTTTGGTAGCTGTCAGCCAGGTAGGACTTTGCTGTTTTCATGCACATTTGAACAGGTGGAATGAGCTGCTTTCAGGTTTCTTTATTCCACGAGAAGTTAAGCTTATACACACACATGTGCACACATTTATATGTTTTTAAATATTTATTCATTTGGTGGTTTTGGGTCTTAGTTGCAGCACTCGGTATCTTCATGGCGTCATGCGGGAGTCTCTTGTTGTGGCACATGGGCTGCAAAGCTCACAGTAGTTGCAGTGTGAGCTTAGTTGCTCTGCGGCATGTGGTATATTAATTCCCCAGTTCAGTTCAGTCGCTCAGTCATGTCTGACTCCTTGTGACCCCATGAACTGCAGCACGCCTGGCCTCCCTGTCCACTACCAACTCCCAGAGCCTACTCATAGGCTCAGTCCATTGAGTCTATGATGCCATCCAACCATCTCATCCTCTGTCATCCCCTTCTCCTCCCACCTTCAATCTTTCCCAGCATCAGGATTTTTTCCAATGAGTCAGTTCTTTGCATTAGGTGGCCAAAGTATTGGAGTTTCAGATTCAGCATCAGTTCTTCCAATGAATATTCAGGACTGATTTCCTTTAGGATGGACTGGTTAGATCTCCTTGTAGTCCAAGGGACTCTCAAGAGTCTTCTCCAACACCACTGTTCAAAAACATCAATTCTTTGGCTTTCAATTTTGTTTGTAGTCCAACTCTCAACATCCATACATGACTATTGGAAAAAACCATCACTTTGATTAGATGGACCCAGCCTGGGATCAAACCTGGGTTCTCTGCATTGCAAGGTGGATTCTTAACCACTGGACCACCAAGGAAGTCCCAAATGTATATACTGATTAATTTTTTATACTTATTCTCATCCTGGAGATGTGATTGTTAGAGGATTTTGGCATATGAGTTGCATGTGTGTTGATTTGTTTATAGGTTATTATATAGTGAACATGTTAACAACACACTGAAGGGTTGCATTTGTTCAGTAGCTGTGACTAAAACCCTGGAGATTGGTTTCTGTGGAAATCTTAGGGCAATTTGTGAAATGTTATTTGTAAGCAAAATGTATCCAGATGTTTTATTGTTACTTGAAATATTCTCAAGGATCTAGAGGTAACACACATTTCTCTTTGTCTTTCCTTCTCTCCCAGGGAGTGTGTGTCTGACTTTATTTTTACAGTGCTACAGATAGTCTCCTAGGGAGGCCACCTGTTCTTGGACATGTGCTGCACAGCTGACTGCTCTGAGCACTGATGTTTGTTGTGGAAGTTGTCCTGTCATCACCTGTTCATCCCAAGTGTGGACAGCTTCCATGTGGTCACGAGTTTGGGCCAGCTGCTGAGGAGGGTGGCAGTGTCCCCAGGGACTGCCATGTCTCACCTGTCTGGGCTTGGCTCCCAGGCTTCCCTTTTCCTCAGTTTCCGCAGTTTTGGCCACTGGGGCTGAAGGCATGGCAGCACTCCATTCATAGGATGGCCCAGCCTGCACTCAACAGCTGTGGGTGTGGGGCCCTGACCCTCAGCAATGGGAGTGGGCTGTCCTCCACCCTTCCACTCTCTCAAATGTGGGAATCCATCAGTCCAGTGGTAGGAAACTGATTATTTGAAGTTTCTTCTTTTCGCAGGCCACCCTGATGTTAGAGGAAGTGTCTCTTTATGGTCCTGCCCTTCTACCCTCTCATCCCACCTGTGTGTTGTGTCTCCTGTGGTCCGTGCCAGGCCCTGCCATTGCAGCCGGAGGGACAGGAGGTGCTTGCAGGCTCATGGTGTGGGGATGGCAGCAGACAGCTGTAGTCCAGTGTGATGAGTGTCAGGAAGAGGTCAGACAACCTGCTTAGACATCTGAAATGCTTCCTGGAGAAGGTGTGCTGGACAGGGCCCCAGGAGCTAGGAGTGGGGGCTTCCTGGTATTCCAGCCCATGCATGGCAGGAGGCAGGCAGATAAGGGCTCTGCGTGTGCTCAGGAACTCATAAGATGGGCAAGGTTATGGCCAGGCTAGTCTTTGGGTCTGCTGTCTAGGGCCACCTCGAATTGGTGGGTGTGGAAATGAGTCATCATGCAGTTCAGATAGGCTTTAACGGAGACTTCAGATTTTTTTCAAGAAAGCCAAAATCTCTTACTGCAAATTTTGTGAAAAGCATAACAGTCACTTCATGTGGAGTGTCTTATGGTATTTGTGATGGAAAAACCCAAACAAACATTTTGGGCAACTCAGTATGTTATCAAGTAAACTCCCATTAAATTAAAAAAAATTTTTTTTTGTTAAAAACAGATATGTCATTGCATTGTTCATGGCTTCCTTTCCTTCTCTCATTAAATTCAGTTACAGAAAGTTGTCCTGGAGAATTATATACAGGTTTCATGTATTCTGAGTGCAATTAATATCCAGATATTTAATGTTTGTATTGCATTTAGGAATGGCATTTTCTTTGCCACTCTGTGTTACAGCTTGTGGCAGTTAGGAAAGCAGTTCCTCTGCAATGGAAGTACAGAGTCTTAACTGCTGGATTGCCAGGAAAGTCCCTGGAGCGTAAGTTTTATCATTTTTTTGTTAAATTTATTTCTAAGCATTTTATTCTTTTTGATGCTGTCATGAGTGGAATTATCTTAATTTCTTTTTCATATTGTTCACTTACTGTTATGAAATGCAATTGATTTTCTTCATATTGACTTTTTATCCCACAGCTTTGCTTAACTCATAATTTTTAGTGAATTCTTAAGGATCAATCTATTATCTGTCTGTCAACAAGATCATGTCCTCAGCAAATAGAGATATTTTCACTTCTTCCTTCCCTTCTGGGTGCATTTTGTTTATTTTCTTGCCCAATTGCCCTGGCTAGCACCTTCAGTATTACATTGACTAGAGTGGTAAGAGTGGACATCCTTTCTTGTTCCTAGACGTGGGGAAAAGCAGTCGGACTTTTACCATTAAATGTGATGTGAACTGTGGACCTTAAGTCTTCCTTTACTCTTATGTTTTGGTTGAGAACACCTGCTAGTAACTTCCTGAGAAAGTGTTCATGAGAGAATGTTTTTGAGATGTCACCAGGCTTTCTAATTTTCCTGGGATTAAGGGGTTCTTGGGATAAAGGGACTTTTGTTTTGTGGGCAGACAATTGCCCGTGACTGAGTGGTTCCCAGGATGTGAGAATCCAGTGCTGAAGCCAAGAAAGTCCTGGGCAAACTGGGGCAAGCTGGTCACTCTCCCAAATGTCTGAACATGTCTGTGTTGCCTTTATACTGGACTGGTGGTCCGGCTCTGTGCTGAGTGTTAGGCTGGCAGTGTGCCTTGCATTCCCTTGTTTTCTTCTGGCTCACAGTGTCCTCCCGAGAGTCAGAGGGCATTCTGATTCTTGCTCTTACTGAGCTTACTCTTCCCTGTGTTCCTGCTGTTCCAAAAGTGTGTTCTGCTTGTCTGCGTTTGGCTCTTGTTCAGTTCAGTGTGCTTTGCGCCTGATGGGCCTGTCAGACTGTAGATTGATAGTCTTCATCTCTACAAAATGTCTTTAAATTCTTTCTGGTTATCTTCTCCCCTTTATTTTCTTTATTCTTCATCTAATTTTTCTGTTATTAGGACATTGGATCTCTTGTTCCAATACTCTTTTTTTTTTTTGGTGATAGGCACACCCTGCAGATATTGCAGGTTTGGTTCCAAACCCTTGCAATAATGCAAATGTCAAAGTGATATGAATATTTTTGTTTCCTAGTACATATAAAAGTTGTTTACACTATAAGCCTATTAGGTGTGCAATAGCATTATAGTTCAAAAACTAATATATACACCTTAATTAAATAATTTTTTTTTTTTGCTGAAAAAATGCTAACCGTTACCTGGTAGTGAGTGCAAGGTTGTCATAAAGCTTCAATTTGTTTTTTAAAAAAGAAAGCAGTATCTGCAGAGCGCAGTCAAAATGTGATAATGCCTGTGTGCTCTGTCTCTGACTTTTTTTCTGGGAAACTCAAGCACGATGTCCTCATCTGCATCCTCCAGTCCTCTTGTATTGAGTTAGTTTTTACTTTGCTATCATTATTCATTTCCACAAGCTCTTTCTTTGTTTTCTGAAAGAGGTTGTTGCTGTCCTTTAACGTAATATTCTGTGCTTCAAGGCTGCAGTATCCTCTCACTCTTGTGAGAGGACGGACACGTATGTGAAGATGGAGTGGGGTGTGTGTATATGTCTAGCTATTTTCAGTTCCCTGTGGAGTAAACCTTGAGATTTTGGAGAGTAGGTAGGAGTGGTTGCTTGCTTCAGGGAATAGGGGAGGGGGCTGATTTTTCCTAGACAGATTCTTTATCCTGTCCTTAGTTCTCTACTTCGTAAAGTAACTGTGTCCCTACCTCAAGAGCCTTTGGGGGTTCTGTGGTTGCAAGGAGAGTGTCTGGTTTCAGGTATGAGGTGACTGTGGAGACCTGTGAGTGGAAGTGGTTAACCTGGTTAACCAACAGGAGCGTGTCAGTCGGAAGTTTAGGGAGCGGAGCCAAAGTTGGAGCCACTCATCATCTTAGACATGATGGTTGTAATCATGGGAACGAAGTTTTATGTCTGAAAGGAGTGAGAAGGGCTGTGGCCAGTGAGAGATTAGGGAAAGCGTTCTGAAGACCTGGGGATGGCTGAAGAAGAATCAGTGAAGAGGGGTAGGATGGCTAGAGAGGGATCTGAAAGCAAGAAAGTTTACGAAGGACTCGTTGACCTGAGCTGGGACAGTGGGCAGAGCTGTCGGGGGAAGGGTGAGGTGGGTCTCAGTGGACTGAAAGCGAGTTCAGGGAGTTGAGCTCACCCATTGAACCGTGTGGCTACATTTGGGGTGGCAGAACTTGGTAGGTCAGCAGATCCTTTGTTCATGTGCTCTTTGCTTACTTTTTTGACACGGAAGATGGTTTATGTTACAATGTGTTTGACCTACAATATTGTATTAGTTGTCAGTGTACAACATAGTGATCAGTATTTTTATAGATTATAGCCTGCCAGGCTTCTCTGTCCATGGCGTTCTCCAGGCAAGAATCTGGAGTGGGTTGCCATGCCCTCCTCCAGGGGATCTTCCTAACCCAGGGATTGAACCCAGGTCTCCCGCATTGCAGGGAGATTCTTTACTGTCTGAGCCACCAGGAACCCAAGAATACTGGAGTGGGTAGCCTATCTCTTCTCTAGGGGAACTTCCTGACCCAGCAATCAAACCCAGGTCTCCTGTGTTACAGGTGGATTCTTTACAGCTGAGCTACAAGGGAAGCCCCTGACAGGTGTGAGGTGGTATTATTGGGTTTTATTTGCATTTCTTGACTCTAAAGAACCTTACTCTTTACATTTAAAGACAGATTTTGAAGCGCAGCGTCTTGATGTGGAACATTAACCCTAACACCCCAGTATTAACTCTAGGCATGCCTGGGATGTGATGGGGCCTGTGTGTGAGGGTGGCTGGTGACAGCAGACATGTGGTGAAACTGAGTCCCAGCCTCTTCTTTCTTGGGCCTGACCACGGACAGTGATGGCCTGTCTTGGTGGGCTGTGTGTGAGTCTGGTCTCTAGGATGGCAGGATGCCCGTTGGGAACCCTGTTCTGGTACCCAAGGACAGGTTCTCCGGCTCCTCCATCCCTTGGGAGGTGAGGTTGTGACTGCGGAGTCAGTGTTGGCTCCCTCATCAGGGCCTTGGCCTGTGCACCCTCAGGTCCCCTGCCAGGGCCCGTCCCCGAGGAAGGCAGAGTGTGTCCTCCGTGAAAGGAGGAGTGGTTTTCCATCAGTAGCCTGAGTAGACGTGCCATATTTGAAAGACTGCCTGTCAGAGGTGCCTTTCTGATACTGGTTTTGTTTGTGACTCTTCCAGTAGTAAAGAAAAATCTTTATAAACCTCTACATAGAACTCTCCAGTCTGCATTGCCAGAACCCGGGCTGTGTTCCTCAGGCATTGTTAGTCCAATGAGGTAATTACATTCGATAGAGTATCTAGTTCCGCTACTTTAAAGGGTAAAAGTATGGGAATTGCAAATATATACAGTAGTCTAAGAGGCTTCTCCAAAGCATTTTTTTCAGGAGGCAGTAAAATTAACAGTGCTGTGTGGGGACAGGCAGCGGGAGCCAAACAGCAAACTAGCTCAGCGAGCCTGAGTGGCATCGTGCTGCTGCTCATGACTCCGGGGCTTCGGGAGCACCTGGCCAGCCTGTGGCCTGGGTCTTGTCCAGCCATCCATTCAGCCCCCTTCAAAATAGCACTGGCTGGAGGGTCTCAGCTCATATATATGCAAGCGGAGGGGGCTGTTAGGGAGGATTGAGTCTCTGACACAGAACTTTATAAATAGTAGAAGTGTTTCTCCAGCCTGTCTTCATTCTGTTCGCAGCTAAAATTCCCTGGCAGCCTGTAACTAATGAGAACGGAAAGTACTATTTGCAGAGACTGAAATCCAGCAGGCGTTAGTGTTCCCATGGCACGTTGTTGCTTTGGCTGAACTCTTGGGCCACCATCTCTTCCATGTTGAGCTGTTGTCAGGCTGTGAAAATAGCTCTACTCTGCCCAAGACCCTGGATGTGTGTGGAGAAGTGTGTTTTGTCAGTGTGAGAGCCTGACCACACACTCTCAGAGCTTAGGGTCGTGTGCATGGGCAGGTGGCTAGCACCCAGAAGTCACAGTTCGTGTGTATTTGGACCTGAATTGTGCAATCTCATGTGTGTAAATTGGGGCTAAGGACCAACACAACTTGTGGGTGGATTCTGGGGGTCGGCTACTGCCAGTCTGTTAGCTCACAAGCCCGTGCTGTCTCCTCGGTGAGGGGTCATGCTTCCCGTTGCGCCAGTGGGCACACCGAGACTTGGAGAACTGGGCCAGCTTGTCCGTGGTCCCATCGTTGGTTGGTGGCCCAGCAGGGACCTTGGCTCCAGAGTCTGTGTCCTTGAGCACTAAATTATTTTGCCTTTTTTTTTTTTTTTTTTTAACCTGAATTCCTTCGAAGATGTTCCTTGCTCTGACTGAATCAGACATGTGAACCCCTTTGCCTGGCCTTCCACTTTCTCTCTAGGGTCAGGTGCTCATTGCTTCTCAGTGTTACATAAGCTCAGAGCTGCCGATTCTGGTCCTCACACTGTGAGTACCATCGATGCTGTGTCAGAGTCAGGAATGCACCTTCTACTGTGCACATGTGTGTGTACACACACATACCCCAACAACCCTCCTCCCTTCCAAAACAAGACAGAAACACCAGGCACAGTTAGTGGGGAGACTCTGCCAGACTCCAAGGGAGATGGCGTGGGAGGTCACCAAGTTGAAAAGGGTAAGCAGCCCTGTCGGGGAATTCCAGTACTGGTGTGCCGGTGTTCTTGTGGTCCTGTGGGAGGTCCGAGGAGAGAGGGCTTGTCTGTACCTGGGGGCTGGGATGACCTGGTGAAGGACCCCGACTCACGCGGAAGAAGTGGGTCTATCTTGTGGGAAATCGCCAGTGATTTCTAACTCAAGAGTTTGGTACGGTGGCTTGTTTGCAAGTTAACAGGGAGCAGACATAGCTGGGGGTGCAAACACGATACCTCACTGGCAGTGTTCCCAGAGAAACACTGTATGTGGAAGATGCAGGGTTAGTGCTGTGACCCTTGGAGCTTATGGGGAGGACGGGGCAGAGGAAAGGTTGGCCGTTGGAGACCAGGTGGTGATGGGTGTGAATGTGGAGGAGAGAGAAGGGGGGCCCAGGTCTCGGGCAGAAAGTTGATGTCAGATACTGTAGGGGGAGTGCAGGCTCTGAAACTACAAAAGCCCTGCTTGGCTATGACACTTGGAAATTGCTGGGCTTGCCAGAGAGTTTCACAGTGGGGTGCTCTGGAGAGGAAGTGACTTCCTGAAGGGAATGCTGGTAGGGAACGGGGGTCTTTTAAGTCCTTGTTTGTTGTTAAGGTCTGCTGAGGAATGAGGTGGGTAGCAGTAGATGAGAAGAGCTGGAGGCTGTGAGAGACAGTATATCCATGGGAAGGGTCAAGCAGGAAGCAGTCAGGGGGCCTGGCAACGTTGATCTTGGCAGTAGGAAGCAAGAGCAGCATCCCAGGTCCCTAGGGCTCAGCATTTCTAGTTAACATCGAAATTGTGTTCCATAGCATTGTTAGGAGTGGAACTTTGCCATGTCAAATGAATGCTTCACTTTGTGACTTTGTGTGTGTATGAGTCACTCAGTCATGTCCAACTCTTTGTGAGCCCATGGACTGTAGCCCACAAGGCTCCTCTGTCCATGGGGATTCTCCAGGCAAGAATAGTGGAGTGGGTTCCATTCCTTTGTCCAGGGAGTCTTCCCGAGCCAGGAATCGAACCCAGGTTTCCCACATTGTGGGCAGATTCTTTACAGTCTGAGCCACTGGGGAAGCCCATTAACTAACACCTTAGTTCACTGGAGTAGTTCTCTTTGCAACATATATTCGTGCCACGCCAGTGTGAAGGTCTTTGGGGTTGGTGCGCCTCTTCCTGGCCTGGCAGAGGGTGGAGAGGGTGTGGAGGGAGTCAAGATGGTGATTGGACAAGAAAAGGGCTAATTCCCCTGCCTTGACTTTCTCTGTTTGGATTTACAGTTGAAGCAGTGGATGAGGGCCAGGCAGTAGTAGGAACCTGAGGTGAGAATGGAGGAGACAGGCCGGTTCCATCTCAGAAACCTGGAGAGCAGAGAGGATAGAAATGGCTGGATGGGGCCTGGGCCTGCGGCTGCCCCCATGCTGGTCAACCAGCCTTATGCCAGGCCCTGTCTCAGGTCATCAGCCTGCAGTTTGTGATCGATTTTCACTTATTGGAATTTAGTGGATTCAGTTCAGTTCAGTTACTCAGTCGTGTCTGACTCTTTGCGACCGCATTGACTTGAGCGCACCAGGCTTCCCTGTCCATCACCAACTCTTGGAGCTTGCTCAAACTCATGTCCATTGAGTCAGTGATGCTGTCTAACCATCTCATCCTCTGTCGTCCCCTTCTCCTCCTGCCTTCAGTCTTTCCCAGCATCAGGGTCTTTTCCAATGCGTCCGTTCTTCACATCAGGTGGCCAAAGTGTTGGAGTTTCAGCTTCAGCATCAGTCCTTCCAGTGAATATTCAAGACTGATTTCCTTTAGGATTGACTGGTTTGATCCCCATGAAGTCCATGGGACTCCTGAATTTCAGGTGTGAGTTTTTGCCTGCTGCAAAGGCATTCTAGAGTTTACTGAGAGGAAGCTGGCGTACACGCAGAAGGCTGATGTGAGGCTTACCTGCAGCAGGACAACTTCAGGTCAGGCCTGAGGCTGCTTCAGTGGACAGACCTCCCCACCCCTGATGGCTCCGGGCCTTCACAGCTGAGGAGATGGACTCCCTCTCTGCTTAGAGTTCCAGGGCGTTCTTCTCAGATGGCAAACGATGCTCAGACATTGGTAACTTGAAACTTTTTGGATGGATTTAAAAGGAACAGTGTGAGAATGTCTTCTTTTAAGATTATGATGAATGTATTTTATAAGTTCTGTGGTTTACATTTAATGTGTTCGAAGCTTGTCCAGCTGTCTAGCAGACCCTGTGTTAGGTGTGGTTTTTCTTCTGGAAGATTGTGATTTCATGTGGGGCCCCGTGACAGCTGTGCCTTTTGTTGCCCAAGTGTAAGCGTGAGATGAGCAGAGAGCACCACGCCTGCTCTGTGTGTGTCTCAGTGTCGTCTGCGTCCTGGTGTTGAGTGTGAAGGGGGGATTCATCCCTCTTATCATCAGGGATGAAGCTTGGTCCTGGTAAGGGCTTGATGGGGAAAGGCAAGGACGGATGAGCAGGCTGAGGAAAACGAGTGGGTGAGGTGAGGCGTGTCTCCAGTGTGGTTGGGTCACCCAGTCCCCGACTCTCAGCCCCCAGGTTCTGAGTATCTGGGTTCTGCCAGCCCTCCAGGTGCTCGCCCTGCTGCTACTCGCACTGGCCCTTTAGGCTCCCATGCCACCTGCTGGCTGGTGCCCCCAGCACCCTCTCCTCTAACTCTTCTTGTCACTGCTGACCCCCAGCCAGCTTCCTTTCCCACACTGGGAGCGGCCTGCCATCGGATCAGCTCCACATGGCAGCCTTGCAGGGACCTTTTAAAGCAGTCAAATGATGGTATCACTTCTGGTTCCAACCCTGTGGTGACCACCCATCACTTTTTGATTAAATTCCATACCCTGGCTTTAAAAGCCCAGGTGTTACCTGGCACAGCTGCTTCTTGTCTTTGACAAAACAGTGAGAGTGTTTATAGAATTGATGATCCAGGTGAGTAATGATGTTGATGATGGGGACACTTACTCTAGGCCAGGCTCTGCTCTCAGCCCTTTGTATGTCTTGACTCATTTAATCCTCACATCTCTGAGATTGGTACTGATAGGTCCCCATTTTACTGGTGAGAAGCTTGAGGCATCAGCCCAGGGTCACATGGCAAGTCTCTAGCAGAGCTGGCTTGGGGCTGGGCGCCTGCCTCCCCCTGCTTGCCGGGGTCATAGGCACCCTTCTGCCTGTCAAGCCTCTGAGTGACTCCCTTGACCAGAGATGTGGCTCTGTGGCCTTTCTGAGCAGCCTGTCCTATCATTTAGCAGATCTCAGTGGGAGGCCCTGAAGGCTCTGCAGGGGCCACCCAGGCACGTTTATTAACTCAGCGCACCACTGGCCCTTGTGGTCGAGCCCCACTCAAGTGGGCCTTGCCCTTGATGCCCCCTCTCAGGCCCTGGAGCCCAGAATGGTGTAGGCATAGTGGTGTTCAGCTGGTACTTCCTGAGCAGCAAGTGTGTGGATGCTGCAGTCACAGGGGTTTGGCTTTGGCACTGCTGGTGGCCAGGCCTGGATGGAGCTGAATGTGGGGGCCTGAGGAGAGGGTGGCACCAGGAGGCCAGTGCTGGGCAGATAGCAGGCAGCGGGGCTGGGAGTCAGGCAGGGTGTGCCGAGAACTTGGGCTATTTGATGTGGGTCCCTTTTACTTGGGATGGGGCAGGTTGATGCTGACGCTGTGGGGCTTGTTTCCAAGCAGATTGCTTAGCTCTTCTGCTGGAATTCCTCCCAGAAATTGGTGCATGCAGGAAAACAAAGGACCATCTTTCTAGATGAGTCTAGATTGGAGTAATTCAGGCTAAAATCCCTTAGGTCCACTGTTGCCAAGCTGCAGTTCAAGTTAGGAAGCCAGCTCATCGGTGCCCTCCACGGACTAACTGTTGTGCAGACACACCTTGCTATTTGTGGATCCCTGGCATTGTCGCCCCCAAAACGGCAGGAGCAGTAAATAACCATTCTCCAGATAAAGCAAATGGGAAAACACTGCCAGAATTTGCTACATCAAGTGCTATGAACAATGGCAGTCGGCAGGGAAATTATGCAGAGGGAAAAAGCCCTTTTATTTCCTTTTCAAAATTGGTGGGACTGGAGAATTTCGGGAGGTAGGGAGGAAAAGGAGGGGGAAGAGTAAATACAGTAATCTTGAATTGGAGATGATGCCAAGCCTCATTGCCTGGGCTTTGGTTCAGCATCATGGGCAGGAAATGTTAGCGAATGTCTATTATTAACAACCCTGCATCGTAGCGAGCTGCTTGCACATGGAGTACTGGGTGGGGTCTTGTGAAAAGTGTTTGATGTAAGTCTTTCAGCAGCCGTGTGAGTAAGCAGGTGAGGAAATCCAGGCTTTAAAGGGGTTGAGACATAAGATCAGATAACGCCCTTGCCCCAGTGAAAGTCAGGATTCAAACTTTGGGGTGGCTTGAATCCCAGGGCCTGAGTTCTGGCTATAGAGTGAGCCTAAGAGTGGAGTCGCCCTTCTGCCCCTCAAGTGGGCTGGTGCACTTGTCTTTTGGGGGGTTTCTGATTTTGGTCCTACCACCACCACCCTTTGCTAGCTGGTGTTCCCTTTCTGTCCAGAAAGGAACAGAATGCCACCTTGCGTGTTGTTGTCATGTTTCTTTAGTCACTTTCAACCCGGGACAGTTTCTCCGTCTTTTTGGTTTTTGTGACTGGCAAACTTTTGAAGACATCAGGTGTGTTGTAGACACTCAGTTTGGGTTGGTCTAGTGACGGCGGAGCCTGGTGGGCTGCCGTCTGTGGTCGCTCAACTGAAGTGACTTAGCAGCAGCAGCAGCAGTCTTTTCTCATGGTCCAGTTGGGATATGGATTTTGGGATGAAGACCGCAGAGGTGATGTGTCCCTCCCCTCACATCCTGTGAGTGTCCGTCATATGAACGTGACTTAAGACTGTGATGTTGGCTTGGTCGCCTGGTTGAGGATACGTCTGCAGGCGTCCTCACCCAATGTCACTGCTGTTCCCTTTCTGTTCTCTGGTCAGTGAGCCCATCTCCACCTCCTAGGAGGGTAGAGGAGTTGCTGAGAATTTGTTAAATTCTCAACATAGATTAAAACCACATTATTAATTGATGAATGTTTGGGGGGAGATACTGTGAGGTTATGCAAATATCCCATTTCCCCTTAAAAAATCTCTCCCACTATTTTTAGCATCATCAGTGAATCTTGCTTACAGCAATTATCACTGTGGTATTAACACTGATTTTATATTTCCCTCATTTCTCCTGTTTATTAATTTGTTGTTTGTTTATTCAGTCATTCATTTATATCAGAGTGACTCACGGGTATCACTTTATTCTCTGCCTTATAGTCCAACACTGTGTTACAAATTTAGCCACCCACATCAGTTCCAGCTCTGCCCCATTGGGAGCTCTCTGGTTGGCTTCTTTGTCCTCTTGACGTTCTGCATCCTGTGGTTTTTTGAGCACTTCCTTACTTTCTGGCATTGCCTGGTTCCAGGCTCATCTCGTTGTATTTTCTCTTCCACCCGTTCTCCAAGGAGCCTGATTGCTTTCTTTACAGGCAATATTTAGAAAGCATACATGGCAGTGAATGAGCTCACTGCTTCTGGGAACCCCTGCTGCTGGGCCCCCCTAACACTGCCCTGTCAGCGTATGTGCTTATTATCTTTTTTTCTGGAAATACATTGAAATCTTTGTACCTTTCTCTGAGAGTGAGACAGGGCTCCTATCACCTGTAACCTGCGATGGGATAGGCTAGTCCTTCTAGTAGGTGAATTCTGTGTCCCAGCTTGGATGCGTTCTGGAGGAGGTGTTCCTGCTTTTGTGATTGGTTGACTGTGAGCCCCCAGGTGCTTCTCTGTCTGTCTTGTCTTGATGGATATATCCATCCCCAACACAAGCACCACTCAGTCATCACCCTTTGTCTTTAAACTGTTTCCAGTTGTGCAGCCTCATACACTGGACACCGATTGACCCTGCTGTCATGCTTACCCCCTTGGATGTCAGATGGATCTCTGATGCGATGTCCTGCCTACTCTGTGACCCCCTTTCTACCCCAGGGCTCTCCTCTGGCCCCGTGACCCTCTCTTGACTCCACCGCCTCTCCTGGCCATGGTGCAGCTCCTTTCCTGCATGTGTGATGGGTTCTCTTGGGCAGCAGCATGCAGACTGTCTTGGCTGCGCCCTCAGATGCCCAGTGCAAATGTGGGGGTGGCTCCGCGAAGCTGTGCTGGCTTTCTCTGAAGTACAGCTTCCCGTTTTCTTTGCCCTGTTGTGTTCTGTTACACATGTAGATTTTATGACCCACACGCTGAGAAGTGCTGTTGTAGGGTGTGCACTCTCCAGGGCTGCATGGAAGGTTATATTTCTCTCACCCTGCTCTCTCATCATCTCAGTGGTTTATTTATTTATTTTTTTTGTCAGTCGACGGGTGAGTCCATCATTTTGCTCACGAATGCGGTTACTCACAGGCTATGTCTTTGGGTGTTCAGTGGCAGTTCACGTTCCTCCTCTCTGAATGTCTTCTTGATAGCCCTTGCCGACTTTCCTATTTTCGTTACTAATTTGTAGAAATTCTTTATATATTTCAGTTCTTTGTTGGTTATGTGTCATAGATTTTCCTCCTCACTCTGGCCTACCTTTTAATTTTTTGCCTTTAAAAAATTATTTGTTTATTTATCTTTGGTTGCTGTGAGAAGACTTTCCCTAGTTGTGGCGAGTGGGGGCTGCTCTTCGTTGCGGTGCTCGGGCTTCTCATCGTGGCGGCTTCTCTTGTTGCCGAGCACAGGCTCTAGGGTGTGGGCTCAGTGGTTGTGGTGCACGGGCTTAGTTACCCCAAGGCATGTGGAATCTTTCTGGACTAGGGATTGAAGCTGTGTCCCCTGCATTGGCCAGTGGATTCTTAACCGCTGGACCACCAGGGAAGTCCTTAACTTTGTGTATTTTGGGGGCCTTCTCATCCAGAAGTATTATATTTAATTTAGATGTAAATTTTCTTTACATCTAATGTATTTTCTTGTTAGTACTTTTCTACTTGGATGTGGTAAAAATATTTCCCACAAAATGTTTAAAGTGTAAGTGTGCTTTTCACGTCTAGCTTCAGTTTTGTGTGTTGGCGCCCTTGGTCAGACAGCCATGTGCCACCCAAGTCCACAAGGGAGGACTGGTTCAGGGCTGGGTGGTCTCCCTGCTCACCGTTTGCTGAGTGCCAGGGCCACAGTCGGCATCTGCAGGAGCTGTGTCCGTCCCCCGCTCCCTGCCCCCACCCGGGTTTGTCCTCTTGAGAATCATCTTGGTGATTCTTGATATCCTTTTTGGTCTCCATTTTAATTCTCCAACCTCTGTTTTTTCCAAGCCTCATCCTCATCCCTCTAAGGTCTGGACTAGAGAGGTGGAGGCCTGAAGTGTGAGTGTGCCCACCTCACTTGGTGGGTGAGATTGTCTAGTCAGGAGGACAGTCAGGAAGGTGTTGAGAGAAGAGGACAGCAGACAGCTTCCAGAATGAAAGACCATTTGCTCTCTTCCTCGGGACAGGGGCAGGGATGGGGTGTTGGGAGGGTTTATGGGAGGGAAACACTAGATAAAATCCCACAAAACGTGTGTTGCCAGGTGCCCGATGTGCATGCACTTCCACGTGATTGTCACCTGAGAATCCTGGGAGGTGACAGGTTGAAGAGCCTGCAGCCCAGAGTGGGTGTGAGTGGTCTGGCTCATCATCCTGAACCCCTGGCCTGTCTGCTGTCTACACTGCCCCTTCCTAGGTTGGAGCCACTGGAAGTGGGGGGAAAGCCCCATCTGGCCACGTGTCCCAGTGATTGGAGTCCTTTCATTTCAGATGCTTTCTTATTGATTAAAATTGTTGCCTTTTAAAAGTTTTCTTGAAACATGATTTTTCAAAAATAACAAAAACAAAAAGCCCAAATGAAGCAAACCTCATTAAAAACTAACCCCCAAATTCTAAATTGCAAAAACTAATCTAAAGGGCCAGCTGGTAAATATTTCAGGCTTTACAGGTCATGCATTCTGGAGCCCAAAGCAGCCAGAGATGCTTTGTAAATGGGTTACTGTAGCTCGTTCCAGTGAACCTTTATTTACCAAACAGGTGCTGGGCTGTCATTTACCAACCCGTGACCTGTTGTATCTCAGACAATGTCTTAGTAAAACACTTTGAAGATATAACAAAATAAAATTTGCGTTAGCCTTCTCAGTACTAATGATGGGATGTTTCTGACACACGGCTGTGTTGCTGGTTGCATCCCTGATGATATCCAGCTCCTGAAAGTTTGGGTGTTGTTTTCCTCTGGTCCCATCACACACATACCTCATTTTATCTCACTTTGCTTTATTGTGCTTCACAGATACTGTGTTGAGTACCAGTTGAAGGTCTGTGGCAATCCCGTGTCAAGCAGGTCTCTCAGCCCCATTTTCCCAGCAGCATTTGCTCACTTCTTGTCTCTGTGTCACGATTTGGTAATTCTCCTAATATTTCAAAGCTTTTCATTATTATTATGTATGTTATAAATCTTTAATGGATGAGGAGTTGCTTCTTGCTTCTTATGGATGTGCAAAGAAAGTGATTTCTTGAAATGGAATCTACTGGTGATGATGCTATGAAGATTATTGGTGAAATGACAGCAGAGCATTGAAATATTACATAAACTTAGCAGTAGGATTTGAGAGGATTGACTCCAATTTTGAAAGATCTCCTGTGGGTAAAATGCTGTTGAACAACACTGTCTGCTCGAGAAATCCTTCATGAAAGGAGGAGTCAACCCATGTGGCAGACTTCATTGTTGCCTCCTTTCAGGAAATTGCCACAGCCACCCCATCCTTCAGCAGCTATCGCCTTAATCGGTCCATAGCCACTACATCAAGGCAAGATCCTCCACCGGCAAAAAGATTGACTCACTAAAAGCTCAGATGATAGTCAGTAGTATTTAGCAATAAAGTAATTTTAATTAAAGTATGTACATTGTCTTTTTAGACATAATGCTATTGCACGATTAACACAGAATAGTTGTATGGTAGGACTTCCCTGGTAGCTCAGATGGTAAAGTGCCTGTCTACGATGCGGAGACCTGGGTTCGATCCCTGGGTTGGGAAGATCCCTTGGAGAAGGAAATGGCAATCCACTCCAAGTTGTATGGTATAGTGTAGACGACACGTAACTTTGGGATGCACTAGGAAACCAGAAAATTCTTGTGACTCACTTGATTGGGGTGTGTGGTGGTCTGAGACAGAACCCACCATATCTCCGAGATACATTTGTATCCCTCAGTTGGGAAGTCTCTTAGAACTTGAAATGGTAAAGCTGGTCATAAGTGTCCTGATTTTGGATGACTAGGAATAAAAAATTGATTTAAAAGACTAAGAATTCAGCATATTTATGGAGTAAATTATCTTTTTGTTTTAAAATGTATATTTCACATTTATACACTTGTAAAAAAAGTTGGGATGTCTCTTTCCCTTGTTAAAGTAATTAACATAATTTAAGAAAATGTCTCACTATAACCAACTTATATCTTTTGTTAATTAGAAGAGTTTGTAGTAAATATTGATTATGTTTTTGTTGGCTGACCATCTGATACAGATTGTCAAAGACATTCCCTAAATTTGTATTAACACCTGTCAAGTGATTCATGGGCATATCATGAGACTCCAAGCACCTTGCCTCATTTATTTTAGGTAAATATAGAATCAGCTCGTATTTTTAACCATACTGCAAAATTAATTTTAAAACATTAAAAGCACATTTTCAAAATATACTTGTTGTAAGAATTTTTTTTATTAAACTGAGCCTTCCTTAAGGTGGTGAGTGGGCGCTAAGGACCAGAAGGTATCCCAGAGGAGCTGGGCTGGTACACGCAGTGACTGCAGGCGAGTCCTGTTCCCAGCTGGCCCCTGTGTTCCTCAGCTGGACTTTCTGTTTAGACAAGCTCCCGGTCCAAGTGGTCAAGAGAAGAAAAGACTACACAAGGAAGCCAGGTTGAATGAAAAGGGCATGATAACTCCAAAAACTAAAGATTAAAATGTTAGAGTATTCCTGTTAGAAAATAGATGCGATGCCCTTCAGACTTCAAGGAGGGAAGGAGCTGTGAGATTGTTTGATGATAGTGATGGTGCTTGAGTTAATCAAACATCTGGAAGGAAGGAAGTAGGAAGACAACTTATCAGCCAGGAGAAGGCGTTTGTATACTCGGAAACCAACAAAGAATTTTATCAAAAATTTATGGAGAACTTCTTCAAACCAGGGAAAGCACAAGCAAAAGCCATGGCAGGAATTTTGCGGAAATGAGTTGCATATGGCCAGTTAACATTATATGCAGGGAAATGTGAATCAACACTGGAAACACTATTTTTTGTATGTATTTACTTGATAAAACTTGAGAAAGTATTCCAGTGTTGAGCAGGACCCTGTGCACACCACTGTTGAGTGAGTCTTGGGGCAGCCCTTGGAAATGAGTTTCCCACTGTCTCTTAAGGGTGAGATGCTTTCTTTTATACCCTTGACCCAGCAGATCCACTCCTAGGTGAATAGCCAAGACAGATCCTTCAGGTTTGGTGACACAGAAAGGAGAGGATAGCATAATGAATGTCAATGAGGTTCCCCCACTTCTTCATTAACAATATGTCAGAATTCATGTTCCCTTTCTTTCTCTAATCCCCCCTTTTTTTTTTTGATGTGGCAGAGCCCAGAAATCACAAACTTTATTTCACCCATGAGTACTTCAGTAAAAAAGAAAAGTGGACTAAATGAATATCATAACTTAACAAATTTATGATTCCCTGTAATCATGTCCAGACTGCGTTCACTTTTCCCTCATTGTCTCAAAATATCTTTTTACAGTTGGTTTTTTCAAAATATCTGTCCAGCAAGTCCAAACATTATGTTTTGTTGCTGTATCTTCTAAGTCTCTTAATTTAGCATAATTCCTCTTCTTTTTTTTTTTTCATTTTATGATGCCCTTTGTAACCATTTGTTTGTAAAGAAACTTAGAATTTTGTCTATTGTAATTTCCCATATGCTGAACTTGGCAGGTTTTATGTTGATGGTTTTGATGGATACGTTCTCTGCCGCTTCTGCTGTCTGTAGTCTGGTGATTAGACCTGTGGTGTGGAGCAGATTTAAGGCTCAGCATTAGGACAGGACTACCACAGAGGTGAGGTTCTCTCCGAAGGTGCCTGGTATCTTGCTCTTGTGGACACAGCAAGATTTTCCGGTCCTTCTGTGAGCAGACTCCCATCCACCTCTCACCTAGAGCTCAGCATCCGTCAAGGAATGCTGCCCAGACCCAAGGTTTCCATTGTAGGTTACACAGTGGTGATTATCTCACTCTGTTATTCCTTTATTTATTATTTTTGGCTGCACGGGCTTTTCTTGAGTGGCAGCGAGTGGAGGCTACTCTCTAGTTATGGTGCGCAGGCTTCTCATTGTGATGGCCTCTCATTGCAGGGCACGAGCTCCAGGTGTGGGATATTGTAGGATCAGTGAGGAGAGCAGGAAATCGACGCGAGATGGGGCTGCTCTGCAAAGGGAGAGGATGAACTACTTTCTGCTAATGTACATACACACATACTGTCTACACCATCTACAACCCCCCCACAGGCTTGCACGCACACACACAGCATGAACATGCTCACACCACCTTTTCACATCACACACACACATGGGGAAACATGCACATGGAAGTGCTCACACACTGTGTACTCCACACACACGTACACACCACACACATGCTCACAGCACGTACTCACTCACATGTACACACAAACACCACATTCCTCACGCACAAGCCCTGGCCTCTCCCCCGGGTACATGGACAGTGGCATCTGCAGGTGGGCGAGGAGCTGTCACACCTGTGTACCACTGAACACCCAGGAGAGGTGGCCTTTGCCTTAGAGCATGAGGGACAGGTGTGAGTGAGTGGAGGCAGGGTGTTCCAAGGTGGAAGCAGCTCTTTTCTGGCTCCGGGAACCTAGTGAGTGCTGGCCAGCACCTGTCTCCACATAGTGGGGAATCTACCCCCCGCCCCAACCTTGGGAACCTGGAAAGGGGCTTGAGAGTGCCTCCTGCACAGAAACCTTTATTTGGGGGCTGTG
This sequence comes from Tragelaphus eurycerus, assembly GCA_935064755.1. NCBI lineage: Eukaryota > Metazoa > Chordata > Mammalia > Artiodactyla > Bovidae > Tragelaphus > Tragelaphus eurycerus. The sequence goes on along the minus strand of CAKXYN010000002.1, from coordinate 18,795,139 downwards.
ACCCCTTTTACCCACCCCTTCTCCCACTCCCACACTGCCACCCCCACAGTGCAGGGGCTTGGAGGGAGAGAGCAGGGAGGCCGCCTGAGTTCCTTTCCCACCTGTGCAGGTGATGCTGGCTGTGGGCACCTGCAGAGCCTCTCCCTTGGAGAGGGCCTTTTCTTAAACAGTCACAACCCTGTTATCTGGGCTGATCCATCTCATCAGGCGTGGGTGCTGCAGTGAGGCCTGCTCCCTGTCTGCACCCTGGCTGCTGACGCATGCTCCTCCTCCCACCCTTCCCACTCCCCCCGCCCCCTTCCCCCTCCCACCCTAGTTCTGGCCAGCAGCTGCAGGGGTGTGGCTGTAGGCTGGTCTGGGAGGATGGGGTGAGGGCGGGGGCCCAGAGCACCTGCACGTGACAGGAGACTTATTTTTTGCACACTGTCGGCGGGAAATAATCAACTTTATTTAACGGGAATGTGGATTTAGGGTGTTAAAAACACCCGGCAGCTTGCTGATCTGTGCTGGGGAGAAGCTGCAGGTCCATACAGGGTTGCTGGGGGCGGGGAGGCGCGTGTGCCTGCTGAACTGCCCACCCTGTGATGCTCCCTGGCCAGCGCCCTCCACAGACACCAGCTCCACAACGCTCACCTCTGCCGCGTGGCAGTCTTCTCCCTGAGGTTCTTCACGGTGTCCCTCTGAGCATGTGTCTTTGTGTCCAGAGCCTCCTCCCTTTAAGGACACCGTCGCATTGGGTCAGGGCCTACCCTAATGGCCTCATTCTAACTGGATTACATCTGTATAGACCATGTCTTTGTGTGAGGTGCCGAGGGCTAGGACTTTTAACACACTCATTTTGGGGGACACAGTTCAGCCCACAGCAGCCACCAGTTTACCAGCCCAGAGGGCCTGGGCTGTGGCAGAGGCCCAGCCTCAGATTTAAGGTGTGGAAGGCATACCCACAGGAGGGAAACATGTTCTTGGCTTACAGCTTTCACCTGAAAAATGCATCCTCGTTAACCACCACTCGCGGCCCCTCCTGACCAGAGGTGAGAGGCTGATGGGGTACAGCCCTTGACTCTCTTGTGTGTTCTCCTCTGCAGACATGTGGGCGTGCATGGTGAGTGTGGCAGCGCACCCATCAGCCTCTCTCTCCAGGCACATCAGCTGGGCTCCGCACGCGCAGGAGAAGGGGACTGCATGTACCTGTTGTTGGGATGGGCGTGTTCATAGGTGTTGTCTCCTCGACTAGGTTTCTGTCTTTTAATTTAGATCAAAAACTTACTATGATGGACTCTCAACTTATTTTTATGTGGTGTTTTTACTGTTATTAACAGTTAAATTTTGTGACAATTGTTTTATTGTGTTTTATTTTTGACATCAGCTTCTGGCCAGGCCTGTTTGCATCTATGCTGGGTTGGTAATGCATGTACAAGAAGATTCAGCTGACGGAGTTTCTTTCCTAGGCTGTCTCATAAGCACACTGCTCACATCTGAAGAAAGTCTGCAGTTCAGTGCAGTGCCTTGGCTTTGATTTATTTACCAGGGGAAGATGGAGGCTGGGCTTGGATTAGAATTGAAGTTGAGTAGCTACAGGCTAAAGTGGTTTTTTGGTATTCCACCCCCCACCCCTGCTTTTTTAAAAAGATATGGCCTGCCAAGCAGTTTATGGGAAACCAGGCACCCACAAGCCCTAGGATATTATTAATGAGGCTCTTTGGTTTGTGGACTGGTCTGGTTTCTAAGCTTTGTGAAGACCAGGAGGGCCAGGCTATGCCATGGACTGCATTGACAGATATTTTTCATAACCTTGAGGGTGTTACACAGGGTCTTCTCCTTGGATTTTCCCTTTGTTCCTGTGACTTCCCAGGAAGCCTGAGTTGGGTGGTCAGAAAGGAAATCAGCCAGAGGGAAGGGGAGTTTTAGACGCAAAACCAAGCAAGGTTAGGTGAACATTCTCAGGACCTGGAGACAGTATGTTCCTGGGACCCTGTGGGCTTCCTGCCCTGCTTATGGGCCTGGGCTGTCGTCTTACTTCTTGTTCTTTCTCAGGAGACAGGAGCAGTTCCAGAGAAACCCCGACAGCTACAACGGTGCTGTGCGTGAGAACTACACCTGGTCCCAGGACTACACCGACCTAGAGCTCAAGGTGCCGGTGCCCAAGCACGTGGTGAAGGGCAAGCAGGTAACCGCCAGGTTCTTCCAGCTTCATCTGCTCAGCTTCTTTCCTGAAGCAAAGGCTTCAGGCTGTGGGCTGCACTGGAGCTGCTTAGCCACCAGCATAAGACTGCTTCTTGTCTTCAGTCACGAGCATGCCAGTCTCCACCCTCTTTAACCACGTCAAGTATGAGACCCAACTTAGCCTCCTATGTGAATAGCACCTGAGCTTTTTTTTTCCTTTTTGATTATAGTATTCTCATATCATTTATTGTCTTTAGTCTCTGCAAAAGCACTACAGAGTAGGCAAGGCACTTGTTACACCCATTTCACACTGGAGAAGGTGGAGTCCTGAGAGACAAAGCAGAGCACCACAAATTCTGTTGTGATAAGTGGACAGTCCTGTGCTCTGTGGAGCTGTAACATTTATAGCTTGAGTGGATTTCTCCATCTTAATGAGCTTGAGTGAGTGGAAATTTAATCTTTTAGTGAGATAGAGATGTTTACTTGGGGACCTTGCTGAGAATAACATTATTATAGCTCGTTGTAAGTAGGCAGGCTTCACATTAAAGGAAAAAACTCTCATGTAAAATGGGACATTGTTACTATAATCCACAATGTAAGAAATCTTATATATGCTAGAAACTGTTTTCTTATTTCATTTGTCATGAGAAACTACAACCTGCAAAGTAAGTGGTATCTTTCATGTTTTATAGATGAGAAATTGAGGCCGAGAGAAGTTACTCAGTTATCCATGTTGACATGGAAAAGTCACCATGTGTCTCCTTCCTTCTTGCTATGCCAGGAACAGTGAGCACTGTGTGAATGGCTTAGAAGGAGTGAGTGGCTGAGTGGGTGCCCTGGTACAGCCTTGGTTTGATTCAGGTGTGTCTGCTTCTAAAGCTCATACTGTTTGCCCTGTGTCCCACTCCTCACTTTATGAACAGAAACAACTGCTGCTGCTAAGTCGCTTCAGTCATGTCTGACTCTGTGCGACCCCATAGACCGCAGCCCACAGCCTTCTTTAAAGGGGTCGGTCCCAGAGCACGTGAAACGGAAGTTGAGTTTCATGTACGTTTCAGAGAAAGGACCACTGTGTTAAGTGGCTCCTGCTGGTCTGGATACATGTCAGATCCAGGCTCTAGGCAGTGAGCAAGCCCTTCTAGACATTCCCCTTAGCCCACTTCCATTCTGAGGTCCCTCCTGGTCCCTTTGTGATTACCCAGGCTCTACCTAAAATAAACCTGCCCTCTGCAGCAGTCTGGGTGGGTCTGGGGAAGCCTCTAGAAGACTGCAACTTCCTACCAGTGTCAGATAAATGCAGTTCATCCTGCAGCATGGAACACAGGAGCAGGACTGGAGCCCCTGGGTCTTCACAGCTCCTTGTGGGTGTGTGTCAGGGCGCCGTGGGGATGGTGTCAGCGGCAGCAGTGCTGTCTACCCATCTCTCCCTTTCTCTCCTTCCCCTCTAGCCCAGGAGATCTCACTAGGGCTCAGCGACCTCCTGACCTGATGGACTTTAGGATCCAGGTCATACTGGGTACCTAGGGGTCATCCCCACAGAATCCTACTTTTGATGACCGTGTCCGCTCTGACACTGTAGGTCAGAGCCAGTGCAGGCTGAGTTGCCCAGCATGCTTTAGAATTTTAGTTGGTCAGGTGTTGATTTTCATTATGTTTTTTTGGTAGAATTACCTTGTATGTGGGCAAATAAATTATGAAAAGTGTTGGTTACATACTTAATTACTTGGCTAAAAATATTAGAGCTTCCTGGTCTAGCGTGTCTTCTAACTTCTCCATGAACTTCGGGAACTTTCTCTGGAAGGACTTTTGTTAGGCCCAACCTAAAACTAGTTATTTTGGGGAATTCCCTGACAACCCAGTGGTTAGGACTCTCATGTTTTTACTACTGACGACTGAGGTTTGATCCCTGATTGGGGAACTAGGATTCCGCCAGCTGCAGAGCATGGCCTCCCCCCAAAAGGCAAACCCCACCCCCCCAAAAACCCCAAACTAGGTATTTTGACTTAAGAGACCTAGGTCACCTGACAGCTCTTGCTGAGCTTCCATGGTTACCTGGGAAGCCTACTCATTGAAAACAGCGTCTCAGATGTGCCCACTAGTCACTGGGGTGCCAGTCTCATGATTCCAAGCTCTGCCACCAGCAGTGTGTTGTGAGGGGCTTGCCCTTCATCCTACTGTGCTAAGGGACAGACCTCCATGCCCCCGTCACATCCTTGCCTCTCAGATCCACTTGTCTTGACCTCTGGGGTGAGATGGCCTCGCTTTCACCGAGGATGGCCCTGGGTTTTGCTCATTTCTGCATTGGACATTTACTGAGCCCGTGACGGTCCCTGAGACTGGTGTGAGATGACTGCACTGGAGCTGACGTGTGGGGCTCAGGTAACAAGGCAGGTGCGCCAGCACAGTTCCAGGCCGCGTGGAGCGTAAACAGGCTGTTTGTTTAACCTGCGCTGTGCAGCCAGGCACCCCTCGGGCCCCTCCTCCAGCAGCCCTTTGAGGCTTTGTGGTTCACAGGAGGAAACACAGAGAGGGTCAGGGTCTCCAGGCTGGCTTTTTCTGGAGCTAGTGCTCCCTGCGCTCGGGGGTGTGTGGCTGAACCTGAGTGTTTGTGATGCTGGGACTGGAAGAGGCTCATTCTTTGTAAGGCAGTTATTTATCTAGTGTTGGCCCATTGTGATACCTGCTGATTTAATTAGCACTAATCTCCTGTGTGGTTAGATTTTCGTTTCTCTTTCAGTAGTATTTTTTCCCCATGACATTAAAAAAAAATGTATGATTGATACACAACGTTAGTTTCAGGTGTGCAGTATAAAGTTTTTTTTTTTCCTCTGAGGCATTTTATTTGTATGTATTACATCCCTAGAAAAAGAATCCAAGGATTTTCCGTCCTGTATGTTTTCATCTTACTTCTTCATGGTCCATGATGCCAGCTGAGGTTGTCAGTACAATGAAACCAAACTGACGGGATGGGAACAGGTTATTCTGCCATTTTTCTAGATCTTTGAGTTGCACATCAAATCTAGGGCTGATCACTCCACACTTATTTAGCCTGCCTGTGAGGTTCACAACAATTTTCCCAGCCCTGTGATCATCAATGATTTCAAATTCGCCAATGTAACCATGCTTCATCATCATTGTTAGAAACCTGACGATGACTTTGGAGCACGGCCTAATAAGGACCTGGCGTTTGCCTCTCTTTTTGGCATTGTTGATACTCTTGAGAGCATCAGCCAGGACATTCATGCACACCATTCTGGCGGCACGGAAAGATGGCGGAAAGAGGACCAGTATAATGGTTTGATATGTGTGTTTTGTGGAATGATCACCACAATGTCTAGTTAACATGCTCACCATATTATAGAACTCCGTGTGTGTGTGTGTGTGTATGCGTGTGCATGCGCAAGGGCTGAGAACTTTTAAGATACTCTCCTCAGCAACTTTCAAATTCTGTATTTTTCTTAAAAATTTGTGATCTCTCTAGTTTTTAGTGATCTAAGACATTTAGTTATGCCTCACTTAAAGTTTGAGAGTAAGTTTATTTTGTACCTCTTGGCTTTTGCTGGCCTAAGGGTTTTTCTGAGTTGCCAGTTTCTTTCTGGACTGGCTCCTTTCCAGTTGTTCCCTGAGGTACCTGTCACAGCTACCTGTCGGCCGTGTTTATTTTTGGATTTTGTCTGTGGCACCCTTCAGATACCGTCATGATGGTAGCTGTGATGGAAGCAGCTCAGCTGATGAAGTCGCAGTTGTTCTGGGTTTGTAAGTAGCTCTGTGTGAGGGGGGCAGGCATGTTGGGCATAACGGGTAGATGTGGCAGACACCGAGTATTAATGGAGGGCAGTCCTGGGCCCCCTCTTCTTCAGCTGTAGCTTGGTGCTTGAGGCCTCAGAATATTGCCTCTCCTTTACTCCTTTTTGATTTTTTTTTTGTGGAAATGGGTTTGCTTCTCAGGTGTAGTGGGGACAGCTAAATGCGTGTGGGTTATGCTTTATGTTCAAGTGTTATTTTACATGCAACCATTTTTAAATTTTTGTTATTTCTATTGTTTTGCTGGTGAATCTAAAAGGAAAATTTCTCAAAATGAAGCTTTGGTCTCATTCATTCATGAGATATAGTTAGATCTTTGCTCTGCACAGGAAAAGCAGCCAAGTTCCCCATTCTTTGCTGAGCGTAGTCATGAAGTTGGGAGAAGGAACTTTGCAGTAAGGCGGAGATCTTTGTGTGATCGCAAAAGGCAGCTGGGGCTGGTTATAAACATGGCCTTTCACTGAATCATAGGATTTTAATGATGGAAAATTGAACTCCGGAGATTTTTAGTCTAACCTCTCACTTGGCACATGAGAAAACTTTCCTGGAGATGTGAACTGCTAAGGCCCTACGCTGTCTGGTGAGATGGTGATGGAGCAGAGAGCGGGACCCAGCTCCCACCCCCTTCTCTGTTTGATCAGTCATCTTCTGAGTGGAAAATATCATGATATTGTTGTGCACAGTCCTGACTGGATGACAGTGAGTGACAAGTGGAATTAATTTCCTTTGCAGTATTCTCTTTCCTCTCGGAGATGGTGCATGGTCTTTACTGACTATTGAGGTCCTGCGGGCTGGTGGGCTCATGGCCATGCTGCATGCCATCTCTAGCCTCACCATGAGAACCTTCCAGAAGAGCACCAAGACCCCTGGGCATGTCTTGTACAGTGATGCTGTGCCCCAGAGCTCAATGCAGCTGTTGGAATTTGTGCTAAGAAGCTCTACCAACACAATGTTCCCTTCTTAGAAGGCGTTTAGAAAAAAATGTAGGAAGACTTTTATTATAGGAAATTTCCATAGCAGAAAAGGCTAATAGGTTGCATTTATCTATTAAAGAAAATTTTTTTTGCTTGAATACATAGGACATTTACCTGTTTAAAACAATAAAAATGTACAATGAAAAGTTTCTCTCCTGCTTCTGTCTTTTTATCCTATTCCAGCCCCCACCCCAATCTCAGAAATCACATTCCTAGTTTCTGGGATCTTTTGGCAGGTGTTTTCTTTCTTTCCTTTTTCTTTTTTTTAAGATTTTTGATGTGGGCCATTAAAATTTTTTTTTATTGTATTTGTTACAGTGTTGCTTCTGTTTTTATGTTTTGGTTTTTTGGCCACAAGTCATGTGGGATCTTGGTTCCCTGACCAGGAATGTAACCTGCAACCCCTCCATTGGAAGGGGAAACCTTAACCACTGAGCCACCAGGGAAGTCCTGCCAGATGTTTTCTGTGTGTATCTTGTCAAATATGACTTGATACCATCATGACCCTACAGGCGATACACTCCCATTGTCCACATTGGCCCTTCCAGGGCGGCTCTGGTCTCTTGTTCGCTGCCCTGCTCCCCGTGCCTCAGCTGTGCCTGCCAACCAGCAGGTGGCTGCCCAGGAAGGTCTCAGGGGACCTAGCGTTTCCCCTGAGGTCCAGCTTCATCTGTCAGGACCCCGAGAGTGTGTGTGCCTGAGCCCACTGCCGCTTCCACTCGGGGCTCCAGTCTTGGGTTTTACTCTGGTCGTGCTGTTTTGGTGGTCCTTACTCCACTTTGACTACATCCCTTTGGATCAGGAGTTTCTTGTATAGTTTTTTGTTTTTCTGGAGTTTCTTGATGTCTTGCTTTTTTTCCTTGTCAAAAATAGTACACTATCATCCTAAACTCAGAATTACACATATTCTCACTGGTACTCTGTATTGTCTAGAAATCATTCTCTGCAGACTATTTCACCCATGACTCCCATTTGGACTGATTATTTTCTAGTTCAATATTATATAGCTTGCATCCTAGAACTTTTTTTTACCTCACTTCTAGATTAAATTCACTGTGTTTTAGATCCTTTCTGGGCCTTCCTCCTTACCCCCCCCCCCCTTTATTTTTATTGAGATATAATTGACATATATCACTGTAATAGGTTCAGGCATGCAGCATAAATATTTGAAATGTGTATGTGTATATATATACATATATGTAGCAAAATAATTTCCACCATAAGTTTAGTTAACATTACCACCTCACATAGTCACAGTTTTTTTCTTGTGATGAGAACTTTTAGTTCTCCTGTCTTAGCAACTTTTAAATATACAAGTATTGTGAATTATAGTCACTACACTATACTTTAGATTCCCAGAATTTACTCATTTTGTAAGTAGAAGTTTGTACTCTTTGACCCTCCTTCACCCAGGATCTTCCTCTGTTTTAGTTTCATCCTCATTTTGTTATGTTACAGCCTCAAGTAACTTTCTCAAAATGATGGTGTGGTAATAAATACAGTGCTCTTGAATGTCTTTAGTTCAGTTCAGTTCAGTCACTCAGTTGTGTCCGACTCTTTGCGACCCCGTGGACTGCAGCATGCCAGGCTTCCCTATCCATCACCAGTTCCTGGAGCTTACTCAAATTCATGTCCATCGAGTTGGTGATGCCGTCTAACCATCTCATCCTCTGTCGTCCCCTTCTCCTCCCACCTTCAATCTTTCCCAGCATCAGGATCTATTCCAGTGAGTCAGTTCTTTGCATCAGGTGGCCAAAGTATTGGAGTTTCAGCTTTAGCATCAGTCCTTCCAGTGAATATTCAGGACTGATTTCCTTTAGGATGGACTGGTTGCATCCCCTTGCAGTCCAAGGGACTCTCAAGTGTCTTCTCCAACACCACAGTTCAAAAGCATCAATTCTTCTGCGCTCAGCTTTCTTTATGGTTCAACTCTCACATCCATACATGACTACTGGAAAAACCATAGCTTTGACTAGATGGACCTTTGTTGGCAAAGTAATGTTTCTGCTTTTTAATATGCTGTCTAGGTTGGTTGTAGCTTTTCTTCCAAGGAGCAAACGTCTTTTAATTTCATGGTTGCAGTCACCATATGCAGTGATTTTGGAGCCCCCAAAATAGTCTCTCACTGTTTGCATTGTTTCCCCATCTGTTTGCCATGAAGTGATGGGACTGGTTGCCATGATCTTAGTTTTCTGAATGTTGAAACATTTCTGAATGTTTTAAGTCAACTTTTTCACTCTCTTCTTTCACTTTAATCAAGAGGCTCTTTAGTTCTTCGCTTTCTGCCATAAGTGTGGTGACATCTGCATATCTGAGGTTATTGATATTTCTCCTGGCAGTCTTGATTCCAGCTTGTGCTTCATCCAGCCCAGTGTTTCTCATGATGTATTCTGCATACAAGTTAAAAAACAGGGTGACAATATACAGCCTTGACATACTCCTTTTCCTATTTGGAACCAGTCTGTTGTTCCATGTCCAGTTCTCACTGTTGCTTCTTGACCTGCATACAGATTTCCCAGGAGGCAGGTCAGATGGTCTGTTATTCCTATCTCTTGAAGAATTTTCCACACAGTCAAAAGCTTTGGTGTAGTCAATAAAGCAGAAGAAATGCAGTTATTTTAATCTTTCACTTATTTTGTGATTTGAGTTTATATGGAATTCTAACTTTAAAAAATATTTTCTTGGAAATTCCCTTGTCACCTAGGATTCTGGGCTTTTGCTGCTGTGGCCCAGGTTCAGTCCCTGGGAGGGGAACTGAGATCCAGCAAGCTGCTTTGTATGGCAGAAACAAACAAGCAGACTCCCTCAGCATGATTGTAGGTGTTATTCTTTTGTTTTCTTACATCCACTGTTACTGATTCTAGTAATCTCTTCCATTCCTGTTCTTTGTGCGTAAACTTTTCCCCTGTTATTTAGAACTTTTTGAAACTTATTCTAAGTACTCAGTGATATGAATTGTCATCTTTCATTCCTTCTGTTCAGCCCTCAGTGGGTTCTTCCAAACTGAAGGCGTGTTTTTCTTAAGCACTGGTCATTGTCTTGTCATAGTTTCTGGGATGCCAAACTGATTACCTGGGTTGGTTTCTTACTCTACCTTGAGTTTTTTTATTTTATCTTCCAGCTTTTCTATTGCAAATTTTATTTTCACTCTATTTTTTTTTTTTTTTAGTATCTTTTGTTTGTTTTGTCTAGTTCTGTTTTCATGTTTTATTCTGGTTCTGCAGATGCAGTATCTTCTCAGGTCTCTCAGAATATAAATTGGACATATTTTAAAATTGCCTTTTTTCTTAGATAGCTCTGTAATCTTTACTTTTTGTTGTTGTTGTTAACCTGTCTGTCTTTGGGGGCTGCTGCTTTTTCTCATAGGATACAATCCTTAGTTCCCTATTAGTTTTTTCATTTAAAAAAATATATGGTCCTCATTCTTTTGAGTGTGGAATGATGATGGTTTTCTCCTTTACGTGTCTGAGGTCTGCTCCCCTCATCACTGCTCACAGCTGAGGGCTTGACTGGTGGTTGGCTTTGTCTTATGATGTACTGTGCCAGTGTCCACCCAGTCCCCTCAGCTGCTGGCCAGGTTTTCTGGAGCTGGGCCGCCTGTTCCTCAGTGGCACACAGTGGGTTCCAGTCTCTCCTGATAGGGCTTCGCTGGCCCAGCTGCCCTGTGGACTGACTCAGCTGCTCTGCCTCCACACTCCGTACTTGCTGACTGCCAGCCGGAGGCCCCACGCAGCTGTGCTTGTCCCTGTTCTGTGGTGTCTATCCCCACACACTTCTCCTTCCTCTCCATAGAGCTGTCAAAAGCTTGTCTGTCCTGGCCTCTCCCTACTTACCTTGTGCTGTCTGGGGTTTTTCTGTTTGTGTTTTGTTCTGTCATCTCTGTGGGTCAGAGGATGACCGCCTATTCTCAGAGTGACGCCTTGGACTGGAGCTCTTGGAAGCGTCTCCTGCCTGGTTTCCCTTGGTGCCTGGGTGCATCCCCTTTGTACAAGAGACAAGTGTTGTGGAAGCTCACCCAGATTTGGAAATTATCCTGTTAGGTGAAGCTGGCTGGAGAATTTTATTTGTTAACGTGAGCTTGTTCCTGGGAGGCCAACTGATGGAGCCTTGGTCCACTCTGTCAAGTGTTCTTCACACATCTGAGTTCATGGTCAGGGACATGATTTGGCCAGCGATTGTCTGGATCCATCTAGGAGTGAGCTGGGGTGCTGTTGGGCAGCTGGGAGGGAAGTGAGTTGTGCCTGTGCCATAGCAGAATCAGTCGAGAAAGTGGTAATTCTCCCAGAAGTTGAGTGTAAGTGGAGCTGGGGCTTACAGGGCCCCACTCGGCTGGCCTGTGGGCATGGTGTGTGCAGACATCGTTTTCCTTTCCATTACTCATTTATGGTTATTTAAAATACAGGTAGGTTATAGTATCAGATTCCATCAACGTGTGTGTAAACTCCAGTTCGAAAATTCTGTGACACTGAGGGAATCTTTTCAGGTGCTTTATAAGCATTTAATAAGCACTTACCAAGTGACATGGGAGGGCCACCTCCAAACTGTTTTGATACCTTGACTGACCCCACACTCCGGTGAGAAAGGTCTAAGTTAGCCAGCCTCTGTTCATGTAATGAATACATTGTGTAAATACTACTATAGAAAGATTTTTGCATTGTAAAACACAGAATTTAGAAATTTAAAGAAAAGGGAGTGGTGGTGGTGGTGGTGGTGGGGAAATCCTTGTAGTTCTGTTTTCTTTCCTGGACTGTTTACTGATCTGAATGTACTTGGGATGCTGCTTGCTGGGATCCACGCATGAAGCAAAGCCCCTAGTCCAGCAGCTCCAGCAGCAGGTGTGAAGACAGACATGTGAGAGCAGAGATCCAGCGAATGAGTATATGGGAGGACAGAGACAAAATGTAAAACCAGAGGACCTGGCCTCACCCTCCTGGGTGAAAGCCGAGCTGTGGCCATAGCCGGCACAGCAGCTCCTGGAGGGAAGAGGAGCTGGCTGCTCTGGCCCCCGAGCATGTCCTCTGGGATGGGACTGCTGCGGACCCCAGACAGCAAGGTGGGCGTGGGGAGAGTAGCCGCCTGCTACACCAGCCCTGCTTGCCTTCCGTCCAGGGTGTTGGTCTCCCCTAACTGGAGAAGAGATTCTGCTTTCACAAAGCACCCCCTGTTACTGTAAGTCATATTGAAACTGTAAGTGCATTCTCTTGAAGGACATGACGACACAGTCTCCTTCATGTGTGAATTGGTTGGTATTATTTTCTTGGTTCAGTGGACCTGGTGACGCTTGGCATGGTCTTGCATCCTGTGCTCTTGCCGTGTGCGGCCAGGTGCCTTGGAAACCACTGTTCCTCCTGTCTTGGAGCACAAGGTGATTCTCTTTCGCTCTGTTCCAGGTCTCGGTGACCCTTAGCAGCAGCTCCATCCGTGTGGCTGTGCTGGAGGAAAACGGGGAGCGTGTCCTCATGGAAGGGAAGTTTACTCACAAGATCAACACCGAGAGCTCCCTCTGGAGCCTCGAACCCGGGAAGTGCGTCTTGGTGAGTGTGGGCTGTGAGGCAGTGAGTGTGTTGATTGCTGCAGCGGGGAAGTTGCCCCATTGTTTCCCACGTAGCTCAGAAGGCACCTTTGCGGGCCTCTGCTGACTCACTGCTGCATCTGCAGCCTTGGCCCCTGGGGTCCCAGTGCCTGGCTCCTTGAGGTGGAGCCCTATCAGTGAGAAACTCAGGGGCCCTTGAGTGCAGTCTGTCCTTCTGCCCACACACAGACCACACACGGTGACCACGGAGGAGGCCCTGGCGGGGCACCATCCCCAGAGTGCGGCTGTGCTGCTCACACTGGATGTGTCTCTTCAGTCTCAGAGGCTTCTCTCCAGGGATTCAGTTATATCTAAAAGACAAAACCAAATAAGTTAAAAATGAAAAGGCGGGTCATTTACATGAATGCCAGTCTGGAGGATGCAGAGTTAATAAACTCAGACAGCCTTATTTGATAAAGGGGGTCTCAACTGGCTAAGCTAACCAAGGGTGTGGGATCCAAACTAAGGGGAATGTGTTCCAGTTACTACATTCTTCCTTCAAAGAGCCTTGCACCTGTTCAGTGGGCAGCATGCAGGGAAGCTTCCTCCGGCAAAGGGAGACTGTATATTTGGGTTCATTCTTTTCTCTCTTCCTGGGGTGCTTAACCTGGGGTGTGGTGAAAAGGGTAAAGATGAAAAGAAAAATATTAAGTCTTTGGACAAAGAAAAGCCTCAGAATTTTATATAGAAATGTTCTTTATGTACAGTTTCGTCAAGATCTACTTGTCTCTGGAAAATAGATGCCCATGGGCCTTGCCTGTTTGGTCCTAACCGGCAAGGCCCATGGGGTTCTGTTGGGCTTCTCTCAGCTCGCAGACACCCATGCCGGATGGAACAGAGAGGAACCCCCAGTGCTGGCTCGGCTGGAGGTCTCGGCATGCTCGGGATGCGTGGGCGCATTGCGGCCCCTCTGTGTGGCAGGGACACTGGTGGCAGAGGGCTAGCCAGGTCTGCCAGAGTCTTGTTTAGACCTTGCTGTGTTGCACAGGCCCCATCCTCACCACGAGCGTGTGACAGTTGTGATGATTTCCCCCCTCATTGCCCTGGGGCTCAGTCCCTCATCTCTTCACCCCTGTGCCTCCCCACTTGCAGTGCTGTTCTCCAAACTATGGCCCATGTTCTTATCACCAGTTCCTCCATTTGCAGAATACCTTCATGGTCATGGTCTCATCTGGACTTCGCATGGTTGCTGGAGGTAGAAAGCCAGGGTTTCATTATCCCCCTGCCTACTGAGGTCGTGCCAGTGGGAGCCAGCGGCTGGCAGGCTACCCTCCACAGGTGCTGCTGTGATGGCTCAAGTGGTCCCAGAAATGTGGACTCGTGATCTTGGGTGCCCTGTTGTCCACGGGCACCAGGCCTGACATCACCTAGGTGGGGTTGATGGGCCGTCCAGAGCAGTCCCAGCAGGCAGCTGCTGTGCTGGTCTCCCTCTGAGGGGCACTTCTGCTATCTTCCGCCCTGTAAACCTGAGCCCGTGCCTGGGACGGAAAGACTGACCTCATTGCTGGACCCTGAAGGTTCACAGCCTCTGTTTACAGCCCACTTGGTCTGTCAGGGTTGTAATCAGGATACCGAGGATTCCCTTTACTTGACATTACTTCAGTGAAAATGAGGTTGTTACCAAGTAGCTCACTCTTTAGGGTGTTTGTCACAAGAGGTGACACTGACTTCTTCACACCTGTTCCAGAGCCATGTCATCCTGTGTGTTTTATACAACTTATATCTGAACACAGATGTGGCTTGTGGCCAGAGCATTAACTCCTTATAATTCAGGCCTCCATCTATTGCATACAGGCACTCTGGCCTGGCTCTCTGAGGTGCCTGGCAATGTTGTTTCATCTCTGCAAGCCTGTTTTACAAACCAGGATGCTGACACTCAGGGTGAAGGGCTTGCTCAGGGTGGAGCCAGACCCCAGACCTGGAGGCCTCCTGTTCTCTCCTTCTCTGACTGTCAACCGAAAGGTACCCTGGAGTGGGCAGGCAGGGGAGGAGAGCTGGCAGCAGTGTGGTGGTGTTTGTGAGAGGCTGAACTGGGCCAGCAGGGAGACCGGGGTGTCGCCATCTCTGCCAGCCTTGCTGAGGTGGCCCAGGTGGCCGGTCATGTGCCCAGGCCCCGTGGTCAGCCCAGGTCCTCTTCTGGTCTAGGAGGAAGCTTGTGCCCTGGCCACCTTTTAGTTTTCCAGTTTGCTTTTGCCAGGCACCTGCTGCTCAAGGAGTTATAAAGGAGCAGCCCTGGCTGTGGACTGAGGGACACCTGTCGCTGCCCATAAGCGTGGCTCAGTTGTGCTCCTGCTCACCACAGGGGGTCCACGTAGAAATCTCCGGGGATTGCAGGTGTTGCGCTGGTTCTTTGCCTGGTTCCTTTGAGTGGCTTTTGTCATCCGTGGATGGTGTCACATTTCTAATGCTGCACCACTCGTAGAAGGGAAAGGGGACTTGTTTAGAGCAGCATATCCTCCTCTGGAGCTTTCTTGACAGCACAGCCCCCTGCTCACCTGGCGTGCACTTTCTCCTGAGATGCGGGGCTCTGCCTATCTCCGCCTTCCTCCTGACCATTGTACAGGCAATGCCTGTGTGTTGTGGAGACACTGTTACTTGTGGAGCTGGAGGTTTGGTGTGTTTTCAGTGTAGTTATTTATTTTATTGATGATAAAATGTGCCATGTGTCTGAGATGATACTGTAGTGCAGTGAGCACGCTGCTTGGACGTGTGAAGACCCCAGTGCACCTGCTGTGAAGAACCAGTGCCACTCCCTTGAGCCTCTGGAGGAACCAGCATGGCTGCTGCGGTCACCAGGCCTGGTCTCTGCCTCAGTCCCACTAGCCACCTGAGCCCCACGGTACCTCTGTTCCTTGGTCTTAGAACGAGGCTCAGAGCCTTGTGTGCTTATCACTAAGTGCCAGACCCTGTGCTAGGCACTGGGGCAATTGAGGGAAATCATCAAGGGCCCACCTCCTAAACTCTGAGTGGACTGGAAAGGGCCCCCAGATGTCCTTGCCAAACCCCAGAACCTGCAGATACGGCCTATTTGGAGGAAGGGTCTTTGCAGATGACAAGATGATCCTGAATTATCCAGGTGGGTCCTAAATCCAGTGACAAATGTTCTTAGAGGAAGAAAAGACAGACACACAGGGTGACATGACAGCCAGGCAAGGTTCCCTGGCAGCTCCGGAGGGAGTGCAGGCCGGCAGCGCCTCCGTGTCGGCCTTCCAGCCTCCAGACAGAGGATAGATGTCTTGTTGCAAGCCCACCATATGTGGGCTTTGTTATGGCTGCCCTGGAACACTCGCACCGGCTGTATCACAAGACACGGTTTCTGTGGGGGCCACTTGGGACAAGAGGGATCCTCCTAGGGATGCCTGCCGCCTCGCCAGAGCCCAGTGGCCTGAGTCCTCACCTCCCAGGCAGGCTGATGCAGACATGCCCCTTGATTCCCAGCCACCGCTCTCTCCTCGCCTGAGCCGGGATCCGCATCAGACACGCCCAAGCAGCCTTTCAGAGCAGGCAGGGGTGGCAGCTAAAACCGGATGACAGTTCTTGCCTCCCTCCCTCCCTCCCACACTTGAGAATGTTAAACGAGGCTGCTTGATTCTCAAGCAAGCTCCTTTCTTGGTTACAGAGACGTGAAACCAGGGCCTCCCCCTGTGCCTTGTTCTGTCCCAGAACCCTCGTCGGCTCACTGCCCTGGTTTCTCCCCGCAGGTGGGGCTGATGGCCGGGCTCTGGGCGCCTGCAGTCCACGGCCTCGAGCCTATGATGCTCCGTGTCTCTGATTTGTAGCCATTTTTGAGGCGAAGCCCATTCACATCCCGACGTGACCCACACTCGAGTCATTTAAAGTCAGTGCAGGAGCTGCAGTTTTTGCAGACCTTTGTCCACTTGCCGTGAAGCTCACACTGCTGTGTGTCTGGTGCCTGAGCCTGGGAGTGTTTTAATGCATGCTGCACCCCCATATTTAGATGATTTCTGTAAATTACAGTTCTCAGAAGTGGGGTTACAGGCTGACTGTCGTCCTTGGCCATTGCCATGGCTCTCCCCGGAAGGATGTCAGATTTCTGTGACGTCACCAGGCCCCTTTGCACCCCAGCCCTGGGCTTGTTCGTTTTAACTTGTCTTTGTTGACTTATCTGCATTTCTCCCATTTGTTCCTTTCCATTTTTCTAGAGAGGATATGTGTTTCTCTGTGAAGTGGTTCACCATCTTTGTTTCGTCGTGGGTGGCTACCTGCCCCTTTCTTGGCCCTGAGGGACCATTGTTCAGCTTAAAATACAGGTTAAGTTATGTTAGTATTTTGGCAAGAGCCCAAGGCTGGAAATTAGTCCAGGGAGTGAAATGCAAGTTCTTGGCTTCCAGTACCCATGTCTCCCAGGACCTGTCATGTGTCTCAGGCTGGTCACAGTTTTGGCATCATTGCCAATCCCCAGGTCCCAGCCAGGAAGAGCTGAGGCCTGGTGTTGAGAAGTAGGTGGCCTAAGGCATCATGTTCTGGCAGCGTTCTGGAGAAGTTGCCCAGTGAAGAGGAGGGATGTGCCAAGCCGAACCAGAGGACCACGCTCCCAGTGGACAGAGCAAGCACCCCCTCCATCCCACGTAGGAGGAGACAGTAGAGGAAGCTCGGCAGCACGTGGTCACTTTATCCCAGCCACCCCCATCATAGCCAGCTTCTGTCTGGCCCTCAGCACTTTAATGTTAAAGCTTAAAAATTTGTTAACATCAAAGACTGGGAGATTCCCCACAACAGTACTGCCCCTGTCAAAGCCCTGAGAGGTCAGTGGTCTGGCTGGGGATCACGTCCTCCCCGCAGAAGTTCCTGAAGCTGAGCAGGCCCCCTGCTGTCTCTGCCTGTCTTCTGTCCTGGTTTCAAGGCAGCCCCCTGAAACATCACCCGCAACTTTCACGCACATCTCCTTGGTCCAAACTTGATCCCACATACGGGCAGCTGCAAGGAGCCGTCTTCCTTGCCGGGCACACTGCCTCCCTGAATAGAAACAGGGTTCTGTGAGGAGGGGAGGGGAGGGAGATGAGTGTCAGTGAGTCATCAGCACAGATTGGGGTGCTGAGGTAAGCTGATCCACATGGAGTTGGAAGTTTCTGCGAGGACATTTTGGGAAAACTGTTTAGCCAGCACTCTGGGGGTTCCCCTGAGAAACTGATTCTCCATCCGGGACCAGTTGCTACAAGGAACCTGGAGGAAGGCCGAGGGATAAAGGTGAGTTACCAGGTCACAGCAGCCATCCCTGACCAGCCAGGCTGGGGCACTCCGAGTGCTGCATGGTCAGGGACTGGAGTGAGTGAGAGCTGTTGAGATGCTGGACATCCAGGAGCTGGTGCTGAGAGAAGGCCCCTGCTGGCCTCCCACAGCTTCTGTTGGGGCTGGAAGCGTAGTCTCCCTGCCACTGAGGGGACGAGGGGGTCAGGGAGGATCCCCCAGGTGCTGCAGCCATGTGACGTCTGTGCCTGCCGGTGGGACATTGCGGAAGGGGCACATTGCCTGTTCAGGGTTCTACTGGGGGCATGTCCCTAAGTCATCAAGAGCAAGCACCAGACAAACCCCAGATGAAGAATGGATTTTATTTTTTTTTCATTTAGATCAAAAGATTATAGTTTTCTTTTAATATAAATTTATTTTAATTGGAGGTTAATTACTTTACAATATTGTATTGGTTTTGCCATACATCAACATGAATCCACCACAGGTATACACATGTTCCCCATCCCGAACCCCCTTCTCTCCACCCTGAAGAATGGATTTTAACAACAAAAGACCGCGAGGGCGGAATGTTCTAGGTTAAAGGGGACAGGCCCACTAAGATGTAGTCGGGACCCTGGACTGGATCCTGTGCTGGAGGCAAGGGGAACTGAACTCTACTGGGTTGTCCAAAAAGTTCAGGTTTTTCCTTAAGATGTTACAGAAAAATCCAAATGAACTTTTTGGCCAACCCAGTAATGAAGAACTTGCATATCTTCAGGAAGAGGTACTCACTGAAGTATTAGGGGTAAAGGGCCAAGATTCTGGAACAAGTGTCATGTAACTTACCACATATTATATATAAACTTACACACAGTGAGAGTGTGTGTGCAGACACATGCATGTGATAAAAGGGGGGTAGTGTGTTAACAGTGGGTGAGTCTAGGAAGGATGTGTGGCTATTCTTTGTACTTGAACAATTCTAGTAACTTGTGAGTTTGAAATTATTCCAGATAAAATGTTTTAAGAAATGAGATGGCACATAAGTCCACGAGAAGATGCTCAGCATCGTTAGTTATTAAGGAAATGCCAATTAAAACCACGGTGACATGTCACTTCATATTTATTTGATTGGCTCCTGAAAAGAATAAACAGTAGCAGGTGCTGGCAAGAGTGTGGAGCCCCTGGAGCTCCCCTGCGGAGAGGAGGGCCGTGAAGTTACACATACACTTACACTGTGGATGGCAAGGTCATAAAGTCACACATACACTTGCCGTAGGACCCCGCAGCCACACTGCTGGGTGTATGTGAAAGGAAAGGGAGACACACGTTCACACACAGCCCTGCAGGCAGCCTGGTAGGTGACTGCCGAACCCTGGAAAGGCCCACCTGGCCACCCACAGGTGCGTCAGCCCACTGTGTCAAGGGGTTACCCCTCCATGCATGCACAGTGTGGCTGAACGCCAGACCACTATGCTAAGAGAAGAGCAGACCAAGACAGGGACCAGCAAGACGGCAAAGCAAGTGGCAGGCTGAGGGGCTCACCGACCAAGGGGACCAGGAACTTTAGGGTGTGGCTTGTTAGTGATGGCGATGTGACTGCATTTGTCAAAACTCATAGGATGGACCTACTCTCACAAGTGAGTTTTACTGTGTGCCAGCTTACGCCCCCACAAACCCAATTAAAATAACTGTTAAAAAATCAAAACCAAATGTTAAAACCATCAGACTTTATCAAAGATATTATTTTTAGACCTGAATCCTTCAGCCCCATTCCAACAACATTTTCCCCATGTCCTCTGGGTGCTACGTTTTGTATTGCTCAACCTGGGAAAGGAATAGTTCTGACCCACTAGCACAGGAATGTGAGGACATCACATTGAGTGAAAGAAGCCAGGCATGGGACACATAGCCTTTGGGTCCATTTCTGGGAAGTGTCCAGAAGAGGCAAATAAATGATTTGTTGCCAGAGCTGGGGGAGGGCAAGCCTCTGGGCAGAGTGGGGAGTACCCACTTGTGGGTACGAGTTCTCTTTTTGTGATGACAAGAATGTTGTGGAACTAGACACAGCCTCTGTGAATGCAGAATGCATTGAATTGTTCACCTTAAAATGGCTAATTCTATGTTGATGTGAATTCCACCTTAAAGGTGGTGCTGCTGCTGCTAGGCTCATCTTAATGCCTGTTGGGTGTGCAGAGTGCCCATGCAGACGTGTTCTGTGGAGGCAGGAGGCACAGGTAGTGAGGCCCACCAAGCTCCTCGTCAGGATCAGTCCCGTGGTGGCCCCGAGCCATGCTAGGCCTGGGTGTGCGTGGACCTGACTGGGACACCCCACGTGTGGTTTGTGTGAGAAGGACCAGCAGCAGAGCACCGGGGTGGGGTTCAGGCTGCCCCCAAACCGTGCCGTTGAGGGCTGTTGGCCTGAGCCCGGCTCTGCTCTGCCTGTGGCATTGGGCGATCCAGGTGAGGCGCTGACTTCAGGTAGAGGTAACAGTGTGTATTTACAGGGCTTGGATTAATGCTAATGATACACGTTAAGAGAGATCTCAGCAGTGATAATGAGATCACTGCTGAGATCAGTGATCACTAAACAAAAACACAAATAAAATAAATCCGAAGGGTTTGTTCTCTTTGGAAATTTATATTCTGTAAGTACAGGTGTCTCTCAGTATCCTCAGGGGGTTGGTTGCAGAACCCCCAGAGGATACCCACATCTAAGGATGCTCTCGTCTCTTATATAGATGGTGTTGTGTCTGCACATAACCTACATACATCCCCTCTTATACTTCATGGGATGTACATAATACAATGCAAATGCTATGTAAACAGTTGTGGCTGAAGGAGACAAATTCAAGTCTTGCTTTTGAAAACTTTCTGGAAATTTCTTTCCCAAATATTTGTGATCTGAAGTTGGTTGAGTCAGTGGCTAGCGGGCTGACTGTTCCTCCGAAGCTCTCCTGGAATAGTATGAAGAGAGTGGATTTCCCCCTCAAGCCTTTCACTGCGCTGGCCCAGAGATCTGCAGTTCCATGAAGATGGGGCTCAGAGCTTGGCACTGGGGTCTTGGAGGGCCAGGTCAGGTCCACGCATGCAAGCAGGAGAGTAAGTGGGCAAAAAGCAGCCTGAGCAGCTGGGCAGAGCATCTGGACATAGAGACTTCACTCTGACTGAAAACAGTGGTGTTGGCAGGGTAGAGGCCATTCATCTGATGAGGAGGGCAGGGCCCCTGCCCCCTCACCCCTGCCATCTCCACGGCCACATCCACCCATGATGGTCAGAAGTGGAGCAGCCTTGTGTGCTGGGCTGAGATACTGACGTTGATGCCGTGCTCGTGGTTTTTTGGAGCTGTCTCCACTGCGTGACCTGCCCTATCAATGCCCATACCTCAGCCGCTCTCAGCGCCTGGGGCTGAGCTCTGCTGGACCTGTGCTCTGTAGGGGCTCTTGGTGCACCGGGGCAGAGGCTAGAGCTGGCAGCACTGGCCCTGCAGCCCATGAGCCATGGGGCGGGCTGACTTAGGCCTGAGCACGCAGTATCTGCACAGATGTCACTTGTCAGGATTGCCCGCTAGCCAGTTACACTGTCCTCATGGCTCTCTGAGTAAGAGCTGCTCTTACCTTGGGCTCATCATCTCTTATCACCTCCCCCACCCCTTTGGGCGTGACTGGGGGTTTCATCCTGTCCGAGAGTGGACAATGTGAGGTAGGTTCACAGCTCACCTGTCAATTCTTGGTCAGCTGATAAAGTTTCCCCAAGAACCCAGCCACTGTGTGTAGGAAGAGGTGTGGCCTGGACCCTCCCTGTGTGGACCCTGGGATGCGTGTACTTGGCTTCATCTTCAGGCCAAGCCCTGCTATTCCGCCATCCTTGTCTCTGAGTTCTCATGCCTGCCTGACTCTTCTGTCTCCTCCCTGGGCTACACCATGAGGCTGGGCAGGAAGTGAGTCACACGCAGTGGTCCCCCTGGCCAGGCCAGGGAGGACAGTGGGACAAAGAAGCCTGGGCGTCTAGTTGTAGGGGAGTCTGTCAGGTTGAATGCTTGATCCCTTGGATTCCAAGTGCCCCCAGCAGGCAGGAGACTGGCTGCTGCACTTGGAAGCTGGAAAGGTCATTGTGGGGGTGGTGAGCTAGTGGGGGTTCCACAGGTGGATGTTGAAAGAGGCTCCTGTTTGGGCTCAAGCTTCCCTTGGCAGCTTGGGAGGCTGTGACAGGGGCCAGTCACCACGGGTGGTGCAGCTCAGAGCAGCTGGAAACGTCCCTTCTGATGAGCAGGCTGGGCTTCTGGTGGCTGAGCAGGTGGGGTTGCTGATGCCCGTGGGGGGTCACTGTTTTTCTGAGAGGACCTGGAGACAAGGCAGCACTCAGTCCCAGTTCTGGAGAGTGGAATCCCCAGTATTCCCACATTCCCCGGGTCCCCAGTGCCACGTCCCCAGCCCTGACCCTGTCTGCCCTCGTGTGCCAGGTGAGCCTGAACAAGGTGGGCGAGTACTGGTGGAGCGCCATCCTGGAGGGCGAGGAGCAGATCGACATCGACAAGATCAACAAGGAGCGCTCCATGGCCACCGTGGACGAGGAGGAGCACGCCGTCCTGGACAGGCTCACCTTTGACTACCACCAGAAGCTGCAGGGCAAGCCGCAGAGTCACGAGCTGGTACGGGCACGCACACTTCCTGGGCCTTTCTGGGGCTTGAGCTGGGGTGGACGGGCCGTGCTGCTGTCTCTTCTGCTGCCTCCTGGGTCCCGACACGGCAGCCTGGGCCTGGTCACTGCCTGGGGTATGGCTCTGGTTCCGTGCCTGGACCGAGAGCCCAGGTGGCAGGGCCGAGAGGTGCCTCTCCAGGGGGTCCTGGTAATGCTGCGTGTTCCCACCTCACACACTGGGGCTGTTCCTCCCCATAGCTTCTCCAAGACCCTCAGTACAGGAGGAGCAGCCTGGCCCCGCCCTACCTCAGGTCCAGTGCAGGTTTGACCACAAAGGACCAGGGGGAAGAAAATTCTTCCAAGTCACTTTCGAAGTCAGAGGCCTGAGAAGTGTGGCTGGCCGGCAGCCCCAGAAGGGCAGGAGGACACCAGTGACTGGAGAGGAGGCTCTTCTGGAGCCTGTGGTGGCAGAGAGGAGGATTAGACACGTGCTCTCTTTCTCCTGTTTGATACTCCCACGAGGGGCTGTTTAGAGAACAGAGTTCCTTTCTCAGTGTCCCAAGTGAACCGCACGGGGATCTGAGAGCAGGGTTGAGGTGTAGAGGTCACAGCACGTGTTCAAGGTCCTGTAGCTGGTCTGGCAGCAGGATGGGGTTTGAACCCTGAGCTGGTGTTAGGCTTGTCTTTCATCCCTTCCTGAGTCTCTGAATTGTCCCTTGATCTGATTCACTAACCTTACCTGGGCTTATGGGGCTGGAGGCCAGGACTATGGTTGACCATTGGCTCCCAGGCACTTGGTATTCTCATTTATGGAAAGTGGCCTCAGGCTGTAATCCCTGAGCTGGCCTAACACAGGACATGGGGTGCAACCACCTCTGTGCACGTTTAGGTGGCAGTTTTATCCAGTTAATGCTGCGTTTGCCTGCAGCCTTCAGATGAAAGAGCAGTCTGAACACTGACCTGACGGGAGACGGCCCTGGGCAGCTGTTGAAAGTTTGGATGTCCGGCCCCAGAGTGGGCAGGCACTAGGCCATGAGGTCTAAATAAGAAGCAAGAGGTTCCTGCTGATGAGCTCAGGGCTGGGATCCACCGATCCAAGAAGCATCTGAAGAAACCTGAAGATGCTGGTCTAATGGAAAGGCTTCCGTGGTTTGAGTCGGAAGTGGTGGTTCTAGCAGGACTTGCCATGGGCCCGACAGTGCTGACTGTAATGGCATGAGTGCCTGGCTGAGTGCAGTGCCCTGGAGGCCTTCAGGGGACACACGGGAGCCCTTGGATGCTGGTGCAGGCGGTGGGACTCAGTGGTGACCCCTTGTACAGCTGACCTGCTCCTGGACGGCTCGGTGCCTCAGGGCTGTGTTAGGAGAGGCAGGGGCACCAGCACTGCTGTCTGGGACTCCTCTAGGCTCAGCAGGGATTGGGAATGAATGTCTGCATACGGGGCCTGGCCTCCTAGGTGTCCCCCTGAACTGTCTTCGGCACACGGGGCCTTGAGGGACACGCAGTGTGGGGACCAGGTTTGGAACCGAGAGGGAAGCATGGAGGCATGAGGAGCCGGCAGAGCTGGCGTGGCCTGGTGGTGAGACAGCTGGCCTCTGTGGTGTTGATGCCCTGCACAGTCACTGTGGCCCCCAGAGGAGAGCGTCCCAAGGAGAAGAGTCAGCACGCTGCAGGTGGCTTTGGTTGAGGGTGGTGGGAAGAGAGGCGGCTTAAGAAAGTAGGAGGTGGCGGTGAGGGGCCTGGGGCTGGACCAGCATGGGGAGTGGGCTGAGGACCCTGTGGGGCTGGAGCAAGAGGGCCCCTCAGACTGCCCATGGCGAGGCTGGGGTACAGGGACATCACTGTGGGTCGAGCTCAGAGAGTGTGTCTCAAGTCAGAGCTCACTGGAGAGGGTTTGTCTCAAGATGCTCAGATGAGGGGCGTGCAGTGAGAGCCTGAGGAGGAGGCAGCTCAGAGCCAGCAGAGGGCACGAGCCAGAGGAGGAGGGATGGGATGCAGCTCGCCCTGTGGCTGCCGGCACCCGGAGGCACGTGGGTGGGCAGGGCTGGGCCTCCAGCCCCTTCTTGGCCGCCTGCGGGCAGCAGTGCTGCTGTGCCAGGTGCTGTTCTAAGGTCCTTGGCGTGTGTCAGGTGTGTCGAGCCGAGCGCAGTACGCACTGCGTGTCTGACATGTTTGCTGCTGCACCACTTAGGTGGAGTAACGGGGCAGAGAAGGCCCCGTCAGGAGCCCTGCAGTCTTGTCAGACAGCGGGAGCTTTCCCCTCGGCTCACTCTGTCGGCCTGGAGGTTAAGAGGTGGGCAGGGCTTTCTGGCCCTGTGGCTGTGAGTCTCTTCGTTTCTCCTGGTCAGAAGGAAGGGGAGAGAGGGTTTCCAGCCCAGTGTGTTTGCTGGGAGGACATGGAGGGCAGATGTGGGGACCTGGGGGAGACAGGGGGCCTGTAGCGCCGTGAGGGCCTCCCTCATAGTGCAGCCTCCTGCTGCCACCCCGAAGGCTGGTGGTCCAGACTGGGATGATTGAGCCCACCTTTGATAACAGCTTTGGCCCCTGCCCCCAGGGGCTGTGGGATCAGTGATTGGTGGGTGCACAGTCAGACATCCTGAGGTCTCTCCCTTTGAGTCGCATTCCTAGACTATCTGAGAGCTCCGGCTGGAGACCACCCACCTCGTCCCTGTGAAAGGAGAGTAGAGACCCTCTCTTTACAGCTCAGTCGGCTCTGTGGGCTGTGGCCCTCAGGCCCTTTGGAGCTTGGACAGATACTCCTGGTGAGCAGGGACAGCCTCCAAACCAGGAAGGTGGCCGGTGTTGCTCTGGGGACAGGATGGGGTGGAACCCGAATGTGGGGAGCAGGGGCTTGCGGAGGGTCTGCTGTCAGCCCAGGCGGGTCCTCTTCCGGAGGAAGCAGAGCAGAGCTCTGCTCTGGACATGCAGGCCTGGTGACTACAGTAACCTCTCTGTTTTCTGTTTGTAGAAAGTCCATGAGATGCTGAAGAAGGGGTGGGATGCTGAAGGCTCTCCCTTCCGAGGCCAGCGATTCGACCCCGCCATGTTCAACATCTCCCCGGGGGCTGTGCAGTTTTAATGACCAGAGGAGAGGACGCCCTCGCCGGCAGGGAAGCGGGGCCTCGGCCGTGCCCCTCAGCCCCCTCCTGCCGGGGACTCGCTGTCTAGTTCACCTTTGCCATCCTTTCTTTCAAGGGTGAACCAGCCTCCACCCTGGCCCTGTGTCTCCAGACTGTTTGAGAGCAGGGCGGGGCTGTACAGCTGTGCGAGGGGGTGTGGGGGAGCAGGGGCTGTCCCAGCGGGTGCAGCTCTGGGCCCTGCCGGCGCTGCTCGCCACTCCCTCCCTTCCTGCACTCGCTGTTCTGCTCCTGTGCTCTCTGCTTGCTGTTCTCCAAGCACTCGGGGCGGGCGTGGGTGCCCCTCAGCTGTGGAAGCGCAGGCAGGGATGTGCAGACAGGGCCGGGCTCAGGGCCAGTTTGGGGAAGCTGCCGCCTCGCCCTCTTGCTGGGTGTGTTCTTGTGTAGTCTTGCCCGTCTGCTTGTACGTGTCCCCTGCCTTCCTCGTCAGGGAGCCACAAAAACCAGGGTGCTGGTCTCTGGTTCCGGATGCTGGAAGCGTCTCTGGTGGCCTCAGGCCCTGCACAGCAGGGTCTCTGTCTTCTGATTGGCCTGTCCTGCTGCCCCTGGCCTGGCACTTTCCCCTGGGGGACTGGTTCTTGTCAGAGCGAGCTGGGCCAGGCGCCCTCAGGAGACCCCATGGTGTGCCACTGCTCACTTCAGCCCCGGGTCCTTTCTTGGCTGAAGCCAGACTGTGCCACCCAGAGCTTGGGGCCCTGCTCCCGCGACTCTCCCAGGACCCAGAGCCCTTGCCCTTCGCCAGGACCGCACGGCTGCCCTATTGGTTGTTACCTTGCAGGCCTCTGCACCCTGGAACCTGCCCTCAAGCTCTGTGTGCTGGACCAGGGGAGGAGGAGCCCTGGGGCTGGGGACGTTTCTTTTAGAAACGTCCCCCTTCAGCTGCATGGGTGGGAGCTGGTTCATTGCTGTGTGTGGGAGCAGGTTTCTGGCTCACAGGGCCCTGTAGACACATCCCTGGGAAGCAGTTGCTTGCTCCGGTGCCATCACGGGAGGTGTGTACACCTGGTGACTGGTGGGAGCACCACCAAGGGGGCATGGAGCACTGTTGTTGGCTGTCGTCACCAAGGCTGGTCATGGAGCTGCTGAGGCCCCCCTTCAGCGTCCTCCAGGTCTCACCTGTCCCACGTAGTGAGAGGTCTCACTGGTCTGTGTGAGAACCGTTCTGGCACCGTGCCTGTCTCTCCCCTCCACCACCCCCAGGGGGTCCTCTGCCGTCACCAGGTGGGGTATGAGGCCTGTACCTTGGCTGTTTGGGAGCTGTGGACTCCATGGTCAGTTGTCTTCCTTTTACCTGATTTTATTTTCAAGTGTTGGCGTTTCTCCCCACCCCACTGGGGGTAATAGCAGCTTGCCAGCATCTGGGAGTGGCAGGCTGGGGGGCTTGCCATCCTGTGGGCTGCCTGTGCCCCTTGCTGCTGGCCTGGGCCCTGGACCTGTGCACTCTGCCTGTTTTCTCTCTTCAGACACGGCAGGAGCAGCTTGGCCACTGAGCTCCATCAGCTGAGGTCCAAGGAAAATGGGGTGCCCGCCTGTGAAATCACCCTGTCTCCGGTGTTGGTTTGCAATAAATCTGTATTTAAGCACTTCTGGGTCTGTGTGTGATATTTTCTGCCAAGACGGTTTTCACTATGTGGTCATTACCTGAATTCTAGCCATCAGGCCCATGTATACAGCAAACACCAAAATGGGAATTCCTAAATAGCTCCCAGAGCTGTTTCTTATCCAGCCTGCATCCTGGCAAGACTTCACACAGCTTTCAGAAACATAATAAGCTTTCGATCAGGAAAAAAGATTGTAGCTCTAGAGTTCACATCCATTTCCAAGCAGGATTCGAAAGACTTCAGCCAGAGGGTCCTTGGTGCCCCATTTACCTTCAGTGGCCCCAGAATGCTGGGCTCATGCTTGTGCCTGCACCCCTCCAGGCATAACAGGCTTGTGGCACGTCCTGGTGCCTCAGTTACATCGCAGGCTGTTCAGTGTGGCCTCCCCCCACCCCACCCCCATTCCAGGGGCCGAGCTCAATGGGCAGAACCTGGTGGGTATTTCTTGAATGAATGAAGAATGTAGACAGTTCAACAGTGAAATTACCAAGCAAACTCCCAGGGCAGAAATAATCTGCCAGGAAGGACAGTGCCATCTTCAATAGTTTGTCTCCAAAGTGTGCAGGAGGGAGAAGTCAGGAGTATTTTGTGTGCACATGTGTCCAGGAGGTGGCAGCTGCCTTACAGAGACCTGACCACTCAGAGCACAGTCTGGGGAACAGACCCAAACCCACCTCCAATCTGCTCTCCAGGCAACCACCTGGCAGCAATCTCAACCCAGGGTGGACAAGTTGTTTCCGTGTATAAAGAGTGGAGTGTGAGCATGGAAGCAGTCCTCGGTAAGCACTCTCTCTCTCTCTCGGACAGAGGGCAGGCGCCAGAGCCGAGCCCCTGCCCGAACAGTGGCGCACACATGGTACTGGTCCCCCGTGGCCTGGGAATCAGGTTGTCCAAGCCTGGCTGCTCCCAGGCACACCTCTCCTGGACATGAGGTTGGCACGCTGTCGCTCGGCTCGCTGATGCCCCCTGGACACGGTTAGGGATCCCAAGGCCTCTCCTTCAGTCCCTATCACAACTTCAGGGGCGAGGAAAAAGTAATAATCTGCGATTTCAGGCTCAGCTCACCCCTCAGCTTGCCCACATGAGCTTGGTTTTATCTACATCCTTGGATTTATTCTTTATAACTCAAGGTTGGGTCACTGGTCTGCTTTCAAAAGGAAAAAAGGAGCATCAGATGCCAGGTGGGGCCTTAGATCTCCCTGCCCCTGGAACCTTGAGCTGGATGCCACTCCCTGCTCTCCCAGCCCTGTTCTGCGGAATCTGGCATCTGCTGCCATTGGTGTGGGGAGGGGAGGGGCTGGAATCACACCCTCCAGCCCCCGCTGGGAGAGTCTGGCTGCTGTGACTCAGACTTGGTGGTCCTGAGAGGGGTCAACCTGGTGGCGCAGGGAGACACCACCTGTTTACAGGGCACCAGTGGGCCCGAGGTGGCCATCCTCCCGCAGAGCAGGCCCGGGCCCGTCCTTTCTGGAGGAGGCCTTTGCAAGAGAGGTGTCGACCCGAGGGTGAGTCAGGGCTTCTCCATGGAGCTCAGGCCAGACCTTCCATCACGTCTGTCCTGGTTCCTCCTGGGAGGGATCCTAGGCTTTTGGCCAGTGCTGGCTGGGGCATCAGAGACATTTTGGCTCAATCCCCGTGTACAGTGGCCACAGGGGAAGTGTCACCACTGAGGTGTGAGCTGGGCCCCACTCATGCCCCCATTCCCAGTGGGACCCCCTGCCTCTGCTCTCGCATCGCCCCAGAGATGGTCTGGCTCTGCATATAGATGCTGAAGGGGTGCAAAGCACCCCCCAGCACCATTCACCCACTGAAACTCTGACAGCCCAGACACTCCGAGAAAGGCCCCAGAGGGCACTTCAGAGGCCACAGTGGAGCGATGGTGGGGGGTGGGTGGTTGGCAGAGGTCCCTCCTGCAGGGATGGCGAGCCTGCTGCCTGAGGGACAGGGTCATTGGGAAGCTGCTCAGGTTATGACCTTGCAGGGACCAGGGTCAGGAACATCATGTTAGGGTTAGAGGGTCCCCTGATGGGCCCGAGCTGCAGAGGTGTGGCGTGGGGAGTCAGCAGCCCCCAAAGAGGGTGTGTCTGGCCTACAGAGTGCC
This sequence comes from Tragelaphus eurycerus, assembly GCA_935064755.1. Lineage (NCBI taxonomy): Eukaryota > Metazoa > Chordata > Mammalia > Artiodactyla > Bovidae > Tragelaphus > Tragelaphus eurycerus. The sequence goes on along the minus strand of CAKXYN010000002.1, from coordinate 18,765,959 downwards.
CACAGGGGGTTTGGAGTTAACAGAGGCCGGGGGCGGGTGAAGGGCGGGGCCTCTGGTGGAGAAGGTGCCAGCATTCTCAATGACCACCCATCAGGGCTGGGCTGGTGCAGAAGACCCAGGGTGGGAGACCTCAATCCAAGGTGCAAGGTGCCAGCAGAGGGCAGAGGACAGCAAAGGGAAGCAGAGGCAAGGGCAGGAAGGAGGAGAAGGGCCCTGCCGAGCCCCACACAAGCTGTGTTCTTAAACAGCCCCATCCGTTGAGCACAAAGCATCCACAGGAGCCACCCTGAGTGTGCGGGGTTTGCGCCAGCTCCTTCCAGGGGTGTCCGCACACACATCGGCGGTTCATACCAGTATCAGTACCAGCACCTGGGTAAGATGTGACCTACAGGGCCAGAAACTAGGTGGGAATCCAGATGCTTCCCAGAGTCTGAGCAGTGCTGTCCACCCACCCTGGTGGAGTACCCTGAATCCAACCATTGGGTTAGCAGTGCGTTTGGGGCCCACTGACAACATGTTGTCCCTCGCCCGCCTTCAGGAGAGGGCTGGCGTTGCTTGCTAGAGAAGGAGGCTGCGTTCTTGTGCTCCAAATTCCTTCTACCTCATTTCAGGACACTCAGGGTCCAAGAGCGAGGGAGGAAGGAAGAAGGGAGAGCAAGCAGCAGGCAGTTGGGGAGTTTGTGCCCCCTCCCAGTTTCTGGACCACGTTCCTGTCAAGAGGTTGGACACGGGGTTCCTCAGGACACCGTCAGAGGCTTCCTCCAGTGGAGAGGGTAGCAGAGTTCACCCCTCCTCATGGAAACTCTGATTCCACTGGCCTGTTCCACCTGCTACGACACCTCCCCTGGGGTTCCTGCCCAACCCGACTACCCCGGGGGCTACAGTGCAGCCATCCTGTGTCTCTTGAGTGAGTCAGTGACAGAAGACAGGAGCGGGCTCTTGTGTTCAAATCCTTGATTGGGGGAAGCAGGTGGTGTTTCTGGAACATTCTGTCGCATTCCGTTGGACTGGACACTATCAGGACATCCTGGGTACCCCCTGGGACTCTGTAGATCAGCGTCTCCCAGTGCCAGTCATAAGAACACATCCCGTATTTATGGTCAGTAACAAGCGACAAGGTCTCTGGGACCCCCAGCTCCCTGGGTTAGTGGTTCACATGAAGCCCAGAGACCCGGGGCAGGCCAGGGTGTGGGCAGGCACCCCACACGCCCCTGGGCCTGGGGCCAGAGGTGTGGCAGTGAGGGCCCAACAAGTTCAGGTCTTGAAAGCCTGTGCCAGGTGTGCAGGGTGGCACGTCCTGAAAAGGCCCCCGTTGACCCCTCCAGTGGCATCGTGACCCCAAGCTTGCCCCCCTCTCACCATCGCCTTCACACCTGGAGAGGTGGGTGCACCTGTGAGTCTACCCAACCAGTCCCTGGCCTCTGCTCGCCTCCCCGCTCTGGTCCCCTCTCCCCTCTGCTTTCATACTTCTCTCCCTTCCCCTTCCCACTCCCCACCTCCACTTTTCTCTCCCGTCTTCTCCTCTCCCACTGCTTTCATCTCCCCTCTGTTCCCATCCTTTCCCTCCTCCCTCCGCTCTCCTCCTCACCTTCCTCAGGCCTTCCTCTCCTGACCCCAAGGCAGGAAGATGACCATACCCTTTAACATGTTTATTGTGGTACCAAATGCATGATACAGAATTTAGCGTCTTACGCATGTTGAAGTGTGCAGTTCAGTGGCATTAAGTGCATTCACATGGGTCTGCAGTCATCCCCGCTGTCCATGTCCAGAACTTATCTTCCCAATGCGAAATTCCATATTGGTTAAAATTTTTAAAAATTTGTTGCAGGTATTGGAAGTGAGATTTAACAGAAGTCTCAGTTTCTGGGCTCTGTTGACAGCTTTGGGAACCCAGACAGGTGGCATCCGGGCAGCTGTGGCCGTAGCAGGTGGGCGGAGCCAGCGACTGCAACCTCCTTGGCTCCACGCTGCCCGCCGACACTCCCTCAGGCATTGGAAGTGGGGGCAGGAGAGTTCACGTCAGAGTGCTGTAATGACGGGAAAGCACGACCAGCCATTGCTTCCTATGAAGGTGGTGGGGGCCAATAAATGCAGGCAGGCTCTCCAGCTGGAAAAGGCCAGGAAAAGAACTCTCTCCCTCGAAAAGAACACAGCCCTGCCAACATTGCTTCTCGCCCCACGAGACCCATCTGGGGCTCCTGACTTCCAGTACTCTGAGAAAAAAACTATGCTTTTTTTTTTTTTAAGTTATTTATTTTTGACTGCACAGTCTTCGTTGCTGCCTGTGGGCTTTCTCTAGTTGCGGCGAGCAGGGGCTTCTCTAGTTACAGTGCACAAGCTTCCTGGGATGGCTTCTCATTTTGGAGCACAGAATCTAGGGTGCACAGGCTTCAATAGTCGTGCCTCACCGGCTCAGCTGCCCTGTGACATGTGGGATCCTAGTTCCTAGACTAGGGATTGAACCTATGTACCCTGCATTGGCAACAAATTCTTAACTACTGGACCACCAGGGAAGTCCCAAATGTGTTCTTTTAAGCTACTAAATTTGTGGTAATTTGTTAAAAAGCAGCAGTAGGAAATTAACATTCGTGAGTGATAGGCACTGTCTGTATTTTATATTTTAAGTGGTCTAATAGGTGGGTGCTGGTTTCTCATTGTGATTTAATTTGTATTTTTCCAATGGCTGACTGTGGTAAACATCTTTTCATGTGCCTTTTGTCATCCATACATCTTTTTTGGTGAAATGTTTGTCAGATGTTTTGCTTGTTTCCTAATTAGACTAATTGTTTTTAAAAGTTTAAAATTTTTAAGATATATTCTAGGTAAAAGTCCTTTGTTGGATATATGATTTGCAAATATTTTCTCCCCGTCTGTGATTAAATCTTTCTAATCTTTTAGCACAGACTTTCTCAGAGCTAAAGTTTTTAGTGTTGGCAAGGTCCAATTTATTAAAATTTTTTTATAATTCATGCTTTCAGTATCAATCTGTTTTGAGTTAAGGTCCTTGTAGACAGTGTATAGTTGGGTCATGTTTTTTAAATCTATTCTACCAATCTCTGTCTTTTAATTGGTGTATTTAGACCATATATATTTAAAGCAATTATTGGTATATTAGGCTTTTGTTTGTCATTTTAATATTTCTTTTCTGTTTTTGTTCCTTTTTTCATTCCTGTTTCTTTTTCATTGGCTTCCTTTTCATTTCTTGAACCTTTTTAATAAGTCTACTCTGATTTATTTGTAACATTTTTTTGTATATTGCCTGGTATAGATTTATTTAGTGACTGCCCTAAGTATCTCATACACATATATAACTGGTCACGGTCCAATGGTGTTGACATTTTCTCACTGAGTGAGTCTAGCCATTTTACTTTTGTTAATGTCTCTTTATTCTTCTAAGTTTTAAAATACATTTGTCTTCAGTATTTCCTCTACATTGAGAAACCACATCAGATGGTATTAGGATTTTTACTTTAGCCATGAAATGTTCTTAAAGAAATTCATGAAGTGAAGTAGTCTATTGTGTTTGTTTATTTTTTGGCCACCTCACATGGCTTGTAGGATCTTAGTTCCCTAGCCAGGGATCAAAACCAGCCCCTGGCAGTGGAAATGCAGAGTCCTAACCACTGGGTCACCAGGGATTCCCTGTTTTCTTTATATTTGTTCTCTCCATTGTTCTTTTCTTGAAAAAGGTCCTTACCTTCTTTTGTCATTATATCTGGAGAGCTTTCTTTAGCCATTCTTTAAAGTTAGGTCTGATAGCAACATATTTTCTTAGTTTTTCTTCATCTTGGAATACTTTTATTTCCCCTGCATTCCTGAAGGGTAATTTCACTGGATTTTGCAATTGACTGTTCTCTTTTTATCAGCACATGAAAAATAATATGATATTGTGCCACTCACTTCTGAGCCACCAGGGTTTCTGGTGAGAAATCTGCTGTCATTTGAATGATATTCCTATTAGAAATTTATTGTTTCTGACTATTTTGAAGATTTCTTCTTTGTTTTTAGAAGTTTAGTCATGATTTCTTGGTGTGGATCTCTTAAGGTTTTTCCTATTTGGGTTTTGCTCAACTTCTTGAATCTGTACATTTATCTCTTTTGTAAAAATTGGGATTTTTAAAAAGACACCATTTATTAAATTACTTTTTCAGCCCCATATTCTTTCTTCCTGCCTTCTAAGATAATAAGAATGATACAATATGAATGTTGGATCTTGTGTCCTTGTTCCATAGATCTGTTCATTTTATTTTTCAGTCTATTTTCTGCCTGTTGTTCAGAATGAGTAAATTCTATTGATCTTTCTTTAAGTTTACTGATTCTATCCTCTGTCATCTCCAATCTACTGGAGAGTTTATTCAGCAAAGTTTTTAATTTGATTAGTGTATTTTTCAGTTCTATAATTTATACTTTATAGAAAATATTATTTTTTTAATAAAAAATTTTTTCCCTACCCCTCACCCCACCTCTGTCAACCACCAATCTGTTCTCTGTATCCTTGAGCTTTTTTTTTTTTAAGTTCCACTTATAAGAGACATTACATGGTATTTGTCTTTCTCTCTCTGACTTATTTCACTTAGTATAATGCTCTTGAGGTCCATCCATGTTGTCAACAAATGGCAGGATTTCATTCTTTTTTATAGCTGAATAATATTCCGTCAGATGTATATATCACAATTTCTTTGTCCATTCATCTATCAGTGGACGCTTAGGTTGTTTTTATGTCTTGGCTACTGTAAATAATTCTGCAGTGAACACGAGGGAACATATATCTTTTTGAAGATTGTAAGCAATGGAGAAGGAGTTCTTAAACAGCCACCCTCAGGCAGAGCAAGAAGAAAACCTGTTAGCTAATCATCATGACTGAGGCCTAAGGGGCAGGTTTCCAATCAGATATGCATTTAGGGGCTAACTGTAATCTTTCCTAAGACCTTGGAGGGTGGATGTTGCCTTTCTACTTACCCCCCGCCTTGCTGCAGTGGCCATGTCTTCTGGTGGCAGGGAGTGGGGGGATCTTTACCTGCATTAGTGCTCTTGTTTTTATGTTTGGTGCCCGCTTTTCTGGGACTGACCCACCCAGGAAGCACCTCTTGATCACCCAGTTCCAATGACCAGGAGGGCTTTTATTCCTGGGTCCCACAGGATTGTGGCAGTTGGAGAGATGGTTCTCGTGAGGCTGCTAGTCCCAGGACACTGCACAGACTGTGAACTGAGGCACGTCCTCCAGTCTTGCTGTGAAAAAGGCTTCTTTGCTTCTCTTAGAGCATCAGCTTGAGGGGCAAACTTCAGGTGTGGCACACAGTTAGTGGCTTAAAGAGCTGCTCTCAAGGAATGTAGGCTGTTGTCACCATCTTGACACTCTCCATCTGTCTTGCTTCAGCTCACTGGAGTCACCTGGAGAAGAGTTACACTCATCTGGAGCCCTGATTTTTGTGGCTGTGGCCCAGTGGATAACTCCAGATCACCTAACTCTGATGGCCAATGGGGCTTACCCTTGCAGTTCCACAGGACTGTGTATATTTGTGTATTTTAAAAGCTGTTACCTGAGGGTCTGGCTTCTAGCCAGCATGAACCTAAGTACAGAGATCCTGTACTTTGGGACATTGACTTGTCTTGGCACATTCTCAACTACTGGGAGCTATTAAAAACGTAATAGGCTGTTTGGACAAGCACAAAATTTGAGAGACAACAAAAAGTTGGGGCAGGGTTGAATAAGATTTCTCTTCTATACAAGGTAGCTCTTTTCAAGACTAGAAGTGATTGTTTTATCTATTGAATAGAAACTTACGCATAGAGTCAAGCAAAATGAAACAACAGAGAAATAGTTTTCAAATGAAAGAAGGCAAAAACCTCAGGAAAAAAGCTATAATTAAATAGTATTTAATTATTTACCTGATAATTTACCTGACAAAGAGTTTAAAGTAATTGTCATAGAGATGATCACTGAACTGGGGAGAAGAATGAATGGACACAGTGAGAACTTCAACAAAGAGATGGAAAATATAAGAAAGTACCAAATAGAAATAACAGAGCTGAAGCATACAATAACTGAACTGAAAAAGTACATCAGAAGTGTTCAACAGCACACTATATGAAGCAGAAAAAAATAAATAAACTTGAGGACAATGCAGAGTAGCAAAAAGAAAAAAGAATGAAAAGACTGAAGGTAACTTAAGGGAATTATGGGACAACATCAAATGGAGTAACATTCACATTATACGAGTCCCACAGGTAAAGAGAGAGAGAGAAAAGGGCAGAAATCTTATTTGAAGAACTAATGACTGGAAACTTCCCTAACCTGGGGAAGGAAACAAGCATCCAGATCCAAGAAGCCCAGAGACTACCAAAAAATAGGACTCCAAAGAGATCCACAGCAAGGCACGTGATAATTAAAGTGTCAAAAGTTAAAGATACAGAGAGAATTTTAAAAGCAGCAAGAGAAAAACAGCTTAGTATATACAAGGAACAGAGAAGGCAATGGCACCCCACTCCAGTACTCTTGCTTGGAAAATCCCATGGACGGAGGAGCCTGTTAGGCTGCAAGGCATGGGGTTGCTAAGAATCAGACATGACTGAGCGACTTCCCTTTCACTTTTCACTTTCATGCATTGGAGAAGGAAATGGCAACCCACTCCAGTGTTCTTGCCTGGAGAATCCCAGGGACGGGGGAGCCTGGTGGGCTGCCGTCTATGGGGTCGCACAGAGTCGGACACGACTGAAGTGACTTAGCATAGCATATACAAGGAAACTCCTATAAGACCATCATTAGATTTTTTTCAGCGTATGCTTTGCAGGCCAGAAGGGAGTGGCATGATATATTCAAAGTGATGAAAGGGAAAAAACCTCCAACCAGGAACTTTACCCAGCAAGGTTATCATTCAGAATTGAAGGAGAAATGAAGAGTTTTGTGGACAAACAAAGCTAAAGGAGTTCATTACCACTAAACAAGAAATGTTTGATTTCAGCCTGATTTAGGCTGAAAGAAAGGCTGCTAAGTAGTAAAAGGCCACATATGAAAGTATAAATCTCATTGGTAAGCGTAAATAGATAGTAGTGGTTTAATTACTTGTAAAGCTAGTATGATGATAAAAAGACAAAAGTAGTAAAACTGAGTTTAGTAATTAGCTAAGGGATATGTTGAAAGTGAAAGTGACAGTTGCTCAGTTGTGTCTGACTCTGCGACCCCATGGACTGTAGAGTTCATGGAATTCTCCAGGCCAGAATACTGGAGTGGGTAACCTTTTCCTTCTCCAGGGGATATTCCCAACCCAGGGATCAAACCCAGGTCTCCCGCATTGCAGGCAGATTCTTTTCCAGCTGAGCCACAAGGTAAAATGTGACATCAGAAACATTAAGCCAAGGGTGACAAAGTGCAAAAATGTTGAGTTCTAGAATGGGCTCAAACATAAATTGTTAATCCACTTGAAACAGACTGTTAAGGATATAAGTTGTTGTATGTAAGCCACATAGTAACCAGATAGCAAAAACTTACAGTAAATACACAAGATAAAGAGAAAGGAATATAAGCATACTGCTTAAGAAATAAAGTCACAAAAGAAAAGGACTTTTTTTGAGTCCTCTCAAAGAGAAGAACAGAGGAACTACAAAAACAGCCAGAAAACAATGAACAAAATGACAATAAGCACGTGTCTGTCAATAAAAAGCATAAGTGGGCTAAATTCTGCAAAGACATAGAGTGGCTGAAAAAACAAATGAGCAGCAACAACAAAAACCAATACCCATCTATGGGCTTCCTACAAGAGACTCCCTTTACATGTAAGGACACACAGGCTGAAAGTGAAGAGACGTGAAAAAGATATTTCCATGAAAGTGGAAACCAAAAGAAAATTGGAATAGCTATACTTATGTCAGATAAAAGAGACATTAAAGCAAAGACTGTTAATGAGAGACAAACAAAGGTGTTATGTAATGATCAAGGAGTCAGTCCAACAAAAGGATAGAACAATTGTATATGCACTGGACATGGGAGCACCTGAATATGTAAAGTAAATATCAACAGGCCTAAAAGGAGCAATAGACAGCAACACAATAGTACTGCTACTGCTGCTGCTAAGTCGCTTCAGTCGTGTCCGACTCTGTGCGACCCCAGAGATGGCAGCCCGCTAGGCTCTGCCATCCCTGGGATTCTCCAGGCAAGAACACTGGAGTGGGTAGCCATTTCCTTCTCCAATGCATGAAAGTGAAAGGTGAAAGTGAAGTCTCTCAGTTGTGTCTGACTCTTAGCGACCCAATGGACTGCAGCCTATCAGGCTCCTTCATCCATGGGATTTTCCAAGCAAGAGTACTGGAGTGGGGTGCCATTGCCTTCTCCGCACAATAGTACTAGGGGATTTTAATACCCCACTTACTTCCACACAGAAAATCAGTAAGGGAACATTGGTTTTTAGCAACATGTTCAGCAGATGGACTTAACAGATATTTTTAGAACAATCCATCCAAAAGCAACAGAATACACATTCTTCTTAAGTGCACATGGAACATTTTCCAAGATAGCTTGTATGTTAGACTATAAAATAAGACTTAATCAATGTAAGAGGATTGAAAGCATATCAAGCACCTTTTCTAAGCACAATGGTATGAAACTAGAAATTAATTACACGAAGACTGGAAAAATCATAAATATGTGGAGATTAAACAGCATGCTACTGAACAACCAATGGATTGAAGAAGAAATTTAAAAAAATACCTTGAGACAAATGAAAATAAAAATGTCTGATCAGCATACCAAAATTAATGGGGTACAGCGAAAGCAGTTCTAAGAGGGAAGTGTTTCTTTGACTGTGTTTAATTGAACAATTAAATATTTACTAAGCACCTACTTTGTGCCAGGCACTGTGTTAGGCACCCTACGTGTGTCGTGTCCCCAAAGCATTGTAATCTGCTCAGAAATGAAACCACGATAAAGAAAATTGTCACAACCCTACAAACTAGGGGCGGGTGGAAGTGGGCAGAGTGAATGCAGGCGATTCCTGTGCCAAAAAACACACCCACCAGAAACTTGTTTTCTTTATTGGGACAAATCTCTACTAAGTGGTTGTTTTGAAACATCTCCATGTATACTGAGAGGGAAGTTGCTGTCACCACATCCCCACGCACTGGTGCCTGATGGACATTCGAATACTCTGAACACTACTCAGAAAAAGGAAGTGGCAAAGGAAGGTATTCATATTTGGATTAGAAGAGACTTTTTTTTTTTTTTCAGTTTATGTGGTTGCAACAACCCTTAAGAAAGATATAAACATCCCTGCCTTGACAGCATAAATGTTTAAGGTAGACCTAGTTTTGGATTCCTGAGTCAGAACTGTTCAGTTATCTACAAGCTCATAAGGCCAGAGAAGCAAAGGGAGATTTCTGTTCTGAGGAGGAGAGCGTGGACAGCACCTTGGGTTTGGAAGCACAACACACTGCACCTGCATTTACAGAAGCAAATGAGATGACAGCCTAGCGCTACCACTAGAGACCCCTCTCCCACACACAGGCTGGGGACTCAGGAGGAGACCCCCTCTCACACACAGGCTGGGGACTCAGGAGGAGACCCCCTCTCACACACACGCTGGGGACTCAGGAGGAGACCCCCTCTCACACACACGCTGGGGACTCAGGAGGAGACCCCCTCTCACACACAGGCTGGGGACTCAGGAGGAGACCCCCTCTCACACACAGGCTGGGGACTCAGGAGGAGACCCCCTCTCACACACAGGCTGGGGACTCAGGAGGAGACCCCCTCTCACACACACGCTGGGGACTCAGGAGGAGACCCCCCTCACACACAGGCTGGGGACTCAGGAGGAGACCCCTTCTCACACACAGGCTGGGGACTCAGGAGGAGACCCGCCTCTCTCACACACACGCTGGGGACTCAGGAGACCCCTCTCACACACACGCTGGGGACTCAGGAGGAGACCCCCTCTCACACACACGCTGGGGACTCAGGAGACCCCCTCTCACACACACGCTGGGGACTCAGGAGGAGACCCCCTCTCACACACAGGTTGGGGACTCAGGAGGAGACCCCTTCTCACACACACGCTGGGGACTCAGGAGGAGACCCCCCTCACACACAGGCTGGGGACTCAGGAGGAGACCCCCTCTCACACACACGCTGGGGACTCAGGAGGAGACCCCCTCTCACACACACGCTGGGGACTCAGGAGGAGACCCCCTCTCACACACACGCTGGGGACTCAGGAGGAGACCCCCTCTCTCACACACACGCTGGGGACTCAGGAGCAGCCCTGCCTGCTGGCACCGGCTTGGAGAGGCCCTGGTGGACGTCTTGCAGGGCACAGATCTTCCCACCCAGCACCTCCGAGAAGCTCTCCAACTCCACCTTCAGGTGGTGGTGTCGGCACTTGCTCTCCTCAATGTCTGTCTTCAGAGAACACACCTTGTCTTCCAGGTTCCTACTGTCTCTCTCTGCTGCCTGTAACTTCTCAGAGATGTGTTCACACTCTGGCGTGAGTGGAGGTGTGATTTCACTGTGTTTTCAGAGGCCTTTCAGCTTCATCTCTTTTTATTGGACTCCAGATCCTCAGCTCTTCTCTTCAACTGGATATTCTTCTCCTTCTCTCTGTTTATCTCATTGCACTGCTGTTCCAGCTCATCAGATCTTGTTCAGAGCCAGTTATTCTCACTGTGGTCTCTTCAATCGCTCTATGCTGGCTGCTGACACTTGTAGTGCTTCGATCAGCTGAGCATTACTAGGAAGGAAGTTTATAGCAATAAATATCTATCTCAAGGGGAAAAAACATCCTGAACAATCTAACTTTACATCTCAAGGAACAACAAAAAGAAGAAGAAAGCCCAAAGTTTGTAGAAGGAAGGCAATAACAAAGCTTAGAGTAGAAATAAGTGAAATAGAGGATAAAAAGACAATAGAAAAGATCAATGAAACTAAGATCTGGTTCCTTGGAAAGGTAAACAAAATTTACCAACATTTAGCTAGGCTTGCCAAGACAAACAGAGAGAATATATAAATAAGATTGGAATTTCATGAAAAATGAGGTACCACAGAAATACAAAAGATCATAAGAGACTGCTATGAACAATTATACACCAACAAATTGGACAACCTAGAAAAAATTGATAAATTCCTAACAATACAGGAACTGTGCTTAGTCGCTCAGTCATGTCCAGCTTTTTGTGACCCCGTGGGCGGTAGCCCGCCAGGCTCCTCTGTCCATGGGGATTCTCCAGGCAAGAATACTGGAGTGGATTGCCATGTCCTCCTCCAGGGGATTTTCCCAACCCAGGGATTGAACCCAGGTCTTCCGCATTGCAGGCAGATTCTTTACTGTCTGAGCCACCAGGGAAGCCCAGACCAGGACTTAGTCATGATGAAACATTAATAGATCTGAACAGACTGATTACCAGTAAGGAGATTGATCCATAATCAAAAATCTCCCAACAAACAAAAGTCCAGACCGGATGGCTTCACTGGTGAATGTTACCAAACATTCAAAGAATTGATACCAAACCTCCTAAAACTCACCCAAATACCAGAATAGGAGAGAACTCTCCCAAACTCAAGGGCTAGCAATATCCTGATACCTGAACCAGACAGGGATGCCACAAGAAAAGAAAATTACAGGCCAATATCCCTGGTGAACATAGATGCAAAAACTCTTTACAAAATATAAACAAATTGAATTCAACAATTCATTAGAAGAGTTCTATCATGTAGGGTTTGTTCCAGGGATGCAAGGATGGTTCAACATCTACAGATCTGTCACTGTAACACATGTGAAAGAACAAAATGAAGGATAAAAGCCATATGATCATCTCAGTAGATTCAGAAAAAAACACTGGACAAGATTCAACATCCATTTATGATTAAAAACTCAACAATTGTGGGTATAATTTTTACTTTGTAGAAAATACTTTTCTTTATAGAAAAGTTTTTATAAAAATACTTAACAAAACTTCTTAGAGATTTTTCCATTTCTTTGTTTCTTGAAGAAAACTTGTGATGGCTTATTGAAGCATTTTCATGATGGCTGCTCTAAAATTCTTGCCAGATAATTCTAACTGGCCAGTTAGCTTGGCATTGGTATTAGTTGATTGTCTTTTCTCATTCAAATTGTGGTTTTCCTGGTTCTTGGCATGATGAAGGATTTTTGTTGTTGTTGTTATATCCTGGATATTTTGGTTATTATGTTGAGTCTTGATCTTATTTAACTCCTCTATTTAGCAGGTAGTCACCCTTCTCAGGTTTAATGTATACTTTCAGGCTTACTTTTATAGATTGTGGCAACAGTGTTTACCACGTGTACAGATGTGAGAGTTGGACTATAAAGAAAGCTGAGTTCCAAAGCGCTGCTGCTTTTGAACTGTGTTATTGGAGAGAACACTTGAGAGTCTCTTGAACTGCAAGGAGATCAAACCAGTCAATCCTAAAGGAAATCCACCCTGAATATTCATTAGAAGGATTGATGCTGAAGGTGAAACTCCAACATTTTGGCCACCTGATGTGAAGAACTGACTCGTTGGAAAAGACCCTGATGCTGGGAAAGATTGAAGGCAGGAGGAGAAGGGGACGACAGAGGATGAGACGGTTGGATGGCATCACGGACTTGATGGACATGTGTTTGAGTAAGCTCCAGGAGTTGGTGATGGACAGGGAAGCCTGACGTGCTGCAGTCCATGGGGTCACAAAGAGTTGGACATGACTGACTGAACTGAACTGAACTGAACAGGGTTTGGTTTTCAGAGTCCTTGCATGGTGGCACAGCCTGTGAAGCCAGGCACACTTCTATTGGGCCTGCGGCTCTGCATGGCACTGGATGGAGGTAGGGAGATGCAGGGCTCCATGATGCTGTTGCCTTGACATCTGATGGAAGAGCACAGAGCACCAGCTCTACTGGGCTTCCCTCTCTCATCCTTTGGCCTGAGAGTAGCTTTTCCTGTAGTTTGTCTGTTTTGTCGATGTCTGGTGTCAATCCAGATTGCAAGCCCCTGTGCTCAACCCTGGGTATGTATGAGGGATAAAAAGAAACCCAGGGACACACAGCATGTTGTTCTCAAGTCCTGTGACCCCAGGCTGCCTGCCTTCTCCTTTCCAGCTTTCAGGGTCCTTTTATGGGTGTCTGCTGGATTACGTCCAGGCAGGAGGAGCTGGAAAAGGGAGTCCACACCATCCATCCTGTTCTGGAACTGCAAGTCCAGTTCCGGGAGGTTTTACCATCACAATATTTTTTCTCTAAAACAAGGAGCCATGATGACTCCTAGATGACAGCTTGGCAGATGGCAGCCTACACAAACAGCACTAGGGCTTTAGGCTGCCGGAAGGTTCTGATCATTGTGGGGGGCAGAGAGAAGGCAAGCAGAGAGGAGCTGGGAGCGGGAGGCAAGGAAATGGTCCAAAGCATCCTACAGCTGCCCAGCCCACTGTGACACTGGCCCCACAGATCCCCTGGCTGATGGGGCACAAAATGCAGCACGACATGGAAAGTATCACTGATCTGGGATGTGGAGACAGAGGGATGAGGAAAAGAAAAAGGGAGGTAGTGAGTGAGGAGGGGAGGAGAGGTCACTTTGGGAGCCTCAGCATCTATTTAGCATTTCCTCACGGACCGAGGGATTGACATTCCTCTCTGGGGGCTGTCACGATCCTCCCCCCTACCTCCCAGAACTCAGGGACCCCTACAAGTGAGAAGGGAAGGCAGAGCCAGGCATGGGGCCAGGACGAGCGTCTGGGAAGGCGGGGTCCCCAGGTGGTGCAGGAGGAGGCCACTTTTCTGAGCCGTTCCAGTCCCAGGGATAAAAATACCAGTTTGCAAAATCAGCTGCTAATCTTGTTGCTAGGTAGAGTTCAACCCCAGAATTGCCATTCTGTGCTAAGTTTGTCTGAACAGCTTTTTCTGGGAATTATGATTCTCAGACTCAGGCCCAGGTCTTAGAGGAGACATAGGGAGACAAGTGCTTTGCTTGTAGCCTTGTGAGGGGACAGACAGACAAACAAACAGAGTGCTTGTCACACCCGAACTGTGGTGGTGTGGTGGCTCTATGGAAGAGGTCCTCACTCTACAGATTCTGTGAAGAGGCAGCACTTGGAGCCCAGGAGTCCCACTAGGGAGGGGCTAGGGGCTGGCTGGCTGGGCTGGGAGCAGGGGCACCAGAGTGAACTCCTTTGGGCAGAGCTCCCAATGCCAGAGGGACAGGCAGACAGTGGTCTGGATGCTGTTGAGGATCCTTCTGTGGGGAGTGCTTCTGCTCTCACCCAGTCACCATGGCCTCTGCCCAGCGCCTGACCTGATGGCCAGTATGAATGGGGCGGGAGTGGTAGGGGGGCAGGAAATGCTTCCTAAAACCCTGCCTGTCCAGCTGGGGAGGAGGGACCTGGGGGACCAGAAGCCCCAGGGGACTGTGAGCCCTGGAGGGGCAGGGGAGAGCATTAGCAGCCAGGCGGAGGGGTTAAGGCTGAGGTGCTCCACACGGAAAGGCCTGGAACTGCTGACAGGGCCGCAGTGGCAGGAGGCATCTTAATGACTGTAATTAAAATGCCAAGGCAGCTCTGTAGCGGCCAGGTGGTTCCTGAATCCTGCTGAAGAGCTGCAAGTGCCTGACACCAGGGGCAGCGGGCCAGCCAGGCCCCTCGGGCCTTCAGGCCAGGAGAGGGGAGGGCTGTGCCCTCCTGGCAGTGTACCCTCTGGTCCTTCTCCTTCCCGGGTTGCAGACTTCACAGGGAGAATCAGAGGACCTTCTTCTCAAGCCTGTTTTTTGGCACCCAGAGTCCCACACTCGGCCCTGTTGGGAGGCAGAAAAGTCAAGAGAGGGCTCAGGGCCCCCAAGGCCTGCTTGAGGGACCCCAAGCTTCCTGGGAAGAGGCCCACCGGGGGCCACACAACAATGGCACCAACCAGACTGGTTCCAGACCCCCTGCTCCCAACCTAGAGCCTTGGTCATACTGAGGGGGCTGGGAGTGGCCCAGGGACCCATCTTTTGTCGTTCAGCCACAGTCCTCACCCCTTGCCTGACGCCTTCTCCTTTATAGCCCAGGCTGTCAACAGCCTTTGCTTAGGAAGGTTGCCAAGGTGGCACCTCCAAAGTCCCTGGGAGAATGCTGACAATCCTGCCCCAAGCCCCTGCCCCTCCAAGTGCAGGAAGGTAGAAGGTTTCCTGAGACTCCCATGCCCAGGAGCCACAAGAGAACTTCCATCCCCTCAATCCACAAAAGGGCCCACAAAGCAGTCTTGTGCAAAGGGCCAGTGCAAATCGGGCCTCCTGAGAGGCTGTCTATGAATTCAAGTGCTCAAGTCCCAGGTGGAACCTGGGTTGGCCCTGCAGCAGGAAGACCCCCAGACACCTTGCCAGATTCGTTCATGCCAGAGGACAGGTCGAGTCCCAGCCCCTCCCCGCACAGGGGGAGCTCGGGGCAGAGCTCGATCACGGCTTCGCTCATGGCTCCACTGGGACCACTCGTGCTCCTGCCTTTGCTCTGTGCATCCTCCACTCCCTGGAAGAGACAGATGGCACAGGAGCTGCTGTCTGCATGCTCTTTCCATCTTGGTGATTTGCCAGGATTAAAAGCCCACTGCAGTCGCATTTGGGGTTGGGACCGAAGTGGAAAAAAGTTGGTGAAAGAAGACCCTTTCCTCCTAAACTGTGACACTGCAGAGGAGAACGAATCCTGGGTCTAGGCTGCGAGTCTTATTTAGAACACAGCCCTGGCAGTCCTGGAGCCTGGCTGGCGGCCATCAGAGGCCACAGGAGGGCAGCATGCTTGCTCTCCTAGAAGCAGGAGGCGGGGCTGCCAGGCCTGTCCCCCTCCTACGGGCCACCAGCTGTTCTTTTTGTTTGTTTGTTTTAATAACAGCTTTATTGAGGTCTAATTCACATAGCATAAAATTCACCCTTTTAAAGTGTACAATTCGTGGTTGTTAATGTATTCACAGTTATGCAACCATCACCACTATCTAAATGCAGAATACTTTAATCATCCCAAAAAGAAACCTCATACCCATTAGTAGTCACTCCTTATTCCACCCACCCACCCCCATCCCCAGGCCTCATCAACTACTAATCTGTCTGTATGAACTTGCTAGTGTCATAAGATAATGTTGGACCCCTACCTCACACCATACACAAAGATTAACTCAAAATGGATAAACCACCCAAATATAAGACCTAAAAGCATAACACTCTTGCTGCTGCTGCTGCTGCTGCTAAGTCGCTTCAGTCGTGTCCGACTCTGTGCGACCCCATAGACGGAAGCTCACCAGTCTCCCCTGTCCCTGGGATTCTCCAGGCAAGAACACTGGAGTGGGTTGCCATTTCCTTCTCCAGCGCATGAAAGTGAAAAGTGAAAGTGAAGCCGCTCAGTCGTGTCCGACTCTTAGCGACCCCATGGACTGGAGCCCACCAGGCTCCTCCGTCCATGGAATTTTCCAGGCAAAAGTACTGGGGTGGGGTGCCATTGCCTTCCCTGATAATACTCTTAGAAGAAAACAAATCTTTGAACTTCAGATTTTATATTGGCTTCTTAAATATTACACCAAAAAGCACCAGCAACAAAAGAAAACTAGATAAAGTAGACCTAATTCAAATTAAAAATTGGAGGGGCATCAAAAGACATTATCAAGAAAGTGAAAATACAACATACAGAGAAGAAAATAAGTGTTTAATATCCAGAATGTAGAAAGAACTACAACTCAGTGAGAAAAAGACAAACCAACTAAAATATGGGAAAAGGATCTCAATAGACATTTCTTCAAAGTGCATAGACAAATAACCAATAAGCAGATGAAAAGATCCTCCATATCATTAGTCAATAGAGAAATGCAAAAACCACAATGAGGTACATTTCACCTGTACTAAGACAGTTATAACTTTTTTAGAAAGGTAAGTAAGTGTTGGTGAGGATGTGGAGAAGTTGGAGCCCTTGCATATTGCTGGTGGGAATGAAAAATGGTTAAGTTGCTATAGCAAACATTTTGGTAGTTCCTCAAAAAGATAAACATAGAAGTACCATATGATCTAGCAATTCCACTCCTAGATAAATGCCCAAATGAATTGAAAACAGATTCAAACAGATACTTGTGCACCCATATTGACTACCTCATTATTCACAATAGCCAAAAGGTAGAAACAACTGACCACCTGCCAATGCAGGAGACGCAAGAGACTCAGGTTCAATCCCTGGGTCTTGAAGATCCCCTGGAGAAGGGCACAGCAACCCACTCCAGTATTCCTGCCTGGAGAATCCCAAGGAGAGAAGAGCCTGGCAGGCTGCTAGCCCATAAAGTGGCAACGAGTCGGACACGACTGAAGCGACCTAGCACACACCGAAACAACTGAAATGCCCACCCAGTGGTGAATGGACAAGTAAAATGTATCAATAGTATATCCAGATAGCAAAATATAATTAATCCATAAAAATGAATGACTTTATGGTATAGTAGTTCACCTTTAGCCATAGTTTCATTTCCAAGGTTTCAGTTACCATGGTCAACTGTAATCCAAAAATATGAAATGGGAAATTTCAGAAATAGACAATTCCTAAGTCTTAAATTTCTACCATTTTGAGTAGTGTGTTGAAATCTAACACCATTCTGTCCGAGATCCCAAATCATCGACATTGTCAGCTTACGACATTCAGCCACTGACATCATCATGGCTCCATGTTCCAGGATCACCCTAAGCAGATAATCCTCCTTCTGACACATTATCAGAAGGTCAATAATAGTTTGATGCTACATCACAATGCCTACTTCATTCACACTACTTTATCTCATTTGTAAGCATTTTGTCATTTCATGTCATCGTAAGAAAAGTAAATATAGTACAATAATATATTTTGAGAAAGAGATCACATTCACATAATTCTTTTATACAGTATATTGTTATAATTTGCTCCCCCAGTGGCTCAGTGGTAAAGAATTCACCCGCCAATGCAGGAGACGTGGGTTCAATCCCTGGGTAGGGCAGATCCCCTGGAGGAGGAAATGGCAACCCACTCCAGTATTCTTGCCTGGCAGATCCTATGGACAGAGGAGTGTGGCGGGCTACAGTCCACAGAGTCACAAAGAGTTGGATACAAATGAGCACACGCAGTGTACATTGTTGTATTTATTTTATTATAATGGTTAATCTCTTATTATGCCTAATTTATAAATTAAACTTGATCACAGCTATGCCTGTATAGAAAAAACACGATATACATAGTGCTTAGTACTATCTGAAGTTTGAGGCATCTACTGGGGAGCTTCATCAAGGCTGTATATTGTCACCCTGCTTATTTAACTTGTATGCAGAATACATCATGAGAAACGCTGGGCTGGAGGAAGCACAAGCTGGAATCAAGATTGCCGGGAGAAATATCAATAACCTCAGATATGCAGATGACACCACCCTTATGGCAGAAAGTGAAGAAGCACTAAAGAGCTTCTTGATGAAAGTGAAAGAGGAGAGTGAAAAAGTTGACTTAAAGCTCAACATTCAGAAAACTAAGATCATGGCATCCAGTCCCATCACTTCATGGGAAACAGATGGGGAAACAGTGGACACAGTGGCTGACTTTATTTTTTGGGGCTCCAGAATCACTGCAGATGGTGATTGCAGCCATGAAATTAAAAGACGCTTACTCCTTGGAAGGAAAGTTATGACCAACCTAGATAGCATATTCAAAAGCAGAGACATTACTTTGCCAACAAAGGTCCGTCTAGTCAAGGCTATGGTTTTTCCAGTGGTCATGTATGGATGTGAGAGTTGGACTATAAAGAAAGCTGAGTGCGGAAGAATTGATACTTTTGAACTGTAGTGTTGGAGAAGACTCTTGAGAGTCCCTTGGACTGCAAGGAGATCCAACCAGTCCATCCTTAAGGAGATCAGTTCTAGGTGTTCATTCGTAGGACTGATGCTGAAGCTGAAACTCCAGTACTTTGGCCACCTGATTCGAAGAGCTGACTCATTGGAAAAGACCCTGATGCTGGGAGGGATTGAGGGCAGGAGGAGAAGGGGACGACAGAGGATGAGATGGCTGGATGGCATCACCGACTCGATGGACATGAGTTTGAGTGAACTCCAGGAGTTGGTGATAGACAGGGAGGCCTGGCGTGTTGCAATTCATGGGGTCGCAAAGAGTCGGACACGACTGAGCGACTGAACTGAACTGAACTGGGGAGCTTGGAGTGTTTGGATGAGGAGAGATTACTGTACAGGCTACACTATGGACAAACCTTGCAAACATTTTACTAAGGGAAATAAGTGAAGTGAAGTCGCTCAGTCATGTCCAACTCTTTGCGACCCTATGGACTGTAGCCTACCAGGCTCCTCCCTCCATGGGATTCTCCACGCAAGAGTATTGAAGTGGATTGCCATTTCCTTCTCCAGGGGATCTTCCCAACCCAGGGATCGAACCCGGGTCTCCTGCATTCCAGACAGATGCTTTTAACCTCTGAGCCACCAGAGAAGCCCAAGGGAAATAAGCCAGATGCAAAAAATGACAAATTGTGTATGATCCCATCTATCTGAAATATCTAGGATAGGTAAATTCATACAGACGGAAAGTAGATTAGAGGTTACCAGTCTCTGGATGGTGGTGGGATGGGGAGTTATTACTGAATGACCACAGAATTTCTATTTGGAGTGATGAAAAATTTGGAAAGGCACAATAGTAGTGATTATTGCACAACAATGTACTTAAATATCATTGAACTGTACACTTAAAATAGTTGAGATGGTAACTTTTATAACATATATATATTTTACTATGATAAAAAACAAGTTAAAATTTTGTGTGTGTATTTCAGTTCCAAGGGATAGACTGGTTGCCTGGATTTACCTCCTAAGTCTCCGTTTCCACATTTGTAAAATGAAGACAGACATAGTACCTATCCTATGAGGCTGCTATAAAAATCAAATGGCATAATACATGTAAGTACTTAGCATCAAGTCTGGCACACGATGAGGGCTCCTTGGAGAGGAGCAGTCATCATTATTTATTCTGTGTGTTTGTGTGTGTGAGAGAGAGACCTGTCCAGTTTGATGTCATCCCTTCCTCGAGTTTCTACTTCCAGCTATGGTGGAGGACTTGGCTAGACCACTGTGAACAATGAGAAAATCCAGATGAAACAATTGGTTTGAAGGCATCTGAGAGCTGCAGACAACCATGAATTTAGGAGCCAAGTTTCCCAAGAAAAGAGAACTGGAGAGATGTGAGCTGACATTCTGCACACCACTTACATCTTCAGATGTGAACCAATTCTTGGCTTAGAGAGGCTATTAATCTGAGCATAGGACTGCTATTGCTAAAAGGCACAGAAGCCAGCATAATTTTCTACGCATATATGGAGAAGAGGAGACATTTTAAATTATAGTGCCAACAAATTAGCCAGGACTGAAGAGACTGGAAGCTCCAAACTCAGATGTGGCCCCTAAAGCATTTGCCTGTATATTAAATGCATGGTGAGAGGCTAAGAACCGAGGGGTGGAATTTTCAGTAATCTCATGGTTATGAAGAGACAAAAATTGGAACTTAGGATCTGAGTTGGGGCCTGGGGAAGGCTATACCCCGGGAATGGGTGTGAACGAAAGACAGGAGGAGACAGAAGGACTAAAATCCTGCCTCCCGTTTCTTTGGACTAAAGTAGTCTGCCCACACACTAGCTGCCTCCCACAGGATAAGACGAATCCTCTCTGGAGATGTAGAAGAATCCAGAAACCTCAGTCAATTGTCATGGACAGTGTCCAGCATTCAGTGATAAATAATCGACATACCAAGAAACTCTTAGATGACACAGATTTTGGAGTTATCGGACAGGCTTTAAAATAACTGTTATTGATATTTTAAAGAAAATAGATGATGAGATAAAGAATTTCATTAGAGAAATATATATTACACATTCTAGAGCTGAAAACATAATAATTGATATTTAGAATAAGTCAGTGGGTTTATGATGGGACCCAAAGAGCTAATGAAAGTTGATTGAAGGGTTAGTAGAAGCCAGGACAGTAGAAAATATCAAGGCTGATGCACAAAGATGGAAAAAAAGAAAATATGGAACATGTTGAAAAGTTCTAAAATGTGTACACTGGAGTCCTAGGAAGAGAAAGAAGCGAAGAAATATTAATGGACATAATGGCAGATGATTTTAAAAATAAATGAATGCTATCAGCCCACAGATTCAAGATACTCAATGAACACACAAGCAGGATAAATACAAAGATAATCTTAAAAGGAGCCAGACTAAAAATAAGTAACTACAGTGTAACTTCAAAGGAGTGATAATCAGACATAGCAGAGTTTTCAACACAAATGAATAATCAGAAGGCAATAAAAAAAACATTTTTAAGTGCTGGCAAAAATAAACACCAACCTAGAGTACCGTAGAATTTGGTCGCAAAAATCTTCAGAAGTGAGGGTGAAATGAAGACATCTCAAGAAAAATATAAAAAATTCAAAAATGAAAATCTTCATTGGCAGAATGTGTGTGCATGCTAAGTGGCTTCAGTAGTGTTCCACTCTGTGCAACCGCATGGACTGTAGCCCACCAGGCTCCTCTGTCCATGGGATTCTCCAAGCAAGAACACTGGAGTGGGTTGCCACGACCCACTCCAGGGGATCTTCCCAATCCAGGGATCGAATCCGAGTCTCTTATGTCTCCTGCATTGGCAGGTGAGTTCTTTACCATCAGTGCGACCTGGGAAGCCCGTATTAAATGTAAAGGGATGAATTATTCCAAGATAAAGACTAAGATAGACTGGGTCAAAACAAACTGTATGTTGCTACAAGAAGCATATCTTAAATATAAGGATGCAGAGAGTCTGACAATAAAGGGATGGGAAAATATAGACCATGTGTGTCGCAGGTCCCTAAGACTACTCTCAGGCTTCGTGGTTCACTAGGACTGACAGGACTCAGAGGAGCTGTTATATTCACAATTACTTTTTTTTTTTTAAAGCAGAAGGAAATAGATTACAATCAGCAAAGGGGAAAGGTGCATGAATGAAATGTAGGGGAAACCAGGCACTAGCTTCCAGAGGTATCCCTCCCAATGTGTGTGTGTGTGTGTGTGTGTGTGTGTATGCTAAGCTGCTTCAGTTGTGTCTGACTCTTTGTAACCCTATGGACCATAGCCCTCCAGGCTCCATTGTCCATAGAATTTTCCAGGCAAGAGTACTGGAATGGGTTGCCATGCCCTCCTCCAGGAAATCTTTCTGACCCAGGGACTGAACCCACATCTCTTATGTCTCCTGCATTGGCAGGTGGATTTTTCCACTACTGGCATAACCTGGGAAGCCACCCTCCCACTGCCCCCAGGGAAGCTGCTTAATTTTCCTGATAACAAAGTCTGATAATACACATGTGTGCTGTGTGTGCTCAGTCGTGTCTGACTCTGCAACCTCATGGAGCAGAGTCCTGCCAGGCTCCTCTGTCCATGGGAATTCTCCAGGCAAGAAAACTGGAGTGGGTTGCCATGCCCTCCTCCAAGGGATCTTCCCAACCCAAGTATCGAACCCAGGCCTCCTGCATTACAGGAGGATTTTTTTACCATCTGATCCACCAGGGAAGCCTGATAACACACATGAAGCATTGCCAACTAAGGAGTTCAGCCAAGCCTTGATGTCAAGGGTTTATATTGGGAACTGGCTGCACTGTCTAATGACTAGGCTTAGTTGCTCAGTCTGCAGCCCCCAGAGATAAAGCCAATACCGTGTAGCCCAGGGCCTCAGGCTACGAAACAGATATTCACCACAAGTCACGTTAGCACAGCTGTGTGATTGTATAGGTCAGCTAGGGCTGCCATAACAAAATTCCACCGACTAGGTAGCTTAAACAACAGAAATTTCTTTTCTCACAGTCCTGGAGACTGGAACATTGAAATGTCAGTGTTGATTTCTCTGAGATCTCTCTCCATGGCTTGCAGGGCCACCTTCTCCGTGTGTCTGCCCATGACTTGTTCTCTGCATGTGTAGATCTCTCTGTGTATCCTTATCTCCTTATAACTACATTAGCAAAATTGTATTAGAGCCCACCCAAATAAACTCATTTTAGCTTATTTATCTTTAAAGACCCTCTCTCCAAATACAGTCACATTCTGAAGTACTGTGGGCTAGAGTTCCAACATCTGGATTTGTAGCTGAGACAGTTAAATTCATAACCCTTGTCAAACTGACAGAGCATGGCCCAAGATCTCAGGAATATCAAAACACGATTTTAACAAGGATATTCCAAGATAAGATAACTTTATTCCAAGATAAAGTTATTCCAAGATAAATAACTTCTGAGTTATTTTACAGAACCCAGCCAAGGATCATGACTTTCTTGGAATGTGCAGGATTTGGGCAAACCAAGTCTGGTGTGTTAATCCTTTATTCTATACCATGCAGTCACTAACCAAAAAAAAGCTAATGCAATTATACTATCATTAGATTAAAAAAACACTTAGAAAATAAAGGTAACTGGAGACAGACATAATAATTAAAAAGTGTACTTGCCAGAAATACACAAAGATTAAAAATCTTGTATAAACCTAGTAAGCTCAAAACATATAAAGTAAAAATTGACAATACTAAAAGGAGAAACTTTAAAATTGACAGAGGGAAGACTTTAACCCATCTCCCTTAATTTATGAGAACAAGAGGACAAAAATATCAGTAAGGAAAAGATCTGAATAACACAATTAACAAACTTGATATCTTTGATATATATGGAACATTACAAAAATTGATCATATGGTTGAACTATAAGTTTCAACATATACTGAGAGACTTAAGTTATTCAGATCACGTCTTAGGAGTGGTTGGTAACTTGTATTATGTTAAAAACTATCTATAAAAGCATTCTTAGTGATGAAATAATGAAAAACATTCCCCCTGAGATTGGGAATGAAACAGGATATCTATAATCACCCTACTGTTCAGCATTGTATTGAAGAGCTTCAGTCAGTCAATTCAGTTGCTCAGCTGGGTCTGACTCTTTGCAACCCCATGGACTGCAGCATGCCAGGCTTCCCTGTCCATCACCAACTCCCAGAGCTTGCTCAAACTCATGTCCATCAAGTCGGTGATGCCATCCAACCATCTCATCCTCTGTCCTCCCCTTCTCCTCCTGCCTTCAATCTTTCCCAGCATCAGGGTCTTTTCCAATGAGTCAGTTCTTCATATCAGGTGGCCAAAGTATTGAAGAGTTTATCCAGTTCTAAAGGCAAGTAGATAAAGACCCAAAGTTTGAAAATGAAGAAATAAAATGATCATTACTTAGAGATGACATTATTGTGCAAGTAAAATGTCCAAAAAATTTCAGGCAACTTACTAGAATTAATATGTGAAATTAGCAAGGTTGTTGGCTATAATGTCAATATTTTAAAATTTGTATTTATATGTACCAAAAATAATTAAAATATTTTAAGAATTATCACTTTGATAGGATTAAAAAACACCAAATACTTAGTAATAAAACTAACGAAAGACATGCAAAACATTTACATACGGAATTAAGAGCTTTATTAAAGTACGCCTAAATAAATGGAAGGACCTATACCATATTTGTGGATTGGAAGATGATACTGAAATAATTTCAACTCTCTGCAATCTGAGCTATGTATGTAATGCACATTACCCCCCCCCCAAAATATCAGCAGTTGTGTGTTTGTGTGTGTGTGAAATTGACAAGCTGACCCTAAAATCTACCTGAAATTTCAAAGGACTAAGAAAGGTAAGATGAACTGAAGGAGGAGGAACAGAGAAACAACAGACATAAGACTGTAGGACTTGTACCAGCAGCAGCATCACTCACTGCAAAGCTTCACTAAATATCCAGGGTGGCCTTAGTCAAGAATAGACAAATAGGAACTGAACTGAGTTCAGAAACAGGCCCACACATGTATGACAAAATTACTATTTGCTTATAAATTAGGGGAAGGAGAGTTTTTTCCAAAATTACTGCTGGGTAGATTGAATATACATATGGAAAAGTACTTTTGATGCTTACTTTATAGTATACACACACAAATACACACACATGTGTGCCTATGCACATACCTCTAATTCACAAGGATTGTAGAACTAATTCATGCTGCTGCTGCTAAGTCGCTTCAGTCGTGTCCGACTCTGTGTGACCCCATAGACGGAAGCTTACCAGGCTCCCCTGTCCCTGGGATTCTCCAGGCAAGAATACTGGAGTGGGTTGCCATTTCCTTCTCCAATGCATGAAAGTGAAAAGTGAAAGTGAAGTCGCTCAGTCGTGTCCGACTCTTAGCGACCCCATGGACTGGAGCCTACCAGACTCCTCCGTCCATGGGATTTTCCAGGCAAAAGCACTGGGGTGGGGTGCCACTCATAGGGATAAACAATAAAGCTGTAAGAAAAAAAAACATAGAATATCTTTATGACCTTGGGAATAAGCAATAATCTCTTAAGATGTAAAAAGCACAATGCCATTGAGGAAAAAATTGATACATTTAATCACATTGAAATTAAGAACTTATACTGGTCAAAATACACTATTAGTGATGTGCACAGACTTCCCTGCTTGTCCAGGGGATAAAAATCTGCCTGCCCATGCAGGGGACATGAGTTTGATCCCTCGTCTGGGAAGATTCCTCTTGCCCTGGGGCAGCTAATTTGTACACCACAACTACAGAGTCTGCGCCCTGGAGGCCACGAGCTGTAACTGCTGAAGCCTGTGAGCCCTAGAGCAGACGGTCCACGAGAGAAGCCACCACAGTGAGAAGCCCGTGCCTGTGTGCAGCAATGAAAACCAAACATACCCAAAAATAAATAAAGACATCAATTAATTAAAAAATAACGTTCAAGAAGGTGAAAAGGGAAGCCACACAGTGACAAAAGATACTTCCTGTACATGTGTCTAATGAAGGATCCTGATCTAGAATATACAAAGAATTTCCACAAGTCAATAAGAAAAAGACAGACAACTAATAGAAAAATGGGGGAAGATATGAACTGCGCTTCACGAAAAGAGATATCCAAAGGTTCCTAAAACATATGAGAAGGTTGTTAGGGACATGAAAGTTAGGCTCACAGTGTAATACACACCCACCTGAATGGCCCAACGTTTTACCAGTTTATCCTCCCTAGACTATGGAGCAGCCCAAACTCACAGTGTTGGTAGGAATGGTAACTTGGTAAAAACCACTGTGGGAAACCTTTGCAGATTGTAAGTTGTCCTCTCTGGGATTCCAGTCTGGTCTGTCACCCACAGCCTGAAAACAGTTATCTCATACATTTTGTCCAGTTTTATGGTTATCTGAGGAAAGGTTACTCTAGTTCCAGTTTGTCCATAATATTTAGACATGGAAGTCACAAGCAAGCTCCTTTTTTTTAATTATTTTAATTTTAATTTTTGTTTATTTATTTAGGCTCTGCTGGGTCTTTGTTGCAACATCCGGCTTCTCTAAAGTTACTGCTCATGGGCTCTCGAGCGCATGGGCTCAGTAGTTGTGGTGAGAGGGTTTAGTTGCAGTTTATGGGGTCTTGGCTTCCTGACCAGGGGTCAAATACAAGTCCCCTGCATGGAGCATGGAGTCTTAACCACTGGCCCACCAGGCAAGTCCTGAAAGCAAACTTCTTGATGGAGAAGGTGACGCTTGTCTCCACCCCCTGCCCCCACCACCTGTGACACTTCTCTGCCTGGACACTTCTCAGGCCTGGCTTCCAGAACGTCTCCTCTCTGGTTCTCTCACCCTAAGTTTGCTCTTTATTTTTAGTTTTTTGGCTACGACATATGGCTTGTGGGATCTGGGATCTTAGTTTCCCGACCAGAGACTGAACCCAGGTCTTGGCATTGAACATGCCGAGTCCTAACCACTGGACCACCAGGGAACGCCTGGCTTTCTCCCTCTGATCTCTTCCAGCACCCCTTCCTCAGACCATCCCCTTCCTGCAGGCTTCCCCTGGAGACCTACAAACGGCCCTTTACTCTCTTCCAGGTGACATTCACTATGGCTCCCACCCGCCTCCTTCACATAAGTCCCTGGTCTGGATCTTCAGTTCCCATCTTTGCTCTGGCCTGAGGGCCTATCTTCACCTGACGCTGCAGGTGGTGGTGCCAGGAGGCTTTTTCTCAACACCGAGAAGTGGAACTTACTACCTATGCCTCAAACCGGTTCCTCTCTGGTGTCTTCCTCCCACCCTGCCCCCCTCAGCAGGAGTGGTCATGCAGCATTTGCCCCTCCCCCAACTTCTCTATTGCAGTGGCACCAAGTCATAATTCCAAATTGGTATCTTCTGTGCTCGGTTGCTTCAGTCGTGGCTGACTCTTTGCGACCCCATGGACTGTAGCCCACCAGGCTCCTCTGTCCATGGGATTCTCCAGGCAAGAATACTGGAGTGGGTTGCTGTGCCCCCTGCAAGGGATCTTCCTGACCTAGGGATTGAACCTGCACCTCCTGCATTGGCAGGAAGATTCTTTACCCACTGAGTCACCTGGGAACCTTCTAGCTCCCTGCCAATGACAGTAGCTATTACTAGTATTGTTAATATTAACACCATGAAGAAGGGCAGATGTGCAGTTTCCAGGGTGTGGCCTTCAACAGTTTCTCTTGGGAGGTGAGGGGAAGGTGAGGAGGTTTCAATAGACCCTGGTTCCTAGACGAGGACAAGAGTTTGCATGGCCCCCCACAGAACCCTAGGCAGGAAGACCTGGACACCAGGCACTGTGATAGAGACCCAGTCACGTGGCAGGGAGCTGCTGAGGTGTGAAGGGAGCCTACCTGGGGACTGGCTGCCATTGGGTGGCTGCTTTAGAGCCTACCCAAGCTGCTGTTCAGCAGGCCTGCCAGCCAGTCTGCTGAGGCCCCAACTGTATGGAAAGGGCTTCTGTATTCACCTCCCTGAAGGAGAGGGACCTCCTCCCTCTGTGACTGTCCTGTATGTGCCTGTGTTAGTCGCTCAGTCATGTCTGACTCTGCAACCCTCTGGACTGTAGCTCTTCAGGCTCCTCTGTCCATGGGATTCTCCAGGCAAGAATACTGGAGTAGGTAATCATTCCCTTCTCCAGGGGATCTTCTCAATCCAGGGATGGAACCTGGTCTCCTGCATTGCAGGCAGATTCTTTACCATCTGAGCCACCAGGGAGGCCCATGAGTGTCCTGTATGAGAGCCCCCAAACTGTTGTGGCCTGCTAGCCTGGGGGTGCAGTGCATAGGGGTCAAAGACTGGGGAGAGTGGCAGGAGGGCTGTATCCATGGTGTGAAGCTTCTCCTGACCCACTAGGAAGGCCAGATGCAGGCAGGAGCTGGAGGAGGCCAAGCACCTTGGGCTGGGGTCTGGGCAAGAGCGAGGCCACTCCATTCTGTGGGCCTCAGGGTCCACCCACCACTTAGTTTCCATCCACTGCCCTCATGGCCTCTGGGTGGAGGAGAGCCCGGAAACCTGGGAGACCCTCATGGGACGACTGCAAGAGGGGGAGGCCCTGCACCCGGGCACCTCAGAGCAGGGCCCAGGGGAGTCCTGGCAGGATGAGGGAACGTGGTCCGAGAAGGAGAGTTAAAAATGCTACCTCCCTTCTGCTCCCTGAGACCCAGGCTTTGTTCTTGCAGTTAGGAAGGAGGACCTGGCTAGCTCAGAGGTAGGCATTGCATCCCTGGGGCCAAGACCTGTGATCTTACAGCTCTGTTTCCATCATTGGACTGCTTTCAGGTGGCATCGCACAGCCGGCTGGATCACCTGCCCCCAGGCCTGGGGAGGGCTTCCCTCATCACTTTCCTATCCCTAATCCACTGGGCCCCACCACTATCAGCCCCACACCTCAGAACCCTGTGTCCTTGTTAGCAAAGTGGTGACCACGTGCCAACATATGGAAGACACGGCTAGACTAGCACTCGAGTTACTCTGGCTGTTTGCTGCCTGGCCGTGGCCTGACACCTATAAGGGTGCGCATGTCTGCAGTGTCCCGTAATTACGGTGGCTGTGTGCAAACTGCATTATATTTGGCTCCCCCCACGCACGAGGCTCTTGTTTCCACGGAGCTCTCCCTCCCCATGTGTCATGTGGCCCGGTATCTCCATCCCTTCCTCCGCAGATCTGCCAGGCCAGTCCCAGAGGGGGGCGATTTGGGCTGTTTCCAGTTTTCTGGTTTATAAATAACACCGCTGTGCATGTCTTTATTACAAATCCTTCTTTCCTCTGAAACCCTGAATAACTAAGCCCCATGAGGCACTGGTGCCCAGCGAGCACATCCTTCCAAACCCTCCTTGCTTCCTGGCGCATCCTACCTGCGCTGCGTAGACCCTTGCTATGGACACTGGCCTGGCAAGCGCACAAAAGGGCACCAGGGGCGGAATGTAGCCTCTGCCAGGTTCATGGGCATAAGCAAACCAAACAAAAAGTAAAGGAGGAGCACCCAGTACTTCCAAATGTTTTATTCCTTTAAATTTGCAACGAACTCTTCTGTGCAACTGGACAGAGGAGGTCAGGTGTGACAGGCCCTGGTCATTCCCCAGTCATGGCTGTTGCTTTTGTTTGCTTATCTTTTTTTTTTTTCCCCATATTTTCATTGGCTTTTTTGTAGTACAAATATAATATGTGAAAATATTCTTGTGCAAAGTTCATCATAGTTTTTGCATTTCTTCTATGGTATTTTACTCTTTTTTTGAGTCTCCATGAGTCATTTATATTTTCCTAGAAAATTTTCCATTTCAACTATGCTTTTCCATTTATTGGTAAAATGTTGTGCATAGTGT
Organism: Tragelaphus eurycerus; assembly: GCA_935064755.1. Taxonomy (NCBI): domain Eukaryota; kingdom Metazoa; phylum Chordata; class Mammalia; order Artiodactyla; family Bovidae; genus Tragelaphus; species Tragelaphus eurycerus. Next base: position 18,736,299 of record CAKXYN010000002.1, on the reverse strand, counting down.
TCTTTGGTGATCATTATCTCTTTGTTTCATTTTTGTCTTTCTTTTCAACTTTTTGGGGACATATTTTTGCTGTGGGCCAAAGTTGGCTAAAGTTTGTCTATTTTACTATGAAATTTTTTTTCCAGTTTTTGGTATTACTGGTTGGTAGAGCTTAGCTTGGCTGTTTTTTATTTCACGGATTTCTCTTTGGTTTTATCACACTCCTCCCTTTACCTTTCTAGGGGTTGTTTTTCTTTGCCAACATCTTCAGCTGTAAATCTCAGCTTATTCTCAATCTCACTCGTTTTCTAGTAAATCAAGCTGGCTTATCTCCTAGGAACACTGCTTGGCCGCACCCGACGGCCTGTGGGCACGCTGGTTTCACTTGTGTCCGTTCATGTTTCACTTTTGTAGTTTCTGTAGTTTATAATTTAAATTTACTGCCGAGTGGATGTATTTGGCTTCCTTTAGTTATTTATTTTTTAATATTATTGCACTGTTGCCGCAGATGCCTGCTTTTGTCAAATTTTTTGAGACCCGCTCTGTTTTCTGATCCTTGGCCAAGCACTGAGACTGTTCCATGTGACTGAGAAGAACATGGATTCTCCACAAATGATGCCAACATTTTAAAGTTAGGGGTAATTTACATACATAATGATATGTCACTGGCATGTAAATTGCATTCACATAAAAATGCATGGATTTTAAGAGTATGGTTTGTGTAGAGTATATGCTTTTGACAAATGTATACCCTTGGGTGGTTGCTGGTTAGTCGCTAAGTCATGTCTAACTCTTTTGCGACCCCATGGACTGTAACCCGCCAGGCTCTTCTGTCCAGGGGATTTCCCAGGCAAGAATACTGGAGTGCGTTGCCATCTCCTCCTCCAGGTGATATTCACGAACCAGGAAGCACACTTGTGTCTCCTGCACTGGCAGGTGGATTCTTTTCCACTAGCGCCACCTGGGAAGCCTACCCTTGTGTAATCCCAAAGAAACAGAGACCATTTCTACCACCTCAGAATCTTCCCTCAGGCTGCCGGGAGCTGACCTCAGCATTCCCTGAGCCTCTGCTGTGCAGCCGCTTTTATGATTTCTATAACCAGGGGCTAGTTCTAGAATTTTGTAGAAATGGTATCTTGCAGCATGTGTTCTTTGTGTCTGGTGTCTGGCTTCTTTTATTCAACTTTAGTTCTGAGAGATCTGCTCATGTTGTCAAGTGTATCAGTAGTGATTCTTATTTACATACACCGATTTGTTTACCTGCTCTCCTGTGTATGGACATTTACGTTGCTTCCAGTTTCAGCTGCTATGAATAGAGTTGCTATAAATATTGCTGTACAAATGTCTTTTTTTTTTCGTTTGATATACATTTTTTTCTTTTGGGTAAATACCTAAGAGAGGAATTAGTGGGTCATAGGGAAGGTATTTGGTTAGCTTTATAAGAAACTGCCAAACAGCTATTGAAAGTGGCTGTCCCTAATTCTGTACATTTTCTTTTAGGGTATTTTGCATCTGTTACAAACAGTAAATCCTAACAGCTATTAGATATTAGCTCCTGTCACAAAGCAGAGACTCTCAGTTGGGATTGAGATTAGACCCCTGAGCTGGCGTGTACTCAGGCCCCTGCCTCTTTCTATAGCAGTGGGCTCTGCAGACATTGACTCTTTAGGACTGATACCCAGAGAATTGGTGGGCCATGTCACAGGCCAGGTGGCAGAGAATTCTGCTTGTCCCCAGGATGCATTTTCCCCTCTACTTCAGTGATGGATCTCTATATTTTAGCTGGGTCAAGACCTTTTCCCCAGGATCTTTTGCAGCTAAGTGAAGTCATGGATAGTTTCTGGACAATGGGCCATTAGGGAGAGGGTCATGTGACCAAAAACTGTTGAAGGCCCTCAGATCATCCTCCCTTTTGCTATCTGGCCACTAGGAACACGGATGTTATGGTAGGGTCACCATCACCACCATTATCACCACTATCATTATTACCATTACCATCATCATTTTTATCACTATCTTTAAAGCTTAACATTCAAAAATTGGGTCAAGGCATCTGGTCCCATCATTTCATAGCAAATAGATGGGGAAAAAGTGGAAACAGTGACAGATTTTATTTTCTTGGGCTCCAACATCACTGCAGACAGTGACTGCAGCCACAAAATTAAAAGACGCTTGCTCCTTGGAAGAAAAGATATGACAAACCTAGACAGAATATTAAAAAGCAGAGACATCACTTTGCCAACAAAGATCTATATAGTCAAAGCTATGATTTCTCTAGTAGTCATGTACTTATGTGAGAGCTGGACCATAAAGAAGGCTGAGGGTCAAAGAATTGATGCTTTTGAATTCTGGTGCTGAAGAAGACCTTTGAGAGTCCCTTGGACAGCAAAGAGATCAAACCAGTCAATCCTAAAGGAAATCAACTCTGAATATTCATTGGAAAGACTGATGCCAAAGTTGAAGCTCCAATACTTTGGCCACCTGATGTGCAGAGCTGACTCATTGGAAAAGACCCTGATGCTGGGAAAGATAGAGGGCAAGAGGAGAAGGGGACAAGAGAGGATGAGATGGTTGGATGGCATCACCGACTCAATGCATAAGAGTTTGAGCAGACTCCAGGAAATAGTGAAGGACAGAGAAGCCTGGTGTGCTGCAGTTCATGGGGTCGCAAAGAGTTGGACATGACTGAGTGATTCAACAACAACCATTATCACCATCACCAACTTCACCACTATCATCATCATCATCACCACTATCACCACTACCATCACCATCATTACCACTGTCTATCATCATTATCACCATCACCATCGTCACCATCCCCCACCACTACCATCCTCTCCCCACATGCCTGCCACCATGTCCTGCACAGTCTGCCATGTCAGGGCCAGATGACTGGAGATTGATGAACTAGGGTCTTTCTGCTCTGGGATACTGCAACCTGCTCTTCCAGGAAGATGGCTGGGCCTGGGAGAAGCGGCAGCAGTGGCATCCCTCCCATGACAGCAATCCCTTGAGGTAAGGGGGATAGGGAAGGCCGTGGCTTTCCTGGGAGAAGGAGCCCCATGTGCAGCACTTTTGGCTCTGCAGATGTGATGCTTGTTGCCATGGTGACCGTCCTAACAATAACCTCCTAGAACTGATCTTCCCCACACCCGCCCCAGCTGCCACCTGGGAGGGAGAGCCCTCCTTACTGACGAAAGCCAGCTAGAAACGATGAAGTGGGAGGTGGAGATGACGTGGGGGTGCGGGTGGAAGAGGGCCCTTCCTGCAGGAGGGGTAGGAGGCCAAAGCCAGATGAGAGGGCTTCTGGGGCCTGGTACTCCTGAAAGTGTCTTGGCTGGCAGCCCTTCTCCCTTCCAGCTTTTCCACTCTGCTGGAGAGGAGCCTTCTGGGTCTGGAGGTGGAGAGTGGGGTTGAGGGGTGAGGCTGTATCAGATCAGATCAGATCAGATCAGTCGCTCAGTCGTGTCCGACTCTTCGCGACCCCATGAACCGCAGCACGCCAGGCCTCCCTGTCCATCACCAGCTCCCGGAGGTCACTCAGACCCGCATCCATCGAGTCAGTGATGCCATCCAGCCATCTCATCCTCTGTCGTCCCCTTCTCCTCCTGCCCTCAATCCCTCCCAGCATCAGAGTCTTCTCCAATGAGTCAACTCTTCGCATGAGGTGGCCAAAATACTGGAGTTTCAGCTTTAGCATCATTCCTTCTAAAGAAATTCCAGGATTGATCTCCTTCAGAATGGACTGGTTGGATCTTCTTGCAGTCCAAGGGACTCTCAAGAGTCTTCTCCAACACCACAGTTCAAAAGCATCAATTCTTCGTCGCTCAGCCTTCTTCACAGTCCAGCTCTCACATCCATACATGACCACAGGAAAGACCATAGCCTTGACTAGGCGAACCTTTGTTGGCAAAGTGATGTCTCTGCTTTTGAATATGCTATCTAGGTTGGTCATAACTTTCCTTCCAAGGAGTAAGCGTCTTTTAATTTCATGGCTGCAGTCACCATCTGCAGTGATTTTGCAGCCCAGAAAAACAAAGTCTGACACTGTTTCCACTGTTTCCCCATCTATCTCCCATGCAGTGATGGGACCAGATGCCATGATCTTCGTTTTCTGAATGTTGAGCTTTAAGCCAACCTTTTCACTCTCCACTTTCACTTTCATCAAGAGGCTTTTTAGCCCCTCTTCACTTTCTGCCATAAGAGTGGTGTCATCTGCATATCTGAGGTTATTGATATTTCTCCCGGCAATCTTGATTCCAACTTCTGTTTCTTCCAGTCCAGCATTTCTCATGATGTACTCTGCATATAAGTTAAATAAACATGGTGACAATATGCAGCCTTGACGTACTCCTTTTCCTATTTGGAACCAGTCTGTTGTTCCATGACCAGTTCTAACTGTTGCTTCCTGACCTGCATACAGATTTCTCAAGAGGCAGATCAGGTGGTCTGGTATTCCCATCTCTTTCAGAATTTTCCATAGTTTATTGTGATCCACACAGTCAAAGGCTTTGGCATAGTCAATAAAGCAGAAATAGATGTTTTTCTGGAACTCTCTTGCTTTTTCCATGATCCAGCGGATGTTGGCAATTTGATCTCTGGTTCCTCTGCCTTTTCTAAAACCAGCTTGAACATCAGGAAGTTCACGGTTCACATATTGCTGAAGCCTGGCTTGGAGAATTTTGAGCATTACTTTACTAGCGTGTGAGATGAGTGCAATTGTTCGGTAGTTTGAGCACTCCTTGGCATTGCCTTTCTTTGGGATTGGGATGAAAACTGACCTTTTCCAATCTTGTGGCCACTGCTGAGTTTTCCAAATTTGCTGGCATATTGAGTGTAGCACTTTCACAGCATCATCATTCAGGACTTGGAATAGCTCCACTGGAATTCCATCACCTCCACTAGCTTTGTTCGTAGTGATGCTTTCTAAGGCCCATTTGACTTCACGTTCCAAGATGTCTGGCTCTAGGTCAGTGATCACATCATCATGATTATCTAGGTCGTGAAGCTCTTTTTTGTACAGTTCTTCTGTGTATTCTTGCCACCTCTTCTTAATATCTTCTGCTTCTGTTAGGTCCACACCATCTCTGTCCTTTATCGTGCCCATCTTTGCATGAAATGTTCCTTTGGTATCTCTGATTTTCTTGAAGAGATCCCTAGTCTTTCCCATTCTGTTGTTTTCCTCTATTTCTTTGCATTGATCACTGAAGAAGGCTTTCTTATCTCTTCTTGCTATTCTTTGGAACTCTGCATTTAGATGTTTATATCTTTCCTTTTCTCCTTTGCTTTTCGCTTCTCTTCTTTTCACAGCTATTTGTAAGGCCTCCCCAGACAACCATTTTGCTTTTTTGCATTTCTTTTCCATGGGGATGTTCTTGATCCCTGTCTCCTGTACAATGTCACGAACCTCATTCCATAGTTCATCAGGCACTCTATCTATCAGATCTAGGCCCTTAAATCTATTTCTCACTTCCACTGTATAATCATAAGGGATTTGATTTAGGTCATACCTGAATGGTCTAGTATAGGCTGTATAGGCAGGAACAATCTGGATCTCTTTGGTAGCTCACTCCTTCTCAACTGTGATGCTCTGATCACCCTGCTATCCCTGTCCCCCTCAGGGTCACTTGATGTCATGCCTTTAATGTCTCAGCCCAGAGGAGGGGCTGCCCTGTTGACTTCCAGTGCTCACAAGAGCAACATGGGAGCCTCAAATCACACCCTTTTAGTGACTCTGACTTCTCATGTAAACTTGATCTGGGCAGCCTCCCCACCCAGGGGAAAGGACCTCAAAACAGATACCCAAGTGCTGTGGTGTCCTTGCCCAGTGTGGCAGGACATTGTGCATGTGTGTGAGTGTGCTGGGTATGTATTCTGTGACTGTGTGTTTGTATATGTGTGTGTGAAAATAAAAGAGAAAAGTGTCTTAATGGGGAAATAAGGTTTGAGCCTCAGCCACTTCTTGGCTGAGTGACATTGGACAAGTTACTTCACCTCTGTCGCTCTGCTGTCCCACCTAGTAGTGTGGGAGTCATAATAGTATATGGTTCCTAGGACTGGTTGAGAATTAGATGAGATAACATGTGTAGAATGCATATATGTAAGTCGCTGTCTGCTGTCATCATGACTTTAAGGCCACTGTGTCATGGCATAGACTCACACTGGAAGGAGCGTGTGTGACCCTGGCAGCATGCAAGGTCCGCTTGTAGTCTGGAGAGAGCCTGATTTACTGAGGGGTAATTTTGTTTTGTTTGTTTGCTAATTGTATTCTATTGTGTGGGACTGCCTCCTTCTCCTTCCGCAGCTCAGAGCGTTGCAGATGGCCCAGCATGGGGAGAGGCCCCTGTGGGGCAGAACACAACCCCAAGAGCAAGCCTCTGTCAGTCCATGAGGGGCCTCCAGTCCTCCCCCGGTTGCCCCAGAACAGGTGGGCAGCTGCCCATCAGGAGGCACCTGGGGCACTCTGGTTCCAGCACTGAGGCCCGGAGGTGGTCTCATCTCTGCCCTGCCCTGCAGAGAACAAGGCCACGCCCACCATGGGGTCCTATTTGCCCCCAGTCCGGATCTCGCCTTGTCCCCTAAGTGTTCCTCGACCTCCAGCCCTCTTTTGGGTACAAATTGGGTCTGCAAAACCAGCCGAGACTGGGACTGGTCACCACCTGGTGTGCTCACCTGCCTGACAGCTGTGTGCCAAAGGCATTCTGGTCGAGGAGGCCCTGGGTCCACCCCTGCCCCCTAATCCCTGCATTAGATCTTCTATCCAGGAGACATTTATTGTAGGTTCTGGAGCCAGCCTTGGATTGGCCACAAAGCTGAGAGAGATGAGCAGGACAGGCCCAGACCCTACTCCTGGGGAGCCCGTGGTGCAGTAAGTGCTCCTAGCAGGGCAGCAGGACGACCCAAATCCAGGGCTGGCGGCTGGAAGTTTCATTTCCTCTGGGCCTGCCCAAGACTCACTCTGACCCTCTCCTCTCTGAGGAGTGTGGGGGTGTGGAGCCCAGTAGATTGTCTTTGCTGAATTTGGAGTCCTGGTTCTAGATGGCCGCCTAGGTGTGGCCCTGGGAGAGGTTCTTCTGTGGGAAACGGGGTCAGCCCAACCTCTCCTGCCCCTCCTCCTGCTCACTTGTCCTCCTCTCCAGGGCCACTCTTAAGATGGACCGTCTTCTTCCAGGCCAGAGCTGGGAGCAGGCAGGTGGACTATGCCTGGGAGAGGAAGAGTATATACCTCTACCTGGGCAAGGGGACTGTGAGCTCTCAGGACCCCACGATGCTGATGGACCAGACATTGTTCCCCGATTCAGGGACCTCTTTCTGAATAGGAAATGTCTGTTTCTGGGACCTCTGCTGGCGAGCCCCCAGTGCCAAGTGCTAGGAAGAGGGAGGGGCTAAGACTGCGGGGGAGCAGGCAGCCTCTACCTTTTCATCTAGTACTCCCTGTGTCCCCAGTGTGCACACCTGGTCTGGGAGGCTCCTGGGTGGCTCTGCCAGGGAGGCTGGACGGTGTGGTGTGTGGAGTGGTGGAGACCCGGGCCGGGCAGGAGGGGTCCTGTGCATGTCCTCGTGGGGGTGTTAGGAGTCTGTGGAGGGAGGGCTCTCCCCCTTCCCATGTGCACCTGCGTCCCCTCTTGAGGTCCAGGTCTAAGCAGGCCTTCGGAGGAGAAAGGGGGCTGGGTTCATTGCGTGCAGTCCCCTGTGCAAGGGAGTCGCCAGGAGGCAGTGGAGAAGTCAGCTCAGGGAGCCAGCGGTTGCCCGTGTGCGTGGCCCCAGGCGCCTGGGCGCGGGTGCGAGTGCCAGCGCAGCAAGTGCAGGGAGAGGGCGCGGGTGCAAATGCCGGGAGCAGGAGCGAGTGCGAGAGCCTGTGAAGGGCGCGAGTGCGGGTGTAGGTGCAGGCGCAGGGCTCAAGTGCGTGTGCGGGTGCAGGGCGCGGATGCGGGTGCGGGGCGCGTGCAAGGGGCGGCGGGCGGGGCGGGCGCGGCGGCGGCGGCGGCGGTGACAGCGGCGCCCGCGCTCCCCGCGCGTAGGTGTGCGGCGCGCTCCTGGCGGGGACGGAGCGCGCAGATCTCGCGTGCGCTCGCCGCCCGGCGCAGCCCAGCCCGGCCCCCGCTCGGCGCCGCGAGCCGAGGTGTCGCCCGCGCCCGCGCCCGTGTCGCCGCCGTGCCCGCGAGCGGGAGCCGGAGTCGCCGCCGCCCGAGCGCAGCAGAGCGCACGCCGAGCCCGTCCGTCGCCGCCATGGCCACCACGGTGACTTGCACCCGCTTCACCGACGAGTACCAGCTCTACGAGGATATTGGCAAGTAAGAGCTGCGGCGCGTGCGGGCCGAGCCGGGGACCCCGAAGGGCGCTGAGCTCCGAGGGCGGTGATCCTGGAGACCCAGACCCTCTGCGCCGCCGGCTCCGGGCGCACTGCGGCCCCGCGCGCCCCCGGCTGCTCCCGGCTCGGGGCCCGGAGCGCACAGCCCCGCGCGGCTTCGACCCCGGAGCCCCGGGGCCTGGCCGCCGGACAGCGGCGCGTGCGACCCTACCGGGCCCTGTCCGGCACGATCGCCGGACCGGAGGCCCCGGCTCGAGGCGCGGGGCTCGGCGCAGTGGGGGCGGCAGCAGGTGTCCCCGGAGCGCCCGGCAGACGTGACGCATTTGGCGGCGGGAGGTCAGAGAGGAGCCGCGCGCGGTTTCGGCCGCGGGGCCTAGAGAGCGGGGGGAGGGGGCGGCCCTGGCCCGGAGTGTTGTCCCCGGCGCGGGCCACGTTGTCCCCACCCCCACCGGGCGGCCGGGCGCGGGGGCGGCGGGACCTGCTCTGCGCCTGCTTCTCCGCGTGGCTTCATCTACGCGGGGGGGGTGCCCGTTGCGCTCCGCGCCGCGTGGGAACAGCCTCTGCTGTGGGTCCTCAGGAGATTTGGGATTCTGAAGGCTTTTCCCCCAGATCCTCCTGGAGAGAGGAGTCTGGAGAGCTGGGGGCTGAGGTCAGGGAGCTGGGATCAGGTCACGGGGGTGAAGATGAGGAGCTTGATGGCCTTCAGGGTCGTGGGGGTGGGAGGGGGCGCAGTTCCGCAGAGTTATTTGCCGGGAGGCAACAGGACGGACTTTGAAGGCTCTTTTCAGGTCGGGCCTCGTGGAGGGAACAGGTGGCTCCTGGGCTCTGCTCACAGATGTGAGCCGTGTAGGGCCCTAGTCGGGGCTCTGCCGCCGGGCTCTACCCCGAATCCGATCGGGGGCTCCTCTCTGGCCTGGGAGTCTCCACTCTGTGAATCAAGGTGGCTTCACCTGGCATCTCCTGGTCTGGCTCCAGAACTCCTGAAATCCCTCGGTTCCAGCCTGGCGGCGGCCAGACCCCCACTCTCCTCCATCCTCCCCCATCCCTCCAGCATGGTGGGGGCGCTGGCGAGGTTTCCTCTTACACCTCCAGCGGCAGATCCATTTTTCCCTCTTTATTAAGAAACGGCTGTGGTGATACCTTGTGTTGGAGAGGGATGCTGATCATTGATAATTGTGGGTGAGAGCTGGGAGGAGTGTGGGGGCGTGTGAATTCCCCAGCTCTCCCTGCACGTGGGGGAGAATGGCAGTCAGGCCTGGGGGGCTGAGGAGTGAAGGAGTGGAATGGAGGAAGCCCATGATGGGGTCAGGGGAGGCTGGGCCCTGGGAACTCAGAAATTCCTCGGCCCTCAGGTGGGGGCTGGTTGAGTCCCCGTTCCCAGGGCAGGTGGACCTGGAGAGCAGAGCAGAGAAACAGGGGAGGGGTCCAGCACCCAGATCGTGTATACATCTGAGGCCCTGAGGAAGCTTCCAGGGCTTGTCTGGGACCAAGCCTGTGAGGATAGGGCTGGTGGTTCTCAGATGGGGACAAAGCAGGCGGCGGCAGTGGGAGGAAGGTCACCTCATTCTAGAGGACCTTCTTGTTGGGCCTCTGTGCCCAGACCCTCACACCAGGCACCCCGCATCCCCTTTGCAGAAGTGCCTCTTCCCATTCACCCCATCTCCTCTGCCTGAAGCTGGCTCCACGGACTGCTCCTTCACTTTTCTGTGAACCTCTTTGGGTCAGCGGCCCGGCAGGGTGGTCGTCCCAACCCCAGGGCTCTCACTGTCCTGGCTGCTGCCATCCACACCCACACTGGGGGATGGAGGTCCTTGGGATTGCCCTCAGGGAGAGTGTCGGGGGTGGTAGACCCTGCAATGGAAGCCAGACTCCTCTCCTGTCAGCAGGAGTGTGAGCCATTGTGGAAAGGGAGCGGGGACCTGAGGCTTGAGTAGATGAGGAAGCGTGGCTGTTGAGGGGGACCAGGGGCCTGGGAGAGGAGGGAAAGGTACCCCATCCCATGGGCTGGCCCAGCACCCCTTGGCAGAGCCTCCAGGCATCAGGCCCACTGAGGGATGCCCAGGGGCCTCTCATAGCCCCGCTGGGTGGGGAGGAGGCCAGGCCAGTGCAGGGGGAGCTGCAGTGGGGCAGGTGTCAGGAGGGAGGGTCCGGCACTAGGGCCACCGCCTCGGCCCAGGGCTGGGGTCCTCAGTGGCCATGTCAGCGGTTGTTGACAATGCCTGGCCTGCCCGAGGCTCAGTTGGTATTGCTTCCTGGTCCAGGTGGATGAGTCCAAGTTTATTTAAAGCTGCAGCCCCTGGCACCAGTCAGGCGACACTGAGCTCCCTGCCCGGGAAGGGCCGGGCCACAGGCCCACAGCTGCTCGTGTGACATGGCCACTGGATGGTCCCTTTCCTGCCCCGTCCCTTCTCTACCTCGTTGTCCCCACCGCCGCCCGCCACTGTCTCTGCGTGGGATCAGCCCTTGGGGGCCTGGGTTTTGGGTTCAAGGGCCAGCAAAAGCTGTTTTCTGGGGTTCTGCCCTTCCTTGCCTGGCCAGGGCATGGCTCCCCAACACCAGCATACAGGTAAAGAGCCTTAACTTTGGCTTTAAGTTACAGACAGGTATAGATCAGGGCTACGGAACACTCAGCCCAACACTGAACTGGCCAGCAACATGGCTTAAAAATGTTTCATATTGGATAGATTTTTTTAAATGGAAAGAACTTCCAGGAGTAATAAAATAAACACTTTTATCTCTTCTACCTGGACTTGGAAACTGGTTCTTCTTTTGTCATTTTGGCTTTCAGTTCAGTCGCTCAGTCGTGTCCGACTCTTTGTGACCCCATGGACTGCAGCACACCAGGCCTCCCTGTCCTTTAGAGCTCTTTAAAAAAAAAAAAAATCAAATAAAGCCTTACCAAGAAATGTTAAGTAACCATTCTCCGCCAACAACTGTGATGTGTTCAGATTTATCCTTTTAGACTCTTGGTTCATTTGCACACAGATAGAGTCACAACTAACATACAGGATTGTTTGGGGGTGCTTTCTTTTTAACTTTATATGAAAATCTGGAAACTTGCGCTTTCCCTCAGCTTAGTCTTCTGGGCATCTGTGTGTGGGGATGCTGTCTGGCCTTTCGCTGCTGCTCTGTGTAGTGACCGTAGTACCTGTAGTACCTCGTGTTCCTCTCCTCGTGGCAATCTCCGTGTTGCCGGTGTTTCTTCCAGTCCCACCGTGGGTTTGCTGGTGCCCAGGGGCGAGGGTTTCCTCAGAGTTTGTCTCTGGTGGTGGGGGTGCCAGTGGGGGTCTGGACATTCTCCATGTCTCCCCTGGGCCCACTCCCTCACAGCACCTTTCCTGGGATTGGTGCTGACCTCATCTGGCTGTTTGTTGGGTAGGAATTTTGTGCATTTTGTGTTCAGACTCCCAGAGTTTAGACTCTGGGGAGTCATCCCCTTTAAAATCTGAGTGATCCCCCTCTCCAGGAGAAAGCAACTCCCATATGGCTTTAGATGTAATTCAGAGGTTCATGGACCCCTCCCCTTGAGAGAAGGTGAGCCCCATTGTAACAACCTCTAAGTGGTACATCACTTTGAACGCCTGATTTTATTTGATTTGAGTTGCTCGGGAACCCCCCCCCCACCCCGCCATACTCCCCCTCCCCATTTTATAGACACAGAACTGCAGCTCAGAGAGAGTGGACAATATGCCCCCGTCAGCCAGGAAGGCCCCCACTCCCAGTCCAGGGCACCCCTGTCCTTCCCAGCTTCCCCCGAACCTCAGGCAGGCCCTGAGCTGACCTTGGTGTGTCCTTGACTCTATCCAGTGTGCCCCAGTTGAGGGAGAGCAGGTCTTGTCCTGGGGTGTGACCCCTCAGTGGGAGGGTCATCACCATCCATCTTCTGTGCTTTCTTGACGTCCTCTCCACTAGCCACCAACCTGCTTGGTGGTTAATAGATAAACTCAGGAAGTTCAGAGCAAATCGATGGTGAGCCTCCTGAGTGCCGAAGCCTGGTTGCCAGGGAAGAGAGGACTCGGGTGGAGGAGGAATCACTGTGTTTGCTTTCTCCTGCCCTCAAGCACATCGGGTACTTCCTGCCCCAGGACCTTTGCCAGTGCTGTTGCCCCCTCCTCTGATGGCCCCACAGCTCATCCCCTGGCCGCTCCCTTGGAGAGGTTCTCATGCCCGCTTCCTGCTCCTCCCCCACCTAGCCTCTCCCTGCTTCTGTCTTCCCCTGTCCCTGGGCACCATCTGACACAAGGGCGGGTGGGTGTCTGGCCCTGCCCACAGTGGAGTTTCCTGCACGCGTGAGGAGGGGGTGAGTGACCCTGCCAGTGGCTTCTGCCTGCTGGGTGGCCCCCGGGGTCGGAGTCCAGATGCCTAATGTAGGGTATTTAGAGAAGGAGTCGCACATGTTGAGGCTGCTGTGAGATGCACATGAAGGTGAGGCTAGTTTAGTTACTATTGAACGGTATTTTTATACCATAACCTACTTTGCTGAGAGCTAAGAATATATCTTGTGCTTGCTACCTGCACTCTTTCTCTCCTGGTAACAGTCGCTAGCAATTAAATGGTGCTTATTGCATTAAGGTGCTTTATCTGTGAAATAGGTACCGTGATCACTCCCAGTTTGGAGAAGAGGTGCCTGAGACTCAGAGACACTCCACACGGGGCTAGGGTTTGAGTCCAGGCTGTTGACTAGAATCTACTTTCTGCTTCTCTCAGAAGCTCATGACCCTACTCCATTCTGTGTTTTTAAAAGGCAATTATTCCACTCTCTGACTCATGGCCTGCTTGTCCACTCATGGTCCACTCTGATCCTGGGCTCCTCAGGGTCTCACTTGTCCTTAACAGGCTGCTCGCTGAGCCCTCTTTGTGCTTTTCCAGCACAAGGCATTGCCCTATGGCTCCTTTTTATAAAGACATCATTTCCTATGGTTGTCCCTCTGTGACAACCAATACTCTACCCCCATTTGGGGCCAGCAAGGCTTATTTGATTTTAATGATTAAATAGACAACAGGGATAATATCTTAAAAGAAAAATCAATACATAACTATGTGCAGTAAATGTGACTCCTTCACACTCAAGTTTATTCATTCCACAGAGGAACCTGGACTGCCCGTTTTACTGTTAGTATAAGGATATGTGTGGTATATATATGTACACATTTGTATACATGCATATACGTTACACACACACATATATATGGTTTAAAAACACAATGGAATCACCATATATGTGATTCTGCAGTTTGTTTGCTTCTAACACTTTTTCATGATGATCTGTCATGTCAGAGAGACTTTTCTTACAGCTATGTGCCTGCCAGTTCTCTTAGAATCAAAGAGATGGATGTATATGTGGTGGCCTTATTTTAAAACCCCAAATGGAGACCCGTTCTCTGACAAGCAAGACAGAGGGAAGAGAGGATGCTGTGTTTGAAACAGGGGCTCCCAGGGTTATCAGGAGGGCATGATCGTGGTGGATGAAGGAGCACTTTTTGGTGGGGTCCTGGGTTGGGGCACAGGGGTCTTGATCAAAAAGAAGCCAAGAACGTATTCCTCTTCTTTTTTTTTTTTTTATTTGAAGGATCCCCTAAGAGCCTAGGCAAGAGAGATGCAATGTTGGATTTTCTTTCTTCTACCTAAAGTGAAATTCTGTCAGAGATGATTCCCTTAGAGAGTCCATATTGAGTTGCCTGGAATTTATCAAGTGCTTTAATAAGAAAGACCAAGTGGAGGCAACATGAACAGCGTCTGCTCCCTGGAAACATCTTGTCCCTCCCACTGCTCTCTGAGGCCACCTGGTCCAAGGCAAGAGATGAGGCCTTTCTGGAGATCTCAAATATATTTTCAAAATTTTTAATTCCTTCTCTCTCCCTGCCTCAAAATGGAATCCGATTTAGTTATTTTTAAAGCATCTTTCACAGCTGCAAGTCACTTTGTTAGTGTAGAAATGTAAAAATGCATTATGTATCAACTTGGTTTTCCAAAAATTACCATATTGGCATGTTACAGAGAAATGTATATTTTATTCATATAAAGATCTGAATCTATTTAAAATGAAAACATCCTTATTGACAGCTAGTGGTGTTCCTAGGTTCTTAACTTTTGGGTGGCCTTTGTCTCCTAGGTTAGAGGGTCACTAGGTCATTCAGTGGCCAAAACTCCTGGTGGACTGTTTTTTTTTTTTTTGCATTGACATAATGATCCTAAAATAACTAAAGTTATGCTTCTTTGTTAAGCCAGATACAAGCTTTTGTTGAATTCAGGAACAGATTGGCAATAGCTGGGCATAGATTTAAGAACATTTTTTGGAGGATACATAAACCATGCTGTTCTACAGGCCTAATTTGAGAACCACCTCCTTTCCCTGCTTTATGAGCAGCCAGTGAGCCCTGAGGGGAGGAGATGCTGTGACCATTCCCACGAAACAGGAAAGGTGTCCTGTTTTTGGAAGTAACACCCTCCATGGTGTTGGGCATATCCAGATTGGTGCCTGTTTCTAGTGGAGAGCCAAGGGCAGTTCCTGCCTCCCTGTCACTCAGCCCACGCTGGATTCCAGGGCTTAGAACCATGCCCAGTGCATAGTGGTGCCCAACAAAGTGGCTTTATGTCTCCCACTAAAAGATGGGGGCCCTTCAGGTGGTTGGGGGCAGGAGGTGCTGGAGGTCTTGGGGGTCTCAGATGCCTGGCCTGAGTGGTCACCTGTCTTGTCACCTGGTGAAGGGTGGCATGACTTGGGTGCTGGCCACAGAGCTGGATGCCAAGGGGTTGAAGCATTTTGGCTATTTCTTAGTGAAGTTCTTCATGTGGCTTTTGTTCTTGTACATTGAGGTGCAGCCTGATTTTCAAAGCCCTTGGTTCGATCTGAGACATCTGTTAGGGGCTTTCCGGGTGAAGAGTCCTGATCTAGTTGGGAGCAGTACCTGCTGAAGAAGGCGATCAGAGTGGTGCATCCTAGCCCCTGGCTGCACCTGTACACCCCACCCCAGACCTGCTGAATCAGACCCAAGGAGAGTGGTTGCCCGTCAGTGGTCATCAGTGGGCAGCACAGACTCAGACCCTGCAAGGGGCCTCTGTGCCCATGGCCAGGTGCCTGCACCCGCTCCCTCCCTGGGCTCGGTAAGAGCCTTACTTGACCACGCATTTGGAATTTGCCTTCCTTTTTTCAGACACTCGATATTACCCCTTGACCCTATCCAAGTCATCTGGAGCAGAGCTTTCTAGAAGAAACAAAACTTGAGCCACAAATGTCAGGCATATGTGTAATTCAAAATTTTCTGGTACTTGAAAAAACCTAAAAAGAAACAGGTGAAAAGAACTTTAGTAGTGTATGTATTTAACTCAGTTTATCTAAAATATTGTCTCAACGTATAGCCAATTCAAACATTATTATTAAGCTATCTCAAATTTAAAGACATATTGTTTTTGAAATCTGTTGTGTCTTTTTACACTTAACAGCACATCTCAGCGTGGACCTGCCATATTTCAGGCTGTTAGGGCTACACACCAGCAGTGGTTACTCTATTGGACCGCACATGTTTAGAGCTTTAAGATCGTTCCTGTTATTATTATTGTTACTATTTGCAACTTTTCTGGTTTATTTTGCTTTACTTAAGATTCCTTCATGCATCCAGCAAATCTGCCTGCACACGTATCATTTGCCAGGCATTTTCTGCGTGCTTAGGAAACAGTGAAGAAAGTTGAGGGTGCCTGCCATCATAGAGCTTATACTGGTGGGAGAAACGGTGGTAAACCCTAAACAAATTATATGATGGGGTAGAAGGTGATTTATATTTCCGATTTTGGATTAAGGAAACTCAAGATACCAATTAGCAGGAAGGTTGTAGTTATAAAAACAGCGGTCAGGCCAAGAAAAGGAGAGAAACCTCAAATTGCCAAAATCGGGAGTGAAAGAGTGGACATTACAACTAATCTTATAGAAATAAAAGGCTGATAAGGGAGTTTTGTGCATGACTGTGTACCAAGTGAAAGGTAGCCTAGATGAAATGGACAAATTGTCAGAAAGGCAAACAACTGAAACTGACTCCAGAAGAAATGGAAACTCTAAGTAGACTTGTAACAATTAAACAGAATAATTAATAAATTTTTAATGTCCCCCCAAAAAAGTCCCTTCAGTCCAGATAACTTCACTGGTAAATTCTATCAAAAGGTTAAATAAGAATTAATACCAGTCCTTCACAAACTTCTCCAAAAAATAGAAGAGGAAAGAATTCTTCCTAACTTACTCTGTGAAGCCAGTAACTACCCTGATACTAAGGCCAGAGAAAGACATCTTAAGAAGACTACAGACCAATATTCCTTTTGGATACAGATGCAACATCCTCAGCAAAACACTGGTGAAACAAATCTAGCAGCATAAAAAAGGGGTCATTATGAGCAAGCAAAATTTATTCTAGGAATAAAAAGTTGATTCAAAATACAAAATTCAATCAATGTGATATGTCAGATTAACAGATTAAAGAAAGTGTATGATCATTTCAATAGATGCAGACACAACGCATTTAACAAAATCTAATACCTTTTCAAAGGGTCGCAAAGAGTCGGACACGACTGAGCGACTGATCTGATCTGATCTGATCTGAATACCTTTTCCTGCTAGAAACACTCAACAAACTAGGGTTAGAAATGAATTTCTTCAACTTGATAAAAGGCCTCTATGAAAACGCCACAGCTAACATGTTTAATGGCAAAAAACTGAATGCTTTCTCCCTAAGACCAGAAACAATCAAGAAAGAGTGTTTTATTCAACATTGTACAGGAGGTTCTGGCCAGGACACTTAGGCAAGAAAAAGAAATAAAAGGTATCCAGATAGGAGAGGAGTAGGTAAAACTACCTCTTTTTATAGATATCATGATCTTGTATAGATAAAATCCCAAGGAATCCCTAAAAAGCTATTAGAACTAAAAAATGAATTTAGCAAAATCGCAAGATACAAGATCAAGATACAAAAATCCAATATGTTTCATTACACTCACAATGTTCAACCCCAAAATAAAATTAGGAAAGAATATTCATATTTTAAAAGAATAAAATACATAATAAGAAAAATTTTAAAAGGTAATACAAGAGATGAACATTGAAAACTACAAACTACTGTTGAAGAATATTCAAGATCTAGATAAATGGAAAGACGTTTTATGTTCATGGAACTGAAGACTTAATATTGTTAAAATGGCAGTATATGCCAAATTGATCTATAAATTCAATGTAGTACCTATTACAATTCCAGCTACTTTAAAAAAAAGAATAAAAAATTAAAAATTAAATTTGTAGGGAAATGTAAGGGGTCCAAAAGAGCCAGCACAATTTTGAAAAAGAACAAAGTTGGAGGATTTCTACTTCCTGACTTCAAAACTAACTATACTGTTACACCAGTCAAGTCAGAGCAGATATTGTCTGGCATAAATGTGGGGATAGTGTGACTAAAGGATAAACACATAGATCAGTGGAATAGGATTGAGAGTCTAGAATAAACTCATATATCTATGGTCTCTTGATTTTTTTGACAAGGATGGCAGGACAATTCAATGGAAAAAGAATAGTGGTTCCTTTAACCAGTGGACAAGTGGGCATCCATGTGCAAAAGGATGAAGTTGGAACCCTATCTAATGCCAGATACAAAAGTAGATAGGACTTCCTTGGTGGTCCATTGGTAAAGAATCCATCTGCCAATGCAGGGGATATGAGTTTGATCACTAGTCTGGGAAGATTCCACATGCCATGGGGCAACTAAATCTGTGTGCCGCAACTACTGAGCTCTGGAACCCACAAGCTGCAACTCCTATGAGCCCATCACCGCAACTACTGAAGCCCCGGCAACCTAGAGCCTGTGCTCTGCAACAAGAGAAGCCACCACAACGAGGAGCCCCTGCTCTGTAACTAGAGAGTAGCCCCCACTGTCCGCAATTAGAGAAAAAGCCCTTACAGCAACAAAGACCAAGCACAGCCAAAAATAAATAAATATTAATACACAAACTTTTAAAAAGAAATAAAAACAAAAAAGATATATTAGTGGTCAGTAAGCACACATATGCAGAGTACATCATGAGAAATGCTGGACTGGAGGAAACACAAGCTGGAATCAAGATTGCCGGGAGAAATATCAATAACCTCAGATATGCAGATGATACCACCCTTATGGCAGAAAGTGAAGAGGAACTAAAAAGCCTCTTGATGAAAGTGAAAGTGGAGAGTGAAAAGGTTGGCTTAAAGCTTAACATTCAGAAAACGAAGATCATGGCATCTGGTCCCATCACTACATGGGAAATAGATGGAGAAACAGTGGAAACAGTGTCAGACTTTATTTTTCTGGGCTCCAATATCACTGCAGATGGTGACTGCAGCCATGAAATTAAAAGACGCTTACTCCTTGGAAGGAAAGTTATGACCAACCTAGATAGCATATTCAAAAGCAGAGACATCACTTTGCCAACAAAGGTTCGCCTAGTCAAGGCTATGGTCTTTCCTGTGGTCATGTATGGATGTGAGAGCTGGACTGTGAAGAAGGCTGAGCGCCAAAGAATTGATGCTTTTGAACTGTGGTGTTGGAGAAGACCCTTGAGAGTCCCTTGGACTGCAAGGAGATCCAGTTGGTCCATTCTGAAGGAGATCAGCCCTGGGATTTCTTTGGAAGGAATGATGCTAAAGCTGAAACTCCAGTATTTTGGCCACCTCATGCGAAGAGTTGACTCATTGGAGAAGACTCTGATGCTGGGAGGGATTGAGGGCAGGAGGAGAAGGGGACGACAGAGGATGAGATGGCTGGATGGCATCACTGGCTCGATGAATGTGAGTCTGAGTGACCTCCGAGAGCTGGTGATGGATAGGGAGGCCTGGCGTGCTGCAGTTCATGGGGTCGCAAAGAGTCGGACATGACTGAGCGACTGATCTGATCTGATCTGATCTGATCTGAAGCACACAAAAAGATGCTCAACATACTTATCTCAAAATGGCCTAATTGTAGGAGCTAAAACCAAAAAATTCTTGGAAGAAAACTTAGGAGTCAATCTTTGTGACCTTCAATTTGGCAATGGTTTTTTTTTTTTTGGTACAACACCATAAAGCACAAACAACAAAAGAAAAATAAATTGGACTTAATTAACATTAAAAAAACTTTTGTGGTTTAAAGGACACCACCAAGAAAGTGGTAGGACAACCCATGGAAAGGGAGAAAATATTTGCAAATCATATATCTGATAAGGAACTTGTATTTAAAATATTTTAAAAGCTGACTACCTAACAGTAAAAAGACAAGTGACCTAATTAAAAAATGGACCAAGGACCAGAAAAGATATTTCTCCAGAGAAGATATACCAGTAGACAATAAACATACAAAAGGATGCGCAACATCATTAGTCTTTCGGGAAATGCAAATGAAAATCACATTGAGATCCCACCTCATTTCCACTAGAATTAGAATAAAAAAGACGGTGTCAAGTGTTGGTGAGGATATGGAGCTGGAACCTTCCTGTGTTACTGGTGGGGATGTAAAGTGGTGCAGCTGCGATGGAAAACAATCTGACCGTGTCTCAGATTGTTCCCTTCCTAGGTATGTACTCAAGAGATATGAAAACATGTTCCCAAAGACATGCAGATAGGCAGTAGACACATGAAAAGATGCTCCACATTGTTAACTATTAGAGAAATGCAAACCAAAGCTAAAGGGACTTTCCTGGTGGTGCAGTGGTTAGGAACCTGCCAGCCAGTGCTCGGGGGACACAGTTCGATTCCTGGTCCAAGAAGCTCCCACATGCCATGGGACGACTAAGCCTGTGTGCCACAATTCCTGAGCCCGTGCGCCACAGCTACTGAAGCCGTGCACCCGAGGGCCCGTGTTCCACAATAAGAGAGAAACGACTGACACCAGTCCGCGCACGGAAGAGAAGGGTAGCACCTGCTCACTGCAACCAGAGAAAGCCCTTGAACAGCAAGGAAGACCCAGCACAGTCAGAAACAAATACACACAACCTGTTAAAAAATCAAAACTTCAGTGAGGCATTGCCTCACACTAGTCAGAATGGCCATCATCAGAAAATAAATGTCTATAAATAATAAATACTAGAGTGAGTGTGGAGAAAAGGGAACCACACTGTTGATGGAAATGTATTGGTGCAGCAATTATGGAGAACAGTATGGGGTTCCTTAAAAAACTGAAAATAGAGTTACCATAGAATCCAGCAATCTCATTCCCGTGCATATATCTGGAAAAGATGAAAATTCTACTTAGAAAAGATCATGCACCACAATGCTCATAGTAGCATTGTTTATTATAGGCAAAACTTGGAAGCAACCTGAGTGTCCATCGACAGATAAATGGATAAAGAAGATACTGTACATATATACAATGGCATGTTACTCAGTCATGAAAAAGAATGAAATAATGCTATTTGCGGCAACATAGATGGGCCTAGAGATTATCATACTGAGTGAAGTCAGACAGAGAAAGACAAATATCATGTGATACTACTTATGTGGTATATGTGGAATCTTAAAAAATAATAAATAAACTTATTTACAAAACAGATGCACAGACAGAGAAAACAAACCTGTGGTTACCCAGGGGGAAAGGAGCAGGGGAGGGATAAATTAGGAGTGTGGGATTAACATATACATACTACTATGTATAAAATAGATAAACCATAAGGACCTACTGTATAGCACAGGCAAATATTAATATATTTGATATCTTGTGGGGAAAAAAGCATACATCTGCACAAAAACTTGTTCATAACAGCATTATCCACAATAGCCAAAGAGTAGAAACAAACCAAATGTCCATCAACTGATGGATGGATAAAGAAAATGTGTTATTTCCACACAATGGAGAATTATTCATGCACAAAAAGAAATGGAGTATATTATGAGTCAACTTGTGGTGTCTGAGGGCAGGGCCCACAATGCCATGGCCAAGACACAGTGAACCATCCCCCGGCTCCCTCTACCCCAACCTTGGCTCCATCTCACCCTGGGACACCTGTCAGCATGCCCAGAAGCAACTGAGAGCTGCCTGGGAGCTGGAGGCTGGCATGAGCTAGACTGGGGGATGAGAGGCTGGGAGGGGAGACCCACAGACCTCACCTCGTACTCTGCCAACTCTTGGTTGGTGTTTCATTTCCCACAGCCTGGACTGGCTTTGGGTCCAGAGTGGTCTCAGAGTGGACACAAGGCCATGATGAGCAACAAGAGGCCGCATCCCAAGCCCCACCCCCCGACCCAGACCGTGCCCCTGGACACAGGTCCTGAAGGTCCTATCCTCTCACCGCTCACCTGGCCCTGACTGGGGGAGGAGGGCTATGCCGGATGGGTGCTGGAGGGTGAGGCTCCTCTGGGAGCAGGAAGGGTGGGTCCCAGTGGGTGCGGTGATGGGTGAGGGTGGAGGAGGAGGACAGGCTGTCAGTGCGATTGGCAGTGATGGGAAGGGCTGGAGTAGGGGTGGAGCCCAAATCCCAAACCCCCGGCTCAGTGATTCCGGGACCTCTGGTTGCCTCCTTTCTGGGCCTGCCCCGTGCTCCTCCTTCATGCCTTGGTCCTCCCCCTCACCTCTCCTTACCTCCTTCTCTTCTCCTTGGCCCCTTTTCCAGGCTCCCATGTCTCCCACTCCTTCTGTCCCCTGGGGCACCCCCAGGGCAGGCTGTGAACCCTGCTGGCCTCATCCCCAACTCCCTGCCCAAGGAAGGCCCCAGAAGTCCAGGAGCTGGGAGTCCCTAGGAGCAGGGCCCGGCTGGGAACCCAGAGGCCAGGTGCCACATGGGGTGAGTGTCCTCCCACCCTTTGTGGAGACCAGGCGGGGACGGACACTGCTGGAACACCTCAAGCTCAGGGTTCCACTTCGAGGGACCAGTAGGTGCCTTGGCTTCAGAGCTCTGGCCCTGGTGTTGATCCGTGTGCTGGGGCTCTAACTTGTTTCTGTCCTGAGTGGTCCCCTTGGGACTGTACCATCCATGATTCCTGGACTGGGATCTGGGTGCTGAGGCCAGGGCCCCAGCAATCTTGTCATTCCAGCGTGGGGTGGGCTCCAGGGTCCCCTCATCCATGCCCCTTCCTTCCCTGAGGGTCTCTGGCCCCTCGAGTCTGGGCAGGGCCATGGAGCAGCAGAGAGACTTCCAGCTTGCAGACCATGGTGCCTGAAAGGCGGTGCTTTTCACGATTCCTCTGTGGCCTGAGAGTGGGAGCATTTGTACACTTGCATTTTTATTTTCTGACCCATGAACAAATACTCATCTTGACTGATTGCCTGAGGGACATACTGCCTAGGACGGCCTGTCTTGTGGGAGTTAAGCTCTCTCTTCTGCCTCAAGTTTAGACTTTTCTTCCCTTCCTCCCTTCATCTGCGTACAGGCTCTTCCTGGTATGGCGACCAATGGGCATTCCCTTCATTTTGCTGGCTGGACCTTGTGGAGCAGGGACTGGGGGCTGGGTTGGTCCATCCATTTCCCTTCTCCTCTCCCTTCCTTACTTAAAGGATGCTTCAGGGTCTCTCCATAAAGAAGGCTGAGCACCAAAGAATTGATGCTTTCAAAGTATGGTGCTGGAGAAGACTTGAGAATACTTTGGACTGCAAGATCAAACCAGTCAATCCTCAAGGAAATCAACCCTGAATATTCATTGGAGGGACTGATGCTGAACCTAAAGCTCCAATACTTTGGCCACCTGATTTGAAGAGCTTACTCATGGGAAAAGACCCTGATGCTGGGAAAGACTGAGGGCAGGAGAAGAAGGGGACGACAGAGGATGAGATGGTTGGATGGCATCACCGACTCAACGGACATGAGTTTGAACAAACTCTGGGGTATAGTGAAGGACAGAGAAGCCTGGTGTGCTGCAGTTCATGGGGTCACAAAGAGTTGGATGCAACTTAGTGTTTGCACAACAAAGGGGTCTCTCCTGAGGCCGTCCTGGGGTTGCCTTCTCCGGCCTGCCCGTTCTCAGGCTCCTCTGCCGGGTTGAGCTGTCATCTGAGTCCCAGTCCCCTTTGCTTTCCCTTCTCCTGCATCTCCCAGCCCCGACGGTCAGTACAGGCTCTGGGTGGGGGTCTGGGTCTTGCTCTCATTGGGGACTTCTGTGCATCACCTCTTGGAGTGTGCAGGGTCTTCACCTTGGTTCCCCATTGGGGTGCTATCTGTGTGGAACCCCTGCACAATCTCCAGGTTCCACTGTGCCTAAGTCAGTCTGGGGCTCCTAGGTGAGTGGACACCTAAGCCTGGGCTCTGTGTGGCAGGGGCGCCAAAGTGGGTCCTTACCAACAGGAGGGGACAGTCACGGGTGTATTCTCTTGGGGATAGTGGGTTGGTGCTGCACCCCTGGGCAGAAGAAGGGTCACCTCTCAGAGCCTCAGTCTCCTCATCTGTGAAGAGGGTGTGTCATTGTGAGGTCAGTCACACAGTGCAGGGAGCTGACCACATGGCAGAGAGGGCAGAGCCCATGCCCAGTCTGGAGGCCTCTGGTGCTTCAGCTTTCTCTGCACTGTCTCTGGGGCCAGGGCCTGGGAGGAGGGGCCGGGGTGACCATTAAAGAGGACACAGCCCAGAGCCGAAGAGGGGGCTGTCCAGGACACCAGTGCAGTGCAGTTGGCATTGTGGACCAGTCGCTTTTCTGTGCCCAAACTAAGGAGGGTGGTTCCAGGCCAGGTGGGACAAGGAGGACACCCATGGGCAAGGCATGCATTTCCTGTCCACTGGGTCGTCTCTGCCCTGGCCTGGCCCACAGATCAGGGACCCTGTCTGTGCCTGGCAGCACTGAGCCCGTCACAACTGTTCCTTTCAGCTCGTGGTTTTCTGTCTGGGGTTTTTATGCTTTTTTTCTCTAAATGATCCTTGTTTGTCAGCAGAGGTTAAGGCATGCCACTTGGTTCCAAAGGCACTCCTTTTGAAAATTTGACTTTAAAGTTAGCAAGACAAGTATCAGTCTCTTTAATTTTTTTATTAGTGATTTCTTTGACATACAGCTACATATCCTACCAGTCTTCCTCTTTTTTTTTTAATTGCGGTAAAATATATACAACATAAAATTTACCATCTTAACCATTTTTAAGTGTGTAGTTCAGTGGTGTTCAGTACATTCCTGTTGTGGTGTTACCATCGCCACCATCCATCTCCTGAACATTTTTATCTGATAAAACGGACTCTGTCCCCATTAGACATCACAAACTTCCCTTTCCCCCAGCCCCTGGCACCCCCTGTTCTACCTTCTGTCTCTGAATTTGACTGCTCTGAACATCTCGTCTAAGTGGACGCACATAGCATTTGCCTCTTTGTGTCTGACTTATTTCACTCAACATACTGTCCTCAGGTTTTACCCATGTTGTAGCATGTGTCAGAATTTCCTTCTTCTTTGAGGCTGAATGATATTCACTGTATGGATGGACCACATTTTGCTTATCCATTCACCTGTCAATGGACAGTTTGGGCCTCACGGCTGTTTTAAAGGACATAATACATGGTCTCCTCCCACTGGCCATGACTTCTCAACACTCGGCTGTGTGGCTTGGGCCACCATGTAATCTCTCTGGGTTCAGTTTCGCCCCCTATAAACCAGGAAAGTGACTCTTTGCGACGCTATGGACTGTAGCCCACCAGGCTCTTCTGTCCCTGGAATTCTCCAGGCAAGAATACTGGAGTGGGTTGCCATCCTCCAGGGATCTTCCTGACCCAGGGTTTGAACTCAGGTCTCCTGCATTGCAGGCAGATTCTTGACCATCTGAGCCACGAGGGAAGCCTGATAAACCAGGAGGTTTGGGTCAAATGACCTTCTGGGGTCCCTTGTGGCTCCGTGAATTGACTCTGTGGAAATCCTGTTTCCTTCCTCTGAGACTTGCCACATAGCTCAACTGTCAGATGCTCAGACATCTGTGGGCCAATCACACAGGTATTTGCGTTCCTGGAGACTAAGGAGGATGAAGTCTGATTGACCGGAAACATAAAAGAAAAACAAGTCCCTAGAGCTTTAATCGATATGCCCACCCCTTCCAGGAAAAAGGATTCGAATGGCCACGAAGCCCATCTTCCTAAGTTCCAGATCCTATTGGATCTGGGCCACCATGGGTGGTGAGTTGCCGTCTGTGTTCAGAGCATCTGTCCAGGCAGGCAGTGCTGCTCCCATGCCCGCCCAGATGCCCTGCTTCCCGCCAGGGCCACTGAACCTTCCAGTCGCTGTCCCTCCTCCCTTGTCTGCTCCTGCTTGTCCTCCGTGAGCTGCGCAGCCTCAGCAGTAATTTCAGGCCCCCAGGGGGTTGACTCAGTTCTGTCCCCATCGGTGACTGCCTGGCACTGTGACGAGTGGGGCGGACGTGGCTTTGAAGAGCTGCTTTTGAAGGTTGCTCTGTGGGCCGCTGGCTCACAGACCCAGGCTGGGAACATGGTCCCAGCTGCTGCGGCTGTGTGTGCATTCAGCGGTCCCATGGCTTCTGAATCGGCCCTTGGTCTGTCAGCGGTCACACAGGGAGGGCAGCCACGTGGGCTGCTTTCTGGGCTGTACCGGCCCTTGCAGTGGTGCTGAGTGCATCCAGCTCTGGGGATGCCGGCCGGGTTCCATGGCCCTCCAGGGTGGCCCCTGAGCATGAAGGTAGCAGATGGAGGCACAGCTGGAGAGGGCCCTGGGCTCAGGTTCTGATAAAGGCATCTTAAGAGCGCAGTGGCCCTGAAGTGATGTCAGTGTCTCCAGATCAGGACAGGTAGCCTGAGGTGGGCAGGTGGGCTGGCCGGGACCCTAGCAGAGCAGGTGTGAGCTGCTTCTCGTCAGAAACTCCTGTACCAGCTTCCTCGGTGCCTCTGCCAAACCTTCCTGGGCCCACCTGGCCTGGCTATCAGTGGAGGGCTGACCATGGAGATTTCTGGGGGCACACACAGCCTCGGCCTCTAGCCTTGGGGATTCTGACACTCTCAAATTCAAATTTCCTTTTGAACCAGAAACCTGAGGGTGTGAGCTTTTCTCCTTAGGGTTCGAATGTACACCCCCACCACAGAACCCCTTTGCCGAGGCAGCAGGTCTCTGCATCTGTGGGGTGAGGCGGGCAGGCAGCTCCCCAGAGCCTCCTCGCTGACACCTCCATGGCCACACGGTTTGGTCATCTTCACAATCAAGGGAACTTTTACTTCCTTCCCATAATATGTTCAATGCTTCTGAAAATACCAAAATGTTTACAATTATTTGGTGGTGGAACAAGTTGGCTCTCTCTGTCAAAGTGTCAGTGAAAGGGAGGCCCATGATGTGACACCCTGCCTCTGTCCAGAGCACCCCAGATGGCTGGACCAAGGGTAGGTCTGGGTGTCCAGGTAGGGCCAGGGCCCTCTCTCTGAGCTGGTTTTTCTGATGGAAAACAGGTGAAAAGTCCATAATGGTTCTGGGAACCTCTATGGTCACTGGTGTCTGATAATTCAGGATGAGTTGACTTCTGCTTGCTGGGCACTTCAGGGGGACATCCAGGTACCCCAGGTGGGGCATGGGGCCGGGAGTAAGGAGAGGAGGCCAGAGACCCAGGACGAGAGCCTTGAATGGGGTGCTTCCTGCACACAAGGTGGTGGAGGCCCCAGGCCTCTCCAGGCCTGGATGTGGCTTCCTGCTGCCCGGCCCCCCAGCTTATTGCCAGCTTCCCCTGACAAGCTGGAATCCTGTGCCATAGGGATTCTAGGGGCCAACAAGTGCAGACCCAAGCCCTGCCCTTGAAGCATCCCAATTTATTTCAGGGACTGACAAAAATGTGCCTTGCTGCCTCTCTCCCAAGCGTGTAATAAGCCTCCTGCTCCTTGCAGGTGGGCCACGGAGGCTGCATGCGGTGAGGAAGGGTTGCCTTCACATATAAAGAGGTCCTACAGGTCAATAAGAAAAGAGCTAAAATTCCAACTGAAATATGGATGAAGGACCTAAACAGGCAGCTCAAAGAAGATGAAATGGAAGTTCTTTCAGGTGGTGAAAACATGAATAGAAATGAAACCAAAGCCGCTGCTCTCTTGTCCCTGAGTCCACCTCGTGCTTCAGGTATGAGATGGTTTTTCCGGGTGACCCGTGGGCTGATGAGGCCACCTCGGTCAGTCTCCAGGCTCAGCTACCCTGAAGCTGATGAACAGAGGGCTTGGGTGTGGGTGGGCCGGGCCGGGCTGAGGCCTCTCAGTGTAGGCAGGAGAGGAATTCTAGAGATGCGGGTGCCTCCTCCTCCAATACTGAGCTGTGCAGTTGCAGAAGGCCTTGCTTACCCCTCCTGCTCCTTCTCCTATTGTCCTGTCAGCACTTGCCCAACCCCCCACCATGCGTCAAGTGGGCCCCTAACTCTCCCATTACCTGCTCCCCCCAACACCCTCTGCAGAGGTCACTGCAGGGCACAAGGCCAGGTCAAAACTGCAGGCTCTGCTCTGGCCTGGTGGGAGGAGGGGGCCCCAGGCATCAAGGGGTCCAAGGTGGTCCAGGGCCTCCCTTCATCCTATCCCACCTCTGTCCTTGTTTTGGTCTTTGCTTAATGCAAACTCTCAACTTGAGTCATCTGGGGAGCTTGCTCTAAAGATTGTACCTCAGAGAAAGAGGGAGAAGGAGAGAGTCAGACACCAACACAAAGACGGGGAGGTGGGGTGGGTGAGAGCAAGGAGCATGCAGGCGTGAGCCTGATCCCACAAGAGGCCCAGGAATGGCGGGTGCCCACCGAGGCTGCACATGGCAGGTTGGATTTGAGAGGAGCCCTTGGCGGAGATCAGCTCTTACCTTGGGGCCCTCTCTTGTCCTGGGACAGCCTGGACTATCTGCCCTCAGGAAGCCTCTGGCCTGGCCAGGATCTCATCCACCCAACCCCTTTCCCCGCATTTCACACCATCCACAGAGCGGAGGGGAGCAGTGGCATTCCCTGTTATAGTCCCCTCTCTAGTGACAGCTGGTCAGTGTTAATAGCTGGGCTGGGGGTGTCCTGAGCAATGCTGCTTCCCCATTCCTGTGGTGTAAATACACCCAGGTCAAGCTTGACATCACCAGAACATTTGGTTTTGGGTGGCTAGTAAGAGCCGGCCTGTGAGCCAGACCCCTGGGTAGGGTCGGGGGAAGGCAGCCCCTGAGCCTCGGCTCTGGTCACACACCCCCAGCCCCTCCTCTCCCAGACGCAGCTTCTCCTGCTCCTTCTCTGCCCTCGATGGAATATTCCACCCATCCCCACCCAACCCCCTTTCTTTCGGAGCCAACAAAGGGCACCTGGTAGGTGAATGTGCAGGAAGGGTGGGCGGCGGTGCTGGCGGTTTAGTCGCTCGGTCGTGTCCGACTCTTGCAACCCCACGGACTGCAGCCTGCCAGGCTCCTCTGTCCATAGGATTCTCCAGGCAAGAATACTGGAGTGGGTTGCCATTTCCATCTCCAAGGGATCTTCCCAACCCAGGAATCGAACCCAGGTCTCCTTCCTTTCAGGCATATTCTTTACCAACTGAGCTATGAGGGAAAATCAAAGGGAGGTCTGCGTTTAGGTCCCGCCTCTGCCACCCACAGTGCCACAGGCTCAGCAAGGCATTGGTGCCCCACTCTTCCCGTCTTCCACGGGGGTCCTGCGAGCCCAGGGGACAGACACTTTGGAAACTGTAGAGGGCAGTCCTGGGAGCTGTCGGGTCTGGAGAGTCTATGACACCCCCAAGCACCCTTCTCATATCGTGCGGGTCCTCGGTCACGCTGGAGTGTCAAGGTTTCGATGTGACTGATATACTGGTATTTTCCTTAGACTTTTCTACATGTGGTTAAAAAAATCCCCCAACCCCAATGTCTGTCATAAAAATACTTAATTTTCCTCTTTATACTTCAAAAAAAGACTGAATGGACTCTTTTTTAGAGCAGTTTTATGTTTACAGAAATATTGTATGGAAAGTAGAGAGTTTCCATATTTACCTCACAGCCGGGCCCCAATTCCCTTTCCTATAACCATGTCCCTTCGGACGTGGTACACTTGTTACAGCTGGTGACCAGTACGGCTCAGGATGCTTTTTATAAAGCACGCAGTTAATATTAACTGAGTCCACAGTTGCCATGGGGCTCACTCTGTCGCACAGCTCTAGGATTGACAAAGATACAATGTCGTGTGCCTGTCATTACAGTATTTCAGGTCCTCTGTGCCCCTTCGTTCATTCCCACCCCCCAACCCTCAGAGTCCCAGACAACCACTTGTTACTGTCTCTATAATGTTATTTTTTCCAGAATGGCATGTAGTTGGAATCATACAGTATGGCGTCTTTTCAGATTGGCTTCTTTCATTTAGTAATATGCTTTTAAGATTCCCTCATGTCTTTTTCTGGCTTGATAGCTTGTTTCTTTTTAGAGAGAAATAATACTTCATTGTTGGGACATCCCAACAATGTCCATTTACCCATTCATTCTTCAAAGGACATCTTGGTTGTGTTTAAGTTTTGGCAGTTATAGCTACTATAACCATTTGTGTGCAAGCTTTTGTATGGACATAAGTTTTCAACTCCTTTGGACATATACCAAGGAGCATGATTGTTGGATCATATGGTAAGAGTAGGTTTGGTTTTTTGGAAACCGCCAGACTGTCTTCCAAAGTGGCTGCAGCACTTTGCGTTCCCACCGGCAGTTAATGAGCTCCTGTTACTCTACATCCTCACCAGCATTTGGTGTTGGCAGTTTTTTAGATTTTGTACATTCTGATAGATGTTTGGGGGTATCTCATTGTTGTTTTCATGTACATTTGATGACATATGATAAGGAGAATCTTGTCATATGATTTTTTGCCATCTGTATACCTTCTTTGGTGAGGAGTCTGTTAAGGTCTTTGGCCTATTTTTAATCAGGTTGTTTGGTTGTTTGTTTTACTATTATTGCATTTTAAGAGTTCTTGATATATTTTGTATACAAGTCTTTAATCAAATATGTGCTTTGCAAATTTGCTTAACTCATCTTTCAAAGAGCAGCAGTTTTTTATTCTAATCAAGCTTAGCATATCAATTCTTTCTTTCATGGATCATGTTTTTGGTGTTGTATCTGAAAAAGTCATTCCCAAACCCAAGGTCATCTAAATTTTCTCCTATGAGATCTTCTATGACTTCTGCAGTTTTGCATTTTACATTTAGGTCTGTGATCCATTTTGAGTTACTTTTTGTGAAAGGCTTGAGGTCTGTGTCTAGATTAATTTTTTTGCATCTGGATGTTCACTAGCCAGTACTGTTTCAGATTGTTCAAGTTGCTATAGACTGGCTATAGCATCCATAAACTGGGTGGTGTATGAACAACACACATTTATTTCTTACAGTTCTAGGAACTGGAAATCCAAGATCACGGCTCTGGCAGATTCAGAGTCTGGTGAGAACTTGTTCCCTAGATGGTCATCTTTATCCTGTGTCAGAAGGGGTAGAAAGATTTATCTGGATTCTTTTTTATAAAGCATTAGTCTTGTTAATGCAGAGAAGGCAATGGCACCCCACTCCAGTACTCTTGCCTGGAAAATCCCATGGATGGAGGAGCCTGGTGGGCTGCAGTCCATGGGGTCGCTAAGAGTCGGACACGACTGAGCGACTTCACTTTCACTTTTTCACTTTCATGCATTGGAGAAGGAAATGGCAACCCACTCCAGTTTTCTTGCCTGGAGAATCCCAGAGGCAGGAGAGCCTGGTGGGCTGACGTCTGTGGGGTCACACCGAGTCGGACACGACTGAAGTGACTTAGCAGCAGCAGCAGCAGTCTTGTTAATGAGGGCTCTGCTGCCGTGACCTAATCACCTCCCAGAGGCCTCACCTCCTAATACCATCCCACTAGGGTTAGGATTTCAACATATGAATTTGGTGGTGGGGGATGGGGAGGGGATGGACACAAACAAATATTCAGTCCATAGCGAACTTCAGTTTTTGAGAAGACAGTCTTTTCTTCTTTGAATTGCCTTTATTTCTTTGTCAAAAATTTGTTTACTGTGTTTATGTGGGCCTACTTCTAGGCTGTCTGTTCTGTTCCATTGATCTACTGTCTATTCTTTTACCAAATCACACTGTCTTGATTCCCATAGCTTTATAGTCTTGAAGTCGGATAGTGTCAACCCTCTACATTTGTTCTTCTCTCATCAATATTACGTTGGCTATTCCGGGTCTTTTGCCTTTCTGTCTGCTACACTTGATTTGAACCAAAAGGTTGAGAAGTGATTTTTGCCTCTCCATATAAACTTTAGAATATGTTTGTCAATAGCCATAAAATAACTTCCTGCAATTGTGGTTAGGATTACATTGAATCTATAGATTAACTTGGAAAGAACAGGCATTCTGACATCAATCTTCCTTTTCATGAACATGGGATATCTCTCCTTTCATTTACTTCTTTTATTTCATTCATCAGTATAGTACATATTTTGTAAGGTTATACCTAAGTATTTTATTTTTGGGTGCTAATGTGAATAGTATTGTATTTTTTATTTCAAATTCACCTACTTTCTCACCAAAACTATGATGTTAGTTGAAGATTTTTTTGATAAATGCTTGTGGTAGACTGAACTGTGTGTCCTCCCAAATTCATAGGTTGAAGCCCTACCCTCTATATGGCTGTATTTGGAGATAGGTTCTTTAGGAGGTAATTAAGGTTAAAAGAGGTCTTAATGATGGGGCTCTAATCTGATAGGATTGGTGTATTATAATGAAACAATCTCAGATATGCAGATGATACCACCCTAATAGCAGAAGGCAAAGAGGAACTAAAGACCCTCCTGATGAGGATGAAAGAAGAGAGTGAAAAAGCTGGCTTAAAACTCAACATTCAAAAAACTAAGATTATGGCATCAGATCCCATCACGTTATGGCAATTAGAAGGGGAAAAAGTAGAAGCAGTGACAGATTTTATTTTTTTGGACTCCAAAATCATTGCAGGCAATGACTGCAGCCATAAAAATAAAAGACGCTTGCTCCTTGGAAGAAAAGCCATGACAAACCTAGATAGGATATTAAAAAGCAAAGATGTAACTTTGCTGACAAAGGTATGTGTAGTCAAAGCTATAGTTTTTCTAGTAGTCATGTATAGATGTGAGAGTGGGACCATAAAGAAGGCTGAGCACCAAAAAGTTGATGCTTTCAAACTGTGGTGCTGGAGAAGACTCTTGAGAGTCCCTTGGACTCCAAGGAGATCCAACCAGTCCATCCTAAAGGAAATCAACCCTGAATATTTGTTGTCAGAACTGATGCTGAAACTCCAATACTTTGATCACCTGATGCAAAGAGCCAATTCATTGGAAAAGACCCTGATGCTGGGAAGGATTGTAGGCAAAAGGAGAAGAGGGTGGCAGAGGATGAGATGGTTAGATAGCATTGCCAACTCTGGACATGAATTTGAGCAAACTCCGGGAGATAGTGAAGGACAGGGAAGCCTGGCATTCTGTAGTCCATGGGGTCACAAAGAGTCAGACACAACTCAGTGACTCAACAACAACAAATGTAGAGTTTAGTGGTATTGAGTCTCTTCACAGTGCTGTATAACCATCACCAGTACCCATTTTCAGAACTTTTTCATTACCCCAAATAATAACTCTGTACCCATTCAGTAATCTCAGTGCTTCCCACTTCCTTCAGACCCTACCAGGTTCCCTGGGCTGGTGCCCACCCTCTTGTTTCCACTGTCTTTGCTGCCTTGAGTCCTCCTAGAAGCTTCTCAAGGATGTCTATACCTGGTGGAGCTGGGCCCTGAGGACCCCGGCTATGGCAGGGGTGGTGGTGGGTGGGTCTGGCCAGTATTGAGGCTGACAGTGTGAAGTGTGAGGCCTGAGGGTTGAAGAGAAATGCAGTGTCACGGACACGTGTCAAAGCTGAGTTATACTCATCTGTGTGGGACTCATAAACTTGATGTGACTGTATAGCGTAACGATGATGACATTAATGCCTGCGAAACATGAAAGGGTTACCCTTCGTGGTCATTTACATCTAAACCTCCTTAGGGTTAGGGTGCATCTTGTCATAAGCCTTCTGTGGTCAGGACACAGCGCCCTCTCTACTCACGGGGTGTTCCATCTGCTCTCAGCATTGTCAGAAATGTGAAGAAAACGTCCTCTCTGAACTGACATTCCCGGCTCGTCCACCTGAAACTCCACTCCCCAGGGTGTCCGGGAGGAGGGCCGTGGGGGTCCTCGATGCCCGTGTGGATGGGGAGGGGGCATCCGAGGGGAGAGGTGGCTCTGTTCAGAGGGGCAGAGAGAAGAGGAGGCCCTGCGTGGGTTTTCTCCATCTGAGATGTGCCCACAGACTCCAGGGGCAGCACTGCTCTTCCCGTGTGTGGGCAGGCGTCCTCAGGTGGCACTTCTGTCCTACTCTCGCTGTTTGTTTGTCGATGGATTCATTTGATGCTGCAGCTGGACACTAGAAAACCTCCCTGCCCTACCCGCTCTTGGCCCTCTTGAGATTTCTCTGATCAAAGAAGTTAGAGAAAGGCTGCACTTCACACTCACTAGTGGGAAATTCACAGTGCAGATGACCACGTTAAAGGCCCTGAGAAGTCCTGCAACAGAAAAGAAGGGGGAGGAAGGAAGGCACGGAGGGAGGAAGACACTGTTTAACTTACTGGTTTCTAAACATATTTGCCCACAGAGCCCCCTTTGTACCTAACATCTGTTAGCATCCTGTGGAATTAATATTTGAGGATGGTAATTTGGGACATGTTTGCCTGGTACACACAGAGGCAGACTCTGACTCCCTAAGGCAGAATGGAGGGTCAGCCTGTGCTGTGGGTTGAACTGTGTCTTCATAAAATTCAGATGTGGATTCCTAACCCCAGTGCCTGAGAATATGACCTTATTTGGAAATAAGGTGGTTGTAGATGTAATTAGTTATGGTGAAGTGGATGATGGGCCTTTGTCCAGTACAACTGTGTCCTTATTTTTTATTTATTTATTTTGGCTGTGCTGAGTCTTCATTGCTTCATGCGCTATTCTCTAGTTATGATGCATGGGCTTCTCATTGCTGTGGCTTCTCTTGTTGTGGAGCATGGGCTCTAGGGAGTGCTGCTGCTGCTAAGTCGCTTCAGTCGTGTCCGACTCTGTGCAACCCCACAGACGGCAGCCCACCAGGCTCCCCCGTTCCTGGGATTCTCCAGGCAAGAACACTGGAGTGGGTTGCCATTTCCTTCTCCAATGCATGAAAGTGAAAAGTGAAACTGAAGTCACTCAGTCGTGTCCGACTCTTAGTGACCGCATGGACCGCAGCCTACCAGGCTCCTCCAGCCATGGGATTCTCCAGGTAAGAGTACTGGAGTGGGGTGCCATCACCTTCTCCATCTAGGGAATGTAGGCTTCAATAATTACAGCATGTGGGCTCAGTAGTTGCGGTTCTCGGGTTCCAGAGCACAGGCTCAGTAGTTGAGGTGCTCAGTTGCTCAGCTGAACTCGGTTGCTCCGCAGCATGTGGGATCTTCCTGAATCAGGAATTGAACCGTGTCTCCTGCATTGGCAGGCAGATTCTTTACCACTAGGGAAGCCCCCACTTTCTGTGTGTCCTTAATAAAGGGGAAATTTGGGCACAGAGAGACACACAGGGAGAATGCCATATGAACATGAAGGTGGAGATGGGGGTGATGCTTCTTCAAGCCCAGGATCCCCCGTGAATCCCCAGAAGCTGACGAGAGGCCTAGAGCAGTCTCCCACAGCCTCAGAAGGAACCAGCCCTGCCAGCACCTTGGTCTTGGGCTTCTTGTCTCCTAATTGTGACAACAATCTGAGGTTTCAGCTGCCCAGCCTGTGTACCGTGTTGTGGTGGCCCCAGTTCACTAGCACTGCATGGATGACTTATGACTTGAGTTTCTGGCCCAAGCTCAGAGGTTGGGACCGAGGAGCTGCCGGGATTCCAGAGAAGGACCTTGGAAAGGCCAGGGATGGACAGTGGGGCAGTGGCAAGAGCTGGCATTTTCATCGCTGGTGTGGTTGTAAATCACCCAGCGATTGTGCCTCTGGAAATCAACTCTACAGAAATAACTGAGATGTTTACGGCAGGCATTTACGAGAAGGAAACTGGAAACATCCCAAATGCCTGCCAATCGAGGAAGTGCTCGGCTATCCGGGGAGGGAACGTTCTCTACTATGAAGATGACACGTATATGATCTAGGTCAGAGAATGGGAACTGTATGTGAAGTGATGTTAAATATAAAAGGCCAAACACGAAGCTGGAACTCACCCACTGGGAGGCTACAGAGACCACAGAGATTTGGGTGTTCACAAACAAAATTAAATGTTGTCTAGCATTGGTTTCTAGTTTGGCTACTTCAGGTCCTGTTTCTGAAACCCAGGATGTTCTGGGTTCAGGGACGACATGGTTCTCTGAGCTCTGTGGACTGTTGATGATGGACAGCCCTCATGGACCTGCGGCCTGGACATTACCCCTGTACTGGGCCCTCCTGCCCCTGCCCAGCATGGCACACATTTGCCCAAGTCCTGTCAGAGCCAGCATGCTCTCCTCATCTGCCCAACCCTGAGTCCAGGGAGCCAGGAAGGGTCACATACCCCCCTAGTGCCCACCAGTACAGCAGTATGTAATGGCCAGGTGGTACTGTGGTAGAGTCATTTGCAGGGTGGGGAAGTAGTAAGCGGAAGAAGCAGAATATAAACAGCAAGAGATTCCTGAGTGTTGGTGAGGAAAGCCTTTCTGTGGTGTAGACCTCAGCGAGACACATCAGAGCATCGTGGGACTCTAGCAATGGGTTCCGAAAGTGGAGGCGGCTTCAACTCGCTCTATTGAAACCACCTTGGTTACTCCATTTTCTGCCTCGAGCATGGATTCTGTTTTTAAAATTATTATTATAAGCAAGAAAAAGCCCCCACAACAATTTTACGTACAAGTCCCTATTTTCTACCAAATCGCTTAGATCCAGATTACAAATATAAACAGACCTCCCCTGTCATTTTAATCAAAGGTAGAAAAAATTTTTTTCACTACCACAAAAATAAGCAGCAGCTTGATTTAGTTGAAATCCACAATCCAGGCAAGCGGAGGGCCTGGTGTGGTGCGTGAGCGCATCTGCTAGGCTGTCCAGCCTCCCCGCCTCAGCCCTGGCCCAGACCCTTCTGAGCTGAGCCCACTGGGGCGGCCCAGGCTGCTTTAAAAGAACACCTGTTTGTTAATTTACATGGGAAATAAAACTGTTGGACCAGCCGAGTGCATCTGCCGCCTGCTTAGCCCGTTCCAGAAAGATCTTTTGTGGATCTGCCTGGGAAGTCAGGGGGCCAGGATGGCAGTTTTCACTGAGAGGACATCCCAGCCTCTCACTTGTGTGGAAGCCTTTACAAAACAGATCAACAAAGGTTTGGTTCTTTTACTCAGCACTTCTGGCTGTTTTTGGCCCTACAATTTAAGAAACCCATGGACTGATCCACATGTGATGTGGGCCCTTGGCTATGGCTGGTTGTCAAGAATTTCTGCTCCCGAGCATCCAAGTTAGCAGAGTGCGGATGGGGATTTCCCAGGTTGTTCAGCCACCAGGTGTGTCTACAACAGGGCCGTGTCAGCCCTGTTGGCGGCCAGGCCAGTACCTGCAAGGCCAGTACCTGCAAGGCCAGGACAGGGCAGAGAGCCGGAGTCAGGTGCAGGGGCCCCATCCTCCAGTGGACCACAGGGATGGGGGTGGTGGAGAGAGGAGATGCTGCAATCCCTGGAATGTGCACCAGGAGGGAGGCAGTGGAAGTGCCAAGTGGCCGTGGAGGAGCAGAAGCAGGGGTTCCCCAGTTTCATGAGTCTGATGCCTGCTCTGCGCCAGGGCCTTCACACATCCTGCATGAGGAAGCCCCAGATCCAGGATGCAGGGTCCCGAAGTGACGTCCATCATCAGCGCTTCCCTGTTCTGCAGCCCCACTGTGGGGACAGGGCAAGACCAGACCCTCCTGCCCATCAGCCTCTCCCACCAACACCAGCTCAGCTCAGCGGGCAGAAGGTAGGATGGTCCACTGGGCTTGGCCAGCAGAGCAGGGAGGAGGCAGGTCCCCAAAGCAAGTACCATGGGGACAGCAGGTAATCCATGTCAAGGGTAAGTTCCAGGTGGCAGCAGGTGGTCAGGCATGGGGGCAGCTAAGAGCCCTGCAGGTGGAAACCCGGTCCAGACCCTGCCCCCAAGGGCCAGTGGGCTGTCTGTGTCCAGGTGAGAGGCAGGGTCAGGGGCATACCCTCAGATTGGACGGGGAGGAATGAGAGAGTAAATGGGGCTGGGAGCCACTTGCTGGCTTGCTGCTTCTGCCCAGCGTGGCAGGAGAGTGACCCTCAAGTGCCACCATGGGCTGGCATGGCCTCAGCAGTGCTGGGCACCCACATGCAGCTGATCAGACCCCAGGCAGCTCCGGGGTTCATTCCCCACCCCCACCCCACTGTCCCCTGGCCAGCCTCTCTGCTGTTGTGGTTCCTTAGTAGACTTTCTATAAATGGCTTTATGAAAAAGTGTTTTCTTTCTTTTATTAGCTTTACTTGATTCTTAAGAGTCCCCACTTGGTGCCCAGGAGGCTCCTGATCTGATAACATTCTTCAGATAACTTTAAACCTGAGTGCAGCAGCAGGTGCCCCACCAGGCATCGGATGGTGACCTCGAGGTTCAGGGGCGCCCCCACCACGCCTTCTCCTTGAACTTCATCCACACCCAGACCCCCACCTTTCTGGCTTCTCCCCCACAAGCTGTGCTCCAAGTGGCATTTCCAACCCTGCAGCTGGCCACCACCTGCCATGCCATTCGTGGACGACTGGAACATCAGGCAGCCTATCCAGACCCAGTCCAGGGACCTGTTGCCCCACCACCTGCCTGGTCTGTGCCCTGCATCTGCACCCCAGACTCCCTGTGAGCAGGGTGGGGGTCTGCTAGGCTCCTGGTACATCGGTGGCCCTCTGCTTTGATCAAGGGCCCCATGGCCTCAGCCCCGCAGGAGTCATTCTCCACCTACAGGCGCTCCTCATCCTCCCACAGACATTCGTTCACCCCACCAGATGCGCCCTCTCCATCCAGGGAGGGCTTGGGTGCTCACCCTCCCCTGCTGGCCTGCTCCCCAGAGTCTGACCCCTCCCAGTCTCTCCCTGTCTCCCCAGAAGGCTGCCCCTTCTTGTCCCATAGGCCTGAGGTATGCTGAAGCCCAGCACTTCCACTCACTTGCACTCATGGTGCTTGGAGGTCAGTCCTTACTCTCTCATCACAGTCTGGACCCTCTGCCTGTCCCCAGCATCTTGATTGTCTATGGAGAGCCACAGTGGAGGGCCAGAAACAGATAAGTTATTATAATAGAGTGGGCAAAGTGAGCCGAGACGTGTAGAGTACAGTGTCTGGAGGAGACCGAGCTGACTTCCTGTGGCAACGGGGGAGGATTTCCAAGAGGAGGTATTGAATTGAGTCTTGAAGGATGCATAGAAGTTTGCCTGGTGGCAGTGGAGTTATACTTTAGAATACAGCCCTGGGTTCTTGTCCCTGTCATTGTCTCAGTAATTCTAAGTTTCAGGTGGGTAGATGCTGCAGATTTCGAGGGAGAATGGCGCTGGTGCTCGCCTGACTGTTGTCTGTGATGTTCGAGATGTTGGGGGCCTGGCCCGTGGTCCTTACTGCACATGCTTCTTAGCATCGGCTCTTCTAGGGAGCTTGCTTGTGATCCACATCAAGCAACTGGCAGAGCCACTGGAAAGGGCGCGGATGCCTGGGGAGCGGGTAGAAGGAGATTGGAAATGGTGGTGACTGAGAAGCTGGCTTCAGGGATGGGAGAGGGGAGGTGGGGGAGACTGGCCTAAGGAGCGGTGGTCATTGGGGGCCAAACTGCTTCCCTGTGCCCTCACTCCAGGTAGTTAAGCCGTGGAGAGTCCTCTAGCTTGTGAGCTTTGTCAGGCACCTGACCAAGCTTTCAGGGAAACTTCCATGGGTCTTGAGCTGGAAGACTGAGCTCCGAGGGCTCCCTGGGGTCCCGGATGCTCCTCCCTGCTCCAGGCACAGCCTCGGCTGGCCCAGGTCCTCCCTCAGAGTTAATGGGCACTGGGTTGCAGGTTTGGGTGACCAGGAAGACCAGGGTGGGGTGACCAGACTTGGGGGAGGGGAGGTTATCTCTTTCTAGAAACTTTTTACAAGCTGAGTCACAGGAGCAGGAGAAACCCTACCCCATAGGGGCTTCCAGAGGTGCTCCCCTCCCAGTAGGCAGGACTCTGGGAGAGAAAGACCTGCATCCAAGAGCAGTCTGTTCTCCAGCTTGAGTGCCACCTATAAGATCCATTATTGAGTGCTTGCTGGATGCTGGGAGCTTGCCTGCCACATTCGTGGTTGCCTCCAGAGACTGGCTGCTGCCCGCCTGGCCCTGCCCTCATCTCAGACCCTTGCCATCACTCATCCAGAGCCCCTTGCAGAAGAGACAGTGGAGTCTGACCCGGAAGGACATGGGGCAGCAGGGCAGCTTGTCTGGGATGGTCCATCCGGCTGTTCCTCTTGTTCACTTTAGGCACATCCTGCCGTGTACCCAGGAGGATTCCCGGCTCACTGTCCCTTGGTCCTGTTCTTACCCTGGCTGGACAGCAGCAGGTGGACAGGCCCTGTAGGCCCCTCCCCACTCCGGGGACGAGCTCACCTTTGGGCCCCATGGTGCCTCACCCGGCGCCCACCAGGCTTGTGGGCAGCCCTCTGGCTGTTTGGAACTTCTAGCATCAATGGGGATTGGATTTTGGCACTGGAAGCCCTGACTATTCCATGGAGGGCTGTGAGCCGGTGCTTGGGTGTCCTTGCCCTTTGGGGGCCAGAGCATGAAGGTGGCAGCTCAGCCCTGTACACCTGACACCCTCTGCTCTCCTGGGCAGGAAGTGGATGGGAGGACCAGGGATAGGCTGGGGTGGTGAGGAGGGTGCCAAAGCAACCTCGGGCAGACAGCCACCTGAGGCCTGGCTCAGCCTTTGCAGTGGCCTCTGCTGCTCCTTGGGTGGGTGGGGAAACAAGCTTAGAGGGTGTAGCCAGGAAGAGACAGAGCAGGGTTCAAACCCAGACCTGCTTGAAGCCTCAACACGCTCTCTCCCAAGTTAGTGTCACTGATCCAAAAAAAAAAAAAATCATCCTTTCTTTGTTATTTTTAAAATAAAAGAATATTTTGAGACTGTAACTCATACACAGTGAGAAAATCACACAGGACAGAGGATGTGGAGTGACTGTTGTGCCAGCCCCCAGCTCCCTGCCCCGCCAGAGGCAGCCGCTGCCCTGTTTTGACTTTGAAGAAGCAAAAATGTAGCTCTAAGCACATCTATTGATCATAAAGACCTGGGATGTTAAGAAAATGTTCAATTAGATCTAGTGTAATATTTACTTTTTTCCCAAGGAAGTGAATAGTCCATCTTAATAAAGTTTTTTTTTTAAATTTTATTATTCTTATTGCTATTTTTTAAAGATAAGTTAGACTTTTAAAAAATTTCATATATTTATTTTTGACTGTGCTGAGTGTTCATTGTGGTGCACGGGCTTCTCGCTGCGGTGGCCTCTCTTGCTGCAGAGCATGGGCTGTGGGGCGTGAGGGCTTCAGTGGTTGTGGCTCCTGGGCTCTAGAGCACAGGCTCAATAGTTGTGGCATGCAGGCTTAGCTTCTCTATGGCGTGTGGGACCTTCCCAGACCAGAGATTGAACCCGCACCCCCTGCATTGGAAGGGCAGAATCCTAACCACTGGACCGCCAGGGAAGGCCCCCAAGTTTTATCCCAAAAAGGATTATAGCAGAAATGTGTTCTCTATTTAAGACGTTGCTTTCCCATCACCTGGAGCTGGGGCTAAAGCAGCTGGTGGGCTTCTCAGGCTCTGTGGGCAGCAGGGGCAGGGAGGTGCTGGGTTCCAATGGGGGCTATGCCTGCAGGGCCTCTGGGGAGGAAAGACAGAGAAGGGGCCTGTGGTCAGGGATGTCCCCCACCCCACTGGTCCATGTGTTCAGCCTTTGTGCCCACCTCCCGTGGCAGCTTCCAGTCTGGACCCTTCCTCAGATGTTTCCTGTTCTGGCTTTGTTTCATACATGCTGGGTCTAATGTTCTTCGAAAATGATCTCAAATCAAATTAAACCAATGGTGATGACAAGTCGAATACCGTGGAGGATCTTCTGATGGACCCCAGGCTCCCTCTGACCTGTGCTTCCCGCTGGTCCCAGGACCCTCATGGGCCTGCTCTCGGGGCTCTGGCTTGCTCTGCCACCTCCTGCACACCATCCTCCTCTCAAGGGTCATTGTTTGGGGGGGTCACATGCAGAACCTCTCAATGACCTCAGCAGTGGTCACCCCGCCTTTCAGGTTTCCTTCTCCCAGACCTCCAGGCTGGTCCCTGCTCCTCTCAGAAGCACTGATGCTGCGGGCGGGTAAATGTCTCCTCTGTTGTGGGGCTGGCTGCCTCTGCTGTGTAGTGGCGGTGGTGGATCTGGGGGAGGGGCCTTCACCTCCAGCTTTGCAGTGTAATTGTGTGATGCTTCTCCCTCCCTCCAGAACCTTCAGTGAGTCCCTACAGGCTGTGCCTCCCTATTCCACTGTCTGGAGCCGAGCCAGCGTTCATTGCTCTGGGAGGACCCTGGGTCTCGAGGACTTGGCATAGAGTGAAGGAGGGTGCTCGCTGAGAGGCCCTCAGACAGGCCCTCAGTCCTGCTGGTCCGTGAGGATGCCAAGGCTGGGGGTCTCACAGGAGCTGAGTGTGCCAGTCAACTGGGATCTGCGAGTTGCTGGGAAAGAGGCCCCTGTGGGGCTGGCACGAAGGGTGTGTGGAGGGGTGGAAGTCTTTTGGGGAGGGATGCCCCTTCCTCAGGGCTTCCTTGGTGGCTCAGATGGTAAAGAATCTGCCTGCAATGCAGGAGACCCAGGTTTGATCCCTGGGTCAGGAAGATCTCCTGGAAAAGGGAATGGCTACCCACTCCAGTATTCTTGGGGCTTCCCTGGTGGCTCAGATGGTAAAGAATCTGCCTGCAGTGTGGGAGACCTGGGTTTGATCCCTGTGTTGGAAAGGTCCCCTGGAGAAAGAGAATGACTTTCTACTCCAGTATTCTTG
Source organism: Tragelaphus eurycerus (assembly GCA_935064755.1). NCBI lineage: Eukaryota > Metazoa > Chordata > Mammalia > Artiodactyla > Bovidae > Tragelaphus > Tragelaphus eurycerus. Next base: position 18,694,090 of record CAKXYN010000002.1, on the reverse strand, counting down.
CCTGGAGAATTTCACAGATTGAGAAGCCTGGCGGGCGATAGCCCATGGGGTCACAGAGTCAGACACGACTGAGCAACTAACATTAACACCAACTAACACACCCCTTCCTCACACAGATCTCTGCTCGAGGCTGGGCGTCATGACCGAATGCTGGGATTAATTGCCTCTGTTTCCTTGTTTCTCCCCCAGGGGGGCTTTTTCTGTGGTCCGACGCTGTGTCAAGCTCTGCACCGGCCACGAGTATGCGGCCAAGATCATCAACACCAAGAAGCTGTCAGCCAGAGGTAGGGAGGGAATGGCTGTGTTGGCCGGTGGGAGCCGGGGGCAGGGGGAGCCTGTGCTGGGGGACGGGGCATGGCCTGTGGCTCCCGGGCGACACAGTCGGAGCAGGATTTGTGGCTGCAGTGGGATGTGAATGGGGCCCACGGCTGCGCAGGGCCGGGAGCAAGAGGCACCCACACACCCTCACACCTGGAATTGCACTCTTGCTCTCGTTGAGGGGCTCGTGGAACCCCCGTCTCTTCTCCCCAGGGCTGGAGGGGAGAGGCATGCAACCAGGTGGCTGACATGGTCAGATAGTGTCATCTGCCCAAGAATATGGGCGAGAGGACAACGTAGGGACCTGAAGACTTTGGATGCTTGAGGGGCCAGCTGAATGGCATGTTTCCTGACTCGGACCCTGCCAGTCTTCTGGACCCAGGGATGCACGTGGGGACTCATCTGACTGTCCTGGGAGGGCTGGTCGGGGGTGCCTGCAGGGGTGGATGTGATGCTGGCCACGAGCTGGCCCTGGGCATGTGGCCTCACCTCATCTGGCACTTTCCAGGCCCTTGCTGGGGGACAGCCTGTTCTGGGCAGACAGACAGACCCCTGATCCAGTGGTGTTCCATGTGGTGGGGGTGGGGCAAGATGTGGGCGGAGGGGATGACCTGCGGTGAGTGAGTGTGACAAGGCTATGGTGGAGGTGCCGCCCCGAGCAGGTGAATTCAGAGCACAGAGGTGAGTGGACAAGGGTGGGGAACCAGGGAAGGAGTCTGGTGGGACCTGCCATGCCCCAGTGCTGTGGGGATCCCACGGATCTCCAGCCCAGGATTAGACAGGAGGGACCGGATGAGCCCTGGGCAGACAGTGCTGAGTTAAGCCCTCTCCCACCTCCTCCCATGCACACCCACGACCCTGGTTAGCATCCAGACACAAATCTAATTGAGAGGCTCCTTCTCCTCCAAGAGGCCCTGACTGTCGGCAGTCCTGGCCCACATCCCGCCCTGCGGTTGGTGCAGAGAACGCCTCCGTCTGTGGGGTCTGCAGCTTCTAGCCCAGGAGCCTGCGGGGGCGAGTGGCTGAGCCTGCTGTGTGGTTTGCTGAGCTGTGTGTGGGTGTTTGGGTGCCTGCTGTGTACCAGGCCTTCAGGGCTGAGTGTTTTCAGGGGCAGGCGCTCTGGTCCCAGCCCATTTGAGAGGCTGGTTGTGCATCAGTGGGGTCAGTCCTGCGCCCTCATTTTTGCTGCTGATGTTAGGAGGGGACAGGGGTGACACAGGGCACTGTGGAGACAGGAGGTCTTGGAGCCAGTGCAGCCCTGGGGCGTGTGTGGTAGGAAGGCTCAGATCCTGCATCTAGACTGATAACAGCAATAACACGAAGGCTAATATTTACCAAGCGTTTGCTGTGTGTACTGTACTGCCAGATGCACGGCTGCTTCTGTGTTCCCTGACACTGGGTGGGCGGCACTGGTCGGATACCCTTGTCACACGTGTTTGGGAGCTGTGTCCGCACACGTTGAGTTTCTAAAGCAGGAGGAGCACTCTGCTTCATTCCCTAGGCTTGTGCCAGGCCACAGGAGGCGAGAGAGCCCACCTTCAGGTGCCCCCTGGACTGTTGAGGGGGACCTTCACTCATTCGCCGGCTTTACCCAGCGCCTCCCACGTGCCCGGCACTGAGGACGGGGTGATGAGCAAACACATCCAAACAAACCACTCCAGCCCCATCTTCGGGGTGGGAGCCCAGGGAAGAGCACGGGAGATTGGATGGGTCTTGAAGGATGAATAGGAGTTTGTGAGGCTCAAGCAGAAAACCACTTGAGTATGAGCATGTTTCCGTGGAATCTGGCAGCTCCTTTCAAGTATATTCACACTGCACTGTTTATACCCTTAAAGTGAAAGTGTTAGTCGCTGAATCATGTCTGACTCTTTGTGACCCCATGGGCTGTAGCCTGCCAGGCTCCTCTGTCCATGGGATTTTCCAGGCAAGAACACTGGAGTGGGTTGCCATTGCCTACTCCAAGGGATCTTCCCAACCCAGGGATTGAACCTGGGTCTCCTGCATTGCAAGCAGATTCTTTACTGAGGATCAAGAGCAGTGGAAGTCTGAAATTCCCCCGTGTTCCACAATTACTGCCTGCTCTTTCTTCTGCCCCTGCAGCAGCAGCCCTGCTGCCCGCTTCCTGACAGCCAGCCTGCTCTCTGCCCTTGAGTCCCAGAGGCTGGGCCAAAGAGATCCCGGCTCACGGCGCCATTGTGGGGCTGTGCAGACCTGGGGCTCCGTCAGCCCTGCTTCCGGCCTCAGTGTCCCAGCCGGACACAGCTCAGATTGGGTGGTAGGACGCAGGGCAGCTAGCCAGGGCTGGTCTGGAATTGGAGCAGCCAGCTCTCGCTTGCTGTCACCTCCCTTCAGGAGCACTTCCCCTGTGAAGACACTCCCTGCTTTGCCTCCACACTTGGGCCCTTGCATTGCTCAGGTCTGTGAAGGTCTTGGGCATTTCCCCCACCCTGTTAAACTCATTATCATGGAAAATTTCAACCAGCCCCAAATATAGATAAAATGATAGAATGAGCCCCCAGCTTCAACACAACAGTTTTCAACACTGGGGCAATTTTGTTTCATCTGTAACCCTCCCCATGCTCCACCTCCACTCACGTATCTTGCGGCAGATCCCAGACTACCCGTCATTTTACCACAGTGATCAGGGCGTTTCTCTAATGGAAAAGGATTCTAAAGCCAACCAGCCACCTCCTTGTACAGGGACCCATGGGTCTTCTGATCCTCCTCAGCCCCTTTTCAAGCTGAATGGGGAGCTGCAGGGGTAAGAGGAGAGGGTCTTGGACCCCTGACCCTCATCTTCATGCTGAGTGTGGGCCAGCAATGGGGTTTGGCTGATGGGTTTGGTTTGGTTGCTACGTGGCCTTGGCCACATGGTTCTGACTGCCTCAATGTGTGACCTTGGCCGTGTTACTTAGCCACCCTGTACCTCAGTTTTCTCAGTTGTAAAATAGGGATAAATCTAATTGCTACCCTCTTAGAGGAGCACTGTGAGGGAGAGAAGAGTGAGGTACTTTGGAGTCAGCCTAGCACAGTGCTGCCCGAACACCCTTTGCTTTCTTTCGCCTTTCTTGCCAGACTATCCTGCCCAGCCTGCAAGCTCTAGGACTCCTCCTCCAGGAAGCCTCCCTGGGTCCTCCCAACCAGCTTAGAAACCCAGAAGCCCCAAAGCAGTCACTTTACAAATTTTGCCATTGATCATTTGCTCCTTGAGGGCAAATGCAGAAGTTCATCTCTGCACCTTCCCAGCTCCCAGCACAGAGGCTGGGAAAACACATGTATGAACATCCCACCCTCTTCTTACTACCCTTTGAGGGCTGGCTACATAAAACCCAAAGTTTATGTAAACCTGAAACTCTGTCTTTGGCCCTGTCTTCTCTCTCCCTCCCAGCAGCTCTGGTCAGGCACTGGCTTCTTCTGGTTCTGTATACCCCAGGGCCTTTGCACATGCCTTCTCTGAGGCTCAGACAGTAAAGGATCTGCCTGCAACACAGGATACCTGGGTTTGATACCTGGGTCAGGAAGATCCTCTGGAGAAGGGCATGGCAACCGACTCCATTATTCTTGCCTGGGAAATTCCATGGACAGAGGAGCCTGGCAGGCTACAGTCCATGTGGTGGCGAAGACTTGGACACAACTGAATGACCAACACTTTCACTTTTCTTCTAGAAATGCTTTTCCTGAACTTTTACCTGCTTAACTCCTGTTGACACTTCCTCAAAGGGGTCTCCCTTGAGCCTCCAGTAGGAATCTGGGACCCAAGCACCCTGTTTTTATTTGATGGCTGTCTCACCCACTACACCGCCAGGCCTTGCGGGCAGGACTTCATCTGTCTCCTTCACCATTGTATCTCCTGCCCTCCATCCAGGCCCTGAGAGGTGGGGAGCTCTCCATAAATCTTTTGAATGAGTGAATGCTTTGAGTGAGTGGAATTTGAAGGAGTGGATGTGCAGCCTGTGCTGGAGTCAGGTTAGTCTCCCAGGTGTGAAGCTGGGACAGGGACTGGGTGGAGCAGCGTCTAGAAGAAGGTGTGCTGCAGGGTTGGGTTTGCAAGGGAGATCCCTGGCCACTGAACACCTGAGCATCTGGGAAGTCCAAGTCCAGGAGAAGTTCTGTGGTGAAGCCAGAGAGTGGTCAGGAAGCAAGGAGGGGAGGCCCAGAGCCCGCTGCTCCTCTCTGAGTCCTGGTGTTCACCTCGCAGCCTGCACCTGCAGCGTCCTGCAGGGTCAGACTTGATCCACACAGAGAGTCCTGACTCCAGACAGCGCTCCCTCCCGAGAGAGGCCATTCAGAAATGCTTGCCCCAGCTGTTGTCCTGGAAGGTAGGGACAGGGGGTCCACAGGTAGGGAGTCTTCTAGGCAAGTGGGAGAGTGAGGAAGTGGAGATTAGACTCAGACGTTGGAGGGGGAAGCCCCTCTTCTGCCCGCTTCATTTTCAGTGCAATGTGGAGGGGCCTCACCCAGCCCTGCAGTGAGGGGGGGTCCACTTCTCATCCGAGGAGACTAGCTTAGTCCTTCAAGGCTTCCAGTGGTAAAGAAAGTGGCAGGAGGATGCTGGCGCTGGACACAGAAAAACTGTCCCACCTGGTAACTGATAGTTCTTGGAGCCACGAGGACACTGCAGATTACATCCAGCTTGTGCCAAAGGCAGTAAGAGTTAAATTTTTTAAATTTAATACTTAATTAAATAGAGGATTGTGAGACATTGAGAGTCTGTGAATGTACTGAATAATAAGAGATTATTAAACTACCATTAACAAAAGCAGTTAGAGGAAAATTAATTGACGGGGGTGGTGGGGTAAGACAATCATCATCAGGCAGTTCTTGTTGCTCCCGCCTCCCTCTCCTCTCCCCTTGCTCCTTGTCAGCACCAAGTGGCTGCTCTTTAGGGCTCGTTTGGTGGCCATTTGGAGGACACCCTGTAGACCGAGCTCTTTTAGTACTCATTGGCCCCGAGTGTCTTTTTAGTACTCACTGGCCCCGAGCAGGTGTCCCAGAAATGACCCCAGTCAGTGGCTGACCTAGAGGAAGAAAGGAGGGACATGCTTGCACTGGAGCCGGGGCTCAGGCCCCTGGGTGTTGTGCCCTGACCCTCAGCAGCATTTTCGCGAGGTCAGTGGTGGGAGGCCTGTGCCATGGAAGAGGAAACAGAACCCACAGAAGCAGAGTGGCCCAGGAACCCACGGTTGCGATGAGCAGAGCCTGGGACGCTGGCAGCTCCAGTTTTCACCCAGCTGCCGAGGGTCGCGGGTGTGAGGGCTGACCTCCCGGGTGGGAGGCTGACTTCATAGTGGGTGCTCACCGCACAGTTTCTGGGGGACTCACCCTACCTGTGAGGAGGCTGAGGCCGCCGATGAGATCTGGGCTCACCTCTGCCCCTCCTCCTGACCCCAGGCTGATGCTCGCTTTACCTCCAGCTACCTTCACGTAGGGTCACGCCCTTCGCAGGGTCCGGATGGCCCGTCCTGCCTTGGGGGGCGCCCCTGTCGGCGGTGTAACGGGGAGGAGTTATCTGGTCTCTAGGGGCTCTGGGGCTGAGCCTGCACCCCTGGCCAAACCTGCCCGGGCCCCTGCTTTCCTGCTGCAACCTGTGCTGCCGGTTTCTTGTCGGCCCCCACGACCCACAAGCGGGAAGATATCCCGAGACAGAGGATAAGGGGCGCCGGGAATTCGCGGATCTGGGTTACTGGAGGACGCGCCGCCGGCGCCGCATTGCAGGGGCGGCTGAGCATGCGCAGCGGGCGCTGGGGCGCCCTCCCTCTTTTCCGTCCCTCCTCTCCCCTCCCCTCCTCACCCCCTCCCCTCCCTTCCTCCCCCGTCCCTTCCCCTTACCCCCATCCCTTCCCCTTCCCTCCCTTTCCCTCCCCCTCTCCCTCCCTCGAGCACCCCCTCCCTCACCTGAGCACCCTTACGGGGCCATTCCGCAGCCCCGCCCCATCCCTTGCAGCTCCCAGGGCCCCAGGGCCCTAGCCAGGGCCTCACTGTATAATGTCCTAATTTCAAATAAAAAATGATTTTTTAGAATTAGTATGTCCTAGGCTCCGGACGGAGGATCCTGGTAGGCTCCAGTCCATGGGGTCGCTAAGAGTCGGACACGACTGAGCGACTTCACTTTCATTTTTCACTTTAATGCATTGGGGAAGGAAATGGCAACCCACTCCACTGTTCTTGCCTGGAGAATCCCAGGGACGGGGGAGCCTGGTGGGCTTCCTTCTATGGGGTCGCACAGAGTCGGACACGACTGAAGCGACTTAGCAGTAGCAGTAGCAGTAGGCTCCCAGCCATTGGAGAAGGAAATGGCAACCCACTCCAGTATTCTTGCCTGGAGAATCCCAGGGACAGAGGAGCCTGGTGGGCTGCCGTCTATGGGGTCGCACAGAGTCGGACACGACTGAAGCGACGCAGCAGCAGCAGGCTCCCAGCCAGCCTTTGGTGCACCTTAACTCTGGAGTAGGGGCTCCAGGGGGCCCTGGGCAATGGGAGGGGGTTTCCCTAGGGATCCAGAGGGTGCGAAGGAGTGAGGGTCCCTTCCTTTGCCCCAGGGTCAATCTTTAACTGGACAGACCCATTTCTCCCAGATTCTGTTGTCAGGGCATGGGTTTGTGTGGAGTTGCAGGTGTCCTGGTGCAGGTGGGGAGGGAGTAAGAGGGAAAATTGGGGGCTCTTGTGGGAGGTGACTGCCCCATTCCCATCCCACTGGGAGGATGGGGGAGCAATGAGGGAACCAGACTGGGGTGGCCAGATTTTGCAGTTAAATTTGAATTTCAGATAGGCAATAAAAAATATTTGAAGAGAAATATGTCCCAAACTGCATGGGACATGCTTCTACTAGAAAACTGTTTACCTGTGCTTGGGACATATTTATATTTAAAAAATACTTGTTGCTTATCTGAAATTCAGATTTAACTGTTGCTTTTTTTTTTTTTTTTTTTGAGCACACCATGCAGCATGTGGGATCTTAGTTTCCCAACTAGGGATCAAACCTGTGGTGCCCTGCAATGGCAGCATGGAGTCTTAACCACTGAACCATCAGGGAAGTCCCAAACGGGTCATTTTGTGTTTTATCAGGCAATGCTAAACAGAACTGTTGAGAGAACAGGTCTTTGTCATTAATTTGTTAACCAAACAGGCTAAGTCAAAACTTCCCCCAAACTGGGCGAAGGCAGAGGAGGAGAAGAAAAAGGGTGGGGTCAGGCTTTGTGGGCAGGAGTCCTCGGGGACACCCCCTCCGTATTCTTGGTGCCCTCACCTGTGAGGAGGCGAGAGTGGCAGCTCTGTGGCCCAGCTGACGCCTCTAGGGTGTGTCTGGTTCTGGGCATGGCTGTCCCTGTGAACCCCGGGTCCTGTGGGTATCTGGGGCCTGGTGGCTTAGATGATACACATGCTCTGTGTAGTCAGGCTGCAGCAGTTCCCACCCCACTGGGCTGTAGAAGGTCAAGGGGGTGTGGGGAGGTGGCCCAGCCCCCAAAGGAGGGTTGGTCCAGGGTTATTGGGAAATGTTCCAGAGCTCCCGGGCTCTCTGGAGGTTGTTTCATCGGTTGTTCCTGTCATCCCCCCAATCTGAATAGCTCCTTCCTACCACCCCTGCCCACCCCACATGCACCAAGAACTCCCTCCAGGGGTTCAAGGGGCACCTGCAGGTTTGAGGACCCGATTTCTGTCCCACTTTACAGCTGACAAAACTGAGGACATGCGAGGATAGTCATTTATAGCCGGATCACCTCTTTTTTGCCTGTTGGTCAAGGTGGGAGCCCGCCATAGGATCATGGGCACAACCAAACCCGGGACACGGATCCCAGAGAGCTGAGGTGGACAGCAGGCTCAGAGCCCGGGGAGGCCACTGCACGTCACGCAAGCCACGTGAGACAGTGAGCAGCAGACTCCGTGCGTCAGGCTTCATGGTGATGAGAGAGTGGGGTGCCACTTGTTCCCCTAGGGGGCCGTGGCCGCTTATTTGAATAATTCCTTGCCTGCAGGGGGCTGAGGCCACCAGTGGGGGACAGGTCAGGTCTGAGCCTGGGAGAAGCGCCACTTGGCTGGAGGAGCAGGGTGGGGTGCCTACAGCTAGGCCATTAGGGGCCCTCCTGGTTTCACCAGGCTTCAGGGCAGTGCATCACTGCTGCTAAGTCCCTTCAGTCGTGTCCAACTCTGTGCGACCCCATAGACGGCAGCCCACCAGGCTCCTCTGTCCCTGGGATTCTCCAGGCAAGAATAGTGGAGTGGGTTGCCATTTCCTTCTCCAATGCATGAAAGTGAAAAGTGAAAGTGAAGTCGCTCAGTCGTGTCCGACTCTTAGCGACCCCATGGACTGCAGCCCACCAGGCTCCTCCATCCATGGTATTTTCCAGGCAAGAGTACTGGAGTGGGGTGCCATTGCCTTCTCCAGTGCATCACACGGGCCTCAATCAAGAGATGCCACGTCTTTCCGCAGTGGTAACATGCTGGGTAATGACGGCTCTGAGCCTGAAGAGGGCACCTCTGCTCCCTGGAGGAGCCGCTGATAGGCCAGACCAGAGGGACCGTGGAGCGAGGCCGGCTCAGAGGCCTCAGTGCAGCGGGGTGGGGAGCCACAGGATGCCGGCTGAGCTCCCAGGCACCTGGCAGCTTGTTCATGCCCCTCAAGAGCCCTTTCTTTGTTGCAGAGAGGCAGCAGCAGCTGCAGGACGCACACAGGCGCCCTTGCTGGGCCGTGTGGCTGCCAGGTGATGCTGGTGTGATAATTGCTGGTTGGCTTTTAGAAACAAAATCTGCTACAAGAAGCTACAGTGGCAGCCGTTCTTTTCATCCTCATGGCCCTGCCGGTGCCACCAGCGGCTGCAGTGAGACTGGACTTTCCTGGGGCCCCCAGTGCTGGATGCAGAACAGGATGAGATGCCCCCAGGACCCTAGGCACTCCCTGGGTGAGCAGACAGGGCTCAAGCATGTCAGCCTGCTGAAGGCTTGAGAAGCCTGGTGGGAAGGCCTTGGGATGGCTGAGGCCTCTGGGCCAATCCCCCTGGGTGGTGGCCCAGCCCCACTCCCCCCACCCTCCAGCCTCACCAGGCCCCGTCGGAAAGTTGGGAGCGATGTTAATAACAGCTGAGGGCCCTCGGCAGTTCTGCAGGCCTGTGAAGAGCCCAAGAGCTGGTCTGTAAACAGCAAGGGCTAGTTGCAGTGGTCCCAAGGCACTCCTGTGCCCTGGAGTAGAGGAACCACCAGGGTCTCGGACCATGCTCCCCTGTGAACTTCATCCTCCCCCGAACCAGCTTGTACGCGGTGACAGTGACCGGATGGTCAGGCCCTGCTGCAGGATGCTGCGCTGCCCCTGGAGTTGGGCTGGTTTGTCCCATAACGTCCCAGGCCTGGGAGCCCTGTCAGGAGGCAATAGCTGCTGAGGCCCTGGCCTGGCGATGTCCTTCCTGAAAGACCTGTCCTCCTCTGCAGCCTTCCATCCTGTGCCTAGAAAGGGGATGAAGCCGAGATCAGAGCTTCCAGCATCACTGTTGCTGATCCAAGTGGTTGTGACCAAACGCCAGGGGTCCTACACCAGCCAGAGACAGAGCCACCCCTCCCCTGGGTGGGGGGAGGCCGCATGCTGACGCCGTCCATCTCGGGAGATTTGAGGAGAGCTCTAGCCTTCGGGGGAGGGGGAAGCTTCCATGTCCTGTTCTGTGTCCAGCTGTTGGCTCCGCAGGGTAGGCGCGGCCCAGGCTCCCATTCCCTCCAGGCTAAACCAGCGGTGGGCTCAAACCGGCAGATGCTAGTGCTTACGCTTGAACTGGCCTCTGTCTGCCCTGGTGCACCCACCCTAGCCCTGCCCACCCCCTTCCTGGGACCCTGAGGATCCTGTAGGTGGTGGCACAAAGTGCCCAGGCTGAGGGCACCGTGGAAGGTGCCAGAGTTTCTGCTGTGGACTCCACTGGCTGCTCTGAATGTCCAGGGTATTCTGTCAGATTCCGACCCAGCAGCTTGGAACCATAAGAGCTGCCCGCCTGTGTTCCTGTGCTGTGTCCCGCTGGACTCTCACAACTTTGGGACACGTGAGTTAAGGACTTGATGCTGGGTAGTTAGCCCACCAGGCTCCACCGTCCATGGGATTTTCCAGGCAAGAATACTGGAGTGGGCTGCCATTTCCTTCTCCAGGGGATCTTCCCAACCCAAGGATCGAACCCAGGTCTCCTCATTGCAGACAGATGCTTTTACCGTCTGAGCCACCAGGGAAGCCCAGTGATTAACATGAGCCTGAATGAAATGGGATGTGGATGTCCATGAGCCTCCGAAGACTCTAGAAAGCTCTGTGCCATCCGTAGGTGTAGGTGGTAGAGACAGGTGGGAAGGAGAGGAGGGAACCCTGAATGAGGAATCCCAGGGCCCAGCGGGGCGGGTCACCCGGGGGACAGTGGGTCCTTGTTCTCATGTGCAGCCATGGACTCCCACCTCCCTTTGAAGAATAGAAGCCCCTGGAGAGGAGAGGGGAAACAACTGCTGGGGTCCTGAGTGTCACCTTGGAAAGAGGCTGGAGGAGGGAAGCAGGAAAGACAGGGAGGATGACAGGCCAGGTGCCCAGTTCTGCAGGGCAGGCTGCGGGGAGGGGCTAGCTTCTGGGGGAGGGGCCAGCAGTGGGAGTTTCCTTTCTTCGGTGGCCTCTTTCTGGACACATTCCCTAACCCTTTTCACACATGGGAAAGAGACTCAGAGCACAAAACTTGGCCTTGTTTAGGGCCCTGTGCCCAGTATCCCCATGGTCACTTGAGTCTAGCCCATAAGTGAGCCTCCCATGCCCCAGCTTGATGATGTTGGTGTGAGCCCACCACACATGTGGTTTAGCCTGGAGGAAATGGAGCCTGGGCAGCACCCACCCTGTGGAGCCAACAGCTGGACACAGGACAGGATGTGGGAGCACCCACCACCCCCTGAAGGCTATGGCTCTCCTCAAATCTCCAGAGGTGGGCAGCATCAGCGTCTGGCATCCCCCCACCTGGGGGAGGGTTTGCTCTGTCTCTGGCTGGTGCAGGACACCTGGCATTCGGTCACAGCCACTCAGGTGAGGACAGGAAGGCAGCCGAGGGCAGGGGCTCCTGCTTGGGCACCCCACAGCTGCGTCTTCCTGCTGCGCCTGCACCACATGTTCAGGTGGGTGATTCTATAGACAAGTCGCTGCCTGGGGCCTGGCCACACACACACTCCCACACCTCATAGCCTGAGAGCCGGCCCAGTCCACCCCTTCCCTGTGGGTACTCTTCTCCCCTGAGACCTCAGCCACAAGGGGTGGGTGTTCCACACTTCGTGCAGGAGTGACCCCAGGTGGGGGCTTGACCCTGATATGACGCTTGGACCCCCGCTGGCTCAGTGTTCAGTAGCTGCCAGGTTTGGCGGGGTGTCCTAGATAGCAGCCACAGTGGTCTATGACCTCTAGCCGGTGCCCTGATACGTTCCAGCATCCTTGTCCCCAGCCAGGGGTCCAGTAGCCACCCAGGAGGAGAGAGCAACCCAGAGCCCCCTCCATGTGCTGGGCAGTGTGGACCTTCCGTACAGGATTTCGTGTTTGATCCAGCATGACACGTGCTCGCTTCTGACTTCTTCACTTGTCCCAGGCTGAGCTGGGGGACGCGGGTGGCAGCCCCTCCCCGTAGCTGGGCCTCCTGTCCTTCCTCTGCCCCGCCCGGCACCTCGCGGGTGTCCTTCTGCCGGTCACAGCACTGCTGCTGCTCCTGGCAGCTGGCAAGGGGCCAGCCACCCACCCACGTCCCTCCTGTTGCCCTTCTCCTGGCTCCTTTCACCCCCCACCCCGTTCTGCTGTGAGTCACCCACAGCCAGGGAGCAGGTGGAGGCTGGGGGGTGGGGATGGCAGCTGTCACCGGTCTGGACTTGGGTCCAGTCCTGATCTTGGTGCTCTCTGGGTGCCTGTTCCTCCACCATGACTGTGCCCCACCCTGCAGGGTGCAGGCATCCTCTCCTGCCTCCAAGGGCTGCATCCCCCCTCCCGCCCTCAGCAGCCTCCTCTTCGTTCTTGACTCAGCTCTGGGTTCTTCCATCTGGGGGTCTGTGGCTGGGGCGCCCGCCTCACTGATGAGTTTAGGATAGCACAGAGCTGGTTTGAGTCTCCCGCTGCCGTTCTTCAGGGCATCAGAGTGAAACAGCTAACGCTGAGACCACCAGGTGGCGCCCGCGGCCCGATGGCTGTGTGTGGCCACGCCAGCCCCTTCCTGCTCCTTGGGGGTCCCCTGCCCGTCTCCTTCATGGTGGGCAGTGGGTGCCAGCTACAGCAGAGTGGCAGCCCCAAGTGGACCTCTTCCTGCCTCCTGGGGCCTCCTGGGGTCTGGGAACTGCAATGGGCCACCTCCCTTCCCGGGTCCCCTGGCCACCCACCTTGGGGACCTGCAGGATGCGGGGCGCGCCTGGCACTAAGATCAAGGTAGAATCACTCAGAAGCTTCCAGGCCTTGCGTTGCCAGGGACACAGGCTGCGGAGCTGCGGGGTGAAGCCTCGTGGGGTGTGGCAGGAGCTTAGGGTGCAGGAGCCGCTGATCACAGGTCCCATGTAGCTGGTGTCTTTGACTAAAGTTCTTTTTGTTTTGTTGGATAAGCACTTTCATGGGGTGTAAGTGAATGCTGTGTTTTATCAGTGGGGTGTTTCTCTGGCAGGAGAAATAAATAGCTTGTTTCTGCCTCTGCTGACTCTGGGCAGCAGGTGTAAACGTCATGTGTGTGCGTCAGGTTGCCCCAGACACACCACACCAGTCATCTTTGGCTACCGGCCCACAGGTACTTAGGTGGGTCTCCATGGGTGCGGATCCATATGATGCCTGAGCGTTTACAAGATGGATGAACTCAGGAGTTCCCCTTTAGAGCATCACATCAGAGGGGGTGTGAGAACTGAAGCTGTACCCCTAGGAACGGCATACTCCTCCAAAACCCCCTCTGGCATCCCCCTTGAGTCCTCCCACCCCCTACCCTGCTGTCCTTGGAGCTCATGGTACTGCTGCTCTACTCCTTAGGACCCAGGGTGGGTGTCCCTGGGCTTCCTGGGACGTGCTCAGTCTGGGTGGGAGGAGGGCAGAGAGGCCTCCCTTCAGCAGGGTGGGAGTCTGGAGGCTGGAGGGAGCTTGGACTGTGCCCTCACTCCCTGGCACCCTGTTTCGGAGGTTACCCTGAGACCCCAGAGCCAGTGTGCATGAGGGGAGATGAAGGGGCCAGTGCGGGAGAGGGCGCCCAACACCGCTGGGGTGTCAGTGGGGTGGATTCTCAGGGCTCACTCGTCCTTGGATGCAAACCTGCACAGGTGTGGGACACGCGCCGAGCCACATACCAATGTTAGTGACTAAACACTAGCTGACATGGCAGTGAGTCACAAGCAGCAGGTGCCTGGGTCTCAGGGCAACTCTGGACACCCAGACCCTTCAGGGGCACCAGGCCGCAGCTCTGGGAAGGGCCCTTTTGAGCCTCTCGGCTGGGCTCAATGCCCCCATGACCTCTAGAGCCCTGGAAGTTGCTGGTTGGCTCCTCTGGGGGTCGCTCACTGCCCGCCCAGCCAGGACATCACTGCAGTGGGCATGGCAGGGTCTGGCTGCTCAAGAGGACTCTTGGACTTCCCTCAGGAGGGAGCACCAGGCTGGGGTGCCCGGCATGCTGAGGGGTCCTGGTTGGGGTGGGCAGCCTTCTGACCGTGTTCTCGCCATGGGCCTGCTCGGTGGTCGCTGCTGTGGTCTTCTGAGTCCAGACAGGTCTCTGGGGCCAGAGTTCTGGGAGGGAAGCGGGTGGCAGGCTGAGCAGATGCGGCAGCCCCGAGAAGCCACAGAGCTTGCTCAGGGTCGCTGGCCCGTCACATGTCCTGCTGTCCACCAGGGGACATCTTAGGTGGAGTGTCCTCCCAGGTTCTCACTGACAGTTTAGGACTGGGATGCACTTCTTGTGCAAAGCAGACTGGGTTAAATTTGACTCCCCCAACAATGTCTATGGTTGTCTATTACAATGTTAATTTTGAAATTCAGATATAGTAGCTCCTCGACTTGGTAGAGGGGCGTCCCTGGTAGCTCAGCTGGTAAAGAACCTACCTGCAATGCAGGAGACCCCGGTTCAATTCCTGGGTCAGGAAGATCCGAAAGCAAATCAGAGGATGTGGGCAGAGTTGGGATTCTGGGTTCTTCCTCCCACGGCCATATGCCTGGCCCGAGGTCAGCCTACTGGACCCGAGAGTGACAGCCTCCTTCTCCAGCCCCTTCCTATGGCTTCTGATTCCCATCCAAGGTCACAGAATATCAGCTTAGATTTTTAATTTCAGGGCAAATATTTCAGCAGCTTTTAGAACACACCTTCATTATATTTAACCACTGACTTTGTGCTTACTGGAGACAGGACCAAATTAAACAAAACAAAACAATATTTTTCCCTGTGTCAAAAGTAACACAAGGTTGTTGTCAAAGTTGGGGGAAAATATAAAGAATAAAACTTACTCATAATTCTGCCACCCACAGCAGAGCAGTTATAATCTTAATGAGATGCCTGCACTTGGACTTTGACCAACTTAGAACACGTGTCGTGATACAGAGTTTCAGAGCTGCTCTCTGGTCAAGTGCTGTTGTGCCTGATATGGAAAGGACACAGCCAAGAGGGTCAATAACCTGCGTGGCCATGGGGTAGACATCTGCACCTGGGCTGGGCAACCTGGTGCCCCTTCTTGGCCCCAAACAAGTAATTTATCCCCCAAACACACTCAGGAGTAGGTCAACATTTTTTGGATGGGACTTTGCCATTGATGATAAGACTCAGTAATACAGTTGTTTAAATGATCTGCTTCCCAAAGATGGGTCCCCACATGAATTTTCTCCTGACTTTTATTTATGACTGCAATCAGGCAATTTTTCCAGGAAAGACGACCACCCCTGCTCTTATCACCTTACCATCCTGGGCTTTCTCTGACCTCAGCCTTGCTCCGGCCCTGTCTGCATGTAGGTGAGCTATTCATTAGCCATCCACATCAGGAGGAAATGAGCTATGACATTATGGGGACAGGAACAAAATTGGAATACGGACTGTAGGTTGGACTGAGTATTGTATCTGCATTGGATTTAGTGAGTAGGGTAACTGCATTGAGATTACGTAAGAGAACCTCCTTGTTCTTACAAAACACACACTGAGCTGTTAGCCTGGTGAAAGGACATGAAGTGTGGGGCTTACTTGCTCATGTTGCAGAGGAAGTTAGTACGTGCATGGGAAGAACAGATGATACAGAAATGCCCCATCCATTAGAACTTTGTGCTATTGTTGCAGCTTAAAGTTTGAAAAAGTCTTCAGATAGTGTCAAAAAAAACACTAAGCAAGAACAGAACACCCCGCCTGCACCTCCAGGCCTCCCTACTCCTGCCTGCGGGGGGCTGTTGCAAGGACCACTCCCCCTCCCCTCTAGAGTGTGCCTCACAGATAGGACCCTGACCCCCCCCCAACCCTGTTACGTTTGGTGTTGCCTGTTTATGAGCTTCATACAGCGGAAAAGTGGAAGCCATGCCGCTTGTGTTCTTCTGTAGCTGTTTTCCACTTATCCTTCCGAATGGTGGGTGACTCTTGGGCTGCGTCTTGTCTGCTGATGCCGTACCCACCCCCCAGCAGGATGGGGGGCGTTTGCTGCATTGGGTATGGAGGTGAGGGCAAGATGGAGATGAAGTGAGGCAAGACGTGCGGGTGTGTCCCAAAGGCCCACCCACTGCCCTGTGGTTTTGCCAGAGCCCTCCCAGTCACAAGGGGTCTGGAAAGACAGGTGGGAGCCAGATGAGCAGCTCAGGGAGGTGTTAGCATTTCCGGGGTGACGGCGGGGGGTTGGAGGTGGCGGGCTGAGTGCCCATCCTGAGAGGAGGGAGAGCCTGCTGGATCTCCTGGAGAGGTTCTGTCTGCAGGCATGACTTTCCCCACTCTGAAAGGTCACATGCCTGTTTGCAGGTATGTCCATGTTCAGGGCTGTCCTGAGGGTCCCAGCCCACCACCATCACACAGCCCAGGGAGAGCTGACCATAGAATGGGCCGGGGGTGCCCTTCCTGCAGGAAGACTTGGTGGCTGGGTCTTCCCCATCTACTGAGTCCACCTCACTTCCCAGCAGAGCCAGGGATGGGCGGGCAGGTCTGAGGAGGCCTGCCCAGAGGTTTTACTACTTCTGAGAACATATTGTGATTAGCCCGTTAGCTGTGTCCCACTGGTGGGGCTGTCAGGACTTCCCTAGTGAATCAGGTGATCCTGTGGGCTTCTCTGGTATATTACTGTCCTTAGGCCCTCACTGTGAAGGGCCCAGGGCAAGCAGGGGTGGGGGCAGGTGTTCCAGGCCCCAGACACCCCCTCTCCAGTCACATCCCACCCTGGGTCAGCCTCCCTCCTGATCCCCCGCCTTTGTTCGCCATCCAGCCACACGTGTGCCAGTGCCCTGCTTATTGACCTCAATGAGAATGAAGTGCAGTTTGGGTCTTCCTCTGTGAGTGGCTTCTTCCACTTGGCCTCATGTTGGGAAACGGGTGATACACACATGGATGGGTGTGTTCTGTTGTGTGATTTATTTCTGCCTTCTCTGGTCAGTGGAAATAGGGTTTTGTGGGTTTTTTTTTCAGTTTTTTGCCATTATAATCTCATCAGCTTTTAAAATACTGCTGGCACCACTGTTTGTTTGAAAGATAAAACTTCTGGCTGATAAGTTGCTCAGCCCTTGGGGGCAGGGAATTGAGGTTCTGTGCTTCTGGGGGTGGAAGGAGGCACACAGGGCTGGAGCCAGGAGGGGTAGTTTCAGGATCAGTAGCAGTCTTGCCTGGGGCAATTTCCTTCTGAGGCTTTTTTTTTTTTGAATGACTTAGGGAATTTTTATTTCTCTCAAGCTTTCTGAGTAATGCTTGTTAATTTTTAAGATTTGGCCTGAAGTCTACTATTTTGAAAATCTGGGGATCATGTTGCATACCCATGACAACTTTGTTTCATAAATTTCAAAAGCACTCTCTAAAACATAATTTTAGGGAGCCTCATCTTCAGTTCAGTTCAGTCACTCAGTCATGTCCCACTCTTCGCAACCCCATGAATCTCAGCATGCCAGGCCTCCCACACCAACTCCTGGAGTTCACCCAGACTCACGTCCATCGAGTCAGTGATGCCATCCAGCCATCTCATCCTCTGTCGTCCCCTTCTCCTCCTGCCCCCAATCCCTCCCAGCATCAGAGACTTTTCCAATGAGTCAACTCTTCACATGAGGTGGCCAAAGTACTGGAGTTTCAGCTTTAGCATCATTCCTTCCAAAGAAATCCCAGGGCTGATCTCCTTCAGAATGGACTGGTTGGATCTCCTTGCAGTCCAAGGGACTCTCAAGAGTCTTCTCCAACACCACAGTTCAAAAGCATCAATTCTTCGGTGCTCAGCCTTCTTCACAGTCCAACTCTCACATCCATACATGACCACAGGAAAGACCATAGCCTTGACTAGACGAACCTACGTTGGCAAAGTAATGTCTCTGCTTTTGAATATGCTATCTAGGTTGGTCATAAATTTCCATCCAAGGGGTAAGCGTCTTTTAATTTCATGGCTGCAATCACCATCTGCACTGATTTTGGAGCCCAAAAAAATAAAGTCTGACACTGTTTCCACTGTTTCCCCATATATTTGCCATGAAGTGATGGGACCAGATGCCATGATCTTCATTTTCTGAATGTTGAGCTTTAAGCCAACTTTTTCACTGGCCTCTTTCACTTTCATCAAGAGGCTTTTTAGTTCCTCTTCACTTTCTGCCATAAGGGTGGTGTCATCTGCATATCTGAGGTTATTGATATTTCTCCCAGCAATCTTGATTCCAGCTTGTGCTTCTTCCAGTCCAGCGTTTCTCATGATGTACTCTGCATATAAGTTAAATAAGCAGGGTGACAATATACAGCCTTGATATACTCCTTTTCCTATTTGGAACCAGTCTGTTGTTCCATGTCCAGTTCTAACTGTTGCTTCCTGACCTGCATATAGATTTCTCAAGAGGCAGATCAGGTGGTCTGGTATTCCCATCTCTTTCAGAATTTTCTACAGTTTATTGTGATCCACACAGTCAAAGGCTTTGGCATAGTCAATAAAGCAGAAAGACCTGTGTAAAAAGTTAGATCCCGTGGAAGGTCCTCTGAGGCCTTGACCCTTCTTCCTGCTGACCTGGCATCCACACCAGGACCTGTCAAAATCCGGACCTGTGTTTTGTAGGTTTGTGTGTGGGGTCGGGGGTGGGTTTGTCAGGTCACACATCCCTTCTCCAGATGTCCCTCCAGAGGAAGGCCTGGCCCCAGGCTGACCCCGCACACTGGTTGGACGCCCCCAGTCGGCCGATAGCGCTGCTCTGCCAGCCCACGGTTGCCTCTGATGAACAAACTAGGCCTCAGCAGAAAGCTCCACAGAGAACAGAATTAGGACAGATAAGGAAAGGATTAAATTGGTGCTGTCAGTTCTGTTGCTGACAGCCGGCATTTTCTCTTCCTGCACCACGTGGGGGGAACTTTTGGCCCCGAGTGAGCACCAACCATGCCTCCCCCGGGCCTCTCGCTCCAGGCCCTGGGCAGCCTCTTCCAGCACCAGCGCTGCCAGCTGGGGGTCCGGGCATGGGTAGGGGGCACAACCTGACGTGTCCCCTGGGCAGGTGGTGGTCAGTCGGGTAGCCATCACAGGAAGTGTTGGCCACGCCCCCCAGCCGTGAGTCTCATGGTTGGCCACCCGTCCAGCATGCCGTCGAGGGACTCCAGGGTGCCACTGGCTGCAGGGTCACAAGGTGATGCTGTGTCCCCTTCTCTCCCCAGATCACCAGAAGCTGGAGAGAGAGGCTCGAATCTGCCGTCTCCTGAAGCATTCCAACATTGGTGAGTGGCCCACGGCGGGGGTGGGAGGTGGGGAGGGGGTCCCAGCTCTGCCATTACAGACAGCAGGAGGAGCCTGAAGGTGTCCCTTTCCTTCCTCATTGAGGTTTCCCACCCTCAGGCCCCTGGAAACATCTCTTCCTTTTGACCCAGAGGGATTCCTGCACAGACTTTGGGGCAACCCCCTCGAGGCCGGGTTCCTCCTGGATGGGTCCCTGCCCATCACTCTGTAACTCTGTGCCAAGATCCTGGTGATAACACACAGGAACCTAACATTCTGATGCTTCAGAAAAGCAATGTGATGGCCTGATTACAGAGAAAAAAGTTTGGAAACCAAAGACCACAGCGGCCCAGCCCCAGCCTGAGCTCTGAGGTCTGAGGTCTGAGGACCAAGGTCTGATTCTGGAGGATGTCTGCTCTCCCCCAGCCCAGGGCTCTTGGAACTGCCATCTGGGGAGGGGATCAGCTGCCCTGGGGGCCTGCGGAGTCCCCGGAGCCCAAGTGTTGGCCTCAGGGAGTGTGCTGCCCTGCCTGCCTTAGGTTCCTTCTTTCTGCAACCTCCAGACTGAGTACAGACTCAGCCCAGACACAGTCACAGGGGCTGCTTTGACCCCAGACCCCGGAAGTCGGTGCAGATTTCCTGGGGCCTGTCAGCCTCTGCCCACCCGCCTCAGCTGTGAGGGGCCCCTTGACCCCACAGCACAGCTGCCTGTCCTTCACTTCTCATCCCTATAGGACTTCTGAGGAGCCCAGGACCCAGACCTTGCCCACATTGGGAGGTAGCCAGGAGACACAGAGGGGACGGTGGGCCTGTGGCCTCAGAGGCACCCAGGGAACTTGTCAGGGTGAATTCCTGGGCTCTCTCACCCATGTTTGATTCAGGTGCACCGGGATGGTGCCCAGGACTCTATTTCAAGGGATGCCAGGCTGTGCTGAGCAGCCATGTCCATGCCACTCCCAGACCAGGGCCTCGGCCACAGGGAGGGACCCTGGGAAGAGCCGAGAGGGCTCCCCAAGGAAGCAGGGCATAAGCTGTGAGGGTCCTCGTTTCTGAGGCAGTGTTCAGAGGTTTGGAGTTCAGAAACCTGGATTCGGGTCCCGCTTTCCCCCAGAGAAGCTGTAGCAATCACTGAACTGCTCTGAGCCCCAGTCTTCTTGTTCGTGGACTGGGTGTGTTTCACAAGTGTGTCAGTGGTCCAGGCTTCACAACAAATCACCCCAAAACTCAACCAGCAGGCACTGATTTTCTCTCTTTCTGTGGATTCAAGAGCAGTTCAGCTGAGTGATTGAGGCTGCCACACATTTTATGGGATCAATGCTTTTGTTCAATACTTACTATGATGTCTAAGACAGCAACAGCAGGGTAGGATGCTCTTGAGTCTGGGGGCCTGGGGCAGCTGGGCAGGTGGCCTGGTTTTGAGCCAGCCATACTCAGGGCTCCAGAGACAGACAGACAGAGACAGAGAGGGTGACAGAAAGTGAGAGAGACACACAGAAAGAAAAAGACAGAGAAGCAGAGACAGAGCCAGAGGGAAACAGAGAGAGACACATAGAGAGACAGAGAAAGAAAGAAAAAGACAAAGATAAAGACGGAGACAGAGAGATGGAGAGGGAAGGAGAACAAGGAAGACGGTGCCCCCCAGTTGTGTCAAAATATACAGAACAATATTTATCAGTTTAACTAGTGTTAAGTGTACAGTTCTGTGGAGTTACGTATTCACATGTTATGTAACCATCGCTCTTATCTATAGTCAAAACTTTTTTCATCATCGCCAATGGAAACTCTGCATCCATTAACATTGACCCCCACCCGCACCCCCAGGCCCCGCCACCCACCATTCTGCTTTCTGTGTTTATGAGTTTGACACCCTAGGAGCCTCATCAATGGGACCGTACTGTGTCTGTCTTTCGGGAACTGGCTTATTTTACTCAGCCTAATGTCCTCAGGCCTCATCCTTGTCGTAGTAGGAGTCAGAATTTCCTTCCTTTTTAAAGCTGAATAATATTCCACTGTGTGTATGTTTTATGCTGTGCTTATCCATTCTTCTGTCAGTGGACACTTGGCCTTTTTCTGCCTATTGGCTACTGTGACTAATGATGCCATGAACATGGGTGTACAAGTCTCTTTCTGGATCTCTGCTTTCAGTCCTTTGGGGGTAAACCTCGCAGTGGAATGGCTAGACCACATGGTGCTTCTGTGTTTAACTTCTGGAAGAAGCACCACGCTTTTGATGGTTTGGTCTAGAAGGGGTGATGCTGTCACCTTGCCTTATTCTGTTTGTTTGAAGGACCCCAGCTCTCTTAAAGGAGGCTCATCAGAGGACGTGAATGCCCCTCATAGCCAACACGGTAGCACACGGTGACTCCTGGCTGCTGGCTGGGCTGTCCGGTCAGGAGCAGGTACCCAGAGTCAGGCCCCCAGGGAGCAGCCCACAGGCAGAGCCCCCATCACTCTTGGGGCTTTAGTTTCCATTCAGAGACAAGCAGGCATCTGGGCAGAGGAGACAGGTGCGGGCTGCCTTGGTAGTGCCCTGTGTGGGTACACTGTGAGGACTGGGCAGCCCCACTGTACCA
The DNA here is from genome assembly GCA_935064755.1 of Tragelaphus eurycerus. NCBI lineage: Eukaryota > Metazoa > Chordata > Mammalia > Artiodactyla > Bovidae > Tragelaphus > Tragelaphus eurycerus. The sequence goes on along the minus strand of CAKXYN010000002.1, from coordinate 18,672,380 downwards.
CGTGGGTCCCCAGGAAGCAGGCCAGGGTATCCAGGATGGACATGAGTTCCAGGGCCTCACTGTGGGTTGTACCCTCCACATACATGTCCTTGTTGTACCCAACTGTCCGTGAGGTTGGCCCCCTCCACCTGGGCTCTCTGGAATTCCTATTCAGTGCATATTCCCCATTGCTGGTGGGTGCCTGGAGTGGAGACTTAGCCAAGGGCAAGGCTTCCTCCACTCTCACCTTAGTGGTGGGCCATGGCCACCCTGAGAGGTTGCCACTCAGCAGGTGAGCGTGTCCCAAGCTTCCCTCCCTGCCCCTGGAGCTGTGGGTGACAGATTAAACAGAGCCCACGATAGGCAGAACCATCTACAGCCTTTTAAAATGGGCCCCATCAGGAGTGAGTAGAGCCATCAGCCTTGACTCTGAGGAGGGCAGCCCTCAGCTTCCCCCAGCCTCCTTCCATCCTCCTCTCAGCCTCCTTCCAGCCTCCCCTCTGCAAACTGACCCTCTCTCTCCTGGGCCTGGCTCATGGATGGCAAATTCCCACCTCCCGGTTTCCAGGGCTGGAACTGCCCTCCTTTGCAGGATAGTCCATCTAGGAGCTGGGCAGGTGGGCACCAGGAAGTACGATGGCCCTGGGAAGACTTCTTGCCGAAATGAGGCGGCCAGTGCAGGAGTGGAGGGTAAAGGTCTCCAGTCTCTGACAGCTCAGGGCCCGTGCTGCCGTCCACAGCCCTTCCCTCCCAAAGCTGATCATATGATAGGTCCCAGGGTCCTTCCTCCCATTGCAGTACTGCAGTCCATGGAGGGGTTCGAGGGGCAGCTTTGGAGGGGCAGAAGGACCACCCCCACTGAGAGCCCCCTGGCCTGGGACTCCGTGTGGTCCTTGGAGGAGCAAGCCCCACAGTGGGAGGCTTGTCCTGGGGCTCCTGACAACCCCTTGTGCCTGTTGGTGTCCCCCAAATCCTTGCTCCCAGGCTGGACTCTCAGGAACTACCTGGACTCCAGTTGCAGCCACTATATGTCACCCACAGTGTTATTTACTTACTGTTTTTACTTAAATAGATTCTGTGACAATTCCCTTTTTTGCTTAGCCCCGTCTGTGAAATCACGGGTCTGTTGTGCTAGGTGGGTGTTCTTCTAAACCATTAAAGTAGTACGTAACGATTTTTTAAATGTTAAAAATGTTTAAGTGAAAAAAAGGGAGAGTGTGTGCACATGGCCTGGACTTTCAGGCTGAGGGTCCTGCCAGCCCCCTCTCACCTGCTCTGAGGGGGCAGGGCCTGAGGGCAGGGGTGGCCTCCATGGCGGGGGAGGAGGGAAAGGTCATCAGGACCCCAGATTTATGGACCCCTGGACTCCCCTGGGGAAGGAGGATTCCCCATGCATGGGAAGAGAAAAGGGTCCCCCTAGGAGTGTCCCCCTGGGGGTGCTGTCTGCAGGCCTGGCAGGGTGGTAGAGGCAGACCCCTCCACTCCCTTCCCCCTTCCACCCTGGGCCCATCTTTGCTTGGAGTTCCAGGGGAAGCGGCTGGGGGCAGGGGAGGCTGCTCAGAGGGGCCAATCTGCTGGGCCCCCACCAAAAAAGAGTCGGTGTGGGGAGGGTTTCACTCAGTGATTTTCCAGGAGAGTCCTGGAGGAGGGCGCAGTGAGCTGGCGGTCTGTTGTATGTTAGCAAAGTGCAGACCCGCCTGGTAGAGTTGAGGTCTGGGTGGGAGTGAGAGGGTGCCAGGCGTTGGCCCCGGGATCTGGGTCGGATGAAGCTGGATATTGGCCCCTTGAGCAGAGAGATCCAGAGCGAGCAGTGGGTGGGGGAGATGGTGAGAGAAGCAGGGTGTGAGAAGAGGTGCCCCCTGGAGCCGCCCATGCACTTTGTCCTTAGTGACCAGGTGCCCTGACTGCTAGGAGTGAGGCCTCCTCCCTGAGCCAGGCTTTACCTGAGGTTGGGGCCGTTATAGCCACATTGGGGGTCCTGATGTGAGGACCCTGCTGGCGGGCCCTTAGGAAGTCCAGAGCTGGAGGAGAAAGGATGCCGACAGCCAGCTAGAAACCAGAGCAGCTTCGAGGGCATGTGGGGCCTGGGAGAAGTCTGCTCTTCACTCTTCCAGCTCCCGCAGCCCCGTCCATCGTGGCGGAGAGCAAGACTGCCGGGAGCCCAGGGAGCAGAGGGGCCAAGCGGGAGCTCTGTCCACACCGCAGCTCAGTGTTGTGTGAACTGTGTGGCTTTCAGCCAGTCACTGCCTTCTCTGTGCACCAGATGCCGCATCTGTAACCTCTCAGGATGATTGAGATGTTCCTGATGGGCACACTGTAGGTTTCTGATATAGAAGGCAGGATCTATCACCTGGCGGGAAGTGTCTAAAATTTCCTAGAAATACCTGCCATTTAGTGCTGGGCATATCTCCAGGCCTTGGAGTTGTGTTCTTTGTGCTGAAATCTTCCTCGCTGTTCACTCACTCATTCATTCATCCCTCATTCATTCATTCGTCCACTCCTAACCAGCACAGCTCTGGCCAGGCCTTGTTCCAGGCTCAGGAGATGGAGAAAACAAACTAAAGCAGAGAGGGCGTGCGTGGCTGTGGTGCCATCCTGCTGACCCTGCAGGATCTGGAGTGGGAAATCAGGGTCTGACTCTTCAGCAGTGATGCCATACTGGGCCCCGGGCAGGTGGTTCTCCCCTAGGGGTCCCTGCCACCTCAGCCTGTCCTGACGGGTTGGCAGTGGAGCCCTCAGCCCTCCTCTCCCATGAAGTCCCTCAGCTGCTCCTTTCCAGTCCTGGTGGTGTGGGCCTTCGTCCCCACCCTGCCCCCTCCTGCGGCTCTCTGCTGCATTTGGGAGCAGGGGACCTGGCCAGGGACTGAGAGGGGACTGGGTCTCCCTCCTGCAAAGGAAAGGAAAAGAAAGGAAAGACCAGGCCCTCGAGGCCCTTGGATGCTGGCTTGGGGTCAGTTGGCCTGAAGGGCCCACAGCTTACCTCTCAGACTCTGCTTGCAGTGCCCACCCGGGCCCTCCCCAGCCTGAACTGTGGGAAGCCACAGGCCCTTGGCTTGGTGGGCCCTCCTTGGAGGGTTTATGCTGCTGGCCTGTGAGTGTCTGGGCAGCGTGGGTGGGCCCCGGGCTATTGCCTCTGCTCATGGCCTCTCCTGTTCCCACAGTGCGCCTCCATGACAGCATCTCTGAGGAAGGTTTCCACTACCTGGTCTTCGATCTGTAAGTGCTGGAGCCCAGGGACATGGGCTCTCATCTGCTTCCAGCATTGGGCCTGGGCTGGGCCCCTCGTAGCCCTGGCAGACAGCCCCTGACTCCTGAGTCACCTCACCTACCAGCTTACCTCGTTGGTTTGTTGGCTTTGCATTGGTATATGGAATCCCCTAGGGATGGGATTGCTCAGCTGGGCCACTTCCCGGCTACCCAGAACAGGGTGTGCTGGAGGCCAAGGCAGGGCAAGGAGGGAGGGAAGGATCCCGGAGGAATGGTCTAGCCCTCGGTCTTCTGTTACCTTCCTTGGTGTTCTCATCACCGCTGCACTGGGACCCACAGGCTGGCATGAGTGTGTGCTTGGGTGCATAAGACTGCCTGTGTGTTTGTGATTTGTGTGTGTGCATTCGTATATGTTGATGAGCAGGCATCTGTGGGTGGGATTTGTGGGGGCATGTGCATGAGTGGGCTTCAGTGTGTGCATGTGTGTGTGATTGTATGAACACATGTACACATGTGATTTGTGGTGTGTGTGCATGTGTATGTATGCGAATGTGTGTGTGAGTTGGTGTGGACATGTGGGGTGTGAACATACACATGTGTGCATGGGTGTATGTTGGCGTCAGCATTTAAGAGTGTGTGTATGATTGCCTGAAGTGTGAATGTGTAAATGATTTGTGGGGGAATGTACCTGTTTGCATGCATGTCCACGGGTGCACATGCATGTGGCTTGTGGGTGTGTATGTGCATGTGTGTGTACATGCGTATGATCTGTGGGGGTGTGTGTGCATATATATCCACTCTCACAAATCATACATGCACGTGTATGCACATTTGCATGTGTGCTTTGTGGGGGTGGATGTAGATGATGGATGTGTGATTCGTTCAGTGAGCCGTGCTGAGTGAGAGTGTCTGGGACACCTGCCTCCTCTCACTTCCTGCTGGATTTAGAAGCAGTGATCTCATCACCTCACTCCCTGACAGCTCCGGCTGAGCGGGGCTCTATTTAGCTGTCCCGAGTCAGCGTGACTCGGGACCCTGTGGTGGCCAGAGGTCGTAGTTTGGGGTGGCTCCGTGTGGCCTCTGGGAAGCCCAGCCCGGGGGCCCTGGCCACGGGGACAGGATGTGTCCTGAAGGGACCTCCTCCCTCAAATGACAGATGCCTTGGCCATGGGGTGTGGAGGCCTGAGGAATGAACCTCTGGCCTACTTGGGGTCCTCTGGTCAGGAGATGCTAGAACTGTCCCCCACAGCCCCCCGTGTCCCACCAGACACCACTTTGAGACACCAGCCAGGTGACCAGGCTGACCTGTGATACAACTGCCTGTGCTGGGCCAAGGCGGTGCCCTGAAGGTTCTGTCTCATGGACCTTTTGCTGTCACCCCCTTGGGTCCCCAGACCCAAAAGCTCCACCAGCTTTTTTCCAGGAAATATAGAGGCCCCGGGCTGGAGGGTGGCCATGTCCAGGCTCCTGGGGGTCAGCAGGAGGGTGTGTGGGATTCAGGAGCAGAAAAAGGGGAGAGAATGATGTGTGTGCAGGTGCGTGTGTGTGTACATGTCTGCACACCCATGCAAGTGCATGCAAGAGTGTGGGAGCGCCTTGACTCTCCTGGCTCAAGCAACAGCCCCCTCAGAGGGGGGCTGGTGAGAGGAACTGGTGGGTGTGTTTGGAGCAGGTGCGAGGAGGGAGGCCTTGGGCTTTGTACATCCTCCCCACAAACCACTGTGGCCCTCAGGCCTGTTGAAGCTGCCTCTCTGCGGCATCCAGGACACCGCTAGGCCTCAGGCAGCTGTTTGGTGGGGGCAGGAGGGCCTGCACAGAGTGGGGGGCTGTGGAGGGAGTGGGGAGGAGTGGAGGCGTGCAGATGCTGCCAGGCCCTCCCACCCCCATGCTCAGCCCCATGCAGCCTTCCTGTGCCACACTGTGGACCCTCTGGGACTCTGTGGCCCCAGAATTGGGGAGAAGTGTCTGGCCTGAGTTGGCATCATCTTCAGGAGGCCCCTGGACCTAGGCGACTTGAGGGGCTCTGTGGATTTGGGGACCGACAGATTTCCCCACTCTCCATGCCTCAGAATGTCACGTGGCCTTGGGGACCAGGCCTGGGGACAGAGGAAGGGGCTCCCCTGGAGGCTGTGGCTGCAGCCCAGAATTGGGCTGAGTGGCCAGGATCTGAGGAAAGGGAGAATGCTGGTTTCCAGATCATGCCCTTCCTGGCCAGCTTGAGACAGCAGACCCCCAGCCCCCTAACCAACTCCCCGCCCTGCAACCCTGGGCCACAAGGCCCCTGATGTCCATCAGCACAGCTGGAGCCTCCTGTGGATGCAGGGACCCAGAGGTCTTGTCCCCGGCTCAGAGCAGGACCTACTGGGCTGGGGGGCTCCCCATGCCCCTGTTGCAGTCCAGGTTAGTACCTGTGGCCTTTTCCTCGCTGCCCTGTGCTTGGACTTGGGGCCTGCAGATCCTGACCTGTGAAGTGTAGGTGCAGAAAAATAAACAGCGAGTCCTCTTCTTCTGGGCTGGACCTAGTGCTCCATCCTCCTGCTCCACACACATACATGTACACATGCATACACAAGCACACACAGACACACGTGGCCATGCTCCCTTGGACAGTCACCTGCTCTGAGCCTTGTTGTTGTTCAATCGCTTAGTTGTGTCCAACTCTTTGCGACCCCATGAACTGCAGCACGCCACCCTCCTCTGTCCTCCACTGTCTCCCTGAGTTTGCTCAAATACATGTCTGTTGAGTAGATGATGCTACCTAACCATCTCATCCTCTGCCGTCCCCTTCTCCTTTTGCCTTCAATCTTTCCATCATCAGGGTCTGAGCTTTAGTCTCCTCCAATGGCAAAGTGGAACCCTAAAAATTCCTCACTGGGGTAGTTGGCTTCCAACAGGATCTGAGGGCCAGCATCTAGCCTCCAGCAGGGGCATCCTAGCACTCACTGCATCATCCTCAGTTTTGTGTTTCTCTAAGAGAGAGCCTGCCCACACCTGGACCACTGCTTAGCAGTGCCCACGCCTGTGGTCACCATGGACCAGCCTGGCCATGAGTGCTGGGCAAAAAACAAGGCCAACCCAAGCCCCAGCTCCCAAGAATGAGTGGCAACTGAGATGCAAGTGGGGAGAGCCCAGCATGTGGGGCCAGCACAGCTGGAGGGGGTGTGGAAGGAGGGTGTGTTTGCAGAGGGTGTGTCCCTTGGTGTCCCCACAGGACACGGGAGGGAGACTCTAAACCATGCAGGGGTAGAAAAGCTCTAGATGGACCTTCTGGTGGACTTAGAGCTGGCCATGTGGGATGAGGGGCTCGGACAGACCCAGGGATTGAGCTTTCCTGCTCCCCTGTGCATCCAACCTTGGCCCCTGCTTTTCGCCTTGCTGTCCACCCCCACATTCTCAGCCAGGGGATCCTGAGTGGCTGGGATCCCTGCTGGGTTCCCTGAGGCTCTCCAGGCAATGGCTTCTGCCCTGGGCAGGGGGTACATCCTGACCTTAGGACCTGAAGGCTGCTTCCTGGGCAGGGGACAACCGGCAACAGAGTGTGTGGATGGAGGTCCTACTCTCTTTCTGGAGATGGGACTTTGAATGCCTCGTGACCTCACCCACCGGGGAGGCCACATCCAGACACTGTCTCTTCTGGCCCCTTCACCCTGTGCGGGGGCCGCATCGCTGGCCTTGGCGGGGTTCGAGTAGGGTCAGCCAGTTTTTCTCAGGCCTGGAATTAGTCACAAAGCCTGGGTAACAGTGCAGAGGCCTAAAACAGACTCCTGCTGGGCTGCCCACTCTGAGAAAGTCACTGAGATCACTGAAGCTCAGTTTTCTGAGCTTAAGAGACCAGTGTCATGGAGAGGGTAATGTCAGTCCTGAGTAACTCTGGAGATGGAGGTGCTGGTGGTGCTGGGGATGTGGAGGTGAGGGCAGTGGAGATGGTGGTGGTGATGATGAGCACGGACTGGAGGTGATGGTGGTGGGGGTGGGGGTGGTGATGGTGACGGAGGGGCCCTCTCTGCTCTTCTCACAGGGTCACTGGTGGGGAGCTCTTTGAGGACATTGTGGCGAGAGAGTACTACAGTGAGGCGGATGCCAGGTGGGTGTAGAGCCCTCGCATGCTTCTTCCCCGTCTTCTCCTGCCCAGCCCTCCCTCTGTAAGCCTTGCTCCTCCTCCTCTGGCCCCCATCTTCTCTTGTGCACTTTGTCCCTGACATGGTCTAGGGAGATGGTCAGCTGAGCGAAAGCCCTGCTTGGAGCCCTCTGGGGAGGTCCTAGGGCCAGGGTGGAGGCCGGCAGCTCATGTGTCCCAAGTCAGGGAGGGCCCAAGCCTGCCCCAGGGTGGGAACTGGCCCACAGAGGGGTTCTCCTTGGGGTGGCTGGTGGGGGGAGAGCAGACAGAGAGTGGTGGTGGGCCTCCTCTTGCCCCTTTAGGACGTCTGACCAAGGCCTTCGCTGTGGAGACTCACAGTTTCCAAATGCTTTTGCCCAAGACAGGCCAGGAACCCCTTTCTGTGATATCCTCCCAAGGTTACCTTGGAGGCAGAAAGGGAAGGCCATGGGGGCCTGGGCTGGTGGGAAAGGTGCCCACTGGCCCTCCTTCCTGGGCTCCCTGAGGGGCAGTGAACAGGAAGCCAGGGCCTGCGGTGGGGGGTGAAGGGACTTTATCAGCCCTCACCGCGGCGTTGAAGGGGACTGACGTTTTCAGACATGCTGTCCGCAGCGAGGCTGCCAGGGCTTTAATGAATATGTATTCCCTTTCTAATCAACATTATTTTAACAAGTAGCTATTTGTGACTGGCTTGTGCACCCCCAGATGACCTTGCCTATCAGTGACAGCCTGAGCCCCCTTGAGAGGGTGGGAGTGGTTCTGGTGTCACCCAGGCCCCTACCTGGGCAGCAGGAGGCCAGGGGCCTGGCGGGCGTTGCGTGGGGTGTTGGGGTCTGTGGTGGGGTGGAGTGGCCGGTTGGGGCTCTGGCTCCTGAGGGTACATGGGCACTGGCTGCTTTCCTGAGGCTCCTTAAAGAAGGGCGTTCACTTTTCATGACAGCCTGGGAATGGCTTGGGGCAGAACCCGGACAAGGAGGACTGCCTTCCGGTTCTGCCTCCGGTGCCCCCCAGTTGCCTTGGGGGTGCGGGAGGGCTTACCTTAGCTGTTCTCTTTTCTCCCTCCTGGAGCATCCTACCAGGGCTCCTTGGTCCTCAGTGCCCACCACGGAGCACGGCCTGGGGCCTGGCACCTTCCTGCACTCTGCTGGGGACGGTCTCGCTGGAGAGGGAATGTGACCCACAGCAGAGCCTTGCTTTTGGCTATGAGGCCCCTGTGCCCACCTCTACCCCCACACTGCCCGTCCCCCAACCCCCCAATACCTTGTCCTTGGATCTCCACCCTTGCTCACTCTCACCTCCTGGCCTCATCTACTCCAGCACCCCCTCTTCCACCCCACCCCACCCCTCCAATTCTGTGGCTCCCTCCCGCCCGTCCAGGTGGCAGGGATCTGGATCTTCCTCCCTGGGCCTCTGTTGTGGAGGCTTCTCTGGAGTTTGGGTCCCCCCCACCAACAAATGCTCAGTTTCCTAGGCTCCACCTTGCTGGTAGCCAGACTATGAGGAAGAGGGTGAGAGGCAGCCGCTCTTGGGGATCTCTCCCAGCCAGCCCCACGCATTAAACCTGTATGTCTGGCTGTCGTTTTCGCCCGGAATCCTGGCCCCTGGAACTGTGTGTTTGACCTCTGTGTTGGTGCTTAGCTTATAGGCAGGAGTGTCTGAGAGAGTGATGTGGATGCCCATGTGGGTGGGTCACCCACGGGCATCACCAGGAGCTCTGGCAGAAAGGGAGGGTAAAGGCTTTCTCCCACTCTGGGAGGGTGTTTCCCCTGGGAACCTCCTCTGAAAGGGATCCGGGCTGTGTTGAAACTGGAGCCCTAGACACCTGGCCAGAGTGGTGGGCACCTCCCTAACCACAATGCAGTCTGGCCCCCATCTAGCACACCCACCCCCTTCCAGGGCCCTGTCTGGGGCCGTGCTGCTCAAAGCTGAGCATCTGATGAATTCCTGAAGTGTCACATCTCTAGAGGAAGAGGACGCAAGGCAGGAGTAGCTTTTCGGAATGCTTTTCTAACCAAGAAGGCTGGAGAGTCCTTTGAAGAGAAAGTGGAACTTTATTTTGGAGTTTGTGGGGAAAATGAGGGGTCTTTTTTTCAAACCTGGGAAAGCAAAGTGGAAATCCATTTTTAAAAAACCCTGAAAACAGTATGGTTCATGAGAGGTGCTTGAGGGGTGTGTGTGTGTGAGAATGCTGGCTGATCCTGGAGGAGGAGGGGGAGGAGAGAGAGGAGGAGGAAGAGGAAGGGAGGGGAAGGATTATATCCCAAAAAACAGCAGAGCCTGGAACCAGAAGAATAATGTCCAGGACCAGCCAGCATCTGGAATGACGCTGGGGAGCACTTCTGACCATAAAGTGACTTTCTAAACTGTTCCGTTTGAAAGGAGTCCTCATGAGGATGATGGCATAATGTGAATGCAAGGCAGAAGGAACCTCGTGACGGGCCAGTCAGTCTCATGTACCCCAAGGCCCTGGTCTCAGACTGGAGACCAGGGTGGGAGCAGGCTGAGAAGGGCACCAGGAGCTGTCTCCAGGGGTCCCTGGAGGGTGGGCTGCCCGGAATGGACTGCTCTCCAGGCACATGAAAGTCCCGTCTACCTGCCGGCTGTGGAGGCCACTTGCCCGACGGTCCCAGAGATGCTGTGAAGAAAAGGCTTGGGAGACAGGCCAGGACTGCCACACTGGTTGTGAGAAGGGGCATACCCACACGGTTTTCTCTGGGGTGGGGCTTGCAGGATGGGCGGACAGGGCTGTGTCAGAACTGTAGGGCTTGATTTCAGCAGCCGGGCTGAGTCCCAGGATGTCAGGGGAGAGATGCAGACTGGTGCTGGCTCAGCAGGTGTGCTCACCCCATCCTGGCACGAGTTCGGAGCCCTGAATCCTCAGGAGGGGATGCGGAGGAGGACAGAGGGCACTGCCCACTCACATCTGAGCCGATGTATCAGTTGGTGCTGCGGCAGGTGCCTCCGGGGTCCAAGAAACCTTCCTGCAAGGCCGAGGACACAATGAGAGGAGAGAACTAACACGCCTCTGTGGTCACGGAGGCCACAGTCCAGTGCCAAGATGCACGCCAGCCAGAGTGCAGGGCCGCCACGTGACTGCAGCGGGGATGACGTGGGAGCCTCAAGCTCGCTCCACACGGAGGGAGGTCTAGAGAGTGTCCTGAGGTTGAGAGCAGAGGCAAGGTCATAAGGGTGAAGAAAGAAGATGGGATTGACCCAAAGCTAACATCAAGACTTGCAGGGGTCTCAGCATGCCTGAGGTTGGAGCCAGGTCATTCCAGGGCTTTCAGGGAATGGCCAGTGGCCCAGGGGACTCCAGCCTGTGGCTGTGAGGACTGCTGATGGTGTGGAGGAAGGCTTGGGGTTCCACATGGATGGCAGGGAACACAGCTCAGGTGGACACCCCCAGGGGCAGAACCAAGGTCTGGCCACAGCAGCACAGGCAGGGGCTGGTCGACCTGAGGGTCCCTGAACTCCTGGGTGGGGCGGGGTACTGCAGTGAGCAGGTGGTCCAGGGACTCAGGGCTGAGCTCCAGGAGGATGCAGTGATGTCCCAGCATGGCTCCCCAGGGCCCAGATTCCCAGGAACTGGGAAAGCCAGTGCCCCATGCCCGGGGCCCCAGCTCAGTGGCCTCAACTGCAAGTGCTGGGGCTTCCTCTGGCCTCTGCCTCCACCCAGTGGCCTGTCCTGACCCCAGAGGAGCTACCCAGACCTCAAGGCTGAGCTCTGCCCACAATGAAAGAGGCCCCTGTATGAACTTCGCCTGATGGGGCAGCCTGGAGGGGCTGAGCCCATGTCTACAGTCTCGGGAGGGCTGGTAGTGGCTAGATGTGGAGCTGGGGATACAGGGATGAGGGTGAGGACCACAAAAGACCGAGGCTGGTAGATGAGAGCATGGTGGGAGGGACAGAAGCAGGGAGGGAGGCCCTGGGAGCAGGTGGGACAGGAGAGCTCAAGGGCTTGGGGCGAGGGTGGGGTTTCCAGCCCTTAGAGGGATCTAAGGGGAGGGGCTGCTGGGGGACTGTTACCCACAGGTTTGGGCCTAGCTCCTTCTGATCCCATAAACCTCAGGAAATCCATCATCACTAGGACTCTGAGGTCTAGGTTTCTTCAGGGTGGACACTCAGGTTACTTTTCAAGCAGGTGGAGACCACCTGCTCTGTGGTCAGAGCTGTTTGAGAACATGGGCCGGTTTCTTGTCCCTTCTCTGAGCTTGCTGTTAGGAAAACAAAGTCCATCCCTCCAGCTGACCTTCAGCCACCTCCCCGGTCTAGCCGCGGCAGGAGCAGTCCCGCCTGTGCCTCCCTCGCCCCCGCAGAGGGGCTGGGGCCAAGACCCCAGGGATGGGCTATGGCAGCCTGTGGCATGCCTTTCTCTGGTGGCTGGTAATGCTCCAGGGGCGCTGTGGAACTCCAGAGGTCTGTGCCTGGCTCTGGGGGCAGCTGGATACTTCCCAACCACCTAGAGGAGTCAGGTGCAGGTCACCAGGCCTGGGGGCATCTAGGTCTGGAGGCACCTGGGTCTGATGTCTAGGGCCATTGCTGAAGCCCAGGTGTGGGAGGTGCCTGGGGAGAGCCTGGGCCTTTCTCTCCAACCAGTGATGCCCCAGGAGGCTTGGGACTTCTCCCTTATCTGGAAGGAAGCCCCTGGCTCGGGGCCCTGGATAGTGCCAGGCTGCCCCCAGAGACCCCAGTGCTGCTATGGAGCTGAGCTGTCTAGCAAGGCAGCCAGCAGCCAGCATGGACGTGAAGTTTATTTTAATGAAATGACACCTGTTCTCACACATGTGTGCTGGTAACTGGAGCGTTAACACAGCCTCAGAACAGAGAGTGGCACTGGTGCCCAGGGCATCACCCCCACACTGTGGCACTGGCCTGCCCTCTCTCCCTTGCCCTTTCACCTCTACCCTCCCCTCCCATTGTCTGGGTCTCCAGCTGCCTTGCAGGATGTAGATTCAGCCCTGGCCTCCTTCCGCAAGGGCACCCAGCTCAGGGCCAGGCGTGCCCAGCATGAGCCTGGGGTGGAGTGCACTGAGGTCAGGCATCTTCCTCTGTGGGCCTGGTTAGAAGGGAGGGCATGCCTTGTGTTGACCTTTGAGGGTGAAGAGGGAGCACCAGAGGCCCCCTCCTAGCCAGCGTCTCGTCTCCCATGTGGCAGGCAGCACCGTGCGTCCCCCGGGCCCCCACTGGGCTGGAGACCCCGCCACTCCCATACAGCACCCTTCTCCTGCACCCCGCCCGCTCCTCAGGGGCCATCCGCACTAATGCACCTGCTGTTCGCTGCAGCCACTGCATTCAGCAGATCCTGGAGGCGGTTCTCCACTGCCACCAAATGGGGGTCGTCCACAGGGACCTCAAGGTGAGTCCCCCTGCTGTGTGCCAGGTGTCCGTCATCTGTAACCGCATGTCGTGTTTAAGGGGAGGCTCGGGGTAGGGTAGTGCACCAGAAGACACGTGTGTGTGGGGGATGTTTGCACATGTGTGTTCCCGTGTATTTTTGCGTGAAGGTGTGTGCCTATGAGAATATGTGTGCATGTGTGTGCATGTGCATTGACACATGTGTGCATGTGTTTGTGTTTGAAGGTGCATGCTTGTGAGAATGTGGGTCTGTGTGCACACATGGACATGTGTGTATGTGTGAGCATGTGTGCATATGCATGTGCATTTGTGTATGTGTGTGAGACTGCTTGTGTGTGCATGTGTGTGTGTGCATGTATGTGTCTGTACACATCCCTCCCAATGCCTCTAGGCTTCAGGGCTGAGAGGGGACAGTTGTCAAGAATCAGCCTAGTAGCACATGTCCATGTGGGGTCTCGCTTTCTGGGCTCCAGTTGAGATTCGGACCTGGCAGGAGGTGAGGGGCCAGTTTGGTCTCTTCAAACTTCTGGTCCTTTCTACTCATCTCTGCGGCCCTTGGCTCAGCAACTGGGCAAAGTGCAAATCGTTTAAAACAAGGATTGTCACCCACAGGCCTCTGTGTGGTGGGAGGGGCCCTCAGAAGGAGCTGCAGCCTTCCCCCGCCCCCTTCCTCCTTCCTGCCGTTCTGCCTCCCCCTTCCTCCTCTCAATCTCTCCTCCTTTCTTTGACTTCAGCTTTCTCCAGGTCTGAGTTTGGGTCAGTTTCTTCTCTTGTTGGTTTTGCAGGGGGTGGGGGGACCCCTGGGCCTGCATTCCTGCTGGTGGTGTTTGAGACCAACCTTCTTGTGGGTGCTAGGGCTGAATGGAGTCACATCTTTCTAGGGCTACCCAGAGGTGTGTGTGTGTGTGTGTGTGTTTGAGCTGATGCTGTGGAGCTGCTCTTGAGGGGATGTCCTGCCAGGAGCAGGCCTGGGACCCTCCCTGTGCCCTCATGTGTCCCCGCTCCCACTCTGCATGTGCTGTGTGGTGCCCTGTCCTCTCATGGGTCTGCCCAGGCTCCCCCACTTACCTACCTGTCCTGTGGGTGCCCCTCTGTCTCTGTGTCTTGTCTGCATGGGCCTCACTCAGGGGCCTCTGGGAGGACGGGCTGCAGGGAAGAGGACACGCATCCCCCCTTCATCCTGGACCTCATGATGCATAACAGACCTGCAGCCCAAAGCTCCGAAGTGCAGATGGGTGCTCTCCCCAGCCCAGGTGTGGCCTCAGGGCACACAGAATCCTTGCTGAGAAAAAGAAAAAGGGGTTAGGACCAGTTGGTCTCCTCTCCCACCAGGTGTCGGGGGGAGCAGGCTGTCCCTCCTCCTCTAGAGAGGCCTCTGTCATCTTGGCCGAGATAGACCTTCAGAGGCAGTACTGTGGTGGGTTTCCTCTCAGCCAAGATGTGGAGGGTGGAGAGAGCAGAAGGGCTTGGTGCCATCTTGGTGCCTGTGAGGGAGCCAGGGTGGAGCCCGGGGGTGGGAACATCCCTGTGCAACCCAGCTGGGTCCCCTCCCTCTCCTCCCAGGGAAGAGCCTTCTTGCCCAGCTCTTCCCAGGGACCAGGTTCCCTTAGCTCCTTCTTCCCAGAGAGGCATTCTAAGTCACTTCAGTTGTGTCCGACTCTGTGTGACCCCGTGGGCTGTGGCCCACCAGGCTCCCCTGTCCATGGGATTCTGCAGGCAAGAATACTGGAGTGGGTTGCCATTTTGTCCTCCAGGGGATCTTCCCAACCCAGGGATTGAACCCATGTCTCTTATGTCTCCTTCACTGGGTAGGCAGGTTCTTTACCATTAGCGCCACCTGGGAAGCCAAAGAATGCTGGTTTATTTCCTTGGGGTGGGGGGAATCTGATCTGTAGAAGCTGGGTCAAGCCCCCAGCTGCAGTATTTCAGACTTCTTTTTTTAAAAAAATAATTTTTTAAAATTTGAAGTATAGTTGATTTGCAATGTTTATTTCAGACTTCTTGGTGTGGGGTTTGTGGGGAGGGAGGTAGAGGTCCCCCTGCCCCACTCACACTGGCAAAATCAAGGTGTTCAGGGGCCTCCTGGCCGTGCTGGGCAGACGGTATCCCCAGCACGTGTCACCTGGAGTGCCAGAGCCTCGACCACCAGCTGTGTGGGGCCTGGAGAAGCTCTGGTTTCTGCCTCGTGGGCTGGCATGCTTCATCCATGCCACACGATTTGTCCTCACACCCCTGGTGTCCAAGCAGGGTTAACCCCGGGCAGCCAGGGATGAGGAAATCCAGTGGCTCTGAGCTCTGAGCGCTGCCCTCTGGCAGGTGGCGAGGCCGGTGGGACAGGCTGGGATGAAGGGGCCTAGCACGCAGGACGCAGTGTGCAGGGAACTCCTCGGGCCTTCAGGGCCAAGTGTTCCCGGTCACAGGGCAGCAGCCTCCTTGGCACCCCAGTGGGACAGGGATGAATACCCTTTCTTCCTGCATGAGCAAGGGCGCTGCTCCCCGAGGCCGGGAGGTCGGCCCGGGACCCTCCCCTCCTGTGAGCAGCCAGCCCAGGGCTGGTGGGACTTGGATGTCCGACACTGCTCAGGCCGCGGGGGTCCTTGATTGTTTCTCCTCACCCTTTGAGTCTCCATCCTGCAGCAAGTGCCTGAACCTTCCAGCAGCCGCTCTTACTGTGCAGCCAGCGTTGGTGGGCGGAGGGAAGCCCCCCTACAGCAGGGGTCTGGATCCTGCATGGCCTGCTGGGGCCTCCAGGGTGTGCTGTTTTGGTCCCAGCACCCCGAGTTCGCAAGCTTGCACTTTGAGAACCAGCTTCCCTCAGCTCTAGGGTTTATGTCCCTGTCCCTGGTGAGTGGGGGACAGAGACTGTGGGGTGCAGGCTCTGGGGTGTGCTCAAGCCAAAGGTGTCAGCTATGCTGGGGGGACACCCATGTGGTCAGGGGACCTGTGCACCCCTGTCTGCCAAGGGGTATTCTGTCCCCCTCTCTCCGGTGACACCCCTGGGTGTAAACCCCACACCCTCGGGCTGCTCACCTTCCCCACAGCCCGAGAACCTGCTTCTGGCCAGCAAGTGCAAAGGGGCTGCGGTGAAGCTGGCGGACTTCGGCCTGGCCATCGAGGTGCAGGGGGACCAGCAGGCGTGGTTTGGTGAGTACCTGGCCGGCTGGCTGGCCAGGGAACAGGGAGGGGGTGTTGGCCGCCCCTGTGGTCCTTCACACCACCCTTTCCCCTCATGCTAGGGTTCGCTGGCACGCCGGGCTACCTGTCTCCAGAGGTCCTGCGCAAGGAGGCATACGGCAAGCCGGTGGACATCTGGGCGTGCGGTGAGGCTGGTGTGCTGGGCGAGGTGGGCTGCACCCACAAGCACTGCACCAGACCCACACCTGGCTGCCCCCAACTGGGAGCACCCTCCCCACCCAGACTGGAATTACTAACACAACCCTGGCTGTTGCCGAGAAGCCCACCACCCCATTGCCCACCCTGTGCTTGGCAGAGCAGTCTGGAGAAGGGGCAGCAAGTGCCCGGATGGGCGATGGATACTGGAGGGATGGGGGCTGTGTGGACCACCCTGTCAGGGTTGCCTCCTTGCCAGGGGCGTCTCCCCCATAGTCAGTGCAGTGGAGGGGGCCTCTCCTGTGAAGTAGGGTCGAGGGGCAGAGGAGCTGTTTACGCCATTCTGCAAACATGAGGGTCTCCAAAGAGGGACACCGATTGATGCTGGCTGTGGGGATGGAGAGGAGGGGGTGCTTGAGGACCCCAGTGTCCTCATGGGACTTGCTGGCTTTGGACAGCGACCCCCACCCTAGCCAATGCTGAGAAACTAGCTGAGGGTCCTGTAGCTGTTAAGTACCAGGGCTGGGCATCTGATTCCCATTCCGGGATCACATGCCAGACACCCCGCAGCAGCATGTGACTGGTGTGTGGCTGCGCTGGTGGGCTCTGCTGGGCTGCTGGGCTGCTGGGCGTGGGCAGTGAGGGTAGCAGCATGAGGCCCCTGGCTCTTGGTTCTCCCCAGGGGTGATCCTGTACATCCTGCTCGTGGGCTACCCACCCTTCTGGGACGAGGACCAGCACAAGCTGTACCAGCAGATCAAGGCCGGGGCCTACGATGTGAGTGCCAGGACCCCCCATCCCTCCCCATCTGGGGGAGGCAGGCTGGCAGAGGCAGGGTGTGGGATGACACCCCTGTTTTCAGTTGAGGCCCTTTGGAGAATTCTGTCTCCTGTCTGGGGAGGGGGCTTCAGGCTCCCCTGTGCCTGGTTTTCCTTTCTAGTTCCCGTCCCCTGAGTGGGACACAGTCACTCCCGAAGCCAAAAACCTCATTAACCAGATGTTGACCATCAACCCCGCCAAGCGCATCACGGCACACGAGGCGCTGAAGCACCCATGGGTCTGCGTAAGTTGCACCAGCCCTGGACCACCCCCTAGCATGTTAACCTTGGGCCCTCTCCTCAAATCCAGTGGGTTGGTCCTTTGGTCTCCTGAGGGCTATGGGAGCACGGGACGTGTGCTATGTGGCTTGGGATGTAGTGGTGATTTAAAGGCCTCAGTCCCTGGGAGGACAGGAGCTCCATGAGAAGAAGAGGCGCCATCTAGCGTGTGAGGGGATGAAGTGGCATAGGAGGGTGAGGGCCAGCTGATGATGGGGACAGGTGGAGTGGACGGCCATAGGAAGTGACGGACTGGGAGATTAGGCAGGCAGTGGGGACAGGTGGCCTCCGGCTGATGTGGGTAGCTGCTGGTAGCTCTTGGCACAAGAGCCCCAGGGGTGCTGCTGCCCTGAGCCTCTCTCTGACCTCCCTTCTTTTGAGCCCCCCTTGGGGACAAAGCTGATGCCCCTCAAGGCTCCTTGCAGTAAAGTCCTCCCTCGTTCCCTCCCCGCAGCAACGCTCCACTGTGGCCTCCATGATGCACAGGCAGGAGACCGTGGAGTGCCTGAAAAAATTCAACGCTCGGAGGAAGCTCAAGGTGAGACGCTGACCCCAGTGTGTGGCCAGGGTGCCCTGCCATGCTCACATGCTCACCTACCTGGAGGCGCCGAGGGCCCCACACTGGGAGTGGCTAGAGGGGTCCCAGCAGGCCTGGCAGGGGTCCTAGCCACCCAGGACAGGCTGCTGGTTGGTGTTATCCCAGACTAGGTGTCCCTTCCATGGCAATGACACCCAAGGTGCCCAGATGTCGGCTGGCCCCTCCTCAGTCTCCCATGCTGCCTGCGAGGTGTTCCTAGGGTTCCCTTGTGGCAGGGGTCTGGGAGGCATGCCCTGTGGTCGGTCATGCTGTCTGGGTGGGAGTGAGCTGAGAAGCTTCTGACCTGGGGCACTTCTGGTCAGGAGAGCAGCCAAGCTCTGCTGCTCAGAGGGGCAGGAGGGAGGGGACCCTGGGCAAGGAGGCCATTGGGCACCAGGCCCGTCCTGCCTACAGGCTGCTCTGTGCTGAGGGCGAGTGTTCAGACCTGACCAGGCCCCTGGCTGCTATGCACGCACCTCTCAGGGAGAGGAAGGGCTGTGGGGAGAGGCAGACCCCCAGCCTCAGTGCCCCCAGGGGTCTTGAAGCACTTTAGAAGCTTGGTTTGGTGGATAGTTTAGGGCCCAGGACAGGTCACTGTTAATTCTGCATGAGATGACTTGTCTGGGTGCATCTGATGGGTGTGTAGAACTCTTGCCTCTCTAAGAGCCCTTGACCCCAGGTCCGGGGGTGGGGTGGGGGGGTCTCCACCTGGCCTCAGCCGTGTGTCTCTCTCCAGGGTGCAATCCTCACCACCATGCTGGCCACACGGAATTTCTCAGGTGAGAACAGCCATCTCCAGGAGCAGCAGGCATGCGGCGGGAAGCCTGGGGAGTGACCCGCCACCAGCTGCCTGCCCTGTCTTTGCCCCCACAGTCCTGTCCTCTGCTGCTGGCCCGGCCCGGCCTTCCTCCCTCTGAGACCCTTGGGCCTCAGAGGAGGCCTGGGCTCTGGCCGGGCCCCACGAGGGCCCGTCCCTGCGTGTTGGGTCTGTGTCTGAGCTGCCTGCTGGTGGGCCGCAGTTCCGTGTGTCTGTCCAGGCGTTGGTCGGCACCTCTGTGGCCTCATTGTTGTCCTGAATCCTCTGAGCACCCGTTCTGTGTTGGGAGAGGGGAGGCGAGGGGAGGCTCCAGACATGCTGGTTGGAGGCCGCCCGCTTGGGCACGAAGGGCAGGCAGGGCTGGGGGCGTGCTGCCGCTCCGAGGGTCTATCGGCGGCCCTGAGGCCTCTGGACAGGGCAGGCCTAGCGGGGACAATGTCCCCCGGGCGGGGCTGCTGCGCCCTCGCTCTCCTGTGGCTTGTCTGTCGCCCGCGATGCCGGAGCGGGAGCGTCTGTGGTCGTCCTCGTTGTCCGTCTGCATCAGCACCGCCCCATCCTGTTACCTTGCTGTGATACTGTGCTGCCGGGCCGGGGGGCATGCTGTCACACCAATACTAATAGGACGTGTCCTGTTGCACGCCCGGCCGGGCACCCGGAAGGCCCCGCTGGGGTTTTCCAAGGAGAAAGGAGGCAAATGCTTTTCCCAATGTCAATCGGTCTCCATCTTGTTTTCACGCTCCTGTGAAAGGGGTTCTGGAACCATCCGTCACCTAAACTTTGACTCTAATCTTCTTCTGCTTCCTTTGTCTCTTCTCTTCCCTCACCTCGCCCACCCCTCGTCTGTGTCCGCCCCTCCCCTCGTCTCTAACCCGGTGCTAACAGTGGGCAGACAGACCACCGCTCCGGCCACAATGTCCACCGCGGCCTCCGGCACCACCATGGGGCTGGTGGAACAAGGTAGACGTCCCGCCTGTCGGCATGCAGCTCCCCTCGCTGCACGCAGCCGCCAGCAGGGCCTTGAGAGCCACCCCAGAGGCCCCGGGAGCCCCTGCTCCCGCCGTGGACACACCCACAGAGCCCCCACCCTGGGCAGGGAGCCAGCACGCATGTCCCAGCAGCCTTGCCTGTATAGGAGGGGCCAACCGAGGTGACCCCCGATCCGTGTCACCCTGCGTGCATTTGACTAAATTCCCTGGTCCTGATTCCTGAGTCTGGGGGTCGGGAGACCCCCACTCCACTTCTGGTCCAAGTCCTTTGCTCTCTGAGGCTCACTCCCCACTTGTCCGTCAAGAACCTATTTAGAAAGACAGGAAATCTCTTTTCTGGGGCTGCTGCTGAGGGGGTTTGAATCCCAAATGGGAACCCTGGGGAGAAGGGCATGGGCAGAGACCCTGCCCCACGAGAGCCCACTCGCCACCCCATCCACCCTGGACTTGGCCCCTACTTGCCCTCAGGGACGTGCACTGTACTCCCGGTCACTCGTACTCCGTATGAGGCCAGTGGTCCATACTGAGTCTCAAACACATATGTCTGCCCTGTGAGCCCCAAGACGTGGCCCTCGGCCTCCCAGAGAATGGCTGAAGGCCTCCTCTTGGTTTCCTTCTGTGAGGCGCCTCACTTGGTCCCCAGTCCATGAGGGGAGAGGCCCATCTGAGAGTCCGCCCATCTGCTGCCCCTGCCTGTGAAGGGCAGACCCCCCAGGGAGTCACCCGACTGTGACCTTGGCCAGACCCCATGAGGCTAGACCCCATGAGCTAGACCCCATGAGCTAGACCCCAAGACCTCCTGGGGGCCCACGGCCCTAACCCAAGCTGAGGGTGGCACGAGCTTAGGAGGGTGGAACTGCAGCTGAGGGCCAGCCAGGTGCTCCCCAGATGGGGTTGTGTGACTAGAAGAAGCCCTCTTTTCCTGCCGCTGCCTCAAGTGTCTGCAGGGACAGGGCAGACGCCCAGCCGCTCCCAGGCCTAGGCCCTTTCTTCCCTACATGTCCAGCCTGGCTCTTTCCCCCTGACCCTGCAGGATGTGCAAGCCAGCCTGCCCACCCAGAGGACCCCAAATGCTGCCTCCTGGGGTGCTCAGGGCAGGGTCATCCTGGGTAGGAGGGTCTATGCTCCTGCTGTGAGCCCAGTGGACAGGTCCAGCGGGATGGCCTTTTGGGGGCTATCCTGAGTCAGCTTCATTTTCTGGGCCTTTCTGGAGCGCCTGGGGGGAGGGAGGGGCAGAGGGGCAAGGAACGGTGAGACTAGGGGCTCCTGGTGAAGACCGAGGGCGGTGAGCGAGGCAGGCGCCTCTGAGCCACTCTCTGCCCGGGGCTCCCGCCTGCACTGCCCGCTGCCTGCAAGTGGATGTGGGGCGTCGGTGCATGAGGCCGCGAGCATGTGCGGCTCCGCCCTGGGCGCCCAGGGCCGCTGTGTCCTGGGGTGGTCCATGCATGTGGACAGAGCCCAGCATGGCTGTCCGTGAGTGACGAGCTAGGGGATGAGGTAACGGCTGGGCCCTGTGGGCTGAGCCCTCACACCCCTGCTAGGGCAGCCCACTTCAGCCAATGTGCTGGACCCAGCAGACATGGCGGGTGAGGGGGCTCAGTCCCAGGGACATTGCTTCTCTGTGGATGATGGCCTCTGGGGTGACATAGAGCGCTCGGCCAGCAGAAGACTGGGTGTCTGTAGATCTCTTGCAGTTCATCAAAGCATCTTGGTTGGTCCCACTTGGCCTTCACCGAGAGGAGACTCAGCCAGACTGCTGGGGTTCAGTGACGGCGTGGCCCTGAGGACCCGGGGAGGGGGTGGGGCAGAGGGCTCTGTTTGTCTCCCTGGGGGTCTAGGGTGCCTAGTTGGTTCACCTCAGTTCCTGCTGCATAGTAATGAATTTGACTTGAGAAGACACGAAGAAACGCCCTATGCCTTCAACCGCTAGTGTAGATGGGAGTCAACAGGATCCTGGTTAATCTCAGCCAGAGATGTGAATTTCTAGGAAATGTGGCGGACAGGAGCTGTGTTCAGGATGGGGGCAGCTGTGTGTCCAGACACGGAGGTCTGGGGATTCCCAGGGAGGAGCATGTGGGAGTCAGTTCAAAGAACAGGTGTCTGCTGCAGGTGTCCCAGAGCCTGGGCCATGGCATGGTCTGTGTCCCCAGAGGGATGGCTTTTAGGGAGCAGAACCGGTACTGTCTTGAATAACATGGTCTGGAATGTGGGTTCTGACAGAATCAGGGACTGAAGGGGACCCTCCTAAGGCCCAGGGCTGTCCCAGGGTCTCCATCTGCCTCCACCCAGGCTCTGACCCACGGGCTCCCTTTCCTGACCAAGGGGAAGCCCAAGGCACAGCTGACTCCACCTCCACCAGGGCCCTGAGCTGGCCCCGGCTGGACTTCTCAGACTGACACTGGCCTGCGCTGGTTTTGAAGAGCTGGCTGGGAGCAGCGCTGATCACTGCTGTGTGGCACTGGGAGGTGACTCTCCCCAGACTGCCCACCTTAAGTTGGGGGCTAGGGGTCACCTGCTCAGCTCTCATGACAAGTGCCTTCAAGATGGGGTGGACACCACTTTCCTCCAGGCCTGTCCGGCCAGCTGGTTGGCCAGCACAGACAGGGTCCCTGGGCTCTGTCACCACAGCATGACTCCCACTTCAGGGGCGGTGGCGCCCTCCCTGCACACTGGAGGTGGGGAAGGGAGCAGAGAGGTGAGGTCAGCAGGGGTGGCCTGCTGCTCAGGAGTCAGGCTGTTGGCCCTGGAGGCTCAGGAGTTCCCACATCTGACGGGCTGGGCGGTTCCTCCGGGCTGAGTTACAGGGAGGCAGACCTGGCCGCCACCAGGAGAGGTGTTCCAGCATCTCCCCAGTGGAAGCGGGATGTGGCCCCAGAGGCCTGCAGGGCAGGGCTGCCCCGGCATCAGGGTGTGGTCCTGAGACCAGCCTCACCAAGTGAGAGAGCGGCTGCTCTCTGCAAAGCGGCCAGGCTGGAGGGACAAGAAAAGGCCTGGGGTCCCTTCACTCACTGGGATCCTGTGGTGCTTCTCATGGGGTGAGGCCCACAAGATAAGAGGTGGGGCCAGGAGTCCGGCTTTTCATTAAACTTTGCCCTGTGAATCCTAGGAGGAAATCAAGGATATTGGGGGGCTATTGGGGAGGAAGCCTGGGGACTAAAGCTGCGTCCAGTGTAGCAGCTCTCTGATGACCCCACAGGGCCCCCCTCTGGCTGGGGACAGGCATTGGTGTCCCCATACAAAGCCCAGAGGGTGGCGATGGCCACTTGGACAGGAAAAGGTCATCAGCAGGTAGGGGCCCAGCAGCCGGGGACTGGCCTGACCACCCTACTGGGGACCTTGATCAGTGGTTCTCAAACTGAAACAGCATCAGGATCCCCCATAGCAAATGAACAATTAAACTGAGCCCACCCAGGAGGTCTGGGGCTGGCCCAGGCTATGTGATGCAGATGTTACTGGTGGGGAGTGGGCCCACTTTGATAACCACTGCATCCCTCTGGGTCTGAGTGCCTGTCTTTCTGATGTGCCGTCCAGAGTCAGTAGTCTCCGGGGATGTCGCCAGCAGCAAAGTGCCCCCCCGTAGACCTGCTGGGGCTCCCTGGTCCCTCTAAGCAGGCAGCCCCCACTTCAGGGCTGGTTAGCCAGAGCTTTCGGAGCCGGCCGTGGGGGCTGTGCCACCTTCTTCCGGGGCAAGGGACCCTGCCCCTGGCGTCTGACCTGGGCTGCTTCTCTAACCTGCACCGGCCGTCCTGGGGCACCGCTTGGCGTGAGCGTGGGCAGGGTGGGCGAGGCAGGAGCCGCTGAATCCCGGGCTGCAGACTTGCGCTCCCTGCCTGAACCTCCACAAATCTTGTTTTCTCTCTCTCTTCCTTCCTTCCTCATTCCCTCTCTTCCTCTCCTCACCTTTCCTTTTCCATGAGGTAAGCTGACTTCTTCTTCTTTTTTTTTTTTTAGTTCTGTAATTAAAACTAACTGCTGTGGAGGAGGCAGGCGCTGGAGGCCAAGGGCCTGTGGGGGTGTGGCAGGTCACATCTCTCAAGCCGGTGCACAGAGAGGCAGAGTCGCCGAGTGGGCCAACCTGACCTCTTCGGTGGGGTGGAAGGTTGGGGTGAGATGGGCCGTCTGCTGTGCATCTGAGCGGTGGTGGGACCCTGGGGTACAGGTGGCCTTTTGGACCCTCCCCCAGGTGTGTCCTCCTGTTGCCTGACTCAGAGCTCAAGGTCCTTGGTGGATGGGCACCGAGGCCCGTGTTGGCCCTGTCAGTGCCGCCAGAGCAAGGCCAAGAAGTGGCCCAAAGCCGGGGCTGCCGGGGGGACTAGGAGGGAGAGCAAGGCTGCCCCATGTGTGCGTGCTCTGAACCGAGAGGCGTGGCATGGGGCCTGGCCGTGGGGGCAGAGCTCCAAGTGCTGTCTGCCAAGGGAGGGGGTCTGGGGGGCTGAGAGCAGGCAGGCACCTGGTCTTGGGACAAGTCCCTCCCTATGTGGGTGGCCAGCTAGAGCCCGCTTATCCCTGCCTGAGAACCTGGAGAATCACCGGGAGGTGCCCACCACCCCAACCTGTTGCCCTGTCCTGTGTTCTCATCTGGGGCAAGGGCAGTGCTCTGCCCTCCTTTTGGGGGATCCCATGTGCTGCCTGCCTGGAAGCTGCAGTCTCAGGTGGGAGGAGAAGCCTTGTTGTCCTCCAGGGTCATGGGGAGGGGCTGGGGGAAGCCCCTGTCCTGGGGACAAGGGTCCGCAGGCCACCCTGGCCAGGCTGCCCTCAGGGTGGCCCTGCTCAGCACTGGACATAGACCTGCTCTGTCCCCAGCAGGCCCCAGGTGGCAGAAGTCACCCTGCCTTGGGACCTGGGGTGGCCCGCTCACTCGATCTTGGGGACCTGGGCTCCTTGCAGGCACCCAAGGTTGCCTCATGCCAAGGGGGTGGGCTGCAGTGGGAGCCAGGCCCCTCACTCACCATGTGTGTTTTCTCCAATGCAGCAGCCAAGAGTTTACTCAACAAGAAAGCAGATGGAGTTAAGGTGAGGTGCTGGCTCAGCCCAGGGGGCAGTGATTGGCCCCTTGCCCCAGCCTGCAGCGTGGCCCAGTCCCCAAAGCTCCTCTGGGCCTCCCCCACTTGAGGAAGGGGTATGAGCCCTCATTCTCTCCCTAATGGCCTCTCTCCCTCTCTCTGCAGCCCCAGACGAATAGCACCAAAAACAGTGCAGCTGCCACCAGCCCCAAGGGGACGCTTCCTCCAGCCGCCTTGGTACTGAACCCCTCTGCCCCCCACTTCCTGGCCATCCTCTCCTGTACCCCGGCTGTGTGGTGGCCACTGTCAGGAGGCCTGGGGTAAAGCCAGGGTCTGGCTCCCAGCCTGTCTCTTGACAGACAACACCCAGCCTTATTAGCCCCTCTGCCCTAGGATGTGGGGGTGAGGGAAGACCCCAGTGCCAGGAAACCCATTTCGGGTGCACTGGACAGGCCTCTGCTGACTTATGGTCAGCAGTGGGAACCATCAGGGGTCCAGTGAGACTGAGACCCAGGGTCCAGGCACCAACCTCGGTTCCTCTGCTCTCAGGAGGCTGGCCAGGAACTCAGCGGGGCTGGATCTGCAGGGGGAGTGGTTCAGGCTAGGGGTGGGGATAGACTGCCAGCCCCTCTCCTGGGTGCTGCAGGGGTGCACTGTCTGGGAGGGACGGTTTTTGGTTTCTCCCTAGGGAGAATGGATGAGCCTGGCTTTAGCTTCAGAGCCCACTCAGTGATCTGGAGGGAGACAGAGACCCCTTGGCTTTCCCTGGTGACAGCCTAGCAGTGGCTGTCGGGTCTAGGGCAGTGGCAGCCATGGTGTTCTCTATCAAAGTCTGTGTCCTACAGAGCCACGGTGGGTACAGGGAGACACACTTATATGGCTGTGCTGGCCTGTGGCTGCCCGGAGGGTTCAGGGGTTCCCCTGATGGGGAGGGGTGTGTAAATATGAGACCACAGGGACCCACCAGCTCCAGCCTTCATCTGGAGGGTCCTGTCCATGGGACGGAGCCGGTGGTGCAGGGCTGTGGCCAGTAGCACGGCCCTCCTGCCCAGGCTGCTGTGTGCCTATGGTGTCTCATGTAGATCAGGCAATCCCAAGAGGTTGCGGTCTGCTGGTCCACAGGTCCCGAGTTTGCTGAAAGTACACTCTGTGTCCCCATGGGCCGCAGGCCCTGCTTCTGGGAGTGAGCCCTGGACTACCCGTGGGAAGGCTAGATTTGCCAAACGGGCATCCACTGCGGGTGCAGGTGTGGGGGGTGGCCTTGGCCCAGGAGGGGAGGATCCCGCACGCCGGCTTTGCAGCCAGCCCCGTCTTGGACCCGTCC
This sequence comes from Tragelaphus eurycerus, assembly GCA_935064755.1. NCBI lineage: Eukaryota > Metazoa > Chordata > Mammalia > Artiodactyla > Bovidae > Tragelaphus > Tragelaphus eurycerus. The sequence continues at coordinate 18,646,609 of CAKXYN010000002.1, read as the reverse complement.
ATCCCATGTGCCACCCCCACTCCATGACATCTTCAAACCTGTGCCCTGCCCGTGGCGGGCAGGAGGTCCGGCATCAAAAGGAGAGGGCAGAGGGCCCGAGGCAGGGACCCCAGCGTGCGGCTTCTCACCCCCGCCCTCAGCCCCACTCTCTCTATCGGCCTCTGGCCCCTGGTGCCCTCGAGGCCCCGGGCTGGTCTGCTCGTCCCATCTGCATCGCCCCAGGTCCCTCTCCAGCTGCTCCGCTGCCTGCTGGCCATCTGCCTCCATCCTGCTCCGCTGCCACCCTCTCCTGTCCTCTCCCAGGCTCCTGCCCGGGGGCCTCTGCTCTCCTCCTCTTCTCACTGCACTCTTTCCTTCCTCTATGCTTCCTTCTTCTGTAGGAGCCTCAAACCACCGTCATTCATAACCCAGTGGACGGGATCAAGGTACTGCGCGTTCCTCGCCACCCTCTCGGGGGCGTCTGCTCAGCCGGGAGGCAGACCCCTGGCCCTGGGGAAGGTCTGGGATGTTGACCCTGGGGAAACGTTTGTGCTGAGACAGGTGTACTGTGACCCACCCCCCTCGAGGCAGGACAGAGCCCCCAAGTTCATGGGCTGCTCCTTTGGGGAAAAGCCCCAGGTGCTGTCCTTGGGAGGCACGGTTGTACCAAGTCCCCGGCAGACACGGGAGCCTGGGCTTCCTCCCATTCTGAGCAGGGTCCGCTTCTCAGACCCTCTCCATCCTGCCTTGGGGATAGCCAGGCCCAGCCTGGTCAGGAGCAGCAGAAGGCAGGGCCCACTTCAGAGGCTCAGGGTGCCAGAAAGAGCCCAGGTGTCCTTCACGGCGTGCAGCCAAGGGCTGGGTGTTCCAGAGGAGAAGGGCCAATGGGGGCTGCCCTGCATGCCCCCCAGTATGGGGCCAGGAGGAGGGGGGCAGCACAGACCCTCCTGCCCTCACTGGTTGCTCACGTCTGCCCGCTGCGCCCAGTGCTTCCTGCTGAGCTGACCCCTCCCTTGCTCTTTCTCTGCTCTGGCATCAGCTCCCATCCCATCAGCATTCTCACCCTGCGGCCAGGGAAGGGGCTGGCTTTCTGGGGTGGTGGGAGCACTGGGTGGGCAGCCCAGCTGCATTTCTAGGACCTTACTACCTTACCCCTACCCAGACTCCCACCTTGGCCTGAGATTCTCAAAGGGTCCCCACACATCCCGGCCACAGACCAGGACAGGGGTGCTGTGGGCCACTGCATCTGGGCTGACCCAGCCTCGAGGTGCTAGGAAGAGCCTGGGCGTCCACTGTGACTGAGGCCAGGGATAGGTGTTCCTGGGACCCGGTGTCTGGGGTGAGGGCCCTGCTTTCCCTGCAAGGGGCCTTGAGACAACATTCTGTGATGTGGGCCTGTAGATGCCCCATTTCTAGCCCAGGGCCCAGCGCAGTGTCTAGTAAGGGGGTTGCGGCGGGTGGAGGTTCCTTGGGAACCCTGTTAAGATGTTCCTTCTGAGAAGCAAGCAAGCTCTCTGGGAACTCGGTCACAGGTGGAGGGCATCTGGTTTTATATCTGAAGGGCAGAAAGCCAGGGATGAGGGAGGAGGTGCTGGGGCTACCTCTCTGCCCTCCAGGCCACCTGAGAGGTAAAGCCAGGCCTGGCTGGATGGCCCAGGCCTGGGGAGGAGGTATGGTGCTGCCACACTCTGACCAGGCCGGGTCAAGTTTCCCGAGGACCTACTGGAAGCTTCCACCCTATCTGCCAAAGTGGGCAGGCTGTGGATGCTTTCCTGCTTCCCCAGGCATCTCGGAATTTCAAAAAAAACCAACAGTTTTTATCTTGTTAAAGAGTGTCTTCTGAGCATGCTAATCTTTCCACTGGGTGTGTCTCATTGGCAGAAGGAGAAGTTGGGGTCCTCAGCTGTTGGGGATGTGGGTGGCCCAGCCTAGAAATGGGTGAGCCCTGGGTCTGGCGTGAAGCTCCATTGCTGCCTGTGGGTTTCTGAGGTTGGGGCCTGGGCCCCATGGGGGCAGAGGCCATGTCCTGACCCGCTGCCTCCCCGTGTCTCCCCAGGAGTCATCTGACAGCACCCACACCACCATAGAGGATGAAGACACAAAAGGTATCCAACTTCCCCGCCTGGTGGGCAGGCCACTGGCAGGTGGGGAGCTGGGACAGCAAAGGCCACGTCCTGTGATGAGGGGCTGACTTGCTCAGGCCTATAGCCCCATCTGAGGCTGGATACGGACTGGCACTGGGCGGTCTCGGGCAGAGCATCCAAGCAGAGCCTGGCGGACCTTGGCGCCCTGACCAGCGTGGAAGCCACTGCCCTGGATGGGACAGCTCTCTGCATGGGCTCCCAAGTTGCTCCGGGGGCTGTGCACCCAGACTCCATGGTTGAATTTGCTGTTTCTTCTCTCAAAGGTCCTTAAACCTGTGCCTACACAGCTGGCAGTTGATATGTGGATGGGCAGCAAGGGGCATTTCCTGGGCTCATTGTTGGGGGCAGGTTGCAGAGACGGGCACTCCGTTCCCCACTCAGGGATCCCAGGCCAAGCTGGCTTAGGCTCTGTCTGAGCCCCCCAATGCCCCAGGGTACCAGATGGTGTGTGCTCACCCTGGCGCCCCTCTTCCACCCTCAGCTTTCTCAGCTGCCCCAGGGAGGGGATCTGGTCTGCACTCCACCTAGGCCAGGGGACTGGCCCCTGCCTGGGGAGCCCTCCTCTCAGCCACACTCTATGTAGATGAGCGCTGGGCTGGCGGTGGCTGCTCTGCCGGTTTGGAAGATGCAATGACCCTGTCCTGAGTATCCCCCACTGCCCTAGAGTGGAAGTGAGCGAGCACAAGGCTTTGGTCTCTGGATGTAGAGCGAGTGGACATTCGTGTGGTTTCCCCAGACTGCGGGCCCTGACACTGTCGGCATGGAGCTTGGAGGTCACGCAGATCTCCCCCAGGCCCTGTCCTCATACGTCTGCCCTCGCCCCAACCAGGCGGGGGCCTGAGACAGCCCAAGACTGCAGGAGCCCAGGGGAGAGGGCCAGCCAGCCAGCTTCATGCCAACCCCTTGTCTGGCTGGGAGACAGTCGGCAGATGCCTGAGGGGCCTCATGGGGCAGGGGCCGGGGAAGTCTCAGCCTCAGTTAGGCCATCCATCACATGCCGAGAAGCCCCAGTGGGCTCAGGCCTGCCCTCTGCTGGTCCTGGCAGGCACTGTACACAACCCTCGTGCCCTGGGTCCAGCCCTGCGGGTGGTCCTGTGTCTTCCGCACACACCTGCTGTGATCTCACAGCCCTGGGCACACGGGGGTGATGGTACCCCAGGAGCCCTGGACCCCACCATGTGATTCTCCAGCTTAGCCTCCTCTCATCCTCCTGCACCCCCTTGTCTCTCCTGCGTGTGCTCACCTGCCTGTGTTCACGTCTCGTCTGTCTGCCCAGCCCCCAGGGTCCCTGACAACCTGAGCTCCGTGAGGAGGGGCTCGGGGACCCCAGAAGCCGAGGGCTCCCCGCCCTGCCCGTCTCCGGCTCCCATTAGCCCCCTGCCCGCCCCATGTAAGTAGCTGGGCCCTCCTGCTGTGGGAGTCTCCTGGAGGGGCCAGCAGCTCCTCTGAGGGTTCACTTGAGGGCCAAGGGCCAGGCTTGGGCACCAGCCTGCCCCTCACAGCCCCTCAACGCAGCTCCCCAGCACCTCTGCCCCTCAAGCTGGGCCTTCTCCACTGGCCTGGGGGGTCTCAGGGCCGGGGCTCCTTGGTCCTGAGTCAGGCTCTGGGGCGGGAGAGAGCGGGGAGGCCTACTTCCTCTCCACCGCCTGGCCCGCCGCCTCCTCACGTGTCTGCTCCTGTCCACCCCAGCCCCCAGGATCTCTGACATCCTGAGCTCCGTGAGGAGGGGCTCGGGGACCCCAGAAGCCGAGGGCCCCCTGCCCACCCCATGTAAGTAGTGCCCCAGGCCTGCTGCCTCTGCTGCCAAGTGGCTCCCGCATCCTGCCATGCACGGCCTCAACTGCCCCTGGACCAGGCTGCCGAGGCCTGGCTAACTGTCCGGCCTGGCTGGGCGTCAGGGGCGCACGCGCTAACTATGCAAGGCAGCTCTCCCCCGGCTCCCCTGCCCCCACCTCCCACACGGCTCCCTGCACTGCTGTCCAGCCCCAGACCTCACCCCCTGAGGGTCTCCCACACCCGGAGCCACCATGTACCCTGCCCCTTGGGCCATGGGCCATGACCTTGTCAGTCACACTGACTTCATATGGACATCCAGGCACGAGGAGCTGTTACAGAAATCCTCTCGACCAGAGGCCTGTGGGTTTAAAGGGAGAAAAAAGGACCCGACCTCCCTGCAGAACTAGTTTTCCAGAGGGGCCGGGCGTACTGTGCACTCCTCCACTCACCCATCCCGTCCTCACCTGGGGGTGCCCACCCCGGGCCTGTCCCAGGTGGGACTACTCTCTCCTCTCCCGGGCCAGGCTGCCCTTCTATGGAGGGCATCCTCTGCCCACAGCAGCTTTCCCCACCCCAACCTGGTCAGACAGGTGCAGCTGCCTAAACATCCCTGAAGCTTCCCCCTCGTCCCCCACGCCCCTCTCTGTCACCCCTGTCCCTCACGTCCCCCTCCATGTCCCACATCCCTTCTCCATCCCTCTCTGTCCCCTCATGACCCCTCCGTCCCCCTCCCTCCCCACTCTCTCTGGCTTGGCTCATCAGCCCATAGGTTTTCTCTCCTGCGTGTCCCCCGCCTGCCTCGTGTTCACGTCTCGTCTGTTCCACCCCAGCCCCCAGGATCTCTGACATCCTGAACACGGTGAGGAGGGGTTCGGGGACCCCAGAAGCCCAGGGCCCCCCACCCTGCCCGTCTCCGGCTCTCCCAGGCCCCCCACTCACCCCGTGTAAGTAGCACCTTGAGTGGCCCCGCTGGCTGCTCCTGGGGGCTCTCGGGTGTGGAGACCTCCAGCTGCGGTGCACCACCCCCTGGCTCTGGGAAGGGGGTTGGCTCCTGGGTGGGGGACCCAGGGAATTTCACACAAAGCTGCCATTCGGCTAAAGATGCGCACCTGTGGGGAGAGACGCAGGAGGCAGGTTTCCCTGAACAAGAGCCTCCCTCCCAGGGGCTGTGAGCTGCAGATTTCTTCCATAGTGGTAGTGAGGATGGGGCACGTGCCCCGTCTGGGGTCGGCCCTGGCTGGTGAGTCTAGGGCTTGGGGGTGGGCTGGGGGCGGGAGCTGGGCTGGGCCGCCTCCCTGGACAGGGAGGAGCCACCGCTGCCGTCTGCAGCCCATCTGCCGACTGCTCGCCAGTATCGCTTACAGGGATGGATGACATCCCAGGGCGGCAGCCACCCCTTCCTCCGGGGAGACACCAGGCTCTCAGAGGCGAGGCTGCTTCGGGGCCGGGGGCCGGGCATGGCAGGGGAGAGGCTGGGTGAGTGCCGGGCTGTGGGGGTGCCGACCCCCGCCGCCCACCCCTGCCAGCCATGCCTGGGGGCCAGGGCAGGGGTAGGTGGGTGGGAGGGAGGCCCTGGGAGTAGAGGGGAAGGCAGGGGGTTGGGGGGCTGTGGCCTGAACTCAGGCTCTGGTAGAGGAAGTGGAGATGCGTCTCAGAGGTGAGAGAGCAGAGTCTTGCTGATGGGCACACAGCAGAGCCTGTCCCCAATTGTGCGGGGTCTTATTCGAGTTTAGAGGCCTCTGTGTCCCCAAATCCGGGACCCTCGTGGCCCCTAGTTTCACAGATAACGAAGCTGAGGGTAGCAGATGTGGAGGATTGTGTCCAAGGCTTCCTTGCAATGTGACCCCGGCCCAAGGCCATGACCCGCCTTTGGGGCATGCCTGGCCCAGGTGGGGAGCTCCGAGGACAGGCTGATGGAGTGGGGTAGGGGAGACACAGCACAGGCTTGCCCCTTTGGGAGTCTGTCCTGAGCCTAACTCTGGAGGTGGGGCCGCAGAAGGGGCTGTGACCCGGATTGAGTGGAGGGGACCTTAGGGCCTGGACTCCTGGCATGTGTGGCTGGGCCTACAGGGTGCAGGGGAGGGACAGAGTGCTGGGTGGGGGGCATGAAGGGGAGGGGTGGCCCCTATCAGTGTCCCTCAGAAAGAGGGGCCCTCTTACCTCCTTCCCTCCCACCTGGGGTTCCCAGCAGCCAGCTTCCTTGTGTGTGGGGGTCCTGGGTGAAGGGATCAGGTCGGGCCAGCCCGGAGAAGGGACTTCTGAGTGGCCACTTCAGGGTGAGTTCTGGCACTCAGTGGGCCACATGGGGTGAATGCCAGAGTGAAGTGGCCCCCCTTCCCAGTACTAGGGCCAGGGACTTCCACCACTGGCACAGAGGCCTGGCTGCAGAGGGCCATCCTTGGGGTGGGTCACGGGCAGCCTCTTTTCCCAGGAGCCAACCTGCCAGCTGTCAGTGGTAAATGGGTTGGTGCCCATTGGCCCGCCCTGGGTTCTCCATAATCGGGGATTATGCACAATCCAGGCTGATCCTGTGCAGCTGCCTCCCTGGTGTGGCTAGGGATGTCCTGGCGCCCCTGCAACTGCTTGGGGTCCACCTGGGGTCACTAGGGTCCTCCTGGACCCTTTGCTAATGTCTGGGCTTCCCTGGCCTGTTAGTCCTCCCTAAGAGAGCCAGAGTGGATGCAGGGCTACGGTTCAACTCTGGGACTTCTCCCAAGCCAGACTCTTGCCCATGCACCTCAGCTCTGTTTCTGGAGTTGCCTGGTGGGGGCAGCTTGTCCTTGATAGCCAGGACAAGCTCCCTCCACCCCCTGCCAGGAGTCCCTTTGCGTAGTATGCCATCTGGGGAGGCAGGATTGCTCTGTATGGCAAGGAAGGAGAGGGCAGAGTCCCTCCACAGGTCAGGAGCGTCTGGCTCATTCCTGGGCTGTGGCTGGGTTTGTGCAACCTCAGCTTTCTCATCTGCAGAATGGGCATGGGGGCTGTTTCCCGAACTTCAGACTTTGCAATGTGTTCTGTGACCTTAGAGCTCTTTTACTTAATACTTTCTTTTTACACCGACTCCATTTTTAATTACGATTTGTTTAAAAGTACTCACTATCACCTCATCAAGTGGAAAACTCGGCCCACTTACCATGGTGCAGTAGGGCGATCATAAAAACAGAGTGCTTGGGGGATACGAAACAGAAAAAAAAGGTCTCTCAACTCCAGCTGCAAGGTTATCGGCTGAGGGCTCACATTAGGAGGGGAGACAGCTCACGCTGTCTGTCAAGAGGGGGATTGACAAGTGTTTGGGATGTTGGGATGTGTAGACGTCCCCTTAGTGAGATTAGCAGGATGGTCTGGAGCTGACAGAGTGGCTCACAGTGGGAGGTGGGCGCTCCTGAGCAGGGGCTGGACGCGGTGCTTCAGGAGGGAGGCGGCGGGGTCCAGGGTGACCGGCCGCCCGGGGCGGGGACGGGAGGGGCAGGCGTTGGGTGCTGCTGTCAGACAAGCCCAGGGCCCCTGGCCCTTGCGGTGGCATCTGGTGGGGGAGCTGGGCTGCAGTGGGAGATCACAGACAGGCTTGAGGCCACTTCCAGGAAGATGACAGGTGAACTGGGAGTGGGGGTTGATGAAGTCCAGAGGAGAGAGGGCCTTCAGAATTGGGAAATGCCCAGGCACAGGGCCGAGAGGTGGGCAGGCTGTGGAGGAAGCACTGAGAGGGGAGAAGCTGTGTTACGGGGTGGGTGTAGGAGGAAGTGGGTGCGCTGAAGGAGGTGTGAAATATCCAGCAGGTGAGGACAGGGACCACCCGCATGTGTCTGTGTTGGGACAGAGCTCTGCGGGTGGACGGGGGCATCAGGGCAGCTTGGCCCCCTTCCTAGAGGCCAGCTTCCAGCGGGGGCCTGGGTTCTGCAGAGACAGCCTGAAGCCCAAACCCTGTTAACAGTCCAAACATGGAGTTCTGTAAGAAAAAACCCAAACTAACAGAAGCCAGCAGAAGCACAGCCAGTGCAGAGGGAGGGTCTCTTCTAGATGGGGAGGTGCATGTGTGCTGGCAGGTTGGCGTGCACATGCACTACAGACACGCACAAGTACGCACCCGTGTGCACGCAGAGGCACATGTACACACATGCGCGTGCATGCACTGGACCCCTCCGGTGTCACAGAGCTAACCCAGCAGCCACTGTCCAGAGCCGGTGCCACACGACCCAGGCTCGCAGCTCATACGTGGGCATGCCCCCGCTCACATGCAGGATCTCCTGCTGTGGGCTCTGTCCCCTTCCCATCTGAGCGCCTGGGAGAAGGGAACACCCAGACAGCCGAAGCTGGGAGCCCGCGCTCTGGGAATGTAGGCTGTGGATCAACTCACACGTGTGCAGTGGCAGCTGGACACTGGAGAACAACAGACGCCTGTCTTTAGGCTTGGTTGGGTGGGAATGTGCATCCACAGGAGTGGCCCTGCAGAGCGCCTGTGGTCCTGTGTACTGCGGGGAGCAGAAGGACACAGCGCCCACGTGAGGGTGCACAGATGCGTGGCTGGCATGGCCATGACTGGGGAGGGGGTGTGGAGAGAACTGGGGTGCCGCCTTCAGTGCTCTCCTTGGGTCTGGGTTTTACTGCTGGTGTGTTACTGCGTTACGGAATCACCATGTGGGGGTGTGTCCATGGCTGTGTGCGCATGCACGTGTGTGTTTCCTGTGTGCCTTTGGGTGTTGATGTGTCTGCACAGGTGTGGTTTAGCACCTAACTCAGGATGGTACTTCTTTGGGGAGAGTGAGTGAAGAACAAGACTCAAGGGAACACAGGCACCTGTGTCTTTATGTGAAAGCTTTTCTTTCTTTGGAAGAAATCTAAAGCAAATATAAAAATTGTTCAGATGTGAACCAGCAGGGTGTGGGCTATATTATTCTTTGTGCTTCTTCCACGTGTTTAAAATATGTAGCCTGAAAATAAACGGTAGTTAAAGAGATAAAGGGGGACTCCCAGGCGAGCACCCCAGGGACTGGGTTGGTCTAGGACCAGAGGTCAAGTGGGCAAGAACCTGGAGAGGGCTGCCGATCCAGGGCCTCAGGTGGAGGGTGCAGGATGGAAAAGTGATGCCAGAGGACTGGCCTAGGGCCCAGGACCACAAACAGGTGGCGGCAGGAAGAGGCAGGAGGCCGGCCGGCAGTCTGCGGGCTTCCATGGAGAAAAGGTGGTGAGGCCCATGCTCAGCTTTCCACTGGATTCTGCTTCCTGGCCTTTGCACAGAGGCCTGGCCCTGCAGCCTCCAATCCCCTCCCTGCTTTGTGAACCGGCCCCTAGTAGACACCTGCCTCCCCCCGCGCCAAGAGCTGTTGGGTGCATGGAGGACTAGAGAGCAATGCCTGGGGGGCAGAAGCCAGGAAGGCTGGTCACAGTGTCACAGGGTCATCCCCTGCTGAGAGCCCAGGGCACATGGCTGGGGGGACTGGGGATTCAGGGTGGTCGTGGCAGGCTTTGCTTCCCTGACCTGCATTTTCCAGACCGGTAGTTCACTTTCACTTTTCACTTTCATGCATCGGAGAAGGAAATGGCAACCCACTCCAGTGTTCTTGCCTGGAGAATCTCAGGGATGAGGGAGCCTGGTGGGCTGCCGTCTCTGGGGTCACACAGAGTTGGACACGACTGAAGCGACTTAGCAGCAGCAGCAGCAGCAGTGCTACGGATTCAGTGTGTTTGTCATTCAGGGATATTGTATTTAAGACAAACAAGATGGAAGCTCGTTGGACTTGGAAACCGGGAAGCCGTGGGTGGCTTTGAAGGGAGCAGTCTGAACTGGGCAGCCTTGGGATGGGGATGGGGGCGGGGTACTTTGCCCGGACCCTCCCGGGCGGGCACAGGTGGTGCGTGGGTCACTGGGCAGCTGTCTCCCTGCAGCGCGGAAGCAGGAGATCATCAAGATCACGGAGCAGCTCATCGAGGCTGTCAACAATGGCGACTTCGAGGCCTACGCGTGAGTCGGGGCGCCTGGCCTGTCGTGGGGTCGGGGGAGTGGACCTGGAGGGCTTCCCCACAGGGAGGGGGCTGGATGGAAGCACCTGGTTCTGAGGGGCCCCTCCTCACCTGGGTCTGCCCCCCAGGAAAATCTGCGACCCAGGCCTGACCTCGTTTGAGCCTGAAGCCCTGGGCAACCTGGTTGAAGGGATGGACTTCCACAGATTCTACTTCGAGAACTGTGAGTGCAGGGCGGGGGCAGGGTAAGAGGGTGGGTGCCCCTGGAGAGCCCACGGACCCCCAGTCAGGGGCCCAGGGGAGCCCTGTCCCCTCTGTGCTCAGGGTCAGCTGGCCACTGCTCCACCCTCTGTGGCAGAAATCCCTGAGCCACAGGGATGAGGGGTGAGGACACACGGGGAGAGGGATGGGGAGCCAGATGGTGCTCTTGGGGGAGGACGCTGGGCTGGTAAGAGGGGCTGGGTGGGGGCAGGTACAACGCCAAGCCCCTGCCCGCCCGCAGTGCTCGCCAAGAACAGCAAGCCGATACACACAACCATCCTGAACCCGCACGTGCACGTCATTGGCGAGGACGCCGCCTGCATCGCCTACATCCGCCTCACGCAGTATATCGACGGGCAGGGCCGGCCCCGCACCAGCCAGTCCGAGGAGACCCGTGTGTGGCATCGCCGAGACGGCAAGTGGCAGAACGTGCACTTCCACTGCTCGGGGGCGCCCGTGGCCCCGCTGCAGTGAAGGTGAGACCCTGAGGGAGGGGAGCGAAGCCTGGGGTGGCGGTGCTGCAGCCTGGGGGAGGCGGTCGGAAAGGGTGGCTGGAAGGGGTGGCCCAGCAGGTTCCTGGGCATAAGGCAAGCCTGGTGTTAGGGGAGTGGGGGCGCTGGGTCAGGGTCTCCAGGCCCCTTTCCGGGCAGCCCTGCAGGTGCCCACCTTGCAGCCACCAAACCCGGGTCAGACGGAGAGCTGCCCCCAGAGCTGACCTGCTCATCCTGGCGCCTGCTCTGTTTCAGAGCCGCTGCGGCTGGTTTCACCACGGGACAGACTCGGTGTTTGGAGCCCAGCTGCCCTCGGGCACACGGCCTGCCTGTCGCATGTTTGTGTCTGCCTCGTTCCTCCCCTGGTGCCTGTGTCTGCAGAAAACCAAGACCAGATGTGATTTCTTTTTAAAAACAAGATGACAACGACAACCACACACACAAAATTGACGTCGATGAAACGGAGAAAAAAACTAAACAAGGGAAGAAGCTGTAAAAATCACTGGCATTTGTGGGGCTTCGAACCTTCCGGCCGCACCCCACCCAAGCTCCACGTGTCTGTCCACTCCTGGCCTCCTCCAGGGACTGGCCGGGGGAATGAACTTGTCCACCAGGGCCTGCCGCCCGAGGAACAGTGTTTGCTAGGTGGTCCCACCCCCCAAGAAGTCTGCATCCTCCCTGCCGTGCGTGGCTCCTGGTCAGGAGTGTCAGGTGTTGTCGGGGGAGGGCTCGGGGGGTGGCAAGGGGGCCCAACACGGCTGACTTCCCTCCCACTTCCCTTCCCTCCTCTCCTCCCTGAGAAGGTGTGGATGTGGGCGCCCGGTGTTCCCGGCATGGGTGAGCGGTGCAGAGGCTGGGCCAGCCTCTCTGGGAGGGTGCTGAGCTATCCAAGCAGGCTCAGGGATCCAGCTCTGGCCCGGTCGGGCCAGGGAGGTGCACTGGGGGAGGGGCTGCAGGGAGGCACACCTTAGTTTCAGATCTCACAGCTGGCGGGAGACATGGGCGAGGACAGTGCTGGCAGTAGCCCGCTGAGGAAGGGACCCCCTGGGCTGGCCTCTCTTCTGCTTGGGTACCTCTCCGTCTTTGCCCACCTTCTCCCCTGTCCCCATGTGGGTGTGAGGCAGAAAGGAGAGAGGGGTCAGAGGTGGGCAGGTGTTTCTGGCTTCCTGGTCGAGGCAGGGGCCAGGCAAGTGTTTGCTGAAGAGGCTGCACTTTTAGAGTTTGGGCCAGAGCAGCAGGGAGCAGAGGGCTGCACTGGGCTGTGAGCGACAGGGACCCTGGGGTGGGGAAGCGGGTCCCTCTGTGTGCCGGTGGGCACTCTGGTGAGCCTCTGGGACGGGCCGCATGGTCAGGTGGTGGCAGAGAGAGCCAAAAGCGTTTGGCCTGGTATGGGGGTGGGTATAACCTGGTCTCCTGGGCTATACTCGGGGGGTGGTCAGGGGCCATGATCCCAGAGGTGCAGGACGCACCCCCCCCAACCCAATATCTGCTCCTTCAACTCATGTTGTTTTCAACAAGGATTTTCTTTATCTTCCCCCCACACAAGCCAAGGGAGGGGCCCAGAGTGGGGCACAGGACACAGGATGCTGGTTTCCAAGGGGGACTGTCCATGGACAGACACTCAAGAGTGGACGCTCACCTGCCTGTCTGCGGCTGTGCTCAGGACAGCCGTCCCCACCCATGGACACAGGGTAAACATCTGCAGGGCTCCCTGGGCCTCGGGCAGTGGCAGGGTTCGCCGTGGACAGCGTGCGGCCCAGCCCTCCTCACCTCCTGGGGCCTCCTCCTCTCCTCTCCCTGCTCACCCGTTCTCTCCAGGGAGCTGCCTGTCTGGGATAATTTGGGGATTTTTTTTTTTCTGGGGGAGAGTTCTTTTGCATGACCCCTCATGAGCAAGCCACACCCGCTCCTCTAGCTAGATGTCCGCGGTGTGGCGGCGTTGGCCGGCCCGCCCTGCAGAGGGTCGGCTGCCCGCGGTGCTGGCCGGCCTTTCCTCTTCTCTCTTTTTGCTGAGTTTCATTGTCTTTTCTTTCTGAGCCTTGTAAGTGTACAAAATTATTATTTTGTTCTGTCTCGGGAAACTGCAAATAAATGGAAAACAGGACAAACTGCTTCAAGTGTATCTGGGTGCTCTCTGCCAGGATCTAGCTGACCCCTCATCTCTAGGCAGGTCCCTCCCCTGCCATGTGGGCCCTGGGCTGGCCAGGCTGCATTAGCCCTAGGCCAGATGTTCCCAAGTCCATCTTGGGTAGTTGGCATGCCCAGGTGGGGCCCCTCCATGAGGCTGCAGGTCAAACTCTGCCAACTGCTCCCACCTCCCTCGGGCACAGGAACCAAAAATGACGCCTTGAGTCCTAGGACCCCCCCAGCCTCTGGTCACTCTAGCCGTCTCTGAAGATGAGATCAGGAGGGCAGATCTGTATGGGAAGAGCTCCAGGCCCCCGCCCTGCTGCCCTGTCCATTCTCTCCCTCCACCTATTTAATCTTTGTGCGTGTTGCTTGGGACACATGGTACCTGCAGCCACCGGGGCTGCTCCTGTGGGCCTGCACGTGGGCTGTGTAGACAGCACATGGACATGAGGCACCGACTCCAGGAGCAGAGTGGTGGCGGCTGGGATACAAAGATGACACAGCAGGCGATGCCAGCCATGGCCTGGAGAGGCTCCGCGAGGAGACCCGAACAGCAGAAGCCCAGAGCTGAGGCCTGGGAGACGGAGGGAGGCCTCCGTACAAAGGCTCCCAGGTGGGCCCAGACTGAGGGGCTTGAGGGCCCAGGTGGGCAGAGCCAGGCGCTCCCCACCAGCCTTCCCTCTGCAGCTCACCCCCCACATGGAGGGAGGGACACGGCACCCAGTCACCCACTGCACCCTCACACCACAGGGATACAAAGCCTCTGCTCCTTCCTTGGGAACACTCCCGGCCTGTACCGGCTGAGTGAGCGCTGGCCGCATGTCTGCTTAACCGCGTAGCCATCCAATCTGTCTGATCGCCTGACCACATAGCCACATGGCCGCCCGACTCCATGGCTTTCTGACCACGCGGCCACATAGCTGCATGGCCACACTGATGCAAGGCTGCCTGCTTCTCTGAACGTCTTCCCTCACAGCTGCACACGTTTAGGCCCTGCCAGGCAAGGACTGTTGGGACCTGCCTGTGCTCCACTGGCCCCTCAAAAACCTCGTGCCCTCCTCCCTCCTGGGCAGTCCCCGGCAGTCTTGCTGACACCCCAGAGACACCCTCATGTTGACATGGACAGCCTCCCCTCTACTCCTGGTCCCCAGGTGCAGCTGCCTGTCTGTACCTCACACCTTAAGCTTTCTCAGGACAAAAATACGGGCCTCCAAACAATCTGATACACCAAACACACCAATGGGTCCAAGTGACTTCTGATGAGGCAATGCTGCCTCAGGCCTGCTCAGTCCTGTCCACTAGGGCACAACAGGCATCCTGGTCCAGCCTTGGCATCTGGTTGCAGCTACCTTCCTGGCCCTGTGAGCCAGGATGAGAGCTGGAAGGGGCTTTCAGGTGTGCATACAGGCATGAGGGCTGTCCAGGGAGCACCAGGGCAGATCAGAGAGCTTGGTGCAGAGAATCTAGGACAGAGCCAGTGAGCGGAGGAGTCATCACCACCACCGCAGTATCTAGGGCTCCGCTCACCTATCAGCTGTAATCCGAGGCGGCTTTCCAGGCCAGGCCTCCCTCTGGGCACCTGCCACAGCCCCACCCCACCCCCGCTGGGGATCCTGCAGGAATCCTGAGGTGGACCAGCACTCTGAAACTGTCCCCTGGCAGCTCCCCAAGCAGGGATGGCAGGGTAGGCAGAGGGAAGTCAGTGAGGGGCCTTTCATTTGTCATTTTAAAGAGCACCTGCTTTGGGCAAAGCTCCCTGGGCGCATGCCCTGGTGGGTCCTCTGAGCAGGAAAAGCTGGAAATGCCCAGACTACTCCCTATTTCAGGGGTCTCCAGGTCAGTCCCAGGCCAGCAATGAAATAGGTGAGAAGCACTCACAGTCTAACCACCACCTGCCGAGGACATTCCCTAAACTAAGACCCGAGTTGCCAGCCTGCAAGGGTCCGGGGGGCACAGGACACGCCACACCCCAGCAGACAGATCAGGAGTTGCTGGGTGTGTGGCCCCAGCTCTGTGGCTGAGGAAGCCGCCCAGGTGGTTTCTACGGTGCAGTGAAGACCAGGTCACAGGACTCAGAGCAGGACTTCTCTCTACTCTGGGGCTCCCTCCCCCACTCCCTGCTAGAAAGGTCTAGGGGGTAGGGAGAGAATGGGGGCATTAAGGTAGAGGCTGCTTCCCCCAGGGGGCACAGCATGAGGGGCAGGGCTCCCATGGAAAGGGGTCCCTGTGGCTCAAAGCACATTGTGTGCTTAGCTGCTTCAGTCATGTCCGACTCTTGTGTGATTATGGACTGTAAGCCATTAGGCTCCTATATCCATGGGATTCTCCAGGCAAGAATACTGGAGTGGGTTGCCATTTCCTACTCCAAGGGGATTTTCCTGACTCAGGGATCAAACCCGTCTCTTACGTCTCCTGGATTGGCAGGTGGATTCTTTACCACTAGTGCCACCTGAGAAGCCCAAAACAAAGCACAGGACTATTTTGGAATTTCAAAAGACAACTTTATCCAGATAGGAACCTTCCAAACAGAACACAGAGAAAAGTTAGGCAGCAGTTATTAAAATACACTTTGCCAAATGATTTAACATTAGAAGACAAGAGGAGCTGGAGGAAGGGTGGATGCAGAGGTCTCGGCCAGCCCTACTCACCCTTGTCACCCTCTTCCCAATCTTGGCCACCCCCCACTCCCCCACCCCCAGTACCCTCCGAAGTGGGAGGAGTCAGACAACTCTCAATCATCCCTAAGGGGTGGTCATGGCCACCTCAGAGACCAGTGAGCAGGCCAGGTCTGTGCCTTTCAGGGGTAAACATGGCAGAACTCACATGGGTAGGCTACTTTTAGGCCAAGTCCTCTGGTGGTACAGTGGCCAGAGAAAATGAGCAGCTGGCAGGTAAACTTCTTAGGGTGGGTCCTCGGAGGCCACGCAGATCCCACTTCTGGCCCGTGCCAGGGAATTCAAGGCCACAGGCACTTCCTGTCAGGGCAGTGGACCTCCTTGACAGGGCAAGAATAGAGGGCTCAGGGAAGGACACCAGAGGATGAGATCACACTGATACCGCTCCAACAGGGGCGTCCACGGAGACTGGTTCTCAAGGGTGCATCCTGAGCCTGTGTCCTCAGGAAGTGCAGGAGGGCACTAGGAGGCGGTTTACAACACGGCAGCAGGGCCCAAGGGACCAGCAAGGCTGAGAAGAGCCGGAACCTCCTGGGCTACTGCCTGGCTTGCTCCCTGCACCTGCTTTTAGGGCTGGGCCTCAGGGCCATAGGCCTCATGCTGCTGGGGGCGGGGGCAGGGTGCTCAGCAGTGCTTCTGCTGGGGGCTGGGCTGGAGTGTGGACAGCTCAGACCACAAGTGGATGTTGGGAGCCCCCAGGCTGGCTGGCATCTTCTCTTGGTGCCTAGAAATGGTGGCCACAGTGAAGGTCACTTGCTAAGACGTTAAGTCCCAGGTGATTGTCAGAACAGTCTTTCTTGTCACCAGAGAGGCAAATGACAACCATTCACGAGACTGCAGCACATGCGCTCTGATCCAGATGCTCAAAGCCAAACTGCAGGTCAGGGCAAGCACCCCTTGCCCCACTTCTAGCGTTCTTTACGGAACTTGCTTGCTGGATGGGTACCGCAGAAAGTCAAAGTTAATCTCAGCAAGAATGCAAACCAGGTCTCAGAATTTGTGAAGTCCAGTAGCTGTCTCCTCCCAACACGGAAGCACTGGCCTGAGCCCCCCACCCTGCCCCCATGCCCACTGCAGCCCCACAGTGGCTGTCCCTCCCCAGTCCTGGAGTCAGGGCACCCTGCTCCTTGTAGTGTTAATAATTAGTATACAGACAAAACCCAAACGTGAAGATCCACAAAGAGCTGGCTCTGAACCCCCATGGGCCTTGCACAAGTTGGGGGCCCACATCCTTCCCAGGGGATTAGAAACGAGCCCTGTAGCATCTATGGAGTCACTGAGTTTTATGGTTCCATTTGGCCCCCAAATACACATTTAGGGGCCTCAGTATCTTTTCAAAAATAACTAGACATGTGAATTCGAACGTTCCCCACCCCCAGGTCCCCATCCACCCTTCGGTTTCTCCCAGGAGCGCCAAAGCCGAAGTTGAGTCTGTCCCACTTGGGTTGTTACAAGGTGGCTCTGCTTCCTGGGGGGCCGTGGTTCCGATGTGAATGATGGTGACATTCCAGCGCAGGGGCCTCTGCTGGCAGCCATCACATGATTGCACAGCACGAGTTTTGTTTCCGGGCCTTGAGAGAGACAAAACAGAGCTGAAGAGGTGGACCTCAGCACACGTAGAACTGGGAGCTCTGAGGGGACCAGCTGGCCTTACTAGGGGCTCTGGAACCACCAAGGAGAGAAAAGTGGAGGGAAGCCATCCAGAAGTAGTTCACACTCCCAAGATTATTCCATCCACCTTCCATTAATGCTATCGATAAGGAAGGAAACTTCCTGTTGTTTAGCCGACTATAAAGAACAAGAATGTCTTCCTTCGCTCCAGCCTTGACTTCCCATAAAGTTATCTGACCCCATGGGGGTATTTCTTACTAAGGATATCTTCAGAGAGCAGAGAGATACCCACTTGGTTCATGGGGTCTCTGCTACCTTCTCCTTCACCTCCTGTTCAGATACCTCCTAACCCCACAGGCATCTCCCTCCAAGGGACATCATGACAGCAAACGCGTGTGGGCTGACCAAGCAAATGCAGCACCCCTACTGTCCAAATGGTCAAACACTTCAGTCCAAGTTAACAAATCAGAAACGTCGGAACCTCTCTGGGAAGGTGGCACCCCTCAGACAGCAGGGGTGAGGAGGACTCATCCTCACCTTGGGGAGGTTGGGGGAGGGGGGGAAGCAGCCCAGAGGCAGGGAGAGCTGACTGACGGGGTGCCCAGGAGCGGCCAGGACACACTCACCGTTTTATAGAAGGCTTTAGACTGTATTCCCAGCACTTCGGATTTGGATACCAGGTCATCGAGCTTCTCACCTCGTTCTAATAAAGACTCCATGGTGTTGTGCTGGACAAGAGGAAAGACACAAAAGAATGTCTTGCTCTGTTCACAGGGTGAGCCGATGCCAGTCCCTCACGAAGCTCAGTCACAGCAAAGTGCTTCCTTTGGGCTCCTCCCCCACATACGATCATCAAGACACAGTGACCCAGACCTGTGGAGAACACAGGGCCTAATGACCTTCCTGGAGGATCTAGAAGGTTCTAACTGGACATAAAGCACTGCCCCCAAATCCTCCAAAGCACAGGCTTAGATAGCCACACTCCAGGAGAGGTCCCCTGTGCCCGTGTTTACACACACATATTCCTACCGCACAGCTGTGTCACACTTCCCCCAGCGGAACTGTGTCTAAATCTCACGACTATCAGCTCTGTGAGAGCACCTCTGCACTTAGTGCAGACAGACCCTTTCCAAACACATGAGGGATGGAGGTCCTCACAAGAGGCCCTAGCCTGCCACCAGGGCCATCAGCAAGTGGCTGACTTGCTCTCACCCCAGATGGCCACTGCTTAAACTGCAAGGCCCTCAGAGGCAACTGGCACTACCCTAGGTTTGGACATATGAAATGGCACAGAATGAGAAATGAGCAAAAACATTCTTTATCTCTACACACGGCTGAGCAACTCAGATTTCCACCATAAAAAGTTAACTGGATCAAGACATGAATGGGATGGATAAAAGGCAGTGTGACCAGTAATCCAGATTTTACCACTGCAGCCAGAATGGGCTGGGTGACCTGGACCATCTGCTCTGTGGAGAGACAAGGAAAGACAGTGGGTATGTCCCCTGCCTCTGCGTGCTTGCTCACTGACTGAGGCTCTGAGGCAGAAGGCAGAGACAGGGCTTGGTTAGGAAACCTGGAGAAATGTTACAGAAGACAGAGAGAGGTGCCTAAAGACTGTCATCTCTTAATTTTCATTCCAAAGCCAAAGGTAGCTCAGAGTTTAAAAACAAAAGCAGAAACCGGCAATTGCAAACTAGATTTCAGGTAAAATGCAGGGTTCCCACTCTTCTGAATCAGGCCTGTTTCTGACAACTTGGGACCTGTATTTAGTCAGAGAGCCTCAGTGTGCACCGAAACCCACACTCTGAAAAGAAGGAACCTGCTGGGCTGTGGGTCAGGCTAAGGCAGGCACCATGGAGGCAGAACCACAGAGTGGTTGTCTGAGTGAGTCTGGCTTTCAAGCCTCTGATGCACAGGGACAGGTGGGCCACCACCACTTTCAGAAGTGCTCTGACTATGATTAAAACAAGCATCAGCTGCGTGGGCTTGGCTGCTGGCAAATCTTTTTGCCGCTCCGTTTCTGAACTTGGTCCCCTAATTTACTTACTTACCAGGATGATCTTGGTCTCATCCAGTTCAGCCTGCACTTTAGTCATGGGGTCAGCTTCTCGGGGGTTCTAGGGAAGAAGCAAAAATAAAAACATCAGGACTGGAGTGGCTGTCTGGAAACAGGGCTCAAAACCAAGCAAGCTGGATATACTTTCAGAAGTTAAAAACCACAGGCTGCTTAAACACATGCTGGAAAAGCAAAAGCCTGCCTAGGAGCTCAGGTCTTAATGCAGGTTCCTGCGATCTTCAGGAGGACATCAACCTCCACATCACCCAGAGTCACCACTGTCAGGGCCATTGGCTTTTCCGTTTCAGCCTTTGCGCCTTACCTGGTATCTACTGAGTTGACTGTCCAGGCCTGTGAAATGGATGGTATCAGGGGATCCAGTTGGCCAGTCAAACCTGTCGACCTGCTTGGAGAATTCGTCTAGCACCTGCAAGACATAGGAGCTCAACAACAGCCCCATCTCAGTGCTCATCTGAAAGAGGCTCTCAGGACCTCAGGACCCACAGAGGAAGGCAGAGGATGGCTAATGGCAAGGGAGAAAATCTAGGTCCAAGTTTCTTCCTCAGTATTCTTGGAATTAAAATCCAAGTATGCCCAGCCTGATATGAACCTCATCTGGGAATGATAAATTATTAGAAATTCAAATTACAGATTTCCACTTTTCTCAGGTTGTGAATTTCCAGGAAAAAAGGACATTGGAGCTTTAATTTTTCAAAACAATTCTTCAAAAAGGTAATTAGATCCTTTGAATTTAAGCAGCCTTTTTAATGTAAGCAGCCACCAGACTTCATGCGCTTTTACGCATGAGTGTTTTAGGGGATGTGGAGCCAGGGTCTTTGAGGAGTTTATCATGTGCACCACAAAGAAACACATTAAAGAATGAGGAGGCACCAGCCCCACACTGGGGAAAGGAGCAGCTGTAACTGCTCCTTTGGGCCAGCAGGGGGCCAGCAGGGGGACTCTTTGAGCAGAAGCACCGCAGGTGGGGAGGAGCCTGGTGTGTGCTGGGATGGCCTGAAAGAGGGGGAGGAGGGGAAGAAGGGAGGTGGGTCATGGGGCAGAACATGTAGCCTAGTGTGGCTCAGAAGGAACTGAAAGTCACGACTTTCAGGGCGGAAGCAGGAGCAGAGCTGGCAAGAGGAGTCAGTGGGGGCGAAAGCACAGCCAGAGCTGACCCGAGGGCCCCACCGGGAAGGGGAGATGCTGGCACTCTGTGGCTTACAAGGAGAGCCAAGGTGGCCCCAGGGACACTAGGAGGATGAGAAGCAGAAATCAGTGGGGGACGGGGTAGGGCAGGATGAGACAGACAGGAATGAGAAGGCTCCCAGACTGTCTCTTGGTTTAGAGTGAGGAGGCTGAAAGCAGGCTGATTCTGGACACACTATTTCATTCCTTACGTCACTCCTGGCCCCAGTCCATGCCTGTCTGCCCAAGTACAGTCCAGCCAAGCTGCAAACTCACCTTCTCTAGCAAGGTAAAAGCCACCCGGGATGGGTATTCACTGTCAGCAATGACCACTCCCGCAAGACTGTCATTCCTCACGTAGACATGGCACAGATATTCTAAGGAGACAAGAGGACGGCATGAGAGCTTTAGACTTTCTCACCCCCCAAAGCCGCTGGACTGATACAGTGCTGGGCTTGTCCTCCGGGTCAGCAAAGCGGCTCTGAGCCGGGTTTATGGTGAAGCCCTGCACACAGGGCAGCATGTGTGGGGGCTCTGCTGGCAGTGTGGACCAGCACGTGCCTCAGGGTGAGTGAAGTCCCAAGGCCCAGTGCGCAGAGCCAGGGTCAAAGGATCACTAGTGGCGCAGAAACATCCCAGGAAATGGCCCCAGGGGCTCGTCTGAGTCCCACCCTGAGCTCGAGGTCAGGCTCCCCTGTGTCTTGGAAGCTGCAACCCTCAGAGGTGCTCTGCTCTACTCCCAAGCTGATGGAACTCTGGACAAGCTAAGTGGCTTCCATTTTCATATATACACAAAACACTCGGTAAAAGATTTCTTGGCTTGAGGAAATTACCTGTCAGGGCCCCAGGTTTCCTCACTACAGGGACCTAGCCTGCTCCACTCTGTGGTGAGCCTTGGTGGGGATGGGGCAGGAGAGGGAGGAAGAAATAAAGCCCATCCAGAAAAAAATGAGCCACTGCTGGCTGGGGTCTCAAGTACGACTGTGCTGACGTCATCGAATTATCAAAAGGTACAGCCTGTACAGGGCTTCTGCAAAACAGTCACAATCCTTGAAAAGATTTTTTGTCACTTGGAAAGGATTCAGAGATACCATAGCTAACCAAATGCCCCTAAAATAAATGCCTAAAAATTCTTACAGGAAACCTGAATCATGAAGAAGAAAAAACTAAGGTCATGAGGAAAAATAATGGGTCTCCAGGTTCCTGGGCAAAAGCACTAAGCAGCACAGAATACAGTATTTCCTCAGCAGGGCTGTGTGGAGGTCCTTTTCTGAGACGTTTACAACTCCAAAGGCAAAAGAGGACAAAGCAGGAAGGCTGCTTACTGCTCCAAGAGAGGCAGATCCTAACTGTAAGTGAGTCTAAGCTTTTGGGGGTGATTTAACCAAGCAACCGACATACCAAGAGTGGGCATAGAATTTTGCCTAACAGGAAATGGAGGAGGAGGGAAGAGAGAAGCCAGCAGAGGATCGTGGGCCTGGGAGCCCTCTCCATCGCAAGGCAGCCCTCCTGTGGACAGAGCTCTGGGCCACCTGAGTGGGGTGGCCAGGCCAGCATGTGCTTACCAGGTGGTAGGCCCTCTCACCTTGTTCCTTCACAGAAGCTCGGCTGCCTTTCGCTGAGCGCTCCACAATCAGCTGACTGGTGAAGGTCATGAACTCCTGGACGCTAAGAAACACAACACATATTACCTGTTCCTGTCACCTTGTCCCCAATACAATGCAAAGTGACCCCTGAGCTTATACACTAAGGAGACATTGCTTCCTGGTTTCATTCCTTCCCTCCCAACCTTAGGAAGAATTAATAAACTCTGTCGATGATCATGAATACAGATAATTACACACCATCACAACCATTCAAACCAAATTTGCTTGCTACCGAGCAGACTCAAACAACCCACTTCCAGACTTTTGGGGAATCTTCTACAGGTTATAATTAATTTAACATTTTGGTCAGAGTATGATTTGGGACACAGCAGAGAAGCAGAGGCCAGCTCCTGTTCTCAAGGCTCCACTTACTCCCAAGAAGCGGGAAGAAATAAAATCTGTGATGGAGACACCTAAGTGGCCAAAACTGTTCAGCGGATGCACAGTCAGTTATGGCAGCTGCCACACGCTGGACCCTGCAATGCGACAGACATCCTCAGTGAATGCTGGCTCTAGGCTCAGGTTGGCTGGGGCTAATCCATTGTACGGGCCCAAGACACTCTGGACGGAATTGAGGGCAAGGGCTCAGCCAAGACAAGGAAACGGAAAATGGTTTGTACCACGGCTGAGGGAGAGGAGGAGGTTCATGGGCTCAAGAAAAAGATGTGGCCACCGTGGAAGAGTCACAGGTGACAACAGTCCAGCTGGAGGAACCAGAGTTAACAAGAAGCCTCTGACTGGAAATGTCATATAAAGGGCCGTCAACGCAGGGTCCTTACTTGTGGAATCCACAGCTGGTTCCAGCAGATTCATATACTCCTGAGATCACACCAAGAGCCACGCAGCAGAGTGAGGACTCACAACGTCTGGAGTGGACTTCCCTGGCTGGGATCTCAGCTCTACCACTTACGAGATGTGTGACCTCTGTTAAGGGACTTACTGCACCGCACTTTGTCTATATATTGAGACGTACTGTGATGATTACCCACTCCAGTGTTCTTGCCTGGAGAATCCCAGGGACGGGGGAGCCTGGTGGGCTGCCGTCTATGGGGTCACACAGTCGGACACGACTGAAGCGACTTAGCAGCAGCAGTAGCAGTGATGATTAAATGAGCACTTAGCACGATGTCTGGCTCATAGTATTACTTGTTATTGTTATCCTGAGAGAGTGCATAGGACCAGAAAAATCCCTCAGAGGTAAGTCTGAAAATAAGGAAGTCCTTGCAATAAAACTAAAAGGAGACAGAGCTTAGAGTAGAACTTTAATTAGACAAAGGAAGAACTGCATTCATTGTGACACTATGTATACAAGAGCCAGAAGAGCTGGAAAACGTTTTGAAGGTCTGAGGTTCGCATTCTGGTCATCATGAGGTGGGCAGGACAGAAGACAGGAGGACTTCTGAGAAAAACAATGGGCTCAACTGGACTATGTCTTGTTTTAAGAGACACTTGTAGAGATTTCCCTACAGTACTGCAGTTGTATTAATCATCTGAAACTGGTCTGGATACCGAAAACCAGTGAGATCAAACTCCTAAAGTGAAATCTCTGAGGATCGTCAGTACA
Organism: Tragelaphus eurycerus; assembly: GCA_935064755.1. NCBI lineage: Eukaryota > Metazoa > Chordata > Mammalia > Artiodactyla > Bovidae > Tragelaphus > Tragelaphus eurycerus. The sequence goes on along the minus strand of CAKXYN010000002.1, from coordinate 18,623,130 downwards.
TGTGGGTAGGGGAAAGAGAGAAAGGAAAAGAATCAAGAGATAACCATGTTAGCACCCAAAGTTCCACCACAGAAAATCAGCAACACAGAACAGAGACTAGAGGTCATGACAGAGAATGTTAAGTACCAAGAAGGACCCAAAAAGAAGCAGAAAGTTTCAACAAAATAACAAAAGGAATTCTTTGAGATCCCGCCAGCAAGTCACTCTCATCAAGAACAAAATAGCCCAATGAAGTAATGCAAACAGAATCCAGATGCCACCAGACCTGGAGACTGGGTGACCACAGACTTTGTAGGGTCTTTCTCCTTTTGTGCCTGAGTCACCGCCTCCCCTCCCACGAACAAGCTTTTAAGTGTCTGTGGTACTTCTAACACGGACTTGATTGCATTAAAGTGAAGTTGTGCCGGACTCTTTGCGACCCATGGATAGTAGCCTGCACCAAGCTCCTCCGTCCATGGGATTTTCAAGGCAAGAGTACCGGAGTGGACTGCCATTTCCTTTTCCAGGGAATCTTCCCAACTAAGGGACTGAACCCAGGTCTCTCACATTGTAGACAGACGCTTTACCGTCTGAGCCACCAGGGAAGTCCATTAAAGTGCCTCTCAAATGTTCAAAGGCTTGTAAGCCCTAGAATCTCCATGCTTCCTTCCTAATCTTCACTGTAGAACCCTTTTGTACCACTAGAGCCCAACCGTAAAGAGCATACAATTTGGGTTGGAGTTCTGGCTGGTTTGGTATCCATCTACGGGGGCCTCAGTGACTTCCTCCGTAATATGACAGAGTGTACCAGGAACTCTCACACCGAACTGTTGGAAAGCCCAGCCAAATAATACAAACGTGGCGCTTAAGGTGTGGCACCGAGTTTCCTCGGTCAGAACCACTGAGTGGGAGTTGCTGGTTTAAGATACAGATTGCTGGAACTCAACTGGGCGTGAACCTAGGGGAATCTGCACTTTTTCAAAGCCCCCCGGTCATTTTTATAACATAGAAAATTTGAAAAACCCTGATTACGGACTACATTCCAGAATGGGCTACAGGCCGAGGAAAAGGCCACCGGCTCCAATGCGGAAGGCCAAGCCCCGGACCTCGATTCCCGGGCGGTCTCCAACCCGGACCCTGGGCCTCCCCGTCCTGGCGCCGCCCTCGAGGGCCCGCTCACCTGGATCTCTGAAAAAAGCTGAAGGAGGACACATCGTATGCGGCCTTGAGCAGCACCGTCTTGGACTCGCCTTTATACAGGACGCTTAGGCTGTACAGCTTCATGGCGCCGGGGGCCGGGCACCCGCCTGGCCACGGCACCGGTTCGCAGGGAGCAGCGTAGCGCCGCCCCTCGAGGCCGCCGCCGGCTGCTGACGGGTCGGCCACCGGCTTCCTTCTCCTGGCTCGGGGTCGACTTCCGGTTCCGGTCAGAGGCTGCCGCCCGAGGCCTAACGGAGTCTTTTCGTGCCCCGGATGCAGAAAGAAGCAGCCGGAAACACGAATGAGGGGTTGGTGCAGGGTCCTGCGCGTGCGCGTGGAAGGGCTGTCGGGGATTTCGTAGGCCGTCTCGCTGTCTCACTGGGAGTCCTTACCCTTCTCCCGCTGTCCTTATCCCTCCGAGGCCTTCTCCCTCCTTCCCTAGCCGTCCTAAGTCCTCCCAGAGCCCCCTTCTTCTTCCTGGTCCTTCTGAGTACTGTAGGAACACCCCGGGGGCTGTCCTTCCTCTGAGCAGTTAGACCCAGAGCCCCACCCACACTCCAGTACTTTGTAAACCCTACACCAGGGACTTTGATTTATTCGAGAACTGCCTTCTAGAAGAGTTTTGTAAATCACATCTGCTTATTGAGTGAAAGGCAGGGACCTTTTCGAGGCTCCTGCCGGGAGGTGAAGGCTTGCCTCCCATTTTCAGTTAATTGAACCCTCTCTTGCCCTTCCCACACCTGCATCCTGCCTGCGTGAGAGTAAATTTCTGGACACAAGACCCCCTGAGCACGAGCCTGCAGGCCTCAGTTCTCCTGGGCCTGCCAACTATCTGTGAAATCAGCTGCCCAACCACTGATCTGGGAGCCAACTGCTAACCTCAGAGTAGCAGAGCCATTTCACTTCAAAAGGAGCAGAAATTCAGCTCCAAACTGAGGGAGCACTTGGCATACCATGACTTGGAAAACGTCATTTTGTTTGAAATGTTGGAATAATGCTTTTTCAGTGGATGGGGGTGAATGAGGCTCAGTTCTCTGAGGTTCAGTTCAGTTCAGTCGCTCAGTTGTGTCGGACTCTGCGACCCCATGAACTGCAGCACGCCAGACCTCCCTGTCCATCACCAACTCCCAAAGTCCACCCAAACCCATGTCTGTTGAGTCGGTGATGCCATCCAGCCATCTCATCCTCTGTCATCCCCTTCTCCTCTTGCCCTCAATCTTTCCCATCATCAGGGTCTTTTCCAATGGGTCAGCTCTTTGCATCAGGTGGCCAAAGTATTGCAGTTTCAGCCTCAACATCAGTCCTTCCAATGAACACCCAGGACTGATCTCCTTTAGGATGGACTGGTTAGATTTCCTTGGAGTCCAAGGGACTCTCAAGAGTCTTCTCCAATACCACAGTTCAAAAGCATCAATTCTTCGGCGCTCAGCTTTCTTTATAGTCCAACTCTCACATCCATACATGACCACAGAAAAAACCATAGCCTTGACTAGATGGACCTTTGTTAGCCAAGTAATGTCTCTGCTTTTTAATATGCTGTCTAGGTTGGTCATAAGTTTCTTTGCAAGGAGTAAGCGTCTTTTAATTTCATGGCTGCAGTCACCATCTGCAGTGATTTTGGAGCCTAGAAAAATAAAGTCAGCCATTGTTTCCACCGTTTCCCCATCTATCTGCCATGAAGTGATAGGACTGGATGCCATGATCTTAGTTTTCTGAATGTTGAGCTTTAAGCCAACTTTTTCACTCTCCTCTTTCACTTTCATCAAGAGGCTCTTTAGTTCCTCTTCACTTTCTGCCATAAGGGTGGTGTCATCTGCATATCTGAGGTTATTGATACTTCTCCCGGCAATCTTGATTCCAGCTTGTGCTTTATCCAGCCCAGCATTTCTCATGATGTACTCTGCATATAAGTTAAATAAGTAGGGTGACAATATACAGCCTTGATGTACTCCTTTTCCTATTTGGAAGCAGTCTGTTGTTCCATGTCCAGTTCTAACTGTTGCTTCCTGACCTGCATACAGATTTCTCAGGAGGCAGATCAGGTGGTCTGGTATTGCCATCTCTTTCAGAATTTTCCACAGTTGATTGTGATCCACACAGTCAAAGGCTTTGGCATAGTCAATAAAGCAGAAATAGATTTTTTTTTCCTGGAACTTTCTCTCTTTTTTGATGATCCAGCGGATCTCTGAGGGTAGTACATCTTTTATCTTCTTGTTTGTTAAATGGTATGTTATCAGAAAGCATCTTGCGGGACAGACACAGCTGAAAGGACCTTGATCTTTGGAAATTGGTAGGAAGGTTACACAACTATCATGCTAGAAGCAGCCAGATCTGAAATGATGGGAAAGAGGTGATATGTTTGAAAAACCAACAGCATCCCTCAAAACATGACTCCAAGTCAGAGTGTCTCAGCCTTGTCACTGTTGATATTTTGGATTTAAGGATAATTCTTTGTCGTTCGGGCGGTCCATGCATCATAGGCAGCATTTCAGGCCTTTCCCCCCACTAGATGCAAGTGGTACCCCAATGGCCATTTGGCAACCAAAAACGTCTCGGGACATTGCCAAATGCACTATTCTGCTGACTAAAGGAAGTTCCCACCACCTGCCTTTTCACTCAGCACCCTCCTCATCGACCCTGGGTATTTTCAAGTGCAGGGGTGGGCAGAAGGGCTTTTTCCCATCCCCGACATTTTGGTACCAAACCTCAGGAACAGAGAGGCCAATGCCAGGCCAGTGTCTCAAAAAGACAGAACGCTGAACCGTGTGTAACCAATCCTGACTGCACTGACACACGTGCCCTGTAGGGGGCGTGTGAGAGCCATTTCCTAAGAAAATTCTGAGTCCGTTTTTGGTTTTTTTTTGGCCACTGACCAGTCAAACAAAAGGAGGAATCAGGCGGATACTGTTTGGTTGGAATAGATTTAAATGTATTCACTTGAAACATAGTATTAGTCGTCCTTAACTTTCCCTTACACCAAGCACTTTTCATATGTGATCTCATCTAATCCTCACACAAACAGGAAGATACTATTACCACCTTCAGATCAGATCAGTCGCTCAGTCGTGTCCAACTCTTTGCGACCCCATGAACCGCAGCACGCCAGGCCTCCCTGTCCATCACCAGCTCCCGGAGGTCACTCAGACTCGCATCCATCGAGTCAGTGATGCCATCCAGCCATCTCATCCTCTGTCGTCCCCTTCTCCTCCTGCCCTCAATCCCTCCCAGCATCAGAGTCTTCTCCAATGAGTCAACTCTTCGCATGAGGTGGCCAAAATATTGGAGTTTCAGCTTTAGCATCATTCCTTCTAAAGAAATTCCAGGATTGATCTCCTTCAGAATGGACTGGTTGGATCTTCTTGCAGTCCAAGGGACTCTCAAGAGTCTTCTCCAACACCACAGTTCAAAAGCATCAATTCTTCGGCGCTCAGCCTTCTTCACAGTCCAACTCTCACATCCATACATGACCACAGGAAAGACCATAGCCTTGACTAGGCGAACCTTTGTTGGTAAAGTAATGTCTCTGCTTTTGAATATGCTATCTAGGTTGGTCATAACTTTCCTTCCAAGGAGCAAGCGTCTTTTAATTTCATGGCTATTACCACCTTACAGATATACAAACTGAGATTCAGGTTACGGAAATTGCTGGTAAGAGGAATGTGTCAACACCAAAACAAGTAACGAATTCTCTCATACAGCTCTAACAGCTCTCTCCCCTCTCTCTGGCCTTGCTCAGCTGCCATCACCCCAGATAGCCTCTCTTGGTCTATGTGGTTCCCAATTCCCCAAGTTCATCTGTCTTAATGAAAAGTAAGACCCACCTTCCACTTCATCACCCCAGAAGTTATTCAACTTGGATTCAATCCTAGCCACAAACCACAAAACCACAGACATGAACAAACCATTAACCCCTCTGAGTGTGTGTGACTCTTTCTCTCATTTGTAAAACTGGAAAAATGTCCTTCCCATAGGCACATTGCTAGGAATGATAAGACTTATATTCCAAGCTCTGGTCATATAGATGTTTAACAATGATGGTTATGTGTATTATCATTCATGACAAAAAAGGAGGAGAGATCATGGTAGGTTATAGGGATCCTGCAGGCTATAGGAAGTGGAGATTTGACAGTAAGCTGAAATCTAAGGAAGGGCTATAGATTGCAGAATGGTATTTTATCTGTTTAAATTTAGTGATTTTGATCATGGTATCATGGTGTTATAGTTATGTAAGTGAATTCTTTTCTTTTTTTTTTTTAGGAAATACAAGTTGTTGTTTAGTCACTGATTTGTGTCTGACTCTTTTGCAACCTCATGGACTGGAGCCCACCAGGCTCCTCTGTCCATGGGATTTTCCAGGCAAGAATACTGGAGTGGGTTGCCATTTCCTTCTCCAGGGCATCTTCCTGGCCCAGGGATTGAAACTGAGTCTCCTGCTTGGGAGGTGGATTCATTACCGCTGAGCCACCTGGGAAACCCATAATATATTTAAAGGTAAATATGATAAATTTAAAGAGACAGGATGAAAAAGAGAAGAGTCAGGATGAAGAGTATCCAGGGGTTTGCTGTACTGTTCTTGCAGCTGTCCTGTAAGTCTGAAATTATGGGGCTAGGAAAGATTGTAGGGCAGGGGTGCTGACGTCATACATGCAGCATCCACACAGGCAGGGGTGGCACGGGCCCCCTGCAGTGCTGGGCCCTGCAGACAGAACTGGAACAAGGCTGTCCATGACAAATGGCTGAGAGTCTCTAAATTAGCCCCTGCTGGGCAAGGCAGACTGCTACCCACTTTTGAGGCTTTGCTCAGCTCACAGAAGCTCAATTTAGCTGGACAGTAGAAGCCTCTAGGAAGCCAGATGATAGCTGGCAAAGGGACATTCCTGGTGGTCCAATGGTTAAGAATCCACCTTGCAAAGCAGGGGAAATGGGTTTGACCTCTGGTTGGGGAACTAAGATCCCACAGGCCACGGAGCAACTAAGCCCATGCACTTCAACTACTAAGCATTTGTGCCACAACTGGAGAGTCTGCGTGACTCAGCAAAGATCCTGCGTGCCACAGCTAAGACCCGACACAGCCAAACAAATAAACAAGTAAATATTTTTAAAAAAAGGCAGGCTGAGGGGCATACCCCAGGAGGCCCAGCCCAGGGGGGAAACCCAGCCATTCAGTGGCCTCAGTCCCCATACCCTCTTGTCTGGCTAGTCAAGGCTACGGCAGTAGGGCTGTGTTCACTCTAAGCCCAACACCAGCCTCCACAGATTACCCAGGAAAGGGGCCTTGAAAGGGGCCATCAATGTAGTCAGGCTTCCAAAAGAATTCAGAGCATGTCATCTTAAATATGCTGCTTTGACATATTATTTTGAACCAACACTCATCTTCTTTAGTCACTTCTCTGCAATTTACTCTCCCTACCCAACACCATTGTCCTTTCAATTCTTCACAAATTTATTGCTTTTTTTTTAAAAAAAGATAAAAGTATAAAAGCTTTTTTTCTCATCACTTCTTTGGGTCTTTATTCTCTTGTGAAGGCTCCTATATGCAACTAAAATTTTAAATAAAACCTGTATGCATTTATCTTGTTACTGTCAGTGTAATTGTTTGGCCCAGCTGGAGAACCAAAGAGGGCAGAGGAGAATTTTTTCTTAGTAGCTTACCAAGTCTAAGGAGCACGGACCTGATGCCATCCACCAGGGTTGACTAGCAGACTCAGTCTCCAGGGATGCTGCTCACTCCCATGACTGCTTACTCACTTGTCCTGTGCTTTCACCAGGTTCTCCAGGCCACAGGGAAGACAGACCCAGTGGGCTGGCTGCCACCAGCCCAAAGGGAACAGAAGATGTCAGAGCAGGAGGGGACAGGGTATACTATGAGAAGGTTTACCTGGAGGCAGTGGGCAGGAAGTGATCATAGCCAAGGAAGACAAGACCCAGCTGGGAGTTCCCTGAATAGAGGGACAGGCCCCCTCAGAATTGCCTTGCCAGGATCTGTATTTGCAACACCAGGCACCACTCCCCTGCTATGCATCTAGGGATGGATACAGAGCCCACGCTGGATACACAGTCATTTAGAATAGTGACTTGACCGGAGGCACCTTTACCACTATGGCGCCGACCTGCACAAAAACTGGGAGAAATTCTGCAGAATTGGAAGGAAGGCAGGGAGGCAGGTGGAGGTAGAGCAAGAGGGACAGAGCCGGCCACCACAAAAGGAGTCTGGGCCTTGCCCCAGCCTGGTCCCCAGGACCTCTGAGAGCAGAAAGCAGAATGGGAGACATCACAAAGGAAAAGGCACTATGAAGAATCTAAAACCACAAGACAGCCTCTTCCATCCCCTTCTGTCCCCTCCCTCTCCTCAACCTTTCCACCCTCTGAAGCTCTGCGTCCCTGCTAGCATGTGGGTGCCAAAAAGTCTGAGCCAATCAATGCAAGGCCTTCCCTACTGCCTCAGAGATTGGTCTACAGTTGGGCACCTAACCCAGGCCTTAGCCAATCAATGCAGACCACAGGGTAGGCTATCTAACCAGGGCACAGTCCAAGACTTTGTGTTTAAGGCTTGGGAGAAGCAGTGGGGATTTGCTGAGATGAAAAAGGTCAGTGAACCTCAAACTGTAGGTACAAATTTCTGGTTAAACATAGAAGATGGAAGTAAGTATGTTTATATGAGCTCCACTAGAATGACAGAGAGCAGAAGAAGGACAAAAAATGGGAGATACTAACCAAGGTGGATGGAGAAGGCAATGGCACCCCACTCCAGTACTCTTGCCTGGAGAACCCCATGGATGGAGCAGCCTGGTAGGCTGCAGTCCATGGGGTCGCTAAGAGTCAGACACGACTGAACGACTTCACTTTCACTTTTCACTTTCATGCATTGGGGAAGGAAATGGCAACCCACTCCAGTGTTCTTGCCTGGAGAATCCCAGGGACAGGGGAGCCTGGTGGGCTGCCGTCTATGGGGTCGCACAGAGTCGGACACAGCTGATGCGACTTAGCAGCAGCAGCAGCAGCAACCAAGGTGGAAAGGTTTAAATTGGTAAGAGGCACAGGTGATGGGGATTTAGCAGAGTGAAGGGCTGAAACACCTGGACCTGGGTGGGGGCGAGGGGAAGCAAAGGGAGCCGCTCTCTCCCCTCCTGCTCCACAGATACTTCAGGATGCAGGACTTTACTTTGGAGACTTGAATGCTCAGAGATTTGCCCTTTTAGACCTCCAAATTACAACCTGTTGTTTCAAGTAGTCCCTGTTGGGTAAATGTCTCCTGTGGGGCCACCCCCAAGGCTCTGACCAGTGTGCAGTGTGTGGCCGCCCTTGGATGAGGTAACATATCAACTGTGGCCAGGGAGGGCAGGGCTCTGCAAGAGGATTGCCTTGTCTCTTGTCCTTGGGGGATGGTGAGCATCACAGTTCTTTCCAGCCCAATTCTTGAACTTCCCCAGTCTCAATGAACTTATCTGTAAGTGGTGGGGGAAAAAAGTGGTGAAAATAATACCACCCCTGCCTACTGCCTCAAGATTATCTGATCAAATGACATAATGAATACAAAAGAACTTTGTCAATCATAAACGTTTTAATCAATAATAGTTACAATGACAATTTCTCCTTCTCCTATTAAATATATTTCCTTTCTTTAGGAATAAATCTAATAAGAAATTTATTTATCTATAAGAGAAAAATAATAAAGCTGAAGGGCATAAAAGAAGACCTAAGCAAATGTGGCATGTACCAAATTCTGAATGAGAAGACTTAATGTTATAAAGATGTCAGTTCTCTAAAATCTCCCAATCCACAAATTCAGTGCCTCTCCAGTGCAATTATCAGCAGCATTATTTTAGTGAAATGGGATGAGTAGATTTTAAGGTTTATATGAAAGATAAGAGGCTTATGGTAAAAAAAATTTTTTTGTAGGGAAAAAAAGGGAGATGTTTGTTCCAACAGATATTAAAAAAAAAGCTAAAAAGTTATGCTGACTGAAAGAGTGTGGTATCCATAGGAATGGACAGAGAGATGTGTAGTTCATAGACAACTCTGGGGCTAAGACAGGACAGGCAGAGTTCTAAGAGTCATTTTTACATTCAGACAATTAGTTACTGACACGGGCAGTGATTTGAAAAAGAAAGAAAGAAAGAGAAGAGCACCCAAAGGTGCTGCTTTCCATCCTTGTCCCATGTACCGGAAAGGATGATACTCAACCAAAGGGGCAGGATGCCTGCTCCTCAAGTCACCCCAAGGCATTACCCGTGCTGGGAGCCCAGTCAAGATGGGGAGCTACATGCTGAGGGGCTGGGGCAGAAAGCCTCACATCTCAGAATCAGAGCGGAGGGGAAACCCTACTGGATGCTTCCTGGGCAGATGGAGAGGAGAGCCTCGTGAGGTGGCCTCGGCACGGCTCCTCCCACGTCCAGCTTCACTTCCTGGCACACCACAAAGTGCTCAGGCTAGCTGTGCTTCAGACTTAGCCTGTATGTACACCTGCAAGGTGACCAGAGCTGGACCGTTCCCTCACAACAGAGAAATACAACAACGGAGCACAAATTGTGGTACAGTCAACAGCACAAGTCAGTGGGGAAAGGCTAGCCAACGAGTATTAGACTCCTCAGTTAAATTCAGTTCAGTTCAGTTGCTCAGTCATGTCTGACTCTTTGCAACCCCATGGACTGCAACACGCCAGGCTTCCCTGTCCATCACCAACTCCTGGAGCCTGCTCAAACTCATTAGACTCCTACCCTCAAATTATGCACTAATTAGAGGGACAAAAAGTGCTGAACATAAATCGGGAAAATATTAGAAGGAAATGTGGAACAACATTTTTCTAATTTAAGTGGAAAATGCTTTTCTTAATAAGACAAGAGCTTCACAAAAGAAAGCAAAGAATAAAATTCATAAAAAAGAAATACTGTGTGATGAAGGACATCAGTGATCAAGCCATATGCTTAGCAATAGATGGGGGACAGGTATTATAGCATATTTAACAAAAAAAGGACTATTAGTAATTATGGATGGAATATAAAAATAGTTAATACAAACTGAAAAGTAGAAGACAATTTAATAACAAAATCAGATCAGATCAGTTGCTCAGTCATGTCTGACTCTTTGCGACCCCATGAATCTCAGCACGCCAGGCCTCCCTGTCCATCACCAACTCCCGGAGTTCACTCAGACTCACATCCATCGAGTCAGTGTTACCATCCAGCCATCTCATCCTCTGTCGTCCCCTTCTCCTCTTGCCCCCAACCCCTCCCAGCATCAGAGTCTTTTCCAATGAGTCAACTCTTTGCATGAGGTGGCCAAAGTACTAGAGTTTCAGCTTTAGCATCATTCCTTCCAAACAACACCCAGGGCTGATCTCCTTCAGAATGGACTGGTTGGATCTCCTTGCAGTCCAAGGGACTCTCAAGAGTCTTCTCCAACACCACAGTTCAAAAGCATCAATTCTTCAGCACTCAGCCTTCTTCACAGTCCAACTCTCACATCCATACATGACCACAGGAAAAACCATAGTCTTGACTGGACGGACCTTTGTTGGCAAAGTAATGTCTCTTTTGAATATGCTATCTAGGTTGGTCATAACTTTCCTTCCAAGGAGTAAGCGTCTTTTAATTTCATGGCTGCAGTCACCATCTGCAGTGATTTTGGAGCCCAGAAAAATAAAGTCTGACACTGTTTAAAAAACAAATCATCCTTAGAAAAAGAAATACAAATAACTATAAACATATGAAAAGGTGTCCAGCACTTTGCAACTCAAATGATAATGAAACACAGCACATAAGTAAAAGTTATAAAGATTCATCAACCCATGGATTGGCCGGCATGGAACCAAACTCCCAATGACTATGGAAAGATTAATTGGTGAAGCCATTTGAGGGGGTAATGTAGTCCTCTGCGAGCAACCCTAAAATGTGCCCAGCATCTGACCTAGCAATTCAGCCTCTAGGAACCATCCAGAAGAATCACATGCATGTGTTGACTCTGGTAAAAGACCAAGATTTGCAATGGAGAAAAACTGAAACTGCCCAGATGACCATCAGTACAAAAGTGGCTTAAAAATGTTCCAGTGGATCCATTTGGAGAGTTCTCCCTGGCCACTCCTCCTTGCTCCCTCTGCTGGATACTAGTGGAGCTCAGATTTCCAGATGGTAGGCAGGGAAGGCAGTGACCAAGCTTGAGAGTGGTCTGAGCACGTGTGGCCATGCCAGTGGCTAAGCCACCCATCCCCTCTCCTCTGGTTCCCAGACCCCGGGGACCTCTCCCCTTAGGACATGAGTTTGGAAGACCCTCTGAGTCTCCCCTGGGAACTGGACAGGTGGCAAAGTCTACAGTGATAAGGCGATCGGGCTGTCGCTATGGTGATGTCAAGATGGAGGCCTTTTGCCATCAGCCCCAGTTTTCTGCATGGCAGCTTTAATGACAGGATGGTCAGCCCTGCAGAGGCCAGAGGGCGTGAGCACAGAGGCCTGCTCCTGGTTGCCATGGCAGCGTGGGCCCTCGCAGGAGCGCAGAAAGCCCTGGCAGGAGAATTCCCCACTCCACACCTGGTCAGAGCAGGAAGTGTTGGGCGGTGACTGAGCCTCAGGGAAGCAGGTTGGTGTGTGAGAGACGCACAGTCGTCTGCAGCCTCATGACTCAAAGGCTGTCCCCCAGACACCGGAGGAAGGAGGACCTTTTCTGCTGAGTCTGTTTAGAGAGCACCACACCGTCACAGCTCAGCACAGCCCGAAGAGAAAGCTGACCAGCCCTGGGAGCCCAGCAATGGTCCTCCCCCAACCATACCTAGCCTGACAAGGCCTCAGTGGGGAAAGGTCCTGACTATGACCCAGGAGAGAAAGCTGGAGAACAATGAAAAGGAGGAAACTCTGTGATTGAACATCAAGCCAGAAACCAGCCAGAAGGTGGACCATACTCAACCAGATACCTGGGCCAGCCGTGACCCTTGGTTGGGAGAAGACTGGGGATATTTCACCTTGGAAGCCTGTCGAGGAACACTGAGGGGTCCCAGCTCCCCTGGGCTGGCTGCGGTACAAATGCTGGATGACAGAGCCAGGATGGAGATCTCCAAGAAGGAAAAGGTAGCTCTCTGCCACATTCAGTTTTCTAGAAGTTTCTTCCATGTTCTCGCATTCAGTGGTTTGTTTAACTTGACCAAGTGTTTGTGCCTCTGTAGCTGAGTGTATGCGCAGGCGCTTTAGGGACAATCTGCTGGGAGTGAATTGTGGGGCACTTACTTGGTTGGGCATGCTGAATCCTCTCCCTGCTGCTCTAGAGTCCAGCCTTGTGACCAGGAAGTCACCGCTGCCAGGAGGCCTGGGAAGTGACCCCTGTTGGGCAGAGGGTCTGGGGAATTTAAAACCCCAGCTGAGGAGGGGGGTGGGGGGACATGGGCTCTTAGTGGCAGAACCAACTACCTAGCCACAAGGCAAGACTCAACAGACATGGTGAGAGCTCTCAGATGTCCGCACCTCCCCGCAAGAATCACTTAAGCCTAAGAACTGTTGCTCCTGGTAAGAAGTGGAGAGCAGTTACTTTTTCCAAAACAAAGAAAAATCCAGACATCCTGTGAGCCAGCTCTGTGCCCAAGCAGTGAGGAAAGGATCCAGAACTGGTGACAGGGCGGAGGGGAGCGCCTGCCTGCTCCCCTCAGCCAGGCGGGGAGGGGGAAATGGGGGAGAGGGCCCAGATCCAATGCCTTTGGCATGGTTTCCCCCTCACATGTCTTTTCTTTTCCTTCTTCTGTGAAATGACAAGGTCAGCATAAACACTGGACTGGTTCTGCTCCTGGCAGAGCTAATGATGTTAGGAGAAAAACAACCAGCCCGGGTCAGGGCGCCCACAAGCTGCAGGCAGCAGGAAGCCCGCATCTGCTGGTCACCGGGGCTCTGGCTGGAGTTTGGATGAGAAATCCTATGCAGCGGGGCCATGGGGGCCAGCTGGAGAGAAGGGAGATGGGGTCTTCGGCACAAGCAGAGAGTTGGCACGGTGGCAGTGAGAGGTGGGGCCTGTGGCCTGCTGTGGGGAGTCCACCACATCAGACAGGGGCTGGCCCATGCCCCCTTCTTGTTTGTCTCGGGGACATAATGCTCCCCATGGTAAACCCCACATGCGTGGGGTGCTGGTTCGCTCCAGAGTGGTGGGGGGATGTGGGTCACTGACAACCTTGTCAGGGCCAAGAGGAGAGGAAGGCCCCTCCTCTGGCTCATGCTTTAAAGGGGCACCAGAAACATCCATCATCAAGATAAATATTTTTATGCAAATTCTAAAGAATCAAAACTCAATGCAAAAAATTCCAATGAGCAAAATGCTGAATTTCCAAAGAAAGAGGGCCCAAGTACTGCTGATTTGTTCACTTGTCTCAGGCCTGTGCTGGCTACCCTTACAGCGCCAGTCAGCAGGCTGCCAGGCCAGACAGGGGAGGCGGGGGGCTGTTGGCGATGTTCACACCCCTCCTGTCCGTCCTGGCTGCCCAGAGGGCCCACCTCTTGTCTGGGAGCCGGGAAGCTTCAGCTTGGTTTCAGGGCCATCCTAAGGGTTTGAGGTTTTGCTGCCAGGCCTGCCCAGGTCCAGCCCTGCACCCCTGGGAAATGCTATCCCCAACACAAGCCATTTGGCCCGGAGCAGTAAGCAATTTCGAAATTGTCCCCAGCAGGTTGGCTGGGGCTCTATCCACTGCAGGCTCCCAGAAGGAAAGCATTCTGGTTGCATTGGAGGGACCTCAAGTGTGGCTGACTTTGCTCTTTCTGTTCCCCTGGTGCCTCTTGCCTATGCTGACATCTCAGATCACCTGGGGTCTTCCTCTATACTTTGTAGGAGTGTGTGGCCTCAGTACCATTTTCAGTGGCTTCCCCGGGGAGATGGCAGCTTCATACATGGTTCTTCTAGAGCTCCTTGGAGCAGGCCTGCTCCTATGATGCCGCTTCCCCTCCTCTCCAGCCTGTGGCCTTGGAACCTCAACACCCTGAGTCATTTCCTTGGCATGAAGCTCTATCTTTTTCCCTATAGTTTCATCATCTATAGATAGGTTAAAAATATCTTTTACTTTTTTTAAAATAATTTTTTGATTTGTATTAGTTCAGGTATACAGAAAAGTGATTCAGATATATAGATATAGGCTTCCCTTGTGACACAGCTGGTAAAGAATCCACCTGTGATGTGGGAGACCTGGGTTCAATCCCTGGGTTGGGAGGATCCCCTGGAGAAGGGAAAGGCTACCCATTCCAGTATTCTGACCTGGAGAATTCCTTGGACTGAATATATATATCCTTTTTCATGTTCTTTTCCATTATAGGTTATTACAAGATATTAAATACAGTTTCTGATGCTATACAGTAGATCCTTGTTTTTATTTATTTTTTATATAGTCTTGTGTATCTGTTAATCCCCAATTCCTAATTTACCCCTCCCTCCCTCCCTCTCTCTCTTTTCCTCTATGTCTGTTTTCTATGCCAGTGAGTCTATTTTTGTTTTGTAAGTTAGTTCATTTGTTTTATTTTTTTAAATTCCACATATAAGTAATATCATATGATATTTGTCTTTGATTTACTTCACTTAGTGTGATAATCTCTAGGTCTTTCCTTGTTGCTACAAAGTGGCATTATTTTTAATCTTTTTTATGGCTGAGTAGTATTCCATTGTATATATGTACCACCTCTTCTTTAGGGCTTCCCAGGTGGCCCAGTGATAAAGAATCTTCCTGCAAACACAGAAGCTGCAAGAGACTCGGATTTGATCCCTGGGTCAGGAAGATCCCCTGGAGGAGGAAATGGCAGCCCACTCCAGTATTCTTGCCAGGATAAACCCGTGGACAGAGGAGCCTGGAGGGCTATAGTCCATGGGGTTGCAAAGAGTCAGACACGACTGAGCGAATGAGCGCACACACATCACATCTTCTTTACCTGGTCATCTGTCAGTGGACAATTAGGTTGCTATAGAGTTCTATCTCTTGATGGCCGCCACTTCTGAGTGGCCTCAGATTGGGTTCTTGGAGCCCCCTTGGAAGTTTCTGGTCTATTCTTTACCCTCTCTCATCTGTGCCCCTCTGCTGGTGGGTAGGAGGGATGGGGGCTCCATAGCCCGTATAGTTAGCTGTGTGTGGTGGATTTGGGGAGCACTTTTCAGGAGGAAAACTGGGGAGGTGACCCTCCAGGTGTTTTAGGCTGCCCAGGTGCCAAAACAAAATACCGTGGACCAGGTGACTTAACCAACAGACATTGCTTCCTCACAGTTCTGAAGACAGAAGTCTGAGATCAGGGTGCCAGCATGGTCAGCTTCTGGGGCGGGCTCACTTCTTGGCTTGCAGACAGCTTCTTTATTGCTGGGTCTTCACACAATGGCGGGGGGATGCAGAGGTAAGAGAGAGCATGCTGGTTTCTTGCTCTTGTGGGGGCTCCACTCATGACCTCACCTAACTCTGATCATTTCCCAAAGGGCCCGCACCCTGATACTATACACTGGAGGTTAGGGCTTTGGTATATGGGTTTGGGGGGACACGAAAATTCAGTCTATAGCACTGGGGATGGGGGTAGAGCTGGGGAGGGGGCGGACCTCTTCTCATTCAGCCTCCACAGCCGCCCTGGGCACTTTGCTGCTGAAGCAGAAGGCTCAGAGATGGGGTGAGGATGCATCACTCGGCAGGCATGCTCTCCCAGTTTCCCCGCAGGACTTGTCCCAGCATATCTGGGGCCCTGCCCCCTGGGCTGGCTGGAGGCCCTACTACTGCCAGATGCTCAGGAGGACACAAAGCTCCAGGTGGCCCCCAAGCAGATGTGTTGGCAGAGGGGCCAGAGTGGGGAGGAGCAGATGGCTCCACTAAACAGAGTGGTGATAAGACCCTGAACATGGGGCGACCGGGCTCTTGTGACGCAGTAACTTGTGGATTCAGCAGTGGGGGCTGGGGCCATGCCTGCCTGCCTGCCCTGGGCCCCTCTCAAGCAGGAGCTGCTGGCTCTGAGCATGTGACACGCCATCCCTGCGGTCCCGCAGCGGGGCTGGGCTGGCAGACTATGAAGCAGAGACTGCTCCAGGAGAGCTGAGCAAGCTGCCTGCACCCCAGGCCCCAGGGTCCAGGCGCCTTAGAAACAGAATTAGAATTCCGAACATCTCCCTGCTCCAGAGAGGCGTTGTCATCTGGGGTTTCTGGGGTCGGGAGCAAGACAAGGGGACCCAGCAGTGAGAGGCAGTATGGACCCGGCGGTGAGGCCCATGCCTGCTCCTGCAGGAGCAGGACCGGAGCCGGGCTGGAGAGAGAGAGGGGAAGAGAGAGGAAGAGAGAGAGAGGTGCAGAGTGCTCTCGGCCTCCTCCCTCAGTTTCTGCAGAGCTGCCCTGAAACCACCCTGCAGCAAGAGAGATGAGACTTGTGGTGAAGGGAGGCCCTCCAGGGAAGGTTCTGGAATGCCCCCCCAATCCTGTGTCAGAGGGGCAGGCCTGGCCCCTCCCCTCCACCTTCATCTCCCTTCCTTTCTCAGGTAGATACTGATCCTAAGGACAATACAGTTCTGTGTGCGTGCGTGTCTGTCTGTCTGTCTCCTCCTCTGTCTCTCTTTCTCTCTGTTTTTCTGTCTCTCTCCCTCTCCTGTCTCTCTGTCTCTTCATCTCTGTGTGTCTCTCGCTGTCTCTTTGTCTCTCTCTCTTTCTCTGGCTGGACACACAGTGAAAAGAGGCCCCCTTTTCCTCCCCAAACCCCCTCCCTTCCACACCACCCCCTCAGGTCTGGGTCTGCCCCTGCCCAGGTCCCTCCCAGACTGGAATCCCCTTGGCCCCTCCTCTGCAACCCTGCTGTACTCAGGCCTGGGGTGTCCCTGGGACCACACCCTCCTGTCCCAGGCCCCTTCCCTCCTCAGCCTCTGAGGGCCTCTGGGGAAGCTGCTTGGCGTCAGCCAAAGCCCCTGGTGCTCTGACCGCTGCCACCTCTTCTCTTGGGCCATGTATTCTATCCCTTTATTTCTGAAAGAGCAGCCGTTTCCTGGCGACCAGTTTGTGTACAGGCCATCAAGCTATTTGCAGAAGCCTGTTTTATGGGACTAAGTTCCAGTAAGTACACGTGCCTGGTGAGGATCCATTTCTGTTTGTTTACTTCTGCTCAAGGAATCCCTTGCTGCAGCCACTCACGCTTCAAATATAGCTACAGCACTGGCTCTAGCCTCCTCTTTTCTCAGTGAGGTTTAAACCCATCTGGCACGTTTCATTAAAAGCAGGGTTTTGATCTGGAAAGATACGTACCTTCTACCCCAGAAAATGGACCACTTCCCCCTGACTCAGATGATGGCTTATTTTTTTTGGGGGGGTGGTGTCTTTTTTTGCTTTTTGGACAAGTGTTCACATTTCCTCTCTTTGGTCTTGGACTCTCCTTTCCAAGAGAGTTGAGCTTCTGGTCCAGGCCTCTCCCTGACCCCTGAAAAGGCCAGTCTGGCTCATCTTCCTCCAGCCATCGATGCCAGAGGTCCGACTGTCCTCCTGAGGGCTGGGGTGGGCCAGGGTGCTCCGGCTCTGAATCTTCCCATAGGCTCCTTGAGCTGGATGCTGGGAGTCCCACCAGCAGCTGGATTCAGCAGGAACTGCACCAGCCATAAGCTAGACTGCAGGGAGGTAACTGGGAAGGGGCACTAGAAGGAGCGGGGCTCCAGAGGCCATGAAGGCTGGAGGGTGTTCCTGGACCAAGAGCAATCCTGTGGGGTAAGGGGGACGAGCGGCCAGGTGTGGGGGCTGGCCATACCAGAGAGCCCATCTTTCCAGGTGGGCGGCTAGCACCTCCTGGACCCCAATTCCTAAGGCCCCCCTGCAGTCGTCCTGCCTTACTCTTTTTTTTTTTTTTTTGAAAAGTAAAAACCAAACTTTATTGTTGCTTTTTGTCATTTGGTAGCATTTTACACACAGGCTTCGATCTTCAGAATACCCTGGATTCAGTAGAAAAACCATTTAAATGAAGTTCTGTACAATAGAAACTTCTCAGCAGTCAAAATTTTAGACTGTAAAAAAATACATGCAAAACATACTTTTCTGAAAACACTTAACTTTGAACAAAGCACCGAACTACACAAATGCAGAATGAAAACAGCATTTCAACTCCACCAAAAGTAGTCATCATAAAAGGTGTAAAAGTCACCTAACTTCACTAGGCACTGTTCACTTTTTAAACAGGAGACAATAAAAAATATTGTCCACAAACAATATCCCAACTCTAGGGCAGGTTTCAGAAAGTCTTCAACTTCATGCTTTAATAGCGACGAGGTGAGTATGATCGAGATCTGGAACGTGATCTGTATCCTCCACGACTATAGTAGGGAGAAGGGGACCGTCTTCTGTATATCTGATTCCTGTCTTGAGCAGCTCTCCATCCTCCCCCTCCTCCTCCTCCACCTCTGTACGATCTGCTGTAATAGTCCCGATCATCATAGCCTCGATCATATCCTCTGTCATAGTAATCTCGACGGCGTGAGCTGCCATAGGTAGGTCTCCCCATGTAAATTCCTGGTGTTGGAGTATGTGGTCTTTTCGTTATGGAGAAGTCAACTCTGATCCTACGTCCATCAAGCTCCATTCCATTGGCACGCTCTTTTGCTTCCTTGGCATCATCTACATTTTCAAAGTATACAAAGGCAAATCCTCTTGAACGTCTAGATTGCTGGTCATATACAATAGATACATCAGCAATTGGGCCATATTTAGAGAACACTTCTCTTAGATCTCTTTCTGTAGTGTACAAGCTCAATCCAAATACACCAAGACAACAGTTCAGATCAGGATTTGCCCGATTCCCAACATGACGCCGGCGGGTAGACATGGGAGAATGACTGTGGCTATGCCGTCTTCGATAATCTCTGCTGTAAGATCTGCTACGAGATCTTCTATGGGACCGGGACCGAGATCGTGACCTTGTATAATGCCTCCGAGAACTTCTTCTGGATCTAGACCTAGATTCAGATCTGGACCTGGACTTTGATCTGGAACACCTGGAATCTTCCTTGGAGCGAGACCTTGCAGGGGTATGCCTTGCAGATTTCCCAGATCCATGAGCACTTCCACTTCTGGAAGCAGAACGGGATTCCTAATTTAAACGTTTCCCCTGGAAGGCACTTCTTTACCCTGTATATATTTCTTCTATTAGACAAATAATGCATGCATGTTTAGCAAAATATACAGGGACACATAAACAGACTAGTAATTACTTAGCGTAGTGCTTTCTGATTCCAGATTACTTCTTATCTTAACTTCATTTTTATTTCTTTTCTTCATTCTTCCGTTTCAAATTCTGACTTCTTTCATCTTCCCCACTTCACACAAATTGCTCAATATTCTACAAGTGGGACTTCTGGTCTGATAATTAGCATGCATTCTTTCTTTTATTTTTTCAAATTTCAGCTTCACTTATTCCTGAGCTTCAAATACTCATTTATAAAACTTGTCAAATGACGACTTCCGCATTTTCCTTCTTCAACATTAACCCGCTCTCCGTAGTTCTGCTCGCCGCTGTCGCTCATGACTTCCACTGCTGTCGTCGCTCGATGTGCTTCAATCAAAGCTGCCAACCTCTCGGCCTTCAGTGTAGAGGCTCCGCCGCAGCCTCGCACCACACACCAGTTCCCGAGCCGCTGAGAGCCGAAACGCTCCCTGCCTTACTCTTGATCCCCAATCCCTTCCCACGCTCCTCATGTGTCTTAGTCCACCTCTGCTCTGCTCCCTTGACTAACACCTGCTCAGGTGGGGGCAGGGGCAGGGGAGGAGTGCTCCAAGTACCACCTCCCTACTACCACCACCCAGTGCTGGGCCCGAGCCAGAGTCTCACAGAGGGGAAGGGCCCCGGTGACAGGTCCTTGGCCCCAGGTCCCCACTGGCCAGGTCTGCCTGATGTTCAACCACGGGCTGTTCTGGGGGATGGTGTTCAGAGGCTGTCCTGCCCCTAATGTCACGGAAAGAAGGCTCTGCAGGCAGAGACGCCCTGCGAGTTGCTGACGTCACAGGGGTGAGTGATGGAGACCTGGGTTCAGCCAGCGCATTTGTTCTTAGGCAGTGACTTCGTGAGCCCAAAGGCAGCTGCTGGCAAGGGTAGAGCCTGCCCGGGCTCTGGAGTCAGCTTCCTCGAGGCCTGGTGAGATCTGGGTGACTCTGGGCCTCACCTGCCTGGTCTGTAAAATGGATTAATAGCAGCGTGTGATGCACAGGCTGGGTGTGGAGACTTCTGTGAGGTTTGGCCAGAGGGCGATCTGATGGAGACTGGGGGAACCAGGAGCTTTTGAAGTTATGCTGTCTGAGAGCTCCAGGGCTCTGGGTGGAGGAAGCATCCCCACACCCACCCCACTCTGTGAAGGAAGGCGCTGCTCACTGCTCCAGCGTGGACACTGACTACATTGCCTCCTTGGCTCCCACCCCTCCAAGGGGCCTAGCACAGCCTGCCTGGGGATGTGCAGTCAGGACCACAGCCTTATGTCCAATGAATGCCTGTAGACGCCTGCTGATCATCCAGTTGACCGTGCCTAGCACAGCTTGGCAGACCCTAAGCCCTGGGCAAACCACACAGATGCTGGGGAGTGGTGAGCTAGCTCCCCATGGGCCCCGGTCCTTCATGCAGGGCCTGTGGAGGCCCACTCTGCCGGCCATCCTGCCCAGGGGGGAGCTCTGCTGACCCCCCACAGGAGAGTGGGGACAGGCCTGGGTGGATGTGCTTCCTGCCCATGAAGACCCAGCAGATCCATCCTTCATCTCCAGGGGAGGGGAGGGGTGGGAGGAAATAAATAACTCCTTTGGTAGCACTCCCAGAAGAGATGAACCAGTCTGGGCACCCAGCAGGGAAGGAGGGTGGCTCCACCTCCAGGGACTGCCCTCTGCTCCCAGCCTGTGCCTGGTAGGGCTGTGGGTTCAAACCTGCTCTTCCCTTCCCTAGCAGGGTGGACTTGGTAACTTTGAAATCCCTCTAGACTTCAGTTTCCCCTCCGGTACTATGGCCTGCCAGGGCTGCTGTCAGGGTTTAAGCCCCTAAGTGTGTTCCTCTCAAGGATGAGTAGAGGAGCCCCTCATGCTAGGTAACCCAGCGCCAACCTTTCCAGAACAGCTTCCCACTGTGAGTAGAAGGCAGAGAAGTCCCACAAGTAGACAGGCAGGAGGAAGGTGATGCCACACCATGACATACCCTCTTCCAGAAGATACAGGATCTTCACTCTATGTCCTAGGACATCATTTTCCTATCCACAGGCTCATATGAAACCTGTGTCATATACATCAAATATATATGTATATGACCCACATGGCTCCTGGATCTGGCCAAGGTCCCCCTTCCTCCAGAGGTTCCAGGGCAGCATTGTGTCAGCTGATGGGGCTGTGGGCCATGCACACAGGGAGAAACATCACGGCTGGTGTGCAGGGGGAGAGCACTTGCTTTCTTCCCCTGGCCCTGGCCTGTGTAACCTCCTCAGGCTTACCTGCAGGCAGGATGTCCCTTGAACATATTATAAAAAAAGCCAATGCATACATTTGTAAAGCAAAAGTCAATGAGAATGGTGATAGATGTCTTTTAAAATAGCCCACAAGGGGCCCACTACTGTATGATGATTTCAGTCCATTACAAAGAAATAGTGGATGTTTCCCTATTCACACACACACACACACACAATCACATAATCACTGATAGAAGCAAATCACTTGGAAATTATAATAGTAGTGTGAAAAAAATACCATCAGGCAGGACTCAGGTTTTCCAATGAGTGAGCCCAAGTCTGCCCAGGAGGAGCTTATGGAACAGGAGCAGCATTGCAGAGCAGGGTGCCAGCCGTTCCCCTGTGTCATCCAGCTCCCTCTGTGGGTGTGCGTTCACTACCTCTGCACCTAAGAGAGGGCACCTGCCTGCAACCTGCTTGAGCAGGTCTGTCACAGGCCCACCTCTCATGCCATGGTACAAGCAAACGCTCGTAAGTCACCACGAGACCTCAGGCAAGGAAGGATGGGTCGGGGGGACGTGAGAGAGTGGCCAGTACCCCCTCTCTGAGACGCCTGGGTCCAGCAGGGTCCACATGCCCACACACGGTGCCTTGGTCCAGCAGGTGCTGGTGGCCGTGTCTGCTCCTTTGTAGTCCAGCCAGTTTATGCTCAAACTGCTCCATGTGATGGGGTGCACCTCTATACCTGTATTTGCTTGTGATGAATCGGGACCCGTCAGAGGTCGTGCCCGAGGTCACACAGGTGGGCACCTGCGGACCCGAGATATAGCCAGACCTCTGGACTTCCAAGAAAGCCTGGACCCGTTCAGCCTGGATGCCAGGCCTCACAGGTTCTCTGCCATGCTCTGGGCCAGTGACCACCTGCTGCTGTGTACAGTCCTCCTCCAGGGGTACTCTGAGGCTTGGCAGTCCTCATAAAGGTGGGTACCAGCCGGGGACATATGTGGTAGGGTGATCCCTTACCACCCCACAACACTGCTCATCCCTCATAGCATGTCTGGAGAGCACAATTGCTCAGATTTATATTTATTAATGCAGACACTTTTATGCATTTAGTAGTTGCTAAAAGGGATTCCCAGGTGGTGCAGTGGTAAAGAATCCACCTGCCAATGCAGGAGACATAAGAGATGTTGGTTCAGTCACTGGGTCAGGAAGAACCCCTGCGGTGGAAAATGGCAACCCGCTCTACTATTCTTGCCTGGAGAATCCCATGGACAGAGGAGCCTGACAGGCTACAGTCCATGGGGTTGCAAAAAGTCATACACGACTGAGCACACATTCACATAGTTGAGATAAAAATATAAATACTGGTCCCTCTCTGCATGGGTTTCTTATAGCTTCTGTAAGAAATGATCACAAATAGTGGCTTGCTGCTGCTGCTGCTGCTAAGTCGCTTCAGTCGTGCTGCTGCTGCTAAGTCGCTTCAGTCGTGTACCGACTCTGTGCGACCCCATAGACGGCAGCCCACCAGGCTCTGCTGTCCCTGGGATTCTCCAGGCAAGAACACTGGAGTGGGTTGCCATTTCCTTGTCCAATGCATGAAAGTGAAAAGTGAAAGTGAAGTTGCTCAGTCGTGTCCGACTCATAGCGACCCATGGACTGCAGCCTACCAGGCTGCTCCATCCATGGGATTTTCTAGGCAAGAGTACTGGAGTGATTTAAAACAAAGCAAATTTATCAACTGAGGTCTGGAGGTCAGAGTCTGAAATGGGTCTTCCGGACTAAAAACAATGTGTCAGCAGCGCCGGTTCCTCTGCGGGTTCCAGAGGAGAGTCTGTGTTCTTGGCCTTTCTGGCTCCTGAGTCCATGTGCATTCCTTGGCTCATGGCCCCTTCTTCCATCTTCAAGGCTGGCAGCTGCTCCCTCCAGCCTCTGCTCTCTCCAGTCTGTCGTTACATCTTCTCTGACATTCCTGCCTCCCACTTAAAAGGATGCTTATGCTGTTATTGGGCCCATGAAATAATCCAGGACCGTTTCCCCATCTCAGGGTTCTTAAACATCTGCCACCTCCCTTTGCCATGTAAGGTCATGTTTCACAGATTCCAAGGACTAGAATGTCTTGGGGGCTGTGGCTCTGCCTCTCATGCTGCCCCACCCCCACCTCAGTGATGAGCACAGCCCTGCCTGCCTGCCTTATACTTTGGCTCACTGGCTTTGAGGACTTTTTCTTTTCAGCTGTACATCACCTCCCCCATCCCAACACACACACACACACACACACACACACACTTTTAATCAAAAGCTGACACTTTTAGTCAAAATAAAACAGACCACTCAAAGCTATTTCCCCTCATGGGCAACCCCGAGGAGGGCAAAGGAGGCTTCCCAAACCCATACCCATGCAAGGTCACAGCCTGCATTTTCCTTGCATTTGCGAATTGGTACCAGTATCCTGCATGTTCCACTGGAGGGTAGGAGGGGCCAGGCTAGGGGACGGGCTAGGGGTCTACTAACAGTGGAAGGAAGGGACTGAGGACTAGGAAGGGTGGCTTGTGGGCATCTTAGAGAGTTTGGGATGAGGTATAAGTCCTGGCGTTCCTTTCCATCCCTTTCCAGGTGGGTTGGCCAGGAAGGCCAGCAAGAAGGGATACTGCATAGGGACCTGTGGAGGAAGCCAGCTCAGACAGGATGTGTCTGTGAGGGCTCGGAGGCAGGAAGGACATCCAGGAGGGGACATGTTGGGTGACAGGAAAGAATCCTAGTGCTGGAGAGAATCCCTTTCCTAGGGGAGGGGTACTTGGACTTGACACTTCCTGTCTGTGAGGATGAAGGGACAGCAACCCAGGAGCTGACTGCTTTTCCCCTTGTGCACAGCCATGTGTTCTGCTTGTGTCTGAAGTGGCTCTCAAGGTGTCAGCTTTCTCTCTAATGCAGGCACAACTCCACAACATCACTGTCCAGGGGAAATGCAGTGTTTTCTAGTAGCCATGTTACAAAAGTAAAAAGAAATAGGTTGATTAATTTTCATAAAGCTTTATTTAACCCACTATAAACAGAATATTAAGGGCTTCCCTGGTGGTTCAGATGGTAAAGAATCTGCCTGCAATGCAGGATACCTGGGTTTGATCCCTGGGTTGGGAAGATCCCCTGGAGAAGGAAATGGCTACCCACCCCAGTATTCTTGCCTGGAGAATTCAATGGACAGAGGAGCTTGGTGGGCTACAGTCCATGGGGTGCAAAGAGTCAGACATGACTGAGAGACTAACACACAGAAACAGAATACTATTGGGACTGCCCTGGCAGTCCAGTGGTTAGGACTCCACTACACTATTGAGGGCTCGGGTTTGATGCGTAGTCAGGGAACTGAGGTCATGCAGCATCCATGCTGTGCAGCGTGGTCAAAAAAAAAGCAGGACCAAACAAAAACCCAGAATATTATCAGTGAAACAAGCAAGCCACATAAAATTGTTAATGAAATATTTTACACGCTGTGGTTTATATTGCCTTCCAAAGCCACGTGTATTTTCCACGTACAGCTTCTCCCAGTTTGGACTTGCCATGTGTCAAGTGACAAAAAGCCACATGTAGTCAGTGACTACCACCCTGAATAGTGCAGTTCACAACTACTCTGATAGATGATTGTCCAGGGGTTCGTCAGGCTCTCTGGCCATAAGCAATGCAAATTCAATGGAAGCAGGGGAAGCAAAGAAGGGATGGACTGGCTAATGGGACCAAGTTCCATGTGCTGAGGGGAGGGGAGCAGGATCTGAGGTCCAACAGTGGCCGAGGGTCCTCTGACCACTTCTGTCTGGGGCTGGTGTCACTTTCCCCTCTGGACGATGTGCATTCTCCACTGGCAGGGAAGCGGCCATAGAAACTCCAGGCTCACAGCCTAACAGTGTTGCAATCAGAGTGAAAAGAGAACTCTTCTCCGTGAGTTCCGCTACATACAATTCCCAGGAAGGACTCGGGGCTCTGCTCGGGCAGCGCACCCACTGGATTGCCCAAGGCGCTGGCTCCCTGGGGCACTAGAATCAGCTGCCTTCTGGAGTCAGAGAGCTGGTGCGGGCACACAGGACAAGAGTCCTGTTCTGGGGATGCCCTCGGGCCCTCATCCATGCCTGTCCTTACTGCAGTGTGGTCTCCAGGCCACCCAGCTCCCCTTATCAAGCCACTCACAGGCATTCTCTCGGCTTTGGCCCAAGGCCACCTGTCTGTCTTGCAAAGTACATCATTGCATGCATTCTCCTGTGGCCAGCTGGCCCCCAGCAGCCTTTCTGCTCTCCTGTCCTCCCCCCTCCACTTGCCTCTGCTGGCTGTCCCACTCCAGGTCCTCACCTTGCAAGTCAGTTCACTTTCCCTACTGCATCCAGAGTGAGCCATATCAGTGCAACTCCAGGTGGGCTTCCCCTGCACAGAGCCTCCCATGACATCAGCGCAGAGCCAGACCCTCAGAAGACATCTCAAATTGTAGTCTCGCAGCCTGAAATCTGCAGCCACACTCTGGCTGCCCTAGACCTAGTGCATTCACTGTACCCAGCCCAGCTCCTGGGACTTGGCTCTTGTAGGTGTCCTGCCTGGCTACTGGCCCCAGGAGCAGGGCTGACCAGGTTGCAGTCATAACTTTAAATTCTGTGGGGCTCTTCCTATCTCTTGTGGAAGCATCCCTCCTCTGAGAACCAGAACCCCTGGGCCCACAAAACCTAAGGTTGCAAGTACAGAAAGAACGAATCCCCTCACATCAGTCGTGAGGAATGATGAAGAGCCCTTGGTTCCCAGACCATGTATCTTACCTTTTAGGGACACAGCATCACCCAGTGGCTGTTAGACACCCTGGAGGACACCGGTCCCTTCTCCTGGGGGGCGCGCATCTTCAAGCTGACAGCTCAGCTGTGCCTTCAGGAGGTCGTTTGACTGCTCTATCAGGGGGCAGCTGCTAGGTGGGAGGACTAGTGCATCCTGATTGTGTGCTTACTGCCAAGGCTCCTTTGCCAAGAAGCAGGTCCTTCCTCTGCGGTCGTGTTGTGGGGGATCTCAGATCAGTAGATTCGAGGTTCCTTGGTTGGTGGTACTGACCGAGACACTGAAGGTAGGAAAGGCAGACGTGAGCCTGGAAGATCAGATGAATGGCTGCCCCTTCTAGAGTGGAGCGGTTCTGTGTGATCAACTTGGACCAGGTTGTGGCTGGTTGGTGTCCTGGAGGAACAGTATCACCCCAGAGGTTTCAGGTTGGTCTCTGACACTGGCAGGTCATACATTTAACAACAGCAAAAGCTAGGCTGGCCTTGGCAAGACGGAGCCTATGCTTTGGGGCGTAGACACAGCTTCTACATCCGCCGCCACGGTTAGTGGTTTGTGAGGGCATCATGTTAACGCTGAGAAGCTACCAACGTGAAGCTACCAGCCAGCCCTCCGCAGGCTTGTTCAGTGCCTTTTCTCTAGCAGGTGGTTTCTCATAGACTGGAACTCCGCTGACTTGTTCTCGAGCACCTGGAGTTCTCTATACTCCTCCTCCCTGCCCCATTCCTGTTCCCAGTCCTCTAATCTTGCTCCTTCCAGCTAAGCTGTTTTCTCCTGTCCATGGTCTATGGGTACCTTGACCTGTGGGCCATTTCTCTCTCTTCACAAGGGGAGTCACTGGGTGCCTGCTCCAAACTCTGACTCTTGAGAGCCTTTCTCCCCATTTCTGTCTTCCACGGCCACCCTTGAGTGGGACTGCTTCCTGGCAAATGCCCATTTCCAGCTTGCACCAACGGGCCAAGCTGACCTGTCTGTGGACCAGGTGGGTGGGTTTTGACCCCTCCGGCAGCCAGACAGAGGGAAGGCCATCTGTGTGAGCTGAGGAGGGCACAGGGGCATTTGTGCAGGAGTGGTAGTGACAGGAGGTGGGTCTGAGCCTCCTGCCCCTGCTTGAGCCTGATTGCAGATGCCCTCCTTCTGTCTTATGATGGATGGCTGTGGCATCTTCCCGATCTGATGACTTAACAGCTCTGACATCACCCAGCTCAGGATGGGCAGTTCTGGCCACGTGATCGGTCACTCAGTGTCCTGTGGTTAGATGTTCTGTCTATCGGGGCCCAGTGACAGACCAGGAGCTGCCTTTCAAGTGGTATTTGGTTCTTTGCTGCAGGTGGTGGGCCCTTGGTCCAGAGCTTTGGTCTGGTCTGTGACACTCCTTTTGGGATTTATTATATTCCACATGTGTAACACCTCAAGTATCACAGCTGCCAGGTCACATGGCCTAAGAGTCAGGGCTAACTGTGGCCGACTGGCTGCAGAGCACTTTCTTTCTCTGGCTCCACTTAACCTATCAGCCTTCTGTTTCATCCAATTAATAGATTGGAACAGTATCACCAAGTGCAGAATATGCTGTTTCCAAAATCTGAAGAGGCTTATTAAGCACTACACACCTTTCTTAGCGATAAGAGAAACAAGGCACAATTGTTTGTTACTCACTTTAAAGCAATCATCCCTGGCATGTCCCAGACCACTGGCCCCTGCAAATTTCACGGAGGTGGCAGCCCCTGAGGCTTTTCGATATGTGCCTCACCATGATACTCGCCTCTTGTGTCCAACTAGCATGATGTCATCAATGTGGTGAGCTGATATAATGTTCTGGTCTGTGTAGACCAGATGGTTTAGGTCTCCATACTGTGACGAAGAGCAGGAGAATTCACAGGGTGAGGCCGGGTGTATGGGGGACGTGGTAAGACAAGGATGGAGGCAGATTCACATTTAGCAGAAGTCAAGGCACAGTCTAATCCCATGGGGAGCTCTGGGGCATGAATGGCCTCGTGTGTGAGTCGTCTCTCCTGAGGCCAGATAGCCTTTGCCCTTCTATACTGGGCAGTCATTGGTTGGGGGCCCTGGTAGGAGGGTAGGGCCTGCCAGATTCAGCAAATAAAAATTTAGCAAATAAAAAAAAATGCCCAGTTGTATTTGAATTTCAGATAAACAGCAAATAAAATTTTAATATATGTCCCAAACATTGCACGACATACTGTATTTTCTCTGCCAACCCTGGAGGCACGTAACCTCCCAGGTATTTCTGGGCAGGATGACTTAGTAGATTGAAGGCGAGTCTTAAGAGAAGGGCCCAGCTGTGAGCTATTGGCATCCAGCTAGAGCAGGTGGGGGCAGGTACAGTACCTGTACAAGGGGATCATGGCAGCCTCCAACATCTACAACATGACAGGTTGTGACATGAACAGGATTGCTGTGTACTCCATACAATTACAGCCACCACTGAGCTCTTTAAGAGTTAAATAATTAGGTAGTTGGTATCTTGAATGTTCCATATTATGCAAAAGTCACTGGTGGGTTGCTATATATGAAGAGAGTTTTAGTGATATCTGGATAATTGGATGGAGTTTTTGGATGGGCATCATTTGCCTTTCATTTAAAACAAGGAATGTAGGCTCTTGCTGTTGTAAATTAGTTCTCTAAGATGTTTTCAAAGTGACTGCAAAGCTCACGAGTATAGTTCAACCATGCA
The DNA here is from genome assembly GCA_935064755.1 of Tragelaphus eurycerus. Lineage (NCBI taxonomy): Eukaryota > Metazoa > Chordata > Mammalia > Artiodactyla > Bovidae > Tragelaphus > Tragelaphus eurycerus. The sequence goes on along the minus strand of CAKXYN010000002.1, from coordinate 18,594,107 downwards.
GGGAATCCATGTGGGGAGCAGCAGCAGACCTAGCTTGACCAGTGGCATTGTTAGACCCGGCGAAAGTCAGGGGGAGGGGACAGAGCCCCGACTCCATCTGCAGGTGGTAGGGCCAGAGTGATAGGAGAACGTGTGGCAGAGGCCCTCATGCTGTGGTCACACAGTCCCTGCCAGAACCACAGCCTCTGCGAGGTGGCCTAGCTGTGTCAGAGGACCAGGTCCTCGGGAGGCTGGGGGTGGTGGCTGCAGCCCATCTCTGCTCAGTTCCTTCACTCGGGTCTTTTCCCCTGGAGAGCCAGTTGTTAAACATTTTCCAGCTGGGTTTCCATAACCTTGAAGGGAGTGAAGTCCAGTTCCTGCCTCACCTCCTGTGGTCTTTCCTGAGCCACTCTGTTGAGGGTGATTACCAACATGTGCCCCACTGTCCCTTGCTTCCCCCTCTTTGGGCTTGCTCACATGAAGAAAAGCAGAATAACTCGTTAGTCCTCATGTGGCAATTATGGTCCATTAGGCTGTACCAGACACCCAACTAACACTGAATTCATTGATAGGCTCATAATCTCACATAAAAAATAGTCCAGAGGTGGCTCCCACCCCAATACAATGACACCCTGATGTCAGACTCTGGGTCAACCCCGCGGGTTGTCTTGTCCTCCCCCTCATGGCTGTATGGGATACCAACAGATCCAGTGATGCTCCAAATGCAAGAGGTGTGGGGCTTCCACTGCCACATGTTCCCTAGCTGCCTCCCTCCTGTTGTCTCCATAAGAGGAAGGGGGGTGAGGCCAGGCAGGTCCAACCCCCAGTCCTGGGTGCGTTGCCAGAAACGGAGGCTCTTTGAGTAAGAATGAAGGGGAACCGGCTGTGGGTGGCAAGAAACAATGTTTGCCCCTGCCCCTAAGAGCACACACGTCCAGGGCACTGCCCAGGAGCAGGCCACCCACCTGACCAGGGCCAAGACTCAGGACTTTTTATAGGCACAGAAACTGAAATTTTGAATGAATCATTTATCTGAGATCAGGTAGGTAGCAAGTGTCCACCAGCTCCCTCTTCCTGTTCCAAGTGCCACGAGGGAGCTGGAACAATGACTTCCAGGGTCATGGTTCCTACAAGGGAGAGACCACTGCCCAGGGAGGCTTGAGGATGAGGCAGCTCTCTCCAGGGGCCCCTGTCTCTTTCCATCTGTAATTGGGACCCCTGACTCCTCTACTTCATCTGTTACTCTTCTTTTTTTAATGTTGATATAAAATACATGCAATGAAATTCACCTTTTTAATCAAGTTTACTGTTTTGTTTTTTATAGATATAATTTTTAAATATTTATTTATTCATTTGGCTGTACCAGGTCTTAGTTGTGGGATTTTCTTAAAAATTTGTTTGTTTTTGACTGTGCTAGGTCTTCATTGGGCTTCCCTGGTGGCTCAGATGGTAAAGAATCTTCCTGCAAAGCGGGAGACCCAGGTTCGATCCCTGCGTCAAGAAGATCTCCTGGAGAAGGGAATGGCAAACCACTCCAGTATTCTGGAGAATCCCTGGACGGAGGAGCCTGGTGGGCTACAGCCCATGGGGACTTCGTTGCTGGGAGAGTTTTCTCTAGCTGTGGCAAGCAGGGGCCACTCTCCAGTTGCCGTGGCTTCTCTTGTTGCAGAGCACAGGCTCTAGAACGCTCAGGCTTCAGTAGTTGCAGCACGTGGGCTCCGTAGCTGTTGCTCATGGACTCTAGGGCGCAGGCTCAGTAGTTGCTGCTCACAGGCTCAGCGGCCCCACAACATGAGGGATCCTCCCGGACCAGGGATTCAACCCATGTCTCCTGCATTGGCAGGTGGACTCCTAACCACTGGACCACCAGAGAAGTCCCAGTTGTGGGATTTTCAATCGCCAGTTGTGGCACGTGGAATCTAGTTCCCTAAACAGAAAGCAAACCTGGGCCCCTTGCATTGGGAGCCTGGAGTCTTAGCCACTGGACCACCAGGGAGATCCCTCAAGTTTGCTATTGTTTTTTTTTTTTAATTTTTAATTGAAGAATAATTGCTTTACAGCATTTTGTGCTTTTCTGTCATACATCAACAAGAATCAGCCATAGTTAACAGCCATATTTGTGTATTTTCTATACAGTTTGTTTCTACTTTTATCATTATTGATTCTTTTGTTCTTAGGTTTACTTTATATTCTGTGTGTTCGTTTATTTTTAATACCTTTAGAGGAATGCTTTGCTCGTTGATTTTTCATTTATTTTTTTGTAAGTGAATTAAGGATTCCTTTGAGTTTTGCTTTAGCTATTTTTTTAAAATATAAATTTATTTATTTTAATTGGAGGCTAATTACTTTACAATGTTGTATTGGTTTTGCCATACATCAACATGAATCCACCATGGTGCTTTAGCTATTATCTGTACTTTTTATATTTGGTACACTCACGGTTATACATTTATTAAGGGGGGTGTGACCCAACTCAGATTTCCTCTTTAGCCCAAATGCCATTTACAACAGCCTAGTTTGCTTTGTGTACTCTTTGAGTGCATTATTTCAAGTCACTATAAATATATGTATTTCTCCAAACGCCTCTGACTTTGTTCTGCTGGCCCCTCAATCTAGAATGTGCTTCTCTGCTGTCCATTTCCTGCTCATACATCAAGGACTGCAGGAAGAGGTCCTGAGAAACCCTGTTCTCCAGAGAACCCTGCCAGTGTCTTTCATGTTCCCTCGAGACTCTGCAGCTCTGCCAGTATCTGTTAGGATTTGCTATTTGCTTATCTCTTCTGCCAGAGTGTAAGGTTCTTGAGAACTAAAAACTAGTCATTTTCATAACCTCAGACAAATTAGACGTTAATAAGTCTTAAATAAATGTGTGATACAATCCCTTCCGAAGCTCTGTTCAGGTCATTGGTGCTTTCATGAGTGTTAATTAGGGCAGGTTTAATTGCTGTAACCAATACCAAACAGGAAATGGATCTACAGAGCAGAATTGTGTTTGCTCTCATGTTAGCCCAGCATTATCCTGCCTCCTTTGGGTCCTGAATGATCCTGCAGCTGGCCGATGTGCAGGACACACCCTGTTCCTCACCCACTCTCTGCCCCGATCCCTCCCATGGCCCCAGCCTTTAGGTTTCACCCCAACATCTGGCCCCAGGCCTCCAGGTCCACCTGCTGTCAGAGGCAAGCCCTGTGCTGGACAGACCTCTGTGGCCGCTGCAGCTCCCCCTGCCCCGTCACCCTTTCACTCCTCCCCACCTCCCCTGGCTGAAGGATGCTCACTGGCCAAATTGAAAGCCAGAGAGGGCTCCGGAAGTCCAGCAAACCAGAAAGGGACCCACTGACCTCTGCCCAGCCCTGTCCGCTCCAGCCTCCCAGAGGACAGGGCTGGGGGATTCTGATCCTCCTCTCAGGTGCTGTGAGCCTGGACCAATAGAAGGGCAGTTGCTCCTTGGTCTTGCCAGTCCAGAAGGCCAGTGTGGGGATTCCAAACCCAGGGATGAGTCCTGCCCCCTCTGTGAAGACAGGGGCACAGAGCCAGGGTCTGGTGGGACAGTGATCTGTCACATGTGAGTCTGGTGAAGCCCTTTTTGCTCTATTTTGGGAAAGAGATCAATCACGTCAAGAGCTTCCTTGGGGATGACCACACTGGCCATTGGCTGGAAAGCCTGGCATTCTATCCAGCCACCCAGCCCACTTGTGAGCTCTTGCTAATTTTAGCAGTGCTTGGCAGCTGCAGACAGGTCCCACTAGACAAGTTCACTCCCAGGCAGGGAGCTGGGAGTGGGGAGGAGGGATGGTTCTCAAAGTGAGTGCTGGCCTGGACTTTGCAGACCACAAACCAAAGAATGACCTTCCCCACCTTTTGAGGCAGGTTTTGATGATTTACGGTTGAAGACCTTTGATGAAAACAAGCATTTTCTACTTGGGCAGGGAGAAGGGGGCATGGCCCTGAGATAAGGGTGGGGACAGTCATCAGAGTGGTGCCCTGCCTCCATCTACTCCCCCACACTTGGCCCACCCCTCCCCTTCCCACCTCCTGGCCCCACCCCCAGCCTCCAACTACCATCAACCCTCATCCCCAGTCCCTACCCCTGCCTCAGCCCAGGCCTGAGCCTGGCTCTCAATGACCCAAACGATGTCTTAGGCACACCCCCCAACCCCTCATTCAACCCACCAGCCTGATTGGGCAAATGGCAGGGCTTTGAGGGCTCAGGAGAGGAGCTGAGAGTCTCAGGAGGTCTCTCACTCTCTGCACCCCAGTTTCACAAGGAGTCTTCCTTGCTCAGGTCCTCAGGCCAGGCCTTCCTGCCACCAGCCTGCCTTTCCCCTCCCAAGTGCAGTACAGACCTCAGGGGGAAATTGGCCAGGGGTCCCCGTGGTCCAAGACCAAGACCAGGTTTAGATTCTTCATCCGGCACAGGGTCAGGCCCTCAGCAGCTGCTTCCGGCCTGCCAGCTCTTCGATGTGCTTTCCTGACCTGGGCAGCGTGAAGACTGTCCACCCTGGATGTCCAAGGACTGAAGGGGACATAGACTGGTTCTGCTCCCTCTCCAGAAACTCTGGGCAACAAATCTCCACCCCCGGGCTGCAGGCATGGGCCACCACTCCACAGCCCTTGCCACTCCTGACCCCACGCAGGCTTCTTTTGCCCTTTTGGCCCTATCCGACCTGTGCCAGTAGGCAGAGTATTTTAGCAGCTGCCTGTTGAATGCTCTCTGCAGAAGGCCCGGGCAGCCTGAGTGGGCAGCTCTCTCCTCCATGGCCCATACCTGCACAGGTGGGCCCCTGACTTCCAGGCTACAGGCCAGCCCTGTGCCTCAACAGGAAGAAGTGTCTCCACCTCCCCCCTAACCTACCTCTTGGCCTCTCAGAGAAGTGGTGATGGAAGCCACAAGGAGCTGGGCCCAGACAGCTTTGAACCATGTAAGAGTCACCACAAAGCCAGGTGAGTGGTCCCTGGGGCCACAGCTGGGACAGCAGAAGTGGGGAAGGAGCTGGACCCCCTGGAAGGAGGCATGGAAGCTAGGTGGCAGCCGATCACTCCACTGTCCAGCCTCTCTAGGAGGGGTCTCTGTGGACAGTGTCTTCTTGGGGACTTGCTTCTGGGCTGACAGTGCCAGACTGTCCGCTGTGCACTAGCCTCACAAATCCAACCACTACTTGGCACCAATCTCTCCTTGACTAACAGACACACTGACATGCCAAGACCAGGTGGATTCCCCCAGTCCTACCCATGCCTCTCGGTCTGTGGGACCTCCCCTCCTAGTGCGCAGCCATCAGTGTGCATATAGTCCTTAAGGCCACAGGTCTGGACAAAGCCATTGGATGTATAGGTTGGAAGCAAAGTGGGAGGGGCCAAGTTGATGGGCAGAGATGATGGGGGCTGGGTCTGTGGAACTTGGTTGAGGACAACTGCCCTCTTTATGCCGTACTTGGCACTTTGGGACCCCACTTCCTTGGCTCAAGAAAGAAGGCAGGATATGCTGCAGGGCTTCCTTTTGACGGATGAGACAGTGAAGGTGTGAGAGTGCCTCCCATCCCAGCATAGCACTGGGAGGGCCCCAGAGGACCAGGGCATGGGACCCCTGGGCAAATGCTGGACACCCTGTGAGCTTTAGAGCCCATCCATTTCCCTGGAGGGCAGTGTGAGCCCCATGTATGTCCAGCTGCAGCCACTGGATGGCTGTGTACACACAGAGGGTGATCCTGGGCCAGCTGCCACATACTCCTGGGGAAGCAGTTCCCCAACCTGCCAACCCCAGATCTGCCTTGAGAATCCCAGGAGAGCCAAGATGGGAGCACCCAGGAGAGTCAGAGGGCCGGGACACCAGAAGCCGGGAGCCTGGGGGCCATGGCACTGTCAGATGGCGGCAGTGGCCCTGCCTGGAGCACAGAAGAGTTGCTCAGGCAGGAGACCCACACACACACACAATATTCGGGTGTAGCTGTGAGCCTTGATGCTGTGTCCTGTGACCTCTTAGTGAGCAAGCAGGGGTGCAGCTGTGGGGTGAGAGTGGGGGACAGGCTCTGTCTATGACCTGGGGGACAGGTGGCCTCTTGGGGTTCCTCAGGCAACTCCCCACAGTCCCTAGGCTAGTCAACAAGACCTTTAAGCCAGGGTGCATGGACACCCAGCCTGGGCTCTGGGAAGGGCTGGGCAGCCCAGTGGGGTGGGGAGGGGAGGTGGGCTCAGAGCCAGCGCCCGGGTTCAAAGCTAGCTCTGAGCTGTCTAGATCTGTACCCTTGGAAAGGAAGTAGGGGTAATAAAATGCGTGGGTCCCAGGGGATTAAGCAGGAGATACCCTGGGCAGGGTCTTGTGCATAGCACCTGCTCCTGGGGATGTTCGCAGGGGGTCTCTGAGGCAGACCTCTTCCCTGTGACTTGATCCCCACCCATACCCCCCAGGACACACAGCCTTGAGAGTTGAGGGGACTGTGCAGTTAGGAGCACCTCCTCTCAGGGTTGCAGGGTGACTAAGTGTGGCACCTGCGGATACTCAAGGAAGGGGTTTGTACCCATCTTGGAGGATGCTCCCCACGCCAGAGGGGAGGTCGGCTGGAGGCCCATGTCAGTCTGTGGCCTGCAGTGTTGGTCTGCAACCACGGAACCTTCCAGCCCCTTTCCAAACGTGTGCCCACATGGGCCTGGACACAGAGTGAAGCCATTGGGTCACAACTCCTCATGGGTCCACGCTTACGGCTATGGATCAGGCTGCCGTGATGTAAGGAGACGGGATGAAACCCAGTGGGGCCCGAGGGCCGGACCTCTGCAGGATTAGCATTGCTTTTGATCAGAGCCCGTGATGTCACACAGTCCTGTTTGGGTAAAGATGCCAGGCAGCACTTGTGTACCTGGCCCTGGGTGCTGGACCCATGTTGTGTGTTGGCTGCCTGTGGCCACCATCTAAAAGATGAGCAGATGCTAACACCTCCCCTTGTGCCAGGCATGTGAGGCAGCTTGTGTAGTATATTCAGCTCAGCGCCTGGCATACTGCAAGGATTTAGCGAATGTTAATGTTATTGTTCCTTCTTGGCATGTTTTATGTTTGGAAGTGTGTGTGTGAGAGAGAGGGGTCCAAACTGTAGGCGTGGGCCTCTGAGGACAGCCTGGATGGTTTCACAGAGCATGGGGGCCTCTCCAGGGCTGTGTCCTGTGAGAAGAGCCTTGGAGCAAGGTGCACCCCACTCCATGCCCAGAGATGTGGAATAGGTTAGCAAACACTGGTGTTTGATTCTCTGTGCTTTGTTCTAGACGTTGTCAGCCCCATTCCTGTATGACCTTCTGTGGGTTTAAGTTTTAAACAAGGGGGTCTTGGTAAGAGAACTGGTTCCTAAGTAAGGATCTATACCCATTAAGAATGCTTTGGGCTTCAGGAAATGAAACGCCTGACTAACCATGGCCTCAAGTGATGAGTGCTTGCTTCCACAAGCGGCACAGGGAGGTGTGTGGGTCCAGGGCTGACTCAGCATGTCAGTGACGTCATCAGGGCTCGGCTCACTCTGCCTCTCAGCTATAATATGCTAATAGCCTTTTCTCTTCAGCCTTGTCTCCTCATGGTTCAGGATAGCTGCTACAGTGCCGGTTATCACACCCTTATACAGTTGTGTATACAAAGTTGGCAGGGCACTGACCTTCCCCAGAGGGCCCTCCTCCTGCTAAAAACAGGCTTCCCTTCACCCATCATTGGCCAGAACTGGGCCACAAGCCCAACTGTAAACCAAATCACCAGCAAAAACAGGACAGGATAACTGGGTTTGGCTTAGCTCAATCATGGGATGTTGCCTCAGCCTGGTGAGGGGCTGTCTTCCTTTAAGGTGATAGCCCCCCAGTCTCCCAACAAACTGTGGGCTATCAAAACTGAGGAAGAAAGGGCAAATAGCTGTGTCATCTCCTTATTGGAATTCAGAGCATCTCCACCCCCGAGCTCACATGGAAAACTGCCAGCAAAAGAGGCTGAGGTTTTTGAGGAGTGGATCCACGTTTTTTATTCGAGTATCTGCCCTTTCTTTTTTGGTCCAAATATCCAGGGAATAAAAATGGCCTTTTCTGCATGAATATATGCTATTGTGCAAAGAAGGAAGGGCTGCCATACCACTGTCCACATGCAAGGTCAGAGCAGGGTCTCTGCTTTCTGGGGATTCATGGGCATGGGTACTGTGTTTATACCCAACCTCGTGCCACCACGAAGGGGTGAGTGAGGGGCCACTCCTCCAAAGAGTGTGGGAGGAGACCCTTGCCCAGGCTGTCCATACTCACAGGAATGGTGACATTGAATCTATCTTTTATACATAGGGACCCTTCCTCCCTCTAATGGCCTCAGCAACTTCCAGGCTGTGGACACCATGCTTTAGTCCAACAGACACCTCTAACTAATTGGTGTCACCTCTAACTGGTGCCTTGACTAACACTTAATGAAAATTTGCACCACTGGCCCATTTACTCCCTTAGCATAAACTCCTAGAGGTAGAATGATTGGATCTTTTAGATGATAATGGCCAGCTGCCCATCGCCCTCCAGACAGGCTCTTCCAGCCTGTGTCTCACCCACTCTCCTGGTTAGCACCTCCCTCTTCCCCTGACCTGGATCAGGGGTACAAAGCGGGTGCCTCACCTGCCCTCTGCCCCTCACCCTCAGGCTGCATTTGTTTAGAAGGGGTGTTGGAACTCCACTGTCTTAATTTTCCAACTGCTTTTAACTGCAGTAGTTTGAAATGATGGGTCATCCTGAACTCAGGGTGAGGGGGCAAAAGGAGACCCTCGGTGTGTATGAGAAACACCCACTCCACAGGTTCCCCCTCCCCCAACTCTGCACAGCCCCTCTCCCACCCAACTGCTCTCCACCCTTCCCTGTGCAGGCGGAACAGATCCTGGCGGAGTTCCAGCTGCAGGAGGAGGACTTGAAGAAGGTGATGAGGCGAATGCAGAAGGAGATGGACCGAGGCCTGAGGCTGGAGACCCACAAGGAGGCCAGTGTGAAGATGCTGCCCACCTACGTGCGCTCCACCCCAGAGGGCTCAGGTACCGCGGTCCAGGACAGGGCTGGGATGGAACCCACATGGGAGCCAGCAGGTCCTCAACCAGAGGCAGCTGTCCCCTGGCTCCAGCAAGGAGAAGTGCCCTAGGCCCTTCTTAACAGCCCTGACTGCCCTAGCAGCCCCAGCGTGCTGGGCCCCAGACACTGGCCTGTTCTTACTCTTGGCTCCATTGGCTCAGCCCTGGGGCCTTCAGGCTCATTCTGACCTCAGAGAAACTGGTTTTTTTCATTTCACAAGGAGAAAAATGGTTTCCTATAGTCATTTGGGGGACTCTCAGCCCAATCCTGAGTCTGGACCATATTCCTAGATCTTCAGGTGGGCTCTGGGCTTGGGGGGAGTTCAGTCCAAGGCAAGGGATTCCTGCTGACTTACCCAGTTCACCTTTGACCCTTTCCACAGTTTACTCTGGGGTCCAGTACCAGGGGCCCCTCTGGTGCCCCCACCATGCCTTTACCTCCTCTTCTCCAGTCTCGGGGGTCCTGCCAGGCAGTGCCCATGAGACTGATGTACTTCTGTCTGTGGCTGCAGAAGTTGGGGACTTCCTCTCCCTGGACCTGGGTGGCACCAACTTCCGGGTGATGCTGGTGAAGGTGGGAGAAGGCGAGGCGGGACAGTGGAGTGTGAAGACCACGCACCAGATGTACTCCATCCCTGAGGATGCCATGACCGGTACTGCTGAGATGGTGAGCACCTGGGCTAGGGAACAAGGTGGGGTGGGAGGAAGTGCAGGGACCAGAGTCAGGACCATCCAGGATCTTGGAGCTTGGCTAGTCCTGGTGTTAGGGCCTACCTGTTCATCAATGGCAGGTGGCTGTGGACCCAACCTCAGGGGGCCCTGCTGCAGGAAAGGGAAGCAGCTGAGAGGCCCAGGCGGATGGCCATGGGACATGGCCCTAGCAAGTCACACCACTGCCCAATTTCCCGGAAGGGTCAGTAACATGGTAGGGCAGTTAAGAGAACACGCTGGTCCAACAGGCTCACAGTCCATGAATGCACTCTACTTACTTCCCACATGTTGTTCCCTCACCCTCCACCAGCACAGATGCCAGGGGGCATGACTGCAATGATAATATCTGCCCATGGTGAGGACTCAAGAAGGACCACAGAAGTAGAATGAACCCTAGGGGAGGTGGATGGAGCCAGAGCCAATTTCCTTGAGGCACAGGGTTTTAAGAGCCAATTTCCTTGGAATGCTGCAGGACTGGGCATGCATCCAGGAAGCAGGATAGTGTTGTTGCCTCCCTGGGTCTGGAACCCACTGGGGAGCTTAGTTGATCAGCAGGCACTCAGTAACACCCAGCTCTGTGGACAGGCCTATGTGAGTGGGATGGTGGCCAGTCCTCGCAGGTCCAGGAGTTGGGTGGCCAGGACACTTGGAGGCAGCAAAGAACACTTTGGGTGTTGAAGCTAGAAACCATAGTTATAGCCAGCAATACACCTCTGTCCAAAGTCTGAGGCTGGATACTGCTGGGTCCAGCTGGGAGGGCCAGACTGGCAGAGCACAGCTGCGCTGGGGACCAACCCCATTGTCCTGGCATTGCCTGTCCTGAGGACTGCTATCAGTGGGACTCTGGCATGGGGGTCGTGCACAGGGCTTGCTTGAGTCCCGACAAGCAGTGGTGATAAGAAGCAGGGGACTGAGGGCAGGTCCAGAGGCCATGCTTTCCAGGGGCCTGTGGTTCAGCAAGGGCTGAGAAGCACCCTGGCACAAGGCTCGCCTTCTGCAGCTGATGGCCACCTTGGTGTTGTCTTCCAGCTCTTTGACTACATCTCTGAGTGCATCTCTGACTTCCTGGATAAGCATCAGATGAAGCATAAGAAGCTCCCCTTGGGCTTCACCTTCTCCTTTCCCGTGAGGCATGAAGACATTGACAAGGTGGGGTTAGGTGTGGGGTGGGCAGGGCAGGAGGTGGATGGATGGGTGGACAGGCACCCCAGAGAAAAGGACCCATGAACTCTGCCCTGGGCTGCTTTCAAATGCAGCACCCCACATTGGGAAAGAGCCTTGAACTCAAACAAGCTCCATCACTTACCTCCTGTGAGACTCTGGGAAATAATCATCATATTAGCTGATTCTTACTATTTGCCTCAAGCCTCCTTGCAACCCTATGAGGTATGCATAACACCCCCATTACAGAGTAGGAAACTGAGGCATAGCAACTTGCCCACAGTGGGTAGTGGCAGCGCTGGGGTTCAAACTCAGGCAGCCAGGCTCCAACACACCAGCGTGTCATCACTATGCTGTACCTTCTGTTGGGGAGGCAGCAATGTCCCAGGGCTGCAGCTTTACCCTGCCTACTGGCAGGTAAGTTAGCCTGTCAGTTACACATGCCTCCACAAACACACACACACATATGTAAATTATACACACACACAGACACATGTAAGTTATGTGTATATATGTGCATAAATTATGCATGTGAATCACATGTGTGCACATAAATTATACATGCATGCACTGCATATGTTTAAATTACACACGTGCATGCACTCATGCTGAATATACATATATAAACATATAAGTTGTACATGCATATTTTTATACATAAATATATTATACATACATATATACACACAGAGGTCAGTTATATGTTTGTATATATCTACATATGTCAATTATACATTCATATATACATGTAAATTATACACATCAAGTACATATACGTATACACATGTAAATTACACCTGCATATTTACACATGTCAATCATACCTACACGCGTATGTGCATGTGATCATATATACACACACACATTCACAGATAAATGATACATACTCATCTATACACATTAATTATACAAATGTATATACATGTGTGTATGAATTATACATACATACATACACACAATTATACATAACACACGAGACCTCTGGGTCAGAGAGAAAGCCAAAGTCAGTACTCCTGGCAGAAGCAGCTGTGGGAGCAACATCTTATGTTGGTTTTCCAATCCCTAGTCCCCACTGGACATTGGGGGCTGGATGGGACCTTCACACACAAGAGCTGCACACAGGAGAGGAGCCCTGAACTTACATTGGCTGTTCCCCTCTGGACCTCCTCCTCACTCAGGGATGATGACTCTAGGCTTAACTATACAGGCATCCTTAAATTGGCTGGAACCTAGCTCTGCAGAAATTTGAGATATAGATAGAGAATTGTCTCCAACACTTTTCAAAGTTATATGGCTGCTTTGAGCCTCAGTTTCCTCAGCTTTAAAGTGGGTGCACATTGTACTTCCCTGGTGATCCAGTGGTTAAGATCCCATTCTTCCAATGCAGGAGGCATAGGTTTGATCCCCGATCGGGGAACTAAGAACTCACATGCTGAGCTGTGTGGCCAAAAATTTAAAATAACTAAATAAAGTGGGTGCACATCCCTGTAGTCCGAGTTAGCTCCCATACCTTCACACCTACCCCCAGCATCCAGCAGTCACTGAGACCCTCCTCTCCCCTCAGGGCATCCTTCTCAACTGGACCAAGGGCTTCAAGGCCTCGGGAGCAGAAGGCAACAACATTGTGGGGCTCCTGCGAGATGCCATCAAACGGAGAGGTGTAAGTGACACCTGCACCTGCCCCTGTGACTGCTCTGGACCCTCCTCCCCCCGCCTTTGGCCAGGATGCTAGCGAGGGCCTGCTGGGTGTCCCCTCAGGAAGGGGTCTCTGCCTCCTGTACCTGGCTGGAACGGCTTGGAGCCCACTAAGCTGAGACCCCCACCCCCAACCAGCCCCATCACCACTGTCTCTCCACCTCTTGGCAGGACTTTGAGATGGATGTGGTGGCAATGGTGAATGACACTGTGGCCACGATGATCTCCTGCTACTATGAAGACCGCCGGTGTGAGGTTGGCATGATTGTGGGTAAGGATGCACGCCCTGCCTGACTCAGGGGCCCTAGCCACCCAAAGACAGAGCTGAGGCTTCTCATCTACAGCAGGCTACACAGAGCTTCTGCGCCAGTCACGGCCACTCAAGGTGCTGGAGCCCAGAGTGGTCTTGTGAGCAGCATGGGTGTCCCGAACGCACGTGCTATTTATTGGTAGGAAGCATTTCAGCACTCACAAGTCACTGCCTCAGATGGCACACCAGCTGCATGCATGTCCACCTGGCCCATCAGGATTTAATTAAATCACCTCATGTGGTAAATTGACCAACCTGGACAGATTTGTCCAAGTGGAAGAGGATAAATCTGAGTGGCGTCATCCCTTCCTGGACAGTCTTACTGCACCCCAGGGCAGCCAGCCACCCTGCCGGAAATGAAGGCAGGTACCAGGAAAGGGGACAATGTGGGCCCCAGTGGGCCTTTCCCACCAACCGTGGGCCTTTCCCAGAAGTTCCCAAGGCCTTTACAATGTTTACTGCAATGCTTGAACACACAGGCGTGTGGGTATTTCCCTGGACTCTCTGGGCCCTGGTTACCCAGAAAGGCAGTGTTAAGTTTGTTTGCTACCACGGCCCCTGCAGAGTCAGCCCTGAGAGGTTCTGTATTCATGTTCTTATCATCTCTGCAACTGTATGAACATGTCCTAAGGGGCAGCCTGGTCAACTCTGCCCCTCCTCTAGCTTCTCACTTTTCTTCCTTCCACCCTCACCTTCCAGCTGAAAGTTAAGTCCACTCCTAAACAGAAGCCCCAGGGGCCCTGGCTCCTGAGGGGAGAGAGAACTGCCTGGGTCAGTTCCCCAGCACACCTCCACCTGGGCTCTGTGGCCGATGGCCTCAGGCTCGCCTCTGGAGCAGAGATGGTAGAGTGGCTAGTGATCACATTCGCCCTGCAAGTCTTGGTGTCTCTGCTCTGCAGTTAAACACATGTTTATGATAATTACCAAGACCTAAAAATTGGGAGGAATCACGTCAAAGTCTGGATTTCTGTATTTTTTTCCCCACAAAATCTTGGAAGGCCCAGCATCACTGGGCCTGGATCCTAGGCAGCTCCACTGCTGGTATGAGGTTGGCATGACTGAGTGGCTGTCCCTCACAGCTTGAGGGGTGTGCAGTCACATTCAGATTGATGCTCTGCTGTCACTATTTTGAAACTCAATTTATGAACAAAGGACTCCATGTTTTCACTTTGCATGGGACCCTGCAGATTATGAATTCCATGGCCAGGCCCACCTGCAGTGACCTGCGTGCTGCTCCCAAGGGCCCACACGCTGCCTCAGTCACCACTGGGTGTGTGCGTGCATGCTCATCCGCTTAGTCGTGTCCAACTCTTTGCGACCCTATGGACCGTAGCCTGAAAGGCGCCTCTGTCCATGGAATTCTCCAGGCAAAAATATTGGAGTGGGTTGCCATTTCCTCTTCCAAGGAATCCTCCCAACCCAGGAACTGGACCCATACTTCCTGCATCTCCTGCATTTGTAGATGAATTCTTTACCACTGAGCCACCTGGGAAGCCCGACTTCTGGGTGGCCCCCCTCAAAAAAGAAGAGGCTGAGACAGAGAAGTTCAAATAAATGTTTAGAAAGTGCCAGAAAACAAGAGGGATGCACAGACAAGACAAAAATCATAACATTGCACACCCATCTGTAATTGGCAAAGCACTTTAACATATATTCTTTCCATCACTTCTCTCAACTCCAGATAACAGGGGGAGTAGGTGTTACCAACCCCTTTTGGGGAAGAAGAACCATCCAGGGAGGTGGGCTTATCTACCTGAGGTCACACAGCAAACCCAGACCTTCCAGCTCCTGGGAGAGCTGGTTTTCCTTTGCTGCAGGGGGATGGAGGGAGTGGTGAGGGTGGAGGGCTCAAAGAAGCTGGGAAGACAGGGCCACATAGGACTTCCTGCAGGGGCGATGCACCCAGGACAGCTGGCATCCCAGGTGGGATCCGACGATGCCACTTCCCATAGGCACGGGCTGCAACGCTTGCTACATGGAGGAGATGCAGAACGTGGAGCTGGTGGAAGGGGACGAGGGCCGCATGTGTGTCAACACCGAGTGGGGTGCCTTCGGGGACTCAGGCGAGCTGGACGAGTTCCTGCTGGAGTACGACCGCGTGGTGGATGAGAACTCCCTGAACCCCGGCCAGCAGCTGTAAGGACCGCCCCTCCCCCGATCATGCGGCAGATGGGGCCGGCCCGCAGATAATGGGCTTGTTTTTAAACAGTTCTGGGGAAAAGCAAACTGACAATCTCTTCATAAGCTGGCTCGTTTCTTCTTTCAGCTCAGACGCGTGTGCCCCTCTGTGAACTGGAAATAGTGAGAGATGCCAAGATTAATCTTTAAAAACAGGGCCTATGGACAGATAAGCAGGGACCTCCCCCCGTTCCAGCAGGGGACCGCTGGGATAGGAAGACTGAGAAGCCCCCAGCAACGCTGACTGGGCTTAATCAAGAGATCCCCAAAGTACGGCTCTGAACAAGTTACCAGAATGAATTGGAGTAATCTGGAGGATGTTGCAGGTTCACAGAGCTTGTCAGGGCTTTCCTTTATCAACTGCCTACTCTGCACCAGGCACCTGAGCTTCTTCTCTGGCTCTCCTAAACCTCGGGGAGGTCGGTAGTATTCAATGAAAGAGGAAAACACTGGAGGCCTACAGACTCCAGGGCTGATGTGCCAACTCGGTGGAGTCTAGGCACACAGGGACCCTAGGAGCCCTAGCAAGTGGGCAGAGGCCTGCTCCAGGCTGGCCACTAGCCCCTCTGAGCCTGAGCTTCCCCAACTGTCTCTGGGTGATGAGAAGAGCTCCTATCACATACATACGGGGAGATCGAAGTGGGCTCAGCTCAGGGTCCTTCGGGAGGATGGTCTTAGAGGGACTGAACTGTGGCCCCACCATGGAGCGTTCTCCCAAGGCCCCCAAAGCCCAGGTGGATTAATGCCGAAATGGGCTTGAACCCAGTGTCACAGCTTCCCACATGGCCTCCTCTTGGCTGTGACGGGGCCGTGGCTGATCTCCGTCTGCTCATGGGGACCTCCCTGCGGGGAATGACTTGGCTGTCCTCCTCTGCCCAGGTACGAGAAACTCATCGGTGGCAAGTACATGGGCGAGCTTGTGCGGCTTGTGCTGCTGAAGCTTGTGGACGAGAATCTGCTCTTCCACGGAGAGGCCTCGGAGCAGCTGCGCACGCGCGGCGCCTTCGAGACACGCTTCGTGTCTCAGGTGGAGAGGTACACCGGGCGCTCAGGGGATAGGGGTAGGGTACGTAGGGGTGGCGGTGTGCACGCAGAGGTTCCAGGACACAGACGCGGAAGTCGAGGGGGCGGGGCTCCAAGTGTGGGCCGGGCCTGGGCGGAGCTCAGGGGGCAGAGGGCGGGGCCGGGACCCTAATCTGGGTCCCAGGGTAGCGGTGAGGTCCTGGGACGTGTGTCAGGAGCCGGGCTCAGAGGGCAAGGCGCAGGGCGTAGGGGCTCAGGACCGGCTAAGGTCCAGGTATGGGGCACCGGGGGCGGGTGTGGCTTCCGGCTCCCAAAGGAATTCCCCTCAGGACAATCGACGGAGACCACACCTCCCCTCTGCGGCTCCCTGACCCGCCGTGGACCTAGTCTCATTTCATCCACTCAACAGTCCAGAGGCGCGGCAGTCGTCCACTTTAGGGCGGAGACCCGGGCTTAGAGAGACGAGTAATGACCAAATTACTGCTGGTCCCTGGCGGAGTCAGACCCGCTCCCCTCGGGACTCGTAGACCCAAGCTCTCTGCCTGGGAGAAGTGGGCAGGGGAAGGGGCAGAGGCCCCCGCGGTGAAGATCCAGCTGGTCCCAGACCAAGAGACCCTCCAGCAATGTCCTCTCATCCCCTGCCCGCAGCGATTCCGGTGACCGCAAACAGATCTACAATATCCTGAGCACGCTAGGGCTGCGACCCTCGGCCACTGACTGTGACATCGTGCGCCGAGCCTGCGAGAGCGTGTCCACGCGCGCCGCACACATGTGCGCCGCGGGACTGGCGGGCGTCATCAACCGGATGCGCGAGAGCCGCAGCGAGGACGTGATGCGCATCACCGTGGGCGTGGACGGCTCCGTGTACAAGCTGCACCCCAGGTGAGCCCGCGCGGCCTTCTGCCGGTCCAACCCTGGTCCAGCCTGCCCCTTGTGAGTTTGCATCCTTAGGGCAGAACCCGGGCGTTGGTCTCCATCTATGATACTCAGGCGGAGAGGGAAGCTGTCCGAGGTCCCGAGAATTCTTAAACTCTCCGTACTCCCTTGGCCCCCAGACACAGGAGGAGGGTTCCCTTGTTGTACCCCCTGCCGTGCATTCAGCGCGGTACCGGCAGCCAAGCTTCCCCTCTACGCAGCTTCAAGGAACGGTTCCACGCCATCGTGCGCAGGCTGACGCCCAGCTGTGAAATCACCTTCATTGAGTCGGAGGAGGGCAGCGGCCGGGGCGCGGCCTTGATCTCCGCGGTGGCCTGTAAGAAGGCCTGCATGCTGGGCCAGTAAGAAGAAAGGCTGCAAGGCAGGAAGGAAGCTGTGGCCGTCTACTGGACCTGGGCTCCAGGGGACACTCTCTTTACAAGTCCCCCCAACCTGGCCCAATCGAGAGGCTTCTCCTTGTGAGGACCTTGGATGCCTCCCATCCCAGCTGTCACCTCCAGAAGATGGGGGAAAGCCTCTGGAGAGGTTGGGGAGGGCCCAGGCAGGCCTCTTCTCTCAGGGTCAGTTGGTGAGATAGCCCTAGGGCCCTGACTGGGTTGGGAGCAGAAATGAACAGGAATGGAGAACCCTCAAAGTACCTCGCCTTTCTTGCTGGAATCAAGGACCCAGAAGGGAGTTATTCACTCAGGATTTTGTTGCATTTCTGCACTGCTTGTCTCTTGGAGCTTTCAGCCTGGCTCAACCCTGGCTCTGAGAAGGGGGTGCCCTCTGGACCCTACTATGGCCTGGCTTCCCCATGAGCTCAGTCTGCATGGGGAGGCAGCCCTCATCACCTGGCCAGACCTAGACCTGGATTCCACAGGGGCCCCGGGGAGCTGCTGATCACTCAGGCCCGGGAAATGGAAGGGACAAGCTCCACAGTAGAGGCTGTGGGTACCCCGAGGCTTGGAGATGGCAGCCTTTTCCCTCCCATCCTGCCATCCCTGAGTGGTCTGTGGTTCTGGGATGGATCCTCACAGGAGATACGGGAGACAGAGTCCCCAAAGCCTCTGCCCAGAGGGGCCCAGGAAAAGGAGGAGTCCCCCCACCCACAGACAGGCCTGGGAACATCTCTGGGATCAAGTCCCCAGCTCCCATGGCCCTGAGCACTCAGAAAGCCCATCAGCACACAGCACACACCCCAAGGGACAAGCTAGGCCTCTTTCTTCTCAGCAGACTTCCATGTACCACACCAGCATATCCATGCCCAACCTGGAACTGTGTGGGTTTGTTTTTTTTTTTTTTAATTAAAAGTTTTAAAAGTTTAGAACATGACCTTGTCCACTGTTCTTTGAGCTCTGTGTATGAGACTGTGGGACAGCACACATACAGATGTGATCCTGTGCACACAGACACTCTGCAGGCCAAGGGGTGTCTTGAAATTTGCCATCCTCTCTGGTGAGCCATGCTGGGAACGATGAAGAATAACACACAAGGCTGAAGGAATGGCATGGGGTGGTGGCAGGGGTGTGGTCAGGGGTCCTGGACTTGATCAGGCCTCTGCCCACCGGCCTGTGGGATTCAGGGTGTGGTTCCACAGGTCTGTATTCACTCAGCAGCTCTGAGGTCTCTGAGAGTTTCCAGGTGCTATCCTGGAGGGAGTGGGGCTACTCTAAGAAGGCGGGACAGGGCTGATCTCTGGGGACTGGTCCTGCTGCAGATCAGTCTCAGCAGGGAGTCCCTGGAGCCACTTAGGTTGTGACAGTGATGAAAGGTGTCGGAGACAGAATTACAAGAAGTTACATGGGGACTTGGTCCAGTGGCTAAGACCCTGCACTCCCAATGAAGGGGGCCCGGGTTCCATCCCTGGTCTGGGAACTAGATCCTACATGCCACAACTAAGAGTTTTCATGCTGCAACTAAAGATCCTGTGGGCTGCAGTTAAGACCCAGTGCAGCCAAATAAATATTTTTTTTTTAAAGAAGTCACATGATTTCTGTGATCCTTTCAAGTTTGCTCCTGAAAGAAATGCCTGTTTCACATCAGCCAAGCCTCAGGGCTAAGACCTTCTTACACACAAACCCAGTTACATATGAACATGTATTTGTAAGATTTAAACATACACTCACTTTTTTTTCAGGTTTTTGGATATTTTTATCTTTTTTAATTTAATTTTTATTTTATGTTGGAGTAGTTGGACATGACTAAAGAGACTTAGCACATCGTTGATTTACAATGTTGTGTTAGTTTTAGGTATACAGAAAAGTGGTTCAGTTATACATATACATATATCCATTCTTTTTCAGATTATTTTCCCCTCTCAGTTATTACAGAATCCTGAGTAGAGTTCCCTTTGCTATACAGTAGGTCTTTATTGATTATCTTATACATAGTAGGGCTTCCCCTGTGGCTCAGTGGTTAAAACAATTCACCTGCAATGCAGGAGACATGGGTTCAATCCCTGGGACAGGAAGATCGACTGGAGGAAGGCGTGGCAACCCACTGCAGTCTTCTTGCCTGGAGAATCCCATGGACAGAGGGACCTGGTGGGATACAGTCCATAGCATCACAGTCGGACACAACTGAAGTGACTGAGCACACATGCGTAGTGTGTATTACACTCACTTTTCAATGAGAGAAACCAGCAAATCTGGAATGACTATGTTGTTTCATTCAGTACTTAACCCAAAGTTGTGATTTTGAGTTTTCATGTCCTCCTTGAGATGCTGTCCCATTTTATGGTATGCCGCATGTGGAATTCCTTCTGATCTTTTTCGTTCTCTCAAGTCTAAATTATGCGTTGGAAGTCTGTGCGAGCCTTTGATGATGTCATTATCAGTACTAATGTACTCATGTCCCAGCATTCACCTACGGTATTGGATCTCATGTTACCATAAATTATTTTCTGGGTGTCCTTTATGTTGTGATTCAGGGCCCTGTATTGATTGTTTAAAATTCTCTATGGAGGTAGGTTATAGGTATAGCCTATGAATTTCATTTCAGCAGAGTAAAAGCGGTGTTACAAGATACTTGTTACACAAAAGGGACCTTGGGTCTGATGGACGAGAACTCTGCTCTCCTGGCTGGCCCTCCTGCATCCTCACCTCAATGAGCAGAGGGACAGCCATGGGCCCTCTCCTGTTCTGGGTTCAGGGGAGCCGCCAACCACCCACTCTTCCTGCTCTGGCAGGTCTCCAGCCCCCAGCCCCTCTTTGCCCTGGGCCCATAGGCAGCTGAGAGGCTGCTGCTCTGGCACAGTGGAGGGCGCCCAGGCCCCTCACTCTGTAGTGGAGCGCCACAAGAAGGGCTTGGGACCCACTTCCATGGGGGTCACAGGGGATGCTCGGGGTCCAGGCAGTGCTCCGTGCTCCAACAGCATCACATGCAAGTTCTGGTTGGGGTAGCCATCAGCTCAGGGCTGCCTTTTGCCTCCTGGTCAGAGGGTCAAGAGGCCAGGGCCAAATGTCCTCACCTCAGGGAATCCCTGGGGGGGGGGTCGTCTCAGGCCAGAGACCATCCTCAGAGCCTCTGACTGCCTTCCCAAGCCCAATGGAGGCCTCAGGCTAGCCACACCCCAGCTGTCCCTGTGGCCTGGGCTGGAACTGCAGGAAGGACAGTCTGGTGAGGGTAACAGGGGCCCCTCATTCAGCCCTGGAGTGGCAAGAGCTGCAAGCCTGCTCTGCTCTCAGGAGGCAGTGCACTTCGCAGTGCCAAGACGGGCAGACACTGCATGTCACACGTCTGTCGGGGGCCTGAAGGTCGCTGGGAACGTGGCTGGAATCTGCTCAGGGGCCCTGTCTTCCCCCAGCCCAAGCAGAGGCTGCCAAGTTTGGGCCTATCCTCTCCTCCTGTCCTTATTTGGCGTTCCAGGTGATAAGGCTGAGGCATAAAGGGGGCTGTGGGCCCCTCGAGGCAACCAGGCCGCTGCAGAGAGAGAGGATGGTGAGTGGCAGTTGGGGGACTCCAGGCTGGCAGCCTCCAAGGTGCTGTCCTCTGGGCTGGGGGCGTGGGGCCGGTACTTCTGTGCCTGTGCTGGGCCCAGAGAGGTGGTCTCCAGGGAGAGAAGCAGGACCCTGGGCCCTGGCTCTCCCGGGAATGTTCTGGGGTTGTCCATGGCAGGGAGTCTTTGGGGAGCTGGGGAGAGGACCCATCTCCACCCGTGGTGTTGCAGGCCAGCAGGAAGGCAGGGACCCGGGGCAAGGCCGCGGCCACCAAGCAGGCCCAGCGAGGCTCTTCCAACGTCTTTTCCATGTTCGAGCAAGCCCAGATCCAGGAGTTCAAGGAAGTGAGTGCCTCGCTCCCACTAGCCTGGGCCCCATCTGGGGACCGTGCCCCCCAAACATCCCTTCTTCCCTGTAGATCAGGGGTCTTGGCCCCTGTCCTTGCTCCTCCCACCACTCAGGACCCCCTCACCTCCTGCCTTGCCTGGGGTGCGGGCTTCTCCCACTGGAGACTGTGGCCCCTCCACCTCACAGGCCTTTAGCTGCATCGACCAGAACCGTGATGGCATCATCTGCAAGTCGGACCTTAGAGAGACCTACTCCCAGCTCGGTGAGGGCACCCGTCTCCTGCCTGGCCCAGCCCCTCTCACACCAGGGACCCCGCTCAGAGCTGCTGCCTGGCCCCGCCTGTATTCCTGTCCTGGCTCACACCACCCACCCCCCCCCACCCCCAGAACACATTCCTTCCACTTCACTTCCCCCACCCAGTGAGCATTCTCTACCCTCGGTGGCTAGGATGGGGGAGGGGCAGCCCAGCCCTACTCAGGGACACTCAAGGGCCCTGTGTCCATCTAACACCCCCACAGGGAAGGTGAATGTTCCAGAAGAGGAGCTGGATGCCATGCTGCAGGAAGGGAAGGGGCCCATCAACTTCACTGTCTTCCTCACACTGTTTGGGGAGAAGCTCAATGGTGAGCCAGGGGCAGATCTGGAGTCCCTGGCTGGGCAGCAAGTGTGCACTCCACCTGGACCCTGCCTGGACCTGGGCTGAATCCCACCCGGAGCCTGTCCAGACCCCATCTGGCCCTTGCCCACCCAGAGGATGTGGGGCCCACCTCTGCATTCCATGAGCACCGATCACACCAAGCCTCAGGGCTGGGAAATATGCCTTTGCTTTCGCTCCCAAATTCCCAATCCCAACCTCCTGGCCAAGCCCGGCATTTCAGAAAGACAGCCGATCCCAGCGTCTCTGAGCCCAAAGGAGCACTTTGTATCGGGCACCCTCCCCGCTCTCTGCTATCTGAAAGATTCCCTCCCACACCCTGGGTTCCTCCTCGGTGGGGCTGGGAAACTGGCAATGTGGGTGCTCACCTGGCTCCCTTGGCCTCCCAGGGACAGACCCTGAAGAAGCCATCCTGAGCGCCTTTCGCCTCTTTGACCCCAGTGGCAAAGGCGTGGTGAACAAGGATGAGTAAGTGGGACAATGGAGTGAGTGGCTGGGGGCACTGTGCCGGGAGCAGGGAGGGATGTGGGTCCCCTTGTGAGGGTGGCCACCTGTCCTTTGGGGTCCCCTCTGCTTTTGAGGGGAGCTGACCATCTGGGCTGTGAGAGCCTCCATCCCCTCCCTGTGCACCCAGCCCCACCAGCCCCTCCCTACTGCTCCCCACTTATTCCCTCAGGTTCAAGCAGCTTCTCCTGACCCAGGCAGACAAGTTCTCTCCAGCTGAGGTGAGGATTCCGGGCTCCTTCAATCATCCCTCCTGGGCCGCTTCACAGGGCTCCACCCCACAGGGTCCAGGGGGTGGGGGCCTCAGTGACCCACTGCCCTCATGGGCTTAGAGCCCAGCTTACTGGAGGAGGTACTGCGTCTGTTGGAATCTGGAGGGTGAAGGACGTGGAGTCAGAGGAGGTGTGCGAGCTCTGTGTGCAGAGGTCCAGAGGTGAGAGCGCAGTGAACCTTAGCATCCAAACAAAACAGCATCTTAGCAACACAGGAGGGGGGCGGCTCTGTGGGCAGGGGGGCCCTGTGACCCACTGCACCCCTCACTCCTGCCCCAATGCCACCTGAAAAGCTGAGGGGCAGTGCATGGCCCCAGGGGCAGGGCGAAGGTCATAGGCCTCCTCAGATCACTCTGACCAGCGCCTCCGCAGGTGGAGCAAATGTTCGCCCTGACACCCATGGACCTGGCGGGGAACATCGACTATAAGTCCCTGTGTTACATCATCACCCACGGGGACGAGAAGGAGGAGTGAGCCCGAGGTGCCAGTAGCTGGGACTTAGGGCCAGGCCTGTGGGGACACCTCAATAAATGCTATTTCCGAATTAGATCTCAGTGGTGGCCTGTCTGTGGCAGATAGGGTGGGAGCGCCGAGGTGAGCTGAAGGGCCCATGCAGAGATTGCTGTGACGACCAGCCTGGCCCGTGCCAGCCCCCTGCATGTACCCCACACTGCCCTGTGACCTATGAACCCTGATGTGCCCAGGTTACAGATGAGGACACTGAGGCCTGTGAGGGTGGGCATGGCACCCAAGGCCACTCCTCTAGGGGGGCCTTTATGCCCATCTCCACCAGTCCCAGAATGAGCCACACGAGGTTTCTCTGCTCAGCAAACATCTGCCAATGGCCCAAGGATTCTGCCCTCTTGGGAACCCCCTCCCCCTCACAGCCCCAATCTTTGTACCCAGGCTCAGGCGGGCCTCTCTGCACAGGCATGTGGTGGGCTGGGCCCTGTGTGAAAGGCACCGAGGGACCCATGTGAAAACACAAGTGAGGCGCCCTGACACCAGCGGAGGGGCTGGAGCACACACAGGTGCTAAGGGAAGTACTCTGAAACTGGCCTCATGCCTCTGGATGAAAAGATGAGGCTGCTGGAGAGAGGAGAGGGTTTCTCTGGAGGGAATTGTGCGTGTTCGCCCCCCACCTCACCTGAAGAAACCAGGAGCTGGGGGCACCCAGCCTTATCATAGGAATAGGAGGGGCAGCAGGGCAACCCCCGGAGTGTCAGCAGCAGAGAGGGGGAGAGGAGAGGGCAGGAGGGTGCAGAGGGGAGGGCAAGAACACAGGAAATCCTTCTTTGCCTGACTCCTTCCCACCTCCAAGCCCCATGCAGTACCCCACCCCCACTACAGGTTGGGGAGGTGGGAGGAGGTGAGGGAGAAGGAGGAGCTGACCACAGTCCATCCAGAAGGCAAATAAGAGGAAAAGCAACTCACCCGAGAGGTGTTCAATTTTGATGTTTACCTGGGACTTGGCAAGTTTAATTCCTACATTGAGACTTCAGATATAAAGTTATCAATGGTGCTTTCTGTTGCTTATTTGTGATCACAGAAGTCATGGCACTGCTTGAATCTTCATCAGGGAGCAAGCAAACTGTCCCTCCCAGCATGCTTGCTGTGAAGATGGGTGAATAAGATCAAGCAGGTGTTATGATTCTAGCTCATGAGTTCTGCTTTTTCATCAAACTGATTTCAAGAAGTGGGGGATGGGGACTTCCCTGGTAATCCAGTGGCTAAGACTCAGTGCTCCCAATGCATGGGGCCTGGGTTTGATCCCTCGTCAGGGAACTAGAGCCCAGATATCCCAACTAAAGATACAGCATGCTGCAACGAAGGCCTGGTGCAACCAAATAAATAAAAATAAATATTAAAAAAATTAGTAAGGGATGATTTAATAATTCAAGCCTCTACAAGGAAAAGTTGTGAGAGACTCTGAAACAGACCAAAAAAATCATAGATGTGTGAACAAAGAAAAAAAAAGTGTCATTCACCACCCAGTTCTACAAGGGTTAACTCACAACCCACAGCGGTCACCTACCATCTGGATGGAAACAGAAGGAAGCACTCTGTGCTTTGGATAAATGGGCCGCTAGATAGTTAGATGCATATCTTAGGAAGGATTCCAATGACCCCAGAGTCTTATCTCTTACCATACATGGAAAAACCCTAAAATCATTTCCATGAGATGTCTGTTCTTTGTGACTAGCAGTACTCTTTTTACCATGATGTATGCTTGACTGCAGGTGTTTTCTAGCAAAAAAAAAAAAAAAAAATCACATATAAACTGGCCTTTCCCTTTCCTCTTCCGAGCAGTTCCTCAGAGCTAACTGAGGAGCTCTCTCTCAGGCTAGAGTCCTCGGTGAGACCCGCAGGAGGGCCTGGAGCCAGGGCCAGCCCGTTGTTCTGCTCAGTCCCTTGGGTTTTGAGTGCACGCAGAGATGGCTGTAGAGGCAAACGCAAGTTAAAAATGAGAAAACGTTAATACTCCCTGATGCAAAGAAAGGAAACACTTTTCTCCTCCCTCTTCTTAGAGCATTTCCTTTAGAAAACCTGTAAGTTCTTTCCCTTCCTTTTGTGTGTGTGTGTGTGTGTGTGTGTGTGTGTAAATCTGTTTAAAAGGTAAATCAGCCTCTCGCCAGTCTGACAACCCTGAAATGTTTCCCAAGGACCTGGGGACATCTCTCTGAAGAGAGTAGCATTTTCCCTGCCCAGTTCCCCTGGGACGTAGGAGCCTGACTAGGAGCCTGACTACCATGGCCCGGCTTGTAAGTGTACTTCTAGTTGTAAAGAGATGAGAAGTTTGCCTTTCCTCCAGATAAGGCAACCAGCAAACAAAGGTGTCCCCCCACCCCCAGTCCCAGTGGGGCCGGGGGGTGGGTGGAGGGTGAGCTATGTGACAGGACTTGTTTCTGTTTCTCTTGGGGACGGATGGGTTGAACTGCCTTGAAAGAGGAGGGACTATTTCCTGCTCTGATGTCTCTGTGATGAGCTTAGTGGTTGTTCAGGACCACATCTGCCTTCTTTCTTGTGACTATGGTAGAGAGGTTTTCTGGATTGGCAAGAGGTTTTGTTTGAATTATCTCCTCAGCTTGGTCCCATGCCACCAGAGCCTTGGCCTGGATGGTGGGGGTGGAGGTGGATGGCGTGGGAGTTGGGGGCAGAATGGCCTTGCCAGCCTGGCTGGGTGGGCAGTGTGGATCCAGGCCTCTGTTCACTGTATTTTCTAAATTTATCCTGAGGCTGTTCAGCCCCCTATCCGGGCCTCGGTCCCTGCCCTGCCCCCACTCCATCTTGGAGGCAGTGTTCACATTCTTTCTTTCTTTAGCTATTTTAACACCACTGATAAAGACCAGCTCTGGCATGAGAAATCTGTGATCCATCTGCTTCTGCAGAAGATGTGGCCTGTCTGGAGGATTAGCGGACAGGGTCTGATGGCTGTCACGGTCCCCAGCCCACCTTGCCCACCCTCTGCTCCAGGCCTCTCCCAACAGGCTGAGAGAGAGGATCTGAGAGATGGTGGTGTTGGCGTTTTGCTCTGATTTCACTGCGACAAAAATACAGTGATCCTGGAGAGACCAGTCAATAATAAATAGGTCTAAATATGTTACAGAGTCCAGGCTCTCTCTGTTTGCCACACAATAGGCCAAAAAACCCAAAATGAGGTTTGGGGACAAGGAGGGGACTTTATTCAGTCTCAGCTGGCTGGCTGAGAATATGGCAGGCTAATGGCTCAAAATAGCCATTTTTGGGGGGCCTGGATGCCAGGTTCTTTTATGGATCTGAAATGGGGGGGAGGTGAGGAAACAAAGTAAAAAGACTATTCAATCCTTGCAAATGTCCCCTAGAACGGCAAGCCTCAGGCAGGGGGATGTGTTTGTTTCACTTCTGTACAGTCATTTCAAGGGTGGTGTGAAATGGAATATCTCCTGTCATATCAGCAAAGATGCCACATTTATCTGTGACTGACCTCCCCACATGTGTATTTCTGGGCTGTGCTGGTAAGCAGCAAATGAGGGGGCCACTACAGCTCTTGACTTTGTTTTTCTGTTTAAATGTGCAGCTGGAGGAACGTGCAGATGGCTTGGGGATAGACTAGTACCCCAGACAGTCCACAGGTGCTGTCTGCACAGATGACAATTTCCTAGCAGCAACAAGAGGAGGAACAGAGAGCGCCTTGAAAGGGTGGTAAGTTGGAAGAGTTGCTGTCTGCCTTGAGATGACAGAGCCCCTAGGAGCCACATAGCTCATCCACTCACCACAGTGGAACAATCACACCATAGTCAAGGCTTTCTGCATGTCATGTTCGGGCAGAGCTGCTCCTATCAGGAGACCAAGTTATTTTCTCCAACCAGAAATCTGGGCTGGCTTATGGTTTGCTGGCCTCAAGCAGCCTGTGGTTCTGTCCTCACTTTCTTGGAACCCAGAAGTCACTGTGTTGAGATAAAGCCCAGGCTAAAGATCATGTGAGAGGGATATCTGGCCCTTGGCCAACCCACCCAAGGCTGGACTTTGAAATGAGATGGTTGGACCCCCCAGTTCCTCTGATCGGCTCCTCTTATGGGGGACACAGGACACAGAGGTGCCCAGAGTCCAGGCTGGAGGGAAATGAGCCAGAAGGTGTTGGAACAGCTCTGGCCGTCATCTGGGCTGTGCCCAGTCCCTCGCAGATCCCGCATCTGGCCTCTTTGGGCTTCAGGCCCCAGCACAGGTGTCACCTCCCTAGGAAGCCCTCTCCTGATGCAAGTCTGGGCCATGCTCCATCTAGAGCTCGTCCAGCCCACCCTGAGATCAGCCCAGCTTCCCAACTTCAACACCACAAGGGCAGATGAGAGTTATCCCACCCGGAGCACCAAGTGTGGCATGTAGCGGGTGCTCAGGGAATGTCTCATGAATAGTTAAGGCGATACTATGAGTCTCCAGACTCTGGAGCCTGAGACCAGGAAGCTCTGTAGACTCTGTGGGTGCATGCAGGGCAGGGTCTCTGGTTTCTCTCCATCCAGGCTTTGGCTGCAGGCGAGGGCACAGAGGAAAGAGGCAGGCGTTGTGGCTTCAGGGAGAGGGGAAAGCTCTTCTGCTGCCTGCACCCCCAGCTCTGCCACCTGCTGCCCTTCAGTGCCTGTCTGCCCCACCCCAGGGCTCTGGAACAGGCTCTGACTTCCCACTTGACAATTTGTCTCAGCCCTGTCTCTCCTCACAAGATGCTCTGTTGACGTGCTGAGACACCCAGGTCCAAAATAGAACCTTATCACCCCTGCCTGCCCTGCTCTGCCGTCAGCAACACTTCCCCCATCTTCCTCCTGGGACCCCCTCCTTAATGCCCCACTTCCTCCCCCTCCCACCACTCCCCCCACTAGGCTGCCCTCCCCAGAGCCACCCCAGGCCCCAGTGAAGTGCCCTGGTCAGTCCTCCTGCCCCCTCTAAGCACTGCCTAGCCTGAGCCACACTGAGGTCCTGCTGGGTTATATCCAGAGCCTCTACCTGCTGTGGCCCCCTTAGGAGATGGGGACTTTGCCTCCGCCCAGGCAATTGGACTGGGGTGGCCATTATTCCCAGAGGGACACAGACCAGAGGCAGCGGGTCAGTGGGGGAGATAAAGGTAGGGGATTGGACAGGGGCAGAGACACAAGCCCTGAGGCCAAGTGACAGACAGGAGCAGGGCTGCCCATCCTGCCCATGGTACCGTGGGGCTTTCCCCTGTGATGAGACTTAGTTTGTGCTTAATCTGCCTCCAGCTGGTTCCCATGACTTGTGATCAGGACCCAGGTCCCCACTTCACGCCTGATTCTGGAAACCAGACCAGCCTTATAGTCTCCCCTGCACATTCCCCACACCCCTATTCAGAATGCCTCCTTCCAAGCCAGCCTCATCTCACTCTCACCCATGTCACCCCTCCAGGAACTTCCACAGCTCCAACTCCAGCTGCGGGTCTGAACTGACCCCTGGACCCTCCCCACAGATGCCCACAGCTTTATTCTTCCATACTGCAAGGAGGTGCCCTGCAGTGGACAGGGATCATTTACCAGGTCAGTGCTTGTCCACGTTCCCAAAGCACTGTTTCCCATGGGGAGTAACTTCTCTCAGGCTGTGCGTGGCTCTGATGCGGGTAGTTCCTAGAAACCAACCCTACAGAGACGTAGGGGCTCAGACTTCTTCTACACAGCAGGCAGCGGACACTTGCCAGCCAACTAGACCACCTCTCCCAGACTGTTTTGTGAGCGAGTAAATCCAAGGGAAGAGAGAACTCTGAAGGCTATCCATCCCAGGGCTGGCATCAGATCAGAGAATTCCAGATAGGAGATGGTTGCTGTGTTCCCAGCTCCATGGCTCTCCTGTGGGCCCCATCTGCTTGCAAACCCGTCTTCCAACCTCCCACCAATGCTGTGTATCCCTGATATCCAACTACTCACTACCTTAGGTTTAAGTTGGCCATAACCACGTGATACACTGAACTGCAGCTGACTCTGCCCGACTTCAGCACTTTTCAAGTGCTGAAGTCTTTCAAGCTCAGTCCCCTTCAGGGTATATTGTCCCACAGCAATGAGGATGGCCACCATCTTGGTCTTATGCCCACCATGTCTTGAGCCAGGTTTCTCATGACCAAAGAATGGCTGAAAGCATCCTGGTTTTCAGAGTCCCCTACCTCATCTCCAAGATTTCCTTGTCCGGGTCCTCTACCTGCAGGCCTACTGGCCCTGGTCCACTGCACCTTGACCTTTGCTTTGACTCCTCCTCCTGCTCATTCTGCTCCACTATGGCTCCCAAGCTGCCCTGCCCAGTGATGTGGCTCCATCCTACACACCCTGCCACAGGGCTTAGACATCACACCAGCCTGCCTCCTACTGTGGCCTCTAAGTGACACTCCTGTCTCCCTGGGGAAGCCGAGGGCCACCCAGTCTGCCAGGTGTGTATCCAGTTCTGCTTCCACTTCATATTAATCACATACACAAAATGTTTCAAACAATGGTGATAACTTTTCTTCATTTCATGCTAATTTACAAACTTATCATTGGGTCTATGGAAGAAACAACTTTTAGAAACTCAAGAATCACTGTCAACAAATTCAATCTTTGTCTTAGGCCGTATAGGAAACTGAAAGAAAGTGAAAGTGAAGTCGCTCAGTCATGTCCGATTCTGCAACCGCATGGACTGTAGCCTACCAGGCATCTCCATCCAGGGGATTTTCCAGGCAAGAGTACCAGAGCGGGTTGCCATTTCCTTCTCCAATAGGAAACTAAGAATGTTCGTATAGTGTTCAAATAGTTACTGATTTTGCTTGCTTGATTTCTACAGTGTCTACTCACACTGCTGAGTCCTTTTGTGCATCCAAGGACACCATCAACAGAGTAAAAGGCAACCCATGGAATGGAAGAAAACATTTGCAAATCACATATTTAATAAGGAATTCACATCTGGAATATATAAAGAAATCCTAAAACTCAACAAAAACACAACTCAATTTAAAAAACAGAAGATACAGGAATGAAAATTTCTTTTTAAAAAATTAATTTATTTTAATTGAAGAATAATTACAATATTGTGATTTTTTTTTGCCATACATCGACATGAATCAACCAACAAGCATGTGAAAAAATGTGCAATGTCACTAATCAACAGGGAAATGAAAATCAAGACCACAAGGAGATGCCATGTCACATCTGTTAGGATGGCTTGTTGTTGTTATTCAGTCGCTCAGTAGTGTCCAGCTCTTTGTGACCACATGGACTGCAGCACATCAGGCTTCCCTGTCCTTTACCACTTCCCGGAGCTTACTCAAACTCATGTCCATCGAGTCAGTGATGTCATCCAACCATCTCGTCCTCTGTCGTCCCCCTCTCCCCATGCCTTCAATCTTTCCCAGCATCACGGTCTTTTCTGATGAGTCAGTTCTTTTCATCAGGTAGCCAAAGTATTGGAGCTTCAGCTTCTGATCCAACTCTCATAACATGACTACTGGAAAAAAACTATAGCTTTGACTACATGGATCTTTGTCAGCAATAATGTCTCTGCTTATTAATACACTGTATACGTTGGTCACAGCTTTTCTTCCAAGGAGAAAAAGTCTGCTATCCAAAAAACCCAGAAAACAAGTGTTGGTAAGGATATAGAAAAACTGGAGAAACTGGAACTCTTGTGTATTCTTAGTATGATTGCAAAGTGGTAGAGCTGCTGTGGAAAATAGTATGATGGTTCCTCAGAAAACTAAACAGAATTACCATTTAATCCAGTTATTCTACTTCTGGACATATACCAAAAGGAATTGAAAGCAGGATCTCAAACAGATATGCCCCTGTTCCTAGCAGCATTGCTCACAATAGCCAAAAGATGAAAACAACCCAAATCAATGTCCATCAACTGACAAATAAACAAAATGTGTTATACACATGCTGCTGCTACTGCTAAGTCACTTCTGCTGCTGCTGCTGCTAAGTCGCTTCAGTCGTGTCCGACTCTGTGCGACCCCGTAGACGGCAGTCCACCAGGCTCCCCGCTCCCTGGGATTCTCCAGGCAAGAACACTGGAGTGGGTTGCCATTTCCTTCTTCAATGCATGAAGTGAAAAGTGAAAGTGAAGTCACTCAGTCATGTCTGACTCTCAGCGACCCCATGGACTGCAGCCTTCCAGGCTCCTTCATCTATGGGATTTTCAAGGCAAGAGTACTTGAGTGGGGTGCCATTGAAGTATTAGTTGTCCATAAAAGGGATGAAATTCTGACAGGTTCTACAACATGATATACCATGAAGATATTTTAATTGAAATAAGCCAGCTACAAAAAAGACAAATATTGCATAATTTCCACTTATATGAGGAACAGGCAAATTCACAAAGACAGAAAGTAAATTAGAGATTAACACAGGCTGGGGTTGAGGGAATGGAGAGTTATTGTTTAATGGATACAGAGATTCAGTTTGGGATCAAGAAAAACCTGGAGACGGACAGTGGTGATGGTTGCATATACTTAATGACATATACTTATGCCAATAAACTTGGATGGTATTATCAACTCAATGGACATGAGTTTGAGCAAACTCCAGGAGATAGTGAAGGACAGGGAGGCCTAGCGTGCTACAGTCTATGGAGTTGCAGAGTCCGACATGACTAAGCGACAGAAAAACAAAAACATCAAATAAACTCTATGCTTCATAATGGCTAAAATGCTGTTTATATTATGTTTCACCACAATTAAAAACATTTTAAAAAATAAAAACACACTAATGAGCATCACAGAAAGCCCTGTCCCTATAATGTCATTCCACCCAGGCCTTGCTTTCAGTGGAAACGAGACTTACTTTGAGAGGCCCAATCCCAAAGACACTCTTTCTGTTAAGCCTTTAAGGAGACTTCTGCTCTTTTGTCTACCTACATAGTCCATTAAAATTTTTTTTCATTTATTTGATTACACTGGGTCTTAGCTGTGGCACAATGGATCTTTGATCTTTGTTGTAGCATGCAGGATCTTTAGTCTTTGTATGCAAAATCTTAGTTGTGGCATGTAGGTTCTAGTTACCAGACCAGGGAATGAATCCGGGCCCCCTGCATTGGAGTGCAGAGTCTTAGCCACTGGACAACCAGGAAGTCCTTACATAATTCATTTAAGAACATGCTTGGTTTCACGTTCCGAAAACTCAAAGTGGAGAAAACAAATAAGGGTTCCTTTGTTAAAGTGAAATAAGTTAGCAATTGCTGGTCCTGATCCAGTAGCTAAGTGGTATACGGGTTGGCATCTTTGGTAGGACACTACTAGGAACTCTATTCATTACAGAAAGAAGGAGGAAAGGGAGTAGGCTGCGGTTCTTCTTCTCCTTTTATTTTTACCCAAGAGAAATTTATTTTCTCATAGTTTTGGAAGCTAGAAGTCAGATCAGGATGCCAGCACACTTGGGTTCTATGAAGACTTCCCGGTTTGTAGAGAAAGTACTGTGTGCTCAGATGACCTCTTGGTGTTCATGTGGTAAGGAGAGAGAAAGCTCTCTGATGTGTCTTCTTTTTAAAACTTTTATTTTGTATTGGGGCGAAGCTGATTAACAATGCTGTGATTGGTTCAGATGAACAGCAAAGGGACTCAGCCAAACAAATACATATACCCAGTCTCCTCCCAAACTCCCCTCCCCTCCAGGCCTGTGCTTTTCCTTTTTATCACAAAACCAGATTTCTCAGAAGCCCAACCTGCCTCCGCACGCAGCACACCCCCCACCCCAACCATCCCTGCCAGACTTCCCCTATGTCTCTGCCAGGTCTGATCTCACCATCACCAATGACTACCAGGGAGGCCTAAAAAGTCAACACTTTAGCCGTTCTATCCTTGCAGACAGCCAGGGGAAGACAGTTGGGAAGTGCAAGCCACCCATGGAACTATATCCACTTGTTTTCTCCACACCCAGTAATATCTGGCTGCCCACTGGGGCCTGTAGATATGGATCAAGTGAACAATGGTGCTTTGTCAGATTCCCTTCCAGCTCTTTAGGAACCCAGTCTATCAATCATTTCCTCCTCCACATGTGCACCCTTTACTTCTCTCTGCTGCTGCTGCTGCTAAGTCGCTTCAGTTGTGTCCGACTCTGTGCGACCCCACAGACGGCAGCCCACCAGGCTCCCCCGTCCCTGGGATTTTCCAGGCAAGAACACTGGAGTGGGTTGCCATTTCCTACTTTGTTCCAAAGACAAGACCGGTACTTGGGAAACAGATGCAGAGTGAACCAGAACGGCCTGAGACTGAATCCCGGCTATGGTTGAAGCCAATAGGAAGCTTCTTGCGGAAGGGCCACTAGGACTCGTTTAGGAATTCTGTGGATTGGTGGAGATGCGGAAAAGACCCCCATGAAGTGGGGGATGGCATGGGAAAGTCTTGGTGGGTAGGCAGAAGTGAGAAAGATGAGGAGCTGTGAGGACAACAGAGACTGAGGAGTGCTGGGCGGAGGCTGGGAGGCCTGTTAACCCTGTGCGTAGGGCCTTAAGACAGCCAGTTTCCCTAGTCCTGACCCTAACTCTGAAACTCCAGTATTTTGGCCACCTCATGCGAAGAGTTGACTCATTGGAGAAGACTCTGATGCTGGGAGGGATTGAGGGCAGGAGGAGAAGGGGACGACAGAGGATGAGATGGCTGGATGGCATCACTGACTCGATGAATGCGAGTCTGAGTGACCTCCGGGAGCTGGTGATGGACAGGGAGGCCTGGCGTGCTGCGGTTCATGGGGTCGCAAAGAGTCGGACACGACTGAGCGACTGATCTGATCTGATCTGATCTGACCCTAACTCTAAGCCCTCTCCCGACTTCCAGTATCCCAGTGCCCCACCTACTCCTCGGGTCTGCGGCGGAGTAATCGCTCCCCGTGGGCGGTGCAACCACTGGCCTCAGTCCGCCCACCCTGTTGTCAGCAGTGCTCACTGCAGAGGCGGGCACCCAGAGGGGTCCTGTGGTGGCGCAAAGAGCGCCAGTTCTCGAGAATGCGAGGTGACTTCAGGACAAGTCTGACGAAGGGCCGGGGTCTGTAGGACAGTGCGCACAAGCATGCACACGGGTCGCTAGCCACTGGCCCCGCCCCTCGTTGCCCAGCAACCTGTGGGGCGTAACCGTGCGCCCGCGCAGGGCTAAGGGGCGGGGTACGTGTCTTGGCTTGCGCAGTGCACAGGCGGATTGGCGGCGGGGCGGGGCGAGACGGTTGGTGGGGCGGGAGGGGAAGCCCGTGGTGATTAGCATAATAAACCGCGCGGTGACTAGAGAGATACAGCAAGGGTGGGGCGAGGTGCGCGGAGTGGCGGGAGGCGGTGCGCGGCTGCGGGCGAGTCCCGCGGTGATAAGCTTGGTGGAGCGCGTGGTGATTGGTGGGATGCCTCTGTGGGCGGGGAAAGGCGCGCGGATTGGCGGGAGCTGGCGCGCGGCAGGGGGCGGGGCCGTGGCGTGCGGAGAGGTGAGTAGGGTCTTGCTTCCCTGGACCTCGTGGAGACTGAGTGGGCTATCTCTCTTGGTGTCCACGCGTGGCGGCGGGTTAAGCAGCATCTCACGAGGGAAGTCTGAGCAGGATCTTTGCTGTATCCCCCAAGACGGCCCCAGGGTGCGGGCTGGGGCTGTGGTCTGGGGCTTCAGACCGAGAGGCTCCTTTGAGATTGCGGCCGGAGTGCAGATTGCGGCCTGAGTGCTGCCACTGCTCTGCACTTAGGGGCAGAAAGTTAATTCAGATACAGTCCCGGCCCAGTATCTGTTCGATAGGGACAGAATTCAAGCCACTTACAGCTGTAAAAAAACGCGGTGGGGTTAGATACCGGTTTTAGTACCACATACTATTTAACCCATTACGTGCGAACTATTATCATTCCTTCACGTCTGTATAGACTGAGCTGCTCCACGTATTGATCTTGGGACATGCTGTGGATTTGACGTTCTTGGCACATCTCACTCAGGCTCGGGGCTGCTTTTGAAAAGCGGGCTTAAATGCTGCTACCTCTGGTCTCCTAGAGCTCTTATTCTACTCAGAGGAGGCAGACAATAAGCTTAAAGGGTATTGTTTGTTGAAAGATAAATGCTATGAAAAACAATAAACATTGGAGGAGCAGACATGCCAGGGGAGGGATGCAGGAGAAGGTTTGAGCACACCTGAAGGAGAGGTGGCAGTGGACCAAAGTTGTATGGGAGGGAGGAGAGCAGTTCTCCTGGTTGTGGGGGCGGGCAGGAGGGCAGGACCAGTGGGGCAGATCTCATAGGCCACTGTAGGAACCTGGGGTTTTATTCCATGAAACGGGGGACGTTTGGAGGGTTTTGAGCAGAGGAGTGGCTGACGTATGTTTTGTTATTTAATCATAAGCTAATTATTTTATGGTAGGCTTGTATAATAATAAGGCTGTCTTCACGCCCTGAATGGGGAGGTGCCAGGGAGCTGAATGGAGGCAGATGAGGAATCCCCTCATGTGGGGCATGTGGAGTTTGAAGCCCTGATAGTCATCCAGGTAGATGTGTGGAGCGGGCAGTGGACACTTGAGCCGAGTTTCGAGAGCTCTAGGTGGGAGATGCATTCCCTAACTTGCTCCATCTCCCTTTTTGGATGCAGGTTACTGGGTGAGACATTGGTAGCTAACACAGTAAGTTTCAGGTGCTCTTCTGGCCGTCTGCTGTGCATGTGGGCTGGGGTTGCAGGACTGGATTTGTGTTTTCACAGGGACCACCTTCTCCTTGGCTTGGACACATCGAGCAGGGCCATGTTTTCTGAGCAGGCTGCCCAGAGGGCCCACACTCTGCTGTCTCCGCCATCAGCCAGCAATGCCACTTTTGCCAGGGTGCCTGTGGTGACTTACACAAACTCCTCGCAGCCCTTCCGGCTGGGAGAGCGCAGCTTTAACCGGCAGTATGCCCACATTTATGCCACCCGTCTCATCCAGATGAGGCCCTTCCTGGTGAGCCGGGCCCAGCAGCGCTGGGGTAAGTAATGAGGTTGGGGAAATGCTTCCAGGTTTGTTGGGTATGTATTTCCTGCCCCTTGGGGTCATCTGTCTTTCCTAATCAAGTGACCTGGACAGTGCAGACCTTCTTCTTTCTTCCTGGTTCTTCCTTGGTGATCTCTCCTGCTTTAAGTTATTCTGGGTGAAGCAGGACTCCCACCCTCCCCACCCCACACCACATTCAACTTTTGGGTGATGCTGTATCACCCTGTTCTTAATATTTATGAGTGGCTTCTGGGACTTCCCTGCTGGTCCAGTGGTTAAGACTCCACGCTTCCAATGCAGGAGGCATGGAAGAGGAATTGGAATTGATCCCTGGTGGAGGAATTGGAATCCCACATGTCACGTGGTGAGCAAAGAAAACCAAAAAAGAGTGGCTTTCCATGTAGTTTTGAATTAATCTGTTATGCCTTTAAACAGAAACTTTGTAAGTAAAATTGTGTCTTACTCATTTTTATTGCCTTCCCCCACCCCCCAACCGCCACCTGGCATCAGGCATGCTGGGTCTCAGCCCAGGTTGCACATTGGAAGCACTTGAAAAGCTTTGTAAAGCTCTGGCTCCCAGGTCCATTCTATCCCACCAGGTTAGCTGGGTTGTGTGCGTGTGTGCTAAGTGACTTTAGTCGTGTCTGACTTTGTGTGACCCTATGGACTGTAGCCCACCAGGCTCCTCTCCTCTTTCCATGGGATTTTCCAGGCAAGAATACTGGAGTGGGTTGCCATTTCCTACTCCAGGGGATCTTCCTGACCCAGGGATCGAACTCACATCTCCTGCATTGATAGGCAGATTCTTTACCCCTGCACCACCTGGGAAGCTCTGGTTTTATTAATATTATAGGCAGTCAGGAGAATACATGACCCGGTCTCCTAGCTACATCATCATATTAAAGATGTCTTCCGTTTTCTTTACTTCAGTCAGAAGTATCATTCACCTTTTCTCCGCCTCATAAAAGG
The DNA here is from genome assembly GCA_935064755.1 of Tragelaphus eurycerus. Classification (NCBI taxonomy): domain Eukaryota; kingdom Metazoa; phylum Chordata; class Mammalia; order Artiodactyla; family Bovidae; genus Tragelaphus; species Tragelaphus eurycerus. Next base: position 18,556,989 of record CAKXYN010000002.1, on the reverse strand, counting down.
ATCTCCTTTCTCTGGCCTTTCTCTCGCTTTCCTTGACGTCCTCAAAGACATTCTCCTCGAGCCAAGGTCAATGTCACCTTTTAACCTGCTGTGGTACCAGGTCTCTCTTCTCACAAAGCTGCCCAGTAACAGGAAACAGCCATTTTATTCTGCTCACAGAGTAGGGCCAGAAATTCAGACAGGAGCCCATGATAAGTGGGGCCTTGACTGGATGAAGGACAGTGGGGCAGCATCCCTCACTCACCACGTGGCTTCTCCATGTGGCCGGGCTTCCTCCCCAGAGCTCAGGCCCTGGCAGAGTTCGTCTCTACTCACACGTTTCCTTAACACCTCAAGCCCTTTCTTGCCGTCAGCTCTCCCTGCGTCTGGCATGCTCCATCCTCAGGCTTCCTTCACGACTTCAGTTTAAATGTCCTCTGCCTTGAGAGGCTGCCTGGGCCAGCAGGGCCTTCTCGGCATCTACTGCCTTCGCTCCCGTCTGTTCATGGCACTTGTCCCAGCAGTGGATCCCTCTTCTCCTCTGCACCGGAAGCTCAGTGAGAGCAAGGATGGGCCTTCGGGTTCACTCTCAGTGCTGGAGCCTGGCCTCGTGCCCACAGGCTGGAAGGGATGGATGTCCTCCCGTCAGCAAAGGGGTGTGCGGTTCTGCCTGGTGCTCAGACGTGCATGTTGGATCTCAGCTGTGTAGCCTTGGCCATGTTACTTAATCTCTCTGTGCCTCAGTTTCCTCAGCCAGGTAGTGTGTGATAATATCTCCAGTGATGTGTTGTTGGGGGTAGAAGAGCTCCAGGCTCAGGGCTGGGCACCGCTCCCTGGGGCTGAGTGAAGGCTAAGTGGACATCATGGCTTTGAGATCTGTTGTTGCCGTTGGTGTCTGGCATTCTATCTAGAATGGCGGCATTGTGCCGCCCTCCCTATCTTACTCTGAATTACTCTGCTTTGCTCCCCAGGGTGTAGATCTGTGGAATGTTATTGGTTAGGGTTAGGGCAACAAGGGCTTGTGCTGGAGAACCCAGCTAACGAAAGGGCTGGTCCCAAGTCCACATCATCCCATAACCCTGTTAGCGTTTTCTCCAGGCTTAGGGTCTAAGTCCTAACAAACTCTCAGGCCTTCGGGGACTTGGCTCCTCCCTCTTGCCCACCCAAGTGACCCCTGCATTCCATGGCTCTCCCACGCCTGTCTTGCTCCTCATCCCTGACGCTTCCTGTGTGTTCTCTCTGGGATCTCACGAGCTCAGAGTGAACAGGGCTGTCTGACTTTACAAAGAACAGAACTGGGTGGATGGGTATATGAAGTTTGAATTTAGGGTATCTCTTCAGAAGACAAGGCACTTGGATCGATAAAATAATCTAAACTTGCAAAGGAAATTATAGTGTTGTCCAGGCAGGGCTGTGTTGAGACTTGGCATACCTCTTTCTAAAAATCAGTGTTATACTTTAGGTATAAGTGAGGGAACTTTGCATTAGCGTCCCGTGGCTGCTGTCATAAACAACAAGGCCAAAACTGTGCCTTCAAACAGCAGAAATGTATCCCCTTCCAGCTCTGGAGGCCAGGGGTCCGAAATCCAGGTGTTGGCAGCACCACGCTCCCTCTGATCCTTCTTTGCCCCTTCTAGCCTCTGGTGACTGACCCCGCACTGCTGGCCCGTGGCCGCATCCCTCTGGTCTCTGCCCCTGCACCATCTTCACGCTGCCTTCTCTGCATGTCTGCCTCTCATGCAAGGACACCTGGCATCCAGAGTCCCTCTGTCCTCCTGGGGCCAATCCTTTAGGTCCAGGGGGTCCTTGTATTTGATGTTCTTTCCCTCTTGGTGGAGACCAGGGTCCCAGGGCCATAGTGCTCAGTGAGGACTGGGCCAGTGCTTCATGGGGCAGAGGAGGGCCACTTGGTCTCTGAGCACATTCTCTTTGTGCCCCAGGCAGTGGAGTCCTAGTGAAGAAGCTGTGTGAACTGCAGCCTGGGGAAAAGTGCTGTGTGGTGGGGACCCTCTTCAAGGCCATGCCACTCCAGCCCTCCATCCTACGGGAGGTCAGCGAAGAGGTAAGGCCAGCTGGCTCACACACGCCATCCCCAGAACAATGTTCCCATCCCAGAGGGCATGATGGGGCTACCTGCCTTGGATCCAGAGAATCAGGGCTGGGCCTCTGCCCATGGGGTTGCTGGCTGCAGGGCCATCTCACTGACCCAGCACCAGAGCCTTGCTGGGCTCTGGCCTCATGACCACGGCCATCTTTGAATTCCAGCACAACCTGCTCCCCCAGCCTCCTCGGAGTAAATACATCCACCCAGATGATGAACTGATCTTGGAAGATGAATTGCAGCGTATCAAATTGGAGGGCACCATTGATGTGTCAAAGCTGGTCACAGGTAAGGAGTAGGGAGGGGCTGGCCTGTGCATCTGGGTGCTGCCTCACACTCGCATTCATGGAGCAATGAGTTTGGGTTCAGGGAGAGGGTTAGACTATGGTAGCATGTTGGTAGCCTCTCGGAGGCTCCTCCCAGATCTGATCCTGCTCCTCCCCAGGAACGGTCCTGGCTGTGCTGGGCTCTGCGGGAGATGATGGAAAGTTCCTGGTGGAGGACCACTGCTTTGCAGGGCTTGCCCCTCAGAAGCCTATACGCCCCCTCGACACGGACAGGTGAGGAACAGGGGCCCAGGGTCCGGGCAGTGGTCCAGGGGAGTCACAGTCACTTCCTCTATCGTCCTGGCTTCCTTGTGATGGTGAGGAGCCCCACCAGTAGCTCCAAACAGCCCACTTGGGACACCCCCTTGCTTTCCCAGCACCCAAGAGGATCCTGACTTCTCTGGCAGGTTTGTGCTGCTGGTGTCTGGTCTGGGCCTGGGTGGAGGCGGGGGCGAGAGCCTGCTGGGCACCCAGCTGCTGGTGGACGTGGTGACGGGGCAGCTTGGGGATGAAGGGGAGCAGTGCAGCGCCGCCCACGTCTCCCGGGTCATCCTTGCTGGAAACCTTCTCAGCCACAACACGCAGAGCAGAGACTCCATCAACAAGGTATGGTGCCCACCTCCCTGCATTCAAGCCTCTCTTTCCCCACGGAGGGTTGGGGATGGGGTCTTGCAGGTCTGATGACCCAGGAATCTCTGGTGCTGGAGACCCAGCCTCGTTCTCAAACCTCCCTCCTGAGGGCAGCGAGAGGACAGAGGCCCAGAACTCTTACTGTCTCTCCATAAGTCAGGCTTTGCTCTGCTCTCAGCCTCCTGGCAGGGGCTCTGGGTGTCCCTTTGATCTAAGTCTCCCTTGAGACCTGACAGCCTGTGTATGTACTTCTACTCCCAGGCCAAGTACTTGACCAAGAAAACCCAGGCTGCCAGCGTGGAGGCCGTCAAGATGCTAGACGAAATCCTCTTGCAGCTGAGCGTGAGTGAGCTGGGCCAGGCCAGCGCCTGGGACCAGGAGTCTCTGGCGGTGCAGTTGGGCACTGAAAGGCGGGCGGGGGAGCGGACTCCAGCAGGGTGACTGTGGAGGGCGCTGGGCCCCACAGGCTCCCCTGCCCCTGTGCCCTCCAGGCCTCCGTGCCCGTGGATGTGATGCCGGGCGAATTTGACCCAACAAACTACACGCTCCCCCAGCAGCCCCTGCACCCCTGCATGTTCCCTCTGGCCACTGCCTACTCCACGCTCCAGCTGGTCACCAACCCCTACCAGGCCACCATCGATGGAGTCAGGTAGCCCCACTCCAGCCTGATCCCTGGCCTTTTGCCTTGGTGACACCAAGAGGGGAGGATGGGGCCCAGGGCTGCAAGAAAGCCCACCTGGGATGGGGCTCTTTTTCAAGGCGGGCTTGGGAACCTGCTATGAGGGCGCCGGGCCAGCAGTTGTGGGAGGAGCACAGATGGTGGCCCCCGCAGTGTGGGGTCAGCCGAGCCTTGACTTGCAGATTCCTGGGGACGTCAGGACAGAACGTGAGTGACATCTTCCGATATAGCAGCATGGAGGACCACTTGGAGATCCTGGAGTGGACACTGCAAGTCCGGCACATCAGCCCCACAGCCCCTGACACCCTAGGTAACGGGGCTTAGACATGTGAGGTGGGAGCAAAGGGTCGGGGAAGACCAAAGGGGCTCCACTGATGCTCAGAGGGTTCCCAGCATGGATTTGCACCCACCAGCCTTGCTGTTACCTGTCAGGAAAAGCCCAAAAGCCTGACCTTTGTTTTGGGAGCCACACTGAAGCGACTAAGCAGCAGCAGCAGCAGCTAGAGTCTTTATCTCTGTTTATGGCCAAGGCCCTGCTTAGGGCTGAAGGCTGTGGGAGCATATTGGGAGCTTGAACCAGTCAAGAGTCCTGCACCCTGCCCCCTGCCCACTGAGAAGGACGAGGCAGCAGCAGCACAACACACTGCCCTGCCTCTGGGGTCACATGGCCAAGTCTGGAGGGATTTTTGTTGTGACAGCTGCAGGGTCTTGTGTGTGAGGTGGCGCCCCACGTCCTACCTGGGACAGCCCTATCCCGAAGTTGCAGATGTCTCCTGTGTGAGGCTGAGAAGTTCCACTCTCAACTGTACCTCGTCCTCCTCCAGGTTGTTACCCTTTCTATAAAACCGACCCATTTATCTTTCTGGAGTGCCCTCATGTCTATTTTTGTGGCAACACCCCCAGCTTTGGCTCCAAAATCATCCAAGGTAAGTTTTGTCTTCTGGGGGCCCCAGGCCTGGGCTGTCATGAGGGACATGCTCTCAGGTGGGGCCAAGGCTCACATAGAAGGCCTATGTTGGGGTGTCCAGGCCCCTGTGGGGTAGACAGGCCAGGCTCTGCAAGGGCTGAAATTGTCCTTGCCCAGAGCTCATCCTGGTCAGTGTGGCTCTAGCTTTGGACCTTACGGTGTTCTTGGCCCTTTTCATTTCTGGCCTCAAGGAGCTTCTGTGGTTAGCACTCCATGGTGCTGATGTCAGGGAGTGGGGGAGGGCTCCTGTTTACCTCTTGTGCCTTCCCTTTGAGACAGGGCTCACCCAGAACCTAAGATGGGCTCCCACCTGGCTTCTTTGCAGGCCCTGAAGACCAGACAGTGTTGTTGGTGGCTGTTCCAGACTTCAGCACCACCCAGACCGCCTGTCTTGTGAACCTGCGCAGCCTGGCCTGCCAGCCCATCAGCTTCTCAGGCTTCGGGGCAGAGGACGAGGACCTGGGAGGCCTGGGTCTGGGTCCCTGACTCACAAAGGCAGCCTTGTCCAGAGCAGCCCTGGCCATTCTTTCCCTGTGGCGTCAGCACCATGACAGCTTTGGCTCTGTAAATAAAGCCTAACTATTTACTGGTGTTGAGCTGGGCTGTCCCTGTGTGGGGCCGGGGCACTCCTGTGGAAGGAGCCTCCCTACTCCTCCCCTCTCCTGGCTGGTCAGGATGGCAAGTGGTCAGTGATACATCTGCCAGTGAGCTTGGTTTATTGGTGTGGCCTGGGCAAGTGGTTGAGAAGTCTGCCCCGGGGCTTGCTCATCCAGCCCCATCTCAGTCCTGCAGGGGAGCAGCAGGTGACCCTGGCTCTTAGGTCTCCATCACATTCATGCCCCCTCCTGGCAGAACCCACACCGGGGGCCTTCCCTGTGCTGATGGCCACGGAGCTGGCCAAGGCAGTGTGACTACTGGTGCAAGCTCGTGCGTTGGCAGACCTGTTCTCAGAAGTCTCCAAAGTTCACTGTGTAGGTCTCAACTGTGGTGAAGGGGAAGTCTGGGCCCGTGACCATCTCTCCTTCCTCCTCCTCGCCTTCCTCCTCCTCAGGCCCCAGCTCTGTCCCAAACTCCGTCACCACCTCCGTGTAGGTCTCCGTCTCCATCTCTGTTTCCGATTCCTCCCAATTGACTGTGGTCTCTGGTAGAAACTGCCAGGGTCCCAGCGTAGAACTTGGGGCTGTGGAGGGGGCAAGATCGGCCGTGGGGAGCAGTGTTGGGGTGGGAGGTGGCGATGTGGGCGCGGTGGCCGGGCTCGTGGTGGCATTGAGGCGTCGGAGCCGCATCTGTTCGCGCATGCGCAGACGATACTGCAGGCGGCGGCGTTGCATGCGCCTCTGCTGGGGGGTCATGGGGCGTGATGGGTCGATGTGTGGGATGGGCCGGTTCCCGTTCATGGCCATGATCTCACGGATGCGCTTCCAGTTGGAGCGAGCCAAGATGAAATTGCACTGAGTTGCCCCAATGTCATAATCCACGTTGCAGGTCTTCGAGCTTGGGGTGTAGCCCTCTGCGTGGGCCGTCACGCGGTACTCACCAGGGTTCAGGATGCGCCAGTAATCGCCACCACTGGCTGCAGAGGAAGGATGGGTTTGGCTACCTAGGAGTCACCCCCTCCCTCCCAGGCCCCAGCTCTGTCTGAGAAACCTGCACCCCCGCCAGCCCTCCCTCTGGTCGGGATCCAGAGGAGCAGGGACTTCCTGGGCAGGGCAGGCCAGGCTTGTTTTGCCAAGGGCATGCATAGGTTTGGTCCCCCATCCTGGGAAGTGGGGTATAGTTGTACACTTGTGTACCTGTCTTCACTCCGTGGTTAATGCCACTCACGGAGATGGTGGCATTGGCTATCGGGATGCCTTGCTCGTCTGTCACAACCCCCTTGATGCCACGGTGAACCTGCAGAGAGGAGGCAAGGTGGTGTCTACATGGCCTCCCCCCAGGCTGTTCCCCTGTCCTGTCCAGGAGGTCCCCCAGCCCTTCACCAGCCCCTCCCCAAATGCTGCCCCACCCCTCCGCCAGTCCCCTCGGTGGCCCCCACACCTGCTCCATGAAGGTGAGCAGAGCTTCTTTGTTGTTCTCCCACTCTCGGGGCAGCTCACTCTCATGAGGGAACTTATCACAGCCCAGGTAGATGGAGAGCTCCAGGCAGTTGGTGTGCAGGTAGCTGAAGTCGTTGATAGCTGGGCGGGGCAGACACAGAGCCGCAGTCACCCCTGCCCATGCATGCCAAATGCCCCACCACAGACCCTCCCAGGCCAACTCACTCCCAGAGCGGGGTTTCCACTTGGCCCCATTGACGATGCCCATGCCGCCAGTGTAGTCCTGTGCTTGGCACCCTCCCCTGTAGGGCTCGGTCATGGTGAGGTGGGTAGAGGCGAAGGAGATGGCCAGCCAGCGGAAGATGGCGTGGTCTGGGGTCTCCTGGGCCTCAGATGCCTCTTCTTCATCCTCTCCCCGGGCGGCTGCCATGGCCGCAGCCAGAAGCTGCTCCTGGCTGGGTGTGCGGGCCATATCATAGGGGTAGGACACAAGCCGCTCGCCACCGTTCAGGTTTGCCCCCAGCACGAAGGGGTTCTTCTCCATCCAGGCAATGATGGCCCGGACCTCCGTGGATACCTGGGGGTGGCCAGGGGAGAGGTGTGGTCCACAGCCTCCATCATCTGCCATGCAGACCCCTCAGCAGTACTCACATCCCCTTGGTCCCTCGGAGCCCCTGCAGTCTCAGCACCTGGGCTCAGTCTCCCTCAACCCACCCCCAAGTCCCGAGCTCTACCGGGACTTGCCCCCAGGCCCTATTGGCCAGGCTGTGGCCTCACCGTGGCATCTGGAGAGAGGTAGCGTTCAGGGATGGGCAGGTTATTGTTGGGCACCCGGTAGGGGACCCATTTCCTTTCCTCGGCTCCCCAGAGCACCGAGTTGAGATCCGGGAAGTCCTCATAGATGTCAAAGCCCTCCTCGGTCCACAAACCCAGTGCCCAGTTCCCAAACTCTGAGCCCTGGGGAAGCCGGGAGAGAGGGGGTCAGCATCAGCAGCCCATTCCCAGCCCTGCCCCACCCAGGCTCCACCCTGACCCGCTTCCTTCCACCCACCATCTGCGCTGCCACCTCGTAGCCGTCAGGGTTCAGCGAGGGCACTAGGTGGATGCGCGTGTCCTGCACCAGGCTGCGTACGCGTGGGTTCCCATCGCGGTATTCGCGGCACAGGTACTGCATGAGTAGGAGCAGCAGCTCTCGGCCCAGCACCTCATTGCCGTGGATACCAGCTGTGTAGCGGAACTCAGGCTCCCCTGTGAGGGTAGGAACCTCAGCAACCAGCCAGCCTCCTGAGGCCTGAGGCCCAGGGGATCTGAGGAAGGACCCAAACCAGCCTCATTTCCAGGAGACTGGGAGTGGCTGAGGCTTGTAGGGCCCAGGAGGGGCTCCAAAGACATAGGTGGGAGATGGTGAGCTGGCAACATCAACAGGGCAGGCCCAGCTGCAGTACTGGGCCTTGCCTCTAACTGTTGGGCTTAGGGAGGACCAGGCTTCCAGGGGTCCAGGGGGCTGCGGGGGCCCTCACCCAGCTCATGATCCCCAGGATTGTCCGAGATCTCCATGGCATAGATCTTGAGCCCTCGCGAGCTCTTCCCCAGGCTATATGTGCGGGTGATCGTGGGGCACTGCTCATTCACCACCTTCATCAGCTGGGTGCCAGAAAAGACAGGGAGTTACACAGCCCACCCACTGCCCCCAACCCACCCCCAGTGACCATGCCTCTCCCACGGCCCTGTCTGTTCTGTGGGGAAGCACCCGTTAGCCCTGAGCCCAGCGCCTGGACAGGACCCCAACCTCAGGACAAGCACCCCACCTGCCGCATGTCTTTGTAGTTGTGGTGCCGGAAGTCAAGGTCATCGGTGGTCACCACCTCATTCTGCACGTAGTAGCTGTGGACAGCTGCAGAGAAGGCAGGCAGGCAGGACCTTGAGCATTCCACCTGCCAGTCCACCCCAGGTTGCCCCAGCCACCTGTCCATGCCCCTGCTAGCCCCAGGCACTCACGGGACACGGGGCACCCCAGCACCTCCAGGCGCATGCACAGGCTGCCGTTCCAAGTGAGTGGGTAGATGCGGATGAAACGCGCCACTACCGGCTCCGGGAGCTCGCTCAGCACGGGCGTGTCCTTGTCCACGTTCCCGTGGAAGGTCTGGGAAGAGGCAGGCCTCAGAGCAGCCCCCAACCCCGGCAGAGACCCACCCGTGGCCCAGACGAGGAGGGTAGAGCCAGGGGCTCAGGTGCCCACCATTTCCTCGTAGCCGTTGGTGTACATCACCCATGTCTGGCTGTCGTTGCTGAAGCCCACGAAGAAGGAGGTCACAAAGTCGTCACTGGGGGGCAGATGGTGGTCAGGGCAAGGCTGCTCTCCCCACCCAGGGCTAAGGCCCAGGCCTTCCGGCGGCCTGAGCCCTCTCTTCTGGGCCCAAGAACCTGGAGCTAGCATGTGTGGGGCTAGCTGGGGGTCTGGAGAGGCTGCCATGCCTGCTGCACGGCTGTGGGTGGTTGCTTTGCTTATCTGGACTCAGGGAGCTGACAGGCCACAACCAAGGAGTGGGGGTGGGGGCCCTGGAGAACCCACCAGACGGTTCTGGACGGGACTCAGAGCCATGTCTGGAGCCACTCATCCCTACCAAGTGCCTGTGAGCCTGGCAGACGTACTGGATGCTGGAGTCGCGGCCCTGGGTGATGACGCCTGTGAACTTGGTGGTCCTTCTCGTGTCCACCTCGATCCACTGGGTCTGGGGGTCATCCTCAGCACACCACGCCCCATCGTAGTAGTCGTCTTCAGTGTCGCCCGCCTGTCAGGGATAGCAGGGAGGCTGAGTGTGCAGGGGGCCCCTATGCAGCAGGGAGACGGGCCCATCCTGACACCCACCTGCATGTTGAGCCGGCCTCGCTGTGCACCCAGGCCGTGGCGCAGCATGGAGGAGGCCCGGATCTGGTTATCCTCAATGCGGTGTGACTCCATCCCGATGGGGGGGCACTCTAGAGACATGGCACCCCAGGCTAGTGGCCCATTGGCTCCATCCCTCCATCTGTCCCTTCCTTCACCAAACCCAGAATGGAGGAGCCCAGTACCCACTTCCCCTCACGTCAGGGGGTGCCACTTAGGGCAGCTCCACCCTAGCCCATACTTCCCCTCCTTGGGCCTCAGCTTCCACCTCCGGGGAATGTGCTGAGGATGCCGGGTGCCAAGGGGCCATGAGGCCTACATGAAATCACAGGGACAGACACCCCGGAGCCTGACCCGTCACAGGCATTGTCTGTATCAGGGCCATCTGCACACCTGCCTCACACCTGCCTTGTGTCCCGAGCTCTGTCCCTGGGGTCAGGCCCAGGGCAGACACTCCAGGGTCTCTCCCTTTTGTATCACAGGACTTTAAGAGCAGGAGAGAGTTCTGGAGGCCTAGAATGCCATCAGGAAATCTGGGTTTGGGACTCGCATGTGGCCCTGGATGGGTCACTTCTCCCATCATGCTTACCCAGCTGCTATTGCCCCGCCCCACGGCCCTCATGCCCACCCTACAACCCCCACACATACCCACACCCCCCACCACAACCCCCGTCCCTATATCCATCCTGCAACCCCTCCAACCCCCCTGTCCTTATACACCCTAGCCTCTACACCCCTCACTCACTGATTTTCTCTACTGGAGCCCACTCCTCCTCCGACTCCTCACCCTTCCGGGGCCCTGGGGGGCAACAAAGGGAGGAGGTGGTGATGAGGGTCCCAGAGCATCTGGGAGTCTGGCTGGCCTCTCACAAGGACCCATGCTGAGTAGGCTCAGCCCCTAGCCCCCAGAGACACACCTTTGGGGTCCTTGCCCTTCTCCACAGTCCATTTGTCATCCGTCTCCTCCTCCTTGGGGCTGCTGCCCTCCTTTTTGGGTTTCTCTGAAGGATGGAAGGTGGGAGGGTCCTGTTGGCTTAGCCCCGGAGTTCAGGAGGCAGGTGTTGTGGGGGTCAGGCCTGCACTGGGGGCTGGCCCAGGGGTGGGGACAGTCTGGGTCCACTCACTCAGCTCTTCCTTCTCTTCATCTGTTTCCAGGCCAGTGTCAGGCTTCCGGGGCCTGGGAGGCCGGAAGTAATAGTCCACTGTGGGGAGGGAGAGTCCTGATGAGAAGGCCTGAGGCTGGTCCCAGGACCCTACCCCAGGAGCTCCCAGCCAGTTTCACAGGAGCCCAGTGGGCAAGACGAGGAAGGGAATGGAGTCCAAAGGGACCGTGCAGGAGGGAGAGGAAGGCGGCAGCTTTGAAGGGAAGAAAGTCCCGAGGGGTGAGGGGTGAGGGGTTGCTAGGACCGGAGCTCAGGAGGGTCAGAGAGTGACGCCCACAGAGCTGAGGAAGAATGGGCCAGAACAGAGGGCAGCAGGGAAGAGCTAAGTTCAGGAGCCAGGAAGACCCAGCCTGACTGAAGAGATCAGATGAGGGCAGGCAGCTTGGAGGGGGTGGCGGGGGCAGTGGGGTTGGTGAGGTCATTGCTACCAAGCTGGAGAGACAGACGGCTTGGCTTTGGGATGCAGCTGTGGCGGGCGGGGGGCCCTGGGCACTCACTGTCATCGTAGTTGGGGATCACGTAGCCGTCATAGTCGGGGGAGCGGCGGGGGGTGGCAGGGGCTTCAGAGGTGGCGGCTCTGTGGAGGTGGGAGGCAGGAGTGGGCCAGAGCCCTCTTTCCTGACACCACCACCCCAAGTCTGCCCACATCCTACCGATCTTCTCCTCTGGGGCCTCAAAGCCCCGCCCAGGCGGCTCAGCCTTCTCCTCAGGGCGCTCAGGCCAAGGCCTCTCTGGCCTTCTCCTGCTGGGGGGCGGCCTGGGCTGCTTCTGGCGGCGGATGTATTCAACTAGGGCAGAGGGTGGGCTCTGACCCAGGCCAAGGTCAGGGAAGGTGGGGCCTCCAAGTGGACTATCATAAACCCGGGCCAGGGGTTGGGATCTAGCTGGGGAGGTAGGGCAGGCGGACCTCCCTGACGGTGGACCCTACTCACAGTCCTCGTAGTCTTCCCGCTCTATCTGGTCGTTGTAGTCCAGCGTGGGCTGCTCTGTCTCCTCCTCCGGCTCTGGGGGAAAGTGCTTGTGGCCACCTCGTGGAAGATACTCCCGGATGCCCCCACCCAGCCCCACCCTGGAAAACCAGCAGGCCAGGGTGATTGGTCCCGTGAGGCCAGGTGGCTGGTGCCCACTCACCAGGCTGGTGCTCCACGTCGGTCTCTTCTCCTGGACCCCCCCAGGGATCTGGGAGGGGTCCACCTGCAACACAGACCCCAGGGGCATGTGGATGGGAAGCCTACCCTGACCACTGGCTCCACAGCGAGGCTTCACAAGACCCAGGCCTTGCTGACACCCTCTGAACAGCTCACTCCCAGGGAGGCCTGGGCTGCTCGGGCCCTTAGCACCCTGCTGGCACTTCTGGAGGGACAGAGAGCTGGATGGTTTTCTGGGGAATCCAGGCACTGCTCTCTGGGAGGATCCGCTGCCCCAGCAGGGGGATACCCTGCAGGCTCACAGCCCAGTGACACACGGGCAGGTGGCTCTTGGGGGGCTCAAGGGTCAGAGCCCAGGACCGTGGAGAGCTAGCCCCACCCACGAGGCCACCAAACACTCCCTCCCCAGGGAAGGAGTGGTACTGTGGGAGCCTCAGCTGAATTGCTGTGTTCATGACAACAATGAGGCCCCAGCGCCCATCTGGTCTGAGGGTCTGCAAGAGGCAGGGACTCAGGGACCCACCCTCACCACCACCCCTCTGCAGCCCAGCAAGTCAGTGCTGCCGAACCCCAGAAGAGCCCAGTACACACCTCCCTCCTGGGGTAGTTCCTCGTGGTCGGGGCTGAGGAGTGGGGGCAGTGGCCATTGTGGGCTTTCAGAGGGGGTTGGGATGGAGAGCTTCTTCCCAGCTAGAGGCCTCTTGGTAGCCTTGGGGGCTTCTCCTTGGGCTTCTTGGTGGCCTTGGGGGGCTTCTCCTTGGGGGCTTCTCCTTGGGCTGCTTCTCCTTGGGCTGCTTCTCCTTGGGCTGCTTCTCCTTGGGCTTCTTGGTGGCTTTGGGTGGCTTTTCCTTGGGCTTCTTGGTGGCTTTGGGGGGTTTCTCCTTGGGTGGCTTCTCCTTGGGTTTCTTGGGAGGCTTAGAGGACCCCTCTGGGGGCTGTTTGGTCGCCTTGGGGCTTTTGTCCTTCTTCCCTTTCTTCCCTTTGTCTTTGGCTTTTCCCGGAAGCACTGTTCAAGATGCAGATTCAGGTCAAATCAATGAAGATCCCCCTCTATGCCCCAGGTATCCCATGCAAGGGATGTTGGGCAAAGGGGCTGTTGGTAGTTCTGTGTTTCCCAAATCAAGGAAACTGAGAGGTTAAGTCACTTGTGGTCATGGAAGGGCTGGGGTTGGAACCCAGGCTTTCTGTCTGCGAGACATGCTATCACCACCACACCTTGACCTGGGTGGCTCAGCTTCTCAGGAGCAGGCCCTCACCCTCCCATCTGCCCAAGGAGCACCTCACATCCACTCTTTCTCCACATGGCCCCTTGGCCAGTCAGGGCTGACTATTCTTGCTGGTCATGGAAAGAGCAGAGGGTGACTTAAGCCATCCAGGCCTGAAGGAGCACCCAGTCTGAAGGGGGAGGCAGTCTCATTCCTCTCACACAAAGTAAAGGGCATGGGCCCGGGGCCTCCCTGGAGCTAGAAAAGCTTCACAGAAAAGGAATGCGCATCCACGATCCCCTGTCCAGAACTAAGGAGTCTGGGGTGGGTTGGAAGCCATAACCACAGGGTCCTAGGGCCATGCAGAGGACAGAGGGACAGGCAAGCACTTTAGCTGCTTGCCCATCTCAGAGTCTGGGGGAGGGAGGGAGCAAGGGCAGGGCCTGGGGTTGCCTGTAGGAATCTTCCAGGACCCTGAGCAAATGCCACTGAAAATATAATGGGGTTGTAGGGGCCACGTGACTGAAATACAGGAAAATCTACAAAATGCAGACAGCCAGGAGAAATAGAGCTGCCCCAGCAGCAAGCAAGAGGCCGGGACAGCAATCCTGGAATAGAGAGGGGTGCTGAGATGGGTCCCAGAACCCATCCCCTGGGGTGGGGGAGGAGCCAGGAAAGATCTAGAGCAGGACAAAGGGGAGGGGCTGCTGACCTCAGGAATGATGGATGGTGCCTTGGAAGTCTTCTGGGAGAGAGATCAGCAAGACCCTTGCCCACCTTCCAGAAGGTTATGATAAACAGCTAAGATTTATTGACAACTGATTATATAAGAGGCACTGGGCTAAATGCTTTGGTGATGTATCACCTCATTTAATCCTCACAATAACCCTGGACCACTGCCCGCTGCTCCTGGAAGCCTTGAGGAGACAGGAGGTCTTCTGCAGCCCCTTCCCTGCCTCTGTACTCCTGGAGTTAGGAGGAGGCCAGGCAGCAGAGTGCTGGGGATCCTTCCCAGGGGAGGCTGGAGGCTGGGTCTCTGGCAGTGGTGTGGCACAGACAGTGTGTGCCACAATCAGGCTGAGTGGCCCCATTGAGACAGCAGGGCCCTTCACCTTCACACTACCCTGGGGAGGGGGCCACGGAGTCCCTTGTTAGCTTGAGTCTAGTCCCTCCAGGGGTTTGGGGGCTGTGCAACAGGGACTGGGAGGACCCAATCCACTGGGCAGCAGACCTGCTGGATGTGTCCCCAACCTCAGAGGGCTACCAGCCAGCGCTGACCTCTGCCTGGCACACTGTCCTGCCAGACATCTGGGCTCTCGTGTGCCTTACGGATCCATTCCTCACGCTGGGCAGACTGGACATCGGCCAAACCCTACTGAGGCCCGCCATTCTCACCTGTGGTGCAGGGCTGTCCGGACGGCCCCCCATCACGCCAAGGGCCACCCCTACCCAAAGCTCTTACCCTCTTCGGCCACCCCCGGACGCGCCCCCGGCTTGCCCCCTGTCTGGGCTTTGCGGGCGGGAAGGGTGGGTTCAGGGGGCGGTGGGGCCTCCACGTCGTCCTCCCGGGGCTCGGACTCCAGCTCGGACAGGAAGCCCTCGAGGAACTCCTCGATCTCGTCGTCGGTCAGCACCGTCTGCGGGCGCCCTCCGGGGCACAGCGCCAGCAGCACCAAGAGGCAGCCGAGCAGGGGCGCCCCGAGCAGGGCCGCCATGGTCACAGCACACACTGGGAGGCAGGGGGTGCTGGGGAGGGGGCTCCGGGGGAGAGGTGCGGGGAGAGGGGTCCTGGGAGGGGGCGGGCAGGGGACTCCGGAGCGGCGAGGGATAGGCGGGGGTTGCTCGGGGAGGGGTGGGGGGTGATCCGGGGGAGGGGCGGGTGGGAGGATCAGGGGTGGGTAGGGGACTCCGGCTTGCGGCGCGGGGGTGCTCCGGGCCAGGCAGTGACTCAGGGGTCGGTGGGGGCTCAGGGATGGTCAGGGGGCTCCAAGGCGCTGGTGGCGGCTGGGAGCTCAGGTCCCGCGTGGCGCGCTCCCGCGCGGACCGCCTTCTCCAAAGCGCCAGTGGCGGCCGGGGCGGGGGCGCCGGGGCTTCCGGAGCCGGCTCCCCCCACCCGGGGGGAAGGAGGAGGAGGAGGAGGAGCCGGGCGTGGACGGAGGGGCTGCGGGGGGGCTGAGCAGTCCAGGCGCAGCGCGCGCTTGGCACTTCCCGAAGTGGGAACTGCGGGCGGTGTCCCGGACCTGGGCCCCGCGCCTAGGAAGGAAGGCCCAGGGGAAGGAGGGCTAGAGGGATTGTGAGGTCCTGAGGGTGCTGGTGGGAGGGCTCCGACGCCCCTGCCCCCCTCTGTCTGCAATACCACCTCCAAGCCAGATGGGAACTGGAGGCGGTGCCCCAGGGATGCCCCAGAGCCTGCTGGAGGTGAGCGGGAACCCTGAGAGCAGAGCTAAGCCATGGACTCTGGCCTCGGGGACCTTAACCCCTCTACAGACCCTCAGGAGAGTCCCAATCCATCCTTTCCTCTCTCTGGAGTCTTCAATCAGACATTCAGCTAACCCCCTAGGTCCATGAGAGCCCGTTCCTATGCTGGCCCTTAGGGAGACACCACACTTTGGGAATTCACTGTAGCCAGGGACAGGTGCAAAACTGCCCTGAGGACGGGCTAACTGCTCTGTTGGAAGTACGATCCCCCATTTAAGATTGCCTCTCCCTTCCGACGATACAAGGACAAGTTTGGAGGGGAGTCAGAGATGGAGCAAGGAGGGAGGAGATGGCTTTCACATTTTATTAAATTGTATATGTCATTCATAGGAATGGGCTGTCAGGGGCATGGAGGGACTCAGCCCCGACACAGCAATTTCTATACAAGTTCAGGGCGTTCTTGCCCTCTCCTGCACTCCCAGCAGCAGAGGGAGGGATCCCAGATTAAGAACCCCAGAAAGGAGGCAGGAGGCAGTGGATAAGACACTACCCCTGAGGACGTGCACCAGCTGAGAGAGTTGGTGAGTGCCTTCAACACAGCAAAGCTGTGTGCTGGAACCTGCCATGGGAACAGATCACTCACCACCCGAATAGGAGCCACAGATGTTTTCTGGCAGACCCCCTTCCCCTATAATTTCTTTTACTGTTTCCTTGGTGAACATTGCTTCACCTCTACAGATACACTGTTTTCCCAAAAGCTGACATCCCAACAAGGACAAACAGGCATTCCTCTCCTTTCTCTTACCAGATCCCAGTTTTTTAAAACTGTATTTTCTGTGCCTCCATCTATCACATTGATTGAGGGGGTGTGTGGGGTTGTGGTACATAGATGGGGTAGTCAGAGAATCCCAGATCGATTAGTAATGTCTGCCATGGGTGCCAAGTGCTGCCATGCGTGCCTGGTATTTCCATGTGGCTTCTCAAAGGGCAAGTGTTGGCTGGCCTCAGATGGGTATGACACCCAAGGCCAGAGCTCCCAGAACACTCCTCTTTGATGGGATGAGGAAGCGAGAAAAGTACACCTGGGGCCTATGGGCCAAGTTGAGCAGCACTCAGCCCTGAACCAACGTTGTCTGTCTCAGGAGGCCCTGAGATGAACAGGAGGCAGCCGAGGAGTGCTGTGGGGGCTGCTGGCTCAGCCCCAAACTGGGGGCAGGGGCAGGACCCAGGGGGCTCTGCCTCCTCTCATCTCTTTCTTCCAAGGCCTTCCCTTCACTCCCAGCTCCTGTCACTTCCCTGAGGAGACCAAGGCCACCCACCTGGGCTCTCGGAGCATGCCTCACCCCCACCCCTAGTCAGGCCTCCTTGTCCCTGTGCTGACCCTGCCCTGCTGTCCTGGCAGAGTAGGATGGAGCAAGCTCTTACCCATAAATGTCCTCTGCAAGCCTCTGAATCATCGTTCTCGAAACTTCTGTCTTGGAATTTGTTCTGTGGCCCCCAGTTGAGTGTGTCCAGTAGGGACGCCCGAGGATCAGGGGAGGGGGCAGCTCTAGAACGTCACTTCCCTGGGAACAGCTCCCAAGTTCAGCTGGCTCACACATGGATCAGATTTGAGCTCCACATCCTCTGCCAGGGAAAATAGAAGCCATAAGAAAATTAAAAAGAAATAAAGAGAAACTTTTCCTCAGCCACAGTGAGTCACCAACAGGAACATGAGCAAGGACTTATGGGAAGCTGGGCCCTGGAGTGGGGAGGCAGGGGGCTGGGGGCCCTCCCTTCCTCCCTCGAGGGTCTGGGCAGGTGAGGGGGGTGGTGACTGCTGTCTGTGCCAGGCCCGTATCTCCCCTCAGGGAGCAGGGCTGGGGACTCCACTCAGCTTTCAGACCTGCACTCAGGAAGTCTCGCAGACCTGGGCCCGTCAGGAGATGCCTGTCTGCCGAGGAGCCCTGTCATCTAAACCAAACTCCCCAAGGGCAGCAGCCCAGGCCAGGAAGAGGCAGGCCAAGAGGTGGGAGGCTTGTGCCTCCTGTGGCTGCCACTCCCGCTCCTGGGGTCCAGCGCCCCTTGCCAGCGGGTGGGGCATCTGTATCCAGTCCAAGGATTCTCCTGAGCTAGTCTGGGAGCCTGCCGGACATCTTGGGCCCCCCACCGCCCCCTACCTCCAGCTTCCAATGGAGAAGCTTGGGCCTTCCTCATTGGGCACAGTGAGGCCTGCCCTAGGGGCCACAACAGGACTGGACTTGACAGGCGGAGGCAAGGTGACGTCTCACCCTGGTGGACCTATCCTTGCTGCTTCCAGAGTGGGGAAGGGGCGTTCTGGGGGTACCTGACATGGGCTGGGGAGGGAGGGAGATAGCGTGCGTGGAGTTTTCCTGCAGCCTTGTGAGGGTCAGGCTGGTGGAGCCCACAGATGCCACGGTGGGGAGAGGAAGGGGCATGGCCTGTGCTCTCAAGCTCTGACCAGACTGGGGTGGGTCCTGTTTAGCTCATGGGCCAAGAGCTCACCTCTGAGAGCCATTGAGAAAGGCCATGCCAGGAGGGCTGCCTGCCAGGGTGGGAGGGCCCCAGGAGAGAGACTGGGGTGGGGTGCAGGGTGCTCCCACCTTGGGTCAGGAGCAGGGACACTCCAGAGGTGTGTAGCAAGGTCCATCTGGGAGGAATGGTGCAATGAGGAGGCCCTGTGGGCTGCAGTGAGGGGCAGGAGAGGGGTGGACATGTAGGCAGAGCTGTCATGTTGGGGCACCAAGGCCATTTGGCCCCTTTCAGTAATGCCCCCAGTGGGGTGGGGAGCCAGAAGCTCCCACATTGGGAGGGGGTGAGGAGGTGGAGCAGAGATGGGAAGGAATGGGACCCACCCTCTTTCCACTATGGTAGGGTCACTCGTACAAGGGTAGAGAAATCACTGTAGGGCGGGCTTGCCTTGTTAATCTTTCAGATGCGACAGCTTCCTGGGTGAGAAGAGGGACCCAGGATGGACCTGGGGCAGGGGGAGAGGGCTTTCTTGCTTCCTCCAGCTCATCTCAGAAGCCCCTATTAAAACTATGACCTTGAATAACTTGATTTTCTCAGGCTGTAAGTTGAGGGGGTGACTCCATGACCACCAGCAGCTCCCCACCCCTGATTGGAAGGGTCTCCCATTCAGACAATCCATGTCTAGCAAGATTAGCATCTGTCTTTGCACATCAGACAATTTGGACCTCGAGGCAAGTCTGGCCAGAGCCTCGGGAAGCATGAGGGTCAGTTCCTTCCTGGGGTGGATCCCAGGTGACCTTGACCCATTCCCCCACCACAAGACCTCAGAGTTCCTGTCCTACAAACCTGGTGACCACACCCTCCCCACGAGATGGGGAGACAATGGAGTGGCTCCATCCAAGCCACTCTCCACATCCAGGGAAGTTAGGAGTCCCTAGAGGAGGATGCCCCAAGCCCTGGGTGCCTTTCCCTGAATAGAGCCTCTAACGGGCCTATCGGGAAACTCGTTTATTCTAACAGTCTCAGCAGAGTCTCTGCCCCAAGGGGCACCACATCTCAGCTTCCTGAGTGCCTGAAAAGATGTCCCCAGGCCATCCTGCCAGGACCGCTAGCCATGTCAGCAGCAGAACTGCCTCATCCCAAGTCACTGTGGCCAGAAGGTCTGTGATCTCATCACCCTCCACCTCCCAGTCCCCACCCCACCACAGCACCAGCCCCTCCACTCTGGGTCCCCAGCAATCTGAGCACGTTGACTGTGGGTATGTGTCCCTGACTGCAGCTCATGTGTTCACTGGGCAGGTCTCCACAGACCTTTCAACAGGGTCCAGGCCTGAGTGTGGCCCAGAGACCCAACAGTTGTGGAGGTAGCCTTCCTCTGAAGACGTTCAGGTCAGAGGGATCAGGATGTGAGTGACTAGACTCCCCGGAACAGAGTGCACAGGGGTGGACATTGACCCCCAGGGATGTGGAGCTCTGCCTGGTGAGTGAAAGGGAAGGGAGGTCCTCGTGGGAGAGGTTCTGCTTCTCCAGGCTCAGACTGCTCACATCGGTCACCCGTGTCTTGGGCCCCAGCACATGGGCAGTGGACTGGATTTCAATTCTTGTGGTGCACATGCAGCAGCTTTCCCCATATTCATGTGAGGACACTCGGGCTCAGGGAGAAGAGACGTGTCCTCACCAGTGATGGTATGTCTGTGAGGCCAGACTGAATGCTCTTTCCCTTCACTTTATATAGTCTCTGGCACCAGGCCACAGGGCCACGGGGCCACCAGCCCATCCTGCTGAGACCCCAGCATCACCAGGAGCCACCCTAGTGCCTCAGCCTGGGCTGAGTTGGGAAACTCACCTGCCAAAAGGACCAGTATGTCCCAGTTCTAACTGGGGCAGCCTCAGAGCACCAGGAGGTTTGGGTCCCCAAGGCAGCAGCTCAGACACAGGCCAGCTGGCCAGAATGACGGGGGCCAGGGAGGCGTGAAACTGGATGGCTCAGGAAGCCTGGTGTCTGGACCTTAGGCACGGGGATCAAGCACCAGGCCCTCCCATTCTCCTGGAGTCCTGAGTCTGCTTCCAGGGACAAAGGAAGAAGGACCCAGGCCCACTGGGTCTCTCTGCTCTTCTCTCTCATGGGGGGCCCTGGAAACACCCTCTGTCTGCAGCCTGGATGTTACCAGGGGATAAATCTGCTTAGGCTCACCAGGAGGGTGGTTCCCAGAGCCAGGGGACCTGGAGTCTCCCAGACAGTGTCTAGTCATCCGCACAACTGGCCGAATGATTTTCTTGGTTTCCGACAACTTGAAAACCACATGTGATTTTCCACAGTCCTGTGCCCCCGCCCAGCTCCCCAGGCCCGGACTGCTGAGTGAGCAAAGTTCACCAGAATTCCTTCCACTCACCACAGGACCCAGAATCCGGGAGACTGGGGGGTCACCACAGCCGCAGGGGGGCTGAGGAGCTGAGGGGGCGGGAGGCGGGGGGCCTCCAGTGCCTGAGTAATTCTGCAGCCCGCAGACTGGGATGAGGACGAGGGTGTCATGTGACCATCAGCCAGGCCTGTTCGGTTCCAAACGGGCTCTAGTGCAAAAAAGTATGTGGATCGTTCCTCCCACCTTCATCTAAATTGATTCCCAATGGATTAAAGATGCAGATGTTGACAAAGACAACATCAAAGTAGCAAAAGAAAACATAGGAATCTGTGCTTATATTTTCATGGGGGAAGTCTTTCCAAGTAGCAACTGCAGGAGGATGGAGAATTTTGGTTGCATAAAAGCTCTAGATTTCTGTTCAAAATATCCTGAAAGTGAAGTTAAAAGGCAAACAAAACACTGGAAATATACCTGCAACCCTGAGATCAGAAAGAAAAACACTTTAGGAGCTGTCCGTGGCCTCAGAGTTTCTCTCCAAGCCTCAGTTTCTCTCCTCTGTACAATGGGATAATATTAATTCTACCACTACCTTGTGAAAAGGGGACAAGGGTTCATTGAAATAAATCTAGAAAGCTGTGACTGAAAAGTACTAACTCTTCAATAAAGGGAAGCCACTCTTTACTTATTTATTTTTTATTTTTTTGGCCGTGCTGGGTCTTTGTTGCTGCGAGGGCTTTTTTCTAGTTGTGGCGCGTGGGGGTTACTCTCTAGCCCCGACTTGTGACACTCCGGCTTCTCATTGTGGTGGTTTCTCCTGTCGTGGAGCACAGGCTCTAGGGTGTGTGGGCTTCAGTAATTGCAGCACAGGGGCTCAGCAGTTACAGCTTTCAGGCTCTAGAGCACAGGCTCAATAGTTGTGGTGCCTGGGCTTAGTTGTTGTGCGGCATGTGGGATCTTCCTGGATCAGGGATCTAATTCCTGTCTCCTGCACTGGTAGGTGGATTCTTTACCACTGAGCCACTAGGGAAGCCCCGTTGTTTTTTTTTTTACATTTTTATTTATTTATTTATTTATTTTTGGTGAGATACATCTTTTATTAGCCATTGGCATATGATTCTATAGACAAAACTTGAGGGTCCATGGATTCAGCTAGGGGTTACAAAGAAAACCTGAACAAAACAGACACAAATACTTGCCTCTAAGGATCTCATATTTCTCACAATCTACACAGATGATAATTCTGTTCACAAGGTCAATTTGTTAGGAGGTGCAATTTGTTCCTTTTTTTTTTAAATTTTTTTATTTTTATTTTTTTTTGATCAAGAATCTCTTTTATTGATTATCAGAAACATTACAAACATCTAGTATGAACAAATTGTAACATGATAGTGTTTAGTTTGAACAATTAATACATTTCAGATATAATATTATACATATTTCAATGCTATTCTCCCCAATCATCCCACCCTCTCCCGGTCCCAGAGTCCAAAAGTCTGGTCTGTACATCAGTGTCTCTTTTGTTGTCTCGTAAATAGGGTTATTTTTACCATCTTTCTAAATTCCATATATATGCGTTAGTATACTGTATTTGTGTTTTTGTTTCTGGCTTACTTCACTCTGTATAATAGGCTCCAGTTCCATCCATCTCCTTAGAACTGATTCAAATGTATTCTTTTTAATGGCTGAGTAATACTCCATTGTGTATATGTACCACAGCTTGTTTATCCATTCATCTGTGGATGGACATCTAGGTTGCTTCCACGTTCTGGCTATTGCAAACAGTGCTGCTATGAACATTGGGGTACACGTGTCTCTTTCAATTCTGGTTTTCTCAGTGTATATGCCCAGCAGTGGGATTGCTGGATCATAAGGCAGTTCTATTCGCAGTTTTTTGAGGAATCTCCATACTGTTCTCCATAGTGGCTGTACTAGTTTGCATTCCCACCAACAGTGCAAGAGGGTTCCCTTCTCTCCGCACCCTCTCCAGCATTTATTGCTTGTAGACTTTTGGATAGCAGCCATTCTGATTGGCGTGAAATGGTATCTCATAGTGGTTTTGATTTGCATTTCTCTGATAATGAGTGATGTTGAGCATCTTTTCATGTGTTTGTTAGCCATCTGTATGTCTTCTTTGGAGAAATGTCTATTGAGTTCTTTGGCCCATTTTTTGATTGGGTCATTTATTTTTCTGGAATTGAGCTGTAGAAGTTGCTTGTATATTTTTGAGATTAGATGTTTGTCAGTTGCTTCATTTGCTATTATTTTCTCCCATTCTGAAGGCTGTCTCTTCACCTTGCTTATAGTTTCCTTTGTTGTGCAGAAGCTTTTAAGTTTGATTAGGTCCCATTTGTTCATTTTTTATTTTATTTCCGATATTCTGGGAGGTGGGTCATAGAGGATCCTGCTGTGATGTAAGTCAGAGAGTGTTTTGCCTATGTTTTCCTCTAGGAGTTTTATGGTTTCTGGTCTTACATTTAGCTCTTTAATCCATTTTGAGTTTATTTTTGTGTATGGTGTTAGAAAGTGTTCTAGTTTCATTCTTTTACAAGTGTTTGACCAGTTTTCCCAGCACCACTTGTTAAAGAGATTGTCTTTAATCCATTGTATATTCTTGCCTCCTTTGTCAAAGATAAGGTGACCATATGTGCGTGGATTTATCTCTGGGCTTTCTATTTTGTTCCATTGATCTATATTTCTGTCCTTGTGCCAGTACCATACTGTCTTGATGACTGTGGCTTTGTAGTAGAGCCTGAAGTCAGGCAGGTTAATTCCTCCAGTTCCGTTCTTCTTTCTCAAGATAGCTTTGGCTATTCGAGGTTTTTTGTATTTCCATACAAATTGAGAAATTATTTGTTCTAGCTCTGTGAAGAATACCGTTGGTAGCTTGATGGGGATTGCATTGAATCTATAAATTGCTTTGGGTAGTATATTCATTCTCACTATATTGATTCTACCAATCCATGAACATGGTATATTCCTCCATCTATTAGTGTCCTCTTTAATTTGTTTCAGCAGTGTTTTATAGTTTTCTAAATATAGGTCTTTAGATTCTTTAGGAAGATATATTCCTAAGTATTTTATTGTTTTCATTGCAATGGTGAATGGAATTGTTTCCTTAATTTCTCTTTCTATTTTCTCGTTATTAGTGCACAGGAATGCAAGGGATTTCTGTGTGTTAATTTTATATCCTGCAACTTTACCATATTCATTGATCAGTTCTAGTAATTTTCTGGTGGAATCTTTAGGGTTTTCTACGTAGAGGATCATGTCATCTGCAAATAGTGAAAGTTTTACTTCTTCTTTTCCAATTTGGATTCCTTTTATTTCTTTTTCTGCTCTGATTGCTGTGGCCAAAACTTCCAAAACTATGTTGAATAGTAATGGTGAAAGTGGGCACCCTTGTCTTGTTCCTGACTTTAGAGGAAATGCTTTCAATTTTTCACCATTGAGGATAATGTTTGCTGTGGGCTTGTCATATATAGCTTTTATTATGTTGAGGTATGTTCCTTCTATTCCGGCTTTCTGGAGAGTTTTTATCATAAATGGATGTTGAACTTTGTCAAAGGCTTTCTCTGCATCTATTGAGATAATCATATGGTTTTTATTCTTCAGTTTGTTAATGTGGCGTATTACGTTGATTGATTTGCGGATATTGAAGAATCCTTGCATTCCTGGGATAAAGCCCACTTGGTCATGGTGTATGATCTTTTTAATGTGTTGTTGGATTCTGATTGCTAGAATTTTGTTAAGGATTTTTGCATCTATGTTCATCAGTGATATTGGCCTGTAGTTTTCTTTTTTTGTGGGATCTTTGTCAGGTTTTGGTATTAGGGTGATGGTGGCCTCATAGAATGAGTTTGGAAGTTTGCCTTCCTCTGCAATTTTCTGGAACAGTTTGAGTAGGATAGGTGTTAGCTCTTCTCTAAATTTTTGGTAGAATTCAGCTGTGAAGCCATCTGGACCTGGGCTTTTGTTTGCTGGAAGATTTCTGATTACAGTTTCAATTTCCGTGCTTGTGATGGGTCTGTTAAGAGTTTCTATTTCTTCTTGATCCAGTTTTGGGAAGTTGTACTTTTCTAAGAATTTGTCCATTTCTTCCACATTGTCCATTTTATTGCCATATAATTGCTGATAGTAGTCTCTTATGATCCTTTGTATTTCTGTGCTGTCTGTTGTGATCTCTCCATTTTCATTTCTAATTTTATTGATTTGATTTTTCTCCCTTTGTTTCTTGATGAGTCTGGCTAGTGGTTTGTCAATTTTATTTACCCTTTCAAAGAACCAGCTTTTGGCTTTGTTGATTTTTGCTATGGTTTCTTTTGTTTCTTTTGCATTTATTTCTGCCCTAATTTTTAGGATTTCTTTCCTTCTACTAACCTTGGGGTGCTTCATTTCTTCCTTTTCCAGTTGCTTTAGGTGTAGAGTTAGGTTATTTATTTGGCTTTTTTCTTGTTTCTTGAGGTATGCCTGTATTGCTATGAACTTTCCCCTTAGGACTGCTTTTACAGTGTCCCACAGGTTTTGGGTTGTAGTGTTTTCATTTTCATTTGTTTCTATGCAGAATTTGATTTCTTTTTTGATTTCTTCTGTGATTTGTTGGTTATTCAGGAGTGTGTTGTTCAGCCTCCATATGTTGGTCTTTTTAATAGATTTTCTCCTGTTATTGAGATTTACTCTTACTGCATTGTGGTCAGAAAAAATGCTTGGAATGATTTCAATTTTTCTGAACTTACCAAGGCTAGATTTATGGCCCAGGATGTGGTCTATCCTGGAGAAGGTTCCGTGTGCACTTGAGAAAAAGGTGAAATTCATTGTTTTGGGATGAAATGTCCTATAGATATCAATTAGTTCTAACTGGTCTATTGTATCGTTTAAAGTTTGTGTTTCCTTGTTAATTTTCTGTTTAGTTGATCTATCCATTGGTGTGAGTGGGGTATTAAAGTCTCTCACTATTATTGTGTTATTGTTGATTTCTCCTTTCATACTTGTTAGTATTTGTCTTATATATTGTGGTGCTCCTAAGTTGGGTGCATATATATTTATAATTGTTATATCTTCTTCTTGGATTGATCCTTTGATCATTAGGTAGTGACCTTCTTTGTCTCTTTTCACATCCTTTGTTTTAAAGTCTATTTTATCTGATATGAGTATTGCTACTCCTGCTTTCTTTTGGTCTCTATTTGCGTGGAAAATCTTTTTCCAGCCCTTGACTTTCAGTCTGTATGTGTCCCCTGTTTTGAGGTGGGTTTCTTGTAGACAGCATATGGAGGGGTCTTGTTTTTGTATCCATTCAGCCAGTCTCTGTCTTTTGGTTGGGGCATTCAACCCATTTACATTTAAGGTAATTAATGATAAATATGATCCCGTTGCCATTTACTTTGTTGTTTTGGGTTTGAATTTATATATCCTTTTTGTATTTCCTGTCTAGAGAATGTCCTTTAGTATTTGTTGGAGAGCTGGTTTGGTGGTGCTGAATTCTCTCAGCTTTTGCTTGTCTGTAAAGGTTTTGATTTCTCCTTCATATTTGAATGAGATCCTTGCTGGGTACAATAATCTGGGCTGTAGGTTCTTTTCTTTCATCACTTTAAGTATGTCTTGCCATTCCCTCCTGGCTTGGAGAGCTTCTATTGAAAGATCAGCTGTTATCCTTATGGGAATTCCCTTGTGTGTTATTTGTTGTTTTTCCCTTGCTGCTTTTAATATTTGTTCTGTGTGTTTGATCTTTGTTAATTTGATTAATATGTGTCTTGGAGTGTTTCGTCTTGGGTTTATCCTATTTGGGACTCTCTGGGTTTCTTGGACTTGAGTGATTATTTCCTTCCCCATTTTAGGGAAGTTTTCAACTATTATCTCCTCTAGTATCTTCTCATGGTCTTTCTTTTTGTCTTCTTCTTCTGGGACTCCTATGATTTGAATATTGTAACGTTTAATATTGTCCTGGAGGTCTCTGAGATTGTCCTCATTTCTTTTAATTCGTTTTTCTTTTTTCTCCTCTGATTCCTTTAATTCTGCCATTCTATCTTCTAATTCACTAATTCTATCTTCTGCCTCTGTTATTCTACTATTTGTTGCCTCCAGAGTGTTTTGGATCTCATTTATTGCATTATTCATTATATATTGACTCTTTTTTATTTCTTCTAGGTCCTTGTTAAATCTTTCTTGCATCTTCTCAATGCTTTTCTCCAGGCTATTTATCCATGATTCCATTTCGCTTTCCAGATTTTGGATTAATTTCACTATCATTATTCGGAATTCTTTATCAGGTAGGTTCGCTATTTCTTCCTCTTTTGTTTGGTTTGGTGGGCAATTATCCTGTTCCTTTACCTGCTGGGAATTCTTCTGTCTTTTCATCTTGTTTAAATTGCTAAGTTTGGGGCGTCTTTACTGTATTCTGGTAGTCTGTGGAGTTCTCTTTATTGTGGCGTTTCTGCACTATATGTGGGTTTGTACCGGTGGCTTGTTGAGGTTTCTTGTTTATGGAAGCTTGTATCGGTGTTCTGGTGGGTGGAGCTGGATTTCTTTTCTCTGGGGTGCAGTGGAGTGTCTAGTAGTGAGTTATGAGATGTCTATGATTTTGGGGTCGCTTTGTGTAGCCTGTGTATTGGAGCTCAGGCTGTGTTCTTGTTTTTCTGGAGAATTTGCTTGGTATGTCTTGTTGTGGAACTTGCTGGTCTTTGTGTGATGCTTGGTTTCAGAGTAGGTATGGAGGCTTTTAATGAGCTCCTGTCAATTAATGTTTCGTGGGATCAGGGTATGGACTTAAGCCTCCTGGTTCCAGTTATTGGTCTTATTTTTACAGTAGTCTCAAATACTTCTTCTTCTATAATGCATTCCACAACTGGACCGCTCAGAGATGTTCACGGAATTATACAGAGAAGGAAAAAGGGAGGAAGGAGACAGAGGTGGTCAGGAGGATAAAAGGAGGGAGTGTGAAGGAGAGAGACAGATCTAGTCAGTAATCAGTAAAGAAAAGAAAAAAGGAAAGGAAAAAAGCAAAGGACAAAAAGGAAAAAAGAAAAAAAAACAAAAAAACAGGGTCGCAAAAGTTATATCTAAACGTGGAGATTAAAGAAGTACTAGAGGATAAAAAAAAAAATAAAAATAAAAGAAACAAAACAAACAACAACAAAAAAATTAAAAGGAAAAAAAATTTTTGTTTTCCTTTTTCCAATTAAAAAATAATAAAAATTTAAAAAATATATATATATTAAAAAAAGAAAAGAAAAAAAAAAGGAAATAATGATGGTAAAAATAGTAACAATATATATAAGAGTTTCTCTATTATTGTTGTGGGTTCAGTTCATTTTCGGCTAGTTCCTTGTTCCGGCTTAAATTTCTCAAGATCTATAGGCCCCTTTCTCTGTAGTTGGTCTGTATAGTCCTTTGTTCTGTGCACGGTTCGGCGGTGTTCTGGGCCAAGGCCGGCCACTCGTGTGGTCGGCGCTGCACAATCTGGATTGCCGGCCCAAACTACTCCAGTTAGGCAGCACTCCAGACAATCAGGCGAACGAAGTCTGCGCTGAGGCCCGCAGAGGGGGAGGGGCCAGCGACGGGAATGGCGGGCGGGCGGGTGGGGGAGGGGATGGGGTGGCCCTCGTGGGAGCCGCCGGCACAGCGGGCGGGGGCACGCCTGCGCGGGAGTGGCCGGCGGGGGAGCGTCCAGTGGGGGAGAGTCCCGCGGGGGAGCGTCCCTCGGGGGAGCGCCGGCAGGGGAGCGTGCCGCGTGGGAACGGCCAAGGTGTCTCCCTGCCCAGCCCCGGCTCCCCAATGGCAGATGCGGGCGTTTGCAGCGGTGCTTCTCCGCTGCGGAAGTTACCGCAGGGCCCGCAGTCTGTGGGTTCTAATTGCTCAACTGTTCTCCTCCCTGTTATGATAGTCTCCGTGTTTCCCAGGTTCGGCGCAGTTTTCGCAGGGAGAGTGTTTCCTGGTGTTTGGAAACTTCTCTTTTTAAGACTCCCTTCGCCAGACAGAGGTCCGCCCCTCCCTCTTTGTCTCTCTCTGGCTTCTATATTCTTTCCTACCTCCTTTAGAAGGCAGTGAGTTGCTTTTCTGGGTGTCCGACGTCCTCCGCCAGCACTCCGAAGCTGTTTGTGGAATTTACTCGGCGCCCAGATGTCCCTTTGATGAATTTGTGGAGGAGAAAGCGTATTCCCCGTCCTAATCCTCCGCCATCTTCTTTTTTTACATTTTTAAAGCTAATTTGACCTTGTTTCCTTTATTATTATTATTATTTTGGTTGAGCTGCACCCTCTGGAGTGGAAGTGTAGAGTCTTAACCACTGGACCGCGAGGGAAGCCCAATCTTGCTACCATTTTCACGAGTGAGCCTCGAGACATAGGCAGTTCACAAAAGAAGAAACATAAGTGGCCAGTAAACATATGCAAACATGTTGACCTCACATACAAAAATATGCAAATCAAATTAAAATACACTGAGGACTACTTTTCCAATATCAAATTCCCAAAGATTAAAACCCTCCTGGTGGAGGCAGTACAGGGTAATCAAACGCTGTCATTCAGGATCATTTGTTACAAAGAACAGAAACTCACTATGATGGCTAACTTTGTGTGTCCTCTGATTGGGCTAGTGAAAGTGAAAGTCGCTCAGTCATGTCCGACTCTTTGCGCCATGGACTCCTCTAGACCAGAATACTGGAGTGGGTAGCCTTTCCCTTCTCCAGGGGATGTTCCCAACCCAGGATTTGAATCAGGGTTTCCTGCATTGCAGGTGGATTCTTTACCAACTGAGCTATCAGGGAAGATATGTCCAGATCACTGGTGAATCTTTATTCCTGGATGTGTCTGTGAGGCTATTTCTGAAAGAGAGTCGCCGAACTAAATTAGTGGACTGAGAACAGCAGATGGCCTTCCCCAGGGTGGGTGGCCCCAGTCTCTGCTTGACCTGTGACATCCATCTCCTGCCCTTGGACATCGGCTCTCCTGGTTCTTGGGCCTTTGAGTTTGCGCTGAACTGCACCACTGGCTCTCCTGGGCTTCTAGCTCACAGATAGCAGACTAAAGCCTCCCTGATCATGTGACCCAATCATTCATTGTAAGTCTCTCTCTGTATATGTCCTTGGAGGAAGGCACGGTAACCCACTCCAGCATTCTTGCCTGGAGAATCCGCATGGACAGTGGAGCCTGGTGCGCTACCGTCCATAATGTTGCAGAATCGATCACGACTGAAGCGACTTAGCACACACGCTCTGTATATGTATCCTGTGCGTTCTGTTTCTAGGGGGAATCCTGACCAGTACACCCCCTAAAGCAGCTGAGCCCCGACAGGCTATCATCCCACAGGTGCCTGGTAGGATGGAGGGCCTCTGAGTCCCTCTGCAGCTCAGAACCCCTCCACACCCCAGAACTTCAGTCTGGACTTCAGCTCGATGCATTTGCCAGAGGGGTCTCACACTAGGCAATGGGACTCTACCCTGTGCCTTATTCCAATCAGCTGCTGGAGGGATTGGCCATGTGCCAGCCACCTCCGTGAGAGGATGAGACGATTCCAGGGCTGGGTAGGCCCTGGGCTCATCTTCTTGGGAAGCTGGATCCCAGCCTTATAAACAAGCATGTGACCCAACATCTGCAACCCTCCCCCACATCGAGGACAGACTCTCCTGCCCTGAGGTACACTGTGACCTCAAGGTGCAAGAAGCCTGTGGCTCTGGAGGTGAGGCGCCTGGAATGTCCAACCTGTCCACAGGGACACTTGGGAATGAGATGCTGCTTTAGCCCCTGAGAAAGCCTCCCCTGCCTTCATCCCCAGACCAATACAACACATTCCTGATTTAGTGGGAGGAAATCCCACCAACACCATGAGCATGTCCTGCCATGGGGTATGTATTGCTGTTCTTTCTGCATGTGGTGCCCTTTCCTCAGACATCATACCTTTGGGCCTTTGTCCAGCTTCCCACATGGCTACTTTATTTCTGACACATTGACCCATTAGGCTATACTGATGGTGCTAATGGCTCCAGCTAAGCAGCCCTCCTTTGCCCTGTGCCCTGTAACTTTGAAGGACCCTCCCACTCTGACTACAGGCATGGCCCTGGGATGACTTTGATCAGTCAGCCAGGGACAAACTCAGTCCAAGGAGAGGCTTGAAAAAAATGCTTGTGGCATCCCCTCTCCACTCCTCCAAACTTCCAGAACTGTGTGAGCACACCTGAGCTGTCCTGCTGAAGGACAAGACCACAGGGGGCCAAGCTAGGACCATGCAAGACAGGCTGCCACAGGCTGGACACAAGAGGGAGACCAGCAAGAGTAGCCAAGCTGGGCTCAGATGGGAAGAGCTGCCCAGACAGCTGGCGGGCGGGTGAGCTAATAAATGTGATTGTTTTAATCTGCTGAGTTGGGTGGTTGGTTACTCAGCAATAGCTAACACTTATCTCAGATGTTTATTATCATTCTCCCTACCAGCACTGCCAGTGTCACAAGACCAGGGGATCGGGGGCTGTGACATTTACTATGACAGCTCTCTGGCATGCAGAGGCCCTGAGTAAATATCTGTTAAATGGCTAAATGTAGGATAAATACCTTAACAGGATCTTGTGAGACAGACAACAGTCCTGGAACTAGTCAGAACTGAGTAGGGAAAGAGGGTAGTACTGGCACTGGTGAGGAGCACGGCAGTGGGTGAGCACCAAATAAGCCTCAATAATTGATGTAATCCTGTCTTCAAGATGAAGACCAGTCCAGAGTCCCTTTCTTTTCATTTTGTTGCACCTCCATTTTCTGCATCTGGCTCCCATGTCATGGCACAAAGCAGCTGCTTGAGATCCAGCCATCATTGCATCATCCCAGCCAGCAGAAAGGAATAGTAGAGCACAGTTTCTTCCTTTAAGAACTTTTTCTAGAAGCTCACACAAAGCTCCAAGTTCATTCCATTGGCTTTGGCCAGATCTCAGTCATGGGCCACACCCAGCTGCAAGGGAAGCCAAAAAGTGTAGTCTTTTTCTGATTACCATGTGCTAGCTAAATGTCAGGAGTTCTGTTACTAAATAAGAATGAGACAATAGACACTGAGGAACAACAAACAGTCTTTGCTACAGATGATATTATCTTCACTTTTGTGTCTGACAAGATTATCAAGATCTTAGAAAGGTGCTTTTTAAAAAAAGTAGTATCTGGTAGAAGAAGGTGTAAAAGCTGAAACCCCAAGAAAGTATAAGAATAAGAAACACATCATAGTATTAGCCATTTTATAATCTTTTTGTGTGTAAAGTAGTCACATTCTTGCATGTTTGTCTGTAGACCTGAGCCAGAAGCCCAGCCAACAAAAACAAGAAGTAGTGACAAGCTCTGTAGGAGGAAGAGGACCCTCAGCAGCCATGTCCCCAGCTCCACAGCTCCGGCCATTAGCATGAAGAGCCAGAATGTCCCCAAAGCCCCTATCGTGCCCAGAGTTCTTAGTGCTGGAACTCATAGCTGCCCTCTCTACCCTGACCTTCCTCTTAATAACCAAGTTCATTGAAGAAGTTATTCACATCATTGTTTCACTTCCTCAGTTCCAGGCGGCTGTTCCTGTACCTGGCACTCTCACTAAGCCTCAGGGATCCCCTACCCGTGCCCCTCGAGATTCCACACCCCAAAATTAGTATGTGCCCCTCACAGGGCAGGGCTACAATGGGCCCCAAGTGCATGTGCTGGGCTGGACACCCAGCAGTCCTGCTGACCTCGTGGCCAGGTCTGAAATCCTACCAGCCATGGGCCATCAGAAACAGGGGTGAGGCTGGAGAAGTCTCAGGGTAACTCCCCTGCAACCCTTGCACCCTAGTGGGTGGGAGCCCTGGGCTCTCCCACCCAGAGCACCTGGCCTCACTGCTGCTGGCTTTGTGTCTATCAAAAACTCTTATTACAAATCTCTTTATCATGCAAGTGGTGTGTGCTCATTGTAGAAAAACTAGAAAACACAAGTAGGCAAAATAACAAACTGACTATGATATGTTTTATTGAATTTCGAACCATCTGATCCTCCAGAGAGAACAAGTAAGTTTGTGACATAGATTCATCTGGGAGTTTTGGAAGCACAAAGACCAGGAGTTCTGTGATGGAGCTAAGGCTCTCCGGGTCACATCTGTGAAATGATATAAAAAAATATGTATTGGTCTCTGCCCTGGGTTCCTGGTGCAGAGTTCCTAAATCCCTTGGAATTTCCTGAGTGATAAGAACACTAGGAGCGTTTCTTGTTCAAATATTTCATCTTTGAACCCAGTTCATGACACAGAGCTCATAATCCATTGGAATTTACTGGCAGAAAGAAGGATCTTTTTGTTCTAATTCAGTGACTCTGAGTGGCTTCCTGGATGGCTTCAGGATCAGGGCTGGTCACCAGAGAGACCAAGCCATGATTAGGAGCTTGGCACTTTTGGCCCTGCCCCCTATCATCTGGGTAGAGGAGTGGGCTGGAGATTGAGTTATTGATTGATCATGCTGATGTGATGAAGGCCCCTATATAAAAATCCCTAGATGGGGTTCAGAGAGCTTCTGGTTGTTGAACACATTCATATGAGGGGGGCTCACCTCAGCTCCATGGAGACAGAATCTCCTGTGCTCAGGACACTTCTGGACCCCAACCTATTTCTTCATCTGGCTTTTCGTTCATATCCTTCAATATCCTTTGTGATAAGCTGGTAATTTAGTAGTCTCGAGTCCTGTGAGCTGTTGTAACAAATTACCAAACTGGAGGAGGGGATGGTGGGAACTCCAACTAATAGCCGATCAGTCAGAAGCACAGGTTGAGGGAGGAGATAGATGGGCCCCAGGCTAGACAGCTCCTTCCCTGTGGACAGAAGCTCCATAATAGCAGAAACTGCATAAAAGCAGGATGATGGAGAAGGCTGAGCTCTGCCCAGATAAGAGATAGAAGACCACATATTCCTCCTTCTCAAAGTTAAGGAGACCTCCCTGAATACATATGTGCAGAAAGACTCCTTGGAGGTCAAAAAAGAAGGGCATGACACCTCATAGTAAGTGATGTCAACCACCCATGAGCCTCTTCACTAGATTCCATCTTGACTAAGGGATGAGCACGCACACATGAGCAGACCCTGAGATATACCAAATATGGCCACAGAACCAGGCAAATCAAAACCAGGCAAAAGAAACCTGGAAGAAATGCCCCCCAAAGTGATTCAAACCACCATGAGGCTGCAAATGTCTCAGCATGCATGTGTGTCTATCCACACGTGCTGTACTCTTTTCCCTCCTAATAAACACTTTACTTGTTTCACTACTTTCCGTCTTTGTGGCAGTTCTTTTCTGCAAAGCTGAAGAGCCAGAGCCTTGTCACTAGGTCTAGGGGCTAGGATTCAGTGCTCTCATCGCCATGACTTGACCTCAATCTCTGGCTGGGAACCAAAACCCCCACTTCAAGTCACTGCAGGCCAGGCCACTCAAGATCAAAGTGACAACCTGGATCTAAGATTGGCATCTGAATTGTGTGTGTGTGTGAAGGGAGGGGTTCTGCACTAACCCTGGTCAGTGTCAGAACTGAGTTAAACTTAGTACACCCAACTGGTGCTGGAGAATTGCTGGGTGTGGAAAATCCATGGCAAGTGTTACAAGTGTCATGTGAGAGTAAAGGAGAACACACGAGTGTTTTTCCAAGACAGCATCCCAGTGCTATTGTTCACCAGCTGTGCAAACTCTGGCAAGTCACTTGACCTCTCTGTGTCTCTCTCTTCTCCCCACCAAGATGGGGACATGGATGTCGTCTGCGGACAAGAATGTCCTGGGCCTGAATGAGCTGACACGTGTAAAGGGCTTAGAACTGCTCCTGGCAGAGCACTGATCTCATCCTGTATAAGCGCATGTGCTTAAAAAACATTTTATTATTGAAATTTCAAACACATGCAGAAGTGGAGAGATGATGTGCCGAACTTCCCGCCTACCTCCAGCATCAAAATTCTCAACTCCAGGCCCATCTTGTTTCATCTGAGTCCTCCCCTTTCCCCCACCTTAATTTTGAAGCATATCCCAGACATCATGTAATTTCACCAGGAAATATTTTACTGTGTACTTATGAAAGAAAGAACTCTTCCTGACTGCCTCTTGTTCTCTCTCTCTCTCCTGCTCTAACATAACCAATGCTACATGTGATTACTTTCAACCACATTTCTTTTAATATACAATGTTAATATCAAGCAGGGTATATATTTTCTGATTGCAGCATATTTTTTTTAAGTTTTGATATGGATCATTTATAAAGTCTGTATTGAATTTGTTACAATATTGCTTATGTTTTATGCTTTTTTTTTTTTTTTGGCTGCAAGGCACGTGAAATATTAGCTCCCCAATGAGGGATCAAACCCGCGGCCCCTGCACTGAAAGGGGAAGTCTTAACAACTAGACCTCCAGGGAAGTCCCTTATGTTTCACTTTTTACACTTTACTTAGAATTGGGATCCAAATGAGGCCCATGTGCTGTGATTGACCAATGTTTCTTAAATCTATCAGTTCGCATTCAGTCTGAACATCAGCCCTGGGAAGAAGGGCACCTTATTACTCCTGCTTACAGAGGAGCAGACTGGGGCTTAGGTTGATTAAGTGACTTAAATAACTGGTGACAGAAGCCACGTACCACCCTGAAGAGGATGGATGATGAAGGGCATCTGGAGGAGACGAGGGCAGGACCAACCTGCCATCACCACCAGAATTGGGTCAACCCCAGGCACCTGATCACTCCTCGGTCCTCATCTCAGGTCACCCTCCAGGCATCTGATAGAATCGCTCATACCTTCTGCTGTGAAAGCCTTTCCATTTGGACACCACCTTACCCAGTTCCTCCGTGCCCCACCCCCTGCCCTGGGGGACAGTCTCTAACCTCTAATTTGGGGGAATCTGGGGTTCAGTGCTTGCATGTCTTCTATATCTGGTGACCTCCTGGCCCTCAGCAATCCCTAATTTGTAGCTATAGACCTCACCCCTCCCGGGGTGCTGGCCACAGCTGTCAGACTGGAATCCTCCCCTCTGTTTCTACTGAATTTTAGAGGACCTGGTCTGCAGCCCCACTCCAGAGCTCCCCACAGGCTGTCCCATCTCAGGACATGGAGCAAGTCTCTCTCTTTGTCTCTGACTGTGAGATCTGACCCGCTGACCAGGTTGGTCTGTTCTACTCACACGCTTCGGCCTGGTCCAGTCACTCCACCTCCACCCCACCTGGATCAGAGGGGTCTCCTGGCTTCCTGCCTTGCCCCTCAGTTTGCTCTCCAGACAGCAGCGGGGGCAGGGTGGTCTTGTGAAAGCTGAGTGGGATCACATTTCCCTATGCTCCAAGTTCTACACAGAAGTCAGTCCTGTCAGTTGCTGATGGGCCTCCCTTCCTGTCCCACCCCTGTTCACTCTGCCTGGCCACTCAGCTCTTTGCTCTTATTCCTAAGTGCCCAGCAAATACCCCTCTTCTTGTAATTCTTCCTGACTCATGTTGAGTCAGAGTTGGTTGGACCAATGAACTCAAAGTGCATGTGTGCTAAGTTTCTTCAGTTGGGTCCGACTCTGCGGCCCTGTGGACCATGGCCCACCAGGCTCCTCAGTCCATGGGATTCTCCAGGCAAGAATACTGGAGTGGGTTGGCACGCCCTCCTCCAGAAGATCTTCCTGATCCAGGGATCGAACCTGCATCTCTAACTTCTCCCAGATTGGCAGGTGGGTTCTTTACTACTAGCACCATCTGGAAAGCCCCTAATGGACTTGAAGAGCCTTCATTTTAAGGACATCTCTTCTCCATCATTCTCAGGCCAATTCCCCATAGGGGGAGGGAGTCAGGGATGCTTCTCCACCCCCTGGTCTGGTCTTCCAACTCCAGATCCTGCCCACAGCCAAAGATGTTTTTAAATATAAAAAATTTACAAACCTTAAAAAATGTAAGCAAAAGGGAAGGGACAGAGGGAAGACAGCCACTGGAGATGGGCCAGAGGTTGGAGGGGTGCAGCCCCAAGCCGAGGAATGCTGGGAGCCACAAGAAGATACAAGAGGTGGGAAGGATAGTCATCTAGAGCAGGGGTCCCCAATTTCCAGAACCTAATGCCTGATGATCTGAAGTGGAGCTGATGTAATAATAATAATAATAGAAACAAAGTGCACAATAAATGTAATATGCTTGAATCATCCAGAAACCATTCCCCTGCCCCCGCCACCGCGGGCCAGTCTGTGGAAACACTGTCTTCCACGAAACTGGTTCCTGGTGCCAAAAGGTTGGGGACTGCTGCCCTAGAGCTTTCAGCGGGAACATGGCTTAGAATTCCGGTCTTCAGAACTGCTAGAGAATGCATTTCTGTTGTCTTAAGCTACCCAGTTTGTGGTTATTTGTTATAGCAGCCACAGGACCAAATACACCGGGAGCTGTGGCTGAATTGTGTTCCCTCCAGTTCATCTACTGAAGCCCTAACCCTCAAAGTGACTGCATTTGGAGAAAGGGCTTTTAAGACTAATAAAGTTACGTGAGGTCATGGGGTGCGGTCCTAATTTGATATGACTGGTGACCGTAAGGGAGAGGAAGAGATCTCTCTTTCTCTCTCTCCATGAGCACACAAAGAGATTACATGGGCACACAGAGAGATGGTGGCCGCCTACAAACCAGGAGGGAAGGCCTCAGAATGAAACCTGCCTTGCCACACCTTGATCCTAGATTGCTGGCCTCTAGAACAATGAGAAATGTTTCTTTCGTTTAAGCTGCCCTGTCGGTGGTATTTTGTTCTGTCAGCCTGAGTGGACCAGGTAGCCCAAACCCATAGAGATGCGGTGAGTAGCTCAAGAAAGTACAGGGCCAGCACTTGATGCCAGAGCTTTGGGCCAGTGGCCCACAGGAGCTCCGGTCCAGCAGCAGCATCAGCAGTCTGACCACACGCCCTCTGGAATGCTGCTGGCGAGTAGCCGGCAGGGGACGGGAACCGGCAGGGGGCGGGTTGGGCCTCAGAGCCAGGGCAGAGTCCTGGCCCCAACAGGCCAAGGACAGGCGCCAACAGCACTAAAGTGAACATCAAAGAAGGTGCTCCGTGGGGAGGCTTTGGGAAGGTCATGAGGCCTGAAAAATCTACCCCAGGGGCCTTTTCTGAACTGGAAGTGGGAACAGGAAATAGCTAAATGAGATTCATCTTGGAAAAATGCAAGCTCATACATCTGGGTAAAACTAATCCAAAACACAGCATGAGATACCACAGTGCAGAGCAGGGGGCGGACTGCAACCCTTAGGGCAGCTGAGGGGTCCTGTGCAGCCTCTGACTTTTCTGGGGGCTAGTCTCAGTGTGGGCAGCAGGAGGCTGAGGACTTAGACACCTGGGAACTCCAAGCCAGGTTTACTGGAAAGAGAGGGCTGAGGTCTCCACTTCTCAGCTGGTTGGACAGTGACCTAGTGGTCCAGGAAGGGGAGAAGAGGAAAAGGGCAACAATCAAGGCCATGGCCTTGCGCACTGGTACCCAGGCCTCCACTGGGTGGCTACCAAGGATCACCCCTCACAAAGCCTCCCTGGGCCCACAGAAAGCCCCGTGTTTCTCATTTTTGCAAGCCGCCCAGTGATTTAAGTATTCAGGTATGATGGGTCATTAAAAGTTGCCTTTGCCTCCCCAGGAGAGAACTCAGGTACCTAAAATGGAGCCAGAGGCCATTAAAAGGAACAGGAGTGGTTTCAGGGGATAGGCTACTGCTCCCTGAGGAAAGGCAGCACCTGCAGATGGGGGAGTAACCCCTTACAAAGAAGCTGGGAGCTCCCCCTTCCCACATGGCAGGAGGAAAAATGAGCATGGGAAATGAGAGAGGGTCTGCATCCCAGGCCTCCCAGCTTCACAGTGTGTGTGCTGGGCCCAGGAGGGCAGACTGGGAGCTGGTGGGGAGGCCCAGAGGGGACCTGGTCTCAGGCACCTGCCTCCCTCAGCCCAGTGCCCACTGATTAGTGAAGGGCTGTGGGGTGTGGGGAGTGGGGGAAGGAGATGAAGGACATCACGAGGTAAAACAGAGATTAAAAACGTAGTGCCTGAAAATAGGAGAGACACACAGAACACTCAATGTTGTCAAGACGTCTGCTTTCCTAACCTGATCTAGAGATTCAATGCAATACCAATCCTGGAAAAGGAATTGTGGGGTGAGATTTCTGTTTTCATTTTGTTGAGTATGGTTGCTAAATTGGCTTCCAAAAAGTCCCTCCTACAAATTGCCAATTCCCTCATGTGTGATCAATTTGTAAACATTGGTTAATGTGACAGGTAAAAATATTCATTTAAATTTGCCCTTGTGTGGTGATTGGACCCGGCAGGCAATCTGGTCTGTATTTTTTTTGTTTTTAAAAGGGAAAAAAAAATAATTGTTTGGCTGTGGGACATAGCGGAGTCTTAGTTCTCCCACCAAGGATGTAACCCACACCCCCTGCAGTGGAAAGGCAGAATCTTAACCACTGGACCACCAGTGAAGTCTCTGGTATGTTTTTGAGAAGCCTTTCTTCTGTAAATTGCCTACTGGTGTTCTTACTCATTGTATTTTCCTTATTTATCTGTGAACAATTTCTTAATTACAGGAATTAAATTCAAAATGTGTCACAGTATTCCCCCATTTGCCTTTTAATTTTTAAATAATTTAAAATATGTAAAGCTTATCATTTTTTTCCCTTTAGTGTGTCCAGGTTTATTGTGATACTTAGGGCTGAAAAAACATTCATCGACTCCCCAGCACATTTTTTGTGTTGTTTCTTTCTTAGATTTGAATGTTTGATCCATCTGGATTTTATTTTGGTGTTAAGCGTGAGCCAACTTCTATTTTTCCAAATGGCCAGCCAGTCGTCCTAACGCCGTTCGATTGAAAAAAGACTGAAAAACCTTTCCCGGGGTTTGAAGAGACCACTCCACCAGCACGCTTCAAGCTAGCGCGTTTGCCGGGGCCCGCGGTCCAAGGACCCCTTGCCGCCAGGTTTCCGAGGCCCATCTGCCCGGCCAGATCCAGTCGGAGGAGTCAAAGGGAAGGCGGTGGAGTGGATATTCCGCTGCTGAGAACTATTCCACTCCTACCAGCCGCCGACTGGTAGGAGTGGAATAGTGGTTAGCCGCCGACTAACCCCCTTTCATTCAAAAGCAGAGACATTGCTTTACCAACAAAGGTTCGCCTAGTCAAGGCTATGGTCTTTCCTGTGGTCATGTATGGATGTGAGAGCTGGACTGTGAAGAAGGCTGAGCGCCGAAGAATTGATGCTTTTGAACTGTGGTGTTGGAGAAGACTCTTGAGAGTCCCTTGGACTGCAAGAAGATCCAACCAGTCCATTCTGAAGGAGATCAATCCTGGAATTTCTTTGGAAGGAATGATGCTAAAGCTGAAACTCCAGTATTTTGGCCACCTCATGCGAAGAGTTGACTCATTGGAGAAGACTGATGCTGGGAGGGATTGAGGGCAGGAGGAGAAGGGGACGACAGAGGATGAGATGGCTGGATGGCATCACTGACTTGATGGGTATGAGTCTGGGTGACCTCCGGGAGCTGGTGATGGACAGGGAGGCCTGGCGTGCTGCGGTTCATGGGGTCGCAAAGGGTCGGACACGACTGAGCGACTGATCTGATCTGAGCCCCCTTTCCCCACCCTTGCGCTCAGGACACCCCCCAGACACCAGTACCGCGACTTCACCTCCACCCTCCAAGGACAAAGCCCCCTGACCCACGTCGTCCTACCTCCCATCTCCTCCCCCTCCTCCCTAGTCCCTCCTCCCGGGTGGTCCCAGGAACGGGAGGGGACTTTCTACGAGAGTAATTTAAATAAAAGGTGTGTGCTCTGGTTCTATTTGCATAGAGGCGGGGCCTCTAAAGCCGACCTCCACCTCGCTCCGAACGACCCAGGGGGAGAGAACCACCCGGAGACTTAATTTGCAGGGGGCGGGGCCTGCCTCTTTAAGTGGAGCCGGGTTGCCACTCCTCCTTTCAGTCGGCTTCCGCCCGCTGTGGCTTCCGGCTTCTGTCTGCCTTCCGCCCGCTTTTTTCTGGCTTCCGTCCAGGCTTCCGCTGCTTTCCGCTGGGCGCCGCGGGGGGCCGGGGCCTAATGCTACCGAAACGACGGCGAGCGCGGGTCGCGTCCCCCAGCGCCGCCCCCTCCTCCTCGGCTCGCTTCCCGGGGGTCACTATCTACCTGGCCGAACCACACATGGGCCGCAGTCGCCAGGCTTTTCTCACACGCCTGGCTGTCTCCAAGGGTTTCCGCGTCCTGAATGCCTACAGGTGCGCGGTCGTGGCAAAGCTGCCGCTAGGCGGGGTCACCTACCCGGGGCCACCTTTCCTGGTCTTTCTTTCCGAGGGGCGCGGGGCGGGTGCCGGCCAAAGGCCTCGCCTCACCGAGGAATGTGGCACGCCCATATCTGTATTACCGCGCCGTCGCGCCGGGCCGGCCGGGGGACGCTGCTGCGTGGCATGATGGCCTGAGCACAAAATGACCCCGCTAGGAATTTTGCAGCTGACCAGCTACTTGTATGGGAGAAGGCAGTGGCACCCGACTCCAGTACTCTTGCCTGGAAAATCCTATGGACAGAGGAGCCTGGTGGGCTGCAGTACATGGGGTCGCTGAGAGTCGGACACGACTGAGCGACTTCACTTTCACTTTTCACTTTCATGCATTGGAGAAGGAAATGGCAACCCACTCCAGTGTTCTTGCCTGGAGAATCCCAGGGACGGGGGAGCCTGGTGGGCTGCCGTCTATGGGGTCGCACAGAGTCGGACACGACTGAAGTGACTTAGCAGCAGTGTTACCTTACAGCTGAGGATATTGAGATCTGAAAAGACTCCCACGCAGCTGACCATGGGGCGGAGGGGCACCTGAGGTTTTTGTATTCAAAGTTAACCCTGGCACTTCATGGTCATATGGCTTTTGTTAATTTCCTTTTTTGTAAAAGGGTGTTAGCAGTTATGGCCAGGAGTGTTTCTGTAGGGCAAGGAGAGAACATGCCGGAGGCTTTGTAAAAGTCGTGAGGGTGTATGTTGGGTTAGTAATGTTTCGTTAGGTGAATTCATCTTGCCCTATTAGCTAAACAGATCTCTTTCCTCAGAGCTGAGAAAGTGATTTAAGTTAGACTTCCAAGAGTAGAATTAAACCAAACAAAATGGTCACAGAAGCAATGCTAAGAGTAAGGGAGGAGGGTCTCCATCGTTTTTGAAGTTGAGAGAGCAAAGTGAACCAGGGGCCAGTCCTCCTGAAGCTTAGTTAACCATGCCCAGGGGTGTTGCAGACCCACTCAGGATGATGACAGCAGCCTAGAGTGTACTGGGCACTATCTAAGCCTTTTTGCTTATTATTAGCTCTTTTAATCTTTACAGCAAGCCTACAAAGTAGATATATTAATATCTCTGCTTTGCAGAGTTGAAAGTCAAAAGTACAGAGATAAATGATGTGCCCAATGGCACAGAGCAAGTGTGGGGCAGAGCTGAAGTTCAAAGCCAAGTAGTCTGTCTCCAGCACTTGGAAGTAGGACCCACCCACCCCCACCCGCCCTGCTTCTTGGATCCCAGGCCCCTGGCCTCTCCTTTCTCTGGGTTTGGGGGGAGAAGAAGACAGAAATTAACACCAAAAAAGAGCTGGGCTAGTGATCCTAGCTAGAGCAGAGAACCACAGCTCAGCAGATGCTGGAGTGATGGAGATGTTTGGCTGCCAGGAGGAGGGACTGAAAATCTGGAGTGAACAGATGCTCACTAGGCAGAGGGGATAGTATTGGTGAAGGCTTGGAGATGTAGAATGGACCAGGAAGAATGGCAGGCCTGGGACAGGGCTCCAGACCTCACAATCTCTTTCCTCTGCCCAGCCCGGAGGTGACACACGTGGTGATGGAGGGGACCTCAGCGGAGGAGGCTGTCTGCTGGCAGGAGCGCAAGATGTCGGCTCTTCCCCCAGGTTGTACCCGCCCAGCGCTTTTAGACATAAGTTGGTTCACAGAGAGCATGGCAGCTGGGCAGCCTGTCCCTGTGGAATGCCGGCACTGCCTGGAGGTGAGCTGGGTGGAGGCTTAGGATAGAGCCACTGAGGAATCCCCAGTGCTGGCCATACCTCAGCTGGGCCAGGTGACATGGCAGCAGTGCCTCAGTGTCCTTCCCATGAGTTGGGCAGTGAGGGCCCCATCCAGACCACCATGGGGAAGGTCCCAGTGCTTCCTGGGTGAGCACAGTGGAGGGGTTCAGGTGTGGCCTCAGAACAGGGCTGCCTGCATTCAAATCCTGGCTCTGCCCATGAGCCACAAGGTCTCAGAGTCCCCGTCTGTGACGTGAGGGTGATAGGCACGTCAGGCCTGCTTAATTGAGAGGAAGTAATAGAACACGTGCCCTGTGAGAGGTAGCATTGTACCACTACTGCTGCTCTGGCCTCTGCCCTGTGCCTCAAGCAGTTCTGCCCTCTCTGAGTTGGCTCCTGTCCTGAGAGCCCTAGGTGACGCCCCTACCAGGAGAGGTGGGGCTCTGGAGGGCTGCCTGGTCCTCTGCCAACCCTGCAGC
This sequence comes from Tragelaphus eurycerus, assembly GCA_935064755.1. NCBI lineage: Eukaryota > Metazoa > Chordata > Mammalia > Artiodactyla > Bovidae > Tragelaphus > Tragelaphus eurycerus. The sequence goes on along the minus strand of CAKXYN010000002.1, from coordinate 18,514,180 downwards.
CTGTGCATTGCCCATCCCTAGGTGGCTGTGCCCAAAAAGAAGATGCCAAGCCCAGCATGGATGCTGCCCTATGCCTGCCAGCGTCCCACACCCCTCGTGCACCATAATGCCAGCCTCTCGGTGAGCTTTGGCTCCCTGGTCTCCCTGGGGTGGAGCCAGGCCCTCCCGTGTCCCAGCCTTGGAGGGAGGGTTAGGGTAAGGCACTCCGCCATCCCTGCCTCTCACCAAGGACCCTTCCCTGCAGGAGGCTCTGGAGACGCTGGCAGAGGCTGCTGGCTTCGATGGCAGTGAAGGCCGCCAGATCGCCTTCTACAGAGCGGCCTCGGTGCTCAAGGCCCTCCCCAGCTCGGTCACAGCCCTGAGCCAGCTGCAGGGCCTGCCCCACTTCGGAGAACACTCCTGCAGGGTTGTCCAGGTTTGTGCTCCCTGCATGTAGAAGGGCAGAGCTGTGAATGTGAATGGGGGTGGCCAGGAGGCCTGGGAGCCTGGTGAGGGCAGGTGACTGGGTGTCTCAGAGCCCAGCTGTGGCCACTGATGGTGCCCAGGCAGCAGCAGACCACCCTGTTCACCCACATTCCTCATGTGTAAATCGGGTCTGCACCACCTGCCTGAGGCTGACTGAAAGGTCTCAGCCAAGGGAGCTGCCAGGAGTCTGGCAGGCTGGTAGCTGGCATCGTGGGCATTGGCCCAGACTGTGAGGGATGGTGGGAGAGGACCCCTGAGCACGAGCACTTCTTTTTAAAATGTGAAGTTGTCCTTTTGTATGTTACCACTGAGCAAATTTGTCAGGACAGAAAAAATACTTTTGAATTCACTTCTGTGTGTTTTTTTAAGAAAATTTATTTTATTTTTTGGCTTCATAGCATGTGAGATCTTAGTTCCCTGACTGAACCTACATCCCCTGCTTTTAAAAGAAGTCTTGTTGAATTCCATCTATGTTTTAAAAAAGCAGTTGTTGACATACCCTGGGACTTCTTGTTTATCTGAGAGGTGGCCCTTGTTCCTCGCCCAAGGGGCTTGGAGGATCCCTGGGTACATTCTTCATTATAAGTTCCCTGGGATCCTGGCCCCACAAAGACCCCAATTCTGGGTGTTGGGGATTCTGCCGAGACCTTGGGACCCCCAGCCCTCTTCTTTCCAGTGAGGCTATGTCTCCTCCCACAGGAGCTGCTAGAACACGGAGTGTGTGATGAGGTGGAGAGAGTCCGGCTGTCGGAGAGGTACCAGACCATGAAGGTACGCAGGGCCGCCCTGAGCAGGGGCCCGCAGCTCCACAGTGTTCCCCCAGAGCCACAGCAAGGTTACCACCATGTCAGGCAGCAAGAGGGGGTGGCAGGGCCCACCCTGGGCTCAGAGAGGGTCTTACTGAGGACACCTGATATGCATGAGGCAGCCAAACAGATGGGCAAGAAAGTTGTTTTGAACACAGGGTATTTTCTAGATCACTCAGCAGCATCTGTTCTTATTTGACTATTGATGGCATATTCTCCAGGATATTACATGCCCTGGCATCTTAAACAGAGCACCCTGAACAAAACAGAACCTTTCCCTGGGTGCCACAGGGAGGATTAACTCTGAGGGGCTGCTCATCCTTGCACTGTCTCTCTCTTTTGTGATTTCACATGCTCATTTGTCGGTGTTGTCTTGCCTATGTCCACGGCACACCTTCTCGCTGTTCCACCCACCTCTGGTCCATGGATGCTCAGTCATGCTTCTCAGACACCCCAGTTTTGTGACGAGGTTGTCAGCCCAGCCACTGGTCATAGAATTGGGGCTTCCCTAGCAGGGTGTGTCAGGTGCCGTGGGAGGTCACCCAGGATGTGAGCATCAGCGAGGTGGGGAGCTTCAGAGAGGCAGAGGAGCCATGGACGAAGCATGGAGGGGCTCGGGTGTGGGAGCAACACAGGAGTTGATGGGTAGAGAGGCGCCGAGAGGTGGCAGAGCCATCTGTCTCTTCCTGGGTACCCCTGAGTCCCAGAAGGCGGCCAGGCCGGGAGAGAAGTACACGGACAACGAGAGGTTTATTGTTACAAACATGATTAGGTTATTCTCAGCATCTTTCCTCTCGGGAGTCTGTTGGTGAAAGTGATCCAGTTCATGCTGTTGGTTCAGGGGATCAACACTGCCCAGACTGCAGGAAGTAGGACTCAGGGACATGAGCGCCACCCAGCTGTTCTTCCTCCTGTGCACGCCAGCAGCGTCCCCACGAAGGTGCCCCTGGCGTGTACTGCAGCCTGTACCACTGCAAGGTTGCCCTTTTGTTTCAGTTCCAAAAGTTCCTGAGGAGGATAAGTGGCTGGCCTAGGGCAGGTGCCCACCCCTGACGAACAAGCTATCATCAGGGAAGAAACAGTGAGTTTCTAGGGCCCACCCTGTGTGTGGAAGACCCGTGTAAGGGCAGGCGGCCGCCCTATGAGATGTTGGCTCCGGCAGCATAGTTTCCACTGGCCTGAACACCTCTGCTGACCCATGACCAGGCAGTGGCACTTTCTGTGTTTGTTCCTGGAACAGAGCCATAGCCAGCCCCAAGCCATTCCTTCCAGATCCTGCTAAAACAACCCCTTAGCTGTTAACTGCCTGTTTTTGCTGTTTTAAGAGGCAGAGCCACAGTAATAAGTCCCAGCTACTGTTGGGTGGGAGCAGTATGGTTTTCCTAGTGAGTGGACAGACTGTTAGGATGACTCCTTTGGTGATGTTGGAATCATGGGCTAGAACTGTACAAGTTCTGAGGAGAGATCCTTTTCAAGGAGGGGCCTGATCCTTCCCTGCCATCCCCCATGATGTTTGTGTCAGGGCCAGGCTCAGGGTTTGAGTCCTGCCTGTGCACCCACTGTTTGGCCTGAGCAGATTATTTAAACGTGAAAAATGTGAGTAGGGATGCCACCTGCCGGACCACATGATGACTTAATGAGGTCGTTTGTGCAGTGCCACGGGGGTGCTGTCCTAGGACACACCTTGCATGCGTCAGTGTCGCCATCCTCGTCTTGCCGTAAGAGCTTTGCTCCTGACCACACTGTACTCATCATTTAAACAGCTCTTCACTCAGATCTTTGGGGTCGGGGTAAGGACTGCTGACCAGTGGTACCGAAAAGGGCTGCGGACACTGGACGACCTCCGAGAGGAGTCCCAGAGACTAACCCAGCAGCAGAAAGCAGGTGAGCTTTCTGAGAGAGGGCAGAGCTCTGGGCTTCCCCAAAGCACCAGGGCCTGAAAGCCTCCCACACCACAGAACCCTTACTTCTGATGCATGGCGTGTGCTCATGGCTGCCTGTGTGGCAGGTGTGTGAAAACAGGCATCTGTATTTGGTGGCTTCCTGAACCAGTGGAGTCAGGACCCATTGCAAGCCATTTTCAGTGAATGATAATGGTCACAGTAGTTGCCTCCTGGTTAGACTTGGACCTGAACCAGGCATGGACCCTTTACTCCTGATTTCATGGAAGGGAGAGCAGGTCAGAGAAGCCCAGGCCCTGGACACACTTACAGTGTGGTGCTTGGTGTCTTGGCCTGCTGGCTGATGCTCAGTGGGGAGAGGTTCAGTGAGGAGCCTGCTAGTGGGAGGTAGCACTATGCAATGGAAAGAACATGAACTTGAGAGCTGACCAGGCCTGGATTTGAGTTCCATCTCTGCCACTTACTAGGTAGGAGGCCGTGGCCCTGAGTTTTGACTTCTCTGAGTCTCGGTTACGTTCTCTCTAAAGCATGGGATTCTGTGAGCTCTTCAGCGTGGGACCAGCATGTAGCAGGTGTTGAGTGGATTCTCCATCTCTCCACATGGCCTGGGTTGGGGGCTCTTCTGAAGGAGCCCCACAGCCCAGCACTCGTTGCCTCTTTGAACGTCTTCCCAGGGGCTGGGGGAGGAGAGGCCACCTGGGGGTCCTGGGAGAGCTGTCTGTGTTTGGTCAGCAGGAAGTGAGACCAGAGAGCCATGTGTCCAGTGGAGCGTTATGCAGTGACTTCCATAGTGACATCTGTTGGTTCCACTTGTTCACCTCTCCCCGAGGAATGGCCAGCAGTGCTTACTGAGCTCGCACTGTGCCAGTGGCCCTAACTCCCATGCTTAGTCCCCTCCTAACAGTGTGTGGAAGGTACAGTGATTTCTCTGACAGGTGAGAAGATGGATTTGGGTTCAAGTGAGGTGTTCTTAAGTGGCAGAGTCATCCTCTTCACATCTAATACCTCCTAGTCCCATTTTATGGATAGGAGAACAGAGATGTTGAAAAGGATAGTCTGTATCTTGATTGTGTCAATGTCAGAATTCTGGTGTGATGTACAATAGTTCTGCAAGATATTACTGAGGGCACAGAGGACCTCTGTTATTTCCTTCAACTATATGTGGATCTACAATTATTTCAAAATAAAAGTTTAATATTTAAGAGAGAGGAAGGGTGGTGGTTGATAGCTGGAGAGGGCTGGGTTGGGCCAGTGAGGAGAGCTGTACTGTCCACAGGACTCCAGTACCACCAGGACCTGAGTGCCCCGATCCTGCGGTCAGATGTTGAGGCCCTGCGGCAAGTGGTGGAGGCAGCTGTGAGGCAGGCCCTTCCCGGGGCTACTGTTACGCTGGCCGGAGGCTTCCGGAGGTAAGGGGACTCGACATGCCATCTGGCTCAGCTCCAGGCCCTCCTCCAGGAAGGTGTCTGAGGTGGGAGCACTGAGGTGGGCCTTCCCTCACTGAGGGGTTTTGGGAGAACATGGAATCTGTGAGTCATACTGGCCCCCTCAGGGGGAAGTTGCAGGGCCACGACGTGGACTTCCTCATCACCCACCCCCAGGAGGGCCAGGAGGCAGGGCTGCTGCCCAGAGTGATGTGCTTCCTGAAGAAGCAGGTGAGGGGCTTCCCACTTCCCCTGCTGAGAGTTCTGCTGGGATTCCAGCTCCTGGTTTCTCAGTCCCACATGGCAGTGCCCGGACATGTCTGTTCTCCTCCAGGGCCTTGTCCTGTACCACCAGCACCAGCACAGCCACCAGGGAGACCTGACCCAGCAGAGCCACACCATGGATGCCTTTGAGAGGAGTTTCTGCATTTTCCGCCTGCTGCACCCCTCTGGGGCTGCTGTAGGTGGCGCCCAGAAGCCCTGCTTCGCCTGGAAGGCTGTGCGGGTGGACCTGGTGGTTGCCCCTATCAGCCAGTTCCCCTTTGCCCTGCTTGGCTGGACTGGCTCCAAGGTAGTGAGTATGCTGCTGGGGCTGGCCCTGGGATCTGGGACTGGTGGCCCTGCTGAGACGTGGTCACTTTTCCCCCAGCATTTTGAGCGGGAGCTACGCCGCTTCAGCAGGAAGGAGAGGGGCCTCTGTCTGAACAGCCATGGTCTGTTTGATCCGGAGCAGGTGTGTTGCTGTGATGGGAGGTCTGGGGGGTAGGAAATGGCTTTCTCTTTGGCCCACAGTCTGAATCAGCCCCAGGTCCCTCAACCCTGGAACTCACAGGGCCCTCAAGAGGCATCTACCACAGGGCTGGGCTCTGCCAGCATTTCTAGCTTCCTCCCCATACCTTTCTTGGGGAATCTGCTGAAGTGGAGGAAATAGCCCCCAGGCCCTAAAGCCTGCATTTTGTTGCAGAAGACGGTTTTCCACGTGGCCTCAGAGGAAGACATCTTCAGACTCCTGGACCTTGAGTACCTTCCCCCAGAGCAGAGAAATGCCTGATCCTATCAACCCCACATCTACTCTGGAAATGGAGGGGGTCATTTGAGCCAGACTCTATTGGTGTTTTTGGCCCCTGACTATTTCCAGGCAGAAGATGTGCTGCTGCCTCAAGTCCTTACCCCTTCCATGTGGGAGCCCTGTCTGTGAACCACCACTCCCCAACCTATACCCAGTTCAAGATGTAACGAAATTAGCATGTGGAACAAACGAAGGTGTATTTTCTGAATGTGCTGCTGGTGTGGGTGACTGAGGAGCACCGTGCCTGGTTCTGCCCAGAGGTCAGCTTTGGGGTGTCATTGAGGGTGGGGGATGTTGACCTAGCAAATAGACTTCCAGTTATTTCTCCAACAAAAATGGGTTTATTCAGAATCAGCACAGAATCAGTCTGTAACCATGGCAAGCTGTGTGCAAGTCCCCAGCAAAAATGGAGAGGAAAACTTTTATAGAGGGGAAAAAGGAATTTGGGAGGCCTATAGTAAACATGAGTCCATGGCTTTTCTTTGGCTGAGTCCCTGTCAGGCAAGAAGTGGAGGTCTTTCTTTCTGTTTGGCTCTTGCTATCATTACAAGGCATGAGTGCTCGCCCTTCTGGTCTTCCAACTCTTGAGGTTTCTGTTTTTTTTTGTTTTTTAACATTTCCCCCTTTATCAAGATCTTTTTCTGAAAGCATCACTAATCTGAGTCAGGTTTTCTAGTTTCAGGGTCTTATTGATCGTCTATGCAAGGAAAGGCTTTTCCTGGGTGTAGTGTCCCACATCAGGGAGAAAATGCACAGATTGGAGATCTGTTGAGGTCATATTTAAGAAACAAGGGGTAGGAGGGAGAACTCTTAGGCACGTTTTATCAAAAGTCCATATGTTACCAAGATCCTAGATGTTAAGGAACGTATGTAGCATTATGTCATCAAAGGTTTGGTGACAAATTTCCAACAGGCCTGGTGGTCTAGATATCTTTGGAAAGCTGTCTCAGCAGCTGTCATCTGCATCAATTCAGGGAAATCTGCTTTCAGGTCACCAGATGTTTTGAAGGTCTAGACAGGGTTTGGTGCTTTCCTTAGGTGTATCATATGAAAATAAGAGTTGTATTCCTTGGAGTTTTGCAGCACAGTGGGGTTAACAGTACTGATAGCAGCCTCCTTCTTGTGGTGTCTTTTCCAACAGATGAAAGTTCCAGGTTGCAAGATACGATGATCAAGGTCTTTCTATCCCAAGAGTGCACTGTGAAAAAGATTGTTTTACCAAAACGTGATTTTTTTTTTTCCCCCGTAAAATATTTATTTATTTGGTTGCTTCAGGTCTTGGTTGTGGCATACAGGATCTTTTGTTGGGGCATGTGGGCTTCTCTCCAGTTGTGGCACTCAGGCTATAGAATGCATAGGCTCAGTAGTTGCAGTGCACGGGCTTAGTTGACCCATGATATGTGGGATCTTAGTTCCCCAAGTAGGGGACTGTGTCCCCTGCATTGGAAAGCGGATTCTTAACTACTGGATGACCAGGGAAGTCCTAAAACATGGTTATTTTTAAAAGAAACAATTAGGCCTTTGTAGTATTGGAGTACCTCGCTTTTTTTTTTGGTTGGGAAGTCAAAAGAGGCAAGAGTCCAGTGCACAGCACATCCTGTGATTATCTCAAAGGGTATGAGAGCTCAAAATGAGGTGGGTCTATGATTTAGAAAGACCAATAGCAATGCTTTTGAAAAAGGTATTTGGAGGGTCTCTACAAGTTTTGCCGATTGAATCTTAATAATGCTGTTAGGTTATACCTGAATAGTCTAGTAGTTTTCCCTACTTTCTTCAATTTAAGTCTGAATATGGCAATAAGGAGTTCATAATCTGAGCCACAGTCAGCTCCCAGTCCTGTTTTTGCTGACTGTATAGAGCTTCTCCATCTTTGGCTGCAAATAATATAATCAATCTGATTCTGGTGTGGACCATCTGGTGATGTCCATGTGTATAGTCTTCTTTTGTGTTGTCAGAAGAGAGTGTTTGCTATGACCAATGCAGTCTCTCTGTCTTAACCTTTGCCCTGCTTCATTCTGTACTCCAAGGCCAAATTTGCCTGTTACTCCAGATGTTTCTTGACTTCCTACTTTTGCATTCTAGTCCTCTATAATGGAAAGGACATCTTTTTGGGCGTTAGTTCTAGAAGTTCTTGTAGGTCTTCATAGAACCATTCAACTTCAGCTTCTTCAGCATTACTGGTCGAGGCATAGACTTGGATTACCGTGATATTGAAGGTTTGCCTTGGAAATGAACAGAGATCATTCTGTTGCTTTTGAGATTGCATCTAAGTACTGCATTTTGGACTCTTTTGTTGACTATGATGGCTACTCCATTTCTTCTAAGGGATTCTTACCCACAGTAGGAGATATAATGGTCATCTGAATTAAAGTCACCCATTCTAGTCCATTTTAGTTTGCTAATTTCTAAAATGTCAATGTTCACTCTTGCCATGTCCTGTTTGACCACTTCAAGATATAAGCGTCTGAATGCACAGTTCCAAAGACTAGCAAGAAGAGATAAGAAAGCCTTCCTCAGTGATCAATGCAAAGAAATAGAGGAAAAAAACAGAATGGGAAAGACTAGAGATCTCTTCAAGAAAATTAGAGATACCAAGGGAACATTGCATGCAAAGATGGGCTCGATAAAAGACAGAAATGGTATGGACCTAACAGAAGCAGAAGATTTTAAGACGAGGTGGCAAGAATACACAGAAGAACTGTACAAAAAAGAGCTTCACGACCCAGATAATCACGATGGTGTGATCACTCACCTAGAGCCAGACATCCTGGAGTGTGAGATCAAGTGGGCCTTAGGAAGCATCACTATTAACAAAGCTAGTGGAGGTGATGGAATTCCAGTTGAGCTATTTCAAATCCTAAAAAATGATGCTGTGAAAGTGCTGCACTCAATATGCCAGCAAATTTGGAAAATGTAGCAGTGGCCACAGGACTGGAAAAGGTCAGTTTTCATTCCAACTTCAAAGAAATGCAATGCCAAAAAATGCTCAAACTACCGCACAATTGCACTCATCTCACACTCTAGTAAAGTAATGCTCAAAATTCTCCAAGCCAGGCTTCAGCAATACGTGAACCGTGAACTTCAAGATGGATTTAGAAAAGGCAGAGGAAAAAGGCAGAGGTAAAATTGCCAACATCCACTGGATCATCGAAAAAGCGAGAAAGTTCCAGAAAAACATCTGCTTTATTGACTATGGCAAAGCCTTTGACTGTGTGGATCACCACAAACTGTGGAAAATTTTGAAAGAAATGGGAATACCAGACCACCTGACCTGCCTCTTGAGAAACCTACATGCAGGTCAGGAAGCAACAGTTAGAACTGGACATGGAACAACAGACTGGTTCCAGATAGGAAAAGGAGTACGTCAAGGCTGTATATTGTCACCCTGCTTATTTAACTTCTATGCAGAGTATTTCATGAGAAACGCTGGGCTGGATGAAGCACAAGCTGGAATTAAGATTGCCGGGAGAAATATCAATAATCTCAGATATGCAGATGACACCACCATTATGGCAGAAAGTGAAGAAGAACTAAAGAACCTCTTGATGAAAGTGAAAGAGGAGAGTGAAAGGTAGGCTTAAAGCTCAACATTCAGAAAACTAAGATCATGGCATCCAGTCCTATCACTTCATGGCAAATAGATGGGGAACAGTGGAAACAGTGTCTGACTTTATTTTGAGGGGCTCCAAAATCACTGCAGATGGTGATTGCAGCTATGAAATTAAAAGATGCTTACTCCTTGGAAGGAAAGTTATGACCAACCTAGACAGCATATTAAAAAACAGAGACATTACTTTGCCAACGAAGGTCCATCTAGTCAAGGCTATGGTTTTTCCAGTAGTCATGTATGGATGTGAGAGTTGGACTATAAAGAAAGCTGAGTGCCGAAGAATTGATGCTTTTGAACTGTGGTATTGGAGAAGACTCTTGAGAGTACTCTGGACTGCAAGGAGATCCAACCAGTCCATCCTAAAGGAGATCAGTCCTGGGTATTCATTGGAAGGACTGATGGTGAAGCTGAAACTCCAATATTTTGGCCACCTGATGCAAAGAGCTGACTCAACTGGAAAAGACCCTGATGGTAGGAAAGATTGAGGGCAGGAGGAGAAGGGGACAGAGAATGAGATGGTTGGATGGCATCACCAACTCAATGGACGTGAGTTTGGGTAAACTCCGGGAGTTGGTGATGGACAGGGAGGCCAGGCGTGCTGCAGTTCATGGGGTCACAAAGAGTTGGACACTACTGAGCAACTGAACTGAACTGAATGCTGTTAGTGTGTTTGACCAATCCAGAGAATTGAGGGTGGCAAGTGCAGTAAAAGTGTTGTAAAACTGGCCAAACCATGCAGACTTGTTGAAGCACCTGGACAGTCAAATGGATTCCTCAATCATTATCAAATTTACGAGAAGTTCCCCAGGTGGGGATAAATCTTTTCCAAAAGTACTTTAGTCATAGAAGAGGGTAGTAACCTATCTATAAGGGAAGCTTCAGCCCAGTGTGCCAACATACAGACCATGACTAACACATAGCTAGATCTGAAGGAAGTTGCATGAAATTCATCTGCCAGAACTCAAATGATCCATCAGCAATCTAAAATTTCCAGGAGCAGTACCAACAGGCTTCCCTTTAGACAAAGGGGATAGTGAGGTCGGTACTTTCTGGGGCTTTGTTAGTGTTTCCCCAACAGTATTGACTCATGAAGCCTATCATTTTGTCAGTGTGAAAGAAAGTGAAAGTCACTCAGTTGTGTCCGACTCTTTGCAACCCTATGGACTATACAGTCCATGGAATTCTCCAGGCCAGAATACTGGAGTGGCTAGCCTTTCTCTTCTCCATGGAATCATCCCAACCCAGGGATTGAACCTAGGTCTCCTGCATTGCAGGCAGATTCTTTACCAGTGGTTAAATGCATGTACAGTGGTGAGGAATGGGAATTTCAATCTCTTGTAGGACTGGGTAATTATTTGGTCTGAACCAGAGCTCTCTCTTTTTATCAAACCAACTGTCATCGAATTTCCAATCTTGTTTCTCTTTTCCTCAGGCCAATTTTGGGGCTTCTTGAGCTTTAAAGTTCTCATTCAGGGGAATATCCCTTTGGACCAAGACAGAAGTTTAGCTGCTGTTCCTTTAAAGACAGAATTCCTTGCAGAAATTTTAGCAAGGTGATTTACCTTAGCTTCCAGAGAGTCAAGTTTGGAATAGCCTGGATCTTACTAATAATTCAAGGATGAATAAAAGTGTTGCATCCAATAATTCCTGAACATTGCGGCCATTTTAAATTTTATTTCTGCTGGAGTATGGGAAACCACATTGCTTCCACAACATTCCAAAATCATAAGCTACTCCAAAAACGTATCTATTATCAATATAAATATTGGCAGTTTGCCCTTGGCTGAAGTATGAGCCTGTGTAAGAGCACATTGTTCAGCCTGTTGGGCCAAAGTGAAAGTGAAGTCGCTCAGTCGCGTGCGATTGTTTGTGACCCCATGGACTGTAGCCTACCACTCTCCTCTGTCCGTAGCCACAGGTAAAGATGCTGCCTCAACAACATCAAAAGAAGCTGAGATAACATATTCAGCACAGTGTCTGCCACTGTCTCCTTTTAAATAAGAACCATCAGTAAACATGAAAAGTCAGTGTTTCCCAGTGAAATTTCCTACAGATCATTATGAGGAGTCAGGAGGTGGTCTGTCAAGGTTAAGCCGTTGTGAGGTACTGCATTGCTGACAGAAGAGTAGCAGGGTTCAGATTATTACACTGTAAAAGAGTTACGTGAGGAGCAGCTAACAAAAGGACTCCATAGGAAGTGATTTGACTGGCTGAGAAATGAGTGTGATGAGAATTCGTGAGGGCTACTGCATGAGGTATGGAAAGGAGGTCCCACAATGATTTTCTCAGCAGCCTTAACAATAACGACAGTGGCCGTGATGGCTTTAGGTAAGAGGGGTATTTCTGTGTGACAGAGTCCAGTTGCTGGCTATAACGGCCTATGAGTTGATGGTGGTCCCCATGTTTTGGGGAGAGTATCCCATGGGCAGTCCCTTCCTTTTCATATACAAAAACGGAATCTGATTATTGGGATGCCTACAGGCAAGTAGGTTCATCAAACTCTCCTTTAAGTCCTTAAAAGCTATGTCATTTGGTTCTTACCTTAAAATTGGGTTGTGGTTTTGCTTTGGTAAAACATACAGAGGTTTGGCCATAAGAGAAATTTGGAACTCAATGTTGTCTATAATCAACTACCCCAAGAAAATCTCATGCTTGGTGGTTCGTTTTGGGTTTAGAGAAACTTAGGATACCAGGAAGTCTTATCTGGATCTAAATGTAGTCCTTGTTCTGATATCAGATGCCCTAAATAATGAACCTAGGTTTGGGACAGATTGCTGTTTATCTTTACCACCTTATGTCCCTTTAAGGGTAAATACTTTAGGAGGTGGATGATGACTTCTGCCAGGAGGTTTGAGAATGAGAGAAGAGAAGAAAATCATTTACATATTGTATCAAAGTTTAACCTCTTGGAAACTTTGTATTATCAGATCAGCCTTCAGGATTTTTGAGAAATAAGGAGATTCAGTGAAACCCTGAGGTATTACTGTCCAGGAGAATAGTTTTTCTTCTTCAGTGAAGGCAGAAAGGTATTTAGTTGCTTCAATTGGAATGTTACAGAAATGTACTGCATAAATCAATTACAATAAAGCATTTACCTTCTGTGGTAATGGCTGTCGGAGAAGGCAGTGGCACCCCACTCCAGTACCCTTGCCTGGAAAATCCCACGGACGGAGGAGCTTGGAAGGCTGCAGTCCATGGGGTCGCTGAGGGTCAGACACGACTGAGCGACTTCACTTTCACTTCTCACTTTCATGCATTGAAGAAGGAAATGGCAACCCACTCCAGTGTTCTTGCCTGGAGAATCCCAGGGACGGGGGAGCCTGCTGGGCTGCCGTCTATGGGGTTGCAGAGTTGGACACGACTGAAGTGACTTAGCAGCAGCAGCAGCAATAATGGCTGTTACTAACTCATGAGAAAAGCAACAGGGTGTCAAGAGTTAACAGTGTTACTTAATACTTTGATGTCTGGACAAACCTATGCCCTTGGCTTTTAGGTTTCCTCCCCTGTAAAATGGGAGTGTTATAGGAGCTAATACAAGGGATAATGAGGCCTTGAGCTTTGTATCTTCTGTTGTGGCCTTTATGCCTGGAATGGCTTCTTTACGTATATGGTGTTGATTCTGGGAAGAGGTTTTGAGAGATTTGTTTGAATCTTGGTGGGGGACATCTGTGAATTTTGCCAATATCAGCTGGAGGTTTTGCCAATAAGGAGGATGGTAGCTGATTCAATAGGGACAGATAATCTTTGCTTCCAGAATCAGCTCTAGTATCATCAGAGATGGAGCAGAGATATTGAAGAGTCATTTAATTCACCTTGTTGATTACTTTGATGAGTACTGTCAAATTCTGGAATCATTTCCCCCTTTCAGTTCAGTTCAGTCGCTCAGTCGTGTCCGACTCTTTGCAACCCCATGAATCGCAGCACGCCAGGCCTCCCTGTCTATCACCGACTCCCGGAGTTCACTCAAACTTGTATCTATTGAGTCGGTGATGCCATCCAGCCATCTCATCCTCTGTCATCCCCTTTTCCTCCTGCCCCTAATCCCTCCCAGCATCAGAGTCTTTTCCAATGAGTCAGCTTTTCGCATGAGGTGGCCAAAGTACTAGAGTTTCAGCTTTAGCATCATTCCTTCCAAAGAACACGCAGGGCTGATCTCCTTTAGAATGGACTGGTTGGATCTCCTTGCAGTCCAAGGGACTCTCAAGAGTCTTCTCCAACACCACAGTTCAAAAGCATCAATTCTTCGGCACTCAGCTTTCTTCACAGTCCAACTCTCACATCCATAGGAGAAAGAAATTCTGGCATGATACTTCTCTAAAAAGTCTTGCCCTAATAAATGGATAGAGGGGGAACAACTAAGGAGAAAAGAGTGTATTTCTCAAAGGGCCTAAAACAACATGGAATAGATTCCTTCGAGATCCCTGCTATTTGAGCTGTTTACTCTAAGGCAGGGGCTGCTTTATAGTAGTGGGGTGGCTCCAGTGTCAGGACTGGAAGAGATTGACCCCAATCTGGAGAAATGTTTCTCTAAGCCAGTTAAGCAGAGAAGGCAATGGCACCCCACTCCAGTACTCTTGCCTGGAAAATCCCACAGACAGGGTAGCCTGGTAGGCTGCAGTCCATGGGGTCCCTAAGAGTTGGACACGACTGAGTGACTTCACTTTCTCTTTTCACTTTCATGCATTGGAGAAGGAAATGGCACCCCACTCCAGTGTTCTTGCCTGGAGAATCCCAGGGACGGGGAAGCCTGGTGGGCTGCCGTCTATGGGGTCACACAAAGTTGGACACGACTGAAGTGACTTAGCATAGCATAACATAGCATAGCATAAGCCAGTTAAGAGGAAGGATTGGGAAGAGCCTCTGGAGTTCTTTGGAGTCTAATCATTGAGAATTGGGAGGATGTTGAAAAGGCTGGTTAAAAGACTGAAGGTGCCTGAAGCACTTAAATTTGTAACAATCTCTTTCCCAGAGTCCTGGATCTTTGCAATAATAGCAGAAACTAGGAGGGTTTTTGCTTAATTTAAGAGGCTTCATTTGCTCAAGTTGAAGATAAAGGATTTTAGCTGACTCCTCTAGAGTATGAGAGAGCTGATTTGCCAGATTAATTAAATCTGGAATGAACATTTCCCCTTCTATCTTGGTCCTTTTTGCTAAAAGGGATGGTCCTGCTTCAGCCCACTAATAAACATGGAGTTAAAAGCTGCTTGTGTAGGATTAACATCTGAAAGAAGACCAGGATTTTATTTATTTTTTTGCTTTGAAATTTAGAAACAAATTTTATTTAAGATCTGAAATACGATTCCTAAAACATCAACTTCTCCAGAAAACCATGGCTACACAATAATGCATTGCCTCTATCATGTTAGAACGTGCATTAGACTCAAATACAAAAACCATGAAACAAACCACCATCCTTCAACAACTTGAGCAAAGATAGAATGAATGCCTAAGGAACAACATAGATGGACTTGCAGAGGATGGGCTGTTTTACTTCAAGCACCATAAAAAAAAAAAGCACAATTGCATGGGTTTTCGGGTATATATATTAAGTTGAACCTTTGGCACTAGGAATCAGGGCATTTTTCACGTAGCATTAACACATATTAGAAAATTGTGTAGTGTCAAAGGGATACAACCACCAGCATTCAAGCAATTTTGTCAATTAGGCAATAAGATGTTCTACTGAATGTTTCTTCTTTGTCTAATTACTGCATACACTGGTAGCAACTTTGAAATGAGAAAAGGAGCTTACACTCCTTTTATTTTCTGTTTAGGAGAAAACTGAAACATAAGCCCTGTTATACATTAACAGTTTTAAAGAGTATCAATTATACAAGAAAAAAGACTAAGAACAAAGAGCGTTTACAGATACCAGACATAACAGCGAGTGGTCAGTAGATCCTCACAGGGCTTTGCGGTGGTACTCAGCAGAAGCCACTTTATAATCGCTGGCAGTGAACAGGGACGCAGCATTTTTTGCCAGGTATTTCAGGAAATCATGCAAATAGCCCAACAATAATGCAAGGCTCTTCTCATCAAGGGGCGTGTATGCCAACATTGCCCCATTTCTTACAAATAATCTCAGGAGGTGTGGTACCCCATAAACCTGGGACATCGGTGCATCAGGGTGAGCCAAGAGAATTTTGGCATACTGGGGCCTCTCAAATTTGTAGAGCAGTTGGGTGCCCAACATCACGTTGAAATACTCTTTTATCCCTCCCACCACCTCATTAACTGCGTACTCCTTGTTGTCAACATTGCCTTGTGATCTTTTGCAGTTGGCATATTGTTCCAAAATAGTATCCACGTTTTTCTTGTCTAGGAGTTGGAAAAGTTGCTTCTGTCTGGTGACTAAGTCCCAGGCCTCAACAAGCCATGGTTTTAATTCTTCGGGAATCTTCACCTTAACTTCCATTTTATTCTTAAAAGCATCCTCACTTTCAACTGTGGGGTCTGCCCGGGCCCATTACTTCCGAGGTGGCTGGGGTGCTTCGCTGGTGCTGCCACCATCTCCATTCCCAGGGGTCTTCTGTTTGTTCCTTCTGGGTTCTCAGCAGAGCGACACCCCCATCTCCCTGGGAGTGCTGCTTCCAGATTCTTCTGCTGGGGACCAGCTGTCTTCTTTCCAGAGGACCCTCTCATTTTACTTCTTTGCATATTGCTTCTAGTTGGTTTTTTGAAATTGTCTTCTTTGGCAGATTGGTGTCCACAGGTTTGAGAACCCTGCTTTCTGGAACTCATTCAACCCTGTTTTTATTCCAACCAGCAATCCTCTTCTTTCCCTGCCAAGAACTCCTAGTGTTTTCCCAGATGGAATTTTATGGATCTTCTGGGATGGTCGTGGAGATGAGGTGAGAGACACAACCTTTCTAGAGTGTTAGGATAAGTCAGAAATTATAATTTCAGAATTCAGTTCTAGTAGTAACCGCTGCTTCCAAGATTCTGTAATGAGGGATGTTCTGCAATCAGGATCAGATCTGATCCTCACAACACAGCAAACTTAGTTTTTCTGATGGTAGTCTGAATCGAGGATCCAGTTCTTTCCGACAGACGACGACGTGTGTTCACTGCCGACTCTCCAACCGCCATAGTAAAGCCAGGTTTCTCTGGCAACTCCAGGATTTTCTTTAAAAACGATCTGAAGTCAGTTGGAATAGTCATGAACAGATTCATTAGGTTATTGTGTATAAGCTTGCATTTTATTCCAATCAGCAGGCTTTGGAAAAGCTGTAGGAATTGCCCCATGAAGCCACTTAGTGATTGCCTGAGCCTGATCATATAAGTTAGGAGGGCTCCCAGTTGTAATTCTAAAGACCTTTAGGATGTTCCCAAGTAACAGTTTTCACCCAATGCTGGGCCTAGCCTTCGTGACAAGCTATGAACTAGCTGATTCAGTCAAAGAAAGCAAGTTGCTGAGTTTGAAGGACTGTATTAAATTCCTCAGCAAATCTGTGAGGCTCTCCAGTTACTTGAGAAAAAATCTTTATCTATGGCTCAAATTCAGCTTTAGTCCAGGCAATATATAAAATAGAGCGTTTATCCTCTGGATCCTCAGGCGGCTTAATTTTAAAGGTACAGGTTCTGATAAGTTCAAAGTAAAAGGGAGTGGGAAGAATTGAGAGAAAAGGGGAAGTTCAGTGGGAGAATTTGTATTGGGGCACTGAGGGTCAGGAGCAGGTGCGGGTGGCCTAGGAGAGAAGCAGGAAGATGACCCTGAAGCTGGGGCCCGGGCACAAGGGGCTGAGGGAGGGGAGACAGGATGGCCCTGGAGCTGGGGCCCAGGCACAAGGGGCTGAGGGAGGGGAGACAGCATGGCCCTGGAGCTGGGGCCCGGGCACAAGGGGCTGAGGGAGGGGAGACAGGATGGCCCTGGAGGCATAGCCATAGCCTGAGGCATTGGGAGCCATTCTAGCTCTTTAATCATTTGTTTGCCTTAGTCTTATTTTAGATCAATTTTAGTCAATTTTAGGCTGCGGATAATGTTTGGAAACCTCAAAATACCAATCAAAAAAGGCATTCCATTCAGTTTTGGAAATTTTAGGGCTCTGATAGTCCCATTCAGTTTTAAGAAAAGTAAGTTTGGAGATTTCTAAAGTTCCCCATAATGGCTGTATGATATTCTAGATTGCTTTAGGTTGATCTGTCTAGCTAGAAATTCTTATGAGGAAGCGTTACAATTTTTAAGCACAAAATCAGCCAGAGTCCTTGTAGAGAGTGCCCTCAAAGTATTTAGATAACTGGAATCCCATTTCTCAGAAGTTTTTTGTAGAGTAAGAGAATAATTTTAAAAAACCTCAACAACTAAAGCAGCTTGTAGCTTAAACAGTTTGCCTAAACAGTTCAAATGTCTCTAACAGCCTGCAGACCTAATACTCAGTCAGTTCTAAAGGAATAGGTTGGTCCTAGAGGAGCCAGGCCGAAGGCTTCTCAGCAGAGTTCAGTAGAACAACCTGTCTGTTCCAAAGGAATGGCCTGAATGCTGAACTGGCACAATCCCAATGAAATAGCCTCTGTGCTCAAAGGAATGGGCTGAAGCCTAGCCAGTTCCAGTTGGAGCAGTCTGACTTCAAAATCAGACTGAAGTTCCAAATGAGTACTCACTCGGGTACAGAACAAGGCCTTAACCAGAAAGGACAAAACCTTGAAACAGATCCCAGGTAAAGCCTGGAGAGGTTCAAAATGCAAAGAGGGCAGAGGCTCAGATACAGGAGAAAGAAGTACCTTCAAATTCCAAGATCAGTGAGAAAAACGGCAGCAATGGGCTCAGGTAGGCACACCACCCATTTACTTACCAGCCCATCAGAGGTCTTCTTTAGATCCCTGTAAAAGCCACCAAAATGTTGACCTAAAACAGACTGCCAGTTACTTCTCCAGCAAAATTGGGTTTATTTGAGATCAGCAGAGAATTGCAATTCAGGGTCTGCAACCACAGTGAGCTGCAGGCAAGTCCCCCTGTGACAAGGGAAGGAGGCAGGAGAAGGGAAGTTGGCAGGGCTTTTAATTGGCTGAGTTGTTGCCAGGATTGAGAAGAATCGTCTTCCCAACAATCTACAACAATCTGCTATTGTAGAGTGTGAGAGCTCCCCCTTCTGACCTCCCAGCTCTATTTAACTGAAGTTTCTGTTTATTAATTTTTTTTTTTTTAACAAGGGCATCATAGCTGAGTGAGCCTGGTCCAGAGGCCTCAGGCTTTTCCCCTATAGAGTGGGGACCTGAATGGGGCTTTGTTTCTGGGGTTCTTATAGAGCCTGGATGGCAAGTGCTTTGCACAATGCCTATTCAGCTTCTAGCCTCCAGGTCTCTGACCTGAGGAGTAGAGACAGGTTTCTTGCCTGCTAGGAGTCTGTGTTTGGTCTGGGGCACTAAAGGGTTTACTAGGGCATCTGGAGAAAGGGCCCAGGGGTAGCGAAGTGGGAGGAAGAGAACTTTAAATGCAGAGCCATTGCCTCCTGCCCGAGTTAAGCTCACATCTGCCAACCAGGCTCCCAGTCTTCCTGTTTCCACCCTTGCTCCTTTAAGGTCTGTCCTCAGACGTCTTAAAAACAAGTCACATGGTGTCTTTTCCTTCTAGAGCAAAGACCTCCAACATTTCCCCACCTCTCAGTAAAGCCGCAGTCCTTACAGTGGCCCCTGGGGCTCTATTTCTGTGTCCACCTGCACCCCCACTGGCCTTATCTCCTGCACTACCCCCGTCTCAAGCTCCGCTGCCCTGTGAGGAGCCAGGTGGATTCCCACACTCAATGCTTTCCCATTTGAACTATCCCAGACACCCACAAGGCCAGGGGGTGTTTCATCCTCTCACTGGGGGTGCTGGCCACATGGTGTCGTCTGTTTCTCAAATCCCCAGGCGTGCTCCTTGCCTCAGGGCCTTTTCTCTTTCTGTACTATCCACCTGGAATTAGTCTTCCAAGTCAGAAGTTTATTGAGTAAGGACTTCCCTGGCCAGTCACCCCATAAAATGTATTTTTTAAATTAACATGCAGGAAAACGGACTCTTTCAGTGTAGATTTTAACACATGTTTAGACCCCTTCACCTCAACCAAAGTCAAGACATCCCCTTATTCTGTCCCATTGTGGTCATATGTGTCCTTGCTCATCTGGCTTTCTGTGTCCCTATAGTTTCTGCCTTCTCCAGAAGGTCCTATAAATGGATCTGGACTGTATATAACCTTTTGAGGCTAGCCTCTCTCACTCAACATGTCTTTGAGATTCATCTAGGTTGCTGCTATTTCTCTTTCTTGCTGCACAACATTCCATGCCACAGACAGTCCACAGTTTACCCATTTACTTGTTGAACATTTGAGTTGTTTCCAGGTTTAGGTGATTATGAATAGACTTCCTGTAGAGGTTTTGTGTGAACAGAGCTTTTCATCTCTCTTGGGTGAGACATAGGATTACAAGGTTATACACTAAGTGTATGTTTAACTTTGTATGTGGAATTGTTTTCCATAGTGCTTGTTAGAGTTCAAGCTCACTCTACTTGCCGCACGATAGGCCAGTAAATTCGAGCGAGAAGGTGTTGAGGCAAGGAATACAACTTC
The DNA here is from genome assembly GCA_935064755.1 of Tragelaphus eurycerus. Taxonomy (NCBI): domain Eukaryota; kingdom Metazoa; phylum Chordata; class Mammalia; order Artiodactyla; family Bovidae; genus Tragelaphus; species Tragelaphus eurycerus. Next base: position 18,494,364 of record CAKXYN010000002.1, on the reverse strand, counting down.
ATTTGGAAAGCCAGCTGATGAGGAGATGGCAGACTAAGATCTGGAAATAACCATCTTGTCAGGGCCTGGATGCCAGGTTCTTTTATGGATCCGAGATGGGGGGAGGTGAGGAAACAAAGTAAAAAGGCCATTTAATTATTGCAAATACCTCCTAAAGTGGCAAGCCTCAGGCAGGGGGATGTGTTAGTTTCACGTCCTTACATTCATTTCACTGGTAGGGTGAAATGGAATATTTCCTGTTGTATCAGTAAACAGAGATGCCACAGCTATCTGCAGTTCTGGCCTCCAAAAATGTGAATTTCTGAGCCATGCCTGTAAGCAACAGATGAGGGGCGCCGTTTCTCAACATGAAGAACTCAAGAGTGTCACAGTCCTTCACAGGTGGGCAGGGTCAGGCTATCTCCCTGTGAGCCAAACAAAGGCACCCTAGCCCAAGTGTCAGGTTGTGGGGTGGGGGACAGGCAAGGCTCCCTGAGGCAGGCCATTGTGTATGCCTATGATAACAAAAGCGGCAAAATGATAAAGTCACAGAAGTAGATCCAGTATGGAGTCAAAATTAACCCTTCCAGGTTACACTTATATCACAGGAGAGGAGAGCCACACATGTAAGTTAAACATGTACCAGATGGCAAATAGTCTGTATCCTTGCCAGCACTTAGTGTTTTGAGCATCTAACTGCCCTAGGGGGTATGTAGCAGGTGTGGGTGTTTGGCTGTGCCAGGTCTTAGTTGTAGCGCCCTGGATCCTTTGTTGCGTCACGCAGGATCTTTCGCTGTCATGCAAGAGCTCTCAAGTTGTGGTGCATGGGTTCAGTAGTCGCAGTGAACAGGCTTAGCCCTGTGGTATATGGGATCTTAGTTCCCTGACCAGGGATCATATCCATGTTCCCTGCACTGCAAGGCGGATTGTTAACCACTGGACCACCAGCGAAGTCCCACTCACTGTGACTTTAATTTGCATTCTTCAAATGTCTTACAATGTTAACCATCTTTTCACTGGCTTATTTACATCTGTATATTCTCTATGGTGCAGTATCTATTCACATTTTTTGCCCATTTAAAAAAAATGAATTGTGAGTTCTTACTGTTGAATTTTGAAAATTCTTTATGTATTTTATATATAAGTCCTTTGTTAGTTACATGATTGGTAAATATTTTCTCCCAGTGTGTAGCTTATCTTTTTATTCTCTTATCAGTGTATTTTTTCAAAGCCAATATATTAATTTTTGATGAAGTCTAGTTTACCAGTTTTTTTTCCCTTATTTTTTTCTCTTTTGAATCATGCCTCTGACCTCAGGTGACTCCAAGTTATAAACATTTTCTCTGTTTTCTTCTATAGTTGTACAGTTTACACTTATATCTAGAATTTATTTTTAGTTAATATTTGTTTGAAGGGGAAGGTTTAGATTGAATTCATTTATTTGCTTATGGATGCCCAAATTTTCTGGCAGTATTGTTTGGTATTGGCAGTATTGATGGTGTAAAACACCATCCTTTCTCTACTGAATTGTCTTTGAACCTTAGTAAAAAGTCAGCTAGCTAGCTATGTGGTGCAGTTTCTGGACTCTATTCTGTTCCATTTATCTCTAGTGTCTTTTCCCTTAAAAATACTATTTAAACTTGATTAACTTGAATTTTAGAGTAATGCTCAATATCAGGTAGTGTGAGTCCTCTCATTTTGTTCTTTTTAAAATTGTTTTGGCTATTTTATTTCCTTTGACTTTCCAAAGGCATTTTAGAATCAACTTGTCTATGAAATACTGTTTTGGAATTTCAGTTGGAATTGTCTTGAACCTATAGAACAATTTGAGGAAAGTTCTTTGGCCTTCTTTGATTTCTTTCATGAGTGAAATAAATAGTTTTTCAATGTATAAAACCAGTACTTGTTTTGCTGGATTTATACATGTTTCATTATCTAGAAGCTGTTATAGAATTTTGTTTGTTTCAGTTTCCAGTTGTTTATTGCTAACACATGGAAATCAATTGATTTTCATATGTTCATCTTGAAACTTTACAAAACTCACTTTAAATTTTAAAAAATTTTTGGTAGATTCCACTCTGTTATCTACATAAATAATCTTGTCATCTGTGAACAGAAATAATTTCCTTTCTCCTTTCAGAATCTGGTTGCCTTTTTTCTTTTTCTTGGCTTATTGCACTGACTTGAATTTCCAGTTCTGTGCTGCTTAGGCATAGCGAGAGTGGGCATCTATGCTTTGTTCCCAACTTTTGGTTTCAGTGTTTCACTGTTAAGTAAAATGTTAAATGCAGAGCTTTTCTAAGTGCTTTTTATAAAATTAAGGAAACTCACTTTTATGATTAGTTTTCTGACAATTTTTATAATGAATGGGTGTAGGGTTTTGCCAGATGCTTTTTCTGCATCATGCCCTCATAGCTCAGTTGGTAAAGAGTCCGCCTGTGATGCAGGAGACCCTGGTTCGATTCCTGGGTTGGAAAGATGTGCTCGAGAAGGGATAGGGTACCCACTCCAGTATTCTTGGGCTTTCCCGGTGGCTCAGCTGGTAAGGAATCCGCTTGCAATGTGGAAGACCTGGGTTCAATCCCTGGGTTGGGAAGATCCCCTGGAGAAGGGAAAGGATACCCACTCCAGTATTCTGGCCTGGAGAATTCCATGGACTAAGCCCATGGGGTTGCAAAGAGTCGGACACAGCTGAGTGACTTTCACCTTCACTTTTCTGCATCAAGTTATATGATCATGATTATTTTCCTCTTTAGTGGTTAACATTGGTTGATTTTTGGAATATTGAATCAGCCTTGCATTCCAGGGGTAAATCCCATTTAGTCTTGGTGTATTATTCTTTTCTGTATACTCCTGGATTTAACTTGTTAGTATGTTGTTGAGGATTTTTGTGTCTGTGTTAATGAAGGATATTGGTCTCTAGTTTTCTTGTACTGCCTTTGTCTGGTTTTGGTATCATTGTTATTGACTTTATAAACTTTTTTTTGGGAAGCGTTCCCTCTTTTATTTTTTAGAATTGTGTAGAATTATTAGTTTTTATTTAAATGTTTAATAGAGTTCACTAGTGGAAACTTCTGGCCTGGAAAGTTCTTTTTTGAAAGGTTTTAACCTATGAATTCAGTTTCTTTAATAGATACAGACTATTCAGGTTTATCTACATACCTTGGCTGAACTTTGGTAGTTTGTGACTTTAAAGAAATCAGTCCGTTTTATCTAAGCTATTGAATTTATGTATGTAGGGTTGTTCATAGTATTGTATTCGCTTATTGTTCTTTTATTATTTGTTGTCTGTAATGATTTGTAGTAAGAGAGTTCTTACAAGCCATGTTCAGTAGTGTTCTTTCAGTGAACAAATGTACCCATTTTGTAACACATATACTGAAGTGTTTAATAAGACTTGTACACAAATGTAATGCAAGGAATGAAGTGTTTAAAAATACTTGTAATAAATGTGTTTCTTACAATTGTTGTCCAGTCACTAAGTCGTGTTCAACTCTTGGCAGCCACACAGACTGCAGCATGCCCGGCTTCCCTGGCCTTCCCTGTCTCCCAGAGTTTGCTCAAACTCATGTCCATTAAGTTGATGATGCCATCCAACCATTTTATCCTCTGTTGTCCCTTTCTCCTCTTGCCCTCAATATTTCCCAGCATCAGGGTCTTTTCCAATGAGTTGGTGCTTTGCATTAGGTGGCCAAAGTATTGGAGCTTCAGCATTAGTCCTTCCAATGAATATTCAGGGTTGATTTGCTTTGGGATTGACCAGTTTGATCTCCTTGCTGTTCAAGGGACTCTCAACAGTCTTCTCCAGCACTGCAGTTGGAAAGCATCAATTCTTTGGTGCTCAACCTTCCTTATGGTCCAACTCTCACATCTGTACATGACTGCTAAGTTGCTTCAGTCGTGTCCAACTCTGTGCGACCCCAAAGATGGCAGCCCACCAGGCTCCGCCGTCCCTGGGATTCTCCAGGCAAGAACACTGGAGTGGGTTGCCATTTCCTTCTCCAATGCATGAAGTGAAAAGTGAAAGTGAAGTCACTTAGTTGTGTCCGACTCCTAGCGACCCCATGGACTGCAGCCCACCAGGCTCCGCCATCCATGGGATTTTCCAGGCAGGAGTACTGGAGTGGGTTGCCACTGACTACTGGAATACTAACCTTTGTCAGCAAAGCGATGTCTCTGCTTTTTAATATACTGTCTAGGTTTGTCATAGCTTTTCTTCTAAGGAGCAAGTGTCTTTTAATTTCGTGGCTCAGTCACCATCTGCAGTGATTTTGGAGTCCAAGAAAATGAAGCCTGTAGCTGTTTCCCCATCTATTTGCCATGAAGTAATGGGATCGGATGTCATATTTCTCACAGTACTACTTGTAAATTGCATTCAGATGAGTGGTTATACTCCAATAAAAAAATAAAACAAAATAGCCAATGACCAGTGACTTAAACAATCATATCTAGGTAATAAAGCCTCCATAAAAACCCAGAAGGCCAGGGTTCAGAGAGCTTCTGAGTTGAGGAACACATGGAGATTTAACAAAGCTCCTCAACCTTTCCCTGTACCTTTGCCCTGTGTGTCTCTTTCATCTGGCTGTTCCTGAGTTAGATCCTTTTATATTAAACTAATCTAGAAGTAAAAAAAAAAAAAAGAAAAGAATTTCTCATCTCTGATGTCTTTTTTTTAAATTATTTTTATTTTGGTTGTGTTGGGTGTTCACTGAAGCATGCTGGTTCCTCCTTGCACTACTTGGGGGCTTCTCTCTAGTTGCAGCATGCTGGCTTCTCTGGTTGCAGAGCACACATGGGCTCCAGAGTGAGCGGGTTTCAGTAGTTGCGGTGCACAGGCCTAGTAGCTGTGGCACACAGGCTCCAGAATGTGTGGGCTCGGTAGTTGTAGTGCATGTGGGCTTAGTTGCCCTGGGGCATATGGGATCTTAGTTCCCCAGCAGGGATGGAACCCGTGTCCCTTGCACTGGATGGCAGATTCTTAACCACTGGACCACCAGGGAAATCTCTAGAATAATTAATATTATTAAAATGTCAACTACTGAAAGCCATCTATATATGCAATATCTATTAAGAGTCCAATGACTTTTTTTTTTTTTTTACAGAAATAGAAAAATTGTCCTAAAATTTATATGAAACCAAAAAGGCCCAATTAGCCAAATGAATCCTGACAAAGAACAAAGCAGAAGGCATTACACTTCTTAATTTTAAGCTATACTATGAACCTTTAGTCATAAAAACGTATGGTATTGACGTAAAAAAAAATAGGCCAATGGAACATAATTGAGAGATCAGAAATAAACCTAAGCATATATAGTAAACTAATAATTGATAAGGGGGTCAGGAATACTCAGTGGAGAAGAGAGAGTCTTGATGTTGGAAATATTCACATGTTAATGAGTGAAACCACTTCTAACTGACATCATTCACAAAAATATTAACTTGAAAGGATTAAAGACTTAAATGTGAGTCCTGAAGCCCATGAAACTCCTGGAAGAAAACAGAGGGGAAAAAAACTCCTCACTGTGTATGGCTGAGTCCTTTTGTTGTCCACCTGAAGCTATGACAACATTGTTAACTGGCTATACCAATATAAAATAAAAAGTTTAAAAACAAAACAAAATTCTGGACATGGGTTTTTGTAAAGGTATTTAAGAAATCACATCTAAAGCATAAGAAACAAAACATCAAAAAGTGAGACTACATCAAACGAAAAAGTTGGAGAAGACTCTTGAGAGTCCCCTGGACTGCAGGGAGATCCAAGCTGCAGGGAGATCCAAGTTGTAGTCCATCCTAAAGGAAATCAGTCCTAGATGTTCATTGGAAGGACTGATGCTGAAGCTGAAACTCCAATACTTTGGCCACCTGATGCAAAGAACTGACTCATTTGAAAAGACCCTGATGCTGGGAAAGACTGAAGGCGGGAGGAGAAGGGGATGACAGAGGATGAGATGGTTGGATGGCATTACCGACTCAATGGACATGAGTTTGAGTAGGCTCTGGGAGTTGGTGATGGACAGGGAGGCCTGGTGTGCTGCAATCCATGGGGTCGCAAAGAGTTGGACATGACTGAGCAACTGAACTAAACTGACCTGAAGAGCAAAAGAAACCATAAACAAAGTGGAGACAACTTATTCAATGGGGGAAAATATTTGCAAAAGGTATATCTGATAAGGGGTTAATACACCAAAATATATAAAGAACTTGTAGAACTCAATAGCAAAAGTAAAAATTTAAAAAGCAATCCTGTTTAAAATTGGGCTAAAGACCAGAATAGACATTTATGATTTGTGTTTATTATTCCCTTCCACACAACCATAGAATTTCAGGGTTAGAAGAAGACCTGTTTAGTAGGTCTTAATTTCTACTTAAGCTTCACTTCCCCACTTGAGTCCTCTCTCACATGAATTCATGGTTTTCTCTCTTCTACTGTATGCACCTAGGTGGTGAGCAATAAATAACAATGGCTGTCGTTTTCTTTAATTTGGCTGATATTTCTGTCATCAGTATACATGAAAAAATAAGCCTTTTTGTAGGCCTTAAATCATACTTTTGTTAAATGATTGCCTATATTATAAATTAATATCATTACAGTTTTTCTTTAAAAACAGCTTACTCCTAGAGCATAGCTTGTAAACCCAGGCTTGCCTAGAGTGTTGACAGCCTGCCAAAGCGATAATCACAGACAGATGGCAGATGTGGGAAGCCACATTTTCACATTCTTAACCAATGACTCTCCAAAAGCTCAAATATAAGAGACAACTCAGGAGTTGTTCTTTTTTTTTTTTCCCAGTTTCCTTTTTTATTTTCCCAGCCCTTTTTCTAAAAAAAAAGAAAAATTTTTTTTAGATTAATGAATTAAAGAAGTAATATATATTATTCCTCAAATTTATAGTGAGCAAAATTATTTTGTTCAAGTATTCTTAATACTAATTTTGCTTTTTCTTCAGACATAACTATTCCAAGCAGTTGGTTAGTTTGTTTTAAAAATGATGTAAGATAGGGGCTTCTCTGGTCCAGTGGTAAATAATCCGCCTGCCAATACAGGAGACATGGGTTCAATCCCTGATCTGGGAAGATCCCCCATGCCACAGAGCGACTAAGCCTGTGCACCACAACTGCTGAGCCTGTGCTCCAGAGGCTGGGAGCCACGATTCCTGAGCCCACATGCTGCAGCTACTGAAGCCCAAGTGCCCGAGAGCCTGAGCTCTGCAATAAGAGAAGCTACCACAAAGAGAACCCTGTGTGCTGCAACTAGAGAAAAGCCAGTGCCGCAACAAAGACCCAGCATAGCCAAAAATAAATAAATTAAATTCTTTTAAAAAATAAAAATTATGTAAGATAGACTTCCCTGGTGGTCCAGTGGTTAAGATTCCATGCTTCAAATGGAAACCCACTCCAGTACTCTTGCCTGGAAAATTCCATGCATTGAAGAGCCTGGTAGGCTATAGTCCATGGGGTCCCAAAGAGTCCGACGTGACTGAGCGACTTCACTTTCACTTTCTCCAAGGTGGCAGGATTCAACCTCTGGTTAGGGAAGTTTCACATGCAATGTGGCCAAAAAAAAAAAAAAAAAAAAATCATATAAAGGAGATCGGGGGATATAAGTTTTGAATAAAATTTCTAAAATGAAAATGGCAATCCATTATGAGTATCCTTAAAAACTTCTATGTGTGCATTGCAGAGTAGGTGTAACTTCCATTCGCTGGTATAAGACTTCTTAACACAGCAAGCAAGCAAGAACACAGCAAGCAATTCCTTCTTAGGAATATCTTTATTGCTAGAGCTCTTAAACACTTTTGTACAGTCATTACAGAATAGCCACCAGGGAAGCCCAAGAATAGTGGCGTGGGTAGCCTATCCCTTCTCCAGGGGATCTTCCCGACCTAGGAGTTGAACCGGGGTCTCCTGCATTGCAGGCAGATTCTTTACCAGCTGAGCTACCAGGAAAGCCCTAGGTATAAGTCTAATCACAGACATAACACTGTTCTCAACACGATAAGTAAGTGCTACTCTTGGAAATATCTTTTTAACTAGGGTATTACTTCTCTACATGCATTACAAAGTGAATTTAAAAAAAGAAGGTAATCTTTGCCATTTGTGTTAACGTGGATGGGCTTTGAGGGCATTGCTGCTGCTGCTGCTGCTGCTGCTAAGTCGCTTCAGTCATGTCTGACTCTGTGCGACCCCATAGATGGCAGCCCACCAGGCTCCCTCGTCCCTGGGATTCTCCAGGCAAGAACACTGGAGTGGGTTGCCATTTCCTTCTTCATTGAGGGCATTACACTAAGTGAAATAAGTCAGACAAAGAGGGACAAACCTATGATCTTACTTACATGTGGAATCTAAAACAAACAATGCCAAGTTCATAGATATAAGGAACAGATTGGTTGCCAGAGGCAGGGGATGGGAGGAGAAATGGGTGACGGGGGTCAGAAGGTGCAAACTTCCGGTTGTGAATAACTACTGGAATGTAATGTACAGCACAGTGACTATAGTTAATAATCCTGTAGTGTGGGTCTGAAAGTTGCTAAGAGTAGATCTTAAAAGTTCTTATCGTAAGAAAAAATAGAACTATGTGTGGCAATGGATGGTAACTAGAGTTGTGATCATTTCACAATATATATACAAATATCAAGTAATATTGTACAACTGAAACTCATATAATATTATCTGTCAACTAAAAATAATTTAAAACAGGTATAACTTTCATTCACTGATAACAACACTTTGCAGTGCGAGCTACAAGTACTTTTAGGGAAATATCTCTACACACTACCATACATGTACAGAGTGGGTAGGACTTCCCTGGTGGTTCAGTGGTTAAGAATCTGCCTGCCAGTGCAGGGGACATGGGTTTGATGCATGTCCCCTAGTCAAGGAAGATTCCACGTGTCTCAGGGCAACTAAACCAGTGCGTTACAACTGCTGAGCCCACATGCCGAAGCTACTGCAGCCCATACACCCTAGAGTCTATGCTCCACAAAAAGAGAAGCCATCATGATGAGAAGCTCATGCACCACAGCTAGGGAACAGACCCCACTCACTGCCACTGGAGAAAGCCCACTGACAGCAAGGAAGACCTGTGTGTGCCTGCTAAGTTGCTTCAGCTGTGTCCGACTCTTTGTGACCCTCTGGACTGTAGCCTACCAGGCTCCTCTGTCCGTGGGGATTCTCTAGGTAGGAATACTGGAGTGGGTTACCATTCCCTTCTCCAGGGGATCTTCCCCACCCAGGGATTGAACCCACATCTCTTATGTCTCCTGCATTGGCAGGCGAGTTCTTTACCACTAGTACCACCTGGGAAGCCACACACAGCCAGAAAATAAAATAAATAAAAAGAAAACTCTTAGAGTGGGTAAAACTTATATAACACTGTATTCAGCAAGCAAGGTGCATTCTTAGAAAATCTTTATTACAGTTTTTCCTAAACATGTAAGTACATGCATTGCAAAATAGGTATAACGTCCACTCACTGAATGAAACTGTTCTCAATACAGCAAGCACAAGAAGTTCTAGATGAGTCTTTATAATTAGGGATTTTTTAAGTTTATTTTTTTATTGAACTAAGTTTATTTACAATATTGTGTTAATTTCAGGTATACAGCAAAGTGATTCAGATATACATATTCTTCTATATATATCCTTCTTCAGATATTTTCCATTATAGGTTATTACAAGATATTGGATATAGTTCCCTGTGCTATACAGTAAGTCCTTGTTGGTTATCCATTATATAGATAATAGATATAGTACATAGATATAATAATATCTAATATATAGATAAAATCTATTATATATAATTAGGAACATGGGATTAACAGATACACATTCCTAATCCATGTTTCTAATTAATTCCTTCCCCTCCCCCTCCTTTCCCTTTTGGTAAAATCATAGTTTGTTTCCTATGTCTGTGAGTCTGTTTGTGTTTTGTAAATAAGTTCATTTGTATCGTTTTTTGGATTCCACGTGTAATTGACATCATATAATATTTGTATTTCTCTGCCTGACTTACTTCACTTAGTGTAATAATCTTCAGGTCCATCCTTGTTGCTGCAGGTGGCATTATTTGATTTTGTATGGCTAAGTAAATAGTCCATTGTATGTATATCACGTCTTTATCCACTCATCTGTTGATGGACATGTAGGTTGCTTCCCTGTTTGGGCTATTATAAATAGTGCTGCAGTGAACATAGGGGTGCATGTAGTTTTTTTACTTAAAGTTTTCATCTTTTCTGGATATATGCCCAGGTTCCTGGATTGTATGGTAACTCTGTTTTTAGTTTTTTAAGGAGTCTCCATACTGTTCTCCATAGTAGCTGTACCAATTTACACTCCCCCAAGTAGGAGGGTTCCCTTTCTCCACACGCTCTCCAGCATTATACCTAGAGATCTTAATAGGTGTCTCCTTTCATTGCAGAATGAATACCACTTCCATTCACAGGGATAACTCTGTTCTCAGCACAGCAAGCAAGTAGAATTTTTAGAAACATCTTTATTACATGTCCTTAAACACTTTGCTACATGCATTGCACAATAGCGGCCACTTTTATTCATATATAATCCTGTTCTCAATGCAGCAAGCAAATGGTTAGAAACATTTTTAAGTATTCTTAAACACTTCTCAGGTCAAGGAGATCTAACCAGTCCATCCTAAAGGAAATCAGTCCTGAATATTAATTGGAAGGACTGATATTGAAGCTGAAACTCCAATACTTTGGCCACGTGATGCGAAGAGCTGACTCATTGGAAAAGACCCTGATGCTGGGAAAGATTGAAGGCAGAAGGAGAAGGGGACGACAGAGGATGAGATGGTTGGATGGCATCTCTGACTGAATGCACATGAGTTTGAGTAAACTCTGGGAGTTGGTGATGGACAGGGAGGCCTGGCGTGCTGCAGTCCATGGGTTCGCAAAGAGTTGGGACACGACAGTGACTGAACTGACTGAAACACTTCTCCAATGCCATGCAGATCAGCTTAAAGCAACAGCCCCTAACCTTTTTGTCACCAGGGACGTTTCATGGAAGACAGTTTTTCCACAGACCAGGTGGCTGGGGGACGGTTTTAGGATGATTCAAGCACATTACATTTACTGTGCACTTTATTTCTATTATTATTGTGTGTGTGTATGTGAGTCACTTAGTCATGTCTGACTCTTTGTAAGCCCATTGACTGTAGCCTGCCAGGCTTCTCTGTCTATGGAATTCTCCAGGCAAGAATACTGGAGTGGGTTGCCATTCACTTCTCCAAGGGATCTTCCCAACTCAGGGATTGAACCCAGGTCTCCTGCAATGAAGGCAGATTCTTTACCGTCTGAGCTACAAGGGAAGCCCTGTTATTATTACATTGTGATATATAATGAAATAATTATATAACTCACCATATGAAGAATCCAGAGAAGGCAATGGCACCCCACTCCAGTACTCTTGCCTGGAAAATCCCATGGACGGAGAAGCCTGGTAGGCTGCAGTCCATGGGGTCGTGAAGAGTCGGACATGACTGAGTAACTTCACTTTCCCTTTTCACTTTCATGCATTGGAGAAGGCAATGGCAACCCACTCCAGTGTTCTTGCCTGGAGAATCCCAGGGACGGAGAAGCCTGGTGGGCTGCCATCTATGGGGTCGCACAGAGTCGGACACGACTGAAGCGACTTAGCAGTAGCAGCAGCAGCAGCATGAAGAATCAGTGAGCAATAGGGAGCAGCTGTAAATACAAATGAAGCTTTGCTTATTTGCCTGCTGCTCACCTCTTGCTGTGTGGCCTGGTTCCTAACAGGCCACAGACCAGTAGCGGTGTATCACTCTTAGAAAACATTTTTTATTACAAGGATTCTTAAACAACATGTTCTAAATGCTTGTCAGAATGGCTACCATTTCCATCAATGATATAACACTATTCTCAATGTTACAGGCAGGTAGCATTATTCGAAGTCTCTATTTCAAGTGTTCTTAAAAATTCTGTACACGCAGTTACAGAATAGGTGCTACCCTTTCACTGATAAAACCGTGTTCTCAATGCGGCATGCAAGTAGTGTTCCTAGAAACACATTTTTGGTTTGTTTTTTATTTTTTAAAAATTGTATTGAAGTGTAGTTGATTTATAATGTGTTAATTTCTGCTGAACAGTAAAGTGATTCAGTTGTATATATATATTTCTCTTCATATTATTTTCCACTATGGTTTATCACAGGTTATTGAATATATTTCCCTGTGCTATACAGGAGGACCTTGTTTATTCATCCTATATGCAATATTTTGCATCTTCTAATCCCAAGCTTCTAATCCACCCTCTATCCCCCTCCCCACTGGTGAACTACAAATCTATTCTCTATCTGTGAGCCTTTTCTTTGAAATGCCTTTATTACAAGTGTTCATGAACACAAATCTACAATGCATTGCCAAATATATGTCTCATTCACTGCTAAAACTCACTGGTCAATGCAAAGAGCAAGTTGTGTTCTTTGAAGCATCTTCTGTACAAGTGTTTTATAACATTTTAACATGCTTTCCAAATGACCATGCTATGCTATGCTATGCTATGCTAAGTCACTTCAGTCGTGTCCGACTCTGTGTGACCCCACAGACGGCAGCCCACCAGGCTTCCCCCGTCCCTGGGATTCTCCAGGCAAGAACACTGGAGTGGGTTGCCATTTCCTTCTCCAATGCATAAAAGTGAAAAGAGAAAGTGAAGTCACTCAGTCACGTCCGACTCTTAGTGACCCCATGGACTGCAGCCTACTGGGCTCCTCCGTCCGTGGGATTTTCCAGGCAAAAGTACCGGAGTGGGGTGCCGTTGCCTTCTCCGCCAAATGACCATAAATTCCATTAAATGCTATAATACTGTTCTCAGGGCAGCAAGCAAGTAGCATTCTTAGAAATGTGTTTATTTATTATTTTATTTAAGGATAATTGCTTTATAGAATTTTGTTGTTTTCTATCAAACCTCAACATGAATCAGTCATAGGTATACATATATCCCTTCCCTTTTGAACCTCTCTCCCATCTCCTGCCCCACCCTACCCCTCTAGATTGATACAGAGCCCCTGTTTGAGTTTCCTGAGCCATACAGCAAATTCCGATTGGCTATCTATTTTACATATGGTAATGTAAGTTTCCATGTTACTCTTTCCATACATCTCATTCTCTCCTCCCCTCTCCCCATGTCCATAAGTCTATTCTCTATGTCTGTTTCTCCACTGCTGCCCTGTAAATAAATTCTTCAGTACCATTTTTCTAGATTCCGTATATGTGCATTCAGATACGATATTTATATTTCTCTTTCAGACTTATTTCTCTCTGTATAATAGGTTCTAGGTTCATCCACCTCATGAGAACTGACTCAAATGCGTCCCTTTTTATGGCCGAGTAATATTCCACTGTGTATATGTACCACAACTTCTTTATCCATTCATCTGTCGATGGACATCTAGGTTGCTTCCATGTTCTCAGTTCAGTCACTCAGTCGTGTCTGACTCTTTTTGACCCCATGGACTGCAGCACGCTAGGCCTCTCTGTCCATCACCAATTCCTGGAGTTTACTCAAACTCATGTCCATTGAGGCAGTGATGCCATCCAACCACATCATCCTCTGTCGTCACCTTCTCCTCCTGCTTTTAGTCTTTCCCAGCATCAGGGTCTTTTCCAATGAGTCAGCTCTTCACATGAGGTGGCCAAAGTGTTGGAGTTTCAGCTTCAACATCAGTCCTTCCAATGAACATTCAGAATTGATTTTCTTTAGGATGGACTGGTTGGATCTCCTTGCAGTTCAAGGGACTCTCAAGAGTCTTCTCTAACACCACAGTTTGAAAGCATCAATTCTTCAGTGCTCAGCTTTCTTTATAGTCCAGCTTTCACATCTGTACATGACTACTGGAAAAACTGTAACCTTGACTAGATGGACCTTTGTTGGCACAGTAATGTCTCTGGTTTTTAATATGCTGTCTAGTTTGGTCATAACTTTCCTTCTCATGGCTGCAGTCACCATCTGCAGTGATTTTGGAGCCCCCAAAATAAAGTCAGTCACTGCTTCCCCATCTGTTTTCCATGAAGTGAAGGGACCAGATGCCATGATCTTAGTTTTCTGAATGTTGAGCTTTAAGCCAACTTTTTCACTCTCCTCTTTCACTTTCATCAAGAGGCTCTTTAGTTCTTCTGCCATAAATGTGGTATCATCTGCATATCTGAGGTTCTTGATATTTCTCCCGGCAATCTTGATTCCAGCTTGTGCTTCTTCCAGCCCAGCGTTTCTCATGATGTACCCTGCATATAAGTTAAATAAGCAGGGTGATGGTATACAGCCTTGACATACTCCTTTTCCTATTTGGAACCAGTCTGTTGTTCCATGTCCAGTTCTAACTGTTGCTTCCTGACCTGCATACAGGTTTCTCAAGAGGCAGGTCAGGTGGTCTGGTATTCCCATCTCTTTCAGAATTTTCCACAGTTTGTGGTGATCCACACAGTCAAAGGCTTTGGTATAGTCAATAAAGCAGAAATAGATGTTTTTCTGGAACTCTCTTGCCTTTTCAATGATCCAACGGATGTTGGCAATTTGATATCTGGTTCCTCTGTCTTTTCTAAAACCAGCTTGAACATCTGGAATTTGATGGTTCACATATTGTTGAAGCCTGGCTTGGAGAATTTTTAGTATTACTTTACTAGCGTGTGAGATGAGTACAATTGTGTGATAGTTTGAGCATTCTTTGGCATTGCCTTTCCTTGGGATTGAAATGAAAACTGACCTTTTCCAGTCCTGTGGCCACTGCTGAGTTTTCCAAATTTGCTGGCATATTGAGTGCAGCACTTTCACAGCATCATCTTTTAGGATTTGAAGTAGCTCAACTGGAATTCCATCATCTCCACTAGCTTTGTTCATAGTGATGCTTCCTAAGGCCCACTTGACCTCACATTCCAGGATGTCTGGCTCTAGGTCAGTGATCACACCATCGTGATTATCTGGGTCATGAAGATCTTTTTTGGATAGTTCTGTATATTCTTGCCACCTCTTCTTAAAATCTTCTGCTTCTGTTTGGTCCATACCATTTCTGTCCTTTATTGAGCCCATATTTGCATGAAATGTTCCCTTGGTATTTCTAATTTTCTTGACGAGATCTCTAGTCTTTCCCATTGTATTGCTTTCCTCTATTTCTTTGCATTGATCATGGAGGAAGCCTTTCTTATTTCTCCTTGCTATTCTTTGGAACTCTGCATACAAATGGGTATATCTTTCTTTTTCTCCTTTGCTTTTTGCTTCTCTTCTTTCACAGCTATTTGTAAGGCCTCCTCAGACAGCCATTTTGATTTTTTGAATTTCTTTTTCTTGGGGATGGTCTTGATCCCTGTTTCCTGTACAGTGTCACAAACCTCTGTCCATAGTTCATCAGGCACTCTGTCTATCAGATCTAGTCCCTTAAATCTATTTCTCATTTACACCTTATAACTGTAAGGGATTTGCTTAGGTCATATCTGAATGGTCTAGTGGTTTTCCCCACTTTCTTCAATTTAAGTCTGAATTTGGCAATAAGGAGTTCATGATCTGAGCCGCAATCAGCTCCCTGTCTTGTTTCTCCTGACTATATAGAGCTTCTTCACCTTTGGCTGAAAGAATATAATCAATCTGATTTCGGTGTTGACCATCTGGTGATGTCTATGTGTAGAGTCTTCTCTTGTGTTGTTGTAAGAGGGTGTTTGCTATGAGCAGTGCGTTCTCTTGGCAAAACTCTATTAGCCTTTGCTCTGCTTCATTCTGTATTCCAAGGCCAAATTTGCCTGTTACTCTTGGAGAAGGAAATGGCAACCCATTCCAGTGTTCTTGCCTAGAGAATCCTGGGGACAGAGGAGCCTGGTGGGCTGCTGTCTATGGGGTCGCACAGAGTCAGACACGATTGAAGTGACTTTGCATGCATGCATGCATTGGAGAAGGAAATGGCAACCAACTCCAGTACCCTTGCCTGGAGAATCTCAGGGACAGAAAAGCCTGGTGGGCTGCCGTCCGTCTATGGGGTCGCATAGAGTCGGACATGACTGAAGTGACTTAGTAGCCACAGCAGCAGCCAGATATCTCTTGACTTCCTACTTTTGCATTCCAGTCCCCTGTAATGGAAAGGACATCTTTTTGGGGGTTAGTTCTAGAAGTTCTTGTAGGTCTTCATAGAACCATTCAACTTCAGCTTCTTCAGCATTCGTGGTCGGGGCATAGACTTGGATTACCGTGATATTGAATGGTTTGCCTTGGAAACGAACAGAGATCATTCTGTTGCTTTTGAGATTGCATCTAAGTACTGCATTTTGGACTCTTTTGTTGACTATGAGGGCTACTCCATTTCTTCTAAGAGATTCTTGCCCACAGTAGTAGATATAATGGTCATTTGGGTTAAATTCATCCATTCCAGTCCATTTTAGTTTGCTGATTTCTAAAATGTCCATATTTACTCTTGCCATCTCCTTTTTGACCATTTCCAATTTGCCTTGATTCATGGACCTAACATTCCGGGTTCCTATGCAATATTGCTCTTTACAGCATCGGACCTTGCTTCCATACCAGTCACATCCACAACTGGGTGTTGTTTTTGCTTTGGCTCCATCTCTTCATTCTTTCTGGAGTTATTTCTCCACTGATCTCCAGTAGCGTATTGATCACCTACTGACCTGAGGAGTTCATCTTTCAGTGTCCTATCTTTTTGCTTTTTCATACCATTCATGGGGTTCTCAAGGCAAAAATACTGAAGTGGTTTGCCATTCCCTTCTCCAGTGGACCACATTTTGTCAGAACTCTCACCATGACCCGTCCATCTTGGGTGGCCCTACACAGCATGTCTTATAGTTTCATTGAGTTAGACAAGTCTGTGATCCATGTGATTTAGATTTTTAGTTTTCTGTGATTGTAGTTTTTAGTATGTCTGCCCTCTGATGGTGGAGAAGGCAATGGCACCCTACTCCAGTACTCTTGCCTGGAAAATCCCATGGATGGAGGAGCCTGGTAGGCCGCAGTCCATGGGGTCGCTAGGAGTTGAACACGACTGAGCGACTTCGCTTTCACTTTTCACTTTCATGCATTGGAGAAGGAAATGGCAACCCGCTGCGTTGTTCTTGCCTGGAGAATCCCAGGGACGGGGGAGCCTGGTGGGCTGCCGTCTATGGGGTTGCACAGAGTCGGACACGACTGAAGCGACTTAGCAGCAGCAGCAGAGGCAGCCCTCTGATGGAGAAGGATAAGAGCCTTATGGAAGCTTCCTAATGGGAGAGACTGACTGAGGGGGAAGTTGGGTCTTGTTCTGATGGGCAGAGCTGTGCTCAGTAAATCTTTAATCCAATTTTCTGTTGATGGGTGGAGCTGTGTTCCCTCTGTGCTATTTACCTGGGGCCAAAATATGGCAGAGGTAATGAAGAAAATGGCGACCTCCTTCAGAAGGTCCCATGCATGCACTGCTACACTCAGTGCCCCCAACCCTGCAGCAGGCCACCACCGACCCACACCTCTTCTGGAGACTCCTGAACACTCACAGGCAAGTCTGGATCAGTCTCTTGTGGGGGTCCCTGCTCATTTCTCCTGGGTCCTAGTGCACAAAGTTCTGTTTGTGCCCTCCAAGAATCTACTGGTAAGTTCTGGTAGCTCTATGGTGGGGTTAATGGTGACCTTCTCCAAGAGGGCTTATGCCATACTCAAGTCTGATGCACCCAGAGCCCCTGCCTCTGTGGCAGTCCACTGCTGACTCCACTGCTGACTCCTCCAAAGGAGATGCTCAAACACAGTTCTGTCTCAGCCTCTGTGGGGTCTCTGGGTCCTGGTGCACAAGAGGTTTGAGCCCTCTGAGAGTCTCTGGTGGGAATGGGGTTTGATTCTAAACATGAATTTCCCCCTCCTACCATCTTGCTGGGGCTTCTCCTTTGCCCTTGGATGTAGGGTATCTCCTCATGGCTGCTTGCTCAACACCACGCAGCCGCCATGTTCTAGCTATTGTAAGTAGTGCTGCAATGAACAATGGGATACATGTGTCTTTTTCAATTTTGGTTTCTTCAGGGTATATGCCTAGGAGTGGGATTGCTGGGTTTTATGAGAAGGCAATGGCAACCCACTCCAGTACTCTTGCCCGGGAAATCCCATGGACAGAGGAGCCTGTTAGGCTGCAGTCCATGGGGTCGCTAAGAGTCGGACATGACTGAACGACTTCACTTTCATTTTCACTTTCATGCATTGGAGAAGGAAATGGCAACCCACTCCAGTGTTCTTGCCTGGAGAATCCCAGGGACGGGGGAGCCTGGTGGGCTGCCGTCCCTGGAGTCGCACAGAGTTGGACACGACTGAAGTGACTTAGCAGCAGCAGCATGGTGGTTTTATTCCTAGTTTTTGAGGAATCTCCATACCGTCTTCCATAGTGGCTGTATCAATTTAAAAAATATGAAATGCTTCACGAATTTGTGTGTCATCCTTGCACAGGGACCATGCTAATCTTCTGTGTATCATTCCAGTTTCAGTATATGTGCTGCTGAAGTGAGCACTAGAAACAAGTTTATTTGTTCTTAAACAGATCTGTACATTCTTTGCAGAATGAGTATAACTTTCATTAAATGACTATCACTTTTCTCATTGCAGCAGTAAGTAGCATTCTTAGAAACAGCTAGATTACAAGTTTTCTTAAACTCTTCTCTACATGAATTACAGATGGTTATAACTTCCAGTCAGTGATGTAACACTGTTCTTAATGCAGCGAATAAGTAGTTCTCTGAAGCATCTTTATAAAGTGTCTTTAAACATTTCTGTAAATGCATTGCAGATGGGTACCACTTCCATTCACTTGGAAAATAACAGTGTTTTCGCTCACCATTCAATTCTATTAGGATTAGTTATAACTGGCTTCAGTTGCTGACTGACAGTGCACTCCAAGAGAAAATTAAGACCATCACAAGATTCTTTGTGCTTTGGGCAAGCAGCTCTCTTAGACAGTTAGATCTCAGGAAGAATTTTAAGGAACCCAGATTTTTGTATCTTTCCATATATAGAAAAGCACTAAAATAATTCACTTGAGATGTCTGTTCTTTGTGACTAGCAGTAATCTTTTAGTAAGATATATGCTAGACTGTGGGCTTCCCAGGTGGCACCAGTGGTAAAGAACCCGCCTGCCAATGCAGGAGACATTAGAGACTGGGGTTCGATCCCTGGGTTGGGGAGATACCTAGAGGAGGGCATGGGAACCCACTCCAGTATTCTTCCCTGGAAAATCCCATGGACAGAAGAGCCTGGCGGGCTACAGTCCATAGGGTCACAAAGAGTCAGACACAATTGAAACGTCTTAACATGCACACACATGCTAGACTCTTAAGTGTCTCATAGCCAAAAATCACATATAAACTAGCTTCCCTCCATAGCTCTTCAGAGCAGTTCCCCCAGAACTACTGGGAGGCTGTCTCCTGGTCTATCCCCAGTAAGTTCCCTGAATAAAACTTAAACTCACAACTCTTTTTTTTTTTTTTTCTTGGCAGCACAGCATGGGGATCTTACTTCCCTGACCAAGAATCTAACTCTCACCCCTTGCATTGGAAGTGCAGAGTTTTAACCACTGGACCACCAGGGAATTCCCTTAAACTCACAACTCTTATGTTGTACATTTTTCTTTAAGTTGATGCACTGATAAAACAGTGTTGTAAGGCAGCATGCAAGTAGGATTCTTAGAAACATCTTTTTAACTGGTGTTCCGAAAGACTCCCGGACTGCCTTTGAGAATGGGTACAGTGTCTTTAGTGGCAGTGCACTGTTTTCAATACAGCATGCAGTAGTGTTCTTGGAAACATCTTTATGACAAGTGTCCCTAAAAACTTCGATTCATACATTGTGGAATGTGTATGACATTTTTTTTTCTTTTTTTAGTTGTAATTAATTATTTTATTTATCTATTAAAAAAATTGAAGTATAGTTGATTTACAGTGTTGTACTAATTTCTGCTGTATAGAAGTGATTCACTTATATACATTCTTTTTTATAACATTCACTTCCTGATATGACTTTTGTCAATGTGGAAAGCAAATTGTGAGCTTAGAACAATCTTTCCAAAATTGTTTTTAATTCCATGCATGCCTTAATGAATGGGCATAACGTCAATCACTGATGTAATATTGCTCTCAAGTCACCTACCAAGCATTGTTTTTAGACATATCTTTATTTCACGTAGTTTTATACACTTCTTGACATGCATTGCAGAAACGATGCCGCTTCTTTACACCCAGGAAACACTGTTAACTTGGTAAGCAAGTAGCCTCCTTAGAAACACCTTTATTACAAGGGTTCTCAAAACCTCTCTACGTGCCTTGCAAAAGGAGTGCCCCTCCCTCCAGGGATATATCACTTTTCTCCACACAGAATGTGTTAATAAGTGGTGTTTCAGAAATGATCTTATTACACTGTTTAAAACACTTTTGTACATGCTTTATAGAACTGGTATAACTTCCTTTGACTGACATAAAACTGTTCTAAACACAGCAAACAAGCATTTCTAGAAATCGTTTTTATTACAATTGGCCTTAAACACTTCTCTATGTGAGTTGCAGAATGGGTGACAGGTCCTTCCTTTCGTATAAACAGTGTTTTCAGTGCGGCATTGGGTAGCATTCTTAGAGATGTCGTCTCATCAGTAGTGTTCTTTCACTTCTCAACATGTGCTGCAGGGCGGGTGCCACTTCCATTCACTGATACATAACACAGCTGTCTATGCAGCCAGCAAATAGCATTCACAGTGACATCTATTTACTTTATTATAGCTATTAAACACTTTTTTACATGAGTTGCTGAATAGGTATAAATTCCATTAAATGATATAATACTGTTCTCAAGACAGCAAATAAGGATTGTTACCAGACACAGCTTTATTACAAATGTGCTTTTAAATTTCTCTACATGCGTTGCCACATGGGTACCACTCCCATTCACTGTTTTAACACTGTTCTCAATGTAACCACAAGTAGCACTCTTAGCAACATCTTTATTACAAGTGTTCCTTTGTTTTTGTGGATAGCTATTATTGCCTTAGATGCTTCTTTAAAAACTGAAGTATAGTTGATAATGTTGTATGTTTCAGGTGTACAGCAAAGTGATTCACTTATACATACACATATATCTATTTTTTCTAGCTTGTCTTCCCTTATAGGTTATTACAAAATACTGAGTGTAGTTCCCTGTGTTATACAGTAGGTCCTTGTTGTTTATCCATTTTATATATGCAGTGTGTGTGTAAATGTTAATCCTCAACTCCTAATTTCTCTCTGCCCCTACTTTGGTAACCACAAGTTTGTTTTCTATGACTATGAGTGGATCTATTTCTGTTTTATATATGTTTCATTTGCATATTTATTTTAGATTCTACATATGTGTTATATGATATTTGTTTTTGTCTGGCTTACTTCACTTAGTATGATAATCTCTAGGTCCATCCATGTTGTTGCAAATGGCATTATTTCATTTTTTTTATGGCTGAATAATATTCCATTGTACATATGTACCACATCTTTATTCATCTGTTGATGGATACTTAGGTTGCTTTCACATTTTGGCTATTGTAAACAGTGCTGCTGTGAACAAATAGGGCACATGTATATTTTCAAATTATGGTTTTCTCTGGATATATGCCCAGGAATGGGATTGCTGGAGCACATAATAGTTCTATTTTTAGTTTTTAAAGGAACCTCCATACTGTCCTCCATAGTGGTATAAATGTTCTTAAACACACCTCTTCACGCCTTGTAGACGGAGTCACTCCCATCCACCAGTGTGCACTGTTCTCAATAAAGAAAGCAAGTACCATTCTTAGAAGCATTTTTTTTTTTTTTTTTTTTTGCAAATGTTCTCAAATACTTCTCTCAATGCATTCAGAAATGTGCACCACTTCCATTGACTGTTACAACTCTGTGGTCAAAGCAGCCAGAAAAAAAGGTACTTAGGAACATCTGTACTACAGGTAATCTTAACACTTCACATGCATTGCAAAACCTGTTCCATTCACACATATAACACTGTACTCAACATAGCAGCAAGTAGTTTCTTAGAAAAATCTGTATTACAAGCATTCCCAAACATTTCTGTACATGCAGTGCAGAATGGGCATAACCTCTATTCACTGATACAACGCTGTTCTCAATGCAGCAAGTGTTAGTGTTCTGAAAAATTTCTGAGACAAGTGTATTTAAACACTTCTTTATATGCATTGTTGATGCCTAGAACTGCCACTCACTGACAGAAACTGTTCTCAACTCAGCAAGCAAATTGCAGTTTTAGAAACATCTGTATTATAATTGTTCTTAAACTCATCTCTTTATGCATTGGAGAAAGGTTATAAGCTTCATTCACTGATATAACACTGTTCTCACTGCTGCAAGCAACCAGTTCTCAGAGAGGTTTTTATTACCAGTGTTCTAGGTGGTGTGGAGCATCTCTTTTTCTCTCCCTTTTAATTAACAACTATTTGGATATCCTTAACCAAACAGAAGTGCCTCTGCACATCACATTGTACCTGGACATCCAGGAAGTTCTTACATATCAGATCTCAGTCATGGAATCCAAAGGAGTTGGCAAGCCACCCCACCCCTATGCCCTGGGATTGGGTAAGAGGGGAGCTGGTTAGTACAGAACTAGGTGGTTACTCATGGGCAATAAAGAATTTGAGGCGGGCCAGGGTGGCTCAGATGGTAAAGAATCCACCTGCAAGGCAGGAGACCCAGGTTTGATCCCTGCCTTGGGAAGATCCCTGGAGAAAGAAATGGCAACCCACTCTAGTATTCTTGCCTGGAGAGTTCCATGGACAGAGGAGCCTGGTGAACTATAGTCCATGGGGTTGCAAAGAGTCAGACATGACTGAGCGACTAAAAAAAAGTCTGCCTAAGGGGAGATCTGTGTCATGCCATCAGTGTGGAGTAGAGTTTGGATTCAGAGGAAAGGGTAGCACTTGCCAAGGGAGCCTCCTTCCCCACGGCAAAGATGTAAAAGGCTGGGCTTCCCGCATCTGCAGCAGCAGCAATGTCTCAGGCAGAGAGTAGTTTGAAAGCAGCCTCTTGATGGAGGACAGGTAAAGTGAAAATGGTGAGTGACTGCCTGGCTCCTCTTGCTGCGCAGGTTATGCTTGGAAGACCTTATTTCTCTCCAGCAGCACTGGCTTTTCTGAGGCAGGACCTCCATGATGGGGAAGGGAAAAGAAAGGAAGCATGTGATAACATCTGTGGGCTTTAAACATGCTCAGGTCCTGCTGGCTGCTTCAGGACTTCAGCAGGACCACCCACAAGCCTCTGGGGAGTATGCACTGGAAGATCTTCCCCTGGCCCCACTGGCATCTCAAAGCTCCGAGTGCTAAACCCACCCATCTCTCCCCCTAGCCCCTGCTCTCAACTCTGCAGCCAGCTCCTCCTGTGTGCTCCTAAGTGTGGCAGGGAGAATAAGTTAGGTAATCCGAATACTCGCAGAAAGATGGACCAGGGTCCGCAGACAGGTGAGAATCGACAAACTGAAGCTATAGTGCCACCTTCTGGAAGACAAAAAAAAAAGGTTTCCTGCAGCCGGTGTGGTGAGTTAGGAGAACAAGAGGAAACACAGAAGGAAGAATTCCACCCCAAGAGGGAACGAGAGTGAAGCAAGTCTACCCCTTATAAACCTAGGATCCCTGGAGAAGCAACACCGAAGAACAGTACCTCATCAAAGATAACCAGTAAAGAGACTTCAAACGCTAAAGCAGCAATACAGAAACACAAAGAACTTTAAAAGTCGAGGAAATATGCCATCACTAAAAGGTATCAACAATTCTCCAAGATCTGAGCCCAAAGTCCCAGCACACTGCAACCTATCTGATAAAGAATTCAAAATAGCGGTACTTAAGAAATTCAATAAGCTACAAAAAGAATTAAAACAGCTCAGTGGGACTTCCTTGGTGGTGCAGTGGATGGGAACCCACTGTCCAACGCAGGGAACACGAGTTTGATCCCTGGTCCAGGAAGATTCCACATGCTGCCGAGCAGCCAAGCCTATGTGCCACGACTACTGAGCTTGTACTCCAGAGCCCACAAACTGCAACTACCGAAGCCCGTGTGCCTGGAGTCTGTGCTCCACAAGAGAAGCCACCACAACGAGAAGCCCGCACGCTGCAGTGAAGAGCAGCCCTTGCTCGCTGAAACGGAGAACGCCTGTGAAAAAGCAACAGACCCAGCACAGCCAAAAAAAAGCTCAATGATATTAGGAAAAAGATACATGGACAAAATGAGTTACTTACGAAAGACATGGAAAATATAAAAAAGGGCCACACAAAAATTCTGGAGTTGAAGAATTCAGTGAATGAGTTGAAGAATGAAATAGCATCTGTAGTAAAGCAGAGGGAAGATAGAACAAATGACTTAGAAGAAAGGAATTTTGACATAAAGAGTTACACCAGAACAAGGGTAAAGAATAAAAATGAGGGGAGGGGGCTTCACTGGTGGATCGGTGGTAAAGAATCCATCTGCCATTGCAGGAGACACAGGTTCAATCCCTGGTCCAGGAAGATCCCACATGCCTCAGAGCCACTAAGCCCGTGCACCATGACTATTGAGACTGTGCCCTAGGTCCTAGGATCTGCAACTACTGAGCCCATGTCCCGCAACTACTGAAGCCCTCATGGCCTGGAGCTTGTGCTCTGCAATTAGAGAAAGCCCATGCAGAAGCAAAGACCCAGCACAGCCAAAATTATTACTTTTTTTAATATGAGGGGAGAGAACCTATATGTTCTATGGGATTCAATCAATAGGGAATACATTTGAATAATCATGAATCCAGAAATTTGTAGTTTGTGTGTTCTTTTATTGTTTTAAATAAATATTCGCTCACACACCTAATTTCTATATTCCTTTCCTTGAAGGACCACCTTCCACAAAATGGATAAGCTGGAGGTCCCTGCAAATGCTAGATCCAAATCTTGGGCTTCAACATTAACCACCCTTTATTAATACGACCCTTCCTCAATTTAAACACAACCCTTCCTCTGACACTCCTACAAAAACATCTTGGCAATACCAATCAATCGTCACTGAGAAAATACAATCTTATATTATTTTTATTTATGTTCTCTGTTTTCCATCTTGCTAGCTAGTCTGCACATCCCATTATGAACCTGCTCATCCAGTCACTTGTGCATTGAAGAAACAAATCCTGGATTTGTCACTCCTTCATCGTTCTTCCATAGACCCAGATTTCCTAAGTCCAGATTTCCTAACCTAACTAGGGTTACTAGTTGCCTAGGAGATGCCTGCTATTTGATAATGATTGTGACGATACTCATCCTGGGCTTTAAAAAAGCCCCCCTTCCAAATTCACTTTTGATGTCTCAAACTCCTCCTTTCCTTGGGCCTCTATCCAGAACTAGGAGTGACTGTCTCTCCCCAAACCTAGTGGGTGTTTTAAAGATCAGTGAAATTGGTCTATCAAACATGTTGAAATCTAGAAACTGTTACCAAGGAAATGTGAGTCAGAGCCGCCCAAACTGTTTCTTCACTTGGAATTTCCTACCACTCTAAAGTAACCATTCTTTCAACAGAGGAACCAACCCAAGTGTTTTCCCACTATTTGAGTCTTGGGAGGTCAGGCCCAGGTGTGTAGGAGCCTCTACGACACACCTTGAGGTAGGGGGCGGGCTTGGGCTGCAGTTTTGCTGCCTCATTGGGCAGTGGGACAATCAATCCCAGCAGCCTGACCCAATCAGAGAGAGGGCAGGGTCCTCTGGGCAAGCAACCAAGGGCTGATTCAACAAAGATGCTTAGAATCTTTAGCTGGAAGTCCTTGCCATTCTGAGAACACAAAGCCACCACAGGATTCTGAAGTAGGAGAACCAGCCGTTGTCACAAAGAACCCAACAGTAATTTCCTTGTGTAAATAATATGCTACCATTTCTGTGTATTTTTTTTAAAGGGACAGAATAATGTGGCAGAATTCATTTTGTTTGACTGTGGTTGGACACAGGAGACACTAATTTAAACATTATGCTAAGTGAAAGAAGCCAGGCACAATTGATCACGCTGTGCTGTGCTTAGTCTCTCAGTTGTGTCTGACTCTCTGCGACCCCATGGACTGTAGCCCACCAGGCAGCTTTGTCCATGGGGATTTTCCGTGCAAGAATACAGGAACGGGTTGCCATGCGCTCCAGGGAATTTTCCCAACCCGGAGGTTGAACCCAGGTCTCCCGCATTGCAGGCGATTCTTTACCAGCTGAGCTACCGGGGAAGCCCCACCATAGGCCATACATTGTATGATTCCACTTATATGCAATGTTAAGAGTAGGCAATGTTAACTTGTATGCTTATATTGCATGTAAGTTATATGAAATGTTATCTTATATGCTTATAAAATGTTAATTTATATGCAGTGTTAAGAACCGTGAACTTCCAGATGTTCAAGTTGGATTTAGAAGAGGCAGAGTAACCAGAAGTCAACTTGCCAACATCCGCTGGATCATTTAAAAGGCAAGAGAGTTCCAGAAAAACCATCTATTTCTGCTTTATTGATTACACCAAAGCCTTTGACTGTATGGATCACAACAAACTGTGGAAAATTCTGAAAGAGATGGGAATACCAGACCACCTGACCTGCCTCTTGAGAAATCTGTATGCAAGTCAAGAAGCAACAGTTAGAACTGGACATGGAACAACAGACTGGTTCCAAATAGGAAAAGGAGTATGTCAAGGCTGTATAATGTCACCCTGCTTATTTAACTTATATGCAGAATATATCATGCAAAATGTTGAGCTACATGAAGCACAAGCTGGAATCAAGTTCAACGGGAGAGATATCAATAACCTCAGATATGCAGATGACACCACCCTTATGGCAGAAAGCGAAGAAGAACTAAAGAGCCTCTTGATAAAGGTGAAAAAGGAGAGTGAAAAAGTTTACTTTAATCATTCAGAAAACTAAGATCATGGCAACCGGTCACATCTCTTCATGGCAAATAGATGGGGAAACGGTGGAAACAGTGACAGACTTTATTTTTCTGGGCTCCAAAATCACTGCAGATGGTGACTGCTGCCATGAATTTAAAAGACACTTACTCCTTGGAAGAAAAGCTCTGACCAACCTAGACAGCATATTAAAAACCAGAGACATTACTTTGACAATAAAGGTCCATCTAGTCAAAGCTATGGTTTTTCCAGTAGTCATGTACGGATGTAAGAGTTGGACTATAAAGAAAGCTGAGTGCCAAAGAATTGATGCTTTTGAACTGTGGTGTTGGAGAAGACTCTTGAGAGTCCCTTGGACTGCAAGGAGATCCAACCAATCTAAAGGAAATCAGTCCTCAATATTCAGTGGAAGAACTGATGCTGAAGCTGAAACTCCAAAACTTTGGCCACCTGATGCCAAGAACTGACCCACTGGAAAAGACCCTGATGCTGGAAAAGATTGAAGGCGGGAGGAAAAAGGGGACAATAGAGGATGTGATGGTTGGATGGCTTCACCGCCTCAATGGACATGAGTTTGAGTAAGCTCTGGGAGTTGGTGATGGACAGGGAAGCCTGGTGTGCTGCAATCCATGGGGTCGCAAAGAGTCAGACATGACTGAGCAACTGAACTTAACTGAAGAGTAGGCAAATCCATAGAGAAAGAAAGGAGATTAGTGGTTGCCAGGTGTAATGTTCAGGCCACTGAAGATGGCTGTTTGCTTGCTCCCTGTACATCCTCTGCTTGACTGGGCCCTGCTGCACTCACAGGACTATACAATCCTCTTAATTATAGGGCTTAATTAGTAACTGCTTATGTGCTTGCCCCCCGCCCGGCCCTGGTTTCCCTGGTAACTGATAAGCCAACCTGACGTCAATTCCCCCTATAAATGGCAGCCTCTCCCGAGTAGCAAAGTGGCTGCTGTGTCCTGCCTGTCGTCTGCTGCG
Organism: Tragelaphus eurycerus; assembly: GCA_935064755.1. NCBI lineage: Eukaryota > Metazoa > Chordata > Mammalia > Artiodactyla > Bovidae > Tragelaphus > Tragelaphus eurycerus. The sequence continues at coordinate 18,466,514 of CAKXYN010000002.1, read as the reverse complement.
CACGGTTGGATATCGCTCCAGGACATTTTGATTCGGTCATGTAAGACCCCCTGTCCAGTAAGCTGTTGACGTCTCTGTCACTTGTTCCTGGGCTCTTTCTATGGTCTTATGCTATGCTATGCTATGCTAAGTCACTTCAGTCGTGTCCGACTCTGTGTGACCCCATAGACGGCAGCCCAGCAGGCTCCCCCGTCCCTGGGATTCTCCAGGCAAGAACACTGGAGTGGGTTGCCATTTCCTTCTCCAATGCATGAAAGTGAAAATAGAAAGTGAAGTTGCTCAGTCATGTCTGACTCTTAGCGACCCCATGGACTGCAGCCTACCAGGCTCCTCCATCGTCTTAAGGTTGGGCCAATACAAGACTTGCAGGCCCGCAGGGTGCAACCAGCCAGGAAGCTGAGGGAACCTCCATTGAGTGCCAAGATGTCGGTAAATAAGGATGGGAAACAGAGGGTTGTGGGGGAAATCCTGATGTGACCATCCACTAACATGCGAGACCTGTAAGTTTAAGTCTCTTTCCAGTTTAAAAGTAGCAGCCCTCAGCTCATGGACCTTCTGACTGCCCGGGATGGCTGGTGGATACAGACAAAACACAAGCACATGGATTATCTATCAGCTACTTGGGTGTTATCTCTTGGGGTAAAACAAGCCTACCCCTGACCTACCACCCCTAAGCAATTACAGACACATGCTTTAGGGATTTTAACTCAGGGACAGGCTTGTGAACTGGACATGGCCAGTCACCCAGAAGGGTTTGGTTGGGGGCCTGAGGCAATGGCAAAATAATAAGAGTATTCTTTGACTTCTGGTCCCAGCTGTGGAAGGGGGCAGGCAATGATATGGCAGGATGGGCCAGCTATATGCATCTACAGTGCCTTACAATGGGTGCAAGACATTACAGAAGGTCCACACAAGACATTGTGCAATGCAGAGAACCACTGTTCAGGGTCTAGAACAGCTCTATGTGATGTACAGGACCCCTGTGGACATCAAGAATGACCAAAGAACCCAGTTTTCTGACCATGAAGCTCAGGAATGTGCTGATAAAAATAGTATACGCTGGTATTTCCACCTGCCTTATGACCCCACTGCTGCCAGGCTAATGGAAGGATGAATAGACTATTTCATAGAGAACAAAACCCTCTTTCAACATGTGGACAAGGAGGCTAACTCAAGGGTGGCTCAGACAGTAAAGACTCTGCCTGTAATGCAGGAGACCCAGGTTTGACCCTGGGTTCGGAATATCCCCTGGAGAGGGAAATGGCTATCTTCCTCTCAGTATTCTTGCCTGGAGAATTCCATGGACAGAGGAGCCTGGTGAGCTACAGTCCATGGGGTCACAAAGAGTTGGACATGACTGAGTGACTAACACTACCATCTCGAACACTCCAGGAATAGTTGTGCCGGTGGCTCGGTCATGTTAACCCAGAGGCAACTAGTCAACACCATCCAAGTTCAACTGCTGCCCACAGAAGGACCATTGCCAATCATGGATCAGGAGAGTACCTTGCTTTTGCCTTGGCCACAGGACCTACCCCCAGGGGAACACCTTGTAAAATGGCCTGAAACTGACAGGTAAGTCCCCCGTGATTTGGGTTTGCTGCCCAGTAGGGAATAGGATTCAGAAGGGGCTTACAGATCTCACCTGTATTCTACCTGGCCCTACCTGAGCACTCTTACATCATCCTTGTGATCTGTGGTTATACCAGCTGTCCTGAATTCAACACTAGCTATAGGGACTGGGGATGGGTGGGCAGTATGGTATTGCAGCCTGGGACAAAAGCCACAGGCAGGGTGGTGTTATCTCAGGATGCTGTCACTGCTTGTGTTTTGCTTAATGGTCATGATCTCCCTTGTACTGTGCCTATTAAATGTCTTACAGTTCATCCCTAGTCTGAGCAGAGGGATCTGTTTGCAGACTGAGTGGCAGGGGTGGCCTTGCTGTGAACTGAGTCTCATTGCTGGGTCAATAGTGAGATGCTGTTGTTATCTTCCTCTGGACTTCCATGCAAAATTGCCCTGACAAGCGCCTGCTTCCAAAGTTTGCTCACATCTTCGCGAATCACTATTAATATTTTTAGCATACCAGGCCTCTTTCTCTTGATACTCTCTAGTTGCTTTTGTCTGTATTGCATTTTGGTATTTGGTTGCAGTGACCCTCTACCTACCTGACCTCAGAGATATTATGGGAGAGGGACGGGCCAAGATTGTAAGAGTCAGGCAAAGTGTATAGTGGTGGAGTATATGGTCAGGCCACTCAAGATGGCTGTTTTCTTGCTCCCTGTAGACTCCCTGATTGACCAGGCCCAACTTCACTCACAGGACTATCCAATCCTCCTAATTATAGAGCTTAATCAGTAACTTTTATGTGCCTGACTATGTGCTTGCCCCTTGTCCCAGCCGATGGTTTCCATGGTAACTGATGAGCCAGCTATTTCATTCCCCCTATAAATGGCAGTCTCCTTCTTCAAGTAGTGAAAATTATTGCCATGACTGACCCGCCACTGGTTGTGCATGGTAGGGAGTTCCTTTAGGACCCTTTGCTTCAGATGAGTGAGGTCCCCTGTCCAAAAAGGCACTGATGTCTGTTGCTGTCTCTGGGTTATTTTTTCAGCCTTGTGGTTGGGCAGTTATGAGGCTTGCAGGCCTTTGGATTGCAGTCCAACACCAGAAAACAGGGAAGGGAGGACTGAAGCATGACTCCTTAACGGGTACAGAGTTACTTTTTCGGATGGTTTGGAACTGGATAAAGGTGATGGTTGCACAATGCAAATGTACTTCATCCCATGGAACCATACACTTTTAGGTGGTTAAAATGGTAGGGGCTAATTTCAACATCTGTCACCTTTATGACAGCAGACGGGAGAAAATGGGTAGATGCAGACAGGGATGAAGGGAAGTTTTTCATCATGTAACTGCTTATACTTTTGATTTCTGGAACTTAAAAACCAACTCATCCTTCTCAGCCTGCATGGATGTCACATCGATTTCAATATTTTGACAAGCTATTTAAATATGAGCACCACTTCCCACTCCAGTGTTCTTGCCTGGAGAATTCCATGCACAGAGGAGCCTGGCGGGCTATAGTCCATGAGGTTGCAAAGAGCTGGACATGACTGAGCACACATGCGCAAGGCAGAAGACCTGCCAAGTGGAGCTGCCCTGCATCTTTCTCTCCTCTCTCCCTGGCACACAGAAAAGCAGAGAGTGGGTTCAGCACTGTCTTTCTGTGAATGCAGATTTCGCCATTGGAGTCCCATGGCTTTCTCTTTTTCCCCAACTGTCAAGCTGAAGAGAGGCCAGCCTTCCCTGCCTCTCTTCCTGGGCATCATTCTCTCACCAGGCCACCTACCCATCCCCCCTCCTTGCCAAGCATTTTGTTAATTACTTGTGATGAATTCCAGCTTCTCCCACATCCAAAGTAGCTAGCCCAAGAAGTCTGCTCTTGAGTGGCTGACAAACCCCTGTCCCCTCCCTCCAACCCTGACAGCCTCCTTCTGAAGGCACTTTTATGGTGGGGGCACCAAATATATACAGCTGGCGGTGGGCTGCCCTTCCTGGTCTTTTGTTCCCCATGGGCTTTCAGCTCAGCTCAGCCTGGTCCTTCCTTTGAAACTATAGCTTCTTCAAAGAACTGTTTTGTACTCCCCTTTTTCAAGGATGAGGTTACCCACTCTGTGAGTACAGACAAGCATCTCAGTTTTAAGTTTTAGTTTTTCCTGGAAATCTGAGTGGAGTTCCCTGATGTGAACAGGAGTCCAAGGTCCCTGGAGATCTTCAACACCTGTAACATCCTCTCGTGCTCTGTGAGCTGCTGAAAACAAGTCCTCCACCCTACAGTAGCAGCACAGTAACAAGGCTGACTAGGCAGGCTGCAGACTAGAGGTCAGTTAGCATTGGTTGGATAAATCTCTCACGCCCCCAAGTGGAAAGAATGAGATATGGACTGACTACCTCGCAAAGAAAGTACCATTAAGAGGGTTCTTGACTTTGGCTGCAGTTCCCACACAGGGTACAGGTGGCCACTGCCATGGGAGCTTTTTATCCAGGTGAAGAAATCTGCCATAGGTTCAGGAAGGAGGTGCAAGGATTAGGCAGTGAACACACTTTCTGACACGCTTTTCTGTAGCTGTGCCCTCTTCTCAGAGACTCTGCCTTCTTGCCTGTTTTCCTCCTACCTCTTGCTGAGCCCAAACTTTCTAGATCCTAAGATAAAGACGGTGAAAGTGAAGTCGCTCAGTCCTGTCCGACTCTTTGTGACCCCGTGGACTTTAGCCTACCAGGCTTCTCCGTCCATGGGATTCTCCAGGCAAGAATACTGGAGTGGGTTACCATTTCCTTCTCCACGGGATCTTCCCAATCCAGGGATCAAACCCGGGTTTGCCACATTGGAGGCAGACGCTTTAACCTCATTTCTGGGCCCTAGTTGCAGCCTCTTGACATCTAATCTCCACTGTTTCTCGTTCAGTTCAGTAGCTCAGTCGTGTCCGACTCTTTGCAACCCCATGGACTGCAACACGCCAGGCTTCATTATCCATCACCAACTCCTGAGCTTGCTCAAACTCATGTCCATCGAGTTGGTGATGTTCTCATTCTTTCAGAGGCCCCTCTAATCTCCATAGAAATGTCCCAAATTACCTTTCTGTGAAGGTCAGTTCTGTTGATTAAGATTCAGGAAAGAGTTCTTGGGGGTTACTTCTTTTTATGGAAGATACTTCAGTTATGGTTCAGTGTATTGCTTCTGTTTCTTTCCTATAACTCAGCTGTCATCATGTGAAAGCTTCTTTCTCTCCCAGGCAAGAGACTCTCTTTCAGTCACCTGCCTGGGGAGAATACATGGGTCCCAATCCACTTCTCCTCAGGTTTCATCAGCCCGAGATGCAGCTCAACTCATGTTACTTTCTTGCTCATAGTCCTCCTGCAAGGAATGAAGATGATCTGGTTTCCTATCCCTTCTCTTAAGATGTGGAAACAGAACACCAGAGACATTGACCTTTTTTTTTAAACCAAGGTTGCAGCTCCCTTTAGTGAAGTACCTGTGGCTGCAGCCAGCCTTCTGCCACTCTCCTGAGCTTCCACCCTCTCTCACCCTGGAGTCTTCCAGGTTCAGCCCCTTCTGGCCTCTTGGCCTGGTTTCCCATCATGCTCTTCTGTGCTAACAAATTGCGTGGCTAACTTTCCCCTAACATTCCTTGTTCTCCTACTTTCTTATTGGGTTCAACCCCAATGCTGCTTCCTCCTAGAATTCTCACACACAAGTGTTTCCTCCTCTGGGGTCCCTTGGCTTCAGGCTGCCTGTCCTAGGACATGAAACTCTCAAGCTGGCATGAACCCTTCCCTTGTAAGCTGTCAGCATCCAGAGGCTGAGTCTTCATCACTTCAATCTTCCTGGAGCCCAGTACCAGCAGCGTTCACAGTGCAGCTCTCTCAAACGTCATTGTTGTTCAGTCACCAAGTTGTGACCAACTCTTCATGACCCCATGGAATACAGCACAACAGGCTTCCCTGTCCCTCACCATCTCCCGGAGTTGGCCCAAGTTCATGTCCATGGAGTCAATAATGCCATCTCAAACATAGCTAAATACTAACAAGTGAATCTTGGACGCATACTGGAACCAGAAAGTTACAGTGAACTTTGGGAAGTGTGTTCTAATTGCCCACTGTGATTTCCAGACTGTAGTTTGGACTTTATGACAGTGGCTTTACCTTTACCTTGACAAGAGTGGGTATGTGGGGACTGAAGAGAAAAGTGCAGCCAGAGGGACCTAGAGCTGAACACTGGGCTCCCTCACCCAGAACAGCAGTCGGCAAATCTTTGCCATAAAGGGCCAGTCAGTAAGTATTTTCAGCTTCATGGGTCATACACCTACTGTCACAATGACTCGACTCTGTTGTTGCAGCATGAAAGCAACTGTGCCCACTACATCAACGAATATGACTGTGTTCCAATCAATCTTTACAGTCAGTCAACCCCAGATGTGGCCTGCAGGCTGTACATTGCTGACTTAGATGAGGGAACCTGGCCATGTGGCTTAAATTCTGAGTCTGTTTTATCCTTTGTTAAAAACTTGAATGAAAAGTCCTTGTGTGGAAATGACAAGTAAGTGAACTGCCGGAGGTAAAACTCTTAGCACAGGCCTGCAGCATCTTGCTTGTTTAGTCAATAATAATTCATATGGTTAAATGTCAGCCAAAGAGACTTTCCAATGTTAGCAGATCATTCTCATCCCACAACTTAAAAAAAAAAAAAAAAAAAGCTAGGCTTAAAGCCACTTGGAATTAACAAAAGGAACTTCAGATACCTGAACCTATTCCCTCCAGGGCAGTGCTGGCCTCAGGCCTGGCTGGACACAGATTTTGCACATGTTCTTCCTTCTGCCTGGAATGTCCTGCCCTCCCTCGCTTGCCTGCGCCTGCGGCGAGTCCTTCTCAACCTCCAGGCTTCAGCATATTCTTTCAGGAAGCACTGCCTGACTTCTCACTTAGAAAATCTTCTTCCTACACAAGCTTTTATTTTTTTAAAAAAATATTTATTTGGCTGTGCCAGATCTTAGTTGTGGCACACAAGAACTTTTAGTTACAGCATGTGGGATCTAGTTTCCTGCTCAGGGATCGAACCCAGGCCCCCTGTCTTGGGAGCACGAAGTCCTAGCCACTGGACCACCAAGGAAGCCCCTGTCCTATTTTTCAGATTCTACTTGTGGCTGCTTCTGTGAGGAGCTGTGATTGGAGGGCTGAGTGCAGCCTTCGGAGAAAGGAGTATTTGGGAAAGGCGTCAGTGGGGAGCGGCTGCGGTGGGGGCGGGAAACCAGGATGGTTCCAGATGCCCCAGAAGGCGAGGGAAGCTGTATACAAAGAGTAAGACCGCTGCTCTGTCTTCTCTCTCGCCTCTGTTTTCTCCTGTCTCCTCTTCCTTCTCCCTCTGCAATTCCTTCCAGTTAGTACAATGAATGAATGTTTTCATTTTGGATCTCTTGACCAAACACAAAACAAGCTGGAGGTCAGTGGTTATCAATATCAATTCGTAATCACATAGCCCATGACAAAGACTGTTTTCTGGACCAGGTTTAATAAGGCTGCTCTGAACCCTCTGCTCAACTAGACCTCAACCTTCTGGCTTCCCCATCTGTCTTTCCATTGCCCGGTTTTAGCAAGAATCCTAATAAATTCCTCAATAGCTGATCAGATTCCTCATCGCTCACCCTTCATATCTTATCTTGCCAGCCTGCCTTCGGCAAGAATCATCTCAAGTCGGAGTAGTTGAAACCTCCCCACATCTGATGTTTCCTCTCAGTGATTTTTCATCCACTGACCTGCTCATGGCTATAAATCCCCACTTGCCCACGCTCTGTGCAGAACTGAGTCCTGTTCTGTACTGAGGTCTCTCTTCCCCTTTTGCAACTGTCCTGAATAAAATCTGCTTATACCACTTTACTGTCCAGCTCTGGTTTTCTTTGATACCTACCCTACTTCCTGTATCAAATAGGGCCAATATTTTGAAACAGTCGAGTTAAGAAGCCCAAATGGGAGAGACCACAGCACTGTATTTTGGTCATCGAATCTCTAACACTTACCTCATGCTAGATGCAGCCGAGCATACAAAAACAGATACTGTATTTCCTGGCCTTGAGCAACATTTGATGTGGATAATAAAACAAGAGAACCAGTGGGTCAATATTTATTACAAGTTATTTTATGTGGCAAATGAAAGAATAAGCTTAAAGGATTTTTTTTTTTTTTTCAGATTTAATATATTTGCCTGCTTTACCAACTAAGGTGATGGAGTGATAGAAACAAGTAGAAAATGGAGTTTGCCTCCATCTCACAGATTCCAAAATAGTTAAAGCTCACAAAGGCAAGTAGGGAGCAGGAACAAACCGAGAGAGACATAGACAGAAGCAAGATTCTAATACCAACTTAGAAGATGCAACAGGGCCACCAGTGAAATGAAAGAGCAGCTTCCTTGGACTCCACTCTGCCTCAAGGTCAGCAGACAGAACTGGACATGAGTCCAGAGGAGCCAAGGGCTGCAGCTACAAATACGCGTGGCTCCCCGGCCACCTCCTCCTGGGTCTCTAGTCTCCTCTCCAGGCAGCCTTCCTAGTTCTCTACCTAAACCAGAAACCTAACCATGCACACCCTCCGCCCCCCCCCCCCCGGTTTAAGTAACACCTTTTGGTGCCTCTGCACAGCCTAATAACTCCTCAGCCCTTCACCTGGTCTACAGGGCCCCCACCATGAGATCTGCCTCCCTGGGACTCCCACTTCCAGACCCAGTGCCCCAGGGCACCGGCCAGGCTATTCCTCACTCGCTTCTGTTCACCCTGCTCCCGGCCACAATGCCCTCCTCTGACCTTCACACGGTTGACCTCTTCATCATCAGGACCTGGCATGGACATCTTCCCTGAACCCTTCTCCAGATGGCCAGGAGCACTCTGGACCTCTGGCAATGACTAGTTTATGTGACTTGCTTCTCTCTGGACATTGAGTTTTTGAAGGCAATGGCTACATCTTACTCCTTTTTGGGATCCCCAGCACTAGGCATGATCACCCAGTTTGGCAGAGCAGGGGTGGGGGACACGTGGGTGGAAAGAAGGCCTTCCTGGTGGCTCAGATGGTAAAGAATCTGCCTGCGGCAGACCCGGGTTTGATCCCTGGGTCAGGAAGATCCCCTGGAGGAGAGCATGGCAACCCACTTCAGTGATCTTGCCTGGAAAATTCCATGAATAGAGGAGCCTGGTGGGCTACAGTCTATGGGGTCTCAAAGAGTCAGACACGACTGAGTGACTAAGACTTTTCCAAGGCAGGGAAGAGGGTTCAAGGCACTGTTTCTTGGTGATTCAGCGTATGAGTGGGGTTTAAAGGCTGGTTCTGCTGTTTACTATCTGGGTGACTTCAAATAAGGTTTTTGAAGATACTAAGGAAAACATATCTGATAACACTCATCTGGCAGGGCCATTGGGAAGCCTGAGTGAAACCAGGCATCTTAAAACATTTAGCTCTGCTCAACCAAGGTTGGCTGTTTGTTTTTTTCTTCCCATGGGAGCCCCCCCCCAACATAGCTGGTGACAATAAGCAAATCCTGTTTACCCAAGACATGTTTAATGGTAAGAAAAGAGAGAAAGCTCAACTCTCGATAAAGACCAGGCTCCGGTTTTGCTGAGCAGAGCAGCACTGCCCCTTCCCCTCACTGCTTCGAGCAGCAGTGTTTCTGGATCTCTCCTGCGAGCCACAGGCAGTGCAGGATGCGTTTCTTCTCGGCAGCCAGCTCCTCTTCCGAGAACTGGCCCAGGAGTTTCTGGACAAATATATTCTGATCTTTCAGGAAAATATTCTTATTGATGCCTACGTTGGGCATATTCTCCAGGGACCCAGATCTGAAATGGAAGCTTAAGCGTCTGTTTCGCTTTAGGCCAGGTGCTTTCTCTTCAATCCAGGTCAGCGGGCTGCGGAGGTGAGAGGCACAGTGTTAATTTCACTGAGGGCACACGGATGCTTGCTGGCACCTGAGCACCCCCTGCTAGATCCTCCTGTGAGCCCATCTCTCCTGCAGCTGCTGCATCCCGACCTCCACCAGCCTCCCAGAGGCCACGGTGACTGTTGGTAACTTTACTGACCAACGGTCCTTTTGTTCAGTTTTGCCACCAGGCAGGGGAATCTGCAATGATTTTGGTGGGAATATCAGTTCATTATTCAGGACTCTCTACCCTGAGCCCTGAGGATGCAGACCTGAGGTTCTAGAGCAAACTGTTGTTTCCAAATGTATGTGCATTTCCATGGGAAAGAATTCTTAGAGTGCTTTCATCACATTTTCAAAGAGGTCTGTGATCCCCCGCACATGCCAGAAAAGACTAGACACTCTCTGCCTGCTCGCAAAGCATCTGCTTCCATTTCACATGTGCCCCCCAGGTCAAGGCCAAGGTCAGCACTCACAAAAATCTCCAGTCCTGATGGGACAGACCCCACTTCCCTAAAGTTTCTCCTTTCTCTGGGTTTATCTCTTCTGTCTTTATAGTAGATAATAACTGTGTTACCTGCTTAATCAGAAACAGAGAAGCCTAATTAGGCCTTTGATTTAAAGAAGCTTCACTGAATAATATGATAGCAAAAATACAAAATCTGCTTTAAAAAGTATTCTAAAAACAATACAGCATTGATTTAAAGACTTTTACAAGAAAAAGAAAAAAAAATCCATAATTCTTTCGCCTAAATAAAAACCTCTTCAGTTTGAGACAATCCTTTCAAGTATTTGTCTATATGTATGTGGCATATAAACCCTAAGGTATAACAAATTTTTGACTATGTTTATTTAAAAATATCATCCTACAGATACTGCTATGATGCTTATTTTTGTCTGCATATCATGGACAACTGATTATATAATTTATTTACTAAATATTGCCAAATATTCAAGCCCTCTCCAATTTTAATTTAATATGGATAGCCTGCATTCAAACTCTTCACACATATACACATAATAGTTTTCCTTCCTTCTTCTGGGAACAAAGTTTCAGGAAGTCTTAAGAGGACTTGCTCTGGCTACTTCTCTTTGCCTTCCCGTCCTTACTTCTCCTACAGAGTTGAGTCAGGGTCAAGGACAAGGCAATCTGGTTGGAGGGCTGTGATATGAACAGGGAAAGGGTTCAATCCTGAGCAGGCATCAGGGTCTTGTTTCCCATTACCATTCCTTGGATTCCTTCCCCCTTCCCCCCAGGCTGCAGTCAGGCAGGCCCAGGATGGGCAGTTTAGACCAGTGTTGCTAACGGACAAAGCGGAACTACCTTCTGTTTGTTCTCTGCCTTCTTAGGGATGGGACATAATAAAACTAAATATATAGGTATGGGGGGACTTCCCTGGTGGCCCAGTGGTTAAGACTCTGTACTTCCAATGCAGGGGGCATGGGTTCGACCCTTGGCTGGGAAACTCAGGGAACTAAAATCCTACATGCTGTGCGGCATGGCCAAAAAAAAAAAAAAACCAAACCGATATAAGGTGTGAGGTTGCAAGGAAGGGGCCCAAATGGATCACTTAAGATTGTTATGAGTGCTGCAGGAAGCTCAGGGTAAACGAACCCTCCCTTCAGCTTACCGAGACCTATACTAGAGAGTGAGTAAAATGTTTAAGAGAAAAATATGTGAGTACATAAAGGGGAACCATGCCAACACCCACACATGCAGGGAAACATCACGAGAGATGTAGACAGAGAACTTCCTCCTTTTGTGGTCCCACCTGCTCAAAACTTGATTATGCTGTTTCCTGTTCATATATGTGTGTGTGTGTGTGTGTGTGTGTGTGTGTGTGTGTGTGTGTGTGTGTGTATAATTTTGGCTGCACCATTCAGCATATGGATCTTAGTTCCCTGACCAGGGATTGAACCTCCACCCCCTGCATTGGAAGCAGGGAGTCTTAACTGTGAACCATCAGTGGGAGTCTCCCTGTACACATATTTAAAAGTGAGGAGCTAAAGGTGGCCCCAAGTCCATCCAAGTTCTGGGCTTGGACAGCTCTTAGCTCTAGGCATCCCGACCCAAACCACAAGCTTGGACTCAGATGGCTCCTCTGGTCCTCTATGGAAACCTCCAGTTGCAAATATCTGCATTCACCAGCCTGAGCTCTTGACTACCTGCAAAAATGCTTCTTACTTCTCACCTTCCATAGGAAGGTGTATACCCACAGCCACATTCCTCTAGTCAGCACGTGTCTCAAGCATAGCCGAGGTGGCAATTTCCAACAGTGTTCTTCTAACAGGACGAGGGAGGGGGTGGAGGGGGGGTGCACCTGGCTCTGGTCCCAGTCCTACCAACCAGCTTCAACAAGAGGATGAAACGTGCACCTCTTCTATATAGGTTTGGGTTGAAAAAGTGTTTGAATGCTTATTTTTACAAAGTTTGAAAACTGCTAGTACAGTGGAAAGAACACAGGCTTGGAAGTGAGTTGCACTGGGTTTTCCTGGATGATCTGGGGCCTGAGGCTAACGATACCTACTTCACTGATAGGTAAGGGTGAGGTGAAGATAAGGCCTGATGTGTTTTCAATGATATTCCTTATTTGTGCCCTTCCTGTGCATTGTGGAAGAGAAGGTGTGATCATTTGGGGACTGCAGACAGGCTGCTTGAGCATGACTCTCACATAATCATTTATTAGCTGTGTGCCCTTGGCGAGTTTCTTAACCTCTCTGAGTGTCAGGTGATCATAATTTCTCAGGTGATCGTAATGATGCCCATTCCAGACAGTTGGTATAAACATTATATGAGAAAATTCTTGTAAAAGCGCTAGGCCCTGGCACATTGGCGAGAACTCAGTAAACACTAGCAAATACTAGCACTTTGTGCAACAGGGCTTCAGGCAATGACCCCGGCCTCACTGGTCCTTTTACTGTGACCTTTCAACATCATGCCTCCCCACCTCCTCATCCCCTGCTGCAGTTCTGCTCTGTTCCACTATATTGCTGGAAGGCAGCTCTAACTTAAGGAATTGTGTCTGCAAACAACTCGCAGAGGCTCTTAATGTTTTAAAGACTTGTTATGAAGCTTTTTATCTTGGAGGGTGGTTTGCTGGTGAAAGAGCTGCATTTTGTACCAGATGGGATCCATCATGATGTTGGTTTCCCAAATGGACCAAGAGGAAAAACAACACATCAAGGATATTCAAGTAAAATCTGCAAACATTTAGTGATTATTTCTGGCGTTGTGTTTTCTGTCATTTATGGACATGCGGGTGTTTATGGAAGATGCTGGGAATCAAAGAGTATTACTACTATCCAACTGGGAGAATTATCAGGGTGTGTAATGAACCAGGATCAAATGGAGGCTTTAGCAATGGAGGAACCAACAGACACCACCTCAGTATGATCTTATAGACAACCTGAACATCTATGTACTATTTTAAAGTCTCTTGAACATTTTTAAATGAAAAAAAAAAAAAAAAGACTTGGTATGGAAAATAAAGAATCAGTATTTGGGGAACATTACAACAGTATGATGTGATAAAGCTGATAAAGAGCTGGGCATGATACAGGCAAGCTGAGTAAAATATTAATGGCAAGATCTAGGTGGTAGCTGTACAGATGCTCACTGCAGAGTTCTTTCAACTTCACCAGTGCCTGCAACTTTCATGATAAAATGTTGGAATGAATGCAGGTCACAGAGGTAACTGGACTTCTGCTCCTATATCTGATATTGTTCACTGTGTGGCTTAGGTAACCCGCTCATATCTGTGTGTTGTGTCTGAGTCGCTCAGTCATGTCTGACTCTTTGTGATCCCAGGGACTGTAGCCCCCCAGGCTCCCTCTGTCCATGAAATTCTCCAGGCAAAAATACTGGAGTGGGTTGCCATTTCCTTCTCCAGGGCTCCCATAGGGAAAATTAGAATTGGATTCCTCAAGTCCAAGGGAGCTCCCGGGGGCATCTTCATTACTAGAGTGTTCCTCCTCTGTAAGGTCTTCTGACTTCCAGATTGTTTAATTGTGAGCCATTCGGGGGCTCTTCTGATCTAAACATATCTAACATATCAGATCTGTATGCTTCTCTTAACCTTATGGGGTGACTAAGAGGAAGGCGTGAAGCAACATAAGTGAGATTTCAGCACCTGTCACACGGCAGAAGCAGATGGCTCTTCTGGAGTCGGGGGTGGGGGTCTAAGTCCCTGGGTCTCCCCAAATTCTCCCTCATGAACACACAAGGATGTCCTTATATTGCCCCCTCCTCACAGCTTTTCCCAACCTACCTTTTGTTCTCTGTCTCCAAGCACACAGTCATCTTCATATACTGGTCTTCCTTTCGCTCTTCCAAAGTGGCAGACACGAGAGAAAGCTCCCCGAAGAGGGAGACCAGCCAGGTCAGGCGAGAGATGCCGCTGAATGCAGGGAAGCCAAACCGCTCTTCTTCCAATGGGGCAGCTGTGGGGAATCACAGACGAGGCGGGGACTGGAGGGGAAAGGCTGACAACTGGGGGGTGACAGGGAGCCAGCAGATGTGGCTGGGGATCAGAATACACAACCTTGCCTCCTAGCGGGGGTATGTGAGATGATTCTTATGGAGACTTTCAGAAAAACGTCTCCCTTTGCTCCTGCTTCTGAAATTCAGTTTGTTGGTAAAATAAAATATTTCATTGGAAATTTCAGGTTATCTGGCCCACAGGAAAATAAAAATGTTTCAGGCTTCTAACATGTATATGTTGTGTGTGTATGTCTGTATATATATATGACATATATATACACACACAATATATATATGTGGTACACACATATACATATATATTCTCTTAGTAACTTGAAGTAAAAGAAGAATTAACATATTTTAGTCCTGCAAGCCTATATTCCTATAAATATATAACTGTGTAAATTATAAGAGGGTGAAGGAATCATGATAGCTGTGAAGAAAACAGTAATACCTATAGACTACATCAATATCAAGAAAATTGATACAGTGGTGTTTTCTTAGACTTCAATATCTATCATCTCAGGTACAACAGTACATTCCAAAGAGGATCTGGGTGAGAAACCTGGTCAAGATGTTGCTCCCCTTGTTCCCAGTCTAAATTTTAAACATAACTTCAATTTATAAGATATATCTGTTACACTGATCTTTAAACCACAGATTTCTTGTAACTTGATACTGACTTAAAACAACTCATGAGTATGTTCTAAAGAAGATCACAAGCAAATCAAATAAAAAGGTAAATAATAGCAAACCAAGATTGTAAGTTTCATAGACTACATGGTTTGAAATCACTAGAACCTAAGTGTCAAACTTACACAGGAAACACAGCTCCCTCTGGGCTGGTCACTGTCTGCTCCTGCCCTTTGCAGAGGACTGAGCAGCCGTCACAAATCTGAGCCCCAGAGTCATAACTGTTGGGTCAACTTTGTGAAGCTACCCACCTCTTAGCTTCATTAAAAAAAATCTGTATGACAGCGGTAATGAATACCCACTTTATGGGATTATCCTATGAATTAACATGAAATAATGCGTGTCACATACTTAGCACAATTCCTTGTGCAGATTAATGGTTATTATTTGTTGCCACAGTGCTCATTAGATAGTCATTTTTAAGGATGAAGATGGATCACAGCCTTGGAGAATGAACTTCTATAGTGGGGAAGAGAGCAGGGATGAGATAGATAGGGTGTTTGGGATCGACAGGTACACTCTACTATATTTAAAATGAATAACCAACAAAGTCCTACTGTACAGCACAGGGAACTCTGCTCAACGTTATGGCAGCCTGGATGGGAGGGGAGTTTGGGGGAGAATGGATACATGTATATGTATGACTGAGTTGCTTTGCTGTCCCCCTGAAACTATCACACATTGTTAAATGGCTATCAGATCAGATCAGATCAGATCAGTCGCTCAGTCATGTCCGACTCTTTGCAACCCCATGAATCGCAGCACACCAGGCCTCCCTGTCCATCACCAACTCCCGGAGTTCACTGAGACTCACGTCCATCGAGTCAGTGATGCCATTCAGCCATCTCATCCTCTGTCGTCCCCTTCTCCTCCTGCCCCCAATCCCTCCCGGCATCACAGTCTTTTCCAATGAGTCAACTCTTCGCATGAGGTGGCCAAAATACTGGAGTTTCAGCTTTAGCATCATTCCTTCCAAAGAAATCCCAGGGCCGATCTCCTTCAGAATGGACTGGTTGGATCTCCTTGCAGTCCAAGGGACTCTCAAGAGTCTTCTCCAACACCACAGTTGAAAAGCATCAATTCTTCGGCACTCAGCCTTCTTCACAGTCCAGCTCTCACATCCATACATGACCATAGGAAAAACCATAGCCTTGACTAGACGAACCTTTGTTGGCAAAGTAATGTCTCTGCTTTTGAATATGCTATCTAGGTTGGTCATAACTTTCCTTCCAAGGAGTAAGCGTCTTTTAATTTCATGGCTGCAGTCACCATCTGTAGTGATTTTGGAGCCCAGAAAAATAAAGTCTATACTCCAATATAAAATAAAGAGTTTAAAACATACAAAAAGGAATAAAATAAAGGATGAAGATGGATTCTGAAATGAGATTCCACTGTATTTTCTGGAAGCTCGTGAAGAGATGAATGGTTTTCCCACTTAACAATGTCACACTTTCCTTCCTGTAATGCAAGTCCTCGGGAAAGGTGGCCCAGATGCTTTAGGGTGCAGAGCTGGAGGCTTCAGCTTGTTAATTTCCTACTGCTAATGCCTTAGGGTACAGACAAATCTAAGGAGTCTGCCAAGAGGAGACTGCAGAGCTGGAAGCTCCAGGTTGTTCATTTTCTCCTGCTAATGGAGGTGCTCCCAGAAAGACCAACAAAAATGGCTGAATATATTGTAGATCGGATATTTTGGCTGCAGCTAATGTTCCGATAACTTGTTGGAGGAAGGAAGGGGCTATGCATATTCTATTTGCTGCATAGAGAAGTATAAAAATATTCTCTTCTCCAAGGAACCTTTTTCTCAGTCCTTTTTAAAAGAGAGCTTTCACTTTTAACCTGTAGAATATAATCTCCAATTCGTCAGGATTTCATGAGAGAAGCTTCTGCCTAATTGACTGGGCCATAAGTATAAATGTGCTTCAGATTTCTAACACATATTTTACCCAAGGCCCACCAAGCAATCAAATCTCATTTGAGGAAAGAAGGAAAATAGATATTTTTATTGTCTGTGGCTATTTGGGAAAATTAAATCAGCCCCGCAGAGATTCTTTGGCAGAAATGAATCCAAGCTTACATCCTAGAGAGCTAGGAAAGAACTCAGCCTGCCCACCTCACCCCACCCTGCCTCACCAGTGACACATGACCTGTGATCCCACCAAGGACTGACCTGTGAAGAGGAGAGACCCTTTCAGCAGGTCCTTCCCCACCACTTCTTTCTTCAGGAATGCAAACTCCTCCATCAAGAGTTCAACATGCTCCTCATGCAAGACTTTCCCTGTCATGACAAGAATGGAGTGAAAAAGGCAGTTATCATCAACTGTGTTATTTGTAGGATATACATATGAAATTATTAGGGGATCAGCTGGGCAATTTACTCTTATATGATTCAAGAAAAAGTAGTTCTCTGTACTGTATTATATTTACTACTCTTCTGGAAGTCTGTCATTATTTCCAATAAATAATCTTCACCAAAACAAACAGTTACAGCAACAAAAATATGAGAGCAAGCCAGAAACACTCATGGATTACGAAATAAGAACTTCTTAGGAGAAAATGAAAGGGCAGCTTGCAATTCATGGACTTGAAGTCTCAACTCATTCATTTTCTCACACATATTTCAGCAGCTTTCTAAAATAACTAGTAATTTATGAAATTCTCAAGAACCATTTTGGCCTCATCTTTCAAAACAGGGTATTTTGTCTATCTTAGAAATAATAAGTGTTTTTAAATTTGGGAGGAAAATGAGAAGTAAAAATATTAAGATCCTATTTACCAGAAAGAACCACTACTAAGATATGGGTTTATTGCCCTTTTGTCATTCTGCTGTGAATTATTTTTCATGATTGTGATCATACGGTAGAAACAAAATTATTTTTAGTTTTAAAGTATAAATGTAAATTCAGGTCATTGTAAAAAATTGAGAAAATGTGAAAGAGCATAAAGAAAACAATGAAACTACTCAGAATGCTACCAGTTGATCACTGTTGCCGTTTTGTTTCATTCGCTTTTTCCCCCTCCCTTATATGTGACATGATGTTGACACTGATGTTTAAACAATACAGGAAAGATCTCAGATCCTAGCTGAGAGATAATCAGAAAGGTAGTTTGGTAGTAGATCATCAATGTTACTGTGGGTATAAATGACCGAGAGGACACTGGCACTAGGGAACTTTCTGGAATAATACAAATGTTCTGTATCTTGACTGGAGTAATCATTACATGGGTATATACTCTGTCCAAATTCATTTAACTCTGCACTTAAAAACTCTGAATGTGTCACAAGGAAATTCTATCTCAAATTACAAAAACTCAGATAATCAGATGAACACCAGATTTATTATTCAATTTCTTCAGTGGCTTTGGTGTTAGCCTGTTCAGAGCTACTTTTGTAGAAGAAATAAAACGTACTTCTCAGAAATTCTTGTGTCATAGGGTTCGTGATTTGTAACTAGTATAGCATAGCATAGCATAACCACCGACACAAGTGCTAGAAAAGCTTATCTCACTTGTTATTTAAATATGTCAGACTTGGCGAGCTATCCCATCTGATTGGTGAGGTAACAGATGGGGCTAGAGATTCATTTTATGTGTGCCCATGAAAACAAAAATATGATTTTCCATTCTATTTGTGATATTTAAAATGCAAAGAGTACCCTTAGCCAAGCAGTAGTCAACTATATGATACCCAATGCTGAAACTATTTTCTATGGCATCCTGGGTAAATATGTTGGAACAGTTATGATTCTTAGAAAACTCTTTCTTGTATGAAGATGAGATCTCCATCTCTATAATTCTACCCCCTACCAGCAGAAGCAATACAACATAAATTTATTTTCTCTTTCTATGGAGAGCTTTTAATATATCTTAATTTTTTTTCCTTTACATTAAATATTTAAATTTCTCTAGTGATTTGTCCAAATTATGTGTAATTTTTTAAAATCTGTTTTTGTTTTGGGGGGCTATACTGTATATACAATTTAGCACCTTCTTAAAAATTTTAAAAAATGTATTATTTCATATTACTAAAACAAATTATGCTCATGAAACATGAAAAATAAAGAAAAATAGAAAGTAAATAAAATCATCCAAAATACCACTACCAAGAAATAACCACTATCAAAACAAATTGTCCACACATCTGTATTTAAGGTGATACTATATGTAATTCTGTAAACTGTTTTGTATTTAGTGATGTATCATGTACCTTTTTTATGACAGTAAGAATCTATGACTTTTAGAGCCTGAATAGTATTCATCAGATGAAAATACCATAATTAATCATTAACCATTCTCTTTTGAATACTGAATTTGAGTGCTAATTTTTGCTCTTAAAATGTTGGCATGAACACTTCTGTACAAAATAATTTTTTAAAATGTATTTCTGTAAAATTAGGTTCACAAAAGATCTGAACTTTTTACTATTCTTTGATACATATTTTGACTTGCCCAAATTGTTAAATTAATGATGTTGCATTTGGGGCTTTCTAATTATTGTGCATCAACATTCCACTTGAGGTCAAATCCTCTCTTCAATTTTGATTGCTCTGATTCTTCTAAATTTATTTCACTTTTTAAAAAATTGTAGTAAAACATATAATATAAAATTTACCCTATTAACCAATGTTCAGTCTATAGTCCAGTAGTATTAACTATAAGGACACTGTTGTACAAAAGATCCTTAGAACTTTTTCACTTTGCAACACTGAAATTTTGTACCCAACTAAGATAACTTCCTCTTTTCCTCCACACCACTCCCTAGCAGCCATCCTCTATTTTCTGTTTCTACGAATTTAACTATTCTAGATACTTCATATAATCTCTTTGTGACTAGCTTATATTACTTACCATAATATTCTCAAGATTCTTCCATGTTGCAGCTTGTGACAAGATTCACTTCTTTCTTAAGGCTGAATAATATTCCATTGTATGTATTCACCACATTTTCTTTATCCATTCATTCATCAGTGGACATCTGAGTTGTTTCCACTTCTTGGTTATTGTGAATAATGTGCTATGAACCAGAGTGTGCAAATATCTCTTCCAAATCCTTTAAAGTCTTTTCAGTATATACCCATACCTGGGATTGCTGGATCATATGGTAATTCTATTTATAAATTTTTCAGAAACCTCCATACAGTTTTCCAGAGTGGCTGAACCATATTATATTCCCACCAATAGGGCACAGGGCTCTAATTAATTTCTCCACACTCTCACTGGCATTTGTTGTTTTGTTTTTTTGTTTTGTTTTGGCCATACTGTGTGGCATGTGGGATCTTAGTTCCCTTGCCAGGGATCAAACCTGTGCCCCCTGCATAGAAGCTTGGAGTCTTAACTACTGGACCAAAAGGGAAGTCCCAGTTTCGTTTCGTTTTTTTAATAGTGGCTGTCTTCATGGGTTTGAGGAGACATTTCAATGTGGTTTTGCTTTGCATTCCTTTAATCATTAGTGATGTGTGCTCACTTGCTCAGTTGTGTCCGACTCTCTGTGGCCCCATGGACCACAGCCCACCAGGCTCCTCTGTCCATGGAATTTTCCAGGCAAGAACACTGGAGCGAGTTGCCATTTCCTTCTCCAGGAGATCTTCCTGACCCAGGGATCGCATCTTGCGTCTCCTGCCTTGGCAGGTGGATTCTTTACCACCTGCCATGTAAGTTTATGTACCAATTATGGTTTCCCTGGACCCAGTGGTCTTACAAACAGCAACATTAGCTCAAAGAATTGTGGACATCACAAAATATGGTTCTTTTACACTTCATTCAGGCTGCTCTTAGAAGCACTTGGAAGTGAGATTCAATTCAGACCGATGGCCCCTCAGTTTCCTCCAGTGACCCTATACTGAACAAGGAAATTGCAAATTCCCTGTACATCTATGCCTTTCTCTAGTGTGAATTCTCCAGTGTTCAAACAGATTTGCTCGTAAAATATTTCCCACATTTAGTGTACTCTTAAGGCCTTTCTCCCGTGTGATAATTATTAGTGACAATGAGCATCTTTTTGGTATGCTTGTTGGCCATTTGTAAATCTTCTTTGGAGAAGTACCTATTCAGGTTCTTTGTGTATTTTAAAGTCAGCTTATTTATTGTTGTTGTTGAGTGTTAAGAGCTCTTTATATAATCTGGATATTAACCCTTATCAGGTACCTGATTTGCAAACACATTCTCCCATTCTGTAGGTTGCCTTGTCACTCTGTTGACTGTCTCCTTTGTTGTGCAGAAGCTTTTTTAGTTTAGTGCAAAATCCCATGTCTACTTTTGCTTTTGTTGCCTGTACTTTGGGTGTCACATCCAGAAAAAA
The DNA here is from genome assembly GCA_935064755.1 of Tragelaphus eurycerus. Classification (NCBI taxonomy): domain Eukaryota; kingdom Metazoa; phylum Chordata; class Mammalia; order Artiodactyla; family Bovidae; genus Tragelaphus; species Tragelaphus eurycerus. The sequence continues at coordinate 18,445,589 of CAKXYN010000002.1, read as the reverse complement.
ATCACTGCCATGGCCAATGTCCAGAAACTTTTCCCTACATTTTCTTCCAGGAGTTTTATAGTTTTACACCTTACATTTAGGGCTGTTATAAGTTAAAATGGTATAAGGTAAAAGTAGAACTTCATTCTTTTGCATGTGGCTATCCATCTCTCCCAACACTTTCTGTTAAAGAGACTGTCCACTCCCCGCACTGTGTGATCTCGAAACCCTTGTCAAAGATCGCTTGACCATCTATACACACAAGGGTTTGTTTCTCGGCTCTCTATTCTATTCCATTGGACTATATGCCTTTTAACAAATATTTCTTTATATTTGACTGCATCAGGTCTTAGTGGTGGCATGTGGGCTTCTCTCTAGTTGTGGTGTTCAGCAAGGCTCAGAGGGAAAAATGTGGACTTCAGAGCCCAAAAGGATTGAAATCAAATCTCCACCTCTCATTTAGTGGTCACATTACTACTAGCTTTGTGACCTGGTACAAAACTTTTTAAAAAGTATAGTAGATGTACAATAGTATATAAGTTGCTGCTGCTGCTGCTGCTAAGTTGCTTCAGTTATGTCTGACTCTGTGCAACCCCATAGACGGCAGCCCACCAGGCTCCCCTGTCCCTGGGATTCTCCAGGCAAAAACACTGGAGTGGGTTGCCATTTCCTTCTCTAATGCATGAAAGTGGAAAGTAAAAGTGAAGTCGCTCAGTCATGTCCGACCCTCATTACAGGCATACAATTTTTGAAAGTTATGCTCCATTTCTGGTAGAAAATTTTTGACTTCTCTAAGCCATGGATTCCTATGCATAAGCTAGAGAAAATACCTACCTCCAAGGATTTCTAAGAGAATTAAGCAAAATAACATATGCTTAGATGAGTTTCCAGGTTTCCAGTGTTAATAAAAGGTGCTCCTCTTGAGAAACAACAAAAACTATAAACTGTGCATATCAGACAATCAGTTACCCTAATCTAGGCATTTTTCCACTAGCAATATAAGTATCACATGAATAAAAGCAAGATAATATAATATTAGCATAAGTGGAAGCTAATTCATATTTTTCATTAGAGTAAAAGGAGCTGGTAAGCCTTGAACAAAAGTCTGCCAATTCCCACCCATCCCCCTGCCCTGTTGTTCCTCCACAGACACACCCCCACCCCCGCGCTTTATGTGCCTACAGTATGCGGGCTGGGCTGGGAGCCCCTGGGCCAGTAACATCTGACACAGGGTTGTTTATAAGGCATAAAGATGGTACCATAGAAGTCTTAGAGGCCGGAATTCTTAGTAAGAGGGTGTGCGCTACAGACGCACAGAACATACATCACCTTTCTGCTCGGCCAACTCCCACAGGTCCTTAGCTGCCACCCAAGACAGTGTCATGGGGTATTCCACAAGGACATGCTTTCCAGCATTCAGGAATTGCCTTTGGAAAAGAGGGATAAATACAGATAAAATGCACTTTAATTAAGCTTTGCTTAAGTACCGTGCATGACAGACTGAAAAATGCACACAAGTCTCCAGGTAAATGTGTCATGACAGAATGCAGATGAGAGGCAGGGCAGGGGATGGGGAGGACGAACTGCATCTCATGCTATTTTCTATTAAGCAGTAAGAGAAAGGCTTTCTAGTTATGTGCTCACTTGAACATTCACCCATTCGTCCACTGACATGTCCAACCAGGAACTATTTACCAGTTATTCTGGAGGAGAAATACAGCCGTGTCAACAGGTAAATTGTCTGTTACCACAGTCAGTTCCCAACTGTGGGAGTTGGGGATGGACAGGGAGGCCTGGCGTGCTGCAGTCCTTGGGCAGCAACTGAAAGTTGCTCAGTCATGTCCAACTCTTTGCAACCAATGGACTGCAGCACGCCAGGCCTCTCTGTCCATCACCAACTCCTGGAGCTTACTCAAACTCATGTCCATGAAGTCAGCGATGCCATCCAACCATTTCATCCTCTGTCGTCCCCTTCTCCTCCCGCCTTGAATCTTTCCCAGCATTAGGGTCTTTTCAAACAAGTCAGTTCTTTGCATCAGGTGGCCAAAGTATTAGTTTCAGCTTCAGCATCAGTCCTTCCACTGAATATTCAGGACTGATTTCCTTTAGACTAGTTGGATCTCCTTGCAGTCCAAGGGACTCTCAAGAGTCTTCCCTAACACCACAGTTCAAAAGCATCAATTCTTTATCGCTCAGCTTTCTTTATCGTCCAACTCTCACATCCATACAAGACTACTGGAAAAACCATAGCTTTGACTAGATGGACTTTTGTTAGCACAGTAATATCTCTGCTTCTTAATATGCTGTCTAGGTTGGTCATAACTTTTCTTCCAAGGAGCAAGTGTCTTTTAATTTCATGGCTGCAGTTACCATCTGCAGTGATTTTGGAGCCCTCCAAAAATAAAGTCTGTTATTGTTTCCACTGTTTCCCCATCTATTTGCCATGAAATGATGGGACCAGATGCCATGATCTTAGTTTTCTGAATGTTGAGCTTTAAGCCAACTTTTTCACTCTCCTCTTATATTTTAATCAAGAGGCTCTTTAGTTCTTCTTCGCTTTCTGCCATAAGGGTGATGTCATCTGCATATCTGAAGTTATTGATATTTCTTCCAGAAATCTTGATTCTAGCTTGTGCTTCATCCAGTCCAGCATTTCTCATGATGTACTCTGCATATAAGTTAAATGAGCAGGGTGACAATATACAGCCTTGATGTACTCCTTTCCCGATTTGGAACCAGTCTATTGTTCCATGTCCAGGTCTAACTGTTGCTTCTTGACTTGCATACAGATTTCTCAGGAGGCAGGTCAGGTGGTCTGGTATTCCCATCTTGTTAAGAATTTCCCACAGTTTGCTGTGATCCACAGAGTCAAAGGCTTTGGCGTAGTCAATAAAGCAGAAGTAGATGTTTTTCTGGAACTTTCTCACTTTTTCAGTGATCCAACGGATATTGGCAATTTGATCTCTGGTTCCTCTGCCTTTTCTAAAACCAGCTTGCACATCTGGAAGTTCACAGTTCACGTACTGTGGAAGCCTGGCTTGGAGAATTTTGAGCATTACTTTACTAGCGTGTGAGATGAGTGTAATTGTGTGGTAGTCTGAACAGTCTTTGGCATTGCCTCTCTTTGGGGTTGGAATGAAAACTCACCTTTTCTAGTCCTGTGGCCACTGCTGAGTCTTCCAAATTTGCTGGCATATTGAGTGCAGCACTTTCACAGCATCATGTTTTAGGATTTGAAATAGCTCAACTGGAATTCTATCACCTCTAGTAGTTCCATTGGGGAAGGCAATGGCACCCCACCCCAGTACTTTTGCCTGGAAAATCCCATGGACGGAGGAGCCTGGTAGGCTCCAGTCCGTGGGGTCGCTAAGAGTCGGACACGACTGAGCGACTTCACTTTGACTTTTCACTTTCATGCATTGGAGAAGGAAATGGCAACCCACTCCAGTGTTCTTGCCTGGAGAATCCCAGGGACAGGGGAGCCTGGTGAGCTTCCGTCTGTGGGGTCGCACAGAGTCGGACACGACTGAAGCGACTTAGCAGCAGCAGCTAGTAGTTCCATTACCACACGATAGCTATAAATAAAGACTACAAAACTCGTGGCAGCCAGCTCTGTCTGAGGCAATTGGAAAACATTTCACTAAGGCTCTGAACTGGGTCTTGAAGTGTAAACAGGCATTTTCCAGGTGCCAGGGGATGAGGATGTTTCACAATGAGCAGCATAGGCAGGGGCTTGGGCATTTATGAGGCTTTGTTCATTGAGACATAGTATAAATTCCAGCGTTTCTGTGTGGCAGGGGAAGGGAGAGAGAGAGAAACAAGGTCCTAAAAGGAGTTGGGAGTCTCATATATGGGAAGGACCCAGAGTGCTGTGCTCTGAAGTGTGGCTTCTATGCTCCAGATATTCTAGGGGACAAACATTGATAAGTATGGGAATTATATGATTACTTTGTTCAGGTCTTCTCTGGTGCCAAAGGAGGTTAAGGGGATCCACATAAAGGCGCTTCTGTCCACATTTAGAGTGAGTGTGATAAAGAGAGAGCAGCTGACTTCTGGGCAGCCACACTGCATAAGTAGCTGTAGTTTAATGTCAGGGCCTAATCGGAGAGCTGAGCTCTAGGGGCAGGTGGCACCGCCTTGTTAGCTGCCAGGTCTTCCATGGGGCCCTTCCTTTCAGGCTTCATTCCACCAAATGCCTGGAGAGCTCTAGGCTTGGCATTCCAAGGTGGGGCAGGGGGTAGGATATGTGTAGGGGGAGACATTTCATTTCTCTTACTCTATGAATATAATGCGACCTCCCCAATCTTAGGCCACCACTATTTCCTTAATCATCTCATGGCAAAAAACACTTCCTATTAAAGAACTCCTAGAGATATTCTCAGAGAGATTTCATGTTGTTTAAAGCACAAAGGATAAAATGCTGGAAGCTGAAAGAACTATGGCATTTCTTCAAGGCACAAAAAAGACATTGGCTCCATATCCTAAGTTATACACTGAGAAGGCAAATGTTGGTCACTCAGTCGTGTCTCACTCTGTGGCCGGTGGACTACAGCCTGCCAGGCTCCCCTGTCCATGGAATTCTCCAGGCCAGAATACTGGAGTGGGTAGCCTTTCCCTTCTCCAGGAGATCTTCCCAACCCAGGGATTGAACCCAGGTCTCCCACATTGTAGGCAGATTCTAAGAAGGTAGGTGCTAGTCAAACTACTCTCAATAAAATTTTTACAATGAAATAAGGCACTTTAATTCTTAATGTGTCTAATGTTTTTAATTATGGTGAACTAAATATTAGTTCCTAGGCAGCTGCGACCACCGGCAAGCTAAGCGCGGCCGAGAGGAGCCACCCCACGTCCGAGGTCAGGGGCAGAAGCTCGGAGGACCCCATGCCCGAAGGGCAGTGGCCAAGAGGAGTTACCCCACGTCTGAGGTCAGGGGCAGCAGCCGAGAGTACCAGACTGCGACAGTGCAGGAACGGCCAAGAGGAGCTACCCTGCGTCCGAGGTCAAGGGTGACGACGAGAGGAATTACCCGGCGTCTGAGGTCAGGGGCGGCGGCTGGGAGGAGCTACTCCATTCCCCTAAGCCTGAGGCCAGGGGCGGTGGCCAGGAGGAGCTACCCCACATCCCCACGCCCGAGGCCAGGGGCAGCAGCTAGGAGAAGCAACCCACGCCTGAGGCCGGGGCGGTGGCTGGGAGGACCAACCCCATGTCCAAGGAGCAGTGGCTGCGCGGGCGCAGGAGGACCTAGAGGAGCTATCCCACGTTGAAGGTCAGGAAGGGTGGCGGTGAGGAGATACCCCTCATCCAAGGTAAGGAGCAATGGCTGTGCTTTGCTGGAGCAGCCGTGAAGAGATACCCCATGCCCAAGGTAAGAGAAACCCAAGTAAGACAGTAGATGTTGCAAGAGGGCATCAGAAGGCAAACACACTGAAACCATACTCACAGAAAACTAGTCAATCTAATCACACTAGGACCACAGCCTTGTCTAACTCAATGAAACTAAGCCATGCCCGTGGGGCAACACAAGATGGGCAGGTCATAGTGGAGAGATCTGACAGAATGTGGTCCACTGGAGAAGGGAATGGCAAACCACTTCAGTATTCTCGCCTTGAGAACCCCATGAACAGTATGAAAAGGCAGAATGACAGGATACTGAAAGAGAAACTCCCCAGGTCAGTAGGTGCCCAATATGCTACTGGAGATCAGTGGAGAAATAACTCCAGAAAGAATGAAGGGATGGAGCCAAAGCAAAAAGAATACCCAGCTGTGGATGTGACTGGTGATAGAAGCAAGGTCCGATGCTGTAAAGAGCAATATTGCATAGGAACCTGGAATGTCAGGTCCATGAATCAAGGCAAATTGGAGGTGGTCAAACAAGAGATGGCAAAAGTGAATGTTGACATTCTAGGAATCAGCGAACTCAAATGGACTAGAATGGGTGAATTTAATTCAGACGACCATTATATCTACTACTGCGGGCAGGAATCCCTCAGAAGAAATGGAGTGGCCATCATGGTCAACAAAAGAGTCCGAAATGCAGTACTTGGATGCAATCTCAAAAACGACAGAATGATCTCTGTTCATTTCCAAGGCAAACCATTCATTATCAAAGTAATCCAAGTCTATGCCCTAACCAGTAACGCTGAAGAAGCTGAAGTCGAACGGTTCTATGAAGACCTACAAGACCTTTTAGAACTAACACCCCAAAAAGATGTCCTTTTCATTATAGGGGACTGGAATGCAAAAGTAGGAAGTCAAGAAACACCTGGAGTAACAGGCAAATTTGGCCTTGGAATACGCAATGAAGCAGAGCAAAGACTAATAGCGTTTTGCCAAGAAAATGCACTGGTCATAACAAACACCCTCTTCCAACAACACAAGAGAAGACTCTACACATGGACATCACCAGATGGTCAAAACCGAAATCAGATCGATTATATTCTTTGCAGCCAAAGATGGAGAAGCTCTATACAGTCAGCAAAAACAAGACCAGGAGCTGACTGTGGCTCAGACCATGAACTCCTTATTGCCAAATTCAGACTGAAATTGAAGAAAGTGGGGAAAACCACTAGACCATTCAGGTATGACCTAAATCAAATCCGTTATGATTATACAGTGGAAGTGAGAAATAGATTTAAGGGCCTAGATCTGATAGATAGAGTGCCTGATGAATGCAATGAGGTTCGTGACATTGTACAGGAGACAGGGATCAAGACCATCCCCATGGAAAAGAAATGCAAAAAAGCAAAATGGCTGTCTGGGGAGGCCTTACAAATAGCTGTGAAAAGAAGAGAAGTGAAAATCAAAGGAGAAAAGGAAAGATATAAACATCTGAATGCAGAGTTCCAAAGAATAGCAAGAAGAGATAAGAAAGCCTTCTTCAGTGATCAATGCAAAGAGATAGAGGAAAACAACAGAATGGGAAAGACTAGAGATCTCTTCAAGAAAATCAGAGATACCAAAGGAACATTTCATGCAAAGATGGGCTCGATAAAGGACAGAAATGGTATGGACCTAACAGAAGCAGAAGATATTAAGAAGAGGTGGCAAGAATACACAGAAGAACTGTACAAAAAAGATCTTCTTCACAACCCAGATAATCAGATGGTGTGATCACTGATCTAGAGCCAGACATCCTGGAATGTGAAGTCAAGTGGGCCTTAGAAAGCATCACTACGAACAAAGCTAGTGGAGGTGATGGAATTCCAGTGGAGCTATTCCAAATCCTGAAAGATGATGCTGTGAAAGTGCTGCACTCAATATGACAGCAAATTTGGAAAACTCAGCAGTGGCCACAGGACTGGAAAAGGTCAGTTTTCATTCCAATCCCAAAGAAACGCAATGCCAAAGAATGCTCAAACTACCACACAATTGCACTCATCTCACATGCTAGTAAAGTAATGCTTAAAATTCTCCAAGCCAGGCTTCAGCAATATGTGAACTGTGAATTTCCTGATGTTCAAGCTGGTTTTAGAAAAGGCAGAGGAACCAGAGATCAAATTGCCAGCATCCACTGGATCATGGAAAAAGCAAGAGAGTTCCAGAAAAACATCTATTTTTGCTTTATTGACTATGCCAAAGCCTTTGACTGTGTGGATCACAATAAACTGTGGGAAATTCTGAAAGAGATGGGAATACCAGACCACCTGATCTGCCTCTTGAGAAATTTGTATGCAGGTCAGGAAGCAACAGTTAGAACTGGTCATGGAACAACAGACTGGTTCCAAATAGGAAAAGGAGTATGTCAAGGCTGTATATTGTCACCGTGCTTATTTAACTTATATGCAGAGTACATCATGAGAAATGCTGGACTGGAAGAAACACAAGCTGGAATCAAGATTGCCAGGAGAAATATCAATAACCTCAGACATGCAGATGACACCACCGTTATGGCAGAAAGTGAAGAGGAACTAAGAAGTCTCTTCATGAAAGTGAAAGTGGAGAGTGAAAAAGTTGGCTTAAAGCTCAACATTCAGAAAAGGAAGATCATGGCATCTGGTCCCATCACTTCATGGGAAATAGACGGGGAAACAGTGGAAACAGTGTCAGACTTTATTTTTCTGGGCTCCAAAATCACTGCAGATGGTGACTGCAGCCATGAAATTAAAAGATCCTTACTCCTTGGAAGGAAAGTTATGACCAACCTAGATAGCATATTTCAAAAGCAGAGACATTACTTTGCCAACAAAGGTATGTGTAGTCAAGGCTATGGTTTTTCCTGTGGTCATGTACGGAGGTGAGAGTTGGACTGTGAAGAAAGCTGAGCGCTGAAGAATTGATGCTTTTGAACTGTGGTGTTGGAGAAGACTCTTGAGAATCCCTTGGACTGCAAGGAGATCCAAGCAGTCCTTTCTGAAGGAGATCAGTCCTGGGATTTCTTTGGAATGAATGATGCTGAAGCTGAAACTCCAGTACTTTGGCCACCTCATGTGAAGAGTTGACTCATTGGAGAAGACTCTGATGCTGGGAGGGATTGAGGGCAGGAGGAGAAGGGGACGACAGAGGATGAGATGGCTGGATGGCATCAGTGACTCAATGGATGTGAGTCTCAGTGAACTCTGGGAGTTGGTGATGGGCAGGGAGGCCTGGCGTGCTGCAATTCATGGGGTCGCAAAGAGTCGGACACGACTGAGCGACTGATCTGAAATATTAGTTCTACTATATTTTTCATGTCCTTATACCTGTTATAACCCATAGTGAGCATTAACATTCTGACCATAATTTTTTAAAGTCCTGGATCCATCCCACTGATTATTAAGATCCCTGTGTCAGCCCAGGAATTTTCACTGTCTTGTACTACTGTGCAAGGTGAGGACTTGAACACCCACCTGATGTAGTCCTCGTGGCTGCAGCTCTCACTGCAGATAAAAGCAACCTCGACTTCTTGACTGGAAAGAGCATCTTCCAGAGAAATCTGCGGCACCTCATCAATGCTTCCCAGCTCTCGTCTGTTTGAGAAGAACAGACAAGTGGAACTCAAAGCAGGCAGAACATCAGCTGAGAATAAATGAGTGCCATCCTGCTCCCCAGCTCCCAACAATGTCCTGGTGATCAGTTTTTGGAAATGAAGAGAGCAATTTCTTCCATCTCATTTCCACGGCACTTCCAGCACATAGTAAGAAACAGAGCCTCCAGCACAGAGTAAGAAATCGGGGAACTGGCACTGAGTGCTGATACCACCGCTAACAGCCTGTATGATGTGGGAGCCTTTGAATTTACGTCATCTCTAAAATAAAAAGAACGGATCTCCTGTTATCTCATAAGAAGTAATCTCTATGGTCACTGCCAGCTCCAAGCACTTGGCCAGACACTAGGACTGTCAAACCTAATCCAGATCCAAGACACTAACACCTCTGAGGGGCCCAGTGCTGTGTGGCCTGAGCTCCTTCACATACATCACATACAGCTCCTTGTGTCCATCAAGCAGAAGGCGGGCGTCACTGCCTCCTTCATAGCCGAGATGACAAAGCCCAGAGAGGCAGGGGCTCCACAGCTAACTGTAGTAGGGGCAGGACAGGAGCCTGAGCCTTCTGACTCCCACACAGTAAGAAGGACCCCTGCTTTAGAACAGCTGAGAGTGCTGGCTGCACGCTGCCCTGGGGCTGAGGAGCAATCCTCCAACCAAGGCTGTCACAGAGGAAACGGGGCAGCTGGCAGGAGGCTTGGGGGAAGCGCAGAGCTCCCTTGAGTGGCAGCAGCCAGAGGGCAGCTGGGGGAGTTTGGCTGCTGAAGAACATTCTGGTAGGTTCTTTCCTGTGGGGGCCACCCCATCTGCACTGCTTGGTCTGACCAATGCCTCTTGCTTGCCTCCCTGTGCCTTCCCAGTAGGGAAGATGTGGTGAAGAGGAAGAGTTAAAATTTTACATAACCTCCTGCTCGTTCTGCCTCTGTAACTCAGCTTGCTCCTCGCGAAGTCTGGATCACATAGGTCACGTAGTCTCAGAAAGACAACACTAGGAACTGGAGCTTATCTCACTCACCCTTGTCCTGCTGTTTGCAATTGCCCAACCCTGCAAACCCGCTTAATCATGCCTGTCCATGTAAAGGTCAAGCATCCCCCTCCCCATCTTGACTGCTGTTCCCACACTCATGAAACCCCTTAAACACCCTATTAGCAGCTAGATTTGCCCACTATAGCCTGTCTATAAAAACTCTGTCACCCCTTTATTCAGGGCTCAGAGCTTGTAGTGTTGACTCAGGCTCACCAGCATAATAAACCTGAGTTCTCCAATTCTCCAAGTGTGGTGCTTGGTTTCTCAATTACTGGATTCTGCAACAGTGGGGAATGAACTAAAGTCCTCAGCTTCTAGCAAGCTTGGTCTGGTAGAGGGAGGACGAGACTACATAACTACAACACAAGAATAACAGGAGGTGGAGTCTTCCCTGGTGGTTCAGTAGCTAAAATTCTGTGCTTCCAATGCAGGAGGCACAAGTGTGATGCCTGGTCAGGGAACTAAGATGCCACACACCATGCAGCATGGCCAAATAAAAATAACCAGAGGAATGCTGTGCCAGGGGTACAAGTGGGAGATTCCAGGAAGGCAAGGAACACCCAGTTCAGGGTTTCAGAAGAGGATTCCTGGGGAGGTGATACGTCTTAGCAGGTAGGTTGTGAGGAACAGAGCATGTGGCGAGGGGACAGTGTGATAGCAGCAGGGGGGTGGTAAAGCGAGAGGAAGGGAGGATGAGCGGGCCATCCTATGGGACCGGGGTAGGTGAGGCATAGCACCAGCTAGCAGAGGAGGGCTGATGGGGAAGCAGAAGCCCCCCTTCAGCCTGGAGTCCTTGTTCGTGAGATTCCATATGCAGGCAGGGGAGCAGGGGAGGAACAGTGCTGCTAATCATGGTATCAAGTCTCCCATCTGTGCTGCTCTCTTAGAATCCTCCTGCGAGAGGAAGACTGACCAAGGGCAGGTTGCCAGCACTTCTGGGTTTCCTCTGTGCCCCCAAATTCACTTTAAGTCCTTAAGGAAGGGCTAGGTTCTGAGACGGGCAAACTGGAAGAAGGCAGGTCCCATAAATTAAAATATGAAAGAACTTCTACATGGACCATCATGATGGTTACTTATGCTGATCTAAGTACTGACATTTAGGTGATTTCTCTAAAGCACTAAAAAGCAGAGACCTGCCTGACTTGCTCTCTGCCCCAATGCCTGGGCTCACACAGGGCTACCTCAGGTTCACAATGACTGCTGATAACTGATGTTCCATGGTGTGAGTTTTGTAAGTAGTGTGTGTGGAAGTGGTGGGGGTCAAGGAGGAGCTGAGGGTGTGTAAGGGAAAAAGAAATGCAGTTAAAGTTAGGTTTTGGCTGAGTTACAGGACATAAATGATAATCCTTAAAAGCAGGGTTCAGAATTATCAAAGGGGAAATGAATACATGGTGTTTAAAAGCTGGGCTTTGGAATTGGTTAGAGTGCACTGTTGTCCAGCTCTTAATTTCTCCAGCTGTGTGACATCGGGCAAATGACTTAACCTCTCTGTAGTTCAGCTTCAGATCTGTCAAGTAGGTTGATATTGGCATTGATGTCAAATAACTGGTCAGGCTTACAAAGCCCAGGGCCCTGGGAAGGCTGTCATAGTTAACTGATGGAACACACCTAAAGCCTTCTTTCAGGCCAACCCATGCATGTTCACTGTGCCCCTCCTGTGCTTACCTTCCCCGCCTCTGCCTTTGCAGTCCCCTATAGGATGACTCACTGCACATCCCAGTTGCAGGGCCAGCACTCTTTAGTTCCGAGACCCATCTGAGATCTTGTGGGGCTGACCCTGCACAGTTCCCTTGAATGACTCCAGAGCTGGCTTGCTCTCTCTGGGGTCTGGAGAACCCTAATCCATTGCACCCAGCTCCTGGGGAATTACAGGGCACAAAGCAAAGCCACCTGGACACGAAGCCAATCAGGTTCAGGAATGCTGAGGAAGCGTGTGGATTCCGCAGGTCCCGGATCCGTACGGAGCCGGCTCTGCCAACGCCGACCACCACCACGCCAAACTTCCTCTCGGGCTGAAACACACAGGATCAAGGTGGGGTTTAAAAATGGTCCAGGCTCATACTTACAATGTTTAACTTGAGTATTTCTGTCCCCCCCTGCCATGTATAGATGCTGAGCTTGTTTGGCTTGAGTACAATATCAACTGAAAAGACCAAATATTTTTCATTCTGACAAAATTTAAAATCCAACAAACATTTATTAAAATCTAAAAGAACACCCCCAAACGAAACAGTCTGGGCAGATAGCATAGAACAGCAAAACAGACACGTGGGCAGGACCAGTCAGGGACCAGACAAGCAAGCCAGGAGCCAACAGAGATCACAGAAGCCAGAGCGGGGGAAGGGGAATGAGACTCCCTGAAATGCAGGGTTGGATAGAAGTCAGCTTCCCCCACAGTATTTCTGTGGCTGCTCTGACCTGTGTTATCCATGGAAAAGGCTCCTTGCACACTTGGCTCTCCACCCACTTCTATGGCTACCTCCCCCCTAATGAAAGATCTTCATTTTGAAGCTGTACCCAGCTCTAGTCTGGTACCTCTGTCCTCCCTAAATCTCTCCTCCAGTGGATGCACAAATCTGATGCAGCGGAGAGTCATACAGAAGTGACAGTGCTCAGTGAGATTTGGGGGGACAGGGAACGTGGGCACACGGTCACCTTATTCAGACTCCTCACCACCCTGGCTTCCTGGGTTCCAACTAACGTCACTCTCACCCTACTGTGACAGCTTACTCATTATTTGGGTACAATGCAATGGCACCCCACTCCAGTATTCTTGCCTGGAAAATCCCATGGATGGAGGAGCCTGGTGGGCTGCAGTCCATGGGGTCGCTAAGAGTCGGACACGACTGAGTGACTTCACTTTCACTTCTCACTTTCATGCACTGGAGAAGGAAATGGTAACCCACTCCAGTGTTCTTGCGTGGAGAATCCCAGGGACGGGGAGCCTGGTGGGCTACCATCTACAGGGTCGCACAGAGTTGGACACGACTGAAGCGACTTAGCAGCAGCAGCAGCACATAGTATTAGAATGAAAAATCAACTCAAGTTTTTCAAGTTATATAGCAACTTACTATAATCAAAACTGATAAAAATTCTCTCTCTATATAAACCTCAAACCCAGTTCATCTTGGATGCCTCCAAGCACAGAAACTTGAATGTCCTCCTTAGATTCCCCTTTCCTTCACCTTTGTCAGCTGGGTGTCACCAAATGCCCCAGAGTTTGCCCCCTTCCTAATGATCTGATAAATCCCCTCCTGGTCTCACCCTTCCCATGTGTGGTACCCCGGCCTGCCAGAGCAGATGCTTCAGATGAAAACTAAGTCCTTCCCCTGATTAAAGCTCTTCCTTTCCCCAGCTATTACAGACTGAATGACTGTATCCGTCAAAAGGCATACTGGGGTCCCTGTCCCCCAATATGATGGTAGTAGGAGGTGGGGCCTCTGGGTAATCAGGGTGAGATGAAGTCATGTGGGAGAAGCCCCCACGAATGGGGTTGGTACTTTTCCAAGAGTCACAAGACAGTCTGACTCCTCTGCCTGCTCTCCGCCCACGTGAGAACATGATGAGGAGGCAGCAGTCTGCAGCCCACAAAGGGGGCCCCCATATCTCAACCTGATCTCAGACTTCTAGACTCCGAATTTCAAGAGAATTTCTGTGGCACTGTACAGCAGCACAAACCATGAGACAGTTTGTAAGAAAACAACTGAAGGGGAAAAAAAATTCAAGTCCATGTTTTCTACCAAACACGAGTCCCTTCACAACCCGGCTCCAGCCTGCTTCTCCAGCACTGCCTTTCAGCCACCTCCTCCACTTTATAACTTTAAGCTTCCAACCTTCCAAGAACACACAGGACTGTTTGCTCCCTCCAAGTCTTTGCAAATCCTGTTCTCTTTTCCTGGAAGGTGCTTCTCCCTACCATCCACAGGGGGATGCCTTCAAAGCTTTCAAGACTTGGGCATCTTAACCATATAAAGGCTTTCCTGATGCTATCAGTTAGATTTTTTTTTTCATATAATGAAGATCACCCATTTTGTGTACAGCTCTATGGGTTCTGACCGACAGACACTTACATACCTACCACAATCGAGATACAGAACAGTTCTATCATCCCCTCCAAAATTACCCGAACCCCTTTGCAGTCAACTGTTTCCCCTGCCAGGCAACCATCGACTTGTCTACCATCCCAGTAGTTTTGCCTTTTCTAGAATATCATATAAGTGAAATCACAATACGCAGTCTTTTGGGTCTGGCTTCCACTTAAAACAGTGCGTTTATACTGTTTTGCATTCTGTCATTGATGTCTGAGAGGTCCAGTGGTTCTGTATTCTCGCCAGCACCTGGTATCATCAGGTCTTCTCCTCTTTTCATTTTAGCCATTATAATAGGTGTGTTGTGGTCTCTCATTGAGGTTTCTATTTGCAGTTCCATAATGACTAATGCAGAGAAGGCAATGGCCACCCACTCCAGTACTCTTGCCTGGAAAATCCCATGGATGGAGGAGCCTGGTGGGCTGTAGTCCATGGGGTCGCTAAGAGTCGGACATGACTGAAGCGACTTAGCAGCAGCAGCAGCACAATGACTAATGATGTTGAGCACCGTTTCATGTGTTTATTTGCCATCTATAAATCTCCACTGGTGAGGTGTCTGATTATTCCACAGGCTGTATCAACTATCTACAACTAGGCAGGGGTATGCCAGGCCTGTCTTTAAGTATACTGGGTCCTTAAACTCAGCTCACAGGTCATCTTCTCTGGAAGCCATCAAGCTTTTTTGTTTTGTTTTATTTGCATACACTATCCAATCGTCCTAATATCATTTATTGAGAAAGACCAACCTTGTTCTATTGAAATGCCTTTGTACCTTGGTGGAAGCTGTCTTGATTACTATAGTTTTATGATAAGTACCAGTAACGCTGAAGAAGCTGAAGTTGAAGTTCTAGAAGACACAAGACCTTTTAGTATAACACCCAAAAAGATGTCCTTTTCATTATAGGGACTGGAATGCAAAAGTAGAAGTCAAGAAACACCTGGAGTAACAGGCAAATTTGGCCTTGGAATACGGAATGAACGGGCAAAACTAATCAAAAAATCACTGGTCTCAAAACCCTCTTCCAACAACACAAAAGACTCTACATGACATACATCAACACATAATAAATTCTTTGCACCAAAGATGAGAAGCTCTATACAATAGCAAAAACAAGACCAGAGCTGACTGTGCTCGACCAAACTCCTTATTCCATTCAGACTAAATGAAGAAAGTAGGGAAAACACTAGACCATTCATATGACCTAAATAAATCCCTTATGATTTAGTGGAAGTGAGATAGATTTAGGGCCTAGATCTGATAGTAGAGTGCCTGATGAACTATGGAATGGGTTCGTGACATGTACAGGAGACAGGGATCAAGACATCCCCATGGAAAAAATGCAAAAAACAAAATGGCTGTCTGGGGAGGCCTTACAAATAGCTGTGAAAGAAGAGAAGCGAAAAGCAAAGGACAAAGGAAAGATATAAACATCTAAATGCAGAGTTCAAAAAAGAAGAGATAAGAGCCTTCTTCAGCGATCAATGCAAAGAATAGAGGAAAAACAGAATGGGAAAGATAGGATCTCTTCAGAAAATCAGAGAACAGGACATTTCATGCAAAGATGGGCACAATAGGACAGAGATGGTGTGGACCTAACAGAAGCAGAAGAATTAGAGAGGTGGCAGAATACAGAAGAACTGTACAAAAAGAGCTTCACGACCAGAAATCATGATGATGTGATCACTGACCTAGAGCCAGACATCTTGGAATGTGAAGTCAAATGGGCCTTAGAAGGCATCACTATGAACAAAGCTAGTGGAGGTGATGGAATTCCAGTGGAGCTATTCCAGTCCTGAATGATGATGCTGTGAAAGTGCTACACTCAATATGCCAGCAAATTTGGAAAACTCAGCAGTGGCCACAAGATTGGAAAAGGTCAGTTTTCATCCCGATCCCAAAGAAAGGCAATGCCAAGGAGTGCTCAAACTACCGAACAATTGCACTCATCTCACACGCTAGAAAGTAATGCTCAAAATTCTCCAAGCCAGGCTTCAGCAATATGTGAACCGTGAACTTCCTGATGTTCAAGCTGGTTTTAGAAAAGGCAGAGGAACCAGAGATCAAATTCCAACATCCGCTGGATCATGGAAAAGCAAGAGAGTTCCAGAAAAACATCTATTTCTCTTTATTGATATGCACCTTGTGTGATCCTAAACTTGGAATCTGGGTGGGAATACCAACACCTGATCTGCCTCTTAGAATCTGTATGCAGGTCAGGAAGCAACAGTAGAACTGGTCATGGAACAACAGACTGGTTCATAAAAGGAGTACGTCAAGGCTGCATATTGTCACATGTTTATTTAACTTATATGCAGAGTACATCATGGTGCTGGACTGGAAGAAACACAAGTTGGAATCAAGATTGCCGGGAGAAATCATCTCGATATGCAGATGACACACTCTTATGGCAGAAAGTGAAGGGGGCTAAAAGCCTCTTGTGAAAGTGAAAGTGGAGAGTGAAAAGGTTGGCTTAAAGCTCAACATTCAGAAAACGAAGATCATGGCATCTGGTCCCATCACTGCATGGGAAATAGATGGGGAAACAGTGGAAACAGTGTCAGACTTTGTTTTTCTGGGCTCCACAATCACTGCAGATGGTGACTGCAGCCATGAAATTAAAGCGCTTCTCCTTGGAGGAAGTTATGACCAACCTAGATAGCATATTCAAAAGCAGAAATTACTTTACCAACAAAGGTTCGCTAGTCAGGCTGGTCTTTCCTGTGGTCATGTTGGATGTGAGAGCTGGACTGTGAAGAAGGCTGAGCGCTGAAGAATTGATGCTTTTGAACTGTGGTGTTGGAGAAGACTCTTGAGGTCCTGGACTGCAGAAGATCAACCGGTCCATTCTGAGGGATCAATGCTGAATTTCTTTAGAGGATGATGCTAAAGCTGAAACTCAGTATTTGCCACCTCATGCGAAGAGTTGACTCATTGGAGAAGACTCTGAGGCTGGGAGGGATTGAGGGCAGGAGGAGAAGGGGACGACAGAGGATGAGATGGCTGGATGGCATCACTGACTCGATGGATGCGAGTCTGAGTGACCTCCGGGAGCTGGTGATGGACAGGGAGGCCTGGCGTGCTGCGGTTCATGGGGTCGCAAATCGGACACGACTGAGCGACTGATCTGATCTGATCTGATGGAAGTCCATCACTGTGAATTCATCTTCTTTTTCAAAATTCTAGTTCTCCTCCCTTTACATATAAATTTTAGAATCAATTACTAAATAAATAAAATGAAATAAAATAAAAATTCCTGCCAGAATTCTGAGTGGGATTATATTGAATTTATGGATAAGTTTGAGGAAAAAACCCCAACATCTTCAGTAAAATGAAATCTTCTAATCCATGAATCAATGGCATATATATACATTTTTTTAGGTCCTTGATTTCTTTCCTTCTGTCATTTTCAGTGGATAGATTCTGCACCCATTTTGTTAAATTTATACTTAAATTTTTGATTTTTAGTGCTGTTATAAATTTTATTTATAAATGAAATTATGCTTTATCTTCCATTTCCAATTGCTCATTGTTCGTATACAGATGTACAACTGATTTCTGTATACAGACTTGGCATCTTGCAATCTTTCTGAACTCACTTATTACTTCTAGCAGCTTTTTTTGTAATTCTATTAAATTCTCTACATAGACCATAGAGTGAGATGTGACTAGAAATGATTTTACTTCCAATCTGTTTGTGCTTTACTCATTTTTCTTGCCTGACTGCCCTGGGTGGGTATGATTTTGAACAGGAGCAGTAAGAGAGGACAATGTTGCTTACCTTTTAATCTTTGGGGATAAAATTTGTTCTTTCACCATGAAGAATGATCTTGGCTGTAGATTTTTTTGTAGATATCCTTTATTAGGATGTGGATATTTCCATTTATTCATATTTTGCTTACATTTTAAAACCATAAATGGTCTAACTTTGTCAAGTGCCTTTTCTGTGTCTATTGAGATGATCATGTGATATTTTTCTTCTTAAAGTCCATTGATACAATGACACCTTTCATTCCTAGGATAAATCTCACTTGGTCATAATGTATTATCCTTTACATATACTGTTGATTCTATTTGCTAAAATCTTATTTTAAATGTTTGCATCTGTGTTCATGAGAGTTGTTCAGTCACTAAGTCACGACTGAGATAACATTATATTATTTCAAACATAAGAACCTTACAACAGTATACTTCCATTTCCTCTCTCCCTGACTGCTGTTGTTACATAACTTATAAACTGCTCAAGGTACCAGTCAGGATTCAGTAATGTGTTCTAAGCACAGAGTTTTAACATGGGGAATCGGAGGTTTACATCACCATTGCAACCACTGGGGAGGTAAAGCCAGAGAAGCCATCACTGACCATCTCCTACTCAATCAAGCAAGTGATTCTCAAGAGTTTGCCTGGAAGCTAAGACCTCAGGAAAGCATCTGCAGCCTGAAGCTTGGAAGAACAACTGTGTCCTCTGGATAAGTTTCTTTCTTCAGCCTCCAAATCTCCCGGGAGCACCTCTCACTGGCCAAGTTCGCACATGAAATGGAACTTTGGGAAATGTAGTTCTAGGCTTGTGGCCACAATGCCCAATTGACAACAGGCTGTTTAGCCCAGTTAGTGCCTCTGGGTTACAAGTCTAGCTTTTAATTTTTATTTTTGACAGTCTCATACACAAAAAAGCAGAAGGACAGTCTTTAGAGAAATCTGTACTGAACAGCCAAAATACATGTCTGATCAAATATTTGCTTCTTCTTTCACTCAGAAAAGGAAACAAGCAATCTCCTTATGAGACTGAATATTTACAGTATTCCTAAGATTAACTACTAAATTCAGATTTAGTAGTTTAAGTAGATTAAGTAGTTTAGTAGATTAAGATTAACTACTAAATTACATTACAGAAAATAATGAGGATCATAGGTTTCTATTAACTTTAAAAGAGGCATGAGGTTAAGAAACAGCTTCCTTATCTGTAAGAAGCCAAATCACTTTTTCCATTTTAATAATTAATGATACACACACACTTGTAAACCTGGCTTGCATAGTGTCTGACTGAAAGTACTTTCAAATTTCGTTTAGACAACATTCCCTTGCAAAACTGATACCAAGGGACAAGATATGAGTGAAAATGCTGACATATTAACAACTGAGTTCCTCATTGGGAAAGAATTTCATTTTTGAGAAAAATGACTTTGCTAGACCATTTCACCTGTGTCTGTTCATGTTACATGAGGCATCAAGGCACGTTCTGAAAGGAAACTGCAAATCAAAGAGATGAAGGCTTCTGGTTTCCCACTTTACACATAAGGAGCTTCAAAGCTGCAGCTCTACCCAGACAAATAAACAGCTAACTAGACTGAAAAGCTAACTAAAACGAACTCCTCTAGGATCCTTAAGAGAGGTGAGAACATGAGGCAAATTGCTGCCCCCACGACTGGAGAAACCAAGGGACTAACACAGAGAATAACTTGGCGGAGCAGAGACTCAAGAGTGGAAACCACAGCAGGAAGCAGTAGGAAAGCCTGAACTGTAACAGATGAGTGACTGGGGGCTCAGTGTGGACAACTCTGAGACCTAGAAACTGCAGAGGGACCCAGTCACAGGAAGACCCTCTCAGTTTTGTGACATTTACCTCCAGGAGCTTGACTAGGTTCTCACAGTAAATACTGGAGACATTTCCTCTCATGTTTCCAACAAGACTGGGGAAAAGCATCACTCTTGAAATACACCAGTGCTTTGTATTTCCTAAGGAGACTGCCCTTACAGGAAACTAGTTAACCAGACCCTAACCTGCTGGGGTATTGTTAGACCCTAACTGATTGCAGGGTAGGAAAAAACAGTTGACCCTTGAACAACATGGGTTTGAACAGTGCTTATATGTGGATTTTTTTCAATTCTAAATTATCACTGTACTACTAGACAATCATGGCTGGTTGAATCTGTGGATGCAGAATTGTGGATATGGAGGAATTGTGTGTATGGAGGGTGGACTGTGAGTTATAGGCAGATTTTCAACTATACAGACAGTTAGCATCTCTAACCCTGGTACTGTTCCAGGGTCAACTGTACAAAACTCCAGGCTACTCTAGAATTCCATTTGGGAGAAGGGAAAGACCCAACTCTAGCCCACTCTAGCCATACTCCCCCACCTAAGAGGGAAGAAAAATAAACTGAAAAATACTTCTGTGGTTCAGAGTGTTGAGCCATAGGCTCACCAGAAGACTGAGACTTGATCATGGGACTGTAGAATGTGTCCCCTCCCCCTACACCTCCCCACCATTTAAAGCAGTTCCTTTTATATGATACATCATGTCTGGAGATCAAGAAAAAACAAGCCATAACAAGACAAAAACACAATCTGAAGAAAGAGAGAAGCATCAAAACCAGACATAACAGGAGTGTTGAAATTACCGAGACTGGGAATTTAAAACAACTATGATTACTATCAGAGAAGGCAATGGCACCCCACTCCAGTACTTTTGCCTGGAAAATCCCATGGATGGAGGAGCCTGGTAGGCTGCAGTCCATGGGGTTGCAAAGAGTCGGACACAACTGAGCAACTTCACTTTCACTTTTCACTTTCATGCATTGGAGAAGGAAATGGCAACCCACTCCAGTGTTCTTGCCTGGAGAATCCCAGGGACGGGGGATCCTGGTGGGCTGCCATCTATGGGGTCGAACAGAGTTGGACACGACTGAAGTGACTTAGCAGCAGCATGATCACTATGATAAGGATCTAATGGATAAAGTAGAAAACATCTAAGAACAGATGGGCAATGTAAGAAATTGAGACAAATCCTGAGACAGAATAAAAAAGAAATGCTAGAGATCAAACACAATGTAACAGAAATGAAGAATGCCTTTTATGGGCTTACTAGTAGACTAGACATGGCACTGGAAAGAATCCCTAAAACTGAGGATATCTCAATAGTAACTCCCGAAAACTTGAAAAGCAAAGAGAACAGAGACTGAAAAAAGGAAGAGAATATCCAAGGACTGTGGGTCACCACAAATGGTGTAACACACATGTAATGAGAACACCAGAAAGAGAAGGAAGAGAGAAAAGAACATGAGATATATTTGAAATAATAATGAATAAGAATTTCCCTAAACTAACGTCAGACACTAAACCACAGATCTAGGAAGTTCAGAGAATGCCAAACAGGATAAATGCCCCGTCCCCAAAAAATGATGTTTAGGCATATCATTTTCAAATTACAGAAAAACAAAGATAAAGAAAAAAATCCTGAAAGAAGCCAGAGGGAAAAAAATCTTACCTACAGAACAAAGATAAAAATCATACCCAACTTCTCCTCAACAACCATACAAGGAAGGAGAATGGAGTGAAACATTTCATGTGTCAAGAGGAAAAAACTTACCAACCTAGAATTCTGTACCCTGTGACGTTATCCTTCCAAAGTGAAGGAGAAATACTTTCTCAGACAAATGAAAATTTGAGGGAATTTGTAGTAGACCTACCTTGCAAGAAATATTAAGAGAATTTCTTTAGAGAGAAGAAAAATATTACAGGTGAGAAACTCAGATCTACCTAAAGAAAGGAAGATGGATTAAGTGAAAGTAAAATGCAAACTTTATTTTTCTTATTCTTAGTTGATCTAAATAAAATAATAACAGCAACAAAGTATTGAATTATTTATGCTTATGTATATATTTATGTTTATGTAAATGCATATCCATCAGTGAAATGAATGAAAGCACTGACCCGCAGGACAAGAAGCAGGAATGGGATTATTGTTATTTTATAGCACTCACACTACCTGGGAAATGGCACAGTTATTATTTGAAAGTGGATTTGAATTAGTTGTAAATGTATATTGCATGCTCTGGCACAACCAATAAAAAAGTTTAAAAAATGAAGTATAACCAATATGCTAAGAAAAAAGAGAATATGGAACCATATAAAATACTCAGTTTAAATCACAAGAGGCAGAAGACGAGTGGAAGACAAAAATAGGACCAAAGAACAAAGTCAATGAACAGAGTGAAGTTGCTCAGTTGTCTCCGACTCTTTGCGACCCCTTGGACTGTAGCCTGCTAGCTCCTCTGTCTATGGGATTTTCCAGGCAAGAATACTGGAGTGGGTTGCCAACAGTAACAAATATTAATCCACCTATATCAGTAATCACTTTGAATGTTAATGGTCTAAATGCATCAATTAAAAGATAAAGATTGTTGGAGTGGACCAAAAATCAAGACTCAGCTCTATGTTGCCTACAAGAATCCACTTTAAATATAAAGACACATATGGATTAAAAGTAAATGGATGGAGATAAATATGCTAACACTACAAATAAAAGAAAGCAGGAGTAGTTATGTTAATTGCAAGAAGGGCATTACATAACAAGGTCCAACACGTGTGCCAACCTAAGAAAAGGGCACCAAACTACATTAGGTGAAATCTGATAGAACTGCAGAGAGAAATAGATGAATCCAAAATCAGCTGCATCACACTCCAACACCCCTCTAACAGAAATGGACAGATCGAACAGGCAGAAAAATCAGGAAGGACACATTTGCACTCAACACTACCAATCAACTGGGCAAAACTGACATCCGTAGTCTGCTTCACCCAACAGCACCAGAATACATTCTTCTCAAGCATACACGAAACATTCACCAAGACACAGGTTATAAAATACACCTCCACAGGTTTCAAAACACAGAAATCATACAATGTCTGATCTGAGACCACAATGGAATTAAACTAGAAATCAGTAACAGAACGGTGACTGGAAAATCTCCAAATATAAGGAGACTAAACCTTGGGCTCAGTTGGTAAAGAATCCGCCTGCAGTGCGGGAGACCTGGGTTCGATCTCCAGGTTGGGAAGATCCTCTGGAGAAGGGAAAGGCTACCCACTCCAGTATTCTGGCCTGCAGAATTCCATGGACTGTATAGTCCATAGGGTCACAAAGAGTGGGACAATGCTAAAAAAAAAAAAAAGTCAAAGAGATGGCTAAACTCCTCTGCAATTTAGTAGCTAAAACTTTCAGGGTGAGAACCTGCAGAAAGCAGAGGAAATGGGAGGAAAGAGTAGAAAGGGGAACGTGCATGTAGATTATAAGGAGGCTGAAGTATGCAGAGAAAGGAGATGGTGACATATGCCCAGCGGAAGGGTGGGCAATAGGTTTCTGGAATGTCTAAAATTCCATTTCAGTTGTCTTGCTGTGCCCTGCTGTCTTGAACTTTCGATAAAATGCACTATATATTCAGCCCTGCGCTGCTGCTGCTGCTGCTGCTAAGTCACTTCAGTTGTGTCCAACTCTGTGCGACCCCATAGACAGCAGCCCACCAGGCTCCCCCATCCCTGGGATTCTCCAGGCAAGAACACTGGAGTGGGTTGCCATTTATTCAGCCCTGTAGAGGTGCCATTTTAAGGAACAAAGGAACAGGAATAGTTTCAAGATGCAGAAAAGGGACAGACAGAACAGCAAAGTGACTCAAAAACTAATTAGGGACCAACTTATCGTCACAAAGTGAGCCTGCTGTCCCTGTCCTGGATGCAGAGAAGCTAAGTGTTTGGAGCTTGAGATTAGATGATGGGATTCCGAGATTAAGAACACATGCTCTGCCAACTCAGAAAAAAAAAATTTTGTTTTGCGATAAGGAGGGTAGAAGAAAATGTAAAATCACCATAGAACTTCAAGGTGGAAGGTATGAGGGCAAGTGCTCGGTTCCCACTCCAGGAGTGGGTATGATAATTGTAAACAGTCAGGAAGGACAACCTAATGTTTTTCACTCATTTATAAGAATCAGTAAGTTTGACCACACATTGGCTGGCATGGGAAAACAGGCATGTTCATATGTTGCTGGAGGGTGAGGAGAACAGGCAACCTTTGTGGAGAACAGCTTGGAAACATTTAACATGCAAATACTCTTTGTTGGGCATGGGGGGAATTCATTTTTAAAGCACATACATAAGTGAAATGACTCAGGTTTATTGCAGCCTTGCTTGTAACAGCAAAAGACTGAATATAAAGTATATGTTATCAATAGCAGGCTGGTTAGATAATTATGGTATACTTTGAAAATGGAATGCTACATAGCTATAAAAAAAGAACAAGGAAGTTTTTTATGTACTGGAAGGGACTGATCTCCAAGATACATTGTTGGGTGAGAAAAGCAAAATATAGACCAGTGTAAGATATGTGCTCTAGTTTATGTTTAAAAAAAAAAAAAGGAGGGCGGGGCAATGGCTGGAAAAACAATACTTGTATATGTTTTGAATCTCTCTGGAAGGACAGACAAGAAACCAGTAAGGGCAGTTGCCTTGGAGCTTGAGAACAGAGTAGCTGGGAGAGAAGAGGACTTCTCAGGATAAAGTTTTTGTGTGTGTGTGTGAAATTCTTTAAAATTTTGAATCATGTGAATGTATGTTATCCAAAATACAAACACTTAAGATAGATATGAAAATACAAGGAATGCTCTGAGTAGATGAGAACTCTACAGTCTGTACAGAGCTGGGCTTACACCCTGCTCCCTTCCACAGAGCTGGGTGTCCTCTGCTGTCCGCCCTCCAGGACACTCTGCCCCTGGTGGTGCCCACTGCCCCCAAATCAGCCGACACCCCACAACTCCAGGCTGCGTCTGCTCTCCTCACTCACCCTTCCAGTTCAGCTGTAATCTGGGTTTCACTACCAAACCTCTCTGCCTCATTACAGGTCATCTTAGATCTTCACCAAATTCAAGGGCTTTCCCTAGCTGCATTCTCCTGGACCTCACTCCTGTTTGATACTTGAGGGGACCTTCGTAAAATTCACTCCTTCCCTGTCTCCCCTCACCTCACAGCGAGATTTTCTTTTCACCCATCACTGCTTTCCCTCTTCATCCTGCACCCTGGTGGTACACGTTCCCCCATGCTCAATCCTGTCCCCCCGGTCTTCTCTCCTCTCCGTATTCCCCAAGTAGGGGAGGGGTGCCTCTCATTCTTAAGGTTTCCAAGACCACTGTTGTGCTGAAGGTTCCAACATGGTGCACAGTGAGCTGTCCTCCCCTCCAAGCTCTAGACCCAGGAAGGAATGCCAACTGGGCATTTCCACCCGGCCGTCCCACCCTGACCTAGATCCTGTGTTCTGTACTAGACTCCAACCACCAGCCTCACTTGACCACTGTGCTCTGAACTTCTGGGCAAAGGCCAGGGGCTCCACAAATTCTATCAGGCACCCAGCATGATGTGCTGGAAATCCTGGGAGTCTTTGCTGCCTCGGACAAATCCTCTGAAACCAAAGGGCTGACTGCAGCTGAGAGCCTGCTTCTTCCTCCCCGCTCCAGCCAGCCTCAAGTCACTGCAGGTTTCTCTTCCTCTGCATTTTCACTAATCCACGCAAGCTCTGGATTGCTGTACACGATGACTAGACAGTCTCTGAATCATCCCATTGTTGAGTCAACTGCCACTCAGTGAGAACACATGGTGTTTGAGGCACCAGGTCAGATGCCGTGGGGATGCTAAGATGAAGAAGGCACACGGACAGCTCCACCCAAGTCAGAGAATGAAAGGTCACAAAAGAAGTGATCATTAAAGGGCCATGGCAATTCATACAACAGAGGTATCACTTCCAGAGAGCGAGAGAGCTCTGAGATGTTTTACCGGAGCAATGAGGACCATGTCAGGCTGCCCATGCATCAGACAGGAAATGGAAGTGAGAAGGGGGTCACAGAAGGCAGCCATAGGGTGTTTAAGGCAGAAGAGGAGGCAGACTAGTTAGAGGGGGGTCCCACGGTCTGGGAATATTTTTAAAAGGTTAAGAGAGAAAAGCCACCAAAGAAGGAAAGTCGAAATTACAGAACAGAAGGGGTGGTTGACGATTAACAGAATTATTACTGAGCCAGGCTCCGTGAGCTTAATATGAGTGCAAAGTTTCTACTCTTTGCACAATTTCCAAGACCATGAGAATTAGAGCGAGTCATGGGGCCTTTGGATAAGAGGGCAGAGGCACCAGAAAATGGTTAACAGAGGTCAACCCTGGGGTAGGGGAGGCTGGGCTGATGAGGTAGTGAGGAGACTCACTTTTGACTATTTAACATTTTGTAGCTTTTGAGTTTTGTTCCAGGTCTGTGTATGGACACTACTACAAAAATGAATTTTTTTAAAAAACTTGCTTTTTGTTTTATACATATATACATTCTCTTTTCTATTATGGTTTATTACCGGAGATTGGATATAGTTCCCAGTGCTATACATTAGGACCTTGTTGTTTATCCATTCTAAATGTAATAGTTTGCATCAACCAACCCCAAACTCCCAGTCCATCTCTCCCTCCCCACTTCCCCCTTGGCAACCAGAAGTATGTCCTCTATGTCAATGAGTCTCTTTCTGTTGGTAGATAGGCTCATTTGTGCCATATTTTAGATTCCACATACAAGTGATACAGTATGTGTCTTTCTCTGATTTACTTCACTTCAGTATGATCATCTCTAGTTGCATCTGTGTTGCGGCAAATGGCATTATTTCCTTCTTCTTGCGGCTGAGTAGTGTTCCATCGTAGGCATGCGCCACATCTTCTGTCTCCATTCATCTGTCGATGGACATTTACGTTGCTTCCGTATTGTGACTATTGTGAATAGTACTGAACATAGAGGTACATGTTTCTTTTAGAATTATATTAAAAAGCTACTTTTTAAAGATGAATTTCAGTATAACGCTAGGAAAAGACTACAGCAGGTTGAGCATGTCAACAACCCTCCCTCTGAAGGGGATGAGAAAATAGGATCACAGTAGCTTGAGAAGACCTCAGGTGTTGTTTCGTTCTGAAAAAGTAAAAACTAAAGCAGTTGGAAATGCTGATGGGAAAGAACTAGTAGAAACAAGATGAACGATGCAGCTGATCAAAGAGGAATTCAGAGAGGTGGTACCGAATCTGAACCGGCAGCAGAATCTTCAGTTCTGAGTGTGGACAGTGTTGCTTATCATGCCAGTAAACAATGGATGTTGAGGCTACCAAGCCAGCAGCCTCTGCAGCTACCCGCAACGGTGCACCCTCAGGGCACTCAAGATGGGAAGGAGTGGGATACTGGTCTGGGGTAGCTAAGGTGCATATCAAAAGAATGATTTCAATAAGCCCAGACTCTTGCATTTTCTCATACACACAAAAGTGATAAATCCATTAATTTGAGATAGTTGTTTTCCTTTAATTAATAGTAATCTTTTGATCACCTTCCAACTACCTGTTTTTTTTGTGTTTGTTTGCAAAAACTTCTATATACCCTTGGCACGTCCCTTACCTCTTCAGAGCAGTCTCTCAGAGCTATAAGAGAGGCCATAGCCCAGGCTTAAGTTCTCAGTAAGTCTGCCCATAAGACATAATTCTCAGCTTTGCATTTTTTTCAATTGACCCACATTCACAAGAAATATCTGGGATGGATGCAGTGGGTCCTTTCCTGAAGTCCATTCCCCTTCCTTCTTCCCAGATCCAGCTCTGAGGTAGAGGAGAAGATCCTCTAGCTGAGAAAATCCTGGCTCCTCTGACACAGTAATTGGTTCAGGAATGGGCATATGACCCAGATCTGGCCAATGAGGCCTAAAAAGGCACTTGGTGGAACTTCAAGAAAGGAGGCTCCCACTCTTCTGGGAGAGCTGCAGGCATCCATCTCTTTCTCCCACTCAGAGTGAATGAGGATGCATGTAGCCCCAAGCGCTGCTGGCAGCCATTCCTATAACTATGAGGGCCACTATCTCCCAGATGAAGCCAACACCTGGATGAGAGCAAAGAGATGAAAAGATCCTGGATCTTTGATGAGATGGCTGAGCCACTGGGTCAACCCACCCTGGAGCCTGCCCTCCACCTGGACTTCCAGGACAAAAACCACATTAAATTGGGATTTTCTGTACTCGCAGTCTGGAGCTCTCTCACTGATAAACATCCCTTCCTCTAGGAAGAAAAACAAGACAAATGGGGAGGCAGAAATTGAGAGAGATGACGTCTAATGGTTCCAATTTTTCTCCACAAAGTAAAAGGTGATCAGAAGCTAAGGGTGAGGAAGGAGCTGGGAAGAGTAAGGAAGACCGGACCTGGTTGTTCAGGGCAGAAGGAAAGAGAGCTGTCTGGGGGCCCAGGTGGGCATGCTGAGTACCCAGATGAGGGTTTTGAGAAGTTTGTCAGCTGCAAATAGCATGAAACTGTGCCACGCACCCAAGACCACCCTCCTCTGGGCATGGCCTCTGGGTATGGCCTCTGGGCTGGCCATGCAGGGTCAGGAGGACAAGGGGAAAGGAGCTGGGGTCATGAGCACAGCAGTAGTGGAGGAGAGGACCCCAGCGTCTAGCTGGACCTGAAGGGAGTGAAAGCAGAAAGGGCTGATTGGTCAGGAAAAAACAAAGGTACAAAGAAACAAGGCACCTCACTGGACTGAAGAACAGGTTCAGTGGAAGTGAGAATATAAGGAGGTGATGCAGAGGAAGGTCCTTCTAAGCAGAGTTAATTGTCCCCAGAATAACACTAGGGCCCAGCAGCTGCCATGCTCCACTGTAGCCCACTCCACCCCAGTCCATGAGTGTTGTTTCAGGATTAACTGAGGCAGATAAATTCTAATCTAACTGAAGCTGGACAGACACAGATAAGAGCTCAGAAGGGCCTAATTTTTCCCATATCACCCAGAGCCATGTGCATGGCAGGATGCAGGGGACATGTTTTCAAGTTTGTGCTGATGTTTCTGAAAGCTCTGGAGGGAAAGACACTCTGTGAAGGAGAAATGAGGCATGCTGCAAGAAAAGCATCCTTAAATCGGTCGTCTTAGAGAACTCACCTCTATGTTCATCTTGGTCTCTTTCTGTAGAAGCTGTGAAAACAAAAGGAGAGGTTCAGGACCTTGATGGCACTCACCCCCAACTCTGTGCAGACATTCTCCTTGATCACCACCCCTTCTCCCCCACTTCCTGTCCAATTGGCTCCATTTCCCTCAAATGCCTTCAAAACTTTGCCCTCCAGTGAGGGGACCAGGTGTCTGTTCTGAGGCAGGTACTCACTGGCCCCCCTGGGACATCACGCCAGTACTGTTTCTCTAAAGGACACTGCCAACCTCTAAGGTTTTCTCCTATACTGGAAGGGATGCCTCTGTGTACTTAAAACAACGATGCATTTCCCAAAGCTGGGGCTTGGAGAGGGAAGCTTCCTGTCTACCCTTCTTTTATGGGGACAAACAAGGCAGTAAGAAATATATACCTTCTTTTTTCCCCTCCTCGCTAAGTTTCCCAGGGACTTAAATATGTTAAAAAAAGTCAGGACTGATGCATATACACTACTATGTATAACATAGATAACTACTAAGGACCTGCTGTATAGCACAGGAAACTCTATACTCAATATTCTGTAGTGACTTATATGAGAAAAGAATCTAAAGAAGAGTGGATATATATTAATTGATTCACTTTGCTGTACACCTGAAACTAATACAATATTGAAATGAACTATACTCCAATAAAAGTTAAAAAAAATATATAGTTCAGTGGGCTACTCTGAAGCCTTGGCATTAAGGAGGAGGAAGAAGGAGAAGACAGGCGAGCAAGAGTCTCAGGGAATAAGGAAAGAAAAAGAGAAGATGAGGGGAAACAAGAGAGAGAAGGGAAAGAAATAAGGAACTTGTACAGAATAACGGGGTTCCAAAGTTTGGGGGTTCCAAACTTTAATGGACTCCTGGGGCTGCCTGTTGGAAATGTGCTTTTCTGGGTTGCACCCCCCAGAGCTTCTATAGGGGAGGGAGGCTAAGAGTGTGTATTTTCAACAGGCATCTACGAGACCGTGCTCAGACGGTCAGAGAACCACTCTTGGAGAATCACTAGAATTGAGAGTAGAACGGATGGGTCCCAAAGAGTGAACTTTCTCATTTCATTTTCAGAGCAGTTAGAATTTTCACTTGATTTTAACTAGGATGGTGAGTGAGGGTGGTGGGGACAGAAGTGATGGAGAAGGGACTAAGGAAGCCTCTCCAGCCCTTCCACCTGGGGTTGTCCAGGATGCCAACGAAAAGGATGCTCCTGAGGAGCTGAGAAGGGGAAGGAGAGCCCTCCAGGGCCTCCAGAAAGGGAGGCTGAGGTAGCCCCTGTCTTTGGACCAGTCCTGCATTTGACTTTATTTTCTTTCAGAATACAAGAAGGGTTACACGTAGTGAAATGAACTGACTAGCAACAGCAAAAATAATACCCGTCTTTAAAAGCCTTGACTCCTGGCAATCCTCAGATCACCTAGGCTGTGCGTTGAAAATAACTGGTTTTCAGTAATTCCCTTCTGAAAATAACAGGTGTTCAGTAATTCCCTTCCCTCCTCCCTTCCTGTTCCTCCTTCCTGCTTTTGACACTGTGTCTCATGACCCAAGCTGGTCAGCACACATGTTGTCTCTCCTCTGGCCATACGGAAGCTTTTCAAGTTTCCTGGAAAATCTGAACAGAGGAACTTGTTAGAAATCAGACCCTAAAAAGCAGAGAGTGAGTGATAAAGAGGGTGAGTTTTCTTCTCAGGTCCTCGGGAGTCAGTATGGGTGTGATGTCTTCTCGTTCATAAAATACCTCTGAAGAATATCCAAGACACTGATGGCAAAGCCAGAAAAAGCCAGAACTAAGTCAAGGATGTGTGCTGGGCAATGGTCTAGACTACAGGGGCTCCCGGAGGAGCCTGCCTCTCACAGATTCCTCTCCATCACTCTATGGCAAGTTACTTATACTGTTGAGAATGTTGGTGTGAGTGTCCCCTGGGGCTTACATGTGGGTGGGGAAGTCAATAACAAAACACGAGGAGGTGGATAACAGTTGTGAGAGGACTGAGTCAGCTACTTTATCTACATGAACCTAATCTTTGAAAACTGACAAAAAAGCTAATAATATCAACTCCACGTTACATACAAGGGACCTGAAATTCAGGGTAGGTTAAGCACTTGGCCTCACAGTCATTGTGTTGTGGTTCTGAGCTGCAACTTTCAGCTTCCTGGCTCTGGAGCCAAACCCAGAATGCTCCAGAGGCCTTTCCGGGGCTGTCTGACACTCAGCCAGAGAGCTGCTATAATAAACAGGAGATACAGAGTTTGATCTGGCTTCAGTCAAGGACTGCTCAAGTGACCCTGGTCAAACAGGTTCCCCATTTGTAGGCTGAACAGCTGGCCTTCATCTCTAACATCTCTTCTAGCTCTATAATGCTCTCTGATTCCCAAAATAGGAAAATCTGGTGACTCCTGAAACAGTGCTCAACCTCAGTTGTGAAATGACTTTACCCAGATGCTCTATCAGACTGACAAAGAATTCAGAATGTTTGCCATAGAGTGTTAGTCAAATATCTTTGATTTTTTTTTTTTTTTTTTGCCATCCTTTGCAGCTTGTAGGATCTTAGTTCCCCAACCAGAGATTGAACCCAGGGCCCCGGCAGTGAAAGTGCGGAGTCCTAACCACTAGACCACCAGTGAATTCTTTAACACCACTGGGGAACTATAGATAGGTATCTCCACAGACAGCAGTAACATCCATTAAAATTCCAAATGTAAGCAAATGAGCTCTGACCTAGCAATTCTATTGCTTCCCCCTTTTTTTAATTACAAATTTTTTTTCAAGATTTAACAGTTAACTTACAATGTTGTTAGTTTAAGGTGCACAGAAAAATGATTCAATTATATATATCACACATATACATACATAATTTATATGTAATAGCCAAAACATGGAAGGAACCTAAATGTTCATTGACAGAGGAATGGATAAAGATGATGTAGATATATACAATGGAATAATACTCAGCCATAAAAAGAATTGAAATAAAGCCATTTGCATCAACATGAATGGACCCAGAGTTAATAATTATCATATTAAGTGAAATAAGTCAAACAGAGAAAAATAAATACCATATAATATCATTTATATGTGGAATCTAAAAAATGACATGTGAACTTATTTACAAAACAGAAAAAAACCCCTCAGACCTAGACTCACAGACACAGAAAACAAACTTATGGTTACCAAAGGGGAAAGAGGGTGAGGGAAAATTAGCAGTTTGGGATTAACATATACACACTCCTATATATGAAACAGATAAATAAAGACATACTGTATAGCATAGAGAACTATATTCAATATTCTGTAATAACCACTGCTTTCTATTTCTGTCTCTAGACCCCAAACCACATTCAGGAGAAATCAGTAAATTGCCTTTGTCCTTTTTTTCCTTTAACTCTTTATTTTATATTGAAATATAGCTGATTAATAATGTTGTGATGGTTTCAGGTGGACACCAAAGGGTGAATCCTTTGTTCTTGTAGAAATACTATTGCTTGCCTTCCCTTTCTAGCAAGAACTTCCAGAAAAGCTTTCCTATAAAAAGTCTATAAAACATTACTTACCAACTTTACTGCTTTCCCACAGGATCTGGGGAAAGCAAAACAAAACAGAAACAATTTGCAGAGCTACACATGCATGAGAAAGAACCCCACCTGGAAATCCTACCACCCTAGGCACCAGCAGTCTATTACCAAGGATGAGCTGTATTATCATTTACAAAGCACATTCAGCAGGAGTATCCTGGACAGATTCTTTCCATTCTCCTCCTCCTCCAAGTCTCAACTTCCTTTGTAATAAGATGGCACTGTTGGGGGAGGCAGCAACCCCAGGCCACCTTTTAACACCCACTCTGCCCATTTTCCCCACTGTCCGGCCAAGACCATTACAGTCGAAACAGAACCCAAGGAGGACTTTATTCTATATTTTAACATATTCTAAAAGATCTAAGACCTAACCCTATAACAAGAAGATTAACTTTATTTTTTTGTTCTCTTTTATTTTTCTTGGAGCTTAGTTGATCTTCATTGTTGTGTTAGTTTCAGGGGTACAGCAAAGTGTGTCAGTTACAGACATACAGATAAGCATTCTTTTTCAGATTCTTTACCCTTGTACGTTATTACAGAATATTGAGTAGAGTTCCCTGTGCTATACAATAGGTCCTTGTTGTTATCTATCTTATAGTAGTGAGTATATGTTATGTATGTTAGTCCCGGATTCCTAATTTATCCCTTCCCCCCAACATTTTCCCTTTGGTAATTTTAAGTTTGTTTTAGAAATTTGTGAGTCTGTTTCTGTTTTATAAATAAGTTTATTTGTATCCTTTTTAATATGAAAGATGAGACAGTTCGATGGTATCACTGACTCAGTCAACGTAAGTTTTGAGCAAACTCCAGGAGATGGTGGAAGACAGGTAAGCCTGGTGTGCTGCAGTCCATGGGGTCGCAGAGTCAGACAACTTAGTAACTGAACAGCAACACCCTTTTTAAAATTAGATCACACATATAAGTGATACCATATTATATTTCTCTTTCTCTGACTTACTTCACTTAGTATCATAATCTCTAGGTCCACTCGTGTTGCTGCAAATGGCACTATTTTGTGCTTTTTTATGGTTGAGTAATATCCCATTGGATATATGTTCCACATCTTTTTTATCCTTTCCCCTGTTTAGGCTGCTTCTATGTCTTAGCTATTGTAAATAGTGCTGCAAAAATCACTGGGGTGCAAGATTTACTTTTGTTTGATTTTTATTTCAAGGGTTTAATATTTTAAGAATATTTAAAACATTTTAATATTTAAAAGCTTAAAGGCTTTAAGTTCCTGACTTTAAGCATTATGTTTAGAAAGACTTATATATACATTTTTTCTTTTAGATTTTTAACTTTTTCCCCCTTTATTTACATGTTTAGTTTTAATCAATCTAAGTTGTTTGGTATATGGCATAAGAGAAGACTACTGTAATCTCCCCAAATAGGTAAATTGTTCTTATATCATTTATTCTCATAAAGATTCATTCTTTCCCCCAGTGGCTTATATTTAAATTCTTATGAATATAGTATTCTTTCTTTCACATTATTGACCCCGATTTCCATACCTATAATATATTATTTACAGGACTGTGGCTTTACAACGTATTCTGCTTTCTGGTAGTTCAAGTTTTCCCATTGAATTGTTCCAGATTCTTATCTATTCTTGCTCACTCAGACTTCTAGATTAAATTTAGAACAGCTTTGTCAAGTTAAGAAAAAAAATTCCACAGGGACTGTGCTTGTGATTGCATCAAATTAATAAATTAAATTAGGATTAATCATTCAGCCTTCCCACCAAGAAATATATGGTATGCCTCTGTAGGAGAAGCCACTTAAAGAAAACAGAAAAAGAATCTCAAATTAGTTTTTGAATTACTGCATAATTACAAATGACAGTTCAGGCTGCAGTGGTTCACTAGAAAGTTAATGAAAAAAGTCAACACTTTGGCATAAATAACCTGCTTAAAGCATTTTCAAGTAGGTAAGCCTCTCCTCAGATGTCCTGCAGCAAAGCTATTCTCTGGGAAATGGGGTTACCCATCATCATACTAAGTGAAGTAAGTCAGAAAGAGAAAGACAAATACCATATGACATCACTTATATGTGGGGTCTAAAATATGACACAAAATATGAACTTATCAATTAAACAGAGACAGACTCACAGACACAGAGAACAGACTTATGGTTGCCATGAGGGAGAGGCGGCAGGGAGAGATGGATTCGGAGTTCAGAATGAGCAGATGCAAGGTATCACATATAATGGATAAACAACAAGGTCCTACTGTAGCACAGCGAACTATATTCAACATCCTGTGATAAACCATAATGGAAAAGAATATGAAATAGAATGTATATGTATGTATAACTAAATTACTTTGCCATAGAGTAGAAATTAGCAAAATACTGTAAATCAACTATATTTAAAAAAAAATAAATTTTTTAAAACAAAGGCCAGTTCTAGACCTGGCTTGGGTAATCTACTAGTTGTGTGACTGAGGCCAGGGCACGTGGTCTCTGAGCACCTTGACAAAGGGGGGCAGATGAGTGTAAATGAACTTAGAAGACCCCTAACACACTCTTTCAGTGCTGATATGTCAAAAATTCTAACTCACTTCTATTTTTTGTTTCTTCTTTG
Source organism: Tragelaphus eurycerus (assembly GCA_935064755.1). NCBI lineage: Eukaryota > Metazoa > Chordata > Mammalia > Artiodactyla > Bovidae > Tragelaphus > Tragelaphus eurycerus. The sequence goes on along the minus strand of CAKXYN010000002.1, from coordinate 18,410,609 downwards.
GTTTAGCTTTCTTCATGTTTGGTTTGATTACCTGGAGGTTATTAGCTTCTCTTGTGTTCACTTAGGGCTTCCCTTGTGGTTCAGCTGGTAAAGAATCTGCCTGCAGTGCAGGAGACTTGGGTTTGATCCCTGGGTTGGGAAGATCCCGTGGAGAAGGGGAAGGCTACTCCAGTATTCCGGCCTGGAGAATTCCATGAACTGTATACTCCATGGGGTCGCAAAGAGTCGGACACAACTGAGTAAGTTCACTTAGGGGCAGACAGACACAAGTAATCGAGGACAAAGTTCAGGTTATCAGATCTAGGGGGGCTGCTGCCCAGCTGTCCTGAGTCCCCATCACTCAGCAGGTAAAGCATTCCTCAGCACTCTGTCTGAACATATGTCACTGTCCTTCCCCTCCCAACTTTCAAAGCTCCTCCCACCTGCTCCTGCTGCTGCTGCTGCTGCTAAGTTGCTCAGTTGTGTCCAACTCAACGACCCCATGGACTGCAGCCCACCAGGCTCCTCCATCTATGGGATTTTCCTGCTCCATGACCCTCCTATTCCTCCTACTGGCCATTTCAAAACCTTCTGCCTTTCACCGAGAGTGATCTTGATATTTAATTCAGTTCAGTTCAGTCGATCAGTCGTGTCCGACTCTTTACAACCCCATGGACTGCACCATGCCAGGCCTCCCTGTCCATCGCCAACTCCCGGAGTTTACTCAAACTCATGTCCATTGAGTTAGGGATGCCATCCAGCCATCTCATCCTCTGTCATCCCCTTCTCCTCCCGCCTTCAATCTTTCCCAGCATCAGGGTCTTTTCAAATGAGTCAGTTCTTCACATATCAGGTGGCCAAAGTACTGAAGTTTCAGCTTCAGCATCAGTCCTTCCAATGAATATTCAGGACTGATTTCCTTTAGAATGGACTGGCTGGATCTCCTTGTGGTCCAAAAGACTCTCAAGAGTCTTCTCCAACACCACGGTTCAAAAGCATCAATTCTTCGGCGCTCAGCTTTCTTTATAGTCCAACTCTCACATCCATACATGACTACTGGAAAAACCATAGCTTTGACTAGACAGATCTTGATATAACAGGAGAGAAATGTTGTATCAGGAGTCAAAGCACGCTTACTAAGAATGTATTTAAACTTACAAGGGTATATCCATCCTTTAAAAGAGCAGCTTATTCACTCAAATAATTGCAAGCAATACAATCTGAGCGTAACTCCATTTTAAAGGTGGGTTGAGAGAAGGACATTCCGGGGCCCATACATGCTGTTAGGCACTGATACCCAAGAAAGTCCAGGTCAAAACCTTGGTCCCCTATTGCTGAGATTTTCTGGCCAAGTGCTTTTGAAAACCATGAACTGCTGGAACATCCGAGGACAGCACTAACGACAAGTGTGTTGGGGCTGGGACCAAGGAATATAAATCTTCCACCCGGGAAGAATCTGTGTAACTCTGGTTTCTAACTATTTTTTATGTCTAAAATTTATTATTTGGCGGCATCAGGTCTTAGGTGCAGCATGTAGGATCTTTGACGAGTCATGCAGGGTCTTTCGTTGTGGGACACTCACTCTCTGGTTGTGGTGCGTGGGCTCATTAGGTGCAGCACTCGGGGCTTAACTGCTCCGGGACATGTGGGATCTTTATTCCCTGACCAGGGATAGAACCCACATTCTTTGCATTGCAAGGTGGAGTCTTAACCACTGGACTACTAGGGAAGCCCCTGGTTTCTAGCACTTTAAAATCTCAATAATTATGCTCTTCAGGATTGTTAGAGGGAATGTGTTTTCTTTCCCCTTAGCAGATCAATTAAGACTTTCACAAGCAAAATTTCACAACGTATTATGTGTCACCTCGATGATAAATCATATGATGCTCTACAACTGAGCATATGTTTTTCTGCTCTTCTGTGTCTGTTCTGTTTTCCTATGTTGCTTTTTTCCAGCTTTCTAGAGATATCACTGACAGATTACATCCTATCAGTTTAAGGTGTATCCATGATACTTTGATCCATGTATATATTTCTCATGCAGTTTTTTTTAAAGGGGCTGCAAATTCTCAGATTTCAGATGAGAAAATTTAAGGCCCCCTTTCAAACTTGGAAGTATTATGACATGGTTTCTGTGATGATAAAAAAAAGTAAAAGTAAACAGTTAAGCTATAAGAACAATCATTCTGTATAAGACATATAGAAAATACCAAACTATTCAGGCACAAGCAAAGATATGTTTTAGTACACCAAACAACACAACTGAGTTGACACATGGAGGATTAAAAAGCTTAATGAAATCCCACAATAAAGTTGACCAAGATGACGAGAGAGAAGGCCCCTGGCTCCCCTCCTGCTATGGACACGCTGATATACAGCTACAGTGGGAGCAGTCCCTTCTGAAAGAGATGCAGAAACCAGCTCAGTGACTCCTACACATCTGGTGAATAAGCAAATATTCACATCAAAACAGGTAAGAAAGGCTGAGTCAAATGACAAGGTCCTACTGTATAGCACAGGGAATTATATTCAATATCCTATGATAAACTATAATGGAAAAGAACATATAAAAAAGGAATGTATATGTGTGCATGATCGAATCACTTTGCTGTATAGCAGAAATTAACACAATATTGTAAATCAACTAAATTTCAATTTTAAAAAGATCTTTACAATGAACACTACCAGGGAATTCCCTGACGGTCCACTGGTTAGGACTCTGTGCTCCCACTGCCGACGGCCCAGATTTAATTCCTAGTCAGGGAACTAAGATCCCACAAGTCACATGGCATGGCCAGAAAAAAAAAGAAAAAAACAAAACAAAACTGTAAGACATGAATGAAAAGAATGTAAAAAGACACGAAAAAATGAAAAAAGATGTTCTGTGCTCATGGATTGAAAGGATTAATATTATTTATGTCCATACTACCCAAAGTGATCTACAGATTCAATGCAATCCTTATTGAAACTCCAATGGTATTCGTCACAGAAACAGAAAAGCAACCCTAAATTTTGTATGGAAGCACCTAAGATCTGAAACTGTAAATCTCCTGGAAGAATACCTAAGGGGTAAGTAAACTCCTTAACTTTGGTCTTGGCAATGATTTTTTGGATTTGACACCAAAAGCAAAGACAACAAAAGCAAAAATAAACAAGACAGACTACAGGAAACTAAAAAGCTTCTGCAAGGCAAGGGAGGCCGCGGAATGGGAGAATATCTCTGCAAATCACGTATCTAATAAGGGGTTAATAACCAAAATATATGAGGAACTTCTACAACTCAATGGCAAAAAACCCCAAATGGTCCAATTTAAAACTGGGCAGAGAAACTTAGTAAGCGTTCTTCCAAAGACATACAAATGGTCAACAGGTACACAAAAGGCTTTCAGCATTCAACATCATTAATCATCAGGGAAATCAAAAAGAAATTATCTCACTAGTTAGTATGGCCATCATCAAAAAGAAAAGAGAGAACGAACACTGGTGAGGATGTAGGAAAAAGTGAAAGCTTGTGTACCGTTAACGGGAATGTAAACTGGTACAGCCACTGCGGAAAACAATATGGAGATTCCTCAAGAAATTAAGAATAGTACCGCTGTATGATCCAGCAATCCCACTTCTGGGTATATATCCAAAGGAAACAAAACGATTATCTCAAAGAGATATATATGTGCTCCCATGTTCACTGCAGCATTATTTACAGTAGCCAAGACCGAAGTGCAGACAATGAAAGGATAAAACTGTGATTCTATAGAGTCAGCCCTGCATACCTAAGGATGTGTAATGCACAGATAAGGAAACTGACTATATTCATTATATTGCACCACTTTATACAAGGGACTTGAGGACCCAAAGATTTTGGTATCCACAGGGGCTCCTGGAACCAACGCCCTACAGAGAGTGAGGGATGACTCTATATGGAAGAAAATAGTGTTATTTGTGATAACATAGGTGAACTCAGACAGCATCATGCTAAGAAATAAGCCAGGCAGAGAAAGACAACTAATGCATGGTATCACTTATAAGTGATTCCATCACTTAATGCATGGAATCTGTTAGAAAACTGGTACCCAGTGTAGGGGAAATAGGGAGAGATAGGTAAAAAGGTACAAATTTTTAGCTACAACATGAATAAGGTCTGAGGATCTAATGTAAAACATGGTAACTACAGTTGATAACAGTCATTTATGACTGAAATTTGCTAAGAGCAGAACCTAAATGTTCTCACCAAAACCAGTAAATGTGTATTAGTTTACTCCATGGAGAGAATACTTTCATAATGTTATCTGTATATCAAATCATCACACTATATACACTGTAAGTATCTTAGAATGTTTTTGTCAATTATACCTCAAAGCTGGGAAAAAAAATCCTGCCTTAGCTAAAACAACATGACTTGACATTACCACTTAAAACAGCCAGAGAGCAAAAGCAGCAGTGGCTACATGTGTTTGTGTTTTCTTTTTCAAAAATCGCTTTTTATTCCCACAGCAACCCTTGAGAAGTTAGAGCCCTCAAACTTTCATTCTGCAGAGACAGGAAGACTTTAAATTGCTTGCTGCTGGTGGTTCTCCATCTGCCCTCCTCCTCCCCTCTCAGGAACTGGAAGACCTCCCTATATTGCGTCTCCTGGCCTGCTTCACCCTCCAGCTTCCACTTGGCACTGGCCAGAGAAGGAGATGAGAGGAGGGGAAAGGTGTAACACAGAACAAACCTGACTGCAGGCTTGGTCACTCAGGATCTTACCTCTTTGCAAAACAATGTTGCCTCTGGCCTGAAATATGCAAGGCAGCACATTCTCAAGGCTTTGCCTCCCAGGCTTGCTCTTTCAAGGCCTAACAGTTTTCCTTTATATACAGATAAAAAGTTGCACAACAGAGGATCACACTGGTCCTGTTGGAGATTGAGGGCAGACCTACAAGGACAGCTGCAAGAGCAAAGGATTATCACATCCCCTTCCTGGTCTGGTCCGCACCAAGACTTCTGCAACAACTAGCTACACCCCTGCACCCTTTGAAGCCTGAATTTTAACTCAGGTGTAAGATGGTTCCTTGGGACACTAGGTTACCATCTTCTCTGTCTGCTGGGTTTCCAAAAAAAAGTCACTATACTTTGCCCCAACACCTCATCTCTTGATTGAGTAGCCAGTCATGCAGCTGAGTAGTACGGGGTTTGGACAAAAGGAGAGGTTGGTGAACTTATCCCCGACTTGTCCTGTCCCACCAAGCTGCTGGTCCAGCAGTGGCTGACTTCTGCCAAGGCCCCCCTGTAGCCCTGGAGGGCGAGCCCTCCTTGGGACCTCCACCCCCACACTCACCTCCAAGCTCTGGAACCACAGTCCCTTCCCTGCCCCTTCAGACCGGGGTGGGGATGGCACCCCACCAACCCTCTAACCTGGGTGCTTCACTGTCCTTTGTTGGTTCTGCCAAACCTATCCCCTCTTCTATAGAGTCCCTTCAAAAATGTCTTGCAGTTTTGTGTTTTTTTTTCCTGTTTCCATTCTAACCAATATACTTGCCCACCCAAATCTCATCGTAAATGAATGGTACAGCCAGGACTAAACAGCTTCCTTGGCTTAAACTATGCCTCTCTTTCCATCTTAGTCTTTCTTCTAAGCGCAAACTGGAATATGAACCTCTCTAGAGCATACCATGAATAATATGGCAATTTCTGTTAACCCAATGGTCTCAATCAACATTTCTGATCGTTAGAATGAGAAGTGGGAAGTGAGCCAGCACGCTGCTGCTATGCTATGCTAAGTCACTTCAGTCGTGTCCGACTCTGTGTGACCCCATAGACGGTAGCCCACCAGGCTTCCCCATCCCTGGGATTCTCCAGGCTAGAACACTGGAGTGGGTTGCCATTTCCTTCTCCAGTGCATGAAAGTGAAAAGAGAAAGTGAAGTTGCTCAGTCATGTCCGACTCTTAGCGACCCCATGGACTGCAGCCTACCAGGCTCCTCCGTCCATGGATTTTCCAGGCGAGAGTACTGGAGTGGGGTGCCATTGCTGCTAACCATCTTCTAATGCACGGGACAGCCTCCCACAACAGAGTTATCCAGCCCCAAATACCAACAGTTCCGAGGTTGATTACTCCTGCAGAATGACCCATAGCTGCGACTTTCCTCCTCTCTGAAATGCTCTCAGATGCCTATAACCAATGCTCTCAAGCCAGGCCACTGGCAGAAGTATGTTGAGTCCTGCCCCACGTCCCAGGTGCCTTGCACCAAGGCCTCAGAATGGAGCCCAGAACCCAAGTCACCTCCAAAGCTGATTGAGCCCCTTTGTAACTGTTACCCAAAGCCCCGGATATCACTGACAAGCTTCCTGACTTCCAATTAGGCAAAGATGCCCACTCCTGTAAACAAACTATAGCGTCCCAATCAATCACCTAATGCCAACCTTTCAGCAGTAATTTTCTTCATCTTGAGGCTATAAAAATTGGCTATTAACTCATGAAAATTGTTGGCTTTCCCTGGTCTGTCAGGAGGTCGGCCCACTTTGCTCACATTATCTCTGCTCTTTGTTCTTAATAAACTCATTCCCTTCCGAAATGCTCTATGTCTGGAAATTCTTTTCCAACCTGTGCTCACACTGACTCAACAAAGAATGGGAGAAGGACTGGGGAGATGGTGACCTTCTCAGACAGGGCCAGGTGCTGGCCTGAGAGGTCCAAGAGTTAAGGTAAAAGTGACCTTTACCCCTAGGCTGAATTTTCCTTTCTTGAAGGGTGCTGATACTTTGGGGTCTACCAAGGAAAATAAAATTACTACATGGGGCAAAAGTCTGGAAAAATACACATCAAAATATTAATTGTAATTATGTCTCTGAGTGGTAGAATTTTTAGTGATTTCTTTGTGGTTATCTATATATTTTAAATTTTGCGGGACTTCCCTGGTGGTCCAGTGGTTAAGAAAATCCACCTTTCAATGCATGGGATGTAGGTTCAATCCCTGGTCAGGGAACCAAGATTCCACATGCCACGTGGCAACTAAGCAATGAAGACCCAGCGCAGTCCAAAAAAGTTAATAAAATAAATTTTGCTATAAAGGTTAGTTAATATTTGTATAATTATTTAAAACTCTAAAAAGAAGCCATTATGCCATATTCACTGATTCTATCTCTCCTAGCCCCAGTTCCTCGAGTGCATAGAATTTCACATGGCAATATATCAAAGTGCTTTAATAATGAAAACCAGAAAATTGTCTTTAGAGCCAATTGTAAGGAATGACTCTACTTCCTTCAAGGTCATTCATATTTGAGGAATGAATGAAGTATTCTTTACTTTCAAATGACATGTGCTTATGCAACTGACCAAGTTTACTTTCCTAGAGGCAAATTTGAGACTCAGCACAAAAGCAATATAGACCTGCACTGTCCTATATGGTAGCCACTGTAGGCTAATTTGTTTCAGTTGTGTCTCTCTGCAGGCTCATGGACTATAGCCCGCCAAGCTTCTCTGTCCATGAGATTGTCCAGGCAAGAATACTGGAGTGGGTTGCCATTTCCTTCTTCAGGGGATCTTCCCAACCCAGGGATCAAACCTGCTGTGGCTCCTGCATTGCAGGCAGATTCTTTACCAATTGAGCCATCAGGGAAGCCCCACGGTAGCCATTAGACACACACTATTTTTTTAAATTGAAGTATAGCAGATTTCGGAGAAGGCAATAGCACCCCACTCCAGTACTCTTGCCTGGAAAATCCCATGGACGGAGGAGCCTGGTAGGCTGCAGTCCATGGGGCTGCTGAGGGTCTGACACAACTGAGTGACTTCACTTTCACTTTTCACTTTGATGCATTGGAGAAGGAAATGGCAACCCACTCCAGTGTTCTTGCCTGGAGAATCCCAGGGACCGGGGAGCCTGGTGGGCTGCCGTCTGTGGGGTCGCACAGAGTCAGACACGACTGAAGCGACTTAGCAGCAGCATAGCAGATTTACAATGTACCAATCTCTGCTGTACAGCAAAGTGACTCAGTTATACACATATTAAATATTCTTTTAAAAATATTATTTTCCATTAGAGCTTATCCAGGAGATTGGATATAGTTCCCTGTGCTATACATTAGGACCTTGTTTATCCATTCTAAATGTAACATTTTGCATCTACCAACCCCAAACTCCCAGTCCATCCCTATCCTTTCCCCCTCTCCCCCTTGGCAACCAGAAGTCTGTCCTCTGTGCCTGAGTCTACTTCTGTTTTGTAGACAGGCTCAATTGTGCCATATTTTAGATTCCACATATTAGTCATATCATATGGTATTTCTCATTCTGACTTACTTTACTTAGTATGATAATCTCTAGTGGCATGCGTGTTTCCTGTTTTTGTGGTTGAGTTAATACTCCACTGTTTATATGTATCTCATCTTATTTATCCATTTATCTGTCACTGGACACTTATCTTGTTTCCATGTTTGGCTATTGTGAATAGTGCTGTTATGAACATCGGGATGCGTGTTTCTTTTAGAATTATCGTTTTCTCAGGTCCAGGAGTGGGATGGCTGGGTCCTATGGTAATTCTATTTTTAGTTTTCTGAGGAACCTCCATACAGTTTAACAAACAGACATACACTATTTAAATGTAAATTAATTAAATATAGAACATTTCCATTTTCACAGCAAGTTCATTCTATTTTTCCCCCTGGACTTACTTTCTCTCTTACTTTATCTTTGCTCCCCATATCTGGTTACATTTATTTTCTGCTGACTTGCTACGCCTCTACATGATTTTGTTGCAAACCACTCTAGTTCCTTTGTGGGACAATTCAGGATATTAGTACTTCTAAACACGAGCGTCGAGATAACCTTGTTGTTGCTGGGAGCTCAGCCATAGTTTTTCCAGAGTGCACTTAAATCATGTAACCTGCAGAACAACGTCTGAAATGCTGAGTTTCCAGTTTCCAAAGAGGAAAGCGAAGTCAGGAGAGGTTAAGTGACCTGCGGAGGATTCATACCGAGGAGCAGAACCCCAGGCCGGCGGGACCTTGGAGTCCCAGCCGGCCGAGTTCTCAACCCCGCTGGAGACGCCGAGCACAGCCGTTCGCTCACCCTGCAGCCCCACTCCGCCGCATCGTCCGAAACACTAGCTAAATACCTCTCTACATAAAAACCGAAACCATCACCATTTTACAAATGAAATAGGGATGAAATGTTCTTAATACTCGGCCTTTGTTTATTTGACTCAGGCCCTCCCTCCCCAAGGAGCCCATAGCGATCGCCGGCCAGCCGAGTCTCGCTTGCGCCCACTCCCTGCCGGTCCGGACGAGGTGGGCGGCGCCGAGAGCTCTGGGCCGGTGGCTGGTCAAGCGCTGGGTCTCCCGCGCGCGTCGGTTTTTAAGCTCCTTCTGGAGGGTTACAGAAAAGCCTGATCCCGATCCCCCCGCGCGCCTTACCTGCCGCTGGGCACAAAGCTGAAGCTCTCTGAGCCACCTCCGGGCTCCGCGCCACCATCCGCCCTACGAACACTGCAGGAGCGCGATTGGGATTGGCTGCCGAGTCGGAGGGAGGGAGAGAGGCGAGCGGAGGAAGGAGGAGGAGAAACCCGGCGGGGTGGGGAGTGTGTGGGGGAAGGGGTCCCTCCTACGCCTCCTCCCCCGAGGGCGCAGCCCCAGCACTCTGCTAGGTTACCCGAGCCGCAGGACTGGCTGTGAACTTGTCCAGGCGGCAGTCTTCGGCCCAGCTCCTGCGCTGTCCCTTGCTCCTTGCTTGGCGGCGCCAGTGGGCCGAAGGCGCGCATCCGCAGAGGAGCGGGGAGCCCTAGGCTCGTGTTCCGGGCCCGCAGAGTGTCTGGGGCTGTACACCGTGTGCCCCATCTCTAGTGGGGGGCATTGGAGCCCCCTCCTCTGCCCCACTCCCGCCATGGGAACCCGCTGGATCCTTTTTGGGTTAGCAGCTCCGGCCCTGGTGGAACAACCAGGGAGGCATTTTTTTCTCCTCCGTGTGTATGTTGAAATATCTGTAACATAACATTTCGATCTTAACCATTTTTTAAGTGTATGCAGTTCAGTGGTATCAAATACATTTACTTAGTTGTGCAAAAACACCACTATCCATAACTGTTTTCATCTTGTGAAACTGAAGCTCTATACCCATAAAACAATGACTCCTTGGTTATTTCTTGCCCCCACGCCCTGGTAAGCACCATTCTACTTTCTGATTTATGATTTTGTGTTTATGATTTTGACTGCTGTATCTCGTATATGTGGAATCATACATTATGTATCTTTTTCTGACTGGCTTATTTCATATAGCATCAGATCAGATCAGATCAGTCGCTCAGTCGTATCCGACTCTTTGCGACCCCATGAACCGCAGCACGCCAGGCCTCCCTGTCCATCACCAGCTCCCGGAGAAGGAGTACGTCAAGGCTGCATATTGTCACCATGTTTATTTAACTTATATGCAGAGTACATCATATAGCATAATGACCCCAAAAGTCATCCATGTTGTAACATATCGCACAATGTCCTTTCTTTTTAAGACTGAACAATATTCCACTGAATGTATAATATATTTACATTTTGCTTATCTGTTCATCCACTGATGCACACGACTTGCTTTGTTGGGTTAGTTATTACAAATAATGCTGCTATGAACATGGGTGTACAAATATCTCTTTGAGACCCTGCTTTCAATTCTTTGGAGTATATGCCCAGAAATGGACTTGCTGGATCATAGGTGGCTCAGAGGGTAAAGCGTCTGCCTACAATACGGGAAATCCGGGTTCGGTCCTCGGGTCAGGAAGATCCCCTGGAGCAGGAAATGGCAATACACTGCAGTACTCTTGCCTGGAAAATCCCATGGTCTGAGAAGCCTGGTACAGTCCATGGGGTCGCAAAGAGTTGGATACGACTGAGCGACTTCACTTCATAATTTCATAGTAATTCTATCTTTAATTACTTGAGGAAACACCAGTTTTTCATAGTGACTATACCATTTTACGTTTTCACCAATTTTCACCATTTTCACCAATAGTGCACAAAGTCCTAATTTCCCCATGTCGTTGCAAGCACTCATATTCTGTTTGTTTCCGTAGTAGCTAGCCTAATGGATGTAAGGTGGTATCTCAATTCAGTTTTGATTTGCATTTCCCTAGTGATTTGGATCTCTTCTTTGGAGAAAAATCTTTTTTCATTTTGAATCAGGTTGTTTGGTTTTTGTTGTTGAGTTTTAGGAGTTCTCTATATATTCTGGGTATTAATGTTTTATCAGATATATGATTTGCAAATATTTTCTCCCATTCTATGGGTTGCCTTTTTACTCTTTTTACTTTCGATGCACAATTTGTCTTAATTTCATGAAGTCCAATTTGTCTATTTTTCCTTTCGTTACCTGTGCCTTTGGTGTCATATCCAAGAAATCATTGGTCCTTTATCCGTTTTTGAGTTAATTTTGTATATGTCAGGTAGGGGGTCCAACTTTATTCTTTTTCATTGTGGATATCCAGTTTTTCTAGCAACATTTACTGAACAGATTGTACTTTCCCCCATTGAATGGTGTTGGCTCCTTTGTCAAAAATAATTTGACCACATTTGGGGTTTATTTTTTGATGCTCTATTCTATTCCATTGGTCAGTGTCTCTGTGTTTATGCTAATACCACACTTTTTTGATTAGTGTAGCTTTATGATAAGTTTTAAAATCAGGAAATCAGGGGTGAAGTCCTCCACTTTAGCTCTTTTTCAAGATTGTTTTGGCAATTTGGGGTCCTTTGAAATTCCACATGAATTTTAGGGTGTTTTTTTTATATTTTTGCAAAAAAATTGTTGAAATTTTCATATGGATTGCTTTGAATCTATAGATTAGTTGAATTTTATTGACATTTTCACAATATTGTCTTTTACTTTATGAACATGGAATGTGCATCCATTTATTTATGTCTTCTTTAATTTCTTTCAGCATTGTTTTGTATTTTTCGTTGTATGAGCCTTTCACCTCCTTACTTAATTCCTAAGTATTTTATTCTGTTTGATGCTGTTATATATAGAATTGTTTTTGTAATTTCTTTTCAGATAGTTCATTGTCGGTGTACAAAAATGCAACTAATTTTTGTGTGTTGGCTTTATGACTCGCTACTTTGATGAAAATTTATTAGTTCTAATAGGTTTTTTTTTCCTTGATGGATTGGGGCTTTCTATATATTAGATCATATCATCCATGAACAGATGCACTTTTACTTCTTTTTTTCCAGTTTGGATGACCTTTTTTTTTTTCTTACTTAATTGCACTGGCTAGAATTTCAGTGCAATTAATTTCAGTGCCTGGAATATCCCATGGGTAGAGGAGCCTGTAAGGCTGTAGTCCATGGGGTTGCTAAGAGTCGGACACGACTGAGCGACTTCACTTACACTTTTCACTTTCATTCATTGGAGAAAGAAATGGCAACCCACTCCAGTGTTCTTGCTTGGAGAATCCCAGGGACAGGGGAGCCTGGTGGGCTGCCGTCTATGGGGTCGCACAGAGTCGGACACAACTGAAGTGACTTAGCAGCAGCAGCAGGATTTCAGTATTGTATTGAATAGAAGTGGCAAAAGTGGGTATTCTTGCCTTGTTCCTTGTTTTATAGGAAAAGCTTTCAGTCTTTCACCATTGACTATGATGTTCACTGACAGTTTTTTATAAATTACTTTTACTATGGTGAGGTAGTTTCATTTTACTCTAGTGTATTGAGTGTTTTTTATCATGAAAAGGTGTTGCATTTTGTCAAATGCTTTTTCTGCATCAATTGGAGTGATCATGTGTTTTTTCCACTTCATTCTATTGGTATGACTCATTATATTGATAGATTTTCATGTGTTGAACTGTCCTTAGTTATTGTGAATAATCCTTCTAATATGCTGCTGAATTATATTTCCTAGCATTTTGGTGAGCATTTCTCATCAATGTTTATAAAGGATATTGATCTGTAGTTTTCCTTTTTTAGGATGTCTTTGTCTGTCTTTGGTGTCAGGGTAATGCTAGCCTCATAGAATGAGGTAGGGAGTATTTCCTTCTCTTCATTTTTTTTTTTTTTTTTTGGAAAATTAGAGAAGGATTAGTATTCTTCTTTAAATGATAGCTTCACTGTGAAGCCATCAGGTCCAGGACTTTTATTTGTGGAAAGTTTTTATTACTGATTCAATCTCCTTACCAGTTGTAGCTACATTTCAAATTTTCTGTTTCTTCATGAGTTAGTCTTGGTAGGTTCTGTGTTTCTAGAGTTTGTCATTTCATGTAGGTTCTCCAATTTGCTGTTGTACAGTTTATACTATTCTCTTACAATTTTTATTTCTGTCGCATCAGTAATGTTGTCACTGCTTTCTTATCTGGTTTTAGTAGTTTGAGTCTTCTTTGTTTTCTTAGTCTGTGTAGCTAAAGGTTTGCCAATTTTGCTGATCTTCTCAAAGAACCAACTTTTGGCGTCATTGATTTTCTCTATTTTTATGTTCTCATTTTCATTTATCTGTGATCTAATCTTTATTGTCTCCTCTCTTCTAGCTTTGGGTTTGTTCTTCTTTTTTTCCTTAGGTTGTTGATTTGAAATCTTTCTTATTTTTTAACATAAGTATTTATAGTTATAATTTTTCCCCTTAGCACTGCTTTTGATAAGTCCCATAAGTTACGGTATGCCATGTTTTCATTTTTATTTATCTCTGAGTATTTGCTAATTTCTCTTATATTTTCTTCTTTGACCCATTGGGTGTTTGTATGTATATTGTTTAATTTCTACAACTTTGTGAATTTTCCAGTTTTCTTCTTGTTATTGATTTCTAATTCCATCCGCTGTAGTCAGAGAAGATACTTTGTATAATATCTATGTTTTTAAACCTATTGAGACTTAATTTGCAGCCTAACATGTGATCTATCCTGAAAAATGTCCAAGGTGCATTTGAGAAGAAGGTGTAGTCCGTTGTAGAGTGCTCTGTGTATGTCTGTTAGATCAGTTGGTTTACTGTATTAAGTCCTCTATTTCCTTTCTTATATTCTGTCTTTTTTTTTTTTAGCCATTATTATGAGTGGGGCATTGAAGTCTTCAACTACTGTTGTAGAACTATTTCTTCTTTCAATTTTGTCAATTTTTGCTTCATATATTTTGATGTTCTATATTAAAGTATGTATATGTCTATACTTGTTAAATCTTCTTTCTTGATTGAATCTTTTATGAATATATAATGTGCTTGTCACATAATTTTTTTTGGATTTAAAGTCAATTTTGTCTGGTATTATTATAGCCATATCTGCTCTCTTTGGGTTACTGTTTTCATGGATCATCTTTTCCCATCCTTTCTCTTTCAACATGTTTGTGTCTTTGGATCTCAAGTGCATCTCTTATAGACAGCATAGAGTTGCATCATGTTTTTATTTATTCTTCCAGTATGGTCTTTTGACTGGAGAGTTTAATCTATTTACATTTAAAGTAATTACTGATAGCAAAGCTCTTCTGTCACATGCTAGCTGTTTTCTTTATACTTTTTTTGTCTCTCATTTTCTGCATTAATTACTATCTTCTTATGTGTTCAATTGATAGTAAAATGGTTACATTTCTATCTCATTTCCTTTAGTGCATATTCTTTAGCTATTTTCTTTGTGGCCACCAAAGAAGATGATATTTAACATCCTAAAGTTATAACATTATAATTTCAATTTACTCTAGCTTCACTTGAATAACATGCAAAAACTCTGTTCCTTTATAGTTCTTCCCCCACCTCTTTCAGCTGTTGATGTTGCACATTTACATTTTACACATTGTGTGCCCCAAAACATAAACAAATAATTATTTTAAATAATGTAGAAAACAAAAAGTGCAATTACAAACCATTGTTGCAATGATATAGCTTTTATAATTGCCTGTGTACCTTTACTGAAACCATTATTTCTCCATACAGTTTTGAGTTACTATTGAATGTCCTCATTTCACCTTGCAGGAGTCCCTTGAGCATTTCTTGCAGGGCAGATCTAATGGTTACAAATGCCCTCAATTTTTGTTTATCTGGGATTATCTTAATTTTCCCCTCAGCCTTGAAGGACAGTTTGGCTACATTTAGGGTTCTTATTGATATGCTTTCCTTTTAGCACTTTGGATGTATCAGCCCACTTCTGGCCTCTGTTTTCAGAAGAGAACTTTGCTGATAATCTTTTTGAATATACTTGTATGTGATGATTTTCTCCTCTCTTTGCTTCTTTTAAGATATTTCTTTGGCTTTTGTAAGTTTGACTATATGTATCTTGGTGTGGATATCTGAGTTCATCTTATTTGGAGTTGGTCAAATGTATTGGATGTTTATGTTCATGTATTTGACCACGTTTAGGTATGTTTCAGTCACTGTTTCTGCAAATATTCTCTTTGCCCCCTTCTGTTCTTCTTGGTCTCTCACATGCGCATATTGTTCTGCTTGAGGTCCCTTAGGCTATGTTCATTTTTCATTTTTTTTTGTTCTGTTCCTCATAGTTGATAACTTTAATTGTCCTATTAAGTTACTGATTGTTTCTTCAGTCTGCTCAAATCTGCCTTTGAATCCCTCTTGTTGATTTTTCATTTCAGTTACTGTACTTTTCAATTCCAGAATTTCTTTTCTACTTCATCTTAGGCTTTCTATGTATTTCCATTTTGCTCACACATTGTTTTCTTGACATTTCCCACATATCTCTCTAGTTCTTTGAGCATCTGTCAGACAGTAGTTTTAAAGATTTTTTATCTGCCATTAGATCTTTTTCAGGGACAGTTTCTGTTCATTTCTTTTCTTTGAATGGGCTATACTTTCTCTGTATGCCTTGTGATTTTGTGTGTGCATGGGTGTGTGTGTAACACTGATCATTTGAATCTAATAATGTGGTAATGCTGGAAATCAGATTTCCCCCTTTCCCCAAGGTCTACTGATTTCTGTTGTTTTTGTTTTTATTGATTGTTGTAGGTTACTCGTGTGATGAGGATCAGCCTAATATGTAAATTTGAGGTTTTCTCTGGTCTTTTGTGAGATTTTCCTGGGTATGTGTGGTCACTTTCCAATTTCCCGCCTACATACAGTTGTTTTTTATGTTCTAGTCTTTAATGCCTGGCCCCCAAAGAGGGAAAAAGCAAACAAGGAAGGGGAGGTGGGGCGGGAAGGGCCCTTTTAATCCTCTGTAGGTTACTTCAGTTGGGGAGGAAGGACTTGCACCAATGAAGGGAGGTGCAACTATGGCTGCCCCCTCTTTGATTGCACCTCTGTGATCATGAGTACTAATCTGTGCTCAGAGGCAGATATTCAGAGGACAGGCTCCTGCCTTGGGCAAGCTCTATATAAGCCATTCCAGGAGCGTGTGCACAGCTGTCTGCCATGCAGCTGGGGATGGAGGATGGGGAGCTGCTGCTGTGCTAACAGTTGAAATTGGCTGAAATTAACCACAATTTGCTGTCCAAATCTTCCCCTGGAAGTTGAAAGCCTTCAGCAGACTCCAGAGTTCCAAAATAATTACCTTGGACAGATTCTGACAGTGCAATTGTTGTCTAGATAGGCAGACAGATTCTTGATGTGTCCTATTCTTTCCATAATCAAGACTGCGACCTGTAGGTTGACTGGCATTTCCCTCGACAAA
The DNA here is from genome assembly GCA_935064755.1 of Tragelaphus eurycerus. NCBI lineage: Eukaryota > Metazoa > Chordata > Mammalia > Artiodactyla > Bovidae > Tragelaphus > Tragelaphus eurycerus. The sequence goes on along the minus strand of CAKXYN010000002.1, from coordinate 18,394,081 downwards.
CAGTTTTCACACTTTACCCTGTGTGGTGTCTGACTCTTTGCGACCCTATGGCCTGTAGCCCCCCAGGCTTCTCTGTCCATGGGATTATCGAGGCAAGAATACTGGAGTGGGTTGTCATGCCCTCCTCCAGGGAATCTTTCTGACCCAGAGATCAAACCCACCCACACTTTATCCTTTGACCTGACAAACCCGCTTGTCAGGTTTGACAAGCTTGACAAACCGCTTGACAAACCTGACAAAACCAAATGAGAAGAGAGAAAACAAGTCTTTATCTTGCATTTAAATCCTCCAGTCTCCTAAGCACCATACTCTTCTCTTTCACAGTCCACTTAATATTTCTCCTTGAATGTCTGAAATACATTTCCATCTTAACATGCACAGATCTGTGCCCCTGATTTTTCTTCACAAATTCCCTCTTCCCATACTTTACCAACTCCATCCTTCCAGCTGTTTGGGCCAAAAACTTAATGTTACCTTTGACTTATCTTTCTCTCACATCCCACATCTGTGTGCCAGGAAATTGTTGGGTGGACCCTCCTAGCATATGCAGTCTGACCACTTCTTACCATACCTCCTTCATCTCTGGCCTGAGTCACTGAAGTCTTCTTCCTGGCCTTCCTGCAGTTTATCCTCACACAGTAGCCAGAGTGACCGTGAAAAAATAAAAGATTACGTACCTCCTCTTCCCAAACCTTCCAGTGGTTTCCCAGTGGTTTTAATTCAGAGTAAAAGCCAAACCCCTCAAGGCCCTAGAGGATCCTTTCCTAGTGCTTCAATGACCTCAAACACTACAACCCTCTTTGCCTAATTCAGTTACTCTGGCCTTCTTGCCATTCCTTGAAAAGGCAGGCAGGCTTCTGCCATAGAGCCTTTACATTGGGTTGTCCCTCTCTGGAATGCATGACTAATTCCCATTTCCTGATCTTTGCTTAAATTCTATCTCAATGAGAACTATCCCTACCACCTTACTCAAAATTATCATCTCTCTGCTCCTAATTCCTTAATTTGCTTATTTCTTCTCATAACATTTATCATCTTCTAATATACTCTATTATTTATTTATTTACTCTGCTTATTGTTTATTATCTGTCTCTTCCATTCATCTACTCCTACTCTTGCTTCTTGGGCCATGATATGCCTTTTCTTGAAGGAAAAAAAAAAAAAAAAATTAACTGCCATGAGAAGGGTGCTGTAGTTTCACAGGCAAGGCCTAGATCATAAGCCAAAAACTCTGGGGTCTGAATGTGAGATAATTTTCAATAAACTGCATGGAGAAGAGGTGGTTCCCCATAAGGAAATACTGTGTTCTGCTATCAGGAGAAGAGATGCTGGCTAGGCAAAAGCCACAAGATTGTCACTCGCTGAGTCAGACTAGCTCACCCAGAGAAACTTTGGGAAAGTCTATGAAAGGGGCCACACGTGTCCTCAAGTGTAGGGTGTAAGGATGAGGCTGCTACCGACTAAAAAAATGCAAAATGTGAGAGTTGCAAGTCAAATTTTATTGGAGGCAGTGTGAGGACTGCAGCCTGGGAGACAGCACCTCAGATAGCTCTGAGAAACTGCTCCCAAGAGGTAGAGGGCAGGGAGGACAGTGTATATGTGATTTTGGTAAAGGGGGAGTACATTTGCAATCAAGCACGTATTTTTTTGTAGAAAATTTCTGCTGATCTTGTGAAACTTCTAGTCACAAGAAACAATTGTTACACATGAGGGATTTTAGTGCTTTTCTAGATATGAGGAGATATAAGAATCGGGCTCATAAAATCAGCTCCCACGAATATCTATTTGAGGACCTGCCCTGCCAGTTTTCCCAGAACACAGAGTGCCTCGTTTCTGCTGTCCATTCTGGACTCCTTCAGGGGGTGTTGGAGGGTAGCAGCTGCAGCAGCACATGATTTAATCCTGGTAGAGGTGGATGGCGAGTGCCCGAGGCAAGTGCCAATTGTAGTTGATACTGCCAAAGCCCTTTCTTGTAGTAATGTGTTGTGAATGTGTTGTTTATCTTAATCCTTGTGTAGTTTGATTTTATGTTCATTTTCTACTTTTATGAGTAAGAACTTCCCATTATAAAAAGTAACCTTCTCCAACCTGAAGGCGTTTGTGGAGGTTGGAGGTGGGGAACAGTAACAGGCTGCCTCGGGCCACAAGTAGCAGGAAGACCTCATTCAGGCAGCATTAAACAGGGGCTGTGTTAGGGCTCCACCTCCACTTCTCTGTTATTCTGTTTGCTCTTCCCCTCTCCCCTACGAGTGACAAATTTTGTATAGATTTTGATTAAGAAATCAAGATACACTAGATGTGAAATCCTAGGACGAGATCTCCAAGGATATAAGAAGGAATCAAAGAGGAGGGATGATTTGGTAATGAAATCTCTGATCAGTTCTTGCTGTGCTGTGAATTCCCCTTCTCCCCATTTGAGGGAAACTGCAGCCAGCATCATTCCTCCAGGCTTCCAGAAGACCACTTGGAGAACTTAATAAGTGTGTCAGTATACTTGAAGAACCCTCTGGACTGTCATCTACTCTCAGCTGGGAAAGACATGCTGCAGCCAGCTGGGGAAGCAGAGCTAGCAGTGTGCTGCTTGGCTGGCACTGGTCAGTGTGTATAGAGGGTCTATTTATAGGATGCATTTGTGCTTCCTATGGTCAGGTGTAAGCCATGCAGAAGAGACAGTCTTTTTGGGTCCAGTTCAATAAAGCTGCCTAGAGAGGCAGAGGGATCCTCTGAAGAAGGATCCTATGCCACCAGGGGAAGACAGAGACTTCAAGAGAATACCATCAGCTAGACACCAACCAGAAAATGCCTGGAATATCTGGCAGCTAAGCAACAATCAGAACATTTTGGAACTAAACAGACTTACTTAGATCACTACCACAGAAAAATGGATACAATACCTGCATTTGACCTTGTGAGGTCTCTAAGATAATGGGCCCTGAGAAAAAACTGCATTCCTACATGTAGCCAAGCCAAGAATGTAGGTGAAAGGGGAAATAAACTAAGCAAAAGGGGCATTACACCAAAACCTGAGATGAATTACTGCATTTTAACATATGTTACCACTCTTTTGCTAATAAATACATGATTTAAATAGCGCCATGACAGTTCTGCTTAGACCATATAGGATTAAAGGAGGAACTAATCATGTAAGCCTTGACATCTACCCAGGAATGAAAAAGAAGGTGGTTTTCTCTCCTCCTCACTTTTTCCTTGATTATAAAAACGCAGCCCTAGTTGTTCTCAGGGCTGTGCTCCCTTGCCTGCTTATTATATGTCTCACAAACGTCCTATGCTAATAAACTCACTCTTTCCTGTCACTTAGCCCCACTGCTGCTGCTGCTGCTAAGTCACTTCAGTTGTGTCCGACTCTGTGCGACACCATAGACGGCAGCCCACCAGGCTTCCCTGTCCCTGGGATTCTCCAGGCAGGAACACTGGAGTGGGTTGCCATTTCCTTCTCCAATGCAAGAAAGTAAAAAGTGAAAGTGAAGTCGCTCAGTCGTGTCCAACTCTTAGCAACCCCATGGACTGCAGCCTACCAGGCTCCTCCATCCATGGGATTTTCCAGGCAGAAGTACTGGAGTGGGGTGCCATTGCCTTCTCCGCACTTAGCCCCACAGTGAATTCTTGGTCTCAGGTTTGAGACCAAAGGACCTGACTATCAGTAAATCCTGACACCAGGTAAGCAGTTTTAATTAAAAGACAGTGCGTTCAAGTCCCCTTCTAAGTCAGGGATTGTGGATTTAAGTCCCAATCTGCAGTGCAGTTGTGTCTGAGTCCCATCCTGTGGGTTCAAATCCCAGCCTGAGGTTTGGCTGGTTTCAAATACCATCTGAAGAGGAGTGTGGTTTCAACAGTACATCTCCTTAGGGCAGGAGAATTGCTGGAGAGAGGTCCTTGGTGACAGTCACCTCCGAAGAGTTTATAAAAATCCCAGTCCAAAATTAAGATCATATATGTATTTCTCAGGGCTTCCCAGGTGGCACTAGTGGTAAAGAACCCGTCTGCAATGCAGGAGACTTATATAAGAGATTCAGGTTTGATCCTTGGTTCAGGAAGTTCCCCTGGTTCTTGCCTGGAGAATTCCATGAATGGAGGAGCCTGGTGGGCTATAGTCCATAGGGTTGCACAGAGTCAGACACGACTGAAGCAACTTAGCATGCACACATACATGTTTATCTCAAAATCTTGTAATAGGAACTGTTCACCTAGGTTCCGTTTATTATTCCTTGCCAGTCAGAACCATTTCAGGATCTCCCTCACAGAATCAGCGAGTTGCTTATCAATTCATTTGGCTTTATTGCAGAAAGTCTGCAAGTGAGAGGTATTTTTCTCCCTGTGTTTTGTTCCATCCAAATATCAAGCCCTATTTGATCTTAAGACCCAAGAGATTCTGATTTCTACTTATGGTCTCTTAACAGAAATGCAGAATCAAGCTCCGATTCCCTTGCCCCAAGCTGTCTGAGTGCAATTTTAAGGCTTTATATTGCTCCTTGGTTAGAATTAGTCTTATGGCTCCATCTAACTCCATAACTGGCTAGAAACTATGGGGTACTAAAGGGAATGTCTGGAGGCTCTTATTGTCTCTGCTACTTAAGGGCATAGAGGGGTTCATCATTCTATAATTATTTATTGAACACATGCTGTATGAGCACTGGTATAAGGTACTGGGGAAACATGTTAAAGGAATAGTCCTAGATGGCATTACTTGGAGGACATTGTAGTTTTAGAATAATCTCAGGCAGAAACAGGAGAGTGCAGTATCCCACACACCTTGGCTTCTTTATGAAACCCTCTGAGATAGCACCTGAAGATGGGAGCACTGCACAGGATCTTGCGTGTGTAGACAGGAATGGTCAACTAGAAAAAACGGAGAGTAAATGCAAATATGACCTTATTTATACACAGGCAGGGGAAGTTTCAGAACACCAGAAATATATCTACATCTTCTAAAATTTTGAATGTAAATTTTGAATATGTAGAAATATATCTATATATTCTAAATTTTTGAAGGGATTACTATATTTTCTATTGTATCAGAAAAAAATCCTCATGTCCATCTGGATCAACTTTAAGATCTGGAGGGACTCCTCTCTTCCCAGGAGATACTGCTTAGGAAAACCTACCTCCAGTTTGTAAAAGAAAGCAGTGGCTAAAGTGGCCTACACAGAAAAATGGTTCAACTTCTGCCCTATCAATTTACCTCTCTGTCCCCTGCATCTTCCGCCATAACCTACACTGTGATTTCCTTATTGACTCCTTTTACCAACCCACATTTTCTTTCCTGCCTACAAAATGTACTTACCAATGCTAAATACTCGCAGCTGTGGTATGGCACACCCACTTTTGTTCCCACCAGCTGAACAGTAAATTTACCAAGCATCAGTGTAGTGGGTGGACTGTTAAGGGTTGAATTGTGTCCCCTAAAAATGACCTGCTGATGTCCTAACTCCTAGTACCTCAGGATGTGACCTTATTTGGAGATAGATTCTCGATATCAGAGTCCTCAGAGTAGACTCTAAGTAGATATCATTGATGTTCTTATGAAAGGGGGAAGTTTGGACAGACATACACAGAAAGAAGATGACCATGTAAAGACAGAGAACTGGAGTATTATGTCTACAAGTCAAGAACACCAAAGATTTCCAGCAAATTATTTGAAAGTAGAGATAGGCAAGGAACAATATTTCCTCTTCAAGTTTCATAGGAAATGTGGGCCTGCTGATACCTTGATTTCAGACTCTAGCTTGCACATCTGTGAGACAACAAATCTGTGTGGTTCTCAACCACTCAGTTTGTGATAGTTATGGCAGCCACACAAAGCTGCTGCTGCTGCTAAGTTGCTTGAGTGGTGTCTGACTCTGTGCGACCGACCCCATAGATGGCAGCCCCCCAGGCTCCCCCGTCCCTGGGATTCTCCAGGCAAGAACACTGGAGTGGGTTGCCATTTCCTTCTCCAGTGCCTGAAAGTGAAAAGTGAAAGTGAAGTCACTCAGTCGTGTCCAACTCTTCGCAACCCCATGGACTGCAGCCTACCAGGCTCCTCCGTCCATGGGATTTTCCAGGCAAGAGTACTGGAGTGGGGTGCCACTGCCTTCTCCGACACAAAGCTACCACAGTGTGTATATGCCAACACCAATTATATTAGTCATTATATTTTAAGTAAATATGTCAACCACAGAATTAATGCAAAAAGGAGCTGTTAAAAGAGACTCAAGACTTGGAGAATTAACTTATGGTTGCCAGGGTGAAGGATGGGGGAAGGGAGAGTAAGGGAGTTTGGGATGGACACATACACACTGCTATACTTAAAATGGATAACCAACGAGGACTTGGTGTATAGCATATGGGGCTCTGCTTTTTGTTACATGGCAGCCTGGAAGGGAGGGGAGTTTGGGAGAGAATGGATATATGTATATATGTATGGCTGAATCTCTTCACTGTTCACCTGAAATTATCATAATATAGTTAATTGGCTATACGCCAATAGAAAATTGGAGAAGGAACTGGCAACCCACTCCAGTATTCTTGCTTGGGAAATCACATGGAAAGAGGGGCCTGGCAGGTTACAGTCCGTGGAGTCACCAAGAGTTGGACATGACTGAACATGCATGCATGCACACATGATGGAAAATAAAAAGTTAAAAAAATTTTTTAAAAAGGACCTGTTATATCTAAGATTTAAGTTGAATGCTTTGAAAGACATGATAGGAGTGAGTCTTTGAAAAACCTGCTGTTGAATTACACGTAGGCAAGCAATTGTAGTCTATTGGAAGGGAAAAAAAAGTAGGGTCCTGCACTCAAATTGCTAAAAGCAAATTTTTCACAATGCCTGGTGTGGTTCATGAAAGAAAGATGTTACAAAACTCTAGTCATCAGCCATACACTCAAACAAATGTCTTGAACCTATAGAAAACATTGGCAAACAAATATACACTGATGTGTCTTAAAATATATGAGATAAGTGCATGCTATGCACGCTAAGTCGCTTCAGTAGTGTCCAACTCTGTGCAACCCCATAGGCGGCAGCCCATCAGGCTCCTCCGTCCACAGGATTCTCCAGGCAAGAATACTGGAGTGGGTTGCCATTTCCTCCTCCAAATCTTGATATGAAAACCATACAAATATGAGAAAGAAAAATTGTAAGCCCATTTCTTAAATATAAATGCAGAAATCCAGCTAAAATACCAGCAAACTGAATTATGCAGTGACTAAATATAGTGAAATAAGATCAAGAATGTAAAGGTGATTTAACACTAGAAAGTCATAACTAAACTAAAGCAAGATCTCTGAAATCTTCCAGAAATTGGTCACCGAGAATGTGTGTGTTACTTAAAGCTAATTCTCTGCCTTTACTCTTTTGGTTAACTGATCATTAATATGCTGATCACAGGAGTAAGAGGGACTCTACTGTATTGTTACATAAAATTTGGAACTAGATATGAGTTTGAAACTTGGTTGAATGAACTCTGCACCTTGTGCAAGTTTCCAAATTTTTCTAAGCTTTAGTCACTTCATTTGTATAAAATGGGAATAACAATACCTGCAAACCACATTGTGAAATTACATGAAACAATGTATTTAAATTGTCTGGCAGTATTAGATGTGATTCTGTTGAAAGTGGGAGAAAACTCAAACATGGCTTAAACAAAAAAAGCATGTATTGGCTTGTGACAGTAACAAAATTCTGAGAGTAGCATTGGCTCCAGGCACAGCTGGACTCAATTCTGTAAGTAACATTCCAGAACCTGGTTTCTCTGTCTACATCAGTAAACTACTCCTTGTTGGCTCAGTTGTTAGACAAAATCTCCCTAAGGGCCACAGTAGGCATTTTTTCCATATCCTCCCAAGTTCAAGATTGGGGCAAAGAGTTCCTGCTTTACTTTCAGAGCCTCATCAAGTCCTTGGTTTGGAGAAGATGCCACGCCTATCTCTGTATCAGTCACTATCCCAGAGAGAGCAGTGATTCAATTTGGGAGGATGAGGTCCTATGTTCCACACAAAGAATGTGGTTTGAGTAGGGGCAGGGGGCTCTCTCAAAAAACAGGAACAGTATCAAAAGCATGGGGGATGAGTTTGGGGCAGGTAGAAACACTAAATGTTCATACACTAGCTTTGAGATGATGCCTCTTAGACAAACCAGCATTAGCTATCTCTGTTTTGTCTCACACCTCCAGCCCCTAACTCCTACTCCCCCTTTGGGTCTAGCGAGGGTGCTGACTTCATTAGAGAAGATGCCCTGATCTTCCCGCTGCTTTCAAATCCTTGTCAGTGTACCCCCAATCTGCCAGATCAGATTGTGGCAAATCTCCTCTGGTCCTGTTCTTCCAACTGCCTTATCCTTCACCCTCTCCCACTACTCTAATTCCAACCTCCTTTAAGTTTCAAGGTTGCTCTTCAGTTCTAGGATATTAGGATGCAGTAAAGTATTAAACTCTTCATGAGTTTCATGACTTTGTTCATTTCTTTTACTCTGTCTTTCCAAATTCAGATTTTGATTTGAGCCCCACTGAGAAACGCATCTACCTCCTATCATTTGCATTGGGAACCTGGACTTCTCTATCACTGTTTTTTTAATTGTTTGGAGTAGATGTCCACCCTGTAATCATAACTGGCTCTAAATTGAATACTGTGGTACAAACTACTCATCAACCTCAATATCCATTCTCCTGCTTTTGGTGCCCCAAATTTTAGCTGGGCACACTCTGCCCAGAACAGACCATGTTATCTAGTCTTCTTAGCAGCCAGATGTAGTCATGAGATTAAGTTTTAGTTGGGAATAGGTGACTCATACAATTTCCAAATCGTTTCCTTAAAGGGAAAGGGTTTTCCCTTCCCACTTGACTTTTGTATCACTAGTTTGTTCTTGCGTGTTTCTCTTCATACATCCCTGACTAATTCAACTCAGTTATTCTCACTAGTTATCCTTCCTCCAGAGGATTCTTCCACCCATTCTGTCATACAGGTAATTACACTCTTGGTTCTCTTTCAGTCTTTCCTGGAGTCCCACACATTTCCAAGTGTTTTGTCATACATCATATCCTAATGACTTCTGCCGGAGTCCAGCCCCAGTTGGATCCAGGGATTCCCTCAGGATGATGGCGTTGGCGATGAAGGGATAGCAAAGGCTGAGAGACTTATTAGATGTTCAATAATAACTGGTTTACGTGGGAAATCAATAAAGTTTGTGACACCAAACTTGCTCTGACCACGGAGGCCGCAGGCGCCCTCTTGAATAGCGGAAGGTGCCCCACCTTAGGCACCTTCTCGAGTGGGTCTTAGAAGCCCAGGCAAATAAGTGGTCGCAGAGGACCCCCACACTCCAAATTATTTTGGCATGAAGGAAGAACAGAAGAGAAAAGGAGGAAAAGGAAACAAGAAAGAATGACATGGGGAGAACAAGCTTCGGTGAGCAAGGCCCGTAGCTTTAGTTTCAACAGGGGCTTTTATACCCTAAGTTGCACATAGAGGATAATAGGGGATGTGAAATCATGCAAAGTCAGCAGTCTTTGATCCTTATCAAAACCAGGGTTTCTTTCCTGCAAATTTATTGTATACAAATGGTTTAGGTGATTTACATCATCTTTGGCCAGAAGGCCTATTAACATTTTATGACTCTTGACAAAGGTTTGTCAACCGTAAGACTTATTTTCTTTAAGAGTAATTATTTTAAGGTTTGGCGCCATCCTCTGAAGGTGTTAGATAAAGTTGCATTCCTATAGGGTAGAGGTGCAGTGGGTTTACAACAAAGGAAAGAATTTATTACCTTAAGGGTCTAAAGTTGCTAACACCAAGGCCACAACTTATTTTTTATACATCAGATCAGATCAGATCAGTCGCTCAGTCGTGTCCGACTCTTTGCGACCCCATGAACCGCAGCACGCCAGGCCTCCCTGTCCATCACCAGCTCCCGGAGGTCACTCAGACTCGCATCCATCGAGTCAGTGATGCCATCCAGCCATCTCATCCTCTGTCGTCCCCTTCTCCTCCTGCCCTCAATCCCTCCCAGCATCAGAGTCTTCTCCAATGAGTCAACTCTTCACATGAGGTGGCCAAAATACTGGAGTTTCAGCTTTAGCATCATTCCTTCCAAAGAAATCCCAGGGCTGATCTCCTTCAGAATGGACTGGTTGGATCTCCTTGCAGTCCAAGGGACTCTCAAGAGTCTTCTCCAACACCACAGTTCAAAAGCATCAATTCTTCGGCGTTCAGCCTTCCTCACAGTCCAGCTCTCACATCCATACATGACCACAGGAAAGACCATAGCCTTGACTAGGCGAACCTTTGTTGGTAAAGTAATGTCTCTGCTTTTGAATATGCTATCTAGGTTGCTCATAACTTTCCATCCAAGGAGTAAGCGTCTTTTAATTTCATGGCTGCAGTCACCATCTGCAGTGATTTTGGAGCCCAGAAAAACAAAGTCTGACACTGTTTCCACTGTTTCCCCATCTATTTCCCATGCAGTGATGGGACCAGATGCCATGATCTTCGTTTTCTGAATGTTGAGCTTTAAGCCAACCCTTTCACTCTCCACTTTCACTTTCATCAAGAGGCTTTTTAGCCCCTCTTCACTTTCTGCCATAAGAGTGGTGTCATCTGCATATCTGAGGTTATTGATATTTCTCCCGGCAATCTTGATTCCAACTTGTGTTTCTTCCAGTCCAGCATTTCTCATGATGTACTCTGCATATAAGTTAAATAAACATGGTGACAATATGCAGCCTTGACGTACTCCTTTTCCTATTTGGAACCAGTCTGTTGTTCCATGACCAGTTCTAACTGTTGCTTCCTGACCTGCATACAGATTTCTCAACAGGCAGATCAGGTGGTCTGGTATTCCCATCTCTTTAAGAATTTTCCATAGTTTATTGTGATCCACACAGTCAAAGGCTTTGGCATAGTCAATAAAGCAAAAATAGATGTTTTTCTGGAACTCTCTTGCTTTTTCCATGATCCAGCGGATGTTGGCAATTTGATCTCTGGTTCCTCTGCCTTTGCTAAAACCAGCTTGAACATCAGGAAGTTCACGGTTCACATATTGCTGAAGCCTGGCTTGGAGAATTTTGAGCATTACTTTACTAGCGTGTGAGATGAGTGCAATTGTTCGGTAGTTTGAGCACTCCTTGGCATTGCCTGTCTTTGGGATTGGGATGAAAACTGACCTTTTCCAGTCCTGTGGCCACTCCTGAGTTTTCCAAATTTGCTGACATATTGAGTGCAGCACTTTCACAGCATCATCTTTCAGGACTTGGAATAGTTCCACTGGAATTCCATCACCTCCACCAGCTTTGTTCGTAGTGATGCTTTCTAAGGCCCATTTGACTTCACATTCCAGAATGTCTGGCTCTAGGTCAGTGATCACATCATCATGATTGTCTAGGTCTTGAAGCTCTTTTTTGTACATACCAAGTATATTAATTAATACACATTCAAGGATACAATACAGGGGGTGTGGAAACTTGGCAGCAAGCATTGGCTCATCAATGAAATCTTTTACTAGTTTTATTCTGACAGTTTCTAACTCTCTGAGAAGCTCTAAGCTATTTGAATATCTTAAGCTTCCGGTGCCTCTCGAGGCTGGGAGACTGTAAACAATCATATGCATAGCTGTAGGAGTCCGGGTAAACTTGTCAGGCGAGTTAGAGAGCTATCTGAGGGGTTTGGATTTAAACACTCCTAATGCCCAGGAACTTACTAACTGGAGCTGTAAGTTAACTCTTTATCAGAGAGAGTGAGATGGTGGGGGACAGCCCCCAGTAAAGTCAGAGGTGAGAGCACAAAGCAGTAAAGTAGGCAGACTCTGGTTTTTGGGGGTAGATGCTCGAGAATATCCAGGGGGACTCCTGAGGCTAGATCTCGCATTTGCATATGCCGAGCCTCCTTCCTCATGACCTTTGCCACGGGTGGAGCTCCTCACGCTGGCTCCCGGCAGACTTCCAAGGGTGTACCTCCAGGGATCATTGCTCTCTCGAGCTCTGACCCTCTATGCCCAACTGCTTATCTTGTTCCAGGTGATTTTATAAATCTTTCATTCTCCTTGTGTTCATTAGTTGGAATTCTTCTATTCAGAAGAATTTCCTTTCTTCAACTGAAATACATGTCGAGAAAATGCAGGTGAATGCTTATTTGTTACTAATCTATTTTCTGAATACTATATTGGTACCCTAACAGCCACTAAAGGGATCAGTGACTTTGTTTTCTTAAGTACCACTTGCACAGCAAAAAAAACAAAACAAAACAAAAAACAATCGACCGATGAAGAGGCAACTTCAGAATGAGAGAAAATATTTAAAAACAGTATATCTGATAAGAAGTTAATATCCAAAATATATAAGAAACTATACAATGCAAAAGCAAATAATGATAATCCAATGCAAAAATGGGCAAAGGTTTCTGAAGAAGACATAGAAATGGCCAGAAAGTACATGAAAAGGTACTCAGGGTCACTAATTATCAGGAAATGGAAATCGAAACCACAGTGAGATATCAGTCACTCCTGCTAAATTGCTGTTATTGAAAAGAGATAACAAATGGGCTTCCCTGGTGGTTCAGTGGATAAGAATCCTCCTGTTAATGCAGCGGACATGGGTTCACGGGTCTGAGAAGATTCCACATGCCTCAGAGTACTCTTGCCTGGAAAATCCCATGGACGGAGGAGCCTGGTAGGCTGCAGTCCATGGGGTTGCAAAGAGTTGGACACGGCTGAGTGACTTCACTTTCACTTTTCACTTTCATGCATTGGAGAAGGAAACGGCAACCCACTCCAGTGTTCTTGCCTGGAGAATCCCAGGGATGGGGGAGCCTGGTGGGCTGCCGTCTATGGGGTCGGTCGCACAGAGTCGGACACCACTGAAGCGACTTAGCAGCAGCAGCAGCAGTGAAACTAGGCCCATGTGCCACAACTACTGAATCCACACTCTAGAGCCCACAAGCTGCAGCTACTGAAGCCTGCGTGCCTTGAATCTGTTCTCTGCAACAAGAGAAGCCCCCGCAAAGAGAAGCCCGTGCTACAGCCAAGTACCCCTGCTTGTCGCGACTAGAGAAAGACTGTGCACAGCCATGAAGAGCCAGTGCAGTCAAAACAAAAGTAAAATTAAAGAACAGATAACAAGTGTTGGTGAAGATGTGGAGAAAAGAGAACCCTTGTGAATTGTTGATGGAAATGTAAATTGGTGCAGATTATGGAAAATAGTATGGAAGTTTCTCAAAAAATTAAATATCAGTTCAGTTCAGTTGTGTCCGACTCTTTACGACCCCATGAATCGCAGCACACCAGGCCTCCCTGTCCATCACCAACTCCTGGAGTTCACTCAGACTCACGTCCATCGAGTCACTGATGCCATCCAGCCAATCTCATCCTCTGTCGTCCCCTTCTCCTCTTGCCCCCAATCCCTCCCAGCATCAGAGTCTTCTCCAATGAGTCAACTCTTCGCATGAGGTGGCCAAAGTACTGGAGTTTCAGCAGCATCATTCCCTCCAAAGAAATCCCAGGCTGATCTCCTTCAGAATGGACTGGTTGGATCTCCTTGAGAGTCTCCAAGGGACTCTCAAGAGTCTTCTCTAACACCACAGTTCAAAAGCATCAATTCTTTGGTGCTCAGCCTTCTACATCCTCTGTCTATAGGATTTCCCAGCAAGAATACTAGAGTGGGTTGCTATTTCCTTCTCCAAGGGATCTTCCTGATCCAGGGATTGAGCCCAAGTCTCCTGCACTGGCAGGCAGATTCCTTAGTGCTGAGCCCATACAGGGTTTTAAGTCATAATAATTTTTCTTTTTTTTTTTCCTTTTATTATTATTATTATTATTTTTTTTTTAAATTTTTCTTAACTTTACAATATTGTATTACTTTTACTATACATCGAGATGGATCCGCCACCAGAATACACGTGCTCCCCATCCTGAACCCTCCTCCCTCCCCCCTCCCACACCATCCCTCCAGGTCATCCCAGTGCTCCAGTCCCAGGCATCTGTTATAGGGCATCGTACCTGGACTGACATAATAATTTTTCTAAAAGTTGTTATACCAATAACTTTAAACAGAGTTAAGTTCATTTGTTTAATTTTTGCTTTGAACAGGTTTTATAAATATTTTAAAATTTAATTTTGTTTTTTAATTATGTGAAATAATACTTGTTTTCAAAATAAAAATTAGAAAATCTGGAGTGGTCTGGCTCCCATCCCTGTTTCCTTTCCTCCGTTCCTCACTCACTTCCTATAAAATGATTAGATTTTATTTACCTATTTTTTTAAAAAAATTAGCAAAAGCATATTAATCTTTCTCCCCTCCTCTATTTTCTATACAAATACAGCATATTATCCATATCCTTCTAACTAATAGAAGTTTTTTTTTTTTTTGATTGTTTCCAGTGATCTGGAAATCACTCCATGGCCCTGTGAAGAGATATTCATTATTTCATTTTAGAGATTCACAGAACTCCATTGGATATCATAATTTGTCTGACTATTTTCCAATTAATAGGATATTCAGTTAAACCCAGTCTTTACTAATACACATAGTGCCAAAATAAGTGGCTTTGTCCATATTTCATTTCATATTTATAACATTTGTAAATGGCAGTGTAAATATTCTGTCTTAAGGATATGTTAGGTCCACTTAATTATTTTCTTACCGTTAGACATTTTGGCAGTTTTCTAATTTTTATTATAAAGAATGCAATTAACACAGTTAACATCCATATGCACAATTTTATTTCTGCCTCTGAGTATTTCTCTTTTAATCTATAGAGCATATAAACCATTTTATTTTAACAATGAATGCTGAAAATGTTCTGCTAAGTGAAAGAAGCCAGTGACCAAGGAAGCATTTTATATGATTATGACATGGCGCAAATAGGCATATCTGCAGACCCTGCTGCTGAAGCTTCAGCTTCAATATTTTGGCTACCTGATGTGAAGAGCTGACTCATTTGAAAAAACCCTAATGCTGGGAAAGATTGAAGGCAAAGAAGAAGGGGGTGGCAGAGGATGAGATGGTTAGGCAGCATCACCAACTCAATGGACATGAATTGGAACAGACTTCAGGAGATAGTAAAGGACGGGGAAGCCTGGCCTGCCGCAGTCCGTGGGATCACAGAGTTGGATAGGACTCAGTGACTGAGCAACAAGCACAGCAGAGACAGAAGTTGATCACTGGCTGCCTGGGGCTGTGAGGGTAGGTGGGGACATTGGGGAAGTGACAGTTAAGGGATGTGAGGTTTCATTTTGAGGTGATGAAATGTTCTAAAATTGATTGTGGTCATGGTTACACAACTCTGTGACTATCAGATCAGTCCTTCAGTCGTGTCCAACTCTTTGCGACCCCATGAATCGCAGCATGCCAGGCCTCCCTGTCCATCACCAACTCCCAGAGTTCACTGAGACTAACGTCCACCGAGTCAGTAATACCATCCAGCCATCTCACTCTCTGTCGTCCCCTTCTCCTCCTGCCCTCAATCCCTTCCAGCGTCAGAGTCTTCTCCAATGAGTCAACTCTTCGCATGAGGTGGCCAAAATACTGGAGTTTCAGCTTTAGCATCATTCCTTCCAAAGAAATCCCAGGGCTGATCTCCTTCAGAATGGACTGGTTGGATCTCCTTGCAGTCCAAGGGACTCTCAAGAATCTTCTCCAACACCACAGTTCAAAAGCATCAATTCTTCGGTGCTCAGCCTTCTTCACAGTCCAACTCTCACATCCATACATGACCACAGGAAAGACCATAGCCTTGACTAGATGTACCTTTGTTGGCAAAGTAATGTCTCTGCTTTTGAATATGCTATCTAGGTTGGTCATAACTTTCCTTCCAAGGAGTAAGGATCTTTTAATTTCATGGCTGCAGTCACCATCTGCAGTGATTTTGGAGCCCAGAAAATAAAGTCTGACCCTGTTTCCACTGCTTCCCCATCTATTTCCCATGAAGTGATGGGACCAGATGCCATGATCTTCGTTCTCTGAATGTTGAGCTTTAAGCCAACTTTTTCACTCTCCACTTTCACTTTCATCAAGAGGCTTTTTAGTTCCTCTTCACGTTCTGCCATAAGGGTGGTGTCATCTGCATATCTGAGGTTATTGACATTTCTCCTGGCAATCTTGATTCCAGCTTATGCTTCTTCCCATCCAGCATTTCTCATCATGTACTCTGCATATAAGTTAAATAAGCAGGGTGACAATATACAGCCTTGACATACTCCTTTTCCTATTTGGAACCAGTCTGTTGTTCCATGTCCAGTTCTAACTGTTGCTTCCTGATCTGCATACAGATTTCTCAGGAGGCAGATCAGGTGGTCTGGTATTCCCATCTCTTTCAGAATTTCCCACAGTTTATTGTGATCCATACAGTCAAAGGCTTTGGCATAGTCAATAAAGCAGAAATAGATGTTTTTCTGGAACTCTCTTGCTTTTTCCATGATCCAGCAGATGTTGGCAATTTGATCTCTGGTTCCTCTGCCTTTTCTAAATCCAGCTTGAACATCAGGAAGTTCACGGTTCACATATTGCTGAAGCCTGGCTTGGAGAATTTTGAGCATTACTAGCATGTGAGATGAGTGCAATTGTGCAGTAGTTTGAGCATTCTTTGGCATTGCCTTTCTTTGGGATTGGGATGAAAACTGACCTTTTCCAATCCTGTGGCCACTGCTGAGTTTTCCAAATTTGCTGTCATATTGAGTGCAGCACTTTCACAGCATCATCTTTCAGGATTTGGAATAGCTCCACTGGAATTCCATCACCTCCACTAGCTTTGTTCGTAGTGATGCTTCCTAAGGCCCACTTGACTTCACATTCCAGGATGTCTGGCTCTAGGTCAGTGATCACACCATCGTGATTATCTGGGTCATGAAGATCTTTTTTGTACAGTTCTTCTGTGTATTCTTGCCACCTCTTCTTAACATTCTGCTTCTGTTAGGTCCATACCATTTCTGTCCTTTATCGAGCCCATCTTTGCATGAAATGTTCCTTTGGTATCTCTGATTTTCTTGAAGAGATCCCTAGTCTTTCCCATTCTGTTGTTTTCCTCTATTTCTTTGCATTGATTGCTGAAGAAGGCTTTCTTATCTCTTCTTGCTATTCTTTGGAACTCTGCATTTAGATGTTTATATCTTTCCTTTTCTCCTTTGCTTTTCGCTTCTCTTCTTTCACAGCTATTTGTAAGGCCTCCTCAGACAGGCATTTTGTTTTTTTGCATTTCTTTTCCATGGGGATGGTCTTGATCCCTGTCTCCTGTACAATGTCACGAACCTCATTCCATAGTTCATCAGGCACTCTATCTATCAGATCTAGGCCCTTAAATCTATTTCTCACTTCCACTGTATAATCATAAGGGATTTGATTTAGGTCATACCTGAATGGTTTAGTGGTTTTCCCTACTTTCTTTAATTTCAGTCTGAATTTGGCAATAAGGAGTTCATGGTCTGAGCCACAGTCAGCTCCTGGTCTTGTTTTTGCTGACTGTATAGAGCTTCTCCATCTTTGGCTGCAAAGAATATAATCGATCTGATTTCAGTGTTGACCATCTGGTGATGTCCATGTAGAGAGTCTTCTCTTGTGTTGTTGGAAGAGGGTGTTTGTTCTGACCAGTGTATTTTATTTGCAAAACTCTGTTAGTCTTTGCCCTGCTTCATTGCGTATTCCAAGGCCAAATTTGCCTGTTACTCCAGGTGTTTCTTGAATTCCTACTTTTGCATTCCAGTCCCCTATAATGAAAAGGACATCTTTTTTGGGTGTTAGTTCTAAATTAGTTAGTGTGAATATATAAAAGCCATTGAATAGCACACTTTAAATGAGTGAATTATAGTTAATTACATTTCAGTTAAGCTATTAAAAATAGGATATAGATTTACGCCTGCTGCTTTACTATTCTCACTCATTTCTGCTTTTATCTTCATTAATACTCCTATTGCTTTTTTTGTTTATTATATTTTCCTTGTTTTTGACCTAGAAGTTTAACTACTTTATTTTAATTAAAATTTTTGATTAACAGTGTTTGATACAATGAATTTTTCTCTGATCACTGCTTTACATGCATCTCATAGATTTCAATATGTAGTGATTTCATTGTCATTCTTTTTACTTTTATAAATTCAGTTTGTATTTCCTTTCACCAAGAGTGTAAGAAGTTTTAAAATACAAATCAAGAATTCTAGGTTGACAATTTCTTCCCTTTCACCACACTAGGACTCTTTCATTTCCTTCTTGCCTCCATTGTTTCTGAAGAGAAACCAGCCATATTTCTTATGCATGTGTCCTTTTTCTGCTCTCCTTGTTTTTAAGATTTTCTCTTCTCTTTTGGTTTTTAGTAATTTGATTATGGCATGTCTAAATGTGGTTTCCTGAAAGTCTTGGATTGCTTGAGGTTCCTGAATCTCAGCTTATGGCTGTTGCCACTGTTTTAAATCAGAGTCAGAAAATTTGGGGGAACATTTCATTTTTTGGCTTACTTTGGAATATAAGATTATGTTTTCATCCGTTTGTGGGCATGTTGTTTTAGTGTGCCTTTATTGTCTGTAGGGATGTTATTCTGCTTATTCTTTTCTTTTTTCTCATAGTAACTTTTACGAGTTTCAGTTTTGTGATCTATTTGCTTGCCTGTGTTTTAAGTGAAATGAGTACTTGACTTCCCTGGTGGCTCAGATGGTAAAGAATCTGCCTGCATTGTGGAAGACCTGGGCTCAGTCCTTGGATTGGGAACATCCTCTGGAGAAGGAACCAGCTACCCACTCCAGTATTCTGGCCTGGAGAATTCCATGGACTGTATAGTCCATCGGGTTGCAAAAAGTGGGACACGACTGAGCAACTTTTCAGTGAAGGTTAATATATATTTTTTAACCTCTCAGTTCTAGAGCGCCCTCTGCTGCTGTTGTTGTAAAGTACTCCTCCTTCTGCTTCCTTTCCTTTCTGTTCCTGACCTGATCAATTTGCGTGCCAAGTCGCTTCAGTTGTGTTTGACTCTTTGTGACCCCATGGAATGTAGCCTGCCAGCCTCCTCTGTCTATGGGATTTTCCAGGCAAGAATACTGGAGTGGGTTGCCGTGACCTCCGTCAGGGGATCTTCCCCACCCATGGATCGAACCTTCATCTCATACGTCTCATGCATTGTGGCAGGCGGGTTCTTTATCACTAGCGCCATCTGGGAAGCCCAACCTGCTCAGTTTGCTCTGCTCAATTCTGCTTCCACAGTCTCTCCTTAAGGTGGGCTTTGCCCTGGAAGAAAGCTTTGGTCATTTAGAGTTGAGAGTTTATGGGGTTCACACTACTCCAGCCCTCCTGCTCTTACTTGGGACTTAGATTCTGCAAAGCTCCTCAGATTGACCCTGTGAGCATTTCCAAGAATATCTGTGGTCATCTGGGGGCTCTCCAGCTTTCGGAAGACCTCCTTGTGTTGTTGCTGACACCATGTGAGCTTTGCCACTGATGGAGTTTGATTCCTACCTACTCAAATTTGAGAGTTTGTGAGAATACTTAGCCACTTGGTTCGTTGTTGTTTTGGCTTTCCTACCCTATTTTTTCTGTTTTTATGGGAAGCTTTAGGGAGATTAAAAACATATAGCATCACTGTCATTTTCCCAGAAGATACAAAGAAAGGAAACATATTATTGGGTTGGACCAAAAGTTCTTTCAAGTTTTATTGTACCCATAGGGAAAACCTGAATGAACTTTTGGACCAGTCCAAGTTTTTATTATGTCTGTTATAATATTATATCAATTTATTAAGCATATTATTGTATTATGAATTTTTAAAAAAGCTTTATTCATGAACTTAAGAGTTCCTCAGTCTTGGATTGAAACTCCAGTTCTGCTATTTATTATGTGATCTTGTGCAGCTGGTTTATCCTCAGGGTCAGTTTTCTTATTTGTAGGGGTGATATTCAAAAATCTTAGTAACTGATAGAGTCCAAGTGCTGACTGATCACGACAAACACTGTGACCCATCAAAACAAGTGACTCTGAATGACTGGTTCAGCTGTACCCCTGTGAACTGACTGAAGATCAATACTGCTCACCTGTCAAGTGGAATTGTAATTGTATATGTCCTATGATTTTATGAGGAATAAATGAAGTGAATATTTGTTAAAGGTATTTGGCACAGGGCCCATGATAGAGTAAGCACTTAATAAGTTGTATTTATTATTACTATATTTTAAATGAATGAATGAATGATTTTTTTTTTTTTTTACACTTTTTGGCTGTGATGCAAGGCATGAGGGATCTTGTTCCCCAACCAGGAATTCAACCTGCACACCTTGTAGTAAGCACAGAGTCTTAACCACGACTGCCAGGAAATTCATGGGATTATTACTATTAATTGAGAGTTTGGAAGTCTGTAAACGTTTCCTGGATGCTCTCTTGTCTTTCTTAGTCCCATCCCAATATGTACTCCATTCTCTGAGTTTTTTTTAACACTTCATTTAAATCATCAATATACAATAGCATTTTATCATACTTTATTGTATTTAGTGGTAGAGGGTGGAGCAATATTCAAAATATCATTGCAGAGCTGTCTAAAACTCCAGATCTTTGTTTGCTGAATCATTGGGGTGTCTGGTGGGTCTCAGAGGTAGGACCTGGTTGTGCCAAAGGTTGTTGTTTTGGGGTCTATAGCATCAGTTTTTTATCGATTAGAAGAGAAGTATTTTGGTATCTGGCAACCAGTAGGGTTGTACTGGTGTGCCCTGGCTGAATTTCAGCTCTTAGCATAGATTGTGTCTCCCTTGCTAGGCTGCAATTCCTTTGTGGCTGGGAACTTATTCTGACCTGGATACTCAATATTGATTTGTAGTAGGGTTAAAAACTTCATGCACATAAAAGAAGCAGTTAAAGAGGGCAAGGTGTGTGTGGATAACTATCTTAGAGAGGAGGGAATATTTTCAGAGGAAAGTCTCCACAATAAACAGAGATGAATAAAAACACCTGTTCTATAGAAGGGGAAGAAAGGCTCAATGAAGATATACTGAAGAAAGTTTTTAAAACAAAGCTGGAAACCACTCACAGCTAATGAGTAAAGTTGCTCACACCTGATGGTCACAGGTATTTTGTAGAGTATTTGATAAAATCATCTTTCAGAGTAAAAGGCAAGAAGAACTGGAGGATAGAAATTTAAAGACAGTTCATTTGCAATAACCTTAGTATAAATCGACTGACTATAAACTGACTGACTTACTATAAAATCCGACTACTAAATGAAAAGATTACTGATAAAGTTTTAAGTCCAAGGTGAAGATGCTACTAAGTTTCTTGCAAAATAACATCAGGTATGATTAAAGCTATATTTTGGGCTTCCCAGGTGGCTCAGTGGTAAAGACTCCACCTGCTAAGCAGGACACGCGAGTTCAGTCCCTGGGTTGGGAAGAACTTCTCCAATTCCTAGAGGATGAAATGGCAACGCACTCCAATATTCTTGCCTGGATAATCCCAGGGACAGAGGAGCCTGGTGGGCTACAGTCCATGGGGTAGTAAAGAGTCAGACATGACTTAGCTACCAAACAGCAGCAATGGCAAAGCTATATTTTAATTGAAAAGACAGCATGCTTGCCACAAAGTTATAGAGATAGAGCACAGGTTAGTGATTGCCAGAGGTTACAGAGAGTGTGGAGCAGGAAAGACAGGAATTGACTGTGCCTATGAAAAGCAGGAAAGCTATTCTTGGCAAGAAAGCAATGACAAACCTAGACAGTGTGTTGAAAGGCAGAGACATTACTCTGCTAACAAAGGTTCGTATAGTCAAGGCTGCAGTCTTCCCAGAGGTCATGTACAGTTGTGAGAGCTGGACTGTAAAGAAGGCAGAATGCCCAAGGATCGATGCCTTCAAACTGTGGTGCTAGAGAAGACTCCTGAAAGTCCCTTGGACAGCAAGGAGATCAAACTAGTCAATCTTAGGGAGATCAACCCTGAGTATTTACTGGAAGAACTGATGCTGAAGCTGAAGCTCCAGTATTTTGATAATCTGATGTGAACAGACAACTAATTGGAAAAGTCCCTGATGCTGAGAAAGGTGTCCCTGGTGGCTTAGATGGTAAAGCATCTGCCTGCAATGTGGGAGACCCGGGTTTGATCCCTGGGTTTGGAAGATACTCTGGAGAAGGAAATGGCAACCCACTCCAGTACTCTGGCCTGGAAAATACCATGGACAGAGGAGCCTGGTGGGCGACAGTCCAAGGGGTCGCAAAGAATCGGATATGACTGAGTGACTTCACTTTCTTTTTTTTTCTGATGCTGGGAAAGATTGAGGGCAGAAGTAGAAGAGAGCATCAGAGGATGAGATGGATTGATGACATCACCAATGCAATGAATGTAAACTTGGGCAAACTCTGGGAGGTGGTGAGGGGCAGGGAGACCTGGTGTGCTGCAGTCCATGGGGCCTCAAAGAGTTTGACACGACTGGGCGACTGTACAACAACCTGAAAAGGAATCCTTGTGATGCAACTGTTCTGTGTCTTGACTGGGGTAGTGGTAACATCAGTTTAAGTATGTGATAAAATTGCTTCAATGTACAAACATGCACACACACATACACACACAAACGAGTGTGTGTAAAACTGATATAATCTGAATAAACTGTGGATTATAACAATGTCCATTTCCTGGATTTGCTATTGCACAATAGCAAATGTTACCACTGGCCAAAACTGGGTGAAGGGTGCATAGGCCCTCCCTTTACATTTTTTTCAAACTTTCTGTGAATCTATCAGATCAGATCAGATCAGTCGCTCAGTCCTGTCCGACTCTTTGCGACCCCATGAACCGCAGCACGCCAGGCCTCCCTATCCATCACCAGCTCTCGGAGGTCACTCAGACTCACATTCATCGAGTCAGTGATGCCATCCAGCCATCTCATCCTCTGTCGTCCCCTTCTCCTCCTGCCCTCAATCCCTCCCAGCATCAGAGTCTTCTCCAATGAGTCAACTCTTCGCATGAGGTGGCCAAAATACTGGAGTTTCAGCTTTAGCATCATTCCTTCCAAAGAAATCCCAGGGCTGATCTCCTTCAGAATGGACTGGTTGGATCTCCTTGCAGTCCAAGGGACTCTCAAGAGTCTTCTCCAACACCACAGTTCAAGAGCATCAATTCTTCGGCGCTCAGCCTTCTTCACAGTCCAGCTCTCACATCCATACATGACCACAGGAAAGACCATAGCCTTGACTAGGCGAACCTTTGTTGTCAAAGTGATGTCTCTGCTTTTGAATATGCTATCTAGGTTGGTCATAACTTTCCATCCAAGGAGTAAGCGTCTTTTAATTTCATGGCTGCAGTCACCATCTGCAGTGATTTTGGAGCCCAGAAAAATAAAGTCTGACACTGTTTCCACTGTTTCTCCATCTATTTCCCATGCAGTGATGGGACCAGATGTCATGGTCCCATTCGTTTTCTGAATGTTGAGCTTTAAGCCAACCTTTTCACTCTCCACTTTCACTTTCATCAAGAGGCTTTTGAGTTCCTCTTCACTTTCTGCCATAAGGGTGGTATCATCTGTGAATCTATAGTTATTGCAAAATAAAAGTTTTTAAAACTTCAGCGTGCATTACTTGCCAATCCGTGTAATGTTTATATAATTTCAGAAATTAGGTGTTCCTTTTCTTATCTCCGTGCTTTGTCTCACAATATTTCCTGTATAGGTAGAAATATTCTATCCTTCCTTTGCCTAAATTCTACCTGTCTTTTTTGGCCATGCTGTGTGCTAGGTGAGATCTTAATTCCCCAACCAGGAATTGAACCCTCCTACCCTGTAATTGGGTATTAACCCCTTATCAGATATATGCTTTGCAAATAGCTTCCTCCACTCAGTGGGTTGTCTTTTCCTCTTGTTCATGGTTTCCTTTGCTGTACAGAAGCTTTTTAGTTTGATTTAATCCCATTTGTTTGTTTTTGCCATTATTTCCCTTGCCTGAGGGGACATATCTAGAAGGATACTCCTAAGACCTAAGTCAAAGTGTTTCCTGCCTATGTTTTCATCTAGGAGTTTTATGCTTTTAGTTCTTACACTCAAGCCTTTTATCCATTTTGAGTTGATTTTTTGGTATGGTATGGGATAGTAGCCTAGTTCGTTCTTTTCCCATCTTCCCAGCACCATTTATTAAAGAGACTATTCCTTCTCCCTTGTATGTTCTTTGCTCCTTTCTTATAAACGAATTGACCAAACACATGTCGGTTTATTTCTGGGCTCTCAGTTCTGTTCCACTGATCCATGTGTCTGTTTTTCTGATAATATGGTACTGTTTTGATTACTATAGATTTGTTGTTGTTGTTCAGTTGCTCAGTTGTGTCCAGCTCTTTGCAACCCCATGGACTGCAGTGTGCCAGCCTTCCCTGTCCTTCACCATCTCCCGGAGCTAGCTCAAACTCATGTCCATTGAGTTGGTGATGCCATCCAACCATCTAGTCCTCTGTCATTCCCTTCTCCTCCTGCCTTCAGTCTTTCCCAGCATCAGGGTCTTTTCAAATGAATCAGCTCTTTGCATAGGTGGCCAAAGTATTGGAGCTTCAGCTTCAGCATCATTCCTTCCAAAGAAATCCCAGGGCTGATCTCCTTCAGAATGGACAGGTTGGATCTCCTTGCAGTCCAAGGGACTCTCAAGAGTCTTCTCCAACACCACAGTTCAAAAGCATCAGTTCTTCCGCACTCAGCTTTCTTTATGGTCCAACTCTTATATTCATACATGACTACTGGAAAAAGCATAGCTTTGACTAGATGGACCTTTGTTGGCAAGGTAATGTCTCTGCTTTTTAATATGCTATCTAGATTTGTCATAGCTTGTCTTCCAAGGAAAAAGGATCTTTTAGTTTCATGGCTGCAGTCACCATCTGCAGTGATTTTGGAGCCCAAGAAAAAGTCTGTCACTGTTTCCATTGTTTCCCCATCTGTTTGCCATGAAGTGATGGGATCGGATGCCATGATCTTAGTCTTCTGAATGCTGAGGTTTAAGCCAGCTTTTTCACTCTCCTCTTTCACCTTCATCAACAGGATCTTTAGTTCTTCACTTTCTGCCGTAAGAGTAGTGTCATCTGCATATCTGAGGTTATTGATATTTCTCCCGGCAATCTTGATTCCAGCTTGTGCTTCATCCAGCCCGGCATTTCACATGATGTACTCTGCATAGAAATTAAATAATCAGGGTGACAGTATACAGCCTTGACATACTCCTTTCCCAATCTTGAACCAGTCTGTTGTTCCATGTCTGGTTCTAACTGTTGTTTCTTGATCTGCATACAGGTTTCTCAGGAGGCAGGTAAGGTACTGTTTTGATTACTATAGCTTTGTAGCAAAATTCAAAAGCAGAGAGCATGATACCTCCAGCTTTTTTCTTTTCCCTCGGTATTGCTTTAGCTATTCAGGGTTTTTCGTGGTTCCATATAAATATTAGGATATTTTGGTTCTATTTCTGTGAAAAACGTCTTTGGGATTTTGATAGTGATTACACTTAAGTAGATTGCTTTAGGTAATATGGACATTTTAATGATGTTAATTCTTTCAGTCCATGAACACAGAATATATTTCCACTTCTTTGTATATTTTTCAATTTCTTTCAGCAATAACTTATATTTTCAGTGTACGGTTCTTTCACCTCCTTAGCTAAATTGATTTCTAGATATTGTATTCTTTTTGTTGAGACTGTAAATGGGATTGTTTTCTTTATTTCCCTTTCTGCTAGCTTGTTGTTAGTGTATATAAATACAACAGATTTTTGTATATTCATTCTGTATCCTGTAAATACACTATTATTTCTTTAAGAGTGTTCCATGTGCACCTGAGAAGAGTGTGTATTCTGTTACAATCAGATAAAAGGTTCTAAATAAATCTGTCAAGCTTATTTGGCCTATTATTTAATTAAAGTTGGTCTTTCCTGTCTGATTTTCTATCTGGATGACCTATCCATTGGTGTAAGTGGGACATTAAGGTTCCCTACTGTGTTACTATCAATTTCTCTCTTTTGATGTATTTATTGGTACTCTTATGCTTGTTGTTGTTTAGTTGCTAAGTCATGTCTGACTCTTTTGTGACCCCATGGACTGTAGCCTGCCAGGCTCCTCTGTCCCTGGGATTTCCCAGGCAAGAATACTGGAGTGGGTTGCCATTTCTTTCTCCAGGGGATCTTCCCGATCCAAGGACTGAACCTGTGCCTCCTGCATTGGCAGGTGGAGTCTTTACCATGGATCCACCTGGGAAGCCTATACTTTCATGTTAGGTGCATATATATTAATAACTATTATGTCTTCTGGAGGAATTGTTCTGTTTATTACTATATAATGCCCATCTCTATCTCTTGTTACCTGTTCTAGCTTGAAGTCTACTTTGTTTGATATAAGTATGGCTACACCAGTTTGCTTTTGGCTGCTATTTGCTTTGAGTATCATCTTTCATTTCTTCACTTTGAACTTATGTTTGTCTCTAGAACTAGGATGAGCCTCCTGGAGGCAGCACATCAGTTGGTTTTATTTTTTAATCCATCTGTTTCTTTTGCTTGGTATATTCAACCCATTTGCATTTAGGTGATTATAGATACATGAGGATTTAGGACTGCCAGTTTATCTTTGCTCACTTTTTGCTCTGGATCTCCAGTGTTTCTTTTTCCTTGTGTTTCTGTCTTCCATTTTAGTTGGTAGTTTTTCTCAATTTTATATTTTTTTAAAAATTTATTTATTTTTGGCTGTGGTGGGTTGTCATTGCTGTGTGGGCTTTTTCTTGCTGTTGTGGCAGGCAGGGTCTATGCTCTGGTTGCAGTGCATGGGGTTCACTGCAGCGGCTTCTCTCTTTGAGGAACATGGGCTCTAGGCTGCACAGGCATCAGCAGTCTCACTTCCCAGGCTCTAGAGCCCAGGCTCAATAGTTGTGATTTATAGGCTTGATTGTCCCGTGGCGAGTGGGATCCTCCCAGGTCAGGGATCAAACCCATGTCGACTGCATTGGCAGGAGGCTTCTTTACCACTGAGCTACCGGTTGTTGTTATTGTTCAGTTGCTAATCATGCCTGACTCTTTGTGACCTCATGAACTGCAGCACTCCAGGCTTCTCTGTCCTTCACCATCTCCCTGAGTTTGTCCATTGCGTCAGTGATGCCATCCAACCATCTCATCCTCTATCGCCCCCTTCTCCGCTTGCTCTCAATCTTTCCCAGCATCACAATCTTTTCCAGTAAGTCAGCTTTTAGCATCAGGTGGCCAAAAGTATTGAAGCTTCAGCATCAGTCCTTCCAATGAATATTCAGGGTTGATTTCCTTTAGGATTGACTGGTTTGATGTCCTTGCTGTCCATGGGACTCTCATGGACATGGATTTGTCTTCTCCAGCACCACAGTTTGAAAGCATCAATTATTCGGGGCTCAGACTTCTTTATGGTCCAACTCTCACATCTGTATATGGCTACTGGAAAAACTATAGCTTTGACTATATAGACCTTTGTTAGCAAAATGATGTCTCTGCTTTTTAATGTGCTGTCTTGGTTTGTCATAGTTTTTATTCCAAGAATCAAGTGATTTTTATTTCATGGTAGCAGTCACTGTCTGCAGTGATTTTGGAGCCCAAGAAAATAAAATCTGTCACTGTTTCCACTTTCCCCCCATCTATTTGCCATGGAGTGATGGGACTGGATGCTCTGATCTTAGGTTTTTGAATGTTGAGTTTTAAGCCAAATTTTTCAGTCTTGCTTTTCACTGTCATCATCACAAGTCTCTTTAGGTCCTCTTCCCTTTCTGCCATTAGTGGTATCATCTGCATATCTGAGGTTGCTGGTATTTCTCCTGGGAAGCCCTCAATTTTCTCTTTATCTAATGCATCATGCCTCTGGTCCTAATTTATGTTCTGTGATTGCCATGAAGTTTATATGAAACTTCTTATAAATAAAACAGTTTTTCTTCTGTTGATGGTACTTTATCTTCACTTTCCTGTATGACTTCCATCCATTTTCTCTTCCCCTTTTACGCTTTTGTTGTCTCAATTTTCTCCTTTCTATAGTGTGAGTTGGAAAAGGTCAGTTTTCATTCCAATCCCAAAGAAAGGCAATGTCAAAGAATGTTCAAACTACCACAAAATTGTACTCATCTCACACACTAGTAAAGTGATGCTCAAAATTCTCCAAGCCAGGCTTCAGCAATATGTGAACCGTGAACTTCCTGATGTTCAAGCTGGATTTAGAAAAGGCAGAGGAACCAGAGATCAAATTGCCAACATCTGCTGGATCATGGAAAAAGCAAGAGAGTTCCAGAAAAACATCTATTTCTGCTTTATTGACTATGCCAAAGCCTTTGACTGTGTAGATCACAATAAACTGTGGAAAATTCTGAAAGAGATGGGAATACCAGACCACCTGACCTGCCTCTTGAGATATTTGTATGCAGGTCAGGAAGCAACAGTTAGAACTGGTCATGGAACAACAGACTGGTTCCAAATAGGAAAAGGAGTACGTCAAGGCTGTATATTGTCACCCTGTTTATTTAACTTATATGCAGAGTACATCATGAGAAACGCTGGACTGGAAGAAACACAAGCTGGAATCAAGATTGCTGGGAGAAATATCAATAACCTCAGATATGCAGATGACACCACCCTGATGGCAGAAAGTGAAGAGGAACTAAAAAGCCTCTTGATGAAAGTGAAAGTGGAGAGTGAAAAGGTTGGCTTAAAGCTCAACACATGGCATCTGGTCCCATCACTTCATGGGAAACAGATGGGGAAACAGTGGAAACAGAGTCAGACTTTATTTTTCTGAGCTCCAAAATCACTGCAGATGGTGACTGCAGCCATGAAATTAAAAGACGCTTACTCCTTGGAAGGAAAGTTATGACCAACCTAGATCACATATTCAAAATCAGAGGCATTACTTTACCAACAAAGGTTCACCTAGTCAAGGCTATGGTCTTTCCTGTGGTCATGTATGGATGTGAGAGCTGGACTGTGAAGAAGGCTGAGCGCCGAAAAATTGATGCTTTTGAACTGTGGTGTTGGAGAAGACTCTTGAGAGTCCCTTGGACTGCAAGAAGATCCAACCGGTCCATTCTGAAGGAGATCAGCCCTGGGATTTCTTTGAAGGAATGATGCTAAAGCTGAAACTCCAGTACTTTGGCCACCTCATGCGAAGAGTTGACTCATTGGAGAAGACTCTGATGCTGGGAGGGATTGAGGGCAGGAGGAGAAGGGGATGCCAGAGGATGAGATGGCTGGATGGCATCACTGCCTCGATGGACGTGAGTCTGAGTGACCTCCAAGAGCTGGTGATGGACAGGGAGGCCTGATGTGCTGCAATTCACGGGGTTGCAAAGAGTCGGACACTACTGAGCGACTGAACTGATCTGATCTGATAGTGTGAGTTTGTTACCAAGGTGAAGTAACTGTAGATATTTTCACTCCTTTTTCTCTTTTAACCTTTACACTGTAACTGTTTACCTATTCTGATATACAGCTCTAATTTTCTGATTCTTTCTGCATGTTTTCCATCTTACTCAAAGTTTTGTGTACTTTTGCCTTTTTGTTTCAAATAGAAGAGCTCCTTTCAACATTTCTTTTAAGGCAAATTTAGTTTGATGAATTCCCTTGGCCTTTGTTTGGCTGGGAAAGCCTTTATCCTTCATATCTTTAATGATATCTTTGCTGGATAGAGTACTTTGGGATGACTGTTTTACTTTTTGATATTTTGAGTGTGTTATTCCACTCTCTTCTGTCCTGTAGAATTTCTGCTGAGAAATCTGCTGATCGCCTAATGGGACTCATTTGTAGGTTGTCATCCTTTTTCCCTGGGTGCCTTTAAAATTCTTTATTTATCATCAACTTTTAGCAGTTTTAATATAATGTGTATCGGAGAAGTTCTTTTTGCACTGGGGGTAATTATATGTTCTATTAGCTTCGTAGACTGGTATATCCAGTTCCTCCCCTATGTTTATGTTGTCAGCTGTTATTTCTTTAAACTCTCTATTCCCTTCTCCCTCTCTTCTCCTTCTGGGATGCCCATTACCTAATATTTCCATTCCTAATAGGGTTGGATAGTTCCATAGAATTTCTATCTCTTTTTTATCTTACTTTTCTCTTCCTTTCTACCTGCGTCATTTCTAGGTTTTTATCTTTGAGCTGGCTAACTTTCTTTTCCATATGGTCTGCTCTATCTCCAGTGCTTTCTATTGTGTTCTTAATCTCACTTATTCAGTTATTTGGCTCCAGAATTATTTCTGTTTGGTGTTTTTTTAGAGTTTCAACTTCTTTGGCAAAGCATTCCATATGCTCGTTGATTGTTTCCTGAGTTCACTGAACTGCATTTCTGAGTTTTCTTGTAGCTTGAATTTCTACATAACAACTATTTTGAATTCTCTATGAGGTAGCGCACAATATTCCATGTTACCGCAATTTTACATGGTGCTTGATGAGTTGTTCCTCAGCCAGTTTATTTTTACGTGAACCTAATGACTGTGAAGAAGGCTGAGCGCCAAAGAACTGATGCTTTTGAACTGTGGTGTTGGAGAAGACTCTTGAGAGTCCCTTGGACTGCAAGGAGATCCAACCAGTCCATTCTGAAGGAGATCAGCCCTGGGATTTCTTTGGAAGGAATGATGCTAAAGCTGAAACTCCAGTATTTTGGCCACCTCATGCGAAGAGTTGACTCATTGGAGAAGACTCTGATGCTGGGAGGGATTGGGGGCAGGAGGAGAAGGGGACGACAGAGGATGAGATGGCTGGATGGCATCACTGACTCGATGGATGTGAGTCTGAGTGACCTCCGGGAGTTGGTGATGGACAGGGAGGCCTGGCGTGCTGCGATTCATGGGGTCACAAAGAGTCGGACACGACTGAGTGACTGATCTGATCTGATCTCATCTGAATGTGTTAAAGAATCCAACTGCTAATGCAGGAGACGCGGGCTCGATCCCTGGGTCAGAAAGATTTCCCTGGAGAAGGATATGGCAACCCACTCCAGTATTCTTGCCTGGAAAATCCCAGGGACAGAGGAGTGTGGTGGACTACAGTTCATGGGGTTGCAATAGAGTGGAACATGACTTGAGGACTGAAACAATGATTAAACAGATTAATAATTAGGGGCTATTCTCTTTGTTGCCAGCAGGTGGAGCTATAGCACAAGTTTTTGGTTTCTCTCACCTAAGCTGCATTATTTGACAATCAGCACTTTTTCGTCCTTTATCCCATCTGTCCCGCTTCCTTGGTGATTCAGTGGTAAAGAATCCATCTGCCTAGCAGGAGACATGGGTTTGATCCCTGAGTTGGGAAGATCCCTGGAGAAGAAGGTGGCAACCCACTCCAGAATTCTTGCCTTTTTGTTTCCCCAGTTCCACTTCCTTCCATGTATTCCATCTACCCACCTTTAAGTGTACAAGTGTGTGGCCTTCTCTGGCCAGCCTGATGTGTTGGGCAGAGACACCTTTGTTGAGTTATGGATGTTTTCTGGTTGTAGATCAAAGGAGAGGCATCTCAATGCCATGAGGCTGATCACTTTTTCTAGCTTCTTAAGGTGGAAACTGAGATTTTCACCTTTCTTCTTTTAGAAAACAAGTATTTAAAGTTCTAAATTGTCCCATAAATATCTCCAACTATTTAGGGATTTTTCAAATATTTTCCTGTTACTTATTTCTAACTTAATTTCATTATTATTAGAAAGTATAAAGCCTGATTTCAGTCTTTTAAAATTTATTGAGATTTGTTTCATAGACTAGCATATGGTTTATCTTGGTGAACAAAGCATAGACATTAAAAAAATATGTATTCTATAGTTATTGAGTGCAGTGTTCTAGGAGATATTAGGTCAAGGTGGTTGATAAATAGGTCAAGTGTTCTATAAATTGGGCAAGTTGGTTGATGATCTTTTTCTAGTCTCTATATACTTTTTTAAATGGGAAATTGCATGGATCTATTATCGAGGTTTTTATCCAATTCTGATTACTGAGAGATGAATGTTATAATCACTCACTGCAGTTGTTGATTTTTCTAATTCTCCTTGGAGTTTTTATTTCACATATATCAAACCTCTGATATATGTTGCGTACATGTTTCAGTTTAGTTCAGTTGCTCAGTCATGTCTGACTCTTTGTGACCACATGGCCTGCAGCACTCCAGGCCTCCCTGTCCATCACCAACTCCCGGAGCCTACTCAAACTCATGTCCATTGAGTCGGAGATGCCATCCTGCCATCCCATCCTCTGTCGTCCCCTTCTCCTCCTGCCTTCAGTCTTTCCCAGCATTAGGGTCTTTTCCAATGGGTCAGTTCCTCTTATCAGGTGGCTAAAGTATTGGAGTTTTAGCTTCAGCATCAGTCCTTCCAATGACTATTCAGGACTAAATTCCTTCAGGATGGACTGGTTGGATCTCCTTGCAGTCCAAGGGACTCTCAAGAGTCTTCTCCAACACCACAGTTCAAAAGCATACAAGTTTAGAATTGCCAAATTTTCTTGATGATCTAACCTCGTTACCATTATAAAATGTCCCCATTTTCAACAACCAACATATTTGAGCAGGTACAATTTTTTATAACAGATACAAGTTTTACATATAAAACTATAGTAGATCCATGCAATTTCCCATTAAAAAACATATAGAGGAAGCATAGACTTTGGATTAAAGATGACATTT
This sequence comes from Tragelaphus eurycerus, assembly GCA_935064755.1. Taxonomy (NCBI): domain Eukaryota; kingdom Metazoa; phylum Chordata; class Mammalia; order Artiodactyla; family Bovidae; genus Tragelaphus; species Tragelaphus eurycerus. The sequence goes on along the minus strand of CAKXYN010000002.1, from coordinate 18,361,536 downwards.
TGGTAAAGATTACAAAGAACTTTTCCAGGTTTAAAACTGAAAGTTTTACTGTAAAATTTCTTGTAAACAAACTAGTCAGGACTCAATTTAATGATTACAGTATGTAAGATAAGTAAGAAAAGACATTCATTCCAACCTACCTAATGCTAATTTTATTAGTCTTTGAGGTAAATATTGTCTAGTTTACATTTAACTTTTATGATAAGATGTAACGGCCAGCTCAATTGTTTTCTCAAAGTAGCTGTGTCAAAATGTCCCCATTTTTTTTTCTTCTTTCTAATATTAATTTTCTCTTCTACTTGTATCATTTCTAGGTTTCTGTCTTGAGCTTACTAATTCTCTTTTCCGTATGGTTTGCTCTGTTTCTCTCTGGCCTCTATCAGTTTCTTTTGATTAAAGAATCCAAGGGCCTGGGTGATAGGTAACACTTGAACTTCAAACATGTCATTAAAGCAAAGGGTGACGTTAATAATAGCGATGATGACAATGGAATAATCAAGATGAAAATAATAACTAGCATTTATTGAACACTTACATACTGCCAGACGAGTCTGATCGCTTTATTAGGTAATTACTAGTACTAATGCACTTTGCTACTAAACTCCATGAGAACCGAGACTATTACATTTTTTCTTAACAATCCATTCCCTGGAGCAAGAATTTAATAAATATTTAATTAATAAAAAAAAATAGCCTTAAGTTCCTCAGTCGAATCGGCAAGATGGACTTCAGTGCCAGAACGGGGCTCAGATGGCCCGTGGTTTCGCATCCTTGGAGGTGAATCGAAGCGCCAGATCCCTGCAAAGAGCAATAGGAACCAGTGGTTTTAAATTTTCTAGGCAACCGCTGATGGACTGACAGTATGTTGGGGGCTAATAGGGTGCACAAAACAAAAAGCTGAGATTGAGAAGACAAATGCCCTCGCGCTCGACAAGCTTCTGAGACGCCGGGCAGCGGAACCAATTTCAGCCTGAGATGCCGCCGCTTTGGCGCCGTGATTTTGCAATCATTCAACTGCTCTAGTCGGAGAAGGCAATGGCACCCCATTCCAGGACTCTTGCCTGGAAAATCCCATGGATGCAGGAGCCTGGTAGGCTGTAGTCCATAGGGTCGCTAAGAGTCGGACACGACTGAGCGACTTCCCTTTCACTTTTCACTTTGATGCATTGGAGAAGGAAATGGCAACCCACTCCAGTGTTCTTGCCTGGAGAATCCCAGGGACGGGGGAGCCTGGTGGGCTTCCGTCTATGGGGTCGCACAGAGTCGGACACAACTGAAGCGACTTTGCAGCAGCAACGGCTCTAGTGCGTGCTGACTACTCTAGCCCCGAGAGGAGGTGACGTCGGAAGTCTCGACTGCTCCTCGCGGGGCGTGCCCCCCCCGCCGGCGTTTGCCCCACCCACTCCCACACGCTCCACTTCCGGAAGGGGCCGTCACGCTCTCTGTGGCTAGGTGCTTCTACGCCTGACAGGTTAGCGTCCACGCGGGAGAAAAGAGTCGGGTCAGTCCTACCCCAAAAGCATTTGTTCCCGTGGTTCTGGAGACCGCTTTTGCGCGAGGGGCGAACTGTTTCTAGGGTAGCACGTCAGGGGCCACCTCCTTGTTGCTGGGTCGCGACCTCCTGGAGCTGCGTGATTGGGGGACCCGTGGTGGGCTAAATCGTGACCTTGCCCCGTGGTCCTTGGTGAGCGTTTCCAGGAGCATATTTGTGAAGAGGTGGAACTGTGCACTTTATCGGTGGTCCCAGGTTACAACAGTTTGAGAGAGGCCCTGCCTAGATGATTGTATAAAAGAGTGCTCTGGCTCAGTGGTCATGATCGTCTCCGTCACGGCTGAGCTCCATAAGGGGGCTGACCATAGAAGTGATTTTCACCGTTTAAGTGATTTTCGGGTGTTTGTATAAGCGTGCGTATGCATGTTTGTCAGTCTGTGCATGCGTGGAAAGGGCTGCAATGTAAAAAATCCACAAGTATTTGGCTACTTTTCCTGGTCTCTTCCCCTCATTCCTCTTTATTCTCACCTGAGGGGCATTGCTCTCCTTCACCTTTGGATATAAGCAACTCTCTACTTGAACTTACATACTTTAAAACACACATCTGACTGTTAATCCTCTACTTAAAACCTTACTGGCCTTCCCATTGATTCAGGATAGTACAAATTCTTTCGGCTGGATTGAAGACACTTCAAAGTCTTGTTTCTGCTGAATTTTTCAGTCTCATCTCCTTTCATGGGAAACACACATACATGCTGTATGCCCATCATGCCATCCTGCAGTAATTTCATCTCTTTGGCTATGATAGTGTTTTATAATGGTTTACCCATGTTTGGAAATTTACTTTTCCATTCAGTCAGAATTTAGTGAATTCGTGATATTGCCAGACACTGTTTTAGGAACTGGGGGGAAAATGGAGTTAAAATTGGGGAGAAAAGGCCCAATCTGCAGTCCTTTTGAAAAATAATAGCTAGATTGAGATATAGTTCACACACTATGGAATTTTAAAATACACATTGCTTTTTAGTGCATTCACAAAGTTGTACAACCGACAACCACGGTTTTAAAAGATTTTCATCGCCCCTGAAAGAACCCTTGTACCCATTAGCAGTCTGCCTTGAGTTCCTCCTTACCCTACCCCACTTTTAGCTCTAAGGAACTACTAATCTGCTGAATATATAAATATATTTGTCAATTCTGGACAATTCTAGAATAGGCTGATAAATAAAATTATAAACCATGTGGTTTTCTTTCGCTTAACATGTTGAAGTGTATCAGTACTTCATTTCTTTTTATTGCTAAATTTTGTTTCACTGTGTGGATAAACCACCGGTTACTTATCCATTGGTTCTGTTGATGGGTATTTCAGTTTTGGTTATCCTAAATAATGCTGCTGTGAACATTGGTGTACACGTTTTTTTTGTGAGCATAATGATTTCATTTCTCTTGGCTATGTACTTAAGAGTAGGATTCCTGGGTCATATGGTAATTCTACATTTAACATTTTGAAGAACTACCAAACTTTTTTTTTTTGCACCATTTTATATTCCTATAAGCAGTGTATAAAGGTTCTGATTTCTTCACATCCTTGCCTGTGCTTATCTTTTTAATTTTTAAAAAAATTCTAGCTGTCCTAGTGGGTGTGAAGCATTGCCTCGTGGTTTTGATTTGTATTTCCCTGATGGCAAATGTTGAGCATCTTTTTGTGTGCTATTGGCCACGTGTATATCTTCTTTGGAGAAATGTCTATTCATTCCTTTGCCCATTTAAAAACTAAACTGTTGTTTACCATTGAGTTGTAAGAGTGCTTTATATATTCTAGGTCAAATCTTTCATCAGGTGTATGAGAGTCTTCGGGATTATGCAATAGTTCCTTTAAATGGGAAGCACATGAGCTTAATTTTGACTTTTCCTTGAGACCATGTTATACCGATCTGTGGGAGTAATACAGAGTGAATTACTAAGTGTGAAAGACCAGGCTTAGGAAAATTGATGCAAAGAACCTGTGAGCTGCATTTTAAGATTTGAAAGATGAAGCAGTGGAAAACAGTTTATATAATTTTTCTATTCCCTGCTGGTTTTGCCTTTTCCTTATTGATTTGTAGGAGTTTTTTTCTGTAAAGATATTAGCCCCGTAGCTGTTAGGTATGGGACAGATATTTTCAGACTACTTGTTAACTTTTTTCTGTATTTTACTATTCTAATACTTTACGTTTTTATGTGGTCAGTACTGTGAATGTTTTCCTTAAAAGGCTTCTGGGTGGTCGTTTGGGATACTGTTCTTAAATGATAGGAATTACAGAAACTGACATGGTAGTTCCCTGGTTTGTCTGAGTTGCTGGTACTCTGTTTAGCTTTACTGGCAGATCACATCAGTCGCTCAGTCATGTCCGACTCTTTGCGACCCCATGAACCGCAGCACGCCAGGCCTCCCTGTCCATCACCAACTCCCGGAGGTCACTCAGACTCACATCCATTGAGTCAGTGATGCCATCCAGCCATCTCATCCTCTGTCGTCCCCTTCTCCTCCTGCCCCCAATCCCTCCCAGCATCAGAGTCTTCTCCAATGAGTCAAGTCTTCGCATGAGGTGGCCAAAGTACTGGAGTTTCAGCTTTAGCATCATTCCTTCCAAAGAAATCCCAGGGCTGATCTCCTTCAGAATGGACTGGCTGGATCTCCTTGCAGTCCAAGGGACTCTCTCAAGAGTCTTCTCCAACACCACAGTTCAAAAGCATCAATTTTTCAGCGCTCAGCCTTCTTCACAGTCCAGCTCTCACATCCATACATGACCACAGGAAAGACCATAGCCTTGACTAGGCAAACCTTTGTTGGCAAAGTGTTGTCTCTGCTTTTGAATATGTGATCTAGGTTAGTCATAACTTTCCTTCCAAGGAGTAAGCGTCTTTTAATTTCATGGCTGCAGTCACCATCTGCAGTGATTTTGGAGCCCAGAAAAATAAAGTCTGACACTGTTTCCACTGTTTCTCCATCTATTTCCCATGAAGTGATGGGACCAGATGCCATGATCTTCGTTTTCTGAATGTTGAGCTTCAAGCCAACCTTTTCATGCTCCACTTTCACTTTAATCAAGAGGCTTTTGAGTTCCTCTTCACTTTCTGCCATAAGGGTGGTGTCATCTGCATATCTGAGGTTATTGATATTTCTCCCAGCAATCTTGATTCCAGCTTGTGTTTCTTCCAGTCCAGCGTTTCTCATGATGTACTCTGCATATAAGTTAAATAAACATGGTGACAATATACAGCCTTGACGTACTCCTTTTCCTATTTGGAACCAGTCTGTTGTTCCATGACCAGTTCTAACTGTTGCTTCCTGACCTGCATACAGATTTCTCAAGAGGCAGATCAGGTGGTCTGGTATTCCCATCTCTTTCAAAATTTTCCACAGTTTATTGTGATCTACACAGTCAAAGGCTTTGGCATAGTCAATAAAGCAGAAATAGATGTTTTTCTGGAACTCTCTTGCTTTTTCCATGATCCAACGGATGTTGGCAATTTGATCTCTGGTTCCTCTGCCTTTTCTAAAACCAGCTTGAACATCAGGAAGTTCACGGTTCACATATTGCTAAAGCCTGGCTTGGAGAATTTTGAGCATTACTTTACTAGCGTGTGAGATGAGTGCAATTGTGCGGTAGTTTGAGCACTCTTTGGCATTGCCTTTCTTTGGGATTGGGATGAAAACTGACCTTTTCCAGTCTTGTGGCCACTGCTGAGTTTCCCAAATTTGCTGTCATATTGAGTGCAGCACTTTCACAGCATCATCTTTCAGGATTTGGAATAGCTCCACAGGAATTTCCATCACCTCCACTAGCTTTGTTCCAAAGAATAGCAAGAAGAGATAAGAAAGCCTTCTTCAGCGATCAATGCAAAGAAATAGAGGAAAACAACAGAATGGGAAAGACTAAGGATCTAGTCAGGAAAATCAGAGATACCAAAGGAACATTTCATGCAAAAATGGGCTCGATAAAGGACAGAAATGGTATGGACCTAACAGAAGCAGAAGATATTAAGAAGAGGTGGCAAGAATACACAGAAGAACTATACAAAAAAGAGCTTCACGACCCAGATAATCACGATGGTGTGATCACTGACCTAGAGCCAGACATCCTGGAATGTGAAGTCAAGCTTTACTGGCAAGCCTTATTTTATTTTATTGTTCTTTGATTATTGTGTTTTTTACAAATTGAAGGTCTCTGATGCGAACCTGCACCAAACAACTCTACTGGTGCCATTTTCCCACAACATTTGCTCACTTTGTGTCTCTATGTTACATTGTGGTAATTATCACAATATTTCAAACTTTGTCATTATTATTAATTTGTTATGGTGATCTGTCAACCGTGATCCTTGATGTTGCCACTGTAATTGTTTTTGGGTGCATGAACTGTGCCCATATAAGACAGTGAAATTAATTGAGAAACATGTGTGTTCTGACTGCTCCACCAACTGACTGTTACCCTGTTTCTCCCTCTCTCCTTGGGCTTCATAGTCCCTGAAATGTAATATTAATAACATTAATATTAATTAATTAATAACATTAATATTATCAATGTAATTGATAACCCTGCAGTGGCCTCTAAGTGTTCAAGTGAAAGCATGTATTACACTGTCAGGCTTCCTGAGTAGCTCAGCTGGTAAAGAATCCGCCTGCAGTGTGGAAAACCTGGGTTCGATCCCTGGGTTGAAAAGCCCCCTTGGAGGAGGGCATGGCAATCCACTACAGTATTCTTGCCTGGAAACTTCCCAGGGACAGAGGAGTCTGGCAGGCTCAGTCCATGGGGTCACAAAGAGTTGGACACGACTGAGAAACTTTCACTTTCACTTTGGAAGAAGTTGATTACAACCCTCCTGGATAACTTTGAGGAGTTCAAGACTTGGTGGAGGACATAATTGCAGATGTGGTGGCAACAGCAAGAGAGCTAGAATTAGTAGTGGAGTCTAAAGATGTGACTGAATTGCTGTGATCTCATGATACAACTTTAATGGATGAGGAATTGCTTCTTATGGATGAGCAAAATGATTTCTTGAGATGGTACCTACTCCCAATGAATGACAGCAAAGTATTTAGAATATTACATCAACTTATTTGATACAATGGTGACAGTGTTTGAGAGGTTAACTCCAATTTTGAAAGAAGTTCTCCTGTGGGTAAAATGCTGTGTAACAGCATTACTTGCTACAGAGAAACCGTTTAGGAAAGGAAAAGTCAGTGGATGCAGCGGACTTCATTGTTGTCTTACTTTAAGAAATTGCTGCATGCACCTCAACCTTCAGCACTCATACCCTGATCAGTCAGTGTGTGTGTGTGTCGCTTCAGTCATGTCCAACTCTTTGCGATCTATGAACTGTAGCCCGCCGGGCTCCTCTGTCCATGGGGTTCTCCAGGCAGAATACTGGAGTGGATTGCCATGCCCTCCTCCAGGGGATCTTCCCAACCCAAGGATCGAACCTATGTCTCTTACATGTCTGCTGCATCGGCAGGCAGGTTCTTTACCACTAGCTCCACCTGATCAGTCAGTAGCCAGCAACATCAGAGAAAGACCCTCCACCAGCATAAAGATGTGACTCTGAAAGCCCACGTGATGGTTAGCTTTTTTTTTTTTTTTAGCAGTAAACTATTTTTAAGTTATATATGTTGGTTTTAGATATAATACTGTTGCACACTTAATAGACTGTGGTATAGTATGAACATATCACATGCCCTGGGAAAACAGAACTTACTTTATTGCAATATTCACTTAATTGTGACAGTCTGGAGCTGAACCCGCAATATCTTGAGGTGTGCCTGTAGAGTGTTCATTGTTTCAGACTCTTTGTGCCTCCCCGTCTTTCTGCCTTGAAAAGCATGCTAAAATCTGCTTCAGCTTTGTTCTTTAAACTTTCTATAACACTTAGAAATTATTTTCTTATTCTCATCATCATGTTTAGTATGCTATGCTATGCTATGCTAAGTCGCTTCAGTCGTGTCCGACTCTGTGCGACCCCATAGATGGCAGCCCACCAGGCTCCACCGTCCCTGGGATTCTCCAGGCAAGAATACTGGAGTGGGTTGCCATTTCCTTCTCCAATGCATGAAAAGAGAAAAGTGAAAGTGAAGTCGCTCAGTCGTGTCCGACTCTTAGCGACCCCATGGACTGCAGCCTAACAGGCTCCTCCATCCATGGGATTTTCCAGGCAAGAGTACTGGAGTGGGGTGCCGTTGCCTTCTCCACATGTTTAGTATAGTGCTTTAGATTTTTGAGAACTGTGCTGGACACTTGGTTGTCAAATAGAGGTACTTAATACATGCCCGCAGAAATTTATTTGAAGATTTTATGTGTGCAGAGCTTGAGTGTAACTATGCTGGTTCTGTATTGGTTGTGACATGCTGGGAATAGTAGTTTTATAAAATCCTATTAACATTATTTGGCTCATTTCATTGATTTAAAGGTAGTGGTAATTCAGGTATTTTTAGGGTCTCAGAACATTTTGAGTAATTGAGGAAAACTATATATCATAGCTCCCTAGAAAACAGCTCCCATGTAAAATTCTAATTTACATGCAATACCTGAGGCTTCATTATTTCCATGTGGCCTGATTTGTCGGGAGGACTGTGTGTTTCTTGCTCTAGTATTTGCTTTTTCTTTTTTTAATTGTGGTAAAATGTCCATAACATGAAATTTAGCATTCTAACCATGTAAGTGTACTATTCAGTGACATTAAGTGCATTCATTTTGTTGTGGAACTGTCACCACCATCCTCTCCAGAACCTTTATCTTCCTGAACTGAAATTCTGTATAACCTATTACATAATAACGCCCCGGTTCCCCCTCTCTTCAGCCCTGGTAACCACCTTCCCACTTTGTCTCTGGAATACTGTATTTTTCTTTGTGTCTGATTTATTTTACTTTGTATCATGTCTTTCAGGTTCATCCTTGTGGCGTATTGCAGAATTTTCTTCCTTTTTAAGGCTAAATAATAGTCCATTATATGCATATATCACATTTTGTTTATCCATTCATTAGTTCATAGATGTGTGGGTTGTTTCCATCTTTTGCCTATTATGAATAGTGCTTTTATAAACATTGATACACAGTTATTGTTTGAGTTCTCTTGAGTGTATACCGTTAAGTGGAATTGCTGGGTCACAGGATAATTCTCGGGCTTCCCCAGTAGCACAGCGGGTAAGTAATCCGCCTGCAATGCAGGAGACCCCGGTTTGATTCTTGGGTTGGGAAGACTCCCTGGAGAAGGGATTGGCTACCTATTCCAGTATTCTTGGACTTCCCTGGTGGCTCAGATGGTAAAGAATCCACCTGCAATGCAGAAGACCTGGGTTCGATCCCTGGGTTGGGAAGACCCCTGGAGGAGAGCATGGCAACCCACTCTAGTATTCTTGCCTGGAGAATCCCCATGGACAGAGGAGCCTGGTGGGCTACAGTCCATGGGGTCGCAAAGAGTCGGACGTGACAGAATAACTAAGCACAGCACAGGGTAATTCTTGGTTTGATTTTTTGAGGAACCATCATTTTGCTTCAGTGTTTTTTGTCATTCACATAAAATATGAGGCTTAAAGGAATTTTGTAATTTAGGCATGTATTTATGATCACATTTACTTTTCTAAAAATATGAATTCAAAGAGCCATCTCCTGGTTGAAGGTATGTGGGAGTTTTTGTCTTAGGTTTTGGAAATCTTGGAGTTTTAAAATTATGTGCTAGAATTCAGATTAAATAAGTTTACCTGGATAGGTTCCCAAATTCCAAACTTGTTTATCATCTAATCGCCTGCTTTTTTTTTTTTTTTTTTGCTGTTGTTTGATTTCAGTGTTTGTTTTCTGGGTTTTCAATCTTTTGGGGAAATTACTTATCATGGCAGTTGGTAAGATGGGGGTGATTTTGCAGACTTGCATCATTGCAGAGGTCTGGATTGTTCTGTTATGCTGAGTATCTCATTGGATACTTTGGCAATTACTCTGGTATGCTGTGAATACTGCTGCTTCTGATGGGCAAGTTTAGTGCAAAGATATCCATGTCATTAATTAGTGAAGAGTGGGAAATGACTAATATTATTCTCTCATTACTGTACCATTATTTTTTCAACTACTCCTCTGAAGTTGGAAGTGTTATGTTGTTGTGGGTACTGGGATCCCTTTCAATAACTGGCCTCTCTGCGATCAGTGGGGAAGTGTAGACAGACAGCAGTATGACTCAACCAAATCTTAGAAAACTAAGATCTCATGCTTGCCAGGCTCTCTCTCTTCCCCTTCCACTCCATTTCTAACATCTTTCGTAAACGCCCTGTTTAATATTTCCTCATCACTGTTACAGCCCATACCCCATGGTAAACAGCAAGCGTATTATCAGGAGAGATGGAAGGAACAAAGGTGTTAACCTGGCTTTTGCTCTCAGTTTGGGTCAGTTGGTCATCTGGGCTCTCTCAGCGGGTCATCCGTTGTGTGGGCTCTTGGTACCGTATTTCATTGGCAACTGCAGATGCACTTTAAAGGTCCCCAGGTGGGTTTGGGTGCTCCAGACTCTTGGAACTTGAACGTAACTTAGATTTGTATGGGATTTCCCTGCCATCCAAAATACTAAGATTACACAGATGCTGAGTATCCAGCTTGGACTGTTTATGCTCCAGCTTTTTAAGTAATACTAAGACTGAACACACTCACATAAAATGCCTTTATAATTCTTCTTTTGAGGTTACCAGAGAAAGGTGAATATTAAGTCCTAGTTTTTGGTAATAGATTGTTACCTTTCATCATACTTGTCTCTGCTGGGGATAAAGTGATTGTACTGCTGTGTGCATCATTGACCTTTAGAAATGCGTCCAGGTCCATATGCTTGTGTCAGATCAGGACCTTTCTGTAGCTCAAATTGAGGTATAAACAGCAAAACTTGAATTTTACATGAATGTTTTTGCATTCTAACTTTAGGATTTTTCTTCCTTTCTATAAACATGTGGCACTGAGTATTTTTATCCTCTTACTCTGTACCTGTCCTTTATCATGCAGTACAATTGACTATTTTACCTTTTGGTTTAGTTCTGTAAATTGTAATACACGTATAGATTAGTGTGACTGCTACTGTAGTCAGGGTACACCTCACCTCAAAAACTCCCTCCTGCTTTCTTCAGGGTCACCTTTCTATTACCCAGGTAACCAAAAAGTAAATGTCATTTTGTGCTTTTTACTGTGGGAAGCAGTAAGGTGATTACCCTTCCTTTTCTCTACCAGTGATTTTTACTCAAATGAGATGGACTAAAAAGGATAGAATAAATATAATCCCTTTTCATTTTCTTTCAGACACTCAAAACTTTTTCACAAACTTGATTAGGAATAAGATCATTTTGCCTGTGATGCCTTCCAACAGGGGGCAATGTTGGGCCATAACAGGACACAAAGATTGCTGCAAAATAACTAACTTGAACTTTTTACTTCAGAAAAACAGGACAGTTAATTAAGAATTGACATTTAACTCTAGAATCCACTTTCTTTGGATCTGTTCCAAAAGCTATCTTACTCCTAGCAAAGCAGTCTGTGGATGACAGCATCCTTTAATTCTTTTGTATTTGTCTTTAGATAGTTTTAAATGTTTGTAGAATTAGGAGTTGTCTTTAAGGTTAACCTTTGTGGAAGGAATACCTGCAGTATTATGGGTGAATCTGTGAATCCTGCCTTCCAGCTCCTTCCTGTGATCGGGTAGAAGTTTATCAGAGAGACACGTCAGGTGTTCTGTGTTCCAGTGTTCTTTATTGCGGGCAGGAACCCCATCTGTAACATCCCTTACAGTTGATAGCATGAATTAATCAGCAAATGGAGCAGATGCAGAAGAAAGATGAAGATTTTGATTGCCAGGATCCTGAGTTTGAAGCTTTAATGGAGATGTTTAGTGAGAAATGATGAAGTGGAGCCTGTGAGACATTCACAGGTGATTCAGGTTTTCAAACCTAACTCACTCAAAAAGGGATTCCTAACTTGTATCTGGTAGTATGTACTTCTCTGGGAATTGGTACCACGATTTATCTGGATGCTCATACAGGATACTGGGAATCATCTTTAAGACCTCTCAACATTCTCTTAATTCTACCTTTTAGGTAGACTTTCTCAGACCTGATTACTTCATTTCTACTTCTGTCATCCAAGTACAAACTACCTTTATCTCTCACCTGGATTCCACTTCCTAACTGGTCTGCCTAAATGTGATAAAGAATCCGCCTGCCAATGCAGGAGGAGAAGGCAATGGCAACCCACTCCAGTACTCTTGCCTGGAAAATCCCATGGACAGAGGAGCATGGTAGGCTGAAGTCCATGGGGTCGCTAAGAGTCGGATATGACTGAGCGACTTCACTTTCACTTTTCACTTTCATGCATTGGAGAAGGAAATGGCAACCCACTCCAGTGTTCTTGCCTGGAGAATCCCAGGGACGGGGGAGCCTGGTGGGCTGCCATCTATGGGAACACGACTGAAGCAACTTAGCAGCAGCAGCAGCAGCCAGTGTAGGAGGTGCAAGTTTGATCCCTGGGTTGGAAAGATCCTCTGGAAAAGAAAGTGGCAGTCCACTCCACTGTTTTTGCCTAGGAAATCCCATGGACAGAGGAGCCTGGTGGGCTACAACCCGTGAAGTTGTAAAGAGTCGGACATTACTTAGTGACTAAACAACAACAAAATGTGATATTTCTAACTTTATTTTTCACACAAAAACTATTTTAAAAAATATAAAATGTGATCATGTCAAACTCCTACTTGAAACTTCTCTATTATTTATCATTATGCTTAGGATAAGCCAGAAGTATTTAGTTTGACCAACAGTCCACCCTTCCAGGCCCTCCCTGTGATCTGGCTTCTGTGCTTACTGCTACAGCCTCACATTATGCCACTTTTCCCTTGGTTGCTATGCTCTATCTTCTCTGGTGTCTTCTTTGTTCCTTGTTTGGACTAGGGGAGCAGAAAAAAGCAGGGGGACATGTTTTTGCGCCAACATGCATTTTAGGTAAAGAAGTGATGGCTTAGGAATACATTAAAGTTTGTGGCTCATGGGGACTCATCACTTTGTCACTTTTCCACTCAAATCTCAGGATAAAAGCACATTTGAGTTCAGATTCTGTGTAGAAAAAAATTATATTCTGATTGAGAAAAGGAAGTTTAGGACCAGGCAGTCATTACCCTGGTATATTCGAAGTGCAGACAGTGCTTTGTATTTGAGAACTTTGAGTGTGCCTAAAATGACTCTCTCTGTAAAATCATTCTTCTCGCTTTTAATTACCCATTAACTTTGTTTTTCATGTGTTTGAGTCTTGCTGCAGCCACCACTTGGACCACACAACCACCTGGGGCTTAGATGCTGTTGGTGGTACAAGTGGTAGGAGTGCAGCCTATTCTTGCATTTCTGGCTTCCTGGGGCCGTTCATTCCTTTTTGGGAGAGCTTAAGTTCTCTGTCTTGTCGAGATCTCTGGCCTGCAGTTTTCCCACACTGGTTCTAGCTTTCCCTGGAGGCATAGAGAACAAGCCTAACTTCTCTTTAGCTATTGAAGTTGTTGTTGTGGCTCCCAGCATATTCTCCTTTGTAAATCTCCTTAGCTTCAAGTATTTCTCATTGTGTTCACTATTTTGGGTACTTTCTACTGACTGTTCTCCAGTTTAGTGTTTGAAGGTGTGTTTTGAGACTGCATGCAACACAGTCATTTAAGACACGAGTTAAAAGTGAAGATTCTTATTGGATTAAGATGGTAAATTAACTTCTGATCTAGCTCCCTATTGAAACCCTACTGAAACTATAGTAAAGATCCAAAGGACAGAACATCAGGCAAGGAGATGAGCAGTGCAGTTTGAAAAACTGAAAAGCCTAAACAAGAATGAGTGGCAATTTATCTAGACACCCAAAACTGAAAAGCTTAAACAAGAATGGCAGTTTATCTAGACACATAAGACTCATGAACCCTAGATTGGCAGAAGATCAGATTTACCTTGTAAATCCTCAAAAACCTCAAAAACTAGGCAATACCAGATATCTCTGGAAATTGGAATACAAGGGAGATGAAATAGGAAGATTGGGTGAATATTGCTGATTAGTAACTCCCAATGGATGCTGTTCACTTTGGGACAGATTCTGGAGACTCACAGCAATGATCTCTGGATAAAATAGGATTTTCATGTGGGAAGGCATTCCTAGCACTTCTCAGGAAATTTTACTTTTATTAAAATTCCAAAAGCTGAGGAAAATCATTTAAATAGGGAACCAGGAAAAAGGAATTTAAAATTCCCTGAGAATTACAGCTTAACAATCAATACTGTTGGTTACCATTTGTTTTAAGAGTTCCACTGGCATCAAGGGGAAAGCAAGAATAGGGCATGCTGACATACTGAGTAGAAAGTACAGGTCTGGCAACTGAGAAAGAAGCATCTGGGAGAAAAGTGGAATCATGACTAATAAGCTGGTCTTACTCATAGTTCTTGCCATCTTATAAATATGTTTTCATCCTCTATCTGCTGCTAACAGGTATTCTTAGGAGTAAAATAAGTTTATATTAATTGTAAATCCTATGAGTGGTGTTCTAAGAAATTTACAAGTTTGGGAGCAAACTAAATTAGTAAATTGGCAGTTACAATTTAGTATTTTGTGTAGTACTGTTAACCTTGCTATGAGATCTCAATGTTGTATGTATAAATATTACCCAATAATGTTTGATGGTGTTTTCAAGTTCAGAATATTCACTGATAAACTGTAAGCTTTTTTTTTTTTTTTTTTCCGAATACTAAAGGAATTGAAGGCATGAATGTTTTTATGGACTACTCCAGTATGAAATAAGAACTTAATGTAAAATCTGAATACTAAAAGCAGTATTTCAAAGCAAAACCAAAATCAGAGTAAGCAAAATAGTTTATCATTAAATTACAGGCGATTTTAGAGGTAACATGTGCCCCAGTACTTCACCTGAGGGACTCTTTTTTGATACACTTTGTATTTGACCAATGTCAATGCAAAATGAGTGGAATTTTTCTACATCTGGAATATTTATTATGAAAAACTTTTGAACAGGACAACTAATACATGGTGTATTTTAAAATTTCATTTGTATTTCAACTTTTACAAAGATATTAATTTGTTGTTTTATATTAATGTTTCTTTTTAAAGATCTTGCTCTTTCTCAGATTTCTTGAGAATAATGATGTAATAAGTTGAAGATGTGCAAAGTGATTATTTGGTACATGTATGTATTTTGAAATGATTGCTACAGTACAGTTAGTTAATACCTCTGTCACTTCACATAATTACCACTTGTGTGTGAGTATGTGGTGAGAACGTTTAAGATTTACTCTCATCGCAACTTTCAACTATATAGTAGTATTAACTGTAGTCACTATGCTGTACATTAGATCCCCAGAATTAATTTATATCATAATTGGAGATTTTTGTTTCTTGACCAGCCTCTTCCCATTTCCTCAGTCCCAAGCCACTGGCAAACGCCATTCTTTGTTTCAATGCGTTTGCACTATACATTCCATATATAAGTGATATCATAGAGTAAATGTTTTTCTCTAACTTATTTCAGCTCTCAAGTTTCATTGATGTGTCCCAAATAGCAGAATTTCCTTCATGTTTTAAAAATGACTGAATGATATTCTAGTGTATGTGTATATATCCATTTTTATCCATTAATCTATCAGTGGACACTTTGGTTATTTCCGTGTCTTCATTACTGTGATTAATGCTGTAATGAACACAGGGAGTATGGAAGTCTCTTTGACATAGTGATTTCATTTCTTTTGGATGTATAACCAGAAGTGGAATTGCTGGATCATATGGCAGTTTTATTTTTAATTTTTTGAGGAATATCAATACTGTTTTCCATAGTGCTATATTGGACTGCAAGGAGATCCAACTGGTCCATTCTGAAGGAGATCAGACCTGGGATTTCTTTGGAAGGAATGATGCTAAAGCTGAAACTCCAGTATTTTGGCCACCTCATGCGAAGAGTTGACTCACTGGAGAAGACTCTGATGCTGGGAGGGATTGAGGGCAGGAGGAGAAGGGGACGACAGAGGATGAGATGGCTGGATGGCATCACTGACTCGATGGATGTGAGTCTGAGTGACCTCCGAGAGCTGGTGATGGATAGGGAGGTCTGCCGTGCTGCAGTTCATGGGGTCGCAAAGAGTCGGACACGACTGAGCGACTGGTCTGATCTGATCTGATACTGATTTATATTCCTGTCAAAAATACAGAGGGGTTTCCTTTTCTCACGTTCTTCTCAACACTTATCTCTTGTTTTTTAGAGGTGTGAGGTGGTATCTCATTGAGGTTTTGATTTGCATTTTTCTGATAATTGGTGATGTTGAGTATCTTTTCATGTGCTTGTTGGCCGTTTGTATGTCTTCTCTGGAAAAATGCCTGTTCAGGTCCTTTGTTCATTTTTAATCAGAT
Source organism: Tragelaphus eurycerus (assembly GCA_935064755.1). Taxonomy (NCBI): domain Eukaryota; kingdom Metazoa; phylum Chordata; class Mammalia; order Artiodactyla; family Bovidae; genus Tragelaphus; species Tragelaphus eurycerus. Next base: position 18,345,618 of record CAKXYN010000002.1, on the reverse strand, counting down.
TATTTGCTTTTTGTTATTGAATTTTATGAGTTATATATTTTTGATATTAGCCCTTATGAAATACATGATTTGCAAATATTTTCTCCTACTCTGTAGATTGCCTTTTCATTTTGTTGATTCTTTTGCTGTGCAAAAGCTTTTCATTTGATGTAGTCTCATTTGTTGATTCTTTCTTTTGGTGCCATATCTGAAAAAGTCATTGCCAAGAAAATGTCAAGGATCTTTTAATCTTATTTTCTTCTAGGAGTTTTATGTTTAAGGTCTTAAATTTACGTCTTTAATAATCCATTTCTGAGTTCATTTTGTGAGTGGTGTAAGGGTTTTAGTTCATTCTTTTGCATGTAAATATCCAATTTCCCCAGCAATATTTATTGTAGAGATTGGCTTTTCTCAATTGAGTATTTTTGACTACTTTATCAAATATTGGTTGACCACATGTACATGGGTTTATTTCTGGGCTCTCAATTCTGTTTCATTGATCTATATGTCAGTTTTTAATGCCAGTATCGTACTGTTTTGATTGTTGTAGCTTTGTAATATAGGTAAAAATCAGGAAGGTGATTTTTTTTTTCCTTCTCAGGATTTTTTTGGCTATTTGAGTCTTTCATGGTTTCATACAAATATTACAATTATTTTCTATTTCTGTAAAAAAATGCAGTTGGGATTTTTGTAGGGATTGCATTAAATCTATAGATGGGTTTGGGTAATATGGCTTTTTTTTTTTTTTAAACAATATTGTCTTCCAGTTTATGAATATGAGCTATAATCCCATTTATGTATGTCTTCAACTTCTTAGTGTCTTATGGTTTTTAGAATACAGATTTTCATCTGCTTGGTTAATATATTTGTAAGTATTTTATTGTTTTCAGTGTTATTATAGAGGGGTTTGTTTTCATTATTTATTTTTCAGGTATTTTATAGGGAATGAATAGAAATGCTTTGGTTTCTGTATGTTGGTTTTATATTCTATAATTTTACTGAATTTATTGATTAGTTTTTTGGTATAGTTATTAGGATGTTTTACATAGCAGATCATGTCATCTTCAGACAGAGACACTTTTCTTTCTTTCTGATTTGAATGCTTTTTCTTTTCTTTTCTTGCCTAATTGCTTTGGTTAACACTTCCAATATTATTTTGAATAGAAATGGTAAGAATGGGCATTCTTGACTTATTCCTGATCTTAGAGGAAAGACTTCAAGCATTTCACCATTGAGTGTGATATTAACTGTTGTCTGGCTTTTATTATATTGATGTACATTTCTTTTCTACTCTCTTTGTTGAAAGTTTTTATCATGAAAGCATGTGGAATTTTTGTTAAATCATTTTTCTGCATCTGTAGAAATAATATGATTTTAAACTTTTGTTGTGTTAAATTACATTTGTTGATTTGCAGATGTTGAACCATTTTTGCATCCTGGGGATAAATCTCAGTTGATCACGGTGATTTTTTAATGTGCTGTTGAATTTGCTTGTACTTTGCTGAGTATTTTTATATCTGTATTCATCAGATATGTTGGCCTGTAGTTTTCTTTTGTTGTATTGTCTGTGTCTGTGCCTTTGGTATCAGGGTAATGCTAGTCTGGTAAAATGAATTTTTCCTCTTTGGTTTTTTGCAAGAGTTTGAGAAGGATTGTTGTTAACTCATTTTCAGATGTTTGTAGAATTTACTAGAGAATCCCTAAGTTGAGAAGATGCCCTGGAAAAGGGAATGGCTACCCACTCCAGTATTCTTGTCTGGAAAATTCCAGGGACAGAGGAGCCTGCCGGGCTCCACATGGACTCGCCAGTCCATGGGGCCACAAGGAGTCAGACATGAGTGAGCGACTAAACACATGCTAGTGTGGTTGTTGGGAGTTATTTCATCACTGAGTCAGTCTGTGTACTCCATAATAGGTCTGTTCACATGTTCTGTTTCTTCATGTTTCCTTCTTGATAGGATTTATGCTTCTAGGAATTCATCCATTTCATCTGTGTTATCCCAATTTGTTGGCAACAATTGTTTATAGTAATCTTTTCTGATTCTTTGTTTTTGTGTGGTATCAGACATGATGTCTTCTCTTTCACTTCTGATTTTGTTTATTTGAGTCTTCTCTCTTTTAGTTTATCTGGCTAAAGGATTTTGAATTTTGTTTATTTTATCAAAACCAGCTCTTTGTTGCTTTTTCTATTGCTTTTCTGGTCCCAATTTTATTTATTTCTGCTGTCATCATTGTTATTTCTTTCAGCTAACTTTGGACTTAGTTGATCTTCTCTTTCTAGTTTGCTGAAGTTTAAGTTTAGGTTGTTTATTTGGTATTTTTGTTTTTCTTAATGTAGGCATTTAGAGCTATAAACTTCCCTCTTAAAACTGCATTTGATGCATCCCACGGATTTTGGAATGTTATGTTTTCTTTTTCATTCGTTTCAAGATTTTTAAAATTACCTTTTTGACTCCTCTATTAACCTATTGGTTGTTCAGGGATATGTTATTTGATTTTCACGTTTTTGGATTTTCCAGTTTTTCTTCTGTCAGTGGTATCTAGGTCAGAAAAGATACTTGGTGTGATTTCAGTTTCTTAAGCTTGCTAAGACTTGTTTTGTGACTGCACATATGATCTGTGTTGGAGTATGTTTTGTGTATGCTTCTGCTTTGGGGTGGGATGGTCTATATTTGTCTGGTAGGCCCATTTGGTTTAACATATAGTTCAAGAACAAGGTTTCCTCCTTGGTTTCTGAGTGACCTATCCATTGTTGAAGATGGGGCACTGGGAGTGCCCTACTGTTATTGCATTGTTGTCTGTTTCTTCCTTTGTATCTGCTTAAAATATGCATGTGGTACATTGTTAGGTGTGTGTATGTATGCTTATGTGTGATCACTATATCCTTGTGATGAATTTGACCCATTTATCATTATATGATAACCTTCTTTGTTTCTTTTTTCAACTTTTGAGTTAAAGGCTATCTCCTCTGAAATAAATATAGCTTCCTAGGCTCTCTTGTGGTTTTCATTTGCATGGAATATCCATTCATTTTGAGCCTATATGTATTTAACTAAAGCTGAAGTTTGTCTCTTACATGCATCACATAGTTGGGGCTTGTTTTTTTATTTGTATAGTCACTTTATCCCTTTTGATTGGAGAATTTATTCCATTTCATTTAAAGTCATGTTGATAGGTATGTGCTTATTGCCATTTTGTTGTTTTCTGTCTGTTTTATAGAAACTTAAAAAAAAAAAGTCAGATTTCTAGGCCCCATCTTCAGACTCAGTGAAATAGAGACTATTTTTATAAGTAATTTCCAGGACTCTACATTATAAATCTTACTGTCAGGTAAAAATTGTTACTTTATTTGATATATTGTCCTCTTAAGTGCATTGCCCAGTATTATTGATGTGGTCTAAGAGTACAGAATAAAGCAGGTTCATGTCTTTCCTACTTGTGTTTCCCATGCTTGTGTATATAAGGAAGTTATTCTCTTCCGCCCAGTTTAGTGAGATGTATCATAGTGATCTCTTACCCTTTCATGAGTCTCTAATACTAGTTTTGTTTCCAAGTAATTAAAAAAATTTGAATTACTTTTATTGAAGTATAGTTTATGATATATCAGTTTCAGATGTGCAAGATAATGATTCAAAATTTTTAAAGATTATATTTCATTTGTAGATCTCATAATGCATTAGCTATATTCCCTGTGTTGAGCAGTGTATCATTGTAGCTTATTTTATACTTAGTAGTTTGTAGCTCTTTTTATTTATTTATTTTTTTTAAACTTTTATTTATTTATTTATTTATTTTTGCAGGGGAAAATGGACAAAGGAAAGGATCAATGAGGGTGGGAGGGAAATGGGAAGAAAGAAGGGGAGTGATGGTGGGGAGGAGTATATGTAATTTTTTAACTACTGGCTTTCTGTTTTTAATCACAAAGAACACAAAAAAAATCATGTTGAATTCATCCTATATTAGGAGGTTTGATCTGGAAATAAAAAGTTCAGGAAACTAAAAGTCCAGTTTGGGTGTCCTCATCTTAGGCACATCTTGGTATTTTGTATTGGTAGGTCTGTCTCCACCACAATACATTATTTAGGATAGGATCACCTTTGTCACTTCTTCCTCCCTACTACCAAAAGTGGTATCAGACCCATAAAATAGTCAATAAACCTTTACAGAGTGAACAAATAAGTCTGTTTTTTTTTTTTAAACTCTCCTGGATGAACTGAATTTTTTGAGGCTCATAAGTGAATGTTTTCCTCTTTACTTTGTCTATTACAGCCTGATTGTATGAGTGGGGTATTAAAGTCTCCCACTGTTATTGTGTTGTTGTATATTTCTTCTATCATACTAATTAATGTTTTTCTTAGATATATCAATGCTCCAATGTTGGGTGCATATATATTTATAATTGTTACAACTTCTTTTTGGATTGTTCCTTTAAGTCATTATGTATAACCTTGATTGTCTCCTTTTCAGGATCTTTAAAGTCAATTTTATCTGATATGAGTATTGCTATTCCTGTTTTCTTTTGGTCCATATTTGCATAGAAAATCTTTTTCCAGCCCTTCATTTTCAGTCAGTATATATCCCCTATTTTAAGGTGGTTCTCTTTTAGACAACATATATAGGGGTCTAGTTTTTGTATCCATTTGACCCATTTTAGTCTTTTGGTTGTCTCTTGTAGACAAGGTATGTAAGGGTCTTGTTTTTGTATCCATTCGGCCAGTCTTTGTCTATTGATTAGGGCATTCAGCCCATTAACGTTTAAAGCAATTATTGATAAATAAGATTTACTTTATTGTTTTGGGTTCGAATTTATACACCCTTTTAGTGATTCCTATCTAGAGAATGTCCTTTAGTTTTTGTTGGAGAAATGGTTTAGTGGTGCAAAATTCTCTCAACTTTTGCTTATCTGTGAAGCTTTTGATTTCTCCTTCATATTTGAATGAGATCCTTGCTGGATACAATAATCTAGGCTGTAAGTTATTTTCTTTCATCACTTTAATTACGTCTTGCCATTCCCTCCTGGCTTGGAGAGTTTCTCTTGAAAGATCAGCTGTTATCCTTATGGGAATTCCCTTGTAAGTTATTTGATGTTTTTCCCTTGCTGCTTTTAATATTTGTTCTTTATATTTAATCTTTGTTAATTTGATTAATATGTGTCTTGGGGTGTTTCGCCTTGAGTTTATCCTGTTAGGGACTCTCTGGATTTCTTGAACTTGAGTGGTTAATTCCTTCTCCATTTTAGGGAAGTTTTCAACTATTATCTCCTCAAGTATTTCCTCATGGTCTTTCTTTTTATCTTCTTCTTCTGGAACTCCTATGATTCGAACGTTGTAGCATTTAATGTTATCCTGGCGGTCTCTGAGATTGTCCTCATTTCTTTTGATTCGTTTTTCTTTTTTCTCCTCTGATTCATTTATTTGTAGGATTCTATCTTCTAATTCACTAATCCTATCTTCTGCCTCTGTTATTCTACTATTTGTTGCCTCCAGGGTGTTTTGGATCTCATTTATTGCATTATTCATTATATGTTGACTCTTTTTTATTTCTTCTACGTCCTTGTTAAACCTTTCTTGCATCTTCTCAATCCTTGTCTCCAGACTCTTTAACTGTGATTCCATTTTGATTTCGAGATTTTGGATTAATTTCACTATCATTATTCGGAATTCTTTATCAGGTAGATTCCCTATCTCTTCCTCTTTGGTTTGGTTTGGTGGGCATCTATCCTGTTCCTTTAGCTGCTGGGTATTCTTTAGTCTTTTCATTTTGTTAAAATTGCCAAGTTTAGAGTGTCCTTACTATATTCTGGTAGTTTGTTGAATTCTCTTTATTGAGGCGGTTTACTGGTCTTTTCAATATCTGATCTCTGCCCTGTTACAGAGGGGGTGGAGATGAACACCCGAATCTAAGCCGGCCAGGTTCAGGCACTCAGATAATCCTCAGAAGCACAGACTTGGTTGAGTCTGCGTTTTATGCCCTTCCCAGATCAGAGTAGTGCAGGTGATGAAGTGTTTAGTGAGCGCAGCTGCTGCGACTTATCGCCTCCCCGCCGCTCAGTTTTCTGGGTATACAACTGGCGCGCTTTCTCAGGCAGATGTTGACCATCCAGAGCCCCAAGAAGCGTGAGTCAGCACAGAAACCTACTCACAATTCCGTAGACAGTGTCTCTCTAGGGCTGTGATTGCCCACCTCCGGCCCTGGCTGCCTGTTACCAGAGTGGGACGGCCTGCTGCTGGCCATCTCTGTGCAGTCCTTTGTTCCTTACGTAGTCCTGGTGGTGTCTTAAGTTAGGGCTGGCTTTTGATGTAGTAGATAACCGACAGTCTGGTTATTTCGCTCAGATAGCGCTCGAGATAGCCAGGCCAAATCCTTTCTCAATGCGTTGCAGGCCGCGCTGCTCCTCCTAGCCCAGCCCCCGCTTGCTACTAGCAAATGCTGATGTCCGCTCTGCTTTTCCGCAAAAGGAGTTACGACAGGGCTTGTAATCACTCTTTTTGAAGACAATGAATTGTCTTTCTAAGTGCCTGATGTCCTCTGCCGGCATTCAGAAGTTGTTTTGTAGAATTTATTCAGCATTCAAATGTTCTTTTAATGGATTTGTGGAGGAGAAAGTATTCTCCCCGTCCTATTCGTCCGCCATCTTAGCTCCTCCCCCCTGTGTTTTTGAGATTGCCTGTAGGTCTTTTTAAAAAACATTTATTTGGCTGTGCTGACTCTTAGTTGCAGCACACGGGATCTCTGATCTGCGTTGCAGCGTGTGGGATCTTTTTCGTTGCAGAATGCAAACTCTTAGTTGTGGCATGTGGGATCTAGTTCCCTGACCAGGGATTGAACCCGCACACCTGTGCTGGGAGTGTGGGGCCTTAGCCGTTAGAACACCAGAAAAGTCCCAGTCTGTACCTCTTGATCCTCTACTTCTATCTTGCCCCTTCCACCTTTTGTCTCCCCACTGGTGACCACTAGTCTTTTCTCTACTTCTGTGAGTCTGTTTCTTCTTTAGCTATATTCACATCTGTTGTGCTTTTTAGATTCCACATACAAGTGATATCATACAGTATTTGTCTTTCTCTGACTTATTTCACTAAGCATAATACCCTCTGGGTCCATCCATATTGTTGCAAATGGCAAAATTTCGTTTTTTATGGCTATGTATTATTCTGTTGTGTACACACACACACACACATACATTTTGTTGTTATTCAGTCGCTAAGTTGTGTCTGACTCTCTGTGACTCTCTGGACTGCAGCCCGCCAGGCTCCTTTGTTCTCTGTTATCTCCTGGAATTTGCTCAGATTCATGCCCATTGACTTGGTAATGCTACCTAACCATCTTACCCTCTGCTCCTAGTTTTTTTTTTTTAATTTTATTCAAGTATAGTTGATTTACAGTGCTGTGTTTAATTTCTGCTGTACAGGAAAGTAACTCAGTTATACGTTTGGGTACATATATATATATATTTTTCATATTCTTTTCCATAATGGTTTATCACAGAATATCAAATATAATTCTCTGTGGTACACAGTTGGAACTTGTTGTTTATCCATGTCATACTAGTTTTAATTTACTAGTCACTGTAGTGGAATTGTAAAAAGTGTAGGGTGAGCTGTTGTATCGTTTCTAACGTACATTAAAGATCTAAACTTTTTTTTTTAAGTTTACAGTGCCAAACTTTAAGGGGAAAAAGAGGTAGAAAAACCCAGGCAAACAAATGGAGTATTGTTTTCAAAGGTGACTTTGCTAGGGGCAATAATGTCAAAAGGCTCCCATGTGACTTGCTACATTGAATTACAGTGAAATCCTGACAGCTGCCTGGCTGTGGTTTTAGGGTCACTTGTATATTCCCCAGTGGAAAATCTAGTTTTTCAGCTCAGTTGTGAAATAAATATCACATAGATATTAGCAGTTTGTTATGGTAGAAAGAGCTTAGCAACTGAAACATTCAGTTAAGATATGATATTCAGTACTTTCTTTCCCATTCCTATTTTTTTCATTTGTAGTTTGGGACAGCAGTAATACCTGCTAGAGTTGGTAGGACGAGATGAGATAATCTATGTCCAGCACTTACCACAGTGCGTAGTTGCTAAAGAGGTATTAGTTCATAGACTATCAATTCTTTGAGTACCCTTTGCTCAAGCCAGGTATTTGGGAATTGTCCATGAATCTTTTCTCTCCTTTACTTACCAAAGATCTATTCATTTCATCTTCTTAATGCACTAGAATGGGAGTAAGGCATGACCCACATTTTAAAACAATTGGGCTTTAAGCAGGAAGTAACTAAATCAATACTTCAGGATATCAACTTTTCTTGTACCTTTATTAGCAGTAACCATGTTTTAGTTTCTTAGAACTCTAAAAGGATTGTATTAATAGTTGTTTTTACTTCTGTTGGCAAAATTGGTACTGTTGTACCAATTTCATAATACATTTATTTGCCAGCATTGTTAGAATTAGTTATCTTAACATTACTTACAGGAAATCCAGTAGGTAGTAAAATAATAATTCGTTGTTATTTTTACTTGTGTCTGTTTTTAGGCTTAACATTTTCACATGTGTAAGTTTATAGGCATGCAGGATATTGTAGGTGTGGACTTAACACAAGCACATTCCTGGGTTCAGATCTGGGCTATGCAGTTTACCTCAGTCAAGTTATATCAGTTTTCCAGGTTTGCTTTGCCATGTTTTTAAAGTGGGTTGATAAGCTTTAGTTACCTAAAGGGTTGTGACAGTCATTAAAAGAGATACATTTATATGAAAATGCAAAAAGCTGAGAAAAGCCAAGACACTCTTCAAGAACAAAAGTGGAACAATTTGATAGATCTCAAGATTTTTAATTAAAATTAAGCTAGATTAATAAAGACTGTTCTGTTGGTGGATATACAATACTCTTGTTTCAGTACATCAGTGGAATAGAATAAGGAATCCAGAAACAAGCATACACATATATAGACACTTGATTTGTGGGAAAGGTAGCACGCAGAACAGTGTAAATGTGGTATTTTAGTAAATGGTGCCCGAGCATCATGCATATTCACATGGAACAAAGTGAACCGAGACCCCTATCTCAGACTACACTCAAATTCCCAGTGGATCATAGATCTATTTGTGAAAGGCAAAACAGTAAATCTGTTAGGAGTACAGGAAAATATGTGGCCTTAGAGGATGCAAAGCTTTCTTAAATAGGACACAAAAATGATTAAATACAAAAAGAATATTATAAATTGGATTTTACTAAAATGAATTTCTGTTAATCAGAAATCACCTTTAAGAGAGTAAGAAGGCAAGCCACAGAGTGGGAGAAATTATTGGCAGCACTCTGATAGAGGGTTCTCCCATCTGTGTTGAGATGTGAAGTTTCACTTCCTCAGTGGCCTCTTGGATCCAGTTTAGAGAGCTCTTTTATCAATATTGACTTCATTTTGATTTTCCTTTCACAGAGTTTGTGGAATGAATAAAGGCATAGTAAGATTTATAATACTGAGGGAATAGGCCTGGGAATGTGCTCAGCAGCTAGCAGGCTTCCTGGGTGAGCAATGAGACCATGTGAGCAGATGGCAAGGGCAGCCAGAGAGCAGTGAGGGACGCCTGGTTTGGGAGAGCTGACTTGGACTTGAACCCTGGCTCGCTGGTGCGCTCTTTCTCTCTGATTTCTTGGTTGTGTGTTTTTGCCTCATCTCTAAAATAGGGATAGTTACAGAACCCACCATACACGGTTAGGGTTAGTGAGATGACATAGACTAGTGTTTGCATGCAGGAGTGCTTAAGTCTGGTAGTATAATCACTTTTGGAGTTACTATTCCTTGGAGGGGTGGCTGTGCCAGCAGAGTGGCAGTGGGGTTGCTGCAGATCCATGAGAAAAAGACAACCCAATAGAAAAATGAGAGACTTGAGCAGGCAGTTCACCAAAAAGATGTCCAAAATGTCCAGTAAAAATAAGAAAAGGTGCTCAAGACCACAAAGTCATTAGAGAAATGCAAATTAAAACCATGATGGCATATGTACTATTCACCTACCAGAACATTTAATTAAAAAGACTAACGATAGAGAGTTTGTAGTAATATAGGCAAGGAAATTCTCATACACTCTTGGTATATATAAATGGGTTCAACCACTTTGGTAAACTGGTTGGTAGTATTGAAGCTGAGTGTGTGCATACTCTATGACCCTGCTGTTCCACTCGCCTCAGAAATGGTTTCATGTGTGCAACCAAGTTGTGTGTACATGAGTGTTTATAGCAGCCCTGATGGTCTAGCTTCATACTGGGGACATGTGAGAAATGTACATCATAATATAGCAGGTAAGTACATTATTATGTGTTCCTGCCTAGGAATATAATACTGTAAACAAAAATGAGCAAACTCAGCTCACACAACAAAATGGATATATCTGAAAAACAAAATGTCAACCCAAAGAACCCACATGCTAAAGAGTACACACTGTATGATACCAGTGTTTCGAAGCCATGACAGTTTCGCTTGGAGAGGAAGAAGGGGGTTATGATTGGGAGGCAGTCTCTTCCTTGCTGCCCAGATACTGCAGTGCTCTGTTTCTAGACCTGCATGGTGGTTACATGGATGTGTGTTTTGTTCTAGTTTACTGAGCTGGACATTTATGTTTTGTGTGCTTTCCTTGTGTTCAACTTCAGTAAGAAAAGAACCACGCAGCTTTATAATGCCCAGTAAATATTCAATATGAGATTGTCCTTCTTCTCCATTTCATTTGTATTTGCATATGTCCTTTGACTATTGATTAATTTTGGGCTTGAGGATATATTATATTGTGAACTCTTTAAAGATTAGAGTTTAATCTTTAGGGGCTGTTTTAGCCAGCACACAGTACAGAAAGGGACTTTGGCTTTGAAATTTCAGATGCTCCAAGTTTTTGTGTACCCAGTAGTGGTATACTATTTTTTTAAAGATGACAAAAGTATAATGTTTTAATTTTCATTGTAGAAAGTCTTAATTGTAAATAGTTGAAGCTATCACTTTTTTTGGGTACTTTTTCTATTGTTTCAAACCTTGTTTTTAACCCAAGGGGTTTGTGGTTTTGTAAAAGTTATGTATATTCCTGGTTAAATTTTAAAAGTTTCAATATATTTATTTTTCTAATTGCAAATGAAATATTGTTTTGAAAATTTTTTGTAATTGAGTATAAGAAGTGTTGATTTTTATGATTATTTACATCACACTTGATTAAACTCATTGATTTTCTGGTAATGGTTTTAAGTAATTCTTTGTATTATCTTTCCATATAGTCATATCAGTTATATCAACTGGTATTAATAATGGTGATAACTTTTTAGCTTTTGAATCAAAATATGCTAAACATTTGTGTAAAAGAGGTTTTTGATTTTGTTTGTAGCTTTCTCTGTTAGAAATGAAAACTGGTAAGGTAGGCAGGATATTATTGGCATAATCCCATTACTGCTGTTGACAAAATAATATGTTAGTCCATATTATAATTTCTTTGAGGTAGGGGACCCCTGAGTCTCTCATAACCTGAGAAGAATTAATACTTCTTTCCAGAGCATCCAGTGGAGAGGTATGTGTTCTGGGTGCAGAGGCTAGTGTTGCTCTAGCTTCATTTTCTTAACATGGTACATTTGCAAACTGTAAAGAACATTGCCATCCCATTTAAAAAAATGAAACTTTTGTAATAAAAGATCACTATGAGCTTGAGTATTAAACTATAAATGTAAGTCTCCCCCTACCCCCCTCCCCATTTACGTCCAGGGATCATCCTACATTTTTGGAAGGTTTATCAGGGCTTCTCTGCTAGTATTTTTCTCTGTTATTAGAAATTATATTTGCAGTCTGAGGCCAGAATTAGTTAGAGTGAGTCTAAAGAATTTTTCCATGAGACAAATAAGGCTAGCAGCAGCAGCAGAGGCTTTTTTTTTAAATGGAAAATTTCATATATACACAAAATTAGCATTTTCAGACAGTTCCAAAAGCTTTAATTCACACTAATGTTGGAATATTATTACTGATTTGAGGTTTTATATTAGTTGTTGTGATCCATACTTTCTTCAATTTAAAGAATAAATTTAATACCAGGTGATGCTAAATATTTAAATCTAATTTGGATAAGATCCATCAAAATCATAGAGCATCCTGGATTTGCTGGCATAGCCTTTTTGTTTAGTGGGGCACACTAAAGAGGTAGAAGTTAAGTTTCCCTTGCCCTTCAGGTGCTTCAAACCAGGGCCCTGTAACAGCCTAGGGAGGTGGGAAAGCGTGGAGGGAAAGGTGGGAAAGGAGGGAGGTTTCAGGAGGGAAGGGACATGTATGTGTATACTACGGCTAATTCATGTTGATGTAGGGCAGAAATAAAGTCAATATTGTAAAGCAGTTATCCTTGAATTAAAAATAAATTTTAAAAAATGAAGGAGAAATTAAAAACTGCATATTTCAGAGCACCTCTTACACCAATGAGCATTAGTAAAATAAATTGACAAATTGTTTTTTTAATAAAAAGTTATGTTGAATATATAAATATATACTTAATACAGATCTTTGAGATGACGAATCAAAAGGGCAGACCAAAAATGTACTTAAAATAGTCCCATGCCCTGGTATTTGTATATTTGAAAAGGTAGGCTGACTCTAATCATGCCCTAGGAATATCTGATCTCTTGCCTAATTTCTCTTTCAACTTATTTCTCAAATGCCTTTGGCCATGACTTCTAAGACAGCTCTCATTCTGAAGTGATAGTGTCTATGATATGCTAATTAGATGTTGGGATGTTAACAGCATTCTACATAGCTGTGGTATTACTTGTTCAGTTCAGTCTCTCAGTCCTGTCCGACTCTTTGTGATCCCATGGACTGCAGCACACCAGGCTTCTCTGTCCATCACCAACTATCAGAGCTTACTCAAACTCATGTCCATCCAGTGAGTATTGCCATTCCACCATCTCATCCTCTGTCATCCCCTGTTCCTCCCGCCTTCAATCTTTCCCAGCGTCAGGGTGTTTTCAAATGAGTCAGTTCTTCGCATCAGGCAGCCAAAGATTGCAGTTTCAATACTTTGAAGGACTGAGCTTCAGCATCAGTCCTTCCAGTGAATATTCAGGACTGATTTCCTTTAGGATGGACTGGTTGGATCTCCTTGCAGTCCAAGGGACTCTCAAGAGTCTTCTCCAATACCACAGTTCAAAAGTATCAATTGTTCAGCACTCAGTTTTCTTTGTAGTCTAATTCTCACATCCATACATGACTACTGGAAAAACCATACCTTTGACTAGACGGACCTTTGTTGACAATGTCATATCTCTGCTTTTTAATATTGCTGTCTAGGTTGGTCACAACTCTACTTCTGAGGAGCAAGCATCTTTTATTTTTTTTAAATTTTATTTATTTATTTATTGACTACATCAGGTCTTAGTTGTGGCATGCAGGCTTCTCCCTAGTTGTGGAACGAAGGCTTAGCTGCCTCAAGGCAGGTGGGATCTAAGTTCCCCAACCAGGAATTGAACTTGAGTCCCATGCACTGAAGCTGGATTCTTAACCACTGGACCATGACGGAAGCCTGAGCAAGCATCTTTTAATTTCATGGCTGCAGTCACCATCTGCAGTGATTTTGGAGCCCCTCCCAAAATAAGTTTGTCATTTTTTCCATCGTTTCCCCATCTATTTACCATGAAGTGATGGGACCGGATGCCATGATCTTCGTTTTCTGAATGTTGAGTTTTAAGCTAGCTTTTCACTCTCTTCTTTCACTTTCATCAAGAGGGTCTTTAGTTCTTCATTTTCTGCCATAAGGGTGGGGTCATCTGCATATCTGAGGTTTATTGATATTTCTTCCGGAAATCTTGATTCCAGCTTGTGCTTCATCCAGCCTGGCATTTCGCATGATGTAAAAACTTTTAATTAAATTGTAATAAGTACCTTCGTTGTACGCAGAAATGTGCATTGACTGTCTCCTCTCGTATATGCACTTCCCGTTGTTTTGCTTCCTGGAAAATTCACCAAGTGATAGAGTGTGACTTCTGCATTTGATCCTAGTGTGTCAGAGTGCAGGATTCACCTTTAAGGGTGTGTTCTTTTATGAGTGTCTCAATTAATGTCTTTACCTCCCACTCCTGTAATTTGATGAAGGCAGTCAAGATATAATTGTAGCTTTCCTAACCCACCCTGTTGTGAGTTTTCCCAAGCTCTAGATGGTAAAGCCAAGCCCTGGGAATTTGAAACTTTCTGGTGGAGAGTTGCAAAAATGTTTATGCTAATATAAGCTGGTGGTGAGGGCTTGTGACTTTCAAATGTTCAGATGCTTTTCAGGATGGATATATTAGCCCTTGTACGGATGGAACATTTGTGTGCTTGGTGTGCCCTCCAAGCAGTATCTACTTGTGAAGATTATTTAATCAGTAATCACTGATAATGGGCTTTTAAAAGCACATTCTAGTTTAGATTACTGTCCTTGGAAACTAAGTACCCAACCAAGTACAAATCCCAAGTATGGTAAGCTATTGATGATTCACATCACATAGCCACTGACACAATTTATACAAATAATTAGAATAATAGAGTTGTTCTTGTGCTAGTTGACCCATGGTTTTTGGCTCACGGCTGCCTAGTGAATCAACTCTGTGTCTTCACTCTGGTTAATAAAGCATGTTTTGCATTGTCTTTTGTCTTGTGATTCTTAAAGTTTCTGTATAAATGTTAGTGGGTGGCAGGTGTTTATTATCTTTCCTGGATACTATATCAAGGAAACCATAGCATCGAGAGGTTTGTCATTTATACCAGCCAGCTGGATTTATGCCTCTGTATACAACAGACTGGTTCCAAATAGGAAAAGGAGTTCGTCAAGGCTGTATATTGTCACCCTGTTTATTTAACTTATATGCAGAGTACATCATGAGAAATGCTGGACTGGAAGAAACACAAGTTGGAATCAAGATTGCTGGGAGAAATATCAGTAACCTCAGATATGCAGATGACACCACCCTTATGGCAGAAAGTGAAGAGGAACTAAAAAGCCTCTTGATGAAAGTGAAAGTGGAGAGTGAAAAAGTTGGCTTAAAGCTCAACATTCAGAAAACGAAGATCATGGCATCTGATCCCATTACTTCATGGGCAATAGATGGGGAAACAGTGGAAACAGTGTCAGACTTTATTTTTCTGGGCTCCAGAATCACTGCAGATGGTGACTGCAGCCATGAAATTAAAAGACGCTTACTCCTTGGAAGGAAAGTTATGACCAACCTAGATAGCATATTCAAAAGCAGAGACATTACTTTGCCAACAAAGTTTCGTCTAGTTAAGGCTATGGTTTTTCCTGTGGTCATGTATGAATGTGAGAGTTGGACTGTGAAGAAGGCTGAGCACAGAAGAATTGATGTTTTTAAAGTGTGGTGTTGGAGAAGACTCTTGAGAGTTCCTTGGACTGCAAGGAGATCCAACCAGTCCATTCTGAAGGAGATCAGCCCTGGGATTTCTTTGGAAGGAATGATGCTAAAGCTGAAACTCCAGTACTTTGGCTACATCATGTGAAGAGTTGACTCATTGGAGAAGACTCTGATGCTGGGAGGGATTGGGGGCAAGAGGAGAAGGGGACGACAGAGGATGAGATTGCTGGATGGCATCACTGACTCGATGGATGTGAGTCTCTGTGAACTCTAGGAGTTGGTGTTGGACAGGGAGGTCTGGCGTGCTGTGATTCATGGGGTTGCAAAGAGTTGGACATGACTGAGCGACTGATCTGATCTGATCTGCATATTATGTATCAGTTTTCGTGTTTGAGATTTTTGAGAACAGTCTTGCTTATAAGAGCAAGTTGGTGGTGTTAATGTCAGTGAAATTAACCTGTCTGATTTATCTAAGGGTTAAACATTGGTTTTTATATTATATGTGATCCCACAAATTTTGTTTTTATCTTGCAAACATTAATTTTCCAAAGATTATGTTTTAATGTTCCTGGATTTTTATCCTGTATTTTTCTAAATGTTAGTCACTCAGTTGTGCCTGACTCTTTGCAACCTCATGGACTATAGCCTCCTAGGCTCCTCTGTCCTTGGAATTCTCTGGGCAAGAATACTGGAATGGGTAGCTGTTCTTGTCTCCAGGAGATCTTTCCAACCCAGGGATGAAACCTGAGTCTCTTGCATTGCAGGTGGATTCTGTACGATCTGAGCCACCAGGGAAGCCTCAATAAGCAATCTTAAGGAGAATTTTTCTTCTGAGTTCAAGTTAGATAGGCACTTTCAAGTTTTGGTAAAAGGTCTGAGAAAACAGAAGAGAGAATTCAGACGGCTAAGGCCCTAAGCGTAAGTTATCTACCTTTACGTCAGTCATTTGTACCAACTGGTGATTTTAGAAGCTCACAGGAGTCCTGGTGCCTATTGCTGTATCTGCTTCAAACTGTCTTTCCACTTCACAGCTCTCCCTTCCTAGGGGTATATTTATGTGGCAGTGTTTACAGATGATTAATATTTAAATAGAAATATGCCACTCAAAGTTCTTTGTACGAAAAGGAAGCTGAGGTGGAGTACTTGGGTGTGCTGGCTGCCAGCTCTCTTCTCATGGAATTTCAGAATTTTCAAAAAGCCCTGGCAGCCTTAACATTCATTTCAGTTAGAAGAAGCTGGCTGTTGGTATTTACAAAGTTGGGAAAATGTGAAATTTTAATCATATAAGCTTTCTTAGAATGTAATATGTTCCATTAAAATTATGAATTAAGGTTATAGAAGAATTTAGAGAATGACATAACAAATATTTTTATGGCTATCTTTTACTTCTGTCAAATTCTTCTATTTTCCCATATGGAATAGGCTTTTATTTTTTTAAGAAACAAAATGGAACAGTTGAAGTACCCTGTATATTCCTCCCTGAATCTATTTTTCTCTCTTCTTCCCTTCCTCCTCAGAGGTAACCACAGTCCTCATGTATATTATTATGTATAAATACAGTGACATGGACTTCCCAGGTGTCACGGTGATAAAGAATCCAGCTGCCAATGCAGGAGACGTGGGTTGGATCCCTGGATCAGGAAGATCCCCTGGAGTAGGAAATGACAACCCACTTCACTGTTCTTGCTTGGAAAATTCCATGAACAGAGGAACCAGGTGGGTTGCAGTCCATGGGGTCGCAGAGTCAGACACGACTGAGCACGCACACATGCACTCACTCATAGTCACGCACAAGATAGCTTCATTTTCCATGTTTTCAGTTATTGAAACCCAAAGAAAGAAATGAAGAAGCAAGGAGAAGAAAGGAGGAGGACCAAGCCATCCTGGTGGAACACGTGAAAAGAGTCAAAGAAATTGAAGTCATTGAAAGTGATTCTTTTCTTCAGCAAACATTCAGATCAAGTAAAGAAGTCAAAAAGTCAGTGGAACCTAGTGAAGAAAAGCGTTCTGCTGCAGCCTCAGGACCAGAGTCAGTGGTGGCTGATCCACTGAGTAATGAGAAATAAATAGACCCAGCAGCATCCCTACGCTATCAAGTACCTGGACAGTTCTCTGGCTCATCCACATTTATTTACTGAGAAAGCTGATGCTGAGGAAAAGTTCAAGAGATTAATTGCTCTCTGACACGAAAGGCTAATGGGTAGTCCTGTGGCCTAAAGTAATATACATATGGTTGAATTAACAGTAACATTGGAAATTTAAGTTTTTAAATACTAGTATTAACTTTTTACTCTTGAAAATAATTTAGCCAATTATATAAAAAGGTTATCTCGTTTCATTCTTTTTTCATGTAGGCTCTAATATTTGTTGATTTGAACTTAATCAAACATTGTGAATATTAAAACTAAAGTTTAAGAACGCTTGAAAATGTCATTCTGTTAAAAAAGCTAATCCTGAAAATATTAGTATTAAAGGTACACACACAACCCCCCCCCAAAAACAGCTTCATACTATAAAACATATCATTCTGCATGTTGTTTTTTATTTGTTCAGCGTTGTATTTTAGCATGTTGATATTTGTAGGTTGGTCATTGATTTTAGTTGTGAGATTGTACTCCATTATATGTATTTATTATAATTTATACATTTCTGTTGGTAGGCATTTAGGTTTCTGGTTTGCATTTACAAATAACTGAGTAAATGGAACTGAGGTTTCTGGTTTGCATTTACAAACAACTGAGTAAATGGAACTGAGTATTTCAAACCAGAAACCTAAATGCCTACCAACAGAAATGTAT
This sequence comes from Tragelaphus eurycerus, assembly GCA_935064755.1. Taxonomy (NCBI): domain Eukaryota; kingdom Metazoa; phylum Chordata; class Mammalia; order Artiodactyla; family Bovidae; genus Tragelaphus; species Tragelaphus eurycerus. The sequence goes on along the minus strand of CAKXYN010000002.1, from coordinate 18,327,498 downwards.
AAATTATAATAAATACATATACTATGCTATGCTATGCTAAGTCACTTCAGTCGTGTCTGACTCTGTGTGACCCCATAGATGGCAGCCCACCAGGCTCCCCCGTCTCTGGGATTCTCCAGGCAAGAACACTGGAGTGGGTTGTCATTTCCTTCTCCAATGCATGAAAGTGAAAAGAGAAAGTGAAGTCGCTCAGTCATGTCTGACTCTTGGCGACCCCATGGACTGCAGCCTACCAGGCTCCTCCCTCCGTGGGATTTTCCAGGCAAGAGTACTGGAGTGGGGGTGCCATTGCCTTCTCCAATAAATACATATAATGGAGTACAGTCTCACAACTAAAATGAATGACCAATCTACAAATATCAATATGCTAAAATACAATGCTGAACAAATAAAAAACAACATGCAGAATAATATGTTTTAATAGTATGAAGCTGTTTTTTTTTGGGGGGGGGTTGTGTGTGTACCTTTAATACTAATATTTTCAGGATTAGCTTTTTTAACAGAATAACATTTTCAAGCGTTCTTAAACTTCTTGCCTTGTGTACTTGTGAGAGAGTTGCTCTGGGCCCTAGAGTCTAAGAGATACATATGTAGAAGTGGAGTTGTTGGGTTGAAGAGTATATGCATATTTAGATTTACTAGATATTGCCAAATTGTTCTCTAAAGTACTTGCATTAATTTATATTCCTGCCACTGGTAGATAATAGTTTCTGTTCCATATTCGGACCATTCTTGGTTTTATCAGACTTAAATTCTTGGCATATGATTGGTATGTAATGGTTTTTCATACTGTTCTAATTTTTGCTTTACTAATTATTAATGAGCCTAAACACCATTCATTCACCCAACCGATGAACTGAGTACTGGCTAAGTTCTGTGTGCTTATATTCTAATGAAGGGAGGTATAAATGAATAGATGAGAAAATGCACAGTATCTTAAGTTGGTGCTATGCTGTGGAGAGAAAGAAGAGAGCAAGTACCTTGTGGATAACCAGAGGAACATTCCAGGCAGAGGGGATAACAAATGAGAAGACCCTTGGGTGTGACCTGTTCACAGACCCACAGGGAAGCCAGGGCAGCTGGAATAGAGTAAGTAAGGGAGTAGCAGGACGTGAGGCGAGAGAATGAATAGTGAGCCTTATAGACAATTACAGAGACTTTGTCTTTTACCTTGAGTGTGATTGCCATCTGAAATGGGAGGGTTTTGAACAGAGGATGACATTGTCTCATTTAGGCTTTAAAAGGATCATAGAGTGTTGTGTTGAGAGGAGATTGTAAGAGAGGCTAAAGGAGGAAGCAGGGAGACTAATTAGGACGTCATTGTTACAATTCAAGCTAGATAGTGGTGAATTGATGAAGGTGATGAAAAGTGTTCACAGTCTGGATGTATTATTTATATAGACTTATACCATTTATGATATTTATAAGCAAAGTGAGTGAGGTATGCTGATATATTAGATGTGGGCTGTGAGAGAATAAGTATCAGTGCAGAGCTTTTGGCTGTGAAAACTGGAAGGCTAGAGTTGCCATTCATTGAAAAAGATTAGTGGGAGAAGTAGGTTTGGGGAGGAGGGAGAATTCAGGAGTTTGATTTTTGAACTGGCAAGTTCTAGATGCTTCCTCAGCATTTTGGTTAAGATATTGATGAGGCGCGTAGATACCTGAGTCTGCAATAGAAGTCAATAGAGTCTGCAGTAGAGTCTGTAATAGCTAGAAGCAAGGATGTCAGCACTGAGGAGAGCATTAAGCCATGAGATTGGAGGGATGAATGTGGAGATGTCCAGGAAGAGCCCTGGGCCAGATTGGTGGTCAGAGGTCAGAAAGAAGAAGCTTATGGACCAGAGAGACTGAAAATGAGTGCCCAGGAGGAGGAGGAGAACTAGAGCAATATTGTTTTCGAAGCCTAGTGTGAAGTGTTTTAAAAAAGGACTGCTTGGTGATATCAGATATGCTCTGATAGAGCAAGTGAGGTGAGTGCTGAGACCTGACCTTTGGTTTTAGCAACGTGGAGGTCAGTAAAGACTTTCACAGCAGGTTTTTCTGTGGAGTAGTGAGGCGATCAAGACTAGGTTGGTATCCCCTCAGAGAATGGGAAGACAGGATTTGGAGATAGCAAAAATAGACATCTCCTATGAAGAATATTTCTCCAAAAGCAGAGTAGAGAAATGGGACTATTGCTGGAAGAAGATATGGGATTAAGAAAGTTTTTTCAAAGATAGGAGATACTTCAGCATGTTTCATGCTGATATGGGTGATATATAAAATGGGGGAAACTGATCATGCATGAGAGAAGGGAGAATTGCTGGAATGAGTTGAGTAGATGAAAGAAGAGGGATTTAGCATACCATGGAGGGACTGGTTTTATTAATAGTGGGAGCATGGACCATTCATCCCAGTGGCACAGGGAAGGTAAGAGTACTTGGGCACAAATATGGGTAAACTAATAAATTCGATTGCTTTTTATTTTCTCATTGAATGTGATGTAGGACTGAAATGAAGGAGAGTGAGAAAAGAGGAAAAGGTATGATCTAATTATTTAACTGACTCATTGGAAAAGACCCTGATGCTGTGAAAGATTTAAGGCAAAAGGAGAAGAGGGTTGCAGAGGATGAAATGGTTGGATAGCATCACCAATTCAATGGACGTGAACTTGGGCAATCTCTTTGAGATAGTGAGGGACAGGGAGGCCTGATGTGCTGCAGTCCATGGGGTGGCAGAGAGTTCAACACAACTTAGTGACTGGACAACAGTAGCGGTCATTCAGGAGAGTAGAGAAATGGTCTGTGATTATAAGGCCGCACCTTGGCCCGCTTGTCTCTGATCATAGGTGTATAGTGAGGTCAGTCAGCAGAGTTAAAAAACTCACATGTGTGGATGGTGTGGCAGTAGGATTTATCTAGGTTTGAGGTTTGCCTGGTGATGATGATAGGGGAAGAGGGAACAAGGTAGTTGAGGGTGTGTTCAAAAGAGCGGGGTATAATGATGGGCCATGGACTCTAGGTTGGTGAAGAACAGTGAAAAGGTGGTAGGATTGATGGATTGTAGAACTGAAGTTTTAAAAAAGATTTTCGAGGAGGTGAATTGAAAAAATAAGGGGTGGCTGAAGAGTAGGAACCTAGAAATTGAGATGGTGGAGGGGGTGAAATTATTGGTAATGACAGGTTCTAGGGTATGACTATGGGAATGAGTCACTATGGTCAAGTGAGGAGCAGATTCTGAGAGGAGAGGGGACCGTCAGGGATCATCTGTGCAGATATTTAAATCATTATGCATTTTATTTCTAGGAATTTATCCATTTCTTCTAGGTTGTCAGATTTCTTGGCATATAAATTGTTCATAGTAGTCTCTTATGATCCTTTGTATTTCTATGGTATCAATCATAATGTTTCTACTTTGATTTTGGACTCTTGAGTCCTTTTTTTCTTGATAAGTCTAGCTAAAGGTTTGTCCATTTTGTTTATCTTTTCAGAGAACCAGCTCTTAGTTCATTGATCTTTTCCTAGTATTTTAGTCTTTATTTCATTTATTTTGTTTTACTCTGACCTTTATTTCTTTCCTTCTATAAAGTATGGGTTTCATTTGTTCTTCTTTTTTTAGTTCCTTGAGGTGTAAATAAGCTTGTTTATTTGAGATTTATCTTGTTTCTTCATGTAGGCATTTATCCTTACGATGAATTTCCCTGTTAGAATTGCTTTTGCTGTATCCCATAAGTTTTGGTATGTTATTTTTCCATTTTCTTTTGTCTTGAGGTATTTGTTGATTTCTTTTATCATGCAGTTTGATAACAACAGTGTTGGAGAGAATATCACAGCCATGAGCTAAAATTGTTTGAGGCTGGGGGTGTCATGTTGATGACCACAACAGAATTAGGAATGGTGTGGTCTGATAGTGTGAGGTTGAAAGCTGGAAGCTTTTAGAGACCAATGAGATAGGAATTTGGAAGTGGCAATGAGAAATAAGAGCACGGACCCTGTCTCCAGCTTAATGGGAAGAGGATTATGAGCATTAAGGCAGCCAGACTGCAGAGGGCTGCAGGGAGAGCCAGGTTTCAGTTGGCAGTGCCTTTCAACCCTGGCTGCACACCTAAATCACCAGGGAGGGCTTGTAAACATCCCATTTCCTGGGTCCCAGCTCCCGGAGATTCTGACTCAAATAGTCTGAGGTGCAGCTCAGGCTTGGGTAATTTTTTGAAACTCCCAGGTGATTGTATGTGCAACCAGGGTTGTGTCCCAAGCAGGAACGTCTGAGAAAAGGTTGAGTAATAGAGGATGATAGAGGCGTGTCTGAGGGCAGTAGGGAAAGGGTTCTGAAGTTCAAGGGGATGGGACATCTTTTCAAAGTTTACTGCCCTTTTGAACTTTTGTGAATTACCTGTTTCATACCCATTACTCTAGTTTTCTACTGGTGAACGTTTGATTTTGGTTTGAGCTTGTTTATTGAAGTATTTCATTAATAGTGAAAATAATATGCACCTCTACAGATTGTGTAATGAGCACCCAAATCAGGAAGTAGAATGTTACTAGCATCCAGAAGCCACATTTGAACCCCCACCCTTTCCAGTCACTATCCCATTTGCTAGGTTTGATTTTTAAAAGGATCTTATGTTGCTTACCTTGAACAACAAAATTTCATATTAAAGTGTACTGGGTACCCTTCTCTCCGCACCCTCTCCAGCATTTATTGCTTGTGGATTTTTGGATCACAGCCATTCTGACTGGCGTGTAATGGTATCTCATAGTGGTTTTGATTTGCATTTCTCTGATAATGAGCGATGTTGAGCATCTTTTCATGTGTTTGTTAGCCATCTGTATGTCTTCTTTGGAGAAATGTCTATTAAGTTCTTTGGCCCATTTTTTGATTGGGTCGTTTATTTTCCTGGAATTGAGCTGTAGAAGTTGCTTGTATATTTTTGAGATTAGTTGTTTGTCTGTTGCTTCATTTGCTATTATTTTCTCCCATTCTGAGGGCTGTCTTTTCAGCTTGCCTATAGTTTCCTTTGTTGTGCAAAAGCTTTTAAGTTTGATTAGGTCCCATTTGTTCATTTTTGATTTTATTTCCGATATTCTGGGAGGTGGGTCATAGAGGATCCTGTGCGGAGAGAAGGGTACCCTCTTACACTGTTGGTGGGAATGCAAACTAGTACAGCCATTATGGAGAACAGTATGGAGATTCCTCAAAAAACTGGGAATAGAACTGCCTTATGACCCAGCAATCCCACTGCTGGGCATACACACTGAGAAAACCAGAATTGAAAGAGGCACGTGTACCCCAATGTTCATAGCAGCACTGTTTACAATAGCCAGGACGTGGAAGCAACCTAGATGCCCATCCACAGATGAATGGATAAGCAAGCTGTGGTACATATACACGATGGAGTATTACTCAGCCATTAAAAAGAATACATTTGAATCAGTTCTATTGAGGTGGATGGAACTGGAGCCTATTATACAGAGTGAAGTAAGCCAGAAAGAAAAACACAAATACAGTATACTAACGCATATATATGGAATTTAGAAAGATGGTAACAATCACCCTGCTTATGAGACAGCAAAAGAGACACTGTTGTATAGAATAGACTTTTGGACTCTGGGACTGGGAGAGGGTGGGACGATTGGGGAGAATAGCATTGAAATATGTATAATATCATATCTGAAACGAGTCAGTCCAGGTACGATGCCCGATAACAGATGCCTGGGACTGGAGCACTGGGATGACCTGGAGGGATGGTGTGGGGGGGGGGGGGGAGGAGGGTTCAGGATGGGGAGCACGGGTATTCTGGTGGCGGATCCATCTCGATGTATAGTAAAAGTAATACAATATTGTAAAAAAAAATAAAATAAAATAAAAGTCTATCCATTTAAAAAAAAAAAAAAAATAAAGTGTACTGGGTTTAGGTAATATGAGAAGCCATAATGATCCTAGCCATGGTACATGATACATAGAAAATGGCTTGAAAATCCACAGTAACATTTTTTCATCTGAAAACTGGCCTCTTGGCAGTGCACTGTAATTGGAAATGCACAAGAGATGATGATCTTTTCAGCCTTCTCTTTCATCAGCTCTACTCCTGTCTGACTGGAAACAAGCTGTTTTGGCAAGTGAAAATGTGCTCTAGGTGACAACGGGCCTCACCCAGTTAGCCAGGATGGTTTGGGTCTCCCATACCTGCCTGACTGTGGTTCGGAGTCTAGGGTTAGGGCTTGTGAAACAGCTGTAAGCCAGGCTTGAGTCAGGGAAGAGCTCTGAGGGATGGCCACCATGGTTTTTCTTAACTGTAAAATATGTCTCATAAGTGTACATTGCCAGATTCTGCTTTTTGATGGCTGTTAATTTCCAGTATTTTGACCACTGCTATTAAAAAAATGTAAAAGCTGAAGTTTTGATCTATGAATTTCTTGACAAAAAGCAGGGAAGCAAAAGCTCATAGGGCATTATGATGGAAGGCTTTTTATTATACTGTCAGGAGCAGGAAGTACCAGTTTCTTTTATTTTAGCTGTACCTATAAGCATCTATTGAAAAATAAAGCCAATCAAAAATGGCATAAATATTAAAGATTATTAGGAAAAATGGTAAGGACAAAATACTGCTTGCTTGCTTTCAGATAGTCATGTTGTACCACATTCTTTGAAGTTTAGATGAGTATAATATCAGAGTTTTTATAATTAATGTACCAATAACTTACTGATATTACATTTCTTGAGGGAAGTATTTTCATTCTCATGTCTGTTGCTCAGTGATGCATGAGAATGAGTAAAGATAGGTTAGGATGTCGAATGGCCATATAGGGAGTTGTTCCTCCTTTAGGTTGCATTGTCCTGGTGCTCAGTTGCTAAGGCACATCTGACTCTTTGTGACCCTGTGGGCTGCAGCACGCCAAGCTTCCCTGTCCTTCACCATCTCCTGGAGTTTGCTCAGACTCATGTCTGTTGAGTCTGGGATGCCATCCAACCATCTCTGTTGCCTGCTTCTCCTCCTGCCCTCAATCTTTCCCAGCATCAGGGTCTTTTCAGATGAGTCAGTTCTTCGCATCAGGTGGCCAAAGTATTGGAGTTTCAGCTTCAACATCAGTCCTTTCAATGAATATTCAGGACTGTTATCCTTTAGGATGGACTGGTTGGATCTCCTTGCAGTCCAAGGGACTCTCAAGAGTCTTCTCCAACACCACACTTCAAAAGCATCAATTCTTCAGCACTCAACCTTCTTTATGGTCTGACTCTCACATCCACACATGACTACTGGAAAAACCATAGCTTTGACTAGATGGACCTTTGTCAACAAAGTGATGTGTCTGTTTTTTTAATACACTGTTTAGTTTTGTCTTAGCTTTTCTTCCGAGGAGCAAGCATCGTTTAATTTCATGGCTGTGGTCACCGTCTGCAGTGATTTTTGGAGCCCAAGAAAATAAAATCTGCCACTGTTTCCTCTTTTCCCCCATCTGTTTGCCATAAAGTGTTGAGACCGGATGCCAGGATCTTAGTTTTTTGAACGATACGTTTTAAGCCAGCGTTTTAAATCTCCTCTTTCACCTACATCAAGAGGCTCTTTAGTTCCTCTTCCTGGGAAAGCATTGTCCTAGGTAAGCCTTTGACCTTTAAAAAGGGTAATTTGAGTAGAAAGATCAGTGGTTGCCATGGGTTGGTGGCAAGGGAGGGATGAAGGGGCAAAGTCAAGAGGACTTTTAGGGCAGTGACACTGTTCTATATGATACTATAATTGTGGCTACATGTGGTTATACATTTGTCAAAACCCATAGAATGTTAACTCCAAGAGTGAACCCTAATGTAAACTATGGACTTTAGATGATGTGTCACTGTAGGCTTATTGATTGTAATAAATGTGACCCTCTGGCCCAAGATATTGATAGTAGGAGAGGCTATGTGTATGGGACTGGGGATAGATGGGAGCTGTCTTCTGCTCAGTTTTCCTGTGAACCTAAAACTGTTCTAAAAACCAAGTTTGCTACTAAACTAAAAGGTAATTTATAGGCTTTTTTTGATAGCAAGTTGTAATATTTAACGATGCTTTCTAATGTAAAGTTATTCCCTTATCTATCATAAGGCTTTCATTTGACATTATACACCTGCTTCTTAATATTTGTCATCAGTAAATGTGAAAAATAACTAGCTGTTATCCTCTCAAGTACTAGAATCTTTTTATTTTACAAATAAGCAAACCTGGGCCTTTAGAGATATGGAGACTAGGGCTTAGGCTTCCAAATGTTTACTTAATTATCCCCAGAACCACAGCTTTCCTTCCATGAACGTAAATATTCTTCCTGATTTCAGCTGTGATGTCCTTAAGATGTTGGTTCCATATACATTTGTGTTTTTTTTTTTAACATAGTTATCATTTAGAATAGGCAATCATTTACAAAACCTGTAGCTCTCTTCTTTCTGTGTAAATTACCCAGATATTTATATCTGAATTCCCAAAGCCTACTTTTCTAATATTTATGTAAGAGTTAATTGAGACCAAAAGATGTATATCTGGATTATTATCTTAGCAGAGATACTCCTTAACTTTTAGATTGACTATAATTCTTTATACTTTTCTGTGTTCCTCTGGTACATTTGTGTAGGATGTTAATGATTATAATCAGTTCTTTCTGGTAAGAAGCCTAGGTACTGTTTCTGGAGATTGAGTTATATTGAATAGCTGAGAATTGCTACAATCAATAAATATTCAAATACCATGAACAATATTCTTGTGTATTAAGGATTAACTACATAGTATATTTCATACTTTATCTTTTTAAAATTAGTATTCTGAAATCATGGACATTTAATTCATTTTTTTACATTTAAGTGTTTGTTGTTCTTGGTGTTTATTAATCTGTTGGTTACCAGTTTCATAACTCATGATTTGTCCTGAATGACACTTTCTACTTCCTAGGAACTGGTTCCTACATGGTTCCCAATCCTTCCTCCCCAAAACTAAAGATTGGTTAACCTTCTAAAATTTTCTTTCTTTTCCTAATGGTATAATATTATCATTTTATGTATTTTAATTATTGTTGTTCAGTTGCTTAGTCATGTCCGACTCTTTGCAACCCCCTGGACTGCAGCGTGCCAGGCTTTGCTGTCCTTTATCATCTCTTGGAGCTTGCTTAAACTCATGTCCATTGAGTTGGTGATGCCATCCAATCATCTTGTCCTCTGTCATCTCCTCCTCCTCCTGCCTCAATCTTTCTTAGCATCAGGGTCTTTTCTAATGAGTCAGCTCTTCCCATCAGGTGGCCAAAGTATTGGAGCCTCAGCTTCAGCATCAGTCCTTCCATTGAATATTCAGGGTTTATTTCCTTTAAGGATTGACTGGTTTGATCTCTTTGCTCTCCAAGGGACTCTCAGCAGTCTTCTCCAACACCACAGCTTGAAAGTATCAGTTCTTCAGGGCTCAGCCTTTATGGTCCAACTCTCACATCTCTACATGACTACTGGGCAAACCATAGCTTTGACTAGATGGACTTTTGTCAGCAAAGTGATTAGGATCATCAGAATATGTCATCTGTTGACTTTTTAAATTTACATGGATTAGTCAAAAGTTTAATAAATAATAGTTTAGAGAGTCAGATTTTCCCATATACTTAGTGTTTTCAAGATGTTATTTATTTGTCCTCAAAATAAAAAGTCTACTTTTCTACTCTCCATTTCCATGGGAAGATGAAATACTAAGCCTTGGTTTAAAATTTAAAGAAAGTAAACTTTTGGTCTTTTTTCCTTTCTCCCCTAATACATTACATTGTAGCACTTGGAAGAGACTTGAGAGGATTATTTATTTAGATCAACTTTTTCGTTTCATGGATGAGGAAAGTAGGATGCGGAAGTTAAGTGACTTGCCCAAGTAAGATCTTACAGCCAGTGCCACGTCTTTGGCTCAAATCTTGATCCTTCTCCCACCTCCACCCGCTATTTTTTGTGTCTTTGTGCTTCTTAGTGGCACTAAGCTTCCCAGCTACTCTATTCTGGTCCAGTCCAGTCTGCAGTACTATTAATGCTTTCTTGGCCACCTTGTCCAGACCTTCCTGAAGATCTACAATAGCGTAGACTTGCTTTATTCATGGAAGTCCGTGGAGGAATCCCTATGGAAAGCTGCTAGCAGCACTATGGTAGGCAGAATAATGTTGTTGCTGTCTCCTCCATTACCCCCCACCCGATTGTGTTCACATTCAAACCTTGGAACTGTTGATTATATTACATTATGTGGTAAAGTGAAGTGAAAGTGTTAGTCACTCAGTTGTGTCCAACTCTTTGTGACCCCGTGGACTGTAGCCCACCAGCCTCCTCTGTCCATGGAATTTCCCAGGCAAGAATACTGGAGTGTGTTGCCATTTTATTCTCCAGGGGATCTTCCCAACCTAGGGATCAAACCCCAGTCTCCTGCATTGCAGGCAGACTCTTTACCATCTGAGTTACATGATAAGAGGAGTTAAAATTACTATTCAGCTGACCTCAAAACATGGAGATTATTCTGGATTAATTTGGTGATCCCAGTGTAATCACGGGTCCATAAAAGTGGAAGAGAGGAATCAAAAGAAAGAACCAGAGAGAGAGCCACGTGTGGACCAGGCCTCCTTTGAAGATGGAGGAAGGGACCATGAGTCAAGGAAGATGGATGACATCTACAAGATGGAAAATCAAAGAAAGAAATTCTTGTGTAAAGCCCCCAGAAAAGGTACATCCTACTGACACCCTGATCGTAGCCCTGTGAGGTCTATGTTAGACTTTTAATGAGCAGAACGTAAGATCATAAATCTGTGTTTTATTTTTTAAAATGTTTATGTATTTAATTTTTTGGCTGCGCTGGGTCTTCATTGCTGCACATAGGCACTCTCTAGTTACAGGGAGCGGGGCTACTCTTGGTTGTGGTGCACAGGATTCTTGTTGCTGTGGTTTCCCTTGTTGGGCAGCACAGGCTCTGGACTCCTGGGCTTCAGTAGTTGTGGCGCATGGTTCTGCCTGCTCTGAGGCATGTGAGATCTTCCCAGACCAGGGATTGAACCCACGTTCCCTGTATTGGCAGGCAAATTTTTAACCACTGGACCACCAGTGAAGTCCAAATCTGTGTTTTACGCCTCTGAGTTTGTGGTAATTTGTTACAATATCCATAGAAAACTCATACAAGCATTTGTACTGCTCCTCAGAAAAAGTCATCCACTTGGCTTTCCCACTTTCCTCATGACCTGATTATTTCATTGGCTGCCTTGATTTCCCTTATGAATCCTGTCTCCATGTTGCTTATCTAGATCCTTGGATAAAACAACCCACTATAAGACTGTCTACTCCCACTCAGCTCTGACTGTCCTTCAGATACACCTTCCCAATATTTGCTCATTGGCTTTACAAACCACAATCTGTATTAAGAGGCTACATAAAATTTTGAAACTGTTCTGCTATTGTTTTGCTACTTTCCAGGAATTCAAGGTCAGATGCTGACCCATCTAACTGCCCTATTCTAACTCTTAAGAATATTTTTTTGTTTGTTATCTTGTAATGCTTATTGGGCAAATTATGTGTATGGCTACACATATACTTGCATGTAGCTTCCTATTTATGAAAGAGACAGTGAAATCTATATTTTGTTTCTACTTGACAGAGGAGGAAAATTCTGGGTCATTGCCTGGTTACCTATTTTATTGGGCTGACTTGCTCAGCAGGCTAAAGTGCATGTTTAATAGACTAACTTGTCAAGATGTTGGCTAATAGATGCCAACACATTTACTGGCTCCTACAAATGATTTAATCCTTGACTTGATACAGCACAAACTTCTTTCTTATTTGCCTGGTGACTATTGTAGAATTAATTGGTGTTGGGGGCTTAATTTTGTAGGAGCCTTAGTGGGTCAGTGTGATATGAATTAGTTAGGACAACTAACTCTCCTGGCCTTTTCATATTAATCTTATTCTCCATGTGGCTGGGAGGCTTGAATTCACCCAAAATGTCTATCTTCTCGTCACATTCCATTCTGTGTTAGGGAAAGGCAGAATGCATAATTCTGACACTTGCATTTGTTCATTGCCTGGCAGGGAAATTTGTTCAGTTCAGTTCAGTTGCTCAGTCATGTCTGATTCTTTGAACCTCATGGACTGCAGCACACCAGGCTTCCCTGTCCATCACCAACTCCCAGAGCATGCTCAAACTCATGTCCATCTAGTCGGTGATGTCATGAAACCATCTCATCCTCTGTTGTCCCCTTCTCCCCCTGCCTTCAGTCTTTCTCAGCATCAGGGTCTTTTCCAGTGAGTCAGTTCTTTTCATCAGGTGGCCAAAGTATTGGAGTGTTTCAGCTTCAGCATCAGTCCTTCCAATGAACATTCAGGACTGACTTCCTTGAGGATGAACTGGTTGGATCTCCTTGCAGTCCAAGGGACTCTCGAGTCTTCTCCAGCATCGGTTCTTCGGCATTCAGCTTTCTTTATAGTCCAACTCTCACATCTCTATATGACTACTGGAAAAACCATAGCTCTGACTAGATGGACCTTTGGTGGCAAAATAATGTCTCTGCTTTTTAATATGCTGTCTAAGTTGGTCATAACTTTTCTTCCAAGAAGCAAGTGTCTTTTAATTTGATGGCTGCAGTCACCATCTGCAGTGATTTTGGAGCCCAAGAAAAGAAAGTCTCTCACTGTTTGCATCGTTTCCCCATTTATTTACCATGAAGTGATGGGACTGGATGCCATGATCTTAGTTTTTTGAATGTTGAGTTTTAAGTCAACTTTTTCACTCTCCTCTTTCACTTTCATCAAGAGGCTGTTTAGTTCTTCACTTTCTGCCAAAAGGGTAGTGTCATCTGCATATCTGAGGTTATTGACATTTCTTCTGGCAGTCTTGATTCCAGCTTATCCTTCATCTAGACTGGCATTTTGCATGATGTACTCTGCATAGGCAGGTCTGGGTCAGTCTCTTGTGGGGTCACTGCTCCTTTCTCCTGGGTCCTGGTGTGCACAAGGTTCTGTTTGTGCCCTCCACGAGTATATTTCCCAGCTGTAAGTTCTCGCAGCTCTGTGGTGGGGTTAATGGTGATCTCCTCCAGAAGGACTTACGCCATACCCAAGTCTGCTGCACCCAGATCCTTGCCCCTGCGTCAGTCCACTGCTGACCTGTACCTCCACAGGAGATACTCAAACACAGTTCTGTCTCAGTCTCTGTGGGGTCTCTGGCTACTGGTGCACACAAAGTTTGTTTGAGCCCTCTGAGTATCTCTGGCAGTAATAAGGTTTGATTCTAAATGCAAGTTTGCCCCTCCTACCCTCTTGCTGGGGCCTCTCTGCCCTTGGACTTGGGGTTTCTCCTCACAGCAGCTTCAGTACTGCGCAACTGCTGCTCCAGCCAACACAAGAGAAGACTCTACACATGGACATCACCAGATGGTCAGTACCGAAATCAGAGTGATTATATTCTTTGCAGCCAAAGATGGTGAAGCTCTATACAGTCAGCAAAAACAAGACTGAGAGCCGACTGTGGTTCAGATCATGAATTCCTTATTGCCAAATTCAGGCTTATATTGAATAAAGTAGGGAAGAACCACTAGACCATTCAGGTATGATCTAAATCAAATCCCTTATGATTATACAGTTGTAGTGAGAAATAGATTCAAGGAATTAGATCTGATAGAGTGCATGAAAAACTATGGATGGAGGTTCGTGACATTGTACAGGAGACAGGGATCAAGAAAAAGAGTTGCAAAAAAGCAAAATGGCTGTCTGTTACAAATAGCTGTGAAAAGAAGAGAAGCTAAAAGCAAAGGAGAAAAGGAAAGATATACCCTTTTGAATGCAGAGTTCCAAAGAATAGCAAGGAGAGATAAGAAAACCTTCCTTAGTGATCAGTGCAAAGAAATAGAGGAAAACGATATAATGGGAAAGACTAGAGACCTCTTCAAGAAAATTAGAGGTACCAATGGAACATTTCATGCAAAGATGGGCTCAATAAACAACAGAAATGGTACGGACCTAACAGAAGCAGAAGATATTAAGAAGAGGTGGCAAGAACACACAGAAGAAATGTTACAAAAAAGATCTTCATGACCTAGATAATCATGATGGTGTGATCACTCACCTAGAGCCAGACATCCTGGAATACAAAGTCAAGTGGGCCTCAGGAAGCATCACTATGAACAAAGCTAGTGGAGGTGATAGAATTCTAGTTGAGCTATTTCAGATCCTAAAAGATGATGCTGTGAAAGTGCTGCACTCAATATGCCAGCACATTTGGAAAACTCAGCAGTGGCCACAGGACTGGAAAAGGTGTTTTCATTCCAATCCCAAAGAAAGGCAATGCCAAAGAATGCTCAAACTACCATACAATTTCAGTCATCTCACACGCTAGTAAAGTAATACTCAAAATTTCTCCAAGCCAGGCTTCAACAGTAAGTGAACTGCCAACTTCCAGATGTTCAAGCTGGTTTTAGAAAAGGCTGAGGAAACAGAGATCAAATTGCCAACATCCGTGGATCATCAGAAAAGGAAGAGAGTTCCAGAAAAACATCTATTTCTGCTTTATTGACTATGCCAAAGTCTTTGTGTGGATCATCACAAACTGTGGAAAATTCTGAAAGAGATGGGAATACCAGACCACCTGAACTGCCTCTTGAGAAATCTGTATGCAGGTCAGGAAGCAACAGAACTGGACATGGAACAGTAGAGTGGTTCCAGATAGGAAAATGAGTACGTCAAAGCTGTGGCCACCCACTCCAGTACTCTTGCCTGGAAAATCCCATGGACAGAGGAGCCTGGTAGGCTACAGTCCATGGAGTTGCGAACAGTTGGACACGACTGAACGACTTCACTTTCATTTTTCACTTTCATGCATTGGAGAAGGAAATGGCAACCCACTCCAGTGTCCTTGCCTGGAGAATCCCAGGGACAGGGGAGTCTGGTGGGCTGCCATTATGGGGTTGTGCAGAGTTGGACATGACTGAAGTTACTTAGCAGCAGCAGTAGCAAGGCTGTATATGGTCACCCTGCTTATTTAACTTATATGCAGAGTACATCATGAGAAATGCTGGGCTGGATGAAGCAGAAGCTGGAATCAAGATTGCTGGGTGAAATATCAATAACCTCAGAAATGCAGATGATACCACCCTTATGGCAGAAAGCGAGGAAGAACTGAACAGCCTCTTGATGACAGTGAAAGAGGACAGTGAAAAAGTTGGGTTATAACTCAGCATTCAGAAAATTAAGATCAGGGTATCTGATCCTATCACTTCATGGCAAATAGATGGGGAAACAGTGGAAACAGAGACTTTCTTTTCTTGGGCTCCAAAATCACTGCAGATGGTGACTGCAGCCATCAAATTAAAAGATGCTTACTCCTTGGAAGAAAAGTTATGACCAACCTAGACAGCATGTTAAAAAGCAGAGACTTACTTTGCCTCCAGAAGTCTGTCTAGTCAAAGCTATGGTGTTTCCCATAGTCTTGTATGAATGTCAGAGTTGGATTATAAAGAAAGCTGAGCCCCGAAGAATTGATGCTTTTGAACTGTGTGGTTGGAGAAGACTCTTGAGAGTCCCTTGAACGGCAAGGAGATCCAACCAGTTCATCCCAAAGGAAGTCAGTCCTGAATATTCATTGGAAGGACTGATGCTGAAGCTGAAACTCCAATACTTTGGCCACCTGATGAAAAGAACTGACTCACTGGAAAAGACCCTGATGCTGAGAAAGATTGAAGGCAGGGGGAGAAGAGGATGACAGAGGATGAGATGGTTTCATGGCATTACCGACTAGATGGACATGAGTTTGAGCATGCTCTGGGAGTTGATGATGGACAGGGAGTCCTGGAGTGCTGCAGTTGGGTCCCAAAGAGTCGGACATGACTGGACTGACTGACTCCGCATAGAAGTTAAATAAGCAGGGTGACAATATACAGCCTTGACATACTCCTTTCCCAGTTTGGAACCAGTCCATTGTTCCTTGTCCAGTTTTAACTGTTGCTTCTTGACCTGCACACAGATTTCTCAGGAGGCAGGTAAGGTGGTCTGTTATTCCCATTTCTTGAAGAATTTTCCAGTTTGTTGTGATCCGCATAGTCAAAGGCTTTGGTGTAGTCAATAAAGCAGAAGTAGATGTTTTTATGGAACTCTCTTGTGTTTTCGATGATCCAGCAGATGTTGGGAATTTGGTCTCTGGTTCCTCTGACTTTTCTAAATCCAGCTTGAACATCTGGAAGTTTGCAGTTCACGTACTGTTGAAGCCTGGCTTGGTAAATTTTGAGCATTAATTTACTAGCATGTGAGATGAGTGAAATCGTGCGGTAGTTTGAAGTCTTTGGCATTGCCTTTCTTTGGGATTGGAATGAAAACTGATCTTTTCCAGTCCTGTGGCCACTGCTGAGTTTTCCACATTTGCTGGCATATTGAGTACAGCACTTTCACAACATCATCTTTTAGATTTGAAATAGCTCAACTGGAATTCCATCACCTCCACTAGCTTTGTTTGTAGTGATGCTTCCTGAGGCCCACTTGACTTTGTATTCCAGGATGTCTGGCTATAGGTGAGTGATCTCACCATTGTGGTTATTTGGGTCATTAAGATCATTTTTTGTACAGTTCTTCTGTGTGTTCTTGCCACCTCTTCTTAATATCTTCTGCTTCTGTTAGGTCCGTACCATTTCTGTTGTTTATTGAGCCCATCTTTGCATGAAATGTTCCCTTGGTATCTCTAATTTTCTTGAAGAGATCTCTAGGCTTTTCCATTTTATTGTTTTCCTCTATTTCTTTGCATTGATCACTGAGGAGGGCTTTCTTTTGTTTCTATTCCTTTGGAACTCTGCATTCAAAAGAGTATATCTTTCCTTTTCTCATTTGTCTTTCGCTTCTCTTCTTTTCTCAGGTATTTGTAAGGCCTCCTCAGACAACCATTGTGCCTTTTTGCGTTACTTTTTCTTGGGGATGGTCTTGATCATTGACTCCTGCACAATGTCACGAACCCTTGTCCACAGTTCTTCATGCACTCTATCAGAGCTAATGCCTTGAATCTATTTGTCACTTCCAGGTCTTGTTCTTTGTCTGGAAGGGAAATTTTTTATTGATGCAAAACGTCTTGACTCACTGTGAAGATTTCTTGGCCCCTTCTGGGCCCTCCTTCCTTCTCCATCAAGTAATTTCCCAGGTATAAGTAAGAAGATATTTTAAATTTTTATAGGTCTTAGAGACTTTGGTGAGTGTTGTTGATCAGCTAATTCTGCAGATGGTATGTTGTTGAGTCTTGCTTTTTTTCTTTTTTCCATTATGATGATCTCTATCATTTAAGCATGATGTTTAGACAATTTGCATTTATTATCAACATGATCAATTTAAAATTTCCCATCTTGTTCTCTGTTTTCTAAATGTCTCATCTTTATTCCTCTTTTTTCATGTTCTCCTTGTTTCTTTTGGATTAACATTTTTTTGTGTGATTCCATTCTATCTCCATTATTGGCTTATTAGCTGTACCTTTTGTTTGTTTTACTTTTTAGTAGTTCCTCTAGAGTTTATATATCTAACTATTAATTTATCTTTAAGTGATATACCATTTCACACAGGAATCTTACACAGTATACTTCCATTCTGCATCCTCATCTTATGTTATTTTTATCACAATTTACTTCTACCTTTTATAAACCACATACTTAATTATTGAACTTTCTTTAAAGAGCCAGTTAGTTTTTTTCAACTTTTGAGGTATAATTTACAAAACTATATTTAAAGTGTGCAACATGATGATTTGATATTGGTATAGATCGTGAAAGTATTTCCAGAATCGAGTTAACCATTACCTTAGTGATTTTGTGTGTGTGTGTGTGACAACCTTTAATATCTGCTCTCAGCAAATTTCAGTTATATAATATAAGAATATAATCACCATTCTGTACTCTCACTGTGCTGTTTTTGCGGTAGTCATGCTGTACTTAGATTCTCAGGACTTTTTCATCTAATAACTGAACGTTTGTACCCTTTAACTAACCTCTCTCCATTTCCCCAGTCTCCGGCAACCACCCTACCACTCTGTCTCTGTGAGTTCAGCTTTCTTTTAAGATTCTCCAGTATTTGAGATTATGCAGTATTTCTTTTTATTTCTCTGAGTTATCTCAGTTAGCATAATGTCCTCCAGTTTCATCCAGGTTGTTGCAAATGATAGGATTTCCTTGTGTGTGTTTTTTAATGGCTTAATATTATTCCTTTGTATTTATATCTTTTTATACACAATTTTAGTTGCATGCAGTGTGTTGAATGGAGAAGGCAATGGCACCCCCACTCCAGTACTTTTGCCTAGAAAATCCCATGGACGGAGGAGCCTGGTAGGCTTCAGTCCATGGGGTCACTAGAGTTGGACACGACTGAGCGACTTCACTTTCACTTTTCACTTTCATGCACTGGAGAAGGAAATGGCAACCCAGTGTTCTTGCCTGGAGAATCCCAGGGACAGGATGCCTGGGTGGCTGCCGTCTATGGGGTTGCACCGAGTTGGACACGACTGAAGCGATGCAGCAGCAGCAGCAGAGTGTTGAACACATCCCTCATGAAAGTGTGGAGCAGGGAGGAGCCTGCCACTGGGTGGGAGAGTGTGTGTGAGTGAGGTGCACAGATCGTGGAGGTTACTGAAGGTGAGGCCTCCCCAGCAGTTCAGCTGTGGACTTGATGCTGTCCTCAAAATGGTCAGTAGGATCCATGTTACTTTGACACATCTCTGGCTCTGGCAGCCCCTCCCTGCCCCTCAGTTATACATTCACCTCAGTACCCCTAGATGGAGCAGGAAAGAAGTGGGTCCTTTTGGCAATATGCTGTCCAGTTGGGGAAGCTGAGTACTTGCTCGCATGCACTCAAACCTTCCATGGTGGGAGAAAATGCTGGCAAGAGATCCTGAGCTACACCACCGTGGGGGAGGGGGTAATGTGGTCCTTTTCTACATCTAATCCCTGTTTTATTTTGCTCCTGTAGCATACTGGAGCTTCTCTGCTGGACTCCAGAATTCTACAAAAGCTGCCTTCTCAGTAGGTGATTGTCCTAGTCAGTTGGTCTTTGGGGAAATGGCGGTAGAAAAGTCTTCTGCCATCTTGCTGATGTCATTTCAATTAACCTTTAAAAAGATTAAAATTGAGAGAAAAATGTCCTTAGCCATGTGTTTTACATTGTAGGCCTCTGTGGCTTTCTTGTAGTTACAAATTTCCATTTGATATTTTTCTTCTGCTGGAAGAACTTTAATATTTCTCATGAGATAAGTCAGAGAAAGACAGACACTGTATGATATCACTTTTATGAAGAATCGGAAAAAAACAGACTTATAGAAACAGAGTAAAATGTTGGTTACCAGACAATCGTAGGTGGATGGATAGGAAAGATGTTTAAGAGGACAGACTTGCTACCAAGTAGTTAAATAAGTCCTAGAGAATTAATGCATAGTACAGAGACTACAAATATTATTACAATCATCAAACTTGCTAAGAAACAAACTCAGTTATTCCAACCACTAAAAAGAAAATAGTTATATAATGTGATAAAGGTGATTATTGCTACAAAGGCAATTGTATTACAATATAAATTGTATACCTTAAATTTACACAATGTTATATGTCAAATATATTTTTGCTGAAGTACCGTTGGTTTATAATGTCATTAGTTTCTGCTGTACAGCAAACTGAATCAGCCACATGTATTCATATATCCTATCTTCCTTGGATTTCCTTCCCATTTAGGTCACCACGGAGCTTTGAGTAGAGCTCCCTGTGCTATATGGTTCTTTCTTGTTAGTTATTTCATTTAGTTCAGTTCAGTCGCTCAGTCGTGTCCAGCTCCTTGCAACCCCAAGAATTGCAGCACGCCAGGCCTCCCTGTCCATCACCAACTCCCGGAGTTTACCCAAACTCATGTCCATCGAGTCGGTGATGCCATCCAGCCATCTCATCCTCTGTCATCCCCTTCTCCCCCTGCCCTCAATCCCTCCCAGCATCAGAGTCTTTTCCAATGAGTCAACTTTTCACATGAGGTGGCCAGAGTATTGGAGTTTCAGCTTCAGCATCAGTCCTTCCAATGAACACCCACGACTGATCTGCTTTAGGATGGACTGGTTGGATCTCCTTGCAGTCCAAGGGACTCTCAAGAGTCTTCTCCAGCACCACAGTTCAAAAGCATCAATTTTTCGGCTCTCAGCTTTCTTCACAGTCCAACTCTCACGTCCATACATGACCACTGGAAAAACCATAGCCTTGACTAGATGGACTTTTGTTGGCAAAGTAATGTCTCTGCTTTTGAATATGCTGTCTAGGTTGGTCATAACTTTCCTTCCAAGGAGTAAGGATCTTTTAATTTGATGGCTGCAGTCACCATCTGCAGTGATTTTGGAGCCCCCAAAATAAAGTCTGACCCTGTTTCCACTGTTTCCCCATCTCTTTCCCATGAAGTGATGGGACAAGATGCCATGATCTTCATTTTCTGAATGTTGAGCTTTAAGCCAACTTTTTCACTCTCCACTTTCACTCTCATCAAGAAGCTCTTTAGTTCTTCACTTTCTGCCATAAGGGTGGTATCATCTGCATATCTGAGGTTATTGACATTTCTCCTGGCAATCTTGATTCCAGTTTATGCTTCTTCCAGCCCAGTGTTTCTCATGATGTACTCTGCATGGAAGTTAAATAAACAGGGTGACAGTATACAGCCTTGATGTACTCCTTTTCCTATTTGAAACCAGTCTGTTGTTCCATGTCCAGTTCTAACTGTTGCTTCCTTACCTGCATATAGGTTTCTCAAGAGGCAGGTCGGGTGGTCTGGTATTCCCATCTCTTTCAGAATTTTCCACAGTTTATTGTGATCCACACAGTCAAAAGCTTTGGCATAGTCAATAAAGCAGAAATAGATGTTTTTCTGGAACTCTTTTGCTTTTTCCATGATCCAGCGGATGTTGGTAATTTGATCGCTGGTTCCTCTGCCTGTTCTAAAACCAGCTTGAACATCTGGAAGTTCATGGTTCACGTATTGCTGAAAGCCTGTCTTGGAGAATTTTAAGCATTACTTTACCAACATGTGAGATGAGTGCAATTGTGTGGTAGTTTGAGCATTCTTTGACATTGCCTTTCTTTGGGATTGGAATGAAAACTGATTAAAGTTATTTCATTAGTAGTGTATATATCCCAATCTCCCAATCCTTACCAGCCCCCACCTTCCCCTCTTGGTACTCATACATTTGTTCTCTGTGTCTCTATTTCTGCTTTGCAAATAAGTTCACCATGCTGGGAGGGATTGGGGGCAGGAGGAGAAGGGGACCACAGAGGATGAGATGGCTGGATGGCATCACTGACTAGATGGATGTGAGTCTGAGTGACCTCCGAGAGCTGGTGATGGATAGGGAGGCCTGGCGTGCTGCAGTTCATGGGGTCGCAAAGAGTCGGACACGACTGAGCGAGTGATCTGATCTGATCTGATGCCATTTTTCTGGATTCCACATATATGCATTAATATACAATATTTGTTTTTCTCTTTCTGACTTCATTCTGTATGACTGTTTCTAGGTCCATCCATGTCTGATGGCACCATTTCGTTCCTTTTTGTGGCTGAGTAATATTCCACTGTATAAATGTACCACATTTTCTTTATCCATTCCTCTGTTGATGGACATTTAGGTTACTTCCATGTCCTGGCTATTGTAAATAGTGCTGCAATGAATATTGGGGATGGAGAGTACATCATGTATCTTTTTTAATTATATTTTTCTCCAGGAGTATGCCCAGGAGTGGGATTGCTGGGTCATATGGCAGTTCTGTGTTTAGGTTTTTGAGGAACCTCCATACTGTTCTCCATAGTGGTTGTGCCAGTTTACATTCCTGCCAACAATGTAGGAGAGTTCCATTTTCTCCACACCCTCTCCAACATTTATCATTTATGGAATTTTTGATGATGACCATTCTGACCTGTGTGAAGTGATACCTCATTGTAGTTTTCATTTGCATTTCTCTAATAGTGATGTTGCACTTCCATGGTAGCTCAGCTGGTGTAGAATCTGCCTGTAATGCAGGAGACCCTGGTTTGATTCTTGAGTCAGAAAGATCCACTGACGAAGGGATAGGCTACCCACTCCAGCATTCTTGGGCTTCCCTGGTGGCTCAGCTGGTAAAGAATATGCCTGCAACGCAGGAGACCTGGGTTCTGTCCCTGGGTTGGGAAGATCCCCTGGAGAAGGGAAAGGCTGCCCACTCCAGCATTCTGGCCTGGAGAATTCCATGGACTGGATAGTCCACAGTGTCACAAAGAGTCGGACATGACTGAGCGACTGTCACTTTCAGCAGTGATGTTGAGCATCATTTCATGTGCTTGTTTGCTGTACGGAAGTCTTCTTTGGAAAAATGTCAGTTTAGTCTTCTGCTCATTTTTTTGACTGGGTTGTTTGTTTTTTTAATATTGATCTATATGAGCTGTTTGTATATTTTGGAGATTAATTCCTTGTCAGTTGCTTTATTTGCAAATATTTTCTTGCATTCTGAGGGTTGTCTTTTTGTCTTACTTATGTCTTCCTTTGGGCGTCCCTGGTGGCTCAGTGGTAAAGAATTTGCCTCCTAATGCAGGAGATGGCAGGTTTAAGTGTTAGTCACTTAGTCATGTCTGCCTCTTTGTGACCCCATGGCCTGTAGCCCACCAGGCTCCTCTGTCCACGGAATTCTCCAGGCAAGAATACTGGAGTGTGTATGGTTTTAGGGAGTGTTCTAATTTCATTCTTTTTACATGTAGCTCTCCTGTATTCTTAGCTCCACTTATTGAAGAGACTGTCTTTTCTCCATTGTATATTCTTGTCTCTTTTGTCAAAGATTAGGTGACCATAGATATGTGGGTTTATCTGTAGGCTTTCTATCCTATTCCATTGATCTGTATTTCTGTTTTTGTGCCAGTACCATACCATCTTGAGTACTGTAGCTTTGTAGTACAGCCTGAAGTCTGGGAGCCTGGTTCCTCCAGCTCTGTTTTTCTTTCTCAAGATTGCTTTGGCTCTTGAGGGTCTTTTATGTTTCCATACAAATGGTAAAATTTTTTGTTCTAATTCTGTGGAAAATGCCATTAGTAGTTTGATAGAGATTGCACTGAATCTGTAAAATGCTTTGGGTAGTATGGTCATTTTCACAATATTGATTCTTCCAATCCAAGAACATGATACATATTTCCATCTGTTATCTTTGATTACTTTCATCAGTATATTATATTTCAAATGTTTCAGTTAAAAAATTTCTCATTGTGCATGTCTGTTTTCAGTGAATTCTATCAGCTTTATTTATCTGCAAAAGTTTTTATTTTGCTTTCATTTGTGAAAAATATTTGTGTTGAGTATAGAATGTTGTTAATATTTTTTCTCTGTTTTTTTTTTATTCTTTCCACTGAGAAGTGTTTCCTGACATATGGACAGATTTCCTTCTCAGGACCCTCATGTCTTCATCTCTGACCACTAAAGCTCAGCAAGACTATCCACAAATGCATAGACACCAGATTGCAGCCAATCTCTCTGTTTTCCTCTCATTTTCATTTGGCTCAAGGAACTCAGTCAAGATGTTATTGTTCAGGCAGAGATGATGATGAAGCGAATTATAACCGTGCTGATAGAATTGACTTAGCTAAATAGTGATGATGAGCTGAGAGGACTGAATATATGGAGTAAGAAGTATCCCAAAGACTGACTGTGCTCATCCTGGAAAACATATTCTTTGTAAAATAGAATCCAGATTTTCAGTTGGACATACTGTTGTTGCCCAATGAAAAGATTGAAAATCAAGTTCTTTTTGTAGCTAGATGTGACCATATCACTAAATTCAGTTTAGTGAGATGAAAGAAGTGCCGTGTGCAACTTTTAGAAAGTGTCGTTAGAAGGATTGAACCCTGCTTCCGCTCTTTCCTACTG
Source organism: Tragelaphus eurycerus (assembly GCA_935064755.1). Lineage (NCBI taxonomy): Eukaryota > Metazoa > Chordata > Mammalia > Artiodactyla > Bovidae > Tragelaphus > Tragelaphus eurycerus. The sequence goes on along the minus strand of CAKXYN010000002.1, from coordinate 18,303,650 downwards.
GCTATTATAGGCATGTGATAGCAGGCGCCCAAGCAGCTACCCTGGGCCTTGAAGGTGAGGACATGTTTTGAGAATGACACAGCATCAAGAGGGAAAAAGCCCGGCACTGTGAACCTGTACACACTGGCCCACCTGCATCTGGGCTGCTTTTTTCGTGAGAATACAATTACCTTGTGTAAGCCATTGGCTTTTTCTGTTGTCTGTTTTTGCTCTTGTTGTGTGTGGTAGAACTTAATCCTGACTAATGAAAGCCAGGTGACAGAGCAGGCCCAGGTTTGAATCCTGGATGACTGAACAAGTAGTAATGCATTTGGTAAAGAGCAAACAGGTTAGGGGCTTCTAAAGGTAGATAAACCTATAACACAGTTAAGCACTGACATGAATAAATCTCAGCAGTTAAATTATTTTTTAAAACATGAAAAGACTAAAGCTTGTTTTTAATTTGAATCTTTTTTCCTTTTGCTTTCTTAGACATGAACATTGATCTCATATGTTAATCATGGTAGGAATTTGATGACTTAGTCTTACATCATAATGGAGTTCTAAAATACTAAGTCTCCCTCTGCCTCATTTTCCTCTTAATGGAGTTACAGGTCTTAATCACGTTCTTGAATTAGAGACTTTTAGGTTTGGGGATCCTCAAAAGATTAGTTCAAATAAAACATGGAAGAATGCATGATATATTGAAACTATTTATGAAGGGCTTTTTTCTCTTTGGATAAGGTCTTTGCCCTGTCACTTACTATTAACCTTTATCCCATGTTTGAACTTTCATGTCAAAATTGTTGTTGAGCACACCTAGGGAAAAATAAATTGAGTTTACCTTTTTGGCTTTATTATCATAAAACTTTGAAATGACAGTTATTTGGTGGAGATTTCAGTTTGCTTTTTTATCCTTTAAGCCAGTCACAGAATTTTTAGGATGCAGGTATATTTGTAATCTATTTTCTCCCTCTGACCTTTCTTCTCCAGGACAAAGGTGATGGATTTGTGGTGGTAGTTTTAAGCTTGAAGCCACCAGGGCAACATTTAAAGTGTCTTTAGGCAAGCTTGTTTTCCCTGTCTTCTTGCCTGGTAGTTAGTGTTGAAAGCTGAGTATCTCTTTGCTTTTCTAAAAGTATGTCTTCTCTAGGTGCTGGCAAACAAGTTGAAATTTAAATGACCTGTGGAATTTTTCAAGGCAGTGACTGTATGTGGGAAAAGGAAACCTTGAGGCAGATTCTGAACTAGAGTGATGTAATGCATCCCCGGAAAGCAGTGGTTGGAATTTAGGAAGCTTTGAGCAGGTAACTTAATAGCAGAGGATACTATACCTCTGCTATACCAGAAACAAGCAGGTATAAAAGAAGAAAAGAAATGGGAACAGTAAGACCATTGATAACAAAATAGAGGAGGGAGTAGGATTTAGGGCCTCTCTGGAAATCCTTAGAGGCCGAAGGTTTTAAAAGCCAAGACTACTTCATGTTTCTTTTTATAAGACAGTCATTACAAAATAATAATAAGGCTCAAGCCAGTATCAGCACTGAAATTTCACCTATATCATGTCAATTTTTTAATACTTGTTTTATGCCCTAGGGTAGTGTCATGTACAAAAGACCTTAACCCAGACTGTGCATTTCACTGAAAACAAAGGCAGGCATACTTGGAACTGAATTGACAGCTTTGTGGCTGTAAAGATAAATATAGCACTTTTCAGGTAGTGAATTCATGAATAATCAAGGAACCAGCAAAGGACAAAAAGTGACATATGGCAGCCTGGTGTGGATTAAGTGTGATTGTCACTTTCCCCTTCCCACCTTTTTCCTTTCTCTGATTTATTGAAAGAAACAAAAGGCAGCCTCACGTAGCCAGAACACAGTACCTATGGAAAAATCCATGTAGACAAAGTGTTTACCGGCGAGTTTATTCGTTAAATGTCTCCTCTGCTCTTTGGTTGTTTTAACAGGCCATCTCAAGTTGTTTGTGTTAATTGAAATTTTATTCAAAATGAAAGTTTAAACGAGTAAGCCAGTTTTTGTTTTTTTTTTAAATTACTACTATACAATATTTTCAAATCAGTAACACTTAACTAGTTATGCTAATATTGCCACAGTGTTTTCATGCTTTTACCTAGTGTGTAAACCAGATGAGGTAAAAGGCATTCTTGGTTTTTCCCTTTGTAGCAACCAACAGTTTATTGGAGACAATGATTTTATTATTTTTAACAACAATAAGAAAAAAGAAACCCCAACAGATTTCACGAAATTCCTTGGTAACACCAAGGTTTTGCAGAATAATAATCTGAGGGGCTGTTAATGGGAAGGTGTTTGTTCACAGCCCAAATAATAACCAACCATTTTAAAACAATATTCTTCCTTGGCAGCTATAGAAGGGTGGGATTTTAGTCCAGTGAGTCAGTTTGCCCCTTTTGTTCACCTGGCTTTGTCCAGGGATCTGATCTTGAAAGTTTTAACATTGGAGAATCTCTGAATAGTCTGATTCTCCAGTCTCACAATTCTGCTCTAGTTTTTCCAAACCCCTTGAAATTGTCAGAGGAATCAGTGGTAAGATTAAAAAAAAAAGATTATTTGCTTTGAATGGCTCCTCCAGTTCCTCTACTTCCCAAAAAGTTCTGGAAACTTACTCTTAGACATGCAGATTCGCATCTGAATATGAAATATTTGTTGATTTATTTGTAAATAATGTGGGTCTTGTGGAAGTTTTACTGTGACCTCAGAAATCAAGGTGTGATTTGGGTTAGGTTTGTCGTATTTGACATCAGAGATGGTGTGCAGACCAGAAGTCCTATGACAGTAGGATGTCCATGGGGCATCCCTTTCTGTCTTTCAGAAACAGTTAAAATGATTTTTATGATGGAATTGAGTACCACAAAATACTATCATGGTGGAGAGATTATACGAGACACTTTGTTTTCTTGGTGGTGTAGAGAATCCTGTCTTCACTGATGGCTTCTAGAGGGGAATGGACTTGAAGGAATGTAGCCTAAAGAACCCTCTTCAGAATTCATTCTCCTCTTGGTCCCTTTGCCCATTCCAAATTGTGAATGGCATTGTTGTGGTTGTTGTTCAGTTGCTAAGTCATGTCCAACTCTTTGCAATCCCGTGAGCAGCAGCATGCCAGGCTTCCCTGTCCTTTACTATCCCCCCGACTTGGCTCAAACTCATGTCCATTGTGTCAATGATGCCATCCAACCATCTCATCCTCCTCTTTCACCCCCTTCTCCTCCTGCTCTCCATCTTTCCGAGTATCAAAATCTTCTCCAATGTGTGGGCTTTTAGCATCACGTAGCCAAAGTATTGAAACTTTAGCATCAGTCCTTCCAATGAATATTCAGGATTGATTTCTTTTAAGGTTGCCTGGTTTGTTCTCCTTGAAGTTCAAGGGACTCTCAAGAGTCTTCACCAGTACCACAGTTTGAAAATATCAATTCTTTGGTGCTCAGCCTTCTTTATGGTCCAACTCTCACATCTGTGGATGATGTGATATGGTTTACTGGAAAAACCATAGTTTTGATTTTATGGACCTTTGTCGACAAAGTAATGTCTCTGCTTTGTAATATGCTGTCTAGGTTTGTCATAGCTCTCCTTCCAAGGAGCAAGTGTCTTTTAATTTCATGGTTCCATGGCTGCAGTCACCATCCACAGTGATTTTGGAGCCCAAGAAAATAAAATCTTACGTTGTTTTCAGTTTTTCCCTATCTGTTTGCTATGAAGTGATGGGACCGGATGCTGTGATCTTAGTTTTCTGAATGTTTAGTTTTAAGCCAGCTTTTCTACTCTCCTTTTTCACCCTCATCAAGAAGCTCTTTAGTTCCTCATTGCTTTTTGCCATTAGAGGAGTATCATCTGCATGTTTTAGGTTCTTGATGTTTCTCCCTGCAGTGTTGATTCCAGCTTGTGAGTCATCCAGCTTGGCGTTTCTCATGACATACCCTGCATGTAAGTTAAATAAGCAGAGTGACAATATACAGCCTTGATGAACTCCTTTCTCAATTTTGAACCAATCTGTTGTTTCATGTCTGGTTGTTCCTTGCTGCTGCTGCTGCTCTGTCACTTCAGTCGTGTCCAACTCTGTGTGACCCCTTGACCTGCATACAAATCTACCTACTTCCCTGAGGAGGTAGGTAAGGTGGTCTGGTATGCCCATCTCTTTTAAGAATTTTCCACAATTAGTTGTTATCCACACAGTAAAGGCCTTAGCGTGGTCAGTGAAGCAGAAGTAGATGTTTTTCTGAAATCCTGGCATTGCATATACACAATCTTTTGGACTGGGTCAAGAGCATGATTGTTAGTGCCATAAAGAGTGCCAGCTTGTAATCTTGCAGTCAAGTATGGTCATTAAGAACATACACTGGAAATCTCTGCTCTCAGATGGTGGTATATTGTATTGTCCAAAGATGGCTGCACTTCTAGCCCCCTGCTCTTTCTAGTTTGTGACCCTGATACTCCTCCCTTGAGAGGAGGGGTTTCTATCCTCTCCTCTTGAATCTGCACAGGCTTGAGATTTGCCTATGACTAATGGAATGTTGCAGAAGTGCTGAGTGATGTCTGAAGGTTGGTCAGAAAAGACGGTTTATTCTCTGCCTTGTTTCCAGGACACTTGCCCTTGGATCCCGGTGCTGCCATGCAAGGTGTCCTACTGTGCTGAAGCTGCCGTGCTGCAAAGAAGGCACAGGACACAGGAGAGGCCATATGTATGCGCTCTAGGTGACACTCCAGCTAAGATTCTAGACCACAGTAGCAGCAACAGTCATATACACAAATGAAAATTTCCCATATGACTCTCACCCCCAGCCATTGATGCATCCCTAGTTGTTGAGTCTTCTTAGTTGTAGCCTTAGACATTGTACATTACTTTTGTACACTGTCCAAACCTCTGTTCTACAGACTTCATTTGTGATAAAATTGTTTTTCAAGCCACTGCATTTGGTGTAATTGTGTGATGTAGCCGTAGTGAGTGGAATGAAAATCTTGGCAAATTGTTTGACTTTTGTGTCCCTTTTGTGTTTCCTATCTTTAAGATGTTCATGATAATAGTATTCCTAGACAAAAATGAGTTAATTATGTAAAGCAGTTAGTGAAGTACCTGGCGCATAGGAAGGGTTCATTAAATGTTAGCTGTTAACTAGGGGAAATCCATTAGACGCTGTGTTTGGGGGAGCACTCTCAGGTAAGAAATAGCTCAGCTTGACTTCATTAATGAAATGTTCATCATGATATATAAAAAGAGACAAAAAGAAGATTGTCACACTTTTAAGTGATATGGAGAAGACGTCAGTGTTTACATCACCATGTATAAAATCATGGATCATTAAAAATGTATACAATCCTTTTAAGTCTTGAGCCTCATCTTGTTGTGAAGGAATTCTAGTTATTTTACTCCTTCTCTATTAGTCAGCACCTGTCACCATGATATTTTAGTTGACGGTATGTTGAAACACAGAGATTACCAGTTTCTTTTTGTTTTTAAAAATGTACTTGTTTAAAATATTGACTTTAGGCTAGCTGTGCTTAATATGTTTTCTTTCAGCTTGCCATTAAAATACTTAGGTAGTTCCAGAACAGCACCAAAGAGTTAAGTAGCAGTAAACCACTTAGTTTTAGAGGCATTTCCCCTAACTACTTACTACACTGAAGTTGGAGTAGACTGAGAAAGCCTGAGTGGTATATTTGTGCTTTGACTTCTAATATTGGAGAATAAAATTAGATGAAGGGAAGAAGTTAGACAAGGGCTTTAATCTATTCCCATTGTTTATTCACACTAATGAGACCATGAATGACCGAAGCCTATACTGTTTTATTCACATTTTGTATTTCATGATGTATTACAAGCCAGTTAACTTGACTAGAGATTTGCTCTATTTCTCCTGACTCTTAGCACCTCCACACCTACCTTTAACACTGTTCTCTGTGCATCTGTTCATAGGCTAAAAATTCTAATATGCAGTATGGAAGAGAATGAAAAGAAACTGTTAGGATATTCCATCCCAGGGATGCAGTGCAGCTGTAGAAGTGGTGTTAAGAGGAACACTGCAACAGTTGTGCTCTTAGGATTTCAGATTAGCATTTTTTTTTTCTGTTAAAAGATGAACTACAGCACATTCCTGATGTAATAGTAATAAATTCTCCTCATAATAGGAGAAGAGAGAATGATAGAAGATCTATATCAGTTGAGCATAGTTGCATTGCTTGCTGAACTGAACCATTATGAACTGAACCGTGGCCTGTGTACTTCAGCCTGTATATACACAACGTGACCAAGTTAAGAAGTGAGCAGAATTTCACCAGCCAGTGGATAGTGACAAGAATGGCGAGAATCAAGGATGATCTACATACTCTGCCATTTTAAAAATTGTGTATATTCTTTTTGCAAAGATAATCTTTATGGAAATTATCAAAGAAATATATAGCATCAAAGAAGGGAACCATTGCCCAAAGATGATGAGGAAAGACTTAAGAATTATGAATATGATTTATTATGATATACAGAAGATATTTGTGGAAATGTAAGATTTTATTCTCAGCAAGGAAGCAAAAATATGACATCTATAAAATCAAAACAAAAAGTCATAAGAAAGAATAAGATTTTAGGAGGAACTGGAAGGAAGATTAAAAATAAACCAAAAAGCCTGAAAATGCAGTAGCAGGATAACAATCTGCAATGGCAGTTGTAAATAGCAGAGCTGATGCTGCAGAAAACAGAATCAATCCTATAGTGAGTATTTGAGATTGTTCTGAATAAGGAGAAGATGGTGACAGGAAGTGAGGTGATGAGGGTAAAGATGATAAATACTGAGGGCAGAGAGAGGAGAAATAACTGATGAGTGTGGTATTTCTAAGGGAGAAATCAGAATAAATGTAACAAAAACAAAAACTAAAAGTAGAAGAAAACTTCCGTGGGCTGACAGGTTTCTGAATCTGCAGGTCCAAGGTGTAAGCCTCATTGTGTTCTAGGTAAAATTAATGAAAATAAATCCCCACCTTTTTGAATTCTGATGGCATTTATAATTTTTAAAGAGAAGAACTCCTAGATTCAAGAGTAAATGGTTATAGTGGTCAGTCTTCACTGCAGATTTCTTTTTATTTATCCTGTAGTGGATTCACTGGGCTTCTTTAAACCTATGATTTCATTAGTTCTGGGAAAATTGTACCCATTTTCTCATCAGATGTTACTTTTGCCATTCTCTTGTTCTTTAATTTCTTCAGTTTCTTTTGAAACTCCAGTTAAATATATATTAGACTTTCTCATATATTCTTCACATATCTCAGCCTCTTTCATGCATTTTTGATCTTTTTGTCTCTTTGTGTTGAATCTTGTATGGTTGCTTCCAGTGATGTGCTGGTGAACTGGTTCTCCAGGGGAAAATAAAGCCCTGATTTGTAGCATTTGTTGATTTTTGCAGTATAAACATGGAAGTTTCAGACAACTAACATGACTTCACTGATGCAGAGTTAGAATGATTTGCATGTAATTGACTTTCACAAGTTGGTTCAGGCCAGGTCTTGCATACCTCTAGGCTTTTGTCCTATCGTTTCATTTATTAAGTATCTTTTGAGCTGCATCTAATCTGCCTTTGGCTTCCTCAGTGGCTCAGGAGTAAAGAATCCACCTGCAGTGTAGGAGACACAGGAGATGTGGGTTAGATCTCTTGGTCCAGAAGATCCCCTGGCGGAGGAAATGGCAATCCTCTTTGGTATTCTTGCCTGACGAATCACATGGAAGAGAAGCCTGGCAGGCTACAGTCCAAAGGGTTGTAAAGAGTCGGACATGACTGAGTATACAGCAATCTGCTTTTAAACCTCTCCATTCAGTTCTTAATTGGGGTTATTTGAATTTTGATTCCTCAGTTTTTGTTTTTTCAAATCTATGTCACCATTTATGGTTTTCACTTCTCTTCTGGGCTTCCCTGGTGGCTCAGATGGTAAAGAATCCACTGCAATATGGGAGACCTGGGTTTGATCCCTGTGTTGGGAAGATTCCCTGGAGAAGGGAACAGCTACCCACTACAGTATTTTGGCCTGGAGAATTCCATGGACAGAGGAGCCTGGCAGGCTGCAGTCCATGGGGTTGCAAAGAGTCTGACACGACTGAGTGACTTTCACTGTTACTTTTCAGTTCTCTGCTAAAAGTTCAGAGTTGTCTTTTATTTATCCTATCAGAGAAGACAAAATTGTTTTTTCGTCTACATCAATTACGATTTCTTAAGTTATTTCCTGACCCCCTTTTCCTTTTTGTTGTTTCAGATAATTCTTATTCCTTTTTAGTTTCCTGTGTATTCCATTATCCTTATCTGGGCCTTGGATACTACATTTGAAAAGTTAAGAATATTTTTTGGGCCATAGAGTATGTACTTAGGAAATTTACATTTGCTTTTGACGGATACTTTGGGAGTATTGCAAACCAGGATACATTATAACCCAAGTTTACAGTTTGAGGAAAGCAGTTTGATCCAAAGTTGTTATCTGCTTTGGGTTATTCTCACTTAAGGTTGGATCTCTTTGGAATTCCAGCTTCTTATGAGAGGGGCTTAGGCCCTCAGTTTTATTTCTGTATCAGTCACCCTGAGAATCAATAAAAACAAAGGTTCTAATTTTTCAAGATCAGCAAGGACCCTTCAGAGGAAATGTGACTTTAGAATTTGCTTTCCATGCTGAATTTTCATTCCCATTTCACTTAAAGGAAAATTGTGGTAGAATATACATAATGTAAAATATATAACAAAATTTACCATTTTAACTGTTTTTAAGTGTATAGTTCAGTGACATTAAGTATAATATTCCCATTGTTGTACAAACATCAACACTATCCATCTCCTGAACTTTTTCATCATCTCATAGTGAACCCATTACATAATATTCTCCTTATCTCACTCACCTCAGCCCCTGGTAACTGCTGTTCTACTTTGTATGAGTTTGATTATTCTAAGTACCTCATATTAGTAGAATCATGTAGTAGTTGTATTTTTGAGTCTGGCTTGTTTCACTTGGCGTAATGTCATTAAGGTTCATGTTATAACATGTACCAGAATTTCACTCCTTTTTAAGGCTGAATAATATTCCTCTCTCTGTGTGTATGTTTGTGTGTACTCATACCACGTTTTTATTATCAACTCATCTACCAATTGGAAACTTTACTTGTTTCTACTTTTTGGCTGTTGTTTATAAAGTTGCTATGAACATGGGTGTACAAATATCTGTTTGAATCCTTGCTCTCATTTCTTTTGGGTATATACCCATGGGTGGAATTGCTGGATCATACAGTAATTCTATTTTTAATTTTTTGAGGAATCAATGTTCTATTTTCCACAACAGCTGCACCATTTTACATTTTCATTAGCAGCACGCAAGGGTTCCAGTTTCTCCACATCCTCATCAACACTTGTTTCCTGTTTTGTTTTTCTTAAAATAACTTTTAATGGGCCCAGTGATTAGTGATGTTGAGCATCTCCTCTTATGCTTATTGGCTAGTTGTGTATCTTCTTTGGAGAAGTGTCTATTCTAGTCCTTAGCCCGTTAAATTTTTTTTGTTTGTTTATTTTTGGCTGTGCGGGGTCTTTGTTGCTGCGTGGGCTTTCTCTACTTGTGGTGAGCAGGGATTCTCTCTAGTTGCAGTGCACGGGCTTCTTATTACAGTGGCTTTTCTTATTTCAGAGCATGGTCTCTAGGGTGCATGGGCTTCAGTAGCAGCAGACTCAGTTGCTCCATGGCATGTGAAATCTTCCTGGACCAGGGATTGAGCTCTTGTCCCCTGAATTGACAGGCAGACTCCCAACCACTGGACCACCAGGGAAGTCCCTTAGCCCATTTTTTAATTTGCCCAATTTTAATTTAGTATTAGGAGTTGCTTCCAGATATGAATTCTTTATCAGGTATGTAATTTGCAAATATTTTTTCAGTTCTGTGGGTTGCCTTTTTATTCTGTTGATAGTATTCTTTTATTCACAAAAGTTTAAAATTTTGATTTAGTCCAGTTTATCTAATTTTTTTCCTTTTGTTGCCCATGTTTTTAGTGTCATATGCAAGAAATCATTGTCAAATTCATTGTCATGGAACTTTCTCTCTACGTTGTCTATGAAGAGTTTTATACTTTTAGCTCTTACATTTAGCTCTTTGATCCATTTTGAGTTAGTTTTTGTAAGGTAAACGTCCACCTTTTTTTTTTTTTTCTTCGAATGTAAATATTTAGTTTTTCCAGCACTATTTTTTGAAATCCCCTCTTACTTTTCTGACTTGATAATTTTTTTACTGTCTTATTATTTTTCAGTGCTTTCAAAAAAATGTTTTTAAATACTTTTACAGGTCATTAAGTTGTTTGTAACAGGAAGATTGATGTGCAAAACCTAGTTCACCATTGTACTGAAAATAGGAAAATTCATTAATGTTTTAAATCAGTTTGAATGAGAGTACAGCTCAGATCAGATCAGTCACTCAGTCGTGTCCAACTCTTTGTGACCCCATGAGTTACAGCACGCCAGGCCTCCTTGTCCATCACCAATTCTCAGAGTTCACTCAGACTCATGTCCATCGAGTCGGTGATGCCATCCAGCCATCTCATCCTCTGTCGTGCCCTTCTCCCTTTGCCCCCAATCCCTCCCAGCAACAGAGTCTTTTCCAATGAGTCAACTCTTCGCATGAGGTGGCCAAAGTACTGGAGTTTCAGCTTTAGCATCATTCTTTCCAAAGAAATCCCAGGGCTGATCTCCTTTAGAATGGACTGGTTGGATCTCCTTGCAGTCCAAGGGACTCTCAAGAGTCTTCTCCAACACCACAGTTCAAAAGCATCAATTCTTCGGTGCTCAGCCTTCTTTACAGTCCAACTCTCACATCCATACATGACCACAGGAAAAACCATAGCCTTGACTAGACGAACCTTTGTTGGCAAAGTAATGTCTCTGCTTTTGAATATGCTATCTAGGTTGGTCATAACTTTCCTTCCAAGGAGTAAGTGTCTTTTAATTTCATGGCTGCAGTCACCATCTGCAGTGATTTTGGAGCCCAGAAAAATAAAGTCTGACACTGTTTCCACTGTTTCCCCATCTATTTCCCATGAAATGATGGGACCAGATGCCATGATCTTCGTTTTCTGAATGTTGAGCTTTAAGCCAACCTTTTCACTCTCCACTTTCACTTTCATCAAGAGGCTTTTGAGTTCCTCTTCACTTTCTGCCTTAAGGGTGGTGTCATCTGCATATCTGAGGTTATTGATATTTCTCCCAGCAATCTTGATTCCAGCTTGTGTTTCTTCCAGTCCAATGTTTCTCATGATGTACTCTGCATATAAGTTAAATCAGGGTGACAATATACAGCCTTGACGTACTCCTTTTCCTATTTGGAACCAGTCTGTTGTTCCATGTCCAGTTCTAACTGTTGCTTCCTGACCTGCATACAAATTTCTTAAGAGGCAGATCAGGTGGTCTGCTATTCCCATCTCTTTCAGAATTTTCCACAGTCTATTGTGATCCACACAGTCAAAGGCTTTGGCATAGTCAATAAAGCAGAAATAGATGTTTTTCTGGAACTCTCTTGCTTTTTCCATGATCCAGCGGATGTTGGCAATTTGATCTCTGGTTCCTCTGCCTTTTCTAAAACCAGCTTGAACATCAGGAAGTTCACGGTTCACATATTGCTGAAGCCTGGTGATAACTTAAATCCTGTAAAACATGTGGAGGGGTGTAGATAGCTCCTGTCTTTAGCTTTTAATACTATTTGGTTGCAGTTTTTCACTTTTCATGAGAAAAAGGTACAGCTTATCACCATATGTTTTTTTTTTTAAATAACCAAATAATTCTTTAGTCTAAATCTTATTTTCCTAGGTTATAAGTCTTAGGATTGAATTACTAATGAAAGAAACAAAGACATAATTTACTACCAAGAATTTGATAATCATGAAAATATTCTCATCTCTCGGAGAAGGCAATGGCACCCCACTCCAGTACTCTTGCCTGGAAAATCCCATGGACAGAGGAGCCTGGTAGGCTACAGTCCATGGGGTCACTAAGAGTCAGACATGACTGAGCGACTTCACTTTCTCTTTTCACTTTCATGCATTGGAGAAGGAAATGGCAACCCACTCCAGTGTTCTTGCCTGGAGAATCCCAGGCACGGAGGAGCCTGGTGGGCTGCTGTCTGTGGGGTCACACAGAGTCGGACACGACTGAAGTGACTTAGCATAGCATAGCATAGCATTCTCATCTCTTTTTAGTGGTTTTAAGTTTTCCCCACAATAGTGAATGAGTAAGGATTAGATCCAAAATTTTAATCTGTCATTTAAATAATTGGGTTTAATTAGGTAGATGGAGGAGCAACCTCTCTGTTTAAAAAATTTCAGCAACAAAGTAAATATTAATCATACTATCTTCAAATGATACACTGCTGTTGTTTTTAAATTTGTTTTTTATTGAAGGATAATTGCTTTACAGAATTTTGTTGTTTTCTGTTAAACCTCAACATGAATCAGCCATAAGTATACATATGTCCCCTCCCTCTTGAACCTCCCTCCCATCTCCCTCCCCATCCCACCCCTCTAGGTTGATACAGAGCCCCTGTTTGAGTTTCCTGAGCCTTACAGCAAATTCTCATTGGCTATCTATTATACATATGGTGATGTAAGCTTCCATATTACTCTTTCCATACTTCTCACCCTCTCCTCATGTGCATAAGTCTGTTCTCTATGTCTGTTTCTCCATTGCTGCCCTGTAGATAAGTTCTTCAGTACCATTCTTCTAGATTCTGTATATATGTGTTAGAATATGATATTTATCTTTCTCTTTCTGACTCACTTCACTCTGTATAACAGGTTCTAGGTTCATCCACCTCATCAGAACTGACTCAAATGCATTGCTTTTTATGGCTGAGTAATATTCCATTCTGTATATGTACTACAACTTCTTTATCCACTCATCTGTCGATGGACATCTAGGTTGCTTCCATGTTCTAGCCATTGTAAGTAGTGCTGCAGTGAACAATGGGATACATGTGTCTTTTTCAATTTTGGTTTCCTCAAGGTATAATATGCCTAGGAGTGGGATTGCTGGGTCATATAGTGGTTTTATTCCTAGTTTTTTAAGGAATCTCCATGCTGTCTTCCATAGTGGCTGATCAATTTACCTTCCCACCAACAGTGCAAGAGCATTCCCTTTGTTGCTAATGTTTTATTTCATTTAGAAATTTCTTCTTTGTACATGAATAGGCAAGTATAGGATTCCCAGAAGTGAGAGCTAGAATCAGTCTGTATGCGTAGGTAGTAATTTTCAGAGATCTGTTGAGTGGTGCATAATGATTTTATTCAGATGTTTATAACATTTGACTTTGTTCAAATTCATTATAGGATTCCTTGATAACATTTTTTTCCTGTGAATCCTCTTGAACTATGTACCCGTAGCACTTTTCACCCCAAAGTGTACCCCTTCTGTGTGACATTGCATGTGTGTGTGCTTAGTTGCTCGGTCGTGTCTGACTCTTTGTGACCCCATGGACTGTAGCCCGCCAGGCCCCTCTGTCCATAGGGATTCTCCAGGGAAGAATACAGAAGTGGGTTGTCATACCTTCCTCCACGGGATCTTCCCAACCCAGGAATCCAACTGGGGTCTCCTGCATTGCAGGCAGATTCTTTACCAGCTGGACTACCAGGAAGTCCCATTATCTTCTTTAATTCACAATAGTCGTTGGTTGTCAGGTATTTAGCAGGTAATTTGTTACATTTAAGAATTGAATTAAAATTTGTAATTACTTTTACAATACGAATTAGGGTGGATTTGCACATAATCTTATTGTTTCTTGCTTCCTTGAGAGGGGAGAAAGAGATGGTGTTAAAATATAGTGAATGTACTTATTTATTCTGTAGCCTGGTAGGGTATTTGCACTTGTAAATGTGCAAATGTATTATGTGTGTTGGAGAAGAAAAAAACATGAAGGGCTATTTTAGTATAGAGGGTATCTGTGAAAAAATATCTGTGTAATATTTGTTGGAAAAAAAATTGACTAATGACCTTTAACTTTTAAAATTGCTTTCAACCAAGACATTTTATCAGTTTGTCAACAGTTTTAACGTACCTGATACTTGTGCCGTGGTTCAGCTATGGAGAGAGCATAGTGTGGGCTGAAGAGCAGAGCGTTAGTGTGGTCACGGGAAGTCTGCCCTTATAAGTCTTGAAGATAAGCCCTGATACTGGGTTATGCATATTTACTCCCTCAATGACTAATTCAATAAAGCCTATTCATTAAGGAAAACTTGTCCTTGACTCAGGTCCATGTGTCACAAATCACACTCTCCAATTTTAGGATTACGTCAGGCTGAAGTCAGACAAAGCATGTTGCTATGTTCATTCTTTCTTTTATAAACAAGGAGTGGCTTATTATCAAATTGCCCACAGCAATTTGATCATCAGCAGTTTCATATATTTAGGGTGATTACTCCAACATTTCCTTAAAGCTATCGAGCTTTATAAAGCCCTTTCACTTTTTGGAACAAGAAAGAAAGAATTTGGGTTATATATTAAATGCTTACCACTTGCCACACGTTGTATTATATTGAATCCAAGACAAGTAGCACAGTTTCTCCTTGCAGGTTAACAGTTTTCTAGGAAAGTACAACACATAAAGCAGATGAAAGGTTCACTCAGCTGAATTTTAAGAATAGTTTTGGGTTTTATCAAAGACCGTCTGAATCACTGAAGATTTATACTCCATAAGACAGAAGTGTCAGAACTATTATTGGATGGAGGAAAAGGAAGACATTTAAAAATTCTATTTAAGAAGCCGTTATTGATTCTCTTGTTTTATTTTAAAAACTCTGATAGTTACTGGGATTACAAAGACCTGATTATGCCCCCAAGATATGTAAAATGTGGGAGGATAAGAGTTAACTCAAAGCTGTCTTGCCCTTTATAGAGTGCACATTGCTTTTATGGTATAAGCTCCATTATTCTTCATAACAGTACTGTTTGGGCTTACAACTGGGGTAATAAAGGCCCACAAAGACCAAATGAAGAATGGAGTGGGTATTTAGCCCTGCTTCTGTGTTTCTGCAATGTCTTTTTGAGATACTGAGTGAGGATTAAATAAGCTTTGTAGAGTAGCACGTGGAACTGTGTGGGACCTTTAGAATATATCTGGTGTTGGTGTTTGGTCATGTTGGCTAGGATAAAATGGCAAAGCAAAACCATTTAGTATTTGGATAATACTGAATACATGAGATATTTTAATTTATTATGTGACAGATTAATTGCATAATATGTGTCAGACATTATATTCATTGACTGTTCTATTTGGTTCTGCTGTCACTCTTAGTAATTTAAGCATGCTTAATGTAGAAGATTTGTAAATGCTATTAAGCATAAAGATCCAGAAAAAAGTCATTTATTTACGCTGCCTCTTATTTTCTAGAAGGAGTCATTGTGAGCATTTTGATTTATTTCCTCTAGTTATTCTTTATCCATAAAAAGTCCTGTTTTATTGAGACCATGTGGCATATATATGATTGGATTGTATTATACTTTTATTTAAATACTTTCCCTTCACAATAAAAATAATTAATATTTCTTGGGCATTTACTATATTTTTGGCATAGAGCTAATATATAATTATTTTATATTAAAATTTTTTGTATTTTAAAAATACGTATCACTCAAGACATGGCAAAGAATCTATATATCTAAGTTATGGATTTTTGTGAGCTGATCACCCAGAGTAAGAACAATGTGAGAACCAATACTATTGAAGGAATGGCAAAATATACCACTTTGGCATAAGGATTATTTTGAGCTAAATGCACTTAAAAAAATGGCAGGTGCAAGAAGAATGCTCTGACCACAGCCCCCTCCCCCTGCCCCACCCCACCCCATTCTTCCCAAAAGCAGAAAATAAAACTCTTCTCAAGTGAAAGATGCCTTCCATACCATACCAAGAGGAAACATTTTTATCAGTGGAGCCAGAGGTTGAGACTGAGTATTCTGTACAAACAAACCTTGTAAAAATAACTCCTGTCTCTACTCTTTTCTCACAGTTGCTTCTCTTTGTTCACCTGATATATAAGCACTTAGGTTTTGCCAATTTGAGGAGTCTTCATTTTCTTGTGGACGCTTACATGTAAAAATAATTTTTACATTGTGAAAAAATAATGTGTTTTCTTCTTTTATAGTGTCATAGTTCTAATATAATTTTTTCTTCTTTTAATCTGTCTGAAGTCAGTTTAATTCTCAGGTCCAACTAGAGGTCTTAAGACAGTTGAGGTCAAGTTTTACAAAACTCCACTATCATTCTACCCTCTAACTTTCCCACCAGAAATATTACTATCTTCAGTTTTGTTTATAATTTCTTTGCCTTTTTAAAATAAGTTTTAAAAATTAAAAATTTGTGAGCTATGTATTATATATATTGCAAATACATAGTTTGGCTTCCCAGGTGGCACCATTGGTAAAGAATCTACCTGCCAATGCAGGAGACACAAGAGGTGCAGGTTTGATCCCTGGGTCAGGAAGATCCCTGGAGGAGGAAATAGGAAATAAATTCTGTAAATTTAAGGTATACAACATATTGATTGGATTTATTTTTATACTATAATGATTGTCTTTGTAGCACTGTTTAGCACCTTTGTTACATCACATAATTATCATTTCTTTAAGTAGGTAGATAATTAAGATCTAGCCTCTTAGAAAGTTTGATTATGATACAATAGTGTTAACTATATTTACTATACTATTCATTAGATATCTAGGACTTTTTGCTACTTGTTGTATGTTTGTGCCCTTAAGCAATGTAGTCTGTCCTATTCTGCAATCCTAAATTCCCTGGTAACCACCAATTTCCTCTCTGTTGTTTAGAGTTTGGCTTTTTTAGATTCGAGATATAAGTGATGACATATTGTATTTGCCTTTGTCTTTGGTTTATCTTACTTAGCATAATGTCCTCAAGGTCCATCCATGTTGTCACAAATGGTTGGGTTTCCTTTCTCGTGGCTAAATATATTCCACTGTGTGTTTATGGTATATATACATACATGCATGCCTACCATATCTTCTTTATCCATTCATCTGTGGACAAGTACTTAGGTTGTTTTTCTGTCTTGGCTATAGTGATAAGGATGCATTAAACATGGGTGTACATATATCTCTTAAATAACCTATTTTCATTTCTTTGGATATATACCCAGAAATGGAGTTACTGGATATTTTGGTAATTCTATTTTCAACTTTTTTAACACTTTATTATAATGTATCATGAAGAAGGTATCTTTTGATTGAATCGTTTAGAGACCTCTGAGCTTCAAGAACTCAGATGTCCAAATTTGGAAAGTTCTCCACCGTTGTATCTTTAAACAAGCTTTCAGCCCTTTCTCTGTCTCTTCTCTGGGGACTCCCATAATACATTGTTTATTTCTTGTCAATGTGTCCCATAAGTTCTGTAGGCTTTCTTCATTTCTTTTCTTCTTTTTTATTTTCATGCCTCTCACTGGATACTTTCAAATGACCTGTCTTTGAGTTAATTGTTTTTTTTTGTTTAATCTAGTCTGTTGTTGAAGCTCTCATTGAATTCTTTAGTTCAGTGATTGTATTGATCAGCTCCAAAATTTGTTTGGTACTTTTTAAGGTTTTCTGTCTCTTTGTTATACATCTCATTTTGTTCTTGTATGATTTTCCTGATGGCATTAAATTGATTATGTGTGATCTCTTGTAGTTCGCTGACCATCTTTATAATAGTTTTCTGAATTCTTTGTCAGGTAATTTATCTATCTCCATTTTGGGGGGAGGTCAGTTACTGGAATTTTACTATTTGTGTGTATGTGTGTGTTTGGTTCATTTTCCTTGTTTCTTTCTGACAGTTGTAGCCTTGAATAGGTATCTCTGTATTCAAAGTCTGTGAATCTCTATATTCATAGACTTTATGGACTGACTTCACTAAGGAAAGACCTTCACCTCCACGTAGGGGCCCACTGGACTGCACTGTAAACTTGGGTCCAGTGGTGCAAGGTGCCAAATGTATGGCATCTCTAGGCCCCATGGTATGTGGTATCTTGTCAGTTCAAGCAGTCAGAGTCTACTGCACTGACAACGGTGTGACCCTTGCTGAGAGCCAGAGGCAGTCCACTGTGGTTGCAAAGGTTCCCGAGGTCCTCAGCAGTGCCTGTAGGTCCAGCAGTTAGGTACCAGGACAGGCAGTGGTGGTGGTGGCTGGTGTGGCCAGAGTTGGTGAGATGTACATGCTTGAGTGTGAGGGCTGCTACAGGTACCTGTGTGGGGAGGATTGGCTGCAGATACATATGCAGTGGCAAGGCCAGAGTAGCAGGGCCTGGGGCCAGCTCTAGGAGACCTGGCTGTTAGAGTTTACTTGTAAATCTGTAGGACCTAGCCACAGGGGCATGCATAACTTTGGGAGCTGGTATCTGGAATCTGGGCTTCCCTGGTGGCTCAGTGGTAAAGAATCCTCCTGCCAATGCAGGAGATGTGGGTTTGATCCCTGGGTTAGGAAGATCCCTGGAGAAGGAAATGGCCACCCACTCTACTATTCTTGCCTGGGAAATCCTGTGGACAGTGGAGCCTGGCGGGCTGCAGTTCATGTGTTGGCAGAGAGTTGGACCCAACTTTGTGACTAAACAACATCTGGAATCAAAGTGGTTGAGTATAGGGGTGTGGCTTCTGGGACAATCTTGGGCACATATGAGTGCAGGCCAGTGACAGGAGTTGGGCCTGCTCTGGGGGCCTGAGCAGCTGTGGGGACTCAGGCTGTCAGCATACACTTGTGAGGCTTTAGGGCCTTGTCACAGGTATGTGCATGGCATTGGAGGCTTGTGACAGGAACTGGGGCCAGTGGCCTGCAGGGGCTATCTGCCAGCATGTGAAGCTGTGTAGACCAGTGACAGGAGTCAGAGTCTTATGTGGGCCTTACCTGTTGATGTTGTGTGGCTGCCAGGACTAGCCATGGGGCAGGCTGGTGCCTTGCTTGCATGCAGCAGTAGCAGCCAGAGTTGGCTGCTGGTGAGGATCCTGGGCTCAAGCAGGAGGTTGGGGGAAGGAATAGGGAAGGACATGGGGCCTGTTGACTGTGAATATGAAAAAACCTATGGGTGAGAATCTCAGTGGTGAAGCCTGCAGGGGGCCCACAGTGGCTGTACTGGCTATTCGTTTTGTCAGCTGTGAAAGCTACCAGGGTCCTATCTGGAGCCATCAGCTGGGGTCCACAGTGAGGTCCTCAGGGATGAGGATGCCAGATCTGCAGTGTCCACAAGGCCTGTTGTTGTCCTCAGAGGTGAAGGCTGCTGGGATCCTCTGCAGATCAGGCCACTGGGAACTGTGTTACTCCTGCCGCATGGCTGAAGCCCTGGCCCTTCTTTCCTTTCTGAGCCCTCTCTATACAGGCCAGCTTTGCTAGTTTCTCGTGGGGTGAAACTGCAGCAGGTCCTATGTGCAGTGCCCCGGAAGGCTGGGAAAGCTGGTCGCCCTCCCGCTTCCCTTTTCCTGGTAAGGACTCTCTCCCATGGGGAAGTTCCCTGTTGGCACTGAGCAGTGCAGGCCTGGGGATGGGCTGGTAAAGGCAAATCAATCTTTTTACCTTTTTTGTGCAGTTATTCTCAGGCTTTTTCTTCTACTATGTTACTGATGGTTCTTAGGTGACTCCATGAACTCCCCAGGAGCTATTTTCTTTTATGGATAGCTGGCCAATTGTTCTTTGTTGGGAGATGGAGGCTGGGATCTGTTACTGTGCCTTATTGCTGATGTCATCATATGTTGTATATTTTTTTACCATGCGTGCGTGTGTGTACACACACACACACACACACACACACACACACACACGCACCGTCTGGGAAGGAAAAACATTTTATGTGCTGAGAATTATTCAGTGTGCAATATTTAGGATCCAGATTTCTCTTGCTCAATATAGTGTTTCTAAGGTTTAGTCTCGTTCATTTTCCTTGCTTTTTTATTCTCCATTCTTATTTGGGGCCTATTATAAATAATATGGCTATGAACATTCTTGTATGTGCTTTTTGATGTATGTGTGTATATTTTTCTGTGTATCTTGGAGCTGGATTTCTGAGTTATTGAGTATGCACCTGTACATTTTAGTAGATACTGTCCAATAGTTGTCCACGCTGGTTGTACTCTAGCAGCAGTGTATGAGTGTTCTGGTTTCTTTGAGGAGATGTGTGTAAAGCTCTCACATGCTTAGTAAATATGTGGTAGCTATTTTTGTTTTTATGATGATGACTCCTGGATGCCTTACTTATCTGCAGGAACTGCCTGCGTTGGTTCTATCCACTGCAGTAGGGAATTGAGGTAAGGGAGAGCTGGCATGGGGAGGAGAGGTAGGGAAAGGAGCTCACTTGGGGATATGGATAAGTGTTTAAGAGAGATTTAGTTTAAGCCCCCAAGGATGCCTGGCCTAGAGATAGAAATTTAGGAATCTTAGTAGACCCAGACTCAAGTCACTGAATAATATCTTAGGTGAAGATTTTGATGGGAATGATATTTGGTGAAAGAGGGGAAATGGTGTATGTTAGTTTGTTATGACCACCATGACAAAACACAACAGCCTGTGTGGCTTAAACAATAGAAATTGATTTCCTCACAGTTCTAGAGGTGTAACCAATTTTGGTTTCTTCTGAGGCCTTTCTCCTTTGCTTGTAGATGGCCACCTTCTCCATTTGTCTTCACTCGGTCCTTCCTCTGTTTGCCTATGTGTCCCTGTACAAATTTCATCTTATAAGGACACCAGTCATTATTGGATTAGGGCCTACCCTAAAGACCTCATTTTAACTTAAGTACCTCTTTGAAGTGAAAAAGAAAGTGAAAGTCGCTCAGTTGTGTCCAACTCTTTGCGACCCCATGGACTATACAGTCCATGGAATTCTCCAGGCCAGAATACTGGAGTGCGTAGCCTTTCCCTTCTCCAGGGGATCTTCCCAACCAGCGATCAAACCCAGGTCTCCTGCATTGTAGGTGGATTCTTTACCAGCTGAGCCACAAGGGAAGCCCCAAAGTACTGGAGTGGGTAGCCTATCCCTTTTCCAGCCAATCTTCCTGACCCAGGAATCAAACTGGGGTCTCCTGCACTGCAAGCAGATTCTTTACCAACTGAGTTATCAAGGAAGCCCTAATTGCCTCTTTAAAGACCTTATTTTCAAATACAATTACATTCTGAGTATTAAGGCTTCAACATATGAATGTGGTGGGTGGGCTGTGGGAGGGCAAGTTCTGTCCAGAACACAGAATAAGGGAGAATGTAGGATGGCGAGAGGATGAAAGATGACGTGAGAAACTGAAGGGGCCTGGCCAGAGAGGCAACAGGAAAACAGAGAACTGAGTTTGTGCAAATAAGCGGAGGACTTCAGGGATAATAGAGGAGACCACAGACTCCCAGATTCAAAATCATCTAATCCCCCATAACAAATTATTTTACTTTTCTTTTTATAAAATGGGAGCTTTTAATAGAAATGCTGAAGTAAATGTTTTATAGGGTTTGCCTTACTCATACTTACAAAATAGTTATGAATCAGTCTATTATTTGAAGTTTTGGATGCTGGAAAATACTCAGTTATCTTGCAGTGTTTTAAAATCTTTGGTAGAATGATCTTGAAATGTATTTTGTTCAAACAGATGAGACATCACAAGTAGTCAGATTTAGGAATCCTTGTTGTTCAGTGGCTAAATTGTGTATGACTCTGCGACCCCATGAATTGCAGCATGCCAGGCTTCTCTGTCCTTCACCATCTCCCTGAGTTTGTTCAAAC
The DNA here is from genome assembly GCA_935064755.1 of Tragelaphus eurycerus. Lineage (NCBI taxonomy): Eukaryota > Metazoa > Chordata > Mammalia > Artiodactyla > Bovidae > Tragelaphus > Tragelaphus eurycerus. The sequence goes on along the minus strand of CAKXYN010000002.1, from coordinate 18,281,924 downwards.
ACATGTCCATTGAGTCAGTGATGCCATCCAACCATCTCATCCTCTGTCACCCCCTTCTCCTCTTGCCCTCTATCTTTCCCAGCATCAAGGCTTTTCCAGTGAGTTGGCTCTTCACATCAGGTGGCCAAAGTATTGGAGCTTCAGCATCAGTCCTTCCAATGAATACTCAGGGTTGATTTCCTTTAGGATTAACTGGTTTGATCTCCTTGTTGTCCAAGAACTCTCCAGAGTCTTCTCCAGCACCACAGATTGAAAGCGTCAAATCTTTGGCAGTCAGCCTTCTTTATGGCCCAACTCTCATATCCATACATGACTACTGAAAAAACCTTAGCTTTGGCTATATGGACTTTTGTTGGCAAAGTGATGTGTCTGGCTTTTAATACACTGTCTAGGTTTTTCATAACTATTCTTCTAAGGAGCAAGCGTCTTAATTTTGTGGCTACAGTCACCATCCACACTGATTTTGAAGCCCAAAAAAATGAAATCTGACACTGTTTCTACATTTTCCCCATCTATTTGCCATGAAGTGATAGGACCAGATGCCATGATCTTAGTTTTTTGAATGTTGAATTTTAAGCTAGCTTTTTCACTCTCCTGTTTCACCTTCATCTAAAGGTTCTTTAGTTCCTGTTCACTTTCTATCTTTAAAGTAGTATCATCTGCATATCTGAGGTTGTTGATATTTCTCCCTGCAGTCTTGATTCCAGCTTGTGATTCATCCAGCCCAACATTTCATGTGGTGTACTCTACATATAAGTTAAATAAGCAGCGTGACAATATATATCCTTGATGAACTCCTTTCTCAATTTTGAAGCAGTCCGTTGTTCCATATCTGGTTCTAACTGTTGCTTCTTGTCCTGCATACAGGTTTCTCTGGAGGCAGGAAAGGTGGTTTGTTATTTTCATCTCATTAAAAATATCCCACAGTTTGTTGTGATTCACACCATCAAAGGCTTCAGCATAGTCAATGAAGCAGAAGTAGATGTTTTTTTTGGAATTCGCTTGGTTTTTCTGTGATCCAGCATATGTTGGCAATTTCATCTCTGGTTCCTCTGCCTTTTCTAATTCCAGCTTCTTCATCTGGAAGTTCTTGGTTCATGTACTGTTGAAACCTAGCTTGGAGAATTTTGAGCATAATCATGCTGGCATGTGAAATGAGTGTAATTGTATAGTAATTTGAACATTCTTTGGCATTGCCTTTCTTTGGGATTGGAATGGAAACTGACCTTTTCCAGTCCTGTGGGCACCACTGAGTTTTCCAAATTTGCTGGCATAATGAGTGCAGCATCATCTTTTAACAGCATCATCTTTTAAGATTTGAAATAGCTCAGCTGGAATTCCATCACCTCCATTAGCTTTGTTCGTAGTAGTGCTTCTTAAGGTGCACTTGACTTCACACTCCGGGATGTCTGGCTCTAGGTGAGTGACCACACCATCATGGTTATCTAGATCATTAAGAGCTTTTTTGTACAGTTCTTCTGTGTATTTTTACCACCTCTTTTTAATATCCTCTGCTTCTGTTAGGTTCTTGCCATTTTTGTCCTTTATTGTGCCCATCTTTGTTTGAAATGTTCCCTTGGTATCTCCAGTTTTCTTGAAGAGATCTCTAGTCTTTCCCATTCTGTTGTTTTCCTCTCTTTCTTTGCATTGGTCACTTAAGAAGGCTTTCTTATCTCTCCTTGCTGTTTTTTTGTAACTCTGCATTCAGTTGGGTATATCTTTCCCTTTCTCCTTTGCTTTGTGCTTCTCTTTTCTTAGCTATTTGCCTTCCTGTATTTCCTTTTTTTTGGGTGTATGGTTTTGGTCATTACCTCCTGTACAGTGTTGCAAACCTCTGTGCATAGTTCTTCAGGCACTCTGTGTACCAGATCTAGTCCCTTGATTCTATTCGTCACCTCCACTGTATAATTTTAAAGTAAGTGTTAGTTGCTCAGTCGTGCCCAACTCTTTGCGACCCCATGGACTGCAGCCCACCGGGCTCCTGTGTCCATGAGATTTTCCAGGCAAGGATACTGGAGTGGGTTGCCATTTCCTTCTCCAGGGAATCTTCCCAACGCATGGATTGAACCTGGGTCTCCTGCACTGCAGGCAGATTCTTTACTGACTGAACTACAAGGGAAGCACTTTTATAATCATAAGGGATTTGATTTAGGCCATATGTGAATGGCCTAGTGGTTTTCCATACTTTCTTCATTTTGAGCCTGAATTTTTCAGTAAGGAGCTAGTGATCTGAGCCACAGTCAGCTCCTGGTCTTTTATTTTTTATTTTTGCTGACTGTACAGAATTTCTCCATCTTTGGTTGTAAAGAGTATAATCAGTCTGATTTTGGTACTGACCATCTGGTGATGTCCATATGTAGAGCTGTCTCTTGTCTTGTTGGAAGAGGGTGTTTGCTATGACCAGTGTGTTCTCTTGGCAGAACTCTGTTAACCTTTGTACTGCTTCATTTTGTACTCCAAGGCCAAACTTGCCTGTTATTCCAGTTATCTCTTGACTTCCTACTTTTGCATTCCAGTCCCCTATGATGAAATGGACATCTTTTTTTGGTGTTAGTTCTAGGAGGTCTTGTAGGTCTTCATAGAATTGTTCAACTTCAGCTTCTTCAGCATTAGAGGTTGGGACATAGCCTTGGATTACTGTGATGTTAATGGTTTGCCTTAGAAACGAACCAAGATCTTTCTGTCATTTTTGAGATTGCATCCAAGTGCCGGATTTCAGACTCTTGTTTTCTGTGAGAGCTGCTCTATTCCTTCTAAGGGATTCTTGCCTACAGTAGTGGATATAATGGTCATCTGAATTAAATTCGCCCATTCCCATCCATTTTAGTTCATGGATTCTTAAAATGTCGATGTTCACATTTTAGGAATCCTAGTTTACTGTTTAAAGCTTTCTCCCAAGACTCCTTTTTATCATTTCTAAATTCTAACTGCATGGTGGTTTTGAATGCTCAAGGTGTTTGTGAAGAGGTTCACATGTAATGATAAATTCTGTGACATCAGTCTGCTACGCACCTTGTCCTCCACCCTTGTTATCTTGCTTCCTGTCAGACGTCTGTTGCCTTCTTCGCATCTCCACTGCTACCAGCTCGTCTTCTACCAGCTGCCATCATCTGCAGTGTGGACTGCTGCAATAGACTTGGAATTAGACTTTGTCCTTCCTTTTTTCCCCCTTCTAGAGAGGTCTAAAAAGTACCCCCAAAACAAAACCTGATAGAAATCTTCAGCAGTTTCTCATCATACTTGAAATAAAATTCAAACTCAATACCATACCCTACAAAGCTTTATGTGGTAAAGACCCTCCCCACCCTCGTTTACCACACTAGTCTGCTTCCTGCTGCTTTGAACAAACCGAGCTGGTGGGTGCATTAGGGCCTTAGCCCTTCCCTTGGTTTTCATATTACTCCTTCAGTCTCAACTCCGAACTTGGCAGAGAGGCCTTCCCTCACTCCACAGCTGAAGTTGCTCTTTCCCATTTTCATACTCTAGCATGTCACATTTATGTTGTACGTATGTAAGTAAGTGAGTAGCATAGTTTTGTGAGGAACTGTCAAACTGTCCTCCAAAATGGATGTACACTCCCACCAGCAGTGGTTGTTCCACATCCAGCATTTAGTGTTGTCAATGTTTTGGATTTTAATAGTTCTAATAGATACATAATGGTATCTCATTGTTGTTTTAATTTGTAATTTCCTAGTAACATTTGACATTGTCTTTTGAATGCTTATGTCATCTGAAATTTCTTTTTGTTGAACTGTTCCAAAATTTTGCCCATTTTTAATTAATTCATTTTCTTAATGAGTTTTATGATTCTTTGTATATTTTAGATAAAAGTCTTTTATCAGATACATCTTTTGCAAATATTTCCTCCTAGTCTGTGGCTTGTCTTCTCATTCTCTTGACACTATTTTTTCCAAAAGTATTCATCACTAACTAAAATAGTCTTATTGTTTATTGTATCTCCTCCCAGTACAGTGTAAAATCCACAAACAACTGTCTTGCTTTCTACTGTATTTCCAGTGTACAATATGGTGCTTGGTATTGGGGATGACAAATATTTGTTGATTGAATGGATAACCACTGTTAACATTTTTAGTTTGTTTTATTCTTAATGAAAATGGTATTAAGCTGATTTATGTTCTTCCATCTTCTTATTTAAAACTCAGTTTCAAAATTTTACCATTTTATCTTCAAAATTAATTTCCACAATGGCTCAGATTATTTGGTTTAAGACATCTAATTACTGATCTATACTTGTTTTGCCCTCTCATGAGCTATACAGATATATTCTCCAAGAAGTTGTCACAGGGTTGGGCAGTGAAAACAGAATGTTTGTATCAGTCCCACAAAGCCTTATGGAAGGAATGCTGCCTGTTAAGACACTGCAAAGTCTGAGTATGTTCAAATATGTATCGATACACACACACATTGAACTTTCAGGGTTCAAAAAAAATTATGCAAATTCCCTGTTCTCAATTGCTTTTTTGTTAATTGGATTTGTTAAAGATGGGAAATGACATGTTGGTCTCCTACTATGGTGGTTTTCAGTTTTTTAAATTTTATCTTTAGTTTTTGGCAGTATATTTTAGTGTTGTTTGCCACTAATTTTTATAACTATTGTATTTTTGTCTATTTTTATCCCAAGTAGTGCTTTTTGCCTTGAACTGACTGTTTCCACTCTGCTTTGTTTTTGTATGAATATGCCAAGTCTTCTTTAAGCCTTTCATTGCATTTTAGATTGTTGCTCTTAAAAATAATGTAAATTTGAAAGAGTTGATTTTTAAAAAATCCTTTTAGAAAAGCTTTTAAAAGATGTTTTGGTTCTCTATTGCTGCATTACAAACCATCTCGAAACTTGGTGGCTTTAAGCTAGAACTATTTTGTTAACTCTCATGCTTTATAGTTGGACTAGCTGGATAGTTCTTCTGTTCCATGGTTATTCAGCTGGTACTGCAGTCATCTGGTGGCTCACTAGGACTAGAATGTCCACGAAGGCTCATTCACATGGTTATTAGTGCCTTGGTGCAGGAATAGTTCTTGGGACAGTGGGGCATACTGTTTATCTGTCTACCTACTATCTAGTCTCAGTCCTCTCCCTTACCAGTGGCGTCTTCACTTATTCTTTTTATGTGATCTCTACAGCAGGGCAGGGTAACCATACTTTTTATACGATGGCCTAGGACCCCCAACAGTGCTGAAGTGAAAGCTGCCAGGCCTCCTTAAAGCTGAGGCATAGAACTGCCACAGGGTCAGTTCGGCCTCATTCTGTTGGCCGAAGGAGTCCTAGAGCCAGGCCAGATTCATATCAAGGTGTGAATACCAGGAGGTGTGGTTCACTGAGGGCATCCTGGGAGCCTATTTACCACAGTATGAGAGTCTAAACCTTTCACATTTATTATTTTAATTGACATGATATTGTTCTTAGGGCTCAGACTTTTACTTCCTTTTGTGAATTTGCATAGGCTTTTAATTCTGTTAACTTCTGTATCAACATCAAGAAAAGTAATAGTACTTGTACTCCAATTTGGCTCAGATGATAAAGAATCTGCCTGTAATGCAGGAGACCTGGGTTCAATCCCTGGATTGGGAAGATCCCCTGGAGAAGAGAAAGGCAAGCCACTTTAGTATGTTTGCATGGAAAATTCTATGGAGAGAGGAGCCTTGCAGGCTGCACCATGGAATAAGTTATGATGATTGGGGGCCTCAGCATGATTTTACTTATGTTTTATATATATTATGTGGAATTTTACGCCATGTTATAAATTTGAATATTGTAGGTATCTTTTAAAAAGTTTTAGATGTTTTAATTCATTTTGTAACTGCATAAACAATAATTTTTTAGATCTAATTAATTGGATCTAATTAAATATAGATCTAGTTAGTTCAGTTGCTCAGTCGTGTCCAACTCTTTGCAACCCTATGAATCGCAGCACGCCAGGCCTCCTGTCCATCACCAACTCCCGGAGTTCATTTAGATCTAATTAAATCTAATTAATTGCATGCTGTCTTTCCTAATACACTTTTTTCCCTAGATTATTTGGATTTGTTTTTTGATAAAATATCTTTAATATTTCAGGAAGGCTATGTGGATTATGTAACATTTGGGTTCTTTCCAAATACATAATGACTTCCTCTGTCTTCACAGAGTTTGATTGGCTATAAAGTTTTTGTTTGTTTGTTTGTTTTTGGCCATACCACATGACTCGTGGGATCTTAGTTCCTTGACCAGCACCCCACGCAGTAAAAATGCTGAGTCCTAATCACTGAATTGCCAGGGAACTCCTGGTTTTAGAGGTCTTGGATTACACTCAGTGCTTCCCAGGAATTTATTGTTATTATTCTTTTGTCTTGGGAAATTTATTGTCATTTATGGGTATACTGTTCTAGGGTACTGGGATTTTTTTCTCCCTCTGTAATATTAAGTTTTTGCCAGTGAGGGTTGGAGAATAGATCTGGAAGATGGTGTACATTTTTGTCTTTTTTCAATTTTCTTTTCTTCTAGTATAATTCTGTTTTGTCTCGTCTTCAGTTTAACAGCAGTTATGATGATCAGGTTTGTTAGATCTTAGTTCTGAAATTGGCATTTGTCATTTACTCTATTTTGGCTCTTTTATTGTACATTATGGGAAAACTTTTGTTAACTTTTGGCCACACCACACAACATGTGAGATCTTGGTTCTGTGATCAACCAAGGATCAAACATGCGCCCCATGCACTGGAAGATGGAGTCTTAACCACTGGGCCACTGGGCCAGTCCCAGGGAAGACTTGAACGTAACTTCTTGAATGTGACTTCCTCATTATGAATTCAGCTTTTCTGGTCATGTTAATTCTGCTGTTTTTCTCCAGCGCTAATGTCAAGGTGGCTCAGACGGTAAAGTGTCTGCCTGCAATGCAGGAGACCCGGGTTCAATCCCTGGGTCAGGAAGATCCCCTGGAGAAGGAAATGGCAACCCACGCCAGTACTCTTGCCCAGAAAATTCCATGGATTGAGGAGCCTGGTGGGCTACAGTCCATGGGGTCACAAAGAGTCGGACACGACTGAGCGACTTCACTTCAGTGTCAGGTGTGCTGTTGCATTTTCGAGTTTCCTTGGAATCTTCCCTGAGTTTCTTCTGTTTCCTTCTTAGCATGATGTCTCTTTATTCCCATCTTGTGTGTTCTTAGTCACTCAGTTGTGTCTGACTTTTTGTGACCCCATGAACTCTAGCCTACCAGGCTCCTCTGCCCCTGGGGCTTCTCCAGGCAAGAATATCGGAATGGGTTGCCTTGCCCTCCTCCAGGGGATCTTCCCAACCCAGGGGTTGAACCCAGGTCTCCTATATTGCACGCAGATTCTTTATTGTCTGAGCCACCAGGGAAGCCCATCTTACTTGGTTCTTACAGGCAGTGTCTTTCAATAACTAAGGATGTGTCCAAATCAGTGGTCTTCTTCATATTATTTTATTTCTTGGAGTAAATTGTTGCCAGTGCCAGTCCTTTCTCTACTTGCTGTGAAGTTTTACTGACTAGGATTGTAGCCTCTGAATGGATATAGAAGAACTTCTGGATTGGGAAGGGATGTGGCTGTCAGGGCTCACCCAGTGTGGGGCTGGCTGCGTGTTTCCTGATTGCTGCCAACCCAGGAACCCTGGGCTGGGGGTGGAGAGAGGTGAAGGGCTGCGCCTTCTTCCCACGCACTTCCTGGCAGCTGTGCTCTTACATTCAGAGGTATATGGGGCTGCAGTTGGCCACTGAACTGTGTCTTCTTTCACACTAGTTAGTGGAACTTTCTCCCAGATTTTAGTAATATGTTACTGTCTGAAGTAGGCTCTGCTTTCTGTCTTTTTTTTGTGTGTGTGTCTTTATAGGTGTTTTAAGTGGGATTTAAAAATTCATGTCAGGTTGCCTGGTGCCCTCTTAAGCTACATTTTTTCATCCTATATTTCATTATTTAAAAAAAAAAAAAAATGTTGAGCTTTCTAGGTGGCTCAGTGGTAAAGAATCCACCTGCCAGTGCAGGAGACGCAGGTTCAGTCCCTGGGTCAAGAAGATCCGTTGGAATAGGAAATGGCAACCACTGCAGTATCCTTGCCTGGAAAACTCCATGGACAGAGGAGCCTGTCGGACTGTAGTCCATGGTCAGAAACAACTGAGCGACTGAGCACAGTCCTTTTTATCGGCACCAGGATCTCTTCCAGGCAGTCACTGTTTTCCTGGAATCACTACCAGGTACTTGGGTCTATTATCAACATTGGACAGCCTTTTATCTGAGTTCCTAACTCACCTTTCCCCGGGGGAACGTTGCCTCCTGCCAGGTGCTTTCCTCATGATTATCCTGAGTTCAGAACGGAAAGTTTTCTTCTAGAAACACTTGGTTATTCTAAAACTCCAGAGCCAAAACTGGTTATAAAGCTTAATTTTTAAAATGCTTACCTTCATAGTCTTTTAATTCAGGGAAGGGGTTTAAACAACAGAAATGTATATTGTCAGAGTTCTGGAGGCTGGGAGGACCAAGACCAAGGTGTAGGTGGGTGATTCCTTCTGAGGCCTCTCTCCTTGGCTCACAGGTGGTCCCCTTGCTGCCTCTTCACGTGGTTTTCTCTGCTCACCTACATCCATGGTGTCTCTTCCTCTTCTTATGAGGATATTAGTCAAAATGGACTAGAGCTCCACCTTCCTGGTCTCATTTTAACATGATCACCTTTTTTTTTCTTCCATTTCTCATTTTTATTGAGGTATAATTGACAAAATCAGATATTTAAAATATACAACTGTGATGATCTAATATACATAATGTAAACACTGTAAATGGATTCCTTCTAACAAATCCATCACTTAAGTTTTATTTATTTTGGGGGAGAATATTTATTGTCTTTTAATTTAAAAACATCTTTTAATCACATTTATTTGCATGCTGCTATATTTTTGGTTTTTGTTTTTTAGCCTCTTTCGTCTCCCTTATCTCAAAACATTACATTTCATTCTTTTAAAATTTAGCCCGTTTTCCACACTTCTTTTCTTATATTTTATTTTTTGTCTATTTTTGGTCTTTTTTGGTCTAGTCCTTCCTTGTTCTTTCACTTTAATTTTATTTCTTACTGCCTTGATTTTTTCATGTCTGTTTTCTTAAGTCAGATGTCCTCCCCTCCTCTGCCCTCTCTTCCCCTCATGGTTTGATTTTCTAAAGGCTGGAAAGATGTGTAGTCCTCTAAGAGTGGCAGTATTGTAGGCAGTGTCATTCAACAGATGGGAAGACCTGCCTCTCCTCCGTCCAGTATTTTCTGAGTCAGTGTTCTCTCTGTCTTGACCCTTGAAATGATGACTTGGGGATATATTGACACGTGAACTTTAGAGCGGCTTTTGGACAGCACATACCACCTGTGTGAGAATCTGATTATTCTGAAATCTATGATCTGTAATGTGTGTTTTGTCACTCAGTGGAAGGACCATGGCTTGTAGGGTCAGACAGACGGACGTCATAGCTCTGCTATGGAAGAGCTACGTGACCCTAAGCTGTCCTCAGGGGATTCTGATGTGCAGAGGTTGAGATTGTACCGTGAGACTGCTTCCATCCTTCCAGCTCAGGTATTTTTCTGTGGCTCGAACCCTCAAGGGTTCTTCTGTCCACCCTGCTGGTGAGACTTGTGCAGACCTCCTTCATCTTCAGAGGCTTGAGGGGAGCAGCCAGGAGGTAGTCTCCAACCCTATGCCGGCTCTCGCAGCTGTCTAACAGATCACCTTTTGATTCTAGAAAGGGGGTCAGTACTTTGAAACCACTGGGGCCCAAGTACCCTTTGTGTGTCAGAGCAGAGCTATTAGGACTGCTTTCTGGAGACATCTTCTTGCCTGTACTTTGTTCCACCTTCCCGTGGCTAACCATCCCTTAGTCTTCAAAATGAGTTGCAACCCTTTCCTCTCAGTTAATTGTAAAGCAAAAAAAAAAAAAAAAAAAATTCTGCTTGGCTGTGTAGTAGGCTAATTGAGGGCTTCCTGGTGGCTTGGTGATAAAGAATTCACCTGCCAATTTGGGAGATGTGGGTTTGATCCCTGGGTGGAGAAGATCCCCTGGAGAAGGAAATGGCAACTCACTCCAGTATTCTTGTCTAGAGAATTCCCATGGACAGAGGAGTCTGACGGGCTACAGTCCTGCGGTTGCAAAGAATCAGACACAACTTAGTGACTAACCAATAAGAAGAGTAATTAAATTTGAGTTTCTTGGGAGATTTTCACTTCGTTAAAAAATCTTCAATTCTTATCAAACACTTGGATATAAAATGTCACCTTCCTGGAGGTAGCCTATAGTCTGTCTCTAGTTTTATAGAGCTTTTTTGAATTTTTTTGTGAGATTAGGGGCTGCTGAATGCTTTATTCAAAAGTTAGCCGATGGGGCAGGGAAACTGAAGCTGGGTAAAAAGGAGCAGAGACTGAGCCCCCTTTCTCCCATCCCACTCCCTTCTCCTTGCTTGGACACATTCAGTGGCTCCCTGGAGACCAAGTGGATCCTGACTGCCTTAGCACTCCATGGAGTCAGAGTAGCCCAGTAGGGCTCCCCATGAAGTCCTCACTATTTAGGTCACTTGTGAGATTCTATTTATGCTTTTTTCTCTTGGACTGCGATTGTGGTTTTGATTATGATATTTTATAAAAAGATCTAGGGGTTCTGTTTGTAACACCACCCACTTGAGAGATTGCCTTTCTGAACACACGTGGGAGAGATAGCAGGTGTGGTGTTAGGAGGGTGGTGCTCCTCCATGGGCGCTCTGAACCTTGTAGCTACTTAGGCTCCCTTTTCTGCTGAGCAGATAGGAAGCTCAGTGTCAAGACTGTGGCCACCTTGAGGAAACAGCTAGTGCATGACAGTGTATAGTTTGGGGTACTAACTTTACCCCAGCCTTTTCTTCTTAAAATTGTTTTCCATTTGTCATTTCCTTTTCCATCTGTTTACTTCTCTTCTGACATGTACTATCCTTGTTAGCTCCATCATTCTTTTTAGAAGAAGTTGGTGTATAAATTAGCAAATATATAAGAACTGTCCTAAGTATTTTAAGAAACCATCCTCTTGATGGATCCTTACCACTCTGGTCTGAGCTGTAGGCTGGGCTGTTGCAGAAGTTACCTGGCTGGTCGTGCCCTATCCCATCCCTCTCCTTTCTGCAGCCCTTTCCTGCAGAGTCGACCCAGCCACACAGGGTAGATGCTTCTCTGAGCAAACGCCTCCATTTCTAGACCTATTTCCCATGATTCCCCTTCTGTACTTCTGCAGCTCTGGTTCTACCACTCTGCCCTCCCTCTGCTTGTCATTTCTGTGAACCTGAAGCCCTCTTCCCACCCCTTCATCTCTCTCTGCTCTGTGTCGGTTTCCTCTGCGAAAGCAGAGCGGAACCACTTCCTGGGTGCTACTTCCTCTCCTGCTCATGCGTTGGGTCACACTAACTGGGCTGCTCACCCACAGGGGCCTTTGTGCAAGTTAGAACAAGGTACTGCATAGGACTTCCTCCTACTGGAAACCCATCTGATAATGTATGAGTCCAGGCTGTTTACCCTGTGAGGGGTGCCCTGAGTGTGTGGGGGTGGGGGGTAGAGGGGTGTGCCTGCCTGTGCAGTTGTGCTCCATGGCCCCGTGTTGTAATTGGTGGGAATTGTCCATATCCCCAGCACCATCAGTCTGGCCAGGGCAGGCCCTCAACACCTGTTTGCTAAGCTAAAGGAAGAACCGAGGTATGAATTCACACCATGCTCTTGTCTGAAAAATAGCAGGGAAAGCACACTTGACAAGGCTTTTCCACTGAATGTTACGAATATATTATAATGCCGAGATGTATTTCCCCCCGCGCCCCCTCTCCCCCCACATCTCAGTATTTCTGAAATGACCGATACCTTAGTCAGTGGACTGTGGTAGGTGAAGACATAGCCCCTGGAGCTGGAGTACTTGGGCCTGAATCTCAGGGCTACCACTCACACACTTGTGAGATTCTGGGCATTTTACTTAATCTTTTTGTGCCTCAGTTTTAACAGCAGTTTGTTCCTCTGCTTCCTGGTGTTGTAGTGAGAGTTCAGTGGATTAATATATGTGCAGTGCTGGCTCAGATGGTAAAGCGTCTGTCTACAATGTTGGAGACCCGGATTCAGTCCCTGGGTTGGGAAGATCCCCTGGGGAAGGAAATGGCAATCCACTCCAGTACTATTGCCTGGAAAATTCCATGGACAGAGGAGCCTGGTAGGCTATAGTCCATGGGGTTGCAAAGAGTCGGACACGACTGAGCGACTTCACTTTGCTTTCACTTTAGAATATCACCAGGCACATAATAAATAGTAAGAGATATGAGTAGTAGCTGTTAGCAGCACCATTAAAGGTGACGTAAACACTCACTATATTGCTGTTTGCTTTTAACCCTGAAAAGCTGTTTTAATCCATGGAGCACAGCACATGGATAAGCATCCCATGTCAGTAGCTGCGGACTGGCCGCATTCTATGTGCTGAGGTTGAATGCCCTCTCTTCCCGCACCAGTTTCTGGTTTGCTGCAGGAGAACATGCACAGTATGCTGACAGGAAACCAGCAGGCTTTGTTTTTTCTTCTTAATATAGCAAAAGAGAAAGAGGGGAAATCCAGATAAGGCTCATTTTCAAACTTCTCCAAAGCTTAGACTGGTAATAAGTCTTAGCTGTGTAAAACTATCAACCAAAGAAAATTATATTTGAGAAAGTGATTATGTATCCATTAATTCATTCACTGCACTAAGCAGCTTGTCGGATTTTAGTTCCCTGACCAGGGATTGAACTCAGGCTCTTGGCAGTGAGAGCCCGGAGGCTTAGCCACTGGACCACCAGGGAATTCCCTGAAAAAGTTCTTCTAATGTAAAGTTTTTGTCTGATTGCAGGGCAACCTTCCTTAGATGGTTTTCAAGGAAACTGGGCTACGAAGTGGCAAAGGTAATGACTGTTCTGGGGCCTAGCTCCCCATCTGATGCCTCCCGGTGTCCTCAAGTTAGACAGTAGATGGATGTCTCTCCCCAAATAGTCGTGGGTTCCCTGGTCCTCACTGTTCACTTGTGGCTGGCTGCAAGACCACGTCAGGGATGTGGTGGCTCTTCTCTGAATTGCTTAGGACTTTTCCTCCTGTCTCATGCTCGCTTGAGAAACGACAGCCGTGTAGGAAGCTGTGCATGACTCCTCACCGCCACACCCTGTTGAGCTCTCCTTCACATTAAGCAAGATCTGACTAATGCATTCTTTGGAGATGCTCTGCCTGTTTTCATCATGAGACTAAATGTTTTTTTTTCCCAGATCACACTACTGTAATTGAGTTTACCCTCCACTTTGAGAAATATCCTTACCTACCAGAGAGCACAGCAGAGACTTGCATGGCATTGGAGGGCACTGATTTCGAGTTTTGGTACCCTTTCCTTAGTTGAACAAAACAGTATATGAGTAAACAATATAGGGATGATCTGAAACTTCTTTTTTAATTCGATTTATCTAAACCCTGAGTTTGCTATTTCTGTGTAGAACTGGTCAACTTTAGCCCTGTCAGAGGATGTGTTTAATGACCAGTTCCCAGAAAGAGTATCTACTTGAGGAACTTTCTCCAACAGGCCTTCTTCTGAACCTTCAGGATTCATATACCTTCAGGTTGAAGAAATGATAGGCAGGCAGCTGTTCTTATTCTCCATCCCCTAGAAGGTGGAGGAGCAGACGGGGAATGTGTTCACTCAGGTTGGTTAGCGGAGACACTCGCTGAATTGAGTCCAGTGCAATGGGTTTGGTGCACTGAACTTGCTGAGCAGCTGGCTCCTTTCCATCTCTTCATTCAGCCTGAAAGTCGTGGCCAGTTTCCTTATCCAGGGGGTGGGGCATTTCTCAAAATATGAAAGAAAGCAGCCAGTGACCGCTCCGGCCCGCTTGTAGGCTTACAAGACCAGCTATTGCCACAAAGGAAGAAGCTTCCTGTTTACCAGCCAGCGTGAGACAAAGTGGTTGTGCTTCCTGGCTGTGCAGGACTTGGCACGTGGGCCACATTCTGTCCATCAGGACAGCAGGGCTGAATGCCTGCTCTGTGCTCAGCCCTTGCCCCTGTGGCCCCGGTCCTGGATGCAGGCCACCCTCCGGAGGGCACTTTCACTTGGGCTCCAGAACTGGCCCTGGCCTTCTGAAAGGGAAGGCGGCCTTGCCTCCTTGCTGGCTTCCTCCTTAGCTTTCCCTTCCCCATGGGGCCCAATCCAGGCAGAATCCTTGTCACGAACCTGAATCTCACCATAAATTCACATCTTTTGTTCTTAAGTCTCTAGGAAGCAGGATGCCAATGCCTCTGGGGAAGCAGGTCTTTTCGCTGGAGTGGCAGCTAGTGGGAGCTGCGCCATTCTGTACTACCTGGTCCAGAGTAAGTATCCGGTGAAGCGCCCATGGCAAGCCCGCCTCCTAGTTCTCTTGGCCCCTTCCTCCATCAAAGGAAATACTTCAGATGCTTTCAGCAGATTAGAGAAAGAAGCAAAGGGCTATTTTGAGCAGCCAGTACACCATTCCATTGGCTATAGCTTCCTTCTCATCCTATAATCCCAGTTTTCCCAGGAGCCACAAGAACAAATAAAAGGAACAGGACTCATTTGCATAAGAAGCCTTGAAAAAGCAAGATGGGCTTTCACCCCTGTGCACACGCAGGGGATCCATCAAGATTTCTGAGATTATGTAAAGAACAAAGGATAGGGGGCTACCAGATGGTTCCCAGGTGTGGAAAACCGGCTTTCTCCAGTGTCCTCAGCTTGTTCACCCTGCCATTCTCTGCTGTTCAATTAGTGGCGGACGGGATACCTTGAGCTGGGGACTGGGGCGGGAGCAGAAGATAAAAGCAGAGTCCAGGCTGGCAAAATCCTGACAGATGCGGCTTCCAGCCCCACTGCACCTAAATTTGAATGTGTAAAAATAGATCACGATTATCGGGAGCAGCCGAGACATTTAAGGGCATTTCAGTGCTACTGGTTGCGAAGCAGCAGCCGTAAGACTGACTTCCTTTGAAGATCTTTTATGCCTGCCCGGCTTGGCTCCTCACTGTTACTTCCTGCCCTGACGTGAGCATCACCACAGCCAGGCGGATAGCCTCAGCCCCCTCCACCCGTTCTTCCCCACTTTCCTTCAGGGCTGACCCAGAGGTCTCTGGGTCTAGAGGTGGCCAGAGATGAGCATTCCCAGGGATAATTCAGACTGGAATAACTCAGCACCCCTGCCCCTCTGCCACAGCAACCGAGGCAGAATGTGACAGGAATGAATACATTTTCAGGTTGAGGGCCTGGCAGCCTTTGCTTCTGAGAGAGCTGGGGTCAGCTGATAGTTATTGTCCAGTGGGCTCTGCAACCAACTGCCTGGGTTGAATCATAACTGCCAACTCGGGCCTAGCTGTGTGACCTTATGGGGGAGTCTCTTTTCTTCCTGGGCCTGAGTTTTCTATGTGATGAGGGGTAATATTTACGGCCTCCATGTGAGGTGGTTGTGAAAATTAAATCAGTCTCACAACTTGTGGGATACGGAGGAATTGCTTAGGGAAAGTGGTCTGGATGCCGCCTCTGCTCCTCTGTTTGTCGTGGCTGGGACCTCGTTCACGCCTGCAGCCCTCTCCTGGGAGGCCATCCTGGAAGGGCATCCTCCTTGACCTCTCCAGGCTCATGCCACCTTTCCTGTCCATTACTGTGATCTGGCCTACAAGTCTTTCTTGTTGCCTCACTGACAACCATACTTGAGAAGCTTAGCTTCCTTTGGTCTCTCCCTGGGGAGGCTTGTCGTACCTGCTGCTTTCAGGGAAGTGCTTCCTGGAGTTACCAGTAGCCTTTGGGCCTGAGGCTGAGAGCAGTTTATCTATATGAAATGTTGGCATAAATCTGTAAACTTGACAAGTTAGCATTTTCATGTCCTATTGGCCTAAGTGTTTTGTTTTTGGTGGTGCAGTCTCTGTATATTTGGCTGGTTTATCAGGACCTTCCTCTTAGTGGAAGGAGTAATGTTCACAAGTCAAGTTAGATTCTGGCCCCAACTCTGCTTCAGATTAGCCATGTCACTGAGCAAGTCATGGAATCACAGGACATAGAAAGTTAAAGGTCTGAGCAGACGCCTTAACGTGAAGAAGAGAGGCAGTGAATGAAGTGAGGAAATAAGAAATGAAGCTGACACAGAAGGATCAAATACCTTGCTCAAGGGCACCTGCCACGCCCCTACAGCTGCTGACTTCCTGTTTTAGTGTCTCTAAAATGGACGGATAGACCTTACTAATAATTCCACCTGTTGATTTCATGTTTGTTTCTATTTTCCATGCTGTACATGAATTGTGTCATTTAACTTTCTACAAGTTCAGTAAAGGAAATACATGTAACCTCTCTGTTTTCCACTTAGAAACATTTTCCAGAGCTTCTTATTACCAGCTGGCCCTGGAGCAGCTGCACAGCCATCCTGAGGCACTGGAAGCTCTGGGCACTCCCCTCAACGTTCACTACCTCCGACTCACCGACAAGTACAACTTCGTGGACATCGCCGAGGCAAAAGGTAACCTGCACCCCCTGCGAACTGTAGGCTGGGTGCCTACTGGGTTGAGGAGGGGCTGCTATAATCTGGAAGGGGTCTTGGAACAAGCTGGAGGAAAAGGTGTGAGATGGGAAAATCCACTATGTGAAACTGCCACTAGGTGTTACTTAGCACCTTTAAAAAAAGCACTGTGGACTAATTAACTTCTACATAAGTTTTCTCCCTTTCTGGGGAATTGATGTGGCAAGGGAAAACCTGTTTGTGCTCAGGTCACCATCTTGAACTGAAGGTTGTCAAGAAATGATCAGTGGTGGTTTGCCAGTATTTCAGTTTTGAATTTGAAATATACCTACAGCTAATCGGTGCTCATTCAAATCTAAAAACTTTTTAAACTCCAGTTTTAAATATAAAAGCTTCCATGCAATGCCAGTCCATTTTTTCAGCTGTATCTCACTTTTATAGTTCAACTGATAAAACTCAACTGAATATAAAAAGCATTTTTTATCCTTCTGTCTGTTAGAATCATTCCTCTAAGTTGTTTGGGGAATAGAAGACTTTGAGGGAGTTTATGGCTGTGGTTCCCTCTGCCAGTGTGTTCTCAGCGGAGGTGTAGCTGGGAGAATGGGCTGAGTGAGGCAGTGAAAGGGCTGTGACGTCATCTTGGGAGGCGTGTGCTTGATTCTGCAAAGAGCAGAAGGCCTGGAGTATTTGGAGGATAAGAGTGAGCTGTTCTTGTTGTTTTATTAACAGGAACAGTTTTATTGGAATTCTCCCCCTAACTACAAAAGCAATTTGTGCTTAAGTATTCTGCTAAAAATAGTGGTTTAAAAAAACTTTTAATTGCTGTCTAGTTGATTTTATATTGGATTGGTCCAGTTTGTTGGCATACAAGTGTTCATAGTCTTCTCCTATGATTCTGTATCTGTCTGTACTAAGAGACTTGTGGCTCTTCCTCTTTCATTTCTCATTCGGGTCCACTCCTTTTTTCTTGAGTCTGGCTAGAGGTTTGTTGATTTTTATCTTTTCCCAGCTCTAGATTATATTTATCTTTTCTATCGTATTTTTAATCTATTAATTTCCTCTGATTTTTATTATTTCCTTTGACTGACTTTGGGCTTTGTTCTAACTCCTTTATGGTCCAGATCAGAATATAGACCAATTTGCTACTAATAGTTACCCTTTTTAAACAAACAGTGGACTTGTTTTTTGTTTTTCTATTATGAAAAGTTTCAAGTATATGGAAAAGATGAATTTATGCTGTGGAACTCATGTATCTGCTACCTGGATTCTGTAATATTTTGCTCAGTGTGCTTTATCCCATACCTATTTGCCTACCTCTATTTGTTCATGAACCTATCTTATTATTTCCAAATAGCCATACACTTCACCTTTAAATTCATAAGCTGTATATCATTAACCAGGGTTTATGGTTGCTTTTTTTGAGGTAAAATTTACTCTCTGTGATCTAAGTCTCCTATCTGATGAATTTTAACAAATGCATCCCCCTATGCAGTCCACGGGGTTGCTAAGAGTCAGACACGACTGAGCGACTTCACTTTCATGCATTGGAGAAGGAAATGGCAATCCATTCCAGTGTTCTTGCCTGGAGAATCCCATGGATGGAGAAGCCTGGTAGGCTGCAGTCCATGGGGGTCACACAGAGTCGGACACAACTGAAGCAACTTAGCAGCAGCAGCATGCAACTCAAGCCCCTACCTAGATATAGACTGTTTCCATCACCTGAGAGGGGCCTCATGCTCTTCTCACATTACAGCCATCTCTGAGAGGATAGCGTTGTATCCATTATGTCTCTTTATACCCCTCAGCTGAAGATCCCTGTCTCTGGACCAAAGTCAGAGGGCCATCTCTATGTCAGCTCATCCAGAGATGCCCCCTTTAAGAGGTATGATGGAGAAGTGGGTGGGGAGCAGGAGGAGAACCTTCTTCTGGAAACAATCTTGATTTCCCTTTTCAACTGCAGTTATATGATTGCGGCACTAAGAATTAGTTTTACAAAGCTTCAGAAATTTCACAGCCAGGACAACATGCATGCCAGTGCTTTTGTTCTTAGCTCAGTCTGGACATTTTATCCAGTGCAAACTACTGAATTTGAGGAGCTATAGTTGGTGTGGTCTAGGTCTGCCATGCTGTGTCACAGTTTCCAACACTGCTGCCTCTGTCGTTACAAGTGAATAAAGGCCTGGGTTCCTGTTCCAGAGTTATTCATCACATTCTTTATGTAAGCTCTCCCTCCACCCCATTAATTGGCTTTTCTTGTCTGGTTGCCAGGAGCTAAGTCACTCACTTCCCCCACGGGAAGCCTCTTTCTGAGATGTTTGCTCTTTAGCCAGGATGTATTTTAATTCCTGGGGACAAAAGGAGCAGGCAGTCCCTGCCTGGCCTCGCTGACCCCTGAGCCTGGGATTAGAGGAGGAGCTGAAGGTCGAGGGGAATTAGGAAACCAGGAATGAGATGCTCCTTCTCTGATGCCAGCCATTCATTGTGAAACTTGCCTTGATGGCGATTTAAATAAAGATAGCCTGGAATAAAAGGTTAAAACATTGTTAACATACTGCTAACATAAAATAGTTTAAAAATTTTAAGACATTACAAACAACTGTTTATTTCCTTTTAAACCATGTCTCTTGCCTTGGTGTTTCATTGATGAGAGACTATACTTTTGGTTTTTCTCAGGTGGAACCTTCAGGAGGTGTTCTTAGAGCTCAAGGATGGTCAGCAGATTCCCCTGTTCAAGCCCAGCAGGGACAACAACGAGGTGAAAAAGGAGTGAAAATGATCAGCTCTCTCTGCTCCTGGCCTCCCTGGTCACCATGTGTCCCCCAGGGCTGCAGGTGCAGCCATATGGTGATCTCTGTATCATTCTAATTTAACCACAGTGAACCCTACTGAAGTTTTTAATCAGAAACTTACTATAATTTATAAGAATTTGAAAGTTCTCTGTATAGAAGTATAGAATAAAGGGAATCAGTATTAATAATGTTGATTTCTCATCTCTCACCAACCCACCCCCCGCCCCCCGCCAAAAAAAAAAGTTTTCAATGAAGTTTTCTAGCACTGACAACGTTTTTAAGTGTTAACATCAGAATGCCAAGGGAGACAGACGAGCACTTCTGTCTGGTCGCTCTACCCTAAATTTATGTTAAGTAGCTTGTTGGTCACTCTCAAGTACTTAAGAGTTTTTCGTCTTCATTGTTTTATTTTCTTGTTTTAGTCACCATCTGCCTAATTGAAGATTCACAAAATAACTGCTTTAACCCAAACATTTCAAAAGCTTAAAACAACCACATTTTAAAGAATCTTAGCTGTAGGTTTTATTAGTCTTGCAGGGGGACAAGATCTTCTGAGCACCAGAGCCTATAAATCCCAGAAATCTGCCACTTTTGCTTTTGAAAGGCCAATTTAACCCCCTCAGTATTATTAACCTTAATGCAGTTATAATCAAGGATGTTCATCAACTCTTTTCCTGCACTCTTGATATTCATTGAAGGGAAACCTCAAAAAGGTTATGTGTAAATGTGCTGGTAGAGAATGAGGCCTTTCATCATTGTTCTGTAGTTTGTTTCTTAACAAATACTCTCTGAATAGAATATTAAGTGGAGAAGTCTTTCCCTGAGGGCACTTTTTCTGGTGTGTGTGTGTGTGTGTGGATAAATATTACAATCTGTGGAGTCTTTTCTTTAACAATTATGTGCCATTCTGTTCTCTAACAGCTTTTACTTCCTTTCAGTGTTTGCTGGATTTTTTTTTGGTGTGGCCAAACCATAGAAAACCCAAGTGGATCATCTGTTCTGAAGGAAAAGCAAGTAACAATTTTTGTGTAAAATTTGGATTAAGAGGCTTTCCTCTAGTATTATGTAGTGAAAAGATCCTTAATTTCTATTTGAGTCACCATCTTGGGTACTTTTTCCAGTTAAGCATATTTCAGTGTATTTACTTCTTAATGCCTTCATGGCTGATTTTGAACAGGCCAGAACGCAGTCACTGAAGTAGACACTGTCCTTTCTTTTCTTGAATTGGTGCTGTATATGTGCAGCCCACTACTTCTTGTGTATCTAGCAATCACTGTGCCTCAGCCATGGGCTCCCAGGAATGACCTTGAAGACATCTTGGATAATATACATCATCATCAGAGGCAAAGGTGACTTTTTACCATCTGAGCAAATGCTCCAAGCCACCACTGGAGAAAGGGCTTCACTAGCATTGTAAGAATCATAGACTTATGAAAACAGCAGACGAGCAATCACAGCCAGCAAGTGGCAGGAGGACTCCCACCGGCGTTTACTAAGTAAGATGCTGCCTGGTCTCCGCTCACAGCACTTTCCATGATACTAGACCAGCAGAGTTCCAAGAAGTGGTGCAAACATGACGTAGTAGAAGAGAGAGACCAGTTAGGAATCCAAGAGGCCAGTTGAGCCACCCCTCCCTCTGGATGGACTGCTGACTCTATGGGCCTTGAAGTCTAAGATTTCAGATATGATGGAGACTGCCTTACAGCCAGAAAGAACATGAAAAAAGGTCTCAGCAGGGAAAGTGAGCTATACTCCAGAAAGATGATCTGCCCTTTGGCCGGTTAGCTGAAGATACAGTAAAAGCAAGCTCTGGACTGGTAAGGTGGCAAGTGTTAGCATTTTACATGCAGCTTATAGCCATCAGATTTTGGAATATATGGTTCTACTGTTAAGAGACTGTGCCAAATTATACTGATAAGTCCTGTATGACTTTCAAAAGTCACAGATTTTACTGTCATTTATCCCATTTTTCTAGTTTTGGCTTCCCCCTCCCTGTCTTCCTTCCAACCATTCACCAATCCAGGGATTTAATAATACCCGCTGAGACAAGGTTCTATCACTCCCAGTCTTGGTAAAGTTGTAGTCAGCAAAGATGAAACTAAATTACATCCACATGAAGCTACCAGCACTTGGCAAACAGTGGCCTCTCTCCTCTTCCCAGTGGAAAGGCCAGAGAAATGCTCTCTTAACAGCAGCTTTAGGGCTTTCTGAAGGCAAGCAACCTTAGGCTATGGACTCTGGTGTTTTCAGCTTGTCCATATTAAAGATATGAATAGATACCTATTGGTTACCAGTCTTACAGGTGAGGCAGTGATCCTACTGCTTGTTGGGAGGCTTGGCCAAAGGAGCCCTGATGATGGCGGCAGGGCATCAAGGAGGTAGTGAGAGGGTGAGGGAAAACGTCTAGGCTCCACCCACAGGAAGACTCTCGACTCTTCGGGAACCCGTTTGGTTAAAAGTCCTGTCAGGAACGTGTAAAGAGAAACTGACGTTTTAGGATCCAGGGTTCAGAAGTGGGAGATGAAATGTCAGAAACATGTCTCAGACACAGGTATGTATCATAACCACACGTGGCACGTTAAACACCTTTCCTTATTAAAGAACGATCCTCCAAGGCAGAAGTTATTTTTCTGCCACCACATAACCATTACACCTTTAAATTTGGCTACCATGTGTCAGTTACCTTGCAGTCTTAATATGTAGGTAAGTTTTCACTTACAAATTTTTTTTTATAAAGTAAGAAACTATAAAACTATGGGCTTCCCTGATAGCTCAGTTGGTAAAGAATCCACCTCCAATTCAGGAGACCCGGGTTTGATTCCTGGGTTGGGAAGATCCCCTGGAGAAGTGAAAGGCTACCCACTCCAGTATTCTGGCCTGGAGAATTCCACGGACTGTACAGTCCATGGGTTCGCAAAGAGTCGGATATGACTGAGTGAATTACACGAAAACTATAGGCCAGTCTCTCATGACTGTAGTAAAATTCTAAAGAAAATGTTAGCAAACTGAGTCCAGTGACATACAGTAAGTGCCTCCCGTGCAGTGCCCTTCTCTATGGGAAGATTATACTTCCCGCCAGCCCTCGGGTCACCATTGTCTTCTTTTTCTCTCTTCCCTAAAATCAGTGATGTTCCAGATGGCAGCTATTCCCAGGACCTGGGTGCTAGAAAAAAGATGACCCAAAGTGAGACAGGTAGCCTGAGCGAGAAATAAACCCTTCTAAGTCCTTACAACTGGGGATTTTTTCACTCCAGCTTAACTGGACTTTTAACAGTGACTGAGAGGTCTAGTTCCGAAGGGTGGGTTCATATTAGGAGAACCACTAGTGTAGTTCATCACATTAACAAAAGGCTAAGAAGGAAAGTGTGCTAATTTTACAAGATACAAAAAGGCATTTGACTAAAATTAAGTATTCATATTAAAAACAAGAGAATTAATGGATAATTCCTTTCTTAAGGGATGTGTGTGTGTGTATACATTATATTCTCAAAGCCAACATCTTAATTGGGAAACTGGTAGAGGTTTTTACAAGATAAGGACGCATTATACTATTATTTAACACTGTATTGTATCCAGTACAATTAGATATTTTTAAAAAGGTCTAAAACATGAGAAAGAGTAATGCAGTTACTGTTAGATGATTTTATATATCTGCAAAACCCAAGGCAATCCATGGATCAGTACTGTATATTTAGTAAATTATAAACCCAATATTCTTCACATAAATAAATAAGAAATAATGGAGAGCAGACAATATTTAGAGTAGCAAAAACTACTTAGGAAAAAACTTATCAAGAAATTTTCAAAACTTAAATGTGCTAAAAGATACTCCCTGAGGTCCAAATGTAGAACTGAACAAAAGACAAGACATATGGTGTTCCTGGATGGCAAGATTCCTCAATAAAGATGTCAGTTCTCCCTGACATCTTTATTAATTAATTAGCTTGTCTAACTTTTAAAAGTCCCTAATATTTTTATTGGTGACTTAAGAGTTAGACAAGCTAAGTAATTATAAATTCATTTGGAAGTAGAAATAAGCAAAGATAGCCAGGAAATCCCTGCAAAGGAAGACCAAGGAGGGAAGGCAGTCTCATATCCATTCACACATATCTGTAAATAAAATGATGGTGTGCTGGCACATGAAGAGAACAATGCAATGGAAACCTGGTTATGATAAAGCAGCTCTAAGGTAGAGATGGGAGGAAGATGTTTGAAAAATGATGTTGAAACAACCTGATAGCCATACACAGAAAAGATGAAATGGAATCCATTTCTCATACAAATTCTAATTGGAACAAAGATCTAAATATAAAAATGAAACCATCTAGGCACTAACAAAAAAATATAGGTGAATTCTTTTATAACCCACAAGTGAAGAAACTTACCTAAACATGATTCATTGTAAAATAAGGGAAATTGACTATGTAAAAACAAATTGCTGCGTGTCTAAAAACACCAAAAGCAAAGCAAAAAGCAAATGATAAATGGGACAATATTTACAGTTTAAATTACGCAAGTTCAATATCCCTAATTTCTAGAGTGAATATTGAGAAAACAGTAACCCATGAGAAAAATAGGCAAAAGATACTACAAATTCGCAGAAATTTAGGTGACTCAAACATTTTAAAAAATGGTCAGCCTCACTATTAAAAAGACTACAAATTCAAATTATAGGAAGAAACCATTTTTCTTCTAGCAAATGGGCAATAATCCTCAAATCTGAGAAACTGTTTTCTCAAAAGACTGTGGGTAAACAGGCATATTTAAATTGCTGGTTTGAAGACAAAAATGCAACACCTGTAGAAGGGAATTTGACGATATCTACAATAGTGTCATGTACACTTACCATTCTGTGCAGCAATCCCATGGCACCAAGATTCTATCCCAAAGATATGCTGGCAAAAAAATACAAACATGCCATCTAGGGATAGATTATTTAATGCAACATTCTTGTAATAGCAAAAAACTGTAAACCACCTGAATGTAACCCAACTACCCATCAATAGAGAATGGTTACCTCAGTTTTGGGATTTCCTTATAATTGAGGAGTCTATACTCATGCAAAGGAATTTTATATATGCATGTTTATATGTATGTATATATTAGCTTCTACTTTCAAAAAAGAAACAATGGAAGAATAAAGTCAGTACCAGTAGTTCCCTTTGGGGAAGTAAACAGCAAGGGGGTGTAAGCAGGAAACAGGGATGGAAGCTGTAATTTCCACAAAGTACCTTGTCTTATAGTTGAGACTTTGAAACCATGCTGTTTTGTTTTTACATAATTAAAAAATAAAACTGCAAAGAAAAAAAAAAACTTTAAAATACTTTTGAAATATTTCTTCTCTATATGACTCATTTGTTAAAATATTTTTAGTGAATTTCTGCCTCAACATCCTTAGTGGGATATATCCTTCTGGCAAAAAAGGAATCCCAAGAAATTTTAAACTACCACTGGTCTAGTGTTACTGTGTTTGCGTGCGTGTACACACTCACACTCCTTCACTGGAGACTTCCTCCTTCCACAAACCTGGCTTTCATAATCTGAGGTGTATTTACTAATTTTCTCAGACCTAAAATACACAGAACCACTGTCAACTCTAAGAAGCAAAATCCCCCAGGAGGGACAAGATAGAGACCTTTTCTCTGTTCTTCCCATTAAGCACAGCTAAAACCCGGGCTATTTATCAAAGCAACAGAAACAACCTGAAAAATGAAAAGGCAGCAGACTGGCTAAGGACTTTTGACCCAAATAGTAACACAGCAGTGAGTTCCTGTGTTGTCTTTTACCTCATTTTTCCCAGATTAGGTGCTGGTAAAATCAGCAGCCTCAAAACACTGATGGCAGAGATAACTGAAGCCAAGAAAAGTTGGCTTTCTCAAGCCAAAGAACTTCCACACGGTAACTGCCAGATACCGTGGATAAAAACGGGGCCCCAGGGGTGGGCTGATGTCTGTGGGGTCGCACAGAGTCGGACACGACTGAAGCGACTTAACAGCAATAGCAACAGACTTCCCCTGTCAGCTGGGGCCAGGTGGAGAGCCTAGACTTTCTTCCTTCCTCAGCTCTCATGAGGCTGCCCTGGTCCTCTGCAGGGTGGTGGCAGAGAAGGCTCAGTGGGGAGCTAGGAGTCCATCCCTGCCCGGTGATATCCCCTCCCCACCCTGTGGCATCAGTGGCGGCCACACAGGGAGCCAGCCCACACTTCTACACCTACCCACCATTCTCATGGTGTCAGTGAGGCCCATGTTCTTTAGACAATAAAGAGGTACCTTAACCCCTGCCAGGGTGTCAGAGGAGGCCAAGTGGTGAACCTAGACCTTCACCCTACAACGGGCAGCAGTGAGGAGGCAGCATGCATACCCTACTTTGCCCACCAGCATGGTGTCAGAGAAGACGTGCTAAAACAGAGATTTAAACAAGATCCAGAGTCTTTTAACATAAAACCAAGTGTCCAGTATAAAGAGAAAATTGTATTTTTGTATACCAAGAACCAGGAAAATCTCAAAAAGGAGGAAAGGATTAGGAACTTAGAAATTACCCAATCTGAACCAAGAGAACAGTCCAAAAATAGTACATGTGAGTATCCCAGGAGAGAAGATAAGGTGGGGCTGAAAAAGCATCTGAAAGAATTAATGGCTGACAAGTTTCCAAATGTGGCAAAAGACATAAACCTATACATTTAAGAAAATGGGTGAAACCCAAACAACATAAACCTAAAGAAATCTATAAGACAAACTTCTGAAAAATAAAGGCAAAGAAAAAAGCTTGAAAGCAGCAAGACAGAAATACCACCGTACCTACCCTGGGAAGATAATCCAGGTGAGAGATGTCTCTTCAGAAACCGTGGAGGACAGAAAAATGGCACAGAATTCTTCAAATGCTAAAAGAACTGTCAACTCTGAATTCTGTATCTGATATAATTTTCCTTCAGGCATGAAGGAAAAGTAAAGACATGCCAGATGATGGAAAGCAAAAACAAATGTGCTGACTAGACCTACCTTAAAAGAGTGACTAGGGGAAGTTCTTGAAATAGAAAGGAAATGCTTTAAAAAAAAAAAAAAAGTCTTAGAATGTCAGGAAGGAAGAACAACAGAGCAAAAATGCAGAAGAACTGATGCTTTTGAACTGTGGTGTTGAAAACTCTTGAGAGTCCCTTGGACTGCAAGGAGATCCAACCAGTCCATCCTAAGGGAAATCAGTCCTGGGTGTTCACTGGAAGGACTGATGTTGAAGCTGAAACTCCAATACTTTGGCCACCTGATGAGAAGAGCTGACTCATTAGAAAAGACCTTGATGCTGGGAAAGACTGAGGGCAGGAGGAGAAGGGGACGACAGAGGATGAGACGGCTGGATGGCATCACCGACTCTATGGACATGGGTTTGGGTGGACTTCGGGAGTTGGTGATGGACAGGGAGGCCCGGTGTGCTGTGGTTCATGGGGCTGCAAAGAGTTAAACACAGTTGAGCAACTGAACAGGTAAATATGATAAACTGTCCTTCTCTTTGAGTTTTCTCAATTGTTTGATAGTGGAAACAAAACATATAACATTGATACAATACTTTACCCAAACTGGTAAAATGCTGATACCAACCCATTTTTGTTGAGATTGAACAGTTATGTATATAAATTGTGGTTACAGGAAACTACATGTGATAAAAGGGTTTTGTTATTGAACTACAGCTACGTAAGATGTGTCTATACTATCTTGCCAACTCCCTGTAAGTCTGTCATTATTTCAAAACATAAAGGTTTTAAAGATGTAGGACAAGAACATAGAATATGTTGCTTTGAAGGGGCACGGATGATGGATAATCCTTCCCTCCTGAATGATTTCCACTCTCTGAGGATAAAACATATTTCTTCCTAAGTATCTTGATTTTTTTTCTTCTAGGTATATTTCTCTCACAATTTATTAGAAAGCTGGTCACTTTATAATATAGTATGTTAGAGAACTAACATGATACTAATTCTCATGAAAACCCATCACAGTATATCAACACTAAACATTTTTATGTAAAAAGTCATACTATTGCTGGTAACATTTAGTAAAAATAGTTTAGTTTTAGTAGATAAAACCCCACTTATTTTAATAAAAACTGTAAAAAGGAATGCAAAGTACTTAGATTCTTCTGTCATGTAAAATAAACTGCTCCCCAAAGGACTGTGTCAGTACTGGTTTGAAATAGGAAAATCTCCGGTTTAAAATATGTTTAGATGGCAGTAGCCCAGGGGTTGGCAGACTTACTCGGAAAGGGGCCAGATCGTATCTATTTTAGCTTGATTAGGCCTTAGGATGTCTGTTGCAGCTACTCAACCCTGGGAGTTTTCCTGTGAAAGCAGCTGCAGACAAATGTAAATGAATGGGCTGTGTTCCAAGAAAGCTTCATTTATCAAACACGCCACAGGGCATAAGGCGCCAACCTCTGTACCAGCCTAATCTCAGGAACTTATCCTCCAGTTATTAAAAAAAGATCCATCCACAATCTAGCTGCACTGAAATAATTTTTAGATATCATTATTTTGTGAACATATCTAAGATGTAGCCAGAAGTAGACTCCACTGCAGTAAAAGCCCTAGAAAGCACAAGGACTCTATCCTTGTTTTATCAGCAGCTGTAAGATCTCGGGCAAATCACACATCTGAGATTCTATCACTTCATCTCTGCTTTGAGAGAATTAGAGGAGGGAGTGTTATTCCTTCCTAATTTTGGTACTATGAATGTCGGCAGAATTCCTTGCAGTCTTACGAACAAAACTTTAGACTAAGACTTTAAATGAAGAGTTTCAGAAGAAAGGTACACTCATTTTTACTTGAATAATTATAACATAGGTCTGATTAAGCACAATCAGTTAAAACTTACCACTGGAGGATTAGGAGTATCAAAAACCAAAATTGACAATATCTTCAAATTACGGCATACACAGGAATAAAGTTAGCAAAGGATGTACAAGGTCTCTACACTGAAAAATATTAAACAATGTTGAGAAAAAGTAAAATAAGTAGGAATACACACTATGTTGTTTTTTCTAGTTCCTTTGCAGTTTTGAACAATCTTAGAAGGAATTGGAAGTCCTGTTGTACTGGACATCAGGACTTACAAAGTTCTGACAAAAAGATAAGCAGATAGATTAATGAAACAGAAGAGTATGCATAAGTAGATCCACAGACATTATGGTCAGAAGGTTTTAGACAGTGACACCAAAACAATTCAATGAGTAAAGGAAAATTGCTGTGACAAATGCTGCTGGAATAAACTAAATATTCATATGGAAAACAAAGATATTTGATCCCTGTATGTTAGCTGCTCAATCATGTCTGACTCTTTGTGACCCCATGGACTGTAGCCCACCAGGCTCCTCTTTCCATGCAATTCTCCAGGCAAGAATATTGGAGTGGGTTGCCATTTCTGACCCCTACCTAATAACAAAGGGGAAAGTTTTTAAATTCAAAGTGGATCATGGACCTGAACACAAAAGTTAAAACTGTAAAGCTTAAAAAGATATTCCTGACTTTGGGGTTGGTAAAGACTTCTTACAGAGGACACAAAGCATTAACCATAAAACAAAAATTGATGAATTGGACTTTACTGAAGTTAAAAGCACCTTCTCATCATAAGACATGTGAGAAAACAGACAACTTATGGCAGGAAAAAATGTCTACCATAAATCTTACAAAAGACTTATATCCAGGACTCATGTCTTAAAAGATTATCACAAGTCACTATCCAATTAAAAAGGACAAAAAACTGGTTCAAACACATGAAATATTTGTTCATTATTCATCACGGAAATGCAAATTAGACCACCTTGAGACACCACTACATACCCATGAGAACGGCATCTTTTATTTTAAAGATGGCCAACACTAAATTGAAGCAACCAGAACTTTCATATTTTGTTGGCAGGAATGGACATGAACAATCACTTTGGAAATGGTCATTTTCTCAAAAAGATGGATACACAGCCATCTATCCTGTGGCCTAGAAATTCTATTTCATCTAAAAAGAATGAAACATGTCCATAAAAAATTCCTAGGCAAGAATATCTGTAGCAGTTTTATTCATATTAGATAAAACCTGAAACAGACCTGGGGTCCACAAACAGAAATACGGTTTTACATAAACTGTGGTGTGTGCAAACAGCACCACGTGGCAACAAGCAGCACAGGGCTGCGTCAGCTCCCTATGTGGATGAGTCTCAGTCACCACAGAGTCAAAGCCACACCGGGGGACAGGCCATAGCATTTCCCTCCATACGAATATATTCATTTGTCAAGCTCGAGAGAGGCTGCTATGGATTTAGAGCTGTACATTTTCATTACCTGTAAATTATATCCCCCTTCCTACAATAAAATAGCTAGGGCTCTTGAGATTAACATTTTTAATCCAGCTCTTTTAGTTTTGTAACAAATTGAAGGTCAAGTGCTAGATGATCTTTAACAGTTTTGGCTATCTTATTTTTATCAGTCTAATTCAAAATCCTACACGTGTGAACTTAAAATGTATTTAGAATTGGTTTGTTGGTACCTTGGAATGATCATGTTGGTATCCAGGGAGCACTGTTGGCTCCGGCCTCCGTGGACAGAGCCACACAGCACTCACCTCTTGTCCAGCATTCTCGTAGTGACCTCTTCTTTCTGCACTTTCTTCCAAACTGAAGTCCATAGGAAAAGCTTAACATATACCACAGTTAGCATCTGACCTTTCTCTGTAACTACTGGAGAAAGCCATATTCTACTTTTCACGTGAAAACAAAATGGAACATTAGGACACAATTTCCCAATTGACTGAAACCACTTGTACATTTTGCATAATTCATAAACAACTCATCAAGCTAAAATATAATGTTGAATTTTACTATAGTTAAAACTGGATTTCTAAACTGCATGGAATACTCAATAGTATAGTTTAGTCCTTTGTAAACTAGTGAAAAGAAAAAATTAACATGAACAGCTTTAGATAAGTGCAGAGCTATTTGGTAAATAAAGTAATGGAAAGGTTTGGTCCAAAATTGTGAAGACTCTGAATGCTCTATTTATATTACAGAAACCAAAAAGTGCTTCTAAAGAAGCTGTACAATTTCTCACTTCAAGACACGAAAGCAAATATTTAAAAATATTAGCAAAATGCCCTACAAATTCAAACGGTTGACTTGACACTATTGGTTCCATCACAGGCAAGCGTGATCTAGGGAGCTGGAGGGGGTTGAGGATGTTCTTGTTGAACTGAATGAAGCTTGACATACATTCAGAGCCGTTCAGGTTTCTGCAACCCAATAAAATAATTGGTATTGGGCTTTAAAAATAATAAAGCATTGTATAAACCTGACCTTTTAAATGCATCAGACCCATCAGAAAGATCAAAGAAACTTACCCTTATATGCTAAAGTAAAAATATGCGAATTAAAAAAAAAAAAGGCACAAAAACAGCTAAGGATAGTAGTGTACTGCAAGTGGCAAAGTGTCCAGCTAAAAGAAAATACATCTTTTCTCTTTTACAAGTACAGCAATTAAATGTATTCATTATGAATACAATTTTAAAAGTCTATAAACTGTGGTCCACATGATTCTGATTTTAAAACTGAACAAATCCATCAAGTATAAAACTGCGTTGTTCAAATACTGGGTATTTTTTTTTCTCACCTACTTTTGTTGGAGATATAAAAATTTGACTAAAATTATATTTTACCTCTTTTCAAGACTTACCTGAGACTTAGCATTGCAGCCCTGTGTTTTCACTAAAAACTGCCACTGCAGCAGAATTTCCTCTTCCTCTTTCTAGAGCTTGTTTAAAACATTCGTTTCTAGGAAACTGTACAAATCAATATGCCAATTTAGTGAGAAAACAGTGCAACCCGAGGGTTCGAACTACCTAATCAGTTTCATTTGATGGTATTGGAACAACAGAGGCTGCGATGCTCACGTGGCAGGACTGGGAGCCCATGAAGACCAGGCGTGTCCAAGTCCAGCCTGTACCCTGCACAGACCTAAAAACAGATGGCTTGGTGCCCCCATCATCCTGATGCTGACAACTGAGCAATCAGGCTGGGAAGAGAGCATTGTATGATTCCCTAGCAGACTGTGTAGGGACTGGCTTGAGTAGTTCACAGTACAGAGCACACGTGTACACACGGCATACAGGTCACAGACAGGTTGTATTAACCTGATACTAGGACCTAAAAAAGATAAATAAAGACTCTCAGACTGTTCCATGTAAGGATATTTAGTTGCTTTAAGTTATACAGCATCCACTTTTACATTTGCATTTTTTGAAATAGGAATTTACTGTTCACTGTGGGGCCCAGATACAACTGAAGTATTCAACCCTAAGTAAATGCTACTGAGTATATTCTAAGTCTTTTGGGGACAAGGAAGGGTACCTCCCTAATGACAAAGTCTCCAAAGTCAAATTGCTTATGAACAAAGTAAAGGTTTATAAATATTCTGGCTTTTTGTAAATTTTCCCAATATAGCTTGGGGGCTAATACAACTCAGCAGAAGTAGAGGCTCAATGGTCAGCATGAATATGCTTTGTTATTTCTTATCCTGACACCTAGGAGTTTTATTAACAAAAAGCATTATACCATCTTCTCATTGACCAAAGCACCGTTGTGCTGATCCGATCATGTACGAGGTGACTCTCCTTAAGAGACCAACGTGACAGACCCGCGCAGGGACACGTCTATGCAGGAAGCTGACGGAGGGGCCGCAGGCTGACACTGGTGGGATATCACAGGATGGCTTAACCTTGGCCTTGAAAACCAGAACCGTTTCAGAGGTGAAAAATCACACCACTCTTTACTAGTGATGTTGAAGAAAAATTAGCCAGGGTTTTTCACTGATGGGGTGACAAGCATTAGAGAAACAACAGACAACAGAAACCAAATTAAATCAACATAAAGCAGTAATATATAAATAAGACATTTTTAAACTAGTGGATTTATTCTAGGTCTCAAAAATTTAGAAAATACTTAAATTAAAATCTTACTCCCTTTAAAAAAACCCAAAGTGAAAAAGTATCAATTTTAGTAAAGGTACTAACATATATATATATGCAGATATACATATGAATAATGCAAAACAGATTTACACAGGTGTTAATTTTGGCACTTTTACTTGGATAAGTGAATACAGATGTCTTTGCATACAAATTCTCATTCTGGAGAAGCAGGATGCAGAAATAAAAGGTTCAAATATCTCCCTTCTTAAAAAGAACAGTGAAAAAGGTAAACTTCACCCGTTAAGCCTCCTCGTTGGCCACTTGATAAATCTGGCTTGATTTCTCTCACTCCACAAGTTTGACAAAGTTATTTTAAGTTTCTATCACTGATACCTGGTCATCCACTTTCAGTCCATGTACCATTTGGCCAGAAGTCCATAAATAATGTTTCCAATGTAGAAATCTTAAAGTTCTAAAGGGAAATACTGCTCAGTAGATAAAGTCTCCTGGAATGTCTTGTAGCAAAGGTTCCTCAAATTTAAATCGTTTGGAAATGGCCTTTTGCTCCATTTTCTCTTTTTCAGACTGTCTGCATTGTCCTAAAGTATATGAAGTAACTACAATTAGCTCCTCTGTTACGATGGATTCCTCGGTTTCTGGCTTCTGAGTATCTGAATTACTTTCAGACACAGGATCTGCTTCCTGGAGGGCATGTGCTTCTTCTAAGGCCCCTCTGACCTTGAAAGCAGGCTCCTGAACACCGCTCTGAGTCAGCCATGGGTGTTTCAGACACTCCTCTGCAGTGGCGCGATCTCTGGATAGGGATACACAGTTTACACTTAAGATGGCTTAAAACTTCAATCGTAAGTCAGAGCCTAAGGGATTACATTTTGGGACATATGAAGAGCTGGTAAAAATCTTACTGTAGTTCCTGAATCAAATGAAGTTTTACCATTTGCTTGCAAAAACCATTCCCCATAATGTTGAAAAATAGTATTTTAAGCAAGTTATCTCTGAACAGCCCCCATGAAAGACAAAGAACAGATTGAAAATATCTGTTACACTGAGGTGCGATTCACATTTTCTGAAAACATTTTCATTTCTGCCACTTTTCTTTCAACAGACATAAAAAGTCAAAGATTTTAATCTAGTTTTATGTCTCCATTTTCATGTCTTCATTTTGGGGTTTCAGTTGTTAATCTGCTTTTGTTCAGAGTAGATGGCTCAAAAATTGATAAAGATCAGTATTGACTAATACTTACTCAGGTTTCTTAACTAAAAGTGTCTTGATGAAGTCAACAGCTGACTCAGACACAACATCAAATTCTTCCTCAGAATAACTTAAATTCATCTGTGAGATGTTGAGGAAAGTTTCCTGTTTATCATCGCCCAGGAAAGGCGATATTCCTGTCAGCATGATATATGCTAACACTCCAATGCTCCTAAATCAGAATGAAGAGGTAAGAAAAATCAGTATCAGATTCATTTCTTAAAACTGATTTGATCAGTTTTTCATCAATGATTCTTACCACATATCTGTTGCCGTGCTGATAGGATCATAACTGAGAACTTCAGGAGCTAGTAGCAGAAACAAAAGAAAATATTTTATTTTGTGGAAAAATGTAAAATTTGCTGTTAGAGATAAAAATTTAAATACTCAAAACTATATGACATTATCAAGGTTTGGGCTAAAATGAAATAAGTTCAGAGTATAAATCAAATTAATATGAATTAGTGTAAAGTGTAACTAAACATTTGTAATTAACTTGCTTAATTCCTTTTTTACTTCTAACCTCCAATGCTGGATCCTAGCAATTAAAAAAAAAAAAAACTTGAATACATAAATACTACCATATAAAGTGATAACTTTTACTTTCTTCCCCCCTCTTCCCACACCCTCTAACTAATCAAGCATCAATCAGCTCTAACAGGTTCCCGCTTTTAAATCTCGCCTTGAGTCTGTAGTGTGTCCCCTCAGACTCCTTTTGGACCTGCCTCTGATCTACTCTATGCTGTGGCTGGAGTAAGCTTTTAAAATGCCCGTTAACTCAAAGTCAGTCAACAAAGGTAAAAGACAGCCTGGGCGTCGGATGACATGCATCATGCACAGAAAAGAAGGACAACTCCACAGGGCTGAGAAAGCAGTCTGCTTTGCTACCATCTAACTAGTCCGCTGCCACCCAGACAAGGCAACAGAAGTACAGCCCCAAGTGTGCGGGGCCACAGGGGAAATTCAGGAGAATCCTCCTTGCAAACTACTCACTGATACAAGCCAGTCAACCCAAAGATGATTTCTTTTTCACGAGTATACAGATACTCGTGAAAGGCCAGGCTATGCAAAGACAGTTAAGTACTGAATCCATTTAAAAACAGA
Organism: Tragelaphus eurycerus; assembly: GCA_935064755.1. Classification (NCBI taxonomy): domain Eukaryota; kingdom Metazoa; phylum Chordata; class Mammalia; order Artiodactyla; family Bovidae; genus Tragelaphus; species Tragelaphus eurycerus. The sequence goes on along the minus strand of CAKXYN010000002.1, from coordinate 18,247,319 downwards.
TCAAAGACTAAAAAACTGTGGTAATTACAATAAAAAAGGGAATGAAAATGTTTCAGGGAAAACCAAAACACTCAAAGTCACACATGCATTAGTAGTTGGGGTCAAACCTGCCCCAGAATAGGAGGGGAGGAAGTCAGGGAGAGGGAGGATATGAGGGGCAAAAGTGGGGAGGGCTGATTTCCTCAACTCCTATCTGAAGACGCCAAGCTGAGAAACAGATTATGAATATTACTTAAAAGTTTCAAAAGAAACTACTAGGAAATTTAAAATCAAATGCATAAAATCCAAATTGCTGGACAGGAAAAAGTAAAAGAGCCAAGAGAGCAGTAGATGGTGGGTAGAGGGGGAGGAGATAGCATGTGTTCCTTTTCTGAGTGTCATGATGTGCTCAACACTGACAGAAGAGCATCACTGAGCAGATCCAATGAGGCAGGACTTGCACAGCCTTGTTTCATGGACAGAGAGACGTGTGGCACCAAGAGGCTTGGGGACAGAGGTCACACAGCTCACCAGCATGGAGCAGAACACACCAGGGCAGAGGTGGCTTCAACTCCCCTTTAAAAGGCAGGCCAGCGGAAGGCAGACAGGAAAGCCCTCACGCTTTTCTGTATTATATCCGAAATTATTTTCAGTTTTTCCCAATTGGGCTTATACTATTTTTTTATAATAAAGTTTTATTTTTTTGGAGGGAAAAAAGCTCTTCATAGAAAATTGAGAATTTAACCACAGAGCAGAAAACATTGGAAAACAAGCAAACAAAGCCCAAAACTCATTCAGCGCAATAATTCCTGCTGGCGTCTTAGTCCATAGTCCTTTATTCTGCAGTCGTCTGTGTTTCTAAATCGCTGGCTAACACATCAGGCTACCTGCCATGAAGCAGCACATTAAGCCACATTCCTATCCCTTACACTGTGGTCAGGAGGCGTTATCAATCAGCATACAGGAAATTAAGTGTTCTACTACTAAGTCACTTCAGTGTCAGACTCCATGCAACCCCATAGATGGCAGCCCACCAAAAAACCCCCAAACCAATATTTGAATGGTGTTTTTCTGCCTGTGGTATCTTTTATTATCTAATAAAGGGTCTGCGGTTTCAAATTGCAGGACTTTAGAAAGCAATTTCAAATTTCAAATCATTTTTTGTGCTATCTATATATTAAATGATGCTAAAGCTGAAACTCCAGTATTTTGGCCACCTCATGCGAAGAGTTGACTCATTGGAGAAGACTCTGATGCTGGGAGGGATTGAGGGCAGGAGGAGAAGGGGACGACAGAGGATGAGATGGCTGGATGGCATCACTGACTCGATGGATGCGAGTCTGAGTGACCTCCGGGAGCTGGTGATGGACAGGGAGGCCTGGCGTGCTGCGGTTCATGGGGTCGCAAAGAGTCGGACACGACTGAGCGACTGATCTGATCTGATCTGATATATTAAAAAAAAAAAAAGCCCTATAGCTTTGTTTTTCTCAACCCTAACTGCCCTGGGGCTTTCTGGATGCCCTGGAATCCTTTTTTCCTTTCTACATACCACTCTCCTTTCTCATTCTATTTTTTGCCAAGCCTCCAGGGCCTTCTAGGAGGAGACTTCCTGTCCTCTTCATACCTCTGCCTGCAGGCAAACCTTTCCCCCTAGAAAGGGCCAAAGTCTTCTGTCTCATCTTCAACTCTCACCTGCGGCCACAAAAGCCATCCTCCTCCTCCCAGGGCTGCCATCATCCAAGGTCTTGTCATCAGAAAGAGCCATTTCTACTCAGATTTTAAATAAAACGGTAATCCCTGGTCACAACCTTTAAATTATTTCACTGCTTTGCTCTTCTATAGAAATCTCTTTTTTAAACCTCATTCAAACCACTAATCCTTCCGTGTTCCACCTATCAAAAAAAAAGTCATAGTTTACTTTATCTACCAACCTAGAAGCCATGGTTCATGACCTGAACAGCTCTCTCCTTTTTTTTTCTGCCAGGAGCTTTCAGCTCTGTATCTACGTAGCAGAATACCCAGTATTTCCCACACATGTGCAATCACAGGCCTTGCAATGACTTTCACAATGTTTGTTACCAACTTGAAGTTCTTAACAGGTCCTTTACTTGTTCAATATCCTTCCACCCTCAGATAAGCTGATATCCTATGCTGCTAAGTGAAGTGAAAGTCACTCAGTCATGTCTCTCTTAAACTCCATGGACTACACATTCCACGGAATTCTCCAGGCCAGCATACTGGAGTGGTTTGCTGTTTCCTTCTCCAGGGGATCTTCCCAACCCAGGGATCGAACCCAGGTCTCCTTCATTGCAGGTAGATTCTTTACCAGCTGAGCCACAAGGGAAGCCCACTCCATTTAGAATGAAGCACCAATTTGGTATCTTACTCTTTAAAGTTTTCCATTTTTTAACTCAAAGGAAGGGCTCTCTGACAGCAAAATTTCAACACAGTGGATAGCTGGCCCCACCACTAATCATACCACATGTGAGCTCCCCAATGAAGGTGACGCCTGTCCCTAAACAGAAGACACCCCGCTCTGACAAATACTCACCCACATACTCAGGAGTGCCCATGATCTCTCGGAGTTCTTCGCTCTTCTTCATTATTCTTGAAAGACCAAAATCCACTATCTTAATGTCACCCAGTGGAGATTCACTTGTCAGCAGAATATTCTGAGGCTAAAAAATGACACACCCAAATTAATAAATCATGATTGTGTATGAAGAGCAAAAAAGAACAGGTAGCCTGTAAAACATTCAGATTTTACCTGTGGAACTGAGAATGAGAAATTTACCAGTGGACAGTCATTCATTAAACAGCTCTGCTTACAGCACACTTCCTATGTGTAAGGCAGGAGGCTTCGTACCATCTCTTCTCTGATGCTAGCTCCTCCTCAGTACATAAATATGCATCTATTCCTATCTTAAAAACAAAACCACTTATTTAAAAAAAACAACCCTCCCCTATGACCCTGAATTTATTTCTACCCAATCCACTCCCTCCCTCAAAGCTCAGCTGTTGAAAGCAAGGTCACTAGACCTTCAGACCACTTCTCAATCCAGCTGAATCAGGATTTGCCCCCTCGGCTCGGTCTGCTCTAAGGGCACAGTATCTTTAATAGTCGAAGGCCCACCAAGTCCGGATGTCCTGCAGGCACTCACCGCTGGACAATCAGGAGCTTGTGGACATCCTTACAGTCTCTCTTGGATATATCCCTCCTTCTATGGATCCCTCTCTATAGATCCTTTTCTTGGGATTTCTTTGTCCTCCTTTTAAGTATTGGTGTTGCTCAAGATCTCTTGCTGACTGACATTCTCCTGACACTCTGCATTCTATTTCTGAGCAATTTTATCTACCAGCAAAGTTTCGGTCCTCTCCAGACTCACAGCACCAATTAAAATCAGATCTTTTCATCTGGCTGAAATGTGCCACACCTTCGGCTTCTGCCTCAGGGCAAGGCCTTCAATGCAGTCAGCACCTCGGGTTACAGATTCCCGTCTCAGTGCCCAAGTCAAACAGTGGGAATCATCATAAAATTCTGTCTCCATTTTCTACCACTGTCAGATCGAATGAAGTCACCAGTCATGCTCATTCTAGTTCCTAGACCTCAGCATCTCCTCCGCCTAAAGTTTGGGATTTCATTATTTCCTACTTGGACACAACCCTGCTTCTCTAGTTTTCCCTACCTTCAGCCCATCCTTCTCATACAATAATCTTCCCATAATGGAATTCTGATCACGATATTCTCCCTATGTTGTCCAGCTGCCGTTCTTAGCAACACACAAAACTCCAATGGAGTGGGGGTAGGGGGCGGATGCACATGGTGATGGTGAGCACTATTCAAAACCACAGGATCAATAAGCTTCATATTCCTGGAGCCATTTCACTCATTTGAAGAAGACACTTTGGCATGAAAAGTCAAGCAGATATATTATGGACTAGAATGTAAGATTCATTAGAATTTTTTAAAATAAAATATGAGATGTGATAGAGTTTATATTTGCTTCATAAAGGATCTGCATTTACTGTCTTTTGTTATTAAGAATATTTCCAAAGAGAAATTGAGAAGCGTGCATACTTAGTCATGTCTGACTCTTGGCGACCCCATGGACTGTACCTGCCAGGCTCCTCTGTCCACAGGATTCGCCAGGCAAGAATACTGGAGTGAGTTGCTACACCCCCCTCCAGGGGCTTCTGTGGGGAATCTGTTCCCAATCGATCAGGCTGTAGTCCCTAAACAACACACATGGTACACACCTCCGGCCTTGCCTCTGCTTGGGAAGCCCCCTTCCGCACTGCCTGACAAATTTATCCTCGCCCCTCACTCCAGGCACAGTGCGTGGGTCTCCTCTGCAAAGGCTTATGCTTATACAAGACAAACTGCTCTAACAGTAATTTCCTATCTCCCTTCACACCTGTGCTCTCGAGGGTGGTACTGATGGTCACCCACCTTCCCTTCCACTCACAGCCGGCTGCTCCACCTGACTTCCATCTTCTCATCTGCGGGACCACTAAGGGCTGGGGCTCTCTTCTGTGCACCGTCTCAGTGGCACCTGACTCTACTGCTCCTTCCCTGCTTGTGAACTCCTTTTCTCCTGGCTCTCCTCCTAACTCTCGGCTGCTGCTATCCCCTCTGTTGTCGATCTCCCGTTCAGATCAGATCAGATCAGTCGCTCAGTCGTGTCCGACTCTTTGCGACCCCATGAACCGCAGCACGCCAGGCCTCCCTGTCCATCACCAGCTCCCGGAGGTCACTCAGACTCGCATCCATCGAGTCAGTGATGCCATCCAGCCATCTCATCCTCTGTCGTCCCCTTCTCCTCCTGCCCTCAATCCCTCCCAGCATCAGAGTCTTCTCCAATGAGTCAACTCTTCGCATGAGGTGGCCAAAATACTGGAGTTTCAGCTTTAGCATCATTCCTTCCAAAGAAATTCCAGGATTGATCTCCTTCAGAATGGACTGGTTGGATCTTCTTGCAGTCCAAGGGACTCTCAAGAGTCCTCTCCAACACCACAGTTCAAAAGCATCAATTCTTCGGCGTTCAGCCTTCCTCACAGTCCAGCTCTCACATCCATACATGACCACAGGAAAGACCATAGCCTTGACTAGGCGAAACTTTGTTGGTAAAGTAATGTCTCTGCTTTTGAATATGCTATCTAGGTTGCTCATAACTTTCCTTCCAAGGAGTAAGCGTCTTTTAATTTCATGGCTACAGTCACCATCTGCAGTGATTTTGGAGCCCAGAAAAACAAAGTCTGACACTGTTTCCACTGTTTCCCCATCTATTTCCCATGTAGTGATGGGACCAGATGCCACGATCTTCGTTTTCTGAATGTTGAGCTTTAAGCCAACCCTTTCACTCTCCACTTTCACTTTCATCAAGAGGCTTTTTAGCCCCTCTTCACTTTCTGCCATAAGAGTGGTGTCATCTGCATATCTGAGGTTATTGATATTTCTCCCGGCAATCTTGATTCCAACTTGTGTTTCTTCCAGTCCAGCATTTCTCATGATGTACTCTGCATATAAGTTAAATAAACATGGTGACAATATGCAGCCTTGACGTACTCCTTTTCCTATTTGGAACCAGTCTGTTGTTCCATGACCAGTTCTAACTGTTGCTTCCTGACCTGCATACAGATTTCTTAAGAGGCAGATCAGGTGGTCTGGTATTCCCATCTCTTTAAGAATTTTCCATAGTTTATTGTGATCCACACAGTCAAAGGCTTTGGCATAGTCAATAAAGCAAAAATAGATGTTTTTCTGGAACTCTCTTGCTTTTTCCATGATCCAGCGGATGTTGGCAATTTGATCTCTGGTTCCTCTGCCTTTTCTAAAGCCAGCTTGAACATCAGGAAGTTCACGGTTCACATATTGCTGAAGCCTGGCTTGGAGAATTTTGAGCATTACTTTACTAGCGTGTGAGATGAGTGCAATTGTTCGGTAGTTTGAGCACTCCTTGGCATTGCCTTTCTTTGGGATTACCCGCCCACTAATTGCCGGGTCCCCACAGCCTGACCTGGAGGCTCCTTCGTCCTGTCACCCGACTCCCGCCACACAGCACCCACCCGCACCACAGGCGGAACTGTCACTGGCAGCTCAGGAGTCACCATCCCCATCTCTGGCTCAGATCTCTTCAACCAACTCCTACCTAATCTCTCCCCTCTGATGTCGCAGAGGCGCCTCAAATTCTACAAGCTCCAGTCAGACTCACTCCTAGTTTCCTCCCAAGTCAGACTCCCCCACCCCTCTGTGGGCATCTCAGGTGATGCTCTTCACAGCCGCCGGGACAACACTGAGAAGCATCTCTGTCTCTCCTCCCTCTCCCTGCTCTGCCTTCCAGCTATTCTGTCACCATATCCTGCTGCTGTCGCTGCTAAGTCACTTCAGTCATGTCCGACTCTGTGCAACTCCATAGACGGAAGCCCACCAGGCTCCCCCGTCCTTGGGATTCTCCAGGCAAGAACACTGGAGTGGGTTGCCATTTCCTTCTCCAATGCATGAAAGTGAAAAGTGAAAGGGAAGTCGCTCAGTTGTGTCTGACTCTTAGCGACCCCATGGACTGCAGCCTACCAGGCTCCTCCGTCCATAGGATTTTCCAGGCAAGAGTACTGGAGTGGGGTGCCATTGCCTTCTCCAGTCACCATATCCTACTGACTTTAAATCCCAGATGCAGGCATTTCCAGACTTTGCCTTCTCTCCCACCACAGGCTGCTAACTCCAGCTACCATCACTGTTTGCTTAGTTGTACAGAAAACTGCCCGGACTGCAGCCAGCAGGGTCTTCTGTCCTCTGCGCCATGCCCACACCCTTTCAGTAGTTGTCCCCAGCTCCTACAATAACCTCCCCACTGCTCACAGGTCCAGAAGCCCCTGGTAGGGCGAGCTCCAGCCCAGCTCCCCAGACTCCTCACGCACCTGCTTCCCACAATCAGGCAGAGTGAGGCTCTGGGACACTGCCAGCCCCTCACACCTGCGCTGCTCTCTCACAACAGCATCTCTATACACTGCGCGTCCCCCACCTAGAGCACTCTCCTCTGTTCTGCTTTGCCTATCAACTTGGTGAGAGGACCTAGCACGGTGTCGTGAAGGGCTGTGCTATGACACAGGAAGCTGAGGTCAGATGGGCCCTCTTTTTAAAAGGGGTCATAGGGCTTCCCTGGTGGGCCAGTGGTTAAGACTCCGTGTTTCCAATGCAAGTGGTGCGGCTTTGAGCCCTGGTCAGGGAACTAAGATTCCAGGTGCCCCATGGCCAAAAAAAAAAAAAAACCTCTTAAAAGGCATTTAAAAACAAACAAAAATTTAAAGAAAATGTGTCTTACTGTTGACCCAACCATCCTGCCTACCCTTTTCTACTACTCTTTCTTTCACTTCTATGAAAGTGCTCTAGGTCTATCACAGTTTGGATTCAGAAGCGGCGAGTGGGAAGAATCTACAGCTTGGTGGGAACCAGAGCCACAGCCCTGGTCACTGAGGCACCACCAGGCTCAGGGCCCTGCCCTCGGCAGACAGGCACTGGTATTTACTGAGTAAATGAAGAAAGGGAACTCTACAAAAAAGCCCTGAGAGGGTCTCTACTTTGTGTCAGGCCAGGTGGTAACGTGACTATGAACAATAAGCCCTTACTGTCCTGAGTTCACAATCAAAAGAGAAACAGATGGGCCTCTCAGGCTCAACTGACTCTGCTGTGCATGTTAAGTACTGTAGTCCACAAAGCGCTTGGGCACTAAATGAACAAGAGGAAGGGATTCTACCTTGGAGAGTTCCAGAGGAGGCCAGGGAGCAGACCCTGAAGGGGAAAAAGGACTTCACCATTGACTCAGCCAAGTTTCATGGACTGCCTAGTGAGCTGTGACCAGGGGAAACGGCAGAAAACAAGATGTGTTCCCCGTTCCAACCGGGTCAAATAAGTACCAATAGATAGTACAACTCCAGGTACTTTTTAGCTCTACCGAAAACCTAGAATGAGTAAAGGGTGACAGCATGCCTCGCAAGTATGTATGAGTATGGATGCTGTTTCTAGGACAGTCAGGGAAGGTTTCCTGGAGGAAGCAGTATTTGAAGGGGGACAAATATTAAGAAGGAGCCAGTCATGGTGGAGCATCTCGGGGTTGAGGGAGGCAAAAGGAAGAACTGCAAGCTGCAGACAAACACAGAGGTGAGAGGCAAGTGTGAGGCTGGAAGGAAATGGGGTTGGGGGCAGGACCTGCAGGGCTCTGTGGGCCATTCAGGAGCAGCTGGCAGGAGGCAGAGTGAGGGGAGGGACAAGAGGGCATCCAGGGAAGTATGACCACAGGCCAAAGGGCAACAGGGAGCCATCCCACAGCACGGCACGTGCAGGGGCTGCCCGACGCACTCCTGCGGCCAGGAACAGCCTTCTAAAACACGCGCCTTTAGCCTGTTTTTAAAGGCCTCCAGAGGGAGACTGAGGCAGGTGTGATGAAGCATGGAATGAAAGAGAAGAGAAGAAATCTCACACGTTAGAGGCAAAATGCACAGGCCATTGAGACTGATGACATGCAGAACAGAAAGAGGGAGCTCTTGTCATTCACTGACTGGTCCGTCATGTCCACAGACAGGACCATCACTTCAGTTTTCTCAGGACCACCCAGGACAGCTGGAAATTCAATCTGGAGAGAGAGCAAGGCCGAGGACAGGGCTTTGGGGCCAAGAGCACACAGGAAAGATTAAGCATGACACAAACGAGGAAGTGTGTATGTGGCAGAAGAGCAGTGGGCCAGGGTGAGGGCTTGCTGATAACTTGGTTTAGGGGACACGACGAGACTCAAGGAGGAGGAGAAGCTGGTCTGTGAGTGAGAACCCAGGTGTAACATCAGAGGAGGGGAGCCATGAAGAATCACTCCATCAAACAGGACAAGAGGAAGGAACTCGGAGAAGGTAACTATCGATAAAGTTGTGGGAGAAAAAACTAGCTCACAGTAGGCGGAAAAATGAATGGCGAGGCTAAGAGATATAGTACCGGTTGTTTTGGCTTAAACATATCCTGATCCCCTTGAAACCAGTGCTATCCTGTTACAGAAAGGTCATGTGAGTCACAGAATGCAGCCTAAAATTACCTAGCACCCATATTACAAAAAGTAAATGAAATGGGTGAAATTAAATATATTCATTTAACTCAACTTATCTAAAAGTCCATACCTTCAACAGGTAACTAATATGCAAAATTATTGAAATATTTTACTTTTTTTTTTTCACACCAAGTCTGGAGGTGTTTACTGTAGTCTGGAGCTCTGGTGTGGACTTCACACTTGGAGCCCATTTCAGTTCGGCACCACGCAGACAGTGGCACTGGATTGATGGTGCAGCCATAAACTCCTTAAGAGGGGGAAAAAAGATTCAAATGACACCCCAAGAAACGGTCAGAGAATTCTGAGTGTCTCTTACTCAATGTGCTAATTATTATCACTATGCAATTAATGGAATGAGAATTTATTCTGAAAACAAATTCATAGAATAACTAAGGCTTTTCTGCCTATAGTGAAAAAACCATACTGTGGCCAGTATTATCTCTAATTTTGTATAAAAACCTGTTTTGTTTTTTAAATTACAAAAAGTTTGGCTACAGTAAACACCTGAAACTGAATAAAAAACTAAAATAACAAACTGCTGTCACTACAGAAGTCTCCATCGCAGAGGCGTGCTCAATGATTATAAACACCCAAACCAGATAAAGTGCTCTCCTGCCCCCAAAGATTGAGAAGCTTAACTGACCAGTGTTAGAATCAATTTCTCTTTTCAATGAGGTTTTGGTAACATAAAGCTCCTTATAAAGCCACGTTCTCTTTGTTACTTAGCTTCTAGCTAATTTTTCAGGGAAAAAAATCCTATACAGTGCTGTGATTCTAAGTCCTCGACTTCTCAAAGCAACTGTAATTTTATTACAATAAAGAAATACTACTTACAATCAAATGTCATTTTTTCAGGCAAATTAGATGAGAGGCGTTTGGCTCTGAATATATGTTCATCACTGCACATGCTTCACCCTTCCCAGTACACCAAAAACGCCAAGAGAAGTACTGCTAATCACTGGATCTGAAGGGTCTTTTGTGATTAATAAGACATGCTCATTCTGGGGATGTCTGTAAATGTCATTTATTCCCTTAAATGTTTTTCCCTTACATTTGGTTTACCTTTTATATTCCCTGGGAACTGCTTTCTTTAGTTGTTATTCAAAAGCTTGCTGGTCGAGTGGTAATGCAATAAATTCTGTATTTGTGTGGCCAAATTATTAGAATGTTACTGTAGTAGTTGAAATCGAGGCTTAGTCACAAGTGTCCATGATCTGCCAAAGTGAGAGACCTTAAACCCTTGAAAGAGATTACTAGAGAAAACACACATCTCATAATAAAATCACAGCCATTTCATGGAATTTCAGTTATGTTTTTTGTGTCCTCTCAACCAACTGTGCCCTGGTTTGACCACCAGTACATTTTTAAAGTAGAACTTACTCCTCTAAATAAAAGACTACAGTCTCCATCAGTCTCTGATGGAGAAATAAATCCACTTCCATAAGTGAAAATAAGTGCTAAAAACAAAGATAAGGACCTTAAAATTCACAGCTCAGTCAGTCGTCCTTTTTGTAGAATCCAGTTCACGATCAAGGCTGTGGCTCACAGTACTTAATTCTAATTTAAGATGCGCTCATCCCGAGTAGAAAGAAAGAAAGGTCGGTCCACTGAGGGGTAATGGGAGTGGAATACACAGGAAACATACAAACCATCCTCAGACAAGGGGAATAGAGACACCTTCCCAAAATCTTATTTCTCAGCTTCAAGGGGGAATCCTTTTCTTTACCTGGGTATCTTCACCTCTGCACATTGTCTATTTACCATTTACTGAGAGTCACCACTGGATAAGACCATTGTAAAGTTGAGGCTAATCTGTTCAATAAAGCTTAAGGTACCATGGACAAAATTTTGAACAACATTTTATCAGGCAATGAAAGTTTAATTGACTTTTTATGCACTAAAACCCAGGTCAAAATACAGAAACAGGTTAATAATCCTGCCTAAATAAATTGGAGGAACTGTTTAGAAATGTTACATGATACCAATCTTTCAAGTAAAATGCTGATGCCTAAATTTTCAGTAATCAATTTAAATCTCAAATGGAAAAGTTTCAGCTTCTAATGCCAAGGCTGCTCCTCTCCTTCCATCACACACACGGCAGTGGGGGCAGGTTTAATGACTGAACACCTAGCACAGGACGGTCACCGATCCGACCAATATAAGACCACTGGGACACAAACAGCCTTGGCTAGTTTTTGACTTTTATTCTTTGGAAATATGTGGGATCTTAGTGCCTCTACCGGAGAAGGCAATGGCACCCCACTCCAGTACTCTTGCCTGGAAAATTTCATGGACAGAGGAGCCTGGTAGGCTGCAGTCCATGGGGTCGCAAAGAGTCGGATACGACTTAGCGACTTCCTTTCACTTTTCACTTTCATGCATTGGGGAAGGAAATGGTAACCCACTCCAGTGTTCTTGCCTAGAGAATTCCAGGGACAGAGGAGCCTGGTGGGCTGCCATCTGTGGGGTCGCACAGAGTCAGACATGACTGAAGCGATTTAGCAGCAGCAGCAGTGCCTTGACCAAGGATTGAGCCTCAAGCCTGCATCCCCTGTATTGGAAGTGCAGAGCCTAAACCACTGGACCACCAGGGAAGCCCCGACCTCAGGTTTTAAGACTGTGCCCCTTTTGGTTAGTGCTCCTCCTGGCTGATGTAAAAGCAGGCCACTATGCCCAGGACCAGCTCACATTACTGAGATTATTTTGAGACTTGAGCTTTGTCCTGACTCTGAACATTTTGGTAATCCTTGAAATACTGCAAACATTTTCATTATATTTGTCGTGCTGATCTGTGATCAATAACCTTGGCACTGGGAAAGATAGTGAAACTTTCTTTATTGAGATATTCACTTTACTGTGGTGTATGGAAGCAAACCTGTGACTTCTCTGAGGCCTGCCTACATCTGGCCGAGGGTCTTCAGTGAATCAGTCTTTTGGCAAACTGACTGCCCGGGTTCTTACCTACTGAAGAGTGTATTTCCCATTCTTGCAATTATCTCTTTTCACAGGAGCAACTATAATAGTTGCCTAACTAACTAACTTCTGTCTCTGGGACAAGAATTGCCCATTTTCTTCATTATGGGGAATACAAATGGTCTAATGACTCAATGGGGGTTATCATTTTTTATAGGGCTTCCCAGGTGGCGTGAGTGGTAAAGAACCTGCCTGCCAATGCAGGAGACATAAGAGATGAGGGTTTGATCCCTGTCAGGAAGATCCCCTGGAGAAGGAAATGGCAACCCACTCCAATATTCTTGCCTGGAGAATCCCATGGACAGAGGAGCCTGGCGGGCTACAGTCATGGGTTACAGAGAGTCCAACATGACTGAAGTAACTTAGCACACACCAAATATACATTTAGCTCTGTAGCTTAGTCTTTCAAGCTCTTAGCAAGACTGAGAGTCAACATTATAAACACACTGTCGCTGGGCAGATGGCTCTTAAAAGGACAGTAGACACTGTCCAGACTCACAAGGGTCATGGAAGCCAACTTGGGAATGACCTTTTGGTAGAAATCATTCCCGTCTGCATGGCTGCCTTTCCAACCCTACCTCTGACCTTTCCCTCCACAGTTCACTAGGAGCCGAGCTGGACTATGTGTGTGAAGAGCCAGAGGGCAGGAGAGAGGCTGAGAACCCTCCGGGCCCCCTTGTCTTCAAGCTCCTCTGGGTCTGGGAAACATGGAAGAGTCCTGTTTCCAACATCAAAGGCCCATCATCAAAGCCTCTATTAAATCTGGAAAGTATTCTACACCAAGCATACTGGGAGAAAGGAATACAATTTATACTGAGTGTATTGGGGAGAAAGGGATATAATTTCCTTGTGTAAATACATAGTCCAACCTGGTAGTCAAGAACTTAATACTCACCCTTGACTGCTTTCAAGTAACATCAAAGATGCATGACACACGGTGTCAGCAACCTGTCTGACTCGCTACTTAATTAGTTCCTAGTCTGGATAATGTCACAGGTGGAGCTGTCATAAATTGAGAGCTTATTTCCTAAAGGTGTGATATTATTTAAATTGGGGTTCTGTTCGTGGAGGTCCTTTCTACATCATAAAACTAGCAAAATGTCATAAAATTAAATGTATGATTTTACAAAGTTGAGTGTGTAAAACCAAACATGAGAGAAGGCTCAGCACAAACACAACTTTGGGGAATTTTTTTTGCACGTGTGATACTGAGGCTTCTTAAACGTCTGAGTTCACTGAAGCCTGGATTGCAAAGACCATCCCTTCCTGGCAAGTGTTCCCCTGGGAAGCATGGGTGGCTATATCTTGCAGCAAGGATTTTTGAATTTCTAATGCACACGATACAGTCAAGGGAAAAAACAAGAGCTCCAGCTGCCTGGTGCATGCTCTTAGGGTTTCACCAGATGATCTCTAAGGCCACTGTGGCATCAGCCTCCTGGGACTACATGTGGGTGCACACGTGTCCACACCTGCCTTCAAAAAATGTCCCACAAGCACTCCCATGGTCTACTGCGATGGAACTGCCCACTGTTGACACTCCTACAGTACGGCGTGTGTACAGCACCGTGTAAGGTGTCAGAGCGTGCCATCCAGCAGTAATTGTGGGTGGCGCCTGGATCCCCAAGATTGGCATCATCAGGAAGTTCACGAACAGTCAGACATGACTGAGCAACTAAACCACCACCACCAGCATTACAAGCCCTGTCTCCACCAAGAAGCCTGCACCCACCCAGAAATATTGCTGAAGCTCTATTTCTAGGGCAACATGTCACTATTTATCTTCCCAGGTACACAAGTGTGCATATTCTCCCTGAAAAACTGGCTAGAGGATAAGAATAAAGATTCAACTCTTACTTCCTTGTAACCCAATGATACACACTGACCTGACAGATGTTTGAATTAATCACTGTGAAACACTTCACATCTGGGGTATGATTTTCCAGCAACCTTAAAACTGGAAAGTGATTCAGTTTTCTCACCTTCAAATCAAGATGAACGACATCATGAGCGTGTAGGAAGCAAACACCTTCTAAAATCTGCCTCATGAGTCTCTGAACATCCTTTTCCGTGAAGGCTTCATCTCTGTCTGCAACACACTGGTCAAAGATTTCACCTCCAGCCGCACTAGAAAAGAGGAGAAGCACAATTTAAGAGGAATAGGACTCACTGAAAATAGTTGAGTCTTTTTGTTTCTAATATTTATACACATTAGGAATTCTTATTTAGATAGACTATTAATATGAATGTGTATAAACTTTTGTCTATTTAAATGTGTGTAAACTTTTTGTCTGAAATCCACTTTTAAAACAAACAGTAAAATCTTTAATATGAGCTCATTTTAGCATTTCCAAAGCTAAATAAAAACAGCTTAAGAACTTTAAGAACTAAACCCAAGTAGCAAAATATATTAACAAGTTTAAAGTAAAAATATTTCATGAATTTTGGGTTACAGAATACATAAAAACATTATTTTTGCAAAAAATGCAAATAATGAAAATAAAGCAAATACCCTCCACTGACAACCCATTCCCCAATCCAAGAGCCACACTTAGAGGTAAGCTCTTAGCACTTGAGCATACTCCATCCTTCCAGTTTTGTTTTTAAAAACCACACTTAAAATGCATACAAAAATATTAGTTTCATGCATTTTTAAAGAACACATAAATGGTAACACAGGACACAGTCTACTGATTCTTACCTTTTTTTAATTAAACATGGCTTATGTGTTTTTGCATGATGGTTTTTTTATCTACCTCATGATTTTTCATTCCTGCAACCTTCCGAATAGATAAACCATAGTTTTTACACGAAATGTCCCAAAAGGCAAATTTACAGAGAAAGAGCGCAGAAGTAGCTGCCTGGGCAGGGGAGTGTAATGTGCATAAGGATGTTACTGAAAGCATACAAATGTTTCAAAACGGGTTTATTGTGATGGTTGTACAATTTGGTAAACTTACTAAAACCCACTGAATTACACACTTGAAGCCTGTGAATTATACACTATGTAAAGTATGCCCCAATAAAATAATTTTAAAAACCTCATAATTTACTTAGCTATTCCCCTTTGAAGGACATTTAGGTTTTTTTTCTGTCTAATTATTCATGATGATAGACAACATCATGAATAGAAGGTCCATAATGTTCTGGGCTGCTCCCGTGCCCGCAGTCTTCAACTTGGATTCTGGGAGAAAAGTGCTGGAGTGAAGGGACTGTGCTTCTGAAGCTGTGGGAGCTATGACTCAGGCTCACACAAGAACGGTGTGGACTCCAGTCTCTTCCACCCTCCGGCCAAAGCAACTCAGCTTCTTTTTTTCCCCTCTGAATAATTTTGCTAATAAAAAAAAAATCATTTATAATTTTTCCTTTCCTTTCAGCAGAAGTTCCATATTTAAACAATTTTTCCTTACCATAAATGACAACTCATGTCACACTTCAAATTTTCCTTTCTGTGTTAAAAAAAAAAAAAAAAGACTGGGTTGCTTCCATGAAGTTGCTACAGAATTAATGTGAAAATATATAACACCAGGCAGCCATGCTTCTGTCAAACAAAAGCTACTCATTCATTTCCTTTTCATAAGGTAACTTAGTTCTTTTCTTTCTTTTCTGTTAGGGCAATCTATTCTCCAAACTATGTCTAGATAAGGAAACAAAAATTTTCACAAAAATCATATAAGAACCTATTTGCTGCTGCTGCTTCAGTCGTGTCCTACTCTGTGCGACCCCATAGACGGCAGCCCACTAGGCTCCGCTGTCCCTGGGATTCTCCAGGCAAGAACACTGGAGTGGGCTGCCATTTCCTTCTCCAATGCATGAAAGTGAAAAGTGAAAGGGAAGTTGCTCAGTCGTGTCCGACTCTTAGAGACCCCATGGACTGCAGCCTACCAGGCTCCTCCATCCATGGGATTTTCCAGGCAAGAGTACTGGAGTGGGGTGCCATTGCCTTCTCCAAGAAGCTATTTAAGTTTAGTTAAAGAACTGCAGGTGATAAGAGTGAAAGAAAATAACTCATTGACTGGTTTAGATTTTCATTTTGGTTAAATGTATACAACTGCCTCTCTTGTTATATTTTAATTACAGTATGAGAAAACCATATGTGAAAGCATCAAAACAATTTTTATGTAATTAACTGTAAAATGGCCATGACATATTCAGGCAAAGTTAAAAGTGCTATTTAATTTGAAAGAAAGGAAATAGTGAGCATTTACAGCACACATACACACACACACACACACAAAATAGTAAATTCATGACAGCCTGACAGTGCTGTCTGCTGTGAACAGGGAGATAAGATGAGCTGAGGCTGAGTCCACTCGGTTGCCGGCAGCTACAGACGCACTAGGGCGCGACACAGACTCTCTGCACATACAGGCTACAATCTGCAGAGCACACTCAGGATGGCCTCTGCTCCTCAGCTGAGACAGAGAACTGTACAGAGAACTGTCTTTTGGTTGCCAGAGAGTTTCTCAATCTCAATTTTCTGTTCTCTGGGCCCCTCAGCTCAACACTACCATCCACAATAAAACTGAACAGAGCTTGACTGACATAAATTCAAGGATCTCTTTACCCAAGATTAACAACAATTTATTATTATTAGTCTTTTCCACTAGCTATTCACTCATTTTTGCTTTAACAAAAAGGTTTCCTCTGTTTTCCCCAACACAAGATATGAAGGGCAAAATTAATTTTCTAAAAATTCTGAAGGCTATATTGGGTTGGCCAATGGGTTTTGCCACAAGATCTTATGGGGGGAAGAAAAAAAAAAAAAAGACTTGAAAGAACTTTTGGCCAATCCAACACTTCAAACAGAGACTACTGTAAAGAAGCTATATAAGCCAGCCTTCAGTGATCAGTACGGCTTACATGCCCCTCGAGGTACAATGTACAGTCACCAAGTTGTTTTACTCTGTTTACATTTAAGCCTGACCCATTAATCAACTGTCATTTTAACTAATGGAACCAAGTGAAGTTTTACTATGGAACATCCTGAGATGGTAACAGCATCTGTCGATTGTGGCAACAGAAAATACAAAAATATTAAGAACTGCTTTGCACAAAGCACCTTCATTCACACAGAAGCTAGCACAGCAGGAAGAATTTTGCTGGGCCCATCTTTCACTACAGCAAAACTTTCAGTTTTATTGTAGTACTCTAGTGGTGCTTATTTTCCATGACTTTAAATTATTCAGAGACTAAGTGTAATTCATATAACTTTTTATCCAAATATTTTTCACAGAATGATTAACTGAAGGACTTCTCAAAAAATTTTACTAAAACTGTTTTTATAGAAAATATTAAGAACTATGAGTATCAACTTTCTAGTGGTCCTCAGAAAATTATAAATATCTCTTTGTTTAAATTATTCAGAGTCATATAAATGATGTTTAGAAGGTAAGAGTAACCGAGTTCCCCTGGTGGCCTACACCTTAGTGAGCTCATAGCTCCCAACCTCACACCAAACACTTCTTTTTCTATCTAAACTAGCATTTCCATTTCTATCCTGCTTAGAGGCCCACCCAGTATGGATCTTTTACTCCCTCACTATTCAAATTTAACAAATATCATTCAAATATATTAGAGGCCCTGTGCTATGTGCTAGGGATAAAGAGATAAATTATGAATAAGTATGTATGAAATTTCTTGTACTAGTGGGGAAGAAAAAAATGAAAGATATTTTTAAGAATACGGAAGATCCCCTGGAGGAGGAAATGACAACCTATTCCAGTACTCTTGCCTGGGAAGTCCCATGAATAGAGCAGCCTGGTGGACTACAGTCCACCGGGTTGCAAAGAGTTGGACACCACTTATCAACTAAACAACAACAGATGCATAAATATATATAGGTATGAAATTACACATCAAGTTGTTGATAATTTAGCAAGTGAGCAGTTAATTGGAAGGAAAAAAATATTAGAAAGATGATACTTATTCTCAGTCTTCAAGAAGGAACAAGAATCCACTAGATGAAATGGCCAAGAGTGAGGGGACTTCCCTGGTGATCCAGTGGTTAAGACCTCCCTTTCCAATGCAGGGGATGTGGGTTGGATCCCTGGTTGGGGAGCTAAGATCCTATATGTCTCAAGGCTAAAAACCCAAAACTTAAAACATAAGGAATACTGCAACAAACTCAATAAAGACTCAAAAAAACCCAAAAAACCAAATAACCCCAAAGAGTCCATACTAGGAAGCGTGGACACTTCCTAGTGGTGTGAGGGTGGTGTGAAAATACAGGATACACTCCAGAAGGATAAGTAGCTACTTCGCCTTGCAGCCAAATGCTATGGAACTTGCCCTCTAGCCATAAACAACGAGCCAAGTACATGAATCAACTATTTTCAGACATAACAACAACAGGCAGTTAAGACCATTATCCCTGAGGTGGGGGCACAAACAAGCTGAGCTCTATGCTCAGTTTATAGCTCAGTTGGTAAAGAATCCGCCTGCAATGTGGGAGACCTGGGTTGGGAAGATCCCCTGGAGAAGGGATAGGCTACCCACTCCAGTATTCTGGCCTAGAGATTTCCATGGACTGTATAGTTCATGGGGTCACAAAGAGTTGGACACGACTGAGCTACTTTCATTTTACTTCCTGCTTGGAGGTAATTTATAGAATGTGGTACAGGGCAGGGGAGGAACACAAGCAGAATATGGCAGGCAGCCTTGCTAAACTGAGAAGGTAGGGAGCTAGGCAAGGCTAAGGCAGCTGCATCTCATAAGCAGTGTACCAGGGAGGAGGGTTCTACAGAGAGAGATCTGTAGACATCTGTTCAGTCATATCCCAGAGTCTTAGACAAGATACTTAAATGCACATTCACTGGGTAAAACTGTGAGGTCAGGCAAAAAACTGCCAGGAAATCATAAGCTGAACAATTCTTAGCATTCACAGAGGACAGAAGATATTTGAATGTTGCCCATTTTGAGTAGAAAAACCATGCCAAGCACCTGGGGCATTCAGCAGACCCCCCAGGATGCCATATTATAGACTTATTAAAGGCTAAAGTACTCCTAGACCTGCACTAATAAGGCTGATCCACAAGTAACTTAACTGCCTGCCAAAACAAACACCATCATTCTTTTAGTGGAAGATCATAAAATCCACCCAAGCACTATGCCATTCTAAACATCTGGCATCCTTCCAAAAATTACTAGCCATCTGAAAATGCCACAACTTACAACTAACAGGAAAATAAAAACAGACCCAGAGATGATGGAATTGCTAGGTAAGGACTTTAAAACAGGTATTATATATACACCCAGGGATTTAAAGTAAAATATGAACATAACAAGGAGATAGAAAGTATGAGAAGAACCAAATGGAACTGCTAGAGATAAAAACAAAAACACTTATAGTGAAGATTTCACCCAGCTTTAGAGCAGATCAGACCCTACAGAAGAACCAGCAAATCTGGAGACAGAAATGGAAGCCATCCGTCTAAAGTATGGGTGGTGGGGTGGAGAAAATAATAAACAAGACCTAGGGACCTGAGTTATGAGAAACCTAGATAGAATATTAAAGAACATTACTTTGCAGACAAAGGTCTGTATAGTCAAAGCTATGGTTTTTCCAGCAGTCATGTACAGATGTGAGAGTTGGACCAAAAAGAACGCTGAGCACCAAAGAACTGACACTTTCAAATTGTGGTGCTGGAGAAGACTCTTGATAGTCCTTTGGACTGCAAGGAGATCAAACCAGTCAATCCTAAAGGAGATCAATAACAAAGGGATTTGAGCGACAATATGGAACAGTTTGTGCTTAGTTGCTCAGTCGTGTCTGACTCTTTGTGACCCCCCATGGACTGTAGCCTGCCAGGTACCTCTGTCCATACGGCTTGTCCAGGCAAGAATACTGGAGTGGGCTGCCATGCCCTCCTCCAGGGGATCTTCTGAACCCAGGGATCGAACAGTTTAACACACTGTAATTGAAGGAACAAGATAAGTGGGGGAAGAAAAATATCTTTTAAAAATAATGGCTGAAAAATCCCCAAATCTGTTAAAAACTAAAAGATCCACATACCTCAATAAACCCCAAGCAAGATAAACAAAGAAAATCAAGGCACATTTTGCACAAATTGCTGAAAACCGGTGTGAAAGAGAAAAATCTTTAAAAAGGCACATGTACAGGGGAATTAAGAATCAACGCCGACTTCATCATAAGCAATG
This sequence comes from Tragelaphus eurycerus, assembly GCA_935064755.1. Taxonomy (NCBI): domain Eukaryota; kingdom Metazoa; phylum Chordata; class Mammalia; order Artiodactyla; family Bovidae; genus Tragelaphus; species Tragelaphus eurycerus. The sequence goes on along the minus strand of CAKXYN010000002.1, from coordinate 18,227,124 downwards.
TAAGGCAGGTGACAGTGCAATGACATCTTAAAGAACTGAGAAAAAAGTGTGCCCAGAACGGAAGGTGAGGTTGGAGCGCTAGCAGTAGATGAGACAGAAGTTATACAGAAAAGCATGGGATGTGGTGCAAACAACCTGAAAAGTCCTGATACGGCAATGACAGCTAGTATATAATGCTAAATGTCTCCTCCAAGGGCACTCCTGAGCCTCTCCCCTGGAGTAAAGGTGCACAGCTCATGGCTAAAGGCTTTGGACTCACATACTCTTGTGCTAAATCTTAGCTCTACTACTTGTCGTATGATCTTAGGTTGAATTATTCTGCTATTTTTCTCACACACAAAATCTTGTTCTAAAATTTGTAAATAAATTCAGTTGCAGCATTCAAAATCAGTACACTGAAGTCAATGTGTTCCTTTTATATACTAACAATGAACTATCAGAAAGAGAAATCAACAAAACAATCCCATTTTCAGTACCGTCAAAAAGAATAATTCTTAGGACTATTTTTAACCAAGAAATCAAACATCTGTACATGGAAAACTAAGACACTGGTGAAAAAAACTAAAGAAGACACAAGTAAATGGAAGGATAGTCTGCTCATGATCTGGAAGAATTAATATCATTAAATATCTATGCTACCCAAAATGATCTACAGATTCAATGCAATTCCTATCAAAATTTCAATGGCATTTTTCAAACAGAAAAAACAATCCCAAAATTTGTGTGGAACCACGAAAGACTCCAAAAAGCCAAACCGATCTTGAGAAAGAACAAACCTGGAAGCATCCTCCCAGTTTCAAAATATATTACAAAACTACAGTCATCAAAACAGTATGGTATTGGCATAGACATAGGTACACAGATCAACGGAACAGTACAGAGCGCCAAGAAATAAAAACATGCACACATCATCACTTTATTTATGAAGGAGCCAAGAGTACAAAACAGGGCAAGAACAGTCTCTTCAATGAATGGTGTTTGGAAAACTCAATATTTACATGCAAATGAATGAATCTTACGCATACACAAAAGTCAACTCAAAATGGATCAAAGACTTGAATGTAAGACCTGAAACCATAAAACTCCTAAACATTGGGGGTAAGTTCCTTAAAATCAGTCTTGGCAATGATATTTTTGGATTTGACAACAAAAGCAAAAATAAACAACTGGGACGACATCAAATTAGAAAACTTCTGCAGAGCTTAGAAAATCATCATAAAATGAAAAGGCAACTATGAAGTGGGAGAAAATATCTGCAAAATATATCTGATAAGGGATTAGTATCCAAAATATATAAAGATCTCATACAACTGAATAGCAAAAAACCAAATACTCCAATTTTTTAAAAATTGGCAGAGGAACAATAGACATGCTCACAAAGAAGATGTACAAATGGCCAACAGACCACATGCAAAGGTCTGCAACATCACTAACAGTCAGGGAAATGCAAATCAAAACCTCAGTGAGCTAACTCATGCCTGTTAAGATGGCTATCATCAAAAAGACAAGAGACAACAAGTGTTGGCAAGGATGTGGAAGAAAGCGAGCCCTTGTGCACTGCTGATGGGAGCACAAATTGGTGCAGCCACTCTGGAAAACAGTATGAAGGTTCCTCCAAAAATTAAAAGTAGGGCTGCCATATGATCCAGCAATTCCACTCTTGGGTATACATCCAAAAGAAATGAAAACAGGATCCAAAAGAGATATCTACACTCCTGTGCCTAATTAACAATAGCCAAGATACAGAAACAACCTAAAGTGTCTGTCAAAACATGAATGGATAAAGAAGATGCAGTATATATACAATGGACTATTATTCAGCCTTGAGAAAGAAAGACATTCTACATTTGCAACAATGTGGATGGGACTTGGGGCATTATGCTAAGTGAAGCAAGTTACACAGAGAAGGACAGATACTGTATATCACTTATATGTGAAATCTAAAGAAGCCAAACTCACAGAAACAGAGATTAGAATGGTGGTTACCAGGGACTAGGCGGTGGGGAATAGGGGAGCTGTTGGTCAGAGTATAAACTTCTAGTTAGAAGGTAAGTTCTGGGGATCTAATGTAACTATAATTATTATAGTTAATAATACTGTATTATACACTTAAAAGTTGCTAAGAGAATAGATCTTAGACATTCTCACCACAAAAAAAAGAAACAGTAATTATGTGATGCAGGTGTTAGCTAATGCTCTAACATTGCAAGATTTAAGTATATCAAAACACTGCAGACCTCAAATTTACAACATGTTTTATCTCAATTATATCTTGTAAAGCTGGAGAAAATTTAAAAAACTATCTCCTTCATTAAACATCTTTTGGAGTGAAGGGGTTATGCTGTTTTTACTTTCCTATTACCAGCACCCATTAGTATTCAGTGCACAGGGCAGGTGGAATGAGTAATACAATAATCATAAACCTGTCTGCTTCCATAGCAACAATACCTCAGTGTCTAAAGTCTAATTCTAACACTTCCTCTTCAAGCAAAATGCATAACACAAAAAATTTTGGCCAAACCATATGGTTTTGTGGTTCTAGAATCGTGACCATGAAAGCAACAGAAGCCACCAAAAGCTTCTAAGCAAGACAATAGTATCCCCACATCTATGTGTTGGTTACCTGCCCATTGGGAGCTTGAGGGACGCTCTAGGATTGAAGCCAGGGGGATCAGCTAACACGGAAAGTCCACAGAAGAGGCAGTGAGGACCCAACACAGGGAAAAAACAGCAAGCACAAAGGAACAGGCCCCAGCAGGGGAGAGGGGTAAGTGGAAGACTTGGTGATCCATTACACAAGAGCATTAAAGGAGATAAAGCAATCAAGGACAGAGCCAAGGTTTATATTTGAGTGATGAAATAAATAGGACACCAGTGGAAACGGGGAACAAAACACAGGCATTAGAAGCACAGCAATGCAGGGGTGCACACACACGGATCCTGCACTGGTCACAATGTGCAGGTGGATTAAGGGATATGCACTAGGCAGCTGGAGCTTAGGGAAAGGTCTCATTTGTTGGAGACAAAGATTTGGAAACACCCAGCAAGTAAATACGGAGAAGGCAATGGCACCCCACTCCAGTACTCTTGCCTGGAAAATCCCACGGATGGAGGAGCCTGGTAGGCTGTAGTCCATGGGGTCGCAAAGAGTCAGACACGACTGAGCGACTTCCTTTTCACTTTTCACTTTCATGCATTGGAGAAGGAAATGGCAACCCACTCCAGTGTTCTCGCCTGGAGAATCCCAGGGGCGGGGGAGCCTGGTGGGCTTCCATCTATGGGGTCACACAGAATCGGACACAACTGAAGCGACTTAGCAGCAAGTAAATAATAGCTGAAGCCACAGACAGTTATCATCCAGGTCATAAACGCACGACAAGAGTAATACTAATGAACTGTGGAGAGCACTTATACAGTAGAAGAAGGGGGAAGGCTCAAAGATTTAAAAAAAAAAAAAAAAAAGCCCTGAAAGCCAAGGAAGAACATAATTTCAAGTGAAGATGGTATAACATTGAGTGTTTAAAGAGCGTAAGAAGCAGAATGAACACTAAAACGAGGAGATCGATTCCTGCAAACAGGGCTGATGACCTCATGGAAGTTTTAGAGGAGCAGGTGGCATTAGATTGAAAAGTGATGGAGTATTGGCAGCTAAACAAATGGATGGTTCAGTGAAGTAGAACAAAATTGACTAGAAGGTGAGGAAAGCTGTAAATTCAGAAGAGAAGGGCAGGACAATAGTTCAAGAGTCCAAGCTGAGGACCAGGAATTTTACGAGAGAACTTACTGATTATTGGAAGATGGATGGAAAAGAATCACTTGAGGTGGGAGGGACTCTCAGAGAGGTTAGAAAAGTGAGTAAAACACACAACACAGGTCCTAGGAAAGGCGGGAAGAGGATTAAGGAGCAGAAGTCAAAGTTTTAGGCTTGGACTTAAGGAATGGACTCTCTTCCTGGGAACAGAGGAAAGGCGGTGAGAGTGTAAAGAGTGGGTGATGCCAAGCTGTGTGCATCTGATGGCCTTTATCTTCTCAGTAAAGGAAGAGAGGCTTGGTATCTAACAAGCGGGAAGTGGGTGACAGCACACGTGACCGAGGATCTCATAAGCTCCTGCCCTCCTGCTGGGGTGTTAGAAGAAGGGGGAGAGATTAGGTAAAGAATTACAAAACCACACCAAGAGCCCAGCTGAGGATGGAACTCTTCCTCGGGTAATAAGCAGATGGAAGGCAATGCAAATCCTCCCAAGAATGGGCAGGAGGAGGGACAAGAGCTTAGTTCCCGTGTTTTAAACTGGCAGAATGGATTGCAGAGGAAGAGCAAGAAGAAGAAAAGCATAATATGAGGCACTGGTGAGGAATTAGCTGCAGGAGCTACCCCAGAAGTGAAGGGAATGTAAGGGAAGTAAAGGCAGGAGATGACGGAGGACCAAGGGGAGACAGGAGGGAAGGTTAAGATCGGGAGAGACACAAGATGATGATAATGATCAGATCAGATCAGTCACTTAGTCATGTCCGACTCTTTGCGACCCCATGAATCATAGCACGCCAGGCCTCCCTGTCCATCACCAACTCCCAGAGTTCACTCAGACTCATGTCCATCGAGTCAGTGATGCCATCCAGCCATCTCATCCTCTGTCGTCCCCTTCTCCTCCTGCCCCCAATCCCTCCCAGCATCAGAGTCTTTTCCAATGAGTCAACTCTTTGCATGAGGTGGCCATCAGAGCATCACATTTCAGACCCTTTTGGATCAATTTCCAATTCTAACCAACCCTCTCCAGAACAAACTGAAGACCAGAAACCTCTAAACCAAGGTTTTTTGAAAATGAAAAACAACTTCATTGAGATATAATCTACAGAGACTACATTTCTTAATCATTCAATCATTTGTGGCTATTTCTATTACAATGAAAAATTCACAGTGGAAAACATGTTCATTTCTCTGAAAGGATTCCTACAAGTGAAATTACTGAATTAAAGAAATATATAAACACAATGCTCTTGAATTATATTATCAAGAGGATGACACTATTTTAGACTTTTTTAGAAGCCATCCAGGCTTCTCCCTCTATAAACTTATTTATGTTTAAAAGTTTATAGAGGGAGAAGTATGCTTTACATAATTTTGCTGTTTTCGGTCAAACCTCAACATGAACCAGCCATAGGTATAGATATGCTGCTGCTGCTAAGTCACTTCAGTCGTGTCCGACTCTGTGTGACCCCACAGACGGGAACCCACTAGGCTCCCTCGTCCCTGGGACTCTCCAGGCAAGAACACTGGAGTGGGTTGCCATTTCCTTCTCCAATGCAGGAAAGTGAAAAGTAAAAGTGAAGTCACTCAGTCATGTCTGACTCTTAGCGACCCCATGGACTGCAGCCTAACAGGCTCCTCCATCCATGGGATTTTCCAGGCAAGAGTACTGGAGTGGGGTGCCATTGCCTTCTCCAGGTATACATATATCCCTTCCCTTTTGAAACTCCCTCCCGTCTCCCTGCCCATCCCACCCCTCTAGGTTGGTACAGATATCTACTTTATACATAGTACCATATTTATGTCAGCCCCAATCTCCCAGGTCAGCTCACTCCTTTCTTTCCCCCTTGGAGTCCGTCTGTTTGTTCTCTATGTCTGACAGGATTTCTTAAGAAGAAAAACTGTCCTTCCTGTTCCAAAGCTGTTTTCTCTGCTGTCCCACCTACTTACCCAAATTGAAAGCATGGTATGAATCCCAACAATTATTTCTGAAAGAAGGATTATTAACTTAGACCATTTGAACATATAAGAAATTATATCAAATACCTTTTGTTTTAATATTGTACCAGTTACCTCCTTAAGAAGGCCTCTAATAAGAACATAAGAGAACTTTATTTTCAAAAGAATTTCACTAAAGAATGAAGATGAAAAACACAACATATACGTATCCAGCAAATCTAGGATATGTCGATAAATACATGAAAAAGTTTTGGAAAATCTTCAGCAGATTTCCAGAGAACCAGGGCTTGCCAGGTTATCACGGATGAGTGGCATGTATAAAGGAGTGTGGACTAGCAAACAAACTCAGTAAGGAGGACAACACTTACTATTCCAGAACTAAGATCATTTCCGACGGTGTCTCGTAGACTTCATATAAATTAATGACCCATGGATTGTCCTGGGCTAGCTCGAGTACAGCGATTTCATGAACTATTTCCATCCGACAATCTTGGCCTTTTCTTCTTTTTCTCATGAACTTGGCGGCAAATTCTTTTCCAGAATCTTTCTTTATGCATTTCCTCACCACTGCAAATTTCCCTCTAGAATTAAGCAAAACACAGTCACTGTTAAAGCTGACTTTTCAGAGGTGATAAATTTTAATGTAATTTCCAAACAGTCATCAGTGGATTTTTAAATTTAGGTCATATGCAAACACTCAAGTAGCAATATAACTTGGGAAACACCTCTCTATAAATAAAAGGTAATGGGCAAATATGCAAGATTCATTCTTCTAAATAGAGGATAACCAAATATTTAAGCCAATATTTCTTTGCAGCATTATATATAATATAAATAACTTAATTTTTGCACATTTATGCATAAAATACTTTGAATCTTAAAAAAGCCATCTGACTTTTTAAGAGAAACTGGTTATCAAAATTCCTAAAATAATGGATTTCACTGTCACTAATTGACTCTAAAAAGACCCAATCACCTTCCAAAGTTATTTAAAGGTAGGGATCTCATTTGTATGACATCATTTCAACTACAGCATCAGCTGGAAATGTCTAGCTTTTCTATAAAGACAGATATAACAAGCCTTCTTTGATACACTCTGCTGCTGCTGATGCTAAGTCGCTTCAGTCGTGTCGACTCTGTGCCACGTTATTACACTAATAAGTCACACAGGGGATAAGCACAGCATATTGATTATGGAATAAAGTCTGGAATTAGATTTGGGCATGAATCCCAAAGAATGGTCCATCCACTCACTCAATGCATAACCTTGGGCAATTTAAGGTCTAACTTAAGAAAAAAATCTCATTTTCTTAATCTATAAAGGAGAACACAAACAGAATCTATTTCACAGGGTTATTGTGAGAATTAAAGAATACATGTCAACTGCTTAGCATGGTACTTGCCACAAACTCAATAAAATATTATGAAGCAACAAATCACTGAGCTGTAATAATTATCACCCATAAACACCCAATACTCAAGCTGGAAGGCAACTTAGAAATCAAATAGTTTTTTGTTTTTTATTTTACTGCCAAATGCCAAAGCCAATGTCTTTCTTTCAAACTGTGAGGTAGTCTTTTCCTCTTGTGGGCACACATTATTTTAGTAAGGTTTTCATTACAAGCCTAAACCTGGCTTCAAGAGAAGAGCTGCTGTCCGTATCTTTTGCTGAGTGATACACAAGGACCAAACTGACAGTCTCTCAGGTACTGGACACAGCTGACGTGATCTGCTAATTGCTACTCCCTTTTCCAATTTTCAATCATTCCTCATCCCCTTAGGGTCTTTGCTGGTAAAATGTGTCAACCAAATCTGAAGCAACTGCTCCAAGTATAAGCTCAAAGTGCTTCATGATTATTATTTTGCTGAGGTTGGTCCAATACAAATTAATATGCCTTGTGAAAAAAACTTGACAGGTTTTTCATATTTCATAAATAAAACCTTCTCCTCTTCGATTCTTTCAAGCCACTATCTTGATACTATGTTTTAGAAATATACTTTTAAAAATTTCAATGCAAGGCTTTAATTTGCTCTTAAATTCTACTTTCTAGGTTTGGGCCCAGCATTCTAGACTACCAATGTAATTTTGAGGACTGATCCTTCCTTCTTTGCTCCTGTTAACCACAAATATGATGTTCATCCCCTCTGAATTTCTGTTACCATCAGCAATAAAAATGTTACATGAAAAATCCTTAGGCACAGTCCTATAGCTGATCAATTAGGTGGCAATCTACCTAACAACACCCTAATTCAGAACAAGGCTCTCTGTGCTCAACAGGAATGTGAGATGACATACTTTTTCAGGTCACTAGAAAGATTCAACAATCAACTATGCATCACAGGCTAATGCCTCTTTTTATTTAGCCCCACAAAATCATTAGGCTAATAACATCTCCATTGAGTTTTAAAAGGTTCCTAATGATCTCTGAATTTCTTTAAGGAAGAGAAAAAAAAATCATTAATCATTTGATTTTTTTTTATACCTATATTTCTGAAGAGGAAAAAGAGAAAGTCTAATTTGTAAAAAACTGACCAACATATAATTGACAACAAACATGTTGCTATTAAATTAGAAATGCCTGGGTTGAGCTGCCCTCAAAGAACTCCCACAGCAAACACATGGGTATTTACTGTTACCACACCTAACACTCTAGGCAATACAGTCCTGTGTAAAATTATAGTAAAATACTGGTTACATACCTGTCCTGAATGTATTGCTGTATTTCCGAAGACCAACCAGACGCAACAGATGAATGGATCCCTAACCTATAAACTCTGGGAACCCTTGTTATAAAAGAGCCATCGCTCAATTCAGAGGCCAGAAGCAACCAGAGGAGACCCCATACTTACTCTGGGTCTCCCACTGGGCATCCATTTCTTTGGGTCCCCACAGTAGTTCGCACACCAATCACTAATCTTGACACCACCCTTGTTTCTGAGGAAGCGTTCAGCTGTAGGTTTACCCTTTCTTTCCCCCATATCATGCACTATCCTGGGAGTCAGCCAACCTTTCTGTAAAGGGCCAGATAGCAAATACTTTCGGTTTTGCTGGCCAGCTGATTTGATCTGTACCATTCAAGTCTGCTGTACAGTGAAAGCAGCTGCAGACAACAGGTCAATGAATAGGGGAGGCAGAGTTTTTAAAAAAAAAAAAAAAACAAAACACAACTTTACCAGCACTGAAATGTGAGTTTCGCATAGTTTCCATGTCATTAAATGACTCTTCTTTTGACTTTTCATTTAAAAATGTACAGATCATTTATATAGCTAGTGAGCCTCACCAAAACAGGCAGCCAGCAGTGAGTGACCAACTTGTGCCCTAATCCACGCTGAAGAAAACTCTTCCACCGTTCTGATATTGCACACCACTGAAGCAGACAGCAGGACAGTAGATCCCAGGACACCGGCCCTGCCTTCATCTCAGGATGACTGGGGCGATGGAGGGGAACCCTTAAAACTACTCAGGGACTCAGAAGATGAAGCCAGGTTTCCGGGAACTGTTCCTTCTCTAGAGCCACAAGGCAAACATAAGTGTGAGACTCAGTCTTCAAGGTGCGGGGGTTGACTGAACACACCAAGAATTAGCCAGTCACGGTTTCCCTAAATTCCACACCCTGCAGTGCTCTGGTATGCCTGCTTTACCACAACTTCATGGTAAAAACTGTGATTGTATCTCAACCCTTTAAGTTAGTGAGGCCTCTCCAAAGCATGAAATAAATGTTTCTCTGACTCTCAGGGCCGTAGTTATATGCAGGGACTTGAGGCTGATGAGGTTCAAAGGACGTAAGACGTCTGTTTCACGTTTACTTCCTTAGCTGACTTAGCCAAAATTCTTCCTAGATTATCAGGATGTTTCAGTTTCCGGAGCTCTTTACCCATTTCACAAACATCTACAGTTCACTATTACACACCTGACTGAAAACTCTGATTTTCATTAATCATTTGGCAGGGGGTGGGGGTGGCGAGGGGAGATATTAGGAATGAGTATGTTTCAAAATAACAATGATAACACACTCCAGGGTAGTCAGACAGGAAGGATAAACAAAGATAACAACAGGAAGAGACATCTGAGTCAGACCCACCAGTCTAAGCTTCCTCAGAACAAGAACTGGGTTTTTACTGATCTCTGTATTACCAGTGCGCAACTGGAAAAGCTTAGGAAGGCTCAGTGCACACAGGCAGGCAGATGTAGGTATGACGGGCTAAGTAGCTGCTTTATTTCTCAAGGTAAGAATGGGCACCTATGAGACTTTTACCTTAGTGAGAATTTTAAAAAGCTAAATGTTTTAAAAAGCCAATTCTGAGTGTATTGCCAAGTGTTAACTAGAAACTAGGGAAGCCAAGAAAACAGTTCAAAGTAAGGGGTCTGAACTAAAGTAGCAGCAGCAGAGGCTGGGAAGAGAGGAAGTATTTACAAGGCATTCAAGGTCAAGACAGATGAGCTTCAGCAGAGATGAGGGCAGAAGGGAAAGGGGAAGAGGACTTCGAGATCTTTGCCCTGGGTCCTGGGTAACATGGTACCATCCACTGAGAGGAAAAATCAGAAGAATGGTAACAGATGTGCAGAGGGTGCAGGGAGGGGAGTATGTGTTAGGCTTCAGATGGGAGAAGTTTGAGGTGCCTTTCTCTGTAAAGAGAATTTTATTTACTAATAGATTGATTCCAAATATAACCAGTGTTGGGCGACCACACAAAGATGAACACACATTAGAATATATAAGGCTCAGGCAAAGATAAAAAAGTGGAGGTGCTGATTTGAGTGTATATAGAGGAAATGGCAACCCACTCCAGTGTTTTTGCCTGGAGAATCCCAGGGACGGGGGAGCCTGGTGGGCTGCCGTCTATAGGGTCGCACAGAGTCGGACACGACTGAAGCGACTTAGCAGCAGAGGAAGCAAAATAAAAGTGAGTTCCAAGGTTCTAGGTTTGATTCTAGATTACGGTAAAGGGCTTTGTTTCCACGTGTATCCTATTATTTAAGTTCTTCCAACACGTTACAATTTTTTGGCTATGACTGTCTTCCTGGCCCTACTGTGAGTTTCAGAGACCTGGCCTCTTCATCTTTGCATCTCCATGTGTAGTGCCTGGCATATGGCAGGACCTCAAATACAACATCAGATAACACCCTAGATACATACACTGTTCTTGTTATTTTGCTAAATAGAAGTTCTATTTAGCAAACTCAGCCTCCTAAGGTCTAATATTTTAGCCACATGGGGCTACTTGCTGTTCTCTTTTTCACTGAATTTTTCTGCACTGTGCTTGTTTTATTGCCAATGGCTGGAGTGTCTTGCATTGCTACTGCTACTGAAATTCCATCCATTCTTTCAGGCTCAGCTCAAATGTTGTTTTCCCCACAAGATTTTCCCATGTGGCATGTCACTTTGCCCATAAAAGGAGTAGTGACTGATTTGTTAGATTTGGGAACAATTTCCAGAGCCCACCAAAGAGCCTTGTGTGCTCAACATGCCAAGTCCAATATTTGCTTAATAGCACTGGGGTATATAGCCTTAGGCGCAAAGAGGTTCTGTTCAAGAATGACCTAGATCAGATCTGTCTTCCTTACCTCTGAAAGAACAAAAACCAAACCATCTGCTGATCCTAAGAGTAAAAATCAGCGAGTCCATCAGATAAGTCAGCATGAGTGACAAGAACAGCTAGAGCCAAAAGCCAGACTTGGTTAGAAATTCGGGCAATTTGTTCAATTTTTTTGAGTCTTAAGATTCCTCATCTACAAAATGAGGTTGATGGCATTAACCCTGCAGGGTACTGAAGACAAAAGAAAATGACATTTCCAAAGTGTCCATTCAGGAAATGCTCTGAAATCAGTAACAGCAGCTATTTTTATTGTCTGGGGCATTAATTTCAGATCTGTGATAATTTATAAAAAAAATCATACAGAACTGAAGAGTTTTGGAGGCAACTTAATTTGAACTCTCTACTTCATGCGTAAATTTACTATACAAATTGAGTTCCTCTTTCTTTTCCTGAACAGGCAAACCAATGATTACAGCTACCTAACTTTCTAATGCATTTGGTTCAAATAATCGGATTTTATAAAATTTTGTTAGGTTTGTAAAGTGGCAGAAATTCACTAAATCTTTAAGTTTATATATTTTTAAACTTTGATTTTATATTGGAAGGTTTGTATAAATTAAGTTTTTACTTTTAACATAAGCTCCAACTTTTCAAAATTAAAAGTTGACCTAATGAAGCACATGCCTTAGAGCAGGAGCCATACTTCCTAGCAATGTCTGATGCTGAACCGCAAACACGGCTAGTTGTCTTTATCCATCCAAAAATATCAGATTACCTGAAACTGTAAATAGCTTTCAAACTGATGATAAACTGCCAAGAAATCTTAATAGTTTTCCTAAAACAAGGCACAATTTTTACATGGATAGTATTATTTAACAAGGGTCTTTATTTCTAAAGAAATTATGACTTACAATTTATGACACATGCTCAAGTAGTTGTAAGGTCCTCAACCTGAAGCCATTACCTACAGACATGAATCTGGGTAAAGGAGATCCACCTTCTAAAACACCTCCACCTGTGCATCCTCTTCAGCTTGTACATCCTATTTTCTGATAAAAATCCTTCCTTGTTCCCGTTACTCCCAACCGCTTTGAGGAGAATGAGACAGGATGTCCCTACCCACCATGCGGCCCAGCTGAGACAGGCTGGGATCTGGGACCCTTCACCTGAGTGCCTGCACCTATACAAACATCTCCCCAAGCAACAGAATACAAAGGAACTATAAGGGACTCAAAAATAATTTCATGCATGCGCAGGTGGGTCAATTATGAACAAAAAGCTAGAAAAAGGCCACAAACTGACAGCCATTTCTGAGGTGCTGGGAGAAAAGGCAGGCGCCTGCACACCACGGGGGTGGGTGGACCACTGAGCCCCCCTCCAACCAAACCCACCCATCGGGCCCTAACCTTACCCCATCCAAGGGACCAGCTTGCCCCCTTCCCCTCCCACCCAGGGGCATGAGCAAGGGCATCTGGTTCTTGTTTTCACTCCCATGCGCTACATACAGCCCAAGTCCCAGAAAGGCTCTCCCAGAATTCTCATCTGGCCTCTTATCAATTTCTATTGATTAAAGAGTCCAGGGACCCAGGTGGGTAACACAGCCGGGGAGGGAACCACATGACACTGAAGCTTGGCAGTGCTTGCTCCAATTTGGAACCCATTAACATGTCCTCTTACAAAAACGATGGCAAATTGCTTTAGCCACAAGATAGACTACAGCTTTTTTTTTTTTTGAGAAACATCTGCGGCATAATGGAAGTGATTGCAAGGAGTCCCAGCTCAGCTGTCTCTCATATGACTCAATCTACTGGTATCTTGATTTTCTCAACTGAAAAACAGGACTTCCCAAATCTGCTTGTGATAAGTAGTATGTGAAAGCCCCTATAAAATTGTAAAGCCCCCATGTATGAAGTACCCATTTCAACAGAGAACTTGGATTTTGTACCTTTTCTGCTCACAGGGAAATTCAACTATCAGTATACAATAGTATAAAAAACAAGATATTCTTTTGGCTTTAAAAATATCTTTTTTCTTAAGATGAAATTTATGAATATATCAAAAAATATTGAAGACCAGGCAAATCATTTGATGTGAAATTAGTGTAATTTAAAATTTCTAGAAACATTTTTTTTGTTCCTACACTATCAATAAAAGCTCCATGAACGTCAACTCTTTGAAAAAATTCTTGGAACCCAAGGTCATGTCTCCTGTACCTCGAATCGTTACTGTGGTTTACATTGGCACATGTCCTGACTCAAAAGAAAGGTAACAAGCCTCAGGAATAACAAGTTAAGTTTCAAGCAATAAAAGAAAGTTTTACATCATATATTTGCCCACATTTAGGCTGCTATGGACTCTGCTGGAGACATGAAAGAATGTGGTATTTCTTAAAATAATCAACATTACATCCTCTCATTAGTAGGGAATCAATACCAATCATTTAAAATGTCTTCTCCAAACAACCATTTCACTGAAAGCTTTATATTTCTATAAAATAATGGGAATGCCTGCAAAAACTTGATTTCTTTGAACAGTTAGCTCTTCACACCTCTTCAACATTTTCACTAAATGAAAGGCCAGAGAACAAAATGAACAGACTTTTGTTTTTCATACCACATCATTAAAGTATAACATGAGTAATTTTAAAGTTCTACATCAGCATGAGATCAATTCCTTATATCAGAAATGCAACCAGAATCAACACCTAGGAAAAGAGACTACTTTTCTTACTACTGAAAGAATTACACAAAAGCACACTTCATTCTGTCAAAACTACAACATTCAGGCAAAATTGATAAACCTTAAACAGCAACTGCTTCTAATACAAAACAGAACTTTCACTTCCTGGGACGTCTAAACAGTTCCCTGGTCTTTTGCAATGAGGTTCTCTACTTTTGCAACAGATAGAAACACATTTGGAGGTTGTGCAGGTTTTCCTGTTTTTGCGTTTTGGTTACATGTAAAACACCATTCACTTAGCTACCCAATGCATTACAGTTTCCGACTGCATGCCCTAAGTCAAGCACAGCTTTTATGCTACAGATGTGCTGTTAATTTATTTAATTCTCTCAACAACTCTGTGAGGTAATCAGATTAGGTAACTCACTCAAGTACATATAAAGTGATGTAGCTCAGTCGTGTCCGACTCTTTGTGACCCCATGGATTGCACCCACCAGGCTCCTCCATCCATGGAATATTCTAAGCAAGAATACTGGAGTGAGTTGCCATTTTCTTCGCCAGGGGATCTTCCTGACACAGGGACAGAACCCAGGTCTCCCTCATTGCGGGTAAAGGCTTTACCATCTGAGCTACCAGGGAATCCATTAAGAGCCAAGACTCGATCACAGACTGACTAACTCCTAAGTCCACGTTCTTAACCACTGCATTACACTTCTCCATGAAGAAAAGGGAACCAAAAAGAAACAAATACATTCATTTTCTTTTTCAGTTTTAGCTTATATCAAGTACCTATCTAATTGTATTGTTCTGTGCTCCAGGAGCTATTGCTTATGTAAAGAAATTCATATAAGATATGTAAAAGATGTCATGCTGCTGCTAAGTTGCTTCAGTCATGTCCGACTCTGTGCGACCCCACAGACGGCAGCCCACCAGGCTCCCCCATCCCTGGGATTCTCCAGGCAAGAACACTGGAGTGGGTTGCCATTTCCTTCTCCAATGCATGGAAGTGAAAAGTGAAAGTGAAGTCAGTCGTGTCTGACTCTTTGCGACCCCATGGACTGCAGCCCACCAGGCTCCTCTGCCCATGGGATTTTCCAGGCAAGAGTACTGGAGTGGCTTCAAGCAAATGAACACAACTTTATAGACAAACTAATTTTATAATAGAGGTTAAAAAGAACGTTGATTTAACCTCCTTGGTTCCTGGAGAGATTGTCACAACACCTGGTAGGGAGCAAATCAATTGTTTTCCGATTAAGTCATCTATTATGAGTCTACAAGACAGTGCTTGCCACCTGAAGACATTTTCAGTTGTGTAATGTGTTTTCCCTTCTGTGGAATGAAGCCAGACAACCAAACAATGGAGAGTCCTGGTTTTCCTTCCTCAAGAAATCAGTTACTTTAGAATGTCTGGAATTTTCACCAATTAGAATACCTAGATGAGTCAGTAGCTGTCGTCTTTTGTCATAAAGTGCACACAGATCCAGTTAATTAGTGCCTAGCAGAGTGAAGTAAAGCTTGGCCCTGGAAGAAGTTTTTCCTTTTCCCATGTGGAATAAATAAAACACTTTTAAGGTCAGTTTCTTTGCCAAAAAATGATTTCTAAAGGTTACCTTAATATTTGTAAGGCGGCTTGTTTTTAACGTTGTAATCACTGTTATAAGACCTTTTTCCAAGACCCTCAAATGAAGGCTGTTTTAACTGTCAGGCCCATTCCCCATTACAACATGGTGAGATTTTGCAACCTTGATAAATGTCTGCAACAGCTGCTAACACTTATCAAATGCTGTGTGCCAGGACCAGTGGTTTGACCTGTACAGCCCCTGCACCTTCTCGACACCCCCATAAGGGAGGTACTGTCACTACACTGACTGATTTTATGGGTGGGAAACGTGAAGCTGACTAAGTCACCGTCCAAAGGCGCACAGAGCAAGCAGAGTGGGGATCTGAGCTCGGATCTGACTCCAAAGCCAGTGCTTCTGACAATTTCTTCAGAAATTGTCTTTTTT
This sequence comes from Tragelaphus eurycerus, assembly GCA_935064755.1. Lineage (NCBI taxonomy): Eukaryota > Metazoa > Chordata > Mammalia > Artiodactyla > Bovidae > Tragelaphus > Tragelaphus eurycerus. The sequence continues at coordinate 18,211,196 of CAKXYN010000002.1, read as the reverse complement.
CTCTGTTCTTAGAGAAAAAGTCGGTCCCCAAACCTCTACTGTTCCCCCGTCGGTAAGCAGTAAAAAAAAAAAAAAAAAAAAGAGAGAGAGAAAGAAAAATCCGCCTGCATGGAGATGCTGGTTCAATACCTGGTCGGGAAGATCCCCTGCAGAAGGAAATGGCAATACCCCACTCCAGTTTTCTTGCCTGGGAAATCTCATGGACAAGAGGAGCCTGGTAGGCTACAGTCCATGGGGTCGCAAAAGAGTCGGACATGACTTTACGACTAAACAACAAAATCTATCACTCTGTGACCCCTCTTCAACGTACAAGACGTAAAGTATCCAAACAGCCTTCACCTTTTGTGATTTTAAAAACAGACCAAATTCTAAACACTCCATACCCCTACAAAACAACGAGATGGGGAAGACAAGCAAGGGCTGTATCACGGCGTAGAAAGAGTCAGACAAGGGCCCAGAGTCCACAAGTGAAACCGATCTGAACTTAAAAAAGCACACGGACCTAAATATTTCAGAACGCAGAACAGCACAAACCCAAGAAATCGCAACTGAAGTCAGCAGAAAGCGGCTGACGGAAACTGGCCCAGGGCTGGTGCGAAAGAAGCTGTCACGCTCGGGGTTCTGCGCTGGTCTGTCACAGCCACAGTGGGAGAAGCAGGAACCCACAAGTTCGCAGGCAAAACCAAAGCTGACTCCACACCTGTGCTGACCTCAGACTCGCTGCCGCGGGGAAAGGTTCGCAGCGTGGTTCTCACGCCGCCTCGTTAAGTTACCGCACAAGGGTCCACAGAGGCTGAGACGCCCGCAGCAAAGAGAGGGAGGGGTCAAGGTTCTGGGGGGAGCCTTTCTCATGGCCGCTACCACGGCTTTGGGGGACGCCGCGCGTGCACTCGCGCCCGGGGGCCCCGCCGCCCTAATCGCCGCCCGCATCCACGTCTGTACCCGGTCCCGGCGCGCTATCTGACCCCGCGCCGCCAGCCTCCCGCACTTATCTGCGCGCGCCCGCCGGCCTCACCTGCCCAACTCCCGGCCGGGGGTCAGGGTGTAGGCGTCCTGAAAGGGCTCGGTGCGCACTGCGGTGCGGATCTCCGTCAGCAGCCCGCGGGCCTGGGTCGGGGGCGGCGGCCGGCGCGGCGTGCCCAGACCCCGGCCAGCCCGACCCGAGCCGGAGGCGGCGGCCGGGGAAGAGCCGCCGCTGCCCGGCTTCTCGAGAGGAATCATGGCGCTCGGGCGTGCTTTTCTTGCCTGCCACCCGGCTCGCTCGGAGCTCCCGGCGGATAACGGCCCCGCCTCCAGCTGCCTCGAGCCGGCGCGAAGATGCCACCCCCTCTGCCTGGAGCTGCGCACAGACTGCGGCCGGCTGCCTCCAGGCCGCCTGGCCCCGCCCCACGTCCGGCCCCGCCCCTCCCCTGCCCCACTCTGAGCTCCCGTGGGTTCCTGAGCGCCGCGTGCCTCGCGCGCGCCCTCTGCAGCTGAGGGGGAGAAGGTGCAGCCTGGCGGGGGGCCCCGGAGGCCGGCCCCGGCAATCTGCAGGCGACCCACAGCACCACCCTTCTGACTGGAGGACCGGCTGCGTCAGCCAGTTACGCACCTGCTGAGCATCTGAGTGTTGCAAATCTGAGCCCTACATTAATGAAAATGCGTAGGAGCTACCAGCCAGAGCTTCACGATCCCTTCCCTTGGGCGGGTCAGTAGAGGTGATGAGACTCAAATCAGGGTTGCTGTACGTGGAAGTTGCCTGGGGCATCTGGTATCTTCCCACACTGAGAGGAGGACGTGAAGGCAGGAGATGGATAAATATTTTTAAGCCCGCATACCAGCCCTACAGTCTTCTCTATATTTAACTTTCAAGGTGCTCTCATCCGGTCTTGTGGTTTTAATTACATCCGTATGCTCATGACTACAAAATTTTTATCTCCAGCTTCCAACCATTCTCTGAACTTCAAACTCATGTATTGAAGTATACACTTGGCGTCACCAGTTGCATGCCAAATTAGCATCTCAAATTTAACGAACAGAACTCATCTCCTGATCAACCTTCATAAATGCAGTCCCACCAAATCTCCCCACCTCAGTAAATGGCATTTCCATCCTTCCAGTGGTTCAGGCCAAAAACCTTGGGGTCAACATGGACTCCTCTCTTTCTCTCATACCCCTCATCCATTTTGTAAGTAAATCTTCTTGGCTTTACCTTCAAAACATATCCAGAATCTGATCACTCCTCTCCATTTCCACATGACCACAACTACCATTCTCTCTTGTCTGGATTATTGTGATAGCTCCCTAACTAGGCTATCTGCTACCATCCCTCTTCCTCCTCAATTCCACATCACTTATTTTTGAGGCAACCAGAGTGATCTTTTAAAAAAATCTAAATTAGAACATGTTATTACTCAGAGTTTTGCTTCTGGCAATGATGAGTTAGTCTATGTGTGATCAATACTCTCATTGAGAAAGTTGGGAAATTTTTTAAAATCAGATAGTCCTCTACTGAAAACATCAGAGAGTTTCAAAAGCAGCAAGAACTTGAACCGCTGAGATCCTGACAAGAAGGGCGGCCCAGAATGGCACCCCTCTCCCATGAAGCATTTGATAATTCCAAAGCAATGACTGAAAGGGTGAGAAAATAAGCAGGGCTTTAGGCATCTCATCAAGCTGCAGAGACAAAAAATTGGAGTTTAGAGATCTGCTAAGAAGAAGGAGCTGGTAGACACTCTACACTTGTAGTTGGCACCCCAAAGTGCTACATCTTAGGAGTACTGCTAAAGGGAAATAGACAAGCTCTCTCAGGGACTGAAGAACAGCTTCAAAATGCAATAGAAAATCCCCTCTGGAGGAAAACACCATCATCCAAGGTCAACATTATCTCTATAATATTTCATACACAATGTCGGGCACTTAATTTAAAAGGGGGCACACAAGAAGAATTATCTTAGAAACTGAGAGAAAAAGATAGAAAATAGAAAAAGTAATAAACAGGAAGAAGATGCAGATAATGGATTTTAAAGACACATTTTAAATAATTGTGTTTAATATCTTCAAGAAATTAAATGACAAGATAGAGAATTTCAGCACAGAACTGAGAAATCCAAAGAATAAAATGGGCTTTTTAGAATTGGGGGAAAAACCCACAAACTAAAACTACGACTGAATAGATGGGTTTAATAACAGATTCTATGAAGCTTAAGAAAGAGTTAGTGAACCTGATTAGGAATCTTAATAGATAAAAAATATGCAAAATGAAACATGAGAGATAGAGGAAATAATGTTCAGAAAAAAGACTAAAGCACATAAGGTGCTATGTATTAAAATGTTCTAACATACATATTACTGAAGTATCAGAAAGAGAGAAAAGAAGCAATATTTTAAAATATAGTGGCCAGGAATTCTTCAAACCTAATGAAAGACAACAACTCATAGAATCAAGAAACTTTATAAATATCAAGCAGAGTTTCAAGAAAAGAAAATCATACCTAAGCAGATCATAGTCAACTACTAAGAACTGAAGACAAAAATCTTGAAAAAAGTATAGAAAGGAGATATATATTAATTATAGAAAGGAGATATATATAATATATATTATAGAAAGGAGATATATATTATATATATAATATATATTATAGAAAGGAGATATATATTATATATTATAGATATATATTATCTACAAAAGAGCAACAGTAAGATCAAGAGCTTATTCTCAAACAATGGAGAATAACTATCTTCAGATATCTTCAAAATGCTAAAAGAAATTAGCTGCTAATCTAGATTATAAATTATCCAGTAAAAATGTTCTTCAAAATTGAAAGTAAAATACAGCCATTTTTATAACAAACACTAAGATCATCAGCTGACTTACAGTAAAGGAAATTTGAAAAGGAGTTCTTTACATAGCTGGAAAAATAATCACAGATAAAATTGTGAGAATGTCTGAAGGGATGCCGAAGAATAAAGGGATTAATATGTGGCTAGATATAAATAAATAGGAACTGTATATAACAATAAAAAATGATGTCTTGTAAGTTTAAATATTTATAGATATAGAATTAAAATATGTATGATAATAGCACAAAAGAAGAGAGGGAGTAAATAACACAAAAAAAGAGATGGAATGAAAATATGCTAAAGTTCTAGCCTTGAGTGGGAATTCATAAAAGTACCTGGCTTTAATAAATCAAGAATTAATATTACAATCTCTAGATTAGCAACAAAAATAATAGAAAAAGAATGAATAACAAATTCATGGCGGGGAGGGAATGGGATAATAAAAAAACTCAAAAGAAGTAAGAACAGAAAGCAAAGGATCATAAAGTAAGAATAGACAAATAGAAAACACATAGTAAGATGATATGTTTAAGCAAACTGAAGTTGTTTTTTTAAAACTGCAGTTACTGCAAACTTGAATGGAATTTGATATACCCTAGATTAAAAGACAAAGGTTGTAGACAGGATATAGTTGTTTGTGCTTCAATAAGACACCTTAAATAGAAAGTTACAGGAAGGCTGAAATTAAAAGGATAGAAAGATTTATGCCATATAAATAGTAGCTGATAGAAAATTGGTGTAGTTATGCATATATTAGACAAAGTAGATTTTTAAGGCAAGAGGTATTACTAGAGATAAAGGGAAACATTTCTTAATGAAAGAATCAATCTGTGAGTAAGTTATAAAAATTCTAAGTTTGTATGGTCTTAAAAATATAGACTTGAAATATACAAAGCAAAATGACAGAACTAAAAGGAGAAATAAATATAATCAGAACCTGAGATTTTTAACACACTCCTCTATGTGATGGGACAAGCACATAAAAAACAAAGAAACATTTATAGCAGTTTGAACAACATAATGAACAAACAACATAATCAATGTAAATAAAACACTGCAGGCTATACATCCTTTTGGTGCAAGAACCTTTATTATGTACTGGATCAAAAAGCACATTTCAACAATTTCGAAGAACTGAAGTTCTACAGAGTACTATGTTCTGTGATCATAGTGGAATTAAGCAATAAACCAAACATTACCTATTGGTTTGTCATACAATTAAGACCACAACTGAAAGCTCTATAAAATCACAAATGCTTGGTAACCTCATTTATGGTGATAGAAGTCAGAAGAGGGGTTGATTTCAGGGCGGAGGAGATTGAAAAGGAGCAAAGTGAGATTTTCTGGGGTGATGAAATAGCCTAGTTTTACTCTGGCTTGCATGGATATATGCATTATTTAAATTACCCTTTGTTTTTTATAAAAACTTCTGTTTTACAGAAATTTTCAAACCGATGGAAAAACATGGTCTCAAAAATATTAAACAAAATTAATTTAAGCAATGTATGAAAATATACATCATATCAGAGTAGATTTTATCCCAGGACAATTCAGGGTGCTTCACTCCATGTTCAGATTAATGGAGGAAAGAAATTCCATTAACTTAATAAATACTGGAAAATATTTTATAACGTTCAATACCCATTCATGGTTAATTTTTTAAAAATTGAGCAACCTCAAATAAAAAAGAATATCCTAAACTTAATAACACATGTCTCAAAACTTGCAGGAGCATTATAATTGAAGTCAGGGGTACAATGATGACACCTGCTCTTGTGACTCCTACTTAATGTTGCAGGAAGACCAAACTGGTTCTTGTTGGAAAGGAAGAGTGAAAATGGTCCAAAGGAAAAGGTAACATTGTTGAATATAGACAGTTCAAGGACATTTCTAGACTACCCAGAAGAATCAACTGGAAAATATGAAAATTAAAAATTAGAAAAAGGTGATTAAATATAATAAAAATAAATACCAGCTTCATAAATAAAAACAATATAAGGAATGAGGATAAAGGGAATTTTCCACTTGCAATAGAAGGAAAAATAAAACATGCAGAAACAACCCTAACAAAAAAGCATAAAGCATACATTTTACTTTATAGCTATATAGAACATAATTATTCTAGGACACATAAGAGAAGACAAATAGAAATACATAGCATGTTTTTCAATGAAGAGTTTAGATTCTGTAATTCTTTGTTAATCAATCAACATATTTAACAAAATTCTAATAAATCACCAAATGATTTATTTTGGAATTTATTAAAATTATCCTAAAGTTTATCATGAAGAATTTTCAAATGTGAATAGCTAGGAAAATTTTGGAAAAGAAGATTTGTAAGATGAGAATGGTTCTAATAGACACTAAAATATATTATGAAATAAGACAGCTCAGTATAATAGATGCATAGTTTTGAGTTATACAACAGACTGGTTCCAAATAGGAAAAGGAGTGCGTCAAGGCTGTATATTGTCACCATGTTTATTTAACTTATATGCAGAATACATCATGAGAAATGCTGGATTGGAAGAAACACACGCTGGAATCAAGATTGCCAGGAGAAATATCAATAACCTCAGATATGCAGATGATACCACCCTTATGGCAGAAAGTGAAGAGGAACTAAAAAGCCTCTTGATGAAAGTGAAAGTGGAGAGTGAAAAGGTTGGCTTAAAGCTCAACATTCAGAAAACGAAGATCATGGCATCTGGTCCCATCACTACATGGGAAATAGATGCAGAAACAGTGGAAACAGTGTCAGACTTTATTTTGGGGGGCTCCAAAATCACTGCAGATGGTGACTGCAGCCATGAAATTATAAGACGCTTACTCCTTGGAAGGAAAGTTATGACCAACCTGCTGCTGCTGCTGCTAAGTCGCTTCAGTCGTGTCCGACTCTGTGCGACCCCATAGACGGAAGCTCACCAGGCTCCCCTGTCCCTGGGATTCTCCAGGCAAGAATACTGGAGTGGGTTGCCATTTCCTTCTCCAATGCATGAAAGTGAAAAGCGAAAGTGAAGTCACTCAGTCGTGTCCGACTCTTAGCGACCCCATGGACTAAAGCCTACCAGGCTCCTCCGTCCATGGGATTTTCCAGGCAAAAGTACTGGGGTGGGGTGCCATTGCCTTCCCCGTGACCAACCTAGATAGCATATTCAAAAGCAGAGACATCACTTTGCCAACAAAGGTTCGCCTAGTCAAGGCTATGGTCTTTCCTGTGGTCATGTATGGATGTGAGAGCTGGACTGTGAAGAGGGCTGAGCGCCGAAGAATTGATGCTTTTGAGCTGTGGTGTTGGAGAAGACTCTTGAGAGTCCCTTGGACTGCAAGGAGATCCAACCAGTCCATTCTGAAGGAGATCAGCCCTGGGATTTCTTTGGAGGGAATGATGCTAAAGCTGAAACTCCAGTATTTTGACCACCTCATGTGAAGAGTTGACTCATTGGAGAAGACTCTGATGCTGGGAGGGATTGGGGGCAAGAGGAGAAGGGGACGACAGAGGATGAGATGGCTGGATGGCATCACTGACTCAATGGATGTGGGTCTGGGTGACCTCCGAGAGCTGGTGATGGATAGGGAGGCCTGGCGTGCTACGGTTCATGGGCTCGCAAAGAGTCGGACACGACTGAGCGACTGATCTGATCTGATCTGATCTGATAAACAAAAATGAAACAGGAGGAGGAGCTAAGATGGCGGACGAGTAAGACGGGGAGAATACTTTCTCCTCCACAAATCCATTAAAAGAACATTTGAATGCTGAATAAACTCGATAAAACAACTTCTGAATGCCGGCAGAGGACATCAGGCACTTAGAAAGACAGCGCATAGTCTTCAAAACGAGAAAACGAGCCCTGCGGTAACTCCTTTTGCGGAGAAGTGGCGCGGACACCAGCATTTGCTATTGGCAAGCGGGGGCTGGGCTAGGAGCTGCTGCGAGGCCTGCATTGCTTTGAGAAAGGATTTGGCCTGGCTATCTCGGGCGTTATCTGAGCAAAATAACCAGACTGTCGGTTATCTACTACATCAAAAGCCAGCCCTAACTTAAGTCACCACCAGGACTACCTACGGAACAAAGGGCTGCACAGAGTTGGCCGGCTGCAGGCCGTCCCACTCCGGTGACAGGCAGCCAGGGCTGGAGGCGGGCAATTACAGCTCTAGAGAGACACTGTCTAATGGAACTGTGAGTAGGTTTCTGTGCTGACTCACGCTTCTTGGGGCTCTGGATGGTCAACATCTGCCTGAGAAAGTGTGCTGTTTGTATACCCAGAAAACTGAGCGGCGGAGAGGCGATAAGTCGCAGCAGCTGCGCTCGCTGAACATTTCATCACCTGTGCTACTCGGATCTGGGGAGAGCATAAAATGCAGACTCAACCAAGTCTGTGCTTCTGAGGATTATCCGAGTGCCTGAACCTGGCCGGTTTAGATTTGGGTGTTCATCTCCGCCCCCTCTGTAACAAGGCAGAGATCAGATATTGAAAAGACCTGTAAACCGCCTCAATAAAGAGAATTCAACAAACTACCAGAATATAGTAAGGACACTCTAAATTTGGCAGTTTTAACAAAATGAAGAGACAAAAGAATACCCAGCAGCTAAAGGAACAGGATAGATGCCCACCAAACCAAACCAAAGAGGAAGAGATAGGGAATCTCTGATCCCTGATAAAGAATTCCGAATAATGATAGCAAAATTAATTCAAAATCTCGAAATCAAAATTGAATCACAGTTAAAGAGTCTGGAGACATGGATTGAGAAGATTCAAGAAAGGTTTAACAAGGACCTAGAAGAAATAAAAAAGAGTCAACACATAATGAATAATGCAATAAATGAGATCCAAAACACCCTGGAGGCAACAAATAGTAGAATAACAGAGGCAGAAGACAGGATTAGTGAATTAGAAGATAGAATCCTAGAAATAAATGAATCAGACGAGAAAAAAGAAAAACGTATCAAAAGAAATGAGGACAATTTCAGAAACCTCCAGGATAACATCAAACGCTACAACATTCGAATCATAGGAGTTCCAGAAGAAGAAGATAAAAAGAAAGATCATGAGGAAATACTTGAGGAGATAATAGTTGAAAACTTCCCTAAAATGGAGAAGGAAATTATCACTCAAGTTCAAGAAATCCAGAGAGTCCCTAACAGGATAAACCCAAGGCGAAACACCCCAAGACACATATTAATCAAATTAACAAAGATTAAATATAAAGAACAAATATTAAAAGCAGCAAGGGAAAAACATCAAATAACTTACAAGGGAATTCCCATAAGGATAACAGCTGATCTTTCAAGAGAAACTCTCCAAGCCAGGAGGGAATGGCAAGACGTAATTAAAGTGATGAAAGAAAATAACTTACAGCCTAGATTATTGTATCCAGCAAGGATCTCATTCAAATATGAAGGAGAAATCAAAAGCTTCACAGATAAGCAAAAGTTGAGAGAATTTTGCACCACTAAACCATTTCTCCAACAAAAACTAAAGGACATTCTCTAGATAGGAATCACTAAAAGGGTATATAAATTCGAACCCAAAACAATAAAGTAAATCTTATTTATCAATAATTGCTTTAAACGTTTATGGGCTGAATGCCCTAATCAACAGACAAAGACTGGCCAAATCGATACAAAAACAAGACCCCTACATACCTTGTCTACAAGAGACAACCAAAAGACTAAAATGGGTCAAATGGATACAAAAACTAGACCCCTATATATGTTGTCTACAAGAGAACCACCTTAAAATACGGGATATATACTGACTGAAAATGAAGGCCTGGAAAAAGATTTTCTATGCAAATATGGACCATAAGAAAACAGGAGTAGCAATACTTATATCAGATAAAATTGACTTTAAAGATCTTGAAAAGGAGACAATGAAGGTTACACATAACGACTTAAAGGAACAATCCAAAAAGAAGTTATAATAATTATAAATATATATGAACCCAACATTGGAGCATTGATATATCTAAGACAAACATTAATTAATATGATAGAAGAAATATGCAGCAATACAATAATAGTGGGAGACTTTAATGCCCCACTCATATAATCTGGCTGTAATAGACAAAGTAAAGGCAAAACATATTTACTTATGAGCCTCAAAAAATTCAGTTCACTCAGGAGAGTTTAAAAAAAAAAGACTTATTTGTTCACTCTGTAAAGGTTTATTGACTATTTTATGGGTTTGGTACCACTTTGGGTAGTAGGGAGGAAGAGGTGACAAATGTGATCCTGTCCTAAATAATATATTGTGGTAAAGATAGACCTACCAATACAAAATACCAAGATGTGCCTAAAGATGAGGACACTCAAACTGGACTTTTTGTTTCCTGAACTTTTCATTTCGAGAACAAACCTCCTAATATAGGATGAATTCAACATGATTTTTTTTTTAAGTGTTCTTTGTGATTAAAAACAGAAAGCCATTGGTTAAGAAATTACATATACTCCTCCCCACCATCACTCCCCTTCTTTCTTCCCATTTCCCTCCTACCCTCATTGATCCTTTCCTTTGTCCATTTTCCCCTGCAAAAAAAAAATAAAAATAAAAAATAAAAAAAATAAAACATATATAGGAACAAAATGATATTTGGGAAATAAAAAAAAATGAAACAGGTCCAAAAATATAAATCATTAATTAAATTGATTATAAAATAAATTACTTAAATATAAAAGGACTACAATCTGGAAATAAATTGTATGTAATGATTAACTGATTTCTATAGGAGAAATAATTTCTACAGCCATGGGAAAAAAACTTCAAAGGAAACTATTTGACTACCTAAAAATTCAAATTCTTAAATATATTTTAAAAATTATATACAAAACAAAAAGGCAGACAAATTGGCAAAAAATGGAACCCCACTAATCAATTTATATTTCTTTGATTTCTAGCAAATTTGAACATTTCATATGAGTTTATTAAATTTATCCACTTAAAACAAAAATTACACCCTAGTATATAAAGAAGAGGTGGCAAGAATACACAGAAGAACTGTACAAAAAAGATCTTCACGACCCAGATAATCATGATGGTGTGATCACTGACCTAGAGCCAGACATCCTGGAATGTGAAGTCAAGTAGGCCTTAGAAAGCATCACTACGAACAAAGCTAGTGGAGGTGATGGAATTCCAGTGGAGCTATTCCAAATCCTGAAAGATGATGCTGTGAAAGTGCTGCACTCAATATGCCAGCAAATTTGGAAAACTCAGCAGTGGCCACAAGATTGGAAAAGGTCAGTTTTCATCCCAATCCCAAAGAAAGGCAATGCCAAAGAGTGCTCAAACTACCGCACAATTGCACTCATCTCACAGGCTAGTAAAGTAATGCTCAAAATTCTCCAAGCCAGGCTTCAGCAATATGTGAACCGTGAACTTCCTGATGTTCAAGCTGGTTTTAGAAAAGGCAGAGGAACCAGAGATCAAATTGCCAACATCTGCTAGATCATGGAAAAAGCAAGAGAGTTCCAGAAAAACATCTATTTCTGCTTTATTGACTATGCCAAAGCCTTTGACTGTGTGGATCACAATAAACTATGGAAAATTCTGAAAGAGATGGGAATACCAGACCACCTGATCTGCCTCTTGAGAAATCTGTATGCAGGTCAGGAAGCAACAGTTAGAACTGGTCATGGAACAACAGACTGGTTCCAAATAGGAAAAGGAGTACGTCAAGGCTGTATATTGTCACCCTGTTTATTTAACTTATATGCAGAGTACATCATGAGAAACGCTGGACTGGAAGAAACACAAGTTGGAATCAAGATTGCTGGGAGAAATATCAATAACCTCAGATATGCAGATGACACCACCCTTAAGGCAGAAAGTGAAGAGGAACTAAAAAGCCTCTTGATGAAAGTGAAAGTGGAGCATGAAAAGGTTGGCTTAAAGCTCAACATTCAGAAAACGAAGATCATGGCATCTGGTCCCATCGCTACATGGGAAATAGATGGAGAAACAGTAGAAACAGTGTCAGACTTTATTTTTCTGGGCTCCAAAATCACTGCAGATGGTGACTGCAGCCATGAAATTAAAAGACGCTTACTCCTTAGAAGGAAAGTTATGACCAACCTAGATAGCATATTCAAAAGCAGAGACATCACTTTGCCAACAAAGGTACATCTAGTCAAGGCTATGGTCTTTCCTGTGGTCATGTATGGATGTGAGAGCTGGACTGTGAAGAAGGCTGAGCGCCGAAGAATTGATGCTTTTGAACTGTGGTGTTGGAGAAGACTCTTGAGAGTCCCTTGGACTGCAAGGAGATCCAACCAGTCCATTCTGAAGGAGATTAGCCCTGGGATTTCTTTGGAAGGACTGATGCTAAAGCTGAAACTCCAGTATTTTGGCCACCTCATGCGAAGAGTTGACTCATTGGAGAAGACTCTGATGCTGGGAGGGATTGGGGGCAGGAGGAGAAGGGGACGACAGAGGATGAGATGGCTGGATGGCATCACTGACTCGATGGATGTGAGTCTGAGTGACCTCCAGGAGTTGGTGATGGACAGGGAGGCCTGGCGTGCTGCAGTTCACGGGGTCGCAAAGAGTTGGACACGACTCAGCGACTGATCTGATCTCTGATATAAAGAATATAAAAACCAATAAGCAGTATGGCAACACTATGTTAGAAAGAGATCCAAGAAAATAAAAAGTAATTTTTAAGGGATAAATACAGCAAACTCATATGAAATGTTCAAATTTGCTAGAAATCAAAGAAATATAAATTAACAATTGGGGCTCAATTTTTGCCAGTAAATTAGCAAAACATTTTAACATAATTCGACAAGGAGCAACAGACTGATTCTAAATAGGAACAGGAGTATGTCAAGGCTGTATATTGTCACCCTGCTTATTTAACTTATATGCAGAGTACATCAAGAGAAATGCTGGGCTGGAAGAAGCACAAGCTGGAATTAAGATTGCCTGGAGAAATATCAGTAACCTCAGATATGCAGATGACACCACCCTTATGGCAGAAAGTGAAGAGCAACTAAAAAGCCTCTTGAGAAAAGTGAAAGAGGAGAGTGAAAAAGTTGGCTTAAAGCTCAACATTCAGAAAATGAAGATCATGGCATCTGGTCCCATTACTTCATGGGAAATAGATGGGGAAACAGTGGAAACAGTGGCAGACTTTGTTTTTCTGGGCTCCAAAATCACTGCAGATGGTGACTGCAGCCATGAAATTAAAAGACACTTACTCCTTGGAAGGAAAGTTACGACCAACCTAGATAGCATATTCAAAAGCAGAGACATTGCTTTGCCAACAAAGGTCCGTCTAGTCAAGGCTATGGTTTTTCCAGTGGTCATGTATGTATGTGAGAGTGGACTGTGAAGAAAGCTGAACGCCGAAGAATTGATGCTTTTGAACTGTGGTGTTGGAGAAGACTTGAGGGTCCCTTGGACTTCAAGGAGATCCAACCAGTCCATCCTAATGGAGATCAGACCTGGGTGTTCATTGGAAGGACTGATGCTAAAGCTGAAACTCCAATACCTTGGCCACCTCATGCGAAGAGTTGACTCATTGGAAAAGACCCTGATATTAGGAAAGATTGAAGGTGGGAGGACAAGGGGAAGACAGAGATAAGATGTTTGAATGGCATCACCGACTTGATGGACCTGAGTTTAAGCAAGCTCCGGGCATTGATGATAGACAGGGAAGCCTGACGTGCTACAGTCCATGGGGTCGAAAAGAGTCGGACACCACTGAGAGACTGAACTGAACTGAATAATACTGCACTATTGTCTTGCAGGTCAGTTCAGTTCAGTCACTCAGTCATGTCCAACTCTTTGCAACCCTATGGACTGCTGCACGCCAGGCTTCCCTGTCCATCACCAACGCCTGGAGCTTGCTCAAACTCATGTCCATCGAGTTGGTGATGCCATCCAGCCATCTCATCCTCTGTCGTCCCCTTCTCCTCCTTGCAATGACAATTCATTAATTATTTCTTACAGGGAGACATTCAGAGTGTTGCATATTTAGTTCAACCACATTTATTTACCAGTATTTATGGAGGTCCACTTTACACATACTGCTGCTGCTGCCAAGTCACTTCAGTCGTGTCTGACTCTGTGTGACCCCGCAGCCCACCAGGCTCCCCTGTCCCTGAGATTTTCCAGGCAAGAACATTGGGGTGGGTTGCCATTTCCTTCTCCAATGCATGAAAGTGAAAAGTGAAAGTCAAGTTGCTCAATCATGTCCGACTCTTAGCGATCCCATGGACTGCAGCCCACCAGGCTCCTCCATCCATGGGATTTTCCAGGCAAGAGTAATGGAGTGGGGTGCCATTGCCTTCTCTGTAACACATACTGAAATACAGAAATAAATGATCTCTGTCCTCTCTAGGAAAATAGAAAATTATACACTTAGAATGCAAATCGATATAGCTGTCTTGCAATGACAGCTATAAAAAAAAGAATGATTCAAAATTGTTTCTATTATATAGTATATATTTTTAAAGTGCGTTGAAAACAGGTGATGTTATTACACTCAAATAGTGCTTCTTTTGAGTTATCTATGGTTGAGTATTTTTTTTATATTTTGTATTTTCCAAATGTCTTTGATTGGTTATATATTGATTCTATACTTGAGTGAAAATTTTTAAGCCTTGTTTTTAAAATAAATATTCCATAGTTGAGCCATCCAGACGAAATATGGTTATTTTAAACAGAGTTCATACATACCTGGATGCTCCGTGTCTTTCCATCTACTGATGGGGGATTAAGTCACATTCTCTTTCTTTTACTTCAAATTAAAGCTTGTTGTATATCTAAACTTTGGTTATTTTTAAAATACCATAGCACTGTCTGGGAAATTACATGTAGGTTATATAGATCTAAACTCTTTGAGGATGCATATGCCTTTGAGATCAGCATTTCAAATAAGTAACCTTTGACACCTCCTATCAAAGAAAGATTGACTTGTACTTCTCATGTGGGTGCCAAAATTATATAGCATTTCGGTCAAATGTATGACCATTTTTCAGTATTTAGCTGAGGAAGAATCACCCCACAGGATCACCTCTTTTCTCTTTTCCTTGGCCATTTAGCCTTTCTAAATAAAGTCTACATTTGAGAGAATCACAGTTATTCTGCCAGAGTTATATAAATTACATAAGATAACTTTGGAGAGCAGATAAACTCACACACATTTGAGGATCTGAGAGAACAGAAATGAAGCACAATGTCACAATGTCATTCAACAGCTGTTTGGTCAATGTTGTGGAATCTAATGAAATTATCAGCTAGCAAAATTCCAGCTGAGCTAGTTCAAGTTCTAAAAGATGATGCTGTTAAAGTGCTGCATGCAATATGCCAGCAAATTTGGAAAACTCAGCAATTTTCTTGTCCACAGAACAGGAAAAGGTCAGTTCTCATTTCAATCCCAAGGAAAGGCAATACCAAAGAATGTTCAAACTACTGCACAAATTGCATTCATCTCTCACACTAGCAAAGTAATGCTCAAAATTCTCCAAGCCAGGCTTCAACAATACGTGAACTGAGAACTTTCAGATGTTCAAGCTGGATTTAGAAAAGGCAGAGGAACCAGAGATCAAACTGCCAACATCCACTGGATCATAGAAAAAGCAAGAATTCTAGAAAAACATCTACTTCTGCTTTATTGGCTATGACAAAGCCTTTAACTGTGATCAAAGCCTTTGATCACAAAAAACTGTGGAAAATTCTTCAAGGGATGGGAATACCAGATCACCTTACCTTCCTCCTGAGAAATCTGTATGCAGGTCAAGAAGCAACAGTTAGAACTGGACAGGGAATAACCAAATCGGAAAAGGAGTACGTCAAGGCTATATATTGTCACCCTGCTTATTTAACTTATATGCAGAGTACATCATGCAAAATGCCAGGCTGAATGAAGCAGAAGTTGCAATCAAGATTGCAGGGAGAAATATCAATTACTCAGATACATATATAACACCATCTTATGGCAGAAAGACAAGAGGCACTGAAGAGTGTCTTGATGAAAGTGAAAAAGGAGAGTGAAAAAGTTGACTTAAAACTCAACATTCAAAAAATGAAGATTATGGCATCTAGCCCCATCACTTCATGGCAAATAGATGGGGAAACAATGGAAACAGTGACAGACTTTATTTTTGGAGGACTCCAAAATCACTGTAGATGGTGACTGCAGCCACGAAATTAAAAGATGCTTGTTCCTTGGAAGAAAAGTTATGAGCAACCTAGATAGCATATTAAAAAGCAGAGACATTACTTTGCCAACAAAGGTCCATCTTGTCAAAGCTATGGTTTTTCCAGTGGTCATGTAGAGATGTAAGAGTTGGACTATAAAGAAAGCTGAGTGCCGAAGAATTCATACTTTTGAACTGTGGTGCTGGAGAAGACTCTTGAGAGTCCCTTGGACTGCAAGGAGATCCAAACAGTCCATCCTAAAGGAGATCAGTCCTAAGTATTCACTGGAAGGACTGATGCTGAAGCTGAAACTCCAATACTTTGACTATCTGATGCTAAGAACTGACTCCTTAGAAAAGACTCTGATGCTGGGAAAGATTGAAGGCGGGAGGAGAAGGGGAAAACAGAGGATGAGATGGTTGAATGGCATCACCGACTCGATGGACCTGAGTTTGAGCAAGCTCCGGGAGTTGTTGATGGACAGGGAAGCCTGATGTGCTGCAGTCTATGGGGTCACAAAAAGGCAGACATGACTGAGAGACTGAACTGAACTGAATTGAACATGCTTTGAATATTGGTAAAGGGGCAAATCAATTCCCAAATGAAAACTTTCTATATGACTTCTGAGGTGTTCATTGATTAAGAAAATTAAACACCTTAGAATATGAAGAAGAACATATGGGTATGTATAACTGAATCAGTTTGCTGTATAGCAGAAATTAACACATTGTAAATCAACTATATTTCAATAAAGTAAAATAAAATAAACCTCTAAAAAATAAAATAGTTGACCAATTAAAAAGAAAGAAAATTAAACATCTTAATACATGTAGATAAGCTAATGAAAAGCAAAAGAAATATATTCATGAACTGAATGAAATTGTCTGTAATTCTATGTTTTATAGCATAAACTCTAAAAGGGACATGTCAACTCAAGACAGAAGGTGTGGATCCACTTCAGACTGGTTGAAAATGCAGTATAACTGGTATTTTACTGACTGTAATTTAATTTTTGAATTCAATTCAAAAGTTTTGAATTATTATTATTCTGCAAAATACCTAATAGATTGATGGAAAGCTTTGAGCAAGAGGCAACAGCATCATCAAAAGAGCCTCCACTTCTCAGGAAGAATCAGCAGCATAGGAGCCTAGATCCTATCTCAAAACACTCATGAAGAAGATGCCTAGAGGAAATAACCACATGAGCTCTAGAAAATAAAAGAAAAAAAATCATATAATGGACTCTAGGATTACTATGATGGGGAAACAGTGGAAACAGTGTCAGACTTTGTTTTTCTGGGCTCCAAAATCACTGCAGATGGTGACTGCAGCCATGAAATTAAAAGACGCTTACTCCTTGGAAGGAAGGTTATGACCAACCTAGATAGCATATTCAAAAGCAGAGACATTACTTTGCCAACAAAGGTTCGCCTAGTCAAGGCTATGGTCTTTCCTGTGGTCATGTATGGATGTGAGAGCTGGACTGTGAAGAAGGCTGAGCGCCGAAGAATTACTGCTTTTGAACTGTGGTGTTGGAGAAGACTCTTGAGAGTCCCTTGGACTGCAAGAAGATCCAACCAGTCCATTCTGAAGGAGATCAATCCTGGAATTTCTTTAGAAGGAATGATGCTAAAGCTGAAACTCCAGTATTTTGGCCACCTCATGCGAAGAGTTGACTCATTGGAGAAGACTCTGATGCTGGGAGGGATTGAGGGCAGGAGGAGAAGGGGACGACAGAGGATGAGATGGCTGGATGGCATCACCGACTCGATGGGTATGAGTCTGGGTGACCTCCGGGAGCTGGTGATGGACAGGGAGGCCTGGCGTGCTGCGGTTCATGGGGTCGCAAAGAGTCGGACACGACTGAGCGACTGATCTGATCTGATCTGAGGATTACTATGATTTATAGTTCTGAGGTCTGAGGACACAGATTAGAAAACAAGATTAGGTAGATTAATTAGCATGCTTACAATATAATTTCTGATGATCTCCTTTTGGGAAATGAAAGTCCAGGTCAGCCTTTTATAGTCTGCAAAGTCTCTGGAAACACAGAAGTAATTGTTGTGAAATGGCCCGACATAGGAATGCTTTCATTCCTAAATTCTGTTTCCTATGCAGATAAGGTTGTTTAGCCAGAAGTTACATTTATTAAATCCCTAAGGTATTCTAGGCAGTGTTTAAAAAAAACTTACCTGTATTTTCTTGAGGCCTCAAAATACATTGTCTTGATCTGTAGATAAAAACATAATCCCAATAAAAATCCCAATGAATTATCTTGTGGATATCGACAGACTAACAGATTTAAGGTTCATATGGAGATGCAAAAGACTGAGAATAGCTAACACAATATTGCAGGAAAGCAGCAAAGTCAGAGGACAGACATAACCAATTTTAAGACTTAAACTGTTAATATAAAGTGACAACAATCAAGATAGTGTGGTATTGGTGATATTAGCAATATGGTGGGGTAGAAGGTTCCCAGCCCACATTTCCCAGGTGATTCACAGGAGGGAGGCTGTGAGACCTCAGCGCAGCCCAAGACTAAGGAGGACAAGCTGGGGAAGGCAGGCTGGCGCACGCTGGCAGGCCTGGTGGCTGCGGCCCCAGCTGTGAAGCGGCGCAGCCCTGTCCCTCTGTGGACTTGGCTTTAACTTTCACTTATTCACCCTTCATTCATCTATCTGTCCTATCTTTACATGGTTCTGAGTTCCTGACCTATATTATTTTCCTTTCATCCAAAGTATTTCATTTAACATTTCTTTCACGGCCATCTACCGGTGATAAATTTCCTGTTTCCTCTGAGAATTTTTTTTTCCTCCATTTTTTTCTTTTTCTTTGACCTCACCCTGTGGCATGAGGGATCTCAGTTTCCCATTGAGGGACTGAATCCACACCTCCTGCATTGGAAAGTGGAGTCTTAACCACTGGACCACCAGAGAAGTCCCCTCTCACTTTTGAAGGATAATTTGCAGTACACAGAATTCTAGGGTAGTGCATTTTTTTTTCTCTTAACATTTCAGACATTTCACTCCACTCTCTTAATTTCTGAGAAGTTGGGCATAATTACTATCTTTGTTCCTCTATAGGTAAGGTGTCCTCCCACCCCTCCTAGGCTACTTTCAGGATCTTTTATCTTTGATTTCCTGTAATTTCAAAATGATATGCCAAAGCGGTTGTTTTTGTTTTTGTTTTGCATTTCCCTTGCTTTGGTTCTCTGAACCTCTTGGATCTGTGGTCTGGACGGATATGAAATTGGGGGAAATTTTCAGTCATTGCTGTTTCATGTATGTCTTCTGTTGCTTTTTCCCCTCTCTTTCTGATATTCCCATTATATATACCTTACATCTTTTTGAGTTGTCCCAAAGATCTTGGATATTGTTTAGTAGTTTTTGGTCTTCATTCTCTTTGTTTTTCAGTTTTCAGGGTTACTACTGAGAGATCCTCAACTTCAGAGATTCTTTCCTCAGCCATATCTAGTCTACTAATAAGCCCATTCCTCGTTTCTGTTACATTGTGTTTTATCTTTCTCATTCTTAGGAATTCTACTCTCTTCTCACATTGCTCATCTGTTCTTGTGTGCTGTCTACTTTATCCATTAGACCCGTAGTATAATAGTGGCAGAAAGTGAAGAGGGGCTAAAAAGCCTCTTGATGAAAGTGAAAGTGGAGAGTGAAAAGGTTGGCTTAAAGCTCAACATTCAGAAAACGAAGATCATGGCATCTGGTTCCATCACTACATGGGAAATAGATGGGGAAACAGTGGAAACAGTGTCAGACTTTGTTTTTCTGGGCTCCAAAATCACTGCAGATGGTGACTGCAGTCATGAAATTAAAAGACGCTTACTCCTTGGAAGGAAAGTTATGACCAACCTAGATAGCATATTCAAAAGCAGAGACATTACTTTACCAACAAAGGTTCGCCTAGTCAAGGCTATGGTCTTTCCTGTGGTCATGTATGGATGTGAGAGCTGGACCGTGAAGAAGGCTGAGCGCCGAAGAATTGATGCTTTTGAACTGTGGTGTTGGAGAAGACTCTTGAGAGTCCCTTGGACTGCAAGAAGATCCAACCAGTCCATTCTGAAGGAGATCGATCCTGGAATTTCTTTAGAAGGAATGATGCTAAAGCTGAAACTCCAGTATTTTGGCCACCTCATGCGAAGAGTTGACTCATTGGAGAAGACTCTGATGCTGGGAGGGATTGAGGGCAGGAGGAGAAGGGGACGACAGAGGATGAGATGGCTGGATGGCATCACTGACTCGATGGGTATGAGTCTGGGTGACCTCCGGGAGCTGGTGATGGACAGGGAGGCCTGGCGTGCTGCGGTTCATGGGGTCGCAAAGAGTCGGACACGACTGAGCGACTGATCTGATCTGATCTGATCTGATAATAGTCATAGTGTGTTTTAATTCCCATTCTGGTAATTTCAACACCCTTGCTATGTCTGGTTCTAATGCTTGCTTTGTCTCTTCAAATAGTGTTGCTGTTGTTTTCCTCTTGGTAAGCCTAGTAATGTTTTTCTTAATAACAAGGAATGAAGCGCTGTGTAGAAGGAAGTGCTGTACATGGGCCTTTAGTCACATGATGGTGTCGGGGGAGGGGAAGCACTCTACAGGCCCATGATCAGGTCTCAATCTTTTATTGAGCCTTTGCCTCTGGACTGTGAACTTCACAAGTGTTGCTCAGTTTTTTCCTCCCTCCTTAAGTGGGAGAGTATTACCAGAGTGTGCTGGGGTTTGGTATTTCCCTTTTCTGAAGTCAGTTAGGCTCTGGTAATACCCCAGCGGGTTAGGGTCTGTTTGGCTAGTTTCCCCTGTAGGCTGGACTTGTTAAAAAGAACAAAGTGCTCTGGCATGTTTCAAAATGGTTCCTTTTCCCCTCCCCCTGCCAGAAGCTTGAGGGTATTTTTCTCTGATAATTACTGTGGGAACCTGGTTAAACTCAAGGAAGGAAGTCTCATAAGACCGTGGGGACTTCCCTATGACTAAATCCTCCTGGAGTTTTTAACGCTCAGACTTGTTCACATTGAGTTTCCTCCTTCAGCACTGGCTCCTGTGGCAATTTCTGAGTCTTTTCTCTGATCAATCACTACTCCCAATATTTGCCCGACTGTCTTTCCAATCTTGGGGCCACAGTTGGCTTCGTGTCTTTCTCTGTCTCATGTCTTTCCAATCTTGGGGCCACAGTTGGCTTCGTGTCTTTCTCTCGTGGATCCAAGAAGTGTTGAATTTTCAGCCTGTCTTTGCTTTTTCTGAGTCATCAGGACGAAGTGATGACTTATAAGCTCCTTACATGAGGAACTGGAAACTGAAGGTCTTATTAATTTTTTAGTCCCTGTATGAATTCATTCATTTATTCAAGAAAATATCCAGTGATTAATTAATTAATGAACTGAATGAATTCATTACATTGATGTTTAGCCAGAACTGTTTCAGGCTTTGGTGCTATAAGGGTAAGCAAAACAAGTTTTCCTGGAGCTTCCATTCTTATTGAGGAGATACAATAAATAGAGAGAGAAGGTTGAGAGAAGTATGAAAAAGCATGAAACAAGAAAATGAGATTGGGAGGGATTGGGGACTGTGCTTCAGAAATGTTGAGTATAAAAGTCTCTCTGAGAAGATGACAGATGTGGAGAGACCTAACGGAGAGAGAGAGTACCTTGCAGACATGAAGGAGGAGAGCATTTCAAGCAGAGCAAGTCATGACTGCAAAGGCTCTCAGGGGAAAACGCGTTTGGGTGTGTGGCTGGGAGAGAGAGGTCAGAGGTAAGCAAGGCAGCCAGAGGCATATCATGTAGGGATTTATATACTGATGAGAAACCACTGGAGGGCTTGAACTGGAGAGTGATGTGATTTAACACATGTTTTATAAGGCTTATTCTGGCTACAGGGTGGAGAATAGACTGTAGGGTGCTGAATTGGATCCAGAAAGGAGACCGTGACAATAATACAAATGGGAAATCACTGTGGGCTGGACTAAGGCAGGTGGCAATGGAACTGGTGAAAAGAAATGGAAATTCTTTCTAGGTCGGTCCCGCTGGAACTGCTGGTGGATTAGATGAAGAGCTTGAGAGAAGGAACCTTTCTGCCATTTCTCTGAGTCTTGGATCAGGTATGTGTGTAATTCCATCATGAGAGGGACTAATACTTTTGCCAAGGACCAGTGTTCTTGATGTGGCTTCCAGTTTGTTCTCACGGGTTTCAGTTCATCCCTCTGAGCTTCCTTTTCCTCCGCTGCTGCAGATCTGGCTTCTCTTCCTGATTCAGACCAACCATTGGCTGTAAAAGCTTCCAGAGATTTATTTACCAGCTCCGAGAGCTGTGTAAGGTCCATCCCTATAATAAAGTCCTTATTCTGTATCACTCAGAGTGACTGCTTCCCTGACTGAAACCTTAACTGATACAGTTTGATCTATGTATCAGCCCACTGAATAGAGATATTCATGAACCAGTTGGATATAAAATGTAAGAGATATTTTAGTGATATCCATGATTTGTGGCTATCTAGTCTTATTTTATTACCCTATAATAAATAACTTTTAAAACTATTGTCTTCTAATTGCATTGCATTGTGTTCAAAGAATGTAGGAGTGTGACTTCTTTGGCATTCATCGAGTTGTTTGTAGTCTTTATTTAGGAACAGTCTTTTGTACTTGGGAGGAACGCATATTTTCTGGATAAAAGATTTTATGGGTATCCACACAATAGGTAGGATATGGATTATCCATAAAATCCTTAAGAACTCTTAAAAATGAAGAGAACAAAATTGCAGGTAAATATTGTTGGGGAGTAAGAAGGTCATTACATATTTGTAAAATAAATAAGCCACCAAAGAGATCCAACCGTCATTAACTTACATATGCATAATACACAGACTAAAAATAAATGAAGCTTACTGAATTACAAATTCAAATAATTTTGATTTATAAATTATTTCTAAAAGGGACCAAAACAAATAACAATAATTAACAAATCAAATCACATTTATGTGTGTGTGTGTGTTTCTAGACCAAGGAAACAAACTCTACTTCTTATAACAAAAATAGATTTGAATGACATTGATTAAGCACTTACACATCAACTGTTTGGGGCTCAGCATTCGCAGGGTAGAAGTTCAGAGTTCTTATCTCAACCTAATAGTTTAATCTATAAAATAAAAATCAACTT
Organism: Tragelaphus eurycerus; assembly: GCA_935064755.1. NCBI lineage: Eukaryota > Metazoa > Chordata > Mammalia > Artiodactyla > Bovidae > Tragelaphus > Tragelaphus eurycerus. The sequence goes on along the minus strand of CAKXYN010000002.1, from coordinate 18,188,065 downwards.
GGATTTCCCTGGTGGCTACGACTCCTTACTCCCAATGTAGGGGGCCCAGGTTTGACCCCTGATCAGAGAACTAGATCCCGCGTGCTGCAACTAAGACCCAGCGCAACCAAATAAATATTTTTAAAACATCAATTGAGCAATATTTGCTTTTATCATACAGTTATGACAAAACTACATTTTATAAACATATGAAGAATATAGATTAACTTAGTTTAGAAGCAATATCTGTCAACTATTGTGAGGTGATACACATTTTCCTACAAGGTAAATGCTTAAAGAATTAAAAAAAAAAAAAAAAAAAACAGAAAAAGGCACAGTATTATTCTTTTCTTACCTGGCTTCTCAAAGTTTATGATTTTCCGTCCTTGATTTATATATTCTATACTTTCTCAGTCTGTCTGAACATTTAGAACTAATTACTTAACACCTTTTAGATTGCAGTATCATTTCAAGTTCTCCTTGTTTGTTCTATCTGGCTGTGGAGGTCCTCACATTTTTTATATTTTTTTGTTGATGAGCTCATATAAATATGCTGATTTCTCTTCTTGCTTCAGCATTATTATTCATTCAAATTAAACAGTGGCCACCAGGCATAGTGGACTCACTCGAAAGGTTAAACTAAACTTTCAGTACTTGGTTTCAAGTTATCCCAATAAAGAAAGGACGCCTAATGATCTTTGAATTAGTCATCTGTTGCCATCATAACGATGTACAACAATCATAAAATACCACTGGCATATAATCATGTCTCAGCTGGAGTTTGGCTGGGTGGCTTTCATGATCTTGGCTGAGTTTGCCCAAATACTTGGGCTGTTGGTTGTCTAGCCTGGCCTCAGCTGTGCTCCCTGTGTCTCTCATCCTCCTCCTATACCAGGCATACACTCCTCTGGACAGGAGAGCAGCAAGAGAGAAAAAAGAGAGGTCAAGCTCAATTCTGCAAGTGCTTTATAAGCCTCTGTTTGCAGAAAGCTGCCAAAACAGGTTAGAGTTTAGAATGCGTGGCTCCCTGCAGGAGGTGATTTGAGGCCATTTTATGATATCTACTATAATCTTAGAAAAGAGATACTCCCTATTGTACTGAATAAGCTTGAAAGAAGAGAAGCTTTTTTCATGGACAAATATAAAAGTTTGGGTAAAAGTCATGACCCAACTTTTATTACACTTAAAAAGTAATAGGCAGCACAATATTGTAAATCAACTATACTTCAACACAAAAAAGAAAATAGAAATCACATAACTATAATGGCAAAAAAAAACCTGTAATGTACACTTCTTGGAATAAAATGAAAAGAAATGCAAGTTCTTGGGCATCCTGGGAGATGCCTAATGAAACAAGTTTTGACACTCAGAGGTTCTAGACACTTAAAAAAATTTATTTGTAGCTATATTCTCCTAGGTCTTCAAGATGAGAAGGTTTTAGGGCTAATTTACTCACTTCTAGGTCCTTCTCTGTTTACTGTTTCAGTAAAAGCAACCTGTTTCCCTCTTGGTGATAAATTTAAGTCACTTTCCCCAATTTTATACACACTCAAATCTTGTCTCAATTATAAACACATCTTTGTCTGTCTTTTCTCTCCAGCAGAAAACAGCCAATGGCTCCTGTTCACTTTCCCCATAGCATTTTGCTTATTTATTATCATTATTTTACAATGACATCACATCTTACACAAGAGCTGGGGTGGTGAGTGGGAGAGGGGCTGTGCATATTAAAAACAGGGGCCAAATTTCAAACAAAGGGGAAGAATGCAGTGTCATAGGCTGGACCATGGACTCCCTGAGGGCAAAGACTCCTGAGAACAGGGCCCAGGGTATAATAAGTATTCAAAAAATGCTTAAAGGAATGAAAGCAATGGGTACTGGTGGTTGAGTATTTAGACTCGGAAGTCAGGCTCCTTGTTCAAATATTGGCTATACATTTACTAGGATAATAATATGAAAAGCTAGGATAGTATAGGATCCTACACTATAGCTAGGATAATACATGAAAAGTACCAGTTGGGTTTTTTTTTAAGTAGTGAAAAATTTATTGCGATCCCAGTCATCTTCATAATCCATTGATTAAACAAATACTATGATATTAATTTTCTTTAAAAAAAAGTGGATATTTGATGTTTATTTAATTATTGGCCACATCTTACAGCTTGTAGGATCTTAGTTCTCCAACCAGGGATTGAATCCAGGCCCTCAGCAGTGAAAGTTGAGAGTCATAACCACTGGACCACCATGGAATTTTCTGTAATATTAATCACTGATTTACTATATTAAGCTATTTTATTATACATTATAGATGAGGTACTCCTATTTAAATACTACAAAAGGACCATAAAAATGTTTTAATGTTTACTTCTGTGAAAAGCAAACACAGTAAGTATTTAGCTGAAAGGGATCAAAGGATTTAATCATTCATTTTTATGAAAAAATTTTAAATTGAAGTATAGTTGATTATATTAAACTATTTTAAACAGTAGTAATTTATAGGTAACAATTTTGTTTCTTCCATGATTATCATTGCAATTAAAAAGCCTTTAGTAAATTGATGGTGAATCACGTGGTTCTAAATATGCTAGCCTTTATTATTACTATAGGCTAGTAATAATAAGCCTGACTGACAGCAATGTGGCAGGTAGGAGGATGATATAGATTGAATTGTGTCCTCCAAAGGAGCTGACTGGGGTCCTAACTTCTGGTACCTCAGAATGTGACCTTATTTGGAGTTAGGGTCTTTATAAACGTAATAAAGTTTAAAATATGAGATCACAGGGTGGGTTGTAAGCCAATATGGCTGGTGTCCTTATATAAAAGGGAAATTAAAACATAGACACACACACACAGACACACACACACAGAAGGGGGGAACATCACCCGAGGATGAAAGCAGAGATCTCCAAGCCAAGGAACACAAAGATTGCCAGCAAACCACTGGAATCTGGAAGAGAGGTATTGGACAAAATCTCTCTCTCAGCCTCAGAAGGAACCACCCCACCATCACCTTGCTCTTGGACTTCTAACCGTGTTTAAGCCACTCGATTGGAATCCTTTGTTATAGCAGCCCCCCAGCAAACTCATATAGCAGGTGAATACTCACTGGCTGAGGATTCCTGACATCCACTATGGTAGATTTTGGTTCTGTTTCTTCTGTTTTCCTGGCAAATTTCTGAAGAGTTATGTTAGCTTCAGGAGTACAGGACCCCAAGGGATATTTTGTGACAGGGCATAACTTCTGTTCCCAAGATAAAGCTTAGTGGCTTAAGCAGATCACCTCTCCTGGTCTCCTATTCCTTGTTTCCAAGATAAACTAGACAGACAAAAGTATCTAAGTGTCTGTTCCCAGCTATAAACGTGATTCCTGCTGCTGCTAAGTCGCTTCAGTTGTGTCTGACTCTGTGTGACCCCATAGACGGCAGCCCACTAGGCTCCCCCATCCCTGGGATTCTCTAGGCAAGAACACTGGAGTGGGTTGCCATTTCCTTCTCCAATGCATGAAAGTGAAAAGTGAAAGTGAAGACTGTCAGTCATGTCTGACTCTTCGCGATCCCATGGACTGCAGCCTACCAGGCTCCTCTGTCCGTGGGATTTTCCAGGCAAGAGTACTGGAGTGGGGTGCCATTGCCTTCTCCAAAACGTGATTCCTACCGTGCTGATAAAGGTGATCCTAACTTTCTATAACTCCATTTATTCTGTTAGAGAAGAGTCCTCTATATATAAACCACATTTTGAATATAAGCTTTGTGTGTCAAGTTTTGTGTTTTTTTTTTTTTTACAGTATATAATTAATGAATTATCAGCACAGTGTACTGGAAAGGTATGGTCATAGAAATCAGGAGATCTGAAATTTAATCTTGATTTCAGAATAATGATAAGATTGAAACACAAAGTAGTATCATCTACCCCTCTTTGTCAATGATGGTCTGGGCTAATTTTTTTCTTAAGATAAAAATTATTTTCAGTTTGAATGAGTCTAACACAAACCCAGCATGGGTATAAAAACAATACGAGATCTCTCAGGTTTTTCCTTAATTCTACCCATACTTTTTTCTAAGAATAAAATATATTTTCCTCAAAGAATAAATCAACTTCTGGCCACCCAATGAGAGTCACATGGTTTTCTTTTAGAAATTTGGAAGGAGATAAGAAGAGAGCATCACTGTGGCACTGGGAGTCATGGTATATGCCACTGGACACAACATTGTTGTCTACAGCTAAACTTTGTCCTGGGGTCACACCAGGTATCAGGCTGTGGCCTGAAGCTTTGGTAGAAGCATCTCAGCAGGTAGGGAATCAATAAGCCAGTGGATGCCTGGTTCGACAGAAAGGTCCCTCCTTAATTTCACACTTCGTGTGCCATTCTAAATGGCATACACCAGGAATTTGTTACAAAATCTGTCCCTTTATTCACGGCTTGTGAGCACATTATTATGCTTTTTTGATAAATAATTTTCCCAGGGGAGTACTTACCGCATCAGCTGTTGTCTTCTGTGTTATTTTATTGCCTATACTCAACGAGAGCAGAGGCATGATACAAATTGTTGTGCATGACCCTAGCCTTCTGTCTGCAATAAGGAGCACACACAATGCCATACCAAAGTGTTTATTGACATTCCTTGAAGGTGGTAGGATGGAAGAGAAAGCTCGGCCTGAGTATTACGTGACATTTCTCTTGTCGATGGAAGCAAAATCAGCCCAAGAACAAGGACTTCTCCTGCTATTGTCTAGAACAAAGACTTGAACAAAATCATTATAGACATTTCTTTAGGTAAATTGGAAGCTGCAGGAAGTAGGCTAATGGAACGATATTTACTCTGAATACTACCTCTAGGCACCTTTTATTTTTTCTACTAGAACAAAGGGACTACATGTCACTAACAGGAAAATAACACATTCTCTTTTGGACCTTATGATGGTTGGAACATCCATCCCAGACTTTGATGATATAATATTGCAGTAGTTTTAAGAATGAACACTGAAGTACATAATAGTAATAATAATCATAAAGCACCACATTGTTATGTAAAGTTCTAACTATTTTCATTTGAAAGTGTTTTACCTTGACTGGGAAAACATTTGTGGCAACTGAGAAATTTTCTGAACCCAAATTTGGGACACGTGGTTTGACACATGGACTGATGGTGCCACAGATCTAACATCAGAACTGTTCTGGAAGGTCCAGCTTGTGGGCTGGTCATACAAATGCACTTATTGTTAAATGACGTATGATCATGTGTTAGAAGAGAAAAAGATCGAGATTCTGTATATTTAAAGCCTGCCAACAAATCATACACCTCTTTTTCTTAATTTTCTCTTTGAATGACAGTTGTGATGGTAGTAAAAAATTTTCACAACCACGGTCAACTTATAGACATAGGAATTACAAAGAAATCAGTAGCTTTATAGTACTTCTCTTGACTCTTCAGAGTCCATTTCTATTTTTAGATTATCATTTTCATATAATAGAATAAAATGGAATATACACAAAATTATTATAATACTTCATATTATTTTTGAAACATTTTTCAAATTGACACACAAGTGTTCTCTTATTTACTTTTTTTGTCCCCCAATTAAAGGTAATATACTCTTACTAAAAATAGCTTTAAAAGATCTTGTTTTAGGGAAAGCATGGTTTAAAAGTGGTTAATTTTATAATGTGTCTCCATGGAGAAAACAAATACTTTAAAAATAAATTATACATGGTAACAAATGGGTGAGATCTATCTTGCTCATTATGAATTATATGATTTGGGGTGGTTTGCACCTCTATATGGTAAAATTAAGAGCATAATTGAGTCATATAGCTGTTTTGTTATACATGTAATTACATATATATATATATATATATGTTATACATATATTAAGTAACGAAACATAATGTGGAACAAAGAGAAATAAAGGTCTTTCCATAACAACTGTCTGTCGTCTTTGTCTTCCTTCCTCAGGAAGTCTGTGCAAGGCTGTAAGGGAAACTGAGACCCTATTAAGCACACTTCACATTTTTCAGGGACTCTGACATCAGTATTTCTTTCTGGAATTTTGTACTCTTACAAAATACTGTTCCTGTAATGCTTCTGGGATATATCTGAACCACGGCATTGGGCAGGGCAGTAGGAATAAGGAGAAATTAGTTGAAAACCACTCATGTCTAAGTTTTCTATCTCTATATATCTTCTAGGATACCTTGTTCCTTCTGTACTGGGGAGAATAGACATCAGTTGATCTATTAACAGCTTAATTAGATATTTGTGTAAATTGTGATTCCTGGGAACAGGCTCCATTTTGGAATAGCTTTTTCTCTTGCCAAAGCTTAACATATGAGTCCTAAAAAAAAGAACTGAATGCTTGAATTAACAAGTATTTACATATATCTAATACCAAGTTCTAAAAATGAAAGATGCTCCTTTTACTAAAGATGCTATTCTATACAGGATGGTGAAATGATTTGCATCATCCTTATGTCCTGATTTCATAAATAATAGCTCCACTGGAATCCATGACTTTCCAGATGCTGAGACATGTCCTGAATTATACAGATCCCTCAGATTCTGCATTATGGGACTTACACATTCCATCATCCTATGTCAGTAAATATCCTTTGTAGACAACAACAGAAGGCCAGATTTCTGTAACATACATATTCCTTGATGGACCACAGGTACACAGCAGCAAGGGGTGCTGGGCATTCGAATTCCTACTAAAGGAATGTTTCCTTAAGGAGGGTTGCCGCTGCTAAGTCGCTTCAGTCGTGTCTGACTCTGTGCGACCCCATAGATGGCAGCCAACCAGGCTCCGCCGTCCCTGGGATTCTCCAGGCAAGAACACTGGAGTGGGTTGCCATTTCCTTCTCCAATGCATGAAAGTGAAAAGTGAAAGTCAAGTCGCTCAGTCGTGTCCAACTTTTTGCAACCCCATGGACTGCAGCCTACCAGGCTCCTCCGTCCATGGGATTTTCCAGGCAAGAGTACTGGAGTGGGGTGCCATTGGCAGGGAACACAATTGATGCATTGTCCAGACACAAACCAACATGAATACAAGACATGGTTCCAGATGAAATTAACTTGCCCATGTTTCTCACGTTTTCCCCTTGTTTAATATATATTGAAGGACAACAATGTAACATTTCAACGTTTCTTTTCCCAGTGAAGAAAAACACTTTCATTTACAACATATTTCAGACAACATGGATAACAACATTAGAAAAATAGCAAATGACCGTCATGTTTGGGTTTCTTCCAAATGTAATCAAGAGGTCAGGCTGTCTCTGGAGCCTGCAACTATTACTCTGAAACATTACATTTACTGAGACATCTCTTTACTGATTGCTAAAAGAAACTGGATCCCTATTTGACACAAATCGGTATGCCTTTGGGGGGTTAGGTCTCTGCTCCAGGAGGATTGCTATGGAGGAAGGAGATGTATTATTTTGCCCTTGATCCCTAACAAGCACCATCGCTCTCTGCAGCTTCTGATTTAGTGTGGTCCCTGTGGACAATCAGATGTGAAGGAATTTGAACACCATGGTGAAGAAAAACTGAAAAGTAAACATGAAAAATAAAAATGCTATCAAAGTTGAAATAAATGTTTGTTTGCCAAACAAGTAATTACTTGGCTTGAACGGAAGTCATGAGATTATCAGGACATTTTTTTTTTCCCTCTGGGAAAGAGACCTGTGATCAAACAAAGCAAAATAAAACAGTACAGAACCCAGATATTCAGAGCAACTGAATATGTCCTTCTAAACCGTCCTGATGTCCTTTCCCCCTTTCTCCTGTTTGCTTCAACACTTCTATACAACATCATGGGGGTAGAAGCCTCGTTGTTTATGCTACATGATTCGATCTCCTTCTTGGACGTGTGCACAAGTTTGTGCTTCTCGGGTGGTGGGTGTTCACAGGGGGTGTGTCCCCACCCCCAGACTTCTCTGAACTCAAGTCGAACCATAATCCCCACAACCACTGGGATGCCCTGCATTACATCAGCAGGAGGTGTTTTTCTTGCTGTTATTATTGGTTGGAAAGTGTGATATTTGCACCATATGTCTAGGCTAGTTCCAGCTGATGGGGCTGATGCCACATACAAATCATGAGTTGAATATATCAAAATTTCGGTTTAGCCACTGCTGTTTCTGGATGGATTGGATGCCCAGGGAAAAGTAGAATGGGAAGAAAAGAAAGAGTTGATCAGCTCCTATTCTGAAGTTGGTTGTTAGAAATTATAAAAAAAAAAAAAAAAAATTGTGGTTCTGCTCAGAAGACATGGGTGTAGAAAAGCTTGGAATGCTTAATGCTCAAATTTCCCCTTAAATCATAGAAATGGAAGTAAACATTTATTACCATTTGGTCAAGTGTAGCATAACTTGCATTCATATTTCATTGTTAGTAATGGAGGTATGTGGAGATATACACAGACCTTGAGACAGCTGTTTTTTTAAATATTGCATACAGGCTAGCAGTTCACTGAAAGTAGAGGAGATAAGCCTGAAGGTTAGATCTTAGAAGAAGGCAATTCTTCATGCACAGCTCGTCAATCCTGATTTGGTTTGAAAATGAAAATCACAGAATACCAAAATCAAAGGAGAGTTGATTCAGGGAAAGGGAAAGGATGGTGTCACTGGCCAGGAAAATGTCAGGGAAGTTGCCCGTTTCTCATTCAAGTCCAAAGGTGCTGGTTTCTTCTACTGCCGTTAACAGCTTTTCATACAACATGGAGTACGATGGATAAGGTGGAAGATCCAATCGATTGAAGCACGTGTGAGCCCTAAATGGGGAGAAAAGGCGTTTGTTTCAGTGATACAACTGGCTTGGCTAGTTCTGTGATCAGTCTGAATCTGTGAATCAAAAAGCGAAATCAAAAGGGAGTGGAAATGTGTTTTAGCACCACCATGCACACGCTGCAAAGAACCACAGCCTTCTAGATGTGAATAGAACAGTTACGGGACTAGAATACCTAGAACTGGGGGAGTCTACATGTGGAAGCAAACCACTCTATACTAGCACTGTATCGCAAACCAGTGACTTTCTACAATTAAGAGATGAAGCTGGATGTGGTCCGTGAAGGAGCAAAAAACATAATTAGTATTAGAGTCATATTCCCAAGTCTCCCTGCCCAACTCTGAATTCTGGGCTTCTGTAAACCCTGTGTATTGACTTAGAGGAGCCAATGGACACCCTGGAACTCTGAGATCCAATGCTCCATCAAGGCAGGTGTGTCTTGGAGATGGTCTGACTCCTTCACAGTTCACAGTGGGGCTTGCGTAACCTGGAGCAAAGATGCTGCATTTCCAAGAACAGCTGCATTTGTGGGATAATCCTTCCTGGGGCCAGCAGCAGCCCAGTGCCACCTGCCCTGGGTTCTGCTTATTTTGTCATGTTTTTCATCCTACAGGCCCATCTCTGTGGGCCAGTGTCTGGCCTAGATGAAGAATGGCTTCCCTTGCCACGTGCCAATGTGTGGACCGGGACTACACCCTGCTAACCAACTTAATTGGTGGTGGTGGTGCTTGAGTCACTAAGTCAGATCTGATTCTCGTGACCCATGGACTGTAGACCTCTGCCCAGGCTCCTCTGTCCATGGGATTTCCCAGGCAAGAATACTGGAGTGGGTAGCCATTCCCTTCTCCAGGGGATCTTCCCGACCCAGGGCTCAAACCTGGGTCTCCGACATCGTAGGCAGATTCTTTACCAAATGAGCCACCAGGGAAGCCCAACTAAGTTAAGAGGGACATAAAAATGCCAAGTGTACTTTTGGAACCGGCTGAATTCCAAAAGCCAGGTGCAGGATACGGGCAGACAGCATCTTCTTGGTTTTCTTTATCTGGTCATTTTAACTATCACTCATGAGTGGAAATAATACAGACAAAAAATCATCTATTTACAAAACGGTTGGGATCAGATTGAGTCTATAGAAGTTAATTTCTGGAAATAAACTGAAACTTTAGCAAATGGAACCTCTTCAAGACCTAGTCTGAACAAGAGCTGCTCTTACTGCATTCATCTATAGCCTTGGTTAGCTCTTAAATATTGATACATCTTAGTCAGTAATCTAGAATGAACAAACATTATCAAATCAAGATTGGATTCTGCGTTCCTAAGTCCTTGTTCCCCTCCATGTGGTCTGACAGCACCGAGGACCTGAGTGCATCACTCCCTGGGCACTGGGTCCAGTGCTCTCAGGTGAGGTGGGGCATGGAGACAGCACAGAACCAGACTTTGGAAGGCCTCTATTCTGATCGCAGTCCAGTCATTGACTAGTTTTACAACCTTGGGAAAGTCAATGAGTCTTTGTGGGCCTCAGTTTCCTCACTTGTAAAATGGGGTAATAACACATGCTTCATGCACATCAGAGGGTGGGTGTGAGAACAGAGTACACACAAGTGCCTTTCGTAAACCATGAATCATCATTTAAGCATCAGAGTTTCTTAATAATGCAAACACAGTTGCAATCGTGATTTTAGGAACTGTGTCCCCCTTGTGAGGACTTCAGACTCCTGGCTTTTTCCACCTGCCTGCTGGCAAATGAACTGTCCTCATCTCACATTTGTGCAGCTGACATTTTGGCACTCCACTGGATCTGATCGGTTGTGCTGGGTCAAACTGCACTCTGTCAGTATTATTCTTGGGTTCCAGCATTTTGAGATCATGCTGGATTTAGATTGCAATCCATCACAGTATTATCTGTGATACTTCTAATCCGTGTCATCTACACAATTCATCTCCTTGTCTCCTCAATGTTTTCCAAGTTTCTGATCAAAATGTGAACCAAGACAGGGCTGAAGTCAGTCTTGCTTCTCTGCAGTAGAGACCACTTTAAGGTTGGTTAAGGGTAAATATTATAACAAAAAGGGGCAGTATCACTACCACTGTAGCTGAATGGATAGCCAGTTGTGAGGTCAGTTACTTAAGTTGTGTCTTTTTTTTTTTTTTTCCCTTTTCTGGCCACACCACCTGTCTTTCGGGACCTTAGTTCCCTGACCAGGGATTGAACTCATGTCCCCTGCAGTGAAAGTGTGGAATTTTAACCACTAGACTGCCAAGGAAGTCCTTGTGTCTCCTTTTCATGTCATCTTCTTCCACTTTCCAACTACAGCTTCAGTCACCAGGCAGGTTCTCACTCTATCACTGCTGAATCTACTCTTTTCCAAATTTGTCAATAACCTCTTGATTCCCCATCCAGAGGTGCATTCTCTATGCCTACCTCCCCAAGCTCATTGAAACATTCGACAGCTCTTCCTATGAACATCTCTCTCCTTTCACTTCTGGACAATTTCTCAGTGGCTGTCAGTTTCTCTCAGGGACTCCCGACGGCTCCCTCATGCCTCCTTTGTAGCCCGTCAGCCTAGAGAGCAGGGCTTCAGGCACCACTGGTACTCGGAGCTTGATGACTTTTCACCAGGAGGGGCCGTCCCGTGTCTTGTAGGTGTTCAGCAGCATCCTTGGCCTCTCCCTGATAGAGGCCAGGAGAACCCCTACCCAACAACCAAAAATGTCTCCAGACATTGCTAAATGTGCCCTGGGGGACAAAATCACCTTCCCTGCCTCCACCCTCACAAACCATCACTATAGAGTAAGCCAATACTAACTGAACCAGGTCTCCACCTCCATCCTGGGCTTGGGCTCAGTTTACCTCTGCAGTGATACATGTTCATATTAGAATTTTAGTCCAGTTCACCTGCTCCTGACTCATAATTCTGTCTTTCTCATCCATACTTGAAATATAACCCCCTAAGCTTTCCTCCTCTCCTTTACTCTATTTCCACACTGCCTGTGCTGTGTCTACCCTGACCAGCCCCCAAGTCTTTTTTCCTTCCAAGCTTTTCCTTACCAAGTTTCACAGTAAGGAAACTCTCCTGCCTTTTGGTCTGGCCTACAAGCCCTAGCATTCTCAGCCCTCATGAGTGGAGACAGCCACTGTTCACCTGGCTGCATTCTGGGCTGTGGATGGATGAATACTTTTTTCACTCCCCAATGCCAATTCTAGATCATTACTTTTCAATTTTTTGATCAAAAACTTCTGCTTCCCTGAATCTCATGCCATTTTTCCTCAAACTACAAGTTTTTTTTTGGCATTTTATTTTAACAAATAGGACAGGGTAGAAAATAGAGAGTACTACCTATAGATAATAAGGATGAGGTATAGTGGCTCAATGGTAAGGAATCCACGGGCCAATGTAGGAGACGTGGGCCCCTGCAGAGGGAAATGGCAACCCACTCTAGTATTCTTGCCTGGAAAATCCCATGGACAGAGGAGCCTGGCGGGCTACAGTCCAAGGGTTTGCAAAAGAGTCAGACAAGACTTAGTGATTAAACACCAACTGTTTTGAAGAACTAGTATTTCAGATATATACTCAGGAGTATGCCTGCTTAAACTAGGTTGGGGTGTAAAGGGACCCCCTCTCTGTGTTAAACACGTTTGACCACAGTGATCTAGATCTACTTTCCACGCCTTCTGACCTCCTGAGGAACACATTGGTTAACATTTCTGGTAACTGGCTTAAATGTTTTCCACTTCAGGTCTTCCCACCATCCTGTGTAGCTTCTGAGTCCACATGGCTGACTGTTCGGAGCCCTGGCCTGCCAGCTCCTTGACCTTAGCCCCAGTGACCATCCCACCCCTGCTATGCTCTAGCGATGGTGATTTATGAAGTTTTTTCACCAGGCTCCGTAAAACTATAAACCCTGCCCCCAGAGTCTTTGTTTTAATCCCCACACACTCTAGAAGGCAAGGACTTGGACTGATGCACAGCTTTGTGTGATGCTATTTGGCTCCCTCACCTAGGAGGCCAGCTGTCTTTCTAGAGGGAAGGTCTGAGGAGAAGGCAGCCTAGACCATCTCTCCTCAGAGTGTGGGCAGTGCACACGAGGCTCACAGTCTCTGGAGAGCTGGATCACCCCATGGGTGCGTGGCTCTCCTGCTTGCCCGGGCTTCTGCCACCTGCCACATGGCCTGGCCAGGTCTTTCTGAACTACCATTCTTGGAATTCGGAGGCTATTTCTTTCTCTCCACCCTAGGTGACACTTTCCAGGTTATTGAATCTTCAGAAGATACAAGGGAGACTAGTTGGGGGTTCATACTCAGAGGGTCATTTTCACTGTCCTCTTGGAGGCCTCTCAGCATTTCCTGGGGCCCTTCTGGCCCAGGATGAAGTCCCTGCTTCCCCCAGGAACCCTCTCTGGGGCTCGAAGCACAGCAACTTTTTTAGGGATGCCTTAGCCCAGATGTGCAGAGCCTGTTCAGAAGGTCAGTGTTGTTCTTCTTGCATAGTCATGTCTGACTCTTCTGAGACCCCATAGACTGTCAGACTCCTCTGTCCTTGGGATTTTCCAGGCAAGAGTACTAGAGTGGGCTGCCATTTCCTTTTCCTAAGCTGATGCCCACTCTATTAGTTCTCTGTGTGGGTTAATGGGATTAATACAAATTTCAAAGCTTCCCAGAGCATATATGTAATTAGACTCAATTTCTGACCTCAGTGACAAGAGCAATGACTTCTGTTTCCTAAATAATAGCACAGACTCCTCAATGGGGTCTTCTCTCTGTGGCCCACCAAACTTGCTCTCTCGACGATGTCCCCTGCAAATGTGACGTCAGACACCTTGTCCTCCATGCCTGCTTGGTGCTCCTTCCTGAACACAGCTGACCTTTCCACCTCCAGGCCTTGCTCTTGCTGTTGCTCCAGGCTGGAATCCTCTTTGCTCTTCCTTGCCCCTCATGGCTCACCTGAATGCCAGCTTCTCTGTGATATCTCCTGTCAATTCAGTCAGGATCAGGCCTCTGTCCTAAAACCTCATAGCATCCCTGCTTTTACTGTCTCTTTGCTCTCCTCTGATTCCAACTGGGGTTGTAACTATGCACCATCTGCTTCTGTTCCTCCCTAGACTCAGCCCCTCTGGGCAGGTGCATTGTGTAGCTCAGCCACACCCCCTTACCCCCATGCACATGCATACTGAAGTGCTCACTCTGGGAGTAGGATATCACCAAATGTGACTCAAACTCACGTCTTTAAAGTAAGAACAAAATGCTTCCAAAGAACCTCATCCTTCAAACCTATCATTAAACCCAACAAATGGAAATCTTGCCTTTTGAGTCTGATTTTCTTGCCAGACTTCATTCAGGAGGCTCAGCTGTCAGCAGAGCGATGCAAATGAGCCCTGACGCTCTGCTGATCTAACGGTGAAGACCTGACTGAAAAGCACCCATGGCTTCAGGCTGTTATTAACCAGCAGGGCATGTGCTGTTTCCTGGGCCTCCTATGCTCACCATGAATTATCTCCAGGATGCTATAAAGACTAGGAAAGCTAGATAAAAATTATGGTTCAATAAATCCTGCCACAAAAGGGATTAGCAAAGCATCTCAGAGGCCATGTAGAAACAGAGCTGAATTAAATATGAATCTTCTCTTACAATTAGAAACTACCACAGTAGAAGAGAGTAATGTGGATCAATCTTTTCTTCTATTTGCTGAGCGGGATTTATGACTTTAGTAGCTACACAGAAGCCTCTCTTTAGTGCTCCTTATTTCACTGAGCAGGAGAATATGCCATCCAAAGCGGCACAGAAAGCACAGAGGACGTGTTGGGATGAAAACTCATGGCGCAGGGAAAAGATTCCGTTAAACTGCCTGGAGCTCTAGTGCCTCATTTTCTGCATTATCACACAATAATTTCCTTGATAGCTTACTGTATAGAAGCCACTCTAGAGACCCAAGATACATATGATTTTGTCTGCACATGTTTTAAAACATAGTAGAAAAACAATATGTACATAATTCCCTGTGTATCAAGTGATATGCCCTAGTGAGCCAGGCTGGGACCTGGGACCATTTACTTCAATACTTGCACCTGGATGAACATCTCCTCGAGCAACAGAACACAAAGAAACTAAAAATAACTGCCCATAACGCGCAGCCAGGGATTTAATGTGAACAATAAGATACAAAAAGGCCAAAGCCCAATTGCCATTTCTGAGGTGCTGAGAGCGAAAGTGGGGGATGGCACACAGCACTACCGAGGGGGTGGGCAGCCCACCTAAGCCATCGCTCCAGCCTGAGCCACCCGTCAGCCCCTACCCCACACCATTTAAGGGACCAGCTCACTCTCCCTGGTGGAGTGAGCAAAGGGACCTGTTGCTTGTTCTCCCTTCCTCAGGCTGCAGTCGGAGGACCCTCTGCCTGAATTTCTCATCCAGTCTCTTTCTGTATATTTCTAGTCTCTTTCTGTAATTTCTATAGACTAAAGCGTCCAAGAACCTTGGTCAATAACAACAGAACTGCAGACTCAGTGCTGGAAGGGCCACTTTGGGCTTCCAGCCTCTGGGCATCCCCCTTCCCCCAGGCAAGACATTCCTCTTTAAATTAAATTGGGCCACATACGACTGACCCATGGACCATGAAACCAATAGCCCCAATACCATCAATCATCAAAAAATGACTAGGAGTATGACCTGAATGCACTTGCCTGAGACTTCTCCCCCACACCTTTCACTGATGACTCAGAATAATACACTGGGCAGTAGGAAAGAATTCCATCCCAACGGATGATCGCTCAAGCTCAAATAATACAGTGGACTTGGCCTTCTTCAGCAGGTTTCCTGAAGCAGGGTGGGAGCTCCATACCTGGGAAGAGATGTAATTTTCCCCCATTTCTCTATGCAGAAACGCCGAAGCCCGTTGCTTCCTCGCAGGGCTGCAAAGCCTTCGTAGGGCACACTTGATGTTCCTGTGACGAACTGCAGTAATCTGAGTCTCTGCTCATTGTTGAAACGCTCCACTGCGGCCCAGAACCAGCGGATCACAAGATGTCCATCATGATAACCTGAGTGGAAGCAGGAGGGAGATGGAGAGGATGTGGAGAGGTGGGGGTAGATGAAATACACATCAGATGTGCTAAGAACTCAACAGCTACTCTAGATCTGCTCATTTCTCTAGTGGTGGCCTTCAGGTAGGTCTAAAACAATTTGTGTAACTGAGTCAAATTTGAAAACAAAAGCCAATTGAGAAATGAGGCATTTTACAAAAAGGTTTTATGTTCTCAGGGATGTCCTCAGAGATGTCTGCTTTCTATTTAAACAACTGGGCTCCTAGGAGTCACTTTCCTGCCTGAGATAAATGTACACAATGAGAGGTGAGGTCTGGCAGAGATCTTTGGGGTTCTGAAGAGACAAAACCCTCTACGAATAGGATATTTCCTCATATTGTCTTTGTTCTGTCTTAGCTCTTGGCAACCACGTACTGTGGGAGCATCTAGGACTTAAGAAAGGTGAACATCAGTCTTGGTGAATGGAAGATGCTGGGCTCTCCCTTCAGCCTGTGGTGCCCTTAGAGCTGCTGTGCTCTGACCAGCCCTGGCCGGACAGGAGTTGGGCCCATGGAAGGAGTATGGGGCCTCACAGGACAGTATGGAAACCAGGCTTGGGGCAGTTGCTGAAGGAAAATGATAGACTGCAAGTGCAAGAAGGACTCAAAGATGAAGCAAAGATGAAGAAAAAAGGCCGGGCTGGGGCAGAAAGAAGGAAAGCTTCATCAAACGGAAGATTAAACTCACCTCAGAGCTGTGAGTTAAGCATGTGAAGGCTTGTATGAGTGGAGGAGGGGCTATAATGATGAGAATGAAGAATAAATACGTAGGGAACAGCAAGCTGACTAGACCAGCAGAGAGCAGTTGCTGGTGAGGACTGAAGGGACCTTACTGGGGGCTTAGAGGCCTTGGTAGCTAGGCAGAGACACTGTTACCTGACACCTTAGGTTGGTGGCTTTCCTTCCAAGCCAGGAAGGGCCTAGCAGTTCCACAGAGGTTTCCTCCTACATGGCTGAGTGTATCGGGGAGAACAGAGGGGCTGAGTTGGTAGGCTCCTGGCTCACCCTCTATTGTTTTGATAGGAGTTTCTCTGCAATATTTTATGTGAGGAAAGGGTTTTGAGCATAAAAATTCTTTCAAAGACCTCTTCTCTAAGTGATAAGGAGTGTGCTTGTTTTGTGGGTTGGTAAATGGCCTGATGAAAAGAATGTTTCAGGAAGACTGGTTTGGCAGTGTGAAGGTGAAGAGTTAGGAGAAATTAGACATTGGATTTGGAGAGATGACAGAACTGTTACAACAAATCAGGATGGAGGTGAGGAGGGCTTCAGTTCTACAGGAAGCAGAACACAGTTTCCCAGCAGCACATGACCCACCTCAGAGCTGGCTCATGGTCGGCGGTGTTTTCTGGTACACACCTACACTGAATTACGCCAAAGATGACCTGGGGGTTACTGTTGCCTGAAGGAAAGTCCAGGTTGGAAACGGAGGGTGGGGTGGGGGGCGGGGTGGGGTGGAGGGGAGAAGGCATGGACTAGAACCTACTCTGCACGCATACTGAAATAAGGCCAAGTTTTTTGTAGTATTCAAAAGTGATATTATTTTATATTTATATTGTCACTACATACTCATCTCACACGCTAGTAAAGTAATGCTCTAAATTCTCCAAGCCAGGCTTCAGCAATATGTGAACCATGAACTTCCAGATGTTCAAGCTGGTTTTAGAAAAGGCAGAGGAACCAGAGATCAAATTGCCAACACCCACTGGATCATTGAAAAAGCAAGAGAGTTCCAGAAAAGCATCTATTTCTGCTTTATTGACTATCCCAAAGCCTTTGACTGTGTGGATCACAATAAACTGTGGAAAATTCTGAAAGAGATGGGAATACCAGACCACCTGACTTGCCTCTTGAGAAACTGGTATGCAGGTCAGGAAGCAACAGTTAGAACTGGAGATGGAACAACAGACTGGTTCCAAATAGGAAAAGGAGTACGTCAAGGCGGTGTATTGTCACCCTGCTTATCTAACTTATATGCAGAGTACATCATGAGAAATGCTGGGCTGGATGAAGCACAAGCTGGAATCAAGATTGCCGGGAGAAATATCAATAACCTCAGATATGCAGATGACACCACCTTTATGGCAGAAAGTGAAGAGGAACTAAAAAGCCTCTTGATGAAAGTGAAAGAGGAGAGTGAAAAAGTTGGCTTAAAGCTCAACATTCAGAAAACAAAGATCATAGCATCCAGTCTCACCACTTCATGGCAAATAGATGGGGAAACAGTGGCTGACTATTTTTAGGGCCTCCCAAATCACTGCAGATGGCGATTGCTGCCATGAAATTAAAAGACGCTTACTCCTTGGAAGGAAAGTTATGACCAACCTAGACAGCATATTAAAAAACAGAGACATTACTTTGCCAACAAAGGTCCATCTAGTCAAGGCTATGGTTTTTCCAGTGGTCATGTATGGATGTGAGAGTTGGACTATAAAGAAAATTGAGTGTCAAATAATTAATGCTTTTGAAATGTGGTGTTGGAAAAGACTCTTGAGAGAGAGTCCCTTGGACTGTAAGGAGATCCAACCAGTCCATCCTAAAGGAGATCAATCCTGAGTGTTCACTGGAAGGACTGATGTTAAAGCTGAAGCTCCAATACTTTGGCCACCTGATACGGAGAGCTGACTCATTTGCAAAGACCCTGATGCTGGGAGGGAATGAAGGTTGGGGGAGAAGGGGACAACAGAGGATGAGATGGCTGGATGGCATCACCAACTCGATGGACATGAGTTTGGGTAAACTCCAGGAGTTGGTGATGGACAGGGAGGCCTGGGGTGCTGTGGTCCATGGGATCGCAAAGAGTCAGACACGACTGAGAGACTGAACTGAACTGAACATACAGAATATATATATATGAATATTATTCAGCCATAAAAAGGAATGAAACACTGAGTCATACTATAACACAAACAAACCTTACTAAGTAAAAGAAGCCAGACCCCAAAGGCTAAACAGTATATTTCTATTTCTATGAAATAATCAGCATGGGTACCTCCACATAGACTGATGGCTGCTGGGGGTGGGGAGTGGGGAGCGGAATGGGGAGCAACTGCTTCCCAGGTCCTGGGTTTCCCCTGGGGACAAAGAAAATGTTTTGAAACCACTGAGAGGGGATGGTTGTACCACGTCTACAATGCACTAAATGCTGCTGCACTGTTCCCTTTAAAATGGTTATTTTTTTTTAACTTTTTACTTTATATTGGGGGTAGCCCATTAATAATATTGTGGTAGTTTCAAGTGGATAAGTAAGGGACTCAGCCAAACATATACATGTATCCATTCTCCCTTAAACTCCCTTCCCATCCAGGCCGTCACATAACACTGAACAGAGTTCCCTGTTCTGTATAGTAGGTCCTTGTTGGTTACCCCTTTTAAATATAGCAGAGTGTATATGTTGATCTCAAACTTTCAAACCATCTCTTCTCCCCATTCTTCCCCCTGACAACCATAAATTCGTCCTCTAGGTCTCTGTGAGTCTGTTTCTTTTTTGTAAATAAGTTCATTTGTATTTCTTTTTAGATTCCGCATATAAGGGATGTTATATGATATTTCTCCTTCTCTGTCTGACTTACTTCACTCAGCATGACAATGTCTAGGTCCATCCATGTTGCTGCAAATGGCATTACTTTATTCTTTTTAATGGCTGAGTAGTATTCCATTGTCTCTATGTAACACATCTTCTTTATCCATTTCACTGTTGATGGACATCTAGGTTGGTTCCATGTCTTGGCTATTGTAAGCAGTGCTACAATGAACACTGAGGTGCTTGTATCTTTTTGGGCCACGTTTTTCTCTGGATATATGCCCAGGAGTAGAATTGTAGGATTATATGGTAACTTTATTTTTAGCTCTTTTAGGGAACCTCCATACTGTTCTCCACAGTGGCTATACCAAGTTGGATTCCCACCACCAGTGTAGGAGGGTTCCCTTGTCTCCATACCCTCGCTAGCATTTATTGTTTGTGGATTTAAAATGGTTATTTTAAACTATATGCTCAATATCTTATAATAACCTGTATTGGAGGAGGATATGAAAAACAAATATATAATTTATATACATATGACTGTAACACTTTGCTGCATACCTGAAACTAACAGAACATTGCAGATCAACTATATTTCAATAAAAATAAAATAATAAAATGTAACATAGGAAAGAAATGGTTAATTTTGTTATGTCAATTTCAAATCAATAATGTTTTTTAAGAAGTTGTAGCTTGTGTCTGTGGGAGCTGAGCCATCACAAGCCCCGTTCGCTCACCTCCCCGGTACTCGGCGTTGTTCCGCCAGTCGGCCAGGTCAATCTCTGCCGTGCCAGCAATCACCAGCTCCAGCTCCCTGGCATCAAACACGGAGACCAGCCTTGAGTCCACCACCTGAAATCCAAATTAAGCTTTAGCCTACAGACCCAATGCTATCGAGAGGTTACATCCATCATTACCACTTCTGTGGGCTAAGCTGGGAAGCTGACCACTGTTCACAACCTTTTCCTCCTCTCCCAATGTGTTATCACATTTAAGTTCAAAATCATGAAATTCTGAAGCACAACGCCTTAATGAACTGGGAACTCAAAAAAGGTCCCCTGCTTTTCATTACCTCTGATATTCCCTCTTGGAATGATGTTATGAACCAGACTGACTTGCCTTTCTGTAGTCACATTTAAGTTTCCCAGTGACACTACATTTTAAAGGCAAAAAGTCCAATTTGCTTTGGAGTGATTCAGTAGTTACTAGTGTTATCACTTCACTTAAAAGGAATCTTCTCTTCCACATACAAACTAGGACTTATTTCCTGAGAATGGACTTTATATGTTAAAACAATTGTCTTTTTCTTCCCTTCTCCCTGTTACTTCTTCCCTCCCTCCTACAAAGATCTGGGAGGACCTGCTTGATTAGAGGGTCCTGAGCTCTGGCTTTACATCTTGTTGCTGAATGTATGTGGTACCACTGAACACCTGCAGCAGACACCTCCTTTAATCACACTGGTGGACCAGCCAGTCACCCACTCCAGTCTCCAGCAGAGCAGCAAAGAACACCTTCAAACACCTAAGCCCTTGTTTCTAAACTGGAAAAATCTAACTATGTCAAGTCTTGGTAAACAGGAAGCCTAGCGGCTATCGGTGTCCTCTTTTTTTAAAAAAATATTATTGATCTCTGATGCTTTTTAAAAACTTTTTAATTGAATGACAGATTATTTAAATTCTATAGTGCTTTATAATTTTCAAAAGTTTCACATGTGATTTCATGCAGCTTATTTCATAAGTCACTGTCCTGATTTAGCACCTCTGCATGGATTATGTGGCACAAATAATAATATGTGACACCAAAGGCATATCTCCTTTGATTGTGTTCTGCTTTACTGCACTCTGCATATACGTCATTTTTCACAAATTGGAGGTTTGCCGCAGCCTGAGGTCATGAGATGATGGGTAGTTTTTTTAGTAATAACGTATTTTTAAAATAAAGTACGTACATTGGTTTTTTAGACATAACACTGTGGCACACTTAATAGACTACAGTATAGCATGAGCAGAACTTTTATTGCACTGAGAATCTAAACAACTGATGTGACTGGCTTTATTGGGCTAATGGCTTTATTGCTGAGGTCTGGGACTAAACCTGCAATATCTCAGAGATCTGCCTGTAAGAAAATAAAAAATCTAGCCAGAGTGGATAATTCCCTCCAGTGCCTTCACTTCACTCATTTTTATCTCACTGAATAAAAGGGGATGCAACACACATGCGTCTTGGCAGGGTGGGCTAGGTGTTTTCACGAATGGCTCAGCAGGGCCACACTCACTTGGGTTTTGTGAGACCACAAGAGCTGGGTTTCCCAGAGAACTCTGACCCCTCTACCAACACCCTCAGGGGGTCCTCCCTGCACGCTGGTGAGTAGAGCTGAGCCCTCTTCCTGCCTCGTTCTTCCTCTCCCTTCTCCTAACAAGACCCCGCCGGGCCTGGTCTCACCTCGTAGAAGCCCCGCACCAGCGCCTCGGTCTGCTGCACCACTCCGCGCTCCACCCGCCACCTCACCATCCTCTCGATGTACTCCTTCTTGTTCTTCTCTGTGACCTGCGTGTTGGCACCTCCAGATTTTAACTCCCTCTCCGTTACCTTGCGGGGAAACAAAGATCATGATGATCGTTGGCTTGCTTTACCTTGCAGTGAAACAGATCAGTTTTAAGAGGATGAACTATTTGTAAAAAGTTCTCTTTAAAGGAGTTCAGCATCTTTACCTCCTTGGTTCTTTCTCCTTTCCTGGAGGTTACTAGAAAGGCTCTGGTTGTTCTAAAGTAGATACATCAGTACCTTAGAAAAGCTACAGTTTTGTTACATAAAGAGAAAACATGTTTCTTAAACTTAAGAGGCCTAAGGGAAATAAAAGAAAAATGCCCCTGGTTACCCCTAAATGGACTAGAATGTCCTTAACTATACCCAAGTCCCAGTTACATCACATTCTTAACAAACAAATCTTCCCTATCAACAGCAGATCATTGGCAAAAAGGAAATGGAGGGTGAGAGAGTGTTTCTGCAGTAGGTGTAACAGTGGCTGAAGGGTCACACCTCGACCTTGAGAAAGGAGAGAATGATGTTGCCACGTAGTACGGAGATGCATGTTTGTTAGGACAAGCTAACAAGAAAAGTTATGATCTGTGCTTTATTGTTTTGAAAGGCAAGAAGGCAGGTAACACATTAGACACTGTTACCAAAAAGTGTTGGTGTTTGAAAGGGGAAGCATCAGTTATCTCTCCATGGGATTCTCCAAGCAAGAATACTGGAGTGAGTTGCCATTTCCTTCTCCAGGGAATATTCCTGACCCAGGTATTGAATCTGTGTCTCCTGCATTGACAGGCAAATTCAAATTCCCACTGAGCCACTAGGGAAGACCGTAGATGTACTTAGTTCTAGATTAAAAATATATGTATATATTTGGCACTTGTGGGCAAAGTACCCAAACAAAATAGTTTATAGAAGTCTGCTGATTACTTTATTTGATCACTTGGGTGACTTTGGTAAATATGAAATATTGGTCAATTATAACATAATAGTTACCACCTAAGATCCATATCCTTTGGAGCCTCTGGTTTTCACCTGCCCAGTTAGAGACTATTTCCTGACTCTACGTATGTGACATAACTAAATTCTGGCCAATAACGTACAAGTGGGGGTGTTGTATGGCACTTTCATGAGGCCTCTTTAAAGAGCAGGGCTGTTTCCCCTTTGTTCTGCAACTTCAGACACGGATGTGCTGGTTGGGGGCACCATATTCATCAGGTTGTGGGTGAAGGGGGCCATTGTAGGAATTGAAGCCTTGGGTTGCCTGCTTCTACATTTTTATGTAAGAGAAAAATAAACTGTTAATTTAAGCAGGGTCATTGAGTTTTTTCATTAGCAGTTGAACTTACTCTTAACTAACACACCGAGGAAAAACCTGTGGTGTCTTTCAGGTACATCTGTCTGTCTGCTCTTCACTCTGTAACTTGCCAACAGAAGGGCTATGGCTCAGTTTTCTAAAACCAAAATCATCACTCTTGGCGATCTCATTTGAAAAGATATAGGATCAGTTTAAGCTTAAACAGAAATACGTTATTCTAGATCTATAACACATTCTTATTTTTATCACTGGGAATGTTTTCAACTTTTTCTAAGTTGTTCAGTTTCTCCCTTATACACACATGAAGGATTGCTCTTTTTATTTTCAATGTTATTTTTCCCTCTAATTTTAATGTATTTAGTCATTTGTAGTTTACTTGATTTCTTTTGAGTAGATAACATGTGTCCATGGAAAGAAAAATTCAAGTGCTATAAAAAGCCATACAGTGAAAGACAAGTTTCTCTCCCCAAACAGTAGCATATTATATACACTGTTCATTATCATGATCACATACACACCAAAGTTTTTTTCTTTTTTTAGTTAAAGATACACATTGGCCATTGTTTTATACTGGTTTGTTGTTATTCAGTCACTAAGTTGTGTCTGACTTTTTGCAACTCCATGGACTGCAGCACGCCAGGCTCCTCTGTCTTCTACCATCTCCCGGAGTTTGCTCAAATTCATATCCATTGAGTCAGTGATGCTATCCAACTTTTCCCAGCATCAGAGTTTTTTCCAATGGTCGGCTCTTCATATCAGGTGGCCAAAGTATTGGAGCTTCAGCTTCAGCATCAGTTTTTCCAGGGTTGATTTCCTTTAGGATTATACCAGTTTGCTGCTGCTGCTGCTGCTAAGTCACTTCAGTCGTGTCGAACTCTGTGTGACCCCACAGACGGCAGCCCACCAGGCTCACCCGTCCCTGGGATTCTCCAGGCAAGAACACTGGAGTGGGCTGCCATTTCCTTCTCCAAGTTTAGACCTGTCTTATTCTTTCTTTGTTATTGTTATACTAAATGTCTTATTGTTTATTATTTATATGTAAATGGATAGGCTGGGGTATCAGACCACATACCGTACTAGTCTACTATTTCATTGTGTGAATGAATTATAATTTATTTCATCAGTGTTCTGCTGAACATTTATATTGGTTCAGATTTTTTTGTGGTGATCAACAGTGCTGCAATGAAGATTGCTATCCGTTAGTCATTTCAGTTAGATGTGAACATATTTGTAGGTCAAATTTCTAGACGGAGATGCTGAGTCAAAGGCAGGTGCATTTAGAATGATGATAGCTATCACAGGGTGCCTTTCATAGTGAAACAAACTTCTGCTTCCTTCCACCTACACTCTTGTGCAGAGTGCCTGTTTCTCTCCACCAACTCCAAAATAGAATATGGCTAAGCTTTCTGAACCGTGAACTTCCAGATGTTCAAGCTGGTTTTAGAAAAGGCAGAGGAACCAGAGATCAAATTGCCAACATCTGCTGGATCATCAAGAAAGCAAGAGCATTCCAGAAAAACATCTATTTCTGCTTTATGACTATGCCAAAGCCTTTGACTGTGTGGGTCCCAGTAAACTGTGGAAAATTCTGAAAAAGATGGGAATACCAGACCACCTGACCTGCCTCTTGAGAAACCTATATGCAGGTCAGGAAGCAACAGTTAGAACTGGACATGAACCAGTCAATAACCTCAGATATGCAGATGACACCACCCTTATGGCAGAAAGTGAAGAACTAAAGAGCCTCTTGATGAGAGTGAAAGAGGAGAGTGAAAAAGTTGGCTTAAAGCTCAACATTCAGAAAACTAAGACCATGGCATCTGGTCCCATCACTTCATGGGAAATAGATGGGGAAACAGTGGAAATAGTGTCAGACTTTATTTTGAGGGGCTCCAAAATCACTGCAGATGGTGATTGCCGCCATGAAATTAAATGACGCTTACTCCTTGGACCGCGCAGAAGCGCTCTGGCTGCGATGGACTGCGCAGGACAGCGGAGAGGAGCTATCCCTGGTCCAAGATTTGGGCGGCGGCCAAGAGAAGCTACCACACATCCAAGGAGCGGCAGCTGCGCGGGCGCAGGAGGGCCGAGAGGAGCTAGCTACTCCACGTTCAAAGTCAGGAGGGTTGACTGTGAGGAGAGACCCCTCATCCAAGGTAAGGAGCAGCAGCTTCGTTTTGCTGGAGCAACCATGAAGAGATACCCCACGTCCAAGGTAAGAGAAACCCAAGTAAGACAGTAGGTGTTGTGAGAGGGCATCAGAGGGCAGACACACTGAAACCATAATCACAGAAAACTAGCCAATCTGATCACACAGACCACAGCCTTGTCTAACTCAATGAAACTAAGCCATGCCCGTGGGGCCACCCAAGATGGACGGGTCATGGTGGAGAGGCCTGACAGAATGTGGTCCAATGGAGAAGGGAATGGCAAACCACTTCAATATTCTTGCCTTGAGAACCCCATGAACTGTATGAAAAGGCAAAATGATAGGACACTGAAAGGGGAACTCCCCAGGTCGGTAGGCGCCCAATATGCTATTGGAGATCAGTGGAGAAATAACTCCTGAAAGAAAGAAGGGATGGGGCCAAAGCAAAAACAACACCCAGCTGTGGATGTGACTGGTGACAGAAGCAAGGTCTGAGGCTATAAGGAGCAATATTGCATAGGAACCGGGAATGTCAGGTCAAATCAAGGCAAATTGGAAGTGGTCAAACAGGAGATAGCAAGAGTGAATGTCGACATTCTAGGGAATCAGCAAACTAAAATGGGTAAAATGGACTGGAATGGGTGAATTTAACTCAGATGACCATTATATCTACTACTGCAGGCAGGAATCCCTTAGGAGAAATGGAATAGCCATCATAGTCAACAAAAGAGTCCGAAATGCAGTACTTGGATGCAATCTCAAAAATGACAGAATAGTCTCTGTTCATTTCCAAGGCAAACCATTCAATATCACAGTAATCCAAGCCTATGCCCCAACCAGTAATGCTGAAGAAGCTGAACAGTTCTATGAAGACCTACAAGGCCTTTTAGAACTAACACCCTAAAAAGATGTCCTTTTCATTATAGGGGACTGGAATGTAAAAGTAGGAAGTCAAGAAACACCTGGAGTAACAGGCAAATTTGGCCTTGGATTACAGAATGAAGCAGGGCAAAGGTTAATAGAGTTTTGCCAAGAGAACACACTGGTCTTAGCAAACACCCTCTTCCAACAACACAAGAGAAGACTCTACACATGGACATCACCAGATGATTGACACCAAAATCAGATTGTTTATATTCTATGCAGCCAAAGATGGAGAAGCTCTACACAGTCAGCAAAAACACTGGGAGCTGACTGTGGTTCAGATCAAGAACTCCTTATTGCCAAATTCAGACTTAAATTGAAGTAGGGAAAACCACTAGACCATTCAGGTATGACCTAAATCAAGTCCCTTATGATTATACAGTGAAAGTGAGAAATAGATTTAAGGGACTAGATCTGATAGACAGAGTGCCTGATGAACTATGAACGGAGGTTCATGACATTGTATAGGAAACAGGGATCAAGACCATCCCCGTGGAAAAGAAATGCAAAAAGGCAAAATGGCTATCTGAGGAGGACTTACAAATAGCTGTGAAAAGAAAAACAGTGAAAAGCAAACTAGAAAAGGAAAGATATAAACATCTGAATGCAGAGTTCCAAAGAATAGCAAGAAGAGATAAGAAAGCCTTCCTCAGTGATCAATGCAAAGAAATAGAGGAAAACAACAGAATGGGAAAGACTAGAGATCTCTTCAAGAAAATTAGAGATACCAAAGGAACATTTCATGCAAAGATGGGCTCGATAAAGGACAGAAATGGTATGGACCTAACAGAAGCAGAAGATATTAAGAAGAGGTGGCAAGAATACACAGAAGAACTGTACAAAAAAGATCTTCATGACCCAGATAATCACGATGGTGTGATCACTCACCTAGAGCTAGACATCCTGGAATGTGAAGTCAAGTGGGCCTTAGAAAGCATCAGTACAAACAAAACTAGTGGAGGTAATGGAATTCCAGTTGAGCTATTTCAAATCCTGAAAATGATGCTTTGAAAGTGCTGCACTCAATATGCCAGCAGATTTGGAAAATTCAGTAGTGGCCACAGGACTGGAAAAGGTCAGTTTTCATTCCAATCCCAAAGAAAGGCAATGCCAAAGAATGCTCAAGTACCACACAATTGCACTCATCTCACATGCTAGTAAAGTAATGCTCAAAATTCTCCAAGCCAGGCTTCAGCAATATGTGAACCGTGAACTTCCTGATGTTCAAGCTGGTTTTAGAAAAGGCAGAGGAACCAGAGATCAAATTGCCAACATCTGCTGGATCATGGAAAAAGCAAGAGAGTTCCAGAAAAACATCTATTTCTGCTTTATTGACTATGCCAAAGCCTTTGACTGTGTGGATCACAATAAACTGTGGGAAATTCTTCAAGAGATGGGAATACCAGACCACCTGATCTGCCTCTTGAGAAATTTGTATGCAGGTCAGGAAGCAACAGTTAGAACTGGACATGGAACAACAGACTGGTTCCAAATAGGAAAAGGAGTATGTCAAGGCTGTATATTGTCACCCTGCTTATTTAACTTATATGCAGAGTACATCATGAGAAATGCTGGACTTGAAGAAGCATAAGCTGGAATCAAGATTGCCAGGACAAATGTCAATAACCTCAGATATGTAGATGACACCACCCTTATGGCAGAAAGTGAAGAGGAACTAAAAAGCCTCTTGATGAAAGTGAAAGTGGAGAGTGAAAAGGTTGGCTTAAAGCTCAACATTCAGAAAACGAAGATCATGGCATCTGGTCCCATCACTTCATGGGAAATAGATTGGGAAACACTGTCAGACTTTATTTTTCTGGGCTCCCAAATCACTGCAGATGGTGATTGCAGCCATTAAATTAAAAGACACTTACTCCTTGGAAGGAAAGTTATGACCAACCTAAATAGCATATTGAAAAGCAGAGACATTACTTTGCCAACAAAAGTCCATCTAGTCAGGGCTATGGTTTTTCCAGTGGTCATGTATGGATGTGAGAGTTGGACTGTGAAGAAAGCTGAGTGCCAAAGAATTGATGCTTTTTAACTGTGGTGTTGGCGTATACTCTTGAAGGTCTCTTGGACTGCAAGGAGATCCAACCAGTCTATCCTAAAGGAGATCAGTCCTGGGTGTTCATTGGAAGGACTGATGCTGAAGCTGAAACTCCAATACTTTGGCTACCTGATGTGAAGAGTTGACTCATTGGAAAAGACCCTGATGCTGGGAGGGATTGGGGGCAGGAGGAGAAGGGGACGACAGAGGATGAGATGGCTGGATGGCATCACTAATTTGATGGACATGAGTTTGAGTGAACTCCGGGAGTTGGTGATGGACAGGGAGGCCTGGTGTGCTGCGATTCATGGGGTCGCAATGAGTCAGACATGACTGAGCAACTGAGCTGAACTGAACTGAAGTTTTCTGATTCTTGATGTTCTCATGAGGGAAAATGGTATTTCATTCTATTTAAATTTATATTTTTTAAAAATTGTGAATGATGTTGAATATTTCCTTTCCCGGAACTATCCATTTATATTATTTGCTAGTTTTCTATTGTGTTGTTGTTCATTTCTTATTAATCTGCAGGATCTCTTCTTATACTGAAAGACACAGACTTTTGTCTGTGCTGTATGTTGCTGCTGCTGCTGCTAAGTCGCTTCAGTCGTGTCTGACTCTGTTCAATCCCATAGACGGCAGCCCACCAGCGTCCTCTGTCCCTGGGATTCTCCAGGCAAGAACACTGGAGTGGGTTGCCATTTCCTTCTCCAATGCATGAAAGTGAAAAGTGAAAGTGAAGTCGCTCAGTCATGCCCAACTCTTAGCTACCCCATGGACTGCAGCCCACCAGGGTCCTCCGTCCATGGGATTTTCCAGGCAAGAGTACTGGAGTGGGGTGCCATTGCCTTCTCTGGTGCTATATGTTACAGTGTAGCAAATATTGTGCCATTTTTACTTTGTTTATAGTGTAGTTTTGACATAAGGTATCAAAAAAGTAATTTTAGTTGACTATGTCTATCTTTTCTTTCATGACTTTGTCACATCTACAACAGCATTTCTTTAAAAAGAAAAATTCTTTCATTTTCATCTTTTTATTGTTCTTTCAAGCGCTGAGCTTTTTCACCAATGTGGAATTAATTTAAGCATAATGAGTTAGGTTTGGGATCTAACAAGTTTTTAAAGATGGACACCCATTTGTCTTAATCTATTTTGCTAAATAATTGTGTTTTTTTGTTGTTTGTTTTACAAATTAACCCTACTATAGGGCAAATATAAAGGATGGGCTAAAAGTAGTCATATAGAAAAAATAGTGTATCTTACACATTCATCTAGTACATGGGGGAGGACAGTTAAGTGAATCACATATTCTTGAATATATTTAAATACACTCTCTAAAGATGTAAGAAAAAATAATTTTTTTCTCAAATGTGGAAAAGAGTGTTCTTCAGAGGTATTTTTATGCAAAGACAATGCATCAAAACACTAACATTTTCCAGGACCTGAACAAGATTCTTGATTGAGATGCGGGTGTTGGGTGGTCTTCAAGGTTCAGTGGGTAACTCTCACCCATAGACTCAGCGCACTGCCCACAGTCATGAAGGTGCTTATAAAGTATCCCAGCTTACTTCTTATAGCATTCCATTATAAAAATTACACATGTCACAGGCTTTTGAATCTCTTGGAAATGATGTTCAAAAGCCTTAATTGTTAAATCTGCTCCGGCTGTCAGGCTGGTCTGATAAAACTATAAGCCAGATGATTCAACGTTATATAAACACTGGAAGAAAAAAAATGGGGAGCTTTTCTTATTAAATACTCCTGTGATACATACATTTTGGAGGAGTAAATATCTGGATGCTAGTGATAAATAGTATTGTTGTAGTTGCACAGATAAGAGAAATATCTTACAGATATACTGCACACTTTACAAAAAAGCTTTCTTATCCACTGTCACATTTGATTTTCAAAAATACTCTATAAACTAGATCCATGTCAAAACGAGAAAAAGAAGACATGAGTAATTTTAATAAAGGCAGCAGTTCTCAAAGAATTATATTTTGTTTTTTTCTCAAATAATTATATTTTGAATGAATGACAGTCCTTGTTTTTAAACACAAAATCCCACTACTATATGGTCCAACAATCCCACTTCTGAGTATATATCCCAAAGGATTTAAAGCAGGGACTTGAACAGAGATTTGCATACCTACGTTCATACCAGCATTATCCACAATACTCAAAAGGTGGAGGCAACCTAGGTGTCCATCAAATGATGAATGGCTAAACAAAATATGGTATTTATATGCTATGGAATATTATTCAGCCCTAGAAAAGAAGGCAATCCTGTCACATGCTAAAACATGGATGAACCTTGAAGATACTATGCCGAGGGAAATAAGCTGATCAGAAAAACACAAAGACTGTTTGATTCCACTGAATATGAGATACTTAGAGCAGACAAGTTCTTGGAAAGAAAAGGTGGGGTGGTTCCAGGGACTGGGGAGAGGGGAAAATAGGGAGCTATTATTTAATGGACGTGGTTTCAGTTTTGCAAGATGAAGACATTCTGGAGATGGGCTGTATAACACATGAGTCTACATAACCACACTGAATGAACTGTAAACCTGGTTAGGATGGTAAATTTCATATCATGCAATTTTTCCATAATAAGACTCAAAATGTCTTTTCCAAGCCCCGCATCTTACAAACCTGGCCAAAAACCTCTTCATTAACTGTGAACGTGAGGTCGAGGATGTCTGTGATATTGTTGTCCTTCATCCATTGCAAGCTCTGGTGGAATTCCTCATCTAGATATTCCAGGTCACTCAAATCACAGGGTCTGGGCCCATTCAAAGGGAGAGAGGCAAACAGATTGTTTCAGTAAACACCTACTCAGACCTCATGCCAAAATATGGTTATATCACTCTAGGCTAAAGCAACACAGGTGTATTTTAGTGATTTGATACTTCTGAATACATCGATGAACCTTTAGTTTATTCAGTAACTGGAAAAGAAAGTATTAAAATGTTTAAAATAACAAACGCAGGGAGAGGGTGGGATGATTTGGGAGAACTGCTTTGAAATATGTATAATATCATATATTAAATGAGTTGCCAGTCCAGGTTCAATAGACGATACTGGATGCTTGGGGCTGGTGCACTGGGATGACCCAGAGGGATGGTATGGGGAGGGAGGAGGGAGGAGGGTTCAGGATGGGGAACACATGTATAGCTGTGTCAGATTCATTTTGATATATGGCAAAACCAATACATTATTGTAAAGTTAAATAAAATAAAATTTAAAAAAAGAAAAAAATAACAAACACAAAACAATTACTGACTCAAGGACTCTCCATGGCCATTGGAGAAGAGTATCATTTAAAAATAACCAAGTTATACATCAATTTTTTTTTCTTTTATCTTAGCCCACCTTTATTGAGATATAATTGACATACAGTACTGTATGAGTTTAGAGTGCACAGCATAATGATTTACACACAGGGACAGATCAGCTCTACTTAGTAGTTTCATACAATACTTGTAATGCTACTATAATTATTTATATAAACTGATTTATATCTGGTATATGATGTTCTCTTATGCTTATATAAAATCTCCAAATGTCTTTTTACTGGACTAAAAGGTTTATGTGCTAGCTTAAGCACTCATAAAAGTAAACCACCATAAACCTAACAAGAATGAGTAGGGAAAACTGACAAAAGGGCCAGAGGAGTCAGGGAGGCTGGTGCCTCTGGTCTTGCAGGCAGGGCTAGGGGGACACTTACAGTCTCAGGAGTGCCTTATAGAAGGGTCTTGTGAAGAAAGCATCCAGAAGGTACTGATGGATCAGAGCCAGGCCTAGGATTCGACCACTGAACCTGAACCTAGAACACAGATAAGGCAGAGCTATGTATTGTTAGTTGATGTGTTTATTTGTAGTATTCATCTTAAGCCACTTCAAAAACTTGCCAAGTGATGACACAAGAGAGGCACCCATTCTTTTTATTCGTTACCATGAACAATGGCTATGAACTTGGTATGTACAAAATGAACATACCTCCTCAAGTAACCGAATAGAGTCATTTTACTGGAATCCTTTTCTCAGACTTGACTGTATAAGGACCCAAGAGAAGAAAAAGAGCTGGTGAAGGGGAATTCTGGGACCCAGACAAACAGCCAGCATTGAACCTGAGGATCTGAACCCAAGGATATGGAAAGTTTTTTGGACCATGCATTCTTACCCATTCAAGCATTCCATAGATACCACCCGAAGGTCTCATGTGTGCCTGACCCTATGCTGGAAGGTGGGGGAACCTGAACATGACTCACACATGGCGATCATGCTCATGGTCAGAGAGGTGAGGTATGTGGAATCCCAGTGTGGTAAGTGGTCATGGCCACAGGACCTACATGGAGCCTACATGGCCACACACGAAGAACACGGTCTCTGCTGGGAGGAACTGGTTGTGTAGACCTGGCCACCTCCAGATATAAGGGCCTTCACTGATTTAAATCCTTGTTGGGGCAAATAGTTTTCTGGCATTTTTTGCTGGCAATCTGCCTAGCTGCATGCTGCAGCTCCTAAGAGCTTGGTCCCATTGTTGCCCTGTTCCTAAATCAGCTCCCCTCTGTCTGGTCAAGCCCACTGGCTCCCTCACCCTGGGCACTGCCCATCTCTGGTACCTATGTCCAGAGACTAAGGGAGTCTTTTCTGTCTCTTCCTATCTAACTAGATTTTCACTTAAACATAGTCTTAGCTGTGACTTTTCTCAGATCCCCTGTTGGAATTTCCAACTGACCCATCTCCACAACCTTTCATGAGGCTCTTCTTAGACTAAAAAGACTTTGTACTCTGTAACTGCTATGAAAATGGTTTAAATGAATAGATTATTAGATCCTGTAATAAGTGCAATCATAAATGACACTTCAAATAGCTATCTTTAAAGTGGTCTATTCTTTTTGCATAAAAGTGAAGTTGCTCAGTCGTGTCTAACTCTTTGCAACCTTATGGACTATAGCCCACCAGGCTCCTCCATTCTTTTTGCATGAAATAACATGCAAATATTATTGGCTCTGGAGAGACAAGAGGTGAGCAGAACCTCAGTACAGGTGCTATAGGGGCACTGTGGATGGGAGGCCCATGGATCAGATGAACAGCTTATAGTCCTTGAGGCCAGACTGTGCCATCAGTATCTCATCCCCTGATGGTCTTTCCTGATATCCCAATAACTGATGGGTCTCCAACCTGGCGGCTACAGTCCTGCGTCTAAAAGCACTGTTTACGCCTACCCCATGCAGGCTTATCCACTCTAATGGACTCTGAGGCATCACAGCTGATGCTCCTAACATGATGTGGGGCTGTGGCCATGCGTGGGAGATGGCAGCACCACCCAATGCAGGAAGAGAGCAAATGCCTGCCAAGAACCTGCCTCCCTTAGAGGTGGCTCCAGGAGGCCTAATAAAGATAAATGGTAATCTCAGTGGGCAGAAAGTGTCTACAGAAATGGAGCAGATAAAATATTACATGAAAATACTTTCAACTCAATGTTAAAAAATGGACTATCTCAATAAACTGTAAATTCTCCAGCAAAATATACATTATTCTAATCTATTTAAGAAAAAGTAAGAACTTAAATAGACAAATAACCATAGTATAAACTATGTCTCAAAACTTTGAGGAAAAAGGACTATATCCTTATAAGAATATATCCTATATTAAATATCTGGGGTGAAAATATCCCAACTATAAGGATATCTTATATCTATAGGGATATCCTTATATCTATAGGATATATCTATATATATAGATCTGATATATATAGGATATATATAGATATAGGTATCTATATCTATATAGGTATATAGATATATCCTACATCTATAGGATTTCCTTATAGTTGAGGTATTTACACCCCAAATATTTAAATAGCTCCAGAAACCAGAAAATGGTAGAAAACTTAATTCATCATTATGAACTACCATAATCACAAAATACAATCTGGAAAAGAGCAAAGGAAAGAAAACTAAAGATGCTGAACTCACACGCTAAAAAGCCATAAGTAAAACACAAGAGAAAGTACCAGTCCATTCCCTGAATAATGCCAAATGATTTAGGATGCTTGATTCTAGGAAACTAAGGACAGTTTATTATTAGGCATTCCATCATTGAAATTAATTTTAACAACAAAAGACAAAAATCATATGGCTTTTTCCTTCCTTTCTTTTTTTTTTTTTTTTTTTGGTTAGAAGTTAAAAATTTTTTGAAAAGATCCACCATTAATTTCCTTGAAGAAAAATAAAAATTTCGCAGTAAACCAAGAGTAGGAGAATGTTTCCTTACATTATAAAGGATATTGATCTCAGCATCATATAAAGATATAGAAGGACAATAAAGATATAGAAGGAATGTTGGTTATTACCATCCTTCACAATATTCTATCAGTTCTAGTCACTGTAGGTCACTACAAGTGAAAAACGGGAAACAGATTAAAAATAACTTTTATGGAATGCCTATCAGACCAACACAGATCATGTTATCTCACTGATTCTTGCAACAGCTCTATTTATGACTGTGGCTGTCTTCATTCCACCAGAAATCACAGGTCAATAATTAGCACTGGGGAAGTGGCACAGTGAGGACACTGACCCATGTCTGCCTGATGCCAGACCAAGTCTTTTCCTTTGTTCCCATTTTGAGAAGCCACAGAGCAGCAAAATTCATCCTCTGGTCCAGGGGCTGGGCTGCCCACTGTGTGACTTTGTGCCAGCAGTTAACCACCTATTCTTCACTTCCTTTTCTGGAAAACAGCATTCTTCAAGGGATAGCTATTTTATTTTATGTTGGCTTCCATATTCAAAAGCAGAGACATTACTTTGCCAACAAAGGTTTGCCCAGTCAAGGCTATGGTCTTTCCCGTGGTCATGAATGGATGTGAGAGCTGGACCGTGAAGAAGGCTGAGCGCCGAAGAATTGATGCTTTTGAACTGTGGTGTTGGAGAAGACTCTTGAGAGTCCCTTGGATTGCAAGGAGATCCAACCAGTCCATTCTGAAGGAGATCAGCCCTGGGATTTCTTTGGAAGGAATGACGCTAAAGCTGAAACTCCAGTATTTTGGCCACCTCATGTGAAGAGTTGACTCATTGGAGAAGACTCTGATGCTGGGAGGGATTGAGGGCAGGAGGAGAAGGGGACGACAGAGGATGAGATGGCTGGATGGCATCACTGACTCGATGGATGTGAGTCTGAGTGACCTCCGGGAGTTGGTGATGGACAGGGAGGCCTGGCGTGCTGCGATTCATGGGGTCGCAAAGAGTCGGACACGACTGAGCGACTGATCTGATCTGATCTGATCTGATCCAACACCTCCTTGTGATCATTAGAAGGGGGAATTTGTTACAAAGTTCTGGTGGTGCCTCAAGAAATCCAGTGTCAGGAATGCAGTTGAGCTCAGATACTGGGGTGACTCCACCCTCATCCGAAGTCTCCTTTTTGTTCTTTTCTGTGGACATCTGCTTCTTTCTTCTCTCCCACTGCCAACACTGCTAATGTTTTTCAGCTTGGAGTTCAAACCTCCAGAGTGACCAACTTGACTTTCATTGACCTAGGTTCAGATTTCCAGCATGATTCCCTGATTGTCCAACTCAGGTTGCATGCCCACCCTGGACCAAACCTGAAAGTAGGGTCTGGTGAGGAGAGCTCAGAGCTGGGTGTCTTGTTCACCACTTTACAGCCAGGATCACCATGGCTCGCCTTTCAACCAGGAGCTGGGATCAGATGGAGGGAGGCAGATGGGGCTGTTTTTAGCAAAGGGGGCTGCAATGCAGACCACCCATTGAGAATTGTTTATCTGCTTTGAATGGGGTTGGGCATAGACGGAATTTCTAAAGACAAAGTTATATTGGTTACACAGGCTGATGGGGGCAACTAGTAGGTCCTCGATATTTTTTCATAGCTGTGCAAGCAATCTATGATAATGTGGTTTGGCTTTATATAAACACAGACAGGATGGCTTGCAGCCAGTCAAGTATATACAGTAAAATATATTCCACAGCGATGAACTATGATCTGGGACGTGTTTGTATAAGCACACTGCAGGGACTGTACAATTCAAATCCAAACAACAGCTTAGAAGGCAGAGATTGGAATGGCAAACCATTCCAGGTTGATGAATTGCCTTGACAATCTCACGAACAAGAAAACATCTTTCAGGGCTTGTACATCTCCTTTGTCTCACCCAGCCTGGACAACTACTTGCTGGGAAATTGATTGTGTCTGGTGTCAACATAGGTTGTTAATGTGTAGGAATTAGGAGATGGAAAGAAAGTCCTTTTCTTTAGACTTAGATTGATTATTAGAGAAACTATCCAGATAATTTAAGCAAAAAATACCCCCCAAAGTTTCTGTTTTGCTCTAAGTTACTAGGCACAAATAAAGAGTTCTAAGGATCAGTGAAAGTGAGTCCCTACAGAAGGAGCAGCCTCCTCCTCCCCAGTGCATGGGGGGCATGTGTCACTTTATTTATCCAGGCCCCAGGGTGTCCAGTTCAAGAGCCCCATTCCACTATCCATGTGAACCTGCAGGGCCGTAGCCACCTCTTCCTCTCTGGGGACCCATGGGCGGTCTTCTCTGAGGCTGCAGGCCAGTCCTGCTCCTGGTGTGGTACCGCTCCTCCTTTGTCATGAGCTGCCATTCCTGAAGGCACACTGAGCTAAGCACAGCCCCAAAGATGGTTACTGAGCTGCAGGCTCTGGCACCGCTGCCACCGGCCCCCAGGCTGCTGCCCAAGACGTGCTCTTCCGAGTGGCCTGGGCTCATTTCTGTAGGGCTAGTAGGGAAACAGCTCCTCTGTGTCGACCCGCTCGGGTCAGAGGGGCCTCACGGAAGAGATGCTGGGCCCCTGAGGGTTTTACAGGGCCGCTCCCTCTCCTTTTATCCCGAGGCTGAAAAAGTCATGGAGGGCTAAGGGGGCACCTAACCCACAGATTCACATCTGAACCTCACTGTGGCTGGCGTGGGTGCTCTTCTGCTTCTCTTGGATCACATCACTTCTGAAACCCCAGATGCCCTGCTTGCAGTGTGCCTCCTGTTGGCCCCCGCTCCTTCCTAAGAATGTGGGATGTGCCCACAGGGTCTGATTCCAGTGATGGGCACTATACCGCTTCTCTTCACTGGACAGGCCTCAGCTATCAGGAAAATCAGCAGATACATGCACATATGAAGTTCAGGACATGAGGAAACAAGGCTGTCCCCCAATTGCACGTCCCAGGCATGTCTAAATCCACATGCTAGCTACACCAGGCTGGGTCTCACTGAGACCGTCCCCTGGTACTAGATGGTGGGGCTCAGCCTTTCTTCCATCCTAACTACCTGAAGAATACGACACCCTGGAGGGTCAGAAATGAGGCCTCTCTCCATCAGTAATCCTCAAGGCGGGGGATGGAGGAAGAGAGTGTTTTCCTCTAGCTCCCTCTTGGTGTCACATGAAAACTCCCTAGGACATTCTGATCTGCCATCACTTTGAGGTGTGTTGCTGCTAAGTCGCTTCAGTCGTGTCCGACTCTGTGCGACCCCATAGACGGAAGCTCACCAGGCTCCCCTGTTCCTGGGATTCTCCAGGCAAGAACACTGGAGTGGGTTGCCATTTCCTTCTCCAATGCATGAAAGTGAAAAGTCAAAGTGAAGTCGCTCAGTCGTGTCCGACTCTTAGCGACCCCACGGACTGGAGCCTACCAGGCTCCTCCGTCCATGGGATTTTCCAGGCAAAAGTACTGGGGTGGGGTGCCACGGCCTTCCCCAACTTTAAAAAACACATAAGCCATTTTTTTCTATTTATTTACTGATCAGAGATGATTTCACAGAAACCCATTTGGACCTAAGACATCACAATTAGATGACTATATAGCAAAATACCATGAACCCCATATTTAATAGGAAAAAACTCCTCTACCAATAGTCAGTCAAACACAGGTCTTGTGAGAAGGCCTGGTCTGTCTTCCTTCAGGGCAGGAACATGGGCAGCTCACAGCTTGATTTCTGAACCCAACCTCACCCACCCTGTGGTTTGCAGAAACATGAAGTTCTTTTCAAATCCTTGGTTTCCAATACACTACAAGTTTTCATTTTTGGTATCACCAATCCTTACCCTCTTGTCAAAGAGAAATAATAGAATTGGGTATTTTTTAGTACAAAGAAAAATATAAGCAACATAGACAATATCAATAAAAATGCATCAACTCCATCTCCTGAAGCAATATCCTTGACCTTGGTGGGTCCTTCCCCCAGAGTATCAGTGGTGACCACACACATGCTTTTGAAAATGGAGTCTCCTTCCCACTCTTGTTCCTTTAAAGCTTCATTTCACACCACAGCCCAGCTTAGAGAGCCTCACATATCTGCAAACACAGGTTTTCATCATCCAATTTAAATGAACTCCAAAGTATTTCATTTTTATGAATATCCTGTGCTTGGTTTAGCCCCTCCCATTCTGATGGACACCTAACTGGTTTTCATCTTTACCCATCTGCTCACAGGTATTGGAGCAGGGACAGCATACAGCCAGTAAACTCTGGGACCACGGGAGAAACTTTGAAATGGGTAGATGTCACTCTTTAAGCAGTCTCATCAGCACCTCACCAGACGTCTAGGAGATGAACTTGAGTTACCTCTGATTAGCAACTGTAGCCACTCTGAGCTTTCCTAACAACGCTGAGGGAGATCATGGCAGGAGATCTGAAAGCAACCAATGTTACTGGCAAGGTTTTATCTCACTTCCATCTGAGTTTTGTACACTGTAGTGAGTGTTCAAAGGCAATGAGTTTCACACATTTCTAGCACATCTTCTCACATGGCTTAAAAGGCCCAGCAAAGACATGACTCTCCTTTGAGTGAATGACTGTTGACTCATTACCCTTGGGGCAGTTTGCCAGTCATCCAAGAAAGGCAGTGTGGTGGTGAGGACAAAGTTGAAAGTTCTTATCAGGCTGTCTCAGTTTAACACTTCTGACCTGTGTGACTTTGGGGAAGCTGCTTACCATCCCCGAGCCTCAGTTTACTCATCTGCATATGGGGTCATAATAGCATCTACAGTATAGGGCAACTGCTGAAAGACTTACCACTAGTAGAGTCAGCCTATCTGGGTATTCATTCAGAGATGGCATGTCTGATCCCTTTCCCGGGCTCAGGACCCTAGACCACACATCCAGGCCTGACTGAAGGACGAGAATATGGATTGGACCAGAGGACTAGCCTGCACATTCCTGCTGTTGCAGAACTGCAAACTTTTGCTTTGTACTTTTCAGTGCAGACCTACTGAAAATTTTTGAAGCACCATTTGAAGTCTGCTCAATGAAGCGAATTGTTCACATATCTTATATCTAGAGTAGGTCTCTATTCAGAAAGATGTACATAAAGATCAAACTGCAGAGATTTGAGGTCGCTGAGT
Organism: Tragelaphus eurycerus; assembly: GCA_935064755.1. Classification (NCBI taxonomy): domain Eukaryota; kingdom Metazoa; phylum Chordata; class Mammalia; order Artiodactyla; family Bovidae; genus Tragelaphus; species Tragelaphus eurycerus. Next base: position 18,148,351 of record CAKXYN010000002.1, on the reverse strand, counting down.
CAATGGATGGATGTGATGAATGTTTTACTCCCAGAAGCTGAACTAGCAGGTCTCTCCCTCCCTTTCTCTCTCCTCCGTCTGTCTCTCTAACAAAACTTTGTATGGAAACATGTTTTAGCAGGAGGTAGGATGTAATGATTTCATGGTGTACTTTTCAACTGATTGTTTAAACAAAAGCAGTTTGCATAATGGCAAAGAATTCAGGATGTTTGGGAGAGAAATTTCTTGTTCACAGATCAGATTTATGGAAGGGGAAGTAGGATGGTTCGCCAAGTGAAGAAAATAAAAGGCCTAATTACACAACAGTATAAATCAACTATACTTCAATAAAATTTTATAGAAATACCAAATTACTCTGGAAGGACATTTTAGATAGTGCAGCAAAACCCTTTTAAAGGCTTCTCATTAATCCTCTTTATGAAAGCGATATAAAGATGGAATAACACCCTCAAAGCAGCACCCAGGCAACGATTCAAGTCTGAAAGGTTCTGCTGTGGTCTTTCTAGTTTGAACCTCTGGCATTAATCTTGGCCCTGTAACAATTATCCCACAGTGTCTCTAGGTTCCAGTGACCCTTTCAGGGTTTTCTTGACCTGTAAGCTATCAATCTCTCTCTGCATGACTCAGCATCAGAGATACTTCCTGTACCAGCTTCAAAGTTGGCCCCATCTCCTGGCCTTGCTGCCTGGAAAGGGCATCAGATAGTATTGGGTTGGCCAGAGGGTTTGTTCAGGTTTTTCCTTAAGATCTTATGGAAAACCTGAACGAACTTTTTGACCAACCCAATGTATTACTGCTGCTATTGCTAAGTCACTTCAGTCGTGTCCAACTCTGTGTGACCCCATAGACGGCAGCCCACTAGGCTCTTCTGTCCCTGGGATTCTCCAGGCAAGAATACTGGAGTGGGTTGCCATTTCCTTCTCCAATGCATAAAAGTGAAAAGTGAAAGTGAAGTTGTTCAGTCGTGCCTGACTCTTAGCGACCCCATGGACTGGAGCCCACCAGGCTCCTCCATCCATGGGATTTTCCAGGCAAGAATACTGAAGTGGGGTGCCATTGCCTTCTCCGACCCAATGTATTAGGGAACTGGAAAGAGCTGGACACTTGGTGATAGCCTGCTTGGTTCTTGCTTCCCTTGAGGAAGGGGTGAGGGGCTGGGGCAGATACAAGAACAGCTGGCAGGACTCTGAGGTCTGCTCAAAAGCCGGCACACAGTCCGCAGACTCTGGTGGTCTCTTCCAAACACCACGGCATCTTCTGGAGCGCAAACAACTGTCAGAACCAGCACTGCAGCGGCAAATCCCAGGGGCTCAAAAGTATTTTGTTGTCACTGGGTGAAACCATCACAATGGCCTGCCTCTCAAGCTATGACTCTGCAACTACGCCCACACTGTGCATGGTCTACTTCCTGCAGACTGATGGCTGAGTTCCAGAAGGTTCTCTCCCCAGCAGTCATGTTTTCCATCCCTGCTCCTTTTGGGTTCTTCCCCCATCACTGCTCCCTGGCAACGGACCAAGATTTGCAGGGGTTAAAGTCCTTTAAGAGATCCCAGAGGTTCTCAAAAGAACAGAGCCAGTTCCTCAACTGTAGCACAGTTGACATCTACTGTCCAGTGCCCTGGAGGGTGTTTCGCACAACCCCTGGCCTCTGCCACGAGATTCCAGTGCCATCTACCCCTCAAAGTTGTGATCACCAAAACTGCCTCCAGATGTTGCCAGATGTCCACTGAGGGGTATGGGACAAAACCACCCTCTTCAGGGCAGGATATCCTAATAGGTGATCACAGTCCCCTTTGTGACACATGGGCACTGCTTGCCTCTCCTGGGCTCTCTGAGGCAATGAAGGTCTCAATCCTCAGGCTTTGTGCTCCACTCTGAGCAGTTTTCATCACTCCCTGGATTTCTTAAATGTGCCTTCCTACTCCACTAAACATCATTTTATTGATATTTTCTTTTTTTGATATTTTTGTTTTTGGATACACTGCACAGCTTGAGGGATCTTAGTTCCCCAACCAGGGATGGAAGCAATGCCGTCTGCAGTGGAAGCATGGAGTCCTCACTGCTGCACCTCCAGGGAAGTCCTCCAAACATCATTTTAGACTCCCACCTAGAACTTGGGTTCTAGGTCTACGACTCTCTTGGGAAAAGAACAGGAGGGGAGGATCAGATCAGATCAGATCAGTCGCTCAGTCGTGTCCAACTCTTTGCGACCCCATGAATCGCAGCACGCCAGGCCTCCCTGTCCATCACCAACTCCCGGAGGTCACTCAGACTCACATCCATCGAGTCAGTGATGCCATCCAGCCATCTCATCCTCTGTCGTCCCCTTCTCCTCCTGCCCTCAATCCCTCCCAGCATCAGAGTCTTCTCCAATGAGTCAACTCTTCACATGAGGTGGCCAAAATACTGGAGTTTCAGCTTTAGCGTCATTCCTTCCAAAGAAATCCCAGGGCTGATCTCCTTCAGAATGGACTGGTTGGATCTCCTTGCAGTCCAAGGGACTCTCAAGAGTCTTCTCCAACACCACAGTTCAAAAGCATCAATTCTTCGGCGCTCAGCCTTCTTCACAGTCCAGCTCTCACATCCATACATGACCACAGGAAAGACCATAGCCTTGACTAGGCGAACCTTTGTTGGCAAAGTGATGTCTCTGCTTTTGAATATGCTATCTGGGTTGGTCATAACTTTCCTTCCAAGGAGTGAGCGTCTTTTAATTTCATGGCTGCAGTCACCATCTGCAGTGATTTTGGAGCCCAGAAAAATAAAGTCTGACACTGTTTCCACTGTTTCTCCATCTATTTCCCATGTAGTGATGGGACCAGATGCCATGATCTTCGTTTTCTGAATGTTGAGCTTTAAGCCAACCTTTTCACTCTCCACTTTCACTTTCATCAAGAGGCTTTTGAGTTCCTCTTCACTTTCTGCCATAAGGGTGGTGTCATCTGCATATCTGAGGTTATTGATATTTCTCCCAGCAATCTTGATTCCAACTTATGTTTCTTCCAGTCCAGCATTTTTCATGATGTACTCTGCATATAAGTTAAATAAACAAGGTGACAATATACAGCCTTGATGTACTCCTTTTCCTATTTGGAACCAGTCTGTTGTTCCATGTCCAGTTCTAACTGTTGCTTCCTGACCTGCATACAGATTTCTTAAGAGGCAGATCAGGTGGTCTGGTATTCCCATCTCTTTCAGAATTTTCCACAGTTTATTGTGATCTACACAGTCAAAGGCTTTGGCATAGTCAATAAAGCAGAAATAGATGTTTTTCTGGAACTCTTTTGCTTTTTCCATGATCCAGCGGATGTTGGCAATTTGATCTCTGGTTCCTCTGCCTTTGCTAAAACCAGCTTGAACATCAACTCCTCCCAAATATACCAGATTATGTCATCCTTTCTGAGGCAATGATGTCTGACCTGAGTAAGCCTCCAGGAGAAGGAGCAGTACAAGCTAGGGGGAAACAATGCCTGGGGTGGGAACATGTATGGTTTGTCTGAATAACTGTAAAGAGGGCACAAGGACTGGATGCCAGAGAGAGAAAGAGGATGGGAGAACATGAATCTGGAGAGATTCCCCAGGCCGCAGAACATGCAGGTTTGGGTAGGCATGGGAAGGACTGTGGAGTCCATCCAGAGTGTGATGGGAATCCATCACAGGTTTCCCATAGGATCCACAGGATGAACTGACTGATGCTGGGAATAACCCCTCTGGATACTGCATGAAGAGAGGTGAGGCTGTCAAGCGTGGGAGAAGAGAGGCCAGTTTGGAGGCTCCTGCAGTCATCCGGGTGGGAGGTGATGGCAGTGTACACTGGGGTGGTGGGGGTGGAGGTGATGAGGTCACTTTGGGGATGTATTTTCATGACAGGGCCAAGAGGATGTGCTGATGGCCTGGATAAGAGATGTGAGAAAAGACAGGCATCAAAGACAGTCCATGGTGCTGGGCCAGAGCAATTGTGCAGATGGTGGTGCCATACTGAGATGGGAAACACCAGAGAAGAGAAGGTGTAGAAGAGAAACTGGAGAGTTCTTTAATAGGTCTAAACTTAGACCTATTAAGTTTGTGATGCCTATTAAATATTGGGGGTGGAGCTGTTGAGTGGGCAGTTTTACCAATTAGTCAGGATTTCTAGGAACAGGGCCAGGCTGTGGATGTTAATGTGGAGTAATCAGGGTAGAGATGGATGGAGCAACATGAATTCATGAAGTTGGATGAGACCACCTTGGAAGTGCATGCAGATGGAGCAGTGGACCAAGGGTTGAACCTTAAACAATGAAACATCCAGGGATCTCTAAGATGAGGAGTGACAAAGTAAATTGAGCAGGAACAGGCGATGAGTGATGAGAAGAACCTAGGACTGTGGAGCCTGTTCAGGAAGGAGGCAGAGACTGACTGTCAAATGCCTCTGAGATCACATAATAGGAGGTCTGAGAGTCGCCCACTGGATTAGGCAACCTCGATGAGAGCAGGAAAGGGGAAGAAAATCTGGACAGAATGGCAGAAGAGAAAGCAGAGCAAGTCAGCACAGATAACTCTTTGTAGGAATGCTTCTTTAAAGTGGAGCAGTGAACCAAAGTGATACGTGGAGGGTGTGACATCAAAGGAGGCTTGAATTGCTTTTAAATGCATTTTTAATTCCAACAAATTTACTGAGTGCCTCCTATGTGCCAGGTGCATGCAAAGATATGAAGGCAAACATTCATTCCAAAAAGTGTACATGTCAGGAAGGTGGAGAGAGCTAGCAATGGGGAATTTCATTGCCATGTGACTAACATGTGCTGTAGAAGAGTGCACAGAATGTGTGCAAATCCAGAGAAGGGAGACTTAGTTGACTTGGAAGGGATTAAATCCAGGCAGGCTTCCCAGAGGAGGTGATGACTGAGGCAAACTTTGAAGAATGAGTAGAAGTCTGCTTCAGAAGGCAAGGAAGGGCTTTCCAAGAAAATAAGATCATATAAAGAAAAAGGCAGGCACAGAACAGAATGTGTTTAGGACAGCAAGAAATTCACGATGACTAGAACAGAAAGAGGAAGAAGGGGCAAGATTATGCTGAAAAAGAGGAAGCAAGAGATCCTGGGAGGTCTTATTTTCCAGGCCAACCTGTTCAGCTTTTAAACTGTTAGAGAATGGGGACCTGCTGAAGGGCTTAAGCAAGGGTTTGGCATTTTAGAGAAATCTACCTGCAGCCATGTGAGGGATAGATTTGAAAATGGGACACACTGGAGGGCATTACAGTATGTCCAGATAATTGTGAGGAACATCTTGAAGGGAAAATGGATAAGACAAGAAGCTTTATTTGAGTAGAAAGAGAAGGATGACAGGAAGTGGCTCCTGGGAGAGATTAGATGTTAACTTGGAGGAGGATCAAGTGACGATGTTAAGTAAGAGTTTGAAACTCAACAGAGAAATCAGGATAAAACCACAGATTTAAAATTCATAGTTTGGACACAGAATAAAGTTTATAAAACAGCAAACTTTGATTTAACTGCTGTTTGTTGCTGTTGTTGTTCAGTTGCTAAGTGATGTTTGAGTCTGTGTGACCCCTTGGAATGCAGCACACGAGGCTCCCCTATTCCTGCTATCTCCCAGAGTTTGCTCAGATTCAAGTCCACTGAATCAGTGAAGCTATCTAACCATCTCATCCTCTGCTGTCCTCTTCTCCTTTTGCCTTTAATATTTCCCAGCATCAGGGTCTTTTCAATGAGTCAGTTCTTTACATCAGGTGGTCAAAATGTTGGAACTTCAGCTTTAGCATCAGCCCTTCCAATTAATATTCAGGGTTGATTTTCTTTAGGATTGACTGGTTTGATCTCTATGTAGTCCAAGGGACTCTCTAGAGTCTTCTCCAGCACCACATTCAAAAGCATCAATTCTTCAGGCCTCAGCCTTCTTTATGGTCCAACTCTCACATCAGTACATGGCTACTAGAAAAATTGTAGCTTTGACTATACAGATCTGTGTTGGCAAAATAATATCTCTGATTTTTAATATGTTGTCAAGGTTTGTCATAGCTTTCCTCCCAAGGAACAAACTCTTTTAATTTCGTGGCTACAGTCACTGTCCACAGTGATTTTGGAGCCCAAGACAGATCTGTCACTGTTTCCACTTTTTCCCCTTCTATTCGCCATGAAGTGATGAGACCGGATGCCACGATCTTTGTTTTTTGAATGTTGAGTTTTAAGCCTATTTTTCTACTCTTCTCTTTCACCTTCATCAAGAGGCTCCTTAGATCCTCTTCACTTTATGCCATTAGAGTGATACCATTTGCATATCTGAAGTTGCTATTCTCATATTACTATACGCTATTCTGTATCTGAGGTTGTTCTTCTGGCAATCTTGACTCCAGCTTCTGATTCATCCAGCCTGGCATTTTACATGATGTACTCTGCAGTATATTATGTAAAATTATGTCTTTCCATCTATGTGTCTGTCTGTTCACTTGTCCATCCATCTATCCATTCATCCATCCATCCAACTATCCATCCATCCATCTAATAAGACAGCATGGAAGGACTTAAGTCAAAATATTAATAGCACTTATTTCTGTGTGGAATATTTCCTCATGTCCATTAAGTTTTTTACAATGGATATTGACTACTGATAAAGTTATAAATATTTACATATAGTAGCGATAAAAAGAAAACTAGAAGTTCTTGGTGTCTCAGGATCTAAGGGAGCAGACTTCCAGAGACTTCCAGGTAGGAGTTCATACCTACTGCAGTGATGTTTCCATTAAGGTAGGGAGGGATAATAGTCCCCTAAGTTTGTGACTAGTGGGTGTCTACTGCTCAAAGAAAGAGCGATTTCAGTGCTGAAAACCTAAGTCAGATTTTAGTAGGTGAAGTAGAGGATGAGGGAAAGGAGCTGTAAGCAGGGAGAGAGGGTAAAGTATAAAGATGGAGGAGAAGGATAAAACTCCTGGAGCAGGGTGTGGAGGGGACAAATGGGTCCAGAGGCTCAGTGGAGGTATCTGCCTGGAACTGGAGGAGGGCAATGCAGGGACAGTGCTAGGGTTGGGGGGTATTTGTAATTGTGGTGGGAAATTGAGGTGGTCCTTCTCAGTGCTTCCATGTCTGCAAGATCTGAAGTCATCTTCTCAAAGTGAAGGAATCTGATTGGTTGAGGCTTTCAAGACAGGGAACGAAAGATGCATCAAAGGACTGGTGAGCTTGGCTATAGAACCTGCCGAGGTCAGAGAGTATGATTTAGGATTGTACTGTCTCTCAGGGTCATCTCATTTGATCTGATACTAGAGGCGCAGGAAACAGCTCCAGCCCTGAACGTGGAAGAGTGAGTTACATATTGATCCAAGGTGGTGTTTAACCCATCAGATGGAGTGTAAGCACGGAGGGGAGAGGGAATTATGTTCAGGGACAGGAGGCATGCAGGAGGCCTGGGGTGAAGGAAGCCATGCCAGATGGGCAGCGGATGGTGAATCTGAGGTGCAAATGAACTTGGTGAGCAGCTGCAGTAAGGGGAGGAGGTGGGAGCACTGGTTGTGGAATGATTGATGTAGGGATTTTATAGTTTCAGTTTCAGATATGGCACAGTTCTGGGTGATAATGAGCTTGGGAAGGCCATTGTGGGAGCAGGTGGCTGGAGTGGAATGTAGGCCAAGGCCACTGGGGTTAGGAAAGTTAGGTCTATAATTTTTTCTGTTGTTGTTAAATCCAAACTAGTATGTATTTGTTTTGTCTTTTTTTAAAAACTTTAACTGATGTATAGTTGATTTACAATATTGGGTAAGTTTCAGGTGTATAGCACATTGATTCAGTTACACACATATATGTATTATGCATATATTCTTTTCTAGATTCTTTTTCCTTATAGGTTATTACATTATATTATTGAATATAGTTCCCTGTGCTATACAGTAGGAAGTTAGGTCTATTCTTTATACCTTTAATTCAGATGATATTTCAAGGAATAGATAAAGAATTGCCTCCCCCATGCCGTCTCAAACTGTTTAAATATTGCTTGATTTATGTTTGGCTCTCCTAGCTTCCCTGTGTGTGGAAACACCGCTGCAAATTAGCTGAGAAAATCTGAAGTTTTCTTCATCTGTCATGAAAAAGATGCCAACACAAGATAATGACAGGATATGACCTTCTGATCACTAATTAGCAACTGAAATGAATGTCTAGCCTTGGTCCCTACCAAATGCCCCCATCAGTATCAGCCCTGTGGGAAGGCAAAGGAGTAAGACCAGAGCTGCTTGTTCCTCAGTGTGGCAATATGGTGGCCAAGTGGGTGACTCCCTCTCAGAGAAAGTTCTTCCAGATGTAGATTGTGCAGATTATCTGTAGTGCGTTGAATGTGCCCCCAAAGATGCTTCCATTTCCTCAACCCTGAACCTGTGAACATGACCTTATTTGGAAAAAGGGCCCTTGCAGATGTAATTAAGGATCTCAAGCTGAGATCATCTTAGATTGTCCAGGTGGGCCCTAAAGCCACTGACAAAGGTCCTTATATGAGACAGAAGAGAAGATAAAGAAGCAGAGACTAAAGTGGTGCTCCTGTAAGTCAAGGGACGCTTGGGGCCAGCAGAAGCTGAATAAAGTCAGGGAGCATTCTCCCCTAGAGTCTTGAGAGGGAACAAGTCCTTGCTGACGTTTTGATAACATTTTAATTTATTAGTTTCTTTTTGGCTGTGCTGGGTCTTTATGGCTATGAGAGCTTTCTCTAGCTGTGGTGGCTTCTCTTGTTGTGGAGCACAGGCTGTAGGGCACGTGGGCTTCAGCAGCTGTGGCACGTGGACTCCGTAGTGTGGATCCCGGGCTCTAGAGCATAGGCTCAATAGTTGTAGCATGCGGGCCTTGTTGCTCCCCAGCATATGGGATCTTCCTGGACCAGGGATCGAATCCATGTCTCCTGCATTGGCAGGTGGATTCTGTGCCACTGAGTGCTAGGGAAGCCGCTTGCTGACACTTTGATTTTGGACTTCCAGAATGGAGAATTCTCAGTTTGTGAAAATTTGCTGTGGCAAGTCCCGGAAGGCAGTATAGTACTCAGTGCAGGGTACTATAAAGAGGATATCCCTCTTCCTTAGTCTTCTGGAATGATTATTAAACATATTATTGTGGAGTTTGTAAGCTGAATCCCTGCTGCTGCTGAGTCACTCCAGTCGTGTCCAACTCTATGCGACCCCATAGATGGCAGCCCACCAGGCTCCTCCAAACCTGGGATTCTCCAGGCAAGAACACTGGAGTGGGTTGCCATTTCCTTCTCCAATGCATGAAAGTGAAAAGTGAAAGGGAAGTCGCTCAGTCGTGTCCGACTCCTAGCGACCCCATGGACTGCAGCCTTCCAGGCTCCTCCATCCATGGGATTTTCCAGGCAAGAGTACTGGAGTGGGGTGCTATTGCCTTCTCCAAAGTTGAATCCCTAAAGTCATATATTTAATTTCATGCAAGAGGAGACTCTGATTTTCAATGAGACAAAGAGTTTGCTTCCATGCCCAGAATTATATAGAAAAATTGAACAAAACATGCTGCTTGCCTGGATAACTAAAACATTCTGAGATCTGCTATATCCTCATCCAACTGGTTAAAATAGGAAGGTAAAGGTTTAAAAGGCCTTGATTATCTGAGCTGCACAGCCCAGAGAAAAAAGGAATAGTGAGTGGTGTTGCTGTGCCCCAGGTAAAACTCACAGTGCCCTATTGACCCCTGAACTGTCATACCATTCCCTTGTCTATGCTTCATTATATAATGCACAGTATTACATGAAAACTGAATCAGGTTAAAAAAATAATCAACTGGATATAACTTAAGCAACTTTTAGGTTTTTCATCCATCCATCCATCCATTCAATCTTTTAACAAATCCATGAAAATGGTTTCAATAGGCCATTTGTGAGGCACTGTCTAGTTGCTGGGGTCCTTAGAGTACAACAGACAAGAGCGTACAGCCTAGTGACATTATGGTTCAGGAAATTATTAGAATTACTGAACGACTTACCTAAGTCTCAGCTAAAGTGACATTTTGTTCTTTCTACATGAGTGGCGAAATAGTAATGGCTCTGACAAATCACGTTCTCATGCTATACTGGAAGTACTGGTACAACCAGATACCGGGAATACTTGAAGCTATTTATGTAATTGGCTCTGAATTAATTGTATTGGTGAAGGAGAAGGATGGGAAGCATACACAATATAATAAATCAACATAATGTTGGAGCTCGCAACTATGTTCTATTCAGCTTTGTGGTTTTGAAGATTTATCAACTGATTGTATTTTCTTTATATAATAGAATTAATTGATATTCTTTGAGATTAGGATATAAGGAGAAAGTCCCTAGAAGACTGGATAGTAGGGAAAGCCAATCTTGGAGTCCACGTTTGGTACTCATCATCTGAAAACTGGAAGCCCTTCTTGTCTGTTTGTGCCCACAGAGGTCCCAAGGCATCTGTCTGCTCTGTTCCCAGCCTGTGCCTGAGGGTTTGTCTCCTGGATTATGTCACACACTTTCTTAGAAATCTAGAATGATTTCCAAATATCTTTCACATACATATTATTGATCATTAGATTTACATGTCTTCACCAATTATGATCCTTCTCAGACCCTATGCCTTTTTGGGTACTTTGTTCCTGTTTTCAACTTGATTATGGTTGAACTTTTTTGTCTCTGGTCTACCTGTGCAAATGTTCTTTTCAACACTTTTCCCAGGCAGCTTTACTATTCTCAATTTAGGAAATCCTTTCCAGGTGGTTGACACTGGCCCTGGCCCTCTGCTGCTGCTGCTAAGTCACTTCAGTCATGTCCGACTCTGTGTAACCCCTCAGATGGCAGCCCACCAGGCTCCCCCATCCTTGGGATTCTCCAGGCAAGAACACTGGAGTGGGTTGCCATTTCCTTCTCCGATGCATGCAAGTGAAAAGTGAAAGTGAAGACGCTCAGTTGTGTCTGACTTTTAGTGACCCCATGGACTGCAGCCTACCAGGCTCCTCCATCCATGGGATTTTCCAGGCAAGAGTACTGGAGTGGGGTGCCACTGCTCTCTCCGGCCCTGGCCCTCTAGTTATCTCCATTTATGTTGCAATCAAATATTCTTCATCCTTCCCACTGCTCTGAATATATATATCCTTTAATGAAATTGAGGTTAAATAGAAAATAAACCTTCATATAACTTACATTTTAAAAACCTCTTCTGATATAAAGTCTTTTGAAGATGAGATGTTGCTGTCTCTGTTAATTCTATTTAAATAAGTCAGAAAATGAACACATCTCATGGAAAGTGCATCTTTCAGTGACTTATCCAATACTTCCAATATTTTAAATTTTTATACTTAGAGTCAAGCCTAAGAATTTTTCAGTCATGATATTGACCACATATTGTATCTATCCTCAGGGTTGTATTGTTACTAGAGACTACTTTCATTTCCTTTGTCCTCAAAGCAAATTTTTAAGATGGGCATCAACCATTTCCATTAATTTAATAAGGTCATAATGTATTCATAAAACAGTCTGAGTCACATAATCAAAGCATAATTTTTAATCCCCATGCTACATGCTAGGATGCTAAAGTAAGGTAATGTAAACAGTCTGGTCAAATAATAATTACCTTTGATTCTCTTGAAAGCTTTCCTCAGTTTAAATCCTAATAAACCAGGGACATTAGAAAAATACGAAATGACATCTCCCATCTTAGTGCAGCATGGAAGCTTCTCCCATGCCTTCACCAGTGGTCACTTACACAAAATGTGCTGTGACTTCTTTTCCAAAAATGTAAGCATACAGGAGAGCTAATGGGGTAATCATAGCCTGAAAACCCAGATCTCCACAGTCTCTGCAGTGGGAACTTGTTTTTCTTTTCTTTTTTTGAAATCCTTTCAATGTTAGGTCTACATAGCATGTTCTGGCCTCTCTCCTTTTCTCTTCCCATCTTCAAATAAGGGATAATAATGTTCAATTTCGCTTACCTACCTTGAGGGAGAATTTTATAAAAGAGTAATTTAATGTTAATAGGTTCTTTGAAGATGAAAAAGCACTTCATAATTGCTAACTTCTATTATATTTTAAAAACCCATCTCAAAGATATTCCTCTTTCCTTATGCTCATAACTTTGATTAATTAAAAATAATTATCCTTTCTCAACCTCATTATTTGAGTGCATTAAATATGAGGTTCCCACACCATGCCTGTTTCCATGCTTTACCCAATATTACTGCCTTCCTTTTTGGATCTTCATGTTTTCTAACTTCTCACATACTGGTAAATGAAGTGAAAATCTGTCATTTCTGCCTGGGGTGATTTCATGTCTTTGTGTGAAAACTGCACCAATATCTAGCTTTCTTTTTCTGACACTTTCTGGGTGGGGTGGGGGGTTGGGGGGCGCATGAAACTGCCAGCATCTATGGCAATGTTTTCCCAAGGGTGGAAATCCTTCCTTTGGCATCAGGGTCTCTGAGATGCTTGTTCAAATACAAGTGCCCAGAGAATAGACTCTTTGTGGAGTGGGTTCTGGGAATCTGCTTTTAAAACAAGTTCTGAGGTTACTGACTAAACTTTGAGACCCACAGACTCGAAGTCCCTCATCCCCCCACCTTTTTTTTTAAAGATAGGAAAAAAAAAAGTTCTGGGGAACTCCCTGGTGCTCCAGTGTTTAGGATTTCACGCTTTCACTGCTGAGGGCATGGTTCAACCCCTGGTAGGAGAACTAAGATCCCACGAGCAAAAAAAAAAAGGCTCAGAGTCAGAAGTGAAGTTTTGCCTTAGGCATCAGTCAGTGCATTCTGTGCACGGGTACCACAGAAGGATGGAGTTCAAAAACCTATCTCTTCCAAAAGCAGAGGATGTGAAGTGTCCTGATTGTCCTCCTCTCAGCCCAACGACCTGCATCCATGCCTTCTCCCGCTCCATTACATAGAAGAGGGGTTCTTCCTGTTTTTCCTAAGCTAATTTCCTTCTTGTATCACAAGCCTGTAAGCAGTGACACTTGCCAGGGGCTTCCCTCCAGTCCAGAGGAAAAAGGGCTACTCAGGTTTCACGGTTTCTCTTTTCACTTTTGCCATAGACCTCCTTCCCTCTTGGAGAAGGAAATGGCAACCCATTCTAGTATTTCTTGCCTGAAAAATTCCATGGACAGAGGAGCCTGGTGGGCTATAGTCCATGCGGTCACAAAGAGTCAGATATGACTGAGTGACTAAACACAAGTACCTTCCCTCCTGCTTCCCCAGGTCTCCTGTCTCATCAATTTCTGTCCTCTCTTATAATTCAAATCTTTCCCTCTCTTCTTACATTGTTTCTTCAAAACCTTGCACCCTTCGAGCTGCCTCACCCAGCTGAGCTTCCAGAAAGAGCAGTGACCAGGCTACGGATGGCTAAGACACATGAAACCATGCAGAGCTCCCTTTAGAATGTGAGCACAGTGCAAACGGGGTAGGGGTTGGGGTGCAGGTGGGAACAAGAAGTTCGTCCTTGCTGTGGAGCTGCTCTGGAGTTAGCCTTTGGGAAGTGGAGGCTTGACTCTTTGCAGTCCCCTGTACTTGCAGAACGACATTTCCCTGCTCCCATGCCCCACCCGTTGTGGTCTGCATTTCCTCTGCTGGGTGCACATTCCTGCCCGCTGAGTTCAGGGTTTGGCCCTAAGCTAGTCTCCCATCTCCACAGCTAATAGTGGGTTTGGCTTTGTCCTGGCATTCCTGCCAGTGGTTTGCTCTGTAATTGTTACCTCCTCATCTGTGGGAAGACTGAGGCGTGGTATCTGTCCTCCTGCACATGCAGGCCTGCAGGGAGAGGCGGGGTGGCCTGCTGCTGGGCAGGTGACAGAACCACCTGCCTGAACACTCCTTGCCTCCAACCACCCAGAAAAGCCATGGGAATCCTGATTCCTGAGGGGTGTGACTTGGCGCCAAGTTTTGCTCCTGATTGAGTCCAGGAGGCAAACGATGAAAGCAAGTGAGAGAATCACTCCTGAAGAGTACTAATATATAATTTCATTTCTATGAATTTCTAGAACATACAAAGAAAATAGGTGCTGAAGAGATTTATTCAGAGGTTTAACGGAGTTGAGAAAGGTCAAGGATAGACTCGGAAGGACCACGAGAAGATTTCTGAGGTGATAGAAAAATGCTTTATCTTTACAGAGGTGCAGGATATAAATGTGTATGTTGTTGCTTAGTCACTAAGTTGTGTCTGACTCTTTGCAACCCCATGGATTGTAGCCCACCAGGCTCCTCTGTCCGTAGAATTCTTCAGGCAAGAATACTGGAGTGGGCTGCCATTTCCTTCTCCAGAGGATCTTCCTGACTCAGGGGTCCAACCTTGTTTCCTGTATTGCAGGTGGATCCTTGATTGTCCGGGCTACCAGGGAAGATCAAGTAAAGCGAGGGGGCTGGCAAGATGGAATGGAGAATGGAAGACACCAGAGGTGGAGTGGGTGAGGTGGCAGTATAGTCATGTGGCATTTCTAATATGCCAGAGGCTCACCATCCCGCATTGGGTCCTCAGAATAGCAATTTTAATTGCTAAGGATTTTTAAAAGTTTACACATGCTTACAATTTTTATATCAATTCATTAATAGGCTCATGGATGCTTTTAAAAATTGTCATTGGTTTTGTCTTCTTGAGCAGTCAGCTCTATTGGCAGCTCTCTCCTCATCTCATCTCCTGGGACCCATGTTGACTAAGATGTATGCTTCCATATTTTTCATCTAAATCATTTAATTATATTCTTTGCTGCTGTTCAGTCACTCAGTGTCCAACTCTTTGTGACCCAATGGGCTGTAGCACGCCAGGCTTCCCTGTCCTTCACCATCTCCTGGAGCTTGCTCAAACTCATGTCCATCGAGTCAGTGATGGCATCCAACCATCTCGTACTCTGCTGTCCCCTCCTGCCTTCAATCTTTCCCAGCATCAGGGTCTTTTCTGAGTTAGCTCTTCACATTGAGTGGCCAAAGTATTGAAGTTTCAGCATCAGTCCTTCCAATAAATATTCAGGATAGATTTCCTTTAGGATTGACTAGTTTGATCTCCTTACATTCCAAGGGACTACTCAAGAGTCTTCTCCAACACCACAGTTGAAAAGTATCAGTTCTTCGATGCTCAGCCTTCTTTATGGCCCAACTCTCACATCCATACGTGACTATAGGAAAAACCATAGCTTTGACTATACGGACTTTGGTCAGTAAAGTAATGTTTCTGCTTTTTAATATGCCATCTAGGTTTGTCATAGCTTTTCTTCCAAGGAGGAAGTGTCTTTTAATTTCATGGCTGCAGTCACCATCTGCAGTGATTTTGGAGCTCAAGAAAATAAAGTCTGTCACTGTTTTCATTTGCCATGAAATGATGGAACTGGATGTCATGATTTTCATTTTTTGAATGATGAGTTTTAAGCCAGGTTTTTCATCTTCCTCTTTCATTTTCATCAAGAGGCTCTTTAGTTCCTCTTTGCTTTCTGGATAAGGGTGGTGTCATCTGCATATTGAGTTTATTGATATTTCTCCCAGCAATCTTGATTCCAGCTTGTGCTCCATCCAGCCCAGCATTTCATATGATGTACTCTGCATATAAGTTAAATAATCAGGGTGACAATATACAGCCTTGATGTACTCCTTTCCCAATTTGGAAACAGTCTGTTGTTCCATGTCTGGTTCTAACTGTTGCTTCTTGACCTCCATATAGGTTTCTTAGGAGGCAGGTAAGATGGTCTGGTATTTCTATCTCTTGAAGAATTTTCCAGTTTGTAGCGATCCACACAGTCAAAGGCTTTAGCGTAGTCAATGAAGTAGAAGTAGATGTTTTTCTGGAATTCTCTTGCCTTTTCTATGATCCAACGGATCATATACTAATTTATTTGTGTTTACATATCTATTTATATTTATATATGTACAGGTTTTGTGTCATTATTTTTCAGCTTTTAAATTGTGTTGTTCATCCTTTTTTGCTTTTCTTCCCTCCACAATATCTTAAAGAAATCCCCTCCATCATCTGGTAAGATCTGACTCAGCCCTTTAACACCTCATGTCACTGTGCAGTGTGGAGCTGCTGTGATGAAGTTAACTGGTCTCTGCTCATAGATACTTGGGATGCTTTTACATTCGTGTCTTCACAAACAGTGTTGTTTGTGAAGCAGATGTATGTCTTCACGTACATCCTGGTATGTTTTGTTAGGGAAGATGGGATAGCTTTTAGAAGTTTACACTGGAGACCCACATACCTAGGTTGGATTCCTGGTTCTTCCATTTACCAGTTGTGTTACCTTGGGCAAGTACTGAACCTGTATGGGTCTCAGTTTCCTCATTTATGAAGTAGGGGGATCATAACAGCATGTGCATCTCATGCAAAGCCTTTACAAAGAAGCCTGGTCCATAATAAGGGCTCAATAAATATTAACTGTTATTATAAGAGTCCTTATAGCAGCGCTTTTATTTCTATGAAATAAAATCACAGGCCAAAGTGTATATGGGTTTAAAAGTTTTAGTATATATCATTGATTGTGCTTTGAAAAAAAGGCTATCAAAAGTCATGTTTCTACTGGATATGCAAGAGAATAATCTTTCACCTATATCCCCTTGAAAAGATACAATTCTTTTTAATTTTTGCTAATTTGATTGTTATAAAGTGATACATCATTGTCATTTTATTTGGCCATTGATAAAGTTGAAATTCTTTTTATGGGTTTGTTGATTATTTGGATTTTTTTCTTCTCTGAACAGTTTTTTTCACTTTGCTGATTTTTCTGGTGTTGTTTCTCTCTTCTTTTCACATTAGAAGAGCTCTTTGAAATCTATATATTACAGATTTTCAATCTCTGATTTTTCTGATTTACAAAGATTATTTTTCAAAATCAAAACTTACCTTTTGCCTTTATGGTGTTTTTTTTTTTGGCATAAAAACTATTTTCATTTTTATACACTTAAATATATATTTCTTTTATCTTACAGATTCTAGGATTCAAATCTTGACTGAAAAAGTCTCTACTATTCAAAGTTTCTCAAGTTTGTTTTCTATTCCCAAAAATGTTTGTTCTAGAATATATAGAAAGTCCTCTAGAGTTTATTGAAGACATTTTACTGTCATATTTTTACATGTGCTTTACACTAGAGAGGAATTTAACCTATTTTTTTCCCTTTTTTGGTTGCACAGTCAGCTGTGTTGGCATCGTTAATGGAGTAGTCCATTCTTTTCCAACTGAATTAAAGTGCCATCTTTGTCATATAAATCTTACACAACCTTAGGTCTTTTTCTGCATAATGCAAGTGTTAAAAAGGAGTTCTCTTTAATAGTTCTGAAAGCTTTACTAGAGGTTTCTCACAAGTTCTTAAGAAAACTGGGTTAAGAAGCGGACACAGTCACAATCAGACATGCATATTTTATGGTGACTTCTCAACTAACGTGTGCACTGAGCTTTTCTAGGGCAATGCTAGGAAGGCTGCTCAGATTCAGCCTGGAATGGGACCAGAGAAGCTCTTGTAGGTGCCTAAGAAGGAACACAGGGGCTGCTGTTGGGATGGTGGGGGGTGGGGAGCTTATCTGACCCATGACTCAAATGAACAAGACACACTGAGCTATTCTTTCAGGAGGGGCCTTTGAGGGTTGAAGGGCCAGGACACATTCAATGGAATCTCATGATACTGTGGTTTCTACCTACTAATTCAGACTCTGCAGATGTAGCAAGGGATATTTAAAGTGTGTTATCCAGGACTTCTTAAGTTCCATAAAACTCTACAATTACACTTAATACCCACTTGGCCAAACTCTAAACATGCTCCAAGAGGCCTCCCTCCCGCCTCCACCTCCTCTTGCTAAAGACCTGAAAACAGATTTCTGCCACCCAGGTTGTGTCTGATTGGAAAGAGAGAGCGCATGGCAGGGGCAGAAGGACAGGGAGGAGCCTGTTTCGCAGTTAGCAGAGGTTCTCAGAAATTCTGGCTTGAGAGGGCCCAGAATTTCTGGTTATGATACTGATAGGTTAAATTTGTCACAATCACTAACATGAAATGAACACTCGGGCCTTCTGGTGGTTGCACAGAAACTGAGTAAACAACATCAGATCTCTAATTCTGGCTTCTGAAAGTTCTTTTCACACTGACAATTACATAAAGAGTGACTCATATCACAGCGACTTCTTAAAATGATACATTAACAGGCAGGGCATGGCAACACTCTGGCACTCTTACTCAAAAGAGTTCACCTTTTTCAGTTGTTCAGTGCATCTTAGATTTGCTCTGGGAAAAGTATTCAGAATCACTGAGACAGATAAAGAATTTTCAGTGGTGATTTCAGAGAGAACAATGAGTAGAAACTTAACTGACACTCAACAATGATCTCCATTTTTCTGAATCCCAAATATTCTGAACTAAAAATTGAAATGAGATTGAAACTCTCACAACCAAGGAGTTTGAATTGAATATTATTCCTTCTATCCATCCATCGATCCACCTACAAACCCACCCCTCTACCCATCCATTCACCCACCTACCCATCTATCCACCCACCCATCCATCATTTATCTATCCACCCATCCATCATCCATCCACCCATCCATATATCTACCCATCCATCCATCCATCCACCCATCCACTCATCTACTCATCCATTCATCCTCCCTTCTTCCTTCTCTCCCTCCTGTCCTTTGTTTCTTTTCTTCCTTCCACACATATGTATTAAGTGCAAAGTCTGTAACTAGGAAAGCAAGACCTCATTCTCTCAAATAAATAGTAAGGAGTTAGTAAGTAATAAATAGTAAGACAAATAGAAAGGAGTTACAAGTGTACAATATAAATCTAAAATATACTTTATTTTAGAGAGTGGTAAGTTCTGTCAATATAATGAGTTAAGATGTTAAGCTGGAGAGTTATAACTGGTTGGGCTGTTTTAAATTGGGTGCTGAGGGAAGGCACTTAGAGGAGATGTTTCAGCTGAAACATGAATCTTTCCTATCCAGGCATAAAGATCTGAAAATACATGCATCGTGTACTATTCATAATTGATTAGACATAAAAGTAAGTTTTGGAGCTGTCCACATTTACAGTTTGTTTTTTATACCTCCATTCAAAACAGATGAGAACTTTTTACCTGGCATTTTTGTATGCATCATTTTATGCAAGTGGGACATTTAATATAATGGACACCCTTACTGTCTATGGTGGTGGTGGTGGTTTAGTCGCTAAGTTGTGTCAGACTCTTGTGACCCCATGGACTGTAGCCTGCCAGGCTCCCTTGTCCATGGAATTCTCCAGGCAAGAACTGGAGTGGGCTGTCATTTCCTTCCCCACCCACTGTCTATGCTGCTGCTGCTGCTAAGTCGCTCAGTCGTGTCTGACTCTGTGCGACCCCACAGATGGCAGCCCACCAGGCTCCCCGTCCCTGGCATTCTCCAGGCAAGAATACTGGAGTGGGTTGCCATTTCCTTCTCCAATGCATGAAAGTGAAAAGTGAAAATGAAGTCACTCAGTCGTGTCTGACTCTTAGCGATCCCATGGACTGCAGCCTTCCAGGCTCCTCCGTCCATGGGATTTTCCAGGCAAGAGTACTAGAGTGGGTTGCCATTGTCTTCTCCGAACCCACTGTCTATAGTCCACCACTAAATTTTGCTCATTTTTTCATTCTTCTGAAATAATTTTCATTCCCACTGCTTCCACCCTAGTTTGGTTCTTTATCCTCTTTTCAAACCATTATTTCAAAGAACTGCCACTTAAATCTGACATCTCCAACTTCCACTCCAATTCATCTATCTATAACCAGAGTTGACTTTCTAGAATACAGACTTACTCAAGACATTCTTTCCCCTAAAAAAAATACACTGACATTTTCATGATAAAACCCAAAGTCCCTCAGTTCAGTTCAGTTCACTCACTCAGTCATGTCCGACTCTTTGCGACCCCATGAATCACAGCACGCCAGGCCTCCCTGTTCATCACCAATTCCTGGAGTTTACCCAAACTCATGCCCATCAAGTCGATGATGCCATCCAGCCATCTCATCCTCTGCCATCCCCTTCTCCTCTTGCCCCCAATCCCTCCCAGCATCAGAGTCTTTTCCAATGAGTCAACTCTTCGCATGAGGTGGCCAAAGTACTGGAGTTTCAGCTTCAGCATCAGTCCTTCCAATGAACACCCAGGACTGATCTCCTTTAGGATGACTGATTGGATCTCCTTGCAGTCCAAGGGACTCTCAAGAGTCTTCTCCAACACCACAGTTCAAAAGCATCAGTTCTTCGGCGCTCAGCTTTCTTCACAGTTCAACTCTCCCATCCATACATGACCACAGGAAAAACCATAGACTTGATTAAACAGACCTTTGTTGGCAAAGTAATGTCTCTGCTTTTGAATATGCTATCTAGGTTGGTCGTAACTTTCCTTCCAAGGAGTAAGCATCTTTTAATTTCATGGCTGCAATCCCCATCTGCAGTGATTTTGGAGCCCCCCAAAATAAAGTCTGCCACTGTTTCCACTGTTTCCCCATCTATTTCCCATGAAGTGATGGGACCAGATGCCATGATCTTCGTTTTCTGAATGTTGAGCTTTAAGTCAACTTTTTCACTCTCCTCTTTCACTTTCATCAAGAGGCTTTTGAGTTCCTCTTCACTTTCTGCCATAAGGGTGGTGTCATCTGCATATCTGAGGTTATTGATATTTCTCCCAGCAATCTTGATTCCAGCTTGTGCTTCTTCCAGCCCAGCGTTTTGCAGGATGTACTCTGCATATGAGTTAAATAAACAGGGTGACAATATACAGCCTTGACGTACTGCTTTTCCTATTTGGAACCAGTCTGTTGTTCCATGTCCAGTTCTAACTGTTGCTTTCTGACCTGAATACAGATTTCTCAAGAGGCAGGTCAGGTTGTCTGCTTTCCCATCTCTTTCAGAATTTTCCACAGTTGATTGTGATCCACACAGTCAAAGGCTTTGGGATAGTCAATAAAGCAGAAATAGATGCTTTTCTGGAACTCTCTTGCTTTTTCGATGATTCGGTGGGTGTTGGCAATTTGATCTCTGGTTCCTCTGCCTTTTCTAAAGCCAGCTTGAACATCTGGAAGTTCACAGTTCACGTATTGCTGAAGCCTGGCTAAAGCCCAAAGTCCCTAGATGCCATTAAATTTGCTTCCCTATCTGGTGCAAGAAGCCTTTACAGCTTTTCTTTTCTCTGTTTTGCAGTCAAACACAACTGACATCTGTTTGTTCACCTGCCATCCTTCTGTGAATTTCGGACCCTCTCCCTGGAAGTTTCCTTTCCCCATTTCTGCCAGCCAACTATTCTCACTCATTTTTAAAGCTCTGTATACCTAATACTGATAACTATGTAATGTGCTAAGTGCTATAATAGAAGTACAGATAGCATTTATCACATTGTACTGCAATTTGCCCAGAGCAGAAATAGAGGGGGCTAGAACCTACTGCAGTCAGTTTTTCTGGGTTTCAACCCCAGCCTGGTCTGTGATTATCTCTGTGAGTTTGCTAATGTTTGCACCTTACTTTCGTCTATAGCCTGGGTTTCTCCTATAGCCCTGGGTAATAGGGCTGTTGGAAGTGTTTAGAATAGTGTTTGGCATGTTTAACAAATTTTAAATGAATGTTTTATTGTTTAGCTTTATATTCACTTCTGTATCTTGAGAGACATAAAATCAGCTTACAATGATGATTAAAAGGATAAAAAGATCAGCATAAGTACCTCATTAATATGCAGATGAAAATCATAATCAAAGAATAAGGATAAGGAATTTGGAATATTACTTTAAGATTTCTGGATCAAAGACAAAATGGACACATACAGTTAAGGAAATGGTAATATTTTTAGTGGATGAACTGAAAGTCCTGAATTGTATAGGCTCTTTCAGATATTTTTAATCTCTGTCATGCACCCCTCATGGGTTTCCCACCATTTTCTGTCCCACTCTGTGACCCTGGGGATAGGCCATTATTGCTGCAATAGTTGGAGATTCCTTGCCCTCCGGTCCATGGTTGGCTTGGCCAGTGGGACTGGTGGGTGGAAGAAGGACATTGTACTATTTCCTGGCTTTTCTCTACCTGACTTAGGGTGGGCAGGGCTGTGTCCTTATGTGACCACAGTTCCTATGGGAGGCCCAGTGGGGTTCCAGCTCCACCTCCTTTCTCTTACTTGGCATGAGTGTTAGCCTTGCAATTTTAACAATGTCCCTATCACCTTGGAAATTCTGTGGTACAAATGTTGCTAGAGTTACTCCAGCTTTCTGCTCAAAACCCATCAATCCCCACCTTTAGCAGGAGTTAACATAAACCTTTAAGTTAGAGGGTCGAGAGACAAGAAAGATAGCTACAAATAAAAACACCAGAAGGAACCAGATGGAAACAAGATGGCATCTGACAGACCCTGAATCTCATCAGACACTGATATTTACTATATCAGCATATTAAATGACACATCTACCTTTGACTATGATTGGATATTAAGTATCAAAAAATGTTGAGGTGTGTCATCACACTCCCTTGAAAAAGCCTTGCTCCTTCTCCAGTAGACTAAAAGCATAGGTCTCTTCATCATTAGCCTTATTTCTTCTCCCTTTGTCTTTACTCCTAAAAATTAAATCCCTCCCATTTGGTGGGTGAGTTGTTGATTGGTGAACTTAGTCCGTGCTTCACCATTCTTTGGTTATTTAATAAAGCTTGTGCTGTATCAGTCTCAGCTTCAGTTTTGTTATTTGGCTGCTCTAATCAAAGGAAAGGGGAAGAAGAACCCTCCTCCTGTGCCACTGCAGAGAGCCTCCGGAGCTAGGGCCAAAGGAGGGTTCATATAACCTAACTGGGTAATACAAATGAGTAATGAAACAATTATGGAAAGTCCTTTTAAGCTGAAGGTCAAAAAAATAGATTTTTTTTCAGTTTACTTATTATGTGTGTATAGAATCTTCACCATATTTATTCATGATAGTATCTCTCAGCGCTTCACTAGAAACAAAGGGAAGGAGGTAGAAATCTTTTGATTTCCAGGCTGCATCCCAGCATATGCAAAGCCCACAAACAGCAAGCAGGAAGCAGAGAATTTCAAGTAGCTACAGTCAGGGAGGAGCCAGCAGGGGAAGGACCTGGGGTCAGAGGCCCCTTTGCCCATCTCTGGGGTACTGCCTGGCCTGCAGGTGACTGACCCAGGCCCATGGTGCAGGCGCAGTGTGTGTAGGGCGACCTTGTGTCAGCAATAAGCAGAGTGTGGGCATCGTGCAGAGCTGAGTGCAAAGCTCACAGGGGACATGTGTGTTTGTCACCAACACTATAAGGGATTTACAACTACAGATGACAAATGAAAGTGTGACCTTTGAGCAGTTAACTGCCCCTGGGTTATATGAGCCCTCTGTCTTAATGGCCCTGGTAGAAGGAAGTGGCTCATGTGGCTTGTGGAACAGGCCTTATTCATGCACCCAAACTTCTGTTCATGCACCCAAATGAACTGTTCTTTTGAACACCTTAAGTGCCAGGCTTGTGCTAGGGTTAAATAAGACAGATCCATCTCTGCTTTCATGGAGCTTACTCTCTAGGGGGGACACAGACAAAACAGAGCGTGGGACACAGAGGAAGGCCAGTGAAAAGATAAAGAACTTGAATAATGATTTTAAAAATGACCCGTGCAAAGAGGCCTCTTCCAGCCACACCCGAGCAATGTTTCCATCCAGGCTGATGTTTAATCCTGTAAAGCTGATCGATTTTCTGTTTATTTCTGGCCTACAGGCCTGTCTGCAGAGGGAAAAGAGGGCAGGGGGCAGGAGTCACTTCCCTTCCAGGCAGACTCCTGTCCTCGCCCATCCTGTGTTAGGGACAATTTCCAGCTTTACAAGGTCAAGGCTCTGACTGTGAGGAGCCCATGTAATCTTTTGGTCTCTGTTTTCTCATGAGTGATGTGTTGGTCATAGTAAGTGTCATCTTCCTCACCGCCCCTGTGGACTGTGGGACGAAGTGTCCTGGGGAGTGAGGGAAGGAAGAAGGCCAGGCGCCTACATCTGGGTTCAGCCACAGCCCCGCCCACCCGGCCGATGGGTCAGCGCCACCTGGCTGGGCCAACATCTGAGAACTCAGGTTCAGGTTTCCTCAGCGGCACCGTCCCAGCCCTGCCTCCACTGCCGCAGTCAGAGTGACAAAGCCTCAGGCAGGGGTCTCAGCACCCACTTGCTGCCACACTTTGTGCAAGGCCTGGAGTGACTTCATTCAGGTGTTGACCCTTCCTGGGTACACTTCTTGTCAAAATGGTCCAGCACTTGGGTGCCCTCACTTTTCTTGGTAAAACCATTTGCCCTGGGGTGCAGAACGGCTCACAGGAAAACATCCAGAAGGAATAACTGCAGTGCTACCATCTGGTTCAAATACCCACAGCCTACCAGGGCTTCCTTTTCAAAGCTAAAGCAGACTGGGCCCCAGTGGCTCAAGTTCCGTCCACTGGTTGTGACCTCCTGTCTCCCCTAGGACCTCTGAGGCACTAATGAGACACGAGCCCCACCCTGTGTGAGGGTCATGGTACAATCTGGGACCAGTACTGGCTTTGCATTTGGGCTTTTCTCTCAGTCAGGGGCTTAGGAAACAGGTTCAGAGTCAGAGCCTCGGAGCAGAAAGGAGGTCCCAGATCACTTCATAACAACTCACCATTCAGTGTGAACTCTCACCTGCCTGAGCTCTGTTCAGATTGCTAGTTGCTCAGAAAGTTCCCTGCCATTTTGCTTATGGGCTACACAGCAAATATTTCCAATGTAGGAACAGCAGTGGGTGAAAGTCCTCAAGTCCTTTCCTTTGCAAAGACAGCAGGTAACTAGCACTCTTGGCCAGACTTTTTCACACCTTGACTTTTATAAAGGATCCATCCAGAGAGCTTTGCTAATTCTTACAACATCTCTGCGGTTCCTTCCCTCCAGGTGTAACTGACACATCGACCTGGCCTCATCCAGCCGGAGATGTTCAGAAACAACAGAGCCTGCCTGAGAACAGGGTCCAGGCCGCTGGCAAAGCATCTATTGAGGCCACTCTCAAGTGGTAATGAGTTGGCCAGAAGGCCAGTGAGTCTCCTGTGTATTCCATCAGGCCTTTGTCTGTAGCCTTCCCTATGTCACTCCTGTGCTTGGCCCCAAGGTTTCCTCCAGAACACTCAGTCCCCTTCACACCACTAGGGCACTTAACCTCATAAACCTCTGTCACTATCCAAACACAGCTCCTGTGATCATCCCCTGATGTCCTAAGCTCTGTCCTCCCAAGCTTGTGCTCTGAATCCCTGGGGACCCCTTTCTACCCTCTGTAGGCCCCCTCCAGCTTCTGCCTTCTTGGACTGCCTTCTTCCCCACAAGCAGGTCTTCATTGGAGAACCTCCATCCCTGTCCTACTCCTCCCAAGCTGGGGCACTCTGTCCACTCATTCTCAGCTTCCCCCAGGGACCTGGGGCTCTGGCCATCCCGGACTCATCAGTATCCTCCACCTCTGTGAGCTCCCATCTCCTCCTCTCCTCCCTCCTCCTGAGCCAGTCTGCCTGTGTTGTTCTTGCTGTTCAGTTGCTCGGTTGTGTCCGACTCTTTGTGACACCATGGACTGTAGCACCCCAGGCTACCCTGTCCTTCACCAACTCTCAGAGCTTGCTCAAACTCATGTCTGTTGAGTCAGCGATGCCATCCAACCATCTCATCCTCTGTGGTCCCCTTCTCCTCCTGCTCTCAATCTTTCCCAGCATCACGGTTTTTTTCCAATGAGTTGGATCTTCGCATCAGGTGGCCCAAGTATTGGAGCTTTAGCTTTAGCTTCCAACGAATATTCAGGATTGATTTCCTTTAGGATTCACTGGTTTGATCTCCTTGCAGTCCAGGGGACTCTCAAGAGTCTTCTCCAACACCACAGTTCAAAACATAAATTCTTCAATATTCAGCCTTCTTTACGTCCAACTCTTGCATCCATACATGACTACTGTAAAAACATAGCTTTGACTATACAGACCTTTGTCAGCAATGTAATGTCTCTGCTTTTTAATATGCTGTCTATGTTTTTCATAGCTTTTCTTCCAAGGAGGAAGCGTCTTTTAATTTCATGACTGTGTTAGTATTTCCCAATCTCAGTTTCCAGCCCAAATTTTCAAGGCAATATTCCAGGTATGTACTAATATACCCACCTGTATTTATAATGGAACCTGCAATTTCTACCTGTCAAAGAGTGAATTCCTCCTCTTTCCTCTAAGTATTGTCTATTTATTGTAATTCTCATCACAGTGAACATCCCAACCCATCCCATGGTGCAACCAGAAATCTTGGACTTTTTCTATATTTCTCTCTCCCTCTCACCTCAATAGTCAGACAGTAAAACAACTAGCTGAGTCTCTTCTCCCTCTGAGATGTTCTTAAGGTTAGTCCCCTCCTTTCTCAGACCCCACCTCTGCCTCAGTTTGAATTCTGTTTCTCCCTGTGACGTATCAACTGCTCTGGAGCTGGTCTTAGCTCTTTCCAGCCTTTTGTCCTTTAAATTTTCCCCATGCTATGGCAAGATTTACTTTTTAAAAACACAAACCCAGTGACAGTATTCTGTTTATGTGATGCGACCATCTGCCTCTCTCTTTGTCTCCAGCCTCATTCCCACAACCGCAAAAGCTGCGTTCTGATCTGTCTACACTGCTTGCCAAAGGCTCCATTTGCTCTCACACTTTTCAATTCTTGTTTCCAATATTGGCTCCTCAAAACACTTTTCTCTTCTGCTCTGTTGATTCTCCTACTCAACTATCAGTAAAGATTGGCACATATATCCACTCCTTTTCTTAAAAAAAAAAAAAAGAGCAAAAAAAAAAAAAAGAAAAGACAGCACAATTATTCCCTTTTTATGAGATTCCCTGGTTTTATTCCCCACTGCACCATCCCCTACCTTGGGTTGAGTGAGACACTTTCCTTCATGATTTAATACAATTTCCAGGCTTATATATGTAGCTTAGACTTACACACACACATGTATTATATATGTATAACTTGGCATTTAAGATACTATAGTGGAATTACAGATTTACTCATGTGCTCTCTCCCTTTGACGGAAGAAATCGCGTTCACTTCACTTTTGTATCCTCCCAATACACAGCGTGTACTTGATTTACAATTGTTCAGTTAATGAATGTATCCCCACAACACCCAGCAAAGTCCTATATGCCGTAATATTTGTAAAAGCATTTCCTCAGTGATTGCTAACTCAAATTCATGACCTCTAAGACACTATCTTAAATTTCATGCACATAGACTGAGAGAATTGGGGGATTATATGAAGTATAATCTGCATACCTCTATAGTCTTTAAAAATTATTGATTGATTGATTGATTTTTGGCTGTGCTGGGTCTCCACTGATGCGTGTGGGCTTTTTCTGGGTGTGAGTGGGGGCTGCTCTCCAATTGTGCTGTGTGCATTTCTCACTGTGGTGGCTTCTCTTGTGGCAAAACAATGAGCTCTGGGTGCGCAGGCCTCAGTAGTTGCAGCACACGGGCCCAGCAGCTGTGGTTTGTGGGCTCTAGAGCTCTTGGGCTTCAGTAGTTTTGTGCATAGGCTTAGTTGCCCAGAGGCATGTGGAATCTTCCCAGACCAAGGATCAAACCCGAGTACCCTGCATGAGCAGGAAGATTCTTAACCACTGCACCCAGGGAAGTCCCACATATATTCTTGTTTCATGGGGGTATGGTACTCTCCACTGTCTGAGTGAACCCTACCGGAATGTGACTAAGTTAGACCTGGTCTTCAGTTCTTCGCCCTAAATCTTCTCTGTAGTGACTTGCTGCTCTGCCCACACCATTAGGGGTGTTTCTGTCTCCCAAGCTACATCATCCACTTATTTGATAAGTTACATGAAAAGGAACAACAAAGGCAAAAAGCAACAAAAAAGCAACAACATTGCTTCTTCACTCGTGCCAAACACTTGAAGCACATGCCCTGAGCAGGCACATGCCTTGCTCAGCTCAAGAGCTGACTCAGACAAATCAGTGAAGTTAGATCACTCCTTCACACCATACACAAAAATAAACTCAAAATGGCGTGAAGACGCAAATATAACATTTGACACTATAAAACTCCTAAAAGAGAGCATAGGCGAAACATTCCCTGAGATAAATTGACCAATGTTTTCTTACGTCAGTCTCCCAAGGCAAGATAAATAAAAGGAAAAATAAACAAATGGGACCTAATCAAACTTACAAGCTTTTGCACAGCAAAGGAAACCATAAACAAAACAAAAGACAATCTATGGATTAGGAGAAAATATTTGCAAATGATGCGGCTGATAAGGGCTTACTTTCCAAAATGTTCAAACAGCTCATACAACTCAATAACAAAAAAGCAAACAATGCAATAAAAAAAATGGGTAGAAGATCTAGAGACATTTCTCCAAAGAAGACATACAGATGGCCAGTAGGCACGTAAAAGGATGCTCAACATTGATAAGTGTTATAGAAATGCAAGTCAAAACTACAATGAGGTACCACCTTACACAGATCAGAATGGCCATCATTTAAAAGTCTACAAATAATAAATGCTGGAGGGAGTGTGGTGAAAAGGGAATCCTCCTACACTGTTGGTGGGAATGTAAATTGATGCAACCACTATGGAGAAAAGTATGGAGGTTCCTCAAATTACTAAAAACAGAGTTACCATATGATCCAGAAATCCCATTCCTGGGCATATATCTGGACGAAAGTAAAATTCAAAAAGATATATGTACCCTTATGTTTGAAAAGATACATGAATCCTTATGTTCATAGCCACACTATTTACAATTGCCGTTACATGGAAACAACCTGAATGTCCATCAATAGATGAATGGATAAAGAAGATGTGATGTGTGCACACAATGGAACACTACTCAGCCACAAAAAAGAAAGAAAGAAAGAATGCCATCTGCAGCAACCTGGATGGACCTACAGAGTATCATGCTAAATGAAGTAAGTCAGAAAGAGAAAGACAAATACCATATGATATCACTTAAATGGAGAATCTAAAATACAACACAAATGAACTTATCTTTGAAACAGAAACAGACTCAGACATAAGAGAACAGATGTAATGGTTGCCAAGTGGGAGAGTAGGGGAGGAGGGATGGGTTGGGAAGTTGGGATTAGCAGATGCAAACTAGTATATATAGAATGGATAAACAACAAGGTCTTATTATATTGCATAGGGAACTACATTCAATATCCTAAGATAAACCATAATGGAAAAGAATATGAAAAAAATATATACATGTATAACTGAATCACTTTATTGTCAAGTAGACATTAACACAACATTCTAAATCAATTATACTTCAATAAAATAAACTTTAAAAAATTAAAGAAAAAGAAGAACTCAGAGGTGAGAGTGTTTGGAGACAGAAGTTGTGGGCTGTAGCTGGCAGCCTTAGCAGAGGTGTGTTGTTCTGATATTATGAAATCAAATTATGGGGATTTGGGCTGTAAGCCCAGTGGCCAGGTGTTACCCCAGAAGCTCCCTTCACCAGAAGCCCTGTGACACATCATCAGTAAGTTATGTCAGATAAGAACCATGTCAGCAGTTTCCAGGACTCATTTCCCTCCTGATGACAGGAGGTCCTGTGAAATCAGGGGTACTTTTCAAGTCGCGTGTGGGGGTGACAAAACAGGAAAGTGCATGCATCCTACTTGTCCCATGCAGTTTTCTGGAGACTTCCACCTATATCTGAGGTATCTCAGCCACAGAAGTGCACAGAATTGACTGATACTGATCTTCTTACTCATTTCAGTAAGTGGTAATTGCCTCAAGATGAGAAGACCAAAGACATGTTGCACTTTTAAGTCAGAAGGATGCTGAGAGATCATCTAACCCAACAGTCTTGTTTTAAAGCAAGATGCAGAAGCTGATGGCCACAGTGCAAAACCCATCAGTCCAAGATCAGAGAATCTCAAATCCATGAATACCTTCAAGAAGCCCTCTCTGGGAATGCTTAGGATTTTAGTAGAATTATCAACACTCAGGACCTATATCTACTTACCTCAGTGTTTGCTCAGAAGAAAAACTGTAGTATCTTACATCAATGTGCAGGATAGGAAATTCGATAGGAAATTTGCAGCATCTTTAGTGATTCATTTTGTATTCTGGGTGAAAACTAGCAGAGAATTTTGTTTCCAGTGCTTTGTCGTTTACTCTCATCACCTTTCATGACATCGGGCCACTGCTTCAAACACAATGATCCTCAAGGAATACCACTGCCTTCTGACTGAGAAAGACCAGAACTTTACAATACGAGAAAGTGAAAATTCCAGCTCTTACCATTCAAGATGGTTTTCTACAAAGGCAGACATGGGGCTGATCTGCACGGTGTAGGTGTCATTGGCAGAGTACTCGAAGAGTCCGTAGTAAGGGTTAAAGAGCTCCTGAGACAGAAGGAAGAAGAATTCTCTCGAAGGACCACTGTAGTCCAGGCTGCAAAGGAAGCAGAGGTCCAGGAAGCTCATTACATGAGGGAGGTGGGGGACCTGTCCCTATGCAGGACCTGGCTTGCCCTTTCAGACTCAGTGCCCGGAAAGTAGAGGGCAGCCTCTGCTCTTTACCGTGGATCCCAAGGGAAGTCTAATTTGCTGAAGAAAATGAGGATGCAATGATTGATTTGAGGGTGATGTTCTTAAACATTTATGGCAGTGTTCCTTAAACTTCTTCCTCAATTACATCACACCTACTGGATAAAACACATAGCTGGTCCACAGCTGGACTTTGTGGTGGGAGACAGAAAAGAATTTCCTGTGATTGTGCATGCGCATGAATTGAAAACACTTTCTGCTAAGTTCATCCTGCTATGCCCTCCTGGGTGGTCTTGCTTTCCACAGTTGAGATGGTTTGCTATGAAATCACTGAAAGTACATGAAAAATTTGGTAAGTAGTCATTTATGTACTTCCCTAGTGGCTCAGTCATTAAAGAATCTGCCCACAAGGCTGGAGACCACCTGCAATGCAGAAGACCTGGGTTTGCCCCCTGGGTTGGGAAGATCCCCTGGAGCAGGAAATGGCAACCCACTCTAATATTCTTGCCTGGTAAACCCCATGTTAGAGGAGCCTGGCAGGCTACATCCAAGGGGTTGCAAGACTTAGCAACTCAACCACTACCACCACCACCAGTCATATGTGTGCACTCTTGGGGAAAGAGTTCTTTGATCAGATACTCAGAGGGATAGGTACACCAAGGGGATACCTTTCAGGGTATATCCTGAAAAAGTAAAGATCTAGTAGATTGGTCTATATTTTGGGCTTATACTTTGAGCATGTGACCTCAGATTCTAGAACATGCCAATCACCTTAGGCTTTTGGAGAACATGAAATTCAAAGATTGGCAACACCTGGAGAGAAAGGCCTCCTGGGAGGATATGATCAGAACCAGCTTGGGGCAAAGGCTTAGAGCCACCCTGCTCCTTGAGGAAAATCACCCAAGACCTGGGGGCTCTGGTCTACCCACACCGAGGTGTCTACATGAAAGTGCTGGTGGCTCACCCCTCCTCTCCAACAAAGGTGATGTAGAGCTTGTTTCGCTGGAGCTCCTTCCGGGAATAGGCCATCACCTGATTGAAGGTTCCCTCCAACAGGTGGTCTCGACGAATGATGAGCCTAGAAATGAGAAGCCATGTGGGCGGGTAGCCGGGGCTTGGGCTCCAATGTTGGGGAGTGTTCTAGGTGAGATGTGGGGGCCCAGGCTGACAGTCTCGCTCCCTAGGCTCTTCATCAAGGTACAGATTCCATCAGTTCAACCATGCACTTACTCTGACACTCTTTTCAAAATGATAAAAGCATCAGGACAACACATACCAGTTTATAATGGGACACATTCCATCCATATTATACTATTGTCAGGATATTTTTTTTTAATCAATTCTAAGAAGAATCTCTTAAGTTGAATTCCTGAATTTGGGTTCAGCTTTTCACGATGGAAATAGTAATCATAGAGCAGGGAGAAACAACTTCTTACTTAGATCCCCAAATCAAAGCTTTTTGATGAATGAGTAGTTAAATTTGTCCCCAAAATATGTAAAGGGAAACATAAGAGTTTTTATTTAGTTCAAGATTCCTTGTTTTCTCAGAAGGCCTGCCATTGATTTTATACATGGTTTTGTCTGAAATCTACTGTTCTTTCTATCTCTCCTTACCTTCTCTTCCTGGCTCCCTTCCAATTTCTTAACCTTCTTCCTTCTTTCCAACTTCCTAACTTTTTCTTTCCTCAATTCTATGACCATGACTGATGTCATACCATGGTATTCGATTTCCAGACAAATATTACCAAGTTATAGAGGAGAAAATGATAGAAACATCCTCCAACTGAATTCAGTGCCAAGCTCAGTGGAGCTCAATTAAATCACTCACTTAATTTTCCCTGGACCCTGACCAAATCCTTTGGCTTCCAGTTTTCGATAGAAATTGCGGAGCTTGGCCTCAAAGTCTCTCCTGTAGGGTGAAGGGGCTCTTGCACTGGCTCTCTGTAAACCTGCAGAGAAGCACATAGGCTGAAGGTCATCACTTTTTACTGAAGAACAAATATACAGAGAGCAACGGTAGTGGGAGGACAATCCTAAGTCTTCCAGAGTCTGGTTAGGATCCTAATCCTAACCAGAGGCACAATCCTAAGTCTTCATATTTTTCTCCTTCAGGAAGTTTCCCTATCACTCCCTCAATCACTTTGATAATAACCAGAAATAATATGATGCAGAGAAAAAAAAATTCTGATGACAATACATACTTATATCTTACACTTCATTTCAAATTGTATCTCTCTTCAAAGTACCTGGATGAGTATATTTATTGGCTTAATTTACCTAAATATTAAAAAATGACATAAATCAAGTTAGGCTCTTATAAGTTGCTATAAGTGAATGTAACTACAATGGAGCAACCAAGATTGTAATATATGTGTATATTGTACTTCTCTAACTATATTGACCTTGATGCTTATATAAACATACCTATTAGAGCACAGAGTATTTAGGGGTTTATATTAGATTATCATGTACCATAAAAGAAAAATTATTAAGAATATTATTATTAATAATAATTCCTTACTATTTATAGAAGGAGCTTTTTTATAACTTAGAATGCTTTGTAAATGCTTTATTATCTTTATATATCTTTCAATGAAAAAAGGACTGGAAAAGATAACATTCTTTTGCAAGTTTCCCAGATGGCTAGGGTCACAGTTTGCTCCTGCAACAACTAATGTTTAGTTTATGTTCCAGATATTGAATTTATAATCTGGAGAAGACTTACACCATCAAACTCACAGAAATGAGAATATAATTACAGGTTGAGACAATTGCTACCCATGAAGGAAGAGAACTCAGTTCTCTGAGATCATAGGACACTCTAGCCAAGTTCAGGAAGGCTTCCCTGGGAAACATGTGAAGAATAAGTAGGCATGAATTAGACTGAGTGAGTTAGGAAAGGCTTCTGTTTAGCTAAGAGAAGAGATGAGCTGGGAGAAGATTCTAGGTAGAACACCAGCATGTGCAAAGGTACTGAGGCAGGATGGAAAGTGGTGCTCCAGTTTATCTGGAGCTCAGGGAGTGAGGACCAGAATGATGTAAGACAAAGCTTGGGAGGTGGGCAGGAGACAGGTCAAATAGGATACGGTATTCTCTTTTAAATAATTAAATGATTTTATTTAATGTTAAACACAACAGAAAGTTAGTGTGTAGGGGCCAAGATGATGTATCTGGAGTTATAGAAACCTCAGTCTTTCTGCAGTAGAGACAGAAAACCAGAGAGGTCCAGAATAGATTTAGCCCACCTAAACTGGAAGAGATGGGAATATCAGATCACCTGACCTGCCTCTTGAGAAACCTATATGCAGGTCAGGAAGTAACAGTTAGAACTGGTCATGGAACAACAGACTGGTTCCAAATTGGAAAAGGAGAACGTCAAGGCTGTATATTGTCACCCTGCTTATTTAACTTATATGCAGAGTACATCATGAGAAATGCTGGGTTGGAAGAAGCACAAGCTGGAATCAAGATTGCCAGGAGAAATATCAATAACCTCAGATATGCAGATGACACCATCTTTATGGCAGAAAGTGAAGAGGAACTAAAAAGCCTCTTGATGAAAGTGAAAGAGGAGAGTGAAAAAGTTGGCTTAAAGCTCAACATTCAGAAAACGAAGATCATGGCATCTGGTCCCATCACTTCATGGGAAATAGATGGGGAAACAGTGGAAACAGTGTCAGACTTTATTTTGCGGGCTCAAAAATCACTGCAGATGGTGACTACAGCCATGAAATTAAAAGACGCTTACTCCTTGGAAGGAAAGTTATGACCAACCTAGATAGCATATTCAAAAGCACAGACATTACTTGCCAACAAAGGTCCGTCTAGTCAAGGCTATGGTTTTTCCAGTGGTCATGTGTGGACGTGAGAGTTGGACTGTGAAGAAAGCTGAGTGTGGAAGAATTGATGCTTTTGAACTGTGGTGTTGGAGAAGACTCTTGAGAGTCCCTTGGACTGCAAGGAGATCCAATCAGTCCATTCTGAAGGAGATCAGCCCTGGGTGTTCTTTGGAAGGAATGATGCTAAAGCTGAAACTTCAGTACTTTGGCTACCTCATGTGAAGAGTTGACTCATTGGAAAAGACTCTGATGCTGGGAGGGATTGGAGGCAGGAGGAAGAGGAGACGATAGAAGATGAGATGGCTGGATGGCATCACCAACTCGATGGACGTGAGTTTGAATGAACTCTGGGAGATGATGATGGACAGGGAGGCCTGGCATGCTGCAGTTCATCGGGTTGCAAAGAGTCAGACATGACTGAGTGACTGAACTGAACTGAAACTGGTCTAGGGTGGTGTCTGTGGAGATGAGAATAGGATAGATTGGAGATGTGTTTAGGAGGCAATGAACTGGATATAGGTAGTAAGTAAAGGTGAGTTTCAGACTTTATAATGGAATGGACTTTGGTGACATTCACTGAGATGGGGACAAATGGAAGAAGCACAAATTTGTGGGGAGATCATAAGCTTGGTCTTTGATGGTGGTACCTTTGACTAATTGATTGGAAAGAGACGTAGTTTGAAAGAAGGGAGAATAAAACCTGGCACTGAGTCTTGAGGATGGTAGGAAGGGAAGGATGAGTCTGCAGAGGTGGCCAAAGACATAGAGGAAATGCCTTCAGTGGTGTCACTGAAGCCAACTGAAGAGGTGACTTATGAGAAGGAACCAAGGGCCACTTGAAGAGGAAAGTGTCTTTGCTGAAATGCCAGGTTTCAGAATGTAGGTAAAACTAGAGTACAAGTCTGCAGGTGCAAGTATAATTTTCTTCTAGAAGATTTCAGTGTATTTTGTAAGATGACTTTCTCACTGCTGGTACTACCACTATGCCCATGGTCACTACTATGCATTTCTTTAATAATTTATGCCTCATGAGGTGCTTTGGCATGCATGAGTCACTATCTCTGCTGCCTCAGGTAAAAGTCATCAAGGTCTAGAAATGTGGGAATTGTAAAATTCAGCATCAAATATTTGGATTACACAGTCTAAGATCCTGTGATCAAAACTAGGAGAGTAAAGAATTAATACATACATCCAATTTATGTAATTTGATACATAAATTGGATGATTGTTTGAGTTCATGGTGTCAGTAATGTATGACACCAGACAGCTATTAGGAATGCTGATTCCTTTAAAAAAAAACTTACCCAAATAATTCTCATTTATACTCCCTTAGTTTTTCTATTTGCAAGATAGATGATGTCGAAACCATACTCTAGTGTCGGAAGTTTGGACCAAAGTGTAGACACATTGGGGCTTCCCAGGTGGCTCTGTGGTAAAGAACCCATCTGCCAATGCAGGAGACCTAAGAGACATGGGTTTTATCTCTGGATCAGGAAGATTCTCTAAAGGAGGGCATGGCAACCCACTACAGTATTCTTATCTAGAGAATCTCATGGACAGAGGAACCTGGCTGGCTACAGTCCATGAAGTTGCAAAGTCAGACACGATTTAGAATGCATGCACACAGACACATTTTCAGACTGGGACCAAACATCATGCAGACACACGAGTCCCCCAAAGGGGAATGCTCTACTCTCCAGAAGTAAGTCATCCCGTGCATACCAGAAACAACTGATTGTGCTGATGCTGCCTCTGACAAAGCTCCCGGTCCTCCTTTTCCCAAGCATGTCATCTTAGTTATACTGTATGTCAGAGGGAGACTCATGGAACATTTCCTCAACAATGCCACTGATATACTTATGGAAGAAGGGATAACAAAGACATACTGACTTAAAAACAGATTTTAGGACTAGCAAAACTACCTCTGGGAGATAGTTCTGAATGACATGATGGGGGTGCACCAAACAAAAAGGTATTCCAGTTTTAAGAACTGACTCCTTGGAAAAGACCCTGATGCTGGAAAAGACTGAAGGCAGGAGGAGAAGGGGACAACAGAGGACGAGATGGTTGGATGGCATCACAGACTTGATGGACGTGAGTTTGAGTAAACTCTGGGCGTTGGTGATGGACAGGGAAGCCTGGCATGCTGCAGTTCCTGGGTTCACAACGAGTCAGACATGACTGAGCAATTGAACTGAACTGAGATATTCTAGACCTATGGCAGTACTGAGTGACACCAGCTGAGTGAGACATCCCTTCTGGGGGATAGAGCATATTGCTAAATTCGGTTTCTCTTCTCCATTTCCCTACTGGCTTCAAAAGCAAAGTTTGAACTCTGACTTTAGAGGTTATGAGATAGGACGTTACTAGATTTTTCAAAACTAACTTCCTTTACTAAATTTTAAAGCTATAAAAATAAATTTGAGTTTACCATAAACATCCATGACAACATGACACTGCAAATCAAGACAATAGGGGAAAATTTTTCAATATCTGGATCTTGTTTGGGAGTATTAATTTGTCTTAAGCTAATTATCTTGATGAACCCAGGAAATAATAGCTTCTCTTTTCACTAAACAGTTCAATATACACTTCCTCATTTGGAATGGAAAATACCCACAAAAAGTATCATGAGTAAATTCATTCTAAGAAAACTTCAGGGGAACGATTTCATATCATTTTTCAAAATTCTTAGACATCTTCATGGGGATATAAAGGTGGTCCCTAGTTAGTATGGAACCTAGCAACTCCTTTACAGCTTAACAAAAAAAAATACTCAAATTGGTAACTAATAACATTCTGATTCATAAGGCAGAATGTCCTAGAAAGAGCTCTTCCCTTTTAAATGCTTTGAGAATATGCTTTAGAAAAAAACCAGCAATTTAGAGCAGGGGCCCACAGACTTTGTTGGTAAAGAGCCAGATAGCAAATATTTAAGATGTTGGGGGTCCTATGGTGTCTGTTACTACTATTCAGCTCTGCTGTTTGTAGCATGAAAGTTGCCACAAAAATATATAAACATTCATGTCAATGTATGGCAAAACGCACCACAATACTGTAATTAGCCTCCAATTAAAATAAATAAATTAATTTAAATGAGAAAAAATATATAAACAGCTGTCACTGGGTTTCAGTAAACCTTATTGATAGACAATGAAGCATGAATTTCATTATAATTTTCACATCATGACATATTAGTTTCACAATAAATGTTTCCAAATCATTTAAAAATGCAAAACATGTAATAGCTTGGGGGCATTACTAAAACAGGTGGCAATGTGTCAACACCCAACTTAGTGTGTGTGTATGATCAGAAAATTGAGAGGAAATAAAGGAGAGGGGGCAGCTTCATCCAGTGGAAACACAGGTCGCCCCTGTCAGGAGACAGAGAGCTAAAACCTCAGGTTACCTGGGGAGTTCTGAGGTGAGGAGCAGGGCGAGCAGCGGGGAGAGAAGCTGTACCCAGGGTGGAAGGCGGCCTGCAGGGGGACATAGGACATAATCTCTTCCTCAAAGAGACTGCAAAGTAGAAAAACAAATTAAGTTAGTTCTCTATCCATGAGAGAATGTTCATGAATTGCTGTAAGAGCAGGTACAATTCTCACGAGACAACAAAAGCGCTTAGATTCACTTAGATGGGCACATCCTCGCATGTAAACTCTCTCTATTATTTTAAACCATAATTAGTCCTACAACAAGGTCTCCATCAAGGAGCACATGTAGCTTATGATACCCCAGTCGTACATGTAAAGAAGGAAATGAACAGCAGGTGGAAGGGCGGGTGCCCTACTTCAGTCACAGCCACTAGACTCCTCTAGAACAAACAGTGGGTGTTTTAGTCCAGGCTGTCGTGGAGAACCACCCAGAGCAGTTTCTCCAGTTGCTTTTCCAGAATTGTTTCAGGCTCAGCCCCTTACCTCAGCAAAATGACTAGATCTGCATCACAGGACAACTTTTCAAGCCCATGATTACCCTCAGTCCGAATGTAATGGATTTTCTCCCTAGGATAAAAGAAAATAAGAATTACACACTGACATAAAAGCTAAGGAATGAATCCCTTTCCAACCCCCTTTTCACCTTCAGTAGGGCTGAACAGTGATGTTCTAATGTCCAGAGTGTTTTGAGGTAGCTTAGGTTCATATCATAGGTTCCCAGGATGTCTAGGAGCTGTATTTCTCAGACTCACATGGGGACAGAAGCTGAGGAGCACAACACTGGTGGGTCCTTAGAGAGCCACACAATTGGGAGTGGAGCTGGGAAGGGCTGCTGTGGGCCCATGGTGTTTTAGAAACCATGGGAGGAAAGAGTCAGGGGACGTCTCTTGAGAAACCTTATGCCTGATGGAAAATGAATTAAGTCCATACTGAGTCCAGAGAGGGTCCAGCCCCAGAATACAGGAGAATCTCCCACGTCAATCCAAGCATAGGCATCAATTTGTCTCTGTTTAATTACAACACATGCATTCTGACTTTTTTATAGCCTTCAACTCCAATCTGGCAGTTATTCCAATAAGTCTATAGATAAATAGGATTTTTTCCTTTTGATCAAATAAACTTTGTAATGTGTTTCCTTAACACTCAAATATTCAAAAATTTCAAACACTATGGCCAACAATCATCCCTTGTAATCATGGTTCAAAGAAGTTAGATGTTTTTTCTCTTTCTTGAAGAGATACAGCAGAAATCTGGGAAGACTTAAGGATTGATATTTTATTAATTTCACTTTTTTGTTTAAAATTTTGAGATGCTTTTAGAGTCACATGTACATGTAAGAAATTAATAAAGAGTGATCTGGTATACCTTTTAGTCAGTTTCCTCTAATGGGCGATTAAAAAAAATTAATAAAAATACTGCAGATATAACTTTTTTCTCTCTCTGATTACAATAATGTGAATCCAAATCTTCATCATAACTTGCTTGCTTTCAGGTAAAAACATAATGAAATTGACCTTTTGGTGTGGGTACTTTTTAAGGAGACAAGAGAAACTTTTTCGCTTCAACAAAATAGAATTAAACAGAGAAACGCCTGTGGTCCAACCTGTCAGTATAGATAGAGCACCATTGTGGTAAATGTTATTTCCAAAACCCAGGGGTACTGTAGCTTCTCTGATGGGGGATTTGGAAATTGGACCAGGTGAAAGCCCGGCCAGGGGTGCGAGAACCACGCCTCCTCCAGCAGCTGCTTCTCCTTCTGTGTCTCCACGTCCTTGATTTCATGCACCTGAGTGCTGTCCTCAAATCCTGACACTGCCTAACAGCCCTCTTCTCGGGAGGACTCTTGTGGACCCTGCTCCTCTGGTTTACTGACTTCAGTCCCATGAAGGACTGTCAAATTGATGTGTTCTCCCAAAGGCAGTATCCCTGGGACAAGTCACTCTGCTATCCCAACAGACCCATATCTGGGTGTGCCCCTGGTCTCCCTGCCTGGGGAAAAAGGGAGAGAACATTTTAGTGGTCACTCTTTATTCCCAGGGTTCCTGGGGAAAAGAAGTCCGAAGAGAGTCAAGTCCACGAGGGCAGCAGGGTGCCTTCCTCAGGCAGGGGAAGCGGCACCCCCTGCAGTAGTTCTACCCCTGCTCCCCACACTCAAACCACATCCACATGTCAGAAATCCAAGCAGAGTTTTCTGAGGGTTTTGGTGGCTCTTCAGGGGACATGACACTCTCTGTCATGTTTCTGAAAATCTCAGGCAGACATACTAGTCTAAGAGGCCTCCAAATGCCCCTGGGTCCAGCCCAAAGGCACTGGGGCCTAGGTGTGGGGAGATCTCTGAGGGTGAGAATGCCATCTGCCTCTCCTGCCTGCATCTTATCAAGAACTCTCCAGGGCACAGCTCCCATCAGAGCTCTGGTCAGTAGAGCCACCTGCTTCTTTGACATCCTGACATCTTCATTTGTGGCCTCAAAGATCTCAAAACTCAATATCTACAATGAAATCCTTGACACCCCTCTTTCATTATCTCTGAATTCTGATCATGTCCTCCATGGCCCATAATATAATCTTTAGCTATATATTTGTCTTAAAAATGTCACAACTGTCTATCATTTGTCTTTCTCAATAGATTATAAGTCCCATGAGATCAATGTCTGTTTTGCTTCACTACTGGGTATGAAGCCCTAGTGCCATCCTGATTCAGAATACCTGCCCAATAAAAGCACTCATTGAAGAAAGAATGAATGAGGACAGCTACCATTGCATCTTCCCTCTTCCTGTGTGGTTTCCTTATGATTCACTTCTGTCTGCTGAACTCGGTTTTCTGGGAACTTGTCCTCTATTGTCTAACCCAGCAACTGGCTTTGTGAATCCAGGACAGTGGGTCCACGGCTCCCTGAGAATAGCAATGACTAAGCAGGGATCATGCGCCCCTCATGAGGACCACAGAGGAAGCAGTAAGTTCTTCCTTTGGGCAGCATCATGGGGAGAGGAGGTTTTCCTTTTAACTCGTGGACCTTTAAAATCAAGTTAATTCACCCTCACACCACAGCTAGGAGGGCAGGCAAAGGCCTAGTCACAGTGAGTAGTGCCCCATTTTTTGGATCCTTGAAGCCTGACCCCTTGAAGACTGGGCGTTTGCTCTCCTTTTGCCTTTTTGATTTCATGGCCAGTTTCTGATGTCACTTTGAGTTTTCAATTTTTGAGGAGCTATTTGGATTTCCAATCTGGACTCTACAGGTCCTTCAGGGTCCATTAACTGTTTGAAATTATATGCAAAGATTCACATTTCTATATTTGGAAGAGTCTATAAGAGCTTTCCTCAGATTCTCAGAAGCATCCTTAACCTTAAGAAGGATATTAGTTTCTACATTAATTTCCAAACTTTTTCTAATTCCAGCATTCCCTAATTTCATGTCCCCTATATCTGGAAAAGTGTAATTGTACAAACACTGCAACAGAACCTTTAAGGTTTCTTAGATTTTGTTATAATGTGACAAAATCACATTGTGTTTACTATATAAATGCTGAAACTCTTCACTTCCCTTGGGAAATATACTGCAGTCTTTATTTTCACAGAGGATTGTTTGTATTGCTTTTAAAATGATTTAAATAAGACTCTAATGCCTTTGGGGAGCTGACATTTCTCCCACAAGCAAGCAGTGAATTCCTTACTTAGTGGTAGAGTCAGTAAGGTAAAAAATGTTCAAGAGTAGTGATGTATCAGGAAGTTTTCAGGTAGTACAATGCTTCTGAAAATCCCCTGGAGATTCTCTTAAATTATTATGCAGTGTGAGTCAGAGAGCAGCCCAAGAATTGACCAAATATGGCCCTGCCCTCCACGGCACAGTAATAAAACTTGGGCAGAGTTGAAAATAAATGGAAGTCACACTCATTCAAGATAAAGATCTTTAGTTCAGTCTGAAAGTGATCATTGTTTCCTATCTTCAAAGTAGAGGGTCAGGCTCTGACAGGAGAGTGGTACAAAGACAAAGATATAGATCCTGCCTTAAGGAGCTTATGGTATTGTAGGCAGACATCAGTAGTCGTAGAATACAATGGATAAAGGAAAAATATCTTAGAAGTACAAAAACAAATGCTAGTAAAGCAAGGCAAAATAAATGCTAAAGTCTGCCTAGATCACTGAATCTTTGCATTTGATTTGAGCCGTTAAAATGGGCTCAAATGCCCTTAAGAGAAAAGCCATTCTAGGAAGGGTGGGGGTAGGATAAAATACAGGCCCTTTGAGGGAGGTGAAAGACACCAGAAAGAAGAAAAAACTAGCCCAGGATGGAGAGTTAGATTAGGGGACTATGGAAATTGTGCTTAGAAATTGTGACTTTACTATACACACAACAGGAGCCATGAGAAGTTTTTGTTTTTTGGCATTATTTTGTTTGTATTGAGTGATGAAAATGGAAGCGTTTGTTAATGCATTTTGAAATTCTGGAGAGAAAAGATGTAGGAGTGTCTCAATACAGTTCGTCTACTCATCCACAGTGCATCTAGCGGAACTGCAAAGAATTCCACTCTTATGAGAGGGCTTACATCTTGCCTTAGCATGACCTCTGGTATAAGAAAGGTTCCGTCAAAACCAGTCCCTTTTTGGAAAAGGAGCTCAGAGTTTCACGAGGAACTGAAGTGCTCCCCACAAAGAATTCCCCTCAAGGGCCCCATGTAAATAAACCAATTTTATTAGTTGATGCATTCTTCACAAGTTCTCAAACTATACCCAGATTTCCACCCCTCCCCCGTGAAACTAAGGTCTTATCATAATGGAGAGGAAGAAAAAACTGCAGAAGATCTACATGGACAGC
This sequence comes from Tragelaphus eurycerus, assembly GCA_935064755.1. Taxonomy (NCBI): domain Eukaryota; kingdom Metazoa; phylum Chordata; class Mammalia; order Artiodactyla; family Bovidae; genus Tragelaphus; species Tragelaphus eurycerus. Next base: position 18,105,835 of record CAKXYN010000002.1, on the reverse strand, counting down.
CTCTTTCACTTCTCTCTCAAACCCTCATAAAGTGGGCATGAATCCTCAAATCACAAATCTGGCCTGAACTGCTCAGTGGCCTGGCTAGGGCAGACATGGCAGGATTAGGAAAAAGGCAGGGCCGAACAGGGCCCATGGAGGGTGAAGGGCAGCAGTCCAGCCTGAAACAAGATCCCAGCTGGCTCCCTTAATGACAGTAAGGATAGAGTCACATATTCACCACTGCCCCTCCACCTGCTATTATGTGGCATATTTCCTTGAGGACTAAATTCCAGAGAGGCTTCCAGTGAGACAGGCCTGGGACTTGGATCCCTTTGTGGTTGTGCTGCAGTGCTTGCCCCTGGACATACCTCTCCTTGAACAACAGAATAGAATGTAACTGTATGGGACTCAATTTCTAGTCTGTGTGTGTGGGCTGTTGGGACAAATTCTGGACAACAGAGACCAAAAAACCCAACTGCCACTTTTGAAGAGCCTGAAGCAAAAGTAGAGAGTCGGAAACAAACGCTGGGTAACTGAGCATGCCCTCTGCCCACAACACCAAATAAATGGAAGTGCAAAACAGCCAAGCCACCCCTCTGGACTGACCCCTGGATATACCCTCCCCTCCCCCTACATAAGAAACCAGTCCCCCCACATCCAGGGGAGTGAGCAAGCACGGTGACCTGTTGTTCCTTTTTGCTCCCCTCTGCTGCAGCAGGTACCAATACGACCTTGCCTGAATTTCTTGTCTGGCCTCTAGTCAATTTCTGTTGATTGGGGAAGGCCAAGAACTCTGGTGGCTAACATTGAGTGCCCTTGTGGCAGCTAGTCCTAAGGATACTCCATGGGAAGCTTTACTGAAGAGCACGGGTGACATGGGATCTAAGGAGGTAACGCTGTTTATAGTAGAGTGAAAGTGGGTATCTGCTAAGTGATCCCTGCAAGGTCCAGCAGAGAAATGGTGAAGATCCAAGCATAGGCCTTGCAGGGAGGAGAGAAAAGAAGGGTTGGAAGAAAGTGAGGAGGTAAGTGTTTAGATGTGAAGCTGAAGAAAGAGGGAAGAGTTGAGATGGGCATTTGGGAGGATGGAGGCTCTAACTTAGGTAGAGTAAAACCACAAGGAAAGCACCTGTCAGTGGGTGGTGATGGATGGGAAAGAACAGTGAGTGATCCATCCCGGCAGGATTAATAAAGGTTTGAACAGCAAAGAGATTATTTTGAGGTGTTGGTGACTCATTGAGGAGGTCAAAGTAGAGGATTACAGTTGTCCACTAGACTCAAAAGACCACCAGACGGGAGCGGGAGTCAGAGGGGGTCACCAGCTGCCTCCCTGACCATGTTACCTGGTCCAGAGAAGCATCTCAGTGGAGTACACATTGTGACCTGGTTTCAGTGAAGAAGAGACTGAGGGCAGAGGATTAAGTGAAATGCCTCCATCACTGGCCCCTGTGTGCTAGAGTAAGTATTCAAACTTCAAGTGAACACAGTTAACCACTGTGCATCTCTAGACATACTCTAATACCTTGGTGAGAATGTAGGATTTAACTTCAGAGGGTAATTTTTTCTTTTTATCATTTTGGGTGGTTTTCCCTTCCAAATGAAGTGACTCAGAGTTTCAGAAACACTCATTCAAAAATGACCCTAATGAACAATAAGATTTAAGTAGTTAAAACACTTATGAAACTTTTTTATTTGTTCATTTATGAATATAGTCATCTAATATCCAGTACACATTTAAACAATTATATTCTTTAAATAAAATAATTCATGCGGTGCTTTACATAAATAATCTTTGATGAAAGTTATTTTGCTCCTTTTCTGTGCTTCCCTCCAAATCAATGGAAAGCATTTTAGCATCATGTGAATAATTGATAAGCTGACATGATAGCTATCTCTGATTGCAACAGAACCCCTGGATCCTTCATTTTAAGTATTTAGGTTATAATTTAAATGCACAAATAAAACACATCATAAGTGTCTGCTGTCTCTCCACAGAGGTTGTTCCACCTGGAAAACCAGTGGGAGAGACCTGGAATTAGAGAGTGGTGGACAAGCCCCTACCTGAGTGTGTGGTTTCTTGCCAAGCTTGGCTGGCGCTCTTGCAGCATTTCAAAAATGTTTGGCTGGCGAAGAAATGCCACAATCTTGTCGTTATATGCTGAAACAGATAAAAGTGCAAGTTGTGGTTGAGTCTTCAGCCCAGAGATGATTTCACTAATGATTGGAAAACGGCAGCTTGATACCAGGATTAATGGAGGAGAGTCTAAAGGGCAGGGAGCATACTCATCAAAAAAATGTAAGCTCTTGGGCTTTTTTTTTTCTGTGACATAATAGCCTGGCTATTTTTAAATGATCAAACCCAAAGCGAACCAGATCTAAGTTAATTATCTTTAATATTGTAGGAATTTATCTTGGTGTTAACTCACCCTCCTTTGTGAACAGATGGAAGAGAATAAAATAGGTCTTTCATGAGTGGAGTTCTACTCTACTCCTTCTAACTTCTCTCATAATTCTGCCAGAGTTATTATGGCAAATTCAAAGAAATACTTTTCTGAGCACTTGCACTTATGACTTCTGCCATTGGTTGAATTTCCCAATAGGGATAATGAAAACATCCAAATCCATGTAGACTCTTTCACCATCTTGATATAAGTGTTTTGGAAAGAGGTAGCTGAAGTTAGGAATAGAGCCTCTTCTAGCTTATCCTCATACACACATGGGAATAGAGGTCTAAATTAGAAACTGCATGTAAAAGCAATCACATCCGTCACCTTATCTACACTGTGCTCTCCGGGGACCCAGCTAACAACCACTGAACAGACTGAAAAAGGAGGGGAATGAGGGTCTGGAAGAGGGGAGAGAAAAATAAGGACATAGTGAGGAGGAAGGAAAGGCAAGAGGTGAAAGAGGAAGATGGAAATCAGCGGTAGGGGAGTAGACAATACCAGAAAGGAAAACACAGAGTCCTGAATATTAAAGGAGTCACAATAAGAAAAACAAGGTGTTGGCTATCCAGGGGTTTACAAGCTCGATACATACCCAGTGGCAATGAGTCATGTTGGTGTTGGCTTCGAATAGCAGCTACTAGGCTGTGTCCTGGCCTGGCCAGTAAAGAGGCTCCTCTGTTTCTAGAGACTTCTGAGGCCTAATTTCAAAATAAAATTGTAAGTTAAAATTAAAAACCTCATCCATTTCGGATGATCTTGGATATTAATTTTTCAATATGAGTGGCAAAAAGTCCCTGACATCACCTAGATGAAAGGAGGAATGAAGTTATAATCCCAAAAGTGACGGAAAATTAACATGTTCAAAAAAAAAAGTCTCAGTAGAATGGTTGGTGTTGTGGTTTTTAAGAAAGTGACTATGCCAAATGCCATGAATGTTCATCTCATTAATACACACAATAGGCTAAGAAATATTTCTCATAAGAAATATTTTAAAGGGAATATTATCAGTAAAGTAGGTCTATGATCTTCATCTCTAAGAGACAGCACTGAACTTCATAACCAAATGTGGCCTGGGCTGGCTGTCTTAAACAGTATTTATTATACTTGAAAGGCTGTTCTTTGTTTACCATCTTTTCTCTCATTTACTATACTGGTTACTCCTTATACAGTCTTTATACTCTTTATACAGTCTCATATCCTCACAAAATTTGGCAATATAAGCATTATTCACCCCAGTTTACAAATGGGGAATTTGAGAACCAGGGAAAATAAGTTCTCCCCAAAATGTAAACTGTAAGAGATAGAACCAGAATACTAACTAATGCTTGACTGTCAAGAATTGTTTTTAGATTGCCCATACTACTAGCCTGCATCCAGTATTTTGGTTTGGGTTGGACATTTTGACAAAACTTCATGGGACACAGGATTTGCTTAGCTTAAAACTGTTATTTGTGATGATTAATTTAGCTTGATTTTAAATTTTTATAAATTCCCTAGGTTCTAGAGCATGACAATGAGTTTCTACCATGATTCCACATATATTTTGCTTCCAAAAGGACTCTTGCAGGGTAAGCTATCTGAACGGAGGCACCACAGATTTTCCACACTGGAATATATTCACCAGATATATGGCGATGGGTGTATATGACTCACTCTATGGTATGTGACAAAGAAGTCAAAATAGGCTTTAAAATATTTAAGAATTTTGAAGATGACATTGGAAGATATTCATAAAGAGCTCAAATATCCAGACAAAAAGAAGAAAGGAAATTCTTAGACCAGAATTCACACACACAGAATTCAGGAGAGGTGATGAGCTCCTATGCCATAAACCCCAGAAAGGGCAGGTCCATCTAAAAGTGGCCACTTAAGACTAGGCCCTGTGTGATACTGCAGGTGGCAATCTTCAAGGCAGATTATGGAGGGCTTCCTAATTACAGAAATGGTAATTGGGGGGTTTCCTTTAGGTTCTACTTTCATATTTCACACAGACAAGAATAACATCCTTCAGATGAGATGTGCCACCAGTTCACTCTCTGTATGTGGCAGTCTTTGAACTGTTCCTCTGGAATAAGGAGGGATGCAGATTCATCCTTTTCCTCTCCTGATCCTTCTTCTTGCCCTTGTCTCACTTGAGGGACAAGGGGAATAGATTTTGTGCCACTCTGGCTGACTTCTCACTTTGATGCCATCAGCACCCAACTTTCTTCAGAGGGTATAGCCAGCTACTAAGATTTAGAGGCTGGAATTTCTGTAACAGCACTTTCTGGTTAAACGGTTACAATGCAAAGTAACGAAAGAAAGGCTTGCTGATGGCTGATATGCCATATTTAGTCATATTTTTCTCTTTCCATGAATTAATAAATATGTAAAGGCTTCCTGGGACTGAAATCTCTCTTTTCCTTCCAGGGGGTTGTGTCAGTCTGCTGTAATGTGTGCTGAAAATATTTGCAATGCTATAAAGTCAGGAATCTCAAAAACAATTGAAGACTATCTAAGAGATGAATTACAGACAGAAATTGGGAAGGCAGGTAGACCTGAGAATGGAACTCAAGAAGGCTTGGCTGTGCACTGAACTTTGCCTGGAGAAAAACAAGGTTTGGAAGCAGTAAGAGGCTCACTTCTCTTCACAGGGGGTTATAAGGAATTCCTGTGTTGTAGAAATGCTTTAGGGAAAAATGGTTCCTGCTTCTAAGGTTACCTGCTTACTGCAAAACCAAGCCAGATTGAAAGACTGCAGAACCAGAGGAAGGTCAGCTACTCTGAAGGCAGAAGACTGGCTGAGGGATGTGCATCACCATGACTATGAGCGAGACAGGAAACAATACTAGGGAGCGGTGAGGCTTGTGGAGTCCTGAGCCATGGCAACATCGGCTGAGGAAAAAGGAGGTGACTGTAGAGCGGTACTGGATGGACTCCAGATGAGAGAACTGGAGGATGATAGCATTAAATAGAAATGTGCTTCTTCAACTAGGGGCCAGGAATTTACAGGGATGGAAACAATTTTTGGCAGAGCTAAAAAGGACTCTAATATTCTAAGATTTCATAGAACTTGGTATGTGCTGGGATCCTTGTGGTTCAGTTGTTGTTCAGTTGCTAAGTTGTGTCCAACTCTTTGTGACCCCATGGACTGCAGCATGACCTAGGCTCTCCTGTCCTTTACTATCACTATCGCAAAGGTGGCCCCAAAGTGGTAATAAATGGTCCATCGAGGAAGCCTGCCACCAACTGAGTGACTAATTTGGATCTCACTGAAAACATGATGCTAACATTTGCTTTCCTAACTACTTAAAATACCGAAAAGAATGAATTTTCCATTTAAAACCAAGATTATATGACTCCCTGAAATTCCCAGAATTTGACACTTTTGGACACTTTTTGGGTCACTGAGTTTCTCAGGTAGGGGTGCAAGCACACACAGAGAGATATAGAGAGAGTGGGGAGAGGAGAAAGGGGGAAGAAAGGAGGAAGAGGGAGGGAGAGGGTGGAGAGGAAGAGGGAGAAGGTGGGAGAGAAGGAGAAAGAGGGGCGAGGAGAGACACAGGACCAGGGGAGGGAGGGAGAAGAGAGCCCCATGTGACTGCTTTTTAGATTTCTTTTCCTTTTGATGTTGAGATAGCTTTAATCATAATTGCAAATACACAAACTTCAAACATTTAGCTCTCCAGACAAAACAGAATAGATATGCTCAGAAAATAGTTTCCAGCAACTGGAAAACAAGCTTCTCTTCTGTGTTATGATTTGGAAATGTAAACTGGTGTTTTTTTAAAAAAAATCTGTGACTGAAAACTGCAAGTTTTAGACTGAATTTGGGTTCATCATCAGCTAATGCTGTCTCAAAAATGCTGGGGACCTGGTGATAAAAACTGCAAGTTCAGAGGAAAAGCCCAAGTGATGAATTTATGTTCATCTCTAGATTCTTTTTGTATTCTAAAAGTAGACCCTTAACAAAGTTTGCAGAACTATACAGAAATAAGAGCGATCTATGAGGTTTTTTTTTTTTTTTTTTTAACATATTTCTAATGGCAAAAAGTGGGCAACAAACATAATGTACAAGAGAAAGGTTTGAATTAAATTATGGCAATCCATAGAATAAAGTATAGAAGAATTTTAATGGCATGGAAACTATCTACAATGTGCTATAATGGTAAAGGAAGATACAGAAGCATAGACAATATAATTCAACTGTTTTACTTCATTGTGTACCAGGAATTTTCTCCAGATGGAGGGCTATGCCAGCCTTTTGATTTCTTTTCCATCTATGCCTATATTTTCTACACTCGTTAGATACCATTTTTAATTCAAAAGTGTACTTTCTTAGGTTATCTGAATTTTACAAACTTCCAAACAAACTTGTAATCAAGTATAGGTTAATGGAATCAAGAGGAAAATTCCCAATTTTAAGAAGCTGTGCAAAAGTTACCCTCCCCAAAGGCTAGTTTCCAGCATGATGGCCTCTGTCATTAGAGTTGATACAATGACTTTTGTCATAAAAGCAGCTCACTGCAAAGTATGATTCACAGTGACTTCTGCTTTGAGAGTGAAAAGTCAATTTCTCTTTCCTGTCAGACTCCTGTCCTTTACTGGAGGCAATTACTGTTAAGCATTTTTATATGTACCCTTCCAGAAATGTTCTATGACTAATGACTTCTCTTACTTGACCAAGATAAGATGGTGAAAGAAGCAAACATTTTGTGGTCTGTTATCCTTCCTTATTAATGGTAATTTACATTGCAAACTGCAGTATAAACAAGCAAAGCTGACCTCCAGTGATTTCCTTATTGATAGAGACACAGGATCTTGATCTGCTCTTTTCCACTTATCCATGTCCAATTCCATTTGGACACTATGGAAGTGATAAAGCTTGTTTTGTTGGCACTTAAATATATTGAAATGGCACCCCACTCTAGTACTCTTGCCTGGGAAATCCCACGGATGGAGGAGCCTGGTAGGCTGCAGTCCATGGGGTCGCTGGGAGTTGGACATGACTGAGCGACTTCACTTTCTCTTTTCACTTTCATGCATTGGAGAAGGAAATGGCAACCCATTCCAGTGTTCTTGCCTGGAGAATCCCAGGGATGGGGAAGCCTGGTGCGCTGCCGTCTATGGGGTCACACAGAGTCGGACACAACTGAAGTGACTTAGCATAGCATAGCATAGCAAATATATTGCAGATGGCTGTGCCACTGCATGTGAAATGCATGTGAAAAGAGTCAAATCATGAGCTATACTCCAGTAAAAATTAATTTTAAAAAAGTGAAAAAATGATCTTTTTATGCATAGAATCCTATATTCCTCATATTAACTGCTTTCAGGAAACTGCCTCAACAATTTTCAGGTGAGGTAAAGGCTAAAAAGACATTGAGCAGTGCCTCTACTAATAACCTATTGGGGTTTCGAGGGGAATTTTTACCATCTAGGATCTTGACTTTGTAAACTGATTTTAATTCTGTCTTTAAGTAAAATGGATAAAAGAAAAAGCAACCCCTGAACAATACTCAAGAAATGGCTCATGAAGGTGAACAGAAAATATTGATTCCCACAGCTGAGGTCTAAGAAACATCTAGAGTGAATTCCCTATTGCCCATGAAAGGTGACACAGAAAAATCATGGATTATGGAAATACTTCATTGACTCCTAAGTCTCATCTTTCTGACTGCTTAGCTGTCCTTTCTAATTGGCTCTCCTGCTGTTTCCATCCTCATCATCGACTTATATAAAGGCACACCTGCCAGCCTCCCCACCTGGCTTTCCTGCTTATCTTATCTGGGAGCCATTCATGAGACTGTGCGTCTAGCCTTGTATATGCTGAGAATCATAGAGCTGAACGGGACTTTAGTGGCCATCCCAGTTCCCTTGTCTCTGTTTACAGATGGGGAAACTGAGACCATGGAAAGGGAAGGAAGGTACAATGACCCAGAGCACCTCTGCAGAGAGGCCAGAGATGGGACTTCGATCTGCTGACCCAAGTCTCCCTCCTCCACACCCCTTGACTCCCCTGAGGTTGTGTTGTTTCTTTGTCACCCCAACTTAGGGCCGCATCACCTATATGGTCTGTGGCAGTGGCCTCTCATGCCCTTTCTCATGTCCTCCTGTGCCACGATCCCATCTCTTCTTGGGTGTCATTGTCTCCTTTAAAAATATGAGTTTACACTTGACTGGGAGTTGAGAAATCTGAACTGCAGTTCTGAACTCCCTGGGTGACTTGAGTTCTTGATACTTCAGTTTACTTGATTGTGAAATATGATGATTAACCAGAGTGAAATTACCACCTAGGAGTGTTTGGAGACGCTTAATGGAGATGCTTCTCTGGTGCCTCAGCAGGTAAAGAATCCACCTGCAATGCCGGAGACCAGGGTTCGATCCCTGAGTTGGAAAGATCTCCTGGAGGAGGACATGGCAACCCACTTCAGTATTCTTGTCTGGAGAATCCCATGGACAGAGGAGCCTGGTGGGCTGTAGTCCATGGGGTCACAAAGAGTCGGACACGACTGAGCAACTAAGCACAAGGGTATTTTGGTTTTTGTTTCTGTTGTCATAGCAACGGACACTCCTGAAATTTAATGAATGGGACCAGGAGAAAAGATCCTGCAATGACAAGGAATGATTGTACACTTCAGAGAACTGTCACCCTAAATTGCTAATAATCTTCCCCTTTTGTGAAACAGTGGGTGAACTGATCTCTAAAAGCCCATTTTAATATATAAATCATCATACTATTCTTCTCAAATTCATTTCAAGGACTTTTTATAAAAGTCCTAACTCTTTCATGTGGCATTCAAAGCTTTCCAAATTTCAAAACAAAAAACCAAGTGGAAACTTACTATTCTGGTCACACTGAACTATTTATTCCCTGTCTTTCTTCAGACCTTTCTCAACCCCATCTCGGCTCCTTATCCTTCAGCTATGCTCTCTGTGGGGGCTGCCCTTTCTCTGCCTTTGTACTTGCTAGGTTTTACCAATTTCTCTTGGTCTAGGTCAAGCACCTTCTTTTAAAAGAAACCTTTTCTTGGCCTCCTTTGAGCCTCTGTGGCATTTGTCCTAACATCTCTCTTGGCACTCAACCATATTCTAATTTCTTTTGTTACTTAACTCTGTGTCTGTTTCTGGCCTGGCTTCAGAAATAGAAAACACATTTCTCCAGGGCAGGGGTCGTATCTCACACATCTTTGCATTTCACAGTGTTCAGAGCAAACCCTGTACTTCACCAATATTTGTGAAACAAAATAATATTAGAGCAAATACAAGGAACATTTCCACCACCCCCCTCTCTCTGTTTTTACACTGACGTCTTCCTGACTCCTCACTCCTCACTCACACTCTGTGTTCTCACAGTAGGAGGAACCAGGTATTTGCTTTCATAGAGGCCGAGTCCCTGTTTTCCCTGGTGTGCTGCCTCTGGATCAGGTATTCTCTGCCTCCCAGCTTCCCTCTTGATTCTCCCTTGTGTCACTTCAAAGCTACCAACAGAGAGAGCTTGGGCAGAGGGATGACAGTGGCTTAAAAACCTGATGGACAGTTAATCAGAGAGTGAATGAATTAGGAAGTATACAGATGGCTGACACCCTTTCCTCATCACGTGTTAGTCTTTCTGGGCTGACGCAGATGGCACTTTGTTATTAATATTGATATTCAGTGTGGCTGTGTTTGGGCTAGTCAATAACATCAAGGAAATGTTTTGGAACAGGTAAAGTGATGCTCATGATCTTAATCTTGTTCTTTCAACAGGAAGGTTTTAAAATTTATATTTTCAGGTTAACTTCATATATATGTGATAGATTTATATGTTTAGGGGTTTCATTGAGTAATTGACTTTTTTTTTTTTTTTTAAATTGACCGTGGTGAATCTGAATCTGTCTGGCAGTACCGAGCTTCTTTTATCATATGCTATGATGCTCTATGTTAATACTGAAATTCACCTTAATAATATTAAAGAGCTTGGACATTTAAAATAGATTAAAATGGCGTATTCAAGTTGATGCAGAGTTCTGAATTTACCCATTATCATATCAAGACAATACATCTTGTGATTTCTGAAGTGTTATAAAAGGGAGAGGGCCTATATGTGCTGAGCTGAGAGGTTGGGGCACAGCTTTTTGTGGCCTGTGAATGTGTCAACTGTTGAGTGCCTGGAATCTGGAGGGTCCTGACACCCACATAACCCCTGGAGACTGTATAATATTCCCTCATGCATGGTCACATACACATTTTATGTATATGCAGTAAGAGTTAACATGCTTTCAATAGTACCCTAAAACAATGATACTTAAGATGACTCCATGAAAGAAAAATTCAATTTATCACACTGGCCTTAAACTGTGAGTGCCCCTGGTTAGAAACAGTTACATTTTTCAGTGTATACAGATGAATGTCCTGAAAAACTAGTAAAGGTTTTTTTCTTTTATACTAAGCTTTCATTAAAACAAGCTCTTCCCTTGAGACTCATGTTTGGTCTCTAGAGGCTGACAGGTGAATGGCTATTTTCTGCTTCTGGAGATGTCCACTGTGATTCTCCCTGGAATGACTCTCTGTGGGACCATATATATGCTTCTTTTCTTTCTACAGTACTTTTTACATTTTTTTTTTTTTTACCTCATTATAATCTAACTCTACAAGCTGCTTTATTGGAAACAATTCTCAGAGCCTGTATCATCTGATACCCTGGTGGTTTCCATGAAAAGAAGGTATAGATACTTGGGAAATATCAGTCAGAACATAAAAAAGAAATTTTCTCATATTATTGTCAGGAACCAATTAGCAGTAGAAAAAAAAGCTATGTTTTGAATTTTGGTTCAAGAAGGGAGAACAGGAAAGGATATGGGATATATAAAAAGGAATTCAGAAAGGCAAGGAACCTGATGCTTAAGAAAGGGGGCAGCCTTTCATGGCCCAGCAGAAGGTAATCAATCATGTTGAGTGAAAGAACATATAAACCAGGGAAGGGCAGATGTAGGGCCGGAACAGAGTATTCATGTGGCCCGGTTCATTTCCCCCACTTTTCAGTCCATGAATGAAGTCTTGTCCAAAATCTAGGGAGAGGGAGAAGTTTAAAACAGTCATATGGTGCCTAGTAGTTCTACCATCGTTTAAGAACTCACACGTGACCAGTGGGCTGAGGAAACACCATATTAGCCATAAGTATAGGGATGTCTTGATGCTGTATTTTCAGTGTTCTTTAAACTAGATGGATTTTTCAGTAACATGACTGTGTAGGAAAAAAGGAAAGGCAGAAGGAAAGCAATCAGAGGATGGGTCCAGGACATGAAGTGGGTGCCTCGAGTCATCAGCTTCCCTATAAAGAGCATATGGATTTGGCCCAGCCCCTGGGGGAAAAGGCAACTCTAGATCCTGGCCCCACCAGGACAGGCTGACCCTGTGGTCCTGTGAATGGGAGGGCAAGGGCAGAGGAGGTGTTACCTCTCCAGCACTGTAACTTCGGAGCCTCTGGAGATGCTGTCGATGAGTCAGATGGTTGGGAAGACGACCGTTCTGGAGAGGGATTCGAGGGTCAATAAAAGTGGTAGCTCGACTGTTGTGGTCCACGAAGAAAGACTACAGACAGACCAGGAAACAGCATTCACATGAGAAGCAGCCAAGTGAAGTGAGTAATACACAGGAGCACTCCAGGGCTCAGTCATCATGTTTATGTTTGCCCCTCCTTTTCATCTACTTAGAACTAGATGGGAGATGCCTCTGCTTTTGCATGCTCAGGAGTTCAGTGAAGCCCCCAGTCACTGATAAACACTTTATCGGGTGTGAGTTCAGTTCAGTTCAATTCAGTCGCTCAGTCGTGTCTGACTCTTTGCGACCCCATGAATCGCAGCACGCCAGGCCTCCCTGTCCATCACCAACTCCCGGAGTTCACCCAGACTCATGTCCATCAAGTCAGTGATGCCATCCAGCCATCTCATCCTCTGTCGTCCCCTTCTCCTCCTGCCCTCAATCCCTCCCAGCATCAGAGTCTTCTCCAATGAGTCAACTCTTCGCATGAGGTGGCCAAAATACTGGAGTTTCAGCTTTAGCATCATTCCTTCCAAAGAAATCCCAGGGCTGATCTCCTTCAGAATGGACTGATTGGATCTCCTTGCAGTCCAAGGACTCTCAAGAGTCTTCTCCAACACCACAGTTCAAAAGCATCAATTCTTTGGCGCTCAGCCTTCTTCACAGTCCAACTCTCACATCCATACATGACCACAGGAAAAACCATAGCCTTGACTAGGCAAACCTTTGTTGGCAAAGTAATATCTCTGCTTTTGAATATGCTACCTAGGTTGGTCATAACTTTCCTTCCAAGGAGTAAGCGTCTTTTAATTTCATGGCTGCAGTCACCATCTGCAGTGATTTTGGAGCCCAGAAAAATAAAGTTTGACACTGTTTCCACTGTTTCCCCATCTATTTCCCATGAAGTGATGGGACCAGATGCCATGATCTTCGTTTTCTCAATGTTGAGCTTTAAGCCAACTTTTTCACTCTCCACTTTCACTTTCATCAAAAGGGTTTTTAGTTCCTCTTCACTTTCTGCCACAAGGGTGGTGTCATCTGCATATCTGAGGTTATTGATTTTTCTCCCGGCTATCTTGATTCTAGCTTGTGCTTTCTCCAGCCTACCATTTCTCATGATGTACTCTGCATAGAAGTTAAATAAGCAGGGTGACAATATACAGCCTTGATGTACTCCTTTTCCTATTTGGAACCAGTCTGTTTTTCATGTCCAGTTCTAACTGTTGCTTCCTGACCTGCATACAAATTTGTCAAGAGGTAGATCAGGTGGTCTGGTATTCCCATCTCTTACAGAGGAGCAATTGTAACACCTTACTTACCATGGAATATAAGAAAAACAGATCCTTTGATGGATAAGTCATCCCAGTAATTAATCATTTGGAGAGCATTTAGTTTATTTTTAAAATAAATGCCCTTTTTTGATTATAGAATTAGTATAGTCTCATTGAGAAATAAGGATAAAAATGTACAAAGATTACTAAAAATCATCCCAAATATTACAGTCTAAAGGTAATCAACAAAATGTTTTCAAGATTTTTTTTGTTTTCTCTTCTATGCAAATATACATCTGTTTTCCTAACATCAGCATTTACAATTTTGTTATATAAGATTTTTTCATCTATTATTTTATGAGCATTTCTCTAAGTTATTAAATATTCTTTTAACACAGAATTTTATTGAGTATATGGTGTTCAGTTTGATGGGTCAGTTCAGTTAGTTCAGTTGCTCAGTCGTGTCTGATTCTTTGCGACCCCATGGGCTGTAGCATGCCAGGCCTCCCTGTCCATCACCAACTCCTTGGAGTTTACTCAGACTCATGTCCATTGAGTCAGTGATGCCATCCAACCATCGCATCCTCTGTTGTCCCCTTCTCCTCCTGCCCCTAGTCCCTCCCAGCATCAGGGTCTTTTCAAATGAGTCAGTTCATCACATCAGGTGGCCAAAGTATTGGAGTTTCAGTTTCAGCATTAGTCCTTTCAATGAATATTCAGGACTGATTTCCTTTAGGATGGACTGGATGGATCTCCTTGCAGTCCAAGGGATTCTCAAAAGTCTTCAATACTACAGTTCAAAAGCATCAATTCGGCACTCAGCTTTCCTTACAGCCCAATTCTCACATTCATACATAACTACTGAAAAAACCATACCTTTGACTAGACAGACCTTTGTTGGCAAAGTAATGTCTCTGCTCTTTAATATGCTGTCTAGGTTGGTCATAACTTTTTTTTTTCAAGGAGCAAAGCATCTTTTAATTTCACGGCTGCAATCACAATCTGCAGTGATTTTGGAGCTCAAAAAATAAAATCTGTCACTGTTTCTAGTGTTTCCCCATCTATTTCCCATGAAGTGATGGGACCAGATGCCATGATCTTAGTTTTCTGAATGTTGAGTTTTAAGCCAACTTTTTCACTCTCCTCTTTCATTTTCATCAAGTGGCTCTTTAGTTCTTCTTTGCTTTCTGTCATAAGGGTGGTGTCATCTGCATATCTGAGGTTATTGATATTTCTCCTGGCAATCTTGATTCCAGCTTGTGCTTCCTCCAGCCCAGCGTTTCTCATGATGTACTCTGAATATAAGTTAAATAAGCAGGGTGACAATATACAGCCTTGACGTACTCCTTTCCCTAACCTGTCTGTTGTTCCATGTCTAGTTCTAACTGCTGCTTCTTGACCTGCATACAGATATCTCAAGACGCAGGTCAGGTGATCTGGTATTCACATCTCTTTCAGAATTTTCCACAATTTGTGGTGATCCACACAGTCAAACCTAGATAGCATATTCAAAAGCAGAGACATTACTTTACCAACAAAGGTTTGCCTAGTCAAGGCTATGGTCTTTCCTGTGGTCATGTATGGATGTGAGAGCTGGACTGTGAAGAAGGCTGAGCGCCGAAGAATTGATGCTTTTGAACTGTGGTGTTGGAGAAGACTCTTGAGAGTCCCTTGGACTGCAAGAAGATCCAACCAGTCCATTCTGAAGGAGATCAATCCTGGAATTTCTTTGGAAGGAATGATGCTCAAGCTGAAACTCCAATATTTTGGCCACCTCATGCAAAGAGTTGACTCATTGGAGAAGACTCTGATGCTGGGAGGGATTGAGGGCAGGAGGAGAAGGGGACGACAGAGGATGAGATGGCTGGATGGCATCACTGACTTGATGGGTGTGAGTCTGAGTGACCTCCGGGAGCTGGTGATGGACAGGGAGGCCTGGCGTGCTGTGGTTCATGGGGTCGCAAAGAGTCGGACACGACTGAGTGACTGATCTGATCTGATCTGATCTGACACAGTCAAAGGCTTTGGCATAGTCAATAAAGCAGAAGTAGAAGTTTTTCTGGAACTCTCTTGCTTTTCCGATGATCCAATGGAAGTTGGCAATTTGATCTCTGGTTCCTCTGCCTTTTCTAAAACCAGCTTGAACATCTGGAAGTTCACGGCTCACGTACTGTTGAAGCTTGGCTTGAAGAATTTTGAGCATTACTTTACTAGTGTGTGAGATGAGTGGAATTGTGTGGTAGTTTGAGCATTCTTTGGCATTGCCTTCCTTTGGGATTGAAATGAAAACTGATCTTTCCCAGTCCTGTGGCCACTGCTGAGTTTTCCAAATTTGCTGGCATATTGAGTGCAGCACTTTCACAGCATCATCTTTTAGGATTTGAAATAGCTCAGCTGGAATTCTATCACCTCCACTAGCTTTGTTCGTAGTGATGTTTCCTAAGGCCCACTTGACTTTGCATTCTAGGATGTCTGGCTCTAGGTCAGTGATCACACCATCATGATTATCTTGGTTGTGAAGATCTTTTTGCATAGTTCCTCTGTGTATTCTTGCCACCTCTTCTTAATATCTTCTGCTTCTGTTAGGTCCATACAATTTCTGTCCTTTATTGTGTCCATCTTTGCATGAAATATTCCCTTGGTATCTCTAATTTTCTTAAAGAGGTCTCTAGTCTTTCCCATTCTATTGTTTTCCTCTATTTCTTAGCATTGATCACTGAGGAAGGCTTTCTTATCTCTCCCTGCTATTCTTTGGAACTCTGCATTCAAATAGGTCTATCTTTCCTTTTCTCTTTTGCCTTTCACCTCTCTTCTATTCACAGCTGTTTGCAAGATACATAACAATTCGCTTTGGTAACCTCTATCATCGGACACTTAATTTTTTTTTTACTATTGTACAATAATGCTTCAATAAATACTTCTGTACACAAAGCCTTGAGGCGTGTCTGATTAGTGTATATGTTCCAATATATAACAAATGTCATTCTTTAAATCTAAAATTAGTTACCTTTCACAAAAAATGAATACTTATTTTTTAATAAAACCTTCTGTACTAGAAAATAATCTTGCAAATACTCTCTTTTGAACAAAAGGTAATATTTGGTATCAATATCTTTTAGATATGTTTAGGTGTCGCTAAGAGTCAGGTACGACTGAGTGACTTCACTTTCACTTTTCACGCATTGGAGAAGGAAATGGCAACCCACTCCAGTCTTCTTGCCTGGAGAGTCCCGGGGATGGGGGGCCTGGTGGGCTGCTGTCTCTGGGGTCGCACAGAGTCGGACACGACTGAAGCTACTTAGCAGCAGCAGCAGCAGCAAGTGTTATCTGACATAGGTAGTCCAAGAAATTATATACAGATTTAGAAATTATTCTTGGGTGAATATGAGCTTATAATTTTGAGTATTAGATGTTATTCTATATGAGTCTTTTAAAGATCTCTATAAAATGTCATACCGGGAGTTGTTTCGTAATGGAGATCAAAATACTCCCCACAGGACAAAGGTAAATAACAACTTTCTGAGTATCATGTGAGTTAGTATCTGTGGCTGGTAATGAAATTTCCCAGGATAGCATCCCACACAGACTCAAAAAGGGTCGTATGTCCAACAACATGCAGGGGACTGAAATGATGTCCCCTGAAACATTACATTAGATTCTCAAAAAGCGATGACAATGACATAAAAAAAATATTAGTAAAGAATTCATATAAGTATGAAATGTGAGTGAAAAAATTAACAGGCTTACATGAGATTTTAAACACACAAATAAAAGCTAAATTAATATACAGCAAAGCAGATTTTTATTATTCAATTATATATCTTTTTAAGTTTATAAATTAAAGTTAAATGGGTTATATATATGTATATGTGATAACTTTTAGTATAAATTCCTAAAAGTTGACTTAATTACTGGGTTAAAAGTTAGGAAAACATTATACATTTATTGATCCATATCAACAGACTATCTTCCTGAGAACAGTACAGATTTATCGTCTTAAAAGCCCATGAACTCTTTTTATGGACTTTACTAATGCTGAGTACTGGAAAGAACTCTTAGAAATGCTGAATGGTAAATAATGATAAATTATAAGGGAAGCCAAACATTTTCTCCTAGGTTTACTGTTCAATTTCTTCACTGGAGTACTATGTACTTTGCCTGTTCCCTTTTTTGTTGTTGGGATGTTAAGGTTTTCTTTATTTTAAATGTGCTTACGCATGTGCCTTCAAATTGCTTTTGATTTTTATTTGCTTTGTTTTCTAATACACAGCATTTTTTTTACTTCTATGTATACAAATCTTTCAATTATTTGTATCTAGTTATAGATCAGTTAAATGCTTAATTATATTTTACTAGCTTTATTTTTGATGAATTGTTTCTGAAAATTATTTTGGTATAATGTGAAGTTGTAATTTAAAAGCAGAGACATTACTTTACCAACAATGGTCCGTCTAGTCAAGGCTATGGTTTTTCCAGTGGTCATGTATGGATGTGAGAGTTGGACTGTGAAGAAAGCTGAGCGCTGAAGAATTGATGCTTTTGAACTGTGGTGTTGGAGAAGCCTCTTGAGAGTCCCTTGGACTGCAAGGAGATCCAACCAGTCCATCCTAAAGGAGATCAGCCCTGGATGTTCATTGGAAGGACTGATGCTGAAGCTGAAACTCCAATACTTTGGCTACCTTGTGCGAAGAGCTGTCTCATTGGAAAAGAGCCTGATGCTGGGAGGGATTGGGGGCAGGAGGAGAAGGGGAAAACAGAGGATGAGATGGCTGGATGGCATCACTGACTTGATGGACGTGAGTTTGAGTGAACTCCAGGAGTTGGTGATGGACAGGAAAGCCTGGCGTGCTGCGATTCATGGCGTCACAAAGAGTCGGACACAACTGAGCGACTGAACTGAACTGAACTGAATTAAACTTAAAAGCTTCTGCACAGCAAAGGAAACCATTGATAAAATAAAAAGACAGCCTACTGAATGGGAGAAAATATTTGCAAATGATATGACTGATAATAGCTTAATATCCAAAATATATAAATCATACAGCTCAATGAATCTGATTAAAAAATAGGCATAAGACCTGAGTAGATGTTTTTCCAAAAAAGATATACAGATGGTCAATAAGCTCAATGCTGTTAATCACCAGAAAAGTGTAAGTCAAAATCATAATGAGACATGTCACCTCGCTCCTGTCAGAATGGCTAAATGTCAAAGAGTCTGCTGTGCTAAACTGCTTCAGTCACGTCAGATTCTTTCCAATCCCCTGAACTGTAGCCCACCAGGCTTCTCTGTCCTTGGGATTTCCCAGGCAAGAACACTGGAGTGGATTGCCATTTCCTTCTCCACAAAAAGTCTACAAACAATAAATTATGGTGAGGACTTGGAGAAAAGAGGACCCTAGTATATTGTTGATAGGAACATAAATTGGTACAGCTACTGTGAAAACAGAATGGAGGTTCCTCAAAAAACTGAAAATAGGACTATCATATGATCCAGAATTCCACTCCTGGGTACATATCCAAAGAAAATTGAAAACATTAATTCAAAAGGTAAGAGAGGTAAGACAAATTGTAAGATAGATAAGATAGGTATCTTATAATAGGTAAGATATGGAAACAGCCTAAGTGTCTGTCAGTAGATGCACGGATAAAGGAGATGTGGTATACACACATACATGTGCACACACACACACACACACACACACCCACCCACACTGGAATACTATTCAGCCATAAAAAAGAAAGAAATTCTGACATTTGCAACAACATGGATGGATATAGAGGTTATTATCCTTAGTGAGGTAAGTCAGAGAGAGAAAAAATACTGTTATATATGTGATGTATGTTATCACTTATATGTGGAATCTAAAAAATAAAACTAATTAATGACTATAAGCAGAAATAGACTTTCAGACACAGAAAACAAATATGCTTTTGTTTTGGTTGCCAGTGGTGATAAGGAAGAGGGGAGTGGCAAGATAGGGGAATGGGATTAAAATAAATAATCTACTATGTATAAAATGAATAATCAACAAGGATATATTGTATGACACAGAGAAATATAGCTGCTATTTTATGATACTGGTAGATGGAGTATAATCTATAAAAATACTGCATCACTATGCTGTATACTGGAGAAGGCAATGGTGCCCCACTCCAGTACTCTTGCCTGGAAAATCCCATGGATGGAGGAGCCTGGTGGGCTGCAGTCCATGGGGTCGCTAACAGTTGGATACGACTGAGTGACTTCACTTTCACTTTTCACTTTCATGCATTGGAGAAGGAAATGGCAACCCACTCCAGTGTTCTTGCCTGGAGAATCCCAGGGACGGGGGAGCCCGGTGGGCTGCCGTCTGTGGGGTCGTACAGAGTCAGACACGACTGAAGCAACTTAGCAGCAGTAGCAGCATGGTGTATACCTGAAACTAATATTATATTTCAATTATATTTCAATTAAAAATAAGTAAAAGTATATTTTTATTAAAAATCATATAAAATCTGCCATCTTAATTATTTTTTAAATGCACAATTTAGAGGCATTAAGTACAGTCTCATTGTTGTGCAGTCATCACCACAATTCATTTCCTAAACTTTTTCACTTTCCAAAACTGAAACTATGGTCCCATTAAAAGAAATAACTCCTCATTCTCTCGTCTGCCTTACCCCCAAGTTCCTGGTAACCTCTATTCTACTTTCTGTTTCTATTAATATGACTATTTTAGATATCTCAGATAAAAATTGTATGCAATTAAGGTTAATATAAGCTTTATCTTAAATGAAAGAATTAATATATGTTCCATTAACAGGAAAGTATTCAAATCTTATTTTGTCTATTTAATCTATTGAACTGATGGATATAAAACACATTTTCCTACTTTCTGCATTTCTTCATTTCCTTTGCAGTTCTTTTATTTTTCTTTATATAATATGTAGCTTGTTCTTTGGCTCATAATGTATATATGATTATTATAATTTAACTGTGCCATTGATGAATATAAAATCTTTATTTGACCTCATTTTAAGGATTTAGGTTTCAACTCTCCTTTGTATGATATTAATACACCAACACTGATTTTTCTGTTATTATTTTCATACTATATTAATATTTATTCTTTTACTATTAAACATTCTAAATTATCTCTGAGGTATGTCTTTTTTAAATCTGTATTTGTTTGGTATCGAATCTGATCATAGCTCCTTTTGGTAAGAAGATACCATTCCCTATGCGGAGTACTAAGTTTGTAAGGAGTAACAAGTTTATCCTGTTTCCACTTGCTGCCACAACTGTTATCCTTGGCTTTACTGTTGTCATTTTATTTTTAATATTCTAATTTTCCATGCTTCCTTGCGGATTCTTTTGTGTGTTTTTGATACAAACACTGTATTTTGTTTGATTTTTATCTTTTGTAGGAATTCAAGAGGGAAAAATCTTGCTTTAAATGGTACAATGATTGTCTTTTAAGTTTGTTAAGCAACTATATTTAGCCTTTGTTTTTCAAATTATCCACTTGACCTCCCCTTACACCCAACCAGGAACTTAGTACCACTTTCCTTGCCCTGCTTACCCACCCACTTTTTGTTTCCTCATCTTTTTTTTTTCCAGTGATTTTCATTTATTTTTAGTAATAAAATTTTTTCTATCTCATACATGATTGAGCACATATTTTGCTTTAAAACTAACAGTCACTATTGAAGAAACAACGGTTTATTTTTCTAATCAAGTGACCAAGCTGCTGAATCTTAAGGCCTCAACAAGTGTTGCATCTTATTTTCATTGAACAATAAGACCTTCTATTTTGACCACTCTTGTATATATCAGTGTTGTTTCTCCAGTGGTTTCCATTTGCCAGGTTTAACATGGTGGTTACTACTTTCATGGGATTTTATCAGGTGAATCCTCATTTCCAGTGCAATAGCTGTTGGCAATCTTTCATCAAAAGTCCATCCATTAGGACTTCTCTATCATGGCTATGGTTTTTCCTGTGGTCATGTATAGATGCGAGAGCTGGACTGTGAAGAAGGCTGAGCGCTGAAGAATTGATGCTTTTGAACTGTGGTGTTGGAGAAGACTCTTGAGAGTCCCTTGGACTGCAAGGAGATCCAACCAGTCCATTCTGAAGGAGATCAGCCCTGGGATTTCTTTGGAAGGAATGATGCTAAAGCTGAAACTCCAGTACTTTGGCCACCTCATGTGAAGAGTTGACTCACTGGAGAAGACTCTGATGCTGGGAGGGATTGGGGGCAGGAGGAGAAGGGGACGACAGAGGATGAGATTGCTGGATGGCATCACTGACTCGATGGATGTGGGTCTCAGTGAACTCCGGGAGTTGGTGATGGACAGGGAGGCCTGGCATGCTGTGATTCATGGGGTTGCAAAGAGTCAGACACGACTGAGCGACTGATCTGATCTGATCATGGCTGGCCAAGGAATCCTGTTTTGGCAGCCGGGGCTTCATTCTGCTGAATATGATATTCCTGAAATCTCATAGATATTTGTTGAGTCATTTTTAAATACTTCTGTGAGCAATGTTCTGAACAGGTGGTCTCTTCAGGTTTTACTTCTTTTCTTGTAAAGTCTTTAACACAGTCCAAAAAGCAGGTTTCTATAAATTTACTGTAGGTTCCAAGAAATTCTTTAAAATGTTTTATCTGATTAGATTCTAGTATTTGTGCAGCCATATTCTTTTGGTACATTATTAGTCACCTTTTTTGATGCATGAGTTTCCTTTCTGTTCTGGAAAAGTAGTTGTCCAATCTTTGCTTGAATGTCTCCAGTAAGACCTGATTTCTTCCTTAAGGATAGGCTCTTGCATCTGACCCCATAAGAGGCTGGGGGGCTGTGTTGCCAGTCGACTCTGTTTCCTCATCTTTTTAATTCTGGTCCAGGGATACTGATCCAAATTGTTCTTATACAAGTATTACATTTTTATTATACATATTTTCCCATACTTTATTGAACTTTTTCAACACAAAGCATTATAATTTTAAAGCAATTATTTACATTTATATTTGTGCATTTGATTGTTTAAAATACCCATCACCAAAGTTTTTTAATGCTATGATTTTCCCATTATTGATTTTCTCTTCTGTATCATTTGTGAGCCATCTGGAGAATGGCTTTTGGTGTTTTCTTAGGGCAGGCAAAAGATTGGGTGAGCCCTGAAGTCTTGCACATGAGGATTTTTCCCTACTGTCTTCACACTTCAGTAACAATGTTTTCTGGAAATAGGATTATTGAGCTGCAACCTTTCTCATCAATAACCTGTAGTTATTGTTCTGTGGATTTCTACAGTTTGTTTTATGGATGGGAAGTTTGAGGTTTGTCTGATTTTTAATTCTTTTGTAAATGACTTTCACATGATCATGGCTGTATATTGATAAGATTTTTAAAGTCTCGATTTAAAGACATTCCAGAGTAGCATTTATTTTAATTAATTTTACTGTGACTCAGTGAGTCCAATTAATCTGCCCATCTGAACTATCTGTTGTAGATCAAAGCTTTATTTTCAATATTTAATTAATAATCTAATATTTATAGTTAATATATACTTATTGCTACTGTATCTATTATTTTAGTTTCTTCTTCAAGAATATCTTTAAGACTTTCATCCAACAGAGACTTAGTGAGGGCCAGCTATGTGCCAGACACTATTCTAGGCCCTCAGAAGTTTCATCAATGAGCGGCACAAAGACCCCTGCTCCCAAACAGCTTAAAATTCTGCCAGGAGAAACAGACAAGACAGTACATAGAACAAACATGTAAACTCTACAGTGGCGCACACAGGCAAGAGGTCTTAAGGGAGTTTGTGATATTAAATTTGTTCTTGCTGAGAAAGTGAGATACATTTTTTTCTTTTTCTGGTTTTCATATATTTTTTTCACTTTATCCTTCACTGGTTGCAAAATGGTACGTTCTCTGTGCTTTGGGGGCTGCTTCCATGTTCATATTCTATAACCAGGATTCGATTTTACATAGAGTCATTTCCCCTCTCTTTTATCCCTATGCAGTTACATTTCGTTGTTCCGTGAAATCTTAAACCATTTATCCAGCCCACATCCTTTTCTAGTTTTTAATTGTAGTAAGAACACTTAACACGAGTTTTCCTTTCTAACGAATGTTATAGTGTAAAAAAATAAAATAAAAAATTTAAAGTGCATAAAGTATCAGATCAGATCAGTCGCTCAGTCGTGTCCAACTCTTTGCGACCCCATGAACTGCAGCACGCCAGGCCTCCCTATCCATCACCAGCTCTCGGAGGTCACTCAGACTCACATTCATCGAGTCAGTGATGCCATCCAGCCATCTCATCCTCTGTCGTCCCCTTCTCCTCCTGCCCTCAATCCCTCCCAGCATCAGAGTCTTCTCCAATGAGTCAACTCTTCGCATGAGGTGGCCAAAATACTGGAGTTTCAGCTTGAGCATCATTCCTTCCAAAGAAATCCCAGGGCTGATCTCCTTCAGAATGGACCGGTTGGATCTCTTTGCAGTCCAAGGGACTCTCAAGAGTCTTCTCCAACACCACAGTTCAAAAGCATCAATTCTTCGGCGCTCAGCCTTCTTCACAGTCCAGCTCTCACATCCATACATGACCACAGGAAAGACCATAGCCTTGACTAGGCGAACCTTTGTTGGCAAAGTGATGTCTCTGCTTTTGAATATGCTATCTAGGTTGGCCATAACCTTCCTTCCAAGGAGTAAGCATCTTTTAATTTCATGGCTGCAGTCACCATCTGCAGTGATTTTGGAGCCCATAAAAATAAAGTCTGACACTGTTTCCACTGTTTCTCCATCTATTTCCCATGTAGTGATGGGACCAGATGCCATGATCTTCGTTTTCTGAATGTTGAGCTTTAAGCCAACCTTTTCACTCTCCACTTTCACTTTCATCAAGAGGCTTTTTAGTTCCTCTTCACTTTCTGCCATAAGGGTGGTATCATCTGCATATCTGAGGTTATTGATATTTCTCCCAGCAATCTTGATTCCAGCTTGTGTTTCCTCCAGCCCAGCATTTCTCATGATGTACTCTGCATATAAGTTAAATAAACATGGTGACAATATACAGCCTTGATGTACTCCTTTTCCTATTTGGAACCAGTCTGTTGTTCCATGACCAGTTCTAACTGTTGCTTCCTGACCTGCATACAGATTTCTCAAGAGGCAGATCAGGTGGTCTGGTATTCCCATCTCTCTCAGAATTTTCCACAGTTTATTGTGATCTACACAGTCAAAGGCTTTGGCATAGTCAATAAAGCAGAAATAGATGTTTTTCTGGAACTCTCTTGCTTTTTCCATGATCCAGCAGATGTTGGCAATTTGATCTCTGGTTCCTCTGCCTTTTCTAAATCCGTTCGTTTCCAAGGCATAAAGTATAGTACTGTTAACTATAGGCACAATATTGGATAGCTGATCTCTAGAACTTATCTTGCAAAACTAAAACTCTATTCCTGTTGAACAGAAACTCCCTACTTCCTCCTGCCCCCATCCTTCGGCAACCACCATTTTACTCTTTTGAGTTTGACTGTTTTAGATCTCTCATATAAATGGAATAATGCAGTCTTTGTCCTGTGACTAGCTAATTTCATTTAACACAATGTCTTCCAGGTTCATCCATGTTGTAGTATGTTAGAATCCTCTTCTTTTTTAAGGCTAAATAATACTCCCTTGTATGTATATACCACATTTTCTTTATCCACTCATCCATCCAGAGACATTTAGGTTGCTTCCATATCTTTGCTATTTGATCAAACCACAGTAGTACAGATATCTCTGAGATTTTGAGTTCAGTTCTTTTGAATCAATACCCAGAGTAGGATTGCTAGATGCTACACTGGTTCTGTTTCCCTACGTCTGCTTTCCTCTGGCTTGTTTTCTATGTGTGGGTTCTTCTTGCTCAATATAAGTCATGCGTTCTTGTGCCATTGTGTGGATGATAAACAGATATCTTTAAAATGTTTATTTCTATTTTCTGAAGAAAATTATACTAAAAGATATACTTTTTCTCAAGACAAAGATTCTGTTTCCTTCACGAAGCAGGTCTTCAGAGGCCTCGTATTACTTTGTTGTTATGTGCATGTTCCTTAGTAGAGGCCACCTCCATCTCACACTGGTCCCTGGCAGTAGGACCTGTCCTACTGCCTGAGCCCCACCACCTCCTGGATGATAACCATCCTCCACAGCTCAACCCTGGAGCCAACCTGACGTGCACATGCAATCTCTATTGATGTTGGGCAGAGGCTGTGTCCACCTTCTCCAGGTTTTCAAGATGACAGGTGAGTCAGATGCCATTTGGTCTTCCTTGTGGGGATGATGTGCATTCCAAGGCACCAAACAGCTCAGACCAGCCCTCATCTTCCTACACGGTGCACACTAAAAGTGAAGGCTGTTGACTCTGAACACGTTGACGAAGTGAGAAGCACGTTGGCTGGTGAGAAACCAGAAGATGGTCTAGTGTTCTGGAACCTGCTCTGTTCCTTTTGTATAGAAAGCATGTTTCCCACACCATGTTTCACTGTCATTCTCCCAGTGGAGGCCACATCTGGTAAATAAGAGTAGATTCTGCCTATGGTGGTTTTTCTACTACATAAGGCACCCCCTGCCAAGTTCATCCCTGACTGCAGAGCTGGTCATAGAGATTCATTGTACTGGTGGACTTGCATCAATTAGAGGACACAATCTTTCCTCCCATATTTCAGAGGGCTCAGGTACTGGGACATAACAAAGTGTGGGAGAGGGGTTTCTGGTTTCCAGGGCACTGTGAAGCCCCATCAGCCGACTTTGGGGAACTGGGGTTTTGCATGGTCATAATCACAGACAATGGAGAAGGCAATGGCACCCCACTCCAGTACTCTTGCCTGGAAAATCCCATGGATGGAGGAGCCTGGTAGGCTGCAGTCCATGGGGTCGCTAAGAGTCGGAGATGACTGAGCGACTTCACTTTCACTTTTCACTATCGTGCATTGGAAAAGGAAATGGCAACCCACTCCATTGTTCTCGCCTGGAGAATCCCAGGGATGGGGGAGCCTGGTGGGCTGCCGTCTATGGGGTCGCGCAGAGTCGGACACGACTGAAGTGACTTAGCAGCAGCAGCAGCAATAACAGACGAAGAGAGCTGCGTGATGCAGTTTCCTGTTCAGACACATGTTTTCTGGCAGCACTCCTGATTCCTTTGACACTAGAAGAGCGAAGGAGTCTCTCTACTCAAGTTTATAAAAAATTACACAGGGACGATTCCTCGGTAACCTGTTTGACCTGTCCTATAAACACATGAAAGTGATTGATGGTGATTAAGAAAGAGCATTCTTGCTTTAGCTGACTCAGCTAGGCTTCTACAGCATCCCTGGGAAAGACTAGTTTTGGTTAATACCACACAAAAGCAAAATGCAAGCCAGTAACACTTCATTGGCCCAATTCACCCTGTTTTAATGAGAACTGAAGGCTTATTAGGGAAATCACAATGAATAATTTAATAATGTCACTTCCATTTAACTAATAATTTAATCCTCTGAGAGGGAATTAAAGAGGCAAAACAATAGAAAGGTCATTGAATAGAATCTGGTTTCACATTCCAAATCTAAATTAAGAAATACGGAGCCTGTAGTTCTCAGCTGGGTGTGATACTGTCCCCCAACCCTCCTCCCCACCCAGGGGACACATAGCAATGTCACAACTTGGTGGAGGTGCTATTAGCATTGGTGGGCAGAAGTCAGGGACATTTGGAAACATTCTAAACATCAAGAGACAGAAATCCCAATGCGGGTAGTTACTCCCCCTTCTGCCTGGTGGCCAATAGTGCATCTCAGGAACAGGCTCTGATCTCATCAACCTCCCTCCTCACCTGCTCATGGGTCTTCACCTTCTGATGTATGGCCCCAGCAGCAGTCATGCTCACCTTTCCCTGCTGGTCTGTTTTGATCTCCCAGCCCCGGGGCAATTCCAGTCGCGTGTCCGCGAACATGTTGATGAAATTCACCAAGTCTCGGTTGTGCTGGTAGCGTTCGAAGTTGCGCGCATCCCGCCGGACTTTGAGGATCATGTGCTTCAAGCAGGTGCTACTGGTGAAGACTCGGTAGGCACTCTGAGATGGGGTCCAGGCAGATGGGGAAGGGTGTTAGGATTAGGAGAAACACAGACCAAGCATACTTTGAGCACTTTAATGGGATGTGATGTGGTTGCTACATAGGGATTTATTGTGAGCATTGAGGAGGAGGCCTTGCAAGCAGATCTTGCTTCAGAAGTAAATATCTGTGCACAGCGAACACTTATGGACCTCCTTGCAATCTGACTCTACCCCTGCTCCAGTATCCTAGGACACTGTCCAACTCCCCTGCATCTCAAGTTCCCCTCCTCCTCCTCCCTCCCCAGCCCACTCTGCCCCAGCCTGGTTCTGCTCCTCTGACTCTCCTTCTGACTCTTTGAGCATCTCTTCCCTCTCCTCCCTGGTTCCTCCTCTGACAGCACAGGTTCATCCTTGGTCTTCTTCAAAGTGTTGAAAGTGAAAGTAAAAGTTGCTCAGTCATGTCCACCTCTTTGTAACCTCATGGACTATACAGTCCATGGAATTCTCCAGGCCAGAATACTGGAGTGGGTAGCATTTCCCTTCTCCAGGGGATTGTTCCTCTTATCCATCTATATAACCGGGTGTATTAGTTAAAGTTCCCTGTTAATTTTAGGGCTGACCTTCAAAGGTCTGCGACTCCTTTCTATGTACAAATGTGACTGTTTGTAGGGGTTGGAAGATGAGAAGAAATGAAGAAAGCTTCAAGAGTTTCTAGTTGTGGCACATAACCATTTTATGCTACCTGGGGCTGGTGTGTGTGGTTCAAGAAAAGACTGTGAGTAGCCAGAGTAGGCTGGGGAACAGCTCAGAAAGCACCACTATCTAGCATTCTTGTCCTCCTTCATGACTCACCACTGTACCACTGGGCAGCAGCTCTTGATCTAATCACTAGATGTCCAAGTGGTTCCTAAATGTAACCCGCTCAAAGACTAGTCCCTCCTCCCCTGCTACAGCTCCCATCACCTAATCAAACTACTGTTGAATGGGGACACCTAACTCAGGGGCACAAAGCAGAAAGGACTCAGACTTTCTTGGGTCCTCACCCTGCATCCCCCTCAATCATAGTGGTCCTAAGCATGATTGATTTCCTGCAGAAATATCTCCTAGGCTGAGTTGTTTTTTCCCTGCTCCCAGACCCTTTCTTAGGGAAGCCCTTGATTATTGCTCATTTAAGCACTTGAACCAGGCTCTGGTCTTAACCCCTCAGTTCCTCTCCCACAATTCTACCTGAGAAAATAACCTCTCAAACAGCTGGATTGTGTAACTGATGATATTGTCTGAGACTGCAGCTGGTTCTGGTTGCCTACTGAGGTAGATCCGGCTCCTTTCCATGATGTACCAGGTAATTTGCTGCTATTCTCCACCTCTCTTCCCATCTCTGCCTGTCACCATGCTCCAGCCCCACTGGATCCAGTCCCAGGCTGAGTCCTTTCTCCCACTGCCTGGAACCTCTGCCCTATCAACTTTCAACTTTCAGGACTCAATCTCCTCAGGACTGCTCCCTGAGTGTCCAGAGCATCACGTGTGTTTCCAGTGCACTTTTTTCCTCCCAGAGGACAGCTTTGTCCTATCACATTAGACTCATCTTTGTATGTCTGCTGCCCAACAGAATGGGGAGCTTCTGCTAATCAGGTGTCACCCTAATCTGTCTTTACATCTAGCACCTAGATCTGTGCCTGAACCGCAGGAAACACATGTCAAATGAAAAAAGCAATGATTACAGTAATATCAGGATATCAGGGGGGCTTCCCAGGTGGACTTCCCTGGTGAGATGGTAAAAGTGTCTGCCTACAATGCCGGAGACCCAGGTTCGATCCCTGGGTTGGGAAGATACCCTGGAGAAGGAAATGGCAACCTACTCCAGTACTCTTGCCTGGAAAATCCCATGGACAGAGGAGCCTGGTAGGCTACAGTCCATGGGGTCGCAAAGAGTTGGACACGACTGAGTGACTTCACCTCACTTCCAGGTGGCACTAGTGGTAAAGAACTGGTCTGCCAACACAGGAGACTTAAGACTTGGGTTCGATCCCTGAGTTAGGAAGATACCCTGGAGAAGGAAATGGCAACCTACTCCAGTACTCTTGCCTGGAAAATCCTATGGACAGAGGAGCCTGGCAGGCTACAGTCCACAGGGTCGCAAAGAGTCAGAAATGACTGAGTGACTGAGCATGCATGCATGCCAATATCATGTCATTGCTTTCCTGACAGTACCAAAACGAGAGAGAGAGAGAGAGAGAGAGAGAGAGAGAGAGAGAGAGAGAGAGAGAGAGAGAGAGAGAGAGAGAAGAAGAAGAAATATGTAAAAATCACATTAAATTAACCATAAGCAGGGAGTCGGACACGACTGAAGTGACTTAGCAACAGCAGCAGCAGGTTATTTAATAAACTAATTATATGAAAAGGAAACCTATTTATCTATTTTAAACTTTCTTTAATGAAAGTGATTTTATAAAATGATTCAGGTTGAAGGGAATCTGTCAATTTCCTAATTTTGTCCCTTAAAATTTTTAACTATAATAAAAACGCATCTTTGTTTCCAAATACTTTCACTGACATTAATCCATTAGAATCCAACGAAAACCCAAAGAAGATATAGCATTCCTAAATCTAGCTTTTCTACTTTTGGGGAGACTCACAGAGAACAAAAAGGAACCATCCTTTTTCTTTTCCTGTTCTCTGCCCCCACCCCTCACCCCACCCCACCCCACCCCCTTGCCTGAGTTAGAATGCTATCCTCTTTAATCTATCCAATGACTTTGCAAAGTTGTGTTTCGGGTCTTGCCAGAAGCCAGGCCAGGCCCCCTCTGTGTGTGGGAACACTCACATAATTGGCGTGCAGTACAGTGAAGAACTCAGGGTTGGTGATGAATTTGACTGCTGGAGACTGTAGCAGCAAGGTGATTTTTTGTGAATTCACTGGAGAAAGTGACCCATCTCTTCTCAGATCTGGAAGAAGTGAAACAAAGTAACTGAATGCATTGGAAAAAGATCGCTTCAATTAGAGGACTTCTCTGGCACTAGCAGCCTACAAGCCTTCACCAGCATTGCTGGAGAGGTCTGTTGTTCTGAATGGTGATCCAACCAGTGTCACAGTGATGGCCAGGTGTCCCATCACTGTGTCTCAGTTGAGACTCATTATTTCCCAGAGTACTCCAGTGTAACTTCAGTTGGATCAAGTCCTTGAATAACTTGTCCCTTTTATCCCAATGAATTTTTCTTATTTTCTTTACAAGTTGCTCACCATAGCTATGTCAGTTTGTTTGCAGAAAGGATCACAATCCTTCCTCTCCCTTCATCCCCATCACTCTGAGACTTTGCAGCCTCTCCCCACGTTAAATCAAGCTGGCCTTGAGTTTTGCTTTAACCAACAAAATTTGCCAGAGGTTCTGAGCCAGGGTTTTGAGAGGCCTGTAGGTCCCCTCTTACTTTTTCTCCCTCATCATAACAGCCTGTACAAGACGAAAAGCCATGGGGAGCAGGGACAAGCCACCCTGGCTGAGGCCACTTGAGGCCAGCCAGCCTGCAGCCTACTCCACAGCTGACCAAGGACGCATGGGTGAGCCCAGTGCCCTGAGGAATTACCTGGCAGAGCTCAGCTCAAACTGCCCACCTGCAGAACTGGGGCAGGGGGAGGTTAATGCATGGCTGTGAGCTTCAGATACTAAACTTTGGGATAATTTGTTATACAGCAAATGCCAACAGATCCAATACCAAACCCAAAAATGAATTTTCTCATATTTCCAATTATTCCACCACCTTACCAAATCTTCTCAGCAGTCAAAGGAATTAATAATAGAAAAACCTTAACTAGTCAGTTTAGTTAATATATCTGATAAAATGATTAGAATGGAGGCAGGATGGTAGTTTGATCAGTATTGATTGCACTATGTATCAGTCACCATAAATAAGGCCAGAGGGCTTAAAAAAATTTTTTTTTGTAACAGCTGAAACTTGTGTCAGATGAAGTTTTGTTTTTGTTTGGAGGTAAGAGCAGCTGTCGGAGAAGGCAATGGCACCCCACTCCAGTACTCTTGCCTGGAAAATCCCATGGACGGAGGAGCCTGGTAGGCTGTAGTCCATGGGGTCGCTAAGAGTCGGACACAACTGAGCAACTTCACTTTCACTTTTTCACTTTCATGCATTGGAGAAGGAAATGGCAACCCACTCCAGTGTTCTTGCCTGGAGAATCCCAGGGACGGGGGGCCTGGTGGGCTGCCATCTATAGGGTCGCACAGAGTTGGACACGACTGAAGCGACTTAGCAGCAGCAGCAGGAGGCAATTAAAATTGTTGGTGGAGCTATGCATGTGTATTTAAAAAAGGCCATGAAAGTATCCACTCTTCTGCTTTTCAGAGAGAGCTGAGACCTGCAGGATGCGAAACATGTGGCTGTTTGCTCAGACTGTTCTATACCTGTCATCTGCCATCATTTACCCAATTTAAGAGATTTGGATTATCAGGATCTTGCTGTGATAATCTTACGCTATTACAGGTATAAAAAATAGAAACCAATCTTTTCATCGAAGACAACTTTATGGTGACCAAAGGGGCAAGGAGCAGGGGAGGGCTAAATTAGGAGTTTTGGGTTAATCACTGTATAGATGCTTCCCTGGTGGCTCAGACAGTAAAGAATCTGCCTGCAATGTGGGAGACTTGGGTTCGATTCCTGGGTTGGGAAGATCTCCTGGAGATGGGCATGGCAACCCACTCCAATATTCTTGCCTGGAGAATTCTGTGGACAGAGGAGCCTGGCCAGCTACAGTCCATAGGGTCACAAAGAGTTGGACACGACTGAGTGACTAAACACATATATAATATAATAAAATATAACATAATATATAACAGGGATCTACTGTATGGTACAGGGAATTATATTCAATATCTTACAACAGTCAATAATGAAAAAGAATATATATATGTAAAACTGAATCACTTTGCTGTACACCTGAAACTAACACAACATTGTAAATCAACTATACTTCAGTTAAAAACAAACAAAAAAGAAGCCAATCTCAGGCTTTTCGAATATTTACATCTGAGTTCCACTCAGGTAGATTCAAAGAAATGAACACCAGACCCCCTAGTGGATGCTGATGGTATTTGGTAAAAAATTTTCCTGGGTCGTGGTGTATTTAAAATCATAAGACCAATGGAAAACCTATTTACTCCCAGGTTCCTCTCTCAGGGGGGCTGTATTGATATTTTACTCTAAATACAAACAAGTCTTATTCCTATTGTTGTCACGTGGCTCCTTGGAAGGAGACCTTGAATTCTTACTGCATCTTTTATTTACAAGTGGAGAACATTCTTAGGACACCAATAAATAAATTTACACAACAAGAAATGATTAAGACACTGAAAAAATCACCTTGATGCACAAGTACAAGTTCTCTTCACTGTGAATCCACTTTTCCTTTACATTCCTGGTGAGACACTTCTGTCTGTTTTTACCCTCCTGGCACCAAGCATCTTTCTCCTCCTGGATTTGGCCCACCTCCCTGCTCTCCCTTATCCACCTTCCATCCCATGGGTATCCACTGGCCATACCTAAGCTCGAAGATTCAGCCTCTGAGTCACTCCCACCTCCTCCACCGCCTCCTGCTGGAACTGGATCACAAATTTGGCTGCCAGAATCTTCTTCAGGCCTCTCTGTAGCAATGGTTCGCTGAATATTTTGATACCTTTGCATCAGAAAGTGAAAAGACAGGAGTTAACTTTGGTTTGTTGGCTTGTTGAGGGGCTGATGCTCTGAGTCAGGTAAGTGGGGGAATCTGAAAAGAATTGTCTTGGATGTCAAGAAATGTCAGGAGAGAAGTGCTCAAATTTTTCCCAAGATACTTAATTTGCAAGACAAGAATCTCTAGGTGATTTGACTTTGTTTTGTTTTGTAAGCTATGATGAGTTTCAAGTATGGTGACTTAAAAAAAAATCAACACACAAAAAGTCATTATAAAAAACAGCCTCTGCCCTGCATTAAATGAAATTGGACTGAGTCTAAAATAATGGTGTGGGAAGGAACTTAAAAATATTACAACTAAGATATCAAATCACCTCTCTTTGATTGTGATAAGTCTACAAACTATAAGTTCTACTCGTTTTTATTTGACAGTTAACTGGTATGACTAGGAAGGAAGTGTATAATGCAAAGATTATACACTAAAAGATGCAAACTAATATATATAGAATGGATGAACAAGGGCCTACTGTATAGCAGGGGGAACTATATTCAATATCCTGTGATAAGCCATGATGGAAAAGAATATATATATGTGTAGAGCTGAATCACTTTGCTGTACAGCAGAAATTAACTCAATATCATAAATCAACCATACTTCAATAAATAACATTTTTAAACATTAAAAAAAAACACTGGCAAACAAATAAATGCTTTCGGCTTATATGAAAATTCCTTTGAGTTTTCTTCTCAACTTGGAGAATGAGTCAGTAGGCCAATCAGTCACCTAATGGGTACTTACTAAATATTCACTGGTTCTTCCAGTGGGGCCTGCTCTGTGCTGGACTTTCAGACCAAAGAGAAGACTGGAATATGATCTCAGTCTCTGAACACTCACAGTCAGAACAGAGCAAAAAGGGAAAGGCATGCAGACCATGACTCTGGTGATGTCAACATGATGCCCTACATGTGTTAGAGTTATGAACAGGGGCAAGGAAATACCCAAGGCACATATATTCTGAAGCCAGCATATGGACTCATCAGGGAGTTTGGAGGGAAGGTACACAGAGGAAATAAAACACGCCAAAGACTTCACCTGAGAGAACTCTGAGAAGCTTGGTGGTGGCACTGGGATGTGCAGGCATTGGGCAGAGCCAGGGAACCAGCACAGTGGCAGAAAGCACCTAGGAGGTGCCAGCACTGGTTGGAACATTGTTCTCTAGGCCCAGAGCTACATGAGAATCACTTACAGGGTTGGTGAAAACAGGCTGCCAGGCTCCACTCCCAGAGTCTCTCTGACTCAGTAGGTCTGGGGATGGAGTGATGGGAGGCAAGAATGTGCATTTCTAACTAGTTCCTAGGTGATGCAGCTGCTGCTGTTGGTCCAGGGATTGACTTTGAGAACTGCTGCTGTAGCTGCTGAGAAAGAGGCAGATTCAGCTCTACACTGACCCCCACCTATGTAGAGTGCATGGGAGGAGAAAAGCCTGGAGCTGGGGACAGCAGCTGAGAACTACTGCATCAGTCTAGGCTGGAGATGCTGAAGCCTGGACCCAGGCAGGCGTGGTGTATCATGCTGGTCTCTTAGGATGCTGCTGGGGAAGGGGAACACCCAATATCTTAGGGATACTAAGATCACCTATGCCTGCCTACCTAAACCTCCCTGCCTGCCTGAACTACACCTGCCTAAACTAAACTATACCTAAAGTATACCTGCCTGCCTAAGCCTCACTGTGTTTTGTATGCAGGTGTCCAGCTGTCTTGATCCTCTTTGCTTTGCTTCCTTCCTCCATCCTCTGTGACCTTGACTTTGCCTGATGTCTCTCAGCCCACTGGTGCACAGGACAGGAATTCTGGCTCCCTTTTCCTCCTGGCACAGTAGGAACGAGAGAAGGGATTCAACTTGAGAGATCTTTAGCAGCAAAACTATAACAACTTTATATGTAGACTTAACAGGATTTGGGGCCTGGATATGGAAGCTGGAGAAGAGGGAAGAAAGGCTTAGAGCAGGTGGGTGGAGGCATCAGCCACGGGAAAGACCAGCTGGGATGGGCATGTTGGCAGGAAGATTTTAGTGTGGATTTGGACAGGTTGACCTGGAGGGTCCAGAGGTCATACCAATGACCACAGTCAGGGGAGCATTGCTATGTGGGTCATGTGCTCAGAGAAGAGATGTGGCAGTGTAGGAAGAAACGTGAAGAGAAGGGGGACCAGCATCTGGGGAGCAGCGAGTAGTCAGTGCAATCCAAGGTAGGGGCATGGGAGACATTGTCACACAGACAGGGTCTTCTGTCGTGGCATTCTGAAGACCAGTGACCTTTCTTTGACCTTTAAAGAGGCGTTCTGGGGACTTGCCTGGTGATGCAGTGGTCTTAAGACTCTATGCTTCCACTGCTGGGGGCAGCGGTTTAAACCCTCTTCGGGGAAACGAAGATCCTTCATGCTGCTTGGCCAAAAATAATACATAAATAAAATAAAAAGGAGTTCTGTTTTCTAGTGTGGTTTCCAGACTACCTGCCAGAGTGATAATCTGGGTGATTATTATAATTACAGAAACTGGAGCAAAATTGAAATCTGCATTTGTAACAAATCTTCAGATGGTATTATCTACATTCAGATGGTATTATCTACATATTCACTGGTCTGAGGTTTTATTTTAGCTAAGGAGACTCAGCCACTCCTTCCTGACACCTGGCAGAATGATGGCTTTGCCTGTAGCAGTTACTGGGAGGCATTCCTGAGAAGGCCTCTTATGAGAAAATGTGGAAGGACAGGAATGAGCAAAGAAGCAGAGAGAGAGAGAAAGGCTTATGTGTGTTTAGCCCCCACATGTCTGTAGCAGGGAGGATGTAGGGAAGGTACAGGTAGTTTGTCTGTGATGTTCCTGAGTTCTTGCTGGGATTCAAGAAGTGTGGCCTTGGGCGGGGGTCGGGGGTTACTCAGTGAGCCAGTGAGAAGCTGCCCAAGGGTGTAACCTTGACCTGGGGGAGGAGGAAGGCCTGCCAAAGGCCAAACGACCTGCTGTCAGAGGAGCCCCTAAGTGGCTCAAGGCAGGCTGCATTTTCAGTCAGTTCAGTTCAGTTGCTCAGTTGTGTCCAACTCTTTGCGACCCCATGAATTACAGCACGCCAGGCCTCCTTGTCCATCACCAATTCCCGGAGTTCACTCAGACTCATGTCCATCGAGTTGGTGATGCCATCCAGCCATTTCATCCTCTGTCGTCCCCTTCTCCTCCTGCCCCCAATCCCTCCCAGCATCAGGGTCTTTTCCAATGAGTCAACTCTTTGCATGAGGTGGCCAAAATACTGGAGCTTCAGCTTTAGCATCATTCCTTCCAAAGAAATCCCAGGACTGATCTCCTTTAGAATGGACTGGTTGGATCTCCTTGCAGTCCAAGGACTCTCAAGAGTCTTCTCCAACACCACAGTTCAAAAGCATCAATTGTTCGGTGCTCAGCCTTCTTCACAGTCCAGCTCTCACATCCATACAAGACCACTGGAAAAACCATAGCCTTGACTAGACAGACCTTTGTTGGCAAAGTAATGTCTCTACTTTTGAATATGCTATCTAGGTTGGTCATAACTTTCCTTCCAAGGAGTAAGTGTCTTTTAATTTCATGGCTGCAATCACCATCTGCAGTGATTTTGAGGCCCAAAAATAAAGTCTGACACTGTTTCCACTGTTTCCTCATCTATTTCCCATGAAGTGATGGGACCGGATGCCATGATCTTAGTTTTCTGAATGTTGAGCTTTCAGTCAACTTTTCCACTCTCCTCTTTCACCTTCATCAAGAGGCTTTTTAGTTCCTCTTCACTTTCTGCCATAAGGGTGGTGTCATCTGCATATCTGAGGTTATTGATATTTCTCCCAGCAATCTTGATTCCAACTTGTGTTTCTTCCAGTCCAGCGTTTCTCATGATGTACTCTGCATAAAAGTTAAATAAGCAGGGTGACAATATACAGCCTTGATGTAGTCCTTTTCCTATTTGGAACCAGTCTGTTGTTCCATGTCCAGTTCTAACTGTTGCTTCCTGATCTGCATACAGATTTCTCAAGAGGCAGATCAGGTGGTCTGGTATTCCCATCTCAGAATTTTCCACAGTTTATTGTGATCTACACAGTCAAAGGCTTTGGCATAGTCAATAAAGCAGAAATAGATGTTTTTCTGGAACTCTCTTGCTTTTTCGATGATACAGCAGATGTTGGCAATTTGATCTCTGGTTCCTCTGCCTTTTCTAAAACCAGCTTGAACATCTGGAAGTTCATGGTTCCTGTCAGAGAACCATATTGCTGAAGCCTGTCTTGGAGAATTTTGAGCATTACTTTACTAGCGTGTGAGATGAGTGCAATTGTGCGGTAGTTTGAGCATTCTTTGGCATTGGCTTTCTTTGGGATTGGAATGAAAACTGACCTTTTCCAGTCCTGTGGCCACTGCTGAGTTTTCCAAATTTGCTGGCATATTGGGTGCAGCACTTTCACAGAATCATCTTTTAGGATCTGAAATAGCTCCACTGGAATTCCATCACCTCCACTAGCTTTGTTCATAGTGATGCTTTCTAAGGCCCACTTGACTTCACATTCCAGGATGTCTGGCTCTAGGTCAGTGATCACACCATCGTGATTATCTGGGTCATGAAGATCTTTTTTGTACAGTTCTTCTGTGTATTCTTGCCACCTCTTCTTAATATCTTCTGCTTCTGTTAGGTCCATCCCATTTCTGTCCTTTATAGAGCCCATCTTTGCATGAAATGTTCCCTTGGTATCTCTAATTCTCTTGAAGAGATCTCTAGTCTTTCCCATTCTGTTGTTTTCCTCTATTTCTTTGCATTGTTCGCTGAGGAAGGCTTTCTTATCTCGCCTTGCTATTCTTTGGAACTCTGCAGTCAGATGTTTATATCTTTCCTTTTCTAATTTGCTTTTGCTTCTTTTCTTTTCACAGCTATTTGTAAGGCCTCCTCAGACAGCCATTTTGCTTTTTTGCATTTCTTTTCCATGGGGATGGTCTTGATCCCTGTCTCCTGTACAATGGCACAAATCTCTGTTCATAGTTCATCAGGCACTCTGTCTATCAGATCTAGGCCCTTAAATCTATTTCTCACTTCCACTGTATAATCGTAAGGGATTTGATTTAGGTCATACCTGAATGGTCTAGTGGTTTTCCCCACTTTCTTCAATTTAAGTCTGAATTTGGCAATAAGGAGTTCATGATCTGAGCCACCGTCAGCTCCCAGTCTTGTTTTTGCTGACTGTATAGAGCTTCTCCATCTTTGGCTGCATAGAATATAATCAATCGGATTTTGGTGTTGACCATCTGGTGATGTACATGTGTAGAGTCTTCTCTTGTGTTGTTGGAAGAGGGTGTTTGCTATGACCAGTGCGTTCTCTTGGCAAAACTCTATTAGCCTTTGCCCTGCTTCATTGCGTATTCCAAGGCCAAATTTGCCTGTTACTCCAGGTGCTTCTTGACTTCCTACTTTTGCATTCCAGTCCCCTATAATGAAAATGACATCTTTTTTGGTTGTTAGTTTCTAAAAGGTCTTGTAGGTCTTCATAAAATCATTCAACTTCAGCTTCTTTAGCATTAGTGGTTCGGGCATAGACTTGAATTACTGTGATATTGAATGGTTTGCCTTGGAAATGAATAGAGATCATTCTGTCGTTTTTGAGATTGCATTCAAGTACTGCATTTTGGACTCTTGTTGACCACGATGGCTTCTCCATTTCTTATAAAGGATTCCTGCCCACAGTAGTAGATATGATGCTCATCTGAATTAAATTCACCCATTCCAGTCCATTTTAGTTCGCTGATTCCTAGAATGTCAACGTTCACTCTTGCCATCTCCTGTTTGACCACTTCCAACTTGCCTTGATTCATGGACCTAACATTCCAGGTTCCTATGCAATATTGCTCTTTACAGCATCGGATCTTGCTTCTATCACCAGTCACATCCACAACTGGGTACTGTTTTTTCTTTGGCTCCATCCCTTCATTCTTTCTGGAGTTATTTCTCCACTGATCTCCAGTAGCATATTGGGCACCCACCGACCCGGGGAGTTCCTCTTTCAGTATCCTATCATTTTGCCTTTTCATACTGTTCTTGGGGTTCTCAAGGCAAGAATACTGAAGTGGTTTGCCATTCCCCTCTCCAGTGGACCACATTCTTTCCAAAAGTGACTCAACTATATTTTTTAGTCCACAGGCTCTTTCAGAATCTTATCATTCTACTGTTAATATTAAGAGGTCAAATCAATGTCCCTTCCTCTTCAAGCTGGGAAGATCTTGTGGCTTCCTGGATGAATAGACAATAATGAAAGTGACAACTTGCGATGGAATACAGGAGCCATGCTGTGAGGAAGCCCAGGCAACATGGAAAGTCCACATGCAGGTGCTCGGGGTGACGGTCACAGCTGGGGTCCCAGCCAACAGCCA
The DNA here is from genome assembly GCA_935064755.1 of Tragelaphus eurycerus. Lineage (NCBI taxonomy): Eukaryota > Metazoa > Chordata > Mammalia > Artiodactyla > Bovidae > Tragelaphus > Tragelaphus eurycerus. The sequence goes on along the minus strand of CAKXYN010000002.1, from coordinate 18,066,477 downwards.
GTGTCCACCTCTAGATATGTGCCTTTCCAGCCCAGCCAGCCTCTGACTGCAGCCATGAGATACCCCAAGAAGGGCCTCACTGAACTCAGCCCACCACGATAAGCATGAGAGAGGATGATGATGATGATGACAATGGTGCTAATAATCAATTACTGGTGTTTACACCACCAAGTCTGGGGTGGTTTGTTCCTCAGCAACAGACATCTGGAACAGGGCTTAGACAAACCTCATGCTGTGGCCTCTCTTTTCCTTCCCAAAGTACAGTTACCGCAGAAGAGAATTTTAATGATCAATATAACCTTATTTCAGAGAAGGCAATGGCACCCCACTCCAGTACTCTTGCCTGGAAAATCCCATGGGTAGAGGAGCCTGGTAGGCTGTAGTCCATGGGGTCGCTAAGAGCCGGGCACGACTGAACGACTTCACTTTCACTTTTCACTTTCATGCATTGGAGAAGGAAATTGCAACCCACTCCAGTATTCTTGTCTGGAGAATCCCAGGGATGGGGGAGCCTGGTGGGCTGCCATCTATGGGGTCGCACAGAGTTGGATACGACTGAAGTGACTTAGCAGTAGCAGCAGCTGCATAACCTTATTTGATTAAAATGTCTGAAATGTCACAACCTGTTCCATATGTCCTTGGTTGGACCTGTGGTATCCCATACCTTACTAGGTCAGCAGCTTCAAAACCCAAGTGCCAGACCCCACCCCTGGCCTTTGCTGGAGAAGGGACACAGAGCAACTCATGGAGGATCACCCAGAGAGGGCAGGGCTGTAGCCTCAGAGGCCCTCTTTGATCCGAAGATGAAAGAGGGGGTCAGAGAGCTGGTTCTCTTCTGTTTCATCAACAAGAGTCCTTCAGTAACTCCCTCACATTTTATTTTTTTTAGTAAAAGTTTAAATATTTATATTGCATACAGTTTATGGAAACTGATAAGAAAGTCAGCTGGAATGTCTAATTTGTAAACGGACACAGAAGAACACACACAAAACCAATCCAGAAGGGAAAACAAAAACAAAAACAAAAAAACAAAACCCTTCAGGAGCCAAGCCAAAACAAACTAAACAAAAACCAAACAAACTAAGCTTATAGGAACAGATTCTCACAGGAGGAGCTAAAACTGGTAAAAGAAGAGCTCATGGAAGCAGAAGTAGACCCTCCCTCCAAGAAGTGAAATGTAAGAGGCACCAAAACACCAGGAGAATTGCTGAAGTCAGTAAAAACCCACCAAAAGATGATAAGGAAGGGAGGGTACCATTGCGGGCAGAGTGAATCTGCAGACTCACTTTAAAAAATACTCAAACACTGATATCAAATACTGAAACCACATAGATCTCCCTTGGCCTGCTGTTTGGGGAATATAACCCAAAGGAAACATGCTAAGACAATCCTAACATTTTACATGCCCTTGGGTCTTGCCCAAAATAGTGATAAAAATAAATATCCAACAATATGACAAATTAACTAAATTACATTCATTCATTGGAACACTATCACTTAAGTGATAACTTTAAGACTATGTAGCAATCAGATCAGGTCAGATCAGATCAGTCGCTCAGTCGTGTCCGACTCTTCGCGACCCCATGAACCTCAGCACACCAGGCCTCCCTGTCCATCACCAACTCCCAGAGGTCACTCAGACTCACATCCGTCAAGTCAGTGATGCCATCCAGCCATCTCATCCTCTGGCGTCCCCTTCTCCTCCTGCCCCCAATCCCTCCCAGCATCAGAGTCTTCTCCAATGAGTCAACTCTTCGCATGAGGTGGCCAAAACACTGGAGCTTCAGCTTCAGCATCATTCCTTTCAAAGAAATCCCAGGGCTGATCTCCTTCAGAATGGACTGGTTGGATCTCCTTGCAGTCCAAGGGACTCTCAAGAGTCTTCTCCAACACCACAGTTCAAAAGCATCAATTCTTCGGTGCTCAGCCTTCTTCACAGTCCAGCTCTCACATCCATACATGACCACAGGAAAGACCATAGCCTTGACTAGGCGAACCTTTGTTGGTAAAGTGATGTCTCTGCTTTTGAATATGCTATCTAGGTTGGTCATAACTTTCCTTCCAAGGAGTAAGCGTCTTTTAATTTCATGGCTGCAGTCACCATCTGCAGTGATTTTGGAGCCCAGAAAAATAAAGTCTGACACTGTTTCCACTGTTTCTCCATCTATTTCCCATGTAGTGATGGGACCAGATGCCATGATCTTCGTTTTCTGAATGTTGAGCTTTAAGCCAACCTTTTCACTCTCCACTTTCACCTTCATCAAGAGGCTTTTTAGCCCCTCTTCACTTTCTGCCTTAAGGGTGGTGTCATCTGCATATCTGAGGTTATTGATATTTCTCCCAGCAATCTTGATTCCAACTTGTGTTTCTTCCAGTCCAGCATTTCTCATGATGTACTCTGCATATAAGTTAAATAAACATGGTGACAATATACAGCCTTGACGTACTCCTTTTCCTATTTGGAACCAGTCTGTTGTTCCATGACCAGTTCTAACTGTTGCTTCCTGACCTGCATACAGATTTCTCAACAGGCAGATCAGGTGGTCTGGTATTCCCATCTCTTTAAGAATTTTCCACAGTTTATTGTGATCCACACAGTCAAAGGCTTTGGCATAGTCAATAAAGCAGAAATAGATGTTTTTCTGGAACTCTCTTGCTTTTTCCATGATCCAGCAGATGTTGGCAATTTGATCTCTGGTTCCTCTGCCTTTTCTAAAACCAGCTTGCACATCAGGAAGTTCACGGTTCACATATTGCTGAAGCCTGGCTTGGAGAATTTTGAGCATTACTTTACTAGCGTGTGAGATGAGTGCAATTGTGTGGTAGTTTGAGCATTCCTTGGCATTGCCTTTCTTTGGGATTGGGATGAAAACTGACCTTTTCCAATCCTGTGGCCACTGCTGAGTTTTTCAAATTTGCTGGCATATTGAGTGCAGCACTTTCACAGCATCATCTTTCAGGATTTGGAATAGCTCCGCTGGAATTCCATCACCTCCACTAGCTTTATTCGTAGTGATGCTTTCTAAGGCCCACTTGACTTCACATTCCAGGATGTCTGGCTCTAGGTCAGTGATCACACCATCATGATTATCTAGGTCGTGAAGCTCTTTTTTGTACAGTTCTTCTGTGTATTCTTGCCACCTCTTCTTAATATCTTCTGCTTCTGTTAGGTCCATACCATTTCTGTCCTTTATAGAGCCCATCTTTGCATGAAATGTTCCTTTGGTATCTCTGATTTTCTTGAAGAGATCCCTAGTCTTTCCCATTCTGTTGTTTTCCTCTATTTCTTTGCATTGATCACTGAAGAAGGCTTTCTTATCTCTTCTTGCTATTCTTTGGAACTCTGCATTCAGATGTTTATGTCTTTCCTTTTCTCCTTTGCTTTTCGCTTCTCTTCTTTTCACAGCTATTTGTAAGGCCTCCCCAGACAGCCATTTTGCTTTTTTGCATTTCTTTTCCATGGGGATGGTCTTGATCCCTGTCTCCTGTACAATGTCACGAACCTCATTCCATAGTTCATCAGGCACTCTATCTATCAGATCTAGGCCCTTAAATCTATTTCTCACTTCCACTGTATAATCATAAGGGATTTGATTTAGGTCATACCTGAATGGTCTAGTGGTTTTCCCTACTTTCTTCAATTTCAGTCTGAATTTGGCAATAAGGAGTTCATGGTCTGAGCCACAGTCAGCTCCTGGTCTTGTTTTTGCTGATTGTATAGAGCTTCTCAATCTTTGGCTGCAAAGAATATAATCGATCTGATTTTGGTGTTGACCATCTGGTGATGTCCATGTATAGAGTCTTCTCTTGTGTTGTTGGAAGAAGGTATTTGCTATGACCAGTGCATTTTCTTGGCAAAACTCTGTTAGTCTTTGCCCTGCTTCATTCCGTATTCCAAGGCAATATGTAGCAATATGAAAATGTTAATAATGTAGTAAGTGAAAAATGAATATAAAACCATATCATCATTTTAAATATACAAAGACTGTGCATATGGAACTTGAAAACTTGAAGACAGTTCAATCTTTTTAAAAAGGTAATCCTTGGTGTATAAGATTATAAAATCTTTTTTTTTTTTCATATTTAAGACTTCCATTTCTTCATAGTATAATTTTATCCAGATAACTAAAACATCAAACTTGAGTTGACTATTTAAAATCAGACTACGTATTTATATTTCTGGTTTGTTTGAGAAGTATTTGTGAAGAAGGTAGAGTTAGTTCATTCCGGATATTCTGAAAGTGCAGGAATTAACTTGGGAAATTGTCTCATACTGAGTCCTGGTAAACTCTGGCCCCATCCAGCCACTGGGAGGAGGGACACAGAACAGTGAGAGAGAAGGTAAGGACAGTACCAGTGGCGGGCACGGTGCCCCATCAGTAATGGGGCTGCAGAGGAGGCAGCCACTGGCTCTGTGTGGAGGGCTCTGGGGAGGTTTCAGGGACCAAACAACATTAGGTTTGGATCTCTGTAGGATGGAGACAGGTGCCAGGTGGAAGGAAGGTAACGAGAGACTCCCTTGCAGTAGGAGCATGTGGCAAAGCCACCAAGGCCACTTGGGGAGTGGCTGAGGGCACATGGGCACCACATGCTACTTCATCAACTCCTTATTTTACAGTGCACATCCCTTTGCACAAAACATTTGCCTTTCACAATCACCCTGCCAGGAGTCAAAAGACACTCCTTCTTGCAACACTGAGAAGTATTTTCATTTTGCTATGAGACAGTGACGGGTGTCAATTTCTCCTGATAACTGTAGGTCATCAAACAAATGCCCGCTATGTGTGGTCACATCTGCAACGGATACAAGATTGACAGTATACTTCGTGTGGCTGCTGTTATCAGGCCAAATCACTGAAAAACTGTAAGTGCTGGAGGGCAATAGGCTAAAATAAGCATTGAAGAGCCTGGATACTTAACTCAAGGTTATCTAAGTTTCCCTAGGTAGGATTTTCCACAAGAAATAAGCACTTTCTCAAATTGCTTGATTTCTTTATCTGTCCAAATGGATGCAGCAAATATAGCTTCCTGTTCATCAAAGTCTGGTCTTTTTCAGCATGTTCAGCTCCACTGGAGGGCACAGGGCTTTATACACCAAAGCCTGTACACTTCTCTAGAGGCCTGGTTAAGGATGGATTTGGCTTCATTTTTATATTATACAATCTGAACATCGTGAACAAACTTCCAAGTATTTTTCTGTCATGAGTCACGGTGTTTACCTCTGCTTCTGTTTTGTTTTATGTTTCAGCTGGAGCTCTTATAGATACAACCTGATGGTGCTCTCCCAGTTTCTTAGTCTGATAAATACTTTCAACTTATCTGTCTGGCAAGACAGATCTTGAGGCTATTTCTGCCTGTGGCATCTGAATACAATCTCTATGTAAAATGAGCTTGCTGTGTTCCCTGCATTTTTAGTTGCAAACACCATGAAAGGACACTCCCATGGCTTTTGGTACATTTATATACAATATGTTCTTCCTTGTAATATGATTTCTTTCTGTGGGAATAACTAGAGAAATATGCTGCCAATGAAAATGCTTTATGGCTCTTATTAATGACACTTAGATATTGACGGGGAAAAATGGAAAGCAAGTGTCTTCCCAATGCTCATGTGGTACAAGAATCCTCGTGATTTTCACCTAAAGCATCCTCCTCTGCCTACAACATGGAGAAGGAAACGGCAACCCACTCCAATATTCTTGCCTTGAGAATCCTATGGACAGAGCAGTCCATGGGGTCACAGAGTCGGACACGACCGAGCAACTAACGCATTCTGTCTACAACACTAGAAGTTCAACTTTTTTTTTCTGTTTATTTTTAATAGTATTAAATTGTTCATTTTTTTCTGTAGTATAGAGTTAACTTTCAAGGGATGTTTGTTATCCATAGCTGTGTCCCCCAAGTCCAACTATTTATTCTTTCTCGTCCTTCTCCACCTTTCTCCTTTACTTCACACTGGCAAGAAATCAGGTGGTTATAAACGAAGTTGAGCCTGCAGTTTGCATTTCTGGCTACTAAAAGTATCCAAGAGCTATTGCCCTGATCTTAAAGGAGCAAGATGTTGAGTATGATGCTCATACTAGTTTACAACATGGGACAGATGCTACTGAGGGTTTCATTTGCATGTTGAAAACAAAATGACATCTTTACATACTAAAAACTAGTAAAGGGCCTACGTTATAGACAAAACAATTCTCAAAAAGTATTTTTAAATATTTCATTTTCTATGATGAAAGCTGTTTAAGAATGTATATTTCTGAGTATGTAGCAATTATGGGACTGGAGTAGGCATGAATATAGCAATTTATGAGACAGCTTTTTCTCCAGGCAGCTTTTAGTATTCTGTTAAACCTATCCTTGGAATGTTTTCAAACGGTTTCCAAACTGCTTGTGTTCCAGACCTGTTTGAGATTCTTATGACAGATATGAATGTCTGGCAGAAAAATGTGCATCCATGTATAATTTGCTTACAGTTTCTGAATGGTTCCTAGAACATTGACACCCTCAGTGAATACCTGGGTGGGGGGTGGTCCATGAGCCCCTGGCTAAAAACACCTGTGTTTGAGCCTGGGTCATCAAGGTGTACAGAGGACTCCCCATCTTTAAATGACACTCAGGCTTAGCTGATGTCCTGCTGCTGAATTATAAATTAAGCTTTCCAAGTACTAACTATGAGTTGGTTAATTACTTTGAAGTTTCCTCATACAATCTGAGCAGAAAAGTCTAAGAGGGAATTTCATTAATTGCCCTTCCCCTTTCATGGTTTTTAAGGGCTCACTGCATGCTGGTCACCCACCGCCTGTTGAGCTGCTCCATCTGCTGGATGGATCCAGACCTCCGCATCCCGTCGGGGGTGGCTGCTGCTGTGGGACGCTGCCAGGTGGTCGTGCGGTTCACGTGGTCCACATAAAAGACCCGCCCATGGCTGTCAATGCGAGCTTCCCAGTCTAGCGCGTGATAAAAAGGCAAAAAGAAAAATCAAGGACAAACTACGGATCCATGTGAAACAGATAAGCACTTCCAGGTCTTCTGCAGGTAGAACTCACTGCTGGTGACTTGCTGAAGACCAAGAACTGCCCAGAGCACCTGCGTGACCTCTGGGGCATTGGCATGGAGTTGGTGTGTCAGGAAAGAGCCCACAGGACTCCGATTCTCTGCCAGACCATTTGAGACAGTAACTGGGGTTCCTCAAATATGACCTATGTTAAAATTCTAACAATTTCTAAAGACAAAGTCAAATATTTATTTCCTTCTTTAAAATATTCCATCTTGTCAATTTTCTTGGCTACCAAGTGACAGCTGGAAGATAGGAATGTCGTCCAGCGAAAGCTGACACTCTGATGCTGAAAAAAGTCCTTTCTTTGTTAAATCTGATGGAGGATGGCTGGTTAGGAGGGAATAACGGCTCCTCTTAAACCCAGGTTTGACTACAGTTCTAAAACACTGCATGTAGGTACAGCTTCCTATAACCTCTAATACGTCACAGCCTTAACTGATTGCCTCTTGAGAGAAAGAATGGAAAGATTTGACCCTTAGAAACTAAATTCAAACCATCCTTTGGTAAGTTGTGAATTCATAGTTTATGTTCAACTTATCTGTGGCTGCCAAATATTTCTTGACCAAACCAAAACCAATCATGACTATTAACTAGCATCAAGCTTTTAAAGTATCTCTTTGTTGATAAATAACCATCCCAAACAGTAGAGGGAGCCCAAGATAAAGATAAATTCTTTACTTCTCAAATTTAAACAACAGCAACCAAGTAAAAGATAGAAGCACAGATGATACAGTCCATGATATACATAGGGGTGGACTGGGGTGACAGGATGAAAAAAGTCCTTTAAACGGAGAGAACTGGGACTCACATGTACACACCTGAGCTAGACGAAGATGAGCTTAATGTCTGCTGCACCAGAGATGGGCAAAGCTTTTAGAGTCCACATGTAAAAATATGGTGGAAATAATAGCTTCATGATAAAGTTATGCTGAAAAATGAGTTACACTAAAGAATAAAATGCAAAAATGACTGCAAATGAGGAAAGCTATTCAGCCTTTTAAATGAGAAAAGCCATAGCTTTTGGGAGTAGGTCAGATATTTAACAATTCTGTTGAAAAGGTATCATTCAGGTAATGACATAGCAACTCTCAATTGTTTTTAAAATGAAAAAATACATTTGGTTTAGTTATGGTTTGATGTGTGTGTGGTTTATCTGTTTGTGAACATTATGGCTTATGTTTGACATTTACCTGAGGGACTGCCAAATAATGCCCAAGGAAATCTAAAATACCAGAAAATATCAAATTCAGCTTATAAGATAAATTGAAAAAATATATAGTCAGGCTGTATAAATATATTCTAGAAGGTTTTGATTAAATTTGACTAGATGATTCAGCTGTCAACTGTTAGTTGTAAATGTTAATTAGCTTATTGATGGAATTGTGTATTTGTGTAACTATTGGGTAATTAATTGCAAGCCAAACATTGAAAAATTTCAGTGATTCCCAAACTAGCAGCAATTGGGCTTTTTTTTTTTTTTTTTTAAACCCAACATGACTGTCATCCAACAAAGAATGAGCGTTAAACTTTGAGGAATATCATGCTACTTCATTCACTTGAACAAGCACCTCCTTTTACTCACTATGAACTAGAGATCCGGCCAGATCCTAAGGACACATTGCTGACTAACACACATCCCTGCCCTCCAGATGCCCCAGAGTAAAGGAAGGATTCCTTCAAAGACAAGACTCCAGTCTCGTGGATTCTCCAAGGAAAAGGACTGAAGTATGGTGCAATGATAATGATTATTTCTATGAGTTTCAGTATTTCCAAATCGCTCACAGAAAAGAATGTCAAGCCAGACAGTCCCTCTTGTTAATATATTAAATATGTGGAAGGCAGAGGGCTAATTAAACTTCTCAAAAATATTCAGAAAGTAATAGCTAAGCATAATTAGAGATTATAAGTGGGTTTTCTGGGTTGCTTTGTAAAGAATTTACTTTCAAATGCTGTATAAACCATATTGTATTAACAGAAAATTTCTGAATGGAACTTCAGCCTCAGCCTGTCCAATTCACTTGGCTTTGTGATACCAAAACAGACTCCTGAAAAGGATACCTTAATGGATGACCTTGGGATAGTAGTCATTCATGTGCGTCCATTCATTTGTGACTGAGGGATCTGTCATATATTACACTATATATTTTCCATGAAGTCTAAGAACAATGTAGAGCCTAATAATGTATCCTGTTTTAATTATTATACTCATAAAACCTATAAATTTTACTTTCACATTAACAAGTGCAATATCATGTTTATAGTCTGGGCCTTTCTCTTGAACTTCTGTCACATCTCACTGCCTTCTTGACATCAATACTTGGATGACATTTCAAATATAACATGATTCAAACCAAATTTCAGCTCTTCCCCACCCAAACCTGCTCTATCTGCAGCCTTCCCTTTCTGTCTCAGTTAAATCCAGGTTAAAACTCTTCAGGGCATTCTTGACCCTTCTCTTTATTTCATACATCATATCCAATCTGTCAGCAAATGTATCCACAAAATATCTGTCCAGAATCTGACCACTTCTCTTCACCTCCTCTGCTCCCTGCTGGACCAAGCCACCACTGTTTCTCACCTGCAAGAACTTTATGCTGGGTCTCAGGCTTCCATTTTTTTTTCCTCACAATTTAATGTCAACACAGAAAAACTTTTAAGTCCTAAGTCAGACAATGTCAAGTCTCTGCTCAGAAAACTACAATGTTCTCCTTTCATCCAGAGTAAAAGCCAAACCCTTAAGTGGTCTACAAAGTCCTATGGGAGTGATCTGGGCCCCTGACAGATCTCTTTACCTGCTGCTTCCTCACTTCCTAAATCTGCTCCAGACACACTGACCTTCTTGCTGTTTCTCAAGCCCACCAGGCAGGCTGTTCTACTTGCTCAGAAAGTTCTTCCTTCCCAATACTTGGGTGGATAACTCTCTTACCACCTTTAAGTCTATCTTCAAATATTGCCTTGTCAATAAAGTGTACCCAACCACCCTATTTAAAATAGCAAATTGGCCATCAATATACACTCCAGATTCTCCTTCCCCTGATCTGCTTTTGCTTTTTCACAGCACTTAATACCTTTTAATGTGCTGTATTATTTCTTCATTTATTCTTTTTATTCTTTATTATCTGTCTCTGCCAGTCTAGACTGTAAGCTCCTTGAGGGCAGGGATCTTCACCTGTTTGCCTTACCTAAAATAGTGCCTCACACAGGATAAGTGTTCAATAAATATTTATCCAATGAATAACTATCAGGGATGAATTAATTCACATACCATGTGAAATTATTTAAGAAAATTTAGCTGTTAGCTTCACTACCAACTTTTCTAATATTTTCCAGTGTTACATGGACAGAAAATTGAAACCTGTCTGGAAAAAATTTATTTTCACTATCAAAAGCAGTTTATATAAAGCAATTCTTTAAAAGAGAATATATTATACTCATTTATATTATCTGTATGTATAACTAGTTATTACTCTTGCATGGATTGAAGGTCAATTCATGTGCACACTCACTGATAGATTCACTCACTGATAGGTTTTTTGATGTGGAGAAAATGTTCCTTTCTTGGAGAGAAAATGTTATAGGTATTTTTCTAAGTCAGAAGTATCTCTAGTGACATTTATGGAACATCCATAAATCAGTGTATAAAGAAAGAAATCAGGCATCAAAGGACACAATGCCTATCTTGGTCTTTTCCAACAAATATAGTGTTCCTTTAAATTGGTCCACATATTAAAAACACTGTTTTATCACTGATAAATTACAACTGAATAGGATAAGACTGGTGTAGATGTTAAATATATCATATTGTCAAGAAAAGATGAATTAAAGAATAAGTCTTTCTTCTTTCAAAACTGTAATGGGTTAATGTAAGCACAGGCAAAAAAAAATGTAAAGAAAACACTGATTCCTTGCATCCTGGAAAGGTTCTGCAGCTGTAAAATTTATCAAATTTTAAAGGTTATCTTTGCTTGAAAAATGAGTTGAAACCAAAACAGAGATGTTCTAGAATTCATGAACATATGTGATGCTAAGTGAATATATAATATCTGGGGTGTCAGTTCCTTCTTACAAACATAATAATGGAATATTATAAGGGCAAATTACATTGGGACAACATCTAGAGACTATCTAGTCCAAATCTAGCACTTAGCAGATGAAAAAATTAAAATTTTACAAATAAGAAAACGGAGTCTCTGAGAGATTAAGTGATTTTCCCAAGTTCAAATAATCAACTAGATAATTATTAATTACTTATTACAGTTACCAGGAGAATGTGATTTAATTCTACCCCTAAAGATGATGTTTTGCCTGGAAACCTCTGAGAACTGTAGAAAAAATTTGCGTCTGTCACATATGGGTACTATTTAGAGTAAGGAAAATACAAGTTGAAATGTTTTATTATGTGGAGATGCTTGAACCATAAATGGTCCCATGGAGAATAACAGGATTACCCCATCTTGAACTGAAAACTTTTGAATATAAAATAGTAAAATTTGTGAAATAAGGGTCATGAACAGTTTGCAAGGACTAGTCAAGTCTTGTGAAGAAATGTTCTTCATTACAGAAGTTGAGGGCCACTGAAAATACTAGGTTATCTATTTGAGATCACATCCTGAAACCATCTGACAAAAAAAAACCCAACCAAACAATTTTTATGGTAGGCGCCATAATGGTTTTTGATCACACTGTAAGGTACAGAGTGGGGGAAGAGTTTGGATGTTCATATACAAAGTTCATACTGACCTGCTTAGATTTGATAGGAAGAATTAAGACACAGATTTTGAAAACTAAAGCTTACTTGGTGGAAGAGGCTCATCGATTGTTGGGTAGTGATGATGTTCAGGCCTCAAGGAAGGAAGCTGGCTTACTGGCTGGGAATTATGGAGTATAGGACATTCACCTACGGACAAGATAGTCAAGATATTCAGATTCATTCATTGCTTTGGCAACGTCATCAAAAAAGCATGTCTGTAAAACAAATCACTGCAAGAAAAAACCCCAAAGAGTGGGCAATCGATTTTTTGGTTCTTTGTCAGTTTGTGACATTCAGAACCATTCATGAATGAGTGAAGAGAGGGAACTATTTTTTTTTTTTTTTTAACTCAAATAGTCAAACATTTCATGGTTCTGATTTGTACCATACCAGACCAACAGGTAGGATTGAGGACCTGAATTTTCTTGAGGGGAAGGTGGTATCAGAAAGGGACCTAGAAGGAAATGAACAAAGCCTGAGATTAGCCCAGGAAAAGAAACAGGCCTGTTGGAGGGAAGAACAGCATTTATAAGGTCCCATATATTTTTGGGACTGTGCAAAATGATAGCTCCTTTTTCCAATAGATTTCATCTGAGGGCTGCCAAGAGGCTGTCTTTCAGATTTTGTGTTTGGAATGAGACTCTTAGCTGCTGCTGCCATTTCAAGATGGGGTTAAGGAACTGATGGGCCAAGAAGATAAATTCTTATTGCATGAAACCTAGGGGCTGGGGTGGGGAGCCAAGGACCTATGGGATTTTGTGATTGTTTCAAGTTATTCTGAGGAAGAAGCAGACAAACCAGGGTGTTCTGGCAAGAAAAAAGACAAGAGACGAAGGAAGTAGGTAAGAGGCAGGAAGACTGAGACAGGAGAACTTGAAACATGGAAGTGGGATAGAGGGAAGCAGAAAGACAGACAGGGAGAAATTTTAGAAATACACATATCCACAGAATGCATGGCCCGATTATGATAGACATAGCTAATATTACTGTCAGGCAGACCTATGATGAACTGAATAGTGTTTTAAAATGGAGTTCCTATTTCATGATGTCTTCAGGTCTTGGTGACACTGCATGTAGAGGGGCCTCCAGTACCAGCAGTTTGGGTCACATAATCAGAGTCAATTGCTCTTGATCTGTGAGGAGCTAGAAAAGTTCAGGCCATGAGCCAGCCCTCAGACTGGTAACCCCCATTGTACCCCATCCTGGATTTCTCACAATAGCCCCTATTGGCCATAGGACAAAGGTCAGGCTTCTCCTTCTTTTGCCCTTCCACGGCTGATGCAAATATCAAGTGTTCCATTATTCTGTGGTCCAAAAAGACGAACTGTGAAAACCAGTGTTTAAGATCTTTGTGGGGGCTCAAATTTCAAAAATATTTCTCAGAGTGTCCATACATTGAAAGGATGATTATTTCTTTTTAAAGGTTCTAGATCTATAGAACTGACTTAAAAACATAAGCAGAAGTTAATTAGGAAGGAAATTATGTGAATTTAGCCATTTAACTCCTTGAGCTAACTGGAAAACAAAAACAGGAATGTACTCAGGAACAAAGTGTCCTTTTAAATATTAAATATATAACATCATTTCTTGTGCAATCTCTGGTCTGTGACTCACACCCCTGGGGTCCTCACAGACTAAGAAAAGTCAAGGAAGGTGCCCCTCCCTCATGCCAGCATATAGCTCCTTGCAAACTGACTCCTGTTCCAAAGCTGGGCTCTGTGTTTAGTGGTTATAACACTCATGTTCGTATTTATATGTGCTTAATGTCAGAAACTGGAAAAAAAAAAGAGAGAGAGAAAAACAATGGTACAGTTGTTATGTCACCAGCTGCTGTGTTTTAAATTTAGTTTGTTAAAAAAAAAAAAAAAGAGAGAGACTTACCTTGTAATTAATTCAACCAATCAGGTTAATTACTCCTCCAAGCTAGTGGAAACATAATAGTGTTGCTTGCCGGGTTAATGGAGCTGACCCCACCTTCCCGTGAACCCCAAGCAAATGCAATGATGTGACTGATGCATCTCAGCCAACGGAATGGAAGCAAGAGGAAGCAAGCCACTTCTGTTCTGCACGAGGCCGCAGCTCCGCACCATCCCCCTCACCTCAAATACAAAGCAAGGGTCAGACCTGCTAGAACTTCTGAGAAGGAAATGTATTCCAATTTAAAAGGGAGCCTTGCTGCTCATCTACCTGGAAGAACCCTCACTCAGAGGCTGAGCACTTCACAGGACTCATCTCAGTTAATCCTTCCAACCCCTTTAGGGTATGTTCCACTTCGCACCCAGTTTACACGTGAGGTTTGGAGCAGTTAGGTAACTTGGCTAAGGTGTCATGGCTGGGAAGTGGGGAGACTGAAGATAAACCCAGGGGAGCCTGATGCCAGGGTTGAGCTCATAATCACATTATTGTTGTTGTTTAGTCGCTCAGTTGTGTCCGACTCTTTGTGACAACATTGACTGTTGCCTGCTGGGCTCCTCTGTCCACAGGATTTTCCAGGCAAGAATACTGGAGTGGATTGCCATTTCCTTCTCCAGGGGATGCTCCCAACCCAGGGATCGAACCCACCTCTCCTGCTTGGCAGGCAGATTCTTTATGCCTGAGCCACCTGGGAAGCTGCCCATAATTGCATTATGTTACTTTTTTATTTTTGATCTGCAGGTTTTTAAAAACCATTTTATGTTGAAGTTAAAAAAAGAGGCACACGTGGAGGGAAAAGAAACACAAAGTAGATGAAGAAGACATCCTCCTCAAACTGCTGCAGATGCACCTGTGTGGCTGTGAGTATAGTACACCTTCCTCAGCTAACCTCAGGAAAGAATTTGCAACCTGCAAAGTCACAGTGAGGGGAGAAGAGGGCACATGTGTGTATAATCAGGCATACGTGTTTCTGTTGAGCAGGTGCTCTTGAGGCGTGGTGGTGAGTGGGGACAGATCCACCACTTTGACTTCATTAACCCCGGGGACTCCCTACCAAGGGAGAGAAGAACTAGCTGTAGAAGTCATGTGCCAGCATAGGTACAGCCTTCAGGAAATCAACAGTCCTTCCCAGGAATCCTCGTTTTGCTCCTAGTAATCACTATAGTGAAACATACGTTGTTAACTTTTTGGAGTTTACAATCTGCAAAAAATTTCAGGAATCGAGAAATTTCTTTAGAAACATAGACTTCCACTCTGGCCCTTCCACTTTATCCTTTTGGTAAAGGGCATGGGTTCCCCACCGCTGGACTGTTAGACCCTCAAAGGCATGGGTACTATCTTTTTTTAAATATCAATGTATACTGAGTCAAGTTTCAATTACCCATGTGTGGACTGTCTCCTATCATTGGAAACATGGGTCCAAATATACCCATTGGCTACAACAGATTGACAGACTATAAATTCAGCCTTGTAGCTATGTGGCTCTGGGGTAAAAGTGGTTATTATACTTCTAAAGGTAAAAACGTTTTTTTCTTTCTTAAAAAAAACCCCCTTTGATGAGAAGAGTAGCTTTGGTTTTACGTCTTGACCTACAAAGCTTAAAATGTGTTGTATCTGGACCTTTATGAAAAAAGTTTTCCCAACTTTGGTCTGAAATATCTCTGGTGGCTCCCAGTTGTGCCCTCATATGGGTATATCCCCAAATTGCCTTATGATATACTTTTCTAAAATTCTATTGTAATTATTGAGTGCCTTCCACACATAGCATCTGACCTAGAACAAAGAAGAGACTCAAAACCTCCCTATTAAAGAAAGGGATTGTCCACCCCATTCTCATACTCACAGGTGCTTTTCCATATTGTGCGGTATGTCACTATGGTTTACTGTATGGCACTCTGGTTTTCTTCCTGTGTTTCTTTGTTACCATCCTAGGGCTTCTCCTTACCCTATGTGCCACTTTCCCTCACCCCTTCTTTCTCCAAAATGTAGAACTGGGTACTTTTAAGTACTTAAGATTATTTCTTTTACACTCACGTATGTTCCTATAAAAATTTGCAGGTGCCAGGCATTTGCTTAGCAGACATAAAGAAGATATGAATTCTGGCCCTTGATGAGCTTACAATCTAGAGACAATACCACTGCATGTTGTTTGGAGGCTAATTTAAACAAATTAGAACAGCAAAATAGCAGAATCTATATTTTTTGCTTTTAAAACAGCTGAAATATTTCATATTATCATGTGACTTTTAAGTTATTTCCCTCAATGTCACTGTCACTTGACTGGCAGGTGGTTCCCAATTCTGGATTAGGAAATGCAAGTTAACTTTATATATGCTTCCACAGGCATGACTAAGAAGAAAGGTCTTTGGTTAGGAAACAGAATACATTTTTAAACTAAAAAGGGCACCTGTTGGATTAGAATCTTACTCGAGACAAAGTGATTTACACATTCATGGTATCCTTCCTTTGCATTAGCCAAAATAGCTCCCCAAATCCCACAAAACAACACAAAACAAAACCAACAACAATAACAGAATCAAGTAGACAGAAATCATGACACATGTATGTAGGCTATACATATTCATATGTACACAGGTTAAATTCTAAAACAGGTAATATCAATGTTCTTCCACTTATATTAACATTTATTGCTAATCTTCGTAAGTTGTGGGGAGTCAGCAGATATTGACATATTACCCACTTAATGTTGATCATTTTCTGCTCATATCATTTGATACTAGCTTTGATGCTCTTGCTGCTGTCAAGACTGGAGGGTAATATGTACCCTATAATCAGTGATTAGTTAAAACAGAGAGGCACACATACAAGTACACGCTCACATCCAACTAGTTGTCATTCCTGGGGTGTATCTGAGCGGTGGTGGGGTGTCAGCTACCCACAGTCTGGAATACTGACATACACATATACACATGCACACATATAAGTACAGGACAGGCACACGTGGCCACCGCAGCACCCTTATTTGGGACTGATCCTCTCCCTCTTGGTTTTAAACCATGTTGCTGAGACCTGCGTCCCCCTCGTGGTGGTCCTATTCTCACTCTGATGGGGTGTGAGGTCTAACCTTCTCTCCGACTGCTCGGCCCTGCCACGGGGGACTCCAGACCTTCCACGGTTCTGGCCATGCTCCCATCGGGGGCGGCCAGCTCGTCTTGCCATGGCCCTGCGCCGTTGGCCGACTCCGGGTCCAGCTCTGGGCTCTGCACTGAGTCGGGCACTGACTCGAAGGCGCTGTTCTCCTCCTCCTCGTCGTCCTGCGAGGAGAAGACCGTGCTCTCGGAAATCTTGGCACTGTCCACAGAGGAGAAGCGGGTGTGGCTGGCGAACCTACTGCCGTTGTAGCAGGAGGGGCTGTAGCAGGAGGCGCTGTAGCAGGAGCTGCTGTAGCATGAGGAGCTGTAGCAGGAGGGGCTGCAGCAGGATGCGTCGCAGCAGCTGTGGTCCCCACCCTGCCGCGGGCTGGAGTCGCTCTCGCTCCCCGTGCTGGGGAGTGCGTCGCCATCCGAGGCTGAGCCGTTGGCCAAGCCCGAGTGGCCAAGGGGAGCCGTGCCTGGAGTGGCGCCCTCGGGGGCCTCTCCATCCTCTTCCAGGGGAGGAGGCTCCGCGGCGACCGTGTCCATTTCGCTGAGCGCATCCTTCTCCGAGGCATCCTTGAGGGTGGCCTCCTCCTCGGCACCGTCATCATCGTCGTCCGCGCTGCCACCCTGTGCCGAGGGCAGGCTGTGCAGCAGCGTGTGGATGCGGATGTAGTGGGTCCGCGGGGTCTCAGGCTCACCGCAGGCGGACGCGATCACCGTCTCCAGCTCGGACACAGGCAGGGAGCACGGCCTGGTTTTCCTCTTCACCGAGGCCCGCAGGTGCAGCCTGTCCTCCCCCTGCCCCAGGGCAGACACGTCCCCCTCTTCCTCCTCCACCTCCTCCTTCTCCTCCTCCTGCCCCCTAGCCCGAATCTCTGTGGCCCCTTCCTCAGCCACCGGCTCCCCAGGGCTGCTCGGAGCTTGACCGTCCTCCAGCAGCCCCGGGAGGGCCGCCTCCCCTCCCAGGTCCAGCCGCTCGGCCAGTTCTTCTGCACTTAGGGCGGGCTCTGTGTCCTCTGGCCCAGGGGCCAGCAGCTCCCCAGCCCCCTCAGGCCCCACAGAGACTGTGCCATCATCATCTCCTGCCTCGGTGGTACCTGCCGCTGCCTCAACCAGACTGGTAAGCTCCAGGCCCTCGATCTCTGGAGGGCCCACAGTGCTGCCCTGGCTCGGCTGCTCAGGCTTTGGGGTCCCTGAGGGCTCTGGTGCATCACACAGGGGCTCCCCACAGCTGCTTGCCACCAGGTTATTCATGGGGCTGTCCTGAATTTCCGCAGACTCAGGCTCGGTACTCAGGGAAATCTCCTCATCATCTGTGGACAAGAAGAAAATGTCACTGCAGTGTTAGTCTACTCCCGAAGGTGTGTGAGCATCTTCGGGATTTCTGCCTTAGGATATTGCATGGAGGGGTTGATGAGTGTTTCCCATGGACCAAAGCTCTGCTAAAACCCATTCCGTAAGAAATGGTTCTCCTTATGCAACACGATGTATTTGACAATTCTGTTTCAAGGGACGTCAAAATGCCCAAATCCTAGTGCTACCCCTGTTCTGGGCACAAAGTAGGTGCTCAATAATGTCTGTTATTTGGAAGACCTCAGAGATGGGAGGTGGGGTTTACAGTTCCTTGTTGGCTTCAGGCAGGGCTAATTATATTAGTTCAGAGTGTTTCTTATGGCTGAGTCCCCCAGTGTGGCAGAATGGGGTTCTTAGGTGACCAGAGAAAAGGAAAGGGGGCAACCACAGTCATTCAGTGGCTCAGAGGGGAAGCCTCCCAACATCTGGAGAATACTGAAGTGGGAAAGTAAACCAGGTCTGCATACCAAGCACCCATTCATGGAGCAGCAACCATGGTTCACCTCTGCCTCCCCCCAGTTGCTCTACTGGATCCCTGCCAGATGTGGATTCCCAATTCAAGCACTTGTGCTACCCACTCATTGAAGAAAAACAATCTCTTTGGTGCACTGTAAAGCTATTCTTACTGCTACACTGAAGGAAGAATCAATTTTATTTTCAGGATGTAGGAAAGGCTGGATGTGAAAGGATGAAACAGTCAAGTGTTTCCTTACAATCTGCTTTGTAGACTGGGCACAGAAATGCGCAACTTTTGTTTGATGAGGGGGCAGTGATAAACTCCAGACCCTGCTTCTCAAAAGCCTTATTAGCTTTATTGGCAACTCATACATGTGTTGCCAATAAAGTTGTGGCAACTCATAAATGTGTTGTCAATAAAGTTGTGGCAACTCACAACTCTCGGCATGATCTCTACCTCTGAGGGGGCTGCCAGAGAAGAGCCGGAGTGGGATAATAAGGCATTTCGTCAATCTTATTTGGAAATACGTTTTGGCTCGAAAAACTGAACACAGGATGATTCAAAAGTTTTCTGTCCAATTTACAATATTCATTTTTCCTGTGAGATTGTAAAAATCCACTGAGTAATCACAGCTTGACAATATGACATGTATCACATTCATTCATTCATTCATGTATGCAATGATTCAACATTTATTGATTAAGTCCTGTGTGGGTGTGGGTTGTGTTAGTTGTCAGTCATGTCTGACTCTTTGGGACCCCATGGACTGTATAGCCCACCAGGCTCCTCTATCCATGGAATTCTCCAGGCAATAATACTGGAGTGGGTAGCCATTCCCTTCTCCAAGGGATCTTCCCAACCCAGGGATTGAACCCCGGTCTCTCACATTGCAGGCATATTCTTTACTCTCTGAGCCACCAGGGTATTGGGAGTAAAATGTTAAGTTAGACATGGCTCCATACCCATGTTGACCTCTTTGTCAATCCCCACTCCACGGTCTAACCCTCTACCTTTAGGTCACTGGAACGAAGAGGAGCCTGTCAATCAAGGGGACAACAGGGACTTCCCTGGCAGTTCAGTGGTTAGGGCTCTGTGCTTCCACTGCAGGGGCCCGGGTTCAATCCCTGGTCAGGGAACTAAGATCCCATGAGTCATGTGGCACCACCAAAAAGTAAAAATAAAAAGGAGGATAGCAACCTGGCTTGCAGAACAGATCACTGGCTTCTGGGCCTCAAATGGAGAAGACAGGTAGAGAACCACAAAACCTAGGACATGTCTGGAGAGAACCATGGTTATTATATTTTGGAGAAAGGAACATCTATGACACTAGGCTAGGACAACACATGAAATACATGCTGAAATACCTGGGTGGATGGAGGAAGTGATCTCAAATCGGAATTGCAGCTGTCCACTCACGTGATCTGTTGGAAGCCTACGGCCAAGGGTGTAGCTGACCACCCTGTCCCTAGAAGGAAATAAGCACCATCACAGATCTGGTAAATACCTGTTCTCCTAAAGACCACACACTATGCCAGCAGGTGAGGCACCCAAGCCCAGGGAGGCCCTGATATTAGGAGGTGATGTCTGCTCAGGACCATACAAGATGGTCCTAAGGAAAAGATGGGAAAGTACATTTGCTCAACAGCAATGAAAACTTCAATAAAATCCTTATCGAATAATCTAAGGCAGGGATCAGTAAACTACAGTCCATGGGGGCCAAATCTGGCCCATCACTTATTTCCATAATGCTATGGGCTTTTTACATTTCTAAATGGTTAGAAAAAGAGCAGTAGAAGAGTAGCATTTTGTGACATGTAACAAGATACGAAATTAAAATTAGTTTCCGCAAAGAAAAGTTTTATTGGAATGCAGTCATGCTTGTTAGTTTACTTCTTGTCTGGGCTGCTTTCATGCTACAGTTGCAGAGCTGAGTAGTTGGGACAGAAGCCATATGGCCTACACAGCCTGAAATATTTACTATCTGGCCCTGTACAGAAAGTTTGCCAACTTGTGTTTCAGAGAAGAAGAAAAAAAAAGACATGGATATCCTTTGCTTGCTTTTCCTGTGCAGGCTGACATTTTCCAAATAAGCCCTTAATTATGGACAGGGCCAGCAGCAGATGCTTGTCTTGTAATAATCTAGCTAGCTAGCTACTTACCACTATCCATCTATCTATGGAAGGATGTAATCCTGATTCCCAGAGACCCTGTGGAATACTTCAGAAAGAGACCTGCTGTAGAGTAGAGCAAAGCAAAACTTGTGGGCTTGGGTCCACTGGCCTGTGACTTCCAATTACACCAACTCCAGGGTCCCAAAGAGAGACTCTGAAACTCCACCCTGGACCCTGGCACCACTCCCTTTGCTCACCCAAGACAATTTTTAATTACTAGGAAGACAATTATCCAGAGAGAAATCAGTCTGATAGTTTGCTGTTATAGTTTCATCAACAATGCAGATTCAGCAGAATACAAGGTACCCTCCTTGGCCTAAATAGAAAGAGTGACTACTCTGGGATATTCAGAAATGAACAAATCCATTCTACCCAGTAATAACAAAGACATGTTCCAAAACCAGTTTTTACTTAGATAATTATGTATTCATCCCATTTATTCATTTGTGACATTCAAATAAAAAGGTAAATCACTGGCTAATAGTGTTTCAATGTTTTTTCCTAGAAAACACCAGCACCGTTAAACAACATATATCCCAGGGGTCCACTGACTTAGTATTTCTCTTTGGTTTCATATTTGGAGTTTCTAGGAAGTCCATTAAATAAAGCATTACATGTAGGAAAATTAGAATGAGCTAAAATATTGACAAGGGCTTTGGTCAATATTATGAGGTAGGTCTACTATGACCATAAGAAAGAGATCCTGAACCCCAAACCTAGTTGGAATCAGAGGAGGCCTAAAGACAATATCAGATAGTGAGACCACTTTATCAACAAATATTTTGTGAGCCCCTGCAATGTAAAAAAGTGCTGCAGGTGATACATAGCATGTAA
Source organism: Tragelaphus eurycerus (assembly GCA_935064755.1). NCBI lineage: Eukaryota > Metazoa > Chordata > Mammalia > Artiodactyla > Bovidae > Tragelaphus > Tragelaphus eurycerus. The sequence continues at coordinate 18,044,843 of CAKXYN010000002.1, read as the reverse complement.
TGCATACCCCTGCCTTTAAATAGCTTATACCAGTTGGGGCATGAGACTGGTAAAGAGTTCTTTAACTACATAAAGAGTTCCAGGCAGCGGTGATACTTCCAATACGAAGCTGAGGCGGGTGAGAGTAGAGGACTTGAGGAGAGAGACAGTAAAAGGCAGATGGCTGAGGGCTGGGATGTTACAGGCAAAGGAGTCGAGGGCACCTTCCGAGCAGCCTTTATTTTAAAAGGCATACAGTTTGCTATTTTAAAAATGAATAGTTTGGAATCATTTAGTCCCTATGTGCCATGGACAGCTTTATGTTCTTTATGTATGTTCTTCTTTTAGTGGAAAATGCAAACATCATGTTTGACACACAACTATAGCCTCGTAAATGTCAAGTCTCTGCTATAAGGCTCTGATTACATGTCCTTGTATCATTCTAAGTATTGCACTGAGGCATATCCATGACCAGAGAACCACATACAGCTTTACATGTTTTCAAATATAGTTGCTATTACCTATAGAAATGCATATTATGTACAAGGATTTTTATCTGGTCAGAGGTTAATGAGAACCCTGAATATTATTTATTTATTTACTTTATTTTTTGACCGCATTGCATGGCATGTGGGATATTAGTTCCCTGATCAGGGATTAAACCTGGGCCCCCTGCATTGGGAGTGTGGAATGTAAACCACTGGATCACCAGGAAAGTCCCAAGAACATTGAATGGGCATGAATATAGAAGATACAAAATACAGGTCATATACAACTATGTGAGCAGCATAACTGTGGTTGTTCCATAAGGAATCATGCTTTTAAAATTTTACACATTGTATCTAGCATTTTCTATAAATACTAGTGTTTTTTAAGGCACTCTAGTCTAGTAACCCAGTATTTCATATTTTTATGGAAATGTCACAAATGATTAAATCCTACACACAAGACAGGCATGTGAATGAAATTATATCCTTCGTGGTAAAACAAATTTTAATTTCTATCTGTACAGAAAAAAATGCTGCAGTAAGGCCTTATTTCACTAGCATCTTAGAAATTTTTACTGTTGTGCATAAGTAATCAGAGGTAAACAAACTAGGGGAAAAATAAGGGTCTGTTTAATAAAATATCATAGCTTGAACAACATAGTAATGGGAGAAGCCAAGGAAATTCAGCACCAGTATTTCAGTTTGAGTGTCTATGAGGCTATATTGTTGCCTTTCTTGGGCCTGGCCTGCTGGCTGATGCCTAGTGATACAGAGCTCTTGGTCAAGGTTTACCCTATGGCATGTCTTTCCAGGAGTCTTTGAACAGGCATTGACAGCTTTCCCAAAAAGCGCTTGATGATGGGGCGGCTCTTGGCAAACTTGTCCTTCACCTCAATTTCCAGCACATCAGTGGGCAAGGACACAAAGCTGAATTGCTGCAATGAAAAAATGCATGACATCAATTAACTGTGAGGTGTGAGGGCTGGCCAATCCCCAGTCCATCTGCTTTGAATGATGTCATTGTCAAACACCCCCACAGCAATCTTTCTCTCTTTCTCTCCTTACCAACCTAAGTGTATCCACCTATCTCTAGGTTTTAGAAATACTGTAAACTCTGTTTATTCCAGAAGTGAATAATGGCCACAATGAGATACCCCCTCAGTGCTTAAGAATAAGGTTCTTTTCTTTCTTTTTTGGCCATTTGGATTGCAGGATATTAGTTCTCTGACCAGGGATCAAACCTGTGCCCAGGGCCATGGAATCTCTGAGTCCTAATCACTGGTCTGCAATGGAATTCCCTAAAAATAAGGTTATTCCCTGACATTCAAATAATAAAATCAACCATAAAGGGAAAGAATGCTACCCAGGCCTCACCATACTTGACTGAAGTTATCAACACAGCTTCAGAAAGAACAAGCAAAACTCACCTACAATTAGGGAAATGCACTTGGAATCAACACCATGACATTTTTTTTTTCATGATTATAATGCAGAGATTTTTTAAAGTTTGATCATACACTGCCTTCTGGTCAATGGGAAGAGACAAGAACTCTCACTCTGTATTGATGGAAATGCACATTGATTTGACCCTTGGTAAGGAAATTGGTAATAGTTCAGTTCAGTTTCTCAGTCATGTCTGACTCTTTATGACACCAGGGACTTCAGCACGCCAGGCTTCCCTGTCCATCACCAACTCCTGAAGCTTGCTTGAACTCATGTCCATCAAATTGCTGATGCCAGCCAACCATTTCATCCTCTGTCGTCCCCTTCTCCTCCTGCTTTCAATCTTTCCCAGCATCAGGCTCTTTTCCAATGAGTTAGTTCTTCACATCAGGTGGCCAAAGTGTTGGAGTTTCAGCTTCAGCATCAGTCCTTCCAACAAATATTCAAGACTGATTTCATTTATGATGGTTTGGTTGGATCTCCTTGCAGTTCAAGGGACTCTCAAGAGTCTTCTCCACCACCATAGTTCAAAAATATCAATTCTTTGGTGCTTAGCTTTCTTTATGGTCCAACTTTCACATGCATACAGGACTACTGGAAAAACCATAGCTTTGACTAGATGGACCTTTATTGACAAAGTAATGTCTCTGCTTTTTTAATACATTGTTTAGGTTGGTCATAGCTTTTCTTCCAAGGAGCAAGCGTCTTTTAATTTCATGGCTGTAGTCACCATCTGCAGTGATTTTGGAGCCCCCCAAAATAAAGTCTGCCACTGTTTCTATTGTTTCCCCATGTATTTTCCATGAAGTGACTGAACTGGATACCATGATCTTAGTTTTCTGAATGTTGAGTTTTAAGTTAACTTTTTCACTTTCCTCTTTCACTTTCCTCAAGAGGCTCTTTAGTTCTTCTTCACTTTCTGCCATAAGGGTGGTGTAATTTGCATATCTGAGGTTATTGATATTTCTCCCAGCAATCTTGATTCCAGCTTGTGCTTCATCCAGCCCAGCATTTTGTATGATGTACTCTGCATGTATGTTGAATAAGCAGGGTGACAGTATACAGCCTTGACGTACTCCTTTTCCTATTTGGAACCAGTCTGTTGTTCCATGATCAGTTCAAACTGTTGCTTCTTGACCTACATACAGATTTCTCAAGAGGCAGGTAAGGTGGTCTGGTATTCCCATCTCTCTAAGAATTTTCCACAGTCTGTTGTGATCCACACAGTCAAAGGCTTAGGCATAGTCAATAAAGCAGAAGTAGATATTTTTCTAGAACTCTCTTGCTTTTTCAATGATTCAACAGATGTTGGCAATTTTATCTCTGACAAAAGGTTCCTCTGCCTTTTCTAAATCCAGCTTGAATATCTGGAAATTCATGGTTTATGTACTGTTGAAGCCTGGCTTGGAGAATTTTGAGCATTACTTTGCTAGCATGTAAGATGAATACAATTGTGCGGTAGTTTGAACATTCTTTGGCATTGCCTTTCTTTGGGATTGGAATGAAAACTGACCTTTTCCAGTCCTGTGGCCACTGCTGAGTTTTCCAAATTTGCTGGCATATTGAGTGTAGCACTTTCACAGCATCATCTTTTAGGATTTAAAATAGTTCAGCTGGAATTCCATCACCTCCACTAGCTTTGTTTGTAGTGATGCCTCCTAAGGCCCACTTGACTTTACATTCCAGGATGTCCGGCTCTAGATGAGTGATCACACCATTGTGGTTATCTGGGTTGTGAAGATCTTTTTTGTATAGTTCCTCTGTGTATTCTTGCCACCTCTTCTTAACATCTTCTGCTTCTGTTAGGTCCATACCATCTCTGTCCTTTATTGCGTCCATTTTTGCATGAAATATTCTCTTGGTATCTCTAATTTTCTTGAAGAGATCTCTAGTCCTTCCCATTCTATTGTTTCCCTTTATTTCTTAGCATTGATCACTGAGGATGGCTTTTTTATCTCTCTGTGTGATTTTTCTGAACTCTGAATTCAAATAGCTTTATCTTTCCTTTTTCTCCTTTGTCTTTCGCTTCTCTTCTTTTCTCAGTTATTTGTAAAGCCTCCTCAGAAAACCATTTTGCTTTTTTGCATTTCTTTTTCCTGGGGATGTTCTTGATTACTGCCTCCTGTATAATGTCATTAACCTCCATCCATAGTCCTTCAGGCACTCTGTCTATCAGATCTAATCCCTTGTATCTATTTGTCACTTTCACTGTATAATTGTAAGGGATTTGATTTAGGTAATACCTGAATGGTCTAGTGGTTTTCCCTACTTTCTTCAATTAAAGCCTGACTTTTGCAATAAGGAATTCATGATCTGAGCCACAGACAGCTCCTGGTCTTAATTTTGCTGACTGTATAGAGCTTCTCCATCTTTGGCTGCAAAGAATAGAATCAATCTGATTTTGGTATTGACCATCTGGTGATGTCCGTGTGTAGAGTCTTCTCTTGTGTTGTTGGAAGAGGGTGTTTGCTATGACCAGTGCATTTTCTTGGCAAAACTCTATTAGCCTTTGCCCTGCTTCATTTTGTTCTCCAAGGCCAAATTTGCCTGTTATTCCAGGTATCTCTTGACTCCCTACTTTTGCATTCCAGTCCCCTATGATGAAAAGGACACCTTTTTTGGGTCTTGTAGGTCTTCATAGAACTGTTCAGCTTTTTCAGCACTACTGGTTGGGACAGAGATTTGGATTACTGTGATTTTGAATGGTTTGCCTTGGAAATGAACAGAGATCATTCTGTCATTTTTGAGATTGCACCCAAGTACTGCATTTTGGACTCTCTTGTTGACTATGAGGGTTACTCCATTTCTTTTAAAGGATTCTTGCCCACAGTAGTAGATATAATGGTCATCTTGAGTTAAATTTGCCCATTCCAGTCCATTTTAGATCATGATTCCTAAAATGTGAATGTTCATTCTTGCCATCTCTTGTTTGACCACTTCCAATTTACCTTGATTCATGGACCTAACATTCCAGGTCCCTATGCAATATTGTTCTTTACAGCATTGGACTTTACTTTCATCACCGGTCACATCCACAACTGGGCATTGTTTTTGCTTTGGCTCTGTCTATTCATACTGTTCTCATACTGTTCATGGGGTTCTCAAGGCAAGAATACTGAAGTGGTTTGCCATTCCCTTCTCTAGCGGACCACACCTTGTCATATCTCTCCACCATGACCCGCCCATCCCGGGTTGCTCCTCGGGCATGGCTTAATTTCATTGAGTTAGACAAGGGTGTGGTCTTGGTGTGATTAGATTGACTAGTTTTTTGTGAGTATGGTTTCAGTGTTCCTTTGGTATCTCTGATTTTCTTGAAGAGATCCCTAGTCTTTCCCATTCTGTTGTTTTCCTCTATTTCTTTGCATTGATCACTGAAGAAGGCTTTCTTGTCTCTTCTTGCTATTCTTTGGAACTCTGCATTTAGATGTTTATATCTTTCCTTTTCTCCTTTGCTTTTCGCTTCTCTTCTTTTCACAGCTATTTGTAAGGCCTCCCCAGACAGCCATTTTGCTTTTTTGCGTTTCTTTTCCATGGGGATAGTCTTGATCCCTATCTCCTGTACAATGTCACGAACCTCATTCCATAGTTCATCAGGCACTCTATCTATCAGATCTAGGCCCTTAAATCTATTTCTCACTTCCACTGTATAATCATTAGGGATTTGATTTAGGTCATACCTAAATGGTCTAGTGGTTTTCCCTACTTTCTTCAATTTCAATCTGAATTTGGCAAGAAGGAGTTCATGGTCCGAGCCACAGTCAGCTCCTGGTCTTGTTTTTGCTGATTGTATAGAGCTTCTCCATCTTTGGCTGCAAAGAATATAATCGATCTGATTTCGGTGTTGACCATCTGGTGATGTCCATCTGGTGATGACCATCTGGTGATGTCCATGACATCATGGTGATGTCCATGACCATCTGGTGATGTCCATGATTTTCTTGATCTCTTCAAGAAAATCAGAGATACCAAAGGAACATTTCATGCAAAGATGGGCACGATAAAGGACAGAGATGGTGTGGACCTAACAGAAGCAGAAGATATTAAGAAGAGGTGGCAAGAATACACAGAAGAACTGTATAAAAAAGAGCTTCAAGACCTAGATAATCATGATGATGTGATCACTGACCTAGAGCCAGACATCTTGGAATGTGAAGTCAAATGGGCCTTAGAAAGCATCACTACAAACAAAGCTAGTGGAGGTGATGGAATTCCAGTGGAGCTATTCCAAGTCCTGAATGATGATGCTGTGAAAGTGCTACACTCAATATGCCAGCAAATTTGGAAAACTCAGCAGTGGCCACAAGATTGGAAAAGGTCAGTTTTCATCCCAATCCCAAAGAAAGGCAATGCCAAAGAATGCTCAAACTACCGAACAATTGCACTCATCTCACACGCTAGTAAAGTAATGCTCAAAATTCTCCAAGCCAGGCTTCAGCAATATGTGAACCGTGAACTTCCTGATGTTCAAGCTGGTTTTAGAAAAGGCAGAGGAACCAGAGATCAAATTGCCAACATCTGCTGGATCATGAAAAAAGCAAGAGAGTTCCAGAAAAACATCTATTTCTGCTTTATTGACTATGCCAAAGCCTTTGACTGTGTGGATCACAATAAACTATGGAAAATTCTGAAAGAGATGGGAATACCAGACCACCTGATCTGCCTCTTAAGAAATCTGTATGCAGGTCAGGAAGCAACAGTTAGAACTGGTCATGGAACAACAGACTGGTTCCAAATAGGAAAAGGAGTACGTCAAGGCTGCATATTGTCACCATGTTTATTTAACTTATATGCAGAGTACATCATGAGAAATGCTGGACTGGAAGAAACACAAGTTGGAATCAAGATTGCCGGGAGAAATATCAATAACCTCAGATATGCAGATGACACGACTCTTATGGCAGAAAGTGAAGAGGGGCTAAAAAGCCTCTTGATGAAAGTGAAAGTGGAGAGTGAAAAGGTTGGCTTAAAGCTCAAAGAAATCACTTGTCCCCGCGGCCAACTTTAGAACGGGCGGGCGCCGGTCCGGGCCGCGGGGGAGGAAGGCAGAGGAAGATCATGGCATCTGGTCCCATCACTGCATGGGAAATAGATGGGGAAACAGTGGAAACAGTGTCAGACTTTGTTTTTCTGGGCTCCAAAATCACTGCAGATGGTGACTGCAGCCATGAAACCCTTACAAGACCTACGCTTACTCTTCCTTGGAAGGGGAAAGTTATGACCAACCTAGATAGCATATTCAAAAGCAGAGACATTACTTTACCAACAAAGGTTCGCCTAGTCAAGGCTATGGTCTTTCCTGTGGTCATGTATGGATGTGAGAGCTGGACTGTGAAGAAGGCTGAGCGCCGAAGAATTGATGCTTTTGAACTGTGGTGTTGGAGAAGACTCTTGAGAGTCCCTTGGACTGCAAGAAGATCCAACTAGTCCATTCTGAAGGAGATCAATCCTGGAATTTCTTTGGAAGGAATGATGCTAAAGCTGAAACTCCAGTATTTTGGCCACCTCATGCGAAGAGTTGACTCATTGGAGAAGACTCTGATGCTGGGAGGGATTGAGGGCAGGAGGAGAAGGGGACGACAGAGGATGAGATGGCTGGATGGCATCACTGACTTGATGGGTGTGAGTCTGAGTGACCTCCGGGAGCTGGTGATGGACAGGGAGGCCTGGCGTGCTGCGGTTCATGGGGTCGCAAAGAGTCGGACACGACTGAGCGACTGATCTGATCTGTCTATTCATTCTTTCTGGTGTTATTTCTCCACTCTTCTCCTGTAGCATATTGGGCACTTACTGACCTGGGCCAGGAGTTCATCTTTCAGTGTCATATTTTTTTGCCTTTTCATACTGTTCATGGGGTTCTCAGGGCAAGAATATGGAAGTAGTCGGCCATTGTCTTCTCCTGTGGATCACATTTTGTCAGAACTCTCCACCATGAGCCGTCTGTCTTGGGTGACCCTACGTGGCATGCTTCATAGTTTCATTGAGTTAGACAAGGCTGTGGTCCCTGTTATCAGTGTGACTAGTTTTCTGTGATTGTGGTTTTCATTCTGTCTGCCCTCTGATGGATAAGGATAAGAGGCTTATGGAAGCTTCCTGGATGGAGAAACTGACTGGGGGAACTTGGGTCTTGTTCTGATGGATGGGAAAATGCTGAGGAAATCTTTAGTCCAATTTTCTGTCCGTGGGCAGGGCTGTGTTCCCTCCTTGTTGTTTTACCTAAGACCAAACTATGGTGGAGGTACTGAAGATAATGGCGACCTCCTTCAGAAGGTCTCCTTCACGCACTGCTGCACTCAGTGCCCCTGAGCCTGTAGCAGGCCACTGCCAACCCACACCTCTGCTAGAGACTCCTGGACACTCACAGGTAAGTCTGGGTCAATCTCTTGTGGGGTCACTGCTCCTTTCTCCTGGGTCGTGGTGTGCACAAAGTTTTGTTTGTGGCCTCCAAGAGTCTGTTTCCCCAATCCTGTGGAAGTTATGTAATCAAATCCCACTGGCCTCTGAAGTCAAAGTCCCTGGGGGTTCTCAGTCCCTTTGCTAGATCCTCACATTGGGAAATCTGTTGTGGTTCCTAGAACTTTCTTAACAGTGAAAAATTTTATTTGGTATAATTGTTCTGCAGTTTGTGATAGTATTTATTGGCATTTAAATTACAAATTCCCTTTAACCCAGAATTCTACTTCTAGGACTTTTCCTTCTGGATTAACTTGCATGAATGTTCAAAATTATGTTTTTTATAAGGATGTTCAATGAGCATTATTAACCATCATAAAAGGCTGGAAAAATGTAAAAAATATCTAGCAATAGGAAGCCAGCTAAATGAAGGATGGTAAATCTTTGAAATGCAGAACTCTGCTGGCATTAAAAAGAAATGGGTAAATAAATATTCTCTGACATGAAATGACATGTGACATATTAAGTGAAAAAAGGCAAGATGTGAAGAAAAATGTGAAGAGTGGGAACCCATTTGTACTTTGAATTGCAGAGAAAATGCCTTGAGGGTGTGTGGCCTCCTGGGGGTGGGAGAGGGGGAGAAAGCAGATCTTTTTCATTTTATTCTACACTATTCATTTTTTATTCAGCATACTGTAGGACTTTTAAAATAAGAGCAGCAACAATTGAAGGAAGACTGTGAATGTCAGAATATGGATGTCTTGGCCAGAAAGTGTAGAAAAAGAGAAAGAGGTAAATGCTTTCTTTACCCAGTTCAGACTATCTGGGGTGGGGAAGGTCTTGATGACACATTACAGTATCCTTAATCAAGGGTTGTGAAACAATTGAAATATATTTATTTTCTTCCATTCTAATTAATTCCTAACAGTAATCTTTTTTACTTTAGTTGATTTTTAATTTTAGAGGTTAAATATTAGTATATCAGGTATGCCAATATTAATATCAGTCAGGATGGGCTGAGGCACAGTGCAGCAATGGCCAAATTCCAAGTCTCAGTGACTTACAGCAGCAAAGCTTTGTTCCTTGCTCACACTGGCTCTGTGGCTGGCAAAGGAAACTGCTCATTAGTCACTCAGGGAGCCAGGCTGATGGAGTGGACACACTTTCAAACACTGCCAGCCACAGTGACAGAAGGAAAGAGAACTCTGGAGGGTCTTTCTCTTACAAATAAGTGCTCACTTTCAAACCCAAGTCTTCATCACAGCTAGACACACACCCCAGCCACCCACAGAGAACAGGAGGTGTGATGTTACCACGTGTCTGGGAGATACAGAACAGAAATATTTGGCAAACAGCAGTAATGACTTCCATACCCATCATGTGGTGCTTCTAATTTCCATTACAAATTAGTTTTAGTTAACATCTATATAATTCATATGATATCACTCATATGTGGAATCTAATTTTTTAAAAAAGTGATACAAATGAACTTAATTACAAAATAAGTCTGTTCTGAAACATACTGACAGATATCAAAAACAAACTTACGGTTACCAAATAGGAAATGTATGGTGGAGGGAGGGAAATATCAGGAGCTTGGAATGAACATACAGACACTACTATATATAAGACAGATAACCAGGGAATCCCCTGGTTGTCCAGTGGAAAGGACTTGGTACTTTCATTTCTGTGGGCCCCAGGTTCAATTCCTGGTCATGGAACTAAGATTCCACATGCAGTGTGGCCAAAAAACAAAAAAAGGCAACCAACAAGGACCTGTGGGAATTCTATTCAATATGAGAAAAGAATGTAAAAAAGAATGAATACATTTATATGTATAACTGAATCACTTTGCTGTAACACCTGAAACTAAACACAACATTGTAAATCAACCATACTCCAATACAATTTTAAAAAATTAACTAAAAAAAGTACCAAAAACATCTATGTAATTCCCAAGAATCAATAATTTATGGCACCGATAAAACTGGACTTACAGACATGCTAAGCTTGAGGATGAAACTCAGGAATTGGATTCTCCTCCAAGCAGGCCTGACTGCATGAGCATCCAGGCCCCCTAACTATCTCATGTCCCAAAACTTCCATATCTTCTGCCTAGTAATTCTATTCTGAAGTGTATTATAATGGATCTCCTAATGCTCAACCATAGAGTCAAGTGCATTGCAGTAGATGTAGATGATAGAATAGTTTATAATTTTCTAAATCACAATAATATATGATTATACTAAATATGCAATTACAATTATAACACATTAAATGACAAGATAGAAAATGTTTGTTTTCCAATGCTAAGTGACAAAAGCAGGAAACATAACTCATGATCACAATAATGTGAGTGAAATGAATAGAAAAAAGACTGGAAAGAATCACAACAAATTTTAATAGCAGTTGCTTTACCGAGTAAGATTTTGCACCCCCCCACCATTTTTACTCTGATGAACATGAATTATTTTTATAATGAAAAGCATAATCACTTTTTAAAAAAATAAGAGTATTTCTGGCTCTAGTAGCCTACATGGGACATGGAAGTCAGCTTACCAAGACATACTCTGAAACTTGGCAGCAAATCCTGAGTCCTTTCCTCCCTTCACAAAGTCTTCCTTCTCAGCCTCTCTTCACATATCCACCCCTTCATCAATGGCATCAGACCTTCCCCACCATGCCCTTACTTCCATGCCATGGTTTACTGGCGTCTATATAAACCCTCAGCTAGGTTAGGTCTCTATTTTAGATTGTTACTGGACTATAGTTAAGATGCAATGTTGTGTTAGTTTCAGGTGTCGAGCAAAAGGGAATCAGTTATACATATATCTATTATTTTTCAGATTCTTTCTCCATATGGGTTATTACAGAACATTATACAGGTCACTTTATATTTTTAGTGTATTAACTGTTTAAAAATTTTTAAATATAACTGTTTAGAATGTCTGTAAATAAATGGCTGCAGAGTTTTTAGAGAATCCTGCTTCTGACCTACACTAATGCAGCAATACTGCCTTCCCCTCCCCCCATAAATGGTCATTCTTGATTGTTCCCTTTAACCACTGAAGATCCTCTGGAGAAGGGGATGGCAATCCACTCCAGTGTTCTTGCCTGGAGAATTCCATGGACAGAGAAGTCTGGCGGGCTACAGTTCGTGGGTTCGCAAAGAGTTGAACATGACTGAGTGACTAACACACACACACACACACACACACACGGTCAGGTTCTTTTAAGAACCAGTGAGCACCTATAAAAATATAAAAACCTGTCTATTCCTGAGCAAATTCCTTGTCCCCATGAGCCTGAGGCCAGGGTGATGAATTCTGTCTGGCTGCTGACCTGGCTCCTTCTTTGAGCCCCTGAAGAACTTGTGGAGTGAGGTGGACTTGGCTTTTTTTCTAGATCTGCACATCTCAGTTCTTGACTTTTTTATGCATGACCTCACTGAACGTTAGTTTCTTCCCCTGTAGACTGGGAAAAGAAGGTCCATGTCCTGTTAGACCAAACTGTATCCTTCCCTCTCTATAACCAGACTCTATCTACCCTGTCCTCTAGCATCTCCTTCTGATTCTCTAATTTTTGGACTTCTTTCAAATTTACTACCTTATTTCATAAATGGTCAGGCCAGAAGGCAGACAGATCAGGTGAGACAATTGAGAAATGAGGAGGAATTCTGGCAGTCAAGGAGGAAAAGGCAGCACATATGTGGACAGGCTAAACGTCAGTGAGAGCTATGGCATGTGGAAAAGAAGAGGCCACACGTTTCCAGGACTGGATTTGCAAGATTGATGGCATGTGGGAGGATGAATAGCTGGAAGAGAGGGGCTGAGTGACTGAATGTCTCAAAGCAATGAAGGCACAGAGTGATAGAAATAGGGGTTGGGTATAGAAGAATATTAGATTGTAAAGAGAGACCTGGAGAGCTTGTGATGTTTTCACATGCTCTTTTGTATAAGCACTGGAATGGATGGCTGGGATGGAAATAAGGTCAATGAGGTTGAGGAGGTCGAGGAAATAGGATGTCTGATAGGTCATTCATGTGGAAACTGATCATCCAGGACGATGGCTGGTCTTGGGTAGAAAGGGAAGATGGTGCCACAGATAGAAAGGACAAATTGTAGCCGAGTAACAAATGGTTCTAAATAGGAAAAGGAGTACGTCAAGGCTGTATATTGTCACCCTGCTTATTTAACTTCTATGCAGAGTACATCATGAGAAATGCTGGACTGGAAGAAACACAAGCTGGAATCAAGATTGCTGGGAGAAATATCAATAACCTCAGATATGCAGATGACACTACCCTTATGGCAGAAAGTGAAGAGGAACTCAAAAGCCTCTTGATGAAAGTGAAAGTGGAGAGTGAAAAAGTAGTCTTAAAGCTCAACATTCAGAAAACGAAGATCATGGCATCTGGTCCCATCACTTCATGGCAAATAGATGGGGAAACAGTGGAAACAGTGTCAGACTTTATTTTTTTGGGCTCCAAAATCACTACAGATGGTGACTGCAGCCATGAAATTAAAAGACACTTACTCTTGGAAGGAAAGTTATGACCAACCTAGATAGCATATTCAAAAGCAGAGACATTACTTTGCTAACAAAGGTTCATCTAGTCAAGGCTATGGTTTTTCCTGTGGTCATGTATGGATGTGAGAGTTGGACTGTGAAGAAGGCTGAGCACCGAAGAATTGATGCTTTTGAACTGTGGTGTTGGAGAAGACTCTTGAGAGTCCCTTGGACTGCAAGGAGATCCAACCAGTCCATTCTGAAGGAGATCAGCCCTGGGATTTCTTTGGAAGGAATGATGCTAAAGCTGAAACTCCAGTACTTTGACCACCTCATGTGAAGAGTTGACTCATTGGAAAAGATTCTGATGCTGGGAGGGATTGGGGGCAGGAGGAGAAGGTGAATACAGAGGATGAGATGGCTGGATGGCATCACCAATTTGATAGATGTGAGTCTGAGTGACCTCCGGGAGTTGGTGATGGACAGGGAGGCCTGGTGTGCTGCGATTCATGGGGTTGCAAAGAGTGAGACACGACTGAGCGACTGAACTGAACTGAACAAATGGGACCTATTACTGCCTTGATGTAACCACGGTAATAAGGACATCAGTGTGAGAAAGGATACCATAATCAAAAAGGAAGAAATAGTTGTGAGAAATTTCAGAGACATATTCAGCATGATTTGGAAAGTATTTTCACTTACACATTTAGGTACAAGGAATGATGCTGAAGCTGTAACTCCAGTACTTTGGCTACCTCATGCGAAGAGTTGACTCATTGGAAAAGACTCTGATGCTGGAGGGATTGGGGGCAAGAGGAGAAGAGGACGACAGAGGATGAGATGGCTGGATGGCATCACCGACTTGATGGACATGAGTCTCAGTGAACCCCAGGAGTTGGTGATGGACAGGGAGGCCTGGTGTGCTGCGATTCATGGGGTTGCAAAGAGTCGGACATAACTGAGCGACTGATCTGATCTGATCTAATCTGATGAGAAAATAAGATCCCAGTCTGAGAGAGCAGAAGTACAGTTGATTCATTTATGTCCACTTACAAACTTATGGAATTTGGGAAAGGTTGAGAATTTAAAAGTGGTAGCAATGGTTAACTTGTTTTGGGTCATGTTACATTTGAAGAGGTAGGAGGATGCTGAGGAGTAGGGTAGGAATAATAACTTGAAGCCATGATTGGATGTCTGGTGATGTGGGGAAGGAGTGGTCCTAATTGCTGTGTGAAATGGGTTATGATATGCAGTTAAAGGGGCATCTAATTTTGCCTCTCTTCTCTTGTAGACATAAGGGGAAAATAAAATACCAACTCCATTCACAAGAGGCTGCTGGGTGCCATTCAGTCAATACTCTTATTCATTACTAATGAAAGTTAAATGAACTAGGCTTGGTGTTTCCTGTGCAAAAGTTTTCAAAGGAGAAAGAAAGCATGAAGGGAATAAATGGAGCATGCAAACTGCAGCTACTCTTCTTTAGAACTATGCATGCTATATGACTTTCAATTCAGGCAGCACTATTCATTGAGTTTAAAAAATGAACTTAAAAATAGTGTTGCCTAAAATCAACAAAAGACAGAAAAACAACTTCACTAGCAGAGCAATCACTGAATCAAGAGCAATATTTTTTTCTCTCTTACTAGCAACAGGGTTTCATATTAAGAGGTGATGCTCCTGGATTCTGGGTATAGGAGATCTGCCTCCAAGCAGTGTGCAACCTGACTCTATTCTGGGAAAGATGTGCCAGAATCCTGTTGGGGAGTGAGACTTGTATCTGCAGGAAATCTAATTGCTTTGAATCATAAAGGCTGCTTTTATAAATTTGTGATCTTTTACTTCTTCCTTTGGGATAATTATACAAAATACATAAAGAACTTATAAACCTCAAAAACAAAAATCCAACCAATTAAACAATGACCAAAGGACCCAAATAGACATTTTTCCAAAGGCATACAAATGACCAACAGGGACATGAAAAGGTATTCTACATCACTAATCATCACGAAATGCAAAGGCACAAGTAGATATCACCTTGTGCCTGTTAAGATGTCTACTATTAAAAAGATAAGCAATAACAAATGTTGGTAAGGATGTGGAGAAAATGTAATCCTTGTACATTGTTGGTGAGTACATAAACTGGTACAAGTACTGTGGAAAACAGCATACATGTTCCTTAAGAAACTAAAAGTGGAACTTTCATATGATTCAACAATCCTATTTCTGGGTATATATCCAAAGGAAAATCAATAACTCAAACAGATATCTAAATTACCATGTTCACTGAAGCATTATTCA
This sequence comes from Tragelaphus eurycerus, assembly GCA_935064755.1. NCBI lineage: Eukaryota > Metazoa > Chordata > Mammalia > Artiodactyla > Bovidae > Tragelaphus > Tragelaphus eurycerus. The sequence continues at coordinate 18,029,736 of CAKXYN010000002.1, read as the reverse complement.
TAATAGCCAATATATGGAAACAACCTAAGTGTCCACTGACAAATAGATAAAGGAGATGATATCATGTGTGTGTGTGTATACAGTAGAATATTATACAGCCATAAAATAGAAGGAAATCCTGCCATTTGCAACAACATGGATGAACCTGGAGGGCATTATGCTAAGCAAAATGAGCCAAAGACAAATAGTGCATGACATATATGGAATTAAAAAACAAGAGTTGAATTCATAGAGAGTTGAATAGTAGTTGCCAGGTTCTGAGAGAGAGAGGAGAATTGGGAGAGGTTGCTGGGGTACAAACTTTCATTTATAACTAAATCTTAGAATCTAATGTAGGATATGATGACCATAGTTAGCAATACTTTCGTATAACTGAAACTTTCTAAAAGAATAAAACTTAAGCATTCTCAATTGAAAACAAAGGTAAAAACAATATTTGAAAGAGTATACTGGATGCTATGTGAAGTCAAGTGGGCCTTAGGAAGCATCACTACAAACAAAGCTAGTGGAGGTGATAGAATTCCAGTTGAGCTATTTCAAATCCTGAAAGATGATGCTGTGAAAGTGTTGCACTCAATTTGCCAGCAAATTTGGAAAACTCAGCATTGGCCACAGGACTGGAAAAGGTCAGTTTTCATTCCAATCCCAAAGAAAGGCAATGCCAAAGAGTGATCAAACTACCACACAATTGCACTCATGTCACACGCTAGTAAAGTAATGCTTAAAATTCTCCAAGCCAGGCTTCAGCAGTATGTGAACAGTGAACTTCCTGATGTACAAGCTGGTTTTAGAAAAGGCAGAGGAACCAGAAATCAAATTGCCAATATCTGCTGGATCATTGAAAAAGCAAGAGAGTTCCAGAAAAGCATCTATTTCTGCTTTATTGACTATGCCAAAACCTTTGACTGTGTAGATCACAATAAACTGTGGAAAATTCTGAAAGAGATGGGAATACCAGACCATCCGACCTGCCTCTTGAGAAACCTGTATGCAGGTCAGGAAAAAACAGTTTAGAACTGGACATGGAACAACAGACTGGTTCCAAATAGGAAAAGGAGTACATCAAAGATGTATACTGTCACCTTGCTTATTTAACTTCTATGCAGAGTACATCATGAGAAATGCTGGGCTGGAGGAAGCACAAGCTGGAATCAAGATTGCCAGCAGAAATATCAATAACCTCAGATATGCAGATGACACCACCCTTATGGCAGAAAGTGAAGAGGAACTCAAAAGCCTCTTGATGAAAGTGAAAGTGGAGAGTGAAAAAGTTGGCTTAAAGCTCAACATTCAGAAAACTAAGATCATGGCATCTGGTCCCATCACTTCATGGCAAATAGATAGGGAAACAGTGGAAACAGTGGCTGACTTTACTTCTCTGGGCTCCAAAATCATTGCAGATGGTGATTGCAGCCATGAAATTAAAAGACGCTTACTCCTTGGAAGGAAAGTTATGACCAACCTAGACAGCATATTGAAAAGCAGAGACATTACTTTGCCAACAAAGGTCTGTCTAGTCAAGGCTATGGTTTTTCCAGTGGTCATGTATGGACGTGAGAGTTGGACTATAAAGAAAGCTGAGTGCTGAAGAATTTGTGCTTTTGAACTGTGGTGTTGGAGAAGACTCTTGAGAGTCCCTTGGACTGCAAGGAGATCCAACCAGTCCATCCTAAAGGAGATCAGTCTTGGGTGTTCATTGGAAGGACTGATGTTGAAACTGAAACTCCAATACTTTGGCCACCTGATGTGAAGAGCTGACTCAGTTGAAAAGACCCTGATGCTGGGAAAGATTAAGGGCAGGAGGAGAAGGGGAAGACACAGGATAAGATGGCTGGATGGCATCACTGACTCAATGGACATGGGTTTGGGTGGACTCTGGGAGTTGGTGATGGACAGGGAGGCCTGGCATGCTGTGGTTCATGGGGTTGCAGAGAGTCGGACATGACTGAGCGCCTGAACTGAACTGAACTTACAGGATGCTATGTGACCTCAGATTTGGTATTTCTGTGCTCATAGACAGGGAAGGCAATGGCACCCCACCCCAGTACTTATGCCTGGAAAATCCCATAGACGGAGGATCCTGGTAGGCTCCAGTCCATGGGGTCGCTAAGAGTCAGACACGACTGAACGACTTCACTTTCACTTTTCACTTTCATGCATTGGAGAAGTAAATGGCAACCCACTCCATTTTTCTTGCCTGGAGAATCCCAGGGACGGGGGAGCCTGGTGAGCTTCTGTCTATGGGGTCGCACAGAGTCGGACACTACTGAAGTGACTTAGCAGCAGCAGTGCTCATAGAAAATGTTAGGTCACTAAGTGATCCACACCTATAGAGATGGGCTAAAAGTTGAGGCTAGAACCCCTACTCTTCCCTCTACCATCTGGAAGCCCATAAATTGAGAAAATCTCTATCTCCCCCTTTCCCAATCATGCTGCTGCTGCTGCTAAGTCGCTTCAGTCGTGTCCGACTCTGTGCGACCCCATAGACGGAAGCTCACCAGGCTCCCCTGTCCCTGGGATTCTCCAGGCAAGAACACTGGAGTGGGTTGCCATTTCCTTCTCCAATGCATGAAAGTGAAAAGTGAATGTGAAGTTGCTCAGTCGTGTCCGACTCTTAGCAATAGTTCCCAACAATTGAGCCATTATCCCTGTAGGAAAAGATGAGGGGATCCCCAGACACCTACTGTGATTTCATTTCTCTTGAAGGTGTTGGAATGGGGGGAAGAGAAAAAAGAACAGAGTATGTCTCCTTTCAGTCCCAGACCCTCAAACCACAATCCTGGTCTATGGTGGATAGGAGGAAAAGAAATTTAAACTGAGCATGAAACTAGACTTGATTGGATTATTTACAACTAAAAGTGATCAGAAAGTTATAGCATATGCCCAAGACATCTTTAAGAGATAGTTGAGCAAGGCTGAATGCAGAGGCTGGAAGAAATTAACAAATGATTATGGTATCACACCACTGAATTGAGGCAACTCAACTAAGCAGACTGTATATCTACCCATCTGTCTATCTATAGTGTGTGGTTTGGCAGGCATATAAAATATCTGTTTCTCAAATATTTTCTTGGTTATTTTAGCGGGGTTTGATGGAGTTACTGCTAACTCCATCATTATGGATCTACCACCTACTATTCCACATTATGTGTGGGCCGCATAATTACCCCTTTCACTTACCTTGTAAGTCACTGGACTTGCACTGTATTTCTTCTGTATGTCTCTCACAGATGTACTAAGTTATACCCATACCCACTAAGTGCCTCCCTTAAATAAAATATTCCTTTAGCCAAAGTTGGATACAGCCTAAATGTTAACCATAAGCTTTTACAAAAATAAAATCTCAGAAAATGTGAGATTAGCTAATTAATCATGGAATTACTATAATAATAATTTTGTAATACATGAAATCAATAGCCTAAACACAGTAATTCAGTCATTACAAAATTTCAAATTAAAGTCATTGATAAAACGACAAGAACTCTATTGATTTTCTTTTGATATTTTTAACTTAAGATGCTATTGTTTATATTGACTTTTGTTTGTATTCCTTTATTAACTTTATTCTAGGCTAATTATCCAAAGTACTTAAAAAAGGCTGAGAAAGTAAAATAAATTAAAGCCTGTTATAAGTTGAAATTTTTCACTGGGCACAGCATTACTTCCTGCAATACAAGTCTGATGGAGAAAAAGATGGGGACCTACTAGTAGAGCCCCAGAAGAAAGGAATCAGTCAGAAATAGGCCTTGCTGAAGTGGACTTTCTGCTCAGTAAGGAAAGACAGTCCAAAGAATTTGGGTATTTCTATTAATATGACTTAGTCCCTATTGGCTATTTCTTTTTCATTTTTTAAATGTGACCAGTTTGTACAGATATTCCAAGGATGACTGCATACCATCTCTGAAATTCCGTGGGTTTTTCTTCCACCTGCCTGCCTGTTCCTTTTAGGAACCAACTGATCCTGGTTCCTAAACCCAAGTCTTTGACTCATCTGTTGTTGATTTCTATTTTTCTCAAGGCTGCATGCTCAGAAATCCACTTTGATAGATTCTACCTGACTCTAGCCTTACCTTTGATTTTTCCTATCAGCCAAAATATGATGTTGCTGCTGGTGTTGGTCTTTAGCTTAATAAATTTCAATCTATGAAAGAGACTGCCCGATTCCAGCTCTAATTTGTAGTGTTTGCATTTTTCTTGGTGTTAATACGTACATCATGGCTGACCTCACTTCATTATGTGCAGTCAGGAAGAGACGTGCATGGTGGCTCCTGGGAGCCCACATGTGCCTCTGGCACACCACTGGTCCCTTGGATGGGTGTCCTAAGCCAACCCCTCATCCAGTTCACTCTATTTCTCCATGAGAAACTATGAGGTATTTGGTTTTACAGCTCCTCTCAAAATCTCCACTTTCATCTTATTTTTTTTCAGAGGCTGCAAAATGATGCTAACAGACAAATACAAGGAATACTTTAGCCAGTGGACATCAAATTGTTTGAGTCCTAGGCTTAGTGGATGAGCCTTGGGCATCACCTGGGAACTAGAGGCAGTACCACTGGAGTTTTTAAGTTGGTGTTCCATTCATGAGTCTCTTTTATTAGAATTTAGCTAAATAAAGAACTGATTTGGTGTTTAGATGATGGTTGTCTATATCAAGGAACTTCAAGAGTCGTCTTTTTAAACTATTGTCCTGGGCAGGGCTGCTAGTTAAGGCTTCTTGCATTCTAGCCACTGGTGCCAGCTTTGCATTTTGAAGAATGCTTTTCTTCCGTAAAAGTGAATTTTTGGTTTATAATCTTGCTTACCTTGTCCAGGTCAAGTACAATTTAATATCTGATTAAATTACTTAATTTTTAATCCATCAGGACTAAAGTCAATCTATTTTAAATCAATTAGTTTGGTTACAACTCATTAGGGCTGGTTTATTACAGTAGTCACTAAGCTATTGTGCTTACTTTGTGGGTATCAAGGGCTTCAGCCAGTTACCTGTATTTATCTCTAGAGGGGATGTTTTTAACCTAAGCTGGTCTGCTTGCTCTACTCAATCAGGTTTTTGTAATTTCCCCACCCAGTAGGTCTCATTCTTACTCATGATGATATGGGGTTGACTGAACATGATAACTAGTAAATAATCTATTATTACTTAGTATATAAAAGAATACTCTTAAGCCTGACCCTTGTGAGTATATGCTCATGTATGACTCAGGTTGTCAGGGCAGTGGCTTGTGGTTTGGTTAACTGTAGGGAATATCTTTGTTGTTTCTGACTCACAGTCAACCCCAGCACTAGAAGCTCCCCTGCTCTACCTGTACTGTTTGATGTTCCTCTCACATGACAGAGCCCTCCTTTAGGTGCACTGTAGCTGGGGGTACTGAAGGGACCCAGTAGACAAAAGTGAGTCACAACGACTAATTATAGTTATATCTATACTTCTCCATGTTCACCACCACTATTCTGGTCCAAGATTCATCATCTCCCACTTAGCTTCTTCAGTTTCTTCCTAACTGATGCCCTTTCTCTACCCACACCCCCACACCCCTCACATGTGTCAGTACTGTGAAAGTCTTATTTAACATCTCACCAGCATCAGATATTGATCTTCATTTTAGCCGTTCTGGTGGATTTGCAGTGGTATCACACAGTACTTTTAATTTTTTTTTTTTTTTTTTGCAGTTACATTTTAATTTGCTAATTTAAATTGTGTACAGAAAGTTACTGTAGACACCCAACTGAATTAATAAGCTATTCCTTGCAATATTGATCGGTATACACCGTATGAAAAAGAAAACACAAAAAGTATTTGGAATCAGCATTCTTGGTAATGCATCTCTCAGTAGATAACATAGCCCCTCTCTTAGAACTAGTGATGAATTGGGACATTTTGAATGCTTGTGTTTAGTGGGGTTTTCTTTATTTTAATTTAAATTTATTTATTTTAATTGGAAGCTAATTACTTTACAATGTTGTATTGGTTTTGCCATACATCAACATGAATCTGCCACGGGAGTACACGTGTTTCCAATCCTGAATCCCTCTCCCACCTCCCTCCCTGTACCATCCCTCCAGATCATTCCAGTGCACCAGCCCCAAGGATCCTGCATCGAACCTGGATTGGCAATTGGTTTCTTATATGATATTATACATGTTTCCATGCCATTCCCCCAAATCATCCCACCCAGTACTTTTAATTTTTAGTCCTGGATAACTATTTAAGTTGAGCACTCTTTTAATGTATTTATTGGCATTTGGACATTCTCCTTTGTGAAGTGCCTGTCCAAGTCTTTGGTCCATTTTTCTGTTAATTTTGGTCCTTTTCTTCTGGATTTGTAGGGACAGTCTGTGCATTTTAGATACCAATTCTTTGCTATCGAGATATAGCTCAATATTTTTCAAGGTTTGCTTTCAATATAGAGTTTTGATGAACATTTTGAATTTTAATATCATCCAACTGATCAATCTTTTATTTTATGGTTAATGCTGTCTGTGCTCAACTTAAGGATTTTTTGGCTTCTACAAGGTCATGAAGTGTTCCCACATATTTTGTTATGAGTTGGAAGCTTTATTGCTATCATTTCATATCTAGATTTATAATCTCTTTGGAATGAACTTTTGTGTATCTTGTGAGACTGCATTTAAGGTTCACTTGTTCTTTACATGGTCATCAAACTGACCCAACACCAAGTTTTGAATAGGCCATCTTTCCTTACTGTATTGCAATATTACTGCTGTCATAAAACAATAATGATATGCATGTGCATCTACTTCTGGGTTGTAATCTATTCAGTTAGCTACTTGTCTGTTGGTGTCAATGTCATACTGTCTTTTTTTGTTGGAGGCACCATGAGGCATGTGGGATCTTAGTTCCCCAACCAGGAATTGAACCCATGTCCCCTGCAGTGGAAGCATGGAATCTTCCATGGACTACCTTCACAAAAGTCCTGAATGCCATACCATCTTAATTCCTATGGGTTTATGTTTATCATGATATCTTGTAATAGAAGTCCTTCTGCTTTTGTTCTTCTACCAGATTCTCTTGCCTCTTCTTGGTCTCTTTCATTTCTATATAGATTTTTAGAATTAGCTTTCCCATTAACATTAAAAATATCTCTTACAATTTTGATTGATGTGTCATTGAATTTACAGATCTGAGGAAGAACTAATACCTTAACACTTTAATTTTCTAAGCCTTGAACATATAATATCTCTCCTTTTATTTAGTTTGCATTTAACTTCTCTTAGAAATGCTATAGTGTTCAATATAGAGATCGTCCACATTTTTGTTAGATTTAGTCCAAGGTATTTAATGCTTTTTGATGCAATTCTAAATGGTATCTTTAAGTTGTTTAAAATTTCTACTTGCCTATAGAAATATACCTTGCTGCTGCTGCTGCTAAGTTGCTTCAGTCGTGTCCGACTCTGTGCGACCCCAGAGACGGCAGCCCACCAGGCTCCCCTGTCCCTGGGATTCTCCAGGCAAGAACACTGAAGTGGGTTGTCATTTACATTGACTTTTATTTATTTAGTGACTTCACCAAATTCATATATTAATTTGAATAGTTTGTTGAGTCTTTTACACTGTTTACTTATACAATGTTATTTGAGAATAAGCACAGTCTTTCTTTCCAATTCTGATGGTCTTTTTCCTTATTGTATTGGCTGGGATTGCTAGTACAGTATTAAATAGGAGTGGGTAAAGTGTTCAACCTTGTGTTCTCAATTTCAAGGAAATGTATTTCAATATTTTATCAAGTATGATGTAAGCTGTAGAGTTTATTATCATTCTTCCTTTTTAAAATCATATTGAAGAAGTTCCCTTCTATTCTCTAGTTTTCTAAGAGTTGTTAAAAATCAGTAATGAATATCAAATTTTATTAATGACTTTTTCTGGATCTACTATAATAAACATATTTTTCCTTATGTTGTCAATGTGGTGGCTCATACAGACTTTAAGCTTATACTTCAATAAAACACTTACAAAGAACAATACAGAAAACCACTGTTACTTTTATAAAAATAATCCAAATACTGACAAGATCTATAAAAATGTGAAATAATTGTTTATAATAGTTATATAGTTGAATTATGGACACTTGTTCACTGAAACAAGAGACTGGCATAGAATCAGATCAGATCAGTCGCTCAGTCATGTCCGACTCTTTGCGACCCGATGAACTGCAGCATGCCAGGCCTCCCTGTCCATCACCAACTCCCAGAGGTCACTCAGACTCACATCCATCGAGTCAGTGATGCCATCCAGCCATCTCATCCTCTGTAGTCCCCTTCTCCTCCTGCCCTCAATCCCTCCCAGCATCAGAGTCTTCTCCAATGAGTCAACTCTTCGCATGAGGTGGCCAAAATACTGGAGTTATTTCTTCCAAAGAAATCCCAGGGCTGATCTCCTTCAGAATGGACTGATTGGATCTCCTTGCAGTCCAAGGGACTCTCAAGAGTCTTCTCCAACACCACAGTTCAAAAGCATCAATTCTTCGGCGCTCAGCCTTCTTCACAGTCCAGCTCTCACATCCATACATGACCACAGGAAAGACCATAGCCTTGACTAGGCGAACCTTTGTTGGCAAAGTAATGTCTCTGCTTTTGAATATGCTATCTAGGTTGGTCATAACTTTCCTTCCAAGGAGTAAGCGTCTTTTAATTTCATGGCTGCAGTCACCATCTGCAGTGATTTTGGAGCCCAGAAAAATAAATTCTGACACTGTTTCCACTGTTTCTCCATCTATTTCCCATGTAGTAATGGGAACGGATGCCATGATCTTCGTTTTCTGAATGTTGAGCTTTAAGTTCTCCTTATTTGGTGTCTTTGACCTGAATGTATCAATAGCTATAGTCACTCAACAGTGGTACTGAGCAGCTAAAACTCCAATAAAAATTCTACCATCTTTCTGTCTGGAAGAACCAGGCAAAGGAGCCTGGGGCAACCAGCATTACCAGAGAATGAAAGAGGAACTCTAGAAAGAAGAGAGACAAGTTTTGTTTATAAACCTGGCCCAAGTTTCTGGTCAATCCCAGAATCAAATGCAGAGGAGAAATGAACTCAGCTTGTGTTTGGGGCTTAAAGAACCAAACTCTAATCTGAGGTACTGCTTATCAAATGCATGACAGTGTGAGCTTAACCAGTGTGCATGAGCTTAACCAAATGCATGACAGTGTGAGCTGAATTCAATGTTTTTTGAAGCAATATAACAAAATGCATAACATTTTATACATGGTATTTATAATATTCAAGGCATCATCCAGCATTACACAGCATATCATAAAATATAATCTATATTATAATTATTCAAAGTCAAGAGTTTATCTTAGGGTTAATTCTAGCTGCTGTATATTTTAATAGTTTACACAAATGTATGATGACTTGCATCCATCATTATAATATACAAAGAATTCCCACTTTCCCAAAGCCCTCTGTGCTCTTCCTATTCATCTTTCTCCTCTATAAAGCCCTGGAAACAACTGATCTTTTCACTCTCTCCATAGTTTTGTCCTGTCTAGAATGTCATGTAGTTGCAATTATACAGTCTGCCTTTTAAGACTGGCTTCTTCACTTAATATGCATTTAAGGTTCCACCATGTCTTTTCATGGCTTGATAGTTCATAATAAAGATGGTGATTGCACCCATGAAATTAAAAGATGCTTACTCCCCTTCTCCTCCTGCCCCCAATCCCTCCCAGCATCAGTATCTTCTTCAATGAGTCAACTCTACGCATGAGGTGGCCAAAATACTGGAGTTTCAGCTTGAGCATCATTCCTTCCAAAGAAATCCCAGGGCTGATCTCCTTCAGAATGGACCCGTTGGATCTCCTTGCAGTCCAAGGGACTCTCAAGAGTCTTCTCCAACACCACAGTTCAAAAACGTCAATTCTTCGGCGCTCAGCCTTCTTCACAGTTCAGCTCTCACATCCATACATGACCACAGGAAAGACCATAGCCTTGACTAGGCGAACCTTTGTTGGCAAAGTCATGTCTCTGCTTTTGAATATTCTATCTAGGTTGGTCATAACTTTCCTTCCAAGGAGTAAGCCTCTTTTAATTTCATGGCTGCAGTCACCATCTGCAGTGATTTTGGAGCCCAGAAAAATAAAGTCTGACACTGTTTCCACTGTTTCTCCATCTATTTCCCATGTAGTGATGGGACCAGATGCCATGATCTTCGTTTTCTGAATGTTGAGCTTTAAGCCAACCTTTTCACTCTCCACTTTCACTTTCATCAAGAGGCTTTTGAGTTCCTCTTCACTTTCTGCCATAAGGGTGGTGTCATCTGCATATCTGAGGTTATTGATATTTCTCCCGGCAATCTTGATTCCAACTTGTGTTTCTTCCAGTCCAGCATTTCTCATGATGTACTCTGCATATAAGTTAAATAAACATGGTGACAATATACAGCCTTGACGTACTCCTTTTCCTATTTGGAACCAGTCTGTTGTTCCATGACCAGTTCTAACTGTTGCTTCCTGACCTGCATACAGATTTCTCAAGAGGCAGATCAGGTGGTCTGGTATTCCCATCTCTCTCAGAATTTTCCACAGTTTATTTTGATCTACACAGTCAAAGGCTTTGGCATAGTCAATAAAGCAGAAATAGATGTTTTTCTGGAACTCTCTTGCTTTTTCCATGATCCAGCGGATGTTGGCAATTTGATCTCTGGTTCCTCTGCCTTTTCTAAATCCAGCTTGAACATCAGGAAGTTCACGGTTTACATATTGCTGAAGCCTGGCTTGGAGAATTTTGAGCATTACTTTACTAGCGTGTGAGATGAGTGCAATTGTTCGGTAGTTTGAGCACTCTTTGGCATTGCCTTTGTTTGGGACTGGGATGAAAACTGACCTTTTCCAATCTTGTGGCCACTGCTGAGTTTTCCAAATTTGCTGGCATATTGAGTGCAGCACTTTCACAGCATCATCTTTCAGGCTTTGGAATAGCTCCACTGGAATTCCATCACCTCCACTAGCTTTGTTCACAGTGATGCTTTCTAAGGCCCACTTGACTTCACAATCCAGGATGTCTGGCTCTATGTCAGTGATCACACCATCATACTTAGGCCCACTAAAAAACTGAGATCTACTCATAGGACTGTAAATATCCTCTCACACCTTACCACCATATTACTAAAGTTCCATTTACTTCTGTTTCTTTTCTTTAGTATGTTGTATCTGGCTATTAAGACAAAACTATAAGCCACATCAAAAAGCAAAAAAAAAAAAAAAAAAAATTAAAGATACACAGCAGGCATCAGAACCAGACATGGTTCAGTTCAGTTCAGTTGCTCGGTCGTGTCTGACTCTTTGCAACCCCATGAACCACAGCACGCCAGGCCTCCCTGTCCATCACCAACTCCCAGAGTCCACCCAAACCCATGTCCATTGAGTTGGTGATGCCATCCAACCATCTTATCCTCTGTCGTCCCCTTCTCCTCCTGCTCTCAATCTTTCCCAGCATCAGGGTCTTTTCAAATGAGTCAGCTCTTTGCATCAGGTGGCCAAAGTATTGGAGTTTAGGGATGTCATAAGTGCTAGACCAAGAATTTAGAATTGTAATTAATATAGGAAGGGCTCTAATGGACAACATGCAAGAACAAATGGGCAACATGAGCAGAGGGATGAGAAACCTAAAAAAGAGCCAAAAAGAAAGGATAGCGATTAAAAAAAAAAAACAAACTGTTACCAAAATGAAAAATACTTCTGATGGGCTGATTTGTGGACTGGACACAGCTGAGGAAAAAAAAAAAACTGAGCTAGAGATATATCAGTAAAATTCTGATTCTCAAAATCAAAAACTGGGAAAACAAATGTTGAATGGAACAGAACAAAACATCCAAGGACTGTGGGGCAACTACAATAGGAATAACATATATATAGTGGGAATACCAGAGGAGAAGAAAGAGAAAAAAGAACAGAAGAAATACAGAAAATTACAGTGATGAAAATTTGCCCAAATTAATGTCAGACACTGAACTACAAATTTAGGAAGCTTGGGGAACACCAAGCAAGACAAATGTCTGAAAGTTACCACTAGACATATTATTTTCAAGCTACAGAAAATCAAATACAAAAAGATCTGAAAGAAGCAAGAAGAAAAAACCATCTTACTTACAGAGGGACAAAGATTAGAATCATATTTGTCTTCTCTTCACAAACAGGAGGTTGCCACTTCTGGAGAAGGAAATGGCAACCCACTCCAGTACTCTTGCCTGGAAAATCCCATGGACAGAGGAACCTGGTAGGTTACAGTCCATGGGGTTCCAAAGAGTTGGACATGACTGAGCGAGTTCACTTTCACAAACAAAGCAAACAAAGAGAGAATGGAATGAAATGTGAAAAGTGGCTGAGAGGAAAAAAAAAACACATAATCTAAAATTTTGTACCCTGCAAAATTGTCACCTCTGAAATGTGAACTTCTTAAGTGTTTCTCTATATTTTCCCCCATTAGGTGGGACAGGATGGCTAGAGTGGGCTGAAAGTGAGTATTTCTCTTCTCCCATGTCAGTTAGGATTTGATAATACTCCAGCAGGTTAGGCTCTGGTTAAATAATTTTCTGAGTACAGGCCTTGGTAAGAGCAGAGGGCTCTGATGTACTTTGAAAATGCTTCCTTGTCCTCTCCCCTTGCTGGAAGCATGAGGGGAATTTTTTCTCTGATATTTACTGTGAGAACCTGGTGAAGCTCCTGGAGATAAATATTACAATGCTTTGGGGTGCACCCTACAGCTGGATTCTTTTGGAGTTTTTAAACTGTCCAAATTGTGCATATTGGACCTTCAATAATTCATCATTGGTTCATGTGGTAGGTTTCTGCCAAGAGTCTCTGCTCTGGTAAGTCATGACTCCCTGTATTTGGCATTCTGTCTCTCTGATTTTGGGTACCACAGTTCACTCTGTGTCCTCCCCTCTCTTTCAAATCTAGGTTGACTTTTCAGTCTGTTCAGATTTTCACTTGTTAGAATGGACCGTCAACTTCTAAGCTTCTTACATGTGGAACCAGCAACTGGAAGTTGCTGAAACAATTTTTAAAATGAAGAACAAGTGCTTCACTGGTGGCTCAGTGATAAAGAAAACACCTGCCAATGCAGTATACACAGTTTCAATCCCTGGCCCTGGGATATCCCGCATGCCACAAAGCAACCAATCTGTGCATCATAACTATTGAACCTGTGTTCTAGAGCCCATGTGCCACAACTACTAAAGCCCACAGGCCCTAGAACCTGTGCTCTGCAACAAGAGAAGCCACCACAATGAGATCTTACACTACAACTAGAGAGTAAACCCTGCTTGCTGCAGCTAAAGAAAAAGCCTACACAGCAACAAATACCCAGAAGAGCCAAAAATAAATAAAATTATATATATACATAATATAAAATTTATAATTTAATTATAATTAAATTATAAATTAATTTATAATATAAAATTATATAAATATAAAATTATATATATATATAATAAAGAACAAAGTTGAGAGACTTTTTCTAGTGGTTTCAAGATTTACCAGAAAGGTACAGTAATCAAGACAGAGTCACAAAGATGAAAGAAAGACAGATTCCTCAATGGTATGAAATAGAGAGCCCAGAAACAAACCCATAACTCTTTGTTCAACTGAAATGTGATATGGGTACCAACACAGTACAGGAAGCAGGAAAGTCTTTTCAGCAAAAGGTAGTGGAACTACTCAACATCCATATGGAAGAAATGAAGATCAATCTTTACTTCACACCATATACAAAAATTAACTGGAAATTGATTCTAGAAGCATATTTTAAAAAGCTAAAACTATAAAACTGAAAACTAACCGAACTGATCACTTGGACCACAGCCTTGTCTAACTGAATGAAACTATGAGCCATGCTGTGTAGGGCCACCCAAGATGGACAGGTAATGCTGGAGAGTTCTGACAAAGTGTGCCCACTGGAGAAGGGAATGGCAAACCACTTCAGTATTCTTGCCTTGAGAACCCCAGGAACAGTATTAAAAGGCAAAAATATAGGACTCTGAAAAATGAACTCCCCGGGTTGGTAGGTGTCCAACATTCTGTTGGAGAAGAGTGAAGAAATAGTTTCAGAAAGAAAGAAGAGGCTGAGCGAAAGCAGAAACAACACTCAGCTGTGGATGTGACTGGTGATGGAAGTAAAGTCCAATGCTGTAAAGAACAATATTTCAGAGAAACCTGGAATGTTAGGTCCATGAATCAAGACAAACTGGAAGTGGTCAAACAGGAGATGATGAGTGAACATCAACATTTTAGGAATCAGTGAACTAAAATGGACCAGAATGGACAAATTTAACTCAAATGACCATTATATCTACTACTGTGGGCAAGAATTCCTTGGAAGAAATGATATAGCCCTTAGAGTCAACTAAAGAGTCTGAAATGCAGTACTTGGATGCAGTCTCAAAAATGACAGAATGATCTCTGTTCGTTTCCAAGGAAAACCATTCAAAATCACAGTAATCCAAGTCTATGCCCCAACCAATAATGACACAGAAGCTGATGTTGAACAGTTCTATGATGGCCTACAAGACCTGCTAGAATTAACAATACCCAAAAGATGTCCTTTTCATCATAGGAGACTGGAATACAAAAGTAGGAAGTCAAGAGATACCTGGAATAACAGGCAAGTTTGACCATGGAGTACAAAATGAAGTAGGGCAAAGGCTAATAGAGTTTTGCCAAGAGAACACACTGGTCATAGCAAGCACCCTCTTCCAACAACACAAGAGAAGACTACATATGGACATCACCAGATGGTCAATATGAAAATCAGATTGATTATATTCTTTGCAGCCAAAGATGGACAATATACAGTTAGCAAAAACAAGACTGGGAGCTGACTGTGGCTTAGATCATGATCTCCTTATTGCCCAATTCAGACTTAAATTGAAGAAAGTAGGGAAAACCACTAGATCATTCAGTTATGAACTAAATCAAATCCATTACGATTATACAGTAGTGGTGACAGATAGATTCAAGGGATTAGATCTGATATACAGAGTGCCTGAAGAACTATGGACGGATGGATGTTCGTAACAATGTACACAAGGCAGTGACAAAAACCATCCCCATGAAAAAGAAATGCAAAAAGGCAAAATGGTTGTCAGAGGAGGCCTTACAAATACCTGAGAAAAGAAGAGAAGTGAGAGGCAAAGGAGAAAAGGAAAGATATACCCATCTGAATGCAGAGTTCCAAAGAATACAAGGAGAGATAAGAAAGCCTTTCTCAGTGATCAGTGCAAAGAAATAGAAGAAATCAATAGAATGGGAAAGACTAGAGATCTCTTCAAGAAAATTAGAGATATCAAGGGAACATATCATGCAAAGATGGACACAATAAAGGACAGTAATTGTATGGACCTAACAGAAACAGAAGATATTAAGAAAAGGTGGCAAGAATATATAGAAAAACTATACAAAAAAGATCTTTTTTTTTCAATAAAGTAATCATCTTTTATTACTTTGGTTTCCTGACACAAACACCATAAATGAGTGATCCCAGTAAAGAGATCTTAATGAACTAGATAACCACGATGGTGTGATCACTCACCTAGAGCCAGATATCCTAGAGTGAAAAAGTCAAGTGGGTTGTAGGAAAAAGCACTATGAACAAAGCTAGTGGAGGTGATGGAATTCCAGTTGAGCTATTTCAAATCTTAAAAGATGATGCTGTGAAAGTGATACACTCAATATGTCAGCACATTTAGAAAACTCAGCAGTGGCCACAGAACTGGAAAAGGTGAGTTTTCATTCCAATCCCAAAGAAAGGAAATGCCAAAGGATGTTCAAATTTTTGCACAATTTCACTCATCTCACACGCTAGCAAAGTAATGCTCAAAATTCTCCAAGCTAGGCTTCAACAGTACGTGAGCTGAGAACTTCCAGATGTTCAAGCTGGAGCTAGAAAAGGCAGAGAAACCAGAGATCAAAAAAGCCAACATCCATTGGATCACAGAAAAAGCAAGAGAATTTCAGAAAAACATCTACTTCTGCTTTATTGAGTACACCAAAGCTTTTGACTGTGTGGAACACAACAAACTGTGGAAAATTCTTAAAGAGATGGGAATACCAGACCACCTTACCTGCCTCCTGAGAAATCTGTATGCAGGTCAAGAAGCAACAGTTAGAACATGACATGGAACAATGGCCTGGTTCAAAATCGGGAAAGGAGTACATTTAGGCTGTTTTTAACTTATATGGAGAGTGGATCATGCAAAATGCTAGGCTGGATGAAATACAAGCTGGAATCAAGATTGCAGGGAGAAATATCTATAACCTAGGATATGCAGATGACACCACCCTTTTGGCATAAAGCAAAGAGAAAATGAAGAACCTCTTGATGAAAGTGAAAGAGGAGAGTAAAAAAGCTGGCTTAAAACTCAACATTCAAAAAACTAAGATCATGGCATCCAGTCCTATCACTTCATGGCAAATAGATGGGGAATCAATGTAAACAGTAACAGACTATTTTCTTGGGCTCCAAAATCACTGAAATGGTGACTGCAGCCATGAAATGAAAGGACACTTGCTCCTTGGAAGAAAAGCTAGGACAAACTTAGACAGCATATTAAAAAGCAGAGACATTACTTTACTGACCAAAGTCCATATAGTCAAAGCTATGGTTTTCTAGTAGTCGTGTGTGGATGTGAGAGTTGGACCATAAAGAAACTGAATGCCAAAGAATTGATGCTTTTGATCTGTGGTGTTGGAGAAGACTCTTGAGAGTCCCTTGGACTGCAAGGAGATCCAACCAGTCAACCCTAAAGGAAATCAGTCCTGAATTGGAGGGACTGATGCTCAGGCTGAAGCTCCAATGCTCTGGCCACCTGATGTGAAGAACTGACTCTGGAAAAGACATAGATGTTGGTAAAGATTGAAGGCAGGAGGAAAAGGGGATGACAGATGATGAGATGGTTGGACGGCATCCCTGACTCAATGGACATGAGTTTGAGCAAGCTCTGGGAGTTGGTGTTGGACAGGGAAGCCTGTTGTGCTGCAGTCCATGGGTTCACAAAGAGTTGGACATGACTGAGAGACTGAACTAAATGAAAACTATAGAACTCCTAGAAGAAAACTTAATAGTTATCTTTGTTAACGTGGGTAGATTTAGATAGAATGCAGAAAGCATGAATCAAGAAAAAATTACCTGATACCTGATAAACTAGGTATCATAAAAATATAAAACATTTCATCTTTAAAATATAGTACTAATAAAAATGCAAGCCACAGACTTGGAGAAAATATTTGTTAAATAGATATGTGGCAAAGAACTTGAATCAGAGTATACAAAGAACTCTCAAACCTAAGTTAGATATCTCCAAATACCTCTCAAAAGAAAATGTACAAATGGCCAATAAGCAGATGAAAAGATGCTCAATACCATTAATCATCACAGAAATGCAAAGTAAAACCACATTAAGTTACCATTTATCATCTACTAGAATAGCTAAAATTAAGAAAGAATACCAAGTGTTTATGAGGACACAGAATAACTGAAACTCTCAAGTACTATTGGTGGGAATATGAACTGGTGTAACCACACTGAAAACTTTTGGGCAGTTTTCACCCACTAAAATGATCTAGCCATTCCACTTCTAGGTATTTCTTGAGAGAAAGAAGACTTGTACCTTCATATCCATAGCAGCTTTGTTCACAATAGTCAATATCTGGAAACAATCTGAATGTCTATTAGCAGGTAAGTGTATAAATAATATGTATAGCCATACAATTGAATGGTACTTGCAGCAAAAAGAACAAACTGGGCTTCCTTGGTGGCTCAGATGGTAAAGAATCTGCCTTGCAATGCAGGAGACCAGAGTTCAATCCCTGGGTTGGGAAGATTCCCTCGAGAAGTGAATGGCTACCCACTCTAGTATTTTTGCCTGGAGAATCCTATGGACAGAGGAGGCTGGTGGGTTACACCTCATGGGGTCACAAGAGTTGGACATGATTGAGCAACTACCAATACACAAAACTGTCATAACGTAAACAGTTTTAAATAAATGCAGTTTTTTCACTTGTTTGTAATAAATTGTATTTATGTATAAAGTTATTTCCTAATAAAGATAAAAATAATCATGAAATGAGGATTAAAGACCAAAAAAAAAAAAACCAAACCCAAAACCCCTTATAATGCCAAACTGTGCATCTATGTACTGCCTTTCTATTTGCAGTTAGATACTTGACAAAAAAATTCTGATACTCACAATTACCAGTAAAAGGAAGACTTTTGTTGTTTTGTTAGATAATGAAATACCACTATGGGAGATTTTAAGCACATTATCCATATGCAGTTTTCCTAACTAGATATCATTTGGAATACTTGTTACACATGGTAGAGAGCATACAGCTTCATGACTCTGAACAAGAAATTAACAGCAGTGATCAGGAATTGCAGATCTTTTTGAAGTCCTATGCAGATATATACCAGACACTGGCGGGAAGTTCATAAACTAACAAATTATGTGAGCTTCTGGTAATGGTGGCACACTCCTGTGAATAAGTTTTGTGTCTAATTGCTTCTTGGGTGTTTTACCATTGTCAGATTTGTAGGAAGCCTAGTACAAATCATAACAGAGAGAACTAGTTACTCCCTTTCTTGTTCAGCTGGAGTTCAGCAAATGATGGCAACACTGGTGCCAGACAAAAACAGCTACATCACTTGAGCTTTTAGTATTCTTAGAATAAACACAATTTGGTAAAGTATTAATCTTTTTATGTTCCTGGATTCAGTTAGCCAATGTTCTGTTTAGGATAATTGCACAAATTTTCATGAGAGAGTTTAGAATGAAATTTGCCTTTCTTGTACTGACCTTGTAAGATTTTGGTATCAAAGTTTTGTTGGTTGTATAAAACAAGTTTGCCTCATAAAACAAATTTCTTTTCTTTGGAAGAATTTGTACAAGATTATTGTTATTTCATTAAATGTCTGGGAGATTTCAACAGTGACAATTCTGGTCTTAGA
Organism: Tragelaphus eurycerus; assembly: GCA_935064755.1. Classification (NCBI taxonomy): domain Eukaryota; kingdom Metazoa; phylum Chordata; class Mammalia; order Artiodactyla; family Bovidae; genus Tragelaphus; species Tragelaphus eurycerus. Next base: position 18,010,778 of record CAKXYN010000002.1, on the reverse strand, counting down.
AATTTCCTTGTGGAAAGGTTTTTAAATTACATACTTAAGTTCCTTAATAGACTATTCAGCATTTCTATTTATTGTCGTGTAAGTTTAGTAAGATATGTTGCTCTAGGAATTTTCCATTCAAATTTATTAGCATAAACACTATAATATACACTTATTTTTTAATAAATATAAGAACACTACATTTTGATTTTTGTTAATTTTCTATATTATGCATTTGTCTTCTAATTCAGTGATCTTTGCATTTATCTTCATTATACTAGTATACTTTCCTCTGCTCTCTTTTTATTTGATTTGCCCTTAATTTTGTAGCTTATTCATATGTGAACTCAGAACACTGATATTTAGCTCTTTTCTAATTTAGCTGCATCCTGCTAGTTTAGGTATGTCATACACTCATTATAACTTAATAAGTCCAAAATATTTTTTAATATAGATTTTTTGGTGATTTCTTCTTTGACTCATAGATTTTTAAGGAGTTTTTTTTTTTTTTACTTAATTTTCAAGGTAGTAAACACTTTATCTTTTTATTGTCTATGTCTAGCTTTTTAAGTTTGAAAACATATACAAAGTATTTAAAAATCTACATTTAAAAAACTCCAATAATAAGCCTCCATGTGTCTGTTTTTATTGTTACTGGGGTCAGATTTTTTTTTTTAATCAGAGACTGAGTTGTTTGAGCTGCCTTCAAGTTTTCTACCATAGGTTGGCTCTGATCATACACTTATGGGCTTCCCTGGTAGCTCAGCTGGTAAAGAATACGTGTGCAATGCAGGAGACCCCGGTTCAATTCCTGGGTCAGAAAGATCCCCTGGAGAAGGGATAGGCGACCCTCTCCAGTATTCTTGGGCTTCACTAGTGGCCCAGTCGATAAAGAATCCATCTGCAATGTGGGAGACCTGGGTTCAATCCCTGGCTTGGGAAGATCCCTTGGAGAGAGGCATGGCAACCCACTTCAGTATTCCTGCCTGGGGAATCTCCATGACAGACGTGCCTAGTGGGTTCCAGTCCATAGAGTTGCAAAGAGTCAGACACGACTGAGCAACTGAGCACACACACATCATATACTTAGCCAGCCAGAAGTCCACCTGAGAATCTGGGTTTTTCTAGGTCACCTCCTCCTTGGAGGATCCAGAACTCCTACTTTGTCTTTTCAGTACCATGAGATTACATCAAACCTTAAACCTTCAGTAGCTTTTTGCCTACCTTGCTGCTGCTAAGTCACTTCAGTCGTGTCCGACTCTTAGCGACCCCATGGACTGCAGCCTACCAGGCTCCTCTGTCCATGTGATTTTCCAGGCAAGAGTACTGGAGTGGGGTGCCATTGCCTTCTCCTTTTGCCTACCTTTACTCCTCTTTTAAAAAACAGTAGAAGAAAGTTGGCTCACTCGCAATTCCTTCCTCTCCAGGATCTTAACCATATGAGTTCTAGTTGCTTTAACCATTCTCATAGGTCATCACCACTTTTTAATTTTTGTCTTTTAACTGGCTTTTCTCATTGTTTTGTGTTAGTGTGTCACATGCTGCTCCATGAGAGCCAGGAGCGAAATCAACTGCTTTCATCTCAGTCTCTTTATAATCCATTCTGCATATAAAAGCAGGATAATTTTTATAAAATTTTAATCAGATGCTTCCCTCTTCCAATGGCTTCTTACCACATTTACAATCAAATCCCAATCACTTCCCTGCCTCTCTCTCACACTTTATCTTACACCTGACTCTATCCCTTCCATACTTGACATTCCTCCTGCCACAGTGACCTCCCTGCTGTTTAGACATGCAAGCTCGTTACACCCACGACTTCACATTGGCTGCCTCCTCTGTCTGAGATGCACATCCAACCAGTTCTTCGTATGTCTGGCTTCTCAGTTCACATGACAGCAACTCAGAGAGGCCTTCCTGGAGCACAGCAGTCTAAGGCAGCTCTACTCCAACAGACACATCGTATTATGAGATGGTGTTTCCTTCAGGTTGAAAAGAAAGAAAGTGAAAGTGAAGTAGCTCAGTCATGTCTGACTTTTGTGACCCCATGGACTATGTAGCCTACCACGCTCTTCCGTCCATGGGATTTTCCAAGCAAGAGTACTGGAGTGAGTTGCCATTGCCTTCTCCAGCGGATCTTCCCGACCCAGGGATCAAACTCGGGTCTCCCACATTGTAGGCAGACACTTTACCATCTGAACCACCAGGGAAGCCTTAAGGTTACTTGGCTTCTAATCCTCTGAGCTTGTGACCAGACTGGAGTAGTAAGGGGATTAATTAACCTAGCTCTGAGAGAAGCAGAGAGACTGGGTAGAGATGAATATATACCAGGGCCCCAGGCCCAATTTTAATATCTGCTCAACCTGCTTGATATTTCTGAGGCTCCACTTTTAGGAATTCCCTGTTTTATTTAGAGGTAGAAGTATACTCTGTATATAAGCATGCTGAACAGATAACCCAAAACTCTTTAGTTGCTGCTGTTTCTGTTTAACTTCTCTGTGAAGTTATAATCTTATAAATACTCATTATATCCATCCTGGAAAGTAAACAGACCTAAAATCAAGAAGGGTGTTCTCAGGGTGAAAAAAAGTTTCTAATTACAGTAATAATTAAAAAAGAGGAGATAAATCAATCAAATTGGAAGTCTTCTTTTTAATTTTTTTAGTCTGCATTACATTTAATATCTATTTCTCTCCATTTTCCCTGATTTAAAAATTCTGATGGTAACTTTAATTTTTCTAAGATTTAGCTAGCCTGTTTTAATCAGCAAAAATATGTTTCAAGTTTGAACTTGCATAAACTTGAAAAAAATCACATAAGACTTTAATGAAACATTAATCACAGAAATAAATTTAGCATTTAAACTACATGTTAAAGGGTATTCTTGCTCTTAACTGCAAGCAACATCAATTATTTCTCCCTGAACATCTCTGGAATGTTAATCAGCAAATACAGAAAGTAGGGCACTTGGTCCTCATTTACTTTCTTGCATAGAGATTTACTGGCTTGCATAAATCCAGCAGGAGCAAGGAATCTTCATTTCATTCACCATGGGTTGCAATGTGAGACCCAGAAGCCAACATTACCTTTCACTTGTAAGGAAATTAGGAAACCACGCAACGTGTGTGATTAAAGTAAACCCAGCTCAGTTGTCATCTCACGTCCGTGCACACCACAAGCTACACCTATGAGACATTTCTGAACTGCCCCCTAAGTGTCTGTGGATGCCTTGGTACCTTTGCATATGCACCTGGAATGCCCTCCCTCTCCCCCAAAATGTCCTACCACCTGTCAAGACCCAAGTCCAAGAGTGTGCCCTCTGTGAGGTCTTCCCTCAGTGCTTTGCAGCATTCTGTCCACACCTTGATTAGGACATTTATTTCATGGTATTGTTTCCTTCCATGTGCCTGTGGGATCTTATCTATGAATCGTTTTTGTGTCCTTCCTGCCACTTCAACTTCTATTACAGAGTAGATGCACAATAAATATTTCTTAAATGAATCAATAATCAACCATGAGAACTTCACCTTGCTTTCTCCATATTAAAAAATTCATTTATCCTTTAAACTTATTCTCCAGAAGTAGGCATTCATACAATTAGCTGGAAAGAACAATTTAAGCTTTTGATAATTGACTTTGGCCTTATCACTCAATGCTGTCTATGTCCACTGATTTTTTTCACCTAAAATAAGAGGATGTATGATGGTCATTCTGAGTATCTGATACAAGCTATAGATACTTTCTCCAGAATTTATTCACAACCACCTATGCACAAAACTGATCAATATCAGGCTCTGAATTGGTTCAAATTCTGGTTCTGTCATTTACCAGCTGTATGATCTTAGGAAAATCACTTAACTTCTCTGTGTCTTGGTTTCTTCATCTTTCAATGGGGATAACAATAGTACATATCTTAGAGGCTTGTTATGAGGACGAAATGAGTTAATTATATAACACATTTAGAACATGGCTTGGCATAGTAAGCCCTATATAAACTACCAGGATTAGGCTCTGGGAACTGGAGGTATCAAGATAAATTGGACAGGATTTCTTTCTTTGAGGAGCTCAAAGTCTCATGAGGAAGACAGCTGTGCAAATAAAAGATACTCTGGTAGAAGTCGGGACAAAGGAGCAGAGGATGGAGCACTTTCCTTCTGAGGCCTAGGAGAGGGTACCAGGCAGGAGGTGGTATTTTAGCTAAGAATCTATGGATAAGCAGGAGTCACTGGTTGCATTAGTTGAGGATGTACATTTTAGGCAGATGTAAGCAAAGACACAATTTATGCAGCCACGTGAAAGCAGCCACTGAGAGTGACTTCAGTATAGTGTCCGAGGTGAAAGGTGTTGGAAGTACAACTGAAGCACATTGCGGACACTATAAACCTGTTTATTCAGCACCCATGTTCACTGCCTCTTCCCCTGACCTCCCTATAGGAGTCAGGGAAGTGAAACATTAGATCTTCCCAAACAGGTGAGGTCCTGTGACAGTTAATAGGGCTTTTGCTGAAAAGGGCTTCTTCTACAGGATAGAAATTGAAAGCCTTTCAAGAAGAAAGTTTCTTTCTTTCTTTCTTTTTTTTTTTTTTTTGCTTTGTTCCTGCCTGCAACTTGGGTTTGAAGTTCTCAGACAGGAAGAGGAGAGCCATCTGCTGAGGTATAGTAGGAATACCCAGAAAGCTCGGGTCCCTGGGGGCTGTGCTCAGTGGTTGCACTGCCTGCATACCTCCCTCTCACTTTCTGTTTGTGAGAAATATCACAGCTGGCCAGGCTTTCTCTAGTTCAGAGCCAGAGGCATCCCTAACTGACACAAGTGGTAAAAAATGCTGGGTCATCAAAGGCCTCACATGTTCTCCACTGGGGCTGAGACATCCACATTTGAGCACTGGGCACTCTAGGCTCATTTAGGGGTTTTGAAAATACAGCTTTGCAGTAACACAAACCACACTGTTTTAAATCACAGCTCAGCCAGTTACTCTTCTGGTTAACTTGAGAAAGCAAGTGAAACAAGCTCAGTCTGAGCCTTGTGAGGGAGACATGTGGTAGAGCTTATTTTAGGATGCAAACCTTCGCCACAGCATGCTGGAAAGACCCGAGTAGGTCAAGAGCAGAGGAAGAGTGAGAGCTTGCTGTGTCCTTGCAGAGCAAAATAAATCTGAACTAAAGATTCAGAAATTGTTTCAGAACCTAAAGTGAATCTAGTTGACATTTTTAGCCAAAACATATTCTGATGGTGCTGGATTTTCTCTTTGAGACTTATAATACCTTTATGACTAAAGGTCTTAGTATAAGCTTGTCTAAAGTTCTTCAGAAGAAAGAGGCTTTTTTCTTTTTGTGTCCTATACATTTCTGTGGCATCTTGTATTCCCAGGAATGCAGTGAGAAGTCCATAAATAACTGCTGAGAATAGCTAGGAATGGAGGGACAAATAATTTAAGATTCATGACTCCATGATAGTGGCACTATGCGTGCTTTCAGTCTATTGATAACCAAAGTAGTAAGAAGCTCAAATACAACTCTATTTCCCTTATGGCACCTTCTACAAAGCATGTGTGGTGCTCAGACATGTCCTACTCTTTGCAACCCCCTGGATTGTAGCCTACTGGGTTCCTCTGTCCATGGAATTTTCCAGGCAAGAATACTGGAGTGGGTTGCCATTTCTAGCTTTGGGGGATCTTCCCAACCCCAGACTCAAACCCAAGTCTCTTGCGTCTCCTATGTTGGCAGGTTGATTCTTCACCACTGCACCACTTGGGAAGCCCCTATAAAGCCTAATTAAGCCTAGAAAGCAGAAAATGAAAAATCTTTGTCCCCAGATATCTACACTTTCTTGTCAAGGATGCTTGAAAGTTCTGCAACAGAGATGATCTACTTTGAAGAATAAAAGAATAATACTCCCCAAAGTGAGTGCCTAGGACCATCAGCACCAGCCTGATAAGGATAATCTGATGCTCAGATTGAGGATAACTGATAATAACTGGCCAAGCTGGGATTTGAACCAAGGTCTGTGTCAGTGCAAAGCTATACTTTTAACTCCTACATTATATTGCAGCACTTTCATGTCCTAAGCCTCCCTGTTCCTTAAGCCACGCAGTTTGCAGATAATCCCTTCAAGTTAAAGAAGGCAGCTAGGCAGTCAATGGGGGTGACAACTTTCTGCTAGTTCTCTCGGATAAGACTTAGTCACTGTGAGGCTGAGCCAGATGAGGCCTTGCTGAGGAACCTCCTTGCTCCCAGCTGGTGGAAGAGACACATGTAGGAGAAGAAATCACCTTCACTGGACTATTCATCAAACTATTCAAAAACTCCAGCAAGTTGCCTAGCACCAAGCAAACCAGGAAGATGGTGTGAATGATTTAAATCTATTTAAATTTATACCTATTTAAATCAAATAGTATGCAACCCCAGTGTTATTCTAGGGCTTACTGTTTTACCTGTCCCAGGAACCTGACAGTGTCAGAATCTCTGGAACTGGTCCAGATGGACACAGTTTAAATTTGTCACTCTCACTCAAGGGCCACATGTGTGGGAAGTGTGTGAGAATGCATTTCTTCCTACTCCCACAGAAAGGCAGAGAGAGGGTGTTCTGCTTGCAGGTACAGGCTCAGAATCAGATGAAGAGGCTATTACAGTCATCCCCTCATATGTTTGGGGACTGGTTCCAGTACCCACCAAGACGTGGAAACAACTTAAATGCCCATCAACAGAGGAATGAATAAAGAAAATGTGTTACATGCATATAATATAGTATTACTCAGCCATAAAGAAGAAATAAAGGCATTTGCAGCAACATGGATGAATGAGCTTATCTACAAAACAGAAGCAGAGTCATAGACACAGAAAACAAATTTGTGGTCACCAGGGGGTAAGGGCAGGGGGATAAACTGGGAGATTGGGACTGACATAGTCACACTGAAAGTGAAGTCGTTCAATCCTATCCAACTCTTTGTGACTCCATGGACTATAGCCCACCAGGCTCTTTGGTCTATGGGATTTTCCAGGCATGAATACTGGAGTGGGTTGCCATTTCCTTTTCCAGGGGATCTTCCCGACCCAGGGATCAAACCTGGGTCTCCCGCATTGTAGGCAGACGCTTTACCATCTGAGCTGTAAAATAGATAACTAATAAGGACTTACTGTTTACCACAGGGAACTCTACTCAATACTCTAATGGCCTGTATGGAAAAAGAATCTTAAAAAGAGTGGATATATGTATCACTGATTCACTTTGCTATATTCTTGATATATACTTGATTCACTTTGCTGTAACAGAACATTGTAAATAAACTATACTCCAATAAAAATTAAAATAAAATAAATATTAAAAAACTCCACTTTACCCACTTAAAAATAATAATCCCTAGGAGTTACAACCCAAGGAGAACATGGCCCCCTTCTAGGACCAAGAGAACCATGAACTTAGCAGAAGAGTTTGGGGCTCCAAGAAGGGAGGGAGCAGCATGTGGGCTTCATGGTCAGTCACTTCGCTTTGTCACTTAAGCCCCTTTTTCCGGGCCCAGGCACTCACCTCAGCCTGCCAGATGGGGTTCACAGTGTTGCCAATGATTTTGGATCGCCTCTCCTGTCCATGGTGGGGGAGGGCAGGAAAGATGCTGTGCTTCCCAGGCTGAATAGAAATCTTCAGGTAAGGGTCTGGGTTGAAAAACATCCCTTTCTTCAACCCCATGGCCTGGAAATCTATAAAATAGAGGATATTTCAATTTTGTGTGTTTTAGTAAGGTTAAAGATTATCTGTTGGTGGAATTCTCCAGGCAAGAATACTGGAGTGGGTAGCCATTCCTTTCTCCAGGGGATCTTCCTGACTCAGGGATCGAACCCAGGTCTCCTGCATTGCAGGCAGATTCTTTACTGTCTGAGCCATCAGGGAAGGCCCAAAAGATTATATTAGGTTTTATACAAGGAAAAGAGTCCATTTGAAACACGGAAAAAATTTTCAATCTTGAACCACCATTTTTCATCTCATTACAAAATATGGACTGATGTGTCTCTAGAACCCATTACATGGAACATTTACTGACATATATTAAATTGGTTTGGTAAGAACTACCTGTAATAAATCAATAATGGCATTGTGGTCACTATGCTTTTCAAGAGAGGACTGTTGACCCTTTCTGGTTTGGACTTCCGGCGCTCCTCAGGCAGGTTGGGATGAGGCTGAGGGTTACCTCAGGAGACCTGAGTGCATACTGAGAGAGGAAATCCATCTGGGAAAATTCAGTGGGTCTAGGTGAAAATTCTTCAAAGTGGAGACAGAAAAACAAGGGCTCTAGTCTCATGGTAAATAGGATCTTCACTGAGTAAGGAAAGAGAGAATTAGGAGAAAAAAGAGAAAGATGAAGATTAAAAGAGTGAAGAGCAGGGGCATTGGAGGAAAGAAAAAAATCATGGCCTCCATGGAGCTAATGTACTTCAGTGAGGAGAGTTCTGAGGAGAGACCATGCTGTCAGGAGGAAAGGCTTTGAAAACTGAGCTGTTCCCTGTAACTGAAAGTATCTGATCATGTAAAATTTCATGTTGTGTGTACGGGGGAGAGAGAAGTGATAGTGGTTTATGGCTGTTCTGCTGACAATCTGAAATCATCTTATATTTATCGGAAATAAATTTATAATATCAAAAACATAATTAAAAATTTTGTATTATTAAAGTATTTTCCAAAAAATTGTTCTTACTTATACATAAGTAAAAGAAACTGTTAAAAATACATTGGATTGATTCTCAAGTATGGTATAAGTTGTGAGGTGTTTGGAGGAATTTGTCACTGATGGAAAAAAAGTACAGAAGTTCAGCTCAGTCATGTTCAACTCTTTGCGACCCCATGGACTGCAGCACGCCAGGCTTCCCTGTCCATCACTAGCTCCTGGAGTTTGCTCAAACTCATGTCCATCGAGTCAGTGATGCCATCCAACCATATAAGTGAAAGAAAAAGTTAAAAATAACATCGGATTGATTCTCAAGTATGGTATAAGTTGTGAGGTATTTGGAGGAATTTGTCACTGATGGAAAAAAGGACAGAAGCTTTCATGTGAATTTAGTTAAACTGTACTTTGAATTGATTCAAAGCAATCTCCGTAACAAAACTGTTCTTCCATTCTTGCATTATAATATACTGCTGTGAGGTGGAATAAAGGTTAGAAAATTACAAACATCACAGAAATTTGCAAAACTCAGGATCACCCATAGAAATGTGTAACAGCCTGAGTCTTCTCTCCTTAGTAAGGTCTGTTTGTAGGGTTGATCTTTCACTAGTGTTAGGGGGGCTTCTCACACCTCAGAACTGATAAGAACTCATCTCTGTGCCCCAAGTGTTTGTGCAAACTACCTTGTTTACCCTGAATATCTGCTTTCCTCTGGGAGTCTGGAATTTTAGTAAGTCCTAGGAGGAATTTGGCCACATGAGCAGCCCCCAGTGAAAACCTTGGACTCTGAATCTTTATTGAGCTTCCTTGTTTCCCTGGTGGCTCAGAAGGTAAAGAATCTGCCTGTAGTGTGGGAGACCTGGGTTTGATCCCTGGATCAGGACAATCCCCTGGAGAAGAGAATAGCAACCCACTCCAGTATTGTTGCCTAGAGAATTCCATAGACAGAGGAGCCTGGTGGTCCATGGGGTTGCAAAAAGTCAGACATGACTGAGTGACTAAAAATTTTTTTGATAGGTAATAATTCATATTTTTATCATAACTTGTTGCTGGGGAAAGTGAACCCAAGGTGTATGACTCCAGTGGGAGAGGACTCATGGAAATTTGCGCCTGGTTTCTTCCAGATTTCATCCCAGGTACCTTTTTCCTTTGCAATTTGCTTTTTCTCTTTTCAATGTTTTATAGTCATGAGTATGACAATACTCATGAGTTCTCCTAGTGAATCATCATTTCTGGGAGGTGGTATTGGGGACAATGGCCGAGAATGTGATAGACATATAGATTTATTCATCATAAAATAATATGACTATCATCGCTTTCATCACCTCTACCACTACTGCCAGCCATTTATTGATTAGTTACTAAATTCTGGGGACCATTCTATGCCCTTCAAATACATAATCTGATTTAATCCTAACTACAAACTCTACAAAGGAGTTATTATATCACTAGTTTGAGGAAGAAAATATAGAGGCTTCTGAGTTAAGTAACTTGAACCGGTTTTTATAGTTGGTCAATGTCAGAAATGGAATTTGAACCTGCCTCTTTGATTCCAAAGTCTGTTTTTAACCAATATGTGATACTCCCTTTTTATAAAAATTCCAACTTTGGCATGGGTCAAATCCTTATGTATAAATGGGTCTTTTGAAAAAATTCTCTTCCATCAAACAACTTATCTAAATCTGCATAGTATGTCTTTATCACATGTTTGATACCTGATAAGTCTAGTCATGCTTCATTGTTCTTGTTTTTTGTCCAAAAGAAAACATCTTTCTTTACTACTCACACATTTATTCTTCCATATTAATCTTATTAATTTTTTAAAAAGCTGCCTCCAAAGAACTGGAATTTTGATCAGAATTGTATTAAATTTATAGATTAATTTTGGGAGAAATGGGAACTTTATACTCACGAGCATATATTTCTTCATATTTTCATGCCTTATTTCAAAATGTTTGTAAAATGCTGTATTAAGCAGTCAATTAGGAGTTTAAAGAGCTCTCAGCTGGGAGTCAGTATATTCAGATTTTAATCTGGAACACTCACTGTTGAACTTTATAACTTTAGAAAATTGACGTAACTTTTTGGGTCTCAATTTCTTCAACTCTGAGATTGTTGGAACAGATGTGTATAATATCACATAGAGTTTTATGATTTTCCAAAAGTAAATGATACATTAATGGGAGAATATTTAATTTCCTTCCATTTTTATTGTATTAGTTTTTTGTTCTGATGATAAACATGATGCACACTTATTACAACATTTTTAAGTACAGAAGGAAAAGAAACAGAATTTTAAAGTTATTTCAAATTGTACTGCCTAGTGGCAGCCATTGCTAGATTTTTTCTTTATTGTCTTTCAGTAATTTGCATAGTTGAGACCATACTGCTGCTAAGTCGCTTCAGTCATGTCTGACTCTGTGTGACCCCATAGACGGCAGCCCATTAGGTTCCCCTGTTCCTGGGATTCTCCAGGCAAGAACACTGGAGTGGGTTGCCATTTCCTTCTCCAATGCATGAAAGTGAAAAGTGAAACTGAAGTCGCTCAGTCGTGTCCGACTCTTCGTGACCCCACGGGCTGCAGCCCACCAGGCTCCTCCATCCATGGGATTTTCCAGGCAAGAGTGCTGGAGTGGGGTGCCATTGCCTTCTCCTAGTTGAGACCATACTGTATATATAAACATTTGTCCTAATTTTTTTCTTTTGCCTGCATTATATAATAAAATGTCTGGTCCCATGTCTTTTAGAACATTTTGTATACATAATTCTTAAGAGTCTATGGTATTTCATTATTTGACTCTGTGGTAATTTTGAATGTTTAAATTGTCTCCAATACCTGTGGGGAAAAAACCCTTTATTTGCATTTGTAATTTGTTGAGGTTGCAGTGTTAATTCTTTAAAAATTAAAGGGATAATATTACATAGGAAACTTATTACCACCAATAAGTGGTAATAACTGACTATATAAACAGATTTAAAAAGTGAGACATTTGCATCAACAATCTTGCTTTGTCATGTCCACTGTATTCTTGAAATTTTCCATGATCTATCTTTCTGCTTATTTCTCATTTTATGTCCTAAAAAGAAAAGCAGTCCAATTATATGCAGTATCTCCAGTTCTTGAGGTTTTGTTTTTTTTAATCTCTCTGTATACTGGAGTGGATATTCACATATTACTCTCAGATAAGATACAAGGGTGAAATTCTTTGAGCCCTTGCAAACCTTAAGATGTGTTTCTCTGACCTTCTCACAAAAATGACAATCTGGTAAGCACAGAAATCTTCAGCTAAAATATGCTGCCCTTAAAGCTCTGTAGCCTTTGCTTCATGATTTTAGTGTTCTGTATTATAAGACAAGTCTGAAATTAACATGAGGTTTATTCTTTCATATCATGCTTTTTCCACTCAGTCAAATTTAAAGATGAAAAATTATATCCAGCTCAAAAAAATCTTTCTGCTATTATTATTTGTTCTGATCTCTTCATAAGAATTATCCATGTATTGCTCTGTATTTGTCATCCATCTTTTTACTTCCTTGTCTTTTTAAGGTCTGACCCTTCTATGTTTTCAATGAGAGAATCTCAGGTCGGTCTACCATATCATTGATTCTAATAATGTAGTGGTGAGTTTGCTCTTAGCTGCTTTCTAAAATCTCTCAAAGCTCACTTTGAATTCAATGACTGTACCTTTCAGAATTTATTTTAAATCTCTCCTTGACTATAATAGACAGAAAAATTGTCTCACACAGATGACCATGATTTAATTCCTGGAACCTGTGAATATGTCACCTTACACAGTAGAAGGGACTTTACAGACATGCTGAAGAATCTTGATTGAAATGGAGAGATTCAGTGTAATTATAAGAGTCCTTATAAAGTGGAGGAAGAAGGAGCAAAATGAGGAGAAAGTGATGTGACAGCAGAAGCAGAGACTGGAGTGATATAGCCATGAGCCAAAAACATGCATAACAGACTTTAGAATCTCAAAGAGATGAGCATATTCTTCCTAGGAGATCCCAGAAGGGAACGAGCCTTGCCTGTTGATACCCTGATTTTCATCCCGTAAGATTCATTTTGGATTTCTGATCTCCAGAACTGTATGAATACATGTGTGTTGTTTCAAGCCACTAACTTTATGGTAATTTGTTACAGCAGCAATACGAAACAAATATACCTGACTTTCTTTAAGCTTCAAAGACCTCCCTTATCATTTTTCTTCATCCTAGACTTCTTACCTGATGATAGATTTTGCACTTTCCTGTGTTTTATAGAGTGTACAAACAGACGAGTGACATATCCTTTACTTCTCCTCAGTAGATATTTGTGACAAAATACTTCCTTTTTCCTCTTGAGTGTTATGTCCTTCAACTTTTTTTTTCCCCATTCTCCATACATTTTTTAGGTCCATGAGTAGGTTGTGTGTAGCCCTGGTATTGTCCATCTTTAGATAGTTTGGTTGTACAATGGGCTGCTGTTAGAATCCTCATCCCTACTTTTATACCTGGAGATGACTAGCATCTAGCTAACTTCTTTGATAATTTTTAGGTTTTGTTTAGTTATAGATTTGATGACCTTTTAAGCTTTCTTTGAGGCATGACATTTATCATGATACTTAAAGCAGTATTTACTTTTCCTTGACAGTGAGTTAAACACAGACATATTCAATTACAAAGTATTATATCTTCACTACCATTCCAGGCATGCTTCTTTAGTTGCTCATTTTATACCTCTGGCCACATTTCATTGTTGGCAATTTTTGCCTTGAGATAACTGTAAGAAAAATGATATATTGAGGACCATAAGAAATGAAGTGAAGTGAAGTGAAGTCGCTCAGTTGTGTCCGACTCTGTGACCCCATGGAGTGTAGCCCACCAGGCTCCTCCATCCATGAGATTCTCCAGGCAAGAATACTGGAGTGGGTTGCCATTTCCTTCTCTAGGGGATCTTCCCGACCCAGGGATCGAACCTGGGTCTCCTGCATTGTAGGCAGATGCTTTACCATCTGAGATACCAGGGAAGCCCATATATATTGGTCCCATATATATTGGGGACCAAAGGAAATGAACCAATCCTGATCCTTAGAAAGTAGATTTTTGAACCAAACTGATGATGGTAGTGGGGTGGTTTTATTTCCTCTGGTCAGTCTATGAGTCCATGCCTGCATGGCAGAGCCAAAAATGGGAACCAATGAATGGAGACTTTGTCTCTTTCTGCAGGTGCATGCTGTCTATCCTGAATGGCATCCCTTGTAGACTTTAGGATTTTAGTGAGCTCTGGTTGCTGAAAATTCTTAATTTCTTACAGACAGTAGTTTTCCTGGTTTCTACTGTTTCTGAAGGCTTGTATAAATAATTGTTAGTTATCAAGCATTTCAATGGGAATGTAAGAATAACAATCAGGAGTTGTTAGTTTTCTGTCTTAGTAATACAAATTATTAAGTTTTTTTCTTTTTAAAAAAAATGAGACAGACACATTCTATTGATGAATGTGGGCTTTTTTAAGACTTTCTTTTAGAGTAGTTGTAGATTAATAGCAAAATCAAAAGGAAATACATAGATTTTCCCATATACTGCCTGCTCCACACATGCATAGCCCCTCACCCCCAGTCTCAACATCTCCTACCAGATTGGTACATTGGTTACAACTGATGAGCCTAGACTGACACATCATCATCACAGTGTCACTTTGATGAGAAATACTTTACCTTTCTTCCCCAAATCCATAATTTACACTCTTGGCACTATGCATTCAATGGGCATTGACAATGCATTATCACATGTGTCCATCATTACTCTCTCAAACAGAGTATTTTCACTGCCCTAAAAATCCTGTGCCCCACCTGTTCATCTCTCCTCCCCTCATCCCCTAGAACCACTGATGTTTCTTATCTTCATAGTATTACCTTTTCCAGAATGTGACATAGTTGGATTCACATAGCATGAAGCCTTTCCAGATTGGCCTTTTTCAGTGAGTAATATACATTCAAGATTCTTCATGTCTTTACATGGCTTGATAGCTCATTTCTTTTTAGCACTGAATATAGGCTGCAGTCCATGGGATCGCTAAGAGTCAGGCATGACTGAGCGACTTCACTTTCACTTTTCACTTTCATGCATTGGAGAAGGAAATGGCAACCCACTCCAGTGTTCTTGCCTGGAGAGTCCCAGGGACGGGGAGCCTGGTGGGCTGCCGTCTACGGGGTCGCACAGAGTCGGACACGACTGAAGCGACATAGCAGCAGCAGCAGCAATATTCCATTATCTGAATGTACAACAGTTTATTTATCCATTCACCTTCTGAAAGACATCTTGATTGTTTACAAGTTTTGGCAATCATAAATAAAGCTGCTATAGACATCTGTGTCAGGTTTTGGGGGGCAATTTCCAAGCAATGTGATCATGGGGTCATGTAGTAAGAGTATGTTTTGTTTTGAAAGAAACTACCAAAATGCATTTCAGAGTGTCTGTACCATTTGCTTTCCTACCAGCAATAAATGTGAATTCCTTTTGTTTCACATCTTTGTCAGCATTTAGTGTTTTCAGTGTTCTGGACTTTGGTCATTATAATAGGTACATAGTAGTATCTCATTTTAATTTGCATTTCCCTAATGATATCCGCTGGATCATCAAAAAAGCAAGAGAGTTTTAGAAAAATATCTATTTCTGCTTTATTGACTATGCCAAAGCCTTTGACTGTGTAGATCACAATAAACTGTGGAAAATTCTGAAAGAGATGGAAATACCAGACTACCTGACCTGCCTCTTCAGAAATCTGTATGCAGATCAGGAAGCAATAGTTAGAAATGGACATGGAACAACAGACTGGTTCCAAATAGGAAAAGGAGTACATCAAGGTTGTATATTGTCACCCTGTTTATTTAACTTATATGCAGAGTACATCATGAGAAACGCTGGGCTGCAGGACCAGACAGTTTCACAGCTGAATTCTACCAAAAATTTAGAGAAGAGCTAACACCTATCCTACTCAAACTCTTCCAAAAACTGCAGAGGAAGGTAAACTTTCAAACTCATTCTATGAGGCCACCATCACCCTAATACCAAAACCTGACAAAGATGCCACAAAAAAAGAAAACTACAGGCCAATATCATTGATGAACATAGAGGCAAAAATTCTTAACAAAATTCTAGTAAACAGAATCCAACAATATATTATAAAGATCATATATCATGACCAAGTGGGCTTTATCCCAGGGATGCAAGGATTCTTCAATATCCACAAATCAATCAATGTAATACACCACATTAACAAATTGAAAAATAAAAACCATATGATTATCTCAATAGATGCAGAGAAAGCCTTTGACAAAATTCAACATCCATTTATGATAAAAACCCTCCAGAAAGCAGGAATAGAAGGAACAT
Organism: Tragelaphus eurycerus; assembly: GCA_935064755.1. Lineage (NCBI taxonomy): Eukaryota > Metazoa > Chordata > Mammalia > Artiodactyla > Bovidae > Tragelaphus > Tragelaphus eurycerus. The sequence goes on along the minus strand of CAKXYN010000002.1, from coordinate 17,994,765 downwards.
ACCTCAACATAATAAAAGCTATATATGACAAACCCACAGCAAACATTATCCTCAATGGTGAAAAATTGAAAGCATTTCCCCTAAAGTCAGAAACAAGACAAGGGTGTCCATTCTCACCACTACTATTCAACATAGTTTTGGCCACAGCAATCAGAGCAGAAAAAGAAATAAATGGAATTCAGATTGGAAAAGAAGAAGTAAAATTCTCACTGTTTGCAGATGACATGATCCTCTACATAGAAAACCCTAAAGATTCCACCAGAAAATTACTAGAGCTAATCAGTGAATATAGTAAACTTGCAGGATATAAAACCAACACACAAAAATCTCTTGTATTCCTATACACTAACAATGAGAAAACAGAAAGAGTAATTAAGGAAACAATTCCATTCACCATTGCAACAAAAAGAATAAAATACTTAGGAATATATCTACCTAAAGAAACAAAAGACTCATATATAGAAAACTATAAAACACTGGTTCAAGAAATCAAAGAGGACACAAATAGATGGAGAAATATACCATGTTCATGGATCAGAAGAATCAATATAGTGAAAATGAGTATATTACCCAAAGCAATCTATAGATTCAATGCAATCCCTATCAAGCTACCAATGGTATTTTTCAGAGAACTAGAACAAATAATTTCGCAATTTGTATGGAAATACAAAAAACCTCAAATAGCCAAAGAAATCTTGAGAAGGAAGAATGGAACTGGAGGAATCAACCTGCCTGACCTCAGACTCTTATACAAAGCCACAGTCATCAAGACAGTATGGTACTGACACAAAGACAGAAATATAGATCAATGGAACAAAATAGAAAGCCCAGAGATAAATCCATGCATCTATGGACAACTTATCTTTGACAAAGGAGGCAAGAATATACAATGGATTAAAGACAATCTCTTTAACAAGTGGTGCTGGGAAAACTGGTCACCCACTTGTAAAAAAAGTGAAACTAGAACACTTTCTAACACCATACACAAAAATAAACTCAAAATGGATTAAAGATCTAAATGTAAGACCAGAAATTATTAAACTCCTAGAGGAGAACATAGGCAAAACACTCTCTGACATAAACCACAGCAGGATCCTCTATGATCCACTTCCCAGAATAATGGAAATAAAAGCAAAAATAAACAAATGGGACCTAATTAAAATTAAAATCTTCTGCACAGCAAAGGAAACTATAAGCAAGGTGAAAAGACAGCCTTCAGAATGGGAGAAAATAATAGCAAACAAAGAAATGGACAAAGAATTAATCTCAAAAATATACAAGCAACTCCTGCAACTCAATTCCAGAAAAATAAAAGACCCAATCAAAAAATGGGCCAAAGAACTAAACAGAAATTTCTCCAAAGAAGACATACAGATGGCTAACAAACACATGAAAAGATGCTCAACATCACTCATTATCAGAGAAATGCAAATCAAAACCACAATGAGGTACCATTTCATGCCAGTCAGAATGGCTCCTATCCAAAAATCTACAAGTGATAAATGCTGGAGAGGATGTGGAGAAAAGGGAACCCTCTTACACTGGTGGTGGAAATGCAAACTAGTACAGCCACTATGGACAACAGTGTGGAGATTCCTTAAAAAACTGGAAATAGGACTGCCATATGACCCAGTAATTCCACTGCTGGGCATACACACCAAGGAAAGCAGAATTGAAAGAGATATGTGTACCCCAATGTTCATTGCAGCATTGTTTATAATAGCCAGGACATGGAAGCAACCTAGATGTCCATCAGCAGATGAATGGATAAAGAAAGCTGTGGTACATATACACAATGGAATATTACTCAGCCATTAAAAAGAATACATTTGAATCAATTCTAAGAGGTGGATGAAACTGGAGCCTATTACACAGATTGAAGTAAGCCAGAAAGAAAAACACCAATACAGTATACTAACGCATATATATGGAATTTAGAAAGATGGTAATGATAACCCTGTATGCGAGACAGCAAAAGAGACACAGATGTATAGAATAGTCTTTTGGACTCTATGGCAGAGGGTGAGGGTGGGATGATTTGGGAGAATCGCATTGAAACATGTAAATTATCATATGTGAAATGAATTGCCAGTCCAGGTTCAATGCATGATACAGGGTGCTTGTGGCTGGTGCACTGGAATGACCCAGAGGGAAGGTATGGGGAGGAAGGTGGGAGGGGGGTTCAGGATGGGGAGCACATGCACACCCATGGTGGATTCATGTCAGTGTATGGCAAAACCAATACAATATTGTAAAGTAATTACTATCCAATTAAAAAAATATATATATAGAGAAATGCTTGGCTGGATGAAGCACAAGCTGGAATCAAGATTGCTGGGAGAAATATCAATAACCTCAGATATGCAGATGACACCACCCTTATGGCAGAAAGTGAAGAAGAACTAAAGAGGTAAGGAGCAGTGGCTGTGCTTTGCTGGAGCAGCCGTGAAGAGATACCCCATGTCCAAGGTAAGAGAAACCCAAGTAAGACGGTAGGTGTTGAAAGAGTGCATCACAGGGCAGACACACTGAAACAATAATCACAGAAAACTAGTCAATCTAATCACACTAGGACCATAGCCTTGTCCAACTTAATGAAACTAAGCCATGCTCTGTGGGGCCACCCAAGACGGGTGGGTCATGGTGGAGAGGTCTGACAGAATGTGGTCCACTAGAGAAGGGAATGGCAAACCACTTCAGTATTCTTCACTTGAGAACCCCATGAACAGTATGAAAACGCAAATGATAGGATACTGAAAGAGGAACTCCCCAGGTCAGTAGGTGCCCAATATGCTAATGGAGATCAGTGGAGAAATAACTCCAGAAAGAATGAAGGGATGGAGCCAAAGCAAATACAATACCCAGTTGTGGATGTGATTGGTGATAGAAGCGAGGTACGATGCTGTAAAGAGCAATATTGCATAGGAACCTGGAATGTTAGGTCCATGAATCAAGGCAAATTGGAAGTGGTCAAACAGGAGATGGCAAGAGTGAACATCGACATTCTAGGAATCAGCAAACTAAAATGGACTGGAATGGGTGAATTTAACTCAGATGACCATTATACCTACTACTGTGGGCAGGAATCCCTTAGAAGAAATGGTGTAGCCATCATGGTCAACAAAAGAGTCCAAAATGTAGTACTTGGATGCAATCTCAAAAACAACAGAATGATCTCTGTTCGTTTCCAAGGCAAACCATTCAATATCACAGTAATCCAAGTCTATGCCCCAACCAGTAACGTTGAAGAAGCTGAAGTTGAACGGTTCTATGAAGACCTACAAGACCTTTTAGAACTAACATCCCAAAAAGATGTCCTTTTCATTATAGGGGACTGGAATGCAAAAGTAGGAACTCAAGAAGCACCTGGAGTAACAGGCAAATTTGGCCTTGGAATACGGAATGAAGCAGGGCAAAGACTAACAGAGTTTTGCCAAGAGAACACACTGGTCATAGCAAACACCCTCTTCCAACAACACAAGAGAAGACTCTACACATGGACATCACCAGATGGTCAACACCGAAATCAGATCGATTATATTCTTTGCAGCCAAAGATGGAGAAGCTCTATACAATTAACAAAAAAAAAAGACTGGGAGCTGACTGTGGCTCAGATCATGAACTCCTTATTGCCAAATTCAGACTTAAATTGAAGAAAGTGAGGGAAACCACTAGACCATTCAGGTATGACCTAAATCAAATCCCTTATGATTATACAGTGGAAGTGAGAAATAGATTTAAGGGACTAGATCTGATAGACAGAGTGCCTGATGAACTATGAATGGAGGTTCATGACATTGTACAGGAAACAGGGATCAAGACCATCCTCATGGAAAAGAAATGCAAAAAAGCAAAATGGCTGTCTATGGAGGCCTTAAAAATAGCTGTGAAAAGAAGAGAAGCAAAGGAGAAAAGGAAAGACATGAGCATCTGAATGCAGAGTTCCAAAGAATAGCAAGAAGAGATAAGAAAGTCTTCCTCAATGGTCAATGCAAAGAAATAGAGGAAAACAACAGAATGGGAAAGACTAGAGATCTCTTCAAGAAAATTAGAGATACCAAGGGAACATTTCGTGTAAAGATGGGCTCGATAAAGGACAGAAATGGTATGGACCTAACAGAAGCAGAAGATATTAAGAAGAGGTGGCAAGAATACAGAGGAGAACTGCAATCCAATAGTCTACAAGCAATAAATGCTGGAGAGGATGTGGAGGAAAGGGAACCCTCTTACACTGGTGGTGGGAATGCAAACTAGTACAGCCACTATGGACAACAGTGTGGAGATTCCTTAAAAAATTGGAAATAGAACTGCCATACGACCCAGCAATCCCACTGCTGGGCATACACACCGAGGAAACCAGAATTGAAAGAGACACATGTACCCGAATGTTCATCGCAGCACTGTTTATAATAGCCAGGACATGGAAAAAACCTGGATGTCCATCAGCAGATGAATGGATAAGAAAGCTGTGGTACATATACACAATGGAGCATTACTCAGCCATTAAAAAGAATACATTTGAATCAGTTCTAATGAGGTAGATGAAACTGGAGCCTATTATACGGAGAAGGCAATGGCAACCCACTCCAGTACTCTTGCCTGGAAAATCCCATGGATGGAGGAGCCTGGTAGGCTGCAGCCCATGGGGTTGCTAAGAGTCAGGCACGACTAAATGACTTCACTTTCACTTTTCACTTTCATGCATTGGAGGAGGAAATGGCAACCCACTCCAGTGTTCTTGCCTGGAGAATCCCAGGATCAGAGGAGCCTGGTGGGCTGCCGTCTATGGGGTCACACAGAGTCGGACACGACTGAAGTGACTTAGCAGCAGCATACAGAGTGAAGTAAGCCAGAAAGAAAAACACCAGTACAGTACACTAATACTGCTGCTGCTGCTAAGTCACTTCAGTCGTGTCCGACTCTGTGCGACCCCATAGACGGCAGCCCACTAGGCTCCCCAGTCCCTGGGATTCTCCAGGCAAGAATACTGGAGTGGGTTGCCATTTCCTTCTCCAATGCATGAAAGTGAAAAGTGAAAGTGAAGTTGCTCAGTTGTGTCTGACCCTCAGTGACCCCATGGACTGCAGCCTTCCAGGCTCCTCCATCCATGGGATTTTCCAGGCAGGAGTATTGGAGTGGGGTACCATTGCCTTCACCGGTACTAGCACATATATGTGGAATTTAGAAAAATGGTAACGATAACCCTGTATGCGAGACAGCAAAAGAGACACAGATGTATAGAACAGTCTTTTGGACTCTGTGGGAGAGGGAGGGGGGATGATTTGGGAGAATGGCATTGAAACATGTATAATATCATATAAAAAATGAATCATCAGTCCAGGTTCGATGCAGGATACAGGAAGCTTGGGGCTGGTGCACTGGGATGACCCAGAGGGATGGTATGGGGAAGGAGGTGGGAGGGGGGTTCAGGATTGGGAACACGTGTACACCCGTGGCAGATTTATGTTGATGTATGGAAAAACCAATACAATATTGTAAAGTAATTAGCCTCTAATTAAAATAAATAAATTTAAATTTTAAAAAAGTTAAAAAAAAAGAACTGTACAAAAAAGATCTTCACGAACAAGATAATCACGATGGTATGATCACTCACCTAGAGCCAGACATCCTGGAATGTGAAGTCAAGTGGGCCTTAGAAAGCATCAGTACGAAAAAGCTGGTGGAAGTGATGGAATTCCAGTTGAGCTATTCCAAATCCTGAAAGATGATGCTGTGAAAGTGCTGCACTCAATATGTCAGCATATGTGGAAAACTCAGCAGTGGCCACAGGACTGGAAAAGGTCAGTTTTCATTCCAATCCCAAAGAAAGCCAATGCCAAAGAATGCTCAGACTACTGCACAATTGCACTCATCTCACACGCTAGTAAAGTAATGCTCAAAATTCCCCAAGCCAGGCTTCAGCAATATGTGAACCGTGAACTTCCTGATGTTCAAGCTGGTTTTAGAAAAGGCAGAGGAACCAGAGATCAAATTGCCAACTTCCATTGGATCATCGAAAAAGCAAGAGAGTTCCAGAAAAACATCTATTTCTGCTTTATTGACTATGCTAAAGCCTTTGACTGTGTGGATCACAATAAACTGTGGAAAATTCTGAAAGAGATGGGAATACCAGACCACCTGACCTGCCTCTTGAGAAATTTGTATGCAGGTCAGGAAGCAACAGTTAGAACTGGACATAGAAAAACAGATTGGTTCCAAATAGGAAAAGGAGTACGTCAAGGCTGTATATTGTCACCCTGCTTATTTAACTTCTATGCAGAGTACATCATGAGAAACGCTGGGCTGGAAGAAGCACAAGCTGGAATCAAGATTGCCAAGGTTATCTGAGGTTACTGAACCTTAGATACGCAGATGACACCACTCTTATGGTAGAAAGTGAAGAGGAACTAAAAAGCCTCTTGATGAAAGTGAAAGAGGAGAGTGAAAAAGTTGGCTTAAAGCTCAACATTCAGAAAACGAAGATCATGGCATCTGGTCCCATCACTTCATGGGAAATAGATGGGGAAACAGTGGAAACAGTGTCAGACTTTATTTTTGGGGGCTCCAAAATCACTGAAGATGGTGACTGCAGCCATGAAATTAAAAGACACTTACTCTTTGCAAAGAAAGTTTTGACCCACCTAGATCGCATATTCAAAAGCAGAGACATTACTTTGCCAGCAAAGGTCCATCTAGTCAAGGCTATGGTTTTTCCAGTGGTCATGATGTGGATGTGAGAGTTGGACTGTGAAGAAAGCTGAGCACCAATGAATTGATGCTTTTGAACTGTGGTGTTGGAGAAGACTCTTGAGAGTCCCTTGGACTGCAAGGAGATCCAACCAGTCCATTCTGAAGGAGATCAGCCCTGGGATTTCTTTGGAAGGAATGATGCTAAAGCTGAAACTCCAGTACTTTGGCCACCTCATGCAAAGAGTTGACTCATTGGAAAAGACTCTGATGCTGGGAGGGATTGGGGGCAGGAGGAGAAGGGGACGACAGAGGATGAGATGGCTGGATGGCATCACCGACTCAATGGATGTGAGTCTGAGTGAGCTCCAGGAGTTGGTGATGGACAGGGAGGCCTGGTGCGCTGTGGTTCATGGGGTTGCAAAGAGTTAGACAACACTGAGTGACTGAACTGAACTGATGAAAGTGAAGGAGGAGAGTGAGAAAGTTGGCTTAAAGCTCAACATTCAGAAAACTAAGATCATGGCCTTTTGTCCCATCACGCCATGGCATATAGATGGGGAAACAGTGGCTGGACTTTATTTTTTGGGCTGCAAAATCACTGCAGATGGTGACTGCAGCCATGAAATTAAAAAGCACTTACTCTTTGGAAGGAAAGTTATGACCAACCTAGACAGCATATTAAAAAGCAGAGACACTACTTTGCCAACAGAGGTCTGTCTAGTCAAGGCTATGGTTTTTCCAGTGGTCATGTATGGATGTGAGAGTTGGACTATAAAGAAGGCTGAGCACCAAAGAATTGATGCTTTTGAACTGTTGTGTTGGAGAAGACTCTTTTTTTTTTTAAATTAAATTTTATTTTGCTTAACTTTACAATATTGTATTGCTTTTGCCATACATCAAGATGGATCCGCCACAAGTATACATGCGTTCCCCATCCTGAACCCTCCTCCCTCCTCCCTTCCCATACCATCCCTCCCTTGAGAGTCCCTTGGATGCAAGGAGATCCAACCAGTCCATCCTAAAGGAAATCAGTCCTGGGTGTTCATTGGAAGGACTGATGTTGAATCTGAAACTCCAATACTTTGGCCACCTGATGCAAAGAGCTGAGTCATTTGAAAAGACCCTCATGCTGGGGAAAATTGAAGCTGGAGGAGAAGGGGATGACAGAGGATGAGATTGTTGGATGGCATCACCGACTCAATGGACATGAGTCTGTGTAGACTCCGGGAGTTGATAATGGACAGGCAGGCCTGGCATGCTGTAGTTCATGGGGTCACTAAGAGTTGGACACAACTGAGCGACTGAACTGAAATGAATGACATACACTGTGGAGCACCTTTTCATATGATTATTTGCCATCTGTATAGCTTCTTTGTTGAGATATCTGATAAGATCAGAAGATATCTGGCCCATTTTGCAATTGGGTTGTTTTAATATTGTTGAGTTTTAAGAATTCTTTGTATATTTTGGATTAACTGTACTTTACTAGATGTGTCTTTTTCAAATATTTTCTCTGAGTCTGTGGCTTGTCTTCTCATGTCCTTGACATTGTTTTTTGCAGAGCAGAAGTTTTTTATTTTAATGAAGTCCATCTTACGATTTTTTTCTTTCATGCGTTATGCCTTTGGTGTTGTATCTAAAAAAGCACTACTCTACCCAAGGTCATTTAGGTTTTCTCCTATGTTATCTTCTAGGAGTTATATAGTTTTGTGGTTTGCATTTAGGTCTGTGATCCATTTTGAGTTAATTTTTTAAAAGGCATAAAGGTCTGTGTCTAGATTCTTTTTTTTTTCTTTTGCATGTAGATGTCCAGCTGTTCCAGTAACACTTGTGGAAGGGACTATTTTGCTCAACTGTATTGCCTTTGCTCACCTTTCAAAGATCATCTGACTATATAGGGGACTATTTCTGGGTACTCTAGTCTATTCCACTTATCTATTTTTCTTTTATTTTTCCTCACAAGTACCACACTGTATTGATTACTGCAGTTTTATTGTTAGTCTTGAAGTTGGGAAGCATCAATCCTCCAACTTTGACATTCCCCTTCGACACTGTGTTGGTTGTTCTGGGTCTTTTGCCTTTCCTTATAAATTTTAGAAATCAATTTGTCAGTTTTAACAAAATGACTTGATGGAGTTTTGGTTGGGACTGCACTGATTCTACAGATCAGTTTGGGAAGAACTGACATCCTTACACTATTAAGTCTTCCTATCCATGAACATGAAATATATCTCCATTTATTTAGCTCTTTGATTTAATTCATTAGAGTTTTGCAGTTTTCCTTATAAATAGCTTATACATATTTTGTTAGATTTATACCTAAGTACTTCATTTGGGGAGATGCTAAATAGAAATAGATTTGTGCTTTTAATTTAAATTCCATTTGTTCATTGTGGTAGATAGGAAAGTGACTGACCTTTTGTATATTAATCTTGTTATTATCACTTGTCAGTGGATTTTTAGACACGTTTGCTTTACTGGGGGCTCACTTAGACATGAAAAGCCCTGGTTGACTATTCATTTTCCACGGACACTCATGAACACTCATTCATTTCTTTGATTTCAGATCTCTGACATTAATGGCCTGCAAACCATTTGTTGGTTTGACAATGAGCTAAAGCAATAGTTTTCAAACTGGGCTTGATAGAGTTCTAAAGCTTCATGCCATTGTGTCTTTGCAAAGACCACTTTGAGTAAAATTGAGTGAATGGGGCTCTGAACTCTCTATATCATTTTTGCTACAGCAACTCAGTTTTTCTTTATATTTTTAATTTTGAAGTTATTTTAGATTTAAAGAAGATTTAGCCAATTTCCCTACTAACATGTTCCAGAACTATGGTACACGATGAAAACTAAAAAAAATTAAATGACTCTTAACTATTAACTAGATATGATTAACAAAATTACAGGCTTCATTTGGATTTCCCTGCTCTTCCCACAGATGTATTGCTTTGAGCAGTTCAATTTTTATCTATTTTGCCAACTGGGTTTCATGTGAGATTTTATTCAGATAAAGGTCTGCTAGCTGCTTCTTGTCTCGGATTTTCCCTACCTCTACTGCAATTTAGCAATGGAGGAAAAGTAGAACAGTAGCTTCTTATCATTTCATCTCATCTAAAGAATGCACCTATTCCTTATTGAACTCTCCAGAATATTTATGAGGTCAAGGGGAATTTTAAAATACATTTTAAGATTTTGTTTTACAGATGGAGAAATTGAGGCAAGAGGTTAAGTAACTTGTAGGTAAGAGTCAAACTGAAGACGTCTCCTGATTGCTGACTGACATTCTTATTTTTTCCACAAAGGCCTTCAGATGAGCAAAACATACCTGAGAGAGAAAAGCTGATCAGCCTCCGACTTCCTTGCCCTTGCACGGTCTCATCAGAACCAATGCTTTTAAAAATCTGTAAGAAGGAAAATGGGAGACAAGCAAAAGAAGCATTGAAATAGATACACTCCAGTACAAACATGCTTAATCACAGTTCTTTCTGTAACTACAGTATACAAACACAGAAGTATAATGATTTCATTAGGCTACTATCGATTAGAATAAGCTTTTAGCAACCTAATGTCTTTTCCAGTAATAGAATGGGAAATGCTAGTGAGGATGAGGGGGTACTTCTAAGAGAAATGGAAATCAGCAAACACAATTAGTATAATATCAGAGGTCCTTTATAACTACCTATGTAAATAATGCCTTTTCATATTCAAATTTGTAAAAAGGTATTTATTAAAGCAGACTCTGAGGCGGTAAAATTGAGAGGTCAATAGATGTTTACTGTTGTAATTACAAAGTGTTTCTATTAGCAAAGTATAGTTAAAACTGTAGTATCTCCATTTCTTATGATCTGTACTACTATCTAGAGATTCCCAGGAAATTTTATTTATTAGGGAGGAGCTGAGCATGACATTAAAAGATGCTTACTCTTTGGAAGAAAAGTTATGACCAACCTAGATAGCATATTCAAAAGCAGAGACATTACTTTGCCAACAAAAGTCCATCTAGTCAAGGCTATGGTTTTTCCAGTAGTCGTGTATAGATGTGAGAGTTGAACTGTGAAGAAGGCTGAGCGCTGAAGAATTGATGCTTTTGAACTGTGGTGTTGGAGAAGACTCTTGAGAGTCCTTGGACTGCAAGGAGATCCAATCAGTCCATTGTGAAGGAGATCAGCCCTGGGATTTCTTTGGAAGGAATGATGCTAAAGCTGAAACTCCAGTACTTTGGCCACCTCATGCGAAGAGTTGACTCATTGGAAAAGACTCTGATGCTGGGAGGGATTGGGGGCAGGAGGAGAAGGGGACAACAGAGGATGAGATGGGTGGATGGCATCACTGACTCGATGGATGTGAGTCTGAGTGAACTCCGGGAGCTGGTGATGGACAGGGAGGCCTGGTGCGCTGTGATTTATGGGGTCGCAAAGAGTCGGACATGACTGAGCGACTGAAATGAACTGAACGGAACTGAACTGAGCATGACATTAAGAAGCTACTCTGAGATCTCTTTATTTAACTGCCTTCCTGGGAAGTTTCAGAACACAGCTGTTACATCTTCATCTAGTGAGAGTGAAAGTCACTCACTTGTGTCTGACTCTTTGGGACCCCATGGACTATACAAGAATACCGGAGTGGGTAGCCTTTCCCTTCTCCAGGGGACCTTCCCAAACCAGGGATCACACCCAGGTCTCCTGCACCACAGGTAGATTCTTTACCAGCTGAGCCACAAGGGAAGCCCATCTTCATCTAGTAGGTATTTGCAAATCAGGTTGCTAAAATGTTTTATTTTCCATCATTGCTCAACACTGATCTGTTAATGGATTAATCAAAGTGGCTAGAGTTCTTTTTTCCATTCTCTTCTAGGCAAGTTTTACCCTGAAGTGATTCTGAGTATATATTCAAAGGCGGAGTTACCTTTGCATATGTTACATATTTGGAGAAAATAATACCAAAAAAAAAAAAAAATCTGAATATAAAGCAAATCTCTACCAGGTCCACTTTTTAGAAGATAAGCTATACTGAAGAAGGGAAAAACGGAAAACTCAGTGACCTCTCACTCAAAGTCTCTTTGTTTCTAGGTTGTGTGGGCTTAATCTCTCTCTGCCTGTCAGTACTCTTGATGCTGAAAGAGCTGTGATTGAATGTGACTGTCAATTTACTTTATTTGAGACTAAGAGTAATGACTGGGCATCACTAAGGCTCATAGTTTCGGCCCAAGGAGAGTCCAAAATCATTATTAGAACACCTCTTTGTTAAGCAGGTGCCCCTGGTGGACTTCGATGCTTGGCTGCAGCTCATATGCCAATCTTCCCAGTATGTCTGCTGTTAGGCCCACATACAAGATGCATCTCAGGGATTCTGGGCTGCCCAGCAGATGGAACCAACGTGGGTGACATACGGAACGGGGTGGAGTGGAACACTGCTTGGTCTAAGGTATCAGCCCTCTTCACACATCCTGCTCTTTCCCAGTTTATGTTTGTCTTTCTCTTCACCTGGCTGACCCAGAGCAGCAGAGGTCAGCAAACAGAGCAGAGACCTCAACCTCAGGCTGAACCACTCTTCTAGCTCTCAAAGTAGCCAATATGCATGGGTCTAATCAGGATTCAAAATTTCTTCATGTTGAAGACTTTTCTTCATTTTCAAACCTACGCCTGGACAAAGGCCATGGCGATGTGGGCAGACTGGCCACATCCCCCTCTGGTGCTATACTTGCCTAGGTGGGACATTTACAACTGACTGCTCCTAATTCAAGTTAAAGATGTCAACATCTAACTTGTTTCATCTCAGACTATAAGTTCCTTGAGAGCACAATAGAAACTCTACTTTTAATGGAGCCTTGTAGCTGAAACTCCAGTACTCTGGCCACCTCATGCAAAGAGTTGACTCACTGGAAAAGACTCTGATGCTGGGAGGGAGTGGGGGCAGGAAGAAAAGGGGATGACAGAGGATGAGATGGCTGGATAGCATCACCGACTTGATGGACGTGAGTTTGAGTAAACTCTGGGAGTTGGTGATGGACAGGGAGGCCTGGCGTGCTGCGATTCATGGTGGTGTTGCAAAGAGTTGGACATGACTGAGCGACTGAACTGAACTGTAGATATAAGTCTAGAGTGTATGCATTCCAATTTATATTTTTTACAAGGTGTAGGATTAAACTGCATATGTCTTCCTAGGCTAAATGAGCTTAAACATGCAATGATAACAAAGAATAGTATTTGTTCTTTCTTACTTAGAGCATACATATTTTGATCCTCATAGTTAAAGATTTTTCTGTTGGGTATTCAGGGTATTTACAAAAAGGTTCTTCACGTATACTGCATTGAAACAGGTTTGCAGAGAAAAAGATATTGTATATTTTTCAAAAGCTACCAAGCTTAGAAGGGAGAAACACATTTTAAACTCCATAAAATTCTCCCTAACTCTTGGCTTTTTGCTAACATTATTTATCAAGTCATCTCAGTGCCAGACTGATGATACAAAGAGGGAGGCAGTAGTAGCTGTGATAAACATTTCCAGGAAGTAAAGGTGTTTGGCAAAGTTGTGTGTTCCAACTTTTTGTTCAAGATGAGCTTCAGAGGCTTGTCTGAAGTTAAGAAATTTGTTGTACTCATAAGGAGACACTACCATTTACTGACTATGAAAATGGTGTGGAAACTCAGCCAAAACAGTTTCACCAACCTGAGACAGAGGGAACACATCAGGGAATTGCTTATCTTCTCTGGTCTGCACATACCCTTGGCTTTTCAGTCTGTTTGACCTCCTTCTGTTATTCCACCCACTGGGCACATGGTTGTGATGTTGCCTCTCAGACACAGTGCATGGTATCAGTGTTTGTTTATTTTGTACAGAAATTATCTCTGTGCCTCCAAGAAGAAAATGCATGCTCATCAGGGCTGCTATTACACACAGTGGCCAGGCACTTAAACTTGGGAGGAGGGACCCTGGTGAGGACTCAGTCTGGGGGCACAGAGACATCCTGGAGTGTGGTCCAGGCTGCCACTGTTAGTGTGCTTGATACATGATGTGGGTCCACCATTTTCAGCATGATGCCAGGTGGGGCACAGGTGGGGCACAGGTCAACAGATGAAGACCCATGGTCAGTGTGCTCACAGCAAACGGCGACTCCAGTGTTACGGGAGGACTGATAATGGGCTCAGTGTTCCTGCTGGGCTGCCCCTGGGGAGGAGTATGCAGTAGTTCCTTTCCTGACAGGAACACTCCTCCCATGGCAGCTTGGAGCCATATCTGGAGCGAACAAGGCTGGGGCGAGCCCTACCAAAGAGGCAGACGAGGTCCCAGGAAGCAGCACAAGCACCTTGATTCCTGCAGTCACAGTGCTCGGGCCCCCACCACCAGTCTAGCACTAGGGTCTGTGATGAACACAAAAGAAAAAGGTATGTGACCTTGGGTTACTTATGGGCAAAACTGTGGATGCCTGCATAGCCAGTGCATAGGTTCCCTGTGACCACATAAGCCTCGTGGATTCAGTGTTCAGCTCCTTAGGGAATGAGGACACGAGAGAAATGGAACCTTATGAAACCCAACCCGTAGGCCTTCTACTCCAACAACTGGGGGGAGGACCTTGCCTCCTGACAAGGCTGTGACAACCATGGAGCAGACAGGAGGCCCTGCCCAACACCCAGTGCAGGCTCTGGACACCGTACCGATCACACCCACTATAATGGACGACAAACTGAGAAAACAGCCTTTGCACCAAAAATACTGGACTCACACAATCTACACAAGGATGCTCCCACATAACAAGAGCCCTTCAAGACCATAATAGATAACTTTCTCCTAAATTCATCGAGACAGAGAAATTTAAAAATTCCCAATTCAAAGAAGAAGAAAAATCCCCTGAAAGAACAAAAAATAGAAATACTTATTCAGGCTACCAGACCCCAACTTCAAAAAGGAAGTAATAAAAATGCTGAAAGTGAAAGAAAGTGAAGTCTCTCAGTCGTGTCTGATTCTTTGTGACCCCATGGATTGTAGCCTCCCAGGCTCCTCCATCCGTGGGATTTTCCAGGCAAAAGTACTGGAGTGAGTTGCCATTTCCTTCTCCAGGGGATCTTCCTGACCCAGGGATCGAACCCAGGTCTCCTGCATTGTAGGCAGACGCTTTTACTGTCTGAGCCACAAGGGAAGTCCCTAAAATGCTAAAAGAATTAATAAACATTATTATTGTCAGATCACTGTAACAATGAACCAGAAACTGTAAAGAGGAACCAATGAACATTAGATAACTCAACTGCCAAGGTAAAAACTGATCTCAAAGCGATGAGTAGTTCACTAAATAATGCAGAAAAATGAACAGGAAGACAGAATAATGGACATCACCCAATCAGAAGAGCAGACAGAAAGACAAACCAAAAAATGAAAGTGACAAGCAAGATCTATGGGATAATATGAAGTGTGCCAACCAACACATAATAGGGGTTCCAGAAGGAGAAGAAAGAGAGAAGGGAATAGAAAATGTATTTGAGGAAAATATGGCTGAAAACTTCCCAAATCTAAAGAAGGAAACAGATATCCAGGTACAGGAACCTAAAACACCCACACAATGTCATATCATAATTAAAAAGACAAAGGTTAAATATGAAGAGAGGAGTCTAAGGGCACCAAGAAGAAAAACAAAGAATATCATACTAAGTGAAGTAAGTCAGGCAGAGAATGACAAATATTATATAATATCACTTATATGTGAAAAATAAAAAAATACAAAGTAATATTTATTCAAAATAGAAAGACTCACAGATACAGAAAATTTATGGTTAAAAAAGGGTAAAGAGAGGGAGGAAAGGAATGAATTAGGAGTAAAGATTAACATATAGGAGTTATTATACATAAAATACAAGCAACAAGGATTTATTATTTAGGTCAGAGAACTACATTCAATATCTTATAATAACCTACAATGGAAAATAATCTGAAAAAATAACTGAGTCACTTTGCTGTATATCTGAAACTTACACAATATTGTAAATTAAATATACTTCAATAAAAGAAATTAGTTTATACCTACATAGATGAACATTTTTCATTATTAGAGTGAGAGAATTTATCAATTTTTTCCTTGTTACATAAGTGTTTGAGAGAACTGTTTATACAGTAGGTGCAACTATAGTAACATCTTTTATTTACTTTAATCCTTTACAAGCTACATATAACACAAAAACATAGTAATCAATCAATATAAATTAATTAAAATTTCCTCTCCATGCACAGCCTCTTTAAATCTTCTTTCAGCATTAATGAAAGCCAAGAATTGGAACTACCTAAGTTGCAAAAGCCTTTGTGACCAATCACTGCAGCCATTCACTTTCTCAACATCAGCACTACTGCAGTATTCTGAAGTGCCCACTTGGTTGCTCCCTAGATGCTTTTCCATCCTCAAGCCAATACACACAGTATGATCTAGAATGGATGAGACAAGACACATGCCTTTTCTTAACGACATATGAAAGAGGAAGAGTGGAAGGAGAAATTGGAAGAAAGAACCTATAGACCACTGGCAATTCTCAGGCAGATCAATTTCAGGAAAGCAAACATATGTGAAGAAAGCTGAGCACCCAAGAATTGATGCTTTTAAACTGTGGTGTTGGAGAGGACTCTTGAGAGTCCCGTGGACTGCAAGGAGATCCAACCAGTCCATTCTAAAGCAGATCAGTCCTGGGTGTTCATTGGAAGGACTGATACTAAGGCTGAAACTCCAATACTTTGGCCACCTCATGCGAAGAGTTGACTCATTGGAAAAGACTCTGATGCTGGGAGGGATTGTGGGCAGGAGGAGAAGGGGATGACAGAGGATGAGATGGCTGGATGGCATCACCTACTCGATGGACATGAGTTTGAGTAAACTCTGGGAGTTGGTGATGGACAGGGAGGCCTGGCGTGCTGTGATTCATGGGGTCACACAGAGTCGGATACGACTGAGCAACTGAACTCAACTCAACTCAATTATTCAACTCAAACATATGGAAACTGAGAACCTGAAATAATTGTTCTTATTACCCCTGGGAATAGCATCATGTACCCGTAGGGAAATATTTACCCCCTGTTGAAAGCAGTTGAGATAGATGAAAGGGTGATACCTGACTTGAGATAGAGCAATGCTAACTGCAGGTGGTTGAGAAGTACTTGAGAGACATGCCTAGATGAGGTGCCAATGATATTCAGAGTATATCTGTGAACTGTTTAGCATTCCAAAGATTCCTAGAAATATTTAGTGATAAAAGCTGGATTTCTTGCAGTCAACATGGCAGAATCCCAGAGTGCTTGACCATGTAAATGAAATAGCATCTGAATTTTAAATAAGAGGAAAATGCTGTTGCTGCTATTTTCTCATGAACCAATCACGCAAAAGCAACAAGAAGAAAAACAAAAGGCAAACTCCATCCTTAATAAAACCACAAGATATTGATAACTCTGAACACAATATATGAAGTATTGCTGCTATATGCACTGGAGGTAAAACTGGGGTATGGGAAGACATCAAGTCAAGATGCATGTGACCACAAATAAGTAGAAAAAAAGGCAGTGGAAGCACCTTGGAATATATTGAAGAAAAATGCAAAAGAAGAAAAACAAACCGAAAGGTATAGCATATTCTTAAATAGAAAAACTCGAAAATGGTAACAATTTCAGTACGTTCTTAGTTAATCATTATCATTATGTGATCACAGTGAAACTACCAATAGCATTTGAAATTGGACAAGCTAACTCAAATTATTATATGTGAGAAAGAAAAACCAAGAACAAACAAGATTCTATAATAAAAAGGGAAAATAATGAGGAAGAAATGCTGTAAAAGATACTTAACCATATTATGAAGCTAGTGTAATTAAAACAGTGTGATGCTGGTACATGAACAGTCGTAGCAACAAAACAGAAGGTACAGAAATAGACCCCCCAAAATAGGAAATATAACAAAGGTGAATTTTCAAATCAGTGAAGAAAATGGGACATCTGGATAGTAAGTCTGGAAGATGGAGATGCATTTGGAGTAATGCCTCATATTATATAATAGAAAAAAATTCCAAATTGATCAAATATTTAAATGTTAAAATCAAAATCCTAAAAGCATCGGGGAAAAAGATGGAAGAATATTTTTATGATCTCAAACCTGAAGAGTTTTTTCCTGCCGGTGAAAAAAAAGCCCTGAAGTCACAAAAGAAAACACTGATAAGCTCAACTCTGTAAAAATAAAAACGCATACCTGGAAAAGCCACCATATACCAAAAGATAAATGACAAACCTGGATAAGTATTTTCAACTCACATATTCAAAAGTCTAATTTCTTTCTTGTCTAAGAAACAAAAACAACAACCAAAAGAAAACCAGTATAAACAGAGCATATCAAAAGATAGTTTATATTAATAAAAAGGAGAATCAACTCTAAAAATTAAGAAGTATTTTACCTTGACTACAAGAAGAAAAAATGCTAATCAAAACTACAAGCTGAGTTTTCACCTGTCACATTGGTAATAAGCAAAAAGCCTGAGAACTCACAGGGGTGATCTGCTAGGTTTTAAGCTGTCTTTTGACTCAATTCCCACCCTTCTAAGCCCTGTGATGCTGGAGTGGAGAATGCTCACAGCATCTCTGCTTTGCCACCTGGTGCCTGCACAGGCTCTGCCAACAGGAGGTACCAGAGGGGAAGAGGAAGATGGAAAGAAGGAAAAGAGACTAGCTCTGCCCTCTCGGCTTCCAGCTCTGGTCCACATTACCCCAGCAACTGTTTTCACCTGGGGCTTCAGTGCTTCACCACTGCAGCAGCTAAATCCAGTTTGTGGGTTTTTCCCAATACTCTTCCGACACTGAAAAGTCAGTCTGACCTTTCCCCTCTCAGTGAAGCAGCATCAATAACCTCAGAAGTCTGGTCTGGGTCCGTGGGGTCCCTTCTCTAAGCTTGCAGCACTGTTGAATAAAATCCTCCTCCAAAGAGGTCTGCTTTTCAGTACTGTAAGGTCCTTTCTTTAAGCTTCTAAGTTTTATTTCAATCTCTTCACTTACTCCTCCAGCCTTAGAGATGGCAGCTTTTCTTTTGCACTTACTACCTTACTGATACCTTGAAAGTGAAAGTGTTAGTCACTTAGTCATGTCCAACTCTTTGCAACCACATGGACTGTATGTAGCCCACCAGGTTCCTCTGTTCATGGAGTTGGTTCTTGTTTTAATTCTCTTAATCTGTTTAACAATTATTCATATGAAACTCTAAGTAACTGGTATGGTATCCAATTTGCTCTTAACTGATACAGTGGCCCAAAGTGTGAAGACACAGGCAGTCTCACTCATTATTGCTGCTGCTGCTGCTGCTGCGTCGCTTCAATCGTGTCCGACTCTGTGTGACCCCATAGACGGCAGCCCACCAGGCTCCCCCATCCCTGGGATTCTTCAAGCAAGAACACTGGAGTGGGTTGCCATTTCCTTCTCCAATGCATGAAAGTGAAAAGTGAAAGTGAAGTCGCTCAGTCGTGTCTGACTCTTAGCGACCCCATGGACTGCAGCCTACCAGGTTCCTCTGTCCATGGGATTTTCCAGGCAAGAGTACTGGAGTGGGGTGCCATTGCCTTCTCCTCATTATTGATGGGAGTGTTAATTGATACACACACATCCCCAAGAGAACTGGTAAATGACCGTTAATTTCATGTCTATGAATTTATCACAAAATTATTCAGTTGTGGGTTAAATACTATGTATAAAAGGACATTTATTGTGGCTTTGTTTATATAGAGCAAAAGATTGGAGGGGAAATGGAAAGTTAATGGATAAGGGAATGCTAAATAAATTAAAATGTATTCATTAGTGAAACACTTTGCTGCAATTAAAAAAATATATATATACATATAATTTTATTTTTTAAAAAGCCAGCAGAAGATTGTGTAGGGTTATCAAGAAGACTCCTGGTGTTAAATTAAGACCTTTGGGATTAATTCACATGTGTGTCTCCTACTCCTATTCTCATGTCCTCTTTACATCTGCTTTTTGAAGTTATAAGTATGAATGCACATACTTTGTAAAGCCCCAAAGTGAAATTCAGTAAAAAACAGAGTGACAACCAAGTCTTCATACCCTTGCAGGGGAACTTCCATTTCAGAAGCATGAAGACACATGGCTCAGTTGACCAGCTTCCCTTCTCACT
Source organism: Tragelaphus eurycerus (assembly GCA_935064755.1). Classification (NCBI taxonomy): domain Eukaryota; kingdom Metazoa; phylum Chordata; class Mammalia; order Artiodactyla; family Bovidae; genus Tragelaphus; species Tragelaphus eurycerus. Next base: position 17,974,937 of record CAKXYN010000002.1, on the reverse strand, counting down.
AGATCCCTACACCACCATTCAAATCCTAGCTTTCCTTTTGTGATACCTCTGCATGAAGATGAGGCTGTCTGCTAAAAACACACATGTGTCTCAATTATCCCGTCATATGTGCTCTTTAACCTATATGCTTCATCTTCCAGTCTCTAAGAACACAGAGGCTTCTCAGACAGGTGTGATCTTATTCGCAGGGGTAGATAAGTGTGCCAGGGAGAAAGGGTGCCTGTCCTGGAGTACCACTTTTACTCAGAATTTTGGGTAAATCTATTTTAAAAGCAAACATGAGGAAAGTTAAAGTTGAATACAAAATATAGATGCATTTTGAAAGTAAACAGGAGTTTTAAAAGAACTCTCTTACATGTGAAAGACATGAGTTGCTCTGAGTTGCTTCTACAAGTGCCCCAGATCTGGGTTAACTTCCTTTGGTAAAAGTGGGAGAAGCTCCCTGTAGCACACATGGCATTTCCAAAGGGGTGTGAACACGTTATACTTGATTCTAACATGTTAACTCTATTTACATAGCCACGAGTATTCCCAACTAATTATATAATGACTTCTTTGAGCCCAAATTGTTGATTAGCTTTGTGTTTAGTTACAGAACAATTAAACCATCAGTAACACCAGGGGATAAAATTAATGACTTTCACTGAGCCTTTATACATTCACCTGACCAAGATAACTCTGACTCCAAAGTTGATAATGTGAATCTAAAAATCAGGTGTAAAATAGCATCAGTTCAGTTCAGTTCAGTCACTCAGTCATGTCTGACTCTTTGAGACCCCATGAATTGCAGCATGCCAGGCCTCCCTGTCCATCACCAATTCCCAGAGTTCACTCAAACTCACGTCCATTGAGTCGGTGATGCCATCCAGCCATCTCATCCTCTGTTGTCCCCTTCTCCTCCTGCCCCCAATCCCTCCCAGCATCAGATTCTTTTCTAATGAGTCAACTCTTCGCATGAGGTGGCCAAAGTACTGGAGTTTCAGCTTTAGCATCAGTCCTTCCAAAGAACACCCAGGACCGATCTCCTTTAGAATGGACTGGTTGGATCTCCTTGTAGTCCAGGGGACTCTCAAGAGTCATCACATTATAACTAATAAAATCTTCAAGCCATGGCATGTCAGTAACCAAGAGTATGGAATCAGGGATTCCATTTTAGATCAGAAATCAGTGGTTCCTGTGTTTAATATCTTTTGCGTCCAAGATAAAGTCTATTAAATAAGCTGATATGCCTCCAAGCCACGTTAAAAAACAAAAATCAATCCAATCAGAAGCCTAAGTTCCATTTATACCTCCAAATCTCTGAAATGTTCCAATGAGCAACCAATAAACAAACACACCTCACAAATGTTTACAGAGCACTTTTGAGAACATCTCCTTCATGGAATCCTCACAATATGATGACTAGGTGGTTAGACCTAGTTCATCTGAAGTCCTCCCACAGAAAGTTCTGTAAACTCAAAGAAGAAAGCCATCTTTAGGGGCTAAAAGAATGAAACATAAAATTCCAACAGTCAATGGAACCCTCAGGCAATTTCCCCAACCTGCAGGACACCTGTGATGAAAGAATTAGACGGCCCCTCCAAGGGGCAAGAAGACAAGTGACAGGGATGAGAGCTAATGGTGTGTCAAGCACAAAGCCAGTTCTTGTGGACACACTCTTTTAACAGATTGCAAATTCTTCATGATCCTCACTGTAGTTTACAAACTTGAAAGCTGAGCTCAGATCAATGACTTCCCAAAATTCAAGTGGGAGGAATCTTGGGGTCATTTTTTCAGACCCAGCCTGGCTACTGGCTCTCTTTTGCTCATATTCTGTTTACATTTGGTTCTTTTGTTCATATTCTGTTCACATTTGGTTCATATTCTTACTGCTCATCTCTGTTTTCTGATCCTGCAATCACCAAGTCAGCTTCCAGAGTCCTCACCCCTTCTCCTTTCCTTATTGCCTTGAGGGCAAGATCTAGGCTTCCCAATTTCAGGGCTCTTCTGCCAATCACAATGGGGAAAAAGAGAGGGCTTGGAAAAATGAGGGATTTCTCCTAGTTTTCATTGTGTGGATTGGACACAATGTGTTAATTAGAAATGATTTTCTTTATACTGACTACTTTTGGGGACAGATACTAACACCAAGAGCAAATCTGATTGGGGCAAAGGACTGCTATGTTTGAGAGGTAAGGCATTTGGCTTCCTAAAAAGGGTAAGAAATACTGGGAAGGAGAATGCTAGCTAGGAGTAATCAGATACCAGATTTTCCCTGATGGCTTTTAGATTCTTTAGCTATTTTTTTGGACACAGTTTCTGTATCTACAGACTACTCTGAAAGTGGGCACATGACAAGCACTATCAAATTCTAAAAAGTGACTGAGTCATTCTCTTTGCTCTAGGGCAGAAATTCACTACCATGAGCTGCTTCAGAGTCACTACAGGGCTTGATACAAGACAGACTGCCGGGCCCCACCATGGAAGGTCTAATTCTGCAGGCCTAGGGAAGGCCAGAGAGCCTGTACTTCAAGTTTCAGGTAATGCTTTTGCTGCTGGGGGACCACACCTGAAGAAGCATCAGTATCAAGGATCTTCCTCTTTCAAATGGTAAAGGAAAGATGTTTCTAACTCTTATCTCAAATACTGGCTTGATTCCAGTTCCAAGCCCCAGAAGTGGGTTCTGTAATGCCTTACCCCTGGAGCCCCACCTCCAGCATTCACACCTGTACCTTCTATTAAAGACAAACAATCCACTTTTCTGCAGATTTTACTTCCTTGCCTAGAGGACTGTCATCTAGTCAGCTGGTCCCTCAATCTGTGAGGCGCCTTCACTCTACTCTGTGGGCTTATCGCTCTTGTGTGATTCTAATCTGATAAAAGGCATCTGCTGGGGCACCAGTGAGTCTGCAGGCTGTATGCCCTGGTGACATATTTTCTTTGGCTCATACTGTATTTGAATTTTCAAAATATTAATTTTCAACATATTTTTAAAAATCAGAAGGTTTACACAAAATGTGGGTTTCAGATTTTTTTCCTTTTATTTATTTATTTTTATTATTATTTTTTTTTACTTTACAATATTGTATTGGTTTTCCATACATCAACATGCATCCACCACGGGTGTACACGTGTCCCCTATCCTGATTATTATCAGAGAAATGCAAATAAAAACCACAATGAGGTACCATTTCACACCAGTCAGAATGGGTGCAATCCTAAAGTCTACAAGCAATAAATGCTGGAAAGGATGTGGAGAAAAGGGAACCCTCTTACACTGCTGGTGGGAATGCAAACTAGTACAGCCACTATGGAGAACAGTGTGGAGATTCCTTAAAAAACTGGAAATAGAACTGCCATATGACCCAGCAATTCCACTGCTGGGCATACACACCGAGGAAACCAGAATAGAAAGAGACACGTGTACCCCAATGTTCATTGCAGCACTGTTTATAATAGCCAGGACATGGAAGCAACCTAGATGTCCATCAGCAGATGAATGGATAAGAAAGCTGTGGTACATATACACAATGGAGTATTACTCAGCCATTAAAAAGAATACATTTGAATCAGTTCTAATGAGGTGGATGAAACTGGAGCGTATTATACAGAGTGAAGTAAGCCAGAAAGAAAAACACCAATACAGTATACTAATGCATATTTATGGAATTTAGAAAGATGATAACAACAACCCTGTATGCGAGACAGCAAAAGAGACACAGATGTATAGAACAGTCTTTTGGACTCTGTGGGAGAGGAAGGGGGGATGATTTGGGAGAATGACATTAAGACACGTATAATATTATATAAGAAACAAATCGCCAGTCCAGGTTTGATGCAGGATACAGATTTTTAAAGTATCAGAGTATCTGGCAGGGAGCAACTAAAGCTGAGAAACTGCCACCCTGTTGAGAAACACAGCATCGTCCTGGCCCTCCTCTCTGGGACTGCGTGCATCAATCCTAACACACTAGTGCTTTCCATTTTAGGGCTCAGCAATCGGGTTGTGGCTATCCACCAAAGCCTCCTATTTGTAACTGGAAAGCTTTTTCTAGCTGGCAGTGTGAAAATCAGTGATTGGCCTTAAAATCCTTAAAATCACCTTAGATTTGATGAAATGTGATACTGACCTGACCTAGCCCTCTGGAAGCTTTTGAATTTTTAATCTTTGCTCTGGCATGTATGTATGTATGTAATAATTTTTACTTTTTTCTGTTTTATTAAAAATAGTTTATGAGGTGAAATTCACATAACATGAAACTGGTCATTTGATGAACAATGCAGTGGTATTTAGCACATTCACTATCTAGTTTCTAAGCATTTTAATAATTCAAAATAAGACCCTATATCCTATGTGCATCAAGCAGTTTCACCCCACTCTCCTCTCCTCCATAGCCCCAGAAAATCTCTAATTTTATTTCTATCTCTGTGAATTTATATATTCCAGATATTTCATATAAATGAAATCTTATATGGCCTTTTGTGAATGTGCTCTTTCATTTCGTATAATGTGTGCCTGTGTATTTATGTGTGTGTGTAATATATATATATATTATACACACACATATATACATATATATACACATATATACATGGAATTGGGTCACATATTTAGGGAGGCTGACAAATCCCAAGATCTGAAGTCAGCAAGCTGGAGACCCAAGAGCTAATAGTGTAAGTTTTACTCCAAAAGCCTGCAACTTTACTGAATTAATTGGTTAGTCTGAACACTTTCTTGGTGTAGTCTTTAGGGTTTTCTATACATTATAAGATCATTCCATCACAAACAAGATGATTTTACTTCTTTCCAATTTGTATGCTTCTAATTTCTCTTTTCCGCCTGGCTAGGACTTCCAGGACTATGTCAGATAGAGGTGGTGCACACCAGTAACAGAAGACAGAGCCTGCTTTGGGCCCACAAGCAGCTGCAGTGCTGGAGGCCGTGCCTGCTAGTTGTGCTGTCCTGTGGCTGCACAGTCTCCCCAGAGTGTGTGTACACAGTACAGGCTGATGACAAAGGTTAGGCTGGCAGCATGCAGGGGCACAGCTGGAGGAGCTAGCCCCAAGTGTATGCATGATGATGATGGTCAGCCATGGGGTGTGGAGGATGGCATCTTGCACTTGTGCATCCTCAGAGGCCTTGCTAGCTCCTGTTGTGGTTCCCAGGCTCTGGCAGGGGCAGGGAGGGACTTAGGTAGCTCGCATGAGCAAACAAGAATACCTGTGGGGCAAAAGCTGGTAAAATCTGCAGGAATTCCACGACAGCTGTGCTGGTCATTGATTCCTTCTTCACTGGGAAAAGCTACTGGGATTGCTTATAGAGCTGGTCATTTTGAACCACAATTACTCCCACCTTATGGCAGCTATTGGTAGATCCTGCTTTTCTTCCTTGTTCCTAGCCATCTTGACATTGGTGGTTTGGGTGCAGTGAAAGCCAAGAGAGATCCTTGTGTGTAGTGCCCTCAAAGCCTGGGAGAAGGCAGCTGTTCATCCTGCTTTCCCTTTCCTAGTGCAGAGAACTCTTTCTAGCTGAAACAGTTTGGTACTGAGCAGTGCCAGCCTGGGGAAGTGCTGTATATTGTCACCCTGCTATTTAACTTATATGGAGAGTACATCATGCTAAATGCTGGGCTGGATGAAGCACAAGCTGGAATCAAGATTGCTGGGAGAAATATCAATAACCTCAGACATGCAGATGATACCACCCTTATGGCAGAAAGTGAAGAGGAACTAAAAAGCCCCTTGATTAAAGTTAAAGAGAAGAATGGAAAAGCTGGCTTAAAACTCAATATTCAGAAAACTAAAATCATGGCATCAAGCTCTGTCACTTCATGGCAAATAGATGGGGAAACAATGGAAATAGTGACAGAGTTTATTTTCTTGGGCTCCAAAATCGCTGCAGATGGTGACTGCAGCCATGAAATTAAAAGATGCTTTCTCCTTGGAAGAAGAGCTATGACAAGCCTAGAAAGCATATTAAGAAGCAGAGACATTACTTTGCTGGCCAAGGTCTATCTAGTCAAAGCTATGGTTTTTCAAGTAGTCATGTATGGATGTGAGATATGGACCATAAAGAAAGCTGAGCTCCGAAGAATTGATGCTTTTGAACTGTGGTGTTGGAGAAGACTCTTGAAAGTCCCTTACAGCAAGGAGATCAAATCAGTCAATCCTAAAGGAAATCAGTCCTGAATATTCATTGGGAGGACTGATGAAGCTGAAACTCCAATACTTTGGCCACCTGATGCGAAGAACTGACTCACTGGAAAAGACCCTGATGCTGGGGAAGATTGAAGAAGGAAACAACAGAGGATGAGATGGTTGGAGGGCATCACTGACTTGCTGGACATGACTTTGAGCAAGCTCTGGGAGTTGGTGATGTAGTCCATGGGGTGGCAAAGAGTCAGAAACAATTGAGCATCTGAACTGAACTAAGCTGAATAGAAAATAAGACAACCTTCCTCAGTTTGTTTCCTTAGTCATCCAGAGCTCATTTTCAACACATTCTTTTGCCTTGAGAGAAACATCTGCCTGATCTTAGAATTAACAATAGTTATGTTTCTCCTGAGTGACTGTGCTCAATTTTTATCACCCTGGAACCTGTGAACAATACAACCAGCCTTGTTCCTTTTGTAGCAAGAACCATTTGAACACTTAGAGATCAATCCCCACCACAGCCCCTGTAAAATATGTGCCTGCAATTGTCATAGGCACACTTACCTGAGTCCCAGCCTTCACTGGCTAAAAGTACATGCTCCTCTGTTTTATGAGCCTAAAAACACTTTGTGGATCAAGCCAGGGCATGTGTATGTGTACCCACACATATCCACACACGGGCAAGAATGCACAATAATCCTTGTGTTTACAGACTTTTAGGACACTTAGTAGGGGCAAGAAACTGGCAGTTCATGATTAATTGAGCTATTGAATTCATTGTGTTAAATTTAAAACCCTTGGAAAGGTGTTTGGAGGTAAAGAAAAATATATTAACTGGAAATAGATATAATATATATAATTTCAAATAATATAATTATTTGGAAATATAGCTAACCTGTCTAAAGATGAGTTAATTCTGTTTCCCAACTTTTTATATATACACAAAGTGTGTGGATAATCCTCATAATATAGCACATAGAATAATTTATGTTGTATCATATGTGTAAGTCTTATCTCCCTAGTCTCCTTGAAATGATAACCTCCCTTTAAATAACAATACTTTTATGACCCCATGTTCCTTCTGTAACTGCAACTGTTTTGTGTGTTGAGGCACTGACAGGTCATACTTTTACTAAAGTCAAAACTTCCCAGAATATAATAAAAAAACCAGGGGTGCAGAAGTTGGAGAGGGTGCCACAAAAGTGCACAAGGGGAGAAGTGCAGTTAGAGAGGGTGTCAGCGGCTGATGTGAGTGTTACAGGGAGAGGTTTGCTCACCATCACCACTCCTGAGGCCCTGGAGAGTCATGCGGGAACTTGGCATCCTCTGTTAACAAATTAATCTTCAACAACTGATTGATTCAATACTTCACAGGAGGCGGCATGACCAAGGCTTTCTCTGGAAGCTGAAGGCCTTTGAACAGGATATCTCTGGACAGGAGGAAATGAGGCAGGGGAGGGTGGGGGCAGGTGGATGGGGAGGATGGGGGAGGATGCCACAGGCAGAGGGAACTGCAGTAGCAAAGGCACGCAGAAGCACAGCAGCCTGATGTTTGGGGAGCCACAAGTCCTGCCACGTCCCTGAGCTAGAATTTGAGGTGGCCATGAGAATCTGCAGGGGACAAGAAACGTGGGCTGGTTTTGTCATGTTTTGTTGTTGTTCAGTTGCTCAGTCATGTCTGACTCTTTGTGACCCCATGGACTGCAGCACACCAGGCTTCCCTGTCCTTCACCATCTCTCGGAGTTTGCTCAAACTCTTGTCCATTGAGTCGATGATGCCATCCATCCAACCATCTCATCCTCTGTCACCCTCTTCTCCTCCTGCCCTCAATCTTTCCCAGCCTCAGGGTCTTTTGCAATGAGTCGGCTCTTCTCATCATGTGGCCAAAGTACTGGGGCTTCAGCTTCAACATCAGTCTCTCCAATGAATATTCAGGACTGATTTCCTTTAGGATTGACTGGTTTGATCTCCTTGCTATAAGGGACTTTCAAGAGTCTTCTCAGCACCACATTTCGAAAGCATCAATTCTTCAGTGCTCAGCCTTCTTTATAGTTCAACTCTCACATCCATACATGACTACTGGAAAAATCATAGCTTTGACTACACAGATCTTTGTCAGCAAAATGATTCTGGTTTTTAATATGTTGTCTAGGTTTGTCACAATTCTTCTTCCAAGGAGCAAGGATTTTTAAATTTCATGGCTGCAGTCACCATTGGCAGTGATTTTGAAGCCCAGGAAAATAAAGTTTGTCTCTGTTTCCATTGTTTCCCCATCTATTTGCCATGAAGTAATGGGACCGATTGCCATGATCTTAGTTTTCTGAATGTTGAGTTTTAAGCTAGCTTTTCACTTTCTTCTTTCACCTTCATCAAAGTGCTCTTTAGTTCCCCTTCATTTTCTGCCATAAGGGTGTTGTCATTTGCATATCTGAAGTGAAGTGAAGTGAAGTGAAAGTTGCTCAGTCCTGTCCAATTCTTTGCGACCCCATGGACTATACAGTCCATGGAATTTTCCAGACCAGAACACTGGAGTGGGTAGCCGTTTCCTTCTCCAGGGCATCTTTTCAACCCAGGGATCAAACCCAGGTCTCCCACATTACAGGCAGATTCTTTACCAGCTGAGCTATGAGGGAAATCCCTGCATATCTGAGGTTATTGATATTTTTCCTGGCAATCTTGATTCCAGCTTGAGCTTAGTCCAGCTCATGTCATGTTTGGGATATTTTAATTAATTTTTGATGGCTATGAGGCTCAGCAGGGAACAGGAGCAGCCAGGGATGGAACCCAGGTCTCCCACATTGCAGGCAGATTCTTTACCAGCTGAGCCACCAGGGAAGCCCTATTGTTTCATGAAACAACATGAAACAATTTCATGCATGGCTGCATGAAACAATAGTGCAGCCTTAGAGCATGGTCTTGGTTCTGCCTCAAGGGATACTCATAACAAGATCTTTGAGCTCTTTACAGAATTAAAGCCCTCAGCAAATGGAAGATGTCAGCATTCTTCATTCTAGAAAAGACTACCAGAGGCCAGACTAATGGAACCAGAGAAGCTCATCAAGAGATTACTTGATACTAGATCAAAGGAGTGCAGGCCCTGCACATACCCTAACCTTAACAGCAACCCCACCCTTGAACTATTACTCTAAAACTCCTCACTAAACCCTCCTCAGTTGGAACACACAGTTTTTGAGGGGCACGAGCCTGCTGTGATCTTCTCTGCCTGGCAAAGCAATAAAGCTAATATTTTCTTCTTCGTCCAAAACTCTGTCTCTGAGATTTGATTTGTCACTGGTGCACAGAGGCCAAGATTTTGTCATCAAGTCCATGGTGGGCCCCAGGCTGAGAAGCCTGAATTTAGAAAGCACAAGACAGAGGCAGAGAACTAATCTGCAGGCAGATGATGAGAGTTTTGACAATATGATTAGAAGGGCAGAGGGGAGAGGAGAGGCTTGTACAATCAGATAGTAAAGGGGTAGAACTTGGTGAATGATCAGAAGAGAGTGTTGAGGAAAAGAGAGGAGTTCCTTTGGCTGATCTCTTTCTTTGTACTCTGAATTTAGAATCACTTTCTTACAGACTATCAAATTGCTCAAAATCACTGTCCTTCAGACCTAGTTTTTGTCATTTATCGCCAGTAAATCCAGCTAAGGATGGAAGAATGACAAGAGTTTGGTCTTTGTATCTAAATCTATGTGGCTGAAGGGACAAAAAAAACCTGCTTTAATTCTGCTTATTAAAAATAGCTATTAAATTAATGTATTGCACATGATAGTGTATTTATGTCAATACCACATTTTCAATTTGTCCTACCCTCCCCTTCCTCTGCTGTGTCCACAAGTGCATTCTCTACATCTGCATCTCCATTTTTTCCCTGTAAATAGGTTCATCAGTACTATTTTTCTGGATTCCATATATATGTGTTAATACACGATATTTGTGATGACCTAGAGGGGTACTCCAGTATTCTTGCCTGGAGAATCCCAGGGACGGAGGAGCCTAGTGGACTGCCATATATGGGATCGCACAGAGTCGGACACGACTGAAGTGACTTAGCAGTAGCAGCAGAGGGGTAGACTGCAAGGAGATCCAACCAGTTCATTCTGAAGGAGATCAGCCCTGGGATTTCTTTGGAAGGACTGATGCTAAAGCTGAAATTCCAGTACTTTGGCCACCTCATGTGAAGAGTTGACTCATTGGAGAAGACTGATGCTGGGAGGGATTGGGGGCAAGAGGAGAAGGGGACGAGAGAGGATGAGATGGCTGGATGGCATCACTGACTCGATGGATGTGAGTCTGAGTGACCTCTGGGAGTTGGTGATGGACAGGGAGGCCTGGCGTGCTGTGATTCATGGGGTCGCAAAGAGTTGGACATGACTGAGCGACTGATCTGATCTGATCTGAGAGGGGTGGGGTGTGGATGCAGAGAAGAGCAAGACAGAGGGGATATATATATATATATATATATATATATATATATATATATATACACACACACACACAATTATGACTGATTTGTGTTGTTGTACAGCAGAAACCAACATAACATTGTAAAGCAATTATCCTCCAATTTAAAAAAAATGTACTGCAAAGCTTTGGGTAAATTAGATCATAGGAAGTATGTCAGCTGCCTTTCCATCTGGGTCAGACAGTCTGATCAGTGGAAGACAAGGGCTGCATTTTGCACAGAGCTCTTTGCAGCCACCCACTCCCTCTGACTAAACAGACAGGCAATGTGAGGGCTCACCCGGGGAGGGATGTGCATGGCTCAGCTACAGGAGTGTGTGGTGAGACTGCGACAGTATTTACTCCTTGAAAAATGAATGATGCTCCTGAAAAGATGCCTATAAATTGATTTTACTTTCATACAAACTATCTCTTCAATGACTTGCTTTAAAATTTCTAAGGTGTATTCTAAAATATAAAAATGTGTTTAGGTTCTAAGCAAAATTTGTGTCTCTCTCTAGGGCAATGTCTGCTGTCCCATGACATGGCACACAGATCTTCCATGAAAAACTAAGAAAAGCCTACTTAGGTCCACAGATGCCCAGGTACTCTGCCACATCAGGGCCCTCACACCCCCACGGCAGCATCAGCTGCCCTCCCCTAGATACGTCGTGGACGTTCCTCCTCCCTACAACCTGTTGGATGATGTGATGAGTGGGCACCTCCCTTTATCTCATATCTGGAGGAGAGTTCTTACTCTTTCACTAAATACTGGTCAGCCTCAAGAACCTGTTATCTCTCCTCTCTGCCTTTCCAGGGGCTGTGTGGGAAGCCCAGGCCCACCCTCTGGTTGCCTACATTGTGATCTTCTAAGACAATGTCTCTAAGCAACAGACTCATTTGGGCACAAGAAGTAAACTGAAGTACTTCTGGTCTAGCTCTTCTCTCACAAATATTTATTAAACTACAATCCACAGTTCAGCCACCATTTTGAACTATTCTCCATCCATCCCACAGGTACTGTTTATGGGACAGTGATTTCCTCTTAAAATACCCTGAATGAAGGGATTAAACCCATTCTTATAGGTACAAACTCATTATTTTTGGCACTTTTAATTTTTATGTATATTGTCCAGGTATGCATTCAGTTTTTCCATATGATACTGATACTGAAATATGTGTATTTTTGCAACCAGAGAGCTGGAGGAGACCCACAGAGAAACAGGATCTGCTCATGAGACTCATAATACCAATCAATTCTTACTTTATCCTCACTACATGCTGGGCCAGTGCTGAGAACATCCCTGGCATCACTTCATCTCATCCTCACACGACCTTCTAACAGTCCAATGAAACAGATCCTATTTTTATTATCCCTCTATACTGCTGTAGATTCAGAAATGGAGCCTCCCTCAGAGAAGTTAAAGGCCACCAAGTTAAAAGGCCAAGCCAGGGCCTCGAACCATACCTATTGGGTACAAGTGTTTTATGGATGGCCTGCCAGGTATTATTCTAGCTGGTACTGGGAACAAGTTCTGAATAGCACAGGCAAATGCATCCTTGATCTTAGAGGTTATACTTTAATAGGGGGACCAAACACACAGAAATTGCACCATGAGCACCATGAGTGAAAACAAAGCATGATGGAACCTAGAGAGTGCCTGTGTGGAGACTCTTTTACATTGTGTGCTTATAGAGACCACTGAGAAGGTGACCATTGAGAAAAATCCTAAATGAAAAGATGCAGTAAGCCATTTCAATATCTGGGGGAAATGTTCCTCACATGAAGAGCAAAGGCCCTAAGAGCAGACTGGCTTGCTGAACTCAAGGGTGGGAAAGACAACCAATGATACTAGAAATAGATGGAAAAGGAAGGGGCAGCAGTAGGCGGGGGCAGGCTGCCTAGGACTGGAAGGTTATGGAAAGAATGTTGAACAGAAAAGCCAATTTGAGCAGAAACATTATGTGATAAGCTGAGAAAGTTCCAGCAGAAAGGAGAATTGGCTATGCAGGAGACATACTCATCTCAGGATCAGAGTTTCTTAGAAGGCAAGATGAGCTAGCATCCTATGTATAAATTGACAGTTAGATCTGGGACAGTGGGAATGAGAAGGAACAGAGCTTGTGAGCCCGCGTTCAACCAGGCTAGCGCAGTGGGCCATGTGAAGGCAAGCTGATCAGGGTCTGATGGTCTCTCTTTTCTCAGCGAAGGAAAGCAGGTCATCATGGTGGAGAGGGGGCAGGTGCTATAGACTTGAGGAAAAAGAAGAAAATATGAAATAACCTTCTTTGAATGTGGGAAAAGTTGAGTGCTCCTTGGGAGTGCTAGAGGGCTCTTGAGATTTGTGGTTATAAAAATTCTTTTACTTCCTAGAACAAGGGTGGGCAAAATTGGGTTTAACCATGGCTGAACTTTGTCAGGTGAGAGTGACAAAGAGATGAATGGGTCAGTGATAAGGCTAAAGAGGGAGGTCAAACATGTGTGTGATCATGTAGTTAAGACAAACAGACTTGGGGCAGGCCAGTGAGCTGCAAGGTGGGCAGATGATGGTCTACGAGTGGTATACTGGGATCTGAGAATTTGGAAGTGATGCAACCACTCATGTTGGGAAGACCTAGACTAGAACCATGGGAGTCAATGGCTGAGGATGGTTGGCCATAGGAACTGAGAGGCCAGAATGTGGGATAGATTGTCTCTTTAATATGAATATGGAAGCCATCAAGAAAGACAACAGAATTATCTCTTAGCTGCATTTTATAGTACAATTATGGATAATAAGAACAGTGGTCACTGATTTTTGTTCATGCCTTTATTCAGGATTAAACTTGTAGAGAACAAAACTCAGGACCCATAACTACCACATCTGGACCTTAATTCTACAGGAGTAATTCTGATGGTCAGGAGTATAAATTCATTTCCTGGCATCTCTGTTTTACTGTTCAGGAAATACAGAGCGGTGGGGTATTTTCTCTAATATTTGGCAACAAACTCTTGTTAAATGAATGAGAAAAGTGTTAGTCCCATTTTAATTTGTGCAGCCCAAGTAAGAAGAAAAAATATGAGAAAATGATACTATACATTACTTTATTCCATTCTTTCCCTACTTTATTCAAGAAAAGATTTTAAGAGTGGAGATTAAGTGTACAAAGGAATAAGGCAAAAAATGTCAGTAACTGTTGGGGTTGGGTATGCTGTTGGCTTGAAAAAGCGCCTTTCCTGCCCTACAAATGCCCATAGCTAGTAAGTCAGACAGCAGAGATTTGAATCCAGTTTTGTTTGATTTCAGTGTGATCATCACTTCTTGCTCCTATTAGTTCAACAAAGTGAACTAATGTTCAATGAAGTGGACAGCATATTTGTGCACACGCATCCCTCCCTCCAAATAAGCAATAATTACCTCCAAGTCCTGCATCTGGAATGGAAGTTATCCATACCTTTCTTTTCAGCTCAAAGTGTTTCAAAAAGGCAAATTTGGGACGTCTGAGGGCACAATGCAGAATCTTCCCAAGGCAGGTTATCCGAGAGAACTCTACCCATAAACCACATGGTTGTTTCAGGTTATAAACAACTCTTTCAAATGTTAGTCTCCCAGTTGAGAAAACCTCATTTCTCCTCACCACTAGTCATTATACCCTAAGAAAGCAAAATCATCTCATTTCGGCTAAGCCTTTAGAAAAAGGCAATTAAAGAAACTTACAAATTGCTAGAAAGGGTCTAGAAAGAAAAAAGAATAATAGTTTCAGATAGATTAAGATAAAAATATTAGGTTAATGTTGACAATTTTAAGCAAACAAGATTTGTTTTTTTTTTTTTTTTGTCATTTGAAAGTGTAACACACACAAACTATATAGTTGGCTGAAAAATTAGGCTCCCATGAAACTCAGGGAGTTCTAAAAATAAGCCGGTAGTGGCTATGTGCACATGCATCTATTTGGGTGCACAAATACCTGAACCCATAAACTGAAGTATTAGTGCTAAGATTATACTAACCTCTTCTGAAATGCAGTCCTCTTTAGGTTCTGACAGAGCAGCCATTTTCGTCAAAGTTAGTTGTGGTCAAGAATGTGGGCAGGGAAACTGTCCACAGCCCTGGGGGAGGTATAAGAAAACTCTAAGGGTCAGACTCTGCTCTCAATGCTAGCGATGCCTGATAATTCTGACTTACCCTTGGCTGAGCACAGACAGAGCCTTTACACCCTCACGTGCCTGAGGACTTTACTCATTTAAGGGCTTCCACTACCTCTGTTAAGAGCAACACAGGCAAACTCCAAAGGAGACAAAAGATTTAGCTCTGTGATTAAGATGCAAGGATTGGCTTCTGAGTTTTGGGACTCCTTAATGAAAAAGCCCTGGAGAAGAACCCTAATCTAAAAGTGGGGACCCTGTCTCCCTCCCCAGGCAGCCCAATGGGCAACCTTAAATCCTGGGCGCAGTTCAGGTGATTGAAAGGGGTCAGACCTAATGATCTACTAGACCCAAGATTAATTATTTCGAGGGGCAGGGGCAGCAACAAACCTTGGAGTAAGCACATTTGAGGGCTCGGCTCCTCGGGTCAGTCTTGCAGATCATGCATTTTGAACCAAAGAAATTAAAAGAGTAGAGTTAATCTGCCTGTTAATCAACCTGAACTTTGCTTTCTGCATAGACCAAGAAAGGCCAAAGCCCTGATGTCAATTTGTTGTACACGATAACCATGGAACTTTTAATTATGTCTGAAAAGTGGCCGGTGTAACAGAAGGCAGCCCTCTGGGTGTGGGGAGGAGACCACCTGGGCTGTGCTTCTCTCTCTGGTCAGCATCTCAACCAGTGTGGCTGGGGGCTATTTTCCTGCTTGAAGTAGGGGGGAACCTGGACCTTCCTTGCCAATCCCGGGTATCTCTGACCCATTGGTGCTCGACACACATCCTTCATCACTCTGCTCATGGGTCAGATTTAATTTACTTACTTTCTCTCAGACTCTTTCCCTGAAGGAGTGCTTTTCCCAGAGTGTGACCGCTGAGTTGAACACCTGAGTTGGAAGGTGCAAATCTGGAGTCAGCATCTTTGTAATTTGAGATTTCTTATCCCTCAGTGAAATGTTTAAAAAAAAAAAAAAAAAAAGGCAAACTTTTTATAGAAAGGCCATTTAGAATTTGAAAACCAGAATGTTTTTGGCTAGACTTTCATCAACCTGACGGCCATTTATCAGGCACTTTCTGTGTAAAACCGTGGTGCTGACTGGCTCTGAGGCCCATGGAGCCCAGGGGCTGGCTGGCCACCCTCTCCCCAGGACACTTGTCAACCTCACTCCAAAAGGCGGCTCCAAGGCCAGAGGCAATCAAAAGCTCTTCCTTCCAACAAGTTCCTGAGGCTCTTTTGAATGGTGGAATTACAAGTGATATTTTCCTCTTTGTTTATAAGTATTTCCAAGGAGGATGTACTATTTGTGTATTTTTTTAAATGTTAAAAATGGTGATACCTTTTATACTTATTTTGGTCTTCATTGTAGTTCTAAAAATCTCTAGTATTTTATGGTTAGTATTATAATGGATGAGTATAAAGTTGGTTTATTGGATTGCATAGAAAAGATCAAGTTCATGTAAAGAAAAATATATGTAACTGAATATATACTTATATGTGTATATGCCTGCATGTGTGCTAAGCTGCTTCAGTTGTGTCTGATTCTTTGTGACCCTGTGGACTGTAGCCTACCAGGCTCCTCTGTCCATGGGATTCTCCAGGCAAGAATATTGGAGAGGGTTGCCATGCCTTCTTCCCGGGGATCTTCCTGAACCAGGGACTGAATCAACATCTCTTATATCTCTTGCATTGGTGGCTGTTTTTTTTTTTTTTTTTAACCACTAGAGCCACCTGGGAAGTGAGTGTGTGTGTGTGTGTGTGTGTGTGTGTATGACTAGGGGAGACAGGACTGGTTCTTTTAGATCAGGGGTCTTCGCCAGTGTTGTTTTATTAAAGAGTCCCAGAAAATAAGAATCAAATCCTTTGTGTGTGTGTATGTGTGTGTATAATCACAGTTACCAGACAGACAGATGGACTATTACTGCTGGAGCACAGGGACTGTGCAGCAGATGGCTGGGGTAGACTTTGTCAAGTCAGCCCAAGGAGACAGTGGGTCTCCGTTATGGACTGACTTGTGTCCCCCCACCAAATTCATTTGTTTTAATCCTAACTCCCTGTATTTGGAGACTGTGCCTTTAGAGGGTTAATTAATGTTAAATGAGGGCTTTAGAGGTGGGTCCTGATCCAATAGGACTGGTGACCTTATAAGAACAAGAAGAGATGCCAAGGATTCAGGCACATAGAGAAAAGGCCATTTTTGTACACCATGAGAAGACAGTAATCTGCAAGCCAAGAAGAGAGGCATCAAAAGAAACCAATCCTGTGAACACCTTGATTTGGACTTCCAGCCGCCAAAACTGGGACATGATAGAATGGCCATAGAGAAACAACTCTTCATAAGAGATCAGGGCGGCACCAGCAATCCTCAGTTTAAAAATGGACACTCAGAGTTTATTGACAAGCTGATTTTAGAAAAATTGAATAGCACTTCCCTTTAGAAACAGTGAGCTTAAGTCCACAGACCAAATGCAAAGGCAAAGTTCAAAAACTAAACTGAGTTCAGAAAGCAAAGGCTAGATTAAATTCAGCTCCACAACCACATAGCCAATGGTCACTTAACCAAAAAGACCCTTCCCAACTGTCTCACCAATACGCCATGAATCAATTAGAACAATACAAGTAAAGCGCCTTTGAAGAATGTACCATGGTACAGAATAATAAAGGCCACCAGGAATTTAACTATCACAAAACCCAACTGCACGTTAACAGGCTGTCTTTCAGGAAAGTGCATCCTCCCTTCTGCCATAGGACTCATCACTAATGAGGCAGTGGGAAGATTAAGCTCCACTCCCGGCATCACATGGGCTTGGAAGTCAGGCTCTTGGATTAAGAAAAGAAACAAAAGTTGTGTATGGAAAGTACATTAAAGTGTCAACCCAAGTGTCTACTGATTTATATAAGAAAGCCACCTTGAAGAAGATAAGAGAAGAACAGTAATATGTCAGAGTGTTTCCAGATGTCTGCATTTTAAGTATAAGCCATGGGAGCAGACATGGAATAATGCGGTGGGGCCAGTGCTGACTCAGAAGCAGGCCAGCTCCTTAACCTGCCTGTCAAATATCCTGCTGTTTCCTCTCCTCAGACCTAAGCCCTTGTCTCTGATGTCACATCCCCTGGAAAGCCTAAGCCAGGTGACAAACTGATCTCATCTCAAAGAGGGCTTTTCCTGAGTGTAACCTTAGGCAGTTTTCCGGGTACCTGGCACCTTGTATTTTTTTAGGCTTAGGTTGTATACCTCTCTGATGATGTATATCACATTTTGCATTAGTCTGAGGGTTAGAGTTGAGTTCAGAGAAGCCAAATGCTCCAGAGAGCTTCCACCAAAAAGGACTTCCCGGAAGATAAGAATTCACTGGAAATGCAGGGCTGGACACACCCATAGCAGCCCACCTGAGCAGAAGGTGAGGAGCTCTCCTCTCCCATTCCAGCCTTGAGCCAGCAGGCCAGTCCCATCCCTGGGCAAGGCCCATCTTGGCTGAGGAATTCAGGCATCTGGGAGAAGCTGCCCCATCACTTGACTTGCTGTGCTGTGGTGAAAACCGGCCAAGTCTGACTGGAGGGCTCTTCCTGAATCAGCTAGACTCTGCCTTCAGCCTCTTCCTTCTCTGTTGTGTGTTCAAAGCCTTCTTGCTTTGTCCACCTCGATATTCAGCTCCAGTTTCACTGCTTCTATTCTGTTGCTCCTCCTGCCTGGATAATTGGCTCCCCTCTTTGGAGGATGGTCCTTACAGATGGACCTGGAAGTTGGGCTCACCACTCTGGGGATATGTCCTCAGATTATCACACTGAAGAGTTCTGACCCACCCCATAAAGTGACAGACATCACATATAAGTAGACAGGGTGAGTGTAGGGAGAAATAGTAGAGCCAGTGAACAGTGTATCTGGCCCCTCCTTTCTTCTCTCTGCCCCGCCTGCTGCATGTCCCCTCATGGGAAGCCCTGGAAAGCCCTGTCTACACCCAAGCTCCTTCTACCCCAGCCCAAGTCCATTCTGCTTCACCTGTCAGGATGGAGGCAGACAGGCTCCTGGTTCCTAAGCCTGTTTGTCTTACTGCCCCCACTGAGGACTCAACACAATCATCTTTAGCACACGGAAGAAATGATTTCTGAAACAGCAAATGGTGTCTTTTAGAGCTTAGGTTCTTTCTAAATCATTCTTATTTCATTTCTCATTCAATTTCTCTTTCTTTTTACATAGGGGAAAAAACCCTCAAATCTTTTTTTACTTACACTAGTAAGTAAAAGTGATACTCTGCTTACAAAGTCCTCAGTGGTTTCTGTTCAACTTTCCCCAGTCCGTCATTTTTAATTTACATGAAAGGAAAAGGAATGCCATTTGTAAGATTTCAGTTAGCCTCATCTGATGAATTGAGAACTAAGGTTAAGAAGCAGCACAAAGATAAAAACCAGACTGTAATTTAGGAAAAGATAGCATTTATCACCATAGTACTCAACAGAGCCACCAAGTAGGAAACAGTGTGATTTAAATCTCCAATCTGCAGCTAGCTAACTGTGTGACCCTAGGTAATGTTACTTAAATTCCTCAGTAAAATTACACTTTCCTCATTTATATAAACAAAAGAAGAAAAGGACCAGAGATTCTAGTCTTTTCTAGGCCTATCATTTTATAATTCTATGACTAAAATCAGTCTAAAACTTTAAATTCTATTCCAGAAATTTACCTTAAGCCTAAAAAATTTAAACATACAGTAATTTAAATATTTAACATCAAGGAATTTTAAAAATGTATTCCTAAGAGAGACTTTTATTCACTGCAATTACGTGTGTATATAAGTCACTTCAGTTGTGTCTGACTCTTTGTGACCCTACAGACTGTAGCCCTCCAGGCTCCTCTGTCCATGGGATTCTCCAGGCAAGAATACTGGAGTGTGTTGCCACATCCTCCTCAAGGGGACCTTCCCAAGCCAGGGATTGAACCTGTATCTCTTGTGTCTTCCCTGTTGGCAGGTGGGTTCTTTATCACTAACACCACCTGGGAAGCCCAATTATGTGTGAGTCTACTGGAAACATCTGGTTATCTAATGAAGCCTGATATTTCTCCAACAAAAAGTGGGATGTATGCATTCTGATAAGTTTATTTGGGATCTCATTTCACTGCATGATTTTGAGATATGTTTCTGTCTGTCTGAATCTATCATTATATGTATCAATATAGATATATTCAGAATCTATCCATATATCTCCATATTTGTGTGGAGATCCCCCACCCCCAGCACACATACATTAAAACTTAAGAACAGAATAACAAAGTAAAGAAGCACCAGAGTTAGTTCTAAGAGGAGGACAAGAGAGGAGGACACAGGACTTACAGGAGCTGCTGAGTTTTTGACGGTGACGCTGGGGGTGGTAGCTCGCAAGGCTCCACTAACTCCATGGTAGTATTTGAAGCAGATCTTAGTTTCAGCTGAAAGACAAAAATAAAATGGGACTGAGAAGTAGGGTGTAACCCTGGAAACAAAGGCCAGGGCCAGAGAGGACACCCCCAGGAACTGCCACCCAATTCCTCCCACCCAGGCAGCCACCCCTGACAGCCTTGCTTCACTTGTGACCTCACGGTCCAACTTTTTTCTGAATGTACATCATCAAAATTTGTTTTGGTCCTAGTGTCTTTCAACCCAAGGTAAATCTATCATTTAGACTTCTCAGCATTCATCCTATCCCATTAGAAGTTATTGCTTTTAAACCCTCAGTTTTAAGATTTTAGGTGATTTGGTGATTATTACCAGTCTGTTTCTTCTATAATTTTCTCTTACTGAATTCATTGTGATTAGTATCTTGGTAATTTGAAGGAAGACTTTGAGAAATTATTGAAATACACAGAATAGAGGCATATTTTCTGATGATGATGACTAGATAATAATGTGGAAACTCCATAACTTTTTAGCATTTTGTTTTGCAGAGGACAAAATCTGTGGCCAAGTTGAGTTTGGTTTATTGGAAGGTGACCTGCTTTTCCCAATTTACTGTTAATAGGGTTTTTTCCTCTTTAAATTTGAAAAATTTATTGTGCTTTGTCTTAGTCCCTTATATAAATTTTGTCTGGAACAACATGAGGACTCTCCCAATTTGAGTTCTTGTTTCTCAAATCTGGGAATTTGTCTTCAATTATAATGTATTTAAAAATAATGTCTACAATTTTCTTAGCATTCATTTTAATATATTCATTATGGAAAATATGGACAATGAAGCAAAGTATAAAAAATACTTTTAAGAGTGTGTTTTGCATACTTGAGTTTATACACTTTATATAATAACACCTTTTGCTTTTTAAAGTAAATTGTTAATAAAGCATGTTCAACCATCTAAGACTCTGATGCTGGGAAAGACTGAGAGCCAGAGGAGAAGGAGGTGACAGAGGATGAGATGGTTGGATGGCATCACCCACTCAAAGGACATGAGTTTGAACAAACTCTGCTGCTGCTGCTGCTAAGTCGCTTTAGTCGTGTCTGACTCTGTGTGACCCCATAGATGGCAGCCCAACAGGCTCCTCTATCCCTGGGATTCTCCAGGCAAGAACACTGGAGTGGGTTGCCATTTCCTTCTCCAATGCATGAAAGTGAAAAGTGAAAGTGAAGTCGCTCAGTCGTGCCTGACTCCCAGAGACCCCATGGACTGGAGCCTACCAGGCTCCTCGGTCCATGGGAATTTCCAGGCAAGAGTACTGGAGTGGGGTGCCATTGCCTTCTTCATGAACAAACTCTGGGAGATAGTAAAGGATAGGGAAGCCTGGTGTAGCAGCCCATGAGGTCTCGAGGAGTCAGACATGATTTAGCGATTGAACATCAATCATCAATTCAAAGCTTTGTAGATAACATTCCTTGTTCTATGGAATCTGAATCAATTTGTAACTTGAAAATATTTTCCTCATCTTGGGAATTTGGGATTTTTCCTTAAAATTAATGCTTTTTTGAAAATTATTTTTAAGTTCAAGTCTGTTCTCTAGGATAATGGAGCAAAAATTGCTACTTATCTACCAACACTCATTCTCCTTTTCCTCCTTAATGATTGAATTTCAGTTTTATTTTGTGTAGTAATAATGCCCAGCTAAAGAATGTTGTAGCCTCCCTTGCAGATCACATTTATGCTGTTTGCCATTGTTATTTGGGGGTTTCTAGCATATGTAGCTGAACTTAAACCTAGATGATATAGAGAAGTTTCTTTCAATATATCATATAAAGCATATGAGAATTGCCATATTCTTCTTTAGAAGATAGGACTATTTAAGGATTCTCCTTTTCTGTGGCCAAATTGCTTTCTACAAAGCACTGTATATTTCCACCAGAAAAATGTAACTCTGATCAACTCTTTAATCCTTGCTAACACTGAATATTATCAATTAAATATAAGTTTAAAATAGCATCTCATTTTTATGATAACCAGTGAGATCAAAGATTTTTAATCAAATTTTAATTAGCCATTTGTATTGTCTTTTTTTAATCCATTAAACTGCAGTTGTTAAGATTTCCCACTGCCAAACGTTTACCTTTGTAGACATATTCTTACTTTACTTTAAAATATCAATATTTTAAATTTCTTTTCTTCTTCATCCTTGCAGTTCAGTGATTTTGCATACCTGTTGATTGCCTTTTAGGCTCTTGGTGGACAATCTTATAACTTAGTTCCATATTCTCCAAGGCACCCCACATAAGGTCTACACACAGAGACCTATAGGTCTACACATCCCAATTACAGAAAAACCTGAACAAACTTTTTGGCTAAGTCAATATTACTGTTTTAGCCTGAGAAGTAGGTATTTTCTTGGGCTCCAAAATCACTGTGGATGGTGACTGCAGCCATGAAATTAAAAGATACTTTCTTGTTGGAAGGAAAGCAATGACAAACCTAGACAGTGTATTAAAAAGCAGAGACTTGACTGCCTACAAAGGTCCTTATAGTCAAAGCTATGGTTTTTCCAGTAGTCATGGACAGATGTGAGAGCTGAACAATAAAAAAAGGCTGAGCACCGAAGAATTGATCTCTTCGAACTGTGATGCTGGAGAAGACTCCTGAGAGTTCCTTGGACTATAAGGAGATCAAACCAGTCACTCCTAAAGGAAATCAATCCTGAATATTCATTGCAAGGACTGATGCTAAAATTCTAATATTTTGGCCACCTGATGTGAAAAGCCAACTCTTTGGAAAAGACTCTAATGATGGAAAAGATTGAAGGCAGGAGAAGGGGACAACAGAGGATGAGATGGTTGGATGGCATCACTGACTCAATGGACATGAGTTTGAGTAAGTTCCGGGAGATGGTGAAGGACAGGGAAGCCTGGCGTGCTGCAGTCTATGGGGTTGCAAAGAGTAGGACATGACTGAGTGACTGAACCACAATGACAAGGGATCACGGAGGCACCCTGAGCAGTGAACCAGGTAACCCTACTGAGTCACTGTAGTTCAGAATATGAGTGACTCTGCCTGTAAATGCCAGAGAGATGGGCACGGAGGAGCCAAATGGCTTCACTTCAAATTTAGTTGTGTGGAAGAAAATTTTATATAGCAGGTATCCAGAAAGGCACTACTAGCTTTCCTTTCAAAGTAAATTATTCCAATGCTTTCACATAAAAAGGTTAGGGAAATTATATACAATCTTTTATTGAATCCTATTGCTAGGTGACGTTTCCAAGGCAAACCATTCATGTCACATCCTCCCCCACAGAGCTGAGCGGTTCTACTCACCTTTTAAACAACAAATCCTTTTCATTATAGACTAATCAAGTCACAACATCCCCACAATCACTCACTAACCAATCATCACACTCACTGCTCAGACAACTCCCCAAACTGATAGAAAAGAACACACCTTTAAGTGAAGTGAAGCCGATGCCTGATAACTATGAATGGCGAAAACTCCCATAAAAAACAAAAACAAAACTTCTGAGGCCTAAAACTGAAAAATGAAAAAAAAAAAAAATTAAAGACAAAAGAAAAACCTCATATCAAAAGAGAAAAAAAGAAAACTCAAGAGAAAAATCCGCCGACAAAGTACAAAAAATGGCAGAAGAAACAAAGCCCAAATGCCAACATCCCTAATACTAGAGGTGAACAGTCCCTGAGATGATCTGTCTCACTCCCGTCACCACACCATCACTCTCTTTACCTGTAAGAGAACAACACCGCTATCTCACCCTACTAACTACGAGATCTGGAACTCCTCTGAGATGTCCCAAACTTCATAACAAAGCTGCATCACTAACAAGTACATCATAAAATCTACTAGAAACACTGAAAACTAGAACGAACACACTCTCAGAAAGTGAAGAGGGCTAAAGCTCTAAGGCACCATATATATCTTCCCATCCTACATAGATGAGAAAAGTAAAGTGTAACTAGCTCCTGACTCGACAAAAAACCACAAGGTCCCGTCGCTGGTCTTTCCTGTGGTATGTTGGATGTGGGCACTGTGAAAAGGCTGAGTGCCGAAGAATTGATGCTTGAACTGTGTTGGAGAGACTCTGGGTCCACGAGTCAACCAGTCCATTCTGGGGATCAATCTGGATTCTTGAGGAATGATGCTAAAGCTGAAACTCCAGTATTGGCCACCTCAGGGGACTCTTGGAGAAGACTCTGATGCTGGGAGGGATTGGGGCGGAGGAGAAGGGGACGACAGAGGATGAGATGGCTGGATAGCATCACTGACTTGATGGGTTTGAGTCTGGTGACCTCGGGGCTGGTGATGGACAGGGGGCCTGGCGTGCTGTGGTTCATGGGGTCGCAAAGGTCGGACCGACTGAGCGACTGATCTGATCTGATCTGATCGCTAGGTGAGAGGGTCAGTGCATGTTTAGAGCCAAGAATTCATGGAAACCTTCAAAGTATTATGATTGTTTCTGAAAAACTACTGGCAAATTTTTTTTTCTTAAGTGTTTTCAGATTCCAGTTTTCAGCAACTTAATTTACTAATGGATTTTCCATTTATTTAACCTAAATAGCTCCTGCTGTTTAAATGATTTCCTATTCAAACTTGAAAGAGGTACTCAATTGTTTTTTGGATGTGAGAGCTGGACCATATAGAAGGCTGAGCACCAAAGAACTGATGCTTTCAAACAGTGGTGCTGGAGAAGATTCTTGAGAGTCACTTGGACAGCAAGGAGATCAAAACAGTCAATCCTAAAGGGAATCAACCCTGAATGCTCATTGGAAGGACTGATGCTGAAGCTTTAATACTTTGGCCATGTGATGCCAAGAGCGGGCTCTTTGGAAAACAACCTGATGCTGAGAATATTGAGGGCAGGAGAAGGAGGTGACAGAGGATGAGATGGTTGGATGGCATCATCAACTCAATGGACATGAGTCTGAGCAAACTTTGGGAGACAGTGAAGGACTCTGGCGTGCTGCAGTCCATGGGGTCTCAAAGAGTCAGACACGACTGAGTGACTGAATAACAATTTGAGATGGGCTCTATTTCAGGGATCAATGCAAAGAAATAGAGGAAAACAACAGAATGGGAAAGACTAGGGATCTCTTCAAGAAAATCAGAGATACCAAAGGAACATTTCATGCAAAGATGGGCTCGATAAAGGACAGACATGGTATGGACCTAACAGAAGCAGAAGATATTAAGAAGAGATGGCAAGAATACACAGAAGAACTGTACAAAAAAGAGCTTCACGACCCAGATAATTACAATGGTGTGATCACTGACCTAGAGCCAGACATCTTGGAATGTGAAGTCAAGTGGGCCTTAGAAAGCATCACTATGAACAAAGCTAGTGGAGGTGATGGAATTCCAGTGGAGCTATTCCAAATCCTGAAAGATGATGCTGTGAAAGTGCTGCACTCAATATGCCAGCAAATCTGGAAAACTCAGCAGTGGCCACAGGACTGGAAAAGGTCCGTTTTCATTCCAATCCCAAAGAAAGGCAATGCCAAAGAATGCTCAAACTACCGAACAATTGCACTCATCTCACACGCTAGTAAAGTAATGTTCAAAATTCTCCAAGCCAGGCTTCAGCAATATGTGAACCATGAACTTCCTGATGTTCAAGCCGGTTTTAGAAAAGGCAGAGGAACCAGAGATCAAATTGCCAACATCCGCTGTATCATAGATAAAGCAAGAGAGTTCCAGAAAAGCATCTATTTCTGCTTTATTGACTATGACAAAGCCTTTGACTGTGTGGACCACAATAAACTGTGGAAAATTCTGAAAGAGATGGAAATACCAGACCACCTGATCTGCCTCTTGAGAAATTTGTATGCAGGTCATGAAGCAACAGTTAGAACTGGTCATGGAACAACAGACTGGTTCCAAATAGGAAAAGGAGTACGTCAAGGCTGTATATTGTCACCCTGTTTATTTAACTTATATGCAGAGTACATCATGAGAAAAGCTGGACTGGAAGAAACACAAGCTGGAATCAAGATTGCTGGGAGAAATATCAATAACATCAGATATGCAGATGACACCACCCTTATGGCAGAAAGTGAAGAGGAACTAAAAAGCCTCTTGATGAAAGTGAAAGAGGAGAGTGAAAAAGTTGGCTTAAAGCTCAACATTCAGAAAACGAAGATCATGGCATCTGGTCCCAACACTTCATGGCAAATAGATGGGGAAACAGTGGAAACAGTGGCAGACTTTATTTTTGGGGCTCCAAAATCACTGCAGATGGTGACTGCAGCCATGAAATTAAAAGACGCTTACTCCTTGGAAGGAAAGTTACAACCAACCTAGATAGCATATTCAAAAGCAGAGACATTACTTTGCCAACAAAGCTCCGTGTAGTCAAGGCTATGGTCTTTCCTGTGGTCATGTATGGATGTGAGAGCTGGACTGTGAAGAAGGCTGATCGCCGAAGAATTGATGCTTTTGAACTGTGGTGTTGGAAAAGACTCTTGAGAGTCCCTTGGACTGCAAGGAGATCCAACCAGTCCATTCTGAAGGAGATCAGCCCTGGGATTTCTTTGGAAGGAATGATGCTAAAGCTGAAACTCCAGTATTTTGGCCACCTCATGTGATGAGTTGACTCGTTGGAAAAGACTCTGATGCTGGGAGGGATTGAGGGCAGGAGGAGAAGGGGACGACAGAGGATGAGATGGCTGGATGGCATCACTGACTCGATGGACATGAGTCTGAATGAACTCCGGGAGTTGGTGATGGACAGAGAGGCCTGGTGTGCTGCAATTCATGGGGTCGCAAAGAGTTGGACACGACTGAGCGATTGATCTGATCTCATCTGATCTATAGAGAAGTTACCTACAACTGTTAAAACACATGAACAGTATCATATACAGATGATTTATGGTATGGATTTTAGAATATCACTTTGTCTTGCAAACTTCCATGCTACTTTGGTGACTGTTATATTCAACTGGTCTGTTTGATTAGCCCCACACTGAATTTTTCCAGGAGAAGGAGAGTAGGCACTATTTATCTTTATATTTCCAGTGACATGTAATGCAGTGATTCTCAAGAAATGGCTGTTGAAAAATGACTGATGAAATATTGGTTTCATTTGATTGACTCCACTGCCTTCCTTAACCCAAGAGCAGCTACAGCGCCCTCATTACCGAAATGCCAGTCCCTGTGCCCGACACACAGTGAAGTTGCTGCTGCTGCTGCTAAGTCGCTGCAGTCGTGTCCAACTCTGTGTGACCCCATGGACTGCAGCCTACCAGGCTCCTCCATCAATCGAATTTTCCAGGCAAGAGTACTGGAGTGGGGTGCCATTGCCTTCTCTGCATAGTGAGGCTAATCATTACTAAAACATCAGGGTTTGGAGCAGAGAAGGCTTTATTGAGGGCCATGCAGAAAGACGGTGACTTGTGCCTTTAAAACCCCAAACTCCCTGAAAGCATTCAGCAAAGCCCTTTTCTAGGAAAGGTGAGGGGGGGGCACGGTGAGTTGTTGCACACTTCTTGGTGTCAGATCCTTTGCTCTTGAGATCAAGTCACAGTCATGTATAATGTCCCTGCAAACCTCCACCAAACAAATTCTCTGTTCTGACAAGAAAGGTCGGGGTCCCCAGGCACAACTTTCACCATTTGAGGTCCAGATCCTGGCTAAGAAGAGGCAGATCTCAGCTGGAGGCTCCCTCAGGCCAGGTCCCCAGACGGTGCCAGCTGTCATCACTGAGGGAGCCAGGCACCCAGAACTCATCTGGCCCTCGGGCTCCTCAGGCTGCCCAAATAGCCAAGGCCAAGTCTCACTGACTTCACAGGCAGACTGCTGCTGCCATTAGGTCACAGAGACAAGGATGAGAGAGAGGTTCAGTGCTGCCTCAAGGCTTGGACCAAGGCCAGTGGATGGCCTTGGCCAGGGCTCTGGAGTTTTGCAGGACACAGCCCCCAGCCTGTTCCCGGGGCCCCTCAGCTCACCTGTAATCCAAGTCTCCATTTCTTACCTCACTCCCCACCTCTTACCTCACTCTCTGCCTGATGACCACCACTCCACCAACCATTGGCTAAGTGGGCCACTAATGGCTGCTCATTGACAGCAGCTTGCTTTGGTGAGGGGCCCACTGCAGTTCCAACCAATGGCTGAGAAGGACTATTAATGGTTTCTCACTGACAAATGGGGCTTCCCAGGTGGTTCAGTGGCAAAGAATCTGCCTGCAATGCAGGAGACATGGGTTTGATCCCTGGGTTGGGAAGATCCCCTGGAGAAAGAAATGGCAACTCACTCCAGTTTTCTTGCCTGGGAAACCCCATGGACAGAGGAGCCTGGAGGGCTCCAGTTCATGGGGTCGTGAAGAGTCAGACATGACTAAGCGACTAAACAACAACATTGAGAGCTGCCCACTTAGGGGAGGGGCCTGGCACCGAGCAATGGTTGAGTGATCATTAGAATCCCAGGGACGGGGAGGCCTGGTGGGCTGCCCTCTATGGGGTCACACAGAGTCGGACACAACTGACGTGACTTAGCATAGCATAGCATAGTGGTCTGGCACTAACTGTTGCCTGGTAACAGGGTATGTGTGGAGGGGGTAACCACTGGCAACAATAGCCATGTGCTAAGGGCTGTGTGCAGTTGTGCTCTATTACATTCTAGTGGTCCTAATGCTTCATAGATAATTTCCTATGGCCTAATTTTTGAAATGTGGTGTTGGAGAAGACTCTTTTTTTTTTTTTTTTTTTTTTTTTTTATTTTATTTTTTTTTATTATTTTAATTTTTCTTAACTTTACAATATTGTATTACTTTTACTATACATCGAGATGGATCCGCCACCAGAATACCCGTGCTCCCCATCCTGAACCCTCCTCCCTCCCCCCTCCCACACCATCCCTCCAGGTCATCCCAGTGCTCCAGTCCCAGGCATCTGTTATCGGGCATCGTACCTGGACTGACTCGTTTCAGATATGATATTATACATATTTCAATGCTATTCTCCTCGATCGTCCCACCCTCTCCCAGTCCCAGAGTCCAAAAGTCTGTTCTATACAACAGTGTCTCTTTTGCTGTCTCATAAGCAGGGTGATTGTTACCATCTTTCTAAATTCCATATATATGCGTTAGTATACTGTATTTGTGTTTTTCTTTCTGGCTTACTTCACTCTGTATAATAGGCTCCAGTTCCATCCACCTCATTAGAACTGATTCAAATGTATTCTTTTTAATGGCTGAGTAATACTCCATCGTGTATATGTACCACAGCTTGCTTATCCATTCATCTGTGGATGGGCATCTAGGTTGCTTCCACGTCCTGGCTATTGTAAACAGTGCTGCTATGAACATTGGGGTACACGTGCCTCTTTCAATTCTGGTTTTCTCAGTGTGTATGCCCAGCAGTGGGATTGCTGGGTCATAAGGCAGTTCTATTCCCAGTTTTTTGAGGAATCTCCATACTGTTCTCCATAGTGGCTGTACTAGTTTGCATTCCCACCAACAGTGTAAGAGGGTACCCTTCTCTCCGCACCCTCTCCAGCATTTATTGCTTGTGGATTTTTGGATCGCAGCCATTCTGACTGGCGTGTAATGGTATCTCATAGTGGTTTTGATTTGCATTTCTCTGATAATGAGCGATGTTGAGCATCTTTTCATGTGTTTGTTAGCCATCTGTATGTCTTCTTTGGAGAAATGTCTATTAAGTTCTTTGGCCCATTTTTTGATTGGGTCGTTTATTTTCCTGGAATTGAGCTGTAGAAGTTGCTTGTATATTTTTGAGATTAGTTGTTTGTCTGTTGCTTCATTTGCTATTATTTTCTCCCATTCTGAGGGCTGTCTTTTCAGCTTGCCTATAGTTTCCTTTGTTGTGCAGAAGCTTTTAAGTTTGATTAGGTCCCATTTGTTCATTTTTGATTTTATTTCCGATATTCTGGGAGGTGGGTCATAGAGGATCCTGCTGTGATGTAAGTCAGAGAGTGTTTTGCCTATGTTATCCTCTAGGATTTTTATGGTTTCTGGTCTTATATTTAGCTCTTTAATCCATTTTGAATTTATTTTTGTGTATGGTGTTAGACAGTGTTCTAGTTTCATTCTTTTACAAGTGTTTAACCAGTTTTCCCAGCACCACTTGTTAAAAAGATTGTCTTTACTCCATTGTATATTCTTGCCGCCTTTGTCAAAGATTAGGTGACCATATGTGCGTGGATTTATCTCTGGACTTTCTATTTTGTTCCACTGATCTATGTTTCTGTCTTTGTGCCAGTACCATACTGTCTTGATGACTGTAGCTTTATAGTAGAGCCTGAAGTCAGGCAGGTTGATTCCTCCCGTTCCGTTCTTCTTTCTCAAGATAGCTTTGGCTATTCGAGGTTTTTTGTATTTCCATACAAATTGAGAAATTATTTGTTCTAGCTCTGTGAAGAATACTGTTGGTAGCTTGATGGGGATTGCATTGAATCTATAAATTGCTTTGGGTAGTATACTCATTTTCACTATATTGATTCTACCAATCCACGAACATGATATATTCCTCCATCTATTAGTGTCCTCTTTAATTTCTTTCAGCAGTGTTTTATAGTTTTCTAAATATAGGTCTTTAGATTCTTTAGGAAGATATATTCCTAAGTATTTTATTGTTTTCATTGCAATGGTGAATGGAATTGTTTCCTTAATTTCTCTTTCTATTTTCTCATTATTAGTGTACAGGAATGCAAGGGATTTCTGTGTGTTAATTTTATATCCTGCAACTTTACTGTATTCATTGATTAGTTCTAGTAATTTTCTGGTGGAATCTTTAGGGTTTTCTACGTAGAGGATCATGTCATCTGCAAACAGTGAGAGTTTTACTTCTTCTTTTCCAATTTGGATTCCTTTTATTTCTTTTTCTGCTCTAATTGCTGTGGCCAAAACTTCCAGAACAATGTTGAATAATAATGGTGAAAGTGGGCATCCTTGTCTTGTTCCTGACTTTAGAGGAAATGCTTTCAGTTTTTCACCATTGAGGATAATGTTTGCTGTGGGTTTGTCGTATATAGCTTTTATTATGTTGAGGTATGTTCCTTCTATTCCTGCTTTCTGGAGAGTTTTTATCATAAATGGATGTTGAACTTTGTCAAAGGCTTTCTCTGCATCTATTGAGATAATCATATGGTTTTTATTCTTCAGTTTGTTAATGTGGTGTATTACGTTGATTGATTTGCGGATATTGAAGAATCCTTGCATCTCTTGAGAGTCCCTTG
This sequence comes from Tragelaphus eurycerus, assembly GCA_935064755.1. Lineage (NCBI taxonomy): Eukaryota > Metazoa > Chordata > Mammalia > Artiodactyla > Bovidae > Tragelaphus > Tragelaphus eurycerus. The sequence goes on along the minus strand of CAKXYN010000002.1, from coordinate 17,943,656 downwards.
GACTGCAAGGAGATCCAACCAATTCATCCTGAAGGAAATCAGTCCTGGGTGTTCTTTGGAAGGACTGATGTTGAAGCTGAAACTCCAATACTTTGGCCACGTGATGTGAAGAGTTGACTCATTTGAAAAGACCCTGATGCGGGGAAAGATTGAGGGGGTGAGGAGAAGGGGACGACAGAGGATGAGATGGTTGGATGGCATCACTGACTCAATGGACATGAGTTTGGGTAAACTCCTGGAGTTGGAGATAGACAGGGAGGCCTGGCATGCTGCAGTTAATGGGGTTGCAAAGAGTCAGACATGACTGAGGGACTGAACTGAACTGAAACTGAATATTACATGACTTTTAGACTCAAGCATAAAGACATTTTTACACTGTTGCTATTATTGCTGCCTCTGACAAAAGTATCAAGGTGCAAAGGCCAAGAAATATTAGAGAGTTGTTGGTTGTTTTTTTAGATACTTCATCTAAAAGGGATGAAGTTCTATCTTTCTCTGCTTTTCTAGTTAAAAATAAAAATAATTTTAAAATGCCCTCAAAGTTTGAACACAAGGCATCTGTTATAATCATTTTGTTGTTTATTTGATTCATCATGTACGGAGTAACAGAAGTCTAGGAAGGAAAAGTGATCTAAGGAAAGAGTAGGAATGTGGGATCAAATACATGCAGGTCCAATTCTTGACTTGCTCATCATTAACAGGATGAGTTATATAGACTCTCTGAGCCTTAGTCTCGATGTAGAATGGCGAGACCATTGCCAGCTTTGTATGCATTGTTTCGTGTATGGCTATTGCACAGAGCAAATGGGATAATGTGTGAAACCTAGTATGTGCAAAGTAGCCAACACATACACGTTGCCCTTCTTCACTGTATATTGATTTATGTTCAATAGGATTGTCATATATAGTTGTTCAGGCATGTCCTACATCAGATCAGATCAGATCAGATCAGTTGCTCAGTCGTGTCCAACTCTTTGTGACCCCATGAATCGCAGCACGCCAGGTCTCCCTGTCTATCACCAACTCCCAGAGTTCACTCAGACTCACGTCCATTGAGTCGGTGATGCCACCCAGCCATCTCATCCTCTGTCGTCCCCTTCTCCTCTTGCCCCCAATCTCTCCCAGCCTCAGAGGCTTTTCCAATGAGTCAACTCTTCGCATGAGGTGGCCAAAGTAGCTGTCTAATCAAGCAGTGAGCAGGGAGTCAAAATCCAGTCCATGCTCCACTCAAAGAGTGTTTAGTTATTACCCTTTCAGAGGAATATGACATCCTAAACTCTTATAGGTTAATGGTGGATGTGAAATCGATCACCTTATAACATTTTGGCTATTTTTGTCTGGCATATGATTTACTTTCAGAGTTGGGCAGGAGTGACTAGCTCATCACAAAGTGGAATAAAACTGAAGTTTCTACCTCTACAAATATGGATGCTTACAACTATAGTTTTTATTGGGAGGCATGTATTTAAAAAGTATAGACTTTCACTTATAGTATCGCTTCAGATCAGATCAGATCAGATCAGTCGCTCAGTCGTGTCCGACTCTTTGCGACCCCATGAACCACAGCACGCCAGGCCTCCCTGTCCATCACCAGCTCCCGGAGGTCACCCAGACTCGCATCCATCGAGTCAGTGATGCCATCCAGCCATCTCATCCTCTGTCGTCCCCTTCTCCTCCTGCCCTCAATCCCTCCCAGCATCAGAGTCTTCTCCAATGAGTCAACTCTTCACATGAGGTGGCCAAAATACTGGAGTTTCAGCTTTAGCATCATTCCTTCTAAAGAAATTCCAGGATTGATCTCCTTCAGAATGGACTGGTTGGATCTTCTTGCAGTCCAAGGGACTCTCAAGAGTCTTCTCCAACACCACAGTTCAAAAGCATCAATTCTTCGGCGCTCAGCCTTCTTCACAGTCCAGCTCTCACATCCATACATGACCACAGGAAAGACCATAGCCTTGACTAGGCGAACCTTTGTTGGCAAAGTGATGTCTCTGCTTTTGAATATGCTATCTAGGTTGGTCATAACTTTCCTTCCAAGGAGTAAGCGTCTTTTAATTTCATGGCTGCAGTCACCATCTGCAGTGATTTTGGAGCCCAGAAAAACAAAGTCTGACACTGTTTCCACTGTTTCCCCATCTATTTCCCATGAAGTGATGGGACCAGATGCCATGATCTTCGTTTTCTGAATGTTGAGCTTTAAGCCAACCTTTTCACTCTCCACTTTCACTTTCATCAAGAGGCTTTTTAGCCCCTCTTCACTTTCTGCCATAAGAGTGGTGTCATCTGCATATCTGAGGTTATTGATATTTCTCCCAGCAATCTTGATTCCAACTTGTGTTTCTTCCAGTCCAGCATTTCTCATGATGTACTCTGCATATAAGTTAAATAAACATGGTGACAATATGCAGCCTTGACGTACTCCTTTTCCTATTTGGAACCAGTCTGTTGTTCCATGACCAGTTCTAACTGTTGCTTCCTGACCTGCATACAGATTTCTCAAGAGGCAGATCAGGTGGTCTGGTATTCCCATCTCTTTCAGAATTTTCCATAGTTTATTGTGATCTACACAGTCAAAGGCTTTGGCATAGTCAATAAAGCAGAAATAGATGTTTTTCTGGAACTCTCTTGCTTTTTCTATGATACAGCGGATGTTGGCAATTTGATCTCTGGTTCCTCTGCCTTTTCTAAAACCACCTTGAACATCAGGAAGTTCACGGTTCACATATTGCTGAAGCCTGGCTAGGAGAATTTTGAGCATTACTTTACTAGCGTGTGATATGAGTGCAATTGTTCGGTAGTTTGAACACTCCTTGGCATTGCCTTTCTTTAGGATTGGGATGAAAACTGACCTTTTCCAATAAGAAAGAATAAAACTATTGCTTTTCTTCCTCTCTACTTTCTAGAGATTAGTAGGCCTGGAGGAGGGTGCGGCAACTCACTCCAGTATTCTAGCCTGGACAGAGGAGCCTGGCAGGCTATAGTCCATAGGGTCACAAAGAGTTGGACATGACTGAAGCGACTTAGCGCACACGCATGCAGGCCTGTTGTAGCACTTGAAACATCAGCATGCAATGATAGTAGTAGCCCTAGTATTTGTATAATGTTCAATTTAGTTTAAAATTTATAACAAATTGGTCTTAATAGTTAATTAGCTTTGAAAATGCACCAGACCATTCATTAGAAAATTATTTTCTAATTTGGCTCTCACAAAATCCTTATGAAGTAGAGGCAATTATTATTAACCCTTTTAAAACATGCTTAGCATAATGCTTGACATATAACAAGGCCTCAGTAAATGTTATCTATCACTTCTATTTTACATTTAAGGAAAATGAGGCCAAAAATTTAAGGCCACTTATACAAGGTCACACATGTAGTTCATGGCAGCTAGGATTTAAGAAGTTGTTAATTTTCATTTGGTGATTTGTCTTTAAAAATGTTTTTAATAATATAAGATTGTTGACCAGTTAGCAAAAGTGAAATTTCACTTCCAGCAATGATGTTCTAGGTAATTCAAAGGACATCTAGACAAGCTGGAAAAATATGGAAATAAATCTGCCTGAAGTAGGGTTGTCAGATAAAACACTGGATATCCACCTAAGTGTGAGTGTCAGATAAACAGAGAATAAGTTTTCAGTATAAGTCTGTTCCAATTATTATGTGGGACAGAAACTACACAAGTTATCCATTCTTTACCTCAAACTCAAATTTTATCGGGAGTCCAATAAATTTTTTCCTCCTAAAAGTAGAAATCCTAACCTGAGGACATCAGAGACCTAGAAAGACAATGGTAAATTGAAGATAAGATACAGAAGAAGAAAACTTGGAGACGAGCCTAGGATTTGGGGTTGCTATATCCCTGTGGGGAGCTGTGTTGATTCCAGAAAAATGCACTGAGAGGCTGGAAAGGTGAAAAGAACTTCTGACAGACTTTCAGGGCTAAAAGGGAATAAAAACTTTAGAGTACAGAGCTTGTTAAAGAGGAGGACTCTGGTAAGTCCTCATGATCCAAATTGGAACCTTAAATAGGAGAACAGATAGACTGTTCAGAAATATACCAGCCCTGGCCCCTCAAATCATTTCAGATCTTTAAAATTCAATTGAGGTTATTCTGAATTGCTAGATACAGCCCAGAAGGAAATGCAAATTCTCACAGGAGGAAAAAAAAATCATCCTAAGCTTCAAATTCTCTCTACAAGTTTTAGTTTACTGTCTAGTTTTCAATTAAAATTGATCAGGCACATGAGTATTTTTCTATTGGTAAAAAAATACCAATAAAAACAGAAAGCACTATAAACAGACTCATGGGGTTTTCAGATATTGGAGTTATCATACACAGCTTTAATGATCATATACTTAATGCATTCAAAAAAATAGAAGATGAGATTGAAAATATGTTCTAAAGAATGAAGTCTATGAAAAATAACCAAACAGAAAATTCTGGACCAATAAAACTACAATTTTGAAATAGTGTACTCAGTGTTTAAACTCAGGTTTAAAGTAGGTTAAACAAAATACAAGAGAAAATTTAGGAAACAGGAGCATAGGTCATAAAAAAAAAACCAGAATAAGGTGTGCATAGAAAAAGGATATAAAATATAGAATCAAATAAGAAACATATGAGAAACTAGGATATGGTCTAAAATGCCTGTAAACTGGAATCCAAAAAGAGAGAGAGGAGAGACATTGATGCTACACCTGGGGCTGGCAAAAACCACCACAATATTGTAAAGTAATTAGCCTTCAATTTAAATAAATTAATTTAAAAAATTCACTAAAAGTTATGAAAGATATCAAGCTATAGATACAAAAGCTTCCCTCATAGCTCAGTTAGTAAAGAATCTGCCTGCAATGCAGGAGACCCCGGTTCAATTCCTGGGTCAGGAAGATCTGCTGGAGAAGGGATAGGCTACTCACTCCAGTATTCTTGGGCTTCCCTAGTGGCTCAACTGGTAAAGAATCTGCCGGCAATGTTGGGGACCTGGGTTCGATCCCTGGGTTGGGAAGACCCCCGGGAGAAGGGAAAGGCTACCCACTCCAGTATTCTGTCCTGGAGAATTCCATGGACAGTATAGTCCATGGGGTCATAAAAAGTTGGACATGACTGAGTGACTTTCACTTTCACTTTTCATAGACACAAAAAGCCCTATGAATCCAGAAAGACCACAGCATCCAGATATTACTGCAAAAGTTCGAAAAAGAAGAAAAAAAGATTACTTCATCAGCCAATGAAGAAAGCAGATAACCTTCACAGTAGCAACAATCAGACCGACAGATGACTTCTCAATAGAAACTGAAATAAAGGGAGACTGAGGAATGACAGCTTCAAAGTGCTGAAACAAAATAACTGTCAGTAGAGAACTCTACAACTGGTAAAAATACTCTTTAAGAATAAGGAGATTATTCCTATTGTTGTCTAGACATTGCACAGGTTGAAGCACCACAAATATTTGAACTTCATAACAAGGTTTTAGCTATCCATATGTCACCACATCTGCAGTGCAGAAATGCCCAGCTCTCATGAATGGAAGTGTGATCAGTTGATGAACTACACAAACATATGGATTAGTGCATTAGCAGAATGTCTTCCATTGTGAATCACTTATTTGTGCAGAAGGAACCAAGTTATCTATGCAGTAACATTCTTTAGTGAGAAGAACGAACTTAAGTCTACTAACATCTCATTCACAAAACAGACATGAGACAGATGTAAACCACATCCTCAAAATCCAGGAAAGGCAATTTTAACTTAAGCTATAATCAGGCGGAGAAGGCAATGGCACCCCACTCCAATACTCTTGCCTAGAAAATCCCATGGATGGAGGAGCCTGGTGGGCTGCAGTCCATGGGGTCGCTAAGAGTCGTACACAACTGAGTGACTTCACTTTCACTTCTCACTTTCATGCACTGGAGAAGGAAATGGCAACCCACTCCAGTGTTCTTGCCTGGAGAATCCCAGGGACGGGGGAGCCTGGTGGGCTACCGTCTATGGGGTCGCACAGAGTTGGACACGACTGAAGCGACTTAGCAGCAGCAGCAGCAGCATAATCACCAGGAAAGAATCAGTCTCAGTAGTTATCTAGAAGGAGTAATAGAAAGTACAATATCTTCAAATGCTCAAAAAGATCAAGAAGCAGTGGAATAATGAGATATAAATTAAATTTTGAGTCTGAAGAACATTTAGCTTCAGTAAGAGGAAATAGCAAGAGCAGTTCTTTCAAAGAAGTAATCAACATTAATGGTATAAAACCTGAGGTCTTCCCAGTCTGTCTTACATGGCAATATGTTCACTTGTACTTGATTTATTTTAAAATATGAATTAAATGGATTTTAAGAAATGAGCAGCTTAGAGAAAACTTATTTTTTATTAAAATAAAAGGAAGGGTGAAGGGCTATACTATACAATATACTATGTAATATACTATACAGTATAGCATACTGTACTATACTAATGGCATTAGTATACACTGACAAGGCATCTAGCATTGCAGATTCTACTACATGTGTAAAGATGTAACACTGGAAAAGTTATTTTAATTTAAAATTGATATTGCCTGTTGGATCTCTAAGAATTTTAAAGCCCTCATGCAGTGGCCTCTCATTTTAGACTAACAAAAACATAAAGCAGTTGTCTTTTACACACTCTTGTCCTGTTAAATCTAATGTCAGAAACTTGGATCCAAGAACTCATTCCAAAGAACATTATATAAGTGTATAAGCCATACTAAATTGTACGAAAAAACTTCATTCTCCTATAAACAGCTCTGAAAGACATGGTGTTTTTATTTGGTTCTCAGATGATACTTTTTAAGTAAAATTCTCATTAAAGTAATATATGACACTTACAGAAAGAAATCATCTTATTGTATTAGAGAATATGATATTGATTTGTCAAAATTTTGTAATTTGGTAGAGATACAATCTTACGTGGGCTTGCACTTCCAGAAATGATCTAGAATGCTGTATTATGGACTGATTGTATTCAGTTCAGTTCAGTTCAATCACTCAGCCGTGTCCGACTCTTTGCGACCCCATGAATTGCAGCACGCCAGGCCTCCCCGTCCATCACCAACTCCCGGAGCTCACTCAGACTCACATCCATTGAGTCGGTGATGCCATCCAGCCATCTCATCCTTTGTCGTCCCCTTCTCCTCCTGCCCCCAATCCCTCCCAGCATCAGAGTCTTTCCTAATGAGTCAACTCTTCGCATGAGGTGGCCATAGTACTGGAGTTTCAGCTTTAGCATCATTCATTCCAAAGAAATCCCAGGGCTGATCTCCTTCAGAATGGACTGATTGGATCTCCTTGCAGTCCAAAGGACTCTCAAGAGTCTTCTCCAATACCACAGTTCAGAAGCATCAATTCTTCGGCGTATTACCTTTTACAAAATTTGAAAATAACTGAAGAAAATAAAGTCATAAATTTTTATTAAACCTAGAAGAGGTTTGCACCTTTAAGCACTCCACATTTGCCTAACATAAAAATTGTCTTCTGATACAATCATGTTTCTCTAATAGATAAATTATGATTATTTGAATAAAAAATGGTTAATTGTAACTTTTTTGAGTTAATTGCTATATCCTTTTTTATAGGAAGAACTGTATATTATTTGACCAATTTCCTACTTAGAACAGTAGCATAAACCCTATGTTAATGCTTTAAATATGGTGACACAGAAAATGTGGAAGAATGATTAAAATAAATCATTATGTGAAATGATACTATAAAGAAATATTTATTTTGGGTATCAGAGGGCCAAATTCAGGCTAAAAGATATCATCCATAAATGCCTTTTGTCTCCTATTTCAGAGCTGGTTATTATTACCCCCTAGACAGTGCTTCTGTTCTCTGGGATCATTGCACATAGAGTGTTTGCTAAAAGGCAATTAGAGCCTTCCTTTCCCTGCTAGGATACGGTAATTGTAGCAGATCAATGCTTCTGCTGCTAACTAGATAAGCTGATTTTAAAACAGAATGGTCAAAGAACTGAAGAATAATGGAAGCAACAAGGACTACAAATTCCAGCTGGGAGAGTACTGGCGAGATGAGCTGACTTACCTACAGCCCCTTTGCCCTGGTGGCAGGGACGTCACCAGAGTGGCTGCGGCCATGTGAGGCCAGAGTGAAGAACTCTGGAGGCCTCAAGTACCCAGCTGACTTCCCCTCAGACATTTGCTTAATCCTGAAAACACTGGAAGAGTGAGCCAAAATGTTCTGTCTCTTGGTATTGAGGAGACCATGTAAAATGGAAAAAGAGGATCACACAGCTGCAGGCACTCTTAGGAGTCTTCCGTCCTAGATGGAGTGGGCTGAGCAGGCTCTGAGCCTCCTGGGGGCATTCAGGGTCAGGTAGGGGTCCCAACAGATCCTCCAAAGCCAAGTACAGGCCACAAAGTCAAGTACCTTCTCTGTCACATATTTTTGTCCCTAATCCTGGATTACTGGAGTGGGTGTCTGTATTTCAGTCCAACTGAAAGGGAAAGTCATGGCTGGTCAGATGGTGGAGGAGTGAGTTCCCTGAAATTGAGACAGGACACAAACCAGAAGGCTGTAGAATGACAGGCAACATACTGAAGAGCTCCAGAAGGCAGAAAGGGCATGGGCCAGAAGCATGAAGGGTGAGGGCCATGTGCAGACCCTTCCCCATATCCTATGATGATGACGTATGTCCCGAGTCAGCTCTTGACCTGCCAGAGGTGTTCCAGAGGTCTTTCTGGGAAGTATGTCATTTTCTTAGGTACTTTATGCAGATTAGTGGTGCCAAGGAGTGTGAGGATATACTGATATCCTCATATCCTCAGAGGCATATGTCTGATGTATGAAGGGTAGGGTTTTTGAAAGCATGTAGGTGGAGGGAGGGGGCAGGGAGGGATGCAATCTTTCAAATGAATCCTTTATAGTCATGGAGAAGATTTTGAATATCACCTTTCAAAACTGGATGGATGTGAGAGAGCCACAGATGAATGTCAGGTGGGTATTGTAGAAGATCTAATTGATGTACAGGTTTTATGATATTGGGGTATGAGATACAATGCAATTTCATGGTGAAGCAAGGCAGAATTCAAGCCCATGGCTATTCTGGAGGTTGGGAGGGGTACAGTAACCCTTTGGGCTAAAGGGATATACCCTTGACCATGCACAGATCTTAGCAATAAGAAAATAATTTCTGATATGTGGTCACCAGATATTCCTGTGACCTTAATAATAGGTCTGAAGTGTTACCAAATCCAGGGACACCACTCACATAGAAGTCTATGGGAATGGCTCTCCTGGAGTTACGTAACACAGACAACCATATTTTAATCTTGTGAATGAGCTGCACAACAAGGTGAAATCCTCAGGGGTATGCTTCCTTGGCAAGAAATACAGGAGACCATCCTAGCGGAAAAAGCTGTTCTTACCTGAATTCCCTCCTTTCCTCTCAGAGTACTTCTCTTTCCCACCACACCCCCACCACCCCCTACCCATTTCCCTTGGAATCTAGGAGATATCATTCAATTTTTCCCAACTGGCTTTCAGTTGGGACTAACTTGGTCAGCTGCAGATGGGCTGAATGACCATGGTTTTCTGTGGGGAGAATTTCACAGCCTAGGAGCACTCAAAGCTGCAGTTCTGGGCCCCAGGAGAACCCACCCACCATTTTGGCTTCCTGGCATATCAGACGTGGTAATTCAAAGCATATATGAAAATGCCAGGCCATCTGGCATGCTGCATATGGAACTGGCTGCTGAGTTTCTCAGTTGCAGTTGATTCTGCTAAAAATTAATAAACAGAAACCTAAATTAAATAGAGTTGGGAAACCAGAAGGGGGAGCACTCATGCCCTGTGGTGATAGCAGAGCCCAGCGGGAGGAAGAAAGACTCCTCTTCTTTCCTGGCAAGGATTCAGCCAACGAAAAGCCATGAACTCTCTGTTTACTACAGCCCTCCCAACTTCCTTATCCTCTCTATATAAGTGGTCTCCTTCCCTTTCTGTGAGAGGACTTGCAAGTGGCTCATCGTGATTGCAGACCCTGAACCATGGTTGCAATTCTCTGATAATCCTGAATAAATGACCTTAGCTGGAGCAATATCTGACAGTCTGTTTCAGGTCAACAATTCTGACCTGGGATACAGTACCTGGATGCTGGGTCCCTCTAAGGGATCCCTGATACCAAAAAGCAGCCTTCACAGTTAGCAAGTTCCTTTCCTGAAAAAGGGACACTGCACTCCATTGGTGTGGGTTTCATGGGAAAAGAAGTTGGCAGCTTTGGAGTCCACTGTGATTGTTGTCTCTTGGGAAAAATCTATTTCTGAGTAGAGACATTGATCTTGACTATTTGGCCAATTTGTGGAGGTCAACTGGGAAGAGTCAGCAGACATGAGATGCTCTGTCAGGGCAGGTTAGTGTCAGGGCTGTCAGAGAAGTAAGTGATGGATGAGGCACAGATGCCATCCTGTAAAACCAGGGGACTATCAAGGCAGGTTAACAGTGCTGCCTTTGTTCAGCTGGCAGAGGCTCCCTCTCTATTTGTCCAGCATCCGTTTGACTTGTCTGAACTGGAAATTTCAGCATCTGTTTCTGGGTAGGTTCAGAGATGAGTCTATACCAGATGACCAAGAACTGTCCTGGAGGAAAGTGTGTGGAGGTGGGAGAGGTGATAGCAGACCCTCCACACATCAAATTCAGGCTCCTGTTTGTATGGTACTTACTCTACTACTCACTCCCTTCTATACTTCCCTTAGGTGCAGGAACCAGGCATTATGAAATTCTTTTCATCATGCATTCAGTTTAGCTGCATGCCCACTGAGAGCTTGGACTATCCTGGAAGCTTTGCATTAACCTATGCTTTGCATTAACCTATGCTTGATGGGGAACAGTGTCAGACTTTATTTTGGGGGCTCCAAAATCACTGCAGATGGTGACTGCAGCCATGAAATTAAAAGACGCTTATTCCTTGGAAGGAAAGTTACGACCAACTTAGATAGCATATTCAAAAGCAGAGACATTACTTTGCTAACAAAGCTTCGTCTAGTCAAGGCTATGGTTTTTCCAGTGGTCATGTATGGATGTGAGAGTTGGACTGTGAAGAAAGCTGAGTACCAAAGAATTGATGCTTTTGAACTATGGTGTTGGAGAAGACTCTTGAGAGTCCCTTGGACTGCAAGGGGATCCAACCAGTCCATTCTGAAGGAGATCAGCCCTGGGATTTCTTTGGAAGGAATGATGCTAAAGCTGAAACTCCAGTACTTTGGCCACCTCATGCGAAGAGTTGACTCGTTGGAAAAGACTCTGATGCTGGGAGGGATTGGGGGCAGGAGGAGAAGGGGACGACAGAGGATGAGATGGCTGGATGGCATCACTGACTCAATGGACGTGAGTCTGAATGAACTCGGGAGTTGGTGATGGACAGGGAGGCCTGGCATGCTGCAATTCATGGGGTCGCAAAGAGTTGGACATGACTGAGCAACTGAACTGAACTGATGCTTCAGACGAGGGGTCCTAGGATATCTTTACTGATCCCTTTGCTGAGTTTCAGGTTCCCTGTCGCCCAGCCTCAGCCCATGTCAGCAGCACTCTAAGGATGTTCTTCCTGTTGCCCTTCACATGGCTTCTGGGGACCTGCCAACAGAGGACACTGCAGGGGCTCCTGGCTGGAAAGCCCACCTGAGGCCCAGCCAATAGCTCGGCTGGAGCTGGAAGATGGAGAAGGAAGGAAATCTCCCCTATTTCCATGGTGGAGGGTGGGTTGGGCCTTCTTTCAAGAGACCAAATCTTGAAAGAATTTGCTTTGTACTATTGTAAGGTCACTGTGTCAAATACCCAGAACTTCCATTTAACTGGACTTGATGTTTTAATGTGTTTTTTACACTGAGTTTGCCTATATTTTTCTCCAATTTGGGAACGGACAGTGATTATGCTATTAAAAAAGCTTAAATCTAATTGTAGACTATTTTATTATTATTTTTTCCATGTTTCTATACTCTTTTTACCCTTTCTATTATTGTTTTTTCCTTCTATTATTGTTTGTTTTTGTTTTTAGGTTTAACATAATCTATTCTTGCCCTTCTGAAAAGTATTTCGTGTTTTTTCTGTCCCTTCACTACTTGTCTTTTCCTTTGTTAAAGGCTCAGTCAGACCTTAAAGGCTTAGTTTTCACTAGAAATTTGTGTTCTCTGTTACAGAAAACTCATAGTGTAAGTCTCTTTTTGTCAGGGCTAACTATTCAGGTATAGAGAGGAAAAGAGATTGACAGATTTTAAATATAAGGAATAGGAGTCCCATGAAAACGCTTTAAGTCTATGGGCTCAAATGGATAGATTTTGTGTAAAAATAGGAGTGTTTCCTGTATGTCCTTCTCTGGTAGAGGGTGAGGGTGCTGTCCTTTTCCCCAAGGAGGTGGGAGGCATAAGATAAAGTTCTCTGCTTATAATACAAGTTCTCTGGTTTGGATTTTAGGCTCGTTGGCCTTGAGCAACCTGGGAGATACTGGCATTCATTCTGGCAAAGGTTAAAGACAATTAGCTCCTTTTTCCTTTTTGTCTGTCCTCTTCCGTCAGGTAACAGCTGTCATTAGCAATGGGCCAGATGCTCCAGACTCTGGGTTCGCTTGGAAAGAGGGAAACGGGGCTTAGACTAGCAGCTGCCACCATAGATTAAGGCATTGGATGCATCTTCTAGATTTGGTGGGTTCTGCAGTGTTCTTGGGAGAAGGCAATGGCACCCCACTCCAGTACTCTTGCCTGGAAAATCCCATGGACAGAGGAGCCTGGTGGGCTGCAGTCCATGGGGTCGCTAAGAGTCAGACACGACTGAGTGCCTTAACTTTCACTTTTCACTTTCATGCATTGGAGAAGGAATCGGCAACCCACTCCAGTGTTCTTGCCTGGATAATCTCAGAGACGGGGGAGCCTGGTGGGTGGCTGTCTATGGGGTCACACAGAGTCGGACACAACTGAAGTGACTTAGCAGCAGCAGCAGCAGTGTTCTTGAGTACTATTTCAACTCTGGAATTTGGGGCAATTGTGATACATGAGATTTTGTGAGGGAGTGTGTACTTTTAACATATTATTTGGATTCTGAACTCTTTCCTAGCTGTCCAAAGCTGGTATGGACAGTATAGCTGGCATTATTTGAAAATTGGCCTTAGAGTTGACTAGAGACCTATCTTGGCTAATGTCAGAGAAGTCCCGAGGGTGCCCTCTGAACTGGCCCCAGGCTGGTACATGGTGGCAGTGATAAGTGTCTCAGAAGGCACACATGGTATATGGGCAGGATCTCCCTGCCCTCTGTGGTCTCCATCCTCACAAAGAACCCTATGGCTGTGCATGACCATAGACTTGGCTGAAAGGCTTAGGGGGTCAAAAGAGAGAGGTATAAGCTCAGAATGATGTGGAAAATGGAGAAACCCCCTTCCCACTGTTCTTCTAGCATCCACTCCCCTACCCTCAATCAAGGGAGGAGGTGCTGCAGTGTTTAGTCAGATTTCTAGTGTGGACCAGGCTGTGTTCACTAGAGAGCAGAGTTCTCTGCTTTGAAAGGTGGTACCTCTCTGCCGCCTCCCTATTCCAAGAAGCTGGGTAGGTCAGTCGACTTTATTCTCTTTGTGGTATCTTCCTGCCGTGTGTCTGACCAGGGGCCACTGGGCTTCCACTCTCCATCTCTGTTTCCCTGTCTCTATCTCGACAGCTCAGGGGCCCTTAGTAGGAAAGATAAGACATGATGGCTGTTGCCCTTGAGCACAAGTCTTCTGCTTCCTGCACAGACATTTTGAGCACTAGCTTACTTCATTCATTCATTAACTGAACAAATATTGTGTATTAATGCATGTATGTGGAATCTAGAAAAACGGTACAGATGACCAATTTGCAGGGCAGGAATAGAGACAAAGACAGAGAGAGTGGACATGTAGGCACAGGCTGTGGGGGGAGGTGAGTAGGACAAATCGGGAGATGAGGATTATCGTACACTGCCGCCACTGCTGCTGTTTAGTTGCTAAGTCATGTCCAACTCTTTTGCGACCCCAAAGGCTATAGCCCACCAGGCTCCTCTGTCCATGGGATTCTCCAGGCAAGAATACTGGAGTGGGTAGCCATTTCCTCCCCCCAGGGGATTTTCCTGACCCAGGGATCGAACCCTATCTCCTACTTAGCAGGCACATTCTTTACCATTGAGCCTCCAGGGAAGCCCTATACATACACTACCAAGTGTAAAATAGATAGCTAGTGGAGACCTGCTATAAAAGCTCAGGAAGCTCAACTCAGTACTCTGTGATGACCTAGATGGGTGAGATGGGTGTGGGTGGCAGGGAGGCTCAAGAGGAAGGAGATATATGTATACATATAGCTGATTTACTTCATCATACAGCAGAAACTAACAGAACATCATAAAGAAATTATATTCCAATAAAAAAAATGAAAAAGTATTTACTAAGCCCCTCCAAATGGAGATGCCAGCAATAACAACAAAAACAAATCTTTAAAAATGTTATTTTTGCCAAAATTATGGATGAAATTTGATATTTTTCTCATGTTTCTATAAGGAGTAAGTAATATTTTAAAAAACAAGTACACAAATTGGATTCATACACACATAACAAATACATTGAAATGGAGGAGATTCTGAATTTATGTGGGAGGAAGTGGTTGAAATCTTGGATAGGCTCTGTCTTCCAGTTTGACTTTCTCTATAGCTTTTATGGTGGGGTCTATGGAGCTCCCCACTTGGAATCATCTGGAGGGGAGGAAAGCCATATGTTAACCATCTCAGCCTTCCTTCCTCTAGTCAAGGATTTGCTCAGCCCAGTGATAACTTGGCTCCCACTGTGATGCCCAGACAATTTCCCCGCCCATCACTCGGGGAGGTAAAGCCCCAGCATGGACTCAACTTCAGAGTTCTATCTAGTGTATTACCCAACATCCTACCCTCCAAAGGACCGGAACTCTACACTGAACCTCCACTTGAGTGGTGGGAGCCCTTCTGGCCAACTTTAGTCTTATCAGGACATCATGGTGGCTAAAGAGCAGGTTCTGAGGTCAGACTATCTGGGTTCAAGTCCTGGCCCCACTACTTGTTTGTTACTTGTGACTCTTGGATCAACTGTATTATATTCCTGTACCTCAGATTCCTTATCAAAAAAGGGAAAAATAATATCTGCCACCTAGGATTTTCATGAAGAATAAATGGAACATGATGTCTGAGGTACTCAGCATGGTACCATGCACATTGGGAAAGCTCAGAGATATTTAATTGCTGCTGTTATTGTTCTTATTCCTCTATTCAGGACAATAGCCTTAACCCAAATGACAGCCCAGAGATGAGATCTTGTGAGCCATGCACAGATTCCCCAGGGACAAGTACAGGCACCTTTCTGAGATGGCTGGAGTCACCTTGTGCCCATCTGCTGTGTCTAATTGGACATTATGGTAATGAGCTTGCCATGTCCTTCAGACACCTGGCTGGAGGTCCAGACACAAGAGTCTTAGTTAGGTCAGTTTCCCTGTCTGCCCCACATACTCTCCTGCCAATTTGGCCTCTGTCTGCCCTGATCTGCCACAGGCCTTTATGAGAAAGCTATTGTTACTGTCTCAAGGAGATTTTTAAAATTTTTTATTGGCGTATAGTTGCCTTACAGAAGCTGTACAGCAAGGTAAATCAGTCATACATATACATATAGCCACTCTTTTTTAGATTGCCTTTCCATTTAGGTCACCACAGAGCATTGAGCAGAGTTCCCTGTGCTATACGCTAGGTTCTCATTAGTTATCTAATTTATACATAGGGTCAATAGTGTATATATGTCAAACTCAATCTCCCGATTCATCCCATCCCTTTTCTGCCTCCTTGGTGTCCATATGTTCATTCTCTACATCCGTGTCTAATTCTTCTTTGTGTACAATATAGGTTCAATTGTACCAGTTTTCTAGATTCCACATATACACATTAATATACAATATTCATTTTTCTCTTTCTAACATACTTGAGTCTAATATGCTCTCCTTATCTTACTGAAACCCTCTCTGGAGGCAGAGATGTGGAGAGGCCTCTGCAGCCCTGGTTGTTTCTAGATCCTTGCATCTGTGATTTAAAGAGATGTATTCTGTGTATAGAGTGGCTTTGAGAGGGACAAAAAGAATCTGTTTTGTAGAGTTCTAATTTGACCCTACCATGTCTGTATAGGTAAAAATCACTCCTAGGTTCTTCCTGTTTCTCCTTCTTTCCCTCCTGATTCAGAAAAGAGTCACTATAGAATAAGAGTCACTATAGAATATGAGTCACTATAGAACAGTCAACACAAAGCATTTTTTCCTTCTCTCTCTTAGGTCCCCAGCCTGCCCACCCACACTTCTGACCAGAGTCCATAGTAGGCCAAGGGCTTCCAGGGAAGGCTGGACTCCTTAACAGTTCTCTGCATCCTGTTCCTTCCAACTCCTCATGGATCTCAGTTCAACAAGCATCCCTTCTGTGTCCCACATCTCCAGTATCCCCATAGATCCTCCCCTGGGGCTGATGAGAACAAGCAGATAAGGCTGGTTCAAATCCCACCTCCATCACTTGCCACATCAGCTACCATGTCTCAGACTAAGTTTTGTCCTCAAATGCAATGGTGATTGCACTCACCTCATGGTACTCTTAGCAGCATAAAATAAAAGGCTATATTCAGATCATACCACAAGGTTACAATAATCAAAACAGTATGGTACTGGCACAACAACAGACTTATGGATCAATGGACTAGGATAAAAACACCAGAAATAAACCCATGCTCCTATGGTCAATTAATCTATGACAAAGGTGGTGAGAATATACAAGAGAAAGACAATCTCTTCAATAAGTGTTGCTGGGATAACTGGACAACTACATGTAAAAGAATAAAATTAGAACATTCTCTAACATCATATATAAAAATAAACTCAAAATGGATTAAAGATCTAAATGTAAGATCAGATACTATAAAAACACTGTAAAGGAAAACATAGGCAGAACACTGACGAAAATCACAGCAATATTTTTTTGGTCTATCTCCTAGAATAATGGAAACAAAAGCAAAAATAAACAAATGGGACCTAATTAAACTTAATTAGGTTGCATAGCAAAGGAAACCATTGACAAAACAAAAAGACATCCTACTGAATGGGGGGAAATATTTGCAAATAATATGACTGAAAAAGGTAATATCTAATACATATAAACAGTTCATACAACTTAACATCAAAAAACCTCAAACAACTTGTTTTAAAAATGAGCAGAAGAGAGGGAGGGAACATATATATACCAATGGCTGATACATGTTGATGTATGGCAGGAGCCCACACAATATTGTAAAGCAATTATCCTTCAATTAAAAATAAATAAAATTTTTTTAAAAATGAGTAGAAGAATCGAAAAAAATAGACAGTAATTCAACAGACACATGCACCCCAATGGTCATAGCATCATTTCAACATAGAAGCCAGCACAGGATCATAGAGCCTCCCAGACCCAAGGGAAGGGGACATGGACCTAGCCTCTTGATGAAAGAAATGTCAAAGAATTTGTGGTCATACTTAATCCTCCTGACTTGATGATCTCTCTTCCTCCAGCTCTACCTTCGACTTCTTCCTCCTCCTTCTCCTCTTTCTCAGAACTTCACCTTCAACTTTCACCTCCCCATGCCTTCATGCCTTTGCAGGTGCTAGAATGAGCTCTCTACCACTTGGCCGCCAAAGCCAGTCCTTCCTTTCCACTGGCCAAGTCCACCCACTGGGCTCCTTTTATCTGTGGGTGGTGATTAACTCTGGGCCCCAAAGCCAGGCTGGGTGGTCTCCTTTACTGATATAGGACACAGTAAGAAGTATGTTTTTGTCCCCATTCCTGGAAAGTAAGAACCTTGGAGGGCAGGGACCGAGCCTTCACCTATAGATCGGAGTCCCTTGATACCAGTCCAGTCCACAGCATGCCTCCAGCACTGTAGGATTCAGAGAGGTGGGTGAGGCTGTACGTGCTCTTACTGAAATGGCAACACAAGTTAATCTAGAAAAGTCTCATTTTGGGTTCCTAGGGTCCTGGCCATTTATTTAAGACCTTTCATTTCTCTGGGAGAGTCTGACAGGTAACCAGTTAACCATCTATGTTGTTGCAAATCTGAATTGAATGATTTGATTGTATCTTTTGTAGCTGTTTCCTGTAACAATGCTTAGTCATTCTTTAATGGTCTGATATTTAATCTATGGACGGAAGATGAATTTTGATGCCTGCGGGTGTGATGGACTATTTGATGTGGTAAGAGATGACTGCACACAGTTTGGCTTCTCACCCTGGGGGAGCTGAAGATAAGCCTGCTATGCGTGTCCCCTCACTCCTATGTCCCATCTTCCCACATGGATCCCTGCCCCTGCACTGCCATACTCCATTGCCTCATTGGCCCCTTTCGGTCTGAACTGCTGCACCTTTAGGTTGGCCTCTGGCAGCCCAGACATTATTAGTATATGAATATTTCCAATCATTTTACTCCGATCTGCTAAAGAGTGAGTGATTGTGTTTTTGGTCGCCTGGGCTCCTTTTCTACCACTCCAGAGGCTTCTCTCTAGTAAGATGACTTCATTTAGTTTTTTAAAGCAAAACATGCAAGAAGCAAGGAAGGAAAGAACATCAGCTTGAGTGTGAGCCAAGCTTACAGAGTTCAGTGGGGGAGGGAACACCAGCAGAATTGTGTGGTTAAAGGATACAGGTGAAAGAAGAAATGCATTTTAGGAGTGTTGCTATGAACTGCATATTCTTTTCTCAAGATTTAAGAAATACAAATAAGGTCATAACCTATATTGAAATTACTTCATGATTGTGTAAAGTGCAATTTTAAACATGGTTTCCCTTTAGGATAGTGTGCACCTGGATGAGTGATAGGGATAGTTATGACTTCCTTGGAATTATGTAATAAAAATCTAGTGCATGGGTGCTCAGTCGTGTTTGACTCTTTGTGACCCCATGGACTGTAGCCTGCCATGCTCCTCTGTTCATGGAATTTTCTAGGGAAGAACACTGGAGTGGGTTGCCATTTCCTACTCCAGGGGATCTTCCTGACCCAGAGATGGAATCTGCATCTCCTGCATTGGCAGCAGATTTTTTAACCACTGTGCCACCTGGGAAGCCCAAAAATAAGGTGGCATAATAATCAAATGCCCAGTATCATGGAGATATTTATGGAGCCACACTGCTTCTAAAAGAACACCTGTGAAGCAGAATGATCACCATAAGGTTATATACATAGGGAGAAAGAAAGAAAGAAAGGTAGATGTGTCTTCTAGTTCTGCCTACAAAGAAGTAGACTTTCTTAGAGCCTATGATTCAAATATTTATTGCAATATGAAAGGAGACAGCTCCTTGGAAAGAAGAAAACAGTGACTGAAAATGGCAGCCCATAGTGCAGTTCTTAGCCATATCAGTTCTAAAACACAGAGTGGTCCCAGTGGAAATAACATCCAGATTCAAATAAAAAGCTATAACAACATGTCATCAGAGCCATCTGGATTATTGACCTGGCGGGATCTCTGTGGCTAAACTGGGCAGATCTAGGGAACCTTCTGGCTCCAGCAGGGCTTGTTCTGGCTCTGCTGTATTGCCGGCACTGGCCAGAAATGCTAACAAGGAGGAGTTAGCTAATTCTCCTGGAGCCCTGCTTTTCCTTTGGTGTCCTTTGGTCCCCAACTCTGGCTGCAAAGGATTTCCCCAGAGGAAACCCTCAAAATAAGCCACTCAATTCACAGTTGTCAACAAGCACCACCATGTCCATTCCCAAAAGAGAAAAGCACCACAACCTCTCATTCAAAGCTTTCTTATTAGACTGCCTACCTGGCTATACTAAACATGTGCCTGGCCCCCCTCAGGTGTGCTTTCTCAGTTTTTTCATGGGGTCATTGTGGCGTTTGTGCATTAACTTCATTTTACAGGAGGAGGATCAAAATCTCAGAGTACAAGGGCCATTGAACCCACAAGCCTCTCACTTGAAGCCACCTGCTGAAGGGTGGAGAGAGGAGGTAAACTCCACTTCTGACCTGTATAAATTTCATCTCACCATGCTTAAAGGGTGTTGTTAAAAACTTTGTTAATCAACTCTACTCAAAAACAAAAAAAAATTGAAAAAAACCCAAAAACCTCAGAGCAGGACTAGGTGTTTAGATTTCTATTATGTGTAATCAAGGAACACTGTGTTGTTGTTTTTTTCTTTAATTTGGGAGAAGGAAATTATGAAAGAGGATTTGGAAATGATATTCTGAAAAGGGGTTTTGATATTCACTCTTCTGACAAATGCAGAGAGTGATGAAATCAGAGTAAGCAGCAGTTGGGATGTGAATCTGAAAGCGAGTGCAGAGACAGAGAAGGCTGAATGTGAAGGTATAAGCTGGAGGCAAGGCAGGACTTGGTGACTGGTGGTACTGAGCGGGAACAGGAAATGGAGGCAAAACAGAGCAGTCAAAAATGACTGCAGATTTCTGGTTTAGGCCTGGACAGCTGTGAGAAGGCAGCGATCATGACCATAATCATGTGACTTGACCCAGAGATGGGTGGAGAAAGGAAGTCCCTTTGGGAAAAATTCTTTTGGCCATAATCAGTGGTCTTTCCAGGCCTACTATGCTGTTCTTCCTGCTACCCAAGGGAAGCGACGATGAACAGGGAGCTACATATAACTGGTCTGGGCCAGAGATCAAAACAAAGATACCTTTCCTGTGAAATCACCTCTTGGCAAGGCAAGAAGGACTTCTGAAGGGCTTCTTTTTCTTTTAAATTAATTTTTATTGGAGTATAGTTGGTTAACAATGTTGTGTTAGTTTCTGATGCACAGCAAAGTGAATCAATTATATATACACATATGTCCAATCTTTTTAAGATTCTTTTCCCATATAGGTCATTATACAGTATTGAGATGAGTTCCCTGTACTACACAATAGGTTCTTATTAGTTGTCTATTTTATATATAGTATAGTATAGTATATATATAGTATATATATATATGGTAGACTTCCCTGGTGGCTCAGACGGTAAAGCGTCTGTCTGCAATGAGGGAGACCTAGGTTTGATCCCTGGGTCAGGAAGTTCCCTGGAGAAGGAAAAGGCAACCCATTCCAGTACTCTTGCCTAGAAAATCCCATGGACGGAGGAGCCTGGTGCCCATGGGGTCGCAAAGAGTTGGACCTGACTGAGCGACTTCACTTTCACTTTATATATAGAAGTGTGTCTATGTCGGGCTTCACTTGTGGCTCGGCGGGTATCTGGCAATGCGGGAGACCTGGGTTTGATCCCTGGGTTGGGAAGATCTCCTGGAGAAGGAAAAGGCTACCCATTCTAGTATTCTGTCCAGGAGAATTCCATGGACTGTATATAGTCCATGGAGTCACAAAGAGTCAGACACGGGAGCGAGTCAGTCCCAATCTCCCAGTTTATCCCTCATCCCGCGTACTCCCCTGGTAACCATACATTTGTTTTGGGAGCACATGGTCAACAAGGACTGTGGGAGCTCCTCCTGAAGGCTTGGGACTGGCCTGCTGAGCCAGACTGCACACACTAAAAAATAACATTTGAGGGACTTCCCCAGTGGTCCTCTGCAGTGAAGAGGATGTGGGTTCCATCCCTGGGCTGGAACTAAGTTCCCATATGCTGTGGAGCAGCTAAGCACGTATGATGCAGCTACTGAAGCCTGAGCACCCCTGAGCCTGTATGCGACAACTAGAGACTGCAGACCTTAATGAAAGATCCTGCATGATGCAACCAAGATCCCGAGTACCGCAACTAAGACTCAACAGGGCGAAATAACTAAAAAATAATTTAAAAATAACATTTGAGTTACTATAATGATACAACATTGTAAGATTTTGTCAGGATAGTTTTGGTGTTCAGTTGCTCAGTTGTGTCAGACTGAGACCCCGTGGTCTGCAGCACACCATGCTTCCCTGTCCTTCACCATCTCCTGGAGCTTGTTCAAACTCATGTCCATTGAATTGGTGATACCATCCAACCATCTCATCCTTGTCATCCCCTTCTCCTTGTGCCTTCAATCTTTCCCAGCATCAGGTCTTTTCTAATGAGTCGGCTCTTCACATAGGGTGGCCAAAGTACTGAAGTTTCAGCTTCAGCTTCAGCATCAGTCCTTCCAATGAATATTCAGGGTTGATTTCCTTTAGGTTTGACTGGTTTCTCTTTGCAATCCAAGGGACTGTCAAGAGCCTTCCCCAATGCCACAGTTTAAAGCATCAAACCTTTGGTGTTCAGCCTTCTTTATAGTCCAAATCTAACATCCATATATGACTACCAGAAAAACTACAGCTTTGACTAGATGAACCTTTGTTGCAAAGTAATGTCTCTGCTTTTTAATATGCTGTTTAGGTTGGTCATAGCTTTTCTTCCATGGAGCAAGCATCTTTTAATTTCATGGCTGCAGTCACCATCTGGAGTGATTTTGGAGTTCAAAAAAATAAAATCTGTCACTGTCTCCAGTGTTTCCCCATCTGTTTGCCATGAACTGATGGGAGAGTGGTGTCATCTGCATATCTGAAGTTATTGATATTTCTCCAGCAATCTTGATTCCAGTTTGTGCTTCATCCAGCCTGGCATTTTGCATGATGTACTCTGTGTATAAGTTAAATAAGCAGGGTGACAATATACAACCTCGTTGTACTCCTTTCCCAATTTGGAATCCATTCGTTGTTCCATGTTCAGTTCTAACTGTTCTTGACCTGCATACAGGTTTCTCAGGAAGCAGGTTAGATGGTCTGCTCTTCCTGTCTCTTTAAAAATTTTCCACAGTTTGTTTGTGATCCACACAGTCAAAGGATTTAGCATAATCAATAAAAAAGAAGTAGAAATTTTTTTCTAGAATTCTCTTGCTTTTTTCTATGATCCAACTGATGCTGGCAGTTTGAACTCTGGTTCTTCTGCCTCTTCTAAATCCAGCTTGAACATCTGGAAGTTCTCAATTCATGTACTGTTGAAGCCTAGCTTGCAGAATTTTGAGCATTACTTTGCTAGCATGTGAGATGAGTGCAATTGTGTGGTAGTTTGAACATTCTTTGGCCTTGCCTTTCTTTGACACTGGAATGAAAACTGAGCTTTTCCAGTTCCATGGTCACTGTTGAGTTTTCCAAATTTGCTGGCATACTGAGTGTAGCACTTTCACAGCATCATCTTTTAGGATTTGAAATAGCTCAGTTGTAATTCCATCACCTTCACTAGCTTTGTTCACAGTGAAGCTTCCTAAGACCCACTAGACTTTGCACTCCAGGATATCTAGCTCTAGGTGAGTGATCACATTATTGTGGTTATCTGAGTCATTATATTGAGTTAGACAAGGCTGTGGCCCATGTGATTAGATTGGTTAGTTTTCTGTGATTGTGGTTTTCAGATGGTCTTCCTCTGATGAAGGATAAGAGGCTTACGGAAGCTTCCTAATGGGACAGACTGACAGAGGGGGAAACTGGGTCTTGTTCTGATGGGCAGGGCCATACTCAGTAAATCTTGAATCCAATTTTCTGTTGATGGGTGGAGCTGTATTCTCTTCCTTCTATTTAAGTAAGTAAGTAAGTTCAGGTGCTCAGTTGTGTCCGACTCTTTGCGACCCCATGAATCACAGCACGCCAGGCCTCCCTGTCCATCACCAACTCCCAGAGTTCACTCAAACGCATGTCCATTGAGTCGGTGATGCCATCCAGCCATCTCATCCTCTGTTGTCCCCTTCTCCTCCTGCCCCAAATCCCTCCCAGCCTCAAAGTCTTTTCCAATGAGTCAACTCTTCGCATGAGGTGGCCAAAGTATTCAGCTTTAGCATCAGTTCTTCCAATGAACATCCAGGTCTGGTCTCCTTTAGGATAGACTGGTTGGATCTCCTTGCAGTCCAAGGGACTCTCAAGAGTCTTCTCCAACACCACAGTTCAAAAGCATCAATTCTTCAGCGCTCAGCCTTCTTCACAGTCCAGCTCTCACATCCATACATGACCACTGGAAAACCATAGCCTTGACTAGATAGACCTTTGTTGCCAAAGTAAGGTCTCTGCTTTTCAATATGCTATCTAGGTGGGTCATAACTTTCCTTCCAAGGAGTAAGCGTCTTTTAATTTCATGGCTGCAATCACCAACTGCAGTGATTTTGGAACCCCCCAAAATAAAGTCTGACACTATTCACACTGTTTCCCCATCTATTTTCCATGAAGTGATGGGACCAGATGCCATGATCTTTGTTTTCTGAATGTTGAGCTTTAAGCCAACTTTTTCATTCTTCTCTTTCACTTTCGAAAAGAGGCTTTTTACTTTCTCTTCACTTTCTGCCATAAGGGTGGTGTCATCTGCATATCTGAGGTTATTGATATTTCTCCCAGCAATCTTGATTCCAGCTTGTGCTTCTTCTAGCCCAGTGTTTCTTATGATGTACTCTGCATATAAGTTAAATAAGCAGGGTGACAGCCTTGACGTCCTCTTTTTCCTATTTGACACCAGTCTGTTGTTCCATGTCCAGTTCTAACTGTTGCTTCCTGACCTGCATGCAAATTTCTCAAGAGGCAGATCAGGTGGTCTGGTATTCCCATCTCTTTCAGAATTTTCCACAGTTTATTGTGATCCACACAGTCAAAGGCTTTGGCAAAGAATATAATCAATCCAATTTCGGTGTTCACATTCTGGTGATGTCCATGTGTAGAGTCTTCTCTTGTGTTGTTGGAAGAGGGTGTTTGCTATGACCAGTATGTTCTCTTGGCAAAACTCTATTAGCCTTTGCCCTGCTTCATCCCGTACTCCAAGGCCAAATTTGCCATAAGAATGTTTCTTGACTTCATACTTTTTGCATTCCAGTCCCCTATAATGAAAAGGACATCTTTTGGGGTGTTAGTTCTAAAAGGTCTTATAGGTCTTCATAGAACCGTTCAACTTCAGCTTCTTCAGCATTACTGGTTGGGGCATAGGCTTGGATTACTGTGATATTTAATGGTTTGTCTTGGAAATGAACAGAGATCATTCTGTTGTTTTGAGATTGCATCCAAGTACTGCATTTCGGATTCTTGTTGACTATGATGGGTACTCCATTTCTCCTAAGGTATTCCTGCCCACAGTAGTAGATATAATGGTCATCTGAATTAAATTCACCCATTCCAGTTCATTTTAGTTCACTGATTCCTAGAATGTCGACATTCAGTCTTGCCATCTCCTGTTTGACCACTTCCAATTTGCCTTGATTCATGGACCTAACATTCCACATTCCTATGCAATATTGCTCTTTACAGCATTGGACCTTGCTTCTATCACCAGTCACATCCACAACTGGGCATTTTTGCTTCGGCTCCATCCCTTCATTCTTTCTGGAGTTATTTCTCCACTGATTTCCAGTAGCATATTGGGCACTTACTGACCTGGGGAGTTCCTCTTTCAGTATCCTATCATTTTGCCTTTTCATACTGTTCATGGGGTTCTCAAGGCAAGAATACTGAAGTGCTTTGCCATTCCCTTCTCCAGTGGACCACATTCTGTCTTAAATTGAAGAAAGTAGGGAAAACCACTAGACCATTCAAGTATGAACTAAATCAAATCCCTTATAATTATGCAGTAGAAGTGAGAAATAGATTTAAGGGTGTAGATCTGATAGACAGAGTGCCTGATGAACTATGGACTGAGGTTTGTGACATTGTACAGGAGACAGGGATCAAGACCATCCCCAAGAAAAAGAAATGCAAAAAAGCAAAATGGCTGTCTGAGGAGGCCATACAAATAGCTGTAGAAAGAAGAGAAGTGGAAAACAAAGGAGAAAAGGAAAGATATAAGCATCTGAATGCAGAGTTCCAAAGAATAGCAAGGAGAGGCAATAAAGCCTTCCTCAGTGATCAATGCAAAGAAATAGAGAAAAACAACAGAATGGGAAATACCAGCGATTCCTTCAAGAGAATTAGAGATACCAAGGGAACATTTCATGCAAAGATGGGCTCGATAAAGGACAGAAATGGTATGGACCTAATAGAAGCAGAAGATATTAAGAAGAGGTGGCAAGAATACACAGAAGAACTGTGCAAAAAGATCTTCATGACCCAGATAATCACGATGGTGTGATCACTGACCTAGAGCCAGACATCCTGGAATGTGAAGTCAAGTGGGCCTTAGAAAGCATCACTATGAACAAAGCTAGTGGAGGTGATAGAATTCCAGTGGAGCTATTTCAAATCCTGAAAGATGATGCTGTGAAAGTGCTGCACTCAATATGCCAGCAAATTTGGAAAACTCAGCAGTGGCCATAGGACTGGAAAAGGTCAGTTTTCATTGCAATCCCAAAGAAAGACAATGCCAAAGAATGCTCAAACTACCACACAATTGTACTCATCTCACATGCTAGTAAAGTAATGCTCAAAATCTCCAAGCCAGGCTTCAGCAATATGTGAACCATTAACTTCCAGATGTTCAAGCTGGTTTTAGAAAAGGCAGAGGAACCAGAGATCAAATTGCCAACATCCGCTGGATCAGGGAAAAAGCAAGAGAGTTCCAGAAAAATATCTATTTCTGCTTTATTGACTATGCCACAGCCTTTGACTGTGTGGATCACAAGCAACTGTGGAAAATTCTGAAAGAGATGGGAATACCAGACCACCTGACCTGCCACTTGAGAAACCTGTATGCAGGTCAGGAAGCAACAGTTAGAACTGGACATGGAACAACAGACTGGTTTCAAATAGGAACAGGAGGACGTCAAGACTGTCACCCTGCTTATTTAATTTATATGCAGAGTACATCATGAGAAATGCTGAGCTGGAAGAAGCACAAGCTGGAATCAAGATTGCCGGGAGAAATATCAATAACCTCAGATATGCAGATGACACCACCCTTATGGCAGAAAGTGAAGAGGAAGTAAAAAGCCTCTTTTTGAAAGTGAAAGAGGAGAATGAAAAAGTTGGCTTAAAGCTCAACATTCAGAAAACTAAGATCATGACATCTGGTCCCATCACTTCATGGCAAATAGATGGGCAAACAGTGTAAATAGTGTCAGACTTTATTTTGGGGGGTTCCAAAATCACTACAGATGGTGATTGCAGCCATGAAATTAAAAGACGCTTACTCCTTGGAAAGAAACCTATGACCCACCTAGATAGCATATTGAAAAGCAGAGACCTTACTTTGGCAACAAAGGTCTATCTAGTCAAGGCTATGGTTTTCCAGTGGTCATGTATGACTATGAGAGTTGGACTGTGAAGAAAGCTGAGCACCGAAGAATTGATGCTTTTGAACTGTGGTGTTGGAGAAGACTCTTGAGAGTCCCTTGGATGCAAAGAGATCCAACCAGTCCAACTTAAAGGAGATCAGTCTTGGATGTTTATTGGAAGGACTGATGCTGAAGCTGAAGCTCCAATACTTTGGCCACCTCATGCAAAGAATGACTCACTGGAAAAGACCCTGGGAGGCATTGGGGGCGGGAGGAGAAGGGGATGACAGAGGATGAGATGGCTGGATGGCATCACCGACTCGATGGACATGAGTTTGAGTGAACTCTGGGAGTTAGTGATGGACAGGGAGGCATGGCGTGCTATAATTCATGGGGTTGCAAAGAGTTGGACACAACTGAGCGACTGAACTGAACTGAACTAAACTATGGTGGAGGTAATGAAGATATTGGTGACCTCCCTCAAAAGATCCCATGCATGAACTGCTACACTCAGTGCCCCCAACCTAGCAGCAGGCCACCACCGACCCACGCCTCTACCTGAGACTCTCGGACACTGACAGGCAAGTTCAGGACAGTCTCTTGTGGGGTCACTTCTCCTTTCTCCTTGGTCCTGGTGCACAAGGTTCTGTTGTGCCCTCCAAGAGTCTCTTTCCCAGTTCTCTGCAAGTTCTGGCAGCTGTATAGTAGGGTTAATGGTGACCTCCTCCAAGAGGGCTTATGCCACACCCAAGTCTGCTGCACCCAGGGCCCATCCCTGTGGCAGTCCACTGCTGACCTGTACCTCCACAGGAGACTCTCAAACACAGTTCTGTCTCAGTCTCTGTGGGGTCCCTGGGTCCTGGTGCGCACAAGGTTTGTTTGAGCCCTCTGAGCATCTCTGGCGGGAATGGGGTTTGATTCTAAATGAGAATTTGCCTTTCCTACCATCTTGCTGGGACTTCTTTGCCCTTGCACATGGGTTATCTCCTCACAGCTGCTCCAATGCCTACCATCTTACTGGATTTCTCTGACCTTGGATGTCGGGTATCTCCAGAGGGCCACTCTAGTGCCGTGCAGCCACTGGTTGCCTTGGCTCATTATGTGTATTATATATAGTATACTATATATAGTATAGCTATACTCATTATACTCATATAGCTCATTATATATAGTATATATAGGGTCATTATATATAGTATAACTTTTGTATAGTCTTCCGTGTATTCTTGCCACCTCTTCTTAATATCTTCTGCTTCTGTTAGGTCCATACTGTTTCTTTCCTTATTGAGCCCATCTTTGCATGAAATGTTTCCTTGGTATCTCTAAATTTCTTGAAGAGATCTCTAGTATTTCCCATTCTATTGTTTTCCTCTATTTCTTTGCACTGATCAGTGAGAAAGGCTTTCTTATCTCTCCTTGCTATTCTTTGGAATTCTGCATTCAGATGGGTGCATCTTTCCTTTTCTCCTTTGCCTTTTGCTTCTCTTCTTTTCTCAGCTATTTGTAAGGCCTTCTCAGACAACCATTTTGCCTTTTTGCATTTCTTCTTCTTGGGGATGGTTCTGATCACTGCCTCCTGTACAATATTATGAACCTCCATCCATAGTTCTTCAGGCACTCTATCAGATTTAATCCCTTGAATCTATTTGTCACTTCCACTGTATAATCATAAGAGATTTGATTTAAGTCTTACCTAAATTCTTCAATTTAGGTCTGACTTTTGCAGTAAGGAGTTCATGATCTGAGCCACAGGATAGGTAAAGCTAAAATTTCACTAAGTCTTTCTTTGGTCAGTGCTAAAATTTGCATCTTTTTAATTCTCATATTACAACAATTATTACTATAGTCACACAGCTAGGTGCCCTCTAGGAATAAATTATGTCACAGAATAGGAAAGAAGTCAGGAGTTATTTTCTTTTGTACTTTATCATGCAGTTAACTCCTTGGAGAGTACAGAAAATATGTGTTTTGAATGTTTCTAATTTATTAGTACTTTAAAAATCAGATTTAATCAGGCCTTCAAAAAAACCACATAAATCAATGTTGCTTAGTTGCTCAGTCATGTCTGATTCTTTAGCGACCCAAAGACTGTAGCCCACCATACTTCTGTTCATGGGATTTCCCAGGCAAAAATACTGGCATGGGTTGTACTTTCCTCCTCCAGGGGAATCTTCCTGACCCAGGGATCAAACCTGAGTCTCCTTCATTGCAGGCAGATTCTTTTTTTTTGCAGGGGAAAATGGACAAAGGAAAGGATCAATGAGGGTGGGAGGGAAATGGGAAGAAAGAAGGGGAGTGATGGTGGGGAGGAGTATATGTAATTTCTTAACCAATGGCTTTCTGTTTTTAATGACAAAGAACACTTAAAAAAAATCATGTTGAATTCATCCTATATTAGGAGGTTTGTTCTCGAAATGAAAAGTTCAGGAAACAAAAAGTCCAGTTTGGGTGTCCTCATCTTTAGGCACATCTTGGTATTTTGTATTGGTAGGTCTATCTTTACCACAATATATTATTTAGGACAGGATCACATTTGTCACCTCTTCCTCCCTACTACCCAAAGTGGTACCAAACCCATAAAATAGTCAATAAACCTTTACAGAGTGAACAAATAAGTCTTTTTTTTTTTCAACTCTCCTGAGTGAACTGAATTTTTGAGGCTCATAAGTAAATATGTTTTGCTCTTTATTTTGTCTATTACAGCCAGATTATATGAGTGGGATATTAAAGTCTCCCACTATTATTGTATTGCTGCATAATTCTTCTATCATATTAATTAATGTTTGTCTTAGATATATCAATGCTCCAATGTTGGGTGCATATATATTTATAATTGTTATAACTTCTTTTTGGATTGTTCCTTTAAGTCGTTATGTGTAACCTTCATTGTCTCCTTTTCAGGATCTTTAAAGTCAATTTTATCTAATATAAGTATTGCTACTCCTGTTTTCTTATGGTCCATATTTGCATAGAAAATCTTTTTCCAGGCCTTCATTTTCAGTCAGTATATATCCCGTATTTTAAGGTGGTTCTCTTGTAGACAACATATATAGGGGTCTAGTTTTTGTATCCATTTGACCCATTTTAGTCTTTTGGTTGTCTCTTGTAGACAAGGTATGTAGGGGTCTTGTTTTTGTATTGATTCGGCCAGTCTTTGTCTGTTGATTAGGGCATTCAGCCCATAAATGTTTAAAGCAATTATTGATAAATAAGACTTACTTTATTGTTTTGGGTTCGAATTTATACACCCTTTTAGTGATTCCTATCTAGAGAATGTCCTTTAGTTTTTGTTGAAGAAATGGTTTAGTGGTGCAAAATTCTCTCAACTTTTGCTTATCTGTGAAGCTTTTGATTTCTCCTTCATATTTGAATGAGATCCTTGCTGGATACAATAATCTAGGCTGTAAGTTATTTTCTTTCATCACTTTAATTACGTCTTGCCATTCCCTCCTGGCTTGGAGAGTTTCTATTGAAAGATCAGCTGTTATCCTTATGGGAATTCCCTTGTGAGTTATTTGATGTTTTTCCCTAGCTGCTTTTAATATTTGTTCTTTATATTGAATCTTTGTTAATTTGATTAATATGTGTCTTGGGGTGTTTCGCCTTGGGTTTATCCTGTTAGGGACTCTCTGGATTTCTTGAACTTGAGTGATAATTTCCTTCTCCATTTTAGGGAAGTTTTCAACTATTATCTCCTCAAGTATTTCCTCATGATCTTTCTTTTTATCTTCTTCTTCTGGAACTCCTATGATTCGAATGTTGTAGCGTTTGATGTTATCCTGGAGGTTTCTGAAATTGTCCTCATTTCTTTTGATGCGTTTTTCTTTTTTCTCATCTGATTCATTTATTTCTAGGATTCTATCTTCTAATTCACTAATCCTATCTTCTGCCTCTGTTATTCTACTATTTGTTGCCTCCAGGGTGTTTTGGATCTCATTTATTGCATTATTCATTATGTGTTGACTCTTTTTTATTTCTTCTAGGTCCTTGTTAAACCTTTCTTGCATCTTCTCAATCCTTGTCTCCACACTCTTTAACTGTGATTCCATTTTGATTTCGAGATTTTGAATTAATTTCGCTATCATTATTTGGAATTCTTTATCAGGTAGATTCCCTATCTCTTCCTCTTTGGTTTGGTTTGGTGGGCATCTATCCTGTTCCTTTAGCTGCTGGGTATTCTTTAGTCTCTTCATTTTGTTAAAATTGCCAAGTTTAGAGTGTCCTTACTATATTCTGGTAGTTTGTTGAATTCTCTTTATTGAGGCGGTTTACAGGTCTTTTCAATATCTGATCTCTGCCCTGTTACAGAGGGGGCAGAGATGAACACCCAAATCTAAACCGGCCAAGTTCAGGCACTTGGATAATCCTCAGAAGCACAGACTTGGTTGAGTCTGCGTTTTATGCTCTCCCCAGATCCGAGTAGCACAGGTGATGAAATGTTCAGTGAGCGCAGCTGCTGCGACTTATCGCCTCTCCGCTGCTCAGTTTTCTGGGTATACAAACAGCGCGCTTTCTCAGGCAGATGTTGACCATCCAGAGCCCCAAAAAGCGTGAGTCAGCACAGAAACCTACCTAGAGTTCTGCAGACAGTGTCTCTCTAGGGCTGTGACTGCCCGCCTCCGGCCCTGGCTGCCTGTCACCGGAGTGGACGGCCTGCAGCCGGCCAACTCTGTGCAGCCCTTTGTTCCGTAGGTAGTCCTGCTGCTGCTGCTGCTGCTGCTGCTAAGTCGCTTCAGTCGTGTCCGACTCTGTGCGACCCCATAGACGGAAGCTCACCAGGCTCCCCTGTCCCTGGGATTCTCCAGGCAAGAACGCTGGAGTGGGTTGCCATTTCCTTCTCCAATGCATGAAAGTGAAAAGTCAAAGTGAAGTCGCTCAGTCGTGTCCGACTCTTAGCGACCCCACGGACTGGAGCCTACCAGGCTCCTCCGTCCATGGGATTTTCCAGGCAAAAGTACTGGGGTGGGGTGCCATTGCCTTCCCCGGTAGGTAGTCCTGGTGGTGTCTTAGGTTAGGGCTGGCTTTTGATGTAGTAGATAACCGACAGTCTGGTTATTTCGCTCAGATAGCACCGGAGATCAGATCAGATCAGTCGCTCAGTCGTGTCTGACTCTTTGCGACCCCATGAACCGCAGCACGCCAGGCCTCCCTGTCCATCACCAGCTCCCGGAGGTCACCCAGACTCACACCCATCAAGGCAGTGATGCCATCCAGCCATCTCATCCTCTGTCGTCCCCTTCTCCTCCTGCCCTCAATCCCTCCCAGCATCAGAGTCTTCTCCAATGAGTCAACTCTTCGCATGAGGTGGCCAAAATACTGGAGTTTCAGCTTTAGCATCATTCCTTCTAAAGAAATTCCAGGATTGATCTCCTTCAGAATGGACTGGTTGGATCTTCTTGCAGTCCAAGGGACTCTCAAGAGTCTTCTCCAACACCACAGTTCAAAAGCATCAATTCTTCGGCGCTCAGCCTTCTTCACAGTCCACCTCTCACATCCATACATGACCACAGGAAAGACCATAGCCTTGACTAGGCGAACCTTTGTTGGTAAAGTAATGTCTCTGCTTTTGAATATGCTATCTAGGTTAGTCATAACTTTCCTTCCAAGGACTAAGTGTCTTTTAATTTCATGGCTGCAGTCACCATCTGCAGTGATTTGGAGCCCAGAAAAACAAAGTCTGACACTGTTTCCACTGTTTCCCCATCTATTTCCCATGTAGTGATGGGACCAGATGCCATGATCTTCGTTTTCTGAATGTTGAGCTTTAAGCCAACCTTTTCACTCTCCACTTTCACTTTCATCAAGAGGCTTTTTAGCCCCTCTTCACTTTCTGCCATAAGAGTCGTGTCATCTGCATATCTGAGGTTATTGATATTTCTCCCAGCAATCCAGGCCAAATCCTTTCTCAAAGCAATGCAGGCCTCACCACTCTTCCTAGCCCAGCCCCCCTTTGCCAATAGCAAATGCTGGTGTCCACGCCACTTCTCCGCAAAAGGAGTTACCACAGGGCTCGTTTTCTCATTTTGAAGACAATGAGTTGTCTTTCTAAGAGCCTGATGTCCTCTGCCGGCATTCAGAAGTTGTTTTATAGAATTTATTCAGCATTCAAATGTTCTTTTAATGGATTTGTGGAGGAGAAAGTATTCTCCCCGTCTTACTCGTCCGCCATCTTAGCTCCTCCCCGCAGATTCTTTTCTATACTGCCGAGCCACCAAGGAAGTCCTGCTGCTGCTGCTAAGTCGCTTCAGTCGTGTCTGACTCTGTGCGACCCCATAGACGGAAGCTCACCAGGCTCTCCCGTCCCTGGGATTCTCCAGGCAAGAACACCGGAGCGGGTTGCCATTTCCTTCTCCAATGCATGAAAGTGAAAAATGAAAGTGAAGTCGTTCAGTCGTGTCTGACTCTCAGTGACCCCATGGACTGGAGCCCACCAGGATCCTCCGTCCATGGGATTTTCCAGGCAAAAGTACTGGGGTGGGGTGCCATTGCCTTCCCCCAAGGAAGCCCTATGTAATAGCAATTAACTAATTCTAAACTGAATCATAACTCCAAAAGACATGTGTTATTAAAATAGATTCCAGGTAATCAGTGATATACCTCCACTCTCATAAAAGTAAACACTAAAAGGAAAAAATAAAGAGAAAAATGGACAAAACAAAGCTTTGTTATTTTATTATTCTAATTTAATTTCCAGGTAAAATGCCCTTCTGTTATACTTCAAGATTTAAAATCTAGCCAATTTTCAAAGTTTATGAAATTATTTTTATTTTAAGAAGCAATAATTTGCCAATGAGATTAATGTGTTTATTGCTACTTAGAGTCTTCAAAGAGTCTTATTTTTGATTTGTAACAAAAACTTCTCTAGCCTTCTGGATAATGGCTTGGGATTCTGCATTTTTATATGGCCTGGATTCTGTATTTTTATATTATAGCAAGAAGATTTTTGATTTGCATATGCTTTGATAGCCATATTAGAACATTTTGTACATCCAGTCTCTTCCTGTTCCTTAATTTGGCACTTGTTCTATAAAACAATTTTGAAAATGCAAATTACTTTACATTAAAAATATAAATTCTTATGGCATAATTTATACAGTCTTAATGCACTGACTCCTAAAGCTATAATTTATTATTACATTTTAATTTATCTGATTTATGTGTGTGCCTTGAGTCAATATTCCAATTATTTGCAAACTCAATTAAGCTTTGTCTTGATAAATTTTTACTTTTTGACAAATTATGCTACACTTGCGCAGAAAACTACATTCTTAGTATATCATTCATTCATATGATATATTTGCAAAATGGAAATTCATCCATTTTCCGAAAAGACTGAGATATTGTCACTCCAGGAGGTATACTGGGAAGTGAGATCTTTCCAAGTTTGTACTTGAAAAAATGTCAGTTTTCTAAAGTGCTCAACTTTTAATTATTTTGAATATGACATGGTAAGTCACATATTTATTCCAAGACATTACAACTTCATCCAGTTTGAATACACTTTCACTCAGTAATAATATTTTATATATTTTATAGAGATGATTTTATTTAAAGTGTATCTTTATACAACTGATGAAGACAGTTATGTTGAATAGTTTGTTTTTTGAACTGAACATGGAGGAAATGTTCTATGTCACAGAAATCCTGGAGAATTGCTTTGAAAGGAATGGGACCAGTACTAAATTAATTTACACACAAACCCCCCCTTTTCACATTGGTTCATGCAGAATGAAGACACAGTCATAAGATTTCATGTATCCTTAACACTTATTTTCTTGACTCTAAAAAGATAAAAAATTGCAAGTTGTGTTCATATCTGATACTGTATTTAGAGCTTAAATTATGTCTTATTTCTCATTTAGTTAAAATTCAAAAGAAGAAAGTGGGTGTGTCATAAGGAAGGACTCTTCCACCAAACTTCCAGTGTAGACTAGGACCATACAGTCAATGATTGTGTCTAACATTTATTATATGACACATTTCTAAGAGAAGGCAATGCAGCACAGCAAAGAACAAAAGCAGCTGCATTCTGCTTCATCCCAAGCAACAGAAATGGGAAAAGTACTCACGTTCTACAAAATAAGAGCTGGCATCAATCTTCCAAATGATCTGGCCCCGATGAGAGCCATTGACTCCACGGTTCTTATAGTCCAGGAAGTTTTCCGACAAGACCTCATCTATATTCCCAGAAAAGGGAGAAAGCAGAGTAGAGAAACATATTAGCTAACAGAATTTTTAGAAAAAAATAAAAGAGCAAAAGATATTAATGCCACCTCGAGCTCAACAGAAGAAAAAGCACCTGGAGTTGCAGAAACAAAGAGTAAGAGGTGTTCTCAGGTACCATCTGGATCAACCCCTTTTAATCCAGAAATTTCCTTCCTACCCCTCAGCACTCCTGGCAAGTGATCATCTGTGCTCATGCTCAGTCGCTGAGTCATGTCCAATTCTTTGAGACCACATGGACTATAGCCCACCAGCCTCCTGTGTCCACAGAATTTTCCAGGTAAGTGGAAAACACTGAAGTGGGTTGCCATTTCCTACTGCAGGGGATCTTTGTGACCCAAGGATCGAACCCGTGTCTCTGACATTGGCAGGCAGATTCTTTGTCACATCTGGCTGGTTCTTGAATGCCCCAGAAACAGAGAAATCATTGCTTCTCTGGCAGTTCATTTCCCTTTTGAATAGCTCTTCCATGTATAGAATCTCAGTGCAAAAATCTTCCTCCTAATGCTTTCATTAACTGGTCCCTATTTGGGTCTGAGAATGAGGCATAAAGAAGACATCTGAGCACACTTTTTATCTGGGGCCCAGTTCCCATGGGCTCAATCTTATATTATCTCTTCTCCAATCTGGATACCCATCATCCAATACTTGGGACCCATCCATGAATTTATCCATCCTTTCATCCATCCTTCACGCACTCATGTATTCATCTATTCATTCAACAGATACTTATTGAGATCCACCCATCTGCCATGCTGGGAAAGTGCAGGGGTCATGGTGTTGAGAAAAACTTTTCTGAACTAAAACTTGCAAACAACTGGAGACACAGATTTTACATTGAGTAAAGAAATAAATGCATTATTACAACTTGCAACAGGGGAGGGGAAGGAAAACAACAGAGTGCTTTGACAAGAAGCTACAGGAAGGGAGGGCAACAGGAGGTTGAAGAAGAGATGAAGGATGAGAAAGAGCCACCAGGGTAGAGATGGAGGATGGAGTAAGGTCTCCATGTGGTGTCCAAGCCTGGAGCAGGGCAGAATCTGCTCGTGGAAGCACTGAGAGGAGCTGAGGGTGGGAGGAACTGTGCTCTTTTTCCCGCCTGCCCTTCCTCTGATGTCATATTGTAACCCATCAATGTCCTTCTTAAAGGTGGTGTCCAGGGAGCAAGGCAGTATCCTTGGAGAGGACAGATCCATAAAGACGTAACCAACTGCTTCTTCCTTGGTTCAAAACATTATGTTCTCAGCACAAAAACAGTGATATGGATTTTACCTCAATCTTCTATGGGGCCCTTGCAGTTTCCACTTTACCAGAAAGTAATCATCCAAGCTAAATGGATCTGAAGCTGTGAAAAATCCATGTTTTGAGACTCCAAATCCATCACAGTGGCTGGGGAAACAACCAGAACTCAGGGGGCTTCCGAGAGCAGACCCAGAACTCAGATTCTGCAGAGAGGGGCTAGGTCATGGTGGCCCTTTTGGCAACTGAGGTTCACTCTGTGCATCTGGCCAGAATGGAGAAACAGGGATGAAGTGAAAAGAGAGCAGAGCTTGTGGCTAAGGGACCCAGCTCAAGGACCTGTGTGTCATTTACCAATAGTGTCATTTCTACAGCTGCAGGTCCTCATCTACAAAGGGGCAGGTGATAACCGGGGCCTGGCTGGGGAGGATTACATGGGATCACCA
Organism: Tragelaphus eurycerus; assembly: GCA_935064755.1. Taxonomy (NCBI): domain Eukaryota; kingdom Metazoa; phylum Chordata; class Mammalia; order Artiodactyla; family Bovidae; genus Tragelaphus; species Tragelaphus eurycerus. The sequence continues at coordinate 17,906,633 of CAKXYN010000002.1, read as the reverse complement.
GTAAACATGCCCGTGACCTGCTAAGTCGACTGCACATTTTCAGCTGCTTCTTCCTTGGCAAAGACAATCAGGCAAAGCAGCATCGTCTCTGCCTCATTAATATCAGGAACTGTTTGTATCTCTTGTAAAATCACTTGTTTGCAAAATTTGTCTGTCTCTGTAATCACAGTGTATGCTCACAGCCCTGTTTGGGTTACTAAGATGATTGCATAATATGTCTTTTACAGTAATTGTCTCATTTCAGCAAAAAAAAAAAAAAAAAAAAGAAAAAAAAGGCATAATATTTCCCTAGTTCCCTGGGTCTTCAGTACCTGGACAGAATTTGCCTCATTATGGCAATTCTCCAAGGAGAGATATTTTCCTGAATTTATCCACTCTGATCACCAGAATAGTCACTTTAATAGTTATGGTCAGGTATCCACATAGAATAACACCTAGAAAGGGAGTGTTCCTTCATGCACTAGGTAAATGTGTATTGAGTATTTGCTCCACGTACCATGCTACACCCTGGGGATATACTGCTGAACAAGACAGAGCCTATGTTCTCAGGAAGTTCCTAATAGATTTGAGGAATTTTTTTTTTTTCAAGAACACAGGAAATTTCTTTAGAAGGCTGTGGGTATAAGAATGGGCTAAAGATTGAACCACAAGGGAACAAATGAAAAAAAGGATGGGGGTGAGTAGGTGGGAAAAACAGAAAAGGCTGAAGAGAATAACATACATTTTAAAGACACAAAGATACATTCCACTGTACAGGTTAAACACATATTAAGAGATTGCCAGTTGATCCTGATGAGCATCCCATTCCCTTACAGTAACTGTAACACTTCATATCAAGTATCACACAAGAGAACAGAACAGTCTGTGTCCTTGCCGGACCATCTGTGCTGAGTGGTCAGCTCGCTTCTCCAAGGTATGTACCGCCAACTGTTAGAAGTTACTAGTCTTTGCTTGGGAATCCAGGTGTACTGTCAGCATCAGATGCAGGAAAACAGAATCAGACCAGATATTTTATGCAGTAAGGGATTTAATGCAGAGAATTAGGTATTAGAAAGATGGACCCAAGGCACAGCTGCAGCAACTGCCTTTCCACCTGCAATGAGAGTGGCCAGCCAGTGGCAAGCTGAGTAGGTTATTGTCACTACGACATGGCTGCCTGCTGACACCCAGGAAGCAAGTGTGGGGATGCTAGGGCACTGTGACAGAAAAGCTTAATTCCTCAGAGCCATGCTTGCGGCAGCCACAGACTTAAAATCAGGAGGACCCACCCAGCTCACTTCTGCCTTCCAAAAGATGCACAGGTGCATCTAAATGAAGGGAGCAAATCTGCACCTGGAAAATGGTTGCACAGGAGTCTGGGGAATGTAACTTTTAGGGACCAGAGTCTACACTAGAGGAGGCTCTGGAGAAGAGAAGAGGACTGGGATGGTGGAGGCCAAGCCATGCCCTCCACCACACTGAGGAATGGCAGCCCCCCTGGTTTCCTACAACCAACCAAGGTTCTTTTTCTGCACCCTTCGTTGGGGTGCAAGTCTTTGTGGAAGTGTTTATTTGATTACAGGGATATCTACAGCCACGTTGAGGCAAGTATTTTGACCATTACTAGCTACGTGAGCTTCAGTTCAGTTCAGTTCAGTCACTCAGTCGTGTCTGACTCTTTGTGACCCCATGAATTGCAGCATGCCAGGCCTCCCTGTCCATCACCAACTCCCGGAGTTTACTCAAACTCATGTCCATTGCATTGGTGATGCCATCCAGACATCTTATTCTCTGTTGTCCCCTTCTCCTCCTGCCCCCAATCCCTCCCAGCATCAGGGTCTTTTCCAATGAGTCAACTCTTCACATGAGGTGGCCAAAGTATTGGAATTTCAGCTTCAGCATCAGTCTTTCCAGTGAACACCCAGGACTGATCTCCTTTAGGATGGACTGGTTGGATCTCCTTGCAGTCCAAGGGACTCTCAAGAGTCTTCTTCAACACCACAGTTCAAAAGCATCAATTCTTCTGCCCTCAGCTTTCTTCACAGTCCAACTCTCACATCCATACATGACCACAGGAAAAACCATAGCCTTGACTAGATGGACCTTTGTTGGCAAGGTAATGTCTCCGCTTTTCAATATGCTATCTAGGTTGGTCATAACTTTCTTTCCAAGGAGTAAGCAACTTTTAATTTCATGGCTGCAGTCATCATCTGTAGTGATTTTGGAGCCCAGAAAAATAAAATCTGACACTGCTTCCACTGTTTCCCCATCTATTTGCCATGAAGTGATGGGACCAGATGCCACCATCTTCGTTTTCTGAATGTTGACCTTTAAGCCAACTTTTTCACTCTCCACTTTCACTTTCATCAAGAGGCTCTTCAGCTCCTCCTCACTTTCTGTCATAAGAGGTGTCATCTGCATATCTGAGGTTATTGATATTTCTCCCGGCAATCTTGATTCCAGCTTGTGGTTCTTCCAGCCCAGCGTTTCTCATGATGTACTCTGCATATAAGTTAAATAAGCAGAGTAACAATACACAGCCTTGACATACTCTTTTTCGTATTTGGAACCAGTCTGTTGTTCCATGTCCAGTTCTAACTGTTGCTTCCTGACCTGCCTATAGGTTTCTTAAGAGGCAGGTCAGGTGGTCTGGTATTCCCATCTCTTTCAGAAGTTTCCACAGTTTAGAAAACCACTAGATCATTCAGGTATGACCTAAATCAAATCCCTTATGATTATACAGTGGAAGTGAGAAATAGATTTAAGGGACTAGATCTGATAGATAGAGTGCCTGATGAACTATGGACTGAGGTTTGTGACATTGTACAGGAGACAGGGATCATGACCATCCCCATGGAGAAGAAATGCAAAAAGCAAAATGGCTGTCTGAGGAATCCTTACAAATAGCTGTGGAAAGAAGAGAAGTGGAAAACAAAGGAGAAAAGGAAAGATATAAGCATCTGAATGCAGAGTTCCAAAGAATAGCAAGGAGAGGTAAGAAAGCCTTCCTGAGTGATCAATGCAAAGAAATAGAGGAAAACAACAGAATGGGAAATACCAGAGATCCCTTCAAGAGACTTAGAGATACCAAGGGAACATTTCATGCAAAGATGGGCTTGATAAAGGACAGAAATGGTATGGACCTAACAGAAGCAGAAGATATTAAGAAGAGGTGGCAAGAATACACAGAAGAACTGTACAAAAAAGATCTCCACGACCCAGATAATCATGATGGTGTGATCACTCACCTAGAGCCAGACATCTGGGAATGTGAAGTCAAGTGGGCCTTAGAAAGCATCACTATGAACAAAGCTAGTGGGGGTGATGGAATTCCAGTGGAGCTATTTCAAATCCTGAAAGATGATGCTGTGAAAGTGCTGCACATTCAATATGCCAGCAAATTTGGAAAACTCAGCAGTGGCCACAGGGCTGGAAAAGGTCAGTTTTCATTCCAATACCAAAGAAAGGCAATGCCAAAGAATGCTCAAACTACCGCACAATTGTACTCATCTCACATGCTAGTAAAGTAATGCTCAAAATTTTCCAAGCCAGGCTTCAGCAATACGTGAACCGTGAACTTCCAGATGTTCAAGCTGGTTTTAGAAAAGGCATATGAACCAGAGATCAAATTGCCAACATCTGCTGGATCAGGAAAAAAGCAAGAAAGTTCCACAAAAACATCTATTTCTGCTTTATTGACTATGCCAAAGCCTTTGACTGTGTGGATATCGTTAGCTTAGGCATTATTTTTAATCCCTGTGTGTTCTTGCTTCCTCACTACAAAAGGGGGATAATATTAATTCCAACCTCAAAGTCCGTTGTGAGGAATAAATGAGCTAATAGAGGTAATGGTCTAAGAACAGTGTCAGGCATCTAACAAGCAGCTATTTGTATTTATAGTCTGGGCTAAAAATAGAGCCCTTTATGGCAAAGCTCCATGATACTTAATGTGCAAAACCATTAATAATAGTTTGAAACATTAGCTTAGGCTAGTACTATTAAAATTTTTCTCATCACTCATTTTGTACAAAACATATAGAGGTATATTAGGTTTTTCAAAAAGGACTGCATTTGCTGGTTGATACTTATTTCTTCTAGTATGAAGCATCATACCTCCTGCTCCACAATTTACTACAGAAAAAAGACCCTCGCAAGTTATTAAAATTTTGAATCAGAAAGCTCCAGTGAAGCTCACAGAAAGAAGCACATCTAAGAAACAAGGACTGCATTTGTCTTCAAAATGCTTTCTCTTCCAAATGAAAACTGTAGCTCTTCTTCCAACATTCTAATCTATAAAAGAAGAGTATATTGCTGTTGAGAACAGAATGGGCAAGTGAGCACAGAACAAAGGGAAGTTGATCCACTACCTCAGCCTACCAGAAAAAATACAGAGTAGCTTCCATTTCCCCCCCTTCTGATAAAGAACCTTGGAAGAGTCTCCAAGGTCCTCCCACTATCACCAGACTATAGGTTTACTAAACAGTAGGCCAGGAGATCTGGGCAGACTCTACTTGCCTTTCACACTATTAAGAGAAGATTATAGTTCTCTCATTCTTTTGTTCCAGGAAGGGAATCTGGGGATAAAGGATGGGGGAGGCCCTAAAAATAAATGCCACTCTTTTTTTCTGTAGCTTTTCCCTCAGATTGTTTCTTTAAAACAGTATTCTAACTGGTTGTACCAAAATTGGGAAACATAGCTTCAACTCTTTTTTTTCAGCTGTGCCGTGTGGGATGTGGAATCTTAGTTCCTCAACCATGGATTGAACCCATGCTTCCTGCATTGGAAGCACAGAGTCTTGACCACAGGGCTTCAAGGGAAGTCCCCCTTCAGCCCTTCTATATTCTAATAGATTACCTGCTATAAAAAAAAAAAAAACTTAAAATATAAAGAATATAAAAAGAAAAACTTAAAAAATAAAACTCTATAAAAGAAAAAGTGCTTCAAGAGTTGATGTGCATAGGAAGCATTCTGGGAGTTTTTGTGTGCAGATGTCTAGTCAAAGAGACAATTTTGGCTTTCATCTTAAAACTTTACATTTTAAGGCTCAGCACATTAAATTTTTCTTAAGGGCAAGGACTGGATTTCCGTACTTATTCTATAGCTTCCTATAACTCCTATTGTTTGGTTTTCCACAGTGGAATATCTCACAGACAAATATTGAAAACAAGAAAGAGTTTCTTACTAAAGAAATATAAAAAATGCTGGGTTAAACCAAATAAAGGACGCTGCTTACACAAAGCTTCTCAATATATATTGTGAGTCTAAAGTGGGGCAGGAGAAGGCAATGGCACCCCACTCTAGTACTCTTGCCTGGAAAATCCCATGGACAGAGGAGCCTGGTGGGCTGCAGTCCATGGGGTCGCTAAGAGTCGGACACGACTGAGCAACTTCACTTTCACTTTTCACTTTCATGCATTGGAGAAGGAAATGGCAACCCACTCCAGTGTTCTTGCCTGGAGAATCCCAGGGACGAGGGAGCCTGGTGGGCTGTCATCTATGGGGTCGCACAGAGTCGGACACGACTGAAGTGACTTAGCACTAGCAGTAGCAAAATGGGGCAATGTGGGCAAAATTTTCCACTCTTATTAAACCCTAGAACTATGGCCTCATGGAATGATAACTGAGATACGGTGAAACTGATGTGTAGGATATGGGTGCTATTCATATGGCTATTGCATTATCCTACTATAGTTTATGATTTTTGGTGAAAAAAATGAATTAGGAAGCTGGAAGATCTGATTGAGAAACTCTTCAAGAAAAAGTTCAAAATATAGAAGAAAGACTAATGGATATTGAGGATAAAAGGGACAGTGTTCACATCTGGAAAATGAAAGTCCTGGAAGACCAAAGGAATATGAAAGCATGCTGGGTGAACTACTAGTCTACCGGAAGAGATATTCACAAGGTTAAAAAAACCAGTGGTTGCAAGCACAGTGATCTAGACAGGGCTCCTCAACCTTGGCACTGGTGATATCTTCAGCTGGTTAACTCTGTTATCTTTATTGTAGCAGAGGACGTCCTGTGCTTTATATCCTGTTTTGTAGCATCCCTGGATTCTACTTTGCAGATGCCAGAAACACTCCCTACAATGTGACATCCCAAAATGCCTTCAGATATTGCCAAATGTCCACTGGAGGCAAAATTACCCTTGATTGAGACTTACTGGTTTATAATGAAAACAGTCACCATCTCTCTCTGCTCTGCTAAGTCGCTTCAGTAATGTCCAACTCTGTGTGACCCCATAGATGGCAGCCCACCAGGCTCCCCTGTCCCTGGGATTCTCCAGGCAAGAACACTGGAGTGGGTTGCCATTTCCTTTTCCAATGCATGAAAGGGAAAAGTGAAAGTGAAGTCGCTCAGTTGTGTTCGACTCTTCGCGACCCCATGGACTGCAGCCCACTGGGCTCCTCCTCCCATGGGATTTTCCAGGCAAGAGTACTGGAGTCACCATAAGAGCACCAAAAATGCATAACTTCAAAATCAACAGATCTAATGGGAAGAAGAAAAGAAGAATCAAAGAAACAGAAAATACAGTAAAGTACCTAAAGAAAGATGGCAAAAATAAGTCCTAATAGAACAGTAAGTGTAATAAATGTAAATATGCTATTCTAGCAACTTAAAGGTCAAGAGACTTTGAGTTCAGAATAAAAAAGCACACAGAAAGAGCTACACTTAAAAAAAAGATAAAGATTGCAAATAAAGAAAAGAAAAAGACAGATCAAATAAATATGAAGCAGAAGAAAACTGATAGACTAGTAGTCTTAAATAGTTAAAAAAAATAAAAAGCAAAATTCAAGACAAAGAATAGCACAGTGGACAGAGGCAGATCTGTAACAATAACCTATAAGAAATTGTAGGGGAATTAGATGTAAACATCATGAAAATCCATGCACTTAGTAATCAGCATTAAATCTGCAAAGTATAAAACTTACAGAAGCAAAGGCAGAGATACAGGAGTCAAAATTAAAACAAAATTTTTTGTTACCGATTTTGACATATTCCACTCAAAATATGGAAGAGAGAAAATAGAATATACAATCGGTAACTGAATTTATGTGCGTGTGTGCTTACTTGCTCAGTTGTGTCTGACTTTTTGTGACCCCACTGACTGCAGCACAACCAGCTCCTCTGTCAATGGAATTTTCCAGGCAAGTATACTGGAGCAAGTTGCCATTTCCTACTCTAGGGGATCTTCCTAATCCAGGGATCAAACCCATGCCTCTTGTGTCTCCTGCATTAGCAGGTGTTTTCTTCACCACCATGCTACCTGGGAAGCCCAACGGAATTTATGTAACTGAAGGTAAATATACATATGTACACATGGGAGAGAGAAAGAATCCTTGCCTTGTGAGGTACCCTATGAACTGAAACATGTACATATAAGTATTGTGTCCTTGTTTTATGATATTTATAAACATTGAGCATGGATAGGTCACAGAAGAAGCCCTCAAAAATTAGAAAAAAATCAGTTTGATCCAGGCCATAATCTCTAACCTCACACAGATAAAGCAACCAAAAGGTATGGAAGAGAATATATGTCCTCAGGCACCAGTCTACGGAGATGCTTCGAAGATGCCATTTTAGAAAAATTTTAATCTTAATTTCACTCTGAGTTCAGTCAGTTCAGTTCAGTCACTCAGTCATGTCTGACTCTTTGAGACCCCATTGACTGCAGCACACCAGGCTTTCCTGTCCATCACCAACTCCTGGAGCTTGCTCAAACTCATGTCCATCACGTTGGTGATGCCATCCAACCATCTCATCCTCTGTAGTCCCCTTCTCCTGCCTTCAATCTGAGTTATCATCTCTTAATTTGTTGAAATGTAAATGCATGAATATACTTTAGTTTCATCATGATTTAAAGTATTGAGCAGATTCAAGGATAAGGCTAAGGATAGCATGGTATATAACATGATATAATAATGACATGATTTATTAAAATGCTATGTTAATAAGATCACTCAGTCTTGTCCAGCTCTTTGCGACCTTATGGACTACAGTCTACCAGGCTCCTCTGTCCACAAAATTCTCCAGGCGAGAATAATGGAGTGGATAGCCATTCCCTTCTCTGGGGGATCGTCCCGACTCAGGGATCGAACCCAGGTTTCCTGCATCGCAGGCAGATTCTTTACCATCTGAGCCACCAGGGAAGCCTCAAGTTAATAAGAAGGTTAGTTTTGCAAATTATAAGCATATGATGCCTACTTTACCTATTCAATTATATTTTCATAATGGTAATTGCATACTTATTTCATATTTCAGCAGTTTTAATAAGGGTTCCTTCCAACAGAGTCAAAGGAATGGCTATTTTTAGAAATGGATCATTCTAAAGAGGGTTTTAAGATATTCAACTTTTTAACATATTGGGATGTAAAATGAAGAAGTGCAAAATACTTGAATTGATCCACTCTAATTAACTTAGCATTCTAATGGTTAGAGGTTTTAACAGTATCCTTCAGTTGATATATCCTAACCCAAATATATACTACTGTTTTCTCAGTGGGAAGAAGCCATGGGCATTGCTCAATCTTTCACCCTAAGTATAGGACTCACAATTAGCTTTCAGTTGTCAAAGTCATTACTGAATGAACAATTGTGAAACTATACCCTGGGAATAGTGATGAAAACTGTATCTGCCTCTATGACCAGATCATAGGCTTCTACCCATTTAATGACAATGAAAGTCTCTTCCCAGATTCCTCTGGGTTTGGTAAGACATTTTTACATTCTATAATGTACAACTGAAACAATTGAGCACGTGTTTAACAACCATGGCTAGGCTCAACAAATCCTGGGAATTAGAGTAATTTGCCATGCATCCAGAGACTAGAGCTACCTGACAAGTTAAATCCAGATGCAATTTAATGATCAACAGGCAGTAAGTGTACAATATCTCATCAGTTCCATTCAATGATCCTGAGAAGAAAGTTATGGGTTTTTTTTCTCCATAGCCAGGTCAAGCTGACATTGAAACCCCATTTCTTTCCCCATTCTGTGTCATAGGGGAGAGAATCCTTTATCACACTCTTGAGTTCAGGAACCATCCCTTAAATGAGGGCAACCAAATGTGATTTCATGGTGAAAGTAACAATAATTCTTCTATTATTGTGCCGTGGCTGGCTTCCTGGCTAAAGACAGCATTGATGACTTGGTGACAGCATCAGTGAGCAGGGCCACATGTCCTCTTGCAAATCCAGATATCTCACTTACTTTGGCAGAAGAAAAGTCACGTTTGTCTGGAGAGCTCTGGAGGTCAGAGTTGAGAGGCCACAAACCTGGCCTCACATGGACAGTTAGATTACCCACTGATGTGGAATGGCCCGTAGGTCAAGTTACCCCCAAATGTCCCAAGATGTCTCCGTGGTCAGCATGGGGTCTGCTGCCAGGGTAGGCAGCTGTGTGGCCTTGGGAACCACTAACTTGGCATTTCCTCAATTGTGGAATGACAGATTTGATGAAATCACTTGAGCTCTATGATTTGCTTTTTGGCAAGGCACTGTGAATCTGGCAGATGAGTTACTAAGGACCCACAAATAATGAACTTTTAAGATTCACAGATAATTTTGGATGTGGAAGTTGTTTTTGAAATGTTATGCCACCGAAAGTGTTGGCATTTTGCATTAAATCACTTCACAGTTATATATGTGTTCTACTGTGGGAAGAACAAACTGTCAAACTGAGATTCTCAAGAGGATGCGCTATGTTTACTTTTGTCTCAGTTGAAATGTCATGTTAACACCAGATCCTGTTCATTCATGGAGTTGCAGGACACTTGATACTGCTGACTCTCCCTTCCTCAAACACCCCCTCTCTCATCTTCTATGATGTGGTTGCCAAGTTCTTCTCCTACCTCTCCATGGAACCTCCACCTTCTTTTTGAGTTCCTCCTCTGCCTCTCCCTCTTTCTGATAGGGACCTTCTGGTGCTTTATTTCTACATACAGTCCATGAGTGAATTCTTCCACTATCAGGGATAGCTACCCCAGATCTCCACCTCAGCGTTGATCTAGGGCTGAGCTCCAGATTCTTTCATCTCTTCCCATGGATGAAGGTTTCCACCTCTCTCTTCTGCCATGCTCCTACTCCAACTATTCCTTGACTTGAGAAATAAATGCCATTGACATCACTGAAGGAAGGTACAGCTGTGAAGAGCTGATTCAAAACCAGATCTGGGTTCATCCACCTTATTAGGACAGACTCAAATGTGTTCTTTTTTATAGCTGAGTAGTATTCCACTGTATATATGTACCACAATTTCTGTATCCATTCATCTGTCAATGGATATCTAGGTTGCTTCCATGTCCAAGCTATTGTAAGTAGTGCTGTAGTGAACATTGGGGTACATGTGTCTCTTTCAATTATGGTTTTCTCAGTGTATATATCCAGCAGTGGGATTGTTGTGTCATATAATAGTTCTAGGGCTTCTCAGATGGTGCTAGTGGTAAAGAGCCCACCTGCTAGTGCAGGAGATGTAAGAGATATGGGTTTGATCCCTGGGTCAGGAAGATTTCCTGGAGAAGGGCATGGCAACCCGCTCAGTATTCTTGCTTGGAGAACAGACAGAGGAGCCTGGTGGGCTACACTTCATAGGGTTGCAAAGAGTTGGACGTGACTGAAGGGACTTAGCATGCAATATGCATGGTAGTTCTATTCCTAGTTTTTCAAGAAATCTCCATACTGTTCTCCATAGTGACTATATCAATTTATAAGCAGGGGGCTCAATCCAGTGTTCTGTGACAATCTAGAGGGGTGGGATAGGGTGGGAAATGGGAGGGGGTTCAGGAGGGATGGGAAATATGTATACCTGTGGCTGATTTGTGTTCCTGTGCGGCAGAGGCCAACACAATATTGTAAAGCAATTGTCTTCCAACAACTGCATTTTGTTCTAATACTTCTCAATACTGTACAATTATAATCTTTGATAATTATTACTCAAGAGATTTTCCCTCATAGTACAGTCAGTAAAGAATCTGCCTGCAATGCAGGAGACCCAGCTTTGATTCCTGGGTCAGGAAGATCCCCTGGAGAAGGGAATGGCAACCCACTCCAGTATTCTTGCCTGGAAAATCTCATGGGCAGAGGAGGCTGGAAGGCCCTAGTCCACGGGGTTGCAAGAGTTGGACATGACTTAGTGACTAAACCAGTTATTCAAGAACAATAAAGAAAAGAAAAAACAGATCTGGGGTCAACAACCTAATTGTCTAAGGTGTTAAACAAGTAACCATCATAATTAAAGTAGAGATGGGCAGAAACGAGAATGTGGCAAAACTGAAGGATGCAAGCTAGTCTAAAAGGAAAAGTTAAGTCTTTACTGCAGCTCACTAGAGCCCCGTGGAAACACTCAAAAAAAAAAAAAAGATCATGACATCCAGTCCCATCACTTCTGGTCAAATAGATGGGGAAACAATGGAAACAGTGACAGACTTTATTTTCTTGAGCTCCAAAATCACTGCAGATGGTGACTGCATGAAATTAAAAGACATGTGCTCCTTAGAAGAAAAGCTATGACTAACCTAGACAGCACATTAAAAAGCTGAGACATTACTTTGCCAACAAAGGTCCATATAGTCAAGCTATGTTTTTTCCTGTAGGCATGTATGGATGTAAGAGTTGGACCATAAAGAAAGCTGAGTGCTGAAGAATTCATGCTTTGAACTGTGGTGTTGGAGAAGACTCTTGAGAGTCCCTTGGACTGCAAGGAGATCCAACCAGTCAATCCTAAAGGAAATCAACTCTGAATATTCATTGGAAGGACTGATGCTGAAGCTGAAGCTCCAATACTTTGGCCACCTGATTTGAAGAACTGACTCATTGGAAAAGACCTTGATTCTGGGAAAGATTGAAGGCAGAAGGAGAAGGGGATGACAGAGGATGAGATGGTTGGATGGAATCATCGCCTCAATGGACATGAGTTTGAGCAAGCTCCAGGAGTTGGTGATGGACAGGGAAGCCTGGTGTGCTGCAGTCCATGGGGTCATAAAGAGTCAGACATGACTGAGTGACTGAACTTAACTGAATGTTGAAAACTAAACTGAAATTACTCCACATATAAGTGCATATCTTGGTTGCATATATTGTATTGCTCTGGACTTATAAACAAATGGATTTAAAAACAGGGCTTCCCTAGTGGCTCAGATGGTAAAGAATCTGCCTGCAGTACATGACCTGGGTATGATCCCTGCATCAGGAAGATCCCCTGGAGAAGGAAATGACTCTCCACTCTAGTATTCTTGCTTGGAGAATTCCATGGACAAAGGAGCCTGGCAGGCTACAGTCCATGGGGTCACAAAGCATCAGACACGACTGAGGGAATGACACTTTCACTTTAAAATCAAGCTTTTCATATTTACTCACTCATAAGTAGAAGAGCAAATGTATAGTTGCAATGGTGATGACATTTGTGTTCAGCTACATCCTTCCCTGCTACCTCTCAATTCTCTGCCACTGAATAGAAGTGGGAAATGATGCCTTCATGTGTGGTCTTCTATGTGTTAGAATGTAGCATATAACACATTGGGCTGTGAATCGTGCACTTTAATGAAATGATCCCATTTATTGAAACAGTAAAGCATCCTTTAAAGTGAATTATGCATTACATACTTGTTGAACGCCTGAACCACCGTGCTCCGACCATTATTTCTGCACTAAGTGTTCTACTCACCGATGAGGTACATGCCAATCCAGTCCCCAGCATCCACTTCCTCCTTGATGTCCCAGTGGATCACCAGGTCCTGCGAGTGCCCTATGGAGTAGTAGGAACTGCTGACCATGAGTGTGGAGCGGCTGTCCGAGGTGACCAGGTCAGTGTCGCTGGTGGAGCGGGGGATGGTGACGGCACCATGGGGGCCAGTCCTGATGGCCACACTGTGGTACTGGCCTGGATTGTAGCTGTGGCGGAGTGGCTCCTTGCACCGGCGTCGATTCTGAGAGTTTCTAGATGGAGATGCCATGGCAGCCAGGCCTAAGAACCTGTTCTGGTACAGATTCTGTGGGGGCAAACAGACAGTCATCAGGGGCGGGAGATGCTGGCTCCACAGTCTTCACAAGGAAGGGAGGATGGGTTGGGGGAAGCCAGCAGGGAGAGAGCAGCCTTTTCAGGAAGATTTGAAATAGACACAGAGCATTTTCCTCGGGGCCAAAGTGGTAGCTCTGGGTTCAGGTGGGGAAGGCAAGAATGAAATACACACTCACCAAGGGGCCATGCCTTTCCTTGCTCTGCTGTGGTCTCTGCCTCCCTCAGCCCCCTCCAGCCTGCTTGGTATCAGAAGGCCAGGAATGTCTACAGAATGACCTGGCGGTGTGACTGCCCCCAAAGTGCCATCTCTTGAGTTCTCTGGCTAAATTCAATTGGATCCAACTTTACCCTTCTTTACTGTAAATGATGGTTATTATCACAGCACATTTCAGTGATCTCTGTGGCATTAGAGACCCTACACATAACCCAGAATCAGAGGCAGTCTCTGCTGGAGGAGGCGGTCACTGTCTTTCGTTTACAACTCTCATTCTACAGCAGGTCACTGTACCACCTGAAATGCCTAGTAAGGATCTCAGATACCCTAGTAATCTTCAAACACTGCAGTTTTCACTAAAATCCAACCTCAGAAAACTGTGTCTCCCTTAGAGCTAATACTGTAGAAAATATTGTATCTGATGAGAAAAAAAATGCATGTTTTTTTATTGTTTACAACTTGGAGCACTTCAAACTAAGCTGATACAGACCAATAACATGACTGTTTTGCTACAGATGGCTTTGAAAACAGGGGGAAGGGCATCCTGTAGAATTGGAATGAGGGATTCTTTTTTGAAACAAGCAGGGGTGATTTTTATTTCATCAAGTATACTACAATTGGGATTTAAATGTACATTTTGGGGATTCCTGCCTATAAAAGAATTTGCTGTTGTACAACTAATAGCACTTTTGTTTTTAAGAAGAGAAGATTAAGGTCTTAAAATGTGTTGCATCATGCAGTTTAGATCCCAGGACTGTAACTTATTATATACATCCATCAAATGCGAGTTATTGAGTTTCTGTTAACCAGCCAGAAGGATCAGACTCGGCACCATTCTACTCTTGAGATGATATAAGTCTATTTAGCAGTAAATTTGGGTCCATAATTTTTCCATCCTCAAAGATCAGGGCATTTGTAAAGTCTATAACCTGATTAAGCACAGTGTTGGTATTTGGAATCTTGGGCCTTAATGGCCTTATGTCAGGCCTATTTATTCATCATCTGAGTCTCTTGTTGGGACTTTTTCTAGCCCCACTGGTGGTAACCATGGAATTACTATTGGCAGAGAAGCCAGGCTTCAGAAGGCATCTTATCACACTATTGGTACCATATGTCTTTTTTTTTTCTTTCTTTCTAATGTTTGTCACTGCAACAGTATGAAAATAGATGGACCATGATGTTGCCTGGAAACCAGTCCACTTCTCAGGAACACAAGCATGTGTTCCTTGAGCTCAGGAACAGCTCATGAACAGCTCACCTCACAGGCGCCCTGGCTCTTCCAGACAGTTCCAGGAGGATCACAGGAACCTGATCATTGTACAGGGGACTTTGTTCAGAGACCTTTGTAAAGCCTCCAAAATAAGGAAGGCTGCTGCTGGTGTGCAACCTTTCTTCAGTTTACATTTACTTTCTGTGCACCGATAGAATCTTACAGTGTTATCATGGAGATTTAAACAAATTGAGAGAGTAGCACCGACATATTCACTGCCGTGTGTAAAGAAGCTAGTGAGAAGCTGATGTGTAACACAGGGAGCTCGGCTTGGTGCTCTGTGATGACCTGGAGGGGTGGGATGGAGGGCTGGGAGGGATGTTCAAGAGGAAGGGGATATATGTATACATACAGCTGATTCACTCTGTTGTTCAGCAGAAAGTAACACAACATTGTAAAGTAATTACAGTCTAATTAAAAAAAAAAAAAAACCCAAACACAAAATGACTACTTGGAATTAAATGAGATAATCAAGTATATAATTATGAGTCAGACCAAACAATGGGCAATTCTGGAGCATCACCTTCCAGTTTCCAAGCTGTGTATCCCTGGACAACTTATCTGATCTCTGTAGTCCTCTGTTTCCTCATCTATAAATGGGTTGCTGTCAAAATTTTATCAGATAAATGCAAATAAAGCTCTTACTATAGTTAAGTGCTCAATAAATAAACATCAATACTTTAGCCACCTCATGCGAAGAGTTGACTCATTGTAAAAGACCCTGATGCTGGGAGGGATTGGGGGCAGGAGGAGAAGGAGATGACAGAGGATGAGATGTCTGCATGGCATCACCGACTCAATGGACATGAGTTTGGGTGAACTCCGGGAGTTGGTGATGGACAGGGAGGCCTGGCGTGCTGCAATTCATGGGGTCGCAAAGAGTCGGACACGACTGAACTGAACTGAACTGAAACATTACTAGCATTGTTTTAGTAAGAAAGCACCACTGAAATGGAGGTCCCGGGTAGTCAGTGAGCCTCTTGTACTGGCCAAGGGTCCTCACATGTGTCCTCAGATCCTCACACGTAAAATTCACTCAACAGCAGACCTTCAGCTCATCTTAGTTATGACCTTCCAGGTTTCCTCTTAGAAAACTGACACTGCAAACACTGAAAGGCCAGCATGTTTGGAAAGGTGTCCTATCTACCAGTCTTTGGATAAACCTTCCTTTTGCTTTGTGGGTAAAAATAAAAAAACGAAACAAACTTCCCTTTATTTGTCAGGTTACTGCTTGAATGGAATATTTTTTGCACCCATGTTGAGGCTGAGAGATTTTTATCTATGTCCTATCAGTCAGGGCTCAAGGAAGATTATAGAGTATTTTGCTTTCATTGAAGACTTCTGCTGTGGTATTTTTTATTAGAATTCCCCGGAAACCAGGCAAGTCTCCTGACACTGTCAAATTATACCAGTTTACACCATCCACACAGTTGGAACAAAAGCACAGAAAGAAATGTTATTCAAGGAAGATGTCTCTCATTAATTTACTAGATTGGAATTAATGGCATTTTCCTGGAATTAGAAGGACAGCTTCAATGCTGCTCTTCAAAGACCGCACTCCCTCACCTCACCCCAGCGTTGTCCACATCCTCACTCATGCTTGCTGGAAGGATTTATATTCTGCTTTGAGGTTATGCTCCAGCACCGGCTCTGCTGTAACCTCTCCTTATATCCTTCCCCATTCCCAAGAGAGAGGGGCTTTCTACTCTGTGATCCCACAGGAATCTCATTTTCCCTACAAGGATTCTCACTGTTATCTCTAGTTGACCTGTGTTGTGCCCTAAGCTATGAAGTCCCTGAGGCCAGTGTTTACCACTCTTTATATCTCCTGGAACTTGCATGACATCTGGCACACACACACACACAAAGAGCTAAAAACTTTAACAGAATTTATTTTACTCAATGAAGTCCCTTCTTATTCCACAAAGAGCTTAAAATGACTAATATATAAAATACAGAAAGATGCAATGTTAGTAGTAGATGGTGCAGGGAATGAAAAATATAGAGACAAACAGTTATGTAGGAATAAGGCTAATATCAGACTCTACACCATCATTTCCTAAACAGGTGTTTTTGTTAAAGACTCACACAGCTGCTTCTGGCATACAGCAGGTGGATGGCTGATTTCCAACATGTCATTTCTTTGTGGCCATGGTCCCCTAAGACTTTCACACATATTCTAGTTTAAACTATAGATGCATCCAGCTAGAAGAAGCAGTTTAATCACTCTCTGCTCACATTTGAACTGTGGGAGAGAGATGAGCATCTGTCCTGTTTTTAAATAGCCCTGGATAAAAGACCACTCTTTCCCTAATAGCAACTCCAGTATTTATAACCTCACAATTCTTCCTCATCTCTAAGGCAAATCTTCCCCTTCTTTTTCTTAGTTCCTTCACTCAAAAGATGCAGAGAAGTTAACCATATTACTAACTGTATCCCAGTTTTTTTCCCCATTCCATCAAGTAATTCAAATGTCACTTATCTTCTCTTACATTGTTGATAGGCAATAGACACAGATAAGGAAACCATAGAATATTAGTAACAATTTCAGTTACATTGCAATTTTCTAATTATTGGTTCAGTAACATTGTAATTTTCTCATTATTTCTCATTATGGTCTATGCTAAGCATATATTTTAATTGACCCTTGAAAAAGAGGTCCAATGAGAGTACTAAAAACAATCTGATCACATCATGTCCTGCTTCATAGGGAGTGCGATTCCATCTGTTGGCTTATTTCCCATTTGTCACAGACGATCTGACAATGATGTTTACTCGTTTTGCTTTCCGACTTAAATAATTCATCAGTGTTGAAATGTTTTGAATTAAGTTATATTCTTCAGTTATTTTTTTAAATCTTGGAATAAGCCATGTGTGTTTAATCTGTTTAGTATGCATTATAGAACAATAGCAAAAACAAAACCTTCCAGGAGGAGACAGAATCTTAAAAGCAAAAAACATTGCTTCTAGGGAATGAACAAGTTACTATGTACATCTTTTTTTTTTTTTTTTGTAAAGAACATGGGGAAACAAAAGATTTGGCTGTGTCAATTTCTAACTGACAGCATCATTAATAGCTTTTCTGTTTTGGAATATAAAGCTGTGAGTGAGTGCTGTCTCAGAAATGAAAAGAAAGTGGACAAAAGACCTCTAGGATAGAGAAAGTGATTCTTAATAAATGCCTCTACACTCAGAAATCAAAAACTGTGACTGGAAAACACAGGCCCTGAAGGAAACTTCATTAGAGTATACAAGTTGAGGTTATAGAAACTGGCATTATTTAGCAGGAAGAAAGAACATGAGAGTTTTTTGAGTTCATGAACAGATTTGATTTTGAGCAAGTAGATGCCTGAAGCTTTTTTATCCTATCCTCAGTTATTGTTATGCCATCAGGCGGGTAATGGAACTCAAAAAAAAATTATATAACATCTCTTTCTGTAGTGGATTTGAGAAAATTTACAACAAAAGAAATGTAGATGGAAATAGGGAAATATAAGCCAGACAGAAATTGGGAGTAACAGTAAGAAAGGATAATAATATTAGGAGCATTTACTCCATGGTTGGAACTTGGTACATTATCTCATTAAAATCCTAGCAAGTATCACTCTTTCCATGTTGGTGAGAAACCTGGCTCAGATATTTAATAGTTAATAAACAATGCCAAAGTCACACCTCTTGCAGCAGGAAGTAGGGATTTGAGTCATTCTATGCGACTGTGAGGAGGCAAACCACAGCCAAACCTGAAGGAAATCAACCCTGAATATTCACTGAAAGGACTGTTGCTGAAGTTGAAGCTCCAATACTTTGGCTACCTGATGTGATGAGTCCACTCAATGGAAAAGGCCCCAGTGCTGGGAAAGATGGAAGGCAAAAGAAGAGGGGAGCGGCAGAGGATGAGATGGTTAGATAGCAACACTGACGCAATGGACATGAATTTGAGCAAACTCTGGCAGACAGCGGAGGACAGAGGAGCCTGGCATGCTGCAGTCCATGGAGTCACAAAGTATTAGACACGACTTAGCAACTGAACAACAATGTGATTATAAGTTGGCACTTTGATCACTCAGATGCACTCTCTTCAAATTATAACATGGTAAGATATAGTTGCAGTAATTGAAACTTAGATTCTCCTCTGAGATTCTTGGCAGTCAAAATGATAAAGGAAAATGTAATTCTCACAACCAGAATATGGGAATATTTTTTTCCCTCTAAGTTGTAAGATGCTTCATATTCAACTTTATGTAGTAAAGACTGCATGATGTGGTAAACAATATCATAAAAGAATATCTTTTCTTAAAATCACAAATGTAGTGGCAGATTGCTTGGACAAGTCTTTGATGAAAGCTGAGGTCATAATACAGAGTATATTAAGGGCTGAATGGATGGGTTCTGCTATCTGCTTTGACCACATTCAAAAGTCCCCCTTGGCTTATTGCACTCCTGAGGCCCCAAACCTCTTGCTCTCAACTTGGGATCTGTTCTTTATCCTCCATCTCGCTCTCTGGTCTTGATGGTGATAAAATAAAATTTCACATATTGAGGTATGAGGAAATCATTCTGGCTTGTACATGAGTTAACTTAAATTTCATGCTAACTAGATCTGCCTGTTTGTGGCCTATCAAACATACATTGTACATCTGCTTTAATTATTAAAGAAAAATGTTCACTGACCAGAAATAAAGAATGTCTATCTTAAAAGTAAAGATTAAATGCCTTCCTTCCTGGGACGCCATTGCTGGTACTCCTTCCATTATAAGATTCTCTTCCCAGGTGCTAAGGTCATTCTGACTGGCTATTACGTGCTGGTCTGTTTTTCTGAACACTGATGGAATGTACCCCTGACTTGTTTGATGTTCTTTGTTCTGACGAGACAGAAAACTATGCTTAAAGCCATGCTTCTCCGGAGCAGTTCCTCAGAGTTGTTTGAGAGGCTGTCCTCAGTTTGGCTCAAATAAAACTCTTTTCCATTCCTATTATAGACTGTTTATTATTTTCCTTGATAATGTGACTAAACCAGAGCCTTACAGACATGTTCTCTCTGCAACTATCTTGTTAACTTACTTCTTATTAGTGTCCCTCTACTAGGATGTAGAAGCTTTCCTCGTGGCTCATCTAGTAAAGAATCCGCCTGCAATGTGGGAGACCTGAGTTTAATCCCTGGGTTGGGAAGATCCCCTGGAGAAGGGAAAGGCTACCCACTCCAGTATTCTGGCCTGGAAAATTCCATGGACTGTTGGGTCCATGGGGTCTCAAAGAGTCGGACACGACTTAGCGACTTTCACTTTCACTTCACTCACTAGGATGTAGGCATCAAGACAGTGTGGTCCCTGCCCAGTTCCTTTAGGTCTGCATTTCCAACTAAGGTAGTGCTGGGTAAGGATGCAGTGAATGCTGAGTGAATGAATGAATGAATGAATGGGCATGAAGGTGACGAAGACTGGGACACACCTGCCTCCTCTGTCTTGAAGCCATGATATGATGCTCTCTTGCCTGCTCTCAGGAACTTAACTCAGTGCGTCTTTCATCTCAAACGCACAAATTTGTGCCCATAATCCCCCAATTATTGGTTTTCAAATGACACTGGTCAGAAGGGAGGCTTGAGAATGAGACAAAATATGGCCCCCAGGGAGGTCCCTTCTTCCATTTCACATCCCAAGACCCGAGTCCTGCGGTACATTCCTACCTGCTGTTGTGAGTGAGGCTGTGGGACAGAGGCGGGTGTGAGGGGCTGAGGCGGCCCTGACCCCACCAGATGGCTGGGCGAGTCTGAGGAGGAAGAGTGGGAGGTGGCTGCAATAGCGTCATCTTTGTCCAGCCCTTCAGCAGCTAGGCACCTGTCCCTGAAACTGTGCCTCATATGTTTTTAGCCTCAAAGCCATGTGTTGAAAACTCCATCTTTTGTGCTGGCCATTGTGCATAAAAATATCACAGCGTTACATAAACTAAATTGTGTGGGCTCTTTTTCTTGAAAGAAGAAATAGAATCCCATACGTTTTTGGCTGAAAGGGAACACAAGGCAGAGAAGATTTTAATAAGCAAGTCAAGCCAAGCCAGGGAATATCCATGTAGGGAGTTTGGATTTTAACTGGTTAAAATGACAGTCAACCCATTCTTTTAGGAACACACAAAGCCTCATCACTGACAACAAAGTCCAACAGATCAGAGATCAGTCGCTCAGTCGTGTCCGACTCTTTGCGACCCCATGAACCGCAGCACGCCAGGCCTCCCTGTCCATCACCAGCTCCCGGAGGTCACTCAGACTCGCATCCATCGAGTCAGTGATGCCATCCAGCCATCTCATCCTCTGTCGTCCCCTTCTCCTCCTGCCCTCAATCCCTCCCAGCATCAGAGTCTTCTCCAATGAGTCAACTCTTCGCATGAGGTGGCCAAAATACTGGAGTTTCAGCTTTAGCATCATTCCTTCCAAAGAAATTCCAGGATTGATCTCCTTCAGAATGGACTGGTTGGATCTCCTTGCAGTCCAAGGGACTCTCAAGAGTCTTCTCCAACACCACAGTTCAAAAGCATCAATTCTTCGGCGCTCAGCCTTCTTCACAGTCCAGCTCTCACATCCATACATGACCACAGGAAAGACCATAGCCTTGACTAGGCGAACCTTTGTTGGTAAAGTAATGTCTCTGCTTTTGAATATGCTATCTAGGTTGGTCATAACTTTCCTTCCAAGGAGCAAGTGTCTTTTAATTTCATGGCTGCAGTCACCATCTGCAGTGATTTTGGAGCCCAGAAAAACAAAGTCTGACACTGTTTCCACTGTTTCCCCATCTATTTCCCATGCAGTGATGGGACCAGATGCCATGATCTTCGTTTTCTGAATGTTGAGCTTTAAGCCAACCTTTTCACTCTTCACTTTCACTTTCATCAAGAGGCTTTTTAGCCCCTCTTCACTTTCTGCCATAAGAGTCGTGTCATCTGCATATCTGAGGTTATTGATATTTCTCCCGGCAATCTTGATTCCAACTTGTGTTTCTTCCAGTCCAGCATTTCTCATGATGTACTCTGCATCATGAGATGCAGAGTACATCATGACATTGTACATGAGTACAAAGTCCAACAAGACATTGGTTAGAGTTAACAGTCCCATCCCCACTTCTCTGGGGCCTCACTGACTGGGAGGAAAGGGTTTGTTTGTGGGCCAGATGCCTTCTCTCTGCTTGTGCCTAAGATGGGTGACTGGGACGCCCTGCCATGCTTCGTTGGGCGTGTGCCCTTCACTGCTTCAGTCAAGTCTGGAATTTCTTGATGAAGCTCTGTGTCTCTATGGAGGTTTATGTCTGGAGGCATTCAAGAACCAAGCTGTCAAAATCTGGGTGGTTTGTATGAGTGAAACAGTGGATGGGGAGAAAGGAAGTTAGTAGATAGTTTGGGGAAGGGCAGGGAAGCTTTCTATATTGTTTGCAAGAAATCCCTGATCTCTGGTGCTTCATTCTGTCCTACGTTGAAGAGAAAGGTCATTGAAAGTGGTATTCCTCTGTGGGTGTGTGTGTGTGTGTGAACAGAGAGAGACAGACAGACAAATGACAGAGACAGAACATGAATGGTCATGCCCAGATATGAAAAACATTCCTGTCTTTCCCTTTCCAATGTTAAAAAGGTCTTTTTCTTCCTCAGGAGGGTCCCATACTAACAGATGTTGGTAAAGCTCCTTCTTTACCTATTGATGTTTGCAGGAGAATGCTTTATCTCCCAGAACCACAGTGGTCAGGCCAGGTTGGGCCATCCAAGCTCCAAGGGACCCTGCTGACCCCTCGGGAGGCCCCTGGTGGAAGCGTAGGGGAGCAGAATGTCTGCATGTTCCATCTTCTCAGAATCTAGCACTAGGCAGCCATGAGGAACATCCTGACTCTGCATTTCTGCTCCTGACCCCAGAGGGCAGCTGAGCCAGTGACATGTGAGTCAATGGCATCACACACGCACCCAGGGCCCCTGCTTGGCTACAGTCCTGTCTCCCAAATCTGACCATAGGACTGAGTCACCCAGACCCCTAGAGTGAGTTGTGGGAGGTCTTGTCCTCCCCACTAGGAAGCAGAGGTCCCCAGAAGGGCAGCAGCCACTCCTGACCACAGCAGGTGAGTGACAGAGCCATGAGGGAACCCAGGGCCTTCCTCTCTCAAGAGGGACATCAGCCTTGTGGAAAATGTGAGGAGGTTTCCCTCTTATTTTCATGATCCTGATTAGATGTGGCAGCTAATAGGCAACACAGCCAGGCAATGAATATAGATGTAAGAAGGACATTTCAGTAGGGTTTCAAGTGAGGGGCTAAGTTTGAACACACACTGGAGTTAATACTCCAAAGTAAGTGATTACTGTGAAGCTTCAGAGTGCTGTATGCTGCTGCTGCTAAGTCGCTTCAGTTGTGTCCGACTCTGTGCGACCCCATAGATGGCAGCTCACCAGGCTCCCCCGTCCCTGGGATTCTCCAGGGAAGAACACTGGAGTGGGTTGCCATTTCCTTCTCCAATGCATGAAAGGGAAAAGTGAAAGTGAAGTCGCTCAGTCGTGTCCGACTCTAGCGACCCCATGGACTGCAGCCTACCAGGCTCCTCCGTCCATGGGATTTTCCAGGCAAGAGTACTGGAGTGGGGTGCCATTGCCTTCTCCAGAGTGCTGTATAGATACTCTCTTTTAATATCTTCCATCCCTGGAAGGTTGGACCTGGCCAGTTGGGTGGATTTTTCAGTAAACTTGGCTCTTGGTTTTCTTCTTCTTTCCTTGATCCCAAAGACTACATGCTTATTGAGTCATTACTATATACTAGAAGCTGTGCTCAGTATTGAGAATGGAGATGAGATGAGATGAGAGAGATAAATGAAACAGTACTCTCCTCCAAGAGTTTTGCACAGGAGGCAGATATTTAAGCAGTCAACTATGACACAATGACAAGGGAGCGGTGGGCAGGGACCCCCGTGGAAGGGAGATGGATGCTGGGAAGGACTTTCCAGGGGGGAACAGTGATGCTGTCTTTGAAAGGAGCAGTAGGAATGTCACCAGCCAGGCAAGGACAGAGAGAACTGCAATCCAGGCAGAAGGAACTCAGTGTGTAAAGACACAGCTTTGCAGAGAAGCCTGGTGTGCTTCTAGGTTCAGCAGAGCTTCTCCCAGGCATTGGCCAGAGAGTCAGGCAGCATGGCCAGAAGAGTGGCAGGCAGGTCTCCATGCCACACCAAGACAAACAACCTCCTCCCTTGGAGGATGGTGGGCCACAGGAGAGATTTGATCTAGGAAATAATACAATTTGCTCAACTTAGAAGCATCATTCTACAGCAATGAGGAGGAGAGCAAGAAACCTGCTGTGTCTGGGGAAGCCTGTGCTACAGCAACTCTGAAAGTCAAGTCCACATGGATGGAGAAGCTCCACCAGTCGGATGGTTCCTGAAGTCTAAACCCTCAGTATCATCTGCAAAGCAGGTGCTGAATCTCACTGTGAGAGGAGAGGGAAACGGACAAGGTACATCCTGGGTCCTTGAGGGGGCGTGTAAATGAAGAGCAATCTGAAGGCACGGCTACGGAGACCACAGAGGTATGCCGTGTGGCCTGCTTCTACTAGGATCTCACATGCATCCCAGAGCACAGGAGTGTCATGTACCATGTGGCGCATCCTATGACGCATGGTACTTGTGCCTAATTTTATTGTTGGGAAACATTGCATCGGTTAGCAGCATGTGCTCCAGAATAATTTGCTCGTCAGAACTAATCAAGAGAAGTACATTTCAAGATTTTTTCACTCTTCATTTGCAAAGCTTGCCCAACACATCAATACAGAGCAAATTAGACTTTCTGGAACATATTGTATTTGTAATCTTTGGGCTGGCTACTATCTTGTGGTAAGAAAGATGCATGAGCAATAATTTCAGTACAGGGTGACAAATAAGTTTAGAAAGATCAAAGGACAGGACGAGAACTATTTGTTTTGTCTAATGAGGAAGGAAATGAAGACTTCAGGGAGAAGGGGGGAAAGTTTAATTTAGGCAAAATAAACGTATACAAAGGCATGAGTGCTTTAAAGACTGCCCACGCATATTCAGGGGACAGGAAGAAGACTTGTGTGTGTCAGAGGCAGGATGCTTGGGGCAGGAGCAGGGGGGAAGGATGGAACTGAAGTAGAGACAAGACTGACTTACAGGCCAAATGCACCAAGGTAAGAAGAGGGGTGTTTCTTTTGGGGAGAGTGAGCTCTTCTAGAGATAGGAGAAGATACAGTAGTGAGCTCACCTCCACTGTGCTTTCACAAATGTGAAATGCTACTGAACAACTTCCTTCAGGAGTAATTTGACAGAAGTCTCTGCCAAGCTATTAAAGGAAGTTACCAGAAAGGCAGATGGACGTTGTACAGCTGTCATCTCAGGGGTATGGGAGACTGCCCACACTGCTTTTTCAGATCACCTGTCAGGACTCTGATAGGAAGGCCCCATCTTGTACTAGCTCTAACAAAGGAGCCAATCACGAGGGCCATGAACCTAGTCATGGTCGCCTGTCATCAGGACAGAGGAACAGAACCAGAAGCAGTAGTTTGCTTCTCTTATCAACATGCCTGGGAAGAACACATCCAGAACTGATATAAATTCAATTGTTAATAATCGTGGTGATGGAGAAGACTCTTGAGAGTCCCTTGGAGTGCAACGAGATCAAATTAGTCAATCCTAAAGAAAATTAACCCTGAATATTCAGAAAACGAAGATCATGGCATCTGGTCCCATCACTACGTGGGAAATAGATGGAGAAACAGTGGAAACAGTGTCAGACTTTATTTTTCTGGGCTCCAAAATCACTGCAGATGGTGACTGCAGCCATGAAATTAAAAGACGCTTACTCCTTGGAAGGAAAGTTATGACCAACCTAGATAGCATATTCAAAAGCAGAGACATCACTTTGCCAACAAAGGTTCGCCTAGTCAAGGCTATGGTCTTTCCTGTGGTCATGTATGGATGTGAGAGCTGGACTGTGAAGAAGGCTGAGCGCCGAAGAATTGATGCTTTTGAACTGTGGTGTTGGAGAAGACGCTTGAGAGTCCCTTGGACTGCAAGGAGATCCAACCAGTCCATTCTGAAGGAGATCAGCCCTGGGATTTCTTTGGAAGGAATGATGCTAAAGCTGAAACTCCAGTATTTTGGCCACCTCATACGAAGAGTTGACTCATTGGAGAAGACTCTGATGCTGGGAGGGATTGGGGGGCAGGAGGAGAAGGGGACGACAGAGGATGAGATGGCTGGATGGTATCACTGACTCGATGGATGCGAGTCTGAGTGACCTCCGGGAGTTGGTAATGGACAGGGAGGCCTGGCGTGCTGCAGTTCATGGGGTCGCAAAGAGTCGGACATGACTGAGCGACTGATCTGATCTGATCTGATCTGATTCATTAGAAGGACTGATGCTGAAGCTGAAGCTCTAATACTTGGGCCACCTGATGTGAGGAGCTGACACATTGGAAAAGACCCTGTTGGTGGGAAAGATTGAGGGCAGGAGGAAAAGAGGGTGACAGAAGATGAGATGGTTGGATAGCATCACTGACTCATGAGTTTGAGCAAATTCTGGGAGATGGTGAGGGCCAGGGAAGCCTGGCATGTTATAGTTCATGGGGTTGCAAAGAGTTGGATATGACTTAGCAACTGAACAACAACAATAAAACCACTTTTGGAAAACAACTTAGAGCAGGAATGAACAGTAAACTATTTATGATTTGGCAATATAAGTGAAACACATCTGGTCTCTCTCTCTCTCTGTTTCACATCCATCCTCTGCCTCCCTTGAGAGGCAGAGGCCAGTTCACATCCTGGGTGATATGTTCCTTCCTAGGTTCCTTTCCTGTCATCCTTGTGGTCACTCCTGTGATATTTCTCGCCTATGGTCCTCAACTGTCACTCACTCTCTTACCCACTGGGTACCATCTCAGCACCCAGGCTGTAAGAGGAAGGCCAGCAGAGATGGTTTAAATTAAGAGTTATCTTTGGAAGAAGAAGGAAATGAGAAAGAGCCAGGCCTATTAAAAAAGAATGAGGCCTATCTTCAGCGATTTAGGATAAAATGATTAGGACAGCTGAAGTGAGAGGAAGGAAAATCAACCAGTGGAGAACAGAAATACAGCGACTACCATGTAAACACACTCACATAACACTTGCTACTGAAATTCTCGAAGAGACTTTACAGAAAAAGTCCCTTCTGACATTAATCGGTCACATTGATTAATTTTTTTTGATTGTTATAAGCTGCCTCAATTGAGGCAGCTCTAAGCTCCCTCAGTATGAACCCATGGGAAAGAGCTGTAGTCTGCTGGGATTTAGAGTATTTTTCATTTTACAGGGTAAAAGAAGGGAATGGTTTTCTCATAGCTATAGTTTTTGTTTGTATGCCTAGGACTGTCACCAGTGCTTGTCCGTGATCCACAGAAGCTACAGCTTTCACAGTGAAATGACAAATTCCAGAGCGCATCCCACTGATTCCTGACCACAGGGAAATCTTTGCTCAATAGTACGGTATAGGTTTACATACAATTTAATACAAGTTAACTTGACTCTCTGTAGCCATCCCCAGGAAGCAAACTAGATGATTATCAATTGGCTAAGACAGTTTTCATTCTGAGGCTGATGCCTAGAAGTTTTGAGTCTCAGTGATAGAGTAATATATTCAGGGCCCTCATTGCCACTTCATTACTCACAAGAAAAGCCTCCTACACTCAGACAAATAGAAATTCAGAAGTCTGAACAATCTAGATATTTCACCTTTTTTTTTTTTTTTTTTTCATTTGAGGCTGGAATTAATTATTCAGATAACATCTCTAATTTTCCACTTTACCATGTAGGCAGAAAACATCAGAGATGAAAGTTTTGTATCCTTCCAGGGATGTGGGAGTGGCAGACACAGCCTTCACTTGGTGGGGTGGCAGCGACAGACAGTCTGTCATCTGCCTGGGTTGCCCTTCAAACTGCTGGTGAAGCTTTTGTGTAAAGACCCAAGAGACAGCAGAATTAAAAGGAAAATGAGAAGATGAAGTAATTCAGGTTTTTGAAAGGCTGTTCAAGACGAAACATTAGTTCTGAGGAAGCAAGAGGCACAGGTACATGCTAATGAGTCTTAAGTGCATATACTTTCAAGATGTTAGTTTTATTCTTTGCAGACAACCAGTCTCATCCACACTAGTCCTGGGAAGATGACAGACTCCAATTTGGTAGGTTAATTATGACCCACAGTCAGAGGCCAGCATTTTACTCTTGTTTTAATAAAATTATTCCAAGGTCGTTAAAGCCACATGTCAGAATGACTTTAAACTGCTAAGAGTGCCTTTCCCAGACAAACTTCATTTATTTAGTCATTAAGTCAGCCAATGCACATGTCAAATACTGGAATATGAATTAGAGTACAAGCTATGGTTTATATCTGCCCTGGAAAACCAGGTCACACTCGTATTAAAAACTAATAACAGTCCAAGATAGTCTATGGAATATTTCACACTCAACTGCCAAAGTAAGAGTTACTGAGAAGAATACAAATTCAGGGCTGGAGTCGGGTGGGTATTCCTGGCAAGAAGGATGGTGCTTACCCAACCATAATATAAAGGATCTAGGACACGCACTTTAAGTCTTACCCAGTTTGAGTTTTCTTAGAAAAACACTGCATTACTACTTTCTAATGATTCTGTTTTTTCCAGGAAAACATCTATTTCTGCTTTATTGACTATGCCAAAGCCTTTGACTGTGTGGATCACAATAAACTGTGGAAAATTCTGAAAGAGATGGGAAAGAGACCAGACCACCTGACCTGCCTCTTGAGAAACCTATATGCAGGTCAGGAAGCAACAGTTAGAACTGGACATGGAACAACAGACTGGTTCCAAATAGGAAAAGGACTACATCAAGGCTGTATATTGTCACCCTGTTTATTTAATTTATATGCAGAGTACATCCTGAGAAATGTTGGGCTGGAGGAAGCACAAGCTGGAATCAAGATTGCCAGGAGAAATTATCAATAACCTCAGATATGCAGATGACACCACCCTTATGGCAGAAAGTGAAGAACTAAAGAGCGTCTTGATGAAAGTGAAAGAAGGGAGTGAAAAAGTTGGCTTAAAGCTCAACATTCAGAAAACTAAGATCATGGCATCTGGCCCCATCACTTCATGGCAAATAGATGGGGAAACAGTGGAAACAGTAGCTGACTTTACTTTTTTGGGTTCCAAAATCACCGCAGATGGTGACTGCAGCCATGAAATTAAAAGACACTTACTCCTTGGAAGGAAAGTTATGACCAACCTAGACAGCATATTAAAAAGCAGAGACATTACTTTGTCAACAAAGGTCCATCTAGTCAAGGCTATGGTTTTTCCAGTGGTCATGTATGGATGTGAGAGTTGGACTGTGAAGAAAGCTGAGTGCCGAAGAATTGGTGCTTTTGAACTGTGCTGTTGGAGAAGACTCTTGAGGGTCCCTTGGACTGCAAGGAGATCCAACCAGTCCATCCTAAAGGAGATCAGTCCTGGGTGTTCATTGGTAGGGCTGATTTTGAAGCTGAAACTCCAATACTTTGGCCACCTGATGGGGAGAGCTGACTCATTTGAAAAGACCCTGACATTGGGAAAGATTGAGGGCAGGAGGAGAAGGGGACGACAGAGGATGAGATGGTTGGATGGCATCACTGACTCAATGGACATGGGTTTCGGTGGACTCCGGGAGTTGGTGATGGACAGGGAGGCCTGGCATGCTGCGGTTCATGGGGTCGCACATAGTCAGACATGACTGAGCAACTGAACTGAACTGAATGACTCTATTTCATATGTGCTTCAATGGATATATTTTTAAACTGGATTAAAAAAAAAACACACAACTGTATATTTGGGGGATTTTTTTGGTCATGCCATGCAGCATGTGGGATATTAACTCCCCAACCAGGGATTGAACCCATGCCCCCTGCAGTGGAAATGTGGAGCCTTAATCACTGGTCCACCAACAGGAAGTCCCTCACTGGACATATTATCAACACACTGAAGAAGGATGCCCAGAGCCAAACCCCATGCAGCTCCTCATGTAGCTAAGAAAACATTTCCCCCATCTTGAGATACCATCAAAATCCGTGCAGCAATTTTCATTTTTACCTATGCAGGGGAGGAGGTATGAGAAGGATCCTTGTTAGGACTGCTGATGATTGGAAAGCCTTGTAAACCATTTCAGTGACTGGCTCCTTCTGGATATACCTGAACCATTTCTCCTCCTGGCTGCCTCTGCAGCACTATGCCTAGAGAATACCAGCCACACACAACAAAAAGGCTAGTTCCACATAGCTTCTGCTTCACAGGATGCAAAAACCATCTGAAAGATGATGAAAAGCAATCTCTATAATTAACATGTTTCCATCTGGCCATTAGGAAGTGTCAGAAATAAACAAACAAAAGTTATTGTAGCATTTTGGCAAGGACTTAAATACCAGGACTACACTGTGCCCTTGCTTTAATTGTATATAATTCAATTCTCTTTAACAATGTCCACTGAATATGTAGTCTGGTTAGTCTGTGCTAGCTGTTTGAGACATGATCCCTGGACTCAAGTCAAGACAACTGAGGCAGAAAAAGCTGACTGTATGAGCAAAATTAAAAATATAACAAATGACCCACCTTCATGGAGATTCTGATTCAGCAGAATGGGATGGGGTTCAGGTAGCTGTATTTTAATCCCCCCAGAAGCATTCATCACTATCTCTAATGGGTGGTGATCACAGAAAGCTGCAAAGAGGAGCTGGCTATTGGGATATTTTAGCAACAGCTGTGCATTAAGTGCCTTGAAGGCATGGGTCAGACTTGGTGAAGCAAAGGATGGAGAAGGAGGCAGTTTCCAGCCAGAAGCAGAGCTACTGAGGCTGCCAAGTACACCCTGAGGGTTGCAGTGTCTTGAGAGGTGCCAGGAAGAACCTTGGAACAGTTTGTTCCTAAATGGATTCATTAGCTTTAGTTCACATCTGGCCTCATTTCTTGACCTAGAGTGGTCAGAGGGGCCTTAGCTGTCAAGTGAAAGTAACCTGGAAAAGTTAGCTCTGGACCTGACAGCATCAGTGGTGGATGACAGCGGAGACTGTCTCCAGCAGTTCTTTTAGCTGGAACTGCCCCATGGTGTCGATAGCTGTGCTGCTGACCTCAAAGTCAAACATGTGGGTGTGTCTTGTAAGGACCACAACACCTCGCCCTTGCCACTGGGCAGACACGGCCACAGCCTTTCCTGGGCATCAAGGGAAGCTGAGCCACATTCTGCAAACTCCAAGCACTTGAGGAAATTCTGAGTTCGGACTTTTGAGTATAAAAAAGATATATGTTGGATTTAACCCCAGTGATCCAGTGGTTAAGACTCCATCTCCCAATATAAGGTGCGTGGATTTGATCTTTGGTGGGGGAACTAAGGTCCCACATGCCAAGGGATGTGGCAAAAAAAATTTTTTAAGGAAGCATGCTAGAAGTTTGAAAAATATGCAAAAATTAAAATTAAAAAATTTTAAATTCATGCCCCCTTAACTTTGCCACACAGAGAATACCAGAATGGTCATTTGCCATTATGTCCTTCCTTTTCTATTTATGCATTTTGTTAGATAGTTGAGAATACATATTTTTGCATTCTGGTTTTTACATTTAGCTGTTACAATATATAAGAATTTCCCCTTCTTATTAAAAATACATTATGTAAATTTCCAAGTTATATTTTAACATATAATAATCATCACACTAATTCTATTTTTAGAGATTTAGATTGCTCTAACGACAGAGGATGAGATGGTTGGATGGCATCACTGACTCAATGGACATGAGTTTGGGTCAACTCCGGGAGTTGGTGATGGACACGGAGGCCTAGAGGCATGAGGTTGCAAAGAGTTGGACACGACTTAATTTTTTTCCATTATAAGTAACGCTATTAAGCTGGCATGACCACGTATCAGTGAAAATGTTCAAGTCAAAAGCATTATTTCATTTATAGATTTGGGATTTTAAAAATGCATAAAAACAACATGTATGTATATGTAGAGCTGATTCATTTTGCTATACAGTAGAAACTAAGATCGGAGAAGGCAATGGCACCCCTCTCCAGTACTCGTGCCTGGAAAATCCCATGGACAGAGGAGCCTGGTGGGCTGCAGTCCATGAAGTCGCTAAGAGTCAAACACGACTGAGTGACTTCACTTTCACTTTTCACTTTCATGCACTGGAGCAAGAAATGGCAACCCACTTGCCATTTCTTGCCTGGAGAAATCCCAGGGACGGGGGAGCCTGGTAGGAGGCCGTCTATGGGGTCGCACAGAGCCAGACACTACTGAAGCGACTTAGCAGCAGCAGCAGCAGAAACTAAGACAACATGGTAAAACAACTGTACTCCAATAAAAATTAATTTAAAAAACCAATATGGTGATGTCACAGATGCCATTAATATTTAAAACCGGTTTAGTGAATCTCCTTTTGTTTGTCTGGTATGAATAGGCTTGCTATCACTTTGTTTCTCTCACACCGAAGTGAAGTAGAAACTGCTGACTGAGATGGAGAGACGTAGAAACTACTGACTGACTATGGGCTATGAGATGGAGAGATAATTGAACAGAAACAAAGGTTGATCTGAAAGTCTTTAGAGAGGCTGGAAAATACGTGTGTAACATAGACATCCTCCTCCACCAATCATCCAGGCTCCCTCTTGCCTCTGGCCACCTCTCTGTCCTTTGGTGTTCCCTGCATTCTATGGAAAGCCTCACCTCCAAGAAGGGGCTGATCCAGGGCCTGTGCCTGTATGGTCCTCAATCAATCCTGCTGCCTGCACCCAAGATGGCAGAACAAGGGAATGTCCTTCCCAGTTGGTATAAAGGCTAGGTATTGGGGCAAAATGCTTCTGAAGTCAGACTGACTTGGGCCTAAATACTCTTCCACCTGCTGTGTGATCCTAAACAAATCACTGGCTCTCTCCAAGAATAGTGGAGTGGGTAGTCATTCCCTTCTCCAGGTGATATTCCTGACCCAGGGATCGAACCCAGGTCTCCTGCATTGCAGGCAGATTCCTTACCATCGAGCCACGTGGGAAGACCCTCCAAACTTCAGCTGATTCAACAAAATAGGAATTGACCTCCTCCTCCTTTGGCTGGTTGCTACAGCCAAGGCTGGACTGGGATGGGGATTAAAGAGCCAGGTGTTAGTGAGGTGACGAACCTACACTGGCTTAGCCTTACATAAGGCTGCTTCCCACAGGACTGGAAGGAGCTAGTTTTACAGCAACAGTGGCAGCCAACCACTGAGGATTTCTCTGAGTCATTTCACTCCTCTCTGCTCAGAAAATGCTCTCTCAGAAACATCCTCCCTCCCACCACCCACTTGCAAGCCCCAGAAAGGCTGGCTGTAGGACTGCTGCCATTGTCTTGAAGGTTTTTCCTATTGTGGTCTTGTGGTCACCTGTGTGGATGTGCATGTTGCTTTCAAAGAGAGATGATGGAAATCTGGAAAGTACCCGAGCATCTGAGGACACGGGAGATGCAGCAGTGCGTTTTGGCCAGCTGGCACCAAGAGGCTTCTCCTTTAATGTGTGTTAGACTTTTTCCCTCTGGGTTTAAAGTTGGGTTATATAATGCACTTAAAGTTGTTCCTAATTTAGAGAAACAAAATCTCACTGCCACACCAGAGAACTCATTTTAGTTCTGGAGAGTGCCCTAAAGCACGTGATGCTCAAGATCGAGGACCAGACTTTGGGAAGGTGGAGATGCCTGCAATATAGCATTTTTGATACAAACTTCCCAAGTTTACCTTGTACTAACAAAGGAGTTGAGCTGAATGCAGAGCAACCACAACTCCCTGGGGGATGTTTCCTGCATCCATGGTAAAGTCAGAGAAGAGAACAGGGCGGCGTGAAGAGGGCTAGGTGGAGGAGGGTGTTGTCCAAGATCAGCAACCTGCCCAGATGTGTACTCCACCACCTCTCTTACTGCTGGTGGTACCCTGAGCTCCTTCTGAGGCTCTGGACCACCCCTATGCTTAGTCCTTAGTGGGGAACTTTGGTGATGCAGCATGAAATCCAATTTGCTTCTATTCCGCTGTGACCTTGTGACTTGGTTATTAGCTGGGCTTTGGTTGTTCTAGTAACTTATCTCCACCTTGGCTCCCTGTGCCTGTGGCTGGTTCCCTGGGACCACATGATGTGGAGGAGAGAGCACCTGCTTTGGATCAGGACACTCCTATGCAAAGAAGTGGCTGTATCAGTGACTAGTGATGCAGTCATAAGTCAGCTATGCTCAGCCAGAAAGGCCTAATGCTTCCTTCCTCTGAGCTTCAGTTTCATCAGCTGGACAACTACCCCAGATGGTTGTAAGAATTGAAGAGAACTGAGGTGATGTAACAGGTCCAGGTGGGCTCTTGACAATGGTACACGTTCAGCTCAGTCACTCAGTCATATCTGACTCTTTGTGGCCCCATGGACTGCAGCATGCCAGGCTTCCCTGTCCATCACCACTCCCAGAACTTATTCAAACTCATGTCCATCGAGTCAGTGATACCATCCAACCATCTCTTCCTCTGTCATCCCCTTCTCCTCCCACCTTCAATCTTTCCCAGCATCAGGGTCTTTTCCAATGAGTCAGTTCTTCGCATCAGGTGGCCAAAGTATTGAAGTTTCAGCTTCATTATTGAATATTCTCACATCTTATCTTGATGGAAACTTAATGTCTCTCCTTTATCCTCTGCAGCGGGGTCCCTGCCTTGTCTTGCCATTCTATTTGGACAGGGAACTGCCCCTGCAGCTCAGTGCTACCATCAGCTCTCAGGTCTCCACCATGTCAACACCCAGTCTCCCCATATGCTGCACCCAAGACTCCCTCTGCTGCCTCATACACTGGATACTCCTTGTTGGGTTTCACCGACACTCTGCTGGCAGGGACCTGCCACTTGTCAGTATGGGCTCTGGACATTATGACCATCCCAGCCACTTCTCCTGTGCCACCTGTGGGCCAGGCCAATCCTGTACACCCCTGATCCACCAACAGGTTTAATAACTGTCTCCAGGTCCTCTTTATCTTCCATTCTAGACCTCCTGGAAAGCAAGAACATCAGGGAAGCCTAAGAAAGGGGCCAGAATGCCCACCTTGTTGGGTGGTGCTACCATTTATACAGGAACAGCATTAGCAAGTCCTAGGAGTCTGCACTCCATTCCTTCATTGGACAGTATTTGCTGAATGCCTGCTACCAGCCAGCACTGTTGTGGACAATGGGACAAACCAGTGAACTAAAGAAACCAGAAGGTCCTGCCCATATGAAGCCTGCATCCAGTCAAGCCCAGCACACCAGAATACTGACCTAATTGGAAGGCAAGGATAAG
The DNA here is from genome assembly GCA_935064755.1 of Tragelaphus eurycerus. NCBI lineage: Eukaryota > Metazoa > Chordata > Mammalia > Artiodactyla > Bovidae > Tragelaphus > Tragelaphus eurycerus. The sequence continues at coordinate 17,871,831 of CAKXYN010000002.1, read as the reverse complement.
GCAGGAGAGGCAGGCTGGGCCGGGTTTGGGGAGCCTTAAATGTGGGCAGAGGAGTTTATCTTTGGAATTTACAATCCCAGATAGGGAAGAACATGCCATTATACATTTTCCAGGAAGGGTGGGTGGTAATGGGATGACACAAACTTCTAGAAAAACAATTCTGAAAGAAGAGGTGGGTTAATAATAATAGCAAGTTTTTGCATAACATTTGTCAAATTATAAGAGGCTTCCTCAGCTGTCATGCCACATAATCCTCTTAATGGCAGTGGCCAAAGAGACAGATCATAGTCCCCATCAGAGGAGAAGCTGGGCTTTGATGTGGGACTTTCCTGGGGTCCCAGAGACAAAGGGCAGCAAAGTGGAGCTTTGGACCTCACACTTGTAACTCCTAGACTTCTAGTCTGTGTATTTTCTTTTCCAGCAAAAAATGTTATTTACTCCAAATACGTATTTTATCTTCAAGAAGAAGATTTGGAAAACTTTATTATAATGTTCCCAGAAAAAACATCAAGCAAGAGAAATACTAGCAGAATTCCCCGTTGTTGTTTTTTTTCCCCCAAATTCATTTGGGCATCTTGTTCCTCCCTCTCTGCTCTGCCCACCAAATTCTGACAGTGTCACCTCAACGCATCTAATTTTCAGGAGATCTGTGACTCCAGCATCTATCAGCCTTTGCTACAGTCTGTCCACTAATCCTGCTACTCCCCTCATTAACAAAGCAGTCCTGGTGGTTCAAGAGAAACTCTAGGAGAAGATGCTAAACCCTAAGAGAAAGATGTTAATGTAACACTCCTTATGAGAAAAGACATGGGGACAGTGGGTAAAATCATATGACTAATGCTGGTGGGGTTTCCCCTTCCAACCAGCTGCATCTCCATGAATATCTAATGGCATTTCAAACACAGCAAGTCTGAACAAGCTCTGGTCAACCCAGCCCCTGGTCTGCTCTTTCCCATCTCAGGAGATGGTGACTCCACTATTCCAGGTGCTCAGTCTGTACATGTAGAGACATCCCTACCTCTCCTGCTCACACCTCAGATCAACTTGGCCTAAACCCAACAATGCTCGCTTCAAAATAGGCCCTGCCTCTGACAACTTCTCACCCGCCCTCACTGTGGTCTTCCTAACTTCAACTGCCAGAGTCTCCTCCAGACTGATGGGTCTCTCTCCCTCTATCGATATTCTATTTCCCACTCAACAGCCAGAGCAATCTTTAAAAAATATAAATCGTACGCATTCCACTCTGCCAAGCCCTCCATAGTTTCCTTTTCACACAGTCTAAATTCAAAACCTTTAAGACCTCCCTGATCCATCCTCCTGCCCTACTTCCCTGACCTCAGCTCCCATCTTTCTCCTCCTCCTCCCTCAGCTCCAGCAGCCACAACCTCAACTATTCCTCCAGTCCACTGATCAAAGTGGTGCCACAGGGCCTCTACCCTTTGTGCTCCGTTGGCCAGGGTGCTCTTCCTCCAGGGGAAGAAGGTGCTCTTCCTCCAAGTCTCCATCTCCCTTCCCTCAGGCCTCTGTTCCAGCATCACTCATCGCCTGCTCATCTACTCATCCCTAATTGCCCCGAAGCAACTAGCATTCTTTTCTCACATTCACTTTCCCCTGCACTCTCTTCATAGCTTAGCACCAGTGACCAACAAACATGCATCCGTTCATTCATTGTCCATCTTCTTCCATTATGAGGCACATTTCCTGAAAGTCAGGACTGTTTTGTTCACTACTGTATCTCCCTGAAGCCCAGGACACAGCAAATTATTCAATAAGTTTTGAGTGGGTGCATAAAGGAATGTTGTTACTGCCATCGTGGTTGTAAATCCTTTGCAGATCTATTGATTTTCCCATTTAGTTAGTATGGAAACCTTAAAGGACCACTCTGGGAAGTTCAAGGTGCTTCACGGCAGGCGTTTATGGAGCATCATGGAACTTCCTGAACCCTATCCATTGCTTTCTAACTGTAACCACAACCTTCCAGCAGAGCTAAATGGTGTGATTCTAGGTGAGGATTCTAGGTGAGAGATATTTCTTTTAGGGGTGGCAGTCTGGATTCCTATTGGATACAAAACATTGTAAGAGTGGCAAACAGCAACTCTGTGTATCTGCCAATAGGAGTAGTAACGAAAAAACAGTAGTGACAATTTTTGAGAGGTTATGATTTGTCAGCATTTTTGTGAAATATTCTTTTAAATAATTATAAATGTAATGAAATACATCAATGTATAAATCATATAAATATACAATGAAACTGACTTTACTTTCTCCAGGGTATAAACTTAGCTATGATCAACTAAATAATCAGGAGAAAGGAAGCAAGACCAGAGAATGCCACAGCCATGCTTCCTGCTGTGCCACATGCTTCAGAGAACCCAACCTAGCTGCAGACTAAAGGGGGCATCCTAAGGGCTCCCCATCACTGCAGGACAGGTCAGTCTTGGCAGCATCAACACTGGGCCTCACGTTTTCTGCTGCCCTCAGCCCCAGTGCAGCTTGTTGGGACTGTGCTGATGTCTCATCCTATCTCTGTTCAATTTGCCTCTCTACCTGCCTTCCATGACTCCTCAACCCTCAGCGTTCTCCCTTGGAACCAAGGACAATGATGTACTTGCCCCTGGTCTGTCCTTTCACTTTTGGACACAGGTTCAAGACCTCTGTGATCCCATCTCTGTGCTCTCTCATTCATTTGTAAGGTGTAAGTATAGGCTAAGAGACTTCTGCCCAGTACTCCCATTTGGACCACTGACCTTTGCTCAACTTGGATTCCTCATGCCTTCAGTATGACCTATTCTTCCTAAGCATTTCTATTCTTTCTAAGCATTTTCCTTGGAGTACAGAGATTAAAGCTTGCTGCTATTTGCTTTTCTTCCCCTCAGACCACTCTGAGTCCTTTCATTTTTGTGACTCTGAGCAACTTCATTCCTGACTGAACTCCCATAAGTAGTTAGAATCCAAGCAGCATATGATTCAAGAACTTCAGGAATTCCCACTGATCTTTCAGGGCTGGTTCTTGATTTTCCAGTCCACTGGTCATCACTCAGGAAGCACTTGGTAGCCCAAGGCAGGAGGGGGAGGGAACGACAGAGGATGCGATGGTTGGATGGCATCACTGACTCAGTGGACAAGAGTTTGAGCAATCTCTGGGAGATGGTGAAGGACAGGGAAGCCTGGCATGCTGTAGTCTATCAGGTCACAAAGACTTGGAAACTACTTAGCAACTGAACAACAAGAAGTAGCTCATGCCTGGTTCCCACCCCCAGGGATTAGGACTTAATTGGCTGGTAGTATGGCCTGGGGGCTTCCCTGGTGGCACTAAGGGTAAAGAGCCCACCTACCAATGCAAGAGACATAAAAGATGTTTGATCCCTGGGTTGGGAAGATTCCCTGGAGGATGGCATGGCAACCCCCTCCAGTATTCTTGCCTAGAGAATCCCATGGACAGAGGAAACTTGCGGGCTACAATCCATAGCATAGCGAAGAGTTGGACACAACTGAAGCGACTTAGCATACACATGGCCTGGGCATCCCAGTTTTTCAAAGCTCCCCAGGTGAGACTCTGATTCAGTTTGTTTAGCATCTAATACCAGGAAGCTCTCACAATGCCCTATTTCCCTTTACTAACTCCCCATCCCCTGTCTGCCTTGAAGGTTCAAGAAATTAACTATGTTAGATCTATAAATATTTTCCTAGAAATTCCCAGTTATTGGTAAGGCTTGCTTTTTTTTAAAAAGAGCCAGCTCATTTTATAACAAAAGTTATACTAAGTTCATATAACTTAGTTTAATAAATTTAAGTAAAAATCAGAGCCTTAAAACAAGAAGAAAAACCCATATACAAAGCAGACAGATGTGAATAAAACACAAAAATGAATAATATCAGAGCTCTTTAAGATTCTGAATGATAAATCCTGCTAATGGCTTTGCTCTACCACTTGCTAGATTTGTAATCTATAACGTCCTCAATTTCCTTATCTGTAACATCAAAATGTAAACACTATGACTTTACAGGTGGGAAGACAATGGAATAGTGCTTGTGAATTTGTCTTATAAAGTTATTGTTCTATTCAGAATAGAATGAAAATTATTTCAGATCCTCAGGTAAATAGTCCTCCCACTTCTTACAATAAGATGACCTGTGACTAGGAGAGCCTACAGACCCAAAAGAAAGGCTCCAAGTCTTGGGACTCTGCTTTAGAGAAGTCACAAATCTCAAACACATGACAGCCCCTGCTGCTGGGGACCCCAGACCCCAGAGACATACCCCCTCCTGCACTCCCCTCGTCCTTTACTCAAAGGGCACCCACTGTGTCTGAGCACCAGGAAGGGGTGGGTGGTTATTCTACTGCTGACCCAGAAGTAGCCTATACTTTGGGGAGGATTTGAACAGGGTAGTGCTTGGATAAAAGGAAAAGACTTAATTAACTTGTCAAATGTGTCTCTCAGAAAGCATAAATAAAATAGATTATTGCACAATAAAGTACCCTTTCCCAGCAAAGTTAAGCTCTTACTTCTCTTCTTGTTCCAATTCAGGATTGTAGAGGTCTTAGGACCTTATAGGTTAGAGGCTGTGGGACATTCATATTATTAAGCAATACCTATTACTCTTAAATTGGTATTCCTGTAGCTCTAAATATTTTGGTTTCAAGATTGCTTTACACTCTCAAATATTATTGAGGAACTCAAAGGACTTTTATTTATATGGGTTATACCTATCAATATTTGTCATATTAGAAATGAAATTGAAACTGAAAAATATTTAAGTATACATATTAACTCATTAAAAACAATAATAACACACATGGATAACATTTTATGCAAAATAATTATATTACCTCACATGGACCGAAACGATGACCCAGAGAGAGGGTGCTGGCTTTCTCATTTTGCTAGAATTTGCATAACTGGTTGCACCTTCTCCTGAAAGACTTCTGAGTATGCTCTTATATGACTTGGTTAAATTTGTGAAACGTGTCTCCTTGCACCTCCAGTCACTATAAACTATAATTCGCCAATGGAAGAGAAAGCACGGGTGAGCTCTGCTGCACTGATGTCAGCTAGATCTTTGCCCTGGACATGAGTGTGTGCGTGAGTAATGAAAGGATTCCTGGTCCTGACCCAGTGTCTGGGATAGACTCATGGCAGGAGCCAGACTTCTCACACTCACCACTCCCCTTCTGTATCTGATGCTCTCCCATCTCTCTCTGCTCTTCTTCCCTTCTGCATCCCAGATGGGCTCTGCACACTCAGTGGAGGGAGTGCTGGTGATCCTTGACCATAGGAAAGTGCCCAGGGAGCATTCACTGTGACTGTCCCCCAGCTGTTGCATTTACAATAGGTATGGCTCTGTCCTCAGGCAACTTACAGCTTAGGCAAGACAGTCAAGGAAAGAAACACACACATAAAAATATCCTTAAGAATTGCAGGGACTTCCCTGGTGGCCAGTGGTTAAAACTCTGTATCCGCAATGCATGGGGCCTGGATTTGATCCCCGGTCAGGGAACTAAGATCCTACATGCCACAACTGAGTGTTCACATGTTGCAACTAAGACCTGGTGCAGCCAAATAAATAAAAATACTTTTAAAAAAGAATTGTAATATGCCACGAAGGAGAAAGATCAGCTGCACTAAGAGACTCAAGACGAGGGTTACCTTGAAGATAGTGGCAGAGACCACTCTGCAGAGGTGATACATCATCTGAGACTTGAGAGCAAATGAACCAAGTGTACCAAGAAGGAGATGCTTTCCCAGGCAGAAGCAGAGCACAGTTGAAGGCTCTGAGATGGGAATTGGAAATGTATAATTTCTTCTTATACATTAAGTAGTAATTTAAAATGAAAGAAAGAAAAAAGTGGCAATACAAAAGCCCAAGACTGTCCTGCTATTCAAAATGAGCTCATGAAAATGAAACTTAATTCACTATCACCGCGTCACCTTGGCTGGAAAGAAGGTGGACTTATTTATAACTCAAATCAAATACCTGTCCCTTGAGCCCATCCTAAAGGTTGCATATGAGATAAAATGAGTAGGAAATGTAGCCCAGACCCAACTCAAAGGAATAATATTTGCATTTACACCTGTGTCCTTTGTTCTTAATCACTGACAACCATTGGGTTTATTCATTCATGCAACTGCTTTTATTTGTACCTGTTGTGCTAGGCACACTAGATAAAGCATCAAATAATAGACAAACACCTCTGCCCTCAGAGAGCTTACATTCTGAAGGGGGAGAGACTGTAAGTGAGGCATTTATTACACTACAGACTGTATTTTAAAGGGATAAGGGCTGTGGAGAAAGACAAGAAGGAAAAGGTGTTAGAGAGTGGGGGTAGCTTCAATTTTACATGTGTGGTCAGGGAAGACTTCCTGGAGGTGGTGTTTGAGGAGGAGAGAAAGGAAACATGCTGCCTGGACATCAGGGGAAAGAGCATCTGGCACAGAGTAGGGGGACCAAAGAAGAAACCCCCAGGCAGGAGTGCCTAGAGTGCAAGAGGGACAGCAGGAGGCCCATGCGGCTGGAGCTCAGTGACCAAGGAAAGGGGACGGGATCATGTAGGGCCTGCTTGGCCATTGAACCAGCTCTGGAGCCACGGGAGGCTCCACCAGAGAAGTGACACGCTCCAGATCAGGTTGGAGAAGCCATATGGTGGTGGCTTTGTTGCCATATGTGCCAATGGTGGACGCAGGTAGGGCAGTTAGAAGCTGCGGTAGTAATCAGGGGAGAAAAGCTGATGGCCAGAGTGGGAAGCTGTGGACATACTGAGAAATAACATATTTTTGAGGACAGAGGTTTGGATATGAGGTGCAGAGAAAGAATGAGGCAAGGATGACACTATAGTTTTGGGCATGAGAAACAGGAAGGACAGAATGTGCCATCAACTGACACCAGGGTGACTTTGAGCAGAGGGGGTTAGTGAGCAGATGAGGATGTAGGCTGGACAACTTAAACATGAGGTGTGTATTAGGAATCCTACTGGAGATCTCAAGCAGGAGTTGAATTCAAGCTTGGAGTTCAGGGGAAAGGTCTGCAGTGGACATATAAATGCGGGAGCCACTAGACCACAAATGTTTTTCCTAAGAGTGGATGAGACCACAAAGCAGGAAGTGTGTGTATAGATAGGATGAAGGGACCGAGCTATGTGCCCTGAGGCAGCCCACAGTTCAAGGTTTCGGGGGAGTCAGGGTAAAAGCTCAAGATGTAATCAGTAAATTCAGAAAAAAATCCAGGAAGGAATGTTATCCTGGAAGCGGAGAGAGCAGACTTTTGTGACATGTCAACCATGTCAAGTGCAGGAAGGTGAGAACTGAAAGCTGACTGATGGATTTTCCAAAGTAGGGGCCAATGGTGACTAATGAGAGCTCGAGTTAAGGATGCTTGAGCAGAGAACTGGAGGGGAACTGGAGACAGTCCAGACCCCAGACTGAGGAAGTTCTGCTGTGAGGAAGAGGAGGAGATGGGTAGGAGACGCAAGGGGCGTTGGTGATGAGATGAGATGTGGTGGAGAGAGCTGAGAGTGAAATCAGAGAGAGGGAGGGGGTGCTGTGTGGTGCTGTCAGTAGGAGATGGAGGGTAGGATCTGGTGCATAAGCAGTTTAGAGACGGGCATGGGTAGTTTTTCCACCATACAAGGCAGGGAGGTTTTTCTGTTCCTTTCAGTTGTCTCAAGAAAGCGAGTTCTGGGTCACCTATCATCTGAGTAGGAGGATGGGAAGGAGATGATGGAAACTTATTCATCATCATATTTTAATTAATTAATGGCTTGGTTTTTCTTTTACAAATATAGAATTTGTTCCTATGTTATATGGAGAAAGAAGATGGGCCAGATAGAAGAGGAGGAGAAGAAAGAGCCCAGAGCACCCTAAAAGCCCAAGAGAAACTCCAAATGAAGCTTCTGGCAGACACGGAGAAGAGTAACTGATGTCTTCTGAGACAAAGAGAACCAGCAGGATAAGAGATATTGGTGCTTCGGCTGAACAAACTTTCTATTCTGAGAGCTAAGTGCATTCTGTGTGTCTCAGGTTAGTTGGCTGCACTTTAGGAAAAGCAAAACAGAAAACAGAACACCAGAGCAAGTGCCAAAGATAGGAATCACTCCTCAGGAGACAGCAAAGCTGAGCTAATCTTGCATATACTATCAAATATTAATCGGCTTCAGTTTGAAGTCTACTCCAAATGTGGAATAAATATCTCAGTGGATAGGCATGTTCTTGGGAGAGGGTCTGACATTCCCACATGTTCCCCACATTCTTGGCCTGATCCCAGAAGACCAGGTTTGGCTTAAGGCACCTAGCTGTATAAAAATAAATAGTATGATCCAACCACCCAACCACATTTTATTGGGATTCATAATTGATGATGACATAAAGATGATGGAATTCTCCTTAGTATAGGAGAAAGGGCTACTTATCACAACCTTTAAAAAATAATCAGGTGAATTTCTGCTTACATTTTATTTCAAATAGCATGTGACAACATAGAATTTTTAAAAAAAATTTAATGTCTACTTAAATTCTATAAGCCACTATGTGAGATGATTAAATTTTTAAAATCAATGACAAACTGGAATCAGCATCACTGGGGTCTCTAGGCACTTGCTGAGACAGAAGGGGAATTCTCTGGGGGAGCCACACGTACGAGGATTTATGAGTTCTGATGTGGAGATCAATGTCGCTGGCCTGTAGACACTTCTGAAGAACAGGCCAGGCAGTCGGTCAGTCTGTTAGATTGATCCCAAACCAACTGTCCACCACATGGTTTTTATGTAACACAATTTCTCATTGTTTTGCTATCCTTACAGACAACAAGATAAATAAAGGGTCACTTCTCACCACAGGGCCTTCGTCTGCTGGAACTAGAGTGAGCCCTTTGACACGAGGTGTTCTGCACAATCAGTTCTTGAAAATTGCCTTTGCTTCCTCCCAGCACCAATATCAAATGCCATTCACTACAACAGCTCTCAATTTATTAAACAATTGTAAAGACAAAAATCCACTAAGGAAATTCAATAGAAGCTGACACCACAAAAATGCTATAAATCACTAGAGGAAACAGCTCCATGGATCAATTAGCAGAATATTGGCAAAAATGCTGCAAAGTATTTGACTAAGCGTAAAGCCGTCTATCCAGTGAAAGAACAATGACTAGATCTGCTGCAGGAGGGTGGCATGGTGTGTGTGTGTGTGTGTGCGTGTATGTTTACATGCGTGTGTGTGTGTGTGTGTGAATGGGGCAGAGAGTGAGGGGCCAGAGAGACTGTGAGTAATCAAGTTGGTGCTGCTAAGTCACTTTAGTCGTGTCTGACTCTGTGTGACCCCATAGACGGCAGCCCACCAGGCTCCTCTGTCCCTGGGATTCTCCAGGCAAGAACACTGGAGTGGGTTGCCATTTCCTTCTCCAGTGCATGAAAGTGAAAAGTGAAAGGGAAGTCGCTCAGTCGTGTCCGACTCTTAGCAACCCACCCCATGGACTGCAGCCCACCAGGCTCCTCCATCCATGGGATTTTCCAGGCAAGAGTACTGGAGTGGGGTGCCATTGCCTTTTCCGTGGAGATGAGCTAATGACCGACCAGGCTATAAGGCAGCTCCATCATTTGGGCAGATGCTTCTCGCATTTACATTACTTCCTCCTCTTGCCTTTTCAAAAACTTAACACTATTTTTTCCATATTGACAGTCTCTATGATAAAAAAAACAATGCTAGTTATGAATATACAATAAACAAAAGCAAACAGAGAGAAACAAAAAACCACCTCAAGTCCCATCACCCCAAGGTAAGCACTACTGATACATCAGAAATTTCCTTCCCAACTATTTTCAGTGCAAGTATAAGTGCTTTTTAAGCCAAAAATACTGTGCTACAGGGACTTCCCTGGTGGTACAGTGCTTAAGACTTCCTCTTCCAATGCAGCAGGTGCGGGTTCAATGTGGATTAGGGGACTAAGATTCCACAATGTAAAACAGAAGCAACTTTGTAACAAATTCAATAAAGACTTTTTAAACGGCCCATATAAAAGAATCTTTAAAAAATTATTATGTTGCATATAGCAATAATATTGTGCTAGACTTCTATATCATGTCAGAAACGATTTCTTTTTTATCAAATCTTAAATTTTTTTTTTTTTTTTGGCCAAACCAAGAGGTATGCTAAATCTTAATTCCCTGACCAGGGATCAAACCTGTATCCCTTCAGTGGAAGGTTGGTCTACCAATCGCTGGACCACCAGGGAAGTGTCTTACTAAATATTCTTAGGAGGTCTGTTTTATAACGGTTATATATTATTATCATTTCATATTATGTTACTTTCAGTACTTTAAGTAATCTTTTTGTTGGGTTCTGTAAGATATTTCTAATTTTTCACTATTGTAAATACACAGCAAATAAACAACTAAAGCTTATTCTTTGTACCAGTATCTGTCCTGTTTAGTTATTCTCTGAAGATTCAGCATAGTCTTGATGTGACCTGCCAAACAGCCAGCTAAAGCACAGGAACTCGGCTCATATATACTTCCTCTGCATTTTTTGAGTGCCCGACCCAGTACATCTTCAGTGGTGCTGAGTAGTATTGTTTAAAATGTTCAATTTGGTAGGCAAAATGGCAAAGTATTTTTTCATTAATTTTTGTTTTGTTTCTTAGTAAGGCTAAATATATTCTCACTGGTTTAATAATCTTTCACATGTATGACTCACACCCATCACAGTGTCTGGGACGTCATAGGTGCTGGATAAATATATATCAGATGAATAAACAACGGGGAGATGATTCATGTCTTTCCTATTTTTGAAATAGGATTTTACTGCTTTTCTTATTATTGCAAATCACTTTTTACTACTTCTGTCCTATATTTAGGATGTGAAAGTGAAAGTAAAAACACTCAGTCATGTCCAACTCTGCAACCCCATGGATTATACAGCCCATGGAATTTGCCAGGCCAGAATACCGGAGCGGGTAGTCTTTCCCTTCTCCAGAGGATCTTCCCAACCCAGGGATGGAACCCAGGTCTCCCACATTGCAGGCAAATTCTTTACCAGCTGAGCCATAAGGGAAGCCCAAGAATACTGGCATGGGTAGCCTATCCTCTCTCCAGCAGATCTTCCCAACCCGGGAATGAAACTGGGTCTCCTGCATTGCAGGTGGATTCTTTACCAACTGAACTATCAGGGGAAATTCATCCCTTTTAATAAACATGACAAATTTATCAATATGTACTTGTTTTTTCATTTTTGTGTTTTTTTTTTCCCAAGTTACAGAGAGTTTAAAATTTTATACTGGCAAATATTTGGATTTCTTTTCCATTGTTATCATTGTTATTTTATGCTTGAAATCACACACTCTTTCCAACTCAAGACAATATTCATCCATATTTTCTTTTGACTTATAATGTCACATTTAAATTTTACTCAAATCTATTAGGGACTGGTGTATGGCTAAAGGAAGAAAAGTATATTTAGGGTCTTTGAAAGTAGTTAATTTGTTGTGTAATATGTTTTATATTCAGATTTGTTTCCACTACTAGTATTTAAAAATTTTTATTAGGGTCAATTTCTGGGTTATTTATATGGTTCCACTGGTCTTCCATTATATGACTATAGTAAAACCACACCATCTCAATTACTTTATAACCTATTAATGTTAAACTGAACAAGTACACTTTTTTACCCCAAGTTTCTTGGTTATGTTGTTCCATTTATTCTTCTGGATAATTTCTGGACTTGTTCAATGAAATACATACCATTTATATATGTTATAGTCACATTAATCTATCTCCTTCAGACTTTAGATTTTAAGCCAACCTGTATAAATGAAAACTGAAAGTTACAGTGAAAAATTTCAGTGGAAAACTGAAGTTACATAAAGTTCATGTTTCCACCCCAGCCAACTGGCAGAGCTCTAATATATCTCAATCTTATGTCCCTTAGTGAGATTTTATATTTTTCTTCAGAATTTCCACATACTGCTTTTTAAAGCTATCTCTAGGTACTTTTATAAATAGAATTTTCTTTCCCTCACATTTTCCAACTTGATATTCCTGGTTTAGATGAAATCTGTTGATATCTATTATAGTGATTTTGTGTCCTGATACATATTACTTAATTTTTAAATTCTAATGATATTTCAGTTGAATCACTGCGGTTTTTTAGTTCAACAACTGGACATCTTCAAATGTGATCTTAGATTTCTTTTTTTATTTTTATGGCATGCCTCTCTTTTCGAAAATATATTTAATTTTTTAAAATCATCTATTTGCCTGCACTAGGTCTCAGTTGTAGGACATAGAATCTTCGATCTTAGCTGCAGCATGTGGGATCTAGTTCCCTGACCAGGGATCGAACCCAGGCCCTCTGCACTCGGAGCGGGGAGTTTTAGCCACTTGGGGGTGATGGATTTCTTCTAATATCTATGCTTCTTTTGGTAGACTTTTAGTTAGCCTCCTAAGATGGCTCCCAGAGATCCCCACCTCCTGGTGTTCACATCATTATGAAGTTCCCTCCCCTCCCCTTTCGCCCAGTCAGAGCTAGTCTGTGTGACCAAGAGAATATGGTGGGAATGAGAACGTGTGATGTCTCAGGCTAAGTCATAAAGGTACTGCAGCTTCCACCTGGGCCTCCAGCTCACCTGCTCGAGGGGAAGGCAGCAGCCATGCTGTGATGATGCATGGTGTGAGGACTGTGCCTCTCAACTTTTGAGCAGGATAATTCTTCATTGTGGGGGTTGTCCTGGGCACTGTAGGGTTCTTGGCATTTACACACGAGATGTCAGTAGCAGTCACCCATTGTGAAAACCAAAACGTGCCTTCAAACCTTGCCAATCACCCCCTAGGCTATCCACCCGCTATCCCCCTGCCGAGAATCACTGCTTTGCTCTCTTAGCTACATTAGACCATCTGTGTGTTGTCAGACAGCTTAGATTTTGACCTCACTTATAAGTGCTTGAGAAATGCCCCAGTGTTCTATGTAGTGGTTATTCTTTAGATTCGTTGCATTCATAGATGGCTGATCTTGCCCTTTCTATTTTATTTTTTTTAATTTAAATGTATTTATTTTAATTAGAAGCTAATTACTTTACAATATTGTATTGGTTTTGCCATACATCAACATGAATCCACCACAGGTATACACGTGTTCCCAATTCTGAACCCCTCTCCCACCTCCCTCCCCATACCATCCCTCTGGGTCATCCCAGTGCACCAGCCCCAAGCATCCAGTATCGTGCATCAAACCTGGACTGGCAACTCGTTTCATACATGATATTATACATGTTTCAATGCCATTCTCCCAAATCATCCCCCCTCCACAGAGTCCAAAAGACTGTTCTATACATCTGTGTCTCTTTTGCTGTCTCGTATACAGGGTTGTCGTTACCATCTTTCTAAATTCCATATATATGCGTTAGTATACTGTATTGGTGTTTTTCTTTCTGGCTTACTTCACCCTGCATAAACGGCTCCAGTTTCATCCACCTCATTAGAACTGATTCAAATGTACTCTTTTAATGGCTGAGTAATACTCCACTGTGTATATGTATCACAGCTTTCTTATCCTTTCACCTGCTGACGGACATCTAGGTTGCTTCCATGTCCTGGCTATTATAAACAGTGCTGCAACAAACAACTAATCTCAAAAATATACAAGCAACTCCTGCAGCTCAATTCCAGAAAAATAAACAACCCAATCAAAAAATGAACTAAACAGACAAAAAAGAACTAAACAGACATTTCTCCAAAGAAGACATACAGATGGCTAACAAACACATGAAAAGATGCTCAACATCACTCATTATCAGAGAAATGCAAATCAAAACCACTATGAGGTACCTTTTCACGCCAGTCAGAATGGCTGTGATCCAAAAGTCTACAAGCAATAAATCTGGAGAGGGTGTGGAGAAAAGGGAACCCTCTTACACTGTTGGTGGGAATGCAAACTAGTACAGCCACTATGGAGAACAGTGTGGAGATTCCTTAAAAAAACTGGAAATAGAACTGCCATACGACCCAGCAATCCCACTGTTGGGCATACACACCGAGGAAACCAGAATTGAAAGAGACACGTATACCGAAATGTTCATCACAGCCCTTTCTATTTTTTTTAGCTCTCCAAGTATCTTCTCTAGTTTCATCCACTCCTGTAATGAAATTGTCTTCCCAACCCAAATATGTTCCAAATGTTTACTTCTTGGAACCCTAAAATATTGTGAATCGTAGGGAAGTGCCAAGAGAGAGCAGTAAATGGGTGTCCAGGTCTGGAGTCTCAGACAAAGCCTCCTGAAGGAAATGGCATCCACAGCAAGATGGGAGGCTATTTGTAAGGCCTCCTCAGACAACCATTTTGCCTTTTTGCAATTCTTTTCTTGGGGCTGGTCTTGATCACTGCCTGCTGTACAATGTCATGAACCTCTGCCCATAGTTCCTCATTCCTGGCACAGAGCAACTAAAACCCTTGGAATTTCCTGCCTGATGGGAGTGCTTTTGTTATTCACAATGACCCCCACCCTTCCCTTCAGCCATACCTGAATTTATGCTACTGAGGTAACTCTCAGTGGATCCCTTCAGTATGAGGGCTGGTCAGCCAAAAAAACCAAAGATGTGATTTAAGAGTTGAAAGTTTCAAATTGCAGTGAGGTGAGAGGGGCTGGAGTTGACCAGTGATTCAATCATTTATGTCTATATAATGAAGCCTCCATAAAAACCCCTAAATGAAAGGAGGGAATATATGTACGCATATAGCTGATTCACTTTGTTGTAGAGCAGAAACTAACATAACACTGTAAAGGAACTATACTCTAATTAAGAAAAAAAAAATAAAACCCTAAATGGCAGTATTTAAAGGAACTTCCAAGATGATGAATACACCCACATGCCAGGATAGTGGTGCACCCCAATTCCACAGAGACCGAGGCTCCTATGCTTAGGGACTTTCAGAACCTCATCCTATGTACCCCTGGATGTCCACTTTATATTCTTTATGATAAACTGTAGTAAAAGGTACAGTGTTTTCCAGAGTTCTGTAAGTCATTCTATCAAATCATCAAATTCCAGGAGAAGTTGTGGGAATCTCAAGGGGCAGAATTTATAGTTGGTCTGCTATAGGGTAGCCTGGGAACTCCATTTGCCAGTGGGGTTTAAGGTGGGGGCAGTGAGGTGGGACTGAGGCCTTAAGTTGTAGAGTCTACACTTCTCTAGGAGTTAGTGTTGAATTGAATTTAACTTTTGGACACCCAGTTGGTATCGGAGAATTGGAGAATTGGTATAGGGAAAGCACACGTTCAGTGTCAGACTTTGTGTTAGAATAAAAGACAAGGTGTTTTAATCTTATTAGTGTGAGTTTATGAGATTGCCATTTTTGTAGGTCAAAGTAGGACATTAGCAATTATGTGCATCTCAACACATGTTATCTGATATTAGGGTTTCTATCTCGTGTGCTTCCTTTCCATGATAAAATCTGTGCCCTTCTCCAAGTACGTCTTCCCTCAGCTGTCCAGGCACAAGATAGGGTGTCATTTCTGGGCCCCTTGTGTTTAGGAGGGCCACTGGACCAATAACCATGCAGCAAGTTTACCACTTTAATGTTGAGGTGTTTAAATGACTCTGCAGAACCTTCCTGAGCTCTCTCTCCCTCTGAGATGGCAGGGGGCAACACTGGAGATGGTGGCTGTCTGTCACCCAGCACCTATAGTGGCTACCGTGTGCAGAGCAGAATCATGGACTAGTAACTGAGTGAGCAAATGTAATATTTGTTTAAGTCACTGAGATTTGGAGGGGTTGTTTGTTACCACAAATAACCCACTGTAACCTGACCTACTTTCTGTCCACTTTGTTTTCCCAGTTTCTTTATTATATGAACAATATAATTTTGCTTCTATGTGCTCATGTTTTCATGGTAAATAAGAAAAAATGGAGGGATGAATTTAATATACTAAGTCATTTAGTCTAATCACCTTTATAAATTTCATGAAGGGAAAGCAGACAGTAGATACATTCATTTCTTAATAATAGTAAATATTTCTTACTGAAGACAGATGTCCTAAGAAAAGCAAAGAGCAAAATTGTTAGACTTATGCATTTTATCATGTCTTTGTATTTTATGTGTGGTTAATAATGAAAAAGAAATGCAAAGTATAGAGATATATGAGCTTAAACTTAAAAAAATATAATACTAGAAAGAATAAAACAAATCCTAGAGCTTCTTTCTCTTCCTCCCTCCTTCCCTAGTATTTCTTCCTATGTTTTCATTATTGGTAACAGAGTTCAAAGTATTTTAGCAATAGATGATGTGCTCTATAGTACTAGTCCTGATAGTAATATTTGCAATTTTCTATAATTCTTTGTGTTTATTAGTAAATGAATGAAAATCCACACCTGTTTGTCTCTTTGAAGAGGCAGAGATCTTTTTGTTTTTAGATGCTTTAGTGAAATTGCAATTTCCTCTCTGAGGGAAAAAATAATTTTTCTCTCTTTAGAATTCAGAAATTAAATTGTACTGTTTTCTGTTTGTTACATAGGTAAGTATATCAGGACATGCAGATGAGACAAGGTATTCAGCATCCTACCAGTCCTCAGAAACCACTCTTGTACTTTGGGTATCTAGTCTTTTAAGTGCAACTCATGCATCAAAAGACTTGCAGGTTTTGGGTAACCTGCTTTTTTCGGCAAACATAGAATGTGACCGTGAGGGTGATTCCTTATAGCCAAGGTCAAACTGTATAAGAGGCTGAATTGGGGGCATGGATGTGAGTGTATGGCAGGAGGAACTGGGGTGGGGAGATGGGGAGAAGGTCAATGTAAACTATAAACAAAGATATTGGCCCTGCTTATTTCCTAGGACTAGAAGCAGTTACTTATCCAGTCTTTTCGCTCTACTTAGAGAAGCTGTGCAGAGGAAACCAAAGCCGGAAATCACATTTTTAACTATAAAGTAATTATTTTTAACAGTCTGTTTCCCTGTAGAATGCACGTTAACCTCATTACGAGATTGACAACTCCTTGGAGAAGAAAACGAGGTCTTATATTTTCATAATGTAGTTCTGATAAAACAACTGCTAACTAATTACACAACTGATCTTTGGACAACATGGATTTGAACTGTGCATGCCCATTTATAGGCAGATTTTGTTTAATAGTAAGTATTCCATGATCCATGATTGGATGAATCCCAGGTGGGGAACTGTGGACACAGAGGAACCTAACTGTAGATGTGGAGGAACCCTCAGAAATAGAGAGGTAACTACAAGTTTTTGACTGCCCCAACCTCCATATTGTTCAGGAGTCAAGTATAGATTCATTTGGAAACACCATAACATAGGAAACAGGATCCCACAAAGACTGAGTCTGAAGTCCACCTGAGTCTCCTCCACCTCTGTAGTTATGGGTTCCTGGAAAAGGTTCATGACATACCCCAGTCTATTTTCTAATGGGTGAAATGATGATATCGATACCTTATTGGTTGCTGTGAATGTTAAATCACATAAAATAGAATATGTGATGTGTAGATATTACTCAATGACTGATAGCTATTATTTTCTAACTTTCTTGTAGCTCCAAACATTTATCAATTTCTTAGATTTGTAGATTTTTACTGGTTAATTTGTCTAGGCAAGGAATAAGCAAATAACACTGAAAAATAAAAATCTGCCAGTTACTTGTTACAAGACAGAAGCACTAGTGATGGGCCCCTCCCCATCACAATAAAGGTATAATTGATACAGCCAAAACTCATTAAATCTGAGTATTAATTTGCCAACAGCCACTTGTTAAAAAAAAAAAAAAAGTATAGCCCTGGCATGAAAGAAAACACTTTCTGGTTCTGGTGTGGTTATCCCTCCTGTTTAACTGAAGGTTTCAAGTAATTGGGGTGGAAGTTGCAACCTGTGCTACATATTCCAAGAGTCACAGAGCTGTCAGGTCCTGAGGCCCCACGAGAAGCAGCCAGGACACAAGGGGTTAAACTGCCTTGCCTGTGGGGCAGAGCTTTCAAGGGTCACTAGAGGGCAGCAAACAGATGCAGACCAACAGCTGTGTAACCAGAAGCCATTCAAGTAAAGGCTGCTCCTCCTGCCCCATCCAGAGACCATACCTGGGATGCTATGCAGAGCCCAACAGTACTCCAGACAAAAGGTTTTTAAGCAGAAAAGACAATTTCATCTACACCCAAGACAATCTACCTTCTCAATGCCAATAACTCTCAAATATTCGTCTCCAGCCCAAACCTCTCTTCTGAGTCCCTGCCTATATATCCACATGAATGTCTCTGTCTCCTGAAATTCATCATCTTTATACTTTTCCACAGACAAGTTGGTGTAATCGTCAGGAAGATATTCTCACAAGTCGGACTGTCACCTCTCTTCATCTTCACCGATACCACCCAAGTCCATGCCACCACCATGTCTCACTGGAATCACTCTTATGTCCCGCTATTCTCTCAGCTACACCGATGTGCTTCTACTTTATCCAGAGTTTAAAGAGTTTTTGATAACAAAAATCTGTTTAAATGATCTCTGCTGCTGAAAATTCTTTGAAATTTCCCCTTTTTTCTTAGAGTGAAAACAGAAGTCCACATTGTAACCTGTAATAGCTGGTCTGGCTCCTGTCTTTCACTTGACATCTGTGTTCCACTTACTTTGAAGCTTTCAGTTTTACCATGTAGCACGTTTCCTCTTGCCACGGGAATTTTGCACATACCTGGAACATCTTTTCTACTCTTTGCCTACTTAACATCTCATCCTTCAGCTCTTGGCTCAGATGATACTTCCTTGAGGAAGCCTTTCCTGACCCCTTCACTAGGTCATGCCCTTTGTTATTTGCCTTAGAGCATGGTATATTCTTCCTCCACACAAACTTTCCCAACTTGAGATCTCTTTTCATTGCCTTCTGACTTTACTCTTGATAAAAAATCAGCTGTAATATTTTGGGTCATTGTTTCCCTGTATGTAATGTCATTTTCATCCTGTGGATGCTTGCATGATATTTTCCTCTATCTTTGGTTTTCAGAAATTTGACTGTCATGTGCTTAGGTTCCTTTACAATTTGGAGTTCATTGAAATCTTGGATTTGTAGATTGAAAATTTCCCATAGTATCTGAAAATTTCCAGGTGTTATTTCTTCAAACATATGTTCTGGCCCATTTTCTCTCTCTCTCTTTTTGATTTGGGATTCCAAATACATGTACGTTAGGCCACTTGATAGGTAACTGATGATCCATAAAGTGCCTCACAGTAGTTTTCTCTGTGTCTTAGTTTGAACACTTACTAATCAGTCTTCAGGTTCACTGATCTTTTCTGTCACAGTTTCTGTTCTTCTGTTAGGCCCACTGCCACAGACTGAATGTTGTGTTCCCCAAAACAGTCCTCAGTAGGATGGTATTAAATGAGGGCTTTGGGAAGCAATTAAATCATAAGGGTGAAGTTCTCATAAATGAAATTAGTGCCTTTACAAAAGAGGCCCCAGAGAGATTTCTCATCCTTTCTACCATATGTGGTTACCACCATATATGGTAAAACATGGCTGCCCACGAATCAGGAAGTGGGCTCTCACCGGACATCAAATCTGACCATGTCTTGGTCTTGAACTTCCCAGCCTCCAAAACTGTGAGCCATATATTTCTGTTGTTTATAAGGCACTCATTCTATGGTATTTTGTTGTAGTAGCCCAAATAGACTAACATATCCATCTAATCTATTTCAGGTAATTTTACCCTAGAATTTCTATGTGGTTCTTTTTCTTATGGTTCCCATTTCTCTGCTGAAATTCTTCATCTACTCATCCACTGTAGCCACCTTTTTCAGAAAATACCTGAATGTATTCACAATAGATGTTTTAAAATCTTCTTTAGTTCTCATATCTGGTTTATCTATGGACCTGCTTCTACCGATAGATTTTTTTGTTGATTTATCACATTTCCTTGCTTTCCTGCATGTTTTGTAATCTTCTAAATTATCTCTTAAACATTATTCACATAAAAACAATGGAACTATTTTTTTATTTGTTTTCCCACTCGAGTTCCAGCTCTTTCCTAATGATCACTTGGGCAGGGATCATTCATATTTTACTAAGAGGTGAGCTGGCTTAAATTTGGACTGCATCTTCCATGGCTAGATGCATGGATTTTCTATCCTAGCTTTCACCTTTACAGAAGCCACTCTGTACCCTCAACAATTTAACTGCTGCCTACTTCACAAACTTTGCCTCTGCCAGTTTCAACACACACATACACACAAATTTTTGCCAACAAGTTAGACGAATGCCAATGACAAGTCTATGAGCATAGGTTGTTTAACAAGCAAGTAGGGGGGGGTGTTGGTGTGGGGCGTCTTTTTTTTTTTTTTTCTGGGAACCACCCTTCTGGGAGAACCGGGAGAGGGGGGCCGGGGGTTCGGGGGGGGGTGGCAGAGGGGGAGACGAGGAGCGACTTTAGCAGCAGCAGCAGGGATATTTTCAATCACATTTGACTCCTATTAGACAAATGGAGTGTTTCTAGATTTTCTGGGCCAATATATCAAAAAAAAGCCTGAGTCTGAACTGCCTGTCTATATTCCTATTCAATTATGTTAGCTTAGTCCTGTTTTTGAGCTATTTCTGACCAAGATCTACCTGAAAATAAAGTCTATAATTAGTCTCAGTATCTGTACACCCTCTGAGCTTCATATTAAAATGTTATACTAGAAAAGACATGGGATTTGAAGTTAAATGAATGTGAGTTTGAATGTAGCCCCATGACTTTTTATAGCTGGGATCCTGGCATCTTATTAAGCTTTCTGAGAACCAATTTTGTTACTCATAGATGGAGAAAACAATATCTGCCTCATAGGATTGGGGGGAATAATGAGCATTTAATAAGTAATGAGCACTGAGTGAAATCTTGCCATATGCCAGGTATTAGGCTAAGTGCTTCATCCATGTTATCTCATTTAAATGTCACAATGTTCTCTGTAGTTCATACTGTTATTATTATTCTCATGGTGATATGAAAAAATTGAGTTTTAAAGAGGTAAAGTAATTTGCCTCAGTCATGTAAGTCAGTAGTGGTAAAACAAGGATATAAACCTAAAAAATCTGAAGAAAAAGCCTATAGTTATATTTATTCACCATGCTTAAATTCCTGGAACTTACTGATCTTCAACATAGTGCTTTTACAATTAATAATTAATATCACTAAAATTAATAATGCAAATAAAGTAAATCTTCATTTAGTTGGCTTGGTCTAGATGACCATGTTTTAGATGTCTTGTTTTCCCACCAACTTACCACTAGAGGTTTGTTGCTAAGCCTCTCTCAGTTAGAACTCTGACCTGGACTCCATGCCTCTCGCTTAGGGCTCTAACCTGCCCTGCTAATATCAGCCTCCTTACCCATAAGGCAGAGTCCTGCTCAACTGCTTAGAAGAACATTCCCAGAGTGTACCCAACGACTCATGTTAATAGATGATACGTTTAAAAAATGCCATACAAATGCTGCATTTCTGAATCTCCCTCTCATCACATACCAAACATTCTGAGAGTCCCTTCAGCAAAGAAATCAGATATAGTTTGTTTGACCTAGGGTTGTCCAGGTTTCCCTGTTTATGTGAACACAGAAGCCTTTTATGGACAACTATTGATACCTCATCTTGGAGTGTTAATATATATATGCCTTCAGGTAAACATCTGTGTCCTGTTCCCTTAGATGCTCCACAGCCTTTAAAGCAGAAATCAGTTAAGGCTCACAGACTGCATGAATGATAGAAAGAGAAAGCAAATACCTAGCAGTAATCATTGTAACACAAATTGTTAATTGGGAAGGAGAAAAGAGTAGACATTTTTCCTTTTAGTTTCCTGACTCCTCTATCAATTATACTGAAATGTTTAGACTAAGGTTGAAAGTGAATGTGTTAGTCACTCAGTGTCTGACCCTGCGACCCCGTGGACTGTAGCCCACTGGTCTCCCCTGTCTATGGAGTTCTCCAGGCAAGAATACTGCAGTGGGTTGCCATTTCCTCTTCCTGACCCAGGGATCAAACCTAGGTCTCCTGCATTACAGGCAGATTATTTACCGTCTGAGCCACCAGCCTACCAGACTCAGGTGGAAATGAAGTATAAATGGAACCAAACAAGTGATTCACAATACATTTTCTATACACATTTCTTTCCTTTTTGTGAGGGTGGGGAAGGGAATATATATTATCCATACACATTTCTTTCCTTTTGGGGCCACACAGAGAAGGGAGATAAAGAGGAGGATAATCTTCCTAGGAAATGTTGCTTTTAGTGCAGTGTCTCTAACTGAACTAATCACTCTCTTGGTAGACATTAGGCTAATGTATTACTTATTAATTATTCCAGTATTTGACTGTGATATTATTAATAAGGGGGAATTACTTTGGTGCTCATCTTTTACTCTACTACATTCTTACTAGGTTTGAACTGTAATTCTTCCTTTTTACAGTGCTCTGTGGGTCTCTTAGTCCACACATAGCTTTATGACACAATAAACTCACCCTTCACATTAACTATTTTGAGTAGCATAATAAAGCAAATAAAGTCATTATTCTTTTTCTTGAAAACCCTCAAAATATCGATGAGGGCCTACTATGTTATGGACCGAGAGTGTGCAAGAACTTGAAGAGAAATTTCCCAGAGAAAAGAGTAAAAATCTATCTATCTAATAATTGGAGCTGATATGCAAGGTAAGGAGGAATACACTTTGAAAATTAAAAAGATGGTTCTAGAAAAGATAAACTAAAAAGTACTGGCTTGTCTTCTTTTTATACCTCTTCATATTAAATAATGAGATCATATTTTCTGGGTAGTAGGTGACATCAATTTTTAGAATAAGGAAGACAAATTGTCCTCTCTTACCTAATCAACTACAGTTCATGTTTCCATGTCCAAGTAAGCATCCTTTCCTCAGGGATACTTCCTAAATCCCAGTCCAGATAAAGCTCCCCACTTATCTATGCTCACAAAGCTACATTCTTTGCCTTCATAATATCTATATTGGCTACGATTTGAATGGGTTTCTCCTTTCACCGGACTGAAAGTCTGGAAAGTCGCGGCTGGCTTTGCTCACCATTTTATCACCTGCTTCGCACAGCATCTGGTCCAGAGTAAATGCACCACAAATATTTATGAATAAGCAATATGTTAAACAGAACATATCTGTGGAATAAATCTTGTTATAGGCAATGGTAATTGAAGTTCTCAAAACAACGTAGTGTAGTATCTGAAACGGTACTTGATTCATTAACGGTTTTTATTTCTAATCTTTTTGCTTGGAAGCGGGATTCATAATCACAGAAAACTAGCCAATCTGGTCACATGCACCACAGCCTTGCCTAACTCAATGAAACTAAGCCATGCTGTGTGGGGCCACCCAAGACGGACGACGGGTCATGGTGGAGAGGGCTGGCAGAATGTGGTCACTGGAGAAGGGAATGGCAAACCACTTCAGTATTCTTGCCTTGAGAACCCCATGAACAGTATGAAAAGGCAAAATGATAGGATACTGAAAGAGGAACTCCCCAGGTCAGTAGGTGCCCAATATGCTACAGGAGATCAATGGAGAAATAACTCCAGAAAGAATGAAGGGATGGAGCCGAAGCAAAAACAATACCCAGCTATGGATGTGTCTGGTGATAGAAGCAAGGTCCGATGCTGCAAACAGCAATATTGCATAGGTCAGGTCCATGAATCAAGGCAAATTGGAAGTGGTCAAACAGGAGATGGCAAGAGTGAACATCGACATTCTAGGAATCAGCGAACTAAAATGGACTGGTATGGGTGAATTTAACTCAGATGACCATTATATCTATTACTATAGGCATGAATCCCTTAGAAGAAATGGAATAGCCATCATGGTCAACAAAAGAGTCTGAAATGCAGTACTTGGACGATATCTCAAAAATGACAGAATGATCTCTGTTCGTTTCCAAGGCAAATCATTCAATATCACAGTAATCCAAGCCTATGCCCCAACCAGTAATGCTGAAGAAGCTGAAATTGAACAGTTCTATGAAGACCTACAAGACCTTTTAGAAACTAACACCCAAAAAAGATGTCCTTTTCATTATACAGGACTGGAATGCAAAAGTAGGAAGTCAGGAAACACCTGGAGTAACAGGCAAATTTGGCCTTGGAATACGGAATGAAGCAGGGCAAAGGCTAATAGAGTTTTGCCAAGTGAACACACTGGTCATAGCAAAAACCCTCTTCCAACAACACAAGAGAAGACTCTACACATGGACATCACCAGATGGTCAACACTGAAATCAGATTGATTATATTTTCTGCAGCCAAAGATGGAGAAGCTCTATATACTCAGCAAAACAAGACTGGGAGCTGACTGTTGCTCAGATCATAAACTCCTTATTGTCAAATTCAGACTTAAATTGAAGAAAGTAGGGAAAACCACTAGACCATTCAGGTATGACCTAAATCAAATCCCTTATGATTATACAGTGGAAGTGAGAAATAGATTTAAGGGAGTAGATCCGATAGACAGAGTGCCTGATGAACTATGGACGGAGGTTCGTGACATTGTACAGGAGACAGGGATCAAGACCATCCCCATGGAAAAGAAATGCAAAAACACAAAATGGCTGTCTGAGGAGGCCTTACAAATAGCTGTGAAAAGAAGAGAAGTGAAAAGCAAAGGAGAAAAGGAAAGCTATTCCCATTTGAATGCAGAGTTCCAAAGAATAGCAAGGAGAGATAAGAAAGCCTTCCTCAGTGATCAGTGCAAAGCAACAGAGGAAAACAACAGAATGGGAAAGACTAGAGAGCTCTTCAAGAAAATTAGAGATACTAAGGGAACATCTCACGCAAAGATGGGCTCGATAAAGGACAGAAATGGTATGGACCTAACAGAAGCAGAAGATATTAAGAAGAGGTGGTAAGAACACACAGAAGAACTGTACAAAAAAGATCTTCACAACCCAGATAATCATGATGGTGTGATCACTGACCTAGAGCCAGACATCCTGGATTGTGAAGTCAAGTGGGCCTTAGAAAGCATCACTATGAACAAAGCTAGTGGAGGTGATGGAATTCCAGTTGAGCTATTCCAAATCCTGAAAGGTGATGCTGTGAAAGTGCTGCACTCAATATGCCAGCAAATTTGGAAAACTCAGCAGTGGCCACAGGACTGGAAAAGGTCCGTTTTCATTCCAATCCCAAAGAAAGGCAATGCCAAAGAATGATCAAACTACCACACAATTGCACTCATCTCACACACTAGTAAAGTGATACTCAAAATTCTCCAAGCCAGGCTTCAGCAATATGTGAACCGTGAACTTCCTGATGTTCAAGCTGGTTTTAGAAAAGGCAGAGGAACCAGAGATCAAATTGCCAACATCTGCTGGATCATTGAAAAGGCAAGATAGTTCCAGAAAAACATCTATTTTTGTTTTATTGACTATGCCAAAGCCTTTGACTGTTTATTGGATCACAACAAACTGTGGAAAATTCTGAAAGAGATGGGAATACCAGACCACCTGACCTGCCTCTTGAGAAACCTATATGCAGGTCAGCAAGCAACAGTTAGAACTGGACATGGAACAACAGACTCGTTCAAACAGGAAAAGGAGTATGTCAAGGTTGTATATTGTCACCTTGTTTATTTAACTTATATGCAGAGTACATCATGAGAAATGCTGGGTTGGAAGAAGCACAAGCTGGAATCAAGATTGCTGGGAGAAATATCAATAACCTCAGATATGCAAATGACACCACCCTTATGGCAGAAAGTGAAGAGGAACTAAAAAGCCTCTTGATGAAAGTGAAAGAGGAGAGTGAAAAAGTTGGCTTAAAGCTCAGCATTCAGAAAACTAAGATCATGGCATCTGGTCCCATCACTTCATGGCAAATAGATGGGGAAACAGTGGAAACAGTGTCAGACTTTATTTTGGGGGGCTCCAAAATCACTGCAGATGGTGATTGCAGCCATGAAATTAAAAGATGCTTACTCCTTGGAAGGAAAGTTATGACCAACCTAGATAGCATATTCAAAAGCAGAGACATTACTTTGCCAACAAAGGTCCATCTAGTCAAAGCTATGGTTTTTCCAGTGGTCACGTATAGGTGCAAGAGTTGGACTCTGAAGAAAGCTGAGCGCCGAAGAATTGATCCTTTTGAACTGTGGTGTTGGAGAAGACTCTTGAGAGTCCCTTGGACCACAAGGAGATCCAACCAGTCCATCTTAAAGGAGACCAGTCCTGGGTGTTTATTGGAAGGACTGATGCTGAGGCTGAAACTCCAGTACTTTGGCCACATCATGCTAAGAGTTGACTCATTGGAAAAGATCCTGATGCTGGGAGGGATTGGGGGCAGGAGGAGAAGGGGACGACAGAGGATTAGATAGATGGCTGGATGGCATCACCGACTCGATGCACATGAGTTTGGGTGAACTCCGGGAGTTGATGATGGACACAGAGGCCTGGCGTACTGTGATTCACGGGATCACAAAGAGTCAGACACAACTGAGTGAGTGAACTGAACTGAACTGAGGATTCCAGATGAAGGATCAAAACAAATGGGTTAGCAACTTGGATCCCATTGGGCACACATTCAGCTTTCAGATGCCCTGATTTTTAATAATATAGAACTGGAATTCTAATTGTTAATTCATTGTATTGATTCACTAGGACATTGTGTTTCCCATTCTTGACTTGTAATCGGACTTTTCCATACATGTCTGCAATAAAGAAGAAGGAAGTGGGTTACTGAATGGAGTGCACAGGGATAATATAGGGTAGCCCACTGAGGAAAGTGGTCCCAGAGAAAGTAACTCAATAACCTCAGTCTAGTAACACCTCAGGGTCTTAGGGGTATAAGTGACTGTGGTAGAGACAAATTTAAACAGCTAACAGTTATAATTGGTTCTGTGGTTTTCAAGGAAGTAGAGAGTGACTGTTTGTGGCGGAGGGAGGGCTAGTGTCAAAGGAGGAGAGAAATGATGATTTAATGGAAGTAGAGCTGACAGGGGCCTGGCTCCTTGCACACTTTTGCACAGCATGTTCCAAGGCAGCTGGAGGTCTGAACCTTTGCTGAAGAAAATAACCTTTGCTGTGGAGAAGGCAAGGACGTTTTTATTGAGTTCCTGTGAATATGATGTCAGCAGGTTGTATCCTGACTTAATGCTGATATGTACGCTTTCTAGTATATTCTGTTGAACTCTTTGACATAACTTTCCAGTGAGAGTGCTTGAGAGAATTCATGAAAAGGTGCCGATACATGTGCTACAATATAAGACTGGTGGACCATGTCATACTTCTAACAAATACCTAAATTGTGTTATCCTTAACTTAAGTAAGACTATGCTATTTTACCCTGAGTGGTCATTGATTTTCCTGTGAAAGAAGGATCCTCTGTGACTGCTCTCCTCAGGTTTGAAAAGACCTGAAGATAAGATGAAATTGGAAACTGACTCAGGAAATGAAGATATTTCCCGGACAATTGTTAATCTAACCTGTGGAGACTTATTAATAGTCAATCAAGATTTTCCAGGCAATTCCCCCTTAATATGAGCTTTTGGATAAAAGACAGAAGTTTTTCTATATAGATCCTGGGCGCAAAGGCTTAAGCCCTCTTCCAGGTTGCTCAGGGGGCAGCGCTAGGAAGTCCCTTGCTTCTATCAGTCTGTATCTTCAGTTATCAAATGATGGCAATTTCCCGTGATAGCTCTGTGCACCTTTCACGATTGGAGGGAATGTTGTGGATTTTAAAGCACTTGGAAAATTGAAAGTACTAAACAAATGTAAAATAGCATTATTATAAGTGTGAAGTAAAGCTTGATGCAGAACTACCAGCAGTCATAATAAAATAATCATATTCAATCTGGCAATTTATGTTAATAGGGCTCTATACAGAGGCCTGGCTTCCCTGGTAGCTCAGCTGGTAAAGAATCCACCTGCAATGCAGGAGACTCAGGTTCGATTCCTGGGTTGGGAAGATCCTCTGGAGAAGGGAAAGTCTACCTACTCCAGTATTCTGGCCTGGAGAATTCCATGGACTGAACCATGGGGTCACAAAGAATCGGACACGACTGAGTGACCTTCACTTCCACTTTCACTTTATACAGAGGCCCATTATAAATTAAAGCTAATAAAGAATGTAGGTTTGTGTATACCCAGTTGATGTGTAAATGGAGCCTGCATCATTATCATCATCACTGTTACCACCACCACCTTCATTATCATCAGCATCACCATCATCATTGTTATCATCACTGTTGCTGTTGAGCAACTACTATGTCTCAGGCATGAGACAGGACCTTTCCCTTAATGTTACCATTAAATCCACAAGACTGTTCCATTGTTATCCTCATTTGAGAACAAAGGGGTTATGATAGGGACAGAGTAAAGGGACAAAGTAGGTGATTAAATAGTTAATCCCACTAGCAGATTGTAAGTAGAAAAGATATGAGAGACCCCTGTAAGTTAATGATTACTCAAAAAAGGTTTGCTTAACCACAAAACCAAACAGGCTTGCTTAGCAACAAAACCATGCAACGGAAGCATGAGGCATGCTCCAAAACAATAAAACAGTGGTGGCATGAGGCCCGTATCCTGCCTTGTGAACCCAGTAAGTTAGGACATGCTCTCTGCACACATAAAAAACAATTTGTGGACATATCCTGACCATGTAGGGACAAAAAAACACCACTGTCCAACCCGGAGGAGAAGTCAATGATAAAAGCATGACATCCACTCAAGAATGATAAAGGTATTCTCCCCCTCCCCACTTTTCCTTTGATTATAAAACTGTAGCCCAGTAAGTTCTCAGGGCATGGCACCTTCTTGCCCACCTACTTGTAAGCCTCACAAGCATCCTATTCTAATAAATCACTTATCACTTTGCTTCTCACTAAATTCTTTCAGACATAAAGGACTGGAGCTCTTCAGAGCTCCCTGGAATGACACCTAATGGTTTCAGTTAGAAGCCCCATGAAGCTGCTACTGGTTCCCAAACTCATTCAGATATCAAAATAACCTGAGGGTTTTTAAAAAATGCAAATGCCTCAGTCTTACAAAAAACCTAAAGCAGAGACTCTATTGATGGATCCAGAGCAGTTGTGAATTTATTTCCAAGCTCTACAGATGGTTATTTTGAGCAGGTGGATTTATGAATGACTGAGCTGAGTAACTTCTGCAAGGTCACAAAGCTGGGAGCAAAGCTGGACCCTAACCAGGCTGGTCCCTGATTCCCACGTCAGTGCTTAACCACTTTTCTGTCTTGCCTGCCTGGAAATAACAATCTATTTAATTTAACAGCTGTCTTTTAATGACTTTAATTGGATTTTCCACATCCTACCTCCACTGTTAAACTATACTGCAAGATTACTTTTCCCTTAATGACCATTTAGATGTTTCAGATGAATGACTTAGTTTCCAAGGATACTTCACACCGTGGCCAACTGTTAATGATATGGTGGGATTTACCTGAATATAATAACTACCAAATATTAAGATCACAAAACGTGAGGGTCTTCTGTGTTTGACTGGGGAACTCACAACCAGTGATCAGAGAATATCCATTCAGGGCTGAAGATTTTCTTACAAGGAGCTGTTAGTCAAAGTGGATGGAACCAATGACTATGGTGAAAGTATATGCTTTATCTACTTGAAGGTCTATGTGAATTTCCCAGGAATCTTATTAAAAAGCATATATTAATTTAGCATTTCTGGAGTGGGCTTGACAGTATACATTTCTAAGCTCCCAGCTGATGCTAAAGCTGCTGGGGATCCTAGGCAACTGTAGCCATAGAATGGCCATGAGGAGATCCACCTTCAGAAGAATGAGCCACAGCCCTGATGAGTGAGGATCAGACTGCCCCCAAGCAATGGGAATATTGGGTGGGGCAAAAAATCGCAGAGGACAATCAGAGGTATCCTTCTGACAGGAGAAAAAGAACAGATGGAAGGCATTGCCCAGTAAAGCTCTATTATCTATTATTGAGTAGGGAAAGGTTATTTGTTTAAGTAAATTTAAACACTGATTAGAGGGCTTACAAACATATGGTTATGATAGTTACATACATTTGGAAATATACTGTGTAAGTGAGTGAATTCTAGGTCAATACTGATTGACCAGCTGGGACAAGGAGAAGGGTGCTGCTGAACATTGAGTTTCTTGGGAGGATCCCATGAGCCAAGGATCCCATGGCACGTGCCCTGTCTAGCTCAGGGGACACAGCCTCTTGTAATCATTGTGGTCACACCCCTACCTGTCAGGTGATGAATGGCATGGTACTGTGAAAAGTCAAACAGAAATGAAATAAACAGTAATTGGAACATGTGCTTTGGCTAATACATTTTGTTCTTCATATCAGGGGAAGATTTGGTTGATGGATTTGTCTGAGGGACAAAGGATGAAATAACCAGAGAATGAGCTTTCATTTTAATTAGGTGGAACTGTAATGAAACTATAAGAACATCTGAGTTATTTAGAACCTGTAACCATCCAGAATGAAAATATAGTAGGTGTTGTGAACTGCATTGAGTCTCCTGCTCTTCCGGGTTATGTGAAAGCAATCTGGGACTGCAAAAGGACAGGGTTCATTCTTCAACTAGATGACTTCTCCAACTTAGCCTGGAACTGTGAAAGTTTGGCAGCACCTTGATAGCCCCTTGTAGCTGGCAGAGAGCATTGAGCCTACCTAAAGTGATTGAAGGGAAAGGAAGGAGGAGAAAGCTCCATGGGCCCATCTAGTTAGGAAGGGTTCTGATATAAGAAACATCACTGCTCTGAACTTGTGAAGGGCTGGCACCAAAATAGGCTGGAACCATGGCTGCCTTTAGAGGCCAGTAGAAGGTGAGCTAAGTGGGAACAGTGACAATCAGAAGGTCCTAACAGAGACCACATTCAGTTCTTGCCACCTACTGCCAAGCAGAACTGGAGCTCAGGACTGCAAGAACTTTCTCTGTTTTTTTCCCAAAAGAAACCGATTTTTCTGTAAAATTGCCTTTTTTTTCCCCCTACAGGTCATCAACAAAATCACCAAACAAAAGCCACTGGCAGCTAAATAACATGTCTTTAGGGAGTGTAGTAACCATGGGACTGTATTTTTACGCAAATTCAGAAACAGCATGGGAGATTGAACCCAGAAGTGGGATGCAGCAGCAGAGAAGGTGAACGTGGTGTTTCCAGGCCCTCTCTTCCCCACACATGCTTACCCTGCTCTCTTTCTTCTTAGCCCCTCTCCATTCCTGACAATATGTTATAAACTTATTTGTGATGTTCACCTTCTGACAAGCCCTTCCCCTCAACCAGAATGAATTCTTCATGAGGGCAGGGGCTTGTCCATCTTCTCTTGGTTGTCTCTCCCACACGTCGGTGGTTATCTGGTTCATAGCAGGTGCATAATTAATAGGTGCCCAGTGAATAATAAATGACTGATCCCTGCCTTGATCTGAAACATCAAAGCCAGGATGAGCTTGTGTTATAGGGCCCTTATGGCAGAGTCTAATGTCCAATTTCTAGGGGTTCTCGAGGTTGCTTTGGGTAACTCAGAAGAATTCCTATTCAAAAATTTGAAGGAGAATAAAATAAATCCTAAATCCTGCTTCTACTTTGCTAAAAAAAAAATCTGCAAGAGAGAAAGGCAAATACACATTCACTCATGGTGTATGTTTAGCTGTGATCATGAAAATCCTGACTTCTTGTCTGAAGCCGTGTAAAACAAGAACTTTCATTTAGAAAGCAGAGCTGAGTAAACAGACCCAGGACCCATATCTGCTGACACACGGTGCTATACGGAGAGTGTAGCAGGACATCAGCAATGCTGCGTTCTCTAAGAATTCTGCACACAAATGGGCATGGGAGGATAAAAAGCAATGCTGGGGAACTTCTAGTTCTTGCTGAAAAAGAAAAATCTGGCTCTAAATCTAGCACTACCCAGCAAGAAGGGCATCTCCTCTGTGGCTGCAAATAAAGCTGGCACTCCTTTGCTCAAACAAAACCACTTATCATACACTACTTCAAATAAGCAAAGCTCCAAACAGCTAGCCACACATGCATGTTTTTGCCACCTGCTGTCTGCACAAAATAGCTATGCCATGTGCATGCCCTAGTTTAAACCAGTCTTTGAATTTCACACAAAAGCATCGTCCCTCTACCAAGCTCCCTTCCTAAAGTTGAGTCCACAAAAGGATAGAAATACATTTCCTGTTAAGTGAGGAAAAAAAAAGAAATATGTTTAAAGGACAGTCCAGACCTTTTATAAAAGCACTTACTTTGAAAGAACAGGACAGATTATGTATTCAAAACAAGACACCTTCTATAGAGCAGACGGAGAAGTTGTTCACTGTCCCAGCCTTGCTCTGGGCTTGCAGCTCTGGTCCTGCTGGGAGTAGTGAACAGAAACGGTTGAGCCTGCGTGGCCTGGTCCTCCAGGGCTGCTGCATCAGGATGACGCTCAGAACTATCATTGGGGCAGGCTGTGAGCAAGTCAGCAGGGCAGTCCTACCTCTGTGCTGAGGCTGCTGCTTTCTAATGAGAAAATACTGGTGGCAGAGCTCTCCCCTTAGGTTCAGGCAGACCCAAGGCACCCCAGATGATCCTAGTTCAAGGTTAGGGGAGCACTCATCAACTGTTGGGCAGAGGCAAGCAGACCCTGAAGAAGACATCCCTTGTCAGGTCAGACCCCTTCCAGACTCACTCAAGACTACTGGTCTCCTTGACATAGTTCCTTGACTCTGCCAAGGGCATGACTCAGCTCACCCATTAGCAATGTGGATCACAATATTTCTCTCTCCCAGTCCAGGAGGACTGAGTTCAAGGCAGTGACTGGAGAAAGGCTAGAGGGGAGACCATGGTGGTCCCTAACTTGGTGAAGTTGAAAGCTTATGGCTTCACATGCAGGGAGATTTAGCTACAGTAGTCACTGCAGTACCGTGGCTTAGGACTCTAGAAACCAAAGACTATTTGGTGGGGGAGAAGGAGAGTAAAGAGGAGGGGAGGGAGAGGGGAAGAGGAGGAGGAGGAAGAGGGGAAAGAAGAGAATCAGAGGAGGAGGAAGAGGATAGAAGTCAGCTTTTTAATTGAGTTTCCAAATCAATAAGTGTAGAGAATTAATGGTATGCCGACTTTCTATTGGTGTCAAGATGACAAATTGTAGAGTGGAACTGAGGCTTCTGATGACATTTTCCATTTATGCCTGGATGACACTGTAACTGAAAAGCCAGACAGAGCTATAGTGGAAATTTAGGGGAGCCAGCTGTGGGCTTCAGAGACCCAATGATTCACACCTCTGTTTTCTAATTCATTCTAGACATGGAGCTCACCCCTGTGGACACAAAGGGGTGGGGATAAGGTATAGGAAGTCTTGGGATCACTTTCAGTTTGAAATATATAACAAGAACACAAAATGTCAGGGAGCCATAGCATTCCTTTATTATATAGTCTGGGGTCAAGAAGAAGCAACAGACCAGGAACACTGTATAACTTAACAGAAGTTGTGAGCAGACATGGGTCTATGGGGTGTGCGGTCAGGAACAGACAGGAAGCTGAGTGGAGCTGAGTCTGGGGCATCCTGGGGCCCTGCCATCTCTGGGAGATCCTGGGCACAGTCTCTCTGGGCCTTGCTGTGTGAGAAGTTTTGAGATCCTTGGAATCTTAAAGGCCTATTCTTCTAAGTGGCATCACCTAGCACATGCCCTGACCCAGAGAGAAACCTAATAAGCCAGAGTTTGCTCTCTTTCTTCCACTCCCCTCCCTCCCACTACATTAGGCTGTGAATTCTGGCAAAGGATCACATCTTAGCACTGTCTCCCTTTCTCCAGCTGCTTCTGATCAAATTCTGAAAAGCCCAGAAAAACTGATTTTCTGAAGTCCCTGGAGGGTGTGGCAGATGAGCTTCTCAGAGAGCCCTTTAAGAAAGGATTCCACGGCCTAGCTTCCGGGAGGGCGTCAGCTAACAACTGCCAACTCCTTCAGGTCCACCTCAGCCTTTGAGATGTGGTCTTCTGAGCATGCTCTGAGCGACATGAGGGTACCAAGGCTTGGCTGACCCCACCCAATATGGGTATCTCAAAAAAGGCAAGCATTGCTCCTGAGAGCTCACTGGTCTGGAAGAGACTATCAGGCTGCAGTCCTGGCCTGATTCTTCTTCCTCTTCTCTTCCAGGCTTTACTTTTCTCATGAGCAATCAGCATCTACGTCCTCAGGGACCCAACAAACACAGAGATGCTAATCATTGTAACACAGAAGCCATAAGGTTTGTTTGTTTTTCCAAAATGGAGCTTTGAGAGGTTTCAGGAAACCTATCTTTGAGCAAGAAGACCCTCTTTGTAGCATAATGATCTGCCTTGTAGATTCCTTCTCCATTCTCTTATTCACATTTAGTTCCCACCAGCTGTAGTAGTTCTCAGCCAGGGATGTCTATTAGACCTTTTTAACAGCTAGTAATGCTTCACACTCATTTTGCAACATGGTGGATCTTCTTGGAACATATTAGGAAGGTGTAGAAAACCTTGGGATCATTTTTGATTTTGAAGATTTAATCAAAAAGGGCAAAAGTTATGGGGCCAGAAGATTTCCTTTATCCTATAGAGTTGGGGACAGGAAGTTTTACAGTGACTTGCAATGGAAACTGGGGATAAAGCAGCTGATTCTGTCCCCTCGGGTTTCCAGTGTCATTGTCATGTAAGAGGTGTGGTTATGATTGCATTTTATAAACTATGTCCTTTGGGAGAATCAGCTGTGATCGCTGTCTTCTCTTCCTTGTTAATCAGGGAGAGCTCACTCATAAATGTCAGGGGAGGATGCTCAACTGTTGTGTTTCCTGGATCACTGAATAAAATCCCCTGAGATAATGTGTGTGCCCACTTAACTGTGCTACTAGATTCAGAGAGTTTTATTTCAAGGAACAGTTTGTATCTGAAAATGCACAGGAGCTGGGATTCCCTAGGACAGGGAAGTCCCCACTTTGCAAGGACATTAGTCTTGGAAAGAGAAAAGGGGGGACATTCTACCAAAATGTTAAATGCACCCAAAGGAACTACTTGATATTTTTAAAAGGCTTCTCAGTGTATCTTTACATCCAAAGAGAAAATTCAGAAGTCCCAGCAGGGTATAAGCAGATGAGAGTGCCATGCATTGGGGAAAATGTTCTTTTAACAGAAGTCAAGTGTTCCCCAAATGGGGAAGACTAGGGGTGGGAGTAACTGGGTAAACTTCGAGAAACCAACTCTGACAGTACAACAGACTGGGATGTGCCATAAGAAAAGGACATTTAAAGTCACCACACTCTGAATGCCCCTGGACATTTAACAGCACACAATTAGGTCCCAATTTAATGCTTCCTGAATATAACACACAAAATGCTCATCCTCTAAATGCATTCCTCAAAACTCACTCATTAAGAGAGCACCCCTCTGGGTGCTCTGGAAGTGGTGCCCTGGGGTGGGATGGAAGAGAAGGGCTGAGCTTGAGGCCTGCTCATCCTCCTATAGGCTGGGCACCACCGGGACACTTAAGGAACATCCCCATGCATTCTTATCCTCGCTAAATGGTTGTTTCAGGGATTAGCTGAGTCTGCACTTGAATATGCTTAGTACATTTGTGAAGCACTGTGCAGATGTAAACTTTTATTATTTGTAAACAAAAGCCTCATTTCAAGATTGGCTGAGCGCATGCTCCCAGAGCAGCACCAGGATGCTAGCTCAGAAAGCCTGGATGCCTTTGAATCCCTGCTCCTCACTTACCCACTGGGAGACTTAGAGCAGTGTCTGAGCCCTCTTTGGCCCAGTTCTCTAGTACATCAATGGTCGTATCTACCTCTTCAGATTGTCGTGGGTGGAGAGGAACTCACACAAGAAAAGTATGCAACACAAATGCTGAGGCACCATGCCTATGTGCATATGAGTAAATATGAGCTGTGATTTTTACAAGCCAGGGCTGCTCCCACAAGTCGTAAAACTGTGCAATCCTAGCAGCAGAGGACTTAGAGGGAAGTTTGAGGGAATCTGGAAGAAGGATCCTCTGGGAGAGCCACTAGCTGCTTGAGGCCCACTGCAATGAGCTGGTAACCTCCCAGTGGCTGGTTCCACTCAGAATCAGCAGGAGAAATCATTGCTCTGGTCTCCAGGCATGCTTCTCCATGCCCATATCAACTGCAAAGCATTTACCCACACCCCAGCAGAGCTCTGAGCTGTCATTTCAGAAGGAGCCTCAGAGAGCATTTGCTTCCAGGTACAAATTCACTTGTGACAACTGTACATTCACATCACACAAGAAGAACGCAACATGCAAAGAACATCATCTCAAAATGGAGCACAGTCAAATTTGGGGTGAGGGGGAGATGCAGGCAGTGGGGGAGGGGTGGGTGATGGATCTCAAATGTCAGGGCTGCACTGCAGAGAATTCCTGGGCTGGGGCAACCACAAAGGGCTCTGGGCTGAGGCACATTCCATTATGAGTGGAGTGGTTTATAATGGAATGACATGGATGGGTTCTTATAATCAGAAAAACACACTGACCTTCACACTACACAGGTGCAGCAGCATAATGACCCACCACGTGTATGCGCATCAATTCCTGGGGAAAGTCCAACGAGGTTAACTCAGCGTGTATCCCAAGCAAACAAAATCAGTGACATTCCCCCCATGAAGAATGTTGTGCCCCATCCCCACCAAGAGACCTGGTTTGGGCAATTGACACATACAAAGAAAGATTACATGAGGCTCATACTCATTTTTAAAAAGTCTTTTTATGTGGGCTATTTTTTTAAGTCTTTATTGAATTCGTTCTAATATTGCTTATTTTTAACATTTTAGGTTTTTGTCTGCAACACCTGTGGGATCTTAGCTCCTTGACCAGGGATCGAACCCATATCCCTTGCACTGAAAGGTGAAGTCTTAACCACTGGACTGCCAGGTAAGTCCCGGTCATACTCATTTTGGAGAAAAAAAAAAATGGACCAATTACAGCAAGCAGCATTATTTTATGCTGGATTTTTAAAGTTTAAGGGGTGAGAATCTTTCAGGAAACAAAGATTTGGGTGGGAGCCCTACAGGGAGGGAGAGTTCTGTTCCCCCCAGCTATCTGAGAAAACTGTCTACAAGCATCCTCAGATATGCTCCACTTGTAAAATCCTTGCAACCACAAAGCAACCAGACCTATAGTTAAACTGCTGACATTTACTCAGATGTGAAAGACTCAAGAGGAAGCCCTATTCCTTTGCAGTGTATCACCCCAAATGGTAGCCATGCACCACACCATCACCGCTTTAAATAGAGAGACCATGTCAACAATTAGAATTTGAACAGAGAGACGCCAGGCATAGGAAAACTGTGGCTGATATTCTACGAGGGTCTTCTTAATCTGGGTATCACTTTGGTTCACTAGTTTTTCATCCTCATTTTCTACACTCATCTTCCTCTGAAGGGAAAGTTGTGGTGAGAGTAACCGGTATGGTCTTATTTCAGAAGAAAGCAGTATGGGATGTCAGCTTTCCCAAATCCTGGTGAAACCTGAAGTGTTGCTGACAAATGTGTTCGTGCAAGAAGTGAGTCGGAAGCTTGCACTCTGGGTGCATGGATTATCTTCCCATCCCTGGTCCAAGCAGATTTGAACAGGAAAGAGAGTTCAGCCTCCATGTCCTAAGATCCTGCTCTGTGCCAAGCTCAGGCTGAGTGCTCCTCGGCTTTGCAGGAGCGAGGCCTGTCTCCTGGACATGACCACTCCTCAGGCTGATTCAGCTCAGTTCCATCTTCAGGCTTTCCCATGTTGGAGGTCCCCAGACTCTCCTATAGTTATATGAGGGCTCATATTCCAACAGAAGGACTTTATTACTCTCTGAAAACTGACAACATTCACATTTCTTTGACAGCTCAGCACTCTCATCTGAAGTTCAAATCTAGCATCCACTGGAATTTCTCAGAGCCCCCAAACATATGCAAAGGAGTTATTTATTCTCAGCCCTGACTCTGTAAGTCTTCCTCACCCACCAGATCTCCCATGGGGTATCTTGGGTATCCACCTCTGGTTCTTTTTCTCCCCAAGCCCATCTTCTGCATCCAACCAAGTGACCAATTCATTCACTCCTTCCTCTTAGCTGTTCTAGACATCTGTTTCTCACCATTTCCACCTCTTCCATCATGGTGCAAGCCTCCCTTTCCTCCTGAATCTCAGTTGATCCTAACTGGTCTCCATCCCCACCTTAAAGACCTGCTCTACAACAGGCAGAATGCTTCTCAAAAAGGGAACATCTGACCAGTTGTATTACTTTATTGCTTTAGTGACCTCACACTTCTTTTAGGCTAAAGTTCTAAATACTAGTTTGAGACTTCTTCAGACAAATAGGCCAAATGGATCTGGCCCTGCCTCTCTCCCCACCACAAACGACATCCCCACTCCCGCTGTCCACTCAGGGAGTTTCACAACCTTCCAAGACATTTCCTTTCCTGGAAGCTGCATATGATGTTCCCTTGTCTAAAACATGCTTCCCTCAGCCCTTTGTTCTCCACCTTTAGTTCTCGGTCATTCTGGGACCACCCCCTGCCCACCTCTAGCCAGAACAGATACCCCTGAAACAGAACTCTGTATTTATTTTAGTAGTTTTGAAAATAATTTTAAAGAACTATGTACATTATTTGTATAATGAGTGTATTGCAGAGTTGATCTGGCTTTCTCAGGGCTGGGGCAGTACAAAGAGTATTCTCTACATGAAATGAGAATTGGACAAATGAATGAACAAATGATCAGGGATTGTCTATACCCATGAACTCACAATCTAGACTTTAGAAGATGTAAAAGGACCCTTTTGTTGCATCTGCCCTAAGCCAAATCCTGGTCCAATTAATCAAACACACACACATTAGAAGAGACAGCAGAACAAAAAAAACAAAAGACCATTCAAATTAGATGTTACGTTTTTAGTACTTAGCCTGGGGATACTGGAGTATTTCACTTTACAGTTTACTGTAAATTGTTTTCTTACAGTTTACTGTTAAACTGTAAAACTTGACTTTGTCAAATAAGGAGGTGAGCAGAAGTGGAGACTTTAGAAACAAAGTGAATGAGACAGAAAAGGATCCATCTCTTGATCCCCAAATCCTGTGCCACCTTATCAAAGAGGACCTAGATAGAATCCTTTTCCATGAGAATAAGCTGGAGCTGAAGGACATTAAGGAATGAAACGAGCACCAAGTAACCTGTCTACATGAAAGTAACCACATATGTCTCTACCCTCTGCTTTCAGACTGTCTAAGTTTCACAGATCCACAGAGTCTCTTCCTAGGAATGAGAGCAAAGAATTCAAGCACAGGAAACCCCATGAGAAATGACAGTTGACAGTATTCAGATCAGATCAGTCGCTCAGTCGTATCCGACTCTTCGCAACCCCATGAATCGCAGCACGCCAGGCCTCCCTGTCCATCACCAACTCCCGGAGCTCACTGAGACTCACATCCATCGAGTCAATGATGCCATCCAGCTATCTCATCCTCTGTCATCCCCTTCTCCTATTAGGGATCAACAAAGTTGTACCTTGTAAATAACCTGAGGTTACACAATTCTTTCTTCAAAGGTCAGATCAGATCAGTCGCTCAGTCGTGTCCGACTCTTTGCAACCCCATGAACTGCAGCATGCCAGGCCTCCCTGTCCATCACCAGCTCCTGGAGGTCACTCAGACTCACATCCATTGAGTCAGTAATGCCATCCAGCCATCTCATCCTCTGTCGTCCCCTTCTCCTCCTGCCCCCAATCCCTCCCAGCATCAGAGTCTTTTCCAATGAGTCAACTCTTCGCATGAGGTGGCCAAAATACTGGAGTTTCAGCTTTAGCATCATTCCTTCCAAAGAAATCCCAGGGCTGATCTCCTTCAAAATGGACTGGTTGGATCTTCTTGCAGTCCAAGGGACTCTCAAGAGTCTTCTCCAATACCACAGTTCAAAAGCATCAATTCTTCGGCGCTCAGCCTTCTTCACAGTCCAGCTCTCACATCCATACATGACCACAGGAAAGACCACAGCCTTGACTAGGCGAACCTTTGTTGGCAAAGTGGTGTCTCTGCTTTTGAATATGCTATCTAGGTTGGTCATAACTTTCCTTCCAAGGAGTAAGCATCTTTTAATTTTATGGCTGCAGTCACCATCTGCAGTGATTTTGGAGCCCAGAAAAATAAAGTTTGACACTGTTTCCACTGTTTCTCCATCTATTTCCCATGTAGTGATGGGACCAGATGCCATGATCTTCGTTTTCTGAATGTTGAGCTTTAAGCCAACCTTTTCACTCTCCACTTTCACTTTCATCAAGAGGCTTTTTAGCCCCTCTTCACTTTCTGCCATAAGGGTGGTATCATCTGCATATCTGAGGTTATTGATATTTCTCCCAGCAATCTTGATTCCAGCTTGTGTTTCTTCCAGTCCAGCATTTCTCATGATGTACTCTGCATATAAGTTAAATAAAACATGGTGACAATATACAGCCTTGACGTACTCCTTTTCTTCAAAGGTACCCATGATTTAAAGGCAGCTTTAACCACTTCTTCTATTGCTCTCCAAGGGCTGAAACCCATGGGGAATACTCTTGGAGCCCAGGGCACAGGGCTGCAGGAAAGTCTAGTGAGAAGGACAACTCCAAAGACCCTGGCACCAGTGCCTACAGTAGAAGCCCCAGCAGGAGGGCATGGGCAGCACAGCAAGGACAGCGTCTGACAAGCTGGTCCTTCATTGGTCCCTGTGTCAGCTCTCCAAGCTCCTGGCATCTACTCTGTTCAGTAGATGTGTTGTTGTTCAGTTGCTAAGTCATGCCTGACTCTTTGCAACCCCATGGACTACAGCACTCCAGGCTCCTCTGTCCCCGACTATGTCCCAGAGTTTGCTCAAATTCATGTCCACTGAGTCAGTGATGCTATTTAACCATCTCATCCTCTGCAGCCCCCTTCACCTTCTGCCCTCAATCCTTCCCAGCATCAGGGTCTTTGCAAATGAATCAGCTCTTCACATCAGGGGGCCAAAGTATTGGAGCTTCAGCATCAGTCCTTCCAATCAATATTCATGGTAATTTCCTTTACGATTGACTGGTTTGATCTCCTTGCTGTCCAAGGGACTCTCAAGAGTCTTCTTCAGCACCATAGCTTGAAAGTGTCAAATCTTCAGTGCTCAGCCTTCTTTATGGTCCAACTCTCACATCCATACTTGGCTACTGGACAAATCATAGCTTTAACTGTACAGACCTTTGTCAGCAAAGTGATGTCTCTGCTTTTTAATACACTGTCTAGGTTTGTTATAGCTTTCCTTCCAAGGAGTAAGTGTTTTTTAGTTTCATGGCTGTAGTTACCACCTACAGTGATTTTGGAGTCCAAGAAAATAAAATCTGTTACTGCTTCCACTTCTTCCCCTTCTCTTTGCCATGAAGTGATGGAAATGGATGCCATGATCTTAGATTTTTGAATGCTGAGGTTCAAGCCAGCTTTTTTCACTTTTCTCTTTCACCCTCATCAAGAGGTCCAGTTCTTCACTTTCTGCCCTTAGAGTGGTATCATCTGCATATCTGAGGTTGTTGATATTTCTGAAGGCAATCTTGATTCCTGCTTGTGATTCATTCAGCCTAGAATTTCACATGATGTACTTTGCATATGTTAAATAAGTAGGATGACAATATACAGCCCTGTCATACTCTTTTCCCAATTTTGAACCAGTCCATTATTCCATGTCCAGTTCTAACTGTTGCTTCTTGACTCATATACAGATTTCTCAGGAGACAGGTAAAGTGGTGGTGGTACACCCATCTCTTTAAGAATATTCCACATTTTGTTGTGACCTACACAGTCAAAGACTTTGGTATAATCAATGTGAAGTGCATCCACTCTAGCACCCTGTTAAAATATCTCCAACAGGGCCCTTCTAATGGTCAAGGCTGAAAGGCCGCAAAAACTGTGAAACACGGGAAGGAGGGGACACTGTGTCACTGCCACTGCCACCTGGGTAGAAGTCACCATCATTAAAAATCAAATAAGCCAGATAAGATATTATTCCAGGACCAATATTAACCCTGCTCATTTTAATTACAATGAGCTATGATTAAAAACCCAATTCAGAAAGCATGACACTGGCATTCAAGCCACAGGTGATTTGTTGTGTGCTAAAATAAATTTGGTTTGGTTTTCCTCATGTTTCTAATCAGTCTGCATTTGATAAGTGGAGATTATTGAGGCACAATGGATAGAAATGAGCAATATACAAGATGACAGAATTTTAAAACAGTTTTGGAATTTCAGAGTTTACATTTGCTGTCTAAAAAGCCAAGCCATGCAGATAATACAATAAGTCACCCAAAATCTCACCCCTGAAGAAAGCCATCTGGTTGGCAGTGGGTTCTTCAATTCCAAGGAGCTGTTGGAGCAAAGTATAACCAAGGTGCCACCTCTTGGGTGGTCAGGTCCCCGCAGGTCCCACTGGCCTGAAGGTGGGTATCATGGGAAAGGAGACCCAGAGTTGCTGGCCTTCAAAGGAGGTTTGTACTACTGGAAGAGAATTTACACTGCCTTTAAGTGGATGTATCTCATATCCTCAGAAATCTGTTAAGCTACTACAATTATCCCCCCATCATGACTATCAATCATCTTAAGTTGTCCTCAGTATGGATGATTGACATCTAGGATCTGCTGGATTCTAAAGAGGGATGCCAAGTTGTAGGGACATTTAAATATCTACAGTTTTCATTTCAGTAGCCCCAAGCCCTTAAGAAAATCTAATACCCTTCTTTTGTGAAGTGAAAGTCACTCAGTCGTGTCAGACTCTGCGATTCCATGGAATATACAGTCCATGGAATTCTCCAGGCCAGAATACTGGAGTGGGTAGCTGTCCTCTTCTCCAGGGGTCTTTCCAACTTAGGGATCGAACCCAGGTCTCCGGCATTGTGGGCAGATTCTTTACCAGCTGAACCACCAGGGAAGCCTAAGAATACTGGAGTGGGTAGCCTATCCCTTCTCCAGCAGATCTTCCTGACCCAGGAATCAAACCAGGGTCTCCTGCATTGCAGGCGGATTCTTTACCAGCTGAGCTACCGGGAAGCCACCAGGAAACCGTTCTTTTGCTCGCATAAGAACACTCTATCTCAGAGTCTACCATTAAGTGTTTGTTGACTGAGTGATCCAGCAGATCAATGGAAGAAAGAATAACCTGCCTATGCATTCCCACACCTGAAGGAAACTTCCAATACACTGCCCCAGACCTCCTGGGAAGGACAAATTAA
Organism: Tragelaphus eurycerus; assembly: GCA_935064755.1. Taxonomy (NCBI): domain Eukaryota; kingdom Metazoa; phylum Chordata; class Mammalia; order Artiodactyla; family Bovidae; genus Tragelaphus; species Tragelaphus eurycerus. The sequence continues at coordinate 17,828,675 of CAKXYN010000002.1, read as the reverse complement.
ATTCATTTGTACATGTTTTGAATGAGACTTTTAAAATGTTACTTCTACTTAGAGACCAGAAAAATTAATTTGCTAATTTAATAAAACGCTTTTTGTTGGGAGATGCCAAAAACAAGCAGTTTCACTAGACTGCCCCCTCCTGTTGGCATCACAGAAAAGGATTCATCAGCTGATGGCAATGAGGATAGGATGCTGAAACAAATGGCTGTTTGGTCCTATTTTCAACTTAAAAAATAATAACAACAAACTTGTGATTTTATATTGGAGTACAGCCAGTTAACAATGTTGTGATAGTTGTCAGCAGAGGGACTTAACTACACATATACATGTATCCGGAGAAGTCAATGGCACCCCACCCCAGTACTCTTGCCTGGAAAATCCCATGGATGGAGGAGCCTGGTAGGCTGTAGTCCATGGGGTCGCTAGGAGTCTGACATGACTGAGCAACTTCACTTTCACTTTCATGCACTGGAGAAGGAAATGGCAACCCACTCCAGTGTTCTTGCCTGGAGAATCCCAGGGACAGGGGAGCCTGGTGGGCTGCCGTCTATGGGGTCGCACAGAGTCGGACACGACTGAAGTGACTTAGCATACATGTATCCACTCTCCCCTCAACTCCCCTCCCATCCAGACTGCCACATAACACTGAAAAGAGTTCCCTGCTACACAGCAGGACCTTGATAGTTATCCATATTAAGTATAGCAGAGTATACATGTCGATCCCAACTCCCTCTCTCTTCCTCCCATTCTTCTCTCTCTCGGCAACCATAAGTTCATTCGCTGTGAGTCTGTTTCTGTTTCATAAATAAGTTCAATTGTACCATTTTAGATTCCACATATAAGGGATGTCATATAGTATTTCTCCTTCTCTGACTTACTTCACTCAGCATGACAATCTTGAGGTCCAACTTTGTGACCATGAATCCATTATTAGCACTACTGTTTTTTATTTATTTATTTTTTACCATCTGACTAGTTTTGTTTCCTCTCAAGCTCATCTTTTTCAGTCCTTTGTCTGAATTCCAGTTAAATTCTCAGGATATGTAAGATTTACTATCAAATAACCTTAAGGGTGGGCTTCCCAGGTGGCGCTAGTGGTAAAGAACCCGCCTGCCAAAGCAGGAGACATAAGAGATGCAGGTTCAGTTCCTGGGTTGGGAAGATCCCCTGGAGGAGGGCATGGCAACCCACTCCAGTATTCTTGCCTGGGAATCCCATGGACAGAGGAGCCTGGTAGGCTACAGTTCACAGGGTTGCAGAGAGTCAGATACAACTGATGTGACTTAGCATGTATGCGATGTTACGGGTATATTATCATAGAATTTGTTCCCCTGGGAGGAGATCATTTCATGAAATTCATCATTTTTAGTCATTAACTAAAATTGGCTTACAATACCAATTTCTTAGGCCCCTCTATTCTTTTTTCTTTTTTTATGTGGACCATTTTTAACGTCTTTATTGAATTTGTTGCAATATTGCTTCTGTTTTAGGTTTTGGGTGTTCTGGCCCAAGCTATATGTGACCTTAGCTCTCTGACCAGGGGCTGAACCTGCATCCCCTGTGTTGGAAGGAGAAGTCTTAACCACTGTCCTGAAAGGAAGTCCCCCCACCTGTATTCTTAGAGATCATCTCTCTTAAATTAAAGAAAGAAAAAGAAAGGCTCTGAAAAACAGTTCAGGCTTTACTTGAAGAGCGTGGACTTGGCATTGCCAGTGGGCTATTCCTTTTCTTAATACTCATCTTATTTTAATATGTTTAAAATTTTCATGTATTCATATATTTCTCCAGTTCTGCAGCACACCCCTGACTAAATCTCTACAACTAATAATGCATTATTAGTATCAGGACTTCCCATTTGACATTTTCTTCCCAACCTGATGCTCGTGCTGGTTCTAAGGAAGACAGTTTCCAAAGATGTCCATCTGAGGGGCAGTTTCAACTCCATGACCAGGCAACATAAATGGAGGTGCAGCCTCCTCCTTCTAGTGTCTTATTCCTCAGATCCCAACTCTGAGCAGCAGAGGGGCAGTGCTAGGATAAGGAGCAAAACTGAGACCTATATCCAAGGTAGTGAGGGCAGGGTTGGGGCAGCCCCCTGGCCGGTCCTCCTCTAGGGTTAGTGTTCATGACCAAGATCTAGGTCTCTCCCCACCAATCCCCTCCCTCCCAGAGCTGTGAGTTCCTCCTGCTCAGCTCAGGCCTTCTGCTCTTCCCTGACCTTTATGCTGCATCATAGGAAGTCTATGATGGGGAAACACTTAGAATAGAACTCTATACTTGACTGACTCCACAACAAAGCTGTCTTACAAGAATAATGGCTGATCCCAGGATGTTTTCATTAAAAACAGATTTTAGTGACAGACTATCAAAATATTTTCCTTGTACCAAAAGCAGTATGATGATGAGACAGAATTACGCAAAACATATGGGCTTAACTCTGCCCTCAGCAGCTAGGGACTTGCTTGCACTGGATTCAATAGCGCATTTGACTCGCCCATCACGGGTGTGCAAACAGACTTTGTCCTGTCCAGTGCTTTTCATGCTCCAAGTGGCAGAAGAAAAACAAAATGGCTGGTGAACTGCATTTCTGCTTCTATTTTCAAAGTCTGTCACCAGTTGCCTTTGAGAGGTGGGGTCTGCTTGTACCCTGAGGCAGTCAGAGAGGTGCCTATAGCAATCAGGCTCAGAGTCATTCAACATGTACGGACTATTCATCACTTCAGCACTAGAAAACACAGTGATATTATTAAAGCTAACATCTAGCAATTACGTGGGCTTCCCAGGTGGCGCTAGTGGTAAAGAACCTGCCTGCCGATGCAGAAGACGTGATAGACGCGGGTTCAATCCCTGAGTCGGGAAGACCCTCTGGAGGAGGAAATGGCAACCCACCCCAGTATTCTTGCCTGGAGAATCTGATGGACAGAGAAGCCTGGCGGGCTACAGCCCATAGGGTCACAGAGTTGGACACGACTGAAGCGACTTAGCACGCACAGCATTTATTTAGTTTCCTACGTGCCAGGCATCATTTGAAGTACTTTACATACAGTAACTCACTCAGTCCTCAGAATGACCCCACAAGGCAGTGTTAGTATTGTCTACATTTTAGAGATGAGGAAACTGAGTCAGGGGCAGGTTATGCCATGTGTTCAACGTCACCCAAAGAGTACGGTGCAGAGCCAGGATTCAGAGCCAGGCACTGGGGACTTCTGGCCACACTCCCCACCCAACATTCAATAGAAGTCAGTAGTAACATTCAATTGCTACTTTCTAGAACATAAACATCACATGGATATTGTTGGTTGGATTAAATTGAACTAACAAATGAATGTGAGAAGGTTTTTGCATTAAGCTATTTCATCCACTGAGAGCGCCCAGCCTACCTGCGAGCGGCGCACTGAGAGTGCCTCGCCGGCTGCGCGGCGCACTGAGAGGAGCTACCCAAAGACCAAGGAAGGACGGCGGTGAGGACCGGCGCACTAAGCACGGCCGAGAGGAGCTACCACACCACCGAGGTCAGGAAGGGCGGCGGTGAGGAGATAATCCTCCCCCAAGGTCAGGAAGGGCGGCGATGAGGAGAGACCCCTCGTCCAAGGTAAGGTGCGATGGCTGTGCTTTGCTGGAGCAGCCGGGAAGAGATACCCCACGCCCAAGGTAAGAGAAACCCAAGTGAGACGGTAGGCCTTGCAAGAGGGCATCAGAGGGCAAATACACTGAAACCATACTCACAGAAAACTAGTCAATCTAATCACACCAGGACCACAGCCTTGTCTAACTCAATGAAATTAAGCCATGCCCCTGGGGCAACCCAGGATGGGCAGGTCATGGTGGAGAGATCTGACAGGGTGTGGTCCGCTGGAGAAGGGAATGGCAAACCACTTCAGTATTCTTGCCTTGAGAACCCCATGAACAGTATGAAAAGGCAAAATGATAGGATACTGAAAGAGAAACTCCCCAGGTCAGTAGGGGCCCAATATGCTACTGGAGATCAGTGGAGAAATAACTCCAGAAAGAATGAAGGGATGGAACCAAAGCAGAAAGAATACCCAGCTGTAGATGTGTCTGGTGATAGAAGCAAAGTCCGATGCTGTAAAGAGCAATATTGCATAGGAACCTGGAATGTCAGGTCCATGAATCAAGGCAAATTGGAAGTGGTCAAACAAGAGATGGCAAGAGTGAATGTTGACATTCTAGGAAATAGCGAACTATAATGGACTGGAATGGGTGAATTTAACTCAGAGGACCATTATATCTACTACTGTGGGCAGGAATCCCTCAGAAGAAACAGAGTGGCCATCATGGTCAACAAAAGAGTCCGAAATGCAGTACTTGGATGCAATCTCAAAAACGACAGAATGATCTCTGTTCGTTTCCAAGGCAAACCATTCAATGTCACAGTAATCCAAGTCTATGCCCCAACCAGTAACGCTGAAGAAGCTGAAGTTGAACAGTTCTATGAAGACCTACAAGACTTTTTAGAACTGACACCCCAAAAAGATGTCCTTTTCATTATAGGGGACTGGAATGCAAAAGTAGGAAGTCAAGAAACACCTGGAGTAACAGGCAAATTTGGCCTTGGAATACAGAATGAAGCAGGGCAAAGACTAATAGAGTTTTGCCAAGAAAATGCACTGGTCATAGCAAATACCCTCTTCCAACAACACAAGAGAAGACGCTATACATGGACATCACCAGATGGTCAACACTGAAATCAGATCGATTATATTCTTTGCAGCCAAAGATGGAGAAGCTCTATACAATCAGCAAAAACAAGACCAGGAGCTGACTGTGGCTCAGACCATGAACTCCTTATTGCCAAATTCAGACTGAAATTGAAGAAAGTAGGGAAAACCACTAGACCATTCAGTTATGACCTAAATCAAATCCCTTATGATTATACAGTGGAAGTGAGAAATAGATTTAAGGGCCTAGATCTGATAGATAGAGTGCCTGATGAACTATGGAATGAGGTTCGTGACATTGTACAGGAGACAGGGATCAAGACCATCCCCATGGAAAAGAAATGCAAAAAAGCAAAATGGCTGTCTGGGGAGGCCTTGTAAATAGCTGCAAAAAGAAGAGAAGCGAAAAGCAAAGGAGAAAAGGAAAGATATAAACATCTGAATGCAGAGTTCCAAAGAATAGCAAGAAGAGATAAGAAAGCCTTCTTCAGTGATCAATGCAAAGAAATAGAGGAAAACAGCAGAATGGGAAAGACTAAGGATCTATTCAAGAAAATCAGAGATACCAAAGGAACATTTCATGCAAAGATGGGCTCGATAAAGGACAGAAATGGTATGGACCTAACAGAAGCAGAAGATATTAAGAAGAGGTGGCAAGAATACACAGAAGAACTGTACAAAAAAGATCTTCACGACCCAGATAATCATGATGGTGTGATCACTGACCTAGAGCCAGACATCCTGGAATGTGAAGTCAAGTGGGCCTTAGAAAGCATCACTACGAACAAAGCTAGTGGAGGTGATGGAATTCCAGTGGAGCTATTCCAAATCCTGAAAGATGATGCTGTGAAAGTGCTGCACTCAACATGCCAGCAAATTTGGAAAATTCAGCAGTGGGCACAAGATTGGAAAAGGTCAGTTTTCATCCCAATCCCAAAGAAAGGCAATGCCAAAGAGTGCTCAAACTACCACACAATTGCACTCATCTCACACGCTAGTAAAGTAATGCTCAAAATTCTCCAAGCCAGGCTTCAGCAATATGTGAACCGTGAACTTCCTGATGTTCAAGCTGGTTTTAGAAAAGGCAGAGGAACCAGAGATCAAATTGCCAACATCCGCTGGATCATGGAAAAAGCAAGAGAGTTCCAGAAAAACATCTATTTCTGCTTTATTGACTATGCCAAAGCCTTTGACTGTGTAGATCACAATAAACTGTGGAAAATTCTGAAAGAGATGGGAATACCAGACCACCTGATCTGCCTCTTGAGAAAGCTGTATGCAGGTCAGGAAGCAACAGTTAGAACTGGTCATGGAACAACTGACTGGTTCCAAATAGGAAAAGGAGTACGTCAAGGCTGTATATTGTCACCATGTTTATTTAACTTATATGCAGAGTACATCATGAGAAATGCTGGACTGGAAGAAACACAAGCTGGAATCAAGATTGCCGGGAGAAATATCAATAACCTCAGATATGCAGATGATACCACCCTTATGGCAGAAAGTGAAGAGGAACTCAAAAGCCTCTTGATGAAAGTGAAAGTGGAGAGTGAAAAGGTTGGCTTAAAGCTCAACATTCAGAAAATGAAGATCATGGCATCTGGTCCCATCACTACATGGGAAATAGATGGGGAAACAGTGGAAACAGTGTCAGACTTTATTTTTCTGGGCTCCAAAATCACTGCAGATGGTGACTGCAGCCATGAAATTAAAAGACGCTTACTCCTTGGAAGGAAAGTTATGACCAACCTAGATAGCATATTCAAAAGCAGAGACATCACTTTGCCAACAAAGGTTCGCCTAGTCAAGGCTATGGTCTTTCCTGTGGTCATGTATGGATGTGAGAGCTGGACTGTGAAGAAGGCTGAGCGCCGAAGAATTGATGCTTTTGAACTGTGGTGTTGGAGAAGACTCTTGAGAGTCCCTTGGACTGCAAGGAGATCCAACCAGTCCATTCTGAAGGAGATCAGCCCTGGGATTTCTTTGGAAGGAATGATGCTCAAGCTGAAACTCCAGTATTTTGGCCACCTCATGCGAAAAGTTGACTCATTGGAGAAGACTCTGATGCTGGGAGGGATTGGGGGCAGGAGGAGAAGGGGACGACAGAGGATGAGATGGCTGGATGGCATCACTGACTCGATGGATGTGAGTCTGAGTGACCTCCGAGAGCTGGTGATGGACAGGGAGGCCTGGCGTGCTGCAGTTCATGGGGTCGCAAAGAGTCAGACACGACTGAGCGACTGATCTGATCTGATCTGATCTCATCCAGGAGCGTGATCTGTTTCTCTATTATTAAATTCCCACTTTGATTTTTAAAGTTAATATTCATCGCTTCCTTCATGTAGGTCACACAAAGTTTGTGTCCATGTTTTCTTTCTTAAGAATTTGAGATGTTTCTAAAATTATTGTGGGATTAGACCAAAGGATACCTTCCCTATTCTGCATTTTTAAAGAATGATGGCCCTCTTCTCTTTCTTGTCTTTCAGAATCTTTTTATCAGCCTAATATCCCATCCTCAGATATTGAAATCACACGTAAGTCCCTGGGTCTCTGTCCTTTGAAGTAACGGTTTTTGTTTTAGACTCGCAAACCTCCCCTCAGTCTCAGAAGGCTGACTCAAGAATTAATGATAAGGAAATGTGAAGATGTAGGGGAAAATATCCCTGATGGGCAAGGAAACTGGTAATAATTTAGACTATCAATCAGCCACATAGCAGAATTACTGAACTCCCAGTTCCCTGAAAGATACAAATTCCTAAGTTGTTTTTAGAAGAAGCAGATTCCCCACCAGAGGAATATCACTGACTGCAAGCATGTAGACCCCAGACTGGTTGAAAGCAGAAGATGAGTGATGTTTGAAATTCCACCTGGATGCCAACCGATCTGAGAACTCCGTACAAACTGATCATGCACCCTCAGCTCCTCCCTCTCACTGCCTTTAAAACCTTTGTCTCCTTACCAGTAACTTGGAGATGGTCTTAGGACATTAGTCCACCATCTTCCCAGGTTGCTGATCTCCTGATAAAGCAACTTTTTCTTTATCCACCAACACTTTTCTCTTAAATATTAGCATTTTGTGTGGTGAGCAGCTGACCTTGATTTTGATACTGGCCCTGTCTGGTTACAGTATTATCATGTTTTATTATCATGTCTTATCAAGTATTAATATGTTTGCTGGTCTGGAGTCGACCAACAGGGAGGGCAGAATTGCACCCATACCCCTCTCGAGGGAGGGCTTAAATATCCTTCCCATGAAGGAACAGGGCTTGAGCAGGGGCAGTGGTTCTCCGTGGGGCCCCCTGTCCAGGGAGGAGCCTGGGGGATGGGATCCACCTCTTCCTGTAACATTTCAAGGGACAGACCTCTGCACTCCCTTGGGGAAGGCTCTGCCTAGCTCCAGGTCAGCAATCTCCTTGCCCAGGTCTTCTGAGGCAAGCATGCTGTGGCTGGGCCTTGCAGGGACAAGTGTGGCCCAGACTTGGGTCTGGACCATGGATCTGGCAGGGGGTTGGCCCTGGAGATGAGGCAAATGCTAATGAACCACAGACTGCAAGCTCTGGCTGTGGAGCTCATGTTTGAGGGAGAGAACCACAAAAGAACACAATAAATAAGACACACGTTAGATGGTAGGATATTTTAAGAAGAAAGAAATGAGAAATGAAGTGCTAAGGTTTGGGTATGAAGGGACATTTTAGACTGGGTTTCTCAAAAATGAAGAGATTTTGAGTCAATAACAGAAGGAAGACAAGGAAGTGTCCAGTTAGATGTCTGGGGAAGGAATATTTCAGGCAAAGGAAACAGAAAGTGCAAAGGTCCTGAGGTAGAGAGTGTTTGGCTCTGCAGAGAAACAGCAAGGAAGTCAATGTGGTCCACAGCAAAAAGAAGAGAGGGAGAAATAGCAGGAAAGAGCTGAATATGTGATTAACGGCTGCTGCTGCTAAGTCGCTTCAGTGGTGTCCGACTCTGTGCGACCCCATAGACGGCAGCCCACCAGGGTCCCCCGTCCCTGGGATTCTCCAGGCAAGAACACTGGAGTGGGTTGCTATTTCCTTCTCCAATGCATGAAAGTGAAAAGTGAAAGTGAAGTCGCTCAGTAGTGTCCGACTCTTAGCGACCCCATGGCCCCGCCCCCCATCCCTGGGATTCTCCAGGCAAGAACACTGGAGTGGGTTGCCATTTCCTTCTCCAATGCATGAAAGTGAAAAGTGAAAGTGAAGTCGCTCAGTCGTGTCTGACTCTTAGCGACCCCATGGACTGCAGCCCACCAGGCTCCCCCATCCCTGGGATTCTCCAGGCAAGAACACTGGAGTGGGTTGCCATTTCCTTCTCCAATGCATGAAAGTGAAAAGTGAAAGTGAAGTTGCTCAGTCGTGTCTGACTCTTAGCGACCCCATGGACTGCAGCCCACCAGGGTCCTCTGTCTATGGGATTTTCCAGGCAAGAGTACTGGCTGGTGGTAAGTTTCCTAGTTCAGTGGAAGGACTCTCGTAGCCACACAGAGTGAGGTGAGGAGTGACCAAAGAGCTGAGGAGGGAGTGACACCACCTGGCTGGCCATGAGCAGCTTGTCTCTGGCTGCTGGTTTAAGAACACACGGAAGGGAGGGTAAGAGAGGAAACTGCAAAATCTCATGAGAATCCAGACAAGACATAAAGACAGCATAAACAGGGTGAGGACAGAGGAGATGGTGAGAATTTAATGAGGACTGTGGCTGGAGGTTACTGGAGAGGCTGTATTGCACTGGATTTATAATGCCTCTAATGGACCTGTTTGTCCAGCACAAGATGCAGGCTGAGAAGGCTTGCTTGCTCCTCCTTACTTGCTCATCAGACTCCACATTGAAGAATTTCTCAGATATTGAAAAACAAACAATAGCAGCTTTTCTTTAAATATGTAGTCCGTTAAAGATAAAAAAATCTGTGGGCATACACTGACCCAGATACCTGATGTGTAGCCAACTCTTGTCTTTTCCACAATAGCATCTCAAAAGTCCTGGGGGATAAAATGTAAATAAATCATTTGGTAATAAGGTAATGTAATAAGGACTTATGAGGCAAGAAATATTATAATATCCAAGTTATGGTTTCTTTAGTAACTGTTCTGTTTCCAGAATGATGATGTTCAAACACATAAAAAGTTTCCAGATGTAATATGAAACATCGTAACATCAACCAGCTGGGAAGGGAGAAGGAGTGTTAGATTTTGGATCTGGTCTCAGTGTATTAGCCAAAGGGGACCATTTATCCTCCAAGAACTGTGAACCAAGGGGGACTCACTTCTTCAACGCTGAAAGCTCGGGTCTGCTAAAACTAAGCAACAAAAGTTATAAAGTTAAAATACACAAGGGCCAAGAAAAATGCTCTATGAATATTTTCATGTTTCTGATGTTTCTGAGCAAAGAGCTCTGGCAGCTAGGCTGAAAGGATTTTTGGTGGCCACTCCAAGGATAGAGACCTCTGGAAAGATATAGTCATATCTCTTTACATGCCAGAGGTTGTAAACCCAGAGTCTTCTGCCTCCTCTCCCCAGAGAAGATTCCTTTATTTTCCACACTCTCTCTAGAGGGCAAGAGACCCAGATGTGCCTTCAGCTCCTGTATAAGCCCTGATAGTCATAACTTCAGGGTTTCTCTCCTGTACAAACCCCTGTATGTACAGGGAATATTGGGCTCTCATCACTTCACCCCATGGGAGACTGGGAAATGATGATGAGATTGCTATGGTAATCAGTCTGTTTTCTGATCCGGAAGTCTCATGTTTTCTGTCACAATAAATAAATACAAGTAGATGTGTAACTTAACAGTAAAAGGAGAACTGGCTGAGACAGTAGGACCATTCACTATTACATGGCACATTATCATCATAATCCAGACATCAGTCATTCCATGCTCTTCAGGGGCATCATGTGTCCCTCCCACCATGGGACTTGCCTGTAGTGCCTATGAGGAGAGTATATACCCCCACCTCACAGACTTGCCCATATAATATGCTTTGGCCAGCTTTTATATACAGAAAAATATATGTTTACTTCTGAGCATCATGGGCCTTTTAAGAGACATCATGAGTTTACACCAACCCTCTTACTCTTGCTGCCCTTTCCCCAAGAACAGAGTGTTCTAGTTCTAGACTGCGCTATGCCTTCAGCCTACATTTCAGAAGAAAGAAGACAGAGGCAGCATGTCTGAACTCAACCCATAAAGTGAAGGCAAGCTGTGGTTGACCAACAACCTAAACGTGGCATGAGTGAGAAATAAACCTTCATGGAGGAACTCACTGAGATCCTGTGCATGTTTGTTCACAGTCCAAGCAGCAAAAGAAAGTTGTGTGGATATGTGCTTCTCGACAAAACCAGCAAATCAGACTAATGCCATACACTCCTCACTTCCATTTCTACCCCTCTTCTAAACGGAACCCCACTGCTCAGTGGGAGGTGATTCATCCTGATTCTTCTATGCCAACCAGCACTTGGCACATCCCTAAACTGACCTTCTTTGAAAGAAAAGTCTTATATTTCATGAGTCAGGGAGAGATTTCAGTACAAATACAGACTTGCCAGGTGGCAATAATCTGAGGCATCTTTCTTTTCTGTGTCCCATTTTTGTGTTAGTCACTCAGTTATATCCAATTCTTTGTGACCCCATGGGCTGTAGCCCACCAGGCTCCTCTGTCCGTGGAATTCTTCAGGCAAGAATACTGGAGAGGGTTGCCATTCCCTTCTCCAGGGAATCTTCCTGAGCCAAAGATCAAACCTGGGTCTCCTGCAATGCAAGCAGGTTCTTCACCAACTGAGCCACCAGGGAAGCCCGTGTCCCATTTAAACCATCCCAAACAACCAAGTCCTCTACTTTTTCTTTTTTATATCTACTGGTTTTTCTCTTTCACTGAAATTCCAAACTCTTTATGGTCATTTTTCCCCCAGTTTCTGTCAGGTTCCAGGTCAAATTTCTTTCAATAGTTGTCAGGTCAGGGTCCCTAGGGTATCTCCTCCTCCACAAGGAAACATTCTCCTTTCCCACAAGGAAACATTCTCTGCTCATAAGAGGAAGACTGGACTCAATTCTGCAACTGTACTGCTGTGTTGCTGCTAGGCGCTGCTAGTTAAAATCTTATTTTTCACCAGGTTTTTATGTCAAAGCATAGAAAACCAGGGTAAGTAAACCTCTAGCACCACCCAAGGGCTACTTCTCCCCCTTGAATCTGCTGTCTTGAGTCCTTTTCAATCTCTTAGCTGGCAGACAGCAAGTCTGAATTAGGGCACTAACTCCATGACAATATTGGAGGTTAACAGACTTAAACTGGGTCCTCCTGGAGGCATTTACACTTCAGAGTGAAGAGCAGTCCTCACATCACAGCAGCTGGAACAGGGAGGGAGTGAGTGGGAGGAGACCTGCCAGGGGAGGTTAGCATCTGGTCTCTTCACTGTCTACCATGGCCAGGAGGGGCTTCTGACAAAATAGAGTTGGAGTGTGTTAGAGACTGCTCATGTCAAGCCAAAGAGCTGAAAGGATGTCAGATCTACAGTCTTAATGGAATAGGTCAATGCTTCATTTTCCCTATCCAAAATTCAATAGTTTAAGGGGTTTGGGGGCAAGATTTTAACATGATTTTAGTAGTGGGATGCTGAGCCAAGTGAAGTAGCACATCCTGGTGTAAATCAGTTTTGGAAATTCACGTGGGCAGGGACCACACAGATGCTTTTAGATGGGTAAATACCACCCCCGCCTCCCCCTCCCCCCAAACACACAGCGTTGCATTGAAAGGGTTGTAATAGGAGAGACAGATGATTCCTGGTTATGGAATAGACAGATGAGCAGAGGGAGGTAGAGGAGCCCGAGTTCGACTCATTCTGCCATTTCTGGCTCTGGGATCTTGATTTACTTAACCTTTCTAAATGATAGTTTACTTATACACGAGGATTACAATTGTAACCACTCCACAGCCCTGTCAACAGGTATAAGTGGAAAGATAGAGACTAAAGTCTTATTGGCACTAGAATACATGGCATGGAAGGTTATGACCAACCTAGATAGCATATTCAAAAGCAGAGACATCACTTTGCCAACAAAGGTTCGCCTAGTCAAGGCTATATGGTCTTTCCTGTGGTCATGTATGGATGTGAGAGCTGGACTGTGAAGAAGGCTGAGCGCCAAAGAATTGATGCTTTTGAACTGTGGTGTTGGAGAAGACTCTTGAGAGTCCCTTGGACTGCAAGGAGATCCAACCAGTCCATTCTGAAGGAGATCAGCCCTGGGATTTCTTTGGAGGGAATGATGCTCAAGCTGAAACTCCAGTATTTTGGTCACCTCATGCGAAGAGTGGACTCATTGGAGAAGACTCTGATGCTGGGAGAGATTGAGGGCAGGAGGAGAAGGGGACGACAGAGGATGAGATGGCTGGATGGAATCACTGACTCGATGAATGTGAGTCTGAGTGACCTCCGAGAGCTGGTGATGGATAGGGAGGCCTGGCGTGCTGCAGTTCATGGGGTCGCAAAGAGTCGGACACGACTGAGCGACTGATCTGATCTGATCTGATTAATAGGACAGAGAACTCAGTGAGGAAAAAGTGGATAAAGTGTAAAAGATAGGAGCCTCTATACTCCAGTTGGGTCCTAATGATATATTAACCCTTGGCTGAGCAGGCAAACACCTGGCCACTTTCTGCTCAAACTTTTGGAAAAGTTATAAGAATATTACAATGAATTCTCCAAATATTAATATTTTGCTATATTTGTGTATTTCCTTTCTCTATATAATTATATACACACACACACATATGTGTGCATATCTAATTATTTTTGAACCACTCAAAAGTAATCTGGGAACTTCCCTGGCAATCCAGTGGTTAAGCCTCCACACTTCCAATCCCCAGTCAGGGAACTAAAATTCCACGTGCCACACAGCAGAAATAAATAAATAAAAATTAAAAATTGCTTCTTTAAAAAAAGGAATCTGCAGACAGGATGTACCTTTACTCCTAAAAACTTTGGTGTGTATTGCCTAAAAATAAGAAATTTCCTTATATAACTACAGGACAATTATAAAAATTAGGAAATTGACATAGGCATAGTTCTATTATCTAATCTACAGACCTTATTCAGAGTTCACTATTTTTTTCCAATAATGTCTCTCATGGCAAAGGAAAATCCAGGATCCCAGATCATGTATTACGTTCATTTGCTTTTCTTTGTCTTTCATGACACTGACAGTTTTCCAGGGTACAGGCTGGGGATTTTGAAGAATGGCCCTCACTTTGAGTTTGTGTGATGTTTCCTTGTGATCTGAATTCAGGTTAAGCACTTTGGCCGGAAACACCACGGAAGGCACGCTTGCTCTCTGTGTACCATATCCAATGCAGACGCTGTCACTAGTTTCATTTCTCATGATGTCAACTTTGATAGGTGATCTCTGCCAGATTTCTCCACTGTAAAATTACTACTTTATCCTTTGGAATTGTAAGTATCTCATGGAGAGATACTTTGAGATTATGTTAATACATTATTATTCCTTAAACTTTCACCTGCTTCCTGTAGCATCAATTATTTTTGCCTGAATCAGTTATTGTTTTGATGGTCCCAGCCTCTTTCTTAACAGATGTTTTGAATTTTGTCTTTTGAGAAATGTCTTCCGTGGTAATGGATTTTATAATGAGTCTCATTAATGCCACTATATTATAAATCATCTTTATGCAGTAAAAACTGAGTTCCTGTCTAGTGTCAGCTGGTTGCAAAGACTTCATTTTGAGGAAGGTGAGAACAATGAAGACTGGAAATGCAGTTTATTTGCCAGAAAAGGAATAAGAATTCAATTCCTCTTGAGTTTAAATTACAGCCATTTCACATCTGGTTTCAACACAATATTGCTAGTTCTTCATTTTTAAAAAATTATACAAGTCATTTTTATTGTGGAAAATTTGAATGCTATAAAAAGCAGAAAATAGAAGGAAGAAAGACCCCCATGATCCTGAATTTAATACCACTAACGTTGGAGAAGGCAATGGCACCCCTCTCCAGTACTCTTGCCTGGCAAATCCCATGGACAGAGGAGCCTGGTAGGCTGCAGTCCATGGGGTCGCTGCCAGTCAGACACGACTGAGCGACTTCACTTTCACTTTTCACTTTCATGCATTGGAGAAGGAAATGGCAATCCACTCCAGTATTCTTGCTTGGAGAATCCCAGGGACGAGGGGAGCCTGGTGGGCTGCCGTCTATGGGGTTGCACAGAGTTGGACACGACTGAAGTGACTTAGCAGCAGCAGCAACCGATTTGGTATATTCTTTGCATTCATGGTTTTTCCCTTTTAAAACATACAGTCTATATCATTTTACATTCTAATTTTTCAACAAAATATAAATGTTTCCAGTGCTGTTAAGGTTTTCTCATAAATAAATCTAAATGGATAACTTTGATAAATATACTATAACTTAGTTCCTTGTCCCCTGTTTTGGACACTTAGGTGGTTTTATATTTCTGCTACTTAATAATGATGGGATAAACATTTTGCATGCACAAAAAATCTTTTCTGCATTTTGCTTTATTTCTGCAGGAAAAACTATGGCCTGAGTGTGTGTAGCTGAGCTAAAGTCTATGGACACGTATTGACGTGTGGCCTTACTCAAAGCTCTCACCAACTGATAGGCCAGCTAACAAGTCACGTGAGTGCTGTTGTCACACACACGCACCAGCACTGGGAGTCCTCATGGTTCTACCTCCTGATGGCATTTTCAGCCTTGTCTTACCATTTTTATGGCCCTTTTTATTAACTGTCTGATCTTGCTCTTTGAGTGCTCATCTACTGAAGCAAGTTGTTATTTTTAACTTAAGAATATAAGTTCTGTGCCCCCTAAAACATTTAGCTTTTGTACAACCTCTGTGTTGCAAATATTATCCAGGGCATTATTTACCTTTTAATTTTGTGTATTCAGATATTAATGGAAGACTTCCAGTTTCAAGTAGTCAGAACTCTTCTTTCTGATTCTTTCTAATGCTTTAACCTTAGAAAGCCTCCCTTTTGCTCCCTGCTGCCCACATGCAGCATGCTCTGGCACTACTGTGAAGAAAACCTTGGCTCTTTGTAACATACATGGGAGCATGTGGATCACACCCCTCTTCCTTGCTGATACCTATTGCTCCTTATCATGTATCACATTCGCCATGTGTTTGAATCTACTGAGTTATGCAGTTTCATGGGCCTATTGCTTTTTCTGAAGTTGAGACCACATTTTATTTATTATTGAAGCTTTAAATATGGAAATGCCCACCTCGCTTCATTCTTCCTCCTTTACCCACATAAAGTGCACCTCTCCTGGCCTATTGATTTTTTCAGAATAGCTTGGAATAATTTTATTAAATTAATAAAATATTTTAATGAAAAGAAAAATTGAGTATATTTTAATTATAACATTGTGACCAGTATATGGATTAACATGAAATAGATCAACAACTTTACAATATTTAGTTTTCTCATGAAAGAATATGGGGTGTTGGCAGATTAAACAAGTCTTTTGTGTTTCTCAGTAAAGTTCTGGAGTTTTGTTGATATACTCTCTTTGCTTTTTATGAGTATATATGGATATTTTATGCTTTATTATCACTATGAAGGTGCATTCTCAGTCGTTTAGTAGTGTCCGACTCTTTTTGACCCCATGTAGCCCTCCAAGCTCCTCTGTCCATGGAATTTTTCCAAGCAAGATTACTGGAGTGGATTGCAATTTCCTCCTCCAGGGGATCTTCCCAGCACAGGGAATAAACCCACATCTCCTTCATTGTCAGGTGGATTCTTTACCAGGAGGCTTTTACAAATGACTTTTTAATTCTATATTCTGAATATTAACTTTGTAAACTGTCTTAATAATTCAATTAACTAGCTATTTCTCTTATATTTTATAGGCTTACAATCATATCCCTAAAAATAATTATCATTTTGTTCTTAATTTTATAGTAGCATCAGAACTTTTGCTCTACATCTTACTTCATCAGCCAGAAATTCAAAATCAATGTTAAATAATCACTAGAAATGGTGGTCAATAAACTTTATATTGTTGTTGACAGTGATAGGAATGTATTCAACATAAAGTAGAACCATTGGCCATTCATTTGAAATAGACATTAAGTTCAATCTTATAACAACTAGAACATCTAGATGAATATATTTTAAATGTCATTTTGTTATGAAGAAGAGCAATTATGGTTCTCAAACATAAAACGTGATCATAGGCAGTTTTTATGACACTGTTTCATGGCTGTGGCAGCCATGAAAACATAGCTCTCATATCTCTGACAGCTAGAGGTGGAACCCATGACCTTCACACCATTCCTGGGAGAGGAAAGGTGCCCTGATGGGTGATACTGAGAATCACACTGTACCTGTGAGGCCCCCTCAACCTTGTCTTCCAGACCACCACCCCTCACACATACACACCAGGCCCAGTCCCCCTGGCTCCTCCCACCTTGGCACCTGCTACTAAGAGGACCCAGAGTAACACAGACACAAATTGTTTTGATCTGTTTTGGTCCATACAGAGTATATTCAAGCTTTCAGCTGAGTGACAATGTTATTTTGAAATCTATTACTTCAGTGAGATTAAAAAAAAAAAAAAAGCCAACAGCATTTGGGGAATGAATTAACAGGGACAAGTATTAGAGGCATTTGCAATGTACAAGCCCTTTAGATCAGTCGCTCAGTCGTGTCCGACTCTTTGCGACCCCATGAACCGCAGCACGCCAGGCCTCCCTGTCCATCACCAGCTCCCGGAGGTCACTCAGACTCGCATCCATCGAGTCAGTGATGCCATCCAGCCATCTCATCCTCTGTCGTCCCCTTCTCCTCCTGCCCTCAATCCCTCCCAGCATCAGAGTCTTCTCCAGTGAGTCAACTCTTCGCATGAGGTGGCCAAAATACTGGAGTTTCAGCTTTAGCATCATTCCTTCCAAAGAAATTCCAGGATTGATCTCCTTCAGAATGGACTGGTTGGATCTCCTTGCAGTCCAAGGGACTCTCAAGAGTCTTCTCCAAAACCACAGTTCAAAAGCATCAATTCTTCGGCGCTCAGCCTTCTTCACAGTCCAGCTCTCACATCCATACATGACCACAGGAAAGACCATAGCCTTGACTAGGCGAAGCTTTGTTGGTAAAGTAATGTCTCTGCTTTTGAATATGCTATCTAGGTTGGTCATAACTTTCCTTCCAAGGAGTAAGCGTCTTTTAATTTCATGGCTGCAGTCACCATCTTCAGTGATTTTGGAGCCCAGAAAAATAAAGTCTGACACGGTTTCCACTGTTTCCCCATCTATTTCCCATGCAGTGATGGGACCAGATGCCATGATCTTCGTTTTCTGAATGTTGAGCTTTAGGCCAACCTTTTCACTCTCCACTTTCACTTTCATCAAGAGGCTTTTTAGCCCCTCTTCACTTTCTGCCATAAGAGTGGTGTCATCTGCATATCTGAGGTTATTGATATTTCTCCCGGCAAACTTGATTCCAACTTGTGTTTCTTCCAGTCCAGCATTTCTCATGATGTACTCTGCATATAAGTTAAATAAACATGGTGACAATATGCAGCCTTGACGTACTCCTTTTCCTATTTGGAACCAGTCTGTCGTTCCATGACCAGTTCTAACTGTTGCTTCCTGACCTGCATACAGATTTCTTAAGAGGCAGATCAGGTGGTCTGGTATTCCCATCTCTTTCAGAATTTTCCATAGTTTATTGTGATCCACACAGTCAAAGGCTTTGGCATAGTCAATAAAGCAGAAATAGATGTTTTTCTGAAACTCTCTTGCTTTTTCCATGATCCAGCGGATGTTGGCAATTTGATCTCTGGTTCCTCTGCCTTTTCTAAAACCAGCTTGAACATCAGGAAGTTCACGGTTCACATATTGCTGAAGCCTGGCTTGGAGAATTTTCAGCATTACTTTATTTTACAAGCCCTTTACTGAAGGGAAAAGGCTCACCATCACACTGTCAGAGTCAGGGCAGGCATGCCAGTCCTCATATGACAACAAATGATAAACAGCAGAAATCCTAGAGAGTTGAAGTGCTCATGAGCAAAGTTACAATAATAACAAAAACAGAACCAGGGTCAGTGCTTATAGCTTTTTAATTTTTATTCAAAACTCTTTCCACTTTAACTCCCATATTCCCTAAAACCACACAAGCCATGCTATTTTTATTATCTATTATTTATTAAATATTATATTTTTACAAAGAAAAATATGCCATTTAGTGGCATTTTGACTTTTCATATCAGTATCTAAGAATAACTTTAAAATGCAAAGCAGAGGTGTATTCTACTGGTAATCATTGAATCCTATGAGTATTCTATATTTTTCAAAGATATTTCTTTCTTTCTTTTTTGGCTGGGCTAACTCTCAGTTGTAGCATGCAAACTCTTAGTTGTGGCATGTAGGATCTACTTCCTCAACCTGGGATCGAACACAGGCCCCCAGCTTTGGGGGCACAGAGTCTTAGCCACTGCACCACCAGGGGAGTCCTGTGTACTCTGTACTGATCTCACAGAAAAACTGACAGAATTTTCTATTATTACGCATGGCTTTGGTAGCATGAATGATTTCACATTAGTAAGAAAAAAAAAAGTTCTTCATGCTTTAGAAATAACAATTTTATATTTGGAATATTTACCTATATTAACATATAGCTTTCAATTCCCAGTTTAATCATTCTAGAATTCCTCATTAATGTGTATTCCGAAATGTATTTATCTAGTCTCCTTTCAACAAGCATTTAGCTTGCTTCCTTTTTTTTTCTTTTGCTATTACAAGCAATGTCACTCTCTTACCTCCAACTCATTATGCACATGTATGAGAGGTTCCGAGGATATACACGGGTATTGGGTTCATTTCGGAGAAGGCAATGGCAACCCACTCCAGTCTCTTGGCTCATGGGCTGCAGTCCATGGGGTCGTGAAGAGTCGGACACGACTGAAGCAACTTAGCAGCAGTAGCAGCATGGGTTCATTTGAACAGGAAAACAACTCATCCCCACTTTGGCAGGTGGAGCCCTGGTGCTCACCAGAGGGGCAGAACCTGTTTATCCTCCCATCATCTGCATAGCTCCCACATTCCTATAGTCTTCCAAACTTGCTCTGTCAGCCTTCTTTGTTTTTAATGGAATGGATGTGAAACAGCATATCATTGTAAGTTTAGTTTCTCCTATGACTTATTTCCTATTTGTGACTCTGGGTATTAAAAATAGGCCCATCACCCTTTAATGTCTCTTTTGCGTGCCTTGGTCATCCTTATTTCACTACCAGGCCCCAGACAAAGCTGTAGCTTCTCAGCAGTTGACCTTCATTCTCCCCCATCCTCCTGCACTTCCACTAGAAGTATTTACCTGCCATCAACATAATCATGTTATTTCTCTGCTTAAATCATTAAGTCCGTCATTGCCTTAGAGTAAAATCCAAATGTGCCAGTACTATAAACTCACCCTCCATATGCTGGCCGCATCTCGTTTTCCTTTTAGGATTATTCCAGCCACTCCTGCCCACATCCTGCTGTCCAGTGGGTCCAGAAACACTTCTTATCCACGTACCTTGTCCCATGGTGCTGTCCCTAGCTCACAGACGCATCACTAATGTTTTACTGACCCATGTCACTGGCATTGGGTCTGGTAAATACTGGGTGACCCACACATGATATTTTACATTAAATGGGGCTCAGTCTTCTTTAGAACAGCAAATACTTTCATTCATTAGTTTTGCATGCCTTTTCTACATGCTAGGAATACAAAAGTGAATCAAACAGTGGAAACTCATTTTTTTTTAAATCATCATGGCACTTACATTCTAGAGTGAGAAGACAGTTAATGAACAAAACTGGAGTTATCTAGTGTTGTAGGAAGATGTGAGCTCTGGGGAAGAAGTGAGCATAGACATGAAATAGGGACTGTGGTAGCAGCAGGGGTAGGGGTGCTGTGATAAGGCTGAATCCTAGAAGGAGTGATGGAAAAAGATAAATAGGAAGGAAGGAGAGAGGGAGACAGGTGACTGTCTAGGGGCCACACTTTCCAGGCAAAAGTCATGGCAAGAGCAAAAGCCCATAGGAGGAAGCATGGCAGCTCGCTGCACTGGAGGAAAGCTGGAGCAGAGACTGGGGAGGAAGGTCGGAGACACAGATGGAGACAGGAGGGGGGAGGGAGGGAGGCATTCAGGCAGCTCATGAATCAGTAAGGAGTCTGACTTGGCTCCGAAGAGACAGGAAGCCATGGAAGGGATTTGAGCAGAGAAGTTGTAATGGGCTCCCTCAAAGTGTGGTGCTATGAACACCCTGAAGGTGACCAAGAGGAACAGGAAGGAGACAAACTAGGAGACTTGGCAATAATCCCAGTGAGATATATTGGTGGTTTGAACTAGGATG
The DNA here is from genome assembly GCA_935064755.1 of Tragelaphus eurycerus. Taxonomy (NCBI): domain Eukaryota; kingdom Metazoa; phylum Chordata; class Mammalia; order Artiodactyla; family Bovidae; genus Tragelaphus; species Tragelaphus eurycerus. The sequence continues at coordinate 17,807,622 of CAKXYN010000002.1, read as the reverse complement.
GTGGTGAAAAGTTGCTGATTCTAGACATGCCTTGAAGACAGAAGCCAAGTGTCAGCTGCTGGACTGGACATGCAGTATGAATCCAAGAGATGCATGACTCCATTTTTTGACATGAGCAAACTGTAAGGATGGATCTGCCATGAACTGAGATGGAGAAGGGAGTAGAGCAGGGTTTGAGAGAAAAAACAAGAATTCCATTTTGGACATTTTATGTTTGAAAATGCTTATTACATATCCAGGTAGACCAATAAAAACAAGTCCGGCATTCAGGGGAGGAGGCATGAAATGGGAATAAAACTTTGCAAGTCAGCAGTACATAGGTGAAACTGAAAGTCCTAAGAAAAGATCGCTGGGATGGTGAGTGGAGAGAAGAGAGGAAGTCAAGGCAGAAGCCCGAGGGCACCTCTATGGGTAGAGAGGAAGGAGGAAGAACCTGCAAAGGAGACACAGAAGTCAAGGTAGCCATGAAGGTCTTTCCATGGCTATGGGAAGATAAAATAAAGGTCACAAGCCTCACACAGATCAGGTTTCCAGATTAATTTTATAAACTGAAGCATCTGTGCAAGCTGCCCCCTACTGAAGTTGGCTTTTTGTAGAAGAAAAACAATTTCTCCAGATTCTAATTCAGAAAGAGCAGCAGCAGCAAAAAAAAAAGTTATTAAAAGATTTGACCCCAGAAACTGCCAAGTTGCTTCAGTCATGTCCTACTCTGTGTGACCCCATAGATGGCAGCCCACCAGGCTCCTCTGTCCCTGGGATTCTCCAGGCAAGAATACTGGAGTGGGTTGCCATTTCCTTCTCCAATGCATGAAAATGAAAAATGAAAGGGAAATCTCTCAGTCGTGTCCGACTCTTCACGACCCCATGGACTGTAGCCCACCAGGCTCCTCCGTCCATGGGATTCTCCAGGTAAGAGTACTGGAGTGGGTTGCCACTTCCTTCTCCATGACCCCCGAAAGAGGCACTGTAATTTTCTTGTGCTGTTCTTCAAACCACTTCAACCATCTTCTTCAAAGTCCACGTTAGGAAAATAGCTGATTTTATACTAAACATGCCCCCAGTGCAAACACTTACACAAAGCACCATCCAGACATAAATGTACCATAATTTTATAAGACATGTGAGATAAAGAGATGGAATCAGACTTTATCAGAAAGAAAGGTGAGTTGGTTCACAATGGTGGCATCTGATTTCTGATAGGAAGAACATAAGGAGACATAGTTGGGGATTAAATAGCTAATTTCACTAGGGGATTGTGAGTAGAAAAAATATGGGAGACCCCAGTAAGTTAATGATCACTCAAGAAGGCAGGTTTGCTGAACCACAAAACCAAGCAGGCTTGCTGAGCAACAAAACCATGCGGCAGAAGCATGTGACACGGCCCAGAACAATGAAACAATGGTGCATGAGACTCGCATCCTGCCCAGTGAGCTCAGTAAGTTCATGATCTCTAGGACATGCTCTTTGCACACAAAAATAATTTATAGAAAGGTGCTCACTGTACAGAGAACTGAAACAACATTCACAGTCCTGGCTTGACCATGTAGAGACAAGAAAACTTCTCTGCCCAACCTGGAGGAGGAACTGATGATGGAAGCATGATGTCTATTCAAGAATTTTTCCTCTGATCATAAAAATGTAGCCCACTAAGCACATGGCATAGCACCCTCTTGTTCTACTGCTTATAAGCCTCACAAGCATCCTTTTCGAATGCATCACTTATCACTGCCTCTCACTAAATTCTTTCTGTGCTAAAGGATAAAAGATCAGAGCTCTTCAGAGTCCTCTGAAACACCATCAGAGTCCTCTGAAACGCCATCTAACAGTTTCATTCCCAGAGCAAAAAAAACCCAGATTGTCCAAACAGATCAGGACTGCTTCTTCCTAACTTACAGTACTCTACCCTACTGGTTTTCCTGGGGAACTTTGAAAAATACTGTATTTCCCACAGACTTAAAAGGCAGACTCTGATTCTGCATGTTTGGGTGAGGCCTGAGACTCCACATTACTATAACCTCCCAGATGAGGACACGATCTGGTCCAAGGATCACATTTCCAACAGCAAGGATCTATACTCCGTAATCATCTCTACAAAAATTATTTGACATCACCATGTATGATAATAAAATGCAGTCAACTAGACTATTAAAAGGTAGTTCTCCAGACATTGCATGTAGCAAATTTTTACTGAACATTTATTATGCATGAGGCTTGATGTGAAAGGCTTCAAGAGACACAGAGATTATGGTGATTAAAAAGTCATGGTCTGATCAGTTAGGAAGGACCAATAGACTTCAACTCAGATATCTTCTTTGATTGACCTTTATATACATCCTCCTTTGGCTACAGAGATCAAAATATAAAATGACCTGAATACTCAGCACCAGAAACCAAAGACTCTCCCTAATCCTCTAATGTGGTACCAGGTACCATCTCAGACCTTGTTCTACGTGTCTCTTCTTTGGGCTGGTTCTGATTTGCCTCCTTTGCTGTGATAAAATTGCAATTTTAAAGATAGCACTTTCCTGTGTTCTGAGTTATTCTGGAGAATTACTGAACTGGAAGGTAATAAGAACTCCAGAATTTGTAGCCAGTTGGTCAGAAGAGTAAGCGCCCTTGCAGCCCCAGAAGTGTAGGATCTGGGGCTTGTGGTAGTGATGTATGGAGGCCTTAACCTCTGAAGTATGGCCCAATGCCAGGTAGTGGGTGCCAGAGTCTGCCTCAGTTTCCTGAGCAGCACTGCCCTGGATGGCTGCCTGACTGATTGATGCTGTATCAATGTCCTCTGCCCAGAAGAAGCTTTCCCTTTACACCTCCCAACCCTCCTGGGGATTTGTTCCCAACTAATGAAGATGACATTTTCTTCACCTTTAACTTTGCTCATCAAGTACCATCAATCCAGAGAATGACTAAGGCTTCAACAGTCCATCAGTAAAATGCCCATGTATATAAATACAGACCAAGTTCAGGCTTGCCATGCCTCCCAGGACACTGAGATGTGTTCAGTGTGTCACAGGCACAAGCAGCCAGGCTTTCGTCTGAGCCCAGCCACACCCCCTTCCCACCTCCTCTTTCTCCGCTCCAACATGTCAGTTCCCAGGTGCTTCTAGGATAAGGCCATCCACCCAGGCACACTATACTGAATCACTGTCATTTTCAAATCCATGATACATCTTATCCTCTTGTTGCCAAAATCACCTAAGCCCTGCTGCTGCTGCTGCTGCTGCTGCTAAGTCGCTTCAGTTGTGTCCGACTCTGTGCGACCCCATAGACAGCAGCCCACCAGGCTCCTCTGTCCCTGGGATTCTCAAGCCAAGAACACTGGAGTGAGTTGCCATTTCTTTCTCCAATGCATGAAAGTGAAAAGTGAAAGTGAAATCACTCAGTCGTGTCCGACTCTTAGCGACCCCATGGACTGCAGCCCACCAGGCTCCTCTATCCTTGGGATTTTCCAGGCAAGAGTACTGGAGTGGGGTGCCATCACCTTCTCCGAACCTAAGCCCTAGGGAAGTTAAAAACAAGTTCTCAAGGTGACCCAGCACTGCTGCATGAGAAAGAAGAACGAGGACTTCCTGACTTCTCTCACTGTTCTCTAAGATCATGTTGCTGCTCAGAAACAAGAATTCAATCATGATCTAAAATAGGTTGAATGGTCCAGCATTGTGGTATTGATTTTTTAAGTTAAAAATACAAGATGAACTATCAGTTTTCACCTACAAAATTCTGTTCTAAAAGCTTCACAATCCTTTTTGATGTGGATTTTGTTGGGCCATTTTCATGGGCCTTTTCCAAAGAGGAGGATAAAACTCCTTCTAGGACTTGGTTGTGCTCTGCCCCTCTGCCTCTTGACCACCACACAAGCCTCCCTGCCTTTCCTTCCCGCTCAGACTTTCCTCTTCTGGAAACTTCTTCCCTCTCTAGCTTCACAAGAGCAAGTACTATAATCCAGGCTTGACCTAGATAACAGCACTCCTGGGCCAATGCAGAGATGGATGTGGCAACTACTGGAGCTAATTGGCTTCAGTAGTTGGTCACTGTCTAGTGACCAACAAGAGATCCTTGCCTGCTGATTCCAAGACACGTGAGTGGTAGATGTTATTTCCACGAGATCATCCAAACCTCAGGCCATGTAAAGACATGGACAAGTAAAGGAATACAGTCCAGAAAGAAAACTGGAGAGAAACTTAAGCCCCTCTCGATTTTGCAAGTGAATCTTTTTTCATCATTTAAATAGGTTCTCTTCCTTGCAAGCCATGATTATAGAGGGAATAAGACATACCTTCCTCTCTAGGACACTGAGATTCACCCACAAATGGAAAGAAGCTGCAATAGATCTAATTTGATATAGACATTCAACCATAATCCAACGTCCACCCTATTTAACAGAACTCATGCATTTTAAACTAGGAAGAAACATGTTTCTTATTTCTTATCTGCATTCCCGGGGAGGGACTTCATTTAGCTGTAGCCAAGAATAAATTTCACAAATCTGAGACTCAATTATAATTTATAGTACTGGATTCAGGATCAGAATTCAGGCATAAATTGTCTATGAAGCAAAATATGGAGAAAAGATAAAAGAGAGTCTCAAATTTCTCTAGTAGATTTTAAAATTTCATTTTATTAGATCAGAGGCAAGTTTGGTAGTATAATTGGTAATAAGCTGTTGTCGTTAAACATGTGTGTGGTCTAGGGGTGGGACACAAGACAGTGTAATCAGAGCAGGACTGTTTAAAAGGTGCCACAATGGACTCTAATTGGAGAAGGAACTGGCAACCCACTCCAGTGTTCTTGCCTGGAGAATCCCAGGGACGGGGAGCCTGGTGGGCTGCCGTCTGTGGGGTCGCACAGAGTCGGACACGACTGAAGTGACTTAGCAGCAGCAGCAGTATTCCCTTGAGAGCTAGTCCAAGGATCTTTTAGTCCAGGAATGCTTTAAGGATGTGACAGGTGTGTAATGTCTGTCACTCTGCTAAAGGCAAGCAGGATGTGTGCTGAGACCTTGGGCTCTGGGCTGACAAAACATCTGGAGAGCAGTATCAGGCGATGTCTTCAGCTTATTATGGCCCAGGAAACAGAAAAAGGCAACAGTGCTGATGACTAAGCTGGAGGGGCTGCTTGCTGACATAGCCGAGATCTTTCAGGTTTCAAATATCTGTTTCATCTCACCATGCTCAAATTTCATCTCATAAAACCAAGATCGTACAAAGCGACAGTCAGATTCATCCGTGCATCTTCCGAGTCTGGTCTCTGACTCAGAGGGCCTGAGTCTACTCCCATAAAACACTGGGAAAACATCTCTTCTTCATGGGGGTCAGACATTTCAAAGAAACTACAGTGGTTTCTTCCTGACCCCTTCCTCTGCGTGAATCTCCCATACCATCCCTACAAGTCCTCTTGAGTCAGCAAAGACCAGCAAGATAAAGAGGAAAGCTTTCAAGATCATGATAATCAAAGAGGAGATTTTATTTTCCAGTATCTGTGGACCATTTACAAAAAGTATTATACAAGGATCATAAACAAACACTGGATAAATTACAAAATTTAGTACAAAGATGGATGACATTTTCTGACCACAAAGAAACTACACGGTGTGCTTACTCACATCAGTCATGTCTGACTCTCTGTGATTCCATGGACCATGTATGGCCTGCCAGGCTCCTCTGTCCATGGGATTCTCCAGGCAAGAATACTGGAGTGGGTTGCCATTTCCTTCTTCAGTGATAAAGTATGAAGTGAGTGAAGTGAAGTCGCTCAGTAGTGTCCGACTCTTGGCGACCCCATGGACTGTAGCCTCCCAGGCTCCTCCATCCATGGGATTTTCCAGGCAAGAGTACTGGAGTGGGTTGCCTTCTCCTTCTCCAGAAACTACACTAGATATTAATAATTTGAATTTTAAGAATAACTCAACCAATTTAAAACTAAGGACCCAAATAGCTTTTAAGTGAGAAAGTAATTTTAAATTACAGTTACAGACTTTAGAAATTAATGACAATGAAAAGGAACACAAACAGAATCATTTTCAAGAGGAGACTCTGCAGCATAAATAGAATTGTCAGTCAGCCAGCACTCACTGGTTCAGCCATCTGACTGTTAAGATATGAGAACACTTTTGAGTGGATTGGTGAAGAGCATCACTGCCCTGAGATTACCAATCCTCCAATTCTGATTGGTCTGTTCCTATACAGGGCTGGTAATTAAATACTGCATAGTTTAATTATTTTTGTGATTAAAAAATAAAGTAAAACAATGAACTGAGCATTCAGTCCTCATATTTTTAAAAATTAGGGGCAAAAAAAATAAAAGGGAGCAAAGTCAACCCAAAGAGAGCAGGAAGAATGAATTGAGGAGGACCACCAATGTAAGGGATATTCTGTTTGCTTCTCTGGTCCCATCTCCTCTTCCTGACCCAGGGGAAAGTCTAATGTTCTCTCTCACCTTCTGTGGTCCAGTTGAGTTTAGCCAGCTGTGAGCACAGCAGAAGCAGAAGGAAGGGAGAAGTGAGAGGCTAAAGGGTATCCCTAAGGCCCCTCACTGTTTGAGGCTCCAGACCCCTCAGGAGACCCTCTTTACTGGGCTCTGAATTCATAAATGCTTCTCCTTCCAGATTAGCTCCCATGCTCAACCAGCCAGGGAGTGGTTTTCTTCAGTCCCTTTACTAAACTCTCCTTAAACTAACCAGTTGGAGTTTGCCATCGTTTCCTGATGGGACTCTGATGATGCATCAACAAAAATAAAAGAATAATACAAAGGAAAGTGCAGGGAGGAAAATTAAACAGCCCAACTCCAAGTTGGTCTAGTGTTTTGAATATACATTATTCAGGAAATATACTTGAATATAGTATTTCAGGAATATGTTATTTATTTATGATATTTAGACTTAAAAATTTTGTGTGTGTGTGTTTATTTTCCTTTACTGGTTTTTCCTTAGCTCTTTAATCCAGTCTTTTATTTATTTATTTATTATTTACTTTAAATATTGTATTGGTTTTGCCATACATCAACATGCATCTGCCACAGGTGTACACGTGTTCCCCATCCTGAACCCCCTCCCACCTCCCTCCCCGTACCATCCCTCTGGGTCATCCCAGTGCACCAGCCCCAAGCTTCCTGTATCCTGCATTGAACCTGGACTGGTGATTCGTTTCTTATATGATATTATACATATTTTAATGCCTTCTCCCAAATCATCCCCCCTCCCTCTCCCACAGAGTCCAAAAGACTGTTCTATACATCTGTGTCTCTTTTGTTGTCTCACATACAGGGTTGTCGTTACCATCTTTCTAAATTCCATATATACGCATTAGTATACTGTATTGGTATTTTTCTTTCTGTCTTACTTCACTCTGTATAATAGGCTCCAGTTTCATCCACCTCATTAGAACTGATTCAAATGTTCTTTAAAAGCTGTTATCCCTATCAGGGGTAGCTACAGTCTCCTTTCATACCACTCATCTTGTTTGTCTGCTTCATTCTCCTTAATTTTATACATATGTATATAAAATATATTTAGAAAAACTAAAAAACTTAAAAATATATATGAAAAACTGAAAATGCTAGCCAAATAAATACATGTGTGTGCATATATATGTGAATATCACACATACATACAAGAATACACAAACTGAGAAAAGAAAAATCAGAGGGAAAAAACAATGTTAATAATATGAAAGGAGATTACAGTTATTACTATTGACATAAAAAGTGGTTTTAAATGATTTTTAAAAAAGTATCTAAAGGGCTAGTGAAATAAATCCTAAACTCAGGAAAACATTAATTTTTCTGAAAATATGACTCCTGTTCTAACATAAAGACTTTTCTTTTCCTGAGACTTGTAAATATGGAAGAGATTCAAAACAATTTTAAAATATTTTTTGTTCACCAGAAAATTATTTCATAAACTCAAAGAATTAACACTTATTGCAAAATTTTTCTAATTCAGGAGGTACAAGGTAGTTTCCTAAAACAACAATTATGTCAGGCTCCTTCTTCAAAAATCAGAGTCTGTGCATTCTTAAGGCAAATGATGAAAAATTCTAAATCAAGATACAGAAAATGAACACAGAAATATGTTTAAAGAAACATAATCCATTAGCAGAGGGGAATTTAATTCTTTTACCCAAGTGGTATGCTAACAAACTAGCTTTCTGGAGTGGCATGTGGTCTTTCCTGATTTCTGGACTGTATATTCTCCAATTATGTTGATTTCAAGTTCAGTTCAGTTCAGTCACTCAGTCATGTCCAACTCTTGTGACCCCATGTACCACAGCACTCCAGGCCTCCCTGTCCATCACAAACTCCCAGAGTTTACATAAACTCATATCCATTGAGTCAGTGATGACACCCAACCATCTCATCCTCTGCCGTCCCCTTTTCCTCCTGCCTTCAATCTTTCTCAGCATCAGGGTCTTTTCAAATGAGTTATTTGCATCAGGCGGCCAAAGTACTGGAGTTTCACCTTCAAAATCAGTCCTTGAAATGAATACTCAGGACTGATTCCCTTAGGATGGACCGACTGGATCTCCTTGCAGTCCAAGGGACTCTCAAGAGTCTTCTCCAACACCACAGTTCAAAAGCATCAATTCTTTGGCACTCAGCTTTCTTTATAGTCCAACTCTCACATCCATACATGACTACTGGAAAAACCATAGCTTTGACTAGACGGAACTTTGTTGGCAAACTAATGTCTCTGCCTTATAATATGCTGTCTAGGGTGGTCATAACTTTTCTTCCAAGGAGCAAGCATCTTTTAATTTCATGGCTGCAATCCCATCTGCAGTGATTTTGGAGCCCCCAAAAATATAAAGTCTGACACTGTTTCCACTGTTTGCCCATCTATTTGCCATGAAGTGATGGGACCAGATCTTAGTTTTCTGAAAGTTGAACTTTAAATCAACTTTTTCACTCTCCTCTTTCACTTTCATCAAGAGGCTCTTTAGTTTTTCTTTGCTTTCTGCCATAGTGTGGTGTCATCTGAATATCTGAGGTTATTGATATTTCTCCCAGCAATCTTGATTCCAGCTTGTGCTTCATCCAGCCCAGCATTTCTTGTGATGTACTCTGCATACAAGTTAAATAATCAGGATGACAATATGCAGCCTTGACGTACTCCTTTCCCTATTTCAAACCAGTTTGTTGTTCCATGTCCAGTTCTAACTGTTGCTTCTTGACCTGCATACAGATTTCTCAGGAGGCAGATCAGGTGGTCCAGTATTCGCATCTCTTGAAGAATTTTCCACACCTCTTTGTGATCCACAGTCAAAGGCTTTGGCATAGTCAATAAAGTAGAAGTAGATGTTTTTCTGGAGCTCTCTTGCTTTTTCAATGATCCAACAGATGTTGACAGTTTGATCTCTGGTTCCTCTGCCTTTTCTAAATCCAGCTTGAACTTCTTGAAGTTCATGGTTCACGTACCTTTGAAGCCTGGCTTGGAGAATTTTGAGCATTACTTTGCTAGTGTGTGAGATGAGTGCAATTGTGAGGTAGTTTGAGCATTGTTCATCATTGCCCTTCTTTGGGATTAGAATGAAAACTGACCTTTTCCAGTTCTGTGGCCACTGCTGAGTTTTCCAAATGTGCTGGCATATTGAGTGTAGCACTTTCACAGCATCATCTTTTAGGATTTGAAGTAGCTCAACTGGAATTCCATCACCTCCACTAGCTTTGTTTACTGTGATGCTTCCTTAGGCCCACTTTACTTTGCACTCCAGGATGTCTGGCTCTAGGTGAGTGATCACACCATTGTGATTATCTGGGTCATGAAGATCTTTTTTGTACAGTTCTTCTGTGTATTCTTGCCACCTCTTCTTAATATCTTCTCTTCTGTTAGGTCCATACAATTTCTGTCCTTTATTGTGCCCATCTTTGCATGAAAAGGTCCCTTGGTATCTTTAATTTTGTTGAAGTGATCTCTAGTCTTTCCCATTCTATTGTTTTCCTCTATTTCTTTGCACTGACCACTGAGGAAAGCTTTCTTATCTCTCCTTGCTATTCTTTGGAACTCTGCATTCAAATGGGTAAATCTTTCCTTTTCTCCTTTGCCTTTAGCTTCTCTTCTTTTCTCAGCTATTTGTAAGGCCTCCTCAGACAACCATTTTGCCTTTTTGCATTTCTTTTTCTTGGGGATGGTCTTGATGACTGCCTCTGGTAGAATGTCATGAACCTCTGTCCATAGTTCTTCAGGCACTCTATCAGATCTAATCCCTTGAGTCTATTTGTCACTTCCACTGTATAATCGTAAGGGATTTGATTTAGGTCATGCCTGAATGGTCTAGTGATTTTCCCTACTTTCTTCAATTTAAGTCTGAATTTGGCAATAAGGTGTTCATGATCTGAGCCACAGTCAGCTCCCAGTCTTGTTTTTGCTGACTGTATAGAGCTCCTTTGGCTGCAAAGAATATAATCAATCTGATTTTGGTATTGACCATCTGGTGATGTCCATGTGTAGAGTCTTCTCTTGTGTTGTTAGAAGAGGGTGTTTGCTCTGAGCAGTGCGTCCTCTTGGCAAAACTCTATTAACCTTTGCCCTGCTTCATTCTGTACTCCAAGGCCAAATTTGCCTGTTACTTCAGATATCAAGTTATTGACAGTTTAAAACCAGTCTCCTCAAATTCCTGAAAAAGTAGCAATTATTTCTCGTGAGCCATTGCTCAAAACCATTGAGCAAATGGTTTTCAGGACCCACTGCTTTTCCATGTGGAAATACCACCTCTAGGAAAGTAAACTGAAGATTCACTTCCAGAATATGAAAACACAGATGCATGAGGGTATCCAATGCAGTCTTACTATAATTACAAAACACTGAAAACCATCTCAATGATCATGCATAGGATGCTGCTGAATAAACTTTATACAGTACACACCTTAATAGGCACCTTCAGGTTCCCTAAAGGGTCCTACTCTCTATTCCTCATCATCCACTTTGGTTGACTACTCCTCACCTTTCTCTAGTCCCAGGTCAGTTATCAGTTTTCACTTACATACTGGCTGAGATATGTGCTATATACTTACCATGTTTATCATTATACTAACATAACCATACGAGAGTTATTTCCATGTGGGCTTTATTATAAATCTTTTGCTTTCTTTAAACATTCTGATCACATAACCACTAACTGCATCTTTTAAAAACTATGTAATCATCCCAGGGTCACAAGGATGGTTCAATATATGCAAATCAATCAATGTAATACACCACTTCAACAAAAGACAAAACCACATGATCATCTCAATAGATGCAGTAAAAGCACTTGATAAAATTCACCATCCATTTCTTTACACTAATAATGAAATATGAGAAAGGGAATGTAAATAAACAATTCCTTTTAAAATGGCATCAAAAATGCTAAGCAATAAACCTTACCAGAACTATAAAACATTAATAAAGAAATTGAAGATGATGAAAATAAATGGAAAGCTATCTCATGTTCTTGAATTGGAAGAATTAATATTGTTAAAAATGGCCATACTACACAAAGCAATTTACAGATTAATGAGATCCCATGACATTTTTCACAAAACTAGAACAAATAACCCTAAAATTTATATGCAAGAGACCCAGAATTGTCATAGCAATCCTTAGAAAGAAGAACATAGTGGATGGCAGACTTCGGACAGTACTACAAAGCTACAGTAATCAAAACAGCATGGAATTGGCACACAACACATATAGATCAGTGAAACAGAATAGAGAGTGTAGAAATAAATCCACACACCTATGGACAATTAAACTCTGCAAAGGAGGCAAGAATATACAATGGAAAAAAGACAGTCCTCAGCAAGTGTTGTCAGAAAATTTGGACAGCTACATGTACATCAAAGAAGTTAGAACACACCCTAACACCATATATAAAATAAATTCAGGAAACTTGAATCTTAACATCTATGAAGGGAGGAGCTAAGATGGCGGACGAGTAGGATGGGGAGAATACTTTCTCCTCCACAAATCCATTAAAAGAACATTTGAATGCTGACTAAATTCTACAAAACGACTTTTGAATGCTGGCAGAGGACATCAGGCACTTAGAAAGACAATTCATCGCCTTCAAAAGGAGAAAACGAGCCCTGCGGTAACTCCTTTTGCGGAGAAGCGGCGCGGACACCAGCATTTGCTATTAGCAAGCGGCGGCTGGGCTAGGAGGAGCGGTGAGGCCTGCATCGTTTTGAGAAAGGATTTGCCCTGGCTGTCTCGAGCGCTATCTGAGCGAAATAACCAGACTGTTGGTTATCTACTACATCAAGGACCAGCCCTAACTTGGGACACCACCAGGACTGCGTGAGGAACAGGAGACTGCATTGAGATAGCCGGCTGCAGGCCATCCCACTCCAGTGACAGGCAGCCAGGGCCGGAGGCGGGCAGTCACAGCCCTAGAGAGACACTGTTTGCAGAACTCTAGGTAGGTTTCTGTGCTGAGTCACGCTTCTTGGGGCTCTGGATGGTCAACATCTGCCTGAGAAGGTGCGCCATTGTATACCCAGAAAACTGAGCAGCAGGGAGGCGATAAGTCGCAGCAGCTGCGCTCGCTAAACATTTCATCACCCACGCTACTCGGATCTGGGAAGGGCATAAAACGCAGACTCAACCGAGTCTGTGCTTCTGACGATTATCCGAGTGCCTGAACCTGGCCGGCTTAAATTTGGGTGTTCATCTCTGCCCCCTTTGTAACAGGGCAGAGATCAGATACTGAAAAGACCTGTAAACCGCCTCAAGAAAGAGAATTCAACAAACTACCAGAATAGAGTAAAGACACTTTAAACTTGGCGATTTTAACAAAATGAAAAGACAAAAGAATACCCAGCAGCTAAAGGAACAGGATAGATGCCCACCAAACCAAACCAAAGAGGAAGAGATAGGGAATTTACCTGATAAAGAATTCCGAATAATGATTGTGAAATTAATCCAAAATCTCGAAATCAAAATGGAATCACAGTTAAAGAGTGTGGAGACAAGGATTGAGAAGATGCAAGAAAGGTTTAACAAGGACCTAGAAGAAATAAAAAAGAGTCAACACATAATGAATAATGTAATAAAGGAGATCCAAAACATCCTGGAGGCAACAAATAGTAGAATAACAGAGGCAGAAGATAAGATTAGCGAATTAGAAGATAGAATCCTAGAAATAAATGAATCAGAGGAGCAAAAAGAAAAACGAATTAAAAGAAATGAGGACAATCTTAGAGACCTCCAGGACAACATTAAACGCTACAACATTCGAATCATAGGAGTTCCAGAAGAAGAAGATAAAAAGAAAGACCATGAGGAAATACTTGAGGAGATAATAGTTGAAAACTTCCCTAAATTGCAGAAGGAAATTACCACTCAAGTTCAAGAAATCCAGAGAGTCCCTAACAGGATAAACCCAAGGCGAAACACCCCAAGACACATATTAATCAAATTAACAAAGATTAAATATAAAGAACAAATATTAAAAGCAGCAAGGGAAAAACAACAAATAACTCACAAGGGAATTCCCATTAGGATAACAGCTGATCTTTCAATAGAAACTCTCCAAGCCAGGAGGGAATGGCAGGACATAATTAAAGTGATGAAAGAAAATAACTTACAGCCTAGATTATTGTATCCAGCAAGGATCTCATTCAAATATGAAGGAGAAATCAAAAGCTTCACAGATAAGCAAAAGCTGAGAGAATTTAGCACCACTAAACCATTTCTACAACAAAAACTAAAGGACATTCTCTAAAAATTGACTTTAAAGATCCTGAAAAGGAGACAATCAAGGTTATACATAATGACTCAAAGGAACAATCCAAAAAGAAGTTATAATAATTATAGATATATACGCACCCAACATGGGAGCATTGATATATCTAAGACAAACATTAATTAATATGATAGAAGAAATATGCAACAGTACAATAATAGTGGGAGACTTTAATACCCCACTCATACAATCTGGCTGTAATAGACAAAGTAAACAGGAAAACATATTTACTTATGAGCCTCAAAAAATTCAGTTCACTCAGGAGAATTAAAAAAAAAAATTGACTTATCTGTTCACTCTGTAAAGCTTTATTGACTATTTTATGGGACTGGTACCACTTTGGGTAGTAGGGAGGAAGAAGTGACAAATGTGATCCTGTCCTAAATAATATATTGTGGTAAAGATAGACCTACCAATACAAAATACCAAGATGTGCCTAAGATGAGGACACCCAAACTGGACTTTAAGTTTCCTGAACTTTTCATTTCCAGATCAAACCTCCTAATATAGGATGAATTCAATATGATTTTTTTAAGTGTTCTTTGTGATTAAAAACAGAAAGCCATTAGATAAGAAATTACATATACTCCTCCCCACCATCATTCCCCTTCTTTCTTCCCATTTCCCTCCCACCCTCATTGATCCTTTCCTTTGTCCATTAAAAAAAAAAAAACAAAAACAAAAACAAAAAAAATAAATAAATTCAAAATGGCTTAAATACTTAAATATAAGGCATGATACCAAAAACCTCTGAGAAAAGAACATAGGCAAAACATTCTCTGACATAAATCATAGTAATGTTTTAAGTCAGTCTCCCAAAGCAATAGAAATAAAAGCAAAAATGAATAAATTGGACCTAATCAAACTTACAAGCTTCTGCATGTCAAAGGAAGCCATAAACAAAAAGACAGCAAAAATATTCAGAGAAAATATTTCAAATGATGAGACCTACAAAGGCTTACTTTCCAAAATACACAAACAGCTCATGTAACTCAATAACAAAAAAACAAAGCCACCCAATCAAAAAATGGGCAGACAACCTAAATAGACATTTCTCCATAGAATACATACATACAGAAAGACACATGCACCCCTATGTCCACAGCAGCACTTATTTACAACAGCCAACACAGAAGCATCCTAAATGTCCAACAACAAATGAAAGGATAAAGAAGATGGGGGTGTATATAAATATACAATGGAATATTACTTTGCCATAAAAGAGAATGAAATAATGTGTTTTGCAGCAACACGAATGGACCTCAGATCAGATCAGTCGCTCAGTCGTGTCCGACTCTTTGCGACCCCATGAACTGCAGCACGCCAGGCCTCCCTATCCATCACCAGCTCTCGGAGGTCACTCAGACTCACATTCATCGAGTCAGTGATTCCATCCAGCCATCTCATCCTCTGTCGTCCCCTTCTCCTCCTGTCCCCAATCCCTCCCAGCATCACAGTCTTCTCCAATGAGTCAACTCTTCGCATGAGGTGGCCAAAATACTGGAGTTTCAGCTTGAGCATCATTCCTTCCAAAGAAATCCCAGGGCTGATCTCCTTCAGAATGGACTGGTTGGATTTCCTTGCAGTCCAAGGGACTCTCAAGAGTCTTCTCCAACACCACAGTTCAAAAGCATCAATTCTTCGGCGCTCAGCCTTCTTCACAGTCCAGCTCTCACATCCATACATGACCACAGGAAACACTATAGCCTTGACTAGGCGAACCTTTGTTGGCAAAGTGATGTCTCTGCTTTTGAATATGCTATCTAGGTTGGTCATAGCCTTCCTTCCAAGGAGTAAGCGTCTTTTAATTTCATGGCTACGAATGGACCTAGAGATTATCATATTAAGCATAGTAAGTCAGAAAGAGAAAGACAAATACCATATGGTATCACTTATATGTGGAATCTAAAATTTGACACAAAGGAACTTATCAATGAACTCATGGACTTATAGAACAGACTTGTGGTTGCCAAGGTGTAAGGGTGGGGAAGGTAGGAGTCTGGGATTAGCAGATGCAAACTAGTATAATTAGGATGGATAAACAACAAGGTCTTACTGTATAGCACAGGAAACTATATCCAATATCCTGTGATAAGCCATAATGGAGAGAATGTGAAAACCAATATAAATATGCATGACTGAGTTGCTTTGCTGTACAGCAGAAGTTAACACAAATTAGGCCTTGGCCTTACAAAAAAATGGCAGAGTAGAAGGATGTGCACTAATCTTCTCCTGCGAGAACACCAAGATCACCACTAGCTGTTGAACAACCATCAATAGGAGAATCTTGTTCTCCTGTCTCCATTTTTGTAGAATGTTTCTGCCAAAAGAAGATGCCCTGCATTTAAAGGCAAAGGAGGAGCTCCAACAAGATGGTAGGAGGGGCAAAATCACACTTAGAATCAAACCTCAGACCTCCCAGAGATGCTCAGAGGGTGCAAACAAAATCTTGTGTGCACCAGGACCCAAGGAAAGGAGCAGTGACCCCTCACAAGAAACTGAGTCAGACATGCCTTTGAGTGTTTGAGTCTTTCCTGAGGAGCCACGGGTCAGCAGTGATCTGCTGTGGGGACAGGGGCTCTGGCTGAAGCAGACTTGGGATGTGCAGCACATGGCATAAGTTCTCTTGGAGGTCACCATTAGGGCCACTGTAGAGCCACCAAGCAGACAACCCACAAACTGGAGAACACTTACACCAAAGAAGTTCTCTCCCACTGCCAAAGTTTTAGGGCCCACAACAGATTTCTCAACCTCGAGATCCAGCAAAAGGACTTAGAACCCCCAGGGAAACAGACTCTTAGAGGGCACAACAAAAACTTGTGTGCACAGGACCCAGGAGAAAGGAGCAGTGACAACACAAGAGGCTGACTCAGTCTTGCCTGTGAGTGTCCAGGAGCCTCTGGCAGAGGTGTGGGTTGACAGTGGCCTGTCACAGGGTCAGGGGCACTGACTACAACAGTCCTGGGAGCTGCAGTGTGCTGGCATAAGGACTTTTGAAGGAGGTCACTATTACTGCCATTACCCCTACCATAGTTTGGCCCCAGGCCAAACTACAGGAAGGGAACACAGCTCCACCCACCAGCAGAAAGCTGGATTAAAGATTTACTGGGCATAGCCCCGCCCACCAGAGCAGAGCATGGTGCTGTGGGTCAAGACCCAGTTTGACCCACAGCTAGTCTCTCCCACTTGGATGCAATTTCAAAAATGACAGAATGATCTCTGTTCATTTCCAAGGGAAACCATTCAATATCACAGTAATTTAAGTTGATGCCTTGACTAGTAATGCTGAAGAAGCTGAAGTTGAATGATTCTATGAAGACCTACAAGACCTTCTAGAACTAGCACCAAAAAAAATTGTCCTTTTCATTATCGGGGACTGGAATACAAAAATAGGAAGTCAACAGATAACAAGAGTAACAGGCAAATTTGGCCTTGGAGTACAAAACGAAGCAGGGCAAAGATGAACAGAGTTTTGCCAAAAGAACACACTGGTCATAGCAAACACCCTTTTGTAAAAACACAAGAGAAAACTACATCATCAAATGGTCAACACCAAAATCAGACTGATTATATTCTTTGCAGCTAAAGGTACAGAAGTCGAAAAACAGTTAGCAAAAGCAAGACCAGGAGCTGACTGTGGCTCAGATCATGAACACCTTACTGCCAAATTCAGACTTAAATTGAAGAAAGTACGGAAAAGCACTATATCATTCAGTTCAGTTCAGTTCAGTCGCTCAGTTGTGTCTGACTCTTTGCAACTCCATGAATTGCAGCACACCAGGCCTCCCTGTCCATCACCAACTCCCGGAGTGTGCTCAAACTCATGTCCATCGAGTCGGTGATGCCATCCAGCCATCTCATCCTCTGTCATCCCCTTCTCCTCCTGCTCTCAATCCCTCCCAGCATCAGAGTCTTTTCCAATGAGTCAACTCTTCGCATGAGGTGGCCAAAGTACTAGAGTTTCAGCTTTAGCATCATTCCTTCCAATGACACCCAGGACTGATCTCCTTTAGAATGGACTGGTTGGATCCCCTTGCAGTCCAAGGGACTCTTAAGAGTCTTCTCCAACACCACAGTTCAAAAGCATCAATTCTTTGGTGCTCAGCTTTCTTCACAGTCCAACTCTCACATCCATACATGACTACTGGAAAAACCACAGCCCTTCAGGCATGACCTAAATCAAATTCCTTACAATTATACAGTTGAAGTGACAAATAGATTCAAAGGATTAGAACTGATGGACAGAGTGCCTGAAGAACTATGGACAGAGGTTAGTGACATTCTACCAGAGGCAGTAATCAAGACCATCCCCAAGAAAAAGAAATGCAAAAAGGCAAAATGGTTGTCTGAGGAGGGCTTACAAATAGCTGAGAAAAGAAGAGAAGCTAAAGACAAAGGAGAAAAGGAAAGATATACCCATTTGAAGGGAGAGTTCCAAAGAACAGCAAAGAGAGAACACAGCCTTCCTCAGTGATCAATGAAAAGAAACAGAGGAGAACAATAGAATGGGAAAGAATAGAGATCTCTTCAAGAAAATTAAAGATACCAAGGGAACATTTCAGGAAAAGATGGGCACAATAAAGGACAGAATGGTATGAATCTAACAGAAGCAGAAGATATTAAGAAGAGGTGGCAAGAATACACAGAAGAACTGTACACAAAGGATCTTCATGACCCAGATAATCACAACGGTGTGATCATTCACCTAGAGCCAGACATCCTGGAATGCAAGTCAAGTGGGCCTTAGGAAACATCACAGTAAACAAAGCTAGTGGAGGTAATGGAATTCCAGTTGAGCCATTTCAAATCCTAAAAGATGATGCTGTGAAAGTGCTGCACTCAATATGCCAGCACATTTGGAAAACTCAGCAGTGGCCACAGAACTGGAAAAGGTCAGTTTTCATTCTAATCCCAAAGAAGGGCAATGCCGAACAGTGTTCAAACTACCACATAACTGCACTCGTGTCACACGCTAGGAAAATAATGCTCAAAATTCTCCAAGCCAAGCTTCAATAGTACGTGAAACGTGAACTTCCAGAAGTTCAAGCTGGATTTAGAAAAGGCAGAGGAACCAGAGATCAAACTGCCCACATCTGTTGGATCATCAAAAAAGCAAGAGAGTTCCAGAAAAACATCTAATTCTGCTTTATTGACTACACTAAAGCCTTTGAGTGTGTGGATCATAACAAACTGTGGAAAATTCTTAATGAGATGCGAATACCAGATCACCTGACCTGCCTTCTGAGAAGCCTTTATGCAGGCCAAGAAGCAACAGTTAGAACTGCACATGGAACAACAGACTGGTTCCAAATGGGGAAATATGCGGCAAGGCTGCATATTGTTACCCTCTTTATTTAATTTATATGCAGAATACATCATGAGAAATGCTGGGCTGGATGAAGCACAAGCTGGAATCAAGATTGCCATGAGAAGCATCAATAACCTCAGAAAAACGTGGCTTAAAACTCAACATTCAGAAAGCAAAGATCATGTCATCCGGTCCCATCACTTCATGGCCAATAGAGGGGGAAACAATGGAAACAGTGAAAGACTATTTTCTTGGGCTCCAAAATCAGTGCAGATGGTGACTACAGCCAAAATTTTAAAAGACACTTGCTCCTTGTAAGAAAAGCTATGACAAACCTAGCGTGTTAAAAAGCAGAGACATTACTTTGCCAACAAAGGTCCATCTAGTCAAAGCTACGGTTTTTCCAGTAGTCATGTATAGATGTGAGAATTGGACCATAAAGTAGGCTGAACGCCAAAGAACTGATGCTTTTGAGCTATGGTGTTGAAGACTTTTGAGAGTCTTGGACTTAAAGGAAATCAAACCAGTGAATCCTAAATGAAATCCTGACTATTCATTAGAAGGACTGATGCTGAATCTCCAATACTTTGGTTACCTGATGTGAAGAGCATGACTCATTAGAAAAGACTGTGATGCTGGGAATGATTGAAGGCAGGAGGAGAAGGGGATGACAAAGGATGAGATGGTAGGACAGCATCACTGACTCAATGGACATGAGTTTGAGCAAGCTCCAGGAGATGGTGAAGGACAAGGAAGCCTGATGTGCTGCAGTCCACGGGGTCGCAAAGACTCAGACATGATTAAGTGACTGAACAACAACAAGTTAACACAACAATGTAAATCAATTATACCTCCATAAAATTTAAAAAACTAACCATGTGGACATTTTTAGGATGAAATAGATAATTTTTCATCTATATACAAAGGACGTTATAACTGATATACTTTAGTTATTGATATTTATAAGAAAAATGGCTACATCCCTCTTTTAAATGTATCCAGCAGACTCTAACATACTCATTTGATGCTTACAACATATGGACAATTTACATGTTTGTTAATCCCATTCCAATTTCCTGAAATAATTTAATCCTAATGCTATATATTTATGATATAAACATTTATTAATTATGTTTTCCTGGAAAAAAGCATATACATATATATACACACACATTACATACATTTACATTTAATTTAAAAATTCCTATGATCTTCAGCTCTAACTGTTAAATAATTTCTTCTGGGTTGGGTGATCAATTATTATTGTTAAAATTAATGTAAATTGGTACAGCCACTATGGGGCTTCCTGGGTGGCTCATGGGTAAAGAATCCACCTGCCAGTTCAGGAGACGAAAGAGACTAGGGTTCGCTCCCTGGCTGAGGAAGATCCCCTGGAAAAGGAAATGGCAACTCACTCCTGTATTCATGCCTAGAAAATTCCATGGACAGAGGACCCTGGTGGGCTAGTCTATGGCATCGCAAAAGAGTCAGACACAGCAGCACAGCGCAACATAGCCACTATGGAGAACAGTATGGCTATTCCTTAAAAAACTAAGAACAGAACTACCATATGACCCAACAGTTGCACTCCTAGGCATATATCCAGAGAAAATCATAATTTAAAAAGATACTGCTGCTGCTGCTGCTGCTAAGTCACTACAGTCGTGTCCGACTCTGTGCGACCCCATAGACGGCAGCCTACCAGGCTCCCCCATTCCTGGGATTCTCCAGGCAAGAACACTGGAGTGGGTTGCCATTTCCTTCTCCAATGCATGAAAGTGAAAAGTGAAAGTGAAGTCACTCAGTTGTGTCCAACTCTTCACGACCCCATGGACTGCAACCTACCAGGCTCCTCTATCCATGGGATTTTCCAGGCAAGAATACTGGAGTGGGGTGCCATTGCCAAGATACATGCACCCCAATTTTCATTGCAGCACTATTTACTATAGCCAGGACATGGAAGCAACCTAAATGTCCCTCAACAGAGGAACAGATGCAGAAGATTTTCTACATATATACAATGGAATATTCAGTTCAGTTCAGTTCAGTCGCTCAGTCGTGTCTGACTCTGTGACCCCATGGACCACAGCACGCCAGGCCTCCCTGTCCATCACCAACTCCTGGAGTTTACCCAAACTCATGTCCATTGAGTCAGTGATGCCATCCAACAATCTCATCCTCTGTCGTCCCCTTCTCCTCCTACCTTCAATCTTTCCCAGCATCAGGGTCTTTTCAAATGAGTCAGCTCTTCTCATCAGGGGGCCAAAGTATTGGAGTTTCAGCTTTAGCATCAGTCCTTCCAATGAACACTCAGGACTGATTTCTTTTAGAATGGATTGGTTGGATCTCCTTGCAGTCCAAGGAACTTTCAAGAGTCTTCTCCAACACCACAATTCAAAAGCATCAATTCTTCGGCGCTCAGCTTTCTTTATAGTCTAATTCTCACTTCCATATATGACTACTGGAAAAACCATAGCCTTGACTAGATGGGCCTTTGTTGGCAGAGTAATGTCTCTGCTTATTAATATACTAAGTTGGTCATAACTTTTCTTCCAAGGAGTAAGCGTCTTTTAATTTCATGGCTGGAGTGATTTTGGAGCCCAGAAAAATAAAGTCACCCACTGTTTCCACTGTTGCCCCATCTCTTTGCCATGAATTGATGAGACCAGATGCCATGGTCTTAGTTTTCTGAATGCTGAGCTTTAAGTATAACTCAACCATAAAAAGAGCAAAATAATACCATTTGCAGCAATAAGGATGGATCTGGAGATTGTCATTACTAAGTGAAGTCAGACACAGAAAGACAAATATTATATGATATCTCTTATATGTGGAATCTACAAAAAGGGTACAAATGAACTTATCCACAAAACAGAAGTAGAGTCACAGATGTAGAAAACAAATCAAGGGATAAGGAGGGGAGGGATAAATTGGGAGACTGTGATTGACATATACATACTGCTATAACTACTGAGGTCCTACTGTACAGCACAGGAAACTCTACTCAGTACTCTGTAATGGCCTATATGGGATAACAATTTTTTTTTTTAAAAAGTGGATATATGTATACGTATAACTGATTCACTTTGCTGTACACCTTTAACTAACATAGCATTGTAAATCAACTATATTCCAATAAAAATTTTAAAAAAGAAATCATGCTTCTCACAAACAATAATAAATAAGATATAGTTTTGATCCAAATAATTGTAATACAAAGTGATTTTAAAAATTACTGACATTAAAGCATTATTAGAAATGTATCTCTCAATCATACAAATAGGGTCATTTCAAGTAGCTCATGTATTCATGACTAATATGACATTGCTAGAATGATTTAGGCTTCCAAGTTAATGCAATTCCTTTTAAAAATTATTATTACTACAGAATTAAGGAATAAGGTATATTAGTAATATAAATAAATAGATATGAGTGGAAATGACTTTATTATAGCAATATTACACAAGTCTTTGAACTACTTGCAAGGTTTATACTCTAAGTCCCATCATCATTCTTCTTCAAAATTATTTTTAATGATCATACGCCAACATCTCAATTAGTTCCTGCTTCAGTTTGGCAAAAGTAAAAAACTGAACACTTGACTTGGAAAAGATTTGTTCAGTGTCATTCATTTTCTGGGATGTATACACAAAAGATTTATCAAGATTTATCAGGTAATCAGGATTACACTTTGACTTAGAGGTATCAATTAACTCATGAAAAGGTGGTGAAATATATTATTAATTTCATTGCACAAAAGTTTCTACCAGTAAATATTTCTAATAAAATTATTTTATATCAGTCTATGTTTTAAGTATACTTTTGTTATAATCCTGGAGCTACAGATCTAATCATTTCTATTTATAGAAAATATCTACCATATAATATAAATGGTAAAGTCACTTCTTTTATCAAACCAATTATCCAAACTAGACTTTTTGAAAAGTCTGACCTCATTCTAAAATTTGAAACTAATGTGCTAATGCACATTTCCAAGAGTATTATAAATATGACTAGAAATAAAGTGAAAGATACAACTTTTAAGTTAGATTACTAAAAATTCCAGTAAGGTCAAAATGATAGAAAATCTAATTCTTGTCCTTTTTATAGTAACTTATATAAACAAGATAATAAATCATTCTCATTACTTACTTTGTTCTAGTGAAATGTAATTTGCAGCTAAAATTACCAGTTATTTGAGAAGAGAAGAGCATGATAATAGCTTTTGCATTCCTTCTATAATTGTGTGTATATGATTTGCTTCTGAAGGACAATTAAATGAATCTCATGTATTATAAAAATCCAAAATAACTCCAATAATTTAATTAGATGCAGTTATTAAAATTTTTTAAAGTGAAAAGAATACAATGCTAAAAATAATTAACCTAGCAGCTAGATACATTAAAATTTTATTTTTTACTAATTGTAGTAGGAAGAAAATAGTAAACATTTCATAATATGAAAAACATAAAGAAAGAATCTATGATATGATTTGAAAAACTAGGATTTGCCTGCCTTAATTAAACAACATACTGCTAATCTGTAAGAAGCCAGGTAAAAGTTATCCTGAAGAATTTTATTTAATGGCCTGATCATTTATTTAATAGCCTGAAAATGCTGATCATTCCAGGAAACATCTGGAATCAATGGCCCTTGTGGTGAGAACTGAGGACAGATGTGAAGAAGTGCTTACATTTAAATATGGGTAAGCTTTTTTTTTTATTTTATTTTATTGCAGGGCTTTATTAGTGGCCACCTTTTATTGGTGGCTCAGATTCTACAGGCAGATTCTTTACCGTCTGAGCAAGAGGGTCCTGCACTATATCATGTTAAATGGAGAAGCCATGGGCCTCTGGATGTCAGATCACCCCATCGCAAAACACCACTCCTGGTTCTCCTCTGTGACTCTGTGATATTATTTATTCCTTAAAGTGTGAAAGTGATAGTCACTCAGTCATGTCAGACTCATTGTGACCCTATGGACTGTAGCCTGCCAGGCTCCTCTGTCCATGGGATTCTCCAGGCAAGAATACTGGAATGGGTTGCCATGCCCCCTTCTAGGGGATCTTCTCAACCCAGGGATCGAACCCAGGACTTCCACATTGCAGGCAGATTCTTTACCATCTGAGCCACCAGGGAAGTCCCAATTACTCCTTACTCTCCTGGAAACCCAGCCTCATTTTACTTTGGCTTCTTCTCATAAGCATTCAAACACATTGGCTCCTCTCCTATGTTCCTCTTACCCTGATAATTAGTTTATTCTCTTCCTTTCTCAGCAGACTTGTAGAAAGACATACTCTGGGCTTCACTCCTCCACGTCTCTCTCAAAGTTTTGCCAGTTGTATCCTGGTTGCAAACCCACCCTCCAACTGAAACTTCTCTCACAGAGGAAAAAAAATGAGGTCGGGGCTCCTTCTTGCTAATTCCAATCAGTAAGAGGTAGGAGAGATAGGGAGAATTTCCCTCGAAAATATTACAGAGCTTCACAGAGCAGACAGGAGAGCTGACATATCCCTGAGAAAGAAAAACATGTCAGCCTGAAATAGAGAACTGGAATCCAGAAGGAGCTACTCTGGAAGCAAAGTGATGCTTCTTGTGTCTGCAGAATGTCACACAGCCATGGTCACTGACTGAGGACATCTGCCTGGGAGGGGTCATCTGCTTCTGAGTCATAGGACTGACAGGGAAGCATCCATCTTCAGAGCGCAAGTGGGCCCAATGCCACCCAGACACCATTCATCACCATAGGATCATAGGCAAGTTTATCAGGAAGGCTTGGTGGCTTTGATGTCAATGTTATGCTAGCTTCATAAAACTACTTGAGACTTCATGAAACAAGGCCAGTTGAGCTGACATGAAAGGTCCCTGCCTCCCACTCTTGATGTTTTCCTACCTGCTTCAAATATAGCTGACCTTTGAAGAACATAGGTTTGAACAGCCCAGGCCCACTTAAATGTAAACTTTTTCCAATAGTAAATATTACAACATGACAGAGTCCTCACTGATTGAATCCTTGGATGCTGAACCACAGATATGGAGGGCCACCTATATGTTATATGTGGATTTTTGACTGTGTAGAGTCAACACCATAACTCTCAAGTTGTTAAGTCACTTGTCATGTTAAGTCATGGAAATGTCATGTTAAGTTGCTTCCATCCTGTCTAACTCTTTGTGATCTCATGGACTGTAACCCACAGGGCTCCTCTGTCTGTGGGATTCTCTAGGCAAGAATACTGGAGTAGGTTGCCATGCCATCTTCCAGGGGATCTTCCCAACCCAGAGACTGAATCTGCATTTCTTGTGTCTCCTGCATTGACAGGAGGTGGGTTCTTTACCACTAGTGCCAACCGGAAAGTCCTTGTTCAAGGGTCGACTATACATAAAAATGTTAAATAAGAGATGCTATTCTGTGTCTATATCCAAGTTCAATACCAAAAGAGATGTTAAGAATGAAGAGAAAACTAAAAGCCAGAGCAGTCTGGCTAAAGCTGAAGCCAAATGTAGGCACAGATGTTTCAAAGCTGGATGCAAAGGAAAGCACAGGTGATTCAGAGCTGGATGCTGGTCTTAACCCTGGGGAACATGGCTTTTGATGAGTCCAGACCCCCAGTTCCATGCTAGAAGCTGGAAGCCATGGAGAGCTGACTTGTGCTTAAGTAGAGAAGAAACATCAGCCCAGGGAAACAGCAACAAAGAGGCCAAGAGTGATGGGAATTATGTAAGAGAAACATGCCCCAGACCTAACCCACCAACAGACATGGGCTGTCAAAAATTACTACACAGGTGATCAAAAATTAACAAACACAGCCAAAAACTACCATTAAAAAATCACCCTGAACCAGGGAATGGCATGTGGTCTGGATAATAAACATGACTATCCCACTGAGATGCAGTGGTGGCCCAGAAACATGGTATGCTCTGTCAGAGACAGTCATCAGTTAAAAAGGAAAAAGAGAGGGGGAGACTTTAAACCTAAAACCAGAAAGAGCATAACAATCTGAGAGAACCTCTAACTTGGTTAACATGAAAAACCACAGGCTCCAAATGGCATCACTGGGGCTCGCTGATAGCACATCTAGATTTAACACCTCACCTACTACAGTTTCAGCTTTCCCCAGAAATGTACTCTTAATCAACCAGTTTGGAATCTTCTGGTCAGCACCAGGGAGGTAAGCCATCAGGTGGGTCCTGTCCATCCCCCAGAGGAAGAGAAGGGTTTCTGCATGATAAAAGATGATCTGGCCCCACAAAACCCTTTCTTTCCCTTTGCTAATGACTACCTTACCCCACCTTCCTGTCCATAAACCATCTTCCATTCTGTACCCCTCCACAGTTGCTATATGGGATACTGTCAATTACTAAATAAAATCAAGTAGATCTTCAAATATATTTAAATTTTGTTTTTTAACAGCTCGATGATAGGATCAAGACTGAATCAGACTGAATCAAGGCAGGGCGCCCTTGAATCCCACCTCAAGTACACTGTCTTTCTTGCTATTTCCAAGGGATGTTGGTGAGTTTCTCTCAGTTGATCTCTGCTCGTTTTGCTTTCAAGCATCAGATCTAATTGATTTTTTAGACCACAATTTCCTTGAATGGAAAATTCCAGGCCTTAATTCTACCCCCAGATTCCATGTTGGGAATTGCTATAGTTCCCCTCGTTGGGAATCCTTCTTCCAAATTCCAGGTCATTGGGAACTCTTGGTGGCAGCTGCAGGTCTCCATTTGTTTGGAATCAGTCTGCAGTCCCCAGACTTTGAGGTTTGCTGATTCAACTGGTTATTTTATGTTTAACAACTGGTCTGGAAGTTGCATATATCTAACAGCCGGGCA
Organism: Tragelaphus eurycerus; assembly: GCA_935064755.1. Lineage (NCBI taxonomy): Eukaryota > Metazoa > Chordata > Mammalia > Artiodactyla > Bovidae > Tragelaphus > Tragelaphus eurycerus. The sequence goes on along the minus strand of CAKXYN010000002.1, from coordinate 17,780,760 downwards.
TGATTTTACTAACAACCCAGATTTACAATGGTCATCTTGGGAAATGTTTCAATTAAATAGGATTGTTTATCTAAGAAATGTACTTGAGAGCAAGGAATACCAAACTAGACAAGTAGAATGGGATGCCTGCTTGGTATGCAGAAGCTTACAAAAGCCTTCAAATTTCCAAAATGGCTTCATTAAAAGACTCATTACAAAAGGCTAATGAAAAATGAAAGATGCAAGAGATAGCTAATACAAAAGACGATAGGACTGATATGACCGTTACGGCTCCTTCCCCTTCCTTCTCATCAGAGTATGCACATTTTACTAATTCTCTGTCTGAACTCTCTTTCTACTTCAAAGAGACTATTAGACAGTTGGCATTTAAAACAAAAAACTACCTGAGGTTACAGATAAACCTCCCAATGTATTTTTTACACCTTGGTCAAAGACTGAACTAAGAGCACAGTTAAAGAATTTCCTAGGACTTTCCTAGTAGGCCAGTAGCTAAGACGCCACTGTCCCAATGCAGGGGGACCACGTTCCACCCCTGGTCAGGGAACTAGATCCCATATGCCACAACTAAGAGTTCGCAATGAAGATCAAAGATCTCGAGTGCCACACCTAAGACCCAGAGCAGCCAAATAAATAAAAATAAATTTTTAAAAAGAGCTTCCTAAACCTAGGGAGGAGCTCCCAAAAATTTTTAAGAATTTAGAGTTGTTATCACGGCTTATGAACTTAGGTTGCCAGATCTTTATCAACGTGTGCACACGCTGGTAGGACCTGGGGAAGCCCCCTACACAATGAGTGCAGAAAGCAAGATGGCAAGACCAGTAGAATAATAATCAAGATTCTCAACTGGAAAGGGCTCAAAAAATAGCAAGTAACTTTTACAAGCTATTCTTAGAGTCTTTCCTGCCTTCACTGACCATCTATTATTCAAACATACAAACAAACAAACAAAAAAGAGATGAATCTGACCGACTTTAAAAGTCCCTTAGAAGCCCTTTGCTTTTGGCATCCTGGGTTCCAAAAAAATAAATAAGGTTACCCAGGCTGCTCTAGATGCCCTCCTTGTAAATGGATTGTCTCCTGAGATTAGGAGATCAATAAAAGGGCAGAAAATAGGATGGGAGGCTATGGGCCTGACAAAGCTTGTGACTACATTTGAGCATTTTTAAAGGACCCTGGAGCAAGATCATAAACAAAAATCCACCAGGCTAACAGCTCTACAGCTAAAACAGATACCAAAGCCAGAGACCCAAAATAACACCCAGGCCTCCTTCACTGCATCCCCCAGGGGCCATCATCAAAACACTGGTCCAAAGATCGATGTCTCAATTGCAATCAACTGGGTCACTGGAAAAGAGGCTGTCCTCAAAGGTCCTATGCAAACTCCTCTTATGCCCTCATATCTACCTGCATGTGGGCCCCTTCCACAGTTGACAGGGCTCTGAGGACTACTGGGAAACTATTACCAGTAATCTCCTTAAATAGACAAGGGAAAATCTAAATTAAAATTAATCACTTTGTCAAACTCTAGTTGATACTGGAGCTACGCTTTCCACCCCACCCTCAGAGAACAACAAAATACAACAAATCTTTGAGAGTAAAAAGGTGGTTTCCATACTGGGAGTATCTAATAACTTTAAGACAGAATTTGTATCTCAACCAATACAAATAACTTTGGGATTGTTTAGTAAAAAAAAAAAATTCTTTTTCACTATGTGAAATGGCCCTAGACCATCTATTAGGCAAAGGTCTCCTGTCTAAATAAAAAGGACTGATGTGTTTTACCTTCGACGGAGATCTCACTTTAGAATTCCCTTGGCCAACTTGAACCTGCTCTTTTATATTCCTTGCTGTCTGTCCTTGATGTAGAAGAAGAAGGATTTCAACAAAAGTCCCCTGATTTAGTTGAGGTGCCTAAAAAATTTGTGGGCTACTTATAACACTGATATTGGGAGAGTAAAAAATTCAGAACTTATATCTGAAAGGATACATACACCCCAATATTTACTGCAACACTGTTTACAATAACCAAGACACAGAAGCAACAAAAATATCCATCAACAGAGAAACAGATAAAGAAGGTGTGGTACATATATATACAATGGAATGTTATTTGGCCATAAAAAGAATGAAATAATGCCATTTGTAGGAACATGGATGGATCTAGATATTATCACCCTAAGTGAAGTAAATCAGACAAAGATAAATACCATATGATATTGCTTATATGCCAAATCTTTTTAAAATGATACAAATAAACTTATTTAAAAAACAGAAACAGACTCACAGACTTAGAGAATGAACTTAGGGTTACTGAGGGTAAGGGTAGGGGGAGGAATAGTAAGGGAGTTAGGGATTGACATGTATACACTGCTACATTTAAAATAGAAGATTAACAAGTACCTACTGTATAGCACAGGGAACTCTGCTCAATATTATGTAACAACCTAAAACGGGAAAATAATTAGAAAAATAATAGATACATGTATACATATAAATATAACTGAATCACTTTGCTATACACCTGAAACTAACGCATTATTAATCAACAATACTCCAATATAAAATAAAAAGTCTTTAAAAATTTTTAGAACCTATATTTACATATATAAGACTGAACTCTTCCTCAATTACCTCAATATCCTCTAAAGCCTGAGGCTACATAAGGCCTCATACCCACAGTGTAAGACAATCACTCGGGGACTAATTATTACCTGCACTAGTCCCTGTAACACACTGATCTTGCTAGTCCAGAAACCTAATAGATAGGAATGGAGAAACTGAGAGCTATTAATAAGATAGTTATGTCCCCATTTTCTAGTTGTTCCAAACCTGGGAACCCTTCTATCACAAGTTCTGCCTGACTCAAAAGGGTTCACTGCTGTAAATCTTTGTTCAGCCTTTTTGGGCATCCCTATAGAACCCAGTTCTTAATATCTATTTGCCTTTACTTGGAAGGATTGACAATACACCTGGACACACATGCCTCAGTCACTCACTGAGGCCCCTTCTTATTTCTCCCGTGTACTCCTCTAAGATGTAAACACCCTCCAGTCCCTGGGAAATCAGCCTTTACACAATTTGTAGACAACCCCATGCTGTGCTCAGTAACTCAAAAGGTGTCCAGAAAAGATTCCATTTATTTAATGCAACAGTCAGCTGTAAAAGGTCACTAAGTCTTTAAGGAAAAATTATTATTATCTCTGCTGCTGCTGCTGCTGCTGCTAAGTCACTTCAGTCGTGTCTGACTCTGTGCGACCCCATAGACGGAAGCTCACCAGGCTCCCCTGTCCCTGGGATTCTCCAGGCAAGAACACTGGAGTGGGTTGCCATTTCCTTCTCCAATGCGTGAAAGTGAAAAGTGAAAGTGAAGTCGCTCAGTCATGTCCGACTCTCAGCGACCCCATGGACTGGAGCCTACCAGGATCCTCCATCCATGGGATTTTCCAGGCAAAAGTACTGGGGTGGGGTGCCATTGCCTTCCCCGATTATTATCTCTAGACACTGTTTATTACCTAGGTCAACATCTAAGTGCTAAAGAAATCCAGCTATCTCCAAAAAGAACTGTATCAACCCAAGAATTTCCTAGACCCATATCTAGTGACAGCCTCATGGATTTCTAGGTCTGTATAGTTAATGCAGAATATGGGTTCCTTCTTCTTTATGTTCCCTTTAGCGCCTGTTGCGCCCTTGGGGTGCACCGCGGTCCTTCCCCGTCGGCTGGTCTTCCTGTGGTCGTTGGTGTGGAGCTGGCTGGGGCCCGGATTGTGCTTTTGAGTGTGGTGTTGGAGGACTCTGGGTCCCTGACTGCGGGATCCACCAGTCCATCTGGGTTCTGCTCCAGTTTGGCCACCTCATGCGGTTTGTGCTGGGAGGGATTGAGGGCAGGAGGAGGGGGGACGACAGAGGATGAGATGACTGCTTAGAATATGGGTCTCCGGGCTGGTAATGTGGGGCTGGTGCTAGTTATAGGTTCAAAACATCACTGATTAGCTTCTATGAACTTACTAAAGTTTCAGCCCCTGTACCCTTCCCTTAGGAAGATAAACATGAGCAGACTTTTATAAGACTAAAACAAGTACTCCAAGAACTGCCTCCTTCAGGGCTACCCAACTATTCAAAACCGTTATTTGTGGATGAAAAAGATACCCAAGCCCTGGGAATGCCCATGCAAGAGCATGGTGATAAAGATGGCAATAAACATAGGCCTGTTGCCTATTACAGCATTCTGCTTGGTTCAGTGGCTCAGGCCTATTCCAGCTGTCTTAAGACTATCTAAGGATATTGCTACAACTGCAAATTTAGGAGAAGTCTCAGCAGAACTATTCCCAGGAAATGACATTTGTTTACAAGTTCTTTATGCTGTCGAAAGTCTTAACTCTGAATTAGCTCAACTTTTCTCCAAAAGCAGATCAACCTCCTTGAGACCCTTCTGCTTTCACCTTCTAATCTGTGTCTTCAACACTGCAACATTCCTAAATCCTGCTATCTTACAACCTCTCCCTGGTAAAAGGCAAGCCCCATGACTGCAAGGTAATAAGATTCCATTCTGTGACACTATATCCTGATTTACAAGACACCCTTTAGCCAATCTTGATTTAATCTTGTTTACTATGGGTCATATTATAGAAATAAAAAAGGAAAATTTCAAGCTGGTTATGCTGTGACTACCCAACATGACCTACTCAAAAGGGGAAATTTCCCACAAGTTAAATCAACCCAAGCAAAACTGTATCCCCTTACCCAAGCCATACAAGTTATCAGAAGACAAATTGTTCAGATTTATACTGACAACCGACGTGCTTTTGGGGTTGTCTATGATTTAGTGATGTTATGGAAACAAAGACATTTTTCTTATGTCCTCTGGGACCCCAGTCAAAAATGAAAAACAAGTAAACAGATTTTCTTACTGCTATTCTTTTACTTCTTGAAATTGCTGTCATCAAAATTGAGGCTCAGACTAAAAGGGCTGCACCTGAGTGTCAGGGAAATGCCCTGGCTGACTTTCATGCAAAGAGGTAGGAGCAACAGAACCTATACAGATTGCAGCACATGTGGATGAAGTTGACATTTTTTGCCTCTGCAAAGAATGGCCCCTCATTGCCAGACTTTTGCTGTCCTAACGTCCTTGTAACATGGAAATAGTCTGCTACTGAATCAGAGAAATTAAGGCAGGCACACAATGGCTGCAAATTAAACAATCAGTTGGGGGCTATGGGAAACCCAAGATGGCTACTTGGTTTTTCCCAGCTTCCTGGAAAATCCTATTTTGGTTTTTGCCATCTTTCATCTGCCATAGTGCATTTAGGATGACTCAAGGTGGCACAGTGTAGTGGCACAGTGTTAAAGAGTCCACCTGCCAACGCAGCAGATGTGGGTTTGATTCCTGGCTTGGGAAGATTCCCTGGAGGAGGAAATGGCAACCCACTCCAGTATTCTTTTTTTTTTTAATTAATTAATTTATTTTAATTGGAGGAGGCTAATTATAATATTGTAGTGGTTTTTGCCATACATTGACATGAATCAGCCACGAATGTACATGTGGAGAATCCCATGGACAGAGGAGCCTGGTGGGCTATGGTCCATGGGATCGCAAATAGTTGGACATGACAAGCACATAGCACACACACAAATTATAAACAGACATCAACGGGGAGATGTTCATAAAATTACAAAAAGAGTTTACCAGCAATATCTGACCTGCTGGGTCCGTAACCCTGGTAAAACTGTGTTTAGTTCCCACATCTCCTCCCTCTGGGTCCTTTAAGCACCTTCATTCAACTGACACTCAGGATGGGCTGTCAATATGTTCTTGTTATTGTATGTATGTTTCCTGGATGGGCTGAAGCCTTCCTCTGCCACAAGGATGATGCCCTCATGGTAGCAAAGAAATTGTTGGAACACACCTTTCCCACTTTGGGTGTTTTTCCCACAATTGTCAGTGACCAAGGCACCCACTTCACTGGGCAAATCATCTAAGTTTTTCTAAAAACCTTGCAAATATCAGAATTATCACTATCCTTATCCCTCTCCATCATCAGGGAATATCAAAAGAACAAATCAAAAAACTGGATTCAAGCAGAACAAGAATGAATAACATGAAACATGAATGTACTGATGAGTATAATTATAATTTTTATGACTTTGTCTTTCAAATATTGTTGGTTTTTTAATGTTTTCCCCAATTTGAATAAATCTTTTCTCTTAAACTATCAATAATTTAGTAAGATATACCTTTGTGAACAAAGATGAAACACTTTCTTTTTCTCTTCCTGATCTCCAGAATTCAGAAACTTAGTATTAATTCTTATTGTCATGCTCCTTATAACAGGATACAGTTAGAAACACTGGCTATTTTACCAAGGCTTTTGTGGGAATGTCTTATTTGAGGGAGGTATGCATAGGCTCAGATACGACCAGACATCTTGGAGGAACCACTTGGAAAAACTGCCCTGGTACCATGTCGATGGTGTTCCAGGAAAGAAGTCTTAAAAAGTATTTTTACAGTCAAAGACTAGTCTTGTTGCATTTATATAAATAATTAGGCAAGGAGATCCAACCAGTCCATCCTAAAGGAGATCAGTCCTGGGTATTCATTGGAAGGACTGATGCTAAAGCTGAAACTCCAGTACTTTGGCCACCTGATGCGAAGAGTTGACTCATTGGAAAAGACTCTGATGCTGGGAGGGATTGGGGGCAGGAGGAGAAGGGGACAACAGAGGATGAGATGGCTGGATGGCATCACCTACTCGATGGACATGAGTTTGAGTGAACTCCGGGAGTTGGTGATGGACAGGGAGGCCTGGCATGCTGTGGTTCATGGGGTCACAAAGAGTCAGACATGACCGAGCAACTGAACTGAACTGAAATATTAAAAAATCAGTTTTACTGTGATTATCTCTGGTAAAAACATGGAGGTAATTGTGGAGAGAAGAGTTATGTTTGTACCTTTGTTGATGTTAGATTCTAGTCCTATTAATTTTCTTTGAGGTTTTGTTATATACCTGTAAACCTGCCTGGATCCTGAATTTTAGTTTCTTCAAATATCTGGTTAAAATTCACAAAATTAATATTTCCAATTTTATCCCATCCTTCTGATTTAGAATCACTAAGAAAAAAGGCTTCCCTCGAGCCCTGTTCACTGATCCTGCTAAAAAACTAGAAAGTATTGAGCCTTGAGTATACATTTCATAACTAAAGAGGACTCCACCTGACACTTAGTCCTGCACAGTTGGAGGCCTCCAAGTACAATTGACCAGGAAAAGAAGAAGTTGACACTGAGGTAGCCTGCTTCCACCCAAGATGACAGATCAAGTCTTTATACTTCAGTCTTAACATGAAACTCATTTTCTTTTCTTTCTTTACTTTGGCATTGACCTGGAAAACTAACAACATCATCCACACCTCTGAGGCATGCTCAGGGGGATAACCTCTGGAATTTATAACAACTTCACTTTGGGTTGGTAACTTCCCTGGTGGCTCAGATGGTAAAGCATCTGCCTACAATGCGGGAGACCTGGGTTCGATCCCTGGGTCAGGAAGATCCCCTGGAGAAGGAAATAGCAACCCACTCCAGTACTCTTGCCTGGAAAATCCCATGGATGAAGGAGCCTGGTAAGCTACAGCCCATGGGGTTGCAAAGAGTTGGACATGACTGAGCAACTTCACTTACTTTGGGTTAGGATAAAGTCTAACTGACTCCTTACTTGAACGGGCAGATACAACAAATTTTTGTGAATGAATCCATCAGCAGTGCCATCTTTGTGGAAATGGTTTGTGCCTTAATAAGCCATTGCCTATACGGTTATCATTATCCTTGGGCCTATGAATACCTAAATAACTGTCACATAACCAGACAATGCCTCTCAGGTTATCTAACTATGCCTCTCCCTGTTCTAGAAAGGACCTACCAAGAGGTGTTCACTATTCAGGTGTCACCTCCTTTGACAGGGCCATGTTTCCCTGATTAGGAATGAATACAAATGAGAATGTGATCTTGATTCTTAACTCTGGACAGTATTGTAGAATCCACAGCTACAACATAAGCTGCCCAGCAAAAATCACAAGACTCTCTGGCCAAAGCTGTTCTTAATAATAGGGTAGCCTGCTCTATCTGGATTAACGCACCTGGGGAAACTGAAACAATTACACAAGATCACTCAGCAAGCCACTTGGCTTGAAAAGGAAACTCCTTCAAAATGGTCTTTCTTTGATTGGTTTGGTCTTGGGGACTGTGGTTTTGAAGTTATTCTGTATGGGAACAAAACTGCCACCCCAAAATGTCTCTTTGATATGTGGATTATTTCAAGCTAAAAACAAGGCCCCAAAGACTCAAGAAGAACCCTTTCCCCCCAAATGCCTAAAAGAATGCAGATGGAGGACCTGTTCCAGGAGGGGAGCTATTTTCGTAGGTATCTATAGTACAGACCAGGTGTGTAGACAAGAGGGAACTAGCAAAGTCTGTCAGACTCCTGTGTGTCCCATTGTCTCTGCATGGCCCAGCAAATACTTTTTGTTTAAACCAAACATTTTCTTTTTGTTTCCATGTCAATTGCCTCTTTCCCCTTTGAGGTTCCCAACTACTACGCTAATATGCATCAGTCTTTAGCTGAAGGTGGCATTTAAGGTGAGGGTTTCACCTGTTTTGGTGAGGTATCCAGTTTTCTTGCACCTTTCCCATGTACACATGTTGTTAAATTTTTGCTTAATTTTCCCTTGTTAACCTATCTCATGTCAATTTAACTCTTAGACCATTCAGAAGAATCAAAAAAGAGAGGTAAATTATCCTGTTTATTAAAATCATAATAACCCTCCTGCTGCATTATTTTATTTCAAAACCTTTAAATGTATGTTTGCAGCTGCTAACCATCAAGCAAATATCTCCCTAAGACTGGAACATCAGAAAAACAACAGAGAGAATGACTGTCAAAGATAGTGAATCTGAAACTGTAACCAGTGAAAATCATAGAAATTAAGCAAAAAAATCATGACCTCTAGGTACCTGAAAGATCAACAACTCTGTGAGAACCTTAGCTGAGAGTGGCACTAATAATATCTTAAATTTTGATCATATCCTTCAGGTTGAGCGATTTGTTCAAAGAGGGGAATTGTTAAAGAGAAAAACCATGGGCCTAAAATGTCATCACTTGTGCTAAAAACCCATACTACTAAACCTAAACTTAATACCTAACCTAATTGAAGTTTTGACTCGCCTCTGAAATGTAATCTTAATCAGCAGTTGGATTTCTGGTTAACATCAATGAGGTAACCTGCCCAGGTAACCTGGGGCCTTCTCCATCCCCCAGAGGAAGAAGAGGATGTCTGTATGATAAAACCTTTGCAATTCCCGTCCCTTAAAAAAGAGATGACCTGGCCCCAAATAACCCTCTCTTTTCTTTTGCTAATAATTCACTTGTCCCATCCTCTTTCCATAAAGTTTCCCATTTTGAACCCATCCTTGGAGTGTCCTCTGCTTGCTAGGTAGAATGTTGCCCAATTCACGAATCATTAAATAAAGCCAACTATATTTTCAAATTTCCTTGGTTGAATATTGTTTTTTAACAAATGAAGTACGTCACCTTAAATTGTTCAAAGAGACAAAGGAAGGCACACATCACCTCTGAGCCACGAGGGAAGCCTCATAAGACAGCAACAGGATCCTACTGAAAAGGAACAAGCTGACTTGCCAGAGACAAAGAAAGTCTACATATGGAATATCTAGTCATGAAAACATATAAATCAACACACAGGCTGAAGAGAACTCAGAGAACTAGCCTATTAGAAGATAGAGGTGAGAAAATCACCCAGAAAGCAGAAGTAAAAAGCAAAGATATGGAAAATTGGGTTTAAATAATAGTGAAGAAGAATGAAAAATGTCCACAATGTCTTAACAGGAGTTCTAAAAACTTAGACTAAAAATGGGAGAGGGGTGAAGTTTGAAGGAACGACAGTGGAGAAGCTTGCATATATGAAGAACAATATAATTCCTAAGGTTTGCAGCAGTACGGTGAGTCCCAGTCAGCATAAGGCAGTGGTCCCCAACCTTTTTGGCACCAGGGACCGGTTTCATGGAAGACAATTGTTCCATGGACCAGGGCCTGGGGGGTGGGGGAATGGTTTCAGGATGATTCACGTGCGTAATATCTATTGTGCATTTTATTTCTATTATTATTACATCAGCTTTTCTTCAGATCATCAGGCATTAGACCCCAGAGGTTGGGGACCCTTGTACAAGATAATCTACAGAATATACAGAGAAAAATACTTTAAAAAATCACCAAAAGGAAAAGGAAAGACTCTCTAAAGTGCAAATTAGACAAAAGCACATTATTTCTGTAAGCAACAAAAGACTCCAGAAGACAATGTAATAATATATGCAAAGTGCCAAGGAAAAATAGAGCAACTAGCCTAGAATTAGATACTTAGCAAGTCTGTAATTCAAGAGCAAGGGTTAACTTTCAGATATAACAAAGACTGAGAGCATTTCCCACTCCAAATAGTTTAAAGACTATTCTAGCACACAGGATATTGAGTCTAGAAGTGAACTGGATTTAAGATACCATATGAATCAAAGAAATTGGCAAATACTTTGGTTCATCTAAATGTGAAATGACTGTAAAAATGATGATAAATGACTGGAATTGAAAGTTCATGAAAAGAAGGAAATAAAAGCAGTGCCAAATATGGGAGAAAAGGGAGGAGGAGCTGGGCATTTTAAAGCTTTTTTGTTGTTAGAGGACAATGGAGAGATTAATGAGTTTTAGTGTTTGTAAAGTGAACTATGCCTCTTAAAAATGTAAAGTTAACCAATAAATGAACTGAAACAAAACATACTACTTCCTGGGAGAGGGGATAAAACCATAAAGAAAATGTGACTGATTCAATGGCAAGCAGAATAAAGGAAGACAAACAACAAGCACAGTAAGCTTATTCATCCAGCCTCCACTTTGTTCTGTGTCTTCCTCCCTTTTGCCTACCTACCTTGTTTAGGGAAGTGCTGATGCCTCCTGGAAGACTCCTGTGCCTCTGCTGCAGCCTGGCTGATGTGTCCCTGGTATCTTGTTTCCAGAGCTCCTTTACATTCCCACCAGAACCTTTAAATCTTTTCCATTAAGTGTTCCTGGCAGAGTCTCATCTAGATGTATTTGTCTGTTTATCTCCTGTGTTCTTTAATTTGTTCCCCCCACCGCAAAGGGGAAAAGAGGCCCAGATGTAGATGTCAGATGATGTCTGCTTATAGAGATTTTAGTCTCCAAGCAGAAGGATGTCCTGGATGGGAAAGTAAATAAAAACTTTCTCCCTGTAGGACCAAAGGACAGGATGAAAGAAGTTGGGGCTGAGCTCTGCTCATTATATGAATTCACCACCCAGCAACTTTTGATCACAAACAGTCCAACAGACTTACTCTCCCCAAAATGAGAATGAGGGAATTATATCTCATGGGTGGAGATAAGATAGAAGGAAACTTGCTCACTGACCAAGATGGAACTACAGAGAAACAACTGGGAAGTTTTTTTACCATTTAAAGTAGCTGTGGTCATAGGATTCTTGCATGCAGTTCTGTAGGCTACGCATTGCACAGCTCATGGGTAGGCAGTCATTCACGAAGACTATGAAGTAAATGGCACCTCTAGAGTTGTGTCGGGGAAGGCAATGGCACCCCACCCCAGTACTCTTGCCTGGAAAATCCCATGGACAGAGGTCCCTGGTGGGCCGCTGTCCATGGGGTCGCTAAGAGTCGGACCCGACTGAGCGACTTCACTTTCACTTTTCACTTTCATGCATTGGAGAAGGAAATGGCAACCCACTCCAGTGTTCTTGCTTGGAGAATCCCAGGGACGGGGGAGCCTGGTGGGCTGCCATTTATGGGGTCGCACAGAGTCGGACATGACTGAAGCGACTTAGCAGCAGCAGCAGAGTTGTGCAGTGTACAACCTGCACACCCTTCCGGGCACTGACATGATCAGCTTTGTTTTAACTGGCTGTATTTTGACAAAGACTCTTTTCTTGACCAAACTTTAGTTATTATGTTCCTGAACCCAGTTCTCCACTTGGACTCAGCCTTGGCCTATAAGAAGTGCAACACCAGCATAATTTTATTCACTCCCCCCACATCTCCCACACACAAACACTAAGAGATCTGAACAAACACTAGCACAGTTCCTATCAGCTCAAGGTTGTGTTTCTATGATGATGCTGCCTGAGAAAACTCAATACTGCAGAATTAACTGTTTGTTCTAGCCTAAAGCACTTAGAGATTTTGCTATTACAAATCTTTCCCTTGCCTCTTCTAGATGTAAATCTTCTACCACCCATAAATGTCTCCTAGAGGTCCTAGAAGCCACCTCTTAGATGTGTACACCTGGGAGATACTCCTGTCTCCCAATTTCTGTGGAAGAGTAAGACCCTAACTTCTATGACTGCCTTGCTCCTATTTGCAGGCTCAGACGGTAAAGCATCTGTCTACAGTGAGGGAGACCCGGGTTCGATCCCTGGGTCGGGAAGATCCCCTGGAGAAGGAAATGGTAATCCACTCCAGTATTATTGCCTGGAAAATCCCATGGACAGAGAAGCCTGGTAGGCTACAGTTCATGGGGTCGCAAAGAGTTGGACACGACTGAGCGACATCACATGCACACATGCAAAGATATGAGAAGGTTATTTCTCCTCCAGAATACCATCAACCAACAAACCCAGGGAACCTAATCATCAGCCTAACTCCCCCACCCCCTGCCCCTTAACATCCTTATTACCTTTCTTTAAGCAGCCCCAGGTTTCAAAGGCCTTCCTTCTGTTTTGGCAGAACTGAGTTAAGGTTACACTGCAGTCTCTCTCCCCTTCTGCACTCGCACTGAGTAAAATCTGTCTTACTGCCTTTAACTAGTGGCCACCTTTGTTTTTCTTTGACAGCCCCAGCTGGGCTGTAAGTTCCATCAGGGCAAGGCTATGCCTATCTTGTACAACTGTTTATCAGAAGAGTCAAGGTACTCAATAAATATTTGTATAATGAATAAGTGAGTGTAAGATTTTTTTCTGTTGTCTTGGATTCTGATAATGCCTTGCTCCCTTTAACTGCCATCTTGCAAACAATACAGTTCTGGACAAACTGATCCACAAAGAAAATGAGTTATGGTTTCTTAAACAAAAGTGACTGGAAATTTGATTTAAAAAATGGAGTGATCTCACTGCTTAGATGATTTGTTTATTCAATAAACTATGCATGATTCATTCAAAGTAGTCTTTAGTTTCAAGCCTTCGTCAGTGATTTCTTCATCATAAGAATGAACTTACACAATGACAGAACAACAAAATCTGCTGCTTTGACACCTCCTATTGAAGCAAGCAAAAATATTTATTGTGGTACAAGGATAGGTAAACTTTTTCTGAACATAATCTGCCAAGAAATGCAGGAATTATTCACACCCCTGAGTTAAATAGCCCCGTCAGTATTCTTGTTAAACAAAATTTCATTTGCAATTACTTCAATATAAATGAAATTTTTTTTAATAATTCAATTTTTGCTTTTTTCAGCAATACACAGCTCAAATTATGAATACAAGCTATTACTATGTGAGAGTCAGATATTAAATACATATAACTTAATAAAGTAGGGGTAATTTCCTAAAGATTTTAACATTAAAATATACCAACTCTTGCGATACTGTGGAGCAATGCATAGAACATTACATTACTGATGACCACATACAGTCACCCATTTGAAAATGACTTTATTTTTGCAAGCAACAAAAAAGTTCTTGTCTAAAAAAGTCTAGTAATCTACTTCCTAGGGCTTTATCCTTATAAAGCAACCCAGAAGAAAGAAAAGAGTCAGCCTAGAGTAAGGCTGTCACTTCATGTGCTCAGTCTTCAAAATGGATTTGCACACACTTCCGCTTTCACCAGTGCACTCTTTTCCACATTCCAAAAAAAATGAAGGTATATCTATCCCTCATCATGAATCTTACACTGACTGTGAACATAAAATCTTCTGGAAAACAAGGGCTAATGTGAACATCTCCTGAAGCTTTTTTTTTCAATAAAGGTGCTTTTGGCAAAGTTTTATAATAATTTTTGTTAAGGGCAAAGCATGGAAACACTGGGTCGGAAATGAGCATTTTAGCTCATAGTGCCAGGCTTGGTCAAAAGATATACTATCGAATGGGAAGAGAAACTGGTAATGAAGCCCCGTCCTCTCCTATTTTCCAGCTGATGGCAGGCAGTACGTGGCTCCTGAGGGAGACTCCCACAAGAGCAAAGCAAACAGCACTGCACAAAATATTGATGGTAGAAGGCTTTATTTCATCAACAAGAGATGTGTGGCAAAGCTCAGGGTCTTATCTATGTAATTATCTCAGGAGATTTCAGAAGTGAGAAGGCTGTCTCAGCAACATGTGTTAACACACACTGTGTGAATCTAAAAGAAAAAAATAGAAAAATAAAATTTTCTGACACAGAGTAAATCTGGTTTGACTAATTGATTTGCACATTTGGTTAAAAGTGACTATTTCACCAATTAAATGACATTGCGACAGGAAGGAAGGAGGCAAGGTGCAACCATTAATAGAGTCACACAGCCATTAAAAATAGCATAGGAAACTAATGTTGTTGCTGTTGTGTTTAGTCATCCAGTCATGTCCCACTCTTTCTGACCCCATAGACTCCAACACGGCAGGTCTCTCTGTCCCTCATCATCTCCTGAAGTTTGTCCAGGTTCATGGAACTAATAGGACTCAACAAAACCAGTTAGAACCTGCTAAGCTCAAGATGGTGGGAGATTTGACTTCCTATAGACCTTAAGCCTCATCAGATGCCGACTGAAATACTTAGCATCTAAATGGCACACGCTCAGGCACTACTACTGTACCCAGACTGAGCCCAAGAGGCCAAAACTGGGCAGTGACCCAGTTCCTGGGAATCCCTACCACTGCCCCAAAGCAGTTGGAATAATCCTCCCACCTGTTAGCCTATGAAATTACCCAGCCCCTCAAAACTGACCACCCCCACATCTCAGGGCCACTCTCACTTTCAGAGCCTATTCCATACCCTGAAGCCACCTCTCTCACATTCTGAGAAGGCCTACCCTCTGTCTTCAGCGTATGTATCTCTCTAAATAAACCTGCTTTCACTTTACTATGTTTCACTTTTGAATTCTTTTCCTGCCCAAAGCCAAAGACTCTCACATGGTGGGTCATCCCAGGGACTCACTCGAGACCTAAGACCTGACCATCCTCTTGTATGTCATTTTTCCTAGAACAATAAGTAAGCTAAAATTGGCAACTCTGAAGTTTGAGAAAAGGATTAAAAATGTGTACCCCAATGTTCATTGCAGCACTGTTTATAATAGCCAGGACATGGAAGCAACCTAGATGTCCATCAGCAGATGAATGGATAAGAAAGCTATGCTACATATACACAATGGAGTATTACTCAGCCATTAAAAAGAATACATTTGAATCAGTTCTAATGAGGTGGATGAAACTGGAGCCGCTTATACAGAGTGAAGTAAGTCAGAAAGAAAAACACCAATACAGTATTCTAATGCATATATATGGAATTTAGAAAGATGGTAACAATAACCCTGTATATGAGACAGCAGAGGAGACACTGATGTATAGAACAGTCTTTTGGACTCTGGGAGAGGGAGAGGGTGGGATGATTTGGGAGAATGGCATTGAAATATGTATAATATCATGTTTGAAACGAGTCACCAGTCCAGGTTTGATGCCTGATACCGGATGCCTAGGGCTGGTGTACTGGGACGACCCAGAGGTATGGTAAGGGGAGGAAGGAGGGAGGAGGGTTCAGGATGGGGAACACATGTATACCTGTGGTGGATTCATTTTGATATATGGCAAAACCAATACAATATTGTAAAGTTAAATAAAGTAAAATTTATTTTAAAAGTGTATAATTAAAAAATATTGTATCACATTATCAGAGGCACATTAAAGTCAAAATACTTCAATCCTACATTTTCTAACTATGTAGATCAAGTCATAGAAGGTGCCTCTGAAGTGAGTGACAGGTATAACTAATACTCATTTAGGAAAGCCTTTTTGTTACACATTCCAGAAACAGGGGAAATAAATGACTCTGATGACTGGGCCAATCCAGTCCTTTTAAAAGTCAGTTGGTTTCTATACCTATAGAAACAAATAGAAGGAGAACCTAATCCAGTTATCAGATATTAGAACCACCACTATATACGAATAGATAACTTGTAAGAAGCTACTATGTCGTACAAGGAACTCTACTCAATACTCTGTAATGACATATATGGGAAAAGAAATTGAATAAGAATGAATATATGTATAACAGAATATATGTATAAACTCTGCTGTACACTTGAAACTAACACAACATTGTAAACCAACTATATTCAAACAATTTTTTTAAAAATAATTTTTGTGACTTTTGCCATGGACCCTAGAAGGAGTTTTAAAAAACTGAGTGACATCAAATGACTTCTTCTCCATTTCGTTAACAGATTATTATTATTATAACCATGTCTCCACAACTGAACAGAATTAAAGCTGAAAACTGTTCTCATGACTTTTAAATATGGAATTTTTTAAAATACACAGGATTGATACTAAATACTGTCTCAGTCTAGCAGTAAATAATATTCATCCATGAGTAGATGAACACGGGAGAGATAAATGCCCCTTCCTACTCACTAAGAGATAGAATTCTAATAAAATTTTATATTTTTCTTGCTAAAGACTTATATTTATGTTGTGATATCAGATCAGATCAGATCAGATCAGTCGCTCAGTCGTGTCCGACTCTTTGCGACCCCATGAACCGCAGCACGCCAGGCCTCCCTGTCCATCACCAGCTCCCGGAGGTCACTCAGACTCGCATCCATCGAGTCAGTGATGCCATCCAGCCATCTCATCCTCTGTCGTCCCCTTCTCCTCCTGCCCTCAATCCCTCCCAGCATCAGAGTCTTCTCCAATGAGTCAACTCTTCGCATGAGGTGACCAAAATATTGGAGTTTCAGCTTTAGCATCATTCCTTCCAAAGAAATTCCAGGATTGATCTCCTTCAGAATGGACTGGTTGGATCTTCTTGCAGTCCAAGGGACTCTCAAGAGTCTTCTCCAACACCACAGTTCAAAAGCATCAATTCTTCGGCGCTCAGCCTTCTTCACAGTCCAACTCTCACATCCATACATGACCACAGGAAAGACCATAGCCTTGACTAGGCGAACCTTTGTTGGTAAAGTAATGTCTCTGCTTTTGAATATGCTATCTAGGTTGGTCATAACTTTCTTTCCAAGGAGCAAGCGTCTTTTAATTTCATGGCTGCAGTCACCATCTGCAGTGATTTTGGAGCCCAGAAAAACAAAGTCTGACACTGTTTCCACTGTTTCCCCATCTATTTCCCATGAAGTGATGGGACCAGATGCCATGATCTTCGTTTTCTGAATGTTGAGCTTTAAGCCAACCTTTTCACTCTCCACTTTCACTTTCATCAAGAGGCTTTTTAGCCCCTCCTCACTTTCTGCCATAAGAGTGGTGTCATCTGCATATCTGAGGTTATTGATATTTCTCCCGGCAATCTTGATTCCGACTTGTGTTTCTTCCAGTCCAGCATTTCTCATTATGTACTCTGCATATAAGTTAAATAAACATGGTGACAATATGCAGCCTTGACGTACTCCTTTTCCTATTTGGAACCAGTCTGTTGTTCCATGACCATATATTGTGTACTAATCATAATTGCAACAATACAAAGACTCATATTTTTAACACATCAGATCAGATCAGTCGCTCAGTCGTGTCCGACTCTTTGCGACCCCATCAACTGCAGCACGCCAGGCCTCCCTGTCCATCACCAGCTCTCGGTGGTCACTCAGACTCACATCCATCGAGTCAGTGATGCCATCCAGCCATCTCATCCTCTGTCGTCACCTTCTCCTCCTGCCCCCAATCCCTCCCAGCATCAGAGTCTTCTCCAATGAGTCAACTCTTCACATGAGGTGGCCAAAATACTGGAGTTTCAGCTTTAGCATTATTCCTTCCAAAGAAATCCCAGGGCTGATCTCCTTCAGAATGGACTGGTTGGATCTCCTTGCAGTCCAAGGGACTCTCAAGAGTCTTCTCCAACACCACAGTTCAAAAGCATCAATTCTTCAGTGCTCAGCCTTCTTCACAGTCCAGCTCTCACATCCATACATGACCACAGGAAAGACCATAGCCTTGACTAGGCGAACCTTTGTTGGCAAAGTGATGTCTCTGCTTTTGAATATGCTATCTAGGTTGGTCATAACTTTCCTTCCAAGGAGTAAGCGTCTTTTAATTTCATGGCTACAGTCACCATCTGCAGTGATTTTGGAGCCCAGAAAAATAAAGTCTGACACTGTTTCCACTGTTTCTCCATCTACTTCCCATGTAGTGATGGGACCAGATGCCATGATCTTCGTTTTCTGAATGTTGAGCTTTAAGCCAACCTTTTCACTCTCCACTTTCACTTTCATCAAGAGGCTTTTGAGTTCCTCTTCACTTTCTGCCATAAGGGTGGTATCATCTGCATATCTGAGGTTACTGATATTTCTCCCGGCAATCTTGATTCCAGCTTGTGTTTCTTCCAGTCCAGCATTTCTCATGATGTACTCTGCATATAAGTTAAATAAACATGGTGACAATATACAGCCTTGACGTACTCCTTTTCCTATTTGGAACCAGTCTGTTGTTCCATGACCAGTTCTAACTGTTGCTTCCTGACCTGCATACAGATTTCTCAAGAGGCAGATCAGGTGGTCTGGTATTCCCATCTCTTTCAGAATTTTCCACAATTTATTGTGATATACACAGTCAAAGGCTTTGGCATAGTCAATAAAGCAGAAATACATGTTTTTCTGGAACTCTCTTGCTTTTTCGATGATCCAGCGGATGTTGGCAATTTGATCTCTGGTTCCTCTGCCTTTTCTAAAACCAGCTTGAACATCAGGAAGTTCACGGTTCACATATTGCTGAAGCCTGGCTTGGAGAATTTTGAGCATTACTTTACTAGCGTGTGAGATGAGTGCAATTGTGTGGTAGTTTGAGCACTCTTTGGCATTGCCTTTCTTTGGGATTGGGATGAAAACTGACCTTTTCCAATCTTGTGGCCACTGCTGAGTTTTGAAAAACTTAAATGTTCACAAGGAATTTAAAAACTTAATTCCTACTCATGTACATAGTTTTGTTGCAACAAAATATGACACAATGATGAATAAGAGTTGCTTGCATAAGAATATATTTATATTAGAATAAAATTCAATGAAGTCACTGAAATTAGAACTATTAGTTCCAGGGGACAAAGTGTAATGCAAATGTCCAACTGTTAAAGGAAAGGTTTACAAGTATTTTATCAATCATTCTGGTGACTACTGAAGTACTATAATATTTAGATTCCACTGGGTACATATTTAAAAAATAAAGTTTTATTGTAAAATCTTACTACAATTAGAAATGATATGGTGGTTCAGCTGGTAAAGAACCCACCTGCCTGCGGGAGACCCGGCTTCGGTCCCTGGGCTGGGACGAACCCCTGGAAGAGGGCACGGCGACCCACTCTAGTATTCTTGCCTGGAGAATACCCATGGATAGAGAAGCCTAGAGGGCTACCATCCATGAGGTTGCAAAGAGTTGTATACAACTGAGCAACAAAGCACAGCACAGCATACTTCGCAACTGTTTAGACTTAATAAAGAACATTTTTTGAATGTCAACTTAAAAGTGCATAAAGCTACACTTTTAAAAATATTATTTTAGGGAAGACTTGTGTGAAAGAGTTTGAAGACCATTACTGCAGCAACTATCTGGAGAGAGATACACAGCGTAGGCTGAAAAAAATCTGTGAGCCCAAGTGGGTGATAAGGACAGGCAGGCATGACAGAATATTCCAAATATCCAAAGGGAATCACAGAGGATGATCCCTGAGTGAGAGGCAGTTTAGCTTCTCTGGAGAAAGGAGTAGAGAGAGGAAGTATGGAATGAAGGCCTAGAGAATTCTGAGCATTGAGGTAGAAGGTTTGGACTTCGTTCTACAGACATTATGAAGCCATTCAAGGCTCTGGACTTGGGAAAGGAAAGCATGTAGCATTATTGAACAGACACAAAATAGGAAGCGCACCATTAGAACCTTTAGAAAGACAATACACAGTTGGGGCTTCATAAAAAGAATAATGGAAAAGTATGGTTCCATTTTATAATTGTCTGTGGTCCAAAGTGATCTTGGGAGGTTGTGTGTGTGTGTGTGTGTGTGTGTGTGTGTGTGTGTGTGTGTGTGTATTGAGGGTCAGAGGCAGAGCCATGAAGATGTGGGTTTTTCTGCACAAGACACTGACAGCTGAAAGGGCCCACTAGGGTCCAGGGTAAGTCCCATGGGCAATGAGACCCATACCTGCACTTGGAAGAACCCCACTCTGTTATCACCACCTTGAAATTCTGAATAATTTTTTCACAAGGTATGCCACATTTTCATGTCTCACTGGGCCTCACAAATTATGGAGCCAGTCCTGGAAAGGGATGCCCTGATAATAGGGTCCCCACCACCCCCATCCTATTCCATCATCTCCCTATAACCACCAGCCCTGATGATGAGCATACGTCCCACCGGTTTTTTTCACTGGCCAGAGCCTTACATAGATTTAGGAGATCAGGAAAGGGCTCAGGGCTGGGGAAGATAAGAGAGAAGACTCATAGCAATCACCTGGGTCATAACTCCTCTGCCGTCTCTGCAGGGACACTGCCCGCAGCTGTCCAGATGGCCATGTACACCTTCAGGGGAGCCATTCACTCAGCAGATATCACAGCTTTGTAGCATATTAGTACTCAGTTGAGTTCAGTCATTCAATTATGTCCGACTCTTTGTGGCCCCATGGACTGCAGCATGCCAGGTTTCCCTGTCATCACCAACTCCTGGAGCTTGCTCAAACTCATGTCCAAGTTGGTGATGCCATCCAACCATCTCATCCTCTGTCATCCCCTTCTCCTCCTACCTTCAATCTTTTCCAGCATCAGGGCCTTTTCAAATGAGTCAGCTCTTCACACTAGGTAGCCAAAGTATTGGAGTTTCAGCTTCAGCATCAGTCCTTCCAATGAATATCCAGGACTGATTTCATTTAGGATGGATTGATTGGATCTCCTTGCAGTCCAAGGGACTCTCAAGAGTCTTCTCCAACACCACCAGTTCAAAAATATCAATTCTTTGGCACTCAGCTTTCTTTATAGTCCAACTCTCACAACCATACATGACTACTGTAAAAACCATAGCTTTGACTAGACAAACCTTTGTTCGCAAACCTATGACCAATCACCAACCTAGACTGGTCATAGGTTTTCTTCCAAGGAGCAACTGTCTTTTAATGTCATGGCTGCAGTACTGCCCTTCCATGAATGCCAGGAGAGAGTTCTAAGGAAGCAGTGCCTTTCTCTAATTTTCGTATGAGGTCATTATACAGAAAATGTGTTTAAGGAGGAAGGCGCTTTCTGCTTCCCTCTCACTTAATGAGTGCCTCCCATGGTAAGACAATGAGCCTCGCTGATACTCCCAAAAGAAAAAAATTCTGCTTTTTTCTTTCTTCCTTTCTCTTCCTTCCTAGTTTCCTTGAATGTACACAGAATAAGAAATATTTTTCTAACAGTTGTCCTTTTGACTATATCACCTTATAGAAAGGTACACCAGGACCAGGGAGGGGATATCTTTATGTTCCAATTAATAATTCATTTTCCTTTTATTTAAGAATTAACTGGACTATGTGAGTGGGTTCAAGATAGATGAACCTGTCCTCAAAATAGCTCACTGGTATCCTATAATGAGGCTTCCCATGTGTCTCAGTGGCAAAGAATCCACCTGCCAAGCAGGAGACACAGGTTTGATCTCTGGGTCAGAAGATCTCCTGTAGAAGGAAATGGCAACCCACTTCTGTATTCTTGCCTGGGAAATCCTTACAGACAGAGGAGCCTGGGGGCCTATAGTCCACAGGATTGCAAGAGTCAGACACAACTTAGCAATTAAACAACAACAACAACAACAACCCTATAATGGACGAGGGCTTTTATGAAATGAACATACAGACACATGAACATGCACACACACATGCTTGGAGGAAAAAAAAAACAGCTCAAGTGGAGAGGAAAAATAAAACTCTTATACGTAATTTAGTTTTTTTCTTATCACAAACTATTCTTTATGGGTATTAAACCCAACAAGGGCTTAAATTTTCAGTAAATAAAGGTATGCAGTTTAACTCTGAAACTTAATTAAAAACCAACAGAAGTGACTTATTAGCTAATATATATGGTGAAAGAAGCCACTGAACCCACACTCCTAGAATCTCAATCTGAGCCCAGTCACATCTCTGGCTCAGGATGGCTCTGACCCTGGAGCAGGCAGCTGCATCTCTGAGGGTGTTGAATAAAGGAAGCAGGAGATTTCATGCACAAACAATTACCTTCTGAGAGTCAGAGCCAAATAGCTGGGGAATGTGACAGCCCCAACCTTGGACAATACAATTGCTGAATTAGGTTGTCACTCAGGGGCTGGCTTTTTGTCACCAAAGTGCAGTTCACTCCCTACAAAGCAAAACAACGGAATGTGAACAATCCTATCTAAACCCTAGATATTTAATAAAATAATTGTCTTAGAAATAGTAAGACACATTTGGGTCAAGATAAAATCAAACTTATGGTTACCAGGAGGGAAGTAGGGGGGTGGATAAGTTGGGAGATTAGAATTGACATATACATACTGCTGCTGCTGCTAAGTCGCTTCAGTCGTGTCCGACTCTGCATATACATACTACTATATGTAAAATAGATAACTATTATTAATAAGAACCTTTTGTATAGCACAAGGAACTCTACTCAATACTCTGTAATGACCTATGTGAGAAAAGAATCAAGAATGCATATATGTATATGTATGACTGATGCTTTCTGCTGTACACCTAAAACAGAACTCTGTAAATCAACTATACTCCAATAAAAAAAAATTAAAAAAACATAAAATCAGGTGAAGAGACATTCTGTCTATTTTTTGAATTAAAATAACAAAAAAATTTAAAATACAAACAAAACTGAAGTCCTACAAAATGTCAAAATTAAGAACAAACAAAAAGGACCATCTTCTAATAGAATCAGGAAGACAGTCAGTCACGTCATTAGAAAGGATTTCCATTGATCGTAACACTGATGGTGCCAGCCTGAGAAGCAATGCTTCCCACGAGATTTGCCCTCTGAAGCAGAGGAGGGAAGGACCCGGCCCCACCCAGGAACCCTGGGTTCAAGTACCAAGTACACCAGCAGCCCAGCCGGTCTTTCCTAGTGGAGGTGCCTTTCTGTGTGTGATCAGGTTGAGTGTTCTGTTAGGAAACATGTGGAAGGTAACAGAGCACACCCTGGACTGTGCAGCTTTCTCACATAAAGCACAGAACACAGCCACGTTGTTTCGGAGACCCAAGTTCACTGCCCGCCTTATAAGTCTGTAACTCCAGTAATAATCACATCACTAACAATATTTTTCTTTCAAGATATGTAGAGTTAGTAACAAGTGACAGTTACCTATAGTTTTCAAGTCAGTTTTACCGTCTAGGTGTCCCTCTGTCTAGAAAACAAATTATACCTGTTGCAACAGCAATGGGAATACAGTGATTTACAAATTCCTGTGGGAAAAAAACTCTCGCTCATTAAACAAAAGGCTTGCTTCCTCTTCAGTGTCTCCTTCAGATCAAACTTTCTCAGAACCTGCCTCACAGGAGCTAGCAGAGGGCTTAACGTTTGCTGCCACAGCCCACCTTTTTGGCTCATTGAAAGTAATAATAGGTTAAAACACCACCTCTGCTCCTGTTGGGGCATTTGCCTGGCTGTATGCACAGAGCTGGGTTGCCACAAGGAATTAAAGAGAGGGGAGCTAATCAAGGAAAGACAGCATCTCTGAAATTTGGTGAGGTCTTGTGGAAACAAGGGAGAGAGGGGGAGGTGGGCACACACATGGGGATTATTAGTGTTTTATATACTGCTTCTAATCGGAGAATGACAGAGTACCCCAAATTCTTAAAGACAGAAAATCTCATGTTAGGTCAGCACTTAACACAAGATTAAATTCCCAATAAATGCAGAAATTAGACTATATCCTCAACCCAACCTTTCTAGCTTCAGGAACCATGGGTATACAAGCGGAAACAACCCTAATGGAATCTAGTTTTTCCATATCTCTAAAGCCTTAAAAATATTAGTTCTTTTCAAATAGTTATCCTACCACCATTCTTCATAAATAGTATGAGAGGAAAAAGCCTTATGCATAAATCCATTCAGGCAGGGCTACATACATTATAGAAAACCCGAAACACTCAATAAATCCAAAAAGAAGGACATGATTCACTGAGTTACAAACTCTAAGATCTATTTGCACCATTAAATGAATTAATGGAAGGAAGATGTGTATATTCTATGTTGTCATATTTAGGGGAAAGTCAAAATACAGAAAAAAATATAAAATCTTAACAGTTGAGGAAAGATGTCTACTAAAATAAGACTAAAAAAATATAGCACGCCAAAATGTTGCTATTGATTACCACAAGGTGGTGGTATCAAGGATGATTTTCATTTCTTTTTTATACTTTTCTGTATTTTCCAATTTCTTAAAATGAATAATATACAATCAAGAGAATTAGTTGAAGAACTTCTTTAAAAAGAATCTTCAGTAATGTACCATTTGTTAAAGCAGCAGCAATTTTAGGCTAAGCCATCAAAGATGCATTTTTCACATTGTATTTTCCCATCAGTCCTCCTATTTTATGGCATTATGTGAATCTGCTGTATCTTTTGAGATTATTCAACTCAGCTACAGAGACAAGAAAAGCAAATAAGATGATGGCATGCATAAGCAATATAAGGCATAGAAAGTGGCTTAGCCAGTGGCTTGTGAGGTGCTGGACAGACTCAGTGCAGATCAAGTATAGACGATGATTAAGCAAAGGGCCTGCAAGGCATGGACAAAAGTCACAGCATGTGCTATATACTGACAGTAAGTTAGAAACCCATAATGCTAAAAATACATAGAAAATGGAATATATTATTCCATTATTGTCCAAGTTCATTCAGATTTTTCTGTAAGACCTTATGGAAAAACCCAGATGAACTTTCTGGCACAAATGTAAATGTTAGTCGAAGCCAGGAATGGATGGACAGACGCAGTCAAGAGCTGACAGCTAGGTCACCCCTGACATCAATCACCCATTTCCCACCTCCTCCCCCTCCTCCAGTCTTGCCTGGTAGGTACTTGCATGGAGGTCCTACTCAGCATGCACATGGAAAGGGAAATGTTTTCTTCCAGTCTGGTCTCAAGAAGAATAGGAGACTGGGATCGACATATATACACTATTGATACTATGTATAAAACAGATAATTAATAAGAACTGTAAGGCTCAGAGGACTCTACTCAGAGCTCCATGGTGACCTAAATGGGAAGAAAGTCCAAAAACAAAGGGGATATAATATAGCTGAAGCAACTATACTCCAATAAAAATTAAAAAAAAATAAAGAATGATACTTGAGATAGACTCTAGTTTGAGATTTAATGCTAATTCACCCAGTGAACCTATCAGCAGTCAAAAACCAAGACTGGACCTAGATCAGGAATAAATAAATAGTTTGTGTAGAATACTCCTTTACAAACAACAGAATTAAACAAGGTAGAGCAGAGTTTAGAATACGGAGAGTAAGCATTGTGGGAAAACGATGAATGTTCAGATGGGTTTATTTGTAAACCATGAAGCTTCCCCAGTTGGGATGGCTGTTAGAGGGGCCATTTCTCAATTTATCCTACAGCTTCAAGCTCTCTGGTCCCTGGACAGTCTCTAGAAGATGAGGAACCAAAATTATTCTTGTTGAAAATACATCACTGACCAACTGGATACTTTATGAGAAATAACTCTCAACCCATGACTCCCCCACACTAATATATTTCATTGTCATTATTCTTTTGAAAATCACTCAAGCTTATCAGGATTTAATCATACCATGAAGAAATTCTCCCTCCCCTTGCCCACTATGATTATAGAATACATTTCCTCACCAATGACCATGTTGAGTGAAGGCAATATCAGAGTGAAGAGGATTATTTACTTTGAATCCACTTAGCTCAGCTGCTTCTCTCCCCAGAATAATTCTGAAGTGTTGAATGTCTACCACAGTTAATAATCTTCCCTGCATTAGAAAACAAAGCAATACACAAAACATGCCAAGGTTCAAGATATGCTGCAGGTCTGCTATCATATTCTATATAAAAGATATCCTGGAAACTTAGCAATGAGGTAGCCTTGGCTGGAATTTTCAGATGCATCTTCTTGGAGCTTGGTTAATTGCAAAAAGTGTTAGTGACTTTCACTGGTAAATAGAAATGGAATATTGCCTGCCATATCAGTAAACAAAGGATGTCACAATCATCAGCAGTTGCAGCACTCCAACAGGAGCTGATGAGCCCTGAAGGAACTCATGAAG
This sequence comes from Tragelaphus eurycerus, assembly GCA_935064755.1. Taxonomy (NCBI): domain Eukaryota; kingdom Metazoa; phylum Chordata; class Mammalia; order Artiodactyla; family Bovidae; genus Tragelaphus; species Tragelaphus eurycerus. Next base: position 17,754,271 of record CAKXYN010000002.1, on the reverse strand, counting down.
GAAAAGAATACCTGCCATGGAGTAGCTTTAGACAGCAGCCATTCCCCAAGATGAGCCCTGAGGAAACTCGGGATGTGCAAAACAAAGGATACTGGCCCCTGATAAGAGCTGAGGTGCAGGTGCACATCAAAGGAGTGATTTCAGTGAGTCCAGAGAGTCATCTTCCCATATACAGAAAACTGCTAACGTCCTTAACTTGGGATATATGGTTTTCTTTGATTAACAATAATTTTTTGACATTCAGACTACCTGTCCATTGTTGCAAAACTTTTATATAATCTGGTTCCCCACCTTGCCTCCTTGGAATTCTTTCAGGGTTTCTTGAGATGCTGCCTCCAGGGCCTGAAGTCCTAAAAATTCCTGTAATATGGAACTAGCCTTGTAAAACCACACACTCTATGGAACTAGCCTTCTTCTCCAATATAACTGTCAGTGGAAAAAGTGCTTTGGGTAGGGAATTACTTAAAAACAATAAAAAAGCACCAGAAACTTTCATTCCTAGCAGCAAATATCTACTTTTTCATTACTGGGTCAAGGTCTTTTCTTTGACTATTTCTCCAGAGTGGGGTTCACACAACCTTTGTGACACAGGTTGCAACTCTGAGCAACTCTGTTGCAACTCTCATGCAACTTCTGAGGGGAACAGAAAGTTATTATCAACCTAGATAGCATATTCAAAAGCAGAGACATTACTTTGCTAACAAAGGTCCGTCTAGTCAAGGCTATGGTTTTTCCTGTGGTCATGTATGGATGTGAGAGTTGGACTGTGAAGAAGGCTGAGTGCCGAAGAATTGATGCTTTTGAACTGTGGTGTTGGAGAAGACTCTTGAGAGTCCCTTGGACTCTGCAAGGAGATCCAACCAGTCCTTTCTGAAGGAGATCAGTCCTGGGTGTTCTTTGGAAGGAATGATGCCAAAGCTGAAACTCCAGTACTTTGGCCACCTCATGTGAAGAGTTGACTCATTGGAAAAGACTCTGATGCTGGGAGGGATTGGGGGCAGGAGGAGAAGGGGACAACAGAGGATGAGATGGCTGGATGGCATCACTGACTCGATGGACGTGAGTCTGAGTGGACTCCGGGAGCTGGTGATAGACAGGGAGGCCTGGCGTGCTGCAATTCATGGGGTCGCAAAGAGTCGGACACGACTGAGCGACTGAACTGAACTGAACTGAGTAAAGGGACAAAGTAGGTAATTAAATAGTTAATCCCACTAGGGAACTGTAAGAAAAAATAAGGAAGACCTCTGTAAGTTAATGATCTCTTTAGAAAACAGGTTCGCTTAACCACAAAACCAAGCAGGCTCACTTAGCAACAAGCCATGCAGCACAAGAATGAGTTATGTCCCAAAACAATAAAACACTGGTGGCATGAGACCCACATCCTGCCCATGGAGCTTAGTAAGTTAATGACCCTTAGGACACACTCTCTGCACACATAAAAAATAATAATTTATGGGAAAGTGACATTTCAAAGTGAAAGAACCTCATTGTACTGAAACCTGAAATAATTTTTCCATAGTGCCAATCACATTCCAGCTTGACCATGGAGGGACAAGAAAACTCCCCTGCCAACAGGGAGGAAGAGGTGATGATGGAAGCATGATGTCTACTCAAAAGTGAGGAAGAAAGCGGTCTTCTCCCCTCCTCACTTTTCCTTTGATTATAAACTTATAGTCCACTAAGTTCTTGGTGCCGCACTCTCTCGCTGGCCCTCTTGTAAGCCTCGCAAGCATCCTATTCTAATAAGTCACTTCTTATCTATCAATTTGTCTCTTGCTGCACTTACTTCTTGGAAGGAAAGTTATGACCAACCTAGATAGCATATTCAAAAGCAAAGACATTACTTTGCCAACAATGGTCCGTCTAGTCAAGGCTATGGTTTTTCCTGTGGTCATGTATGGATGTGAGAGCTGGACTGTGAAGAAGGCTGAGCGCCCAAGAATTGATGCTTTTGAACTGTGGTGTTGGAGAAGACTCTTGAGAGTCCCTTGGACTGCAAGGAGATCCAACCAGTCCATTCTGAAGGAGATCAATCCTGGAATTTCTTTAGAAGGAATGATGCTAAAGCTGAAACTCCAATATTTTGGCCACCTCATGCAAAGAGTTGACTTATTGGAGAAGACTCTGATGCTGGGAGGGATTGGGGGCAGGAGGAGAAGGGGACAACAGAGGATGAGATGGCTGGATGGCATCACTGACTCGATGGATGTGAGTCTGAGTGACCTCCGGGAGTTGGTGATGGACAGGGAGGCCTGGCGTGCTGCGATTCATGGGGTCGCGAAGAGTCGGACACGACTGAGTGACTGATCTGATCTGATCTCAATTCTTTCTATGCTAAAACATAAAAGATTGGTGCTCTTCTGAGCTCCCCAAAACACAGCCTAATGGTTTCATTTCCATGCATGCTCCCCACGTCCAGCTTCCTTAAAGTGGAGCAAGATTGTAGAAAACGTCAAGCACAAACAGAGCAACCTGAAAGCCACATCCTTCTGGATTTTAATGAAGTTCCAATTAGCTTTTGTAACTGTTGCAGAATTTTCTTTTAACAGGGTCATCTGTGGACTAGCAGTATCACCGTCAACTGGGAGCTAGTTGGAAATTCAAGGTCTCAGGTCCCACCCAGACCTATAGAATCAGATCTGCCTTCTAACATCATCTCTGGGTGATTTGTCTGTATATTAAAATCTGATTGGCACTGATGTAGCCTTTACATATGTCAGTAGCAGTTTTTAAAGAGATCTATCAAAAAAAAAAAAAAAGAGAGAGAGATCTATCCATGCTTCTTTCTGCCCTCATATTTTATAATATTACGTACTATTTAACTGAATTATGTAATTTTAACAAATGAGCATAACTGGCATAAACAAGTTTGGGTCAGAATATACAACTGACTCTTTAGAAGTATTTAACTCACCCAGTGGGAGGGGACATGAGTGGTGTGGTTAGCTGAGGGCTCATCACACTGTGGGTACAATTTTGGATGTTTGACAGAGGAGACAGCTTTTATTAATTCAGAGAGAAGTTTAAAGGTAGACAGTTTAAAACCACCAGTACTGGGACTTTCCAATAGTTCAGTGGTTAAGACTTTGCCCTTCCAACACAGAAGGCGTAGGTTCCAGCCGTGGTTAGGGAACTAAGATCCTACCCACCACACAGTGCGGCCAATAAAAATAAATAATAAAAGCACCAGCTTTGTTGTTCAGTTGCTAAGCTGTGTCTGACTCTTTGTGACCCCCATGAACTGCAGCATGCCAGACTTCTTCACTATCTCCCACAGTTTGCTCAAATTCATGTCTATTTAGTCAGTAACGCTATCTAACTGTCTCCTCCTCTGCCATCCTCTTTTGCCAGTACTGCCGGCACCAATACTGCCATTGTAATTACTATTCACTAATGAATTTTTGCAAGTTGTTTTTAACCCTAATGACACCATAGGAGGGTATTCGAGGTAGACATTGTGCCTTTGCCAAGCATCTCCAATTCTCCAGCTTTGAGACACCTGCCAAGATGGTTCTGTCTGGCCCACCTGTGGCTAGGAGCAGGAGACTCCTAGGGTCAATGAGTTGTGAAGACTAACACATGTCATTTCCATCAAGAGCATGTAATGTTTAGCATGAGACCCTCCACAGAACTCTCTTTCCCTTTGGTCAAGAGACCAACAGCATCAAAGGGACTCAGCAAGCAAGGAGATACCACTGACATTTTGAGGTTCTGGGGTTTACTGCAGCAGAATATAGTCCATTCTGACCAAGACAGTATTCTTTCCCTGAGTGTACGCTGCTGCTGCTGCTAAGTCACTTCAGTCGTGTCCGATTCTGTGCGACCCCATAGACGGCAGCCCACCAGGCTCCCCCGTCCCTGGGATTCTCCAGGCAAGAACACTGGAGTAGGTTGCCATTTCCTTCTCCAATGCAGGAAAGTGAAAAGTGAAAGTAAAGTTGCTTAGTCTGTCCGACTCTTAGTGACCCCATGGACTGCAGCCCACCAGGCTCCTTCGTCCATGAGATTTTCCAGGCAAGAGGACTGGTATAGTTACCTGTAATTTGGTGACTGGGATGGTTAACCATGTGTCAACTTGACTGGGATAGGGATGCCCATATCACTGGTGAATCATTGTTTCTGGGTCGTGTCTGTAAATGTGTTTCTGGAGGAGACCAGCATTTGAATCATCAGACTGAGTAAAGACGTCTGCCCACACACCAAAGGGGTTGAGTATAAGGCAACCCTTGGGTCTCTGCATAGAACAAAAAGGCAGAGAAGGGTGTATTCTTGCTCTCTCTGTGAGCTGACTTTCATCTTCTCTTGCCCTCACACATTGGAGCTCCTTGTTCTCAGGCCCTCAGATTCGGGCTGAATCATACCACTGGCTTTCAGATGGCAGATTGTATAACAGAAGTTCTCAGCCTCCTTAACTGTGTGAGCCAAATCCTATAATAAATCTCCCCTTACATCTATCTATATATAGCCTATTGGTTCTGTCTCTCTGGAGAACCCTGACTACATTACAGAATTTAGACAATAAAAGGTGTGAAACATGACAAATAATAAAACTTCAATGATTCAAATAAGTGTTTGAGGAAGGGAGAATCTTTATTGGCCTACAAATGTTTAAATCTGTGACTCTCTACGGTTAAATAGGATGAAATGGAGGGCGGTGGTATTGGGAGAATCTGTTTAATTCTCTTTATTAAATCCACTAAGGAGATTCTAAAGCCAGACACAGAAACCGAAAAGAAGAAATATTTCAATTACTACAGTTTATAGCATGGACTATGCTCTCCATGCTCACTGCCTATGATTACAAAAAACAACCTCATAGTAAAAATAAAAGGTAATTAAATCCTTTATTAAGGAAATGTGAAATCTAAAAATGTGCTAAATAAAAAAGTGACTGAGAAGTTAAAGGCACAAAGAACCCAATGAAGAGAATGATAGAAATGATGAACATATAAGGTAAAATAAATTTAAGAGTTTAAATTTTATGTTATTATAATTGAGCAGGACCCTGTGGGTACCTCTGTCAAGTTCACAATTAATCTCCTTTTATCTAAACCTTTATTCCTTTTCTTGTTAAAAAGTTGTTCTCCAAGAGGAGCCTCAAAGACAGTTGTTACCAAGGAGGATTCCATGGGGTCTTAGATTGGGAGGCAGGCCTTCCCCCATATCCTTCTCTAGGAAATACTCTGTTGTTCATACGCTCAGTCACGTCTGACTCATGGACTGCAGCACACCAGGCTTCTGTGTCCTTCACCATCTCCCAGAGCTTGCTCAAACTCATGTCCATTGAGTCAGTGATGCCATCCAACCATCTATTCCTCTGTCCTCCCCTTCTCCTTCTGCCTTCAGTCTTTCCCAACATCAGGGTCTTTTCCAATGAGTCAGTTCTTCACATCAGGTGGCCAAAGTATTGGAGCTCCAGCTTCAGCATCAGTCCTTCCAATGAATATTCAGGATTGATTTCCTTTAGGATTGACTGGTTTGATATCCTTGCTGTCCAACAGACTTTCAAGAGCCTTCTCCAACACCACAGTTCAAAAGCATCAGTTCTTTGAGGTTCAGCCTTCTTTATGGTCCAGTTCTCACATCCATACATGACTAGAAAAACCATAGCATTGACTAGACATACCTTTGTTGGCAAAGTAATATCTCTGCTTTTTAATATGCTGTCTACATTTATCATAGCTTTTCTTCCAAGGAGCAAGCGTCTTTTAATTTCATGACCGCAGTTACCATCTGCAGTGATTCTGGAGCCCAAGAAAATAAAGTCTCTCACTGTTTCCATTGTTTCCCCATCTATTCGCCACTGAAGTACCTAGATAATAATGTACATTTTCTGAGTTGTTTTGTAGAGGTAAAAAACCTCTCCTCTCCAACAAATGGAAGATATTAATTACTTGATGGCCAGGAGTACATAGCCCCAGGCCTCCTGGAGCCCAAGGACTGATAATGTTAACCTCTGTGACACCACCCGGTACCTCACCATCAGCCAGCCCAGGAGAACTGCATTGCGACATGGCTTGCAGTCGTGGGTTTTATGGTAATGTGATAGTTTCCAGGTTGTCTTTAGTCAATCATTCTGACTCAGGGTCCTTCCTGGTGGCACATGCATTGGTCAGCCAAGACGGATGCCAGTGAGGATTCTGGGAGGCGGTAGGACATATGGCATCTCCTTTTGACCTTTCCTGAACTCTTCTGGTTGGTGGTGATGTATTAGTTCTGTGTTCCTTACTGGGACCTTCTGTCATAAAATAACTCATGCAAATAGTTACTATTGTGCCTGGCCAAGATGGGCGGTTTCAGTCAGTGTGCTTCCCCTATCTTTCCTATAAAGTGTGTGGCAGAATGCTGAAATGGCAGCTGGGGGAATCTTCATTTAGTTTATAGACAAGACATGGCTGTTTTGTGTCTGTGCCTTCTCGCTCAGTCATGTCTGACTCTTTGCAACCCTATGGACTGTAGCCCACCAGGCTCCTCTGTCCAAGGGATTCTCCAGGCAAGAATACTGGAGTGGGTTGCCATTTCCTCCTCTAGGCAGTCTTTACCACCCAAGGATATGGCCAAATTGGGTCAAAGACTTCTTTAGTCCTAACATATCACTCTTTAGTGTGGCTATGTATGATAGGGACAAAGTAAAGGGACAAAGTAGGTGATTAGATAGTTAATCCAGCTAGGCGACTGTAAGTAGAAAAAATATGAAAGACCCCAGTAAGATAATGATTATTCAAGAGAGCAGGTTTGCTTAACCACAAAAACCTAGCAGGCTTGCTTAGCAACAAAACCATACAGCAGAAGCACGAGACATGCCCCCAAACAATAAAACAATGGTGGCATGAGACCCACATCCTGCCCAGTGAGCTCAGCAAGCTAATGATCCTGAGGACATGCTCTCTGCACACATGAAAAACAATAATCTGTGGACCCAGCTTGACAATGAAGGCAGAAAACTCCCGTGCTCAATCTGGAGGAGGAGCTGATGATGAAAACATGTCGTCCACTCAAGAAAGTCAAAGAAGTTCTCCTCCCCCTCCCCATTTTTCCTTTGATTATAAAACTGTAGCCCAGTAAGTTTTCAGGGCACAGCACCCCCTTGCCCACCCACTTGTAGACCTCACAAGTGTCCTATTTTAATGAATCACTTCTTATCACTTTGCCTCTTGCTGAAATCTTTTCTGTGCTGAGATATAAAGGACTATGGTACTGGAGCTCTTTGGAATCCCCAAAACAACACCCAACAGTTTCAGTTGTGGGGAAACCATAGGTCCCACTCACCTTGAAATGTCTAAATAATGTCATAATTATCAAAGACCTGAGAATTGTCATAAGAACATGTTCGGTTAAATTGGGTCAGTTTGCAACAGTTAAAACATAAAATAGTTCTAAGTTTCAAATCAAGAAAGTAGGCTAATAAACAAGGAAAGCATAGGAAGTTAAAAATAAATCCAATTATTAAAAGATTATAATAGTTAAAATAGAAAAAGCAAAGTACAAATGAAAACTCTGAATTCAATCATAAAATCAACAAATGTTTCAGATAAACAACATCAATGAATGATATTAGTGACAAAAGTCACAAACAAGTCTTTAGGATGAATAAAGGGTAACAGTGTTGAGAAATGAAATATTTCCTGCCGTATCAGTAAACAAGAATGTCACAGTCATCAGTAACTGCAGTCCTCCAAAGTAAGCAGTTGACACCTGATGGGAACTCAGGAAGCAAAAGAAGACCTGCCATACAGCAACCATCAGACTACAGCCACTTCCTACAGTGAGCCCTGGGAAAACTCAGGGTGTGACAACTCAGGATACTGACCCTAGACAGCTGAGGTGTGCATATCACAGGAATGATTTCAGTGAGCCCAGACTCTTATAACTTCCCATCCTCAGAAAAGTGCGAAATTCCTTAATTTTGGATATCTGGTTTTCTTTAAAAAAGTCATCTTTTCATATTGTGACTACCTACCCTTTGTTGCAAAACTTCTATATAACCGCCCCCCACCCCTCACCACCTTAGAGCAGTTCTCTCAGGGTTACCTGAGATGCTGTCCCCAGGTTTAAGTCCTAAAAATTCCCACTGAATAAAACACAACTCCCAATTTTTAGGTTGTGAATATTTTTTTAAGTCCATAATGTCTATAAAAATAACAACAACAACAACACACACACACAAAAAAAACCCACAATGAACTAAAAACAAAACACAATGAGCTATTAAAAAGTAAATAAAATTGTAAAGTTTGAAAGCATAAATTAGAATAACAAAATGAACTGAAGTTATCTAAAACTATGGTATGTGGCAGTTGGAAATATGTTCATAAATTCTTTCACGCTCTCTTCACAAGGTATAGCTTAATTTCTCTTTCTTTGAGTGGGCCGAACATTGTGACTCACTTCTAATGAACAGAATGAAGCTGAAGTGGTGGTGTGTGACTTCAGACCTGGTCATGGAAGTATTCAGGGCCTCCTGCCTTGTTTATCTGGGATCTCTGGCTCTGGCAGAAGCAGTGGCCATACCGTGAGGACACCCAAGCCGCCCTGTGGAAAGGTCTGCACAGCAAGGGAAGGAGCCCTGTGATGAGTCATCTCAGAAGCAGCTCTTCTGGGACCAGCCACGGCTTCAGACACTGCAGCCTTGACCTGACATCTCTACTGCAACCTCATGAGAAACTGAGCCAGAACCTCTCATCTAAGCCTCCCTCAGACATCTGACTCTCAGAAACTGGATGAGAAGGTAAGTATTTATTTTAAGTTATTAAATTTTAGGTTATATGCAAAGCAGAAATAGATAATGAATACAAACTGTTAGACCTATTTTTAAAGTAAGCAAATACATCATCTATAGACATGAAATTTAGAAAGATGGTAACAATAACCCTGTATACGAGACAGCAAAAGAGACACTGATGTATATAACAGTCTTTTGGACTCTGTGGGAGAGGGTGGGATGATTTGGGAGAATGGCATTGAAACATGTATAATATCATATATGAAACGAGTTGCCAGTCAAGGTTCGATGCACGATACTGGATGCTTGGGGCTGGTGCACTGGGACGACCCAGAGGCATGGTAGGGGGAGGGAGGTGGGAGGGGGGTTCAGGATGGGGAACACATGTATACCTGTGGCGGATTCATTTTGATGTATGGCAAAACCAATACAATATTGTAAAGTTAAAAAAAAAAAAGAAAGAAAGAAAGTAGTCAAGCCAGGTGTGTTCTAACAGGACCCTCTCATTCAAGACAGACTGGATCTCAAAGCATGAAATTCCTAGAGGAACTCTCTGAGGATGATCTTACTCTTGACCTTTGGGCAGAGAAGCCCTGGCAACTGTCCCTTACCCAGGACCTACCAATTAGAGTAGACCCATCCTGTTCTGCAAACATGTGAGGACTCAGTATAGAACCTAACTCATATGCCATTCTGGCTTACTGGAACCAGCTCACACTGGCTTGTGAGAGAAGACTGCATATCAGTTGTTAACTAAAACCATGAAATCATTATGAAAAAGTAAAGTACATAAAATTAAATCAGCTATATTAAAGAAATAGGTAATAAATACTGAATATTCATCACATCCTAATTATTTTACTACTTTATGCTATTAGCTAGTTTGTGTGTACTGAGTCTATATGGCAGAAATTCTGACTAATGGTCCAACACTGTGCACTTCTCCCCAGCTGCTTGTGCAGTGGTATCACACTGGTAGCTGGAAATCAGCCATGATGGGAGAATTTACACCCTGGGAATTGGTAAATGCTACAAACCAGGACTTTTGTTTTTTTTTAATTGTCTATTCTTTAGAAAATAATGGTGAAGAGGTTACTAATGCACATTGAAGTGTGTCATTTCTATACTGGCTACATTTTAATAGCACAAATCCTCCCAGTATTAAAAAAGATTTATCCAATTCACCTTGGAAGAATGAATGAGGGTCTAACATGTATCTTCACTGTTTCACTTTCATCTTTCTAGTTAAAGTAAATGAAAATATCAAACAATACTCATTCATCTGTCAGTTGTAACCACAGGTTGACTATGGATACAAAAAAATTGACAAAAATAAACATTAACGTGCTATGAAAATCAATTGACTTTATAGAACTGACATAAAAGACTATATTTCACTATGTGTAAAATGCATGCTACACATCCTTTATATCAGTAAAATTTTCAAAAACTGTTTCATTTTTATAAGAACATATTTCATTTTATAAGGTCAGTCAGGTTTTAAACATTTACTAGCATACCACTGCGAAGAAGGCAATGGCACCCCACTCCAGTACTCTTGCCTGGAAAATCCCATGGACAGAGGACCCTGGTGGGCTGCAGTCCATGGGGTCACAAAGAGTCGGACACAACTGAGCGACTTCACTTTCACTTTTCACTTTCATGCATTGGAGAAGGAAATGGCAACCCACTCCAGTGTTCTTGCCTGGAGGATCCCAGGGAGCGGGGAGCCTGGTGGGCTGCCGTCTATGGGGTAGCGCAGAGTTGGACATGACTGAAGCGACTTAGCAGCAGCAGCAGCATACCACTGACACTAACTCATGCTGACTACAATATGTAAATTATTTTTCTTAATAATAAACCAACACTGTATGGCAGGGACCGTGCTGAGGGGCAGGGGTGTTCGGGCATCTCTTGTTTGGTATCAGGAGTAGGAGTGCATGAACAAGGCAGGAGAAGTAGGTATCTAGTCTCCATCCTGATGACTCTACAGGATCCATCCAGATCTGCAAGACGGAGAGCTTGTGACAGAAGCTATTTTCACAGGGGAAAGGTTTAGGAGGTCAGTTTTACTGTGACCTCAACTGTAACTGAAGCAGCGAAGTCAAATGTAAATGACAGTTGAGCATCACACCCAAATACCATATCTTACACCCTTTGCTTCACAACCCAGCTCCTACCCTTACAAGGCACAGAGCCTGGTAGATACTTGATAAATATTTGGCAAAAACCTGCATCAAAATAAAGATGCACTGAGAGTTGCTTTCATTTTATAACTGAGAACTGTACACAACTGACAGGGACTTCATACAGGCACTTCAGGGATGTGTGGGGAGGTACCCTTGACAGTTACAGCCAAAGTTAGGCTTAATTGACTGAAAAATATACAAAAAGAAGACTGTTCTTGGTGCAAAGGAGCCTAAGTCGATTTGGATACTCAACACCTTTGGGTTCTTTGGATGGCCTCTAACCATAAGAGGGGATGGACCTAGAGGGGCTTGTACCAGGGGCCATGGTACAGTGGCAGGAAAGCTCCTTTCAGTTAGAAGCAAATGCTCGTCACCCACAAGTTCACACAGTCATATACCTGTTCTGCACACTGGTCATATCCCCAATCTTTGATTATATTACCCTCTGCTGGCAAAGGTGCCTGTAAAACTTTCTAGGTCAAATTGGACCTTTACTCATTTCACAAATGAAAAACTACTTCTAACATCCCTTGTGCTTTAGCAAACCTTTTAGGATTGATCTGGATGGTGATAAGTAAAGTTCAGCCAGGCTCTGGCTAATGAACTCTTGGTTAGGGGCTTTTACAGAACTCCAAAGCTTCTGACTAAGAAAATTTGGTTGTTACCTAGCTTCTCCAAGATACAAATAAGGGAATCATACCCTTCACTGCAGTATTTAATATGGACAGTATACAATACCAAATATATTAAAACCAAAATTTTTTGGTACTCATCTGTTCTTAAAACCATTTTTGCATTTGTATTTATTTGATCTCTTAGCCAAACAAACAAACAAAAAAGCATATATAATAAACTCGTTTTCATTTCCTTGTGGCTTAGCTAGTTAAGAATCCACCTGTAATGTGGGAGACCTGGGTTTGATCCTTGGGTTTAGAAGATCCCCTGGAGAAGGGAAAGGCCACCCACTCCAGTATTCTGGCCTGGAGAATTCCATGGACTGTATAGTCCATGGGGTCACAAAGAGTCAGACATGACTGAGCAACTTTCACTTCACATCAGTCTTCATTTTCATGAGTGAACATAACCACATTAAGAGGTTCAGGTACTGCTGCTGCTGCTAAGTCACCTCAGTCGTGTCTGACTCTGTGCGACCCCATAGACGGCAGCCCACCAGGCTCCCCCTCCCTGGGATTCTCCAGACAAGGACACTGGAATGGGTTGCCATTTCCTCCTCCAATGGATGAAAGTGAAAAGTGAAAGTGAAGTCACTCAGTCATGCCTGACTCTTAGCGACCCCATGGACTGCAGCCTACCAGGCTCCTCTGTCCATGGGATTTTCCAGGCAAGAGTACTGGAGTGGGGTGCCATTGCCATCTCTGGTTCAGGTATTAATAAAATGTAAAAACTGTTCAATTTGAATACCACAGCTAGGCTCTCACACACAAAGAACTTCTATGGAAACAAGGTATAAATAATTCAAGCTAAGGCTGGCATTAATATTGTGCTCGGAGCTCTAAGACTGGGAGTAAGACATGATGTTACAATCTCCTTTGCTCTCACTGCAGTAGATCTCAGCTTCACTTCTGATGTCTCACCAATAATACAATTTTATTCAAACTGGAGCCCTTGGGTGGAGCTGTCAGCCACTCTCTCCAGCATCCTAGGATGGCTATTTTTCATTTATTATTTCCTGGGGAAAGAAAGAATCTCTCTTGAATGTCAACAATTTTGATGGTTTCTCACTGCAGGAGAAAAGAGGATGAATTATTCTAGAGAAAATGCTTTCTTTTATCTTGGTGATATTTGTGAAAGGCCTGGCACTTCCAAGAAAGTGGTTGCTATTTTCTGGGGCTTTATCCTCTAGACAATATTATGTTCAGAGTTTCATTAATTTAAGTCAGGTATTATCCTCCAGGAAGAAGATATTTTCAGGAAGAGTTCTGAAAACACCAGCTTTTCAGCTGAGCTTACCACTTCACTGTGTCCTGTCTAAAGACTGTACAAAGGACCTTTCTAAGATTTTTCTGAGTGGCCCAGGACAAGGCTGGGGCAGAGTGGTGCAGCAGTTCAAAGCATGAGCTCCCTATGGCTGTGTGGACCAAGAATGTCGCCTGCCACATCAGTAAACAAAGGATGTTGCAGCCATCAAGCCACCAGCCCTTGCAGCTGCCCCTGAGAGGATTCAGGAGGAGAAATACAGGATACTGGTCCGGGATAGCTGAGATGCATATCAGAGGAATGACTTCAAAAAGCCCAGACTCTTGCATCTTCCCATACATAGAAAAGTGCTAAATTCATTAACTTGCGATGTCAGGTTTTTCTTTAATTAATGGTAATCCTTTGATATTTTGACTTTCTGTTTTTCAGTTGCAAAAACTCCCATATATCCCAGCTCCTTCCTCCCTTACCTCTTTGGAGCAATCCCATAGTGCTATCTGAGAGGCTGCCTCCTGGGCTTAAGTTCTCAGAAAGCCTACCAAATAAAACCTAATTCTCAGCTTTAAGGTTGTGCTTTTCTTTTTCAGTCAACAGCTGTACAATCTCCAACTGTGGGAACCAGGGTACCTCCTCCTTACCCCTTTAAGCCTTCACACTCTTGCTTTTAAATTTGGTGTAAGAGAACACACATCAAAGGACTACTACGAGGATTAGATGATGTAAATCTTTAGAGTGACTAGTGCACAATAAACACCAAACAGCTATTCAGTAAACAAAAACTAATATAAAGCAGATGACTGGAAAAAGCTGTCTGGAGGTCAAACTGGAGAATCATTTGATATTTGATAATGTCTTCTGTTATAAAGTCCCTCCTTTACTCTAGCAAATTCCTGAGCAACATGATAGACACAGTAAATTCCCATCTGTTATGACTAGTATTAAAACAAACTTCCACCTAAATGTCCATCGACACAGGAACCTATAAAGAAGATGTGGTACATATATGCAACGGAATATTATTCAGCCATGAAAAAGAATGAAATAATGCTATTTGGAGCAACATGGATGGACCTAGAGATTGTCATACTGAGTGAAATAAGTCAAAGACAAATATAGTATAATACTGCTTATATGTGGAATCTAAAAAATGGTTGAAATAAACTTATTTACAAAACAGAAATAGAGTTGCAGATATAGGAAGCAATCTTATGGTTACCAAGGGGAAAAGGTATAAATTGGGAGATAAGAATTGACACATACATACTGCTATATATAAACTAGATAACTAATAAGAACCTACTATAAAAGCACAGGAAACTCTATTCAATACTCTGTAATGACCTATACATATGACATATATGTATAACTAATAGAGAAGGCAATGGCACCTCACTCCAGTACTCTTCCCTGGAGAATCCCATGGACGGAGGAGCCTGGTAGGCTGCAGTCCATGGGGTCACAAAGAGTGGACATGACTGAGCAACTTCACTTTCACTTTTCGCTTTCACGCATTGGAGAAGGAAATGGCAACCCACTTCAGCATTCTTGCCTTGGAGAATCCCAGGGACGGGGAAGCCTGGTGGGCTGCAGTCTCTGGGGTCGCACAGAGTCGGACACGACTGAAGCAACTTTGCAGCAGCAGCAGCATGTATAACTGATTCATTGTGCTGTATAGAAGGAAATAACATTGTAAACCAACTATACTCCAATAAAAATTAAAAAAAAAATACAACTTCCAGTTGAGTACTTCTGTGTGCAAGAAGGCTTTTGGCTGTGTCCCTGGGGATAATCAGACAAGATTCTTGTCCACAGGGAACAAGGGAGATAAGACAGGTATAAAAGTCACACAAAGTAGGGAGTGGCCAAGACCAAAGAAAAGGAAGTACTAATGAGAGGAAGAGAGTGCCTCCTGCAGGAGGAAGTAACGGGAAGATCTGAGAAGACTTCAAGGAGATGAACAGGCAGGGAGTAGAGAAGTGGGGAGACAGGAGCAGCAGTGCCAGTTTTGGTGCCAGACAGTATGCTACGCTCCACGTTTGCACTGATGAGTTTAATTCCCCCAAAGATTTGCTATGCTGTTTGCTTAGTCGCTAAGTCATGTCCGACTCCTTGCAGTCCCATGGACTGTAGGCCCACCAGGCTCCTCTGTCTGTGGAATTTCCCAGGAAAGACTACCAGAGTGGGTTGCCACTTCCTCTCCAGGGGATCTTCCCAACTGTGAAATGGAACCCGTGTCTCCTATGTCTCCTGCATTGGCAGGCAGATTGTTTACCCACCGAGCTACCAAGATTTCCTGAGGTTGAGGCAATTATTCTCACATTGTACTGTTCTTAATCACTCAGTCATGTCTGACTCTTTACAACACCATGGACTATCGTCTGCCAGGCTCCTCTGTCCATGGGATTTTCCAGGCAAAAATACTGGAGTAGGTAGTCTTTTCCTACTCCAGAGGATCTTCCTGACCCAGGGACCAGACCCACATCTTTTGTGTCTCCTGCATTAGCAGGCAGAGTCTTTACTACTGCACCACCTGAGAAGCCCAATAATTCTCATGTTATTAAGGATGAAATTGAGACTCAGTGTGATTAAGTTACTTGCCTGGAATCATACAGCTGACACAAGGCAGTGCCAAGGCTGGAGCTTAGGACTGTCTGAGTCTGCAATACTGGGGAATACAAAGATGAGTGGTTCACCCTGGCTGGAGGACAGCACATGGAAGACGGCTGGGAGGAATATACTGAACAACTTGCTTAGGAACCAGCCCAGCTTCAACTGCTGTTTGAATCAGCTGCAAAAATCATTCGGTTCAGTTGAGTTCAGTCGCTCAGTCATGTCTGACTCTTTGCAACCCCATGAACTGCAGCATGCCAGGCCTCCCTGTCCATCACCAACTCCCGGAGTTCACTCAGACTCATGTCCATCGAGTCAGTGATGCCATCCAGCCATCTCATCCTCTGTCATCCCCTTCTCCTCCTGCCCCCAATCCCTCCCAGCATCAGAGTCTTCTCCAATGAGTCAACTCTTCGCATGAGGTGGCCAAAGTACTGGAGTTTCAGCTTTAGCATCACTCCTTCCAAAGAACACCCAGGACTGATCTCCTTTAGAATGGACTGGTTGGATCTCCTTGCAGTCCAAGGGACTCTCAAGAGTCTTCTCCAACACCACAGTTCAAAAGCATCAATTCTTCGGTGCTCAGCCTTCTTCACAATCTAACTCTCACATCCATACATGACCACTGGAAAAACCATTGCCTTGACTAGGTAGCAGAAAGCATGGGGAATTTTTGAAATGAGAGGTAACAAGATCAGAACTAAGAACTGGCAAAATAACTGTAAAAATCCTCATCACCTACGGACTAGAGAACCAAGTCCTGGGGCTTGGTTCTGCCAAATTCTCTGAGCCATTAAACTTCTTTGGGTGCCATTTACTACAGAAGCCAAGCCACTCAACCCTAAATCATAAAAGAGTAGTATTAATTTCTTTAGGACTCAAGAGTTCAGTTTTCTACAGGAGTAATTCCCAACATTTTAACTATCATGGAAAAATGTTCATATGCAAATCACCAGGATATTTGCATACAATTTCAGGAAACTTCGCACCCTAAACCGCTAAAGAAGTGGTTCTCAAACTTCGATGTACAATAAAGGAGAGCCAGAAGAACTTGTTTAAAATACAAATTCCCAACAAGAGGTCCCTAGACCCCAAAAGAAGAATCCCTATTTTAGAGCATCACAGACACACACTGAAAAAGGGCCCCAAGATACAAAATTGCTTTGCTTCTTCACAGCCCCCTACTACAACTCCAGTGTATAATTCTTCTGACTGTAGCCTGTCTCTTTCCTAAAAAAATATGGCAGGGCAAAAAGAGACATTGAGGTCTCCCAACAGTCTTCCCACAAAGCACTGTGCGCACAGTAATGGACTCCAGAATTGAAACTGAGGTGCAAAAGGTTCACCATCATTTATCAGTAATTGCCCACTTTGCCACTTTGTCTGCAAATACCATCTCTAGCAGGTAATCCATTTTTCCTCCTCAAGGAGTACTTGAAAAATAGGTAAACATCACACCAAGAAAATATTATGTGGCTCCCTGAGAAAAATCATCTAAAAGGTTACTCAAATGTGAGCAGGCCATTAGCCACTATGAATATTAAGAGGTAATGTGCTCTGGCAGGGTAAGGAAAAAGATAAAACTTGAGACATAATTAGATATTGAAAACGCAGCAGAACTCAGAGATTGTTCAAAGAAGGTATGACTGTGAGAAGGACTAGAATATCAAAAACCCTTCATGAAAAGTTGCACTTATAAAATGGGTAGTTTATGGAAAAGAAATGAATAAAATGCCACCCCAGTGCCCTCATGAGTTCTTCATAAAAGGGCATAAGAGCATAAAAAAGGCTTCATGCTCTTCCCAAAATAATGCATCTAACACCACGGAGGAGACCTGGCAAATGTTAGGAGATTTACTCTGCTTGCCTTCGAATCAGCAGCATTTTGGAAGTGATTTGTTATGTTTATAAATGGCCTTTCATCGAAAATTCACAACCTACAAGGTGAAGAAATCTCCCACCTACTTAAATAGGTATCAACCAGCACTGATGAGACTATTTTGTTACTGAAACTCGGTCTTTAACATTCCAGAAGAAATTTAACTTTAAAAGTGGGAATGTTCACTCTAAAATGCTTTAAAGCTTCCTGTGCATCTGGACATTTTCCTAATAAAATATTGGGGAAATGATATCAGGAAATCTGGAGGATGGGCAAGGGGAGCACAAGTGTAGCTGTATAATGAAGCAAGACCCTCTACGGCCTTCCCAGGACAGACCTCCCAGTGTCTTCCAGCTGCCTTTTGTCTGTAGAAAAACTTTAGCCAAAAAATAAGCTTGATCAGAGAACTGAGAAAATGCAGAAGCAAAGGCAAGCAATCATACTGGACAAAGCAACAATAGTTCAGTCATTAGGCAAAACCAAAGACCTTTAGTTCCTTTCCCAGGGCTCTAGATAATATTCTAACCCATGTCCTTTGTGTTTGCAGATACTGAAAACCCCATCTGGTGAAAACAGTTAACTACATGATGATCATGTAGTTAACAATACCAACATCTAGGTTTTGGGGCTCCAAAATCACTGCGGATGGTGACAGCAGCCAGGAAATTAAAAGATGCTCATTTCTTGAAAGAAAAGTTATGACCAACCTAGACAGCATACTAAACAGCAGAGACATTACCTTGCCAGAAAAGGTCCGTCTGTTCAAAGCTTTGTTTTATCCAGTAGTCATGTATGGCTGTGAGAGTTGGACTATAAAGAAAGCTGAGTGCTGAAAAATTGATGTTTTTGAACTATAGTGTTGGAGAAGACTCTTGAGAGTCTTTTGGACTGCAATGATATCCAACTAGTCCATCCTAAAGGAAATCAGTCCTGAATATTCATTGGAAGGACTGATGCAGAAGCTGAAACTCCAATACTTTGGCCACCTGATGTGAAGAACAGACTCATTGGAAAAGACCCTGATGCTGGGAAAGATTGAAGGCAGGAGGAGAAGGGGATGACAGAGGATGAGGTGGCTGGATGGCATTACTGACTCGATGGACATGAGTTTGAGTAAGCTTCAGGAGTTGGTGATGGACAGGGAAGTCTGGTGTGCTGTAGTCCATGGGGTCACAAAGAGTCAGACACAACTGAGCTGAACTGAACATGATGACCAAACTGTAGCTATGATATAAGCCGCTTCACCTTACACAATTCCTAGAACTGTTCTCAAGAAAATGAGAATACACTGACCCTGGAACTGAAGGTTATCTGTACTTAAAACAATTAAGATGACATCGATGAAAAAAAAAAAAAAATGACATCGATGAGACCACTGCATGACTAATTTCAAGGTGACTGTCGGAGCTGACTGTGCTGTTCTGCACATAACCCCCTCCCTCTGCGTATACACTTCTTGAACTCCTTTTTAAAAGCTCTTGTCCCCTAATCGACAGTAGGGAGTCGACTTGTGTACATGAGTCTACCTTCTCCCCAGGTTGCTGGTTTCCTGAATAAAGCAAACTTTCCTTTCCTACGAATATATGTCTCTCAAGTATTGGCTTTCAAGCAGAAGCAACCAAACCTGAATTTGGTAACAGTTTCAGTGTTCTAATTCTTAAGTTTTGAGATGGGTTTGTTTCATTAATATAACTCATCATTTATATATACGTAAAATACTTATTTCTTTTTACTAAATATTATATAATAAAAAATTTAAACAGAGCAACATGAGATGATCACAGGAAATTAAGTGTATTTTATTTGAGTTGCTTTGAGAGTAGAGCAGATGTCAACTATTTCAAGTCATTCTATTTTGCTTGCTATCTATGGACAGCGCAGAAGAGACACTTTGACAGTGTTCCCCATGTATCAACTAATTGGTTGAAATAAAACTTTTGTGCATCCGGGAATAAGGAAACAAAATTCTCTGGAGGTGTTTTTGTTATTGTGAGCTGAATATCTGTTTTGCTATGAGCAAAAAGACTGAAGACTTACTCCAGCACCTAAGAAGCAAGACCCCTGATTCAAGACTGGGTTACAAAGTTATTTCTTGGTCCAGTCTGACACTGGAGAAGATTGAGGAAGCAGAACAGGAATTAGGGATCATTGCTCAGTCATGTCAAAGGTATGCAGAGCAAAGACACAGTTTGGAGCGAGGAACAGAACAGTTTCAGAAGCTAAGGAAGAGAGAGTGTTTGGGGACTGGGACAGGAGGGGGCACTGCTCTGAGACCATCTACACATGACACAGAAAACCCAAATTAACACGGTTTCAGCTTCTTCAAAAAGAGATTTCCATGGATCCTTCAGTGGCAAAGATGATGGCTTAGACACTGCGGCTGTTCCAGGATACAAACCCCCTCCCTAAGCAGAAGGACATTTGTGCCATCTTTCCATCTTTACGCTCCTACTTCAAATTCCACTTAATGGGATTCTTTTAAAGTAACAGGGAATTAGGTAGCTGGTCATGGCTATACTGAATCAACCAGACCCTGGGTAACTTTTACCAGAGTGTTTTCCTGATACATGGTTAGGAGTGGACATCCTCTTGAAGGCAACATATGGTCACTTGTGCCAAGACAGTAACAATCCTATCAGGACTTTACGTTCTGACTATTCACAAGAAGACTAGTTTCTTCTCCTTGAGTTCCAAGATTTACTACTTTCTTTACTGAAGAAAGAACCTCAGCTCCATGCCTCATTTACCACCAACCTGAGGACCACTCTGAGGTGGCCCACGTATGGCTGAAATGTTCTCATGGTGGTCATTTACATCTGAAGTCTAGGGTTTGCTGTCCTTATTTTTTCCCAGAGAACCCTAGTTTCAGATAAAATTTTACACAAAACTGAAACATATAAAATAGAAAACCAGGGAACCCTTGGTTGTAAGGGGTGGGAGGTCTGAACTCTCCCTTAGAACCTAGACTTTTGTGAATACAGGATATAAATCACTACCTTGGAAGGAATCAGGGTTAGGAAACCAAAACAGTGGGTGCTTCAAGGCCCAGTTAGGGATTTAACAAGAGCAAACAGCCCAGGTTGAAATGGTCTAGTTGTTTGTGTCTTCCAGCTGCTCATCTGTTCCATCCTGAGTTAAAAGGCATCCTTTTAACTGCACACATGGCTTTCTACAGAGTCTCTTCATGCTGTGACCAACGACTGCTTACAATGCAACTGAAAAAATAAGAGTATTTCCCAACATCATGTATCCCTTTGAGCCTCTTATAACGAGGGCAGCTTTCTAATTGTCACATTGGTTCCCCATAGGGATCTGTGCCAGTTAAGAAGATTCTGAGTTCTGGGTGAGTGGAATAGGGTAAGAAGGGCTGAGCCCTAAGCATCTCATGTCTCTTTTGATTATTTTCCTCAAACATAAAACATGTTTATAAAAGTAATATTGAACCTTAAGGAACACATTATATTTAAGTGCCTATAACAACAGTTTAATTAATAATAAGTATGATTTGACCCTGCCTATAAGTGTGTATACATGTGTTTGATTTCAAACACAAGCATATATGAAAGGATTTATTCATAAAAAATCCTAAAAGTCTCTAAAGCACATAGTGAAAACACTAAATGCTATAGTTTTTTTTATTTTTCATATAAAATGGATATGAGTAGCACTCTGTAACTGTAAAAATCTTGTATCTGCTCAAATATTCAACTCATCAGACTTTAAGGCTCACAGCACACAAGTAACATTAATCTCCAAAGCTGTCAGATGAAATACCCCAAAAGCATTTTACTTTTCTTATCTACAAGAGCCATCTTCCTGGAAATGATTTCCTGAAATGTAGCTGACAACAGGAAGAAGGGTAAGGGATTTTGAAGAAGACTGTATTAAACACTTTTAAGTCTGATAGTTTATTATTCACAGGAAGAAGGGTAAGGGATTTTGAAGAAGACTGTATTAAACACTTTTAAGTCTGATAGTTTATTATTCACAGGAAATTCTTACAATTTCAGAACTGAAGATTTTTCTAGGATAGGAGCTACATAGAGGTCCCTCTGTTTTCCTTCCACTGTTTCTCACTGTAGTCCATTGCATTGACTTATATTTTATGATACTGCCATTTCCCAGTAGGTTGTTCGACTGGAGCTCATAAGTGTACTCTCCATGGGGTCTGGCTGGTGCACAGTGGGTTTACTGAAAGCATAATGCTTAAATTTTAAATGTTCACTCAAGCTTGTGCATGAGCTAAAGAAATATGATTTGAAAAATGAGACCAGAACTTAAACGTGCATGTGTGTGCATGCATGCGTGCATGTGACTCATGATTTTGAACAGCTCAACACTGACTGAATTACCTTTCTCATCACTCAGGATAGTTTTGGAACTCCTTGGTTATAGAGTCATAATTTTCATCCCATACAAGAAAGTTGAAGTGGGCGTGAATGCAAACCAAGCCTTCAGGTTATTACTGTCAGGTATCACTTTTTCCAAGTTAAAGTGAAAAAAGTAAAGTGAAAGTCGCTCAGTCATATCCAACTCTTTGTGACCCCATGGACTAGACAATCCATGGAATTCTCCAGGTCAGAATACTGGAGTGGGTGGCCTTTCCCTTCTTCAGGGGATCTTCCCACCCAGGGGATCAAACCCAAGTCTCCTGCATTGCAGGTGGATTCTTTGTTCCCTTCGCTACATAATCTTTTGCAGGAATATTCTTCTTTCCTCTCTGTGTGTAAAAGTACCTTTGCCCTGCACATATACTGACCCAGCCCTATTTCCAGCTGAACCCACTGTCTGATTTCTTTGCGATCCACGTACTTACCCTGTCCCCACTGACACCATGATCAGTGGAACAACTTTCATCTCTCGTTGGCTGCTGGTATCTGCTCAATAGCTTCTTCCCCACCCTGTTCTCACTCCCCATCCAGCCTCTAGGCCTGGATGATCCACAACTTAACACCTTCTCTTCCCTTTGGACAAACCACACACAATCCATAATACTGCTGACAAGTTTCCCCGCCATCATTCTGACTTTGTTTTCCAGCTCTCTGCCTGTGCCCTCTCCCTTGAGATTATTACACAAGCTATAATCTTATGGTGATTGACCCCATCTTTGGGCTTAAATAAGTTTGTGTGGGTTTCTGTTACAACCAAATCCCTAATGCATATATGACTAGAAGGCAAGTATATCCACTGGAATGACAGTCTATACAGTGGTGCTGATGATGCTCAGACAAAACAACTACTTCCTTTCTGCACTTGCACAGCTATGAGCTACCCTGGAGGGTCAAAACCCACTGAGCCTTGGAAAGTGGAGAGTTGCCCTTACTTTGGTGCGGGGACTGTATCTACAGTACAAAGATTTTTAAAAAGCACTAAATATAATTTTGTCAAGGAATATATAGAAGCTGTCATTTTAGGCAATAGAAAACTACTGTTTATAAAAATTAAGTCCATTATATTTTTTTCTTGCTGAAGTAGACCTAGGCTGAGTGGGATGCTTATGTTCTTTTTCTGGGGCTTTCCCTAGACCAGTGGTTCTCACTGAAGGGAAGGGTTTGTCACCCAAGGGAGATCTGCCAATGTCAGGAGACATTTTTGGTTGTCTCAAATTGGAGGTGGGTATGCAACTGAGCAGGACCCTATGGGACCTTCCCGGGACAGACTCTCATACGTCTTCTGCCTGCCTCTTGCTTGTAGAAAAGTTTTAGCCTCCCAGGCCTCCCCAGAATCACAAAAGGCTGGCTCAAAAATTAATGATTGAAACATACAAATATGTAGTAACAAAAAATAGCAGACAGGCCGAATAACTCATAACAATTTAAAGAGTAAATCAGCTATATGGCAGTCACATGATTTTTAATTCCTCCCTGAAGGACATAGATAATAGTATTTGATTCACATTCCTGAGTTGTTTTTATAGATACTATTATAAAATCTCCACCAGATGGAAGGAGTTAACTCCATGATGACCATGAACACATAGCCCTCAGACCAATTGGAACCTCAAAACTGATAATGTTAACCCCTGTGACACCCCACTCACCCCCTTACCTCACCATGAACCAGAGAACTGTGCACAAACTTATCACACACCCAGCAACTTCCCTCCCTCACCTTGCTTTAAAAAACTCTTCCCAGAAATGTGTCAGGGAGTTTTGTCTTTTGAACATTAACTGCCCAGACTCCTTGCTTGGTGCTTGCAATTAACACTGCATTTTCCTTCACTACAACCCAATACAGTAGATTGCTTTTACTGCACAGTTAAGCAGACCCAAGTTTGGTTTGGTAACAGATAGAATTCAGGGACACTGCTGAACATCCTATGTTGCATAGGACAGCCTCCAACAACATAGAAATGCCTAGTCTAAAATAAATAATAGTCTTCCTCTTGAGAAATCCTGTTCTAGACACTATATTTCCCCCTCTAAACTAGCATTTCCCTTATTTCCAGATTTCATCTCACTCACCATCAAAATGTGATGGAAAGATACAGAATTGGTAATGTAAGTCCTAATTTTTCTGCTGTGAAAGTAACAATGATTCCTTGTAATTATCCAATAACACAAAATGAGGGGAGATAATGATTTCTTTATTAATTTTAAATAGACAAGAAATGCATGAACACATTCTCCTAGTAAGACAATTTAAACATTACAGATAAAAATAGAGTTTCCTTAGCAACCAGGCCCCTTTGCCCTCAGAAGTAAACATTTCAGTTTATTCTCAGTTTGGTTGTATTTTTCTGCAGTGATAACAAATTTCCTGCCCTCCTTAAATTGTTTATTTCAGCAATCTGGTGGTAGTCAAATAATATCCATTGTTGTTTAACTTGCATTTTGCTAATTGCAGGTGAAATTGAGTATATGCTCCTTGATTATTTTTATTTCCTCTGAGAATTGCCTGTTCCTTTCCTTTGCTCATTTGTATCACTAGATACAAACTTATCCCTTATCCCTATTCATTAGCACATAAATACTATGACAATTATATCCATATATATTGCAAGTAGCTTCTCCCAGATCTGCTTCCTGTGTATTTTATTTTGTTAGGCTCTCTTCAACAGAAGCTTTCAATATTAAGTCAAATTTGCCAAGTGTTTCTCTTACAAGTATATCTTTTGTTTTTTTGTTTAAGAAGTTCTTCCCAACTAGGTCATTCTCAACAGTGCCTCCCAACTCTAAAATTCATTCTTTTAGAATGCAGACCTCCTATTATTCAAACAGCTCCTATAATGCAGGGGGTTTAGGATGCAAGACCCAGCCACGCCTAAGATATCTGCACAGAGTTGCAAGCTCACCAAGCCACAAGCCAAATCATTAACTTCCCTTCTCCCAAATGCTGCTCCCCTGAGGCCCACATCATAGGTTAATCTTGACCTATTCCTCTCTCCACTCCCACTTTATTTATAGTAATTTGCATTTATGCAGCAACAACATCATTTGTCACACTTCTTACAGTCCCAGAAAAATTAGTAGTATTTGGACAGTAATAATATAACAAGGTAGGAATCCTGCTACCATCTCTCCCAGCTTTTACTCATATAAGGAAATGAGAAAAAATGACAAACATTAACCAATTGGATGCTTCTAACATGATAGACACAGTGGTACTTATATGTGCCACAACATATTACTTGGGTTAACATCAAATTTTCATATAAAGTTTGTGCTGCTGTCATTCTTTGCCTTCCACATCCTTTTCACAGTCAGTGATTTCTATGTTCTCTGGATAGACAAACAACATAATTATATTTTAAATGTTCAGAGACCCAGATATTGATATTTAGCTACAATCCTTGACTTGTCTGAGACCTAGAAGCTCAGTAAGAAAAAGCCAAATACCATACCCTTCAATGTCTAAAGCCTTATATAGACATGTCCGATGAAATGAACAGGCATGCAAGGTCATGGCAGAAAAGAATATAAGGCCCCAAGATAAAATCACTACAAGTTTAATTAGAAAGACAGGACTTCACAAGAGTGCCTGGACATTGGAAAGACCTAGTTAAGTGTCCCTGTTACAGAGAAGAACACAATCTGACTCTCATTCCATGCTGGATCTGTATCTTTAACTGATGCTTCCCATTGCTTTTGTTCACTAAAAGGATACTGTCCATACATAATAGCCTGCCTCAGGGAACCCTGCTCCTCTGCCTGAATATTCTACAAGAAAGAAGAAATCAACACATCTCCTCCCTGAGGCTGGCCATTTCAGGAGCTATTTATAAGACTTATGACCTGTTTACTTCTCACCTCCTCCCCTTCTCTGTTCAATGAAAGAACCTGGCATCTAGACCCACAATTGAGACATTAGTCTGCCATCTTCTTGGTCTTCTGGCTTTCCAAATAAAGTCATGTTCCTTGCCTAAACGCCTCGTCTCTAATTCATTGGCCTGTTATTCAGGGAGCAGAGTAAGTTTTGACTATGTACATTCTCATCTTTTCATATAAATCTCCCTAAAATAGATTTACATAAAGCTGCTGTTTGAAACAAAGATTTCACTGATTTTTGAGTGGGGTTTCGGTTACTTTGACACGCTTTTGCCCTGCTAACCCTCCACAACTCCTCAGCATAACAGAAAAGGTTCTGATAGCCTTGCCACTGCCCACCTGCCCAAGCTGATCTCTGGCCACCATCATTTTATCCCCACCTCCTGCTAAACTAAGCCACATGCAGGACTCCAAATAGACCCTACTCTCTCTATCTGGAATCCTCCTGGGCTATTTCTATCTACCTCCTCAGGAGCAGCTCAGGCTTCAGTCCCAGGAACCTACCCTCTCTTCCCAATAAGTCTGAGCTAAGTGCCCCCTGTATGTATGGATGTGAGAGTTGGACTGTGAAGAAGGCTGAGCGCTGAAGAATTGAGGCTTTTGAACTGTGGTGTTGGAGAAGACTCTTGAGAGTCCCTTGGACTGCAAGGAGATCCAACCAGTCCATTCTGAAGACCAGCCCTGGGATTTCTTTGGAAGGAATGATGCTAAAGCTGAAACTCCAGTACTTTGGCCACATCATTTGAAGACTTGACTCATTGGAAAAGACTCTGATGCTGGGAGGGACTGAGGGCAGGAGGAGAAGGGGATGAGGATGACAGAGGATGAGATGGCTGGATGGCATCACCGACTCGATGGATGTGCTGCTGCTGCTGCTGCTGCTGCATCGCTTCAGTCGTGTCCGACTCTGTGCGACCCCATAGACAGCAGCCAACCAAGCTTCCCGTCCCTGGGATTTTCCAGGCAAGAACACTGGAGTGGGTTGCCATTTCTTTCTCCAGTGCATGAAAGTGAGAAGTGAAAGTGAAGTCTCTCAGTCGTGTCCAACTGTGGCGACCCCATGAACTGCAGCCCACCAGGCTCCTCCATCCATGGGATTCTCCAGGCAAAAGTACTGGAGTGGGGTGCCATTGCCTGAGTCTGAGTGAACTCCAGGAGTTGGTGATGGACAGGGAGGCCTGGTGTGCTGAGATTCATGGGGTCGCAAAGAGTCAGACACGACTGAGCAACTGAACTGAACTGAACTGAACTGAAGTGCCCCCTGAGCAGCACACAAAGGTCTTTATGTTCACCTCTACCTGACACACAACTCACTGTTCAATAATTGCACATTTCCTCATCTATCGGTCAGATAGGCTGGACATATAATTGTTTTGGATTAGACTCTTCCCTTATTCAGTAAACACTTATGGATATGATCTTTGTGCAATGCAAAGTGTAAGATACTGGAGGCACCAGGCAAGAGTGAAATGGTCCAAATCTTGCTCTCAAGACATGTACTTAATTCTATAAATAAAAATAAGCTAGTTAGAAATTGACAAAGGCCCAAAGAGAAATATAGACCACACGGTAAGTAGGTTCAAAGAAAGAAAGACTGACTTTACTGATGGGGGTGGCTTTGGGGGAATGTGATGTGTGAGTATTTGGGAGCCCTGGCTCTGGAGTGTGGCTGTCTGGTTTAAATCCCAGTTACAATATTTCTTTTCTAACAAGTCACCCGACCTCTCCAAGACAATGTTTTCACCTTTAAAAAAGAGATGGGGAATGAGCACAACAGTGCCTGTTTCTGAAAAATATTTTAATAGACCTAGAGAGTGAGTCAAAAAGAGAAAAACAAATATTGTATAGTAACACATATATGTGAAATCTAGAAAAATGGTATAAATGATCTAATTTGCAAAGCAGATATAGAGACAGATGTAGAGAACAAACACGTGGGCACCAAGGAGGGACGGGGCTGGGAGGAAATGAGAGATTGGGACTGACATATATACAGTATTGATACTATGTGTAAAATGGATAAATAATGAGGACATACTGTTTAGCACAGAGAACTCTACTTAATGCACTGTGGTGACCTGAATGGGAAGGAAGTCCAAAAGGGAAAGGATATATGTATATGTATAGTTGATTCATTTTGCTGTACAGTAGAAACTAACATTGTAAAGCAGCTATACTCCAATAAAAATTAATTTTTATAAAAGAATTAAATGAGCTAATGCTAGCAACACTCTTAGCACAGTGCCTGCCATAAGGAGAAGGATAAAAAATATTATTAGAGAAAGTGGCACATGAACTAGGACTTAAATGATAGAAAGTACCTAGATGTGTAAAAGGAAATTTTGTAAAATTGTATTTTTACAGTCTTTTACATAAGCACACATCCTTCTTTTTAAACTGTCTTCCTTCACTCTACCTAAACACAGTCTTATTGAAACCTGCCTATCCATGCTTTCATTCCTTCCCCTTATAGGTGCTGCTCTATATTTTCCCAGGACCCTCTAGAATCTGATTATCAGAATCTCTTCCAATCTCTATTCCCATCTGTGATGGATTGATTCGTGTATCCCCCAAATTTATGTCTATTTGGAACTTCACATTGTGACCTTATTTGGAAATAGGGTTTTAGTAGATGAATTAACTAAGGATCTCCAGATAAAATCAACCTGGATTTATAGCAGCTTCTTAATCCAGTAATTACTTTCCTTCGGGAAACACCTCAGAGACCCATATGAAAACAGAAGCAGAGACTGGGGAGATACTGCCATAAAACAAGGAATGCCTAGGGGCCCCAGAAGCTGGACAACAATACAGAAGGATTCATCCCTAAAGCCTTTGGAGGGAGCATGGTCCTACCCACACCTTGACATAATATTTCTGGCTTCCAGAGCTGTGAGAGAATAAATTCCTATTGTTTTAAGACACTGAATTTGTTATAGAAGCCCTAGGAAACTAACCCACCATCCTATCAGAATGTGATCACATAGGATCTTTCTGAAACATCCCTCTCTGATCATGCCTCTTGCTTGCCTAACATCCTTTAGTGGCTGCTCAGAATCTCTGGCATTCCTATCAAGCCATTTCTGAATTCTGCAGGTGCTCCTGTCATCACTCTTGACCAGACACGCTTCTCTGTTGTCTTTCCTGGCCCCACTACCCAAACTGACATCTGATTACTTCTAGTCTTCTCTAAGATCAAGAAGTCTGGGTATATATCTGAAGAAAATGAAAACATGCATGCATTCCAATGTTCACAGCAGTATGATTTACAATAGCTAAGACATGGAAGCAACCTAAGAATCCATCAACAGATGGATGGGTAAAGAAGCTGTGATATATACTCTATGTATATACATGTATAAACATACAACAGAATACTGCTTAATATACAAGAATGAAATTTTGCCATCTGCAACAACATGGATGGACGTGGAGGGTACAATGCTCAGAGAAGTAAGAAATAAGAGAGACAAATACTCTATGTTATCACTCATATGTGGAATCTAAAAAATAAAATGAATTGATCTAATAAAATATAACAAAAAGAGGAAGACTCACAGATATGAAGAACAAACTAGTGGCTACCAATGGGGAGATGGAAGAGTGGAAGGGCAAAATCGGGGATTAAGAGATGCAATAAAATATCAGCTGATAAGTTACAAGGATATATTGTGTAGAACAGGGAATATAGCCAATATCTTGTAATAACTTTGAGTACAGTCTATAAAAAAGTATTGAACCACTATGCTGTACACCTGTAACTAATATTGTAACTCAACAATACTTCGATTTCAAAAAAAAGAATTCAAGTGAACACCTCCACTCAACAACCATAATGACTATAGAATGATTAAGGTCATTCACCTTAATTCCTTTTATTACTCTCTAATGATCAAAGGTTTCTACTACACTTTCTCTTAAGTAACTTATCATCTCTAATAAACTGTAAAATGTAATCTGAAACATAATATACAATATGCAATGTGAATTAAACAATTATTAGCATATTTTTGGCAAAGGGAAAAAAATTTTTTTTAATGTAATTGTCATCCTTGCTCAAAGTATCAATAATAATAAAGATTTGGCTCAGGGGTCAACTTCTCCAGGCAACCTTCCCTCAACCACCTTTGACTTGCCGTTTGAGTAGGTATTTCTTTCACACTAGCTAACGTTGTATCTTGGGCAGCTTCTAGCTTAACACTTAGCATATTAAAACCATCTGATTCCTCATCAATCTTCACCAGAATGTAAGGCCTGAAACTGTGTCCCTTTCATCTTTGAGACCCAGTGACTGTACCTGTGCTTTGAACCATGTGGGTAGTCATAGACAGTGGTTGAAAAATTGAGTGAATAGATGAATGGGCAAGGAGTTAGAAGGGAAGACTCATTTTGGAAACCAGAGTTTCAACACATGGCAGTGGCTTACAACCTGGTTTCTCACCTCTGACACAACTGATTGATAGACATAGCCTCTAACTTACTTGTCTGAATATGCAGCTCACAGTATGTTTTCATAACGGCTGACATGATGGACTGACAGGGAAATCACTACCAAAAAAAGTTCAGTAAACAAATTAGATTTACAACGTTTGATTATGGATTAAAAACCCCAAAGAAATGCAAAAAAAATTCTATATAGGAAATCCACATCCCTTCCAAATGCACAAAGAGCAAAAATAAAAACACTCTGATGTTCTCAAAGTGATAAACATCACAAAATAAACCTCTTACACCTTTATGGATAACTGAGTTGGATGAATAATCTGTGATGAGTGAAAGAAGGCTGGATGTCAGAAGATGCTTTGATCATTCACACACATACACACACATCCTCAAAAGCACAGTTTTCTTGACACTGTTTTCTAATTTTGTAACCTCATGATACATATATTAACATATATGTAATATATTAACTCAATAGTGGGCTTCCCTGGTGGCTGAGAGGTAAAGAATCTGCCTGAAAATGCAGGAGACATGGGTTCAATCCCTGGGTCGGGAAGATCCCCTGAAGAAGGAAATGGTAACCCACTCCAGTATTCTCACCTGGGAAATTCCATGGGCAGAGGGGCCTGGCAGGCTATACTCCAAGGGGTCCCAGAAGAGTAGACCACAACTTAGTGAGTAAACAACAGCTCAGTAGTAAGTGGCATCTCCAGGGTCACCAATGAAATCTTACTCAGTTTCCTTTTCTGCCTACAAGATCTCTGGTTTACTGCCTGTAATGGCATGAATGGTAGCCTTCATGGTGGGGATGTGTCCACATCCAAATTCACGGGGACTATGAGTGTGGCCATATTTGGGGAAAGTGTGCACATGTAATTAATTAAGTTATGGGTCTTGAGATGAGAAGAACATTCTGGATTATCCAAGTGGGCCACAATCCACTGACAAGTATCGTTAGAAGGTATACACAGAAAAGACACAGAGGAAAGAGGAGGAGACAGAGATGGGGACCATGTAGCAACCAGTTAAGGAACTCCTTGAGTCACCAGAAGTGAGAAGAGGCCAGGAACTGACTTTACCCAGAGACTTGGGAGGGGACACAGCTCTGTAACCCCTTGACTTCAGACTTTTGGCCTCCAGACCTTGAGAATAAATTTCTGTCATTTACATCACCAAGTTTGTTGTAATTTGTTATGGCAGCCCCAGGAAGCCAAAATACTGATAAATACATGTTTAAAATTATTAGATTTATTTTTTACCATTTAAAATTTTAATTTGTTTTGTAAAACAAAAGGAAGCAAACAGAAACTAGCAAAAAGCAATTCAACAAAGAGGTAAATATCCTAATCGATAAATCCTGACGTTCACTGAAATGGACATCCAACTGTTTGGGGTGTTTAATAATGTGGAATCATTTTTTCTCCTTGCATCATTTATGAAAAAGGAGATCACAGAGCAAGTGACAGATGCTTCCATCATATTTGCATATTAAATAAAGACAAATGGGCTCTGAAAGGAGCAAGCAGATGAGAGGCAGCAGCATTTCCCAAGGAATTATCAGGAGATGGATGGTAGCTGCACTCATCATGAAGAGGACACGCAAGCATGCAGGCAACATGACAAACGAACTCTGCAAAGAAATGAATAAAGGGAACTGGGTCGAGGATAAAAATGAAAGGAAAAATTAAAAGCATAAGCTTAATTAGCCAGGAATAACAGAAACACTGGATCTTAGTGACACAGGGACCCCACCTGCCAAGAGAAGGAAGGTAGTAATCACCTCCACAATGCCTCCTGACAGCTGATCTCCAGCCAATGCTTGAATACTTCTAGGAACGGGGCCCTTACTACCTCACAAGTCTGCATTATCTGAAAGCTTTCTTTGAAATAGCTTTCTTGGCCAAAACAAGATAAAAAGACATCTCCTTGCATCATTTATCCACTGGTGATGGTTCTGATTTAAGAACTTTACAATTTTTTGCATTAGTTCATTGAACAGATGGTGACCAGACCTATGAACCAAGCATTGTAATAACCAAGGATCTAGAGGCTTCAGGGCCAGTCACACAGGGTGAGGCAGGTAGGGAGCAGACGGGTACACTGCACTATTGATGACAGGCTATCTGAGGAGGGGAATCCAGCCTGAAGGAGGAAATTAACATAGAGAGCTTTCTGTTAAGAGCTGGTCAATTAGTTGAGTCCTTAAAGTTAAGTCTCAGTCTGATGAAGGGGGTGTGTGTGTCTGTGTGTGTGTGTGTATAAAATGAAGGACTTCTCTGGCAGGAAAGGGTCCAGGCTTTCATTCACTTAAGTTAAATATTTTTGAGCCCACTTAAAATGTGCTATTTTCAATGGTGAGGATACACAGAGAAGGAAATAAAACACCCAAGACTCAGGCAGCTTCCATTCTGGTGAAGGACACAGAAAATAGTTGGTGACAGCCCCAATAAATGAAATAATTAGGAAAACATATAGTCTATCAAGTGATGGACAAGCAGGAAAGGGGGCCAGGGAGTATCTGGGTGGAGAGGCTGATCATAAATAGGACGTGCTTTAAAAAATAAATAACTAGAATGTGCTTAGCTGAGCAGAGTGAACCAGGGAGAAGCCCAAGGAAAAACACATGCAACTACTCTCGCCTCCAAGCACCCAGGTTGGCCTTCAGCCCATCTGACAATTTCTAGCCAGTCTTCTCTCCACCAGCTCTTGTCATTTGTAGGCTAAGTCTAAAACATTATTGATATGAATTCCATTAAACAGAATAAAGAGAAAATAATTGTATCCATAGCATTAAAAAAAAAATAAATACGGTAATCTAAAAAAAAAAAAAAAAAAAACAGTATCATAGAAACCAGTAAGTAACAGCACTTTTTGGAAAAGTGACATTATATCAAATTATTTTATTACTCTTCCTTCCCAATTCTCTCTCTCAATCAGTTAGGGCACACAGCTCCACATGGATCTGGCAAGAGAGACCCCTGCCCTGGGCCCTGAGCTTTCAAAGGCCCCAGCAACCCCTCCAGCCTTGCATCACTCCCTACCCTGGGGGTCCAGGGGAAACAAACACCTAGAGCCCACATCCCCTCAAGAAAGTTGGTGATTCAGAAGGATAATTAAGCTATACAAATGAGGGAGATATAAGTTACAAAAACTAAATAAGGTAAATCAACTCAATAAGGTAACTAAATCAATGGACAAAAGGGCTGTACTATATATAGGCCAAAGTAGTTGAAGAGCTGAAACTCATGAAAGGAAGAATTTGCTCTTAAAGTGAAATTTGACACAATTTTACTGGCCTGAGATGAGACAAAATAACATTTTCTTTGGAAGTCATTATAGTTGCTAAAGATGTTTGGCAGTGGGGGAGGAGGGAGAGACAAAATTAATGAGATGCATGAAAAGCATTTAAAATGTTAGTAAAATTAAAAGTGGGACAAGAGCCAATAGACTCATGGAACAAAAAAATTCTAAGAGCAAACCCTAATACACTGTTAAATGTATTAACTGTAATCAATAAAAATGGCATTTTCAAATGATGGAGCATGAATCAATTACCCAACAAGTGGTTCTAGGACATTTATGAAGGGAAAACTATCTTATCAAGATAAAGTCTAAATACACGGAACATTGATAATCAACTATATTTCAATAAATTTTTTTTAAATTTATTAACACTTTAAATTTGTGGTCTAGAATATGGTCTATTTTAGGAAATGTTCTGTGCACACTTGAAGGGTACGTGTATTCTATATTTGTCGTATGGCATTTTCTTTTCTTTTTTTTTCTCTCTTTTTTTAATTTTATTTTTTTAACTTTACAATATTGTATTGGTTTTGCCATATATCAACATGAATCCGCCACAGGTATACACGTGTTCCCCATCCTGAACCCTCCTCCTTCCTCCCTCCCTGTACCATCCCTCTGGGTCATCCCAGTGCACCAGCCCCAAGCATCCAGTATCGTGCATCGAACCTGGACTGGCGACTCGTTTCATATATGATTTGGGAGAATGGCATTCAGTAAATTTTGTAAAGGTCTAAACACTGAAACACAAAAAGAAATCAATGAAAGTATCAATTAAAAAACAGAGGGGTTTCCCTAGTGGCTCAGTGGTAAAACATCAGCCTGCCAGTTCAAGCGACAGGTTCAATCTCTGATCCAGGCGGATCCCACATGCTGCGGAGCAGCTAAGCCCGTTTGCTAAAATTATTGAGCCTGTGCCCTACAGCCCATGCTCCATGACTAAAGAAGCCACCACAATGAGAAGCTTGCCCAGCACAACTACAGAGCAGCTCTCACCTCCTACAACTAGGTAAAAGCCCAAGCAGCAGTGAAGACCCAGCACAGCCAAAAATAAATAAATAAATACAATTATTTTTTAAAAAGCCACAGAGATAGTTATATCCGGTTGGTGATAAACATGGCTTTTGTTTTCCAACCATAAAGCGAAAACCCAGCACCATAAAGTGAAGAGTTGAGAAGTCTGACTATAGAAGGAAAAAAATTCTTTGTCTGAAAAATAATCATAGAAATTTAAAGGCAAACAAGAAATAAGGTGAAATATTGAAAACATGTATAAAAGACAAAGTTTAGTATTCTTTACAAATAAAGAGTACCTGAAATTATAAAACAACAAATTGATGTGTAGAAAAATGGGAAAAGGTCATGAGGATGCCACCAGTAAGAGCAGATTCACAAAAGTATATGCAAAACTATTTAATCTCAGTTCAGTTCAGCCGCTCAGTCATGTCTAACTCTTTGTGACCCCATGGACTGCAACATGCCAGGCCTCCTGGTCCATCACCAACTTCCAGAGTTTACTCAGACTCATGTATTGAGTTAGTGATGCCATCCAGCCATCTCATCCTCTGTCGTCCCCTTCTCCTTCCGCCTTCAATCTTTCCCAGCATCAAGGTCTTTTCCAATGAGTTAGTTCTTCGTATCAAGTGGCCAAAGTTTTGGAGTTTTAGCTTCAGCATCAGTCCTTTCAATGTTTAATCTCACTGCTTACCAAAATAGCTTGAAGTAAAACAACAGCTTCATTTTCTCATCTATCAACAGGCAGGGATTTTAAGGAATGATAAAATACTCTACTGTATTTGCAAAGTTACATGGAAATGTTGACTTTTAATAGTGTATATTTTGGTAGAATTATATATTTATAAAAAGCTTCTGATGGACAATCTGGCAATAGAGGCCAAAAAAATGTGCATACACATGGACCCAAGCTTTAGGAAAGCTTATGAAGGAAACTACTTTCAGTGTAATTTAGCTAAAAGGATATAAATGTCAGAGTTACTTGATAAAGGAAAATGGATGTAAACTGTCAGATCCACACAATGGAACAAATGTTTAGTGCAATGGTTCTCAAAGTGTGGTTCCTGCAAGCATCATCTGAAAACATGTTAAAAAATACAAGTTCTCTGGCTCTTCTCAGACCTACTGAATCACAAATACTTGAGGATTATGCCAGCAATCCTTGCTTTAAGAAACATTCCAAGTGATTCTGATGCATGCACACTGCAGTCTGAGAACCTCTTGCTGAGTGTGTAAATCAAGGGTTCTAGGAGGAACTCGGAGAAGGCAATGGCACCCCACTCCGTACTCTTGCCTGGAAAATCCCATCGATGGAGGAGCCTGGTGGGCTGCGTCCATGTGGTCGCTAAGGTCGGCCGACTGGCGACTTCACTCACTTTTCGCTTTCATGCATTGGAGAAGGAAATGGCAACCCACTCCAGTTTTCTTGCCTGGAGATCCCAGGGGCAGGAGAGCCTGGTGGGCTGACGTCTATGGGGTCGCACTGAGTGACTTAGCAGCAGCAGCAGCAGAGGAGGAACTAGATGGGGCATTCATATTGGGGAGTTTGAAAAATTTTTTAAAAGGAACCATTTACAAAAGTAAACTAACCATAAGGGGTGGTGCTGAAACTGGTAACAGTAGGGCTGCATTGTTATGCCTGAAAGTGAAAGTGTTAGTCTCCCAGTAGATTCCAATTTATATGATCCCATAAACTGTAGCCTGCCAGGCTCCTCTGTCCATGGGATTCTCCAGGCAAGAACACTGGACTGAGTAGCCATTTCCCTTCTCCAGGGGATCTTCCTGACCTAGGGATTGAACCTGAGTCTCCTGCACTGCAGGCAGATTCTTTACTATTTGAGCCACCAGGGAAGCCCTAGAGGGGATATAACTAGATCCAGAAAGAGATAGCTGTGTGGAAATGACTGTGACCTGGGCTGGGGACTCAGCAACCCCCCAGTGACCCCATAAGGAGGTAGTAGTTTAAAAAAAACCAAAACCCTGCTTTGCTTGCCTTCCCCTCACTGATCTCGTGCTAGAGATCCCCACTAGGTGATCCCAGAGGGCAGGGGAGCCCATTGGTGTGGTCCATTCGAGCCAGTGCCTAGGCACAGGCAGGATGAAAGGGTAGAGGAGGGCCTAAAGGGGCAACTGAAAACATGCCACACATGCAGCCATAGAAAAGGACTGTGTGGAAGGCGTTTGTGAAATAAATTTTTGAAAAGCAGAATATGATCTCCTTTTCATTTATATGTGTATAGACACACACACACACACACACACATATACATATTTTGTGAACACACACAAAGACATAAAAAATGCTTTCAGGACATTTATCAAAGTATTAATATTAATAGTAGTTATTTCCAGATCTTGAGATAAGTTACCTTGACTATTTTATTTTCCTGCTACTTGATTTCTTTTACTTGCTATATTTTCTGAAAGTTCTATTAATATAATAAACATCTAAGAAAAAAAATTAAGGCACTCAAAACCATGAATTAAAGAATCTCAAAGAACATTGGAAAACCAATGTATCTTTCTAACATCTGACTGATTTACTATTTATGAATGATAATCACCCACATGGATCAAAATTTATTGCCTTTTAATTTTAAGAAATGTTATAAACAATGTGACTATAGAAAAAGAAAATGTAATGAATAACAATACAAATTAGTACTGTTTAATAACAGTTCTTGAGTGATTACTATATAAGCACAGAACGATTCCTGACTTAACTTAATCAATACTCACAAGAAGCTTCAAAGATGGGAGCTTTAATTCCAGACTATAGACAAGAAAACTCAAAGTCTTATACATGAGAGTTACTAGCCTAAGAC
Organism: Tragelaphus eurycerus; assembly: GCA_935064755.1. Lineage (NCBI taxonomy): Eukaryota > Metazoa > Chordata > Mammalia > Artiodactyla > Bovidae > Tragelaphus > Tragelaphus eurycerus. The sequence goes on along the minus strand of CAKXYN010000002.1, from coordinate 17,717,081 downwards.
TTCACCTCTTAACAGTTGGGGAGCAAGAACTCAGATCAGAAAAAGACCAAAATCTGTGCTCTACATATTTGTGGATGAGAATGAATTTGATTTTGAAAAGAATATATCAATTCTACCCCTACAAAAGTAAACCCTGGGACACGGCAATTCACTGCATAATTTCATGCAGTAATTAATTAGCTTAAGAGTAGAGCAATGGCTTCATGTCAATGTGAATCAAAATTATTACTTTAATGGTCCACACAGAGAAAATGTATACGGTGTATATCAAAAAGAAAACATTTTAATTTTTTCTTACTCTAGTCTTAATACAGCCAGAGGACTGAATATGCTATTAAAATATCATCTAAGTATTTGATATTAATAAAAGCTACTGATAAGAATATGTTTTCAACTAGGAAGCTATGAGTTTAAACATTTTTAATTCTGAACTGATTGGTTCAAGATTGAGAAAGGAGTACAACAGGGCTGTCTGCTGTCACGCTGTTTGTTTAATTTATATGCGGAGCACATCATGAGAAATGCTGGATAAGTTACAAGCTGGAATCAAGACAGCCAGGGGAAACATTAACAACCTCAGATATGCAGTTGATACCACTCTAATGGCAGAAAGCAAAGAGGAACTCAAGAGCCTGTTGATGAGGGTGAAGGAGAGTAAAAGAGCCAGCTTAAAACTAAATACTAAAAAAGCTTAGATTATGGCATCTGGCCCCATTACTTCATGGCAAATAAAGGAGGAAAAGGTGGAAGTAGTGACAGATTTCCTCTTCTTGGGCTCTAAAATCACTGGGGATGGTGACTGCAGCCATGAAATCAGAAAACGTTTGCTTCTTGGCAGGAAAGCTAGGACAAACCTAGACAGTGTTGAAAAGCAGAGACATTACTCTGTTGACAACGATCCACATAGTCAAGGCTGTGGTCTTCCCACTGGTCACATACAGTTGTGAAAGCTGGACCATAAAGAAGGCAGAGCACCAAAGAATTGATGCTGTCAGACTGTCATGCTGAAGAAGACTGAGAGTCCCGTGGACAGCAGGGAAATCAAACCAGTCAATCTTAAGGGAAATCAACCCTGAATACTCATTGGAAGGACTGATGCTGAAGCTGAAACTCCAGTATTTTGGCCATCTGATCCAAAAGGCTAACTCATTGGAAAAGTCACTGGTACTGGGAAGGATTGAGGGCAGAAGGAGAAGAGGGCATCAGAGGATGAGATGGCAAAGCAATGGCCACAAACTTGTGCAAACTTTGGGTGATGGTGAGGGATAGGGAGGCCTGGTGTGCTGTGGTCCATGGGATTGCAAAGAGTCAGACATGACAATTGAAGGCACTGTACCTAAAGCAACACCTCCCACAACTTTTAATCTATCTTGTAAGTGTACTTATTGTGCTTATATAGGCTGACCTGTATGTTTTTGTGCATCTGCCTGTCCTATTTGAAGGTAAACGTCTCTGAAATAAAGATGCATATCTTACTAGGATGGGCTTCCATTATGGAAGCACAATGCCCTTTGCCTATATATGTGTACAACCGTTGTGAATGAATGTATATCACTGAGGACAGGCTAAATTACACTGTGGGAACAAATCACAACCCCAGGTCTCACTGGCCAAATCCAACCAAAGTGTCTTTTCTAAATCACATTACATGCCACATCTGGGTTGGCAAGGGAGGTCTGTTATCAGAAACAGACACTGATGGTAGCTTCAGAGTGAAACATGCTTTCTCGAACACTTCTGTGTGGAAAGAGAATGTGGTGAATAGCCTCCTAAATTCACCCTAGATACAACGCAGATCACTTTCACTCATATCCCTCTGGCCAGTGTAAATCACATGACCAGACCTAATTTCCACAGACCGGGAAGTACAATCCTATCCCATGCAAGGCAGATGGAGAGCCAGAGGTATCTGATGACTATATTACAGTCTGTCACAAAAGGTTTTTAAGAATGAACCATGATGTTGTTAGTACTTGTTAATACATTTCCCCACTGGTGACGGTTTACAATATCAGTTTATCTTTTTTGGTACTAACAGAACCAAACACAGAAATAGACAAGTTTTATATATCTCCCTGACATTATAGTTGTATCACTGCTGAAATATCTGTTACTTTTATTTCATCATCCGTGGAAAATTCATATTATAAATTTTAGTCCCTAGTTTCATCTTCTCATATCTTTCCATAGGTATCTTTCCAAAGATAGAAGAAATAACCATTGATTAATAATGGCCAATAGAAAAAAAAATGAGAGAAGAAAGAATGGCTTGAGGGCATCCCATAATTAATTCACTTGATTCAGTGAACATCTATTGAGACCTGATCTTGCCCAGATACCTGAGAGATGCTGGGGGTATGAGAATGACTAAGCCTCAGAGTCTGCCTTCAGGCTGAAGGGAAGTACACCAAAAGAGTGTTGGAATGAATAATTTCACCTTTATATGATAGTTTTTCATGTATTAGACTTTTGATATCATGTATTTCTTTTATAACTTTGTTAAAAATTAATTTTAAAAAACTTCTCTAATCATTTATCCTTTTCATCAGAGCTCAGAATTGGTATAATTTACTTTCCCTAATTAAATGTTCTTTTACTTGTCTGCAGCTGCTAATTTTCTTCTTGTCTAGCTGTCATACAGTTTATTCTGGATTTATTGTTTTAAACACTTAAACGAGAAAGCGACAAATGAAATGTTGTTTCTTGCTGGTTCAAGTGGCTTCATCCATGAACAAAAGCCTTTATTGAGCAGATGCCTTTTCTACTCATTCATAAATTTATCAAACATTACACCTGTGTGATGACAGTGGGCACACAAGGCTAGAAGGATCTATCTAGGCACAGCAAGCTGGTGACTGCAAGGGTTTCTACCAAGTTCATTTCATAAAATAGGTGTTTGCTGTATTCCATGATAAATCCCTGACAATTTTTATTATCTTGGAGTAAATATAATTATCATAGATCAATAGCAAAACATTAATCTAATATTCAATGAATATAGGAATACATACCAAATAAATCTATCAACCAGCATATATAAATTGATCTTCACATGTTTAAATAACATATATTTACAATTCTTTGGCAAAAATAAAAGTTAATTTCCATAAAATTGCATGGTCATTTTTTATAAAGTTAGATTCTTATAACATAGAATTGTTGTCCCTGTACTCTAATTTTACCGTATACTTTCTATGTGTTCTTCTTTACATGTTGTTTTTTATACAAAAAATGTCTCTGAGTTCTAAAGCTTTTTTGATCCCCAAAGTCCTCTTTGCTCTTCCCGTTTCCAGTTGCCATGGACCCTAATCTCCGTGGTGTGTTCTTTATTGTTTATTTTAAACAATTTTATGTTTTTGAGGACATTTGAGAGAGCTGTTAAATTTGACTGCAATATAGTGCATCTTCACAAGGACATTTATAGTGATATGTCCTTTCATACTTTTTAGGAACTTTCCTGTATGTTATCTTATTAGGTAAAGTGAAGCATGGGTTAGTTAATTTGAAGGTTATGCTACTAGTTAGTCAGGCCCCAGGGGGCTGTTAGGTAACATGAATGTACTGCATGGTTTGAAAGCAAAAGGCAGGCTCACTAAGGACTTCCAGCCACAGTCTTGGGTTTGCAGTCTGTACTCCTTGGAAAGACATGCAAAATCCAAACCCCAGACCCAGAGTGGTGGCAGGTGTGATGGGCTGCAGCCTGGAACCCTGTGTTTCTTGCTTGCACTTGGACATATGTCTCCTCCAGCAACAGAATATAAAGAAACTAAAAGGGACTAAAAGTAACTGTACATGCACAGTTGGGACAAATTATGAACAAGATACAAAGAGACCAAAAACCCAGCTGCCACTTCTGGGATGTCCAGAACAAAAGCTCTGCACATGATTCTTACACATAGCCCCACCAAGGGGGTGAACAGACCACCCCAGCCACCCCTCAGTTGGACCCATGGATCGGCCCCTATCTTCACTCATTTAAGAGACAAGCTCAACACCCCCTCACATTAGGAAGCAAGCAAGGGCACCTGTTTCTTGTTTGTGTGCAACAAGAGTCCCAGTAAAGCCTTGCCTGAATTTTTCATCTGATCTCTTTCCAGTTTCTACTGATTAAGGAGTTCGAGAATCCTGGTCAGGGACAGGTCCACTCATGTGGATCAGAGGTGTCCTAGTGTTCCAGTTCTGAGGTTAAATATCTTCTTTCTATATTTCAAAACTGATACAATTTTAAAAAGATAACTCCTAACAATTTCACAAAATATTGTTCCACTATGTAAGAAACATTACTCTGCAATAATACATCTGAGAACCTACCAATGACAGTAGCTGTGAGAGAACAGAGACCTTGGAAGGACCATGACCTGACCTTTATGGAGCCTCAGTTAAGAAACACCCCAGCACAGCTTAACACTTTTACCTGCCTACACTCAAATGGAGAGCTTTCTGGAAATTTCCTCATTATAATGCAAATCCAAGAATTGCTTTAAAAAATGCAACCAGAATGGATACGGAATTCAAGTAACATATCAGGATTAAAGCTAATCCTCCAAAGAGAAATTGCTTTTCAATAACAATCAAAAAACAAAACATATTCAACATAAACTTCCCATTTTCTGTAACAACAAAAAATGTAGAATAAGTGCACATGGACCTGGAAGTATATTATGTTAATAAAATAGTAAATAATAATTATTGCTTTTTATCTCAATTCTGTATGCTTTTCACATAGGCTCCTTCTAATTCTCACAACAACTCTACCAGGTCGCTGTTATGTCCCACTGGGACCAGCAGAAAATGAGGTCAGGACAATTGAGTAAACTGTCAGATGACACAGCTCTCAGCAGAGTCAGGTCAGGAACCTTTGTCCTTCTTCAAAGCCTCTTCAGAGTCTTTTCACTCCCTACCATCTTTTGATCAGCACAACCCATACAGAGAAAACTGCAAGACGCTGCAGAGGACACTTGAACTGAATGTAGGTTCATCAATGTTCCCAGACGGGAAAACTGGATAGTAAAAAGAAATCTTTTCTTCTCAAAATAATGTACAGATTTAAAATCCCAAGGAGACTTTCTTCTGTGGGGGATAGCTTTTGGGGAAACGTTACCCCTAAGTTCATTGATATGCATGAACAGGGGATGAAGGCACTGTCTTAGCTCTCCCCTTTCTTCCAAGCTGATGAGAAGGCAGAAGACTCAAAAGCCATAAAGCCACAAGAACATACAAGAGATAATAACAATTTTTTGAAACAATGGATGGTATGGAGATGTGACTTAAATTAAAAGGCAAGAAGCAAAGAACGAGCCCAAAGAAAAGGCAATCAGCAGGGGAAAAGCCAGTTCACATCACAGAATCAAAAAAAGTTCCAGAACTGAAAGGGTGAGACCAATAGGGGGACAAAAATAGGAGAAAGTGCATACAGGGAAATTTGGTCTCTTCCCCACCGCAGCAATAAATAGTTTATTTTCAGAGGCAATTTTTGAAAAGCAGCTCTAAATTTCGAGGCTCCAGACACAGAGGAAGGGAGAGGTGCATTGTTGAACTACAGGATGCTAAGCCTGCCTGTCCCGCTCCCAGAACTCAGTCAAATTCTGTCTCACAGGAGGAAGTCTGGAGGCTTCTTCTCCAGGAGAAAATGACCAGCTCAAGGGAAACAGCTACATATGGGAGGGTTGGAGGGAGTCTTCCAATGAAGTGAAGCCCACCAATTGATGGACTAATCCTTATTCTTAAATATGACCAGATGGCCAAGGATGACCAGATATTTGAACCAGAGAAACACAGAGATCAAAACAAATAGGTAGGTTAAAAGAATTTGGAAGAAACACATCAAGGAACAGAAGAAAACTAACAACATCGGGAAAAAAAAGATAATGTATGCCTTTACATAAGAGAATTGGTCCATAAAACAAGAATCAGAGTCTATGAAAATAAAAATAGAGTAATCTAAAGCTCTCAAAAAAGTAAATATTAAATATTTGTCTCTCCACTACATAATTTTTAAAAATCATTTGGCTCCTCAGTTACAGATTGTTATTATGATGTTAATTTATGTGTCCTATTTAAGGATTTTTTTGTTCAGTTATATTAAAATTCCACAAATATATGTTTCAAAACATATTTTGGCTTATCAATGAAATTACCAGTTTCAGTGCTTATAACTGTTTCTTGCATGCACTTTCCCTTTCATTGGTTCAACATTCTGATGGATTTTAATGAATATTTTTTCCAGAAACAGTGTCACTGACAGACTATTTCCGAGGTACTGACTTGTCACAGGTATATTTCTTTTGGGCCGTATAAATCCTGGTTTGTCTCTATGCAGTACTCTAGGTCCACAATCCTGGCCAACCTCCTTTTGTCACCAGGCAGTATGGCAAACTGACAACACTGCTGGCCTCTTCCATTTTAAAAAATTTAAATGTTTATAGGATTCTTCTCTTTATCCATGAAATTAAAACATTGTTAGGATACATATATATGCCTGTCTTTTTCAGTACCCCACAGAGGCTTGGGAGGACTTTTTCAGCAGAAATCTCAGATCTTTCTTTAGTGCAGATAAATTCTCTTTTATGTATCTTTAAATATCACCACTTCTCCATCTGCTCTATGTTAGAGTGGATGAGAGGAATAAACATATGTCAGATACACTAAGTCTATCCTCTCACTTATCTTTTATAATTTTTATTTATTTATATTTTCATTCTATGTTCTGTGAACATTCCTCAAATTAGTTTCAAAATTCCCACTTCAATTTTTAGCAGTGTTTAATTGGTATTTGTTGCCAATATTGGTAGGACTCTCAGCAACCAAATTTTCAATTTCCTTTTTCATAGCTGTCTACTTTTTTAGCACAATATCCCCCTCAACTTTCCTTGAGGTTGCTAGCTGGGGTGTGTTTAAATGTTTCTTCTGTTTCAATTAATTCTATTTTCTGTGTTTTCTCTGAACAATCCATATACCACCAATCTGCCCTGCTATTTCCTTTCAGATAACTTCAGTTAAAATTTCTTATTATTTGCTCATATTTATCAAATGAAAGTATAAATCATTCTGTGTGCCAAACACAGTATTAAATAATATAAACTTTGTCCTATAAATCCCTCAAATCTAAGATAAATGTTATCCTCCCTGAGTGTCACCTGGAGGTGAAAAGATATAGGATTCTGTGGTGAGTTAGGATTCTGTTCAAACTACTGAGCTCTTTCAGTCCCTCAATCCCACTCCTTCAGCCTCTGCTTGGAACCATGGGGACATTTGTGCAGTCAAAGCTGGGAATGTGTAGAGAAAGTCTGAGAAGAGCATAAAAACCATATTTTCGTTTTCTTTTTTGTACGGCTATATTTTTAATTTTTTAAAAACTTTTTGGCCGTGCAGCAAGCATGTGGGAACCTTAGTTTTGTGCATAGGGATCGAACCCTAATTCCCTGCAGTGCAAGCACAGTCTTAACCACTGAACTGGTAGGTAAGTCCCTCTCTGTATGTATTGTGCATATGCAGAGTCACTGGAGACCGCTTGACTTCTGCCCAGGTGGGAGTCAGCCAGGGTCCACAACCAGTTATCTGCCAGCCGTCCATCAAGTGAAGATGGGAGAGAGGCTACAGAGGTCCACGGGAGATGTTCAGGGACAAGTATCAAAGTCCTTCATCTCCCATCCTACCCTCCTAACCTCAATGGCTCAAGGCCACGATTTTGAGGGGTTGCCCAAGACACCCATCTTCTCGGGATTCTCTGCTTTGCCTGTACTGGGCTGAGGATCAAAAGCTACTGACTGATTTCTTGATCATCCTGCTCTCATCTTTAAAATGTTGGTTCAATGACAATACTCTTCCATGTTAAAAATAGATCTATCTGAAATCAATTGTTAATATTTTAAAGCAGTGTTGCAGACAATGTAACTTAAAGCTTAGGTCCTGAACTTAAATAACCTCAGTTTAAATCCTGGCATCACAAATTATTCTGTGAACTTGAGTGAGCTATTTTACTTCTCTAAATATTTCCTTTCCTGTAAATTCACAATAAGAGGGTTATTAGGAAGAATAATAAGATGAGGCATTTGAAGCATTTAGCACAGTACCTGGTTTGCAGTAAACAAAATAAATGTTTGTTATCATTATTTTTGACTGTAAAAATCTCCAGAGTCAGTAATGTTATGAAGATACCTGAAATTGCCACAATGATTTCAAACTGAGTTCTGGAGTAGGGTGGGGAGGCAGCGAGAAGAGGTATGCTGCTGCTGCTGCTAAGTAGCTTCAGTCATGTCCAACTCTGTGTGACCCCATAGACGGCAGCCCACCAGGTTCCCCCGTCCCTGGGATTCTCCAGGCAAGAACACTGGAGTGGGTTGCCATTTCCTTCTCCAATGCATGAAAGTGAAAAGTGAAAGTGAAGTCGCTCAGTCGTGTCCGACTCCTAGAGACCCCATGGACTGCAGCCTATCAGATTCCTCCATCCATGGGATTTTCCAGGCAAGAGTACTGGAGTGGGGTGCCATTGCCTTCTCCAGAGAAGAGGTATAAATCATAAAAATAACAAAATCTTCATTATTCACAGGTGATGTGATGTATAAAATCTACTGTATGTACATTGTGTATACAAAAATGTCTGAAAAAAGTTTTGAAAAACAGACATGTAGATTTGTTTGCATTTTTACTTTTTAAATACTTGAGACTTTGAAAAGCTGCAAAAACAGAACAGAGTTCCAGTGTATTTTCCAAGTATCCCCCACTGTTAACATGTTACAATATTACCATGATGTACTTGTCAAAACTCGGTATTTGTGCAATACTATAAACTTGAGACTTTATTAGCATATTTTACTGTCCCTTTTCTGTGATAAGATCCAAACTAAGACCCCGTCAACACTGTACTTCTCATGTCTCCTTGGTCTCCTCTGCTGTTACTGCTGCTGTTAAGTAGCTTCAGTCATGTCCGACTCTGTGCAACTCCACAGATGGCAGCCCACCAGGCCCCCCTGTCCCTGGGATTCTCCAGGCAAGAACACTGGAGTGGGTTGCCATTTCCTTCTCCAATGCATGCATGCACGCCAAGTCGCTTCAATTGTGTCCAACTCTGTGTGACCCCATGGACAGCAGCCCACCAAGCTCCTCTGTGCATGGGATTCTCTACGCAAGAATAATGGAGTGGGTTGCCATGGTCTCCTCTGCTGCAGCAGCTGCTGCTAAGTTGCTTCAGTCGTGTCCAACTCTGCGACCCCACAGATGGCAGCCCACCAGGCCTCCCCATCCATGGGATTCTCCAGGCAAGAACACTGGAGTGGGTTGCCATTTCCTTCTCCAGTGCATGAAAGTGAAAATGAAGTCACTCAGTCCTGTCCACTAATCTGTAGCAATTCTCCAACCTTCCCTTGCTTTTCATGACCTTGATACTTTTATAGAATTCTTGTCAGTAATCTTGTAGAATATCCTTCGATTTGGGTCTAATACTTCCTCATGATTAGACTGAGGTTCTGTGTTTTGCATAAGTATACTCACTAATGATGTGTGCCTCTCAGTGCATCCTATATCTTACTACTGGTGATATCAACTTTGATCATTTGGTTAAGATGAAATCGGGTATAAACTTGTCAGGTAGTTAGAACATAAAAGAGAGTCCAAGACGGCACAATCACTCAGCAGGTTTAAAAAAAAAAAAAAAAAGGCCCATGAAAGGGGAGGTGAAGGACCAGAGTGAGAACCTCTGGCAATAAAACATGCCCAAAGCACACCCTTTTCCTGATTGGTCCTCAGTTCAGTTCAGTTCAGTCGCTCAGTTGTGTCTGATTCTTTGCAACCCCATGAATCGCAGGATGCCAGGCCTCCCTGTCCATCACCAACTCCCGGAGGTTACTCAGACTCACATCCAATGAGTCAGTGATGCCATCCAGCCATCTCGTCCTCTGTCGTCCTCCTGCCCCCAATCCCTCCCAGCATCAGAGTCTTTTCCAATGAGTCAACTCTTCGCATGAGGTGGCCAAAGTACTGGAATTTCAGCTTTAGCATCATTCCTTCCAAAGAAATCCCAGGGCTGATCTCCTTTAGAATGGACTGGTTGGATCTCCTTGCAGTCCAAGGGACTCTCAAGAGTCTTCTCCAACACCACACTTCAAAAGCCTCAATTCTTCAGTGCTCAGCCTTCTTCGCAGTCCAACTCTCATACCCATACATGACTACTGGAAAAACTCTAGTCTTGACTAGACGGACCTTTGTTGGCAAAATAATGTCTCTGCTTTTGAATATGCTATCTAGGTTGGTTATAACTTTCCTTCCAAGGAGTAAGGGACTTTAATTTCATGGCTGCAATCACAACCTGCAGTGATTTTGGAGCCCCCAAAAATAAATTCTGACACTGTTTCCACTGTTTCCCCATCTACTTCCCATGAAGTGATGGGACCAGATGCCATGATCTTCGTTTTCTGAAGGTTGGGCTTTAAGCCAACTTTTTCACTCTCCACTTTCACTTTCATCAAGAGGCTTTTGAGTTCCTCTTCACTTTCTGCCATAAGGGTGGTGTCATCTGCATATCTGAGGTTCTTGATATTTCTCCCGGCAATCTTGATTCTAGCTTGTGCTTCTTCTAGCCCAGCATTTCTCATGACTTACTCTGCATATAAGTTAAATGTCTCTGCTTTTGAATATGCTATCTAGGTTGGTCATAACTTTCCTTCCAAGAAGTAAGCATCTTTTAATTTCATGGCTGCAGTCACCATCTGTAGTGATTTTGGAGCCCAGAAAAATAAATTCTGACACTGTTTCCACTGTTTCCCCATCTACTTCCCATGAAGTGATGGGACCAGATGCCATGATCTTCGTTTTGCTTTTGAACTGTAGTGTTGGAGAAGACTCTTGAGAGTCCCTTGGACTGCAAGGAGACCCAATCAGTCCATTCTGAAGGAGATCAGCCCTGGGATTTCTTTGGAAGGAATGATACTAAAGCTGAAACTCCAGTACTTTGGCCACCTCATGCAAAGAGTTGACTCATTGGAAAAGTCTCTGATGCTGGGAGGGATTGGGGGCAGGAAGAGAAGGGGACGACAGAGGATGAGTTGGCTGGATGGCATCACTGACTCGATGGATGTGAGTCTCAGTGAACTCCGGGAGTTGGTGATGGACAGGGAGGCCTGGCATGCTGTGATTCATGGGGTCGCAAAAAGTTGGACACGACTGAGCGACTGGTCTGATCTGATCTGATAAGTTAAATGAGCAGGGTGACAATATACAGCCTTGATGTACTCCTTTTCCTATTTGGAACCAGTCTGTTGTTCCATGTTCAGTTCTAACTGTTGCTTCCTGACCTGTATATAGATTTCTCAAGAGGCAGGCCAGGTGGTCTGGTATTCCCATCTCTTTCAGAATTTTCCACAGTTTATTGTGATCTACACAGTCAAAGGCTGTGGCATAGTCAATAAAGGCAGAAATAGATGTTTTTTTTGGAACTCTCTTGCTTTTTCCATGATCCAGCGGATGCTGGCAATTTGATCGTTAGTTCCTCTGCCTTTTCTAAAACCAGCTTGAACATCTGGAAGTTCATGGTTCACATATTGCTGAAGCCTGGCTTGGAGAATTTTGAGCATTACTTTACTAGCGTGTGAGATGAGTGCAATTGTGCGGAAGTTTGAGCATTCTTTGGCATTGCCTTTCTTTGGGAAAATATTGGGATGAAAACTGACCTTTTCCAGTCCTGTGGCCACTGCTGAGTTTTCCAAATTTGCTGGCATATTGAGTGCAGCACTTTCACAGCATCATCTTTCAGGATTTGAAATAGCTCCACTGGAATTCCATCACCTCCACTAGCTTTGTTCATAGTGATGCTTTCTAAGGCCCACTTGACTTCACATTCCAGGATGTCTGGCTCTAGGTCAGTGATCACACTATCGTGATTATCTGGGTCGTGAAGCTCTTTTTTGTACAGTTCTTCTGTGTATTCTTGCCACCTCTTCTTAATATCTTCTGCTTCTATTAGGTCCATACCATTTCTGTCCTTGATAAAAGCCCATTTTGTATGAGATGTTCCCTTGGTATCTCTAATTTTCTTGAAGAGATCTCTAGTCTTTCCCATTCTGTTGTTTTCCTCTGATTGGTCCTAGGTGCAACTAATCGGGTGAATGCTAGTATAATCCCCTATTTGCATAGGGTCAAACCAATCAGACCCCAGGGACAGTACATCCCCTATCTGCATAGGGCATAGGCAATCAGGCTCCAAGGGGAAGAAACAGAGTATAAAAAGAGAAGTTTAGGAAAGTCTGTGTGCTTCTTTGGTGGTCCTTTCCCTGATTTGTGTTATTTTTGAACTGCCTGCTTCCTGCTTGAGCTCTAACTAGTTTGTCCTTAAAAATAGTACCTACTTAATAAGTACTGCATGTTGTAGCTACAAGTGGTCTGTAGTTTCAAATCTTTGCTTCTACCAGACACAGAGGAAGAGGAGAAAAGGAAATCAACAAACTTACCTTTTCCCTCTGTGATCAATAAATCCTTGGGGGAAATGCTTCGATCCTATATAAATATCCTATTCCTCTTCACACTTTTATGGTCTAATTTCAGCATCCATCCACAGATCTCACATGAAACAACTGTTATCAGGGTGTTATAATGGTAATTTTCTATTTCCTTAATTTCTTCAAAATTTACCAACTGGAATTCTTATGCAAGGAAGGGCTGTCCCTACGTGTTTGACACCTGCTGAGTTTCAGAGCCAGAGGAGACTTAAGATCTGAGACCTCAGATGCCAGCAGCTTTGGCATCATCTGAGTGGTTGTTAGAAATGCAGAATCTCAGCCCCACTGGGACCTACTGGATTGGAATCTGGATTTTAACAAGATTGAGTAATTTGTGTGCTTTGAAACTCATTCACATTTATTAAGGTGTTTGACAATCGAGGTCCTATTTTGAGTTAGCAGAGTCAGCCAGCACTTGTTTCCTGACTCTCAACTCATGCTCCTTTTCTAACTTGGTTGATCCATTCCCAAAGGAATACAAAGCACACAGGCTTTAAACTTGAAACTGAATTTAAATATTTAACACTGTTTATCTGCCTATCTACTGATCCATTCTTAGGCAAGCAAGTTAACCTCTCTGAACTTCAGTTTCTACATCTGTAAATTGATGAAAATATTAAATTAGGGATAACATGGAAGACGAGATAATATCTGGGGAGCACTTGGCATGTGACATGTGACTGACAAAGAGATATGTGTGCTGATGAGGCCCAACTGTTGGGAGTGCTATCCACACTCAACTTCAGTGGTGCCTTCAGCCCTTCCAGGGTCAGTCTCTGTGGTAGAGAGCTGCCTCATTCAAGGTCATGACCTCCAGTGGTGACCCATATCCAAAGACAAGTATATAAAGGCCCAACCATTCTGGTCCCACAGAATAACCCTGACAAAAACTTCAGCTCCAGAGGCACTCTTGACTAAACATCCTAAATATTTCAGAGCCCGTTTCTAGGACTCAAATTGCAATACAATACAAAATAGGTTCTTGAGAATCAGGAACAACTATTATGTGAAAGAGGAGAGTGAAAAAATTGGCTTAAAGCTCAACATTCAGAAAACTAAGATCATGGCATCCAGTCCCATCACTTCATGGCAAATAGATGGAGAAACAGTGGAAACAGTGGCAGACTTTATCTGGGCGGGGGTGGGGGGTGGGGTGGGGGGGGTGCTCCAAAATCACTGCAGATGGTGATTGCAGCCATGAAATAAAAAGATGCTTACTCCTTGGAAGAAAAATTATGATCAACCTAGATAGCATATTAAAAAACAGAGACATTACTTTGCCAACAAAGGTCCGTCTAGTCAAGGTTATGGTTTTTGCAGTAGTCATGTATGGCTGTAGAGTGGACTATAAAGAAAGCTGAGTGCCAAAGAATTGAGGCTTTTGAACTGTGGTGTTGGAGAAGACTCTTGAGAGTCCCATGGACTGCATGGAGATGCAACCAGTCCATCTTAAAGGAAATCAGTCCTGAATGTTCATTGGAAGGACTAATGTTGATGTTGAAACTCCAATACTTTGGCCATTTGATGAGAATAGCTGACTCATTTGAAAAGACCCTGATACTAGGAAAGACGAGAGGAGAAGGGGACGACAGAGGATGAGATGGTTGGATGGCATCACCGACTCAATGGACATGAGTTTGAGTAAACTCTGGGAGTTGGTGATGGACAGGGAGGCCTGGCATGCTGCAGTCCACGGGGTCGCAAAGAGTCAGACACGACTGAGCGACTGAACTGAACTGCTATGCCTTGGGGATAACTTTTGCGTATTGTCCATAACACTAAATGCAAATTGACCCAAATCATATTAAATATCTATAATGCATCTGGCACAGTGCTAGTTACAGAAATGCAGAGAGAGCACAGGAAAACACTGCTTGCTGTTAAATAGGAAAGACTTAAACAAGATGGTACAATCAACCAAAACACTATTTTGGCAAAATTACTGTGGCCATTGGCTGGTCTAGTATCAATCCAAATTCCCCTAATATTAGAATCCTGATACAGCTTCATCAAGGACAATCCACCACTGGAGAACCCTAGAGTCAGGAGGTAGAGGGAACCACTCACTTTCTAACAAAAAAAATGAAGACAAGACCGGATTTTAAATTAAAGAAGCTCATTGTTTCCTAAACAACTCTTTGCTTACCTTTGATTAAAAAAAAAAGTTCAGAAATAAGTGTCAGCAAATTACTGAACACCCAAGTCACAAAGAACGTGAAACCCAGTTTTATAGCCTTGCTTTTCAAAGTACTTTTAAAAGTTTCTCTGCACTTTCAACTGCTCCACATGACAAAAGGAAAACCACACTGTGCTTCTTTTGCAAATGAATGTACCTGAAGGTCAAAATGACACTCTATGTCACCCTCAACAAGCAGAAATCATGTAAACCTCGATTATTTACTCTGATGAAAGATATTTTACCCTGAAATGTTGTTACAATATACACACACACACACATAACATTCCTATATGGTTAAATCTGCATTACCATGAGAAATGGTAATTTCATTCTTACCCCAAAGAAAGGCAATGCCAAAGAATGCTCAAACTACCACACAATTGTACTTATCTCACACACTAGTAAAGTAATGCTCAAAATTCTCCAAGCCAGGCTTCAGAAATACGTGAACCGTGAACTTCCAGATGTTCAAGCTAGTTTTAGAAAAGGCAGAGGAACCAGAAATCAAATTGCCAACATCTGCTGGATCATGGAAAAAGCAAGAGAGTTCCAAAAAAATCTATTTCTGTTTTATTGACTATGCCAAAGCCTTTGACCGTGTAGATCACAATAAACTGTGGAAAATTCTGTAAGAGATGGGAATACCAGACCACCTGGCCTGCCTCTTGAGAAACCTGTATGCAGGTCAGGAAGCAACAGTTAGAACTGGACATGGAACAACAGACTGGTTCCAAATAGGAAAAGGAGTATGTCAAGGCTGTATATTGTCACCCTGCTCATTTAACTTATATGCAGAGTACATCATGAGAAACGCTGGGCTGGAGGAAGCACACGTGGAATCAAGATTGCCGGGAGAAATATCAATAACTTCAGATATACAGATGACATCACCCTTATGGCAGAAAGTGAAGAAGAACTAAAGAGCCTCTTGATGAAAGTGAAAGTGGAGAGTGAAAAAGTTGGCTTAAAGCTCAACATTCAGAAAACGAAGATCATGGCATCTGGTCCCATCACTTCATGGCAAACAGATGGGGAAAGTGGAAACAGTGGTAGACTTTATTTTTCTGGGCTCCAAAAATCACTGCAGATGGTGATTGCAGCCATGAAATTAAAGGTCCCTTACTCCCTGGAAGGAAAGTTATAACCAACCTAGATAGCATATTCAAAAGCAAAGACATTACTTTGTCAACAAAGGTCCGTCTAGTCAAGACTAGGGTTTTTCCAGTAGTCAAGTATGGATGTGAGAGTTGGACTATAAAGAAAGCTGAGCGCCAAAGAATTGATGCTTTTGAAGTGTGGTGTTGGACAAGACTCTTGAGAGTCCCTTGGACTGCAAGGTGATCTACCCAGTCCATCCTCTCAAAATCAGTCCTGGGTGTTCATTGGTAGGACTGATTTTGAAGCTGAAACCCCAATACTTTGACCACCTGATGCGAAGAGCTGACTCATTTGAAAAGACCCTGATGCTGGGAAAGATTGAGGGCAGGAGGAAAAGGGGATGACAGAGGATGAGATGGTTGGGTGGCATCACCGACTCGATGGACATGGGTTTGGGCGGACTCTGGGAGTTGGTGATAGACAGGAGGCCTGGTGTGCTGTGGCCATGGGTCACAGAGTCGGACTTGACTGAGCAACTGAACTGAACCATGAGAAAAATCAGAACAGGCATATTAATATGTTCGTCTGGGCACTACCTATTATTCTGGAGTTCTGGCTTTGAAAGCTTAGTAAAGGTTTCCTTGGATGATAGACAACTTTAATGGTCTTTCACGAAAAATTATAAAAGTACAAAATTTCCATTACCCACTGCTGGCCAGAGGCAAGTTCCTCAAGGGGTACACAATTGTACTAGCACATCAAACCTTAAAATAGTCTTTAGAAACAATAAGCCCCAGCCCAGAGTGCCAAATAACCCAGTTCTATGTCCCAATTTGATCTGACCATCTTTATGATCAACTCATGTTCTCTCCCTTGTTTTCCCCCCACAGTGTGTAGACATGGGGTTTGGTCAGTGCTCTGCCACCGAGGGCTGCTGATCAGTCCCACTTGTCTTCCTGTTTTGCAAACAAGTGGAGTGACCTGACCCACAGGAACTGGTCCATTACATGCCCCCTATTTCTCTGCTTCAGGAACTTCTCTTTAAAAACACCAAATTCTGCTCTACAACTGCCAGGTGAATGGGTGAGAGCTGCTGCAATGATGTGGGAGCCATTTGGTGGTGGTGGTGTAGTCACTGAGTTGTGTCCAACTCTTGCGACCCCATGAACTCTAGCCCACGAGGCTCCTCTTAATTTCTTGGTCCATATATAAATACTCCATTCTCCAATTTTTCCCACCCATTTAATGATTATTTATTTATTTATTAACATTTTACACATTGTCTTATGGCCAAAAATGAGCTTCCTAGGTGTTAGTGGTAAAGAACTCATCTGCCAATGCAGGAGACATAAGAAACATGGATTTAACTCTTGGGTTGAAAGATCCCCTTAAAGATTACATAAACACATATGATCCAATGGTTCTCAACAATGGGGCGATTTTGCTCTTCAAGGAACATCTGGAAATACCTGGAGAAATTTTTGCTTGTTATAACCAGGGGTGGGTGGGGCTACTAGTAGTGGACAGAGGTCAGGAATACTGTTAAATCTCCAACAAAATGGAGGGCACATCCCCACAGAACAGGCTCATGAAGTCCATGATGTCAATGATGCCAAGGTAGAGAAATCCAAAATCCAACATTGTAAAAAACTGAATGGAAAAAGAAATAAGGACAAAGCAAAATTTGGCAGCAGGATGGTAAAATTCAGTCAGAAGCTTGTAACTATTTTGCCATATTTGAACCACAGATTTGGCTCTGAGCTTCCTATCAGCCAAACCAAAGAGGGAAATACCATGTGATCAGTAAAATAAAAATGATTCACAAAACACCCTCGGGAAGTTTCTGTTGGCTCACAAGACTGATAAGAATTCTTCCTAGTGAAGTGAGTGAAGTCGCTCAGTCGTGTCCGACTCTTTGCAACCCCATAGACTATAGCCTATCAGGCTCCTCCATCCATGGGATTTTCCAGGCAAGAAGACTGGAGTGGGTTGCCATTTCCTTCTTCAGAGGATCTTCCCGACCCAGGGATCAAACCCAGGTCTCTCGCATTGCAGGTAGACACTTTACCTTCTGAGCCACCTTCTGTTGGCTCACAAGACTGATAAGAATTCTTTCTAAGGCAAGCGGAAAGGAGATAAAGGGTGGTGATAGAGAGAACTCCATCTTCCATCCTAAAGTCACCAAACAACAAATCCAAGCATGTTTCAGTGAAGCTAGCTCTCATAGCAGACCCCAGTGCGAGGATGAAACAACATTCAACTCAAGACAAAGGATGAAAACCAGAAGACCTGAGTTCACTTCTGCTTAGTTTTATTTTGCTCTGTTCTTCCCTGGGGGTAACAGTGTTGGATATGATACTGACCAGGGTTCCTGGCCTTCCCCCAAATCAACAGAAATTGACTAGAAGTCAGACAAGAAATTAGGCAAGGCTTTACTGGGGTTTGAACCGTGAACTTCCTGATGTTCAAGCTGGTTTTAGAAAAGGCAGAGGAACCAGAGATCAAATTGCCAACATCCGCTGGATCATGGAAAAAGCAAGAGAGTTCCAGAAAAACATCTATTTCTGTTTTATTGACTATGCCAAAGCCTTTGACTGTGTAGATCACAATAAACTGTGGAAAATTCTGAAGGAGATGGGAATACCAGACCACCTGATCTGCCTCTTGAGAAATCTGTATACAGGTCAGGAAGCAACAGTTAGAACTGGACATGGAACAACAGACTGGTTCCAAATAGGAAAAGGAGTACGTCAAGGCTGTATATTGTCACCATGTTTATTTAACTTGTATGCAGAGTACATCATGAGAAACGCTGGACTGGAAGAAACACAAGTTGGAATCAAGATTGCTGGGAGAAATATCAATAACCTCAGATATGCAGATGACACCACCCTTATGGCAGAAAGAGAAGAGGGGCTAAAAAGCCTCTTGATGAAAGTGAAAGTGGAGAGTGAAAGGTTGGCTTAAAGCTCAACATTCAGAAAACGAAGATCATGGCATCTGGTCCCATCACTACATGAGAAATAGATGGAGAAACAGTGGAAACAGTGTCAGAATTTATTTTTCTGGGCTCCAAAATCACTGCAGATGATGACTGCAGCCATGAAATTAAAAGACGCTTACTCCTTGGAAGGAAAGTTATGACCAACCTAGATAGCATATTCAAAAGCAGAGACATTACTTTGCCAACAAAGGTTTGCCTAGTCAAGGCTATGGTCTTTCCTGTGGTCATGTATGGATGTGAGAGTTGGACTGTGGAGAAGGCTGAGCGCCGAAGAATTGATGCTTTTGAACTGTGGTGTTGGAGAAGACTCTTGAGAGTCCCTTGGACTGCAAGAAGATCCAACCAGTCCATTCTGAAGGAGATCAGCCCTGGGATTTCTTTGGAAGGAATGATGCTAAAGCTGAAACTCCAGTATT
This sequence comes from Tragelaphus eurycerus, assembly GCA_935064755.1. NCBI lineage: Eukaryota > Metazoa > Chordata > Mammalia > Artiodactyla > Bovidae > Tragelaphus > Tragelaphus eurycerus. The sequence continues at coordinate 17,697,896 of CAKXYN010000002.1, read as the reverse complement.
TTGGCCACCTCATGCGAAGAGTTGACTCATTGGAGAAGACTCTGATGCTGGGAGGGATTGAGGGCAGGAGGAGAAGGGGGACGACAGAGGATGAGATGGCTGGATGGCATCACTGACTCGATGGATGTGAGTCTGAGTGACCTCCGGGAGCTGGTGATGGACAGGGAGGCCTGGCGTGTTGCAGTTCATGGAGTCGCAAAGAGTCAGACACGACTGAGCGACTGATCTGATCTGATCTGATCTTACTGGGGTTACTGCTCCAGCGGCAGAAGGGATGGAAAACAAATAACAGGCTCCCTTGCTTGCTCCCCAAAGTGGGGGGATAAGCTGGCTCCTCACATGGAGTGAGGGTAGGCGTGTGCCCAGGGGTCAGGTCAGAAGGGTGGCTTAGGTGTTCTGCCCACCCCTTTGGGGTGTTGAGTGCAGTACTCTGCTTTTGGGGCATGTGCAGTACTCTGCTTTTGCTCCCAACATCTAGTTTTTGCTCCTGGTTTTTCAGAAGTGGTAGTAGGGGTTTTTTGGTCTTTTTGTATCTTTCAATACAGAATTTGCCAAAACTGCTGCATGCAGGCAGTTATTTTTAGTCCAGTATAGTTCCTTTGTATTTTGTTGTTCAAGGAGACATTTGCCTAGGTACAAGCATTGCAGCACTGTAGCAGAGGGTCCCAGGTCGGTTTTAGATAGACCATAGGTCTTTCATACATCTATGTTTTATGTGTCCTCTTTCTCACAGTCATACCTTGATAATACTTGAGCAACAGAGTTTGAAGTTATAATGTGGCAATAATTTAGAATACACTTTTCCATTAAGGGAATTCCAGAGGAGTCAATGGAGAAGGCGATGGCACTCCATTCCAGTACTTTTGCCTGGAAAATCCCATGGATGGAGGAGCCTGGTAGGCTGCAGTCCATAGGGACGCAAAGAGTTGGACACGACTGAGAGACTTCACTTTCACTTTTCACTTTCATGCACTGGAGAAGGAAATGGCAACCCACTCCAGTGTTCTTGCCTGGAGAATCCCAGGGATGGGGGAGCCTGGTGGGCTGCCATCTATGGGGTCTCACAGAGTCGGACACGACTGAAGCGACTTAGCAGCAGCAGCAGCAGAGGAGTCAACTGAAAGAGCTCCCAATGGCTAAAACAAGATGAGACACCCACAGCAGGAAGATATGCATCCACTGCATTTAGAAACTGTTCACTAAGAAAAAAGGAGGGAACAAAACAATTGATTTTACCAGTGACACATTCTCCAGTGTCCCTTGAGATTAGATTGAGTTCACAGCTTAACCAATAATCCCATCAGTCTATATCTCAAGAATTAAAGACCAAAAAAAAAAAAAAAAATTACTTTAAAAGTGTAAAATGAATTCTATTGAGGATAAACTAGTAATTTATTTTGGAAAAATGTAGAATACCTACTTTATGCCATGCACAAAAATAAAGCTCATATAAAGATTCAAATGTTAAAAAATAAAGCCAAGAAATAAAAGGACATAGTGCAGATTATTTATGTCTAAATTCATGTCATCTATCCATCTATTCTTAGAAAGAAGGCACCTTCAGTTTGTACTTCTTGCAAACCAATTAAGTAGTAAATAAAATATTGGTAATTTTATTAAATAAGATTGAATTGCATGGGTATTGAACATAAAAAAAATGCCATAAAACCCAAGGCCCGGATTTTAGTGTCTAATTTCATTGTCCAATAAAAGAAACTAAAACCAAGCACTTAAATTTGGGCACAGAAGCCTTTCTGTGTCCCCAGTTTCTTGTTGGAATGGAACAGGTTTCAGCCTCCATGAAACCATCAATTCCAAAGGACAGGTTCAAACAGTAGCTACTCAGGAAAGGGAGAAGATGTGAAGAGACAAGGAAGAAGCAGTCAAGAAACAATTGTGCAGCCTTTGGACAGGATCATGGTTTTGCCTCAAGGAATACACATACTAGTATCTTTGAGGTACAGTTCTACAGAACTCAGGTGGTAAAGAATCCGCCTGCAGGAGACCCAGGTTTGATCCCTGGGTTGGTGAGAGAGTTAACTATTAGGTAGGTTCATAAGGGGTCCCTCAAGGAGGAGAAAGGGGTCTGGGGCTCCTGAGCAGGAGGCAAAGGACAAACATTTTTTTTCCACAGTGCTTTGTCTTAGTCACATAAGATGTTTTTTTCTTAAACTCTGAGTTGTTATGACAATAATCTTTAAGACTAACTTTCTTTAAGCTCAGAGCTAATGATTACACTGGAGAAGGGAATGGCAAACCACTTCAGTATTCTTGCCTTGAGAACCCCATGAACAGTATGAAAAAGCAAAATGACAGGGTACTGAAAGAGAAACTCCCCAGGTCAGTAGGTGCCCAATATGCTACTGAAGATCAGTGGAGAAATAACTCCAGAAAGAAAGAAGGGATGGAGCCAAAGCAAAAAGAATATGCAGCTGTGGATGTGACTGGTGATAGAAGCAAGGTCCAATGCTGTAAAGAGCAATATTGCATAGGAATCTGCAATGTCAGGTCCATGAATCAAGGCAAATTGGAAGTGGTCAAACAAGAGATGGCAAGAGTGAATGTCAACATTCTAGGAATCAGCGAACTGAAATGGACTGGAATGGGTGAATTTAACTCAGATGACCATTATATCTACTACTGCGCACAGGAATCTCTCAGAAAATGGACTAGTCATCATAGTCAACAAAAGAGTCTGAAATGCAGTACTTGGATGCAATCTCAAAAACGACAGAATGATCTCTGTTCGTTTCCAACACAAACCATTCAATAATACAGTAATCCAAGTCTATGCCCCAACCAGTAACACTGAAGAAGCTGAAGTTGAACGGTTCTATGAAGACCTACAATATCTTTTAGAACTAACACCCCAAAAAGATGTCCTTTTCATTATAGGGGACTGGAATGCAAAAGTAGGAAGTCAAGAAACACCTGGAGTAACAGGCAAATTTGGCCTTGGAATACGGAATGAAGCAGGGCAAAGACTAATAGAGTTTTGCCAAGAATATGCACTGGTCATAACACCCTCTTCCAACAACACAAGAGAAGACTCTATACATGGACATCACCAGATGGTCAACATTGAAATCATATTGATTATATTCTTTGCAGCCAAAAATGGAGAAGCTCTACACAGTCAGCAAAAACAAGACCAGGAGCTAACTGTGGCTCAGACCATGAACTCCTTATTGCCAAATTCAGACTTAAATTGAAGAAAGTAGGGAAAACCACTAGACCATTCCGTATGACCTAAATCAAATCCCTTATGATTATACAGTGGAAGTGAGAAATAGATTTAAGGGCCTAGATCTGATAGACAGGTGCCTGATGAACTATGGAATGAGGTTCGTGACATTGTACAGGAGACAAGGATCAAGACCATCTCCATGGAAAAGAAATGCAAAAAAGCAAAATGGCTGTCTGGGGAGGCCTTGCAAATAGCTGCGAAAAGAAGAGAAGCGAAAAGCAAAGGAGAAAAGGAAAGATATAAACATCTGAATGCAGAGTTCCAAAGAATAGCAAGGAGAGATAAGAAAGCCTTCTTCAGCAATCAATGCAAAGAAATAGAGGAAAACAACAGAATGGGAAAGACTAGAGATCTCTTCAAGAAAATCAGAGATACCAAAGGAACATTTCATACAAAGATGGGCTCGATAAAGGACAGAAATGGTATGGACCTAACAGAAGCAGAAGATATTAAGAAGAGGTGGCAAGAATACACAGAAGAACTGTACAAAAAAGAGCTTCACGACCCAGATAATCATGTTGGTGTGATCACTGACCTAGAGCCAGACATCCTGGAAAGTGAAGTCAAGCGGGCCTTAGAAAGCATCACTACGAACAAAGCTAGTGGAGGTGATGGAATTCCAGTAGAGCTATTCCAAATCCTGAAAGATGATGCTGTGAAAGTGCTGCACTCAACATGCCAGCAAATTTGGAAAACTCAGCAGTGGCCACAAGATTGGAAAAGGTCAGTTTTCATTCCAATCCCAAAGAAAGGCAATGCCAAAGAATGCTCAAACTACCGCACAATTGCACTCATCTCACACGCTAGTAAAGTAATGCTCAAAATTCTCCAAGCCAGGCTTCAGCAATATGTGAACCGTGAACTTCCTGATGTTCAAACTGGTTTTAGAAAAGGCAGAGGAACCAGAGATCAAATTCCCAACATCCGCTGGATCATGGAAAAAGCAAGAGAGTTCCAGAAAATCATGTATTTCTGCTTTATTGACTATGCCAAAGCCTTTGACTGTGTAGATCACAATAAACTATGGAAAATTCTGAAAGAGATGGGAATACCAGACCACCTGATCTGCCTCTTGAGAAATCTGTATGCAGGTCAGGAAGCAACAGTTAGAACTGGACATGGAACAACAGACTGGTTCCAAATAGGAAAAGGAGTACGTCAAGGCTGTATATTGTCACCATGTTTATTTAACTTATATGCAGACTACATCATGAGAAATGCTGGACTGGAAGAAACACAAGTTGGAATCAAGATTGCTGGGAGAAATATCAATAACCTCAGATATGCAGATGACACCACTCTTATGGCAGAAAGTGAAGAGGAGCTAAAAAGCCTCTTGTTGAGACTGAAAGCGGAGAGTGAAAAGGTTAGCTTAAAGGTCAACATTCAGAAAACGAAGATCATGGCATCTGGTCCCATCACTACATGGGAAATAGATGGAGAAACAGTGGAAACAGTGTCAGACTTTATTTTTCTGGGCTCCAAAATCACGGCAGATGGTGACTGCAGCCATGAAATTAAAAGACGCTTACTCCTTGGAAGGAAAGTTATTACCAACCTAGATAGCATATTCAAAAGCAGAGACACTACTTTGCCAACAAAGGTTTGCCTAGTCAAGGCTATGGTCTTTCCTGTGGTCATGTATGGATGTGAGAGTTGGACTGTGAAGAAGGCTGAGCGCCGAAGAATTGATGCTTTTAAACTGTGGTGTTGGAGAAGACTCTTGAGAGTCCCTTGGACTGCAAGAAGATCCAACCAGTCCATTCTGAAGGAGATCAATCCTGGGATTTCTTTGGAAGGAATGATGCTAAAGCTGAAACTCCAGTATTTTGGTCACCTCATGCGAAGAGTTGACTCATTGGAGAAGACTCTGATGCTGGGAGGGATTGAGGGCAGGAGGAGAAGGGGACGACAGAGGATGAGATGGCTGGATGGTATCACTGACTTGATGGATGTGAGTCTGAGTGACCTCCGGGAGCTGGTGATGGACAGGGAGGCCTGGCGTGCTGTGGTTTATGGGGTCGCAAAGAGTCGGACATGACTGAGCGACTGATCTGATCTGATCTGATCAGTAGACCAACTGAGACCTGATCAAAGAAATGCACACACCCTTATCCTTATCTGACTTCCCTGGTATCTCAGATGGTAAAGGGTCTCCTACAATGCAGAAGACCTGGGTTTGATCCCTGGGTCAGGAAGATCTCCTGAAGAAGGAAACAGCAACCCACTCTAGTACTCTTGCTTGGAAAATCCCATGGACAGAGGAGCCTGGTAGGCTGCAGTCCATGGGGTCGCAAAGAGTCATGACTGAGCAACTTCACTTCTTTTTGTCCTTATCAGGAGCCCTTCCCTTGAACCATTGCTGTAAAACTCCTCACCAAATCCCCTGAGGTGGGGACCCATAGTTTTGAGTGCATTAGCCCACTGTGTCCCCCTTTGCCTGGCAAAGCAATAAAGCTATTTTCTACCTCACCCCAAACTCTGTTTCCAAGATTCAATTTGGTACCACTGCACAAAGGACAAATTTCAGCAAATTTCAGAGCTCCTTGGAAAAATGGCTGATTCTAGGACTGAAACAAGAAAGATCTGAGACAAGCCTGGGTATCTTTTTTAGTGCTAGGAAGTAAGAAAGTGCTCAAAAACAAAAACAAAAAACAAAAACCCAAACAATGATGGGCTTGTCAAAAGGACACAGGAGTCAACTGAAAGAGTTCCCAATAGCCAAAGCTGGGAAAATTTGAGAAACAAAATAATGCACTGCTGGAATATAACTTGAAGTATAAAATATTCATGAGTCCATACTAACATAAATAAATGATTGAATAAACTAATAAGTAGAGGAGAAGGAACAAATCTATGGAGAAGAATTCTAAATAATTTATGTAGGTACTCTGCCCCCAAGGAAAGTCAAGCATACTCCCCACTCCTTGCCTGTGAGCTGTAAATAATGACTTCTTTCCAAAAAGCACTGTGTGGAAAGGGGAAAAAAGAGGAACTTTACAGTGGAGAAACCTGGCAAGCACTACCTCTGGCAGATGATCAAGGTCAACATCAACATTGACAAACTAGTCACATTGATAGCATGTACGTTTGATATGATGCGATGAAAACAGTGCTTTACCTCCACCTCAAAACACATAACCCCAGGCTAATAATCATGAGGGACAGGCTACAAATAATTGACCAGTCCTCTTCAAAACTGTCAAGGTCATCAAATCAAAACCAAGGAAAGTCTGAGATATTGTCAGAGTCTATGTCACAAGCAATGCTAAAGAAAATGAACGTACATGAACGTGAAGTCACTCAGTCATGTCCGACTCTTTGCAACCCCATGGACTGTAGCCTACCAGGCTCCTCTGTCCATGGGATTTTCCAGGCAATAGTACTGGAGTGGATTGCCATTTCCTTCTCCAAGGGATCTTCCCAACCCAGGGATCGAACCTGGGTCTCCCGCATCGTAGGCAGACGCTTTACTGTCTGAGCCACCAGCTAAAGAAAATAAGTCCTGAATATTCACTTGAAGGACTGATGGATGCTAAAGCTGAAACTCCAATACTTTGGCCACCTGATGTAAAGAACTGACTCATTGGAAAAGATCCTGATGCTGGGAAAGATTAAGGCGGGAGGAGAAGGGGATGACAGAGGATGAGAAGGTTGGATGGCATTACCTACTCAATGGACATGAGTTTACATAAACTCCGTGAGCTGGTGATGGACAGGGAAGCCTGGAGTGCTGCAGTCCAGGGGGTCACAAAGAGTCAGACATGACTGAGTGATTGAACTGACTGATGTCACAGGAAGAAGACTTAAGGACTGAATGTAATCTTGAGCAGGACACTATGGGGCTCCTGGGCACAGAAATCTTTCTGCATCCCCCATTTCTTGCTGGTAGAGAACAGACTCCAGCCTCCATGACTTTCCTTGAGTTCCAAATGGTAGATTTGAACAGTTGCTAATCAGGAAAAGGAGGGGATGCAGAGACAAAGAAGGAGCAGCCAAAAAATAATATGGTAGACTTGGGGCAGGGTCCTGGCTCTGCCTCAAGGGATACAGACTACAAAATCTTTGAGCTCTTCTTCAGAAATAAAACCTCCCAACAAATGGAGGATGTTATTCTTCATTCCAGAGAAGACCACCTGAGGTCAGATTAAAGGAACCAGAAAAGTTCATCAGAAGACCTACCTGAGACCACATTAAGAGTGCAGGCCCTGCACACATCCTAATTCTTATCAGCACCCCCACCCTTAAACGAATAGGGACACACAGTTTTGAGAGTCATGCGCCTGCTGTGTCTCCCTTTGCTTGGCAAAGCAATGAAGCTATTCTTTTCTAGTTCACCCAAAACTCTTGTCTCTGAGATTTGATTCAGCACCAGTACACACAGTCTGAGTTTTGGGCATCAAGGACTTCCTTTAAAAAAAAAAAAAAAGATGACCCACACACCATACATATGTAGCACTAGGATGGTGCCCTCTCAGAGTTAATGAGAGTAAATAAACTGGCCCTCAGAGTGTCCTGGAACACTTCCAGTGACAGAAGGTCTCCATGTGTCCCTTATGTGCTCCTCTTCTACTTTGTAGATTAACCAGGCTTGCAAGGCAAGGTTGTGAATACCTAATCAGAAACGGGGTGCTAAGTTGCTTCAGTCGTGTCCGACTCTGTGCGACCGCATAGATGGCAGCCCACCAGGCTCCACCATCCCTGGGATTATCCAGGCAAGAACACTGGAGTGGGCTGCCATTTCCTTCTCCAGAAAGGGGGTAGAGGTCTACAATATTTAAATTAATGAGTTGTCCTTTGATTAGACAACTGGAAAATTTTTCAAATTCCTAATTTTTAAAATTCAGGAGCATCTTCTTTGAGTTACAAAGTGACAAAAAAACAAAAACTAAACTTTCAAACAGAACTGGACCAACCCAGGATCAATCATCACTCTCAGCCAAACACTGCATCTCCCAAACTCATGTATGTTTTATGATGTGTGTGTGCGTGTGCGTGTGTGCGTGTGTGTGTGTGTGTGTGTTAAGCTACAGAAATTTTTTAGAAAGATATAAATTTGCTAAGCAATAATGGTCACCTTTTCAAATTCTGATTCATGTGTCCAATCAGTTAGCAGATCATTGTTTTTGGGGTGTGTAGGAGTGAGTGAGGATATATGTGCTTGAGTGCATTAATAGCTCTTTCCAAATTAGGAACTAGAAAATAAACCTCAAGGTACAGTAGATAAAAATCTTAATTTATTAGGAGATAAAAGGTAAAACCCATGACATAAGCTTCAGAGCTTTTCAGAGAGCACCAAGTCTCCCACTGAATTTGACACTTTCTCCTCTTCTCATCCTATGTCCAAGAAGCTCCAGGACAACTGTGTGTAGGTTAATTTGAGGGCAGATTGAGAACTTGTTAGTAATAGTGAACTAATAGCTATTAAAGGGCCAGTCACAGTGTTAACCACATTACATATATTTTCTCATTTAAGCCAATAATAATGCTAGGAGATGAGTGCCAGAATCATTCCGATTTTACAGAGGAAGAAACAAGTTTTAAAATTTTCCAAAGGCCCACAGCTAAAAATGGATGCAGAGTTCATGCTCTTGACCTCCCTTCACGTTTGTCCACTTTAACAGCTGCTTCACAGCCGTGCACTTCATAACTATACTAAGAGGTGTATGACCTGACAAAGAAAGTCTGAGGTAACCAGAGAGGAACAAGAGACCAAAAGGAGTAGATAGATCAGTCTCTCAGTCGTGTCCGACTCTTTGCGACCCCATGAATCGCAGCATGCCAGGTCTCCCTGTCCATCACCAACTCCCAAAGTTCACTCAGACTCACGTCCATCGAGTCAGTGATGCCATCCAGCCATCTCATCCTCTGGCATCCCCTTCTCCTCCTGCCCCCAATCCCTCCCAGCATCAGAGTCTTCTCCAATGAGTCAACTCTTCGCATGAGGTGGCCAAAGTACTGGAGTTTCAGCTTTAGCATCATTCCTTTCAAAGAAATCCCAGGGCTGATCTCCTTCAGAATGGACTGATTGGATCTCCTTGCAGTCCAAGGGACTCTCAAGAGTCTTCTCCAACACCACAGTTCAAAAGCATCAATTCTTCGGCGCTCAGCCTTCTTCACAGTCCAACTCTCACATCCATACATGACCACAGGAAAGACCATAGCCTTGACTAGGCAAACCTTTGTTGGCAAAGTGATGTCTCTGCCTTTGAACATGCTATCTAGGTTGGCCATAACTTTTCTTCCAAGGAGTAAGCGTCTTTTAATTTCATGGCTGCAGTCACCATCTGCAGTGATTTTGGAGCCCAGAAAAATAAAGTCTGACACTGTTTCCACTGTTTCTCCATCTATTTCCCATGAAGTGATGGGACCAGATGCCATGATCTTCGTTTTCTGAATGTTGAGCTTTAAGCCAACCTTTTCACTCTCCACTTTCAATTTCATCAAGAGGCTTTTTAGCCTCTCTTCACTTTCTGCCATAAGGGTGGTGTCATCTGCATATCTGAGGTTATTGATATTTCTCCCAGCAATCTTGACTCCAACTTGTGCCTCTTCCAGTCCAGCGTTTCTCATGATGTACTCTGCATATAAGTTAAATAAACAGGGTGACAATATACAGCCTTGACATACTCCTTTTCCTATTTGGAACCAGTCTGTTGTTCCATGTCCAGTTCTAACTGTTGCTTCCTGACCTGCATACACATTTTTCAAGAGGCAGATCAGGTGGTCTAGTATTCCCATCTCTTTCAGAATCCTCCACAGTTTACTGTGATCTACACAGTCAAAGGCTTTGGCATAGTCAATAAAGCAGAAATAGATGTTTTTCTGGAACTCTCTTGCTTTTTCCATGATCCAGCGGATGTTGGGAATTTGATCTCTGGTTGCTCTGCCTTTTCTAAAACCAGCTTGAACATCAGGAAGTTCACGGTTCACATATTGCTGAAGCCTGGCTTGGAGAATTTTGAGCATTACTTTACTAGTGTGTGAGATGAGTGCAATTGTGTGGTAGTTTGAGCATTCTTTGGCATTGCCTTTCTTTGGGAAAATATTGGGATGAAAACTGACCTTTTCCAATCCTGTGGCCACTGCTGAGTTTTTCACATTTGCTGGCATATTGAGTGCAGCACTTTCACAGCATCATCTTTCAGGATTTGGAATAGCTCCACTGGAATTCCATCACCTCCACTAGCTTTGTTCATGGTGATGCTTTCTAAGGCCCACTTGACTTCACTTTCCAGGATATCTGACTCTAGGTCAGTGATCACACCATCATGATTATCTGGGTCATGAAGCTCTTTTTTGTACAGTTCTTCTGTGTGCTCTTGCCACCTCTTCTTAATATCTTCTGCTTCTGTTAGGTCCATACCATTTCTGTCCTTTATTGAGCCCATCTTTGCATGAAATGTTCCTTTGGTATCTCTGATTTTCTTGAAGAGATCCCTAGTCTTTCCCATTCTGTTGTTTTCCTCTATTTCTTTGCATTGATCGCTGAAGAAGGCTTTCCTATCTCTTCTCGTTATTCTTTGTAACTCTGCATTCAGATGTTTATATCTTTCCTTTTCTCCTTTGCTTTTTGCTTCTCTTCTTTTCACAGCTATTTGTAAGGCCTCCCCAGATAGCCATTTTGCTTTTTTGCATTTCTTTTCCATGGGGATGGTCTTGATCCCTGTCTCCTGTACAATGTCACGAACCTCATTCCATAGTTCATCAGGCACTCTATCTATCAGATCTAGGCCCTTAAATCTATTTCTCACTTCCACTGTATAATCATAAGGGATTTAATTTAGGTCATACCTGAATGGTCTAGTGGTTTTCCCTACTTTCTTCAATTTAAGTCTGAATTTGGCAATAAGGAGCTCATGGTCTGAGCCACAGTCAGCTCCTGGTCTTGTTTTTGCTGACTGTATAGAGCTTCTCCATCTTTGGCTGCAAAGAATATAATCAATCTGATTTTGGTGTTGACCATTTGGTGATGTCCATGTATAGAGTCTTCTCTTGTGTTGTTGGAAGAGGGTATTTGCTATGACCAGTGCATTTTCTACCAGGTCACTCATCCTAAGATTACTGGAGAAGTGCGTAGCTGACAAGGGGAAAGACAGAGTGGGCAGTCATGTCCCAGGTGCTGACATGTCAGCATCATCCAAGGTAATGAAGGGGGAAGTGAAGCCTTTCCTCAAGTCCCATACTTCCCACTGACTGCTCTGAAGGGGCTGAAGTGTGGAATTTTAAAAATAATAAAAATGAAACTATATACAAATCAGCAGCACATTCACAGACATAGAAAACAAACTTATGATTATCAAAGGGGAAGGGGGCAGAAAGGGCTAAACTAGCAACTTGGGATTAACAGATACATTCTACTATATATAGAATTGATAAACAACAAGGTCCTACTGTACAGCACAGGGAACCATATTCAATACCATGTGGCCTATAATGTAAAATAACCTGAAAAAAACATATATATATATATATATATATATAACTAAATCACTTTGCTGTATACCTGAAACTAACACAATATTGCAAATTAACTATACTTAAATAAAAGAATGGAGAAGGAAATGGCAACCCACTCCAGTGTTCTTGCCTGGAAAATCCCAAGGACGGGGGAGCCTAGTGGGCTGCTGTCTATGGGGTCGCACAGAGTCGGACACGATTGAAGCGACTTAGCAAGCAAGCAAATAAAAGAAAGGAGTTTATATATATATAGATGAAGATTTTGCACTAACTAACATGAGACAATTTATCATTAATTTTACACTTTAAGTATTTCACACAACTGTTCATATATAGAAGTAGGTACAAATGCAAGGATCTTTATTATACTAACTTTCTTTATTTTCTTTAACTCTTTACAAGCTACATATAAAACAAAAACATAGCAATCATCAACAAAATTAATTTAAGTAGCCTATTTTAAGTCTTTTTTCAGCTTTAATGAAAGCCAACAATTGGAAGCACTTGATTTGTGATCAATCACTACAGCCATTCACTTTCTAAACAAGCCCTAGGATTTTCATGTGCCCCCTTGGTTGCTCCCCAGATGCTTTTCCACCCCCAAGTCAATGCACATAGTAAGATTTAGGATAGGTGAGACCCATGATTTTCATTAACAATGTGTAAATGAGGAAGAGTGGAAGGAGAAGTTGGAAGAGAGAACCTACAGACCATTGGTATATTTTCAGGATGATGAATTTCAGGAAAGCAAACATATGGAAACTGAGAATCTAGAATCACTGTTCCTGTTAATGCTTGGAATGCCATTATGCCCAGGGAAATATTTAGCTCAGGTTGAGAATATGTGGACTTGAGATAGAGCAATGCTAACTGCAGATGGTTGGGAAGTACATGAGAGACAGATGCCTAGCTGAGGTGGCAGTGAAGTTCAGAGTGTATCTGTGGAACCATTTATCATTCTAGACATTCCCAGAAATATTTAATGACAGACAAATGCTGGGTTTCTTGCAGTCAATGGGATCGAATTCCAGTGTATTTGACCACGTAAATGAAATAGCACGTTCTCAAATAGAAAAACTCAACAGTTTCAGCACTTTCTTAATCTATATTGTTATATGATCTCAATGAAACTACCAATAGGCTTTAAAATTAGACAAGTTGACTCTAACGTTCCTATGGGAGAAAGAAAAATCAAGAACAAACATGATTCTAAAGGTGAAACTAGTGAGGAAGAAATGCTGTTGGAGATATTTAACCATAATATGAAGCTAGAGTAATTAAAACAGTATGGTGCTAGTACATGAACAGCCATACCAACACAATCAATTAGAAAGTTTAGAAACAGACCAGAAATATGTTTTAACCATATAAGAATTATAATCAAGGGGAATTTTCAAATTGATGAAGAAAATATGGATTGTTCAATAAATGGTGTTGGGACATTTGGATGGTAAATCAGGAAGAAGGAAACACATGGGAATTAGTATCTCATAATAATAGGAATAATTCCAAATTGATCAAATATTTAAATTTTAAAACCAAAGCCATTATAGAACTAGGGGAAAAAAAGGAAGAACATTTTTTATCATCTCAAAGTTGGAAAGGCCTTTACACAGGTGAACAAAAAACCCTGAAGTCACAAAAGAAAATGCTGATAAAACTCAACACTGTGAAAATAAAAACGCATATATGGAAAAGCCATCATATATCAAAAGTCAAATGACAAACTGGGAAAAAAATGTTTCCAAATATATTATATTCAAAAGTCTAATTTCTTTTCAAGCCTAAGAAACAAAAACGACAAGCAAAGGAAAACAAGATTGAACAAAGGATATCAAAAGATGGTTCACAGGGAGGAAACCCAATTTTAAAAGTTAAAAGGTTCAACCTCAGCCCATAAGAAAAAATGCTAACCAAAACTACAACAAGTTCTGCATTTTCACCTGTCACATGAGCAAGGAGGGAAAAGTTCGCGAAGTCACCATTGTGTTCTGCCAGTTTTTGAGTTTTCTTCTGACTCCATTCCCTCTAGTCTAAACTCTGTGATGCTAAAGCTGGGGCTGTTCCTTTCATTTCTACTTTGCAGTCTATGGCCTGTCCAGGTTCTGCCTATAGGAGGTACCAGACTGGAAGATAGAAGCTAAAAGAGGAAGAAGGAGCTAGCTCCACCCCTCTGCTTCCTGTTCTGGGTCCATATTACCCTAGCAATTGTTTTCACCTGTAGCATCAGTGCTTTGCCACTGCAGCAGCTGAATCCAGTTTGTGGTTTTTCCAGTACTTGAAGACTCAGCCTGACGTTTCCCCGTCAGTGAACCATCAATAACAAATTAGTCCTCCCTCCTGGGAAGTCTAGTCCAGTCCCACTGCGTCCCTCCTTCAAGCTCACAGCACCAACAGAACAAAATCCTCCTCAAAAGAGGTCCGTATTTCAATACTGTGAGGTCCCTCCTCTAAGCTGAGATACTAAGTGTTAGAGAAAAGAAAACGTGACAGTAATAACATAGGAAAGCAGGAATGCCTACACAAGAAGTGGGTTCTCCCAGTATGATCTGTCCAAAGGACTAACATGCCAGTTTTAACACACATATGCTGTGAAGAGGGTCTTTTGAGCACTTCTGAGCCAAACTAGAAGGTAAAGCTCCAATTTGCCTTTGATGACAGGATTTGCAACAGCCCAGGCTGAGGTTTGACCCTGTGCTTTCCATTACACACTATTTCTGAAAGACACTCTTCTAAGAAAAAGAGCCTCATGCAAGGTACTTCTGGAACGTTGATCTAGTCCCCACTGGGGTCACCTCACTGGGCCCCTCCCAGGGGCACAATCCGTGGCAGAGCCTGCATTAGGCTGCCAAAAGTATTGAGAAGTCCTGCAGCATAGAAACCTGTTTCTTTTTGTTCACACTGCCTTTTATTGATCTTAGAAATCCCCCTCCCCAGCCCCATCTTTTCCCCTTGAATAAGCTCTGCTTTTAACCTAAAGCAGTTTTATGGGGAGTGCTTCTGAAAATGCTGTCCTAATAATGGGTCACTTGGTCTAAGAGAGAGGATAGTCTTTTACTAACGGACAGACCACTGTCTGAATTATCCAATTTACTTAAAAGCAAATGTTACAGACATAAATCAGGAAGACGATGCTTTTGTGGGGGTGGTAAATATATCCTGTGCCTGCCTGCATGCTAAGCTGCTTCAGTCATGTCCCACTCTTTTCAACCCTATGGACTGTGGCCTGCCAGGCTCCTCTGTCCATGGGATTCTCCAGGTAATACTGGAGCTGGTTGTCATGCCCTCCTCCAGGGGATCTTCCTGACTCAGGGATCAAACCCATGTCTCTGGTATTGGCAGGTTTTTTAACCACTAGCACCACTTGGGAAACCCAAATATATCCTGTAGGCAGGTACATATGCAGAGAGAAAAGTCAGGCTTCCTACAGCAGCAATTCAGGACAGAGAAACATGGGGGAAAGGATATGATAGATAAAATCCACCAAAGTGACCCTAAACTCCCGCCTTCCAGAAGAAAAGCCCCCTGGGTGTTTGCGATTAATTTACAGGCAGTGCACCTGTGTTAAGAACCAAAACTAAAACAACAAAACCCACAAACAAAAAGCAGAAGCCAAAAACTCAGAGATGTGTGGGGGTTTTATTTGGTTTGGGGCTTTCTTTTCCCTGGCCCTGCCATGCAGCATGTGGGATCCTAGTTCTCCAACCAGAGTTCCATCCAGTGCTTCCTGAAGTAGAAGTGCAAAGTCTTAACCACTGGGCTACCAGGGAAGTCCCCAGAAATTTATGTTTTTAATAAAGAGATATATAATCTTCAACACAGATTCAACCATTGAAGACATGTGCCAAGAAAGTATAAAACATAAAATGGTGACTTCACATTTCAAAAGTTCCTGTACAATTGGGTTTTACCAACTTGAGCAGCACAATTTCATCTGCAGAGAAGAACATCTTCTTACATTACCTCCCAAAGTCAGATGGTTATTATTCTGACTTATAGCTAGGAGGAGAAAGGTCTATTTACTGCACATTCTTTTTAGGCATAGCACAAATAAGATACATGAGAGTGATGTGAAAGTTGCTCAGTTGTGTCCAATTCTTTGTGATCCTATGAACTGTAGCCTGGAATTCTCCAGGCAAGAATACTGGAATGGGTAGTGTCCCCTTCTCCAGGGGATCTTCCCGACCCAGGGATCAAACCAGGGTCTCTTGCATTGCAGGCAGATTCTCTACCAGCTAAGCTACCAGGGAAGCCTCAGAGTCATACACAGATCCACAGAAATAATTTCTAAATATGTATGTCTCTCTTATTCAGTTTATAATGACCATAATCACTTTTTTTTTTTTTTTTTAAGTATCAGTCAGTCCAATCTGACAACTGAATTTGAGCTGGGTCTCTGAATAGGAGTCAGGTCTAATTTGGTGATAAAGAATGCAGAAAACATTCCACTAGAAAAATAAATCAAAGTAAAATCTAAGAGCTGATGACAAGTACAGAAGGGATGTATGGAATAGACTAACAAGATGAATATTCATTTTATTTTTAAGTATTTATTTTGGAGAGCAGTGGCAAGTAACACTTGGTGGATAAGTGGAAATCAACTATGAAAGGTCTCTGAACCAGATCCCACAGTCAAAGGGAGGAGACAGCATTTCCTCTGCAAAGTAGTAGCATCATTGAGTAGCATCTGCCTAACAAAAGATCAACCTGAAATTGATCTGCCTGTTGAGGGGAAGCAGTGAAGAGACATGAGGAAGGAGATGAACAGAAATGCTCCTTTGATGTTTCAGACATGAAGTAATTAAATCCTGTACAATAGTGGCAGCAATGAGAATGGAAAGGATGGAAAGTGAAATTCTGAAACAATCTCAATGGCATGGAGAAGGTGGTACTTCTGGTGTCTGGGGCTTAGCTCCAATGTGTTGACTTGGACATGGGTCAAGTAATAAGGGTTAGGAGAATTACAATGTTATTATAAGGAGGTCATAAATTTGGCTTTAGACATATTAAACTTGAAGCGATAAGAGGATTTCTCGGATGAAATGCCTTGAAATCTCAGTGGGATCAGACTTAGGTCAGGACAATCCTGGGCTGGATTTGGCCACCACCAAAACAGAGGTGACTGTGGACTTGCATTGAGGGTAAGGGTCCTGAAAGTACAGCCCCGGGAATTGAGGACACTGACCAATATTTTCAGCTCCCTGGCAGAAATATCTCTTAGAGCAGCGTGGATAAGCTGGATTACAAAACTGTGATCTGCAAGGGGGTAACTTTGAAGAAAACAGGGGAGTGAGAAGGGGCTTCTACCTGTAGCGTACCCTCCCATTTCAGAAATGAAGCAAGAGCCACACCCTACTAGAGAACGTGTCTGCCTCCTCCAGTGCTGGAGGAATTGTTTCCCTGGGTCATCTGTTTTTACTGGCGCTCTTCCCTGAGTGCTCTTTTTGTACATCTTTTGGGAGATGAGGTTCCTCCCTATAGTTTACCCAGCTGAGGAACCATCATTACACAGGTGAGCTCTAGCTTGGAGAAAAATCTAACTTGCTTGCAAAAAGCATTCCAAGCAGGTGAAAACATCATGAATATAATCTAAGGGTTGAGGATTAAGTATAGCATGGACATAAAGAAGCTATAATGAGGTGAGCATTCATTTTGGAGAGCAGTGGGAAGCACCACTGGGTGGATGAGTGGAATTCGGCTACGGGGGTTCTCTGAACCTGGTACCTCAGGTCACAGGGAGGGGACAGCAGTTCCTCAACAAGGGAGGGTAATCAAGCATGACCCTGTGGGGCCTTCCAAGGACAGACAGACAGCCTCAGTCCCCCATGTCCTCTACCTGCCTCTTCTTTGTAGAAAAGTTATAGTCTCCCAAGACTCCCCTGAATCTCAAAAGGCTGTCTCAAGAGTTAATGATAAGAAAATGTGAATATGTAGAAACTTGTCAGAAACTGGTTACAATTTAGACTATCAACCAGCCACATAGCAGAGTCACTGAACTTCTAGTTCCATGAAAGATACAGATAAAGGTATGACACAACTCCCAAATTGTTTTTACAGAAAGCAGATCATCCCCCACCAGATGAAAGCTGCTGACCACAATCATGTAGATGCAGGCTGGTTGAAATTGGAAGATGAGCAACGCTTGAAACTTTGCCTTGATGCCAACCAATCTGAGAATCGTGGGTGAGCTAGTCATGAACCCTGTAGCCCCCTCCCTCGGGCTCTGTTAAAACCCTTGTCTCCTAACTAGAAATTTGGAGATGGTCTTAGGACATCAGTCCACCATTTCCCCAGGTTGCTGACCTCCTGAACAAAAAAACTGTCCCCACTGACACTTTTCTCCCAAGTATTGGCCTTTGAATGGCAAGCAGCTGAATTGGGCTTCAGTATCGGCCTCATCTGATTACAGGATCACCAAGGCTCAGGATGGGAATCAGCATCTCTTAGGGAGAAGACAAGCCCTTCAAGAACAAACCTCCTGCCAGTGACTGGAGAACCATATACGGCAACTCTGGGAAGCTACTTGTTCAAAGTAAGCCCCATCAGATAAGCCCCAGTACATAAATACCAAGAAGGCACTAAAATCTGGCTGGAACAGGTATCTCAGCATGCCTAGTTAAGACTGGGACTCTTGTGATTCTGTCAGAACACAGAACCAAGGAGAACAGACAGGAACAGAGGCCCCTATGTAAACATCATTTGGTAAACACCAGCCTGGATGGTTCTACTGTCCAAAGTAGAATAAACTGAAAAAAAAAGTGTAAAACGGGACATAAGAAGAGTAGGGCTATAAAGAGCCAGAGAAAAGCATACTTTGAGAGGAGCAAACAACTTAGTGACTAAACAACACCAACAATGGCAGCAAATAAAAGGGAAGTCTAGGGTGTATTTTGGGGGCTTCCCTGATGGTTCAGAAGGTAAACAATCTGCCTGTAACGTGGGAGACCCAAGTTCCATCCCTGGGTGGGGAAGAGCCCCTGGAGAAGGGCATGACGGCCCACTCCAGTATTATTGCCTGGAGAATTCTATGGATAGATGCTACAATCCATGGGGTCACAAAGAGTCAGAGACCACTGAGCAATTAACACTTTAACTTTTCAGAGTGTATTTTGCATTTTGAATAAATGCTGTAAATGCACAAAATGCTTTTTGAGACAAGATGAGAAATGAGGTGAGAATGAACTTCAGTTTAGTTCAGTTCAGTTGCTCAGTCGTGTCTGACTCTGCGACCCCATGAATTGCAGCACACCAGGCCTCCCTGTCCATCACCAACCCCCAGAATTCACTCAAACTCATGTCCATCGAGTCAGTGATGCCACCCAGCCATCTCATCCTCTGTCATCCCCTTCTCCTCCTGCCCCCCATCCCTCCCAGCATTGGAGTCTTTTTCAATGAGTCAACTCTTCGCATGAGGTGGCCAAAGTATTGGAGTTTCAAATAAACAAGAAACTTAATTTCAGAGGAAACTTAAAATTCAGAGATAAGAAGAAATTGAATGAAATCCAAGTTGAAACAACAACAAAAATATAGTCGGAAAAACTAAAAGTCAATAATAGAAATACGGGAACTTCCTTAGCAGTCCAGGGGTTAAGACTTCATATTTCAAATGCAGGGGCTGTGGGTTTGATCCCCTGTACAGGAACTAAGATTCCATGTGCTACGTGGCAAGGCCAAAAAATAAATGAATAAAATAAAAAGGGAGTAAGGACTATAATAGTAATAATAGAAATAGAAATACAATATTCTGGAAATTCAAATTAGAGATGTAGAAAAGAAATAAAAAGCTCTCTAAGAAAACAAAAAAGTGTTAGTCACTCAGTTGTGTCTGGCCCTTTGTGACCCTATGGACCCCGAAGAGCCCGCCAGGCTCTTCTGTCCATGGGATCCTCCAGCCAAGAATACTGGAGAGGGTAGCCATTCCCTTCTCCAGGGGATCTTCCTAACTCAGGGAAACAAAAGAGAGGGTCAAAAGAAAAAGCAATGCATGAAAAGATGATAACCATATACAGTTTACCTTAGGGAAAGAAGTATTTGTTTATCACAGAAGAATTTTTGTTCAAAGACATTGACCAAAACAAGCCACTAATGGTGGCTTAGCAAAGATACAAGCTTATTTTTCCCTCCTGTAGCAAGAAGTATAGAAATGACAGATCTGGGCTGGATAGGGCAGCTACCCTACCAGGAACTCAGACTTTTTTAGCCCTTGCTCTACCATCTTTAGTGTGTCACTTTCTTCCCCAGCTTAAAATATGGCTGCTGGCACTCCAGCCATCATAACCACATTCCAGATTGAATATGGAGGAAGAGGAGAGCAAATGCAGCATGCCAGATGAGTCAGCTCCCCTTAAAGAGCTTTCTGAGAAGCCCCCACCCAGTGACTTCCAAATATATCTCACTGGCCTCGAGTATGACATATGACTACCTTTTGCAATGAAGACTGGGAAATAGAGCTTTTAAACTGAGACCGTTCCAAAATTAAATCAGAGTTCTATGAGTAAGAAAAAAAGGAGAGAGGAGATATTGGTTGACAAATAGCAGCCTATAACAAAATTCCTGAGATAAATGACAAAGGAGCAGAGCCAAGTCACAAAAATATACAGATGAAAATTGTCCTGTGTTGACTTCTTCTGGTACAAATCAGAAGATTTTGACATGTTTCCAGTGAAGTCCAATCAAAACAATAGCAATAGAAAACCTACATTCCTAAATATCTTGATGAAATGTTCTAATTCTATTTTTCAATCCTAAAAGTATACAAGCAAGAATTTTTTTAAATATTATCTACAAAGAATTTAAATTTAGGCTATCCTCAAACTTACTGATGATCTTCAAAAGTAAATGATCACAAAATAATATGAGTCTTGAGGCAAAAATTACACAAAAATGATAGCTACAGTCTAAAACCTATTTATGAAGGAAAGAGAAAAATATCCCCCAGAAAACAGAAAATAGACACTTAAAACCTTGCTTAAACATATTTTCCTTCCAAATCTATGAATAAGAAACTCATTCTTTTCATAAGAATACATTTATTCTAGATAGACCTAGGGGTTATCATACGAAATGAAATCAGTCAGACCTAGACGTTATCGTAACAAGTGAAAGACAAATACGATATCACTTGTATGTGGACTCTAAAATGATATAAATGAACTTCTTTACAAAACAGAAACAGACTCACAGCATAGAAAACAAACTTATGGTTACCAGAGGGGAAAGGGGGTGGGAGAGGAATAATTTAGGAGTTTGGGATTAGCAGATACAGACTACTATCTATAAAATAGATAAACAAGACAGATATCCCTGTACTCATAGCACAGGGAACTGTATTCAATATCCTGTAATAAACTATATGGGAAAAGAATATGTGTGTGTTATATATATATATATATGAATGAATTTGCTGTAAAATTTCAGAATGGGAAACGTGGGCTATAACAGACCATAATTTGAGTGAGCTTGAACAGTGGGTAAAGAATAAGTGCAGGAGACACCGGAGACTTGGGTTCAATTCCTAGGTTGAGAAGGTGTCCTTGAAAAGGAAATGGCAACCCACTCCAATATTCTTGCCTGGAAAATTCTAGGGACAGAGGAGCCTGGCAGGCTACAGTCCCTGGGGTCACAAAGAGTCAGACACGACTGAGCACTCACTCACTTATTGGACATAGTAGAGAAGTCTTGCAACCAGTTGTGTTTTCCAAAGACAGACAGAGCAGAACCTTCTACCCTACATGTAACAGTGTATGGGCCATGTTGAGAATTCTTAGAACAAATCTGGGCTCAGCAGGAAAGGATGACTGGCTTAGAATTACTAACATGACAAGACAGAAATAAACAAATTAGCTTTTTATCCAAGACAGCATAAAGAGAAAAGCAAAAGAGACTCACAAATATTAAAAATAATTATATAAAAATAATTAACTCACATTATTAAAAATAGATACACAGATGAAAACATTAGCTATAAAAAAGTGCTAAATAAAATGAATGCCACCACTAGTTCTTGGGTTAAAAAATAAAATAGACAAATTTCTAACAATCTTATTTTAAAAAGAGAATGAGGAACAGAGGGAGAGAAGAGAGTGAGAGAAGGGTGAGAGAGGGAGGGAGGGAAATATAAAATTTAAGAAACCCAAAGGAAATAAGACCATAGATAAGCAGGCAACTTAAAACTTACAAAAGAATAATAGACAATGGTTTGAATTTTGGCAAACAGACCATTTGTTAGGAAAAGAACTTATTTATCTCAAGTGGAAGTAGAAATTCTAATTGTAACCAAGCAGGACCCTATGAAATTTTCCCGGAATGGACCTCACCCCCAGTGTCCTCCATCTGCCACTTCTCTGTAGAAGAACTTTCTCTTCCTAGGTCACCCCTAGATTCCAAAGGGTAACTTTAATCAGAGAAGTGAGAAAATGCATAAAGAAAGGGAACCAGTCAAGTAAGACAAAAGAATCACTGTTCAGCCATTAAACAAAGACAAAGATTTTAGTTCCTTCTCAGAGGCTCAGGGTTCCTCCTCAGAAATGGCAAGGACCTAACAGAAGCAGAAGATATTAAGAAGAGATGAATAAGCATCTAAGAATAAACAAAAGAACTATATAAAAAAGGTCTTAATGACCCAGATAACCATGATAGTGTGATCACTCACCTAGAGCCAGACATCCTGGAATGGAAGTCAAGTGGGCTTTAAGAAGCATCACTACAAACAAAGCTAGTGAAGATGATGTAATTCGAGCTGAGCTATTTCAAATCCTAAAAGATGATGCTGTGCAAGTGCTGCACTCAATATGCCAGCACATTTGGAAAACTCAGCAGTGGCCACAGGACTGGAAAAGGTCAGTTTTCATTCCAATCTCAAAGAAAGGCAATGCCAAAGAATGTTCAAACTACTGTACAACTGTGCTCATTTCACATACTAGCAAAGTAATGGTCAAAATCCTTCAAACTAGGCTCCAACAGTATGTGAACCAAGAACTTCCAGATGTACAAGCTAGATTTAGAAAAGGCAGAGGAACAAGAGATCAAATTGCCATCATCTGTTGGATCACAGAAAAAACAAAGGAATTCCAAAAAAAAAAAATCTACTTCTGCTTCATTGACTACACTAAAGCCTTTGACTGTGTAGATCACAACAAACTGTGGAAAATTCTCAAAGAGATGGGAATACCAGTCCACATTATCTGTCCCCTTTATGCAGGACAAAAAAGCAACAGTTAGAACCGGACATGGAACAATGCACTGGTTCAAAATTGGGAAAGGAGTATGTCAAGGCTGTATACTGTCACCCTGCTTATCTATGTGGAGTACATCATACAAAATGCCAGGCTGAATGCCTCACAAGCTGGAATCAAGACTGCAGAGAGAAATATCAACAACCTCAGATATGCAGATGACAGCATCCTATGGCAGAAAGCAAAGAAGAATTAAGGAGTCTCTTGATGAGGGTGAAAGAGGAGAGTGAAAAGCTGACTCAAAACTCAGCATTCCAAAAACTAAGATAATGGCATACAGTCCCATCACTCCATGGCAAATAGATGGGGAAAAAAGTGGAAATAGTGGCAGATTTTATTTTCTTGGGGTCCAAAATCACTGCAGATGGTGACTGCAGCCATGAAATTAAAAGATGCTTGCTCCTTGGAAGAAAAGCTACGATAAATCTAGGTAGCATATTAAAAAACAGAGACATCACCTTGCCAACAAAGATCTGTATAGTCAAAGCTATGGTTTTTCCAGTAGTCATGTACGGTTGTGAGAGTTGGACTATAAAGAATGCTAAGTGCCAAAAAATTGATGCTTTTTAATTGTGGTGATGGAGAAGACCTTTAAGAATCCCTTGGACAGCAATGAGATCCAACCAGTCAATCCTAAAGGAAATCAACCCTGAATGTTCACTGGAAGGACTGATACTGAAGCTAAAGTTCCAGTTCTTTGGCCACCTGATGGAAGAGCCAACTTATTGGGAAAAACCTTAATGATGGGGAAAATGAGGGCAGGAGAAGCGGGGACAACAGAGGATGAGACGGTTGGATAGCATCACTGACTCAATGGATATGAGTTTGGGCCAACTCCATGAGATAGTGAAGGACAGGGAAATCTGGCGTGCTGCAGTCCATGGAGTTGCAAAGAGTCAGACATGACTTAGCAACTGAACAGCAACATGGGCTACAGATAATATTCGGAGCCATGTCCTTTGGGCTGTTTTGCAGATACTGAAATCCCCACCACGTGGAAAAAGTTAACTGTATGCTTCCACAGGCAAGTAGACCCCAGACCTGTTGGAAGCAGAGGGCCGAAGATGCTGACTTCTAATTAGCTCACCATCAACCAATCAGAATACCCACAGGCTGATCATACACCACCCCTCCCCCAACTTTGTCTTTAAAAACTTGTCTGTGAAAGCCAAGGGGAGTCTAGGCCTTTTAAACTCTAGGCAATGGCACCCCACTCCAGTACTCTTGCCTGGAAAATCCCACGGACGGAGGAGCCTGGTGGGCTGCAGTCCATGGGGTCAATAAGAGTCAGACATGACTGAGCGACTTCACTTTCTCTTTTCACTTTCATGCATTGGAGAAGGAAATGGCAACCCACTCCAGTGTTCTTGCCTGGAGAATCCCAGGGACGGGGAAGCCTGGTGGGCTGCCATCTATGGGGTCACACAGAGTCGGACACGACTGAAGTGACTTAGCGTAGCATAGCATCTGTACTCTTTGCTTGCTACCCTGCAATAAACGCTGCACTTTGCTTCACCACAACCCAGCTGTCAATTGATTGGCTTTACTGTGCACAGGCAAGCAGATCCCAGCTTGGTTCAGTAACATAAATAGTGCAATAGCCATGAGTTGAATGAATTAACTTATCAGACTGACCCTGAAAATGGCCTAAAGCCCAAGAGATTTACAGATAAAGCTTTCTGAATTCTAAGTAATAATAATCCTGACATCATATACATTTTTCAAGGGAACTTAACAGTTTCCTGATTCACTTTCATAAATTTCAAATACACAGTATAATAAAGATGCAAACTAATCCCATTTATTCATCTATATGTATTAGTTTACTGTATTGTGAAGTAAAGTGAAGTCGCTCAGTCGTGTCTGACTCTTTGCGACCCCATGGACTGTAGCCTATCAGGCTCCTCTGTCCATGGGATTTTCCAGGCAAGAGTGTTGGAGTGGATTGCCATTTCCTTCTCCAGGGGATCTTCCCAACTCAGGAATAGAACCCGGGTCTCCCGCATTGTAGGCAGACACTTTAAACATATTTATTACATGTATATATATATATATATATAAAACTGAGCATACTGAATCAGTGGAGAATTCAAAAAATAATAAACAATGTTTGAGTTTAGTGTATTTGAAGACAATAAAGATAGTTTAATTACTAGGAAACCTATTAGTGTAATTGATCATTTCATTAGGTTAAAGGAGAAAACATACTGGTTAATTCAGCAAATTCCCCCTTTAATTCAATGCTTACAACATAATTCTAAACTAGGAATATAGTAACACTAACTTTTTATTTTAAACTGAAATAAACAGCCTGTACTATCTAATAGTGGAAAACTAAATCCAATTTAATTAAGGATAAGGGCAAGAAAAGACCTCCTTTTACTACTATTACTTCATATTGCTCTGGTTTTAGCCAATTTTATAAACAATTCCCACCCAAAACCAGAGAGAAAGAAAGGAAAGAAGGGATGGAGGGAAGAAAGGGTAGAACTTAAGACATGTAACCATTCAATTTCTTGTGTTAGAAATAACATAAAAGCTCCCCCTAGCCAAAATTGGGTTAATTTGAACATCAAAAAGAGTCACAACTATAATTGATTATATCACACTGAGTCAATAAAAATCTATAAGGACACAGTTCAGTTCAGTTCACTCAGTCATGTCTGACTCTTTGCTACCCCATGTACTGCAGCATGCCAGGCTTCCCTGTCCATCCCCAACTCCAGGAGTTTACTGAAACTCATGTCCATTGAGTCAGTGATGCCATCCAACCATCTCATCCTCTGCCGTGCCCTTCTCCTCCTGCCTTCAATCTTTCCCAGCATCAGGGTCTTTTCCAATGAGTCAGTTCTTTGCATCAGGTGGCCAAAGTATTGGAATTTCAGCTTCAGCATCAGTCTTTCCAATGAATATTCAGGACTGATTTGCTTTAGGATGGACGGGTTGGATCTTCTTGCAGTGCAAGGGACTCTTCAAGAGTCTTCTCCAACACCACAGTTCAAAAGCATCAGTTCTTTGGTGCTTAGTTTTCTTTATAGTCCAAATCTCACATCCATCCATGACTATTGGAAAAACCATAGCTGTGACTAGGCGAACCTTAGTGGTAACGTAATGCCTGTGCTTTTTATATGCTGTCTAGGTTGGTCATAGCTTTTCTTCCAAGGAGCAAGCACCTTTTAATTTCATGGCTTCAGTCACCATCTGCAGTGATTTTGGAGCCCCTAAAAATAAAGTCTGTCACTGTTTCCATTGTTTCCCCATCTATTTGCCATGAAGTGATGGGACTGGATGCCATGATCTTAGTTTTCTGAATGTTGAGTTTTATGCCAACTTTTTCACTCTCCTCTTTCAATTTCAAGAGGCTCTTTAGTTTTTCTTCACTTTCTGCCATAAGGGTGGTGTTATCTGCATATCTGAGGTTATTGATATTTCTCCCAGGATTCTTGATTCCAGCTTGTGCTTCATCCAGCCTGGCATTTCACATGACGTACTCTGCATATAAGTTAAATAAGCAGGGTGACAATATACAGCCTTGACATACTCCTTTCCTAATTTGGAACCAGTCTGTTGTTCCATATCCAGTTTAAATTGTTGCTTCTTGACGATCAGGACACAGTGATTCCTCCCAAAAGAAGACAGCAGAAAAATAGGGAAAGCTCTTTTCACAGAAGAATGGCAGCTGATAAACATGGAAGGAATTAGATCATTGGAAAGTCACAGATTTTCAGTTCCCAAGGATAACAGATTCTGAGAAGGAAACAATGGATGATAAAACAATTAAGTGACAGGTTTGGGAAATAGAAATTTGTCCCTGTTATTAATTGTGAAGACAAATTGTACCTTTAGATGGAGACACCACCTTAACAGGCAAGTCACATAAATAAAATTAAAAGACATAACAATCTCAGATATCTGTATCTTAATATCTATAATAATATACAAAGATTCATACAAATTGGAAAAAGAAGCACTAAAACCTTGCCTGGGGAAGACGTATTGGCAAAATACAGGTAAAAAGAATTTACAGAAACAGCCTCGCTGCTCCTTTTTATCTTCACTGGTAATGGATAGGATTACATCTACCTGAGTATTAAGAAACCTAGCAACAGAGGCTTCATTAATCTGGGGTATTTTTCCCACGAGGTACCCACAAGGATCGGATCCACCTTTCCTTGCTCCTGCCATTCCCAGCCTGCAGCTTCCTGTGCTTGGTCCCAAGATTGCTAGAAGATGTGGAAGGGCAAAGGGCAAAAGACTTGCGCCCACCTACCCTGTCCTTTCTTATCCAGGGAACATCTTTTTCAGAAGTCATTCTCAGAGGAGTCACTTGATCACAACTACCTACAAAGAGTCAGCCTCCAGGATCCCTCTTCCCATGACAAAAGAACAAAAATAGACTGGATAAAGCAAAAAGTACTTGGTACTGAATATATGGAGGCTGGCACCCTCACAGGCTGTTAGCATATGTTGTTACAACTTTTCTGAACATTGACTCTTTGGGGTGTCTGAAGAACCTTAATGAATCTCTAGATTCCTTAATTCTGCTTTGGGGAATGAGTTCTATGGAAATAATGTGAAATGCAGTTAATGGTTTATGTATATTGATATTCATTAATGAAATATTTCTAATAGGCATCTCTCCCCAGAATAAAAACAAAAGAATAAAATTAACTTCAATGCTCAGTAATAGTTGAATGGTTGAAAATACAGGGTTGGTTGTCAGATAGTCTACTTGAATAAGTTGGCCAAGTCACAGAAACACTTCATGTGTCATTTGTAAAATTAATATTTCCCACATAAGCACTTAAAAGGATTAAATAAAATTTTGTATTTAAAATATACCTCAAATACCACAATAAAAATTAATGTATAATATGGGGCTTCCCAGATGATTCAGTGGTAAAGAATCTGCCTGCAATGCAGGAGACTCAGCTTCAATCCCTGGGTCAGGAAGATCCCCTGAAGGAGGGCATGAAAACCCACTCCAGTATTCTTTCCTGGAGAATCCCATGGACAGAGGAGCCTGGCTCCTATGACTCTATAGTCCATAGAGTCATAAAGAGTTGGACACAACTGAAGTGACTAAGCACGCAGCCACGCAAATGCATAATATGGGGACTATCCCATATTATAACTTCCCAGTCCAATGGTTAGGACTCTGTTCTTTCACTGCCAACGTCCCAGGAGTCGGGGAACTACAAT
Organism: Tragelaphus eurycerus; assembly: GCA_935064755.1. Classification (NCBI taxonomy): domain Eukaryota; kingdom Metazoa; phylum Chordata; class Mammalia; order Artiodactyla; family Bovidae; genus Tragelaphus; species Tragelaphus eurycerus. The sequence goes on along the minus strand of CAKXYN010000002.1, from coordinate 17,669,753 downwards.
CCTGCAAGCCAAACAGCAAAAAAAGAAAAAAAAAAGCATAATAGATATATACCTGGAGTATTACAGAGATTATTATATAGCTGATTAAAATAACACAAATAGAATATTAAAAGTTGTATGTCAAGAAAACTGATGTTGTTAAACAAGAAATTGTGTTTCTAGTGTAATTTTAATTTTATAACATATATAAGCATTAAAATACACTAAAGCCAATGGTTATTTTATCTGGTCATTGCAAATGTTTACTTTATCCTTTGCACATTTTTTTTTTCAGATTATCTATCTGGTATAATCATTTTCATATAGATCAAGGGTCAATAAACATTCTTAAAGGGCCAATTAGTAAATATTTTAGACTTTTCAGGTCTTATGGTCTTTGTCTCCACTACTTGGTTCTGCTGTAGAGAAAATAGCCATAGAGAACATGTAAATGATGGCTGTGACTGTGTTCTAATAAAAAACTGTACAAAAACTGGAGGCAAGTCAGCCCTAGTCTGTAGACTCTTGCTTTAGATAATGATACATATGTGCTGTATTTAAAAGAAAACAAAAATTGTAAGTGGTATAGCCAAAAATTGAGAAAAGACTAATCTTCCTAGTGGTGGGTGGGGATGCAGAAGGTGGCAAAGGCTTGCGCAGTGTTTTATGGATAGGAGAGAACAGAGCCATTAGAGGGGAAGATGGAAAAGAATCCCTTGGTAGAAGAAGGAATCGAACTGATGGGGTTTTATTTGAAAAAGAAAGACTGAGGGCAAACTATATACACATAACTTTCATCTCACTGGATTTGCCCTGAAAGCTTTTGGCCCATTTCCCAGGGCATACTGAGGCAGTGGGAGGCTCCCAGGATGACTGCAAAGCCAGTTAGAGAACAACCTTGGAGCTTATCACCAAGGAGCCACGGAAACTGCCAGTACCCCAGGCCACTCTCCAGCATCCCAACACAGGGCTTGGTGACCTCTACTCAGTGGCACCCTGGCACACTAATACCTCACTCTTCTTAAATAATTCTGAGTTGACGGAAGATTTTTATTATTGAACCAAAATTCTCTGCCCACTAGTTTTTGTTCCAGACTTGGAACAAGTACCTCTGCCACCTTTCAGATTTTAAGTATTTGAAGCCATGATCATGGTGCTTCCTTTCCATCTTAGTAATCCTCAAAGCACAGTTTTCCTAGATCAGAAGTTACAAACTAGATATTTATAGTTTTGCCTGGTTGAGCCCACTGAGTATTATAAAATCATTAGATTGAACTAGTGAAAAAAGAATCTTAAAATTATAGAATTTCTCTTAAATATCGAGTATTTTGGTTTTCTTGGAAAAATCAGATGAACTAGCAACATTGGATCACCATCCCAGTGTCAACACTAGCTTGAAGCTGACTAAGGACCAGCACTGTAACCAAGCAGGATCCTCTGGGGTTTTCCTTCTTATTCTCTGCTTTAGCTCTTCTCTGAAGTACTATAGAACAGATAACAGTATCTGATGCACATTTTCTGAGTTGTTTTACAGATGTGAAAACCCCCCACCAAATGGAAGCTTTAGGATGAACTGGTTGGGTTCCCTTGCAGTCCAAGGGACTCTCAAGGGTCTTCTCCAACACCACAGTTCAAAAGCATCAATTCTTTGGCTCTCGGCTTTCTTTATAGTCCAACTCTCACATCCATACATGACTACTGGAAAAACCATAGCCTTGACTAGATGGACCCTTGTTGGCAAAGTAATGTCTCTGCTTTTTAATATGCTGTCTGCTGCTGCTAAGTCACTTCAGTCGTGTCCGACTCTGTGCGATCCCAGAGACAGCAGCCCACCAGGCTCCCCTGTCCCTGGGATTCTCCAGGCAAGAACACTGGAGTGGGTTGCCATTTCCTTCTCCAATGCATAAAAATGAAAAGTGAAAGTGCAGTCGCTCAGTCGTGTCTGACTCTTAGCGACCCCATGGACTGCGGCCCACCAGGGTCCTCTGTCCATGGGATTTTCCAGGCAAGAGTACTGGGGTGGGGTGCCATTGCCTTCCCCGTCTAGGTTGGTCATAACTTTTCTTCCAAGGAGTAAGCATCTTTTAATTGCATGGCGGGAGTCACCATCTGCAGTGGTTTTGGAGCCCAAAGGAAATTAGTCCTGAATGTACATTGGAAGGACTGATGTTGAAGCTGAAACTCTAATACTTTGGCCATCTGATGCGAAGAGCTGACTCATTTGAAAAGATCCTAATGCTGGGAAAGATTGGGGGCAGGAGGAGAAGAAGACCACAGAATATGAGGTGGTTGGATGGCATCACCGACTCAATGGACATGGGTTTGGGTGAACTCCAGGAGCTGGTGATGGACAGGGAGGCCTGGCCTGCTGCAGTCCATGGGGTCGCAAAGAGTCGGACAGGACTGAATGACTGAACTGAACTGAACTGAACTATTAATAGTGGATGATAATGAGCACATAGCCCCAGGCTTCCTGGAGCCTAAGAACTGATAATGTTAACCTCTCCCACATCTCCCTGTTCCATCACCATCAGCCAATCAGAGAACTGTGCACAAGCTGACCACCTACCTTGTGATCCCCTTCCCACACCTGGCTTTTAAAAATGCCTTGCAGAAACACTTTGGGGAGCATGGGGCTTTTAAGGGCATGGCCCTGCAATAAAGCTTTCTCTGCTGCAAACTCCAACATTTCTGTTTGTTTGGCCTCACTGTGCATTGGGCCCAAGAACTTGCCCTAGCAGCATTAGTTCCAATACAGTCCCCTTACCTGCCTCCAACTCTGAAACCCACATCTGCCTGGACCCCAAAGATATCTACGTTTCCTGCCCTGCCCTAAACGAGCTAGCAAAGGAGCTGCAGAGCACTGAGCCAGGAGCCCAGAGACAGCTTCCCACCCCAGGTTTAACAACTGTGACACTGGGAGATGGTAGTTTTGTCACATGGAATATTAGGGGGTTAAGTGGGACGTGGCTGAGGTTACTTCCCCAGCCAGCATTCTATGAATCTATAAATGGCTTAGCTAATTTTCAAATCTCAATGAGCTCATTGCCTGAAAAATGCCTGAAGTCATGAGCTGAACCTGCTAATAGCACTTTGGGAAAAAAAAAATAGATTTGAAAAATAAAATATCTGGATCCCTCAAAAGCCATTTGCAAATTTATAACAAGATGAGCCAAATGTAAAAAAACAAAGTCATTCACCCTCTTTTGCCTCTTAAATGAAATTTCAAAGGTGAGAATTCTAACAATGAAGAAAAACTTCCTACCCTAAAGCTTAATATTTCTATAAAAGTAGCCCATCAATGACATTATTCAGTAGAGATAAATGAACCCTGGGAAAAGAGAGGGGTCCTGACCACAGAACCACAGTGAAAGTGAGCTTGACCCTTCTTCAACCCAATTCCTACCCTCCCCAATCACTCCCATACCTAGAGATACCAATGTAGGTTGTGTTATTGTTGCTGTTCAGTTACTAAGTTGAGTTTGACTTTGTGACCCCAAGGACTGTGGGCAGCTAGGCTCCTCTGTCCATGGGATTCTCCAGGCAAGAATACTGGAGTAGGTTGCCATTTCCTTCTCCCAGGGATCCTCCCTACCCAGGGATCGAACCCGAGGTTTCTTCATTGGCAGATGAATGCTTTACCCCTGAGCCACCCAGGATAGATTTATTTCTCTTGCCCTAAAGCCTTAACTTTATCTAGCTGAGAAGATTCATTCAATGCTTTCTCCAAGAAACTAAAAAATATGCTAGGTTAGCATGATCTATACCATTTAACCTGGAGCAAGACACAGATCTCTAGAAAGAAGGGTTTGGCCTTTGGTCTTCTTGCCTCTTCTCCCCTCTTGACCAGAATTCCACCCCCATCTGAAGAGCTATGACATCACTATTTCACAGCATAAGGCAGGCAAGCAGGATGGGGCCTGATGTTCAGGTTAGTCTGTGAATTTCAGACACTTTTATGCACCAAGCCAGGCCATTCACTTCACCTGCTCTTGGGAACCTCTGTGTCCTGAGCAGGTGGTGAGTCTGATTTAAAAAAACAAACAAGCAAAAAAAGTGCTTCTTGCTCTAGAAGATTCTCTGGATCAGTGGAAAAAAGATTGGTGGCAAAACTTCAAGTCAGGAGGAGCATGTTCCTACAGCAGTGAGCTCTCACGTAACAGACTTAGTGCCTTGACCCTAAGGTGCCTAAGATCTAGGATAGTAACATTCAATTTTTTGATAAAATTAAGCTTAATTGAAGAATATCACAGTAAGTAAGTTCTAAGTCCCTGACAAGGGTGATGTCTGTTTAATGAACAGGAAGCAACACTGTAAATTTGAAGACCTCACTCTAAGAATGTGGCTGTGTATCTATTCACCATAGTAACCCAGTCCCCAACCAACTGTAGGGTGTGTACTAGATTCTCCATTAAGAGTGTGAAAAATAAAATTATCACTCTTAAAGGGCACAACTTTTTCAGTTTGTCTCTCAAACTAGATGTTTCTCCACTGCAGGGACTTAACTCTGCTTTGTCTTTTGCACATTTTCATCCTAAGCTGTAAGCAGATTTTTGTCTGGATAGAGAAAGCTCACACAACATAAAGACTTGTCATAAAATAGAAACTCAAGAAATGTCTTCCGAGGGAATAAGTAATTGAAAATTACTTGAAAACAGTTAACACGGATTTTAAAATACATATGCATATATTTCTATATCTTAAATATATTTCTATGTATTTGAATATAGAAATGTGCATACACATACATACAATGCATTTTTAAATTTTGGTTTGTGGTCCAACAGTCCCTTGGTCAAATTTCTCGTCAGAAGCCTGAACGCCTCCTTAACACTCACTATGCATATGGTGATATTTTTTCCTCTATTCTGGGAAAAAGAGGAAAATAACAATTTGTGATCTTCAACTATTTCTCTCAAGGATGTTACATCATGATGTGAATGCATGTTTCTAAGAAAAATAAATTTTACTCGCTTGCAACAAAAGGATGGCAAATGTTTGCAAAGTTCCTGTGGCAATACCTCACCAAAAATCGTGCTTGGTTGCCGTTGAAAGTTCAGTAAAGATGAGAGCAGCATCACCAATAGGACCCCTGTTTAAATTAGGAGTGGATAACTTCACTGCCAATTATTTCTCTCATTGGAGTGGTTCTGTGAGAGAGAACCTCTCATTGTTTCAAGCAGACACCAGGTTAAAGCAAGATCTCCAAGAGTAGCCCACCAAAGTCAAAAGTCCAGATTTGCTCAGGTATCTACATTTGCAAAATGAATGGACCACATAAGCAGAAAGAGAACCCAGTGTAGGAACACATGCATGTTGTCTTCTGAGCAGGTACTGCGTTCTGTTACTGAGCATTGCTCTTGGCACTTAGGAGAATCAGTGAACAGATAGAAATTCCTCTCCCGTGAAGTTCACCTCTCCCATCCTTCTGTCAGTACTTATCATCATGACACACAGTTCATGGATGCGCACGTTGTGCGTAATACCACTCTAGAAGCAATAAAATACAGACCGGGCTTCCTGACGGCTCACGGGTGAGGAATCTGCCTGCCAGTGCAGGAGATACCTGGTTTGATCCCTGATCTGGGAGGATCCCACATGCCTTGGAGCAGCTAAACAACTACTGAGCCTGTGCTCTGGATCCTGGGAGTCACAACTACATGACTACTTGCCACAACTACTGAAGTCTGAGTGCCCTAGAGCCTATGCTTCCCAACAAGAAAAGCCACTGCAATGAGAACCCTGCTCGCTGCAACTAGAGAAAAGTACTTGAAGCAAGGAAGATCCAGCACAGCCAGAAATAAATAAATAAAATTATAAAAATAAATAAAAGACAGACCTTCGCACATCATTCATTTAACATCCAGGAAATGGCAACCCACTCCAGTGCTCATGCCTGGAAAATCCCATGGACCGAGGAGCCTGGTGGGCTACAATTCATGGGGTCGCAAAGAGTCGGACACGACTGAGTGACTTCTGTGTGTGTGTGTGTGTGTGTATGGTACTTCCAGTGGCCAATACTGGAAAAGTGTCAAAATAAGGATACAAAAATAAGGGTGACATAGTCCTTAACCTTGAGGAGCCATCTTTTAGTAGGGAGGCTGAAAGATAGGAACATTAGTAGCACATGTAGAACATTAGTAGCTCATTACACAGAAGCTCAGTGAGGGAGAGTCATATCTATTGGGAAATGGAGTGATGGCTTCTGTTACAAGCTGAGATTTAGGATAGATCTTAAAAATGGGCAGATTTATAGAAGGGTAGAGAATCTAAGAGTAGAAAAAGTATGTATGGAAAAAGTACGTAATTATAGGAAAGCACAGAGCATGTTTGGAGAAATGGGAAAAAAGGTCCATTAGTCTGTCCTGAGGTCAAGGGGTATATCAGGCATAGAGCAGGCCACAGCCCATAAACCAATGAGGCCAGCCTGGGTAGCTGGTTCTTTGTTGCATAGCATTTGGCAGCTTGTAGGGTTTTGAACATAGGAGTGACAGGTTCACACTGAAGATGACAAAGTCATGTGGCCCAGAGAAGACAGAGACGGGAGGGCAGAGAGCAGTTTTATAAAGTCCTGGCGACAACAGGAACAATGCAGAAGGGACCTTGCGAACAACACAGATTCAACAATAACTGAGTGACCTGCAGCTGCTTGTTTGGATGCTGAGGAAGAAGCAAAGATAAGTTGGAGCTCGGTCAGAGAGTGCCAGCCAGGATAAATGACACGGAGACCCCATGCCAACCAGATGCCCAGTAATAAAGACCCCAACCCCCACCTTGAAGAGTGGGGGAAACAGGGAAAGAAAAGGAGTGTTCTCAGAGGGTCCAGACACCTAAGAATACCATCCAAACTCCAACCCAGGGGATCATAAAGAGATTTGTATCCTATAAAGAGTGTCCACTATGTTCCAGACATGGTTCCAGGCACTGGCAAAGAGATGGGTCCTTGATCTAAGTTCATAAGTTAGAAGGGGAGATGGACAGTAGACACATAAGTTAAAAAAACATGTACAACAAAGCAGGTGGTCCTAAGGGATATAAGCATAGTGGGCAAGTTGATGGAAGAGAGCACTGTGTAAACAGATGGTCAGGGAAAGCCTTTTGGAAAGTTTGCTGTTTCATTAACACAGGGGGCAAGCTCAGGGAACTGGGAGACATCTCCCAGGTTGAAGGAACAGCATGTGAGATGAGAATGTGCCCACATATTCTAGGAAGAACAAGGAGACACGGGACTGGGACCGGGTGTGCAGGACAAGAAGAGAGTGAGGCAGGAGCGGGAGGCCAAGAAGTGAAAGTGAAAGTCACTCAGTTGTGTCTGACTCTTTGCAACCCCATGGACTATACATAGAGTCCATGGAATTCTCTAGGCCAGAATACTGGAGTGGGTAGCCCTTCCCTCCTCCAGGGGATGTTCCCAACCCAGGGATCGAACCCAGGTCTCCCACATTGCAGGCGGATTCTTTACCAGCTGAGCCACAAGGGAAGCCCATGAATACTGGTGTGGATAGCCTATCCTTCTCCAGCAGATCATCCCGACCCAGGAATTGAACCAGTGTCTCCTGCATTGCAGGCAGATTCTTTACCAACGGAACTATCAGGGAAGCTAAGAAAGGGGTCTGAATTTCATTGCAAGCAGGGGGATTGTAGGCAAAGAAATACAGTAAGTCCCCTACATACAATTGAGATCCACTCCAAGAGTGCATTTGTAAGTCCAATTTGTTTGAAAGTCCAACAAAATTAGCCTAGGCACTCAATTAACACAACTGGCTGTATAGTACATCACTGCTGCTTTTATGCTTGCTGCCGGACATCCTGAGCTTGAAATAAAGATACTGTACTCTACAGGATACTGAACAGTGAAGTACATAAAAGCACAACCACTTGTAGAGGATGCATATTTGTGACAATGTACGCCAGACACGTTAACTAACACGTAACTGAACATGTGAACACATGTTCGCATCTTTGAAAGTATGTAACTTGAAGGTTCATATGCAGGGGACTTACTGAAACAGGATTTGTGATTGCTGTGTGTTGTGCTTACGCTACATGCCAGCACCTAAAACAATGCCTGACACCTAGCAGATATTTAGTCAGTATCACTTGGACTGCTGTTAAGAGATTTGGACAAGAAATGCAGGAAACTGGTTAGTGGTCAAGTGCAAAAGGCAAGTGATCATGGTAGATTAGATAGGAGTGGTGGTGCTGGATGGAGCAGGTGAAGCAAAGGAAGAGTGACTTGCTGAAAGCTAGACTGGGGTGAGAGAGACCGGGGACTCAAAGGCATTTGGCTTGACCAACTGGAAAGATAGTTGTCCCTTACAGAGATCACTCCCGGGGCAGGGAGGGTATAAGCAGGTTTGGGGAGTGAAAATCCAGAGTTGTGTTTTGCACCTGCAGATTTAACTTTTGTGTGGCACTCAAGGGGTGGTGCTGCTGGTAGCATATGTAAGTCTGGCATTCTGGGAATGAGTCAGGACTGGGGAAATAAATGAGATCATCAACAAGAAGGCAGTATTGAGACTGAAGGAAGGAATACATAGGTAAGAAGACACCTGACAGTCAGGCCCTTCCTGGAGAATTCCATCACGTATGGGTCAAAAATCAGTACATCAGCAGGGATAAAAACTCAGGGGCCATCAAGAAAGCCTAAGAAAGCAGACCCAAGGAGACAGTAAAAAAAAAAAAAAAAAAAAAACCAGGAGAATCCAGCATCCTAGAAGCCAGGGGCATGAGAAAGAGGGAATGGTCCTGGGTGTGAGATGTTGTTGGGAGATCAGAACACTGGGATGGAGAACTGACCACATAGGAGTACAGGGCAAAGAGCACTGGTGATCATCATAGGAAGAGCAGAAGGAAGGGGACAGAAGCCTGGATGGGATGCTGTCGAGAGAGGCCAAGAGAGAGATGAGGCCAGGGCACCAGAGAGCCTCAAAGGAACTGACAGTGCTCTGCTGCATGGCGAGTATTTGTTTTTGATTCATAATCTACATCTGTGCTAAACGTGTCATCTGTCTGAATCAAACATTATACATTAAAATATGTCTTTACAGGCTAAGACAGAGAGAGTGAAGAAACCCAGTGTAGAAAACTTTTTCAAGCTGTGTTACACAAGAGGAAAGAGACCATCCATGGTGGGGAGTATGGAGTCAGGAAGGATCTATAAAACATAGTATGTTAACAGCACACTTGTGTGCCAACTGCGTCTGTAACTATCGTCCCCTCCACCTGCAGGTGCTGTGTCTGGTTGTGGACAGAGGCGGCACGGAGGGGTGGGGTGGAGAGAAAATGCCAGCAAAACCCTCAATTGTTTTTTTTTCTCAACTTTGAAAAACTCACTTCCACAAAAATGTGATCAGAAGAGAAGGGGAAGTTTGTTCATTAAGTAGTTTCAAGTTCTAATGGCAAAGGTGGATTTCTCTGGTGGTCCAGTGGCTAAGACTCAGCACTCCCAGTGCAGGAGGCCCAGGTTCAATCCCAGGCTGGAGAACTAGATTCCACAGGCAGCATCTGAGTCTGCATGTCACAACTAAAGATCCCACGTGCCGCAGTGAAAATCAAAGATCCCGTGGCAACTAGGACCTGGCGCAGCCAAATAAATAAATACAAATATTTTAAAAAGTTTTGATGGCAAAGCGCATTAGGGATAACAGTAAGGAAAAAGAAAAGTCCTTTTAAGGATAAAAACCTATTGATTGTGTCCTGCAGCTTTTTGGCTGACCAGAGGATTACAGGAAGGAAGATGACAATTGGCTGGTGGGTCCATTAGCTCTGGTCCTGACAGTAAGCAAGCCAGGTCTAATGTATCTCCCCACGGTTTTTCCCTTTAGCCTGAATCTCTGAGTTCCAATATGTAGGACTGAGATTTCTGTTTCTGAAACTGCTGTGACTTAAACCCCCAAAAGCAAAAGCAGGAAACGTTTGTGCAAGTTAAATGGGTGTCAATTTAAGGACAAAGTGATTGAATTACAATCCCTGGCCGTGGATGTGAATTTTAGTCTTTTTTTTTTTTTTTTTCCTTTCACACTCATGATATTTCCCTGACATCTGTGCAATACAAATAGATCTAGAAAGTGTGAAAGGGAAAATCTGCTCTACTAAATATATAAAAGGGACCCCGTGTGAAGTCTCCATGATAGCATTCGTCATCACAGGCCCAGATGGCGTCCTTTCCCAGATCTCCCCACCTTCCCCCACCCCCAATATCAGTTTAAGTTCCATCCACTGAATTTGCCCCCAAATACTGCAATGCAATAGATGCCTGACAATATCAGGAGAGCCCATGTGTACCATGAACTCTCATTTTTCAGTCCTCTGTGTGCATCAAACTTGGGGCCAATAAATCAGGAAAAGCATCCTGAGCAGCACACGTAACTTATTGCCATGGAATCCAGATGCTTCCTCCAGTGACCTGAGAGCTCAGTGGTCCCTGTGACATCTTGCCAATGAGTTGATGACATTACTGTCATCCCACGTTGGCTACTTATCATTTTCCCTACAGTTCTCAAGTCACAGAACATGACAGCCACTTACCAATACCCACACAACCAAACATTATGGGATGAGATATATATTGGTTTGGCCAAAAAATTTGTTTGGGTTTTCCCATACCATCTTGTAGGAAAACCCAAACTTTTTGGCCAAACCAATAAATCTCCTATCTAGGACTTGGTTTCTTCAAGTATTTAAGGAGGCTTTAAGACACAAATGTCAGTGGTCAGAAAGTCTGTGAGACATAAATGTGTACCATAAGCAAAATCAGCAGGCGAGCTGGTTTGCCTCTATCCATCCTTGCATCTTCACTTGAGAAACAATGCTCATGAAAAATGAAAAGGCGAGACAAGGAGGAAAGTTATGAGGCTCTGACACCTGTATTTGGTGGGGTAGAGTGGGACTGGGTGGGCAGTGCTTCTACAGGCATGTTTTATGGATGTGACAGGACATCAGTGTAGTTAAAAAGAAGAGGCAAAAACAAACAAAAAGAGCAAAATGAGAAGCAGACAGAAATGGAAAGGTACATTGTTATGAATCTCAGGAAATACTTTTGAGTGTAAGAGTTACTCAGCTGGAAGACACACTCAATGACCAAACTAAAAATGCTTCATAGTAGCTCTTGGAACCTTTGGCCATTAATCCCTAGAACTCTAAACATCTGACCCACTGCCCTCCTCACTGGGATCAGAAACTGCCACAAACTTTTCCCTCCAATATAGTAAATTCAGTTTTACAAATAAGAAAGAATTACTGTATTTACAGACAACAGTGTTAACAGAGAACTTAAAGGGATTATTAGATAGCCCAGAGACTGACCCACATGGCCTTAAGTATCTCTGCTCTCTATATTTGACCCACATGGCCTTGTATCTCTACTGTCTATATTGCGAAGTTAAATTCTCATTAATATTTTTCACCCTTCAACTGGTAAAATCGCATAAACCAAGAAAAACAATCACAGAATCATGCCGTCAATCCTTTGGGATTACTTGCTTCAACTCCTTCCTTTTGAGGAAGAAGAAACTTAACCTCAGAGAGGAAAAGTGATTTGATAAACACCCCCCTGAACATTTCACACAGAGTTCTCTACAAGTCCTTAAACAGCAAACATACCCAGGACTGGATTATAGAAATGGCACATGGGCACTGAAATTCCGGATTTCCTAACCATAACCTGTGCTGTTTTCTAGGATGGACAGGAAGGAAATGATGGGAGAGAAGCAGGGGTCTCTCTGTTGGGAGATCCCATCAGGGTGAGAGGGGCAGGAAAGAGGGTTGTCTGTGGGCTAACTGCTGGCTTGTTTCAGAAGCTCAGCTGATGGTGCTTAAAAGTGATTTGAACAAACAATGGGTCTGGTCAGTGGTTTCTCTGGGATGAGTCTGTCATCCTAGCAAGCTCTGGGTGGTGAGACCAAGAGGTGGAGAGAAGGAGGGCTGAGGGATGCTCCCCTTTCTAAGTGCAGGTAAGGGCGCACAGAGTGCTTGTACTGGACATGTTTCCTTCCAAGGCCACAGCTAGAACAGGGCAGTGATCACCTCGATCTTCTCAACATGGACAATCCAGGTCATCCAAGTGAAAAATAAAGAACCCAAACCTCCAGGGCAGTCTACATGGGTGGGGCTGGAGCCTCTCTCTGCCTGAATTTGAGTCCCAGATCACTGGTTTCCTTCAGCGTCTTACATAACCTCTGATTTGCCTATCTGACTCATGAAGGGAAGAATTCCCACCTACCTCCTGCCTAAACAAGTAGAGGGCTTTTTTTTTTTTTCTGATCTGAGGTCCACAGTCAATATTCTTGAGAACACACCATGTTCAGGGCAAAGTCTGAGGTGTTAGAGAGATGAGACAAAAGAAGCTAACAATGCCCTTGTCCTCAAGGAGTGAGACTGGGGGACTGCGCCCATTCACAACTCAGGTAACTGCAATATGATAAGTGCTGCCTTAGCGGCATGGACGAAAAGGCTGTGGGAAAACAAGATGGGCAGTGATTCATTATGCTTGGCAGGTATTATTATTCCAGGATGTTATTTTGATTGTAACTTAAAAAAAAAAAAAAAAGCACACTACTGGGAAAAATTGTGTGGATCAGCATAAATCAATAACCAAATATCCCAACAATCCCTAAACTGTAAAAATTACTATAAGAACTTGAAAACACTTTGCTTGCCTGTTTAGAATAATTGTTGCCTTATTTTTATAACAGGCAACAGTCCTAATAAGTTTTATTAGCAATACCAAATACGATTGGGGAAAGTAAGTGGCAAGCTACTAACAATTGCTATGTAGAATTAAACAGTTATCCTGAGTCTTTCATTAAGAGCAAACAAACAAAATCAATCATCGGAAATCAGCTACAAAAGACAGGGCGGGAATTGCTAATTAAGCCACAACAAGGAGAAAAGTCTGTTATCCAGTTAATCCAACATTCTTCTCTATCCCCCATCCCTATTAAATCTCTTGATATAGTGGAAAGAAAATGACCTGTTTGAGTCATTGGCTATTTCTTTTATGGGAAATATGCAGACTCTGGGGTTAAAAACAATGCAGGTGTAATAATAAACCATAAATTCTATCATCAATCCCTGGTGCATATAGTTTGGGGCTATAATTAGCCTTGCTAAATTTAGTAACTTTTCTTACTTCTCCACCATTATCATACAATACTGGAACTGGATAGAAGGACAGAAATCAGCTAGTCCAACTTACATTACAGATAAGGAAGGAGATGCCTGAGACTTGCCTTCCTGTGATCACATCTGGCCTTTTAGCATTTCCCATAATAACAGTAATACTGATGCAAGTACCATAGTAGGTAAATCTTAAAGCAGTCTTTGAAAACACTCTTCTTTCAAAGCCAGAAGTGTGAAAGGAACCAAGTGATGCTACATACACACATCACAGCAGCTGCAGTCCCTCAACACTGATGCGGTGATAGGCTGTTTCAGCTCAGGATGTGGTCTCCTTATCCAGTCAATAACGTCACAATCTGAACAAACTTAGGCAATTTGCCTTTATGAAATAACTACCCCAGACAAAAACAACAGTCATTCCACAGAGCTGCCAACTTGTACTAGCCTGGGATCCCAGAACTAGACACACAGTTTATTAAGCATAAACTCTGAAGTCCAATATGCCTGTAGGTAGGTCTAGGAATTAAAACAGTGCTATGTTGTTCCAATGCCACACTCCGGCGGAGGTGGCAAGCAGAGGAAGGGGGCAAGCAGAGGAAGGGGGCAACAGGGAATTCTACACATTCTATTTCTCTACCAAACAGGCACACACACCATACCAGGGTAGACATGTGGACTCTAATCCCTTCTTAGTGGAAAACACGCATTTTCAAAATGAATCCCCGACCTAGAACGAATTACCGTAATAGCCACAGCCGGAGCGAGTCCGCTGAGGAGAAACGCAGATCTGGCCACCTGCTTTGAGACGCCTTGGACCACGACACTGCCGGGGTCTTTAAAGGCTGGCCTTTTCGGGTAGGGCATCTGCCCTCCTAAATCGCCTTAAGATTCCAGGAAAAGAGAGAAGATGCCTCTCTTAGTCTTTGAACTATGCTGCTCTTCCTGTATCCATTTCTGCTGAACACAGCCTTATCTTTTCAAAGAGAAAAAAAGATAAAAACAAGAGGAGAATTGCACCACTGCAGATCCCAAGAGAAGTAAGCACAAAACTACAGCAACGTCAAATAATATCTTCAGCAACTAGGAAAATCCCCACATGCTGTCTGGTGTCAGCCCAATGCAGACTGGGGTGCGCTGTGCCCGGAATCACAGGAAGCCGGGCAGCTCTGCAGCCTGTGTCCCTGCCAGCTCCCCCCACGCGCTGAAATTCGCCAGGAAGAACTTATGATGCCCAGCTTCTGTATGCAAGGCAGGCAGGCAGACCACGAACCCAACACTCCGCGACTTGGCCAAGGGGCCGCGACATCAATAAGGCAGGGCCATCAGAAGGCACGGGAGGCACGGGGGTTTGAGCCTTCGGATTTTGCTGCATTGTCACGAACTAGGAATGTAGGGGTAGGAGCAACTGCACCTCCAGCCAAAAATGGACCGGACGCGTTTTTCCCCGCGGCGCCCTCCCCGCCCGTGTGCAGGTCGCAATACGGTAGGCGACATGACGGGCTGCTCCCGCTAAAACTCGGGTGGCAGGCCAGGCAGAGCAGCCTGGGACAGGGGGGCGCTGAAGCAGCACCCACATCGCGCACCCTCCCCGCCTGCCACCACCCAGGGGAGCAAGGGCCGCACCTGCCACGCTCCCCCTGAGCGACCACGAGCAAGCGCTTGCGGAGCTGCAGGCGCTCGATGGCTAACCCTGGGCATTGCTTGGGACACAATTGTCTAAAAGGGAGCCCGAGGCAAACCCAAATCCAGAGCTCTAGTTCATAAGGCATGGGTGTGGGCTGGTAACGGGGATTACGTAGGTCTCTCCGCCCCCTCCCCTGATACCTCCTCACCACTGGGAGGGCGCCGGGGGCCGGGGGAGGCGCCACGAACCCGCTTGGGGGCTTCTTTGTTTCTCTCTGTGCCCGGCAGGAGGGCCCGGTGTGCCAGTTGTACCCAAACCGGGGTCGCCACCCGGGGATGCCTGCCCAGCCCGGGTGGCGGCGCTCCCCAGGCTGACAATTGAACCTCGCGGGAGAAGCAAGAGGGTGGGGAGGAGGGTGGATCCCGGACCCTGGGGAGGGAGGGCGCTGACGGGGCCTCCGGAGCGGCTGGGAAGCCACCCAGAGGAGGGCGGGGGAAGGGGCGGTAGGCAGAGTCCCCGCCCGGAGCCCGCTTACCTTGGCAGCTCCGGCCTGGGCGCAGATCATGCTCCCATCCGCGCGCAGGTTAGAGACTGGGGGCGCTCGTGCCCTGCATGGTGCGCCGGACCCCTGGGACCTGCCGGGGGTGGTGACCGTGGCACCCACTCGCTCTCGTAACGCTCTGGGTGCCGGGGGAGAGCGGCGGCCACCGCCGCGGTGGAGGGGCGCGTGCTATTGATGAGTGTGTGCGCTAGGAGAGGGCCCGTTGGGTCAGAGACGCACTGGATTCCTGCTCCAACAACCGCGCCTCATGCGCGGTAACGCAGCGCACTTCATCGCTTTATCCTCCCGCCCGCATCCCCTCCCTCCCTGCCTGCTCCTATGTGGGTACCAGACTCCGGAACCAACCACAAGCCGGGCTTGCTCTTATTAACGCTGCCCCGCCCTGCAGCCTCCGCGCACCCCCCCCCTCCCCCGCCCCTGCCGTAAATATATATTGATTCTTGTTACCGCCGGCCCCATCCTTCCAACACTCGGCACGCGTACTGGGCATATCCAGCCCCAGCCCTTTTGTGTGTGTGCAAACAGTGCGTTCAGAAAGGACGTGGTACAGACACCCCAGCGGGTACCCTATGACAGGTGTTCTTGGCCTCGTTCTTACACACTTTCTTGTTTTGTATCATTGTGAGCACTCACACCTACCTGGGCGCCTTCTTGTACCCGCATGGCAAACACACAAAACAAACATGGTAATTACAAATGCAAAGGATGAAAATAGCCCTCTTCCCGGGAAAATCTATTGTTGGGCAAGACTAGCTTTCAAACTGGGTTTTACATTGAACTGCACGCAGTCAGAATGCTGGAACTAGAAGGACATAATCTCCAGACTCTGACTTTCCGACCGAACTGCATTCTTCACAAAGCTTTTCTATTTCTCCCATTCCCAGCTCAGCATCGTTTACATTAGATGTTGTTCACATTCTAAGAAGTTATCTTCTTCTTCTTCTTCTTTTTTTTTTCTTCCCATGTGTTGAATGTAATCCTCCCTAAGCTAAACAAAAGGCAGGCCCTGACTTCAGACTCCTGACTGAACACCAGAGGACAGAGTCCCAAGTCCCAGACTGTGTGATGGGCTGCTTCTCACTGACTCAACTCTTGGTTTTGAGTTCTCTCTCAAAGCCAGAACTTTCCAGAACTGGAAGCCTTGGAAGATAATGAAGGCAGCTTCACCAGCTGTCCCCTTTCTCCAAGGAGACACTCATATATTTATCAGGACTTGACTTTCCTCATTCCCCTGGAGATGGGGGTGCCAGGCCTCCCCCTTCCCTGATGGACAGCCCCTCTCTTTGCCTGTTGCCATTAGATCTCCAAGTCAGATGAGATAAAAGCTGATCACTTTTCAAATATCAGCTAAGATCCATGCAGAAAGCTGGGCACACATTTCTCCAAAAGACTTTTACAGTTCAATTATTATTGACTCAACTGACTTACTTATTCAATTACTCCTAGGTGAAAAAAACCCTCCAAGAACAAACTAATGCAGGCTGCAGCAGTAAACAGCAATATCAATCGTGTGATGTTTCCAACCAGAGGCTTACATAAAAACAAGAACTCTGCATAAACCAGCACCCACGATTTCTAAATTAGCAAAGGATCACCAAACCATAATAAAGGATAATCCCTTTAATTAATAAAACAGTCAATATTTCATAATAACTATAAAGAGAAAGTAACCTTTAAAAACTATATAATTTTTTTTTTTTTAATAGAGAACCAATGACAAGATTTTGGAGAAAACCAGTAAACCATTCTTCCCAAATTAAAAAAAAAAAAAGGATAATTCTTTGCCTCCACTAATTACCAGGATGTTCACTTCATTGCTTTCATTGATGAAGCATCAACTTGGCTCAGAGATCCTTCTCTCTGTTCTCTCTGTCAAGGAAATAAATTGACAAGTTATATCTCTCATAAAAGTTACTGATGCAACAATCCTGAGATGTGCTTTATTGGTGCTTTATAAGAAGTGAAGAGCTTCTTTTCTTATACTGAAGGCCAAAGTACACAAAGTTTCCCATTTTCACATGTTGAATAGATAAAGTCCTTGTCAAGCACCTTCTATATGCCAAGTCCAGTGGCAACATACACACTCTTGTCTTTTGTCCTGTTTATCTCTCATTTCACAGGATCTTGTTTTTTTCTCATGGTCTGGGAATAGCATCATCTTACTTTACAGACGTGAAAAACAAGGCTACATGGGGCTCTATAATTTCCTTACCATCTCACTTCCCCCAGAAAACCTCAAATCTAAAGTAAACTGACATCAGCTACCCTAATCTTAAATGAGGCATATTTGGTGGAGAAATCTAGACTTGCCATGGATTTTAAAACCATCCATTTATTAGTCACATTTACCAAGCCTCTAATACACTCCAAAAACTGCTAAAATACAATGTCACAGTCCCGATGTTCCCAACAATACTAATCTCACATAATGCTGTAAGATGATGTGGGTATTTGGAGAAGTCTTATTTAACTTCTATGCAGAGTACACCATGAGAAACGCTGGGCTGGAAGAAGCACAAGCTGTAATCAAGATTGCTGAGAGAAATATCAATAACCTCAGATATGCAGATGACACCAACCTTATGGCAGAAAGTAAAGAGGAACTGAAAAGACTCTTGATGAAAGTGAAAGTGGAGAGTGAAAAAGTTGGCTTAAAGTTCAACATTCAGAAAACTAAGATCATGGCATCTGATCCCATCACTTCATGGGAAATAGATAGGGAAACAGTGGAAACAGTGGCCAACTTTATCTTCTTGGACTCCAAAATCATGGCAGATGGTGATTGCAGCCATAAAATTAAAAGATGCAATTAATTTAATTTTTCCTTTCCTTCCTTTCCTTTCCTTTTCCTCATAACTTTTCCTTCCTTGGAAGGAAAGTTATGACCAACCTAGACAGCATATTCAAAAGCAGAGACATTACTTTGCCAACAAAGGTCTGTCTAGTCAAGGCTGTGATTTTTCCAGTAGTCATGTATGGATGTGAGAGTTGGACTGTGAAGAAAGCTGAGCGCCGAAGAATTGATGCTTTTGAACTGTGGTGTTGGAGAAGACTCTTGAGAGTCCCTTGGATTGCAAGGAGATCCAACCAGTCCATTCTGAAGGAGATCAGCCCTGGGATTTCTTTGGAAGGAATGATGCTAAAGCTGAAACTCCAGTACTTTGGCCACCTCGTGCAAAAAGTTGACTCATTGGAAAAGACTGATGCTGGGAGGGATTGAGGGCAGGAGGAGAAGGGGATGACAGAGGATGAGATGGCTGGATGGCATCACCGACTTGATGGATGTGAGTTTGAGTGAACTCCGGGAGTTGGTGATGGACAGGGAGGCCTGGTGTGCTGCAATTCATGGGGTCGCCAAGAGTTGGACACGACTGAGTGACTGAACTGAACTGATACATACTCTGTGTACTATCATGATGCTGGTGCAACCTTGTGTTTCCATCTTTTGTAACTCAGGGTCCAGCAGGGTGCAGGGAGGGGTTGGCATGCCTGCCCATCTCAGGCTACATGCAGGGAAAGACAAGCAAACAGAGCAAGTGGTGCCTACAATGCTGAGGAAGCTATGACTTGGGGTGACCACAGGCTTCACCTTAGGGAACAGATCTACATCATAATGTCAGAAGTAAAAAAGATAAAGATAATGCTAATGCTCCCAAGTCTGACACAGTCTGTCTCTGCAGGACTAACTCTAGCCAATGATGTAAAATTAGCATTTGAAGACTCCTCTGGTCCAAAGGCTTAGGATAATAATTCAGAAGGCAGGTTTCTGACTTGGTCAGCTGACCAAGTTCCCAGAGAAAGCAGACCTTTTCTGATGAGGGAAAAAAGGATTTTAATTTTGAAGGGTGAGTATACCAGCACATGACTGAAAAATGTCAGTGGCTGTCTTGGCAGTTGAGAAAATCTTGGGTCGATTTAGAACAGAGAGGTCAGGCAGAGGCTGAGATTACATGAAGGAACATAGAACTTTTCTCATGTAAATTTATTCACTCATTCAACAATTTTTAAAATATGCTTATTTCTGGAGATATTACAGAAGATGGAATCTCTGACTTAATGGAGATCAGAGTTGGGGAATATTAACATCTCTAAGTAAACCAATTGTTGTTGTTCAGTTGCTAAGTCATGGCTGACTCTTTGCAACCCATAGACTGTAGCATGCCAGGCTTCCCTGTCCTTCACTATCTCCTGGAGTTTGTTCACACTCAAGTCCATTGAGTTAGTGATGCCATCCAACCATCTCATCCTCTGTCACCCGCTTCTCCTGACAATCTTTCGAGCATCAGGGTCTTCACCAATGAGTTGGCTCTTCTAATAAGTTGTCTCTTCACATCAGGTGGCCAAAAGATCGTAGCTTCAGCTTCAGCATCAGTCCTTCCAATGAATATTCAGGGTTGATTTCCTTTAGGATTGACTGGTTTGATCTCCTTGCTATCCAAGGAATTCTCAAGAGTCTTTTCCAGCACCACAATTCAAAAGCATCTTCAGCATTCAGCTTTCTTTATGGTCCAACTCTCACATCTGCCCATGACCACTGGAAAAACCACAGCTTTGACTATACAGACCTTTGTGGGCAAAATGCTGTCTTTGCTTTTTAATATGCTGTCTAGGTTTGTCATAGATTTTCTTTCAAGAAGCAAGTGTCTTTTAATTTCGTGGCTGCAGTCACCATTAAACCAGTTAGTACTATATATTTGACACATCAAATGATGGATCACATGCAGGGCCATCAAGGCCCTATAATCCAGACCCAAGCGAAGGGGATGAGGCTAAAGTTCTAACAGAAGACTTCTCGGAATCAATGGTATCCAACTCGAGTATTTTAGAATCAGTAGGAGCTGGCAGTGAGGGAAGGCAGGGTATCCCAGATGAATGTGGCAAGGTCAGAAGATAGGGAGACACATTTGTAGTATATTCAAGAAACTTTCTGTCTGATTGAAATGCAGACAGTTGTGGAGGTATAGTTGAACCTTTTTGTGATTTCAATTTGCATTTTCTTAATGACTAGTGAGGATGAGCATCCACATAGTTTATTTTCCATTTTTGGTGAAATGTTTATTTAAAACTTTTGCCCACTTTAAAATGGATTATTTCCTTCCATATTGTGACTTTTGAAAGTGTTTTGTCCTTTCTAGATACAAGTTTTTTGTCACACTTGTGACCTCTAAATACTTCCTCCCAGGGAAATGGTATGCCTTTTCATTCTCTTGGTAGTATCTTTCACAGAGCAAAGATTCTAAGGTTGATGGAGTTAAATTGATCAACTTTTTTCTTTGATGAAGCAAGCTTTTAGCATCATACCTAAAAGCTCTTTGAATAACTCAAGTTTACAAAGAGTTTACGTTTTGTTTTACAATTTTCAATTTTACACTTAGGTCTTTGGTCCATTATTTGTTTATTTTTATGGTGAAGTCATGGGGTTTTTTTGTGTGTGTGTTTTTTACATAAAATGTCCAATTATTTCAGCATTTTTATTGAAAGGACTACCTTTTCTTAATTGAATTGCCTTTGAAAATTTTCAAAAATAAAATGACCAAATTTGTATTGATCTCTTTCTGGAATCTCTATTCTGTACCACTGATCTATATATCCTTTTGCCAATACTGCACTATCTTAATTATATAGATTTATACTGTCTTAAAATCAGATAGTGTGAGTCCTCCAATTTTGTTCTTCTTTTCAAAATGTTTTGGCTATTCTCAATTCTGTGCTTTATTATCATACAAATGTATTTGTGTGTTATAAATTTTAGATTCAGTTTGTCAGTATCTACAAAAAAAAAAATTCCTGTTGGGGTCTTGATTGTGACTATGTTAAATTTATAGATAAATTTCAGAAAAACTGATATTTTAATGATCTTCCCACTTCTTATTCTAATCCATAAAATTAATATATTTCTGAATTTACTTAGGTTCTTTGATCTCATCAGAATTTGAAGTTTTCAGCACTCAGATTCTACACACATTTTGTTACCTAAGCATTTATTTTATTTGGTACTACTGTAAAAGCCACTAATTTTAATTTTGAATTACACCTTGTATTAAAATGTATCTGGGATTTATTTTAATCAGTTAGGGACATGGAGATATATGCAGAGACAAAACTGATTTTCATGCAAGTTTATACTCACAGATCCCTAGAAACAAGAGCCATGAGAAGCCTTGTGGGGAAGCACAGGGGCACAAGGGCAAGGGGAGGGCACAGCCCAGAGAGAGTTTCTTTGTTGTTCTTTGCAGGATAGCGTAGAGGAATCAGAGCAGGCAAATCTAAACAAATTTAGGATTTGATGGTGTGAATAATTTCAGTGGACTCTGGGCTAGGGGGACCAAGTTACTCTGTACTTGGTCCAGTGGTGACTTGGAGCAGGAAAGATACTGGCTTGATGTATGAGAGTTAAATATAGGAGATGACTGGGAGTATGGACTCAGAATTGGTTTGTATATGAAAGATGTGCTCATAGGAAAGTTGTTTTCTGCCTCTAGAAATTAGCTAGCCCTGGGAGGGGCAATCTCTCCCCTAAAGTCCCCTAAGGTGTCAAGACATCATGAAATATAGAAAATAGAAAACATGATTGACACAGACTTGTTCATTGCTAGAATGGAGAAAGATAGGAGTTTGGGGGGGATATAGTTACCTTGTATCCTATGATTCTGCTAAACTCACTTATTAGTTCAAGGAGCTTTTGTGTAGATCTCTTGGAATTTTCAATGTAGATAATTATGTTGTCTGTGAATTGAGGAAGTTTGTCTTTTTCAATCTGTATGCCTCTTGTTTGTTTGTATTCTCTCACTGGCTATTTTTCTATTTCTTGAGTATATTTAAATGTTATTAATTAATTCAATATTTACTCTTCGCTGAGCTTCATTTTAAAGATGAATAATACTTAGAGAGCATACAAATTTGTGGTCAAGTTAAATATTTAAGTACAATATGATGTAAGTGCTAAGATGGAGGTGTGCTGTCTATGATCTGAGAAAGCTTGCTAATTATGGCCAGGCAAATTGGAGCCCTCCACTAAGAAGGCTTTAAAAGAAGAACAAGAGTTCACTGAATGAATAAAAGGGGGAGTGCATCCTAAGAAGAAAGAATAGTATAGGGACTGAAGGACGAATGTACTTAAAAACTGTTACATTTGAATAGTTGAAATTAACTGGAAAAAAGAGAGAGTTGAGTCCGGGATACCTGGAAAGAAAAACTGTGGACTGATTGTAAAAGGCCAAACATTGCCTGCTCCAGATTTTAGAATTAAGTCTGTAAGTAATGGAGAACCATAAAGATTTTAAAGTCTGGAAGTCAAATAACAAAATTTGTAATCTGAATATGCTCCTGCTCAGTCATGTCCAACTCTTTGCAACCCTGTGGACTGTAGCCTCTGTTCATGGGATTTGTCAGGCAAGAATACTGGAGTGGGTTGCCATTTCCTGCTCCAGGGAATCTTCCCAACCCAGGGATCAAACATGTGTCTCCTACGTTGGCAGGTGGATTCTTTACCACTGTGCCACCTGGGATACTCACTGTGACTTCAAGTTTATAATGTTTTGATAACAGAAGTGTCAGGTTAGAATGGCAGTTGACTAATTTGCCCTCACCCACCTTTCCATCAAAATACTTATTAAAGGGACTTCCCTGGTGATCTGGAGGCTTCCCTGGTGGCTCAGATAGTAAAGAATCTGCCCACAATGTGGGAGACCTGGGTTCGATCTCTGGGCCAGGAAGATCCCCTGGAGAAGGGAATGGCAATCCACACCAGTATTCTTGCCTGGAGAATTCCATGGACAGAGGAGCCTGGTAGGCTACAGTCCATGGGATCCCAAAGAGTTGGACACGACTGAGCTACTTTCATTTCCCTTGTCCAGTGACTAAGACTCTGCGCTGCTGGTACAGGGCACACAGGTTCAATCCCTGGTCAGGGAACTAGATTACACATGCTTTAACTAGGAGTTTGTATGCTGCAACAAAAGAAAAGATTACACATGCTGCAAATAAGACCCAGAGCAGCTACATATATGTATATTTAAAACTTATTAAAGAACAAAAAGTGGGCCATTATGAATGTTTATCAACAATTTATCGTGCTCCAGAAGGATTTTTCACTAATGATAGCATGAATTAGGCACTGAAACACAGCCAGACAGAAAAACCAAAACCAAATATCACTGGGTGCCCTGTCCTCAGAAGTGTAACATCTCTATTTAGGAAAGGAGGATAGTGGTGAAGAGTATGGATTTTCAAACAATATGGTTTTAAAATATGATTCTATGGACTTCCCTTGGTGGTCCAGTGGTTAAAACTCAGCACTTGCAATGCAGAGGATGGGATGTGAGTTTAATCCCTGGTCCTACATGCTGTGTGGCACAGCCAAAAAACAATTTTTTTAAATGTGATTTTACCATTTACTTGTTCCGAGTTCTTGAAATTATTTACATTAAATTTTCCTTTATGTATAAACTTGAGTTATTTATATTATTTACCTTAAAAATTGTTAGTGTTATACTTCAGTTCAGTTCAGGCAGTTCAGTTCAGTAGCTCAGTTGTGTTCAACTCTCTGCAATCCCATGGACTGCAGCACACCAGGCTTCTCTGTCCATCATCAACTCCCAGAGCTTACTCAAACTCATATCCATCACATCAGTAATGCCATCCAACCATCTCATTCTCTGTCGTCCCCTTCTCTCCTGCCTTCAATATTTCCCAGCATCAGGGTCTTCAAATGAGTTAGTTCTTCACATCAGGTCGCCAAAGTATTGGAGTTTCAGCTTCAGCATCAGTCCTTCCAATGAATATTCACGGCTGATTTCCTTTAGGATAGACTCGTTGGATCTCCTTGCAGTCCGTGGGACTCTTAAGAGTCTTCTCCAACACCACAGTTCAAAAGCATCCATTCTTCAGCATTCAGCTTTCTTTATAGTCCAACTCTCACATCCATATATGACTACTGGAAAAACCATAGCTTTGACTGAAAGTGAAAGTGAAGTCCCTCAGTCATGTCCTACTCTTTGAGACCCCATGAACTGTAGCCTACCAGGCTCCTCTGTCCATGGGATTTTCCAGGCAAGACTACTGGAGTGGGTTGCCATTTCCTTCTCCACGGGATCTTCCTGACCCAGGGATTGAACCCAGGTCTTCTGCCTTGCAGGCAGACACTTTACCGTCTGAGCCTCCAGGGAAGTTCTTTGACTAGATGGACCTTTGTAGGAAAAGTAATATTTCTACTTTTTAATATGCTATCTAGGTTGGTCATAATTTTTATTCCAAGGAGCAAGCATCTTTTAATTTCATGGCTGCAGTCACCATGGCTGCAGTGATTTTGGAGCTCCCACCCCCCCAAATAAAGCCAGCCACTGTTTCTACTGTTTCCCCATTTATTTGCCATGAAGTGATGGGACCAGATGCCATGATCTTAGTTTTCTGAATGTTGAGTTTTAATCCAACTTTTTCACTCTCCTCTTTCATTTTCATCAAGAGGCTCTTTAGTTCTTCTTTGCTTTCTGCCATGAGTGTGGTGTCATCTGTGTATCTGAGGTTTTTGATATTTCTCCTGGGAATCTTGATTCCAGCTTGTGCCTCATCCAGCCCAGTTGTTTCTCATGATGGGTTATGCTTAGGGAATATAATATGCTTGTCCTCTGTGGAATTTATGCCACCTCCCGCCATTGCCTGCATCATTTCTTATTTTGTTTTCTCACTGTTTTAAGAATCAAGTGAGACAGACTTTCAAGGGAAAGATCTCAGACTAAATCTAGGTCTTAATGATATGATGTATTAATTACTTAGTGTCCCTCTTTAAACTCAAGTTTAGTTAATAAAAAATAAATTCAAGAGAAAAAAAGTTGTTGGGTTCTGTGGGATAACAAATGCGAGGTTCATAGCATTGTGCTTAATATACAGCAGCATTTAATGTTCCTTAGTTTGTTCTACTAGTAATGTTCCTAAACATCCATTTGAAGATTTCAGGATGCTGTAATGCATATGGCTAAGTTTAAAAGTGTTTGCACAAAAGTGTACAAGAGAAAAAAGGGACAAAGGACATTCAAAAGCTTTGGCCAATGATTTAAAATTAATAAGAATGCATGAAAAATATTTAAAACAGCCCTGTGAATCAAGTATGTGCAAATTAAATGGAGAGACCATTTTCACTAATTAAGTTGCACCTAAAAAATACACATTGAAGACAACTGCTAGTTAGGGTACAGTGCATTTCTGCTGGTGAGAAAGTAAATTATTTCAACTTATTTGATGTGCAATTTGTCACTAGTTTCATGGATCTTTAAACAACTCATGTGCCTAAATGTGGCAGTATCAATTAGTTATTGCTGCCTAATAAACATTCCAAGACTTACTAGATTAAAATTACAACCATGTATTATTTCTCATGAGTCTGTAAACTGGCTATAAATTGCTGATCTGGGCCCGATTAAAGCTGATCTCAGCTGGGCTCACTTATGTGGACAGTTGATAGGTTTCCTGAGAACTGGCTGATCTTCAGTGACTTCATCTGGGACAACTTGGCTCTCTTTCAAGTGATCCCTCATCCTCTCACAAATTAGTTCAGGCTTATTCTCATAGCAGTGGCTGGGGCTAAAGAGATAGGGCAGAAGTACATGAAGCCTCTGAAGTCTAGGCTCAGGATGGGCACATTATAGCTTCTACATTATTTCTTTGACCATAGCCCATCACAAGGCCAGCACAGGCACAAGGGGTAGGGAAATAGAGCCCACACCATTTGGGAAGAAACCATAGGGTACCATTGTAAAGATTATACATACAAAGAAACAATGAGAATTGAGGCCCCAAACATGACAGTTTTGAGAAATAAGAGACATTGGCCAAAATCTTGGCAGGACTTGAACAATTACATCTTTGATATGAAGGACTGAGAATTACATGCTTGGACTATTCATCACAAACTCCATCCTCTAGCATACATCACATGACACCAAGTAAAGTGAGATCAAACTCTATACCCTCCCTACTTTTCCTGCAATCTTCAGAGCTAGCTAAGGAAAGGTTTGCAACTGTCTTTCCCCCCACTGTATACATCTATTTCACAGAATAGTCATAACAGAGAATAGAAGGGCCAGCCACTGATGCATGAGTCTCCAGAATGCTTATTTATCCATGATAAAGGCTTTATGAAATAAAGTCAAGCAAGGACAAGCTATCCAGCAGTGGATACTTGAGTAGGAGTACAGACTTAAATAAGCTAGTTCAAAAAACTGCGAACTGAGTCTCTAACTTGGTTAAACAACCTGAGATGTCAAAGGGCACATACACTTAACCACAATCCTGCAGGTTCAGGTTCTGAACATTAAGGGGAGACTGAATTAAAAGACGCTTACTCCTTGGAAAGAAAGTTATGACCAACCTAGACAGCATATTAAAAAGCAGAGACATTACTTTGCCAACAAAGGTCTGTCTAGTCAAGGCTATGATTTTTCCAGTGGTCATGTATGGATGTGAGAGTTGAACTGTGAAGAAAGCTGAGCACTGAAGAATTGATGCTTTTGAACTGTGGTGTTGGAGAAGACTCCTGAGAGTCCCTTGGACTGCAAGGAGATCCAACCAGTCTGTCCTAAAGGAGATGGATCAGTCCTGAGTGTTCATTGGAAGGACTGATGTTGAAGCTGAAACTCCAGTACTCTGGCCACCTGATGTGAAGAGCTGACTCATTTGAAAAGACCCTGATGCTGGGAAAGGTTGAGGGCAGGAGGAAAAGGGTACGACAGAGGATGAGATGGTTGTATGGCATTACCAACTCAACGGACGTGAGTTTGGGTAAACTCCAGGAGTTGGTGATGGACAGGGAGGCCTGGCATGCTGTGGTTCATGGGGTCACAAAGGGTCGGACATGACTGAGTGACTTAACTGAACTGAACTGAACCCACACCTGACTTTCAGATCTATATCCTGAAACCATCACATGAGTAGTGACAAGGATAATAATGTTCTAGCTGCCCTGTGTCTACTGAAACTGGATAACTCTCTGGCCATCTGAGGATTCACAAAACAAACAATCCGAAAACAAAAGGATTCATAGAACAAACAATCTGAAAATAAAAATGGGAGTTCTGAAAGTATACTTTAGTTAAAGAGAGAATATTGTTCCTAGAAATTAAAGAGCAGATCTATAAAATGACTTTCTATTGAAAAAATAGTTTTAAAATTTAGAAGGTATTTCCTAGGTGCCTTCGTGAACTTGACAAAGGAAATAAGAAGAAGAAGAAGAAAAAAAAAACAACTGATGCAAGTAGAGATGTAAAAAGGAGAGTGAGAATCAAATTTCAAGCAAACTTCAAATGCAAGTGCAGATTAAAAATCCATATTGGAGACTAAAATTGGAGAAAAGACACTACAGAAAAAAAAAGAGATTGATGTAATAATGTAAAGGATAACCCCCAAAAAGTGTCAAATTCTAGATGAAATGACAATGGAATAAATGAGAGAAAAAGGAAGACTATATAGAGAGCAGGTAAAGGAGCACCACCCTTAAAACTGTTTATGTGTTCCTTGGGAGAATGGCAGTAAACTTGAACCAAAAAATCAAAAACCTTATAGAAACAATCTTTCCCAGGATGAAGTAATCCTTGGGTCTACAAATGTAGAGGATTCTTCACATTCAAAACAATGAAAATTCTACACCTAAATATGTGCTAAATTTTAAATTATCAACAATACAAAATGAATACAAGTTGCCAGATTTGAACTATAAGTAAAACAAAAGAATAAAGTCTGGCTGGACTCAGATTTCTACTCTGCAACATCAAATGTTAAAACACAATGAAAGAGCATTGAGGAGGGCAAAATATTTTGTAAGTAAAAATTCTCTATCTTTTCAAGTTATTCACATGTAAAAGTGGCAGACGATATCTCAAGATATAACACTTATGTACCACCCCCCTCTCCCAAAATTCCCATTAGACATACATCAAGGCAGCAAGGTGTAAGTGAAAAGGAAGAAATATAAGATGTCCCATAAGCACTGAAACAAAATAATTATGTAGAATTTGGAGACACTTTGGTAAACAGAGTTACATCAAATGCAAAAAAAATCTTTTTAAGCCTCTTATTGAAATAGATCTTAAAGGAAAAAAATCACAATAAAATATAAATTATGCAATGGTAAATTAGGTTGATAAAGACAAGAAAACTGATATCAGGTGGGAGATAATGGTGTACCATATTTCCTGTCCTGATTCTGCTAATTCAAAAAACATAAGTATCAGTCAGTGAGTCAGTTCAGTCACTCAGTCGTGTCCGATTCTTGCGACCCCATGAATTGCTGCATACCAGGCCTCCCTGTCCATCACCAACTCCCGGAGTCCACTCAAACTCACATCCATCAAGTCAGTGATGCCATCCAGCCATCTCATCCTCTGTTGTCCCCTTCTTATCCTGTCCCAAATCCCTCCCAGCATCAGAGTCTTCTCCAATGAATCAACTCTTAGCATGAGGTGGCCAAAGTACTGGAGTTTCAGCTTTAGCATCATTGCTTCCAAAGAACAAACACCCACAGCTGATCTCCTTCAGAATGGACTGGTTGCATCTCCTTGCAGTCCAAGGGACTCTCAAGAGTCTTCTCCAACACCACAGTTCAAAAGCATCAATTCTTCAGCGCTCAGCCTTCTTCACAGTCCAGCTCTCACATCCATACATGACCACTGGAAAAAGCATAGCCTTGACTAGATGGACCTTTGTTGGCAAAGTAATGTCTCTGCTTTTGAATATGCTATCTAGGTTGGTCATAACTTTCCTTCCAAGGAGTAAGCATCTTTTAATTTCATGGCTGCAGTCACCATCTGCAGTGATTTTGGAGCCCCAAAAATAAAGTCTGACACTGTTTCCACTGTTTCCCCATCTATTTCCCATGAAGTGATGGGACTGGATGCCATGATCTTCGTTTTCTGAATGTTGAGCTTTAAGCCAAATTTTTCACTCTCCACTTTCACTTTCATCAAGAGGCTTTTGAGTTCCTCTTCACTTTCTGCCATAAGGGTGGTGTCATCTGCATATCTGAGGTTATTGATATTTCTCCCAGCAATCTTGATTCCAACTTGTGTTTCTTCCAGTCCAGTATTTCTCATGATGTACTCTGCATATAAGTTAAATAAACAGGGTGACAATATACAGCCTTGACGTACTCCTTGTCCTATTTGGAACCAGTCTGTTGTTCCATGTCCAGTTCTAACTGTTGCTTCCTGACCTGCATACAGATTTCTCAAGAGGCAGATCAGGTGGTCTGGTATTCCCATCTTTTTCAGAATTGTCCACAGTTTATTGTGATCCACACAGTCAAAGGCTTTGGCATAGTCAGTAAAGCAGAAATAGATGTTTTTCTGGAACACTCTTGCTTTTTCCATGATCCAGTGGATGTTGGCACTTTGATCTCTGGTTGCTCTGCCTTTTCTAAAACCAGCTTGAACATCAGGAAGTTCACAGTTCACATATTGCTGAAGCCTGGCTTGGAGAATTTCGAGCATTACTTTACTAGCGTGTAAGATGAGTGCAATTGTGCGGTAGTTTGAGCATTCTTTGGCATTGCCCTTCTTTTGGATTGGAATGAAAACTGACCTTTTCCAGTCCTGTGGCCACTGCTGAGTTTTCCAAATATGCTGGCATATTGAGTGCAGCACTTTCACAGCATCATCTTTCAGGATTTGGAATAGCTCAACTGCAATTCCATCACCTCCACTAGCTTTGTTCGTAGTGATGCTTTCTAAGGCCCACTTGACTTCACATTCTAGGATATCTGGCTCTAGGTCAGACAAGTATATAGGTAATCAAAAATTTTTTTGCCATATATAAGATCAGATTAGTCACTCAGTCGTGTCCGACTCTTTGCGACCCCATGAATTCAATGTGATCCCTATCAAATTACCAATGGCATTTTTCATAGAACTAGAGCAAAAAAATTTTACAATTCATATGGAAACACAAAAGACCCCAAATAGCCAAACTAGTCTTGAGAAAGAAGAATGGACATGGAGGAATCAACCTTCCTGACTTCCAGATTATGCTACAAAGCTACAATCATCAAGACAGTATGGTACTGGGACAAAAACAGAAATATAGACCAATGGAACAAGATAGAAAGCCCAGAAATAAATCCATGAGCCTATGGGTACCTTATTTTTGACAAAGGAGGCAAGAATATACAATGGGGCAAAAACAGCCTCTTCAATAAATGGTGCTGGGAAAACTGGACAGCTACATGTAAAAGAATGACATTAGAACACTTCCTAACACCATACACAAAGATAAACTCAAAATGGATTAAAGACCTAAATGTAAGACCAGAAACTAAAACTCTTAGAGGAAAACATAGGCAGAGCACTTGATGACATAAATCAAAGCAAGGTCCTCAGTGGCCCACCTCCTAGAGTAACAGAAACAAAAACAAAAGTAAACAAGTGGGACATGATTAAACTTAAAAAGCTTTTACACCGCAAAGGAAACTATAAGCAAGGTAAAAAGACAACCCTCAGAAAATAAAAGCAAATGAAACAACTGACAAAGGATTAACTTACAAAATATACAAGTAGCTCATACAGCTCAATACCAGAAAAACAAACAACCCAGTTAAAAAAATGGGGAAAAGACTTAAACAGACTTTTCTCCAAAGAAGACATACAGATGGCGAACAAACACATGAAAAGATACTCAACACATCTCATTATTAGAGAAATGCAAATTAAAACTACAATGAGATATCAACTCACACTGGTCAAAATCAGATCAGATCAGTTGCTCAGTCGTGTCTGACTCTTTGCGACCCCATGAATTGCAGCACGCCAGGCCTCCCTGTCCGTCACCAACTCCTGGAGTTCACTCAGACTCACATCCTATTTCCATAAGTCTATTCTCTATGTCTGTTTCTCCATTCAGTTCAGTTCAGTTCAGTCGCTCAGTCGTGTCTGACACTTTGCCACCCCATGAATCGCAGCATGCCAGGCCTCCCTATCCATCATCAACTCCTGGAGTTCACTCAGATTCACGTCCATCGAGTCAGTGATGCCATCCAGCCATCTCATCCTCTGTTGTCCCCTTCTCCTCCTGCCCCCAATCCCTAAATGGCCATCATCAAAAAGTGTACAAACAACAAATGCAGGAGAGGGTGTGGAGAAAAGCGAACATTCTTGCATTTTTGGTGGGAATGTAAATTGATACAGCCTACGGAAGACAGTATGGAGATTCCTTAAAAAACTAGGAATAAAACCACCATATGACCCAGAAATCCCACTTCTAAGCATAAGCGCTGAGGAAACCAAAATTGAAAAAGACACATGTATCCCATTGTTCACTGCAGCACTATTTACAATAGCTAGAACAAGGAAGCAACCTAGACGTCCATCGACAGATGAATGGATAAAGAAATTGTGGTACATATATAAAATGGAATATTACTAAGCCCTAAAAAGGAATGCATTTGAGTCAGTTCTAATGAGATGGATGAATCTATAACCTATTATACAGAGTGAAGTGAGTCAGAAATAGTAATATCATATTAATATCAAATTACCATATTCTAACACATATATATGGAATCTAGAAGAAGGGTATTGGACAACTTATTTACAGGGCAGCAATGGAGAAATTAAAAGATGCTTACTCCTTGGAAGGAAAGTTATGACCAACCTAGATAGCATATTAAAAAGCAGAGACATTACTTTGCCAACAAAGGTCCGTCTAGTCAAGGCTATGGTTTTTCCAGTGGTCACGTATGGATGTGAGTTGGACTGTGAAGAAGGCTGAGCGCTGAAGAATTGATGCTTTTGAACTGTGGTGTTGGAGAAGACTCTTGAGAGTCCCTTGGACTGCAAGGAGATCCAACCAGTCCATTCTGAAGGAGATCAGCCCTGGGATTTCTTTGGAAGGAATGATGCTAAAGCTGAAACTCCAGTACTTTGGCCACCTCATGCGAAGAGCTGACTCACTGGAATAGACTCTGATGCTGGGAGGGATTGGGGCATGAGGAGAAGGGGACAACAGAGGATGAGATGGCTGGATGGCATCACTGACTCGATGGACGTGAATCTTAGTGAACTCCAGGAGTTGATGATGGACAGGGAGGCCTGGTGTGCCGCGATTCATGGGGTGGCAAAGAGTCAGACATGACTGAGCAACTGAACTGAACTGAACTGAATGGAGAAACAGACACAAAGAATAGACTTATGGAAATAGGGAGTGGGGAGGAGAGGGTGAGAGATATGGGAGGAGAGGGTGAGAGATATGGAAAGAGAAACATGGAAACTTATACTGCTGCTGCCACTACTAAGTCGCTTCAGTCCTGTCTGACTCTGTGAGACCCCATAGACAGCAGCCCACCAGGCTCCCCCATCCCTGGGATTCTCTAGGCAAGAGCACTTGAGTAGGTTGCCATTTCCATCTCCAGTTCATGAAAGTGAAGAGTGAAAGTGAAGTCACTCAGTTGTGTCCGACTCTTAGTGACCCCATGGACTACAGCCTACCAGGCTCCTCCGTCCACAGCATTTTCAGGCAAGAGTACTGGAGTGGGGTGCCACTGCTTTCTCTGGGAAACTTATACTACCATATGTAAAATAGATAGCCAACAGGAATTTGCTGTACAGCTCAGGAAACTCAAACAGGGGCTCTATATCAACCTAGAAAGGTGGGATGGAGAGAGAGATAGGAGGGAGGTTCAAAAAGGAAAGGATACATGTATATCTATGGCTGACTCCAGAAAAGGCAAAGGAACCAGAGATCAAATTTCCAACATCCGCTGGATCATGGAAAAAGCAAGAGAGTTCCAGAAAAACATCTATTTCTGTTTTATTGACTATGCCAAAGCCTTTGACTGTGTGGATCACAAGAAACTGTGGCAAATTCTGAAAGAGATGGGAATACCAGACCACCTGATCTGCCTCTTGAGAAATCTGTATGCAGGTCAGGAAGCAACAGTTAGAACTGGACATGGAACAACAGACTGGTTCCAAATAGGAAAAGGAGTACGTCAAGGCTGTATATTGTCACCCTGTTTATTTAACTTATATGCAGAGTACATCATGAGAAACACTGGACTGGAAGAAACACAAATTGGAATCAAGATTGCTGGGAGAAATATCAATAACCTCAGATATGCAGATGACACCACCCTTATGTCAGAAAGTGAAGAGGAACTCAAAAGCCTCTTGATGAAAGTGAAAGTGGAGAGTGAAAAATTTGGCTTAAAGCTCAACATTCAGAAAACGAAGATCATGGCATCCAGTCCCATCACTTCATGGGAAATAGATGGGGAAACAGTGGAAACAGTGTCAGACTTTATTTTTGGGGGCTCCAAAATCACTGCAGATGGTGACTGCAGCCATGAAATTAAAAGATGCTTACTCCTTGGAAGGAAAGTTATGACCAACCTAGATAGCATATTCAAAAGCAGAGACATTACTTTGCCAACAAAGGTCCGTCTAGTCAAGGCTATGTTTTTTCCAGTGGTCATGTATGGATGTGAGAGCTGGACTGTGAAGAAGGCTGAGCACTGAAGAATTGATGCTTTTGAACTGTGGTGTTGGAGAAGACTCTTGAGAGTCCCTTGGACTGCAAGGAGATCCAATCAGTCCATTCTGAAGGAGATCAGCCCTGGGATTTCTTTGAAAGGAATGATGCTAAAGCTGAAACTCCAGTACTTTGGCCACCTCATGCAAAAAGTTGACTCATTGGAATAGACTCTGATGCTGGGAGGGATTGGGGGCAGGAGGAGAAGGGGACGACAGAGGATGAGATGGCTGAATGGCATCACTGACTTGATGGATGTGAGTTTGAGTGGACTCCGGGAGTTGGCGATGGACAGGGAGCCTGGCATGCTGCGATTCATGGGGTGGCAAAGAGTCGGACACGACTGAGCGACTGATCTGATCTGATCTGATCTGATGGCTGACTCATGTTGAAGGTTGACAGAAAACAACAAAATTCTGTAAAGCAATTATCCTTCAATAAAAACATAAATTAAAAAGAAAAAAAAAAAAAGAGTAGGGGCCAAAAAAGCATTCTCTTTGATGATGCTAAGTGTGATATGTGTGTCTAGAATGCAGTTACGGATAACATATTGGCGAATAAAGTAAATGATTTCTTAGTTAAAAAAATACCAACAAGGCAAAAAATGCATAATGAATAATTTTCTATTGATATTAAACATCTATAAGAAGTTTTAAAAATCATGGGTCTTCCCTGGTGGTCCAGTATTTAAGACACCATGCTTCCATACAGGGGTATGGGTTCAATGCCTGGTCAGGCAATTAAGATCCCACATGCCACATAGTGCAACCAAAACTTTTTTTTTTTTTAATTTTTAAATTAAAAAAAGTCAAAATGTGGAGAATAGCCCTGTATCAAAATGTTAGCAAATGTTAAACACATTTGTTCCTAATATCTTTTCAAGGAGAGTTTAGCATGCGTCAACCAGTCAATGTCAGATGAACCAGGAAAATTTAAAGTACATATGGTTAGAATAATAACATGGAAAAAAAAACAACCTCAATTAAGAGACATATAGCAAATGTTTCAAAAATCACACAGATGTGCTTTATTTAACCAGCCATGCAATATTTATAAAAATGGATTACATACAAGGCTACAAAGTAAACCTCCAGAACATTTAATGTAAGATATTTGATACTCCACATATATTAATACATTTGCATTCCCTCACATTTACTTCCATAAAATAAATATTCTCTGGTTATTTCTTCCTAGATCTTAACTGCAAAAGCTCAGATCTTGCTAGCATACATTAGCCAGGTCCTTGATTCCTTCAGTGTGAAACCTATTTCCTTCTGGAATACAGACAGTAATCATCAGTTCTTGATTCTCATTTATCTCAATGGAGACAAGGACAAAAGATGAAGGATATGCAACATCTTTTAGGCTCTTGTGTCAGGTGAACCTTTGCAAGACCTGAGGGAGGCGCCTCTCTTCCAACAAGGAAGAGAAAGTGGCAGGCCTGGGACTTTCAGATCAATTGACCAAATATCCCATCACCAGGGCCCAGGGTCCCACTGTTTTCTTTTCAGAAATCTGACACAGGTGACCTATCAAGGATCCTCTGCAACACTGTCTCACAATAAGATCCTAAGTCCAATTTTCAGTGGTGCCTGCCAGTAACTATAAGACCTAAGGGCTTCTCAAAACCCTGTCATAGAGAACTCTGGTTTTCAAAGCGTGCTGTAAGCAGATAGTTTGTTAAAGAATTCCAAAGTAGCAACTTCCCTGGTGATCCAGTGGTTAAAGACTCTGTGCTTCCAATGCAAGAGGCATGGGCTCAATCCTTGGTTAGGGAACTAAGCTCTCACATGCTGTACAGTTAAAAAAGTAAATATCATTCCTGTTTACCTACAAAAAGAGGGTTATAAATTTGTTTTGCTTTACCGCAAGTTGTGTGTGTGTGTGAGTTGCTTCAGTCATGTTCAACTCTTTGCGACCCTGTGGACTGTAGCACACCAGGCTTCTCTGTCTGTGGGATTCTCCAGGCAAGGATACTGGAATGGACTGCTACGCCCTCTTCCAAGGGATCTTCCAGACCCAGGGATTGAACCCGCATCTCTTATGTCTCCTACATTGGCAGGCAGGTTCTTTACAACTAGCACCACCTGTGTGCATCCAAAAAGGTACCCATTATTTTTCACTGCCCTAATCTTCACCCAAACCAGTTCAATCCTAAAGGAATCAATGTTGAATAGTCATTGGAAAGT
The DNA here is from genome assembly GCA_935064755.1 of Tragelaphus eurycerus. Classification (NCBI taxonomy): domain Eukaryota; kingdom Metazoa; phylum Chordata; class Mammalia; order Artiodactyla; family Bovidae; genus Tragelaphus; species Tragelaphus eurycerus. The sequence goes on along the minus strand of CAKXYN010000002.1, from coordinate 17,633,767 downwards.
CTGTTGCTGAAGCCAAAGCTCCAGTACTCTGACCACCTGATGTGTGAAGAGCTGAAACTCAATGGAAAAGACTTTCTGAAGCTGGGAAAGACTAAAGGCAAAGGGAGAAGGGGGCAGTAAGAGGATGAGATGGTTTGATAGCTCATCGAATCTGCCTGCAATGCAGATCTGGGATCAATCTCTAGGTTGGAAAGATCCCCTGGAAAAGGGAATGGCTACCCACTCCAGTATTCTTGTCTGGAGAGCTCCATGGATAGAGGAGACCAGTCAGTTATAGTCTATCGGGTCGCAAAGAGTTGGACACAACGTCGTGACTGCACAACAACAATAAAATCTTCACCTAAATATTCAATACCTTATGACCTAGATGTCACCTAGAATCTTTCTTCACTATCATTCTTGATTATCTTCATAATTGGCTCAGACTCTAATTCCACACTCTGAGAAAGTCCAAAGCCTTTTCAGTTTAGTTCAGTTCAGTCACAGTCATGTCCAACTTTGCAACCCCATGGACTGTAGCACACCTGGCTTCCCTGTCCATCACCAACTCCCGGAGCTTGCTCAAACTCATGTCCATCAAGTCAGTGATGCCATCCAACCATCTCATCCTCTGTCATCCCCTTCTCCTCCTGCCTTCAATTTTTCCCAGCATCAGGGTCTTTTCCAATGAGTCAGTTCTTCGCAGAACTTTTTCTTAAAAAGCCTTTTCAAGAGTACTTCAAATTACTGGTACTCTTGTATCCTCATATTTGTCTCTGGCCATGGACAACTTTTTCCATGTATTTTCATAATGCAATTTGTTAACACAGATGTGATGCTGTTCTTCACATACTCCAAAAGGAAAAAGAGAGAAAGAAAGGTTAAAAAAGGAGTAGGTTGTGTGTGTGTGTTGGGTGGCGGTGAGGCTGGGGGGAGGTTGGGGAGATGACACTGAAAACATTTCCTGAATCAACATTTAACAGTCTTGTTGTTAAAATTCTTTTTGGGCATCCTGTCACAGGAGTTTTGCCCCATCTCACTGACTCTTCTCATTCCTCTATTTCTTACTTCCTCCCACTCAGATTGCCTTAGAAACTGAAATAGTTTTTCTCCTCACCTTTGTAGACAGCAATATAGCTTTTTGCTAACTCTTACTGTCAAACTTTCCCACACAAACCATTCAGCCAAGCCCAAAGGGCTGCTATTCAACTTGTAACATTTGTTATTAACTATAGAGACCATAAACATTAAAAATATTTTTCTCTTACACTTTTCCTGATTTTATGACTTTTTTCAGTAGTCCCAGAGATGTAGCCCTTAAGTACAGTCTGTCAATTCTTTTATGAAGATATAAGAATACTCTTCTAAAGTCAAGGTTTATTCATCCCAAAGTAAAAACTTCTCAGATTCTACTATACCGTATCACCTTGCATGAATACTAAGTTGCTTCAGTAGTGTCCGACTCTTTGCAACCCTCTGGACTATAGCCCACCATACTCTTCTGTCCATGGGATTTCCCAGGCAAGAATACTGGAATGGAATCCCCATTCCCTTCTCCAGGGGATCTTCCTGACGGAGGGATTGAACCTGGATCTCCTCTATTGTGGGCAGATTCTTTATTGTATGAGCTACAAGGGAAGTCCCCACTGTATGATATAGCCCTAAAGCCTAGATTGTTCTTTTTCTAATTATTCCCAGCAAAGTAGCTCGTGTGTATTTGAGTATGTTTTTTAACCTTTCTCTCACTTTCCTTCATTTGGAACTGAGAATAAGAACGATGTCCTCACCATAAGTCTATGATAATGATTAAAAAATGCATACACTTAGCACTGTATCTACATAGCACAAACAAGTGTTCAATGTATGCTAATAATTTTTATCTTCATTATACTTATCATATATGGACCCAAGAGTCTCCTTGATCCTATAGAGTAAAGGAGGATAATGTTACTGATGTAAGTGAAGAGGTGGACAGGGGCTATTTGAAAATCTTACTGCAGGATTAAAACAGAGTTCCCTACAAAGTCCCATTTTTCCCCCTAGCATCTGACTCCATACATAATTTAATATCTCTCTAGTGACGAGCAAAATAGATGGATTCCCATGTTTTCTGCACATATGTGTATACTTACATACACACAGTGCAGAAAAGAGAAGCCTAGATAGGAGACCAGAGAGATTTGGGAGAATATCCACATGACATCTTTTCTGGCCATGTCTCAAAAACATCCAGATTTCCGAGCTTCCTCTTGGACATAAAGCCCATCTGTGACAATCTGGTTTCTCTGCATATTGAAGAGCACATTTTCTCTCCTGGGGAATAGTGGGAGCGTACATTGCCAACGTGCTGGCAGAGCCTGCCTGGGAAGCCACGCTCCTCTTTTTCTTTGGCTCTCAGAAGTGACTTATAGTCAACAGTTGCCTTTGTCAAGTGGAGAAGACAAGCAATGTGTCTTAAATAGCATTCTTATAATTAGAAATATGCACACAAAGATTAATTTTGGAATCTATGCTTTTTTTTCCCTGAAGAGCATAATTTCCTAAAATCTGGGGGGAAAAGTTTATGTTCTCGCTACCTTTTTGAAAAAATAAGTCTCAAGAAGCCTTCTTGTTCCCTCAAATTTCATCTTGCAACCTAAATTGTTTTAAGTTAAGCATAAATGCAAAATGCAAATAGTAAGAAAAACTGGGCAGATTTTTGGTCACCCATATGATGGAGAAATCCGTATTTAAAGAATAATTACAAATAAATGAGAAAAAGGAGTGATCCATTAAAAAAATAATCTAAATATGAAAGAATTGCAAGTGACTAAAAATATGAAAAATGTTCACCTTACTAGTAATCTAAAATAATCAAATTTAAGACTAACAATGATTCATTTTGCCTAAGATATTTGCTGATACTAATAATGAAGTAAAAAGAAAAATACTTGATTTTGCTGATGGGAGTAGTAAATTGACACTCTCTCTGGTGACTCAGATGGTAAAAAATCTGCCTGCAATGCCGGAGACCTGGATTCTATACCTGGGTCAGGAAGGTCCCCTGGATAAGGGAATGGCTACCCACTCCAGTATTGTTGCCTGGAGAATCCCATAGAAAGAGGAGCCTGATGGGCTAAAGTCCATGGTGTTGCAAAGAGTCAGGTATGATTGAGCAAATAACACTTTCATTTTTTTCACTTTCTTAATAGCAAGAATAGGAGGATACATTGGTTCAGATTTTGTAGAAGGCAAATTGACAATGTGTTCAAAGTTTTATCCTTTGATCCCCAAATTTCCTTTGTAGGAAACATATCTAAGAAATATTTAACTACTTATCTCTGGTGATGCTGAATGGAGTATTTTTTGTAATAAAAAAGATAAACTCAATATCTAAAAGAGTAGATTTGTTAAAAGATGGCACATTCTTAAAATGGACTACTGTGCAGAAGTTTAAAACGATAATTTAGAAAGATTATGTATCATATGAAAAAATATTTGTGACATTTTTAAGGGAGGATAAAGGCGAGAAAGCCATCTCCCTAGTTAAGCTGCTTCTTTTCTTAACATGATTCAAATCTTCATCACGCTTCAAATACCCTAACTTTCTTCAACCACAGGGAAAATTCTCAACTCTTGAACAGAAAAGAATATGCCAGACAGGTCCTCTCTCCAGTTCTATCTTGACACCTACAGTTTCCTGACTTAAACCCACAGCTGTTTAACTCTCTCTCATGACAATGGAAGAGGCACCCCTAATTATAGCCTCAAGCTCATTCTGCCCCCTGGGCTTTTGGTAGCTGTCTGCCCATGTGTAATGTATCAGGGACAAGGCAAACTTCAAAGGGAAACTCAAATGTATGTCTAAACGTTTTAGTCATAAATCAAGATCAGATCAGATCAGTCGCTCAGTCGTGTCCGACTCTGCGACCCCATGAACTGCAGCACGCCAGGCCTCCCTGTCCATCACCACTCCCAGAGGTCACTCAGACTCACATCCATCGAGTCAGTGATGCCATCCAGCCATCTCATCCTCTGTCGTCCCCTTCTCCTCCTGCTCCCAATCCCTCCCAGTATCAGAGTCTTCTCCAATGAGTCAACTCTTCGCATGAGGTGGCCAAAATACTGGAGTTTCAGCTTTAGCATCATTCCTTCCAAAGAAATCCCAGGGCTGATCTTCAGAATGGACTGGTTGGATCTCCTTGCAGTCCAAGGGACTCTCAAGAGTCTTCTCCAACACCACTGTTCTAAAGCATCAATTCTTCGGAGCTCAGCCTTCTTCACAGTCCAGCTCTCACATCCATACATGACTACTGGGAAAACCATAGCCTTGACTAGACAGACATTTGTTAGCAAAGTAATGTCTCTGCTTTTGAATATGCTATCTAGGTTGGTCATAACTTTCCTTCCAAGGAGTAAGCATCTTTTAATTTCATGGCTGCAGTCATCATCTGCAGTGATTTTGGAGCCCAAAAAAACAAAGTCTGACACTGTTTCCACTGTTTCCCCATCTATTTCCCATGTAGTGATGGGACCAGATGCCATGGTCTTCGTTTTCTGAATGTTGAGCTTTAAGCCAACCTTTTCACTCTCCACTTTCAATTTCATCAAGAGGCTTTTTAGTTCCTCTTCACTTTCTGCCATAAGGGTGGTATCATCTGCATATCTGAGGTTATTGATATTTCTCCCAGCAATCTTGATTCCAACTTGTGTTTCTTCCAGTCCAGCGTTTTTCATGATGTACTCTGTATATAAGTTAAATAAACAGGGTGACAATATATAGCCTTGACGTACTCCTTTTCCTATTTGGAACCAGTTTGTTGTTCCATGTCCAGTTCTAACTGTTGCTTCCTGACCTGCATACAGATTTCTCAAAAGGCAGATCAGGTGGTCTGGTATTCCCATCTCTTTCAGAATTTTCCACAGTTTATTATGATCCACACAGTCAAAGGCTTTGGCATAGTCAATAAAGCAAAAATAGATATTTTTCTGGAACTCTCTTGATTTTTCCATGATCCAGTGGATGTTGGCAATTTGATCTCTGGTTCCTCTGCCTTTTCTAAAACCAGCTTGAACATCAGGAAGTTCACGGTTCACATACTGCTGAAGCCTGGCTTGGAGAATTTTGAGCATCAATTTACTAGCATGTGAGATGAGTGCAATTGTGCGGTAGTTTGAGCATTCTTTGGCATTGCCTTTCTTTGGGATTGGGATGAAAACTGACCTTTTCCAATCTTGTGGCCACTGCTGAGTTTTCCAGATTTGCTGGCATATTGAGTGCAGCACTTTCACAGCATCATTTTTCAGGATTTGGAATAGCTCCACTGGAATTCCATCACCTCCACTAGCTTTGTTCGTAGTGATGTTTTCTAAGGCCCACTTGACTTCACATTCCAGGATGTCTGGCTCTAGGTCAGTGATTACACCATCATGATTATCTGGGTCATGAAGCTCTTTTTTGTACAGTTCTTCTGTGTATTCTTGCCACCTCTTCTTAATATCTTCTGCTTCTGTTAGGTCCATACCATTTCTGTCCTTTATCAAGCCCATCTTTGCATGAAATGTTCCTTTGGTATCTCTGATTTTCTTGAAGAGATCCCTAGTCTTTCCCATTCTGTTGTTTTCCTCTATTTCTTTGCATTGATCGCTGAAGAAGGCTTTCTTATCTCTTCTTGCTATTCTTTGGAACTCTGCATTCAGATGTTTATATCTTTCTTTTTCTCCTTTGCTTTTTGCTTCTCTTCTTTTCTCAGCTATTTGCAAGGCCTCCCCAGACAGCCATTTTGCTTTTTTGCATTTCTTTTCCATGGGGATGGTCTTGATCCCTGTCTCCTGTACAATGTCACGAACCTCATTCCATAGTTCATCAGGCACTCTATCTATCAGATCTAGGCCCTTAAATCTATTTCTCACTTCCACTGTATAATCATAAGGGATTTGATTTAGGTCATACTAAATGGTCTAGTGGTTTTCCCTACTTTCTTCAATTTAAGTCTGAATTTGGCAATAAGGAGTTCATGGTCTGAGCCACAGTCAGCTCCTGGTCTTGTTTTTGCTGACTGTATAGAGCTTCTCCATCTTTGGCTGCAAAGAATATAATCCATCTGATTTCGGTGTTGACCATCTGGTGATGTACATGTATAGAGTCTTCTCTTGTGTTGTTGGAAGAGGGTGTTTGCTATGACCAGTGCATTTTCTTGGCAAAACTCTGTTAGTCTTTGCCCTGCTTCATTCCGTATTCCAAGGCCAAATTTGCCTGTTACTCCAGGTGTTTCTTGACTTTCTACTTTTGCATTCCAGTCCCCTATAATGAAAAGGACATCTTTTTTGGGTGTTAGTTCTAAAAGGTCTTGTAGGTCTCATAGAACCGTTCAACTTCAGCTTCTTCAGTGTTACTGGTTGGGGCATAGACTTGGATTACTGTGACATTGAATGGTTTGCCTTGGAAACGAACAGAGATCATTCTGTCGTTTTTGAGATTGCATCCAAGTACTGCATTTCAGACTCTTTTGTTGACCATGATGGCCACTCCATTTCTTCTGAGGGATTCCTGCCCGCAGTAGTAGATATAATGGTCCTCTGAGTTAAATTCACCCATTCCAGTCCATTTTAGTTCTCTAATTCCTAGAATGTCGACATTCACTCTTGCCATCTCTTGTTTGACCACTTCCCATTTGCCTTGATTCATGGACCTGACATTCCAGATTCCTATGCAGTATTGCTCTTTACAGCATTGGACTTTGCTTCTATCACCAGACACATCCACAGCTGGGTATTCTTTTTGCTTTGGCTCCATCCCTTCATTCTTTCTGGAGTTATTTCTCCACTGATCTCCAGTAGCATATTGTGCCCCTACTGACCTGGGGAGTTTCTCTTTCAGTATCCTATCATCTTGCCTTTTCATAAATCAAGATAACTCAAGATAAAATATGTTCCCATCCTTCTGATGAACAAATATGCCTCCCTGAGGAACTGAGAAGCAAGTGGGAATTAAATTCTGGGACGTTCTGAACCAGAACAAGAAGATACTCTCAAGCCTGCTCCCCTTCTCTTCCCACTTCCGGCTGTGTCCCACACTCTGAAGGGCACTCACACGTAGTTCAGGTTCTGGGCAGCCTTCATGACAGCCACCTTGAACCCCCTTCTGGCTTAGATGTGACACATGCCTGCTATATGCCCATCTGAGGGAGGAAAGAGCCTGAAAAAAAGGCACGTGGACCCCAGAGGGAAGCTCTGCAGGGTCATCAAAGCAGGAAGTGGGCTTCAGATGGGCCCCGAGTGAGCACCACACAGACACAATCCCTTGGTCCACAGACTCTGCCTGCCCTTTAGGGAGGAGAACCATCAGAGGAGAACCAGCACAGCTCCCAGATCTGGTCTCTGTATTCTTCAATCACAATCCAACCTTGGCTGTTTTGTGGAGAGAGGTCACCCTGCTGCATAAAAATGAGTTTCTACTTCTTAATTTGAATACGAGGCTTGTGATTTTTGGTTGAAGAACAAATAAACGTGATCATTTCACAAATGATGTGTCTTATTTCACACATTTTGAACACTTCTATCTTATTTATAGTAGGAAATTTACTCTACACAAAATTCCGCCTCCCCAGTGAACTTTTTGGAATTGTCATTCACTTGTATGAATCTCTTAAAAAAGAATCCCTCCTATTTATACCTTTTTAGTGAGTATTTTAATTCTTGGACTCTTTTTATAAATTTATTACTTTAAATAGAGGATAATTATTTTAGTTGGAGGATAATTGCTTTACAATGCTGTGTTAGTTTCTTTTGTACAGCAACATGATCTCTCCCGAAGGTGAATATTCACCTATCATTTAGGGTTGAAGGCCTTAAACTCAAAATGTAGGGGGTGATTGAATAAAATGTTAGATCATTTGTTAGGAAGTAACTGAAGCACAGAGTAACCTGCCCATCATGAAGATGACTGTCTGGAGGAAGCAGATTCAGGAATAACTTTTTTTTTTTTTTTGTACAGTGTAATTTTGAGAAGAAATGCTGCTGCTTCTGGTGCCTTGTTTGCCTAAAAAATATTTAACTCATAGAAAAAATATCTGGGAACTCGCGATGTGTTCCAGAAGTATCTTTCAACAGAGCAATGCAACTGCAAGGTTGTCAAGACAAATGGAAACAGATAAGAATGAGTCAACGTGGTATTTCAGCAAGTTAGAAAGTGAGGATGGATTCATAGTGGCTCCATATCTCTTCAATTAATTTAATAAATACATCTGCAGAATTTTTTAAAAAGGATGTTTTATCTAGCAGTCCTATTGTTAACCTTAGGACTTTCCAATCCCTAGCTTTCTGATCATTTTTTTTTCCAATTTGGGAATTAAAACAGAGCATTGTCCTGATGGACTAATGCACATCACTATGACCTGGCAGACAAAACTGGTCTTGTTTCCATCACAGCAATTTTATGAATTGGTCTCAAGTTACAAATACTCTGAGCACCCACGATATCCTGGGAATCTGAGTGGTGTGAGCCTGTGTCTCCGTGTTTCTATGGTAACTCCAACACACATAATAAGCCAAGTGATCAGAAATAAATCAGTCTAGTATGTTCTTAATTTCCTTATGAAAAACTCCAGGTGTGCATGTATGTATTTTAACTGCAAGCCAAGCTTCAGATAAAAGTGTGAATTATATATACAATATACATGCCACACACACAGAAAAATGTGTGTATATTCTACAAGAATCCCACATGTATGTATTATACTGTACACATGTAAAAAGACGCACTGACTTCATAAAATGCTGAAAGCTATTCAGGCTATCTACACCCAACAGTAAACCGGCATTAAGTAAATCAAGTACGTGAGAAAAAGCACAGGATCAAATCAACAGATGCAGGTTTAAAACTAGCTCAGAGATTTTCCTGGTGTTTGATACTTTGGAAATCTGTGTTCCCTAATGACCACTTTCATATAAGGCTACTTCCAGTGTCAAGGTGGAGGTAGTATTTATAATTCTCCAAAATATGATAGAATGGGAAACCAGATGTTACCTGCATACAAGGCTTTAAGCCCCTGGGTGAAGTCTGTCCTGAGCCATGGAGTAAGGAGGGAGCCCGTGCGGAGGCTGAAGAAATGCAGCTGAAATCCTGGTAACTAGCATGCTTGGGCCTGTTGTTCCTCCTGACAGCTGTGGGGTGTCTCAACGTTTCCCAAGAGACCACAGCTGAGTCCTGAATCCTTCACCTGGAGAGTATCCTCGGGACTTCGCACTCCCGCCCCAAGTCGACTTTCAGCCCCTTCACAGGGTCCCGCCAGCAGGAAATCTCCTTTGAACAACGTGGGGGCCACCTGCAGGCCGGGTCCTGGTCCTGGCAGGCAGACTGTGGGCTCCCCGGGAAGGCAAACAGGAGCCCAAAGGATGCTCCCAAGGCTTGGGGTGTGTAGGGCAGCAAGCGTGGATCTGATGGAGGCAAGCAGCAGAGGATGCCAGGATCGCGCTGGTGGATGCCAGCGTCTCAGAAAATCAGAACCGCAGAGTCCACTGGGTGGGTACCACAGCATGAATCACACTCTCGCGAGGAAGCCAACCGCAAGGGCACTTGGGAGATCACAGCCCCACCCCCACCTCCGCCTCTCTGTTTTAATACCTTTTTTTTTTTAAGATTTTTTTTTGATGTAGATAATTTTTAAAGTCTTTGCATTTGTTATATAATATTGTTTCTGTTTTATGTTCTGAGGTTGTTTTGGATGCAAGGCATGTGGGATCTTAGCTCCCCCACCAGGGATCAAACTCACACCCCCTGCATTGAAAGGTGAAGTCTTACCCACTTGACCACTAGGGATGCCCTTCTTTAGCTCTCTTGTGTACTATAAATATTTTCCCAGTTTATCATTTTTATTTGCATAGTTTTGTGGTCATGTATGGATGTGAGAGCTGGACTGTGAAGAAGGCTGAGCACCGAAGAATTGATGCTTTTGAAGTGTGGTGTTGGAGAAGACTCTTGAGAGTCCCTTGGACTGCAAGGAGATCCAACCAGTCCATTCTGAAGGAGATCAGCCCTGGGATTTCTTTGGAAGGAATGATGCTAAAGCTGAAACTCCAGTATTTTGGCCACCTCATGCGAAGAGTTGACTCATTGGAGAAGACTCTGATGCTGGGAGGGATTGGGGGCAGGAGGAGAAGGGGACGGCAGAGGATGAGATGGCTGGATGGCATCACTGACTCGATGGATGTGAGTCTGAGTGACCTCCGGGAGTTGGTGATGGACAGGGAGGCCTGGCGTGCTGCAGTTCATGGGGTCGCAAAGAGTCGGACACGACCGAGCGACTGATCTGATCTGATCTGATCTGATATATAAAATCATTAACATCTTATGTACACTTCTACATATCTTTTTGTTTTTGCAGTGTTGTGCATTAAGGGTCATATGTCAAATCGCTTTCCATGCCTCTTCCTCCTCCCCCAAGGTTATGTGTTCTAGGTTTTCTTCATGGGTTTTAAATCATCCCACATCTACATTTAATTATCTGATTTATTGGCATTTATATTTACAATACTCTATGAAATAGTATCCAACCTTTTCTTCCAGAACTTAACCAGATGTTATAACTTAATTTTGTTGATAAATTGCTTTTCTACTTTCTTTAGTTATTTTCTATTAAAGTATAATACACAAAGAGACTGCATAAATCATATAAATGCAGTTCAATGAGTTATCTAAGTGAACACATTTATGAAAATACCCCAGTAGCTCAAGAAACAGGACACTGCCAGCACCTAGGACAGCCGCTGCCAGGCTTTTTCTTAGTCACAATGTTTCACCCACACCAAAGGTTACTGCTATATGTACATATGAACCCACATATTCTCTTGTGATGTGCTCTCTTTCACTTCAAGTTATACTTGTGAAATTCAAGTTGTGCTAATGTATATTTTGCTGCTGCTGCTGCTGCTACTAAGTCACTCCAGTCGTGTCCGACTCTGTGCGACCCCATAAATGGCAGCCCACCAGGCTCCCCTGTCCCTGGGATTCTCCAGGCAAGAACACTGGAGTGGGTTGCCATTTCCTTCTCCAATGCATGAAAGTGAAAAGTGAAGTCGCTCAGTCGTGTTCGACTCTTCGCGACCCCATGGCCTGCAGCCCACCAGGCTCCTCTGTCCATGGGATTCTCCAGGCAAGAGGACAGGAGTGGGGTGCCATTGCCTTCTCCAATATTTTGCTGTCTGCTGCTGCTAAGTCACTTCAGTCATGTCCAACTCTGTGCGACCCCATAGACGGCAGCCCACGAGGCTCCCCCATCCCTGGGATTCTCCAGGCAAGAACACTGGAGTGGGTTGCCATTTCCTTCTCCAATGCATGAAAGTGAAAAGTGAAAGTGAAGTCGCTCAGTTGTGTCAGACTCTTGGTGACCCCATGGACTGCAGCCTACCAGGCTCCTTCATCCATGGGATTTTCCAGGCAAGAGTACTGGAGTGGGTTGCCATTGCCTTCTCCCATTTTTTTGATGTATAGTATTTTATTATTTGAATATTTCACAATTTATCTCTTCTACCATTGGTGGACATTTGGGTTTTTTCCAACTTTGGGCTAGATTGCTACTGTAAACATTCTTGTACATTTAAAAATACATATATATATATATATATATATAAGTTTCTGTTAAGTATACATGTACATAAGGATGAAATTGCTGGACCATGTCGTAAAATTTTGCCAAACAGTTTTAAGGTGATATACAAATTTGCATTACTTTCAGCATGAGAATTTCAGGTATTCAGTATCTTCAGCAGTATTTATTATTGTTACTCTTTTTAATCTTAGCTCTTTTGGTGAATGTATTGACTTATTTAGCTATAGTTTTCACTTATTTTATGACTAATACAGTTGAGAACACTTTCATAGATGTATTGGCTGTTGGATATCATTTTTTGTAAAGTGTATGTTTAATTCTATAACCCACTGTTTTAGTGGATTCTGTGTCTTTTTCTTATTGGTTTATTGGAACTTTTATGCATTCTGGAAAAAAATCCCCTTGTGTTTATGTATATATATATGTCACAATATCTTAGTATATTCTGTGACAGTTTTTTCACCCTTAATATGTTTCCTAGGTCTGATGTGACAAACTACCATAGACTTGGTGGCTTGAAACAGCAATTTTTTTTCTCTCTCACAGTTCCGAAGGCCATAAGGCCAAAGTGCAGGCAAGGTGGGTTCCTTCTGAAGATTCTGAGGAAGAATCTATTCCGTGCCTCTCTCCTAGTTTCTGGTGACTCCAGGTGTTCTTTGCTTTCATTGACTTTCCTTGTAGGCATATCATTTCAATATCTATTAACACTGTGGTGGTTTAATCGCTAAGTCGAGTCCAACTCTTGCAACCGCATGGATTTTAGTCTGCTAGGCTCCTCTGTCCATGGGATTCTCCAGCCAGGAATACTGGCGTGGGTTGCCATTCCCTCCTCCAGAGGATCTTCCCAACCCAGGGATCAAACCCAGGTCTCCTGCATTGCAGGCAGATTCTTCACTGACTGAGATATGAGGGATATTAACATTATCCCTTGTGTAACTGTCTCTGTCTCTACAAAGCACTCTCTTCTGTGCCTCCATGTCTGTGCCTCGTCTTCTTTATTTCCCATCATTGGACTCAAAGTGAAAGAAAGTGAAGTTGCTCAGTTGTGTCTGACTCTTTGTGACCCCATGGACTGTAGCTTATCAGGCTCCTCCATCCATGGGATTCAACAGGCAGAAATACTGGAGTGAGTTGCCATTTCCTTCTCGAGGAGATCTTCCCAACCCAGGGATTGAATCCCAGTCCCTCATAGCTCACTGGACTCAAGGGAAGTCGCTCAGTTGTGTCCGACTCTTAGCGACCCCATGGACTATAGCCTACCAGGCTCCTCCGTCCATGGGATTTTCGAGGCAAGAGTACTGGAGTGGGATGCCATTGCCTTCTCCGATAATAACTGGTAGATGGTGCAAAGCCACCCTCTCCTCCATGGAACTATCGGCACTTCCAACTCAGGAGTCGTTTGCTTTTCCTCGCTCTCCCACACAGCACCAATAGCAGAGGATTAGAAATAATTAGCCTTCACTGCACAACCAATTTCACAAAGTCACTCTAATGAGAACTGCAAATATGACTCTTTTATTGACAGCTAAGATATACCCCTGAAAAATAACCGTGAAAAGCAAATACCATCCCTTCCAGAGATGTCAGCACAAGGCAGGACTGAACTCCTGATGAAAAACATGGTGTCTAATAAATCAGGTATGAACCCAGGAGATGTGGCTCAGGACACTAGGTAGGGTATAATTCTATTCTAACTATTCTAATTACAGAGAATTTTGTTCCTTGCCCTAAAAAAAAAAAAAAAAAAAAAAAAGACATAAAAATATTGAACATAAATTAGATGCCCCAGTACATTACAAACAATATATGTAACCCTTTAGGTACAGCTCTGCTGCTGCTACTGCTAAGTCACTTCAGTCATGTCTGACTCTGTGCGACCCCATAAACGGCAGCCCACCAGGCTCCCCTGTCCCTGGGATTCTCCAGGCAAGAACACTGGAGTGGGTTGCCATTTCCTTCTCCAATACATCAAAGTGAAAAGTGAAAGTGAAGTCGCTCTTCACTGGACTCAGGACCCACCCTAATCCATGATGATCCCATCCTGAAATCTTCAAATCAATCACATATTTGCTGTGGGTTCCAGGTGAACTGAATTTGAATAAACACCATTAAACTACTACATTCTCATAATTATATTTTTTCCTTCATGGTTGGCTCTTTTTTGCAGCCCTTTAAAGAAGTCTTTTCCTCCTCCTTTACTCTTACCATCATGAAGATATTCTCTTATGTTATATTCTAGAGAAGCTAACACATTTAGATATACCATCCATCAGCAGTTAATAGTTGTGCAAGGTAAAGTAAAGTGTCAAATTTCACTCTACTCCAAACAGACGTTTAACTGACAAAGGAATGCTATTAAACAGACCATTCTGTTTGCACTATTCTGTAGTATCAGTCATAAATTAATGCCAATTAAGTGTTCTTTCTGGACATTTCTGAAAGATTTGTCCGTTGGTCAGTTCTTAGAGCATTCCCACACTATCTTAATTACTGTAGGTTTATAGGTCCTGATGGAGAAGGCAATGGCACCCCACTCCAGTACTCTTGCCTGGAAAATCCCATGGATGGAGGAGCCTGGTGGGCTGCAGTCCATGGGGTCGCTAAGAGTAGGACACGACTGAGCGACTTCACTTTCACTTTTTCGCTTTCATGCATTGGAGAAGGAAATGGCAACCCACTCCAGTTTTCTTGCCTGGAGAATCCCAGGGGCAGGAGAGCCTGGTGGGCTGACGTCTATGGGGTCACGCGGAGTCGGACACGACTGAAGTGACTTAGCAGCAGCATAGGTCCTGATACCCAATAGTGGAAGGTCTCTTTCTTTTTCAAGATTGACATGACTATGGGTGATTCTTTCCATTTCCATGTAAATTACAAAATCATCTTATTTTGCTTTTCTCAAAATGCTTGAATTTTGATTGGGGTTGCATTGAATCTTACATCAATTTTAGGGTACACTGAAATTTTTACCATGTTGAAAGTGTATATTCTTCCTTTTTAAGTCTTTATTAGCCTCAACAATGTTTTAGATACTGTGAAGGACTTTTGAATACCTTTTGTTATGTTTATTCCTGTGTATCAGATGTTTTGATATCATTTTAATGGCATATTTTAAAGTTTTGCCAATTTCTAATTGTCTCTGTAGATATTCTTAATTTGGTTTCCATAGATCTTGCTGATTTATTTGTTAATTATAATGGGTTATCAGCAGATTCTTTTAGGTCATTACATACAATCATCTGAGAATAGTGAGACTTATACTTCTAGCTTTGTAATCTTTTTCCTTTTATTTCTGTCTCTTGTTTTATTTCACTGTCTAGGATCTCTAACATAATATTGAATAGAAATAAAGTAGGCAGAAATCTTTATCTGGTTTCCAGTATCAGAAACCTTCTAACATTTTAACAGTGTACCATTCAGAGATCTGCTAGAGGTTTTTTTTTGTAAGCATTCCAAGTTAAGGAGTTAATTCTCTTCTCTTCTTAACTCACTGAGAGTTTTTCCCCAGTGAGTAGATGGGTTTTGTCAAATGCTTTTTCCACTCTTATTGTTAAATAAATTTTTCTTTTTTTGTTAATTTGGTCATTTATATTGTAAATTAATATAATGATTTTGATACATGTAATGTTAAATCAGCCTTACCCCAAATAAATCAACATTTGCAATGTATTATCTTTTCTACATGTTATTGTATATACTAAGATTTTTTTTTTTATCAGGTTATAGTAACAAAATTTGGCTGGCTTTTTAATATAAAATGAGGATTACTCTCTTAATTTACAATATTCTTTTTTTATCATTTTACTGTCTGCAAGATATACAGTGATGTCCCTTTTTCATTCTTGATATAAGTAAATATCATTGGTTTTTGGTTCCTGATCAGCTTGCCAGGAGTTTATTAAGATTAGTAGTATTTCTTTTTAAATCAACCTTTGGTATTATTGATTCTCTCCATTTTATTATTATTGTTAATATACTACTATGTCATTACTTTTTACATTTAGCTGTATTATTATTTGCTATATTATTAAATTTTTTCAGTCATTGCTGTTCTTTTTACTAATTTCTTTAGATGAATACTTAGATCATTGTTTTCTAGTCTTTCTTCTTTTCTAACATGTATATTTAAGTTTCATATAAGCATAGTTTTAGCTGCATTTGACAAATTATTATGTCATAATTTGCGATGTTAGTCTAGAAGCAGAATCCCTCTTTGTCACCACTTTTACTTCCACATTCTTTTGTATATTTGATTCTGCTTCTGGACTTGCTCTCCTATTGTTTTTCTGTTTAATCCTGCAGCCATCTCACCTTGTTTACTTTTCTTCCCTTTATAAGATGATCTAATGACTCACAGAGCAAGGCCCTTTTCTACGTAGTATTTGCAAAGAATTCTCTTGACTCTTTTAGGGTACTCATTCACGGGTATAATTTTGTCAGATTCTCTAAAAATAATTCATTAGATGTATGTTTTGAGTGGAATTAGAAATACAGATTATGAAGAAGTGACATGCTCGCAGTATTGAGTTTTTATGCTCAGGAATATGATATGTCTCTTCAACACATTCCTCAGTAAATAATTATCAATAATTGTTTACATCATTTTCCAATAAATATTTATAAATTTTAATATGGATTTACATATTTATTATTAACCTTTTTTTTCCCCTGGGAATTATTTGCAGTTTTATTTTTATTTTTTCTATTTTAGCATTAACTAGCAACTACTAGCACTAACTAGTGACTACTATAGGTCCCCTCCACTGCAGGCAATGGGGCTGTGGCATACTGGCCCTGTAGTAGGGGCCGGGTCGTGGGACGCTCCAGGAGTGGCCTGGGGCCAGCATCCCAGGCGTTGAGGGACCGCCCAAGTGTGTGTGTGGTGGTGCAACCCCCAGCTTGTTTTCCTGGTGGCCCAGCCATGTCCAAGTATTTCTGGTCCCTGATCCTTTTGAACTGTGGTAATGGAGAAGACTCTTGAGAGTCCCTTGGACTGCAAGGAGATCCAACAAGTCCATCCTAAAGGAAATCAGTCTTGAACATTCATTGGAAGGACTGATGCTGAAGCTGAAACTCCAATACTTTGGCCACCTGATGTGAAGAACTGACTCATTAGAAAAGACCCTGATGCTGGGAATGATTGAGGCAGGAGGAGAAGGGGACGACAGAGGATGAGATGGCTGGATGGGATCACTGACTTGATGGACATGAGTTTGAGCAAGCTCGGGGAGTTGGTGATGGAGAGGGAAGTGTGGCATGCTGCAGTCCATGGGGTCTTAAATAATCAGACACGACTGAGTGACTGAACTGAACTGAGTGACTACTAATATATAGGAAAATTTACTGACTTCAATATTTACTTTTGAACTTGCTAATTTTTTTAGCTAATTTTTCTGACTTTTCCAGATAAAAATCATTATCACCTGAATGTAGTGATAATTTTCTCTTTTTTTAATATTTACATTGTTCACCCTCCAGTTTCTTATTGCATTAATTAATCCCTCTCAAACATGTTGAAAACTCAGTGACATCAGGCTTAGTTTTGTCCTGACTTTAATAGGAATGTTTTCAGTATTTCCCTATTAATTACAATAGAGTGGTAGGTATTTATTGCATTAAACAAGTCATTTTTTATTTTGGTTTCATAAAAGTTTCCATTTAGGCATTTATTTTAAAATCAAGATGAATGATTAATTTTACAAATAATTTTTCAGCCTCTATGACTGCAGGATCTTAGTTCCAAGTAAAACTAAGTCTAACTGCTCCTGTGTAGCACAGATCATGCCCAGGAGAGGGGAACCAAGCCTGCAAAATCCTCATGAAGTTGAGGGGAAGAGGCATCTCCAGGAAGACCAACCAAATCATTCTATGAATCAGTGCAATGAGATCACTATTGAATGCTAGGTGACCCAGCTGATTTCCCCAGCACAGCTACCCTGCAGCCCCAGAGCCAGAGTGTGATACCATCACTGCCCCTACTTCCTAGCTTTGCCTACTTAATTTGGATTTAAACCTGGTGTCAGTGTGGTTGGTTAATCCTAGGATATGTACTCATGTCCTGGATGCCAGAGAAGCTGCTTCCCTGGTAGCTCAGCTGGTAAGGAATCTACCTGCAATGCAGGAGACCACAGTTCAATTCCTGAGCCAAGAAGATCACCTGGAGATGACCTACTCACTCCAGTCTCCTTGGGTTTCCCCCATGGCTCAGATGGTGAAGAATCCACCTGCAATGTGGGAGACCTGGGTTGATAAGATCCCCTGGAGGAAGGCATGGCAACCCACTCCAGTATTCTTGAGTGGAGAATCCCCATGGACAGAGGTGTCTGGGAGGCTACAGTCCACGGGATCACAAAGAGTGGAACACAACTGAGAGACTTTCACCTTCACTTCATACCAGTACTCACAAGGTACAGGATTCTCCAAACATGTGAAAATGGTTCTGATGCTGGGTGGTCACTCACACACAGTCAAAAAGTTGACATCTCCACATTCATAGAAATTTTTGAATGGATTGTCTCCTTTATTCTACTAATGTGAAATATATATATAATATATGTATATTGCCATTATTATTATTAAAGTCTCCAATGCCGTATATCTGGAAAATGCCAAAGGTTGAATTTAGTATGTTAAAAGCTATGAGCTTTCAGCAAGAACTAATTGCTGGCTCATGAACATAAGTGACAGAGATTGCAAATGAATTCTTTTTAGAGGGTGTGTAAGAGAAGCCCTTCCAGCTTGGTAAGGCTGTCACACTGTTTGTTAAGTTACCTGTGTTGGGTATATCAAGAAAGCATCTGTCCAGAGTTGAAAAATGGAGGTGTTTGTTTTAATGTACACAGTGGATTTCTTCTTAATTGAGCCAGTTCATTCATGTTTGCCACAGTTCCCCAAATTCCCAGGCCTTGTCATATATTCACATCATCTAAAACCCTGCAAGCATTCAGAATTAGACTTTCCCTTTATGGTACCATGTTCTGATTCTTTTTCGAGCTTTGAAAATTATAACAATAGTACATGCATGTTGTATAATGTCAAACAGTACATTATTATATATATTATATAATTATATATATATATATATATGTACATACATAAATGTGTATAACAAAGCCGAGACTTCCCTGGTCATCCAGTGGCTAAGACACCTAGCTCCCAATGCAGGGGGCCTGAGTTCCATCCCTGTCAGGGAACTAGGTCCCATACGCCACAATTAAAGATCCCACATGATGCAAGTAAAGATCCCAGGTGCTGCAACTAAGACCTGGTACAGCCAAATGGAAAAATAAATAAAACCAAATATTTTTAAAAATAGCTACAAAAATATGTATAAACTAATCCTCTCCCTGACACTTCACCCATCCCTTTCAGGTAACCAGTGTTAACAGCATGCTATGTGCTAGCCCATGTTAACAGCATGCTATGTGCTAGCCCATGAAGACCTACAAGACCTTTTAGAACTAACACCCAAAAAAGATGTCCTTTTCATTATACGGGACTGGAATGCAAAAGTAGGAAGTCAAGAAACACCTGGAGTAACAGGCAAATTTGGCCTTGGAATACGGAATGAAGCAGGGCAAAGACTAACAGAGTTTTGCCAAGAAAATGCACTGGTCATAGCAAATACCCTCTTTCAACAACACAAGAGAAGACTCTATACATGGACATCACCAGATGGTCAACACCGAAATCAGATCGATTATATTCTTTGCAGCCAAAGATGAAGAAGCTCTATCAGATCAGATCAGATCAGATCAGTCGCTCAGTCGTGTCCGACTCTTTGCGACCCCATGAACTGCAGCACGTCAGGCCTCCCTGTCCATCACCAGATCCCGGAGGTCACCCAGACTCGCATCCATCAAGTCAGTGATGCCATCCAGCCATCTCATCCTCTGTCGTCCCCTTCTCCTCCTGCCCTCAATCCCTCCCAGCATCAGAGTCTTCTCCAATGAGTCAACTCTTCGCATGAGGTGGCCAAAATACTGGAGTTTCAGCTTTAGCATTATTCCTTCCAAAGAAATCCCAGGGTTGATCTCCTTCAGAATGGACTGGTTGGATCTCCTTGCAGTCCAAGGGACTCTCAAGAGTCTTCTCCAACACCACAGTTCAAAAGCATCAATTCTTCGGTGCTCAGCCTTCTTCACAGTCCAGCTCTCACATCCATACATGACTACTGGGAAAACCATAGCCTTGACTAGACGGACCTTTGTTAGCAAAGTAATATCTCTGCTTTTGAATATGCTATCTAGGTTAGTCATAACTTTCCTTCCAAGGAGTAAGCGTCTTTTAATTTCATGGCTGCAGTCACCATCTGCAGTGATTTTGGAGCCCAGAAAAATAAAGTCTGACACTGTTTCCACTGTTTCCCCATCTATTTCCCATGAAGTGATGGGACCAGATGCCATGATCTTCGTTTTCTGAATGTTGAGCTTTAAGCCAACTTTTTCACTCTCCACTTTCACTTTCATCAAGAGGCTTTTGAGTTCCTCTTCACTTTCTGCCATAAGGGTGGTATCATCTGCATATCTGAGGTTATTGATATTTCTCCCAGCAATCTTGATTCCAGCTTGTGCTTCCTCCAGCCCAGCATTTCTCATGATGTGCTCTGTATATAAGTTAAATAAGCAGGGTGACAATATGCAGCCTTGACGTACTCCTTTTCCTATTTGGAACCAGTCTGTTGTTCCATGTTCAGTTCTAACTGTTGCTTCCTGACCTGCATACAAATTTCTCAAGAGGCAGATCAGGTGGTCTGGTATTCCCATCTCTCTCAGAATTTTCCACAGTTTATTGTGATCCACACAGTCAAAGGCTTTAGCATAGTCAATAAAGCAAAAATAGATGTTTTTCTGGAACTCTCTTGCTTTTTCGATGATCCAGCGGATGTTGGCAATTTGATCTCTGGTTCCTCTGCCTTTTCTAAAACCAGCTTGCACATCAGGAAGTTCACGGTTCACATATTGCTGAAGCCTGGCTTGGAGAATTTTGAGTATTACTTTACTAGTGTGTGAGATGAGTGCAATTGTGCGGTAGTTTGAGCATTCTTTGGCATTGCCTTTCTTTGGGATTGGAATGAAAATTGACCTTTTCCAGTCCTGTGGCCACTGCTGAGTTTTCCAAATTTGCTGGCATATTGAATGCAGCAGTGTTCTTTACATTCCTCTAATGTTGTATGGAGAGCATGTTTTAATCCATGCTATTTACGAAGAGGACTCTGTAAAGTTTCAGGTTTCCTTCCTCTCTTAAAATCTCAAAAGAAGCTCAATGATACAAATATAATATCAAAAAATAAGATAAAACTGTATTTTAAATATCTAGGTAAGGAAATAGGCAATGGCACCCCACTCTAGTGCTCTTGCCTAGAAAATCCCATGGGCAGCCCAGATTATTGTATCCAGCAAGGATCTCATTCAAATATGAAGGAGAAATCAAAAGCTTCACAGATAAGCAAATGTTGAGAGAATTTAGCACCACTAAACCATTTCTCCAACAAAAACTAAAGGACATTCTCTAGATAGGAATCACTAAAAGGGTGTATAAATTCGAACCCAAAACAATAAAGTAAATCCTATTTATCAATAATTGCTTTAAACGTTTATGGGCTGAATGCCTAATCAATAGACAAAGACTGGCCGAATCGATACAAAAAACAAGACCCCTACGTACCTTGTCTACAAGAGACAACCAAAAGACTAAAACGGGTCAAATGGATACAAAAACTAGACCCCTATATATGTTGTCTAAAAGAGAACCACCTTAAATAGGGGATATATACTGACGGAAAATGAAGGGCTGGAAAAAGATTTTCTATGCAAATATGGACCAAAAGAAAACAGGAGTAGCAATACTCATATCAGATAAAATCGACTTTAAGATCCTGAAAAGGAGACAATCAAGGTTATACATAACGACTTAAAAGAACAATCCAAAAAGAAGTTATAACAGTTATAAATATATATGCACCCAACATTGGAGCATTGATATATCTAAGACAAACACTAATTAGTATGATAGAAGAAATATGCAACAATACAATAATAGTGGGAGACTTTAATACCCCACTCATACTTATACAATCTGGCTGTAATAGACAAAGTAAAGAGGAAAACATATTCACTTATGAGCCTCAAAAAATTCAGTTCACTCAGGAGAGTTAAAAAGAAAATAGACTTATTTGTTCACTCTGTAAATGTTTATTGACTATTTTATGGGTCTGGTACCACTTTGGGTAGTAGGGAGGAAGAAGTGACAAATGTGATCCTGTCCTAAATAATATATTGTGGTAAAGATAGACCTACCAATACAAAATACCAAGATATGCCTAAGATGAGGACACCCAAACTGGACTTTTAGTTTCCTGAACTTTTCATTTCCAGATCAAACCTCCTAATATAGGATGAATTCAACATGATTTTTTTAAAATGTTCTTTGTGATTAAAAACAGAAAGCCATTAGTTAAGAAATTACATATAGTCCTCCCCACCATCACTCCCCTTGTTCCTCCCCATTTCCCTCCCACCCTCATTGATCCTTTCCTTTGTCCATTTTCCCCTGCAAAAAAAAAAAAATTCCTTCTTTATCTTCCCAGCAAATAAATAAAGAAAGAAAATCCTATGGGCGGAGGAGCCTGGTAGGCTGCAGTCCATGGGATTGCAAAGAGTTGGATGCAACTGCACGACTTCACTTTCACGCATTGGAGAAGGAAATGGCAACCCACTCCAGTGTTCTTACCTAGAGAATCCCAGGGACAGGGGAGCCTGGTGGGCTGCCGTCTATGGGGACGCACAGAGTCGGACACAACTGAGGCGACTTAGCAGCAGCAGCAGGGAAATAGGGGCTAAAGAAAAGTAAGGCTAGGAACTGGGATGCCAGATGGTTTCAATAAAAATACTGAACATATTTAGAAAAAAATGTGTCAACATATATGAAGAATATAGCTAATAATCTAAATTGCTATGCTATGCTAAGTCACTTTAGTCGTGTCCGACTCTGTGTAACCCCATAGACGGCAACCCACCAGACCTCCCCGTCTCTGGGATTCTCCAGGCAAGAACACTGGAGTGGGTTGCCATTTCCTTCTCCGATGCATGAAAGTGAAAAGAGAAAGTGAAGTCGCTCAGTCATGTCCGACTCTTAGCGACCCCATGGACTGCAGCCTACCAGGCTCCTCCATCCATGGGATTTTCCAGGCAAGAGTACTGGGGTGGGGTGCCATGGCTTTTTTCTTTTGCTGTCCAACACACAGAAATATGACTTTCA
This sequence comes from Tragelaphus eurycerus, assembly GCA_935064755.1. Lineage (NCBI taxonomy): Eukaryota > Metazoa > Chordata > Mammalia > Artiodactyla > Bovidae > Tragelaphus > Tragelaphus eurycerus. Next base: position 17,610,944 of record CAKXYN010000002.1, on the reverse strand, counting down.
AAAAAATCTCAGTGATGATACAGTTTATATGAACTTCACACTTAATCTGTTAGAATCATTGATGCATATAATAATCATGGCACAAAAATGAATTTGTATGCTGGTATTATTCGCAGAAATTCAAAAAGGATATTAAGCCAGATTTGACAGAACTGGGCCAACAGGTAAATCTTTATTGAAAGAAAACTTATTTTAAGAAATGGGAAGTGCAAGGGGAATGATAATTATGTCCCTCAAGCATCAATGCTTCAGAAAAAAGAACATAGAAGATTGTTTTCCATAGTTTTAGCACAGCCAATTTAATACTCTCAAAAAGAAGTCATCTTCTCCTTCTAACCCTGTGAAAGTGCTCAGAGAGCTGTAACACAGCCTCAGAAAGAATCTGCTCCTGCGAATTCTCACTCACCCTGATATACACTGAGAGCTTCAGAGGCAAAATCATTAAGTAAAGCGAGAAATCTGTCTTTACGCAATGCAAATTTAAATTTCATTTTCAAGTGTTTAATATTTTTTCAAAATACTTTAGAACTAAAAATTAGTCAATTATTTTACAAGTCAGGAACTTTTTTTAAAAAACAAAGTTTTCTCTCACTGACTTACTTTTATCATATAATAGTTGAATTTTATAACATTTACTTAAGTTATACAAGCATAATATTAATAATAAACACCTGTGGGTCCAGTATTCATGTTATGAACTAAGACCTTCCCAGGTACCGCTGAAGTTACCTATGTGATTTTTCACTCTCCCACTTCTTGCCTCCCTCACCAGTATCCTGAACAGTTACTGTATTCTGTATCAAGATACTGTAACCAGTATCCTGAAATCTTTACAGTTTTTCATGTATGCATAGATCTTTAAGCATGATGCTGTTCACCTTTACTTGTTTTTGAGCCTTAAAACATCTTATAATACTTAATATAAAGTGAAAGTGAAGTCGCTCAGTTGTGTCCGGCTCTTTGCAGCCCTGTGGACTGTAGCCTACCAGGCTCCTCCATCCATGGGATTCTCCAGGCGAGAATACTGGTGTGGGCTGCCATTTCCTTCTCCAAATATTTAATATTAGAACAGATCAGATCTTTGTGTCCGGCTCTTTGCAGCACGCCAGGCCTCCCTGTCCATCACCAACTCCCGGAGGTCACTCAGACTCACATTCATCGAGTCAGTGATGCCATCCAGCCATCTCATCCTCTGTCATCCCCTTCTCCTCTTGCCCCCAATCTCTCCCACCATCAGAGTCTTCTCCAATGAGTCAACTCTTCGCATGAGGTGGCCAAAATACTGGAGTTTCAGCTTTAGCATCATTCCTTCCAAAGAAATCCCAGGGCTGATCTCCTTCAGAATAGACTGGTTGGATCTCCTTGCAGTCCAAGGGACTCTCAAGAGTCTTCTCCAACACCACAGTTCAAAAGCATCAATTCTTCGGCGCTCAGCCTTCTTCCCAGTCCCACTCTCACATCCATACATGACCACAGGAAAGACCATAGCCTTGACTAGGCGAACCTTTGTTGGCAAAGTAATGTCTCTGCTTTTGAATATGCTATCTAGGTTGGTCATAACTTTCCTTCCAAGGAGTAAGCGTCTTTTAATTTCATGGCTGCAGTCACCATCTGCAGTGATTTTGGAGCCCAGAAAAATAAAGTCTGACACTGTTTCCACTGTTTCTCCATCTATTTCCCATGTAGTGATGGGACCAGATACCATGATCTTCATTTTCTGAATGTTGAGCTTTAAGCCAACCTTTTCACTCTCCACTTTCACTTTCATCAAGAGGCTTTTAGTTCCTCTTCACTTTCTGCCATAAGGGTGGTGTCATCTGCATATCTGAGGTTATTGATATTTCTCCCAGCAACCTTGATTCCAACTTGTGTTTCTTCCAGTCCAGCATTTCTCATGATGTACTCTGCATAGAAGTTAAATAAACATGGTGACAATATACAGCCTTGACGTACTCCTTTTCCTATTTGGAACCAGTCTGTTGTTCCATGACCAGTTCTAACTGTTGCCTCCTGACCTGCATACAGGTTTCTCAAGAGGCAGATCAGGTGGTCTGGTATTCCCATCTCTCTCAGAATTTTCCACAGTTTATTGTGATCTACACAGTCAAAGGCTTTGGCATAGTCAATAAATCAGAAATAGATGTTTTTCTGGAACTCTCTTGCTTTTTCAATGATCCAGTGGATGTTGGGAATTTGATCTCTGGTTCCTCTGCCTTTTCTAAAACCAGCTTGAACATCAGGAAGTTCACAGTTCACATATTGCTGAAGCCTGGCTTGGAAAATTTTGAGCATTACTTTACTAGCGTGTGAGATGAGTGCAATTGTGCGGTAGTTTGAGCATTCTTTGGCATTGCCTTTCTTTGGGATTGGGATGAAAACTGACCTTTTCCAATCCTGTGGCCACTGCTGAGTTTTCCAGTTTTGCTGGCATATTGAGTGCAGCACTTTCACAGCATCATCTTTCAGGATTTGGAATAGCTCTACTGGAATTCCATCACCTCCACTAGCTTTGTTCGTAGTGATGCTTTCTAAGGCCCACTTGACTTCACATTCCAGGATGTCTGGCTCTAGGTCAGTGATCACACCATCATGATTATCTGGGTCGTGAAGCTCTTTTTTGTACAGTTCTGTGTATTCTTGCCACCTCTTCTTAATATCTTCTGCTTCTGTTAGGTCCATACCATTTCTGTCCTTTATCGAGCCCATCTTTGCATGAAATGTTCCTTTGGTATCTCTGATTTTCTTGAAGAGATCCCTAGTCTTTCCCATTCTGTTGTTTTCCTCTATTTCTTTGCACTGATTGTGGAAGAAGGCTTTCTTATCTCTTCTTGCTATTCTTTGTAACTCTGCATTCAGATGTTTATATCTTTCCTTTTCTCCTTTGCTTTTCGCTTCTCTTCTTTTCACAGCTATTTGCAAGGCCTCCCCAGACAGCCATTTTGCTTTTTTGCATTTCTTTTCCATGGGGATGGTCTTGATCCCTGTCTCCTGTATAGTACTCTGTAATTTGATTTACATTTGCTCATCAGTTTAAGTTGAATACTTATTGCTGATTCATTCACTTTATCTCATTTAGCTGAAAAGTGTTCATTTTTACTATTTATGTGACTATTTTATAACAATTTTTTTCATACTCTTTGTGGTGATATCTGGATTGTTTCCAATGTTTTGAAATATCAAACCCTTGGGTCTTTTTTTTTTAATTGAATTAGAGTTGATTTGTGTTTCAGATGTACAGTTTTATATATATGTCTGTATTCTTTTTTAGGTTCCAAATAGGAAAAGGAGTACATCAAGGCTGTATATTGTCACCATGTTTATTTAACTTATATGCAGAGTACATCATGAGAAATGCTGGACTGGAGGAAACACAAGCTGGAATCAAGATTGCCGGGAAAAATATCAATAACCTCAGATATGCAGATGACACCACCCTTATGGCAGAAAGTGAAGAGGAACTCAAAAGCCTCTTGATGAAAGTGAGAGTGGAGAGTGAAAAGGTTGGCTTAAAGCTCAACATTCGGAAAACGAAGATCATGGTATCTGGTCCCATCACTACATGGGAAATAGATGGAGAAACAGTCGAGGCAGTGTCAGACTTTGTTTTTCTGGGCTCCAAAATCACTGCGGATGGTGACTGCAGCCATGAAATTAAAAGACGCTTACTCCTTGGAAAGAAGGTTATGACCAACCTAGATAGCATATTCAAAAGCAGAGACGTCACTTTGCCAACAAAGGTTCGCCTAGTCAAGGCTATGGTCTTTCCTGTGGTCATGTATGGATGTGAGAGCTGGACTGTGAAGAAGTCTGAGCGCCAAAAAATTGATGCTTTTGAACTGTGGTGTTGGAGAAGACTCTTGAGAGTCCCTTGGACTGCAAGGAGATCCAACCAGTCCATTCTGAAGGAGATCAGACCTGAGATTTCTTTGGAGGGAATGATGCTCAAGGTGAAACTCCAGTATTTTGGCCACCTCATGCGAAGAGTTGACTCATTGGAGAAGACTCTGATGCTGGGAGGGATTGAGGGCAGGAGGAGAAGGGGACGACAGAGGATGAGATGGCTGGATGGCATCACTGACTCGATGAATGTGAGTCTGAGTGACCTCCGGGAGCTGGTGATGGATAGGGAGGCCTGGCGTGCTGCAATTCATGGGGTCGCAAAGAGTCGGACACGACTGAGCAACTGATCTGATCTTTTTTAGGTAGCTTTCTATTATAGATTATTACAAGATATTGAATATAGTTTCCCATGCTATACAATAGGTGCTTGTTTTTCTGTTTTATATACAGTAGTATGTACCACTAATCCCTAAATCTTTTATATGATATGTTTTTCTCTGACTTAATATGACGATCTCTAGGTCTATCCATGTTGCTGTAAATGGCATTATATCTTTCATTTTTATGGCTGAGTAATAGTCCATGAAGGAGAAGGCAATGGCACCCCACTCCAGTACTCTTGCCTGGAAAATCCCATGGACAGAGGAGCCTGGTAGGCTATAGTCCATGGAGTCGCGAAGAGTCGGACTCAACTGAGCGACTTCACTTTCACTTTTCACTTTCATGCATTGGAGAAGAAAATGGCAACCCACTCCAGTATTGTTGCCTGGAGAATCCCAGGGACTGGAGCCTGGTGGGCTGCCATCTATGGGGTCGCACAGAGTCGGATATGACTGACGTGACTTAGCAGTAGCAATAGTCGGTGAAATCACTTATTAGTGGTATCCTTGCATTTCTTAGAGCCATTTATCTCACTTGACTATGTTGTATTATTTTTGTACATCACTAGATTCTATTTACTACTAGTCACTTAGGATTTTTGCATCTATAGTAATTTTTGCCCTTATAAATGATATTAGATAATAAATTTTTCTTTCTCATTGGGCTATTTTCTGGACTTGGTATCAAAATTTGTTGGTAAATAAATGTTCCCTCTTTTGATTCGCTACGAAGTTGTATAAGATTGAAGAGATGTGTTTCTTGAAAATTTTGTAGAACTTGACCATAAGACCATCTGAGTTTGAAGTGTGTATAGAAAGACATTCATTTTAGTGGTTGTAGAAATAGTCAGGCTTTCTATTTCACCTTGAGTTTATTTGGTTAAGCTATATTACTCAAGGAATTTGTTTATTTTGTCTGCATTTTCAAAATCAGAAAAGGATATATCAAGGTTGTATATTGTCACCCTGCTTATTTAACATATACAGAGTACATCATGCAAAATGCCAGCCTGGATGAAGCACAAGCTGGAATCACGATTGCCAGGAGAAATATCAATAACCTCAGATATGCAGATGACACCACCCTTATGGCAGAAAGTGAAAAAGAACTAAAGAGCCTCTTGATGAAAGTGAAAGAGGAGAGTGAAAAAGTTGACTTAAAGCTCAACATTCAGAAAAGTAAGATCATGGCATCTGGTCCCATCACTTCATGGCAAATAGATGGAGAAACAGTGGAAACAGTGTCAGACTTTATTTTTTTGGCTCCAAAATCACTAGAGATGGTAACTGCAGCCATGAAATAAAAAGACACTTACTCCTTGGAAGAAAAGTTATTACCAACTTAGATAGCATATTCAAAAGCAGAGACATTACTTTGCTAACAAAGGTCTGTATAGTCAAAGCTATGGTTTTTCCAGTAGTCATGAACGGATGTGAGAGTTGGACTATAAAGAATGCTGAACACTGAAGAAGTGATGCTTTTGAACTGTGGTGTTGGAGAAGACTCTTGAGAGTCCCTTAGACTGCAAGGAGATTCAACTAGTACATCCTAAAGGAAATCAGTCCTGAATATTCATTGGAAGGACTGATGCCGAAGCTCAAACTCCAATACCTTGGCCAGTGATGTGAAGAACTGACTCATTGGAAAAGACCCTGATGCTGGGAAAGATTGAAAGCAGGAGGAGAAGTGGACGACAGAGGATAAGATGATTGGATGTCATCACTGACTCGATGGACATGAGTTTGAGTAAGCACCAGGAGTTGGTGATGGACAGGGAAGCCTGGAATGCTGCAATTCCTGTGGTCACAAAGAGTCAGACACAACTGAGAGACTGAACTGAAGTGAACATTTTAAAGTGTGTTGGGATTAATTTGTTTGTGGAATTATTCCCCTCTTCCATCTTTCATTCCTAATTTTTTTTTATTTATGCTTCTCTGATGCCCTCAAGTTCTTATTTAGACTGTTTAGGGAGGACAGAATATGGAGAAGAAGGATGAGGACTATTGGGGATGAATAACTATATATATAGATGCTGGGAAATATTGAAGGCAGGAAGAGAAGAGGGTGACAGAGGATGAAATGGCTGGATGGCATCACCAACTCGATGGACATGAGTTTGAGCAAGCTCCGGGAGTTGGTGATGGACAGGGAACCATGGTGTGCTGCAGTCCATGGAGTCACAAAGAGTTGGACGGACACAACTGAGCAACTGAACTGAACTATAAAAACCAACCATTAAAGTTCCTGTCTTTTAGGAATTACAGGCCCATTAGTTCCTAGACCTTCTTGAGAAACAACAGACCTTTTCCTGTCCCTTAGTTTCCCTTACTTTGGAAAGGGAAAGGAATAGTTGCGATAGCTGGTCTGACATTGACATGTGCCTACACACACACACACCTTTCCTTACTTTCAGACAAGGACTTCCTTTCATTAAAAATTTGAGTCTTGGAATTGAAATTCTTATACAAATGTATTTGTCACAAAGGTAGGTTGGGAAGCCAGGGAAAGTAGTATTGCTAAAACTAAGAAAAGATAGACTTTTATCATTTTTAAGAGGTCATCCAAGAGTCCACTATAGCCACGTTTCAGATGGACACATCCAGAATGGAAAGCCCTGGGTGTGGCGGTGAGAGCATGATAACTTCTGACACAGTCGTTTTACTGGAGGACCAAGGGCCAAGTCAGATAGCAATGGTTAGGAGAGTGAAACCCATGGATCCACCGAGTATAGGTTTCATTTAGTTCACTCAGTGAGTGTAAGGCTTCAATAGGGAAACAATAAGAAGGAAGGGAATTTCAGCACAAACCAAGAAGTGGAGGCAGATGAAGGGCTTTTCATATTATTTTTGTTTGTTTGTTTTCACTTCTGGCTGCACCATGTGGCATGTGGAATCTTAGTTCCCTGACCAGGGATTGAACCTGTGCCCTCTGCATTGGGAGCATGGAGTTTTGCCCACTGGACTGCCATATTCTTATTTTTTAGAGTGGATACTTTTCATTATTGACTTAGTATGGATTTGGGGGCTTCTCTGGTGACTCAGAAAGTAAGAAAATTGCCTATAATTCAGGAGACTCAGGCTCGATCCTGGTTTGGGAAGATCCCCTGGAGGAAGGTATGGCAACCTGCTCTAGTATCCTTTCCTGGAGAATTCCCATGGACAGAGGAGCCTGGTGGGCTACAGTTCATAGGGTTGCAAAGAGTCAGACATGACTGAGTGGCTTTCACTTCACTTCCACTTTTTGTATGAATTTAATAGTCTCTCTCAGAAATAATCACTTTTTAAATCTTGTTTGTAATTGTGGACTAAAGGGTAATAGGACACGAAAAAATTCTAGAGCTCCTGAAATTATTCTCTTTTGCTGGTCATTTATTCTGTTAATCTTGACCCCAGGGGAATTATTAGAAGTTCAAAGTATTAACTCCCTGACCCACTTGTTCTAAATAAACCCTTTTGTAAAAAGTACAGGACAAGACAAACTGTCAAAGTACCAAACATCCTAAATTGCTAGTAAAGACAGTTCCCAGGGATTTCCCTGGTGGTTCAGTGGTTGAGTCACTTTCCAAAGTTGCCGGTTCGATTCCTGGTCAAAGAACTAAGATCTCACATGCCTTGGGGCAACAAAGCCTCAGTGCTGCAACTTCAGAGGCCACTCACTCTGGAAACTGTGCACCACAACTAGAGACCCCAGGAGCTGCAACTACTGAGCCCATGCAACCTGGAGCCTCAACTAAAGAGAAACCGGCATGCCACAATGAAAGATCCCTCATGCTGCAGCTGAGACCAGACACAGCCAAAAATAATTTATTAATTTTAAAAAATAAAATAAAAGCCAAGTGAGGGAAAGGGGTTGCAGGGTCTGTGATCAACTTGCGTACAATTTTCTAATTGGTTGGTGGTGATGTAGCTGTGTGATATCATATCTGTCCCTAGGCTCCAGGAGGCCTGGGGCTATGTGCTCATGGTCATCAAGTGTTAATAGTTAACAGCTTCTTCCATTTGTTGGAGATGGGGAGGTTTTTTACATCTGCAAAACAACTCAGCAAATGTGCATCAAATACTATTACCGAGGTATTTCAGTTCAGTTCAGTTCAGTTACTCAGTTGTGTCTGACTCTTTGTGACCCCATGGACTGCAGCATGCCAGGCTTCTCTGTTCATCACCTACTCCCCGAGCTTGCTCAAACTCATGTTCATCGAGTTGGTGATGCCATCCAACCATCTCATCTTCTGTCATCCCCTTCTCCTCCTGCCTTCAATCTTTCCCAGCATCAGGGTCTTTTCAAATGAGTCAGCTTTTCACATCAGGTGGCCAAAGTACTGGAGTTTCAACTTCAAAATCAGTCCTTCCAATGAACATTCAGAACTGATTTCCTTTAGGATGGACTGGTTGGATCTCCTTGCAGTCCAAGGGACTCTCAAGAGTCTTCTCCAACACATTTCAAAAGCATCAGTTCTTTGGCGCTCAGCTTTCTTCACAGTCCAACTCTCACATCCATACATGACTACTTGGAAAACCATAGCCTTGACTAGATGGACCTTTGTTGGCAAAGTAATGTTTCTGCTTTTGAATATGCTGTCTAGTTTGGTCATAACTTTTCTCCCAAGGAGTAAGCATTGCTGGAGTGGTGAGCAGTGGCTGCGGGGCACTGGATCAGCAAGTGGCGGAGGGGAGATACCCCATGTCCAAGGTCAGGAGCAGCAGCTGGGCTTCGCTGGACCAGCAGTGTGGAGATACCCCATGTCCAAGATTGGAGAAACCCCAGTAAGATTGTAGGCACTGGAATGGCTGTGAGGAGATACCCCATGGCCAAGGGCAAAGGAGAAGCCCCAGAAAGACGGCAGGAGGGGCGACACATGTTTAGAATCAAACCCCATTCCCTCCAGAGATGCTCAAAGAGCTCAAAAACACCTTCTGCGTGCCAGGACCCAGGGACCCCACAGAGACTGAGACAAAACTGTGTTTGAGTGTCTCCTGGGGAGGTACTGGTCAGTGGTGGCCTGATGCAGGGACAAAGGCTCTGGGTGCAGCAGACTTGAGTATGGCATAAGACCTCTTGGAGGAGGTCACCATTAACCCGACCAGAGGGCTGCCAGAACTTACACAGGACTGGGAAATAGACTCTCGGAGGGCACAACAGAAACTTGTGCACACCAGGACCCAGGAGAAAGGAGCAGTGACCCCACAGGAGACTGCCCCGGACTTGCCTGTGGGTGTCCAGGAGCCTCTGGTGGAGGCATGGGTTGGTGATGGCCTGCTGCAGGGTTGGGAGCACTGAGTATAGCAGTACATGCATGGGATTTTTTGAGGGAGGTCACATTATCTTCATTATCTCCACCAAGGTACTTCAGAGAGGAGCTAAAGCAGAGGCTATGGGGGAAGACCTATCCCAGGAAGACCCCATGAGGTCCTGCTGTTACATCACCATTTGAAGGAGTTCTGGCATATTCTTAATTGATTGTAAGAATAATTGGAAATCTTTTTCCTCTATCAGTAAACCATATAATCTTTCTATTTATCTTTTTGACCAAAAAAGAGACAAGCCCTCTAAGGGTATATATCCATACAAGACCTTCACTCTCTTTATAAAGCTTCTTACTAAATACAATTATAGCTTTTATGAATATGTATACATTTCACTACAAAATGTTATTGCTTTAATTCTAACATGATAGATTTCTCTTTAGAAGAGACCTATTTCTTTGTTTTCTTACAACATTTCTCTTTTTTCAGACTTTGCACTTCTACAAAATGCCTTATTTAAATATTTGGCCAGAGAGTAATAATGTTTAACCCTTATGAAACTTCTCTGGGTCATAGTTCAGTGCCTGAGATACCAGAAATAGCAAGTCGAGGTTTACAACTGGGTGGTGTAATTCCGTAGAGACTGTGGGTTCCTTTGTCTCAAGGCAGGGCAAGCTGAATTAATATGCTGAAAACTTCTTAAATCAGCTTGAGACCTTGGCAGAAGATGACCACAGAAGCAGCCCAAAGAACTTAGACCCCATATTTAAAAAATCTTAATGTGACAACTAAATTTCCAAAACAGTTTTCCATCTGATCACATTCTTTGACATCCTCCTTTGAGGAACTGAAAAAAATGTCTTTTGTCTTCCTGGCCTCCTGAAGTATTGGGATAAAAGCCTGAAAGCTTTGTGTCTGAAAGAGTTAAAACAATCTGCATGGCAGAATATCAAATCCCACCACTTCTCCCTGCCAAATGAAAAAAAAAAAAAAAAAAAATCAAAGCAAGCAGTAAGAAGGAAAGGAAAAGGGGAACTTCAGTGTTAGTAAATCAATCAGCTCCTAGACACTAATCTTCTTAAATCCATCCCTCAAGGTGGGGAGGGCCCTCTTTGGCTTTTTGGTGAAATTGATACCAAGGACTCTCAACCCTCTTCTGGTTAATTGTCCACATTTACTATTTATCTAGATTTCAGAATCATCCCATGGAAATGATCCACTAGCACAATTATACTGAGTACTTAGTAATTTTATCCTTTACTCATTAATATTAATTAGTGCTTGGAGGGGAAAGAGGACAGAGAAAGACTTCTCCTAACCAAGCTAATTAACTTTGTCTAGTTTCTATGAAAGTGAGAAAGCACTTTATTAAAAACCATAAGATAAGCACTCAAGGGACTTTTATTTTCTGCTTAGGCTAAATTGTGATAACATTTGGATTTGAGAGCATCCTAGAATTGCCAATGAGAATAAAAGGATCATTACTGGAGAGCAAAGTCTCCAGCTTGGTTTCCAAGGCACCCACTCAGTTGGTGGTAACATGGATTTGATGTTTTCATGCTATTTTGGGAAATGAAAGGTGATTTCCAAGCCTCCTATACATGACATGATAATACTCCAAGTGACCAGGAAAAGTACGAGAATAGAAGTAGTTGTTTCTTCTTTTTTTAATAGCATGGATTAATACATTATTAATACTCAAGCAGTGAGCTGAAACACTTTTTAATCTACTGTCTAATATGTATTTGATTTCCAGCTGGCACAAGAAACATTTTTTAAAACAAAGATTTCATTAGATATGTTTACTATTCCCTATGAATAAAACACTGTTCAGATCAGATCAGTCGCTCAGTCGTGTCCGACTCTTTGCAACCCCATGAATTGCAGCACTCCAGGCCTCCCTGTCCATCACCAACTCCAGGAGTTCACTCAGACTCACGCCCATCGAGTCACTGATGCCATCCAGCCATCTCATCCTCTGTCATCCCCTTCTCCTCCTGCCCCCAATCCCTCCCAGCATCAGAGTCCTTTCCAATGAGTCAACTCTTCACATGAGGTGGCCAAAGTACTGAAACACTGTTAGACCTCCATAAGGATCAATAGCAATTAGAAGCCATATATTTCATATGATTTTTATCTCAATATTCATTCATTTGTACTTTTGACAAATTTGATGGAGTACCTACTATGCAGGAGGAACTATATTGAGTTCTAAAACCTTAGATATCAATGTGGGAAAAAAAGTTATCTTAGTTTCCCCTCACGTTTATGCTCTCTGTTTGTCCAAGTCCTTTGATATGTAGACATCAAGACAGGATTAAACTTGTGAAGATTTCATCTTGTGATAAAATAGAAAATGGAGAGGGGACTGGAAAAGCTGGGAGAGTTATCAGATTACATTGCAAGGCTGTCAAAGAGGAGAGAGGGAAGGAAGATTGAATGGGACTTGATCCAGACTCCGGTGTAACCAGCATAAAGAAGCAAGACAATGGATGGGGGTGGGGATTCCCATTTCTCCCCCAATTGGGCTTACTTTCATACCCCTGCTGTGCTCATTTGCTTCCTGGAAATGTCCCATGGGAAGAAGCATGGCTGTGACTTAAACAGGGCAATGAATTGCCAAGCAAGCAGCTGGACTCTTGGTCAACTGTACTTCTGGTACTTAGAGGTTGTGAGAGGCATTCTCATGGCTGCCACAGGCTCTGTTCATGTCTTTATTACAACATTATCCATTTTAATTTGTCTTCCTGACTGATAGTTGAAAAAAAATGGAATCTCATTTATGCCCGAATCATAAAATGTTAATTCTGTTATACAAAATTAGATTTTGGAAACTTCACTATAAATCCCTAAAATATCTGATTTTTCAGTCTAAAACATAAACCGGTTTCTGGTTTATATATCTGGTGCCTAATGGCAATGAAATATATTTGCAAAAAAAAAAAAAAAAGAGCAAAGCTTTAAAATCTTTTATAGCAAAATTGTTTGTAAAATATAGACTATAGAGGGAAGCCTTCAAGGATGTCCTAATAGTATTTTTACTTCCTCTAAGCATCTTGAGTTAGTATTTTTGAATTGATATCAAAATTGGTGTCTTTCCATTGTTGAAAACAAAGTCAGTGTGAATTCAAAGCATTGTTAAACCTCATGTATCTTTTACTTCATGGTATCAGTCTAATTTGAGGTCATTGAGTCTTACTGACCTTTTGCTAGTTTGGAACTTGATTTTTTGTTGTTGTTCTTTGCTGACAGAAATTCTGTTTTCAAATGGCTTCACTGCTTTAAGGATCTGTTTGTATTTTAAGAAAGTGTTTGAGGTAGAAATTTCGAAGGCTTTGTCATATGGTAAAAAGACCATGATCTTTGAGATCAAACAGACTGTATTTGGGTCTCACCTCTACTTCTTTAATCAGTGCATGCCTTTTGACAAACTGATAAACCTTCCTGAATTTGCTTTCCCCTCTGTAATTTAGGGATAACAATTCCCGCCTTACAAGTTGCTGTGGGAAGGAAATGAAGCAGCTGCACAAGCTGCCCCTGCATCTCCCTATCCAGACTGTCATATTTCCTTCTATCTTCAGTTCAGTTCAGTTCAGTCACTCACTTGTGTCTGACTCTTTGTGACCCCATGAACTGCAGCACTCCAGGCCTCCCTGTCTATTACCAACTCCCAGAGTTCACCCAAACTCATATCCATTGAGTCAGTGATGCCATTCAACCATCTCATTCTCTGCCATCCCCTTCTGCTCCAGCTTCAGGGTCTTTTCAAATGAGTCAGCTCTTTGCCTCAGGTGGCCAAAGTATTGGAGTCTCAGCCTCAGCATCAGTTCTTCCAGTCCCTTCCTGGGTGTTGTTCCTTCCAACACCTAGGACTGACCTCCTTCAGAATGGACTGGGTGGATCTCCTTGAAGTTCAGGGGACTCTCAAGAGTCTTCTCCAACACCACAGTTCAGAAGCATCAGTTCTTCGGTGGTCAGCTTTCTTTGTAGTCCAACTCTCATATCCATACATGACTACTGGAAAAACCATAGCCTAGTGTCTTGGTCTCCTTTTTATTGGAAGTCACTGGAGACTAACTGACCCCAAGCCTGCCCAGCCCAATGGTGCAAGTCTCCAGCACAGTCCCCTTGCAGCTGGTCTGAGCTAACAGGGCCATGACTCCTTGGCCTCCTAGTGTCTTGTGTTCTTGCCATCCCTTCTTCAGCACATCTGTCAAAATGCTACCTCATCCTCCCATGCCCACTGCTATCCCATATCATAACAGTGGGAAGGAGTGTTGTCTGAAAAGGCCAGGGAGTGCAAGAAGCAAGTCCCTCAAGATCCCATCCACCTGGACCTAGACAAGTGAGTGGTCTGCAGTCACTCAGGTCCAGCAATCAGGTGTGGTAAGACCCCTTTTCTTGTCTGGTCTACCATTCGTCTTTGAAACCAAGCGGGACCCCATAGAGTCTTCCCAGGGACAGACACCCTCTGTATCCCTCACCTGGTTCTTGTTTGTGGAAAAGCTTTAGCCTCCTAGACCTTCCCCACATTTTAAAGAGCAAACTTAATCAGAGAAGTGAGAAAATGCAGAAACAAAGGAAAACAGGCAAGCAAGACAAAACAACAGTCAGTCTGTGTGGCCCGAGCTTTGACGACTCCGCCATGCTCATCACAGGTCCCGGTGAGATTCCCCTGTGAGATGTTTGCTTTGTGAGAGACTGTTTGTGTTGGGTATTCCTGAGAGACTCTAAAAGATAGAACTTCAGCTGATTTTTTTAAAGGCCTTTGTGTTGCACATGCAGAGCTGCAGATAAGTTAAGGTGCTTAGTCCGTAGTGTGTTTGCATTTTCATCCGTGAAGTCTTAGAAATACATGCTGAGCAAGGAAAAGCTTCAGAGTTTGCGTTATTAAGCTGTCTGTGGTTCACAGGGAGTTTGTGGCTGGGTATTTGTTATGTGCCTGCTGATTGTTTCTTTCCTCAACTTTGTGTATCTAACAGAACATAGATTCGATTGTAGTGAGGGGTCCGGTGAGAAGAGGGGTGCTGACAGTGCTGGAGAAGGTGGTAACATCTCCATGCTCATGATGACCTGCACAGCCCAAAGGTTACTACTGATGTTGGTCTCCAGGGATAGAAAGTGTTTAAGTATTGAAAGGCAGGATCAGAGGAAGGTAAGTAAGCACCTGCCTTGGGTGCAAAATTATAAATAAAATTTCAGTGCATTAGTATATATTTTTGTATATATTTTTTTGGCTGCATCCCATGGCATGTAGAGTCTTAGTTCCCCAACCAGGGATCAAACCCATGCCCCCTGGATTGAAAGTGCAGAGTCTTAACCACTGAAGCACCAGGGAAGTCCTTAAAACATTATTTTTGAAAACTCAAAAATGTGTACCAAAAAAATCCATCATGAATGAAATGTCAAAACTGTAAATGAAGATAGGGTTTGTAATGCACATTGACTCACCAAGTGTCAAGCAGTAATGAAGCCTGCAGCCAAAGGGAAAACCAGAAATGCTGATTCTGGATTTATTTAAAGTTTTAATATTTATTCATCACAGATGTTTTGCATTCATTTGATTTTTCGCAAGATTGCATTGAAGTATTATTTTTCTTCATTACTAAGTCTTTTAACATCCCTTAAACTTTGAGCCCAAGGCCAGTGCATCACTCGCCTCATCCTACTTCAAACCCTGCTGTGAGCCTCTGGGTTTTAAGGACATTCATTTTGCTTCCTTTCATCTTCCGCCTACTGGGAGAGGGGTAGTTATGGCCCAAGGGCTACAAAACTGCCATATATCAGAAACTGTATTGACAATTTTTAATATGAATTTGCATGTGATTTATTGGGGCTTTGTAAATCAATCTTCTTCTCCACCAGAAATCCTTCAGGGAGGACTTGAATAGTACTGGAATAAATTAGTAATGAAAAAAAATAAATGATTTTTTAAATAGATTTTTCAAACACTATAAACCTTCAGGGTATGTTTAATAATGGCCTTATTTTTCACTCCAACATGTTTTCTAAGTAGAGCCATAATCATCTTGCTTATGACATTACTGCATGGTAGTGTATCTGAAGCATATTTCAGACTTCTGCCGACTGGGAGTCATCAAAGGCGTGAGCCAGTGTGTCTGGAGAGCAGCTGGTAGGAAGCTTGTGCTTCACTTTATGCCTTGGTTGTATCACAAGGTAAGATGACACAAGCAAAGTGCACAGGATTGGCAGTCGGAAGCCATTGATTCCTCATTTGTCACTTATTACCAGGGTAAGCTTCTACTTCCCTAAGTCTTGATTAACTACATCCTTTCAATAGAAATGACAATAGATTCTTCCCAGGGCTATTGGAAAGAACAAATTGAATCATAGGGGAAAGTGCTTTGTAAACTGCCAAAGGGCTTTACGAATAAAATGAGTTCTTTCCTTGATCATTGCTCAACCATGGAATTGAGAGGATATGATGGAGCTGAGGTTGACTTCTCTGCCAGAAGGCAAGAGAAAATCTGTCAGCTAGGTTGCATTTTCAGTTGTAGTGTATCATTCTAAGGACTTCCCTGATAGCTCAGTTGGTAAAGAATCTGCCTGCAATGCAGGAGACCACGGTTTGATTCCTGGGTTGGGAAGATCCGCTGGGGAATGGATAAGCTACCCACTCCAGTATTCTTGGTGTTCCCTTGTGGCTCAGTTGGTAAAGAATCCACCTGCAATTCAGGAGATCTGGGTTTGATCCTTGGGTTAGAAGATCCCCTGGAGAAGGGAAAGGCTACCCACTTCAGTATTCTGGCCTAGAGAATTCCATGGACTGTATCATGGTCACAAAGAGTTGGACATGACTGACTTTCAATCACTCAGTCACATGTCATTCTAAAACACACTAACCAGACAAAGGGATGGTGGAAGGAAATCCTTCATCTAAAAGTTCACGCTTATAAAATGCAAAGGAATCATCAAGAGTAGCTTCCAATAAAGCTTCCTGAGAAAGGTATACAGACTTCAGATGAACTCTGGCTAATTGCACAAGATTTTCATTGATGTGGCAGTATCAAAATAATGAATAAACAACCAGAAATATGCCCCCAATGGAGAAGATACAGTAACTGTTCCTTCAGGAAATGCAGTAGTTGTACTAATTCCTGGAAGTCAAGAGTCAACACTTTTTACTAATTGGTCTAGCAATTGGTCATCTTGACTTTAAAAGTATACTACCTATTGAAAATTGAAATGATCTTTTAACATACCTAGTGGGAAAACCAAAGTGATAAAATTACCCTTTAGGATTTTCATTTGTCAGGTAAATAGATAGCACTTTTGATGAATAAATCTCAGAGACTGCCAGATTCATTGATTTCATTATCCTTGTTTGGTGCAAGGTATATGCAGCAGGTGATATACAAAAGTCTAGTCTTTAGTTAAGCTGATGGCAATTCTTGTGACAAGGAAAAAAGTTCTTTATCGACTGCCCTGTAAGATGGCTATGTTTGAACATGGAATTAGAGGTGAATTAATTCCTATCTGACAAGGTCCTTGAGTGGCATTCAAGAGCTTTGATCTTTGGAAAACCTTAAAGCCCCAGAAGAACTCTCCAAGGAAAATAGCACAGCCTTGAAGGAGGAAGTAGGCAGAACTTACTTCTACTGTACTCTCACCCCCTGTCCCAAGAATGCAAGGTTCTATATGGTGTTGTATAGAGGTCAGGTCTCTTACATTATTTGCTAATAGTAAACTAAAATATCTTAGTGGGTGAGGCTATTTTAAATGACATTGTTTATTGGGCAACATTTTAAAAACTTGAGTATTATATAGAACCCATTAAAGGAAAGTAACAGATATCTGTTATTGATTCATATTATTTTTATTATACTATTACTTAAAATACAACAACCACTGTGCACTGAGCAGAGCTGTGGTATATACACACTGGGTTGCCTGGGCAATGACTGTGCGGGAATCAGGGGTGTTCTCTTCTCTCCTGTGGCTGGCAGCTCCTTTCCCCCAACAGCAGGGCCTGAGCTGGGCTTTGCAGATCCACTCCTGCTGACAGCAGGCACTGGCACGCCCAGTGCTGGCTTGATTATCCCCATTGAGGGGACTGCATCCCATACTTGCCATGTAAAGAGGAGGACCTGCATAGGCAAGGTCCTTCCACTGGGGCCCAAACTGGGTGCCCTGGCTTTCCTTTCCTCATGGGAAGGTGAAATATCCCACGTCTTCCCTTGTGTTAATCTGGTCTTGTCAGCTTTTTCCTTTCCTCAGTAAACCCAGTTATTCAACTTTTTCTTTGTGGAATTTGTTCCAAAACATGACAGGTGACAGGTGAAGACTGTTGGGATCCAGTTTATATGACAGACGTGAAATTAAATATGAATGCCCTAGAATTTCAGCTCTTTCATAACCATGAACCTAAAATTTTAACAGTAAGTATAAAGTATCATATTAAATTATGATTACTAATAACCAACATTGTCTTGGTGAAACTAAATCATCCAAGATTGTGTTTAATTAAAAAAAAAAGAGTAGCATTAGTTTCAGTTATATATTAATCCATTTTTTGTGTGCTAAGTCACTTCAGTTGTGTCTGACTCTTTGTGACCCTATGGACTTTAGCCCACCAGGCTCCTCTGTCCAAGGGATTCTCCAGGCAAGAAAACTGGAGTGGGTTGCCATATCCTCCTCTGGAGAACCTTCTCTTCCTAGGGATTGAACTCACATGTCTTAAGTCTCCTGCTTTGGCAGGCAGGTTCTTTACCACTAGTACCACCTGGGATCAGATCAGATCAGTCGCTCAGTTGTGTCCGACTCTTTGCGACCCCATGAACCGCAGCATGCCAGGCCTCCCTATCCATCACCAGCTCTCGGAGGTCACTCAGACTCACATTCATCGAGTCAGTGATGCCATCCAGCCATCTCATCCTCTGTCGTCCCCTTCTCCTCCTGCCCTCAATCCCTCCCAGTATCAGAGTCTTCTCCAATGAGTCAACTCTTTGCATGAGGTGGCCGAAATACTGGGCCACCTGGGAAGCCCAATCCATTTTATATTTTAACCTAAATTATATTAATTTTAGAGAATGTTTGTTTGGGTCCGTTTGATTGGCCACATGATATTAAATAATTTCAAGACTTTTCCAGTAATAGACCCCGTGTTTAACCAAAATTCTTGCAAACAATTCCTGAGTGTGTATTTTGAGGCTGTGTCACATAGCAACTTGGAAAGCTGATCTGTTGATTTGAAAATAATGTTAGCATTGTGATGCTATTAAATCTACTATATCTAGATGTCTAATCCAATTACTGGAGGAATCAAAACAATTTTTTATTTTACTGTAATTCTGGAAGTTGCTACGTATGAACTGTTCTAAGTTAATGTAGAGGAAGATGGGCTGAACTGTATGCCGTGTGCCCACCTGAGATGGGAATATTAAACTATTGCTCATCTGGTGCTGGCTCTTTGAGTTTCTTGGACTTAGTGCCACATGCTGTGTGAGAATCTAAATATTCCACCAGTGTTTCCTATTTTTAAGACAATGAAACTTCTATTTAAACAATGAGTTATGTATGATTTAACCTATATCCCACTCATTCATTCATTTGCCCACTCATTCATTCACTTGCTCATTCATTCATTCATTCACCAGAAACTTAGCTTGTGCATACCATGTACCAGGCACTATTCTAGGCAATGATGCACATCAGTGAGCAAAACAGATAAGACCCTTATCTTCATGGAGCTCTTACTCTGGCAGAAGGAGACAGAAAACAGGACATGCTAATAAGTAAGCTTTGTGTATGGAGTGCGGGGGCGGGGTGTGAGTTGTTCATCTGTTTCCGACTCTTTGCGATCCCATGGACTGTAGCCCACCAGACTCCTCTGTCCATAGAGAGTACTGACGTTGGGTAGCATTCCCTTCTCCCAGGGATCTTCCCGACCCAGGGATGGAACCCGTGTCATCTGCATCCCTTATCAAGACTTCCTTCATGTACCTTACAAAAGATTCACCCATCTAGAATCCAGCTCGGGTACAGTGGCTCAAAGTATAGAGACTGTAGGGGTCCAAGGGACAATCACAAACATCTTTTAGGAAAGTCACCTTTAATAATGGTCTCATAAGCTCCCTTCAATCCATCTTATTAAAAGCTGCTTTCCTAAGACAATTTTTTTATGTTTAAAAATTATTTGTCAAAATTCATTATATGATTAAGGCATTTTGATTTATAATAACTGCTCCACTTAAAATAGAAATTTTAACTCTAGAGATTTTTAATCAGGATATCAAAAATAAATTTTAATTCATGAGCATATTTTTGTTTCAAAGAAATATGGCATAAAGAAAATATATTTTTAAGCATAAAAATTGGATTAAGACAAAATTCTGTGCAGTGGGAAGTGTGATTTTTAAGAGAGAAATGGTTGATGTAAATTTTTTGACTGTTGAAGATATGTTCAAGTATTTTTAAAATGAATGATGCTGGGTTATCAAAACTCATGTTTTTAGTCTATTTCTTATAATGTACTCCATATTTATCAGAGCAATGTAACAGTTTTATTTTAAAATGTCAATATACAATATGTCAGAAATCACACCCTTTGTAACTATTTAACATGAAAAAATTTTAGATATCATTTTAAAAATATAAAAGGAATGTGTCAGTTTTCAAACTCCATCCAAGGACTGGCATAGTTCTCGAATTTCACTATGGCTTGGACAACAATTAGGGTAATGTCAAGAAGACCTGCATCAAGAGATCATCTCATCAGCAATGGAAAACCCTTATTCTTCATAAGCAGAAAGAGCAATCTTGAGTTAGCAATCTACTTTGTTTTAATTTTTATTGGAGTACAGTTGCTTTACAACATTGTGTTATTTTCTGCTGTACAATAATGTGAATCAGGTATATATATATATATATAATATATATATATATATATAAATCCCCTCTTTTTTTGTTAATTTCCTTAATAACCAGAACAAGGAAGCAACCTAAATGTTCACCAAGAGAGGAACGGGTAAAGAAGATGTGGCATATATATACAGTGGAATATAACTCAGCCATAAAAAAGAACAAAATTCTGCCATTTGCAGAGACATGGATGGCCCTGGAGACTGTCATACAGCAATCTCTTTGTAGGAATCTTTTCTTACAAAGAAAACTGCAACACTGCAACACTGAACGTAGTACAATGTTAACATAGTACATTGAAGAGGCAAAGGGTGACCAAGTCTGTGATAGGGACTCTTACAAAAGGGAAACGATTCATATAGAAAGAATGCTGAAGGGAAAGGACACAATAGCTTGAGTGTTGGCAAGAGGGCCGATGTTGTAGAGCATGACTGTGATTCGAATGGGATATGCATGCATCTCTTCTGAATTTGGGAAACAGGTACAGAAGAGTGCTGGCAAGACACCTGGAGATTTCCCTGCCCTCCCAGAGGAAGGGCGCAGCAGCTGGTCTACATGGCATTTTGACTGGCTTCTGAAACTGAGCCTGCCTTGAGAGAGGACCTGGTTTTCATGAAGGTGTGCTACTGGGTCCTTTGCCGTAAATCTAGCTTCATTTTGAGTAAGTTTACTTTGAAGACATGTTTATTCAGGCTAACTCCTGATGCAGGATTCCCTTGAATTTCCTGAAGATAGGCTGGCGTCTCAATTCCTTTTCCACACATCCAGATGGAAAGGGCTCTCAAAAATGAACCTCATATACTTGAACATATTACAAAGTTGGGCAGAATTCTATTCTGAATTACCTATGTGTGAACATCCTCATAAACATTTAGAAAACAGAATGCTTCTATTCTTCTTTTAAAGATATAAAGATCAGGGACTTCCCTGGAGGTCCAGTGGTTAAGACTCAAAGCTTCCACTGCAGGGGGTGCAAGTTCAATCCCCGGTCTGGGAGCTAAGAACCCACACACCTCGTGGCCAAGAAACCAAACATGAAAAAAAGAAGAAATATTGTAACAAAGTCAATAAAGACTTTCAAAATGGTACACACCAACAAAAAAATCTTTAATATATATACAAAGATCGAAAGAGAAGTCAATCACAAGTGGCTTCCATCTCGAGCCATGAAAAAGCCACTAATAGTTAGACAGGGATGAGGGAGAAAAATGGAGAGCATGGCAGCCCACTCCAGTATTCTTGCCTGGAGAATCGCAAGGACAGAGGAGCCTGGTGGGCTACAGTCATGGGGTCGCAAAGAGTCAGACAAGACTGAAGTGACTTAGCACATATGCATGCATGCATAGGAAGAAAAAAGCAGAGCATCAACATTTTTGGTGAAGAAAGACTGCAGCAGAGAATCAGCCTCTCCTGAGAAGCCTTTGGGAACTCTCAGGACCTGCCCTCTGGAGCCCACCAGAGCTGCAGTCTTCTCCAGCTGGCCTCGAGTCAAGCATGTTCTCTTGTAGAAAAATCCAGAAACCTGTGCTCATTCATGTATTGACATGACTCAGTGAACTGTGTGTTAAATGAGCTTCTGGAGCTTGCCCGAGTGCATTTTTTCTTAAATGGAACAGTTCAACTTGCATTTCAAATAACCAACTTAGAGTACAATCAGTTGTAACAAAAGACTTTTTCATTTCTTCTAATGTGTTATAAATCTAATGTGTTATCAATCTAACTAAGTCTCCAGAATTGTTTATCAGTTTTTATCATATATTATTTTTATATATTTGCATTTTATATTTGAAAGACTGTAAGTAGTGTTCATTGCATGTTCAATTATATTGTGTGCAACAGTTAATATTCTATACAGTGTTTTTGCAATTTAACAGGTGCCTGATTTGGCAAATTATTGTCTTGACATGGTAAATATTTTCAGAAGGACATTGTCCTAGGACCAGCAGTTCAAGGTGTATTTCATGGAAAAAGAATAGAGAGGCAGAAGATCACACTAATTTCAGCTTTGTTTTCTAAAAAAAGACCTAAGATAGCTCTAAATTACATGCCAATTCATAGTTATTTTATACAGAACAACAAAATTTGAACAGTAGGCATGCCAAAGTAGTTTATCTGTGATTGCACAGAGAATTTTCCTATCTTATATTCCAAGTGTCATTTGACATCTGAACCCATTTACACTTTATCTCAGTTGATGCAGTTGTGTGTCATACTTCTCTGTTGTTCTGCTTTCTACTTTTCCTGAGGTTTTGTGGGAGTTTGGGGGAGGTATATTGTTATTTTATCTTTCTACTGATCGGGAAATTATACATTCTACTCAAAGTCTATTCAAGAGCATCTTTCATTAATAGTATGTAAATCCTTACTGCCCTGTCAATATTATCAGTGAAGCCTCAGTGTCTCCTATGAGGAATTTAACTTGCTTTACATTTTTTTTCTTTTTTCTCTGCCTCCCAGATTATGTTAGCATGATCTCAGACTTTTAAACTAGAAAGTTAACAGTTAGGTTTTTCACTCTGTAGTTTCTCTTTCAAGACCATTTTGACATTTGAGTTACATACAATCATCCAAACAATAATTATTCACTGGGGACTTTGTTTCATTGTATTGCTATTGTTCACCTCCTTTACCTCCTTTTTGTGCATTCGAGAGAGGGGAAGGTGGGAGGAAGGTCCAAGAGGGAGGGATTACATGTATCCATATAGCTGACTCGCTTTGTTGTACAGCAGAAACTAACACAACTTTGTAAAGCAATTATACTCCAATCAAAAAAAGAAGAGGATGTTCCACTTTCTAAATAATGGCATGTCTCAGAATACATTTATCGTTTCCTAGTGCTGCAATGGTAAACTGTTTCTGTTTAGAATTCCAGGCCACTCCCTTTTCCCTCAAAATTCTGTAGATTTTGTTCCATTATTTTGGCATGATTCTATTACACAGAATATGGGACACAGAGCCTGAAGCTGATTTGGTTTTACTACTTGTATCCTCAGTCATTAAAAATCTGAAATGTCACCAAGACATTTAGATGTAAGCTTCTTTGTTTTCAAAGCAAACAAACCTCTCTTCTGAGAGACTCATCAATTTGAAGTCTTAAAAGTTTCTTCTATTATTTTTTTGTGTTTTTATCAGGTGGCCAAAGTATTGGAGCTTCAGTTTCAGCATCAGTCCTTCCAGTGAATATTCAGGACTGATTTCCATAGGATCCTGCTTAGTTACAGTTCCTCTGCTTCCTTATCCACCTTGGCTATCCTCTTTTAGGAAGGATTTGACACATTTAATCCCAAATTTACTTTGAGGAGTACCTTTCTGGAACAACAGACTGGTTCCAAATAGGAAAAGGAGTTCGTCAAGGCTGTATATTGTCACCATGTTTGTTTAACTTATATGCAGAGTACATCATGAGAAATGCTGGACTGGAAGAAACACAAGTTGGAATCAAGATTGCTGGGAGAAATATCAATAACCTCAGATATGCAGATGACACCACCCTTATGGCAGAAAGTGAAGAGGAACTAAAAAGCCTCTTGATGAAAGTGAAAGTGGAGAGTGAAAAGGTTGGTTTAAAGCTCAACATTCAGAAAACGAAGATCATGGCATCTGGTCCCATCACTACATGGGAAATAGATGGGGAAACAATGCAAACAGTGTCAGACTTTATTTTTCTGGGCTCCAAAATCACTGCAGATGGTGACTGCAGCCATGAAATTAAAAGACGCTTACTCCTTGGAAGGAAACGTTATGACCAACCTAGATAGCATATTCAAAAGCAGAGACATTACTTTGCCAACAAAGCTTCGTCTAGTCAAGGCTATGGTCTTTCCTGTGGTCATGTATGGATGTGAGAGCTGGACTGTGAAGAAGGCTGAGCGCCGAAGAATTGATGCTTTTGAACTGTGGTGTTGGAGAAGACTCTTGAGAGTCCCTTGGACTGCAAGAAGATCCAACCAGTCCATTCTGAAGGAGATCAGCCCTGGGATTTCTTTGGAAGGAATGATGCTAAAGCTGAAACTCCAGTACTTTGGCCACCTCATGCTAAGAGTTGACTCATTGGAGAAGACTCTGATGCTGGGAGGGATTGGAGGCAAGAGGAGAAGGGGACGACAGAGGATGAGATGGCTGGATGGCATCACTGACTCGATGGACATGAGTCTGAGTGAACTCCGGGAGTTGGTGATGGACAGGGAGGCCTGGTGTGCTGCAGTTCATGGGGTCGCAAAGAGTCGGACATGACTGAGCGACTGATCTGATCTGATTTCTTCTGCCCACCAACTTGGTCTAAGGGAGTTAAGTGTCCTTTCACCATTTACAGATAATTTCCCTGACACATTTTAATTGAGCTCATTCCCTTTCCTCTGCATTTTGTCCATGAGTCTTCAACTGCTGTATCAAGAGATGGGATTCACTTGGGGTGGCCAAATTCCACAAAGGAATCTAGAAACCTTTCCACAGCTCCTTGCTTCTCAAAAGTCTTACAGTTCATAGCTGTGTCCTATCTCCTAGATCTGCAAAGCTGGTACCTGGTTCATATTAACTGATCACTTTCTAGAACAGCAAATGTCAGCATGGTGGGTGTATATGGGAGCGGAGGGTTGGGGTAGCTGGGCTGGATAAGCCTCCAGGGCCTGGAATATCTGCTCACTTTCTTTTCTCCAATGACCTCCAATTATTTAAAAGAATCATGGAAGGGAGGAGGGTTCAGGATGGGGAACACATGTGGCAGATTCATTTTGATATATGGCAAAACCAATACAATATTGTAAAGTTAAATAAAATTAAATTAAAAAAAAAAAAAGAATCATGACTCTCTTTCTCGTCTTCAAAATACTCCTCTGCCCGTCTTTCCCTACCAGGGACTCAGTTGGGATGGAAACCATGAGGCCAAATAGTTAAGAAGATTTGTAATAATGCAATCTTTTAAATCTTTTTTTTTCTTAAGTCTTTGTTCGATTTGTTACCATATTACTTCTGCTTTATGTTTTTGGATTTTGGGTCATGAGTCATTTGGGATCTTAGATCCCCGAGTGAGTGAGTGAGTGAGTGAGTGAAAGTCGCTCAGTCCTGTCCAACTCTTTGCAAATCCAGGGACTTAGTCCATGGAATTCTCCAGGCCAGCATATTGGAATGGGTAGCTTTTCCCTTCTGCAGGGGATCTTCCCAACCCAGGGATTGAACCCAGGTCTCCCGCACTGCAGGAGGAGTCTTTACCAGCTGAGCCTTAGCTCCCTGATCAGGGATCAACCCTCACCCTCTGCCTTGGAAGGCAAAGTCTTAACCACTGGACTGCCAGAGGTGTTGTTCCTCTTTGTCCTTTCTAATGCAGGTTTAATTGTGCTTCCTCTTACCTAATTAGGATCCAGCCAACAAACTTTTGCTATTGTATTTCCTCATTGCACAAACTTGCTCTTAGAGATGACTGTTAATGTTGACCTAGGCGCCTCTCACACTCATCAATTCTCTGCTGCCAGCCAAATATATCTTGGTTCCAAATATCTTTTTCAATGCCACCCTGTCCTTCCAGTCATCCTCAATTCCATTTATTACTTCCCTGATGAAAATTGAAATCTCTGCCAACTGCAAATGTACTTAAAGATTCCCACAAATGGAATAAAAGGAAATGACATTTCTGAGGCATCGACAATACCATCTAGCACAGGGTGTGTAGCTAAAAACGGAAGTTTCTTTCCTTTGCCCCTTCTTTTCAAAAGCCTCACTTTTAACCTCAAAACATCATAAAAAGCCACACTGGAGCACTGGCACAAAGCGGAAAGGGTCCTTTTCTCTCTCAGAGAGATGTTAATTGGTGGGTCAAAGTTTTTAAATAATATTTTGCCTGATTCTTTTGACAGTGATAAATACAATCTGGGAAACTGTCATTTCCTCCAGATTAATTAAAGTGTTTTCTAATTGGTAAAATCCTCATGGTGTTTTGTACTCTGAGATAAGCAGACAGAGTGGGGACTGAAAGCGGGCAGTGAAGCACAAAGACGTAGCCAGGCCCTCAGTGTACATCACCTACAGGGGCAGCGCATACAGTTGAATGGACCATCAGCAATGTGGTGGCATTTAGCCAGATTCTCATTTCCATATTCCTCTGAAATGACTTTCTGCAGCTTGCCATGGCTTAACTTATCTGAGTGGTTCAAAATTATGCCACAATGCCCCAGAAAATATTTACTCTGATAGGGACCCAGTTTTTTTTTTTTTTTTTTTTTTTTTAATCAGGAGAAGTAGGCAAGAAGACTGAGAAATGGAACTATTCCTTCGAAAATGAGAGGCTGGAAGATTTAAAGAAAGAGTCGTAAATTTCTTGAAATCACTAGTGGCTTATAGACGCCAAAATAAAATGCCATCCTATGCTCAGAGAAGGCTCTTTTCTTTCGATAGTTTGAGTGTGCTAAACGTTCATGCAAGGATATAAACTTTAAAGAGTCCTTTATTTACTGATTGAAATGACTTTGTACTGAACTCCTTCTTCTGCCTCTTTCTCCAGGCTCCCACATAGCCATGAAACAGAACTTTGAATTTATTTAACTTGTTTATTTAATTGTTACCAGAAGTTTAGAGAATAATCTGTAAGTAAATATTCCTTTCGGAGACTGCATCTTTAATCATTGTCTCCTTAGTACCTCTGCCCCTGGAAATAAACCAACATCTGGGAAGGATGCAAAGCTATAGTTAGTAACTGACAAGTCCTTGGTCTTTTAGTTCAACAGCCTTTGTTTGTTTCATTGCTAAGGTTGATTGGATACCTTCTTGGCCTTTGATCTTCTGAATGTCTCAAACACCATTTATATAACTATGGCAACAGTCACAGGGCTCTGTGACTAATTAGAACTCCAGGGAAATTGAGAGTCCAGCTTGGAAGCAACTATTCTTTCTCTAACTTCTCTGCTTTCTTTTCTTTCCTGTCCCCCTGGCCACAGCCTTACCCTGAAGCCTAATTGAGGGCTGTTTTTCTCTCACTGTGCCTCGCTGCTCAAGGTCCTTGTTCACTTTCTTATTTTCTTTGGAAGGAGTTCAGGACATGCCACCCTAAAATTCTGTACTTTGGTATATAGATTACTTTGAACTTGAGAAAGAGCAAATGCATGGGGAGGCTTTCGTTCTGTTTTTTAAATTAATTTTTATTGGAGTAGAGTTGCTTTACAATGTTGTGTTAGTTTCTGCTGCTGCTGCTGCTAAGTCGCCTCAGTCGTGTCCGACTCTATGCGATCCCGTGGACGGCAGCCCACCATGCTGCTCCGTCCCTGGGATTCTCCAGGCAAGAACACTGGAGTGGGTTGCCATTTCCTTCTCCAATGCATGAAAGTGAAAAGTGAAAGTGAAGTCGCTCAGTCGTGTCCGACTCTTAACGACCCCATGGACTGCAGCCTACCAGGCTCCTCCGTCCATGGGATTTTCCAGGCCAGAGTACTGGGGTGGGATAGTTTCTACTGTATAGCAAAGCAAATCAGTTGTATGTACACATGTATCCCCTCTTTGTTGGATTTCCTTCTCATTTAGGTCACCACAGAGCATCTACTAGAGTTCCCTGTGCTATACTTTAGGTTCTCATTAGTTATCTATTTTATACATAGTATCAATAGTGTGTATATGTCAATCCTCAACTCCCAATTCATCCCACCCCCTCCCTTTTCCCTCTTGATGTCCATAGACAGGCAAATAAGTCAGAAAGAGAACAAATGTGTATTAAAACAAATGTATGGAATCTAGAAAAATGCTATAGATGATCTTTGCAAAGGGAGAGGTTTCCTTTTCTGAACTCCCTTCACCTGCCTAAAACCTGATGCTCCAAAAGGAGCTCATTGTCATAAGCCCCTCCCTGGAAATTTCATCAGCTAGGGAAGATTGACTAATCACCAGGGAGGAGCGAGAAGTTGCCACCATACCCAGACACTTTGTCACACACTGTTGTATCTCCCATCTATTCTGTTAAAGGCCCATTCGTCATCCTTTCTTCTGCCTTAAATTGCCTACATCCTTTCTCTCCTTCCCCTATTGAGACAGGTATATAAACTCTCAGAGCTTTTTTGCGTATTCACTTTCTCCCCCTGGAATGCCTCTTGCATGTAATATTAAAAATTAATAAATGTGTATACTTTTTCTCCTTTTCATCTGCCTGTTGTCAGTTGATTTCATAGAACCAGCTACAGAACTTAGCAAGAGAGAAAGAAAGCACTTCCCCTGCACTTTGATCACTCCACCCCGATTAGTACATATCCAGTTCACATACACTTGTGATCATCAATCTTCTCTTATCAGCTGCCTCTGGGATAGTGTCATATAGAGGACCCCACCTCTCTCACTTCAAATAAATGCATCCAGAACTGAACTGCTTATGTTCCCCTGTCACCTAAAACCAGCTTCTCTTTCCCATTAAAAACATTTTTTTATTGGAATATAATTGCTTTACAATGTTGTGTTAGCTTCTGCTGTACAGCAACATAAATTAGCTATGCTGCTGCTGCTAAGTCGCTTCAGTCGTGCCCGACTCTATGCGATCCCATAGACGGCAACCCACCAGGCTCCCCCGTCCATGAGATTCTCCAGGCAAGAGTACTGGAGTGGGGTGCCATTGTGTATACATATATCCCCTCCCTCTAGGACCTGCCCTCCACCATCCCACCCTTCTAGGTCAGCACACAGCACCATCCTGAGCTCTCTGTGTTATACAGCAACTTCCGTGAGCTATCTATTTGCACATGGTTATGTATAGAGTCGGACACGACTGAAGCGACTTAGCAGCAGCAGCAGCAGCAGTGTATATATGCCACTGCTAATCTCCCACGTCTTCCCACCCTCTTCTTCCCCCACCCCCACCGGGTTCACCTGTCTGTTCACCTCTGTGTCTCTGTTTCTACCCTGCAAATAGATTCATCTGTACCATTTTTCTAGTTACAGTTTCCAAAGGACTGTTAATCTGATCTGGAACCAGAAGGGTACAAAGTATTAAATTTGTTTTGCATTGGCTAGAACAGGAGATGAGTTTCTTGAGGGCAGGAATTACTCTTTATGGCTTGTATTTCCTGTAGTGCCTAGTAAAGTATTTCAATGAATATCTACTAATTATTGACTGGTTGATCAAAATGCGATGCTAAATGAGACAAAATATTTTACCTTCACAAATAGGACTAGCCATTAGCTAAAACTTGGTTGAAAAATGTAAAGTGAAAGTGAAGTCGCTCAGTCGTAACCAACTCTTTGCGACCCCGTGGACTGTAGCCCACCAAGCTCCTCCACCCATGGGATTCTCCAGACAAGAATACTGGAATGGGTTGCCATTTCCTTCTCCAGGGGATCTTCCCAACCCAGGGATTCAACCTGGGTTTCCTGCATTGCAGGCAGATTCTTTATCAACTAAGCCACCAGGGGTGGACTGAGATAGAAATGGCTTATGCTTTACTAATTTAATTTTTAAAAATTTCTTTATTAATTTATTGGCTGCACTGGATCTTAGATGCACTGCATGGGCTTCTCATTGCAGTGGCTTCTCTTGTTGCAGAGCATGGGCTCTAGGGTCCAGTAGTTGTGGCACATGGGCTTCATTGTCCCATGGCATGAGGGATCTTCCCTGATGAGGGATCAAACCTGTGTCCCTTGCTTTTGCAAATGAATTCTTAATCACCAAACTACTAGGGAAGTCCCTACTAATTTAATTTTAACTGGTCCTTTGGATGTAAAAGATAATAAATTAATCCCAAATGGTGAAATCCAAAGATTATCTTCAATCATGAAATAATCATAATAGAACTCAGTGTGACTAAAAACAAAACAAAAAAAACCCAGTAACCCTCATTCCAAACATATTCAAACTCTTTATAAAGGTAATAATGTTGAGGGTATAATTACTTTGTGCTATACACCATTCATGGCACTGTATATAGTCTAAATTCTTCAAAGGCATTTTTTTCTTTTGAGAAGGAAAATTTCTTCAGAGTCTACCCTATAGTGATACGTGAACTCTTTTCTTTGATGCAAGAAAAACAACAACAGAGGCTTACTGAGAGGGGCCTGAGAATTAACACTCTTTCCTTTAAGAATTACCCTGGTGTCCCAGATAATTAGTCAACTGTGCAAGATTTCTTTCCAGCTTTACAAACTAACTGTATTGCCATTCAAGATTAGAAGATAGGTCGGCAGGATTAAGGGCTTTGCCATTAGACAACAATGGCTTGAATACCAAGGATGACTTTGTTAGAAAGATGCTACAGCTCCCCATTGTAAAGTCCTTAATGGAAGGGTAAAGTGTGAACTGCTTTGGAAAACAAGTGCCTTTTCAAGTGCTAGCTATGAAATCTATTTACAATATTCTTTATTTAATGTCTTCCTGCTTATTGCACTTTCTTTTTCTAAGCCTAGAATTAACAATTAAATGTGTTTTGTGGGTTAACTTTTTTCCCATTAAAACAAGTTCCAGCAATGAAACTGTAATGAACAGTAAATAAATCTACTTTATGAAAAGTAAGAACTTTTCATAAAGAACTTTTGAAAGTTAAGAACTTTTTTCCCTGACAATACTGTGCTGATATATGTCATTCATTCATTTCATTAACTACCTGTTGCCACAATTATTACTATATTATTATTGAGGAGTCATAGTGCAAGAAGAACGCTTGTGCTAAGAGGGATACAAAGATGGATAAGAATGTGTTCAAGGAACTTAGATTATAATAACAGAGCAGGAAGTATAGCTAATAGCCACAGTAAAAGCAGAGTGTTACAAATGTCACAAACCTTCCTGCCCACTCTACAGTGGTGGACCATTCATATTTTATTCCCAGAATTTGATTCTAACCCATCTTAACTATTCCTTTTTTAAATGACCTAGGCATTGCTCTATTAAAAAGGCAAAGAGTCAACACATTTGTGTGAAATACCAGATCTATTTGTCTCCAACAAGTACTAAATAATTTCTTCCTCTTTTGCTCATGTTAATGATTCTTTTTTCCTAAGTAGATTCATGATGCATTTTGGGAAACTTGAAAAATTCTCATTAATCCCTATGTGCTCAGAAAACTTCTCAATTTCACTGTTCAATGTTGCATTCCGTAATAATTTTTATCTGATAAAAAATCTTTTTTTTCTCTTTCTTCTTTGACTGCCAGGCAATCTTAACAAAAGGTGCTAAGAAATAGGACTCATGCCACTACTGTGAGGGGGAGAAACAAAGATCTTGACAAGTCACCATGTTGCGTGAGCAGCCCCTCAAAGTGGCCTGCTCTTGTTTGTAAAGGGCCCTGGAATGTCACTGCCAAACCCTTTTATTTCCTGAATAGTTCTTTTCTTTCCCATGCTTCCATAAAGCAATTAACACAGTCAATTTAAGGGGCTCATGGTAGAAGCAATGAGACTCTTTGCTCCATTTTTCTAATGTCTCTCCGAAAGGGGGCCTCATGTGAGGCAATCACGTGCCTTCACTGTTGACAGTAATGATTTGGTGAGTTCCACCAGAAAGACTGATCCAGAATAAAAATCATTCTTTTAAAGAAATGGGTCTTTTAAATGTGCTTTCCTATTGTTTACTGATAGGGTTACGTATGTGTGAGTAAATTAGACTCAAATTTATAGAGCTAAAAGAAAAATGTAGCAAAGAGAACCTCACATTCTTGTTCTTCTTCCTCTTCTTTGAATGTAAGATCCATCGTAACGGTCCTGTCCTCATTCTGCTGCACCATAGGCTGAGTCAGCACTGTGTTTATTGTATTCTGTTAATGTGTGCACAGCTTGGCACCTGTTCATTCTCTAATAAGGGCACAAAAGGAAGTGTAGTTCCTCCCCTGTGCACTCTGAACAGAATATCCTGCTTGGAGAGGCAGAGCTGGGGGCTGGTTTCCCTCTCTATCCAGAAGTGATCAAAGAAATCATATTCTCTTTCTGCTGTGATCATTAGTCAGACTGACTGTTTTTCAAAGATAAAAGTAGAACAAGCATCTGCTGAAAGAATTAACAAGATTGCTTATTTTACTTTTCAGTAAAAAATAAGAGGTTGTAGATATTGGAAGACAAGACATGTACTTGGTTTGGAGCATCATTAGGATAGGTCTTTTTGGTTCTGTGATCTCTCAACAGATATCTATTGTATGTTGATAAGTGCATTTCCCTTCTGAAATTTTTGAGGATGCATTGGAACCCCAGTTGCTTAGGCTCTGCTGGCCAAGGGAAATGTGAAAGAATAAGGAAAAAAATCAATAAAAATAATAGAACTTACCATGTACTGGATACACTTTATATATTATAAATTCTTCATATTAAGTCCACTATAAATACTTGAAACTACTTTGATTGGGTGTGGGTGGGATTATGGGTTGGAAAATCTTGAGGCTGACCAGATGTTTGTGACCACAGACGGAAGCTATGTTGCTTCTCTTCTTCTACTCCAGGTAGAAAGGTAAGGATGCCTGAAGATGGGTGGTTGTGTCAAAGAGTCACAAGAAAGTATGAGCTATTGTCCCGGCTAGTCTTCCATGAGGAAAAATATTCCTCTGCCTCAGTTCAAGATTCATCAACAGATAATTCAACCACCCTCCAAACATCCATGGTCAGAACTTGGGCAAATGTTTACATCTTTAAACCTACGTCTCCTCCTCTATGGACAGAGCAGATTCTCCCCAGCAATCTCTAAAGCTCCTTCTTGCTCTAAAATTTGATTATTCTTTCTATCTAGGGACTTGAACTCTAAAATAACTCATGAAATTACTTTTAAAATCCCATGACAAATGGACAATTGATGTTCACCCTCCTTAAAGATGAGTGAAGAAAGGGGGAAGAATTAATTTTGTACTTTATACATTTCAACATAACATTGATGAATAAAGTCATTCCTTATAAGGACCCTGGAAACATCATTGCATGCTTGCTACAGGAGTGGATAAGAATGCTCATAGGAGGAAAGAGTGGAAACTGTGAGGATGCCCATAAACATCAGATTGGAAGAATACACTGGGATATATTTGTACCAAGGAATATAGCCCTGAAAGTGAATAAATTGTGGCCACATGGATGAATCACAGAAACATAATGTCCTGCAAGAAGATCATGATGGGGAAGATATAAAAATACATCTTTCAGGGATAGGTAGGAAACTTTAGGTAAAGTAGAAGAGTGATTAACACAGAGCAGTGTTACCTCAGGGCAGCGGAGCAAGGAATGTGCAAGAGTAGCTTAGACTCTATTCTTATTGCCCACGTTTTCTAACTAAGGTAACTCTGTGTTTAGAGATATATTATTCACCAAGACTGCACAACTAGTGGGCCCCAGGATTTGAACAAAGCTCCACTAAGTATCAAAGTCCTTGCAATCAACAACCACACTATCAGTTCAGTCACTCAGTCGTGTCTGACTCTTTTCTACCCCATGGACTGCAGCATGCCAGGCTTCCCTGTCCATCACCTACGCCTGGAGCCTACTCAAACTCACCTCCATTGAGTTGGTGATGCCATCCAACCATCTCATCCTCTGTCGTCCCCTTTGCCTCCTGCCCTCAATCTTTCCCAGCATCAGGGTCTTTTCCAATGAGTCAGCTCTTCACATCAGGTAGCCAAAGTATTGGAGTTTCATCTTCAACATCAGTTCTTCCAATGAGCAATCAGGACTGATTTCCTTTAGGATTGACTGGTTGGATCTCCCTGCAGTCCAAGGGACTCTCAAGAGTCTTTTCCAACACCATGGTTCAAAAGCATCAATTTTTCTGCACTCAGCTTTCTTCATAGTCCAACTCTCACCTCCATACATGACTATTGGAAAAACCATAGCTTTGACTAGACAGACCTTTGTTGGCAAAGTAATGTCTCTGTTTTTTAATATGCTGTCTAGGTTGGTTATATCTTTTCTTCCAAGGAGCAAGCTCCTTTTAATTTCATGGCTGCAATCACCATATGTAGTAATTTTGGAGCACCCCCCAAAAAATAGTCTTTCACTGTTTGCATTGTTTCCCCATCTATTTGCCACAGAGTGATGGGACTGGATGCCATGATCTTAGTTTTCTGAATGTTGAGCTTTAAGCCAGCCATAAGGGTGGTGTCATCTGCATATCTGAGGTTATTGATATTTCTCCCA
This sequence comes from Tragelaphus eurycerus, assembly GCA_935064755.1. Taxonomy (NCBI): domain Eukaryota; kingdom Metazoa; phylum Chordata; class Mammalia; order Artiodactyla; family Bovidae; genus Tragelaphus; species Tragelaphus eurycerus. Next base: position 17,576,541 of record CAKXYN010000002.1, on the reverse strand, counting down.
GAAATCTTGATTCCAGCTTGTGCTTCATCCAGCCCGGCATTTCACATGATGTACTTTGCATATAAGTTAAATAAGCAGGGTGACAAGATGCAGCCTTAATGTACTCCTTTCCCTATTTGGAACCAATCCGTTGTTCCATGTCCGGTTCTAACTTTTGCTTCTTGACCTGCATACAGATTTCTCAGGAGGCAGGTCAGGTGGTCTGGTGTTCCCATCTCTTTCAGAATTTTCCACAGTTTGTTGTGATCCACACTGTAGTTTATTATTATTTCCTACCTTGAAATGTGTAGAATAAGAGACCATCATTTTTTTTTTTCCTGGTGGAGTAAAAAGCAAATTAGTCATCAACTGCACTGCCAGCCTTGATTTTGCTCCCTAAAACCAAGATGGTAGAGCTTAGATAATCAGTCTTCATAAATGAAAAAAGACCACCTAATCATGTAGTAGTTTATGTAGGTTTAAGAGGTTGCAATATAATTAGCGCTTACATAAAATATCAACTCTTTAAAAATTGGGATGCATACCTGAATTTAATAAACATATGTACTTTCCATTATTGATATCATTTTGAGTAATAACTTTCACATGGAGCAATGAAGGTGTAAAACATATGTGAGTTGAAAGATTTTTTTCTGAGATGTGCATAATTACTTGAGGACTTTGGGATAAGTTTTCTTCTTTACCAGGAAAAAAATGAAAACATCTTGATTTTGCCTAAGGCTGTTCTGCATTAAATTAATGAATGTATTCTCTTTAAATGCAATCTTTGCTTATTTAGAGGAGAAAGTGTCTTATTAGGGCAAGCATATCACGGTATACCATGATAGCATATGCTCTGCTTGCTAAGTTGCTTCAGTTCTGTCTGACTCTGTGTGACCTCATGGACTGTAGCCCACCAGGCTCTTCTCTCATGGCATTCTCCAGACAAAAATACTGGAGTGGTTTACCAGTTCCTTCTCCAAGGGATCTTCTCAACCCAGACAAATGTGTCCCAAGTGTAGCCTCACTCTCTATTAATTGAATGTCATGAAATTTCATATATAAAACTAGCACAATTATTCTTAGTGTTGTTGAGAGAACAAAGTGGGCTTCAGGTTAAACCTGTGAGCTTAAGCACACACTGCCCCTACTCTGTCCTGTGATGCCATCAAAATGGGAGCAATAGAGTAAAAGCTATTGCTCATAAACATAGATCCATAAATCCAAACATAGATCCAAAAAATAAACTCATAAACATAGACCCATAGCTCTAACTCCAATCCCTACATAGTCAGGTGATGGCCCCACTTCTACCCTAGCTTGAGAAAGGAAATGTACTCTTTGAAAAAAGACCATATGTGGCACAGAACTCAGAGGCAACAGGTGTGGCAGAAGGTAGTTCTGAGGGTCACAGTCAAACAGGAAGATTAAGTGAAAATCTACTTATGGTGACACCAGCACAATTGATATTGATAGAGAGGCACAGCGGATATAAAATTTCATTAAAATTTGGCAAATATGAAAAATTAGAAAGAGAATTACATAAGCAGAGGACAATGTAACATGAGCCACAATGGAAAATGAAGACTTCTTGGGACAGTTAAGTGCTCTGTACAAGGTCACAGGCAGCTGCTGTTACCAGGAGCCATGCATGAAGGAAGGATGACCCAGTTCTTTCAACAAGTGATATTGGGAAAATTGAATATCCATAAAAAGCAAAATGGCTGTCTGGGGAGGCCTTACAAATGGCTGTGAAAAGAAAAGAAGTGAAAATCAAAGGAGAAAAGGAAAGATATAAACATTTGAATGCAGAGTTCCAAAGAATAGCAAGAAGAGATAAGAAAGCCTTCTTCAACGATCAATGCAAAGAAATAGAGGAAAACAACAGAATGGGAAAGACTAGAGATCTCTTCAAGAAAATCAGAGATACCAAAGGAACATTTCATGCAAAGATGGGCTCGATAAAGGACAGAAATGGTATGGACCTAACAGAAGCAGAAGATATTAAGAAGAGGTGGCAAGAATACACAGAAGAAATGTACAAAAAAGATCTTCATGACCCAGATAATCATGATGGTGTGATCACTAACCAAGAGCCAGACATCCTGGAATGTGAAGTCAAGTGGGCCTTAGAAAGCATCACTACGAACAAAGCTAGTGGAGGTGATGGAATTCCAGTAGAGCTATTGCAAATCCTGAAAGATGATGCTGTGAAAGTGTTGCACTCAATATGCCAGCAAATTTGGAAAACTCAGCAGTGGCCACAAGATTGGAAAAGGTCAGTTTTCATCCCAATCCCAAAGAAAAGCAATGCCAAAGAGTGCTCAAACTACCGCACAATTGCACTCATCTCACATGCTAGTAAAGTAATACTCAAAATTCTCCAAGCCAGGCTTCAGCAATATGTGAACCGTGAACTTCCTTATGTTCAAGCTGGTTTTAGAAAAGGCAGAGGAACCAGAGATCAAATTGCCAACATCCACTGGATCATGGAAAAAGCAAGAGAGTTCCAGAAAAACATCTATTTCTGATTTATTGACTATGCCAAAGCCTTTGACTGTGTAGATCACAATAAACTGTGGAAAATTCTGAGAGAGATGGGAATACCAGACCACCTGATCTGCCTCTTGAGAAATCTGTATGCAGGTCAGGAAGCAACAGATAGAACTGGCCAGGGAACAACAGACTGGTTCCAAATAGGAAAAGGAGTACGTCGAGGCTGTATATTGTCACCCTGCTTATTTAACTTATATGCAGAGTACATCATGAGAAATGCTGGACTGGAAGAAACACAAGCTGGAATCAAGATTGCCGGGAGAAATATCAATAACCTCAGATATGCAGATGATACCACCCTTATGGCAGAAAGTGAAGAGGAACTAAAAAGCCTCTTGATGAAAGTGAAAGAGGAGAGTGAAAAGGTTGGCTTAAAGCTCAACATTCAGAAAACGAAGATCATGGCATCTGGTCCCATCACTACATGGGAAATAGATGGGGAAACAGTGGAAACAGTGGGTGACTTTATTTTTCTGGGCTCCAAAATCACTGCAGATGGTGACTGCAGCTATGAAATTAAAAGACGCTTACTCCTTGGAAGGAAAGTTATGGACAACCTAGATAGCACATTCAAAAGCAGAGACATTACTTTGCCAACAAAGGTTCGCCTAGTCAAGGCTATGGTCTTTCCTGTGGTCATGTATGAATGTGAGAGCTGGACTGTGAAGAAGGCTGAGCGCCGAAGAATTGATGCTTTTGAACTGTGGTGTTGGAGAAGACTCTTGAGAGTCCCTTGGACTGCAAGGAGATCCAACCAGTCCGTTCTGAAGGAGATCAGCCCTAGAATTTCTTTGGAAGGAATGATGCTAAAGCTGAAACTCCAGTATTTTGGCCACCTCATGCGAAGAGTTGACTCATTGGAGAAGACTCTGATGCTGGGAGGGATTGGGGGCAGGAGGAGAAGGGGACGACAGAGGATGAGATGGCTGGATGGCATCACTGACTCGATGGATGTGAGTCGAGTGACCTCCGGGAGTTGGTGATCGACAGGGAGGCCTGGCGTGCTGCGGTTCATGGGGTCGCAAAGAGTCGGACACGACTGAGCGACTGATCTGATCTGATCTGATCTGAAAATGCACCAACAAAAACCAAACAACCCAATTCAAAAAAGAGCAAAGGACTTGAACATACATTTCTCCAGAGAAGATATACAAATGGCCAATAAGCACTTGAAAAGATGCTCAATATCATTAATCATTAGAGAAATGCAAATGCGGATGACAATGGTCTTCCATTTCACATCCATTAGAATGGCTATTATTTTTTTTAAAGCAAAACCAGAAAACAAGTGCTTGTAGGATGTGGAGGAATTGAATCCCCTGTGTATTGTTGATGGGGAGGTAGAGTAGTATAGCCACTGTGGGACACAATATGGGAATTCCTCAAAGACTCACATAAAACTACTACATGATCCAGCAATTCCACTTCTAGGTTATCTTCCCAAAAGAACTGAAAGTAGATTCTCAAAGAGTTATTTACACACTCATGTTCATAGCAGCAGTCCTCATAATTGCTGTGGTAGAAACAACCAAAATGTCCTTGGATGGGTGAATGGATCAACAAAATGTGGTGTACATGCAATGGAATGTTATTCAGAGTTAAAAGGGAATGAAATTCTGATATATGCTGCAACATGAATGAAACTTACCATGCTAAATGCAATGTCAGACATAAAAGGACAAATATGATTCCCCTTATATGAGATACCAAAAATAGTAACATCCACGGAGACAGAAAGTGGAACGGTGAAGGAGGAGGGAATGGAAATATACTTTTTAATGGGCACAGAGTTTCAGTATAGAATGATAACATTCTGAAAATGGAGAGTGGTGATGGTTTCACAATGTGAATGAACTTAATCCCACTGAACTGGACGCTTAAACATGGTTAAAACAGTAAGTTTTATGTAAGTTATATATAGTTTACCACAGTAAAATAAATCTGCTTAAAGTTATCAGAGACCTGACCAGAAGATAGAGATAACTAGGTTGAGTATCAGAGAAGGCAGCCAAAACCAAATAAACAGAAATACTAAAACCAGAAAACTAGAAAGATGAGCCCATCATTTGGGATATATTTCTGCACAGGGAGAACTGTCAATCTAGAAAAAGTGGTTGACGATCTCATCAGCATTTTTCACAGCCTTGTGGAATCCGAGAGAAGAAAGAGTTCAGGAAAAAGTAAGGGTTCAAGACCAAGAGCAAACTGCCTGTGTCCTGGGTTTGGGTACTAAAAAACTGTACCCTAGGATTGAGAGAGAACTGGAAAAAAGTCCTCATTCTCACTGCGTCCTTGCTTCAAATCAACCGAGTGGCCTAGGAAATGCTGAACTATGAAAATGAAATAATGTAATTTAGACTGCTAGGATCCTACAGGAACATGGCAAAAAACAAATGAAAATTGTCATTAGAGGAGAATGATATGACTCCAGGCTTCAAATTACTTCTACTAATTTCACAATACAATTCTTGGAACATTCCCCTTCACTTAGGAAAAAAAAAGGAATAAGTCAAAATAGAGGTCAATACAAACCTTTGACTGTGTGGATCACAACAAACTGTGGAAAATACTTAAAAGAGATAGGAATACCAGGCCCCCTTACCTGCCCTCTGAGAAATCTGTATGCAGGGCAAGAAGCAGAAGTTAGAACTGGACATGGAACAACGGATTGGTTCCAAATAGGGAAAGGAGTACGTCAAGGCTGTATATTGTCACTGCTTATTAATGTATATGCAGAGAACATTATGCAAAATGCCGGGCTGGATGAAGCACAAGCTGGAATCAAGATTTCCAGGAGAAATATCAATAACCTCAGATACACAGATGACATCATCCTTATGGCAGAAAGAGAAAAGGAACTAAAGAGCCTCTTGATGAAAGTAAAAGAAGAGAGTGAAAAAGCTGACTTAAAACTCAACATTGAAAATAACAAAGATCATGGCATCCAGTTTCATCACTTCATGGCAAATAGATGGGAAAACAATGCAAACAGTGACAGATTTTATTTTCTTGGTCTCCAAAATCACGGCAGATGGTGACTGCAAGCATGACACTTGTTCGCTGGTAGAAAAACTATGACAAACCTAGACAGTGTATTAAAAAGCAGAGATACTACTTTGCCGACAAAGGTGTGTCTAGTCAAAACTATGGTTTTTCCAGTGGTTATGTATGGATGTGAGAGTTGGACCGTAAAGAAGGCTGAGCATGGAAGAATTGATGCTTTTGAACTGTGGTGCTGGGGAAGACTCTTGAGAGTCCCTTGGACTGCAAGGAGATCCGATCAGTCAATCTTAAAGGAAATCAGTCCTGAATATTCATTGGAAGAACTCATGCTGAAGCTGAAACTCCAATACTTTGACCACTTGATGCGAAGAGCAGACAGAAGATGAGATGGTTGGATGGCATCACTGACTCAAAGGACATGAGTTTGAGCAAGCTCTGGGAGATGGTGAAGGACAGGGAGGCCTGGTGTGCTGCAGTCCATGGGGTCACGAAGAGTTGGACCTGAGTGAGTGAGTGAACAGCAACAACTACATGAAGGTGCACCAGCACTAACGACAGAGAGCAGAAAACAGCCCCATAGCTCCAGACGTTGCAATTATTATACATAGATTTTAAAATAACTCCTCTTAATATGCATTAGTAGCTAGGGCACAGGGTTGAATTTTTTCTAGTCCCATTGGCATAGAACTATAAAACAAAAAATAATAGATCTTTAAAAAGAACAAAATGTAATTTCAGAAAAATATCTAAACTATAACTAAAATTAAGAACTCAAGAGTTAGAGCTTACAGAAGATAGAAAAGTTTGAAAGGAAATTAGTCACTTGGATAGAAGAGCAGGAGAAAAATACCCAGAAGAAAGCAAAAAATAAAGATTTGGAAAACATAAAAGAGAGGATAAGAAACACAAGAATATAGTTACAAGTCCTAATATACATATGGCTTTGAACTTTCTAAGACAAATGAAAAACATCAATTTGCAAATTCAAAAATTCCAGAGAAAATCCAAGCTAGAAAAATAAAAAAAAACCCTGCAGCTAAAAATAATAACACTGGAGGTGGTGATGGGCAAGGTCGGGGGGTGGGTGTGGTGGTGGAGGAAGCGGGGTGCAGGGTGGTAGAGAGAGAAGGAAAAATAAAAGGAAAAAAATAGAAGCTGTCAGAAAAATTACTTTCAGAGGAACAAGGACGTCTAAAGTTAATGGGATAATATCTTCAATGTTCTGAATTCTATTTTGCAGCAAAAATATCCTTCCAAAATGAAGGTAAGTTAAATATATTTTCAAACAAGCAAAAACTGAAATAACTTATCACTAGGAGAACTGACCTAGAGAGAAAACTAATGGATATTCTTCAAGCAGAAGAAAACTTATTCCAGATACAAAGTTTAAGATGCAGAAAGAAATGAAAATAATAAATATATGGATTAATCAAAACAAATATGGACTGTAGGCTGTTATTTTTATCAAGTTTACACTGTAGGCAGAATTAAAATTGGATAATAGGAGAATAAACTGAACTAAAGTGTTCTAATGTCCTTGTAGTGCCCAGAAAGCTGGTAAAAGTACAAAGTAATGTTCAACTCTGATGAGTCAGGATTCATGCTGTGATCTCAGGAAGACCTGCAGAAACAATGGAAGAGTGCATGTCTTACACACTGCCCAAAAAATGAAATAATTTTTGATCCAATAAAAGTTAAAAGAGAGACAAGAGAATATAGAATAAGTGAGACAAATAGACATTGTATAGATGATAGAATTATATTCAAATATTCTGTTAGGTAGAAATATTGAATATTCTATTGTACATTATATTCAATAGAAAAGAATAATTGCACAAATAAAAGACAAAGCTTATAAGTATGATAAAATTGTCTATATGAAAAGGATTTGGTAAAATCCAACATTTTGTTATAATAAACACTTTTAGCACATTAAAAGTAGAAGAGAACTTCCTTAGTTTGAAAAAAATATTATAAATTCCTAGAGCTAATATCATACTTAATGATATGGCTGGACATGTAGAAAATTCAAAGTCATCTATAAATTTATTAGAATGAAGAATGGATTTATTAGATACAAGGCTAATACACAAAAATTAATTGCAATTCCTTATACTAGCAGCTCAGGAAGAAAATATATATAACAGCAAACCATATACTGGCAACATCTTATTAAAAAATAAAATTTTAACAAGATATCATAGACAATAGCATCAAAATAATTATTATGAATTAATCTTTTAAAATAGTTTTTAAGACTCCTAAGCAAACATTTAATGACACCTTGTTGAGAAAGAATGCTGCTGCTGTCCGCTTCAGTCGTGTCCGACTCTTAGCGATCTCATGGACTGAAGCCCACCAGGCTCCTCAGTCCATGGGATTTTCCAGGCAAGAGTACTTGAGTGGGTTGCCTTTGCCTTCTCCGTAAGAAAGAATAATAAAACTTAAATAGAGATATAGATTGTGTTCATGAAACGGAAGATTCAATATTGCAAATATCTCAAATTGATACATAGATTCAATGCAAACTCAAAAAACAATCCCAAGGCATTGTTTCTGTGTGTGTACACATAAATGAAACTTAACAAGCAGATTTCAGAATTGCTTTGAAAGTGCAACAGGAATTTGGGAATACTTGCTGTACTGAATACAAAGCTATAACAAAGTTGGTGTGATTAAGATAGAGTGAAATTGTTGCATGGAGAGACAAACAGACCAATGCATCAGGATCAATATCCTGGAAACAGAAGCATGAATGCACGATTTATAATGAAATCTAAAGAGCAAAAAATAAGGACAAATTTCAGTGAATGTCTTGGGGAAAACTGGATATCCTCATTTAAAAAAAAAAAAAAAAAAAAAAAAAACCTTGACCTTGCCTTTACACCACCTACAGTATCAATTTCTAGTGAATTTTAACCTGCTGCGGCTGCTGCTAAGTCGCTTCAGTCGTGTCTGACTCTGTGCTACCCCATAGCCCCCGTCCCTGGGATTCTCCAGGCAAGAACAACGCAGCGGGTTGCCATTTCCTTCTCCAATGCAGGAAAGTGAAAAGTGAAAGTGAAATTGCTCAGTCATGCTGACTCTTAGCGACCCCATGGACTGCAGCCTACCAGGCTCCCCTGTCCATGGGATTTTCCAGGCAAGAGTTCTGGAGTGGAGTGCCATTGCCTTCTCCGGAATTTTAACCTAGAAGTAAACAAAAAACAATGAATCACAATCTCATCTGTGATCAAGAAAATACACATTAAAGCCACAGGGCTTCCCTGGTGACTCGGTGGCAAAGAATCCGCCAGCCAATGCAGGAGACATGGGTTGGATCCCTGGGTCAGGAAGACTCCCTGGAGATGGAAATGGCAACCCACTGCAGTAGTATTGCCTGGGAAATCCTATGGACAGAAAAGACTGGTGGGTTGCAATCCAAGGGGGTGCAAAAGAGTCAGACACCACTTAGTGACTAAACATCGCTGTTAAATTACCATTTCCCACGTCTAGAATGGCTAAAGTTAGAATGCGAACAAGTTTAAAAGTTGGTAAGGAGCAACTGGAGGGCTCACACTGTTGAGTGGGATGGGAATTGGGAGAACATATGGGCAAACACTTGATTCTTCTTTACTAAAGTGAGGATATACCCACCCTACGACCCAGAAATCCCACTCATAGGCATATGTCTAACATAAATATCCATCGACAATAAAAAGGATTCACACATTATAGCATATATATACAATAGATGGCTGTAAAGACTAAAAATGAACTCACATGCAACATGGATGAATTTCTCAGACATAATGTTGAACAAAAGATTAAAAATAGCTTACACAGTATAATTCCAGTTAAATCATTTTTTTTTTTTAAGGAAACTTAGCTGTAGTTTTTAAGAGTGCATAAAAAGTGAAAGTGTTAGTTGTTCATCATATCTGACTCTTTGTGACCCCATGAACTGTAGCCTGCCAGGCTCCTCTGTCCAAGGAATTCTCCAGGGAAGAAAACTGGGGTGGGTTGCCATTCCCTTCTCCAGGGGATCTTCCTGACCCAGAGATTGAACCTGTGTTTCCTGGATTGCAGGCAGATTCTTTACCATCTTAGCTATCAGAGATGGCCCATTATTTGTGGTGATTATTAATGTAAACAAAGCGAAGGAATGGCCATTTCCAAGGTCAAGACAGAAGTTATATTTAGGGAGTGAGAAAGGATTGTATTTGGCATATGTATATAGGTATTTGGGCAGCTGGCATTGTTCTATTTCTTACCTAGACTGGTGGCTAAAGGGGGCTTATTTTTATAGCAATTCAATAAGATACACATTTATTACTTATACACTTATTTTCAGCAGACTTTGGGATATGGTGAAGGACAGGAAAGCCTGGTGTTCTGCAATCCATGGGGTCACAAAGAGTTAGAAATAATTGGGCAACTGCACAACACCACCAAAAACAACACTTATTCTCATGTGTTTTATAATTCTCAAAAAAATTTAAAAAAGGAAAAGTCATGAAATAAAAATGTTTCTTAGAAAATAAAAATGTATCAAAAAAAAAAACAAAAAAACCAGGGGTAAAGTCTAGTATATTTCCTGGAAAGACAAAGAAATAGAAAGATGAAGATAAATAGGACAGAGGATCAATCTTGAAGATGTGTATTAAATGGTTAGTAGATTCAAAAACAGAAAAGAGAGAAAATAGATGGGAACATATTAGCAAGAAACAATAAAACATGTTTCCAGAATGGGAGGACATGGTTTTTTAAATCACAAGGGCCCCTTCAAAATAGCCCAAACTGAAGCCTATTACTGTGAAATTTCAGAACACAAGAGGTGAAGAGAAGGTTATGAATTTCCTAGAAACAAATAAATACAAGGGGCTTATGTAAAGGGTCAGGGATTGGAATCCTGTTGTGCTTAACAACAGCAATGCTGGAAGCCTTCCAGTCTCTGGAACATTATTATCAACTTCTAGTTCTACCCTAACCATGTTGTCAATCAAGTGTGAGAGTAGAATACAGACTTTTAGACCCTTGATATCTCTCAATTTGCTTCCTTGTATTCTTTCTCAGAAATTGAAAATCTCCATGTTTCCTAAAATGAATTAGTACAAAAGGATAAGTCATCTGATGAAGAGAGGGGATTCAAGATGATAGAGAGAGGGCAATTTCAGGAAGAGGCTGAAGTGGAGAGCCAGGTTACCATCAGTGCTGAGACACAAAAAGATCTGAACAGAAGATGAACAAAGGGTCCTGGGAGTATGATAGAAAAGAAACTCAGATTTAGTAGATTTCCTAACTGGTGATTGGTGAATGTATTGAGGAATTCTAGAGGCTTTAGAGCTTTGGCAAGATTTAACAATAGTTAAATATTTAACAATAGTATTCATTTCAAGCAAATGAAAAAACAAGTTAATTATTAACTCCCAGGAAAACCAAACATATTCCAAACCAAACCAAGAAAACTAATAGTGAAAGAAAAATAACTAGCATAGATTTAACCAAATATTGTATGAAATACAATAATACAATAAAATAAAATACAACAAAAATTGTATGAAATGCATAATATTGTATGAAACTGTATTGAAAGATGGAAGGAGGGGATGAGAGTGTGTGGGTAAAAGAAGAAGGATTGTAGGGCTGGAAGGTCTAAATCTTAATGTTCAATCATTAGGAAGTCGGGAGTGGGATAAGCATGTTGTTATTAGTTAAGGAGTAGGATAAGTAAAAAAAAAAAAAAAAAAACACGAAAAAACCCAAAACTTTCTGTCGGAGTTCAGATGTTAACTAAGCAAATAATTTATTTGTGAATTAGGGGTGTGGCTCAGTGGTCAGAATGTAAGTGCCTATCTAGATGATTCAGGTCTAAATCCTGAATGTGAGTCTGAGTGACCTCCGAGAGCTGTTGATGGATAGGGAGGCCTGGCGTGCTGCAGTTCATGGGGTCGCAAAGAGTCGGACACGACTGAGCGAATGATCTGATCTGATCTGATCTGAGGATAAGTAAAAAAAAAAAAAAAAAACACGAAAAAACCCAAAACTTTCTGTCAGAGTTCAGATGTTAACTAAGCAAATAATTTATTTGTGAATTAGGGGTGTGGCTCAGTGGTCAGAATGTAAGTGCCTATCTAGATGATTCAGGTCTAAATCCTGCAGTTACCAGTTATGTGATATTCACATGGTATGGAAAACTCTATGCCTCCACTGCCTAATCTGTAAAAACAGGGATAATAATTGCACTTAATCCATGAGGCAGTAGCAAGGTAAAAGAGTTATTATACAGAAATTTATTAGGTCAGTAACTGGCATGTATCAAGTACTATGTAAATGTTTGCTCTTGTAATTATATACTATATTTTTATTATATATAATGACAATATATACATATAATTATATACTATATTTTTTCTTACCTCATCCTAAAATGTATTTAAGGTGGCTTAAATGGTACATAAAACATCAACATAGTTTATAAGTCAGAACAAACACAAAGAGAAAAATAACTTGTGCTAACTGATTCTGGATTTTTCCATATTTTCCAAAAGTTCTCATTAAACATGTTTTTTTTTTTTTTTTCTCTCTCGTGGGCATTATTTTGATCAGGTATTTTACATTTCTAATTTAGATATATGGATGTAAGAGGAAGTAGATCCAAAAGGAGCAAAAATATGAGCAAAAGCCTCAAGGAGATCGTGAAAAAACAAAATCACAAGGGTATCCAGAGTAAAGACACACCGGGAGTGACAGAAGAGAGTGGAGTTCCTGCAGAGAACTTTACAAACAGCATGAAGCTCTCGCCAAGGAAGCCCATCCAGGGGTAACAGAAAGTGAGAGCTTTCAAGAAAACAGCTTGCATTATTCGAAGGATGTTTCAAAATATTAACCTGAGTTTTGTCCTCATTAATTTCACAATCAGGTGTATCAGAGTCATCCTACTGAGATCTAAGTAAACTTTTAGTAAAAGGAAACAGAAATATAAAATATAAAATGAATGTAAGAAAGTCTAATTCATTTCTTCATAGGACTGATCATGCGTAAGAGGCTGGTGATCACTCAGTTTCAAAACCTTAGGTCTAAAAGAAATATGTTCTTTTGGTAACTTATGCTGAACATCAAAGGGAAATATTTTAGCGCCTCAGAGCTCCACACTTTCTTACATTTTTCATATCATTTCCTATGGTGCAAACACATTTAATAGAAAAAGAGAGAGCCAGTGTTCTGGAGAAGTGACATTGCTTTTTCACGCTTCCTTGAAACCAAGATTGAAGTAGCCAGAGAGGCATTTACTCTATAGGTTCAGGTGGCCTGGGACTCACTAGTCCACTGTAGTCCTGGGCAGCTAGTTAAGTTCTCAACTTTGCTAATAATATCATACCCAGGACTAGAGAGAAACTCCCTGAAGACACCAACGTTTACCACCCTGAGGGGTGATCTGCTTTTTCTCTAATTTCCCAGGAGTAAACAAAGAGGTGAAGGTGGCTGAACCCTTAGCACAGAGCGCTTCCTCCTTTTAAAAATTTTTTTCTATAAAACTTTTCCAGTAAGTCACAGAGTAATAGAAGGTTCAGGGACATAATTAGATAGAGTAGAAAAAAGCATATTCCAGATCACTAATATGAAACCAACAGTATTTTAAATCTAGGAAAGAAAAAATAGAACAGAAAGAAAAACGGCATAGATTCTAGTTACAATGTCTATATTGCCAAACCTACAGCATAGGAGATACTTAAATATAAAACTAAATACATGTGCTTGTTGATTTAATAATAGAGGGAGGTTAAAGGTAAATAAATAAGGTTGACTAAGAGACTATGGAGAAGGCAATGGCACCCCACTCCAGTACTCTTGCCTTGGAAAATCCCACGGATGGAGGAGCCTGGTAGGCTGCAGTCCATGGGGTCGCTAAGAGTCGGACACGACTGAGCGACGTCACTTTATTTTTCACTTTCACGCATTGGAGAAGGAAATGGCAACCCACTCCAGTGTTCTTGCCTGGAGAATCCTAGGGACGGGGAAGCCTGGTGGGCTGCCGTCTATTGGGTCACACAGAGTCGGACACGACTGAAGTAACTTAGCATAGCATAGCAAGAGACTATATCTCACATTACAGGTGAATTTTAATTTGGATATAAAGAGTAGTAGTTGTATAAACAGAGGAAAGTGAAAGTCGCTCAGTTGTGTATGATTCTTTGTGACCCCAGGAACTGTATGTAGGCCCACCAGGCTCCTCTGTCCATGGAATTCTCCAGACAAGAATACTGGAGTGGGTAGCCGTTCCCTTCTCCAGGGCATCTTCCTGACCCAGGGATTGAACCCAGGTCTCCCGCATTGCAGGTGGATTCTTTACCATCTGAGCCACCAGGGAACCCCAAAAGGCAGAGGACCCTGGTCCAAACCATTCTATTAGCAATATTTCCTTGTTCTAGAATGTCACCCCATAGCTTTCCTTTTGAGAGGAGAACAAACTTTTCTTCTGGAAATAGCCTGTATGTCTTTTTAAAAATAAAATTCATCAGTTGAATGCCTGAGCTGCATTCTGTGGTTCCTGAGCCAGAATCTCAAAGTGGATGAAAGTATTTTTACTTTCTATTCATGCCAAAGGTGATCCATGGGGTTTTTTTCCAGCACTGTTCCAGGGTTGGCTGAGAACTACCTAATGACCGTATTTGATGCTAAGGCTCTAAAAGCCTGTTCTGTTTTTAGCCAGAACTTTTCTTCTAAATGACAAAAGAACCAGCTTTTCTCTCTCAAATTTCATCTGGATATTTTTCAAAAGCAAATGAACTCTGGGGCAGGAGAGGAACCCAAACACGACAAGGTTCAGTGAAAGGGTTGTATCAGCCTAGTTGTTGTTAAAGTAAATTCAAGGCAAGATTTTTGGGGGAGAATAAAAATGTTTCTTGTCATGATAAAGCACTGTAAGTAGATATTATATTATATATTCTTGTTGCATCTTTCGGTGACACTTTAAAAGCAAAGAAATAAAGAAAAAGGAAGCTGTGTTAGTTATACATCTCAACTCAGCCTGCAGCACAATAAAAGGCTGAATGTGGGGGAAAGTGCCTTGAGGTTGGAAACCTATTACTAATTCAGTAGCAAATACATTAGGAGGTGCTCAGAGCAGTGATCCCATCAGATACTATCAAAGAGCTGCACATGGAGACAAGCCTCTTCATAATTCATGGGGCAATTCCACTGTCTTTCCAGGGAGGCTTCTTATCAATAGAAATGTTCTCTTATGAGTGAATTGTTAGGAATACCAATTATGTGCTTGACTATTTAATTCTACAGATATTCTTAGTTGAGTCATGAAAGTGTGTAGTTGATCAAAATAAAATTTCAGCATCTTCTTACAGTGTCGTTCTTCAGTAGCTCCAGCCTTGTTAAATGTGGGTTAATATAAAGTAACATTTATTAGGAATTTCTTCTTTGATATTCAAAATAGCTTTAAGACCTCTTCCCTCCAAATCACTGAAGTGTCAATGCTCCAGCTCCCCCTAAATTCTTCTAACTTTGATGCCACAAAAGTAACATTTATTTTTTTAAATTCAGTATTTGATGTTCTCTTCTTCTTGACTTACAATGAAAATGATTCCCAGCTAACACTACTGATGAAAGCAAGTGAATTCACCTACAATCAGTTGTTTATGGAACTGGAGCCTATTATACAGAGTGAAGTAAGCCAGAAAGAAAAACACAAATTCAGTATACTAACGCATATATATGGAATTTAGAAAGATGATAACAATAACCTTGTTTACGAGACAGCAAAAGAGACACTGATGTATAGAACAGACTTTTGGACTCTGGAAACGGGAGAGGGCTGGATGATTTGGGAGAATAGCATTGGAATATGTATAATATCATATGTGAAACGAGTCGCCAGTCCAGGTACGATGCCTGATAACTGATGCCTGGGGCTGGTGCACTGGGACGACCCAGAGGGATGGTATGGGGAGGGAGGAGGGAGGAGGGTTCAGGATGGGGAGCACGTGTATACTTGTGGCAGATCCATCTCGATGTATGGCAAAAGCAATACAATATTGTAAAGTTAAGCAAAATAAAATTTAATTTAAAAAAATGTTGAAAAGGAAAAAAGTTTAGGGTTTAGATTGTGATTTCTTGTGCATATATATACACACACACACACACACACACACACACACACACATATATTTAACAACTCTGTGTGTTTTTTTAAAATAATTTCCCATCTAATACTAAGAGTTACTGAGTTTTAAGTGTTCATTTACTGGAGTTCATCCCAGTGCTGAATTCAGCATTTAAATGCATAGTATCGTATAACATTAGTTCAGTTCATGACTAGACAGGGCAAAAAAAGTAAACTTTAAATAGAAAACAATGAAAAGCATATATAATCTTTGAGATTAAAAAAAAAAAAAACACTAAATATTGGATCTTCAGCAAAATATGACATAAAGGAACTGATTCTTTTTCTCCACATTGGAATAATCCTGGAAAACCAAAAAGAGCTTTGAAATGAAGATACTTAGGGGAAAGCACTCAGTCTTCCAAAAATTGATAGTGGGGAATATTTTACTGGAACACACCCAAATACTTTTGCCTTTTTATTCCCGAGTGTATATTTTAGAATTCTTAAAATAGAATTCTTGAAAAAGACATAAAAATCATATGCAATCACTGGGAAAATGAGGTCTCTAAGATTTATTTATACTTTGAGAACTGAAAATTAGGCATTAAATAGTCAGGGAGAAGTTTGGGCTATGACTTTTCTCTGGAAGTTCTTCCCTGGTGGCTCAGTAGTAAAGAATCTGCCTGCCAATGCAGGAGACGTGGATTCGATCCCTGGATGGGAAAGATTCCTTGGAAAAGGAAATGGCAACCCACTCCAGCATTCTTGCCTGGGAAATCCCATGGACAGTAGAGCCTGGCAGGCTACAGTCTGTGGGGTCACAAAGAGTCTGATAAGACTTAGGACTAAATAACAACTTTTCTCTGGGGGCCTCTGGTGGTGTGACCTAGAAATGGTCAGAACAAAGGGGATTTAGGGGAGAGAGAACTTCCAAGTGGATGGAAACTAGCAGTACCTCCTTTTCTACTAAAAATGCTAAAGGAGTCAAGATTCTGGTGTTATGCAAGAGGGTAGATTTTAGCATCCATGAAGAAACAGCAGTTTTAGGAAGGGATTCTCACTGGTAGACATTGAATGTGGTAAGCTGTCCAAATCCAAAAAGCAATAGGAAAACCTGGTCTGGATCAGAAGGGTGATTGGTCTGAAGATGGAGCCGCAAAGGTAAAGCAAATCCTAGATTAGCATCTTTTAGTGAAAGGACCAGGGATTCAAGACCTAGATTCGGGATATATTCAATTTTAGGATAAAGGAAGGTGGAAGGAGAGTACATCATGTGAAATGCCAGGCTGGATGAAACACAAGCTGGAATCAAGATTGCTGGGAGAAATATCAATACCTCAGATATGCAGAAGACACCACCCTTATGGTGGAAAGTGAAGAGGAACTGAAGAGCCTTTTGGTGAAAGTGAAACAGGAGACTGAAAAAGTTGGCTTAAAACTCAGCATCCAAAAAACTAAGATCATGGCATCTGGTCCCATCACTTCATGGCAAAGAGTTGGGGAAACAGTGGAAACAGTGACTGACTTTATTTTCTTGGGCTCCAAAATCACTGCAGATGGTTACTACAGCCATAAAATTAAAAGACACTTGCTCCTTGGAAGAAAAGCTATGACAAACCTAGAGAGCATATTAAAAAGCAGAGACATTACTTTGCCAACAAAGGTCCATCTAGTCAAGGCTATGGTTTCTCCAGTGGTCATGTATGGATGTGAGAGTTGGACTATAAATAATGTGAGCGCCAAAGAATTGATGCTTTTGAACTGTGGTGTTGGAGAAGACTCTTGAGAGTCCCTTGGACTGCAAGGAGATCCAACCAATCCATCCTAAAGGAAATAAGTCCTGAATGTTCATTGGAAGGACTGATGCTGAAGCTGAAGCTCCAACACTTTGGCCACATGATACAAAGAACTGACTCATTGGAAAAGACCCTAATGCTGGGAAAGAGTGAAGGCAGGAGGTGAAGGGGATGACAGAGTGTTGGAGATATGTCTCTAGGACTTGGAAACGGCGAACCTGAAAAAAGAACACTTGGACAATCTCTTCAAGGACTGACAAGTTTATTTCTTCAGTCAAGGCTTTTTATAGGAGCAAGGAACAAAGAGCTTAGAGCATACAACCAGCAGAACACGTACAAGGCTAGGATATAATAAGTAAAAGCTTCAAGGAACAGTGCATTCTTAACGACCCATGTATTTATCCATGACCCATTTTCTCAAGTAACGTCTTTAATGTTTAATTGTTAAATCTAGGTGCCGAGCATAGCCAAAGGCAGGAAATGTTCTTCAGCAATCAGTACACAATGCCTGGGTACTTCTGGCCCTTCGCCATTTTCCCACGGATCTCCTCCTTCAAGGCTATTTTGCGCTGTGCCTCCCAACAGCAGAGGATGAGACAGTTTGATGGCATCACCAGCTCGAAGGACATGAGTTTGAGTAAGCTCTGGGAGTTTGTGATGGACAGGGAAGCATAGTGTGCTACAGTCCATGGGGTCACAAAGTGTTGGACATGACTGAGCGACTGAACAGAACTGAAGGTAGGAGTACATAGTGCTAGAGACAAGCTTCTCTATAGCTTTTAATTCAATGCACATTTAATTCTCAGCATTGGGATTTATTTAGAAAGTTATATTCTTGATATTGGGTACAGAGAATTTCTAAGGGTTTATGGTAATCACTGAAGTTATTTAGGCTTAAAAATAGCAGCATTTCACAGACTCCCACTGCAGGAGCACAGTGTAGTAAATAATTTAACACTGTTCAGCCAGGCAGGTTTTTTTTTTTAAATTAAAATATAGTTGATTTACAATATTACATAAGTTTCAGGTGTTGAACATAGTGATTTACAATTTTGAAATATTATACTTTATTTGTAGGCATTAGAGGATATTCACTATATTCCCGGTGCTGAAGCTTATTTATTTTATACATGGTAGTTTGCACCTCTTAATTCCCTGCCCTTATCTTCCCCCTTCCCCCTTTCCCCTCCCCAGTAGTGAACCATTGTTTTGTTCTCTCTTAGCTGTGAGTGTATTTCTTTCTTACTACATTCACTAGTTTGTTTTACTTTTCAGAGTCCACATGTGATATCACAATACAAGTGTAATCATACAGTATTTGTCTTTCTCTGGGGAAGGCAATGGCACCCCACCCCAGTACTCTTGCCTGGAAAATCCCACGGACAGAGGTCCCTGGTGGGCTGCTGTCCATGGGGTCGCTAAGAGTCGGACCCGACTGAGCGACTTCACTTTCAATTTTCACTTTCATGCATTGGAGAAGGAAATGGCAACCCACTCCAGTGTTCTTGCCTGGAGAATCCCAGGGACGGGGGAGCCTGGTGGGCTGCCGTCTATGGGGTTGCACAGAGTTGGGCACGACTGAAGCGACTTAGCAGCAGCAGCAGCAGCAGCCTGACTTATTTCACTAAGCAGGATACCATCCAAGTCCATCCATGCTGTTGCAAATGGAAAAATTTCATTCTTTTTTTATCAATCAGGCAGGTTTTTTTTTCTTTCTACTCTACCACATCTAGAGCTGAGCAGCAATTTCTACTCAAGACAAGGTTACTCTCTATTTCTTTATCTTCCTTGGAGGTTTTGAGTTTGAGCAAACTCCAGGAGATAGTGAAGGACGGGGAAGACTGGCGTGGCATTGCCATCACAGGGTCACAAAGAGTCAGACTCATTAACAACAGGTAGTGAGAATATTTAAAATTGAAATAGTTGAAAGGTTGCTGATTTGATACAGTTTTGCATGTTTGAGTTGTAATGACATTGTTTCCTTCCAAAGACATTTTTCTGCCTCTGATGAAGGCAAGCTCATGCCCAGTTAATAGTATCAGATGCTAATAGAATGTCTTTCTAAAATCAGAAGCACTTAAAGGACAATGATGATGTTAAATCGCATCTTTAAGATTTAGTTTTGGAAATAAAAATCATTCTAATCCCCAATAAGGCGTTTACACTTCAGGGCTTACACTCATGTGGTCCCAGCAGCCAATACACAGGCAAATTCATGATATGGGAATGAAAGCCTAGGTTTCCTTCTGCTGAACCTGGCAAGTCTAGTGGCCTCGATCTAACCGTTAGAAGAGGAAAGGTGACAGCGGGGCCACTTGCCCACAGTGAGGCTGGTCTCCCAGATGGGGGGCTGGGAGCAGGACACTGCCTCCTGGGAAAAGTCAGAGAGTGGGGCAGTTAGAGAATCCAAAGTCCATAAATGAAATGGTTGGGGGAGTAAAGGCGGAGCCAGATCAAGATGGAAGCAGAGGACTTTCTTGGCGGTACAGTGGTTAAGACTCTGTGCTTCCAATGCAAGAGGCATGGGTTTGATTCCTGGTCGGAGAAGTTCTACATGCCACATGGTGAGGGCAAAAAAAAAAAATGAAAGCTGAACTTGAAATTTGGGAGGCAAGTAGATGTGAATAGGAGACTGGGCACAGGGGCCTCAAGGTGTTTTCTGGAAAACTACTTTTGGAAGGCTCCTTTGACCCCTCTAGCTAGTGTCTCCTCCTCTAATTCTCTCTCTTAATGTCTTTTTATAGCACACCTAGTAATGTGCTTTATGATCTATTGAGGGTATATTCTCCTGGCCAAGTCCACAGGGCCCTTCATCCTGTTCTTAGTAAAGGTAATAAGGAGATAAGAAAATGGGCATTTTCGGAGCACCTGCTATGCAGTAGGTACCAGTGGAGGTACATTTATGCATTGTTTAATTAAACAATTTATGTAGGGACATCCCTGTAATTCCAGTGATTAAGATTTCACCTTCCAAAGCAGGGGGTGCATTTTTGATTCTGGTCAGGGAGCTAAGATCCCACTTGCCTCAAGTTAAAAAACAAAACAAAACAAAAAAACATTTAAAAAAAGAAGCAATATTGTAGCAAATTCAATAAAGACTTTAAAGACGATAACCCTGTATGTGAGACAGCAAAAGAGACAGAGATGTATAGAACAGTCTTTTGGACTCTGTGGGAGAGGGAGAGGGTGGGATGATTTGGGAGAATGGCACTGAAACATGTATAATATCATATATGAAATGAATCGCCAGTCCAGGTTCGATGCAGGATACAGGATTCTTGGGGCTGGTGCACTGGGATGACCCAAAGGGATGGTATGGGGAGGGAGGTGGGAGGGGGGTTCAGGATGGGGAACATGTGTACACATGTGTTGATGTGTTGATGTGTACACATGTGTCATGTTGATGTATGGCAAAACCAATACAATATTATAAAGTAAAATAAATAAATAAATAAAATAAACACAGACTACAAAAATAAAACAAAATAAAAAATAAAGACGGTCCATAAAAAAAAATGTTTAAAAAAGTTATGTAATTGACAGACAAGGAAACTGAGGGGCTCATGGTCACTGAACTAAGAAGCAAAGGGAGGAGCCAGGATTGAGTTCACGCCCTGCCCTGCTTCTCAAAGCACCATCAGCCTGCTGGCCATGAATGAGAGACCCCTGTTTAAGGACCTGGGAGCCACAGTTCACTCCCACTTGCTCCCGTGAGAATGCTCAGCTTGTGCATTATTCAAGCCCCAGCTTCTTCATTTGCCTCTTCTCATCTTACTCCATCTTTACCACGACCTTCACTCAGGGAACAAAGGCAGGACAAGGAAGGACAACTCTGATGTGGATTTTACCCTTCACTGCAAGCTTTGAAGACAGAAATTATTTTCTTAAGTTAGTTTTATGGAGTAAATTTCTGACTTCATAGAAGACTAAATTTTCTTTTATTCTTTTTTTTTTTTTTTTGCCATGCATGTGGAATCTTAGTTCCCCAACCAAGGATTGAACACTTGCCCCTGTGGATTCAATGGGTTCAGTGACAGCACAGAATCCTAACCACTGGACTTCCAGGGCAGTCCCAAATTTCCTATTTTGAAGGAATAATAATCTCTTGTAAGAGATTATCTGTATTACTCATTTGCCTCCTATTTCTCATGAGAGATAAAAGTAACTTACCAGCACACTCTGGAGATCTCTGGAGATAGAGGTGCATTGTTAAATACTGTAGAGAATATATTCTTATTCTTTTTTTTTTTTTTTTTTTTAAAAATTCTCTATCATTTTAATAAAGAAAGGGGGAGAAGCTAAGTCTCTAGAATGCCTTTCTTTTTGACTGTAGAACCTCAGGAGGTAGATATTTAGCAAGAAATCAGCTAAACTAGAGATTAATTCCCTCCAACTTTGGTTTAAATTCTGCCCCTTTCATCTAAACCTCTGAAAGTAAAGTTGTTAAGAATATTTATTTCTGTCTAAGAGCTGAGTGTGGACCCCAGATTTGGATTATGAGCACAATGGACCTGAGCACAGTATTTGCAGCATCATTGAGAACCCTTCTAACTTCTCACTCTAAAAGAAACTTTCTCTCTTGTGGCTTCCACTGTTATTATCTGACCCCATCTCCCCTGCAACGACAAGTAAAAACTGCACTCTTGTCTTTGAAAGCCAGGAAATAAAATGAACAGTAATGAGGAGTCTCGGCCAGAGAGGTTTTGTTTTGATGCTTTTTTCCATCTGCCTTTACCTCCCCTGGGGGAAATTAAGGCAAAGCATTTATCAGTTTGTATTATCTTGATTTATAACCTTGGGTCACAATTAGGAGATAAAACATAAAGGCATAGATTTAAATAGTGCCAGTCTCACCTTTTCCATTTAATTCTTTTCTCTCTTTTGCAAGAGATGAAATTCCTCTTTCCTGTAACGGTGTATAGGTCTGTCAGTGCAGAGTATGTGTCACTGCTCCCTTATGTTTACTTAATACTACACTTTTCTGCATTAACTTCAACCCACAAACTTTACATTTGTGTCCTCACTTTCCTGGTTTACACTCATTCAGTTCGATAAACAGTGTGCCTCCCCTACTTTAATGAGTTGATTATGACAAGCGCTGTGACGAGTGGCACTCAGTAGCTTCAGCTGATCATCCAGAAATTTTCATTTTTCCAACATCCATCAGAGAATTTAAAAATAGCAAGTATGCAGACCTTGGAGAAGGCAATGGCACCCCACTCCAGCACTCTTGCCTGGAAAATGCCATGAACGGAGGAGCCTGGTAGGCTGCAGTCCATGGGGTCGCTAAGAGTCGGACAAGACTGAGCGGCTTCACTTTCACATTTTCACTTTCATGCATTGGAAAAGGAAATGGCAACCCAACCATAATATCACAAACAATCCAGTCTTGTTCTTGCCTGAGAATCCCAGTTTTTATTTTTTCACTTTCACTTTTCACTTCATGCATTGGAAAAGGAAATGGCAACCCACTCCAGTGTAGCCTGGGTGAGCTGCCGTCTATGGGATCGCACAGAGTCGGACACGACTGAAGTGACTTAGCAGCAGCAGCAGCACTAGTATGCAGACCTATTGTGAGGCTTCATTCTCTTACATCATTTCGCATTTACTATGGTTCATGGTATAGAATAGTGACATTTATTCATCCATTCAAACAAGGTTCATTAAGTTGTCTTCTATGTGGCAGATACCAGGAGAGGTCCAGGGCAATAACAGAGAGATAATAGGCAAAATCCTGGCTTTCAATTGGCTAAAAAGCAAGTAATAGGAGGATAAAAGACCACTGAAAAGCATGTTTGTAATACTAGGATGATACTAGGCAAAGGGCTCCTGCAGAAGAGAAGGGAGCTGAGGTCCCAGTAGTCAGGAAAATCTCTCTTGGATGGTGACCTGGGTCAGAGGCCTGAATGAAGTGAGGAATACACTATACAGCTTCAGGCAGCCTTCCAAGCAGAGGGAGCTGTGCACGTCAAGGAGCCCAGGACTGAGCAGGGTTGGTCATGTTTGATGAGCAGAAAGGACAAAATCTGAACACAAAATCTGGAGCACAGGGAGCAAAGGGGAAAGTGGTTGAAAGAGTAGGTGGCTGATAGACAGACTTGGGAATGGACTTAAGGCCCAAAATAGCAACTTACATTTCATTCTGATAAGATGTGGATGCCAAGGGAGGGTTTTGAGCAAAGGAAACATAATCTGAACTTTTTTCAAAAGAATTGCTTCAACTGAGAGAAGAATGAAATATAGGGGTAACAGCAGAAAGCAGGAAACAAGTTATAAGTCATCACAATAAGACAGTGAAGGATAATGGGCCAGGATGGGGGTGGAGGAGGGGCTACAGACAAGGTCAGGTTCATACTGTACTTTGAAGGTAAAGCCAACAGGTTTGGCTGAAAGACTGGATATGTGTAGGAGAGGATAACTCCAAGAATCAGATCAGATCATATCAGTCGCTCAGTCGTGTCCGACTCTTTGCGACCCATGAACTGCAGCACGCCAGGCCTCCCTGTCCATCATCAACTCCCGGAGGTCACTCAGACTCACATCCATCGAGTCAGTGATGCCATCCAGCCATCTCATCCTCTGTCGTCCCCTTCTCCTCCTGCCCCCAATCCCTCCCAGCATCAGAGTCTTCTCCAGTGAGTCAACACTTCGCATGAGGTGGCCAAAATACTGGAGTTTCAGCTTTACCATCATTCCTTCCAAAGAAATCCCAGGGCTGATCTCCTTCAAAATGGACCGGTTGGATCTCCTTGCAGTCCAAGGGACTCTCAAGAGTCTTCTCCAACACCACAGTTCAAAAGCATCAATTCTTCGGTGCTCAGCCTTCTTCACAGCCCAGCTCTCACATCCATACATGACCACAGGAAAGACCATAGCCTTGACTAGGCGAACCTTTGTTGGCAAAGTAATGTCTCTGCTTTTGAATATGCTATCTAGGTTGGTCATAACTTTCCTTCCAAGGAGTAAGCGTCTTTTAATTTCATGGCTGCAGTCACCATCTGCAGTGATTTTGGAGCCCAGAAAAATAAAGTCTGACACTGTTTCCACTGTTTCTCCATCTATTTCCCATGTAGTGATGGGACCAGATGCCATGATCTTCATTTTCTGAAGGCTGAGC
The DNA here is from genome assembly GCA_935064755.1 of Tragelaphus eurycerus. Classification (NCBI taxonomy): domain Eukaryota; kingdom Metazoa; phylum Chordata; class Mammalia; order Artiodactyla; family Bovidae; genus Tragelaphus; species Tragelaphus eurycerus. The sequence goes on along the minus strand of CAKXYN010000002.1, from coordinate 17,551,991 downwards.
TTTAAGCCAACTTTTTTACTCTCCACTTTCACTTTCATCAAGAGGCTTTTTAGTTCCTCTTCACTTTCTGCCATAAGGGTGGTGTCATCTGCATATCTGAGGTTATTGATATTTCTCCCAGCAATCTTGATTCCAACTTGTGTTTCTTCCAGTCCAGCATTTCTCATGATGTACTCTGCATATAAGTTATACAAACATGGTGACAATATGCAGCCTTGACGTACTCCTTTTCCTATTTGGAACCAGTCTGTTGTTCCATGACCAGTTCTAACTGTTGCTTCCTGACCTGCATACAGATTTCTCAAGAGGCAGATCAGGTGGTCTGGTATTCCCATCTCTCTCAGAATTTTCCACAGTTTATTGTGATATACACAGTCAAAGGCTTTGGCATAGTCAATAAAGCAAAAATAGATGTTTTTCTGGAACTCTCTTGCTTTTTCCATGATCCAGCGGATGTTGGCAATTTGATCTCTGGTTCCTCTGCCTTTTCTAAAACCAGCTTGAACATCAGGAAGTTCATGGTTCACATATTGCTGAAGCCTGGCTTGGAGAATTCTGAGCATTACTTTACTAGCGTGTGAGATGAGAGCAATTGTGCGGTAGTTTGAGCATTCTTTGGCATTGCCTTTCTTTGGGATTGGGATGAAAACTGACCTTTTCCAATCTTGTGGCCACTGCTGAGTTTTCCAAATTTGCTGGCATATTGAGTGCAGCACTTTCATAGCATCATCTTTCAGGATTTGGAATGTCTCAACTGGAATGCCATCACCTCCACTAGCTTTGTTCGTAGTGATGCTTTCTAACGCCCGCTTGACTTCACATTCCAGGATGTCTGGCTCTAGGTCAGTGATCACACCATCATGATTATCTGGGTCGTGAAGCTCTTTTTTGTACAATTCTTCTGTGTATTCTTGCCACCTCTTTTTAATATCTTCTGCTTCTGTTAGGTCCATACCATTTCTGTCCTTTATCGAGCCCATCTTTGCATGAAATGTTCCTTTGGTATCTCTGATTTTCTTGAAGAGATCCCTAGTCTTTCCCATTCTGTTGTTTTCCTCTATTTCTTTGCATTGATCGTTGAAGAAGGCTTTCTTATCTCTTCTTGCTATTCTTTGGAACTCTGCATTCAGATGTTTATATCTTTCCTTTTCTCCTTTGCTTATCGCTTCTCTTCTTTTCACAGCTATTTGTAAGGCCTCCCCAGACAGCCATTTTGCTTTTTTGCATTTCTTTTCCATGGGGATGGTCTTGGTCCCTGTCTCCTGTACAATGTCACGAACCTCATTCCATAGTTCATCAGGCACTCTATCTATCAGATCTAGGCCCTTAAATATATTTCTCACTTCCACTGTATAATCATAAGGGATTTGATTTAGAATCAACTCCAAGAATGGGAGATGATTAATGCTAGTGTTTACTGAAAGAGGGAAGCCTGAAGGAACAGAAGATCAGACAGAAGGAGAAAGATCAAGGGTTGTCTTTTGGACATATTAGCTTAGAGAAGGTTATTGGGTCTGTAGGTAGAGATGAAGTTTAGCATTGAGGTTATGTTGAAAACTTGAACCAAGCCTTTTTTTGGCATTTATGTATCAGGCTTTCCAGTTGCGGTGCTGGAGAAGACTCTTGGGAGTCCCTAGGAATGCAAGAAGATCAAACCAGTCAATCCTAAAGGAAATCAACCCTGATTATTTATCGGAAGGATTGATGCTGAAGGTGAAGCTCTAATACTTTGGCCAACTCTGGAAACGACCCTGATTCTGGGGAAGATTGAGGGCAAGGGAAGAAGGGGGTGGGAGGGTCAGATGGTTAGATAGCATCACTGACTCAATGGACATGAGGTTGAGCAAACTCAGGGAGACAGTGAAGGACAGGGAAGCCTAGCATGCAAAGAGTGGATACGATGTAGCTACTGAACAACAACAACAAAATATCAGGCTAACCTTGAGTCTTTGTTTATGTCTGAAGTTTAGTTCCTTTTTTCTCTTCCCTTATACCCACATCCTTTTATTTCCCCTCAGAAATACACTTTCTGAATCCCCCTGCCCCTTAACCCACAAACCAGATATCCCCAGAGTGTTGCATGTGAATGCAAGCACTCCTCAGAAAAAATATAAATCAAGAGAGGGGTCCTTGTGGTAATGGATTTGTTCAGTATCTTAACTGTAATAGAACTATTTAGAGCTAAACACACATGCTATGCTATGCTAAGTCACTTCAGTCGTGTCCGACTCTGTGTGACCCCATAGACGGCAGCCTACCAGGCTCCCCCGTCCCAGGGATTCTCCAGGCAAGAACACTGGAGTGGGTTGCCATTTCCTTCTCCAATGCATGAAAGTGAAATGTGAAAGTGAAGTCACACATACACAGTCACATACACAAGTACAAGTAAAACTTGGAGAATTTGAATAAGATCCATGGATTGTTTGTTGATATTATGGTTGTGATATTATACTGCTGCTGCTGAGTCACTTGTCGTGTCCGACTCTGTGCGACCCCATAGACGGCAGCCCACCAGGATGCCCCGTCCCTGGGATTCTCCAGGCAAGAACACTGGAGTGGGTTGCCATTTCCTTCTCCAATGCATGAAAGTGAAAAGTGAAAGTGAAGTCACTGAGGTCCGACCCTTAGAGACCCCATGGACTGCAGCCTTCCAGGCTCCTCCATCCATGGGATTTTCCAGGCAAGAGTACTGGAGTGGGGTATTCAGTTTTACAAATGTTACCACTGGGGGGAACTGAGTTAAACCATATGCATGATCTCTCTGTATTATTTCTTACCATGTGAAAAATAACATCATCACAAGGAACTTTTAATGTTCAAAATACACGGAGAAAACTTCAAAAACTCAACTGTTATGGAAAGTTTTAATGCATTACTCCTCAGTTCAGTTCAGTCGCTCAGTCGTGTCTGACTCCTTGTGACCCCATTATTCGCAGCACGCCAGGCCTCCCTGTCCATAACCAACTCCCAGAGTTTACCCAAACTTAAGTCCATTGAGTTGGTGATGCCATCCAGCCATCTCATCCTCTGTTGTCCCCTTCTCCTCCTGCCCCCAATCCCTCCCAGCATCAGAGTCTTCTCCAATGAGTCAACTCTTCACATGAGGTGGCCAAAGTATTGGAGTTTCAGCTTCAGCATCATTCCTTCCAATGAACACCCAGGACTGATCTCCTTTAGGATGGACTAGTTGGATCTCCTTGCAGTCCAAGGGACTCTCAAGAGTCTTCTGCAGCACCACAATTCAAAAGCATCAGTTCTTCGGTGCTCAGCTTTTCAGAGAAGGCAATGGCAACCCACTCCAGTACTCTTGCCTGGCAAATCCCATGGACTGAGGAGCCTGGTTGGCTGCAGTCTATGGGGTCGCTAGGAGTTGGACACGACTGAGCAACTTCACTTTCACTTTTCACTTTCATGCATTGGAGAAGGAAATGGCAACCCACTCCAGTGTTCTTGCCTGGAGAATCTCAGGGAAGGGGGAGCCTGGTGGGCTGCTGTCTATGGTGTCACACAGAGTCAGACATGACTGAAGAGACTTAGCAGCAGCAGCAGCTTTCTTTACAGTCTAACTCTCACATCCATACATGACCACTGGAAAAACCATAGCCTTGATTGAGACAACAGATAAAAAACATTCTTGGATGTGACTAGTTTTATTATGGTTTAGATGAATGGATATTTCTGAAAAATATGGGCAAAGCTCAAATTAATAAATTGAAAAAGCAAAAGAGGATAAAATTTGTAAGTTCAAAAATTGCTTCTTTTGAAGAGAGCATCATAAAATAGAAATACATTTGAGAAAAAATGCATTCAGTGATGGTGATGTCACAGTGAAATGGATCTTTATGTGCAAGCCTGGGGAATTGTAAATTACGTTGCCATTCATTTAACTAATATTGTCCTCTGTATAACATACAGAGGTGAGTGCAGGATGTGTTAACCCCACCATTTTGATACCAAGGACATTTTGGAGATTGATAGTGTTTAGAGTGAACTCCATCAACTTCATTTAACTCCTTGATTGATTTTCTGTAGAGTAGTGCTGTCCCATGGGCTTTTCTGAAATGATGGAAATGTTCTACATCTGCACTCTTCAACATGGTAACCCTAGTGTTACAAGGAAATCACCAGGTCTGGTAATTGCTACTGTTTGTATAAACTGGCATCATAACCATTGGATAAAGAAGTATCATTACCTCCAGAAGTTACAATGACAATGTCTCATTATCTCCACTTTTGATGATGCTTGGTATTTATGTTATTTCTTAAAAAATGAACATTTTAATTAAAAAGTCAAGTGTGGCTGGCATTATGGTCCAGGTAAACAGTTCTAGACTCTCATCTAACATTCATTGGCTTTGTGATCTCGGGTTAAGTCTAGGCTTAAATTTCCTGAGCTCCAAATGAAGCCGTTGGACTAAGTTATTTCAAGCTCAAATAATCTATTCTACTATGTATATCCATATGCCATCTGGGAGATTGGCCAACATTTATTCCATAGAATTAAAAAAAGAGGCCTTAAGATGAGCACATGGCCACCCTGTGGAGGCTGTGAGGCTCAGGGGAATAGGAGCCAAGGCCGACCTTGGATCCCAGCTCCCCTCTGTGAGCTCTAGGCTGTAGGTGAGTTTGTGTCATTTTTACCATCTGTAAACCCAAAGGTGGCCTATCACAGTGATAAGACCCTAGGATTTTGCTCTTTTTTCTCTTTTTATTTTTGAAGTGTAGTTGATTTACAATGTTGTGTTAATTTCTACTGTACAGCAAAGTAATTCAGTTAGACACACACACATATATATACACCTTCTTTTTATATTTTTCCATGTGGTTTATCATAGGATATTGAATATAGTTCCTGTGCTATACAGTAAGACCTTGTTTTTTAACCATTCTATATATAACAGCTTACATCTGCTAACCCCAGCCTCCCACTCCATCTCTCCCCAGCCTTCCCCTCTCGGCAAACACAAGTCTGTTCTCTGTGAGTCTGCTTCTGTCTCATAGGTACATTCATTTGTGTCATAGTTTAGATTTCACACATAAGTGATTTCGTATGACATTTGTCTTTCTCTTTCTGACTTACTTCACTAGGCCTGATAATCTCTAGTTGCATCCATGTTGTTGCAAATAAACCCCTAGGATTTCAGATTTAGAATCAGTTTAGGCTCAAATCATAGTCCTTCCCTATATGACACCAGGCAGGATTGCTTTTGCACCTGAGTCTACCTCACAGAGTGAGGCTACATTCCATCAGGGGACCGACCCAGCTGCCAATTCAGGGCTCACGGGTCCCACTTGCTCCCACCATACACACATATGCAGCACCCTACCTTTCTCAAGGATGCCTTTCCTTTTTTCCCTTTAGATTTTAGAGGATTTACCTGGTGACATGAGACAGGAGACAGGGCAGACATGGGTTTTTGGTGTTTACTGAGAAGCCATCATCCTGTCTGGCCCCTGGAGCATCCTTGGTTCCTGTAAGCAAGACTTGTCAGGACCAGGCATTCTGTAGTTTTTCACATCTCCATGATACTGCAAAAGGCCCACCTGCTTAAAAATACCATGCAGCCCCTTCTTCCCTGGAGTCTTTCTGCCTCCCTGAGGCTGCACCCAAAGAATAACACTCTAGCCCTCCTCCAAGGGTAGAGTGTGACTGAGGACTGAGTGGGACAGGCAAGGCCCAGGGAACTTTCTCCTACTCTCTGGGTCAGAACACTGAGTAAGTGCTTGGGGCAAGGAGTCCTATTTACTAACATGTGCTTCCCCCAAGAGTTTATTTCTCTGCTTTCTCCCTTAAAGGCCAGGATTTTTAAAAGCTTTCTTTTTTTCCTTTTTGTTTTTCCATGTTTGAAAAATTAAAATATCTGGCTTTCTGGATCAGATACAAGAAATATGACAGGAAAAAAATCAGAATTTTACAACAATATATACTATATAAAAATACAATATCTATATGAAACATTCAGCACTGGGCTTCATGTGTTGTACACACTCAATAGGCCATAGCTGTGGTAATTAATATCTGTTCTTCAATGTTATTTTAAAGATTATTTATAACATATGCAAAATGCCTGACATATAATAGATATTCAGTAAATGTTCACCAACATATAGTAAAATGCTTTTGAGTTTAATATAAAGATTAATATTGTTTTTTTTTTTTTTTTAAGGCATTTTATCTTTTAAATTTCATTATATTATTTTTAAAGTCTTTATTGAATTTGTTACAATATTGATTCGGTTTTATGTGTTGGGAGTTTTTGGCTCTAAGGCATGTAAGGTCTTAGCTCTCCAACCGGGGATGGAATCTGTACCTCCTGCATTGGCAGGTGAAGTCTTAACCACTGCATGGTCAGGGAAGTCCCTAAAGACTAATATGGTTTCTGAATGATAGAGTTAACTGAAAATATTTTTTAAAAGGCCTTGAGAATTTATCTTTCCTAGTGCTCATTTTTATCTCCTATAAACCACATCTTAGGTTAGCTCAAAGTATACACTTAGATGTCCCCGGCCTTCATATTCTAGAAGATTGTATCAGCAGAAATAACCATTAAGCCTCTGCAATGGCACATGACACATAACATTAAATCATCAATATATCAGACCAAATGAATTACTTGCTTCATCTAAGTCTAATGGCAGGAAAATGGGAAAAGGAAAATTGTAGATGGGGCTGTCCTAAGGGCAGAGTCAGAGACCCAGACTTCTAGGCTTATTCCAGAAAAGTATGAAAGTGAATTAGGCTTCTCAGATTTCTTTTGGCTTCTCCAGCTACTTTAGTAAATGGATGTGTCTGATGGAGGTGGAGGTCTCACCAGCTAAGTAAAAGGATACAATCTCCTCTTTGCTGCCAATGGTTTGGGTCAAGGGCACTGATCCTTGCAATGAGTGCATGGGATCTGTCTGAGGAAAACCAGATAATATTAATTAGAGTAAGAAATAAGATGAAATAAATAGAGAAAAATGCTACTGTTGCTATGTAGAAAGACTAAATATGTCAAATTCATTAAATTTTAGAGTTAATATTGTCCTAAGCAAAATCCTAATGAATATAACACTTGCCCAGATGATTATAAAGTCCACTCTGGAAAATACAGAGCTTTTTTTTTTTTTTTTTTTTAACAAAGAAGAGTAAAGAGGAGATACCTCCTTTACCACACTGTAAAATGCATTATAATATGGCAGTAATTAAAATGTCATTGTCCTGGTTCATAAACAGAAAGGGGAAGGAATAGCCTGAGACAAATCCTAGCATATGGAAGAATTTACAGAGGACAAGTGTGTAAACATTAAACAGTATTAATACTTTGTGCATTAAAAGATGCCATCCATAGAATGAAAAGGCAACCCATGAGAAAATACCTGCCAACCATATATTTTATAAGGGGTTAATATCCAGAATATATAAAGAACCCCTACAATTCAAAAACAACAATAAAATCAAACAATTTGATTCAAAATGGACTAAGGAGTCGAATAGACATTTCTCTAAAGATGAAATCAGTGATGCACCTGAGGGTAAAAACAGAATCATGTTAGATTCTGTCTGTATATCACATACCAAAATTAATTGCAGAACTTCCTTAGTGGTACAGTGGAATCTGCCTATCAATGCAGGGGACATGGGTTTGCTCCCTGGTCTGGGAGGATTCCACATGCCTCAGGCAACTTAAAATTCATGCATCACAATTACTGAGCTCATGAGCTCTAGGAACCACAACTTGTAACAACTGAGCCCCAGGTATTGCAGCTCCTGAAACCTGTGTGCCTAGAGCCTGGGCTCTGCAACAAGGGAAGCTACCACAACGAGAAGCAAGTGCACTGTAATGGAGAGTAGTCCCCGCTCACCGCTTCTAGAAAAAGCCCACGTGTAGTGACAAAGACTCAAAGTAGCCAAATATAAACAAATAAATTTTAAAAATTAATTCCAGATGGATTGAAGCTTTCCGTTTAGTTCAGTCTCTCAGTTGTGTCTGATTCTTTTGGACCCCATGGACTGCAATATGCCAGGCCTCTCTGTCCATCACCAACTCCCTTTGCTTCAAAGAAAAAAAAAATCATAGAAAAATTGAAGAAATTATTTTTCTTAATCTGACAAATGGGATAAGGTTGTAAGCATAAAAATAAAACCAAAGGAAAGTTATCACACATTTGGCTAACAGCCTGGGGATTCAAAAGAGTTAGGCTGAAATCGTGTCTTTTTCAAAACCAATTTTAAGTTCCTCCCCATAAATACTACAACTACTCTCTACTCATTTTTTTAAAAAAATTTATATTAGTGTACAGTTGATTTACAATGTTGTGTTAGTTTCAGGTATACAGCAAAGTGATTCAGTTATACACATACATCTGTTCTTTTTCAGCTTCTTTTCCCATATAGGTTATTGCAAAATATTGAACAGAGTTCCCTGTGCTATACAGTAGGTCCTTGTTGATTATCTATTTTGTATATAGTTCTACTCATTACTTTTAATGAGCAAAACCATTTCCTTGATGTGAAGTTTGCACAGTCTTGCCCCAGGTCATCCTCCTGGTTTAACCGTCAGATGCTAGGTTAGAGGATGCATCCCCTCTTCTAAAAAAAAGTTAGCCTTGGACCTGTCCTCTTGCTTCACTAAAGATAATCCCTCTCTATCTGTTTGAATGGCTGGCTGTCTTTTCTCCATTATTTTGCCAACAGTCTCTTTTACTGGATATTTCTCATAAGCATAAATACATATTTGCTCTCTCAGTTTGCAACACACACACACACACACACACACACACACACACACACCTGCCCCTCCATCCCCTACCCTCCTCTAGTGATCATCTCACTTCTGCACTCCTCTCAGAGGACGACTTTCGGAAAGAACTGTCTAGGAACGCTGCCTCTGCCTCCTCAGTTCACCTACTCTTCAGCCCACTCCAATCTGGCTTCTGCCACCAATACACAAATGAAATCACTTTTGTCATGTCACAAACCAATTCCATTTGCTGCAGTCATTGGGCTCTTTTCAATCCTCATTCAGGCACATTTGACTGAACGGCTGGCTCCCTCTTCCTGACATGCTCTCCTCTCTTGGGATCTGTGGCAGGGCAGCAACTCCTCAGTTTATGGCTCTTTCTCTCTCTTGAGTACTTGCCCTCAATAATCTCATTCATTTCCATGGCTTTAGAAACATCCCATCTGGGGGAGTTCCCTGGTAGCCTAGTGCTTAGGATTCTGGGCTTTCACTGCCTTGGCCTGGGTTCAGTCCTTGGTTGGGGAGCTGAGATCCTGCCCCCAAAATTCCATTTGCTATTTCTGAATTTACACACTCACATGTCTATTAGCTGCCTCTCTATCTCAGCTTGGATGTCCAATAGTATACCAAATAAAATGTCAAAAATGGGTATCTTCAGTTTCCCCCATAACCTGCCCTCACCTCACATGTGCTTCCTTGATCCCATCTCCTGTGTTGCCAAGCTGGAAACTTGGGAATCATCCTTGATCTGTAATCACTAAGTCCAAGATTCTGAAATATATCTCAACTTCCCCTTGTTCTAAGTCCACTGCCACCATCCTGGCCTGTCCTGTATCATCTCTGACCTAGATTACTGCCAGAGTCCCTTGGCCTGTCTCCCCAGATCCATTCTTGCCCCTCCCTAATCATTCTCTGCAAACCTGCCTTTGGCTCCAAACCATTTGCCCCAGGTCTCAGATATGTCCTAGGGGTAAAATCAAGAAGAGTTGCTTTTGAATTGTGTGTCTGATGAGAAGGGAAGAGAAAAATCAAGAATGATTAGGGTTTTGCTTGAACAACTTTACACCGGACAATGACTGTTTTTATCAAGATGGGAAAGTTTGGGTCAAGTACATGTTTGGCTGATGGGGATGGGTTAGAGGGGTGATCAGTAGCCTTCTGTGAGCTAATCTGGAAATGTCAATCAGCCGAGCAGAAGTATGCTATAGTTGGAAAGAAATAAGAGACATGATAGATGTTTGATGAAAAAATGATCCAAGCTAGGTTACCAGAGAAACGAATTTTGAGGGAAAGATTTGGAAGTTGTTAGACTGGGAGATAACATCCTGATGGAAATCCCTGGTGTTATTTGGATATGTAGGTCTGGTGATCAATAGGAAAATTAGACTGGAAGCTTAGACCTGAGGGTCATCATGAGAGTTTAAAGTATGGAAAAGATCAAATGGAAGTGAAACTTCTAGAAAACTATTTTCTTTTTATATATTTTATTCAAAACAAAATTAGTTTTATTGAGTTTGATGGGGACTTGTTTAGTGACATCCTTGTCTACTCACTAGAAATCAGTAGCTTTCTTCCTCCCCCATTCCAAGTGATGACAACCAAAAATGTCACTAAGACGTTTCCCGTTCCAGTGGTCGAGGAGGGAATCTGCCCTGGTTAAGAACTACAGGATTAGGGCAATCGTACTTCTTTCTAGCCACTGAGATGCTAATATTGGAGAATGTTGGAGAAACAGCTACAAAGTAGTGGCGTTCTGAGCTTTTATCCTGCAGAAAGCTCTTGGAAAGAATTTGATCAAGAAGATGTGTGCACCGCAAGGGTGTGGGGTAAGGAAAGAGGGTAGAGGGGCGCCCCCACGGAAGAGCGTCGCTGAAGCTCAGGGCAGAGGAAGAAGCCAGCACCTGGGCTCAACGTTGCAGAAAGCCCTGTCCCTCTGCAGAAATCCTGTCTGCTCTCCACATGCCGACGGCTTTCCTAGCATCAGACGACAGGTTCTCAGCATTGCTGGACCCTAGGGATTTTTATTTCACTGGAGATGTCAGTACAGTTGACCTGCTGCCCCCTAGCGAGGCGGCTCGGGATGCCGGGTAAATCCCGAATTGCGTTTCCAGATTGAACTGTCAAGCTGGCTTCTGAGAGGAAGTAACAGAACATGTTGTCCTTCTAGCTTTCCTCCCGTCCTTGCTCCAAATAGCATCCTTAACACTAGCGACTTCCCTAACGTGGCGAAGAGGAAGGCACAGGACGTCAGCAGGACAGCAGAGGAGCCGGAGCTGGGTGACGGAAGAGGCACGATCATGGAAAGTGTTTCCAAAGCAGTAAAAGTCGCCGGGGGGAAAAGTGGGCTGGGTTAGCCCCTAAAGCACCAGGAACGTGCTCTCGGCTGCCCTCTGCTGTCGAGACGAAAGAAGCCAGGCCCTGGAAGAGACAGCATTCTATTCCAAGAGGCACAAATTAAGATGCTAGGCACCGATATAGGCCACGGGATGACATTGCTTCTTACCAGCTGCAGCTAAAGACAGAGCATCTATTTTGGTATGTGTGCCAGGAAAAGAAACGCTAATCATAGACAGTAGAGTCCCAAAACACAGATTTGGAAATACTGAGGGACTATTCCTGTCTCTAAAACATAACAACTGGATATGGGAGGCCGGGGGTAGGGGTAAGAATTAGTTCTCTGAGGGGAGTGTTGAAGTGATCCCCATGCCAGGGATGTATGAAAGATCCCTACTTTTTGTACTTCTTTAACAGGAAATCTTAAGTTTAAAAGTCACACCACACAAATTATGAAAAAGTCATTCATATATTTAAAAGATTAATCCAATCTTTAGAGGTCATTCTGTGGTAAACCTGATTTTTGATTTTACCAAAACTCAAAAGGAATATGTATATATACATATGTGTGTGTATCAGATCAGATCAGATCAGTCGCTCAGTCGTGTCCGACTCTTTGCAACCCCATGAACTGCAGCACGCCAGGCCTCCCTGTCCATCACCAACTCCCAGAGGTCACCCAGACTCATATTCATCCAGTCAGTGATGCCATCCAGCCATCTCATCCTCTGTCGTCCCCTTCTCCTCCTGCCCTCAATCCCTCCCAGCATCAGAGTCTTCTCCAATGAGTCAACTCTTCGCATGAGGTGGCCAAAATACTGGAGTTTCAGCTTTAGCATCATTCCTTCCAAAGAAATCCCAGAGTTGATCTCCTTCAGAATGGACTGGTTGGATCTTCTTGCAGTCCAAGGGACTCTCAAGAGTCTTCTCCAACACCACAGTTCAAAAGCATCAATTCTTTGGCACTCAGCCTTCTTCACAGTCCAGCTCTCACATCCATACATGACCACAGGAAAGACCATAGCCTTGACTAGGCGAACCTTTGTTGGTAAAGTGATGTCTCTGCTTTTGAATATGCTATCTAGGTTGGTAATAACTTTCCTTCCAAGGAGTAAGCGTCTTTTAATTTCATGGCTGCAGTCACCATCTGCAGTGATTTTGGAGCCCAGAAAAAGAAAGTCTGACACTGTTTCCACTGTTTCCCCATCTATTTCCCATGTAGTGATGGGACCAGATGCCATGATCTTCGTTTTCTGAATGTTGAGCTTTAAGCCAACCTTTTCACTCTCCACTTTCACTTTCATCAAGAGGTTTTTTAGTTCCTCTTCACTTTCTGCCATAAGGGTGGTGTCATCTGCATATCTGAGGTTATTGATATTTCTCCCAGCAATCTTGATTCCAACTTGTGTTTCTTCCAGTCCAGCATTTCTCATGATGTACTCTGCATAGAAGTTAAACAAACGTGGTGACAATATACAGCCTTGATGTACTCCTTTTCCTATTTGGAACCAGTCTGTTGTTCCATGATCAGTTCTAACTGTTGCTTCCTGACCTGCATACAGATTTCTCAAGAGGCAGATCAGGTGGTCTGGTATTCCCATCTCTTTCAGAATTTTCCACAGTTTATTGTAATCTACACAGTCAAAGGCTTTGGCATCGTCAATAAAGCAGAAATAGATGTTTTTCTGGAACTCTTGCTTTTTCCATGATCCAGCGGATGTTGGCAATTTGATCTCTGGTTCCTCTGCCTTTTCTAAAACCAGCCTGAACATCAGGAAGTTCACGGTTCACATATTGCTGAAGCCTGGCTTGGAGAATTTTGAGCATTACTTTACTAGCGTGTGAGATGAGTGCAATTGTGTGGTAGTTTGAGCACTCTTTGGCATTGCCTTTCTTTGGGATTGGGATGAAAACTGACCTTTTCCAATCTTGTGGCCACTGCTGAGTTAGTGGCCATACACACACACATACACTGTGTGTGTATCAACATAAGGCAAAAATCCTCGTGTATGTACCTACATGTTTCAGCTGAGTTAAGGTGGTGGGTGTTTTTTTTTTTTTTTGTCACTTTATTAATTGAAGGATATTTGTTTTACAGAATTTTGTGGTTTTCTGTCGTACACTAAGAAGAATCAGCCATAGGTATACAATGGAATGCTACTCAGCCATAAAAAGGAATGCATTTGAGTCAGTTCTAATGAAGTGGACGAAGCAAGAGCCTATTATACAGAGTGAAGTAAGTCACAAAGAGAAATGTAAATATCATTTACCGATGCATATATATGGAATCCAGAAAGACAGTACTGATGAATTTATTTTCAGGGCAGTAATGGAGAAACAGCCATAGAGAACAGACCCATGGACATGGTGGGAGGGGAGGGAGAGGGTGAGGTGAGTTAAGGTTTTAAGTAAAGGAATTTGAAGACAGAAGGGACATGACTTGATGTGCTTTGAAAGGATTCTGGGTGCTGCATTGGGAATGGACTATAGGAGACCAAGGTGGTCGCAGGGAGACCTTTTAGTGTGGTACTTTGGTTTTCTAGGCAAGATGATGGCAGTGGTGCAGGTGGTGATGAATGATCAGAATCTAAGTATATTTTAAACGTAGAACTTGTGGGATTTGTGCTCATAGATTGGATTGAGAGAGAGACAGACACACATAGAAAGAGGGACTTCAGAAGTCAAGGATGACTGAACAATTTGGAGAATAGAGTTGGCATCAACTGAGATGGAGAAGACTGAGGAACAGTAGGACCCTACTGAGAAGAGATTCTGAGTGCAGACACTGGGTTAAGACATCTGATAGACATTTGACTGGAAGGCCAACTTCACAGTTGAATAAGAATCTGGAGTTCAGGAGAGATCCATGCAAGAAACACCAAATTGGCAGGCGTCAAGACAGAGTTGCTGTTTAAAGCCACAACAGTGTGAGAGCCTCAAGGATGGGGACTTGGGGACTCTAAAGAGGTTGGGGAAAGCAGATGGATCAGGAATGGGGCCTGGGAGGGAGACTCAGTGATGTAACACAGTGGAGCCAAGAACAGACAGTGGGAGGAGTGACGCATGCTGAGAAGATGCATGCATGCTCTGCTCAACATGGTTAGGACTTCAACCACCTGAGGGCGGGGTGTGTACCGCGCCATGTGTACACACATACCATGCTTTGTGTAGGCACAAAGACTGGGACATATCACGAGGATACCAAACAGGGTTTGATTAGGAGCCTGGTTTTTATCAGGGAGTGATACGATCAAAACTGTCTCAGAAGCCACCTCTTGGCGGTGTGGCATTTAGAAGCATATACTCCATGGTGGTAGAGAAATCATTCTTTTCGTTATATACTTTGCGTTGTTTCACTAATTATAGTATTATTTCTGTAATTTAAAAACCATTAAGATGTATGAAAAATATGAGAAGACTGCAATCTAGTAATTGCAAATTCATTGATAACAGCTCAGGAAAGAGATGCTTAGGGTTCAAAGGAATCTGGCAGGGAGATGCAATGAAGTCAGATGCTTAGGTTTTCAGAACTTGGCTATCTGCTAGGAACTAGTTAAAAAAAAAAAAAAAATTGGAAGATGGAGGGGAGTGCCACCAAGCTTGGAGAGGACATCACCTCCCCACCATCCCTCCCCTCCAAAAGTAAAATGTCTCATCTGGATGAAAGGGGAAAGTAGGGATGAGGGTCATTGCTAGTGTTCAAAACATGAACAAATCTTTTACACAAACTCATGATTTTTATGTTTCTGATAGTAAAAACTGGAGGTATAAATTGATATAATTATAAAGATAACTTTGTGGGATAACCTCTTCAAAAAGTTATAGGCACTCACCTTTATGTCATGGTTTTCTGACATGAACTAGGTATCTGGTTTTGCTAATTTGGGGATGCATTTAGTAATGCTCATCTTCCATGAATAGCAAACAGAAAAGTGGCCCTGACTACATGTTCTCACTACATTCAGCTCTGTAGCCTTCTGCTAAATCTATGGAAAATATGTACCCAGACATACTTTGTAACCTGGGAGTCAACTGAGATGCTGAGTGGGTAGCAGAAGATTCAGGTGTGTACCTTGTTAGCCTTAGCCCCCATGAATCATGTGGGCATTCCTGGTAGATCAACTGATAAACTGCCTGCAATGCAGGAGACTCAGGTTCGATCCCTGGGTGGGGAAGATGCCCTGAAGAAGGAAATGGCAACCCACTCCAGTATTCTTGCCTGGAAAAACCCCATGAACAAAGGAGCCTGGCAGGCTACAGTCCACGGGGTCACAAAAAGTCAGACACGACTAAGGGACTAAACCACCATGAATCATGATTCTACCTCAAGTAGATATATACCTGAAGTTTGACACTAGGCACTGCTAAGGCTTGTCAGAGGGAAAAATCATTATCTGCAGAGGATTGCCAGAATAAGTCCTTCTTCAACCAATTCCTTCAAAATGTGTGTTTTTTTTTTTTTAAATACATGAAGGTACAGCTAAGTCTTCAAAGAGCTAATTACTGCGATTCCAGTATTTTGGAAGATTTAAGGATTTGTTCTCACTGAATCACACTCTTAATAATATATCTTTGGTCTATACTGTACTGCATGAAATTGGTCATTTTACTTTTAGGAATGTTAACATGGATGTTAACATGGATCACAGAATCCTCATGACATTTCAGGGGCAAAACGTACCTCAGGCATTTGTCTACAATACCAGGGTAGAGGTACACTTCTGGATCATGTGTCAACTTGTGGAGACACATATATGGATGTCCTTTTCAAGCAAAAGCAAGTTCAGTGTGGAATTCACTGCCTAATTCTTATAAGTATTCAGGACACTGCAGCATGCATTTTGTTTTAAATATATTTCTGGGCTTTATCTTATTTTGCCTACTGATTTTTCATTCAACTATAATTTTTTTTACTTTGTGTTTTAATAAGCTATTTCACTTCTATTTTTTTTTTTCCATGAGGCAGAAAACACCAAACTCTGGACTCAAGTAGACACAGAAATGGGGGAAGGAGCAGAAAATATGAATTGCATTGCTAAAAAAGCCATTGTTATAGAGATAAATATGATGAAATGTGAAATAAACTAAAAGGTCATATTAGAAGGAAAATGCAAGGGCAACCCCTTCAGCACATTTTTTGTGTGCTACTGAATTCACTTACATCTCCTTTAAAAAATCTCTCTCCCAAAACTATTAATTACAGATCTCATGAACATCTAATGAATTCTGAATATTATTGTGATTTAATGTAAAATGTCAAGAACTGTTCCATCTAAAAAAAGTAACATACTATATCTCATACAAAGTGCCATATAAAGGCAATTTTAATTTGCTAAGACAAAAGAAAAACAAGAAACAGAACAACCTTTTTCTTACTGCTACATCTACCATCTTAATGATACCGAGAATTTACATAACCTATTTCCAGGTGTTATTTAAACAAAAACACATGTGTAAGTATTTTTGAATAAGAAAAACCAGTCGCAAACAAATAAAATTAGAACCCAGACTCCTAATTTTGGCTATGAATTTTAAATTATGTTTTATCTCTCCGTCCTGAAAATGTTATCTTTACTGAAATGTCACTGTATAATAGAAACAGACACAGAAACCCACTGAGCCTCTGCATAAACATTTAGACTTTACTCCTGATGCAAATTACCTGCAAAGAACTGCTTATAAAGGATGTCTGAAGCTATGTCAATGATTTAAAATTAAGCACACAACCAATGTAAAAGCAAAGAATCTTCCTTTTTCAGGAGAAAGGTCTTATGTGAAGCTATCTTCTTGAAACATGTTTGATGTCAATTCTGGGTGAACCAGGATGGCCGCTTCCTCTCTCGCTCAATGATCCTCTTGCCTTGATCATGCTCGGAGGGTGTCTCCCCGAGTACAGCACCACAGTCTCCACAGTAGGAGCCTTGAAAGGGCCCCCCTCTTGCTTCCCTATCTGTCTTCTGATTTCTGCTGTCTCCTTGCACACCTTCTCATAGCAATAGCCACAGAGGACATGTTTCTGTTTCAGGTGACCACATTCAGGACAAAAGTCTATATTGTTCTTTAAAAAGAAAGAAAGAAAGAAAATTTAATGAGAGGCAACAAAATGCACACATCATCAAGGATGAGGCTTATATTTAAACTTCTTTGGAAATGTTCATCCTGCACAAGGTCACAGAGTACCCAGTTCAACCTCATTTTAATCAGGAAACTAAGGACACATATTGATTCGAATTAATCAATTTGAATTCCAGGAAAACTGGAATTAGAATCCAGGTTTACCAACTTTGAATCTAGCACATTTTTACTTAAATACATCAGTCTTACTATGTGAAATGGTACTCCATTCCCCCAGCCTCAAAAACTAAACATCTGGTAAGGAGCCCATGGGTGATTCACACAGCCAGCATCTTAACTAAGAGACCAAGGCAAAGGGAATTCACTCTTCCTTTCAATCAATCCTGGGAAGAACAAGATGACAAACACATTACAAGTGGGCTTCCCCTGATTATCACAGTGCAATTCAAATTCCTGTATGATGTATAGTTGGTATGGGGTGTGATTTTTCTTCCTATAAATGAACACTGATTATTTCTTAATGTAAAACTCTTGATATATTACAATTTGAGGCTATTTTAATGAATTTTTATACATCTATCCAATTTAATAAGACAATTCTAACCTCTAAAGAAGTCCTTTCAATGGGTTCTAAAGGTAGATTTGAAATATAAAGAAAAATAGTAAACAGGAACATCAAAGAAACTCTAAACATGTCTGAAGACTAACATACAAACATTTATGAGGCAGATGACAACAAGAACCTCATTTTCTAAAAGAAACAAGTGTTAATTGCTCAGTCATGTTCAACCCTTTGTGATCCCATGGGCTGTATGTAGCTTGCCAGGCTCCTCTGCCCGTGGGGTTTTCCAGGCAAGAATACTGGAGTGGGTTGTCATTCCCTTCTCCAGGGGATCTTCCCAACCCAGGGATCAAACCTGGGTTGCTCCAGCATTGCAGGCAGATTCTTTCTAAGCTACCAGGGAAACCCTAAAAGAAACAAAGAACCTTGAAAATCATTTGACCCACCGACTTCTCATCTTACTCCAATATGTGGAAAACTGCATTGTACATTCAACTCGAGGAACTGAAAAAATACCCATGGTCAGTAAGTGCTTTTTCCTAACAAAGCCCTCAGCATAACAAATTATATATTAATAGAAAACTGTCTAAATTAATGAAGTATTTTACAGTTCCACATTTTAACTGTGGTCCCAACCATGACTCAGTAATACTTTTGAGCTTATGTTCTAAGGGTTTGTTTTAATACTGAACATGGAGGCTTATGGAAGTCAGTTTTCTGTCCTTGAGTTCCATCTGCACTGCCCTGGGGAATGCCATGGAATAAACATGAACTCAAATCATGGCTAAAACCATAAATCAATAAATCAAAGGTAATAAACACTATAGTTTTCATTACTAGATCAATGAAGAAAGTGTACCCATGGGAGACGGTGGGTGGGTGCTGGTGTGTGGGGAGATGGAGAAGGAGCAGAGATTTAGAATTGTCTAAGGATAGGAACCGGAGAAGACAATGGCACCCCACTCCAGTACTCTTGCCTGGAAAATCCCATGGACGGAGGAGCCTGGTGGGCTCCAGTCCATGGGGTCGCTGAGGGTAGGACACGACTGAGCGACTTCACTTTCAGTTTTCACTTTCATGCATTGGAGAAGGAAATGGCAACCCACTCCAGTGTTCTTGCCTGGAGAATCCCAGGGACGGGGGAGCCTGGTGGGCTGCCGTCTATGGGGTCGCACAGAGTCGGACACGACTGAAGTGACTTAGCAAGGATAGGAACACACACAAAAAAAGTTTCAAGAGAACAGGACTTCAATAGGACACTATCAGGGCTCAAATGCTGGTTCTACCACTTAAGTTTGGGATCATAGGTGAATTCTTTTTGTCTCAGTTTCTTCATCCTAAAACTGAGCAAAACAATATTTACTTCAGAGAGCTGTTCTGGAAATATAATTCATGTAAAGCACTTAGATATATCATAGGTACTTACTAGCTATTTTTACTACTTATCTAAGGATTTTACTTCACAGTATCTCATTGGACTCAGGAAAAGAAGAGAATAAATCTGTCAGGGTTAATAAAACCCCATATCGAATAGATCTACTGCTTTTGACTTTAATTTTAGGCTCTGCAATAGTTAAAATGTTTATTTACATATAGTTCAAAGTCACACAGCTCAGAATTGGCACAGGTCACAATACAAAAGTCACAGACTCTTTATAACCCAGTCCTCTGTCCAGACTCCGAACTCCCTCCTTGACTGTGTTCTGAGTATTTAGCCTACAGAACAATAGACCCATACATATATAACAAGAATATTGTATTTATTTAGACCAGGGAAAGGTAGACATACAGGATCTAAAAATAATTTACTCATAGGTTATATGGACAAATCAAGAGATTATGCAGTGGTGGACATGAGAAAAAGTACACCCACAAAAATCACCATATTACCTTAACTTTAATAAGCTTATGAGGGTTTCTTCTCCTACACCGGTTCACTTCAATGCTGCGCCTGTTTTTAGGAGCTGCCATCCAAAATATACTATCCAAAAGGCTGAACGTCTCCATACTTCCACTGGTATCATTTGTTGGTTCTGAAAACATAGCTGGACCTTGGACTGCTAACGCTGGTCCTACAAAATAAACCATGTAGATACAGAATGGTTTCTAGTTCTGAAATGACCGTTTCCAAGTATCATTCTCTTTAACAATCAAAAGTAAAGTATCAGCAGGCCTATGTAACGTAAAACATTACATTCAATAGACATTTAACAGGAAACCTTAGTAGCTATTAAAACATACTTAAAGTTCATATCTGAAATAATTTTAGAACAGAATATTTCTTAATGGCACTTGCTTAAATGAATCAGTGAAATTCTACCAAAAGTTTCTCATCTTAAAATACAGAACTCAGGGGTTTAGTAGTAAACATGAATAAAAGTGTGAGAGGCACCAAATTTAAACAAACCAAGGCAAAAAAAGAGAAAAAAATTCACTCAATTGTCCACATTCTACTTGATGGGCAGTACTTAGTTACAAGTAAATCTTAAGGTTGAAGCTTTCAAACTCCACTTCCTACCAGTACAGATATAAATGCTGATTGTCTTTTTTAAATTATATTCAAATTGAGTTAGCTCCTCAGTCATATAACCTGATAGGCCCTTTAAGACACTTAGTTCTCATAATATTTAGTCTTGTTCCCTAAGGAAAGTACTCTGAGGAAAAGAACTAACTCATCACTCTGTCTAGGATACTAATTTACTCTTGTGACCACCAACATTTCACTTTTGTTTTTCTAAACTGTTTATAAAAATTAGTGCGAGGTGGGAGGGAAGTTCAAGAGGGAGGGGACGTATGTATACCTATGGTCGATTCATGTTGATGCATGGTAGAAATCAACCCAGTATTGTAAAGTAATTATTCTTCAATTAAAAATAAAATAAAACTTAAAAAAATGATTTCTTTACCTTCTTCTTGCTATATTCCTCAGGCCTGTTATATTTCTTTTGATTTTAGGAACTCTTAAAAATATACAACGCTGTTTAACACTTAACAACTGATACTCCTTTTCAATATACCTGAAAGTATTGCTAAGCACAGACCAGTGGTTAACAGCACAGGCTCTGGAAGGTCTGTGTGACCTTGGGGCCTTTCTGAGTCTAGTTCTTCAATTGAAAAGTGGAGACACCTAAAGGGACAGTAGTGGAGATTATTTTACGAAATATATGTTGACTTTGATATTCAGTGGGACATTTCTGGTGGCTGAGAAGGTAAAAGCGTCTGCCTACAATGCGGGAAATCCGGGTTCGATCCCTGAGTCGGGAAGATCCCCTGAAGAAGGAAATGGCAACTCACTCCAGTATTCTTGCCTGGAAAATACCATGGACGCAGGTCCATGGGGTCGCAAAGGGTCGGACACGACTGAGAGACTTCACTTCACTTCACTTGACATTTAGTGAGCTCTCCTGAGTATTATCATTATTATGTTGGGGATAACTTCGAAATCGAGTAGAATGTAAATGTCAAAGCAACGACAATTTTAACACCCAAGATATTTCCACTTAAAATTAGTTTTCAGGGGAAATAGAGGATCAAGAGTCAATTGACACAGCTCAAATGCTACAGAAGGCAAACTGCTTTAGGTGGTGGACTGGACAGGAAAGAAAAGATAAGATCTAGAGAGCGGTGTCTCTTGATGCTAAGTTAATGCACTTCGGTTACATTCTCTGTAGGAATGGGACAGTCAGAGGACGTTTCTTTTCCTTTTTGCAGGGGACTGGGGAACAAAAACTGCTGTCTTTGTTCCTAAGTAAGTGAATGTCCGGGACAACGACCCCCACACGCAGCCAAACATCAGAACACCGGAGTAGGCTAAATACAAGTAGAATTCAGCACGCTGCCTGGGGTCCCCAGTCCAAACCCTTCTCCAAGGAGACCTTCTTTACGTACCCCATGGAGGACTGGGAAAACCTGGTCGGCTCTGCAGAAGTTTCCGCTGCAGCTGCTTCCAACAGTTCCGGAGAAGTCCTCGGGCTACAGGCAACGGCGGAACAAGCAGCACCAGCATAGTGGGCACCATGTTGCTCGGCCGAAAGCCATTCCCATCAGGCCTCTGGGTCCCGCCCCTACCTTGAGCATGCGCATAGACGCAGAATCGGGCAAACGCGCACCTGGAACTATAACTCCCAGCATGCTTCTGTAGCGGCTCTGCCTTTCCTCCAATCAGAAATCTAGAAAGGAACGCGGGGCGGGGAAAAGAAACGAAACTGGTCTCAGTGCGCATGTGCGCGGATGTGAGTTGGGTCTTCGGGTAAAGATGGCGGAGCGTGGTTACAGCTTTTCGCTGACTACATTCAGGTATGGAAGGGACTACCGAGGTCCTCCACGTAACCGAGGTAGCAGGAGCTCTGCTGACCAGGTTTTTACCTTCCTGGTCTCTGACTTGGCGCTTCCTGAGGGCCTAGTAGGAAATGGGGGTGGAAACGCGAGTTTGCCAAGTCATTTGCAGGGCCTTCCCGCGGCCTGGGGAGCATTGGTGCCTGGGGACCGTGGGAACGCGAGTCAGGGTATCCTGGGAGATCTAGGCGCTGTGGGAAGTTGAGGCCCTCATCCAGGGATTTTCTTTCGCTTTGAAACTAGAGAAAAAGGCAATTTTGAATGAGCTGCTTCCAGGTTTCGTGTTCAGAACTCAAAAGATTTCCTTCCTGACTCAAGTAGGCCTGATTCAGGAGCTTCTGGAGGTCGAAATCTTGGTCAGCTCTGTGAGGTTCCTTTTTCTTGGAAAGACCCAACTTTACAGTTCAGTTCTAGTCTTAGCTTCCATTTGGCGCTGATGTCTTTGGAAACCTTTTCCCGCTTTCGATTTCTTCGGTGCCCCTACTGGAAGCTTAAGAACTGAAAGTGAAAGTGGTAATGTTTCTAGCCCATTGTCTTTGTGTGCTCCAAAATAGGCTGTATTTGCTTTGGGGCTGTTATTTTTGAAAGGGGATATGTTTATTTAAAGAAAGATTGTAGGCTTTTAAACTTTAGAATATTTATGTAAGCATATTTTTCAAAATAAATCAGAGATGCACTCTCATCGTTCCCGGTGTAAGAAAACCGTCACCAAAGGCTTTACTGACGGGAGAAGAATTCAATTTTGCCATTTTCCTACAGATCAGTAGTGGCCTATTTAATTAAAAATATTATCTGACAGCTAAAGACAGGCGGCATCTAACTTGTTGAGTACTTTCTGTGTGGGTGGAGCTTACTCCATCTCTTTAGGCTACCCTGTGTGACACATGTTTTCTAAACATCTTACAGATGAGCTGACCACAACTCAAATTCAATAACTACCCCCCTGGTCATAGGTTAATATTTAAACTGGGTTCTTTCTGATGACAAAATTAATACACTTTGCATTACTGTGTAATGTATTCTTAAAATACTAGAATATTTATCTTTAAAAAAAAAAGATCTCATATTGACAGGTCGCTACTGTTCATATTAGGAGACAAAACCTGGACCTTTAAGAAAGTGTTATCCTAATCCTAGCTGAAACATGAAGCAACCATATGTTATCAGGGACTGAATCTTTCTATAGTAAATTTCCTTGTTTAAACACAGTCTTTTTTTTTTTTTTTAATATGATGGTGCAATTCTGTTTTGGATTTTAAAAATTGTTTCTAGCCTGTTGTAATCAGAATTATTAATGGTAGACGTGATAAGAGACTATACTATAGGATGAAAAGGTGTGCCTGAGGATAACATTTAGTTGGGGATATTGACAACCAGTAGGCTTCCCTCATAGCTCAGCTGGTAAAGAATCCTTCTGCAATGCAGGAGACCCTGTATCAATTCCTGGGTCAGGAGGATCCGCTGGAGAAGGGATAGGTTACCCATTCCAGTATTCTTGGGCTTCCGTTGTGGCTCAGCTGGTAAAAAATCTGCCTGCAATGTGGGAGACCGTGTTGGGTTGGGAAGATCCCCTGGAGAAGGGAAAGGCTACCTACTCCAGTATTCTGGCCTGGAGAATTCCATGGACTATATAGTCTATGGGGTTGCGAAGAGTCAGACAGGACTGAGACAGGAAGACTTTAACTTTCACTTCATTGACAATCAATGGGTAAACAAATGGGTGCCTACTCATACACTCTGAAGAATATTTTTCCCTTAGGAATTTTTAAGAGAGGGCGAAAGAAGGAATGTAACTTTAGATTGGGTGGTCAGGAAAGACCAATGCTTGGGGGTTGTTCCGAGGGACTGGAAGATGAAAGGGAGCCAATTTGAAAATTTAGAGGTAGGGAGAGTTGCAGACAGGGAAAAACATGTTTGAAAGTGCAGGAGTTTAGAAAGACTGAATTGATAGAAGTCCAATGTGTTAGAGTATAGTGAGCAGGGAGTTATCCTGGATCTGGACCAATTTTGCAGGGCCCTGTAGGCCAGAGTAAGGAGATTTTATTGTAAGTGAGTGAAAAAATTAAAGGATTTAAGTGGAAGATGTTATGATACAAAAGTAACCCTGGATCAGGGAATGGAAGTAAGAGTGGAAAATAAGAAAACTAGTTGGAGGGCTATTTCACTTATCCCTGATAGAGATCCTGGTGCTTTGAAATTGCACTGCTCAAATCAGCTAATTTTGTCATTTAACAGTCTTTAGACTGCTGCCCTAGGTTTATTCCTTAAATAGTTGTGGATGTATGTCTGTCTGTCAGTCAGATGAACCTGGTCATAGGTTATGTCTTGGTGTATTGATTGAACAGAGCTTACACTTTGTGAATGTTACAAAATAATTCAAGTGTGATGACCCTGAGCCAAAGAGGAAGCATGGGACACTTAGGTATGAATGTGTGGGATTCAGCCTAGTCTGGGTGGTCAGGGCAGCTTTCCTTGAGAAAGCTCTGCTTTCTACTAGCTCCAGTTCTACTAAGGATTGGAGCATGACTTGGAAGGAGTTCACCAGACAGTGGTGAAGTGCATTGCAAACAGGGATTGTTTTGTCAGAGGCGTTTTTTGAATTCTAAGGGTAGTCATGTTCTCTGGAGCGCGATGGCATGGTGTGAGTTGAGACTTGAGTGATAGTATCTATAATTTTATGAAGATGAAACAAATGACCTTCTGAAACTGAAGATTATCTTTTTAGTAGTAGACTGGATATGTGGACCTAGCTTGTGTCTCACTTTGGACAAATAATTTTCATTCAAAGACTTTATCAATCAAATAGAAAGGTTGGTGATGTTTATGGTATTTGTTCTAACACTCAACAACTAGACTGAAATAATATATGACCTAAAAAGCCAGTTTGGACCTAGCATTTAATGACTGTCAAACTCAATGGAACCAGATATGTTAAGTATAACCAGCTCACAGCATATTGAAATAGTTTTTTTGTTGTATTTTGTTGTGACTGGCATCTAGATCTTACGTGTTAGGTCATGTCTACTTTATAAAATGTTAAACTCCACCCACAGGGAATATATGCTGTTATTTGGTATTTAACAGACACATACATGTTCTTAATAACAGTACTGTTTGGTGTTTACTTAGTGCTAGTTTTGTGCCAGGAACAAAAGGCATCATTTAATTTAATCTTCACAACAACCTTTGAACTAGGTAACACTGTTATCCCCATTTTACAGATGAGAAAACTATTGGTGAGTGGTGAAAGGAAAGAATACTGATGCTGCTTTAAATGGCAGACAAGAAAAATCAACCAAAGGAAAGAGATTAGTGTTTCATTATGAATATGTTCAAATCACCTAATATATTTGGTTTCTATATAACTTCTGATAAATTTTCAAAGCCCTTCTATTCCTTGATACTTGATTAGTGGATTTGGCCTATTTGCCTGCCCTTTTCTCAGACATGCTCCTATGATAAATATTTGAGAATGTGAAATTTAGCAATACCTTTTTTTCTTTTTAAGCCCGTCTGGTAAACTTGTCCAGATAGAATATGCTTTGGCTGCTGTAGCTGGAGGAGCTCCTTCAGTGGGAATTAAAGGTAATTAAATGCTTCGTTCACTTCAGATTCCTATTATTAGTTGTAATGCTCTTTGCGGATTAATAGGCCATTAATGTAAAAATAAGTAGTTGTGGCAGCATAATTTTTAACAGTTCTTTTTGTTAATCTACAGTATTTTGATGTTTAAAGAAGTAATAAACCAAAGAAGATGATTAAATTTTTTAACTTAGAAAAGGTTAATTGTAAAATTTAAGGATACCTTCCAAAAATATATCATTGGTTTTTGTTTCAAATTACAAGAACAGTAGGCCAAGTAGGCAGAATTTCATAATTTTAAAACTTACGTACTCTAAGGTGTTCTAGAATACTTTAGGAAAAGTTGCATAATACCTTTAACTCAGGGATTTCTTGTGCAATACTGATGACCATTGAGGGAAAGCTCATTTACCATTCCTTTGGTGATTCTAATATAGAAACTCAGAAGAAAAGCTTTTATAAATAAGAAGAAAATAAAGGAATTTGGCTGAAATACTTCTGTAATTAGAAAACTGTTAAAACAGAGTGTTTAAATGATTAAACATTCAAGTCTCTTTTCTTTTTTTAAAGCTGCAAATGGCGTGGTCTTGGCAACTGAGAAGAAACAGAAATCCATTCTGTATGATGAGCGAAGTGTCCACAAAGTGGAACCGATCACCAAGCACATAGGTTTGGTGTATAGTGGCATGGGCCCAGATTACAGGTACCTTGTATAACCATCACATGAATGCCTTGTAATCGATACTCTGGGGAGAAAAACCAAGGGATGTTTTCCTTTAATTGCCTACCTTCTTGTTTTTTGCTTAGTTGAACAACAGCAGCTGAAGTTAAGTTAGTTGCCAGTATGAGGCCGGGGAAAGCAATGGCACCCCACCCCAGTACTTTTGCCTGGAGAGTCCCATGGACGGAGGATCCTGGTGAGCTCCAGTCCATGGGGTCGCTGGGAGTCGGACGCGACTGAGCGACTTCCCTTTCACTTTTCACTTTCATGCATTGGAGAAGGAAATGGCAACCCACTCCAGTATTCTTGCCTGGAGAATCCCAGGGACCGGGGAGCCTGGTGAGCTTCTGTCTGTGGGGTCGCACAGAGTCGGACACGACTGAAGCGACTTAGCAGCAGCAGTATGAGGCAGACTGGGAGTTACTTGAAGGTGAAGACTTCACTTGTTAAAAGAGGAGATGGATACAGTACTTACCCCGTCACCTCTGTTCTCTTCTACCATCCAAGGCCTCAGCAATACGTGTTATAATAAACTATATTTTTTAAAAGTTTACCAAACAGCAAAAGAAAGCATACTATTTAGAGTTAACCTCATTGTATTTGTTTCTGTTTTTAGCAAAAGGACAGAATTCTCAAAAAGGCCACTGGAAGTTGTAGACTATGACAGCCAGTTAGGAACCAGACGTTTATGTAGTCTCTTCTTTAATATTCACAGGAAGAGAGTAATCTGGTTCCATTAGGGTACCAGCAACTTTAAAGAGATTGACAGTTTTCTATGTTTGTCATTTAACAATTGAAAGGATTATTATTACTTGGTTATTGATTATGTGGAACAAGATAGGTAGAGCCAAAATTTCACTTTCATGAGTTGGCAACACCACTAGGTTCACCGACATATGCTCGGGCTTCACTGCAGTGGAACCTGTTGCCACTGCAGGGAGGGAGGCTGCAGTGCACTACCTCTCACAGGATCAACAGACATGGCAGGAGTCTTGCTCAGAGGGATAACGTGTGGAGCTCAGATCAGTAGCACATGAGCAGGTAGAGGTAAATCCTGATTGTCTTGCAAAATATTTAATTGTTATACTTTTGACAAATTTTACATTTTTTACGTTATAGTTTCATGGTACTCTTTGAGGTTCAGTCTGTGGACACGATTGAGTCAAAGTGAGATGCCTTAACACGTGTGTATGTGTGTTCATGTGTGTGCATATTAGTGTATTGCCTGGAATGAGATATAAAATGCTAAGGTACCTTCTCCTGGGGTAACGGGCATACTCTTGAAGATTCTGTGACAGGAGATAAAGCCCTCCTGCGCACTAAAGCTGTCTCTGTTAAACTGATTGATACCCCTAGTCCATAGTTTTCCTTTTGTCTTATTCTTGTCCATTTCCTGTAGCTTAGCTCTTCAGCGATGCTCTGATATTTTCTTGTAAGTTTCTTGTAATTGGATGTAAGAACAAGACTGCTTTCCAGCTGGGAGCTACTATTAAAGAGATGCATGTCAAACTTGTGCTATAGTTGTATGCCTATAGAAGGTGAGTCTTGAGGATGTAAAGCATCTGAATTTTAATTATTATTTCTTTTCTGTTTTTCAGGGTACTTGTGCACAGAGCTCGAAAACTAGCTCAACAGTACTATCTTGTTTACCAAGAACCCATTCCCACAGCTCAGCTGGTCCAGAGAGTAGCTTCCGTGATGCAGGAATACACCCAGTCAGGGTAAGTTGATTTTATTATTTGAAATGTGTCATGAATTAGGGGGAAAAAAATCATCTTACCTTTATAAAAGTAGATATAGTTCAGAAAAAAAAAAGAGGACTTAGTATTCCTGTATTTCCTTAATCAGTGAAGAAAACCACTGTGAATGAATAGTTCTGATCTTAACTGGACCTGAAATATTTTCTTAACGAGAAAGCGGGAATGTTTTCTTGCTGTTCATGTAACAGCAGAAAGCAGCTTCTAGATAAAGTCCTTTTGACAGTGATTAAAACATTTCTTTATGGGCAGGCAGTCATTGCTGCTTCCAGATTTATCTTCTAGCTGGAAATTATTGTAAGCACTTGATGAAAGCAGTAACTGACACATCTGTATTCATTTTAATTCCAGCGTTCTTGAGTTTGGATATGAAAATGATGAGGTAATTGCTGATATGTAAAACCAGTGGAAAAGCTGCATTTGGTGAAATCTGTTATTTTATTAGGACATGAAGCGTTACTCACACTTATTAACCCTAATATTTGTATCAGTCTGTTTACCACAATGATTTGACTGTTGTTCCTCAGTACCATAAAGAAAATTCATTTTGAATTGATTTGTTTAGAAAGGTGTTAAATGCTTTTTAAGGAACTTAGAAGTCTAATTTGGTTACCTGATAACTTGCTTTACTTGAGAGTATTAATAACTTCTTACATTAAGTTGACCTAACACCATGAAGGTGCCGAGTAATTTTCATTTCTCTTTGTTCAGTGGTGTTCGCCCATTTGGAGTTTCTTTACTTATCTGTGGTTGGAATGAGGGACGGCCATATTTATTTCAGTCAGATCCATCTGTAAGTACCATTAGATGTATTTGAGGGGGTTGTTAAAGTGCTCTTTGAATATCTAATAAAAATAGAAGCCATAAAAACCTTACAAATTAGAGTATTTTCTCTTCCATTTGGGCTTTAGAAGTAATACATGTTCACTTGTACATTTAAAATGTTGATAACTTCGTCTTCTGATAAGGAACCTCCTTTAGTTCTGCCCTCTGTTCTTCTGGCATGCTGACTAATTTCACATACTTAGAATGATTTGAAGTAGTTGTTATCAAATCTCTGTAAATTTGTGGAATTCTTTTAAAATTATGATTAAAGCTAATTTTAATTTTAAATTCAGTTAAAACCTTTCTGGGAGTGGGCAGTGCCCTTTGCCATTAGTTTAATCTTGGGGTGACTTGAAGTGACTCTTCTGCACAAATATTGATGTTACTGTCATGACTTTGATGTTTTGCAAAATGAGTGAGTCGTCCGCTATAAAGCAGAAGATTGGTGTCTGGGTTGGCAGGTGTCTGGAGAAGGCACCACTCCTCCTCCTGTGTCTCACGTCTGTCACTCATGTTTGCTGTGAGGAGACCCGGAAGAAAAGATTCACTACTAGAAACTGATCTTTCATAGTTTATAGATCATTAGGTAACGACAGGTTTACTCAATTTACATCTTATACTCTAGCTTTGTAATCTGAAAAAGTATTTAGGTTGTTAATTAAATCAGAAAAATTAAGTATTTGAGGAATTTTGACAGTGTCTGTTACCCATATCTGAGCTTCTGAAGCTAAATGCTGAGTCCTCTTATCTTCCTTTCCTGAGAGTAGCAGAGCCATCATCATGGGAATCCAGCTTTCATCTCTTGCCCTTTCCCCGTTATAGCTAAAAGTCACTTGTTTTCTTTTAAAATATGGTCTGTTGCTTTCAATTTCTGTATATGTGTGCATATGTACTTTTTTTCAGTAGATGAGTCATATATGATATGTAGCTGTTTTCATGTGACTTTAGATTACAAAATATCAACACCTTTGAAAATTTTTAGTGCAAAGCTGTGTCTTTTTAGTTTGTTCACCAATGATGGAGAGCTGGTCACTGTTTTTCAGATAGATAGGATTTTTAGAGCCTTTCAATTGTAGTAAGTTAAAATATTACTTTTGATTATTTGCTCTAAACTAACCTCATTTCTTTTTTTTACATAAATTTTGTATAGTAAATTATACCTATTTGATGGGGTTTTGATGTATTAAATACCTGAGAAAATCATCAACACAATCAAGATGCTGTACCTCCAAAAGTTTCTTCATGCCTCTTTGTTATCACATTAATTTATTTTGTAACATAGCTCATTGCATTCCAATAAATATTCTGAAAACCTTAAAAGTTAGAGACAAATTACGGAACTGAGAAGTAAATGTCTGTCATAAATAATTATATTAATGATTTAAAATGTGTGTTTTTGATTTTTTTTCCTCTTCTCCTGATTAGGGAGCTTACTTTGCCTGGAAAGCCACAGCAATGGGAAAGAACTATGTGAATGGGAAAACTTTCCTTGAGAAAAGGTAGATTTATAAAACTAGATTCATTACCACACTTACTCAGAGTCTTCAGCTCTCTGTAAATAATATCATTAATCTATAAACAAATTTATTGCATGACTCTAGCCTAGCTACTGATAGAACAGACTTACTTGTCTGTACTTGGGCTCCCCAGCCTTCAGCATATTAAGTGGTAATATTCATTTCTTAAGGGCTTCTCTTTCTACTTTCTCATGTTTTCCTAAATGTTTTTTTTATTTTTTTTACTTCATTTTTTCTACCATCTCAAAAAAAAAAAAAAAAGACCATTGGATTTGGAGTAAAAAATTGGGGAAGAAAACTTTTAAATGGTTTAAGTGATAACAGTTGGTATGCGTGCTCAGTCACTCAGTCGTGACTGATTCTTTGAGGCCACGTGGACTGTAGCCCAGCAGGCTCCTCTATCATTTTCATTTTGACAGTTACCAAAATATATATGAACCCAAATACCTGGTGTTGATGGTAGATTAAAGATGTGACATATGGGGCTTCCCTCATGGTCCGGTGGTTAAGAATCCTTCTGCCAATGCAGGGGACACAGATTTGATCCCTGGTCTGGGAGGATCCCATGTGCTGCAAAGCGACTAAGCCCACGGGCTACAACTACTGATTCTGTGTGCCTTAGAGCCTGTGCTCAATAGGAGAGTAGTGCCCGCTCACCTCAACTAGAGAAAGCCTGTGCACAGCTACAAAGACCCAGTGCAGCCAAATGTAAATTAAAAAAATAAAAGATGTGATGTATGTACTTGATAAAAAGTGGAATGATACATAAAAATCTGCCCCTGCCCAGCACAGCAGACTGCCCTCACTTAATTCCAGCTGTATTCTAGACTCAGCATTATTGTAGCCCACCAAAAAGTGTCCTATGTTTTGGATGGGAGGAGTCTGCAATTGATTTTAACTACCAAATGAACCTTTTCAGTACATTCTCAGATAATATTAATGCTAAGATTACTTAAAAATCTTAGACCTGGGATTACTTGGTAAGCTTAAATAATCTTAGGATCTTAAAGTACTTTCTTTTTCCTCTTACGTATTATTTGTGAGTTTTCCAAACGTTATGAAATTTTACTAAAGGTTTGATTTCTCGGCTTTATTTTTGTAAATTGTTATAATATTGCCACCACACGCTGATCATATTAAAATACTTATACTTAAGGAAATTTCTTAAGTAAACTCGTGTTAGGGTTACACTCTTCATGATGTCAGGAATGCACCCAAAATAATTGTCAATTTCTTATTTTGAGGACAGCTCAGTGAGGAGACTAGGAGAATTAATCTGTAACTTAATGTTTTTAAGAATGTCTTATTAGATGTTTAAAAAATGTTATGCTGTTGCTATCATTGTGTTTCCTTAGTCACGAATCATCTTAATAGTGCCATAAGTCATTGTTTTTCTTAAAAAAAATTCTTTAGATATAATGAAGATCTGGAACTTGAAGATGCCATTCATACAGCCATATTAACCCTAAAGGTTAGTTCAGTATCTAATGATTGGATTTGTAGTGATTTTATAGTTAACTGTTTGGAAAATTGACCTTTTCCCCTCTTTCATTAGGAAAGCTTTGAAGGGCAGATGACAGAAGATAATATAGAAGTTGGAATCTGCAATGAAGCTGGATTTAGGAGGCTTACCCCAACTGAAGTTAAGGATTATTTGGCTGCCATTGCATAATAATGCAAATAATGAAGTGACTGGAAATCCAGAATTTCAGATAACTTCTCTACTTAAACATGTTTAAAGTATGTTTTGTTTTGCAGACTTTTTGCATACTTATTTCTACATGGTTTGATGGACTGATGTTTTTAAAATGAGACTTATAAATCATAATAAACTCTTAAATTAACTTCTAGCTTTTTAGGAGTTAGTAAACTTTTAACATAGTTATTTCCTGCTTTCCATCACAGTTGATTTCTGGAAACTACATTGAAAGGCAGAATGGTGAAATTGGTCTTTAGTCTTCACACAGTTTGGGTTAAGTCAAACCTTGTCATCTTCTTTACTGTCAGATGTTGTCTGCTTCAGGAAAGCAAAATCCTGATTTCAGTAAACACTGCTTTTGGAGCTGAATCTGTAGACTTTGATGGATTCTGAGGCAAGGTAGGAAACATAGCTGTATTTCAGGCTCCATTAGGTATGGATCAGTGAAACCTAGGATGTTCTATGAGATTGCACTGGAGCTGCCGAGAGTGCTAAGCCAAACAGTCTCCTATAGGAGATGTACCATGTAGATACATAAAAAACGGTGTGCTAGTTCCTGTTGATTTTTCCATCACAAGTACGTAAATGTATTTCAAAAGAGCCCCCTAGAGTCTACTAGATCTTTCTAACTCAAGGATGAACGTGAGTGCTGGAAATAAAATACTAATACTTAAATGTCAAAATTACGGCTTAAGTCTTTCCCTCATTCATGTAACCTCTGTAATCAGAACCTTCACGGCACATTAAGACTTCCAACAGCAAGCTAATCATGGAATATCAGAACCCTGTTTCCATTATATGTGAAGGCATAGCACTTAAAGCTTTCTTTGTTTTTTAAGGCATCGTAGGATGAGAGAAATCCTGTCATTAGTCTTGCTCACAGAACATAGTTTATGAATGTCATTGTTCTTACCAAAAAAGAGATGGGGATTCCTGTGACTTAAATGTGGCTCAAAAGATCTCAAAAGATTTGGTTAAGTTTAGCCTTCTTAGGAAAGAGACTTATCTTGGAGTATTTTTGTCAGGATTCCCAGTTCTCCCCACTGTCACCGTAACCCCTAGAGTGGCAGGAGTGTTATGATGAGAGATGGGAGATTCCAACTTGACCTGTTTCTAGACATTTGTCTTGAAGGCCTCATTTAACATTACAGCCTCCCCTTGTTAGCTCTTAGTACATTATGAATCCAGCATGCTAAAAAGAGAACTTAGTGGTCGAAAGGAATGGTTTTGGAGTTAGGTCTCACCTCTCCCCCTTGACTGGCCGAATGACTGCACATGGTAATTATCTCAGAGGGTTTTCTCAGGACTAACCTTGATTCTGCAAGTGAAAGGCCTGGCAAGGTTAATGGTTAAGTTTCAGCTAGTTTCAGCTCTGTTGAATTTGCTTAGGCTCGCTAATGTCCAACATTAAGAAATCAGAGGAATGCCAAAATTCTTCAAAGAAGGGAAGAGGCATTTTTATTTAGGACAGAAAGCACATGGAGGTTCTCTATTCTGTATTCCATACAGAATAAATCATATGGAATAAAGGGAGGAAAAATGAGCTGAAGCACATCTGTGTCCAGAGTCTCATCTCCGCCTCTTGCCCCATTAAGTCCAAAGCCCAGTTCAACTGAAGCTTCTCCGTGAACACTTCTCCCTTGGTTCTCAGTTTGTTCTCTTCACTGACCTTAAGTTGTTCCCTTTTGTTCCAGTTCTTGGGAAACTCAAAAGTTTTTGGTCTAGCAACCAATTGCATGCATCCCTATACATTTCCAAACTCTTCAGTCTTCTTCTAGCCTGTGGATTCTAGCTTTTAAAATCTTATTTTAAGTATCATAATGCTCCTCATGTACATTTTCAATTTTTGGTTCTTTTTTTTTTTTTTTTTTTGTATTTTCTCTTAAAACATTTGCCTCCACTTATTTTCTTTTCTAGTTCCTCACTGAACTGTGAATTCAAGTTTTTGCAAAACCATTATTAGCAGTGAAATGTGGACATATTTAAAATTTACATGTGTGGGGGTCAGAGGGAGTTCAAAAGGAAAGGGGATTAGGAAGAAAAGTAATACGGATCTTTATAATTATCAAGTGCTAATTTACTGGGCACTGATTAGCTGTTAAGTATGATCAGAGCATTTTTCATCTATTGCTCAATTATGTTCATGGCTGAATACGCCTGCTCTCAGTCCTTATTGCAAATGTAGGCAAGCTCTGAGTCCCTGTTGTAAAGAAACACAAGCTAATATTCAGTGGACTGCCCGAGAACATGTAAGAGTTAATAAGTCCTTTGGTTTAGAATCCTAATTTCCTGAAACCATCCAGTGGTCCTGTATTAATATTGTATTACTTCACACAGGTCCTTCAATTTCATACTCCTCCCATGACTCTGCTCCAAAGGACCTTATAGAACCAGCAGTATTTGGCTACCAATTGGCTTCCTAAGCATGAGCTTAAAGTTGGACAGCTAACCCTGAGGAAAGGCCTTGTCCCTGATCCATTCATCACTTTTCACTTTTTAAGTACTCTATCAGGTACTCCTGTATTTCAAAACAGTAGGCTTATATGGTTGTTTCTGGACTCCAAAAGGTTAACTACCATATAAACATTTTCTTCTGCAATATGAGAATTTTGAGCTCTTATATCTCCTTTCATTCCCCTCTGCTTTAAATAGATTACAATGTTGAGCTTAAAAGGTTTTTTCTATTGGTATGTAAGTATACTGTGAGGGCTTCCCAGATGGCTCTAGTGGTAAAGAATCTGCCTGCCAACCCAGGAGACACAGGAGACTTGGATTTGATCCCTGGGTTGGGGAGCTCCCCTGGTGGAGGGGATGGCAATCCACTTAAGTATTCTTGCCTGGAGAATCCCAAGGACAGGAGCCTGGCATGCTATAGTCCATAGGGTCACAAAGCGTTGGAAACGACTGAAGTAACTTAGCACGCAAGTATACTGTGATTGCTTTTCCTCACTTTTTTGCTTTGTTTTTTTCTGTAGCTCACTAATTCTTACCAGTTCCCCCCTCAATAGGATTATAAAACCCTCTTCAGTTTGTTTACCTCTTGGTCAGATATCAGGTAATCTTAACAATTCTCACCCTACCCTTCACACCATTCCAAGAAAGAACCCTCTCTTCCTGCTCTAATCTAAGCTAGTTGCATGTTGAAACTATTCTGTTTCTTGATTCACTTCAGTTGCTCAGATCAGATCAGTCGCTCACTCGTGTTCGACTCTTTGCGACCCCATGAACTGCAGCACGCCAGGCCTCCCTGTCCATAACCAACTCCCGGAGTTCACCCAGACTCACGTCCATCGAGTCAGTGATGCCATCCAGCCATCTCATCCTCTGTCGTCCCTTTCTCCTCTTGCCCCCAATCCCTCCCAGCATCAGAGTCTTTTCCAATGAGTCAACTCTTCTCATGAGGTGGCCAAAGTACTGGAGTTTCAGCTTTAGCATCATTCCTTCCAAAGAAATCCCAGGGCTGATCTTCAGAATGGACTGGTTGGATCTCCTTGTAGTCCAAGGGACTCTCAAGAGTCTTCTCCAATACCACAGTTCAAAAGCATCAATTCTTC
This sequence comes from Tragelaphus eurycerus, assembly GCA_935064755.1. Classification (NCBI taxonomy): domain Eukaryota; kingdom Metazoa; phylum Chordata; class Mammalia; order Artiodactyla; family Bovidae; genus Tragelaphus; species Tragelaphus eurycerus. The sequence continues at coordinate 17,516,307 of CAKXYN010000002.1, read as the reverse complement.
GGCACTCAGCCTTCTTCACAGTCCAACTCTGCAACCCCATGGACTGCAGCATGCCAGGCTTCCCTGTCCATCACCAACTCCCGAAGTTGCTCAAACTCGTCCATGGAGTTGGTGATTCCATCCAACCATCTCATCCTCTTCCTCTTTTCTTGACTGGCTGGGTTTAAAAATTCCAGACTAGAAAGAATTGTCTCCACTTTGAATCTCTTATTGGATTCGAGACCCTTTGGTTTTTGCCATATTTTTCACCTGTTTTTTAAATTCTACTTTTTAGTAGACTTTTCTATTTTTAGTAGACACTTTCTACTTTTCTATTGATGTTTTTAATATTTGGGATAGCATTTTTAATTTTGAACTCTTTCCTGTACTCCGTTATCTCCCCTTTAGAAAAAAATTCTCTTGATTGATCTGAGTGAAAGTGTTAGTCACTTCAGTCATGTCCTACTCTTTGTACCCCCTGGACTATAGCCTGCCAGGCTCTTCTGTCCATGGAATTGTCCAGGCAAGAATACTGGAGTAGGTAGCCATTCCCTTCTCCAGGGGATCTTCCCGCCCCAGGGATCAAACCCAGGTCTGGAATTGCAGGCAGATTCTTTACCATCTGAGGCACCTGAGAATGTTAGTTTAAAGATAACTTAAAAACAAAACATTTGTTCTGCTTTCTGTTTCCTTTAGATTCCAAACAGAAAAATGTAAGTACTGTTTGTGAGTCCCAACCTGCTTACTGTGCTGTGATTAGTTGCTCAGTCATGTCTGACTCATTGCGACCTTAGCCCACCAATCTGTCCATGGGATTCTACAGACGAGAATACTGGAGTGGGTTGCCATCCCTCCAGGACATCTTCCCAACCCAGGAATCAAACCCAGGTCTCCTGCTTTGCAGGTGGATTCTTTACCATCTGAGCCACCAACTGGGGGATGCCAAATATCACCTATAAATCATTTCTCTGTGGTCTTTCATGTGCTCTGTTACTCCAGAGAAAAACAGGGTTTGGGGGAGAGGGTGATAGGGGAGTGGGACAGGTGTGCCTTTGTTTTGTGAGGGGCAGAAAAGGGGCCAACAGCATTTTACTATTCAGGATAGTAACTTGCATTCTTTGTAATGTGTCTGGAACCTTTATAATCCCCTATCTTCCACATCATAAGTGCTAGACTTCTGCCTGGGGAAGGATGGGTAACAGTCCCAGTTTCACAGGACTGGAGAGAGGACTTCTGTGTCTGTTGGATATACAACATAAGCAATGCCCATTTCCAGTCCTGCCTCGACTACTCCCCTGGTATCCAGAACCTTCTGGGAGTTCTGCTTTGTGAATCACTTGATGCAGTTTTGTCTTTGCTAACTACTCCATTTGCAGAGAGGCTTCCTGGTTCAAATAAAGTGTATCTTTTAGGCTAAAAGGATTGAATAAATTAATATGTGAAATGCACTCAGAACAATGCCTGCCATATGTTAAGCACTGAGTAAGTTTCACTGCTCTTGGTCTTCTAAAAATGTATTGACATGTCTCCTGTGCAGTCTTGTTGTCTTTCTTTTTTAGCTTTGTGAGTTCATTCCTTATTTTGGGGGGGTCCAAAATCACTGCAGATGGTGATTGCAGCCACAAAATTAAAAGACGCTTACTCCTTGGAAGGAAAGTTATGACCAACCTAGATAGCATATTCAAAAGCAGAGACACTACTTTGCCAACAAAGGTCCGTCTAGTCAAGGCTATGGTTTTTCCAGTGGTCATGTATGGATGTGAGAGTTGGTCTGTGAAGGAAGCTGAGTGCCGAAGAATTGATGCTTTTGAACTGTGGTGTTGGAGAAGACTCTTGAGAGTCCCTTGGACTACAAGGAGATCAGTCCTGTGTGTTCTTTGGAAGGAATGATGCTAAAGCTGAAACTCCAATACTTTGGCTACCTCATGCGAAGAGTTGACTCATTGGAAAAGACTCTGATGCTGGGAGGGATTGGGGGCAGGAGGAGAAGGGGACGACAGAGGATGAGATGGCTGGATGGCATCACCAACTCCGATGGACATGAATTTGAGTGAACTCCGGGAGTTGGCGATGGACAGGGAGGCCTGGCGTGCTCCAATTCATGGGGTTGCAGAGTCAGACACGAGCAACTTAATGAACTGAACTGAAAGGAGCAGGTAGGCACAGGATAAAATTTAACTTCAAGTTCTCTAATTTTTAGAATGAGGCTTTAAGACTTCCCTGGTGGCTCAGATGGTAAAGCATGTTGCCTACAATGCAGGAGAACCGAGTTCGATCCCTGGGTTGGGAAAATCCTATGGACAAGGAAATGGCAACCCACTCCAGTACTCTTGCCTGGAAAATCCCATGGATGGAGAGCCTGGTAGGCTACAGTCCATGGGGTCGCAAAGAGTCGGACACAACTGAGCGACTTCACTTTCTACTTTATGGGTGACTCTGGACACTAGCAGGGTTAAGGACAATTTCTCAGCCCTTTGGAAGCCACTGACCATTTGTCAGTGGCAGAGGATCTGTGAATGACACTTTGCAGAGCCCGTGATGATGCAGTGGTGAGTGCTTTGGCTTGGTGTCAGAACTCTCAGCTCCAGTATTTACCAGCTGTGTAACTTCTGACAAGCCTCTCCAGCCAGTTTTCTGTTAAAATGAGCCAAGCATTTTCTACAACAACCGTCGTCTGGCACTCTAGGGGTTTGAGCTTGATGGCAAAGAGATGTGCTTGGCCCGAGGAGGGGAGCTGGGCGCCACCGGGAGATTTTCTCCACCAAAACGCACCGACTCCCGCCCCAGGCAAAGTCTTAACTGTTACATCAAATGCTAGGGTGAGGGTTCAGCAGGCCAGGCACCCTGGGGATCGAGCGGTGGGTGGCCAGTGGGAGAGGCGCGGCCCTTAAAGTTCCACCCCTGCCCCTGCCCTGGAGCCAGGAAGCCGCGCGTTCCTGGGTTCTCTCCGCGGCGGCAGTTAGGAAAAGTCGGTGCCATCAACCAACATGGCCGCCCTGCTAGCGTCAGCCCCGCTCTCGAGGCCGCGCTGCCGCCTGGGAATCGCGGACTCGGCGTCACCCGGCGCGGGGCCACGTGACGCGTTAGGCGCCCGAGGCAGTAGGGCTTGCGCAGGCGGAACAGCAGCGGAGGCCTGAGGTGGGTGGGGGCTGCCGGGTGAGATTTCCCGGCGGGTCCCGGCCTCGCGCGCACGTGGCCCCCTGCTCGCGCTCGCAGTTCTGGGCGCTGCCGGTGAGGAACCGGGGAAGGGGAGAGGGAACGGGGCGCCCTTTCTGAGGCTCAGAGGGGAGTTAACTGGCCCGGCCCCGTGGGGAGGGTGGTGGGCGCCGGGCCGCCGAGCCCCCTCCGCCCGCGCCGCAGAACCGGCGCTGGTCGCGGGGGCTTTTGGAGCCCCAGCCCACCCAGCGGGGCCAGCGGTGCAGGTGGACCCGAAAGGGCCGAGTGCCCGCTTGGAAGGCCCCATTGACCTCAGTCCCGCCCGCTCGGGCCACCGCGGGCTGCTCCGTAGAGTTTTATCTTCATGCTTTTCTTTTGGAATGGGAGCTGGAGGCAAGTCGTGGGTTCCTTCGGTCTTTAGAAATAGGCTGGGTTGACGTCACAGGCAGTCTTGATTGCTTGGCGGGAATCAATATGCCCCTGGGAATCACGAGATAGGAGGTTGAAGGAGACCCAAGTATGAAAAGCTTAGAGTGCTCAATGAGTCTCTTGTTTTGGATAATTTTTTTTTTTTTTTTTTTGGACATTTTTTTAACAAGCTAATGGATACTTTAACCATTTTATCGTGACATTCCGAGCCTTCTAAAATTTCTTGACAGCCAAATAGTAAGGCTGCTTATAAGGACATTTCTTATGTAGCAGGTTGCCAGCCCACTGCATTTTATCCTAACCTGGGTTATATTGTGGATCCCATGACTTTCAAGCTGAAAAAATGAAAGTGTAAAGAGTCTTGCAAACCAGCGTAGGTAGGGAGTTCAGAAGTATAGCGGTCATCCTTTCCTTAGCTCTCAGAAGAGGAAGTCACTCCAAACACCCAGAATCCCAGGTTCATAGTCTTGGGGCCTCCATAATCTTAGCTGTCCGATTGAAATTTTACAATCCTGAGTGAAAAAATGCTTGCGGTTGATTTGTTTTGTTTTTGTTTTCTTAGGAAAGGAATAATGCTGTCAGCATGTCTGCACACTCCATGCTCTGTGAACGCATCGCCATAGCCAAGGAACTGATCAAGAGAGCAGAATCACTTTCCAGATCAAGAAAAGGGGGCATCGAAGGTGGTGCCAAGCTGTGCAGCAAGTTGAAGGCGGAATTAAAATTCTTACAGAAAGTAGAAGCTGGAAAAGTAGCTATTAAGGAGTCCCACTTGCAGAGCACTAACCTGACACACCTCAGAGCCATCGTGGAATCAGCAGAAAACCTGGAGGAAGTGGTCAGTGTTCTCCACGTCTTCGGTTACACAGACACCTTTGGAGAAAAGCAGACCCTTGTGGTGGATGTTGTTGCAAATGGTGGTCATACTTGGGTGAAAGCCATTGGCCGCAAGGCTGAAGCTCTGCATAATATTTGGCTGGGCAGGGGCCAGTATGGTGACAAAAGCATTATTGAGCAGGCTGAAGACTTCCTCCAGGCCAGTCACCAGCAGCCTGTGCAGTATAGCAACCCTCACATCATCTTTGCATTTTACAATAGCGTCTCCAGCCCCATGGCTGAGAAGCTGAAAGAAATGGGCATATCAGTGAGGGGGGACATAGTAGCAGTGAATTCTCTGTTAGATCACCCTGAAGAGCTCCAGCCCAGTGAGAGTGAATCAGATGATGAGGGCCCTGAACTTTTGCAGGTGACCCGAGTAGACCGAGAAAACATCCTAGCAAGTGTCGCGTTTCCTACAGAAATCAAGGTGGATGTGTGCAAAAGAGTCAACCTGGACATTACTACTTTAATCACCTACGTATCTGCCCTCAGCTATGGAGGCTGCCACTTTATCTTCAAAGAAAAAGTGCTCACGGAACAAGCAGAGCAGGAGAGGAAAGAGCAGGTTCTGCCACAGCTGGAGGCATTTATGAAGGACAAGGAGTTGTTTGCTTGCGAATCTGCTGTCAAGGATTTTCAGTCTATTCTAGATACGTTAGGAGGACCCGGGGAGAGAGAGCGAGCTGCGATGCTTATTAAGCGAATTAATGTGGTCCCAGACCAGCCTTCTGAGCGTGCCTTGAAACTAGTGGCTAGTTCCAAAATTAACAGCCGCTCATTAACAATTTTTGGGACAGGAGACAACCTGAAAGCCATTACAATGACTGCCAATAGTGGTTTCGTCAGGGCTGCCAACAACCAGGGTGTTAAGTTTAGTGTATTTATCCATCAGCCCAGAGCACTTACTGAGAGCAAAGAGGCCCTAGCTACCCACTTACCAAAGGACTGTACGACTGACAAGGAACACTAATGATATCCTTTATTGTCATGGAAATAAGTTATTTATACCAAAGGCTGTGTCTCCCCATCTTAATTGGAAAAAAAAAAAATCTATGGTAAAATTAATACTTAGAACTCTTATTAATCAGTTGATGGTGTGTCTCATCTATAAAGTAAATAACCTAAAGTAGAAAAAGCATAAGAGACAACCTTATTTATCAAACTGGCTACATTATAATTAGAACAGAAATACATCTCTGTAAGGCTTGTAGCTGTATCACAATACTGTGATTTGTTTGATTCACTAGGGCTCCATTTTCCCTAATGGTAATCGCATCTCTTTGACTATGGCTACGTTGCATCTTGCATTAAATATCGAGCAACCTCTGAAGCTTGCTTTTCATTATATTGATTTAGCATTTGATACGTGTTGAGCCTGGGAATTGTTTACAGATAATTTTAGATTTCCAAAATTATGGCCATTATTAACAAAAAAATACTGATTGCTGTTAGGTACAATCTGGTGGTTATGTACATTAACATAGAAGGAAACAAAGTGAAGTCTGATCACAAGAGTCCCATGAGTCTGAAATACCACTGTAAAAAGATAGACAACAATCATACTACTACACGCCTAAGATGTGGAAGATTAAATGTTAATTTGAATATATTGAAAAATATATAAAATAATTCAGATTTTACTTATAAATAGCCCCCACATGGCCAGTATTTGGATTATGGATACTATTCTTGTTGTGCAAGTGGCAAGGGATAGGCGCATTATCCCATTACGTCTCTCATGAAACAGCCCCAGGGAGATTTCATGCCTGCTGCATGATACAGTTGTAATTAAAAAGAAAATTTCATGTCCATATTGTGCTGCTGCTAAGTCACTTCAGTCGTGTCCGACTCTGTGTGACCCCATAGACAGCAGCCCACCAGGCTCCCCTGTCCCTGGGATTCTCCAGGCAAGAACACTGGAGTGGGTTGCCATTTCCATCTCCAATGCATGAAAGTGAAAAGTGAAAGTGAAGTCGATCAGTCCTGTCGGACTCTTAGCAACCCCATGGACTGCAGCCTACTAGGCTCCTCCGTCCATGGGATTTTCCAGGCAGGAGTACTGGAGTGGCGTGCCATTGCCTTCTCCACCATATTGTGCTAGGTGTTTTATTAATGTGCAGCGAAAACAAATTAGCAAAGTAGATAATGTATTGACATTTTAAAAATTGGGACTTGAGTTTTAAAGCTGAGGTATTAACTTGTGCTGAGTGTAGGAACCAGTGTTAAGAACTTGATTTTGTGATTCCACAGCCTGGCCTTTTCTACTGTGCCGACCCCTATTTTGTGAGTAAACTTATTTCCAGCCTAATGTTAAGTAGGTGAAATTTGATTGTCGGGGCCTGTGACAATGGAAATGAAATTGGGGTGTTTCTCTGGGAGAGATTTTATTACTAAACACATTTGCTAGGGGGAAATGGCTGTGATTGGGACTCCAATTTAGTGTAGAGAGGTAGATTTAACTCATTGCAACAGAAATTGTCTAGTGTTAGAAATTGAACTTAGGCCTTCTCAGGCACCTATTAAAGTCCTAAAGTGTTGATCCTTGGTACTATTAAGTACCTAGCATTATAACAGTTATTGGTACAAAAGATGAATAATTACTCCTTGCTCTAAGGAGTTCTTAGTCTGGACTGGAGGTGAACAACAGAAGTATAATTAATGTGCTGAATTTTTGAAAATTATGTTTAAAATACTATGTAAACAAAAAGGGAGTAATTCTTAATGGGAGCAGGAAATCAGAGAGGAAGTAACCTCTGAGGGGTTTGGGTGTGAGATTTGATAAGAAGTGTGCAGGGCATCGGAGAAGGCAATGGCACCCCACTCCAGTATTGCCTGGAAAATCCCATGGACGGAGGAGCCTGGTGGGCTGCAGTCCATGGTGGGGTTGCTAAGAGTCGGACATGACTGAGTGACTTCACTTTCACTTTTCACTTTCATGCATTGGAGAAGGAAATGGCAACCCACCCTAGTATTCTTGCCTGGAAAATCCCGGGGATGGGGGAGCCTGGTGGGCTGCTGTCTCGGGTCGCACAGAGTCGGACACGACTGAAGCGACTTAGCAGCAGCAGTACAGGGCATGGATGGGAAAGGTACATAAGTCTGACTATGAGGTTCTGTCCAGGGCCCAGGCATGTGGACACTATGAAACTGGAGGTGAAGCTAGAAAAGCAGGCAAAGTTCTCTGAAGAGTTGGGCATTAGAGAGCCACTGGTGATTTTTAAGATGTGGTCATGATCAAATCTCTCAGGAAAACAACAGAAACTTGTAGTGTGGAGGAATAGTTAAAGGAAGGAAAGATAGAATTATCAAAATGATAGTGCAGTATGGGGGGATATAGTCATGGCTGCACACTAGATGCATTCAAGGTGTGCATTCATTGTGACCCCCGTGAACTGCAGCCTGCCGGGCTCCTCTGTCCATGGGATTTTCCAAGCAAGAATACTGAAGTGGGTTGCCATTTCCTTCTTCAGGGGATCTTTCCAACCCAGGGTTTGAACCCTGCATTGTTGGTGGATTCTTTACCACTGAGCCACTGGGGGAAGCCCATTCAAGGCAGTTGTCCTAATACTTATTCCTTTGTTGAATAGACATTTACCAAGTGCCTGCCTGCCATGTCAGACGGCATGCCTTTGAAAAATGCTATGCTATGCTAAGTCACTTCAGTCGTGTCCGACTCTGTGCGACCCCATAGACGGCAGCCCACCAGGCTCGCCCATCCCTGGGATTCTCCTGGCAACAACATTGGAGTGGGTTGCCATTTCCTTCTCCAACGCATGAAAGTGAAAAGAGAAAGTGAAGTCGCTCAGTCGTGTCCAACTCCCAGCGACCCCATGGACTGCAGCCTACCAGGCTCCTCTGTCCGTGGGGTTTTCCAGGCAAGAGTACTGGAGTAGGGTGCCATTAAGCAATATAATTTTGGGTGTCAAATAGGAAATGCGACTAATACTAAAAAGTAAACCAAACTGAATCACTTTCAAGTGAGGGGCCAGGGTGGAGAATAAATGTGGTCCATATAGTAAGAAAAGACAAGTTAAAAAAATTCTCAAGGGAAGCAATAAAACCAGAAAGCACAACATAAAAGTTACAAGACCAAGAAGGATATAAAACATCTTTGGAGAAGATTAATTATATGGAAATATACAATAGTTATATACTATTTTAATAAGCTTAGAAGTTGGCCATGCTTCCTATCATGTTGAGATGTCATCTCTCATTAAATTTAAATCAGCTCAGAAAACACATGTTTATTATTTTTCTACTACCATGTGACTGATTCTGGAGGAGCCAAGAGAGTCTTTGGAATAAATTGATTAAAAGATACTTCAAAATATAAAAAAATGATTTTCTTAGAGAATAGTTAAAATTGAAGAACTAGAAAAACTACTTAACCCATAGTCATTGAGAAAATTGTTAAAATAGTTAATGACCTCCCCCAAATTTCCAGGTCCAGTTAACCTCCTTTAGGTAAGTTTTGCTTATGTTTAAATGTGAAATAATCTTCTTACTCTGAAAAATAATATCGGCAAACTGTACCTGACACATGACAGACACTTGATAAATGTTTATTAAATGAATGAGTATCATGTCAGTTCTGCCCTAAACAATTTGCGGTGATGAAAATGTTTTGGAATTAGATAAAGTTGGTAGTTACACAACATTATAAATGTAAGCCAGTTAATTTTATGTTTTCTGAATTTCACATCAATTTAAAAACTAGTACCCTGTAAGTAGGGTACAAATATTTCGAGCATAAGATGTGTTCCAGTTACTCCCCCTCCTTTGCCCCAAAATGAGAACTTTGGCCCCTGTGAAAGTTTGGGGACAGGGCACTTGTGAAGGCCTCAGCCCTGTGGCTATATCTTAATTCAGGTAATTGCAGGCCAATTGTCTCAAATCATTGTGTGTGTGTGTTCAGTTGTGTCCAGCTCTTTGTGATGCCAGGGACTGTAGTCTGCCAGGCTTCTCTGACCATGGAATTCTCCAAGCAAGAATACTGGAGTAGGTTGCCATGCCCTCCCCCAGGGGATCTTCCCAACCCAGGAATCGAACCCCAGTCTCTTACGTCTCCTGCATTGACAGGCTGGTTCTTTACCATTAATGCCACCTGGGAAGGCCCCAGATCACTACCAGCCAATTAAGTCATTTGTACACTTGATTTGCTTTGAATTACTTGACACTTTTTGACTGTTTTTCTTAGTATGTTTTTCCATCTTGACTAACATGTACTCTTTGTATAGTATGGACATGAGTCTTATCTATAGAGCATTGCTGAATCTTCTAGTTTGCCTTTGTGTGCGTGTGACTGGGAAAGTGCTGCTATGTTTATGAAACCCTATTTCCTTTCTCTCCTGAGCACCCAGTGGAAACACATCTCTCAACCTCCTCTGAAATTCGTTGTGGCCATGGAATATGGGTGGGGCATATGCACCACTTCCAGGCTTGGCTCTAGAACTTCTCTGATCCTTTGTACTCTTCTTCTCATTTATAATCAGATACTAACGATTCTGTGGTGGATTCTGATCCTGGGAGCATTTCTGCTGTGTGGAATTGAATCACGCTCCCAGTTTTTCTTCATTGATGAACTTGCAGGTTTTAGGGGCATTATCTTATCACTGTATTTTGAAAGGACTTCTTTGGGACCTTTTTAGTCTCTATCCATAGTTTTGACTGACTCTTTGGATCTTCCTAAGAAGAAAGCAGTATAGACATTCATATGAAAGATTTTCCAATTTAGACATTAGGATTATCCCAGGAGATAAACACTTTTAATCTGAAAGATTTCATTCCAGGAAATTATTATTTTGCTCCTCCACCTCTCAGATACATCATCAGAAGGGTTTAAGGAGTCATGCAAAATGAATAGAATTCTAAACTAAAATTAATTTCAAATGGAGCACTGTATTTTATTTCTTTGATGACAACTATATCTGCCAGTGAGGTGTATAGCAAACACAATGCACACCTATAGCACAGACCCAGCATTGCATACACGTATGTGAAGGAAATGGCAACCCACTCCAGTGTTCTTGCCTGGAGGATCCCAGAGATGGCAGAGCCTGGTGGGCTGCCGTCTATGGGGTCGCACAGAGTCAGACACGACTGAAGCGACTTAACATAGCATGTGTACACTTGGCATGGTTTTCTTCCTTTAAATACGCAAACCCCCCAACTGTTTGTAAGTAAGTTTTTTTCAAAACTATATTCACTAAGGAAAATCCGTTCAGTTCAGTTGCTCAGTCATGTCCGACTCTTGCAACCCCATGGACTGCAGCACGCCAGGCCTCCCTGTCCCTCACCACTTCCCGGAGTTCACTCAAACTCATGTCCACTGTGTCGGTGATTACCATCCAACCATCTCATCCTCTGTCGTCCCCTTCTTCTGCCCTTAATCTTTCCCAGCATCAGGGTCTTTTCAAATGAGTCAGCTGTTTGAATGAGGTGGCCAAAGTACTGGAGTTTCAGCTTCAACATTAGTCCTTCCAAAGAACGCCCAGATCTGATCTTTAGGATGGACTGGTTGGATCTCCTGCAGTCCAAGGGACTCTCAAGAGTCTTCTCCAACACCACAGTTCAAAAGCATCAATTCTGGGCTCAGCTTTCTTTATAGTCCAACTCTCACATCCATACATGACCACTGGAAAAACCATACCCTTGGCTAGATGGACCTTTGTTGGCAAAGTAATGTCTCTGCTTTTTAATATGCTGTCTAGGTTGGTCATAACTTTCCTTCCAAGGAGTAAGCGTCTTTTAATTTCATGGCTTCAATCATCATCTGCAGTGATTTTGGAGCCCCCAAAATAAAGTCTGCCACTGTTTGCACTGTTTCCCCATCTATTTGCCGTGAAGTGATTAGACCGAATACCATGATCTTAGTTTTCTGAATGTTGAGCTTTAAGCCAGCTTTTTAAATTCAGGCTTTGTAATTACCAGCTCTGGCCACTGGGAGGCAGCACACAGTAATCGTCAGCTCTTGCCTGCGAGGCAGAGCTGGTTGGATACATTTTGCCATTCTGTGTGAGCCCTGGGCAGATGACTTAACCTCACCAAGCTTTAGTTTCCTTATCTGTAAAATAAGGATATGAAATAAGACATTCTATGGATAGCATTTAAAATAGTATCTGACACAAAATAAGGCCTAGTAATCATCAGGCCTTGCTAGTTGTCATACTTTCTGTTTTTTTGACATATGATTGCTTTGAATTTTCATGCTGATTAGTTCTTTTTGGAATAAATTATACATTTATATAGATTACATATGAATAAATTATACATTTATATATACTTCATATGCTATATACACATGTGCTTGCATGCACACACAGACTTTTGGATCCCTTTATTTTGCATCACTTGACCCTTTATTATTTTGCATTTCAACTGACTTTCATTTTGAAAATTCCAATTCCTTCTGATTTTTGTTTGAATCCTAAAATAATTATTTGCCTTTCCTTAGCTCCTGGTAATAATTCTGGCAATAATTCAGACATGGCAAGTAGAGGACCTTGAGAGTAGCACTGCATGACCACACAGGTTCCCGAACAGGGTGGTTATTGTTAGGGATCCCAACAGTTTTAATAAGGATTATTTTCTGTGTCTGTGGGGGAGAGCACACAGGTTTGGGACACCTGTCCTGTGTGTCTTTATGGGGTAGAGTGTGGAGAAGGGGGGTGGGTTGAGATTCCTGTGGGCAGATAAATTATATAGGGCTGGGGTGTCAATGCTAATGGCAAATAATTCAAAAACTCAAAAGTGGCATTTATTCCTAAAGATCTACTTCAGCTCTGATTCTAGGTAAAGTTCTGGCCTTTGTTTACCCTTTTTCCTTCTCACTTTATAAACACCTTAAATCCTTTTTTGATTCAAAGTGGTGATACAAGCTCATAGTAAATAAGTAAAATAAGCTCATAGTAAATATTCTGTGATTTTAATAACCATCAATTTATTATCTAAAGACATCTACAATGAAAAGGAGTGAAACAAACAAGGTCACCAGCAGAGCATTTTTGGATGTGATGTGTGGTTCCGTGTTCTGTACTTTACCATGAATAATGTGGAAGAAATGAAAATATTTGGCAATAGACAGAGTTAGGGCTGGGGGAGCTATCTCACAGTATTTATATTCTTTGTGTTGTTTTCAGACTTGATGTCTCTGTCATCAGCTCTCATTTGCTCCATTATTAATGCCAACATCTGCTGAGATTCTAGCCCTCTTGGCACTTCTTCTTTTGAAGATTCTTGTGGTCTTGGTCTATGAAAAAAGACACATGGGCACAATGTGAGTTGAGAACAGAAAGTAAATTTATTTCTGCTTCTTAAAAGGGTGTCTGTGCGTTCTCTGCAGTGCCCTTTCTCTTTGTGTTTTGCACAATGTGTATTGGATGTAGGGAATATGTATTCTTTCTGCATGATTTCTAGAATATAGAACATCAGTTCAAAAGAAAAAAAAATGTGGCAGTAGAACAAGGTTACAATCCTAACGAACATTCTGCAGGAAGAACGTTAAATGGGAGATGCTATAATAATAGATCCTACTCATTTTTGTATTTCTGAGAGCTGCATGAGGTGATGGCTTGACTACAGTGGAGTGGTGGTTTTATTTCCGTATTTATCAAGGGTGGTAGGGTGGGAGCCAAGCAGAGTGGTGGATTGTGAAAGGTACATGAATGAAGAGGGAAAACTGACAAAAAAATAGGCCAACTGAAACAAAATGGAATGCCAACCAGGAGTCCCCATGTAAAAGTCAGGAAGCAGAGTGCTTATAGGGAATGGAATTCCCAGTGGGGCTATTGATGTTTCCACTGGACTCTGAGCATCAATCATCCAGGTCAGTAACGTGGCTGACCTCTGGTTCCTGGCTTGGTTCTTTTTTTTTTTTTTTTCTTTGCTAGTTTCTTTTTATTTTTTTTAATATAAATTTATTGATTTTAATCCTGGCTTGGTTCTTGACTGGTGGTCTGAGAGTGAGGGCGCATGGTCCATCCATGGCTGCTTCATGTTTATCTGGTTTTGTAATCGTAGTATAATCATCTGTTGAGCGTTAGCTAGATGGAGTAGTTATTCCTTCTGTAAGTACTGGGCTTAACGTTCTCAGGTGGCAAAGTTTGAGATAACTCTGAAAAATAACAATGACGATGACGACAACAACAAATGAAACTTGGGTCTCTATTATTTTCTTCATTCAGCTGAGTTTATCCCATTCCTAAATCAAGGCCATTACATAGGAAACAAGGAGAAAGACAAGATATTTTAGAAAGGATTTGCACCTAAAAAAAAAATCACACCTGCATAAAAAGATGTTTGAGTGAGTGAGTGAAGTCGCTCAGTCGTGTCTGACCCTTTGCGACCCCGTGGACTGTAGCCCACCAGGCTCCTCTGTCCATGGGATTCTCCAGGCAAGAATACTGGAGTGGGTTGCCATTTCCTTCGCCAGGGGATCTTCCCGACCCAGGGATCAAACCCAGGTCTCCCGCATTGGAGGCGGACACTACCTCATTCATAAAAAGATATTTAACATTGGTAATTATTAGAGTAATGCAAATCAAAACTACAGTGAGGTATCATGTCACATGGATCAGAATGGCCACCACCAAAATGTCTACAGATAATAAATGCTGGAGATGACGTGAAGAAAAGGGACCCTCCGACACTGTTGGTAGGAATATAAAATTGGTACAGCTGCCATGGAAAGCAGTATGGGGGTTCCTTAAGAAGCTAAAAATAGAGTTATCATATGATTCAACAATCTCACTCCTGGGTACATATCCAGAAAAGATGAAGGAAGGAACCTAGGTGTCCAGCAACAGATGCATCGATAAAGAAGATGTGGTACATGTATATACCATGTATACATGTAAATACATATCCACATAATATGTAATATTTATATAACATGTAAATATAAATATATGCAAACACATAAGTATATGTGCACAGATCAGATCAGATCAGTCGCTCAGTCGTGTCTGACTCTGCGACCCCATGAACCGCAGCACGCCAGGCCTCCCTGTCCATCACCAACTCCCGGAGGTCACTCAGACTCGCATCCATCAAGTCAGTGATGCCATCCAGCCATCTCATCCTCTGTCGTCCCCTTCTCCTCCTGCCCCCAATCCCTCCCAGCATCAGAGTCTTCTCCAATGAGTCAACTCTTCGCATGAAGTGGCCAAAATACTGGAGTTTCAGCTTTACCATCATTCCTTCCAAAGAAATCCCAGGGCTGATCTCCTTCAGAATGGACTGGTTGGATCTTCTTGCAGTCCAAGGGACTCTCAAGAGTCCTCTCCAACACCACAGTTCAAAAGCATCAATTCTTCGGCACTCAGCCTTCTTCACAGTCCAGCTCTCACATCCATACATGACCACAGGAAAGACCATAGCCTTGACTAGGTGAACCTTTGTTGGTAAAGTAATGTCTCTGCTTTTGAATATGCTATCTAGGTTGGTCATAACTTTCCTTCCAAGGAGTAAGCGTCTTTTAATTTCATGGCTGCAGTCACCATCTGCAGTGATTTTGGAGCCCAGAAAAATAAAGTCTGACACTGTTTCCACTGTTTCCCCATCTATTTCCCATGTAGTGATGGGACCAGATGCCATGATCTTCGTTTTCTGAATGTTGAGCTTTAAGCCAACCTTTTCACTCTCCACTTTCACTTTCATCAAGAGGCTTTTTAGCCCCTCTTCACTTTCTGCCATAAGGGTGGTGTCATCTGCATATCTGACGTTATTGATATTTCTCCCGGCAATCTTGATTCCAACTTGTATTTCTTCCAGTCCAGCATTTCTCATGATGTACTCTGCATATAAGTTAAATAAACATGGTGACAATATGCAGCCTTGACGTACTCCTTTTCCTATTTGGAACCAGTCTGTTGTTCCATGACCAGTTCTAACTGTTGCTTCCTGACCTGCATACAGATTTCTTAAGAGGCAGATCAGGTGGTCTGGTATTCCCATCTCTTTCAGAATTTTCCATAGTTTATTGTGATCCACACAGTCAAAGGCTTTGGCATAGTCAATAAAGCAGAAATAGATGTTTTTGTGGAACTCTCTTGCTTTTTCCATGATCCAGCGGATGTTGGCAATTTGATCTCTGGTTCCTCTGCCTTTTCTAAAACCAGCTTGAACATCAGGAAGTTCACGGTTCACATATGTAAATACATATAAAACACATTGTATACATATGTGTGTATATATGTATGTGTGTATATGTATATGCATATGTGTGTGTGTATATATATATATGTATACACAATGGAATGTCTCTCAGCCAGGATAAAGAATGAAATATTGCTATTTGCTGCAACATGAATGGACCTAGGGATTATCATACTAAGTGAGGTAAGTCAGAGAAAGACAAA
Source organism: Tragelaphus eurycerus (assembly GCA_935064755.1). Classification (NCBI taxonomy): domain Eukaryota; kingdom Metazoa; phylum Chordata; class Mammalia; order Artiodactyla; family Bovidae; genus Tragelaphus; species Tragelaphus eurycerus. Next base: position 17,500,507 of record CAKXYN010000002.1, on the reverse strand, counting down.
TAATATCTCACTTTTATGTGGACTCTAAAACAAAATACAAATGAGTTTATTTACAAAACAGATTCACAGACAGAGAAACACTGATGCTTACCAAGGTGGAAAGGGATAAATTAGGATTGTGGGATTAACACATATGCACTACTGTATGTCAAATAGATAAACAACAAGGATTTACTGTGTAGCACAGTGACCTACGTTCAATATCTTGTAGTAACTTATAATGGAAAAGAATCTGAAAAAGTATAATATGCTGCTGAATCACTTTGCTCTACACCTAAAACTAACACAAGTGCCATAAGCCATTGTTTTCTTAAAAACATTCTTTAGATACAATGAAGATCTGGAGCTTATACTTCAATAATCAACAAATAATCATGCATGTATCACATTGAACAAATTTTCTTATCAATAAAAAATATCAGAAAATACAAAAGAAAAAGTTTCCAACTTCAAGATAGACATAACAAAATACGCTCTAAAATGTCTGGCTACCAAAAGTCAGCTAAAGTATAAAAGCACTGTCTTGCTAAGGACTTGAACATAAATTCATTTGCTCTGAAAATGTCAGCTTCTCTTAAGTGTTTACAGTGACTAGGAAATGAAAATTTTAAATTCAGATTGGAAAGCAACTCAATTCAGGTGCTGAGCTAGAAATAATAGAGACACCAAATGCAGGCTGGAGGGATTGCTGTCATGAATTATGCTGCTCCAGCAGCTGATAATTAATATTGTGTCTCATTCATAATGCCTGTGACTTCAGCCAGCTGCCAACTAAAAACTGGCACTTGCCATCTGCCTCTACAAGGACTAAGTCACAAACTGCTGTAGCTGCTGACCTTCAATACCCCCTGAAAGGAGCTCAGGGTGGAGATCAAGAATGAGGCCCTCTGTGCTCTGGGAAAAACTAGCAGAACAGGCCTTTCGATAGTTAGATATTTTCAGGAGAGGATTCTTTTTTTTGGGGGGGTGAATTTCTAAAAAAAATTTTATTGGAGTATAGTTGACTTACAATATTGTGTTACTCACTGCTGTACAGCAAAGTGAATCAGTTGTACATATATCAGTACATATATCTCTTTTTTAGATTCTCTTCCCAGATACATCATTACAGGAGAGGATTTTATGAGCCTGATTTTTGTATCTCCTAAGTGTTTATTAAACTGTGGAAAATTCTGAAAGAGATGGGAATACCAGACCACCTGATCTGCCTCTTAAGAAATCTGTATGCAGGTCAGGAAGCAACAGTTAGAACTGGTCATGGAACAACAGACTGGTTCCAAATAGGAAAAGGAGTACGTCAAGGCTGTATATTGTCACCATGTTTATTTAACTTATATGCAGAGTACATCATGAGAAATGCTGGACTGGAAGAAACACAAGTTGGAATCAAGATTGCTGGGAGAAATATCAATAACGTCAGATATGCAGATGACACCACCCTTATGGCAGAAAGTGAAGAGGAACTCAAAAGCCTCTTGATGAAAGTGGAGAGTGAAAAGGTTGGCTTAAAGCTCAACATTCAGAAAACGAAGATCATGGCATCTGGTCCCATCACTACATGGGAAATAGATGGAGAAACAGTGGAAACAGTGTCAGACTTTATTTTTCTGGGCTCCAAAATCACTGCAGATGGTGACTGCAGCCATGAAATTAAAAGACGCTTACTCCTTGGAAGGAAAGTTATGACCAACCTAGATAGCATATTCAAAAGCAGAGACATTACTTTACCAACAAAGGTTCGCCTAGTCAAGGCTATGGTCTTTCCTGTGGTCATGTATGGATGTGAGAGCTGGACTGTGAAGAAGGCTGAGCGCCGAAGAATTGATGCTTTTGAACTGTGGTGTTGGAGAGGACTCTTGAGAGTCCCTTGGACTGCAAGGAGATCCAACCAGTCCATTCTGAAGGAGATCAGCCCTGGGATTTCTTTGGAAGGAATGATGCTAAAGCTGAAACTCCAGTATTTTGGCCACCTCATGCGAAGAGTTGACTCATTGGAGAAGACTCTGATGCTGGGAGGGATTGAGGGCAGGAGGAGAAGGGGACGACAGAGGATGAGATGGCTGGATGGCATCACTGACTTGATGGATGTGAGTCTGAGTGACCTCCGGGAGTTGGTGATGGACAGGGAGGCCTGGCGTGCTGCAGTTCATGGGGTCACAAAGAGTTGGACATGACTGAGCAACTGATCTGATCTGATCTGATGTGTTTATTGTTGTTGTTCAGTCACTCAGTCGTGTCTGACTCTTTGTGACCCTATGGACTGCAGAACAGCAGGCTTCCCTGTCCATCACCAACTCCCGGCGCCTACTCAAACTCACGTCCATTGCGTCAGTGATGCCATCCAACCATCTCATCCTCTGTCATCCACTTCTTCTCCCACCTTCAATCCTTCCCAGCATCAGGGTCTTTTCAAATGAATCGGTTCTTCACATCAGGTGGCCAAACTTTCAGCTTCAAAATCAGTCCTTCCAGTGAATATTCAGGACTGATTTCCTTTAGGGTTGACTGGTTTGATCTCCTTGCAGTCCAAGGGACTCTCAAGAGTCTTCACCAACACTGCAGTTCAAAAGCATCAATTCTTCGGTGCTCAGCCTTCTTTATGGTCCAACTCTCACATCCATACATGACTACTGGAAAAACCATAGCTTTGACCATATAGACCTCCTTATGTCTAGAAAAGCACTAAAATCATTAAAAGTGACATCTGCTCCTTGTACCTAGTGTCCATAAGATGTTACAGAAAAGCCCAAATTAAGTTTTTGGCCAACCCAATACAGTTCCAAGGCCACCTGGGGTTGGGACCCTTCCCAGTGCTCAGAGCATTTCTTGACTGCAGTGATTGGGCTCCCAGGGCAGCAGGCTCATCCTGCTGTGAGCTCTGGCTCCTGCACCCTTCCTGGGTCCTTGTTGGACCCAGTCACCTCTGTCACCCAAGTGGCCCAGGCTCAGAGGCACACTGGGCTTTAAGACATGTAGCCCAGTGGGCAGAAATGGAAGCTTTACAGACATAGGTAATATGAGATCTTCTTAGTCTCATCCTCAAGGATATTCTCTATCATCCATTTGATTTTTCATCACTCTAATATTCATCTCAGATGCTACACAATCATGACAAAAGAGGGAAACTCTATGGACATTGTTTAGGAGTTTCTTTCTCTCTCTGCACTACTCCCCACCCCCACCACCATTAAAATACAGATGAACTGAGCATTAATCATTTCAACTCCAAAAACGTATTTGGGCATCTTAGCCCAAAGGACCAGTTTCTTCACAGGAAAAAAATACTGGTTTGCTTTCTATGGAAATGTACCTTTTCCTTATTTTTTGCCTTTCCAGAGATCTTTTACTTTATAGCTTGGCATCATTTCATGATGCCAAGCAAAGACTGTGTGTATCTGCTTTTTATCTCTATGAGAACAAGGCTGAGACAAGGATAAAACAAGAAACTGTCTAAAACAGACCCCATCACCACCTTTAGAACCAGTGGACACCATTTCTGAAAATTTTATAAGTTCTCTTTCCTTGAAATTTTAGAATCCCATGAAAGATTCAGAAATATTGTGGGCCAGGCTCAAAGTAGCCATCTGTTTTCTATAAAATTTGCCATATTAATAAGTAAGCATTTGTGTGAACATTAATTATTTTTCATTTAACTAGACAGGCAGAAAAATCCCAGACTGCTTTGTCCCAGGCACTGAGAAAAATCCATAAGAGTTCATTTAGAAGGAATTCAGAATCATCGTCTACCAAAGTCATTTTGGGTTTCCTTGCTGAATTTTTGTTCTGTTCAACCCAGTCATTCTATCCTTAGCCTGTGAGACTGTTACTTGATCCTGATGATTCTGACAGAGAAAACCCCTTCTTAGGAAGATTATTCAAGACATCTTTAAATAAACAAAAGGGAAGTCAAAAGGGCAGAGACAGGCACTGTGGAAGGCCTCAGCAGTTAGCCATCTGGGTTAGATATTCAGGAAATGTGAGGGAGGCAATTTGGTCTATGAGCACTTTACGTATCCTTTGAAAGACGATTGTTGATGTGCTTGGCCCTAATTTGTACACGATCCCTCTATAGGATCTCGGTTGTTGGGGGATTCGTCTTGCTCTGTAGACACAACAGCAACCTTTTAACGCTTTGCTTGGCAATGTCCCTGCAATGACTGGCCCTATGTGTGCTGTATGGAGAGGTTTCATGTTTCTCTCTGCTCAAATCCCATCCTGCGCTTGGGAAAATACCCCGTACGTCCTGGATCCCCCACCAGCTGCTTTCCTATCACAGTATTTTAGTAGATCATCTGACTAAACAGGCACAGCAACTATGGAGCTTCACCTGTACCTGAAATGCAGGCTCTCATCACGTTCCATGGTCCCTCTGAATCACTGAGAGGAAACAGGAGCTGGGCTGGATGATCTGGGTGGGCCTTTGTATTTTTAAGCTCATTTTATTGAAGTATAGTTAACTTACAATGTTATATTAATTTCTGCTGTACAGCAAAGTGATTCAGTTATACACACACATATATGTGTATACACATTCTTTTTCATATTATTTTCCATTATGGTTTATCCCAGGACATGACTATCGTTCCCTGTGCTATACAGTAGGGGCTTGTTGTTTGTCCATTCTCTGTATAATAGTTTATGCCTAAGCCAAAGAATTGATGCTTTTGAACTGTGGTGTTGGAGAAGACACTTGAGAGTCCCTTGGACTGCAAGGAGATCCAACCAGTCCATTCTGAAGGAGATCAGCCCTGGGATTTCTTTGGAAGGAATGATGCTAAAGCTGAAACTCCAGTACTTTGGCCACCTCATGCGAAGAGTTGACTCATTGAAAAAGATTCTGATGCTGGGAGGGATTGTGGGCAGGAGGAGAAGGGGATGACAGAGGATGAGATGGCTGGATGGCATCACTGGATCGATGGACGTGAGTCTGGGTGACCTCCGGGAGTTGGTGACGGACAGGGAGGCCTGGTGTGCTGCGATTCATGGGGTCGCAAAGAGTCGGACATGACTGAGCGACTGAACTGACTGACCTGACTGGGTGGGTCAGTAGTAAAGATTCGACCTGCCAACCCAGGAGATGTGGGTTTGATCCCTGGGTTGGGAAGATCCCTGGAGGTGGAACTGACATGAGTTTGGGTAAACTCCGGGAGTTGGTGATAGATAGAGAGGCCTGGTGTGCTGCAGTTCATCGGGTTGCAAAGAGTCAGACACGACTGAGCGACTGAACTGAACTTAGTATTCGTGCCTGGAAAATCACATGGACAGGTGGGCTACAGTCCATGGGGTCACAGAGAGTTGGACATGACTGAGCAACTGGGCAGTCCTCTCTAAGACCAGGGAGGCTCACTGCCACTGCTCCGTCCCGGTTGTCCCCACACCAAAGGCCTGCCCTAGCACGTCACTGGTCTTCACAGGGACTGCTTTGTGAAGTTCTGTCACTTTATTCCTTCAACTGCCCAGGACTTTGGGAAAAGAGACCAACAAATGTTCCTTCAAGGAGAGTTTTCCTTTCTCCAGTCTCTCCTTTGGCGTCCATCAAAGCCCCGCCTATCTCAGGATATAGTTACCTTCTGTGGCTCTTTTTGTTTCTGTGCTTTGAAACATTTTCGCGAAGCTTGTTGAGAGGATTGTCTGCTCTCAGGGCCTCTGCCTTCTTCCCTAGAACTGTGTACCACTCAGGGAGAGGGACAGAGAAGCTGTAGGCACATCAGAGGTGAGCATTTCAGATGGTTCCATACAACAGGGCCTCACAGCAATGCACTGAGGTGTTCAGTTAGGTGGACTCAGTTTTCAGGTGAGGAAGCTGGGACTCTGGACAGGTAAAGGACAAGCCCACAGGGACAGGGTCCTTGGTCCCATGGCTGCACCAGGACCAGCTCTCCTAATTCATTCCTGCCCACTCTCGTTTTCACTATCTGCTGCGAACACAGCTCTGCTTCATATAGGTTTAACCAGGTAGGATGGGAGCCCTTGTGATTTTGAGTTAGAATCACATATGCTTCAGAAATGATGAAAATGCACATGTGTCTTTAAATCAGGAAATTCACCAAGAATGTAAGACTTCACCAGGCAACACTTCCTGTCACTTGAGAGATCTATCCAGATAAGGGTTTATTTTTCTAAGAATTGGCCAGATTTTTTTTCCTACTACAGATAATGCCTGGAAGGAGATCTTTTTGTTTTTAGTCTCAATTATAGGTTTCTACTCCTCTGACAGTTTCTAAATTTCTGTCATATTTAAAAACACTGTAATAGTAATAGATAACTCTGGTTTTGAAAAATCCAAATTCGGACAATTTTGTTCTCAAAGTACCCTTTTTCTATTTGTTTCAGTCAGGATTTCATCAGCAGTAGGCATTCATATATTAAAATACTTATGTTTTTTTTTCCAATTATAAAAGTAGTATGTGTATTAATAAGAACTTTAGAAACCATAAAAAGTAGAACAGACTTAAAAATACTCCGTAATTCTACTCCCATAGTTTACATTTTAGTACATTTTTTAGGATGATGTTTAGTATTATATATATATAATATATATACTGTGTGTAATATACATAAATTATTATATGTAAATGTCATATACATGAAGATCACTGTGCTTTTTATATATATATGTATGGTAATTTGAACATTAACTGGAAGAAACACAAGTTGGAATCAAGATTTCTGGGAGAAATATCAATAACCTCAGATATGCAGATGACACGACTTATGGCAGAAAGTGAAGAGGGGCTAAAAAGCCTCTTGATGAAAGTGAAAGTGGAAAGTGAAAAGGTTGGCTTAAAGCTCAACATTCAGAAAACGAAGATCATGGCATCTGGTCTCATCACTACATGGGAAATAGATGGGGAAACAGTGGAAACAGTGTCAGACTTTGTTTTTCTGGGCTCCAAAATCACTGCAGATGGTGACTGCAGCCATGAAATTAAAAGACGCTTACTCCTTGGAAGGAAAGTTATGACCAACCTAGATAGCATATTCAAAAGCAGAGACATTACTTTACCAACAAAGGTTCGCCTAGTCAAGGCTATGGTCTTTCCTGTGGTCATGTATGGATGTGAGAGCTGGACTGTGAAGAAGGCTGAGCGCCGAAGAATTGATGCTTTTGAACTGTGGTGTTGGAGAAGACTCTTGAGAGTCCCTTGGACTGCAAGAAGATCCAACCGGTCCATTCTGAAGGAGATCAGCCCTGGGATTTCTTTAGAAGGAATGATGCTAAAGCTGAAACTCCAGTATTTTGGCCACCTCATGCGAAGAGTTGACTCATTGGAGAAGACTCTGATGCTGGGAGGGATTGAGGGCAGGAGGAGAAGGGGACGACAGAGGATGAGATGGCTGGATGGCATCACTGACTTGATGGGTGTGAGTCTGGGTGACCTCCGGGAGCTGGTGATGGACAGGGAGGCCTGGCGTGCTGCGGTTCATGGGGTCACAAAGAGTCGGACACGACTGAGCGACTGATCTGATCTGATCTGAATTGAACTATTTAGTAGTAGTTCTTACTATTTACTAAATAGTAAAATTATCCAAATGTTATTATAAAAATATGGATAGCAAAGAGAGTTGGTTTTTAAAAAAATTAAAATAATTTTTTGGACCTGCTGCATAGGGGATCTTAGTTCCCAGAGAAGGGATCCAACCAGCAACCCCTTCATTGGAAATTTGGACTCTTAACCATTGACCCACCAGGGAAGTCCTGAGAGTTGGTTTTTAAAAACAGGAATGTTGTTAAAATGATGGAGCCTGTCTTAAAATGCAAGTACAGGCACTTATGGACTCAAATAGCTGTACATAATATATGAATGGAAGTATAAAAATATGCATACCAAAAGTCAAGGCAGAATATAAGTAGTGCCTATTTACAAAGCACTTTGTTCCAAAAGGTCATTTACAGAATGTGCTGGAAGATTGGCATTGAGAGCTGGAGGCTACCTCCCCTGGCAGAGGGGCGGGCACTTCTACACCCAAACACTGGTGGGGAGTTGGGCCTGAGCCAGGCTCCAGAGGTGTAAGTGAAGGGCAGGCAGATTGGGCTGCAGAGATTGGGGATCAAGGGAATCCTCTGGGGGCGCATCTCTCATTCCCGTTTGCCTTCCTCCTGCCCCTGTCCTCCCCAGGCTGCCATTCAGCACAGCCCCAGGAGCTGGAGAGCAGGAAAGGCGGGACTTCCCTTCTGTCTCTCCTTTCGTCATGTCCTCTCTTCCTCCCTCTCTCCTCTTTCTACCAGGTACGCTTTCAGGCGACTAGATGCTCCTGGCCTGGGTCAGAACCAAGGAAGAGTAAGGATGGTGACAGGCGAGGGTGGGCTTGAGTGTGCAGGTAGGTTAGCAGGGTATGGGCCAGGCAGGAGACCCTCTTGGGCTTTAGAGGGAAAAGTGAAAGTCACTGAAAGGGAAAGTGTCTCAGTTGTGTCTGACTCTGTGACCCCATGTACTGTAACTTGCCAGGCTTCTCTGTCCCTGGGATTCTCCAGGCAAGAATACCGGAGTGGATTGCCATTCCCTTCTCCATGGGATCTTCCCAACCCAGGGATTGAACCCAGGTCTCCTGCATTGCAGGCGGATTCTTTACCAGCTAAGCCACAGCCATAGGTATTCAAATAGCCACTGATCTACAAGGGGTGTCTATGCGTTGTGTGGACAATCCAACCACATCACCTTAATTAAAATCCTTGTTACATCAGTTAATAGACAAATCAGTAGGAACATCCAGCTCTAGGAGGTGAAAGGAAAGAAAAGAAAAGGAAAAAGCTAATTCTGCAAAGTACAAGGCATTGAGATATTCTTGTTGAGGCAATTTCTCTGGTGGTTCAGTGGTTAATATTTTGCACTCCCAGTGCAGGCAGCCCGGGTCCAGTTCCTGGTTGGGAACCTAGATCTCACAGGCTGCAACTATGAACTCTCACATGCCACAACTAAGGTCCAGCCCAGCAAAATAGTAAATAAATAAATATGTTTTTAAAAAAGTTGAGTACACATGGGAATTCTCACAAATTTAGAAAAAAGTGACTCATACCATACACATGCACCTAGGAAATTTTAACAATGGTTCCTTCTCAGTGATTCTTATACCTCCAACCTGAACATCATTTTGTTTTTAAGAGATTCTGATATGTGTTATCTTTTTCAGATTTAACCTTCTTATTCATATGTGTTTATTGTCCTGTTGGGCCAGATAACACCAAGTAATGAAATTTATCCAGATCCAACATCATAGAGTGCATGATGGGCAACCCTTCTGTTGTGTCACGAAGTATCAGAAAATGTCGTACCAGGATAGTAGGAGAGAAAGTTAAACAAGACACTATATTATTTCCAGATTACCTCGAGAGTGAAAGGAAGGCCAGCAGCAAGTGATGATAAGGCTGAGTAGTGAAATTATAGCTTTGGGGAAAGAGGTTCACTGGCAAAGGTGAATGAAGACAGACATAGAAAATGGAAAAATAATCAAAATCAGGCATAAACAGAGAATAACTCTTTGTTAAGTGCCCACAATGTGATGAATGCTATTGCAAAGAGAGGCTAGAAAAGTGTGAAGAAATTATCTCAAGTACATCTTTCTAAATGATTTGGTTGGTTAAATGATTTTAAAAAGAAGGAAGGTCTTCTTTTTAAAAAGAAGACAAATTTAAAAGAATTAACTGAGCCTCAATTTCAACACAAGATTTTGTTCTTGGCTAGAACACTGAAGTGAGAAAGTCAAGTTCTAAAGCAGTAAGACCTTGGGAAAGGCCTGGAGAGCAGCCCTGAAAAGTCCACAAATGTGGGTTGTTCCTGAGGCAACAGAACAGGCCTCCTGGCCCCAGGGGGCAGTTGCCATGGCCCATATTGGGTCTTGACACTCTAAATCTATAAATTCAGTCTCATTTGTGGCAAGGGCCAGAGCATGTGCAGAATTGCCATAAACAAAACTCCCAAGACAACAATGAGAGGGAATCTCTTGTATTAGTCTTTTTTTAAAAAAAGGAATTTTTTTTATTTGGCTACATTGGGTCTTAGAAGGCATTTGGGATCTTAATTTCCCAACCAGGGGTCCAACCCACATCTTCTGCTTTGGAAGGTGGATTCTTAACCACTGAAGCACAAGGGAAGTCCCTGGTATTAATCTTTATCAAATCCTGTGGCTGTCCCACTGGACGAAAGGCTTTTGTCAGCTGATTGTATGGTATGAGGGAGTTGATGACACTCAGGAAGCCCAAAGACCCCAGAAGTCACCGAGAAGCAAGGGCACCTAATTTAACTGGATGATTTTAAGGGTTCCCTCTGCACCCCTGAGGGGTACAAGAGACAATCCTGGACCCTGACCTGCTTTTCACATTTTGTTACACTTTCTTTCTCCAGATTATCTAGAGCTGTTTGCTTTTCCGTTTGGTCATTTATTTCGCCTCTTAGCCAGGCTTCTCCTGATTCTACTTGGAGAGTGGCATGCTTTTTAAAAAGCACATTTGAACAGATAGGTATTGTTTTTACTAGTTAACTCTTAGGCCAGGGACTGAGCATGCCTAATCCCCAACAACAGGCATGGGTGGGCGACAAGGGCGTTATCACAGAGGGTCCTTGGAGGATGTACCTTCTCTAAGGGAGGGAGCAGGCTGAGCAGAGTTCAGGGCTGCTTCTGCGCTATGGCACCCCACCCCAGTACTTTTGCCTGGAGAATCCCACGGACGGAGGATCCTGGTGGGCTGCAGTCCATGGGGTCGCTAGGAGTCGGACACGACTGAGTGACTTCACTTTCACTTTTCACTTTCATGCATTGGAGAAGGAAATGGCAACCCACTCCAGTATTCTTGCCTGGAGAATCCCAGGGACTGGGGAGCCTGGTGAACTTCCGTCTATGGGGTCGCACAGAGTCGGACACGACTGAAGCGACTTAGCAGCAGCAGCAGGACTAAAACTCTGCGAAAACTCTTGCTTTCCTATTTTCACTCAGTCCTTCTTTAAACATCTGTGTTGCTCTAGTCACATTCTCTTTATTGCTTCTAAGTGCACGTGTCCTATTTCCTTATCTATTCCCTTGTGATGGACTTCTAAGTATCTTCCAAATTCCCACGACTGCAAATAACTCTGAGATAAAGATCCTGATGTGCTTAAGAGCTGATTCATCAGAGTCTCTTGGGGGCATATCCTGAAAGAGGGATTTCTGGATCCCAAAGAATGAACATATAAACTCCAGAGTAACGTGTAAACTCTCCATATACTTACCTACACTGCCAACAAATGCTTTTTCCCTGCACTGAATCCTGCAATCTATATAGAAGCACGTGGAAGCCCACTTTCTAGCATGGAGCCCGTGGCTGTCCAGTGTGAATATCAGTGTGACTCCCCCAGACTGGGGTCAGGGTTAGACTCAGGCCCGTTGAGTCTGTAGATGGGGTCACGTGGCCTCAGCCAAAGGAGACCGTGTGCTCGAGGCAGGTTTCTCACCCTGGCTGTCTGGACCCACCAAAAGAGGCATTTAGGCTCCAGTATCTGCATCTGTCACAAGCAACTCCTCCCCACCCCTTGACCTTCCCAGTGATTGTGCTACACATCACAGTGTGAGAATCACCCATTTAAGTCAAGCTTTGATAGAACAGAGATAGTGAGTCCGATGAGGTGGACCATTAAGCCACTCACTTTCATTCATCAACATCATCGTCAGCATCATCACCTAATGTTAATAGCATTAAGAACAAAAATGTTACTGAGCTTCTTTCCCTGTGCCAGGCACCATACAATGTCCCTTACAACACAGTCCTATTTAATTGTCTTGAGAAACTTACCCCAGGGTACAACCACCACTTCAGAGATACAGGGCCCTGCCTGGGAGATACAGGTCTCACATAGACCAGGAAGACAGCAGGCTCCTGGGACCCTATGGTCTGGCTTCCCTTCCCTCATACTGCCTTTGATGAGCTCCCTCTGAGATGGGGGTTTGTGGGCCTGCAAAGGTCTCTCAGGGGTTGCCCTTGAGGTCAGCACTGCAGGGAGTGAATGGAGGAGGGCTGTACAGAGGGACTAGCTAAAATCTGGTGCTGTCACGACAGAGGCAGGGGAGCCTGATACAGCGGTGGTGCTTCAGAACTGACCAACGTGGGGCACTGGGGTGTGCCTCTGTGCCCTTTTTGTGGTTAGTGGTGTGATCTACTCCCAAAGAGGGACATCACTTTAAGGAAGAGAGGCTTGTGTCAGAGCTGGGCAGTAAAGTGTAAAGGCAGATTTTTTTCAAGCACATTTTATTCTGAGCACATTTACATTTCAATCATTAGAGAAGTGATAAAGGTTTAGCCTTTGAACAGAATGATCCTGTAGCCCAATGCCCTGATTTTGCAGAGAGAGAATGAAGGCCAAGCGTGGTCTTCACCTGCCCAAGGCCTCACAGGCAGCAGAGGCAGGAAGGCTATGACTGGGTGAGGCAGGCTGGGCTTGCAGGTCTGCTCGGCCAAGTGTTCTTGGGTGAGTCACCTCCCCTCTGGACCACAAAAACAGAAACATCGGCCCTCTGGAGCTGCCGCAGGGACTGAGTCCTGAGCGGTCAATCCCTCTTTCCCTTTCTGACTCCCAGGCTCCTTCTGCTGCCCTGAGGCTGTCCCATTCATTAATGCGGATGGAGTGCCTTCTCAGGAAATCAGATCCTTTCAGTTCAGTTCAGTCACTCAGTCATATCCAGCTGTTTGCGACCCCATGGACTGCAGCAGGGCCAGGCTTCCCTGTCCATCACCAACTCCCGGAGTTTACTCAAACTCATGTCCATCGAATTGGTGATGCCATCCAACCATCTCATCTTCTGTCATCCCCTTCTCCTCCTGCCTTCAATCTTTCCCAGCATCAGGGTCTTTTCAAATGAGTAAGTTCTTCACATCAGTGGCCAAAGTATTGGAGTTTCAGCTTCATCATCAGTCCTTTCAATGAATATCCCGGACTGATCTCCTTTAGGATGGTCTGGTTGGATCTCCTTGTGGTCCAAGGGACTCTCAAGAGTCTTCTCCAACACCACAGTTCAAAGCATCAATTCTTCTGCACTCAGCTTTCTTTATAGTCCAACTCTCACATCCATACATGACTACTGGAAAAACTATAGCTTTGACAAGACAGACCTTTGTTGGCAAAGTAATGTCTCTATTATTTAGGATTCTTCTTTATTTGACATGTAAGTTCAGTTGCTTCAGTTGTGTCCAACTCTTTGTGACCCAATGGACTGTAGCCCACCAGGCTCTTCTGTCCATGGGAATCTCCAGGCAAGAATACTGGAGTGGGTTGCCATTTCCTTCTCCAGGGGATCTTCCGCACCCAGAGACGGAACCCGAGTCTCCTGCACTGCAGGCAGATTCTTGACCGCTGAGCCACTGGGGAAGCCGTCTCTATTTAGACCTGTAAATAATTTGTTATAAAACAGAAAAAGTACTGACATTCTTTTAAATGCCGAAGAGGTGGAAATTACCTGAGATATTTGCAGGAACTGACCCATAGCTGTGGTGTTGGAGAAGACTCTTGAGAGTCCCTTGGACTGCAAGGAGATCCAACCAGTCCATTCTGAAGGAGATCAGCCCTGGGATTTCTTTGGAAGGAATGATGCTAAAACTGAAACTCCAGTATTTTGGCCACCTCATGCAAAGAGTTGACTCATTGGAGAAGACTCTGATGCTGGGAGGGATTGGGGGCAGGAGGAGAAGGGGACGACAGAGGATGAGATGGCTGGATGGCATCACTGACTCGATGGATGTGAGTCTGAGTGACCTCCGGGAGTTGGTGATGGACAGGGAGGCCTGGCGTGCTGCAGTTCATGGGGTCGCAAAGAGTCGGACATGACTGAGCGACTGATCTGATCTGACCCATAGCACCATAAATACCCAAAATATCCAAATCTTTTAGAAATACCATAATTGATGACTTTTTCATTGTTGACATCTTCCAAAGAGAAGTAATTGATTTTTAACTGAGATTAGGATGAGATATCTGGATTAACATTTAAAAGTGTGTCAGACCTGACAAAGTGAGCTCTCTTACAAGATCTCTGGCTGTATCTGCCGTTTTTTTAGGACAGAAATATTGGGAGACATCTAGCCACCTGTTTGCATTCAGGAAGGCACGACTTGTTTTTAGCTGTACTGACCACACGGGGGCGCCTAAGGCCTTTTCTGTGTAGTCTAGTCGCTCTTCAGAACCAGAAGCACGTTTTAACCAAATGGGTGACCCTTCTTCTGACAAGACCACCAAATCTGGCCATTTGTAGCGGCCCGTGTCACTAAAAATCAGTGTCAATTTAAAGATGCGTAGGAAGACAAGGCAGACATTGCAAAGATTGCCTTGTGGAAATGACCTGTGTGGAACAGGTCATCTCTGAAGCTGAAGAAAATTCCTAAGTGCGTCCCAGACTGCATATGTTCTGTTTTTACAGGATCAGTAAGAAGAATATATTACCAAGTTTGGAAGGGGAAAAAGACTCTATTTTAAAAGGGTCCTTGAGCTCTTTTAAAACTTTTTAAAATTAAAATTTCCAACATATACAGAGAAAACATTACAGTGAACCTGATGGACCATTACTTGTTCATGTAAATCCTCTGTAACTGTAATTATCAATACCTGGGCAACCTTTTTTTCAGCTACACTTTCTTCAGTGTTATTTTGAACCCAAATCCACACCAAACCTTCTCATTTCATCTGAATATTTTGTTATGTACCTCTGTAAGAGAATCATAATACTATTATTCTACCCAGATAATAAACATTAATTCCTTAATATTCCTGGATATCAAGTGTCTAGTCAGTGATAACATTTTCCTGATTTCTTTTTAAATTCTTTGTTTTAATCGCAATCAAGCTAGAGTCTGTATGTTGTGATAAATCTCTTATGAACTGTATATACTTACTGTTGTTGTTGAATAAATTGGTTCTTTCATCCTGGAGAATTTCTCACAGTTTTGATTTTGCTCTTGACTTCCAGTGGTATTGCTTCACATGTTTTCCTATCCCCTGTAATTCCTACTGGAAGTTCAGAGTTATAGGCTTCAATTCAGTTCAGTCGCTCAGTCATGTCCGACTCTTTGCGACCCCATGAATCACAGCACGCCAGGCCTCCCTGTCCATCACCAACTCCCGGAGATCATTCAAACTCATGTCCATCAAGTCAGTGATGCCATCCAGCCATCTCATCCTCTGTCATCCCCTTCTCCTCCTGCCCACAATCCCTCCCAGCATCAGAGTCTTTTCCAATGAGTCAACTCTTCGCATGAGGTGGCCAAAGTACTGGAGTTTCAGCTTTAGCATCATTCCTTCCAAAGAAATCCCAAGGCTGATCTCCTTCAGAATGGACAGGTTGGATCTCCTTGCAGTCCAAGGGACTCTCAAGAGTCTTCTCCAACACCACAGTTCAAAAGCATCAATTCTTTGGCACTCCTTCTTCACAGTTCAACTCTCACATCCATACATGACCACAGGAAAAACCATAGCCTTGACTAGACGGACCATTGTTGGCAAAGTAATGTCTTTGCTTTTCAATATGCTATCTAGGTTGGTCATAACTTTCCTTCCAAGGAGTAAGCATCTTTGAATTTCATGACTGCAGTCACCATCTGCAGTGATTTTGGAGCCCAGAAAAATAAAGTCTGACACTGTTTCCACTGTTTCCCCATCTATTTCCCATGAAGTGATGGGACCGGATGCCATGATCTTCGTTTTCTGAATGTTGAGCTTTAAGCCAACTTTTTCACTCTCCTCTTTCATTTCATCCAGAGGCTTTTGAGTTCCTCTTCACTTTCTGCCATAGGGGTAGTGTCATCTGCATATCTGAGGTTATTGATATTTCTCCCGGCAATCTTGATTCTAGCTTGTGCTTCCTCCAGCCCAGTGTTTCTCATGATGTACTCTGCATAGAAGTTAAACAACCAGGGTGATAATAGGCTTCAGATCAGATCAGTCGCTAAGTCGTGTCCAACTCTTTGCGACCCCATGAATCACAGCACGCCAGGCCTCCTTGTCCATAACCAACTCTCAGAGTTCACCCAGACTCAAGTCCATTGAGTCAGTGATGCCATCCAGCCATCTCATCCTCTGTCGTCCCCTTCTCCTCCTGCCCCCAATCCCTCCCAGCATCAGAGTCTTCTCCAATAAGTCAACTCTTCGCATGAGGTGGGTGCAAATTACCACAGTTGGACTCATTGTTATTGAGCAGTTGCTAAGTAGTGATCCTCACATTCTTTTTCTATTAGCTGAAGAACTTCAATAGAGACACTATGCCCCTCATCCATCACATGGCTTGTTTAGGTTTGGATCATATGGAAAAGAGGATAAATGGTGGAAGATTTCTCTTTATCAATTCTCTCGACCAGTTTAGCATCTGCCAGAGGTGACCAATAAGGTTTATATTGTTGCATCATTATGGATTTTAAACATATTTCATGTGTTTCAACCCATTGCAGTTGTGTTATCTTTGCCAGGTGGGGACTTATTTAGGTTGACTTCTGTCATGATTCTAGTCATCACAAGAGCTGTGTGGTATGGTAAGGTGTCCCAGAATCATTCTGGACTCCTGGTTTCTTTGGTGAGAAACGATATTTAAAGACCGGAAGATGGGTGTGCGAGGTGTTTTATGCTTTTTACCTCCTGAGAGTCATGAGAAGAAAATTGGGCACCATCCACCTACTTGAAGGTTGCAAGATCCAGCCGCAGAGTGCCTTGTTCTGCCCATGTCTTTTTCTTTGTAGAGTCAGCCAGTACTGCTGGGATACTGCAGTCAGCAAGGGACTGGGGACTTCTTCTCAGTCTAGGTATTGTGTGCACTTATTGCCTCTTGGAACCCAGTGGAGACCACCTCGACCACAAATAGTAGCCTGACATGGTGGGAAGAAGCATACGCATCTGGCTCACTGATAACCTAAATCCAGGTCATGGCCAGCTACTTACTAGCTTTGACCTATGGCCAAGTTAGTTAAACTCTTTGAGCCTCAGTCTCCTAATCTGTAAAATGGAATGAATAGCATCTATCAAATACATTTTTAATGGGGATTAAAATGAATGATCTTTTCTAGCTTAATGATAACCCTAGCACAGAGCCAGAAACACATTAATTTAGACTACTACCTCACACTCTAAAATAGTAAGTTGGGTTTGATCATTTTAACCCTAGAGAGTAATTAGATACCATACTTCTAATTAAATCAAGCACCACACTGTTGTGAAAATAAACAATGAAGAAGAAGTCCAAACAAGGAAGCAGGTGAGCTGTTTACTGTTCTGGTATCATCCATTAGATTAAGGTCTAAAACTTTTTCTGTCTTTAGATACATTTGTTAAGGTAAATACCTCCCCACTTCTCATCTCCCAACAAATTCATGCAAGCAATAATAAACCTTCAATTTATGAAATCAGGCCAGGGTCCATTTCATAAGCATAAAGCTAAAATGTCATGTTCAGATGGAGAAGCACCAGAGACCAGTAGGTTTCCAAGAGTCTCCAAAGTCCATCTTTGTTCCTGCTGGGTCATGTTTATTCCTCTCTGAGAGGATATCTTCTTCCACCTCTGTTTTATCTTTCTAGTTTGACCCAGTGCAGTGATTCCATACTTTCCAAAGTCCCATTCTTTTGACCCTATTTCTCACACATAAAAATTCCCAGAAGTAGGACTGGGACCATTGCTCATGTACATATCTCTGTATGAAACTAAGCCTGTGACCAGCACTCTTTGCCTTTTGAAAAAAGGAATCAAATATCTTAAAGGAAGAAATAGTGCCGGTAGAAATACTTTTGTTTATCACATCATCAATATGCAAATAACATATTCTAAGAATCACTATAACAGTTAAAATGAGTTCTCTCCACTGTGGGGCTCCCACTTGCTATGCATATGTCTGTACACTTACCTCACCACACTGCACTCTTTGTTGAGTTAACTGAGAGCAAGGACTAGTTTTTTAATGTTAAGTGGCAGTGGTGTTACATGAAAGCTAAAAGATATTTCTTTGATTATGGTCACTGAAATCTGTTAAGATTCCTTGCAAAAGACTTGTTTTCATTTTAACAATGACATACTTGAATTGTACAAAATTTAGAAAATAATGAGAAGAAAAAAGATGAATGATCATTTAATCACCTGTGAACTATTCACTACTGTGAATAGTCAGTTTTCCTTCTATACAGAGTGAAGTTTTAGAAAGTATAGTTTGCACATTTTCAGTATTGTATTTTTCTCAACCTCACACGATGTCATAGACATTTTGTTGATATGTAATTATTATGTGTGTGTCTGTTTAGTCACTCAGCTGTGTCTGACTCTGCGTCACCATGGACTGCAGCCTACCAGACTCCTCTGTTCACAGGATTCTTCTGCAAGAATACTGTAGTGGGTAGGCATTCCTTTTTTCCAGGGAATCTTCCTGACCCAGGGATCAAACCTGTGTCTTCCGCATTGCAGGCAGATTCTTTACCATCTGAGCCACTTATGGGCACAGTTTAGTCGCTAGGTCATGTCTAACTCTTGTGCCCCATGGACTGTAGTACAACAGGCTTCTCTGTCTATGGAATTTTCCAGCTAAGAATTCTGGAGTGGGTTACCATTTCCTTCTCCAACATAGTTATTACAACCATATTTAAATAACTTCACTGTTTTGGAAATTTAGATTGTTTCCTGTTTTTCTGATATAATAAATAGCACCATAATAAATATGTTAGTACATATAATTTTTAAATGAATTTTGAATTATTTCTCTAGGAAAAAGTTAAAGGTGTGGAATTTCTCTATAAAAGGATATGAATATTTTTATGAATGGTGACACATATAGTCAAATACTCATAAAAATTTTATATCATCTTATAGCCTCATCACTCATATGGTATGAATTATGTTTAATCACACTTTGGTGAGATATGGTTTATTTTTTAAAAACTCTTTTTATGATGATATTGGGGAAAATGGAATTGCATTTGATTATTGTTGAGGGTAAGCATTTTTTCATGATTTGTAACTAGTTCTGTTTCTTTAGGTTATAGAATGGTGGATCTTGACTAGATCTTAGCAATCATCTGCTCCAGTGTCATTCATATTTTTTTAATATGCAGTAGTATACATTTTTCAAAAGAAATTTTGCACACTCCAATTTCTAGAACAGTTACAAATACAAGTGTTCTGGCTCAAGTGGGAACGGAAGGTTCTGTAAGCCCTATCACTTAGTTTTCCTTCAACCCATGACACTGCTCCACGAAACCCTAGTCCTCTGCGAAAGAGTTTGCACATCACCCATCTGCCTCTAGCGTGATCTTACCCCCTTGGAAGATATCCCTGATGAATCCTTGCAGAGGTGACTTGGTGACCTGTGGAGCCACAGCCTGTGTGATCGAAGGAGTGAAGCGCTATGAGGGCTGCCACGGACCACCTGCAAAATCTCATTGTGCAGGTAGGTGAGGAGTGGTATTGAGGATGTGTGTGTGTGTGTGTGTGTGTGTGTGTGTGCAGAGCAGGTGATGGTGCTGGGAATATTTCTGCCGAGGGGAAGATGTAACCTTTCTTTTATAGGACGGTCTTTTACATTACTGAACAGTACACCATCATTGGTCTCCAAACATCTGTCTTACCAAGTTGAAACAACAAAGGGGGTAATGACTCACATTACCGTAGGGTCTCTTTAAGTGGCATCTTCTTGGGAGCTTATTTGCAGATCATTAAATACTTAATCGAGGGAGAAAGAAATAATTGATGTGTTCTAGGCCACTGGTGTTTAAGTAGCAATCGGATATAAAAACAAAGTGGATCTGAAGTTACACTGATTTATGTGTCTGATTTTGAAATTTTGCCTTTTACTGGCTAAGGAGCTAAAGAATGAAGCCATGCAATTTAATATCTAGGGACCTGACAATTAAAAGTTGTCTCTGCAATCCATATGCTGGTGTTGTCCCTGTGATGCATCTCACAGTGCATGCTAGTCTCCTGGGGGCACTTTCTGATTCAGAAGCTCTGGGGAGGGAATGGGGCATCTTCATTTCTGACACACTCCCAGGTGGTACCAATGGTGTTGGTTTCAGGACCACACCTTCAGTAGTGAGAGTCTAGGGAACCTTTCCACAAATCAGTAAGAAGGTTGAAATATCCTCCATTGATCCTCTCTTGGAACAAATTAGGACTCCTTTATCCCCCCTACTGATAATAGCATTCAAAAATTAGAATAAAAAATTAGAAACAGATACCTCTGACCAACAGCCTGATCAATAAACTAACCACAAACAGACACCCCAGTAAGTTTTTCTGCTCCTTACAAGGCTCTCATGCTCTTGACCAAATCCCACTTTCATATTTGTTATCTCTTCTCCTTGTGGGTTAAATACAAGCAACTCATGGAGCTGAAGAGCCACTTCATGAGCATATATGGAGCATATTGTGTAGTTCTGTGGTTTTTCAACCTTTTGGATTATCCTCGGTTGTAGAAGGATGTCTTCTTGTAGGATGTTTGCGAGCATCCCTGGTCTCTACTCATTAGATGGCAGTAATATTCCAGCCCACCCTCACCCCCATTGCTGTTCCTGACAATCAAAAATGCCCCTGGGGGAATCCCTGGTTGAGAACCATTGCCCTAGACTGTGCATGGCTTGGGGAACAGACAGAAGAAACTTTTGAGAGGAGCAAGGAAGAAAGCAACATTTTTGTTTATTTTTAATTGGAAGATAATTTCTTTACAATATTGTGTTGGTTTCTGCCATACATCAACATGAATCAGCCATAGGTATACATATGGTATACACAAGTATAGCCATAGGTATACATATCCCCTTCTTCTTGAACCTCCCTCCCACCTCCTACCCTATCCCACCCCTCTGAGTGGTCACAGAGTCCTGGTTTGAGCTCCCCGAGTCATAGAGCAAATCACCACCCGCTATCTATTTTACACGTGGTAATATGTTTCCGTGCTTCTCTCTCAATTTGTCCCACCCGCTCCTTCCCTCACTGTGTCCACAAGTCTGTTCTCTATGTCTGCATCCCCATTGCTGCCCTGCAAATAGGTTCACCCTACCATCTTTCCAGATTCCATATGTGTTTTCGTGCTTGTGTTGCTCAGTTGCTTTGGATGCTTTGGGACTGCAGGGACTGTAGCCCGCCAGGCTCTTCTGTCCATGAGGTTTTCCAGGCAAGAATACTGGAGTAGGTAGCCATTCCCAAGGGATCTTGCTGACTCAGGAACTGAACCTGGGTCTCCTGTATTGCAAGTGGATTCTTTACCATTTTATTCTTTATCTTTCTTTACCAGGGAAGCCCACATTCCATATATATGTGTTAATATATGATGTTTATTTTCTCTTTCTGACTTACTTCACTCTGTAAATAGGCTCTAGATTCATGCATCTCATTAGAACTAACTGAAATGCATTTTTTATGACTCAGTAATATTCCGCTGGGGCTTCCTAGGTGGCACTAGTGGTAAAGAACCCACCTGCCAATGCAGGAGACATAAGAGACACGGGTTTGATCCCTGGGTTGGGAAGATAACCCAAAGGAGGGTGTGGTAATCCACTCGTCTTCCTGCGTGGAGAATCCCCATGGATAGAGGAGCCTGGTGGTCTACAGTCCATGGGATCGTAAAGAGTTGGACATGACTGAAGTGACTTAGGACAAACACACGATATTCTACTGTGTATATGTACCACAGCTTCTTATCCATTCATCTGTTGATGGACATCTAGATTGCTTCCACGTCCAAGCTATTGTGAATAGTGCTGCAATGAACATTGTGGTACACGTGGCTTTTTCAGTTATAGTAGAAAGCAACATTTTTGATTGTTGACTCTTCGATGTTGACAAAGTCAAGGAGGAGGTGCTGGGTTCTCTGCTTCAGACACTGCAGAATAAGGGCCAGAGCTTGAAAATCTTGGCTGCCATCTTCCAAACTGTGGGTGTGTCTCATTGATGGAATTCAAAGCATTTGTCAACCCTTACTTGCAAGTGCGTTCAGGAAATCTGGTGATTAGTTTTTCATGTCTGCACTGAAGGATGCTCTCTAGAAGAATGTGGAGTGAGTGTAGATTATGTCAGGTCCACTCCTTCCAGTCCATTCTAAAGGAGATCAGCCCTGGGATTTCTTTGGAAGGAATGATGCTAAAGCTGAAACTCCAGTACTTTGGCCACCTCATGTGAAGAGCTGACTTATTGGAAAAGACTCTGATGCTGGGAGGGATTGGGGGCAGGAGGAGAAAGGGGATGACAGAGGATAAGATGGCTGGATGGCATCACCAACTCGATGGACGTGAGTCTGAGTGAACTCCGGGAGTTGGTGATGGACAGGGAGGCCTGGCGTGCCGCAATTCATGGGTTTGCGGAGAGTCAGACACGACTGAGAGACTGAACTGAACTGAACTGAACTCCTCCCCTAAACCTCAGAATTCCCTGGGAGCAGCTACCCCTGGAGTAATAGTACTTTGTTTAAATGGAAAGGCCCACTAGAACTTTTTGTAGTAGCAGGATTATTCTCCTGAATAACTTTAACATGATTATTTGCTTCTTCACTACCAACTTAAGATTAGTATCAAAAGAGAAATATACAAGGCCTATACTCTCACCAGGCCTGTCTTATGGTTGATTGTTTATGATTACAAAGTGGGCAGACATTCTATTGATAGACTAGCCTTTCAATCCAGGAAAGATTAATAATCATAGTTCTGCTTATAGATGCTGCCTCTGTTCCAGGGGCTATTTAAAGACTTTTTTCTATATTAACTTATTTGAGCCTCACAACAATATCCCAATAATAGCTTTTACAGATGAGAAAACTAAGGCCCTGAGGCCCTAAGTGTCTTTCCCAAGGTCACCCAACCAGGAAATGCCAGGGCTAGGATTCCAACTCATGGAATTCTGATTACAGAGTCTGTTTTTAATAACTAAACTGTAACTAGGACTCAGTTTAGGTATAGTCTTGTTATTTATAAAGGTAATGTGGTCCCAACTACGAAAAAATGTAGAAGTATGTCAATTCAAGATCTTCACAGCTTGTGAAAAGACAATTCGGTTAAGTGATATAGTGGCTTGAATGGGATGGCAGATTTTCACTAAGAATTCAGTCAGATGAAACTTGAATCTGAGACAGAGGTTCTCTATGATGCCAACCCCTTCACTATGGTATGAAGTCCTCACTATAATCTGTGCTAAGTCACTTCAGTCATGTCTGACTCTGTGCAACCCTCTGAACTGTAACCCGCCAGGCTCCTCTGTCCATGGGGATTCTCCAGGCAAGAATACTGGAGTGGGTTGCCATGCCCTTCTCCAGGGGATATTCCCAACCTGGGGATTGAACCTGTGTCTCCTGTGGCTCTGAATTGGCAGGTGGGTTCTTTACCACTAGCCACCTGGTAAGCCCCACTGTAATCTGAACCAATGGTTAAAAGTGGCCCTGGTGTCATTGGCTCGTATTTAGTCAACTTCTTGCCTGATAGCCCCACCCACTTGCAAAGCCTCAAATACAAAGTCTTAGAAGAAACAGCAAAAATCTCAGTGTGTAATTAACAGGAAGGCAGATGGGTTAGGGAAGGACGGAAAACTCATACCCTTTCTCTGAATTAGGAGCCTAAGTTTTTCCATATGAAAGAAAAAAAAATCAAACGGAATAGTTTGAACAATAATGTATTTCAACACTTTTGTGTTTCATCCTCTGCTCTCTTCTTTTAGAAACTTCTGGATGAGTTTCCCCATTGAAAGATCAAAACAGCAGAGCGATTCTTAATAGCAACTATGAAGTCGATGTATTTCACAATAGACTCTTTAGTGCTGGCTGTAGATGCTTCTCAGAATATTTCTTGATTTACTTATGCAAAGGCATGCCTTCAACTTTGAAAACTTCAATCTTGAAGACAGAGCTAAATCAATATATTGCTCATGAAGAATTCAGAGTAGGAACTTATCCATTTGGCTTAGAATGTCATTGTTTTTTGGGAAGAAATGATTCATATCTATTTTATAGATTCTGAAAACTTCTAACTGTAGAACTGGTTTTTGTGAGCAAAATAAGCAAATGTATTCATTGGAAAAAACTAAACAATAGAATGAAAATATTGATATATAAGCATTCTTGTTATAAAAAGTAAATAATCATGTTTATAAATATGTGCCTATGCCTTCAGTGAAATTGTGAAAATGCATGTCTTCTGTGTGTGTGCATTTCAGATTCTTTCCTGATATCAGGGCTGGCTCTTGGTTCAGCCTTTATAAGACATAGGGGGCAGAGTGGTGCCTCAGATACTTCCTGTCTTTTGCCCCATCTGGGTTTTGCATTCTTAATCTTTAAAAGGAGGGATTAAAGATAACCTCAGAAGGATGTCTTGGCACTCACGGGATATTGTTCAGTGGTTTAAAACCTGGTTTACTCTTCAGAAATAGCCCCCATTAGTGGTAAAAGCAGGGGAGACACTGTGATGACTCCATTCACAGTCGTCCAAGCAGTCCCCACTAAGGGTGTCTAGACGGCACAGACTTGTTCTCAGAGCAAAGGTCCTTAACCCTGGATAAGAGGCTGAACCTTCGTTTTTTCTGTCTGTGAGATGGCAGGATTCATCGTCCCTCTGAGGATTCAGTGGCTGGGAACTTAGCACACACCTAACTCATAGAACACAGTGCTCACCCCAATGGGAAGGACGAGGAGCCACTGCTAATCACGGACAACATGAAAGTGCATCCTTGATCAGCAAGACTAAAGGTGGCCCAGGGCTCCAGTGAACAATTTCATGGCTCTCTGTTCCAGAATTTTCCACTCATTTGGTTGGGGTTGTCACTCCCTCCGCAGCTTCTCCTTGGATTAGATGCCCACTATCTTAGGGTCATTCGTTCCCTTGCTCCTCCTGCCCCCGCCCTTTAAGAGAGAGTCTCAGGGCTTTAACTGTTGCTCTAAGCACTGTTTTTGACAACAGCACTCAGGTTGCCTGTAACCGCATCATCCAGGGCACTTAGGAAACTGAGGTTCTTTGGCCCCAGCTAAGACTTGGATCAGGTTCTTATTTTAATAGACTATAATTATTAAAATTTTCTTTTTATTGTAATTTTATTTTAAAAATTTTTAATCAAAATATAATTGGTTTACAATATTGTGTTAGTTTCAGGTGTCCAGCACAGTGATTCAGTTAGAAGTATATATATTCGTATTCCTTTTCATATTCTATCCCTTATAGGTTATTACAAAATTTGAGTATAGTTCCTTATGCTATACAATAGGTCCTTGTTGGTGATCTATTTTATAAATATGAGTGTGTACATTTAACAAACTCTTGAGCTGATTTTTAGCGCCCCAAACTTTAAGATTCAATGCCCTAGGTATGAATAATTCCTCAGCTTTAAATATAAAAATATACTTACAAGGGATACATCAGTTTAGGTAAAAAAAGTTCAGCTTAAATTCAACATTTCAAGCATTAGGAAGAAAGCCAGAGAGGCAGGAGAGTGAGATACTGTGGGGACTCTGGAAATTCTACTCAAGTCATTATTCCCCTTCACCTACTTGCAAAACTGATTTCATTAGCCCCAGTGATTCTGGCACCCTCCTCCCCCTGAGAAGCCACTGTGAAGGTTAGAGTGACCTCTTTAGAAGTGAGTTATTCAGAAGTGACAAATTTTTCAGAAGACATAATTCAAAATCTTTGGGCAAAGATGGGTTGTGGAGAAATGACCAGATTAAAGCCTAACTTTTAATTGGAGAATGCTAACTTAAAACTTTGGAAAATAAAAAGGCACTGAATTGTGTGTGAGTGTGTATGTGTGGTGCGCATGTGTGTACAAGTGTGTATGAGTGATAGGTGTGAATATGAATGTGTTGTGGTGTGTGTATGTGTGGTATGTGTATGTGTGGTATGCATGTGTGTACAAGTATGTGTGAGTGATAGGTGTGAATATAAGTATATTGTGTGTGTGTGTAGTATGTGGTGTGTGTGTATATGTGGAGTGTGTGTTTATATAAGGTATGAATGTGTCTGTGTGTGTACATGGGTTGTGTATGTGGCTGTGTGTGTGGGGTATGTATCTGGCTACATGTATGTGGGTTGTGTATATAACTGTGTGTATATGGGGTGTGTACGTGGCTGTGTGTGTATGTGGCTGTGTGTGTATGTAGCTGTGTGTGTATGTGGCTGTGTGTGTGTGTGGGGTGTGTATGTGGCTGTGTGTGTGGGATATGTATGTGGCTACATGTATGTGGGTAGTGTATATAACTGTGTGTATATGGGGTGTGTATGTGTCTGTGTGTGTATGTGGGGTGTGTGTATGTGGCTGTGTGTGTATGTGTCTGTGTGTATGTGAGGTGTGTATGTGTCTGTGTGTATATGTCTGTGTGTGTATATGGCTGTGTATGTATGTGGCTGTGTGTGTATGTGGGGTGTGTGTATGTGGCTGTATGTATATGTGTCTGTGTGTGTATATGTCTGTGTGTGTATGTGGCTGTGGGTGTATGTGGGGTGTGTATGTGGCTGTGTGTGTATGTGTCTGTGTGTGGCAGATTTTGACCTCTGCTGAAACAGCAGTTCAGGTGATGGAAGTCTTCTGTTCAACTATGAAACAGATTGTTTTCCTCCCAATGCCTTGGACGTTGCCAGACCTCTGAGCCAGGATCACTATCTCTACTGTGATAAACATTGTAAAGCTGACAGATTCCCGAAATGAACTTTATCTTGGGCTCTTATTTACTATTAATATAAGTTCATAAGAAAATTATTTGAGAACATAATCTGTGCTCAAAATACCTCAACTGGACTGAGTTGTGGGATGGAAGAGATGATTTAAGTGTTAAATCTGTAAAAATATATCATGTCTCTTTTTAAAAAGAGTTTTATTTTAGAAACAGCTCAGGCAACATCAGTAGCATTTTCTTCCCTGGCCAACATCTACTTGTTCCTTTTTCCTTTGGCTTTTCTGTCTGATCCATTACCTGTCATTCCAGGGATTGCTAATCCAGCAGATACTTGCTGTTGCTGAGTCTAAGCTCCTTCTGCTCATTGCAGGACAGGCTAGTAAACTGGGAGACAAAGTGTAGGGACAAGGAATAGCAACTTTATTTGGAAAGCCAGAAGTCTGAGAAGATGGCAGACTAATATTCCAAAGAACCATCCTACCTGGACCTGGATGCTAGTTTCTTTCATAAAACAAAGAGAGGGGGAGATGAGGAGGTAAAGTAAAGAGACCCTAAATTTTGCAAATATCTCCTGGTTTCACTAGTCTCAGAGAGGGGATGTGTTAATTTCTTCTTTCCTGCAGCCATTCACAGGAGATCAGGGTCAGGATATTTTCCTGAGAGTTGAACAAAGATATTTTAGTTTAATATTCATGCAGAGGGCAGGCCATTCCCTGAGACAGGCTATTATGTGTGCTTATAGCTATGCGAGTGTGAGTGTGAAAGTTGCTCAGTCCTATTCGACTCTTTGCAACCTCATGCACTGTACAGTTTATGGAATTCTCCAGGCCAGAATACTGGAGTGGGTAACCTTTCCCTTCTCCAAGGGATCTTCTCAACCCAGGGATTGAAGCCAGATCTCCCGTGTTGCAGGCAGATTCTTTACCAGCTGGGCGACAAGGGAAGCCCAAGAATACTGGAGTGGGTAGACTATCCCTTCTCCAGTGGATCTTCCAGGAATTGAACCGGGGTCTCCTGCTTTGTAGGCAGATTCTTTATCAACTGAGTTATCAGGGAAGCCCAGGCAACATCATATTAGTGATTAACTTGTAATAAAAGAAACAGAAAGCAAAGGCTGAAGTAAAAGAAGCAGATCTAATATGGAGTCAGATTTGTTCTTCCCTATTACACTGCCATCCTAAAGATCCAGAGGCCTTGGAGACAGACCTCCAAGTGGAGTATATTGGACTCTTCTCAGGCAAAAACATAAGGACTCTGAGCCAGCAGAGGGAGCTTTCTGTCAAAACTGAACTGCCTCTGACTTTGCTGTGTGGATCTGTAGTCTCTCCCTTCTAAAACTTTAGAAGGAATTTTCAGGCAGCCGGGCTGAACTTGAAATCAAGCCCGGCTTGGTGCATCAAATGAATAACCTGTGTAATTCTGAATCTGAGGCACGTGTGCAGGCTTCTCACCAGCACCTTCCATGTGGTGATTTGATGTTGAGAGGGAATGCATAAGACTTCCGGTTAACTTCCCCAATCCTGTCCTCGTTATGAAACTATGGTGTGAGATTGGACTCTCCATGAACTTTCTTGTTCTTTGTTCCTTCATTTATAAAATGAGGCTGCTACAGCCATGTGGTAAGATAAACAATGACCTCAGCAACAGAATACAGCTCTGTGTTAGAGCCAAAACCAGGGTCAGAGATCATAGCTTCTTGAAGCTGGAAAGAGATGGGAGGGGGCCCCTAATCCAGCCCCCATCTCAGGAGGTGGAGCAACTTCCAAGATGGGCAGCCAGTTTTCCCTTGGCAGCCAGCCCAGGACTTGGGATTGCTGCCTATTGTTATCCAGGATATTGGGTTTCTGCAGCCTTGTGTGTGTGTGATTTTGAAGGGCTATAGTTTTGAACTCTGGGACAGGGAAAATGAGCTCTCTGATGTGGCTGATGCCTGACCCCCGGGGCCTCCCATGAAACAAGACCATTTCAACTTTACTCTGTTTCTACTCCATCTGCAGACTTCACATGTTTTATGTGCTCATTCACTCAGAAAATACTTTCAAGTTGTTCTTGAGTATCAGTTGCTGGGCTCCATAGTGGGGCTGTCACCACGAGGCATCATTGCCTTTGCACAGCTTACAAAGAAAGCTGGGGTGAATGCAGCCCATCTGACCTTCTTACATCTTTGCCTGCTTCCATGTCCATGGAGATCCAACCAGTCCATTCTGAAGGAGATCAGCCCTGGGATTTCTTTGGAAGGAATCATGCTAAAGCTGAAACTCCAGTACTTTGGCCACCTCATGTGAAGAGTTGACTTATTGGAAAAGACTCTGATGCTGGGAGGGATTGGGGGCAAGAGAAGACGGGGACGCCAGAGGATGAGATGGCTGGATGGCATCACTGACTCGATGGACGTGAGTCTGAGTGACCTCCGGGAGTTGGTGATGGACAGGGAGGCCTGGCGTGCTGCGGTTCATGGGGTCGCAAAGAGTCAGACATGACTGAGCGACTGATCTGATCTGATGTCCATGGGTATAGTGTTTTGTCTGAATGTCCATCCTGCACTTTGATGCCTAGTGAATTTCTGTTTCATTTATTTTCCATTTTGTATAATTCACCAAATATTCTCAACCATCTTGTAGTTTGCATGTCCTGGCCCTCCAGGCTTGAGTGGGGTCACATGATTAGTTCTGGCCAGTGACCTGCAAGTGTGGTGGGTTTTGCTTCTAGATCAGAGCATTGACCATGGGTTCTAGACTGTCTAAACAAGAGTTCTGGAGAAGAAATGGTGGCTGATCCTCTGCCTGGCGCCCTTAGTGACTATACAAGCACAACATCCTGTTAATCATGTGTTGGGAATGAGAAAAAATTGACTACTGGGCTGTTTCTTAATCCAACTGATTACCCTCTTATAGAAGAAGCAGTTTGGCTCCTGCTTTCTCTCTGGGCTAATCAATGGGATAAACTCATTTACCTATTCATGAATTCCAAAATAGGTAGTGAGCATCTCCTAGGTGTCAGATACAGTTCAGAGGATGCAGTGTGAACACAGAGTCAGTAACTGGTCCCTCATAGAGCTTACCTTCTAGTGTAGAAGAAGAGGTAGCATTACAATAGTGTCCAAATAAAAACAGAAACACAGGGACTTCCCTGTCAGTCGAATAGGTTGAGACTTGGCTTTCCAATGCAGATGGTGTGGGTTGGATTCTTGGTCTGGGGGCTAAGATGCCACATGCCTCGTGGCCAACAAACCAAAACATGAAACAGAATCAATATTGTAATGAATTCAATAAAGATGGTCCTTGTAAAAGAAAAAAAAAACAAACCCACAGAAGCACAAAGCCCAGTAGGGTTTGTAGTCAATGAGACTATTCCTGAAAAACCCTGGCATTTCAAAGTGTTGTGCACAAGACGTGTGGATGACAGCACCTACCAGAAGCCCCCAAGCTGTCATCCAAATGGACTGTGCTCAAAGGAAACCTCACAAAAGATCAGGAGGCCGAGAGCGTATGAACTTCTTGGGTACCACTGTTGAAGATCTCGAGGTATCATGTCACATGAGGAATCACCCGGGGCTCCCCAAAGTAGTCTTGCGAATTCCAAGACTGAGGAGATCCTCCTTGTGGGTTTGCTTCCCCAACTCCTGTTCTCACTCAGCTCCATCTGGACTATTCTTTTGCCACATGGGCAGGGTCAACAGTTAGTAGGAAACAAAAATAGTCTCAGAGGGAATGGGGGTTCCTTAATAAAGGTGAGGCTGTCCCCCTTTCCTCAGGCATGAAGAGGAATCAAATTCACAGAGAACAATGGCTATTGTTATTTAGAGCCATTCTTGGGTGGACTGGTTTTAAAATTTTTTTTAAATTAGTGTATAGTTGCTTTACCATGCTGTGTTCGTTTCTGCTGTACAGCACAGTGAATCAGCCATGTGTATACACGTATCTCCTCTTTATTGGATTTCCTTTCCATTTAGGTCACCACGGAGCATTGAGTAGAGTTCCCTGAGCCATACAGTAGGTTCTCAATAGTTGTTTATTTTATACATACTATCAATAGTGTATATATGTCAATCCCAATCTCCCAGTTCATCCCACCCTCCCTTCCCTTTTGGGGTCCATCTGTTTGTCCTCTATGGTCTGTGTCTCTATTTCTGTTTTTCAAATAAGATCATCTATACAAATTTTTTCAGATTCCATATATATATATATGCGTGTGTTAATAGATGATGTTTGTTTTTCTCTCTGACTTTGCTTTGCATGACAGATCCTCTGCTTTCTAGTCTATGTGGTCTTGGCAAGTCACTTGCCCTCTTTGAGCCTCAATGTCTTCCTATAATATGGGAATACTGGCTATCTTACAGTATCACTCTGGAGGTTGGAAGCAGTAGGCAGGGTGCCTGACCACACACAGAGCACTCATTGATAGCTGTTGTTTTATGGAAGTAGGACAGTTTTCTCCAAGAGTGTTAGAATCGGTTGTCTCACCTGAAGGGGATGGTAGAGAGGCACTCACACTGCAAAATATGACTTTCTGCAAAATCAGATCAGATCAGATCAGATCAGTCGCTCAGTCGTGTCCGACTCTTTGCGACCCCATGAACTGCAGCACGCCAGGCCTCCCTGTCCATCACCAGCTCCCGGAGGTCACTCAGACTCGCATCCATCGAGTCAGTGATGCCATCCAGCCATCTCATCCTCTGTCGTCCCCTTCTCCTCCTGCCCTCAATCCTTCCCAGCATCAGAGTCTTCTCCAATCAGTCAACTCTTCGCATGAGGTGGCCAAAATACTGGAGTTTCAGCTTTAGCATCATTCCTTCTAAAGAAATTCCAGGATTGATCTCCTTCAGAATGGACTGGTTGGATCTTCTCGCAGTCCAAGGGACTCTCAAGAGTCTTCTCCAACACCACAGTTCAAAAGCATCAATTCTTCGGCACTCAGCCTTCTTCACAGTCCAGCTCTCACATCCATACATGACCACAGGAAAGACCATAGCCTTGACTAGGCGAACCTTTGTTGGCAAAGTGATGTCTCTGCTTTTGAATATGCTATCTAGGATATGACACTGCAAAATATGACTTTCTTGTTATTAGACCACTATGGTTCTATGTCAGAGAAGGCAATGGCACCCCACTCCAGTACTCTTGCCTGGAAAATCTCATGAACAGAGGAGCCTGGAAGGCTGCAGCGACTTCACTTTCACTTTTCACTTTCGTGCATTGGAGAAGGAAATGGCAATCCACTCCAGTGTTCTTGCCTGGAGAATCTCAGGAACGGGGGAGCCTGGTGGGCTGCCGTCTCTGGGGTCGCAGAGTCAGACACGACTGAAGCGACTCAGTAGCAGCGGCAGCAGCAGCCTTCTTTATGGGCCAACTCTCACATTTGTGAGTGACTATTGGAAAAACCATAGCTTTGACTGTACAGAATTTTGTTGGCAAAGTGATGTCTCTGCTTTTAAATACACTGTCTAGGTTTTTCATAGATTTTCTTCCAAGGAGCAAGTGTCTTTTAATTTCATGGCTGCAGTCACCATCCACAGTGATTTCAGAGCCCACAAAAATAAAATCTTTCACTGTTTCCACTTTTTCCCTATCTATTTGCCATGAAGTGATGGCACTGGATGCCATGATCATAGTTTTTTGAATGCTGAGTTTTAAGCCAGCTTTTTCACTTTCCTTTTTCACTTTCATCAAGAGGCTCTTAGTTTCTCTTCACTTCATGCCATTAAAGTGGTATCATCTGCATGTCTGAGGTTGTTGATATTTCTCCCAGCAGTCTTGATTCCAGACTGTGAGTCATCCAGCCTGGCATTTCACATGATGTACTCTGCATGGAAGTTAAATAAGCAGGATGACAATATACAGCTTGATGTACTCCTTTCCCAATTTTGAACCAGTCCATTGTTCCATGTTCAGTTCTAAATGTTGCTTCTTGTCCTGCATACAGGTTTCTCAGAAGGCAGGTAAGGTGGTCTGACGTTCCCATCTCTTTAATAATTTTCCAGTTTGCTGTGATCCACACAGTCAAAGACTTTAGTGTAGTCAATGAAGCAGAAGTAGATTTTTTTTTTGAAATTCCCTTGCTTTTTCTGTGATCCAGCAATGTTGGGATTAGCAGATGCAAACTATTAAATATTGAATGGATAAGCAATAAAGTTCTACTGTATAGGACAGGGAAATATATTCAATATTCTATAATAAGTCATAATGGAAAAATATGAAAAAGGATATATATATATTTATAACTGAATCACTTTGCTGTACAGCAGAAATTGATACATTGTAAATCAACTATACTTCAATAAAATAAATTAAAAAACTCCCAGACTTTGGTGTTAATGGCTTTAAAGGTAAAGTCACTAGCCATTCAAGTAAAAAAGGAAATGCTTCTAATTGTATTTATTTGTTGGTAACTTAGGGAGCTTAACGTCTAGTCCAAGTATTTAGACCTATGTCACCTGCAGTTGTTGGCTCTTAGGAACTGACATAAGCCTGGAAGGTGCAGGTTGTGGGCAAGACCTGTAGGCTGCCCCTTCTCAAGAACTCAAATTAGTTCTTAAGTTTATTCTGTGTGGAAGGTACCCTAGATTCCAAATTCTTAAGCAAGCATCCTCTGATCAGGGTAGTTTATGCATGAAAGCAACATTGGCCATTTTCTGTTTCTGTTTAAGGTGTTGGTTAATGAAAGAAAGCCACCTTATACTTATATTCATTATATTAGTTATAAGGAATGGGCACATTATTCTTTAGTGGTCATTGCTTTCTAGAAAATGATCCTTTTTTTACATGAGACTGTGTGTAGGTGTCAGCCTTTGGTATTTTAGATGATGAGTATTAAGAGATACTAAGTCAATTCAATGCTTTTTGTTATCACTCTGATGGAGTGTTGGATATTATTGCTGTAATGCTCTTAAAATAACTGAGCGAAAAATGAAAAATCATCTTTTTGTTCAACTATAGCCAGTTAACTTCCTTATAAAAAAATGTAGGTTCTTTTTTTTATTAGGCTACAAAACCATTTCAAGCAAATGAAAACCAAATGTATACCCCAAAAGCCCATGTGTCTTTTCAAACTTATATGTCAGTGGTCCATGCCTTTGGTCTCTGGAGCAAAGAGCAGCCAAGTCTCCCTCTTTCTTTTGTGCCTTGAGGAAGGAATAAAAATATACCTTTTGAGAACAGGCTTGTGTCATTGTATTAAATAAAGTATGTATTAAAATAGCCCCAAACATTTTGAACAGAATCATTTCAGTGTTGGTTAAAAGCTACCAGGATAATAAGTACATGATCATTAAGCTCCAAATAGTTACTATGTAAGAGAACATTTGTTTATAGAGGTTAATCTTGTTTTTTGATAGTTCTGAAATTTGAATATCTCTGATTTCTTAAAGCCAGTTGACCAAGAGCTTATGAATCTCTTAATCACCAGTGCTAACAGAATTTAATGCTCTAAAATGACATTTTCCACTTTAAGTCAGTAGGAACTATTTAGATACCACAAGCATCTATGGGGGTGACCAGAATGGCAAGCAATCAAAGCAAAGAATTAGATGCTACAGATGCATACCCATAGTCAAACCCACAACCACATGCCCAGATACCCAACTTATAAGGCTTAAGTTTAATTCATGGTAAACATCAGATAGTTAAAAAAAAATTGTTTTCAAAATTGAGAAAAATGGCATTTTGTGGGAAATATTTTGAAGTAAATATCTTTAATTTTCTTGTATATTACTCCTTGCTCTCTTTTACAAGGCTGAACTCACATAATCTTATCTTCTTGGCAAGCTAGGCCACTGTGGCACACACAGAGTAATCAATAAATGAACAATTAAATGTCCTATTACAGAAGGAAGCAGGCTTGGCTATAATCCAACAAGAGTTTTCCCTGTCCTCTGTATTTATGAGACTTCATGTTATACTTATTCACATTAGGCTTAATAAAGGCTAAAAGAGGTGCCAAAGAATAGATTTGTTGAATACTCGACGCCTGTTTCTCTCGCCACTAAAACATCAGCTCTGATTAGGAGGAACACTGTCTCCAGCAGGACCCAGAGCTGGAAGTAGCATTCGGTGGGCGGATGTCAAGTTTGCAGATGTAATCTTTGAACAACAGAAAATCAAATGAGCTGAAGTTGGACCAAACCAGATGCAGAGCCTCCAAGCTCAACAAAACGAGCTGTAAAGAAGCAGTTGTACTACAGAGGCAAAGGGATCCAAAAGTTATCCATCTGATGGTGAATATAATAGGACTCTCCCAGCCTCCTCCATGCATCATCTTGAAGTTAACATCCCTTTCCCCTAAGATGAGGAAATTGTCTCAGCACGAGTGCTGTAAAGGGATGCAAAGAGGTTGACAATCTGTCAGAGCCTTCGACATGCAGCATCTAGATGGTCCACGGTCTGGGAAGCGAGGTACTCAGGCCCCAGGGTCTTCCACTCCATTTATCTATTTACCCAGAGATAGTGCAATCCAAGGGAAGCGATTCATTGGGAGACTGGGATTGGCATATATTCACTATTGATACTATGTATAAAATAGGTAACTAATGAGAACCTACTTTATTGCTCAGGGAATTCTACTCAGTGCTCTCTGGTGACCTAAATGGGAAAGAAATCCAATAAAGAGGGGATATACGTGTACACACAGCTGATTCAGTTTGCTATACAGCAGAAACAAGCACAATATGGAAAAGCAAGTATGTGAGCTCATTCCTTCAGTAGTGTCTGAATCTTTGCAGGCCTCTGGACTGTAACCCCCCAGGCTTCTCTGTCCATGGGATTCTCCAGGCAAAAATACTGGAGTAGGTTGCCATTCCCTCCTCCAGGGAATCTTCCCAGTGCTGGGACTGAACCCACATGTCCTGTGCCTCCTGCATTGCAGGTGGATTCTTTACTACTGAGCCACTGGGAAAGCCAAAACAACTATACTCCAATAAAAAAATAAATTATATACACAGTAACAGGGGGAAAAGGAAGTGATTCATGCTAACCCCAAATTTGTAATGCAGAGTGACAGTGTTTTCCCAGTGATGTCCATGCCTCCCTCACATTTGGTATGAACGTGCCTGGGAAGCCAGATTTGTTTTCAAATGGAGCAAATGTTTTTGAGGGCCTGCCATCCAGAGCCTTGTCAA
Organism: Tragelaphus eurycerus; assembly: GCA_935064755.1. Taxonomy (NCBI): domain Eukaryota; kingdom Metazoa; phylum Chordata; class Mammalia; order Artiodactyla; family Bovidae; genus Tragelaphus; species Tragelaphus eurycerus. The sequence goes on along the minus strand of CAKXYN010000002.1, from coordinate 17,464,835 downwards.
TTGCCCAGCCCCTTCTCTGTAGCCTGCAGTTTTCTGGAGAACAACAGACATGGAGACCCCATGTCTGTCTCTTGATTATCTCACTTGACTTGAACTATAGAACCACTGATGCAATTTTACGTATGTCCTCACATTCAGCCCATGAAGAAAACCCGAGATTCTGTCTGTCGTCTCTGCATTTGCTTTTTTCCAGTTCAGTTTACTTTCATGGAATGTCCTGGCATGGGCCTGTTTGGGTTCCTCTTGTTTGGGATCCTCCGTGCTTCCTGTCCCTGGATATGTTTCCTTCTTTAGGTTGGGAAGTTTATAGCCATAATTGTATCAAATACACTTGCAACCTCCTTTTCTCTTTCTTCTTCTGGGACTCTTATAATCTGAATGTTGGTATACTTCATGTTACATTAGAGAACTTTTACACCATTCTCATTAATTTTTTTCTTTGTTCTGATTGGATGATTTCTATGGAATAATGGATGGAATAATCTTCCATTCCAAAAGATGGAATAATCTTCCAGGTTCCTTGTGCCTTCTTCTATATCACCTAGTCTGCTATTAATACCTTCTAGTGTTTTTCACTTCAGGTGTTGTATCCTTGGGCTTTCCAGGTGATGCAGTGGTAAAAGAATCTGCCTACCAATGCAGGAGACATAAGAGATGTGGGTTTGATCCCAGGGTTGGAAAGATCCCCTGGAGTAGGAAATGACAATGCACTCCAGTATTGTTGCTTGAAAAATTCCATGGACAGAGGAGCCTGGTGGGCTACAGTCCACGGGGTCGCAAAGAGTCAGATGTGGCTGAGCACACACAGAGAACACAGTGTATTCTTTGGTTCTGTTTTTTTTTTTAATATACTTTCTAGTTCTTTGTTAAGATTCTGTGTTCATGTATTCTTTTCCCTAATTCAGTTAACATTCTTATTACTACTGCTTTGAATTTTTTATCAGTTAAAATTGTTTTTTTCTGTTTCATTAGTTGTTTTTTCAAGAATCTTCTCTTGTTCTTTCAATGAAAAAACTCCTCTGTCTTCTCACTTTCTTAAATTTCTTTGTTTTGTGAGATTAGGTGAGTTACCTGTTATGGTCTTGAAGGGGTGTTCTTATGTAAGAGTATCCTGTACAGTCTGTGTGTGCCCACTGCCTTTGGTGGGAGAGCTAGGTTTGACGTGAACACAAGTCATGTCTTTCTCCAGGGCATGCTGGCAGTGATCACCTTTGGTAGCATGAGAAGGGGCCTTTGGGCCTGGAGAAGAAGGGGCTGGGGCCAAAGCCACGTGTGAGCTGGGGCTTCTCCTTTGCTCATTGGCCATCACTGCCTTATTTGGGTTGGGAGTCAGTTCTAAGGTTCTCGAGTAGAAGCCCTCAGGATTGGTGTAAGCTAGCTAAGTGTGTGTTCTTCCCCTTCCCAGCACCGGCACCCTTGCCTCAGAGGGGAGCAGCGCTGGATGGAGCAAGAAAGACCGCTGCAGGCACTTGGCATGGGGCTGGTTACAGGCTATGGCAGTTCAGATGCAGTCAGGGACTGGACTGCTTTCCATGCTCCGCTGGTTCAAGCCCAGTAAGGGCTGCCTCTGCCCTGCTCTGCTGCCACTTCAGGTCTGAGCCACCTCTGTACCTTACAGCTGAGTTCTCGTCTATGCCTCAGCAGGTCTCACCCCAGTCTGGAGCTGAGCTGTGGAGCGACCAGGGTCAGAGAGGTTGTTCAGTTCAGGCTAGTGCACGTTCTTGCTGCAGTGATGGGAAACTTGCCAGTGACCCACCCATTCAGTTTTGGGCCTTCCTCTCTGCCTATTTGGGAGTAAGCAAGCAGGTGTGGCTACTCCTAGCAAGTGTAATCCAGGCTTTCCAGGGCCCTCCTGTTAGTTCTACCAGGCCTCCCACCAGCCTAGGGAACCTGTCTTCTCAGAGTTAAATCCCAGCTGGGGTGCCCAGTATGTGGCCCGAACCTCACTTCCAAGTGAAGATTTCTGCTTGTGTAATCTCCCATCTCTGCTGAGACCCCTTCCCAGAGGTACAAATTCTGACCTGATTCCTTCTCTGTCTTTCCTACCTGATTTTACTTTCTTACATCCTTGATTGTACAGGAGTCTTTTCCCCAGTCTCCAATTAGTTTTCAGTGAGAATTATTCCATTTGTAGATGTATTTTTGATGAGTTTATGGGGAGAGGTGATTTCTGAATTCTGCATCCTCCTACTTCACCATCTTTTTTTTTTTTTATTGCTTTTTAAAAAAATCTTGGGTTTCTCCTCCACAAATTCATCAATGGGACATCTGGGCGCCGAGTAAATACCACAAACAGCTTCGGAGTGCTGGCGGAGGACGTCGGACACCCAGAAAAGCAACTCACTGCCTTCTAAAGGAGGTAGGAAAGAATATAGAAGCCAGAGAGAGACAAAGAGGGAGGGGCGGACCTCTGTCTGGGGAAGGGAGTCTTAAAAAGAGAAGTTTCCAAACACCAGGAAACACTCTCCCTGCGGAATCTGCGCCGAACCTGGGAAACACGGAGACTATCATAACAGGGAGGAGAACAGTTGAGCAATTAGAACCCACAGACTGCGGGCCCTGCGGTAACTTCCGCAGCGGAAAAGCACCGCTGCAAACGCCCGCATCTGCCATTGGGGAGCTGGGGCTGGGCAGGGAGACGCCTTGGCCGTTCCCACGCGGGACGCTCCGCTGCCGGCGCTCCCCAGAGGGACGCTCCCCCGCGGGACTCTCCCCCACTGGACGCTCCCCCGCCGGCCACTCCCACGCAGGCGTGCCCCCGCCCGCTGTGCCGGCGGCTCCCACGAGGGCCACCCCATCCCCTCCCCCCACCCACCCGCCCGCCATTCCCGTCGCCGGCCCCTCCCCCTCTGCGGGCCTCAGCGCAGACTTCGTTCACCTGATTGTCTGGAGTGCTGCCTAACTGGAGTAGTTTGGGCCGGCAATCCAGATTGTGCAGCGCCGACCACACGAGTGGCGGGCCTTGGCCCAGAACACCGCCGAACCGTGCACAGAACAAAGAACTATACAGACCAACCACAGAGAAAGGGGCTTATAGATCTTGAGAAATTTAAGCCGGAACAAGGAACTAGCTGAAAATGAACTGAACCCACAACAATAATAGAGAAACTCTTATATATATTGTTACTATTTTTACCATCATTATTTCCTTTTTTTTCTTTTCTTTTTTTTAATATATATATATTTTTTAAATTTTTATTATTTTTTAATTGGAAAAAGGAAAACAAAAATTTTTTTTTCCTTTTAATTTTTTTTTTTGTTGTTGTTTGTTTTGTTTCTTTTATTTTTTTTTTTTTTTATCCTCTAGTACTTCTTTAATCTCCACGTTTAGATATAACTTTGCGACCCTGTTTTGTTTTTTTTTTTTTTTTTCCTTTTTGTCCTTTGCTTTTTTCCTTTCCTTTTTTCTTTTCTTTACTGATTACTGACTAGATCTGTCTCTCTCCTTCACACTCCCTCCTTTTATCCTCCTGACCACCTCTGTCTCCTTCCTCCCTTTTTCCTTCTATGTATAATTCCGTGAACATCTCTGAGCAGTCTAGTTGTGGAATGCATTATAGAAGAAGAAGTTTTTGAGACTACTGTAAAAATAAGACCAATAACTGGAACCAGGAGGCTTAAGTCCATACCCTGATCCCACGAAACACTAATTGACAGGAGCTCATTAAAAGCCTCCATACCTACTCTGAAACCAAGCATCACACAAAGACCAGCAAGTTCCACAACAAGACATACTAAGCAAATTCTCCAGAAAAACAAGAACACAGCCTGAGCTCCAATACACAGGCTACACAAAGCGACCCCAAAAGCATAGACATCTCATAACTCACTACTAGACACTCCACTGCACCCCAGAGAAAAGAAATCCAGCTCCACCCACCAGAACACCGATACAAGCTTCCATAAACAAAAAACCTCGACAAGCCACCGGTACAAACCCACATATAGTGCAGAAACGCCACAATAAAGAGAACTCCACAGACTACCAGAATACAGTAAAGACGCCCCAAACTTAGCAATTCAAACAAGATGAAAAGACAGAAGAATTCCCAGCAGGTAAAGGAACAGGATAATTACCCACCAAACCAAACAAAAGAGGAAGAAATAGCGAACCTACCTGATAAAGAATTCCAAATAATGATAGTGAAATTAATCCAAAATCTGGAAAGCAAAATGGAATCATGGATAAATAGCCTGGAGAAAAGCATTGAGAAGATGCAAGAAAGATTTAACAAGGACCTAGAAGAAATAAAAAAGAGTCAATATATAATGAATAATGCAATAAATGAGATCCAAAACACTCTGGAGGCAACAAATAGTAGAATAACAGAGGCAGAAGATAGAATTAGCGAATTAGAAGATAGAATGGCAGAATTAAAGGAATCAGAGGAGAAAAAAGAAAAACGAATTAAAAGAAATGAGGACAATCTCAGAGACCTCCAGGACAATATTAAACGTTACAATATTCGAATCATAGGAGTCCCAGAAGAAGAAGACAAAAAGAAAGACCATGAGAAGATACTAGAGGAGATAATAGTTGAAAACTTCCCTAAAATGGGGAAGGAAATAATCACTCAAGTCCAAGAAACCCAGAGAGTCCCAAATAGGATAAACCCAAGACGAAACACCCCAAGACACATATTAATCAAATTAACAAAGATCAAACACAAAGAACAAATATTAAAAGCAGCAAGGGAAAAACAACAAATAACACACAAGGGAATTCCCATAAGGATAACAGCTGATCTTTCAATAGAAACTCTCCAAGCCAGGAGGGAATGGCAAGACATACTTAAAGTGATGAAAGAAAAGAACCTACAGCCCAGATTATTGTACCCAGCAAGGATCTCATTCAAATATGAAGGAGAAATCAAAACCTTTACAGACAAGCAAAAGCTGAGAGAATTCAGCACCACCAAACCAGCTCTCCAACAAATACTAAAAGACATTCTCTAGACAGGAAACACAAAAAGGATATATAAATTCAAACCCAAAACAACAAAGTAAATGGCAACGGGATCATATTTATCATTAATTACCTTAAATGTAAATGGGTTGAATGCCCCAACCAAAAGACAGAGACTGGCTGAATGGATACAAAAACAAGACCCCTCCATATGCTGTCTACAAGAAACCCACCTCAAAACAGGGGACACATACAGACTGAAAGTCAAGGGCTGGAAAAAGATTTTCCACGCAAATAGAGACCAAAAGAAAGCAGGAGTAGCAATACTCATATCAGATAAAATAGACTTTAAAACAAAGGATGTGAAAAGAGACAAAGAAGGTCACTACCTAATGATCAAAGGATCAATCCAAGAAGAAGATATAACAATTATAAATATATATGCACCCAACTTAGGAGCACCGCAATATATAAGACAAATACTAACAAGAATGAAAGGAGAAATCAACAATAACACAATAATAGTGGGAGACTTTAATACCCCACTCACACCAATGGATAGATCAACTAAACAGAAAATTAACAAGGAAACACAAACTTTAAACGATACAATAGACCAGTTAGAACTAATTGATATCTATAGGACATTTCATCCCAAAACAATGAATTTCACCTTTTTCTCAAGTGCACACGGAACCTTCTCCAGGATAGACCACATCCTGGGCCATAAATCCAGCCTTGGTAAGTTCAGAAAAATTGAAATCATTCCAAGCATTTTTTCTGACCACAATGCAGTAAGAGTAAATCTCAATAACAGGAGAAAATCTATTAAAAAGACCAACATATGGAGGCTGAACAACACACTCCTGAATAACCAACAAATCACAGAAGAAATCAAAAAAGAAATCAAATTCTGCATAGCAGTGAATGAAAATGAAAACACTACAACCCCAAACCTGTGGGACACTGTAAAAGCAGTCCTAAGGGGAAAGTTCATAGCAATACAGGCATACCTCAAGAAACAAGAAAAAAGCCAAATAAATAACCTAACTCTACACCTAAAGCAACTGGAAAAGGAAGAAATGAAGCACCCCAAGGTTAGTAGAAGGAAAGAAATCCTAAAAATTAGGGCAGAAATAAATGCAAAAGAAACAAAAGAAACCATAGCAAAAATCAACAAAGCCAAAAGCTGGTTCTTTGAAAGGGTAAATAAAATTGACAAACCACTAGCCAGACTCATCAAGAAACAAAGGGAGAAAAATCAAATCAATAAAATTAGAAATGAAAATGGAGAGATCACAACAGACAGCACAGAAATACAAAGGATCATAAGAGACTACTATCAGCAATTATATGGCAATAAAATGGACAATGTGGAAGAAATGGACAAATTCTTAGAAAAGTACAACTTCCCGAAACTGGATCAGGAAGAAATAGAAAATCTTAACAGACCCATCACAAGCACGGAAATTGAAACTGTAATCAGAAATCTTCCAGCAAACAAAAGCCCAGGTCCAGACGGCTTCACAGCTGAATTCTACCAAAAATTTAGAGAAGAGCTAACACCTATCCTACTCAAACTGTTCCAGAAAATTGCAGAAGAAGGCAAACTTCCAAACTCATTCTATGAGGCCACCATCACCCTAATACCAAAACCTGACAAAGATGCCACAAAAAAAGAAAACTACAGGCCAATATCACTGATGAACATAGATGCAAAAATCCTTAACAAAATTCTAGCAATCAGAATCCAACAACACATTAAAAAGATCATACATCATGACCAAGTGGGCTTTATCCCAGGAATGCAAGGATTCTTCAATATCCGCAAATCAATCAACGTAATACACCACATTAACAAACTGAAGAATAAAAACCATATGATTATCTCAATAGATGCAGAGAAAGCCTTTGACAAAGTTCAACATCCATTTATGATAAAAACTCTCCAGAAAGCAGGAATAGAAGGAACATACCTCAACATAATAAAAGCTATATATGACAAGCCCACAGCAAACATTATCCTCAATGGTGAAAAATTGAAAGCATTTCCTCTAAAGTCAGGAACAAGACAAGGATGCCCACTTTCACCATTACTATTCAACATAGTTTTGGAAGTTTTGGCCACAGCAATCAGAGCAGAAAAAGAAATAAAAGAAATCCAAATTGGAAAAGAAGAAGTAAAACTCTCACTATTTGCAGATGACATGATCCTCTACGTAGAAAACCCTAAAGATTCCACCAGAAAATTACTAGAACTGATCAATGAATATGGTAAAGTTGCAGGATATAAAATTAACACACAGAAATCCCTTGCATTCCTGTACACTAATAACGAGAAAATAGAAAGAGAAATTAAGGAAACAATTCCATTCACCATTGCAATGAAAACAATAAAATACTTAGGAATATATCTTCCTAAAGAATCTAAAGACCTATATATAGAAAACTATAAAACACTGGTGAAAGAAATCAAAGAGGACACTAATAGATGGAGAAATATATCATGTTCATGGATTGGTAGAATCAATATAGTGAAAATGAATATACTACCCAAAGCAATTTATAGATTCAATGCAATCCCCATCAAGCTACCAACGGTATTCTTCACAGAGCTAGAACAAATAATTTCTCAATTTGTATGGAAATACAAAAAACCTCGAATAGCCAAAGCTATCTTGAGAAAGAAGAACGGAACTGGAGGAATCAACCTGCCTGACTTCAGGCTCTACTACAAAGCCACAGTCATCAAGACAGTATGGTACTGGCACAAGGACAGAAATATAGATCAATGGAACAAAATAGAAAGCCCAGAGATAAATCCACGCACATATGGTCACCTTATCTTTGACAAAGGAGGCAAGAATATACAATGGATTAAAGACAATCTCTTTAACAAGTGGTGCTGGGAAAACTGGTCAAACACTTGTAAAAGAATGAAACTAGAACACTTTCTAACACCATACACAAAAATAAACTCAAAATGGATTAAAGAGCTAAATATAAGACCAGAAACCATAAAACTCCTAGAGGAAAACATAGGCAAAACACTCTCTGACTTACATCACAGCAGGATCCTCTATGACCCACCTCCCAGAATATTGGAAATAAAATCAAAAATGAACAAATGGGACCTAATCAAACTTAAAAAGCTTCTGCACAACAAAGGAAACTATAAGCAAGGTGAAAAGACAGCCTTCAGAATGGGAGAAAATAATAGCAAATGAAGCAACTGACAAACAACTAATCTCAAAAATATACAAGCAACTTCTACAGCTCAATTCCAGAAAAATAAATGACCCAATCAAAAAATGGGCCAAAGAACTCAATAGACATTTCTCCAAAGAAGACATACAGATGGCTAACAAACACATGAAAAGATGCTCAACATCACTCATTATCAGAGAAATGCAAATCAAAACCACTATGAGATACCATTTCACGCCAATCAGAATGGCTGCTATCCAAAAGTCTACAAGCAATAAATGCTGGAGAGGGTGCGGAGAGAAGGGAACCCTCTTGCACTGTTGGTGGGAATGCAAACTAGTACAGCCACTTTGGAGAACAGTATGGAGATTCCTCAAAAAACTGCGAATAGAACTGCCTTATGATCCAGCAATCCCACTGCTGGGCATATACACTGAGAAAACCAGAATTGAAAGAGACACCTGTACCCCAATGTTCATAGCAGCACTGTTTGCAATAGCCAGAACGTGGAAGCAACCTAGATGTCCATCCACAGATGAATGGATAAGCAAGCTGTGGTACATATACACAATGGAGTATTACTCAGCCATTAAAAAGAATACATTTGAATCAGTTCTAAGGAGGTGGATGGAACTGGAGCCTATTATACAGAGTGAAGTAAGCCAGAAACAAAAACACAAATACAGTATACTAACGCATATATATGGAATTTAGAAAGATGGTAAAAAATAACCCTATTTACGAGACAACAAAAGAGACACTGATGTATAGACCAGACTTTTGGACTCTGGGACCGGGAGAGGGTGAGATGATTGGGGAGAATAACATTGAAATATGTATAATATTATATCTGAAATGTATTAATTGTTCAAACTAAACACTATCATGTTACAATTTGTTCATACTAGATGTTTGTAATGTTTCTGATAATCAATAAAAGAGATTCTTGATCAAAAAAAAATAAAAAATAAAAATCATGTCAGGTAAAATCTTAAACTTTAAAAGTTTGAGTTTGAAAAATAAAAAGTAAAACTGAAAAAAAAAATCTTGGAGTAGAGAAAACCTATTTATTTATCTTTATTTTTAAAAATGTTGGCCACACCCCACTGCATGTAGGACCTTAGCTCCCCGAGCAGTGATGGAACCCAGGCTTCCTGCATTGGAAGCTCTGAGTCTTAACTGCTGAACCACCAGGGGAGTTCCAGCTGCTCCACTATCTTGATATCCTTCGGCAGTAATTTTTATTAATCTTTTCACTCTGACCCTCCTGCTCTGGCTCCTTCCATGCATTATTTGGTTAATATAAGTTTTCTAATTTGTTTTTACATTTTTTCCCTATCTATGGATTATCCCAGTCAGGAGGTGTGGATAGTATCCCAAAGTGCTCCTGTCAGGAAGACTGGACCGCAGGACTCTCCTGGAAGAAACTGCAGTAGGAAATAAGATAGCAGGCTGCAACATGAAGATTCAAACCTTGTTTCCAAAGGAACGATGAGTTGAAACAGCGGAGACAGAATTTAAATGCTGCCAAAGTTTAATATCGCATAAGACTCTGTGGTTGAAATTCAGGCTCTTTCTCTAGGTAAAATTACAGGACTTAGCATATAAAAATTTAAGATTTCAAATATTGTGTGGGACATACCGTCAGTTAAAAAATTTGCTGTTTAGCTCAAATTCAAATATAACTGGGATTCCTCTTACCTCTAGAGATTAGATTGTATCTGGTAATCTTATATGTACAGGTTGTGACCCAGGAGGTAGTAATCTATGAGGTGGGAAATTTCTTTTTCTTATTTTTATTTTATTTTTTTTTTTAATCAGAATCTCTTTTATTGATTATCAGACATTCACTAGTTGAACAAATTGTAACATGTAGTGTTTAGTTTGAACAATTAATACATTTCGATATAATATTATCATTTTCATGCTTTCTCCCCAATCATCTCACCCTCTCCTGGTCTTGATTTACAATGTTGTGTTAATTTCAGGTGCACAGCACAGTGAATCAGTTATACATGTCCAAACGCCCACTCCTTTTAGATCCTTGTCACATATAGGCCATTACAGAGTATAGAATGTAGTTCCCTATGCTATACAGTAGGCCACCATTATTTTTACAAGTTGCTAAAAAGAAATTCACATAGATCAAATAAGAAATTAAACTCAATATATTGGAGAAACCCTGAAACTTGATAAATACAAACTGAAATATGGCAATTATTTATAATGTAAATAGACTACTTGCTCCTTATAAAAGTGGGAAACGTTTTTAACCAAAGCTCTATCTACATTGAAGACAGTGTAGTGTTTTCAGAGGAAAGACAGTCTACCTTCTGATAATATTTCTTAGACCTTAAATTGTATTTGTTACTTCAAAATCTCATATTTCTGATCAAATTAAGCCAGTTCGGCTCCACCCTCTTTCTAGTTGGGTGTCCTTGAACTTAAATTTGCTCAACTTGTCTGAGTCCCCAGTTCATTCAGCTCTAACTGCTTCAAGAACTGAATAATGACTTACAAAGATAAGTACTTCATAAAATTGTAAGATCAGATCAGATCAGATCAGTCGCTCAGTCGTGTCCGACTCTTTGCGACCCCATGAACCGCAGCACGCCAGGCCTCCCTATCCAACACCAGCTCTGGGAGGTCACCCAGACTCACATTCATCGAGTCAGTGATGCCATCCAGCCATCTCATCCTCTGTCGTCCCCTTCTCCTCCTGCCCTCAATCCCTCCCAGCATCAGAGTCTTCTCCAATGAGTCAACTCTTCGCATGAGGTGGCCAAAATACTGGCTTTACAAATATAAAGTTATTGCTATTTCCTGACTAATCGTCCTTTTTTAATCTCCTTTTCTACCAGAAGGATGGTGCATGTTTTGTTGTATTTTTTAGTCTGCTATAACCCTACAGAATTTTCAGAAAAAATATCATGTCCTTTTGTAAGGAAAGATGTTTCACTGGGCATCACTTAACATATGTTCCAGATTTATTTCCCTCCAGGAAGTCACATCTCCCAGCTCCTAGAAAATCAGACATTTGGGTTTCAGATAAACACAGAAAATGCTTCCAAAACTTTTCTTGCTTTTTTTGATCCCAGTACTGAACTGCATGCATTTTCCAAATCTCCACTACTTCCTGTTGATCCACATCACTGAAGGCCACCTGATCACTGGATCATGTGGGACCTCATGTTGCTTCATTGACACTCTGCTGTGGGTGAGGTCAGCATATTCAAGGATCTCCCAAATTCTCTCCATTCCCTCCAGCCAGGGGAACACAGCTGACCCAGAGGAAGGACGCGGCTGCCACACTGAAGTCTTTCATTACACCTGTAAAAATAAAACCCCAAATTCATTGTGGGGTTAATTGTGGAAAATGTTCAAAGTGCAAAAAAGTAAGAATAAGGAATTAAAACTATTGTGGAAAATGTTCAAAGTGCAAAAAAGTAAGAATAAGGAATTAAAGCTAATCAGCAAGCTCACCACTGAAAGAAAACCACTGGTGAAATATATATTTATATAAAATATTTCTTTATATACTTATAATATTTTAAAGATATACTTTAATATATAATATTGTGTATATATTTATATAGATATTTATAACAATTTTTATGCAGTTGGGATCATATACTATGGAATAAAGAGTTTTGAGTTCTACTTGTTTTCACACACTATTAGAATTTTTTTAGATTTTCAAAATAATAAAAATTATACGGGTCTATAAACTGTGGAAAATTCTGAAAGAGATGGGAATACCAGACCACCTGATCTGCCTCTTGAGAAATCTGTATGCAGGTCAGGAAGCAACAGTTAGAACTGGACATGGAACAACAGACTGGTTCCAAATAGGAAAAGGTGAACATCAAGGCTGTATATTGTCACCCTGTTTATTTAACTTATATGCAGAGTACATCATGAGAAACGCTAGACTGGAAGAAACACAAGTTGGAATCAAGATTGCTGGGAGAAATATCAATAACCTCAGATATGCAGATGACACCACCCTTAGGCAGAAAGTGAAGAGGAACTCAAAAGCCTCTTGATGAAAGTGAAAGTGGAGAGTGAAAAGGTTGGCTTAAAGCTCAACATTCAGAAAATGAAGATCATGGCATCTGGTCCCATCACTACATGGGAAATAGGTGGGGAAACAGTAGAAACAGTGGATGACTTTCTTTTTCTGGGCTCCAAAATCACTGCAGATGGTGACTGCAGCTATGAAATTAAAAGACGCTTACTCCTTGGAAAGAAAGTTCTGACCAACCTAAATAGCATATTCAAAAGCAGAGACATTACTTGGCCAACAAAGGTTCGCCTAGTCAAGGCTATGGTCTTTCCTGTGGTCATGTATGGATGTGAGAGCTGGACTGTGAAGAAGGCTGAGCACCCAAGAATTGATGCTTTTGAACTGTGGTGTTGGAGAAGACTCTTGAGAGTCCCTTGGACTGCAAGGAGATCCAACCAGTCCGTTCTGAAGGAGATCAGCCCTGGGATTTCTTTGGAAGGAATGATGCTAAAGCTGAAACTCCAGTATTTTGGCCACCTCATGAGAAGAGTTGACTCATTGGAGAAAACTCTGATGCTGGGAGGGATTGGGGGCAGGAGGAGAAGGGGACGACAGAGGATGAGATGGCTGGATGGCATCACTGACTCGATGGATGTGAGTCTGAGTGACCTCCGGGAGTTGGTGATGGACAGGGAGGCCTGGCGTGCTGATTCACGGGGTTGCAAAGAGTTGGACACGACTGAGCGACTGATCTGATCTGATCATATGGATGCACTATGATTTTTTCAAGTATTTTCTATATTCTGAGGCATTTTATTTTATTTTATTTTTTTATTATTATTATTTTAATTTTTCTTAACTTTACAATATTGTATTACTTTTACTATACATCGAGATGGATCCGCCACCAGAATACCCGTGCTCCCCATCCTGAACCCTCCTCCCTCCCCCTCCCACACCATCCCTCCAGGTCATCCCAGTGCTCCAGTCCCAGGCATCTGTTATAGGGCATCGTACCTGGACTGACTCGTTTCAGATATGATATTATACATATTTCAATGCTATTCTCCCCAATCATCTCACCCTCTCCTGGTCCCAGAGTCCAAAAGTCTATTCTATACATCAGTGTCTCTTTTGCTGTCTCATAAGCAGGGTGATTGTTACCATCTTTCTAAATTCCATATATATGCGTTAGTATACTGTATTTGTGTTTTTCTTTCTGGCTTACTTCACTCTGTATAATAGGCTCCAGTTCCATCCACCTCATTAGAACTGATTCAAATGTATTCTTTTTAATGGCTGAGTAATACTCCATCGTGTATATGTACCACAGCTTGCTTATCCATTCATCTGTGGATGGGCATCTAGGTTGCTTCCACGTCCTGGCTATTGCAAACAGTGCTGCTATGAACATTGGGGTACACGTGCCTCTTTCAATTCTGGTTTTCTCAGTGTGTATGCCCAGCAGTGGGATTGCTGGGTCATAAGGCAGTTCTATTCCCAGTTTTTTGAGGAATCTCCATAGTGTTCTCCATAGTGGCTGTACTAGTTTGCATTCCCACCAACAGTGTAAGAGGGTACCCTTCTCTCCGCACCCTCTCCAGCATTTATTGCTTGTGGATTTTTGGATCGCAGCCATTCTGACTGGCGTGTAATGGTATCTCATAGTGGTTTTGATTTGCATTTCTCTGATAATGAGCGATGTTGAGCATCTTTTCATGTGTTTGTTAGCCATCTGTATGTCTTCTTTGGAGAAATGTCTATTAAGTTCTTTGGCCCATTTTTTGATTGGGTCGTTTATTTTCCTGGAATTGAGCTGTAGAAGTTGCTTGTATATTTTTGAGATTAGTTGTTTGTCTGTTGCTTCATTTGCTATTATTTTTTCCCATTCTAGAACTAATCAATGAATACAGTAAAGTTGCAGGATATAAAATTAACACACAGAAATCCCTTGCATTCCTGTACACTAATAACGAGAAAATAGAAAGAGAAATTAAGGAAACAATTCCATTCACCATTGCAATGAAAACAATAAAATACTTAGGAATATATCTTCCTAAAGAATCTAAAGACCTATATTTAGAAAACTATAAAACACTGCTGAAAGAAATTAAAGAGGACACTAATAGATGGAGGAATATACCATGTTCGTGGATTGGTAGAATCAATATAGTGAAAATGAGTATACTACCCAAAGCAATTTATAGATTCAATGCAATCCCCATCAAGCTACCAACAGTATTCTTCACAGAGCTAGAACAAATAATTTCTCAATTTGTATGGAAATACAAAAAACCTCGAATAGCCAAAGCTATCTTGAGAAAGAAGAACGGAACTGGAGGAATCAACCTGCCTGACTTCAGGCTCTACTATAAAGCTACAGTCATCAAGACAGTATGGTACTGGCACAAAGACAGAAACATAGATCAATGGAACAAAATAGAAAGTCCAGAGATAAATCCACGCACATATGGTCACCTAATCTTTGATAAAGGCGGTAAGAATATACAATGGAGTAAAGACAATCTTTTTAACAAGTGGTGCTGGGAAAACTGGTTAAACACTTGTAAAAGAATGAAACTAGAACACTGTCTAACACCATACACAAAAATAAATTCAAAATGGATTAAAGAGCTAAATATAAGACCAGTAACCATAAAACTCCTAGAGGATAACATAGGCAAAACACTCTCTGACTTACATCACAGCAGGATCCTCTATGACCCACCTCCCAGAATATCGGAAATAAAATCAAAAATGAACAAATGGGACCTAATCAAACTTAAAAGCTTCTGCACAACAAAGGAAACTATAGGCAAGCTGAAAATTCTGAGGCATTTTAAAGCACAATCAATTCATTAAAGAGGTGCTATTCTGGGGACTGAGCGACTGATTTGATCTGATTCTGGGGATATGTTCCCAGTACATATTTGCTTGTTTTTTTTGTGTGTCCCAAGGTTTTCCCCATTCTATGGCATGACCTGTGGCTTCTCTGTTATGTTTTAGGTCATAGAAGGTCCTGGGACTTTCCATTTGAAAATTCAGATGCCCAGTCTGGTGTGTATTTCAAAAGCTATGAACTAGATTTTAACTAGCTGGTTGCAGGCAAGAAGCTTTAGTGTGGAAAGTGAGTATGGCTTCTCCTCATTGTGCATTTTGGGCCTGGTTGCTGTTAAAAACTGTGAATTTTCTCCAGGAAAACCTCCTGGCTTCTTCAGAGATCTCCCTGATGGACCTTTGGACTACTCCCATGACATGGCAGCACCCCCTTTCCATGCTGCATCTCATCTGGCCTCTCCCTTTTCCCTCATCCTGTGACAGGGGTCCTCTTGGGCAGGGTCCATGTCAAAAAATGACCTCAGGCCCACAGTCATTTGCCAGAGGCCACATCCAATCTTTGAGTGTTTGGCGACTTGGATGAGACATCACTCTGTTCAGTCCTTTGCATGGACTTATGCTTTCATCTCTCTCTAGTAAATATCTAGCAGTGGAAAGGCTGGCTCGTGTTTGGAAGTGAAGATCATATATTCCCACCAGCCATGTAGGAGAGTTCTGGTTAGTCTGCATACCCACCACCTCTTGGCATGGTGTCTTTTAAATTATAACCATTCTACAAGAATGGTAGGGTGAATGGGTGAATTTAACTCGGATGACCATTATATCTACTACTGTGGGCAGGAATCCCTCAGAAGAAATGGAGTAGCCATCATGGTCAACAAAAGAGTCCGAAATGCGGTACTTGGATGCAATCTCAAAAATGACAGAATGATCTCTGTTCGTATCCAAGGCAAACTATTCAATGTCACAGTAATCCAAGTCTATGCCCCAACCAGCAACGCCGAAGAAGCTGAAGTTGAAAGGTTCTATGAAGACCTACAAGACCTTTTAGAACTAACATCCAAAAAAGATGTCCTTTTCATTATAGGGGACTGGAATGCAAAAGTAGGAAGTCAAGAAACACCTGGAGTAACAGGCAAATTTGGCCTTGGAATACGGAATGAAGCAGGGCAAAGACTAATAGAGTTTTGCCAAGAAAATGCACTGTTCATAGCAAATACCCTCTTCCAACAACACAAGAGAAGACTCTATACATGGACATCACCAGATGGTCAACACCGAAATCAGATCGATTATATTCTTTGCAGCCAAAGATGGAGAAGCTCTATACAATCAGCAAAAACAAGACCAGGAGCTGACTGTGGCTCGGACCATGAACTCCTTATTGCCAAATTCAGACTGAAATTGAAGAAAGTAGGGAAAACTACTAGACCATTCAGGTATGACCTAAATCAAATCCCTTATGATTATACAGTGGAAGTGAGAAATAGATTTAAGGGCCTAGATCTGATAGATAGAGTGCCTGATGAACTATGGAATGAGGTTCGTGACATTGTACAGGAGACAGGGATCAAGACCATCCCCATGGAAAAGAAATGCAAAAAAGCAAAATGGCTGTCTGGGGAGGCCTTACAAATAGCTGTGAAAAGAAGAGAAGCGAAAAGCAAAGGAGAAAAGGAAAGACATAAACATCTAAATGCAGAGTTCCAAAGAATAGCAAGAAGAGATAAGAAAGCCTTCTTCAGTGATCAATGCAAAGAAATAGAGGAAAACAACAGAATGGGAAAGACTAGGGATCTCTTCAAGAAAATCAGAGATACCAAAGGAACATTTCATGCAAAGATGGGCACGATAAAGGACAGAGATGGTGTGGACCTAACAGAAGCAGAAGATATTAAGAAGAGGTGGCAAGAATACACAGAAGAACTGTACAAAAAAGAGCTTCAAGACCTAGACAATCATGATGATGTGATCACTGACCTAGAGCCAGACATCTTGGAATGTGAAGTCAAATGGGCCTTAGAAAGCATCACTACGAACAAAGCTAGTGGAGGTGATGGAATTCCAGTGGAACTATTCCAAGTCCTGAAAGATGATGCTGTGAAAGTGCTGCACTCAATATGTCAGCAAATTTGGAAAACTCAGCAGTGGCCACAGGACTGGAAAAGGTCAGTTTTCATCCCAATCCCAAAGAAAGGCAATGCCAAGGAGTGCTCAAACTACCAAACAATTGCACTCATCTCACACGCTAGTAAAGTAATGCTCAAAATTCTCCAAGCCAGGCTTCAGCAATATGTGAACCGTGAACTTCCTGATGTTCAAGCTGGTTTTAGAAAAGGCAGAGGAACCAGAGATCAAATTGCCAACATCCACTGGATCATGGAAAAAGCAAGAGAGTTCCACAAAAACATCTATTTCTGCTTTATTGACTTTGCCAAAGCCTTTGACTGTGTGGATCACAATAAACTATGGAAAATTCTGAAAGAGATGGGAATACCAGACCACCTGATCTGCCTCTTAAGAAATCTGTATGCAGGTCAGGAAGCAACAGTTAGAACTGGTCATGGAACAACAGACTGGTTCCAAATAGGAAAAGGAGTACATCAAGGCTGTATATTGTCACCCTGTTTATTTAACTTCTATGCAGAGTACATCATGAGAAATGCTGGACTGGAAGAAACACAAGGTGGAATCAAGATTGCCGGGAGAAATATCAATAACCTCAGATATGCAGATGACACCACTCTTCTGGCAGAAAGTGAAGAGGGGCTAAAAAGCCTCTTGATGAAAGTGAAAGTGGAGAGTGAAAGGGTTGGCTTAAAGCTCAACATTCAGAAAACGAAGATCATGGCATCTGGTCCCATCACTGCATGGGAAATAGATGGGAAACAGTGGAAACAGTGTCAGACTTTGTTTTTCTGGGCTCCAAAATCACTGCAGATGGTGACTATAGCCATGAAATTAAAAGACGCTTACTCCTTGGAAAGAAAGTTATGACCAACCTAGATAGCATATTCAAAAGCAGAGACATTACTTTACCAACAAAGGTTCGCCTAGTCAAGGCTATGGTCTTTCCTGTGGTCATGTATGGATGTGAGAGCTGGACTGTGAGGAAGGCTGAGCGCCGAAGAATTGATGCTTTTGAACTGTGGTGTTGGAGAAGACTCTTGAGAGTCCCTTGGACTGCAAGAAGATCCAACCAGTCCATTCTGAAGGAGATCAATCCTGGAATTTCTTTGGAAGGAATGATGGTAAAGCTGAAACTCCAGTATTTTGGTCACCTCATGCGAAGAGTTGACTCATTGGAGAAGACTCTGATGCTGGGAGGGATTGAGGGCAGGAGGAGAAGGGGATGACAGAGGATGAGATGGCTGGATGGCATCACTGACTCGATGGATGCGAGTCTGAGTGACCTCCGGGAGCTGGTGATGGACAGGGAGGCCTGGTGTGCTGCGGTTCATGGGGTCGCAAAGAGTCGAACACGACTGAGCGACTGATCTGATCTGATTCTACAAGATGTGTAGTAGTATCATGCTGTGATTTTAATTTGCATTTTTTCTAATGACTGGTAATGTGACAGTTTTCTTATGACTCACAGCCAGAGCATAGAAGATTAGGGAGGTAGAAGATTTGTGTGTTCAGTTTAGGGCAGGGAGAGCCCAGAAGTGCTGATAGAGCTATGAGCTGGAAGGCCCAGGAAGAGGAGGCTGAGGGAGAAACTGAATTCCTAAAGGGCGTGGTGGGAGCTACAGGCTCCAGCAGTTGGTGTTAGCATGACATCTCAAAGACCAGACACATCTTGGGAAACTTCAGTTAAAGGAAACCAGCGACCTGGGGAATCAGGGAGACCTTTGTGACCAGGAGCAGCATGAAGGCCAAAATCTTCTCCTTTGCTCTCTGAGGCTGTGTCAAAGGAAAAAGTAGAGAAGAACCATGCCTAAAAGAGAGTCTGAACTTTGAATTGACCAAAGAGTCACTTGAAAAAGACGGCTTAAAAGCCAAAGGAATGAACACAGCACAGAGGATAGATAAAAAACAAGCTGGCTGTGCATGAAGTGTTGAGGACAGATGATTACATATGAGAGGGGCCGCTGTTAATGCCTGAGTGCTACACGGCACTTGGGACATGATGGTTTCATGAGTGAGTCAGCCAAGTTGAAAGCCACACTGGAAATGAGCAGCACATTTTTTATCAAGTCAAGGTATATTCTCAACTAACCCCTCTAAACTCCTTTTGTTAAGTTTATGTTTAAGCCAACTGGTGCAGTTGTGTTTTTTTTTTTTTTTTATTCTAAGTCAAGAGCCTTATACTTGTGCACTGTGTTTATTTTATTGAATATGGACTATATATTTTTTAAAAAAATTTCATTGGAGTATAGTTGATTTACAGTGTTGTGTTGGTTTCTGATGCACAACAAAGTGAATCAGTTATACATGTATAACTATATACATGTATCCACTCTGTTCTAGATTTTTTTCCCCATATAGGCCATCACATGGCATTGAATAGAGTTCCCTGTGCTGTGCAGCAGGTCCTTATTAGTTACCTATTTTATATATAGTAGTTTGTATATGTCAATCCTATTCTCTCCATTCATCCCACACCCCTTATACACCCCATATCAGATCAGATCAGTTGCTCAGTCGTGTCCAACTCTTTGCGACCCCATGAATCGCAGCACGCCAGGCCTCCCTGTCCATCACCAACTCCCAGGGGTCACTCAGACTCACATCCATCGAGTCGGTGATGCCATCCAGCCATCTCATCCTCTGTCGTCCCCTTCTCCTCTTGCCCCCAATCCCTCCCAGCATCAGAGCCTTTTCCAATGAGTCAACTCTTCACATGAGGTGGCCAAAGTACTGGAGTTTCAGCTTTAGCATTATTCCTTCCAAAGAAATCCCAGGGCTGATCTCCTTCAGAATGGATTGGTTGGATCTCCTTGCAGTCCAAGGGACTCTCCAGAGTCTTCTCCAACACCGCAGTTCAAAAGCATCAATTCTTTGATGTTCAGCCTTCTTCACAGTCCAACTCTCACATCCATACATGACCACAGGAAAAACCATAGCCTTGACTAGACGACATTACTTGACATTACTTTGTTGGCAAAGTAATGTCTTTGTTTTTGAATATGCTATCTAGGTTGGTCATAACTTTCCTTCCAAGGAGTAAGCGTCTTTTAATTTCATAGGTGCAGTCACCATCTTCAGTGATTTTGGAGCCCAGAAAAATAAAGTCTGACACTGTTTCCTTCCCCATCTATTTCCAAAGTAGTGATGGGACCGGATGCCATGATCTTCGGGGGAAGGCAATGGCACCCCACCCCAGTACTCTTGCCGGGAAAATCCCATGGACGGAGGAGATTGGTAGGCTCCAGTCCACGGGGTCGCTAAGAGTCGGACATGACTGAGCGACTTCACTTTCACCTTTCACTTTCATGCATTGGAGAAGGAAATGGCAACCCACTCCAGTGTTCTTGCCTGGAGAATCCCAGGGACGGCAGAGCCTGGTGGGCTGCCGTCTATGGGATCGCACAGAGTCGGACACGACTGAAGCGACTTAGCAGCAGCAGCAGCCATGATCTTCATTTTCTGAATGTTGAGCTTTAAGCCAACCTTTTCACTCTCCACTTTCACCTTCATTAAGAGGCTTTTTAGTTCCTCTTCACTTTCTGCCATAAGGGTGGTGTCATCTGCATATCTGAGGTTATTGATATTTCTCCCAGCAATCTTGATTCCAATTTGTGCTTCTTCCAGTCCAGTGTTTCTCATGATGTACTCTGCATATAAGTTAAATAAACAGGGTGGCAATATACAGCCTTGATGTACTCCTTTTCCTATTTGGAACCAGTCTGTTGTTCCATGTCCAGTTCTAACTGTTGCTTCCTGACCTGCATACAGATTTCTCAAGAGGCAGATCAGGTGGTCTGGTATTCCCATCTCTTTCAGAATTTTCCACAGTTTATTGTGATGCACACAGTCAAAGGCTTTGGCATAGTCAATAAAGCAGAAATAGATGTTTTTCTGGAACTCTCTTGCTGTTTCCATGATCCAGCAGATGTTGGCAATTTGATCTCTGGTTCTTCTGCCTTTTCTAAAACCAGCTTGAACATCAGGAAGTTCACGGTTCACATATTGCTGAAGCCTGGCTTAGAGAATTTTGAGCATTACTTTACTAGTGTGTGAGATTAGTGCAATTGTGCGGTAGTTTGAGCATTCTTTGGCATTGCCTTTCTTTGGGATTGGAATGAAAACTGACCTTTTCCAGCCCTGTGGCCACTGCTGAGTTTTCCAAATTTGTTGGCATATTGAATGTGCAGCACTTTCACAGCATCATCTTTCAGGACTTGGAATAGTTCCACTGGAATTCCATCACCTCCACTAGCTTTGTTCGTAGTGATGCTTTCTAAGGCCCACTTGACTTCACATTCCAGGATGTCTGGCTGTAGGTGAGTGATCACACCATCATGATTATCTGGGTCATGAAGATCTTTTTTGTACAGTTCTTCTGTGTATTCTTGCCATCTCTTCTTAATATCTTCTGCTTCTGTTAGGTCCATACCATTTCTGTCCTTTATCGAGCCCATGTTTGCATGAAATGTTCCTTTGGTATTTCTGATTTTCTTGAAGAGATCCCTCGTCTTTCCCATTCTGTTGTTTTCCTCTATTTCTTTGCATTGATAGCTGAGGAAGGCTTTCTTATCTCTTCTTGCTATTCTTTGGAACTCTGCATTCAGATGTTTATATCTTTCCTTTTCTCCTTTGCTTTTTGCTTCTCTTCTTTTCACAGCTATTTGTAAAGCCTCCCCAGACAGCCATTTTGCTTTTTTGCATTTCTTTTCCATGGGGATGGTCTTGATCCCTGTCTCCTGTACAATGTCACGAATATCAGTCCATAGTTCATCAGGCACTCTATCTATCAGATCTAGGCCCTTAAATCTATTTCTCACTTCCACTATATAATCATAAGGGATTTGATTTAGGTCATAACTGAATGGTCTAGTGGTTTTCCCTACTTTCTTCAATTTCAGTCTGAATTTGGCAATAAGGAGTTCATGGTCTGAGCCACAGTCAGCTCCTGGTCTTGTTTTTGCTGACTGTATAGAGCTTCTCCGTCTTTGGCTGCAAAGAATATAATCGATCTGATTTTGGTGTTGACTATCTGGTGATGTCCATGTATAGAGTCTTCTCTTGTGTTGTTGGAAGAGGGTATTTGTTATGACCAGTGCATTTTCTTGGCAAAACTCTGTTAGTCTTTGCCCTGCTTCATTCCATATTCCAAGGCCAAATTTGCCTGTTACTCCAGGTGTTTCTTGACTTCCTACTTTTGCATTCCAGTCCCCTGTAATGAAAAGGACATTTTTTTGGGTGTTAGTTCTAAAAGGTCTTGTAGGTCTTCATAGACCTGTTCAACTTCAGCTTCTTCGGCGTTACTGGTTGGGGCATAGACTTGGATTACTGTGATATTGAATGGTTTGCCTTGGAAATGAACAGAGATCATTCTGTCATTATTGAGATTGCATCCAAGTACTACATTTCGGACTCTTTTGTTGACCATGATGGCTACTCCATTTCTTCTGAGGGATTCCTGCCCACAGTAGTAGATATAAGGGTCATCTGAGTTAAATTCACCCATTCCAGTCCATTTCAGTTTGCTGATTCCTAGAATGTCGACATTCACTCTGGCCATCTCTTTTTTTTTTTTTTTTTGATCAAGAATCTCTTTTATTGATTATCAGAAACATTACAAGCGTCTAGTATGAACAAATTGTAACATGATAGTGTTTAGTTTGAACAATTAATACATTTCAGATATAATATTATACATATTTCAATGCTATTCTCCCCAATCATCTCACCCTCTCCTGGTCCCAGAGTCCAAAAGTCTGGTCTATACATCAGTGTCTCTTTTGTTGTCTCGTAAATAGGGTTATTTTTTACCATCTTTCTAAATTCCATATATATGCGTTAGTATACTGTATTTGTGTTTTTGTTTCTGGCTTACTTCACTCTGTATAATAGGCTCCAGTTCCATCCACCTCCTTAGAACTGATTCAAATGTATTCTTTTTAATGGCTGAGTAATACTCCATTGTGTATATGTACCACAGCTTGCTTATCCATTCATCTGTGGATGGACATCTAGGTTGCTTCCACGTTCTGGCTATTGCAAACAGTGCTGCTATGAACATTGGGGTACAGGTGTCTCTTTCAATTCTGGTTTTCTCAGTGTATATGCCCAGCAGTGGGATTGCTGGATCATAAGGCAGTTCTATTCGCAGTTTTTTGAGGAATCTCCATACTGTTCTCCAAAGTGGCTGTACTAGTTTGCATTCCCACCAACAGTGCAAGAGTGTTCCCTTCTCTCCGACCCTCTCCAGCATTTATTGCTTGTGGACTTTTGGATAGCAGCCATTCTGATTGGCGTGAAATGGTATCTCATAGTGGTTTTGATTTGCATTTCTCTGATAATGAGTGATGTTGAGCATCTTTTCATGTGTTTGTTAGCCATCTGTATGTCTTCTTTGGAGAAATGTCTATTGAGTTCTTTGGCCCATTTTTTGATTGGGTCATTTATTTTTCTGGAATTGAGCTGTAGAAGTTGCTTGTATATTTTTGAGATTAGTTGTTTGTCAGTTGCTTCATTTGCTATTATTTTCTCCCATTCTGAAGGCTGTCTTTTCACCTTGCTTATAGTTTCCTTTGTTGTGCAAAAGCTTTTTAAGTTTGATTAGGTCCCATTTGTTCATTTTTGATTTTATTTCCGATATTCTGGGAGGTGGGTCATAGAGGATCCTGCTGTGATGTAAGTCAGAGAGTGTTTTGCCTATGTTTTCCTCTAGGAGTTTTATGGTTTCTGGTCTTACATTTAGCTCTTTAATCCATTTTGAGTTTATTTTTGTGTATGGTGTTAGAAAGTGTTCTAGTTTCATTCATATGGAGGGGTCTTGTTTTTGTATCCATTCAGCCAGTCTCTGTCTTTTGGTTGGGGCATTCAACCCATTTACATTTAAGGTAATTAATGATAAATATGATCCCGTTGCCATTTACTTTGTTGTTTTGGGTTTGAATTTATATATCCTTTTTGTGTTTCCTGTCTAGAGAATGTCCTTTAGTATTTGTTGGAGAGCTGGTTTGGTGGTGCTGAATTCTCTCAGCTTTTGCTTGTCTGTAAAGGTTTTGATTTCTCCTTCATATTTGAATGAGATCCTTGCTGGGTACAATAATCTGGGCTGTAGGTTCTTTTCTTTCATCACTTTAAGTATGTCTTGCCATTCCCTCCTGGCTTGGAGAGTTTCTATTGAAAGATCAGCTGTTATCCTTATGGGAATTCCCTTGTGTGTTATTTGTTGTTTTTCCCTTGCTGCTTTTAATATTTGTTCTTTGTGTTTGATCTTTGTTAATTTGATTAATATGTGTCTTGGGGTGTTTCGTCTTGGGTTTATCCTATTTGGGACTCTCTGGGTTTCTTGGACTTGAGTGATTATTTCCTTCCCCATTTTAGGGAAGTTTTCAACTATTATCTCCTCTAGTATCTTCTCATGGTCTTTCTTTTTGTCTTCTTCTTCTGGGACTCCTATGATTCGAATATTGTAACGTTTAATATTGTCCTGGAGGTCTCTGAGATTGTCCTCATTTCTTTTAATTCGTTTTTCTTTTTTCTCCTCTGATTCCTTTAATTCTGCCATTCTATCTTCTAATTCGCTAATTCTATCTTCTGCCTCTGTTATTCTACTATTTGTTGCCTCCAGAGTGTTTTGGATCTCATTTATTGCATTATTCATTATATATTGACTCTTTTTTTATTTCTTCTAGGTCCTTGTTAAATCTTTCTTGCATCTTCTCAATGCTTTTCTCCAGACTATTTATCCATGATTCCATTTTGCTTTCCAGATTTTGGATTAATTTCACTATCATTATTCGGAATTCTTTATCAGGTAGGTTCGCTATTTCTTCCTCTTTTGTTTGGTTTGGTGGGCTTTTATCCTGTTCCTTTACCTGCTGGGAATTCTTCTGTCTTTTCATCTTGTTTAAATTGCTAAGTTTGGGGCGTCTTTACTGTATTCTGGTAGTCTGTGGAGTTCTCTTTATTGTGGTGTTTCTGCACTATATGTGGGTTTGTACCGGTGGCTTGTCGAGGTTTCTTGTTTATGGAAGCTTGTATCGGTGTTCTGGTGGGTGGAGCTGGATTTCTTTTCTCTGGGGTGCAGTGGAGTGTCTAGTAGTGAGTTATGAGATGTCTATGCTTTTGGGGTCGCTTTGTGTAGCCTGTGTATTGGAGCTCAGGCTGTGTTCTTGTTTTTCTGGAGAATTTGCTTGGTATGTCTTGTTGTGGAACTTGCTGGTCTTTGTGTGATGCTTGGTTTCAGAGTAGGTATGGAGGCTTTTAATGAGCTCCTGTCAATTAGTGTTTCGTGGGATCAGGGTATGGACTTAAGCCTCCTGGTTCCAGTTATTGGTCTTATTTTTACAGTAGTCTCAAAAACTTCTTCTTCTATAATGCATTCCACAACTGGACTGCTCAGAGATGTTCACGGAATTATACATAGAAGGAAAAAGGGAGGAAGGAGACAGAGGTGGTCAGGAGGATAAAAGGAGGGAGTGTGAAGGAGAGAGACAGATCTAGTCAGTAATCAGTAAAGAAAAGAAAAAAGGAAAGGAAAAAAGCAAAGGACAAAAAGGAAAAAAGAAAAACAAAAAACAAAAAACAAAACAGGGTCGCAAAAGTTATATCTAAACGTGGAGATTAAAGAAGTACTAGAGGATAAAAAAAAATAATAATAAAAAAATAAAAGAAAGAAAACAAACAACAACAAAAAAAAAAATTGAAAGGGAAAAAAAAATTTTTGTTTTCCTTTTTCCAATTAAAAAATAATAAAAATTTTAAAAATATATATATATTAAAAAAAGAAAAGAAAAAAAAAGGAAATAATGATGGTAAAAATAGTAACAATATATATAAGAGTTTCTCTATTATTGTTGTGGGTTCAGTTCATTTTCAGCTAGTTCCTTGTTCCGGCTTAAATTTCTCAAGATCTATAGGCCCCTTTCTCTGTGGTTGGTCTGTATAGTTCTTTGTTCTGTGCACGGTTCGGCGGTGTTCTGGGCCAAGGCCCGCCACTCGTGTGGTCGGCGCTGCACAATCTGGATTGCCGGCCCAAACTACTCCAGTTAGGCAGCACTCCAGACAATCAGGCGAACGAAGTCTGCGCTGAGGCCCGCAGAGGGGGAGGGGCCGGCGACGGGAATGGCGGGCGGGTGGGTGGGGGGAGGGGATGGGGTGGCCCTCGTGGGAGCCGCCGGCACAGCGGGCGGGGGCACGCCTGCGTGGGAGTGGCCGGCGGGGGAGCGTCCAGTGGGGGAGAGTCCCGCGGGGGAGCGTCCCTCTGGGGAGCGCCGGCAGCGGAGCGTCCCGCGTGGGAACGGCCAAGGCGTCTCCCTGCCCAGCCCCGGCTCCCCAATGGCAGATGCGGGCGTTTGCAGCGGTGCTTTTCCGCTGCGGAAGTTACCGCAGGGCCCGCAGTCTGTGGGTTCTAATTGCTCAACTGTTCTCCTCCCTGTTATGATAGTCTCCGTGTTTCCCAGGTTCGGCGCAGATTCCGCAGGGAGAGTGTTTCCTGGTGTTTGGAAACTTCTCTTTTTAAGACTCCCTTCCCCAGACAGAGGTCCGCCCCTCCCTCTTTGTCTCTCTCTGGCTTCTATATTCTTTCCTACCTCCTTTAGAAGGCAGTGAGTTGCTTTTCTGGGTGTCCGACGTCCTCCGCCAGCACTCCGAAGCTGTTTGTGGTATTTACTCGGCGCCCAGATGTCCCATTCTGGCCATCTCTTGTTTGACCACTTCCAATTTGCCTTGATTCATGGACCTGACATTCCAGGTTCCTATGCAATATTGCTCTTTACAGCATCAGACTTTGCTTCTATCACCAGTCACATTCTGGGTATTGTTTTTGCTTTGGCTCCATCCCTTCATTCTTTCAGCAGTTATTTCTCCACTGATCTCCAGTAGCATATTGCGCCCCTACTGACCTGGGGAGTTTCTCTTTCAGTATCCTATCATTGTGCCTTTTCATACTGTTCATGGGGTTCTCAAGGCATAAATTTATTTTCTACATCTGTAACTCTATTTCTGTTTTGTAGATATGTTCATTTATAGCCTCTAAAGATTCATTGTATAGGGACTATATTTAAGCCTGTTAAAGGCCTTTTGTATTCTGATTTCCTCACAAATAGAACATATTGTGGAAAAATCATGTTTGCAGACAGTGTTTATGTTGTCATTTGTTCTCTTTACTTAGTCACCTTAGGAAAGTCATTCAGCCTGAATTGCTACCAGTATTCTTCTACATAGATCATGATAAGTGAGTTATATAATGATATAACTGTGAGTTAAATGAAGACTGAGCAAAAAGTAGTGGTAGTCAGTGGTGTCCAGGTAAGGGGTTAACAATGGACTCTGTTGAGTGCTTGTCACTCTGTAGTATAAATACTCCCATCATGGTGGATCTCGGGCTAGGCTGTGATGTCACCAAAAGTACTGTTGGGAAGATACGTGCATAATCCAACCTATGAGCCCATGAGAGCTGGCTCCAGCGCTCTACTGATGGGAGTTGTATTTTGATTCTATCAACCATAGTACTGCATAGTGTCATCCATAAACAAGCAATGCTTTAATATCTTTAAATCACAATAAACACTTCTATCAGAACAGGAAAAAGTTCTGTAACTTTCCCAGGAAGACTTCCTTGAGTTCTCACTAGTTTATTTTAGTCACTTTTTGAATTCATTATCAATTCGCTTTTAATCAATGTAACTACAATGTGATTCACTCAACACTTGTCCATCTTGACCGTGAAGCCATCTTGCGATTTTGTTAAGTATCTAGTTGAAGTTGAATGACATTATTTCTACTGTGTTCCATAACCTGGCAGTTCTCAGGACTTTGGGCCACTATTAGAATCACCTAGGAGGGACTTCCCTGGTGGTCCAGTGGTTAAGAC
The DNA here is from genome assembly GCA_935064755.1 of Tragelaphus eurycerus. Lineage (NCBI taxonomy): Eukaryota > Metazoa > Chordata > Mammalia > Artiodactyla > Bovidae > Tragelaphus > Tragelaphus eurycerus. The sequence goes on along the minus strand of CAKXYN010000002.1, from coordinate 17,436,884 downwards.
CACCCTTCCAGTGCTGGGGAGGGTGCTGGTTTGACTCCTGATCAGAGGACTAACCAGGTTAGAGAACTAACAAAAATTAAAAAAAAAAAAAAGAACACCTGGGAAATCTTGAAAGTACACTGAAGGTCCAGCCCAGGACTGGCTACACAGTCTGTGGGACCCAGTGAAAAATGAAAATGTGGGTTTCCTAGTTCAAAAATTATTAAGAATTTTAAAATTGGGGTAATAGAACATTAAAATAAGCACTGGGCCTTTTGAGCCTGGGGCCCCTTATGCCTGCACCAGTCATGAAGCTGACCCCATTCCAGCGTTGCCTACCAGTTATAATTGGTTGAAGGTGAAATATGGGATTTTTCAGTTTAAAAAATCTTTTCAAGTAGCTCTAATGTGTAGCCAGTGTTACAGACTCCGTGATTCTTAAAATTATTACATCAGAATTAACTGGAGAGTTGTTTGGTTTTTTTTTCTCCCCAATAGTACCAAGTGACTAGCAGGATCTCAGTTCCCCAACTAGAAATTGAACTGAGGCCACAGCAGTGAAAGCTCAGAATCCTAACCCTTAGGCCACTAGGGAACTCCCTGGAAAGGTTGTTAAAACACAGATTGCTGAGTCCTGCCTTTAGAGGTTCTGAGCCAGTGCTTCTGGGATGGGCCTTTAAATTTTGCATTTCTAGCAACACCCCAGGTGGTGCTGCTGCTCTAGGAACCACGCTTTGAGAACCATTGTCTTAAGGAGGAAGTTTCAAGTCCTTGTGTGACATGCAATGTCTTTATGATATGACCTCTGCCTCCCTCCAGAGAATGGAGTGTTATACTCAAGTCGTGTGGAACTCTTCACCACTTCTTAAGTCTCTCATGCTCTTATGTCTGCCTTCATGTAAGAGCTGCAGTTCTTGCATCTACAGGAAAATTTCTGATTTCAAGATGCCTTTCCCCCATCCCCATCCTCTCCTATCCTCTCAAGCAGAGACATGCCCATACCCTGCTGTTTGTCTGCAGTCACCACGATGCATCTTAGACAGTGTGGGACTTTGTCTTTCATCTGGGTCTTTTCAGGGCCTAGCACACTGTGAGCCTTCAACAGCCAGTTGAGAGGACTCCTTCATTATTTGTTCTAAATACATGATTGTTCTTCCTAATTCCTATTATCTGGATAGAATTTCAGAATGGGTGAGGAAGTTTTCCTTGCAGCCCCTACTAATTGTCTTAAAAATGTATGCTGCTGGTCCCAAAGAGAACCAGGCTAGAGGCAGAGAGAAATCACTGTGGATCTATTTCTATAGCTGGAAAAGCAAGTCAAAATATATTCTCTATTGAATCAGCATTTTGCCTTTTGCCTTTAAAGAACAGTTCTTTAAAGGACATCTTCAACTCTAAAGCTTTACCATCATATTTTCTATGGAATAATATAATCTTTTGCAAAGAGAAATGGTGGCTTAAGGAAAAGATCCATTAGTATTTGGGCTTTTGTTCTTCTACCTGATTACATATGAGCAAACACTTATTGAGTTGAAGAATGATGTGAAAATGAGACTATAAGCATACATGTAGAGTTGAAAGATTAATGAACAAATATCCAAAGTTTTGAGGTCAGTTGTAGGTCCACAGAACCTTGCTTTGGAGTGTGTGTTTCTGTGTGTGTCTATGTGTGTATGGGAGGTGATTGTGGGACTCTGTGTGTGTGCATAGGGGGCTGGATTGTGAGGAGGTGGTGGGGAAAAGAGAGGTTTCTTGAGGTTTCCCCCTTGAGGGATCATGCACACCCACATAAAATCCAAATATAATAATTTTTGGAATGCAAGCACAGATTATCCATCTAGCTGCAGAGGTGGAAGACTGCCTTCAGACATGGAAAATGACAGATAATTACCCAGTCTTTTGACAGCATGTCTGCTACCTAATAATTCAAACTATGGGTATGAAGAAGGAAGCCAAGAATCTTGATGAAGTTGGAAGAAGAGCCTAACAATTTGCTTTCACCTTCTGCACTGGAGTCTTTTCTTCTGTATTTAGCTGCTGGAGTGGTAAAGGGTGGCCAAGCCAAGAACAGCTCAGATCCTTGGGAGGGTTGCCACTTCACCTTTCAGTTCAAGTGCACTGCCTTTTTCTGTAAACGGTTAACTGCAACTCCAAACAATAATAGGATAATAGCAATCCCTTCCACTTGTAGAGAGCTTTAGCAGTTAAAGGAGATCCCTCTTATTTCTGAGACCAACCCTGTAGCAGAGGCAAATGGACACCATTGTGTCTCTTTTATAGATGAGAATTTACAAGGCCCTGCAGAATGGTTGCTGGCATAGTTAGTAACAACTCACATCTCCGATTCCTTGTCCACATAGCCCACTCTAAAATTAAAATTCAGTGCTTCCTTTACATTTATGGGGCTGGGTGTTTAATACGGGGCCCTTAAGACAGTGCCTGAGCACTTATATTTGGAATAATCCCACTAGTGCAGATTGAGTTCACAAATTCCTTCTACTTCAAAAGTTATTTTTAAGGAAAGAATTATGCAGATACTTGTCTCATATCTTCACTTGATTCTGCTTCCATTTATTTACACATTCTTTCTTTATTACCTTCCTTTTGTATGTATGATCTGATTGAACAAACTTTGACTGATACATATATCCCTGTTGTCAGCATCATCGGCCCTTGTGAAGCGCTGGGGTCCATCCAGGGGCCACAGATGCATTGAGACATTCCTATGTCACTGTATGGTTTAGGTCTCTGGAAGGAAATGTATCATTCAATTGTATGATAAATATTGTTGAAATACATTTTCTCTAATTGTTTAAGTGCAAATGTGTGCACACGTGCATGCACACACACATACACACATTTCTAAGTTCCTTAGGCATGTTGAATAGGTGCCTATAACACAGATTTCACAGTATGAGAAAGCTAAAAACATTTTTCTGGGTTCCAAGTGAACCTAGCTAAAGGATGATGTGTAATGAACTAAAATTCAGTGCCTTATATTTTACTTCGCAGGAAAACCAAAAAAATAAATAGTAATATATTATTTAAAGAATTTATAAAAACTCTTTAAAAACTATTTTTGAGTTTTTTATACTAAATGTCAAAACAACATGAGTCCTTTCCACTGTCCTTTTGGTTGAGATGAATATGAATAATAATTCCCAAATGGATTTCTCTTTTTCACAGTTGATGAAGCCAGCATCACTGTCTCTGGGGCAGAAGGGAAGTGAAAACTTTCCTAAATTCTTTTCCACTTCATTTCTCTTCAGCCAGGTTCAAATGAGCTCACGCTGGTGTTCTCATGCTTTGAGAAACAGCCAAGACTTTTGGGAAAGCCATCAGACGTCCCTGCTGGGGATGTGGCTGTGTCCTGGCAGTGTGGCTTCCCCAGAGTCACATTCAACTTCTCCGGGCTCATCATTCTTTGGAGGTAAAACCAGCAGAGAAAGGGGGTCTCCATTTTATCCCCCTTTCCCAGAACTTCAGGATAGCCCTGAAGCACTCTGTGTACACATGCAGTGCTGGGGGAATCACCTCACCTATGCCAGGCAGCAGTCACTAGCCAAGAGGACAAGGAGATTTAATGAGGGCAAAGCATGGCAGGATCTGGGCCAACTATCAGATATCTGGCCCCGTGGTCTAAATGTGCTTTGCTCTTTCTCACTTTTATGCTTTTTTATTTTGCTTATCCATCTGAAATTCTTTTTAAAAAATTATTATTATTGTTTATTTTTTGGCCTTAGCACACGGCATGTGAGATCTTAGTTCTCTGACCAGGGATCTAACCTGCTCCCCTAACCCTACATTGGAAGTGTGGAATCCTAACTACTGGATCACCAGGGAAGTCCCTGAAATTCTCCTCTTATCTTTTCTCTTGGAGCCAGCTTGCAGTGCTCCCTCCACCAGTCCTGGGGACTAACCAGCACCTTCACTTGCACATCTGGGAGAGGGCTTTCCCTGGGAACCAAAATAGCTTCCTCTAAATGGAACCCAGAACAAAGACCAATTTGATATATCTGTCATTTAATAAAATAATCTGAGGGTTTACAAGGACACTGACTTTTCTTAATCCCAAATTCCATTTGGAACTGCAACTGCAATTAATCCTGCAGACCCCCAATCCTGTCATGCTCAGCCCCAAAGACCCACTGACCTTTTAGTTTCTCCTAATGCTCCAGATGGCACCCCACTCTAGTACTCTTGCCTGGAAAATCCCATGGGTGGAGGAGCCTGGTAGGCTGCAGTCCATGGGGTCGCTAAGAGTTGGACACGACTGAGGGACTTCACTTTCACTTTTCACTTTCATGCATTGGAGAAGGAAATGGCAACCCACTCCAGTGTTCTTGCCTGGAGAATCCCAGGGATGGGGGAGCCTGGTGGGCTGCTGTCTATGGGGTCGCACAGAGTGGGACATGACTGAAGAGACTGAGGAGGAGGAATGCTCCAGACACTCCCTTTTCCAGTCCCTCCTCCTACTTCCTCCTCCCATTCAAACACTCCTTGGTACCTTCTGTCACTCCCTGTTCCAAGAAATACAAACTCCCTTTTTTGTCTGCTGACTCTTCATTGCATCACGTTCTCCCCAAGGGAATTTTTCAGGGGCGCCCACCTTCCCATATCAAGCACAGTAAGAGTGCAGGAGAGAAGATTACATAGCCCAGCTTCTGCGCTCGTAGCACAATCAGATCAGATCAGATCAGTCGCTCAGTCGTGTCCGACTCTTTGCGACCCCATGAACCGCAGCACGCCAGGCCTCCCTGTCCATCACCAGCTCCCGGAGGTCACTCAGACTCGCATCCATCGAGTCAGTGATGCCATCCAGCCATCTCATCCTCTGTCGTCCCCTTCTCCTCCTGCCCTCAATCCCTCCCAGCATCAGAGTCTTCTCCAATGAGTCAACTCTTCGCATGAGGTGGCCAAAATATTGGAGTTTCAGCTTTAGCATCATTCCTTCTAAAGAAATTCCAGGATTGATCTCCTTCAGAATGGACTGGTTGGATCTTCTTGCAGTCCAAGGGACTCTCAAGAGTCTTCTCCAACACCACAGTTCAAAAGCATCAATTCTTTGGCGCTCAGCCTTCTTCACAGTCCAACTCTCACATCCATACATGACCACAGGAAAGACCATAGCCTTGACTAGGCGATGTAGCACAATACATCCCTTTAGATTCCTCTTCTCTCTTTACTAATGCATTGATCATCCATCCTCCAGCCTCAATCCTGTCATTAACCAGGGCAACTCCAGTGGCCAGTGTGTGACCTTAGCAACCACCTAGCAGCAGATTTCTGTGACCGAGGCAGCCACATTGAACTCAGCCTTCACTTCACTCATAGCCACTGCCCTGTCCTGGAACTGGACTGCATATCAACCCTTAATAGTAACATCCTGTAATTTGGACACAGTGGCACCCCACTACAGTACTTTTTAAAACTCTCCTAATTCCTTTATTGCAAACACACTTATCAGGTAACTTCAGGAGCAATTCCCTTTTAATCCTGAAGTTCTCACACTTTAATGATGGTAACAGTCAAGCAAGGAGCATGTAAAAATGCAGTTCCCTAAAGCCTGCCCCTAGGTATGGGACCAGTGCCTAGAAATCTGCACCTCATAGACCTTCTAGGTGATTCTGGTGGAGGTCCCACAGACCACTCTGAGAAGCTGCTTGAACCCTTTGTTTTTTCCCTCAGGGTGTCAGTCTTCTGCTGCACTTTCACCGATAGTCACTGTAGGCTTTCACCTGTCATTTCAATCACTCTGGGGCTCCCTTGGTGGCTCAGAGGTAAAGTCTTTGCCTACAATGTAGAAGACCTGGGTTTGATCCCTGAGTCAGGAAGATCCCCTGGAGAAGGAAATGGCAACCCACTCTAGTACTCTTGCCTGGGAAATTCTGTGGGTTACAATCCATGGGGTCGCAAAGAGTTGGACATGACTGAGCAACTTCACTTTCACTTTCTGAATCACTTTCTTACTACCATCACCTTGCTGATGTTGGTGAATTTTATGTGTCAACTTGGTTAGGCTACAGAATCAGATGTTTGGTCAAACATGAATCTAGATGTTGTTATGAAGGTATTTTTTCTAATCACTTAAAATGTTTTCTGTTATCTTTTTAAAAATTTTTTATTGAAATACAATTGATTTACAATGTTGTGTTAGTTTCAGCAAAGTGATTCAGTTATACATGTGCACCTGAGTGTGCTAAGTCAGTCGTGTCTGACTCTTTTCGACCCCATGGACTGTAACCCGCCAGGTTCCTCTGTCCATAGGATTCTCCAGGCAAGAGTACTGGAGAGGGTGGGCATGCCCTCCTTGAAGGGATCTTTCTGACCCAGGGATCGAAACTGCATCTCCTGTGGCTCCTGATTTGCAGGCAGATTCTTTACTGCTGAGTTAAAGGGGAAGCCTTCAGTTATACACACATCTACATATATTTGTGTATATATATCAACAACCTCAGATATCCAGATAATACAACTCTAGTGGCAGAAAGCCAAGAGGAACTAAAGAGTTTCTTGATGAGGGTGAAAGAGGAGAGTGAGAAAGCTGGCTTAAAACTCAACATTGAAAAAACTAAGGTCATGGCATCTGGTCCCATCGCTTCATGGCAAATAGATGGGGAAATAGTGGAAACAGTGGCAGATTTTACTTTCTTGGGCTCCAAAATCACTGTGGACGGTGACTGCAGCCATGAAATTAAAAGACCCCTGCTCCTTGGAAGAAAAGCTACAACAAATCTAGACAATGTATTAAAAAGCAGAGACATCTCTTTGCCAACAAAGGTCCATATAATCAAAACTATAATTTTTCCAGTAGTCATGTATGGATGTGAGAAATGGACCATAAAGAAAGCTGAAAGTGACAGTGAAGTCGCTCAGCCGTATCTGACTCTTTGTGACCCCATGGACTCTACAGTTCACAGAGTTCTCCAGGCCAGAATACTGGAGTGGGTAGCCATTCCTTTCTCCAGTGGATCTTCCCAACCCAGGGATGGAACCCAGGTCTCCCACATTGCAGGCAGATTCTTTACCAGCTAAGCCATCAGGGAAGCCCGTAAAGAAAGCTGAGCACCAAAGAATTGATGCTTTTGAATTGTAATGCTGGAGAAGACTCTTGAGAGTCCCTTGGACAGCAAAGATAGCAAGCCAGTCAATCCTAAAGGAAATCAACCCTGAATATTCATTGAAAGGACTGATGCTAAAGCTGAAGTGCCAATACTTTGGCCACCTGATGTGAACAGCCAGCTCACTGGAAAAGACCCTGATGTTGGGAAGGATTGAAGGCAAAAGGAGAAGGGGGCAACAGAGGATGAGATGGTTGGATGGTATCACTGATTCAATGGACATGAATTTGAGCAACTTTGGGGGATAGTGAAGGTCAGGGAAGACATTTGTGTGGCAATTCATGGGCTTGCAAAGAATCAGACACAAATTACTGAATGAATAGCAGCAACAACTGTATATATATATATTTTTTTTTTCATTTTTAGATTTTTTCCATAATAGGTTATTACAAGATATTGAGTATAATGCCCTGTGCTATATAGTAGGTCCTTGTCAGTTATCTATTTTGTACATAGTACTACTTGTATTTTAATCCCATACTCCTAATTTACCTCTTCTCACTTTCTTCTTTGGTAACCCTAGATTTATTTTCTATGTCTGTGAGTCTAATTCATTTGTACTTTTTTCTTTTTAGATTTCACATATTAGCAATATCATGTGATACTTACCTTTGACTATGAAGGTATTTTTTAGATGCACTTAGCAATTAAACAGTAGCAGACTCTGAGTAGAGCAGATGACCCTGCATAATGTGGGTGGGCCTCACCAATCAGTTAAAGGACATATAAGAAAAAGACTGAGGACTCCGGAAGAAGAAGGAATTCTGCTTCTAGATTGCCTGTAGACTGGAGCTGCAATAACTCTTCTCTGGGTCTCTAGGCTATTTGCCTGCCCTGCAAAATTTGGTTCCTCTCCTTTGATACAGACAGAAATACACACACACATGCATATGCTATTGGCTCTGTTTCTCTGGAGAAGCCTAATATGACCATATACTTCTATGCTCATTTCAATAAGTACATTCTTTAAGATTCTAGGCTTCTATTTCTGAGCTGCTGAACCAAACCTCAGGGATTGAGGCCACTAGACTTTCACAGTCTTCAGCCTTGCAAGGATCTTGGTATTTCCTAGTATTTCCTTCTGTGTATCTATACATTCTGTAGCACAGAGTTCCCACACGTGCTTTTTCAAACTGCACCACTGTTTTTAAAGCTCCCTTTCTAATCATTTCTGCTATAGATATTGACTGATGACTGGTTTCCTACTTTACTGAGAAAATAGAAGTCAAGTTGGGAACTTTCTCTATTTCTTGCCTACCATAAGCTTTCTCCATGTACATCTATCATTTGGTCCAGTGTTTGCAGACAAGGTAGGTCCAAGATGGATGATTTCCACTTTGGATTCCATCCTTTCACTCTTCCTCAAAAGGCCTTCTGTACTCTATTAATGACCCACGCTCCTCTACTGGGACTATTTCTACTGCCCTTTTCTTGGGCATACTCCATCCACACCATCCTAAACAACTTAACAAGACTCCCCCCCACCCACCCACCTTCCCCTCTAGCCACTACCATTTATTCTCCTTTTATGGATTCCTCCTCTTTCATAATCACATAAAGGTGCCCCCAATTTGCCTACTACTCCCACCACTTTACTGAAAATGCTCCTGTCAAAGTCACCTTCCAGCTGCTAAATTCAGAGCATATTTTTCATCCTTCTTGGACTCTATGTCTCTGCACTATTTTGCACCATTGGTCAGTTTCTTCAGGAAACCCCATCCTTCCTCTTTCTCCCCTAGGACACAAGACCCTATTGATGCTCTCCTACCTATCTGATCTCTCCTTCTGTCTTAGTTTTCCCTTCAAAGACTCTAAGACAGAAAGATGGAGATGGAAAATGCAGGTTGTTTATTTGGGAAGCAATCCTGGGAGGTGCAAACAAGGACATGGGAAAAGTGAAACAGAAAAGGAAACAAGCTAATAAAAGGTGTATTAGTGGTCAGGTTGGGGCAGTGGGTACTGTGAGCCTTGGATGAAGCCTGTGGGACACATGCCAGAACTGATACACCAAGGATAGGAAGCTGAATTCTTTCTTTGAGTTCCTTAAGTTCTTAGCACCTGTGAGATGATCTATGCTTGCTGAGTCAGTTCTCCTGACATCAGAGAGGGTCCTCAGACAATGAGGCTGAGAGGCAAGAAGTCAGCTCAGCAAGAAGATAAACCAGCTGTAGGTGGGCAGGGGAAGAGGCAGCACCAAGCTTCTCAGATTCTTTTGTGAGCTCTTCTTTCTCTTCCTTTCCTTTTCGGGTGCTGGTTTCCCAGTGTTTTGTCCTTGTGTTACTGAAAGGTGAATGGGTTCTGGCTGCTCACTGCTCAAAATCCAATAAGCAGGCCAGGTTGGTGAAAAGGAAACTTCATTTTATTTCAGATGCTGGCAACTGGGGGTCATGGTGGAGGTTGGATGTCTGTCCAAAGGCCGATTTCCCTCTCACCAACACCCACTGGCAACCAGTTGGGCAAGAGCTTTTATAGACAGAAGGAGGGGCTATATGCAGAAACTGCACAGTCAGCTCTGACAGTCATCTTCAAATTGACCATCAGTAGTCTCTGACCAGTGTCATCTTGGTTGTTTTAGGTACAGTTAATCTTCAGATCCAAGATCCCTTTATTTCCATTTCTTTGAGTCAGTTCTCAGAATTGTGACAGTTTCTGTTGTGGATAAAGGAGAAAAGGAAAGATATATCCATTTTAATGCAGAGTTCCAAAGAATAGCAAAGAGAGATAAGAAAGCCTTCTTAAATGATCAATGCAAAGAAATAGAGGAAAAGAATAGAATGGTAAACACTAGAGATCTCTTCAAGAAAATTAGAGATACCAAGGAAACATTTCATGCAAAGATGGGCACAATAAAAGACAGAAACCGTATGGACCTAACAAGAGCAGAAGATATTAAGAAGACATGGCAAGAATACACAGAAGCACTCTACAAAATAGATCTTAATGACCCGGATAACCACGGTGGTGTGATCACTCACCTAGAGTCAGACATCCTAGAGTGTGAAGACAAGTGGGCCTTAGGAAGCATCACTACAAACAAAGCTAGTGGAGGTGATGGAATTCCAGTTGAGCTATTCCAAATCCTGAAAGATGATGCTGTGAAAGTGTTGCACTCACTATGCCAGCAAATTTGGAAAACTCAGCAGTGGCCACAGGACTGGAAAAGGTCAGTTTTCATTCCAATTCCAAAGAAAGGCAATAACAAAGAGCATTCAAACTACAGCACAATTGCACTCATTTCACATGCTAGCAAAGTAATGCTTGAAATTCTTCAAGCTAGGCTTCAACAGTACATGAGCTGAGAACTTCCAGATGTTCAGGCTGTATTTAGAAAACGCAGAGGAACCAGAGATCAAATTGACAATTATCTTTTGGATCATAGAAAAAGTAAGAGACTTCCAGAAAAACATCTACTTCTGCTTCATTGACTACGCTAAAACCTTTGACTGTGTGGATCACAACAAACTGTGGAAAATTCTTAAAGAGATGGGAATACCACACCACCTTACCTGCTTCCTGAGAATTCTGTATGCAGGTCAAGAAGCACCAGTTAGGACTGAACATGGAACAACAGACTGGTTCCAAATTGGGAAAGGAGTATGTCAAGGTTGTATATTGTCACCCTGCTTATTTAACTGATATGAAGGGTACATCATACAAGATGCTGGGCTGGATTAAGCACAAGCTGGAATCAAGATTGCTGGGAGAAATATCAATAACCTCAGATATGCAGATGACACTACCCTTTGGCAGAAAGCGAAGAAGAACTAAAGAGCCTCTTGATGAAAGTGAAGGAGGAGAGTGAAAAAGTTGGCTTAAGACTCAACATTCAAAAAAACTAAGATCATGGCACCCAGTCCCATCATTTCATGGCAAATAGATGGGGAAAAAGTGGAAACAATGACAGACTTTATTTTCTTGGGCTTCAAAATCACTGCAGATAGTGACTGCAGCCATGAAATTAAAAGATTCTTGCTTCTTGGAAGAAAAGCTATGACCAACCTAGACAGCATATTAAAAAGGAGACATTACTTTGCCAACAAAGGTCCATATAGTCAAATTTATGGCTTTTCCAGTATGGATGTGAGAGTTGGACCATAAAGAAAGCTGAACATTGAAGAATTGATACTTTTGAACTGTGGTGTTGGTGAAGACTCTTGAGAGTCCCTTGGACACCAAGGAGATCCAACCAGTCAATCCTAAAGGAAATCAGTCCTGAATATTCACTGGAAGGACTGATGCTGAAGCTGAAACTACAATGCTTTGGCCACCAGATGCGAAGAACTGACTCGATGGAAAAGATCCTGATGCTGGGAAAGACTGAAGGCGGGAGGAGAAGGGGACAATAGAGGTTGAGATAGTTGGATGGCAACACTGACTCAATGGACATGAGTTTGAGCAAGCTCCGGGAGTTGGTGATGGACTGGGAAGCCTAGTGTGCTGCAGTTCATGGGGTCACAAAGAGTCGGACATGACTGAGCGATTGAACTGAACTAATGTTGTGGGCACAGTCTGGTCATCATGTAGTTAACTCCCGCACCCTGGTGTTTTTTGTCTATAAGACAGGTCACAGGCTGTGGCTCAGAATATTATCTATAGCCCTTGAGAAAGAACTAAAAGTCTTTGACTATGCTTAATAACTACATTATTATTATTTGGTCTTCTCTGACCGTTTTCCTTTGTTTCTGCCTTTCTGATTTCTCTGCTTAAACTTATTCATCGACTAAAGTTTTCCACAGACAAAAGGCAGGCAGAGGACACTGGGGGTTGGGGTTGGGGTGGGCGGAAAGGACCATAGGATCCTGCTCCGTTTCACTTGCTCCACTTTGTCCTGGCTCTACATGTACCTCCCAGGAGTGCTTAGCTACTTCCATCCCTTCTATCATCTCTTGATTCTAAAGTGTCTATTTTCCACCCAGACGTGTTCCTTGAGTTCTAGGCATATGTATCTAGTAGGCTGTGGCAGTCTCCTCCTGTGAGCCCCCTGGGCATCTCACTTGGCACAAGGTTGAATCCATCATGTCAACGGGACGCTCCCTCTTGACTCCTAGACTCAAAATTCACTCCTGCTCCATGATTCTTTCTTGGAGAATGGGTACCCAGTTGCCAAAGTGAGAAACCCTAGAGAGAAGTGACCCTTGAAGCCACCACATTCTGTCAGAATCATATCCATTGATGAGTCTGTACCAAGGTCAACTATCTTTAGGCTGATCCTGCTATCTCACAGGCATTTGTTCAATCTCTTATCAATAATACTCTCTCTCCAATCAGTCTCCCTCCTATGTCTTACTCACTCCCACATAAACATGATTTTCTCCCAGGCAGGTTGTAATGTACTTACAAGTAGAGACTTGATATTAACTGATACTTATGTATATGGACCATTCAGCAATCTAAGAATATTTTCAATTCTCTTTTCCTCTTCCCTTTCTCTGTGCCACCAAGGATAAAGGCCAGGTCCAGAGTTATTTAGCAAAGCTTATGTTAGTGAAATTGCACCCAGAACTCAGATTCCATAGTCCTATTTCAATCCCAGGTGACCTGAACCCAAACATGGAAAGAGAACATTTATCAAATCCTCAAACAGACTGAAAGTATGAGGATGACTCTGTTGTTAATATTTACAGAAGTTTGGAGTTTTTTTTTTTTTTTTTTATAGTTTAGTTGCTAAGTTATGTCCAACTTTTTGTGACCCCATGGACTATAGCCTGCCAGGCTCTCCTGTCCATGGGATTTCGTAGGCAAGAATACTGGAATGGGTTGCCATTTCCTTCTCCAGGGAATCCTTCCCACCCAGAGATCAAACCTGGGTCTCCTGCATTGGCAGGTGGTATCTTTACCTTTGAGCCACCAGGGAAGCCTGAGGATTGCTTATTCCTGTCTTGATTCCAAAAAGGATTTGAAGAAAATTATCAAACTATTCCTTTTGTAGGAGAATGCTGCTGCTAAATTGCTTCAGTCGTGTCCGACTCTGTGTGGCCCCATAGACGGCAGCCCAGCAGGCTCCCCGGTCCTTGAGATTCTCCAGGCAAGAACACTGGAGTGGGTTGCCATTTCCTTCTCCAATGCATGAAAGTGAAAAGTGAAAGTGAAGTTGCTCAGTTGTGTCTGACTCTTTGCAACCCCATGGACAGCAGCCTACCAGGCTCCTCCATCCATGAGATTTTCCAGGCAAGAGTACTGGAGTGGGGTGCCATTGCCTTCTCAGCTGTAGAATAATTAACAGCAAATATGAAAAGATAAGACACGGAATCTCGTGACTGATCTCCCAATATGAAATGAAATCAGTGACATGAACATTGCTGGTTATGGACAAAGCTGGCTTTCCCCCCACTCCACGCATTACCAGTATGTGTTTCCTATCTTAATAGCTAGCTTAACATTTATAAAATGAAATGGAAAACAGACTAAGTCCATAAATCCAGGTGAACCAAATGAATTCCTAGGGGGAAATGCACTCCACTTGTAAATAATTCTCATTTAAATCTTGTAACTTGGAAAGGCTAAAACCCACAATCATTAAAATGACATTTCCTGTATTTTTATCATTGTAGTAGGAATGTCAGTAATCACCATATTAAAGATCCCTAGGGGAGAGGATTAGTAGGAGGATAGAGAGATCCTACAATATTCAGGAAGCATAAATCCAAAATGCAGCTTTATAACCTTAATGCTAAGGAGAATACTTTTTGGAAAACTCAAGGTTTCATATTTAATTATTTTGAGAAATTTGACAAGCTTCTCATTACATTTATAAAATTCAATGAACGTTTTAAAAAAAATAACAGAAGACATTGTTAGAGCAGGGCATCTAATTTCTCTTTATAAAAAAATTCCAAAGGCTTTTAGTGATTGTTAAACACAGCTATGCACGCAGTAAATGGTAAGTCTCTTAATGTTGGTATTATTGGATATCAGGTACTCAATAAATGTCTGCTTACTGAATAAACAGTTTTTCCACACTAAAAATTCCAAGCACTTCCCTGATTACAGTGGTTCCTTGCTCAGAAATATTCCATGGTTCCCTGTTGTTTAGAGCAACCTTGTCCAATATGGCAGCCAAAAGCCACATGTGGTTATGAGTACTTGAAATGTGGCTAGTCTAGACTGAGATGTGCTCTAAATGTAAAAACACACTGGACATTGAAGACTTATTTATCAGGGAAAGAATGTACGAGTTCATTAGTATTTGTTATGTTAATTATCAATTGAGGTAATATTTTAGAAATATTGATTTAAATAACACATTATAATTCCTTTATTTATTTATTTTAATTTTTAAGTTTGGCTACTAGAGAATTTAAAAACTACTTTTGTGGCTTGGATTTGTGGCTCACAGTATATTTCCGTTGGACAGCACTGGTGTAGAGACCAAAGTCTCTTTCTTCTCTATACTTGACTTCCAAACCTTATTTCCTGTTATGTTTTCATTTTTGCTTTTCTCTTGCTGCTCCCTCCTCTTTTTGTTCCTTTTAAGAACTTACTGCCCTTTAGGATTTAAAATTTTTGCTTCTTTATGAAGAGTATCTGCTTCTCCTAGCCAGAAGCACTTTTTTCCTTCCTCTAAATCTCTAAAACTGTTTATTTATAGATTTTTGAATGGCACCAATCAATTTCTATTTGTATTATAGATTTTTGTGCATATGTATTATTTCCTCATTAGGTTTTGAGTCTTTGAAGAAAAGAGGCACTTTTAATACTGTTTCAAATCCTTCAAAGAAGTGGGTGAAGATAGCAGGATATCAGTCAGAAACCACACTAGATGCTTTAACAGAAATTGTTTAATGTAGGGAACTGATTAAATAGGTATGGGAGACCTGAGAAATGAAAAAGGTAATACAGTAAGATGCTTACATATGAATGAGTTCCACACCTAGAATGCATCAGGCAAACTGAACAAATATTATTTAGAGATGCTTCTTTATACAGTAAAACTACCAGGTAAAACAAGGAATGATTATTGCAAATTAATGGTGGTGATGGGAAAGTGATCTAGGAAGCCCCACAGAGTTTTTAGTTTCTTATCCTGGGTGATAGCACATGGGTATTGACATAAATACAATTCTTTAAAATATATACATTAACATATACATTTCATTTTCAAAAATTTATCTGAGGTTCCTCTAGAAAGAATCCTTTTAGGTTCCTTTAGAATTATTTTAGATCCCCCTTTTTTGTGTGTTAAATTTAAGGGAATTAAATGAAATATTACACATACATAAAAATAGCTTATGATGGGGTTATCATTCCCTCATCCATCTATCCAACATTTTATCTTTGAGCCATATATAGAAGGCTGTTTGCCAAATTTTTATTAGCATAAATTTATTTTAGTACAGTTAAAAACATTTCCAAATTATCATATTTATCAAGGATAGCAATAAACAGGAACTTCCTGGGCAGTTCAGTGGTTAAGAGTTCACTTTCCAGTGCAGGGGATACAGTTCGACCCCAGGTTGAAGAGCTAAGATCTCACGTGTCTCGTGGCCAAAACATCAAAACATAAAAAAGCAAAAGCTCTATTGTAACAAATTGAATAAAGATTTTACAAATCAATTCAGTTCAGTCCAGTCTCTCAATTGTGTCAGACTCTTTGCAACTCCATGAACTGCAGCATGCCAGGCCTCCCTGTCCATCACCAACTCCCGGAGTTTACCCAAATTCATGTCCATTGAGTTGGTGATGCCATCCAGCCATCTCATCCTCTGTCGTCTCCTTTTCCTCTCGCCCCCAATCCCTCCCAGCATCAGAGTCTTCTCCAATGAGTCAACTCTTTGCATGAGGTGACCAAAGTACTGGAGTTTCAGCTTTAGCATCATTCCTTCCAAAGAAATCCCAGGGCTGATCTTCAGAATGGACTGGTTGGATCTCCTTGCAGTCCAAGGAACTCTCAAGAGTCTTCTCCAACACCACAGTTCAAAAGCATCAATTCTTCAGTGCTCAGCTTTCTTTATAGTCCAGCTCACATATCCACACATGACTACTGGAAAAACCATAGCCTTGACTAGACAGACCTTTGTTGGCAAAGTAATGTCTCTGCTTTTGAATATGCTGTCTAGGTTGGTCATAACTTTCCTTCCAAGGAGTAAGCGTCTTTTAATTTCATGGCTGCAGTCACCATCTGCAGTGATTTTGGAACCCAAGAAAATAAAGTCAGCCACTGTTTCCACTGTTTCCCCATCTATTTCCCATGAAGTGATGGGACCGGATGCCATGATCTTTGTTTTCTGAATGTTGAGCTTTAAGCCAACTTTTTCACTCTCCTTTTTCACTTTCATCAAGAGGCTTTTTAGTTCCTCTTCACTTTCTGCCATAAGGGTGGTATCATCTGCATATCTTAGGTTATTGATATTTCTGCCAGCAATCTTGATTCTAGCTTGTGCTCCATCCAGCCCAGCATTTCTCATGATGTACTCTGCATATTATTTAGACAAGCAGGGTGACAATATACAGCCTCGACGTACTCCTTTTCCTGCAGGCCAGGAAGCAACAGTTAAAACTGGACATGGAACAACACACTGGTTCCAAATAGGAAAAGGAGTATGGCAAGGCTGTATATTGTCACTTTAAAAATGGTCCACATCAAAAAATAAATAAAATCATTTTAAAAAGATAGCAATAAACAAAAAGTTAATATTTGCATATTATGATTGTAAGTTGCAGTCATAAAGGACTTTATTTATAGTCACATTTTGAGGGGCTGCAAAATGTTGAGAGAATTTAGATTCACACAAACTAGTAATGAAAACTGTAAGTTTCAACTGTTCACCTTCAATCTTGAGATGTTCTTCATTCAGATAAACTGTGATAACAGAAGTAACATCATTCATCAGTCTTAGGAAAATCCAGTTCACTTACCTGAATGTTAACAGGTAGGTAAATCTCCAAGCTGGGTTTTTAAAATGAAGATTCTAAAAAAATAATTGAAAAATGTTTAAAAAGTCAAATTTGGATCAAGTATTTGTGAAAGCATTTTTGTGAAACCTCATGGTTGGCAGCGATGCTACTTGAAAACTACCATACCAGGCATTGCAACAGATTTTACTCTAAATATAAGATAGCAATTTAGCAATACTTTTCTGAAGTTGATCAACAAAGCCAGACAATTTAGATTAAGGCAAATGCTGTATTTTTCTCTGGGAAATGAATTAGTAATTAACAACTTAAATCACTTAGTAACAAATGAAGCTGCTGGCTTCCTTGGTGGGCCAGTGGTTAAGAATCTGCTTATTAATGTAAGGGACAAGGGTTTGGTCCAGGAAAATCCCACATGCCGTGAATCAACTAAGCCCATGCGCCACTACTACTGAGCTTGCACGCTAAAGCCAGCAAGCCACAACTGAAGCCTCTGCAGAGCAACTAGAGAAATCCTGAGCAACTTCTAGAGCCCATGCAGAGCAACTAGAGAAATTCCACGTGCAGCAGTGAAGACCCAGGGCAGCCAAAGATAAATAAATAAGTATTTAAAAAAGTATAAGAAAATGAAACTGTTCATATAGGCCCAGAATGTTCACCAAATTTTAACACTGACCATTTCTTTATGATAAGGTTTTGGGTAACGTATGCTTTACTTTTGACACCTTCTGTATTGCTTGAAACCTATGTAACACACATGCATGTTATGAAATTAGTAAAAACAACTAAGAAAAAACCTTTTTACTTGTTGCCTCAATGGAGTCAGGATAAACATGTGAAACTTGCACTAGATAAGTTAACTTGCCCAAAGTCAGACATAGACTGGCAGAATTAGAGGGCAGATCTGAAACTTCTTTGGCCAGACATCTGGACTCTGGTGCCTATAGTGTGTAGCTCGATGTACTGTCCATAATCTTTATTTAGGACAAGCTCAGAGTCTTCCCATCCCCAAAGGTCAAAGGATGGTGCAAAAGTAATTACAGTTCTTTCACTGTTGAAATTTGCCATTTGATATTGGAATAACTTCTTAAATAAATGTAGTTTTGTTATGGATTGTTTTAATGCTCATTTCTCACATTATTTTTCTTTGCTAATGATTTATTGCTTGCTGTTTATTTTGTATTTATTTTAGACTAGGGAAACGATGTTAGACAAAAACAAATGTGAGCAATTTTCTTATTTAAGTTTAAAATGAATTGTAAAGCAGCGGAGACAACTCAAAGCATCAATAAAGAATTTGGCCCAAGAACTGTTAATGAATGTGCAGTGTAGTGGTGGTTCTTGCAAAGGAGTCTTGCACAGGAGATGAGAGCCTTGAAGGTGAGGAGTGTAGTGGCAGGCCATTGGAAGATGACAATGACCACCTGAGAGCCATCATCAAAACAGATCCTCTTACAGCTACACAGTTCAGTTCAGTTCAGTCACTCAGTCGTGTCCAACTCTTTGCGACCCCATGAATCGCAGCACGCCAGGCCTCCCTGTCCATCACCAACTCCCGGAGGTCACCCAAACTTATGGCCATCGAGTCGGTGGTGCCATCCAGCCATCTCATCCTCTGTCGTCCCCTTCTCCTCCTGCCCCCAATCCCTCCCAGCATCAGGGTCTTTTCAAATGAGTCAACTCTTTGCATGAGGTAGCCAAAGTATTGGGGATTCAGCTTCAGCATCAGTCCTTCCAATGAACAGCCAGGACTGATCTTTAGGATGGACTGGTTGGATCTCCTTGGAATCCAAGGGACTCTCAAAAGTCTTCTCCAATACCACAGTTAAAAAGCATCAATTCTTCCGCTCTCAGCCTTCTTCACAGTCCAACTCTCATATTCATATGTGACCACTGGAAAAACCATAGCCTTGACTAGATGGACCTTTGTTGGAAAAGTAATGTCTATGCTTTTTAATATGCTGTCTAGGTTGGTCATAACTTTCCTTCCGAGGAGTAAGCGTCTTTTAATTTCATGGCTGCAGTCACCATCTGCAGTGATTTTGGAACCCAGAAAAATAAAGTCTGACACTGTTTCCACTGTTTCCCCATCTATTTCCTGTGAAGTGATGGGACCAGATGCCAAGATCTTAAGTTTTCTGAATGTTGAGCTTTAAGCCAACTTTTTCACTTTCCTCTTTCACTTTCATCAAGAGGCTTTTTAGTTCCTCTTCACTTTCTGCCATAAGGGGGTGTCATCTGCACATCTGAGGTTATTGATATTTCTCCCAGCAATCTTGATTCCAGCTTGTGCTTCTTCCAGCCCAGCATTTCTCATAATATACTCTGCCTATAAGTTAAATAAGCAGGGTGACAATATACAGCCTTGACGTACTCCTTTTCCTATTTGGAACCAGTCTGTTGTTCCATGTCCAGTTCTAACCATTGCTTCCTGACCTGCATACAGATATCTCAAGAGGCAGGTCAGGTGGTCTGGTATTCCCATCTCTTTCAGAATTTTCCACAATTTATTGTGATCCACACAGTCAAAGGCTTTGGCATAGTCAATAAAGCAGAAATAGATGTTTTTCTGGAACTCTCTTGCTTTTTCGATGATCCAGAAGATATTAGCCATTTGATCTCTGATTCCTCCACCTTTTCTAAAGCCAGCTTGAACATCAGGAAGTTCATGGTTCACATACTGGCTTGGAGAATTTTGAACACTACTTTACTAGCGTGTGAGATGAGTCCAATTGTGCAGTAGTTAGTTTGAGCATTCTTTGGCATAGCATTTCTTTGATATTGGAATGAAAACTGACCTTTTCCAGTCCTATAGCCACTGCTGAGTTTTCCAAATTTGCTGGCATATTGAGTGCAGCACTTTCACAGCATCATCTTTCACGATTTGAAAGAGCTCGACTGGAATTCCATCACCTCCACTAGCTTTGCTTGTAGTGATGCTTTCTAAGGCCCACTTGACTTCACATTCCAGGATGTCTGGCTCTAGGTGAGTGATCGCACCATCGTGATTATCTGGGTTGTGAAGATCTTTTTTGTACAGTGTATTCTTCTGTGTATTCTTGCCAGCTCTTCTTAACATCTCTGTTTCTTCTGGAACTACACAAGAAGTTGCCAAATAATTCAACATTGATTATTCTATTGTCATTAGGTTTTTGAAGCAAATTGGAAAGGTGAAAAACCTCAATAAGTAGGTGCCTCATGAGCTGACCAAAAAATTTTAAAAAATTGTCATTTTGAAGTGTTGTATTCTCTTATTCTACGTAACAACAGTGAACTATTTCTCAATTTGATTGTGACATGCAGTGAAAAGTGGATTTTAGATGGCAACTGACAATGATTAGCTCAGTGACTAGACCAAGAAGAATCTCCAAAGCAGTTTCCAGAGCCCAGCTTGCACCAAAAGAGGTTGTGGTCACTGTTTGGTGGTCTGCTGCCCATCTGATCCACTACACCTTTCTGAATTCCAGCAAAGCCATTACATCTGAGAATTATGCTCAGTAAATCCAATGAGATGTACTGAACACTGCAATTCCTACACCTGGCATTGGTTATCAGAAAGGGCCCAATTCTTCTCCATGACAATGCTCTATCCCACATTGTACTACCAGTGCTTCAAAAGATGAATGAATTGGGCTATGAAGTTTTGCCTCACCCACCCGATTCACTTGATCTTTCATCAACTGACTACCACTTCAAACATTTCGACAACTTTTTGCCGGGAAAATGCTTCTACAACCAGCTGCTGCTGCTGCTAAGTCACTTCAGTCGTGTCCAACTCTGCGTGACCCCATAGACGTCAGCCTACCAGGCTCTCCTGCCCCTGGGATTCTCCAGGCAAGAAAACTGGAGTGGGTTGCCATTTCCTTCTCCAATGCATGAAAGCGAAAAAGTGAAAGTGAAGTCGCTCAGTCGTGTCCGACTCTTAGTGACCCCATGGACTGCAGCCCACCAGGCTCCTCCATCCATGGGATTTTCCAGGCAAGAGTACTGGAGTGGGGTGCCATTGCCTTCTCCGCTACAACCAGCAGTAGGCAGAAAATGCTTTCCAGGAGTTTATCAAATCCCAAAGCATGGATTTTTATGCTACAGGAATAAATAAACATATTTTCCATTGGCAAAAATGTTTTGATTGTAATGGTTCCTATTTTGATTAATAAAGATGTGTTTGAGCCTAGTTATAATGATTTAAAATTCATGATCTGAAAGCACAATTACTTTTCCACCAACCAAGTTCTGCTATGGCTTAGCCATGTGACTACAAACCTTTGCTTCTACCTTGATGTCATCTAAACACTCCATAAACATTTAAGGCTATATCCAAGCACATGTGCACCAATTAATTCTTTGTCTAATCACTTTTTCCATTTCATCATGCTGAGAAGGTGACCTGTCAAGTCTGCAGTTCAGCCCTCTTGATGGATGATGTAATGGAAGTATGGCACACCAGCCTTCTCATTTGACTTGAATCAATCCATCTCTTTCCCTCTATTCATTGCCAGCATCTCAGGTCCTGCAAATGAAATCAGATTTTCCATGTTTGGACCAAAGTTTTCAAATTTCCTAGTGGCAGGGATAAAGCTCTAATTAGTTCACATGTGCCAGCTAATTGGGTAAGAGGTTATTTTGCTAAGAATCTCATGCAAGCCTTAACCTTGGGGTTAATTCGACTGTATTTGAATCAGAAGTTGCATATTAATATCCCTGCGCTAGTGACAAAATGACAGGGCAGTCATTTCGTTTAGGAAAAGTGAAACAAAAGGAAATTATGATTTTTTTCCTATGATTAAAACCAACTTCAGAAAAACTGTGCAGAGGTCAGGCTGGTCCCAGGTCATTCTACTTTATGCTCCTGTGGACTTTTCTCTTACCTAGAAAGGTCTATCATCTCCCTCCTTGCCAAACTTTCTCTTAGAAAATGAACTAATAAATTTATTCATTCTAAGGAATACATGACTATTTCTCATCGTGATATCTTTACTTCATTATGGGATAAATCCTTTAGCCAAATGGATACATTTCTAATCTGTGACTTAATATTTGAGCCACATTTATAAAACAGAATTAGTTTCTAGGTAATCATTTGTGAATTTTATGTATTTCCATATAATCAGTTTCTATGTGAAAGATGATATGAACATTCTACTTACTTTCTTACACAGGAAACTGTTAAAAAAAAAATGCTTTTACAGCAGCTCTGAGATGACTTCACTGACCATGGATTCCATTACTTTGGTCCATGTCCTTCTTATGCTATGCTATGCTAAGTCACTTCAGTCGTGTCCGACTCTGTGTGACCCCATAGATGGCAGCCCACCAGGCTCCCCCGTCCCTGGGATTCTCCAGGCAAGAACACTGGAGTGGGTTGCCATTGCCTTCTCCAATGCATGCAAGTGAAAAGAGAAAGTGAAGTCACTCAGTCGTGTCAGACTCTTAGCGACCCCATGGACTGCAGCCTACCAGGCTCCTCTGTCCGTGGCATTTTCCAGGCAAGAGTACTGGAGTGGGGTGCCATTGCCTTCTCCACCACGTCCTTCTTAGGAACTAACTAATTACACATGCACACAGTTGTCTAAACAACCACAGACCATCAGCTCCCAAGGAGTTATTCAGGATCATTTGACTCTATCTCCTTATCTCAGAGAGACAGAAACTGACATCCACAAAAGCAAACGTAACAGGCCCCAGAAGGCAGTTGGTTAATGGACAAACAGGGATTATAATCCAGACTGGCCAATCAACAATGAAAATAAAGAGACAGATCATGCCAGTTTCTCTTTAGGTCACAGAGAAGGAGTCTCCATGTATATACACCTAAGGAGCCATAAGGGAGAGCTAGGGTCCAGAGGGGAGGTTGATGCCTTCAACAGTTCAAGAGATTACTCTGTATCCTTCATAGAAGATGCTCTCTGGTACTGAACATGTAATAGTTTTAAAAAGAAAATGAGGCATATATTTAGAACTTGGGTTGCATTGGGTTCCATCAAATGTTCAAAGGATCAGTGATGGTGTGTTTCCTCTTTCTGATCAAAAAGGTGAATAAAAACCACTGTGTTTTTCTAATGCAAATAGAAGTAAATCCCCAGGAACACAAAGCTGATTTGGGGTCCCTAGGATTTAACAGAAACTTGAAAACTTCCAGAAGCATATAGTAATTTACCTTCTTGGCAAGAGATATTCCTTTCATTGGCTTCAAATTTTGTTGGCTCTTGAAAGAACAGAGGTGGATAGACTTCTTTTACTTTTATTTAGATTGGTCTTTACTATTTTGGAAGTATTGTCACATATTTTCTTGTTTGAAGTATTAAAGAAAGCAACACCTACTGAAGCTGCTCAGATGAGTTTTTAACTCCAAAATGGGGTAAAGAATTAAGACCTTGACCTCTTCATAGAAGACTCCAGAAAGAATGAAGGGATGGAGCTGAAGCAAAAACAACACCCAGTTGTGGATGTGACTGATGATAGAAGCAAGGTCTGATGCTGTAAAGAGCAATATCGCATAGGAACCTGGAATGTTAGGTCCATGAATCAAGGCAAATTGGAAGTGGTTAAACAGGAGATGGCAGGAATGAACATCAACATTGTAGGAATCAGCAAACTAAAATGGACTGGAATAGGTGAATTTAACTCAGATGACCATTATATCTACTACTGTGGGCAAGAATCCCTTAGAAAAAATGGAGTAGCCATCATAGTCAACAGAAGAATCTGAAATGCAGTACTTGGATGCAATCTCAAAAATGACAGAATGATCTCTGTTCATTTCCAAGGCAAACCATTCAATATTACGGTAATCCAAGTCTATACCCTGACCAGTAATGCTGAAGAAGCTGAAGTTGAATGCTTCTATGAAGACCTACAAGACCTTTTAGAACTAACACCCAAAAGAGATGTCCTTTTCATTATAGGGGACTGGAATGCAAAAGTAGGAAGTCAAGAAACACCCGAAGTGATAGGCAATTTGGCCTTGGAATACAGAATGAAGCAAGGCAAAGGCTAATAGAGTTTTGCAAAGAGAACGCACTGGTCATAGCAAATACCCTCTTCCAACAACACAAGAGAAGAATCTACACATGGACATCACCAGATGGACAACACTGAAATAAGATTGATTATATTCTTTGCAACCAAAGATGGAGAAGCTCTATACAGTGAGCAAAAACAAGACTGGGAGCTGACTGTGGCTCAGATCATGAATTCCTTACTGCCAAATTCAGACTTAAATTGAAGAAAGTGGGAAAACCACTAGATCATTCAGGTATGACCTAAATCAAAACCATTATGATTTTACAGTGGAAGTAAGAAATAGATTCAAGGGACTAGATCTGATAGACAGAGTGCCTGATGAACTATGGATGGAGGTTCATGACATTGTACAGGAGACAGGGATCAAGACCATCCCCAAGAAAAAGAAATGCAAAAAAAGCAAAATGGATGTTTGAGGAGGCCTTACAAATAACTGTGAAAAGAAGAGAAGCAAAAAGCAAAGGAAAGATATACCCATTTCAATGCGGAGTTCCAGAGAATAGCAAGAAGAGATAAGAAAGTCTTCCTCGGTGATCAATGCAAAGAAACGGGAAAACAATAGAATGGGAAAGACTAGAGATCTCTTCAAGAAAATTAGAGATACTAAGGGAATATTTCATGGAAAGATGGGCTTAGTAAAGGACAGAAATGGTAGGGACATAACAGAAGCAGAAGATATTAAGAAGAGGTGGCAAGAATACACAGAAGAACTGTACAAAAAAGAGCTTCATGACGCAGATAATCACGATGGTGCGATCACTGACCTAGAGCCAGACATCCTGGAATGTGAAGTCAAGTGGGCCTTAGGAAGCATCACTATGAACAAAGCTAGTGGAGGTGATGGAATTCCAGTTGACCTCTTTCAAATCCTGAAAGATGATGCTATGAAAGTGCTGCACATTCAATATGCCATCAAATTTGGAAAACTCAGCAGTGGCCACAGGACTGGAAAAGGTCAGTTTTCATTCCAACCCCAAAGAAAAGCAATGCCAAAGAATGCTCAAACTATCACATAATTGCACTCATCTCACATGCTAGTAATGTTCAAAATTCTCCAAGCCAGGCTTCAGCAATATATGAACCGTGAATTTCCAGATGTTCAAGCTGTATTTAGAAAAGGCAGAGGAACCAGAGATCAAATGGCTAATATCTGCGGGATCATCAAAAAAGCATGAGAGTTCCAGAAAAACATCTATTTCTGCTTTATTGACTATGCCAAAGACTTTGACTGTGTGGATCACAATAAACTGTGGAAAATTCTTCAAGAGATGGGAATACCAGACCATTTGACCTGCCTCTTGGGGTATCTGTATGCAGGTCAGGAAGCAATGGTTAGAACTAGGCATGGAACAACAGACTGGTTCCAAATAGGAAAAGGAGTACGTCAAGGCTGTATATTGTCACCCTGCTTATTTAACTTATATGCAGAGTACATTATGAGAAATGCTGGGCTGGAGGAAGCACAAGTTGGAGTCAAGTTTGCTGGGAGAAATATCAATAACCTCAGATATGCAGATGACACCACCCTTATGGCAGAAAGTGAAGAAGAACTAAAGAGCCTCTTGATGAAAGTGAAAGAGGCGAGTGAAAAAGTTGACTTAAAGCTCAACATTCAGAAAACTAAGATCATGGCATCTGGTCCCATCACTTCATGGCAAATAGATGGGGAAACAGTGGCTGACTTTATTTTTCTGGGTTCCAAAATCACTGCAGATGGTGACTGCAGCCATGAAATTAAAAGATGCTTACTCCTTAGAAGTAAATATGACCAACCTAGACAGCATATTAAAAAGCAGAGACGTTACTTTGTCAACAAAGTTTTGTCTAGTCAAGGCTATGGTTTTTCCTGTGGTCATGTATGGATGTGAGAGTTGGACTGTGAAGAAGGCTGAGCACCGAAGAATTGATGTTTTTGAACTGTGGTTTTGGAGAAGACTTTTGAAAGTCCCTTGGACCTCAAGGAGATCCAACCAGTCCATCCCAAAGGAGATCAATCCTGGATGATCATGGGAAGGACCAATGTTGAAGCTGAAACTCCAATACTTTGGCCACCTGATGTGAAGAGCTCATTCATTGGAAAAGACCCTGATTTGGGGAAAGATTGAAGGCAGGAGGAGAAGGGGATGACAGAGGATGAGATGGCTGGATAGTATTACCCACTCAATGGACATGAATTTGGGTAAACTCCGGGAGTTGGTGATGGACAGGGAGACCTGGCGTGCTGCAGTTCATGGGGTCACAGAGAGCTGGACACGACTGAGAGACTGAACTGAATTGAACTGAATCTTTTCATAAAGTCTCCTGTATGATTTAACTTGTAACAGGCCCATGTGGTTCTAGGTTATTTCTCTGATCAATAATCATTTATTGTATTATTTGGGATAATATTTTCTGTAATTATGATCTGTCTTTTTGTGGTGAAACATGTAAGTCCTGTTTCCTTATTTACTTAACTTTCATGGTTCACACTTTGTAGTCTTTTTGGGGAAGCCTAATTCTTTACGTTTCAGAACTTCTGGTGCTAAAATAAAAAAGCTGCAATGTCTCATCTAAGCTATGTCAGATGACTGTTCTAGACTAATACTCATTTTAGAAAGGCATAAACATTTTAAAGGTTAATATCAAAATAAGAAATAGTAGGAGCTAACATTGACACATGAATCAGCCAAGGCCCCATGCATAATTATGTTTGAGATTTAAACTCTTGGCATTGGAATGCAGTGAGAGTATTTGTCTGGTTGGAGTTAATGATGTGGGTTAAGGGTGCCAGCAGCCCTGGCAGTTCCTTGTACAGAGGGTGACAATTGTTATTAGCAGAAGTGATTTGCAGAAAAGTCTCTCCTCCATTGGAAGAATAGAGAACGGATGTGGTTGTGGAGTGGGTCCCAAGGATGGAGGAGTTCTGGAATTCATTCTCCTTAAAAATAGGTCAATTCTGTTTTTCCTAGGAAGTCCCCTGGGCAAAGACCCCCATCTCCTGCACTCTTTCAAATCTAAATTGACCCTGACAGTGAAACAACTTCTAACTTTTGCAACTCCCTTTGGGGAAGGGCTTTAAATACATTTCACCCTGCAAGTTTAGAAGTGACCTTGGTGCTCTGGGGAACTTGGGCTCAAAGTTGTAATCTCTCTTGGGCCCTGGGGCTTACAAATCCAAAGACCAAAAGCCCCCAGAAAGTAGGTTCGCTGGCTGGCATTTCCTTTATTGAGAGGGTTGAAAGTAAACACTTTCTTAACTTCCTACAGAAGCAATGCCTTTCTCTCCCTGGGCCTCGTGTCTCACATACCTGATGATATCCAGACAGTGCTAACCTCTGGACTCCATGAAAAACCTTTTAACTAATCATTCCACCCTCAATAGTCAAGTTATCCAGAAGACACAGATTGAACTGATCTGAATAACTTTGGTTTTTTGGTTTCTTTTGAAAATATTTTTTTTTGTCTCTTTGTGGAAAATGAACTCTTTTAAATAGATTTTCCTTTATTGTTGAGAATTATGGGAATGAAAAAGAAAAAGAAATAAATCGTACTGATGAAGGAACATTTTAAGAAGTTCAGAAAAAAAGAATGTATTATTGCTTAGTAAATGCAAATTGTCTTCTTATAATAAAAACTTGCTTCATTCCACACTTTGCAGTTGTGGTTATAACACTGTGTTCAAATTTGATTATTTACAGAATCAAAGGACACATGTCAAATTCAGATTGGGCAAAGGCCTTTCTGTTTGTGTATTTAAACCAGATCAAAGGGGCTCCTTATGTAAAACAATGACTGTAATGCTCAGCTTGTGTCCAGACACCAGCGACCCAGCCTCTTGGGAAAAGAGACAGAAATGGTCTTGAAAACTTTTGGTCTGTTTTCCAGACTTTCTTCCAGATAAAAGGAGGCTCATTTATTAGGTTCTGGCAGCCCAGTATGGCTAGAGCTATTCTCCAAGTCTTGTCCTTAAGGGATCTTGGGTGAGTGAGAAAATATTCCAGTTTCCTGAGCTTACCTCTTATGTTTAGTTCAGTTCAGTCGCTCAGTCGTGTCCGACTCTTCGCGACCCCATGGATCGCAGCACGCCAGGCCTCCCTGTCCATCACCAACTCCCGGAGTTCACTCAGACTCATGTCCATTGAGTCAGTGATGCCATCCAGCCATCTCATCCTCTGTCGTCTCTGTCTTCTCTTGCCCCTAATCCCTCCCAGCATCAGAGTCTTTTCCAATGAGTCAACTCTTCACATGAGGTGGCCAAAGTACTGGAGTTTCAGCTTCAGCATCTTTCCCTCCAAAGAAATCCCAGGGCTGATCTCCTTCAGAATGGACTGGTTGGATGGCCTGGGTCTATATGCAGAGGAGAATTTGCCTAGAAATAAAGGGTAAGAGAATTGTTTAAATGTTTATGTAAAAAAAGAAAAATCAGCACTAGTGTGCAATGAATGATATTAAGTCCCTTTATGTACCAGTTAACTTGAAAGCCATAATGTTGGCCTTGTACATCTTAATACCTAATTATGCTATACTGGCAGGCAAAGACCAACCTGTAAAAAAATTAAGAGAAAACTCCAGAAACCTACAAAATGACTTTTGCAATGTGACAATCATGGATGACTGATGAATTTTAGTGAATTCATGAAGTTTTAGTGAATTTTATGAAAGTGATAGTAAAATTCTAGCTGACATATTTAGTTTGGGAATTCGTGGATATCAGGCAAAGAGATTTATTTACCTCCATCACATCCTCTAGCAGAAATATTGAAGAAGATTCTGGGATCCATCACTAGGTCCATTGGATACCAGGATTCATTCACTTGTTTATTTGATAATATTGATTGAGCTTGCTATGTGCCAGGTGCTATTCCAGGGACTTGTGAAGCAAACAACCAAAATTCCCTAAGCTCATGGCACTTATTCTAGTGACTACTGTGGGCCAATTGACAAAATAAATATATGTTATGTAGCATGTTGGAACAGGATAAACACCATGAAAAAATAAAGTGAGGAAACGGGAATGGGGAGTGCAGCAGCACTGGGGGCAGAGTGTGCCAGGGGAGCTGCCACTGAGAGGGCGACAGCTGGACGAAGAATTGGAGAGGGAGAAGAGATTAGCGGTGCTGGTATCCAAGGGTAAGGCATTTTGGATGGGAGGAACAGCCAGTGCAAGACCTTCCGGTGGGAGCATACTGGGTTGCTAGAGGAGCACGAAGGGAAGAAGTGTAGGTGATAAGGTTGGAGAGATGAAGGGAGGGCAGATTTTGAAGAGCTTGGTAGGTCATGGTAATGATGCCTACCCTGAAGTGATGTTGACTCTGAGTGAAATGGGGTATCCCTGATTTGACTCATATTTAACATTACTCTAGTTGGTTTTGAGGACAGAGTGTATGGGGCAAGGGTGGAAGCAACAAAGCCAGTACAGAACCTATTGCAGTCATCAATGGGATCAATGATGGTGGCTGGGACCATAATGAACACAGTAGAGGTGGTGATAAAGAATTATATTCTCAATATTTGAAGGTGAGACATGAGAAATTCCTGTGTGAATGGATGTGTGGAATTAGCAAGATTGGATCTAGGATTTAAAGGGCCAGAGACTACAATTTGAAGGCAGAGACAGGCACGGAGCTCATGCATCCAGTGTTCCCTCTTGAGTATATAGGACTTCACTTCTCAACCTTCCTTGCAGTTATGTTGGACCAAGTGACTGTGTTATAACCAATGGGAATGTGAAAGGAAGTGATGCACTACTTCCAGTCTGAGGCAGTTGAGTAACTGTGTACATAACACACCTTCTCTTGGCTGTGCAGCTGGGAGTGGAAGACTCTAAGATGGCAGAATTATAAAACACAACCAACCTGAGCTGCTGAATCACCCTCTGGATGTAAGCAGTGTCAAAAAGCCACCAGAGCCATGTCAGACTCTGATGTGAACAAGAAATAAACTTTTACTAGTAAGCCCCTTAAATTTAGGGATATATGATTTATTGCATAAATGTCTTACTAATGTCTTCCTTAGTAATATAGTCCAAATCTGAAAAAAAAAAACATGAACACAATCTAATAAGGAGAAAATACAAACATATGTGTATATATATATATGTATATCTCCATAACCCTAGTTCGGTTGTTCATATTAATAAATAATAAGGAAAAATAACTTTGATCCTAGTAATCTGGTGTCCCACACATGCTTCCTGATTGTATCCTAGAGGGAATGAAACAGCAAACATTGAAATCAAAAGAACAAAGACATTTTATAATTCCCTAAAGGTTATACAATTTAAGACTGACCCAAAGAACTCAATCATTTTGAGGTAAAATTTTTTCTAAGTCTGGAAATTGTACCATGTAGGTGTAGGATCAGTATTGAGAAGGAGCAGATCACTGGGCTTGAGCTCAGGTAGGGAGGGAGGTATCAGTAACCTCTGAGCAAGTATGTTAGACACCCCAAGAAATGGAAGTATCTGAATGGCTTGGATATGTGAGAGTTGGACTATAAAGAAAGCTGAGCACTGAAGAATTGATGCTTTTGAACTGTGGTGCTGGAGAAGGATATTGAGAGCCCCTTGGACTGCAAGGGGATCCAACCAGTCCATACTAAAGGAAATCAGTCCTGGGTATTCATTGGAAGGACTGATGCTGAAGCTGAAACTCCAATACTTTGGCTGCCTGATGCGAAGAACTGACTCATTGGAAAAGACCCTGATGCTGGGAAAAATTAAAGGCAGGAGGAGAAGGGGAAAACAGAAGATGAAATCGCTGGATGGCATCACCAACTTGATGGACATGAGTTTAAGTAAGCTCTGGGAGTTGGTGTTGGACAGGAAAGCCTGGCGTGCTGCAGTCCCTGGGGTCGCAAAGAGTTGGACACGACTGAGGGACTGAACTGAACTGAACTGAGTGGCTTAAACCCTGACTCTGCCAGCTCAGACCTACCAGTGCAGGACAGTGGCTTTGAGTCCTTAAGCACGAATCATCGTATAGGCTCTACAGAGCTCCACAGTTCAGAAGGGCATGGAAGGGTCCATGAAAGGGTCTCGTGATCTAAAGGTGTTATAGCACAAACAATATGAGCTTTGAAATCATATCACGTGGGTAATCAACTAGCTTAAAATCTTGGTTTTATTTTCTGTGTGTGTTACATCACTTCAGTTGTGTCTGACTCTTTGTGATCCCATGGACTGTAGCTTGCCAGGCTCCTCTGTCCATGGGATGCCCAGAACTGGAGTGGGTTTCCATTCTCTAGCAAAAATACTGGAATGGATTTCCATGCTGTCCTCGAGGGGATCTTCCCTACCCAGAGATCTAACCTGTGTCTCTTACATGTCCTGCATTGGCAGGTGAATTCTTTTTCACAAGCACTACCTAGGAAGCCCTTGACTTTCTGTAAGTGAAAGTGGAAGTTGCTCAGTTGAGTCCAATTCTGCAACTTCATGTATCTGTAGCCTGCCATGTTCCTTTGTCCATGGAATTCTCCAGGCAAGAATACTGGAGTGGGTAGCCATTCCCTTCTGCAAGGGATCTTCCTGACTGAGGAACTGAATCCAAGTCTCCTGCATTGCAGGCAGATTCTTTACCATCTGAGCCACCAGGGAAAGGGGCTAATATTTAATACATTATGTACTCTGTGGTACAAGATCAAAAAATTACAGGTATTATTATTATCATCTTTTTCATCATTATTGTCATTTTTCGTGTGCTGAAGCCTGGAAGCATTGATGTGAGAGCTGCCCCATGGAATCTTTGATGAGCAAGTTGTAGTAATGACAACTAGCACAATAGTGTTGATCAGTTCATTCCTACACTAATTACCCTGTGATTGATGAGTAGAGCATACCTGGATATTGGGTGGACTTTGCTCTGAATTCTGCTTCAGTCCTTATAAGGTCCAGGTTCTTGGCTGTGATGAAGTTCCTTGAGTTCTCATTGAGGTTTTGATCCTTCTCAATTCCATATATAACTCTGCAATATCCTTTCCTCTTATTATTTTCTTAATCTCAAGGAAATTCCTAACTGACCTGTTCTGCTAGAGCTCTTGGAATATTTACTGTTAATTATTATTTATTGGGCTACA
Organism: Tragelaphus eurycerus; assembly: GCA_935064755.1. Classification (NCBI taxonomy): domain Eukaryota; kingdom Metazoa; phylum Chordata; class Mammalia; order Artiodactyla; family Bovidae; genus Tragelaphus; species Tragelaphus eurycerus. The sequence goes on along the minus strand of CAKXYN010000002.1, from coordinate 17,404,857 downwards.
ACTTACTGCTCCAGAGTTGTTTCCTCACAAATAAAATTAGAGCCTTGTTCTAAGTACCTATTCCATTGGCAATGGCTGATATGACAGACATGTCCTCGGGGAGAGACAAGACCTTATAAACTCTTTTCAGGTTTTAAGAACTTCATAAGAACTCAGCAGAGAAGAGTGAAATGATTATGAGAATGACATTGGTGTACCAGGAAAAGAAAAGCACTTGAGGGAGTTAAACTGTTTAGATCAGATCAGATCAGTCACTCAGTCGTGTCCGACTCTTTATGACCCCATGAATCACAGCACTCCAGGCCTCCCTGTCCATCACCAACTCCAAGAGGTCACTGAGACTCACATCTATAGAGTCAGTGATGCCATCCAGCCATCTCATCCTCTGTCGTCCCCTTCTCCTCTTGCCCCCAATCCCTCCCAGCATCAGAGTCTTCTCCAATGAGTCAACTCTTCACATGAGGTGGCCAAAGTACTGGAGTTTCAGCTTTAGCATCATTCCTTGCAAAGAAATCCCAGGGCTGATCTCCTTCGGAATGGACTGGATGGATCTCCTTGCAGTCCAAGGGACTCTCAAGAGTCTTCTCCAACACCACAGTTCAAAAGCATCAATTCTTCAGCACTCAGCCTTCTTCACAGTCCAACTCACATCCATACATGACCACAGGAAAAACCATAGCCTTGACTAGACGGACCTTTGTTGGCAAAGTAATGTCTCTGCTTTTGAATATGCTATCTAGGTTGGTCATAACTTTCCTTCCAAGGAGTAAGCGTCTTTTAATTTCATGGCTGCAGTCACCATCTGCAGTGATTTGGGGAGCCCAGAAAAATAAAATCTGACTGGGGAAGCACTGTTTCCACTGCTTCCCCATCTATTTCCCATGAAGTGATGGGACCGGATGCCATGATCTTCGTTTTCTGAATATTGAGCTTTAAGCCAACTTTTTCACTCTCCACTTTCACCTTCATCAAGAGGCTTTTGGGTTCCTCTTCACTTTCTGCAATAAGGGTGGCGTCATCTGCATATCTGAGGTTATTGATATTTCTCCCAGCAATCTTGATTCCAACTTGTGTTTCTTCCAGTCCAGCATTTCTCATGATGTACTCTGCATAGAAGTTAAATAAACAGGGTGACAATATACAGCCTTGATGTACTCCTTTTCCTATTTGGAACCAGTCTGTTATTCCATGTCCAGTTCTAACTGTTGCTTCCTGACCTGCATATAGATTTCTCAAGAGGCAGATCAGGTGGTCTGGTATTCCCATCTCTTTCAGAATTTTCCACAATTTATTGTGATGCACACAGTCAAAGGCTTTGGCATCGCCAATAAAGCAGAAATAGATGTTTTTCTGGAACTCTCTTGCTTTTTCCATGATCCAGCGGATGTTGGCAATTTGATCTCTGGTTCCTCTGCCTTTTCTAAAACCAGCTTGAACATCTGGAAGTTCATGGTTCACATATTGCTGAAGCCTGGCTTGGAGAATTTTGAGCATTACTTTACTAGCATGTGAGATGAGTGCAATTGTGCGGTAGTTTGAGCACTCTTTGGCATTGCCTTTCTTTGGGATTGGAATGAAAACTGACCCTTTCCAGCCCTGTGGCCACTGCTGAGTTTTCCAAATTTGCTGGCATATTGAGTGCAGCGCTTTCACAGCATCATCTTTCAGGATTTGGAATAGCTCAACTGGAATTCCATCACCTCCACTAGCTTTGTTCATAGTGATGCTTTCTAAGGCCCACTTGACTTCACATTCCAGGATGTCCGGCTGTAGGTGAGTGATCACACCATCGTGATTATCTGGGTCATGAAGATCTTTTTTGTACAGTTCTTCTGTGTATTCTTGCCATCTCTTCTTAATATCGTCTGCTTCTGTTAGATCCATACCATTTCTGTCCTTTATCAAGCCTATCTTTGCATGAAATGTTCCTTTAGTATCTCTGATTTTCTTGAAGAGATCCCTAGTCTTTCCCATTCTGTTGTTTTCCTCTATTTCTTTGCATTGATCACTGAAGAAGGCTTTCTTATCTCTTCTTGCTATTCTTTGGAACTCTGCATTCAGAACACTGTTTAACGTGTTCATATTTGCTATTGTATAAGTAGCATCTAACATCCATCATGTATGGATGTGAGAGTTGGACTGTGAAGAAAGCTGAGCGCTGAAGAATTGATACTTTTGAACTGTGGTGTTGGAGAAGACTCTCGAGAGTCCCTTGGACTGCAAGGAGACTTCTGAAGGAGATCGGTCCTGGGTGTTCTTTGGAAGGAATGATGCTGAAGCTGAAACTCCAGTACTTTGGCCACCTCATGTGAAGAGTTGACTCACTGGAAAAGACCCTGATGCTGGGAGGGACTGGGGGCAGGAGGAGAAGGGGATGACAGAGGATGAGATGGCTGGATGGCATCACTGACTCGATGCATATGAGTTTGGATAAACTCTGGAAGTTGGTGATGGACAGGGAGGCCTGGAGTGCTGAGATTCATGGGGTCGCAAAGAGTCAGACACGACTGAGTGACTGAACTGAACTGAACTAGCATCTATCTCTGGATAATATTCTCCATTTTCTCTGAAGTCTTTCCTCTTGACCAGAGTAGAGTCATGCTACTAAGTTTGCAGTAAATCACAGATTGCTAAGGAACACAGCTGGTCAGCCTCTTTTACTTCCTGAAACTATCATTGATACCTGCCTGATCAAGCTTCTCTGCCCCAGATCCTTTGGACTGAGTCATTTCCATGGCTACTGATTTTCCAGGATTCCAGGGTCTAACCTAATACTCCTAGGGTCAGGTGGATGGTATATAATCTCTATGGCCTCAAACGGGGCTCAGTTTTAGGGATTTTTAAAAATAATAAAGTAATACAAAGTGAATAGAAATATAAAAAATGAGAAATAATACAATATTGCCTATTGTTAGCATCAGATCAGATCAGTCGCTCAGTCGTGTCCGACTCTTTGCGACCCCATGAACTGCAGCACGCCAGGCCTCCCTGTCCATCACCAGCTCCCGGAGGTCACTCAGACTCGCATCCATCGAGTCAGTGATGCCATCCAGCCATCTCATCCTCTGTCGTCCCCTTCTCCTCCTGCCCCCAATCCCTCCCAGCATCAGAGTCTTCTCCAATGAGTCAACTCTTCGCATGAGGTGGCCAAAATACTGGAGTTTCAGCTTTAGCATCATTCCTTCTAAAGAAATTCCAGGATTGATCTCCTTCAGAATGGACTGGTTGGATCTTCTTGCAGTCCAAGGGACTCTCAAGAGTCTTCTCCAACACCACAGTTCAAAAGCATAGAATTGTTAGCATAGAATACAATAATAAAATATTACACATCAGTGACAAATAGTAATTATTCCTTCTGAAAAGGTCTTATCTCAGTATGCAGGGTCATCCTTAGGTTTTTAGGAAGTCAGTCTTTCAGTTCTCTGACTTTCACTTAATATTTGCAGCACAGTCAGTAAACTGTTTCTATATGCCTCTGTCTCCCTACTTCTCCCAGTTTTCAGTTGAATTATTTCTACTTTTCAAAAGCGTATGTTTACCTAAAAATCATCTACTCTTCATCCATCTTTGTTCTATTCTCAGCTCTATTCAACATATTTTGTCCTTATCACCAGACTTTTCCCCAATTTCTCCAGTCGTCTCTTGGTTTAAATTCCCTAGTAGATTTGCCAGGAAGGGCCTATGAATGCAGTATTCTCTGAGTTCTTTAAGATTAAAACTGACTTTCCATACCCTTGGCAGTTGAAGGAAAGCTTGAATGGATGTAAGATCATTCAGTTTATGCTTCCATCTTGAATTTTTCAAAATTTTTCTGCAGTGTTATTTTGCATACATGTTGCTGCCAAGACGTCAGAGATTCATCTAATTTCCTCGCTTTGTAAGTGAGTGGCCTTTTGTGCTTGAAGATTGTTTTTAATAAAAATCTAAATTTTGTTTAATAAAAAATAAAGTTTAAACACTTTACTACAATACATTTTGTAGTTGACAACAATGAATATACTCTAGGCATTTTCAGTATGAAGATTCAGTTCTTTCATTTTTAGAAAGTTGTTTTGGATTGCAGCATTAAGTATATTCAAATTAAATATATATTGGATCATCTTTGTAATTTTCTTTCTCATCTTAAAAAAACAACACCACCTCATTATGTGTTTTCTTAGCATTCCCCTCGTCAATGTCCTGGACCACATTTTTATCCAGATCTCTTTTCCTTTAGGCACCTTGTAATTTAGTGTTCATTTCTGAGATGATTAAAATAATTCAATTCCTTTACTGAGCTTGATTAACTCTTGTTTTTCATTTTTATGAGCTTTTTTGTTGTTGTTGTTCATTTCATCACTGATTTTTGAATCTCTGACTTGATTCAAATCAATACTCATTAATCTCTATTAATGATCATTAAATAGATCATTAAACAGATAATTATATAATAGAATTTGATTCTTGTTGGGATGCATGTTAAATTTCTTATATGTTTTATTGGGTCAGCAATCATAGGTGTTTATAAATGGCATCCCACTCCAGTACTCTTGCCTGGAAAATCCCATGGACAGAGGAGCCTGGTAGGCTACAGTCCATGGAGTTGCTGAGGGTCAGACACAACTGAGCAACTTCACTTTCACTTTTCACTTTCATGCATTGGAAAAGGAATTGGCAACCCACTCCAGTGTTCTTGCCTGGAGAATCCCAGGGACAGGGGAGCCTGGTGGGCTGCCGTCTATGGGGTTGCACAGAGTCAGACACGGCAGCAGCAGTGTAGTAGACAAGGGAGAGGGAACTGAGTTGTTTATTAAGTTTCTTGGTCTAAAAATCTGTTGGTACAGTCAAATGATATTTCTTTAGTAAATTTTGGTTTTGGGGGGTGAAAGGGTAAGAGATTTTGTGTATTTTCTTGTTTTTATTTTGATTTTACTTTTCAAGCGATTGCCTTTTTCTTATCCTTCAACACCATGTCTCCATTGGCTACCACATCTTCCAAATCTTCTCTTCCAGAAGCTGTGCCTTTCTAAGACTGTTGCATCTCATCAGAGACATCTGCAAGCACCTTTCTTTCAGATCTTTAGTGGTCATGACTCTGCTTTACCAACAATGGTCAAAAGTACGTTTCCTATTTCTTCACTCAGGGTGGACTCTTTTTCAGGTGATCATGTCTATATTCTACCATTGACAGGCTCTTATCTCCCTGTTGTGCACTGAATGTTTGTATCCTCCCAAAATGCATATGTTGAAATCCTATGCCACAAGGTGATGGTATTAGGAGGTAGAGGCTCTGGGAGGTACATAGGTCATGTGGATGTGGCCCTCATGAATGGAATTAGTGCTCTATTAAAGGTGGTGATAGAGAGCTCCCTCACTCCTTCAGTCATGTAAGGTCATAGGAGCAGATAGCCATTTTTGAACATGAAGCAGGCCCCCACTAGACACTTAATCCATTGATATCTTGATCTTGGACTTCTCAGACCCTGAAACTATGGGAAACAAATTTCTATCTTTTATAAACCACTCAGTCTATGATATTTTGTACTCAGTACTCCAGTACTCTTGCCTGGAAAATCCCATGGACGGAGGAGCCTGGTGGGCTGTAGTCCATTGGGTCGCTAAGAGTTGGGTACGACTGAGCGACTTCACTTTCACTTTTCACTTTCATGCACCGGAGACGGAAATGGCAACCCACTCCAGTGTTCTTGCCTGGAGAATAGCAGGGACGGGGGAGCCTGGTGGGCTGCCATCTATGGGGTTACACAGAGTAGGACATGACTGAAGCGACTTAGCAGCAGCAGGCTGAATGGATTAAAACATTCTCTTTCCTTGTTTCTGCAGTCTGTTCCTGCCTGAATCTCCTCTTCAGCATGGGCTTCAGAAACTGGTTCACATGGTCTAGAATGTTTATTTCCCTATTTTCATAAAAGAAATATTTATAGTAGTCTTGGTCTTATGTAAGTACAGACAGAGGAGTAAGGATAGGTAAGTTGAATTGTCTCCTTTTTGATGCCTATGATTTTGTAGTGTTGTAAGGGCTTGGCTTTAGGGAGGTTCCATAATCCCATGAGAACTTGGCAGCCCAATCATGGCCTTGGTTTTGGAAGCCTTTATTAGTAATAAAAAGGGAGAAGTAATAGAGAAGTGGATACTAATATTTAATGCCTATTATATTTGTCATTTGTTACCACATTTCCAAATGTGAGTAAGGTCTGGTCCTTGATAGATGTTTACTAAGTTTTGATGAGTTAAAGTGCTGCTGCTGCTAAGTCACTTCAGTCGTGTCCGACTCTGTGGGACCCCCCCATAGACGGCAGCCCACCAGGCTCCCCCATCCCTGGGATTCTCCAGGCAAGAACACTGGAGTGGTTTGCCATTTCCTTCTCCACTGCATGAAAGTGAAAAGTGAAAGTGAAGTTGCTCAGTCGTGTCTGACTCTTAGCGACCCCATGGACTGCAGCCTTCCAGGTTCCTCCATCCATGGGATTTTCCAGGCAAGAGTACTGGAGTGGGGTGCCATTGCCTTCTCTGAAATTAAAGTGCAGCAGGTATTTATTATATATATTATTATAATATTATGTTACTATATAAGCAGATATACATTATATTTGATTCTATATGGTAGGTGTTATTATCACAGTTAATAGAGGAGTCAAGGCTAAAGAGGGGTGGATAATTTCCTCTTGGTCACACAGCTAGTAATAGAGCTAGAGTTTGAGTTCAGGTCTCTCTGACCCCAAACTGCACAACCTTTCATTTTTACAAGTGTGTCTTAGGAACCTTAGGAAAAATGCTGAATGAAAATTAGGAAGAGAGCCCTGGGAGTGCAGAGAAAGGAGTAAAAAAGGGACCGGATGAAAAGGAATAAGAATTTTCAAAAGAACAGCACAGATAAAATGAATCAGGAGATAATTATCCTTTCTATATCTAAGCTTCTTAACTATGCCAGGAAAGGGAGCTCTGCAGAAGAGGTGGGGTTGCAGCTGCATTATTTGTTGATGTGGTCACATATTAAGTCAATCCCATTTGAAGTCTGTAAACTTCTAGATTGCTTCATCACATAAGTCTCAGAGGAGCCATCACTTTTCTGAAGACCATATCAGAGATGGAGCAAAAGTGGGAGGGAGAGGCATAAAAATTTCAGATGACAAAGTTCTCAGAAGGCATGTGGAGGTGGAAGCCAGATGGAATGAGATTGAGATTGCAGTATCTTATCTTTGCTACATGCCTTACTGTTTACAAAGCATTTTTTGCATGAATCATTGCTGTCCATACATGTCTGAAGGAGGTGAGACAAATGTTATTAATGTAATTTTGCATACAACGGGGGCTAAAGTTTAGAGAAATCAGGTAACTTAGCCAACGGTCCCAAAGGAGGCAGATCTGAGGCTAGAATTTATATGTCCTGCTCCCTCCAGCAGACATTTCCTCACAGAGAAGTATATTTACATACAGAGCAATGAAAGGATTTATTGTCACTTTAGTAAGATTTTTAAAAACGTGATGAGTCTATTTGGCCCTCTCTTTTGAGTGACCCATTTCTCCTCTTGCTTGAAAGAGACTTGCTTCCTTCTATACTTTGTAAGATTAACAAATCCCCAAATAAGACTAAAAGTACCTTTGAAAAGAACAAAATAGATGAACCTTGTTTTTAGTCTTGAAGCTCAACATGTCAATATGATTTGATTTGTTGATTTTATTATGAACACTGTAATCTCTGGGATAATGAAAGGGACAAATCTAAACATAGACTTTTTTGGTGTGTGTGATCTGGGTACTAGTCCAACTGTCTGCTTCCTGTATAGTGATCAGCCATTTTTTTTAGAACACAAGACTCTGGAAGTTAAATAGGGGCCAAAATAATAGGGCAGAGTAGTGCATTTCTGTGGCTCTCATCTACTGCTATTGTAGGATTTTAACATAATCCTCAAAGATCCCAGCCTTCTATTTGTATAGTTTTGATAATACTGTTGATGTACCCACAAATGCAGCCTCTAAGCTATCACACTGAAGCCACCATTTACTTTCTGTTTTTTTGAGATCTGCTATTTGAGTCTCTGAGCCCTGTGAATAAGCTTATGTCTGCCATGGGGACTAGACTTTGGATGCTTGACAAAGGTGTCACAGCTCTTGGTGATGCTTGTGGGTGTTTGAATTTTGGTGACTCATGCTTGCTCTCCAGGGTACTGGTGTCGGTACACCCAGGGGGGCTGGTGAGAGCTCCAAAGAATACAAGACCATAGTGGCTGAGTCCGTCTCCCTGAACTTATGAACTTTGTGCTACCAAAGTCTAAAGCAGGATTTCCTGATGCTTCCAAAGTCTTCTAGACACTCAATGGACACAGTTCTTTCTGTTTTCACGCATAGGCTCCTCCCAGGGGAAATCCATCCATGCTCTAATCCCTCCTCCTCACTGATGAGGAAACCTTGCTCCTATATACACCCCCTCTTTCTCCATGTTTGTTTGCCAGGAAGCTCCTTGAACCCTCATGCAAACATCCCTGTGGAACCCACTTCCCCAGTTTGCTCTCTCTTTCTCTTCTTTTCAGAAGAGCTTTTGAATGGAAACACTTTTACAGAGTGAAATGTATACAAATAAATGCTCCTTTTCAGTAACTTCCTATTAATCACTATGAAGTTATCTGAGTTATCATTTTTCATCCCCCTCAGTTATTAAAAAAAATTGTTTTTCCTACCCCTGAAATTTAGCCTAGGGAGTTCAGTGGTTAGTGTATGACTCCACTAGGGGAACAAAAGGCACCTTTCCAATTAAAGTTAATAATGGGATAACTTCAGACACACAAAGGGACAAAAAGACACGTATGAGTCATGGTGAGTTCAAAGGGAAAGGATTAAGGTAGAATCATGGAGCATCATGGGAAGGGCTATTCAAGGTACCACGTCAAAAAGGCTGATTAACAGCAGTCCCCAGTCAGCCTCATCACCAGGGAGTCTTACTGATAAAATTATTTCCCCTCCAGAGAGAATCTCCCTGAACCGAATAAATGTTTCACTTCTGAATAGGATTTATGAAAAGGCAAGGGGATAGTGGTGGCAAGAAGAAAGACCACATTCACAGAACAATCTGAAATGTGTCACTTAATATTGTTTATCGGTCCTTGCATCTTAAATGAAATAAAATTTTATACTTGTTTTAAATCATTAAAGTGCTGACATTTCAAGTGTCTCTTTACAGGTTCATAATTAGTAGTGCTATAATATGAGGAGTGACTACTCTAAATTACTTAAAATATTATTTGATTCTCTCAACTTTTGAGTTAATATTTTCAATAAATATGTTAGTAAATCCTGGTAGGTAGGAAGCTTTAAACAGCTTGATTATTTTGATAATAATTTGGTAGTCCTTTGAATTTCTTATTGTAAATGTTTCTTCTCCCTTAGATCGACTAGTTTTAATACTTTTATGTTGTCTTACTTCTTTTAAGAAATCTTTTATTTATTTTCTTCCTAAACAAGCAAACAGTGTGCAGTATATATATAGGAAATGATGCAAAAGACAGGGATAAAATGTACATACAGGAAGAAGGGTATTTGTGTGTGCCATAGGAACACATTATTTAAAAAGGCAATATGCTGTTCCTGAATACTATAAATATGTCATCACTCTAATGAAATGATAATGAGGCACTTGTGACTGCATATGTGTTACCATGGAAACAAACCATGACATCATAAGCACAAATGATTGACATAATTCCTGGCAGCAGCTGGACGACGAAGGAATTAATCTCACAGAGATCTAATTATTTCTGATGGCAACAGCTGAAATAACATTTGACAAAATTAAATGCAGTAAAATGATTTAGAAGAAAATATAACCATAGTCAATGGCTACAGCTAAAATAAAGGACCTTCTCAAGTCTTTACCAAGGATGAAATTCCTCCACAGAGAAGTGTCATCTTACACAAACAGAGTTTTTGCCAAAATATCTAATTAAAAAGCTGCGAATGATCTTGTGGGACATTTTGGGGTTGTCCAGAGAAAGAGCTGGAAGATTTGGGCAGGAGCTGGGAAGCCTGTTATAAGTAAGTGGGAGGAAAGCAGATCATCTCAGCTGTCAAAGCATAGGGAATTTCAGGAGTCCAGGAGTGGCTAGTGTAGCCCATCCTGCTCAGAGCAGTGGGTCATAGAAACATCTAGAACCTGGCTAAGCGGGGAATATGCTACAGAAGGGTAGTTGAGGTAGCAAAAAAAGAGAACAAGAGGTGGAAAGGAAGTGCATGCGGATCTCAGCCAGGGCCTCCTCTCCTTTTGGTGTCTAAGTGTTCATTTTATACATTGATATTGGAATTTTCTAGATGGTTAGCCCCTTCTTCTTCGTGCAAGTTCTTTCTGCCCCCTCCTCAAAATCTTCACTTGCTATTTCTCAGAATTTTAGAGAAACGGTCACTTGGGCTCAGACATAAATGTTCTCATGAGCTTCTAGAAACTCTAGATGGATTGTGGGATTGCTTCTGCCGATTATTGGAAGAAGCAGCAAGGTTGACCATGTCTCAATATGAGACTAAAGGCCTGTTGCCGCCAGCTTACTCTCCACAGGCATGCAGCTGTCTCACTGTTTCCTTGCAGCTCTTGGGTGCAATACTGCATGACACAGCCAAGTTGGGGGGAGGGGAGGAAAAAAGGCCCCACTTATGGTCGAAAACTCACAAAATCTCTCTCAAAAAAATGGACTGATACCCACCTTTCTAAGGTGCTCAAAATAGTCCAAAGTAGAGACAGATATTATATCATCTCACATTATCTTTTCCCCTTCCTGCCTTTTTTGCATCTGTGTACAGACCCCCTACTCCAGTACTCTTGCCTGGAAAATCCCATGGATGGAGGAGCCTGGTGGGCTGCAGTCCATGGGGTCACTAAGAGTCAGACACGACTGAGCAACTTCACTTTCACTTTCCACTTTGATGCGTTGGAGAAGGAAATGGCAACCCACTCCAGTGTTCTTGCCTGGAGAATCCCATGGACGGAGAAGCCTGATAGGCTGCAGTCCATGGGGTCGCACAGAGTCGGACACGACTGAAGCGACTTAGCAGCAGCAGCAGCAGCACAGACCTCTCCCCATAGATTTCAGGGAAAAAATAACCCATTGTACACATCAACCCATGTGTAGAGACCTGGGGGAGTGAAGGTGGTGGGGTGAGGGTTGACCCTGGACCCACAAACTTGACCTCTATATAAGCATAGCTGTCTCCATGGCTATTTCAGTGTTTCATGCTTCATCATCAAAGCAACTGATGCTTTCCCTAGCTCCAAATCCTCATGTGAAATTTTCTGTTAGTTCTCTCTAATTCTATCCCCAGTCTATGATCAAAGTTAGTTTCATTCTTCCCTGGAAAGCAGAGTATTTTTCTTTCTTTGTCTTTTATTAAGGCAGCTACCTGGACCATGAATCCGTGGCTGCTCCTGAATACTGCCTACGTGTATTTTGTTAAATAGTTCTTTTGTCATTCAGAAAACAAAACAACCCTCTTAACTCTGAACCCGATGCTCTCATAGATTTCTTCATTCTACGAGCTCCTGGCTTTCTAAAGTTTGCTCAGCTAGATGAAAAAATCACTTACCTCAACCTTGATGAAAGGGATGTACTTGGGATTTTAACCTGAGACCAACGTGTCCCTCCCCTGGGGGGTGCCATGCATCCCAGTTACCATCCCACATTATTTCTCCTCAAATCAATGTGACTATAGCGTCACTTCAGCATGTCACAGTTGATTTACCCTCTGTCAGGTACTTCAAATGCGTCTTATGTTTGGAAGTTTTTTCCCTATCCCCAAGTTCTTCCCAGACTAAGAATTTTTTTGAAACATGGATTTCATAGATTTGCTTAAACTCATAAAATCCTTTAAGAATTATGAATGATCTCAGAAAAATGCACATATGCCCATATTCACATACTATTGCATTTGTTTTTACAAATCTCTGAAGTCTTTCCTTGCTCTACAGGTTAATGACCCCCGAACTGGGTCCTCCTTAGGATTTAGGGTTTAAATTAGCTGTCTCTACTGCTTGGCTATCAAAATCACTGCTCATTCAGGACCAGCAGTGGGTGCTGGAATTGACTCTCCTATACATTCATTGCATCAACCAAATACCCCTGTCAGTGAAAAGGAAGAAAAACGATCAAGCTGATACCTTGGATTATCTTAATGATTCAGTTGTAGCCAGTAGTAATGATTTGGCAGAGAAGGCGATGGCACCCCACTCCAGTACTCTTGCCTGGAAAAATCCCATGGACGGAGGATCCTGGTAGGCTGCCGTCCATGGGGTCGTGAAGAGTCAGACATGACTGAGTGACTTCACCTTTCACTTTCATGCATCAGAGAAGGAAATGGCAACCCACTCCAGTGTTCTTGTCTGGAGAATCCCGGGGACGGAGGAGCCTGGTAGACTGCTGTCCATGGGGTCGTGAAGAGTCAGACACGACTGAAGTGACACAGCAGCAGCAGTAACTATTTGGAATAAATGAGGTTGCCTTGAATAAGGTGTTTAGTAAAGTGAATAAATGAAAATGTAGCTACATTTTTATAGGTTGAAATTTCAAACACGTGAGTTTAATGGAAACCAGGTTCAAGTAGATTTTCTTATGCTGATTACTCTCAGCAAGGTTTTAGACTCAGTACAAATGTTCTGGTATCTGTGGAGTCATCATTCATGACCTTGATAGTTTTTCTTTCTTGCTGGGATACTTGGCTATCTTTTTAAACTTGAGACTTGGGGCCAACTAGTCTTCTACAGATACAGTGAACGCTGGTATCTGATGAAGTCCTGTGCTAGTGTGTATTGATCAAACCTCATACCACGAGTCCCATTGGGTTTGGTATGTGAATTCTGGCCCAAGTAGTCAAGTACAGATTGAATACAGCGTGGATTGAAGTAAAGTACTGTTGGATATTCCTCCTTTCTGAGTCATTTCTGGGAAGAAACTCTAAAAATTTATTTCATGTCTGTTTCCCAGATAGCAATTCAAAATGAATCTATTAACCCTAAGTAATGATGTTTATTGATTAGTTTGGGAGAGGACCCTAAACTTGTTTAGGTTTAGATTTTCCTCAAAAGGGCATATGTTATAGGGAAAGTCTGTGGTCCCCTCTCTGGACCCTGCTGTAGATTAAGTCGATGATCTAGCCATTGAAGTCTCTTCCCTAGGGGCCTCAACAGAGGGCTGGCTTTCAGCCTGAGACTTTGGGGTGGAAATTTCAGGAGTTTCTTAACTGTTTTCCCTGCTTCCTGTGGCTGGTAGGCTGGGTTTCCTGGAAGCACAGTGTGTTGGGTGGGTTCTTAAAACACTGTTGTCCCAACCCCTAATTTTACAGCTGAGAAAACAGAGACTTCGCAGAGTTCAACGACTTGTCTAAAATTACAGCCTGAATCACACGCTCAACGCTCAGAGTCTTTTCTCTTCTATTCGTCTTCTTTGGAGTTGCTCAACCCACCCCCAATCCTCACTCAACACACACAAACAAAACTCCACTTTCCTTTTACTGCATTTCTTTCCTAGCATGAGTAGAGTCTTCATCACAAAGAATTTACTCTGTATCTACATAGCAAAGATATTCTCCGAGTAACTAAATGTCTATTTTATCTTTGGAATTTTAAAAATAATTTTATTGAAGTATAGTTGATTTACAAGGTTGTGTTTAATTTCTGTTGTATAGTAAAATGTCTCAGTTATATGTATATATACACACGCACATACATATATATATACACACACACACACACACCATTTTTCATATTCTTTTCCATTATGATTCATCATAGGATATGAAATATAGTTCCCTGTGCTGTACAATAGGACCTTGTTCTTTATCATCCCATATATAATAGTTTGCATCTGTTAATCCCGATTCCCTCTCCTCCCCTTCTCTACCTCTCCCTTTGGCAACCACAGTCTGTTCTCTATGTCTGTAAGTCTGTTTTTGTTTCATAATGGAATTTTTGTTGCTATTTTTCTATTTGTGCAAGGAATAAATGGAACAGTGACATGAAGGAGTCAAGTAGAGAGTACTTCAATAACAATCAAATAAAAAATTAAAAATCTACAGTTTCGACCATCATCATTACTTTAAAAATCCATATGCAAAGTCCTGTGAATAATTATATCATGTCTGCAAGGTTAACTAAGTGTTAGGTGACCAAAATCAGCAAAGAAATGCTTTCACAGGCTGCCAAAGCCAGCAGGGCACCAGCGGGCATGTGTGGCTCTCAACTTTGGAAAATATGTTTCAGACAGTGATGAAAACGTAAACCACACAAACCACTTCATTTCTAAAAGAACAAATTTTGAAAAACCATGTTTTGGAAGAAAGCCTCAATTTTCCATTTCATAACAAAGTCTTCCAAAGAAATCTTCTAAAATTACAAGGAATACTGAGGGGGAGCATGAGTAGAGAAGCCTTGAAAAAAGAAAATAAAAGCCTATTTTAATCATGAAAGACTTGATTGCCCAACAAACAGAGCTGGTGTTATGAGGGAGTCTTCTTCCCTCTTTCCTACCTCGCAACTTCTTTTCACAAAACTTCAATCCTCTGCCACAGTTTTTTCAGTTCAAAGCTCCCCAAAATTTAATTTCTAGAGCCTAAGCTCCAGAGCTCTATTTAAACACACACACACACACACACACACACACACACACACACTACACTTTATTGCTCAACTACATTGTTAAAAAGTGGCACTTTTTTTTTTTTTTTTTTTGCTGCGGGGCATATAGGATCTTAGTTCCCTAATCAGGGATTGAACACTCACCCGTGGCATTTGAAGTACAGCATCTTAACCACTGGGCTGCCAGGCAAGTGTCCAGAACTCTATTAAAATTGAGATTTTGGTGGAAGAGAAAACACTAGGCTGTATAGTCATATTAAATCCTCCTTGAGAGTAGGTTTTGCTAACAGATTATCATGAGAGCATTTGGACACTTCAAGAGTCAAAAGGAAATGTCATAGGACAGAGAGTTTGGGGATGTGGAAACATTTTGTCCATTGTATCATGCCCTATGGGGCTAATGCAGCCAGCAGACACCTGTCCTTCTTATGGTAAGAATGAGGTGGGAATAGGACTAGAATCTGGACCCTCTGAACTCTGACTGAAGAGCTCTGAGCAAATAACTTAGTTTCTCTGAGCTTCAGTTTCCTTCTATACAACGTGAACCTATACCTGCCTCCTACTTGGGAGCATTGTTAGGAGTCCATATGATAATAGATACAAGTCTGCTTAATAAACCATCCAGTGGAATTCATTTATAAGGATAAGCTTACATGCAATCTTATTATCTTCACTTTGTAATCAGAATTTATTTATTTGGCTGGGTCAGGTCTTAGTTGCAGCCCGTCCATCTTTGTTGCATAATTGGGGATCTTTCATTGCGGTGCACGGACTCTCTAGCTGTGACCAGCAGACTCAGCAGTTGCAGCACATGTGCTTAGTTGCTCTGCAGCATGTCGTATCCTATTTCCCTGCCTGCAAGCATGCTAAGTTGCTTCGGTCATGTCCAACTCTTTGTGACCCTGTGGACTGTAACCTGCCAGGCTCCTCTGTCCATGGGATTCTCCAGGCAAGAATACTGGAGTGGATTGCATGCCCTCCTCCAGGGCATCTTCCTGACCCAGGGATTGAACCTGCATCTCTTAGGATTCCTGCATTGGCAGGCAGGTTCTTTACCAGTAGCGTCACCTGGGAAGAGCCAAGGATCAAACCTGCATCCCCAGCACTGCAAGGCGAATTCTTAACCACTGGCCCTTCAAGGAAGTCCCAGAATTTATTATTTTGAAAGGTTAAAATAAACTAAACACACTATAAATGGTTTGGCTGTCTCCTATTCCAGCAATTAGTTACAAGTGTTTTTCTTTTTTATCTTAAATAGACATTGAATAATTTAAAATAATTTAAAATCAATGCCTATCCAGTTTTAATGTATAAAAGCAATGTAGGGGAACATCTGAAGGCTCACCCAGAAATGTGAAAATGTGGTAAGTGAAAAATGAGGTCATTACTTTAAAACTATTACAATTAAGGGGCTTCCCTTGTGGCTCAGCTTGTAAAGAATCCGCCTGCAATGCAGGAGACCTGGGTTCGATCCCTTTGTTGGGAAGATTCCTTGAAGAAGGGAAAGGCTACCCATTCCAGTATTCTGGCCTGGAGAATTCCATGGACTGTATAGTCCATGGGGTCGCAAAGAGTCAGACACGACTGAGCGACTTTCACTCACTCACTCTCTCATTATAACTAAATGTAGTTAGTGTTGTGTGTGTGGGTCCACATGAACGTAATGGCCAAATTTAAAAACAAGCTGTTCAGGCACACCACGTATTCATTTCATGGCATTTGTTCAACTTGGATGAACTTTTCTTCCTATAAAGGTGAAAATACAGAAAAGACATGACCCTGAATACAAAGCATTTGCCTAGTTCCTTAGAGGGCACACACTAAGCTGTCACCTGTACAGACTGGTAACATCCCCAAATCCTGCCTTCTCCTCTGGATAGTATAGATGTGCTTAGCAGAGTCCAAGGCAAATTATGCCACATTCTATGTCCAGATCAATAGTTACACAGACAGAAGACAACTGATTCAGAGAACTACAAGGACTTGAGTATGAATGACGATGGAGATGGAATCTGGTTGTTTAGCAACATATGTGCTGAGAGCAATTCAAGTGACTGAAGGGCAGCTCTCCCACACGCTTCTCCCCCCAACCCGTCAAACTGATTCAAAACAGTTCTGTTTTCCCTAGAGTGAACTTCAGTCTTGAACTAGAGTAATTTGCAAATTCAGAGTCTGTCTGAGCATTTTCAAATCCACCTCAAGAATTCCCAGGAAATTTTGTGTTGACTCATAAGTTTTCCCAAGGTTAAGAACTTATTCCCAAGGTCAAGAACATTTGTAGTCTGACATACTTGATCAATTTCCCAACTTCCCTGTGGTTGGTTAAACTCTGATAGTCGGTTCTCGGTTTTCCCTGGTTAGCATCCTAAGTCAATTGCAGGCAACATTCATTATAATTACACCCTTCCATTAAATCATTCTTTTTTGTTTCCTGTAACTTTTAATAAGTAAATTGTGTGTTGACATTTAAAATTTGAGTTGGGAAAAACTGCCTATTTGCAGCTGCCCCCCTGCTTTGGTGTGGATTTCATTTATGAAACGTTTAAGGAAAGCCATAGCCATTACCAGGGTGAGTGGCCTGAAAACTCATAGAAAGCAGCATGTCTAGCAGGAAGGAATTTTATAGTTTCTCTGGTCCAACTTCTCAGACTGGAAATGGAGCCCAGACAAGTGTTTGAATCCATAATTCAATATTGTGTGGTAGATAGAAGATATGAACACAGATTTCCTGTGCTTGGTCATGTGATTCCATTAAAGCACTCCTAGTCGGTGAAGAAATAGAGTGATTATAAAGGCTTTATCTATTGTTTTACATTGACTCTCAAATGCTAAATTCTTTCTCTGGGGATGCTATTTGGCACCTCACCATATTTCTTCAGCAGTCACAGTTCCTGTGCATACTGTGCTGACAGCTTCCTCCTGGAAGCATCTGTATCTCCCAAGGGCTTTTGGGAGATGCCCTCAGAGTAGCCCTTAGGCTGTTAAGTTGTGCCTTTAGAGTGAGAGAACTCTGAGGTGAGTGCTACACAATCTTCTGGATGCCCCCAGTAGGACTGAGCCCCAAGTGCTTATAGTAGTGACTTGCTCATTCACATGCATTCTACGGGCTTGCATTTCTGTTTAAAAAAATTTTATTGGAATATAGTTGACTTACAAGTTTGTGTTAGTTTCAGGTGTATAGCAAAGTGAATCAGTTATACATATATCCACTCTTGTTTAGATTCTTTTTCCATATAGGTTACAACAGAGAATTGAGTAGAGTTCCCTGTGCTATAAAGGTAGGTCCTTATTAGCTATTTATTTTATATGTAGTAGTATGTGTATGTCAATCCCAATCTCCCAGTTTACCCCCCATCTCTTTTTATTGGAGTCTAGTTGCTGGGAAATATTTCATGTTGTTGTTGTTCAGCCCCTCAGTCGTGTGTGACTCTGTGACCCCATGGACTGCAACACACCAGGTTTCCTTGACCTTTATTCTCTCCTGGAGTTGCTCAGATTCATGTCCACTGAGTTAATGGTGCCATCCAATCATCTCATCCTCGGTCTCCCTCTTCTCCTCATGCCCTAAATCTTTCCCAGCATTAGGGTCTTTTCCAGTGAGTCAGCTTTTTACATCAGATGGCCAAAATATTGGAGCTTCAGCTTCAGCATCAGCATTCATTCCTTCCAATGAATATTCAGGGTTGATTTCCTTTGAGATTGACTGGTTTGATCTCCTTGCTGTCCAATATTGGCAATATTATATGTAATAGGTATGCAATGCAGTGATTCACAATTTTTAAAGGTTATGCCTCATTCATAGTTATTATAAAATATTGACTATATTCACAATGTTGTATAAAATGTATTTGTAGCACACTTTCTACCTAATAATTAGTACTCCTTTCTCTTTGGCCCCCAAATTGCCCTTCCCCTTCCCTCTCCCCACTAGTAACCACAAGTTGATTCTCTATACCTGTGAGTCTGCTTCTTTTTTTTGTGATATTCACTAGTTTGTTGTATTTGCGAATCCACATGTAAGTGACATTACACAGTATTTGCCTTTCTCTAACTTATTTCACTTTAACATCGTGCCCTCCAAGTCCATCTATATTGCTGTAAATGGCAAAATTTCTTTTTTATGGCTGTATAATATTCCATTGTATATGCACTCTCTTTGGAATTCCATCTCTTTGATATCTGCTTCCCACACCCGGGTGCACAGAATAATGGCTGCAAAGTCCAAAGACATTCATTCATACTCTAATCTCTGAAATCTATGAATATGTTACCTTACGTGGCAAAGGGGACTTTGCAGATGGAATTAAGGTTATGGAATTTGAGACAGGGAAATTATTCTGGGTTATTTACATGGGTTCAGTCTAATGGCCTGGGTCTTTGAAAGTTGAGGAACTTTCTCAATTGTGGTGAGAGAGACATGATGATAGGTGAAGGGTCAGAGAGATGCAAAAGTTTTGGCTTTGAAGATGGTCTCCTTCAGGTGGAAGAAAGGAGTCATGAGCCAAGAAATATTGGTGGCCTCTGGAATCTGGAGAAGACAATGATTACTGACATCTTGATTTTAGTCCAATAAGACTCATGTCAGACTTACCTACATAATTATAAAGTAATAAATTTGTGTTGTTTTAAGCCTCTACATTTGTGATGATTTTTTATGGCAGTAATAGAAATATAATTCATTTCTCTACTTATTCTAGAATTAACCTCTGAAATAAACCTCTTACATTCAAAGCTTTTTTTCTAGGTTAGTTTCTTGGGGCTGTCCACTTTGCGAGGTACACTATGGGAGCTTCCATTGCTACCTATTCTTTGTGTATCTGTGTTCTGCAGTCAGAAATTCGACTTTTGTGTTTCATAGTGTGCCTCTTAGTATCATGTCTGCTGCTCCTGCTGCTAAGTCGCTTCAGTCGTGTCCGACTCTATGCGGCCCCATAGACAGAAGCCCACCAGGTTCCCCTGTCCCTGGGATTCTCCAGGCAAGAACACTGGAGTGGGTTGCCATTTCCTTCTCCAATGCATGAAAGTGAGAAGTGAAAGGGAAGTCGCTCAGTCGTGTCTGACTCTTAGCGACCTCATGGACTGCAGCCCACCAGGCTTCCCCATCCCTGGGAGTCTCCAGGCAAGAACACTGGAGTGAGTTGCCATTTCCTTCTCCAATGCATGAAAGTGAGAAGTGAAAGGGAAGTCGCTCAGTCGTGTCCGACTCTTAGCAACCCCATGGACTGCAGCCTACCAGGCTCCTCCGTCTGTGGGATTTTCCAGGCAAGAGTACTGGAATGGGGTGCCATCGCCTTCTCTGAGTACCATGTCTAGCACTATGCAAATACTCCACAAATACGTGTTGATTCAAGTGAAAGAATAAAAACATCCATTAAGTTAGGCAACATAGTATATAGTCATGTGCCAGGGTGGAAGTGGATTGAGAAAGATTCCACCTCAAATATCCTAGTAATGGCAACTGCCTTTCTCTTCAGACCATTTCTCTATTAAGAGTTTTGTAGTCCTGAGTCACATTTCTCCAACCAAATAGGCAACTAGTTCTTAATTACAGAGTAAGAACTATTGTGATTACCTTAAACCTCCATCATCAATATTGTGTTTGAATTCACACCTTTGTTTAAATCAATAAGCACTCAGTCATTTTTCTTTCAGTGGAAATATGTGACTAAATAGTCTTGCTTTTATTTGAAACCACAATTCCTGTAAAATTTAGAAGTAATGTTGGTAGAGCTATCAGATTATATCTATAGCACAGGTCACAGAGTTGCTCTGCTTCTCTCCTTCAAAGCTCACAGAAGGTGGCACTTCCCAATCTCTAATGGTAAAATGGGGCTATGTGATTAGTTCTGGGTCAGTGTCACCCTCAGACTGAAACATTTCATTGCCAGTGTGATATCCTCCCCTCACTTTGTTTTCCATGGTAATTAAGGAAGCTGTGTGTTTCAGATGTTTCAGCTTCTGATGGATGTGGAACCACTTTCCACCTGGACAGGATGGAGGACAGTTGCCCTGAAGATTAGGCTGGGTTTGCAGTGGGCTTCACCTCAAAAAGAAATAAGCCAC
Organism: Tragelaphus eurycerus; assembly: GCA_935064755.1. Classification (NCBI taxonomy): domain Eukaryota; kingdom Metazoa; phylum Chordata; class Mammalia; order Artiodactyla; family Bovidae; genus Tragelaphus; species Tragelaphus eurycerus. The sequence continues at coordinate 17,384,189 of CAKXYN010000002.1, read as the reverse complement.
TTATGTGTCAAACCACTGAGATTTTGAGGTTATTCCTCAGCATCACCTAGCTTAAATAGGCCTCTACTATAAGGAGAAGGCAATAGCACCCCACTTCAGTACTCTTGCCTGGAAAACCGCATGGGTGGAGGAGCCTGGAAGGCTGCAGTCCATGGGGTTGCTAGGAGTTGGACACAACTCAGCGACTTCTGCACTGGAGAAGGAAATGGCAACCCACTCCAGTGTTCTTGCCTGGAGAATGCTGGGAACGGTGGAGCCTGGTGGGCTGCAGTCGGGGTCGCACAGAGTTGGACACGACTGAAGCGACTCAGCATGGTTACTATGGGCTTCCCAGGTGGCGCTAGTGGTAAAGAACCCACCTTCCAATGCAGGAGATGTAAGAGACTCATGTTTGATCCCTGGATCAGGAAGATTCTCTGGAGGAGGGCCTGGCTCTCCACTCCAGTATTCTTGCCTGGAGAACCCCTGGACACAGGAGACCGGTGAGCTACAGTCCATGGGGTTGCGAAGAGTCTGATATGATTGATGCACACACAACACATGGTTACTATAAATATGGGAAATACATAGATCTTCTCAGCTTGAGGTTGATTATATAATCCATGCTGGCTTGTCTGAGTGATCTGGGAAAAAAAAGCAAGATTGAGGAGGATAACAAGGAAGTCTTTTGAAAAGACACATGGATGGACATCTTGGATTGGGTGCAGAGAGTGAGGATATTTGTGTTCCTTGTCAATGCCTCAACAGAAAGCACTCACTAAAGAGGCTCCTCTCTGGAATCACATGGACGACATACCCCAACACTAAGGTTGCCCCTGGTTCTTGTCACATGGATGCTATGTAGTGGTAGTAGCCAAGTAAACCTTGATTTGGGAGAGTCCTGCTTGTTGGCCCCTGCATTACCTTTATGTTTGGACTTGCAGCTTCAAGGCTGTCACAACTTACTTCTGAGGGCAGTGGACACTGGCAGCAGGAATATTTCCATTAGAGAAAACAATCATTGTTTAAGTAACTACAAGATACTATTTATCTTATCCCCTTATCATTTCTATGAGTAGAATATCACTACAGTTTTTAGATAAGGAAACCAAAGTTGGAGAGGTCAGTTGATCATGACCGCAGAGCTGGTTAGCAGAGGAAAGGGCACCTAGTCCAGACATCTCTGATTCCACTGCCCATGCTCCCTTTGAGATACCTGTGATCTCTCAGTGGCATGGAATAAGTAACTCTGGTGAGAAAGTCTGGGTACACTTAGAGGCTTCTCTACCAGAGCTGGAACTGCCTTTTGAAGTTAATCTGTGCTGCAACTCTGGGCTATTCATCCCTGTCTATCTGGACTATGAGCACACCCTGACACTCTGCTGCTGTAACCTAGTCCAAGCCTCAATACCTCTTTCCTGGATTATTGTAAAGCCTCCTAACTGGGATCGTCCTTCTACCTTTTACTCCATGTGCTTATTCTCAACGTGGCGGTGGTATGATTCTGTTAAAAGTCAGAACATGTCACTCCTTCACTCAAGGCATTATGGCTAGTCATTTCCCTTGGAGTAAAACCATAGTTAGAGTAGCAGCTTGACTTCTCTGGTGGCTCAGATGGTAAAGCATCTGCCTACAATGCGTGAGACCCGGGTTTGATCCCTGGGTTGGGAAGATCTCCTGGAGAAGGAAATAGCAACCCACTCCAGTATCCTTGCCTGGAAAATCCCATGGACAGAGAAACCTGGTAGGCTATAGTTCATGGGCAGGGCTGAGCGACTTCACTTTTTCACTTTCTCAACACCTTACAGTTTTTATTTTTTGGCTGTACTGCACAGCACGCAGGATCTTAGTTCCCTGACCAGGAATCGAACCTGCATCCCCTGCATTGGAAGTGTGAAATCTTCACCACTGGACTTCCAGGGAAATCCCAACACCCTGCAAGTCTTGCCTCATACTTCCCTTCCCCTTTCTCTGACCTTTGCTCCATTCTAGTTTACTCTAGTCACCATGAGCAAATTCTAATTTTATTTTTTCTGATATCCTGTGCTTTACTTCCTCACCTCAATGTATTAAAGTATCATCGACCAAGTGAACTCTTCTTTCATCACTCTGTTTTACACAATTCAGCCCCTCCCCAACCCAAGACTTCCTTTATCTCTTCCATTTCTTATATTTTCCACAGCACTTATCATCTTCTACCATATCGTATCATTCACATTATTTTGTTTCCTCAGTGGTTCCACAAACCCTGCACTTTCCCCTTCCCCGCTGGACTATAAGTTTCGAGAAAGTAGGACTTTAAAAAAAATCAAGTGTTTATTTTTTAGAGTGGTTTTAGATTTACAAAAGTGTTGAGTGGCAAGGACAGAGTTCTCAGAGTCTCCTTAACCTGGTCCCCTCTCCTCTTCTCTCACTCCTTCTCTTCCTTTTCTCTCCTTCCTTCCCTCCAATCCAACCCCTAGTAACCACTGATCTTTTTATTGTTTATAGTTTTGCCTTTTGTGGAATGTCATATAGTTGAAATTACGTAGTACATAGATTTTATAGTTGCCTTATTTCACTTAGGGATATGCACTTAAGTTTCCTCTGTGTCTTAGCCTGACTTGATAGCTCATTTCTTTTTTATGTACAGTTTGTTTATCCATTCACCTATTGAAAGACATCTTGGTTGCTTCCAAGTTTTGGCAATTATGTATAATGCTGCTATAAATATTCATGTATAGGTTTTGTGTGGACATATGTTTTCAATTCATTTGGGTAAATACCAAGGGGTGCAGTTGGATCATATGGTAAGAGTATGTTTAGTTTTGTAAGACACTGCCAAACTGTCTTCCAAAGTGACTGTACCATTTTACATTTCCACTAGCAATTAATGAGAGCTCCTGTTACTCTACATCCTTGCCAGCATTTGGTGTTGGCAGTTTTTTGGATTTTGTACATTCTGATAGATGTGTAGTGGTATCTCACTGTTGTTTTAATTTGCATTTTCCTGATGTCATATGATGTGGGGCATCTTTTCACGTGCTTATTTGCCATCTGTGTATTTTCTTTGGTGAGGTGCCAGTTCAGATCATTTGTCCATTTTTTAAGTTGGATTTTTATTTTCTTATTGTTGAGTTTTAAGAGTTCTTTGTGTATTTTGGATAACGGTCTTTTAGAAGATATTTTTTTGCAAAATTTTCCTCCCAATCTGTGGCTCTCCTTTTCATTCTTAACAATGTCTTTCACAGAGCAGAAGTTTTAAATTTTAATGAAGTCCAACTTCATTCAATTTTTGCTTTCATGGATTTGTGCCTTTGGTATGAGAGTAGAATTTTTCACCTTTTTTTTTTTATTGCTTTATCCTTAGCTCATAAAATATTTCTTGGCACATAGTAAGGACCCAATAAATATTTGTTGAATGACCAAGTGCTGTTACTTTGGGAAATTACATGCTTTCCTTTTTTATTTTTTTCGAGGGAAATATTCATTTGTTACATCACCCTTAAGAAGGAACTCTAGCTCAAAACTCATCCATCTCACCCAGAAGATCCGTAATGTAGATGTGAATATCATCTACCTGCATGAAATGAATGGCAACAGTTTAGAGTGTGTATATTTTTTTCAGAATGATAAGGATTTTCTTTCCTCTATCATCTGAGCACTTTTGTTTAATGTGGGTTCTAATTCTCTTTCAAGTTAAAGTAGAAAAGAAATAATAACATTAGAATTTATGATGACACATAATAGACTGAGTACATAAAACTAAGGTCTTCCCTGGTGGCTCAGCAGTAATCTGCCTGCAATGCAGGAGCCGCAGGAGACACGGGTTCGGGGGCAATCCACTCCAGTATTCTTGTCTGGAGCATCCCTTGGACAGAGGAGCCTGGCAGGCTACAGACCATAGATTTGCAAAGAGTCAGACACGACTGAAGTGACTTAGCACTCATGCATGCACGTAAAACTAAATTATGGACTTGTCTTTATGAAAGAGAAAGCTCTTTTTGTTGGTGGGCCAAAATGAGCATGCTTCTGGTTCTCTTAAAGAAGTACTCCTTGTGAACTTGAACTGCTAAGCAGAGTCAAGAAAAAGTATCCCACCAAGAATTAAGGCCCTGTCTACTAAACGCAAGAGAATGGTTTATCTTCCTATCTTCCTTCCCTCCTTCTTTCTTTCTTCTTCTTTCTCCTTCTTTCTCTCTGGGAGAAAATATTTCAATAAAGTTTGACATGATGTAACAGTAATTGGAAAAAAAAGCTGATGCATAAATATGTATAGATGGTTAAAAGTCAATGATACAGGTGGAGAATAATAGAAGTGAGGAAATGTGCCAAAATTTGTTATTATTGACTAAGATGTGAAGAAAGAGAAATGCAGGTATAATCTTTTAGAACAAGAGGGAGGGAGAGGTCACAAGCAGCAGCGTGATGAGTTTTTATCATCTTTATTTTGAAAACTCGGAGTGTATGGCAACACACTGCTGCTAGAGTTTTAGCTTTAAATCTTTAACATTTTATTAAAGGGAAAGGTTCCTTTGCCTCAGGTATGAAAAGTTTTTGGCTTTCCCCCACCTCTCAAGTCCATTTATGGAGAGACACGTGGAGTCCTGGGAAGTAAGGCCATGAAAAGAATATTTTCTTTCACAAACAGTTTCAACTTCGTCATTGTAGAGAACATGGCTCAAGCTGGGAGCAGTCTGGGGTGAGCTGACCTGTCCAGCGCACACCTGAGAGTGTGGCCTCCTTAGATGCTGGCCCTGGGCGGTCTGCTTGTGTGGAAGGCAGCTTCTGACAATGGGCTTCAAGGGAATACTTGTATTTATGGTGCACAGCTTGGGTCCCCTAACCTATTTGCAGGGCAGGAACAGAGATGCAGATGCAGGGAACGGATATGTGAACAAGGGAGGGAGAGTGAGACGAACTGAGAGGTTGGACTTGATCTGCGTGCACTGTCACGTGCAAACAGATAGCTGGTGGGAACCTGCTGTTTAGTGCCGTGAGCCCAGCTCAGTGCTCTGCAGTGACCTAGATGGGTGAGATGGGGGTGGGTCCAAGACATAGGGGATATTTATATACATATAGCTGATTCACTTCGTTGTACAGCAGAAACTAACACAACATGTAATACAACTATACCCCCAATTAAAAAGAAAAAAGAAAGAAAAAGAACTTTCTGTTCAGCTGCAAGATAGGTGACAGCCTCCAGAGGCTAGCACCTTTGGGACCCTACCTTGCCTTCCCAGGCAAGCCCACCTCTTTCCAGGTGGCCTCACAGACAGGTTATGCTTCAAAGCTCTCACTGAGCTGGCCATGACGTCATCAGATCTACACTTTGCGACTCCATGGACTGCAGCCTACCAGGCTCCTCCATCCATGGGATTTTCCAGGCAAGAGTACTGGAGTGGGGTGCCATTGCCTTCTCGGGAACTGAAGCACCCTTGCTCAAGCCCTCTTCCTCCTCCTCCTCTATCACTGGGAAGACCTGGTGTCCCATGACCTACTGCCGGTTTTCCTGGACCCTCCTTAATGTCGCACCAGTTTATCCTCCAGCAGATCACTAGCATCTTAGGAAGTGTCTGCTTCCTGGGAAGACCTAACTCACCCAGTGTCGTACAATTTTTAAGCACTATAAAAAACTATCCATATAAATGAAATTTATTGTAAATCGTAGTCTAGAAGGACAGAGGTAAACAGTAGAGAGATATTCACATCTAACAAGCAGTGAATTAAATCCTCTTCGTTGATTCTCTCCAGTTCCAATTCTACAGCTCATGGAAACTCTAGATTTGGTGTGCATTCTTTTCACATTTATCTAAGCACAAGCCCATATAGACAATTTTGTAACACACAAGTAACTCTATTTTATGTATATTATTTTGCACCTAGGTTATTCTTTGTTTATTGATATTTTTTAAAGATTGCCCCATGCCAGGACAATGAATCTGCCTCCACCTTTTAGACAGTGCATAAATACTCTATTGTGTAAAAATTTATGCATGTTTCTTCTTCCCATCCTTCTATTTCCTTGCCTTATTTCCGTCCTTTACTTTTTCTATAAATGAAAAAATTTATAGAAATTGCACACAGGAACAAAAATTCGAAGTATGTAAAATGAAGCATAGATGTTAACATTCTGTGCCTATATGTGCAAACCCGATCTCCAGGAGTCCACAACTTTTAATGGTTCTTAATTTTTCTTCCTTTTGTGGTTTCCATTATAATTTTGTGTTAAAATATTTTTATTTCTTATTAAAGTTTTTATAAAAAATAATTACCATAGCTAAAAAAGGAAACAGCAATAAAGACTTCTAATGCAACAGATATTATTTTAATGGACTCATTGGATGGAGCAAAGGTATGTACACGTTCTTGGTTCACCATCTTGAACCCAAAGCCTGACTGGGTAGGAAAACACGTTGGCTAATACTGTGAACTCTGCAGGGAGTCTGAATTCTAATTCTTGCTCTGTCACCTCCTGGTTGGTTATGCAATCTTGGGCTCTCTGTGCTTCATTTTCTTTATCTTAAAAGTTAAAATGCAATAGTGCCAAACTTGTAAGGTTTGCGTGAATGAGAGAGAATGGCCCGGGGTGTAAAATATGGCAGAATTTAGATTGTACTTGTGGTGCATACTGACTCTCTGAAAACCGTGGCATCTTGGACCTCTTAGGCATCACTGAAAATGGGTCTGTTCAGTGTTCTCCCTCAAAGTGTGAAGGCTCAGTTAATGAAACAAGACCTGTAAAAGTATGTGGGAGCATGTGGTAGGCACTCCTAGAGAAGTGCTAGTTTCTTTCAGTCCTGTTAGGAATAGATTTGGAGAAGGAAATGGCAACCCACTCCAGTGTTCTTGCCTGGAGAATCCCAGGGACAGGGGAGCCTGATGGGCTGCCGTCTATGGGGTCGCACAGAGTTGGACACGACTGAAGTGACTTAGTAGCAGCAGCAGGAATAGATTGCATTACACATGAGGATCTTTTATAGTCTTGTACAGTATAAGCAATTATTCCTGGGCTTCTCAATTGCTTACAGAATGTGCGTCAGAAGCTACAATTATTGACTGAGCCTAAAAACTTCAGCTTTTGATAAGAAAGAAAAACATTTCTGATTCTAACAATGACAGAGGAGTGCAGGAGGACACAAATTTCTCCTATTTAAAATGTCTGATTATTTGTGGTATGCTGACTATGCCCATTTTTATTGATTATTTGAAGGATAAATGCCATTTTATTTAAATTTTATCAGCATTATTTTTCTTGGTTAATAGTTGCTCTAGTGCTAACATTAATTATAGTTGACTTTCTTTAGGTCATATATATTTCTGATTTTGATTAATTTGAAGAAAACACTAAATAAGAAGAAATGTGAAGATTTAGTATAATGTTTGTTTATACATTCCTACATACTAAGATTAATACTAGACTTAAAAATGTCCAATTATGTTTGTGCAATAAAAGATACATGTTATGCAGCTTCTAACGTTTATGATGTGGTATAGGAAGATATTTCACATTTCTAGTTAATTGTCCAAAGTCAACAGGTCGGTAGATTCTGGGAGCACTGCCCATTTCAGGGAAGAATTATAGCTAAAGGAAAATACCACCAGCTATATTATAGAACATTAAGAATTTTGTGTATTTAGAAAAGGAACTGTAGTGTGGAAAGAAAAGTCTTGATGATAAAGGGATACAACATACTATTTGAATTATTTTCTTTCATCTCTCCAGCTGGTTGGATTTGGATAAGATTTGGCATCCTGAGTATCTTAGACTGGGTTTCCCAGAAGTCAATCCTAAGTCAATGATGCCAATTTATCAAGGATTAACTTCCAAGAGACACTAGTAAGGAAGTGGGTGAAGCAGGACAGGGGATTGGAGGGTGCCAGGCCAGGGTGCAATCTCAGCCTGATCCTTGGTGTGCTTCCACAGGGAAATGCCCTAAATTGCACACAGGGGAGTCCTGCCCTGAGTGTGGAGGAGGGCTTTCCTGTTTACTCATCAGTCAGTTACTGGTACCACGAATTCCTAGACCATATCAATACTTCCAGCTACAGAGACAGCAGATCTGATGGCTTAAGGAGCGTTTCCTCCACATCACAGATGTCAGTTGTTGGCATCAAAGCACAAAGCAGCTGCAGGAGTGCACACGACACGGGTACCAGGAATTAGGGGATCTGGACAAAGAACAGTGTCTACATCTGTTTGCACTTGTTAAAATGCAAACTTGAATTCTAACCCAGTCCAGACCAGTCAATGGCATTAGAAAGAAAACTAGAAATATTTTTGGCAATGCATATGCAGCACGGCAAAATAAAGCTTGAAGATTTACATACATTCATTTAAAATTTTCCATCTATTTGTGTTTTTCAGTTCAGAGTCCAGTAGCTTCTGAAAAGATGACAATGTGTAAAAATCTTAGAACCAACGTGGCCTGGATTCACTTTCTCCAAAATGGTTGATTGCATAGCAGATCTGCCATTTCTTTTTGCAGAGGTAGATTTTAGTTTATACAATTGATATTCATGGAAAAATCTATTGATGTGTCATGTATTCTGTTGGGAAGTCTGAGAAATATAAGCACTATTCCATCTCAGCCCTCAATTTGACTTCATATTTTTAAAAAAATTATTTATTTTTAATTGGAAGACAATTGCTTTACAATGTCGTGTTAGTTTCTGCCATACATGGATTGGTCATGGGCATAGGTATGTCCACTCCCTCTTGAAGCTCCCTTTCACCTCCCACTCCATCCAACCCCTTTAGGTAGTCATGGAGCACTGGGTTTGATTTCCCTGCATCATACAGCAAATTCCCTCTAGCTATCTGTTTTACAGATATGTTTATATGTAATATATGTTTCAATGCTACTTTCTCTATTTGTCCCACTCTCTCCTTCCCCTTCAATTTGACTTCTAAACCTTCAAAAATCTAGGGAAAGAAGCTGCTGTCCTATGCTGTCCTGTGAGCAAACAGGGAGGAAAGAGGGAACAGCAGAGAAGCAGTATGGACTTATAAAAGTTGCTTGATGCATTGAGTTAAAATTCAGAATTGTGACCACGTGAGATGGGGAAACAGTGGAAACAGTGTCAGACTTTATTTTGGGGGCTCCAAAATCACTGCAGATGGTGACTGCAGCCATGAAATTAAAAGAGGTTTACTTCTTGGAAGGAAAGTTATGACCAACCTAGATAGCATATTTAAAAGTAGAGACATTACTTTGCCAACAAAGGTCCATCTAGTCAAGGCTATGGTTTTTCCTGTGGTCATGTATGGATGTGAGAGTTGGACTGTGAAGAAAGCTGAGCACTGAAGAATTGATGCTTTTGAACTGTGGTGTTGAAAAAGACTCTTGAGAGTCCCTTGGACTGCAAGGAGATCCAATCAGTCCATTCTAAAGGAGATCAGCCCTGGGTGTTCATTGGAAGGACTGATGCTAAAGCTGAAACTCCAGTACTTTGGCCACCTCATGCAAAGAGTTGACTCATTGGAGAAGACTCTGATGCTGGGAGGGATTGGGGGCAGGAGGAGAAGGGGACAACAGAGGATGAGATGGCTGGGTGGCATGAGTTTGGGTAAATTCCGGGAGCTGGTGATGGACAGGGAGGCCTGTTGTGCTGTAACTCATGGGGTTGCAAAGAGTCGGACAGGACTGAGCAACTGAACTGAACTGAACTGAACTGTGCTTGGTCTCCAGCATATGCAAATTTTATTTACCTGGTAATGTGTATCAACTGTCATCCATGTAGAACATTGCTTCCCATACTAATGCATGGAGAGTTAGCCTCACACTTAAAGAGATGTGGATTCAGGATGTCTCAGAAAGAGAATTTCTATTGCTACCAAGTTCCCAGGTGCTGCAGATGCTATTGGTCCTTGGACCACACTTTGAGTGTATCCTTGACCTAGTACGTTTGCATATTTCTGTAGGCAGTGGCACGTAAAAGTCACTTTTCTAGAGTTGGCACAATGATATATTAGCTTTGTTTTTCCTTCCTTATCCTTAAGTAGTTATTTTGATGTGACTATTTTAGTGAGACTAGAAAATAAGCTCATTGTGTCATACATATAGTATAGAGATGTTAACACATACATACTTTTTAAAAAATATTTTATTGGAGTATAGTTGGTTTACAATGTTGTGTTGGTTTCTGTTGTACAGCAAAGTGTACACACTCTTTTACATTCTTTTCCCATATAAGTCATTATAGATAAGTATAGTTCTCTGTGCTATACAATACGTCCTTATTACTTATCTATTTTATATATTGTTGCTGTTGTTCAGTTGCCAAGTTGTGTCCAACTCTTTGCTATTTCATGGGCTGTAGCCTGCCAGGTTCCTCTGTCCGTGGGATTTCTCAGGCAAGAATACTGGAGTGGGTTGCCATTTCCTACTCTAGGGGATCTTCCTGACCCAGGGATCAAACCCATGTCTCCTGCATTGGGAGGAGGATTCTTTACCACTGAGTCATCACAGAAGCCCATTTTATGTATAGTAGTATATGTATGTCAATCCCTGGGCTTCCCTGGTGGCTCAGATGGTAAAGAATCTGCCTGCAGTGCAGGAGACCTGGGTTCAGTGCCTGGGTTGGGAAGATCCCCTGGAAAAGGGAACAATTCCCCACTCCAGTATTCTTGCTTGGAGAATTCCATGGACAGAGGAGCCTGGCAGACTACAGCCCATGGGTCGCAAAGAGTTGGGCACGACTGAGTGACTCTCACTTTCGTATGTCAAATCCAATCTCCCAATTTATTCTTCCTCCTTTTTTCCCCCTGGTAACCGTAACTTTGTTTTCTACATATGTGACTGTGTTTCTGTTTTATAAACAAGTTCAGAGTAACAAGGGATCTTGGAAGCAAAACGTATATTGTATATTGCCGTTACCTTGCTCATCGTTTTTGTTCCGTTAAAAAGGTGATGCATCCTTTTCATTTCTTAGTGTTTAACAACATAGACTGCTTCTATCCATGTAAAGTAGAACTTCTAGTACTTTGAAATGAGTTTCGAAGTGATGTTAGATCTATCTGGAATAGTCCAAATGTAATACTCAAATTATACTGTTTTATTTTTTACGATCTTTGGCTAACCATTAATTGGCTAGACACTCTAAAGTCTAATGGAAACCACTGCCTTTATTTCTCCTCTCATCTCATTCTCATTAGCACCATCAAGAAAGAGGGCCCCTGATATGAGTCAGGGAAAACCTATGCTCCAAAGACATAATGAGGCCACTAGTTACAAGTAAAGACTTTTTAGAGTAGGAATCAGGAGATAGCTAATAGAGCCAGACTAGGGAAAAGGGACAATTGTGATGTTCCTCACACTGGACAGATTGTTCCTGGGACTCAGCAAGACGCAGTTTAAAAACAATTGCATTGCCTTTTAAATAACGTCACTTAAGTGATGACTCTTGTGTCAATAGATTTTGCACGTAGAAGAAGGAATGTAGGCACTGAAATATAGTGGCAATACTCAGTTACAAAATGATTAGCAGGTACATTTATTTTAGGTAACAGATGATACAAAATGTAGGTCATAGATGATATAACATTAAGGAAACAGATTTTATGGGAAATTTCCAGATGTACAATAATAAATTATAGACTTCCAGAAACTCAGTTTAAAAATCATATTCTAGTGGATCTTTTGGATCATGTTTTCTCTTTAGATTGAGTCTCTATTTCCCCTCCATCACAGAGACATAGCCGTAATGTCCTCCAATTTTCTTCCACCTCACTATTATTTTTATTAATTTTTTGTGTCTATATGCTATGTGTATGTGTGTATGGCAAGAACACATAGCAAAGACCTACCCTCTTGGATAATTTTAAATATGCAATACAGTATTATTAGCTACAGGCACTATGCTGTAAATCTCCAGACTTTATCTTATATAAAGTTTTGTACCTTTTGACCTCACTTCCCCACTGCTCCCTCTTCTCAGCCCCTAGAAACCACCATTCTACTCTCTGCTTCTATGAATTTAATTCTTGTAGGGTCCACATATAAGTAAGATCTTACAGTATCTGTCTTACTGTATTGTCTTATTAACATAATGGCCTCTAGGTCTACTCATGTTTTCATAAATGGCAAGAATTTCTTCTTGCTTTAAACCCTGAATTATATTCACATATCAGATCAGATCAGATCAGTCACTCAGTTGTGTCCGACTCTTTGCGACCCCATGAATCACAACACACCAGGCCTCCCTGTCCATCACCAGCTCCCGGAGTTCACTGAGACTCACATCCAGCAGTGATGCCATCTAGCCATCTCATCCTCTGTCGTCCCCTTCTCCTCCTGCCCCCAATCCCTCCCAGCATCAGCGTCTTCTCCAATGAGTCAGCTCTTCACATGAGGTGGCCAAAGTACTGGAGTTTCAGCTTTAGCATCATTCCTTTCAAAGAAATCCCAGGGCTGATCTCCTTCAGAATGGACTGGTTGGATCTCCTTGCAGTCCAAGGGACTCTCAAGAGTCTTCTCCAACACCACAGTTCAAAAGCATCAATTCTTCGGCGCTCAGCCTTCTTCACAGTCCAGCTCTCACATCCATACATGACCACAGGAAAGACCATAGCCTTAACTAGGCGAACCTTTGTTGGCAAACTGATGTCTCTGCTTTTGAATATGCTATCTAGGTTGGTCATCACTTTCCTTCCAAGGAGTAAGTGTCTTTTAATTTCATGGCTGCAGTAACCCTCTGCAGTGATTTTGGAGCCCAGAAAAATAAAGTCTGACACTGTTTCCACTGTTTCTCCATCCATTTCCCATGTAGTAATGGGACCAGATGCCATGATCTTCATTTTCTGAATGTTGAGCTTTAAGCCAACTTTTTCACTCTCCACTTTCACTTTCATCAAGAGGCTTTTGAGTTCCTCTTCACTTTCTGCCATAAGGGTGGTGACATCTGCATATCTGAGGTTATTGATATTTCTCCCAGCAATCTGGATTCCAACTTGTGTTTCTTCCAGTCCAGTGTTTGTCATGATGTACTCTGCATATAAGTTAAATAAACAGGGCGACAATATACAGCCTTGACGTACTCCCTTTCCTATTTGGAACCAGTCTGTTGTTCCATGTCCAGTTCTAACTGTTGCTTCCTGACCTGCATACAAATTTCTCAAGAGGCAGATCAGGTGATCTGGTATTCCCATCTCTTTCAGAATTTTCCACAGTTTCTTGTGATCCACACAGTCCAAGGCTTTGGCATAGTCAATAAAGCAGAAATAGATGTTTTTCTGGAACTCTCTTGCTTTTTCCATGAGTATATTCACATATACTCATATGTAAATTCATATATAAAATGTGAGAGATGTATCTCACATTTTATTTATCCATTCATCATTGATGGACATTTAAATTGTTTCATATCTTAGTTACTGTGTTCCACTAATTTACGTTCAGGCAAAAAGGGCCCTCAAATCTCACCCAGCATCGAAATCTGATCACAAAGGTAGGAGAATAGAGAGAGATTTGGGGTTGAGTCAATTTTGTATATTAATTAGGGAAGATGATGATAAAAGGTGGAGAAGGCAATGGCACCCCACTCCAGTACTCTTGCCTGGAAATTCCCATGGACGGAGGAGCCTGGTGGGCTGCAGTCCATGGGGTCACTAAGAGTTGGACACGAATGAGGGACTTCACTTTCACTTTTCACTTTCATGCATTGGAGAAGGAAATGGCAACCCACTCCAGTGTTCTTGCCTGGAGAATCCCAGGGATGGGGAGCCTCGTGGGCTGCTGTCTATGGGGTCGCACAGAGTCGGACACGACTGAAGTGACTTAGCAACAACAAGCAATAGTAATAAAAATGATCAAAGGAAACAGAACTTTATGGAAGATAAGTTCTGGAGATTTAGCGTAGTGCCTATAGCTAATAATCATATATATAGGTATATATATATATATATATATATATATATATATATATATTTGGGTGTGTGTTTAGTATTATAAAAGGCATACTAATGAGCTAAATGAGTTACTGAAAAATCTGGGGTAATGGAATGAACCAAAAAGTCCTGGTGAAATCCATCATGGCAAATATAGCACATGGATCTATTTGTTAAGTGTGATTCTCTGCCACAGAGGCATGGCATTGTAAGAATAGATGTTCTCATTACTGAAACATTATGGAAGCATTTTCCATTTTTCTTTTATTTAAAATTCAAACTTCTAATATGAGCTTGGTTTGCTGACAGATCAGCCAGGTATCCAAGTTTTTCATTTTATATGAGCTGAGTTTTTATCCAGTATGGAGCGAATGAGGAGTCAGTGAGCAGTCTGGGGGGACACTCTTAAGACAAGGAAATTTGGTCAGGATTATCATTTAAGACAAGAGAGTTTTTGAAACTTTGGATGTTGTTTCAACTTGAAACTACAATTATGAAAATACATAATTACAAAGTCATAACATCAGTCTAAGACCTCAAAGAACATTCAAGGGATGCTTGAATATTTTCTATAAGGCAAACCCATCATTATAACATATTACCTAAAAATCTGAGCTCATGGGAGATTTCCTTATGTAGTTATTATAGTTTTATGTTTTTTTCAGAATGTTTTTCCTTCTTATCTGGATTATTTATAATTGCTTTTTAGAGTAACATTCTACTCCAAAGTATTAAGCAGCTTCTAGTTAAATTTTACAGTCTCATACCATGGAATCATGGCTTGAATATTTTCAATCCCATTTTCCCTAATACAGATGATCTCAATAGCCTTTTCCTGGCATTCAAAAAGTGATAAGGTCACCTTCTGCCTACCTCTTATTTCTAAATGCAGATCAAGATTAGGTTTATAGTATTTGTTCCCCTTCACTTATTTTACCATTTATCCACCCCCATTTACTCTGGCAACCACTAGTTCTCTCTATTCATGAACCTGCTTCTGTTTTGTTATATTTGTTTATTTTTTTTTTTGATTCCAGATATAATTGAAGAAAATCAGTGTCTTTTTCTGTCTGCCTTGTTATCATCTGGGTCCACCCATGTTGTTGCAAATTGCAAGACTTCATGTTTTTTTATAGCTGAGTAATATTCTAGTGTGTATGTGTATTTACCACATCTTCTTTATTCATTTATCTGTAAATGGACACTTAGGTTGCTTCCACACTTTGGCTATTGTAAATAATGCTGCTTTGAACATTGGGGTGCCTGTATCTTTGAAACTCTAGAGATTCTAGACAGGCAACAATCAATGAAGTAACTTTAGATATGGTAATAAATGATATTGTAATAAATAAATTTATTTGTTTTATGAATAAAATAATCCCAATTTAAGCAATAACCTCTATATCTTTCATGGGAAGAGGCAAGGCCATCAGAAATTCTTCAGGAATTATACAATGGAGATTTGAGGTGCAGAGTCAATGATTCGTTTTTGCTAAAGTGTTTGCAGAAAACATATGCCTATTTCAATTCATGCACTTTATACAGAGGGTAGAATTATATATCATCTAGATCCAGGTAAAAACTAATTTTAAATCACATCTGTGCAGATGTAGCGAACAATTTTATGGTTACTGGGGGGATAGAAGGAAAGGAATAAATTGGGAGATTGGATTGAGATATATGAACTATTATATATAAAGTAGGTAGCTAATAAGTACCTACTGTATAGCACAGGGAACTCTACTCAACACTCTGTAATGACATGTATGGAGAAAGAATCTAAAAATTAATGGCTATATGGATATGGATATATGTATATGGATGTATGTATATGTATGACTGATTCACTTTGTTGTTCATACCTGTGCACAGAACTGGCAGTTACAGTTGTTCTTCCACAAGCTGTTGGAAAGTAGATGAGTGCTTTCAAAAGGTTTATGAATGAAAATGCAGAATGCTACTCTAAGCTTTGTAAAATGCTATGGATCCAATTGGAACTTTCTGCACTAAAATAATAACTTGAGAAGTGAATTTACCTCCTTTCTTAGGCAATTTAGGCAGAGCTTAATTCACTTAGCGGATCCTAGAATTCCATGATTTATTACTGTTTTAAGAATTAAGTGATTATTTACTTAGGCCACTCTGTAAGGCTGGTGAGATCTTAGTGCCCCAACCAAGGATTGAAACTGTGCCTCCTGCAGTGGGAAGGCAGATTCTCAATCACTGGACCACTAGGGAAGTCCCAAGAATTAGTGACTTTTAAATTAATGTGCTAATTTATTTATCTTCCAGAGTTTGAGAAAAAGAGCAATAGGACCCCAAGCCCCAGTGATCCTCAGAGTTACCTGACTTGTCTGCTTGCGGCTGCTCTTAACGTAGTCTACAAGAACAGCACACACTCGCTTTCAACTCAGTAGCAGTCAGAGAACGAAATTGCTGTCCCAGGAAACAAACTGGGACAGCAACTGAATAACATCCCCTCAACATTCTCCAAAAACTGTGCCCAGAATTCGCTTTGAGAAATAGAAAGAGAAATCAGGTCCAGCCTCACACACTGCTGATTTGGGTTCTAACATGATGAGATGAATGAGGATACAGGGGCTGCTGACACATCTCTCAGTCACGGCCATTGACTTGTCATACATCTGTCGAAGTCACAATCAACCCAGGGACTTCATATCTTTGAGGCAATAGAGAACTTCTCTTTCAGGTGGACTTAAATGAATGAAGGCTTGTCAATGGGGTTTTAAACACACACAACTCCAGTTTAAACCTTCTTGCTGGAAGACAGATAGATCTCCAGCATCATAAGTCCAGGAAGGAGTATTCATTGGTTATAAGAGCTGATGAGATAGAAAGAATGATAAAAGATCTCCAGGGGACATCAACCAATTGGCTGGCTCTTTGAAACTCTCTCCCTCTGCATCATCTGGGGACTCAAGCCCTGACTTTTTCATCCTTCCCTCCTCTGCCACTACAGCACTTGCCAGCTATTTAGAGAAGCCCACCTCCGAATTCCTGGGTTTTGAATGGCTGTGCTAATAATTTCTACATTGTTGTTTATTTTCCCCAGTTGGTATGAAAATTTCTAACTCCACACAAACAAAATGGCAAATGAAATAGTTGTTGGAAGGAAATTACTTATATTAGGGATGCAATGATATTAATACGTATATGTGGAATCTGAAAAAATTGATACACTGTTGTTTTTCAGTTGCAACCCCATGAACCCCATGAACTACAGTACTCCAGGCTTACCTGTCCTTCACAGTCTCCTGGAGTCTGCTCAAACTCAGGTCCATTGAGTCAGTGATATCTAACCATCTCATCCTCTGCCACCCCCTTCTCCTCTTGTCCTCAATCTTTCCCAGCACAAAGCAGAAATAGAGACACAGAAATAGAGAACAAATGTTTGGATACCAAGCAGGGAAAGAGGGGTGGGATGAATTGGGAGATTGGGATTGACATATATACATTATTGACTCTATGTATAAAATAGATGTCTAGTGAGAACCTACTGTATAGCACAGAGAACACCACAGTGCTCTGTGGTGACCCACATGAAGAAGAAAGGGGCTTCTCAGGTGGCTCAAAGGTAAAGAATCTGCCTGCAATGCAGGAGATGCGGGTTTGATCCCTGGGTCGGGAAGATCCCTTGGAGTAGGAAATGGCAACCTACTCCAGTATTCTTGTCTGAAAAATCCCATGGACAGAGGAGCCTGGCAGGCTGCAGCCCATGGGGTGGCAAAGAGTCAGACATGACTGAGCAACTGAACACACACACACACACGGAAACGGGAAGGAAATCCAAAAAAGAGGGGATATATTCCCCCCTTAGGGTCCATACATTTGTTCTCTATTTCTGTGTCTCTATTTCTGCTCTGTAAATAAGATCTCTATACAAATTTTTTTAGATTCCACATATATGTGTTAATACCATTGCATTTATAATATAAGTCATTTCCTCCCAACAACTATTCCATTTGTCATTTTGCTTGTGTGGGAAATATGTATGCATATAGCTGATTCACTTTGCTGTACACTAGAAACTAACACCACATTGTAAAGCAACTATACTCCAATAAAAATTTTAAAAATGAATTAAAAATAAAGTTAATAAATATTAAAAAAAAAAAAAAAAAGAAAGGCAATGAACTATGTAGAGATCCTTCTTTAGGTTTTACCAATTACCTGGTCTGGTCAGGCTAGGTAGCAGAAGCTGGGACCCAGTAGCAGGGAGAAGACACTCCATGCAAAGATGGAAATATCACAATACCTGCAGGAATTGTTTAAATCACGACTTTATGAAAAAGAAACTGTAACTTAGTTGATTGGAATACACTGTAGAATTAGGATTATTATATGTCTTACAATGAGGAGGCCCGGAATATATAAGCATCAGGTAAAACATATTCTCTTCATGAAGAAAAATCCTGACACACCTACAAAACAAGGGAGCTTTACCTCCTCCACTTCCCCCAGAAAATGATGACAGAAAAATGTCTGGTGTACATGAACATGAGTGGTGAAGGCCAAGAGAGAATTTGAAAGGTAGTCCATTTTTACAAGGAAGGAAGTTGAACAGTCATGTCAGATAAGCACCAAAAAGTGACAGGTGGGCAGGAAAAATATCTCCTGGGCAATTGATCCCATTTTTAGGTCAC
The DNA here is from genome assembly GCA_935064755.1 of Tragelaphus eurycerus. Taxonomy (NCBI): domain Eukaryota; kingdom Metazoa; phylum Chordata; class Mammalia; order Artiodactyla; family Bovidae; genus Tragelaphus; species Tragelaphus eurycerus. Next base: position 17,365,679 of record CAKXYN010000002.1, on the reverse strand, counting down.
TCGTGAAGCCCAGAGTCAGTTCTGGTCAGAGTTTGACTACCTCACCACTCTGAAGGCCTCCCGTATCTCCATGCCACCAAGCAGGCTAGTGAGAGTCCCTTGAGAGCCAGGAAGCCACCCAGACACTCTGACATGCAAGCTTGCATGCCCAAGGTCCACGGGTTCACTGCTCCATGCTGATCCTTTGTCTGAGGACTTCCCTCTGTGCAGCCCAGCTGGGACCTCACTGCCCTTTCCAGCTGCCCGAGTGAACTGACCTTTCGGTGTATCACTACCCTGTGTGCCAATATGGAGTCTTCCTTAGTGCTGTTGTGCTGACTGTAATTTTTGTCTGTACATCCTTGTCAAGGAGAGAGTTTCTATGGGACTCTCCTTCTCTTGTAAGGAGCTAGAAACAGGGGAAGGATGAGCGTGTGAGACTGTGATGAGTTTTGGAGGACTACCAAGGCCTGGTGTCTTTCACAAGGTATTACGTGGTATTTGGAGAAGGAAATGGCAACCCACTGGCATGTCATGGTCCATGGGGTCACAGAGAGTCGGACATGACTGAAGCGACTAAGCACATATTATGTGCTTATATATTTTCTGCCCACGAAACATGGGAAGAAAGGCTGGGAGCTTCTGACCACCATTGCTTGGCTCTGAGCATCCTCATGTGTTGCACATAGTCATCTTGGAGGGTCTGAGACAGACAGACAGGACCTCTACTTGCTCCTCTCTGTGTTCCACATGGCTATGTGACCTTTGTCAGCTGTGAAGGTGGATCTGCTGAGCAGCAGGAGCAGAATTGACATCAAGGACTTGAGTGCAAGTAGCTTACCTGGGAGGTGACCCCAGGAGACATCAGGCTTAATCTGGCTGGGGAACTTTGGAAGCTAATGCACATAATGTAATTCAGAGTTATCCCACATGAGGGAGAGAGTTAGGGCATTTCTACATCAGCTCCTTTCAGTCATTGGTGGAGTGCTGCTGGGTGAGAGGGGTTAATTAACCTCTGGCTTTCCAACCTACCTGCTCTGTGGTTCCACGGTGACCTCGTCTGGCTTATGGCAGAAACCCTGGTGGAGGTTTATACAGATCTGCCAATGCACTTCCCTGGTGGCTCAGAAGGTAAAGCATTTGCCTATAATGCGGGAGACCTGTGTTCAATGCCTGGGTCAGGAAGATCCCCTGGAGAAGGAAATGGCAACCCACTCCAGTATTCTTGCCCGGAAAATCCCATGGATAGAAGAGCCTGGTAGGCTATAGTCCATGTGGTCACAAAGAGTCAGGCTTGACTGAGCAACTTCACTTTTCTTTCTTTTTCCAATCTCTTTTGGCAAGGGCAACACGGACTCCGGTAGCTTAGGCACTGACAGGCAGACACTGGCAGGTGGAGTCAGGCTGGTGTGCGCTTATGAGCTATGGGGAAGAGTGCAGATGGGGCCCTGACATGTCTGTAAGTCCTCTGAGCTCCCTTCCCACCCATCTTCATCCATCGTAGTCTCTAAGGAGCCTTGCTTCAATAACTGGGCTGCAATGGACTCGCTTCAGGCACATCAGACCTTATGAAAGGGAAAGATAGACCTGCTGCTGCCTCAGATGTACTTAGCACTGTGCGGGGTTTGCTATGCTGCTCATGTAACCCAGGCCTAGTCAGCTCAATAGAGGTTGTTATTATAGGCCAAGTGTTTCTCTTAGACTTTAATCGAGGGAGTCTGCCCTATAACCAAACGCATATTCCTGAAACTCAAAATTTGCCACTACTTCCTCCCCATCATACCAACTCACATTTGGGAACTTCCTTGATGTTTCTGGCAACCTCTGAGACAAGCACCCCACTTCCTACCCCTGGTAGCTCAGCTGGTAAACAATTCATCTGCAATGTCAGGAGACCCTGGTTCAATTCCTGGGTCAGGAAGATCTGCTGGAGAAGGCACAGGCTACCCACTCCAGTATTCCAGAGCTTCCCTTGTGGCTCAGCTGGTAAAGAATCCACCTGCAATGTGGGAGACTTGGGTTCGATCCCTGGGTTGGGAAGATCCCCTGGAGAAGGGAAAGGCTACCTACTCCAGTATTCTGGCCTGGAGAATTCCATGGACTGTATAGTCCATGGAGTCACAAAGAGCTGGACACAACTGAGTGACTTTCTATATATCTATTGGTGTTTCTGGAAATCTGTGAGACCAGCACTCCCCTTCCCACCCTGGGGCTTCTCTGTTGTCAGCTTACGAGTGATTCATGTGACTCTGAGCTTTGCTCAGCAGTCTTGAAATGAGAAACTCATGCACATTGGTAGAGAAATCAGGCAAGGAGGTGACTTTGTACTTGCAAGAGGTTGGACTGAGATGGCTAGTTTCCAGTCCGCAGCTCCCAACAGGTCTCTTGGGTGCTGAGCAAGAGGGCCCTATGGTGAGACTGTTGCACAAAGATGGCACCCAAAGTCTTAACATGAGGGTGCATTGCCAGTTTGCAGGAAATAAGGCGAACCATGCCCTTTTTATTTCAGCCTCTGTACCCTCAAGTCAAAAAGTTGTTGTTGTTTTTAATGAATCCATCAATCAGCCAAGTAACAAATGGTCATCAGGAAACCACTGTTGGCCAAGCAAAGTAGCTGATGCTGAAGGAAATACACAGATGTTGGAAAGAGTTCTTGCCTTTGGCAAGTTTACAGTCTAGATGAAGAGACTACATTGATAATGTGTGACTCTAAGGTACTGTGACTTTATTTTTAGAAGAAACATACCAGAATTTTTACATGGCTAATTCTCCCTCACGTGTTCATATATTAAAATATTATGATTTTTCAGTTATGTCATGTTTATTATTATCATTAAGCAGCTTTGCACAGAAACATGTTTATGTTAACTACATGGGCATGACGGGGATGCGAAAATGACGTGATTTTTCTCAGCTAAAACATAACCTGAGGTTCTTCTCCTTGATCACTAGACAGTGATATAACTTTTTTAGTGTATGTACATAGGGCTTAGAGATGCCATTAACAGAAAGTGCTAACAAGTGCCAAACCAGTAGCAGGGCACGGAGGCACATCTCTTTCACCATTGTTGGATGCTAAAATTTGAACTTGTATAGAACAAATGATTTTTTAAAATTAATTTTTATTGGAGTATATTTCTTTACAATGTTACTTACATTTATTCCCCCCTTTTTGGATTTCCTTCCTATTTAGGACACCACAGAGCACTGAATAGAGTTCCTTGATCTATATAGTAGATTCTCATTAGTTATCTATTTTATACTACTACTACTACTAAGTCACTTCAGTTGTGTCTGACTCTGTGCGACCCCATAGATGGCAGCCCACCAGGTTCTCCCGTCCCTGGGATTCTCCAGGCAAGAACACTGGAGTGGGTTGCCATTTCCTTCTCCAATGCATGAAAGTGAAAAGTGAAAGTGAAGTCGCTCAGTCGAGTCTGACTCTTAGCGACCCCATGGACTGCAGCCCACCAGGCTCCTCCGTCCATGGGATTTTCCAGGCAAGAGGACTGGAGTGGGGTACCATTACATAGTATTAATAGTGTGTATATGTCAATCCAATCTCCCAATTCATCTCAAACCCTTGTTCTCCCCACACCCCTTGGTGTCTATATGTTTTCTCTCTACTTCTGTGTCTCTGTTTTGCAAATAAGATCATATACACCATTTTTCTAGATTCCACATATATGCGATAATATAAAATATTTAGAACAAGTGAATTTTTAACTTCAGAAAGCCTAATTGAGGATGATTTTCTCTTTACACAGGGAAGAGCTGATTTCTAGAGATACAAAGTACCAAGTACCTATGGTGAGCCAAGGAATTTCTATGTATTTCTGCCTCACACAACCAACCCTATTAAATCAATTTTGCTTTCCTTCATTTTCTCTATGAGGAAATTATGGCTCAGAGAGCTGAGATACCCTGGTCTCCATCACACACGTGGATGTCAAGGCAGGAGTGAATGCTGGTCCATGGGACTCCATAATCAGAATCATAGACCTGTTGCCTCCGCCCATTGAAAAATCTCTCTAAGCAAGGGATGCAATTAATAAGAGCTTGTTTCTTCATTGAAGTATAAAAGAGAGCTATGCTGAAAGCCCTGCTGGATTTCATTTCCAGGAAAACCAAGGTGGACCCCTGCCAGGGCCTGCCACAAGTTGTCTGGCACTGACCAGATGTGGAGAGTCAAGCGACTTTATCTTTGAGAGTAACAACCAAATCTGTGCTACCAATGTGGATTCAAAAACCCAAATCTAATTCTTGGTGTGAGATACAGAGCAAAGGAGAGGGCAAGAAATGTTCCAATAAAAGAACCGGTTCCGTGTGAATTTCATTTCTTAGAAAGAATCTTAAGAAGTTCATTCTTTTGTCTGCATTGTCATCAACTCTCTGCCTGCTGTGCTGGCTTTCTTTCCACTACCCCTTCCCCTCAATATGCATCGAAACTTCTTTCTCCTCTTTTGTTCAGTTTAGCAGGAAAGATCTTTGGAGCAGAAGGAATGGGCGCCTTTAGCAAGCTCAGATATCAAATAATTTTTCACCTCCCTGTAATTGAAATCACAGGATCGGGATTTGCTTCCCTCTGGCTGGCTCTTCTCTTGTTCTCTGGGATCACAGATGGAGTGGGGTGAGGGTGCTATTGACTCCCTACGGCTTGTCATCTGACAGACGGACACATCAGCCAGGAAGGGGTCTGACTCTTAGATGAATTCTTTTATCCTCAAAGGGGCTTCCTGCAAAGGAAACCATTAGTGTTTTGCTATCGGGTTTCTACTCCCCATGGTGTCTAAGAAACCATTCATTTAATTTTGTGACATTTTGAGTGGATTTGGAGAGCTAAGCCCATTTGAAAAGGCCTGTTCCTGTCTAGGAGGACAGAGGAAATGCAAATAAAATCCAAATGGTCAAACCCCCAGCAGCCTGAGTTTGGACCTGCCTGCACTTTCACTTTCACTTTCATGCATTGGAGAAGGAAATGGCAACCCACTCCAGTGCTCTTGCCTGGAGAATCCCAGGGACAGGGGAGCCTGGTGGGCTGCCGTCTATGGGGTCGCACAGAGTCGGACACGACTGAAGCGACACAGCAGCAGCAGCAGCAGCCTCTCTCTTCAGCCTGAGTTACATGTCATGGGTTATGTTCCGAATAGTTGGTGATGCAGTGGTATCCAGCCTCTTCCTTGCCCATGGCCAGGAACTGACTCCAGACCATGAGAAAACTGGCCTGAAGTTCGATAGCGGAGAGTTTAAGAAATCTTCTGTCTTCAAGAAAATGACACTACACACAATCCTTCCTAACCCTCATCTGGTGGATGAAGGTGAGGATGGGTATTAAGATGAAGAGTATGTGCTCTGTCATGTGCTGGCTGTGTCCCCTGCATAAGGTCACAGTAATGCTTTTAAAAGATGCAGCAGTCACCTGCCTGGTTGTCATTTTGAGATCAGAGATGAGATCGTTTATGTAAAATATTGGATGTAGTACTGGTACGCAGTAAAATTGCAGTAAATGCCAGATGTCACTAATACTGTTTTCCATACTGCTTGTGTGTTCATGGTAGCCATCCATGGTGACTTGTCGCACGCCCTGTTGGTTACTAGACCAGAACTGTCTAATAAAAATATAATGCAAACTACATATGTAACTTCAAGTTCTCTAGTAGCCACATTTATAAAAGTAAAAGGAAATGGTAACAATTTTTGTCATATATTTAACTTATTCAAATAAGACTATTATCATTTCAACATGAAATCAGTATAAAAATTATTGAGATGTTTTACATTTTTTCCATCCTAAGTCTTTGGAATCCATGTGCACTTATATGTACAGATCGTCTCAGTTCAGACGAGCCCTGTTTCAAGTCCTAGAGAATAAAGCTAGTGGTTCCACTATAGGATGGAGCAGGCATAGGTTCTATGATCTATAACATGGGGGTTAAGCATACCTTGGCATTTGGAAAAAGTGTGTAAAACCAATAAAGGCAATTCTTCAGTGATTTCCTGTTTTGTTTTTTTTTTAATTCAAATTTTTGTTTCTTTCTGAGTCAATGTTGATGATTTGTATTTTTCTAGATATTAGTTTATTCCACTGAAGTTTTAAAATTCAGTACTAATTGTTTAACCTATTATCTTTTGATCTTAAACAAATCTCCTATGCTTTATAACCTACATTGTTATATTCTACAATGCTATATCCTACATTGCAGTCCTGATTTCATACAATAAAGAGATGTTATGCCTGTCTAACCTTGAAAGGCCCACAGTTACTCAAGAGAATATGCACAAATCTTTTAAGACTTTTTACACAAATCTTAGTGAATTTCTGTCTGACACAGACTAGTAAGTGTCCCTGTGCTTAGAGACAGGAGGCTAGGGACGGTTAGAGCAGGTCTGGAAGCAGAGTTGAAACAGAAGCCACATGACCATGGTCTGAGGTGGTAAAGGGAGCCAAAGATGTAGAAACAGAGAGTATTCGGAAAAGAGGTTCAAATAAGAAACAATATATGGGCAGCTGGGGACGAGGGAGAGGGGGTATCCAAGACTGAGAAATGACCATCTGTGTGGCAGTCAGGCTGACATGCCCTCCTGATCCTTGTCCATCCATATCTATCCTCTCAGAGTGAAACCTCCCCACGTCTGGACCCAGGAGATCTCCCCAGATACAAGCTCACAGGGCAGTTTGTGCTTCTCTTTTGTAGTTCTTCTAGTATTTATCATAATATACTCATTCTGTAAGCATCATCTATCATCTGTCTCATTCACTAGACCCTAAGCTCCATGAAGGGGGTGGGGTCATGTCTGCCTTGTTTTCCAGTAAATTTTCTTATACCTGTTATAGTGGTTGGCACCTAGGAGGCTCCCAGTAAATATTTTTAGGTGAAAAATAATGCAAAAATGCACTTTATCTTTGATTTTGTGTTAGATGGGAGATAATTGTAGTGGGTGAGGAAATTAACATCAACTACAAAGAGGTTGAAGCTATCAGAGAGTATAATTATAACAAGATCCTTCATAAAATGGGATTAAATGAAAATAACAAGGAATACAAAAGGGTAATTATGGAGAAGGAGGTAAAAAGAGACACTCATCTTTTGGAGAGGATTCAAAGATTGCTGTAGGGTTTGTAAAGTGAGAAACTAGAAATTTAGACCAACTGTCTCCTGATAACCTTGCCTTGATGAAATGAGAGGAGAGGTAGTTGAGGGGAGTAGTGAGGTTAGCTGCTAAAGAGAAGCAGAAAGGGGAAAAAATGAAGAAGGACAAGTGGAAAGGTCAGTGATGGGCCTGGGAATTCAGCAGAAGATGGAAAGCATGGGCGAGACTGTCTCAAGCCCCTCAGCAGCTCCGTTGGAAGAGAAGATGGATTATGAAAAGCTCCTTGGGGGATATCAGATAGTCAGGTATATATAGTGAAAGATTGGGGGAGCAAGCACGGCTAGGAGTTGGTGAGAGGATTTAGAGGATGAACCTGGATGTAGATTGAACAGGTGAGAAATTATGCCAAGAGGCTGTGATTATGGGAAGCATCAAGGAACAGAAGGATGCGGATCAGAGATGTGAAGATTGGAGTTTAAACTTTCACAGGTGGAGTTGTTTCCAGTGATGGCTAGGTTCCTGGAGTGAGCAGGGAAGTAGGTAGCTGATGGCAATAGAAGTGAGAAGGAGCCTTGGGTGGTTGTTGTCCTGACCACTGATATCCTTGGCATGACTCTACACCATGTACTAGAGAGAAAGATTCAGTTTTCGTGGCTTGATGACCATGTCAGTAGGGAAGGGGTTTTTAGGTAACAGAAATAAGGAAGGATGGAGCTGGGAGGTCATCTGTGAACCAGACTCTTGTCATTTGTCCCTCTTGCTGTCTATCCATTTCCCATCAGTGACTCTGGACCACAAACCTTGTGTGTAGGGCCTGGGTGGTTTCATGAAGATCTGCAGTGAAACTGCAAATGCCTTTCAGTTACTTGCTCACAGATGGGAAAGTAAAAGAGCTTTGCAAGCTTAGCAAACTTACCTGAGGATGATAAAAATCTTAAGGGAAAAACTGTTTGAGGTGTAGGTCAAAATATCTTCAGATTAATCAGATAGTCCCCAGAGGCCTGGACAGCCTGTCAGTAAGTGACTGAGATATATGAAAGATCCCACAGTAGCTTTGGAGAAGAGGTGAGGCCATTGACAGACACAGTCTGCTTTCTCTGAAGGGTCTGGTTTTTAGGGCTGCAGGCTCATCTCTCCAGGGAATGTATGATTCCACTGATGAATACAAGAGAAAGGAGTGATCCACTGAAGCCTGGCACATGGGCTGCTACTGTCGTTACTTGGAAAGTCAGTTGGCACTCTGGCCCTAGTTTCCTCATCTGGAAAAGGAAGCTGGTGGTCAAGACTGAAATTTTCAAACAGCGTTCCGGTTAGAACACCTGGGGCATGTCTCAGCACACCTCATGGCTCTTGTTCTCACCTCCTTGGCTTTCAGATTCTTGATCTCATGGTCCTAGCTTTAATATCTATCTTTGGCAACTCATTTGAGCCCCTGCTTGGGCTTTTTGGCTCTTGTTTCACTACTCAGCTCTTACCTATACTCATATTCCTAACGTGAAGATACCTATCAGCCTCCAGAAATTGGGTCCCTTCTCTTTTTCCAAAGGAACCTTAGACACCTCACCACAACACCTCTGAGTCTGTGGAGCGGTACTCAGCTGAGAACTGGGCAGTATCGCTTCCACACCCAGTCCTTACCTTCCTGCTAGATGTCTGTTTACAGGACCACACTGGGTTACGTTCATGTGTTCATGAGGGTAGGTGAGCTCAGCATCTTCCTATTCCATCATCTTGACTTCCACCCCCTCCCCGGTCCCAAATCCATGGTTTTAAAGGACAGCTACCTCACCTTTGTCAGAACTGGTCATCCTCCCCATGGGAGATTCCAGGTCTTGCCATTGATCCTTTCCTTCTCAGTTTGACTTTGAAGCATTCATTATTTACTAGCATCTCTCATGTGAGACAAAGAGAGAAAATAAGTGCCATAGGTTCACAAACTTGCAACTAGAAGATGAATAAGTTCTGGAGATCTAAAGCATGGCATAGTGATTATAATTGGCAAAACTGTATCACATACTTTAGAACTGCTAAGAGACTAGATCTTAAATGTTCTCACTAAAAAAACAAAATGATACTTATGTGACCTGATAGTTGTTGTTCAGTCACTAAATTGTATCTGACTCTTTGCGACCCATGGACTGCAGCATGCCAGCCTCCTCTGTCCTCCACTTTCTTCCCAAGTTTGCTCTAATTCATGTTCATTGAGTCAGTGATGCTACAGAGGTTTTAATTAATGCTATGGTGATAATCATGTTGAAATATATAAATGTATCAAATAAACACACTGTATACCTAACACTTCTGCAATCTTATATGTCAATCATCTCAAAAAAAATAAAAGTAGTAAAATTAAAAAAAAATTATATTGGATAGGAATAGCTGAGACTTGTGGTTGTTTGTGTCAGACTTTCCCCATCTTGCCTGCACATTTTTCTGGCACATCCAGAATGATGCTTGTTTGGTCCAAAACATTCACCATATTTGCACTGTGGTTGGCACACAGCTGTGAAAAGAGGATGTCATGCATTTTTTTCTAGGCTAGGAAAAAAAAAAGGAAAGCAATAGATTCCCATGTCTTTTTGTTAGTAAGCCAACCAGTAGTAGTTTGGCAATTTGAAAACAAGGCCTCAACACTTGGTTCAGATTGTCCGTTTTGATAGTTTTATGCTCTATGTGATTCTCATTCCTTTTTCGTCTAGTTGAAGACAGTCCTGCTGTAAGAACTAAACATATATGTATATACTGATAACTATAATATATAGCATGTATAATAAATATAGTTTAAATTTGTTGTAATGGTTATAAATATAAATAAATATTTGTGCTTATAAATATAAATATTTATCCATGCATGCTAAGTCACTTCAGTGTGTCCCACTGTTTGCCACCCCATGGATTGTAGCCCCCCAGGCTTGCTTGTCCATGGGATTTTCCAGGCAAGAATACTGGAGTGAGTTGCTACTTCCCTTTCCAGGGGATTCTCTTGACCCAGAGATTAAACCCAAGTCCCCTGCAGTGCAGGCAGATTCTTTACAATCTGAGCCACCAGGGAAGCCCTCTGGGAAGCCCTAAATGTTTGTAAATAAATATTTATGTCTATAAATGTAAATCAATGTTTATATTTATAGATAAATACTTTATATTTTTATAATATTTACATTATTATAATAAATATATAAATATATTATAACATTTATTTATATAAATAAAAACAAAATATATTGTATTTTATATTTATATAGAATATTTATTTATAAATATAGAATATTTATATTGAAAGTATAAAATAAAAATATTTGTAATAGTTAAGGTAATAGAGCTTATGAATACCTAGTCCAGATGAAGAGGATCTGAGCTTTTCAGGCCGATGATTGAGTTCTGACACATCAGGCACTGTGCTGGGTGCTTCGCTGCTCCTGCTGCTGCTGCTAAGTCACTTCAGTCGTGTTCGACTCTATGCGACCCCACAGACGGCAGCCCACCAGGTTCCCCCATCCCTGGCTATGTTACCTTATTTAATCTTTTCAACAATCCCATGAAGAAGTAGTAGTCACTCCTTTTAAGATAAGATATCTGAGTTTTGGATTTGAAATAACTTGACAAAGTCTACAAAGCCAGTGGGAGAAAAATCTAGAATTTGAATCTAGTCAATTGCAAAGCTTCTAGTCATTCCACAGCACTATTCACAGGGAGACCACCAGTTACCTGCTGTCCCCCAGGAGGGTGACTCACACTCAGACACTCTCCAGGCAGGATGACATTTGCACTCTGTCATTCTGAAGAAGTCCCTGAGATGGTGATTTTGCCTTGGAACTTTCCAAGGATACCCAAGAATATTCTACTATGGGGAAGCATAGTCAATACCACCCTCAACTGTGGCTTTGGGGACTGAAACATCATTTTCCTGTTGCTCCTCCAGAAGAAATTTTAGATTGAATGATTTGATAGTCCTGGGACAGAATGGATGACTCACATGTTACATTAGTTCAGATCCCCAGAAGAGGCAGCTATAGTTGCATAATATGCATCCTACCATCTTGTTCCCATCCTTTAACTTGGGTTGAGATTTTTCCATGCAGTCGTGTCTGAGGAGAGCAGCTGTGATGGTTCAAGGAAATGCATGCTTGGCCAGTAAGTCAATGCAGGGGAGTAGCTGAGAGATGGTCTGAAAGAGTTAGGACAGACAGAAGATTCTAACATTCTTTTTGGCACATTGATTCAAGTTTCTTGCCATTTGATGAGCAACAGGCTGACTGTCTCCAGGCTGAAGTCTAGCCTTCTGTATAGAAGTAGCTGCAATTTGAGGTGGTCTGAAACTTCTCAAATGCCCCCAGTCAGGAGGAAAGTATCTGCTGTTTCTAACCTGGGTATTTTAATATTAAGCAAAATATACAAGAGTTTCCTTAAGTATTATAGCACCCAAGCAGGCATTGGAAGAAAATCTTCCATATCATTCAGGAAAAAAAAATGTTCTCAAATAACTTGTTTAAAACATACTGTATGATGATCCTGAGACTTAGTCTTATATCATACTAGTTATGGGACTTCTGCTGTGTAATAAAAAGAATACTCTGATCAAAAAATGTGAGGAACTAAAATCTTCTGTATTCTACAGAAGATTAAGAGTGACATAAATTCTGCAATAAAGTTTGTTCATGGTTTCAGACTTGTTCCATCATGGAATTCCTTTGTGTATAATATCTATCAACATCCCTTAAAATCTATGTTCTCCAGCACCTGCTTTGGGAAATCCTGGGAAATAAGCAAATCATAGGACGTTGTCTGAGACCAGAGTCAAACCACTACCTGCTGGTCTTGGCTGGGTCCAAGACAGACCCAAAAAGCAGACCTTGGCAATCACATAGGTGGTCTGATTCACAGACTCAATTGCATGATTCTGAACTGTATTGTGTGCTTCACACAGTTGTGCTGTCCCCATGGATTACATTAACCAGACAACTGCCAAGTATGTGCAACCTTTTAATGCCATAGGGATTTAATGGTGGAGATGGAACAAGTCCTTTGATTTTTGGTAACTAAAATTCACCATCTATGAAATGGGCCCCGAGTTTGTGCCTCTTAGAGATAGTGAAGATGAGGTGAAAGGTGCTCTGAAATCTCCAGCCCATGAAGCATTATGTTGGTGCTGAGTACAACTCTTAGAGGTAATGACTGCTGTTAGTACCACAAAGGAGGTGAAGCACATTTAATGCAAAGGAAAGTGATGCTATTTTGAACAAGGTTCACACAGGGTGCATGTTATATGAATTTAGCTTGAAGCTGGAGGGAAGAAGGTATAGAGGAAGTAAAATAATTCTCCCAGTGGGGCTGAAAAACTCCATGTCTGTGCTCATATTTTCTATTAAAATGCAGCAATAATAAGAATTTAGTTCATGAGAAATCAGAATGCCTCTACAACTTCAGTATTGAGGATTTAGGGAAATAAATGGATACTGAGGACTTGGTTTAATGATCCCTGCATCCCAGCCCAAAAACGCCCTATGTGTTTAGTCCATCTTTTTGTACACTTTGTACATTTATTGATTTTTATATTTATTCTGCTGTACAATGGAAATTTATGTTTAGAGATGCACAGGACTTTAAATCTATCAAAAATATTGTATCTCCAGGATACATTGCTTGCATACATTACACAGGAGACAGATGAGCACTTATTTATTCATTTTATGTAATTATACCCCGTGCCATTCCAAAAAGATTTAAAGGAGTTACGGTGGTGGTTTAAAGGTATTATAATGAGACAAATAACGAGAAGTATTTAGAATAAAATTTAAATTCAGGTAAAGAGAAAATAAGGTAGAAAAATAAGTCCTGGCAATAAATTATGTTAGTAAAAGCAATTTCAATGCAACTCACTATAGTTTTACTTAAAATCTAAAGAGGATTTCACAGAATTTAACAAGTTGAATCTGAAAGACACTTAGAAAAGCAAAAAAGGCCACAAAACCCAACTTTTTTTTGAAGAAGAGGAACATCAGGAGGGAAGTTTTATCCTCTCGGATATAAGGTATTAGAAGCCAGAGCACCTTGGGCAGCACGGTATTGGTGTAGGTCCAGAAGCAGACTACCCTGAGTCAACCAACTGACTTACATGTGCCTGGAAAACTGATCTATGACAGAGCTGGCCTTAAAAAATGGTGGGGAAAGATGAGCTGTTTAGTAGAGGATAAGGGCAGACCTGACTATCCACATGTAACAAATAGAATCCATTCTCTCTCGTACAATGCTTCCTAATCAATTCCAGAGAAAATGTTGACTTAAAGACGATGGAAAGAACTGGATAACACTTAGGAAAAAATGATAAGAAGAATATCTTTATGGAAGCAGTCTAGGACAGGGCACCTCAGACAAAGACAGAAAAAAGGGAAAAATAAAAATATAACTGCATTAAATTACAAACTTTTGTATAAAATTTTTTTGAAGGAGGAAGGAAAGAATGAACAGGCATGCTGAAGACTAGGAGAAAATATTTTCAAAACTTACCCAATGCAGATAAATGTCAATACTATGCAGTGAATCAAATATAGTGAATAGTTTAGGAGATAGTATACAAATTAGTAAGAAGGGCAAACTTCAATAGACAAATGAAATGGGGAATGGGTAAGCAAGAGATTTTTGAAAGGGGAATCCAAACATCTGAAAAAATGTTCAGACTCACTAATGTGGTAATGAAAATGCACATCAAGTTATGATATATGATGTCATTTATATCTGATTGGAGAAAAAGTTACTAAGTAAAGTATGCTAATTAGAAAAAATAGGAAGGAAAAAGAATCATCATATACTGTTGGTGAAATTTGGTACAATTCCATGCTTGATGATTACCAGATGTGAAGATGTGCTCATTCTACGACTCAGCAATTCCGCTTTTAGGTATATACTCTGGGGAAATGTTTGCATATGTGCGCATGTAAATGGATTGGATAAAACTTAAAAGTCACTCAATGGGAACATACATACATATATTTTAGTATGTCTCAGCTGGTAAAGAATCCGCCTGCAATATGGGAGACCTGGCTTCGATCCCTGGGCTGGGAAGATCCCCTGGAGGAGGGCATGGCTATCCACTCCAGTATTCCAGCCTGGAGAACTCCTTGGACTGTATAGTCCATGGGGTTGCAAAAAGTCAGACACAACTGAGCGACTCCCACTATCACATACAATAGAATTGTATTGAAAGTCAAGGGGAAAGCTTCAACTGTCAATGTGGATAAATCTCACAAACATAATATTGAGAGATTTATTTTTTTCCTTTGTAAAATCTGTAAGTTTTACAAAGTAAAGATTTACAAAGTAAGTTTTACAAAGATTGATAAATAGGATACCATTTATCTAATATTTAAAAAGTAAGTTTTACAAAGATTGATAAATAGGATGCCATTTATCTAATATTAAAAAATAACACTATTTCACAGAAGCAGAAATATGTGGTAAATTTTAAAAAATGTCTGAGAAAGATAAGCACTAAATAATGATGGAGTGACTTCCTTTAAGGAGGGAAGAATGGAATGTTACAGAACAGCATTAGCTTTACCTGTAGTTTTTCATTCACATGAAAAATGTATGGAACAGTAGACCAACAATCCAATAGAAGATGTGCAAAATGCACAAACAAATGCTTTGTAGGAAACACAGATGGCCACTAAACATATAAAGAATTCCACCTCATTAGTAACCATGGGAATTAAAATCAAGACCAGAATGAGATGCCATTTTGCACCTATTTTATTGGCAAAAATCAAGGAATTTGACTGAGTGTTGATGAGTATGTGGAATCAACAAGATTCAGCATCCCTGCTGGTGAGAGTGAAAACTATCCCACCACCTTAGAACATATGCCATACTAGGTCCCTTCAGTCGTGTCCAACTCTCTGTGACCCCATAGACGGTAGCCTACCAGGCTCCCCTGTCCCTGGGATTCTCCAGGCAAGAACACTGGAGTGGGTTGCCATTTCCTTCTCCAACGCATGAAAGTGAAAAGTGAAAGTGAAGTTGCTCAGTCGTGTCCAACTCTTAGCGACCCCATGGACTGCAGCCTACCAGACTCCTCAGTCCATGGGATTTTCCAGGCAAGAGCACTGGAGTGGGGTGCCATTGCCTTCTCCGACCTTAGAACATGTCTTGGTAGTATATCACAGTATAGTGCAGTATATCACAATATACCACAGTTTATCGCAATATACCATGGTGTAACATGGTGTATCAAAATATATCAGTGTTGGTTCAGATTTGGAGGCTACACAGAGTAGAAACTCATTCATGCTGCCTAATGGAAATCTATTTTAGGTGTACAGATAACATCAAAGGAGATGGAATCTCAGGGGAGGAGGAAGAGATGTATTTAAGCCAGGAATTGCTGAGCTGAGATCTGGAGGGTCCTTGTAGTAACCAGGTGGCTGGAAGGACCAGGCTACCTTCTCACCTTCTATTGCTTTCTGTGATTATTGCCACATGACACTACAAATCACCTATCTCACTATTGAGGATGATGGGCCTATTGCTAAATTAAGTGAGTCACTATATATAAAATCCTTTAAACAGAACCTGGCATTTTATAAACACTGTTTTTGTTTATTATTGCTGTCTCAAAGTTTCTGTCTACTAGTATCCTGAGTTTATGCATAATGAATTTATTTTTATGCCTCTGACAGTTTTCCTTCTCCCCATGATTTTATCTTCTGTTTAAACTGTAAATGGATGACTGAGTCTCATTTTTAAATTTCCCTAAGAGGCAATCTAACTGGTGAATATTTTTGCCAGGCCCTGTCATGATTTCTTGATGGTAGGTTTTTTGAAGTTGCTTAGACAGGAGAGATGGAGACTTGTGGTACAGTGGATGGCACTCATGAAATAACCTCTTGCTCCTTCCTTAGTATACACTGTGGCCTTGGCTGGTCCTCACAAGGGACCATGCTAGGTCCTCGGTGGGCAGAGAGTGAAGCTGACCTGTTTATACACTTTCTTTCCCTTGTATGAATCATTTGTTTAAGTAAGTTGCTTAGTGGAGTCCAATTAACCTTCAAAGATGAAACCAATGGTCCAAGTTTGGAGTCTTTGTATCTATCTACCAAAGAAGTTTTATGAGAACAGTTGTTTTGGCTCTTGAGTCTTCCTGCACAAATAGACATCATGCCTCAATCCACTTGAGAATTACTAAGAATTGATGTATCAGTAAGATCCAAATAATACTTAGCTTATTTTGGATGTACCAGAAGAATGTTCTAATGCCAACTTAAATATTGATCTAAGACATTTTTCAATATCAATATACATTGGGAATACCTGACTGTCAATACATATTGGAAAAGTATGGATCTTGATGTCAAAGGACTAGAGATTGAATCCTGACACTGTCATTCAATAGGCGATTGACTTTCTGTAAATAATTTAATGTCTTTTAGACTAATTCTCTTAGAATTTTCAATACTATTAGCACAGCCATATTGTAGAAACACAATATAACGTGTTTAAAAAAATGAAATTTTCCAAGTCAAATACCAGAGATACAGCAGGTTGAAGGAAATGAAAAAAAATTAGAATCTCCTTCCTGCTATTGATTTATTTCTCAAAATATATTTTACAAGGACAAAAGAAAGAGACGAAATACGACCTAAACACAAATCAACTGAACAAAATGCAACAGAAGGTTCTGCTATTGATTGACTTAATACAGGCTATATTTTTGCTTTCAGTCAGCAGAACGACTAGGTGTGAAAGATCTCTATTACTTTTATTTCTACTTTCTCCACTGTGTCATTGAACAAACTGAGCATACGCAGTAATTCCTGATCTGATTGCAGTGTCTTACAGAACAGAGTTTCAGTTTGCTCAGGAGAATGTATGAGTCTTCTAATTTATGGATCTTTTACTTATGTTATTACCATGTAGTTTTTAAAGTTTATTTTAAAATAGTGGTGCAATTTGTAAGACTGGGCTCTTTGGGGGCAGTTAAAGATATTACCTATTAAATTTGAATTAATCTTCCAGAAAGTGAATACAGGATGAGTTTTAGCACTAGAGGGCTTTCTCTAAGGTTGACATAGATGGAGAAGGAGTGAGACATGAGTGACACTGCTGACCTCCCTGGTCTCCCCACCTGGGCCTGGGCTGTCAGTGCTCATCATGGAGGAACACAGCGCCGGCAGCGGCTAATAAACATGCTGTGTAAAATCCAGGAGGAATAAAGGTATTTCTGTTTCCCATCAGCACATCCTCAGAGCAGAAATTATTAATGAAACCTGAATCTGGAAATCCTCACTAATGGGAATCCCACATTTGGTGGAGACTTGATTTGTCATGAGCAAGTGTGTGGGGGTCCCCTTCTAGTCTCCTCTCTCCTCTGCCTCTTCCCCAGCTTCCCCTCATCGGGGCTTTGGAGACAACCCACCTCTCTATCGCTTCTATTTGTAGGACATCTGTCTTCAAGCTGACCATAAACTACAATAGAAAAGATAAGAATAACAATTAGTAATGGCTATACACCAAATTCTTGATATTTATATTTAATATAAAATTTAACATGCTGCTGCTGCTGCTGCTTAGGAGCTTCAGTCCCATCCGACTGTGCGACCCTATAGACGGCAGCCCACCAGGCTCCCCCATCCCTGGGATCCTCCAGGCAAGAATACTGGAGTGGGTTGCCATTTCCTTCTCCAATGCATGAAAGTGAACATAAATATTATTTAATCCCCAGAGGGAATCCCACAAATAGTTACTATCAGCCTCATTTTATAGATAAACAAATATGAAATAATATTAATTTGTCAAAGCTGCAGAGTTAGTAAGTTATGAACTTGGGAGTCAAACTCTGGCAGTTCTGTTACCAGAGTCCCAGGGCTTGTGATGTTGCACTACGTGGGCAGGGCTAGTGGGAATCACCGTGGGGAGGAGGAGACTCCTTGCCATGAGTGTGTGAACATGTGTGGAAATTAGGGATACAGGTCTCTTGTGTTTCTAATCTTGTCCTTATAACTCTGTGTTTAGTTTCCCCTTTTCAAGAGCTTGAAATTACTCGGGGTGTCATCAGACCAGGGTGAGCATTTGGGGTAAGCACTTTTGACTGCATATCCTATGACCAACCTTTCCAAAAATAGGGATAGTTCTCAGAGAACCTGGTGTGACCTTTTCTATAACTGTCTTCAAAAAGTAACAACCAAACAAACAGAAAAGCCCTTCTTTGATTAAAGAACCAAGAATCAATATTACCCAGTATTGCTAATTTCAGCAAATAACCCCCAACTTGAAACATGTTACCACTCAAAGCATTTTTAGCTAGGATGTTTAAAATTCAGAACACATTTTCAGAAATAATATTATAAATGGCAATTTGGTCTCCAAGCTACCTTATAAAAGTCTACTTAACCCATAACATTGCTGAAATATTTTGTATTTCTAATAAAAATAATGGAGAATACTGATACTGCAATGCTAGCAATTAAAATAAGTACTAATGGTGAGCTCATTAACTTTTATGTATAATTTATATTACCTGTACAGGAAAGCCAGCATAGTATGAGTCAAGAGCTCATTCTGGGATTAGA
This sequence comes from Tragelaphus eurycerus, assembly GCA_935064755.1. Taxonomy (NCBI): domain Eukaryota; kingdom Metazoa; phylum Chordata; class Mammalia; order Artiodactyla; family Bovidae; genus Tragelaphus; species Tragelaphus eurycerus. The sequence continues at coordinate 17,347,047 of CAKXYN010000002.1, read as the reverse complement.
ACGTCTGGTTCAAGTATTAGCTCTATGCACTGAGTGACCATGGGACAAGGTACAATTCACAGAGCCTTTGCACTTAACTGTAAAATGGGGGTAAAAGCACTTTGTAAGTTTGATGTGAGGATTAAATGAGATAGTATGTTTAAAGTACTAGTGTTCTGTAGTTTGACACAAAGTTCCCAGGTTATTATGTCGTGGATATGATTAATACCTGTTAATTTTCAAGCCCTACCCACTGAACAAAAACTGTGTCAAGGATTTTGGTTGTATAATAATTAAATTGCAATTACCTATAGTCCAGTGAGAAGATGTAGTACTTTAGGGCCTCTGAGATGAAACAATTTTGTTCAAAGTCATATAGAAATATGTCAACTTGACTGGACCACAGGGTGCCCAGATTTCTGGTTAAACATTATTTTGGCTATATCTGTGAAGATGTTTCTGGATGAGATTCATATTTGAATTGGTGGTGGTTTAGTCACTAATTCATGTCTGACTCTTGTGACCCATAGACTGTAGCCTGCCAGGCTCCTCTGTCCATGAGATTCTCCAGGCAAGAATATTGGAGTGGGTTGCCATTTCCTTCTCCAGGGGAATCTAATATTTGAATTGGTAGACTGAATAAAGTAGATTGTTCTCCCCAATGGTGTCATCTAATCTGTTGAAGGTCTGAGTTGAACAAAAAGCCTGAGTGGAAGAGAAGTTTTTCTCTCTCTCTCCGCCTTACTTCCTTTGAGTTGGGACACTGGTCTCATCCTGTCTTGATACTCAGACTCGCATGAAACTTAAACCATCGGCTCTCCTGGTTCTCATGACTGGCTCTCCTGGGTTCTCACCTTCACAACTGCAGTTGGTTTTGAGACTTCTCAACTTCCATGATCAAATAAACCAGTTTCTTATAATAATCTCCTTTTTTCTCTCTCTTTCTGTGTATCTATCCCATTATAACTCTTCCTGTGCCCACTATCAGAACTTCAGCTACACTACCCTTTTCTGTTGCTCAAACATGCTGGCTTGTTTTAACCAAGGAACCCTTAAACTAGTAGCTTCCACTGCCCAGAATTCTCATGACTCCTTATTCAGTGGCTTCTTCTCATTCCAACATTGGTTTAAATGTAATCTTTGTTATTCATAGCACGATGGAATTATGAACTCTTATTTTTTTCAATGTTTTATTATCAGTTACTAGCATTATTCTTTCTGCTACTCAGATCATTCCAGACTAGGAGTCCTTTCAAAGTTACTTCCCATCTGTGTCTTTCCTATGTCCTTGTGAGATGTTTCTCTTATTCTTTGAGTACTTTATTATGTCTGGCACAAAAAGATATTTCAGGCACATGGTGTACTTTCTCTGAAATCAGCCTTTTCTTCAAGGAGTTTTGATCCCTTTTAGTAGAGAATGGTATATAGTAACCAAGATATAAGCTCTAGATGTGCTCCTTGTTACTGAGGTATCATTGCTTTTGGACCTCTGTAGACAGAACTAGAAGACACATTTACCTTTATTTCTTTCAGGTTTGTCAAAAGTTCATTCATGTTTTCTGTACCATTTTATAAATAAACTGAATAAACTTTTTGGCCAGCCCAATATAAATTGTGTATATATATCTTCTATTGGTTCTGTTTCTCTGGAGAGTATGGTCCTGACGAGTATGGTCACATAAATGGAAGAAGAGGTCCTAGAACTCAGGTCTGTATGTTTAAAAGCTGAGACTCCTATGAGGTCTGACTGACTCCCTTTGGGCCCATGACTTGGACCGCACCGTTCTTACTCTGTACAGGGCTGCACTGCCTAGGGGAGGGATGAGGGCGATCAGGGTTATCTGAGCCAGGATGGAGGAGGAGAAACAGGGAGGAAGAACTCTCTAAGATGAGCAGTTATGTGAGCCAAGACAGAAATGAATCCCCAACTCTTATCAATTTTGCTTAATTTAACTTTGGAGTTCTGCCAAGGCTTACACTGGAGAATCTTTTAACTTACTCCAAAACATGATGTTAGAAGCCAAGAGTGTTTCTAAGGACATGACTTGAGGGCCTCCAGCACCACACCTGGTGCACAGTAGGTGTACAATAAACCTTGTTAACTGTAAATAAGCTCTCTGTGATGTAGCTCTTACATCATTTCTCCTACTGCTTCCGATGACTTTAACTTCCTTGGGAATGGGTGATGAAGCTTTTAATTTCTAGAGATTCCTGATGGGCAGAGTGCCCCATGCTCACCTCTGAACTTCCAAGTGACTCCCTGTGTGAGGGAGCAAGGCAAAGACAGGTTTGCTAACTACAGATGCCAAGAGAGAAATTCACAAATGCAGTGCTTCCTAGACCACAACTTTATATATAATTTTCCTGACCAGAAGGAATCTCTGTCCTGCTGTACTCACTTGGCTCTATGCGTCTCCATTTCAGGAATTGATTCTTGCCAGATGGTGTTTCATTATCTTCAATGCAATGATTATGTTTACTTATTTAAATGTCCCTGGAGCTGCAAATCATAAACTTGGTTTTACTCATCTTTCTTTTGACTCAGAGTAAATGTTTTAGAATATAATATTTCCCATTTAAGTTTAACAGAAAGAACCTCACTGCATCAAAATATTGGCAGAGTTTAAACACAAATTTATAAATAAAATCCACCTAAAATTTAAATATATATGGATTAAGAGAAATAAAGCTATTACAGAAAATCTGGAAATCACAAAAAAGTAAAAAGTATACAAAGATTTCTTGAGTAGCACTAGCTGATTAAACCACCCCACCACCATCCAGAGTGAACTGTCTTTGGTATTTTTACTGTTTGTTTTTGTTTGTTTGATTATTAGAGTTTCTTTTTTGTTGGCAATTTTAAAATAAATAAAGTAAAAGCTGCAGTTCATGGGGTTGCAAAGAGTTGGACACCACTGAGCAACTGAACTGAACTGACTGAAGGTAAAAGAGATTTTGTTCAAACAGTCTGCTTCAAAGAAAAGTGCAAGTGATGCCTTCTCCTTTGTTAGAGCTCGCTTCCTGCCTTGCCAAGTGCTGTGGGCACAGAGCGGGTGACCAGTGGAGGTAGAGACGTTGCCAACTATAGTTCTCCATCACAACCCGCACTGCATTTCCTGGTTAGGAAAATCCTGGAAAATCCAGGATGCTGAAAATACCCAACTCAGACTTTCTCTGCTGGAATTCATTAATTTCACATTGTTACTTAGACTTCCTGACTGCTTGAGGTCAGTCTTGAAAAGGTGACAACGTTATCTACTCAGGACCCAGCTGCCCTGTTCTTTTTCCCTTCCACATGCTTTTTCTCTGTACAGAACTTCTGACACCGAAGTAGATATTTGTACATGAAAATGATACACAGAAAGCTGAAAGAGACTGGAATCTCGCCCCTTATCTACCTTCATGTGGCTGCTGACAACAGAGATATATAACTTCTGGGGTACATCCAACACATGAGCGATTGGGACATCCATATATCACCCACTTCTTTTCTTTCAAGAATAGTTTCCTAATTTTTGCAATCACTTGACAGGTCTATATTTCATTGCTTTATCCACTTTCTTTCCATCACTGATTGCTGATATGAATGTGGGTAGCAAAGAATCATTCTTAAGACCTCTTCCCTAAGCTTTAGAGTAGTTATACCAACTATTTTGACACAAAAACTAAAAATAAAAATAGGCTCCACAATGAGTGAAGTCAACTGGGGACTTTTATTTAGAACCCAATGAATTGGTGTCTAGAAATAGGTTTTCCATCTGTGTGCAGCGTCTTGGCAAAACATGTGCCTTTTCACTAACCTATGTGCTAAATTACTGAGCTTTACTGCATTTTAAATTATTTCATATCCAACCCGTAGTTGCAGAGATATGTGGCAATCATCCAATTTTTTTTTTTTTTTTGGCTTAAGTTTTACTCTTCTATGGATTAGGACAGAAGCAGACTTAAAGCCGAGCATTACTGGTCAGAATCTACACCCTGCACAGGCCAACTGCAAATATAATAGTTCAGTGTTTGGCAGCTGCCTAAGTGAAATTGCCAAAAAAAATGTTTAGGACAATTCTTTACCCCCATTAATGAATGAGTCCCAGGAGAAGGAAATAATGTAAAACTTAACATATGCCAACAGCTGTTGTAAATGTGAATAGTCATTCCAGCTTGATTAAAGTCATCAAATTTTGTTCCCCCATTCTACCATACATTCCAGGTAAAGTGATGCACTGGATGTGACTAATGGTACAGAGAGAAACTTTAAAACAAAATCAAACATCTCGATAAATATTGTCCATTGAAAAAATGACCTGAACCACTATATACACATTCCACTGACTGTACCAGTTCCTGTACCAGTTCCTTCATTTCTCTTCTCTCTCTCTCTTTGTTTTTTGAAAATAGATCCCATTTTATTAGAACAATCAGCATTTTAATGTTACAAACAAGCTCAAAGAACACAATATGCAAGATAGACACAGCCAAGAAGCCACTTCACTTCTCTTTTGAGTAAGTTTGAGTCATACAGAAAAGTACGCTTATCATATTATGACAATTAAAGCCACTCCCAAGGATGAAAGGAGAAGGCAATGGCAACCCCACTCCTGTACTCTTGCCTGGAGAATCCCGTGGACGGAGGAGCCTGGTAGCCTACAGTCCATGGGGTCGCGAAGAATTGGACACGACTGAGCGACTGCACTTTCACTTTTCACTTTCAAGAACTAGAGAAGGAAATGGCAACCCACTCCAGTATTCTTGCCTGGAGAATCCCAGGGACGGGAGCCTGGTGGGCTGCCATCTATGGGGTCACACAGAGTCGAACACAACTGAAGTGACTTAGCAGCAGCAGCAGCAAGGATGAGGGTCTACTGTAGCTGACTATGTTCTCAAAACTGAATCTATTTGTGGGTTTTAAATAAGTTTGTTAAAAATGAGCTCACCTAGCCATTAACTACCTAATTGATTGGTAGTCAATCAATTGATTGTTTATTGCCTGTAGATGTATGATGACCTACACCACAGAGGTCCCATGTCAAGCCAATTTGGAAAAGCCCAGAATCCCCTAGAGGGGAGCTGCCATGGAGTCCATTTATAGGAGAGGACCTGCCATGGTTCCATTTACAATGAGAGAGACGGACACCAAAAGAGTAAGACTCTTAGGAAGCCTATGTACTCAAGCTGGTCTAAGGACAAGACATCACTGTTAGAAGGGAGAGATGCCTCAAAGTGTCTATCACTTATCTGTGTCTGCTGAGCAGGAATAGAAGACTGCAATTAAAATTAAAACTGCTGCTATTATTTATTGCAACTATGCTTTAAAGAATTCATAAGAAAAAAGATTGCAAATAAATATACAAAGATGTAAAAAAAGAAAATTAAAAGTGCTGCTTCACTAAATGGTTGAAACTTCTCAATAGTAGAGTGAGGGGTAGAAAAAAACACAGAGAAATGCTATTTTGATCATTATTTGAATCAGAGCCATGTTGACAGTTATATAGTAAAACAACTAAGCAGACCTTAGTTTAAAACAGTTATTCATGGAGTCTTCTGATAAATACTTTTATAGTAGTTATCCAGAGAATATAAATTACCATGAGAATTCTGATCTAACAAAAGCAGTGTAGTTAGTGGTTAAGAGCTCAGGCTTTGAAATGAGTCTGGTATAGATATGAATTCCAGCCCCACCCTTTACTGGGCATATGACGCTAGGCTAGCCATTCACCCTCTTTAAGACCCAGTTTCCTAGTCTTACCAGAAAGAATGTTGGTTAAAAACATAGTACATTATCTAATCACAGTCGAATTTCTGGATTACCCAACACAAGTCTTACAGAATGAAATCTGCCTCCACTTCTCTAGTCTGTTTGCCAACTACTAAAGAAAAGCTCTTATTTATTCAGAAAATACTTCTATTATAGCTCTTCAGATAAAAATCAGCTTGGGGGGGATAAATATGGACCCTTCAAAACAGTGTCCTGTGGTTCTTTGTTTGTGACCTGTCATTCTGTAGCTCCTCTGGGGGCAGCAGTTGTGGTCTAAAGCAATGATGGTTCCTATTAGATCCAAATTAAGAAGGGGATGACAGAGGATGAGATAGTTGGATGGCATCACCGACTCAATGAACATGAGTTTGGATAGGCTCCGGGAGTTGGTGATGGACAGGGAGGCCTGGCGTGCTGCAGTTCATGGGGTCACAAAGAGTTGGACACGACTCAGCGACTGAACTGAACTGAAGGCTGAGTGCTGAAGAATTGATGCTTTTGAACTGTGGTGTTGGAGAAGACTCTTGTGAGTCCCTTGGACTGCAAGGAGATCAAACCAGTCGATCCTAAAGGAAATCAGTCCTGAATATTTATTGGAGGGACTGATGCTGAAGCTGAAGTTCCAATACTTTGGCCACCTGATATGAAGAACTGACTCATTGGAAAAGATCCTGATGCTGGGAAAGACTTGAAGGCAGGAGGAGAAGGGGACAACAGAGGATGAGATGATTGGATGGCATCACCGACTCAGTGGATGTGAGTTTGAGCAAGCTCTGGGAGTTGGTGATGGACAGGGAGGCATGGTGTGCTGCAGTCCATGGAACTGCAAAAGTTGGACATGACTGAGCAACTGAACTGAATTGAATTGAACTTAATCCTGTATTCTCTGGATCTTATTCAGAAATTCTTACTCTTTTTCTTCTACAAGCTGTATGATTTTTCTCTCTGTGATTTCTTCTATATACTGTCTATTTAACATTCCACTTCTTTAACCCTTTTGTAATTATCACAAGGTCAAACTATCTCCCACACTTTGGAAATATTCTTGATTGAAGAGAGGGTAAAAATCCTTCACTTATCATTTCTTTCCTGGAAACTCTTCTCTGGTCTCCTTGCCTCCGATTTTGCATTCCTTCAAGCTAGAGCAGGAACCCTTTTTCTAGAGACAAATTATGATCTCTGTTTTCATCCTTCCTCCTTTAAATATTGGGTAGGCCAAACAGTTTGTTCAGCTTTTTCTGTACCATCTTATAAAAAAACCTGAATGAACTTTTTGGCCAACCCAATATCTCAATGGTTCTCCATGTCCTTCAAGATGAACGTCAAGCATCCTTGCATGGCTTATACGACCCTTAATAATCTAGCCCTTCTTGACCTGATTTCTCCCTCACTGGGCTCCTGGAGGCCCTTCATCTGGTCATACTCCCTCTTCCTTTGGTCTCTTTGCCCACACTGATGCCACGACCTGGCTCCTGGACCCCCCTCTTCTCCCTGCCATATGGCCAACCATTGCTGCTCCTCATTCAAGAGTCAACACAGGGTCTCCTTACCCCAGAAATTCTTCCCTGACCCAGTCTACTTCCTACCTACGAATCAGGTGCCCCTTATATAGGATCTGAAGAAAGGTTCATAATAGAGACATGAAAGAGGTTAAAGCAAATGACAACATGCAATACACAATGGTCTCTCAATAAACGTTCATTCTTTTACAGTGGTGAAGAACAACTCTGAACATTACCTAGCCTGCTCCTTGACTGCCTTTCAGGGTTTCCTCAAAAAATTATACCTACAACCTAGAGGGGTAGGATGAGGTGGGAGGTGGGAGGGAGGTTCAAAAGCCAGGGGGAATATATATCTATATATACCTATGGATGATTTATGTTGACATATAGCAGAAACCAACACAACAGTGTAAAACAATTATCCTCCAATTAAGAGTAAATAAATTACAAAAACTGAAAAGGTTAACCTCCTCCAAATTGCCCCTCTTTCTTGAACCTAGAGCTTTCCGATCCCTTGTTGCAAACATATTGAGCATCTTGTCAATTGTATGAATTATTATCCAACTGAAATTTATTTTCTGAAACATTCTTATCAGCCCTTATTCTGGGATGAATGTGGCCTTATCTATCCCCTCAAATACACAGGGTTCTAAGGACCTTTTAAAAGGTCTCTCCCAGCTCTAATATTCTTTGATTGTAAGATTTATTTTAGTGAAACTCCTTAACACAGATGAAGTCAAATTTCTGGAACCTGATTATACAATTTAAAGATTATCTGAAGTCTCAGTTCCTCCTTTTCATCCCCTTCCTCCCCTCCACTGCGTGCCCTGTAGTCATTTTTACTATTCATAAACTCCCCCACACAGGGAGACAGAAAGGAGAGGCAATGCTAACACGGCAGCTTTCATAAAGTGCATGATGGGAGAGGCTGAACTGTGGATTAGAAGAGATTTCTCAGATTCATTATCCCTCCACCTCTTCAGACTGACCACGATAAGTTAGCTGGAAAATTACTAGGCTTCTTCCAAGTTTTTTTTTTTTTAAAATAACAAATGCTGGGTCTGCATAAATCATGATCTCCCTACCATGGCATTCACCTCTGTATTCAACTCCAATGCATTCTTTGGTTTTTTTATTTTACTTTAAATTTTTATTGGAGTATGGTTGATTTACAGTGTTGTATTAGTTTCAGTATGCTTCAAAGTGAATCAGTTATGCACACACATATATCCACTCTTTTTTAGATTCACTTCCCACATAGGTCATCACAGACTATTGAGGAGAGTTCCCTGTGCTATACAGTAGGTTTTTATTATTTATCAATTCTATATATAATAGTGCGTGCTCAGTTGCTTCAGTCATGTCTGATTCTTTGTGACCCCATAGGCCATACCCCACCAGGCTCCTCTGTCCATGAGATTTTTCCTGGCAAGAATACTGGAGAGGGTTGCCATGATCTGCTCCAGAGGATCTTCCCAACCCAGGGAATAAACTCACATGTCCTGCATTGCAGCGGATTCTTTATCATGAGCCATGGGGGAACCCATATATAGTAGTGTGTATATGTTAATTCCAGTCTCCCAATTTTCCCTCGTGCCTTCCCCTCTGGTAACCATAAGTTTGTTTTCTACATCTGGAACTCTACTTCTGTTTTGTAGACAAGTTTGTTTGTATTCCGTTGTTGTTGTTTTTAAGATTCCACATACAAGTAATATCATATGATATTTGTCTTTCTCTGTCTGACTTATTCCAGTCAGTATGACAATCTCTAGGTCCGTCCATGTCACTGCAGATGGTCCACTGCTTTCTTTGACAACGTTCAGCTAGTCCCCTCTCTTTAACTAAGCTTGCTGGGCTTTGCCTGTCTCTGCTTCTCTCTGTGCCCTGTCATACTCACATCTCTCTGTTTTGATGAAACATGACATGAAGGAGAAGAGGGCTTGAAGGCTTGGAACGTTTAGCTGTTTCAACCTGGAATCTTCTATTCCCTAAGGAGATCTTACTGAAATTGCCTGGGAAAGCTATAAAGAAATGTACTAGTTGTAATGTCTGAGAGTGACCTGGAGACTTTGTATAGAACTTTGCAATGTCAGCAGCTACTTAGCTACACATATTCCATACACAACCACTTTTATAGCTTGACTGAGAGCCAACTTTTGTTTCCAGCTCCAGTGCCAAGAGCCAATGGCTGCTTTGGTTCAAGACAGCTTATGCTGCCCTAAGAAGTTTCTTTTTGATTCTAGGGAATATCATGATGCTGCTTGAAGACTGATAATGGGGTCCTGGTAGCCAGCTTGAATACTGCTGTTCCTATGACTTTGTTGCCCTGGGTCTGCATTGTCCCCAGGTATCTTTCACACTGAGGACAGGCAAACCCGTGAGTCTGGTTTGAGTTCAACCATGACTGATTCACTCCCTTTCTTCTTGTGCGTGTGCTGTGCAAGGCTTCCCAGGCGGTGTTAGTGGGAAAAAAAAAATCACCTGCCAATGCAGGAGACACAAGAGACACAGGCTAGATCCCTGTGTTAGGGAAGATCCCCTGGAGTAGGAAATGGTATCCCACTCCAGTATTCTTGCCTGGAGAATTCCATGGGCAGAGGAGCCTGGAGGGCTACAGTCCATAGGATAGCAAAGAGTCAGATGCAACTGAGTACAGTACAGACTTGTTTTCTTTCTTCTTAGCCATGACCAGGTGTGTTTTGACAAAGTTTACCAGACTTGAGTTGGGGAAAAAAAAACACAACCAAGCGTAATGTGTGATCAAAACCTTTTCTAAACTGTTTAGCACCTTGTGTCACTTCATAATACAGCAGTCCCCAGAAACTGGTCTTGCTTCCAGTTCATGAATTATGAGAGAAGTCAAGTCAATGACTGCTGTCATGTGGATTGGGATCTGGACATATCGTCAGGGCGTTATCCTTGATTAAGGAAGTTTTTGAATAATGATAGCAGTCTAATATTTTTTAACTGTGTTCACATAGTTGTCACATGGCCCTATTAGTTTTGTAGTAATCTTATCCTCATGTTACTAATAAAAGAAATACACATAAAGCAATCATGACTTTTCTATGGTCATACAGCTGATAAGAGGCAGAGCTGGAATTGAACCATGGTGATGTGCCTATGTTTTTACCAAGATTTCATACTATTCCTTCTCCTTGGATCACCTTTCCAGGTTATAGCTTTTCTACTCAAGGTTAAAGCAATGGCTCTGCTTCAGATAAAGCCTGGCAGTGCATAGCCATCTTCAACTCGAGGTGTTGAGGTTGGGTGAGTTTGGTCATTAATTCAACAAGTATCTGTCAAGTGTCTTACCAAAGCCTGCCACTGAGCTAGGTCCTCCTGACCACAGTCTTGTGGGGACACAGGTTCTCAGCAAATTGTTATAGTTGTATGCTGTAGCAAGGAACTGATCAGGTACCAAATGAGTAATGAGGTAATAATGAGGTTCCAGTCTTAAAGACCAACTGGAAACTGAAGGATGGGTAGAGTTAGCCTAATGATGAGCCTGGAAAAGAATGTTCTAGGTGGAGAAGAGATATATCCAAAGACTGCAGGCCAACTAAAGGCATTTGGTCCAGGTGTTTTGGTTCTCCAGAAATTACACAGAGGGTGGGGAGGAGTGAAGCACACAGTTACGTAGGTACATGTGAGGAACATGTGGGTGCACCCAGGCATGAAATCTTTGGGGGCCACCCCAACCAATCTCCTGCCCAGCCACCTCCGTGGAGATATAAGGAAATGTGGAGGTTAATTTCTGAGTTTGGTTGCTCCAGGGAGCTGTGTGGGTGGGGAAGGGGCCAATGGACTACAAACCATTGTGAATCAACACAGGATCATCAGTGGAGTGGAAGTTAGCATGTGGTCAAATGTAAAAATAAAATAAGTCCATTAAGCTCACTATATAGGCAAAGAAGCCCAGTCTTCCAGTGGACTATGATCATGTGGTTTTTATTTCAAATATTTTTCAGAGTTTGTTATTCACTAATATTTAAAATCTTGGGAAAGAAAATGCTATAGGATAGATCAGGGCTATCTATTAAGAATAGAAAGGAGTGATCCTAATCCATTTTTTCCTGGGGACTTTGTGATACCTGAGGCTCTTGCCATCACAAGTGGAGTTTTCTCTTTGGAGCGATAGCATTATATCTGTGAATATCCTAGATCCTGGTAACACACTGGGCTTTTATTCATTGATGAGCACTCTGTGTTTGTTTATTTTCCCTGGAGTGAGACCAGAAGAGGAACTAGGAGAGCCATGTACCAGGAGAGTATAACCAGGAAGAGTCGATTTTGACTCTTCCATGCTAGATCTGTTTCTTAGGCTGATTTTGTTATTTTAATCACACATAATGGCCTGCCTCAGTGAATCCTGCCCCTTTGCCTGACTGTTAAGCTAAAGTGCCTTTGTTCAGAACCCTGTCCACCTGTAGATGGCAGGAAGGAAGAAATTAATACATCTCCCTGCCTGAGGTTTGCCATTCTAGGAGATACTTGCAATATTAAAGGCCTTTTTACTTTGTTTCCTCACCTCCCCCCATTTCTGACCCATAAAAGAACCTGGAAACCAGACCCCGACAACATGGTTATTTTGAGATATTAGTCTGCCATCTTCTAAGTCAGGCTTTCCAAATAAACTCGTATTCCTTGCCTCAACACCTTTTCCCTCAGATTCACTGGTCTGTCATATAGCAAGCAGAGCAAGCTTGGACTTGGTAACAAGAGGAAGGAGATCACTATTCCAGCTTCCCTCAAATATTTGAGTGCCTAGAGCATCCCAGGTAGAGTACCAGGCACTGAAAAAATATACTTGCTGGAGACCATTGAGGCATATGATTACATGAGGGAAGAGGCTAGGGAAAGGGAAAGAGAAGAAAAGGGGAGCTAACAGAGGGCCAGAGGAAAAGCTCACCTGCTTTCCAGGTGTACGTAATGAGCAGCAGGGCCAAGGGCCCAGGCACTGAAGAAGTGCTGACATAAGTAAGATAATAAATGTTCTGAGATTTCATCACCATCGAAGAGTCCTAACACATTACTGCCAGGGCTTAGTTCTCCCTCTGATTCATGTTTCTTCTCTGCTGTGGGATCATTTGGTTCTTGAACCTGTAGAATTACTGACTGATTCCTTTCTGGTCAGATTCCTTTTAGCTACACACAGACTCCTCTTGTAATGAAAAACAGGTTTCCTGTTACAGCTTGCTTTACATTCAGGTAACATGTTGCCGTCTGGAATGAGCAAGTGTCGAGTTTGAGTCATATTTTCCACCCTGATGCTAAGCCCCCGTGCTTCCTATGTCTGGTGTTGAAGGGGAGACTGGGAAATAAAAAAACTTCAGTTAGGTCAGAAAATTTATTTCCCACCCAAAGGGTTAATTGGCTTCTGGAAGGAACAAAGACACAGAGCTACTGTGACTGCTTCCCCAGCACCAGAGTTGGTGCAACACCTTCCAAGCCTCCCCAGAGAGGCTGGCTTCAGTCTCTGGAGAGTGGATCCACTTCCCCATCAGGAAGCGAAGCTTGAAGAAGTTATCTGATCTTTGGTATCTCTGAGAACCTCATTTTGAGCTGCCTGCAGAGACTCATAGAAGACCTTTAGGTCCATGACTGAGAAGGGCAAATTAGGAAAACCATTACTGGAATTATTTTCCCCAACGAGCAGTCAGTGTAAACAGGAACAAATGTGGGTAAAAGTCCAATAATCAGCAATGACAGAGTTCTATGCCAGTGTGAAAACTATGCCAGTTCTATGCCAGTGTGCATACTATATATAGTAACACAGTAACCAGACATTTTTGTTATTGAATAAACTTTTAAAACATCATTGGGACTGATAGGTTTACAATAATTTTCCCTCTGCTCCAAAAGCAAGGATGAAGGAAAGACAACACACACCCATATACATGAAGGGCAGAATCTGAGGGGAGAGTTATTTCAAAAGTCTGTTAATACTTTAAAACTATCTGTTTAGAAAGAAGTCAATCTTACCTTTTATTGAGGAAAATATCTTAAGGTAGTAAAATAAACAATGAGGCCACTTGGGCATAGCTTAGATAAGAGGGAAAATCACAGGAATTTGGCAAGTACAGTAGGAGAAGTTTCTTGGAGTAGGGATAAGCTGGGCAGACAGGAAGGACAGGTCAGGAGGCAACTCCCTGTGGTGCTAAATGACCCTCAGGGGGTTCCTGTAAAATGATGCCTAGGACTGAATTTAGAGTTCTTTCTTTTCTGGTGCTGTAATTATTCTCAGCTACCCGAAATCTTTACAATTCAATACCCTGGTATTGAACTTTGTGAGGAATGAAGGAAGAGGAACTAAGAACAGCAGGAAGAGGTCATCAAATCCAAAAACCCACAGGGATGGGATGAGCAGGCTGCAGTGAAAGCTGGAAATGGAGCCCAGCTTGTTTCCCAGATGTGTTTGAAAGAGATACCAGAAAATGGGGGTGCAGTTGGAGGTGGGGAAGGGAAACATTAGGGTTACTCCTACACTCAGGTGACTTCTTTTGAATCCCAAGAATATTTCTTATAATTACCACCTTGTTCTATTATCCTCGTAAATGTTTCTGCCACTGAAAGGTAAACAAACATCTTAGAGCTCCAGAGATGTTGCTTTGATGTGAAAAGTCTGCAGGCATGAATGGCTGCTAAGAGGAGTTTGACCCCTAGGGGGTGATCACACCCTATGGTAAAGCGAAGCACACCTAGGAGGAGGGCAGAAACAAAGATAAGAAAACAGCTCTAAGTCCCAGTTTCAGGTCTAGCTGCTGGACACACATGCACCCACCCATGTAGGTACAAGTCATCTGTCTAGTTAGAGCCCCTGGATTGAAAGAGAAATCCTTCCTGGACTTGGAGTTTCGTGCCTTCTCAGTGCAAGATGCTGAGAGCAGGTGAGCGAGCCCCTCCTGTCACCCACAGGTGAGAGGGTGGGACAAGAAGGCACTCCTTCTGTTTCTGTGACAGAGACTCCAGTCCCTGAGGAGACAGTGGGCCATGTCTGTGGGAGGGAAAGTAGACCACCCCATGGGGACTCATAGACTGAAAACTAGGAATTGGAGGCAATAAAGCAATACCAGTTCACCTAAATATGACTGAGTGACTCTCAGTAAAAGTAGACTCCAGCTTTGGCGCATCTCTTCAGGGTCAACCCTGGGCTTAGGAGGTCCAGAGTGAGAAGAGTTCCACCCAGTTGCCACATGATGCAATGTGTCCTCTAGTCCCTGTCTCCTAGAATGATACTGGATGGTGAAGCTGTCTTTTCACGTCTGTTCAGTTGCTGGCAGAGTATGTAGGCCTGGGAACTCTCTTCCCAGCCTGAGCAAGTGGCAGGAAGTCCCCAACATCCTCCAAAGGAGAATGGGGACCACAGCATGACAGACTGACAGACTGGGAAATACTTTTTTAAATAGCCAGTTCTTTAAGAAAAAAAAAAAAAAACTCTAATTTTTAAATACGTACATTTCAATGAATTTTGGTAAAATTATGCGCACATACAACACTTCACAATCCAGATGCAGAACATTTCCCCATCATACCAGAAAGCTCGCCTGTGCGCCTTCCTAGTTGGTCTCTGACTCCAAACCCCAGGGATCTGCTTCTGTCACTGGACTGTTTGGCGGTTCCACATAAATGAAGTCATTAGCATGCACTCCTGTGTCCTCTTTCACTCAGTGTGTTTTTGCATTTCATCCATGTGTGTGTGTGAGTGTGTGTTGTTCCTTTTAATTTCTAGCTCATATGCCATTGTTTGGCTGTATCACAAAGTATCTGTTTATATGTAAGTAGACGTTAGATTGCTTCTGGTTTTTGACTATTGTAAGAGATCAAATTGCCAACATCTCCTGGATCTTGGAAAAAGCAAGAGAGTTCCAGAAAAACATCTATTTCTGCTTTATTAACTATGCCAAAGCCTTTGACTGTGTGGATCACAATAAACTGGAAAATTCTGAAAGAGATGGGAATACCAGACCACCTGATCTGCCTCTTGAGAAATTTGTATGCAGGTCAGGAAGCAACAGTTATAACTGAACATGGAACAACAGACTGGTTCTAAGTAGGAAAAGGAGTATGTCAAGGCTGTGTATTGTCACCCTGCTTATTTAACTTACATGCAGAGTACATCATGAGAAATGCTGGACTGGAAGAAACACAAGCTGGAATCAAGATTGCCGGGAGAAATATCAATAACCTCAGATATGCAGATGACACCACCCTTATGGCAGAAAGGGAAGAGGAACTCAAAAGCCTCTTGAAGAAAGTGAAAGTGGAGAGTGAAAAAGTTGGCTTAAAGCTCAACATTCAGAAAACGAAGATCATGGCGTCTGGTCCCATCACTTCATGGCAAATAGATGGGGAAACAGTGGAAACAGTGTCAGACTTTATTTTCTCGGGCTCCAAAATCACTGCAGATGGTGACTGCAGCCATGAAATTAAAAGACACTTACTCTTTGGAAGGAAAGTTATGACCAACCTAGATAGCATATTCTAAAGCAGAGACATTACTTTGCCAACAAAGGTTCGTCTACTCAAGGCTATGGTTTCTTGTGGTAATGTATGGATGTGAGAGTTAGACTGTGAAGAAGGCTGAGCACCGAAGAATTGATGCTTTTGAAGTGTGGTGTTGGAGAAGACTCTTGAGAGTTCCTTGGACTGCAAGGAGATCCAACCAGTCCATTCTGAAGGAGATCAGCCCTAGGATTTCTTTGGAGGGAAAGATGCTGAAGCTGAAACTCCAGTACTTTGGCCACCTCATGTGAAGAGGTGACTCATTGGAAAATACTCTGATGCTGGGAGGGATTGGGGGCAGGAGGAGAAGGGGATGCCAGAGGATGAGATGGCTGGATGGCATCACTGACTCGATGGACATGAGTCTGGGTGAACTCTGGGAGTTGGTGATGGACAGGGAGGCCTGGCGTGCTGCGATTCATGGGGTCGCAAAGAGTCGGACATGACTAAGCGACTGAACTGAACTGAAGTAAAGCTGCTATGAACATTCATTTACAAGTCTCTGTACAGAGTAGTGTTTTCATTTCTCTTGGGTAAATAACTAGATATAGGATTTTGGACTATATGGAAACTGTTATGTTCAACTTTATAAGATACCATCAAACAGCTTTCCAATTGCTTATACCAATTTACATTCTGATCAATAGTATATGAATTCCAGTTGCTCCATATCTGTGTCAATACTTAGTATTCTCAGTCTTTTTTATTTGGCTGTTCTAGGAGGTGTGAAGTTGTACTGAATTATACTGACTGATATTGAACATCTCATAGTGTGCTTATTAATATTTTACTATCTTCTTTTGGGTAATGTCCATTCAAATGTTCTCATTTTTTATGTTGATTTTTATGTTGTTATTAAGTTGTATTAGTTTTCAAAAATATATTTTGACTTGCCTTTCCTTTTCTTAACAGCAGAAGTTCTGAATTTTGATGAAATCCAGTTTATCATTTTTAAATGTTTTGTCTTTATGTGAAATATTTGACCATGCTGAAATGATGGACATTTTAAAAAATATTTTCCTTCAGTGCTTCCATTGTTTTAGATCTTATATTTAAATTGATCTACTTAGAGTTAAAAAGAATCTCAATTCTTCATGTCATACACAAAATTTAAATAGATCATAAATTTAAATACAAGATTTAAAACAATGAAAACACTCAAGGAAATTATAAAGAAAATCTCCATCACTGCAGCATGGTCAAATATTTCAATAAACAGAGAAGACACAAGTATTTAAAAATGATAAATTGATCTCTGGTGGCTCGGGCTTCTCTGATGGCTCAGACAGTAAAGAATCTGCCTGCAATGCAGGAGACCTGGGTTTGATCTTTGGGTCGGGAAGATCCCCTGTAGAAGGGACAGGCACACACTCAAGTGTTCTTACTTGGAGAGTCCCGTGGAATGAAGAGCCTGGATGGCTACAATCCATGGAGTCGCAAACAGCCGGACATGACTGAGGGACTAACACTTTCTTTCTCTGGTGATTCAGTGGTAAAAAAAACCACCTGCAATGCGGATACTCGGGTTCAATCCCTTGGTTGGGAAGATCCCCTAGAGAAAGAAATGGCAACCCACTCCAGTATTCTTGCCTGGGAAATCCCAAGGACAGAGGAGCCCCCTGGGCCACAGTTCTTGGGGTTGCAAAAGAGTCAGACATAACAGTAAATAAACAACAACAACAGTTCCTACATCATTTCTTGAAAATCTCTCATTTTCTAATTAGTTACTTGGTACCTTTTCTGAAAACCTATTGGGCATGTATGTGTGCATCTATTTTAGGAGTCTTGATTTCATTCCATTGGTCCAGAATATCTGTTCCTTCACTAATTATATATTGAGTCCTGAAAACAGTAGTGTAAGTCCTTCAACTTTGTACATTTTTTTCCAAATTGCTTTGACTTTTCCCTATTATTTGAACCAGCATTTAAATTTAAAAATTAACTTGTTAATTTCTACAACTAATCTGCTATAATTTTGATTGGAATTGTATTAAGTTTATAGATCAATTTGGGAAGAATCTACATTTTAACAATATTGAGTCTTTCAATCTAAGAACATGGTATGAGTCTCAATATACCTAGGTCTTATTGAATTTCTCTTGGCAATATTTTGTAAATTTTACTGTGCATCCTTTCTGCTAAATTTATGCTTATTTTGGATTTTTTGATATTACTGTTAAGTGATATTTTAACTTTTGTTTATTGCTTAGTATATACAAATAAAATTTTAATTTATTTTTAAATTAATTTGTATTTGTCACTTTACTAAACTCACTAAATTTGTCAAATGCTTTTCCCACATTAGGGTGGCCAAATTCATGTTCATTTTTACAGTGTATTGCACAGCTGGCGGATCCCAGATTTCTTACTGACTTTCATTAATGTTTTTCCTGTTGTTTTATTTTTGAAAATAACCCTCCCTGAGGTCCTGATCTATCTCTCCTTATTCCTTATTCCCTGTCAAACTGAGTCACAGCAGAAGCCCAACTCTAAGGGGGAGAGCAGAGGATTTGAGGCAAGACTGGGCTATATTTCAGGTTGTTTCTGCCTAGTAGATCTGTTTAGGATATTATTACCTCTATCTTTTCTTCCTCTCCCTGTGAAATGGGAATAAAGTCTGCTGCACTTAAAAATATTGTAAACTGAATGGGGCAACTCACCCTGAGGGTTACATATATGAGATATTTGTAACATAGTGGAATCATCATTGATCTCAGAAAAGTTTTCTTAAGGAAAACATAAAATGAAGAAACAGAGCAAAAGAGCAAATATAATAAAAATTTTGGAAACATTTGCTCTGGAAAAGTCTCTACGTTGTTAATTCTAGCTTTCCTGCTCCTACCTACTTGCAGCCCTTTCACACCTGGAGATGTATGGAAATAAATGTTAGCGTGAGGAGTATCTGCTGCCTAGGTAGCAAAAAGAGAAAAGTCATAATACATCCCCCAAGCTAATAAATAAACAAAACACTGACTGCTTATATGATTGATGATCGATTTTATATACAAGCTACTTCAAGAATCCAAGAAGAAAATAGAGAAACTTAACTAGAAAATCAAATTTTTGACTTACTTTTCTTGGAAATCTCTGGTATTGGATTTCTTCACCTGCTGGACCCCATTGACATTTTGCCAGTATACAGTAAAGTATGATAAAAAGTACTGAATATTTATACATTTTGTTTCATTTTCTTTTGTCTTATTTTTTGTTTAAACCCAAAAGCCTACAAATATGCTAAATACACAATGATACAATCTTGAACAACTACACGATGCCTACTGGCTATTCTTGGGACACCTTTGTTCATGCCAAGAGCTGTCACTGTGTGGATGTAGATGAATTATTTTCTGGGAGTAAGAAGTGGAGAAAAAGCAAAGGACATCTCATTCGTTGTTTTAACCTTGGGGGAAAGAGAATAAATCTGGTTTTGGCATCTCTCTGAGGAAAAGAATATCTTGACATGTACATAGAGCTCTTGGAGAAAGCCTAGTATCCATTGGCAGAAAGGGTGATATTCTGAATACATCTGAATAATCGGCATAGCATTGAAATGCCTGACTATGGCAGAGCGCTCACCAGGATATAAATCATGCTGCTTACCAAGTGCGACACCTCACATGTGACTATGACTCCAGCTCACGTAATGAAATGGTTTTTTATGAACTTTGTGCAGATAAATTAAAGCAGCATTGCTAAAAATTACGTTCATAATCCAATTTCAAGAGTAGAGCTGAATGGACAGAACTCCATCAGTGATGAAAACAAACAAAAAGGAAAATGAAGCATTTCTATTAGGATGCTTGCAGGCAGGTTTATAAATTGAGTGCCTGATGAATCTCTGCCTGCTTCTCCTTAAAGTTGAATTTTGGCATCCATCCTAACTTCTCATATTTGTTCTTAATCTGTCCTCAAGCCTCAAGGTACAAAACCCTCTTGGGGGCAGTGATTGTAAGGACTCTGTCTACCCAGAGGAGAAATCATGTTGCCAGAATCACTTCCCATTTCCTAGTGGATCATATTTTGTTAAAATATTCCTAGCATTGAAATTAGGATTCCTGTGATATCTCCCCCAAGATTTTTTTTTCTTCAAATAATGTAGGACAAAAATGAAGCAAAAGGCATTTTACTTTTCTCCTACTTATGTTATCTAGAGGATAATTTGCTTTTCTTTCCTTTTCTTTTCTTCTTTTGGTCACACTGCACAGCATGCTGGATCTTAGTTCCCTGATCAGGCATTGAACATGTACTCCTTAAGTGAAAGTCCAAAGTCTTCACCACTGGGCCTCCAGAGAATCCCGATATTTTATTTGTTAATGGAGTATAGTTGGTTTACAGTGTGTGTTAGTTTCTGCTGTACAGCATACTTAATCACTTATGCATGCATGCATGCTAAGTCGCTTCAGTCCTGTCTGACTCTGTGTGATCCTATGGACAGCAGCCCACCAGGCTCCTCTATCCATGGGATTCTCTAGGCAAGAATGCTGGAGTGAGTTACCATTTCCTTCTCCCTAATCACTTATATGTAGAATCTAAAAAAAATGGTACATACAGAAACAGCCACAGATGTAGAAAACAAACATACGGTTATCAGGGGAGAAAGCTGAGGGAGATAAATTAGGAGATAGAGGATAATTTTCTATGCTTCTCTCCAGTGGTCTTGGCTCAGAACCTAAGAAAGAGTGTCCCTCTCTTCCTGGGAGTCTGTAATGGCCATCACAGCCTGAGCCTGTGTAAAAATTCTCCCAGTTACCTGCCTGGCTGGTTCAGCTTTCTTCTGATTGGAACATATTTTTTTTTCCTTCATGATGTTAGTCCAGGGTCAAATTCCTAGCTTCCCTGGTGTAAATAAATCGGCTATGTGTAACTTGTCTACAACAGAAGGCACATCACCATATATAGAGTGTAAGAGAGATTTCCCTTTGATGAAAAAAAAAAAAAGTTAAATGTTTATAAGAAATTTTGCAGGTCTGGATACCATTAGCTTTAAACAATTAATAAAAGTGACACTAGGACACAATAAATTTTAGTTTTCAAAGAAACAATTTGACTTTCTACATTGCTTCTGCCTCACTGGTGTTTGAGATGAAAGGGACAGTAATTGAAATGAAACTCATCAGCATTAAAGAAGGCCTCATGGGGAGAAACAGAGGGGGGTGGTGGTTAAGAAGGCTGTGGAATCCTGCAACACAGGCAGGGGCTCAGGGATCTGAGGGAGGCAGCCGTGGGGACACACATCTACTTATGATCCCGATCCCTGGTCTAGTAAAAGTATTTTAAGTTAAAAAAAAATTGACAGAAAACGCACATGGTGGATAAAATACATTTTTGCATTTCCTCTTCTTTTGTTCCAGTTTCATTACTTAAAAAAAAAAAACAAAAACAAAAAAAACCATCATTTTTTTAAGCTTTTTGTTTTGTATTGGTGTATAGTTGATTAACAACGCTGTGTTAGTCTCAGGTATACAGCAAAGTGCTTCAGTGATGCATATACATGTATCTTTTCTGTTTCAAATTCTTTTCCCATTTAGGTTGTTACATAATATTGAAAAACCCTCATGTTTTAAGGAAAGAGGTTTCCATAAACTGACTCGAAAAACCAATGGAAGAATAGATTTGTTATGCAAATAAGGAGAATGAGTATGTAACCTAAGTGGCCCAAAGTTTTCCCACCAATTCTGGGATTACCTTTCTTTTGAAATCTAAGCAGTTCTACTGGCTAACACTTGTTCAGTGCTTGCTGTACGGCATGTGCTAATTTTTTGTCAGTCTTTACTGGGACCATGTTTTATTTTACCTCCCCTACTCCCTCACCCCTAAAGAGTTGAAATGATCTTCTCAAAACAAATCTAATTGTCCTTCTCTCAATCACTCCTCATTACTTAGAAAAATATCCCAAAGTTTTGATCTGCCTTACCAGTACTGCAGTCTTCCCAGGTGGCTCAATGGTTAAGAATCAGCCTGCAATGCAAGAGAAATGAAAAGTGAAAATTGCTCAGTTGTGTCTGACTCTTTGTGATCCCATGGACTGTATCAGTTCAGTTCAGTCACTCAGTCGTGTCTGACTCTTTGTGACCCCATGAATCACAGCACGCCAGGCCTCCCTGTCCATCACCAACTCTCGGAGTTCACCCAGACTCATGTCCATTGAGTCAGTAATGCCATCCAGCCATCTCATCCTCTGGTGTCCCCTTCTCCTCCTGCCCCTAATCCCTCCCAGCATCAGAGTCTTTTCCAATGAGTCACCTCTTCGCATGAGGTGGCCAAAGTACTGGAGTTTCAGCTTCAGCATCATTCCTTCCAAAGAAATCCCAGGGCTGATCTCCTTCAGAATGGACTGGTTGGATCTCCTTGCAGTCCAAGGGACTCTCAAGAGTCTTCTCTAACGCCACAGTTCAAAAGCATCAATTCTTCAGCACTCAGCTTTCTTCACAGTCCAACTCTGACTGTATAGTCCATGGAATTTTCCAGGCTAGAATACTGGAGTAGATAGCCTTTATCTTCTCCAGGGGATCTTCCCAACCCAGGGATAGGACCCAGGTCTCCCGCATTGCAGGCAGATTCTTACCAACTAAACCACAAGGGAAGCCCAAGAATACTGGAGTGGATAGCCTATCCCTTCTCTAGTGGATCTTCCTGACCCAGGAATTGAGCTGGGGTCTCCTGCATTGCAAGTGGATTCTTTACCAATTGAGCAATGCACAAGACATGAGTTCAACCCCTGGGTTGGGATACCCACTCCAGTACTCATGCCTGGGAAATCCCATGGACAGAGGAAACTGGCAGGCTACCTACAGTCCATGGGGTTGCAGAGTTGGACATGGCTTAGTGACTAAACAACAGTGAGTGCTGCCGGTCTCCAGACACTCTACCTTGCAAGCACCATGCTCTACATCTTTGGGGGATTTCAGGCTGTTGCCCTTTTGATTAATTTGTTGCACAGGCCATCTCCTGCCTCAGGGCCATTGCCCATGCTGAACCCTTTCCCTCTGCTTGTTGTAGTGAATGCCACATATTTCTCAGATCTCAGCTGAAGTGCCATGTCCCCAGTATCCTGACTCCCCAAGTTAAATCAGGTCCCATATCACACTCTCACCACACCTGTATTTCTCTTTTGTTGTCCTTATCAGAGTTGTAGTTGTGCATTTTGAGGGTGATCCTTTGTTTTCTTCCACTAGACTGGATGTACCATGAGGGCAAGGCCATCTTTAATTTGTTTACTGGCTTTCCTCCCAGAATCTAGCACAATGCCTGGTGCAAAAAAGGCATTCAGTACATATATGGAATGAATGGATGGATGGATGCTGAATAGAAAGACCAACCTGACTTGCCTTAACTTGGAACTTGTATTATCCTGGGAGCCAGCATTCCCATGGAAAGAAGCACTTGCCACATCAACTCATTTGCTCTCAAGAGGCTACAGTGTTGTTTTCAGGAATTCTAGACTTACTAGTTTAAGCCCCGTTTTCCACTGTTGAAAGTGACTGCATGAATGCATCAGTTAGCAGTGAGAGGGCTGGGATTATTTAAAACCTGTGTTCAATAGGCTACATTTTACTTAAGGCTTCTATTAGTCCCAGCATCCTTTCTCTCTCCAAAGTATTTCATAGTCCTTCCACTTCAACAATCTGTTTTCATCATAATTGCATCCCTCCTACATTTTTTATGAAAAATATCCTTCCTTCGAAGCCCATAGAAAGTGAAGTCACTTAGTCCTGTCCGACTGTTTGCGATCCCATGGACTGTAGCCTACCAGGCTTCTCTGTTCATGGGATTTTCCAGGCAAGGGTACTGGAGTAGGTTGCCATTTCCTTCTCCAAGCTCATAGTTGACTTCAATTATTTTTTTTTCCTCTTTGTTACTGCATCACTTTCTTTGAAGATGCAGGTACCTGGCTCATCATTTTCCTCTCTGACTCAATTTCTTCTGCTATCTGGGGGATTTCAATGTCCTTGAACTAATTCTTACCAAGCTCTGTTCTAATAGCTCCCTCACCCACCACAACAATGGGCAGTCCTAGATCCCCTCTACCTCAAACCAGCTTCCACCTGCATCCCCACCTACATCTCCTTCCATCTCACACTCGCTCCTAATGCAACCAATCTTAAACCATACAAACTTCCTGCTCCATATTTCCTCAGTTTGTATTTGTTAGCACCCTGTACTCTCTCTCCAGACTCTCATGTCTCCAGAAACTCGGCCTTGAAAATCCCCAACTTTGCATTAAGCCCAACATACACCAACTCTCTTCCTGTACCTGAGCTTTAACGAAGCTCAACTCACCTGTGCAAGTGAGTGCCCTGGTACCTTGGTGGTCTGCAGTGGCAGTTGAGCCCACAGTTCTGTTTAGAATGTCTGTCTCCTGTCCTTGACAGCACCCTGTGACAGCAAGTTTCTCTCTTCCTCCCCAACTCTCACCAACACTCCACAAAGATGCTGTGGTCTCCAACTCTATCAAGGAAATGACAGAGAAGTAATGGGAAGGGCTTTGTCATTCACTGTCCTTCCATTTCAAGTCTGTGTGTAACCACATCCATTCCCTTGCTTGCCTAAATCCCACAGACTAATGTCCTCTCTGCTGCCTAAGGTCAACCTCCTTCACTTCTCCTTTTAATCAGACCTCCTTCCATTCTCCTTTCTTCCTCCTGGCATTTGGGCTAAATGACTTCTTCAGTCTGCCTCTGCCTCTTCAATGAACCTAGCAAGCAGGCCAGCCATGCCTGGAAGGAACTCATGTCCAGCACCACTCCAGAATTCCTCCACCTCCAGCTCCAGGATCACTGTATCTGGTTCTTCATGATGCTCTCTTAGGTTGTTTACACCTTTCAGACATTTTGCTTTTGTGCTTATCTTGTATTGCTTCGAGACACTACTTCTAGAATCCATGCTTTAGTTCTAAGTATGGAAACCTCAGGTGCTAGGGATATGTTTAAAGTATAGAAATCTGGGAACTGACCTTGCAGGTACAGGCCTTCGAGCTTCCCCTCTCCCACATTAAGAAAGAATGGAAGATTCTTGCACTTGCATTTTGAAAATGCTCTCCTTTCTTTGGATATTGTCTTGTGTCTTCATTCAGATCCACAGACACAGAAAACAAACTTACGGTTACCAAAGGGGAAAGTGGTGGGGAGAAGCGATAAACTAGGAGTTTGGAATCAATATATACACACTACTATATACAAAAGAGATAATCAATAAAGACCTACTGTCTAGCACAGGAAACTGTAGTCAATATTCTGTAATCACTTAGAAGGGAAAATAATCTGAAAAATGTATATATATATAAAACTGAATCACTTTGCTGTATACCTGAAACTAACATACTATTATAAACCAAGTATCAGATCAGATCAGATCAGATCAGTCACTCAGTCGTGTCTGACTCTTTATGACCCCATGAATCACAGCACGCCAGGCCTCCCTGTCTATCACCAACTCCCGGAGTTCACTCAGACTCACATCCATCAAGTCAGTGATGCCATCCAGCCATCTCATCCTCTGTCGTCCCCTTCTCCTCTTGCCCTCAATCCTTCCCAGCATCAGAGTCTTCTCCAATGAGTCAACTCTTCGCATGAGGTGGCCAAAGTACTGGAGTTTCAGCTTCAGCATCATTCCTTCCAAAGAAATCCCAGGGCTGATCTCCTTCAGAATGGACTGGTTGGATCTCCTTGCAGTCCAAGGGACTCTCAAGGGTCTTCTCCAACACCACAGTTCAAAAGCATCAATTCTTAGGCACTCAGCCTTCTTCACAGTCCAGCTCTCAAACCAAACATGCTCCAATATAAAATAATATTTAAAAAAACAACAAAAAATGCTCTCTTTCCTTTAAATCCTGTCTTCTCTCTTCATTCTAACTTTCAGAATAGAGTCTACATTGGTGATCTACTCAGACATTTAATTAATTCATCATGTGGTGAGCTCATTCAATGTGAATGCAACACAGTTTGCTTACTGGCAGGGAAAGGGGGCAGGAAAAATAAAAATATGCATAAAGAAGGAAACATAAAAAATCCAAAATTAGACACAAGATATGAGTACTATTATTTATTACTCTTATTTTCTGCATATATAAGGTAAAATTAAAAACCGAGAAATTTCAGAACATAAACACATGCCCTTTATGCTTCGTCAAAAAAACAAAAACAAAGATAAAAGAAATATGTCCTTAAGTCTATCTCTTGGAGACATACAAGCTTGGCAAACAAGGAAAATGGTGTGCTTTGCTTGAAGGAGCCTTGGAGACAAAGAGTTCTCATCTGGTGAGCTGGACACCCTGGTTTATTATATAACCTCCAAATGCCACAGTTTCTAATCTGTATTGAAAGAGCCCCAGGCTATGTCAGCTCCAAGACCTAAATTCTGAATGACCTGTGTTCCTCTTTGTGGGTGCAGGAGCAGAAACTTAGAAAGCACTTGCCTGCAACTTTTAATTTTAATTGCCTAACTTTTAATCCCATCTGCATTTTAGATTTATATGTAATAAAATTTTGAGGTTTCCTCAAAGGTCAGACAAATTCAATGAATGAGAAAAATTTGTTAGAAAACTAATTTGTCTGAGAAGTCAATTCATAATCCAATATTTCACCAAAGTGCCCTCCCTGGCAGCAAAATTGGATTGTGAGTGTGAGACCACTCTGACTCACTGGGAGAACAGACAGTCTGCAGCGCTCTCTGATTCTGCAGTTAGCACTGTCTTTTCAAACAAGTAGTTAAGACCTTCTGATGGTGAAACAGGAGGGAAGTGGGCAGGGCACTATCTTTAAAAGAATGGCATAGCCAAAGCACACGACATAAACTGATTAGAACCAGCTAGGTCCAGGATGGTGGATGAGTAGACTTTCAGCAGACCTTGAGCATCCTTAAACATTTGTTGTGATATGTTAGCATCTAAGTGACATGCCCACCAGCACCCACCAGCACAGTTTTGAGGCCAATCATAAAAGGTCAAAAACTGGGTGGTGGCCCAGTTCCTGGAAATCCCTGCCCTTTCTCCTAGTACTTGGAATAATCCTCCCACTCATTATTCCATGAAATTACCCAGCCCATGAAAACTAACCACCTCATATTGCAAAGCTCTCTTTCACCTTCTGAGGTGGCCCACACTCTGTGGAGTGTCACACGAGTACATACGTGCTCAGTTGTGGCTGACTCTTTGTGTTTCTCTCTAAATCCACTTTCTAACTTATCACTTTGTCTCTGAGTTCTTTCTTGAAGAAGCAAGAGCCTTAAATTCACCAGGAACAATCGTATCCTCTTTTCTCTATGCATCTAAAATTTCACATAGACTCTTCTATTGTTCTAAAGGGGGTGAAGGGAAGTCTGGAAGCAGAGATGACAACATGGCAGTGTGGGGTGAGAGGCAGAGTGGATGAGGCACAGTCCAGAAGTGATCTTAAGCCCAAGTCTCCAGGTGTCTCCAGGTGGCTCTGGTGTCCTCTTCCCAGACCCTCCATCTCACAGGAGAGGTCAACACCATCTGCAGCCTCTTCCTGGGCAATCCTGGTCCCTGACTTTAGGAATACTCTGAGTGATTTTTTAAAACCAGTTTTAGGGGATTGAGAAGTTAATGTTTTTGTTTGGTTTAGTTTCTTAATTCCTCAAATATGGTTCTAGAGGACTGGTTCCCAGACATTTGTGAATATTTTTTTTAATTGAGAACATAGTTTTCTCTAGTGCCATGCAACAATTTTTTAAAACCCCACAAAACTTTTAAGATTATCATCATCTCCTTTAAAATAAGACATTATAACACAAAGCGCATAAAGTGGAGAGAGGCCCTTATATCACAGAGCAACCTTTACCACAGGAGTTGAAAACCTTACACACATAAGTTTCAAAATACAATACAATCTATTTTTCACATTTTGTCTTAAACCAGTTAAAATTTTGCCACAAATTGGCACTGGTGCATGGATCAACATTTTGCAATTACAGTATTCTTTTAGGCAAGACTGCAAGATAAAAACACACAGCCTTTTGATATACATTTTTAGTAATGCTGTCACATTACTGAACTCCTGATAAAGATGGGATCATTCCTTTCTCAGACCGTATGTATGTTGGGCATACAATATGTCACATGCTTTATTGCACTGTCTTACCTTCCTCTCATACATATTGGGAGGGCAGGGACCTTTCAAGCTCTCCATGCTTCTGCAAAAAAGCAGGATGGACTGGTTTTCACTGGGAGCTGTTCTTTTGTGTGCGTACTCTTGTACACAGACAATGGCCCCATTACCTCCAGTCATAACCCTCCATGGGGAGCCAGAAACTCAGCCTAAACATTATTGTTGAGATTAGAAATAATTTTTTTTCAAGTCAAGTGGGTGGATTTTTTAGAACAAATATGGGAATGATAAGTTTTGCAACTGAGTCCTTCTGTATTCTGTTTCTGATTTCTAATGTTAATAGATACATTACAGTATTTAGATAACTTTTTTTTTTTTTTACACTGATTTAAAAACTAATATTGTGGATGGGAGCCGAGAAACAAAGTGTAACTGGCAGTGTGATTGATGATTGCTGATTTTCTCAGGGAAATAGACCCCAAACCTTGGTCTGGAAGAGAAAGAGTGAGACAAAATTAAATTGGCTTGTCCAGTAAAACATGGACTTCCCAGGTGGCTCAGTGGTAAAGAATCTGCCTGCCAAGGCAGGAGATGCAAGAGATGGGTAAATCCCCTGGAGAAGGAAATGGCAACCAACTCAGTATTCTTGCCTGGGAAATCCCATGGACAGAGAAGCCTGGTGGGTTACAGTCCATGGGTCGCAAAGAGTCGAACACGACTGAGTGACTCTGCACACACAAGCACTTGCATGCCTAATAAAATAAGGAGAACTCAACATTTTCATGGCAACTTAAAAGGAAGGCAGAGTGAGGGCTTATGGATGAATGAGGAATAAGGAAAGATGGGGGCCAGTTGTGTGGAAAGAGGTCAAAGGTGAGGTTCAGCCACAGAGCTGCTTCCTGTGGGGGAAACGGCCGGGAAAAGTCCAGGAACAGGAGCATCTCATATACACTAACAGGCAGTCTCCAGCCATCTGCTATATGACTATGTGAGTTCTCTCTTAATTCTGACTCTTTCTGGAACTTTCTTAAAACTTTGTTAAAAAATAAGATGTTTTACCTATCTTATTGTGGGTAAAACCTATGTGGAAAAATTATGGAAAAATATACACATTTCCACATTTGGTTTGATGCAGAGTAGACTGAGGAAGCAGATGCAAGAGTTGAGAATCTAAATGAAACAGATAATTGAACAGAAGGAAGATATTAAGGGAGGGAGCCACTATGAGAAATGGAAAGTCCCTGGGATTCCTGGGAAATATAGTTAAAGGAGGGTTGGTGGTGAAACTCCTTTTTAGTTTTTATTTCAATGTCAAAGAGAAGGGTGCTTTCATAGGATGGAAGATTGGAAACACCCATACAGCTGATTCTTGGGTTGAGTTAGTAATTCATCTGATGATTTTAGAAATGGCAGCTTCTCCTGACTTGCTGCTGAACCAGCTGAGTGATGTTTTCAACTTTAGGGTGCAAACATGGTCAGGAATCCTGCCTAACACATCCAACATCCTCACGTCCCAGGAGAACCGTCCTTGAATTTTACTCAGCACCCAGAACTTTTTGTAGGAAGATGATCATCTGGTAAGACTCCTTCAAAATTAACTGGTTTAGTATTCAAGCTCATAAATCTATATACATATATATTTTTTTCCTCTAAAAATTATGGATTTTTTGAGACAGGAACATCAAACAGAAATTTCTGAGATCAAGAACAGGAAATGAGTGATTCAGCAGGCTGGATTTCACCCAAGGAGCTGTCTTCACAGCTGTAGGGAATAGCTGAGAAAAGTTCCAGGGGCCTTGCCTGGTACTGCTTGGATGTAGTCAGGCTGGGAACCGCAAGAGAGCTCTCTGGAGCACAGTGGAGGATGGTTGGAAAGCCTGGCTTAGGCTCCGCAGAAATATGTCAGTCTGGTGCCACTGCTCCACTGGAATATCCTTTAATTGCCTCTGACTCCACATTTGGAAGTGGTCCAGGGTGAGTCAGGATTTGGGAGAGTGGGAGCCTTTTGCCAGGCAGGAGCATTCAGGTGTTTGTTCTGTTCCAAGAGACTAAAAAGACAGTTTATCCTGGAAGCTGGTGCTGCTGTGCTGTGTCCCAAAACTGAATATAGTGCTGGTTATTGAAGGAGGACTACCCTTTGGGCAGGGCAAGTGAGCTCAGTTACCACTTCTTCATCTGTTTATTCTCTTTCTGTCTAATCTAATCTAAACACCTCACCCTGCCTGTTATCATCTGATGATTCTATGTGCCCAACTCTGCTGAGTCCACGGAGAAACATTTTGGAGGGCATTGCTCGGGTAATATGACTGGAGAGCTGCTACTGGAAAAGAGGAGTAGCCCTCAAGTGTGTCTTCTTTAACCTTCTGTGCCTTGATTTTAGCAGGGAGCAAAACCCTTCTACATCCTGTAGTAAGCATTTGTGGTACTTAATCAGTCCCCACACTTGTCCCATACATCCTTCTCCTGCCACAGCCACCTGCATACCCATGATCAGGTACTTTTCAACCATGTGCCCTGATTTCCTGTAAACAGATCTGTTTAGCAGGTCTCCCTGTCTCCAGATTTTTCACGTTCTCATGCATCCTTCTTCCCTCCTTCAGTTGAATCTTTCTCAAATGTTATTTTCATCATGTTACTCTCCTACTCATGGCTAACAAACCTAAATCATACAGAGAGACTTTTAAAATACAATGTGATAGTCTCAAATTCCACTTCTTTCTAACCTGGAGCCAACCAATTGCAACCTGTTCTCTCTCTGTTTAAAAACATTTTTGATTGTGGCAAAATGTCCAAAACATAATAGTCACCATCTTAACTATTTTTACATGCACAGTTCAGTGACATTTAGGATATTCACATTCTCAATTGTATAACCAATTCTGTTTCATGATTTTTATGGTTGCCTCCATATAACAGAAGTTTTCTTCATAAAATGCTGGTTTTGTCTATCACCTGAAGATATTTCTTTTCTATTTTCTCCTAAAATACGTGCATTCAGTTCACTTATTTGCTATCTCCTCCTCCTTCTTCAACCCAAATAACTATGTAAATGTTTCAAATGTGACTCTAACTCTGTTTATTACTTTAGGAGCTTAACATTTAAACAACCATCTCTTTACTGTAAATGGTAGGAAGCATCTCTCTCATTGTCCCTTTGAAAGTCAAATATGCCTCATTTTCTGAAGGTAAAAGGAGAATTATAAAACCAGCTTATTTACCAAACTACCACATAATGATTGAGTAAAGTTTTGGATTTTTTTTTACTGGAATCCCCAAGTGACCCAAGGTTATAGGCAGAAGGCCAAATTACTGTGTTTTATTTCCCAGTTTAACTTTATGAAGGCTTCTAAACAATGTCAGTCCTTTTCAGTGATGTTGCTTTTGCGAGGGAAGGGCCAGGCATTAGAGATGCCATACGCACCACTGCTTGAGATTTATGGCTGAGTGTCTCTAGTGTATTCAAGTCATCCTTTGGGGGAATTTTTTTGGCAACATTTGTACTTGTATTTCTGCCTCAGAGCCTGCTGCACAGCTCTTATTCTTGGGACCTGATAACTGTATTTCCTGGATTTCATGTTCTCTTTTTAGTTAAATCTCTTATTTTCCCAGTGTTTATTCTTTAGAAGCTTTTTAAGAATGGGTGCATGAATGGTACATTTTCTAAATCCTTGCATGTCTGAATTGTTTATATTTTGCATATACACTTCATAAATAGTTTAGGTCTTTTTGACTCTTGTTCAATACAATTCGCATAACATAAAATTCATCCTTTTAAGGTATTCACTTCAGTGGTTTTTAGTATATTCACAAAGCTGTCAACCATTGTCACTAATTCCATTGTCACTCAAGTCCAGAACACTTTCCTTATAGATTTAGTGTCTAACTTGTATGTGTTTCTGTGTCCAATCTCTTATGTAAATTCTTGAGAGTAAGGACTGTACATCAAACACTTGGTACAAAGCGAAGCAGTTGCTCATTTACATATTGAGTAAGAGGGAGGGTAAAGGAAAATCTAGAGACTTGCATTGCTGGCTGGATGCAGCAAGCACCGTGTGGTGGGATTTGCAGATAGCCTGTGGGAGCTGAGGGCAGCCTCCAACCAACAGCCAGTAAGCCACATGTAAATCACTTCGGATGCATTGGCACTCGGTACATGCTCAGTTCCTTTTATAAACTTCCCATTCTCACCTGTTCATGGTCACACAGTTAACACTGTACACAAATCTTGTTTTAACTTTTCCATCCTAATTAGTACAATGCTTCTCTTGGAAGCCTCTGGGCCAGCCATAGCTGGGGTTTTTGTGCAGCACAGCCCTCAGTGCATTTGCGGAAGGTTGTTCATCCACATGACTTGCATCTTGAACTTTGCAGCTAAACAGGAAATAAACATCCAAAGAGATAATATGTTGAACTCTATTTAATTACCTATCGGGATTTGGTTTCCTATATTAAACCCTTTTGTTCTCAGGTTTCCAAGAATCTCCTAGAAAACATGGCATGTGACTCTGCCTTATACTTGACTCCAATCTGTACCTGTGCAGATACCTAGGACTTGTATGGCTCTCAAACTTGTTAAATAGGATGGCACATGATGGTTAAGCATTGGAGGTTGGTGTGCTCACTGTCTGAGCCTGACCTTGTTCTTAGGAGCCATTTTATACTTTCCAGGGACACAATTTTCTCAAACTTGTATCACTAAGATTTCTGAGCAGAAGAAACAGCAGAAAAAATATTGAGGTGGGGAAATATTTGGAGCATTTGAGAAAAATAAAGAAAGTCAAGGTGTTTGGAAAATGATGAATGTGAGAGTATCGGGAAATGAAACTGTAGAAGTAGAAGAAGGCTGAAATAAATAAATCCCTGCTGACTGTGGCAATGACTGAAAATTTTCCAAATTATAATGAGGTATTTATTTTTTAACAATTTAGTTAATCAAATAAACAAGTGAACTTAAGCAACAGAATATCACCTATAGTACCAGCTTGCTATTTCCCTGGAAGTCAGTCTCTTTAGTTTTCTTTCTCTTAGTTGGGTAAGATTCTACAAAGAATAACTCTTAACTTGCTATCTTCTATGTCTTGCTCTTCTTTTTTTATATTTTCCATCTCTCCGCCACATACCAGGTAAATTTATTCAGTTCCACCTTCCAGTTTACCATCACTTCATTTGTTTAATCCATTGATGGTATTTTCCTTTAACAAAATGACTGTCTCTGTTTCTAAAAGATTTTTAAACAAATATGCCTGACCATTTTGTTCATTTTATGTTTCTTACTAATGTTTTACAGTCTGTATTTATTTTGAAATATTTATACATACTGACTCTATATTCTGTATTTTATCATTTTTATATTAATAGTCCTTGAGGGGCTCTTATCTTTGTTCTTAGCTGATGACTTTTCTTGTGGAGGACTATTTCCTTAAAGGTAAGGAAATATATTGCTTTAAGCTAGCATCTGGTTGAACATGAGCTGTGGAAGCAATGGTGATAAGTTTCTTCAGCAAAAATATTATATAATATTAGTAACCTGTTAACCGGAAAAGGCAATGGCACCCTACTCCAGTACTCTTGCCTGGAAAATCCCATGGACGGAGGAGCCTGGTAGGCTGCAGTCCATGGGGTCGCTAGAGTCGGACACGACTGAGCGACTTCCCTTTCACTTTTCACTTTCATGCATTGGAGAAGGAAATGGCAACCCACTCCAATGTTCTTGCCTGGAGAATCCCAGGGACGGGGGAGCCTGATGGGCTGCCATCTCTGGGGTCGCACAGAGTTGGACATGACTGAAGTGACTTAGCAGCAGCAGCAGCAACCTGTTAACATTTTAATTGAAGTTTTTGGCCTTGGATCTTTCTAAATGCAGGCAGTGTGTGTTTGAATTCTAGATCTTCAGGAGAGCAGAATTAAGATTATAAATTATTAATGATAAGCCTTAAGATTGCAAATTATTAATGATAATCATTATTATTTTTCCCATTTGCAACAGGGGAAAAAAGACATGTTTCTTTGTGGGCAACTATTTATCAGTCAGAATGGGCTATATAATACTGCGTAACAAATAACTCCAAGTGATTTATACCACACTCTCAGTGACTTAGACTAAAAGAGTTAATTTCTTGTACAAAGTCTGACTGGGTCTGAAAAGCTCTTTAGGGAAGTTGTCTTCCATGCAGTGGTTTAGAACACATACTACTAAAAAACAAATAAACAAAACACATACACTAGTTTAACTCTGTGATTTTTCCAACTTAACATGATACGTCAGAATTTACTACAGCAGTAGAAAAGAGCTTGGGGTAGTTAAGCACCAAGACTTCTACATGAAATGACAGATGTCACTTTCACATACTATTAATATCTACCACTCTCTCTTTTAATTGGCATTGAATTCTTTTTCATCTATTTACATTGTCCTAGCTTAATGCAGAAGACTCAGACTTAGCTCCCTGACTTTGTAGAATATTCCCAGGTGGTACTAAGGATAAAGAACCTGCTTGCCAATACAAGGGATGTAAAAGACACAAGGTTTGATCCCTGGATCAGGAAGATCCCCTGGAGGAGGGCATGGCAAACGTTCCAATAGTCTTGCCTGGAGAATCCCCAGGGACAGAGGAGCCCGAGGGCATTACCATCCATAGGGTTGCAAAGAATCAGACATGACTTGACTTAGCACAACCTTATAGAATCCTATAACTTAATCTATTTGTGGCACACAAATTTTAATTTCCTAAATTCTATGTTCTTCATATCGGTATTTGGCTCAGGGAAGTCTTTATTTTTGTAGTCATTTATTACTTGCTACTTTGTTTCTCCATTCACTACTTTTTCTCTTTGGGGACTGGGGATTAAGAGAAACCTTTGGGGATTTCTCTTATCGTTTTGGTAGCTCCACAGTTACTTTAAAAATATGTTCATGGTAATTTATCCACTACTAAGAGCACTTTTGAAAACAACTAGTTGGTATCATTTCCAGAAGCAGTTCAAAAAAGTATATTTCCAAGTGGCCAGTGACAAAAACATTTGAGACCAGTAGCAGGCCTCTCGGAGAAGGCAATGGCACCCCACTCCAGTACTCTTGCCTGGAAAATCCCGTGGACGGAGGAGCCTGGTAGGCTGCAGTCCATGGGGTCACTAAGAGTCAGACATGACTGAGCGACTTCACTTTCTCTTTTCACTTTCATGCATTGGAGAAGGAAATGGCAGCCCACTCCAGTGTTCTTGCCTGGAGAATCCCAGGGACGGTGGAGCCTGGTGGGCTGCCGTCTATGGGGTCACACAGAGTCGGACATGACTGAAGTGACTTAGCATAGCATAGCATAGCATAGCAGGCCTCTAACTTAAGTTAATGAAGACCCAGGCATTGCTCCATGGTTATCTATAGTGTGGTGTTGGAGTAATTGGCATTCACTTAGTTCAATTTTTGCATACCATAAAATTAAGTTATATGCTCAATCCTAATATGACACATTTTTTATGGAGTAGAATTGTATGGTAATGCTAGAAGATTTAACTGGGAGCTAGGAGGAACATATCAGTCTACACATGCAATCTTCAGGAAGCTGTTTCGGAGCTGGATGGTAGGAAACCTGTTAAGAAAACCAAAATCGAATTGTATCAAAGAAATTTAAAATAGAGGACAAATATGTACATGTCTGATAATTCTGATTCTGCTAGTATTGCTCTCACAGCTCGCTAGATTGGAACAGCCTCACAGGGGAGTCAGATACAGGCCTTTCTACTGTCAGACCCAGACCACCCACACACTGTTCCTTCTGCTTCGAAGCAGACCCCATGCCCTCACCCACATCTCTTGACTCGATGGCAGTCGTTCTTACTCTATCCTGTGGATGGGGGTCATAACTCTCCCTCCCCAAGATTGGCTCTGAAGTGGAAAAGTCCTCAGGCACTCTTTTTCATCCCTGCCTCTGAAGGTAGGCTTATCTTTTTTAATGTGGGGGGGGGGAAAAAAAAAACAAAACTTCAGTAAATATAAAGGCATTCTGAAATATTTGTAATCCAATTTTCTATTTGTTGTGGTCCTTGGTTTTCCTTTTCAAGAAGGAAGTTGGGATATAGATTGTTCTCTGTCCATACAGAATGGAAGGACTTACCAATGCTCTCCTGCAGATGTGACTATGATCCCTCACTCCAGGAATCCCTCTCCTTCCTGGCAGGCATGTCATAAGATGCCACCGAAGCTCAGGTGAGTGCTCACTTTTCTTGGAGCCAGGAGATTAAACTGAGTCAGACTCCTCCCATAGGATCTCTTTCCCATAAACATATGTTAACCAACATGTCATTTGGGAGGTTGTTGGGGAGCTGACTGGTGTAGCACTGCAAAGCTGGACAGGTTAATTCACATTCCGAATGGGACTTAGTGAGTGGCCATACCTATAAGCAAAAATTAGGAAGAAAAAGCCGGGAAATATCATCTTCCTTTCAGGTGAGTCTATACTAGAACGTGGAGATTGATATTGGGAGGAAATTAGTGGTCTTTGCACCTTGAATAATTATTTAACAAATAGCTATCAGATGTATCCTGGCCAATCTCAACACCTTGTTAGGCAACTGAGGTATGAAAGTGAGAAAAGCAGAGATTATACCCTGGTTAGTAAGACAAACAAACAAATCAGTACCTAGAGACAGCAGTTTAAGTGCTAGAAAGAAATATCACCTTCTTTTCCTCTCCTGTATCTTTCTAAATTCTTCAGCTTTTCGTTTGCTTATCAAGCTCTTTTGCACGCTCATGTGGGGTTTTCCTTCCCAGTTGGCACAATAGTGTTGTTAAACTAAGGTCATGTTTAGTGCAGGTATGTGTGCCAAGTATTGCTCTAATCCTGCCTCATACCAAAAATGTCCATCTTTGTGACCCTGAGGCAAACTGGCCAGCAAGTAGCACCAGGAGAAACTTTGATTTTCAGCTGGGACACTCTGACCCCAAACCATAGTGTAGAGTTCTACTTGCCTGAACCATGAGTCACCTCCCATGCTGAAACCCACGTGAGCTGGGGGATGACTGAGTTTTGCATCACATTCAAAAAACACGGATTCAAAAACTCTTGAAGAGTAATGTAAACCTTTGCTGATGTTCTAGAAGACATAGTAAAAGACTGAATTACTTCAACATGTGTATAAAGTGAATTGAAGTGAAGTCACTCAGTTGTGCCCGACTCTTTGTGACCCCCATGGACTGTGGACTACCAGACTCCTCTGTCCATGGGATTTTCCAGGCAAGAATACTAGAGTGGATTGCCATTTCCTTCTCCAGGGGATCTTCCCGACCCAGGGATTGAACCCGGGTCTCCCGCATTGTAGACAGACGCTTTACTGTCTGAGCCACCAGGGAAGCCCTCAACATGTGTATAGTGTCCTGAAACTCTTTTTATCTAATTTGAT
Source organism: Tragelaphus eurycerus (assembly GCA_935064755.1). Taxonomy (NCBI): domain Eukaryota; kingdom Metazoa; phylum Chordata; class Mammalia; order Artiodactyla; family Bovidae; genus Tragelaphus; species Tragelaphus eurycerus. The sequence goes on along the minus strand of CAKXYN010000002.1, from coordinate 17,309,848 downwards.
GAAAATGTTGGAAGTTTAAATTCTTCACATTTCTACCTCCCTCAAGTCTTCCCAGAGGATTAGCTGCCCCAATCTCTCCTTCTTTTCTTCCCGTTTAGTTTTGCTTTTCCTCAGAACCTCAAAGCCAACCTACAATGGCTTAAAGTTCTTTATCCCTCTCTTGCATCTCTCCAGATAGACTGTTTGGCTCTTCCCCGTGTAAATCCCTTCAGAAATTTAACATTTCTTCATCAGTGCTGGCTTACCCGACATCAGCCTGGCATCTCTGTCTGGCTCTTCCATGGTCACTTTGCAAGGTCCAGCTTAGTCTGCCAGTGACTGTCTCTCATGTAAAATCTGGAAGACAAGCCAGAAGAAGCCATCATTCTGGAGGAGATGCAGTAAGTTGCATGGCCAGAGGAAGATCTCGATAGCCACCTGCTTTGGCAGCTGAGATTACTGGTAGTTGCTGGCCTAGCAATTTCTAAGATTCACTGCAGCTTTGGGTCTGTCCAGGAGCCCTATCTCTCAGCTTTGCTCCCCCAGTGACTCTGGTGGAGATAAAGCCATCCTTCCCTGTACAAAAGCCCTCCCCAGCTGAAATGTCTATAGTTACAATGCTCAGACATCTGGTTTACCTGGGATGGTCCCATTTATACCTGTTTTTCCCAATTAATTGTTAATAACAGCTCACTTTGCTCTCACAATGTTCCAGATTGACTGATAAATTATAAGACAGGTTTACCAGGCAAGGCTCTTGTTTCTCTGATGGCATCCTGCCTGACATTCCTTATGATTCTCACCAGTCATTGGTCTGAGATACAAGAAACAGGGAAGCATGTGAATATTTCCTTTCTCTTCTTGCCACACTTCAGATGAGGTATCGCCAAGCAACCTCTGGGTGGAGCCCTCTTGTGTCTCTGGTCCTGGGGCAGGTCTTGTGTGCCGCAGGGGCAGCCCTCAGAGAAACTGAGCTTTTCTATCTGAAGAAGAAAGCCCACACCCAACATTTGCCTGGAAACCACTGTTAGCTCCACCGCTAGAAACATGGCTTGATGTCAGGTCTTTGAACTTGACCAAACCAGATCATCAACTCCCTGCCTTGAGGGTGAAGAGAAATGAATTAGAGGAGAGAGATGGTCTTGACTTCCCTCAAGAGACAAAAGTGTCTATGGTTTTCAGATTGAACTGTCTCCTCTTTCGCTGACAGGCAAAGTTCTGGTGGTAGGATTCTCAGGGTTAGCCAGACCACAGTAATTTCAGTGCTAAATGGTGAACTCAAGATGAGATAGACTAGGAGCAAATTAGTGAACAGCCCTCCCTGCCACTCCAGATGCAGCTGGGTGTCTTCAAACAAGGGAAAAAATTAAGAGAATAGGAGGTATTGAAAAATAACCTCAATAAAGACACACTGCCTCATTTTGAAGTCAGGGGGTCAGAACTGGCCCAGCTGGGTCTCCAGATAGCATCCCTCCAACCCCAGCTTTGGGAATAGGAAAGCTCTGGATCTTGGCTCTGCATCAGAGTGACATACTGAAGATAGAGTTTTTTTCTGGACCCCCAAATTCTTTCTCTTTCTTCTGAGTTTGTCCTCTAAAATCCTTGATCCTAAGTCTTTAGATGTGGGAAAAGGGTGAATATAAGGGTATTAGGGGCCATGAACTTCATCTACTGAAATAGGGCTGTTTCATGTCCTAAATTACACGAGAAAAGCATTTAATATGAAGAACAGAAATGAGAAAGAAAATGATTAGAATAAAAGAAAGTAAGCAGAAGGAAAATTCTAGGAGGTGAAGTGAAAAGAGTCTTCCTTTGACTGGAGAAATGGGCACCCAGTTGAGAAAAGGATTTGTCAAATGGTAATACTATTAATGTTGTTTGTTTGTTTGGATTTTTAAATTTTTTTCCCCAGAGCTACAAATTCCTGTCACTTTTGGGAGTAGTAGTTCTGAAAGGTTCATATTTCCCCACCATGGAAAATACAAAAAATTTTGTATATCCCTGCTTTGTTTTTTATGAGATATACTTAAAATAATTTTATTTATGTATTTGGATATACTGGGTCTTAGCCCTGGGTGTTCTTTGGAAGGAATGATGCTAAAGCTGAAACTCCAGTACTTTGGCCACCTCATGTGAAGAGTTGACTCATTGGAAAAGACTCTGATGCTGGGAGGGATTGGGGGAAGAAGGAGAAGGGGATGACAGAGGATGAGATGGCTGGATGGCATCACCAACTCAATGGACATGAGTTTGGGTCAACTCTGGGAGTTGGTGATGGACAGGGAGGCCTGGTGTGCTGCGATTCATGGGGTTGCAAAGAGTCGGACACGACTGAGCGACTGAACTGAACTGAACTGAATCCTGGCACATGATATCTTTAGTTGTGGCATGTGAACTCTTAGTTGTAGCATTTACAATCTAGTTCCTGGGCCCCTGCATTGGAAGCATGGACTGTTAACCACCTGCATCATCTACTTAACTACCATCTGCATCATCTTTCCACGCCCCACCAGGATATCTACCCTCCAAATGGAATCTTTACTAACAACCTCTACCCTGCCTTCTCAGTTCAGTTCAGTTCAGTCGCTCAGTCATATCTGACTCTTTGCGACCCCATGGACTGCAGTATGCCAGGCCTCCCTGTCCATCACCAAATCCCGGAGTTTACTCAGGATCACCAGGGAAGTCCCATATATATTGCTGCTTTTAATTCTCAGTTAATTCTAGGTTACTCAGTTCAGATTGAGGGGGAAAGCTGAGAAGTGTTTTGGATCAGCACCACTGGCTAATTTGGGTAATTCAGGATCTCAAATGTGACTTTCTTTTTTATTTTGTCTTCTAATTTTCTTGAGATATGATTGACATAAAGCAGGGTTAAGTATAAGGTTGTACATCATAAGGCTTGACTTACATACATTATGAAATGATCAGCACACGTAAGTTTATTGAATACCTGTCATCTCATATAGATACAAAATTAAAGAAATAAAAAAAATTTCCTTGTGATAACTCTTAAGATTTACTCTTTTAACAATATTCAAATATAATGTGCAAAGGTGTTAATTATATTCATCATGTTGTACATTACATCCCTAGTACTTATTTATCTTATAACTGAAAGTTTGTACCTTTTGACGGCCTTCATCCAAATTTTCCTCCCCTATCTCCTGAGTGTCTTAGAGGGTAAAGAATCTGCCTGTAATGCGGGAGACCTGGCTTTGATCACTGGATTGGAAAGATCTCCTGGAGAAGAGAATGGCAACCCATTCCAGTATTCTTGCCTGGAGAATCTTATGGACAGAGGAGCCTGGCGGGCCACAATGGGGTCACAAAGAGTCAGACACGATTGAGTGAGTAACACTTTCACTTCTTTCACCCCAAAATTTAAAATTCCTGCAGAGCCATATGATAGTACTATAATCATCCCCATTTCTCAGGAAGTAGAAGTAAAGTGAGGTTAAACAAATTGCCAAAATCACTCAATTAGTAAATTGGAGAGTTGGGGTTTGAACCTACATCTCTGAATCAAAAGATTGTGCCCTTTATCACTCTGTGCTAATGCTTCCAATTAAGGTTTTTATGAAAATCAATTCAAGATTCACATTCAGTGATTAAGTCATATGATCACTGTTTTTGTTTTGTTTCTTTTTAAAAAAAAAAAACATTTAACCACACTGTCTGAATAAAGGAGCTGCTAACTCGATTGTGTTCTCAGCCAAGGTTTGGACACACTGTGGTGAGGTGGTAGCCCTCCCTGGGGGAGGTCTTCCATCTTCAGTGAAGAAAAAAGCATAAGGACCACAGCTTCCAGGATTGCCAACTCAGAACTTCTACAAATAGTGAATTCTCTTATTTTCTCTCTCTTAAAGTAAAAGTATAGTCAAAGAGTTATAAGTGAGTTTTTCTGGAAAGTGGTGGCAGATATTTGAAAGAAAAACCCAAAGTTTTTCTATCTGCAGGCAGATATCTGGTAACTCAGATCAGATCAGATCAGATCAGTCACTCAGTCGTGTCCGACTCTTTGCGACCCCATGAACTGCAGCACGCCAGGCCTCCCTGTCCATCACCAACTCCCAGAGGTCACTCAGACTCACATCCATCAAGTCAGTGATGCCTTCCAGCCATCTCATCCTCTGTCGTCCCCTTCTCCTCCTGCCCCCAGTCCCTCCCAGCATCAGAGTCTTCTCCAATGAGTCAACTCTTCACATGAGGTGGCTAAAGTACTGGAGTTTCAGCTTTAGCATCATTCCTTCTAAAGAACACCCAGGGCTGATCTCCTTCAGAATGGACTGGTTGGATCTCCTTGCAGTCCAAGGGACTCTCAAGAGTCTTCTCCAACACCACAGTTCAAAAGCATCAATTCTTCGGCACTCAGCCTTCTTCACAGTCCAGCTCTCACATCCATACATGACCACAGGAAAGACCATAGCCTTGACTAGGCGAATCTTTGTTGGCAAAGTGATGTCTCTGCTTTTGAATATGCTATCTAGGTTGGTCATAACTTTCCTTCCAAGGAGCAAGCGTCTTTTAGTTTCATGGCTGCAGTCACCATCTGCAGTGATTTTGGAGCCCAGAAAAATAAAGTCTGACACTGTTTCCACTGTTTCTCCATCTATTTCCCATGTAGTAATGGGACCAGATGCCATGATCTTCGTTTTCTGAATGTTGAGCTTTAAGCCAACCTTTTCACTCTCCACTTTCACTTTCATCAAGAGGCTTTTTAGCCCCTCTTCACTTTCTGCCATAAGGGTGGTGTCATCTGCACATCTGAGGTTATTGATATTTCTCCCAGCAATCTTGATTCCAACTTCTGTTTCTTCCCGTCCAACATTTCTCATGATGTACTCTGCATATAAGTTAAATAAACATGGTGACAATATACAGCCTTGACATACTCCTTTTCCTATTTGGAACCAGTCTGTTGTTCCATGACCAGTTCTAACTGTTGCTTCCTGTCCTGCATACAGATTTCTCAAGAGGCAGATCAGGTGGTCTGGTATTCCCATCTCTTTCAGAACTTTCCACAGTTTATTGTGATCTACACAGTCAAAGGCTTTGGCATAGTCAATAAAGCAGAAATAGATGTTTTTCTGGAACTCTCTTGCTTTTTCCATGATCCAGCGGATGTTGGCAATTTGATCTCTGGTTCCTCTGCCTTTTCTAAAACCAGCTTGAACATCAGGAAGTTCACGGTTCACATATTGCTGAAGCCTGGCTTGGAGAATTTTGAGCATTACTTTACTAGCGTGTGAGGTGAGTGCAATTGTGCGGTAGTTTGAGCATTCTTTGGCATTGCCTTTCTTTGGGATTGGGATGAAAACTGACCTTTTCCAATCTTGTGGCCACTGCTGAGTTTTCCAGATTTGCTGGCATATTGAGTGCAACACTTTCACAGCATCATCTTTCAGGATTTGGAATAGCTCCACTGGAATTCCATCACCTCCACTAGCTTTGTTCATAGTGATGCTTTCTAAGACCCACTTGACTTCACATTCCAGGATGTCTGGCTCTAGGTCAGTGATCACACCATCATGATTATCTGGGTCGTGAAGCTCTTTTTTGTACAGTTCTTCTGTGTATTCTTGCCACCTCTTCTTAATATCTTCTGCTTCTGTTAGGTCCATACCATTTCTGTCCTTTATCGAGCCCATCTTTGCATGAAATGTTCCTTTGGTATCTCTGATTTTCTTGAAGAGATCCCTAGTCTTTCCCATTCTGTTGTTTTCCTCTATTTCTTTGCATTGATCTCTGAAGAAGCCTTTCTTATCTCTTCTTGCTGTTCTTTGGAACTCTGCATTCAGATGCTTATATCTTTCTTTTTCTCCTTTGCTTTTCGCTTCTCTTCTTTTCATAGCTATTTGTAAGGCCTCCCCAGACAGCCATTTTGCTTTTTTGCATTTCTTTTCCATGGGGATGGTCTTGATCCCTGTCTCCTGTACAATGTCACGATCCTCATTCCATAGTTCATCAGGCACTCTATCTAACAGATCTAGGCCCTTAAATCTATTTCTCACTTCCACTGTATAATCATAAGGGATCTGGTAACTACCAAGAATCAAAGCAAATTTAACCACCAGTAAATGCTAGAGTGATATCTCAAAGGTAAGAAACCCAGGTGGAAAAATTGCGTGTGCAAAGTTGCATGCATGTGCAGCTAGGCCCTTTACCATTGGCGAATGCACAAGCACAGTCTATGTGAACTACAACATTCTCAGCCGGTTTGTTGATTGAGGTTTTGGTGTGTGGGCAGATGTGGTGGAGCATGAACCAGGAAAGAATAATTTGGGACAAGATTAGGAAAAGCCTTGCCATACATTTGGGAGATTAGTTTGCAGGTAAAAAGAAGCCACTGGCGCTTTAATTTTCCTTTCATTTTTTTTTTTTTTTTTTTTTAAATTGTGGTAAAATTGTTGTTCAGTTGCTCAGTTATGCCTGACTCTTTGTGACCCCATAGACTGCAGCATGCCAGGCTTCCCTGTCCTTCACCAACTCCTGGAGTTTGCTCAAACTCGTGTCCATCAAGTCAGTGATGCCATCCAACCATCTCATCTTCTGTCGTCCCCTTCTCCTCCTGCCTTCAATCTTTCCCAGCATCAAGGTCTTTTCCAGTGAGTCAGTTCTTTGCATCAGATGGCCAAAATATTGGAATTTCAACTTCAGTCTCAGTTCTTTGAATGAATATTCAGGACTGATTTCCTTTAGGATTGACTGGTTTGATCTCCTTGCAGTCCAAGGAATTCTCAAGAGTCTTCTCCAACACCACAGTTCAAAAGCATCAGTTCTTCAGTATTCAGCCTTCTTTATGGTCCAACTCTCACATCCATACATGACTAGTGGAAAAATCATAGCTTTGACTAGATGGACCTTTGTTGGCAAAGTAATGTCTCTGCTTTTTAATGTACTGTCTATGTTTGTCATAGCTTTTCTTCCAAGGAGCAAGCGTCTTTTAATTTCACGGCTGCAGTCACCATCTGCAGAGATTTTGGGGTGCAAGCAAATAAAATTGTGGTAAAATACAGAGAAAATAAAGTGCACTATCTTAATGATTTTTAAATGTTCATGGTTTTAAATACATCAATAGTATGAAATCGTTACCACTACCCATCTACACAACTCTTTTCATCTTATAAATCTGAAACTCTATTTATTAAGCAATAACCTCCTGTCCCCTTTCATACCCCTTCAGCAACATCTGGCAACCACCATTCTTTGGCACTTTCTGTCTCTATCATTTGACCTACTCTAAGTATCTCATGTAAGTGGAATCTTTTAATATTTGTTCTTTTGTGACTGGCTTATTTCACTTAGCATAATGTCCTCAGGTTTGTCTATGTTGCAGAATCTCCTTATTTTTTAAGGCTAACTAATATTATATTATAGATACATACCACCGTTTGTTTATCCATTCATCCTTCAATGGACATTTGAATTGCTTCTGTGTTTTCACTATTGTGGATAATGCTACTATGACACACCTTTATGAAAATATCTCTTAGAGACTCTGCTTTCAATTCTTTGGATACATACACAGAAGTGAAATTGCTGCATCATATGCTAATTCTTAATTTTTTGAGGGACCACAATACTGTTGTCCATAGCAGCTGGACTATTTTACATTCCCACCAACAATGCACAACAGTTCGAATTTCTCTACTTCCTTGTTATTGTTATTTCTGTTTGTTTGTTTTTTGACAATAGCCATCCTAATGGCTGTGAGGGGATATCTCATTATAGTTTTTATTTCCATTTCCCTAATGATTAGTGAAGTTGGGCATCTTTTTACTGATATTTACTTATCAACCATTTCTATATTTTCTTTGAAGAAGAGTATATTCAAGCCCTTTGCTCAAGTTTGAATTGGCTTGTTTGGTTTTTTTGTTGCTGAGTTTAGGAATTCTCTAAATACTCTGAACATTAATGCTTTATCAGATATGTGATTTGCAAACATCTCCCATCACAGAATGTCACACTTTTACTCTGTTGATATTATCTTATGATACACAAAATTTAACAATTTTCATGAAATCTGATTTATTGCCTGTGCTTTGGGTGTCTTGTTTAAAAAAAACACTGCTAAATCCAGTGTCATAAATGATTTACTTTGTGCTCTCTTCTAAGAGTTTTATAATGGTAGGTTTTACATTTAGGTTTTTTTTTTTTTTTTTTAATCTACTTTAAGTTAATTTTTGTATATGGTGTTCAGTAAGTGGGTCCAACTCCATTCTTTCACACATGAGTATATTTACCCGGCACTATTTGTTTAAAAACTATCCTTTCTCCACTGAAAGGTCTCGGCACCCTTGTCAAAAACCATTTGGCTATATATGTAAGGCCTTATTCCTGGGCTCTGTGTTCTATTCAATTGGTCTATACATCTGGCTGTAAGCCAATACTACACTGTTTTGAGTACTGCAGGTTTGTAGTAAGTTTGACAAGAATAGTGAGATCTTCAGGTTTATTCTTTTCCAAGATTGTCTTGGCTTTTTGTTGGGAGGTGGTCCCTTGAAATTCCATGTGACTTTTGGAATGGGTTTTGGTATTTTTGCAAAAACATCATTGGGATTTTGATAGAGTTTGCATTGAATCTACAGATTATTTTGGATAGTATTAACAACTTAACAACACTAAAGTCTTCCAATGTGTTGTGTTTCCAATTATGTATGCCTTTTAAAATTTCTTTCAGCAATATTTTATAGTTTTTTATATACAAGTATTCATGTTCTTGGTTAAATATACTTAATTCTTAAGTATATTATTCTTTTGATGAAATTGTAAGTTGTTTTTCTAATTTCTTTTCAGATTGTTCGGTTTTCCTGTATATAAATGCAAAGGGTTGACTTTGTATCCTGCTATTTTGCTGAATTTATTTATTGGTTCTAACAGTTGTGTGTGTGTATAATCTTTACTGTTTTCTATATACAATATTATATACAATATTTGGAGAAGGAAATGGCAACCCACTCCAGTATTCTAGCCTGGAGAATCCCATGGACGGAGGAGCCTGGGGGGCTACAGTCCACAGGGTCGCAAAGAGTCGGACATGACTGAGCGACTTCACTCACTCACTCACTCACTCACATATACAATATTACGTCATCTGCAAACAGTTTTACTTCTGAGTGGTGAAAGTGGGCATCCTGTCTTGCTCTTGATCTTAGAGGAAAAGCATTCACTATTTGACCATTGAATATGATATTCATTGTGGGGTTTTCATATATGACTTTTATTATGTTGAGGTAGTTTCCTTCTATTCCTAGTTTGCTGAGTGTTTCTTAATCACAAAAGGCTGTTAAATTTTGTTAAATGCCTTTTCTGCATCAATTAAGATGACCATGTTTTTCTTCCCCTTTATTTTGTTAATGTGGTATATTGCATTGATAATTTTTTTTTGAATGGTTAAATACTTTTGCATTCCAAAAATAAATCCCATTTGTTCATGGTATACAAGCCATACTGCTAAATTTGGTATGTGAGTAGTTTGTTGTGGATTTTTTGCCCCAATGGTTATCAGTGAAATTATTCTGTGCTTTTCTTTCCTGTATTGTCTCTGTCTAACTTTGGTACCAGGGTAACGCTGGTCTCATGGAATAAGTTATGAAGAGTTCCCTCCTCTTCAATTTTTTTGCAGAAGTTTGAGAAATTTTGTTGTTAGTTCTGCTTTAAATGTCTTGTAGCATTTAACAGTGAAGTGATCAGGCCCAGAGCTGTTCTTTGTCAGAAGATTTTTGATTACTGATTCAATCTCCTTACTAGTCGTAAGTCTATTCAGATTTGTTTCTTATGACTTTCTCTTGGTAGGTTTGTGTTTCTAGGATTTTTTTTCACTTCACCTGTTAGCCAATATGTTAGTGTATAGTTGTTCATAATACGCTGTTATAATCCTTTTTATTTCTGAAAAATTAGTAACTATGCCCCCATTTCAGTTTTCTTTAATTTTAGTAATTTGAGTAGACTCTCTCTTTTTTAATTAGCCTATCTAGCTAAAGGTTTGTAAATTTTGTTTTTTTTTTCAAGGAAACAGCTTTTGTTTTTATTGATTTTCTCTATTGCTTTTCTATTCTATTTCATTTACTTCTGCTCTAATTTTTATTATTTCCTTTATTTTTTCAACTAGAAGGAGAATCTAGTCTTGAGTTTAGTTTGGTTTTCTTTGTCTAGGTCCTCAGTTGTAAAGTTCGGTTGTTGGTTTGAGATCTTATTTTTTATAGTAAGCATTTATAGCTATAAATTTCTTTCTAAGTCCTGATATGCTGTGTTTTTGTTCTAATTTGTCTTTAAGTATTTCTAATTTTTCTTGTGATCTCTTGTTTGATTAATTGGTTGTTAAGAGTCTGTTATTTTCTTTTCACAAATTAGTTAATTTTCCAGTTTTACTTCTGTTGTTAATTTCTAACTTTATTATGTTGCAGTCAAAGAAGATCCTTTATGCTATTTCAGTTTCAAAATCTACTGAGTTTTAAATGATGGCCTAACAGATGATCTATCCTGGACAATGTCCCATGTACATTTGAGAAGAATGTGTGTCCTATTGTTGTTAGGCAGACTTCTGTATAAATGTTAGATCTAATTGGTTTACTATATTAATTTCTCTGTTCCCTTACTTACCGTCTTTCTGGTTGTTCCATTATTTATATGGTTCTCAGTTGGCAACTCTATTTCTTTTAGTATTTTAAAAACATAGCTGTTATGACTACTTGTTTGCATTGTTCCTAACAAGAAATCAGCTGTCATCTGTTTTTGTTCCTTGTGTATGCAATCTATCATTATTTCCTCTGCCTGCTTTAAAGATTTTTCTCTTTTTTTCACTGCTTTTGAGCAAATTAATTATGATGTGCCTTGGTATAGTTTTCTTCATTTTTCTTAAGCTTAGGGTTTGTTAAACTTCTCAGAACTATCGGTTTATAGTTTTCATCATTTTTTAAAAATTTCAGCCAAATGTTCTTTTTCCTTCACATTTCCTTCTTCTACCAGGACTTAAGTTACATGCTTGAAGTTTTTGTACTTCCACTACCTATTAAAGTCCTGTAAACTTTTTTAATTCTTGTTTTCTCTGTATTTGATTTGAATAGTTTTTATTACTATGTTTTCAATTTTACTATTTTATTCTGTAATGTCTAGTTGTCAATAATCCCCATCATGTACTTTTATCTCATTGCTATTTTTATCTATAGAAGTCTACTTCTCCACTTATCTTTTGAACATGTGAATTACAGTTATTTCAATATCTTTTTGTGTGTGTGCTAATTTTCACATTTCTGCCAATTCTGGGTTGGTTTTAATTGATTGACTTATCACCTCATTAAGTACTGGATTTTCCTGTTTCTTTGTATGTTTGGTTATTTTTATTAGATTCCAGATATTATGAATTTTATCTTGTTGGATGTAGGTCATCTTTGTATTTCTAGAAATATATATTCTTGGGCTTTTGGAAGGGTGGAAAGCAATTTACTGGAAAACAACTTCTTTGCAGTCTCGCTTTTAAGATTTATTAGGCAGGATCAGGGAGAAGGCAATGGCAACCCATTCCAGTACTCTTGCCTGACAAATCCAATGGACAGAGAAGCCTGGTGGGCTGTGGTCCATGGGGTCACTAGGAGTCGGACACGACTGAGCAACTTCACTTTCACTTCTCACTTCCATGTATTGGACAAGGAAATGGCAACCCACTCCAGTGTTCTTGCCTGGAGAATCCCAGGGAAGGCGGAGCCTGGTGGGCTGCTGTCTGTGGGGTCTCACAGAGTCGAACACGACTGAAGCAACGCAGCAGCAGCAGCAGCAGGATCAGAAGAGCCCTTCATTCAGGGCTAGTTTTTCCCATTAGTGATGCGAGATCTTTCAGGCATTCTATCCAATGTCCCGTGAATAATGAAATTAGCTAATTGGTCTAGACTAGACTAGGCTTTTTTCCTGGTCAGGTTATTGTTACCTCTGTTCTTTCCAGGTGTTCTTTCTCTGGCCTTAGGTATTTCCCTTACATGCACAAGTTGATCAGCACTCAGACAAATACTTGTGTGGGGGGGTACCCTTTATATATCTCCAAAATCCTCTCTCCATGATTCCCCCTTCTCTTAGTACTCTGTCCTGTATATTTTATCCACTTTTTCTCCCTGGTAAGGGATTCCACTATGCTATACACAGGTTCCCTTGCTTGTGCCATGATCTGGGGACTCTCGAAAGCAGTCAGTTGGATCAAAGAAGAACTCACTTCATTTGTTTTCATAATTTTAGGAATCCCTTTTCTTCATTGCCTGATGTCAAGTGTGTTGAAATCGGTCATTTCACGTATTTCAGATTTTCTATATTTTGTCCTTTTTTAAAAATCTATTTCAGTTGGGAGAGTCACTCTGGTTCCTGTTATTCCATTTTGGCTGGAAACAGAAAACATTTCAATGTCTTTTAACCTCTTTTTCATATATTCCTCACTTTTTATGACTCCATTTTATATTCTGTCTGTGCTTTTCAAATTGATATTCCAATTTAAAATTCTTTTTTAAAAAAGCTATGCTTATTTGTCTATTTAATCTCTTCAATGAATTTTGAGTTCAATAGCTATATATTTCATTTTTACGTATCCTTTATTTTTTATGGTTTATATTGTTTCTATTACTATCTTTTTTGTTAATTCATTTTAAACAGACCTATTTTATTACTATTATAAAGATTTTTGTAAAGGTTTTTCCATCATTTCTAGATTGTAGAGCACTAATACTTGCCTTAATTGTATCTGCAAATTATCTCTTGTGGTTATTTATGGCTCGTGCTTTAATTTTTTATTTTGACTATTAGTTTGTATTTTTTATTTTTCCTAATTTTGTCCTTTGTGAATTGGAAGAGTTGCTATTGATGGGCCCTATGTTATAGATGTGTTCCTATAGGAAAATTTTCTATTTCTTCTGCAGAATCCCCAGGTATTCCTTGGTTTGGGGATAGGATTTTGTTTTAGTGACCTGGTTAGTGTTCACCGAATCATGTATGTGGTATAAATTCTGACCCTACATCTGCCCATATTTGACTTCTCACAGTGCAGTTTTTCCTCCTTTGTACAATTGATTTCTCCCCTGGAGTCTACATATTTCAATCTGTTCTTATCTTAAAATAATAAGATTTACTTGAATGTTCTGCCCTTTTATCCTCTTTCATCCTTAAAGTCCCTTAAAATTATAGTTTATACTCACACCTATCCATTTTTTCAACAGTTAGCACTGTACTAAAATAGCTTATTAAAGAAATTCTCAGTGGCCCCATAATATGGTCTGGTATAGTCTTTGTCTTCTTTTATTTCCACGACATTTGGTGGTGCTGACCATCTTCCTTCTCCTCATGCTCTCCTTGCCCCTGCTAAGCACACATTCTTGTAGTATAGCAAGGGGAAATGCCATTTAAACAAAAACTCTGCCCTTAACCTTTTAGTGAGTGAAACATAATATATATCTGTAAGGAACTAAACGTTGGTACTACTCCATCCAGTTATGGATATTGGTTGGAAAAAGGAAAAGAAAGGAGATTTCAAGGCTTTTGCCAGTTCTTCCATATTGCTAAAGGGTAATTCAGTAGATGACACTTTGTTTAGCAGAGTATATTTATGATTCTTTAGATATGTAAATACAGGCCCAAAGCCAAGGAAGAGATGAGGAGCAAAATTGGTCTGATTAATAAAGTGAAAAGTACTATATTTTTGCAGGGAAGAAAGAAGGAAGGGAAATTCAAGAAACAAAGAGACATAGAGAGGCTAACAGGAACTTGAAGGAAATAGGAGGCAAGCCAAAATAAAATCCAGGCTGGAAACCATGCAAAGAGTGTCTGGGGAGAATCTTCCTGTCAACCATTAGCTTGCCTTGGGGCCTGGGAACATGGTGAGGTTGCCACAGACAGATACAGTTTCTGAGAGCTGAAGGTAATCAATATACAAGTGGCAAAATCACTTAACTGGAAATCCATCAGAAATCAGCTGACTCTTTTTTGGAAGACTCATACTCCATACCACTTTAGTCAAATTCCTTAACCAAAGCAATACAAAAGAAACTTTATTCTAGAAATAAGCACAATGTTCCCTCAAACCTTGACAGTACAATGCTATAGATCTTTCCGCAGTAAGAAGAATGTTGTCTACCTGCATTTTTCAACATGGCAGCTTTTAACTACATGCAGAAATTGAGCACTTGAAATATAGCTGCTAATGGATCTCAGAAACTAAATTTTTAATTTTCCATAATTTTAATTAAATTTAAATAACAGGTGGCTAATGGCTATGGCAAACTTTTTCTGTGGACCACATATGATCCTTTTTGCACATTCTTTTTTTTTTTTGGTTTGTTTTTTTTGTATTGACTTTTTTAAATTAATTAATTAATTAATTTTTTGGAGACTAATTACTTTACAATATTGTATTGTTTTTGCCATACATTGACATGAATCTGCCACAGGTATACATGTGTTCCTCATCCTGAAGCCCCCTCCCGCCTCTCTCCCCATCCCATCCCTCTGCGTCATCCCAGTGCACCAGCCCTGATCACCCTGTATCATGCATCAAACCTGGACTGGCAATCCATTTCACATTTCAATGCCATTTTCCCAAACCATCCCAGCCTCGCCCTCTCCCACAGAGTCCAAAAGACTGTTCTATACATCTGTGTCTCTTTTGCTGTTTCACATACAGGGTTATCGTTCAGTCAGTTCAGTTCAGTTCAGTCGCTCAGTCGTGTCAGACCCTTTGTGACCCCATGAATCGCAGCATGCCAGGCCTCCCTGTCCATCATCAACTCCCGGAGTTCACTCAGACTCACGTCCACTGAGTCAGTGATGCCATCCAGCTATCTCATCCTCTGGCATCCCCTTCTCCTCCTGCCCCCAATCCCTCCCAGCATCAGAGTCTTTTCCAATGAGTCAACTCTTCGCATGAGGTGGCCAAAGTACTGGAGTTTCAGCTTTAGCATCATTCCTTCCAAAGAAATCCCAGGGCTGATCTCCTTCAGAATGGACTGGTTGGATCTCCTTGCAGTCCAAGGGACTCTCAAGAGTCTTATCCAACACCACACTTCAAAAGCATCAATTCTTCGGAGCTCAGCCTTCTTCACAGTCCAACTCTCACATCCATACATGACCACAGGAAAAACCATAGCCTTGACCAGACAGACCTTTGTTGGCAAAGTAATGTCTCTGCTTTTGAATATGCTATCTAGGTTGGTCATCACTTTCCTTCCAACGAGTAAGCGTCTTTTAATTTCATGGCTGCAGTCACCATCTGCAGTGATTTTGGAGCCCAGAAAAATAAAATCTGACACTGTTTCCACTGTTTCCCCATCTATTTCCCATGAAGTGATGGGACCTGATGCCATGATCTTCGTTTTCTGAATGTTAAGCTTTAAGTTCAACTTCACTCTCCTCTTTTACTTTCATCAAGAGGCTTTTTAGTTCCTCTTCACTTTCTGCCATAAGGGTGGTGTCATCTGCATATCTGAGGTTATTGATATTTCTCCCGGCAATCTTGATTCCAGCTTGTGTTTCTTCCAGTCCAGCGTTTCTCATGGTGTACTCTGCATATAAATTAAATAAGCAGGGTGATAATATACAGCCTTGACGTACTCCTTTTCCTATTTGGAACCAGTCTGTTGTTCCATGTCCAGTTATCGTTATCATCTTTCTAAATTCCATATATATGTGTTAATATACTGTATTGGTGTTTTTCTTTCTGGCTTACTTCACTCTGTATAATAGGCTTCAGTTTCATCCACCTCATTAGAACTGATAGGAACGTATTCTTTTTAATGGTTGAGTAATATTCCATTGTGTCTATGTACCACAACTTCCTTATTCATTCATCTGCTGATAGACATCTAGGTTGCTTCCATGTCCTAGCTATTATTTCTTTTATTTTTTATATTATTATATAATATTTTTATATTATTTCTTTTATTTTCACAACCCTTTAAAAATCTAAAGCATTCTTAGCTGGATGGCTGAACAAAAGCATATCACAGGACAGATTTGGCTTGTGGTCAATAGTTTGCCCAGCTCTGACCTAATCTCTCAGTGCTTTTGAAAATCTTTGCTTTTAATATTATTAAAACTGATCATTGCTATCATTCCAGTTTTAGATGTGTTAGTGGTCTTCTTATTCTTCTAACAGAATTTTTTGCAAACTGCTTTCCATGGTACATTCATCCATTTTAGGTGCTCTCCACAAAGAAACAACTGTTTGAATAAGTTGGGAAATACTTAATACTGAAACACTATTTTAAATGTTTATAATGCACCTTGTTATATTAAGGATCTGATGAGTTGATGCAGAGTATTGATTTACGTTGATTTGGGTTTTCTATACTAAATTGATCACCACACAGACAGTATGTGGGGTATAAGTGTGTACAATAAGGGATGTGTGTGTGTATTGCATGCAGCCTGCACAGCTGCATGATGCTTACATGTGTGTAGTGTATGTGTCTGGAAGAGTGCATTGCAACCCTCCCCAGTATTCTTGCTTGGGGAATTCCGTGGAGAGAGGAGGCTGGGGGTCTATAGTCCATGGGGTTACAAAGATTTGGACACGCCTGATCGATTAAGCACAGCACAGCACAGTGTATAGGTGTAGGTATGTACATGTGAAGGTGGGGTAAGTTTGTAGCCTGTGACATGTATTAATATTTTGTGAAAGGAGTGTTCTGCAGAACCCACTCTGAGAAACACTTGCCAAACAAGTCTGATGGTCAAAATCTTCCTCTCAGAGCTCACAGCGTGCCTCAGGTAGTAATAAAGTGATATTCAGGAGGAGTGGGAGGATTTATTCCTGTTGAACTAGTTTAGAGAAGCTGTCATTAAGACTTTTCAAGAAGGGCTGGTGAGATCAGCTTACTCTGGGAAGTTCACAGATTTAAACAAGGGGCTAAACAGGCTGATACCTGGAAAGATGCCCCATGGGCTCCTCAGACAGCCAAAGTCAGCTTTGGTCCGTGTACCATGCAGAGCAGAGCAAGCTGTGGGATGCAGAGCAGACAGCTTGTAGAGGTGCCTCTAAAGGGGCTTCAGGGTCCTTTGGAAGAGCAATTCAAAGTCATAATACGTCTGTGAGGAAAAGAAAGCTCTTGGACCACTTTAGTTGAGGAAATGGAGAATTACAGGAGACCAAACCAGATTTTGAAGGCTACACTCAGGAACCCTACCTGGTTAAATAAGGAGGAAATAGTACTCTACTGCTGCTGCTGCTAAGTCGCTTCAGTTGTGTCCGACTCTGTGCGACCCCATAGGCCGCAGCCCATCAGGCTCCCCTGTCCCTGGGATTCTCCAGGCAAGAACACTGGAGTGGGTTGCCATTTCCTTCTCCAATGCATGAAAGTGAAAAGTGTAAGTGAAGTTGCTCAGTGGTGTCCGACTCTTAGTGACCCCATGGACTGCAGCCTACTAGGCTCCTCCGTACTTCAAGGGCAGGAATATTGAATGCTCCACTGCTCTGGAAAACTTCGGAGAAGCAAGCTAGTTATAGAAATGATGATCAATTCAGGGGACTTTAAGGAACACTTTGAGCTTCTCTAAGAGAATAATTTTCCTAGATCCTGATGTTTATTTTTAATTTTCCAAGATACTGAGGAAACAGAACACAAGAAAAATTGATTCATTGGAAATGCCCAAGTTTGAGCATGGCCAGGAGAGGCACAAAGCATCCTCCTTCCCTTAGGGTATCTGGAAGCTGAGCTGCCGCTTTCTGAGGGTGTGACTTCATAGATTCACCTCCTGCTAAAGCCATTTTCATGGCTGTGTCTTGCCTAGGGAGACTGATATGTTAGTTCTTTTCTGCAGATGTTTATAGCAACGTTCTGTCTCTACAATGGTCCAGTTTTGCTACACGATTTCTCCTCTTGATGACTTTTAATAACATTTGAAGCAAATGGGGGGTGAGTGAACAATTTTCCTTTCTTAGTCCAGCACAGATGGTGGATAGCTAAGCCCGGGCCTCCCTCTGCATTGCCTCTGCCCTCCACATCTGCTGAGGCAGCACAATCCTCGGTGCACATGCTCTGTGCCTGAGAAAGCCTAGTAGCTGAGGACATGGGGCTCCACAGTGGGCCTGTGGTTGGGGTGGGTCCCATGGAGGGTGGGTATCTGGTCAGCTATAAGCAAAGGAGCTGAGGGTGGGACAACAGCATGCATGCTTCCTCTCACAGACAGATGATTGACCTTTCTTGGAAGTATTCAGATTTTTTTTTTTAATATTTGTAAGATTTTATTTTGTTTTTATTATTTTTAAAAAAATATATTGGAGTATAGTTGCTTGACAATTTTGTGTTAGTCTCTGCTGTACAGCAAAGTGAATCAGCTATATGGATACATATATCCCTTCTTTTTTGGATTTCCTTCCCATTTAGGTCATCACAGAGCACTGAGTAAAGTTCTCTGGGCTGCACAGTAGATTCTCATTAGCTATCTATTTTATATGTGCTGTGCTTAGTTGCTCAGTCGTGTCTGACTCTGTGATCCCATAGACTGTTGCCCACCAGGCTTCTCTGTCCATGGGGATTCTCCAGGCAAGAATACTGGAGTGGGTTGCTATGCCCTCCTCCAGGGGATCTTCCCAACCCATGGATTAAACCCGGGTCTCCCACATTTCAGGCAGATTCTTTACTGTCTGAGCCACCAGGGAAGTCTGTTTTAATAGTGTATATATATATATATATATATACGTATACACACACACACACATATGTCAATCCCAGAGCATTCAGATTTTAAGAAGAATCTAATGAAGCTGCTACTTCATGGCAAATGAATGGGGAAATGATGGAAACAGTGACAGACTTTATTTTCTCAGGCTCCAAAATCACCACAGATGGTGACTGCAGCCATGAAATTAAAAGATGCTTGCTCTCTGGAAGAAAAGCTATGACCAACCTAGACAGCATATTAAAAAGCAGAGACATTACTTTGCCAACGAAAGTCCATATAGTCAAAGCTATGCTTTTTTCACAAGTCATGTATAGATGTGAGAGTTGGACCATAAAGAAAGCTGAGCACTGAAGAATTGATGTTTTTGAACTGTGGTGTTGGAGAAGACTCTTGTGAGACCCTTGAACTGCAAGGGTATCCAACCAGTTAATCTTAAAGAAGATCAGTCCTGAATTTTCATTGGAAGAACTGATGCTGAAGCTGAAACTCCAATACTTTGGCTGCCTGATGTGAAGAACTGACTCATTAGAAAAGACCCTGATGCTGGGAAAGATTGAAATTTGGAGGAGAAGGGGACGACAGAGGATGAGATGATTGGATGGCATCACTGACTTGATGGACATGAGTTTGAGCAAGCTCTGGGAGTTGGTGATGGACAGGGAAGTCTGGCATGCTGCAGTCCATGGGGTCGCAAAGAATCAGGCATGACTGAGTGACTGAACTGAACTGAATGAAGCTAGATGCCTTCAATATACAAAGGGACACATTTCTGGTGGTGACACTTCCTATCTGCTTTCCTTGAGCACTCAACAAAGGCCCTCATAGATATAAGCCTCTGAGCTACTGATCCTGAAGGCCAGAGTGGAAGAGGATGGTGGAGGCCCAAGGTCAGGGCCAAGTGGTGTTTCTTAGTTGGAAACAGCAGTGACAAATGAGCAGCCTGCACATTTGTCAGAGCCCATGACTGGGTACAGCCAACCCGGCATGAGGACTGTTTAAACAAAGAACACAGGATGGCTATGAGGCTGGCTGCAGCAGAATTCCCACTTCGGCACCAAGACAATTTTCTTGCTGTTGCTGAGTTTTATGACTGTGATGTCACCGAATGCTGCTGACAACAGAGCTGTTATATCACAAATGAAAGGCCTTAAAGCTAACTGAGGGACCCCATTATGCCAAGACTGGAGCTTGTCATAAAAATCATCAGTTGCTGATGCCTCTGAGCTTCTGATTTGGGCCTGGAGAGAAGAGAACTGTGAAATTTGGGTTCCATTCAGTTGTTTTGATCTGGACCTCTTTATGAATAGAAAGAATGAAATTGGCCATATGTGACCTTGTATTTCAAGGAAATCAAATCATTCAAACAAGATAATTTAACCTCTTGCCTAACAATTCCTCTGTTCCTCTTCAATGCCAGGGTAACAGACTAAGGCCCTGCTTGGCTACGTTTTACTACCCTTTAGGATGGCACCCCACCCCAGTACTTTTGCCTGGAAAATCCCGTGGATGGAGGAGCCTGGTAGGCTGCAGTCCATGGGGTCGCTAAGAGTCAGACATGACTGAGCGACTTCACTTTCACTTTTCACTTTCATGCACTGGAGAAGGAAATGGCAACCCACTCCAGTGTTCTTGCCTGGAGAATCCCAGGGACAGGGGAGCCTGGTGCTCTGCCGTCTATGGGGTCGCACAGAGTCGGACACGACTGAAGCGACTTAGCAGCAGCAGCAGCAGCAGCAGAAAATTGTAAAAGTTGCATCCTTTCTATGCTTACACCCCCAAAATGCATTGCAGATTTCCTCTACTGAAATCACGCCCTGCCATTAATACATTGTTGCAATGAAGAGCTGATTTCAGCACTTAAACTACACCAGCGGAGGGAACAGCACCAGGCAATGCAAACAGCCTGGCTCGGTTCTTCCTGTCTTATTTGTTCATAGCTTCACTTGACAGGTATTCACTGAGCAACAGCTATATGCCAGGCATTAGCATTGAAAACTGGAAATATGATGGGACCCTAGGAAAAAATTGTCATTCTTGCCCCCATGGAGTTTTGCATAGCTGGTAGGAAATATGCTTTTCTTTTGTTTCCTTAACTCCAGATCAAATCAGTCCATAATATCCAGTCATTTGGTAGCAGGAAATGTTACCCTGGAAAATGGTGGGTCAATCACAGAAGCTGGCCTTGAATCAAAAAAATAAATAAATGTTCATGGAAAAAAATGCTTATATTTATTTAAACATAGAAGTTTAAATAAGCAAACATACAAAGCAATCTTCTCTGAACAATGTTTATGGGAATATTTTGAATACCCAGCCACAAATGAGGTTCTTCTCTGTGTGTGTGGAAGAGAAAGACCTCAGGGTCCAGGGAAGGATATGGATATATTTCAGTGAATATTCAATATTTAATTTTTTAGCTGGATGTTGGATACACAGGTGTTTGCTGTATATTATATATACATATTATATGTACATGTATAATGTGTATATATGTATACACAGTAGGTATACACACAGACATATACAATACATAGAATATTTTGAAGTATATACAATTTCAATTTTACAATTACACTTTCATTATGAAATTTCACAATTTCAATATTACAATTAAATTTTAATTATAAAACTTCATAATTCTAATTTAATTTCACAATTGAAAACATACAAATAACCAAGAGGCACATGAAAAGATGCTCAACATCACTAATTATTCAGTTCAGTTCAGTCGCTCAGTCGTGTCTGACTCTGCAACCCCATGAATTGCAGCATGCCAGGCCTCCCTGTCCATCACCAACTCCCGGAGTTCACTCAGACTCAAGTCCATCGAGTCAGTGATGCCATCCAGCCATCTCATCCTCTGGAGTCCCCTTCTCCTCCTGCCCCCAATCCCTCCCAGCATCAGAGTCTTTTCCAATGAGTCAACTCTTCACATGAGGTGGCCAAAGTACTGGAGTTTCAGCTTCAGCATCATTCCCTCCAAAGAAATCCCAGGGCTGATCTCCTTCAGAATGGACTGGTTGAATCTCCTTGCAGTCCAAGGAACTCTCAAGAGTCTTCTCCAACATCACACTTCAAAAGCATCAATTCTTCGGCCCTCAGCCTTCTTCACAGTTCAACTCTCACAGCCATACATGACCATTGGAAGAACCATAGCCTTGACTAGACGGACCTTTGTTGGCAAAGTAATGTTTCTGCTTTTGAATATGCTGTCTAGGTTGCTCAGAACTTTCCTTCCAAGGAGTAAGGGTCTTTTAATTTCATGGCTGCAATCACCATCTGCAGTGATTTTGGAGCCCAAAAAAATAAAGTTGGACACTGTTCCCACTGTTTCCCCATCTATTTCCTGTGAAGTGATGGGACCTGATGCCATGATCTTCGTTTTCTGAATGTTGAGCTTTAAGCCAACTTTTTCACTCTCCACTTTCACTTTCATCAAGAGGCTTTTTAGTTCCTTTTCACTTTCTGCCATAAGGGTGGTGTCATCTGCATATCTGAGGTTATTGATATTTCTCCCGGCACACTAATTATTAGAGAAATGCAAGTCAAAACTACAATGAGGTACCACTTTACACTAGTCAGAATGACCTTCATCAAAAATTTGCAAACAATAAATGCCAGAGAGGGTGTGGAGAAAAGGGAACCCACCTACACTGATAATAGGAATGGATATTGGTACAACCACTAGGAAGAACAGTATGGAGGTTCCTGAATAAACTGAAAATAGAACTACCATATGATCCAACAATCCCACTACAGGGCATATGCCTTGAGAAAACTATAATTCAGAGCATGGACTTAGAGTCATACAGAGTGAAGTAAAAGAAAAACAAATATTTTATATTAACACATATATGTGGAATCTAGAAAAATGGCACAGATGAACCTATTTACAGGGCAGGAATAGAGATACAGATGTAAAGAACCAGCATGTGGACACAGGCAGGGAAGGGTAGGGTGGGATGAAGTGGGAGATTAGGATTGACATATATGCATTATCTTATGTAAAATAGATAGCTAGTGGGCAGCTGCTGTATAACACAGGGAGCTTAGCTTAGAGATCTGTGAAGACCTAGATGGATGCAGTGGGGCTTGGTGGGAGGGAGGTCCAAGAGGGAGGGGATATATGTATACATATAGGTAATTCACTTCATTGTACAGCAAAACTAATGCATCCGACTCTTTGCGACCCCATGGAGTGTAGCCTACAACGCTCTTCCATCCATGGGATTATCCAGGCAAGAGTATTGGAGTGGGTTGCCATTTCCTTCTCCAGAGGATCTTCCTAACCCAGGGATCGAACCTCAGTCTCCTGCATTGTAGGCAGATGCTTTACCATCTGAGCCACCAAGGAAGTCCTAAAACTAATGCAACATTTTAAAGCAATTATACTCCAATAAAAAATAGAAATAAATAAATGAGCTTGACCACTTAAAAAAAAAGCTATGGCTGTACAGTCATAACATAAAAGTCAACTACAGAAAATCAGGTATGGTCACTGAGAACTAGAAGAACCCACCTGTATCTGTTCTTCAGTTCAGTTCAGTTCAGTTCAGTTCACTCGCTCAGTCATGTCCAACTCTTCGTGACCTCATGAATCACAGCACACCAGGCCTCCCTGTCTATCACCAACTCCCGGAGTTCACTCAGATTCACGTCCATCGAGTCAGTGATGCCATCCAGCCATCTCATCCTCTGTCGTCCCCTTCTCCTCCTGCCCCCAATCCCTCCCAGCATCAGAGTCTTTTCCAATGAGTCAACTCTTCACATGAGGTGGCCAAAGTACTGGAGTTTCAGCTTCAGCATCATTCCTTCCAAAGAAATCCCAGGGCTGATCTCCTTCAGAATAGACTGGTTGGATCTCCTTGCACTCCAAGGGACTCTCAAGAGTCTTCTCCAACACCACACTTCAAAAGCATCAATTCTTTGGCACTCAGCCTTCTTCACAGTCCAACTCTCACATCCATACATGACCACGGGAAAAACCATAGCCTTGACCAGACAGACCTTTGTTGGCAAAGTAATGTCTCTGCTTTTGAATATGCTATCTAGGTTGGTCATCACTTTCCTTCCAAGGAGTAAGCGTCTTTTAATTTCATGGCTGTAGTCACCATCTGCAGTCATTTTGGAGCCCAGAAAAATAAAGTCTGACACTGTTTCCACTGTTTCCCCATCTATTTCCCATAAAGTGATGGGACCAGATGCCATGATCTTCATTTTCTGAATGTTGAGCTTTAAGCCAACTTTTTCACTCTCCACTTTCACTTTCATCAAGAGGCTTTTTAGTTCCTCTTCACTTTCTGCCATAAGGGTGGTGTTATCTGCATATCTGAGGTTATTGATATTTCTTCTGGCAATCTTGATTCCAGGTTGTGCTTCTTCACTACACCCTTATTTCTAAACATAATTCTCTGAAACATAACTGGCCATTTCTTGAATGTTTTAGTTTTCATATTAGTCTCTGCTCCTTGTCTTTCCCAGATCTGTCTCTCTATATACAACCCTTTGTTCAAAATCTCCCTGGCAAGTGAGAGAAGATTTCAAGGAAGCAGCAAGGACTAAAATCAGCCCCTCTTTGCTCACATACCCACATTTAAGAGGAGATGATGAGTAGTCTGAGAGCATCCTTATGAAGTGCCCAGGTTGAGGAGTTAACTTTTTTTTTTTTTTTTACATTTTACAAATTGCAAAGATGGTGTAGAAGCTGAGTTACAATGGAGTACTAACACTTACCATATGAGGGTTGGAGTGAACGCTTTGGGATTTCTCAACTGGAATACTCCCATGAAATTTTCTGTTGGAGTACCCTGGAGGAGGGGAGGAATTAAATTGTTTAATTACTGTTGCCATCCTATGTTTTATGCATTTTAAACTAGCTTTAATTTTGTATTCTGTCCCAAGTCAGTTTCACCAAAGGCACAATTTTGAAAATAATATTGATAAAAGCATATCAATTTTTCCAGTAAATGGTTTATGCTCATCACAGCAGTGGAGAAATCTGACAGGGTCAGACTATGATATTTGTTCTGTTTTATGACTGTGTGAACTTTGAACGCCTGAACTGTCCAAGACAGATATTGCATTCATCCAGACTTTAGGCCTACCTTGACTTTTATAGATTTTTAATGCAGCTGATGTATCAATGAACAATTTACTCTAAGATGCCATGCATCCAAATTGTTGTTTCAAAGGGTGGTCTGAAATGCCAGAGTAGAGTATGCTAAGCGGCTTAGAGCTTAGAAGATGCTAGTTGGTTGATAAGGATGAAGGACAGAGGAATAGGGCATGAAAATGAAAAGCAAATAAGAATTTCACAAACTGATTTCATTTGGAGGGCTGGGCTCACAGTGGAGATAAGGTCACCCAAGAACAGGCTTGGCTTAGAGGACTTTCAGAAGTGTGCACTGTTCCGACAGCCACATATGTTAGTCAACCTGAGCAATTTCTGTCCCATGAATGTTGAGACAAAAATAGACTATGTTTTTATACATGAGGAAATAAGAACATATGGTCTGACATGGTTTGCTCATAGTCACAATGGGAAAGAATATTTAAAGTCCAGACTATTCCAGAAATCAAATCACTATAATGATGCTTTGAACAGATCAACTCTCTGATTTGAAAAGAAAGTGAATCAGTTGTACATATACATATACCAACTCTCTTTTTAGCTTCTTTCCCCTGATAGGTCATTACAGAGCATTGAGTAGAATGCCCTATGCTATACAATAGGTGCTTAGTGAAAGTGATAGTTGCTCAATTGTGTCTGACTCTTTGCAACCCATGGACTGTAGCTTGCCAGGTTCCTCTGTCCATGAGATTTTCCAGGCAAGAATACCAGAGTGGGTTGCCTTTTGCTGCTCCAAGTAGGTACTTACTAGTTATCTATTTAGGATGTATCTGTCAATCCCAATCTCCATTTATCCCTCCCCATCCTTACCCCTGGTAACCATAAGTTTTTATACATCTGTGACTCTATTTCCATTTTGTTGTCTTTCTTTTATTTCCCCTTTTTGTTCTTTCTTCCTTGGTCTTTGTTTCTCCTTCAGTCTCCATTTACGCTTCTTTCTCCTTTAACTGGTTTTTCCACTATATACTCATGGGTGTATCCCCTTTCCTCTGTCCCTAATAGTCCTTTTCATTAAAATAAGGGAGGACACAGTACATAGTCAATAAGGCTGCTTATTGATCTAGCACTAAATGTGTATGCAATATATATACAGAATGCTATACTGTGTATGGACTTAGCATTCTTTGAATGATTTCATTTAAAAAGAGGTAATTCAAATGTCTTCTATTTCTAAAAATAATATCAGTAAAGATGACTATATAATACTTAATAGTTATATTCATATACATTTTCCTTTTTAACTTAGTAAGTAAAAAATACATATAAGAAAAAAGGAAAAAAAGGAATTTTTATCCATGATATAGAATTAATTTAAAAATCTGAGCATTCATTTTATTTGACAAAAGTGTATTTCTCCTTGTGAGATGAGGATGGAATATGTGCCTTTGAGAAGAGTAAAGAACCACTGCTGCCCAGGAGGAAAACACATAAATGTATTCAGAGGATCTGTGTGACTGGGTAACCTTTAAGATCTTTTATCAACCTGGAGGTTCTATGAATCTAGGCAAAGCAACTTAGTGCAGGCACCTTAGAATTAGCTAGACTTTTCCAGCAATACTCTAAAAATAGACTAGTTCTAAACAGTCCTGCCTACCTGTGTCTTAAAAGACAACTAGACAGACTACCATCTTCATCTGTTTCCTTGGATTCAAGTTCATCACAACAAACATTCACCAGTGCCTGCTTGAGGGAGGAAGTGGGTTAATCATTGTGGCTACTGGGAAATGAGGTCAGAGCCACACCACAGAAGGGCTCAAGGGTCAGGGTAGAGACAGATCAGAGGCACAGACAGTAAGGGCTACATGGTCTTGCTGAGCTGTCCACCCAGCAATTAGAGGGGCATGAGAAGCTGCACAGTGACAACCACAAGGAAGTCATCAGCATGAGTCATCTGCAAATATAGCCAACTCCATGTCATCTCCTTGCTTCAGCAGGTGGATCATTTATATTTTCCCTGGAAGCCATCTGCTGGTCTAAATGCTGGGGTTGATTTGTTTTTCTGTTGCAGGGGAGAAGGTGGTTTTCCCAGAAGAAACTAGAATATGCCTGGCTCTGGCAGAGGTCCAAACACAGGAGAAAGACGGGGAGTTTTTGAAGTTCTCTCTCTCCTACTGTGCAGATTAAAGGTCCACTCATCTGTCTAACCCTCCGACCCTGAGAGAAACACACAGCTCAGGTAGAGTCACTGTGGGTCATCTTTGTTGGCTCTCTGATCTTTTGCTGTTTAGCGGCTGGTAGCTAAAAATTAGGATATAGCTAAAAAAGGCGAATTTACAGCTCATCTTTTCTGCACACTATTTAATTCCTCTCACTTCTAATGTTTAACCAGAAAACATTCTGACAGTTATTGAGAAAGAAGAGTGGCAACTATTGACTATTTCCATGCACAGCTTGGTTTGGAAATGAGAGATCCTGGGATGACAAATCAAAGAATATAAAAGTCTAAAAGTGTGTTAGTTGCTCAGTCATGTCCAACTCTGTCTATTTCATGGCCTGTAGCCCACCAGGCTCCTCTCTCCATGGAATTCTCCAGGCAAGAACACTGGAGTAGGTAGCCATTTCCTTCTCCTGGGGAATCTTCCCAACCCAGCAATTGAACCCAAGCCTCCTGCATTGTAGGCAGATTCTTTACCATCTGAGCCATGAGAGATTTCCATAAAAGTCTGAACATGTGAATATTAGAGTGTTGAGGTTTACAGAAATGTGTCCTTTATCTACTGGAACACAAGGGTTCCAATAGTATGACAAAATGGAATTTGTCCTGTATGTATCTGTTTTCCCTTAGAGTTGGAGCCATATTTTTTTCAAAGTTCTGTAGAATCTAGGTGTAATAAAATAATAATAACTATTACAGTGGGCTTTAAATCATAGAAGAAAACTATTAGTCTAGTTAATGACTATAATGATGAGATTAGCAATGATGCTATATTATTTTCACAGATGGCAAAATAAGCCTCTGAAAGGGAAGAGGGAATCATCTTGGCCAAGTGATTACCTACCTCAGCTTACATGTTACTCTCAGGTTGCAGTCTCAACATGTGGCAAATTCACTTTCACAGTGTGACAGTCGTTTTCACTGAGGCAAACAGAGCAAAACAGCTGGTTTTAACTCCAGTCCAATACTATTCTGTGTGCTGGAGCCATACTAATTAAGCCTCACCCTACTTCCACTTGGTGGTCCTTAAGATATCTGTAAACAGCTGTGTTATCTGTCCTATGCTCTTTCCTCTCCAGACAAAATGTCTTGAAATGCTGAAGTAGCTCAGCTTGTTCTGGAATATTCTTTGTAGTTGCATCTTGACATGAGTGTTCTTATTTGACATCACCCAAAGCAAACCATCAGGGATTCACAATGTCTTTGGAACTTGTGTGGGCAGCAGTGTCTGGAGTAAAGGCGTAGGAAGCGGGGGGACAAGAGAGGAACACCCCACAGATTGGTGCAGAAGAGGCTGTAGGCTGTTCCCTTGTGAGTGGCTTACTTGCTTTTTCCTCTGGTCAACAGTGGGAGGAACTGAAATTCCTCTTGGCTAGCTTCAATTTACAACCAGTCTTTCCAGCCTTTTGCTTCAGTGAACGAGGTTCCCAGGAAGCAGACCTCTGACTCTTGCCTCATTTTCAGATAAAGGCCCACTTTCAGACATCTGCCCAGCTCTTGGCATTGTTCTACAGAGTTGACTTTTCATTAGAGTGTATTCACATGTGTCAAGCTGATTGTAAAGCTGAGGCTCTTCATATTGTTTTGTTTTATGAAAGAAGAATCCAAACACTTCCTGTATCAGTACGTTTAATGTGGACAGAGTTGAGAGACAGGAAATGTAGGAGATTTAGCATTAAAATGTGAAAACAATATTTTTAAATGGATTCAGATAAATATGACCTCATTTGAATATAGGTTGTAAGTTCCAGGAGTATTCTAGAACTGATTTAATCCCACCCATTGGTTTTGGAGAAGACCAGAGATGATTGACACTAGTGCGTTGATTTTGAAGAACTACCAACATGGCTACACGCAGAAAGATCATGCTGACAAAGAGCCCTGTGTCTCCTAGGCAGTGTGAGTTGACTTAGAGAAGTAAAGGGGGGCTTGGTCTGCAGAGATGTCAGCATCAATGCTTATGCTTTCATCACACATGGCAAACATGCGGGGGTTCTGGGCTCTGTCCCAGCCTTGCTGCCATTAACTTGTTTTGCTATTTTGTACTCATAATTCCTCTGGACCTCATAACTATTCATCGCACACCTTTATAATGAATGTATTATGCCAGAAAAAAACTGCAAAGTAACTTTTCAAATTTGAGGGTTTAGTCTCCACAGTTCTTAGGCAAACAATGCAGTGAAAGGCAATGGTTACATACACGTTTCTTTTGTATTTTCTTTTTTTAAATTAATTTTTATTGGAGTAGAGTTGCTTTATAATGTTGTGTTAGTCTCTGCTATACAGCAAATTGAATCAAGTATATGTATAGATATATCCCCTCTTCTTTGGATTTCCTTCCCACTTAGGTAACCACAGAGCACTGGGTAGAGTTTCCTTGCTATACAGTTGGTCTCATTAGTTATCTAATTCATACAGAGTAGGGTATATATGTCAATTCCAATGTTCCAACTCATCCTGCTCCTCTCCCTTTGGTGTCCATATGTTTGTTCTCTACATCCATGTCTCTATTTCTGCTTTGCAAATAAAATCACCTATACCATTTTTTCTAGATTCCACATGTGTTAATATATGATATTTGTTTTTCTGACTTACTTTACTCTGTATGTCCGTCTCTAGGTCCATCCATGTATACAAGTTTCTTTTCTTTTTCTTTCTTTTCTTTATTCCCACCAGAGACCCTTGTGGTTGTAGAATCAGGGGAGATAGTGTAGGAAACACATATAATGGATCATCTTGGTCTTCTGATCCCTTTCTGTTCAGTCTTCAGAAGTACTGGGACCTGCTTTCCTCCATCTGCTTCTTCTCAGAAGGAGACCCCAGGCGATCTAGATGGCCTGGTGTAGATTAGGGACCATCCTTTTCAGGCTCTACATGAGGCAGGTCTGCACATCTTGCTCAACTCATACTGGTCTCCTCTTCTCTCCTCCTACCCCTTTCCATGTGCTCTACAATACCAACATTTGTTCTCTGCCCAAGGAAAGTTCCTTTGCATCTTAAAATGTCCAACCCATGGGATCATATCTGTCAGGAATTCTCCTTCTCACTCCTTTTCACCCACAAAAGTCCTACTCACCACTAAGCCTCCACTTAAATATCACTTCTTTAGGGAAGCTTTCCACAGTCCTCTGTGCTGATTAGGTACTTTATGGCATGCTCTTTATTTCCTCCCCAGTGCCAATTGTGAATTTAATGATGTAGTTCTGTGAGTTATGTACATGTGTGTGATCATATATTTATCTTTTTCCATTTCTTCACTTTCAGCCTATGTGTGCCCTTAAAGTGAGTTTCTTAAAGGCAGGATATTATTAAAGTCTGTTTTCCTTTAAAAAAGATTCAGTCACTCTGTGTCTTTTTGATTGGAGAAGTTTTAATCTATTTCCATTTAAAGTTTCATTTATTCAATAGGTAGAACTTAGAATTGCCATTTTGTTAATTTCCTACTATCTAATCTCCTATTCAGTATCATCCTAGAGTGTTACTTAGAGCAATAAAGCAGAAAGGGAAAAATCAAGGACAGAAAGAAGGAAGGAAGAAAGGAAGGGGAAAGAAAGAAAAGGTTCACAGATGGGAAAGGGAAAAGTATATCTGTATCTATTTAGATAACATGATTGTATATGTAGACAATGCCAAGGAATAAGAAAATAACTTCTAGAATTAATAAGTGGGTTTGGCAAAGTTGCAGAATACAAGTTCAACATACAAAGATCAATATTTTGAAGTATATAGAAATATATTTCTGAACACTAGAAGTGTATATGGCTGTGAAATAGTTTCCGAAATGAAATAGATATAAATTTAACAAAACATACATGCTATCTGTAATCTGAAAACTACAAAGTGCTGATGAAAAGAATCAAGTAAGAACTAAATAGCTCCAACTAATGGAGCTACTGACTCTAATAGCTACTAAAATAGCTCTTTATTTATAATGATATTTATGAATTGAAAGAATCAGTATAGTAAAGATATCAATTTTCCCAAAATTGATCTACATATTTAATACAAGCCCAATCAAAATCCCAGTAGAATTTTTTGCAGATATAGGCATCAGTTCAGTTCAGTCACTCAGTCATGTCCAAACTCTTTGCAACCCCATGGACTGCAGCACATCAGGCTTTCCTGTCCATCACCAACACCCAGAGCTTACTCAAACTCAGGTCCATTTGAGTTAGTGTATATCAAAGTTTACATGCACAAGAAAGGAACTTAGAATAGCTGTTAAAACAGTTTTGGAAAAGAAGATAAAGTTTGAGAAATTATATTATAAAATTTTAAGATTTACGCTGGACTGGAAGAAGCAAAAGCTGGAATCAAGATTGCCAGGAGAAATATCAATAACCTCAGATATGCAGATGACACCACCCTTATGGCAGAAAGTGAAGAGGAACTCAAAAGCCTCTTGATGAAAGTGAAAATGGAGAGTGAAAAAGTTGGCTTAAAGCTCAACATTCTGAAAACGAAGATCATGGCAACCGGTCCCTTAATGACCTTCTCAAACTATTTATTAATGAGTTAGACTAATCCCTGCTTTCTGTATCCCCTCTCTGCATTGTCTCTTGGTTTTAGGTAAGCTTTACAGGAAATTCATTCAGATCTGTTACACACTTACTTACTATGTTTTCATTCTTCCTTAAAGAATGATTGTGTGCATGAGTACATGCATACATATTTAAAACTATGGGTCTCCTTTTTTCTCATGGGAAATAGATGGGGAAACAGTGGAAAAAGTGTCCGACTCTATTTTTTGGGCTCCAAAATCACTGCAGATGGTGATTGCAGCCATGAAATTAAAAGACGCTTACTCCTTGGAAGGAAAGTGATGACCAACCTAGATAGCATATTCAAAAGCAGAGACATTACTTTGCCAACAAAGGTTCGTCTGGTCAAGGCTATGGTTTTTTCTGTGATCATGTATGGATGTAAGAGTTGTACTGTGAAGAAGGCTGAGCTCCGAAGAATTGATGCTTTTGAACTGTGGTGTTGGAGAAGACTCTTGAGAGTCCCTTGGCCTGCAAGGAGATCCAATCAGTCCATTCTGAAGGAGATCAGCCCTGGGATTTCTTTGGAAGGAATGATGCTGAAGCTGAAACTCCAGTACTTTGGCCACCTCATGTAAAGAGTTGACTCATTGGAAAAGACTCTGATGCTGGGAGGGATTGAGGGCAGAAGGAGAAGGGGACGACAGAGGATGAGATGGCTGGATGGCATCACTGACTCGATGGGTGTGAGTCTGGGTGAACTCCAGGAGTTGGTGATAGACAGGGAGGCCTGGCGTGCTGCAGTTCATGGGGTCGCAAAGAGTAGGACACAACTGAGCGACTAAACTGAAAAGCTATAGTAATCAAAGTAGTGTGATATTGATGAAGATACAGACATGGAGATTAATGGAAGAAAATAAAGAATGCAGAATAGACCCACATAAATACGGCTAGTTAATTTTTTGACAAAGGTGCAAAAGCAATTCATTTGGGAAATGGCAATCTTTCAATAAGTGATGTTGGAACACATGTGTATTCATATGGAAAATAAATAAAGAAAGAGAACTTTAAACTTCACATCTTATACAAAAGTCACCTCAAAATAGATCCAAGATACAGCTAAAATTAAGATATGTCCAGAAGAAAACATAGACAAAAAAAAAAAACCCTTATGATTTTGTATTAGGCAAAGCATTCTTAGACATGACACCAAAAGTACTGCCCATAGAAGGAAATGTTGATAAACTGGATATCACAGAAGTTAAATACTGTTATTCTGTTAAAAGAAATGGTTAAGAGACTGAAAACACAAGGTTAGACTAGGTATATTTGCAATCACAAATCTGATAAATGATTTGCATGCAGAATATATAAAGAATGCTCAAAACTCAATAATAAGAAAATTAAAAACTGATTACAATGGGCTAAAGAGCAATTGTATTTGTGACTCTCATATTCACTGTACTTAATGACCTTCTCAAACTATTTATTAATGAGTTAGATTAATCCCTGCTTTCTGTATCCCCTCTCTGCATTGTCTCTTGGTTTTAGGTAAGCTTTACAGGAAATTCATTCAGATCTCAGTTACACACTTACTATGTTTTCATTCTTCCTTAAAGAATGATTGTGTGCATGAGTACATGCATACATATTTAAAACTATGGGTCTCCTTTTTTCTCATGGAAAGTTTTATTGAGAAATCCTTTACACATATGCAGAGGTGAAAAGAGGAAATGTTCAAAGACTCTGCATTAGTTTTGGAGCTGTGTGTATAGATGGGCACTGTGGGAACACGGTAAGGGGATTCTTGGGATAAAAGGGTCTTCCCAACTCTCCTGAAATTGTGCCACGTGGGTGGTGTGCATTTCCCTAGAGCAGAACGAAACAGCAAAGGCGAATTCTCAATTTTGTTTCAAGAACGTAAAAAAAATTCGCTCACTTGACAAGGAAAAGGGGAGAAGTTAACCATTTAAAGAAAGTCCCCGCATGATTTACTAAAACAACTGCAACTACAAAACTCTCAGATGTCTGTGAAAGGCATACTAACTTGCTGGTTCAGTTTTCTCTCTGGTCCGGGGACCGCTGATGCCCTAGCCTCTTTTCGGAGATGTGGAGCCAGGGGGTGGAGGAGAAATGACTCAGGGAGCCCTGGGCCTCCTCTGCAGCAGCCCCTCACCTGGAAGACCCTACTGTTGCCTCAAGGGACTCACTAGAAGGTCTTCCTGTGGCTGCATAGGGAGGGATCACAGAGAAGCAGAGGATGGTCCCCACCCCACTTCCTGCCTCTGTACAAAGGAAAATGCGTTTTCTGTCTCCCACCCGGGGCTGCCGCCATGATTAATGAGCCCACCGGCTTCGGGACTCCTTCCTGAGCTGGCCTGGAGCAGCCCCACAGGGACTGTGGTGAGCGTGTCTCAGGCTCCCCTGGCTCTTCTCACTTTTCATGTGATCATCTTCCGCATGCACTGAGCTGCCTTCTTGTTGGGTTTGTTGCATTTTTTTTTTTTTTTTTTTCCAGTTTATAAATCTCTTAACTAGATAACCACCAGTCTACTCCTAAACATGCATTAGAGCCCCCGTGGATCCAGCTGATTGATGGTGACAATAAAATAACTCGAGATTTAAGCAGTGCATTTCCAAAAAGCTGAAAACACTGTGTATATAATCAGTCATTTACTCCCTGAATAATCCAGTAAGAAAGGGAGCATATTGTATTTCTTCCCTTTCTCCTTGTATCCTCTTTCTTTCATTCCCTACCTCACTCCTTCCTTCCTGATAATTATATCAGACTGAACCATATGAAGTCTGGCTTGGTAGGTCAAAAATGGTAGAATATTTTTTTGTGGTTCAACTTAATATATTCTAGTAAAGGTAATAAAAGCTACATTTTAAGTGGACTTAAATTTTTTATTGAATACTGTAGAATCAGGTTTTTAATTGGACATGATCTCTTAAGATCTAAGACATTTTTAGCTTTAACTTAATGTTAAAGAAATCTTTTTGTCAAAAGGAAATTGACATAATTTCTTTCTCTTCCTTTCCATCCTTCTTCACGTCTGGGAACCCAGCTCCCAGCTCCTCTAGCCTGAGCCTACGGCCTCAAAGATCTTATAAGCCTGGGGACTGTCCATCAGTAACTAACTTACAGGTGTATGGAAACTTGTGTGACTTTGGCATGGCATGAAAGTTCAACTTATAGAAGCATCCATACTTTTTGTTT
This sequence comes from Tragelaphus eurycerus, assembly GCA_935064755.1. NCBI lineage: Eukaryota > Metazoa > Chordata > Mammalia > Artiodactyla > Bovidae > Tragelaphus > Tragelaphus eurycerus. The sequence goes on along the minus strand of CAKXYN010000002.1, from coordinate 17,275,229 downwards.
TTCACACTACATTAGCAAAAAAACTCAGGAGCTGACCAGAAATTTCAATAGCACTGGGCTCATCTTTCTCTCGGAGAAGGCAATGGCACCCCACTCCAGTACTCTTGCCTGGAAAATCCCATGGACGGCGGAGCCTGGTGGGCTGCAGTCCATGGGGTTGCTAACAGTTGGACACGACTGAGTGACTTCCCTTTCCCTTTTCACTTTCATGCATTGGAGAAGGAAATGGCAACCCACTCCAGTGTTCGTGCCTGGAGAATCCCAGGGACGGAAGAGCCTGGTGGGCTGCCGTCTATGGGGTCGCACAGAGTCGGACACGACTGAAGCGACTTAGCAGCAGCAGCAGCAGCAGCATCTTTCTCTATCTAACCATCTATTTCTCCCTTTCCTCATATCTTCACTGGATGCACTTGCCCTGATGGACTGATGCTCCACGGCAGGCCTCCATTCAGCCACTCACATCTATCTCGGTTTGTTTGGCTTTCTTCCTTTTTGCCAGAAGGCTCTGATTTGAAGGTTTGCTGTGATTTAACAAAGGGGGAAAGTGAGGACCATCCAATAGAATGTGGTGATGAATACACAACAGAACAACCAGAGGATGCAAGGTAACAAAGTCAAGAGGGGCCTAGATTTGGGGGCACACTCTGTTTTTTAGGGATTCCTGTTGGCTTCATTCCTCATCTTTAGGAGCTTAAGGATACCTCAGATTGATTTATTAATATCTCAACTTTATTCACTTTTCGAGAAACTGTGTGACATCTTTGTAATGGTTCAGCCAGAAATCTCAGCTCTTACGCTGCTCAAGTCTGTTCCAAATTGGAAAAAAAAATGGAATTTTGAAACTTATCCCTTGATATTGATTTCTTTTTTGTGCCTGCCACATCTTGTGTCTCTTTAGCTTCTGGACTAGTGTTTGTAGAAAGGGTTTATTATAAATGATCATTATTTCCCTAGACAACTAAAAAGAGTTAACGTTAGGGAATTAAATCAGCTGAAATTGTGCACAGCAACACAGATACCCATACAGTGCTGGGATATTCACTTAGAAAGAAGGAGGCATACAAAGATGGGCTACCATCTGAGAGGTAACTTTGGGGCCCCAGGTGCTACCTAAGTTCTTAACTGGCTTCATACCTCCAATGTCCAGCCCCATAAAGCCATAAGTCTTTCCTTGGTTAACCTTCTCCAACCACCAATGTTTTCTTGTTACTCCACTGCTTAAAGACCTATTCTTAAACACCACATCCTACCCTTCCCTTTTTATTAAAAAATGGACAGCATTCAGCCTGGACTGGAATATAAACCATATTTTTCCATGTTAGCATCACCAGATCAACTCTTCCACTTGTCCATCACAAATCTGAAACACATGGAGCTCCCCATTTAAAATGAACATATACTTCAGGCACAGTTCAAAAACTAATCCTCATAGAGTTCCTGCCAAAAGTACTGTGGAAACTATTATTTAGTAGACATCATATAAGGCTTATACTCTCCATCCATTTTTGCAGTTCCTTTACTTACTCATAAATTAGGTTACCAAAAGCCAGTGCGTGTGCTCGTCTCTCTCAAGAAAGCTTTTCCAGAGGATCATGAATTCTACTTGCCTTCATCTGAGGAATGCTGCAATACAGCATTCAAAAATGGACTGTGAATCCCGTGAAAGTACAAATAAAGATGGCATTGCTGATTCCTCCACGTGTTATGTGGCAAGTGCACTGGATAACTCTCTGGCTGGCACTTTTTTTTTCTTTTGTATTAGAAGTGTTGCTGACTCCAGCCTGGCTTCCCCCCCACCTTTAAAAACTCTTTTATTCCTCTCTTACATTACCCAAATGTATTTCAGATAATATTGCAAGCCATCCTCGATTCTTTCTGAAAAAATGTAGGTTACCAGTAAGTACCACAGGCAGATCTTCAGCTGGACACTTCAAGAACTAGATATGTCAGGTCTCAAATATCAAAAAGTGTTCCATGTGGCACTGACTAGAGCTCCCTGACCACATCACAGCCCCAGATGCTCTGAGCTTCCTTGCTAGATCCTTCGTTGACCATCCTATTTTCTCCATGGTTCCAATGCTGCCCTACATTCTTTGCTTCCTTTGGGCCCTCTGAGTAACTTCATTTTCAACTTAGATGCCTTCCAAATCGTCCCTTAACCTGACTTATAATGTTCTGTCATTTGAACTACCAAAACCAACCTGCCTGGGAAAGAACTTCTTTTATTGCAGCATTTTTCAAAGTTCAGTCAGTTGTATCCTGCTTCATACCTGAACCTTATTTTGCTTAGTATCTTTCCTTAAATCCTCTTCCTTACATTTCCAACTGGACCTGAAATACACAGAATTGAGTTCATCATTTTTTTTTGTTGTTGTTGTTCTTGGCAGACTCTCATCATCAAAGCATATACGTTTCCTTATTTTGTTAGTTATTTAATTTCTTTGACTATGTAATAGGTGTTTGTAAACCACCACCCCAAACAAAAGCCAGGATGTCTGTATGACCCCTTTCCACAACCTATTCACCTACACATTGCCCCCAGGAAAAGAATCTTGAATGAATGAATGAATGAATCTTGTGGTCATCATTCCTTTTCTGTATTGTCTCATTTCATCCATATGTAGATCTAAAATATGCATATTTTATTCTAATTGTTTTTAACCTTAAAAAAATTAATCTAACTCTATGCAATCTTTTGAGTCTTGCTTTTTTTTCTCATTTTATATAACTCAGATTTATCTCTATTATTCTCAGTGGTTGTAGTTCATTCAGTTTTACTGTTATATAATATTCTGTTATGTGAATTCACCACCATTTATTCATCTGCTTTTTTTGCTATTGGGTATTTGGTGGAGTTCATGATTTCCTTAGTGTTCACAGGACTGCTGTGAACCTTATTCTGCGTATCACCTGCATTCAAGTGTGAAAATGTATCTTGGATATGAACATACATGCTGGGATGGTGACTCATTAAAGCACGCAAATATTCCATTTAAGGAGGTGATGCCAACCTGCTTTCCAAAGCAGTCACATCAATTTATTCTGCCACCAATCATTACAGATAGCTCTGAATTCATACCTTCCTCAATGCCTGCAAGTGTTAGACTTCTGAATTTATACCAACAGGATAGGTGAAAAGTCTCACTTAAAAAATTATGGGGAAATGTTATATTTTTAATCATAAGTAGAAAACTCATATCATTTCATACAAATAGAAAACCATGAAAATAAATAAATAAACCAAAACCAAAATCATGTTCAAAATCATCACTGGATAGTTCTACCTGTTGAAAGCAATTAGCCTGAGGTTGCTGTTTCTTTTTTTGAAAGGGAATGTTAGCAGACATTAGTGAGCATTGGAGTTAACGACAACAAGCTGAGAAGCTGAGATGGTCTGACTGAAAGGACATTGAAAAGGAGATTCCTTTCTCAATCTGTGATTTACTGTAGTTAATTTTGAATACTCTTAATTCTTAAAATCATCTGCATTGCCACCCACACACTTGCCCTAATTTGGTTCTCTGTAGCATTTCCTTAAATAATGTCTTATTAATCACAGCCAATTCCCAAGTGATCCTGTGAGGTTCTGATATCTTGTTGACAGTGTCAACTTATATTTTGAATTTATTCAAATAAATTCATTACGTTTCATATCAAAAAAGAGTTCATTCTTTGGCTTTACCTAATGAGGACATCAAAGTCTGTTTGGATTTTGCTTTCTGCTTCAATAATAAGGGATTCTTGTTGTACTTGAGGACTCTTAGTCGAATTTTTTTTTTTTTTGTCTCAATTGTTTCCGATCTTTCTGGTTTATTTTTTAATGTTTTGTATCATACGTATTTTAACACTGGAACATATCTCAAGTGTTTTGGACGTGTATGCTAAATAAATTATGCTATAGAAAAAGAGCTTCTACTGTAAATGAATAAGTGATCAGTACTACTCTGTATTGTTTTTATACTGTTCTATGTGGTGACCTCATGTTTTTCACCTAGAATATAAACTGCTTCAAGACAGGAATTGCCTTACATTAAATGTGTGTATATGGCTTCCCTGATAGTTCAGTTGGTAAAGAATCCACCTGCAGTGCAGGAGACCCTGGTTTAATTCCTAGGTTGGGAAGATCCCCTGGAGAAGGGAAAGGCTACCCACTCCAGTATTCTGGCCTGGGTCACAAAGAGTCAGAAACGACTGAGTGACTTTCACTCAAATGTATGTATCCTTGGTTCTTAGCAAAACATTGGATAGTAAGCATCCCCTAAACACTTGTGTTTCAGGGGGACATCCTCTAAAGTAATGGTAGGAAATCTGGAGGTGGCAATGACCTTAAAAAAAAAAAAAAAAACTAACAAAAAATAGAATGAGAAAGGCTTTCTAAAATCATGTCACCTTCCCATGCAATAGAACAACAACAGTACTGTTTTTCTTCATAAAACCAGTCTGTCAGTGTGCTGAGTGACAATTTTGCTTCAGTTCTGAACACTCAGTGTTCCTTTACTTCATACATAATCAGGGAGAAAGATATTCAGGATTGTGTGGATATTGCATCTCTCCCAGAGGATTTTATTGACCCTGAGAATACGTGCTGGAAATGAGGGATAACATTTGTGTTCCGTGTGGAATAGGGCCTTGCATACTCCAAGACACCCTGATGAGAAGGCTGGAGAATGTTATTCACACAAGGCCAGCATCAGATCCTGGGCTAATCAATGGGGGTGCTTGTAAGATATGAATCACACCCATTATTTGGCCCACACTTAAGATTCTGAGTCTGTCAATGAAGTTGGTCAAATTGGCAGACATGTCCGTTCTGGTCTCTGTGAACACTGGAGAGCTATAAAATTGCTCTGAGTGGAAAATTCAACTCAAGCAGGAATTATGCGTCTGCAGCCAACACCACCAAACAAACTGAAAACCAACCAGAATATTAAAAAAACAAATGACCACAAACCATACAAAATGTTCAGGTCCGTGGTATAAAGAAAAATACTCCAAGGACTCCAAAGTTCTGATTTATTAAAGACCTCGGTTCTTGCAAATGCATAAAATTGCACAATGACTCATAGAAAATCAGTCCCTCAATGCATTTTGCACCAGGTAGAAGATATATGAAGAAAACCCCCATTTATATAAGGAGCCCATGATCCCTGTGATTTATTAGGCAATTTCCCCATGTGCAATACTGTGTGAGCACCAGGCCCAGCATGGAACCCTAACCAGAAGAAGAAATCAGGATAAAACCAGAGGGGCCAGCAAAAGTCTGGATTCAAAGACATGTTTGTGTGCAACTTGGCAGCAATGAGACCAAGTAGGGAGGTTGGAAATCTTAAAGAAAGAAAAACATTCCCCAGTGGGCTCCAACAACTACAGAAGGAAAGTTTTCCCAGAGGAGACCATTCATTCTCAGCTAGCTCTCCTGTTCTACAAAACAGTAGGGCTTTGCCAGTGTCCCCAAATTTTCCCAAGGAGAGAGAGGTGGCCTGATCCACTGTGGACTAGCTCCCTTTATTGGAAATGTCTGTGCTCCTGTGGACAGCAACCCCTGCTCCGCCCCCTCCCCCCCCCACCTTCCCTGAGGGGTGGTTCCATCATGCTGGTCCAGAAGATTAAAATCTGCTCTGAGCTGAATAGAAATATTATGCCTTAGGGATATAAAGGCAGGGAAGAGGATGCTAGATGATAATCCTGAAGTCATGTTGACTGAAAACAAAGGGTGAATTTTAGTCTCAAAATGCCTGAAACCACTCATTCTGTGATCCTGGGTGCTTCATCTAAGATGGAGTCTATTTGGGATGCTTGAAGTCTATTAGGGAGAGTTCATTTAACCCGATGACTAGGAATAAGGCTGGATCTCTTTCATGTTTCCAGGTCATGATTTTCTCCAGCTAGTTTCATGGAATATTGCCACGTGGGGTATATTTGTGTCTCCAGACACTCACAAAATATCAAATTACATGGCTGGAACTCAACATGAGAAGATATTAAAAAGTTTAATTAGGAAGTTCATATATATATGTGTGTAACAAATGGTGTATATGTGGAAAAAAATGTATATATGTATGTTTTCTACAGACAGAGAATTCCTGGGCAAATTTGTCCTGGAAAACCCATTCCTTTTCCTTTAAGAAAGCTCAAGGCACATGCAGCCCTATTTTAGACTTTGCAGTTTGTGTAATGGCGGAATCCTGTCTCATATGTTGGCTAGAGCTGCGAAAGCTGGTGGGCCTCCATGTCTCTTCTGGTATCTCTGGCTTTCCTCTGGGTGTCAGCACTCGAGATGCTCAGGCTCCACTCTGTGTCTGAGTTTTTAACTTGTGGCTTCAGGTCAATGAGATTAGGATCCTTCTGGGTGTGGGGATGCGGGACATGAAAACAAAACTTGAGTATTTCAGTTGAGGTCTCTCCTGTCTTCTCCTTTCTCTAGTACGATTTTCCTAAGGCTTCCTCATGGCTCAGTGGTCAAGTATCCACCTGCCGATGCAGGAGACACGAGTCCAATCCCTGGTCCGGGAAGATCCTACATGCCGTGGAACACCTAAGCTCGGGCACCACAACTATAGAGCCTTTGAGCCTGTGCTCTAGAGCCTGGGAACCACAACTGCTGAGCCCATGCACCACAACTACTGAAACCCCCATGTCCTAGAGCCCATGTTTTACAAGACAAGAAGCCACCAGAATGAGAAGCCCATGCACCACAACTAGAGAGTAACCCCAGCTTCTACAACTAGAGAAAAGCCCGTGCACTAATGAAGACCCATCACAGCCACAAATGAATAAATAAAATTATTTTTTAAAATCACGTTTCTAAAAAAAAAAGATTTTTCTATTTGCAGAAAATCATCCCTTGATTTCTTAAGTTTTTCCTTTCACATATTTACCTCCAACTGCATTAAAAATATGTATTTAAGTAAAACAAGCAAGCAAACAGTTAACTCTCAAAGCAGCTATTTTCTTTTTTTTTTTTTACTATGCATTTTATTTAATTTAAATTTGTTTATTTTAATTGGAGGCTAATTACTGCAGATGGTGACTGCAGCCATGAAATTAAAAGACGCTTACTCCTTGGAAGGAAAGTTATGACCAACCTAGATAGCGTATTCAAAAGCAGAGACATCACTGCCAACAAAGGTTCGCCTAGTCAAGGCTATGGTCTTTCCTGTGGTCATGTATGGATGTGAGAGCTGGACTGTGAAGAAGGCTGAGCGCCGAAGAATTGATGCTTTTGAACTGTGGTGTTGGAGAAGACTCTTGAGAGTCCCTTGGACTGCAAGAAGATCCAACCAGTCCATTCTGAAGGAGATCAGCCCTGGGATTTCTTTGGAAGGAATGATGCTGAAGCTGAAACTCCAGTATTTTGGCCACCTCATGCGAAGAGTTGACTCATTGGAGAAGACTCTGATGCTGGGAGGGATTGAGGGCAGGAGGAGAAGGGGACGACAGAGGATGAGATGGCTGGATGGCATCACTGACTCGATGAATGTGAGTCTGAGTGACCTCCGAGAGCTGGTGATGGATAGGGAGGCCTGGCGTGCTGCAGTTCATGGGGTCGCAAAGAGTCGCACACGACTGAGCGACTGATCTGATCTGATTGTATTGGTTTTGCCATACAGCAACATGAATCCACCATGGGTGTACACATGCTCCCCATCCTGAACCCCCCTCCCACCTCCCTCCCTGTACCATCCCTCTGGGTCTTCCCAGTGCACCAGCCCCAAGCATCCTGTATCATGCATCAAACCTGAACTGGCGAGTCGTGTCTTATATGATATTATACATGTTTCAATGCCATTCTCCCAAATCATCCCACCCTCTCCCTCTCCCACAGAATCCAAAAGACTGTTCTATACATCTGTGTCTCTTTTGCTGTCTCACATATAGGGTTATGGTTACCATCTTTCTAAATTCCATATATATGCATTAGTATACTGTATTGGATTGGAGAAGGAAATGGCAACCCACTCCAGTGTTCTTGCCTGGAGAATCCCAGGAATGGGGGAGCCTGGTGGGCTGCCATCTATGGGATCGCACAAAGTCGGACACGACTGAAGCGACTTAGCAGCAGCAGCATACTGTATTGGTGTTTTTCTTTCTGGCTTACTTCACTCTGTATAATAGGCTCCAGTTTCATCCACCTCATTAGAACTGATTCAAATGTATTCTTTTTAATGGCTGAGTAATACTCCATTGTGTATATGTACTACGGTTTTCTTATCCATTCATCTGCTGATGGACATCTATGTTGCTTCCATGTCCTGGCTATTATAAACAGTGCTGCAATGAACATTGGGTACACGTGTCTCTTTCAATTCTGGTTTCCTTGGTGTGTATGCCCAGCAGTGGGATTGCTGGGTCATAAGGCAGTTCTATTTCCAGTTGTTTAAGGAATCTCCACACTGTTTTAGTTTGCATTCCCACCAACAGTGTAAGAGGGTTCCCTTTTCTCCACACCCTCTCCAGCATTTATTGCTTGTAGACTTTTGGATCGCAGTCATTCTGACTGGCATGAAATGGTACCTCATAGTGGTTTTGATTTGCATTTCTCTGATAATGAGTAATGCCAAAGAATGCTCAAACTACCGCACAATTGCACTCATCTCACATGCTAGTAAAGTAATGCTCAAAATTCTCCAAACCAGGCTTCAGCAATATATGAACCATGAACTTCCTGATGTTCAAGCTGGTTTTAGACAAGGCAGAGGAACCAGAGATCAAATTGCCAACATCTGCTGAATCATGGAAAAAGCAAGAGAGTTCCAGAAAAACATCTATTTCTGCTTTATTAACTGTGCCAAAGCCTTTGACTTTGTAGATCACAATAAACTGTGGAAAATTCTGAAAGAGATGGGAATACCAGACCACCTGATCTGCCTCTTGAGAAATTTGTATGCAGGTCAGGAAGCAACAGTTAGAACTGGTCATGGAACAACAGACTGGTTCCAAATATGAAAAGGAGTATGTCAAGGCTGTATATTGTCACCCTGTTTATTTAACTTCTATGCAGAATACATCATGAGAAACGCTGGACTGGAAGAAACACAAGCTGGAATCAAGATTGCTGGGAGAAATATCAATAACCTCAGATATGCAGATGACACCACCCTTATGGCAGAAAGTGAAGAGGAACTCAAAAGCCTCTTGATGAAAGTGAAAGTGGAGAGTGAAAATGTTGGCTTAAAGCTCAACATTCAGAAAACGAAGGTCATGGCATCTGGTCCTATCACTTCATGGTAAATAGATGGGCAAACAGTGGAAACAGTGTCAGACTTTATTTTTCTGGGCTCCAAAATCACTGCAGATGGTGACTGCAGCCATGAAATTCAAAGACACTTACTCCTTGGAAGGAAAGTGATGACCAACCTAGATAGCATATTCAAAAGCAGAGACATTACTTTGCCAACAAAGGTTCGTCTAGTCAAGGCTATGGTTTTTCCTGTGGTCATGTATGGATGTGAGAGTTGGACTGTGAAGAAGGCTGAGGGCCGAAGAATTGATGCTTTTGAACTGTGGTGTTGGAGAAGACTCTTGAGAGTCCCTTGAACTGCAAGGAGATCCAACCAGTCCATTCTGAAGGAGATCAGCCCTGGGATTTCTTTGGAAGGAATGATGCTAAAGCTGAAACTCCAGTACTTTGGCCACCTCATGTGAAGAGTTGACTCATTGGAGAAGACTCTAATGCTGGGAGGGATTGAGGGCAAGAGGAGAAGGGGACGACAGAGGATGAGATGGCTGGATGGCATCACTGACTCGATGGATGTGAGTCTGAGTGACCTCCGGGAGTTTGTGCTGGACAGGGAGGCCTGGCGTGCTGCAATTCATGGGGTTGCAGAGTCAGACACGACTGAGCGACTAATCTGATCTGATAATGAGTGATGTTGAGCATCTTTTCATGTGTTTGTTAGCCATCTGTATGTCTTCTTTGGAGAAATGTCTATTTAGTTCTTTGGCCCATTTTTTGATTGGGTCGTTTATTTTTCTGGAATTGAGCTCCAAGAGTTGCTTGTATATTTTTGAGATTAGTTGTTTGTCAGTTGCTTCATTTGCTATTATTTTCTCCCATTCTGAAGGCTTTCTTTTCACCTTGCTTAGAGTTTTCTTTGTTGTGCAGAAGCTTTTAATTTTAATTAGGTCCCATTTGTTTTATTTTTCCTTTTATTTCCAATATTCTGGGAGGTAGGTCATAGAGGATCCTGCTGTGATTTATGTCAGAGAGTGTTTTGCCTATGTTCTCCTCTAAGAGTTTTATAGTTTCTGGTCTTACGTTTAGATCTTTAATCCATTTTTAGTTTATTTTTGTGTATGATGTGAGAAAGTGTTCTAGTTTCATTCTTTTACAAGAGGTTGACCAGTTTTCTCAGCACCACTTGTTAAAGAGATTGTCTTTTCTCCATTGTATATTCTTGCCTCCTTTGTCAAAGGTAAGGTTTCCATAGGTGTGTTGATTTATCTCTGGACTTTCTATTTTGTTCCATGATCTACATGTCTTGTCTTTGTGCCAGTACCATACTGTCTTGATGGCTGTGGCTTTGTAGTAGAGCCTGAAGTCAGGCAGGTTGATTCCTCCAGTTCCATTCTTCTTTCTCAAGATTGCTTTGGCTATTCGAGGTTTTTTGTATTTCCATACAAATTGTGAAATTATTTGTTCTAGCTCTGTGAAAATTACCGTTGGTAGTTTGATAGGGATTGCATTGAATCTATAGACTGCTTTGGGTTTTATACTCATTTTCACTATATTGATTCTTCTGATACATGAACATGGTATATTTCTCCATCTATTAGTGTCCTCTTTGATTTCTTTCACCAGTGTTTTATGGTTTTCTATATATAGGTCTTTAATTTCTTTAGGTAGATATATTCCTAAGTATTGTTTCTTTTTGTTGCAATGGTGAATATAATTGTTTCCTTAATTTCTCTTTCTATTTTCTCATTTTTAGTGTATAGGAATGCAAGAGATTTCTGTGTGTTGATTTTATATCCTGCAACTTTACTATATTCATTGATTAGCTCTAGTAATTTTCTGGTGGAGTCTTTAGGGTTTTTTATGTAGAGGATCATGTCATCTGCAGTGAGAGTTTTAATTCTTCTTTTCCAATTTGAATTCCTTTTATTTCTTTTTCTGCTCTGTTTGCTGTGGCCAAAACATCCAAAACTATGTTGAATAGTAGTGGTGAGAGTGGGCACCCTTGTCTTATTTCTGACTTTAGGGGAAATGCTTTCAATTTTTCACCATTGAGGATAATGTTTGCTGTGGGTTTGTCATATATATCTTTTATTATGTTGAGGTATGTTCCTTCTATTCCTGCTTTCTGGAGAGTTTTTATCATAAATGGATGTTGAATTTTGTCAAAGGCTTTCTCTGCATCTAATAATTGTATGGCTTTTATTTTTCAATTTATTAATATGGTGTATTACATGGATTGATTTGCAGATATTGAAGAATCCTTGCATCCCTGGGATAAAGCCCACTTGGTCATGATGTATGATCTTTTTAATGTGTTGTTGGATTCTGATTGCTAGAATTTTGTTAAGGATTTTTGCATCTATGTTCATCAGTGATATTGGCCTGTAATTTTCTTTTTTTGTGGCATCTTTGTCAGGTTTTGGTATTAGGGTGATGGTGGCCTCATAGAATGAGTTTGGAAGTTTGCCTTCCTCTGCAATTTTCTGGAACAGTTTGAGTAGGATAGGTATTAGCTCTTCTCTAAATTTTTGGTAGAATTCAGCTGTGAAGTCGTCTGGGCCTGGGCTTTTGTTTGCTGGAAGATTTCTGATTACAGTTTCAATTTCCGTGCTTGTGGTGGGTCTGTTAAGATTTTCTATTTCTTCCTGGTCCAGTTTTGGAAAGTTGTACTTTTCTAAGAATTTGTCCATTTCTTCCACGTTGTCCATTTTCTTGGCATATAATTGCTGATAGTAGTCTCTTATCGGGGAAGGCGATGGCACCCCACCCCAGTACTTTTGCCTGGAAAATCCCATGGACGGACGATCCTGGTAGGCTCCAGTCCATGGGGTCGCTAAGAGTCGGACACGACTGAGCGACTTCACTTTTATTTTCACTTTCATGCATTGGGGAAGGAAATGGCAACCCACTCCACTGTTCTTGCCTGGAGAATCCCAGGGACGGGGGAGCCTGGTGGGCTTCCTTCTATGGGGTCGCACAGAGTCGGACACGACTGAAGCGACTTAGCAGTAGCAGCAGCAGTCTCTTATGATCCTTTGTATTTCTGTGTTGTCTGTTGTGATTTCTCCATTTTCATTTCTAATTTTATTGATTTGATTTTTCTCCCTTTGTTTCTTGATGAGTCTGGCTAATGGTTTGTCAATTTTATTTATCCTTTCAAAGAACCAGCTTTTGGCTTTGTTGATTTTTGCTATGGTCTCTTGTTTCTTTTGCATTTATTTTTGCCCTAATTTTCAAGATTTCTTTCCTTCTACTAACCCTGGGGTTCTTCATTTCTTCCTTTTCCAGTTGCTTTAGGTGTAGAGTTAGGTTATTTATTTGGCTTTTTTCTTGTTTCTTGAGGTATGCCTGTATTGCTATGAACTTTCCCCTTAGCACTGCTTCTACAGTGTCCCACAGGTTTTGGGTTGTTGTGTTTTCATTTTCATTCATTTCTATGCATATTTCGATTTCTTTTTTATTTCTTCTGTGATTTGTTGGTTATTCAGCAGTGTGTTGTTCAGCCTCCATATGTTGGAATTTTTAATAGTTTTTCTCCTATAATTGAGATCTAATTTTACTGCATTGGGGTCAGAAAAGATGCTTGGAATGATTTCAATTTTTTTTTAATTTACCAGGGCTAGATTTATGGCCCAGGATGTGATCTATCCTGGAGAAGGTTCCGTGTGTGCTTGAGAAAAAGGTGAAATTCACTGTTTTTTGGTGAAATGTCTTATAGATATCAATTAGGTCTAACTTGTCTATTGTGTCATTTAAAGTTTGTGTTTCCTTGTTAATTTTCTGTTTAGTTGATCTATCCATAGGTGTGAGTGGGGTATTAAAATCTCCCACTATTATTGTGTTATTTTTAATTTCCCCTTTCATACTTGTTAGCACTTGTCTTACATATTGTGGTGCTCCTATGGTGGGTGCATTTTTTTTTTTTTAATCGCTTCAGTCGTGTCCGACTCTGTGCGACCCCAGAGACGGCAGCCCACCAGGCTCCACCGTCCCTGGGATTCTCCAGGCAAGTACACTGGAGTGGGTTGCCATTTCCTTTTCCAATGCGTGAAAGTGAAAAATGAAAGTGAAGTCGCTTAGTCATGTCTGACTTAGCGACCCCATGGACTGTAGCCTACCAGGCGCTTCTGTCCATGGGATTTTCCAGGCAAGAGTACTGGAGTGGGGTGCCATGATGGGTGCATATATATTTATAACTGTTATATCTTCTTCTTGGATTGATCCTTTGATCATTATGTAGTGTACTTGTCTCTTTTCACAGCCTTTGTTTTAAAGTCTATTTTATCTGGTATGAGTATTGCTAATCCTGCTTTCTTTTGGTCTCTGTTTGTGTGGAATATCTTTTTCCAGCCCTTCACTTTCAGTCTGTATGTGTCCCCTGTTTTGAGGTGGGTCTCTTGTAGGTAACATATGTAGGGGTCTTGTTTTTGAATTCATTCAGCCAGTCTTTGTCTTTTGGTTGGGGCATTCAAACCATTTACATTTAAGGTAATTATTGATAAGTATGATCCTGTTGCCATTTACTTTATTGTTTTGGGTTTGAGTTTATACACCATTTTTGTGTTTCTTGTCTAGAGAATATCCTTTAGCATTTGTTGGAGAGCTGGTATGGTGGTGCTGAATTCTCTCAGCTTTTGCTTGTCTGTAAAGCTTTTGATTTCTCCTTCATATTTGAATGAGATCCTTGCTGGGTACAGTAATCTGGGCTGTAGGTTATTTTCTTTCATCACTTTAAGTATGTCTTGCCATTCCCTCCTGGCTTGGAGAGTTTCTATTGAAAAATCAGCTGTTATCCTTATGGGAATTCCCTTGTGTGTTATTTGTTGTTTTTCCCTTACTGCTTTTAATATTTGTTCTTTTGTGTTTGATCTTTGTTAATTTGATTAATATGTGTCTTGTGTTTCGCCTTGAATTTATCCTGTTTGGGACTCTCTGGGTTTCTTGGACTTGGGTGATTATTTCCTTCCCCATTTTAGGGAAGTTTTCAACTATTATCTCCTCAAGTATTTTCTCATGGCCTTTCTTTTTGTCTTCTTCTTCTGGGACTCCTATGATGCAAATGTTGGGGCATTTAATATTGTCCTGGAGGTCTCTGAGATTGTCCTCATTTTTTTAAATTTGTTTTTCTTTTTTCCTCTCTGATTCATTTATTTCTACCATTCTATCTTCTACTTCACTAATCCTATCTTCTGCCTCCATTATTCTACTATTTGTTGCCTCCAGAGTGTTTTTGATCTCATTTATTGCATTATTCATTATATATTGATTCTTTTTTATTTCTTCTAGGTCCTTGTTACCTTTCTTGCATCTTCTCAATCCTTGCCTCCAGGCTATTTATCTGTGAATCCATTTTGATTTCAAGATTTTGGATTATTTTCACTATCATTATTCGGAATTCTTTATCAGGTAGATTCCTTATCTCTTCCTCTTTTGTTTGGTTTTGTGGGCATTTATCCTGTTCCTTCATTGAGTTAGACAAGGGTGTGGACCTTGTGTGATTAGATTGACTAGTTTTCTGTGAGAATGGTTTTAGTGTATTTGCCCTCTGATGTCCTCTTTCAAGACCTACTGTCTTACTTGGGTTTCTCTTACCTCGGGCGTGGGGTATCTCATCCCGGCTGCTCCTGGCTGTTCCCGGCCAGGGAAGCACAGCCATCGCACCTTACCTTGGATGAGGGGTCTCTCGTCACCGCCGCCCTTCCTGACCTCAGTCGTGGGGTAGCTCTTCTCCGCCCTGCTTAGTGCGCTGGCCCTCACCGCCGTCCTTCCTCGGTCGTCGGGTAGCTCCTCTCAGCCGCGCTCTTAGGGGTGCTCTTAGTGCGCGACGCAGCCGGCGGGCAACCTGGGATGGGCGGGTCATGGTGGAGAGATATGACAGGGTGTGGTCCGCTGGAGAAGGGAATGGCAAACCACTTCAGTATTCTTGCCTTGAGAACCCCATGAACAGTATGAAAAGACAAAATGATAGGATACTGAAAGAGAAACTCCCCAGGTCAGTAAGGGCCCAATATGCTACTGGAGATCAGTGGAGAAATAACTCCAGAAAGAATGAAAGGATGGAGCCAAAACAAAAAGAATACCCAGCTGTGGATGTGTCTGGTGATAGAAGCAAAGTCTGATGCTGTAAAGAGCAATATTGCATAGGAACCTGGAATGTCAGGTCCATGAATCAAGGCAAATGGGAAGTGGTTAAACAAGAGATGGCAAGAGTGAATGTCGACATTCTAGGAATTAGCGAACTAAAATGGACTGGAATGGGTGAATTTAACTCGGATGACCATTATATCTACTACTGTGGGCAGGAATCCCTCATAAGAAATGGAGTGGCCATCAGGGTCAACAAAAGAGTCCAAAATGCAGTACTTGGATGCAATCTCAAAACTGACAGAATGATCTCTGTTCGTATCCAAGGCAAACCATTCAATGTCACAGTAATCCAAGTCTATGCCCCAACCAGTAACGCCGAAGAAGCTGAAGTTGAAAGGTTCTATGAAGACCTACAAGACCTTTTAGAACTAACACCCAAAAAAGATGTCCTTTTCATTATAGGGGACTGGAATGCAAAAGTAGGAAGTCAAGAAACACCTGGAGTAACAGGCAAATTTGGCCTTGGAATACGGAATGAAGCAGGGCAAAGACTAATAGAGTTTTGCCAAGAAAATGCACTGGTCATAGCAAATACCCTCTTCCAACAACACAAGAGAAGACTCTATACATGGACATCACCAGATGGTCAACACCGAAATCAGATCGATTATATTCTTTGCAGCCAAAGATGGAGAAGCTCTATACAATCAGCAAAAACAAGACCAGGAGCTGACTGTGGCTCGGACCATGAACTCCTTATTGCCAAATTCAGACTTAAATTGAAGAAAGTAGGGAAAACTACTAGACCATTCAGGTATGACCTAAATCAAATCCCTTATGATTATACAGTGGAAGTGAGAAATAGATTTAAGGGCCTAGATCTGATAGATAGAGTGCCTGATGAACTATGGAATGAGGTTCGTGACATTGTACAGGAGACAGGGATCAAGACCATCCCCATGGAAAAGAAATGCAAAAAAGCAAAATGGCTGTCTGGGGAGGCCTTACAAATAGCTGTGAAAAGAAGAGAAGCCAAAAGCAAAGGAGAAAAGGAAAGATATAAACATCTAAATGCAGAGTTCCAAAGAATAGCAAGAACAGATAAGAAAGCCTTCTTCAGTGATCAATGCAAAGAAATAGAGGAAAACAACAGAATGGGAAAGACTAGGGATCTCTTCAAGAAAATCAGAGATACCAAAGGAACATTTCACGCAAAGATGGGCTCGATAAAGGACAGAGATGGTGTGGACCTAACAGAAGCAGAAGATATTAAGAAGAGGTGGCAAGAATACACAGAAGAACTGTACAAAAAAGAGCTTCAAGACCTAGACAATCATGATGATGTGATCACTGACCTAGAGCCAGACATCTTGGAATGTGAAGTCAAATGGGCCTTAGAAAGCATCACTAGGAACAAAGCTAGTGGAGGTGATGGAATTCCAGTGGAGCTATTCCAAGTCCTGAATGATGATGCTGTGAAAGTGCTGCACTCAATATGTCAGCAAATTTGGAAAACTCAGCAGTGGCCACAGGACTGAAAAAGGTCAGTTTTCATCCCAATCCCAAAGAAAGGCAATGCCAAGGAGTGCTCAAACTACCGAACAATTGCACTCATCTCACACGCTAGTAAAGTAATGCTCAAAATTCTCCAAGCCAGGCTTCAGCAATATGTGAACCGTGAACTTCCTGATGTTCAAGCTGGTTTTAGAAAAGGCAGAGGAACCAGAGATCAAATTGCCAACATCCGCTGGATTATCGAAAAAGCAAGAGAGTTCCAGAAAAACATCTATTTCTGCTTTATTGACTATGCCAAAGCCTTTGACTGTGTGGATCACAATAAACTATGGAAAATTCTGAAAGAGATGGGAATACCAGACCACCTGATCTGCCTCTTGAGAAATCTGTATGCAGGTCAGGAAGCAACAGTTAGAACTGGTCATGGAACAACAGACTGGTTCCAAATAGGAAAAGGAGTACGTCAGGGCTGCATATTGTCACCATGTTTATTTAACTTATATGCAGAGTACATCATGAGAAATGCTGGACTGGAAGAAACACAAGTTGGAATCAAGATTGCCGGGAGAAATATCAATAACCTCAGATATGCAGATGACACGACTCTTATGGCAGAAAGTGAAGAGGGGCTAAAAAGCCTCTTGATGAAAGTGAAAGTGGAGAGTGAAAAGGTTGGCTTAAAGCTCAACACTCAGAAAACGAAAATCATGGCATCTGGCCCCATCACTGCATGGGAAATAGATGGAGAAACAGTGGAAACAGTGTCAGACTTTGTTTTTCTGGGCTCCAAAATCACTGCAGATGGTGACTGCAGCCATGAAATTAAAAGACGCTAACTCCTTGGAAGGAAAGTTATGACCAACCTAGATAGCATATTCAAAAGCAGAGACATTACTTTACCAACAAAGGTTCGCCTAGTCAAGGCTATGGTCTTTCCTGTGGTCATGTATGGATGTGAGAGCTGGACTGTGAGGAAGGCTGAGCGCCGAAGAATTGATGCTTTTGAACTGTGGTGTTGGAGAAGACTCTTGAGAGTCCCTTGGACTGCAAGAAGATCCAACCAGTCCATTCTGAAGGAGATCAATCCTGGAATTTCTTTAGAAGGAATGATGCTAAAGCTGAAACTCCAGTATTTTGGCCACCTCATGCGAAGAGTTGACTCATTGGAGAAGACTCTGATGCTGGGAGGGATTGAGGGCAGGAGGAGAAGGGGACGACAGAGGATGAGATGGCTGGATGGCATCACTGACTCGATGAATGTGAGTCTGAGTGACCTCCGGGAGCTGGTGATGGACAGGGAGGCCTGGCGTGCTGCGGTTCATGGGGTCGCAAAGAGTTGGACACGACTGAGCGACTGATCTGATCTCTGATCCTGTTCCTTTACCTGCTGGGTATTCCTCTGTCTCTTCATCTTGTTTATATTGCTGAGTTTGGGGTGGCCTTTTTGTATTCTGGCAGTTTGTGGAGTTCTCTTTATTGTGGAGTTTCCTTGCTGTAGGTGGGGTTGTACGAATGGCTTGTCAAGGTTTCCTGGTTAGGGAAGCTTGTGTCGGTGTTCTGGTGGGTGGAGCTGGATTTCTTCTCTCTGGAGTGCAATGAAGTGTCCAGTAATAAGTTATGAGATGTCAGTGGTTTTGGAGTAACTTTGGGTAGCCTGTATATTGGAGCTCAGGGCTGTGTTCCTGTGTTGCTGGAGAATTTGCGTGGTATGTCTTGCTCTGGAACTTGTTGGCCCTTGGGTGGTGTTCGGTTTCAGTGTAGGTATGGAGGCGTTTGATGAGCTCCTGTCGATTAATGTTCCCTGGAGTCAGGAGTTCTCTGGTGTTCTCAGGATTTGTACTTAAGCCTCCTGCTTCTGGTTTTCAGTCTTATTTTTGCAGTAGTCTCAAGACTTCTCCATCTATACAGCACCGTTGATAAAACATCTAGGTTAAAGATGAAAAGTTTCTCCTTTTGAAGACAATGGGCTGCTTTTCTGGGGGCCTGATGTCCTCTGCCGGCATTCAGAAGTTGTTTTGCGGAATTTATTTACTCAGCGTTTAAATGTTCTTTTGATGAATTTATGGGGGAAAAAGTGGTCTCCTCGTCCTATTCCTCTGCCATCTTGCCTTGTAATCTACCATGCATTTTTTGATTGAACATAGTTAATTTGCAGTGTTGTGTTAGTTTCAAGTATACAGCAAAGTGATTCAATTATACATATATACATTCTTTTTCAGATTTTTTTCCATTATAGGTTATTACAAGACAGTGAGTAGAGTTCTGTGTGTTATATAGTAGGTCCTTGTTTTTTACCCATTTTATACATGTGCATGCATGCTGTCACTTCAGTTGTGTCTGACTCTCTGTAACCCTATGGACTGCAGCCCACCAGGCTCCAATGTTCATGGGATTCTCCAGGCAAGAATAGTGGAATGGGTGCCATGCCCTTCTCCAGGGGATCTTCCCAACACAGAGATTGAACCCACACCTCTTATGTCTCCTGCATTGGCAGGCAGGTTCTTCACCACTGGTGCTACCTGAGAAGTCCTAGATTCCTAATTTATCTCTCCCTGTCACCATCCCTTTTTGTAACCATGTTTGTTTTCTACTATTTTTTAAAGAAACCATTTGAATTCAGGAGATACAGGTTCTAATATCAGTTTCACAATCTGTGAACAGAAAAAGCCTAAGCGATGTAAGAATACTACTATCACCCTCAAGCAAAAATGTCTGCTTTTCATTTTATAAACTGATAACTTACCATCAATTATTGTCAGTGGACTATATTAGGCCATTGTGTTTATCATCAACCTGAATTTTCAAAGCCTTGTGAGGTTTAACTGTTAAAAGAGTAATTTATAAAATTCCATGGTTAAATGTGGAAAATACATCTCAATTCAGAACTAAAATTATATATATTATGGTTTCAAAAACTATATTTTAGAGAGATATACTTAATAATTACTGACATTAATTAAGTATCCATGAATATTAAATGCCTTACTTTCTTACTTTTTGAGTGAAACTATGAAATGCTAGGCTTCTCTAATAGCACAGATGGTAAAGAATCTGCCTGCAATGCGGGTTTGATTCCTGGGTTGGGAAGATCTCCTGGAGAAAGAAATGGCAACCTACTCTAATATTTTTGGCTGGAGAATTCATGGACAGAGGAGCCTGGCAGGCTACTGTCCATGGAGTCACAAAGAGTCAACACAACTGAGCAACCTACACAAACACACATAAAATACAGATTGTCCTTGGCATTTGTGAGCATTTGAAGGGGAGGAGGGAAATGAACTTAAAAAATTCCTGAGGGGTACCTCTCAAATAAATTACTTAAGTCTCATTCTGCTTTACCAATGAAACTTTCACAGACTATTTGGTTAATTAGAGGACATATTTGAGAATATTCCACTCATTTTTTTTTTTTTTCTGTTAAGACCAAATGACAGAAAAGAAGTATAAAGCATAAGAAATGGATGAATTTATGACCTAATATAAGTGGAATCATGCAGAAGTTTTGTGTGTGTGTGTGTGTGTTTTCTTATTTTGGGGCCCATCCTGATTCACTACTAATATGTTTTTAAAAATCAAGGAGAAACTTGTCCAAACCTCAGTTCATAGGAATGGAATTAATATTGCTGTAAAAACAAAGAGTGGGGGGAATAAACTCTGGCACTCTGACTAACAGGAACCGTTTAACTCAGCCGCTGTGAGGACTGTGTGACTCATTCCGGGAAAGAACTTTCCTCTGCCATTCTCTGAAGGGGATTCAACCTCGTTCATCAGCTATTAGCTCAGCTTTTTAAATTAACCATATCAAGACCCACCAACATTGCCTAGAAAAAATCATGTGTTAATGTGTTGTCCATGTATTTGAAGACAAAAGGACTGTGAGAGTCGGATGTGCTAAAGAATTTTTTTTTCTTTTTGTAGCATTTATTGTAAAATTTGAAAAAATCTTACTTGGAAAAATTTGAAAATTAAAGTTTTATGGAAAAATGTCTGAATTCTGTTCAAATAAGAAACATTACAGGAATTTTTTTTCCCTACCTCAGTTGGTTTTGTTTTCAAGAAAACATGACACATGCCACTTAAAAACTTCAAGATGGGAAAAGAAAAGTCATATGCTTTCAATTAAAATAGGTTCTTCTTGTCTCCCAGAGAGTATTTAAGTATTTCATGGGAGCCTGAGAAATCAGTGCAGTTTTATAGTTTTTTTTTTCAAAAGGGATGTGCTACATTATCCCACAAATTCTTGGCTATGGTCTGGTCTCATCCAAATTTCCCAATTTGCCTGGAAGAGGAAGGCTATTTCCTGGTTGAAACAGGTTTCTCTTTCACATATTTTATCAGACTAGGCTTCACTGATGAACTCTCACATATCAATGGCTAAATCACAATGGTTTATTCCTCATTCACGTTACACAACTACACAACCACCATGGTCATTATGGGCACTCAGGGACCCAGTTGCTGAGAGTCAAGATGGGTTGAAAGACTGCTTTGGAAGGTCTTGCCTTAGCAATTAAGTGCTTAGCTCATAATTGATCCAATTCAGATTTTGGCCAGAACGAGTCACATGATGCCATCCCACCTCAAGGAAGTCCGGAAGTATAATCTTTCTGTTTGCTAGCTTTATGTGATGAACTGTAAGAACACAACCACATGTATAATTGCATACCTACATTAATTACTTAAAGCTTGGCTTCCAATAATTCCTTCCTGGCATGGAGGTGTCCGTGAATTCTAAAATCACTTGCGATTCTTGTAATGTGTATGTGCATATATGTGTGTGTGTGTGTACAGTCGTGTCTGACTCTTTGTCATCAAATGGATTATAGCCACCATGTTCCTCTGTCCATGGAATTTTCCAGGCAAGAATACTGGAGTGGGTTGCCATTTCCTCCTCCAGGAGATCTTCCCAATCCAGGGATCAGATCTGCATCTCTTGCATCTCCTGCATTGGCAGATGGATTCTTTACCACTGACTGAGCCACCTGGGAAGCTCTATTCATGTAATATGTTGACCCATCTCTTCCACCTTGTATTTATGAACAGACATTAGTTTAGGTTAAACATATGGACATTTTGATTGTGGTTATCATCAAGCCAGTGGTTGGACATATATTTTCCTTTGATTCCTATACTTTTATAAGCCAGTTAATTCACCAGTCATTATCCAATTGATAATTTATTTCTGCTCTTTTTTTCATTGACATGAGATTTTATATTTTTCTATTACAACTCACCAGAGAAATCATTAGCTGGAAACTGCTTCCCCTCTAGGAATTCGCAAAATCTGACACAGCCTTCTGGTTAGAAAAAGAGATGTTTTTAAAAATTAATTTTAATAACTGTCCATTCAGTGAATATTTTTAAGATAGCATGAGGATTTTGCAACTATTTTGGAAAGCACATCAAAATGTCCTAATAGTAATTTCAAGATTATGTCTAGGTCTATTTTCACTCTAACATCTAGTATGTGAAGGTATTTGACAAATGCCTTGAAACTGTAATTTCTTTGAATTCCTAATTTTAAAGATATTAATCATAAAAAGTTGAGAAGCTGCTATAATTAGGCACTACTGCTGGGAAAGATATCCTAAAATAATAAATGAAAATGTTAAAGGAATGATGAGTTTAAAGATCAAGTCCAGTGGTCTTGAAACTTTTCTAATCCCCCCAATAAATATTTACTCAGAATGCTAAAGTATTAAAAGGTAAGAGCAGGTCTGCTTTCCTTGACATGGAGCCACTTCAGGTGGTAGGGATGGGGAGGAGGGGACTGAGACAGGGCTATGGTGGAAGGTTTTCTGCCCTAACCATCTGATTTTTTCCTTGCACCTGTCTACCTCATGATTGCTTTGGGGGCACTTTCAAAACCTCTAGGGTTACACAGAGTACAGGTTCAAATTTGTTTATCTACTACAACTCCTTGTTTAGCAGACGAGGTCAACCAGTGAACTAAGGAGGCATAGCTAATTGATTGAAAAGCCAAGTGTCTAGAATTAAAAGATTGAGTTTTAGGGGTTTTGTGAAATTATTTTATTGGCAGACTCCTTTTCTGGCAGTGTATGCTAAATATACATATAACACCTCAAATGACATGTATCTATTAAGTATTAAGTAAGACCTTCATGCAGGGAAAGATTGAAGGCAAAAGGAGAAGGGGGTGACAGAGGATGAGATGGTTAGACAGCATCACCAATTCAATGGACATGAATTTGAACAAACTCCAGGAGATAGTAGAGAATGGAGGAACCTGGCATGTTATAGTCCATGGGGTTGCAAAGAGTTGGGCACGACTTAGTGACTTAACAACAAAAACAAATATCTCTACTTACTTACTGAGTAGGGCAATATATCCTAGATGCCATGGGATTAAGAAAAATAAGTGACATTTCCCAGCCCTGCGGAATTTTTCTGTCCAGTTGGAAGAGAAAATTCTTCTAATCTATTTCTCTGAATCTAGTACTCAACCATTTACGCATTCCATGAGCACTTATTCAATAAATATTTAATGAACATCTGATTTATCAACTATACTCTATGTCAGTTCATATGCCTCTTCAATCTCTTGCGTATCTTCTGCTTTTCAACTGGTCCCTTTTCCCCTCCTTATTTCTGATCTTTTCCTTCTTTCTCCTTTACCACTACCATCTAACTGTGAGCTAGTTATAGCCTTGTAACATAGAAAATAGCCTTTCATTCCACATTGGAAGATAAACGGATTAAAATGCAAATGAACAGTTGAAAGCACAGGTTTTACTTGTGTGACTAGATTTCAGTTAAAGTGCAATTAATCAATCCATCATCAAGGGTAAGTGACTGATAACAGAGTCTTTCCTGTTTTCATAGGTGTGTGGTGAGTGGAAAGGGAGTGAAGACAGTAAGAGGCCTTTGGGCAAAGGGAGGGCAAGGGGGAGAGGTACCATCAAGAAGCAGAGGGGCTCTGGAACTGTCCAAGTTTGATAGTTTCGCCTGGGACAAATAGAAGCATTACCCTGAAGTATCAGTGCAGTGCAGCTGCACCTGAAGGCAGCTCCATGTGATTTATGAAAGAGCTCACATGATTTATGAAGACTTAAAAAAACATCAGCACACAGCTGACTTTCTATAAAGGAGCTTCTTTCCCCAGGGATTCAAGGAGCTTGGAATTTAATGAGGGAAACGGAATCTACAATGAGAAACGATAAGGAAACGGGACTGTTTCTCACACAGACAGACCAGAATTGATGTATTCTGATACTCTGGCCTTCACAGGCCTCAGCCAAACCCAGAAACTCCTTGTTCTCAAAACGCTCTTTGGAACTCTTCCACTCTGCCCATCACCCTGACACCCTTTCCAATATGGATCACCCTTGAGGGTTTTCTCAGAACCTTTAGTTGGCCTGGAATGCCAGCCCAGCTTCTCACCACCCTCCCTCATGGCTGCCAGTTGAAATCCTATACAGCCTTCAAGCTGTAATCCAGATATCACAAAGCATCTCTCTTGCCTCCAAACTTTTTAGCACTCTATTCATGTCTCAATCATCTTATGTAATATACTTTTCTCTGTTTTCAGTAAACATTTTTTTCAGTTCAGTTCAGTCACTCAGTTGTGTCTGACTCTTTGCGACCCTATGGACTGCAGCATGCCAGGCCTCCCTGTCCATCACCAACTCCTGGAGATTACTCAAACTCATGTCCATTGAGTTGGTGA
Source organism: Tragelaphus eurycerus (assembly GCA_935064755.1). NCBI lineage: Eukaryota > Metazoa > Chordata > Mammalia > Artiodactyla > Bovidae > Tragelaphus > Tragelaphus eurycerus. Next base: position 17,250,762 of record CAKXYN010000002.1, on the reverse strand, counting down.
TGTCATCCAACCATCTCATCCTCTGTCATTCCCTTCTCCTCCCCTCTTCAATCTTTCCCAGCATCAGGGTCTTTTCAGATGAGTCAGTTCTTTGCATCAGGCAGCCAAAGTATTGGAGTTTGCGCATCAGTCCTTCCAACAAATATTCAGGACTGATTTCCTTTAGGATGGATAACAGCAAAAACAAAAAGATGAAACTGAACAACTTAAAAAACAAACAAACCAAAAACCCAAGTGTTAGGGTAGGATGTGTGAGGCCTTGGTATGATACAGATAACAGAGGAACCCTCATCTCTTAGTTTATTCCCGTAGTCTCTCCATAGAGAATGGGAATTGTTTCTGTTTGTTTGCCTGACAAGCATTTCCATTACCCTGATCTTTAGCTATCCACAGTCAGGGTGGAGTGGTAAGGAGCAGGGGAATGGCCATATAGAACAGGCCTGGGCTTGATCCATTACTCTAGTCCCATTTCACGGGACATGATGATTGGTCTAGAACTGGCAGATGTCTCATGTCCAGCCTATCAGAACCAAAATCTCTTAATGTAAATTAGGTAAGAAGCATTTGGGGCTATGATGGGGGTTGCTGGAGTGAAGTCAGATGGATAAGTGAAGTAGCAGATGGAGGGAGAAAGAGACCAGGATATATTTCATCCTGGTTCCAACCCCCAATGTTACAGTTTCTTCTGTTTATTGTTTCAAGATATATACCCAAGTATTTTCTTTTTTGTTTGCTTGTGCTAATTTAAGTTGGGTTTCTAACACTTGCTGCTAAATATCTTCAGTAAATTGATCTTAAAAAGAATGACCTTAAAACCTGAATGAGTAAGAAACAAGCCAAAATAGAATCAACGAAAAACAAATATCATATGTTAACAAATATATATGGAATCTAGAAAAATTATATAGATGATCTTATTTGCAAAGAAACAGAAATAGAGACACAGATATAGAGAACAAATATATGGACACCAAGAGAGGAAAGGAGGGGTGGGATGAATTGAGAGATTGATATCAACATATATTTACTATTGATATTATATATAAAATAGTTTACTAATGAGAACCTACTGTTTAGCTCGGGGAACTCTAGCAGTGCTCCGTGGTGACCTAAATGGGAAGGAAATCCAAAAAAGAGGGGGATATACTGGTTCACTTTGCTGTACAGTAGAAACTAACACAACATGGTAAAGCAACTACATTCCAATAAAAATTAAATAAAAAATAGAAACAATGAATGAATGAGTGAAATAATTTTAACAGAACTTTCTAAAAATTGTTCAGATGCCATGTTAGCAATGCTTAAGGACAAAAAAAAAAAGAGAAAAGAGAGATATGGATAATTGCAAGTAGAGTTACAATTTTCAGAAGGAAAGACAGGAAATATAGCAGACATGACCAGCTGCCCACCAAAGATTTTCTTTCCATTTCCATAGCTTAGAGTGTGGCTGGAAGAGACTGGAGCAACACTCTCATTTGGTAAACAGGTGACTGGTTGTCACCCATGTCATGTGAAGGTGACATGCGTAAAGGTGATGGAAGTTAAGGAGCAGGTGTACCTTCTCAGCTCTCTTTCTCTTGGAAGCCCTGGTGGATAACAGCGACATGAGGAATTAAATCCCTAAACCATGACATAGACATTATAAGAACCATAACTACTCTGAGAATAAAATTAACTTTTATTTCATTAATCTTCTGAGATTGTAGAGCTTACCTGTTATGGTAGCCAACAGTACCCTACCAATTCAGACAGGTTTCTCAAGCTCAGGTCAGAGAGTGTACCATGAAGTCCTGGAAAAATTTTGTGCCAAATCTTATATGTTAGAAAAGGAGACTAGTATCCAAGAATAAGTTATGTGAGACTAACTGCAGTCCTGATTGAAAGAACTTCTTATTGAAACAAGAGATATACCAGTGCATTTGTTATCTCTGGATGTAAACAAGAAAACTGACATGGCTCTCTTGATATCCTTGGACACAAATTTGTAAAGAACCTAACTAGAGGGGTCCATTGATTATGATTGGTATTACCTGGAGGAGGCATTAGTGGTATATGACAGGACCCAAAACTATTCTTAACCTCATCCTACTCTGTATTCATTTTGTTGTTGTTCAGTTGCTAAGTCGCATCATGCCAGGCTCCTTTATTCTCCTCTATCTTCCGGAGTTTGCCCAAATTCGTATCTATTGAGTCGGTGATGCTATCTAACCATCTCATTTTCTGCCTCTGCCTTCTCCTTTTGCCTTCAATCTTTCCCAGCATCAGAGTTTTTCCAGTGAATCGACCCTTCACATCAGGTGGCCAAGGATTGGAAGTTTAACTTCAGCAACAGTCCTTCCAATGAATATTCAGGGTTGATTTCCTTTAGGATTGACTAGTTTGATCTCCTTTCAGTCTAAGGGACTCTCTAGAGTCTTCTCCATGACCACAACTTGAAAGCATCAGTTCTTCTGTGCTCAGCTTTCTTTATGGACCAACTCTCACATCTGTACAGGACTATTCATTTCAGATTTCATAAATGACATAAAACCTTATCCTTATAAGAATGGAGCCCTTGTGTAAAAGGGGTGGGTTATTCTGTGTTTAATTCTAGAATTAAAAATCTAGATGAGGATTTGGCAAATTTTTCCTGTAAATGGACACACAGTAAATATTTTAGGCTTTCTGATCTAAGAGGTAAAATTGAGGATATTATGCAGGTACTTTGACATAATTTCCATGTGTCATTAAAATATTTTATTTTTTAACCAAAATATTTACAAATATAAAAATGACTCTTAGATGGTAGGCAATATAAAACAGGGGGTGGGTCTGATTTAGCACATAGACCACTATTGCCACCCACTGATTTAGAGCAAAATATTGGAGTGAATATAAAAGATGAAGTTATTAAAGACTAAAAATAGGATGATGACATTAGACCTAAAAATAATCAGTCCCACAAGCACAGAATGAGGCTTAGGAGTAGATGAGTTTCCTCCATGGACCACATCACCACATCATAGAGAAATGATCGAAGGCTCTGGAGACAGTGCTAGGACGGACAGAGGACACTGAGTTTGATAAATGATGAGCTGCTCCTTGGAAGAGGAACCAATGCCTTTCACTTAAGGCACAGGGGCCTGAAGTCACCAGGGGCCTTCTTTTTGGGCTTGAAGTCTGCCCAATAAGGAGAGAAGCCAGGAGATTTGAGCTCCCAGGACTGGCTGGCCAAGAGAACCCTTAAGACCTTTCCAACCTTGAGAATCTGTTTCTGTTCTTTTATAATTATGCTTCTTTAAGACATGGGAGGTATCTATTTCACGATTCTATCTCTCACCATAAATAAATATCTACTAGTGAGTGAACCAACTAGATTTTGCCAATTTCTTTGATATATGAGACAAGGAAAAGTAAATTCTCCAAGCAGAGGGAGGTGGATTGCCCAAGTGAGGGGCTTGGTGTGGTGAAATGCTCAAGGGTTACTGGATTCAATTCAAAGTTTGGCTCCTGTTCTTTATAACCTTGGCCTTGAGGGATAGATAGCAACCCTTGGGCTTTTCTTTCCAGCCTCAGACTGCATCCCATTAGCCCTTTCAACAACAGGACAAACGTTCCTCTGGCTTTTAGGCTCAGCTAATCCCGGATGCCCTCTGACACTCACCCACATATGGCCGGGTGGGAATCTTCCCCCGGAAAGGCTGAGCTTTCCAGCTTGGCTCATAAACAGGCAGCATACAAGTCCTCAGAAAGCCCTGGAATGAGTGTCATCCAGGACTTATAAGCTGACTGCAAAAGAAAGCTCAGTAAAGCACCCAGTGGTGTCAGAGCTTTTGGAAACCGAATGCAGAGGCAGGCACCAGGGATCTTTCAGCGAAAGTAATTTCCAGAGCTCACATTCAGTGCCTGGCATGCTGATAAGCATTTAGAAGGGTTCCTATTACTACCAAGAATGAACCGGCAGCTGCCTCGCCTGGATTTTGCCCCAAGGGGGAGGGGTCAGCAAAAGGTCACCCCAGAGAAAGGCTGAGACCAGGGGGGCAGGCCGCGGGCCCCTGTGACCCTCAGTTTCACCCCTAGGAGCAGATGCTGTTCTCAGAACAAGTTTCATCAGGAGGGCCGGGCCTGGATGCCTGGTAAGCAGGTTATTTCCCAGGATGAAAGGAGTGCTGCTCACTGCATCCCCTCAAGGATAGGACCAGAGGTCTGAAGCAGCAGGCTGCAGACACCACCTTCTAGGAACTCACATGCCAGAAGCGCAAATGGATCTTCCTTTCTGCATGTTGTCTAGTGGGCTTTAAACAGACATCAAAAGTTTGTTGTTTTAAAGGGAAGTTTTCTTAAGAGACAAGCCCCACCTGTTTCTTCTGCTCCTACGAGACTGTCCGTTTACTTAACAGTTGAGTCCTTTCCCTGGGAACACAATCAGGAAGGCAGAGACTGAGCCGCTCCTGGCCTCATGCAACCACCTAGACAGCCTCTCACGGCAGGGCCAGCACACTCAGAAGAAAAGGTGGGCCACTCACGGCCCTGAAACCCAGATGTTTCAGGAAGACTTCCAGTTTCAGGTTCTCTGTGAGGATTTGAGAACCTTAGGGAGAGCTGGATGCTGCAAAGGCCTGGGTGTGTGTTAAGTCACTTCAGTCATGTCGATTCTTTGCGACCCCATGGACTGTAGCCTGCCAGGCTCCTCTGTGCATGGGATTCTCCAGGCAGGAATACTGGAGTGGGTCGTCACTTCCTTCTGGAGATCTTCCTGACCCAGGGATGAACCTGGGTCTCCCTCCTTGTAAGCAGATTCTTTACCATCTGTGCCACCAGGGAAGCCTAAGATGTGGCAAAAGTGATTAGTACACTTACTTATTCCAGGTCCTCCTTATGGCCTTGAGCCCATTCTTATCCTTTGCTCCTTATCCTTATCCCTGCCCCTCTGCTAAGGACAAATAGGACAAGAAAGGAGGCTCAGTGACCAACAGTCTTTGCCACTCTGAGGGCACAAGGGGCAAAAGTGTAGATGAGACACAAGATGTCAGAGGCCTAAGAAACATCTTCTGTGCTCTGGCCTCACTGCCCACAAGTTGTCAGCTGGCCCCTAGGGTAGGCCTGGACCTTGCTCTCTCTCTGAGACACTGTCTGCCAACTACAGGGGTTCCCTAGCCAGCTCACAGGGGTAGCCTTGCTACAAACTGACAAATGCTCCAGACTTCCACTGGCACTATTCCAGGACCCTCATCAGCTTTGATCATGCCTGATTAAAACCCTTTGGAGTAAAGTGTAAAGTTCTTAAAATAATGTCAAAGGCCCTTGTGGGCCCTTCCAACCTCTCTCATAACATCTCTCAATGATTTGTTCTCTGCTGCTCCTCACCATTGATTTTCTCCTAGGTTTCCACTCTTAAACTAGTCCTTTCCACACTGACGCCCCTACACCCCAGCACACATGCAGACACACACACATACCACCTGGCTAGCACCTATTTGCCTCTACAAATCAGTGTACAAATTTGGCTCTAATATCACTGTATTTAGAAGCCTTTCTTGACCCCTTACTCCCACAAAGAATCTTATATGTCCTAGGTCCTCTCTAAAACTTTGTTCTTACCTTCATAGTTTAATGGTTACACCATCATATCTGAATCATCCACTAGATGAGAAATCCCAGGAAGGGCTTCCCTGGTGGCTAGACGGTAAAGTGTCTTCCTGCAGTGCAGGAGACCCAGGTTCAATCCCTGGGTTGGGAAGATCCCTTGGAGAAGGAATTGGCAACACACTCCAGTACTCTTGCCTGGAAAATTCCATGGACTGAAGAGTCTGGTAGGCTATAGTCCATGGGATCGCAAAGAGTCGGACACGACTGAGTGGCTTCAGTTTCAGTTTTCAGTTTCAGAACCTTAACTATTTTTCTCATCATTATGTTCCAGGCACTAGCAGAGCCTAGAACTTAGTAGGAGCACAGTGAAAGCTGATTCATTTAATGAAAGAATGAATGAATGAATGCACTTTGCAGTTGGTTAGTTCCAGTGGTTGGCTGAGGTTACATCATAGTCTCTGCATCAGCCACCCATCTATAACCATGGATGCTCTAATGCAGGGTGCCATGTGGTGGCAGCTAACCTGGACCATCTCTTAAATTGTCATTTGGCTCCAACACAGCACCTCCCTCATTCCCATGGGGAATTCTAATTCCAGGTCCTGGCCTCTTCTAATCTGCTCCACTGTGTGATAGTTGACTGGGTCTGGCCATAGACTACCTGTAGATCTAACGAATGGAGGTTGATAGAAATACAACTCAGTGTCAGTATATCAAGAAACATCCTCAGAATTTTAACTGCCAGCACACTCTGTGTGCATCTGCCATGGAACTGCTGAGGAAGCAAGTGCTATAGTCTACATTTCCTGTACTGCTCTTCTGATAAAGAGGAGGTAATCACCTATCCTACTGGGCATGTGTGATACCAAACCTATAGAGCCAAACTCAGTTCAGCACATCCAATTGAAATAAATGGATTCAATTTGGTAGAGAAACATGAAAAGTGAGGAAAGACTTACATAAGTCAAGTTGTAGATAGAGAAGAGAAAATGATGCTTGAGAGCTCTCTTTAAATATGTGAAACTTGTCATCTGAAAGCCTAATAAGCCCAATGAGGGATACAAATGTGCCTTGATGGGACGAGGCTGGTCCATAAACTCTTTGAATTATAAGCATAATTTCAATCATAGGTACGTTTTTCTTCCTGGAGAGAAATCCTGTAGTTTTTTTTTTTTTTTTTACTTTTAACCACAAAAGTAATATGTTTATAAAGTATATAAAATTTAAAGTCTAAGCTCTTTCCTACTTCTATCCCCAATTATACTTCCCAAGAGTAACTAACTAATATTTACTATCATTCTAGAATTTTATCTATAGAAATCCAAAATGTACACATATTTTTACATTTTTTGGTAACATTGCAGTATTTTAGCATATAGATATATTATACTCTATGACTTTTAGATGGCTCCAATTCAAAATGCTTTATAAACATCAAAAATTATCAGATACTCCTTCCCCCTTCAAGGTTGTAAAATTAGTAACCAATGACTGAGAAACTGTACAATAGCAAAATGCTAATGTGAATTCAGAAATTAAGACATTTTATATCAATTTGAATTTATTCATCGAACAGCAGCTCTAGATAGATATTTGAAAAATATTTGTCATATATGTATGTACACATTCAGCTTGTAGATTTTCCTTGTTTCTCAAAGAGGTCCCCAAAATATTAAAAAAACAAGATATGATAGAAAGGCAAAAATGTTTTAAAACCATTGATGTCTGTTATCAAGCAGAATTGAAGATAGATTCAAGGCATGATCAAATAGAAAGTGAATATGTCCGGTAGGAGAAGAGCAAAGGAAAGCACTGGAGAAAAAGGAAAACTCCTTACTGGTTATGGGGCAAGTGTTTATAAAAATGCTCTTGAGGGGAGGTTTCCAGATGAGGTATTTTTACATTCATTTTGCAGAAGCCTGACCACTCCTGTAGTTTGGTCCTATGGTTCCCTTCAGCTAGTCTTTAAGGCTTCTAGTATCTGAGTCCTTTAGAATATTGGGTTGGCCTAAAAGTTCGTTTGGATTTTTCCATGCCATCTTACGGAAAACCATAATGAACTTTTTGGCCAGCCCAATAGTATAACACCTTAGTTAGATTATTTTTATTTCTAGATGTCTTTAGTTGTGTACAGTTGCTGGGCAGTGTTGACGGGAAAATCACCCTCAGAAATAGCCTCAAATATCCCTAAAATAGACTTGATTCTGGGTGCTCTCTGTGTAATCATCCAGAAACCTTGACATTCCTCCAAGCACCCCAAAAAGCAGCCACACAGGTGTGTGATTACACAGGAACAGGTATGAGAGGTTTTAGCCTGCCCTGGTAGGAAAGAGGGAGTCCATACAGACCAGGACAAGGGTCTTATTCTTACTGTCCAAAGCCCCAAGAGAAACCCTGCTTCCAGGAGCATGACAGAGTTGAGTATTAATTACTTGCTGAATTTCATGCCGAATAAAACCACATGTGTCTTTCAGCTGTGGTTTGGAAACATTTCTACCCTGGATATTATCTGTGGAAATTGGATGGGATTACATCACCTTGTCGCTGGTTTATGCATGTTCAAATTTCACATCAGCAGGGAAGAGAAGATGCTTCTGTGTGCTTCTAACCTCAGCATACACACCATGGAGAGCTGTGTCTACCATCTAGGGAGCCCGGAGTCAACCCTGTGCCAGTAGGAAAACCATGGAAAGTTTTGTTTAAAAATTTGAGTGAAATGTTAGCACTAAGCTAACAGCATGGTGTAAAGAGAGTATAAGAGGAGAAACAAGAGAAAGATTAAGGATTGAGAGCCTGAAAATAGAAGATATAAAAGATGAGAGGCATTTTGAAAAATATTTAGGATAAATATTCCAAAAAGTATAATAGTAGAATGAATCAAATTATGCAGATAATCAAATTCTGTAGTAGCAAAAGATTATTTTTTAATAGAAATATCAATGAAGAGAAGGGTTTTTTTTTTTTTTTTTCTGGAGGAGTTTTAGGGTTTTAGTGAGGGTAGAAGCTTATTATGAGACTCTGAGGTGAGAATGGGCAATGAAAAAATTTAGTGAGGAAATATATTCTACTTTTTCAGGATCTTCAACTCACAAGAGAAGTGGACTGAGTCAAGGGTAAAAGTATACTGTTGAGGAAATGGTTTAAGTTTTAGGGTTTTTACTTGTTTCTGTGTTTGCTTTGATGAGGGAGACTTTATTAAGTTTAAAAACCAGAGGAAATGAGACAGTAGAATAGATAGATTGAAGGCAAAAGATTATAGTGATAAGTGAGGGAGTCACGTCTTTGGGAGACAAAAGCAGAGAAGATCAAGAGTTAAGGTGGCTGTTAATTCAGGGAAGAACTAGGTGGGAGGGAGAGCTTGATAAATACTGAAAAATCCATAGTCAAGCCCCTCAATATCCTCCAAAAATGTTATAGAATACGATGTCACCTTTGGAAAGAAGGGTAAGTATAGGATTTAGGGCTTGAGAAAAGTTGTGAGTCCATTAAAATATTGCTTAGGTGAAGACTGAGCTAATCAAAGACTAGCAAAGGAGTTGTCAGAAGATATTACTAGGAGAATTAGGAATTTGTTCTAGAATTACTAGGATATTGCAACTACACTAATGCCCAGAGTTTCAGCTCTAAACCAATCAAGACACCAGTAGGCATTGGACCTGTGAACTTGAAATGATGGTGTAACTGACCACAAGGATATGAATTTCACCTGGGAAGAAAGAAACATGAACTGAAAAGAGAGACTGAGTCTTTTGCCATTGTCTTTAGTGAAAATGAGGGAGTGTTCTGTAGTATGTTTAAGAGCAAGAGTTTTCAAGATAAATACATCTGGGTTTGCGTACTGGTTCAACTTATTAAGTGTAAGATCTATGCTAATGGCCTTGTGGCTTCTTGTGCCTCGCAGTCTGCAGTGCTGACCAAGGAATCACAAACTGGTAGACCAGATGGCCCAGAATGCTTCCCTTGCCATATCATTGAAATGGGAAGGAGGAAGTTGTTTTTAACAACTAGTGTCTGATCAAACTGGTCTGTCAGCCACTATCCTGCATGCTGTCTCATAAAAGAAGTATTTCACGTGGGAAAGCTAGAGATTAGAGAGAAGTTTATCACCGATTACATTCTGCTGTAACTAGGCCATAAAGTGAGAACTCTGCTCACTAATCATGTAACTCCTCCACTCCCAGATGGGACCACGGCAGAAGTTGGAGATAAAAGTATAGATATATTCAACCTTGTATCCAATCTAGTATAAAGATACATTAATTCAGTTACTACTATTCATATATATCTTCTTAGAAAATGAAAAATCCAGGACAAATGCAAAACCAAAAGGGATTTGGAATCCAAGACAGCAGTCATAAACCAGGACTCTATGAGGCAAATCAGAAAGTAAGGTCACATTTGTGGAAGTATGAACATCAACCCCAGAGAAGAACAGATTGAAGGTAGCATCCTCAGGAAAACAGCTTCAGTTATAGCTGAGCCTGGATCTAACTTCAGGTAGCTGTTCCCAAACCTGTTTCCTACTGGACCAATAAATCTCCATCTTCAAACACAACTAAAGATGCAGGCATTTCCAAGCATTTCTCAGCCTGGTCAGAAGAGCCAGCAGTGCTTGGATGTTTTCCCATCACGACCTCTGCTGAGGTTGACTTCTTGCTTTTTTCAGTGGCAGCAGCTAAGAAAAAAATTTTCTGCTGTGAAGATTAGCTTTCATCTTTGAATTGTGGTTTCTGGTTTGGAGGCCACAGGGATAAATTTAAAGACTTCTTCCTGCCTTCAGAAGTCCCCTTGCCTAGAATAGACAAAGCCTTCCAGGGCAGAAGGTCTTGGGTCTGCTCATTGCAAGAAAACTTGGGTAATGCCATCCTAATTTGATGTAAAAAGCTCATCCAAAATCTCCCCTAATAGTCTATCGCCATGGCTGATTCTTATTTGTGATAACTTTCTCCTTACCATTGCTCTTGTAAAATGTAGACAGCTTCTGGAAATATAGAATAATCCCTCCTTTTTCACATTCCACTGTGAATTATTTTATCAGGCTCTTTTTCATCATGCATGGAGAAATCAGGATTGATCATTGTTCAGGGGTGGAACTTACAGATCAAAAGGGCAAACACAGGACAAACAGGTGTATGTATGTGTGTGAAGGGGCTGAGGACTGTAAGAGCCATGTGCCTGAGACAATTCACTGGCTCCATAACTTTGCCAGAAGTAGATCTGCGAAGGAGATCTGGCTGAGTGAGCACTTCTTTGTTTTTGCTGTTCGAAGTTTGGTCTTATAAACACTTAAGGTGAACTTACTTGACAGAGTCCATATTTGTTATCCCTGTGTCTGGTCTGAACTTGGCAGCAAAAACAGAAAAACTGAGGTGTTTGAGACATGACTTTCATTTCAGCTTCTCTGGAAATATTTAATGTCTAAAATATTTGGATAGTTACGATTTACAACTATAAGGGACCTGCAAAGGGTAACAGCAACTACCTAACTACTGAATCTGATCTTGCAAAGTTTCATTTTCACTCGTTTTATTGTAAAGTAAAGCATATGCATTTATATAAAATACATATGTATGATTTTAAAATAATACAGGCATACCTTGTAGACATTGTGGGTTCAGTTCTAGACCACCACAATAAAGCAAGTACCACAATAAAGTGAGTCACATGAAATTTTTGGTTTCCCACTGCATATAAAAGTTATGTTTACACTATTATTGTGGTCTATTAAGTGTGCACTAGTATATCTGAAAAACCACCAATACACATATCTTGATGGAAAAATACAAAAAATCTCTGATTACAAGAGTGACATCAAAGATCACTGATTACAGATAATTACAGAAAATATAATAGTAATAGAAAAGTTTGAAATATTGTGAGAATAACCAAAGTGTGACACAGAGACATGAAATGAGTGACTGATGTTGGGAAAATGGCATAGATAGATTTTCTGGACACAGGATTGTCACAAAACTTCAATCTGTAAAAACTGCAATATCTATGTTGCACAATAAAGCTAAGTGCAATAAAACAAGGTAGGTCTGTAAATCAGAGAATGAACAAACTATTTATGCATGGAACAACATAGATAATTTCACAAACAAAATAGCTATGGAGAGCAGCCAGGAAAAAAGAGTATATATTATGTAGTTCCATTTATATAAAGTTCAAAAACAGGCAAAACTGATCAATGATGTTGGCAGTAAGAACACATTTACCTTTGAGAGGGAGTTAGCAACTTGCCATTTCTTTTTTGTGTATTTACACTTAGTATCTTTGTCCTTCAGTAGGATAGCTAGTTGATTCAGATGTAGGAAAGTTTTGGTGCTAATTCACTGTTTCAGCTTCATTCACTGAGCTGCATACTTCTGTTTGTGTATTTTTGTGTATATATTTTCTATTCAAATAGATTGCTAAAAGTAATACAGCAAATACCTGAGAACTTGACACCTATGTGAAGAAATAGATTGTGCCACTTTCTTAGATACCTTCTCTGTGCCTTGCTCCTATCTGCCCACCACATGTAACCACGATCTTGACTTTTGTGATAATCATTGCTGTGCTTTTCTTTAGGATTTTATGACTTTTGAATGTATCCAAGTACTGTTTTGCTTAGTTTGGTCTGTTTCTGAAACAGTACTCCATGTACTTTCTCTGACTTGATAATATTGCTTATCATTATGTTTTTGTGATTCTTCTGTGTGTCAAGCTGTAGTTCATTTATTTTCACTACTCTCTAGTATTTCACTGCATAAGTGTAACACAAATTATTTAGCTATATATATGTACATATTGCATTCAGGGTAGGAGAGTGGGCCATTTTTGTCTAAAAGTGAATTTTACTGAAAGGTCTAAAGTCTATCATCACTCTTCTTCCTGGCAACACCACAGCATCTCCATGGCTTCTCAAACTATGTTATTTGGTGCATACACATTTAGAATTCTTATATCTTACTGGTAAATTAAATAATTTATTTTTTAAAATTCACCTATATCTAAAAAAACCTTTTGCCTTAGGATCTATTTTGTATAGTACTAACATACAATGACTTTTGTTTTTATCATTAATATTTCATGATTCATATTTTTCATACTTTTTAAAAGCCTCTTCTATCCTTATTGTTGGGAATCTGCCTTTTGTAAATAGAGTCAGATTTTTCAAAATAACCCAACAATTTTAGCACTTTAATTGGATTATTTAGTCATTTACATTTGCCATAATATGTAATGTGCTATATTTGGGTTTATATCTATTGTCTTATTCTTGAGCTGTATTATTTTGGCCTCCACACCCCACAGGATCATAAAAGCTTAAATGGTTATGGTCTTCAAATCTTCAGGTAAAAATAGCAGATGAAATGCCATACTTGCTTCTCCAGGTTCTCACCTGCACTTAGATTTTGGCCTAAAGATTCATTATTTTCTTGCTAGCTCACCAACAGAGAAGGCAATGGCACCCCACTCCAGTACTCTTGTCTGGAAAATGCCATGGACGGAGGAGCCTGGAAGGCTGCAGTCCATGAGGTCGCTAAGAGTCGGACACGACTGAGCGACTTCACTTTGACTTTTCACTTCATGCATTGGAGAAGGAAATGGCAACCCACTCCAGTGTTCTTGCCTGGAGAATCCCAAGGACAGGGGAGCCTGGTGGGCTGCCGTCTATGGGGTCGCACAGAGTCAGACATGACTGAAGCAACTTAGCAGCTCACCAAATCAATTATTCAACAAATATCTGTGGACTTCCTGCAATAAGGCAGCTACTATTCTATGTTCTTAGCATATAGCAGGGTAAGAAACAGACAAAAGTCCCCTCGAAAAATTGATATCACAACAATTGAGTGGTTGTTTTAACAAGATTAAAAAAATTTTTCATTCAGTATGTTTGTTTTCAGTGGGTTGATGCAGGTATGTAGCCTGACATATACCAAAAACCAGAATATCTTTCTTTCCATCAAGCTTTGTAAAACAGAATAATGACAGTTTTCAGGGTTATTGTTGTTTTTATTTTTAGGTGTCTTGGATTTAGTGTTTTGAAATGAGCACAGGACTGACAAATGGGAGACCTAGACATTAGTCCTATTCTGTATCTTACAAGTGCAAATATCAGGGCTTAACTTTTTTCCTCCTGGATTAAATGGGCTGATTATGTCTCCATCACTGGGTTACTTGGGGACACTAATTACACAATGTAAGGGAGACATTTTGTGAAGATTATTCTTCAAAGTCAATGTTCTTTTACTTTCAGTTTAGAGAATTAGTTTTAAAAGAGTGAAGAATCATGTCTGAAGTCATATAGTAATAATTTAGTGTTCAAATCAATTATCTTTGAGTAAGGGGTATATGTGAGAGAAAGAACAATTCATTTCTAATAGAGGCTTTTACTTTTTCCAGCTCTAAGTGAGAAATTACTTTTTTGAATTCACAGAACGCATCATGCCTTACCCACTAAATGAGGTGTAAGTGACATCAGTGTGGTCACTGAAGATCCACACTAGAACCACATTCTGTGCGTTCATGAGAGCTGGAGAAGGAGAGGAAAGATGGCCAGTGTGAGTGGGGGAGGGGAGGTGGTACAAAGCCGACCTTTCTTAAAGATCCTGCTTTCTAATACCCACAGCCCCTTAAAAAAACTGTCTCATCTGGGTCTACTTTACCCCCTGATATCAGCAAACACCCACAGTGAGGAGGCTGAAAAGCAAAGCAACTATCTGATGGGCCTCTCCTGTGTTCTGATAATTAGCAAAGCGCTGACTGAGGTGTGTTTCTCTCAAAGGAGTGCCAAGCATCTCTGCACCATTCGGTCGTGATGTAAATCAGGAAAATCAAGACCCTGTTCTAAGACTCTTCAGTGTAGCTGAATCAGCTGCTACATAGGATGAAGCAAAAGCCTGCCAGGGACTAGCTAATTGTCTACTCTGTGTCCACTGATGGATTCTAGCAAGATTTAATCATACCTTGTGCTTCTGGCTCAGCACTCAAGTTGCTCAGGAAACGCCAGTCCTTGGACTAATGGAATTCACAATCTTACCAGGACAAAGTGTTTATTTATAATAAAAAGAGAAATTTTCTAATAAAGAGAGGCAGATGTTAACCATCTTGATTCATTTCAAATGTGCTTGGACTAATTCAACAAGCTTCAAATGGAGGATCAGAGGGCAAGCCCTGTTTTGCTTATACCCTTCAGGGTCACATTAAACCCATGTTGTGTTTTCTGCAAGATTAGAAACAGACAGCTAAATGAACTCAACAGCTCTGAGATGCAACTTTTCTGCACTGAATAGAAAATCCCACAGTTTGGTTTCCATGCTTATGAGGAAGAGTTCTTATTTATGCTAAACAGTCTTTTATTCAAAATCTCAGATGTGGCTGGCTTAGATGCTGATTATTCAACATTCTCATTATTCACTATTTATTCATCACTGAGTGCCTAGTCGTATCAAAGTACATAAAATTCAAGGGATTTTTTAAAAGAAACGTTCATAATTTCTTAACAATAAAAATGTATGTTTCTAGAACAGAAAAGACAGTGATACATGAGTAAAACTCCCTTGAGTCCAGGAGATGCTGCTTAACTCTTTGAGGAGTTTATTCTTGCCTCAAGTAAAATAAAACTACTAAATATTAAGCCACAATGCTGATCACCTGATTAACAAATTGCTCTGGTGCAAATGAGAGGCTCACATACTTTGACTTTACCATTTTTCACTGAAGTCTTTCACTAAACCTGACCACAGCTGTCCTTGAGGCCAGATGTTGGCTGTAAAATTCAGTGAATTTAATATACCATGCAACCTCCCTGCCTTTTTAGACAGGCTGAAGCCTACAGCGTCTGTATGTATTAGCTTTACATAGCTCCAGTCGCTGTGCTGAGATGGCTATTATCCTCGTGTGGTTTGGCCATGTCTCAGATTGCCCCTAAGCCTGTGCACAATTACTCCATTTAGAACCTTCTGCTTCTCTTTGAGTGAAGGAACCTCACAAATGCACTTGAGACTGGCCGTTGCTAAAAGTATTTGGATGAAGTCAAAAACCTTCCCTTTTTATCATTGTTCAGCTGCCCAAGCCCAGTGTATTGTGGCCTCATCAAATGCATTTTCCTGGAGGGTTGCAGGACTGGGGCTTTGCACGCCTCACAGGAGAGTGAGTGCCGAGTTGTCAGGGTCCTTCACTCCTGCCTTGGCCAGTACATTTTCTGGTCTGTTAATTAGAGACTCAGGACTGCAAACGCCTGTCTGTAACTCCTCAGGGCGAATTCACAAAGCCTGGGGAGCAGTGATGCAATGGAAAGAGTACAGGGTTTCAGAACTGGAAAGACCCAGGCTTAAATCAAGCAACACCATTGAATTCCCTGAATGCCCGTTCATTCCAGTCTAAGCCCTACTCCTCCCGATTTAAAGCAGTCATTTTCAAGCCAGGTTCAGGACTGCTTCAGGGTCTGCAAATGTTTGAATGGCTTTTTAAAGAACACATTAAAAGCTTTTAATAAAATTGAGCTTAAAACAAGCACATATGCTCAGATGCGTTAGGTACCAAAATGTGGTTTTTCCCTAAACTGCCCCATTATTCTTATTGATTGCCCTTACAAATGTGAAATTATAAATTAAACTTTGACTCATAAAGTTCTTCTTTCACCTATATTAAATGTTGGAATTTCAAATAGTGTTTCATGTGAAAAAAAGAAAGGGCCTCCATCATTCAAAACGTTTCAAAAACACCACATCCCAGTGTGAGTTCAGCATTTCTAAAATGATCTTTCTCTCCCGGGGAATTCAGTGTTGCCCATCAGCCCATGAAATGTTGCGGTTTAAGGCGCTTAACTTCCAGATCTCTCTTTATAATTCCTTTTGAGGTTTGAAAAATGACAAGGATGTGGGCAGGTTTGGTGAAGCACATCCTCTGTGCTGCCAAAGAGGCTCCACCCAAGTGAGGGCTCCGCAGAAAAGTCAAACCAGTGGAGGGCGTGGCTAATGGCCTAGGAGAGGTGAGCCTTGTAGTAGAGAGAGCCGAACTAGCAAAAGTGGAAGATAGCAAGACATTTGGGAGTCAAAGGTTGTTCTGTGTGAACGGACATACAAAAAAGTAGGTCTTAAGCAAACGATGGAGTCTTGTATGCTGCACAAATGTGTTTGAATTTTATCCAGGAAGAACTTGCTAAGCAATGGGAATCTTTTTGTTTGTTTGTTTTGGTTAAAGAAAGATGTTTGGAGACTTCGGCATATATCTTCTGTATTTTCCCAATAGTTGTTTATGTCTCTTCCTTTTTTTCTGCTCAGAAGTTTAAATTCTGCAGAGATACTTTTTTTTTTGGGGGGGGGGTGGGCAGAGAGGATCAAATAGGTTAAATAGAGTAGTTTGGGTTTTATCTAGTCCTTGTCACTTCCAAGTGTGCCTTTGGCCAAGCCCTTAAACATCTGAATTGAGTTTCGTAGGTCTGGTACCCTGCCTCCAAAGCATATTTGAGCTCACTGCAAAGGAAAACTTCGTTTGCACATGTTCTTTCTTCCAAAACACTCTTCTGACTCCTCTTCACAAAGTAAACTTTTCTTGATCTTAGCCAGATGTGCTTTCTCCAGGGACACCATTCTCAGATGCTCAGGTTGGATCCAGACCACAGTCCAACAACACCCAAAACTAGCCTAAAGCTGTGGTCACTTTTGTAATGATTTGTGATTTTAAATAAAATGTCATTAGACGTATGTCTTCTGGGTTCTTACATACTTGAGAAACTCCATCAAATGTTTTCATAAAATCACTATCTAATAAAACAAAATGATATTGTCATGAAGAAATTTGAGGTTGCCTTGAAATTTTCACCATTTTTAGAGCTCAATTCCTATGCTTAGATGACTGAAGAACTAATTTTTAGAACATTTGGGGAAATATAGTTTACATACAATAAACTGTACATATTTATAGTGTACAATTTGATGTTTTAAAACAGGAGTCCCCGACCCCTGGATCACACACTGGTACCTCTCCTTGGCCTGTTAAGAACCAGGCCACACAGCAGGAGGTGAGTGGCAGGGGTGCAAGCCAAGCTTCATCTGTATTTATATCTGCTCCCTGTAGCTTGCATTACTGCCTGAGATCTGCCTCCTATCAGATCAGTAGTGGCATCAGATTCCCATGGGAGCGCAAACCCTACTGTGAACTGTGTGTGCAAGGGATCTAGGTTGTGTGCTCCTTATGAGACTCATCCCCAAACTATCTCCTCCCACCATGGTGCCAAAAAGATTATGAAAAAATTGTCTTTCTTGAAACCAGTCCCTGGTGCCAAAAAGGTTCAGTTCAGTTCAGTTCAGTCGCTCAGTTGTGTCCGACTCTTTGAGACCGCATGAATCGCAGCACGCCAGGCCTCCCTGTCCAGCACAAACTCCCGGAATTCACCCAGACCCATGTCCATCCAGTCAGTGATGCCATCCAGCCATCTCATCCTCTGTTGTCCCCTTCTCCTCCTGCCCCCAATCCCTCCCAGCATCAGAGTCTTCTCCAATGAGTCAACTCTTCGCATGAGGTGGCCAAAGTACTGGAGTTTCAGCTTTAGCATCATTTCTTCCAAAGAAATCCCAGGGTTGATCCCCTTCAGAATGGACTGGTTGGATCACCTTGCAGTCCAAGGGACTCTCAAGAGTCTTCTCCAACACCATACTTCAAAAGCATCAATTCTTCGGCACTCAGCCTTCTTCACAGTCCAACTCTCACATCCATACATGACCACAGGGAAAACCATAGCCTTGACTAGACGGACCTTTGTTGGCAAAGTAATGTCTCTGCTTTTGAATATGCTATCTAGGTTGGTCAGAACTTTCCTTCCAAGGAGTAAGCGTCTTTTAATTTCATGGCTGCAGTCACCATCTGCAGTGATTTTGGAGCCCAGAAAAAGAAAGTCTGACACTGTTTCCACTGTTTCCCCATCTATTTCCCATGAAGTGATGGGACCAGTTGCCATGATCTTTGTTTTCTGAATGTTGAGCTTTAAGCCAACCTTTTCACTCTCCAACTTTCACTTTCATCAAGAGGCTTTTGAGTTCCTCTTCACTTTCTGCCATAAGGGTGGTGTCGTCTGCATATCTGAGGTTATTGATATTTCTCCCAGCAATCTTGATTCCAGCTTGTGTTTCTTCCAGCCCAGCGCTACTATTTAAATAATGCACATTACTTTGAAATAATCACCATAATCAAGATCATACATTCGTCACCCCCAAATGTGTGCTTGTGCCCCTTTTTAATTGCTCCATCATGCTCACATCTCCCCCTCCCCAGAAAACCACTGCTCTGCAAGTTATCTGGCAATTTCTAGTGTTATATATGTGTAGTTTGACTTCTTTCACTGAGCATAATTATTTTGAGATTCATTCATGTTGTTGTATATATGAATCATTGCTGATTAGTCCATTGTACGCTTTTACCAACATTTATTTATCCATTCACCTGTTGATGGCATTTGCACTATTTCCAGGGTTTTGGTATTGCAAATAAAGCTGCTATGAACTTGTGTGTGTTTGTGTACATTGGAACTTAAGAAAATGAGAACTTCTGCCCCCTTTGAAAGACATTGTTTAGAGAATAAAAATACAAACCACCCACTGGAAGAAATTATTTGCAAACTGCATATGTACAAAGGTCTTGTATCAAAATATATATATATATATATATATATATATATATATATATATATAGTATATCTAAAAATTGATGAGAGTAGATCTTAAAAATTCTCATCCCAAGAAAAAAATTAGTAACTATGTGAGTTGATGGATACTGAGTAAACGTGTAGTTGTCACCTTTGCATTATATGTGTCTATTAAATCATTATGTTGTACACCTTAAACTAATACAAGGTTATACATCAAATATGTCTCAGTAAAACTGTATAAAAAGAGTATATGAAGAATTTTTGAAACAATAAGAGAAAACAAAAAATTCAGCTGAAAAAGAAAGACAAAAATTTGGTTAGACGCATAACCTAAGAAGTTACTTGGAAACATTGAACACATTGAAAACATTTTGAGTCTTGCTTCTAAAGTTTTTTAGGCATACAGAGAGCAGCATTTAGTCTAGAGGGAATTTTTTCTTATGATTGAGACAGAAGAACGCTCTACCAGATGGCCTACGATTTTTGAGGTTTCCCATCTCCTCTTGGGAATAGGAACAATTTCTGTCTTTCTGTGAACCTCAGAAACTGTTTCCCCTAATCCTTTCAGTGGTTCTCAGGTCCCTTCCTCTAGTGCATTGGTTGCCCTACTCCACTGCAAACAGGATGGGGCACCCTGCAGATCTCCAGAGCCAGTTCTAGGCAGCTCTCTCCTGTCCAGAACTCCGCCCTGGGTCCTCTGGGCACCAGATGCCCACCTCCATCTCCTCAGCTCAGAGAAATCCCTTTGAACTGGCCTGGGGTCCCCTGTTCTACACTGCAGCCTGGAAGTTCTCCCCAGGAAGAAAAATGGGGCAGTGGTAAGGCTCAACTTGTTACCAGTCTCCCAGGGATCACTGTGGTTTGTTGCCTAGGAATCTAATGTCTTAAAACCCTTGTTTCATATGGTTGGTCTATTTTTTAGTGTCAAGAGGGAGAGTAAATCCAGTCCTTGTTACTCTATATTGGCCAGATGGAACTCTGAGTGATTATTTTTTTATGGCAGTGGTACCTAACAGTTAGTGACACAGTTACTGACAGTTGGTTAATCCTCATGACACCCCTGTGAGATGTGTACACTTTGAGCCTCCAGAGAGTAGCACAGACTGCCAGGGAAGACAGATGGTAACTGGCGGAAGTGTGGGCTGAACTCTGGGGGGTCTGACTCCCAGCCCCGAACGCTTCAAAACTACACCATACAGTTTACTTCTGAAATGTGATGTCTTAATCAGCATTTCTCACATATCTAAATTCTATAGACATATTTTTCTGAATCAGAGTGTATCTTATGGACAGTTTTTCCTTACAATTTGAATATATCTTTGAGCTTTTTATTCAGTTACATCTACCATGTATATATTGGATTACTTTGAAACAAATATTTATGAAACAAATATCCTTTCATTCAAATTGGGGGATGACTCACTGATATACTTTCCTTTTTTTCCCCTTCTAATTTTGACTGTGCCTCATGGCATGCAGGATCTTAGTTCCCTGGCCAGGGATAGAACCCATGCTTCCTGCAGTGAAAGCATGGTGTGTTAACCACCAGACTGCAAGGGAAGTCCCTGTATTTTCTTACCAAGCAGTAATGGTCACAATTAGATGATGCTGTGTTATGTTGGGTTTGCTGAGTATTAAACAGAAAAAAAAACACAGACGTCAACAATTCTGAGTTGAAAAGGGACTCAGAGCAATTGGACACTATGAAAAGAACTAGGACTGTCTTAACTAATTTATCTCGGTATATATCTTGATAATGTATCCTTTTTATATGCACCAGAACAATATATGATGTAAACAATCAATGTCTAAGATTAAGTGAGCTCCTTTGGTAAATATAAAAATTCTAAGACATAAGACAGCATCACATCATAATGTAATTGGCAGTGTTTTCTTCCTCTTTGAATGGTACATAAACTAATGGTGTGTCTTACAGTTGATGGCACCTTTGATTTAATGAAACATGGTGCCATCTATCTTAATGTTTTATTTTTTTATATTTGTGCTCTGTACTAACTCTTGAATCTCAAGCCTTTATTATAATAATTAAATTTCAGGCATGGTGTTCTCTTTATTATAATTTCTAATGTATGTGTTTCTAATACTGTCATTTCATTCCTTGTTTTATTGCTTTAACTGCAATCACTTTTCCCCTCAATTCATTCTATCGTTTTTAGTATTCTTTTTTCTGAGCTTTCTCTTTGAAAATGAGTTTTTATTAAGTTCTATCATGGTATGGGAATTTCTTTCATTTCTTTGGACTGAGTTCTTACCTATGGAATTAATTTCCCAAAAGAACTTTCCCATTTTATTTTTTTCTACTTAAGCTCCAGTCAATTTGTCCCATATTTATCCATTCCTTCATTTTGCAGTGTCCTGCCCTGGCCTGCCCTGCAACTTCTGCTTGTCAAAATTGCCATCAACCCTTCAGTGTTTATCTCAAATACATCTTTAATAAAGATGTTATGGTGTCAAGGAGACCTTTCCCTCCTTTAAATTCTCATAGCACATTTTCCATCTCTTATAGATTCCCCCTTGAAGCTTAAATATGAAAGTAATTGTGCAATAGGTTTTGGGATTTTGTTTGTTTGTTTATAGTATATTCTCCAATCAGAGGTAGGTGGCTTGTACATAATATATTCTCAATAAATATTGGTTGAGTTGAACCAAATGGATATATTTAAATTATATGGGAAAACTCTGTCATGTGAATAATTAATTTTCTGAAATGATTGTTAAAATCATTGATAAATTATTAGGATATTTCAAGATCATGGTTCTCTACCTTTAGGACATATCAGAATCACCTGTGTAACTTTTGCTTGCTCTAAATAGTAGTCCTTGTATGAAAGTTGCTCAGTTGTGCCTGACTTTTTATAACCCCGTGAACTGTAGCCTACCAGGCTCCTCTGTCCATGGAATTCTCCAGGCAATAATACTGGAGTGGGTATCCATTCCCTTCTCCACAGGATCTTTCCACCCCAGGGATCAAACCTGTGTCTCCTGCATTGAAAGCAGATTCTTTATTTACCATCTGAGCCACCAGGGAAGCAATCTTTGGTTCCAGCCAAATCTATTAAAACTATAATCATTGAGAATGAGCCCCAGGAAATTGTTTTGAAAAGCTCTAAGGAGATTTTGCTGCACACAAAAGATTAAAGTACTGGTTTTAAGAAGTCAAATGATGATGAAATAGTCTTCTGAGTTCTATTTAGATTTTGGGATGTTTCTTGGATCTACTAATAATAGAGCATGTATCCTAATTAAACAAAATGGTGAATGTGTAAGAAGAGCCGAAATCTATTTTCTCAGAAAGGGAAAGAGAACAAATGAAAGATGTTACTATAAACCATTGCTTCACAGATTCAATGTATATGTTGACATAGAAATAACCTATCCCTGACTATATTCTCTTTCCCTGAATATATCCCCAAGAAACAGAGAAATGCATAATTGTATTGTGCCTATCATAATATAGACTCCTATACAAAAATATGATGAAAGCGAAAGTGGAGAGTGAAAAGGTTGGCTTAAAGCTCAACATTCAGAAAACAAAGATCATGGCATCTGGTCCCATCACTTCATGGGAAATAGATGGGGAAACAGTGGAAACAGTGTCAGACTTTCTTTTTCTGGGCTCCAAAATCACTGCAGATGGTGACTGCAGCCATGAAATTAAAAGACGCTTACTCCTTGGAAGGAAAGTTCTGACCAACCTAGATAGCATATTCAAAAGCAGAGACATTACTTTGCCAACAAATGTTCGCCTAGTCAAGGCTATGGTCTTTCCTGTGGTCATGTATGGATGTGAGAGCTGGACTGTGAAGAAGGCTGAGCGCCGAAGAATTGATGCTTTTGAACTGTGGTGTTGGAGAAGACTCTTGAGAGTCCCTTGGACTGCAAGGTGATCCAACCAGTCCATTCTGAAGGAGATCAGCCCTGGGATTTCTTTGGAAGAAATGATGCTAAAGCTGAAACTCCAGTATTTTGGCCACCTCATGCGAAGAGTTGACTCATTGGAGAAGACTCTGATGCTGGGAGGGATTGGGGGCAGGAGGAGAAGGGGACAACAGAGGATGAGATGGCTGGATGTCATCACTGACTCGATGGACATGGGTCTGGGTGACCTCTGGGAGGTGGTGATGGACAGGGAGGCCTGGCGTGCTGCGATTCATGGGGTCGCAAAGAGTTGGACACGACTGTGTGACTGATCTGATCTGATACAAAAATATATATCAAGAATATACTTACATCCTTTCAAGCAAGAATAAAACACTTTTTTTTTTTTTTTTTGGCAGCTTCAGCTTTATTTAGTGTAAATAGTCTGGAAACGTGATTTTCAGCACGACTACCAAAGCATGTATGGACAAGTTTGTAAGAGAGCATTTATATACCACCCTAGGTAAGTCGTTAATCAGATAATGTGCAGTTTGCTACTGTGTACTGAGTAACCCAGTGTTAATCATCCTGAAGCATTAGAGTTCTTATTAAGAATTAATGTGTTTAAGTTAGTGTCTGTACAAACTTCAGAGTAGCCTCTAGGGTCCCTTTCTTCCAGAATTTAGAATCTAATGTGAATGAACAAATGTGGATATAACTGAACTTATTTAAATGACACTGAGTTGATGGAATAAGTATTTTCACCCCCATTGGCTGTATTTACAGATTTGCAGGCATGTCTTTGCATATCTGAGACTACTAATGAATTTGCACAAACCAGGGAGCAGAAATTCTATAAATCATCTATAAAAGTCCAGACATTTGAAATGCCAAGCTTTGGAAAATCAAGATTACCAATTCTGAGTTTTAGAAAAGAGAATGAATCTGGACTTAAATCACTCATAATTGCTGTTATGGCATCAAATACCAGAGCCCTGGATGTGAATGTGTGGTTTACCTATGAGTGGTCCAGAGTTTAGCAGTGTTCACATAGGTAGAGAACTCCTCCTGAGTTAGCTGCATTAAAATAAGATTCCTCTCTCAGTCTTAACTGCTTTGAGCCCTTAAAACACACTTGTATTGGCAGTAGAGTCTGAGGGAGATGTTTTTGTGTGACCTATTACTAGGATATAAAGTTCTTCATGGGAGAAAAATTTGTCTGTTTTATCTCTGTTGTATCCCCAGCACCTAGAACAATACAGTGCGTTCTAAGTAGCTTCAATTGTGTCCAAGTCTTTGCAGCCCTTTGGACCATAACCTGCCAGGCTCCTCTGTCCATGGGATTCTCTAGGCAAGAATACTGGAGTGGCTTGCCATGACCAAGGGATCTTCCTGACCCAGGGGTCAAACCTGCATTTCTTATGTCTACCTGCATTAGCGGGAGGGGTCTTTACCGCTAGCACCACCAGAGAATAAGGCAGGGCACATAGTAAACACTCACCATGTTTGTTGATGGAGTATGCATGATTTAATCATAAAATTCTATGTAATGCCTTCAATTTAAAATTATGTTTTTATTTTAGTAACTTAATTCCCACTTATGAAATAAATTGATTTACTATAGAAAATTTGGAAAAAAGTTAAACCTAGAAGAGAAAATAAAAATTATTGGTGATGCCATTAACTAGTGATAAATGTCATACACTTGTTGGTATATTTTTTCCAGTTAATGTGCAAAGTTTTTTTCACATGGTATGGTAATTTTGTGTATGTGCACACATGTGTATGTGTGTATGTATATGCGTGTGTGTGTACACATAGAAATAATTGAAATCATGTGCATAAAGCTTCTGATGACATATCATTGAGCTTTTTCCTCATATGATTAAATTTTTTGAAAGCATGATTGTTAGTGATTTTCAACCATGTGGATTTACCATAATTTGCTGGGAACATACCTTATTAGGGATCATTAAGTTTTTATTGTTTATTTATTTTTTGTAAAAATAATACAATAATGAATGTCCTTACATTACTTTTTAACATTATTATTTATTCCCTTAGGATAATTTCTCTCTGAAAAATACTTCAATGTACAATATGAGATAATAATTAAATTTTATCTTTTAACAGTTGTCATAAATTTTTCAGCAGTTGCTTCTCTCCCCAATTATTTTGTATACAAATTTAATCATATACTATTAAATCATGTTCTTGGGCTCTGCTGTTAATTAAAATATCGATTTCTTCATACTTGTACAGGTACTGAAACGTGATAATATTTTATATGTGGTGGAATAAAACTCTTTATTTTTTTTAACTGCAAAACGTTTCTCATAGTTAAAAATTTCAAGGAAGCATTATAATCCTAAAACAAGTACAAAAACAGGGGAAATTATATTTTTATTGAAATAAGTTAAATAATTAACTTTAAAATTTAAAGTAACTTCGAAAAAGTTAATCTGCTTATAGTACCAAATTCTCCATCACATTATATACTCACAGAACACAAAATTCTGTTTACATAAATCCATAAGTCTCTTTTTTCAAAGTTTCTTTTATGTTCCTAGTCAAAGTTATAGCATTTTCTTCATATAGAACAAGTGCATTTCATGTTATATTTATTAAAATATGTATTAATATTTCATTGGGATTTTTAAAGGCAGTTGTTGGCATATGGGCTGTTTTCACTTTCTGGCTGCTCTGTATAAAGTTTCTATGAATATTATTGTGCAAGTTTTTGTGTGGACATGTCTCCATTTCTCTTGGGGAGATACCTAGAAGTGAAATTAATGGATTATATAGTAACACTATATTTAACCATTTGAATAACTACCAGACTATTTTTCATGACAGCTCTACCATTCTGCATCCCCATAGCAGTGTATGTCAGTCAGTCAGTTCAGTCGCTCACTTGTGTCCAACTCTTTGCGACCCCATGATCCGCAGCCAGGCCTCCCTGTCCATCACCAACTGCCAGAGCTTGCTTAAACTCAGGTCCACTGAGTTGGTAATGCTATCCAATCATCTCATCCTCTTCTCTTCCTGCCTTCAATCTTTCCCAGCATCAGGGTCTTCTCTCTTTTTTTTTTTAAATTTTTATTTTGCTTAACTTTACAGTACTGTATTGCTTTTGCCATTCATCAAAATGAATCTGCCACAAGTATACATGTGTTCCCCATCCTGAACCCTCCTCCCTCCTCCCTCCCCATACCATCCCTCTGGGTCGTCCCAGTGCACCAGCCCCAGGCATCCGTTATCCGGCATCGTACCTGGACTGGCGACTCATTTCAGAAATGATATTATACATATTTCAATGCTATTCTCCCAAATCATCCCACCCTCTCCCTCTCCCCGGAGTCCATAAGACTGTTCTATACATCAGTGTCTCTTTTGCTGTCTCATAAACAGGGTTATTGTTACCATCTTTCTAAATTCCATATATATGCGTTAGTATACTGTATTTGTGTTTTTCTTTCTGGCTTAAGGGTCTTCTCTTATGAGTCAACTCTTCGAATGAGGTGGCCAAAGTATTGGAGTTTCAGCTTCAGCATCAGTCCTTTTCCAATGAATATTCAGGACTGATCTCCTTTAAGATGGACTGGTTGGATCTCCTTGCGGGCCAAGGGACTCTCAAGAGTCTTCTCCAACACCACAGTTCAAAAGCGTCAATTCCTTGGTGCTCAGCTTTCCATATGGTCCAACTCTCACATCCATACATAACTACTGGAAAAACCATAGCTTTGACTAGACATACCTTTGTTGGTAAAGTAATGTCCCTGCTTTTTAGTATGCTGTCTAGGTTTGTCATAGCTTTTCTTCCAAGGAGCAAGCATCTTTTAATTTCATGGCTGCAGTCACCATCTGCCGTGATTTTGGAGCCCAAGAAAAGAAAGTCTGTCACTGTTTCCATTGTTTTCCCATCTATTTGCTAGGAAGTGATGGGACTGGAGGAGAAGGCAATGGCACCCCACTCCAGTACTCTTGCCTGGAAAATCCCATGGACGGAGGAACCTGGTAGGCTGCAGTCCATGGGGTCGCAAAGAGTCGGACACGACTGAGCAACTTCACTTTCACTTTTCACTTTCATGCATTGGAGAAGGAAATGGCAACCCACTCCAGTGTTCTTGCCTGGAAAATCCCAGGGATAGCAGAGCCTGGTGGGCTGCCATCTATGGGGTCGCGCAGAGTTGGACACGACTGAAGCAACTTAGCAGCAGCAGATGGGACTGGATACCATGATCTTAGTTTTTTGAATGTTGAGTTTTAAGCCAGCTTTTCCACTCTCCTCTTTCACCTTCATCAAGAGGCTTTTTAGTTCCTCTTCACTTTCTGCCACAAGGGTGGTGTTATCTATATATTTGAAGTTATAGATATTTCTCCCAGCAATCTTAATTCCAGCTTGTTCTTCATCCAGTCCAACATTTTGCATGATGTACTCTGCATGTAAGTTAAATAAGCAAGGTGACAATATATAGCCTTTCTCAATTTGGAACTAGTCTGTTGTTTGATGTCCGGTTCTAACTATTGCTTCTTGACAGGTTCTAACATACAGGTTTCTCAGGAGGCAGGTAACATGATCTGGTATTTCCATCTCTAAGAACTTTCTGCAGTTTGCTGTGATCCACACAGTCAAAGGCTTTAGTGTAGTCAGTGAAGCAGAGGTAGATATTTTTCTGGAACTCTCTCACTTTTTCTGGGCTTCCCTTGTGGCTCAGCTGGTAAAGAATCCACCTGCAATGCGGGAGACCTGGGTTCAATCCCTGGGTTGGGAAGATCCCCTGGAGAAATGAAAAGCTACCTACTCCAGTATTCTGGCCTGGAGAATTCCATGGACTGTATAGGCTATGGGGTCACAAAGAGTCGGACACAACTGAGCGACTTTTGCTTTCAATTTCTTGCTTTTTCTATGATCCAACGGACATTGGAAATTTGATCTCTGGTTCCTCTGTCTTTTCAAAATCCAGCTTGAACATCTGAACATTCACAGTTTATGTACTGTTGATGCCTAGCTTGGAGAATTTTGAGCATTACTTTACTAGCGTGTGAGATAAGTGCAATTGTGCGGTAGTTTGAGCATTCTTTGGCATTAACTTTCTTTGTGATTGGAATGAAAATTGACCTTTTCCCTTCCTGTGGCCACTGCTGAGTTTTCCAAATTTGCTGGCATATTGAGTGCAGCACTTTAACAGCATCATCTTCCAGGATTTGAAATAGCTCACTTGGAATTCCATCACCTCCACTAGCTTTGTTCGTAGTGATGTTCCTACGACCCACTTGACTTTGCATTCTCGGATATCTGGCTCTAGGTGAGTGATCACACCATTGTGGTTATCTAGGTCATTAAGATCTTTTTTGTATAGTTCTTCTGTGTATTCTTGCCACCTCTTCTTAATCTCTTCTGCTTCTGTTAGGTCCATACTGTTTCTATCTTTTATTGTGCCCATCTTTGCATGAAATATTCCCTTGGTATCTCTAATTTTCTTGAAGAGATCTCTAATCTTTCCCATTCTATTGTTTTCTTCTATTTCTTTGCATTGATCACTTAGGAAGACTTTGTTTTCTCTCCTTGCTATTCTTTGAAACTCTGCATTCACATGGATATATCTTTCTTTTTCTCCTTTGCCTTTTGCTTCTCTTCTCTTCTCAGCTATTTGTCTCTCCTCAGACAACCATTTTGCCTTTTTGCATTTCTTCTTCTTAGGGATGGTTTTCATCACGGCCTCCTGTAGACTGTTAAAAACCTCTGTCCATAGTTGTTCAGGCACTCTGTCTATCAGTTCTAATCCATTGAATCTCTTTGTCACTTCCACTGTATAATTGTAAGGGATTTGATTTAAATCATACCTGAATGGTCTAGTGGTTTTCTCTACTTTCTTCAGTTTTAAGTCTGAATTTTGCCATAAGCAGTGTATGAGGGTACCAATTTCTCCATCCTTGCTGACACTTGTTATTATCTGTTTTTTTTATAATACCTTTAAACTAGTTATTGTTGCTATAAAGTAAAGTTATAGCAAATCTTATAATAGATCTTCTCAAGGCCTCTTCCTTCTGTGTCTCTGTTAGACCTATTGGCTAATGCCTCTTGCACAATGATCCATCTCCTGCTCTCCAGCATATGCCCAGGAGAATCAAGGTAGTGCACTGTTTAAAGAATACAGGTTGTGTGTCCAAGCTGTCTGGGGTCAAATCTCAGCTCTGTCATTTATCTGCTTGTGTGACCTTGGGCAAATTGCATACACCAAGTCACAGGTGTCTTGAGGTCTTCGCATTAATGAATGTGATTTACACAAGAAAGTGAATTTTAATGGATACACACACACTAAAGTAAATGGCCTTAACTTCAGGCCCTTCATGGCAAATTGTAGAATATTTAAATTGAAATAGTAATTCTCAGGTGTATATATATATATATACACATATATAATTTTTAATGATTCTTTACTGAATAAGTTGTTTTCTCATGAATAAACCAAATACAGTTAGTTTTATCAAATAAAACATGTACACCCATGGCTGATTCATGTCAATGTATGGCAAAAACCACCACAATATCATAAAGTAATTAGCTTCCAACTAAAATTAATTAATTAAAAAATATTTCCATAAGTATTTTTGCTTTTATTTATGTAGTTAGGTTTTTTTTTTTTTTAATAAATAACTATCATCTACAAAAAGTGACAGCTGGTAGATGTTTAATAACTGGCTCTGGAAAAATGTATGTATATGTATATATGTGTACATATATACATATACAGAGGGATAAAAGTTTTACTGATATAAAGGATTGTAACACACAACTGTTAAAACTTTACAATACTTTTTATTGAAATCCAGTATAACTAATTGATTCTTACAAAATGCTCGCATTGATTTTTGCCAAACTCTAGTATTTATAGCCAATTTATGGTTACAATTCAGCCATGAATCTAAAAGTAGACTCACAACCTAATTTGCTTTTCCCAATAAATTTATTGTCATCAAATTGAGTGTGTGATCTATGGTTAAACTCTTTCTCACCCTTGATAAAGTGCATGCCAAGAACAATAACCCATCACATTCTGACCTCCATCACTGCCAGGATTCTGCTAGAGAGGTTGTCCAGAGTATCGTCTGTGGTTGGAGTACATTCATCGCTTCTTTGATTGCAGAGCAAGTTATTAAATCATTCAACAGGACAGAGGCTGCTCAGCTAACAGTTAAGACACTGTTCAGATAGATCAGCCAATAGTAGTAGACATAATTAGCTTTTATTTATTATTCTCCTCTTTTCATCTTTCCCATGTAACTTTGAAATTTCTCATATGTGTCTACTATTTTTCCAGTATGATTTTTGCAAAAGCTAATATATCATACTCTACTTGTTTTGTTTATAATCCCTCAACTAGCCCATGTATTTTTTCATTCTTTTCACAGACTCCCTTGAGCCCTATTCATGACTGCTCAAATTTGTTTTAAAGATAAAATGTCCTCTTCAATCATTTGGAATTGAACATGAGAAATTCTCTAAATTTTCCTCCTGTTCTTTGTAGCAAGTTACCCTGTTTTCCTAGAGAATTTTTTTCGTAGATATGCCATATTTTTTAAGAGAGCTGATGATTTTTTTTTCTTTTTTTGTTCATCTTCACACACTAGTCTATGGTTAAACATGAATTATAGTTATCCCAAGAATGGGATAAGCATCTTCAGGAAAATTTTGGATCCAGAATGAAAAAAAAAAAAAAAGACGACATTTACTGTACTTATGCATTAATTTGCAAACACCCCCAAATCTAGCAAAGTGGGTAAGCTATCACTTGACAACCCCAGCATATTTTGATTCTAAAATTCTTTCACTGTGTTTGAAGAAACAAAAGGTGGACACAAGCTCCCCTGGCAATCAGCTTTCCCTCTAGTGTGGCCTAACTTTAGAAATAAACACTGGCGGGAAACAGTCCCCTCCCTGTTCTCCCTTCATGTCAATCACCCCAACCACTATGCCTTGCATGCACTGGCCTCTTCCAGGTGACGGAGGGTTCCATTCTCCCTGTGGTCTTTTCTCATCTCTAGCTCTCATATTATTGCTGAGTTAAGAGACCTTAGAGGAGTTTTATTAGCATCTTCTCTGATAACTTCTCAGGCAGTTGCTGTTTGTTAAGAATGGAGTCGGATTTATACTACTTCCTGCTAACTATTTTTCCTGATGTTTCTAGTATGTGGATGGCATTCCTGATGTGGTAGAGGTTGATCTCTGCTTTGACTTCCATTTGTTATTTAATAAAAATCTGAGAGCTGGAATTTTATGTGCCTATGCTGGTTTTGCTATTGTTCTCTGGAAGTCTTTATTTGTATGTTAGTTTTTATTTTTATATATTTAATATTAATTTTATTTTATACAAAATGTTTATGTTAATTTTTATTAGATATACATGCATACAAAAGTCTTTCTTTAAAACATCATTAAAGTGGGAAAAGCAAAAATATTCAACTCAAGTTAAAAAAATTTCAATTAGGAGTCACTATTTGGAGAAGGAAATGGTAACCCACTCCAGTATTCATGCCTGGAAAATCCCATGGACCGAGGACCTTGGTGGGCTACAATCCATGGGGTGGCAAAGAGTCAGACATGACTGAGTGACTTCTGTGTGTGTCTGTGTATGAGGAAAATTTGATGTGTTTCAGAATAAGCTGAAAAAAGTTTACAGGTAATCCTTTTCCTGGATTCTTTAGAAAAATATGAAACGTGAGTTTTGTAATGCTATTTTTTGTTATCAGAAGACTAACTGCAAGTTACTATTGGCTCTTCTGATCAGTCTCTACCAGTCATTTGTAATACAGACCATGAGACCCATATGGAACCTCATATTGACCACATCTTATTGTCGGCTTCTGTGGAAAACTCATCCTTCTTCTCCATCTCTACTTTTTATTCAATCTGTACCTATTTAAATAGCTGAATTGTCACTTTATTTAAGAATAATAACTCTCTTTGAATATGGTGATACAATTATGGTTATCTAATAAGTTACTTTTTCTATAAAGTCTTTATGTCCTGAGGTAGCTGTGAATTCTGAAGTCTTGATGCTGAAAAAATAAAAGAAGAAAAGCTGTAATCTCAGTTGGTGAAATATGTCAAAGACTTTCAGTTGAATTTAACCACACCAGTTCAACATAAAGCATAATAGCTTTACATCAGTGGTATGATAAAGAGAATGTTTTCAGAAGAGACTAAAAAAACATATGTACTATACTATGAGAATAAAACAACATCATTTTACTAATAATACTAAAACAAGGATCACAAAAAAAAATTAAGACATATCTGACTGGTCAGATCCAACAATTTGGGATGTTTCCTTATGTAACAGACAAAGTTTAGCTAACAGAAATTACCCTGTCCAGAACGTTCTGACTCCAAGCTAGATGGAGTAAATACACTCTACCCTGTGACATTCTCCCACTGAACACAATTATAAACTCTGGACAGAATCCATAAAACAACTCCCTAATGAGTCTGAAAAGTAAATGATAGCAGGCATAATTAAGAAAAGAAACCATAAGTTGATGTAATATGACACTAGCAAGGAGTTTCTCTTTTTTTTTTTTCTTTAGGATCATTCTGCCTGCGCTCAAAAGCAGCCAAAACCCAGATGAAGACGTAGAGCAGGTGGAGATGGAAAAACTTTGGAAGAATGTCTCTCTTATAAGCCCAAGAGCAGGCCACAAGACTCCTAAGTGTTGTAAAGAGAGGAGAAATCCCTCCTTTATTTCTTTTCATTCTTACCCAGCCCCCTGACAATACCATGATGATATGTTAGAGGCAAGGATGTTGGCAGCAGTGGGTCTAAGGGAACCACCCTAAAGGGAAAGAATTCACTCTGACCAGAGAAACTGTACTCACAAGAGGGCGGGGCAGTGCCTATTGCTGTTTTTTTTTTTTTTTTCCCTCTGCTCTGTGATTCGTGGTCCTAATACAAATGCAGTTATGGGAATTGTGAAGCTGAAAAGAGAAAATAAAGCTCTGGCTTTCTGACTAAAGTGCTGGCAAAATGAGAGGGAGACCTGGGATCAAGAAAATTTCAAAGAAGGACTTTCTTGGTGGTCAAGCTTCTAGGACTCCACACTCCCAATGCAAGGACCATGGGTTCAATTCCTGGTCAGGGAACTTAGATCCCACGTAACACAACTAAAAGATTCTTCACACTGCAATGAGGATTCTGCATGCCACAACCAAGACCCTGCATAACCAAAGAAATAAAACTAAATCAATAAATATTTTAAAACTTTTTGAAAAGAAAATTTCAAGGATATTGCAGAAAGAAAGGAGATAAAGCAGTCAAAGCAATAATGTTGTTTATGAACTAGATTTATCTGAGAGCTGTCCATGATTGTATCTAACTATAAATAGTGTCTCTGCTTTTGAATATGCTATCTAGGTTGGTCATAACTTTCCTTCCAAGGAGTAAGCGTCTTTTAATTTCATGGCTGCAGTCACCATCTGCAGTGATCTTGGAGCCCAGAAAAATAAAGTCTGACACTGTTTCCACCGTTTCTCCATCTATTTCCCATGTAGTGATGGGACCAGATGCCATGATCTTCGTTTTCTGAATGTTGAGCTTTAAGCCAACCTTTTCACTCTCCACTTTCACTTTCATCAAGAGGCTTTTTAGTTCCTCTTCACTTTCTGCCATAAGGGTGGTATCATCTGCATATCTGAGGTTATTGATATTTCTCCCAGCAATGTTGATTCCAACTTGTGTTTCTTCCAGTCCAGCATTTCTCATGATGTACTCTGCATATAAGTTAAATAAACATGGTGACAATATACAGCCTTGACATACTCCTTTTCCTATTTGGAACCAGTCTGTTGTTCCATGACCAGTTCTAACTGTTGCTTCCTGTCCTGCATACAGATTTCTCAAGAGGCAGATCAGGTGGTCTGGTATTCCCATCTCTCTCAGAATTTTCCACAGTTTATTGTGATCTACACAGAAGGTTCGCCTAGTCAAGGCTATGGTCTTTCCTGTGGTCATGTATGGATGTGAGAGCTGGACTGTGAAGAAGGCTGAGCACCGACGAATTGATGCTTTTGAACTGTGGTGTTGGAGAAGACTCTTGAGAGTCCCTTGGGCTGCAAGGAGATCCAACTGGTCCATTCTGAAGGAGATAAGGCCTGGAATTTCTTTGGAAGGAGTGATGCTAAAGCTGAAACTCCAGTATTTTGGCCACCTCATGCGAAGAGTTGACTCATTGGAGAAGACTCTGATGCTGGGAGGGATTGGGGGCAGGAGGAGAAGGGGACGACAGAGGATGAGATGGCTGGATGTCATCACTGACTCGATGAATGTGAGTCTGAGTGACCTCCCCAGGGACAGGGAGGCCTGGTGTGCTGCAGTTCATGGGGTCGCAAAGAGTCGGACACGACTGGGCGACTGATCTGATCTGATCTGATAAATAGTGTACTATATGTGTTGAGAACTTCGTTAGAGGATAGACAACCAGTCATGTCTCAGACTGGCTTTCAGGTTTTCCCCTTTAGATCACCCCAAGTAGCACTCCAAAGGAAAATAAATAGGTATTGAAACCATAGCTGAAAGAAGGTAGATTAGAAGTTGCAGACTAAAACTAACTAGATAAATTGTTTGCTAAATCAAACAGTCAAAAAGTCAACAGTCTCCTCAAGATTTAAACAAGATCTACAATCTCATGATACATTATCCAAAATGTTCAAGATATAATCCAAAATGGCTTAGCAAATGAAAAACAGGTAAACTTCAATTTATCATGGAAAAAGTAATCAAAAGCAGTTAACATGACTTTGTTCCAAGAAGTTAGGCTGAACACACTTTAAACAAATAGTAAGATAGAAAATCTCAGTATAGATATAGAAAAAAAGAAAAAAGAAGCAAACTGAAATTTGAGAGCTAGAACATACAAAAGTTGACATAGTGATTCAATGGATGAGGTCAATAGCAAAACAAAAATGACAGAAGAAAGAGTTGATGAACTGAAGAAAGAAATTATACCATCTGAACAGCAGAGAGAAAATGGTTTAAAAAATTGAACAGAGACTCAGAGACTTCTGGAAAACAAAAGATCTAGTATTTATGTCATCAGAATCCAAGAAGGAGAAGAGAAAGCAAAGCACAGAAAACCTGCTTGAGGGAAAAAATGTCTGAAATTTTCCTAAATTTAGCAGAAGACATAAACTTATAGATGTAAGAAGCACAACAAATCTCCCAAAGGATAAACTCAAAGAAATCCACAACCAGACATGATGTAACAACTGCAAACTAAAGAAATAGAAAAAAGGAGCTGGAGAAATAAATGTGTTACCTATAAGGAAGTGAGAAATAGATTTAAGGACCTAGATCTGATAGATAGAGTGCCTGATGAACTATGGAATGAGGTTCATGACATTGTACAGGAGACAGGGATCAAGACCATCCCCATGGAAAAGAAATGCAAAAAAGCAAAATGGCTGTCTGGGGAGGGCTTACAAATAGCTGTGAAAAGAAGAGAAGTGAAAAGCAAAGGAGAAAAGGAAAGATATAAACATCTGAATGCAGAGTTCCAAAGAATAGCAAGAAGAGATAAGAAAGCCTTCCTCAGTGATCAATGCAAAGAAATAGAGGAAAACAACAGAATGGGAAAGACTAGGGATCTCTTCAGGAAAATCAGAGATACCAAAGGAACATTTCATGCAAAGATGGGCTCGATAAAGGACAGAAATGGTATGGACCTAACGGAAGCAGAAGATATTAAGAAGAGGTGACAAGAATACACAGAAGAACTGTACAAAAAAGAGCTTCATGACCCAGATAATCATGATGGTGTGATCACTGACCTAGAGCCAGACATCCTGGAATGTGAAGTCAAGTGGGCCTTAGAAAGCATCACAACGAACAAAGCTAGTGGAGGTGATGGAATTCCAGTTGAGCTATTCCAATTCCTGAAAGATGATGCTGTGAAAGTGCTGCACTCAATATGCCAGCAAATTTGGAAAACTCAGCAGTGGCCACAAGATTGGAAAAGGTCAGTTTTCATTCCAATCCCAAAGAAAGGCAATGCCAAAGAATGCTCAAACTACCGCACAATTGCACTCATCTCACACACTAGTAAAGTAATGCTCAAAGTTCTGCAAGCCAGGCTTCAGCAATATGTGAACTGTGAACTTCCTGATGTTCAAGCTGGTTTTAGAAAAGGCAGAGGAACCAGAGATCAAATTGCCAACATCCACTGGATCATGGAAAAAGCAAGAGAGTTCCAGAAAAAACATCTATTTCTGCTTTATTGACTATGCCAAAGCTTTTGACTATGTGGATCACAATAAACTGTGGAAAATCCTGAAAGAGATGGGAATACCAGACCACCGGACCTGCCTCTTGAGAAATTTGTATGCAGATATCTAGCAAAAAAAACTTTATAGGAAGAAAAATGAAGTAAAAATATTCTCAGATAAAAGAAAAATAAGAGAATCTGCTGTGAGCAGACCTGCTATATAAAAGAAATGTTAAGGTAAGTTCTTCAAGTAGAGTGAATTTATATCAGAGAGTAACTCGAAACATCAGCAATGAAGGAAGGATGAAATAAATCATAAATATATAAATAGATATAATAAACTATTCTTTTCCTCTTATGTTGTTTGACTCAAGTATGCAGTTGAGACGTAATGTCATAACATTATCGATAACAATGGAATTTTGAAGTGTGTAGATGTAATACATGGCAACTACCACAAAGGATAGGGGAGAATAAGGTAACTTCTGTGGTGGGAAGTTTTCAACATCCCACTTGAAGTGGTAAAATATCAGCCCTAAATACACTATGAAAAGTTAAATTTGTATATATATTTTAATCCCTAAAGGAACCACTAAAATAATTATACATGGACATATAGTCAAAATTCCATATAAAAATTAAAATAAAATACTTGAAAATTCAAATAATTTGGAAAAATTCATCAAAGGAGAAAAAGAGGAATGAAAAACAGAAGAAGTGACAGAATATGGAGATTGTCATTATGGATAAAAAGAAGATCCAACCATATACTATCTAAAAGAATTCCACTTTAAAATAATGATACAGATCAGATCAGATCAGATCAGTCGCTCAGTCGTGTCCGACTCTTTGCGACCCCATGAACCGCAGCACGCCAGGCCTCCCTGGCCATCACCAACTCCCAGAGGTCACTCAGACTCACATCCATCGAGTCAGTGATGCCATCCAGCCATCTCATCCTCTGTCGTCCCCTTCTCCTCCTGCCCCCAGTCCCTCCCAGCATCAGAGTCTTCTCCAATGAGTCAACTCTTCACATGAGGTGGCTAAAATACTGGAGTTTCAGCTTTAGCATCATTCCTTCCAAAGAAATCCCAGGGCTGATCTCCTTTAGAATGGACTGGTTGGATCTCCTTGCAGTCCAACGGACTCTCAAGAGTCTTCTCCAACACCACAGTTCAAAAGCATCAATTCTTCGGCGCTCAGCCTTCTTCACAGTCCAGCTCTCACATCCATACATGACCACAGGAAAGACCATAGCCTTGACTAGGCGAACCTTTGTTGGCAAAGTGATACAGATAGGATAAAGGTAAAAGGATGGAAAAGATAGCCCCTATGCAATCAATAAGGGAAAGAAATCTTATATAAGTAAGTGGCATGTAAATATCACATAAAGTAGATTTCAGAGCAAGGAAAATTAACAGGGATAGAGGGAGACACTGCATAATGATAAAACCCCAAGTGAACATAATAACCTAAATGTTTATATACCTAACAAAAAGCTTCAAAATACAGGGAAAAGTGATAGAAATAAAAGGAGAAATTAAAGTTGCAACAGTTCTCTCTCAGTTATGAAAAACAAGTCAAAAAAAAAAAATCAGATGAAACAGAACAAAATAATGTCACAGCCAAATGGATCTAATTGATACTTACAGAATGTTTTATTCAACAGCAGCAAAGTTCACACTGAAGTGCACATGCGTGCATGTGTGCTCAGTTGCTTCACCCGTGTCCAACTGTTTGCAACCCCATGGAGCCTGCCAGACTCCTTTATTCAGGGGATTCTTCAGGCAAGAATGCTGGAGTGGGTCGCCATGCCCATCTCCAGGGGATCTTCCTGACCCAGGGATCGAACTCAAGTCTCCTACACCTCCTGTGCTGCGGCGGATTCTTTACAGCTGAGCCATAGGGGAAATCCTGAAGTGCACATGGATATTCATCAAAATAGACCATATTCTGGGTGATAAAACAAATTAACAACTAAAAAATAACAGCATATAAAAAATTGTGGGATGCAGTTAAAGCAGTACTTAGAGGTAGATTTATAACATTGAAAGATTATGCCAGGGCCAGAGATGTCTAGGAGCCAGTTAGTGGCTGAGGGATGCTCTGCCAGATGGAGAATGTCTGGAGCAGAGGCATGGAGGATCTCAGGTTGTGCTTCAGACTCTGTCAGGTTTCAAGGAATGAGGACAAGTTAGGGAACCACGTTTGCTGCTGCTAAGTCGCTTCAGTCGTGTCCGACTCTGTGCGACCTAATAGACGGAAGCTCACCAGGCTCCCCCGTCCTTAGGATTCTCCAGGCAAGAATACTGGAGTGGGTTGCCATTTCCTTCTCCAATGCATGAAAGTGAAAAGTGAAAGTGAAGTCGCTCAGTCATGTCTGACTCTTAGCGACCCCATGGACGGGAGCCTACCAGGATCCTCCGTCCATGGGATTTTCCAGTCAAAAGTACTGGGGTGGGGTGCCATTGCCTTCCCCATTAGTGCGAGTTTATTCAAATAGGGCACACAGAATACAGAGGAGAGCAGGCAGCGCCCCCTGGAGGGAACTTCCTTAGCCTTGCGCTGTAATCCATGCTGTGTCTGTGTCTCAGGACATTCCCATCAGAAAGGATCTCCTTACATGGCCCTGTAACCTCTGAAATGCTACTTAAGTGCACTTTCTCTAGGAGAGGAAGAACAATTGGTCTCCTTCTCTGTATCATCATACCTTAGGAAAGTAAGCACTTGCTGCTGGCACATTTAATATATGTTGAGATCACTGAAGCTGCCAAGATACATGGCTTCATTGTTTTATTAATTTTTTTGGAATATAGTTGTTTGACAATGTTCTATTGCTTTCTACTGTACAGCAAAGTACAGTGTATATATATATATATATATATATATATATATATATATATATAGAGAGAGAGAGAGAGAGAGAGAGAGAGAGAGAGCCCCTTTTTTGGATTTCCTAGCTCACCACAGAGCACTGAGTGGAGTTCCCTGAGCTATACGGTAGGTTCTCATTAGTTGCCTATTTTACACATGGTATCAATAGTGTATATATGTCAATCTCAATATCTCAATTCATCCTAATCCCCTTCACCTGCACCTTGGTGTTCGTTGTGTTTATTCTCTATGTCTGTGTCCCTTTTTCTATTTTGTAAAAAGGTCTTCTATACCATTTTTCACATGTATGCATTCATAATGCATTTGCTTTCCTCTTTCTGACTTACTTCACTCTGTATGACAGTCTCTAGGTCCATCCACATCTCTACAAATGACCCAATTTCATTTCTTTTTTATGGTTGAATAATATTCCATTGTATACATATACCATATCTTCTTTATTCATTCCTCTGTTGATGGACTTTTAGGTTACTTCCATGTTCTGGCTACTCTAAATAGTGCTGCAGTGACCATTATAGTGCATGTATCTTTTTGAATTATTAAAAGGGCAACCCACCCCGTATTCTTGCCTGGAAAATCGCATGGACAGAGAAGCCTGGTGGGTTACTGTCCATAGGGTCACAAAGAGTTGGACATGACTGAAGTGACTTAGCATGCACTGGGTACATGCTCAGGAGTGGGAATGCAAGATCATACAGTAACTCTATTTTTTTAAGGAACCTCCAAACTGCCCTCCATAGTGGCTGTATCAATTGTGTTTGTCTTTGTCTTCCATTAT
The DNA here is from genome assembly GCA_935064755.1 of Tragelaphus eurycerus. Lineage (NCBI taxonomy): Eukaryota > Metazoa > Chordata > Mammalia > Artiodactyla > Bovidae > Tragelaphus > Tragelaphus eurycerus. Next base: position 17,210,746 of record CAKXYN010000002.1, on the reverse strand, counting down.
TCCGAGATGATACTGCTGAAGAGTGTTCTCCATGAGTCAAGAGGGCCTAGACACCTAACTTGTGACCTTGGAAAATGTGTATTTTACCTTAGCCTGTCTATAGAATCTGTTGCTTACAGCTCCTGCCTCTTGACCTTGCAAGATCACATGGTGCCTTTGCTCAAACGCTGTCCTCCCGCTCTCCATCCTGTCCCCTTCCAGTACATCTCAGATGGCTGAATTGGGGCACTTCTGTCTTCCTTGGTTTCCACCTATGGCTCAGTCATGCCACACTATCTGAAAGAGCTTCCCTCATCTTCATCACATTTCCTTAGCCTGCCAGGCTTGACTTATTTCTGCAGCAACTGCTTTCAAGTCCTGAGGCCATGCAGTTTTCAATCTGTTCAAATTGATGGGCTATTCTTTTTTATTTTATTTTTAATTTTTTAAAATTTATTTTTTTATTGTAGTATAGTTTTACAGTGTTGTGTTAATTTGTATCATACAGGTATACATCTATCTCTCTATCTCTCTATCTCCAATCTATAGTTTTCATCTACTAACCCCAGACTCCCAGAACATCCCCCTACCCTCCCCTCCTCCTTGGTAACTACACTTCTCTTCTCTCTGTCTGTGAGTCTGCTTCTGTTTCATAGACAGGTTTTATCTGTGCCTTATTTTAGATTCCACACATAATGGTATTTTACTTTCTCTTTCTGACTTACTTCACTTAGTCTGATAATCTCTAGGTCCGTCCATGTTGCTGAAAATGGCATTAACGTCATTCTTTCTATGATGCCACTGTATATGTATACCACATCTTCTTTATCCATTCGTCAGTTGATGGACATTTAGTTTGTTACCATGCCTTGCCTATCTGAATAGTGCTTCTGTGAATATAGTGGTACATGTTTATGAATTATGATGGCTGTCCCCACACATAATTTTAGCCACCAGTCTGAACTTAGACCTTGAAATCTAGCTACCAACCTTCCCTTAGACATTTTGCTCTTTTCCAACAGTGGTCCTCACACTTGATGTGCATTTCAGTTACTTGTGGAACTCTGGAAAAAGATAGATGAGTAAGCCCTAACCTAGACCAGCTGAATCAAGATGATCAGAAAAGAGTTCCTTATGATGGTCTGTTAAGAAAAACCTTCCCCGGGAGGTTCTGCAAGGCCAATGTTAAGTGGTTTTCAACTGTCTCTGGATAATAGTAGTCCTAAAGCTTGAGCACATATCAGAATCACCTAGAGAGCTTGAGCAAACATAAATTGCTGGGTCTCACCCCCAAGAGATTTGATCCAGTAGGGTAGTGACAAAGTATCTGCCTTTCTAACGAGTTTCTAGCTGATATAGATGCTGCTGCTCCAGGATCATGCTTTGAGAATCACTCCTTTAGAGAATCTTTTTAACGATTGGTTTATGGAGTTAGTAATTTGTATGAGGAGAAAGAGACTATAGGAGTCAGAGAAATGTTTTCTTCCAAGTGAAGACATCTGATCAACATGATGAATAATCAAGGAACCAAAAGTGATACATATGACATAGGTCTAAAAAAATAAAAAGCCTAAACAGAGAGGCACACCACCAGACTTTAAGTATGTGTGGAAAAACTTAGTGTACATTTGTTGATTTTTTTGCCTGCCTGGGGTCCTGCGTTGAAAGAATTCTCTTATCAAGAACCTATTCCATGCAGTTTGAGTAGAAGTGACTCCTCCTCCTTCACCTCTGTGGTGGGTAAACATATGACCTTGACCTGGCTCCCCATCATTCTGCATTCCCCTGTCCACAGTGTTTAGATTACAGAGGGATATATCACCCAAGCTGGCCAATAAGTACTCTCTCTGGATTGCACTGGAATTCCCAGAAAAAGAGGCATTCTTTCCTTCTGAAATCACAGATTTGCCACCTTATAGAAAGAGCCTTTTCGGGGAAGAGAGAATAGAGAAAGACTGAGCTGAAAGATGAAAGGAGAAAGAGAGAGAAAATGACCAAGAAAGAGCATGAGACCTTGAGAGAAGATGAAACCATTCTTTACCTGAACACCTACTCAGCCCTGCACCAAGCTGCTCTATAAAGCTTCTCAGCAGCACTGCCAGTGCATTTTGTTTTTATTTAAGCTACTATTGCATTGAAATTTTATCACCTTGTTCCATAAGAGTTCTGCCCAATCCAGGACACCTCCCAGATATCTACCATCTTAAGCAAATGCCCATCCTATAATAACCGAGATTTTATACCATGCAAAGATTGAATGTGTTTTAATAACATTATGTCACACAAAAGGGTCTCCTTGATCAAAAACATTGGAGTAATACTTCACATTATGTTCTTCTCTTAGAAATATATTTCACTCATTACCATATTAAAGAACCTGAGAAGTTTTTGGAGTAAATAAACCATTTAAGTTTTTGTAACTCAGCATGTCTCTAATACATTTGATCATAAAGGCATGTATGTGTGTGTGTGTGTGTGTGTGTGTGTGTGTGTGTGTGACTGGCTACACAATATCCATAGTTTTAATTTTGCTTCTGTGATGAATTTGAGGCCATTTTATATGGTCCATACATGAAGTGTTACTCTTATGTATAAACCGTTCCTCCAAAAATCACATTATACCTGTTAGAGAAGAAATACTATGTGAAATGCAAAAAGCATGTGGCACCTTTCCTAGAGGATTGCTCTTTACATAAATAGCACTACATTTAGCTTAGACTATGAAAAATTAAGTGGTATGATCAAAGTGAGGAGGAAAAGAAGTCTTCCTTTGATTTGTGAAGAGGCTTGTATTTCCTTGCAGCTGGTCTCTCTTTTTGATAGCAAATTCAGAGCATGGCCTCAAAGTCTTTTCAGTAGAGTGAAGCTGTTCTTGCCCTTCCTCTCTGTGAATCTGCAGAGAAAAGCACATGAACCTGAGTACTATCACCTTTTATCCAGAAAGAAATATGTGGAGTGAGGTTAGGAGAAAGAGTTGACCAGAGGCACACATTCTCTTCTTCACAACCTGGTTGGTCCAAGACCAATTCTCTGATTCCCATCCACTCTGATTCCCATGGCTACTTTCAAAACAAATGGGAAAATAATTCTGATGGAAAAGATATTTGTTCCACCCACTTCAGTGTGGTCACGGTCTGTCTTTTAGCAACTCAAATAAAATCTGCCAAGGCTGGATTCCTGAGTAATGTTCTTTAACTCTCAGCCAGCTCTGTCCGGCCCCAGGAACTATGAGCAGGCACTGAGGTTCTCTCTATACGTCTCCTACTCTGGCCTCCACCGAGCCTCAGGGGCTGGCACTTCTGTTCAACCAAGCTTTATTCGATAAGCACCACTAAGGTGACTGCCTTCTGCCATCTTGGCTGCTACATCCTTGGATATCAGCAACTGACTAGAGTTCAACATGGCCAAAACCTCATGATATAACGTGGCTCCATGGGGAGAGATGCCCCTCTCCCTTTCATTTTGTGACTTTATCACCCTTCAAAGAGATACCAAAGCAGCACTGCATTTGATCTCTTAAGAGGTGGTAGTGAAATAACTCAGAAGAAGAATTCTTTATTAGGATGAGAGGACATGAGTTCTATCAAGTTGGCACTGGAACATAGATTCATGTAACTGAAACCGAGCTGTGAGTTCTCTAAAGATGTTCTTCAGTCCCCATAAAAATGGGGTCCTACTTTATAGCCCTGGGAACTATGTTTAATATCCTGTGATAAACAATCTTGGAAAAGAATATAAAAAAGAATGTATATGTGTGTATCTGTATAACTGAATCATTTTTCTGTACAGCATAAATTAACACAATATTGTAGATCAACTATACTTCAATTTAAAAAAGAGAATATCAATGATATTTCATACATTTTCAGGGACTATTAGATATAGATTCATGTAGTTACCCCTTACCATCTTCCATATTAGAGGTTGGAAAACATTTTCTATAAAGGGACAGATAGCAAATATTTTAGGCTTTATGAGCCATAGAGTCTGTGTTGGAACTACTAATTTCTGCTATTGTAACCCCAGAGCTGCCATAGGCAATCTGTAAATGAATGGTAAAGTCTGTATTCCAGGAAAACCTTATTTTTGAAAATAAGGGACAGGCTAGACTTGGTCTATATGCTGTAGTTCGACAACATCTGTTCTGTATGATAGAAATATTTAAAGATCTTTCTTCTTTGAAGTGTGAATATAGTGCTTCTAATTCATCTTCCTCATATATACATATTGAAAAAAATTTGATTGATATTTTCTTTTGTTGCTGTTCTTAGTTTTCCATTAAAGTGTTCAATGCTTTGTAATTAGGAGCTGTTGAAACATGTCTTTTTGCTCTCAAGCTGCAGTTAATTTGGAAGCCTGAGATACAAGCTGCCTGGGAAATGTTTATTTAGCTCAGTCTTATTGCCAGAGCTGATATGTATTTCTCAACATCTCTTGGAAATATGGAAGATAAACACAGCCTGAACCCCTCCTATGCACACAAGAAGGTAGCAGAGGTAACCATTTCCTTCAGTTCTGAAATGCCTGCCACCTCCTTCATCCCAGTGCATCCCTGAGAACAGTTCTAAGGCCCATATTTATTTTGTGTCCCCTTCTTGTAGTTGAGCCAAGACCAGATGGCAAAAACTTCTTTGCCTTCTGCTCTATCTTCTTCTTTCCTCTTTCACCCTCTAGTTCCACCTTTTTCCAACTATCCCTTAGATGAGAAGCTAAACATTTCTGCATCTTTTAAATGAACTTATATTGGTTAAGAAAAAAACTTGAAGAAGTAAATGCAAGTACATTACAGATTCATATAAGAGGAGCTCAAGTTAGGAGAAATCTTTCATTTTTTTCCAAGAATGTTAGACATCCTTGCCATCAACCAACGAACCCACGTGGAACACCTAGGACATACCTGGTCTGTGCCAGGCATTTTACATGGTTATTGAGCTCAGACACAGTTACATTTTGCTGCATGAGACACCACTCAGAACTTAGTGAATCAGAATAACTAACATCATTTTCATGATTGTATGCAGTATTAAAAGACAAAATGGGTTAATATGCAAACATGTTCCATAGATTACTCTGCTAGTGAAACACCAAGAAGGACATTTAAAAGTGAAAGCTATCAACAAGAAATTAAAAATGTAATTTACCTGAGAAATGAGGTTAAACAATATTTTTGTTTGCTTGTTTTTCCAAGTATCCTTTGAAGGAAATAGAGTACTGGAAGGGCATAAAAACACCCCCGAGTACTCACATCACCAGTTCTCCAGGTTTCTGTGGTCTGGGGTCTCAGATGGACTGGCAGGGCTACTCTCTCCACAGATTCTCTGTAGCCTGCCAGCCCAGGCATACTCACCCAATGACAGAAAGTTTCTGACAGCAGAAAGTAAGTCCCAATGGGCAAGCACTTTCAAGCCTTTGTCTTCATCCCTTTTGCACTTGTTGCATCAGATCAGATCAGATCAGTCGCTCAGTCGTGTCCGACTCTTTGCGACCCCATGAACTGCAGCACACCAGGCCTCTGTGTCCATCACCAGCTCTGGGAGGTCACTCAGACTCAAATCCATCGAGTCAGTGATGCCATCCAGCCATCTCATCCTCTGTCGTCCCCTTCTCCTCCTGCCCCCAATCCCTCCCAGCATCAGAGTCTTCTCCAATGAGTCAACTCGTCGCATGAGGTGGCCAAAATACTGGAGTTTCAGCTTTAGCATCATTCCTTCCAAAGAAATCCCAGGGCTGATCTCCTTCAGAATGGACTGGTTGGATCTCCTTGCAGTCCAAGGGACTCTCAAGAGTCTTCTCCAACACCATACTTCAAAAGCATCAATTCTTCGGCGCTCAGCCTTCTTCACAGTCCAGCTCTCACATCCATATATGACCACAGGAAAGACCATAGCCTTGACTAGGCGAACCTTTGTTGGCAAAGTAATGTCTCTGCTTTTGAATATGCTATCTAGGTTGGTCATAACTTTCCTTCCAAGGAGTAAGCGTCTTTTAATTTCATGGCTGCAGTCACCATCTGCAGTGATTTTGGAGCCCAGAAAAATAAAGTCTGACACTGTTTCCACTATTTCTCCATCTATTTCCCATGTAGTGATGGGACCAGATGCCATGATCTTCGTTTTCTGAATGTTGAGCTTTAAGCCAACCTTTTCACTCTCCTCTTTCACCTTCATCAAGAGGCTTTTTAGTTCCTCTTCACTTTCTGCCATAAGGGTGGTATCGTCTGCATATCTGAGGTTATTGATATTTCTCCCAGCAATCTTGATTCCAGCTTGTGTTTCTTCCAGTCCAGCATTTCTCATGATGTACTCTGCATATAAGTTAAATAAACATGGTGACAATATACAGCCTTGACGTACTCCTTTTCCTATTTGGAACCAGTCTGTTGTTCCATGACCAGTTCTAACTGTTGCTTCCTGACTTGCATACAGATTTCTCAAGAGGCAGATCAGGTGGTCTGGTATTCCCATCTCTCTCAGAATTTTCCACAGTTTATTGTGATCTACACAGTCAAAGGCTTTGGCATAGTCAATAAAGCAGAAGAGCAAGACCCTGGAGTAATGAGTAGAGTAGAGAAATTGAGGAGTAGAGAAATGGACTTCACATTTGTGGGCAAAGTCACATTGCAAGGTGGCCCACATACAGGGAGGTAGGAACAAGTTGGGGCCATTATTGTAACAATCTCCTCCAGTCAACCAGGCGTGGAATGAATATGCATCCTTCCTTGTTTTATTTTCTCCTTAGATAGAGTTAGAAAAGGACTCTGCAGCCACACACACCGTTATTATAACTGACAATACGAAATGAGAAGGCCAACTGCCCCACTGCCCAGTTGTGGGTGATACAACCCAGAGTTTTTAGTGAATGGTGCTGCAAATTATATTTAGGTGAATTATAGCTTTTTACCTAGTATAGTTGTTTCATTGGGAAAACAATGAATAAAAAGTAATAGAAAAAATATTCCCTTTCTGGCATTTAGTGTGGGCCTCAGAATTACCGTGTTAAAGAGATGAATTCATTATTTGGAGAATATAATCTTCTTCCTTCTAGACATTGGTTATAACAGGAAAAAACATTATCCTTCTCTCCATGCCCAGTGATACCAGCACACCACATGGCCAAAAACCCTGGGTTGTTGTTCAATCGCTAAGTCATATCTGACTCTTTATGACTGCATAGAGTGCAGCATGCCAGGCTTCCCTGTCCTTCACCATCTCCCAGAGTTTGCTCAAACTCATGTCCATGGAGTTGGTGATGCCATCCAACCATCTCATCCTCTGTTGCCCCCTTCTCCTCCTGCCCTCATTTCCCCCTAGCATCAGGGTCTTTTCCAGTGAGTTGGCTCTTCACATCAGGTGACCAAAGTATTGGAGCTTCAGCTTCAGCATCAGTCCTCCCTATTCAGGGTTGCTTTCTTTTAGGATTGACTGGTTTGATCTCCTTGCTGTCCAAGGAGCTTTTCAACCTGGTTAGGAATTTTCAAATGCACACTGTTGTGAAGATAATGTAATGAACACAAAGTCATTCTTCTTCAGATACAGATATGATGGATTCTACAGAACTGAAGAGCCAAGAATGGAATAAGATGGGCATGACCCTTGATGTGAGGAATAAGTGGAAATTGTATTATGGGAATTGGGAAGGTAGCTAAGAAACATGGAATTTGCAATGCCCAAAGCCTAATAACTGCATTCATTATAATTACAGTCTGCCTGCCATACCTGCAGGTTTCCCATCTGTAGGTTTTGCATCTGTAGATACAGAAAGCAAACTGTATTTTTTGTACTCTGCCATATTTATTTATGGTTTTTTGACAATAGCCACACCGCACAACATGAAGGATCTTAGTTCCCTAGCCAGGGATCGAATCATCAGTGCTCCCTGGAGTGGAAGCTGTTTTAACCACTGGACAGCCAGAAAATTCCTGATCCTCTGCCATTTTATATAAGAGACTTGAGCCTCCAAACAAGGAGTTTGGTATCCTTGAAGTCTCCTAGGACCAATTTCCTGCAAATATGAGGCACAACTGTATAATGTTTGAGCCTCATCCCAAACTCCAGATTTTAACTTCTTGTTGGAACCAGACCTTCCAGGTAGGTTTCTAGTGCTTCTTGGTCCTTGTTAGTTAGGCAGATGACCACAAAATAAACAAACAAAATAAATAACTCTATATTCAGTGTTTGGGGAGAGGAGGGAGGGCAAGAGGTACAGTGAATATGGGTCCCTTTGTCATTCATGGGCCATGTAGGAAAGAGGAAACCACTTGCCATCATTTATACCAGGCACCGAAGAGCTGAGAGGCCAAATAGAGGAAGAAGAGACAAACAGAAATTAATGGCAGCAAGAAGCCACCCACATTCCAAGAATGGAGGGAATGTGGGAGGAGGCCAGCAGCTCGAGACATGCATTTGGAACTCAAATCACATGGTTCTATTCAGTGGAAGCTGGAGCCCCACAGCTGCTAGTGGAGATACTGCTGGAGCAGGAGTTGGAGTTGTGTCCTCCTTTCTCTGGGTGATGCTCCTAGGGGAGGTCATGGGAAAGCTGTTACAAAGAGCCTCCAGTTCTTGGCCTCCCCCAAAGGTGGCCACTCTCTCCCCATGTGTGTGGCTGCTCTCCACCATTGTCTGAGACTGTGAGCTACCAGAGATGTGACTCTGCATCAGTCTGGCCAAGACACTTTCTTAGCTCCACTTGAGATTTGAGGCTCCTCCTCTTTAGTCCTTTTTATGTCCCTCTCTTCTCTGATTATGTGTCAGACTGTATTGCAGTCCAAGACTCTCTAACCTCCTCCTGCTCTTGCTTCCTTTCCCCAGTCTCCAGCATTCCTCACCTCCATAAATCTCTTGCATGTCTGATTCCATCTTGGTTGTCTGCTTCTCAGACAACATAAACTGATAAACACTCCCCAGTTTCTCACAGTGTAAAGAAGAGCCCCAACTTGCTGCAAAAACTCAACCACAAACATATCCACCTCTTTCTCCCTTTCTCTAATTACATTGAAAATCTGTCTCCTGCTCAAGCTTTAGTCCCCTTCTTGTCCTCTGAAGCCATTTCTCCCTTCTTTCAAAGAGACTTCCCTCTATCATTGTTAGTCTTCTCCCTCCATTTTTATGGCTGATTTTTACTGGAGTATAGTTGCTTTATAACATTGTGCTAGCCTCCACTGTACAGATACATATATCCCCTCTCTCTTGGACCTCCCTTCCATCAAAATTACAATGAAGTATCACCTCACACTGGACAGAATGAGCATCATCAAAAAATCTACAAACAATAAATGCTGGGGAGGACTGGAGAAAAGAGAACCCTCCTTCACTGTTGGTGGGAAAGTAAATAGATACAATCATTATGGAGAACAGTGTGGTGATTCCTTAGAAAGCTAAACATTGAGCTACTATATGACCCAGCAATCCCACTCCTGGGCATATACCCTGAGAAAACTATCATACAAAAAGACATGCACCCCAATGCTCATTGCAACATTATGCACAATAACCAGCACATGGGCACAACCCTTCTTCCTCTTATATCTTCAGTTTCACACTCCGTCCTGGCTCCTTTCTATCAGCATAAATATGTATGAGAATCTCATCCATTACCAAAGGTGTTCACCTCAATTCCCAGTTTTTCTGCTTACTCACTCTTCTCACAGCCAGGCTCCTGTGAGCACCAGCTATAGGAATTGTCTCCATGTCCTCACCTTCCATCTACACTTCAGTCTCAAGGTCCTCTCCTGCGCCTGCCCACCCCCCACCACCCCCAACCTGTGAAAATACTCACTTCTGGGTTCCCAAGGACTCCCTGGTCACCAAGTCCAATAGTACCTTTCTGTCCTTAAATTACTTACCATTCAGCTTCTTTGGAGCATTCAACTTTTTAATTTATTCCCTCCTTTTCTGAAGACTCTTCTCTTTCATTGTGGGGCATATTTTTCTTCAGTTCTATAACTAGTGTTTCTTAGACTCTTTCTCTGATCATCCAACTTTCTCTGGGCCCTGATCATCACATTTTCATACAAGGACATTCATACAAGGACTGTCATAATGTGGCCTTAGCCTTCATCCTAATCTTCAGCTTCTCTTCACTCTCCACCATTAACTCTCTACTCCTCTTTTCTCCCTTCCTTTTTCTCATCCTCACCTTCTCTTTCTCTTTCCCTCCTGTTATTTCCTATTTCAGGTCACATGTAAGCATTTCAGGTCACATGTAAGTTTTCTGATCATGTCATTTCTCTCCTTTGCAAAACTTTGTCCCAGTAGGTCCTCTTCTTGGAAGATCTTCTTCACATCATGTGACTGCCAAATTCAACACCTCTGTGGCCACTTCATAGTTAAATCCTACAACCCTTCCTCTGACATCCATCCCCTCATCACCATAGCTTGTTAAGATGGCAGATGTCTTTCCCTGTAGAACTGCACACCTCCTTTTCTAGCCTTTAACACATTGTGTTGTAGTTGCTTGTTTTCCTGTCATTTTTTCCAGGAATAATTCCTTGAGGGTGTAGCTATGTCTTCTTTTCCACTGAAGCCCCAAGACAGTGCATAGGACCTGGCAGAAGGAAGATGAATTTATGAAATGAATAAACAAGTTATTCTACTTTAATCTATTAAGTATTGGCCTATAGATAATAATACTATTTTTGTTTAGGTGATCACATTCTTAAAGATAATTAGTGGCCATAGAGTAAAATGCTAAACCCTTAGAAGGCATTTTTAATTTTATACTTGGAATCCTACATAATAAGTCTTAAGGAAGTTGAAAAAATAAAACTCTCCAATACCTGTCCAACATATGGAAAGTCTAAATTTTTCAAAAGGGCAATTTGATGGAAGAAAAATTACTCAAAATTTTACCAATGTCCTTTCATATACAGAACTGATTAAGGAATTTTAACATTTGATTTATTTAAGTTTCAAAAAAATCTGATAACTGATAGTTGATTAGATATTTAAAGTAAAGGAATGGAATTGTCTTTGTGTAACTAAGGCATGGAAGGTATAAATAAATGAAGTTATCCCTGAGAGAAATGTGATGAAGTGAGTTCCTACCTTTATAGTTATAGAATTATACATTAGATTAAGCATCAGATTTGGGGATAACTCATCTGATGACATTTGAGAGTCTTTCTAACCCAGCAGTAAGATTTTGATTCTGATGATTTATATGTTTCGATTTCATAGACATACAATTACAGGCCTGAAAAATATTTTAGAAATTAATACAGAATCTCAGAGTTGTGACCTGGAGGAAAGCAGTCTATAAGTCTTTGAGTATATGTATGGATGAATAGCTATAATTTTTATTATTTAAAAAAACCTCTAGTATAGCAAATAAAGATAATACTTCTATATTGGTGTTCATTGCATCAGCCAGTTTTGCCTACAGTTCTTGACCCAGTGGGCAATTTGGCAAAATGCATATACGGCAGGCTCTTTGTCCAGCTATGTCAAACAACCACAAAGTTGCAAAGTTTATCTTTGTTCCTCTTTAGTCCCTATTTCTTTCCCAAGTCTTGTGCCCATTGTATCTCCCAGTGCTTTCATACTTTCACTATGATCCCTGATTTCCCCCCCAAATGTCTGACCTGGAACAGCTCCTCTGCTTAGCATGCTACAAGCCAACAGGCATAGGCCATGCCATCACAGCTCTCCAAAGACTGGTCTGTAGACACATATGTTAGACAACACGTGTGCACAGAGTAACCTTTGGATACAGAAGTATTATAAAAGTGTTAGTCACCTAGTTGTGTTTGAGTCTTTGAGACCCCATGGACTGTAGCCTGCCAGACTCTTCTGTCCATGGAATCGTCCAGGCAAGGGTGGGGGTGGTCCTAGATGGTGGAGGAATAGGACGGTGAGACCACTTTATCCCCCACAAATTCATCGAAAGATCATTTAAACGCTGAACAAATTCTACAGAACAACTTCTGAACTCTGGTAGAGGACACCAGGCACCCAGAAAGGCAGCCCACTGTCTTCGAAAGGAGGTAGGACAAAATATAAAAGATAAAAAGAGAGACAAAAGAGTTAGGAATGGAGACCCATCCCGGGGACGGAGTCATGAAAGCAGAGAAATTTCCAAACACCAGGAAATGCTCTCACCAGTGGATCTTTGGGGAGTTTTGGAATCTCAGAGGGCAACATAACTGGGAGGAAAAATAAATAAATAAAACCCACAGATTATGTGCCTAATGGCAACTCCCAGCAGAGAAGTAGCCCAGATGCTTGCATCCACTACCAGCCAGTGGGGGCCGAACAGGGTGGCACAGGCTGCATTGCTTAGGGTAGGGACCAGGCCTGAATGCCCTGAGGGCAATCTGAGGGAGCTAATGTGAGAGAGCAATACGTGAACCATGAACTTCCAGATGTTCAAGCTGGTTTTAGAAAAGGCAGAGGAACCAGAGATCAAATTGCCAACATCCGCTGGATCATCGAAAAAGGAAGAGAGTTCCAGAAAAACATCTATTTCTGCTTTATTGACTATGCCAAAGCCTTTGACTGTGTGCATCACAATAAATTGTGGAAAATTCTGAAAGAGATGGGAATACCAGACCACCTGACCTGCCTCTTGAGAAACCTATATGCAGGTTAGGAAGCAACAGTTAGAACTGGACATGGAACAACAGACTGGTTCCAAATAGGGAAAGGAGTATGTCAAGGCTGTATATTGTCACCCTGCTTATTTAACTTATATGCAGAATACATCATGAGAAACGCTGGGCTGGAAGAAACACAAGCTAGAATCAAGATTGCTGGGAGAAATATCAATAACCTCAGATATGCAGATGACACCACCCTTATGGCAGAAAGTGAAGAGGAACTCAAAAGCCTCTTGATGAAAGTGAAAGAGGAGAGTGAAAAAGTTGGCTTAAAGCTCAACATTCAGAAAATGAAGATCATGGCATCTGGTCCCATCACTTCATAGGAAATAGATGGGGAAACAGAAAGGCCACGAGAAACTACTTGAGAAGATAATAGTTGAAAACTTCCCTAAAATGGGGAAGGAAACAGCCACCCAAGTCCAAGAAACCCAGGGAGTCCCAAACAAGATAAACCCAAGGCAAAACACCACAAGACACATATTAATCAAATTAACAAAGATCAAACACAAAGAGCGAATATTAAAACCAGCAAGGGAAAAACAACAAAAATACACACAAGGGGATTCCCATAAGGATAACAGCTGATCTTTCAATAGAAACTCTTCAGGCCAAAAGGGACTGGCAGGACATATTTAAAGTGATGAAAGAGAAAAATCTACAACACAGGTTACTGTATCCAGCAAGGATCTCATTCAAATATGAAGGATAAATCAAAAGCTTTTCAGACAAGCTAAAGCTGAGAGAATTCAGCACCACCAAACCAGCTCTTCAACAAATGCTAAAGGATCTTCTTTAGACAAGAAAGACAGAAAAGGTGTATAAACTCAAACCCAGAACAATAAAGTAAATGGCAATGGGGTCATACTTAACAATAATTACCTTAAATATAAATGGGTTGAATGCCCCAACCAAAAGAAAAAGACTAGCTGAATGGATACAAACACAAGACCCCTATATATGCTGTGTACAAGAGACCCACCTCAAAACAAAGAACACATACAGACTGAAAGTGAAGGGCTGGAAAAAGATATTTCACACAAATGGAGACCAAAAGAAAGCAGGAGTAGAAATACTTATATCAGATAAAATACATTTTGAAATAAAGGCTGTGAAAAGAGACAAAGAAGGACACTACATAATGATCAAAGGATCAATCCAAAAAGAAGATATAACAATTATAAGTATATATGCACCCAACATAGGAGCACCACAATATGTAAGGCAAATGCTAACAAGTGTGAAAGGGAAATTAACAGTAACACAGTAATAGTGGGAGACTTTAGTATCCCACTCACATCTATGGATAGATCAACTAAACAGAAAACTAGCAAGGAAACACAAACTTTAAATGATAAAATGGACCAGTTAGACCTAATTGATATCTATAGGACATTTCACCCCAAAACAATGAATTTTACCTTTTATCAAGCACACACAGAACCTTCTCCAGGATAGATCACATCCTGGGCTGTAAATCTAGCCTTGGTAAATTCAAAAAAATTGAAATCATTCCAAGCATCTTTTCTGACCACAATGCAGTAAGATTAGATGTCAACTACAGGGAAAAAAACTATTAAAAATTCCAACATACGGAGGCTAAACAGCACGCTTCTGAATAACCAAAAAATCACAGAAGAAATCAAAAAAAGAAATAAAAATCTGCATAGAAACAAATGCAAGTGAAAACACAACAACCTAAAACCTATGGGACTCAGTAAAAGCAGTGCTAAGGAGAAGGTTCATAGCAATACAAACTTACTTCAAGAAACAAGAAAAAAAGTCAAATAAATAACCTAACTCTACACCTAAAGCAACTAGAAAAGAAAAAAATGAAGAACCCCAGGGTTAGTAGAAGGAAAGAAATCATAAAAATTAGGGCAGAAATAAATGCAAAAGATACAAAAGAGACCATAGCAAAAATTAACAAAGCCAAAAGCTAGTTCTTTGAGAAGATAAATAAAATAAACAAACCATTAGCCAGACTCATCAAGAAACAAAGGGAGAAGAATAAAATCAACAAAATTAGAAATGAAAATGGAGAAATCACAACAGACAACACAGAAATACAAAGGATCATAAGAAACTACTACCAGCAACTATATGACAATGAAATGGACAACTTGGGAGAAAGGGACAAATTCTTAGAAAAGTATAACTTTCCATAACTGAACCAGGAAGAAATAGAAAATCTTAACAGACCCATCACAAGCACAGAAATTGAAACTGTAATCAGAAATCTTCCAGCAAACAAAAGCCCAGGACCAGATGGCTTCACAGCTGAATTCTACCAAAAATTTAGAGAAGAGCTAACACCTATCCTACTCAAACTCTTCCAGAAAATTGCAGAAGAAGGTAAACTTCCAAACTCATTCTATGAGGCCACCACCACCCTAATAGCAAAACCAGACAAAGATGCCACAAAAAATATCACTGATGAACATAGATGCAAAAATCTTTAACAAAATCCTAGCAAACAGAATCCAAAAACATATTAAAAAGATCAGACATCATGACCAAGTGGGCTTTATCCCAGGGATGCAAGGATTCTTTAATATCCACAAATCAAAAAATGTGATACACCACATTAACAAATTGAAAGATAAAAACCGTATGATTATCTCAATAGATGCAGAGAAAGTCTTTGACAAAATTCAACATCCATTTATGATAAAAACCCTCCAGAAAGCAGGAATAGAAGGAACATACCTCAACATAATAAAAGCTATATATGACAAACCCACAGCAAACATTATCCTCAATGGTGAAAAATTGAAAGCATTTCCCCTAAAGTCAGAAACAAGACAAGGGTGCCCACTTTGACCACTACTATCCAACATAGTTTTGGAACTTTTAGCTATAGCAATCAGAGAAGAAAAAGCAATAAAAGGAATGCAGATTGGAAAAGAAGTAAAACTCTCACTGTTTGCAGATGACATGATCCTCTGCATAGAAAACCATAAAGACTCCACCAGAAAATTACTAGAGCTAATAAATGAATATAGTAAAATTGCAGGATATAAAATTAACACAAAGAAATCCCTTGCATTCCTCTATACTAACAATGAAAACAGGAAGAGGAATTAAGGAAACAATTCTATTCACCATTGCAATGAAAGGCATGAAATACTTAGGAATAAATCTACCTAAAGAAACAAAAGACCTATATACAGAAAACTATAAAACACTGATGAAAGAAATCAGAGATAGCACAAATAGATGGAGAAATATACCATGTTCATGGACCGGAAGAATCAATATAGGGAAAATGAGTATACTACCCAAAGCAATCTATAGATTCAATGCAATCCCTATCAAACTGCTGCTGCTGCTAAGTCACTTCAGTCCTGCTACCAATGGTATTTTTCACATAACTAGAACAAATAATTTCAAAAATTGTATGGAAATACAAAAAACCTCGAATAGGCAAAGCAATCTTGAGAAAGAAGAATGGACCCGGAGGAATCAACCTGCCTGACTTCAGGCTATACTACAAAGGTACAGTCATCAAGACAGTATAGTACTGGCCCAAAGACAGAAATATAGATCAATGGAACAAATAGAAAGCCCAGAGATAAATCCACATACCTACAGACATCTTATGTTTGACAAAGGAGGCAAGAATATACAATGGAGAAAAGACAATCTCTTTAACAAGTGGTGCTGGGCAAACTGGTCAACTACTTGTAAAACAATGAAACTAGAACACTTTCTCACACCATACACAAAAATAAACTCAAAATGGATTAAAGATCTAAATGTAAGACCAGAAAGCAGGTCTTAAAACTCCTAGAAGAAAATATAGGCAAAACACTCTCCAACATAAATCACAGCAGGATCCTCTATGACCCACCTCCCAGAATATTGGAAATAAAAGCAAAAATAAACAAATGGGACGTAATTAAAATTAAAAGCTTTTGCACAATGAAGGAAACTGTAGGCAAGGTGAAAAGACAGCCTTCAGAATGGGAGAAAATAACAGCAAATGAAGCAACTGACAAATCAGATCAGATCAGATCAGCCACTCAGTCATGTCCTACTCTTTGCGACCCCATGAATTGCAGCACACCAGGCCTCCCTGTCCATCACCAACTCCCGGAGGTCACTCAGACTCACATCCATCGAATCAGTGATGCCATCCAGCCATCTCATCCTCTGTCGTCCCCTTCTCACTCGCCCCCAGTCCCTCCCAGCATCAGAGTGTTCTCCAATGAGTCAACTCTTTGCATGAGGTGGCCAAAGTACTGGAGTTTCAGCTTCAGCATCATTCCTTCCAAAGAAATCCCAGGGCTGATCTCCTTCAGAATGGACTGGTTGGATCTCCTTGCAGTCCAAAGGACTCTCAAGAGTCTTCTCCAACACCACAGTTCAAAAGCATCAATTCTTCGGCACTCAGCCTTCTTCACAGTCCAGCTCTCACATCCATACATGACCACAGGAAAGACCATAGCCTTGATTAGGGGAACCTTTGTTGACAAAGTAATGTCTCTGCTTTTGAATATGCTATCTAGGTTGGTCATAACTTTCCTTCCAAGGAGTAAGCGTCTTTTAATTTCACGGCTGCAGTCACCATCTGCAGTGATTTTGGAGCCCAGAAAAATAAAGTCTGACACTGTTTCCCCATCTATTTCCCATGAAGTGCTGGGACCAGATGCCATGATCTTCGTTTTCTGAATGTTGAGCTTTAAGCCAACTTTTTCTCTCTCCTCTTTCACTTTCATCAAGAGGCTTTTGAGTTCCTCTTCACTTTCTTCCATAAGGGTGGTGTCATCTGCATATCTGAGGTTATTGATATTTCTCCCAGCAATCTTGATTCCAGCTTGTGTTTCTTCCAGTCCAGTGTTTCTCATGATGTACTCTGCATATAATTAAATAAACATGGTGACAATATACAGCCTTGACGTACTCCTTTTCCTATTTGGAACCAATCTGTTGTTCCATGTCCAGTTCTAACTGTTGCTTCCTGACCTGCATACAGATTTCTCAAGAGGCAGGTCAGGTGGTCTGGTAGTCCCATCTCTTTCAGAATTTTCCACAGTTTATTGTGATCCACACAGTCAAAGGCTTTGGCATAGTCAATAAAGCAGAAATAGATGTTTTTCTGGAACTCTCTTGCTTTTTCCATGATCCAGCGGATGTTGGCAATTTGATCTCTGGTTCCTCTGCCTTTTCTAAAACCAGCTTGAACATCAGGAAGTTCACGGTTCACATATTGCTGAAGCCTGGCTTGAAGAATTTTGAGCATTACTTTACTAGTGTGTGAGATGAGTGCAATTGTGCGGTAGTTTGAGCATTCTTTGGCATTGCCTTTCTTTGGGATTGGAATGAAAACTGACCTTTTCCAGTCCTGTGGCCACTGCTGAGTTTTCCAAATTTGCTGGTATATTGAGTGCAGCACTTTTACAGCATCGTCTTTCAGGATTTGGAGTAGTTCAACTGGAATTCTATCACCTCCACTAGCTTTGTTCGTAGTGATGCTTTCTAAGGCCCACTTGACTTCACATTCCAGGATGTCTGGCTCTAGGTCAGTGATCACACCATCGTGATTATCTGGGTCGTGGAAATCTTTTTTGTACAGTTCTTCTAATTAATCTCAAAGATATACAAGCAGCTCAGGCAGCCCAATTCCAGAAAAATAAATGGCCCAATCAAAAATGGGCCAAAGACCTAAATAGACATTTCTCCAAAGAAGACATACAGATGGCTAACAAACACATGAAAAGACGCTCAACATCAGTCATTATCAGAGAAATGCAAATCGAAACCACAATGAGGTACCATCTCATGCTGGTCAGAATGGCTGCTATCCAAAAGTCTACAAGCAATAAATGCTGGAGAGGGTGTGGAGAAAAGGGAACCCTCTTACACTGTTGGTGGGAATGCAAACTAGTACAGCCACTATGGAGAACAGTGTGGAGATTCCTTAAAAAACTGGAATTAGAATTGCCATGACCCAGCAATCCCACTGCTGGGGATACACACTGAGAAAACCAGAATTGAAAGAGACATGTGTACCCCAGTGTTTATCGCAGCACTGTTTATAATAGCCAGGACATGGAAGCAACCTAGATGCCCATCAGCAGACGAATGGATAAGAAAGCTCTTGTACACAAAGGGATATTACTCAGCCATTAAAAAGGAATACATTTGAATCATTTCTAATGAGGTGAATGAAACTGGAGCCTATTATACAGAATGAAGTAAGTCAGAAAGAAAAACACCAATACAGAATACTAACGCATGTATATGGAATTTAGGAAGATGGTAATGATGATCCTATATGTGAGACAGCAAAAGAAACACAGATGTATAGAACAGTCTTTTGGACTCTGTGGGAGAAGGCGAGGGCGGGATAATTTGAGAGACTAGCAGTGAAACATGTATATTATTATATGTGAAACAGATCACCCGTCCAGGTTCGATGCATGAGACAGGGTGCTCAGGGCTGGTGCACTGGGATGACCCTGAGGGATGGGATGGGGAAGGAGGTAAAGGGGGGAGTTCAGGATGGAGAACACATGTACACCCATGGCTGATTCATGTTAGTGTATGGCAAAAACCACTACAATATTGTAAAGTAATTTACCTCCAATTAAGATAAATAAAAAATTTTAAAAAGTATTGTCCAGGCAAGAATACTGCAGTGGGTTGCCATTTTCTTCTTCAGGGGATCTTCCCAACCCAGGGATGGAACCCAGGTCTCCTGTATTGCAGGCAGATTCTTTACCATCTGAGCCAAAATCAAACTCTTCAGACTGAGTGAAACAAAGCAGAAAGATGAGTTTGTTGTAAGGGTTTAAACCTGCAAGCTGGGAAATTCAAGACTATGGGAGCAATGAGTTCTGAGTTTCTCACAGACTAAAGGGTTATTATTTCAGCTTATTTATTGCCTAGTGATCTTCTCCCTTATATAGATCAGGGTAGTTGAATCAGGGGAGCAAAGAAGTCCAAAAATGGAGTGAACAGACTTGGTGTTTGGGCGTTGGCTGGCGTCCTTCGGTTGAGTTTCATTTTTCTCTAACATGCTTGTGCTGGCCAATTCCTTTCTGTTGTCAACATAAATGACTCCATTTTACTTTGGGGTCTTTAGCAGATACTTCTGAACAAGCTTATTCTACATTTACCATTACAAGAGAATAATGACTAACGGTCACTTTCTCTTGCATTAGAATTTACAACAGTGGGGCTCTAGGAAATCATGATGCTAAGTCACTTCAGTCGTGTCCGACTCTGTGTGACCCCACAGACGGCAGCCCATCAGGCTCCCCCATCCCTGGGATTCTCCAGGCAAGAACACTGGAGTGGGTTGCCATTTCCCTCTCCAATGCATGAAAGTGAAAAGAGAAAGTGAAGTTGCTCAGTCATGTCCGACTCCCAGCGACCCCATGGACTGCAGCCCACCAGGCTCCTCTGTCCGTGGGATTTTCCAGGCAAGAGTACTGGAGTGGGGTGCCATTGCCTTCATGATAGGACCTTTCTAATTCCTGTTGATCTTTCCACTCCTGATTTTTAACTCTATGAAGTGCTAGCTTTTGACTTATCCTATGACTCCTTGGTTAGATAAAAGTACATAAATAAGCAATCAAAAAAGAAATCAACCAAGAAAGACTGGAAACATTTACCAAAGACACCATACATCAGTAAATAAAAGAATTCTGTATCAGGCTAAAATCCTTTCTTATAGCCTCAATGTGCCACCTCTTGCTCAATTACTCCTCTTTTGGCTAAACTACCTACTATATTGCCATGTCCTCAAAGCCATTCTAAATGAATTGTCATACAATTTCTGAGAAATCATTTCATTAAAGTATTAACCCTCACCATTTTTTAACATATTACTCTCTGCCAGATAATATCTGAATTCTGAGAGGTACTTTCAATGCCTCAGTCAGAATACTGAGCAATTTGGAAGACCTTTGAAAAGAAAAATTGAAAATGTCAGTCACTTAGTAGTGTCTGACTCATTGAGACCCCATGGACTATAGCCTGCCAAGCTCCTATGTCCATAGAATTTTCCAGGCAAGAAGACTGGAATGGGTAGCCATTTACTTCTCCAGGGGATCTTCCTGACCCAGGTATCAAACCCACATTTCCTGCATTGCAGGCAGATTCTTTACTGTCTGAGCCACCAGGGAAGCCCTGAGAGACCTGTATTTGCCCATTAAGTCTTCAGTTCAGCTCAGTCATTCAGTCATGTCAGACTCCTTGTAACCCCATGGACTGCAGTACCCCAGGCCTCCCTGTCCATCACCAACTCCTGGAGTCCACTCAAACTTATGTCCATTGAGTTGGTGATGCCATACAGCCATCTCATTCTCTGTCGTCCCCTTCTCCTTCCACCTTCAATCTTTCCCAGCATCAGGGATCTTTCCTAATGAGTCATTTCTTCACAGATCAGATCAGTCGCTCTTTGTGACCCCATGAATCGCAGCACACCAGGCCTCCCTGTCCATCACCAACTCCTGGAGGTCACCCAGACTCATATCCATCGAGTCAGTGATGCCATCCAGCTATCTCATCCTCTGTCATCCCCTTCTCGCTCGCCCCTAGTCCCTCCCAGCATCAGAGTCTTCTCCAATGAGTCAACTCTTCTCATGAGGTGGCCAAAGTACTGGAATCTCAGCTTTAGCATCATTCCTTCCAAAGAAATCCCAGGGCTGATCTCCTTCAGAATGGACTGGTTGGATCTCCTTGCAGTCCAAGGGACTCTCAAGAGTCTTCTCCAATACCATAGTTCAAAAGCATCAATTCTTTGGCACTCAGCCTTCTTCACAGTCCAATTCTCACATCCATACATGACCACAGGAAAAACCATAGCCTTGATTAGGCGAACCTTTGTTGGCAAAGTAATGTCTCTGCTTTTGAATATGCTATCTAGGTTGGTCATAACTGTCCTTCCAAGGAGTAAGCGTCTTTTAATTTCATGGCTGCAGTCACCATCTGCAGTGATTTTGGAGCCCAGAAAAATAAAGTCTGACACTGTTTCCCCATCTATTTCCCATGAAGTGCTGGGACCAGATGCCATGATCTTCGTTTTCTGAATGTTGAGCTTTAAGCCAACTTTTTTACTCTCCACTTTCACTTTCATCAAGAGGCTTTTTAGTTCCTCTTCACTTTCTGCCATAAGGGTGGTGTCATCTGCATATCTGAGGTTATTGATATTTCTCCCAGCAATCTTGAGTCCAACTTGTGTTTCTTCCAGTCCAGCGTTTCTTGTGATGTACTCTGCAGGTGCCAAAATACTGGAGGTGCATCTTTAATATCAATCCTTCCAATGAATATTCAGGATTGATTTCCTTTAGGATGAACTGGTTGGATCTCCTTGCAGTCCAAGGGACTCTCAAGAGTCTTCTCCAACACCACAGTTCAAAACATCAATTCTTTGGTGCTCAGCTTTCTTTATAGTCCAACACTCACATCCATTCATGACTACTGGAAAAACCATAGCCTTGACTAGATGGACCTTTGCTGACAAAGTAATGGCTCTGCTTTGTAATATGCTATCTAGGTTGGTCATAACTTTCCTTCCAAGGAGTAACTGTCCTTTAATTTCATGGCTGCAATCACCATCTGCAGTGATTTTGGAGCCCCCCAAAATAAAGTCTGTCACTGTTTCCATTGTTTCCCCATATATTTCCCATGAAGTGATGGGACTGGATGCCATGATCTTAGTTTTCTGAATGTTGAGCTTTAAGCCAACTTTTTCACTCTCCTCTTTCATTTTCATCAAGAGGGTCTTTAGTTCTTCACTTTCTGCCATAAGGGTGGTGTCATCTGCATATCTGAGGTTATTGATATTTCTCCCATCAATCTTGATTCCAGCTTGTGCTTCTTCCAGCCCAGTGTTTCTCATGATGCATAAAAGTTAAATAAGCAGGGTGACAATATACAGCCTCGACATACTCCTTTCCCTATTTGGAACCAGTCTGTTGTTCCATGTCCGGTTCTAACTGTTGCTTCCTGACCTGCATACAGGTTTCTCAAGAGGCAGGTCAGGTGGTCTAGTATTTCCATCTTTTTAGGAATTTTCCTATCTGCCAGTCACTGGTGCTTGCTCCAGCACCACGCAGCCACCGCTCCCTCCAGTGCCATTCTTTCGTTTTTGAGATTGCATCCAAGTACTGCATTTCAGACTCTTTTGTTGACTATGATGTTTACTCTATTTTTTCTAAGGGATTCTTGCCCATAGTAGTTGATATAATGGTCATCTGAGTTAAATTCATCCATTCCAGTCCTTTTAGTTCACTGATTTCTAAAATGTCAACGTTCACTCTTGCCACCTCCTGCTTGACCACTTCCAATTCATGGACCTAACATTCCAGGTTCCTATGCAATATTGCTTTTTACAGCATCAGACCTTGCTTCCATCACCAGTCACATCCACAACTGGGGTTGCTTTTGCTTTGGCTCTGTCTCTTCATTCTTTCTGGAGTTATTTCTCCACTGTTCTCCAGTGGCATATTGGGCACCTACTGACCTGGGGAGTTCATCTTTCAGTGTCTTATCTTTTAGCCTCTTCATACTCTTCATGGGGTTGTCAAGACAAGAATACTGAAGTGATTTGCCATTCCCTTCGCCAGTGGACCACATTTTGTCAGAAATCCCCACCATGATCCATCCGTCTTGTGTGGCCCTACACAGCATGGCTCATAGTTTCATTGAGTTAGACAAGGTTGTGGTCCATGTAATCAGATTGGTTGGTTTTCTGTGATTGTGGTTTTCATTCTGTCTGCCGACTGATGGAGAAGGATAAGAGGCTTATGGAAGCTTCCTAATGGGATAGACTGACTGAGGGGGAAACTGGGTCTTGTTCTGATGGGTGAGGCCTTGTTCAATAAACCTTAGAGGAAGCCATTCACACCTAGCACGGTTCCATTTTATTGTTCCGGTTGTTAGGAAACTGTTTTAACCAATGCTGGGCAAAACAGTGTCCCAGATGGTGAAATTCTAGGTACAGCTAATGGCAAGTTAGTGAGGGACACATTTTGGATCCAGTAACCGCAGTTCTGCTTCCAGACTTGATACTTCATAGCTGTACAACCTTGGACAGATTATTGGCCCTCTCTTTGTTTTTGTTTCTTTCCCTAAAATGGTTCTTGCCATAAGAAGAAACACCATTAGAATTTGCCATAAATTATTTGTTACAGGTTGAAAATATCCTGCTGAGGCACACTATAAATCTGAAATATTTATTTATGAAGAAATGCTTGTGGTTTTCATCTACTTTGTTACAGTGGACTTTAGGAAAGCCATCCTTTTGTGGATGACAAGAATAAGTGGCATACACATGGCTAATGACAAATACCACTGAGGGTTGAGCTATTTGAGAACTGGCTTAGCTTTGTTACTTGGCAAGCTCTTCTTTTTCCCTAACTGGTTAATTCATCTTTTGTTTACAGAACCCTGAGCCTCTGTTTATAGCTCAAATGCAACCGAATTTTAGTTAGTTCCTAAGGCGGTTATGCCTAGGGGAAGATCATAAGATACCCTGAATGTGACATTTGACCTTTAAAGGGTGGATAAGTCATTCTCAGTGCCTCCAAGGTTAAACTCCATAGCTGTTATTTTAAAGAGGGCAGTACAGACTGCTTTACCGCAACCTAGAAAATAGCAAGTTATTTTCTCTCTGGGGTGACCATTTTTTCCTAAACAAATAGAGATAATTGCCTATTTAATTTATGACTTGAGGCAAGTCACTTATTGCCTGAAAATACTCGTTGGAAGAGCCTGGCATTTTTAAATTAAAATATACTGTAATTTAGGTTACAATCTGTCATTTCTTTTTAATCCAATCATCATCCATTATTATATAAACAGTTCTGATTGAAGATGTATATTTTTATAAAATAGCTCCTTTCCCAACTTCCTACTAAATTAACTATTGTAGACCCAGAAAAACATAAACACTCAGAACAGTGAAGAAAACTGCAAGTTACCAACAATCCATTGTCCATTGACAGAATCTGGGGGAAATTTCTGCTAATGACAAAGGCGACATGAACAGTTTGAAGTAAGGAGCCCTTGATTAGGCCACCAGCCAAGTGGTGAGTGTCTGAGATTGAATTCCATGAGGCTGGAACTAAGAAAAGAAGGGGCTATCTAAAGCAACATGAGACATCAAGAAATAGACAAACATTCCAAGTCAGAGTCTTTTCAGAAAAATTAAGATTTCTACCATGGCAACAAGAGGTTTTGAACACAAAATGTATTTATCAGATTTCTTACATAGAACATAAAAAGCATTAATAATAAAAGAAAAAAGTGATAAATTCAACTTTATAAAAAACTAAAACTCTTGCTCATCAAAAAACACTTAAAATATAAAAATGTAAGATACAAAGTGGAAGAAGTATTCACTTACATATGTCACTATAAATATGCCACTGTATATGAGTGTCTATATATACATTTATATATAAATATTTATAAGTGGGCAAAAATGTAAACAGTCACTTGGCAACATAAGATATACAAATTGCTATCATACACATAAAAAGTTGCTCATTAGTCATTGGTAAAATGCAAATTAAAACCATAGTGAAATACAATTGCACATTCTCTGTAATGGCTACTGTTAAAAAGAATGACAACACTAAATGATGGAGAAGATGTGGAGCAACTGGAAACCTGATATTACTTTGGAAAGCATATATTGCTTTTAAAAAACATTTAAAAACATATATTTACCCTATGCTCCAGCACTTTCACTTCTAGGTATTTATTGAGGAGAATGACAACATAGGCTTTCAAAAAGACTCATACAGTCAATAAACAATTATGGTGTATTCACTCATGCAGTGGAATACTGATTGCAATGCAGAGGAAAACACTTTTTCCCCTAAAAGACTTCATGAATCTCACAGACATCATGTTAAGAGAAAGAAGTGAGGCACGAGAACATATACAATGTGGAGTATGTACTATCCTAATGTCCAGCATCAACCCTGAATTTTGGAAATGAGCATAAGGGAACTTTTTGAGATGGTAGATGATCTATATCTTAATTGAGCTGTAGATTACACAAGTGCATTCATTTGCTGAAACTCCTCAAACTATATTCTTAAGATGTTTACATTATAGTATATAAATAAATTTCAATTTTTAAAAAGTAAAACATTAAGTAAAATCATTATGTTCAAGGAATTATAAGATAAGACATTAAATTTTGGAAGAGTACTTCCAACTTGTTTTAATTTGTGTTCCCACAGAAGCACATTTTGAGACAGTTTTTCAAAAGTTTACAAGGTAAGTTCGGGAAACACGGGAAGAGGGTGGGGAAGTAAAACAGGGAAAGGAAGCCAGCCAGTAACGGGTGTGTTTTAAAACAGATTCCACATTGGACAATTAGAGCTTCATTTCCTGAAGAAACCTAGGAAACGGTGCAAAACACAGGGTCAGTGTTATTCTCCTGGGAGAAGAGGACACTGAAGTTTTTAAATACGTACTCTCAATAGTCTTTGGTTGGGGCTGTTCACACCAGTTGTTAATTTCTGGACACTCCCAGCCTGCCATGTGAGTGAGAAGAGAAAAATTTCATAATTCCATAAAAAGTCTTCAGGTACAGTAATACAATACCAGCAATTAGAATTTATTTGTCCCACACTGAATGATAGTGTCCAGGGGATATGTGGGAACATTGATAGTATTTGCTAAAAACCTTTAAAAAATAATCAGATAGAGAAATTTGGCATAAGGTTGACATATGGGTTACATGAGACTGCCCACTGCCAAGAAAAACTGTAAAAGATCAACAAAAACAAAAATACAAAAATAAAGCAAAAAAAAAGGAAGAAATACAATTTTTTCTACTGTAAATATAATGAAGTAAGCCTGCTGCTACTGCTACTGCTAAGTCGCATCAGTCGTGTCTGACTCTGTGCGACCCCATAGATGGCAGCCCACCAGGCTCCCCCGTCCCTGGGATTCTCCAGGCAAGAACAGTGGAGTGGGTTGCCATTTCCTTCTCCAATGCATGAAAGTGAAAAGAAAGTGAAGTCGCTCAGTCGTATCTGACTCTTCATGACCCCATGGACTGCAGCCCACCAGGCTAGAAAAAGTAAAACCTGCAAGAGATAAATAAATAAAACTCACCTCATATTCTCCTTTACAAAAAAAAAATCACCAGAAGGCAATGGGATATTGTACAAAGTTTTGAGGAAAAAGAAAATAACCTGAGGATTTAAACACAGTTTTTGTTATTGGCTCCTGGAAAAATACTAAAATCCACTAAAATACTAAAAAATACTAAAATCCACAACTCTTGTTGTTGTTCAGTCGCTAAGTCATGTCTGATTCTTTGCAGTGCCATGGACTGCATGGAGCACGCCAGGCTTCTGCTCAAATTATGTCCATTGAGTCCGTGATGCTATCTAACCGTGTCATACTCTGTCGTTCCCTTTTGACTTGCCTCAATCTTTCCCAGCATCAGGGTCTTTTCCAATGAGTTGTTTCTTCATATCAGGTAGCCAAAGTATTGGAGCTTCAGCTTCAGCAACTGTCCTTCCAATGCATACTCAAGATTGATTTCCTTTAGGATTGACTGGTTTGACCTCTTTGCAGTCCAGGGGACTCTCAAGAGTCTTCTCCAGCACCACAGTTCGAAAGCATCAATTCTTGGGTGCTCAGTCTTCTTTATGGTTCAACTCGCACTTCCATACATAACTACTGGAAAAACCACAGCTTTGATTCTATAGTCAGCAAAGTGATATCTCTGCTTTTTAATGCGCTGTCTAGTATCATCATTTGATGACCTTTTTTTCTTCCTTATGAGGAACAAATACAATATGGATGTGACTATCATTTTAAGCCATTTTTATGTATGCTTTTCCTCTAGAATATTAGCTACAGATTGCAACAAAGGAGAAGAACCAAGGGGAACACATACAATGGTTGCAAATTTCCTGTTAAGAAATCATCTTTCTTTTTCAATGTGCTACCTTATTTCATGTTAAAGAATAAAGGGAATCTTCCCCTTCCAATGCCTCAAATGAAGTCAAAGTATAATGACTGCATGCTTCCACTGAAATGTCCCAAAGCAAAGGGTCTGATTCCCCATCCAGAGGGAATCTTCCCCTTGGGCAACAACTCCCATACCCTCTTATCTATTCTAAGACACCTCATCTGTTTTTCCCTATATGATCAAACCTTCTTCTCTGTCAGATCATTTCTATTAGCATACAAATAAATACTGCATATTTCTCCATCCTATTTCTCTGCTCCCCTTTGCAGCAAATGTCTCAAAAATTTCCTTTCTTTCTCACCTCTATTTCTTTTTCCATTCTTATTGAGCTGATTCCAATAAAGCTTTATACATTACTCCATTAAAACAGCACTTCTCAGGATCTTCCTTGACCTCTACCTTGTCAGATCCAAATCCTAATTGTACTTGACATTTCAGTGACGTTTGACAGCAGTGAACGCTCTTTGCTTATTTAAGTAGTTTTCCACACAGCTTTGGGGACTGTATTCCCTTTCACTGACAGCACATTCTCTATCTTCTTTACTGGACCCCATCCCTCTGAATAGGGCTTCCCTGATAGCTCAGTTTGTAAAGAATCCGTTTGCTAGGCAGGAGACCCCATTTCAATTCCTGGGTAGGGAAGATCCACTGGAGAAGGGATAGGCTACCCACTCCAGTATTCTTGGGCTTCCCTTGTGGCTCAGCTGGGAAAGAATCCGCCTGCAATGCTGGAGACATGGGTTCAACCCCTGGGCTGGAAAGATTCCCTGAAGAAGGGAAAGGCTACCCACTCCAGTATTCTGGCCTGGAGAATTCCTTGGACTGTATTGTCCATAGCTTCTCAAAGAGTTGGACATGACTGAGTGACTTTCATGCACACACACATCCCTCTGACCTGTAAACATTGGAGTGC
Source organism: Tragelaphus eurycerus (assembly GCA_935064755.1). NCBI lineage: Eukaryota > Metazoa > Chordata > Mammalia > Artiodactyla > Bovidae > Tragelaphus > Tragelaphus eurycerus. Next base: position 17,182,300 of record CAKXYN010000002.1, on the reverse strand, counting down.
TCCAGACTTAGTCACTTTCTTGGTGATCTCCCATAGTTTAATAACAATAAATACCACTTGATATTTTGATGCCTCCAAATTTATATCTGTATTCTCTTTCCAGAACCTCCTATTTGTATATTTATGTTTGGTTTGGATGTCTAGTCAAATTCTCAAATTTAATATGGTCCATTCACGTAACCTGAAATGCTCCATGCCACCAAACCTGTTTCTCCCACGTTCTCTGTGTCAATGAATGAAGACACCATTTTTTCCAATTGCTATGAAACTGGAGTCCACTTTAATTTTTCTCCATGCCTCATACCTCACACCCCCTTAGAAAATCTTGTTAGATCTATCTCCAAATTATATTCAAAATCTGGCAAATTTTTATTAGTTCCCTAATCAGCACCATAATTTTAGTCACTTAGACTCCTAAAATAGCCTCTAAACTGGTCATCTCCATTCTGGACTGTGGGTGAATATGATGTGTCAGTGTATGTAAAAATGTACCATTCTGATGAGTGATGCTAATAATGAGAGAAGCTGTGCATGTGTAGGGGCAGTGAATATATGGGAGTCCTCTGTAACTCTCCCAAAATTTTGTGATCAACCTAAAACTACTCTGAAAAGAATTCCTAAAAAATAAATGCTACACACTACAATATTACTGATTTGGTTGGTGTCTGAACTACAAAGAAAGGAACTGATAATCAGAATTCAAATCATTTTTTCTGTTGTTTCTTAAATTTTTATTTTGATGAAAGTTTTTGTTTTGATGCCTGTTGTTTAAGAAAATAGTGTAATCATTGTTCATTCAAAGTGGAGGAGAGACTATGTGATCTTTCCTGTGTTATGTATATGAAAAATCTGTTTTTCTCTATCAAATATCTCAGTTCTTTTTTTTGGAAAATTGCTCAGTTGTGTCCAACTCTTCGTGACCCCGTGGACTATACAGCCCTTGGAATTCTCCAGGCCAGAATATTGGTGTGAGGAGCCTTTCCCTTCTCCAGGGGATCTTCCCAACCCGGGAATCAAACCAGGGTTTCCTGCATTACAGACAGGTTCTTCACCAACTGAGCTATCAAGCAAGCCCATCTTAGTTCAGAGAAGAATATTAATTTTTCATACATTTCTTAAAGCTTTTAAATAAGTGTTTATCGAGTATTTGTATACCAGGCACTCTAAAAGTTGTTGCTTTCTCTTTTGCTGAGCCTGAGGTTGACATACTAGAGCCTCCAGGCCAAATCTAGAAGCCAATTGCCAATTTTTATTCAAAAAATTTTATTTGGGCATAGCCATGTTTATTCATAAATGTCTATGGCTGCTTTCACTCTATAATGGTAGAGATGAATAATTGCAATAGAAATGGTAAACCCACAAACAAAATATTTACTCCTATACTTTACAGAAAAAAGTTTTCTGACCTCCAATCTAGGGGATATGCCATGATATAAAGGCATTGGCTTAAGGACAGATAAATGTGAATGGAGTTAGGAAGAATGGAAGAAAGGAGGCCATGGATGGCCAATGGGGTGATGCCAAGGGACCAAGGAGATAAGACTTGAGAAAGCTGGAGAAATCCAGGAGAAATCTGGCCAGGTGTGTGAAAAAAAGAATGATTGGTAATAAAGAGTTGGTCCCAAGGGAAGATGGTGACTAAAGACAAGTCTGAAGTGTTGCAAATAAGCCATGTCTGTTGGAGTGGAAGTTGGCTGAGACATCTGCTTGTAAATCATGTGGAAATGCTTGACAGAAAGAGACCTGCAAAGGAACAAGAATGATACTATGACTGGAGAAAAATGTTTAGCACAAGAGGAAAACAGAAATGCCTCATTTTTCTTATGCCTAAGAGGAAAAACAGGTTATTGCTAGCATAGTGATGGGAGGAGATGGGTAACCATGGCCTCTTGTTTTTCTGCCAGAGCCTGCTGCTGCTTACTCCACTGAAATCTCAGAGCAAATATACATGTTCATACTGGTTGTTAGTGGAGCTGAGTCTTTTGAGGATTGTCTATTGGGGAAATACTTAGGTTTGAACAAAGGGAGGTCACATTTCAGCACAGCTGTTTTAGTGATTGGTGGACAGTATTGGATAGGTTTTCAAATAAGAAGAACTATACATCATTCAAATAGAAGTTTTCACAGGTCCAGGGATAGGGCAGGAGGAGGGAAGGTCACAGAAGCAGAAGTTACCTGTATCCTTTTATACACAACTGCACAATGACCAAAGCTCCAACTGCCTGTGGGCTCTCTCTGGCAATTGAAGCCCAAATCAGTTGGGCGCAGAAAGCTGAAAGTTCCAGAAATAGCACCCCGCTACAGCAGGCAGCCCTCCACAAATAACTAAAGGGAGTAGGCAAATAATCTCTAATTCCTGTAGCCCTCAGGTGGGATAACTCTGAGTCAGATGTCCCACAGTGTTCTCCCAGAGTTCCCTTGTGGGGTTGAACTCCCATCAACTACAGTGATACTGGCTTGAGAATCTGCCCTTTTCCTGTCTCCCTTCCCCTTCGCCTACCAGTCCTGGTATCACCTTGAATCATTGTCTCCAGGTCTCCTTCTGGAGAATCCAAATGAAGGTAATTGTCTACACTGAAGTGAGAGGTGGCATGAAATTGAATGCCTACATGATTATATATCTGAACTGTACTCAAGAAAGAATATCTAGATTGCATTGAAATCGACAGGTTCAACTTTCCAGCTTGAAAAGCAAGATAAAGCCCTTAATATGAGAACAAGTAACTAAGATCACAGACAGTAAGAAAGATTGAGGGTATTTGGGATGATGTTGCTGAGATAGTTGGGCTAGCGGTTTGGAATTAAAGTCATGCATGACAGAAAGCTGTTCGTTGAAGATGTACCATTCTTTGCCCCAGATTTGGGGTATCTAAATAACTAATTAAAATTAGTAAAATCTAAGCAATGGCAACCCAGTCCAGTACTCTTGCCTGGAAAATCCCATGGACTGCGGAGCCTGGTAGGCTGCAGTCCATGAGGTCGCTAAGAGTCAGACATGACTGCGCTACTTCACTTTCACTTTTCACTTTCATGCACTGGAGAAGGAAATGGCAACCCACTCCAGTGTTCTTGCCTGGAGAATCACAGGCACGGGTGGGCTGCCGTCTCTGGGGTCGCACAGAGTCGGACACGACTGAAACGACTTAGCAGCAGCAGCAGACATCCATTACAAGTAAATTCAATTCAAACAATTTTTGTAGAAGTCCAATTGTATGCCTTACGCTGCATTGGGAACTTGGGGGTACCAAGTTGAATAAACAAGATTCCTGCTCTCGAGTGACATGACGAGAAGTAAGGCTTTAGTCATTGCCACATTTATCATTAAAGCATCCCTATAGGGCAGCCTGGGTATGCATCAGATCAGATCAGATCAGATCAGTCGCTCAGTCGTGTCCGACTCTTTGCGACCCCATGAACCGCAGCACGCCAGGCCTCCCTGTCCATCACCAGCTCCCGGAGGTCACCCAGACTCATACCCATCGAGTCAGTGATGCCATCCAGCCATCTCATCCTCTGTCATCCCCTTCTCCTCCTGCCCTCAATCCCTCCCAGCATCAGAGTCTTCTCCAATGAGTCAGCTCTTCGCATGAGGTGGCCAAAATACTGGAGTTTCAGCTTTAGCATCATTCCTTCTAAAGAAATTCCAGGATTGATCTCCTTCAGAATGGACTGGTTGGATCTTCTTGCAGTCCAAGGGACTCTCAAGAGTCTTCTCCAACACCACAGTTCAAAAGCATCAATTCTTCGGCGCTCAGCCTTCTTCACAGTCCAGCTCTCACATCCATACATGACCACAGGAAAGACCAGAGCCTTGACTAGGCGAAACTTTGTTGGTAAAGTAATGTCTCTGCTTTTGAATATGCTATCTAGGTTGGTCATAACTTTCCTTCCAAGGAGCAAGCGTCTTTTAATTTCATGGCTGCAGTCACCATCTGCAGTGATTTTGGAGCCCAGAAAAACAAAGTCTGACACTGTTTCCACTGTTTCCCCATCTATTTCCCATGCAGTGATGGGACCAGATGCCATGATCTTCGTTTTCTGAATGTTGAGCTTCAAGCCAACCTTTTCACTCTCCACTTTCACTTTCATCAAGAGGCTTTTTAGCCCCTCTTCACTTTCTGCCATAAGAGTGGTGTCATCTGCATATCCGAGGCCATTGATATTTCTCCCAGCAATCTTGATTCCAACTTGTATTTCTTCCAGTCCAGCATTTCTCATGATGTACTCTGCATAGAAGTTAAATAAACATGGTGACAATATGCAGCCTTGACGTACTCCTTTTCCTATTTGGAACCAGTCTGTTGTTCCATGTCCAGTTCTAACTGTTGCTTCCTGACCTGCATACAGATTTCTCAAGAGGCAGATCAGGTGGTCTGGTATTCCCATCTCTTTCAGAATTTTCCATAGTTTATTGTGATCCACACAGTCAAAAGCTTTGGCATAGTCAATAAAGCAGAAACAGATGTTTTTCTGGAACTCTCTTGCTTTTTCCATGATCCAGCGGATGTTGGCAATTTGATCTCTGGTTCCTCTGCCTTTTCTAAAACCAGCTTGAACATCAGGAAGTTCACGGTTCACATATTGCTGAAGCCTGGCTTGGAGAATTTTGAGCATTACTTTACTAGCGTGTGAGATGAGTGCAATTGTTCGGTAGTTTGAGCACTCCTTGGCATTGCCTTTCTTTGGGATTGGGATGAAAACTGACCTTTTCCAATCCTGTGGCCACTGCTGAGTTTTCCAAATTTGCTGGCATATTGAGTGCGGCACTTTCACAGCATCATCATTCAGGACTTGGAATAGCTCCACTGGAATTCCATCACCTCCACTAGCTTTGTTCGTAGTGATGCTTTCTAAGGCCCATTTGACTTCACATTCCAAGATGTCTGGCTCTAGGTCAGTGATCACATCATCATGATTATCTAGGTCTTGAAGCTCTTTTTTGTACAGTTCTTCTGTGTATTCTTGCCACCTCTTCTTAATATCTTCTGCTTCTGTTAGGTCCACACCATCTCTGTCCTTTATCGTGCCCATCTTTGCATGAAATGTTCCTTTGGTATCTCTGATTTTCTTGAAGAGATCCCTAGTCTTTCCCATTCTGTTGTTTTCCTCTATTTCTTTGCATTGATCACTGAAGAAGGTTTTCTTATCTCTTCTTGCTATTCTTTGGAACTCTGCATTCAGATGTTTATATCTTTCCTTTTCTCCTTTGCTTTTCGCTTCTCTTCTTTTCACAGCTATTTGTAAGGCCTCCCCAGACAGCCATTTTGCTTTTTTGCATTTCTTTTCCATGGGGATGGTCTTGATCCCTGTCTCCTGTACAATGTCACGAACCTCATTCCATAGTTCATCAGGCACTCTGTCTATCAGATCTAGGCCCTTAAATCTATTTCTCACTTCCACTGTATAATCATAAGGGATTTGATTTAGGTCATACCTGAATGGTCTAGTGGTTTTCCCTACTTTCTTCAATTTCAGTTTGAATTTGGCAATAAGGAGTTCATGGTCTGAGCCACAGTCAGCTCCTGGTCTTGTTTTTGCTGATTGTATAGAGCTTAGATGCTTACTCCTTGGAAGGAAAGTTATGAGCAACCTAGATAGCATATTCAAAAGCAGAGACATTACTTTACCAACAAAGGTTCGCCTAGTCAAGGCTATGGCCTTTCCTGTGGTCATGTATGAATGTGAGAGCTGGACTGTGAGGAAGGCTGAATGCCGAAGAATTGATGCTTTTGAACTGTGGTGTTGGAGAAGACTCTTGAGAGTCCCTTGGACTGCAAGAAGATCCAACCAGTCCATTCTGAAGGAGATCAATCCTGGAATTTCTTTGGAAGGAATGATGCTAAAGCTGAAACTCCAGTATTTTGGCCACCTCATGTGACGAGTTGACTCATTGGAGAAGACTCTGATGCTGGGAGGGATTGAGGGCAGGAGGAGAAGGGGACGACAGAGGATGAGATGGCTGGATGGCATCACTGACTCGATGGATGCGAGTCTGAGTGACCTCCGGGAGCTGGTGATGGACAGGGAGGCCTGGCGTGCTGCGGTTCATGGGGTTGCAAAGAGTCGGACACGACTGAGCCACTGATCTGATCTGATCTGATCTGATCTCCATCTTTGGCTGCAAAGAATATAATCGATCTGATTTCGGTGTTGACCATCTGGTGATGTCCATGTATAGAGTCTTCTCTTGTGTTGTTGGGTATGCATGCTGGTATTCTAAAAAGAAAAATCTATGAAGTCAAGAGTGGTTGATTTTCAGAAAGATCATAAATTAGAAATGGAGGTCAAAAATCTAGGACTGTAAGAACTGATTGAGTTTTTAATTTTTATCCATTTTTAAGTTTTTTAATTCTCTTTACCACTCTACTCCTTTGTAATTATAATGTTTAATCAGAGGATCAGAATTACATAGTACACAAATGGAAAGACATCCTCTTAGTCAATTATTTGTAGAGATGTTTATTGGAAGGACTGATGCTGAAGCTGAAACTCCAATACTTTGGCCACCTCATGCGAAGTGTTGACTCATTGGAAAAGACCCTGATGCTGTGAGGGATTGGAAGCAGGAGGAGAAGGGGACGACAGAGGATGAGATGGCTGGATGGCATCACTGACTCGATGGACATGAGTTTGAGTGAACTCCGGGAGTTGGTAATGGACAGGGAGGCCTGGCGTGCTGTGATTCATGGGGTCACAAAGAGTCGGACATGACTGAGAGACTGAAATGAACTGAACACTATTCAAGTATTCATGTACTTGTAGAGCATCTAACTAGGCAAATTGCAGTTTCTAGGTAAGATTATGGAGAAGGCAATGGCACCCCACTCCAGTACTCTTGCCTGGAAAATCCCATGGATGGAGGAGCCTGGTAGGCTGCAATCCATGGGGTCGCTAAAAGTCAGATATGACTGAGTGACTTCACTTTCATGCATTGGAGAAGGAAATGGCAACCCACTCCAGTGTTCTTGCCTGGAGAATCCCAGGGATGGGGGAGCTTGGTGGGCTGCCATCTCTGGGGTCGCACAGAGTCGGACATGACTGGAGTGACTTAGCAGCAGCAGCAGTAGCAGCAGGTAAGATTAAGAGCGTATATTTATGTATAAGGAAATAAGGTAGCAGTTTATGTTGCATTTTACTTATAACACCATGAAAACTATTTTTAAGTGAATTTTATTGGATTATAGTTAATTTACCATGTGTTGTTAGTTTTCATTGTGCAACAAAGTGAATCAGTTATCAGTTCAGCTCACTTCAGTCACTCAGTTGTGTCCCACTCTTTGCAACCCCATGAATCGCAGTACACCAGGCCTTCCTGTCCATCACCAACTCCCGGAGTTCACTTAGACTCACATCCATCGATCCAGTGATGCCATCCAGCCATCTCATCCTCTGTCGTCCCCTTCTCCTCCTGCCCCCAATCCCTCCCAGCATCAGAGTCTTCTCCAATGAGTCAACTTTTTGCATAAGGTGGCCAAAGTACTGGAGTTTCAGCTTCAGCATCATTCCCTCCAAAGAAATCCCAGGGCTGATCTCCTTCAGAATGGACCAGTTGGATCTCCTTGCAGTCCAAGGGACTCTCAAGAGTGTTCTCCAACACCACAGTTCAAAAGCATCAATTCTTCGCCGCTCAGTCTTCTTCACAGTCCACCTCTCACATCCATACATGACTACTGGAAAAATCATGTATACATAAACTCACTTGTTTAGATTCTTTCCCCACATAAGTCATTACCGAGCATTGAGTAGAATTCCCTGTGCCATACAGTAGGTTCTTATTTATCTGTTTTGTATGTACTAGTGTGTATATGTCAATCCCAATCTCCCAATTTATCCTTCCCCATGACAAACATTGAAGTGACAAATTATCTGTTTCAGACAGAGCCAGTATTGATGAAATGGTACTGAGTCTACCTGTCAAAAGTAGCACTACGTGGTCTTTAGTCTCCAGAGGAAGCTCACGAAAACATTAGCTGCTGAGCAGACATTGCTGGCTGGATGAGATAAGGCTGATGGAGAGGAAGAGGGGTGGATGGAGGAATGGCATCAATGGAAGATGAGCAGGATATGGGTGGAGAAAAGTGAATAGTATTAGAAGAGTATTTTATAGCTGTTCTGCTGGGTTTTTCAAGGTTTTTGTTTTTTTTTAAACTAAGACAAAAATGTAAAAACTGACGATAGTAATTTAGTACATGATAATTTGCAGAACTTTCCTTGATCCTTATCCTCTATTTGAATCTCAGTCCTCCCCAAATTTCATTTCTCCTCATCTATCACCTCATCCCTGCACTTTACCTTATTCCTTATATTCATCTCACCCTTACCCCTTCTCTAAACCTATCCCATTCCTCATCCTACCTCTGAATTTCAGCCTTGACCCAAGTTGCAAACCATCCACTCCTATCTTCCAAGAAATTAGTTGTTAAACAAATGTCTAATTTAGTAGTAGTTAAAAACTAAGTCATTAATTAAGTGATTAATAATAACTAATAAATTAATAAGAACTTTCTAAGTAATAATTAATTAGTTAAACAAATTATTTAATTGATTATTAAACTGACTCATTGGTAATTTTTTTAAGCTGAAATTTTAATATTTTGGTTTTGGTTATATTGAAAATTTCCTGCATCAAATGCCACATGAAAATGCTTTGTATACCTTATATAATCTTGGTGACATAGCCAGGTAAATAATAGCATAGTTTTACATATCACTGCTGAAATCAAAGTAAGATGAAATAAAATTTGCTGTATTGGTCAGTATGCCTTAAATGGCCACAGATCCCTATGACTCTATGCAACCACATTCACCCTAATGGGCATATAATATTTTGATATTGCTTTTAATTTGGTATTTATCAGAGGCTTTTAAGTATCACCAGAAAGTGAACCAACAGTGAAATCCACGGTGGAGGTGAAGAGAAAAGCGGGGATGGGTGTGTGGGAGCCCTGGAAAGGAGAAGCAAAAAACTGCCCAGTAATATGCAATGAACTAAATGTCCAACTCAGAGTTATAAGGAGCACTTGGTTTTGAGAATGGATGGCTAAAGGAATCGGCCTTCTAGTAGGGAACTCCTTTCATGCACGTTATCATTTTATGATGGATAAACTCAATATCTTAGAGATGTTCTTTAAGGCTGATAGTACTCAGTAACTACGGTGGATTTTAAAACATCCACAATTCTTTGCCAAGAAATGGCATTCATAGCCTCATCCATGCTTGCTATGGGTTGGCCCTGTAATTTACTTTGACTGATAAAATGTGCTGGAAGTGACATTGTTCAATGGATGAGCACTTCAGAAGGTTGGCAACTTATGTGTTTGCCATCCTGGAAGCCAGTTGCCATGTAAAAAGTACAATTACCCTCATGGAAAGCGGAGGACGTGCAGAGAGGCTCTGGAGAAAGAGAGATTATGATGGGAGAGATGCAGCTCTCCCAGCCACCAAACTTAGTCATTGGATGTGAAAGGGAAGCCATGTTGGGTCTTCACACTCATGTGAGACCCCAGTCCACACCACAGGGAACAGAGATAATCCACTCTGCCTAGCCTCACGCTGACTGCAAATCATGAGCATACACATTGTTCTAAGTCACCAGGTTTTGGAGTAGTTTCTTATATAGCAATAGATAACTAAGACAGAAATTGGTACTTGAAGCTTCCGTACTGCTTTTAAATAAGTTTTGGTGAACAAATAAAGCCATAAGATGTGCAGTGTTGGCCTTGGGTGAGCTGGTGACAAAGACTGGCAGGGTGACAAGGAAACTTTTAGAGGAGGCTGAAAAAGCAATGAGGAAATTACTAATGGAAGCTGGATACAGGACGATCTCTGTTCTGTACAGCCAGAATTTTGGCAACACTATTGTGTGTGGTAATGTGAAAGATAGAAAATTCAACTTATAAATTTATGGATTTGGCTAAGAAGATGTCTGGGCAGAATGTTTAAAGTGCCATTTGACTTCTTTCAACTGTATATGATAAGGTACTATAAGAAAGAAAAACTAAAAAATTAAAAGTATTAAGTGTGCAAGCAGAACATGAAATACAGAAGGTTCTAGACAGTCTCTCCTAAAAGGAAAAGATTTTCAAAATGAGATATTGCCTCATGTCAAAGACAAAATCCAGGGTACATTGAGTAAAATATGGCCTCAAGCTAAAAAGCAAATCAGGGGAGTGGATGTAAGAAGCTTGTTAAATTTCTTAAAGATTTACAGCACCTATATCCTAATCACCTATACCCTCTCAGCTAGACAAAATGAGTTCTAAATTCTTAAGGATATTGTCATACATTAGTTTGACGCACCCAAACTAGAAAGAGGTTTGCTTGGCAGGAATTTTTGATGAGGCTTTTAGTGCAGAGAGTAAAGTTCCCCCAAATATTCATAGAAAACCCAGAAAGATTTCAAGAGAAGGATTTTGGGCAAAGCATCACCGCCTTGAACTAAAGCGGACAGAAACAGTTCAAAACAAAAAGGAAGCCTATGGGCTTTCTCTCAACTTTCTATGTGAAAGAAGTAGACTAGTTAATTGCAAGCATAACCATTTGTTAGAGGAAATGAATGACTTCTAGGAGGAGAGTCAAGAAAGTGTAAGGCAGAAACAAGTTCTATAGAGAGCAAAGCATTGAAGGAAGCAAAACTGAGTATCATCAAGTAATTTTCTTCTGTGTGCCACTAAGTTCTATGATGCTTTATTACACAGAATAGATAACTGAAACAGTCATATTTTGTGCATTACAGGAAACTGAAAAAATTAACTGGGTTTCCTATTCTATTCATATTCCTATTAATTTGGATTCCTTATTCCTATTCTATTAAAACATCCATGATGACAATAGTTTTAAACATAGGAACAAAATTCTATGAAGTGTTTTCTGAAGAGAGATCACAAGAGACTTTAATCAGTTAAATGCCTCTCAGTCCAGTTCAGTTCGTCACTCAGTTGTGTCTGACTCTTTGCGACCGCATGGACTTCAGCATGGCAGGCCTCCCTGTCTATCACCAACTCCCAGAGTTTATACAAACTCATGTCCATTGAGTCGGTGATGCCATCCAACCATCTTATCCTCTGTCGTCCCCTTTTCCTCCCACCTTCAATCTTTCCCAGCATCAGGATCTTTCCAAATGAGTTGGCTCTTTGCATCAGGTGCCAAAGTATTGGAGTTTCAGCTTCAACATCAGTCCTTCCAATGAACACCCAGGACTGATCTCCTTTAGGATGGACTGGCTGGATCTCCTTGCAGTCCAAGGGACTCTCAAGAGTCTTCTCCAACACCACAGTTCAAAAGCATCAATTCATCGGCACCTCACTTTCTTTATAGTCCAACTCTCATCCATACATGACTACTGGAAAAACCATAGCCTTGACTAGACGAACATTTGTTGACAAAGTAACGTCTCTGCTTTTTAATATGCTATCTAGGTTGGTCATAACTTTCCTTCCAAAGAGTAAGCATCTTTTAATTTCATGGCTGCAATCACCATCTGCAGTGATTTTGGAACCCCCAAAAATGAAGTTAGCCACTGTTTCCACTGTTTCCCCATCTATTTGCTATGAAGTGATGGGACCAGCTGCCAGGATCTTAGTTTTCTGAATGTTGAGCTTTAAGCCAACTTTTTCACTCTCCTCTTTCACTTTCATCAGGAGCCTCTTCAGTTCTTCTTCACTTTCTGCCATAAGGGTGGTGTCATCTGCCTATCTGAGGTTATTGATATTTCTCCTGGCAATCTTGATTCCAGCTTGTGCTTCTTCCAGCCCAGCATTTCTCATGATGTACTCTGCATGTAAGTAAAATAAGCAGGGTGACAATATACAGCCTTGATGAACTCCTTTTCCTGTTTGGAACCAGTCTGTTGTTCCATGTCCAGTTCTAACTGTTGCTTCCTGACCTGCATACAGATTTCTCAAGAGGCAGATCAGGTGGTCTGGTATTCCCATCTCTTTCAGAACTTTCCACAGTTTATTGTGAACCACACAGTCAAAGTCTTTGGCATAGTCAGTAAAGCAGAAATAGATGTTTTTCTGGAGAGTTATTTGTATATTGTGCTTTGCTAGAGGCTCAGATGTTAGAGTCTGCATGCAATGCAGGAGACTGGAGTTCAGTCCCTGGGCTGGGAAGACCCCCTAGAGAAGGGAATGACTACCCACTCCAGGATTCTTGCCTGGGAAATCCCATGGACAAGGAGCCTGGTATCTTTTAAAATAAAATTACTTAATTTACTTTAACTGGAGGCTAATTACTTTACAATATTGTAGTGGTTTTTCCCAATACACTGATATGAATCAGCCATGGGTGTACATGTGTCCCCCGTCCTGGATCCCCCTCCCACCTCCCTCCCCATCCCATGCCTCAAGGTTGTCACAGTACACCAGCTTTGAGTGCCCTGTTTCATGCATCAGACTTGGACTGGTGCTCTATTTCACATATGGTATCTTTTTTTAAAAAATTGCAGATGGGTTTTAAGTCACTATTAGAAGAATGTTCTCACATCATACAATATTATTTATTGTGGCATATTTGTGGGTTTTTTACATTTTATTTTTATTTAATTATTTTTTATTGACATATAGTTCATTTACAATATTATTTTAGTCTCTGATATATAGTTCAGTGACCCAATATTTTTATAAATTATGTTCCATTGATGGCTCAGACAGTAAATAATCCACATACAATGTAGGAGACCTGGATTCGATCCCTGGAGTGGGAAAATCCCCTAAAAGGGAATGGCTACCCACTCCACTATTCTTGCCTGGAGAATTCCATGGACACAGGAGCCTGACAGACTGCAGTCCATGGAGTTGCAAAGAGCTGGACATGACCGAGCAGCTTTCACTTATACAGTTATTAAAAAATAATGACTATATTTCCCTGTTCTGCACAATATATTCTTGTTGCTTATCTATTTTATACATAGTAGTTTATATTACTAAGGCCCATATTCCTATCTTTCCCATCTCCCATTCCCATTGATATTTGGTTAATTCCATCTGACTGACCAATGGAAATGGAATACAAAACTTATACCATGTTATAAAGCTAATTATTTCTCAATTTAAAAAATGTACTAGGTGTGAGAATGATATTGTGTTTTTATGTGGGAAAATGTCTTTTTCAGAGAAAGCAGAAATAATTGACACAAGTTACTTTTCACATATGCAACTTAATTCTACCTGTCTTTGTTAAAGTATTTTAAAACTGCAGATCTACGCATCTCAGTCTTCATTTTCCCTGACAACAGACTTTTCCTTGGGTACATTTATATTTCTGAAAACAAAACTAAGTTACTGCAAAATTTTCTTAAGAGGGCTTATTATTTGCCAAAGTATGCTTTCTATGCCAGGAAATCAGTTTATGAGTCTTTAGATCAAGATAAAAATCTGAAGTTTCTTTTAAAAATTTTAAGTACATTTACTCTAATTTTCTGTACAAAATAATCCTCATTACTTTAAAAAGAGAAATTACTTTCCTTGAGAAGTTTCTGCCTTTATGATGATTGTTTTATTGCACTTTTCCTAAATCTAAAATCTCTGCAGCTCAGTCTTGAATTCTCTTGAAAGCGTTCTTGCTCTCTTTTTGTCTCTGTCTATATACTGATGTATAATAGGTATCCAGTAAAAGTCACCCTTTAAGTGTACAGTTTGATAAATTTGGACAAATGTATAATGTCATGTAACCAGCACCAAAATCAAGATAGAGGACAATTTTCATCATCTCAAAAAGTTTCCTCATGAGTGATGATCTTTTGTGGACATCCCCTTCTCACCACTCCTAGGCCTTGACAACCACTGATCTATTTTCTATGCCTATATGACATTCTGCAGAATATCACATGTGTGTGTGTGTGTGTGTGTGTGTGTGTATAATCACATAGTATGTAGATTTCTGTGACTGGATTCTTTCATTTAGCATATTTAATATTCATTCATGTTCTTACACATATGAGTAGTTCTTTTTATTTTACTGAATAGTGTCCCATTGTATGAATGGACCACAGTTTGCTTACCTATGCATCAGTTACTGGACCATTGAGTTCTTTCTAGATTTTTATTATGAAAAATCTGCTCTAAACATTCATATAAGGTATTTGTGTGGACATATGTTTTCATTTCTTTGGAAGAATACCTACGCGCAAAATGACTGTCATGTGGTAAGTGCATACTTAATTTTATAAGAAGATGACAAATTGTTTTTGCTAAGTGGTTGTGCCATTTTGCATTTCCAACAAAATGTATACATACCAAAACTCTGTGTGTGTGTGTGTGTCTCTCTGTCTGTGTGCAGTTGCTCAGTTGTGTCTGACTCTGTGATTCCATGGAGTGTAGTAGCCTGCCAGGCTCCTCTGTCCATGAAATTTTACAATCAGGAATACTGAAGTGGGTAGCCATTTCCTACTCCACCAGTAGGTATGTCAGATCAGATCAGTCGCTCAGTCGTGTCTGACTCTTTGCGACCCCATGAACCGCAGCACGCCAGGCCTCCCTATCCATCACCAGCTCTCGGAGGTCACTCAGACTCACATTCATCGAGTCAGTGATGCCATCCAGCCATCTCATCCTCTGTCGTCCCCTTCTCCTCCTGCCCTCAATCCCTCCCAGCATCAGAGTCTTCTCCAATGAGTCAACTCTTCGCATGAGGTGGCCAAAATACTGGAGTTTCAGCTTGAGCATCATTCCCTCCAAAGAAATCCCAGGTCTGATCTCCTTCAGAATGGACTGGTTGGATCTCCTTGCAGTCCAAGGGACTCTCAAGAGTCTTCTCCAACACCACAGTTCAAAAGCATCTATTCTTCGGTGCTCAGCCTTCTTCACAGTCCAGCTCTCACATCCATACATGACCACAGGAAAGACCATAGCCTTGACTAGGCGAACCTTTGTTGGCAAAGTGATGTCTCTGCTTTTGAATATGCTATCTAGGTTGGTCATAACCTTCCTTCCAAGGAGTAAGCGTCTTTTAATTTCATGGCTGCAGTCACCATCTGCAGTGATTTTGGAGCCCATAAAAATAAAGTCTGACACTGTTTCCACTGTTTCTCCATCTATTTCCCATGTAGTGATGGGACCAGATGCCATGATCTTCATTTTCTGAATGTTGAGCTTTAAGCCAACCTTTTCACTCTCCACTTTCACTTTCATCAAGAGGCTTTTGAGTTCCTCTTCACTTTCTGCCATAAGGGTGGTATCATCTGCATATCTGAGGTTATTGATATTTCTCCCGGCAATCTTGATTCCAGCTTGTGCTTCCTCCAGTCCAGCATTTCTCATGATGTACTCTGCATATAAGTTAAATAAACATGGTGACAATATACAGCCTTGATGTACTCCTTTTCCTATTTGGAACCAGTCTGTTGTTCCATGACCAGTTCTAACTGTTGCTTCCTGACCTGCATACAGATTTCTCAAGAGGCAGATCAGGTGGTCTGGTATTCCCATCTCTCTCAGAATTTTCCACAGTTTATTGTGATCCACACAGTCAAAGGCTTTGGCATAGTCAATAAAGCAGAAACAGATGTTTTTCTGGAACTCTCTTGCTTTTTCCATAATCCAGCGGATGTTGGCAATTTGATCTCTCGTTCCTCTGCCTTTTCTAAATCCAGCTTGAACATCAGGAAGTTCACAGTTCACATATTGCTGAAGCCTGGCTTGGAGAATTTTGAGCATTACTTTACTAGCGTGTGAGATGAGTGCAATTGTGCGGTAGTTTGAGCACTCTTTGGCATTGCCTTTCTTTGGGATCGGGATGAAAACTGACCTTTTCCAATCCTGTGGCCACTGCTGAGTTTTCCAAATTTGCTGGCATATTGAGTGCAGCACTTTCACAGCATCATCTTTCAGGACTTGGAATAGCTCCACTGGAATTCCATCACCTCCACTAGCTTTGTTCCTAGTGATGCTTTCTAGGGCCCACTTGACTTCACATTCCAGGATGTCTGGCTCTAGGTCAGTGATCACACCATCATGATCATCTGGGTCGTGAAGCTCTTTTTTGTACAGTTCTTCTGTGTATTCTTGCCACCTCTTCTTAATATCTTCTGCTTCCGTTAGGTCCATACCATTTCTGTCCTTTATCGAGCCCATCTTTGCATGAAATGTTCCTTTGGTATCTCTGATTTTCTTGAATAGATCCTTAGTCTTTCCCATTCTGTTGTTTTCCTCTATTTCTTTGCATTGATCGCTGAAGAAGGCTTTCTTATCTCTTCTTGCTATTCTTTGGAACTCTGCATTCAGATGTTTATATCTTTCCTTTTCTCCTTTGCTTTTCACTTCTCTTCTTTTCACAGCTATTTGTAAGGCCTCCCCAGACAGCCATTTTGCTTTTTTGCATTTCTTTTCCATGGGGATGGTCTTGATCCCTGTCTCCTGTACAATGTCACGAACCTCATTCCATAGTTCATCAGGCACTCTATCTATCAGATCTAGGCCCTTAAATCTATTTCTCACTTCCACTGTATAATCATAAGGGATTTGATTTAGGTCATACCTGAATGGTCTAGTGGTTTTCCCTACTTTCTTCAATTTCAGTCTGAATTTGGCAATAAGGAGTTCATGGTCTGAGCCACAGTCAGCTCCTGGTCTTGTTTTTGCTGATTGTATAGAGCTTCTCCGTCTTTGGCTGCAAAGAATATAATCGATCTGATTTCGGTGTTGACCATCTGGTATGTAGTGGTATGTAATTGTGGGTTTTATTTTTTATTTTAGCATTTAGCATTATTTTTTTAGCATTTTTCTAATAGCTAACAATTTTGAATATCACCTCAACTGTTTGTTTGCCATGATGAATCTATTTTGGTTAAATAACTGTTTCAATCTTTTGCCCACTTTAAAAAATCTAGTTGGTTGTCTTCTTGTTGAGGTGTAAGAGTTCTTTATATTTGTTTAATACAAGTCCCTTAGCAGATATATGTTTTGCAAGTATGTATCCAAATCTGTGGCTTATATTTCATTTCCTTTAGCAGTTTATCTCAAGTACTAGATGTTTCCAATTTTAATAAATTCACTTCTATTAATTCTTTTGTAGTTCAGCTTTTTTAGTTCTATTTAGGAAACTTGCCTAACCCCACGGCCACGGAAATTTTTGTCTCAGGCTTTTTTTAAGAAGTGTTGTAGTTTCAAGTTTTAAAATTAAGTCTATGATTAATTTGAATTATTTTTTGAATGGTGTGAGGTACAGATTGAACTTCATCTTTTTGCATGTAAATATCCAATTGTTTCAACATCATTTGATGAATGGTCTAGTCTTTAAATGTTGAATTGCTTTAGCTCCTTTGTCAAAACTCAATTGATCATATATGTGTATGTCTGTTTCTAAACTTTTATTTTATTACATTGGTCTTTATATCTACTCTCATGTTAATATGTAGCTTTATAGAAAGCCTAGAAATTGTATAGTTTGTACAGTATAAATTTACTCTTCTTTTTTGAGATTTTGCTTATGTAAATTTAAAAATTTTGCTTATCAGTTTCTATAAAATAGCTTACTAAAATTTTACTTATTTATACTGGCATTTTGTTGAATTTATAGATTACTTGGGGGGTGAATTAGCATCTCAGTCATATTACTCCAGTTATTTACATATCTTTTGATTTTCCTTAGCAATACTTTTTCATTTTAAGTGTAGTGATAATGCACATCTTTTGTTAAATGTATTACTAAGTATTTCATGTTTTGGATACCATGTTAAGGAATTATTTTCTAAAATTTAGTTTCAAGTTGTTTGGTGCTGCTACAGAGAGATATAATAGAGTTTTAGTATAGAAACTTTGCTAAATTTACTTATTTGAATAAGCTGTTTTTTTAATAGATTCCTTGGGATTGACTATGTGTAAAATCATGTCATTTGCAAGGAAAGACAATTTGCTTTTCCCTTTCAAATATATATGCTTCTTTAAAAAATGGCTTTGTAACCTAGATGTCCATCAGCAGATGAATGGATAAGAAAGCTGTGGTACATATACACAATGGAGTATTACTCAGCCATTAAAAAGAACACATTTGAATCAGTTCTAATGAGGTGGATGAAACTGGAGCCTATTATACAGAGTGAAGTAAGCCAGAAAGAAAAACACCAATACAGTATACTAACACATATATATGGAATTTAGAAAGATGGTAACAATAACCCTGTATATGAGACAGCAAAAGAGACACAGATGTATAGAATAGTCTTTCAGACTCTGTGGGAGAGGGTGAGGGTGGGATGATTTGGGAGAATGGCATTGAAACATGTATAATATTATATAAGAAATGAATCACCAGTCCAGTTTTGATGCAGGATACAGGATGCTTGGGGCTGGTGCACTGGGATGACCCAGAGGGATGGTACAGGGAGGGAGGTGGGAGGCGGGTTCAGGATGGGGAACACGTGTACACCAGTGGCAGATTCATTTTGATGTATGGCAAAACCAATACAATATTGTAAAGTAATTAGCCTCCAATTAAAATGAATACATTTAAATTTAAAAAATGAATAAAAAAAATAAAAACTGGCTTTGTTGCATTAGACATAACCTGAAGTAAGCTTTAGATAGCAGTTATGAGAACAGACTTTTTTTTTTTTTTTTTGCCTCTCTTAGAAGGAAAGCCCATTTTTTTCACTGTGAAATACAAGGTTAGGAAGAGATATTTTGTAGATATTATCAGGTTGAATAAGTTTCTTTCTGTTCCTAGTTTCTCTTTCTAGTTTTCATAAATGGTTTTGCACCTACTCTCACATATTTTGCTGATGTGATTAATTACAGTGATTTATTTTTTAATGTTGAAACTCTTATGTTCCTTGGCTAATCCCCAGTTGGTAATGATTTATTATACTTTCTATACTATGCTGGATTCAGTTTGTTTATATTTGGCTAAGAATTTTTGCATCTGTATTTATAAGATACATTGGATGAGAGCCTCATTTTTTTTTTCTTGAAATGCCTTGTTTAATTTTGGTATTAATGGCTCCACAAAATAATTTGGAAAATTTCTCAACCTCTTTGATTTTCTGAAAAGAAAAGTATAGATTGATATCTTTTCTTCTGTAATGTTTTATGGAAATCACCTGTGCGTCTACCTTAGTCTGAAGTTTTTATTTTTATCTATCTATCTATCTATTTTGTGGGAAGATTTGTCAGTACGCATTTAATTTCTTTAATAAATACAAGATTAGTCATATTATCAGTTTCTTCTTTGGCTTGTTGTGTCTCACAAGGAATTTGTCAATTTCAGTCAAGTCATATTTATTGGCAAAAGGTTTTTTCATAATATTCCATTAATATTCTTTTATCATCTGTAGTAACTGTAGTAATGATTCCACTTTCATTTCTAGTATTAATAATTGTGTCTTCTCTTTTTTCTTAATCTATCTTAAAGTTAGCAGTTTTCTTGGTACCTTCTTTTACTTTTGTAATTTTTTTTATTGTATTTCTGTTTTCATTTTCATGTATTTCTGTGCTTATTTTTTATTGTTTTCTTATTAATGCTTATCTTGTATTTAATTTACTCTTCTTGTTTTAGAGTATTAAGTTGGGCACAAGTCATAGACTTGAGTCTTTTCTTTCTTTTACTTCTAAAACATATAAAACTGTAAACATTCCTTTTACTACTGCTTTCATTGCTCTTACATTTTTGATATGTTGTGATTTATTTTCATTCAATTTACAGAGTTTTCTCATTTCTGATGTGATTTCATTTGTTACTTGTGGGTTTTTGTGGTATGCAAAAAATTTTAATTGTTTAAATATTTTAATCATTGGAGCTCGTGTATGTGTTACCCTACGTGATGAAAGGGACTTTGCAGATGTGATTAAGTATCTTGCCTCTTGATGAAAGTGAAAGAGGAGAGTGAAAAAGATGACTTAAAACTCAGCATTCAGAAAACTAAGATCATGGCATCTGGTCCCATCATGTTATGGCAAATAGATGGGAAAACAGTGGAAACAGTGGCTGACTTTACTTTTCTGGGCTCCAAAATCACTGCAGATGGTGATTGCAGCCATGAAATTAAAAGACAACTGAACTGAAGGGAATGATTAGCCTAAATTATCCAGATATACCCAATATAATTATCACGGTCCTTATAAGGCAAAGAGGGAAGCAGGGAAGTCAGAGAAGGAGATGTGACAACAGAGGAAGAGGACAGAGAGATGCAGTCTTGAGCCAAGAAATGCTAGAAGCCTCTAGAATATGGAAAAGAAAAGGAATGGACTTTCTTTTAGGGTTTCCAGAAGAAATGAAGCCTTGCCAACACCTTGACTTTAACCCAGCAAAACATGTTTTGGATCTCTGACCGAAAGGGCTGTAAGATAATACATTTGTGTTGCTATAAATAACTAAATTTTTTGTAATTTGTACAGCAACAATCAGATCAGATCAGATCAGATCAGTCGCTCAGTCGTGTCCGACTCTTTGCGACCCCATGAACCGCAGCACGCCAGGCCTCCCTGTCCATCACCAGCTCCCGGAGGTCACTCAGACTCGCATCCATCGAGTCAGTGATGCCATCCAGCCATCTCATCCTCTGTCGTCCCCTTCTCCTCCTGCCCCCAATCCCTCCCAGCATCAGAGTCTTCTCCAATGAGTCAACTCTTCGCATGAGGTGGCCAAAATACTGGAGTTTCAGCTTTAGCATCATTCCTTCCAAAGAAATTCCAGGATTGATCTCCTTCAGAATGGACTGGTTGGATCTTCTTGCAGTCCAAGGGACTCTCAAGAGTCTTCTCCAACACCACAGTTCAAAAGCATCAATTCTTCGGCGTTCAGCCTTCCTCACAGTCCAGCTCTCACATCCATACATGACCACAGGAAAGACCATAGCCTTGACTAGGCGAACCTTTGTTGGTAAAGTAATGTCTCTGCTTTTGAATATGCTATCTAGGTTGCTCATAACTTTCCTTCCAAGGAGTAAGCGTCTTTTAATTTCATGGCTGCAGTCACCATCTGCAGTGATTTTGGAGCCCAGAAAAACAAAGTCTGACACTGTTTCCACTGTTTCCCCATCTATTTCCCATGCAGTGATGGGACCAGATGCCATGATCTTCGTTTTCTGAATGTTGAGCTTTAAGCCAACCCTTTCACTCTCCACTTTCACTTTCATCAAGAGGCTTTTTAGCCCCTCTTCACTTTCTGCCATAAGGGTGGTGTCATCTGCATATCTGAGGTTATTGATATTTCTCCCAGCAATCTTGATTCCAACTTCTGTTTCTTCCAGTCCAGCATTTCTCATGATGTACTCTGCATAGAAGTTAAATAAACATGGTGACAATATGCAGCCTTGACGTACTCCTTTTCCTATTTGGAACCAGTCTGTTGTCCCATGACCAGTTCTAACTGTTGCTTCCTGACCTGCATACAGATTTCTTAAGAGGCAGATCAGGTGGTCTGGTATTCCCATCTCTTTCAGAATTTTCCATAGTTTATTGTGATCCACACAGTCAAAGGCTTTGGCATAGTCAATAAAGCAGAAATAGATGCTTTTCTGGAACTCTCTTGCTTTTTCCATGATCCAGCGGATGTTGGCAATTTGATCTCTGGTTCCTCTGCCTTTTCTAAAACCAGCTTGAACATCAGGAAGTTCACGGTTCACATATTGCTGAAGCCTGGCTTGGAGAATTTTGAGCATTGCTTTACTAGCGTGTGAGATGAGTGCAATTGTTCGGTAGTTTGAGCACTCCTTGGCATTGCCTTTCTTTGGGATTGGGATGAAAACTGACCTTTTCCAGTCCTGTGGCCACTGCTGAGTTTTCCAAATTTGCTGGCATATTGAGTGCAGCACTTTCACAGCATCATCTTTCAGGACTTGGAATAGTTCCACTGGAATTCCATCACCTCCACAAGCTTTGTTCGTAGTGATGCTTTCTAAGGCCCATTTGACTTCACATTCCAAGATGTCTGGCTCTAGGTCAGTGATCACATCATCATGATTGTCTAGGTCTTGAAGCTCTTTTTTGTACAGTTCTTCTGTGTATTCTTGCCACCTCTTCTTAATATCTTCTGCTTCTGTTAGGTCCACACCATCTCTGTCCTTTATCGTGCCCATCTTTGCATGAAATGTTCCTTTGGTATCTCTGATTTTCTTGAAGAGATCCCTAGTCTTTCCCATTCAGCAACAATAGAAAGACAATAAAGTTATATAGAATTATTTTTAGAGTAGATATGTGGACTAGTAGAATCACTACTTTCAAATCATTCTATCTCAGACACACACACACACACACACACACACACACACCCCGTGGATTTTCATTACATACATGTAATCCCCACCCAGATCAAGATAGACAAACTAGCAGGGTAGAGAATAGCTTATATCTTAACATCCCATAACTGTAAACACGCATTTATATGTGTATGTACAAGAAACACATTAAAAGAGAGAGAACTTTTTTGGGAGATGTGTTATTGAAGTATTATTTACTAATAATGTGAAAGTATTAACTTGGTATCATGAGAGAGTAAGCTCAGGAAAACATGTAAGTTTTATCTAGGGAGTGGTTACTTAGATAGGAGGTGAGAAAGATAGTACAGAAAATGTTCACAAAAGTTGAGTGTGCAATCTAAAATTCCAAATGCAGACATTTGTGCTCTATCTTTCTAGCACTCACACTGATTTCTGTTTCTCCTTTTTTCGTGAACATGCTCCTTAGACTTAGACACAACCAGGTATACGGAAATTACTGTCATACTTCGGTGGTTGTATGGGACCTCCTCCATGTTTTGTTTTCCTTTCATGGCAAACATGAAACAAAAAAATGTTAAACACCCAAATCATGTGTCAGGTGGCTTTTGACTTTCATATGTTGTTTGAGGCAATGGCACCCCACCCCAGTACTTTTGCCTGGAAAATCCCATGGACGGAGGAGCCTGGTAGGCTCCAGTCCGTGGGGTCGCTAAGAGTTGGACACGACTGAGCGACTTCACTTTCACTTTTCACTTTCATGCACTGGAGAAGGAAATGGCAGCCCACTCCAGTGTTCTTGCCTGGAGAATCCCAGGGACAGGGGAGCCTGGTGAGCTTCCGTCTATGGGGTCACACAGAGTCGGACACGACTGAAGCGACTTAGCAGTAGCAGAGTATGATACATAAATATTTATCAGGTTGTACATTAAAGATGTGAGTGCTGCTGCTAAGTCTCTTCAGTCGTGTCTGACTCTGTGCGACCCCTAGACAGCTCCACCGTCCCTGGGATTCTCCAGGCAAGGACACTGGAGTGGGTTGCCATTTCCTTCTCCAATGCAGGAAAATGAAAAGTGAAAGGGAAGTCGCTCAGTGGTATCCAACTCTTCGCGACCCCATGAACTGCAGCCTACCAGGCTCCTCTGTCCATGGGATTTTCCAGGCAAGAGTGCTGGAGTGGGTTGCCATTGCCTTCTCCAAAAGATGTATTTGCCCCCAATCCGATCTTCCGTGAACAGAAGACAACTTCAAGGCCTACCTATCTCCCAAGGGGGCGGAGGTCCACACAATCCATCGTCTCTACTTCAGCTATAGCCAAGGAAAACCTTAGGAAGCAGAATACTCCTGAGAGTGAAAGAAGCACCACTGAGAACAATGGGTGAAGTACCTCCCTGTGCAGACCTAGGACCTGGTCAGAGAATCCCCACAGTCCATGTGGTGAGCCTTCACCCAATCAGCCAGGAAGATTTCACAGTTGCTATAAGGCTATCATTCTTCACTTTGAATACTTAAGTAATAAACAATTCCAGACATTCTTATTTAAAGCAACAAAAAAGTGTTTTTTAAAAATTTATTTATTTTTAATTGGAGGATAATTGCTTTACAATATTTTGTTGGTTTCTGCTATACATCAAGATGAATCAGCCAGAGGCATACATATGTCCCCACCCTCTTAAACTTCCTTCCCACCTCCCACCCCATTCCACCTCTCTTGGTTGTCACAGAGCACTGGGTTGTACAGCAAATTCCCACCAGCTATCTATTTCACATGTAATGTATATGTTTCAATGCTACTGTCTCTATTCATCCTACCCTCTCCTTCCCCAACTGTGTCCACAGGTTTGTTTTCTGTGTCAGCATCTCCATTACTGCCATGAAAATAGATTCATCAGTAAAGGTTTTATTCATATATATATCTCAGCAAGGCAATTCTGCCCATCATAGTCTTCAAAGATCTGGATTCATGGAACTTCTATCATTTTAAGGTACTGCTACCCAACACACGATTTTAATGTTTGCCAAGAAAGAGAAACAAAACACTGAGATCCCCACAACCTCCTAGTGTGAAAGTCACTTCTGTTCCCCCGGCCATGCATAAATCTAAGGAGTAGATGCCCAAAAGGAAAGGAGAAGCATAAATTATTATAAGCACTAGAAAGATACAGCACAGTTGTCTGTATTTGGAATTTTAGATTTCAAACTCAACTTTTGTGGACATTTCTCTTTCCATACTCTATCATCTCTTGTCCAAATATCTACTTTCGAGATAAAGCTTTTGTTTTTTTCCTGAATTTAGTCTCTCACAACACCAAGATAAGACTTGTTATTATATTTATAGCTCAATAAAATTAGTCCTTAGAGCTATTGCAAGATAAGTTCACTAAGTCAGCAGTTGTCTTGACTTGCATTTGGGGTTTGCCATTGTCTCTGTATCAATCTGACAATTTTTAAATGTTTGACTAATGATGGTTTTTAAACCTCATCCTTCTCTTTTCTCTTCTGTCCCACATTTGGGAAAGCTGATAAAAAGCCTAGATGTTCCTTGCTTTGACACTGGTGGGGGATTCAATCCTTCAAGATCATCCTGGTGGGACCCTCACTCCAGCCTGATACGCATGGTGTATGCATGCTCAATCATGTCTGACTCTTTCTGATCCTCATGGACCATAGCCTGCCAGGCTCCTCTGTCCATGGGATTTCCCAAGCAAGAATACTGGAGTGGATTGCCATTTCCTCCTCCAGAGGATCTTCCCAACCAAGGGGTCGAACCTGTGTCTCTTGTGTTGGCTGGCAGATTCTTCACCATTGAGCCCCCCTGATACTCTGCTACTGCTAAGTCGCTTCAGTCATGTCCGACTCTGTGCGACCCCACAGACAGAAGCTCACCAGGCTCCCCCATCCCTGGGATTCTCCAGGCAAGAATACTGGAGTGGGTTGCCATTTCCTTCTCCAGTGCATGAAAGTGAAAAGTGAAAGTGAAGTCGCTCAGTCGTGTCCGACTCTCAGCGACCCCATGGACTGGAGCCCACCAGGATCCGCTGTCCATGGGATTTTCCAGGCAAAAGTACTGGGGTGGGGGTGCCATTGCCTTCCCCGATACTCTAACCACCTTAAAAACTCCAAGCCAGTTTCCTTTTTCTACTCTCTCAAGGCATTTTTCAGCTCAGTAGGGAGTCTGCTCCCGGTGTTTTTGAAAGACCTTATTATATGAGACATAAATCTCATACCCTCTTGATGTGTGTATGGAACTATCAATCTCAACATCAAACCAGATTGTGAGTTGGGGTCCATCTCTGCAGGGTATACAAAACACTTTGCTTCTTCCATACACCATATAGGTGCAGGTTAACATCAGTTGAAATCCTAGAATGCAGCCACTATTTTTAAGCTCTAAGCATGTACAGAATCTCAACTAACTTTACCTGTTTCAGGGCCAAAGAAGTCCATAGTTTCTTCTTATGCATATTTTTATGTGCTGCTGATTCATCAGCTCTTTGGAGATATTCATCTTGTATTTTTTGAGTTCAGCAATGTGTCTTGATTAAAAAAATTAACTACGGCTGCTATGTATTTGTGCAGAAAAAAGTAGAAAGAGCTATAAAGTAGTTTGCAAGTAAATAAGCAATGACAATACAAAGTGACAAGTGTTACAACATGGTTTTTTTTTTTTTTTTTTTTTCTTGCTATTGCTAAGTCACTTCAGTCGTGTCCGACTCTGTGTGACCCCATAGACGGCAGCCCACCAGGCTCCCCCATCCCTGGGATTCTCCAGACAAGAACACTGGAGTGGGTTGCCACTTCCTTCTCCAAAGCATGAAAAGTGAAAAGTGAAAATGAAGTCGCTCAGTCGTGTCTGACTCCCAGCAACCCCATGGACTGCAGCCTACCAGGCTCCTCCATCCATGGGATTTTCCAGGCAAGAGTTCTGGAGTGGGGTGCCATTGCCTTCTCCGTACAACATGGTAGTAGCATCAAAAAGTTTGGGGGATTTTAGACCTTTCCCCATAACCCAATTAGGAAACGATCAGGGAAATCTGGGAAAAAAATGAATATGCTTAAAAATTGAGTAAGTAGACACTGAAACCAAGGAAGGAAGAAGAGAATTAATGATTCAACACAAAGGAAGCAGCTTTAGTGGATGCCTCAGAGCGAAATTCATTAATGACCTGAAGGAGTTCAATAGGCTCCTGAGTAGAATGGGGGAAACCTAGTGACTTATCAAAGGCGAGGTGAAGACATAGGTGTCATCTGAATCTTGAAGGCTATCGGTAGACTTTTACTTTCAGACTTTTCCTGAGGGACATGGGAAGTCACTGCAGGATTTTAAGTAGATAAGTGGCTTTATCTGAACAACAGTTTAGGAAAAATTCCTCTGGCTGTTGAGTGGTCACAGAATTGACGTGGGAAGAGCTAGAGGTCAGCAGAGCAGTTTGGAGGCTGTGGCTGTGATCTAGATAAGAGGTGAAGATTGACGCTCCTGGGAGTAGGCAAGTGAGAAAGGTGGCAGGATTCGAGGTGCTTCAAAAGTTCAGAAGGTGGAAGCAACAGAACTCATACAGCATCAGAGTCATGATACCCCCGAAGCCCCCCATTACCACCTCCCCCAAGCTGGCCTCTACCCACAGCCCCATGAGTCCGGCCCCACACCCAGGCCAGGCAATGCCTCCAGGAGGTTCACCAGTCATCAACATCAGGGGCTGTGGAGCTGCTGTGGTCCAGGCATGGCCCTGTGCTGGACTAAGTCCTAGGAGACACGGGAGGCGGGGGCCCAGGCTTGGCTGAGCAGTGGGAGCATGCTGTGGGCTGGGTGCCATTCTGAGGGCTGGTTCCAGTGTCTCCTGGACCCTGGAGCTACGTGGCCAACCTGTATGTGGTCCTGGAAATCTGTGAATTTGGGGACTTCCCGAGTAGTTCAGTTGGTAAAGAATCTGCCTGCAATGCTAAAAACCTGGGTTCTCTTCCTGAATTGGAGAAGGAAATGGCAACCCACTCCAGTATTCTTGCCTGGGGAATCCCACGGACAGAGGAGCCTGGCGGGCCACTGTCCATAGGGTTGCAAGAGTCGGACATGACTTAGCACTATTTTTCTTTCTTTATACCCATGATGGAGATTCCTTGGTGGTGGCTCAGCGATAAACAGCCCACTTGCAGTGCAGGAGATACAGAAGATGAAGGCTCAGTCCCTGGGTCTGAAAGGTCCCCTGCAGGAAAGCATGGTAATCTACTCCAGGATTCTTGCCTGGAGAATCCCAGGGACAGAGGGGCCTGGCGGGCTACAGTCCATGAAGTTGCAGAGTCAGACTCAACTGAAGCGACTGAGCCTACACACTCATGATAAGAATAAAGGAGAAACCATGGGATGAGGAGAAAGTTACAGGAACTGGATGATCATTCCTTGAGAAATAAAATGCAGGTGAAGCTCTTTGTATAAATTTTGTAGAAGACATGGGAGATTAAACAAACGTTTTACTTTGATTATATCACAAATTGTGTTTATTTCATAAGCTGGTTACAGACAAAAAGAAAGGGGAAGAGTAAAAAAGTCAAAGAGCACAGGACTGAAGCTGCATCCTACTGAGTCAGTCTGGTGCAATTTCTTCAGAAGCCCCAGCAAGGGAATTTCACTTCCATCCCATTGGCTAAAACTGGTTTACATCATCCCTCTGCTGACAAGAGAATCTGGGAAAGTGAGCATTTTGAAACTGTTGTCATTCTGGACAAAACTAGGGTTTTATGTTAGGTAGGCAATTAGCAGCCGCTGCCATAAATTACCTATAAAGTGTCCCAAAAGAAGAGACCAACATGTGTTCAAATATATAAGCAAGAGCTCAATAATGAGATCTGGACTGAAAATAAAGATTTGAGAAGTTTTAGCATTAGGATTGGAGAAGGCAATGACACCCCACTCCAGTACTCTTGCCTGGAAAATCCCATGGATGGAGGAGCCTGGTAGGCTGCAGTCCATGGGGTCGCGAAGAGTCGGACACAACTGAGCGACTTCACTTTCACTTTTCACTTTCATGCATTGGAGAAGGAAATGGCAACCCACTCCAGTGTTCTTGCTTGGAGAATCCCAGGGACGGGGCAGCCTGGTGGGCTTTCGTCTATGGGGTCACACAGAGTCGGACACGACTGAAGCGACTTAGCAGCAGCAGCAGCAGCATTAGGATGGCAATTTAACCCACAGAAGTGCATGAGATTATTCTGAATGGTAAGGAACTGAAATAAGAATAGAGAAGAAATTGATATGGTCAGTCATTTTTAAAAATATTTTAAAAAATTGAAGTGTAGTTGATGTATATTATATATTATAGGTATACCATATAGTGTTCCACATTTTTTAAGATTATACTCAATTTCTGGTTATTATAAAATATTGGCTATATTCTCCACATTGTACAATATGTTTTTGTAGCTTATTTAATTTTTTATTTAATTTTTGTCTGTTTGGACTGTTTTTTTGTCTGTGCTGCCCTCTCCAGCATATGGGATCTTAGTTCCAATTCCCAGATCAGGAATAGAACCTGCATACCCTTGCATTGGAAACATGGAGTCTTAACCACAGGATTATCAGGGAAGTCCATCTTTAAGCTTATTTTATACCTAATAGCTTCTACTTTTTCACCTACTTCCCCTGTATTGCCCCTTCCGCCTTCCCTGTCCCCACCGGTAACTATTAATTTTGTTCTCTGTATCTGTGAGTCTGCTTCTTTTATTGTTACTCATTTATTTGTTGTGTTTTTAGAGTCATTTAATTAACTGTATTTAGTAATGATCTACAAAGCAGCAGAAGCAGAAACCTAGAATAATTTCAAGTCTCTGCTTGGTCAGCTGGGTGCCTGGCAGCACCATCACGATGATAAGTGATGCACCAGGAGGAACAGGATGGCTGGAGAAAATGAGCAAAAACATCCTGACTGTGCTGAGCTTGAAACCCGGGGGGTAATTTCCAGAAGGGGATTTAAAATAAAAATATATATGTCTGAATAAAATTTAGGGTTGGAGATAATGATTTAGGAAACATCTGTGGAAGCATATGCTGCTGCTGCTGCTGCTAAGTCGCTTCAGTCGTGTCTGGCTTTGTGTGACCCCATGAACAGCAGCCCAACAGGCTCCTCTGTCCCTGGGATTCTCCAGTCAAGAGTGCTGGAGTGGGTTGCCATTTTTTTCTCCAATGCATGCATGCATGCTAAGTCGGTTCAGTCGTGTCCGACTCTGTGCAACGCTATGGACAGCAGCTCACCAGGCTCCTCTGTCCACAGGGTTCTCCAGTCAAGAGTACTGGAATGGGTTGCCATTTCCTTCTCTAGTGGAAGCATATAAAGGTGGGTAAATGAGTACAGAAAGAAATCAAAGATATACCTTGAATTAGACTAAAACATAGAAGTGAACCCTATCTGCCTATTAATTTCCTTACTAATTCCTATGTTTGACTCATTTTTCCCTAGCTAAATTGTAATCCCTTTGAGAGAAAAATAAAACAAGGCAAAAAATGTATTTCAGAGTACGGAATAGATTACTTGACAGATGATAGGTGAGGATAAAAACAACACCACCTGGTCAGAAGACAGAATACAAGCATATTGGATGCATCCATTGGGTACAGAAGATAGAAAAGCATATTAAAGAAAAAAGAAATTAAATGGATAATTTGGACTAAAAGCCACTGAAATCAGAGTTTCCCAGACCTATGTTATTAAATAACTAATATTCACAACATGATCCGCTTTTGATTGGAAAACTCAAAGTATGGTTTTCATGAGACAGACCTGAATTTTAATGAAGTTATTGAAACTCTTACTTTCACATGCATAGGAATAACGTAAGTTTATTCAAGTGTTGTGTGATTCTGTTTCTAAAGTAACTTGCAAAATAATTTTGAGGTAACACTAGCCCCTAAACCTAAGAATCACTTGGGAAATTCGGGGTTTTAACTGGCTTGAGTCTTCAGACTCAGTCTTCTCATCTTCAGTTTTAATTTTCTAAGTCATCCCTAAGGAGTGATTGTTCTTCTAACCAGGAAACCCCTTCCAGTCTAAATCCCTCTCAGGTTGTGGTTGGGGCTCGGGTTGGTGGGGAGCCTCCAAACAGGGGACATCCTAAACTTCCCCGGATTCTTCAGATTCAGCCACCACCTGGGCTTCATTTCTTTTCAAACCAGACCTATAAAAGATTTGTCAGCACTCTTTCTGGGGGTAAGGGTCACTTTTTTCTTAGATAAGAGGTCAAGCGAAGAAAGTAGAATCTATTTGTTCCTCTTGAAACTAAGGACAGAAGGGTCAAAGAAAGTGCTTTTGCTGCTCCGTTTAGCCATTCTATGTTGTTATGAGCAAGTGGTTTTAAGCCTGCCTCAGCTCTATCCAAATCCCTGTTTAGATATCAGAGTCATATCTCCCTGATCCGGCTACTCGCAGCCTGCATTAGCTTTACCCTCCGCTGGTGCCTTGTGGTTGGGAAATGAATCACTCAGATTCATGCCATTTTGACAGAGAGCTTAGAGGCAGCTCAGCCTGGCAGAGTTGGCCGCAGCGTACAAGGGCAGCCTAGACCCGCCACGCTATACTAGGGTCTGTGTAGCTGAGCTGCTTAATTGGGTTCTTGCTCTTCACAAGCCTCCAAATAGCTCCTCGAGTCCCAGAGTTGGTGGTGGAATTTTTTTCTCTCTCTCTCTTTTTTTTTTTTTCATCTGGCTAATAAGATTTTCCAAGTCACCAAAGCCAGAGGGGTTTGGGAAAGAAAAAGCCTTCTTTGTTAAACAAAGCAAGTTCTATGGGACTTTCTGCCTTTGAATTTAGGAAACCCATCCCAATTAAAGTGTGAAATGATTGTGAATATGGAGGGATCTCAGTGGAAAAAGCGGCCTCCAACCCTGATGAGCATGGCCTCGGAATATTAGTTTTAGTGCAAATCCCTTCTTTGAAAGACCCAGAGGCTAGGACTTTGTTACAAAGAATTTAGAGAAACATCACAGAGTCAAAGGCAGCAAGAGACTCTGCAAAGAGTCTAAGAATTTAAAATGTGTTTGTTTTTCCAGCTATCATGCTACAGGTTCTTTTTTTTTTTTAAATAAAAACTCAGGAAGTAGACAGCATTACCAGATGAATAGAATTCAGTAAAATTTCCTTTGAAAACTGCCAAGTGAAGTAAGTGATGCATCAGGTCATAGTTCAGCCTTCTAAGCCAAGGTAGGTGTCCTGAGGTATTATTTTCATCTAGAATAATATATGTCATGTAAATTTACACTAAGCTCTATGTCCTGCAAATGTATCCATATTTAACATGATGATATATTGTGTTACATAGAAAGAGCAGACAAAATAGGAAATGGCCTTCATCCTTAAACAGCATTTTAAGCAATGAGACTAACGGAGGAATAATCCTAAACGATTAGCTGTGTGCATGCTCAGTTGCTCATTCGTGTCTGACTCTTTGGAACCTCAGGCACTATAACCTGCCAGGCTCCTCTGTCCCTGGGATTCTCCAGGCAAGAATATTGGAGTGAGTTTCCCTTTCCTTCTCCAGGGGATCTTCCCCACCCAGGGATCAAAACTACATTTCCTGAATTGGCAGGTGAATTCTTTACCATTAAGCCATGCCTAACTTCAAAGATGCATTCAATGGCCTCTGAGATTTGAATAAGGGTACTTTTGTCTCCTTGAGAATTTGGAGATCCTGAGGGTTATATGCAGAGTACATCATGAGAAAGACTGGGCTGGAAGAAGCACAAGCTGGAATCAAGATTGCTGGGAGAAATATCAATAACCTCAGGTATGCAGAAGACACCACCCTTATGGCAGAAAGTGCAGAGGAACTAAAAAGCCTCTTGATGCAAGTGAAAGAGGAGAGTGAAAAAGTTGGCATAAAGCTCAACATTCAGAAAACAAAGATCATGGCGTCCGGTCCCATCACTTCATGGGAAATAGATGAGGAAACAGTGGAAACAGTGTCAGACTTTATTTTTCTGGGCTCCAAAATCACTGCAGATGGTGACTTCAGCCATGAAATTAAAAGACGCTTACTCCTTGGAAGGAAAGTTATGACCAATATAGATAGCATATTCAAAAGCAGAGACATTACTTTGCCAACAAAGGTCTGTCTAGTCAAGGCTATGGTTTTTCCATTGTTCATGTATGGATGTGAGAGTTGGACTGTGAAGAAGGCTGAGTGCCAAAGAATTGATGCTTTTGAACTGTGGTGTTGGAGAAGAGTCTTGAGAGTCCCTTGGACTGCAAGGAGATCCAACCAGTCTCCAACCAGTCTATCCTAAAGGAGATCAGTCCTGGGTGTTCATTGAAAGGACTGATGCTGAAGCTGAAACTCCAGTACTTTGGCCACCTCATGTGAAGAGTTGACTCATTGGAAAAGAGTCTGATGCTGGGAGGGATTGGGGGCAGGAGGAGCAGGGGATGACAGAGGATGAGATGGCTGGATGGCATCACCAACTTGACGGACATGAGTTTGAGTGAACTTCGGGAGTTGGTGATGGACAGGGAGGCCTGGCATGCTGCAATTCATGGGGTCGCAAAGAGTAGGACACGACTGAGTGACTGAACTGAACTGAACTGAAGTTATTTGCTATGGGGCCATCCTGGGCACTGTACAATGTTCAGTAACATCCCTTACCTCTACCCACCAGATCCCAATAGCACATCACCCAACTTTTGCAATGTAATATGTTTCCAGACATTGGCAAATGTTTCCTGGGTACAAAAGTTGCTCCAGCTAACAACCTGTGACAGAGATGGTACCTAGTCCATGAGCATGAATGAGTGTAGAAAATAAAAGGAGAAGAGTCCTCAGGATAAAACACTGAAAGGCACTCCATTTAGGAATGAAAGAAAGAAAGAAAATACCCTAAGAGAGATTGAGAAGGATTGCTGAGAGAAGTAGGGAAAAGATAGAGAAGCCAAGGGAAAATGTTTCAGTATGCATGCGTGCATGCTAAGTCGCTTCGATCGTGTCCGACTCTGTGGAACCCTATGGACAGCAGCCCACCAGGCCCCTCTGACCATGGGATTCTAGGCAAGAATACTGGAGTGGGTTGCCATTTCCTTCCTTTATGTTTCAGTAGATTAGATCAGATCAGATCAGTCGGTCAGTTGTGTCCTACTCTTTGCGACCCCATGAATCGCAGCACGCCAGGTCTCGCTGTCCAACACCAACTCCTGGAGTTCACTCAGACTCACGTCCATCGAGTCAGTGATGCCATCCAGCCATCTCATCCTCTGGCGTCCCCTTCTCCTCTTGCCACCAATCCCTCCCAGCATCAGAGTCTTTTCCAATGAGTCAACTCTTCGCATGAGGTGGCCAAAATACTGGAGTTTCAGCTTCAGCATCATTCCTTCCAAAGAAATCCCAGGGCTGATCTCCTTCAGAATGGACTGGTTGGATCTCCTTGCAGTCCAAGGGACTCTCAAGAGTCTTCTCCAACACCACAGTTCAAAAGCATCAATTCTTCGGCGCTCAGCCTTCTTCACAGTCCAGCTCTCACATCCATACATGGCCACAGGAAAGACCATAGCCTTGACTAAACGAACCTTTGTTGGCAAAGTAATGTCTCTGCTTTTGAATATGCTATCTAGGTTGGTCATAATTTTCCTTCCAAGGAGTAAGTGTCTTTTAATTTCATGGCTGTAGTCACCATCTGTAGTGATTTTGGAGCCCAGAAAAATAAGGTCTGACACTGTTTCCACTGCTTCCCCATCTATTTCCCATGAAGTGATGCAGATGCCATGATCTTTGTTTTCTGAATGTTGAGCTTTAAGCCACCTTTTTCACTCTCCACTTTCACTTTCATCAACAGGCTTTTTAGTTCCTCTTCACTTTCTGCCACAAGGGTGGTGTCATCTGCATATCTGAGGTTATTGATATTTCTCCCGATAATCTTGATTCCAACTTGTGTTTCTTTCAGTCCAGCATTTCTCATGATGTACTCTGCATAGAAGTTAAATAAACAGGGTGACAATATACAGCCTTGACATACTCCTTTTCCTACTTAGAACCAGTCTGTTGTTCCATGTCCAGTTCTAACTGTTGCTTCCTGACCTGCATACAAATTTCTTAAGAGGTAGATCAGGTGGTCTGGTATTCCCATCTCTTTCAGAATTTTCCACAGTTTATTGTGATGCACACAGTCAAAGGCTTTGGCATAGTCAATAAAGCAGAAATAGATGTTTTTCTGAAACTCTTTTGCATTTTCCATGATCCAGCGGATGTTGGCAATTTGATCTCTGGTTCCTCTGCCTTTTCTAAAACCAGCTTGAACATCAGGAAGTTCACGGTTCGCATATTGCTGAAGCCTGGCTTGGAGCATTTTGAGCATTACTTTACTAGCATGTGAGATGAGTGCAATTGTGCGGTAGTTTAAGCATTCTTTGGCATTGCCTTTCTTTGGGATTGGAATGAAAATGGACTTTTTCCAGTCCTGTGGCCACAGCTGAGTTTTCCACATTTGCTGGCATATTGAGTGCAGCACTTTCACAGCATCATCTTTCAGGAATTGAAATAGCTCAACTGGAATTCCATCACCTCCACTAGCTTTGTTCGTAGTGATGCTTTCTAACCCATTTGACTTCACTTCCATCGTGGGGGCGTGGCACCCCACCCCGTACTTTTGCCTGTCCTGGACGGGGATCTTGGTGGCTCCGTCCTGGGGTCGCTTGGACACGACTGAGGACTTCACTTTCATTTTTCACTTCCATGCATTGGGGAAGGAAATGGCAACCCACTCCACTGTTCTTGCCTGGAGATCCCGGGACGGGGGAGCCTGGTGGGCTTCCTTCTATGGGGTCGCACAGAGTTGGACACGACTGAGCGACTTAGCAGTAGCAGCAACTGGAATTCCATCACCTCTACTAGCTTTGTTCGTAGTAATGCTTTCTAAGGCCCACTTGACTTCACATTCCATCGTGATTATCTGGGTTGTGAAGATCTTTTTTGTACAGTTCTTCTGTGTCAAGGCTATGGTTTTTTCTGTGATCATGTTTGGATGTGAGAGCTGGACTGTGAAGAAGGCTGAGCTCCGAAGAATTGATGCTTTTGAACTGTGGTGTTGGAGAAGACTCTTGAGAGTCCCAAGGAGATCCAACCAGTCCATTCTGAAGGAGATCAGCCTGAGATTTCTTTGGAAGGAATGATGCTAAAGCTGAAACTCCAGTACTTTGGCCACCTCATGCGAAGAGTTGACTCATTGGAAAAGACTCTGATGCTGGGAGGGATTGGTGGCAAGAGGAGAAGGGGACGCCAGAGGATGAGATGGCTGGATGGCATCACTGACTTGATGGATGTGAATCTGGGTGAACTCCGGGAATTGGTGATGGACAGTTTGGCCTGGCGTGCTGCGATTCATGGGGTTGCAAAGAGTCAGACACTACTGAGCGACTGATCTGATCTGATCTGATCTGTGTATTCTTGCCATCTCTTCTTAATCTCTTCTGCTTCTGTTAGGTCCATACCATTTCTGTCCTTTATCGAGCCCATCTTTGCATGAAATGTTCCTTTGGTATCTCTGATTTTCTTGAAGAGATCCCTAGTCTTTCCCATTCTGTTGTTTTCCTCTATTTCTTTGCATTGATTGCTGAAGAAGGCTTTCTTATCTCTTCTTGCTATTCTTTGGAACTCTGCATTCAGATGTTTATATCTTTCCTTTTCTCCTTTGCTTTTCACTTCTCTTCTTTTCACAGCTATTTGCAAGGCCTCCCCAGACAGCCATTTTGCTTTTTTGCATTTCTTTTCCATGGGGATGGTCTTGATCCCTGTCTCCTGTACAATGTCACGAACCTCATTCCATAGTTCATCAGGCACTCTATCTATCAGATCTAGGCCCTTAAATCTATTTCTTACTTCCACTGTATAATCATAAGGGATTTGATTTAGGCCATACCTGAATGGTCTAGTGGTTTTCCCCTACTTTCTTCAATTTTAGTCTGACTTTGGCAATAAGGATTTCATGGTCTGAGCCACAGTCAGCTCCTGGTTTTGTTTTTGCTGACTGTATAGAGCTTCTCCATCTTTGGCTGCAAAGAGTATAATCAATCTGATTTTGATGTTGACCATCTGGTGATGTCCATGTATAGAGTCTTCTCTTGTGTTGTTGGAAGAGGGTGTTTGCTATGACCAGTGCATTTTCTTGGCAAAACTCTATTAGCCTTTGCCCTGCTTCATTCCATATTCCAAGGCCAAATTTTCCTGTTACTCTAGGTGTTTCTTGACTTCCTACTTTTGCATTCCAGTCCTCTATGATGAAAAGGACATCTTTTTTGGGTGTTAGTTCTAAAACGTCTTGTAGGTCTTCATAGAACTGTCCAACTTCAGCTTGTTCAGCGTTACTGGTTGGGGCATAGACTTGGATTACTGTGATATTGAATGGTTTGCCTTGGAGACAAACAGAGATCATTCTGTCATTTTTGAGATTGCATCCAAGTACTGCATTTTGGACTCTTTTGTTGACCATGATGGCTACTCCATTTCTTCTGAGGGATTCCTGCCCGCAGTAGTAGATATAATGGTCATCTGAGTTAAATTCACCCATTCCAGTCCATTCTAGTTCGCTGATTCCTAGAATGTCGACATTCACTCTGGCCATCTCTTGTTTGACCACTTCCAATTTGCCTTGATTCATGGACAAGGTTCCTACGCAATATTGCTCTTTATAGCATCGGACCTTACTTCTATCACCAGACACATCCACAGCTGGGTATTCTTTTTGCTTTGGCTCCATCCCTTCATTCTTTCTGGAGTTATTTCTCCACTGATCTCCAGTAGCATATTGGGCCCCTACTGACCTGGGGAGTTTCTCTTTCAGTATCCTATCATTTTGCCTTTTCATACTGTTCATACATACTGAACAGTATGGTTTCAGTAAGAAAGGTGTAATTCCTAAGGGCAAATATGAATAAGAGATTAATTCACATGGAGCCTAAAAGGCAACCCTCTGTTTAGCAGCAAGGGTGTCAGTGATGATCTCAGTGAAGATAATCTTAACAGCATAGGGAGCAAAGCCAGAGGGCGGTGGGGTGAGGAGTAAATGAATTTATAGTGGTTTTTGTACTATTTTAGCCAGGCATGAGAGCTCAGACAAAAAATATGGACAGTTAAAAAGGTCTTGTCTTGGGGTTTTGAAAGAGAGTTCAAGAAATGGTTCAGAGGCAAAGGGAAGTTGATGATAATGGCACGAAAGTGGTTGAGGTAGGGAACTATGAAATGTAAACTATATAATGAAGGAAATGGATACGAGAGAGAATTGATGGGTAGATAAAGCAGAGAGTTTGGATAAACTGACAAAGTAGAGAGTTTGAATTCAAGGTTTCTATAAGGAGTAAGTAACATGAGAATTACTGAGGGGAAAATTTGAAAGTACCTATTAATAGGATAGTGATCAACCAAATTGGGCTTTAGTTTCCTTATCAGTTAAGTTCAGGGGGTTAACATAGATATCCCCAAATTTTTGCAGTTTTGTTTTAGATTAATAAGAATTTTTCTGATTCTTAGGTGATAGAAATATGACTTTAGGAAATTAAAGATATGTGTATATATTAATATAATTTTGTATCTAAAAATGTTATTGATATAAAAATTTTCTGAGATAGAATTCTGTTTTGGGGTCATCCCAATTTTGATGCTCAAAGTTTAATACTATAAATTAAGGTATTTTATTCCCAACAATTAGGTCTAACCCGTGTTGATAGGTTCTTTAATTTAGAAAGAGGAAACCCTAGATATACGAGATAGTTTTTGGTGGTTCAATGACTTTGGAGAGGAGCATAAATCCCAAGAAATACAAAGATCATGAAATCTTGGTTTCTGTGGGCATAATTGTGTGTGATTTTCCTCTCTCCTATAACCTTTTCTGAAAGGTTAGCAATAATAGAGGCCTAAATGCTGTACCTTACAGTAAAATGAGAAGGTTATAAAATAAGGTCAGAAAATATGGGGATATACACCTCTGTTTTGCCTTCTGATGCTCTAGGCAGACATCATGAACTGATTTGAGCACGCCTTCCTCCAGAATGTGGACATGTGCTTATGGGCATAATTCTTACCTCTGGCTGAGCATCAGAATCATTTGTGGAGATTAAAAAGAAAATCAGGCTTCATCCTAGATTTACTTAATCAGCACTTCAGTGATCCTGATGTACTCAGCCTAAGACTGATTTTCTACACATGGCTCCAAGCAGACAGATTGGAGTTGGCACTTGAGATGAAAGATACATTATCTCAGCTGGAGAATAACTGCCAACTCTCACCCTCCTCTCTCTTCCCTGTAGCTCTGTTTTACAAGGTGGAGATGCATTTCACTTCAAAAAGTTGCCAATTCTGAATTAGAGTAAGACTTAATCCATAAATGAGCTCGAGCAAGACTGGAAGTAATTCTCACCAAACTTCCCTCCATCTAGTTATTATCTTTAAGGCTAACAGCATTAACAAGCTCCTGGGATAATTATTTCATTGAGAGTTGATCATTGACTCCTTTATTACAAAACATTTATTAAGAGCTCAGAGTTTAAAAATGGCACACATTTCAAATATAAGCAGAACAGATGATAAAATTGTATATTGAAGTAATTAATTACCTACAGTGCTCTTATATTTGTGCTTTCCAAATAAGCCAAAAAAAAACTATAAAATCAAACTCTAATCATTAGAGTTTACCTAAACAAAGGCCATATGGAAAGCCATAGCAGAAAGTGTGACAAAATCAAATCATCTGAAGTTGTGTTCCAAAAAGTCTTTCCTGAGAGAGGAAGAATCAAGATGGTAGAGTAAGAAGACACACCAAAACCACAACTTCAGTTTGGCACAGCTCTCTCTGAGAATGACCTGAAGATTATGAGAACAACTCTTCTACAGTTAAGCATATAAAGAAAACATCACACCAAGATGTGTAAGCAGAAAAGAGAAGCAATCTAGTCAGGTGACTCAAAAGAAAAAGGGGATATCACAAACTCAAAGGTCTTCCCTAAGAAGCAAGGGGTTTGACCCCCACATTGGGCACCCCAAACTTGGTGATTGGCACTGGGAAGACAAGCCCGTGTCCCTTAACTGGTTTTGAAAGCCAGTGAGGCTTACAACCTGGAGAACCAAAAGGCTATAGAAAACCCAGACTACATTCTTAAAGGACTTGTGCACAGCATACTTGCTCTGAGACCTAGTGCAGAGGCAGCTGATTGGAAAATGTCTGGCACTCCAGATGGCCTAAACACTTCCCAGCCTGCATCCAGCTCCAGCACCCCCACCAAGGCAGTGGTCCCCAGCAGGTCCCAGGAGAAGCCTTGGCCTGCCCCATGTTCCAGGTTTAGGCCCCCTCATTAAGGTTATGGGCCTGGTGCCCCCCAGAAAAAGCCCCAGCCTGCACTCACTTCCCATCCTGCCAAAGTCACTGGGCATACACAGTCTGCACAGAGATGCATCCACACAAGGACAAAACTTTAAGCTGTTTTCCATAATTCATAAAGACAAATAAAGTCAAATAAAATGAGAAGACAGAAGAATATGTTCCAAACAAAAGAACAAGATAAAATTCTCGGCGGGGGTGGGGGGGGGGAGTCCCAATGAAATGGAGATAAATAATTTACCTGATAAAGAGTTCAAAGAAAAGTGCTCATCAAACTCAGATGAAGAGTAGAAGAACACAGTGAGAACTTCAAAAAAAACCGGAGAAGGTAAAAAAACAGCCAATTAAAGCTGAAGAATACAATAAAGTGAGACATACATTAGAGGAAATCAGTAGCAGATTAGAGGATACAGAGAACACATAAACGACCCAGAAGACAAAATATTGGAAATCATATAACAGCAAAAGAAAAAAAGAATTTAAAAAAGGAGGATAGTTTAAGGGATCACTGAGAAAATATCATGTGTAATAACATTCCCATCATAGGAGTCCCAGAAGGAGAAGAGAGAGAGAAAGGGGAAGAACATGTATTTGAGGAAACAATGGCTAAAAAAATCTCCTGTGGCCTGGGGAAGGAAATGGATATCCAAGTTCAGGAACCACAGAGAGTCCCAGACAAGAAGAACCCAAAGAAATCTACACCAAGACATATATAATTATAATGGCAAAAATTATATAGATGGCCATTAGGCACATGAAAAGATGCTTAACATCACTCATTATTAGAGAAATGCAAATCCAAACTACAATGAGGTATCACCTCATTCCAGTCAGATTGGCCATCATCAAAAAATCTAGAAACAATAAATACTGGAAAGGGTGTAGAGAAAAGGCAACCTTCTTGCACTGTTGGTGGGAATGTTAATTAATGCAGTCACAATGGAAAACTGTATGGAGATCCCTTTAAAAACTAGGAATAAAACTGTCATATGACCACTCAGCATATACCTTGAGAAAACCATAACTGAGAAAGACACATGTACCCCCATTGTTCATAGCAGTACTATTTACAATAGCCAGGACATGGAAGTAACCTAGATGTCCATTGACAGATAAATGGATAAAGAAGTTATGATAAAGATATACAATGGAATATTACTCAGCCATAAAAAGGAATGCATTTGAGTCAGTTCTAATGAGGTGGATGAACCTAGAGCCCTGCTATACACAGTGAAGTAAGTCAGAAAGAGAAAAACAAATTTTGTATAACACATATATATGGAATCTACAAGAATGGTACTGACGGACCTATTTGCAGGGCAGGAATAGAGGCAAAGATGGAGAACAGACTTGTGGACACAGCAGGGGAAGGAG
Source organism: Tragelaphus eurycerus (assembly GCA_935064755.1). NCBI lineage: Eukaryota > Metazoa > Chordata > Mammalia > Artiodactyla > Bovidae > Tragelaphus > Tragelaphus eurycerus. Next base: position 17,141,444 of record CAKXYN010000002.1, on the reverse strand, counting down.
AGGGTGGGACCGACTGAGAGAGTAGCATGGAAATATGTGCATTACCAGATGTAAAATAGCTGCTATTGGGAAGTTGCTGTGCATCACGGGGAGCTCAGCCTGGTACTTTCAAACAACATAGAGGGGTGGGGTGGGGTAGGGGGCAGTGGGGAGGTTCAGGAGGGAGGGGACATATGTATACTTATGGATAATTCACATTGTCGTATGGCAGAAGCCAACACATTATTTTAAAGCAATTATCCTCCAATTAAAAATAAATTTTTAAAAATGGCAAAAATTAGAGAATTTTAAAGCCAGCAATGAAAAATAGTCATATACAAGGAAATCTTTATGAGGCCGTCAGCTGATTTTTCAATGAAAACTTAGCAAAGCAGAAGATATATTTAAAATGCTAAAAGAAAAAATCCTATAACAGGTTATCATTCAGAACTGAAGGAGAAATAGAGTTTCTCAGATAAGCAAAAACTAAAAAATTAAACCAGCCTTACAACAAATGATAAAGGGACTTCCTTAAGTGGAAGAGAAAAGACCACAACTAGAAATATGTAACATAAGAAAAGGAAAATCTCATTGGTAAAGGCAAATATACAGTAGAGTTGTGTCCCACTTTGTCTGGCAAAGCAATAAAGCGACTCTTTTCCACTTCACCCAAAACTCTGTTTCTGAGATTCAATTCAACACCAGGGCACAGAGGCTGAGATTTTGGCATCATTAGCACCAGTAGCAGCCCTGACACAAGGCAGCCCACTGCTGGGATGAGGTAGCTGTTGCCCCTTAGATAAACACATGCCTCCCCACAGCAGCTTCTCCCTCAGTTCAGTTCAGTTCAGTCGCTCAGTCATGTCCGACTCTTTGCCACCCCATAAATTGCAGCACACCAGGCCTCCCTGTCCATCACCAACTCCTGAAGTTCACTGAAACTCACGTCCATCAAGTGGGTGATGCCATCCAGCCATCTCATCCTCTGTCATCCCCTTCTCCTCCTGCCCCTAATCCCTCCCAGCATCAGAGTCTTTCTTTTCCAATGAGTCAACACTTCGCATGAGGTGGCCAAAGTATTGGAGTTTCAGCTTCAGCATCATTCCTTCCAATGAACACCCAGGACTGATCTCCTTTAGAATGGACTGGTTGGATCTCCTTGCAGTCCAAGGGACTCTCAAGAGTCTTCTCCAACACCACAGTTCAAAAGCATCAGTTCTTTGGCACTCAGCTTTCTTCACAGTCCAACTCTCACATTCATATATGACTACTGGAAAACCATAGCCTTGACTAGACGGACCTTTGTTGGCAAAGTAATGGCTCTGCTTTTTAATATGCTATCCATGTTGGTCATGGAGAAGGCAATGGCAACCCACTCCAGCACTCTTGCCTGGAAAATCCCATGGACAGAGGAGCCTGGTAGGCTGCAGTGCATGGGGGTCGCGTGGAGTCAGACATGACTGAAGCGACTTAGCAGCAGCAGCAGGTTGGTCACAACTTTCCTTCCAAGGAATAAGCATCTTTTAATTTCATGGCTGCAGTCACCATCTGTAGTGATTTGGAGCCCCAAAAAGTAAAGTCTGATACTATTTCCACTGTTTCCCCATCTATCTCCCATCCAGTGATGGGACCAGATGCCATGATCTTAGTTTTCTGAATATTGAGCTTTAAGCCAACTTTTTCACTCTCCTCTTTCACTTTCGTCAGGAGGCTCTTCAGTTCTTCACTTTCTACCATAAGGCTGGTGTCATCTGCATAAATGAGGTTATTGATATTTCTCCCAGCAATCTTGATTCCAGCTTGTGCTTCTTCTAGCCCAGTGTTTCTAATGATGTACTCTGCATAGAAGTTAAATAAGCAGGGTAACAATATACAGCCTTGATGTACTCCTTTTCCTATTTGGAACCAGTCTGTTGTTCCATGTCCAGTTCTAACTGTTGCTTCCTGACCTGCATACAAATTTCTCAAGAGGCAGATCAGGTGGTCTGGTATTCCCATCTCTTTCGGAATTTTCCACAGTTTATTGTGATGCACACAGTCAAAGGCTTTGGCATAGTCAATAAAGCAGAAATAGATGTTATTCTGGAACTTTCTTGTTTTTTCAGTGACCCAGCGGATGCTGGCAATTTGATCTCTGGTTCCTCTATCTTTTCTAAAACCAGCTTGAACATCAGGAAGTTCACGGTTCACGTATTGCTCAAGCCTGGCTTGCAGAATTTTGAGCATTACTTTACTAGCATATGAGATGAGTGCAATTGTGTGGTAGTTTGAGCATTCTCTGGCATTGCCTTTCTTTGGGATTGGAATGAAAACTGACTTTTTCCAGTCCTGTGGCCACAGCTGAGTTTTCCACATTTGCTGGCATGTTGAGTGCAGCACTTTCACAGCATCATCTTTCAGGATTTGAAATAGCTCAACTGTAATTCCATCACCTCCACTAGCTTTGTTCATCGTGATGCTTTCTAAGGCCCACTTGACTTCACATTCCAGGATGTCTGGCTTTAGGTGAGTGATCACACCGCTGCTGCTGCTGCTAAGTCGCTTCAGTCATGTCCAACTCTGTGTGACCCCTAGACGGCAGCCCACCTGACTCCCCTGTCCCTGGGATTCTCAAGGCAAGAACACTGGAGTGGGTTGCCATTTCCTTCTCCAATGCATGAAAGTGAAAAGTGAAAGTGAAGCCACTCAGTCGTGCCCGACTCTAGTGACCCCATGGACTGCACCCCACCAGGCTCCTCCATCCATGGGGTTTTCCAGGCAAAAGTACTGGAGTGGGGTGCCATTTCCTTCTCCCTTGTCATTCATGGTCCTGCCCAACCCTGCAACAAGAAACATGCCAGAAACAGTCCATATTTTAATTGTAATAAATACAGCATAACATGAATGTGCCATACTTCTACTTGCCACCAAAGCCCTACATATTCTCTTCTCTCTGTCTGCAGCGGTTTGAACTTGGCTTTGCTTGCCAACATGCCATCACACATATATACACATTTCACATGATGAATTCATTTAGCTCTCAATGTGGACATAATTTCTTTCTAGTGTTCTACCCTGGTACCCTGTTCTCTCTCTAACAGTATTTGAATGGTTTATCTGCTAGAGTGGAATTCCTATTTTATCTTTGTATCACTGATGCTTGTCACATTTCCTGCACTGGGCAGCACTGGATAAATGTCTAGCAGGTAAATGAGTAAATGAATGTTTATCTGGTTAGAACCATATGTAGGTTCTTCATGAATACTTTTTCTCAAACAACTCGTAATAAGAACCTGACCACCTTGAAAATGATTTGGTTAAAAGCAATTTAAGACTAAAGGAATTGGAAATTGTATCACGCTTATTTTATATGTTTGGCTATTTGTAGATATAGAATATGCAAAGATTTGTGAAGAATAAGTTTACACATGAATTGAACAAATACAATTTGGATGTGTATTTTCAATCCTTTAGTGACAACTCATTCCTAAATTGGGGTAGAAAATATGCATGCCCTCTGAACTACTGCAAACTCTTGGATACTAAAAAGAAAATTTAACTAGACACGTTTATTTGATCTTTTAGCTCAAGTAAGCACACAAACTGTTTACCAGAACCTAAACTTGATCCTCATTTCTTAAATGTTCAACACTGCTTACCCTTAGCCTTCCAAATAGGATCATTCTAAAGCTCACACCAGCAAGCTTTCTTTGCAACTGTGCTTAAGGCTGATATTCACACACAAGTGCTAGGTCTAAGTAACTTTTACAGATTAAAAAAAAAAAAAAAATCCAAAGAAAGTGAAAAATGGAAAGTTAATGTGAATCCCTCTCTTGCAACCATACTCTTTGGATCTTAGATATTGCAACACCCTTGACACACAAAAGAAGAGATTACTAGTGAGTTTCAGCCTCCTAAGGTATTAGGTTATATGTTGTAAAACAATTCTACCTCTAGGATGTAGGTGGAGGGGATATAGGAAATACTACTCCACAAGATTTGGACACCTCTATGGGTTTTACCTTAACTTTCTTATATTAGAGATATAGGAACTCAAACCTTGGGCATTATTTAAATACTTGTTGAGTGGAAATTCTTCCATCATGATAGAGCATATAGGTGAGAGAACTTTCTTTATGGAACATAAAAAAAGTGAAACATTGTTCACTTCTGTCCCTTTATAATCTTTACCCAGTGACTCTGCAAAAAATCATATGACCTCCTCTTAGGCTTCATATATATTCAAATCCCAACACCATTTATTTGGTAGATCTTCTCCTTTCTGGCCTGCTGCCAAATTATAACATGCTCTATGATATCAAGTTGGAATCAAGATTGCCCGGAGAAATATCAATAACCTCAGATATGCAGATGACACCACCCTTATGACAGAAAGTGAAGAGGAACTCAAAAGCCTCTTGATGAAAGTGAAAGTGGAGAGTGAAAAAGTTGGCTTAAAGCTCAACATTCAGAAAATGAAGATCATGGCATCCGGTCCCATCACTTCATGGGAAATAGATGGGGAAGCAGTGGAAACAGTGTCAGACTTTATTTTTCTGGGCTCCAAAATCACTACAGATGGTGACTACAGCCATGAAATTAAAAGACGCTTACTCCTTGGAAGGAAAGTTATGACCAACCTAAATAGCATACTCAAAAGCAGAGACATTACTTTGCCAACAAAGGTCCGTCTAGTCAAGGCTATGGTTTTTCCTGTGGTCATGTATGGATGTGAGAGTTGGACTGTGAAGAAGGCTGAGCTCCAAAGAATTGATGCTTTTGAAGTGTGGTGTTGGAGAAGACTCTTGAGAGTCCCTTGGACTGCAAGGAGATCCAACCAGTCCATTCTGAAGGAGATCAGCCCTGGGATTTCTTTGGAAGGAATGATGCTAAAGCTGAATGAAACTCCAGTACTTTGGCCACCTCATGCAAAGAGTTGACTCATTGGAAAAGACTCTGATGCTGGGAGGGATTGGGGGCAAGAGGAGAAGGGGACGCCAGAGGATGAGATGGCTGGATGGCATCACTGACTCGATGGATGTGAGTCTGAGTGACCTCCGGGAGCTGGTGATGGACAGGGAGGCCTGGCGTGCTGCGATTCATGGGGTCACAAAGAGTCAGACACGACTGAGCAACTGATCTGATCTAATGATATCTTTGGAGAAGGCAGTGGCACCCCAGTCCAGTACTCCTGCCTGGAAAATCCCATAGACGGAGAAGCCTGGTAGGCTGCAGTCCATGGGGTCGCTGAGGGTCGGACACGACTGAGCGACTTCACTTTCACTTTTCACTTTCATGCATTGGAGAAGGAAATAGCAACCCACTCCAGTGTTCTTGCTTGGAGAATCCCAGGGACAGGAGAGCCTGGTAGGCTTCCATCTATGGGGTCACACAGAGTCGGACATGACTGAAGTGACTTAGCAGTAGCAGCAGATATGATATCATTAGAAATTATTTTTTTTAAAGCTGTGGAATTCAGTAGCCACCATCATGCCGTTTACTTCTTTGGAAAATAGCCCCAAGTATTATAGCCCCTTAGCCTTCCAGTGCAATGGAAAAATGCTTGAAGACGAATAGTCTTCACTAATGGATCCTTCTTAGGGCAGTCTGAGAAGACTTTTAAAACTGAAAGAAAATTGATTATTCATTCAAAAACTTAACCAATTCATGCTGTAAGAGTCAGGTCTACACAAAGATTTGAGTACATACGTGAATAAGAGAATTCAAAGTCTAGGAGGGAACATATACACATAAAATAATTATAATGCAGTATAATATAAAAAGAGGAACTAAAGAGCCTCTTGATGGTGGTGAAAGAGGAGTATGAAAAAGCTGGCTTAAAACTCAACATTCAAAAAGACCAAGATCATGGCATCCAGTCCCATCACTTCATGGCAAATAGATGGGGAAACAATGGAAGCAGTGACAGATTTTATTTTTTTTTTTTGGTCTCCAAAATAATGCAGATGTGACTGCAGTTATGAAATTAAAAGATACTTGCTCTTTGGAAGGAAAGCTATGAAAAACTTAGACAGCATATTAAAAATCAGAGGCATTACTTTGCTGAAAAAGTTCCATAGAGTCAAAGCTATGGTTTTTCCAGTAGTCATCTATGGATGTGAGAGTTGGACCAGAAAGAAGGCTGAGCACCAAAGAACTGATGCTTTCAAATTGTGGTGTTGGAGAAGACTCTTGAGAGTCTCTTGGACAGCAAGGAGGTCAAACCAGTCAATCCTAAAGGAAATCAACCCTGAACATTCACTGGAAGAACTGATGCTGAAGCTGAAACTCTGATCCTTTGGCCATCTGACGCGAAGTGCTGACTCATTGGAAAAGACCCTGATTCTGGGTAAGATTGAGGGAAAGAGGAGAAGGGTTGACAGAGGATGTGGTAGCTGGATAGCATCACTGACTCAATGGACATGAGTTTGAGCAAACTCAGGGAGATAGTGAAGGACAGGGAAGCCAAGCACGCTGCAGTCCATGGGGAGGCAGAGCTGGACATGACTTAGCAATGAACAATAGAACATAATATAACAAACATTATATTAAGAGTCAACACATATTGAGGCCTTGTCACTTACCAAATACTATTCTAAATGCATGGTATGGATAAACTAATTATTCTCTGTAATGACCTTATGAAGTAGGTTCTATTGTTACTCTCCCTCACTACTCCCACTTTATTAGTGTGATGGCCTTTTGATGTTTCAACTTTGCTAGACTGTAGTCCCCAGTTACCCAATCAAACACTACTGCATGGACTGGATATTTTGTAGATATAATTAAAATCCATTATCAGTTGAGTTTAAGTAATAGACTATCTTAGATAATCTGGATGGACCTGATTCAATCAATTGAAAGTCATTGAGAGCATAAGTGGGAGGCTTCCTTGATAAAGAAGAGATGGTAAACTTCAGACAAAAGCTTTATCTGGTACCCCAGTGTTCCAGTCTGTCCTTCTTGATGGTGTTACCTTATGGATTTCAGACTCAGCCCATGGAATCTCATAAATCAATTCCTGTAATAAATCTCTTAATATACATTTCTTACTGGCCTTGCTTCTCTTGTTGAACACTGACTGACACAAGTGAGTAAACAAAGCCAGGGAGATTAAGTAACTTGTCCAAGGTCATAGGGCTAATGCGTGGGGGAAGAAGATTTAAACTTAAGGAGTGTGAGTGCAAAGCCCACGCATTAAACAAACAGATTCATGGGTCTGATAGAAATTCTGGTTCAAAAGAGGTTCAAAGGAAGCAATTCTTAATTCTGATTGATAGGACTGGTAATGGAGTAGGAAATCTTCTCATAGGAAGATTTAAGGTGGAGAAAAATAAGGATTTTGAGGGATAAGATGAACTCCATGAATGGCTAATACATGGACATATCAGAGAAAGAAGCTCTTTTTGGAATGAGTGCAATTGAATGCATGGGTGCAATTCAACAAGGTGTGAAAATATGGCACCCCACTCCAGTACTCTTGCCTGGAAAATCCCATGGATGGAGGAGCCTGGTAGGCTGCAATCCATGGGGTCGCTAAGAGTTGGACATGACTGAGCGACTTCACTTTTCACTTTCATGCATTGGAGAAGGAAATGGCAACCCACTCCAGTGTTCTTGCCTGGAGAATCCCAGGGACGGGGGAGCCTGGTGGGCTGCCGTCTCTGGGGTCACACAGAGTCAGACAGGACTGAAGTGACTTAGCAGCAGCAGTATGTACCTAAATAGGAGAATTTCATGTCACTGCTGGGAGTGTTTCTCCCCATTTTCTCATCTGTGAAAAGTTGGATTAAATGATCTCTAAAGGTTGCTATAAAGAATAAGTAGACAAGATGTGTAGAACATATCACAAGCTACCTGAGACAAGTGAATGTTCCATAACAGTCACTTTCTTCTTTCCACCCTTACTTTCCACTCCTACTCTACTCTTCCTGCCAAAGTCCTCTCCAAGTGCTGATCTTGATGATAAATTTGTGCTCATGAGACACTTCAACACCTTTCTCCATGGCATTGAACAGAATAGACCCACCAAGTGCCAAGAACAATGACGGCATGATCTTTAACCTAAGATTGCTTACAGTCTGGTCTGAAGGACATAATTGTAAGTGTGCTATGATAGCTGATATGAAGAGGGAAATACATCTAAGAGAGTAAAGAGAACAGTTCAGTTCAGTTGCTCAGTCGTGTCTGACTTTTTGTGACCCCATGGATTGCAGTACGCCAGGCTTCCCGGTCCATCACGAACTCCTGGAGCTAACTCAAACTAATGACCATAGAGTCAGTGATGCCATCCAACCATCTCACCCTATGTTGTCCCCTTCTCCTCCCACCTTCAATCTTTCACAGCATCAGGGTATTTTCAAATGAGTCATTTGTTTGCATCAAATGACCAAAGTATTGGAGTTTCAGCTTTAACATCAGTCCTTCCAATGAATATTCAGGACTGATTTCCTTTAGGATGCACTGGTTGGACTCCTTGTTATCCAAGGGACTCTCAAGAATCTTCCCCAACACCACAGTTAAAAAGCATCTATTCTTCAGTGCTCAGCTTTCTTTATAGTCCAACTCTCACATCCATACATGACTAATGGAAAAACCATAGCCTTGACTAGATGGAACTTTGTTGGCAAAGTAACATCTCTGCTTTTTAATGTGCTGTCTAGATTGGTCATAACTTTTCTTCCAAGGAGCAAGCAACTTTTAATTTCATGGCTGCAGTCACCACCTGCAGTGATTTTGGAGCCCCCCAAAAATAAAGTCTGCCACTGTTTCACTGCTTCTCAATCTATTTGCCATGAAGTGATGGGACTAGATGCTATGATCTTAGTTTTCTGAATGTTGACTTTTAAGCCAATTTTTTCACTCTCCTCTTTCACTTTTATCAAGGGGCTCTTTAGTTCTTCTTTGTTTTCTGCCATAAGGGTGGTGTCATCTGCATATCTGAGGTTATTGATATTTCTCCAGGTAATCTTCATTCCAGCTTGTGCTTCATCCAGTCCAGCATTTCTCATGATGCACTCTGCATATAAGCTAAATAAGCAGGGTGACAATATAAAGCCTTGATGTACTCCTTTCCCTATTTGGAACCAGTTTGTTGTTCCATGTCCTGTTCTAACTGTTGCTTCTTGACCTGCATACAGATTTCTCAGGAGGCAGGTCAGGTGGTCTGTTATTCCCATCCCTTTCAGAATTTTCCACAGTTTGTTGTGATTCACACAATCTAACGTTTGGGGATAGTCAATAAAGCAGAAACAAATGTTTTTCTGGAACTCTCTTGCTTTTTCCGTGATCCAGCGGATGTTGGCAATTTAATCTCTGGTTCCTCTGCCATTTCTAAAACCAGCTTGAACATCTGGAAGTTCATGGTTCATGTATTGTTGAAGCCTAGCTTGGAGAATTTTGAGCATTGCTTTGTTAGCGTGTGAGATGAGTGCAATTGTGCGTTAGTTGAGCCTTCTTTGGCATTGCCTTTCTTTGGGATTGGAATAAAAACTGACCTTTTCAAGTCCTGTGGCCACTGCTGAGTTTTCCACATTTGCTGGCATATTGAGTGCAGCACATTCACAGCATCATCTTTCAGGATATGAAATAGCTCAACTAGAATTCCATCTCCTCCACTAACTTTGTTCATAGTGATGCTTCCTAAGGCCCACTTGACTTCACATTCCAGGATGTCTGGCTCTAGGTGAGTGACCACACCATTGTGGTTATCTGGGTCATGAAAAATCTTTTATATATAGTTCTTCTGTGTATTCTTCCCACCACTTCTCTTAGGTCCATACCATTTCTGTCCTTTATTGAGCCCATCTTTGCATGAAATATTCCCTTGGTATCTCTAATTTTCTTGAAGTGATCTCTAGTTTTTCCCATTCTATTGTTTTCCTCTATTTCTTTGAATTGATCACCGAGGAAGGCTTTCTTTTCTCTCCTTGCTATTCTTTGGAACTCCACATTCTAATGGGTATATCTTTCCTTTCCTCTTTTTCCTTTTGCTTCTCTTCTTTTCCTAGAAATTTGTAAGGCCTCCTCAGACAACCATTTTGCCTTTTTGTGTTTCTTTTTCTTGGGGATGGTCTTGATCCCTGCCTCCTGTACAATGTCACAAACCGTCCATAATTCTTCAGGCACTCTATCTATCAGATCTAGTCTCTTGAATCTATTTCTCACTTCCACTGTATAATCATAAGGGATTTGATTTAGGTCATACCTGAATGGTCTAGTGGTTTCTCTACTTCTTTAAGTCTGAATTTGGCAATAAGGAGTTCATGATCTGAGCCACAGTCAGCTCCCGGTCTTGTTTTTGCTGGCTGTATAGAGCTTCTCTATCTTTGGCTTCAAAGAATATAATCAACCTGATTAAATCAACCTGATGAAACACCATGCTACACATGGTGATGTGTATGTGTAGCATCTGGTGATGTCCATGTGTAGCAACTTCTCTTGTGTTGTTGGAGGAGGGTGTTTGCTATGACCAGTGTGTTTTCTTGGCAAAACTCTATTAGCCTTTGCCCTGCTTCATTCTGTACTCCAAAGCCAAATTTGCCTGTTACTCTAGGTGTGTCTTGACTTCCTACTTTTACTTTCCAGTCCTCTATAATGAAAAGGACATCTTTTGGGGGGTGTTAGTGCTAGAAGGTCTTGTAGGTCTTCATAGAACCATTCAACTTCAGCTTCTTCGGCATTACTTGTCAGGGAATAAACTTGAGTAACCATAATATTGAGTGGTTTTCCTTGGAAACGAACAGAGATCTTTCTGTCGTTTTTGAGATTGCATCCAAGTACTGCATTTTGGACTCTCTTGTTGACTATGATGGCTACTCTGTTTCTTCTAAGGGATTCTTGCCCACAGTAGTAGATATCATGGTCATCTGAGTTAAATTCACCCATTCCAGTCCATTTAATTCACTGATTCCTAAAATGTCGATGTTTACTCTTGCCATCTCCTGTTCGACCACTTCCAATTCACGGACCTAACATTCCACGTTCCTATGCAATATTGCTCTTTACAGCATCGGACCTTGATTCCATCACCAGTCACATCCACAACTGGGGGTTGCTTTTGCTTTGGCTCTGTCTCTTCATTCTTTCTGGAGTTATTTCTCCACTGATCTCCAGTGGCATATTAGGCACCAACCAACCTGGTGAGTTCATCTTTCAGTGTCCTATCTTTTTGCCTCTTCATACTGTTCATGGGGTTCTCAAGGCAAGAATACTGAAGTGGTTTGCTAATCTCTTCTCCAGTGGACCACAGTTTGTCAGAACTTTCCACCATGACCTGGCATTTTGTGTGACTCTAGAAGGCACGGCTCATAGCTTCATTGAGTTAGACAAGGTTGTGGTCCACGTGAACAAATTGGTTAGTTTTTTGTGGTTGTGTTTTTCATTCTTTCTGCCCTCTGATGGAGAAGGATAAGAGGCTTATGAAAGCTTCCTAATGGGGGAGGCTGACTGAGGGGGGAACTGGGTCTTGTTCTGATGGGCCATGCTCAATAAATCTTTAATCCAATATTCTATTGATGGGTGGGGATGTGTTCCCTCCCTGTTATTTGACTTGAGGCCAAACTATGGTGGAGGTAATGAAGATAATGGCAACCTCCTTCAAAGGGTCCCATGCATGCATTGCTGCACACAGTGCCCCCAACCCTGCAGTAGGCCACCACCGACCCACACCTCTGCCAGGGACTGGCACTCACAGGCAAGTCTGGGTCAGTCTCTTGTCGGGGTCACTGGTCCTTTCTCCTGGGTTCTGGTGAATACAAGCTTTTGTTTGTGCCCTCCAAGAGGTATTTGTTTGATACCCCACGTCCATGGGCAGAGAAGCCCCAGCAAGATGGTAGGCATTGGAGCAGCAGTTGCATGGTGTTGGAGTGACTTTGAGGGCAAAGGAGAAGCCCAAGAAAAATGGTAGGAGAGGTGAAACCATGTTTAGAATCAAATTCTATACCCACCAGAGACGCTCAGAGGGCTCAAACAAACCTTGTGTACACCAGGACCCAGAGACCCCACAGAGACTGAGACAGAACTGTGTTTGAGTGTCTCCTTTGAAGTTAGGGGCCAACAGTGAACTGCCGCAGGGGCAGGGGCTCTGGGTGCAGTAGACCTGGGTATGGCATAAGCCCTCTTGGTGGAGGTCGCCATTAACCCCACCATAGAGCCACCAGAATTTACACAGGACTGGGAAACAGAGTCTTGGAGGGCACAGAGAGGACAGGGTCTGAGCAAACAACTCAGACTGAGGTTGTCAAGGAAGCCTTCCTGGAGGAAGTGACCTCTCAGCATCAACCTGAACACAGAAGTAATCAGCTAAATGACTGGTACTCAAGTTGGTAGATAAGATGCATATGAGGCCTGGACCTGAAAGCAGATCTAAGTGGCCACTGTCATTGTTTATTATTATTGAAGGAGTGAGTAGCATTAAGGGTCTCTAAAGAAGATGTGTTTTATATATATATGCTATGCTATGCTAAGTCACTTCAGTCGTGTCTGACTCTGCGATCCCATAGACGGCAGCCCACCAGGCTCCCCGATCCCTAGATTCTCCAGGCAAGAATACTGGAGTGGGTTGCCATTTCCTTCTCCAATGCAGAAAAGTGAAAAGTGAAAGTGAAGTCTCTCAGTCGTGTCCGACTCTTAGCGACCCCATGAACTACAGCCTACTAGGCTCCTCCGTCCATGGGATTTTCCAGGCAAGAGTACTGGAGTAGGGTGCCAGATGGAATACTACTCAGCTGTAAAAAGGAATTAAATAGTGCCATTTGCAGTAACATGGATGCAACTAGAAATTATCATACTAAATGAAGTAAGTCAGAAAGAAAGGCAAATACCACATGATATTGCTTATATGTGGAATCTGAAATATGATACATATGACATAGATGAACCTATTGATGAAACAGAGACAGAATTACATTATGGACATAGAGAACAGATGGATGGCTGCTAAGGGAGAGGCGGTTGGGGAAGAGGTGGAGTGGGAGGTTGGAATTAGCAGATGTAAGCTTGTATATATATAATGGATAAAAAAACAAGGTCCTACTCTACAGCACAGAGAACTATATTCAATATCTTATGATAAAACATAATAGAAAAGAATATAAAAAAGAATGTGGATATATATATATATATATATAGTCTGAATCACTTTGCTATAGCAGAAATTAACACAATATTTTAGAACAACTATACCTTAATTTTAAAAAAAGAAAGATATCCTGGACACAAACCTGTAACCTAGGAATAAAACTAAATAGATTCATTAAAAATAAAGTTCCTAAAGTACAAGTTACTGAAGTCTGCCTTTTAGCTGTCAGGGTCCAGACAGTGAAAAGGATCCATATATGGAATCTCCATACTATACAGACCATAAGTCAAAATAAACATGTCTGAACTCAAGGTCACTGCATTTCACATTTGCCTGGGCTTCTCCTGAAGCTCGGAATATTTACCCACTTGGCATTTCAACCAGACGCCAGCTTCTGCCTAGTTGGCTGGCTTCCAATGATAATTTAATGTCATGTGGTGTGACAACAATAATTTAGCTTCTGTAGTAAAATGGAAGGTAATAATTAGAGTGTGAGAAAAAAAGAGCACTGATTTTCCTGTGGCAGTACAGAAATGTTTCTAGCTGCATCAGACCCATTTTAGTCTTGATTTTTTTTCCCTTTACATGCCTTCTATTTTTTTTTTGTTATGAAAAGGAAAGATCTTATAAAGAAGCTCACATGACTGATATGCACTGGGAAGTAGAGCTGCACTAGAGCTTGATATGAGATCCATCTTTCTGTGGCATCTTAGGACCAGACCATGAGTCAACAGTCCTGATAGAACTAAACACACCAGCCCTTTAGAGAAAAGAGCAGAGGAAGGTCATAATCAGGTAAGAGGTTCACCGAAATAGGGCCCCAGGCCTCAGGAAGAATTAAAGCAAACATTTTCAAAAACAGATCCCAAGAACTTCACTTACTTGGCAAATGGAGCCTTATCTGAGCAGGCCTGCACCCACTCCATGCATTCATGGGGTATGGAATTTCCCAGAGTGTGTTGCTCCAGGGGCCTTAGGCTCAGGTCTTCGAGAGTCAAAGGTGGATAGAGGACATTCTTTGGAAGCCCCAGTAGCAGGCACGGCCAGAAGCACGGCCGAGAAGAGCTACCCCACGATCGAGGTCAGGAAGGGCGGCGGTGAGGAGAGACCCCCTCGTCCAAGGTAAGGTGCGATGGCTGTGCTTTGCTGGCTGGGAGCAGCCAGGAGCAGCCGGGATGAGATACCCCACGCCCAAGGTAAGAGAAACCCGAGTAAGACAGTAGGTCTTGAAAGAGGGCATCAGAGGGCAAATACACTAAAACCATTCTCACAGATAACTAGTCAGTCTAATCACACAAGGACCACACCCTTGTCTAACTCAATGAGATTAAGCCATGCCCGAGGGGCAACTTGGGATGGGCGGGTCATGGTGGAGAGATATGACAGGGTGTGGTCCGCTGGAGAAGGGAATGGCAAACCACTTCAGTATTCTTGCCTTGAGAACCCCATAAACAGTATGAAAAGACAAAATGATAGGATACTGAAAGAGAAACTCCCCAGGTCAGTAGGGGCCCAATATGCTACTGGAGATCAGTGGAGAAATAACTCCAGAAAGAATGAAAGGATGGAGCCAAAACAAAAAGAATACCCAGCTGTAGATGTGTCTGGTGATAGAAGCAAAGTCCGATGCTGTAAAGAGCAATATTGCATAGGAACCTGGAATGTCAGGTCCATGAATCAAGGCAAATTGGAAGTGGTCAAACAAGAGATGGCAAGAGTGAATGTTGACATTCTAGGAATTAGCGAACTAAAATGGACTGGAATGGGTGAATTTAACTCGGATGACCATTATATCTACTACTGTGGGCAGGAATCCCTCAGAAGAAATGGAGTGGCCATCATGGTCAACAAAAGAGTCCGAAATGCAGTACTTGGATGCAATCTCAAAAACGATAGAATGATCTCTGTTCGTTTCCAAGGCAAACCATTCAATGTCACAGTAATCCAAGTCTATGCCCCAACCAGTAATGCCGAAGAAGCTGAAGTTGAAAGGTTCTATGAAGACCTACAAGACCTTTTAGAACTAACACCCAAAAAAGATGTCCTTTTCATTATAGGGGACTGGAATGCAAAAGTAGGAAGTCAAGAAACACCTGGAGTAACAGGCAAATTTGGCCTTGGAATACGGAATGAAGCAGGGCAAAGACTAATAGACTTTTGCCAAGAAAATGCACTGGTCATAGCAAATACCCTCTTCCAACAACACAAGAGAAGACTCTATACATGGACATCACCAGATGGTCAACACCGAAATCAGATCGATTATATTCTTTGCAGCCAAAGATGGAGAAGCTCTATACAATCAGCAAAAACAAGACCAGGAGCTGACTGTGGCTCGGACCATGAACTCCTTATTGCCAAATTCAGACTGAAATTGAAGAGAGTAGAGAAAACTACTGGACCATTCAGGTATGACCTAAATCAAATCCCTTATGATTATACAGTGGAAGTGAGAAATAGATTTAAGGGCCTAGATCTGATAGATAGAGTGCCTGATGAACTATGGAATGAGGTTCGTGACATTGTACAGGAGACAGGGATCAAGACCATCCCCATGGAAAAGAAATGCAAAAAAGCAAAATGGCTGTCTGGGGAGGCCTTACAAATAGCTGTGAAAAGAAGAGAAGCGAAAAGCAAAGGAGAAAAGGAAAGATATAAACATCTAAATGCGGAGTTCCAAAGAATAGCAAGAAGAGATAAGAAAGCCTTCTTCAGTGATCAATGCAAAGAAATAGAGGAAAACAACAGAATGGGAAAGACTAAGGATCTCTTCAAGAAAATCAGAGATACCAAAGGAACATTTCATGCAAAGATGGGCACAATAAAGGACAGAGATGGTGTGGATCTAACAGAAGCAGAAGATATTAAGAAGAGGTGGCAAGAATACACAGAAGAACTGTACAAAAAAGAGCTTCAAGACCCAGATAATCATGATGGTGTGATCACTGACCTAGAGCCAGACATCTTGGAATGTGAAGTCAAATGGGCCTTAGAAAGCATCACTACGAACAAAGCTAGTGGAGGTGATGGAATTCCAGTGGAGCTATTCCAAATCCTGAATGATGATGCTGTGAAAGTGCTACACTCAATATGCCAGCAAATTTGGAAGACTCAGCAGTGGCCACAAGATTGGAAAAGGTCAGTTTTCATACCAATCCCAAAGAAAGGCAATGCCAAGGAGTGCTCAAACTACCGAACAATTGCACTCATCTCACACGCTAGTAAAGTAATGCTCAAAATTCTCCAAGCCAGGCTTCAGCAATATGTGAACCGTGAACTTCCTGATGTTCAAGCTGGTTTTAGAAAAGGCAGAGGAACCAGAGATCAAATTGCCAACATCCGCTGGATCATGGAAAAAGCAAGAGAGTTCCAGAAAAACATCTATTTCTGCTTTATTGACTATGCCAAAGCCTTTGACTGTGTGGATCACAATAAACTATGGAAAATTCTGAAAGAGATGGGAATACCAGACCACCTGATCTGCCTCTTAAGAAATCTGTATGCAGGTCAGGAAGCAACAGTTAGAACTGGTCATGGAACAACAGACTGGTTCCAAATAGGAAAAGGAGTACGTCAAGGCTGCATATTGTCACCATGTTTATTTAACTTATATGCAGAGTACATCATGAGAAATGCTGGACTGGAAGAAACAGAAGTTGGAATCAAGATTGCTGGGAGAAATATCAATAACCTCAGATATGCAGATGACACGACTCTTATGGCAGAAAGTGAAGAGGGGCTAAAAGCCTCTTGATGAAAGTGAAAGTGGAGAGTGAAAAGGTTGGCTTAAAGCTCAACATTCAGAAAACGAAGATCATGGCATCTGGTCCCATCACTGCATGGGAAATAGATGGGGAAACAGTGGAAACAGTGTCAGACTTTATTTTTCTGGGCTCCAAAATCACTGCAGATGGTGACTGCAGCCATGAAATTAAAAGACGCTTGCTCCTTGGAAGGAAAGTTATGAGCAACCTAGATAGCATATTCAAAAGCAGAGACATTACTTTACCAACAAAGGTTCGCCTAGTCAAGGCTATGGTCTTTCCTGTGGTCATGTATGGATGTGAGAGCTGGACTGTGAAGAAGGCTGAGCGCCGAAGAATTGATGCTTTTGAACTGTGGTGTTGGAGAAGACTCTTGAGAGTCCCTTGGACTGCAAGAAGATCCAACCAGTCCATTCTGAAGGAGATCAATCCTGGAATTTCTTTAGAAGGAATGATGCTAAAGCTGAAACTCCAGTATTTTGGCCACCTCATGCGAAGAGTTGACTCATTGGAGAAGACTCTGATGCTGGGAGGGATTGAGGGCAGGAGGAGAAGGGGACGACAGAGGATGAGATGGCTGGATGGCATCACTGACTCGATGGATGCGAGTCTGAGTGACCTCCGGGAGCTGGTGATGGACAGGGAGGCCTGGCGTGCTGCGGTTCATGGGGTCGCAAAGAGTCGGACACGACTGAGTGACTGATCTGATCTGATCTGAGTAGCAGGCAACATGGCATGGAGTTAGGTGAACATATAAAAATAATGAGCTTAAGTTTTATTTGTCTAAAGGAGTCATTACTTTTTGGTTAAGTCCAATCACCTCTGGGGCATAATTGCTCTGTATGGGCTGAGGAACAATAAAAGATGTTAGCAGTGCTGGGGATAGTAAGTGAGAAGCAAATTCTGAAACATGTCTTGAAATCACAGAATAGCAGTAGGGCCAGGGATTAAGGAGGGCAGGGGCTGGGTAGAGCCACACAGAGAAATAACAGCTTCAGAAGAAGACGCAATAGCGAGGACCAGCAGGGATCTTTGTGTAGCTAGAACCTCCATGCACATCACAAATAGTATGGGTTTCCTGGTTTCTCTAAAATGAAGGAAATAGAAAAGAGTAGGAATAGAAAAGGTGAATAATATTAACAACGTCACAAAATATTTAGTGTGAGGACAATTTCATGAAATTGGTGATGGAGTTGGGTTCCCACCTGGATGAATGAGAAAAACAAAAACAGTACATGCAGATGCAGAAATAGAAGGAAAAAATGTTATATTTAACAATTTGAGAAAGTAAAAGGCTTTATTAAGCAGAATATTTTATAAACTACTTACTGATCACTTATTGATCACTCATATCAATTCTCTGGAAGATATCTTAGATATCTTATATTCCTTGTCTTAAGTAATCCTTTTAACCCCATGATATATATATCTTCAATTTACATAAAGGGAAACTGAGCCTCAGAGTAGAACTTGCATGAGGTCACATAGCTGGTAAGCGTCCCTGCCATGTGTTTGTTTGTGGCATTAAAGTTCTCTGGTATAAAAATACCCAGGAATTGGACATAGGGAAGTCCATCAGGAAGGCCAGCCAAGGAGCCAGAACTGGGCTCTCTATATGAATTGGAATTCAGGAAGATACCATAAGTTCACAATAAAAACCCAGATACCTTTATCCTCTAGACTGTAAATTAGCCTTCCACACTAGGTAATGAATGTAAAATATATCACTTACTTGAGCTCAGAACACTAAGCTTTTGGGTGACAAGATACAATCCCTGAATTTGAGCTGTAGGTCTGGGCAGTATAAATCCAAAGATACAGTTAGATAAAAATTGACTTGGAGCCAGTGAAATCCACAAGACCAGGCATAAGCAAATAGACCATTAGGAGGTCCCCATATCCCAAGGCACACAATGCAAGATGAACTTATAGTCAAAAATTACAAAGCTTTTGAGGAAGTTCAGTATTATGATAGACAGTTGCCAGAGGCAGGCACTCGAGGAATTTACATTTTAGGAGTTACAGATAATGTAACAATGTGAAAGAGACTCAAATTATGAATATTTAAAATGTTCTAAGGAAAAAAATTCACCTGCTAAACAAGAACAGGGGTTATGAAATAAGATCGAGTGGATTTAAAGAAAAAGTAGAAGTTGTTAAAATGCTGGACATGAAAAATATGGTCACAGAAAAACTTCCATAGAACATTTTCATCGATTCTTAACTCTGGTTATACATCATAATCACCTTCAAATAATATCATCATTAATCATCATCATTAAAACTATTGATGTTCATGCCCTGACGCACACCAGTTGGACCAGAAACTTTGGGGGCAGGACTGGGCGTTGATATATTTTTTTGTAATCTGCCAGGTGATTCTAAGATTCAACAAGAACTGTGAAGTACTTTGTTAAGTCAATTACTAGACACGATTGAAGAGAGACGTAATAATAATAACAACAAACAAACTGCTGCTGCTGCTAAGTCACTTCAGTTGTGTCCGACTCCGTGCGACCCCATAGACGGCAGCCCACAAGGCTCCTCCGTCCCTGGGATTCTCCAAGCAAGAACACTGGAGTGGGTTGCCATTTCCTTCTCCAATGCATGAAAGTGAAAAGTGAAAGTGAAGTTGCTCAGTCGTCTCCGTCTCTTAGCGACCACATGGACTGCAGCGTACCAGGCTCCTCTGTCCATGGGATTTTCCAGGCAAGAGTACTGGAGTGGGGTCCATAGCTTAAGACAGAAAAAAAGAAAGATGATGACATGATAAATATATGGAAGAAGTTAAGGGACACCAAGGCTAAAATGAGAGAAATTTGACCTATATCCCATAAGCATTCCAGAAGGAGAGACTAGAGAGAATGATGGAGAAGAAACAGAGAAAACTGTTAAATATATTCTCAAAACAAGCAGGTGCATGAAAAGCCATATTGGACTCTGAGTAGATAAATATAGAGAATCCAGACCTAGACACAACATGGGAAAACGTCCAAAGCAATGCCAAAGCAGGTGTGCACAGAGAACAAGGAAGCATCTCTAGTACTGATGTGACTTACAAGAAAAAGTTTAAAATGCCATTGGAGAGTCAGAACTTATTCTGGGTACAGTCCTCCACAAACCTACACAAGGTTATTTACCAAGCACCATCTACATACAAGGGCAGTCCTAGGACCAAAAGATGAATAAGACACAATTTAAAAACCTACCTGGTGGCTCAGATGGTAAAGAATCTGCCTGCAATGGGGGAGACCCAGGTTCTATCCCTGGGTCTAGATTCTCTGGAGAAGGGGATGGTTACCCATTCTAGTATTCTTGCCTGGAGAAGTCCATGGATAGAAGAGCCTGGTGGGCTACAGTCCATGGGGTCACAAAAAAGTCAGACACAACTGAATGACTAACACTTTCACTTTCTAAGAACTCTGAGGAAAAAGAGGACAGTCATGCACAAAATTTGGTAGGTTACACTGATAATAATACAAATACTTCGACTCTCCCTGTATCCATCCATCCATTGTGTCTTGTGACTTCACTGTTCTTTTTTTCTTTTTAAATTTTTATTGGAGTACAGTAGCTTTATAATGTGTTAGCTTCTACTGTATAAAAAGTGAATCATCTATACATACATATATATATATATCTCCCCTCTTTTTTTGATTTCTGTTCTTCTTAGAGTTTATTTCCCAGGGTCTTAAAAATAGGCTGACCTTGAGACTTTCCTTGACTAACAGTGTTTATTGGACTTGACAATGGGACAGTTCTGAGCCTAGTTCTGAAGAACCTATGAGGGTTTCTGCTGCACTTGCCTTCACTCAGATTACACACCCAGGCTAGACTGCTGGAGGCTGAGGCTTGGGGAGCAGAGATCAGTTATCCCAGTCACCCACTTATGAATGTGAGTGACCCCAGCAGAGCTGACCACTCCAGATGCCCGAAGAATAAATAATTATAACTGTAGACCACTGAGATGCCACTGGTGACAACACCTCATATTCAAATGTGTCAGAGGACACAGCAAATGTCAGCAGGAAAATAACTCCAAAATCGAAACTCTTTCTCCTCTGCCGTATTAAACTTGTTTCCTCGGCTTCACAAAGTTCCAGCTCGTTCTTTACCGCGAATGCGTTGGTGGCAAAAGCTGTGAGGGGTGGCGGCAGCTGGAATCTCTTGCCCTTAAATAGCTGTCAGTTCAAAACTATAAACAGTAAATACTGTGAAGCCTGTCTCAAAACCGCAGCCCAGGGGAGCCACAGAAATTGGATGCCTTGTAGAAATGATCTTTAAATAAAGGTTGAATACAATAGCCTTGGGGATAGTTTCAAACGGTTGCTCGAGACAGAGGTGCCTAATGGAAAGCATGGCCAGTCTGGGCTTCCAGGGGCTCAGAGCCACTTAATGAAAAAGAGAGCTTCGGAGTTCGTCTTGGTGTTCGCAGAGCGGCCAGGAAGACCGAGCGTTTGCAAACGTCCAGGAGAATCGTCTGCTTATGGATGCATTCATCAGACTTGAAAAGATAATAGGCAAAGGAAAAATCTGGACTTTGTCTCAAAGCCTCCATTCTTATAGGGAGCGGCATGCGCCACGCCCCTCGCCATAAATCCTTCCTTTTCTGGGGAGAGCCTCCAGCCCCGGGCGCGGGGGGAAAAGGTGGTGTTGAAAGCAAGGCAGAGCAGACAGGGGAGCCCTCTTGATGTCCCCCGACAGGAGGTGGCCGGCAGCTCTGCCTGGCAGTCGTGCAGTACGCACTCTGAAGAGATCAGAGCAGCTTAAGCCCCTAAGAGGAGACTTTGAGGACGTTGAGGTCGTCACAGGGGGCAAGACGCTGCAGCCCCGGTAGGCATGGCCTCGGGGAACTGTCGCTGGAGCCACCCTGTCGCGGGTAGAGTAGGAGTAGAGCCCTAGGAAGAGCGGTGCCGCGGTGGGGTGGAGGGTGTTACCTAAACCCCGCTCATTCTCTAAACGCTTAGGGCTTGGATGCCCAGAGGGCGGGCATTCCTAGAAAGGGTGCAGACCCCGGCTCTTCCACGCCATCATCCAGCAGCCACAGAGCAACCGCCACCCCTTGTTTTCAGTGTCCGCCGAGTCTATAATGCTGCGCCCTGGTTAACTAACCAGAGCCCCTCTCAGCAGTGGCTGAGGGCGGGGCTGCGAGCTCAGAGCCCTTTGTGGGTCCCCACCGTCACCTATCCCAAGTGCGTCCTCCTCCCCCACCCCTCTCCCCCGCCCCGCCTTCTTGGTCCTCAGGCCACCACCCCACTGCCTGATTCCCATCTCCCCCTCTCCATGAATTACCACCAATCCAATACTTTCAGGCACCTGTGCATCTTGGCATCTGGCGGGAGAGGCCTGGGGGTGGATAGTGTGCCCCACTAATCCTGTAGAATCAATGCCAAGGTCATGAGCAGATGTACAGTTGTGCCCTGAGCTCCTACACCACCTGGACACTTACAGGTCATTCACAGGCTAGAATAACATTGTTGTTTAGTTGCTAAGTGTGTGGAACTCTTTTGCTACTCCATGGACTGTAGCCTGCCAGGTTCCTCTATCCCTGGGATTTCCCAGGCAAGAATACCCAGAGCGGCTTGCCATTTCCTTCTCCAGGGGATCATTCTGACCTAGGGATTGAACCCACATCTCCTACATTGGCAAGCGGATTCTTTACCACTGAGCCTCCAGGGAAGCCAGAATAACATGGCATCATGCTAACATTTCCTGATGTGAAATTTGTCCATCTCTTATTAAAATGCCCCAAATTTCACACAATATACTCCGTTTTGTTATCATATTTACAGTCTGTGGATTTCTTCCTCACAAGCCTCGTAAGAGGAAGCATCCTATGCGAAGACGAGACCAGCAATCCGCTCAGATGCCAAGCTGACTCTACACACAAAGCTGTTCAATACTTCCATCTCACATCTACAAAGTATGACTATTAATAAACTTGTTTTGATATTATCTGCTTTTTGTTTTTTAAAAATATAATCCATATCAAGTGCTTAGTTCCAAATCTTGGCACATAGTAAGTCCTCAGTGTTAGCTAGTTACTATTAGGCTAATGATTATTTCTGAAAATCAGATCAGATCAGTCACTCAGTCGTGTCCAACTCTTTGCGACCCCATGAATAGCAGCACGCCAGGCCTCCCTGTCCATCACCAACTCCCGGAGTTCACTCAGACTCACGTCCATCGAGTCAGTGATGCCATCCAGCCATCTCATCCTCTGTCGTTCCCTTCTCCTCCTGCCCCCAATCCCTCCCAGCATCAGAGTCTTCTCCAATGAGTCAACTCTTCACATGAGGTGGCCAAAGTACTGGAGTTTCAGCTTTAGCGTCATTCCTTACAAAGAACACCCAGGGCTGATCTCCTTCAGAATGGACTGGTTGGATCTCCTTGCAGTCCAAGGGACTCTCAAGAGTCTTCTCCAACACCACAGTTCAAAAGCATCAATTCTTTGGCTCTCAGCCTTCTTCACAGTCCAGCTCTCACATCCATACATGACCACTGGAAAAACCATAGCCTTGACTAGACGAAACTTTGTTGGCAAAGTAATGTCTTTGCTTTTGAATATGCTATCTAGGTTGGTCATAACTTTCCTTTCTGAAAATACTATGGCAATTATTAAAATCTTTCTTTTGAATTAGTTCTTAATTGGTGGACTATGTGAAACCTTTTAGAAGTAGTTTAAAGTAACTTTTTATAGGGCCAGGCATCTCAAGTTTTCATATTTTTCTGATTAAGTACAAGAAGAGCTGACAAAGACAAAATGACAAAGATATTCGGTTTAGTAATTAAAAAAACAAGTTTTTCAATTTCATTATCAAATAGAGCAAAGATATTAAGAGGAAGATAGACAGTCATATTTGTGTTTTTTTTTTTTTGATCAAGAATCTCTTTTATTGATTATCAGAAACATTACAAACATCTAGTATGAACAAATTGTAACATGATAGTGTTTAGTTTGAACAATTAATACATTTCAGATATAATATTATACATATTTCAATGCTATTCTCCCCAATCATCTCACCCTCTCCTGGTCCCAGAGTCCAAAAGTCTGGTCTATACATCAGTGTCTCTTTTGTTGTCTCGTAAGTAGGGTTATTTTTAACCATCTTTCTAAATTCCATATATATGCGTTAGTATACTGTATTTGTGTTTTTGTTTCTGGCTTACTTCACTCTGTATAATAGGCTCCAGTTCCATCCACCTCCTTAGAACTGATTCAAATGTATTCTTTTTAATGGCTGAGTAATACTCCATTGTGTATATGTACCACAGCTTGTTTATCCATTCATCTGTGGATGGACATCTAGGTTGCTTCCACGTTCTGGCTATTGCAAACAGTGCTGCTATGAACATTGGGGTACAGGTGTCTCTTTCAATTCTGGTTTTCTCAGTGTATATGCCCAGCAGTGGGATTGCTGGATCATAAGGCAGTTCTATTCGCAGTTTTTTGAGGAATCTCCATACTGTTCTCCAAAGTGGCTGTACTAGTTTGCATTCCCACCAACAGTGCAAGAGGGTTCCCTTCTCTCCGCACCCTCTCCAGCATTTATTGCTTGTAGACTTTTGGATAGCAGCCATTCTGATTGGCGTGAAATGGTTTCTCATAGTGGTTTTGATTTGCATTTCTCTGATAATGAGTGATGTTGAGCATCTTTTCATGTGTTTGTTAGCCATCTGTATGTCTTCTTTGGAGAAATGTCTATTGAGTTCTTTGGCCCATTTTTTGATTGGGTCATTTATTTTTTCTGGAATTGAGCTGTAGAAGTTGCTTGTATATTTTTGAGATTAGTTGTTTGTCAGTTGCTTCATTTGCTATTATTTTCTCCCATTCTGAAGGCTGTCTTTTCACCTTGCTTATAGTTTCCTTTGTTGTGCAGAAGCTTTTTAAGTTTGATTAGGTCCCATTTGTTCCTTTTTGATTTTATTTCCAATATTCTGGGAGGTGGGTCATAGAGGATCCTGCTGTGATGTAAGTCAGAGAGTGTTTTGCCTATGTTTTCCTCTAGGAGTTTTATGGTTTCTGGTCTTACATTTAGCTCTTTAATCCATTTTGAGTTTATTTTTGTGTATGGTGTTAGAAAGTGTTCTAGTTTCATTCTTTTACAAGTGTTTGACCAGTTTTCCCAGCACCACTTGTTAAAGAGATTGTCTTTAATCCATTGTATATTCTTGCCTCCTTTGTCAAAGATAAGGTGACCATATGTGCGTGGATTTATCTCTGGGCTTTCTATTTTGTTCCATTGATCTATATTTCTGTCCTTGTGCCAGTACCATACTGTCTTGATGACTGTGGCTTTGTAGTAGAGCCTGAAGTCAGGCAGGTTAATTCCTCCAGTTCCGTTCTTCTTTCTCAAGATAGCTTTGGCTATTTGAGGTTTTTTGTATTTCCATACAAATTGAGAAATTATTTGTTCTAGCTCTGTGAAGAATACCGTTGGTAGCTTGATGGGGATTGCATTGAATCTATAAATTGCTTTGGGTAGTATATTCATTTTCACTATATTGATTCTACCAATCCATGAACATGTTATATTTCTCCATCTATTAGTGTCCTCTTTGATTTCTTTCACCAGTGTTTTATAGTTTTCTATATATAGGTCTTTAGATTCTTTAGGAAGATATATTCCTAAGTATTTTATCATATTTGTGTTTTATTTTAAAAAATCTAAATTGAAAATGTAATAAAAAACATGCAGATATGCTAACAATTTTATGTTCATAATTTTGTAATATGATTCCTAAAATGGTATAAAATTTTGATCTCACAAACTTGACTCTGCCCCTGAAAATACGTAAAACAAAAACTATTAGACATACAAGGGTGTTAAATAAATTAATCTTTCATATATTTGATGACTGGAAAACAGGTGTAGGTTAAAATTTAACCACACAGAAAGATCATCTTGATAAATTACATAGAAAAAAAGAACATGTAACATAGGTTTTGGGTTTCCCTGGTGGCTCAGTGATAGATTATCTGCCTGCCAATGCAGGAGATGTGGATTCGATCCCTAGATTGGGAACATCCCCTGGAGAAGGAATAGCAAACCACTCTAGTATTCTTGCCTGGGAAATCCTTTGGACAGAGGAGCCTGGCAGGCTGTACAGTTCATGGGGTTCAAAAAGAGTTGGACATGACTTAGCAACTAAACAGCAACACAGCTTTTAGGTTTTAATACATATGCCCTGCAATCAAATTGGTTCATGAAGCACTCAGATCAGTTCACTTTTTGGAATTCACTTTTAAATTCTTAGTTGGTACATTAATGGCTCTGAGGAAGCAGCTATACTCCAATATAAAATAAAAAGTTTAAAAAAAATTAAAAAGGAAAAATATCTCCTCCTTTAAAATCATGAAGTGTTAGACTTTTAGATGTAATATAAATGATTACCTAATTTCCTTAGAAGTAGAAACTTTTAAACATCAGTTAAGGAATCAGTAGGGTCAAAGTCTGATAAGATGAGAATCTCTAAAAATTATATACATCTCTGCAGAGCAGGGTTCACCCCAGTTTACTTGGAAATGACCTGGAGTTCAAGGCCCAGTTTCCTAGGTCTCCATGTCCACCAGGGGAAGAGTTGCACCCAGTTCAGTTTCCAGCAAGCCCTGCATCTTCCACGTCTCCAGGCTCTGGGCTGCACCATTTCTCAGCATCTCACCAAAAAAGTGGCATCTGGGCTCAGATAGCCTGATGTCCAAGCCCCAGTGTTAATTCCCTGACCACCAGGTCACTCATGCTGTCCTTCTGCTTTCAAAAGAGAGCAGCAAGGGAAATGCTACCCTCTCTCCTCAGCAGAGCCCAGAGCCCTCAGGCCCAAACATGTGCCCACAGGGACCAGTGACCTGCTGGTCTCTGCCTGAGGCTTTGGCTCAACAGGTGCACATGACCTACACACCTATGTCTTCTGGTTGCTTACAGAGTGGGACCATTCAAATGAGTTAATTTTAACTAAGTGAGATTGTTTGTGTACTTTGACAATGATACCATCACATGAAAAATTAAGCTTTACTCCTCATGGTAGGTTCATAAACTCAAGGAGTTTGCCTTTTGTTTTCTTTGGGTAGACATTTTGTACTAACTCAGTACTTCTCAACTGAGAATTTCAAAGGGATTTAAAACTGATGGAAACCCTAATGCCCACATGTTGTAAAAGGGGAAATAGACTCACTGTATGGCACTGGGTCTAGATATTAATTACTAGTAAGTGAGCTGGATGCCTTCAACAGCCATCCTAAATTCTCTTCTGTAATCTGTGTCATATATGCATGAAGAGCAGGGCATTAGGGTAGCCTTTCTTGATAAGTTAGTGAGTTAAAAATATTAATACATTTTCTTTTTCCCAAAGATAATGCCTTATCTTCTTACCATGGGCATTAGCCTATAATAAATACATAATTAGGAGAAAAAAACTTCAAAGTGGATAACTCACCCACAGGCAGCCATCTATTAAGTATGTTTCAGGGGCTAATCAATTCATTTGGACTACAACTAATTGAAGAACCAATACTTATTTGCATGAATTCAGTGATTCCCTGTGAATCTTCAGACACAAAGATTTTCACCAGATTATGGGAGTCCATGCATCTGCGAACGGTCACATTAGCTAAATAGCTCACGTTTTTTAAGCTCTACCAATATCACTGCAGATGGTGATTGCAGCCGTGAAATTAAAAGATGCTTACTCCTTGGAAGAAAAGTTATGACCAACCTAGATAGCCTATTGAAAAGCAGAGACATTACTTTGCCAACAAAGGTTCACCTAGTCAAGGCTATGGTTTTTCCAGTGGTCACGTATGGATATGAGAGCTGGACTGTGAAGAAGGCTGAGCGCCAAAGAACTGATGCTTTTGAAGTGTGGTGTTGGAGAAGACTTTTGAGAGTCCCTTGGACTGCAAGGAGATCCAACCAGTCCATTCTGAAGGAGATCAGCCCTGGGTGTTCTTTGGAAGGAATGATACTAAAGCTGAAACTCCAGTACTTTGACCACCTCATGCAAAGAGTTGACTCATTGGAAAAGAGTCTGATGCTGGGAGGGATTGAGGGCAGGAGGAGAAGGGGACGACAGAGGATGAGATGGCTGGATGGCATCACTGACTCGATGGACATGAGTCTGAGTGAACTCCGGGAGTTGGTGATGGACAGGGAGGCCTGGCATGCTGCGATTCATGGGGTCACAAAGAGTCGGACACCACTGAACCACTGAACTGAACGGAACTGAATATTTTATATCTCTTCTGCCTGTTTACTAAAATTAAGTCATGAGTTCCTAGAGAATCTTGTAGGAACCTACTAATAGCTTGTTTAGTGAATGTACAATGGATATTAGAAGTTCAGTGTGATCAGAATATACAGCATTAGGGCCAAACATAATAGAAGCACTAGCAGCAGTAGGGCCAAACATTATAACATTATAACTTAAAGCCCATGACAGAAAGGAAAATGGGAACAAGGGCTAGAGGTACGTACTACATCCTACAGATCAAGCACATTTCTATCTTGTGGACACCAAGAGGTGTTTGGCAGTGAGATATTCAGGGTAAAGGGACCTGATGTTTTCCATCTCTGAGGGCACAATCAACACAGATCCCTTGGGGCACTTACCAACCCTCTCTTCTGACATTTCCAGGATCCATAAACGGGCTACTAGGAAAAGTCCCTTGGCAACAGTTGCAATTGGCAAAAAAAGTCAAAGCCCAGACGGATTTTTCTCTTTCTTTTACCTTATACTTGATATCATGGAGAGAACTATGAGATATTATTTCTGGGTAGCCAGGATTTAGCTCTTTTTATTAGGCAAGTAATTATCAGGAGACCATAGCCTTTTTATTGTTCTAAATCCAGTGAAGCAGCTGCCCCTAGTCTGACCCCTGGGGGCTCTGCCAGCTGAGGCTCAGCCGGGCAAATCCCAGTGAATCCTCCCATTGTCATCTTTTCTGTGGGTTCCCCAGTCCCTGCGCACTTCCTGGCCCTGCACTCTCCTGCACACATACACACTCTTCAACACTCTTCTCAGCACAGCTCCAACCACCAAATAGGAAGCTTGTCCCTCCTAAGAAATCAAGATCTTGCCTTGCATTCCTTCCTACCAAAATATTCCAAACCTTTTTTAGGAAGGAAGAACTTGTAACACAACCAGATATAAATACTAGCTGTGGTGCTACTATGCACCTGCCACCTACTGCCTTGCCAGGGTTTCCTATAGTGGTTTTTCTTCTTTGTTTTTTCCAATTGGATCTGTGTTTGATGAAATTGGTTGTAATCCCTTAATGTTACTACCAAAAAAGTATGTGAGAAATAAAGATTCTTGAAATTATTTACTTCATATATAAAGTCCATGTGTATGTAGAGCTAAAGATGTTACAATGAAGTTTATAATGAACTGCTGAGAAATTGCTTGGGAAATTATTTGAGAAATTGTTCATACAACAGTATGTATTATACAGGAAGTCCACTCAACAGCATCACACAAGAACTCAGATGATAGAGTGAATTGACAAGATTGACAGTCACTGCATAAAATTCCCACTCCAGGTACAGTTAGGGAACAACTGGACTATCCTACAAGCAGTGTCTGACTGGCCTTTCAAAGGACTTCAGAAAGGAGCTTCCTAAAGAGCATGTAAAAGGGTAGGGAAAAACCGAGCATCCCATAGCTCATGTATGACTGGTTTAAAATGGTGGATTTGACTCTGGGGGAAAATGGCAAGATCAGGATAGCCTCCATCACCATGACAGCAGATAGGGTTTATGGTGGTACATTGAGGGGAAAAGGTAGATTCCAACTGGGTGAGTGATTATCCCAATAGGATCCAAGGACTCAGGTAAGCCAGAAATGTAAGGAATCAGAGGCTGAGTGCAAAGCATGTCCTAAGGAGCACTAAGGGAAGTTGCTTCTGTCATCAAGTTCAGAAGCAAAGTGTGAGCACAGAAAGATAACAAGGCCAGGGGGCCCAGGAGGCAGGGAGCTGCAGGGGCAAAACAGGATGTGAAGGACAAAGGAAAGACAGAAGAGAGAACTGAAAGTGACAGCGTGAGTGCCCAGCAGTGTGAAGACAGGTTCGTGGCACATGGGTGATTTAGTTTGGTTTAAAGTCATGGCGCTATGGCCAAAAGGTAGTCAGTCGACCTCTATTTTGAATTGCCATTTATTCTTGCCTAATTACTGCTGAACAGGAGGGTGGAGATGTCTCAGGATGTTAAGGACCACTTTGGAATTGAAAAGAGAAACCAGGCTTTGGGTTGTGGTCAAGAACCTGATGTCAGCAAGGAAGCTGCTAATACAAAATCTGAGCAACTGAGAGAGAAAACTAGGGTCCAGTGTTCAAAACCGGCACGAAGCTTGAGAAAGGGACAAAGTCACATGGTTAATATGCATCTGCACTGGCCTCTAGAAAAGAATAAGGAGGTCTGCTTTTTTTCCTGGTGTTATTGACTATCCTTTACTTTTCAAAACCTGCTCTTATTTTGATTAACATATTCCACTCACTCTGGCTAATGGTACCTGTCACACATTCTCTCTCACTTAGGGAGATGATGGCCAGGGAGCCTTGGAGACATCACTGCTTTTTTCCCCCTTTTCCTTAGTACCATGGACTACCACTAGGCTCCACCCTCCTTTTATGCCAAGCAGGTGGTCTTAAAGATGGAGGTGGGTGTCTTATGTAGATGCAGATGAGAATGTATATAGTGCTGATATATTTTTTAAACTTTTGATAATAACCTATTGAGTTCTCAACACAGCAGTCTACTCCACCAAACTTCTACCTGAGGTTAGCCAAAATACTCATCTAGTCAAACTTTCTGGGGAGAAAAATCAGGTTATTACTGTGTGACATTTCTAAATCACAAGGCATAAAAGCAAGTTTAGTCATCAGATGATCTGACATCCAGGTTTCATGATAACTATACAGCTATTGAATTTTCATGAGAGTTGATAACTCCAAAGGACAAGCTGTTAAAACTCAAGTTTCCAAGTTTGACAAAAGCCTTGAAAGGGGCCTTATAATTGTGAAAGCAAACTTGTTCCCAGCGATTGCACATTCAGAAATCCATCTGAAAACAATCATCTAAAACATGGACTAAAGAACCATTACATAATTATTTATGTTAGCTGAATATTGTAAACAAATGTTCAACACTGTGGAATTAGTAGGTATATTGGAAGTGATGAAATTCCATTTGATGGACTATCGTTCAGCTATTAAAACTGATGTTTACAAAGAGTTTTTTAAAGCTTGGAAAGATGTTTACATTACAATTCTAAGTGAATTATGAGACTTCACCAATGTATGTGCCTTATGACCTCAACTATTTCATAACATGTACAAAAAAACCAAGGATAAAACATATGAAGATTTTTAACTGTGATTTTTGTTCTCTGAGATTATAGGGTTTTTTTTTTTCTTTTTTACTCTTCTGCTGTCTCCACCTTTTCCCAGTAAGCATATATAACTTTTATAATAAGAAGGAATATATAAATATATAAGACATTTCTTTTAAAAGTGACAGTCCCAAGGCAGCATTTGACTTCACTGTTGTCCTTTCATGCATGAATCAACGTGACATTGAGGACCGAGGGGCTCTGAGCCATTGTAACAAGATATGTGGACCAGCCAGAACCAGAGCTGAGAGAATTCACAGAGAAAATTGAAACCATGAAGCCCAATTTACAGAAGAATGGTAAAATGGATATGACTGTGAAAAAACTTGTGGGGGATTTTCCGTTACAGTTCTGTTACGCAGCTTTCTGGCAGCCAGAAGAAGCAGTCCTTCTCTGTTTCACAGAAAAGGGTAAGGAGAGCTCAGAGGTTAAGTCTGTGATAAAATTCAACATTTCATTGTGACCAAACTCACAGCGAAGAAATCCAACATAGTTAACTTTTTAGGTGGCAAGTTTCAGAGGCTCACTCAAGTCGGTTCAACTCAAAGGACCAGTTATTAAGGACACACATGGAGTGAGAAGCAGGAGAAATTTTTCTGAAGGACAACAAAGGGGAGAGTGTGAAACCAGCAGCGATCATTAGAGCAAGCTTCATTGCCACCTGACATAAAGCATCCCTGGGTCTGAGGATGTTCTAGAAGCTTCAGCAGTAAGAGTCCACACCTGGTCACTGTGCCCCTGTATTCAAACAGCTCAGGCCCTCTGAACATGGCTTTTGTTTTTGTCCTGGTGTCAGCTGACTTCTATACCTTCTCACTCTGTGTATGTTCTGAACTGCATATCTTCTGCTCTGTTCCCCATCCGTTTTTTTGCCTATGGCTCATTATGGCCATCATAAATTTCATCTCCTCAACGGCATTCTGTGGGCTTCAACTTTGATCGAAGAGAAGACAAGCACCTCTTTCTCTCTGTATTCCTAATACAAAAAGGACTTGAAGTGTCTCATCTCTTATTTACAGTAAACCATTTGATAAGCCCCCGATAAGCCCATGTCATGGCCCCTCTGGCTTTACATGTTTTCTCCTTGTCCATGAAATAGAAATTGTACCTGTGACTGTCCAGGGGAAGGAGTCTTAGGCTAAGCAAGAAGAGACAGGACCAAAAAAATGTATAACACAAGAATAGCACCCAAGACTTCGTGCCTAATATCTTCCGAATAGCCATCGACTGAGTTCTGTTTGCCTAATGAACATTAGGGCAAAGATCCTGACTCTGGAATGTTGATATGTCTGTCTCATGTCAAATCAACATCATCAAACCCACTGAACAGAGGTGCTGTATAACTAGTTTGTGCCTATTTGCTAACAAATATTTAATAAATATTTTTATGTCAAAAGAATAAAAGACAGGTAATTTGCATAGTTAGTAAAGAACCAGGCCACATTTCTGATCCTTTGTTATGTTTCACACAGATATTCTATTCCCTTTGTTGTTGTTTATGTTAACAAAAGGAGTGTTGGTGATGTTTTGATTGATGTAGATTTTTATTTTTAATTTTTTTAATTGGATATTTTTTTCTTAAAAAAAAAAAACACCTTTTTTTTTCGGTTGAGGTGCACTGCATGTGGGATGTTAGTTCCCCACGAGGGATGGAACCCCCATCCTCTGCATTGGAAGCTTGGAGTCTTAACCACTGGATCACCAGGGGCGTTTGAGCTGGGTTTACTCCTTTTTGCCTCAACCTGATAATTGGAGAGTAAGTATAATTATCTAGATTAATATTAATACTAGATAGTATAATTCTCACATCCTCACAATCGAGTTGACATTGAGCCACTTGGAACACTGTGGCCTGTGAATTATGTGCTAATGGGAACGGATGTACCTGGCAAAGGTGGGTGAGGTGAGGAAGACAGCGCCTCATGAAAAGGAGACAAGAATGGTAAGAACGACAGAGGACCAAAATAGGGATTTTACACATGGCCACATGTTCAAATAGCAACAGGTCCCATTTGAAGGCTGGACCTCCTGCCTTGCTGCCTTTACCCATCAAGGCCTCCATCTGTTTCTGTCCCTGCCAAGCCAAGCTGACTTTAGTCATCTATGCCTATCTGTTCAGAAGCCCAGATAAAGTAATGAGCTTCCTAACATGTTTGAGCAATGCATGGTCAGCAGAGAATGTAATGCTCTTCCTTGATGATTGCTGTCTATCCAGTGTCTGCTAAGAAAATATAAAGCTTGTTCTTTGCCCCTTTCCTCATGTGGCAGGAAAGGTCTTAGAAATACCCTCGGTTTTAGGCAGGAAAGAGCCAACTTCAAGGCTGAGTGCTACTTGACTTGCCCCTACTGCTCAAAAACCCTTCACTCAACTGTTGTTTCCTGCACACGTGGCAGAATGCCCTGGGCTGGGAGAAGAGACAAGGCTCAAGGTTTCACACTTAGGACCTTGTTGGAATATTACTGTTTGTTGTTTTGTAGCCACTTATATGGAAGTTCCCTGCCCTGCCTGTTGATACCTCTCTGTTTAAGTTTAAAATGACAAGAACAGTGGTAACAATGGTATGAATTAGCACGGTCACCAGGGAACCAATTCTTAAGGACTGTGTGCATAGCAACAAAGAATGCACTTGAAGTCTTAGTGATGTGCAAGTTGAAGAAAATAAGTGAGTTTCTGGGTCCAAAAAGACATTTCAGGTCAATGTCTAATTATATGCACCAAGAAGTAGAGACACAGAGAAAAGGCCCCTTAAATGAAAGAAAAGGAGCAAATGAGACTCAGACTGAGCAAGAAAGCACAGAAGTAAGATCTGTCTTTTCAGCGGTCAGTACATCAAAGTTTACCCTGAGTAGGACAAGTTTTTGAAAATGGTCCTCACCAACATATAATATCTGGGTTGGCAAGTGGTTTTCAGACCTGAGCCTGAATCAGAATTAACTCAAACACAGATTGCTGTGCCTCTCCCCAGGCCTTTTGATTCAGTAAGTCTTTGGTGGGACCTGAGAAGTTACATTTTTTTAATTATTATTTTTAAAATTAGAATGTAGTTGCTTTACAATGTAACGTTCGTTTCTACTATACAGCAAAGTGAACCAGCTATACACACACACACACACACACACATATATACAGACACACACATATATCCCTCTTTGGATTTCCTTTACATTTAGATCACCACCGAGTGCTGAGTAAAGTTCCCTAAGCTATACAATAGGTTCTCATTAGTTTTCTATTTTATACATAGCAGTGTATATATGTCAGTCCCAATCTCCCAATTCATCCCATCCTCCCTTTCCCCATTGGTATCCATATGTTTGATCTCTATGTCTGTGTCTCTATTTCTGCTTTCAAATAAGATCATCTATACCATTTTTCTAGATTCCACATAAGTGTGCTAATATATGATATTTGTTTTTCTGTTTCTGACTTACTTCACTCTGCGTGACAGATTCTATGTTCATCCATGTCTCTCCAAAATGACCCAGTTTCATTCCTTGAGAAGTGACATTTTAAATAAGTACCCAGATGACACTGATGCTCTAGGTCTGAGGACCTACTCTGGGACCATAGGATTAGCGGATGTGCCTAGGCAGCTTGGCTGGAGGATGCCTGTTGTCCTCAGATAGTAGCCTTGTGTCCTCTTGCTGTCACCTTCCTCTTACTGTAAATATGCTTGTGCTGACAGATGGCCAAGGCTGACCACTGCAAGCCATTAGGCCTGCTTCTGATACAATAAACTTGATTTTTTTAGGTGGACCTTGAGGAAAGTAATACATATCATGTGATCATGTTGACCTTATGTCTCTGCTGCTTCCAATTAAAAATAGAAGGCTTATGATAAATGATATACATATTCAAACATGCAGAAAAAAAGAAAGAAAATACACCAACAAAAAACTAATAGGGTCTAAGAATCTACATTCATTTTAGCTCTGAATTTTTAAGCACCCAAGGTAAGAATGGCAAAAATGATGGGTGACATAATTCTCAACACTGATTAAACATATGTGGAACCATTCTTCAAGTGGTACCATATATTTGAGCCAGACATCTTGGAATGTGAAGTCAAATGGTCCTTAGAAAGCATCACTACGAACAAAGCTAGTGGAGGTGATGGAATTCCAGTGGAGCTATTCCAAGTCCTGAAAGATGATGCTGTGAAAGTGCTGCACTCAATATGCCAGCAAATCTGGAAAACTCAGCAGTGGCCACAAGATTGGAAAAGGTCAGTTTTCATCCCAATCCCAAAGAAAGGCAATGCCAAAGAATGCTCAAACTACCGCACAATTGCACTCATCTCACACGCTAGTAAAGTAATGCTCAAAATTCTCCAAGCCAGGCTTCAGCAATATGTGAACTGTGAACTTCCTGATGTTCAAGCTGGTTTTAGAAAAGGCAGAGGAACCAGAGATCAAATTGCCAACATCCGCTGGATCATGGAAAAAGCAAGAGAGTTCCAGAAAAACATCTGTTTCTGCTTTATTGACTATGCCAAAGCCTTTGACTGTGTAGATCACAATTAACTATGGAAAATTCTGAAAGAGATGGGAATACCAGACCACCTGATCTGCCTCTTGAGAAATCTGTATGCAGGTCAGGAAGCAACAGTTAGAACTGGTCATGGAACAACAGACTGGTTCCAAATAGGAAAAGGAGTACGTCAGGGCTGTATATTGTCACCATGTTTATTTAACTTATATGCAGAGTACATCATGAGAAATGCTGGACTGGAAGAAACACAAGTTGGAATCAAGATTGCTGGGAGAAATATCAATAACCTCAGATATGCAGATGACACCACTCTTATGGCAGAAAGTGAAGAGGAACTGAAAAGCCTCTTGATGAAAGTGAAAGTGGAGAGTGAAAAGGTTGGCTTAAAGCTCAACATTCAGAAAACGAAGATCATGGCATCTGGTCCCATCACTACATGGGAAATAGATGGGGAAACAGTGGAAACAGTGTCAGACTTTATTTTGGGGGCTCCAAAATCACTGCAGATGGTGACTGCAGCCATGAAATTAAAAGACGCTTACTCCTTGGAAGGAAAGTTATGACCAACCTAGATAGCATATTCAAAAGCAGAGACATTACTTTACCAACAAAGGTTCGCCTAGTCAAGGCTATGGTCTTTCCTGTGGTCATGTATGGATGTGAGAGCTGGACTGTGAAGAAGGCTGAGTGCCGAAGAATTGATGCTTTTGAACTGTGGTGTTGGAGAAGACTCTTGAGAGTCCCTTGGACTGCAAGGAGATCCAACCAGTCCATTCTGAAGGAGATCAATCCTGGAATTTCTTTGGAGGGAATGATGCTCAAAGCTGAAACTCCAGTATTTTGGCCACCTCATGCGAAGAGTTGACTCATTGGAGAAGACTCTGATGCTGGGAGGGATTGAGGGCAAGAGGAGAAGGGGACGACAGAGGATGAGATGGCTGGATGGCATCACTGACTCGATGGATGCGAGTCTGAGTGACCTCCGGGAGCTGGTGATGGACAGGGAGGCCTGGCGTGCTGCGGTTCATGGGGTCGCAAAGAGTCGGACACGACTGAGCGACTGATCTGATCTGATCTGATAATGAGGAGAGTAAAGGGCAATTTATGCCTTTATCACATGATCAGTTTTTTTGAAGATTAAAAGTAGAGATAAGAAAGGCCTATGCAAAGGATGGTGAGAGACTAATTGAGGTGAAATGTGAATTTAATTTTGTAGATAAGGGATCAAGACTCCCAACACCCAACAGATAGTAACCAAGTAGCATAATATGTTAGCTCTAGAAGACCTCAAGCCTCCATTCACTGGAGTGAGTTTCCATATCCTTCTTCAGGGGAGCTTCCCGACACAGGAATTGAGCCCAGGTCAACCCACTCCAGTACTCTTGCCTGGAAAATCCCACGGACGGAGAAGCCTGGTAGGCTACAGTCCGTGGGGTCGCAAAGAGTTGGACACAACTGAGCTACTTCACTTTCAACTTCACTTTCTCCTGAATTTCAGGCAGATTCTTTAACCACTGAGCTACAAGGGAAGCCCTCAGGCCTCCATGCTCTCTGCCAAATCTGGCTCTGGTTTCCAGAGCTGAGCAGAAACCAAGACTCTTGAATTGTTGCTTTACCAGTATATCCAGGTGGCATACTGGTAAAGAATCCGCCTGCCAATGCAGGAGATGTAAGAGATGCAGTTCGATCCCTGGGTTGGGAAGATCCCCTGGAGAAGGAAATGGCAACCCACTCCAGTGTTCGTGCCTGGAAAATCCCACAGACAGAAGAGCCTGGTGGGTTACAGTCTATGGGGTCACAAAGAGACTGGACACAACTGAGCACACACCACTAGGAAAACCAGACTCACTTTCTGTGAGCCCTGGAATTGGACAGGCTTCCTCATAAAAGAAACGGCTGCTATTAGAACAGGGAGGCAGACACAGGTCTGCCTTTCCAGAAAAAGGCCAGAAAGGATTCTCCGGGATCTTCACACAAGGTCACCCACCAGAAAACAAGCACCAAAGTATTTATAAAACGCCCAAGAAACACACTCATCCAAAGTAAATCCAACCCTTTAACTCTGCCCACAGGGTTTTGTGAGATGTCCCATGGCTCCAGTTCAACTTCCTGGTCTGTCGTCAGAGTTTCCAGACTACTGGGACATTTGGCGAAGGCTGGGTGTTACATCTCCTGTCGAGGGACCCTCTTCTGCCAGGAAGGGTGGAGTAGCTGCAGTGGAATAATCCAATCAGGTCTTTTCCATTCCCACTTCTTTGGTCTCCTTTAGACTCTCATCACATCATCACAAGAATCAAAACAATCTGGAGACACGTGATCAGACCAATGTCCCAAAATGCCTTCTGTCCCTAGTGGCATCCTTCTCAGGAAAAAAAAAAAAAGAGAGAGAGAGAGAGAAAACAAAGTCTCCCAAATAAACACCATTTGCTTTGGAATTGTCGGGAAAGAGAAGGCAGCTGAGCAATTTCTACTCCTCCACGCAGTCATGTGGCACTTTGTTTACACTCAACTATTAGGATAAGCGTCAAAAGTCAAGGTACGTGAATCTAAGGCTTTCTGGTCCTGGGCTGATTGTTTACTTTTGCCTGACTGTCAAAATCCATCATAAGCTTCTCTTATTATCTTTCCCATAAATATACCAGACTTGGTGGAAAGGAGAACATTCCTCCGGGCTGCTTAACAAGCAAATTATTTTTCAACTGCTTCATCCCCTTCCTCCCCACCCTCTTTTGAATAAACATTTGGGAGACAGGATCCTGCCGCCTGGCGATTCGCAAAGACTCTCTTTGTCCTCACAAAGGCCAAACAAGATGGACGAGGTTAATGGAGGATGTGAGTTATCTTGGATAATCAGTTGAAATATCCACATCTCTAATTCAAGGCTTCCTTTGATTTATCAATGTCAGATTTCACATTAAGGCCCCCAATGCCCATTTTCTTCATTTCCTTTCTAATTATTGCTTCCCAACTCAATAATTGGCTGTTATATAGTTTCTGAAGTCTTGCATCTAGTTTGTTCAGCATCTTGGAATGTGATGAGAAAAGGGGTCTCTCTGTTAGGAAAAACCATATGGACTTTTTGTTCTTTTCATTTGCTCATCCTGTCCATCCTTGTCCGTAAGTCTATCCAGGCTGGTGGCTAATGATGCAGAAGACAAAGAGCATTTAGCTTTTCTCAGATTACTGGGGGAAGGGCTGGGGAGAATGGGGGCTCAAGACCCAGTTTTACCCTCTACCAGGGGCAGACAGTAAGAGTTTCTTAACCTATGAGATTCATGGGTACCTTATCTATAAACCAAGAGATTTCAAACTCTCAGATGTAACCTCAGAGAATCAAAAATAAGAATCACCTTGCTGGGTTGTTGAGAGAATCTGAGAATGGATACCACTTTTTGCCCCTCTACTGTTTCCAACCCACTACAAGCTACTAGCATCTTTTGCTTGGATTTTGAAATTGACTCTACTCCCAACCCAAGTCCATCAGACCATGTTACAGGTATCTTCACAGAGTAAAAGCCAGACTTTTCTCATAGGAGGAACCCTCACTCTCTAACTAACTGCAACTCCTACAA
This sequence comes from Tragelaphus eurycerus, assembly GCA_935064755.1. NCBI lineage: Eukaryota > Metazoa > Chordata > Mammalia > Artiodactyla > Bovidae > Tragelaphus > Tragelaphus eurycerus. The sequence continues at coordinate 17,102,189 of CAKXYN010000002.1, read as the reverse complement.
CTGTCTTCCTTGTTTATTCCATTCAGCTACACTGACTTTCTGGTGTTACTTGAACGTCCGGCATGCTGTTACCTCAGGGCCTTTGCATTGGTTATTTGTGCTGCCTATAATATGCTGCGCCTCCCCATGCCACCCACTCACCTGACTTCACAGCTTTTAGGAGCTGTTCCACTGTGCATCACCAACACCTATATCATGAGTATACCATTACATCACCCTACTTGACTATCCTGGAACAGTTTCTGAAACCACAGAAAGCAAAAGAATTTGAACTCAGGTGCAACCTGGTCCCTCAGGGAAGTTATTGTGCCAACAGCATCTTGAATTAAAGGGATTTGGTGAATAAATGCCCAGCCTCTCATTCTTTGGTTGGGCTTCTACATGGGTCCTCAGAGATTCCCTGAAGGATTGAGCCCTAGTTGTGCACAGCAGTAGAGAGCTGATGAGCCTCAGTGACTTTCACTTCGCCATCCCACTCTTTCCCACTCTTTACTTCTGGTTCTTGGATCACCTTTCCAGACTCCAACCTCAAAGCTGTATCCTTGATGACATTCTAAGATGAAAAGCAAAAGGCACTATTCCATGTTCCTTTTCAATTTGATTACCATGGGAGCCCGGGCTTCCCAGGTGGCTCAGTGGGTGAAGAATCTGCTTGCAATGCAAGAGACTTGGGTTCGATTCCTGAATTGGGAAGAGCCCCTGGAGGAGAGCATTGTAACTCACTCCAGTATTCTTACCTGGAGAATCCCATGACAGAGGAGCCTGGTGGACTACAGTTCATAAGATCGCAAATAGCCAGACATGACTGAGCATGCATGCATGCATCGTGGGAGCCTAGAAAAGGATGCTTCTGAATTTCTTAAAGTCAAACAAAGGCTCACCTGCTCCTTTCCCAATGGTACTTAGTTCTGGTAGTGGACAACGAGTGATACCTCTTACCTACAGTAAATTTGGAGATGAAACTCAAAGCATGGCTCACAAGGGGTAAGAGATAGGTCTTTATAAAAGTATTCATGGAATTCCTTCCTGGTCTTGTTAATTTTCGGGCAACACTGTTTTCAGATCAGAAGGAGCTTGTCTTGGCTCACCAATGTCTGCACCTCCTGCTGGGCCCTGGCACAGATGATACGGAAGGAATGGTGGGGGAGGGGGGTGTCAATCTTACCATTGTTTAGGGTACATTTTCTTTCTGAGAAGAAAATCTCCCTCTGGCTTTACTGGAGGATAAAATGATGTGGTGCATTCATCCGCTCAGGCAACCATAACAAAATACCACAGGCTGGGTGGCCTAAACAACAGATATTTATTCTCTCACAGCTTTGGAGGCTGAAAGTCTGAAATCAAGGTGTTGGCAGGGGGTGGCTTCTCTCTGAAGGCCTCTCTCCTTGGCTTGCAGACAGCTATCTTCTCCCTGTGTCCTCTCATGGTGTTTCTTCTATGTGTGACATCTCTGGAATTTCTCTATGTGTCCAAACTTCCTCCTTTTTTTTTTGGTCACACAACAAAGCATGTGAAATCTTAGCTCCCTATTCAGGTCTGGAACCTGTGTCTCTTGCATTGGCATTGCAGTCTTAACCACTGATGGAAAGCCCTTCCAACTTTCTCTTTTTATGAGAACACCAATCAGATAGGATTAGAGACCACTCTAATGACCTCATTTTACCTTAATTACTTCTTTAAAGACCCTGTCTCCAAATACAGTCAGACTCTGAGGTCCTGGGGGCCAGGACTTCACCATGTAGATTTCTGGGGGGCACAGTCCAGTCATAATAAGTGAGGATAGATGGAACAATTTAACCAGACACCACCTTGCTGGCTTAATGTGAATCACACCCCAGTTTACACTCTGCTCCAAATATTAACCTTTCTAGCAAGGTATCTCATGATGACCCATTTGACCCTGGACCCTTTGGCTGGTCAGACCCTCCTGGGCTGGCATGTGGGCACATTGTCTGTGCCACTCTCCCTGGTTCTGCTTACTGTGAGTCACCCTGAATTGCTCTGTGCCCATGGAAAAGAAATGCAAAAAAGCAAAATGGCTGTCTGGGGAGGCCTTACAAATAGCTGTGAAAAGAAGAGAAGAGAAAAGCAAAGGAGAAAAGGAAAGATATAAGCATCTGAATGCAGAGTTCAAAAGAATAGCAAGGAGAGATAAGAAAGGCTTCCTCAGCGATTAATGCAAAGAAACAGAGTGAAACAACAGAATGGGAAAGACTAGAGATCTCTTCAAGAAAATTAAAGATACCAAGGGAACATTTCATGCAAAGATGGGCTCAATAAAGGACAGAAATGGTTTGGATCTAACAGAAGCAGAAGAGATTAAGAAGAGGTGGAAAGAATACACAGAAGAACTGTACAAAAAAGATCTTCAAGACCCAGATAATCACGATGGTGTGATCACCCACTTAGAGCCAGACATCCAGGAATGTGAAGTCAAGTGGGCCTTAGGAAGCATCACTACGAACAAAGCTAGTGGAGGTGATGGAATTCCAGTTGAGCTATTTCAAATCCTGAAAGATGATGCTGTGAGTGCTGCACTCAATATGCCAGCAAATGTGGAAAACTCAGCAGTGGCCACAGGACTGGAAAAGTCAGCTTTCATTCCAATCCCAAAGAAAGGCAATGCCAAAGAATGCTCAAACTACTGCACAATTGCACTCATCTCACACGCTAGTAAAGTAATGCTCAAAATTCTCCAAGCCAGGCTTCAGCAATATGTGAACTGTGAACTTCCAGATGTTCAAGCTGGTTTTAGAAAAGGCAGAGGAACCAGAGATCAAATTGCCAACATCCGCTGGATCATCAAAAAAGCAAGAGAGTTCCAGAAAAACATCTATTTCTGCTTTATTGACTATGCCAAAGCCTTTGACTGTGTAGATCACAATAAACTGTGGAAAATTCTGAAAGAGATGGGCACCAGACCACTTGACCTGCCTCTTAAGAAACCTGTATGCAGGTCAGGAAGCAACAGTTAGAACTGGACATGGAACAACAGACTGGTTCCAAATAGGAAAAGGAGTATGTCAAGGCTGTATATTGTCACCCTGCTTATTTAACTTATATGCAGAGTACATCATGAGAAACGCTGGGCTGTAAGAAGCACAAGCTGGAATCAAGATTGCTGGGAGAAATATCAATAACCTCAGATATGCAGATGACACTAGCCTTATGGCAGAAAGTGGAGAAGAACTAAAAACCCTCTTGATGAAAGTGAAAGCGGAGAATGAAAAAGTTGGCTTAAAGCTCAACATTCAGAAAATGAAGATCATGGCATCTGGTCCCATCACCTCATGGGAAATAGATGGGGAAACAGTGGAAACCATGGCAGACTTTATTTTGGGGGCTCCAAAATCACTGCAGATGGTGATTGCAGCTGTGAAATTAAAAGACACTCCTTGGAAGGAAAGTTATGACCAACCTAGATAGCATATTCAAAAGCAGAGACATTACTTTATCAACAAAAGTCCGTCTGGTGAAGGCTATGGTTTTTCCAGTGGTCATGTATGGATGTGAGAGTTGGACTGTGAAGAAAGCTGAGTGCCAAAGAATTGATGCTTTTGAACTGTGGTGTTGGAGAAGGCTCTTGAGAGTTTCTTGGACTGCAAGGAGATCCAACCAGTCCATTCTAAAGAAGATCAGCCCTGGGATTTCTTTGGAAGGACTGATGCTGAAGCTGAAAATCCAATACTTTGGCCACCTCACGTGAAGCACTGACTCATTGGAAAAGACTCTGATGCTTGGAGGGATTGGGGGCAGGAGGAGAAGGGAACGACAGAGGATAAGATGGCTGGATGGCATCATGGACTCGATGGACATGAATTTGAATGACCTCTGTCAGCTGGTGATGGACAGGGAGGCCTGGCATGCTGTGAATCATGGGGTCCCAAAGAGTCAGACATGACTAAGCAACTGAACTGAACTAAACTGAACCTGATACATTATGTCAAAGGCACGCTGCTAGGGTAGACTGACACCTTGATGCCACCTCCCCTGTGGCATGCCGGCCCCAACATCTCCCAGAGATGGCCTTGCCACCCTCTCTGCTGTGATTACTTCTGGCTGTGCTCTCTCTAACACCCACTCACAGATCTTGGAGACAGACACCACAATATCTCCAAAACCCTTCCCTTCAAGGGTACCTATGCTCCTTGACCAGAAACACCTTCTCTTCCCATCACTCACAGAACATCTGTGTAATCACCTGCTTTGAAATGTCTCCTCTCCTGAAAGAGCCACAATTTGCAAGACTCAGATCAAGTGTTATTTAAAGAGTGATTCTTTCAGTAAGTTTCCAAACATAATCCTATTGAAAACTTAAAAAAAAAAATATAGAAGATAATTCAAGAATCTCTTAAAGGGACTTCCCTGACTATTCAGTGGTTGAGGTTCTATGATTTCCGTAGCAGGGGGCTCTGGTTCGATCCTTGGTCAGGGAACTAAGATTTCTCATGCTGCAGGGCACATCCAGAAATAAAAATAAATAAAGGCAAAGAGAGAAATTCTTTTTTAAAAAAAGAAACTCTCTTACATTCATAACATTTTAGAATTTATGAAGAGCTTTTCTATAGTCATTCAGTTCAGTTCAGTCGCTCAGTCATGTCCGACTATTTGGTACCCCATGAACTGCAGCACGCCAGGCCTCCCTGTCCATCACCAACACCCAGAGTTTACTCAAACTCATGTTCATTGTGTCGGTGATGCCATCCAAGCATCTCATCCTCTGTTGTCGCCTTTTCATCCTGTCCTCAATCTCTCCAAGCATTAGGGTCTTTTCAAATGAGTCAGCTCTCTGAACCAAGTGGCTAAAGTATTGGAGTTTCAGCTTCAACATCAGACCTTCCAATAAATACCCAGAACTAATCTCCTTTAGGATGGACTGGTTGGACCTTCTTGTAGTCCAAGGGACTCTCAAGAGTCTTCTCCAACACCACAGTTCAAAGGCATCAGTTTTTCAGTGCTCAGCCTTCTTCACAGTCCAGCTCTCACATCCATACAGGACCACAGGAAAAACCATTGCCTTGACTAGACGGACCTTTGTTGGCAAAGTAATGTCTCTGCTTTTGAATATGCTATCTACTCCTTCCCAGGAATAAGCGTCTTTTCATTTCATGGCTGCAGTCACCATCTGCAGTGATTTTGGAGCCCAGAAAAATAAAGTCTGACACTGTTTCCACTGTTTCCCCATCTATTTCCCATGAAGTGATGGGACCAGATGCCATGATCTTCGTTTTCTGAATGTTGAGCTTTAAGCCAACTTTTTCACTCTCCACTTTCACTTTCATCAACAAGCTTTTTAGTTCCTCTTCACTTTCTGCCATAAGGGTGGTGTCATCTGCATATCTGAGGTTATTGATATTTCTCCCAGCAATCTTGACTCCAGCTTGTGTTTCCTCCAGCCCAGCGTTTCTCATGATGTACTCTGCATAGAAGTTAAATAAGCAGGGTGACAATATACAGCCTTGACATACTCCTTTTCCTATTTGGAACCAGTCTGTTGTTCCATGTCCAGTTCTAACTGTTGCTTCCTGACCTGCATACAGGTTTCTTAAGAGGCAGGTCAAGTGGTCTGGTGCCCATCTCTTTCAGAATTTTCCACAGTTTATTGTGTCAATAAAGCAGAAATAGATGTTTTTCTGGAACTCTCTTGCTTTTTTGATGATCCAGCAGATGTTGGCAATTTGATCTCTGGTTCCTCTGCCTTTTCTAAAACCAGCTTGAACATCTGGAAGTTCACGGTTCACATATTGCTGAAGCCTGGCTTGGAGCATTTTGAGCATTACTTTACTAGCGTGTGAGATGAGTGCAATTATGCAGTAGTTTAAGCATTCTTTGGCATTGCCTTTCTTTGGGATTGGAATGAAAGCTGACTTTTCCAGTCCTGTGGCCACTGCTGAGTTTTCCACATTTGCTGGCATATTGAGTGCAGCACTTTCACAGCATCATCTATCAGGATTTGAAATAGCTCAACTGGAATTCCATCACTTCCACTAGCTTTGTTCATAGTGATGCTTCCTAAGGCCCACTTGACTTCACATTCCTGGATGTCTGGCTCTAAGTGGGTGATCACACCATCGTGATTATCTGGGTCTTGAAGATCTTTTTTGTACAGTTCTTCTGTGTATTCTTTCCACCTCTTCTTAATCTCTTCTGCTTCTGTTAGGTCCATACCATTTCTGTCCTTTATTGAGCCCATCTTTGCATGAAATGTTCCCTTGGTATCTTTAATCTTCTTGAAGAGATCTCTAGTCTTCCCCATTCTATTGTTTCACTCTATTTCTTTGCATTGATCGCTGAGGAAGGCTGTCTTATCTCTCCTTGCTATTCTTTAGAACTCTGCATTCAAATGGGTATATCTTTCCTTTTCTCCTTTGCTTTTCACTTTTCGTCTTTTCACAGCTATTTGTAAGGCGTCCTCAGTTAGACATTTTGCTGTTTTGCATTTCTTTTTCTTGGGGATGGTCTTGATCCCTGTCTCCTGTACAATGTCACGAACCTCCGTCCTTAGTTCATCAGGCACTCTGTCTATCAGATCTATCTCTTCTATCAGATCTATAGTCATTAAATCATTTGATCTTCCAACCGTCTTAGAAAGAGGGCATCTCTTCCTCTCCTCAGGTAAACTGCTATGTGGAAGTTTACTGATATGTGTTACAGAAGTTACTGAAGTTAACTGATATGTGATATGCCTGGCATGGACATAGCCAATGGTCAGTGAATGGAGCAACTAAGATTAGAACTTGGGTACACCTATTTCAGTATTCTTTCAAAACTGCTGTCATTCTTACTAAGCTCCCCTCACAATATACTACAAAATTCCTAAGTTAATTTTTATTTTAGGAAAATACCCATGTCAAAGTGACAATGAGTATGTGATAAGTTATTAAGTGCCTTCTATATTCTCTTTTAAAAATTGGCTATAATGTATCCATTTACTATTATAACAATTTAGTTGATTCTTTTGACCACACTTGAGTTACTGTATTCATTTCTTAGGGCTTCCATAACAAAGTACTACAAACTAAGTGACTTAGAACAGGAGAAATCTCTTCTCTCAGTACAGATTCTGAAATCAAGGTGTCGGCAAGGCCATGCTCTTTCTGTATACTCAAGGGAAAGATATTTCCTTGCATCTTCTGGCATCTGGTCCTTGCAGGTAATCCTTGGTTACCCTTGGCTTGTGTACACAAACTCCAATCCTGCTTCTATCTTCATGTAGCCACCTTACATCTGTGTTGCTTCTTCCTTTCTTATGAGGAAACAAATAATTGCATTTGGTCCAACTCTAACCCAGTATGACCTCATCCTAACTTGAATACATCATGTCTCTATTTTCTAATAGTATGTTATTCATAGATGTCAGGAGTTAGCATTTAGACAAACCTTTTGGGGGACACAACTCCCCTCTAACTGGTATAATGCTGTTATATTATTAGCTATATTCTGAGCCTTGAAAGGCTCAGAACAAGTAAATCAGTATTTCTCTGTTTAGTCCAGCAGACACCCACATCAAGTTCACCTGGAGGTTTATCACAGTGGAAACTCCTGGGCCTCAGCACAGAGCTGCAGAAATAGAATCCAGAGTCTGTTTCTAAGAAGGACCATAGGTGGCCACGTGCACATGATTTGGGGAAACCCATAGGTTTATAAGAACCACCAGAGATTTTGTGAATAAGTGAATGCAAGCTCAAGCACTCAGACTTCAGAACTTTGTTTGCATAGTGGGTACCTTTACATTTTAACTTCCTAATATAAGAATTCACTTGATTATTTGTCCCAAACCCTTGTGAATACTTGTCTTCCTTGTCTGGCATATATGTCCCTTGCAAAAACCCTGGCAATGTTGTATAGGTTGGCCCTGAAGCCCACGTGGAAGTCCTGTTCTCTCACCAATTCCTTACTTCACTTTGCTTATCCTGCATTCTTCCCTCCATATTAAGCAGTGCTACTCAGCTGTCTCATCTGCTTTTGTGGGGGACAGACATAGTCCCTGCTCTGGTTGCTTACAGAATCTTCAGGTCATTATATTTTATACCATTTCTTCCTAAGGATTATATAAGGATTATACCAATTGTCTCTTGGAAACACTGAAAAATTCATTTCATATATCTCTTTCCAAGATATGATACTGATCTTGTCATGCTAAATCTTTTGTTCAAGGGGAAACTACTACCACTAATTATAAATAATAATATTATATTATAAATAATAATATTATAGTGATGATAATAATAATAAATAGCACAGGGGACTCTACTTAATATTCTGTAATAACTTCTATGGGAAAAGAATCTGACAAAGAATGGATATGTGTATATGTATAACTGAATCACTTTGCTTTACATGTGAAACTAACACAATATTGTAAATCAACTATATTCTAAAATGAAATAAATATTAAATTAAACAATTAATTAACTAAAGCTATAACAAACATTTATTGAGTCATACTATGTGCCAGGCATCATACCATATCATAGTTTCTCATTAGATCTTCCTTTAGAAGGATACCATTATCATATCTCTTGTATGGATGAGCAAACTAGGTCTTAACACCAAGATCGGAACCAGGATCCAAGCCCAGATACTTAGACTTCATCTTACACTAGTTGGCCTCCCAACCCTGCCTAGTCAGTCAAGTCGTAGCTCCTTGTCCTGGATTCTAATAAGGCTTCTCCTTCTCATCTGACACTGTCTGCAATCAGCATTCACTTTCCTCTGCTCAGCCAGCCTCCTGCTGTGTTGTTTCACTCCCAGATACTGCTCATCCCCACCTCTTGATCTTCCAAAGACATCTCATTTGGGCCCTTAGTGTGTACTGTTACATGTTGTCATTACTACGAGCAAGAACAAGGTTGGATGTCCACCACTCATCCTACCAGGAGGGCAGTTAGCACAGAGTAACCATGCCTTGAATGAATGACAGCAGCCCGTCCTGGGAATGGCCCCCCACATACAGTGGAAACCTTGCATCAGGAGTCAAGAGCTTTGCTTTCTTGAGTCTGTGACTCCTTTGAATCATACCTGGATATGTCCATTCATCTCCTTGGCCTGTACAAAGAAGGGTTGGGCTACATAATTTCTGAAATTTCCTCTAGGTCTAACACTCTCTAAATCTTGGTCCTACATCTCCCATGAAGACATTCCTATAACTTGCCAATACTGATCACATCTGTTCTTAATCAAGTCTATATTCCTGTATCGAAAATCACAACACTATCTGACAGAAATATTTTGTACTGCTTCTGGATATGGGAAAAATGAAATTGTAGCTTGAATCTTACTGTGCTAAAAAAAATGCTGCTGTACTTGGAGTATTTCAGTAGCAACAAAGGGGCAAAATATTTGAAATCAAGTTTGTTCCTGAAAAGACAGAATGTGCTTAGTTTTTCAAGGCAGGACTAAACAGTAAAGAGAAAATTTACAATACATACATTTTTGTTCTTTATTGAATACCTTCTTTTGTACTTTTCATATTCTTTGCTATATTCTCTTATTTGCAACATGTATAAATCTTAGCTCCTTCTCTGATAAATTCCATGAGATGAGAAAGTATCTGATGTATTCAGCATCTCTGCAGCTCTTTCCAGTACAGTCTCACAGTAGAAGCCCAATATGTACAATTAACAAAGCTAGAAATATAATCCAAAATGCCATATGTATTAAGCATTAAATGTTTATCAAAAGCTGTTAGTAAGCTAGAACTTCAAAAAAGAAATACTTTCAGTCTGGTTGTTTGGAAAAGAGTCAACAAAAAGGAACAATAAATGCATCAATGTAGGTTTTCCATAGTCATTCATTCATTTATTGACAATGTGATTTTGCTGTGACTTTTCAGAGATAATTGGATCTAATCAAAATTGAATAATTAAATTCATGTTTTTCTTTCTTGATAGCCACAAGAGACTTGTATGCAAACCTAAAGGAATTAGAGAGAACAAGCAAATTACCTGTTTCTGACCATAGATGCACAAAATCATAGAAACCACTGGAATCTAGAATTTGAGAATTAAAAGGACCCTTAAAAATGACCAAATTCATCTTCCTCATTTTGTTGGTGGAGGAAGTGAGGGTCAGGATAATAGGGTTCCCCAAGGTCCCAGAGTAAATAGAAGTGGAAGCAGAGGTAGGAAAAAGCCCTCTGATTTTCAGCCTGGGGTATTTCCCAGGAGATAATTGAGACCTCTTTTTCAATAGTACCATAAGCATATGCATTTGACTGGAATCATTTTTCCCTGAACTATATCTCCCCATTAGGGTTTAGGATAGTGGTGTGGGGCCCCTAAAGAAAGGTCAGTTGTTTATTACAGAAGAGTGTGGTCAGGACGTTCTGGTTTGCCCAGGACTTTCCAGGCTTGGCCCTGAAATTCTCACATCCGGAAACTTACTCTACTCCAGATAAGCCAGGATGTGGTTACTTTCCTTATTCCAGAGAAAACATGTTCCAAATTGTGTAGATCCCCATGTTTGGCTTGTGGGAGAAGCTGTCGGCCCTTCAGCTGCTCTAGGAAGGGCTCTGTCAGCTCCCTCTGGTCTGGTCTGTTTGACAGACAGGTGTCAAGCACATGGATGTCACCTGGACACTTGATCTATCTGACAGATGCTCAAATTCTTCCAGAGTCATACTTTCATTTGCAAAAGCTCTCACTCTTATTTTCAGAAGGAAAAAAAAAATGTCTCTGCTTGTCTACTCCAAAGCTTCTGTTGTCCACTTATGGGAGATGCCCAGCACTGCTGAAGTCCAAGAGCTCCCTACCGTGAGAGCCCTTCAAGGAACCACAGAGCACCCCAGAGCCTCCATACACTGCCTCCTGTCATCACAGCAGAAGCTGCACTCGCTCTGTCACCTCACCAGTGTCTTTTTTCAACCATCAAAAGACTCTCAGAGTATTCACTTATACATTATTCACCTTGCTTCAGAATCTTTCCTTTAGATCAGGAGTTGGCACACTACCATCTCCAAATCCAGACCTGTGGCCTGTTTTTCCCAACAAAGTTTCATTGGAAAGCAGCCACACTCTTTTGTTCATATTCTGTCTATGACTTCTCTCTGTGTACTGCAATTGAGTAACTGTGACAGAGAACGTGTGACCTACAAAGCCTAAAATAGCTACTATCTGGGCCTTTTACAGAAGCAATTTGTTGAGTCATGAACTTTGTCAATTGTCTTGAATAAGATACTCATTAGAAGTAGAATTTTCTATCACTGTTAACAAATATGTTGATTTGGCCTTTTAACTTATAATTGTTGTTTTATTCATTATTTTTGCCAGCAATATTAAGAAGCTACATGATCAGGGGTACCTTGCTTTTCTGGCAGATAAAGAAAGTAAATCAAGAAGCTATTAGAAAATAAGAGGCAGAAGAATAATTGACATTATCATTGGCACTTTTGTAGGAAGCTCTGGTTCCTGGTCAGGGCTGGATCAGCAAATGACAGATCACAGGAAGTAATAATCACAAAGTTATTTCCAGCCTATCCAGGACAAGTGGAGTGCTCATAGCCAACAAAACAGCACTGATAACTCTCCCATGCAAGAGTAAAATGAGTGAAATTATGAGTTGTAATCAGATACAGTCAATATCTGAACAGATTACAAAGAAATCACCCACAGGCAACCTGATCTTTTAAAAGACCAGACAGCATACAGAATAGAAACATTTTTTTTTAATCCATGGCTTAAACAAGGTAGACATTTATTCATTACACTCTGATGCAAAAGTCCAAAGGAAGGACTGGATTGGTGGTACTGTGATCTCTAGGATCCCAGACACCTGTGTTTTGCTTTATCAGCCTAAGATGGTGCTTCCAGCCTCAACATCACCTCACAGACCAAGATTGATGCTGTCACTCCAGCCATTGCATCCCACTTGCAGGCTAAAATAAGAGAGTTGATGTTGCAAAAAGGGTGTATTCCCCAGCAGAGTCAACTCTTTTAAAGAGATCTTCTAGGAAATACCACCATAGACGACCTCAGTTGACACCTCACTGGTAAGAAATTAGTTTCAAGGGAAACTGAGAGTTGGAGTCTTTTAGCTGGATACATGGAGGTGTAGAGTACAGTTGGAAACTTGGCTCCAAGGACAAGGGACAGGATGAGTGGTCTCTGCCTCCTGTTGGCACATAAAACCCTGAGGACAGAACTCACTTCTCTAGATTTACTTTCAAGAAGAATTTGCTCTGACTTTTATACTTTGTCCATAGATAATGAAATAGCTAAAAATAATATTTACAAATGAAATGCTTATCATTTTACCACCCATTGTTCTCTAGGAGGCCAACACCTAAGAGACAGTGATGGGTGCCTGCGTCCACAGCTGAGAGAGGGGACTGATGCCTGTCTTGTTTTTCTGTTTCAGAGAAAAGAAAGTCTGAAAAGCCAGAACAACAAACATGTGAGTTTGGACTCTTCCCAACTTGACCGAGGGACAACGGGACAGAGGGAGGTCTCTGATCAGTACCTTGGTGGCCAGGTGGCTAGGCCCGCAGCTGCCACGTGGTGGGAGGAGCATCTTGGGTTCCTCTCCATGCCCTGATGAAGATCCCATGATGGAACTGTAGAGAGATGTGGTTATAGTTCCTCCTAAGGGCCAGACACTTGCAGTGTAAATACAGGGCTAAAACAGGCCCTTCCCCCAGGATCAGGGAGGGATGTTCAGAGTTGAGGAGACCAAAGCGGAGAGCTGTTTGTTATCAACAAAAAAGGAGACACAGCACATCATCAAGTATCTGCATGTTATTTTTCAACATCATTTCTGCTTTCTCCCTCCACGCCCCCACTCACCCAGGTTCAGTTCATTTCAGTTCAGTTGCTCAGTCATGTATGACTCTTTGAGACCCCATGGACTGCAGCACACCAAGCCTCCCTGTCCATAACCAACTCCCAGAGTTTACTCAAATTCATGTTCATTGAGTCAGTGATGCCATCCAACCATTTCATCCTCTATAGTCCCCTTCTCCTCCCGCCTTCAGTCTTTCTCAGCATCAGGGTCTTTTCAAATAAGTCAGCTCTTCGCATCAGGTGGCTAAAGTATAGGAGTTTTAGCTTTAACATCAGTCCTTCCAATGAACATTCAGGACTGATTTTCTTTAAGATGTACTGGTTGGATCTCCTTGCAGTCCAAGGCACTCTCAAGAGTCTTCTCCAACACCATAGTTCAAAAGCATTAATTCTTCGGTGCTCAGCCTTCTTCACAGTCCAACTCTCACATCCATACATGACCACTGAGAAAACAATAGCCTTGACTAGACAAACCTTTGTTGGCAAAGTAATGTCTCTGCTTTTGAATATGCTGTCTAGGTTGGTCATAACTTTTCTTCCAAGGAGTAACTGTCTTTTAATTTCATGGCTGCAGTCACCATCTGCAGTGATTTTGGAGCCCCCCAAAATAAAGTCTGCCACTGTTTCCACTGTTTCTCCATGTATTTGCCATGAAGTGATGGGACTGGATGCTATGATCTTAGTTTTCTGAATGTTGAATTTTAAGCCAACTTTTTACTCTCCTCTTTCACTTTCATCAAGAAGCTTTTTAGTTCTTCTTCACTTTCTGCCATAAGGGTGGTAATCCTCACTAAAACAAGAAGAAAAAATCAAGTAAGATAGTACATGCCATCCTTTACCCTCCATCACCTCATAGCAAGATACCAGGGGAAGCCAGAAGCTGCAGAGAAGAGAAACCAGCCAAGGCCATCCAGCAAAGCCAACGCTGCCAGTTTGGCAAAGACCAGAGCCAGAGGAGCTCAAGGTGGAACCAGGATGGGTGTGGCCAGATCAGGGGGCAGAACCAAGGTGAATACTTGCTCATTATAGACTATGCCATCCCATCTCTTCCTTCACTCAGCTCTTGCTTTTTCTGCTCCCATCCTTCCTACTTAAGTCCTAGCCTTCTGGAAAGGAGGAAGGAAGTCTTCCTTGACTAGCAACTGTGCTGCAGGGAAGGGTTCAGGGAAAACTGCCTGGCGGGCTTCCAATCCTAGCTAAAGCGATCTCTGTCCATCTCTCTGCAGCCGTAAGCTGTTGTAATTAAGCCATAATGATTACACACTTTCCATCACTGCATTTATCACCTGGCTTTTCTGCCCATTTACTAAGAATTCAGAGAAAATGGGAGAAAGCTATCCAGCGCTCTTCCCAACAATACCCAGGGAAACTCAATGTCCCTCCCCAATGGCTTCTGGGCTTTTGGAGAATTGCCTCTTTTCTAGGTAGCCACACACTGTGTGGTGAGTACATTTTTCCCCAGGGAGAGACCATATCGCAGATGTTGACAGAAAATGCTGGATCAATGACCTATGGGTCCCCAACCTCAAATCTTGCTGTAATTTAAGGCATTTTTCTGAGGGGTGTTATTTTCTGCTATAAGGTCTATGCCCTCCAACCTTCCTTCCACCTTGCAGAACCCACAGCATCAGTCTCCCAGGACTCAACTGTGCCAGCCTCCAGGGAGACACAGACCTGACCATGACCACAGATGCTTTGAGCTGTGTTCTCAGAGTGCCACACAGCTCTCTCCAGGGCCCCATAGGTTGGGACTGAATTAGCACAAAAACCAGATCTGCACCACGGGCCCTCTTAGCTGCAGGTTCCAAGCCATTAGCAAGGAACTAACAGCTATGCCATTTTGTTCTATTGTATGAGCCCTCACTTATAAGAGAGGCTGAACTCTAAACAAGTCTCAACCCGGCTTTGCTTATGTTGGCCACGGGCAATTAGAACAGAAACCAACTCCATCTGATGTTTGACTCTTCCTAAATCTGAACTGAGGGGCCCCATCCTACCGTAAGGAAATTGCCTGCATTTGGATTATAATTGAACTGTTTTGCTGCAAGCGTTGCACTTGGAAAATTACAGCTTTATCACAACAAGGAGCCAGAAAGAGTTCATTCACCTCCAAAGTGAGCTTAGTTCATTCTTTCCTCCCCAGAAGGATCAGATCAAGAGTTAATTAAAAGTGACTGATAATTTTATTTACATTTTTATTGGGCTATAATTAAATGGTGTGGTATGCATCCTCATTAGTCTAGCAATTCCACATTGGATATATCCTCAGAAAGAGAATTTTGCAGTAATAGACCAGCATTTTGTCCCCTTTGAAATTTGGCATCTTTCAAAAAATAAAGTGTTCTATTACTAAGGGGCAAAAAAATAGATCTATGATAGCAAAATCTGCTCCCAGAGTTCAGTGTAAGTTCCAATCAGTGCCTGCTGATACCTAAGGTGTTAGGAGGAGACTGGAAGGACCAGGGAGTGTTCATATGGCCCCTCTGGGCTTTTCTCAGTGGCCTGGAAGAGCTGTCTTCAAGTAGAACTCAGAAAGCAAATCTGGACACTAAAGGGAAAAACATTTAGGTTCACATTTAACATCATTTTTTTAAAAAATATATGTTTAAATTGGGGTATAATTGCTTTGCAAAGTTGTATTAGTTTCTGCTGTACAAAGAAGTAAACAAGCTATTTGCCCCTCTTGGACCACCCTTCCCATCTCCACCTCATGCCCCCTATGTAGCTCATCACAGAGCACCAAGCTGAGTTCCCTGTGCTTTACCACAGGTTCCCACCAGCTGTCTGTTTCACACATGGCAGTGCACATACTTCAGGCCCAATCTCTCAGTTCATCCCCTCCACCACCTCCCACCATATCCGCACATCCATTCTTTATGTCTGTGTCTCTATTCCTGCTCTGCTAGTAAGTTAGATGAATGGATAAAGAGTATGTGGTACATATATACAGCAGAATATTACTCAGCCATAGAAAGGAACAAAATTGGGTCATTTGTAGAGCCATGGATGGACCTGGAGTCTGTCCTACAGAGAAGTAAGTCTGAAAGAGAAAAACAAGTATCATATATTAACACATATATGTGGAACTAAGAACTTTTTTTTTGTTATTTTCTTTTCCATTATAGTTTATTACAAGATATTGACTATAGTTCCCTGTGCTATACAGTAGGAACTTATTGTTAAGAACTGCTAAACAATGAGGTTCTATAAGAAAAGGTTGGGTATTCACTAGCACATATGACTGATATAAATAGGTCACAGTTTGAGGGAAGAGGATTAAAAGTGCATTAACATATGTAAATCATGTTCTTCAACATGGCAATGGCAAGAGGGGAAGGAAATGGCATGACAGTGGAGAATAAAGGGGAGTGATGAATTTGCTTAGAAAAGGACCACTTATTCAGACCTGAAGACTGTGGGAAAGGGAGAGCATGTGTGAAGGTCTGGGGCAGAGAAAGAGCCTTGCCAGCTCATGAACTGGTTACACACTTGAGGTTGGAGAGATAATATCTCCAAGTAACCTCTGCTCAACCACTTGTTGGAAGTGTGAGAGTGGGAATGTCTGCCTGGGGGATAGACCTTACCAGGGTGGACCTTCCCAATGTGAGGATGCCTAACTTTACCATTTAGGAGTTCCCAGGTGGCAAGAGAACCAGGAAGCCCACCCCATGTATTTGCTTGGAGGGAAGAGACACCTGTGATGCCCTTGGGCCCTAGCCAGATTCTAGAGCTCATCATCTCAGACCTACTCAGCTCAGCAGCCCCCTACCTGTCCTGTGGCCATCCCTCCTCTTCTCTCATCCATTCTCTACACTGTACTGGAAATGGTTTTCTATCACCAGATCTGACTAGATCCCTGTAATATTAACAAATCACTCCCTGTTATCTACAAATAGAGCTACTAGGAAAATTCTTGTTATTTGTTCTGTGCTCACTTCTTTTCTTGACTTCATCTCTTGCTGGTTTACACTCCGATAGTCTAAACCACCCATCATTTTCTAAACTCTGTTTTCTTTAGCACTTTTTGCAGATCCACCCACTTCCAAGCTGAGATTTGTGACCTTCCAAAGATGCCCACAGCCTGCATCTGATTGACTGCTCCCAAGATTTTCTCAGCTCCTCTCTTCCTCAATTGTGAAACGGTTCTTAGAACTCCTTTTTCTTTCTTGGCCACCCTCCCCTCAACTATGGACTCTGTTCCTAATGGCTCCATTAACCAAAATTGCAAGACCACTGTATTTGTTCACTTGCCCACCCTGCATCTCTTTTACTGCCCTGCAAATTTGTTTGCCTGTACCATTTTTCTAGATTCCATATATATGCACTAATATATGATATTTGTTTTTCTCTTTCTGACTTACTTCATTTTGAAAGACAGACTCCAGGTCCATTGGTCCATCCAAATCTCTACAAATGACCTGATTTCATTCTTATTTATGGCTGAGTAATATTCCACTGTATATATGTACCACATCTTCTTTATCCATTCATCTGAGATGGACATGTAGCTTGTTTCTATGCCTTGACTATTGTACATAGTGCTGCTATGAACTTTGGAGTGCATGTGCCTTCTTGAATTAGGTTTTTCCAGATACATGCCCAAGAGTGAGATTTGTGGATCATATGGCAACTCTAGTTTTATTTTTTTAAGGAACCTCCATACTGTTATCCATAGTGGCTGCACCAATTTACATTCCTACCAACTTACGTAGGAGTCCCTATTCTCCACACCCTTTCCAGTATTTATTATTTGTAGACTTTTTAATGATGGCCCTTCTGGCCAGTAGGGAATTTCTCAAGAGTTTCAGAACTAGATCATTTTAACATTGATATGTGGCTATGTTTTTAATATTTGCATATAGACATAAACTTTAGAACACTAAAGTTAGTATTACATATACATTTTTAAAGTAATAAGATTAATTCAATTAAAATAACTCTATTCCAATAAACAATGACAACCATCACTCTCACATACACCTAAAACAATCACTCTGACACTCAGATCATATAAGGATCTATTCAGTCTAAAAGATTATGTCTAAGAAAACAGAGGCAAGTGTAGAATGTACAGTATATGGAATACTAACTGCAGAATTCCCTTCACCCCACAGTAATATTAATGATGACTGACACTTTGACTTGTGTAGGACTTTTTGTCTAAGGCGATTATATCGTAGGTGCAAATAACCGTATAATTGCTCTAATGTGAGCTTAGTTTTAATCACAATACCAAAGTTTGATCTTGAACAATTCACCACATCATTATCCAAGAGAGAACTTATAAAATGGTAAATTGGACTGTGAGAACCCACTTTACCCTTGGTCGTGGGCAATAAAAGTTGGGTTTCAGTTGATGAGACATAAAGAAGACTGGAAATCCTACCTACACTGAATTTCTTATGCTTCATTTATGGGCTCCAGAATAGCAAGCATGTCAAAGAAAATGGTGTTCAATCTCGATTTTTAAAAAAAAGACAAGCGGTGAATTGAGTTGTGATGTGTGATTATGGAACAAATAAATCTCTTTAAACTTGAATACTAAACTTGAATACTTCCTAAGCATTCCCCTAAAAATTTTTTGGTTCACAATAGTTATTTACTTCTATTTTATTTTTATTTTAAGTTTTGTGTGTATTTCTTTTTGTTGTTGTTATACATCCTGTCTATGTCCATATTTAAACATAATCCATTTTCACTTACTGTGCTGTTAATGTAAGTATACTTTCTATTGTATTGTTTTAAACTTTCTCTTTTTTTCTAACTCATGACTACGTTTTTATTTTTCAGTCTTTTACTAGGTGGGAAATGGTTTTTAATCTTTTTATAATCTGGTAATTTTCAAGAGGTATATTTTGGTTTCAGTTATACTGATGGCTAATTCAAGGATAATTTTAAAATCCTGCCTCAGTGTACATTTTTCTCTCAGGAAGGAAGCAGACTTGTCGACCCTTTCCAGTCAATAAATAAGATGGCAAAATGAGCATTGTTTTATTGTCCTTCCTTTTTTTTCCTTTTTCCTGGTTGCCTGATTATAAAGATTCTGATGACACTTGCAATTATCACTGTTATGCCTATTACTTGTGTTTCCCCCTTTTATATTTCCATTCAATTTTCAAATCACAATTACAGCAACAATTATTTAGATTTGACTCAATATTTACATAGTTTCCATAATACCACTACTTGTTGACTTTTAGCTGTTTAATTTTGATTCATCTATTATTGGTCAGTTGCAACTTGTCATCAAGCATTTTTCAGGATGAGGATAAAGATGGTTTACTTAATGAGAGTTCTATATAGTTCTGCACCTTAACATTAATGATACTTCTATTGTTCTATCTGCCTGATGAGTGTTTTTCCCCCTGTTTACTCATCTTGAGAGATCTAAGGGTTCTCTGTGCTTGAAGTTTGCTAATATTTATAAATGAACAGTCACTTCGTCCCATCAATAACCATATTAACCATATGAACTCCATCAGCATCTTCCTTCTGAACCCCAAACTGGAACAACTTCATTGCAAATCACCATGTAAATTTTAGTCTTTAAAAGTTAATTATATAATATGGCTCTGCTTCCCCGGTCTAATCATCTTATACTGGAAAATACAGTTTATTCATAGGTAACTGACAATCTGTATGTCTCTCATTTCAAGCTGCAGGCTTAGACTATAATTTCCACAGTATGCTTTTCTCACTATCCTGCCCCTCCATTTATAACTGTCAGTATCTCATACCTGCATCTGACTATTTCTGACCTGACCCTCTTGCACTAGCAAATGGTACTCCCCAGATGGATATCAAAAGAGAAGTGCTAATGAAAGACTTTGGTTTGATGAAATGAACTTAGCCAAGACAAAAAGCAGTTGCTTCACCATTTAATTGGTGAAGGCTCCAGAATTCCAGGATATATAACTCAGTAAGACAGAGTGGAAATTTCTCAATGTTTTTCTGCTTGATCTAGCTTGTCTACCTCAGGCACCATCCAAGCTTTCGTTGGTAGAAATTCCTTCCAGCGTCTAGCAAATCATTAGTCTGTATTCCTAATTTCCAGTAGAGTGGAAGCTTTTATCCCTCACTCAATTTCCATAATAATTTCAATTAGAATTTGGGAAGGTAAATAGTGTGCCCCTAACTAGCTGCCATCTTATCTGGGAAGTTCATTTTCATAGGGACTGTTAATGGGAGTTGGGGAAAGACATGTTAATTTGACACCATCTTAAAGCTTTCTTTCCAGTAGAAATAGCTTATATATAAGTAAAATAAAAATAATAGGGAAAAAGGTGACTCTGATACTAAAATGCTGCCTTTCTGCTGACAATCACAGTAGGCAAGAGCCAGTGCCTGGAGAATGCAAGCATCTCACATTTGACATTTCTCAGCAGTGAAGAATTAACCAAAGCAGCAGCTAGCCTAACAAACCAAGGCTTCCAAAAACAAAGCAGAAGGAGGATCTTTGTCCAAGAAAAAGATGCCAAAGGCTAATGTGAAGGAGGAAGGTAGAGTTTAGAACACAGGCTCTGGCCTCTGACTGCTTATCTTCAAATCCGGGCTCTATTGACTTAGGTTATTATTAGCTGTAGGTTCTTACGCTTCTGGTTCCTTCTTGCAAAGATAGGCCCTGCCTCAATGGGAGTATGTAAGAAAAAATGGCATTAGCACAGTACCTGGCCCAACCCACTCCAGTATTTTTGCTGGGAAAATTCCATGGACAGAGGAGCCTGGTAGGCTACAGTCCATGGGGTTGCAAAGAGTCAGACACTGAGCAACTAAGCAAGGATTGTTATGTGTGTTTATCTAGTTGGCCTGTGTGTGTGTTAGTTGCTCAGTCATGTGACCCCATGGACTGAAACTCACCAGGCTCCTCTGTCCATGGAATTCTCCAGGCAAGAATACTGGAGAGGGTTGCTATTTCCTTCTCCAAGGGATCTTCCCTGACTCAGGTCTCCTGCATTGCAGGCAGATTCTTGACCATCTGAGCTACCACGGATTGTTATGTTCACCCTCATTTCTTAAACAGAGAGAGCAAATGCAAAGAAGGCAGACATACTATTGAGTCATGTGTGCAGATAAGAGGCAGGGCTGTTAGTTCCAGAACATCCTAGTGGCTTTGGGAGAGAATGAGGGGATACAGTGACCTGGACTTAGGGGAAGGATAATGGTTGAGATGCTGGGAGAGCAAAAAATCACTGGTCTTCATACTCCTGGAAGACAAGAATAGGGTCTTACTTTCTTCTTATTTTCTGTATCTAGCCTAGCAACCTGTATATTGCAGGCAGAAGGCAATGGCACCCCACTCCAGTACTCTTGCCTGGAAAATCCCACGGACGGAGAAGCCTGGTAGGCTGCAGTCCATGGGGTCGCTAAGAGTCAGACATGACTGAGCGACTTCACTTTCTCTTTTCACTTTCATACATTGGAGAAGGAAATGGCAACCCACTCCAGTGTTCTTGCCTGGAGAATCCCAGGGACGGGGAGGCCTGGTGGGCTGCCGTCTGTGGGGTCACACAGAGTCGGACACGACTGAAGTGACTTAGCATAGCATAGCAATGAATATTTGTTAAAGGAATGAATTGGTTCACTGAATGCGGTAGGATCAGGACAAACCTGGAATTGTCAGAGCAAATGACATGAAGGCAGCATGGAAACAGATCAACAGCCTGAGTAGACAGTCGCAATATTAGTATCCAAAATAATAACGGGTTATTTATTCATTAATTTACTTGCTCCAGGTGAAGGATTTAGTATATTTAAAGTCACTTTATTTTCAGTTCTTTACATTTTAAAATGAAGAAACTGAGGGTTAGGGGTAGTAAGTAACTCATTCAATCTCTCTCTGCTAGCTTGTGTCCAAGCCCCAGTATGTATCTTTCCCTGACCACACCACTGCTCAGAGCCCTGGGCTGAGCAAAGTGCCCTGGGCCTGGGAAAGTACATACATTTAGGTTGCTGGCTTTGTAAGCAAGTGCTCACATCAGAACACAGGCTTGAGAGATGAAGAGAAAAGGAAACCAGGGGCTCCACACCTCAAGATTCATCTTGGAGGCACCAGAAAGATCAGGGGCAGCTTGAGATACTGGTGAATCAATATGGGATCTCTGGGGACCTCCCTGGGGTTTTAGCAGCTAAGACTCTGTGTTTCCAATACAGGGAGTGTGGGTTCAATCCCTGGATGGGAAACTAAGATCCCATAAGCCATTTAGTGAGGCAAAAGAAAAAGGGGGCTGTCTGGCTGGACCAAGTCTCACACTGTTTTGATCATAATTCATCCCTTACTTAAAGGAACTGAAATAGTAAAATATTCAAATATACTGTTTGCCTTTTTATTAGCCTGCTACAACATCCAAAGTGGTAATTGCCATGACTTTCACTAGGAAAAAGTGTGAATTTGGATACTGCTGGGTCATTTCAAGGAAGGAGTTTGAGAGACAACCTGAAGGGTACCATTATTATTATATGATTTTAATTTGCTGCAAACCAAAGGTCATATACTTAAGAAAGAGAAACAACATGTAAATGTTGCAATGGAACACCCATGATACATCCTTAATTAATAATCCCCCATTTCCACCTCCCAAATGACCATGATTACCAGTCTGACCTTTTTGGTCAATGACTCAAGAAGGAAAGGTCAACAACCCAGTTGCTACTTGTCTCTGTGAAGTGATGCATATTTGCATTTGGAAGGAAATCTTGTAACACTGGGAACACCCTGAAGCTCTCTGAAAGGATACTGGTGAGCAGAAAAGCGCCATCCTGTGGGTGTCTCAGAACCCTTTTCTGCTTCAGCCTGCAGAGCCAATGCATTCCCAATGGACCCAGAGAGTGGACTCTGTGTCAATGGCTTGGCCCATGGGGTCAGTTGTGCTCTAGAGACTCTGAATTCCCATAGTAACCCCACAGAAGAAGAGAATTCCCACTGGTCAGGGCCCCTGGAAGGGAGGTGACAATGGCCATTCCAGATCACCCCTGCCCTACACCCAGAGTGCCACACATGCCTGCCCAGACACTGCTGTCATGAAGGGAAAAGTCCTGCCCTTCACCAAGACCCGACCCACTTCCCAGTGGAAGGGTTTATAGGGGCAGCATCTGGCTCCTTGTCTGTTGGTTGATGAGATGAAGTCTTCCTCAGATTGGAGTTTAGACATGGCTAGGATCTCAGGCACTGCCCCATATGTACTAATACACTTGCCTAAATCCATTGCTTTTCATGGGATGTAGGGGGACTGGGGCCACCGGGAAATAGTGTTTTGTAAAACCAGGGTCTGAAGCCAAGAATTCTTGGCTACCAGAGGGTGATAAAATGCACAGCACACACAGTTTCAGGCACCAAATCCAGGCTCAAGGGGAGTCACAGCCTCAAGGTGCTTCTGGGGAAGGTCTCCCAGAGTTGAGGCAGCGGGGGCGGGGTTGGTGGGGCAGGGTTGTAGAGAGAAGGAGCTGCAGCCAGCCAACGTTGGAGTTGAGGTTTCAGAGTTATCAAAGTGTGGCCCAAGAATCCACACTTCAAGTCACCTAAGTTCCATGTTAAAGGCAGATTCCTGTGTCCCACGTGACATTTACAAAGCAGAATCTTTGAAGGTTAGTGTGGTCTGACCTTGAGGGCCAGAGGAAGACGGAGAGACTGAACCAAATCCACCTCAACAGAGGTTTCTTTTCTTTTCCCAGCCTTTGGCCTGGCCATTGCCTCTCAGACTGTCTCCAGGGCCAAGAGTCCAGGGACAAAATGACTTCAAACCTGAGAATCCACTTAGCTGTGTACAAGGCTCATTACCCCTGGGGCTAATCCCCAGGACCTTGCCTGCTGTGCTTAGGGGCCTGCATCATTAGTCTGAACCCCACGTGGGCTGAGAGCCTGACTCCCCAGGGTCACAAGCCTGGGGCTTGTAAGCTCCAATGGGGACCTGTGCCAAGCCTCTGCCCGCTCCCCTGCCTCAGCCTGGCTGTTCCCAGCTCCCTGGGGTTAAGCTTGCCCCAAGGCCCAACCGCAGGCTGCAGTTGGTGGAAAACAATTACAGACCCAGGACGACTTCAATTCTCAGCAGTCCTGACGGGGTCAGAAAATTATCTGCATCCAAAACCCATCTTCTGCTGTGACTCAGAATTAAGATCTCCTGTGATATTCCCGGGTGGCTTCCCTGGTGGCTCAGATGTTAAGAAATCTGCCTACAAGAGAGACCCGGATTTGATTCCTGTGTTGGGAAGATCCTCTGGAGAATGGAATGGCTCCCCACAGGATCTCCTGGCTATGGGTCCTGTAATGCCAGGCATGTTAAAAACACATAGTCAAAAGTCAAACACTTAAGATGCTCCAAGTCACAGACCACCTCGCCCCACCTGACAGCAGAGATCCTGCATGTGGCCTGTCCTGTCATCTGTTTGTTCTAGGACAGACATACTGTTTTAAGATTCCAAGGAACTGTCTCTGTGCTCCTTGAAGTTGATTCTTGCTCTCTGTGCTCCCAGTCCCTAGTTAGAGGTCCCATAGCACAAAGCAGAATCAGCAAACTTCTGTAAATGGCCAGAGAGTCAGTCTCTTAGGCTTTTACAGTCTCTATCATGAATGTGTCACTCTGCTGTCCCAGTGCCAAAGCAGCTGTGGACAATAGGTAAACGGGTGGAAGTATTCCAGTAAAGGGCCCGTTATAAAAACAGGCAGTGATCTGAACTTGACCCGAGGGCTATAGTTTGCCAATGCCTGGCATAGAGGTTACATGGGGAGACTCTAAAGACGGATGGTTGGGTTCAGATTTGAGCTCCCACTGTTTCCTGTCTGTGCAGCCTTAGGCAAATTACCCGATTTCTCTAAGATTCATGACTTGTGTCTCTCTCACACTCTTCTTAGAAGACTTCAGTGAGACTCATGCATATAAAATGCTTTAGAGGGTTTCCAAGCACATGGTAAACAAAGCTATACACAAAAAGCCACATTAGCTACAAAAAGAGCTCCTTGTTCTTACTCTGACTCTTTCAGACAGTGATAATTCTGCTCTGGATTTCTAGCGAGGGGCTGCTGCCTCCCTCTGTGGCTCAGAGGGTTTTAAGTGCTTGCCAGTACCTAAACCACATCCGAGTTTTCTCCACTATCTGAATATTATCTTATTAATTGGTCAGTTGTCCTTGCTGGAGCCAGTCTCTGAGACTGGGGTGCACACCATGGGCCCCTCCCCTGCTATTGTCCTGGGATCACGTCAGCTCCCAAGTTCCCTACCCCACTCCACCCCCACCCAACAGGACTCCCATGTGGTCTCAGCCTGTCTCAAGCAGCAGTCTCTGCCCTTTTGACAGCCTGGATGAGCCAATAGGACTACAGTGCGTGCCATCATGTTCATATAAGTGCGTGCGTGCTTGTGTGCTAAGTTGCTTCAGTCGTGTTTGGCTCTTTGTGACCCTATGGATTGCACCCCTCCAGGCTCCTCTGTCCATGGGATTCTCCAGGCAAGAATACTGGAGTGGGTTGCTATGCCCTCCTCCAGCTGTATATTAATACTTGCCAGTTACACTCTGGAATCACCATTCTATGAGAGACAGTACCACATGCTTGCAAAAGGGATAAATGACCTGTGGTCAATTAAGTGTTGGGAAAGTGAAGTCGCTCAATCGTGTCCAACTCTTTGCGACACCATGGACTGTAGCCTACCAGGCTCCTCCCTCCATGGGATTCTCCAGGCAAGAATACTGGAGTGGGTTGCCATTTCCTTCTCCAAGTGTTGGGAACACAGAACTAAAGTCCCTTTAAAAGGTTTTCTTTTGTGCAGAACTTCTTAGAACCTTTACTAAGTTCATGCACACTGTTCATTTTCAAGAGAGTAATCCAAGCACTCTGACAGCATTTCCAAACTTTATTTCAGTATGGGACTTTTCTCAAGGGCCATCACACAATCAGGATTCTGGGGGACACATTTCGGGAGATGCAACCGTGAAAGAAGGGCTGTGTATCTCAGCTCTCTGAGTTGACTGACGGCAAAGGTTGAGAGTGTGTGCATGGTATGGACATCTTTCAAATCCTTCCTTTGTAATCCATGTCCTCCTTTCCCATCTCAAGTCGTTCAGCACACTGGGGCTGTGGGCGCTGCCTGAGGAAGTGGATTTCCCCAGCATCAGGACTTGTTCCCTCTGTCAGCCAGACCGGCGGGATCTATAAAGAATTCCCTGAGTTCGTGAAATCCAATGCCCCTTCCTTCCTGAATGCACCCCAGTCACCCCGTCCATTTGTATCTTTCCAAATGTTCTCCTCTTTGACTCTTAAAAGAAGTTCAAAGTGGCCCACAATTCATGTCAAATGGACCGGCTTGCCATTTCCTCCTTGTCCCCAAGGGCTCCTTATATAAAACCATGGCTTTATGAGTCTGAGTCATCCCATCTCCTCTGGGCCCTTTTCTGAACTTGGTGAACTTGTTTAAACATCCCGGGCCTTCTCTTGTTTCCCCCAGCCCCTTTTCCCTGCGCCCAAGCTCGATGGCGCTGACCTTGGGGGAAGGGAAGGGCACCATGGAACTGCTAAATCTTCCTAGCAGTTTCCAGCCCCGGGGATTTCATTTTTCACCTCCATCTGTGTCCACAGCATCCTCAGCTGTGTTTTCCAGGAAGAATTTCTTCTATTTGAGGAGAGCAGAACTAACACCTTATCCTAGAGGCAACCTAGGCCTGCTGCTGGGCTAGTTCACAGACCAGGGACTTCTCTTCCTCTTATTTTTTAAAAAATTACAAATCAGTGGAAGAAAACTTCCAACCCAAAGATGCCTGGGGAGCAGCTTGCAGTCTCCTGATGAAAGGGGCCTCTGCAGAGGTGCCCCGTACTATGATTTCTGCAAACCAAAGCAATAATAGCTTGTTGCTTCATCTAATTTCTCTGAGTGGGCTGAAGCTCTGTAATTACCTAGGTTCCAGAGCACTTGCTGGAAGGCTGCATCCACAAGGCAGGTACCACGTGCTCCCCAAGCTCTCATTCAGGCAGAGCTTCTGTGAGGCGGGATTGGCAGGGGAGATGAAGCCAAGTTTGTAATAATATGTGGAAATCAACTTGCATAGAAGCATCTACAAATCCATGAGGCAAGTTTGTGCCTGTTCCTCTCTAGGGTCTCAGCACCCACGCGGAAAGAACAGATATACGCCTTTTCTGAGCTGGGCTCCAAGGTACTGGAAAGATGCTTTGGGGGGATATAAAGATTTCTGTGGTGGCTCAGATGGTAAAGAATCTGCCTGCAATGTTGAGACCCAGGTTTGATCCCTGGGTTGGCAAGATCCCCTGGAGAAGGAAGTGGCTAGCTACTCCAGTATTCTTTCCTGGAGAATTCCATGGACAGAGAAGCCTGGCGAGCTACAGTCCACAGGGTCACAAAGACTCAGACACAACTGAGCGACTAACACTCTCACCTGCTTTTCACTTTCAAGTCGTTCTCACCCATTTGGGCCACAGGTGGCCTCTAACTTCTGTTTTCAACTGCATTTTCAAAGTTGGGGGTCGATGAAGTTCATGGTTCTCAGGTTGCTCCTTCCAGGTGTCACGTTCCTCAGGGGATGCTTGTGGCCTCTTTACCAGCCATGAAGAAGCACTCTGGGGAGGGGGTCTTGGATTTGACTGCAGAATCAGATCCACTCTGGTTCTCCAGAGTATCCATAGTATTCTCCATGTGTAGTTCCCCATGAGATTTTATTTGGAGAAAAACAAAAGGTTTATTCTGTCTGCAAATGACCAGGTTAAAATGTTGCTAAAAGCTTTTCACTTTCCATGGCCTTTGATCCCTGTCCTTAGCACCAAGTCACCCCAGTCACCCCAAGGCCTAGCTTTACACTCCCTGTGTTTTCTTTCATATTTACTCAATTGTCAGTGAGAATTATTGGGCTTCCTTGGGGACTCAGTGGTAAAGAATCCACCTTCCAGTGAGGAGACATGAGTTTAATCCTTGAGTCGGGAAGATCCCCTGGAGAAAAAGAATGGCAACCCACTCTGGTTGGACAGAGGAGCCTGGCGGGCTACAGTCCATGGGATTGAAAAGAAGTGGACACGACTTGGCAACTAAATAATAACAACAACAGATACATCCTAATAATTCTCACAATTCTCACTGTTGTCGCTAAGCCATGTCCGATTCTTTGTGACCCTATGGACTGTAACCCACCAGACTCCTCTGTCCGTGGCATTTTCCAGGCAAGAGTAATGGAGTGGATTGCCATTTCCTTCTCCAGGGGATCTTCCCAACCCAGGGATAGAACTTGTGTCTCCTCTTCTGAGTCTCCTGGGAATGAAATAAAGTGATATTGGGCTTTTTGAATCTACTTATCTGGTGGAAATAGAATCCCACCGTTTATGGTTTGGATTTTCAGACACAGTTGTTGGAATAGCTTCCCACACCTGTTGTTGTCCTCAGTCCTTCTACCTTTACAGGCCAATCCCTACAAGCTCAGCAAGGATTTTGACATCTCACCCACCAACAAGCCAGAAATCATTGACATTGTAGAGTCTACACCTGTTTTATTTTTTTAAACTTTATTGAAGTGTACTTAATTTAGAATGCTGTGTAAATTCTGCTGTACAGCAAAGTGACTCACTTACACATACATACACACACATATATGTAGGTTTTTATATTGTTTTCCATTTTGGTGTATCATAGGACACTGAATATAGCACCTTGTGCTATACAGTAGGACCTTGCTGTTTATCCATCTTATAAATACCGGTTTGCATCTGCTAAGTTCCCAATCCATCTCTCCCCCAACCTCTTTCCCCTTGACAACCATAAGTCTGTTTTATGTCTATGAGTCTGTTTCTGCTTCATAGGCAAGTTCATTTACGTCATATTTTAGATTCCATTTATAAACGATTTCACGTGGCATTTGTTTTTCTCTATTTGACTTACTTCATTTAGTATGATAATCTCTAGGTCCATCCATGTTGCTACGAATGGCATTATTTCATTCCTTTTTGTAGGTGAGTAGAGAAGGAAATGGCAACCCACTCCAATGTTCTTGCCTGGAGAATCCCAGGGACGGGGGAGCCTGGTGGGCTGCCGATCTATGGGGTCGCACAGAGTCGGACATGACTGAAGCGACTTAGCAGCAGCAGCAGCAGTGTTCCATTATGTGTATGCTAACTCGCTTCAGTTGTATACAACTCTTTGTGACCCCATGGACCATAGCCCACTAGGCTCCTCTGTCCATGGGATTCTCCAGGCAAGAATACTGAAGTTGGCTGCCATGCACTTCTCCAGAGGATCTTCCCAACCCAGGGATCAAACTCATGTCCCTTATGTGTCAGCCTTGGCCAGGAGAGTTCTTTACCACCTGAGTCGCCTCTTATTCCATTATGTGTGTGTGTGTATATTACATCTTTATCCATTCCTCTGTCGATGGACATTTAGTTTGCTTTCACATCTTGTTTATTGTAAACAGTGCTGCTGTGAACATTGGAGTGTATGTATCCTTTTAAATTAGAGTTTTCTCCAGGTACGTGCCCAGGAATGGGATTTCTGGATCACATAGAAACTCTATTTTTAGTTTTTTGAGGAACCTCCATACTGTTCTCCATAGTGTCTGCACCAGTTCACATTCCTACCAACAGTGGAAGAAGGCTCTCTTTTCCCCATACCCTCTCTAGCATTTATTATCTGTGGACTTTTTAATGACGGCCCTCCTGACGAGCGTGAGGCAGTACCTCACTGTAGTTTTGATTTGCATTTCTCTACTAATGATCAGTGATGAGCATCTTCTCCTGTGCCTGTTCCTAAAGCATCCCCGTGTTTCAGTTTCTGGTGAGCTTGGCTTCCGCACACAGCCTGTAGCCAGGAGTCCCCTTTCTGCACTTTCCAGCTGTGGCACTGGCACTGGAGAAGCTGCACCCAGCTCAGGGCTCATGAGCTTGAGCTTCTAAAGGAGTTTGGGAGGCTCCTTACAAGGTTCCATTTCATCTCCTCTCCTTCCTGTGGCTTAACCTTTCCCCTCCCAATGCCTCCCAAGTGCTTTTTTCAGAGGAAAAGGGCTCTGGTGTGCCAGTCCCTTTCCTCCCTTCCTGAGCCTACTCACCTCTGCCAGTCTAACCTGCCAGGATCAGTCAGAACTGCTGGAAGGACTGCAGCCCCTCCCGATGTCCCTGTAGTCCCCTGCCCTCTCCAGAGTTCCTTTAGGGATGCTGACATCTGCAGTGCTCTTGAAAAGGACGCAAAAGGGACAAAACCGAGAACTCTCATGCAGGCCACCATCTGCTCTTCTCAAGGATTTTCCCTCTGCTGCCTCGGTCCTGGAGGTTGTACCTCTGACCCAGGGATTCTCTGGCCATGAAATCCCACAGCAGCCAACTTTGTTCTCTGAGGCCTTAGGGAGCACTGAGGTAGGGGAGTCATGTTGACCCCCATCCGTTCAGTTTCACTGTGCCAGGTTGCCCCCAACCACTGCGGGTCGGGTAAGAAAAGTCTGAGGCTCCACTGGCTTTGGAGGTCTCTCTGGCCAGTTGAGGAGGGATGGGAGATGAACTCGGGGTGCTCCTCCTGCTCCTGGGAAAGACATGGCTTCCTGAGGTGCTGTCTTCCTGCCTTCTGGCCTTCCTCCCCTGCCCAAAGCAGCCCTGCCCCTTCTCCATCCCCCACCCCCAAGTGCACCCCATCACCCTGACCTCCACTGGGCCACCTCTTCCCAGGCCCTTGGAGATGAACATCTTCTGCCAATGTGTTTCTCCTAACTCACCTGGGCAGGGACCTCACGCATTTCATGGGCTTCTCCCTTGCTGAGGCCGGTACCACCAGGCTATCAGTTAAGATGTTTCCCGGCCATGGTCTGACCCCACATTTTCTTGCTATCTCCTGATCTTCCCCGTCTCTGCCCTCCAGTTCCAGGCCTCCCACATGTAGATTTCTCTTCAGGGCTGGGGGTCTGAGAGCACAACTTTCCTCTCTCTCTCGATTCCTTTTAGACGAGTCTGAGCCAGCATCTGGCTCAGGCCGGTCTGGAGAGATCTGGAATCCAAACAGTCTTTAAAGAGTTATGACTCCAGGAACCGTGGATGGCAAGGTTTTCTATTATTCACAGTTCCAACTTTCCCATCTGGCTGTTTTCAGAATGAAAGCTGGAGATTACTGTCAGCATTAATTACAATCAGGTGTACTTTTCTTCTACTCCATTTTGCCCCAATGGTTTCTCACACAGCAAGAAATCCCTAAAATGCATGTCCTTTGAAATGGGGCACATAAATCCTTGCTGCTGGTGAGAGGCGCTGTCAGCCCGTGGGGCTCTCCCTGGATCCGGTGAACTTGGGGAAGTTCACTGAGCTTCCTCAGGTTTAGAGGTTTGTCTGAGCCCCTTGAATCTTCGGGGCAGGAAATGTCAAAAGAAACGGTTTCCTTGCGAGATTTCTGGCACTTCCTGCTTCTAGTCTCCCCTGAGCTACCTCAGGAAGGGTTTGGGGAATGTCTGTCTTCGGGGGCCCCAGGTGGACCCCAGAGGGTGAAGCTGCAAAGAATGAAAAATATTCTGGTGGAATAGAGGTCCACCTGCTACCTCTCATTCTCATCCACTCTCTGTCCTCACGTTTCAGCTTCCATGTCTTCTCCCCTGACCCCTTGCTTATGTCTAGTCAGTGTTCAAAAATCATCATCTCGTTCAGAAATATTTTCTTTCCCTCCACTTTTGTCCCTATGTGCCTATTTATATATGTGCTTTGTTTTGTTGTTTATTCATTAAGTCACGTTCAACTCTTTACCACGCCATGGACTGTAGCCCACCAGGCTCCTCTGTTCTTGGGATTCTCCAAGCAAGAATACTGGAGTGGGTTGTCCACTTTCCTTACATTTTCCAGAAGCTTCTTCTTTTAATTTTTATTTTATATTGTAGGATAATTTGTTAATGATATTGTATGAGTTTCAGGTGTACAGCAAAGTGATTAAGCTACACATAGACTTCACTTCACTTCACTTCATATATATATATAATATTCTTTTTCAGGGGCTTTCCTAGGTGGCTCGGCCTCTCTGGTGGCTTAGCTGGTAAAAAATCTGCCTGCAATGCGGGAGACCTGGGTTCAATCCCTGGGCTGGGAAGATCTCTTGGAGAAGGGAATGGCAACCCATTCCAGTTGGAGAAGGAAATGGCAACCCACTCCAGTATTCTTGTTTGGAGAATTCCATGGACAGAGGAGCCTGGTGGGCTACAGTCCATGGGGCCGCAGAGCGTGGGACACAACTAAGTGACTAAACCACCCATTCCAGTATTCTAGCCTGGAGAATTTCATGGACTGTATATCCATGGGGTCACAAAAAGTCAGACACGACTGAACAACTTTCACTTTTTCATTTTCCCTGGTGGCTCAGAGGGTGAAAAAATCTGCATGCCATGCAAGAGACTCGGGTTCTATCCCTGGGTCAGGAGGATCCCCTGGAAGAGGAAATGGCAACCCACTCCAGTATTGCTGATAGGATAATCCCATGGACAGAGGAGCCTGGCAGGGTATAGTCCATGGGGTTGCAAAGAGCCAGGCATGACTGAGCACACACACACATTCTTTTTCAAATTCTTTTCCTGTTTAGATTGTTACAGAATATTGAGCAGAGTTTCCTGTGCTATACAGTAGATCCTTGTTGGTTACCTATTTTAAATACAGCAGTGTGTACATGTCAATCCCAAGCTCCCAATCTATCTTTCCCCCCAAGAAGTTTTTTTAAAATTATTCTCCTGGGGTATATTTTTCTCTATAGACTCTTCATAACTATTTATTTTCTTAACAGCTCAACACATTTCATTTTTTAAATTTATTTTTTATTAAAGTATAGTTGATTTACAACATTATCTTCATTTATTCTGTACAGCAAAGTGACTCAGTTGTGTGTGTGTGTGTGTGTGTGTGTGCTGGCATGTGCTCAGTCACTCAGTCGTGTCTTTGAGGTCCCATAGACTACAGCCCTCCAGACTCTTCTGTCCATGGGATTATCCTGACAAGAATACTGGAGTGGGTTGCCATTTCCTCCTCCAGGGGATCTTCCTGACCCAGGGATCAAACCCATGTCTCCTGCAGCTCCTGAATTGGCAGCAGGTTCTTTATGACTGAGCCACCTGGGAAGCCCGCAGAATATGACATAGAACATTCATAGAACTGACTAGAGAGGACATCCCTGGAGATCCAGTGGTTAAGATTTCATCTTACAATGCAGGAGGTGTAGACTCGGTCCCTCGTCCCGGGGGCTAAGATTCCACAAGCCTCGTGGTCAAAACACCAAAATATAAAAAACAGAAGAAGCAATATTGTAACAAATTAAATAAAGACATGAAAAATGGTCCACATTAAAAAAAATCTTAAAAAAAAAAACCTGAATAAAGGAATTTAGCATAACCACATTGGTTGTGCTGCTAGTTGGACACTGGCCATAACTTGCCCTAGTTCACTGCTCAAAAATCACTTATCTGTTTGAGCTCTGCAGTCAGGCTAAGTCCCTCTCATTCCACTCATCCTTGGCTTCCTCACCTCAGCAGCCTGGAGACCTTCCACAAGGGATTTTAACTGCAACTCTCCTCTGAGCCCTGGCAGCCATCTTTCAGATGAATTCTCCGGCTGCATTTCATAATCTCGGTAGAATAAATGAAGTTTTTGACAGTTAATTTATTTCCTTGATGTATTTCAGATGTCTCTTCAGACAAAGCACTGGGTTAGTCCTGTTGGTTGTCTTGAATCGGATATTAGCTGAGAACACTTCCTCAGCACCGTTATTGAGATGTGCACTAATTGTATTTGCACACACTCCAAGCTGAACGAGCCTCCAAGCTCCTAATTTTTCCACTTCATCAAACTCAATGGGTGTGCTGAGTTGCACAAATGAGACAGTTATGAACGTGCTCACAACCGCGTGGGTCTGCTTAAAATGGGCATCTTGTCCCTGTACTAGTGAATGTACTGAAATCATCCATTACGAGAAAAATTAAGGGAAATATGTTATGTAGACAAATGGCTTAGTCAAACACTCCCCTTTCCAGATATTAAATGTTTTTGCACAAGTGTTTTTTATTGTTCAAGTCAGCAAGTCCTATTTCTTTCCCTACGTTCTCAACTTCTGAAGGGAGAGCCACCACCTCAGCCCCCTGCCCAGGTACAGTCCTGAGCAGCTGGTAGAGTTCGTCTCAGATTTCCTCAAGTCAGAAAGGCTCAAAGGAAGAACTGGAAGTTGAATGAACACAAAATTCTGGGTGTAGCTGTTACCATTTCCTTTTTCCCAGACCAGGCTACCTACAGGTGAGTCCTGTGCAGGAATGATCACGGGCATCACTGACTGTTATGGTGGTGCACCCCTGGACCACCCAGAATGCCATGGCCACCTTCACTTCAGGGTCATATCCTTGTACCAACGATTAGGGTATGACTGGTGTGTGTGTGTGTGTTTGGCTACGTTGAGTCTTCCTAGCGGTACATGCTCTCTAGTGGTGCACTAGAGAGCTTAGTTGCCCCCAAGGCGTGTGTGATCTTGGTTCCCCAACCAGTGATCAAACCCACATCCCCTGCACTGGAAGGCAGATTCCTAAGCACTGGACCATCAGGGAAGTCCCTAGGACTTTTGGAGTCAGACAAATATATATTTCAATCCAGGCCTTGCTACGCTCTAATTCAGGGACATCAGCATGTCCTCCTGGGCCTCCATTTCTTTATATGTGAAATGGGATAATAACTACTTCAAGGATTCTTTAAAGGTCGTGAGTGTAAAACTCTCAGGACACTTTTGATGCCTGCCACATAGAATATAGGAGTCGGACATGACTGAGCAACTGAGCACACACAGAATCTGCTCTCTAAATGGTAGCTTTATGCTTACAGTCACAGCAACAGACGATCCACACTGGAAACCACTGACCCTGCTGACAGAGCATACCTCTGTCTACTCCAGTCTCTGGACTATAACTACTAGTTTTCTACGCTGTGTAACAAATGACAAAATCCTGAGGAGCTTCAAACAACCTACATGCATTCTCTCACAGTTTATATGCATCAGGAGCCTGGGAACAGATTAACTGAGTTTCCTGTCTAGCCTTTTGCAGTCAAGGTATTGGCAGGGCTATGTTGTCATCCGGAGGCTCAATTAAAAATGAACCCTCTTTCCAGTTCAGTCAGGTGTTGGCAAATGTCAATTCCTTGCAACTCTAAAACCTAGGATGCTACCTTCTTACTGTTAGTCCTTTGCTGTGTGACCCTCCCTATAGGCCTTTTCACAACATTGCAACTTCTTCAAAAACAGCAGCAGAGGAAAAGAATGAATCTGCTAGCAAGATGGGGGGAAGGCAATGGCATCCCACCCCAGTACTCTTGCCTGGAAAATCCTATGGATGGAGGAGCCTGGTAGGCTCCAGTCCATGGGGTCGCTAAGAGTCGGACATGACTGAGCGACTTCACTTTCACCTTTCACTTTCATGCATTGGAGAAGGAAATGGCAACCCACTCCAGTGTTTTTGCCTGGAGAATCCCAGGGACGGCAGAGCCTGGTGGGCTGCCATCTATGGGATCGCACAGAGTCGGACACGACTGAAGTGACTTAGCAGCAGCAGCAGCAGCAAGATGGGGTTTTATGTAGAAGTAACATCCCATCACTTTGCCACATTCTCTTGGTTAGAAGCAAGACCCACATTCAAAAAGAGGGAATCATACAAGAGGACACCAGAAGGAGGGGATAGTACAGGTGACCCTAAAGACCATCTGCCACAACCAGAAAAGACTTCAGGGAGTAAGAGATACAAGTAAAGCCTTCATCTGTAAAGTTTGATCCTTTACCAATAGTATCAGTATCACTGGTTCCACCCCAGTCCCACTCTATTAGTATTTAATTGCTGCTGTAACAAAGTGCCACAAACTTAGTAGATTTAAAAACAAACACAAATCTATTATTTGATAGTTTTCGAGGTCAAAAAAGCCTGAAATGACTCCAAGTGACCCAAAATCAAGCTGTCAGCAGGGCTGCATTGCTTTCAGAGACTCAAAGGGGAGGAAAGTTTTTTCCTTGCTCTTTTGGGCTCCTAGAGGCTGCCCACAATCTCTGGATCCCAGCCACATCACTCCATCATCAAAGCCAGCAAGAGTGGGCTGAGTTCTTCTTGCATCATACCACTCTGATCTCTTCTGCCTCTCTCTTCTACATTTAAGCACCTTGGGCCTACCTGGATGACTCAGGATAATGGCTTTATTTTAAGGTCAGCTCATTAGCAACCTTAATTCTACCTGCGAACTTCATTTTCCATTGCCATGTAATATATGATGGGTATCAGGATGCTAACAGCATCCTGGGGGCATCATTCTTTCTACTATACATACTGAATCAAATGATGGGTTGAGGTACCTCTGGTTTGCTAAGCCACTCAAGTTCTAGAGTCACTGGTCTACATCAATAGAGTTTGAAGCAATTAGTTTATAAGACACTGGTGTCAACACCTGATCACTGGCATGAGGTAGAAAAAGACTGTGAGGTTTAAACTGTGTTCAAATTTATTGAGGAATCCAATAGATGTAAGCAATAAGAATGCTTTTCTGGATAGAATTTCTGAAATTTGTCTTCTACCCACTGTAAATTTGGGAGCAGTAAGCCCTTGCCTTCAAGTTCATCTGTATAAAGAGAGCACCAGAGAAGATGGGCTTGGGGGATGAGCCACAGCCCCTAATGTCTCTCAAAATGGTGCCAAGGAGGAAGGCAGACCTTATTATGCCATTGAGGAGGACGTGAACCCTGAGTCACGGCAGGTGGAACACCCAGAGCCCTTTGTAATTAGTAATAAAAGTCCACCAGCAGACAATGGGCAGGCGAGTCCACGGATATG
Source organism: Tragelaphus eurycerus (assembly GCA_935064755.1). Classification (NCBI taxonomy): domain Eukaryota; kingdom Metazoa; phylum Chordata; class Mammalia; order Artiodactyla; family Bovidae; genus Tragelaphus; species Tragelaphus eurycerus. The sequence goes on along the minus strand of CAKXYN010000002.1, from coordinate 17,065,638 downwards.
AACACAAACAGTATGGGCTATAAAACAGGGCCCCTAAGTACCAGGATGTTGTCTTTGATAGAAATGCTCACCTGAACGGTACTTGGCTTAATTGCCACCAAGTATGTTCTAATGATGTGACGTAAAGCACACTGTTCACACTGGATGCTGCACATGATTTGCTGCATACTCTAAAACCTAAATAGCTAAGAAAATAATGAATGTGCTTTTCTTATTTCCTTTCGGAGATCAAGACTTTCTTACTCATTGACTCAAAGTAGTCTCTTGGTTGGGAGGATGAAAGAAAAGTTGGGGAAAGAGAGAGATTAGAATTTGTTGCAGAATTTACTCAGAATTGAGCTCCAACCCTCAAAAGATGAGATTATTCAAGATAGTCTTTCTTTCCCTTTTCATATGTCAAGGGTTAATCATAGAGGACTCTAATCATAAATTTCTCTTTATGGAGAAAGAATTACCTATTTTCCATTAATGCCTAGTCATGATGGATTAAGGAAGAAGGAGGAGATGACTTAATTAGTCATTCTCAAACATTAGCTATATTAGAATTACCTGGAGAGCTTGTTAAACTACAGATTCCTAGGCCCTACCCCCAATATTCTGTGTCAGGAGAAGAAAGCCTGTCTCTTCTCTTCCCTGGTATATTTAGGAAGTCAGAGATAAAAATGATGGAGTAGAGATATATGTCTCAATATTCCTCTTTTCCAGGTTTAACCCAGATAAGCTAAAATAAATTAGGGTAATTCAGAGGGCAGAAGGGGGAACTGCATCCACAGATTCTTCATTCATGGTTTTTGAGGGTCAGTGTTCAAAAGTCCCTATGCCAACATGCTGCATTCTATCCCAGATAGAGTGGAACAGCAGGATCAGACAGATCAAACAGACAGATCCCCTGTCAGTACCTTCAAGCTTCCCATAGCCTGCAGTGGTGGACTGCTGGGCATGGGACAGAATGAAGGATGTGAGAGAGACTTGATGTTCCACAGCCACTGCAAGCAAAGAGGAGACTGTTTCATCCATTGGGAGGAGACGAATGATGACCCCACAGAGTATCAGCTGAGCCAGAACAACTGACCACAGTCCACCAGTCACAGACTTCAGACTAGGGTGCCAACAGGACCAGGGCCTCTGGATACAAAGAACATTGAACAGCCAATGGAAGGGACCTCCAAAGACCATCCACTATGTATCACATAAGTCAACCCACTCCCCTGACACCCAGATGCCCCTCAGAGAGCAGCTCCAAGAGGAAGACCAGAAGATTATAAATCAAAAGTCAAGGTTGAGTATTACCAAGATAAATAAATGTCAAAACATCAACTTGCACTGTTTAATTCACTTTTAGACCAAAAGTGAATTTAGTGGGAGGTGAGAGGGAGGTTCATGAGGGAGGGGACATATGGATACCTATGGTTGATTCATGCTGATGTATGGCAGAAACTAACACAATACTGTAAAGCAATTATACTTCAACTTAAAATAAAAATAAGTAAAGAAATTTAAAAGTGACTTTATTTACAGTAATCAAGACTTTATCATGTATGCAAATCATGATAAGATAGATGGTCACCTTGCATCAATGCCCATGGTGCATTGGTTGCCTAGGGTGTTGTATTGAGAGTTCAGAAGCTTCCAGAGGGTTTGGGCATTTGCCTTGAGTGAGAGGTCAGGGACAGTTCCTGTGGCACAGGGTGGCCATCACTGGAATAGGCTGCATTCCAGTTTTCGTGAATCAGTGTAAGCACAAATTCACAAAGATGGGCAAAGAACCATCCTCCCTATGGTCCTAGAAATGGGTCTTTTAACAACAGAAATAAAGGAGAAGGAGATGGCACCTCATTCCAGTACTTTTGCCTGGAAAATCCCATGGATGGAGGAGCCTGGTGGGCTGCAGTCCATGGGGTCACAAAGAGTCAGACATGACTGAGCAACTTCACTTTCACTTTTCACTTTCATGCATTGAAGAAGGAAATGGCAACCCACTCTAGTGTTCTTGCCTGGAGAATCTCAGGGACGGGGGAGCCTGGTGGGCGGCCATCTATGGGGTCGCACAGAGTCAGACACGACTGAAGCGACTTAGCAGCAGCAGCAGCAACAGCAACAACAGAAATAAAGTGAAATATCTGACTTTGAGCCTTTAGCAATTTGGCCAAGTGTCTATAAACATCATTCTGAGACTGAGGCTAAAGTCTGCAATAGATGTGGATGGAAGAGAAAGAAAGAAAATTAGTGAGTTTTCAACAAATGTATGCTGAGTACCTTCACATGTAAAGACTCCGTTCTACAGGTAACACAAAAACAAGTAGGATATAGACCTTCTCTAGTGAAGTCTGTGTTATTCTGACCAAAAATCCTTTCAAATATGTGTGGCCAATATGTTTGCTAGACAAGTTACAAGGACCAGAGAAGTGAGAAAATGCCTTCTAGCGCCCACTGTGATATGAATCCAAAACTCCTACGGGTACTGCACCGTCCCCTCACCCTCACCCCCTTAGAAAGCAGAGACCAATGATATCACAGGGGACTTCAGGGGCGTTGGATCTCCTAACCGGACGCATATGTGGTGGTACTTAAGTCACTAAGTTGTGTCCCACTCTTGCCACCCCATGGACTGTAGCCTGCCAGGCTTCTCTGTCCATGGGATTTCCCAGGCCAAGAATACTGGAGTGGGTTGCCATTTCCTGCCTCAGGGGATCTGCCTGATCCAGGGATCCAACCCATGCTTCCTACATTGCAAGTGATTGTAGGTGGATTCTTTATTGTCTGAATCACCAGGGAAGCCAGCTTATGAAATTTCAGCAAAGCCGCAGGGAGAAATATTTTTGGCAATAATAGTAACTTTAAGGTCATTTATTTAACTTATGGGATCATCTCAATTATTCATCAAACCCCTGAGCACTAATGAGATAGGTGTAGGGCAGATGGATAAGGATTTCCCTGCTGGTCACATCTAGAGTGAACACTGGAAAACATTTCGCATTAGCAATAACAATCAGACAAAAGTAAGTTTCATCTACTGGTTTTCTTCTAGTTGTTGGGATTTTTTTTTCAATATTCCCTGGGTTTAAGATCTAAAAAAAAAAAAAAAACCAAAAAAACTCCTGATGTATGTTTTTGTGAAAGAAGTAGTGCTTTCTGGAATGTGCATAGCATGTGTGTAGCTAAAATTTTGTTATCCAGAACCATAAATAAATTACTTTATGTCTGATTCATTCAAGAAATTCTGAGGAAATATGCTGAGGCTATTTTTTCCCTCTGAGATTCATACAAAATCTATTACTAAATCGTGTTGCAATGAATTTGAGAGATTATTTAAATAATTCTGTTAATGCCATAGTTTAATTTAAAGACATATACCACTCAAGTATATTCAAAAATTTGGTTACAAGAGAATTAGAAAAGTTATGGCAATAAAGCTTCAGTCTTTCATGTATTTGGAAAAGGCTGTTCTTTCTGACTGCATAATCCTGTTTAGTTTAGTTTAGTGAAATAAAGTTGCTCAGTCGTGTCCAACTCTTCGCGACCCCATGGACTGTAGCCTACCAGGCTCCTCTGTCCATGGGATTTTCCAGGCAATAATACTGAAGTGGATTGCCATTTCCTTCTCCAGGGGATCTTCCCAATCCAGGAATCGAACCCAAGTCTCCTGCATTGTAGACAGACACTTTACCATCTGAGCCACCAGGGAAGTCACATGTAATTATTTACCCATTCCAGAATATTCCGTAAATATACATGATTATGATTTTCACATTTAATATTAGTGCACCAGAATCTGATGATAGCAGACCATCAATTAATCAAAATTCTTGAGAGTATGATATTTCTTCCAGTTAATTGAATTTATTGATATATTCAAACTTTAATGGCATATCTTTTTATTTTTTATCCTTGGGAAGATGCATTAAATCCTTAGATCCTTCTAAGATGCATTAGTCTAACTTCCTGTGTTTACTAACACGACATTATAAAGCAACTCTACACCAATAAAAATTGATTTTAAAAATGTATTAGTCCACATTTGTAACTACAGTATACCTAGGATTCACATTTAATATTTACAAAAGATTCATCCTTTATGTGCCTCTTGTTATCAGTCTCACACTTACTCTTACAGGGTATTGGCAGTTGCCTTGAGCCCAGGGTATGTAATTTGCCTCTTTCTCCTTAGTAATAAAGTAGAATAAAATATCTTTAATTTCTCCATATCCCAAATACCTCATTAGTTGGATTTCTATTTAATGTATTCAGCTTAGAATAGTTTTTGCAGTTTTAAAATTCCAAAATAAGGTTGGTTTTTTTTTTTAACAAAAAGGACATTTTCAGGTAAAAGCAATGTGCTGTATGAACTTTTGAAGAGGCCTGTCTGACAGGGGAGAGCCTCATTCTTTAAAGCTTTACAGCCAGGGCTAGAGTTACAGCCTGAGAATGTGGGCCTCAGACAAGGGCAGGTGTTTCCATTCTTTTCAGATGCTTATCTTAACATGGAGTAAAGTTGAGTCTATAAAACAAGGGTGGGAATTTCACTGGGGAAGATTCAGCCTGGACCATAAAATTGCCCCCAGCCCTGTGTCTGCCCTGCCTGCTTGGGATCCCTCTAAAGAACCTCCTAGAAGAGCAGCCAAGGACCTCAGACTCCCTGATCTGTGCATGTGCACGCACCTATGTATAAACATATACATTATTAATTTATTCTAATGGATTAAACATCATGAAGAATTATAAACACCTATTTTAGGCTTTCAACTTTACTATCAGAGGCTAAAGAGATTTGAAAGCAGTTACCAGTTAGTCCTTGTACTCAGAGACATCAGAGTCTTTTAAATCAAAGAAAGTGGGTAAAGTAAACTCCATAAGGAATGTATAACCACTGGAACTGTGTCTCTAGGAGAAATACTCATAGATTTATAGAAACCAAGGATGGGAGATTTGCTCACCAGCTCTCTAGCTGACAAAGAAAAGCAATATTTTGAAATGCACATTGGAGCATGTAACTCCCCAGTATAAGACTTTCTGGGGCCCGTTCTTTTTTTCAGATTGATTCTACAAAGTTCTGAGGATTCCTCTGTGCACCCTCGAGACTATTTTGTTCCCAACCCCAATCACACTGGATTTTAAAAGAATTATCATCAAAGTACAAGATTTTCCCCACTTTGGAACCCTCTCAAATGCCCTTCACAGTAGTGGCCCTGCCCTATTTGCCTTGCTAACTTCACTCAGCTCTCACATAAAATGTCACCCTCCGCTTCCAAAATCCGTCCATTATGTGGCCAATTTTATTCTTAAACTATCTCTTCATTATACACCTCAGAATTTGTGTCTAAATGTATGTATCCTTTTGGTTCTGCTTATCTGGAGAGCCGTGACTAACACAGTCACTATGTCGGGAGGACAGTGGATCAACAGCCAGCCACCCATGTGTTAGTTCTCCTTGGGTCAGATGCTAGGACTAGATCTCTATGTCGTCATCCGCAAATTTGGAGTGTAATATCAAATACCATACCCATCTTAGAGGGTTATCAGTGAGATGATGTAAGTCTCAAGCCTGATGCTAGTATAAACTATTCTTCTTCGGTGGACAACTTCTTTATGCCACTTGTTATTCAAAAACTTGGGAGGAAGAAATGGCAACCCTCTCCAGTATTCTTGCCTGGGGAAGCCCATGGACAGAGGAACCTGGGCTTCTAGTCCAGGAGGGCTCTAGTCCATGGAGTCACAAAGAGTGGGACACAACTGAACGAGCACACTCGCACACATTCAAACCCTTGGAGTGTTCTGGGAACATTCATTGTTTCTAAGTGCATAGTCTACTTAATTTGAATGTTTTATACTTCATATATGGTACTGGGTCACTTTTCATCTTTTTCTAATGTTTTTTTCATTTTCTGTGTAAATCTAAATAAAAATAGGTGCTTTATCTGTAGTATTAATCATTACAACATTTTGAACTTGAACCAGGACAGCTGAGGTACATTTTCAGTAAAGTATGTTTATTTTCTCAGTATCTTTTTATACAAGTTTATTATTATCACTATTATGATTATTGATAATAAGAGTAGTCTTCTTTTTTAAAATGGCAAAATATGGATGGAACCTTGGGCAGAATTTTCAAGGAAATTATGTTGCTGTTAGTCACATCTGAAGTAAGTTAAAGTTTAAAAGTCTGTATTATCCCACATAGGTCATAGAGAACATGCATAATTTCCCAGGAGGATGGGGAAAGATGAGGGTATTGGCCTAAAAGGCCTTGTTTTCTAGATGCCATTTGATATGTTTTCATTGGAATTTACAGTCAGTCTCTCATATCACCAGTCATGCTGCGTACTCTTTTGCATCTTTTTTTTTTTTTTGCATTTAACCTATATCACTGTAACATAAGATATTTGAAATAGGATGCTTTTGATTGTCTTTAACTCTTTATATCACTTATCATGACTAGACATTTGATAAATTAATGTTTAAGTTTTAGAACTTTCTGTATTTTTGCTTTAGTGTATAGGATCCTTGATGCTAGGAAACATCACACTCCTATTGGGCTATTCACAATTTATTACCTTGATTTCTATAAAAAAAAATGCTAGGTTCACTTTTAAGGAATCTCACCTATAAAGTAATTTTGTGTCCCCCAAAGTAATAATCTGTTGTTATTATTGGCACCTTTGTCATTATTTATAGTAATCATTTTAGGAAAGAACTTGCCATTTCTGAAGAGTCCATATCCCCGAATAATAATCATAGCAACCGTCATAATAATGAGCAATAGAATCATCGTTCATTAAAACAGTGATTCATAATCTGAGCAATTATCATATTATATTTAATTATGATGGCAGTGGTGAAAATTACGATTTCCAGCTATTGAGTATACAAACAATTTCAGAACTTAAGGGAATAAAATGAAAACAAAAAATTTGATGAAATGTTTTTCTTAAAAATAAAGATTCAAATATTTTTAAATCATTTTAACTGATCTTGATGGAGATATATGTGTGTCTACAAGTTGTTTAAAGCCTCTTATTTTCTGTGTAAATCTAAGTAAAATGTCCCTCTCAAATTTCCACCAAAACAAAACCATTTCTGTTCAATTCCAAACTAAATACAATCAGGATCAATCCTAATGGAGGCAATGCCTGATTTTTGAAAGTCATGGTGATTGTTTTTTATAAAATTGGTCCAGGCATTCTAGGAAGCATGGCATAGTGATGTGACCACTGCACAAGGAGAAAGGAAAGTGGGCTTCTTGTGGCTCTTGCATCCTCTCTGATGGCAACATCTCTAGATGGTCTTGTCTGCAAAGAAAACAAAGGAGAATGTTTTACCCTCTGGAATGCTACGAGTCTCAAACATAATTCAAAAACCATAACCATAAAGGAAAACATTGACAAGAGGTTTGACTGTGTGAAAACTTTAAATTTCATAACAGAGAAAACATAAATTAGCTAAAAGACCATTTTTTTAAATTAATTAATTTATTTTAATTGGAGGCTAATTACTTTACAATATTGTAGTGGGTTTTGCCATATATTCATATGAATCAGCCATGGGTGTACATGTGTCCCCCATCCTGAACCCCGCTCCCTCCTCCATCCCCATCCCATCCCTCAGGGTTGTCCCAGTACACCAGCTTTGATTGCCCTGTTTCATGCATTGAACTTGGACTGGTCATCTATTTCACATATGGTAATATACATGTTTCAATGCTATTCTCTCAAATCATCCCACCCTTGCCTTTTCCCACAGAGTCCAAAAGTCTGTTCTTTATATCTGTGTCTCTTTTGCTGTCTTGCATATAGGGTCATTGTTACCATCTTTCCAAATTCCATATATATGCATTAATATACTGTATTGGTATTTTTCTTTCTGGCTTGCTTCACTTTGTATAATAGGCTCCAGTTTCATCCACCTCACTAGAACTGATTCAAATGCATTCTTTTTAATACCTGAGTAATATTCCATTGTGTATATGTACCACAGCTTTCTTATCCAGTTGTCTGCTGATGGGCATCAAAGCTGCTTCCATGTTCTGGCTATTGTAAACAGTGCTGTGATGAACACTGGGGTACATGTGTCTCTTTCAATTCTGGTATGTATGCCCAGCAGTGGGATTGCTGGGAGGTGGATCATAGAGGATCCTGCTGTGATTTATGTCAAAGAGTGTTTTGCCTATGTTTTCCTCTAGGAGTTTTATAGTTTCTGGTCTTACATTTAGATATTTAATCCATTTTGAGTTTATTTTTGTGTATGGTGTTAGAAAGTGCTCTGGTTTCATTAAAAGACCATTTTTTTTGAAGTTTTATTTATTTTTTTTTTAATTTTATTTTACTTAACTTCACAGTATTGTATTGGTTTTGCCATACATCAAAATGAATCCGCCACAGGTATACATGTATTCCCCATCCTAAACCCTCCTCCCTCCTCCCTCCCCATACCATCCCTCTGGGTCGTCCCAGTGCACCAGCCCCAGGCATCCGGTATCAGGCATCAAACCTGGACTGGCGAATCATTTCAAACATGATATTATACATATTTCAATGCCATTCTCCCAAATCATCCCACCCTCTCCCTCTCCCAGAGTCCAAAAGACTGTTCTATACATCAGTGTCTCCTCTGCTGTCTCGTATACAGGGTTATTGTTACCATCTTACTAAATTCCATATATATGTGTTAGGATACTCTATTTGTGTTTTTCTTTTTGGCTTACTTCACTCTGTATAATAGGCTCCAGTTCCATCCACCTCCTTAGAACTGATTCAAATGTATTCTTTTTAATGGCTGAGTAATACTCCATTGTGTATATGTACCACAGCTTGCTTATCCATTCATCTGCTGATGGACATCTAGGTTGCTTCCAAGTCCTGGCTATTGTAAACAGTGCTGCTATGAACATTGGGGTACACGTGTCTCTTTCAATTCTGGTTTTCTCAGTGTGTATGCCCAGCAGTGGGATTGCTGGATCATAAGGCAGTTCTAGTCCCAGTTTTTTTGAGGAATCTCCATACTGTTCTCCATAGTGGCTATACTAGTTTGCATTCCCACCAACAGTGTAAGAGGGTTCCCTTTTCTCCACACCCTCTCCAGCATTTATTGCTTGTGGACTTTTGGATCGCAGCCATTCTGACTGGCGTGAAATGGTACCTCATAGTGGTTTTGATTTGCATTTCTCTGATAATGAGTGATGTTGAGCATCTTTTCATGTGTTTGTTAGCCATCTGTATGTCTTCTTTGGAGAAATGTCTATTTAGTTCTTCAGTCCATTTTTTGATTGGGTCATTTATTTTTCTGGAATTGAGCTGTAGGAGTTGCTTGTATATTTTTGAGATTAGTTGTTTGTCTGTTGCTTCATTTGTTATTATTTTCTCCCATTCTGAAGGCTGTCTTTTCACCTTGCTTATAGTTTCCTTTGTTGTGCAGAAGCTTTTTAAGTTTAATTAGGTCCCATTTGTTTATTTTTGATTTTATTTGCAATATTCTGGGAGGTGGGTCATAGAGGATCCTGCTGTGATGTATGTCAGAGAGTGTTTTGCCTATGTTTTCCTCTAGGAGTTTTATGGTTTCTGGTCTTACATTTAGATTTTTAATCCATTTTGAGTTTATTTTTGTGTATGGTGTTAGAAAGTGCTCTAGTTTCATTCTTTTACAAGTGTTTGACCAGTTTTCCCAGCATGACTTGTTAAAGAGATTGTCTTTAATCCATTGTATATTCTTGCCTCCTTTGTCAAAGATAAGGTGTCCATATGTGCCTGGATTTATCCCTGGGCTTTCTATTTTGTTCCATTGATCTATATTTCTGTCTTTGTGCCAGTACCATACTGTCTTGATGACTGTGGCTTTGTAGTAGAGCCTGAAGTCAGGCAGGTTGATTCCTCCAGTTCCATTCTTCTTTCTCAAGATAGCTTTGGCTATTCAAGGTTTTTTGTATTTCCATACAAATTGAGAAATTATTTGTTCTAGCTCTGTGAAGAATCCTGTTGGTGGCTTGATGGGGATTGCATTGAATCTATAAATTGCTTTGGGTAGTATACTCATTTTCACTGTATTGATTCTGCCAATCCATGAACATGGTATATTTCTCCATCTATTAGTGTCCTCTTTGATTTCTTTCACCAGTGTTTTATAGTTTTCTATATATAGGTCTTTAGTTTCTTTAGGTAGATATATTCCTAAGTATTTTATTCTCTTCATTGCAATGGTGAATGGAATTGTTTCCTTAATTTCTCTTTCTATTTTCTCATTATTAGTGTACAGGAATGCAAGGGATTTCTGTGTGTTGATTTTATATCCTGCAACTTTACTATATTCATTGATTAGTTCTAGTAATTTTCTGGTGGAGTCTTTAGGGTTTTCTATGTAGAGGATCATGTCATCTGCAAACAGTGAGAGTTTTACTTCTTCTTTTCCAATTTGGATTCCTTTTTTTTAAACTAATGAAAAATATAGCAGACAATGGGTTATTATTTGCAACACATAAAAATTTTTTTTAAGTTACTTTGGAAGACCAATAGGCCAATGAAAAAGAACACACCACTAGAGTATGAACTGGCAATTCAGGTAAGGAGAAATATAAATGATAAAGATATTAAAAGATAATCCTACTTACAACTACTTTTATAAAGATAATATAATAAAATCAATTTTTACCTATCAATGTGAAATTTTTAAAATAATAGTTAATACAGTATAAAGAAATGACCACCACATTTCATGCAGTCCTGGTCAAAATGTTTTTGGGGTGCATACACTCAGGGAGGTCTTACTTCCAGGAATTTACTCTGTTGAAATATTAGCACAATACATAGATATGTGTGTTAAAATGCTCATTAATGCTTTACTTGCAATAGTTAACCAGAAATTTCTAAAGACATATCAGTAGACAACTAGTTAATTTATATAGACAATGGAATAAAATCAAAGAAAATTGCACAGCTTTTATTAATAAGGAGAGTCTTATGTTCCTGGTGTTAAAACATATAGTATTTTATCAAAATCAAGGACACCATAAATTATGATTGTATGTATGTCTATCATATATATGTAATGTATGTTTCTATTGTACTTGCAATTATTATGTATTATTTAATATTGATAAATATTCTACAGATTATAGAACATGAGTGATGAATCACTCACATCCTGGCTTACAGCCCAGCCTCCAGTACCAACTTCCTCATCCAGGTAGAAGGGCAATGATGCAGGCATTTTCACAGGTAGTAGGAATATCTTTGAAGGACATTTGGTCTTGTCCAAAGGGACCATAAGACATTTGGTTCAGAAGACATTTAATCCATGCCAATAGATCCTTCAAATTTATTCCTATCAAAAATGACCATGGGTATATTTGATTCATACCAAATTATTTTGGACAGGACCAGATATGGCAAATATCAAAGACCTTTTGGCATGGACTAAATGTTTTATGCATGTTTTGAACAGGCCCAAATGATCCTGTAAGTATCAAGAACGCTTTCAGATCAGTCAGTTCAGTCGCTCAGTCATGTCCAACTCTTTGCAACCCCATGAAACACAGCACACCAGGCCTCTGTGTCCATCACCAACTCCCAGAGTCCACCCAAACCCATGTCCATTGAGTTGGTGATGCCATCCAACCATCTCATCCTCTGTCGTCCCCTTCTCCTTTTCCAATCTTTCCCTGCATCAGGGTCATTTCAAATGAGTCAGCTCTTCGCATCAAGTGGCCGAAGTATTGGAGTTTCAGCTTCAACATCAGTCCTTCCAATGAATATTCAGGACTGATCTCCTTTAGGATGGGCTGGTTGGATCTCCTTGCAGTCCAAGGGACTCTCAAGAGTCTTCTCCAACACCACAGTTCAAAAGCATCAATTCCTCGGTGCTCAGCTTTCTTTATAGTCCAACTCCCACATCCATACATGACCACAGGAAAAACCATAGCCTTGACTAGATGGATCTTTTTTGGCAAAGTAATGTCTCTGCTTTTTAATATGCTGTCTAGGTTGATCATAACTTTCCTAAGGAGTAAGCATCTTTTAATTTCATGGCTGCAATCACCATCTGCAGTGATTTTGGAGCCCCAAAAACTAAAGTCTGACACTGTTTCCACTGTTTCCCCATCTATCTACCATGAAGTGATGGGACCGGATGCCATGATCTTAGTTTTCTGAATGTTGAGCTTTAAGCCAACTTTTTCACTCTCCTCTTTCACTTTCATCAAGAGTCTCTTTAATTCTTCTTCGCTTTCTGCCATAAGGGTGGTGTCATTTGCATATCTGAGCCCTTTAGCATTGACCAAATGTCTCATGGGCCAAAAGTCTGCTAACCATGAATATAACATAAAGCAAGAGACATCACTGCCTCCATAAACTTACATAGTAGTGAATAAAATGGATGCTTAAAATTAAATCACAACTCACTGAAACCTGAAATCACAATTCCAAATGTTCTGGAATTACATCAGGAAATCACCCAAGCAAGCTTGAGATATGAGAGAATCCACCAAAGATGACACCTGAAAGATATAAATGAATTATTCAAGCAAAGTATGATACATTATGGTTGGAACAGAGATTTTTAAGGATGAAAGCAAAAGATGTACCTGGAGGGTGCTCAGGTGACCAATAGAGAGACTGACAAGTCATGCAAAGGAGTTTAAATGTTATCCTTAGTGCAACAAAAAATTCAAGAAAGGTTTACACATGTTTACACAACAGGGTGATACGTGTTTGTTTCTGAAAGATGCACAATCCTGGCCACAGGGGAAGAATGGCTTGAAGACTTTCTTCTCTGGCAGTGTTGCAGGCTAGAGACTTTAGGGGAAAATAACTAGAAACTAGAACTTACGTTAAAAATAGTATTGTGTATATGTATTTGTGTATGTGTGAGTGTGTTTTAATTACTGAGTTTTCAGAAAATATGGGAAAGGGAAAACAAAACTCACAATATTTCAGATCAGTGATTTGAAAAGAGGTTCCCGTGTCCTATGGGCCTCTGGGATTCCCCAAGAACCTTTCAGAGGAACTTCAAGGTCAAAATTATTTGCATCGTATGCTATTACTTGCTTGATTCACTGTGTTCACATTTGCTCTGATACTGAGCAAACAATGATAGTAAAAGAAAGTTGACACAGTGTGACAAACCAGTGTCTCTCTACCTCCATATGTTAGCAATGACAGAAATGCCAGTTTCACATAAGAATGCTTCCTTGAGGAAGAAGTGGAGTGGTTAATTTTATTAATTTCAACACCGAAGAATCAATTTTTAATAAGTCTTCTATCTAGAACGATGGAAGAACACAGAAAGCTCTTCTGCTGCCCACAGACACAGAAAGATCATCTCAAGGGAAAACACTTGCATGATTGTTTGACTTTTTTCACAAAGCAACATTTTTACTTGAAAGAATTAGAGAACTGTAATTATCCAGACTTGGATGTTTATCAGACATTTTCTCAACAGTGAACAAGGTGAGCCTGTTGGTTTAAGAAAACAACTTGAAAATCCTTATTGCCATTGATTGAGGTTTTCAAAAAAAAGTTTAAATTAAAAAATACACACTTGTACCCATTACATTGGCTTGAAAGCCTCCCAATATTAAAATGTTTTTCTGATGTGGTCAGTGTATTCTTAAGAAATGTGTGTTATTTTAATGTACAATGAAATGTGCAAATATTGGAATGATTTGCATAAGCCACTGAACCAATATTGTTCAAATGATCTATATATAATCTATAAAATTACACATAGGTAAGAAACCCACCTAAATTGTGAGAGAGACCAAACGGATTTAAATGTAACAGAGAACAAATGTTTTATTGATAAAAGTATAGAATTATAACTAATATTTAAGAAACTATTGCTTGTCTAGATTTGGTGATGTAACACAGAGTAGCTACAATCATCTGAAAAAAAAAAAAAAAACGATTAAATACTCCTCCTTTTCCCAATTGCATAGCCTTTATGAGGCTATGTTTTTTCAAATACTTAAACTGAAAAAACTTATCACAGACTGGATGTAGCAGCAGCTATGAGATTCCAGCTGTCTTTTTTTTTTTTTATTTAATTTTATTTTATTTTTAAACTTTACAATATTGTATTGGTTTTGCCATATATCAACATGAATCCGCCACAGGTATACACGTGTTCCCCATCCTGAACCCTCCTTCCTCCCCCGTACCATCCCTCTGGGTCACCCCAGTGCACCAGCCCCAAGTGTCCAGTATCGTGCATTGAACCTAGACTGGCGACTTGTTTCATATATGATATTATACAAGTTTCAATGCCATTCTTCCAAATCATCCCACCCTCTCCCTCTACCTCTCCCACAGAATTCAAAAGACTGTTCTATACATCAGTGTCTCTTTTGCTGTCTCGCATACAGGGTTATAAACTGTGGAAAATTCTGTAAGAGATGGGAATACCAGACCACCTGATCTGCCTCTTGAGAAATCTGTATGTAGGTCAAGAAGCAATAGTTAGAACTGGACATGGAACAACAGACTGGTTCCAAATAGGAAAAAGAGTACGTCAAGGCTGTATATTGCCACCCTGTTTATTTAACTTATATGCAGAGTACATCATGAGAAACGCTGGACTGGAAGAAACACAAGTTGGAATGAAGATTGCTGGGAGAAATATCAATAACCTCAGATATGCAGATGACACCACCCTTGTGGCAGAAAGTGAAGAGGAACTCAAAAGCCTCTTGAAGAAGGTAAAAGTGGAGAGTGAAAAGGCTGGCTTAAAGCTCAACATTCAGAAAACAAAGATCTTGGCATCCGGTCCCATCACTTCATGGGAAATAGATGGGCAAACAGTGGAAACAGTGTCAGACTTTATTTTTGGGGCTCCAAAATCACTGCAGATGGTGACTGCAGCCATGAAATTAAAAGACGCTTACTCCTTGGAAGGAAAGTTATGACCAACCTAGATAGCATATTCAAAAGCAGAGACATTACTTTACCAACAAAGGTTCACCTAGTCAAGGCTATGGTCTTTCCTGTGGTCATGTATGGATGTGAGAGCTGGACTGTGAAGAAGGCTGAGCACCAGAGAATTGAGGCTTTTGAACTGTGGTGTTGGAGAAGACTCTTGAGAGTCCCTTGGACTGCAAGGAGATCCAACCAGTCCATTCTGAAGGAGATCAGCCCTGGGATTTCTTTGGAAGGAATGATGCTGAAGCTGAAACTCCAGTACTATGGCCACCTCATGTGAAGAGTTGACTCATTGGAGAAGACTCTGATGCTGGGAGGGATTGGGGTCAAGAGGAGAAGGGGACGACAGAGGATGAGATGGCTGGATGGCATCACTGACTCGATGGATGTGAGTCTGAGTGACCTCCGGGAGTTGGTGATGGACAGGGAGGCCTGGCGTGCTGTGATTCATGGGGTCCCAAAGAGTCGGACACGACTGAGTGACTGATCTGATCTGATCTGATACAAGGTTATTGTTACAATCTTTCTAAATTCCATATATATGTGTTAGTATACTGTATTGGTGTTTTTCTTTCTGGCTTACTTCACTCTGTATAATAGGCTCCAGTTTCATCCACCTCATTAGAACTGATTCAAATGTATTCTTTTTAATGGCTGAGTAATACTCTGTTGTGTATATGTACCATAGCTTTCTTATCCATTCATCTGCTGATGGACATCTAGGTTGCTTCCATGTCCTGGCTATTTTAAACAGTGCTGCAATGAACATTGGGGTACACGTGTCTCTTTCAATTCTGGTTTCTTCAGTGTGTATGCCCAGCAGTGGGATTGCTGGATGATAAGGCAGTTCTACTTCCAGTTTTTTAAAGAATCTCCATACTGTTCTCCATAGTGGCTGTACTAGTTTGCATTCCCACCAACAGTGTAAGAGGGTTCCCTTTTCTCCATACCCTCTCCAGCATTTATTGCTTGTAGACTTTTGGATCACAGCCATTCTGACTGGCATGAGATGGTACCTCATAGTGGTTCCAGCTGTCTTTTTTATTTTGTTAGACATTAAAGAGATTTGCAAAAATGTAAAACAATGCCACTTTTTTCTTACAAGTATTTTGTTTTATTTTGGAAAATATAGCTGTACTCCATTAAAAAATGTTATTTATATTAACATAGAGTGCACTTATTAATGTAACTTTGAATAAATTTATAAATAAATATAAAAATTTCAAGTTTTTAATGCTAATGTTCTAAATATCAATAGATATCACCCACGTTACAAATCCCTTTGGGATTGTCTTTTTTAAGACTAAGGTTGTCCTATAGAGAACAGAGTGGTGCTTGCCAAGGGGGAGGGGCTTGGGGAGGGTTGGAGTGGAAGCTGGGGTTAAAAGAGAAAGTGAGTCCCTCAGTCATGTCCAACTCTTTGTGACTCTATGGACTATACAGTCCATGGAATTCTCTGGGCCAGAATACTGGACTGGGTAGTCTTTCCCTTCTCCAGGGGATCTCCCCAACCCAGGAATCGAACCCAGGGACTGAACCCAGGTCTCCCACATTGCAGGCGGATTCTTTACTGAGTCACAGGGGAAGCCCAGGAATACTGGAGTAGGCAGCCTGGCCCTTCTCTAGTGGATCTTCCCGACCCAGGAATTGAACCAGGGTCTCCTGTATTGCAGGTGAATTCTTTACCAACTGAGCTAACAGGGAGGTTGGGGTTAGCAGATGTAAACTTTTATATATAGGATGGATAAACAACAAGATCCTACTGTATAGCACAGAGAACTATAATCAATATCCTATGATAAACCATAGTGGAAAAAATATTTTAAAAAGAGAATTATATGTGAATAACTGAATCACTTTGCTATATCAAAGTTAACACAACATTGTAAATCAGCTATACTTCAATTTTTAAAAAAAATGATTGATTGAAAAAACCAGAATCACAGACACGGAGAACAAACTTATGGTTACCAAAGGGGAAGGTGGAAAGGGATAGATCAGGAGTATGTGATTAACAGATTAAAAAATGGATATAAAATACATAAGCCTCAAGGACCTACTATATAGCACAGGAAGCTATATTCAATATCTTGTAATGACCTATAATGGAAAAGAGTCTGAAAAAGAATATATGTACCTGAATTATTTTGCTGTACACACGAAACTAGCACAATATTATAAATCAACTATACTTCAATAAAAAATTTTAAAAAAACTTCCCTGGTCAGTGGTTAAGATTCTGCACTCCCAATTCAGGAAGCTCAGGTTCAGTCTTTGGTTGAAGAACTAGGATCCCATATGTTGCATAGCGTGGCTAATAAAAATGAAAACAAAGAGTAAAAGGTTTCCTGAAACCAAAAAGCTTGAGAACTGCTGTATTGTGTAATATGATATCTCTGAATAAAATTATTACATTTCTGTGACTCTCTGAAAGCAGGACTTTGGATAAAGATTTGTGTGTAGGTAGCTTATTTGGTAATGAGATCTCAGGAATGCAAAGAAAATGGACACAATGGGGGAAAAAGACCAACGTGCTATCAAATTGAACATACCTGTGAGATCCCATGGGACCCTCTGTTGAGCTGGATGGAATATTTCTCAGAACTGCCTGTTCAGATCATGAAAGGTAGAAGACATCAGTCTGCTAGCTTTATTCCCCAATGAGTCAAACTTGTCTCTGCAGATTTTGCCCTCCTGAATTTACTAGTTGTCTGAGGACTGTCAGAGCATGAACACTAATCTAGGTCCCCTGAACATCCCAGGGCAGGAAGCAAGATGTCCACTGAGGGTATTCCAAGGCATGGCATTGTCCAAAGATCCCTGGGTGAAGCTGGTTGGAGCCTGCACAGGCCTGATTTGTCCAGAGGTGGCCAGAGTTAGAAGATAGGGCAAGAAAATGAAATAATGCACAAAGTGCCCAGTATAATCCATCCCCTTGCACTACTCAGATATCTTCATCTCTTCATTTATCTGTGGAGTCCCTTTCACAGTGATGGTTTAATTTAATCGCTCAAAAACTGATGATAGAGGGCTACTACGTAAGCTATGGGCTGTGGTTTCTGCTGTCGCTTCTGGTCCCAAGGCCATAGTTGCTATTCACTCTCTCCCTCATCCATCTCTAGTCTACATTTCCCTTACCTTTAGCCTGCACTTGGACTGGTCTACATGGCTGGTTAGGTACAGTGACCCAGACCTTCATCACTGATAAATCTGTGCTTTTGGTTACCTTGTCCTCATCAGGCTCTGGTTTCCATAAATGTTCATGCAATTAGATCACCAGGCACAGGAGCAGCAAGACATGTCTCAGTGAATATCCCTGATCCATTGTAGCAGCAACTCTAGCTCTACAAGGCAAACAGAGTCAACCACCCTCAGCCCAGTGTGACCCAATGATAGTCATAATTTCAAGTTCAGAGGAGCCTTGTACTTTGTGTCCTTGTGGAAGTGTCCAACCAACCCCAAATGGAGGGTCTAGGATAGCTATTCTAGCAATATAATATTCTGCAAGTGGATAGAGCCAATTATATGTCCACCTCTGGGTTCCTGGTCTCCTGTGTTCTAACTGACAGGGTTATAGCACCTTAGATCAGCCACTGGCTTACTTCATACACTGCAACATGGAGGAATGTGTCCCATCTGTAGGCTCTTGTTTTCAAGCAAACCTGTTAGCTGAGCCTTTAACAGGCTTTAGCTGAGCCTTTAACAGGCTACTCCAATAGTCTATTATTTTTGTTGAGTTCAGTTCAGTTCAGTCATTCAGATCAGATCAGATCAGTCACTCAGTCATGTCCGACTCTTTGCGACCCCATGAACTGCAGCACGCCAGACCTCCCTGTCCATCACCAACTTCCGGAGGTCACTCAGACTCACGTCCATCGAGTCAGTGATGCCATTCAGCCATCTCATCCTCTGTCTTCCCCTTCTCCTCCTGCCCCCAATCCCTCCCAGCATCAGAGTCTTCTCCAATGAGTCAACTCTTCGCATGAGGTGGCCAAAATACTGGAGTTTCAGCTTTAGCATCATTCCTTCCAAAGAACTCCCAGGGCTGATCTCCTTCAGAATGGACTGCTTGGATCTCCTTGCAGTCCAGGGGACTCTCAAGAGTCTTTTCCAACACCACAGTTCAAAAGCATCAATTCTTCGGTGCTCAGCCTTCTTCACATCCAGGTCTCACATCCATACATGACCACAGGAAAGACCATAGCCTTGACTAGACGAATCTTTGTTGGCAAAGTAATGTCTCTGCTTTTGAATATGCTATCTAGGTTGGTCATAACTTTCCTTCCAAGGAGTAAGCATTTTTTAATTTCATGGCTGCAGTCACCATCTGCAGTGATTTTGGAGCCCAGAAAAATAAAGTCTGACACTGTTTCCACTGTTTCTCCATCTATTTCCCATGTAGTGATGGGACCGGATGCCATGATCTTCGTTTTCTGAATGCTGAGCTTTAAGCCAACCTTTTCACTCTCCACTTTCACTTTCATCAAGAGGCTTTTGAGTTCCTCTTCACTTTCTGCCATAAGGGTGGTGTCATCTGCATATCTGAGGTTATTGATATTTCTCCCGGCAATCTGGATTCCAACTTGTGTTTCTTCCAGTCCAACGTTTCTCATGAAGTACTCTGCAAATAAGTTAAATAAACAGGGTGACAATATACAGCCTTGACATACTCCTTTTCCTATTTGGAACCAGTCTGTTGTTCCATGACCAGTTCTAACTGTCGCTTCCTGTCCTGCATACAGATTTCTCAAGAGGCAGATCAGTCATTCAGTCGTGTCCAATTCTGCAACTACAGCACACCAGGCTTTCCTGTCCATCACCAACTCCTGGAGCTTGCTCAAACTCATGTCCATCGAGTAGTGATGCCCATCCAGTCATTTAATCCTCTGCTGTCCCCTTCTCCTCTTGCCTTTAGTCTTTCCCAGCATCAGGGTCTTTTCCAATGAGTCAATTCTTTGCATCAGATGGCCAAAGTATTGGAGTTTCAGCTTCAACATCAGTCCTTCCAATGAATGTTCTAGACTGATCTCCTTTAGGATGGACTGATTGGATTTCCTTGCAGCCCTAGGGACTTTCAAGAGTCTTCTCCAACACCACAGTTCAAATCTGAGTGATAAGATGCAATGAGTGGATCCTGTGGTCATGTATTATAGTGGTTTGTCTTGAAATCAGTCTCTTGGTCCAGGGCAGTGTGTGATCCATATTGATGTATCTAGTATTCTGTAAGCCACTGGATTGCAGTGATGACAGAGGCAAAAAAAGTGTAGCTACAGGTAAAGTAGAAGACACACTCACACTGCTGATAGGAGGGATTTGATGGAATCGAACTGTCCCTAAGAGACTGGCTGATCTTGAAGGACCAAATTTGTTGTTCTTAATTGTGGCATTTAAACAAATAACCTTGCTCTAGAACTCCAATGCTAATTTTGTCTCTTTTTAAATACATTTTAGTCTCCTTTATTTGTTGTATTTTCCCTATATATTGTGACTTTTAGGTATAAATTCTGTATTTTCATGGTAGTGGTAATTATCTTTTCAAAAATACATACAGGCTTATATTTATCCAATCAGCCAAGTGAAAAACTAATGCATATTTTCATGCCCTCCTTAGTAAGATGAATAAATTTATTCCACCTTTATTTCTTTATTCATTCACTTCCCAGTGTTGCAGTAATTTGAGATTTTAGAAACAAAAATATTATTTTTTCTGGTATTGTTACAGATCACATTATATTCACTTGTCAAAAATTAATTGATCTCTATAAATAATTTGTAGGTTAATTTAAAATCAATATTTTAAATTATTGAAATAAATAACTTATATATGTTTAACAATTTTAATTCTCATAGTCACCTTATTCATATATGATTTGTACATTTTGAATTTTTAATATTAATTTGTTTGCCAATCATATTGACAGTCTTCTCAGGTAGCAATACTTCTGTTTGTTGCTGTGTTTTTATATGCATTTTGCACTTCTTAAACCTAATCTTTTGTTATCTTGTCTTCATGTATGAGGTTTAGATTATGTACAATATGGGACACAACGTTCACCAATACACTGTTATCAATTGTTTCACCAATACACTATTATCATTGTTTCCGTATGTTCTGGCATTCAGTTACAAATAAGTCCAAGACCAGCCTAACTATTATTTCTACATAAAAAAAGTCAATTGCTTTGCTTTTTTCTTTGTAATTGAAGTATTTTTACCAAGATTTGTCCAAATACAAGTCCCTTTTTATCGGCTTTGCCTTATAAGAAAAACACTTTAAATCTACACATGTAGCTCTTTATTTAGTTCAGAAAATTTTCTTCTGTTATGCACATTTTTAGTCACTACATTTTCCCATTTTTCTAGTTTCTTAAGGAATTACTACCATTTGTATGTTAAATATAACAGACAGAAAAACTAAGTCCATCATCCTCTCCCTTTTTTTCTATAGCCCAAGGGAACTCCAGTTTATCCTCAAAAATTGTCTCCTTTTTTGTACTGTCCATTTTTTCTATATTGCTTCCAATCTTAATTTTCATTTTATGTCATTTTTAGTTTTTCCGCTTCTCTGCCAGCACATTTTCCATCATGAATTACATTTCATCCTTTTCCAAATAAGCCTGTTTTCTGTTAATTATTTTTCCTGTTTCCTACATTAAAATTTTTTGGGGGAATCTACCATTCCTCTGAATCTTTGGGATAATCCCTTTTCCTTTTAGACTGATGTTTTTACTCAGAACTCATTTTGGCTACGAAAGCTATATGCCCTGAATAAAACAGGAATCACAGAAGAAACAGATAACAAATAGGAAAGGCCCTGGAAGGGCCTGAAGGAACAGGGCCTTTGCTGAGATGTAAGCTATGAGATTGACTAGAGTGTTTTTGTTTTCGTTGTTGTTTGTTTTGATAAGTAAGAAGTGGGTTTATTTAGAGAGAAGTACACTCCACAGACAGAGTGTGGGTCATCTCAGAAGGTGAGAGGCCCGAAAATACAGGGTGCTTAGTTTTTATGGACTGGGTAATTTCATAGGCTTATGAATGGGAGAATTATTCCAACTATTTTGGGGAAGGGGTGGGGATTTCCAGGAATTGGGCCACTGCCCACTTTTTGGCCTTTTATGGTCAGCCTCAGAACTGTCATGGTGTGGTTGGTTCTGGCATTTAGAGATGTTTTAAAAGAGATCTTCTTGTTCTCGCTGTTACAGATGGATAACTCTGGCAGTCATATCGAGCAAATCCTCAAATCAGAAACACTAGTTAGGAAGCTCTGAAATAGGCAGGTGAACAAAGATGAAGCCCTCAACAAAGTCGAAAGCAAGACTTGAAAGAATAGAGCTTCCAAAAATATATTAAAAGCTTAAGTCACAAAACATGATGTCTGACTGTGTCATCAAAGAAGTGGAAGGATTGCAGTATGACAGGAAAAGAAGCAGAGTTAGTGAGTTGACACGCTGAATTTTTATATTAATACACTACATTCACTATTTGCATGGGATTTCTGTGCAGATGTCTGAACCAAGCCTGAAGCCCAGAGGAGACTCAGGCCTAAAGAAACAAAGTGTGAAGTGCTTTGGGCTATCCTGAGGCAACAGGTCCTTTACTTGCAAAATGAAGCTAATAACTGCCCTGTGATATTCTCAGAGTTTCTATGAGAATTGCATGAGATGATATACATGCTATCCCAGACCAGTTCTGCCCATGGCCCTCCAGACATGATGTTTTAGCTCTTCTTCCTCCATTAGAAATCTCTTTTCCTTGATTGGCTCTGCCTTAGTCTGTCCCCTTGGGTTTCTGAATCTCTTGCTATCTTAGATAGAAACGCTTGCCATAGTAACACTTTCTTCTGTCCAAATTTTTAACTGTGATCACTGTGTGGGCATTTGTCCAAGTCAAGCCTTACTCCCTCAAAGGGACATTTGCTTCCTGCCTGGCAGAGAGTAAGAGATCATCAGTAAACAGCAGGCTTTAGCCTAGAAGTGTTTTTCTGGACAGTGTCTCCTGCATATATTACCACATGTATGATATGTATTATGCTATATTATAATATCCACTTAATTCTATACTCTAAACAAGTAAACTAAATCAATCAATATTCAAGAAAGGGTTTGCCCTCCCCTCTGTAGACAAAATTCAATTTTTGGAATCTGGGATAATTTATGACTAATATGGAAAGAAAGAAGGAAAAATCCTATATGTTAAAATACTTTGGTGCAGGAAAAGGCGACTGAGTTTTATTGATTTAATATCGATAATTATAAATACGTATTATTACTTGTATTTTTTGTATTATCTGGGAGAAATTATTTCACCATTTTGAGCCTTGTTTTTAAAACTTATCAATAAACTCTTAGTACCTATCTCATAAGTATATAGTGAGAAAGTATGTACAGATTTGATGAAAGATAATAAATGCTCAATAAAAGCTAAGTATTATTGGTATTGGCTTCCCTGGTGACTCAGTTGGTAAAGAATTCACCTGCAAAGCAGGAGACCTGGGTTTGATCCCTGGGTTACAAAGATCCCCTGGAGGAAGGCCTGGCAACCCACTCCAGTATTCTTGCCTGCAGAATCCCCATGGACAGAAGAGCCTGACATGGTGTAGTCCATGGGGTCACAAAGAGTCAGAACACGACTGAGAGGCTAAGCACACAGCACACATTATTGGTATTACTGCTATTCTACAGGAAATGGCATGGAAATTGAATTAAGATGTCAGACTAACCAAAGTTTCCTCTTTTCTTTCTTTATGTCCTTTTTCCCCCTTCTCTTTCTCTACTTTTGTCAAAGATGCTATAGAAAAAGTAATTTTTTAAAGAAAATTTATGAAAGTGAAAGTTGCTCAGTCATGTCCGACTCTTTGCAACCCCATGGACTATACAGTACATGGAATTCTCCAAGGCAGAATCCTGGAGTGAGTAGCCTTTCCCTTCTCCAGAGGATCTTCCCAACCCAGGAATTGAACCAGGGTCTCCTGCATTGCAGGACGACGCTTTATCTCCTGAGCTATTGTTCAGTTCAGTCACTCAGTCGTGTCTGACTCGTTGCGACCCCATGAACTGCAGCATGCCAGGCCTCCCTGTCCATCACCAACTCCCAGAGTCTACCCAAACCCATGTCCATTGAGTCAATGATGCCATCCAACCCTTTCATCCTCTGTCATTCCCTTCTCCTCCTGTTCTCAATCTTTCCCAGCATTAGGGTCTTTTCCAAAGAGTCAGCTCTTCGCATCAGGTGGCCAAAGTATTGGAATTTCAGCTTCACCATCAGTCCTTCCAATGAATATTCAGGACTGATCTCCTTTAGGATGGACTGGTTGGATCTCCTTGCAGTTCAAGGGACTCTCAAGAGTCTTCTCCAACACTACAGTTCAAAAGCATCAAATCTTCGGTGCTCAGCCTTCTTTATATTCCAACTCTCACATTCATACACAACTGCTAAAAAAACCATAGCCTTGACTAGATGGACCTTTGTTAACAAAGTAATGTCTCTGCTTTTTAATATGCTGTCTAGGTTGGTCGTAGTTTTCCTTCCAAGGAGTAAGCGTCTTTTAATTTCATGGCTGCAATCACCATCTGCAGTGATTTTGGAGCCCAAAAAATAAAGTCAGGCACTGTTTCCCCATTTATTTGCCATGAACTGATGGGACTGGATGCCATGATCTTTGTTTCCTGAATGTTGAGCTTTACGTCAACTTTTTCACTCTCCTCTTTCACTTTCATCAAGAGGGTCTTTAGTTCTTCTTCACTTTCTACCATAAGGGTGGTGTCATCTGCATATCTGAGGTTATTGATATTTCTCCCAGCAATCCTGAGCTACTGTAACTGCTCTCAAAAACAGAAAAGGGAGCTCCATAATTTTTATATAGAGCTATTTCTTAATCCCAGTTGTTTTAATCACCTCTGTGCACATATTGGAGTCAGTATGCTTTAACTTTTGTTAAAATACAATAAATTTCCTAAAATATAGCTAAAACACAAGAAAATCCTGTATAATTAATTACATTATGATGTAAAGTGGTTAAAACATCACTTCTGGATAACCAAAAAAAAAATTATTGTTAGTAAACAGCCAATTCATATGCAATAAAATACTGTAGATCCCCTTTGTTGACATTTGGTGCACTTTCCAAAAATAATACCATGTATTCTACCATTCTGCCATGTATTCTGACATTCTACCCAGTATATTTAGAATATAACTTGAGAATTTTCCAACACATAATTTTCTTTAAAATGTTATATTTGGGTTTGGGGAGGAGGAAGTGTAAATGTTTCCTATACTCATATATTCTATGTTTTGGGGATATGAAAAACCAAAATGATTTCTTTTGAGATAACAGTAACAAAAGAGATATTTTATAAATTCTAAAAATGAAAAATAAATACTCTTTGGTGAAAAGCACAAACAATAGAGGAGTTAAACAGTAAAGATACAGCTTAAAATAGAGTTAGTGAGTGTGAAAATAGAGCTGAATAATGCAAATATATGTAGTAAAGGAGTAAATCAAGAACTGTGAAAGATGTTAAATGACATGGAGGATATAGAGAAGCACCAATAAATATCAAATAAACATTCCAAAAAGAAAGAATAATTAGAATAGGAGATGGTTGATATTGAAAGTGATGATATTCTAAAAGTGAAGAAATCCATTAGTTCTCAAACAAGCTAAACCCCATTTAGAAACACTATAATAAAATTGTAGAAAGAGAAAGTTGTTCAGTAATAAGAAGAAAAAAGATTATATAAAAAGGAAGACAAAGTAACAGAAGAATTCTCCAAGTAATCAACAATAGCATAAGAAATCACAGTCAGTTCAGTTCACTTCAGTCGCTCAGTCGTGTCCGACTCTTTGTGACCCCATGAATTGCAGCACGCCAGGCCTCCCTGTCCATCACCAACTCCCGGAGGTCACTCAGACTCATGTCCATTGAGTCAGTGATGCCATCCAGCCATCTCATCCTCTGTCATCCCCTTCTCCTCTTGCCCCCAATCCCTCCCAGCATCAGAGTCTTCTCCAATGAGTCAACTCTTCGCATGAGGCGGCCAAAGTCCTGGAGTTTCAGCTTTAGCATCATTCCTTCCAAAGAAATGCCAGGGCTGATCTCCTTCAGAATGGACTGGTTGGATCACCTTGCAGTCCAAGGGACTCTCAAGAGTCTTCTCCAACACCACAGTTCAAAAGCATTAATTCTTCGGCGCTCAGCCTTCTTCACAGTCCAGCTCTCACATCCATACATGACCACAGGAAAGACCATAGCCTTGACTAGGCCAACCTTTGTTGGCAAAGTAATGTCTCTGCTTTTGAATATGCTATCTAGATTGGTCATAACTTTCCTTCCAAGGAGTAAGCATCTTTTAATTTCATGGCTGCAGTCACCATCTGCAGTGATTTTGGAGCCCAGGAAAATAAAGTCTGACACTGTTTCCACTGTTTCTCCATCCATTTCCCATGTAGTGATGGGACCAGATGCCATGATCTTCGTTTTCTGAATGTTGAGCTTTAAGCCAACCTTTTCACTCTCCACTTTCACTTTCATCAAGAGGCTTTTGAGTTCCTCTTCACTTTCTGCCATAAGGGTGGTGTCATCTGCATATCTGAGGTTATTGATATTTCTCCCGGCAATCTGAATTCCAACTTGTGTTTCTTCTAGTCCAGCATTTCTCATGATGTACTCTGCATATAAGTTAAATAAACAGGGTGATAATAAACAGCCTTGTGGTACTCCTTTTCCTATTTGGAACCAGTCTGTTGTTCCATATCCAGTTCTAACTGTTGTTTCTTGATCTGCATACAGATTTCTCAAGAGGCAGGTCAGATGGTCTGGTATTCCCATCTCTCAGAATTTTCCACAGTTTATTGTGATCCACACAGTCCAAGGCTTTGGCATAGTCAATAAAGCAGAAATAGATGTTTTTCTGGAACTCTCTTGCTTTTTCCATGATCCAGCAGATGTTGGCAATTTGATCTCTGGTTCCTCTGCCTTTTCTAAAACCAGCTTGAACATCATGAAGTTCATGGTTCACGTATTGCTGAAGCCTGGCTTGGAGAATTTTGAGCATTACTTTACTAGTATGTGAGATGAGTGCAATTGTCCGGTAAGAAATCACAGTATCTTCAGTATATTATACCAAGCAATTATATCATTCATATTGAGAGTGAAATAAAGAGTGACATAGGCATATAAAAATGAAGACTGTGAGAAGCAAAGACATCACTTCACCAACAAAAGTCTGTATAGTTAAAGCAATAGTCTTTCCAGTAATTATGTGAAAGTTGGAAAATATCAGATCTATTATATTGTTTGCAGCCAAAGATGGAGAAGCTCTATACAGTCAGCAAAAACAAGACCAGGAGCTGACTGTGGCTCAGACCATGAACTCCTTATTGCCAAATTCAGACTTAAATTGAAGAAAATAGGGAAAACCACTAGACCATTCAGGTATGACCTGAATCAAATCCCTTATGATTATACAGTGGAGGTGAGAAATAGATTTAAGGGCCTAGATCTGATAGATAGAGTGCCTGATGAATTATGGAACGAGGTTCGTGACATTGTACAAGAGACAGGGATCAAGACCATCCCCATGGAAAAGAAATGCAAAAAAGCAAAATGGCTGTCTGGGGAGGCCTTACAAATAGCTGTGAAAAGAAGAGAAGAGAAAAGCAAAGGAGAAAAGGAAAGATATAAACATCTAAATGCACAGTTCCAAAGAATAGCAAGAAGAGATAAGAAAGCCTTCTTCAGCGATCAATGCAAAGAAATAGAGGAAAACAACAGAATGGGAAAGACTAGGGATCTCTTCAAGAAAATCAGAGATACCAATAAACTATGGAAAATTCTGAAAGAGATGGGAATACCAGACCACCTGATCTGCCTCTTGAGAAATTTGTATGCAGGTCAGGAAGCAACGGTTAGAACTGGACATGGAACAACAGACTGGTTCCAAATAGGAAAAGGAGTATGTCAAGGCTGTATATTATCACCCTGTTTATTTAACTTATATGCAGAGTACATCATGAGAAACGCTGGACTGGAAGAAGCACAAGTTGGAATCCAGATTGCCAGGAGAAATATCAATAACCTCAGATATGCACATGACACCACCCTTGTGGCAGAAAGTGAAGAGGAACTAAAAAGCCTCTTGATGAAAGTGAAAGTGGAGAGTGAAAAGGTTGGCTTAAAGCTCAACGTTCAGAAAACGAAGATCATGGCATCTGGTCCCATCACTTCATGGTAAATAGATGGGGAAACAGTGGAAACAGTGTCAGACTTTATTTTTTGGGCTCCAAAATCACTGCAGATGGTGACCGCAGCCATGAAATTAAAAGATGCTTACTCCTTGGAAGGAAAGTTTATGACCAACCTAGATAGCATATTCAAAAGCAGAGACATTATTTTGCCAACAAAGGTTCGTCTAGTCAAGGCTATGGTTTTTCCTGTGGTCGTGTATGGATGTGAGAGTTGGACTGTGAAGAAGGCTGAGCACCGAAGAATTAATGCTTTTGAACTGTGGTGTTGGAGAAGACTCTTGAGAGTCCCTTGGACTGCAAGGTGATCCAACCAGTCCGTTCTGAAGGACATCAGCCCTGGGATTTCTTTGGAGGGAATGATGCTAAAGCTGAAACTCCAGGACTTTGGCCGCCTCATGCGAAGAGTTGACTCATTGGAGAAGACTCTGATGCTGGGAGGGATTGGGGGCAAGAGGAGAAGGGGACGACAGAGGATGAGATGGCTGTATAGCATCACTGACTCAATGGATGTGAGTCTGAGTGAACTCCGGGAGTTGGTGATGGACAGGGAGGCCTGGCGTGCTGCGATTCATGCGGTCGCAAAAGTCGGACACGACTGAGCGACTGATCTGATCTGGACAATAAAAAAAGCACAGAGCCAAAGAATTGATACTTTCAAGCTGTGGTGCTAGAGAAGACTCTTTAGAGTTCCCTTGGACTGCAAGGAGATCAAAACAGTAAATCTTAAAGGAAAGGACTGATGCTGAAGTTCCAAAAGTTTGGCTACCTGATGTGAAGAGCCAACTCATTGGAAAAGACTCTGAGCTGAAAAGATTGATGGCAGAAGAAGAGGGTGACAGAGGATTAGATGTTTCATGTCCAACTCAATGGACATGAAATTGGGCAAACTCTGGAAGATGGTGAAGGACAGGGAAGCCTGGCATGCTGCAGTCCATGGCATTGTGAAATGTCAGACACAACTTGTTGATTTAACAACAAAAAATGAAGATATTATTTACTGTGTAAACCACTAAGGGATAGAGCTGAGAGCAAAATAACAACAAAAGATGAACAAAGAAACCAATAAACAGATGATCAATCTTAAGAAGTATTGGCAAAGTTAATAAATCTCAGTTTTAAAAAAGTAAAACATCAGATATTAATAATAGAAATGGTGCAGTTTGAAGGAAAATTAATGTGTGCTAATTTCTTTGAAAAGAAAATAAAGATATTGAACAATTTTGGACTTTGTTTTAAAATTTTAAATTATTGTAAAATTTTTTTTAAATATTTAAGTCAATCTTTAAAGAAAAAGATTAAAATATATAACCTTTAAGTTAGTAACAAAAAAATAAAGAAAATTTTGTCAATTTATAAGAAGATAAGGAAAAAGAAGCAAAGAGAAAGCACAATAAATAATGTATATTAATTAGTATGGCAAAAAATAATTTCAGATACTGGCAAAAATAACAAATAAAAGATTAACCATTTAAGTGTGAGAAAAGTAGGTAAACTTAAAATAATACCTGCAATGAAATCCAGCCATGTTTTTTACACGATAAATACAGAAATGTACAGAAACATTTAAAAAAGAAGGAACAGTTAAAAGAGATGGGTAAGTTATCTTCTAAAATTGTAGGCTGTAACTATCATATTAAAATATTATTAGGACTTCCCTGGTGGTCCAGTGGTTGAGATGCTATGCTTCCAGGGGGCACAGGTTCAATCCCTGGTCAGGGAACTAGGATCCCACATGTCATGCACAGCCAAAAAAATTAGCAAATCAAAGTCAGTGGTATGAAGAAAAATAATACATTAGAACCAAATAGAGTTTATGCAAGGAATGCAAGGCAATTTAAACATTAAGAAATCTGTGAATATAATTTATACCAGTAATAAATTTTTAAAATTATATGTGCATTTCAGTAGAAGTAAAACTTTCATCAATATAAACACTATTCTTTTAATTTGCAAACTATGACTAAAATAAAACTTCTAACCTAAAATAGTTTTTCTTGACCAAATGCACTCTAGGCCTGAGAATATTTAGTAAAAAATAAAATGTTGAAAAATGTAACAAACTTCTTGGAAGAATCCATTTCTTATAAGGTAGGATTTAGACATTGGACTTAATGTGACCCCTCTCCCATCCTATTTGTATAATAAAAACATTAAACTGGTGATTCCGAGTTCCTTTGACAGATGGGTTTCATCACTCCTCACAGCTGAAATTAACCACCAATTTGGACATGGATTTATAAGTAATAAGGGAGTTCTTGGAATCTGCATCCATTTAATTGGGTTACTTATCTCCTTTGAGGGCTAGCTTTATGGTCTGACAGAAAACTAAAGTGAACACAAACTGAGTTCTGATACAGTATTATTTATAACCCTGGTGAACTGGTAAATTCAATCTCCAAATTGAGGAAACTTTACTATTCAACACCATCACAAGTACCAGTCAATGTGATAAGACAAGAAATAGAGAAGAATTATGAGGTTGTAAAGGAAGACACAAAATTGTACTTATTGGCAGACAGCATGATTGTCAACATTAAAAAGTTAAGAATGTATAAAATATAAATCTATTAAAATTAAAAATTAAAATTATTAAGATTTTAAGATTCCTTTTTTCAACAGCCATATTACATATCAGTAGCAATTTTGTATGTTGGAAAAGGCAGGGGGGAATAACCTTATTTGCAACAGCAACAAATACTAAAGATCCCCAGGGAAAAAGTTCTTAAGTGTATAGAAGACTTAATGGAGAATATTATAAATCATTAATGAAAGGAAAGAACATTAAGGGATAGAGGAAATCAATATTACACAGATATTAGTCTCTACAAACTCATATATGAATTCAATGCAATTTCAGTCAAAATTCCATAAACATAGTTTTGTGACATTTGAATAACATTCTAAAATTAATGTGAAAGAGAAAAGAACCAAGAAGAGCAAAGACGTTCTGAACAAAGACAATCCCTTGTGCCTCTTTTTAATTTCCACTTCTTTGCATTCACCCAACCTTTGCCATTCCCAGGCATCCTCTGGCATCTGCTTTTTGTCACCATAGATTCATTTGAATTTTCCAGAATCCGATATAAATTGAACCATACAGTAAGCATGTGGGTGATGGATTCATACATACATATGAGATGATGTATACATTCATTATGTTGACTTGGGCAATGATGGTTTCATGAGTATGTGCATATGCCAAAACATATTAAATCATACACTTAAAATATGTGCATTTTATTTAACACCAATGGTATCAATAAAGTTGAAAAACATGCAAAATATAAGAACAGGTATTTATTAGTGGAGCAACATCAAAAGGTCAGCAAACATGTAATATCATGCACAATTAAACACAAGCACATTAAAGCAACAGTGGTGGAATACTTCACACACTTAGGTTTGACAAAAGTGACATCTTTGAAAGCATCAAATATTACAAAGGATTTAGAAATCACAGTGACAGACTTTATTTTGGGGGGCTCCAAAATCACTACAGATGGTGACTGCAGCCATTAAATTAAAAGACACTTGCTCCTTGGAAGAAAAGCTATGACCAACCTAGACAGCATATTAAAAAGCAGAGACATTACTTTGCCAACAAAGGTCCATCTAGTCAAAACTTTGGTTTTTCCAGTAGTCATGTATGAATGTAAGAGTTGGACTATAAAGAAAGCTGAGCCTTGAAGAATTGATGCTTTTGAACTGTGGTGTTGGAGAAGACTCTTGAGAGTCCCTTGGACTGCAAGGAGATCCAATCAGTCCATCCTAAAGGAAATCAGTCCTGAATATTCATTGGAAGGACTGGTGCTGCAGCTGAAACTCCAATACTTTGGCCACCTGATACAAAGAACTGACTCATTTGAAAAGACTCTGATGCTGAGAATGATTGAAGGCAGGAGGAGAAGGGGATGACAGAGGATGAGATGATTGGATGGCATCACCAACTCAATGGACGAGTTTCAGTAAGCTCCGGGAGTTGGTAATGGCAGGGAAGCCTGAGATACTGCGGTCCATAGGGTCACAAAGAGTCGGATACAAGTGAGCAACTGAAGTGAAGTGAAGTTATTCATTACTTGGCTGCAACAACTACTGCTTAAGAGAGAACACTCTAGCAATATCCATGTAGGATAAAAATGCTTCTACTCTAACACCTAAAACTGCATATTTCTAACTAAACATGATAGAAAATTTTTTCACCTAAGTATTCAAAGAAATAGGTACAAGGATGTATAACACTTTGTAAAAGTAAAAACATATGAACAACTTAATGGAAATGGATAAATAAACAATGTCATATTCACATGTTGTACTTTTTATATAAAACTTGAGACAAATGAACTCAAGCTATGTATATTAACATGCATTGTCATAGTCTTTTATATCCATCTAAATTTAAAATGTAATAATGGGAATAGTTCAAATGACAGGGAAAGGAGTTATTTGAACAATAAATTTTTACAACTGGTTTTAAATTAAAAAAAAAAAAAAAGAAAATCCCTAATTCAAAACCACACAATAAGTTGCAAATTGATTTAAAAACTAAACATAAATATGTAACTTTGTATTTGTAAATAAAGTGGGTTTTTTTGTAATAGATATAATCATTTGTTTATATTACTTTATGAGATTTTAAATAAAACCTATAACACAATTTTTATTCCATAGAGTAATAAAGAAAAACTCAAACAGAAAAGGTATCAGTGGGATTAAAAACAGAGAACAATAAACATGAAACTTCAAACACAAAAACTATGACCAAATAAATTTTTTTCTAAGAAGCTTCTCATAATATTCTATCTAAAGATAATTTTTTTCAGGATTAATATAGACAATCTGGATAATATTGTTTTTATTACCATATGCTTAATGTAATCCATTGTTTTTCCAATCTGTTTTATTTTTTCTTTCCAGTTTTATTGAGATATAATTGACATACAGGATCATATAAGTTTAAAGTGTACAGCATGACAAAATGAAGAATATAATTTTTACAACTATTTTAGTGGCGAAGGTTTTCCTGAACCAATATTCAGAATCAAAGCAATATTGTTGAATTTGACAACATGAAAATAAAAGTTTATGGACACTTTTGTCATATAAAAATAAAGAACTAGTGGCCAAGAAATATTTAAAACATAGTATCAACTACGGATCACTTCCATATTATAAAAGAACTATATACCCTAATGGAGAATACTATAAAACAGTAATGAAAGGCAGAAAAGAACATTTTTGAGTAGAGGAAATTAATATTGCATGGATAGTCATCTCTCCAACCTCATGTATGAATTCAGTACAAATAGCACTATAAGAAAAAATATATGAACAACCTATTGGAAAATTCCTGAAAAAAATTTTAAAAGGTGAAATAGAAATAACCAACAAATTTATGAAAATATATTCAAATTTACTAACAAACTTATGCAATTTACTACCTATCACATTATCAAAAATTTTAAAAGACTGATACTACTCAGTATGGAGAAGACAGAGTTGGAACAATTGTCCTCAGGCTTTGCTGTGGAAGTGAGAAAAGTTGGACACACAATTGTAGAGGATGATTTTGCAGAATCACTTAAATATTTAAATATGCATTCCTTTGCTGCTAAGTCACTTCAGTAGTGTCCGACTCTGTGCAACCCCAGAGACAACAGCCCACCAGGTTCCCCCGTCCCTGGCATTCTCCAGGCAAGAACACTGGAGTGGGTTGCCATTTCCTTCTCCAATGCAGGAAAGTGAAAAGTGAAAGTGAAGTTGCTCAGTCGTGTCCGACTCTTAGCAACCCCATGGATTGCAGCCTACCAGGCTCCTCCGTCCATGGGATTTTCCAGGCAAGAGTACTGGAGTGGGGTGCCATTGCCTTCTCCAATGCATTCCTTTAGGTACTTACCAAAAAAAAAATATATATATATAGGGACTTTGCTGGTGGTCCAGTGGGTAAGATGCCATATTTCCAGAGCAGGGGGCCCATACTGGATCCCTAGTTGTGGAACTAGAGCTCACATTCCACAACTAAGACCCGGCACAGCCATATACATAAATAAATAAATAAAAATACATATTTTTTTTTAATGTAATGGTGTTTTTTTCTCTATTTGAATATACTTTGCAGGCCCCCATATCATACAAAATGCATATTGATCTCACAGACTCTAATTAATGTAGTTAGTGTGAAAATGTATACATATTGCAAATACTTTGATTTCATTATGGCCTTGATAGCAAATGATTTTTTGTGTGTGCGTGATGTCTGATCTTATTTATTTCTCTTAGAACATCTCATTTTTGACTGGACTCAGACTTAGAAGTAGAAGCTCTCAGAGAGGACAGCCTCCGTCTCTTGGCAATCTGTTCCTGCCGTTTTTCTTTGGCCTCCTTCATTCTCTTGGCCAAAAGTTTAGCATATTCTGCAGCCTCTTCTTTATTTTTCTTAGTACGCTGTTTCTTCAGAGCAATACACTGGCATTTGTGCTGCAGAACTCGTGGAGTCACGAGATGCTGAATCTTGGGTGCTTTAGTCCTAGGTTTCTTATTGTCTTTGTTTAGGGGCTTTCACACAACATATTGGCAGCCATCATCTTCTTTAGAGAGATTGAAAAGTTTGCAGATTCTGCTAGCTCTTTTGGGACCCAAGCGATGAGGCACTGTAGTATCAGTGAGTCCAGGAATATCCTTCTCCCCTTTTTTCACGATGACCAAATTGAGAACACTCAGATTGGCATCCACAATGCAACCCCGTACAGACTTGCGCTTTCTCTCTCTAGTCCTCCTTGGTCTGTAACAGGAATGCCCCTTACTCAGTAGCAGGCTAACTCAGCCATGAGTCAAGACACCCTGCTTTATGGGGAAACCCTGCTTATTGTTCCCGCCACTGATTCGGACCACGTAACCCTTCCATTCTTCACCCAGAGCGTCAGCAGCAACTTCTGTGGCCATACGCTTCTCGTAGAAGGTACGAAGTTTTCGTTCGTCGTCCACTTCAATGAGCTTCTGGCGGCCAGTGGCCAGGAAAGAGATGTTCAGCTTCATTATGAAGCAGCCTACAGCCTCTGAGGCGCCATGAAAAAAAGATAGCAAATGATTTAAGCATTATTTAACACTGAGGTATTCTTCATGACCATCTTCTCTGAAAACCCTGAATGACATTTTCATTCTGTCAAAGTCCCCCCAAAAGCAAAGCTTTTCTTCAGTATTCATTACTTTCAACCTGTCTTCCATCCACTCAAGAAATATGTTAATTAAGACATTTAATCTAGTAATATAACAAGACAGAAATAACAATCAGATCAGATCAGTCACTCAGTCGTGTCCGACACTTTGCGACCCCATGAACTGCAGCACACCAGGCCTCCCTGTCCATCACCAGCTCTTGGAGGTCACCCAGACTCACATTCATTGAGTCAGTGATGCCATCCAGCCATCTCATCCTCTGTCGTCCCCTTCTCCTCCTGCCCTCAATCCCTCCCAGCATCAGAGTCTTCTCCAATGAGTCAACTCTTCGCATGAGGTGGCCAAAATACTGGAGTTTCAGCTTTAGCATCATTCCTTCCAAAGAAATCCCAGGGCTGATCGCCTTCAGAATGGACTGGTTGGATCTCCTTGCAGTCCAAGGGACCCTCAGGAGTCTTCTCCAACACCACAGTTCAAAAGCATCAATTCTTTGGCGCTCAGCCTTCTTCACAGTCCAGCTCTCACATCCATACATGACCACAGGAAAGACCATAGCCTTGACTAGGCGAACCTTTGTTGGCAAAGTGATGTCTCTGCTTTTGAATATGCTATCTAGGTTGGTCATAACTTTCCTTCCAAGGAGTAAGCGTCTTTGAATTTCATGGCTGCAGTCACCATCTGCAGTGATTTTGGAGCCCAGAAAAACAAAGTCTGACACTGTTTCCACTGTTTCTCCATCTATTTCCCATGTAGTGATGGGACCAGATGCCATGATCTTTGTTTTCTGAATGTTGAGCTTTAAGCCAACCTTTTCACTCTCCACTTTCACTTTCATCAAGAGGCTTTTTAGTTTCTCTTCACTAACATAGAAGACAGATATGATTAAATTATAAAGTGAAAATAGACATTCAGTCAATAAAAAAAAATACATATCATGCCATTTTATATCCTTGTTGAAACATGATATACAGCTTGATCATGATCAAGATAGCACCAAGAAGCATCATTCATAATGTCTTAGGAGAAGTACAAACCAATCTCTCAGGAAATCGTCAGCCGGTCCTTATAGTATACCCAGGAATAAGCTTTGCCCAGAGACCCCAGAAGGACAAAAAGCAGAAAGCAACAGGGGATATTTCACAGCAGGTCAAAAATAACCAGAGTGACTTCTTTTAGTGGGACTGTTCTTGTAACTTCTCTGAATATAGGTAAATGCTACAATTCTTTAAAAATTATCACATGGAGAGCCTGTTCAATGCAGCCCAGGAACATGGCTCTCTAACAAACTGGCTTCTACCAAGAAAAGATTTTGCAGAGGATGCAAACAAGTGGCTAAAATTTGGCCTAAAATAAGTTTGGGTTGGCAACAATAGTGAGTGGGGAGTTAATAAAAGAAATTGGGCAATTACATATAAAAAAAACAGATTTTTCAGCAATGCTTAAAAAATTGTAAGATTTGACAACACTGAACTCAGATCAGATCAGTCGCTCAGTTGTGTCCAACTCTTTGCAACCCCATGAATTGCAGCACGCCAGGCCTCCCTGTCCATCACCAACTCCCGGAGTACACTCAGACTCATATCCATTGAGTCAGTGATGCCATCCAGCCATCTCATCCTCTGTCGTCCCCTTCTCCTCTTGCCCTCAATCCCTCCCAGCATCAGAGTCTTCTCCAATGAGTCAACTCTTCGCATGAGGTGGCCAAAATACTGGAGTTTCAGCTTCAGCATCATTCCCTCCAAAGAAATCCCAGGATTGATCTCCTTCAGAATGGACTGGTTGGATCACCTTGCAGTCCAAGGGACTCTCAAGAGTCTTCTCCAACACCATACTTCAAAAGCATCAATTCTTCGGCACTCAGCCTTCTTCACAGTCCAGCTCTCACATCCATACATGACCACAGGAAAGACCATAGCCTTGACTAGGCGAACCTTTGTTGGCAAAGTAATGTCTCTGCTTTTGAATATGCTATCTAGGCTGGTCATAACTTTCCTTCCAAGGAGCAAGCGTCTTTTAATTTCATGGCTGCAGTCACCATCTGTAGTGATTTTGGAGCCCAGACAAATAAAGTCTGACACTGTTTCCATTGTTTCCCCATCTATTTTCCATGAAGTGATGGGACTGGATGCCATGATCTTCGTTTTCTGCATGTTGAGCTTTAAGCCTACTTTTTCCACTCTCCTCTTTCACCTTCATCAAGAGGTTTTTTAGTTCCTCTTCACACTTGCATGGCCACAATTAGTTGGCCCTGAGTAGCACTGACCCCTTTTGGACAGGGGATAGGCAATAGGTTTTACATAGCCCTCACTAGTCTGCATAACTAATTTATATTACCTGCTTGGTCCCGTTAGGCATTTCGCTTGTGGTCAATTTTTAGACTATTGTGCAGTAATTCTCAGCTCTGGTTCTATAACCAAAATACCCGTGGGTTTTTTTTAACAATGCAGATACCTGGGTCTCACTCAGGACCTGCTAAAGAGAGATTGATATTCTATAATGGATAAGGCTAATTATATATTTATAATAATATATAAATATATATTTAAATTTATAAATCCTCAGATCTGTATATTTTTAAATCTTTAGATTTTTAAATCCTCAGAAAACTCTGAATTTAAATAAAAGAATATCCTGTTGATGGAAATTTAAACTGGTACAGCCACTATGGAGAACAGTACAGAGGTTCCTTAAAAAACTAAAAATGGAACCACCATATGATACTACAATCCCACTCCTGGTCATTTTTCTGGAGAAAACTATAATTTGATAAAATAAATGCACCCCAATGCTCATCACAGAATTATTTCCAATAGCCAACCACCTAAACATCCCATGACAGATGAATGGATAAAGGAGATGTAATATATTTACATAAAGGAATTTTGTTGTTGTTGTTTAAGCACTAAATTTGGAGAAGGCAATGGCACCCCACTCCAGTACTCTTGCCTGGAAAATCCCATGGATGGAGGAGCCTGGTGGGCTGCAGTCCATGAGGTCGCTAAGAGCCGGACAAGACTGAGCAACTTCACTTTCACTTTTCACTTTCCTGCATTGGAGAAGGAAATGGCAATCCACTCCAGTATTCTTGCCTGGAGAATCCCAGGGATGGGGGAGCCTGGTGGGCTGCTGTCCATGGAGTCGCACAGAGTTGGACATGACTGAAGTGACTTAGCAGCAGCAGCAGCAAGCATTAAATTGTGTCTAACTCTTTTGCAACCCCATGGACAGTATCCACCAAGCTCCTCTGTCCATGTGTTTTCTCATGGCTTTCTCATGTGATAGCCATTTCCTTCTTCAAGGGATCCCCCCCGACCCAGGGTTTGAACTTACGTTCTTCTACATTGGCAGGCAGATTCTTCACCACTGAGCATCTGGGAAGCCCCAGTGGAATATTACTTGGCCATAAAAAAGGAATAACATAATGCCATTTGCAGCAATGTGGATGAAAGTAGGGAATCATCACACTAGGTGAAGTAAGCCTAACAAATACAAATATCATATGATATCACTTAAGTGGACTCTAGAAAAATGATGCAAATGAACTTACATACAAAATGAAACAAACCCACAGACATAGAAAACAAACAAGGTTACAAAAGGATAAGGTAGGGGGATAAATTGAGAATTTGGTAGTAAAATATACATACTACTTTATATAGAACAAATAACCAACAAGAACTTATTGTATAGCACAGGGAATTATACTGAACATCTTGTAATAACCTATATGGGAAAAGAATGTGAAAAAATAGATACATATGTATGTATAATATTTGCTGTACACCTGAAACAACTTCAATAAAATAAATAAATTTAGAGGTAAATAAATTTCTAAGACAGTACTCAATACACATTCCTCTCAATTGAGATTCTGAGAGTTACTGAAAATCTATGAATTTGAAAACTGCTGAATTTGAGGCTAGGCTTCTAGAGTTCTAGGCTTCTACAGTTCTTTTTTGGAACCCCATCAGCTGTAACAGTCAGCTAAGCTTTGGGGAGACCCAGCTCCTCTTTACTATGGAACTTGGACACATCAGCATTGTGTTGGGACCAGAGTACCTTCACACTGTGTTGTCTCCATTTTCTCCAAGACTCACACAAGATAAGCAGAACAACACCATCCAGAAGAAATAACATCCTGCTAAAAAGAAAGATATAAACATCTGAATGCAGAGTTCCAAAGAATAGCAAGAAGAGATAAGAAAGCCTTCTTCAGCGTTCAATGCAAAGAAATAGAGGAAAAGAAAAGAATGGGAAAGACTAAGGATCTATTCCAGAAAATCAGAGATACCAAAGGAACATTTCACACAAAAATGGGCTCGATAAAGGACAGAAATGGTATGGACTTAACGGAAGCAGAAGATATTAAGAAGAGGTGGCAAGAATACACAGAAGAACTGTACAAAAAAGAGCTTCATGACCCAGATAATCATGATGGTGTGATCACTGACCTAGAGCCAGACATCCTGGAATGTGAAGTCAAGTGGGCCTTACAAAGCATCACTATGAACAAAGCTAGTGGAGGTGATGGAATTCCAGTGGAGCTATTCCAAATCCTGAAAGATGATGCTGTGAAAGTGCTACACTCAATATGCCAGCAAATTTGGAAAACTCAGCAGTGGCCACAAGATTGGAAAAGGTCAGTTTTCATCTCAATCCCAAAGAAAGGCAATGCCAAAGAATGCCCAAACTACCGCACAATTGCACTCATCTCACACGCTAGTAAAGTAATGCTCAAAATTCTCCAAGCCAGGCTTCAGCAATATGTGAACCGTGAACTTCCTGATGTTCAAGCTGGATTTAGAAAAGGCAGAGGAACCAGAGATCAAATTGCCAACATCTGCTGGATCATCAAAAAAGCAAGAGAGTTCCAGAAAAACATCTATTTCTGCTTTATTGACTATGCCAAAGCCTTTGACTGTGTAGATCACAATAAACTGTGGAAAATTCTGAGAGAGATGGGAATACCAGACCACCTGATCTGCCTCTTGAGAAATCTGTATGCAGGTCAGGAAGCAACAGTTAGAACTGGACATGGAACAACAGACTGGTTCCAAATAGGAAAAGGAGTACGTCAAGGCTGTATATTGTCACCATGTTTATTTAACTTATATGCAGAGTACATCATGAGAAATGCTGGACTGGAGGAAGCACAAGCTGGAATCAAGATTGCCGGGAGAAATATCAATAACCTCAGATATGCAGATGATACCACCCTTATGGCAGAAGTGAAGAGGAACTCAAAAGCCTCTTGATGAAAGTGAAAGTGGAGAGTGAAACGGTTGGCTTAAAGCTCAACATTCAGAAAACAAAGATCATGGCATCTGGTCCTATCACTACATGGGAAATAGATGGAGAAACAGTGGAAACAGTGTCAGACTTTCTTTTTCTGGGCTCCAAAATCACTGCAGATGGTGACTGCAGCCATGAAATTCAAAGACGCTTACTCCTTGGAAGGAAAGTTATGACCAACCTAGATAGCATATTCAAAAGCAGAGACATTACTTTGCCAACAAAGGTTCGCCTAGTCAAGGCTATGGTCTTTCCTGTGGTCATGTATGGATGTGAGAGCTGGACTGTGAAGAAGGGTGAGTGCCGAAGAATTGATGCTTTTGAACTGTGATGTTGGAGAAGACTCTTGAGAGTCCCTTGGACTGCAAGGAGATCCAACCGGTCCATTCTGAAGGAGATCAGCCCTGGGATTTCTTTGGAAGGAATGATGCTAAAGCTGAAACTCCAGTATTTTGGCCACCTCATGCGAAGAGTTGACTCATTGGAGAAGACACTGATGCTGGGAGGGATTGAGGGCAGGAGGAGAAGGGGACGACAGAGGATGAGATGGCTGGATGGCATCACTGACTTGATGAATGTGAGTCTGAGTGACCTCCGAGAGCTGGTGATGGATAGGGGAGGCCTGGCGTGCTGCAGTTCATGGGGTCTCAAAGAGTCGGACACAACTGAGCGACTGATCTGATCTGAATAAGGTGTGATTTTATTCATTTGTTCAACACATCTATTGAACATTGCCTAAGCGCAAGGCAATGTTTAGTCACAGGGAGTACCACAATGAAGAAGAGAGAAATCGCTGCCCTCTTGGGGTGAGCATTCTAGTGGGAGGGAGCATGATATAAATGATAAAATAGATAATATCCCATTTGGTGATGAATCACCAAGGAAAAATGATGGGGAAAGGGAATAAATATGAAGTGTTGGGAAAGTCAGTTTGGTGGTATGGCCAGGCAGGTGAGAAGGCATTTTAGTAAAGATAAGAATGGGGAGACCAGAAGAGCATTTCAGGCAGAGTAAACACCTGTGTCAGAGGTGTCTGGAATGTCCAAGGCAGATCAAGGAGTCGTTTGAAATCAACAAGAGAATTAATATTGGAAAGAGATTATCTGGAGACAGAAGCATCTACATGTGTGTGACCTAAACATGATCCACCCAGGTGCGGTGGGTCCTCTCCTTTCCAAGCTTCCTTTTTGTTTGTTTTTAGATTTTTATTTGGAGTATAGTTGCTTTACAATGCTGTGTTAGTTTCTACTGCACAGCAAAGTGAATCAGCTATATGTGTATGTATGTGTGTGTATATATATATTTATATATATGGATTTTCCACGTATATATGGATTTTCTTCCCATTTAAGTTACCACAGAACATTGATCAGATAGTGTTTCCTGTACTATACATAGGTTCTCATAGTTATCTATTTTATCAGATCAGATCAGATCAGTCGCTCAGTCGTGTCCGACTCTTTGTGACCCCATGAACCGCAGCACGCCAGGACTCCCTGTCCATCACCAGCTCCCGGAGGTCACTCAGACTCACACCCATCAAATCAGTGATGCCATCCAGCCATCTCATCCTCTGTCGTCCCCTTCTCCTCCTGCCCTCAATCCCTCCCAGCATCAGAGTCTTTTCCAATGAGTCAACTCTTTGCATGAGGCTATCTATTTTATACATAGAAGGAAATATATGTCAGTCTCAATCTCCCAATTCATCCCACCCTCCCTTTCCCCCTTGGCTTCCATAGATTTGTTTTCTATGTCTGTGTCTCTACTTCTGCTTTGCAGATAAGGTCACCTATATCATTTTTCTAGACCCTGCCTATGTGCCTTAATATATGATATTTGTTTTTCTCTTTCTGACTTCAGTCTGAATGACAGTCTCTAGGTCCATCCACATCTCTACAAATGACTCAATTTCGTTCCTTTTCATGTTTGCTTTTTTAAACCCCTTACACCTCCCATCCTCAAGAGCAAGTTTCAAAAGTGATTTGGGGAAAATCTTAGAAAAACCTTTAGGCAAATCTTAAAGGCTAGGCATTTGTTAATAAAAGCCCAGGATAAACCTTTCCACCTCCTCCTCCTAAAGTAGCAGCAGTGATTTCAACCATATAAGGGAAGCATCTTTCAACATTTCACTTTACCTGGAGTTTGTACTCAGTGAGTAAGAACCTTAGTAACCCTTAGATTGGCTTAGGTTCAGAGTCCCTGCTCCACATCATAGTAAACATATGAAAGTACACACAAATACCATGTGATTCTTTTGCCCCAGATTTAACACCTCTTTATGATTTGAATTTTCATATTATTTTTTATTTTGATTTGGTCTTTGCTATTTTCGTATTTGTCATACTCTATTTTTCAGGTCTCAGCCATTTTCACACATCCTTGAAAATCATCTTCACATATACAATGTGCCTATAGGTTCAAAGCCCCTGATCTCACCCGAGGGATTGCCCCATCTTAGAGAGACTGCTGCCCACCTTGTGAGAATGTCCTAACCCAAGAGAGAGGTGCCCTGATAGCCAGAGAGCAAAGTTTCCGTAAGTCCCTTCAACTCATGTGAAACCCTTGGTGATCCCAGATGCACTATAAGGTGATGCGAAAGTTTACAATCTATCAGACCTGACTCTATACTGAGAATTGCCCTCAGGAAGGTGAGGTCATTGGCAGCTTCTGACATTCCCAGCACACCAAGAGCACAGCAGTGCTTTTCAAACGTCTTAGTCTTCAGACCCCTTTCTAAGCTTAAAAAGTATTGAGGACCCCAAAGAGCTTTAGGTTTTGTAGGGTACATAGGTTATGGTTGTAAACAGTTACTGTATTAACAATTAAGACTGGGAAATTTTAAATGTCTATGAACTCATTGACAAATAAAAATAATAAACCCATTACATTTTTACCATAAATAACATATTCCTGCAATAAATAACTATACAAATAAAATTCAGTGAGAAGATTCATGTTGTTTCATATATTGCTGATCTCTTTATGCCTGAATTGATAGAAAACAGATGAAATCCCATGTATGCCTCTGCATCAGCCTGTTTGACATGGGTTTAGCTGATGCACATGAAGAAGATCTGGCCTTGCAGATGTGTCCTTAGAAAGGTGAGGACTGACCTCAGACCACACTGAGCACTGCTGCCTTAGTGACAAGGATGACCAGGAAGCAGAGCTATGTTTGTCGACATGGGTAGTTATGGTTAAGTGAGAAAG
Source organism: Tragelaphus eurycerus (assembly GCA_935064755.1). Classification (NCBI taxonomy): domain Eukaryota; kingdom Metazoa; phylum Chordata; class Mammalia; order Artiodactyla; family Bovidae; genus Tragelaphus; species Tragelaphus eurycerus. The sequence goes on along the minus strand of CAKXYN010000002.1, from coordinate 17,021,817 downwards.
AGAGGTGGGGAACAGTGGGGACAGCTAATACTACACCAGCTCCGAAAAAAGAAAAAAAAAGAATGTGCACCGTTTATCAATTTCTGTGATGTAAGGTCCCACTCTGGCTTCCACCAAAATAGCTGTATTTAACAACCAGAAATTCCTGAAAATTATACATCAGCTCCAACATCTAGCTGGGAAGAACTACGATCAAGAGAGTGGTGATAAAGAACTTGTCCTTTATCTGATCACTTGAAATAATTGTGTAATTAAAATAAAAATAGCAATGAAGCATTAAAAATAAAATGGGGAAATACAGAGTGTCAATCTCCTAAGTTTACCTCTTTTAGGAACAAATTTGGCTCCATTTTCAGCAAGTGAGTCAGTCTGAGTTCTGATTGCAAGCAACAAAAATAAGTTGTATTGATCTTAAAGAAAAAGGGAGTTTTGGAAGCATATTTTTTAAAATTTTATTATTATTATTATTTTTTATATAGAACTGATGCTAAGACTGGAAAATAGGCCAGTCTAGAGACAGAAAGTACAATTGTGCTTCAGAAAAAGAATGGTGGCAGGGCATGATACAAGGAAAGAATTGTTTCCTTGAATGGAACAATAAGGGACATAGTCAGATATAGAAAGTAGAAAGGAAAAAAAAAAAAGAAAGTAGAAAGGGATTATCAAATGACACTGGGCTAGATAATAGCAAAGTGAGAATTGAGGGGACAGAGGTATTTCCCAAGCCCCACCTGGCTAATGATTTCACTTGTACTTGTGTCTCTGTTAAAAAGACTCTATATCAACACTAAAATTCCTCTTTGTTTTGTGAGTTAATTACTTTAAGCTGGAAAATATACACATATAAAATATATAAATCTAAAATGTATGCATATATGTAAATACAAATGTGTGCATATGGTGGTGGTAGTTTAGTCGCTAAGTCATGTCTGACTCTTGCAACCCCATGGACTGTAGGCTACCAGGCTCTTCTGTCCATGGGATTCTCTAGGCAAGAATACTGGAGTAGGTTGCCATTTCCCTCTCCAGGGGATCTTCCTTACCCAGGAATCAAACCCTGGTCTCCTGCTTTGCAGGCAGATTCTTTACCAACTGAGTTACCATGGAAGCCCCATATAAATGCATATATATGTGTATATACATATGCAGTGCAAAAGTAAGCAGCTTAGCAAACAGCATATAATTTATGCAGAAAGAGTTTAATATTTCTCAATCCCTCCTTTTGTGTTTTTTAATATAAATCCAACTCAACTCTTTAAGATATTGTTTAAAAAATGTATATTGAATATTTCAAGAATATGGTTCTTTCCTAATCAGTTATATCACAGTCATACTAAGAATAAAAAGAAGTAACAAACATTTGGGTGAAGCCAAAAGTCAAAGTGAAACCATGGGGATATAATCTGAGAGTCTTGTTTTAGTCCCTCTGTCTTAGACTTTATCAATAAGGAGAAAAAAAATGGAACATTTTTCTATTGAGGACCAGGTAAAGAATTAAACTACAGCTAACTGAAGGCCACATTAGGTTTGGTGAGCCTAACTAAACCGTTTTAGTTTTAGTTTTGTTTTTTATTTTTAAAGTTAAGAGTGACTAATGCTACTTTATTCAATCCAAGAATAGATATTGTGTTAAATACTTCAATTTGGTATGTTTACCAGCAAAGGGAAAACCAAAGCAGCAGAGACAAATTCAAAAGCAGATGAAAAGCTTTGGAGATGGCAGAGTCCTGTGGAAAAGAAGAAAAGTGAGCGTAAAAGGAGAAAACTCAAGAGGGTGTATTCCAGAACTTCCAGGACAGAGTGGAGAATGGTCTGGGGACCACATAAAATCTCGAGCAAACCTGTGCATTTACCCTTGTCTGCATTTCAAACTCTTCTTCCTTGGAGCTGCCCACAAGAGCTTTGCACTCCAGCCTAGAAAGCAAATATACTGTGAAACAGCAATTCTTACATGGAAACTAAAATTACCATGGTTTTTTGTTTTATTTCTTTCTTTTCTTTCCTTTTTTTTTTTTTTTTTTAGTTATTGGTCTTGCCTGGAGAAAATGGTATGCTTCCATCTGTATTTCTTTCTTTTTCAAAAACTTCTCTGTGAGTAGAGGATTTGCAGTAATTGGTTAGGGAGGGTATTTCCTGAATTTCTTGGAACGTGGTCTTTCCTACACCTGCTCTGGGCTCTGGAGCTCTGCATGGAAACTTCCCATAAAGTCTTTCCATAGTGTAATCTATAAATCACCCTGTAGAGCAATATTAAACTTTAAAAATCAGCTTCCCACCTAGAAGTGCTGGTCATATGAAGCTTGTCCGTGTTCTTTCTTTAGTTGTGTAGAAGGGTGACTTCTCTCTTTGAAACATTCAACTAGAAAGAATGGATAAATGGCTCTTTTAACACTAACCTCTCAGTCGTCCACTTCATCACCACCACAAGTCAGATGAGGTTAGGACTTAACTGTAAATATGCTTTTAGCATCTTGGACCTGTTCGTAGCTGCAGTCACCAGATTTAGCCATTAAATATATGGGACACTGAGTTAAATTCAATATTCAGACCAATAACAAATAACTTCTTAGTATAAAAGAGTTGCAAATATTTCTCTGAACTTAGATTTAACTGGAAATCTTGGATGTGTCCTGGCACCCCTATTCATCACAAGTTACAGTTGTCATGAATTATTTGTATAATTATGTGCTTAAGGTCTGCCTTCTCCTTAAAGTCTGTAAGTGGCATGTGGCTTAGACTCTCTTGGTCTTAGTCACAATCATATTCCCAGCATTTATCCCAAGGCAGACACAGGCTGGAAGTTCACAAGGAATTTGTGGAGGTAATGAAGGTCAGTTCTGAAAGGCATGGTCATTACACACCCCTGGGAACACACTGTTCACGCAACTGCACTGCCAGTGACCAGAGTGATATTACTTTAATATTCAAGCCAGGTAATAGATTTGTTCAGAGCCCACTATTACCTACCTCTGAAATAGTTATCCCATTGCTATATAAATAAATGTAAAAGAAAAAGATGCTGTATTTGTCCTTTCACACAAGTGCAAATAGTGAACAGCAGTAAACAGGTCCAGGGAAGGAGTAGGAACTATCTAAAGCCCCGGTGCTAGGTGAGACTAACAGGATAACAGATCTTGGTGTCTGACCCAGCCGAGAGGAGTGGTCTACCTTCAGTTTGTCACAAGCAAGTACCAGGTGGAATTCAACTTCCTGATCTCTCAGGGAAGAGTCTTGGTTTGCCCTTAGGTTGGTCACATATGGAACCAGTTTGCCACATCCCTGTGTAGGGAGGGGAAGCCTAATAAGGAGGAGATAACAGTGCAAATCCAACCAGTCCATCCTAAAGGAGATCAGTCCTGGGTGTTTGTTGGAAGGACTGATGTTGAAGCTGAAACTCTGATATTTTGGCCACTTGATGAGAAGAGCTGACTCATTTGAAAAGACCCTGATGTTCGGAGGGATTGGGGGCAGGAGGAGAAGGGTACAACAGAGGATGAGATGGTTGGGTGGCATCACCTACTCAATGGACATGAGTTTGGGTAAACTCCAGGAGTTGGTGATGGACAGGGAGGCCTGGCATGCTGCGGTTCATGGGGTCACAAAGAGTCAGATACGACTGAATGACTGAACTGAAAAGTGCAAACAAAAGGGGATGGGGTTTTTTTCCCCATCCACCCACCATTTTATGAATAGATGCCTCTTTGAAGTGTTGCATGAGTTAGGAGAAGTATAAAATAGTTGGATCAAGACCATGGAAGGCAGTCCATAAATTAAATGTTTTGTTAACTTTCAGTTTCTCTTGGTGTAGCTAAGCAAAATCACCTCCATGGTACTTAGACAACTGGGACCTGCCACCCTCTGCCACAATGTTTGCACCTGGACAAATGTTGGAGAAACCATGAGGGACTAAAACTATGTGTGCATGGCAGTTAGGGCAAATTATGGACAAAAAGACTCTTGAGAGTCCCTTGGACTGCAAGGAGATCCAACCGGTCCATTCTGAAGGAGATCAGCCCTGGGATTTCTTTGGAAGGAATGATGCTGAAAGCTGAAACTCCAGTATTTGGCCACCTCATGCTAAGAGTTGACTCATTGGAGAAGACTCTGATGCTGGGAGGGATTGGGGGCAAGAGGAGAAGGGGACGACAGAGGATGAGATGGCTGGATGGCATCACTGACTCGATGGATGTGAGTCTGAGTGAACTCCGGGAGTTAGTGATGGACAGGGAGGCCTGGTGTGCTGCAGTTCATGGGGTCGCAAAGAGTCAGACACGACTGAGTGACTGATCTGATCTGATCTGATCTGATCTGATGGACAAAAAGATACAAAGAGACCAAAAACCTAACTGCTGCTTCTGAAGTTCAGTTCAGTTCAGTCGCTCAATCGTGTCCGACTCTTTGCAACCCCAAGGACTGCAGCACTCCAGGCTTCCCTGTCCATCACTAACTCCCAGAGCTTGCTCAAACTCATGTCCATCGACATGGTGATGCCATCCTAGTTATCTCATCCTCTGTCGTCCACTTATTCTCCCACCTTCATTCTTTCCCAGCATCAGGGTCCTTTCAAATGAGTTAGTCCTTCTCATCAGGTGGCCAAAGTATTGGAGGTTCAGCTTCAACATCAGTCCTTCCAATGAATATTCAGAACTGATTTCCTTTAGGATGGACTGGTTGGATCTCCTTGTAGTCCAAGGCACTCTCAAGAGTCTTCTCCAACACCACAGTTCAAAAGCATCAATTTTTTGGAGCTCAGCTTTCTTTATAGTCCAACTCTCACATCCATTCATGACTACTGGAAAAAACATAGCTTTGACTAGATGGATCTTTATTGACAAAGTAAGGTCTCTCCCTTTTAATATGCTGTCTAGGTTGGTCATAGCTTCCAAGGAGCAAGCATCTTTTAGTTTCATGGTTGCCATCACCATCTGCAGTGATTTTGGAGCCCAAGAAAATAAAGACTGTCACTGTTTCTGAAGAGCCAGGAGAAAAAGCAGGGCACTGAACAAGACTCTCTGCACACAGCATCACCAAAGGAGGGCAAATCACACCTCTCTGGTCCGACCGACCCCTGAACACACCCCTACCCTTATTCCATTTAAGGAACAAGCTCATCACCCCCTCCCCTACCCCGGGGAGTGAGCAAGTGAGGCAATCTTGTTCTCATGACCCCCTGCTACAGCAGAGGCCCCAACTTGCCTAAATCTCAGGGCCCTTGCCTGAATTTCTTGTCTAGTCTCTGATCAATTTCTGTTGATTAAAGAGGCCAAAAACCCTGGTCAGTAATAGTACCTATAATAATACCTTACGTCCTCAGAGGCCCCCAAGGGGTTTTTATATCTGCTTTGTACGTATGTGAATTACCATTTCCAGAGCTCTTTTTTGTATATTAATCATCTCAATTAATCCTCACAACAATCCTTGGAGAAAACTACTAGTTCCTTTCATAGATGAGGGCACTGAAGTTCATGGACATATCTGGTACTTAGTAAACATTACTGCCTTCCTTGGAGGAGGCACTGGCACCCCACTCCAGTACTCTTGCCTAGAAAATCCCATGGATGGAGGAGCCTGGTAGGCTGCAGTCCATGGGGTCGCTAAGAGTTGGACACGACTGAGCGACTTCACTTTCACTTTTCATTGGAGAAGGAAATGGCAATCCACTCCAGTGCTCTTGCCTGGAGAATCCCAGTGACAGGGGAGCCTGGTGGGCTGCTGTCTATGGGGTCGCACAGAGTCAGACATGACTGAAGCGACTTGGCAGCAGCAGCAGCAGCAACTGCCTTCCTGGTGGCTCAGTCAGTAAAGAATCTGTCTGCAATGCAGGAGACCTGGATTCGATCCCTGGGCTGGGAAGATCCCCTGTAGAAGGAAATGGCAAACCACTCTAGTATTCTTGCCTGAAGAATCCTGTGGACAGAGGAGTCTCATAAATTATAGTCTATGAGGTCAGAGTCAGGCATGACTAGACCACCACAAATGCTACTGGAGAACTCAAACAACAGCACTCAGGCTCCCGAATTAATATCTTACCACTCTGCAGTGCCCCTCAGCTTTTTGCTTCTTTTACTCCCATGGAGCTGGAGCCAGTAGTTACAACCCAAGTCTATGGCTCCTTTCCAAGGTGGCAACTCTCTGAAGCCAATCTGAGGAGTACTGATGTGTAGACTGGCTTATTAAATCCCAACCATTATCATTTGAGTAAGAATTAGGTCATAGTTTTACTGGGGAAGGATAAATGTCTTCCTGTGTGGCCTGTTTGTTTTCTGTGTACTTCCCATCTCCTCTTCCATCGGCCAATCTATGGGGGAAAGAGCACAAAGAAACAGCTCAGCTGAAGGTGATTTCTGCAGATTCTCAGATGCACACCTGCCTCCGTGGACTAAAATCCTGTGGGTGGAGGTAAGAAGCAGGTGGCATAGAGTTGGAGCAAAAGACAGAGAAGGAGCAGTCCTTGACGTGGGGAGAAAAGCAGGTCCTAACTCAAAAAAGGCTAGGAATCAGGGAGAAGGGACTTAGGGCCCAACTACACTTCAACTCTGAACCACATTATGAGGAACTTGGTGAGAAATTTGGACCTGTTTGGAGATATGAATTTTGAGAGAGAGAGATCCTTACCTCCTGTTCAAGATATGTTTGGATGAAAAGAATGAGCTTGCTCTGCTAACACAAACAGGCCATGCAGGGATGGAAATTTCAAGGGTCAAGGCAGAACAGTACTTCTATCTATGTTAGTAAGAAACTACCATGTTAGTAAGAAACTAACTGTGAAAGTGAGTGAGAGTCACTTAGTCATGTCCAACTTTTTGTGACCCTCTGGACTGTAGCCTGCCCAGGCTCCTCTGTCCATGGAATTCTCCAGGCAAGTATACCAGAGTGGGTTGCCATTCCCTTCTCCAGGGAATCTTATCAACCCAGGGATCAAACCCAGGTCAACCATATGACCAAGCAATTCCATGCCTGGGTATATACCTGAAAAAAAAAAAAAAAAAAAACACTAATTCAAAAGATACATAAACCCCTGTGTTCATAGTAGCTTTATTTATAGTTGATGAGATATGGGAATAACCTAAGTGTCCATCGACAGATGGATGGATAAAGAGGATGTGGTACATATATACAATGGACAAAAAGAATGGAATTTTGCCATTTACAACAACACTGACGGACTTGGAGGACATTATGCTACATGAAATAAGTCAGAAGGAGAAATGCTGTATGATTTCACTTACATGTGGAATCTAAAAATTACAACAAACTAGTTGGAGAAGGCAATGGCAACCCACTCCAGTGTTCTTGCCTGGAGAGTCCCAGGGACGGGGGAGCCTGGTGGCCTGCCTTCTTTGGGGTCGCACAGAGTCGGACACTACTGAAGTGACTGAGCAGCAGTGAATATTAAAAAAGAAAGAAACAGATACAGAGAATAGACTGGTGGTTGTCAATGGGATGGAACCATAAATAGACCTCTTGCGCAAAGGAAATGTGCAGCAAGGATGCTCTCAAAGCAACACCTCCAGGAACATGAGAACCAGCTGTCTAATACCTGCAACCCAGAGGACAGGATGCCTGCCAGAGTTAGGCAAAGATGTGAGGACTCAGACTCAGAAACTCCCAGGAGAGGATGTGACCCTTTCCCCTAATCTCTCTTCCATATCCCAACACCAGAGGATGTAGAAATGACACAGAAAAATCTAGAAAGGAGGAGGAAGCTAAAGTGGGAGCAGACTATAGCCCTCTCTCTTCCAAAGACTCTTGTCACAGAAGCTTGCTCGTAGGCCAGGGCATACATGTTAGGTTGGACAAGATCTTGAAGTAGATTTCCCCACCTCAATGGCTTTTTTTGATTATAAATGTTTTATTTTTGTAATTTATAATGCATTTGGACTTCCCCAGTGGCCTAGTGGTAAAGAATCTGCCTACAATGCAGGAGACTCTGGTGAAGCAGATTTGATCCCTGAGTCAGGAAGATCACTAGAGGAGAAAATGGTAACCACTATAGTATTCTTGCCAGGAAAATCCCATGGACAGCGGAGCCTGGCAGTCCATTGGGCAGCAAAAAGTCAGACACGGCTGAGTGACTGCACACACACATGGGCGCACACACACACACACACACATTATGCATTTATAATTGGGATGATAAACCAGTTTTTTAAAAAAATTTGTAAATAAAATTTCAAACACATTCAAAAACAGAGATGATGTATACAAATGAACTTATTTTCAAAACAGAAATAGACTATAGACATAGAAAACAAACATGGTGATCAAGGCGGAAAGATGGAGAATAAATTGGGAATTTGCAATTAACAGATACATACTACTATATATAAAATTTGGAACCAGTCTGTTGTTCCATGACCAGTTCTAACTGTTGCTTCCTGACCTGCATACAGATTTCTTAAGAGGCAGATCAGGTGGTCTGGTATTCCCATCTCTTTCAGAAAAGTGAAGAGGGGCTAAAAAGCCTCTTGATGAAAGTGAAAGTGGAGAGTGAAAAGGTTGGCTTAAAGCTCAACATTCAGAAAATGAAGATCATGGCATCTGGTCCCATCACTACATGGGAAATAGATGGGGAAACAGTGGAAACAGTGTCAGACTTTGTTTTTCTGGGCTCCAAAATCACTGCAGATGGTGACTGCAGCCATGAAATTAAAAGACGCTTACTCCTTGGAAGGAAAGTTATGACCAACCTAGATAGCATATTCAAAAGCAGAGACATTACTTTACCAACAAAGGTTCGCCTAGTCAAGGCTATGGTCTTTCCTGTGGTCATGTATGGATGTGAGAGCTGGACTGTGAAGAAGGCTGAGCGCCGAAGAATTGATGCTTTTGAACTGTGGTGTTGGAGAAGACTCTTGAGAGTCCCTTGGACTGCAAGGAGATCCAACCAGTCCATTCTGAAGGAGATCAATCCTGGAATTTCTTTGGAGGGAATGATGCTGAAGCTGAAACTCCAGTATTTTGGCCACCTCATGCGAAGAGTTGACTCATTGGAGAAGACTCTGATGCTGGGAGGGATTGAGGGCAGGAGGAGAAGGGGACGACAGAGGATGAGATGGCTGGATGGCATCACTGACTTGATGGGTGTGAGTCTGGGTGACCTCCGGGAGCTGGTGATGGACAGGAAGGCCTGGCGTGCTGCGGTTCATGGGGTCGCAAAGAGTCAGACACGACTGAGCGACTGATCTGATCTGATCTGATATATAAAATAAAAATAAACACAATGTATAGCACAGGGAAATATATTCAATAACATGTAATAACCTAAAACAGAAAAGAATCTATGAAAGAATATATATATATATAATCAGATCAGATCAGATCATTCACTCAGTAGTGTCCGACTCTTTGCGACCCCATGAATTGCAGCACGCCAGGCCTCCCTGTCCATCACCAACTTCCAGAGTTCACCCAAACTCACGTCCATTGAGTCAGTGATGCCATCCAGCCATCTCATCCTCCGCCGTCCCCTTCTCCTCTTGCCCTCAATCCCTCCCAGCATCAGAGTCTTCTCCAATGAGTCAACTCTTCTCATGAGGTGGCCAAAATACTGGAGTTTCAGCTTTAGCATCATTCCTTCCAAAGAAATCCCAGGGCTGATCTCCTTCAGAATGGACTGGTTGGATCTCCTTGCAGTCCAAAGGACTCTCAAGAGTCTTCTCCAACACCACAGTTCAAAAGCATCAATTCTTTGGTGCTCAGCCTTCTTCACAGTCCAGCTCTCACATCCATATATGACCACAGGAAAAACCATAGCCTTGACTAGGTGAACCTTTGTTGGCAAAGTAATGTCTCTGCTTTTGAATATGCTATCTAGGTTGGTCATAACTTTCCTTCCAAGGAGTAAGCATCTTTTAATTTCATGGCTGCAGTCACCATCTGCAGTGATTTTGGAGCCCAGAAAAATAAAGTCTGACACTGCTTCCACTGTTTCCCCATCTATTTGCCATGAAGTGATGGGACCAGATGCCATGATCTTCGTTTTCTGAATGTTGAACTTTAAGCCAACTTTTTCACTATCCTCTTTCACCTTCATCAAGAGACTCTTTAGTTCCTCTTCACTTTCTGCCATAAGGGTGGTGTCATCTGCATATCTGAGGTTATTGATATTTCTCCCAGCAATCTTGATTCTAACTTGTGTTTCTTCCAGTTCAGAATTTCTCATGATGTACTCTGCGTATAAGTTACATAAACAGGGTAACAATATACAGCCTTGACGTACTCCTTTTCCTATTTGGAACCAGTCTGTTGTTCCATGTCCAGTCCTAACTGTTGCTTCCTGACCTGCATACAAATTTCTCAAGAGGCAGATCAGGTGGTCTGGTATTCCCATTTCTTTCAGAATTTTCCACAGTTTATTGTGATCCACACAGTCCAAGGCTTTAGCATAGTCAATAAAGCAGAAATAGATGTTTTTCTGGAACTCTCTTGCTTTTTCCCTGATCTAGCAGATGTTGGCAATTTGATCTCTTGTTCCTCTGCCTTTTCTAAAACCATGTATAAAACTGAATCACCATGCTGTATACCTGAAGCACTGTAAATCAACTATACTTTAATAAAATAAATAAAATAAAGGAAAGGAGAAAAGACACAGAAAAAAAAATTATGAAATAAAGACTATGAAACTACAGCCATATACTACTTACCCAGCTTCAGTTACTATCAATTCCAGCTCGTCTTCCTTCATTTACACCCTGCCCCATACTCCTCCCCTTTCATGACTCTCCAGTATTAAGTTGAACCAAATCCCAGGCACAATTTTATTTTGTCTGTAAATAGTTTAGTCTTTATTTCTAAAGATAGAGACTCTAGACTAACAACTTTTAATGGGTCTGGACTGGACTGGACTTCATGGGATCTGCCTGAGGCATACACATAGAGAATGAAAAGGGAATTTCCACAGCTAAAGGCCATGGCTAGAATATAATAAAACCATTTAATAATAGTTGTACCCCACTAAGTTTTAGGCTGTTCAATAAAATTATTACAAGTTGAGTATGAATGACTTTATGGGATTCACACAATGAGCTGATTCAGGAGCAGGAAGCTAGGAAGCTGAGGCCCTGGTCTAGGGCAATATGGCCTTGATCTCCAAGATGGCGATGCCTGTGCTGGGGTGGAGGGAGGGTGGTTAAGAGGACCATGCCCCACTGTGGGGAGACAGCAGTAAATCTGGTTTAGGTTCTACTACTTCTTACTTTGGATTCCAAATTGACATTCAGTTTTTATGTAGACTTATCAAAGTAGCACTATTGTATTAGGGAGTATATGTGTGTGTATGCGTGCATGCGCATATGTGCTCAGTCACTAAGTCATGTCCAACTCTTTGTGACCCCATGGACTGTAGCCCACCAGGCCCCACAGTCTATGGGATTTCCCAGGCAAGAATACTGGACTGATCTGCCATGGGATCTCCCGACCCAAGGATTGAACACATGTCTACTTTGTCTCCTGCATTGCAAACAGGTTCTTTACCACTAAGCCACCTGGCAATCCTATTATGGAATATGTATCACATGCTAAATCAAAAAAGAAATATGGATGCAACTCTCCTGGCAGTGCAGTGGTTAAGACTTCACTTCTGGTGCAGGGTGTGCAGGTTCAATCCCCAGTTGAGGAGCTAAGATCCTATATGCCTTGTGGCCAAAAAAACCAAAACATAAACAGAAGCAATAATGGAACAAATTCAGTAAAGACTTTATAAATGATCCACATTAAAAAAAAAAAAAACTTTAAAAATAAACCACAAAAGGAATATGAATCATTTCTTCCATTGTGTGTGATGACCAGTCAGGATGAATCGTTTGCAGTGTCCAAAAGACTTCATAAAAATTTTTAAATTCTAAGCCTGAGTCAGGTACCACATGTTTAGGCCTTTCTCCTGCACCACCACCCACCAGAGCTCAACTGATTATTGTGTTTTTTAACACTGATAAATGTTTAATTAAATGTCTGTAGAACATAATAAGTTGGCTTCATTAATTGTTAAAATTAGCATTCCTAAAATTTTCTTTTTTAATATAAATTTATTTATTTTAATTGGAGGTTAATTACTTTACAATATTGTATTGGTTTTGCCATACATCGACGTGAATCCACCACAGGTATACACGTGTTCCCCATCCTGAACCCTCCTCCCTCCACCCTCCCCGTACCATCCCTCTGGGTTGTCCCAGTGCACCAGCCCTAAGCATCCAGTATCAACTATTTATTGTATGTGGAGGAGAGGGTTGAGATTTTGACCAAAAAATTCTCCAGAATGGTGATTCTAAACCTCAGGGTCCTGAAACACTGAGAAACGTATGAATTAGTGAATTGAGCCTTCCAATCTGTATCACACAAGCATCATCATTTTGGTTTTTATTTAAATCCAATAAAATATATGGTGTGGAGAATGAGATTTGAGCATAAAACAATACTTTGTATTTTATTCAGTAGATAATTATCAGTAATCAGCTTTAAGTTTTATAGATAGAATAATTGATATTTTCCCACATATACCCTCCTCTGGCAGTTCTAATATATGTACACATAGTTTTGATTCATTTAAAAAAAACATGAGTAAGTTCACATAATTTTCTGAGTCAGTGTTTACTTAAAGGACACTTGTACCATACTAGGGTCAATAAGATACATTCTGATGTTTAAGGAGGATTTCCATATTAAAAAATATGAAAAGCACAAAGTTATTATGGACTTTGTGAATAAGCATAGAGGGAAAAATGCATGTACTCCAATGTTCTCCGTCACCAGAAAGCTGGGAAGCAGAAGGAAAATAGAATATCTGGACATATGAATCATGTGTGAATATATATATATATATATATATATATATAACACACACACACACATATACAGAAACATACATACATAACATACATTCATGCACACACATATAGCTATATACATAGATATGCACATACTACATATACACACATACATGTATATGCACACGTGTATTCATCCATATATAGGGCTTCCCAGGTGACTCAGAGGTAAAGAATCCACCTGCTAATGCAGGAGACATGGGTTTGATCCCTGGTTTGGGAAGATCCCCTGGAGGAGGAAATGGCAGCACACTCTAGTACTCTTGCCTGGAGAATTCCATAGACTGAAGAGCTTGGCAGGCTGCAGTCCATTGGGTCACAAGAGTCAGACATGACTGAACTACTTAGCACACACACATACATCCACATACATATGCATGTGAAGTGAAGTGAATTGAAGTGATGTCACTCAGTTGTGTCCAACTCTTTGCGACTCCATGGACTGTAGCCCACCAGGCTCCTCCATCTATGGGATTCTCCAGGCAAGAATACTGGAGTGGGTTGCCATTTCCTTCTCCAGGATATCTTCCCAACCCAGGGATCAAACCCAGGTCTCCCACATTGCAGGCAGACGCTTTAACCTCTGAGCCACCTATGCACATATATTCATGCATGTATGATACATGCATATGTAGGTTAGGCACATGGTTCTAAAAGAAACACAATCAAGGAAAAGAAGAAAGGAGCAAACACCTGGGTTTTCAGGTAGACTGGAGCTCACAGCAGCGGCTTGGAAAGCTTGTATCATTAGAAGCCCTGATGCTCCTCTTTGGAGGATGAAGGGAGTGAGCATTTTCAATGTCTGGAAAGTGTCATTCACATACTAACAGTGGTCCTCCTTGGGTGGCACAGATATTGAGCAGTTTACTTACTTCTTAAATTTTCTGTCTTTTTTTATATTTTACAATCAGCATGCATCAGTTAGGTAATTAGAAAAAAATCAAGCCTTCTATTTTAATTTTGAAAAATAATTGTCTTTATGAAAGGTGGATTTGTTGTCTCTCCAGAAAGAAGCCCAGGCCAGTGGTGGCTGCATGAGCAGTTGGACCTCTAAAAGTGAAATTCAGGATAAATTGGGAGATTGGGATTAGTATATACACACTACTATATATAAAATAGACAACCAACAAGGACCTACTATATAGCACAAGGAACTATAATCAATATTTTGTAATAACCTATAAAAGAAATGAATCTGAGAAAGAATATATATATATATATATATATATATATATACATACAACTAAATCACTCGGTTGTACACCTGAAACTAACAAAATATTGTAAATCAGCTATACTTCAATTAAAAAAATAAAATAATTTTTAAAAAAGCAAAAGGAAGCTCACATACACCAGGGACTCTGTGTTTAAGTCTTAAGACTTTTGGGACTTTTCAAGAAAATCAGATCAACATATTTCTAACTAGTTCAAAATGTTGTTTTCTTTAAGTGTTCTCTGATACATTTGAAATCCTTTGAACATTTATTTCTTAAAATAATTTGCTGTTCCCACTGACAAAGGAAAGTAAATGAGTTTCAGTGCCATACACTGTTAGCCATGGCATGAAGGATTTTTTTCTTCCTGACTGTGAATTTCAGCAAGCATATTCTCTGCTGCTTTATCATGTGCAGTTGAAAAATGAGCAATCATGTATATCCTATGGTAGAAAGAACAAGGATTTAGAGTGAGATGGCAAGAGTTCAAGTTTCAGATTCAGCACGTAGGGCAGGTTACTTCTCCCTCAGCCTTGGCATCTTAAAATGTGAAAATAGTTCAGAATGTTGTGGGGGTCAAAGAGAATTGCATGTGAGAACCCTGGGTACAGAAGACAATCTCTGCCATTGGTGAGGACTCTGTCAGCTACAAGTACCAAAGCCAGCTGAAACTGGTTTATGCAAATGAAGGAATTTGTTGACAAATCACAGCTGGGAACAGAGCTAAAAGGACCCCCCACTTGGGTTAAGCCCTCATTTCTGTCTCTCTTGGCAGGCAAATCTTCATCATGGTGGCCCATAACACTCCAGGTTGATATCCTACTAGCTTGCTGATTCCCCTTTTCCAAAAGCCCCAAGTTCAAAGCTCTGGGCTGGCTCTTGCTGGCTTGAGTCGGGTCACCCTATTGGCTTCCCAGGTGGCTCAGTTGTAAAGAATCCTCCTGCCAATGCAGGAGATGTGGGTTCAATCCCTGGGACTGAAAGATCCCCTGGAGGAGGAAATGGCAACCCACTCCAGTATTCTTGCCTGAAAAATCCCATGGACAGAGGAGCCTGGCAGGCCATAGTCCATAGAGTCACAAAGAGTCAGACACGACTGAGCGACTGAGCATGCATGAATCCACGCTGTGGTTTGGGGGTGTGGTTCTGGAGATATGAGGATGTGGTACTTACACTGGTCAACTCAGATCATGTGCCCACCCATTGTGCCAGGGGTGGGTTTACATGATCCCTGAATGCAGAGGACCCCAATTCAATCATCATGTATTACCAAAGGGGAGAACAAAAGCTGATCCACTAAAATATATTTCAATTATATAATAATTATATAGAAGAATTGCTTTTTAAAGAATCATTAATAAACAACAGATACCATAAAGGTGATTGAAGATAGAAAATCATTGATACTGAAAATGTGTTTAGTACTCCTTGTGTTGAGATGTTCAAGACCATTGAATTCAATGTCATGCCTTTGAGAACTTAATAGCCATGTATGATGTCCCATCCCCAGTCAGGAATCCCAGGAGTCAGACTCTGAGATGGAGCTTGAATGTCAGAAGTTCATCAGAGCACAAGCTTAGGACCATCACTTTTGCAGAGTGAAGGAAACAAGTTTGGTTTAAAGCAGAGGTCAGCAAGCTTTTTCTACAAAGGACCAGATCATAAACACTTTGGGATGTGTGGATGGTCTCTGTGGCAACTGATTAGAACTACTGTCACAGCACAAAAACTGCCACAAAAAATATATATAAACAGATGAGCTGGACTGTGTCCCACTAAAATTTCACTTATGGACACTGAAATTTTAATTTTGTATAATTTTTACATGTCACAAGACATTATCTTCCTTGTGATTTTTTTCAACCTTCTAAAGATGCCAAAGCTAGTCTTAGTTCATGGATCACTCAACAGATAGCAAGCTAGATGCAGTCAGTGGGCTGAAATTGTTGACCTTGGTTTAGAGAAAGAAGTTGAAATTGAGATGCAGTCACAAGAGAGCCTCCACCTATCCACTGGGGAGCCCCAGAGCTGGAATGAGCCTGGAGGCTTGCCCAGAATCAGGAAGTGAGTTGCCTGGAACTGAGACCTAGGATGTTCCATGTGCTTTGGGTGAAGTGGCCCTCTGAGGTATAGGACAGGTCCCAGAGAGGGACACAGCTGACAGCAGTTGTCTACAACACTTGAAGGAACTGGATTCAATGGACATGAACTTGGGCAAACTCTGGGAGATGATGAGGGACAGGGAGGCCTGGCGTGCTGCCATCCATGGGGTCACAAAAAGTCAGACATGACTAGACAACTGAACAACCGCAACCCACTGCAGTATTCTTGCAGAAGAATCCTGTGAACAGAGGAGTCTGGCAGGCTACAGTCCATGGGATTTCAAAGAGTCAGACACAACACAGTGACTGAACAACAACAACATTATAAGACGATGGACCAGATTTGAAGCCTGGATCTTGAGAGATGTATTGAAGAACCAAACCTGCAAGTTTGAATTCTTCTAAAGAATTCAATGACCTGTTTCTCACCACCAAACCCTCATTTCTTCACCCTCATAATGACAGCTTGGCCCAACTCTATCTTACCTAGCCACCTCAGTCATTGGAATAGTACTTGATTTGGGAATCCAGTACTCTCCTCTTCTCCTCTCCCTAATGCAGAGTGGAGCTGTGATTGGGGTAGAGGCAGGACCAAGATCTCCCTCAGTCTCTTCTGGGCACAAGCCCCTCTGACTGTAAGAAGCAGAAAAGGGAAAGAAGAAAAGCACATGTCCATCCTTTGTGCTGGAGAAAACAGCTGACAAAAAACAGCTGGAGAAAACAGCTGACCTCTTGGGCACGGGCACCCCTGGTGATGGAGCTGCATCTCCAGCAGGAGGCATTGCACCATGCCTGGGATGATATCCTGAAATCCCAAACTTTCCTATCATCCACTGCGCATTTCAGTGTTATCCAGCTTCTATATCTCTATAGAACTGGCACAGTTTTGGCCTTTTCTGAGCTTATAACTCTCTCAAAATGACATCTCTCCTTAGTTTCTTTTACGTTCTCACAACCTTAACAGTCCAGGGTCAGCTCAGGAAGTAGACTGGCTAAGCAGTCCTACCAGGGGATGAATGGTCTCCCTGTCTTGTAGGAACTCTCTTTCTGAGGAGTTCCTCTCAGGCTTATGGACAAGGAATTAGCAACCACTTGAAGCCCATTCCCAGTGCAAGGCTTGAAGGGAGATAGTAAGCTCTCCATGGGCTCAGCCTCCCCACACTATGGCTCTGACGGTAAAGAATATGCCTGCAATGTGGGAGACCCAAGTTCGATCCCTAGATAGGGAAGATCCCCTGGAGAAGGGAATGGCTACCCGTTCCAGGATTCTTGCCTGGAGAATTCCATGGACAGAGGAGCCTGGCAGGCTATATAGTCCATGGAGTGTCAAAGAGTCGGGCATGACTAAGGGACTAACGCTTTCAGAGTAATGATGGGGAGGCTGGTGGTAAGGCTGCCTCTCTCTCTCTCCTGCTGACTGTCTGGAAGCCTTCTGGTGAGAAGGCTGGCCAAAACTGTTGGCAGAATTCTGAACATAGAATTTAGGAATTTAGAACCATTTGCCTATAATTTAGAGCTTTAACTGCAGTTCCTGTCAACAGGGAAAATCCCATTCAACATGCTCTGATATGTTTTTGCTTTGTTTTATTTGAGTTGGGTTGGTTTTGTTGTTGTTTGTTTTGCCTTAGAAAATAATGAGGTACTTCTAGATATTTAAAAAAAAAAAAGCACTACTCCCCCTGGAAAGCCCATCTTTGCTTTTGTAATCCCTTCTTGGCAAGTCCCCTGGATTGTATTCAATGACTGTGCTTTTTGTGCTTATCCTTGGGAAGAGCAAGGTTGTATTTACTTAGACGGTAGACATTTTTCAAAGAAGCTTCTTTTGCAATTGATTTTAAATTGAAAATCAGGTACTAGGACATAAGGAATAGGGCATTGCTTTTCAGAGCTAACTTTCTTAGAATTTTGCATTCTATATTCCACTCCTGGAACTGATCATTGCAGAAAGGCTAGTACATATAGTGAGGGAGTCAGTCTCTAATATGCATATAACCAAATGTCTACTAAATCCATGTCTATGTACACAGATTTGCACACACATGACCCATGAGTGTGTCTCAGTCTTATACTAATGTGAGTTTTAGTAGCACTGGGTTGGAAGAGAGCTTTCAGTGAGAAAGCAACACATATGGGGCAAGAAGTGGAGGAGAGAGGGGAGCTGAGCCAAGTTGCTGAAGGGAAAGTTTTCCCAGAGGGATCTATAGGTTCAGACACACGAGATTCAAAGTGCATGCAGTCCTCTGATACAAGGGGGACTTACCTGATAGGAAGAGAAAGCTGATGATGTTCTCCTGGATGATTGGGGACGTGCAGGAATCAAAGCAGAGATCATCCTTCACAGCCTGAGAGAAAGCAAGAATTTAATCTGTTTCTTCCCTTGCTCCTTCATCATATGCAGCATTGCATAAGAGAATTTACATCCATGTTTAGCATTTTTAAAAAAATTATTATAAATGGGCAGGGCACAGGAGATTTTTAGGGCAGTGAAACCACCCTGTATGATACTATCATGGTGGATTCATGTCATTCTGTAGTTGTTCAATACCACAAAACCAAGAGTGAGTCCAGAGATAAACTATGGACTCTGGGTGTTAATAACATGTCAGTGGAGGCTAGTCCACTATAGCAAATGTACCACTGCGATGGGGGGTCAGGATGACGGGCAAGACTGTGTGTGTATGAGGGCAGGGATGTATGGGAAATCTCTGTACCATCTTTTCCATCTTGCTGTGAATGTACAACTTCTCTAAAAACTAAAGCCTACTAACAAACTATTACACAAATCTTTCCTTTGTAACACTGGCAAAAGCAAAACTGCCTTTGACTCCATCCAACCCACACCTAAAGCAAGAAGCATGATCACTTAAGATCTGTCCCAGTGTAGGCTTTTGTCAACAGTACCTGGGAGCTCTCTAGAGGATTCTCTGCTTTCCTGTTGGTTGCCTGCCCTATGCAATTGTGATATAGCCCAGGGATCTAAGAAGATGCGGACACCAGCCCAGCAGAACAAGCAGGGGGCATGTTAATAAGTCATACCCCTTGGCTTTCTCCTAGAATAAGTCTTTTTCTCCGGCCACCATATGGACTTGATTCACCTCCTGGAGAGGAAGGCTGCTGCTCCTGTCCTGCAACTGCTGGGAATTTTATGCCTAATAAAGGCTTCATTTAACACACAAGAGTAACAGACTTGTATGTAATGGCTGGGAGGTCTAGAGATTTGGCATGTTTTATATTAAAATGTACAATTCTTCCATCTGTGTTTTTAAAAAAGGCAAAAATAGTGAAAATGTGTCCATCTCTAATGATGCGTCTACTTGTACCTTCTTGCAAATAAGGTACAACATTGAGGGCATTTACATAGATGTGGATTTAGTGAATGGGGATAGAACAGTTGTGTCAAATTCTGTTAGCCTGTTATTCTTCTTTTTCTCAAAACAATCTTTGACGTTGAAAGTGGGTTCCAGAAAGGTGAGTTGTTCCAACAGCACAATTTATACATTGCTAGCCGTACCTTAGCAAGAGCTGCAGGCAACTTTAAGAGATTTAAACAATATAGAGATGGCCTCAACGATGACTTCATTTTTGGTCCTAGAGAGCACTTCCATTACCTCTAGTAAGGTCTACATTTTCGTTTCCTTGAATGGTTTGCCTCTCAGGCTCAGAAAGATGATTCTTTCTCCATTAGTTTCCACTCCCACCCCCTCATTAACCCTTCAACTTGGAAAGAAAAGAAAAATTGGCAATCTCTGAAAACATTCTGTTTGGGCTTTTGTGTGGTACTTACAGGATGCCTAAATTAGCTCAGAGGATTCTGGGCTGGCAATCCTTATTACATCTATTGTTAACTCATCAGTAGCCCAAAACTGCCTAAACCAAGTTTTCCACTCGATAATTAGCCAATGGTTTCATTTGGTGGTTTCTTCCATCAACTAATTACAGCCTTCAAAAGAATGATATCACTGCCTGGCTGGAAGAAAAGTTAAGCTAATTAAAAGCCATTTTCAGAGTCGACTGAAAAGGGAGAAAATGAATTTAAGCTATCAAAGAAATCATGCTGCCAGCTTTGGGGAGACAGTGAATTCACAGTCTGGAATTCTAAAATTCATCTTTAACTCTGTGCTTCCTCAACTAAGCTGTAGAAATATGGCGTTAGGGATATCAACAAATATCCCTAACTTAACTTTATCAAGTTAAGAAATTTCCCTTCCCACCAAAGTTGTTAGAAAAAAAAGGAAATTTTTTTCTTTAAACATTTCCATTTAGCAAAACCTGGTTTTCCCAAATCCCATTCTGAATCTCATGGCCACTAGATTACTAAAGAGCTCCTCTGAAGAAGTTTTGTATTTGCTCCTTCTTGGTGCCCCAGGAGTACCAAACACTCAACCAATTCTTACACTCATATCTTGACATGTGATTTTTCATCCCTTAAGGGTTAGGATTCCAATTCAGGTGTAGGTCCAGCAATCCAATTTCTCAGAAGGATTTGATTTTCCACATCAAATTATGGCATAGTGAGCTTCCTTGTCATCTGTCAATTCTGTAAAGGGAACTTAATATTGAGACCAAGTCAGACCCTGCAAGACCTTCCTGGAGACACAGCCCTCCCACGTCCCCCATCTCTTGTTGGCAGAAAAGCTTTACCCTCCTAAACTCCCTCAAGTTTCTGAGTTTGAAAGCGTTTGCTTCAAAAGAGCAAATTTAATCAAAGAAGTGAGAAAAAGCAGGAAAACAGAAAAACAAAGACAAAAAGACGAAATAATGATAGTTGAGCCATAAAACAAAGTCAAGGACCTTCAGTTCCTTCTCAAGGGCTATAGATAATATACTGACCCATATTCTTGACTCATTTCAGAGATGCTAAAACCCCCAGAAGTGGGAAGAAGGCAACCACATGCTGACCACCAACAGGTAGAGCCCAGACTGGTGGTGGTTTATTGTGTTCAACTCTTGTGACCCCATGGACTGCAGCCTGCCAGGCTCCTCTGTCCATGGGATTCTCCAAGCAAGAATACTGGAGTGGGTTGCCATTTCCTTCTCCAAGGGATCTTCCCAATCTAGGGATCGAACCCAGGTCTCCTGCCTTGCTGGCAGATTCTTTACTGACTGAGCTACGTGGGAAGCCTCAGACTAGTTTGAACCAAAAGGTTGATGACACTGACTCCTGAAATATAATACCACCCTGTCACATTACCACCAACCAATCAGAAAAATGTCCATAAGCTGATCAGGCACCCTACAAGCCTCCCCCTCACTTTGCCTTTAAAACCTCTTCTCCAAATGCTTTCTGGGAGTTCAGGTCTTTTGAGCATGAGCTGCCTATTCTGTTTACACAACACCACAGTGAGTAGCTTCAGAAACCCTCATCACAACCAAGAGTCAGTCATTTGGTTATGCTTTGCCTGGGTGAGTGAACTCGAGTTTGGTTTGATAAAAATATTCCCCTTGCTCCAGGATGTTCTAAAGTCTGGGGTTCATGCAAGAACCTCCCTTCCAACTCCCATTTATGCAGTAACAAGAAATAGGAACCCTCTATGGGCATTTCAACTCAAATTCATAGCCCTAATGGAGTTACTAAACTCCAGGGATGGCTGGATAGCATTGTTCGTAGCATCCTGTTCTGATGGTCAGCCCATTTCTCCTTCAGGCACACTTAACTGCAGTGGTTTTCAAACTTTTTGGTTTTGTAAATGTTTTAAAATTATAAAATGTATTGACAAACTTAAAACCTTTATTTGGGCGAATTATATCTGCTAATAGTTACTGTATTAGAAATTAAAGCAAAAATACTTATTTAATAATTCATTTAAAATACCAGTGACAAATCCATTAAATGTTAACATCAATTATATATTTTTATTTAAAAATGTTTTTCCAAAAGAAACACATTTGTGGAAAGAGTGACATTGTTTTACATTTTTGCAAATATCCTTAATACCTGACTTATTGCAAAACAGCTGAATTCTCATATCTGCTTCTCTCTTAATCTGTTGTGATATATTGTTTTGGTTGAAATATATAAAGAAAATCTAATTTCACACAAATAGGTAGTTGGAAAAAAGAGGAATATTTTAGTAGCTTTGCAGATATCTATAGATATTCTCCTTTGATACTACACCTGAACTCAAGGTGTGATTTCTTATAGATTGGTGACAATATGGAATCTGAAACCCTGATGATGTACCTCTCTGCTCTGCAACATTAAAATATGCTTGATCTATCTTATAATTGGGTTAGATCTTGCTTGCATGATTTTGTACGCTAAAAAATTGGTTTGTTGTTTTTTCAAATCTTTATGCATTTCATTCAAAACATAGAAAAAAACACATTCATTAAAATCACCAAGAATCTCATAAATATTATGAAAGTAGTTTTAATGTCACAGACCCCCAACAAGGAGTCTTTAGTGGTCCCTGGATCATTTCAAGAACCACTGCTTTAAGTGATACAGTTATATTTTATTCACCATTTCTCAGGTTTCAGCTCTTCCATATCTACAAATTTTCCTAAGTCATAGATAAGAAATCTTTTCTGTCAACAAAGAAACATGCTACAGTGAAGAGTTACAAAGACCCATCAATAACTTTAACAATGTCTTCAAGCATAAACTCTCTGCTGGTTCACCATGGGCCAGGCTCTGTTCCAGACAACTGTCTAGTGAGTAAACGAACATGAATTAAATTTATGAATAAAATAGTTTTATTGTTTTCTGCTGGAGATCTAACTTTGTTTCTCTCACAATCATCCAATAACTATTGTTCATCAAATAATTCACACTTGCATTTTAAATATACAGGTTGCAGAGGGATATATGGGGATCTGTTGTGCTACCTTTACAGGTTTTCTATAAATCTAAAATTACCCAAAATACAAAGTTGATTTTAAATTAATTAAAACAGTGTGTTTCCATCATGTTTTCTTGAGTCAAAAGGATTGCATTATGAATTCAGTTTAAGCTGGTAGCTTCTTTTTTATAAAGACATTGACTTTATTTAGAAACTTGGCTTCCAAATAGACAAATGATTTGGTCAAAAAGGAAGAGAAGGAAATAAATTCAAACTATACTCCTATATAAAATTAAATATTTCAATATAGTGAAAATGAATATACTACCCAAAGCAATTTATAGATTCAATGCAATCCCCATCAAGCTACCAATGGTATTCTTCACAGAGCTAGAACAAATAATTTCTCAATTTGTATGGAAATACAAAAAACCTCGAATAGCCAAAGCTATCTTGAGAAAGAAGAACGGAACTGGAGGAATCAACCTGCCTGACTTCAGGCTCTACTACAAAGCCACAGTCATCAAGACAGTATGGTACTGGCACAAGGACAGAAATATAGATCAATGGAACAAAATAGAAAGCCCAGAGATAAATCCACGCACATATGGTCACCTTATCTTTGACAAAGGAGGCAAGAATATACAATGGATTAAAGACAATCTCTTTAACAAGTCGTGCTGGGAAAACTGGTCAAACACTTGTAAAAGAATGAAACTAGAACACTTTCTAACACCATACACAAAAATAAACTCAAAATGGATTAAAGAGCTAAATGTAAGACCAGAAACCATAAAACTCCTAGAGGAAAACATAGGCAAAACACTCTCTGACTTACATCACAGCAGGATCCTCTATGACCCACCTCCCAGAATATCGGAAATAAAATCAAAAATGAACAAATGGGACCTAATCAAACTTAAAAAGCTTATGCACAACAAAGGAAACTATAAGCAAGGTGAAAAGACAGCCTTCAGAATGGGAGAAAATAATAGCAAATGAAGCAACTGACAAACAACTAATCTCAAAAATATACAAGCAACTTCTACAGCTCAATTCCAGAAAAATAAATGACCCAATCAAAAAATGGGCCAAAGAACTCAATAGACATTTCTCCAAAGAAGACATACAGATGGCTAACAAACACATGAAAAGATGCTCAACATCACTCATTATCAGAGAAATGCAAATCAAAACCACTATGAGATACCATTTCACGCCAATCAGAATGGCTGCTATCCAAAAGTCTACAAGCAATAAATGCTGGAGAGGGTGCGGAGAGAAGGGAACCCTCTTACACTGTTGGTGGGAATGCAAACTAGTACAGCCACTATGGAGAACAGTATGGAGATTCCTCAAAAAACTGCGAATAGAACTGCCTTATGATCCAGCAATCCCACTGCTGGGCATATACACTGAGAAAACCAGAATTGAAAGAGACACGTGTACCCCAATGTTCATAGCAGCACTGTTTGCAATAGCCAGAACGTGGAAGCAACCTAGATGTCCATCCACAGATGAATGGATAAACAAGCTGTGGTACATATACACAATGGAGTATTACTCAGCCATTAAAAAGAATACATTTGAATCAGTTCTAAGGAGATGGATGGAACTGGAGCCTATTATACAGAGTGAAGTAAGCCAGAAACAAAAACACAAATACAGTATACTAACGCATATATATGGAATTTAGAAAGATGGTAAAAATAACCCTATTAATGAGACAACAAAAGAGACACTGATGTATAGACCAGACTTTTGGACTCTGGGACCGGGAGAGGGTGGGATGATTGGGGAGAATAGCATTGAAATATGTATAATATTATATCTGAAATGTATTAATTGTTCAAACTAAACACTATCATGTTACAATTTGTTCATACTAGATGTTTGTAATGTTTCTGATAATCAATAAAAGAGATTCTTGATCAGAAAAAAAAATTAAATATTAAATTTTAAAAAATTTAAAAATGAATTCAGAAGAACTATAAATTATTAAAACACATATATTATATTAGTATGCATCCTATTACATTTCTCTCTTACTCCATCAGTCTCTAAACTAAATGTACTTCTTTTAACATTTACAGTAATCCTATGCATTAGTCACTATGAGTCTCTACTCTTCACAGAGCTACTCACAAAGTTCAGTAACTTAGTTGTCAGAGACGGAGCCAGAGCAGAAGACAGTCTCTCTGAATCCAGAGCCCCTGCTCTTAGCCACTTGGCTCCACTGCTTTTACTGATGTGATTTCCAGAAGTGGAAAAATTTACAGCCATCGAAGCCATCAGAGTGAACAGAGACATGTTTTCATTGTTGTTGGACTCAGTCCCTAATTTTCATGCTACCTTTCTCCTGAAGCCACTTTTAAGGATATGATGGTGGATGATTTGGTTGGGTGTTTGGATGGTGG
The DNA here is from genome assembly GCA_935064755.1 of Tragelaphus eurycerus. Classification (NCBI taxonomy): domain Eukaryota; kingdom Metazoa; phylum Chordata; class Mammalia; order Artiodactyla; family Bovidae; genus Tragelaphus; species Tragelaphus eurycerus. The sequence continues at coordinate 16,996,475 of CAKXYN010000002.1, read as the reverse complement.
TTTCACTGGGCGATAAATCAAGGTATCCAAGAGCAGAAGCCTAGAAATCCTCAGAGGGTAAAAAAAAAAAGGGGGGGGCGCATTTTAGATACTCTCCTTAGCAGAAGGGAAATAAAACAAATGTAATACAATTAATGTTTACTTTTAAATTTATTTTTATTTAAAATATTTTAAACATTTTATTGAAGTATAGCTGATTTACACTGTTGTGTTAGTTTCAGGTATATAGCACAGTGATTCATATATGTACATATGAATATATATATAGATTCTTTTTCAGATTCTTTTTCCTCTTGTGTGTTAGTCACTCAGTCATATCTGACTCTTTGCAACCCCATAGACTGTAACCCACCAGGTTCCTCTGTCCCTGAGATTCTCCAGGCAAGAATACTGGACTGGGTTGCCAGTCCCTTCTCCAGAGGATCTTCCTGACCCAGAGATGGAACCCGGATCTCCTGCATTGCAGGCAGTTTCTTTACCATATGAGCTACAGGAATGTCCCAGTCTTTTTCTTTTAATTATTACAAAATATAGTATAGTTCCCTATGCTATACAGGAGGTCCCTGCTGGTTATCTATTTTATATAGAGTAGTGCATATCTCTTAATAATTATATGTTTACTTTTGCTTACACAATGCCTGACAAGTTTTATAAGCATTTTATTCTGGAAATTTTAAAAAATCACTCAAAAACAGAGAGAATAGATATGTGAGCCATAAACAACTCATTTAAACAATTACCAACATGAAAATAATCTTGTTTTATCATTCACTCACACAGTTTTTTTGGAAGGATGGCTAAAGCATTTTAAAGCAAATCCCATTTTTAATATCACTTTGCCCACAAGTACTTTGTATCATCTTAAGATTTTTTAAAGATAACCACAGTACATGATCTCATAACAAAATGAACAATCCCTCACATCATTTAATACCCAGTTTGAGTTTATAGTCCCCTGATTGTCTCAAACATAACCAGGAGGAAAGGATGAGTCGAGGGAAGCGACAGGGAATTTGTGATCGACATGTACATGCTGCTACATTTAAAATGTGTAAGCAACAAGGTCCTACTATATAACACAGGGAACTCTGCTCAATGTTATGTGGAAAGCTGGATGGGAGGGTAGTCTGAGGGAGAAGGGATACATGTGTAAGTATGACCGAGTCCTTTTGCTGTCCACCTGAAACGATCACAACATTGTTAACCAGCTATACTCCAATATAAAATAAAAAGTTTTTTAAAACCCATAACATTGCATGGTTAGTTTATTGAAATCAGGGTTCAAATAAGTTCCTTACATTGCATTTGACTGATCAGTCTCTAAGGATTCTTTTCATTTCTCACAGTCTCCCTTCCCCTTCTCCTCATTTTCTCTGTCATTTATTTGTTGAAATAACCAGGTCATTTGTCCTGTTACATTTTCTACATTTGGTTGGTTGCTTCCCTGTGGTATCATTTAACATGTCCCCCTACTTTGTCTATTTCCTCCTAATTAATAATCAAAGGAAAAGGCTTGATTCGATGCTAAGGCTTGTTTGCTTGTCCAAGAATATGTCATGAGTGTCTTATTCTGAGTGATGCTAGATGTAAGGATTGAGTCAGTAGGTTCTGGTGTGGTAAGCCTAGTCCAGCCATTATAGAGTTTCCATCAATTTTCCTGATGATTTTACCAGGCAGTTGCTAAATGGCTGCCTGTGTCCTCTTTCACATGATGGACTACAAAATGATCATCTAATCCCATCATTCCTTCTGCTCTTAGTAGTTGGAATTCTACAAATTTCACTCGAAATGGGGTTTTTTTTTTCTCTATAAATTAATCCAAGTTTTTTTCTTTTAATAAGAAGTCTGCTAAGTCACTTCAGTCATGTTCGACTCTGTGCGACCCTGTAGACGGCAGCCCATCAGGCTCCCCTGTCCCTGGGATTCTCCAGGCAAGAATACTGGAGTGGGTTGCCATTTCCTTCTCCAATGCATGAAAGTGAAAGGTGAAAGTGAAGTTGCTCAGTCGTGTCCGACTCTTCACAACCCCATGGACTACAGCCTATCAGGCTCCTCCATCCATGGGATTTTCCAGGCAAGAGTACTGGAGTGGGGTGCCATTGCCTTCTCCAAATAAGAAGTCTAGACCATTTATTAATAAGAAGTCTAGACCATTTATTAATATGTTCAGTGACCTATTTGATAAGTATGATCTTTCTTTCTCTCTCTCTCTTCCTCCTTTCTCTTTCTCATTGTATTTTTTTTTTCCTTTCTCTGCTATATGGACTATATTTTATTTCCATTTTTCTTATTCAGTGTCTTGAAATATATGCACAGTAGACAATATTTGCAATTTCTTCTCAGGCTGAGAATTCTTGGCATATAAATTCTTATCACATCCCTGTGAAGGAGCCCTTCAGATCAGATCAGATCAGTCACTCAGTCATGTCCAACTCTTTGCGACCCCATGAATCGCAGCACACCAGGCCTCCCTGTCCATCACCAACTCCAGGAGTTCACTCAGACTCACGTCCATCAAGTCAGTGATGCCATCCAGCCATGTCATCCTCTGTCATCCTCTTCTCCTCCTGCCCTCAATCCCTACCAGCATCAGAGTCTTCTCCAATGAGTCAACTCTTCACATGAGGTGGCCAAAGTACTGGAGTTTCAGCTTTAGCATCATTCCTTCCAAAGAAATCCCAGGGCTGATCTCCTTCAGAATGGACTGGTTGGATCTCCTTGCAGTCCAAGGGACTCTCAAGAGTCTTCTCCAACATCACAGTTCAAAAGCATTAATTCTTCCACGCTCAGCCTTCTTCACAGTCCAGCTCTTACATCCATACATGACCACAGGAAAAACCATAGCCTTGGCTAGACGAACCTTTGTTGGCAAAGTAATGTCTCTGCTTTTGAATATGCTATCTAGGTTGGTCATAACTTTCCTTCCAAGGAGTAAGCATCTTTTAATTTCATGGCTGCAGTCACCGCAATGTTATTTACACAATATGACCCTATAACAGTGGCCTGAGTTGAGTGAACAGATAACTGATTCTAACTGGGCTCATTGAAATCTTTCCCCTGGGAATTTGAAATTTGGACCTTATAGTTCGGTTCAGTTCAGTTCAGTCGCTCAGTCATGTCTGACTCTTGCTACCCCATGGACTGCAGAATGCCATCCCTCCCTGTCCATCACCAACTCCCAGAGTTTACCCAAACTCATGTCCACTGGGTCAGTGATGCCATCCAACCATTTCATCCTCTGTCGTCCTCTTCTTCTCCCACCTTCAATCTTTCCCAGCATCAGGGTTTTTTCAAGGGACCTTATATGCAGTAGTCAATTTGGGGTTCTCTCTGTTAGTAAAAGGGCTTCCCTAGTGGCTCAGGTGATAAAAGAATCCACCTGCAGTGCAGGAGACCTGGGTTTGATCCCTGGGTTGAGAAGATCCCCTGGAGAAGGGAATGGCAACCCACTCCAGTGTTCTTGCCTAGAGAATTCCCATGGACAGAGGAGCCTGATGAGCTACAGTCCATAGGGTCACAAGACTACAGTCCATGGGTTTGTGAATAGTTGGACAACTGAGCAACTAACACTGGAAGTAAGAAAATCTATAAGTTTAAGCTGTCTTTGCATCTCTGCACCATTCATAGTGAAAACTAGGGAGAAGGAAATAGAAGTTCAAGTATAAGTAGACATATTCTAGAAGGTAGAGCAAGAAAGGACATAGGGCAAGAGAGGATCCAGTAGCAGGGAGAGAGAGAAGCCAGCCCGAGCCCCCAGGTTACCTGCAGCTCTTCTGTCCCTGAACCTAATGCTCCAAGGCTCTGCTGCCCATCCTCCCTTAGGTGTCATGAGATCCTCAGCCACATTTCAGGGGAGCCCGCCTAGTGTTGGCTTCTGGCCAGGTCACATTTTAAGGCAGATTTTTTTCTCTCAGAGGTGACATGAGTTCCAAGAGGAGTCATCAGTTCTGACTCACTGATGTGGCGAACAGCCTGCTGCATCCTTCACTTTGGCTCCTGGTTCTCTGGTGCCCAAGCCAACTCAGAAGTTGAAGTTGTCTGTTGAAGTCACATTTCCTCTATTAGGGTAGAGTCATCCCTTTAAAGAAGGGACCAGCCTAGCTCCTTTCCTTACACACACCACATCTTATTGTAGAAAACTTGTGCCTTACACTCTAGGTAAATGGGAGCTTAGTTATTACAGCCACAGTCCTCCACTGTCCTAGGCTGCTGGGGCAGCCCTGGGCTGTCTCCAGAGGGGTGTGTGTGGGGTCAGGGTGTAGTCCTTAAAGCTCCACTCACTAGGCTTGAAGTTAAGAGAAGTACCTCCTCCATGGGAGAAGACATAAGTCCCAGCACCCTCCCTGCTCCTGATAACATTTTGTTCAGAAATCCACTCTGGAACTTTCAAACTTTTATAAGCATCAGAAGGGTCACAAAATTAGCTATTGGCTACCTCCTTTCAAGGTTACACTTAGACGATCAGTTCTTACTTTGAAATGTGAGAATGGAAGGCAACTACTACCCTTAGATTCCAGATCAACTGTGTATGTTTTCATTTCTACAAATGTGATACACACATACACATAGTATTTTCTAAGTCTCATCTGCTCATTCAGAACTAATGGTTGTGCTCACTTCAGCAGCACATATACTAAAATCAGAACTAGGAGTTATTATTTATTTATAAATAATTATTTATTTAAAATATACTAAATGAATAGAGTCAACTGGAAATCTCCCAAAACTTATAATAATCTGAGCATTTATAAGATTGATTCATTCTTTTTCTCTCTCACTTAGCTTAATATTTCTTTAAGTTTACAACTACTTAATGTTGTCATTGCTGTTGTTCAGTCACTAGGCCATGTCCAACTCTTTGCAACCTCATGGACTACAATGGTCTGTCTAGTCAAAGCTGTGTTTTTTCCAGTAGTCATGAATGGATGACAGAGTTGGACCATAAAGAAAGCTGAACTCCAACGAATTGATGTTTTTGAATGGTGGTGTTGGAGAAGACTCTTGAGAATCCCTTGGACTGCAAGGACATCCAACCAGTCAATCCTAAAGGAAATCAATGCTGAATATTCTTGTGGAGGACTGATGCTGAAGCTGAAACTCCAATACTTTGGTCACCAGATGCGAAGAGCTGACTCATTAGAAAAGACCCTGATGCAAGTAAAGATTAAAGGCAGGAGGAGAAGGAGATGACTAAGGATGAGGTGGTTGGATGGTATCACCAGTTCTAAGGATATGAGTTTGAGCAAGCTCTGGGAGTTGGTGATGAACAGGGTAGCCTGGAATGCTGCAATCCATGGGACTGCAAAGAGTCAGACACAACTGAGCAACTGAACTGAACTGGACTAATATAGCAAGTCAGGCTCCTCTGTTATCCACTATCTTCCAGAGTTTGATCAAATTCATGTCTATTGAGTCAGTGATGCTATCTAACTATCTCATCCTCTGACACCCACTTCTCCTTTTGCCTTCAATCTTTCCCAGCATCAGGGTCTTTTCCAATGAGTCGGCCCTTCAAATCAGGTGGGCAGAGCATTGGAGCTTCAGCTTCAGCATGAGTCCTTGCAATGAATATCCAGGATTGATTTCCTTTAGGGTTGACAGATTTGATCTCCTTGCAGTCCAAGGGACTCGCAAGAGTCTTCTCCAGCACCACAATTCAAAAGCAACAATTCTTCAGCCTTCTTTAGGGTCCAAGTCTCAAATCTGTACATGACAACTGGAAAAACCACAGCTTTGACTATGCGCACCTTTGTTGGCAAAATCTCTGCTTTTTAATACACTGTCTAGGTTTGTCAGAGCTTTCCTTTCAAGGAGCAAGTGTCTTTTAATTTCATGGTTACAGTCACCATCTGCAGTGATTTTGGAGCCCAAGAAAATAAAATCTGTCACTGTTTCCACTTTTCCCCCTTCTATTTGCCATGAAGTGATGGCACCAGATGCCATGATCTTAGTTTTTTTGATATTGCATTTCAAGACAACTTTTTCACTCTCCTCTTTCATCCTCTTCCAGAGGCTCTTTAGTTCCTCTTTACTTTCTTCTATTAGAGTGGTTTACTGTAACTGAAAGTAGGCTCTGGCTGCTTGCCACTCAAAACCCAATAAAGAGGCAAGTTGGTAGAAAGGAAAATTTGCTTTATTTCATTTTTAGCTTTTTATTTTGTTTTGGGTTATAGCCATTTAACAATGCTGTGATAGTTTCAAGCGAATAGTGAAGGGACTCAGCCATACATATCAGATCAGATCAGATCAGTCGCTCAGTCGTGTCCGACTCTTTGCGACCCCATGAACCGCAGCACGCCAGGCCTCCCTGTCCATCACCAGCTCCCGGAGGTCACCCAGACTCACACCCATCAAGTCAGTGATGCCATCCAGCCATCTCATCCTCTGTCGTCCCCTTCTCCTCCTGCCCTCAATCCCTCCCAGCATCAGAGTCTTCTCCAATGAGTCAACTCTTCGCATGAGGTGGCCAAAATACTGGAGTTTCAGCTTTAGCATCATTCCTTCCAAAGAAATTCCAGGATTGATCTCCTTCAGAATGGACTGGTTGGATCTCCTTGCAGTCCAAGGGACTCTCAAGAGTCTTCTCCAACACCACAGTTCAAAAGCATCAATTCTTCGGCGCTCAGCCTTCTTCACAGTCCAGCTCTCACATCCATACATGACCACAGGAAAGATCATAGCCTTGTCTAGGCGAACCTTTGTTGGTAAAGTAATGTCTCTGCTTTTGAATATGCTATCTAGGTTGATCATAACTTTCCTTCCAAGGAGTAAGCGTCTTTTAATTTCATGGCTGCAGTCACCATCTGCAGTGATTTTGGAGCCCAGAAAAACAAAGTCTGACACTGTTTCCACTGTTTCTCCATCTATTTCCCATGTAGTGATGGGACCAGATGCCATGATCTTCGTTTTCTGAATGTTGAGCTTTAAGATGCCAGCAAATTTGGAAAACTCAGCAGTGGCCACAGGACTGGAAAAGGTCAGTTTTCATCCCAATCCCAAAGAAAGGCAATGCCAAAGAATGCTCAAACTACCGAACAATTGCACTCATCTCACACGCTAGTAAAGTAATGCTCAAAATTCTCCAAGCCAGGCTTCAGCAATATGTGAACCATGAACTTCCTGATGTTCAAGCTGGTTTTCGAAAAGGCAGAGGAACCAGAGATCAAATTGCCAACATCCGCTGGATCATGGAAAAAGCAAGAGAGTTCCAGAAAAACATCTATTTCTGCTTTATTGACTATGCCAAAGCCTTTGACTGTGTAGATCACAATAAACTGTGGAAAATTCTGAAAGAGATGGGAATACCAGACCACCTGATCTGCCATACATATACCTGTATCCATTCTCCCCGAACTCCCCTCCCACTCAGGCCACTACATAACATTGAACAGAGTTCCATCTGCTATACTCTAGGTCCTAGTTTGTTATCCATTTTAAATATTGCAGAAGAGAAGCGAGAGGAGAAGCAGAAAAGATATACCCATTTGAATACAGAGTTCCAAAGAATAGCAGGGAGAGATAAGAAAGCCTTCCTCAGTGATCAATGCAAAGAAATAGAGGAAAACAATAGAATGGGAAAGACTAGAGATCTCTTCAAGAAAATTAGAGATACCAAGGGAACATTATAGGCAAAGATGGGTTCAATAATGGACAGTAATGATATGGACCTAACAGAAGCAGAAGATATTAAGAAGGGGTGGCAAGAATACACAGAACTGTACACAAAAGATCTTCACGACCCAGGTAATCATGATGGTATGATCACTCACCTAGAGCTAGGCATCTTAGAATACGAAGTCAAGTGGGCCTTAGGAAGCATCACTATAAATAAAGCTAGTGGAGGTGATGGAATTCTACTTGAGCTATTTCAAATCCTAAAGGATGATGCTGTGAAATGCTGCACTCAGTATGCCAGCAAATTTGGAAAACTCAGCAGTGGCCGCTGGACTGGAAAAGGTCAGGTTTCATTTCAATCCCAAAGAAAGGAAATGCCAAAGAATACTCAAACTCCTCCACCATTGCACTCATCTCACACGCTAGCAAAGTAATGCTCAAAATTCTCCAAGCCAAGCTTCAGCGGTACGTGAACCGTGAACTTGCAGATGTTCAAGCTGGTTTTAGAAAAGGCAGAAGAACCAGAGACCAAATTGCCAACATCTGTTGGATCATTGAAAAAGCAAGAAAGTTCCAGAAAAACATCTACTTCTGCTTTATTGACTATGCCAAAGCCTTTGACTATGTGGATCAAAACAAACTGTGGAAAATTCTTCAAGAGATGGGAATATCAGACCACCTGACCTGCCTCTTGAGAAATCTATATGCAGGTCAAGAAGGAACAGTTAGAACTAAACATGGAACAATGGACTGGTTCCAAACTGGGAAAGGAGTACATCAAGGCTGTATGTTGTCTCCCTGATTATTTAACTTGCATGCAGAGTACATCATGCAAAATGCCAGGCTGGATGAAGCACAAGCTAGAATCAAGATTGCTGGGAGATATGCAGATGACACCACCCTTATGGCAAGAACTAAAGAGCCTCTTGATGAAAGTGAAAGATGAGAGTGAAAAAGTTGGCTTAAAGCTCAACATTCAGAAAACTAAGATCATGGCATCTGGTCCCATCACTTCATGGCAAATAGTTGGGGAAACAATGGAAACAGTGAAAGAGTATTTTTCTGGGCTCTAAAATCACTAGAGATGGTGACTGTAGACATGAAATTAAAAATTGCTCCTTGGAAGAAAAGCTATAACCATCCTACACAGCATATTAAAAAGCAGATACATTACTTTGCCAACAAAGGTCCATCTAGTAAGGCTATGCTTTTTCCAGTAGTCATGTATGGATGTGAAAGTTAGACTATAAAGAAAGCTGAGCACCAAAAAATTGATGCTTTTGAACTGTGGTGTTGAAGAAGACTCTTGAGAGTCCCTTGGATTGCAAGGAGATCCAACCAGTCCATCCTGAATATTCAATGGAAGGACTGATGCTGAAGCTGAAACTCCAATACTTATGTGAAGAGCTGACTCATTTGAAAAGACCCTGACTGAGGATGAAATGGTTGGATGGCATCACTGACTCAATGGACATGAGTTTGTATAAACTCCGGGAGTTGGTGATGGACAGGGAAGCCTGGGTGTGCTGCAGTCCATGGGGTCGCAAAGAGTTGGACACAACTGAGCGACCGAACTGAACTGAACGGAATCTTCAGTACCAGGGTTGGTTTGTTCCCATTTCCTTGAGACCAGTTCTCAGAATTGTCATGTTCTCAGCTTATGTCATGGATACAATCTGGTCATCATGTAGTTAACTTCTTCTACCTGGTGGGAATTTCAGTATCTAAAAGACAGCTCACAGGATATGAATCAGAACATTATTCACAGGCCTCGAAGAGGAATGAAAAAGTCCTCGATTTTGCTTAATGAGTAAACTATTATTGTTTAGTCTTACTAGACAGTTTTCCTTTGTTTCTGCATTTTTTCACTTCTCTGATTAAACTTATTCTTTGACTAAATTTTTTCCACAGACAAAAGGCAGGCTGATGACATGGAAAGGGAGCAGTGGAAGAACCATTGAGAACTGCTCCATTTCAGTAACAAATCTTCCATTTGTTTATTCCTTAGTATTTACATCATGATTTCACATGAACAATTTCATTGGATCTTCATAGCAATCCTTTAGATTTAACCTCGTTACAGAGGATAAGAGACATTGATCTATTATACAGATCCAGATATTCCTTACTTTACACTGCTTCTACAGCTTAAGTCAGTACACAAATACAGTTAAAAAAAAAAAAACAAAAAAAACAACCATGACAGGAAGATCCTTGCCCAAAAAAAGATTTTCATCACAAGTCATGTTTGTAGTGGAATTAATTCTGTCTCAGTTACTCAGTCATGTATGACTTTTTGTGACACTATGGACTATAGTCCTCCAGGCTGTTCTGTCCATGGAATTCTGCAGGCAAGAATACTGGAGTGGGTTACCATTTCCTTCTCCAGGGCATCTTGCCATCCTAGAGATCGAACTCTCAGTTCCTGTGTCTTTGTATTAGCAGACAAATTCTTTACCACTGAGCCTTACTTACAGTGGAATCTCAGCCCCCAGATCTGTGGCTGATGTTAATCAGCAGTGAGGCCACTCACTGAATGGATTAAATGACCTTCTTGATGCTGATGGTGCAGGCTTCCTGGTGAGATAAAAGAGGGAAAGGGAGAATGTAAGAATTTTCTTTCTTGAGACCCGAAAGGAAAGCATCCCTGTATTGTAAAGATGTCTGATTTCCCATGCTATGTAGGCCTGTGAAGTTATGAAGACCACGTTCATCTCAAAGTTGTGTAAGCAGATTATGAGCTGGGGATACTCTCATTTCTCTGTGTTTCTCACCCTGCCATTCCTCCTGAGCCCTTCATCTCACCCTAGCCATCTTTGGTCCCGCAAACACGAATGTGTTTACAACATACACTCAGCCTTGCCTTTCTCTACATCACTTCCAGCTGGAGTTTCCCACCCAACCCCTGTTTTGAGTTATGATGAATAAATACATTTGACATTGAAATCATTTTTTTCCCTTGTGCCTTCTCCCTTGCTCCAAATTCCAACCCCGTTCTCAAGACATGATAAATACATGCATAATGCATTACCGGCTGGATTTGTCTTCTCCTTTTGCTGAACTTTTCCCATTTGCAACTTCCGAGCATTTTCCAGCTCTAAGAGAGAACTTCCTGTTCATTCCTGCTCCCATCCAAGTCACTAACTGTGTTTTGGAAGTTCCTCCATGTAAGCTGATAAGGGTCTAATATTCTTTAAGTGACTGTATAATATTCTATTCTGCTGATGTTCCAAAATACATTAAACCATTATTTTCATTAATTCATACTATTTTCAAGATTTTTGTCATTATAAACAGATCTGTAATTGACATCTTTTCCCCATATTGTTCTCCATATGTATGCTTATATTTCTGTGGGAGTACTGAGTCAAAAGATATGCCTAGTTTTAATTTAGCAAATGTTGTCAAATTACTTTCCAAAATGTACTGAAACAATGTGCATTCCAAGCGTAATAGGCAAAAATCTTCTATTTTCCCACATCCATGCCAATAATAGGTGTAATTACTCATTAATTTTGACAAATCTGGTGATTACAAATGATATCTGGTTGTTACCTTAATTTGAAATTTCCCTGACTGTGAGAGAGGTGAAGAATATTTTCATGTTTGTTGAATGGATTATTGGATTATTTGGTTGTGTGGGTTTCACTATTCTATGAAGTGTCTATTCATATTACTCATCCATTTTTAATTTCTTTTCTCTATTCATTATGAATATAAAAAACTACTTTGAAAATATGGAGGTTAATTTGTCATCAAAACACAAGCATATCCCTATTAACAGTAATTTATTGATTTAGTGTATCTTTTGTTGAATTTTTGTTTTTTAGTAAAACATGCTCTACTCTCTTTGATAGTGTATTTCTAGCATTTATTTATTTAGTCAACTGAAATTCATTTCTTGTATAACATGTGACATGAAAGTTAGTCTCTTTTTCTAAAGTACTGAGAAATTTCTTCAGTTCAGTTCAGTTGAGTTCAGTCACTCAGTCATGTCCAACTCTTTGCGACCCCATGAATCACAGCATACCAGGCCTCCCTGTCCATCACCAACTCCAGGAGTTCACTGAGACTCACATCCATCGAGTCAGTGATGCCATCCAGCCATCTCATCCTCTGTCGTCCCCTTCTCCTGTTGCCCTCAATCCCTCCCAGCATCAGAGTCTTTTCCAATGAGTCAACTCTTCACATTAGGTGGCCAAAGTACTGGAGTTTCAGCTTCAGCATCATTCCTTCCAAAGAAATCCCAGGGCTGATCTCCTTCAGAATGGACTGGTTGAACCTCCTTGCAGTCCATGAGACTCTCAAGCGTCTTCTCCAACACCACAGTTCAAAAGCATCAATTCAAGAAATTTCTTAGCAACATTTATTAAAATATTTTTAATCAAGTGTAATAGCAATATAATTATACAAGAATCCTAATGTATTTTCAGTTCAGTTCAGTCGCTCAGTTGTGTCTGACTCTTTGCAACCCCATGGACTATAGCACCCCAGGCTTCCCAGTCCATCACCAACTCCCAGAGCTTACTCAAACTCATGTCCATAAAGTCTGTGATGCCATCCAACCATCTCATCCTCTGTCATCCCTTTCTTCTCCTGCCTTCAATCTTTCCCAGCATTAGGCTCTTTTCAAAAAAGTCAGCTCTTCGTATCAGGTGGCCAAAGTATTGAAGTTTTAGCTTCAGCATCAGTTCTTCCAATAAATATTCAGGACTGATTTCCTTTAGGATAGACTGGTTGGATCTCCTTGCAGTCCAAGGGACTCTCAAGAGTCTTCTCCAACACCATAGTTCAAAAGCATCAATTCCTCGATGCTCAGCTTTCTTCACAGTCCAACTCTCACATCCATACATGACTACTGGAAAAACCATAGCTTTGACCAGACGGACCTTTGTTGGCAAGTAATGTCTCTGCTTTAATATGCTGTCTAATTGCTCATAGCTTTTCTTCCAAGAAGTAAGCATCTTTTTATTTCATGGCTGCAGTCACCATCTCTAGTGATTTTGGAGCCCAGAAAAACAGTCTATCACTGTTTCCATTGTTTCCTCATCTATTTGCCATGAAGTGATGGGACTGGATGCCATGATCTTAGTTTTCTGAATGTTGAGTTTTAAGCCAACTTTTTCCACTCTCTTCTTTCACTTTCACCAAGAGGGTCTTTAGTCCTTCTTTGCTTTCTGCCATAAGGATGGTGTCATCTGCATATCTGAGGTTATTGATATTTCTCCAGAAATCTTGATTCCAGCTTGTGCTTCATCCAGTCTGGCATTTTGCATGATGTACTCTGCATATAAGTTAAATAAGCAGGGTGACAACATACAGCCCTGATGTACTCCTTTCCCAATTTGGAACCAGTCTGTTGTTCCATGTCCAGTTCTAACTGTTCCTTATTGACGTGCATACAGATTTCTCAGGGGGCAAGTAAGGTGGTCTGATAGTCCCATCTCTTGAAGAATCTTCCATAGTTTGTTGTGCTCCACACAGTCAAAGACTTTGGCATAGTCAATAAAGTTGAAGTAGATGTTTTTCTGGAACTCTCTTGCTTTTTCAATATTGGCAATTTGACCTCTGGTTTCTCTGCCTTTTCTAAATGCAGCTTTCCAGTTTCTGCATTCTTTGGCATTGTCTTTCTTAGGGATTGGAACGAAAATTGATCTTTTCCAGTCCTGTGGCCAATGTTGTTTTCCAAATTTGCTGGCTTACTAAGTGCAGCATTTTCACAGCATCATCTTTTAGGATTTGAAATAGCTCAACTGGAATTCCATCACCTCCACTAGCTTTGTTCAGAGTGATGCTTCCTAAGGTTGACTTGACTTCACATTCCAGGATGCCTGGCTCTAGGTGAGTGATCACACCATCGTGTGTATTTTAGGGCCTATTAATAACCCATTATGATCCAGTGAGCCAGGTATTTTTATAACAAATTTTGATTATTTCAAATCTTACAGGATAAGTTCTTCCTCTCCTCTGTCTTTTCATCTTAAAAAATATATATATGGGACATGCTTTTTATTTTTATTGTGCTTATTGAGGTGAATTTTGGAATAATATTTTCAGACTTTGTAATTTTGATTAGTGGTGTTACTCAGATAATATACACTAATTTGAGGCCATCACCATCTTTAAGATTTAGGAACAAAGCTGATTTACTTAGGCAAGTCTTTAAGGTCTTCTTAAGTTTTCTTTATATTTCTTATTAGAGTTATTCTTAAATATTTAATATTTTTTGTTGCTTAGTGACTCAAATCCTCCCTACTTTTTAAAGTACATTTAAATATACTTTAAGTTTCAGAGAAACTTTAAAAGAAAAATACTAATGATTCAATGCTATGAAGCTGTAGAAGGAAATATGACTCAGAAGAGTTTGGGAAGATTTCAAAAATTAAATCCTTTGAAACCATAATAAATGATTCCAATGAGACATCTGTTTGAATAGGCAATTGGCTAGCAGCCACCAGTGTACCTCTCTTGATGTCTCCCCAAAATACCCAAGAAGACACAAGAAATGTTGAAAACATAAAACAAAACTGAAAACAAGATGCACAGTTGACCTAATGTTAGAATTGACACTAATTATATGTCAGATGACACAAGATTGAGGAAAGGACAATAAGGGCTTATCTCATGAAACATTTTGGCTTTTCTTCATGAAATCAAAAACCACCTGAACAAAAGGAGGAGATGCTTTGCATCTTCCCAAACACATATCCTAGGATGCAAGGATTTAGGGCTTGTACCCAAAAGGGATTGGTATATTATTCTTCTGCCTCCAAGATGCTGATCTGGAAGTTGATCAGCATCTATGCTAGCTCCTCTACTGTTTACTTCTTTCCCTGTCTCTCTTACTTCAATATATCTATTAATACATATTCAAGGACCTAAAAAAGTTCAATCAAACCCCAAAATATTGTTCCTTGATAATCCTCAGTAGTCACTTTGTGAAACAATTGCTGTTTGGCATCCCTCTAATCTGTTACTGATCTCTTATGGTCATCTTTCTATATTTCACTGACCAGTTGAGGGCTACATATATCCCTGAAGAATAAGAAGCACATGAGTTGAGTACCACATTCACTAAGTCTTTGTTTCTCAGGGCATTTTCCAAACCACAGCACAAATAAGTCCAAGAAATGAGTAGCAATCCAAAGGATGGGAGACATGAAGATGGGAGTTTGGGATCACTAAGATGGCTGGGATTTGGGTGTCAGGGCATTGGGGAAGAGAAAATTGCAGAATGGAAGCTCAAAATGTCTGCTTGAAAGTATTACTTATTTCTAAGCTGTGCATGCCTAAGGTGAGATCCTGGAAGACTCTAATCAGGAGCTGCTGAGAGGCTAAAAGCTCAACAGGGATTTTAGGGGTCACAGAGTGGGTGTATATTAAAATAATTCTGGCTCAGTCAGAGTGGAAGGCACAGAGTGGGTATATATTAAAATAATTCTGGCTTAGTCAGAGTGGAAGGATCTTGGAGAACCTCAGAGAGCCCAGAAATGCCACACACAGGAGAAAGGACTATGCTCCAGGACTAAATGGATGAGGTGAGGTTCCAGGGTGCAAATTTACATTATCTTGAATGTAAGTTGTTCATTTAATACTGTACTCTGGGCAACTCATTAACCTCACTCTAGTTTTGGCCCTGCGAACAAGGACTTTAACATCACTGTCATTACTATGCTTTAAAAAATAATACACACATAGGAAAAGGATATATAAAATGGTTGAAAAGAAGAACATTTTAATATAGAACTTAAATGCTCACAAAAAACAAAAGCAATATTTGAGAATTAAAATACCTAAATAAAATTAATAGAAATCAGTGAATAATTAATGAGAGTAACAAAGGTATAATTAGTGAATTCAAAAACAGGTCTATAGAAAAATAGCCAAATGGAAGTACAGAGAAGAAAAAAAGAAAAAAAAAAAAAAAACCACTTAGATACAGGAAGATATGCATAGACTATGTCCTATGGGGCATAGTCAAGCTTTTAACATATGTGTAATTGGAGTTACATATTTATTTCACATGTTTACTTCACCAAAAAAGTAAACAGAGAGGCTAAGGAATTAAGTTACAATTCAAAAAAAGAAAGATAAATAGGAAATTTCTTAGACATTAAAACACATTTGAGAACTTCTAAATGACTTCTAGGTCAAAGAAGCAATTATATTGGAAATTAGTAAGTATTCTGAGCTAAAAGATTACAAAAACATATTCAGAAATTGGGAGATGCAGCTACTTAGCAGGAATTTATACATTTAAATGCACATATTTTTTAAAAATAGAAAGTTTTAAAAACAATAACCTAACCATTCAGTCCAAGAAGTTAGAAAAGGAGAATCAATTTAACCCAAACAAAGTGTAAGAAAAGGAAGAATAAAATTAAAAGTAGAAACAAATGAAATAAAAACTGACATATAATAGAGAAAATCAACTAAGCAAAAAGTTGATTCTCAAAAAAAAAAAAAACAAACTCGATGAATCACTAGTAAAACTGCTCAAGATAAAAAGCGGGGAAAATTATCTGTCTCATTCATGAAAAGAGAAGCATTACTACAGATCCTATAGTTATTATTATTTAAAGAATTATGCAAGGATACTATGAACAACTTTATGTTAATAAATTTGAGAATTTAAGTGAGATGAACCAATTCTATGAAAAAAAACTTACATAATAATATGTCTTTTATAATTTTTTTTCTGAAAAGAAAAAGAAAAATTGTGGTCAGGGATTATTTTTTTTTTTCCCTGAGAAAGAGTACAAGGGAATGTTCTGGGGTGGGAAAAAGATAGATATTTGTGGTGGCTGCAAAGTTGTATACACGTGGGAACTTTCAACAAGTTGTATACTTATGATTTTGCACAAGCAAAAAATAAAAGCATATAGTGAGCTTTCTCTAATTTTGTATCTTAAAGCAATTAATTTTTGACAATGTTAAAACAATTGTGATCTATTTAGGAAAGCACACAGAACTCCGCTCAGCAGAAGCATACACAAAGAAAAAGGCACAATCCTATCCAAAATTGTGACCAATGATTGTACACTTATAAGTTTTAAGTTCCAGTCAGGGATATTTAAAAAAACAAGTTTTCTATGCCTAGGTCATGAAGATATTTTCTTATAACAACTTATATTAACATTTTAGTTTTATCTTTTAGTTTTGGTTTTTTATCTATCTGGAGGCTATATTCCTATGCCGTTTTTATAAAGAACTTTTTGGAGTATAGTTGTTTGCAATGTTGTGTTAGATTCTGCTGTACAGCAAAGTGAATCATCCATATGTATATGTGTGTGTGTGTGTATATATATATGTATATATATATATATATACCACCTTTTCCTTGGATTTCCTTCCCATTTAGGTCACCACAGAGCATTGAGCAGAGTTCCCTGTGCTATACAGTAGGTTCTTATTAGTTATCTATTTTACATATAACAGTGTATATGTCAGTCCCAGTCTCCCACCTTATTGGACTCTCCTATGCCATTTTAGGAGAAGGCAGTGGCACCCCACTCCAGTACTCTTGCCTGGAAAATCCTATGGACAAAGGAGCCTGGTAGGCTACAGTCCATGGGATTGCAAAGAGTCAGACACGACTGAGTGACTTCACTTTCTTTCATGTCATTTTAGGTAAGGACTCAATTTTTTTGTTTTTTGTTTTTTAAATAGTGATCAACTTCTTTGCTTCTTCTTGAAATGATTTTCTTCTTTTGTATGCATTAATTTCCATGCACACATGGATGTGATTCCTCAATTTATTCTACTTGTTTTTGTGCCAGACCTACACTCCTGCTCCTCTGTGGCTTTGTGGTGTGTCTTAATATCAGAGAGAGTCAGTTCTTTTCAAAGTTATCTCCTCATTAACTTAGCTATTCATAGGTCTTTATCTTTCAAAAGACATTTAGTAAATCAAGTTCCTTACAGAACTTCTGGTCAGAATTTCAAGAGAGATTATGAGGAATTATGGTTACTACTTCAACTCCTATATTTTTCATATTATATGAAATATGAAACTGGGTCCTTTTTTATAATTTTTCAACTTATTTTAATAATACATTCCCATAAATCTTGGAGATACTATTATGTTTATTATACATTTGTTGTTCACTTAATCTAATAATTCTCCGTTTTGCAATATGTTGTTTCCACTTGATGATATTTTTAATTGATTATGTTCTTCTCTTGTGTGTTCTTTTGACCTGTGACTTCAAGTATCTTATCCTGTAATGTGCATAGGGAAGGGTTAAAACACACACTCTAGTTTTCACCCTATAGGTTTAGGGGAGGGTAAGAGGGTGAACCAACAGAACCCCATGATCACCACCTCTTTGCTGTCATACCACCAGCCAACTGTTTGGCCAGGAAAACATCCATAAACCCATCCAAACAAACAGCTCTGAGATTTAGGAGGGTGATGGGAGTGGTGAATGTCAAGCCCCAGGCTGGTTGCCATATCTGGTTTCCTCAGCTCTGCAAGGCTTCTATGAAGCTCTGATATTTCCTTGTCAATGCATGGTGTACTATTGCAACAATCTTCCAGCTAAATGGGACAAGCAATAGCCTAATGTAATATCCTCTTGAGGTTCATATCTTGACTGAAGTGTGGCTTACATGGGGTATACATTTGTCAAACACTCTGAACAGTACGCCTGAGATCTGTGCATCCTACTATAAGAACACAATACCTGGGAATGACAGGACATCTATTATCATCATCCTTATTTTACTATTAGTGAACAATGACCTGGAAAAACTAGCAATCAAAATGAGCTGTAAACTGAAATAAGAACTATAAATATTTAAAAGAGGGAGATAATATTGCATTTGTTAGTCCTTATCACCTTTTCTCTGAATCTCCAAAAACTCATAGGAAAAAATATTAGAACTACTGAGAGTTTATTTTAGTTTAGTAAAGCAAAATGGCTGTCTGAGGAGGCCTTACAAATAGCTGTGAAAAGAAGAGAAGCGAAAAGCAAAGGAGAAAAGAAAACATGTACCCATTTGAATGCAGAGTTCCAAAGAAGAGCAAGGAGAGATAAGAAAGCCTTCCTCAGTGATCAGTGCAAAGACATAGAGGAAAACAATAGAATGGGAAAGACTAGGGATCTCTTCAAGAAAATTAGAGATACCAAGGGAACATTTCATGCAAAGATGGGCTCTATAAAGGACAAAAATCATATGGACCTAACAGAAGCAGAAGATATTAAGAAGAGGTGGCAAGAATACACAGAAGAACTGTACAAAAAAGATCTTCATGACCCAGATAATCACAATGGTGTGATCACTGACCTAGAGCCAGACATCCTGGAATGTGAAGTCAAGTGGGCCATAGGAAGCATCACTACGAACAAAGCTAGTGGAGGTGATGGAATTCCAGTGGAGCTATTTCAAATCCTGAAAGATGATGCTGTGAAAGTGCTGCACTCAATATGCCAGCAAATGTGGAAAACTCAGCAGTGGCCACAGGACTGGAAAAGGTCAGTTTTGATTCCAATCCCTAAGAAAGGCAATGCCAAAGAATGCTCAAACTACCACACAATTGCACTCATCTCACACGCTAGCAAAGTAATGCTAGCAAAGTAATGCTCAAAATTCTCCAAGCCTGGCTTCAACAATATATGAATTGTGAACATCCAGATGTTCAAGCTGGTTTTAGAAAAGCCAGAGGAACCAGAGATCAAATTACCAACATCCACTGGATCATGGAAAAGGCAAGAGAGTTCCAGAAAAACTTCTATTTCTGCTTTATTGACTATGACAAAGCCTTTGACTGTGTGGATCACAACAAACTGTGGAAAATTCTGAAAGAGATGGGCATATCAGACCACCTGACCTGTCTCTTGAGAAATGTGTATGCAGGTCAGGAAGCAACAGTTAGAACTGTAACTGGACATGGAACAACACACTGGTTCCAAATAGGGAAAGGAGTACGTCAAGGCTGTATATCGTCACCCTGCTTATTTAACTTCTATGCAGAGTACATCATGAGAAACACTGAGCTGGATGAAGTACAAGCTGGAATCAAAATTGCTGGGAGAAATATCAATAACCTCAGATAGGTAGATTATATCAACCTGATGACAGAAAGTAAAGAAGAACTAAAGAGCCTCTTGATGAAAGTGAAAGAGGAGAGTGAAAAAGTTGGCTTAAAGCTCAACATTCAGATAACTAAGATCATGGCATCCGGTCCCATCACTTCATGGCAAATAGATGGGGAAGCAGTGGAAACAGTGGCAGACTTTATTTTGGGGGGCTCCAAAATTACTGCAGATGGTGATTGCAGCCATGAAATAAAAAGATCCTTACTCCTTGGAAGAAACCTAGACAGCATATTAAAAAGCAGAGACATTACTTTGCCAACAAATGTCCATCTAGTCAAGGCTATGGTTTTTCCAGTTGTCATGTACGGATGTGAGAGTTGGACTATAAAGAAAGTTGAGCACTGAGGAATTGATGCTTTTGAACTGTGGTGTTGGAGAAGACTCTTGAGAGTCCCTTGGACTGCAAGGAGATCCAACCAGTCCATCCTAAAGGAAATCAGTCCTGAATATTCATTGGAAGGACTGATGTTGAAGCCGAAACTCCAGTGCTTTGCCCACCTGATGCGAAGAGCTGAGTCATTTGAAAAGATCCTGATGCTGGGAAAGATTGAAGGCAGGAGGAGAAGGGGATGGCACAGGATGAGATGGTTGGATGGCGCCACTGACTCAATGGACATGAGTTTGAGTAAGCTCTGGGAGTTGGTGATAGACAGGGAAGCCTGGTGTGCTGCAGTCCATGGAATCACAAAGAATCTGACACGACTGAGCGACTGAACTGAACTGAACTGAACTGAGAGTTAAGTAAGGTTGCCATTTAATCAATAAATCCACACTGATCTATAACTGAGGGCACAGTTCAAATGCTTAGAGCATTTTCACCTAATGAAAATAGATGAAAGAAATAAACTGTTAGGAGTTTATGTAGTTTTTTTTAAATTGAGTTGTGGTTTAAACAAGTGATATAAACCTCTATGATACTGAAGATTCTGTTTTACATTTGAAGTAGAAAAAATGAAAATTTATAAATCAGAACAAATTTACTTTTATATAGTTTTTACTTGAGGATGCAGATTTAAGTGTGAAAATGACATATGACATATTTTGTATAAAGTTATCAATATCAAGCTTTAGATTTCCACACTAACATGCAGAACAGAATTCAACACTGAATCCTTCAACTGGGTGCAATATTTAATTTTATATGGTGTCATATTTCACGAGAGAAAACAGCTGCTCACAAATTTAGGAAGTTCCTAACCTAACAATCTTTGTACAATGCTTTTTCCATTTAGTGCAGTCACATTCCAGATATTTGGAGAATTATGGAATTCTACAGTAATGATGTAAACATGTACCACAATACTGTACTGAGCTCAGGAACTTTCATTTATAGCTATTCATTCATTCTTTTTCTGGTAAAGAAAAAGTGAAAACTATTGGCAATTTTTCTCAAAACATGACGCTATCACCGTAGGCTACGTGGACTGTTTGGTTTAAAAGTTAAGAGCATTGATTCTACGACCAGACAGCTTGAATTCTATCCAGGCGTCAATACTCAGGAAGTGTGACCTGGAGCCAATTTCTCAATGCCTCTGGGTCTCAGAATATAATCTGTAAAGTGATGGCGCTTATAGCACCTACATCAGTGAGAAGATTGAATTACTTAAATACATGCAAAGCTCTTAGAACAATCCCGGTGCATGGCAAGCACCATTATTATTAAGAACTGGTTTTTGAATTCAGCCTGTATCCCACTACTTAGGGAGTGTGGTTTATGCTGGTACGTTTTTATTTTTTGGAACCTGATTGTACCATAGAAAAGTGGACCAAATCCAATTTCAATACATCTGAGGGTGACAAATCATACTTGGTCTTATCAGCTCTTATAGAATGGCTTCAATGTAGGACTATCTCTTAAAGTAAAGGCTGAATCTCTGATCAGTTTTTCCTGTGAGCTGACATGGGGCATTCTCCATGGATGGTCTAACAAGTCTGTTCATTTCCAGTCCACTGCTGAACCACTGCCCTTCAAGCAGACCAGGCTACTGTAATGTGTGTCGAAGTCATGAAGACAGCACTGAACCTTTGCAAGGGTCAAGCAACTTAAGCTATCCAAGCTGCTGTGTTAATTACCCCACATCCATTTTTAATTCATTCGCTCAAGTAAATAAGGCAGAGAGTAGATAAAAGTTTGCTACCTTAGATAGAGATTTCCTGACAGGGAAAGCAAGAACCCCTAGCGTGGAAGAAGCATTGTTTGCAGGTAGGCTTACCAATTTTGACCAGTTGTTCTAAATTTCTTAAGACATAACTCAACACACAAAAATAAATTATTTCTTATTTTATGTTGTCATGGACAGGGTGTCAAAAATTTCTCTGGTGCATAAAATTTTTCATTAGCACCCTAAATTAAAATAAGTGACAGAATGATATTATTACTTTTGTCTTATCAGCCATGATAGAAAATCCCACATGTGATTTAAATTCTCATGTCAGCTGTCCTGTAAGTCCTCAGCCATATTTTCAACATGCTAAGGTATTTGGGGCAAATTTCAACTTGTGCAGCAAAATGCAGTGGCATAGAGTAAAAGTTTATTTCACCCTCATGTAAGTTTTAATGTGTGCAGTGTACAAGCTGTCTGGGCTGCTCTGCTTCAGGCAGGTGTCTGGAAACCGAGTTGCCATCTTGTTCTGCCTTCTTTGGGGTATTTTCATTGTTCACAGGTTTAAAATGGGGTTCTGAGAATCCACTGACAGGATGAGAAACTACTGAAATACAGGAAAAACATTTTCCTTGGCAAGTGATACAGAATTGACGTCCATCTCTTTTGATCTCGGGCTTCCCTGATAGCTCAGTTGGTAAAGAATCTTCCTAAAATACAGGAGACCCTGGTTCGATTCTTGGGTTGGGAAGATTTCCTGGAGAAGGGAAAAGCTATCCATTCCAGTATTCTGGCCTGGAGAATTCCATGGACTGTATAGTCCATGGGGTCACAAAGAGTCAGACGCAACTGAGTGACTTTGTTTCTTTTGATCACTTTCCACACCCTGACACACTGCACAGGTGTCAACCTTACCACGTGGCCACCACTGCCACCAGTGAAGTTGGCTCCTCCAGGGCCTGCACCATCTCTTACAGATTCTGTTTTCCCCAAATGTAGCAGTTGCCGAGTAAATCTTTAGTTCTGTATTGAATCACCTTGCTGGCAACATACTGATATGGACGGCCACCCATTTGGAGTCTTTTAAAGAAACCAAAAAGTGTCTTATCATCACATCCCTGACCCCCACCTACCTCACATGCACTCTAATATATGATGCATGTCCCATACACTGCAATGGTTTCAGGAAAAATTATGAATCCAACCTTATGAACATCACCCAACCTTTAGCATTTTCCTGAGGGGATGGAACATGAAGAGTGGGAAGGAAGGATGGGAGAGAGGTGAGTTTGGAGGATGTGTAACCCTTGAGAGGAATCAACTCTCCAGTTTGGGTTGGGGACCATGTGGTCCTGGGGAGACCCTGGGGGCCTTCAGTCTCTGAAGGAAGGTCTCAGACTCTCTCAGTACAGTTAGTCCTCTACATATGAACCTTCAAGTTGATGTGGTTGTGGTTTAGTTGCTAAAGTCCTGTTCAACTCTTGCAACCCTATGGACTGTAGCCCATCAGGATCCTCCATCCATGGGATTTCCCAGGCAAGAATACTGGAGTGGGATGCCATTTCCTTCTCCAGGGGATCTTCTCAAGCCAGGGATTGAACCAAGTCTCTTGCACTGTTGGTGATCCACTGCATTGCAGGCAGATCCTTTACTGATTGAGTCATCAGGGGAGCAAGTTACAAATGTTCAAAAATGTGAACGTGCTGGACAACCCCTGTGTGCCAGCTGTTATGCTGTTCTACTGTACTTTTCAAGGTATTATACTATAAGATTAAAAATGTTTTCTTTATTTTTTGTTTGTTTTTTGTGGACATACTATTTGTGTTGAAAGTGTTACAAGCCTATGACAGTAGAGTACTATATAGCTGATTGTGTTAGTTGGGTACCTGGCTAACTTTGGTGGATTTATGAACAGATTGGACTTACAGATGTGCTCTTGGAATGGAACTCATCCGTACATAGGGAACTTACTATAGAAACGTCCAGTTGCTTGAGGTAAGCAACACAGTGGGTGTCCAGCAAGTGCAGCCGCCTCTCAGTCCCTGGCTCCTGGTCTCAAGCGTCACAGTCTCTTTGGAGTTGTCACTGATTGCTACCAGAAGGGGCACATCACTGTCCTGACACACTGAGGCTTGAGCTTCTTGGAGGGAGGAGCCCAGAGAATAACCTGAGCTCATCTTTCCTCTGGTCAAAGTCCCTGCTTGCCAGCTTGGATATTCTCTCTGAAGACCCTTCGCACGTGGCAGCCTGGGGTAAGCCCACTCTTTCACAGGAGACCTCCTCTCTATGCCCACAGCAACCTTCCATTACAGCTTCACTGGAACACAGCCTAGGCAGTACAACTTCCGCTCAAGAAATACACAAGGTCAGCACTCATGGCAGAAGGTCAGAGCCAGGACAGAACAGCGTGTTGCAGGGAAGGACAGCGTCAAATTGGAGGGAGCAGGAAATGAAAGACAGGCGATAAGGTTATGAAATTACCCACCCTCTATCTCAAGTGAGGAACAAACTCAATTGCCTTTCTCTCTGGAATCTTTTATAACTGCCCTATCACTGGTATGGGTTTCCCCAGTGGCTCAGAGGTAAAGAATTCACCTGCAATCCTGGAGACATAGGAGATGCGGGTTCAATCCCTGGATCAGGAAGATCCTCTGGAGGAGGGCAAAGCAACCCACTCTAGTATTCTTGCCTGGAGAATCCCAAGGACAGAAGAGCCTGGTGGGCTATAGTCCACAGGGTTGCATATGTCAGACTCCATAAGAGTCATGACATGACTACATGACTTCAGACTACATGACTGAAGTGACTGAGCACACACACACACACACACACACACACACACACACACACACACACACCATCGCTGGTATAGGAAAAAACTAATCTCAGTCTGGCCTTGTAGTTCCCAGACTTGTCTGCCCATTAGCTCATCTGTAATCTTAAAAACTCCCAAAGCCCAGGCCTCATCTATTCCAGTTAAACACAGTCCCTGGGACTGGGACCTAGGCTAAAGAAGAGTTGAGGCTCCCCAGGTAAGACCAGCACATACAGGTTTAACAACCTCAAGTCTAGAGGAGTGGTTCTCAAATTTTAACATCATCAAACTCTCCTGAAAGGCTTAAAACACAAGCTGGGTCCTCTTCCCAGAATTTCTGATTCTGCAGGGCTGGGGATGTGGCCTGAGAATTTGCATTTCTAACATGTTTTCAGGTAATGCAGCTGCTGCTGGTCTGGGGACCACACTTTGAGAACCACTGAGCCACATAATGTAAAACTTCGTTTTCAACAATTTTAATCTACATTTGAGATTTAGTTGGCAAACCAGGGAGAAACTGTTCCATCTTTCAGATTCCTGTCTTCTGCAAAGGCGGAATTTTATGATCTATGTGGTAGGGAGGGTTCTTCCATTGGGCCCTCTGGCTCTGTTGCTCCCATCACAGACTCTGCTGCTGTCTGAGGCTTGTGTCTACCAGTGCTGAAGTTGGAATCTGTCCTGGGCTCACTCTGGAGCTTGGTGGTCCGTCAACTCCCACCAGTCCTGCCTACCCTGCCGGACCACCCTGCTTTGGCTTGTGGAAGGTCATTTTGTTTCCCTGCCCCCTGCCCCACACCCCCCCACCCCATCCCCCGCTGCAGACCTGATGGCCAGCCCAAAGCAGATCAGGAATTCTGCCATCACAGCCTCTCTCTGCTGGACCACACTGCTCTGCCCTGTTAGCTCTGCTTGGGATAGGAGGAGGGCAAAGTCCCTGTGCCCCAAGGTCCCTCTGGACTTTGCATCCTGGAGCAGGGGATGAGAGCACCCTCTGATCATAAGGAACCGCTAGGCCAGAGGGAAACATTCTCAGTGGCTCCAGGGACCTGCAGAAGATGGGGCTGGAGGCCTATCCTACTCCCTCAAGCCTGACCTCTGCTCTCTCTCATAGCAGCAGTTCTCCAGCTCTGTTCTCTTTACTCTGTGACCTCCCTCCTTAGAGCTGGCTCACTTCTGACATGCAGATGCTATGAAATATTCCTATATCCTTTCTGTGAAGCACCTCTTGCCTAACCATCACACCGGGGTGTGGTTGGCAGTGCATGTGTCCAGATCACATAGACTGCTAGTTGAGTAGCCGATTCTCAGGTCACAGCCCTGACCTACCATATTAGAAACTCTAGGGATGGGACATAAGAGCCTACACTTGAACGGGCAAATAATTCTATGTACACTCAATTTGAGGCCATCTGTAATAGGCTGTTTAGCTTCTGAGGACAGAAACTATCTGTTGACAAGTGTATCTGCACCATTTGGCACAGAGCATGCTCAGCAGTCACCATACTGATGGCTGGGTTCCAGAGTGGGGATGGGGTGCAGACAATGATGCTCACAAAGTGTGTGTGTGTGTGTGTGTGTGTGTGTGTGTGTGTGTGTGTGTGTGTGTGTGTGTGTGTAAAGAGAGAGAGAGAGAGATTGCAACACCATCTGAATTCTGTTAGGCTCTGGAACAGATCTCTGCTTTTGCTTGAGCGGTGCTCATCAGAAGTGATGGGACGCTTCAAACACCAAAGTTACAGCCTGTTGCTTACATGAGGAGGGACACCAGGAGGTTGAGACCCAGGTAAGGTTAGAGCCAGGATGCCTTTGTTGGGTTTTCCCTTCTCTCTGAGGCAATCGCTGATGGAGTGAGCAGACAAGACTGTGCTGTGCAGATGCCCTCTCCTTCTGTGGTTGCTGTCACAGAAGCTGAAAGCCTACATTACACATCTCCATTGTGAACACAAATAAATTTTTGTTGGATTAATAAAGGAACAGCACTGTAACAGTTCATAGTCTGCAATGAACTTTTGAAATAAAGAAAAATAGCTGTCCTGTAGATAATACATCTGGCATGCCAGATCCTGTTCCAAAACTTCGATATAAAATTGAATTAGATCTTTGATTTTATATTTTTTCTCTTTTAAATTAAATCTTTGATTGAAAAAGTAAATTACCCATTCAACAGAGGTGCAGGCACAGAGATGAAGAAACCCTCCCAAGGTCCCAGAGGCTGGGGCTGAACGTAGGCCATCAGTTCTAGAGTCTGGGGACTGGGCTACTTCCCTCTTGGCTCTGTGAACACACATTCCAGGGGATTAGAGGACATTTCTGAAGGTCTTCCTCAGCCAGTCCCCTTTTCAAGAGCATATAAGGCTGTCCCCCCTGAATCGAATCAAACTGGAAAACCAGGTACAAACACTTCTGGAGACAGAAGCCATCTTCTATGCTAAGACACGTTTCCTCAAGCATGTTTGTGCCTGTGAGGAACTGGCGGTTGGCTAGATTGAGATAACTGTCTTTTTATTTAAAAACCACACACACAAAAGAACCCCATAGCTCCTACTTAGTTTTCTTTCTCTTGCACTCTATATTTTGTTGAATTCAGGTGGAATTTTGATATTACAAGTTATAGTAAATTTTATAGCTAAATAAACACCCCAATTGCAGGCTTTACTGTGTAGTCAGGATTGTGTATAAACATGAGACAGTTTAGTGGAATTATTATAATACCTGTTTGTATTTCAAGATTATAAAAATTCTGCTTAAATAAAGTAGTATGTATAACCTACAGAACATTAAATTATGTCATAATCATTCTACAACACACACAAAATTTGAGGGCATTCCACTGATAATGATGGATTGTTTCAATAATTTGTACCTTTTCTAACAGAACTAGAGAGTCTGTTTTGCTTGTTAAAATGCATAGTGATTTACAATAGTCAAAACTGCATTTGGCAGCAAGTTATGCTGAAGACAAGATAGGTAGGAAATATTTTCTTGATTAGATAATGGTTGGTTGAAATTCTTTCCAGCTTTGGTGAAACAAAAGTTAGCAATTGAAAGCATATCAGATGATGCATCAATTTCCCATAAATAGAAGACTGTGCAACCTACTTTATTGAAAAAACCTTTATGCAGAGTTAGATTTAATCTCTCAATTTGAGAAGCAGTGCCATGAAATAAGACGTTTGCATGCAAAATCTCCAGATTTCCAATGGAAATATAAAACAAAGAAGCGTTCTGTTCCCTTGGGGATGGCACCTATCTTGGATTCGTTTTTTCTCTGATGTTCTTGTATGGTATTATCAGTGGCTTCAGGGAAGTGAAACAGCACTTTGCTTCCTTAAGAACAAAGGCTTGAGGAATTAGAAGAAAAAAAAAGCAAAAGATAATATATGAAAAGTAGTTTCCCTACTGTTCATTATATTTGTTATGGATTTCCTGAGGAGTCATCATTGTCTCAATAATTTGTCTTGAATGATTTTAATATTTAATCTAGAAACTAAACAGGACCTGGCTTTATGCTTTGTTTTCTTGGTGTTTATTTTTCCTAAATCACACTTGCAAATGTTTCTTGAGGAAGGCAGATCTTTATGTAAAACTGAGAAAAGTATGGACATTCAGAGCAAACTATTCATTTTTCCTAAAGGGCTAGGTACTTTACCAAAAGCAAAAGTGACATTTTATTAGTATCTTTACATTTATTTGATAATTAAGTATTTAGCAATGATATGTGCCTGATAAATGAATAAATGACAAATAGGACATGGTCCCATGGCCAAGGCCCAGTAACACAGTTGTGCTTGACTGGTGTATACTGCAGGCATGGTACCCAGAGAGAAAACGTATCCTTCCAGCACAGGCACCTTATCAACTATATGGCAACCACGTTGATTTCTACTCTTTGTTTCTATAACAAGACAATCATTTCACAGTCTGTAAAATTTATTGATTTCTATTTTTAATTGTTAAATGTTCCAAAGTTTTACTTACTTATTTACAGCACTGCTTCAAAAATGTCAGGAGTGTTTCACAGTCTGTTTTTATAAGGCCATTTCTTTCTACATACTTACTTGTGTCTTAAGAGGCAATCTCAGGCAAAGTAAGCATCATTTCTTACCAAAGTGCTTTAGCCAAACAACAGGTTAATCATCTGAAGCCGTAATATGATGATGTGCCTGGATGGCTTTCGCCAAATACTGTTTCCCATGTATGAGAACCAGGAAATCGTGGAGACATCTCCAATCCAGATCTGATTCCTACAATGGAAATATACAAGATAAGCTTGGGTTTTCTTGAGATTGTGTCAAAAAGACAGACCATTTAAAAATGTTTCCCTGGCTAAGTGACAGTCATCCAGTCATGTCCAGCTCTTTGCAACCCCATGGACTATTAGTCCTCCAGGCTCCTCCGTCCATGAAATTCTCTAAGCA
Source organism: Tragelaphus eurycerus (assembly GCA_935064755.1). Lineage (NCBI taxonomy): Eukaryota > Metazoa > Chordata > Mammalia > Artiodactyla > Bovidae > Tragelaphus > Tragelaphus eurycerus. The sequence continues at coordinate 16,967,425 of CAKXYN010000002.1, read as the reverse complement.
AGAATACTGGAGTGGGTTGTCATGCTCTTCTCCAGGGAATCTTCCTAAACAAGAGATCAAACCCAAGTCTTCTGCATTGCAGGTGGACTCTTTACAGTCTGAAACACCAAGGAAGTCCCAAATAGCAGGACAATTTCAGCATCAAAAAGCATTGGTATCATAAAACAAGTAAATAAAATGAGACGAAGAAGGAAGTCAAGCCCGTATACAAGAGAAATGCAAGCAGCAATATAAAAGTCTGAGGTCCAAAATAATAATTCATGTACAGGTAGTAAGGAGATGTAGAGCACATTTTAAGTTATTAGAAGTACAATTCACAATAGATATATATCAATAATAAATATTCATGTAATAATCTTACATCTGGTTTTATAAATCAAAAATGAAAATAAAATATGAGAAAATCCATACCTACTCTGAAACCAAGCATCACACAAAGACCAGCAAGTTCCACAACAAACAACCAAGCAAATTCTCCAGAAAAAAACACAGCCTGAGCTCCATAAGCTACAACGCCCCAATCTCTCTCTCCACCCTCCCCCCCAACCGCCGCCCACAGGACCGCAGCAAAAAAAAAAAGAGCGACCTGGTGCTCTGGGGGGGGGGTAACTAGAAGAAAAAAAAAAATACAAGAAAACTCTGAGGCAAAAAGGAGAAGAAGAGAAGAATGGAGAAAGGATAGGGGAAAAAAAGCCACAAAAGGAGAACCTAAAAGGAGGAAAAGAGAAAAAGGCCAGCTGACCCTCAGGAGGAATGGCCACATGGGAATCTAAAAAAACTTAAAAAAGAAAAGGCACTGGCTGAGATTAAAAAAATAAAGAAGAGCAAAAACGGAAAATAGAAAAATTGAGCAATGAATGAAAAAATATTAAAAAAAATAATATAAAAATGGCAAAGAATAATAAATTTCTCCAAAGAAAAGATGGCTAAAAATGAAAAGATGCTCATATACTCATTATCAGAGAAATGCAATAAAAACTATGAACATTTACGCATCTTGCTGCTATCAAATCACACTGGGGGGTGCGGAGGGACCTCGCACTGTGGTGGGAATGAAATAGTAACACTTGGAGAAAGTATGGGATTCCTCAAAAAACTGCGACTCCTATGTCAGTCACTGCTGGGAAATGGGATGACTAACTGGCATAGCAGTGGAGAACTAGAGTCCATAAGTGGGAGAGCTGAGGAAAAAGAAAATAATTTCTGGGTGGATGGAACTGGAGAAAAGAGTGAGTAAGCAGAAAAAAAAAAAAAAGAATACGCAAAGAGAGATGGAAAAAACTATAAGAAAAAAGAGAACTGAGATGAAATGACTCTGGCAGAGGGGAGATGAGGGGAGAATAGAGAAAATTAATTATTTAATTTGTTCAAACTACACTATTGTTAAGTAGAATAAAGTAATTAAGTAGGCATAAGAAATTTTATTAAAGTAATGAATAACTATTATTTTAAAAATAAGTTTTTATTTTTTTACCTTAAAAGCAGAAAGTATTGTTTTGTTTGCTATGTCCATGAATAGTTTTCAGGAAATGATTTATTTTAAGCCACATATTAAGTTTCAATTTATTTGGAAAAACACATTCTCTGTCTTCAATAAAATAAAATTAGAGGTAATGGTAAGGGTTTAAATAAAAAATTCCTCCAATTAGAAAGTTTACAGTGCTATTCTAAATGACTTCTAGGTTAAAATGAAAATAAAAACTGCATATATAAAAAATTTGTAAAAATTAAAATGCCGTTTCAAGAACTTTCAACAAGATGTTGAAGTTTTTCTCAGAATAAATTACATATCCTCGTGGCTTTATTAATCTCAAGACATAGTGATGTAAATGAATGCATTATTCAAAGCTCAAAAATTAAAAAAAAGAATAAACAATGTAAACTAAAGAATGACCTCAATAACTATAAAATTCAAAAACTGAGAATTACCATCATATCTAATCCAGATAATACAGAAGAATACAGAAGTATACACAACATTAGGCACAAGAATGAGAATAGACAGATAAACAGAGGAGAATTTTAAAATTATAGTGAAATTATACTGACTTAAAATGTTATAGCCACAGCTCATAAAATAAATCATTTACATAAATGTAAATGTCTGATAAATATATAAATAGTTTAAAACCATTAAAATTAAAATGAGACTGTTTATATTAACCTTGGATGGAAGCAGACTTTCTGAGCATTACAACAAATGTGAAACCCAAAGTATTAAGTATTCAAAGACTTGAGAGTTTCTCTACAGGCAACTGTGGATCCATGCAGACAGATTCAGTAAGTGAATGGAAGTGAGAAAGAACAAGTGACCCAATCAAAGACCAGTGAACATTCCTTTTTTGAAAGTTCCGTGCCAACCATTCAATCCAAATTGAGATGGGGATCCCATACTGGATTTGGTGGAGGATATTTCCACCAATGCCACTTCCAAACACGTTTTTAAAAAATTACGATCAAATAGAATATATTTCCTGTGAGCCAGTCAGGTCAGCTGGCTCAGACCCAGTGTAAACAGTTGTTTGTTTTAATAGACCTTAGTGTTCAGAGCAGTTTTAGGTTCACAGCAAAACTGAGTGGAAAGTCCAGAGATCCAGGGACTCAAATGATGTCACCCAGACACGATTTGACCCCCTCCTTCCTCACCTTTACTTTCCTTGTGTTGGTTTCATTTTCAGGTAAGGTTTTCTCATGGATGGCAGAAGTGGCTGCCGGGTAGCATTAGGCCACACCGTGCCAGTCTTATCCTCCTATAATTCTGTTGTAATAAGGGGAAAAAAGTTGTTTTTTAAAAGCAAGAAAACTTCTTTTAGAGGAGAAGCAAGTCTTCGATTAGCGGAACATCTTGATGAGCCTTTGTGGATGCAGAAATACAATCTGGGGTCATGGCCAATTGGTCTAGAAGGAAAAGAATTACCTATTTTATTACCCAAACCCAGGACACTTTGGAGACGGAAAGGGAACTCGGTTAATCACTTCCCTTGGACTACAGGTATCATTTGGCATCATTCCCTGTAAACAAAGTTTATGTTCCTTCTGAAGAAATGAAGCCAAGGAGTAGCTAAACCACTGTACTTAAAAAAAAAAAAAAAAGATGATATGACTAAATTTAAACTGACTGACTGTACCAAATATTGGTGTGGACATGTAGGATCTGAAACTCATACACAGTTTACACAACTAGTGGAAGTGAGATGGCACAGATGGATATGTACAAGAGAACTGCAGGCATAAAACCCAAAGATTTGTACCTAAACGTCCACTGGAGCTTCAAAAACATGAACTTTCAGGTACAAATCTTTGGGTTTTATGCCTGCAGTTCGATTTTGTACCAGAAACAATTCAAATCCGTCAGTAAACAAATGGATAGACGAACTGGTATATCCATCCGTACAGTGGAATGCTACTCTGCAATAGAGACACGTAGCCATAGAGGTCACAACAGTGTAGACTAGTCTCAAAATCATTACACTGAGTGAAAGAAGGCAGGCTAAGAAAGAACAAATTCTATGATTACATTTATTTAAACTCAAGAAAATACAGCGAATCTATATATATAGAGAAAGGACATTAGCTGTTACCTGGGGATGGAAGTGGAGAAAAGACTGGATTAAAAGGTGTTCAAGAAATCTTTTGAGGGTGATGGAAATGTTGTTTGAGAGGTGAAGGTTTCTTGGGTGTATGTGTGTCAGACCTAGTAGAATCGCACACTTTAAATATGTGAAGTTTTGTGCACTTCAACTGACCACAAAAAGTTGGAAGACTTCTAAAAAATAAAAACAAGTAGGTTTTTTGGAAAGAGAGTTGGAGCAGTTTGAGCCAGGGTAAAGAGGAAGAGGTTTAGGGGGAGTGAAAGGGCCCAAGAAAAAGTAGAATCTATAGTTTACAGAGGAGATCAGTACACATTCCCGTGGTTAGGTTGGGGCCCCTGGAGCTGCTGCTGCTGCTGCTAAGTCACTTCAGCCGTGTCTGACTCTGTGCAACCCCATAGATGGCAGCCTACCAGGCTCCCTCATCCCTGCGATTCTCCAGGCAAGAACACTGGAGTGGGTTGCCATTTCCTTCTCCAATGCATGAAAGTGAAAGTGAAGTCGCTCAGTCATGTCTGACTCTTAGCAACCTCATGGACTGTAGCCCACCAGGCTCCTCCATCCATGGGATTTTCCAGGCAAGAGTACTAGAGTGGGGTGCCATTGCCTTTTCCGGGGGTCCCTGGAGAGAGAATACCAAAAGGCTTCCAGATGAATGATGTCTGACAATCTGCTTTATCTGTTGTGATATTCTCTGATGTCACTGCCATACTTACACCCTTTGTCTTTGATAAGAAATGGCCTTGGATGAGAGTTGTTTAGAAGATATAAGGGAACTGAATTTCTGTAGGTATACTCAGGATACTGAGACAAGAAACATCTAAAATGTGCAATGTGTGAAAAACCTCCAGGATTCATTGGCAGCAGAATATCAGCCTGAAATAAAAAAAGATCAGTCTGAAATGACCCAGTGAAATATCCAACTTTCAAGAATCCCCACTGAGATTTGGAACTTGGCTTAAGATCACAGTACCCAGGGAATGGGGATTTGACAGTGTCATTTGATTCTTGAAGGCTGTTAGTTTCTGGCTGACACTGAGTTACACAACTATATCAAAGGCCCATCATTCCAATCAAGTGCTGCATTTTGGGTCAACTGCTCTTTCTAAGAGAGATTGAGATCACTGGCCTTCTGCTTCTTAGTCATCAGATTCAAAGGTTAATTGCAATTCAGGGATAGGGGGAAGTGGTGGGAAATAAGAAGGAAAAACAGTTTTCAATTTCAATTCCCATGGTGCTTACACTGGAAATGCAATGCGTGATGAGGAAGATTCTTGAGTCATCTATATTCCTAGAGCAGAGAGGCCAGCAGGAACATAGACATGAAATCAGGAAGAGCAATGCATGTTAGCACAAAGAGGGGAAGGGATTTCCCATGTGAATTAAAGATAACTGAATCTAGGGGACTTCCTTGAGATATAATGAGGATGAAATTCAAAAGATGAATAGGGGAACTTCCTTGGTGGTCCAGTGGTTAAGAATCCACCTTGTGATGCAGAGGGACACACGTTCCATCTCTGTGGCCCTGAATTAAGATCCCACATGCCTGGTGTTAACTAAGCCAGCACGCTGCAACTACTGCCTGCCAGCACTCCAAAGTTCAGGCCCCACAACCAGAATGTCTATTCACCACAACAAAAGATCCTGTGTGCTGCAACTAAGACTTAATGCAGCCAAATAAATAAATTAATTAAATTTTTAAAATGTTGAATAAGGAATGATGCCCCACCCTCAAAACATCCTTGCAGACCAGCCCCCATTTCCCTAGTCAATGTAGTTCATTTCAGCAAGGCTGATGACAGCTACCCTGGTACCAACACTTGTGTGTCAGCCAAGCTGGATACTGTCCTAAGTATTGATGGGACAAAGCAACATCTACTGCTGTGACCTCAGCAGTAAAATTTGTCCCTCTCTACCACAGTGGGCTTCTGTGTTCCCAAATGGGGAAACAGGCATAGGCTGTACATGTGACCATTCCAAATCAGAGCCTACTTCCCTGGGAGTCACAGCATGGGATGGCAAAGAAGGCCCACAGATGGACACAATGGACAATGGCAATGTACTTACTTTCAGCTTCCAGACTGAGTCGTAGAATTACTTCCTCTTCTGTTCCTGTATACAAATACTTAGTCATGAATCCAACTATCAGGAGCATTTTTGTCTGGTTCTCTAACTCAACCACTCTTCTACACAGTAGTCTGTGCTAGACTGTTAGCTGGTGGCCCCAGTAAAGCATGTCTCCTGGTACCCTCATCCCTATGTAATTCTTTCTCTCATTGATTCTGGGCATCACCATCTGACTTACTTGGACCAGTGGGACATTAACAAGAGTAAGGCAAGCAGGGGATTGATGAACACCTGTCCACTAGGTCCCAGCTCCCTCTTGGAATCTAGCTACTGTACTACATATAGAGAAGTTTTAACTCTTCTGTTGTGAAAGAGGAACCTCGGAGAGAAGAGCTAAGGCATCACAACTCACAATCAGCACTGAGGTCTCAGGTGTGTGAGAGAGGCCTCCCACAACCTTCCAGCCCAGCCTAAGCACCAGCTGCATGAAAGACAAGATGCGGAGAAGCCCCGCAGAGACCGAAGGAGCAGAGAAACCACCTAGCTGATCCCTGCCAATCCACTGGGCAATGAAAGAGAATATAATGTTAAATTGTTTTAGACTTATAAATAGTGCTTGTCTCACAGCAACACATCACATAGATGTGACCCTCAGACCTTTTATTCTCAGACTTGGTCACAATGAGCCACCATCAATTTATCAATGACAACTCACATTTTCCCACCTGGGTGCTGGTTCCCTGGGCCTTTCTATTCATGGTCCCTACTCTGGTAAATTGTGATTCTCTGTATCTACCCACTTAGGTCTCAGATTTGGGGGGCAATGCTTTCTCCCTGTGACCGCAATTTTCTGACAGATGTGAAAAGAGTTGACTTTTAGTTTTTCAGCTTTTTACATGTTGTTAGGATAAAGTGACAACTTCCAAGCTCTTTCCATGCCAGGTTGGAAGTTGGAAACTTAATACTTGGTTTTTAATTCAGATTATATTGAAAAAAGAATCAAATTACTCATTTAACATATTAATAGTTATCTTTTTTCTGTTTTTGTTCTTAGAACAATTTTCCTGTGGATGCTGTAGGATGCTCTTCTGATAAATGCAGTGTCTCCCAGACTGGCAGGTAATGCTCTCAATTGGAAGTGATCTAAGGGGTCCCCTTGTCACAATACCTATACAACTCTCCCAACCAGAAGTAGGCCTCCTTTTCAGGAACAAAACAGAACTAAGTGGAGATGGATTCTACTCTTCACCTTCCCCAGCTCAACTAGAGGCTATGCTAAGAAAGTTAGGCAGATTCCATCTATCCCCTGTGTCTTTATTTGCTCCACTCCTTCCCCAACTGATTCCACTGATAAAAGTAGAATCTCAGAAAAACTGTAGAAATAGAGGTGCTGATGACAGCTGTGGTTTCACATGTGCTTATATCCATTCTTTTAAAAATTCTTTTCCCATTTAAGTTATTATAGAATATTGATTAGAAGTTGCATTCTATAGTAGGTCCTTGTTGTTTATTTTAAATGTAATAGTGTATACATGTTAATCCCAAACTCCTAATTTATCCCTTCCCCCTCATCTTTCCCCTTTGGTAACCATAAGTTTTTTTCTATGTCCATGAGTCTGTTTCTGGAAAAACAACTTTTTTAATGTTCAAAGGGTAAAAAAAGGCTCAAGAGCCTAGAGCCAGACATCTCATCTAGAGCCAGACATCTCACCTAGAGCCAGAACCAGACACTCACCTAAACCCAGACATCCTGGAATGTGAAGTCAAGTGAGCCTTAGAAAGCATCACCATGAACAAAGCTAGCGGAGGTGATGGAATTCCACTTGAGCTATTTCAAATCCTGAAAGATGATGCTGTGAAAGTGCTGCACTCAATATGCCAGCAAATTTGGAAAACTCAGCAGTGGCCACAGGATTGGAAAAGGTCAGTTTTTATTCCAATCCCTAAAAAAGGCAATGCCAAAAAAATGCTCAAATTACCACACAATTGCACTCATCTCACATGCTAGTAAAGTAATGCTCAAAATTCTCCAAGCCAGGCTTCAGCAATATGTGAACCGTGAACTTCCAGATGTTCAAGCTGGTTTTAGAAAAAGCAGAGGAACCACAGATCAAATTGCCAACATCTGCTGGATCATCGAAAAAGCAAGAGAACTCCAGAAAAACATCTATTTATGCTTTATTGACTATGCCAAAGCCTTTGACTGTGTGGACCACAACAAACTGTGGAAAATTCTGAAAGAGATAGGAATACCAGACCACCTGACCTGCCTCTTGAGAAATCTGTTTGCAGGTCAGGAAGCAACAGTTAGAACTGGTCGTGGAACAACAGACTGGTTCCAAATAGGAAAAGAACTACTTCAAGCCTGTATATTGTCACCCTGCTTATTAAACTTATATGCAGAGTACATCATGAGAAATACTGGACTGCAAGAAGCACAAGCTGGAATCAAGATTGCCAGGAGAAATATCAATAACCTCAGATATGCAGATGACACCACCCTTATGGCAGAAAGTGAAGAGGAACTAAAAAGTCTCTTGATAAAAGTGAAAGTGGAGAGTGAAAAGGTTGGCTTAAAGCTCAACATTCAGAAAACGAAGATCATGGCATCTGGTCCCATCACTTCATGGCAGATAGATGGGGAAACAGTGGAAACAGTGTCAGACTTTATTTCTGGGGGCTCCAAAATCACTGCAGATGGTGACTGCAGCCATGAAATTATAAGACACTTACTCCTTGGAAGGAAAGTTATGACCAACCTAGATAGCATATTCAAAAGCAGAGACATTACTTTGCCAACAAAGGTCCATCTAGTCAAGGCTATGGTCTTTCCTGTGGTCATGTATGGATGTGAGAGTTGGACTGTGAAGAAGGCTGAGTGCCGAAGAATTGATGCTTTTGAACTGTGGTGTTGGAGAGGACTCTTGAGAGTCCCCTGGACTGCAAGGAGATCCAACCAGTCCATCCTAAAGGAAATCAGTCCTGAATATTCATTAGAAGGATTGATGCTGAAGCTGAAACTTTGGCCACCTCATGTGAAGAGTTGACTCATTGGAGAAGACTCTGATGCTGGGAGGGATTGGGGGCAGGAGGAGAAGGGGACGGCAGAGGATGAGATGGCTGGATGGCATCACTGACTCGATGGACGTGAGTCTGAGTGAACTCTGGGAGTTGGTGATGGACAGGGAGGCCTGGCGTGCTGCAATTCATGGGGTGGCAAAGAGTCGGACACGACTGAGTGACTGAACTGAACTGAACTGAGTAAGAGAATGGGCTAACCAAATGGGATCTGGGTGGTACCTACACTGAAATTTTGTGCATTTTAACTGTATATAAATATTTTTAGATCTGAATTTTTTAAAAATCAGGTGTACTGAGGAACAGATGAGGTACAATTTCCCCTTATTGTTGAGTTTCATGAGTGCTGACAAATGTATATACCATTGTCATCAATATATAGTATATTTCCATCACTCTGAAAAGATTCCTTGTGGCTATTTGTAGTCAGTTCCTTCCTTCCAGCCCATAGCATCAACTAACCTGAGTTCTGTTTCTAGGGTTTTGTGTTTTCTAGGTTGTCATATCGGGGAAGGCAATGGCACCCCACCCCAGTACTTTTGCCTGGAAAATCCCATGGACAGAGGAGCCTGGTAGGCTGCAGTCCATGGGGTCGCTCAGAGTCGGACACGACTGAGCGATTTCACTTTCACTTTTCACTTTCATGCATTGGAGAAGGAAATGGCAACCCACTCCAGTATTCTTGCCTGGAGAATTCCAGGGACGGGGGAGCCTGGTGAGCTTCTGTCTATGGGGTCGCACAGAGTCGGACACGACTTAGCAGCAGCAGCAGCAGCAGCTTGTCATATAAATGGTATCATACTTTATGCAGAATTTTGTATCTGGCTTCTTTCACTCAGTGTGGTGCTTTTCAGATTCAGTTGTAATGCATTTATCAGTATTCATTCCATTTTACTGTTGAATACTATTACTTTGTATGGATTTAGTACAGTTTGTTTATCCATTCACTAGTTGATGGATATTAGAGTTGGACCCCAGCATCACTCCTTTCCAACCACTAGCTGATCCCAGAAACTAGAGTCAGAGGAAAGCAGGTGAGGCACTTCTAAAAGGCCAACCTCTCAGGGAAAAAAAGTAGAGTGGAAAAGTATGGAATAGATCTGGAGGGGAATATGCACGCTGTCCAGCACTCATAACACATGAACCAATTGCACAAGTTTAAATTCTCAACAAACAGGAAATTTTATGATGTGCTACTCTCCTAGGCTGCCTCTCAGAAACATTTTTTTGCCCAATCTTTTCCCTCCTCAACCTAGCTCCAGAAGGATTGCTTGGCTGGATGCAAGCCCTGGGTGAAAGTGTTTTGTTCCTCTAAGATTCTAAGAAGAGCACATTCATACGGAGTACTGTAGTGCTCCAAGGCAATTTCCTGGTTCTGTTCTCTTGATCCTGTGTCTCTTGCCATGCAAAATAAATGAGAATTGTGAACTCGGCAGGCTCCTGTGTTCACGCCGCGTACAGTATGTCTGTGCATTGTTAAGCAGCTGCCACAGTTTCCCCCAGAGGTTGCTACAATTCAGGGCTGGATGAGGTAATGGGGATATTTAGCCCAAGTTAAGCTTGTAAAAGTGCTTTGGGAATCTTTGGAATGAAAAGAACTGTGCATACCCAAAGAGCTCGCTATAATTACACGATGTATGCCCAGGGTTGGGAAAAGATCTCTGCATGGAAGTCTCCCACTAGTAAATATGATGACTTCTTTGCTGGACAAGATTAATCTGAGAACCGAACTGCAGTAAAATAAACTTTAGGCAGTGTTAGTGATGGGAAAACTTGAGATCATTCCCTTACCTACAAGAAGAGAATTCTGCTAATTATTACATCATTGAGACTGAAGGAGGGTGTAAAGGCAATAATATGTATGAATTAATTTATGGGGAGTTTTCTGAGGTGTCAGATAACGTTCTTGGAATGGCGGCTAGATCATGACAAGGGTCCCTGTCATGAAAGGCTGGTTACAGGGCAATCCGCCTGTAAAAAAAAAAAAATGCAACTTATCCCTCCGTCTGGGTTATATCTTGGAACACAGTCAGGCATGACTCAATTTGTTGAGTGGATTGAGGGGCCTGAAGACAGTGAGAAGGAGGACTGGGGCTTTAAAACCAGACCTTCCCTCCTGGAGTGGGACAGGTGGTGGGCAGCTTAACCCAGTTACTGATGCTTGGCAGAAGTCCAGCCCAGCAGGCAGAGTTTAGTTTCCAAGAGAGAGGCAAGAGGCCAGGCCAACAGTCAATTTCAGAGGGTTTACCAGGAAGGTCCTCATGGGATAGAACAGTACAACCAAGAATGGTAGATCATGGAAATCCAAATCTGCAAGGGCCACCATGAATGTCCCTCAGCAAGGGATTCGAGCTCAGATTTTTACTTTAGAGAAGGAACACTGGCAGTTATAAGTCAGTGATGGGGGTGAAAGGCAGGAAGTCTATGGAGAAAGACACTAGGTGCAGGGAATAGGCCCAAACCGGCTGTGAATTTACATGTGAAATTCCAGAATTTCCATGTAACGTGCATTTGGGAAAGGCAGTCTGGTTGGAAGGGGAAGTTTGAGGCTGTCTTTACATAGAACTTTACATAAAGTTGATAACAGTTTTCCATATCACAGAATACATTAATTATGAAAGAAAGACGAATAGAGCCCTACTCATTCACACACTCTTGTACACACTCACACACCCATACACATACTCACAAGGCTACCTCCATGCACTACTAGTAGCGCAAAACTAGCCATCAGAATTGAAGTCCAAAACTAGGACAGATAAGGAAAGGCAAGGCTGAGGTCAGGATCTCAGCTCAGTCAGTGCTGTCAAGCATCACATGATGCCTAAAAGGCCCATCCTAATATACTCCCTGTGTTTCTGACATTCATTCCCAATGGTCCTTTTCACCTGCATGTACAATACAAGTGAAAGGCTTGTAGAAATATCATCTTTGAAGCATTCTAGACCAGGAGTTGAACCAGGGTCTCCCCGCATTGCAGGTGGATTCTTTACCAACTGAGCTATCAGGGAAGCTCGAAAGTGAAAGTCACTCAGTCCTGTCCGACTCTTTGCAACCCCATGGACTATACAGTCCATGGCGTTCTCCAAGCCAGAATACTGGAGTGGATAGCTTTTTCCCTTGTCCAGTGGATCCTCCCAACCCAGGAATCAAACCAGGGTCTCCTGCATTGCAGGCAGATTCTTTACCAACTGAGCTATCAGGGAAACCCCATATATAGCACAGGATCAATAAATGTCTGAAATTAGATACTTGAGCAGAATGATGTTTTCAAGACTCTTCACTCCTATATATTTCATCCACCTTTTCCCCTTAAACACTTTCCCCAGTAATTAATCCCTAACATACTGGCCTGAGAATGTTCCTTGAACCCCATCTAGTTTAGAGGTGTTTTGACTCCAGAACACCTAAGCAAACACTGAACCTGAAGAAGTGAGAAAACTCCAGCTTCCATTATAGAGCTGGTTTCTTATAACAATGGCCCATAGCATCATCTTCAGCAGAATTTTCTTGACACCCAGCAAGATGCCCCAGTATAGCCTCAAACCATGGACTGTGCTGGTGGGTCAAGATTACCTATAAGTTGGAAAGAAATTGAGGTACCCAGATCTACCCATGGAGACCTAATGCTATAGACTTGGGGTAGTATCTAGGCACTGAACCAGAGGCAGGAATGCAATCAGTCAAAATGCAAATAGAAGCCATTTTGGAGTAAAAATGATTCCTGAGTTCCATGGTGACATATTCTTCCCCATTAATCAATGAAGAGATTTTGAATTCAGGAAACACAGGTCTTCCTCACTGTATTCTGTTCTGTATGCAAAACTGTATAGCCCTGTACACCATTGCATGTTCTCTATACTTTTCTCCCTCATTTGAAAACCCAGCAACCAGGATGTGATTAATGCCATTGCTAGCTTGGCAGAGGCACTTCTCCACAGCAGCCCGAAATAAGGAGCCTCTGGCCCTGTGTTGTGTGCCGATTTCAGGGATCTGTCCTGAGTGTCAACTAAATTCGTCTTGACCTCAGAACAGATGTTTCCACTTAATTTTTCAGAGCCATAGATGGTAATCAACTTACAGCAAATCTTGGTCTCAAATGCAGCCACCTGGCTTCCCAGAGCAAAACCAGCAGCATTTCAGCAAATCTCCGGATGGAAAACTTGGAGGAAGGCAGAGAAATGGAATGCTTTGTAAATGCCAGGCATGGTAGGTACACAGAAACAAAAATTGATTTAGATCAGAAAGATTGCAAGATACATTGTTTAATCAAGGACCTTGGCAGCCAAACAGGATCCCCTTAGAAGATAAAGCTCAGAGTTCTGGGATGGTGTTCCTCAGATTTTAATGTGTATATAAACCTGGGTTCTTCTTAAGATGCATATTCAGATTCCATGGTTGGTCCTGAGACTGCATTTCTAAAGCCGTCCCAGGTAATGCTGATGCTACAGATCCAAAGGTCACATTTTGGGTAACAAGGCCCAATAGCCACAAGCCTCTGTGCCAATGTCATTAGACAAATTAGCAGCTTCAGTGAATTATCAGCCAAACTACAGTGACTTTATGGCCAAAAAGGATCTTGACCTTCATCAGGTTCTCTAGGGTACAAAGACCTTCTCATCCATTGAGATGCAAAATAATTTTGTATCTTCTCTCCCTCTCTTTCTAATCAGAGACTTAAAAAAAAAAAAATCTGTCCCAACCATGGGGGTCACAAGAGTCAGACACAACTGAGTGACTAAAACTTTCACTTTCATAGACTCTGATATTTTGTTACTGTGAGCTAAGTAAAGGTGACATTAAGATGATTTCAAATTTGAAATAAAAACTGAGTCTGCTTCTTAGGCTATGTTTAATTCAAATTTTTGCCATTGATTTTTTTTTTTTTTTTTTGAAGGGTGAGGGATGTAATCAGCCACATCATCACTTTCAGCCTTTTACATGAATGAAGAGCTGAAGAGGTGGATTTTAGTAAGATCTGGTGAGTGTTCAAATCAATGTCTACCATATTCAGTCCCCCAATCACCTTGTGACACATGGCAGCTGGCTCAGTTTCAGACTGCTGCCACGGATCCACATGGGCACTGAATTCATGACTGAGATGCATTAGAACAACCACGGCAAAGCAACCGAGCAATGGACCGGTGTGTGACTAATGATGCCAAAATCTCAGCTTCTGTATGCTGGTGTCGAACCAAATCTTGGAGACAGAGTTTTAGATGAAGTAGAAAAAATACAGCTTTACTGATTTGCCAGGCAAATGGGGACACAGCAGGCTCATATCTTAAAAGCTGTATGTCCCAACCCAGGGGGAATTAGCTACACATTTTATAGCAGTGGTTCCACTATCATACCTCTTAAGGGACTCCTTTCTTAGCACATTCCCTTATAGCTCCTAGAACAAAATGACAAAAGCACTGCTCAGTCCCACATATAAGCAAACCCTAATGATCAATGGCACCCCACCCCAGTACTTTTGCCTGGAAAATCCTATTGACGGAGGAGCCTGGTAGGCTCCAGTCCGTGGGGTCGCTAAGAGTCGGACACGACTAAGCGACTTCACTTTCACTTTTCACTCTCATGCATTGGAGAAGGAAATGGCAACCCACTCCAGTATTCTTGCCTGGAGAATCCTAAGGACGGGGGAGCCTGGTGAGCTTCCGTCTACGGGGTCGCACAGAGTCGGACACGACTGAAGCGACTTAGCAGCAGCAGCAATGATCAAAACCACCAAGTTCCTGGCACTAAATAGTTTCCGACATTTCTTTTCAACCAATATAAACAAAATGTGGTGTTTGAAAAAAAATCTGTGTTTATATTGAATACATCAGTTTGTGCATTCAAAGGAAGACAAAAAGAAGGTTGGGAATTAATATACACATGCTACTGTATGTAAGATAAATGATCGACCAGGACCTACTGAATAGCACAGGGAACTCTACTCAATATTATGTGATAACCTATACAAGAAAAGAATCTGAAAAAAGATGAATCTATGTCTATGGATAACTGAGTCACTTTGCTGTACACCTGAAAAAACTCCAATAAAATTTTTTTTTTAATTAAAAAAAAAAAGACACAGACCACTGCTGCCCAGTGTAGCAGCCACCAGCCACATGGATCTATGCCCACATACATCTAAATTCATTCAAACAAGATTACATCAAAGTTTAATTCTTCAATCACACTAGTCACATTTCAAGTGCTCAATATAGAAGGCTAGTAACTATTGTATACTAGTGCACAGAACATTTCCACCATCAGAATAAAGTTTTGTTAGATAATGTTGGCCTAAAGGATGTATACCAGATAAGAGGATACCACAGATATCCTCTAATAACACTGATATCCTCTGATACCACTTATATCCTCTGATAACACTGATAAGAGAATACCACTGATATTCCCAAGTATTAGTAGTGATCTTTAGAAATTGAGATTGGAGGGTGGAAGAAAAGCCATTTTCTAATTTATGTGCTTGTTGAGTTCAGTTACTTCAAGGAGTCTTATCTACTTTTATTCTTTTTTAACATGAAAACTCTGAAGTTTTGGTGAGGAATCTAACATAATTAAACGTATTTTGGCGCCATGTTGGGGTAATGTGTTCTGTTTCTTTATATGCATTTAGAAATCAAACTGTTTTTCAGTAGAATTAGAGTATGCCCACATGAGTGCTGCTCCATGATCAAAGCAGACTCATTCTCACTGAGTGTTGTTTTGTTTTTTCCCCCTATTTCTATTCTATGGATAAAGGAATGAAGGAACATTAGCTTGGAAGCAAAATTGTACATTGAACTGAGTTTAATTTAGCAAAAATGTATTGAGCTTCTATTGTGGTTTGCCCTGTCCATCACAGTATAAAGTTGAATGTGACTCTCAAGGAACTCGCAGTGTATTGGGAAAACTGATCTATAAACATATTATTCAAGACAGAGGGGCAGGCATGATGATGGAAGTATATGCAGCAAGCGATAGGAATCTAGGTAGGGTCATTAGCCCCACTCTGAAAATCAGAAAAGACATAGTTCAACAGACTTAGAAAAGGGTGTGTACAAATTAATGAGGAAAAGAAAGAATTTGGTGAAGGATAAGATATCCATGGAAAATGATATAAGCAAAGGAAGGGGTTAAACCAGAGGGGAGTATGCAGTCCCAGGCAGGGTGGCCCCCATTGGGATAGGCCATCCTTTAGCTGAAGGCTTATGCTCTGCCTGAATCTAGAAGGGATAGACATTGCACTCTTCCTAAGATCATGAGCTTCACGCCCAACAACCTTGAGTCTGAATCCTTGATGTTTCTCTTCCCAGCTAATTGAATAAATAACCCACCTTGCTGATACAAGCCTCCTTTTTCTCTGTGCAAAATGCCCAATGATCCCCAGCTAGCAGGGTGAGGTAAGAACCAAGCAGAGTAAGGTGCAGAAAGCAGAGCACACTGCTGGCCCTGATGCCCTGTGATGCTCTGTTGCTTTCTTTGTTTATTCCAGTTGTACCATTTGATAAAGTGTCGCATTCCTGGGACTCATGGAAGAGGAAGAATCTTGATAATATCATCACTGGCGTCATACTGAGCATCCTTTTGTGCTCAGTGTTCTCCTGTCAAGGACCATCACAGTACCTGTTTCCATCCTCCTAACAAACACCTGAAGGAAACATTATTCCCCCCATTTTGGAGCAGGTAAAGCTAAGGTTTGGAGTGGTAAAGTAATATTCCCAAGCTCCCATGCCCAAAGGAAGCCCCAGGAGTTGCAGCATCGCCTGGCTGGCTGGCTGGCAAGCTTCTGTGCACTGTGCTTCTCAAGTGGAGCAGCTAGCATCATTTTGATGCAGCTGTGAATCCACTATTATGAAGAGATTTTGGAAATAGTTTGAACAACAAAGAATTATCACTCATGATCTCAGTTTCCTGAAGGACTGCATACAGGAATCTGATTTTAAAAGCATAAAGTTTCTCTTAGGATAATGTCCCTGTATGACTTAATTTTTCCCCAAAGTCAGAAAAGTTAGCCTGATTTGGACCTTGACCTTGGTCAACCAGGCTTTAGCAAGCCTGGGCAGACTTCCAGCCACCTCAGTCAGCCTCCAGGGGCTCTAGGTTGCTGCAGGGCAGACCCTAGGAGACCCCTAGACTCCAGCTGCAAAAATTCTGATCAAGGAATAATTTGAATATTATTAACAATTGTTGAAATGATAGCCACAAGCAGTTTCTCTATTTGACAGTGGGCAACACAGATACATCTTCAAATCCCCAAAGTCCAGGCTCAGGCATCGACCCCAGCCAGGTGTTAACCAAGCCAAGGAGATTACTGGCTGGAGCCAAGAGCTCCATGACCCTCTTATCTCGGGTGGAGCCCATCCCCCACCCTCTCCTACACTGCCCTTTCCAGGCACCTCCCGGAGGCCCTCTGCCTCCAGTCAGCTTCTTGTTTCAAGAGAGAACAGAGGGCGCCCCAAACCAGGAAAGACATTTTTAATCAGTTGCCAGACGCCTTTGAACTTCAACAGGAGTCTCCCTCAAGGTGTGCTTCAAATTTTAAGTGGAAGCCGCCGAGAGAGGCAGTCTGAGATAATCTGAACCAGAGTGGCAGAGGCCAGCTATGCACGTGTGTGTGTCAGCCACACCTCACAGCCCCGTCTCGCAGACACAGACATTAGACACGGACTCAGAGCTCCCCACTTGCTCGAAGGATCACCCTGTAATTCTGCTTGGGTGCAAGCAAGGGAACAAGAGGTCACCCCTACTTGGTCCCCACTGGGACCAACATTCCTTTGGGGTCCCAAACCCATGGTTTTGTCATCTACAAGAATGAGATGTTGATTATCATTTTTTAAAATTTATTTTTAATGAAATTTAGTTGATTTACAATAGTGTGTTAATTTCTGCTGTACAGCAAACTTATATATACATTCTTTTTCATATTCATTTCCATTATGATTTATCCCAGGATATTGAATACAGTTCTGTATACAGTAGGACCTTGCTGTTTATCCATTTTCTATATAATACTTTGCATCTGCTCTGATTATCATCCTTAATATGGTTGTTTATTATTTGCTATTTGTTATTTCAGGACTAAATAATTTCTCTGAGCCAGCAAACATTGTCCAAAGTGCTTCAGCAACAATTCCTCATTTAACCTTCCCCAAAACATTGCAAGGAAGATAGCATCATTCCCACTGTACAAATTAGGAAACCAAAGCTCAGAGAAGTTAAATAAACTGGCCTGGAATACAGCATGGTGGAATAGGGTTACTGAGGATATATTATGATGATTAGGAAATAGGACTGGAGAGCAGAAAGCTGACTTTAGAAAAAAGAATGTTTGTTAATTGGCTTTAAGTGACATCTGTGCAATTAGCCCTCATGTTGAACTGATCTTAATTTCCTCTGGGCCACGGATTTCCCATCAGGAAAATGGGACTCATGGCTCAGCCCTTAAGACCAACTCATTAATTAATTGACTCATCTATAACCTCAACGTGCAAAGTCACACAACTGTGTGAAGCACTTATATCTATCTGCTCATTCATAAAGCACTTAAAATAGGCATGAGGGCTGTGAGGTATGTGTGCATATGTGAGTTAAAACACAGCATCTATTTAGCCAGTGGTCCCCAACGCAGGCAGTGTATTGGATACTCTACAAATCACAGTTTAAATGATGGGGGACACTGAAGAAAAGGTATCCCTTTAGAAGAAATAATGAGGTCTTTTTGTCTAATTGCTCATTTATCACAGGATTTTATCTCAGTCTGCCAACCTGCAAAAAACGAAAAGGCAGCCACAGATTTAGCCTTGTTCATCTACAACTTTAACTAGCATGTGCTTCTAATGAAGCCAAGACTTTCTGGGCTGGAGAATTTACTGGTCTAGAAGGTAACCGAATGTTCTATCACCTCCTCTAATTGAAGAGTAATAAAAATGTCACAAACGGTGTCAATTACCCATTGATGGGTTGCTTTCCTATTTACCTTTTAAGACATCAAGTGGTTCTGGAAAATACTCTGGCTGCATGTTTTTCCTCCCAACTGCCCCCACCCCCAGTAATATATCTTTCAGAAGTGACAAGGAGAGACGGTGTCGCTTGTTGGTGTCTGGTCATTAAATATCTGTTGGAATCCGTGACTTAGGTTGGGTCCAGACATTCAATCACAGAATGGGGGGAAAAAGTCAAAATAAAAGCAAAACGTGAGTGTTGGTTAATTATGATCTAAAAGTCAATAAAGTCATCTGATGGCAGATTTAGGGGAACTCATTAGAGAGTGGAATTCAATTGTGGAGAAAAGCAAGCTGCTACAGCTCCGAAGTCAGCCAGTTTCATTAGGGTCCTCAAATGGGATGAGAGAAATGCCTCCAGGGCCTGAGTCCTACACCCGCTCCCCATCCAATAGATCCCAGGAGAGCATCTGCAAAGTATTTACAGAGATAAGTCAAGAAGTAAGTAAAGAGCAAGATAGCCAGGTATCCAACACAAGCTACTTTCTTCTCATTTCACAGAATTAAATTGCTTACTTAAAAAAGAATGCCAACCAAACTTCAGGACCATAAAGATCTCAGTGGACACAGTCTTGCTGGGCCAGCATCAGGCATCTTAAAGACACAGGCACCAGGGAGAGAGTTGCAACCCTTTTGTGTGTGTGACCATTTTGAGAGTTGCTATTAATAAGAAACCAAGCAGTGCTAGGCTGCAGAAAATGACAGTGAGAGCTCCTTGTGAGCCAGATAGTATATATTTGTTTAAGTGTGGAATTCGCTCTGGAACTTAAGTCTCCCAAAGCAAAGCCATAAAACAGGCAGTGTTTATCTTTGGCTTCTTACTGCCAGAATCCTCTCCTTTGAGGGGCCCTCTGCTCCCTGCACGTTTGTCCTCATAGCTTAGGGTCCTGCTCCTCGGTCTCTTGAAACTCACCTATCAATCTTCTATGAGTACTGCATCCTTCTTATGACACCTTGCCAGGCTGTGAGGGAGTGACGAAAAGATGAGTGAACTGTACCCTGTGTCTCCCAGGATCTGTGAATATTGTTGGAGAAAGAAGAGATGAAGGTATGTCAAGCATCCATCCTACTTTCTGAGCCTTTCCTTAAAAGAAAAATGTCCTCTTCTCCCTTCTTATCAGACAAGGTGATCTGATTTGAGGCTCACAAAATCTGAAACTGAGCCCATTTACCTAGATGGCCATACTTTAAAAAAAAAAAGAAAAGAAGGCTGCATGAAATCAGAGCATCTTCTCAAGCAATCAGACCCAAGCAAAGGGCGAGAGGCAAGGTGGTGAATTAGAACACAACGCAATACTGTGTGTTCTTACATAGTCCGTTGCTGTTGTCCAGTCCTTAGGAGCCAGCTTTTCTCTGCTTTAAAACATGGAAATAAAGAGCTGGCATGACATATTTCTCTGAAGGTGATGCCTTCCCTGGTAGGGAGGGATTTCATGTATCAATATGAAATAGATGGGCCCCAAAATAGAAAAAGAAATGGGCAAAAAGAAGAAATACATATCCATTAAAGGAGAAAAGAATTCAATTTTATTAATACCCAAGTCCAAATTAAAGAACTGTAAGTGTCATTTTTCATCTATGGATAGTGTCCAAAATTGGCAAAGGATTGATGAAGAGGGGACAGCAGTTTGCTGCTTAGCAGCAAGTGTAAACGGACACAATCCTTTTACAGAGCAATTTTCTGATCAGTAATCGTGAAAATGTTCATAGCCTTGGGCTTGGTAATTCTCCTTCCAAGAATGTATCCTTAGAAAATAAGCTGAGATGCATTTGAGGCTCTGAGCACAAAAGCATCCAGCACCCCCCACCTCCCCGCATCCCCCCACCCTGCCCAGCGTGACTGCCTTGTCTGGGCTGGGCTGCCAGGAAGCCTCCTGCACCAGCTTACCCCCAGGGAGCAGCTTATACTTTTCAAACACACTGAAGGAATCCAGATGTGCTCCTGACCTCCCGATGGTCTAACCTCATGTCGGCCCTCTCTCCTTTAACCTCGGGGCTATTAGCAGGTTTCTGCCTGTGTCTCTGCCACTTACTCAGTCTGCATAGTGCCCCTCTGTCACGGAGGGTGAGTCATGAGTTCGCCTCTTCTTTCACTTCAGTCTCATCAAGCAGAAATTCCTGGAGGTTTTGGTGTGCATATTTCAGCCTGCCCAAGCATCAGCGCTGGATGCAGTTTTCCTCTTATTTTTTCTGTGGATTACTTTAATGGGGATCTGGAAGGAGAGGAATTAGACTCTTGTTATGATACCACAGACATCACCCACAAGTTCTGGGTTCCTTTTCTAAAAACAGAAGAGCATCAGAAGGAGCTGAGAAGGGAGGAAAGGGGAGAGTTCCATTTGTGGGGCTCCCCTTCATAATTGCAGATAAATCACTGCAAGCTTGTCTGTTGGTGTGAATTACTTTAAACAATTTGCCAATTGTCTGGATGTTACTGAATGCGGATTTAGTGGGGAGAGGACTGTTAGAGAAAGGAGAGATGGACGTATGTCAAACAGAAAGAAATATAGCTGGAAAATAGCAGACTTCTGGGGAAGAATAATTGAAATGTGATGCCATAATGAAAGAGAAAGGACTGGCTTGCTATGAAGGACCTTTAGAATCTAGAGCCAGGGTAACTGACCTCTGGAGAAGTCGTAGTTGTGATGTGTACCAAGAAGCAGAAGGGAGAGAGTTTTCTGAAAGTCTAATTTTGTCCTGTTTGCAATTTTGCCTACAAATCTGGTGGAAGCAATCGTCTCCTTTGCAATCCCTGAATCAAAGGTCCACCTTGATGAATGGCATAAAGTTGTTTACACAAAAACCATTTCTGCATAGAGTTATTAAGTTAGTTGGTTACTTTGAAAGTGAGGAGTAAATAGCCAGATGCTTTCAGAGTTAACATACAGACTTGAGAGAACACAACCATAGTTGTGTGGAGGCAGAGTTGGCATTACAAGACACTTTGTTGTTGTTTAGGCACTAAGTCATGTTCGACTCTTTACAACCCCATGGACTGTAGCAAGCTCCTCTATCCATGAGATTCCCCAGGCAAATACAGGAGCAGGTTGCCATTTCCTTATCTAGAGAATCTTCTTGACCCAGAAATTGAACCTGTAGCTCCTGCATGGTAGGTGAATTCTTTACCCCTGAGCCATCAGGGAAGCCCAAATTGCTTTAGAACATGCTAAACCATGCAGCTGTAGTTTGTTTTAGTATTCGTCTGAGGTCTACAGATCTCTCCTTCTTTTCATCTTCAAATGACCCATGTTTGATCTTCTCTAGAGGGTCTTTGGTTCTATATGGCACATCATAGTAAAGATAGCCATGCAGACAGGGAAAATCCAGACTTGATTTTGCAATTATTATTTTTTTATTTTTATTTTTAAATCACTGAGAACCTTCAAAAAATTGTCACTGAGTTCAACAAAATTTGTTGTACATCAGTGATGTGCATGTGTGTGTGTTAAAAATTGTTTTTAAGACCAGGCTGATTATAGCTGGAAAATGCTCGAGAAAAAAACAAAGCTGATCAAGGAAATTTGGGTGATGTTTAACAGCTGTTTCCTGGGTATATCTGTTATATTTTTTCAGCCACAATTAAATGTGATTTTAATAATCATTTGGTATTTAAATAATATACTATGATTGTCATATGGAATTTTAATTAAATGCACATTTTCTTCTAAAATATGAAGCGTTACCACTGTGAAAAGACCTTTTCTCTCCTAAGAAGATTTTTTAAGAGTAATGTTCCCTGTGATTCACTTAAAAAAAAAAAGCAACCTTTTCCAATATTATTTACCCTCCTCCACTAATCGAGCATTTGATGAGTCTTGAGGGAAATGAAAGACAAGAATTTTAAACTAAGTAAGTGTTCTTATAATCTCCAAATGAGGATAATGAAAACAGTGCACAGAAGGATATGCATAAGATAAAACATGCTTCAAGTAAATAGCACGTAAGACGCAGAAGTTACTTCCATTCTCTCTCTGTTCAAGGCATTTCCTCTACGCCATGTTTGTAAAGCAGTCACATTCCATCTTCTTTACCTTTGTTCTCCTTTCTTTTGGGAAACTTTATATCTTACACATTTTCCCCTCAGCATTCAAAGTCTCTGAACTTAGATCTTAGTTAAAAGCAAGCTTGTAAATGGAACTTGTTGAATCACCATCCATTCTTCCCAGACTGCAGAAAATCAGTGTTTGGGTGCTCATCACACATGTGTGCTAAAAGCCCCTTCATTTTCTATCATTTTATATAATCGTTTTTAAAGCATTATTTTTCTGGTGGTGTCCTTTTATGATTTTTGCCACCTGTTCACCTATTCTTACCTGTGGTCTCAATGTGTCTACTGAACTCTGACCAGCCCAGGATCTAAAGACTGGTATGAAAAATTAAATTCCTGAAGCAGTCAATGACAATTAAAAAAAAAAAAAAAAAACCCGAAATGTGTGACTCTTCCCCTTCATCAAGGAGTAACAGCTTCAGCAGCTGCCTTTCCTTTTTGTCCTTCTGTTTGCTCTTTATCTTCTTGGAAATCCAAGAACCCTTTCTGTTAGAAGCGTGTAAACCAGATTTCAGCTTCATTTCAGAGCAAAGGACACTTTGTCATCCAAGTAGTGAATACTAGACAACTTCCAGTTATTTTTTAAAGCCAAAGGTTAATATACTAAAGGGAAAACCCTGTTTTCCCAAACTCTAGTTGTTACAAAATGCCAATAAGCATCTTTCAAATATATTTAACCTATAAAAGCCATAGGACTTTTTTCTAATGTTTCCAGTCAACATTTTCTAGTAGCAAAAAGTATATTTTCTAAAGTTTGGGGTAATGATATAAACTATACTTAACTGATTTTCTGCCCTTAAGTTTCAACCCTCCTATAGAGAGTCTATATAGAGAGTATAGAGAGTCTATATAGAGTCCTATAGAGATATGCCAAAATCACTGCAGATGGTGACTGCAGCCATGAAATTAAAAGACGCAAAAAAATAAATAAAAGATGCTTACTCTTGGACGGAAAGTTATGACCAACCTAGATAGCATATTCAAAAGCAGAGACATTACTTTGCCAACAAAGGTTCATCTAGTCAAGGCTATGGTTTTTCCTATGGTCATGTATGGATGTGAGAGTTGAACTGTGAAGAAACTGAACTGAACTGAACTGATAGAGATATGCAGATGACACCACCCTTATGGCAGAAAGTGAAGAGGAACTAAAAAGCCTCTTGATGAAAGTGAAAGTGGAGACTGAAAAAGTTGGCTTAAAGCTCAACATTCAGAAAACGAAGATCATGGCATCTGGTCACATCACTTCATGGGAAATAGATAGGGAAACAGTGGAAAGAGTGTCAGACTTTATTTTGGAGGG
Organism: Tragelaphus eurycerus; assembly: GCA_935064755.1. Classification (NCBI taxonomy): domain Eukaryota; kingdom Metazoa; phylum Chordata; class Mammalia; order Artiodactyla; family Bovidae; genus Tragelaphus; species Tragelaphus eurycerus. The sequence continues at coordinate 16,943,344 of CAKXYN010000002.1, read as the reverse complement.
CTCCAAAATCACTGCAAATGGTGACTGCAGCCATGAAATTAAAAGACGCTTACTCCTTGGAAGGAAATTTATGATCAACCTAGATAGCATATTCAAAAGCAAAGATATTACTTTGCCAACAAAGGTTCCGTCTAGTCAAGGCTATGGTTTTTTCCTGTGGTCATGTATGGATGTGAGAGTTGGACTGTGAAGAAGGCTGAGCACCAAAGAATTGATGCTTTTGAACTGTGGTGTTGGAGAAGACTCTTGAGAGTCCCTTGGACTGCAAGGAGATCCAACCAGTCCATTCTGAAGGAGATCAGCCCTGGGATATCTTTGGAAGGAATGATGCTAAAGCTGAAACTCCAGTATTTTGGCCACCTCATGCGAAGAGTTGACTCATTGGAGAAGACTCTGATGCTGGGAGGGATTGAGGGCAGGAGGAGAAGGGGACGACAGAGGATGAGATGGCTGGATGGCATCACTGACTCGATGGATGTGAGTCTGAGTGACCTCCGGGAGTTGGTGATGGACAGGGAGGCCTGGCGTGCTGCAGTTCATGGGGGCGCAAGGAGTCGGACACGACTGAGCGACTGATCTGATCTGATCTGATCTCTTTAACTGAAACATAAATTTATAATCAAAGATATTATAAGAATCCAATCAAGCATATTTAAAATGTCATTATTGAAAAATCAATTTTAAATACAACAACTCTAAATTATCTACCTATTCCTGAACCACTGAATAATGGTGTGTTTCATGCATAGATATTTTTTAATTGAAACACATAATTTTATTAATACATATTTTGATCATCTATTAAAACATTTGCTGAGTTTTTAAAAGTAGGAGTCAGTCAGACTTCCGGTTAAGATGGCGAAGGATTAGGACGGGGAATACGCTTTCTCCTCCACAAATTCATCAATGGGACATCTGGGCGCCGAGTAAATACCACAAACAGCTTCGGAGTGCTGGCGGAGGACGTCGGACACCCAGAAAAGCAACTCACTGCCTTCTAAAGGAGGTAGGAAAGAATATAGAAGCCAGAGAGAGACAAAGAGGGAGGGGCGGACCTCTGTCCGGGGAAGGGAGTCTTAAAAAGAGAAGTTTCCAAACACCAGGAAACACTCTCCCTGCGGAATCTGCGCCGAACCTGGGAAACACGGAGACTATCATAACAGGGAGGAGAACAGTTGAGCAATTAGAACCCACAGACTGCGGGCCCTGTGGTAACTTCCGCAGCGGAAAAGCACCGCTGCAAACGCCCGCATCTGCCACTGGGGAGCCGGGGCTGGGCAGGGAGACGCCTTGGCCGTTCCCACGCGGGACGCTTCGCTGCCGGCGCTCCCCAGAGGGACGCTCCCCCGCGGGACTCTCCCCCACTGGACGCTCCCCCGCCGGCCACTCCCGCGCAGGCGTGCCCCCGCCCGCTGTGCCGGCGGCTCCCACGAGGGCCACCCCATCCCCTCACCCACCCGCCCGCCCGCCATTCCCGTCGCCGACCCCTCCCCCTCTGCGGGCCTCAGCGCAGACTTCGTTCGCCTGATTGTCTGGAGTGCTGCCTAACTGGAGTAGTTTGGGCCGGCAATCCAGATTGTGCAGCGCCGACCACACGAGTGGCAGGCCTTGGCCCAGAACACCGCCGAACCGTGCACAGAACAAAGAACTATACAGAACAACCACAGAGAAAGGGGCCTATAGATCTTGAGAAATTTAAGCCGGAACAAGGAACTAGCTGAAAATGAACTGAACCCACAACAATAATAGAGAAACTCTTATATATATTGTTACTATTTTTCCCATCATTATTTCCTTTTTTTTTCTTTTCTTTTTTTAATATACATATATTTTTTAAATTTTTATTATTTTTTAATCGGAAAAAGGAAAACAAAAATTTTTTCCCTTTTAATTTTTTTTTTGTTGTTGTTTGTTTTGTTTCTTTTATTTTTTTATTATTATTATTTTTTTTATCCTCTAGTACTTCTTTAATCTCCACATTTAGATATAACTTTTGCGACCCTGTTTTGTTTTTTTTTTCCTTTTTCCTTTTTGTCCTTTGCTTTTTTCCTTTCCTTTTTTCTTTTCTTTACTGATTACTGACTAGATCTGTCTCTCTCCTTCACACTCCCTCCTTTTATCCTCCTGACCACCTCTGTCTCCTTCCTCCCTTTTTCCTTCTATGTATAATTCCGTGAACATCTCTGAGCAGTCCAGTTGTGGAATGCATTATAGAAGAAGAAGTTTTTGAGACTACTGTAAAAATAAGACAAATAACTGGAACCAGGAGGCTTAAGTCCATACCCTGATCCCACGAAACACTAATTGACAGGAGCTCATTAAAAGCCTCCATACCTACTCTGAAACCAAGCATCACACAAAGACCAGCAAGTTCCACAACAAGACATACCAAGCAAATTCTCCAGAAAAACAAGAACACAGCCTGAGCTCCAATACACAGGCTACACAAAGCGACCCCAAAAGCATAGACATCTCATAACTCACTACTAGACACTCCACTGCACCCCAGAGAAAAGAAATCCAGCTCCACCCACCAGAACACCGATACAAGCTTCCATAAACAAGAAACCTCGACAAGCCACCGGTACAAACCCACATATAGTGCAGAAACGCCACAATAAAGAGAACTCCACAGACTACCAGAATACAGTAAAGACGCCCCAAACTTAGCAATTTAAACAAGATGAAAAGACAGAAGAATTCCCAGCAGGTAAAGGAACAGGATAAAAGCCCACCAAACCAAACAAAAGAGGAAGAAATAGCGAACCTACCTGATAAAGAATTCCGAATAATGATCGTGAAATTAATCCAAAATCTGGAAAGCAAAATGGAATCATGGATAAATAGTCTGGAGAAAAGCATTGAGAAGATGCAAGAAAGATTTAACAAGGACCTAGAAGAAATAAAAAAGAATCAACATATAATGAATAATGCAATAAATGAGATCCAAAACACTCTGGAGGCAACAAATAGTAGAATAACAGAGGCAGAAGATAGAATTAGCGAATTAGAAGATAGAATGGCAGAATTAAAGGAATCAGAGGAGAAAAAAGAAAAACGAATTAAAAGAAATGAGGACAATCTCAGAGACCTCCAGGACAATATTAAACGTTACAATATTCGAATCATAGGAGTCCCAGAAGAAGAAGACAAAAAGAAAGACCATGAGAAGATACTAGAGGAGATAATAGTTGAAAACTTCCCTAAAATGGGGAAGGAAATAATCACTCAAGTCCAAGAAACCCAGAGAGTCCCAAATAGGATAAACCCAAGACGAAACACCCCAAGACACATATTAATCAAATTAACAAAGATCAAACACAAAGAACAAATATTAAAAGCAGCAAGGGAAAAACAACAAATAACACACAAGGGAATTCCCATAAGGATAACAGCTGATCTTTCAATAGAAACTCTCCAAGCCAGGAGGGAATGGCAAGACATACTTAAAGTGATGAAAGAAAAGAACCTACAGCCCAGATTATTGTACCCAGCAAGGATCTCATTCAAATATGAAGGAGAAATCAAAACCTTTACAGACAAGCAAAAGCTGAGAGAATTCAGCACCACCAAACCAGCTCTCCAACAAATACTAAAGGACATTCTCTAGACAGGAAACACAAAAAGGATATATAAATTCAAACCCAAAACAACAAAGTAAATGGCAACAGGATCATATTTATCATTAATTACCTTAAATGTAAATGGGTTGAATGCCCCAACCAAAAGACAGAGACTAGCTGAATGGATACAAAAACAAGACCCCTCCATATGAATGAAACTAGAACACTTTCTAACACCATACACAAAAATAAACTCAAAATGGATTAAAGAGCTAAATGTAAGACCAGAAACCATAAAACTCCTAGAGGAAAACATAGGCAAAACACTCTCTGACTTACATCACAGCAGGATCCTCTATGACCCACCTCCCAGAATATTGGAAATAAAATCAAAAATGAACAAATGGGACCTAATCAAACTTAAAAGCTTTTGCACAACAAAGGAAACTATAAGCAAGGTGAAAAGACAGCCTTCAGAATGGGAGAAAATAATAGCAAATGAAGCAACTGACAAACAACTAATCTCAAAAATATACAAGCAACTTCTACAGCTCAATTCCAGAAAAATAAATGACCCAATCAAAAAATGGGCCAAAGAACTCAATAGACATTTCTCCAAAGAAGACATACAGATGGCTAACAAACACATGAAAAGATGCTCAATATCACTCATTATCAGAGAAATGCAAATCAAAACCACTATGAGATACCATTTCACGCCAATCAGTATGGCTGTTATCCAAAAGTCCACAAGCAATAAATGCTGGAGAGGGTGCGGAGAGAAGGGAACCCTCTTGCACTGTTGGTGGGAATGCAAACTAGTACAGCCACTTTGGAGAACAGTATGGAGATTCCTCAAAAAACTGCGAATAGAACTGCCTTATGATCCAGCAATCCCACTGCTGGGCATATACACTGAGAAAACCAGAATTGAAAGAGACACGTGTACCCCAATGTTCATAGCAGCACTGTTTGCAATAGCCAGAACGTGGAAGCAACCTAGATGTCCATCCACAGATGAATGGATAAGCAAGCTGTGGTACATATACACAATGGAATATTACTCAGCCATTAAAAAGAATACATTTGAATCAGTTCTAAGGAGGTGGATGGAACTGGAGCCTATTATACAGAGTGAAGTAAGCCAGAAACAAAAACACAAATACAGTATACTAACGCATATATATGGAATTTAGAAAGATGGTAAAAAATAACCCTATTTACGAGACAACAAAAGAGACACTGATGTATAGACCAGACTTTTGGACTCTGGGACCAGGAGAGGGTGAGATGATTGGGGAGAATAGCATTGAAATATGTATAATATTATATCTGAAATGTATTAATTGTTCAAACTAAACACTATCATGTTACAATTTGTTCATACTAGATGTTTGTAATGTTTCTGATAATCAATAAAAGAGATTCTTGATTTAAAAAAATAAATAAATAAAAGTAGGAGTCAGGTATGAAAGGCTGAACAAGCAGAAAGGAACCATTATACGTAGGGTCTTTAGAATTTGGGTCGTAGTTTCAGTTGAAGGTGACATGATTAGATTTGCATTTTGAAAATGGATTCTGACTCAATATGGAGAACAGATTTGAATGGGCTAAGAATAGTTATAGGAAGATTCGTTAGAAGACGATTAAAATGGTCCAGACTTACTATGATGGAAATGTGAAGATGCACAAAATGAACAAGACTTTTAAAAACAGAGAAGTATAGAGAATGAATCTTGGGTTGCTGATCTATACAACTGAAAGAGAGACCTGAGTTATTCAACTGAGATAGGGAATTGTAACTAGAGGGGCGAAGGTAGATTAAAATTTGAGTGTATTTTCTTTGAGACAACTTTGAGGTATTCAAAAAGGAGATTTAAGATGAGCAGGTAGACATCATGCCTCTACAACTCAGAATGAGATATTATTCTCATATATTTTAATCACATAACATAATTCATCCATTTAAAGTGTACCATTCACTTTAAATGAATGTTGTAGTATTTTGACAGAATTGGCAATCATCAGTTCAGCTCAGTTCAGTGGTTCAGTCGGGTCTGACTCTTTGCAACCCCATGGACTGCAGCACACCCGGCCTCCCTATCCTTTGCCAACTCCTGGAGTTTACTCAAACTCACGTCCATTGAGTCGGTGATGCCATCCAATCATCTCATCCTCTATCATCCCCTTCTCCTCGCGCCTTCAATCTTTCCTAGCAGCAGGGTCTTTTCAACTGAGTCAGTTCGTCGCATCAGGTGGCCAAAGTATTGGAGCTTCAGCTTCAGCATCATTCCTTCCAAAGAAATCCCAGGGCTGATCTCCTTCAGAATGGACAGGTTGGATCTCCTTGCAGTCCAAGGGACTCTCAAGGGTCTTCACCAATACCACAGTTCAAAAGCATCAATTCATCGCTCAACTGTCTTTATAGTCCAACTCTCACATTCATACATGACTGTTCCAAAAACCATAGCCTTGACTAGATGGACCTTTGTTGACAAAATAATGTCTCTGCTTTTTAATATGCTGTCTAAGTTGGTCATGACTTTCCTTACAAAGAGCAAGAATCGTTTAATTTCTTGGCTGCAGTCACCATCTGCAGTGATTTTGGAGCCTCCCAAAATAAAGTTTGTCACTGTTTCCCCATCTGTTTCCCATGAAGTGATGGGACTGGATGCCATGATTTTAGTTTTCTGAATGTTGAGCTTTAAGCAACTTTTTCACTCTCCTCTTTCACTTTCATCAAGAGGCTCTTTAGTTCTTCTTCGTTTTCTGCCACAAGGGTGGTGTCATTTGCATATCTGAGGTTATTGATATTTCTCCCAGCAATCTTGATTCCAGCTGGTGCTTCATCCAGTCCAGCATTTCTCATGATGTACTCTGCATAGAAGTTAAATAAGCATGGTGACAATATACAGCCTTGATGTACTCCTTTCCCTATTTGGAACCAGTCTGTTGTTCCATGTCCAGTTCTAACTGTTGCTTCCTGACCTGCCTATAGGTTTCTCAAGAGGCAGGTCAGGTGGTCTAGTATTCCCATCTCTTTCAGAATTTTCCACAGTTTATTGTGATCCACACAGTCAAAGGCTTTGGCCTAGTCAATAAAGCAGAAATAGATGTTTTTCTGGAGCTCTCTTGCTTTTTTGATGAGCCAACGGATGTTGGCATTTGATCTCTGGTTCCTCTGCCTTTTCTAAAACCAGCTTGAACATCTGGAAGTTCATGGTTCACATACTGTTGAAGCCTGGCTTGGAGAATTTTGAGCATTATTTTACTAGCGTGTGAGATGAGTGCAATTGTGCAGGAGTTTGAGCATTTTTTGGCATTGCCTTTCTTTGGGATTGGAATGAAATCATCACCAGAACCAATTTTAGAACTTCTTCATCAAACAAAAAAGAAGCCTATTCCTATAAGAAGTCACATCCAGTTTCTCCCTCACTCTATACCTCAGTTCACTTCAGTCACTCAGTCATGTTCGACTCTTGGCGACCCCATGGACAGCAGCACACCAGACTTCCCTGTCCATCACCAACTCTGGAGCTTGCTCAAACTCATGTCCATCAAGCCTGTGATGCCTTCCAACCATCTCATACTCTATCATCCCCTTAATGTACCTCAGATCGGATCGGATCAGATCAGTCAATCAGTCGTGTCTGACTCTTTGCGACCCCATGAACTGCAGCACGCCAGGCCTCCCTATCCATCACCAGCTCTTGGAGGTCACCCAGACTCACATCCATCGAGTCAGTGATGCCATCCAGCCATCTCATCCTCTGTCGTCCCCTTCTCCTCCTGCCCTCAATCCCTCCCAGCATCAGAGTCTTCTCCAATGAGTCAACTCTTCGCATGAGGTGGCCAAAGTACTGGAGTTTCAGCTTCAGCATCATTCCTTCCAAAGAAATCCCAGGGCTGATCGCCTTCAGAATGGACTGGTTGGATCTCCTTGCAGTCCAAGGGACTCTCAAGAGTCTTCTCCAACACCACAGTTCAAAAGCATCAATTCTTCGGCGCTCAGCCTTCTTCACAGTCCAGCTCTCACATCCATACATGACCACAGGAAAGACCATAGCCTTGACTAGATGGACCTTTGTTGGCAAAGTGATGTCTCTGCTTTTGAATATGCTATCTAGGTTGGTCATAACTTTCCTTCCAAGGAGTAAGCGTCTTTTAATTTCATGGCTGCAGTCACCATCTGCAGTGATTTTGGAGCCCAGAAAAATAAAGTCTGACACTGTTTCCACTGTTTCTCCATCTATTTCCCATGTAGTGATGGGACCAGATGCCATGATCTTCGTTTTCTGAATGTTGAGCTTTAAGCCAACCTTTTCACTGTCCACTTTCACTTTCATCAAGAGGCTTTTTAGTTCCTCTTCACTTTCTGCCATAAGGGTGATATCATCTGCATATCTGAGGTTATTGATATTTCTCCTGGCAATCTTGATTCCAGCTTGTGTTTCTTCCAGTCCAGCATTTCTCATGATGTACTCTGCATATAAGTTAAATAAACATGGTGACAATATACAGCCTTGATGTACTCCTTTTCCTATTTGGAACCAGTCTGTTGTTCCATGTCCAGTTCTAACTGTTGCTTCCTGACCTGCATACGGATTTCTCAAGAGGCAGGTCAGGTGGTCTGGTATTCCCATCTCTCTCATAATTTTCCACAGTTTATTGTGATCTACACAGTCAAAGGCTTTGGCATAGTCAATAAAGCAGAAATAGATGTTTTTCTGGAACTCTCTTGCTTTTTCCATGATCCAGCGGATGTTGGCAATTTGATCTCTGGTTCCTCTGCCTTTTCTAAAACCAGCTTGAACCTCAGGAAGTTCACGGTTCACATATTGCTGAAGCCTGGCTTGGAGAATTTTGAGCATTATTTTACTAGTGTGTGAGATGAGTGCAATTGTGCGGTAGTTTGAGCATTCTTTGGCATTGCCTTTCTTTGGGATTGGGATGAAAACTGACTTTTTCCAATCTTGTGGCCAGTGCTGAGTTTTCCAAATTTGCTGGCATATTGAGTGCAGCACTTTCACAGCATCATCTCTCAGGATTTGGAATAGCTCCGCTGGAATTCCATCACCTCCACTAGCTTTGTTCGTAGTGATGCTTTCTAAGGCCCACTTGACTTCACATTCCAGGATGTCTGGCTCTAGGTCAGTGATCACACCATCATGATTATCTGGGTCTTGAAGCTCTTTTTGGTACAGTTCTTCTGTGTATTCTTGCCACCTCTTCTTAATATCTTCTGCTTCTGTTAGGTCCACACCATCTCTGTCCTTTATCATGCCCATCTTTGCATGAAATGTTCCTTTGGTATCTCTGATTTTCTTGAAGAGATCCCTAGTCTTTCCCATTCTGTTGTTTTCCTCTATTTCTTTGCATTGATTGCTGAAGAAGGCTTTCTTATCTCTTCTTGCTATTCTTTGGAACTCTGCATTCAAATGTTTATATCTTTCCTTTTCTCCTTTGCTTTTCACTTCTCTTCTTTTCACATCTATTTGCAAGGCGTCCCCAGACAGCCATTTTGTTTTTTTGCATTTCTTTTCCATGGGGACGGTCTTGATCCCTGTCTCCTGTACAATGTCATGAACCTCATTCCATAGTTCATCAGGCACTCTATCTATCAGATCTAGGCCCTTAAATCTATTTCTCACTTCCACTGTATAATCATAAGGGATTTGATTTAGGTCATACCTGAATGGTCTAGTGGTTTTCCCTACTTTCTTCAATTTCAGTCTGAATTTGGCAATAAGGAGTTCATGGTCCGAGCCACCTAGGCAACCACTAATCTACTTTTGATCTATGGATTTACATATTCTGAACATTTTATATAATAGAAAACAAAATATATTGTCTTTGTGTCTGGGTTCTTTCAAGTAGTATGTTTCCATGACTCATCTGTATTATAGCATGTGTTATACTTGATCTTTTCATAGCTGAATAATATTCATTGTATGGATATAAAGTAGATGCCACATTATATTTAGCCAGTCATAGGCTCATAGACATTTAGGTTATTTCTACTTTTGAGTTATTATGATTAATGCAAATACAAACATTTGTTAAGGAGTTTTTGTGTGGACATATATTTTCATTTATCTTGAGTGTATACTTGAGAGTGAAATTGCTGAGTCATATGAAAATCAACATTTAGCATTCTGGGGAAATGCCAAACTGTACTCTGCAGTGATTATACTGCTTTATTTCTCACCACCTCACCATAAAGTTTTAATTTCTCCATAGCCATGTCAACAATTTTTATCATCCATTTTTTAAAGTATAGCCATTCTTGTTGATGTAAAGTGGCATCTCATGTGGTTTTGATTTGCATTTTCCTAATACACTAAGTGTATTACTGGCCCATTGCATATATTATGTGAAGAAACTATTTAAATCCTGTACTCATTTTTAAAAAATTATCTGGCTTTTTACTGTAAATGTTCTTTATATATTCTAGATTCAAGTTCTTTTATCAGATATATGATTTGCAATTATGTTCTCTCACTCTTTTCATTTCCTTGATAGTGTCTTCTGATGCACAAAAATGTTTAGTTTTGATGAAATCAAATTATTTTTCCCTGTGGTTGTTTATGCTTTCAGAATCACATTCATCATTGGCCAATTCAAGAGCAGAAATATTTAAATCTATTATTTCTTTTAAGAGTTTTATAATTTTGATGTTCCATTTAAATTTTTGATCAATTTTGAATTAATTTTTGTATATGTGGTGAGGAACAGAACCAACTTTATCCCTTTCCATGTGGTTATTCATATACACGTTTGTTAAAAAGACTGATTTTTACCCATTGAACCTGTCTTGGCACCCTCGATGAAAATCAACTGACCATAAATATAATGATCTGTTTCTTGATTCTTAATTTTATTCCATTGACATTATTATGCCAGTATTGCATTGTCTTTCTACAAAACTGACTATTGCAACTCTGTAGTAAGTTTTGAAATCAGGAAGTGTAAATCCCCCAATTTTGCTCTTCTGTTTTCAAAATTGTTTTGGCTATACTGAGTCTCTTACATTTCCCTACTAGTTTTAGGATCAGCTCATTAACTTCTGAGACAAAAAGAAAGAAGGCAGCTTGGATTTTGATTTCATTGATTCTGTAGATCAACTTGGGGAACACTGCCACTTAACAACCTTGTCTTTCAATCACGAACATGGGATGTCTTTTCATTAGGTCTTATTTAATTTTTCAAAACTGTTTAGTTGTTCAAAGTGTACAAGTTTTGTATTTTTTGTTAAATTTGTTCCATTCTTCAAAATTTTATTCTTTTTTATATTACTTTAAATTCAATTTTAAATTTTATTTTTAGATTGTTCATTAGTAGACATGCAATTTATTTTGTTATTTAGAGCTTGTATTACAACACTGCTGAACTTATTTAACAGCTCTAAAATGTTGGGTATTTTTTCTGAATCCCTTAATATTTTCTATACAACAGATCTGGTTATCTGAAAACAGTAGTTCTACTCTCCAATTTCAATTTGTTTCTTTTTTTTTTTTCTTGCTTAATTGCCCTGGCTAAGAACTTCAGTGAAATTTTGAACAGAAATGGTGAGAGCCATCCTCCTGTCCTTTTCCTCTCCTTTATTTTGAAGAGTTGTTTTGCTTGATATAAAATTCTTGAATAACAGTCTTTTTCTTTCAACATTTTTCATGCATTACCACTACTTCCTGGCCTCTGTGATTTCTGATGAGAAATTAGCTGTAAATCTTATTGAAGCTTCTTTGTACATGATGCTTTTCTCATGCTGCTTTCAAGATTCTCTTTTTTCCTCTGGCTTTTGATGGTTTGATTACAACATGTCTTAGCTTTGGGTCTCTTTGATTTTATCCTACTTGAAATTTGTTGAACTTTTAGATGCATAGATTAATGCTTTTCATCAAATTTGGGAAATTTGGGGCCAGCTTGGTGAGATATTGTTTACACACTTTTCCTTTAGTTGTTTAAATTTAATTTTCTTTAGTTCTTTGAATGTATTTAAAATAATTGAATTAATGTTTTCTCTAGTAAGTCCAGTGTCTAGAATCCCTTAGGACTCTTTCTATTGCCTCTTCTTTCCTATTGGCCATACTTTCTTTTTTATTTCCATTTCTCATTTTTGTGGTGAAAAGCTGGACAGTTTAATTAACACTATATGGCAACTGTCAGATTCTTCACCCTCCCAGAGTTTGTTGTCATTGCTGTTTATTGTTATGGTTTGCTGCTAATGTTTTTTGGCACCTTTCCTGAACTAATTCTGTAAACTTTGAGTTGTTTGTTTTGTGTGCCATTGAAATCTCTTCCTGGTTAGCTTAGTGCTCAGCTAATGATAAGACAAATATTTTCTTAAATCCTTGGAACCAGTAATCTCCCAGGCTTTGCAAAGAGCATCTGTGTACATGTTGGAGTATACCTTCTGCCTTTAAGTGGAGACACTATTGTTCACAGAGATCATGAAAAATTGTACAAATTCAATAAATACAAGTGGTTACAAGATAAGAATGAGGAATTTTTGACATCATACTCTTCTGTGACACTGCACATGGTTAAACTTTAATCTTCTGAAGTTAACTCAGAGGAGGAAGGAATATCTATCCTTACTGAGGCTCCATCACACTACATACTAGCCAACATTTAAATATATGTTACTTCATTCTATCTGTACCAAAACACTGTGAGGAATAAGAAATATGGAGATGCTAAAAAAAAAAAATCTGATGAAATCATACTTCTATAAAATACCCAGCCAATAGATGTTCAACAATAATTTATTAAAAATATGAATACAAGTGGCAGAATCTGGCTCTAGTTCTGATGGATGACCGTTTTCCCTTTCATAAAACTATCTAGATATACTAATACATATGGCGCAACATATATGATTCTTCATATACAACTGGTTGTTTGGGAGGGGTTAGGTTCTTTCTTTTTTTTTTTTTTTTTTGGCCTATTAAAGAAGCAGATGGAGTAGGAAATGGCAACCCACTTCAACATCCTTGCCTGGGAAATTACATGGCTGGAGGAACCTAGCAGGCTACAGTCCATGGGGTCGCAAAGAGTTGGACACAAGTGAGCAACTGAACACGCACGCAATGTATAACATGTAATTTTTACTTCTGTGTAAAGAAAGTAAAGATCTTTTTCAAAATATTATAACTTAAAATAAAAAAAAATGGAAGCAGACCCTCGAAGAATCAGATCTTTGCTTTGGTAGAGCAAGGAGATAAGAAAGACAGGCTATTACAGTGCCCAAAGCAACAGGCAAGGATAAAAGCCTGGAAAATGATATACTGTAAAGATAGGGCACCTGGCAAGCAGTCTGTACTTTCCACCTACATCTAGAGGCCCCTAAAAGCCATTCTTCTGTTGGTCTTAAATTCAACCAGTGATTTCACAACAATCTTTTCTATTTTCATGATCTGAAAAGATGAAAGGTTCCAGAGAAGGTGGGAAGAGTACTTCAAAAGTTCATCTCACAACTCTTTAGAATCAAAGGAGTTTTATTTTCTTGGCAGTGAAGACCTGAAAGGTCAATTAAAAGGCACAATATTTTATAGGGCTCTTCATTGATGGGTTATTCTTTAAGTGCCAAGGGAGGAAATAAATAATATGCCTGACTATTTAATTAAAGCCTGCCCAAAGCCTGTGTATGGCTGTGTTCAGAAGCACCTCCACAGACCTGTTAGTGAAGAGGTCAAAGTTAATGCAGAAGGGCACTTCTACAGATGTCTTAACCATTGTTTGTTATCTGCTGCCAACCTTCCTCCCTTCATCTCCAGGATGTAAGTAGGGATGAAAATGCACAGTTACTTGATTTACCTACAAGATCAACATGCAGGACAATGTGAGAATTTAAGACAACTGGTTTTGGAGAAGGGATGACTTTTAATGAGTCAAAATAAATGTTAGTCTGATGGAGAAGGGGGAGAAATCAACAAACGATCAGAGACAAGGCCCTGCAGAAATGGGCTGTGTCCATCAGTGTGGCCTGACCTCTGCCACCTACATGTGTGCTTGTCTCCATGTCTAATGAGCTCCCTGTGTTCCCCAAGCCAGTGATAGCAGTTATGAAACACTGCTTTCACACCCAAAATTCCTCTGGAATTCAAAGATGTGATTTTTTTTCAGTTGAGTTTGTGCTCCCACCTTCCCTTTCAATAACACTCTGCTTCTCAAACTGTGAACATGCCTTGTTCCTCTGATCCTGTGCCTTTGTGAACCACACTCTTCATTCTTTTTATTTATTTATTTATGTTTATTTTTTCATTTATTTATTTTTATTTATGTATTATGTATTGATTTTTAATTTATAGTTTTTAAATTTATGCCTTCATTTATTAATTTCATTTATTTATTTTGCCATACCACATGGCATGCAGGATCTCAGGTCCCTGACCAGGATCAAGCCCGTGCCACCTGTAGCAGACGCTTGGAGTCCTAACCATTAGATCAGAGAAGTCCCAGCTCTCCAGTCCTTTCAACCTCTTTGTCTGGTCTTATCCACACACTCAGGAGAGTCCCGTCCAATAACACCTTCTTCTCCAAAGTCTTACCAAATAAATCTTGCTCATTGCCTCAGCTCTTTAGCATCTGGGGACACAGAACACTGTCTCACACATGTAAGTCCCTGCTGACCCTTTTTATCCAACTTATATGTTTTCTTCCTACAGGGTTCAAGTACAAACACAGCACTCTGTGGATTTTTCTAGTGATATTTCCAGGGCCTTATGTTTACTTTCTGTGATTTGGAAAACTGAAGGCCCTTTGACATTTTGAGACCATGTTTATTTTTACAAGAGTGAAATGATTGTGTGAATAAATGTATTACAATATAATAAAGTACTAAAAAAGTACTCATTTTTGAATGATACAAGTTTTGATAGTTTGTAATTGTGGTTAAAATATTTGAGATCACATTCCATTCCAGATTGGAATGATTTGATTCTTCTTACTATATTTGGTTACATCATTAACATTATTAGGCCCTACGTTAAGCCATTTTGGTAAGTTGTTTTAAAAGTAAAGGGTTAAAACTTATAACATGGTCTGGAGACAATAACTAATATTTAGCTATACTGAGAACAAATTATATGCCAGGCCTATGTTAGATGCTAGGGGACTATAGGAGCATGACACCTAGATCCAGCTAGAAGTGCATCTGTACATACCAGCTGGAACTTTAGGAGGAGTCTATCATCAGTACCTACACAAGCTGAATTTTGTCCCTCCAAAATTCATATGTCTCAACCACTAGTACCTTGGAACATGACTGTATTTGGAGATAGAGTCTTTAAAGATGTGAAAGTGAAGTCGCTCAGTCATATCCGACTCTTTGCAACCCCGTGGACTGTAGCCTACCAGGCTCCTCAGTCTATGGAATTTTCCAGGCAAGAGTACTGGAGTGGGTTGCCATTTCCTTCTCCAGGGGATCTTCCTGACCCAGGGATTGAACCCAGGTCTCCTTTGTTGCAGGCAGATGCTTTACCATCTGAGAGGTAATTAAGTTAAAATGAGATCATTAGGGTGGGCCCTAACCTAGTAATCTTGATGTTCTTATAAGCAGAGGAGATTAGGACTGAGACAGAGGGAAGGTGAGAAGACACAGGGAGAATATGGTCTTCTACAAACCAAGGAAAGAGGCCTCAAAAGAAACAAACTATACAGACACCTTGATCTCAGACTTCTGGCCTACAGAATAGTGAGGAAATAAATTTGTTATTTTAACCACCCCATCTATGGTACTTTGCTATGGCAGCCCTAACAAACTAAGACAATACCTCTTCTTTCTTCCAAGCTCCATTGAGAGATAGACACAGGTGTCAGTCATATCAACCAGAAAACACTAATGTTTAACACTTACAGAGCTGGTTGAACACCATGGCTTTGGTTCTATGACTCAAACGACTTGGTAGTACCCCATTTTAAATCAGGCAAAATTTCCTACCTAGTTTCAAGTGTAGCCAGACAACCTCAGGCCATGGAATTAAGTTCCTTACAATGTGGCAGAGAAAAGATCAGAATGTATGCCTCTTACAAAGAGGAGGATCTGAAAGAGAAAGAAGGAGTTGAGTTCCTTTTCTTCTAGAAAATTCACCATCAACATAGGAGTGAGGTATAGAAAGAGGCCAGGAGTGTTAATATCAGAAGTTACTAGTCATTTCTATGACTTTCTGTTTCTACGGAAACAGTGGGGCCTAAGTACTCCCCACAACAATTCCCAGGTTTTTTGCTTTCTGAATTCATTTGGCATAAGCTCTAAGACTGTGATCAACCAGGGATATGACCATCTCTCCTAGGAGAGAGATTTAACATCATAGAGCTGATCTATATGAACACACCCTAAGCCCAACTGATTCCATCTGTCTAGGCTGCCTGGAGAATGAGAGCAGCCAGAGGCAGTCAATGCAAATTGTCCAGATTGGACAGTCAGGAGGTTAATTGTAGGATTTATCATATCTGTTTCTGAGGGTGGACTTCATCTATGCTTCTTTTCCAGAGAGTAGCAGCATTTGCATTTTATGATATTAAGTTTGATATTCTGATGGAAAAGAAGATGCAAAAAAGCTATTATAAAGTTATTAAATTTAAGAAAAAAACTGAACTATTTGTTTAATAAAATCCTGACTTTTAGAAAAGAAAATATTAACCATAACAAGTCAAATTTAAGTTAAAACTATGTTCACCAAAAAGACATTATGTATTTCATATATTTGAAATTAGATGTTCTTTCAATTTGTCTATTAAGTTCAATCATAAGAGAGACTGTGTAATTATCTTCTTTTCTAGGCTTTCACTGAGAGTAAAAGTGAATAATGGTAAATAAATTTATAATAACACTGAGAATAGGAGGGAAGCCATCAAAACACAGGGTTTTGATTAATTTTTTGATGATACAGACAGAGGTAGGACTGCTTTGAAAAGAGAGCAGTAGTTAAGAACTTGCTTAGGAAGGGCTGCAGTAAAAGTGGGAAACACTGATTATCCTCAGTGGAACCAGACAGCCTCCAAGTCCAAAGTCAGAAAATACAGAAGTAAATGTGAGCCACAAGGGCATAAACCATTGGGATAAGTAATTAATTAAAAACTGACCACAGAACAATTGGGCCCATTCTCCCATTCATAGTGCTGAGAAGATAGAAATAGAAGCATTAGTTCTCATAGCAAAACTGGAAGCTTATCCTCCAAAAAAAGAGAGCACTTTGCCCTGGGAAGGCTGTGCTCAGTGCTCAGTTGTTAAGTTGTGTCTGACTGTTTGCAATCCCACAGACTGCAGCCCTCCAGGATCCTCTGTCCATGGGATTTTCCAAGCAAGAATACTGGGGTGGGTTGCCATGCCCTCCTCCAGGGGATCTTCCTTACCCAGGGATCAAATTTGTGTCTCCCAAGTCTCTGGCAGGCAGATTCCTTACCCACTGAGCCACTCCAAATATTGGCACCTCAAAAGAAAGGTGCTCCGTATTTGGCACCAAGAGAACGAGAAGTCTGCCTATATTTCTGCCTTTATATCCTAGAGCAGGGTTCCTCAACAGTAACTCTGTTAATAATTTAAGCTGGATACTTCTTTGAGGGGACTGTTTTTGCACTATAGGATGTTTAGAAATATCCCTGGTCTCTACCCTAGTAACACAGTAGTAACCCCATTTGAGACGACCAAAAATGTCTTCAGACATTGCCAAATATTTTGGAAGGACAAAATCATCCCTGGTTGACAACAGCTGCCCCTGAATGAAATCTAAAGATTAGCCCTGCCCACAAACACAGAACTGGAAGTTTAGGTACTGAAGGGAGATAGCAGTTGGGAAAAAACATCTACACACTTTCTTCATAGGTGTGAATGGACAATCAAGAGCACCAGATATTTGAGGAAAATAATGCACAAAATAAAAAGACAGATAATCAGATGCAATAACTGACCCTGGGAGAAACAGATATTTATTATCCAAAGATAAGAGGACAACTTTTCAAAACATGTAACTAATATCCTCAAACTTTTGAAGATCACTAAAATTTTTTACATTATTTTTTAAAATGACCATCAGAGAACAAGAGAAAATGTGTGGAAATGAAAATATGATCCCTCCTTTCCAAAAAAATTAAAATGTACACACTTTTTCATTCAAAAGTAAATACCTTTAAACTAGAACAGAGACATCAGAAATAGAAAATATAAAAGAAAAGTTAAGAAAACATCAGGGACAAACTCAAAGTTTGACACTTATTTAAAAAGAGTTCTGGAAAAATGGAAAACTGAATGGAGGAAATAAAAAGAAGGAGGAGATTTTCCAAGGCTTAAGAAAGATGGTAGTCTTCAAACCGAAAGCAGATTCCACTCTTACACACATCTTAGAACAATAAGGATGAAACAGTATCCTAAAATCTTCAGAAGTAAGAGGGATATAAGCATTTATTTACAAATGAACACTAAACAGAATAGTAGAGTCCTTATGAGAATGATAGATGGAAAGAGAATAATGGGCCAAATTCTGAAGGATATGATTTTTTAACATAAAATTCCATGACCAGCACAACTGTTGGGTTTTTTCTATGCACATATTCTGAAAGTGTTACTAAGGGTGTGCTGTAGGAAAATGAACTGGGGATCTAAAAAAGAAAAGGCTGGAGATCTAAGAAAGACTAGAACTAAGTGTGAAGTGAAATGAAAAGAAATTTCAAAGTGAACTCTATTCAGTCAAAATTGGAAACAATGTTTAAAGTCTCTGAAATAATATCTTCAAAAAAAATTGAATTCAACTCAACTAATAATTAAGAAGTTAGAATACTGAAGCAATATTCCAGAAGGTCATTTTTAATATGCAAACATTCATTGGCAAGGACGACTTTGGCTTTCCTGATTCCTCAGATAGTAAAGAATCTGCCTTCAAGGCAGGAAACCCGGGTTCAATCCCTGGGCTGGGAAGATCCCAGGAGAAGAGAATGGCTACCCATCCCAGTATTATTGCCTGGAGAATTCCATGGACAGAGGAGCCTGGCGGGATACAGTTCATGGAGTCACAAAAAGTTGCACATAACTGAGGAACCAACACTTTCACTTTGCTAACAGTACAGTACAGTGGCAAAAACCACTTCTCAAAATAGCAAGGGACTGTACAAAGTGTGGCTGGGGAATCAATACTAGGATTAAATTAATCTGCAAATTTTATAATGTCTTGCCTTGGTCCTTTTGGGCTTCTATGAAATATTACAAACTAAAAGCAGGGCAAAGACTTATAGAGTTTTGCAAAGAGAATGCACTGGTCACAACAAACACCCTCTTCCAACAACACAAGAGAAGACTCTACACATGGACATCACCAGATGGTCAATACTGAAATCAGATTGATGGTATTCTTTTCAGCAAAAGATGGAGAAGCTCTATATAGTCAGCAAAAACAAGACCAGAAGCTGACTATGGCTCAGATCATGAACTCCTTCTGGCCAAATTCAGACTTAAAGTGAAGAAAGTAGGGAAAACCAGTAGACCATCCAGATATGACCTAAATCAAATCCTGTACAATTATACAGTGGAAGTGAGAAACAGATTCAAAGGACTAGATCTGACAGATTGCCTGAAGAACTATGGATGGAGGTTCATGACTTTGTACAGGAGGCAAGAATGAAAATCATCCCCAAGAAAAAGAAATGCAAAAAAGGCAAAATGGTTGTCTGAGGAGGCCTTGCAAATAGCTGTGAAAAGAAGAGAAGTGAAAGGCAAAGGAGAAAAGGAAAGATATACCCATTTGAATGCAGAGTTCCAAAGAACAGCAAGGATAGATAAGAAAGCCGTCCTCAGCGATCAATGCAAAGAAATAGAGGAAAACAATAGAATGGGAAAGACTAGAGATCTCTTCAAGAAAATTAAAGATACCAAGGGAACATTTCATGCAAAGATGGGCACAATAAAGGACAGAAATCATATGGACCTAACAGAAGCAGAAGATATTAAGAAGAGGTGGGAAGAATACACAGAAGAACTGTACAAAAAAGATCTTCATGACCCAGATAATCATGATGGTATGGTCACTCACCTAGAGCCAGATATCCTGGAGTGCTAAGCCAAGTGGGCCTGAGAAAGCATCACTACGAACAAAGCTAGTGGAGGTGATGGAATTCCAATTGAGCTATTTCAAATCTTTAAAGACGATGCTGTTAAACTGCTGCACTCAATATGCCAGCAAATTTGGAAAACTCAACAGTGGCCACAGGACTGGAAAAGGTCAGTTTTCATTTCAATCCCAAAGAAAGGCAATGCCAAAGAATGCTCAAACTACTGCACAATTGCACTCATCTCACATGCTGGCAAATAATGCTCAAAATTCCCCAAGCCAGGCTTCAACAGTACATGAACCATGAACTTCCAGATGTTCAAGCTGGATTTAGAAAAGGCAGAGGAACCAGAGATCAAATTGCAAACTTCTGTTGGATTATCAAAAAAGCAAGAGTTCCAGAAAAACATCTTCTTCTGCTTTATTGACTATGCCATACCCTTTCACTGTGTAGATAACAAAAAATGTGGAAAATTCTTAAAGAGATGGGAATACCAGACCACTTGACCTGCCTCTTGAGAAATCTGTATGCAAGTCAGGAAACAACAGTTATAATTGGACATGGAACAACACACTGGTTCCAAATGGGGAAAGGAATACGTCAAGGCAGTATATTGTCACCCTGCTTATTTAACTTATATGCAGAGTACATCATGAGAAACTCTGGACTGCAAGAAGCACAAGCTGGAATCCAGATTGCTAGGAGAAATATCAATAACCTCAGATATGCAGATGACACCACCCTATGGCAGAAAGTGAAGAGGAACTAAAAAGCCTCTTGATGAAAGTGAAAGAGGAGAGTGAAAAAGTTGGCTTAAAGTTCAACATGCAGAAAACGAAGATCATGGCATCTGGTTCCATCACTTCATGGGAAACAGATGGGAAAACAGTCAAAACAGTGACAAACTTTATTTTTGGGGGCTCCAAAATCACTAGCGATGGTGACTGCAGCCATGAAATTAAAATACGCGTACTACTTGGAAGGAAAGTTATGACCAACCTAGACAGCATATTTAAAGCAGAGACATTACTTTGCCAACAAAGGTTCGCCTAGTCAAGGCTATGGTTTTTCCACTAGTCATATATGGATGTGAGAATTGGACTATAAAGAAGGCTGAGTGCTGAAGAATTGATGCTTTTGAAGTGTGGTGTTGGAGAAGACTCTTGAGAGTCCCTTGGACTCAAGAAGATCCAACCAGTCCATCCTAAAGGAGATCAGTCCTGGGTGTTCATTGGAAGGACTGATGTTGAAGCTGAAACTCCAATACTTTGGCCACCGGATGTGAAGAACTGACTCATTTGAAAAGACTCTGATTCTCGGAAAGATTGAGGGTAGGAGGAGAAGGGGATGACAGAAGATGAGATGGTTGGATGGCATCACCGACTCAATAGACATGAGTTTGAGTAAACTCTGGGAGTGGGTGATGGACAGGGAAGCCTGGAAGGCTGCATTCCATGGTGTCACAAAGAGTCAGACATGACTGAGCAACTGAACTGAACTGAGATACTTCACAAAAAAAACGGAAATTTATTTCTAACACTTCTAGAGTCCAAGATCAAGTTGCAGGCAAGGTCTCATTTTCATGAAGGCCTTCTTTCTGCTTCATAGCTGAGGTCTAGTTGTATGCTCACATTGTCGAAGAAGCTAGGGATGTCTCCAATGCCTCTTTTTTTAAGGCACTAATCCCATTCATTCTGCTCTCATGACATAAGCACCTCTGAAAGGCCCCATCTCCTAATACCAACATCTCTGAGGGCAGAATTAGGATTTTATATATAAATCTGGAGGAAACACAAACATTCAGACCATAGCATATTCTAAAAGAAGTGTAAGACCCTTAGGTCTAAAAAATGGACTTAAAATGTTGAGAAGATGAAATTGCATGATAGCACACAAAAGCTAATAAGAATTCCATGTTGACAATAGGAAAATACTTAATATTTGTTGAGTAATTATGGCTTAGTCACTTTGGAAGCTGTTTTTCAGTCATTATCAGCTTAATCCTCACAATAATATTAAGAGGTAGTTATGATTATCTCAATTTTGCTTATTAAGAGATTAAGTAACTTGCCCCAGGTCTCAAAACTGTAAGTAACAGAATCAGCCTTCTCAATCAGGCCTCCTTGTTGTTACAAATTCTCAGCTTCTTTCTCTCCATTCTGCTTGCGTGAAAGATGTGTAAAACCTAATTGATTGTATGTGAGGTATCAATTATGATAGAGGAAGGACACAAAATTCCTATCAGACACTTCTCTAAAGACTTGAAGCCTCATAGCTGACTCATTCAGAGAATATCCTCAGGAAAAAGAAATATTTCCTTTCCTTTGTACACAACAATAAGAAGTCATCTACAATGTGTATATGTATACCTTAAGTACAACTTCATAAAATCAGAGAATGTCCATGAAAATGCAATTAACATGAAAAAAGGTCTAGATATATTGTTTTACTAAGATAGACTAAAAGAATTGTGAAATAATTGGTATAAAGAAAATCATGGAGATGGTCAACAAGAATGTACTTCATCCTTCTAGAATGCTAGATCAAGCAGACATCTCACAAAACTTTTCAAAAAGGAAAATTTAGGTTAAAGTAAAGGAAGAAAAGAAAGTAATACCATCTTAAAATATACAAAGTATTTAAAGACACATTTCTCCTAAAAGGATATACAAATAGCACTGAAACCCCAAAAGAAATTCAGCATTATTAGTTATACAGAGGGGAAGGCAATGGCACCCCACCCCAGTACTTTTGCCTGGAAAATCCCATGGATGGAGGATCCTGGTGGGCTCCAGTCCATGGGGTCGCTGGGAGTCGGGCATGACTGAGTGACATCACTTTCACTTTTCACTTTGATGCATTGGAGAAGGAAATGGCAACCCACTCCAGTATTCTTGCCTGGAGAATCCCAGGGACGGGGGAGCCTGGTGAGCTTCTGTCTGTGGGGTCGCACAGAGTCAGACACGACTGAAGTGACTTAGCACAGTTATACAGAAATGCAAATCAAGCCATAATGAGATACTTCTACACATCCACTAGGATGGCTGTTATCAAAAATATAGACCAAAAAAAAAAAAATACAAACAATAACAAAAGCTGACAAGGATGTAGAGAAACAGGAACCCCCATACATTGCTGGTAGGAAGCTAAAATGGTGAAACCACTCTGGAAAACAATTTGTCAGCTCCTTAAAAAAATAAAATAAATAAACATAGTTACACTGTGACCTAGAAATTCCATTTTTAGATGCACACCAAAATTAAATGAAATATGTCCACAGAGAAAATTACACATAATTATACAGCGGCACTGTGCATACTAACGAGAAACAAGATATTCATCAACAATGAATTGCTGAACAAAAAGTGGTATAGCCATATAATAATGTATTGATTAGCAATAAAAATAAATGAATAACTGATGTATGTTACAATATGGATAAAGCTTGAAAAAGTTATTCCAAGTAAAAGAAGTCAGACACAAACACCACATATTATATGAATATATTTACATGAAATGTCTAGAATAGGCAAATCCATGGAGACAATAAGATTAGTGATTGCCTAGAGCTAGAAGTGATTTCCTAGAGCTTGAACATTGCCTGATGTTCAAGCTGGTTTTAGAAAAGGCAGAGGAACCAGAGATCAAATTGCCAACATCTGCTGGATCATGGAAAAAGCAAGAGACTTCCAGAAAAACATCTATTTCTGCTTTCTTGACTATACCAAAGCCTTTGACTGTGTGGAAAACAAGAAACTGTGGAAAATTCTGAAAGAGATGGGAATACCATACCACCTGACCTGCCTCTTGAGAAATCTGTATGCAGGTCAGGAAGCAACAGTTAGAACTGGACATGGAACAACAGACAGGTTCCAAATAGGAAAAGGAGTACATCAAGGCTGTGTATTGTTACCCTGCATATTTAACTTATATGCAGAGTATATTATGAGAAATGCTGGACTGGATGAAGCACAAGCTGGAATCAAGATTGCCGGGAGAAATATCAATAACCTCAGATATGCTGATGACACCACCCTTATGGCAGAAAGTGAAGAGGAACTAAAAAGCCTCTTGATGAAAGTGAAAGAGGAGAGTGAAAAAGTTGGCTTAAAGCTCAACATTCAGAAAACGAAGATCATGGCATCTGGTCCCATCACTTCATGGGAAATAGATGGGGAAACAGTGGAAACAGTGTCAGACTTTATTTCTGGGGGCTCCAAAATCACTGCAGATGGTGACTGCAGCCGTGAAATTAAAAGACGCTTACTCCTTGGAAGGAAAGTTATGACCAACCTAGATAGCATATTCAAAAGCAGAGACATTACTTTGCCTCTTTGCCAACAAAGGTCCATCTAGTCAAGGCTATGGTCTTTCCTGTGGTCATGTATGGATGTGAGAGCTGGACTGTGAAGAAGGCTGAGCACCAAAGAATTGATGCTTTTGAACTGTGGTGTTGGAGAAGACCCTTGAGAGTCCCCTGGACTGCAAGGAGATCCAACCAGTCCATTCTGAAGGAGATCAGCCCTGGGATTTCTTTGGAAGGAATGATGCTAAAGCTGAAACTCCAGTACTTTGGCCACCTCATGCGAAGAGTTGAATCACTAGAAAAGACTGTAATGCTGTCAGGGATTGGGGGCAGGAGGAGAAGGGGACGCCAGAGGATGAGATGGCTGGATGGCATCACTGACTCGATGGATGTGAGTCTGAGTGAACTCTGGGAGTTGGTGATGGACAGGGAGGCCTGGCGTGCTGCAATTCATGGGGTCGCAAAGAGTCGGACATGACTAAGCGACTGAATTGAGAGTTAGAAGGAAGAAGGAATGGGGGGGTGAAGGGGAGTGATGAAACATTCCAAAATTGTGCACAATTCTGTGAATGTACTAAAAACATTGAATTGTGAAGTTTAAATGGATAAATTTTATGGTATAAGAATTATATATTAATAAAACTGTCATTAAAAGTAAAGGATGATGACTAGCCATTATAAAACTCTGAGTATATAAGAATAGAGGGGCTTCTCAAGTGGCACAGTGGTAAAGAATTCACCTGACAATGCAGGAAATGTAGGAGATGTGGGTTTGATTGATAAAAAAATTTCTGGAAGTGGTTATAGCAAGGTCTCAGGACACAAAATTAATGTATAAAAGTCAATTGCTTTTCTATTTAACAACAATGAACAACTGGGATTTGAAGTTAAAAACACAATATGATTTATATTCAGTTCAGTTCAGTTCAGTCTCTCAGTCATGTCCAACTCTTTGTGACCCCATGAATCACAGCCCACCAGGCCTCCCTGTCCATCACCAACTCCCGGAGTTCACTCAGACTCACATCCATCGAGTCAGTGATGCCATCCAGCCATCTCATCCTCTGTTGTCCCCTTCTCTTCCTGCCCCCAATCCCTCACAGTGTCAGAGTCTTTTCCAGTGAGTCAACTCTTCACTTGAGGTGGCCAGAGTACTGGAGTTTCAGCTTTAGCATCATTCCTTCCAAAGAAATCCCAGGGCTGATCTCCTTCAGAATGGACTGGTTGGGTCTTCTTGCAGTCCAAGGGACTCTCAAGAGTCTTCTCCAACATCACAGTTCAAAAGCATCAATTCTTTGGTGCTCAGCCTTCTTCACAGTCCAGCTCTCACATCCATACATGACCACAGGAAAGACCATAGCCTTGACTAGGCGAACCTTTGTTGGCAAAGTGATGTCTCTGCTTTTGAATATGCTATCTAGGTTGGTCATAACTTTCCTTCCAAAGAGTAAGCGTCTTTTAATTTCATGGCTGCAGTCACCATCTGCAGTGATTTTGGAGCCCCCAGAAATAAAGTCTGACATTGTTTCCCCATCTATTTCCCATGAAGTGATGGGACCAGATGCCATGATCTTCGTTTTCTGAATGTTGAGCTTTAAGCCAACCTTTTCACTCTCCACTTTCACTTTCATTAAGAGGCTTTTTAGTTCCTCTTCACTTTCTGCCATAAGAGTGGTATCATCTGCATATCTGAGGTTATTGATATTTCTCCCGGCAATCTTGATTCCAGCTTATGCTTCTTGCAGTCCAGCGTTTCTCGTGATGTAATCTGCATATAAGTTAAATAAGCAGGATGACAATATACAGCCTTGATGTACTCCTTTTCCTATTTGGAACCTGTCTGTTGTTCCATGTCCAGTTCTAACTGTTGCTTCCTGACCTGCATACAGATTTCTCAAGAGGCAGGTCAGGTGGTCTGGTACTCCCATCTCTTTCAGAATTTTCCACAGTTTCTTGTTATCCACACAGTCAAAGGCTTTGGTATAGTCAAGAAAGCAGAAATAGATGTTTTTCTGGAAGTCTCTTGCTTTGTCCATGATCCAGCGGATGTTGGCAATTTGATCTCTGGTTCCTCTGCCTTTTCTAAAACCAGCTTGAACATCAGGAAGTTCACGGTTCACGTATTGCTGAGGCCTGGCTTGGAGAATTTTGAGCATTACTTTACTAGCATGTGAGATGAGTGCAATTGTGCAGTAGTTTGAGCATTCTTTGGCATTGCCTTTCTTTGGGTTTGGAATGAAAGCTGACCTTTTCCAGTCCTATGGCCACTGCTGAGTTTTGCACATTTGCTGGCATATTGAGTGCAGCACTTTCACAGCATAATCTTTCAGGATTTGACTGGGAATAAATGCAAAATATCTTTACCCTCCATTCAATTTTGCTATGAACCCAAATGTCCTCTAAAAAATCAAAGTGTATATTTTATTTAAAAAAGGAAGAGTCATTTTATATGTTACTTGAATTATTTTCCTCCAAGAAGTGACAGAGGCCAGAAATAAAGGTAAGTCTAAGCATAGTGAGGTAACAAATGGCATATAATGTGTTATTATGGAAAGTTTGACCATTTCAAAAATGTCCATAATCTTTAGAAGCTGAGCCTTCTAAAAATCATCGTAATGATCTCCCACAAAATATTTCCTTTTTTGTTAATTTTATGGAAAAAATATTGTGCAGAGTAAATCACTAGACCAAAGTTGAATAATTCTTGCTCTTTATTCTCACTACTCCTCAAATTGCCGCAGCAGAATCCAGAAAGATTCCTCATTTCAAGGAGAGAAAAAAGAAAGAGTAGGTTTTCTCTTTTTGGTGACATTAGCAATAATATAATGCAGAATAGCAAGGGGCCATAGGACACCTGAGAATTCTAAAAGTTTCTACATGCAGACTTTGAAATGAAATGAAAAATATCAATGCAAGTAACACAATCAAAGAAAATATTTTCTCCACACTGTTTACATTCTTTCACACTCAAGAAAAACAAAACTCTCATAAACATACACTCAAGACAAATTTTACGTGAACAGAAAATCAGTTGTTCAAGGTTTTTTTAAAGACGTCATTGCAATATTATTTCATTAAGGTCGGAAGAATGATGAGCCATTGTTTGTTCAATGAACATTTAAGTAGTATAGTTTACCAAAGAGTCTCACCAGAGAGCAGTTTTCTGTGTGCAGCACAGCTGGAAGTAAAAATGCACACAAAAGAGAAAAAACAAACCACTGAGTTATTAAGCTGAGACAGTAGAGTAGCAATGAAACTAGTCTGGATTTTTTTTTTCCTTTTCCACAGAAAGATACCATTTGGTTGAATAAACAGTGCATTCTTTGCATTTAAATAAACTTAATTTTAAACAGCAGAGAGAAGAGGAGAGATGAAACTAAACCAAACATAAAACAAAACCAGAGATCATTAAGAAAGAGACTTCAAACCAAATTTTTATTTAATTAAGACAACACCCAACAATAGAAATCTGGGCAGGATATTGACAAAAGAAATAAACTTAAAAAAAAAAAATCCAATCGATTGAGATGGTTGGCCTCCAAATACCTATATAAATGGAAAAGATTATCGTGTGCCCCAGTGGATTGATATGGCAAGGGAAGATTTTTGCTTACAAGATGCAGAGGTTTCTTAGAGAAAGCCTGAAAACAATAGGCGCTTCCCAGCTCTCTAACTCATAAGCAGAACCCAGGAGGTTACAAAAACAAATGCCACATTCTTCCAAGTCTAAACAAACTCCTTTGAAGTGTCATCAGCTATATGAAATGCACCTCTGTTCCTTCTGCAAAGAGAGCATAGGAAGATTACAGAAAGAACTCCTCTGAGGAAGGAGAGAATTTCTTGCATATTTTGGAAATCCATGACTGCCTCAAGGGACATCCATTATCTTAATCTTACCCAAGTCTGGACTGCTGCTCAAGCTCTGGCCGAAAGGCAAAGCTTCTCCAACATGTTCTAATTATTGGATTAATTTTTGTTCACTCAGTCTTTGCTGACTCATCACCTTCCTTAGCACAGGATACAAGTACTACCCAGAGTAAACTACCATCACAGTCTGCCTCTTTTACCTTAAGGAAATGTCACTTTCACAAGTGGGGTAGTAGGGGATAAACAGGAAATGCAACCAACTACAAGCTTTAGAAACTACTTTGAAAATATATTACCTGACCAAGTTAAAAGTAACCAGGCATACAAGTACCTAAGATACCATAAGTGAAAGACAGCAGAAAAAAAGATAGATGATAAGAACAGATGTTGCAGGTATACAAATCAGATTTTTAAATAACGTTCCTTACTATGTTTTGGGCTTCTCTGGTGACTCAGATAGTAAAGAATCTGCTGACAATGCAGGAGACACAGGTTCAATCCCTGGGTGGGGAAGATCCCCTAGAGAAGGGAATGGCTACCCACCCAAGTATTCTTGCCTGGAGAATTTAGTGGACAGAGGAGCTTGGTGGGCTACAGTCCACAGGGTCCCAAAGAATCGGACATGACTGACACTTCCCACTTTTCACTATTTTCAGAAGATAAAGTGCAGATATAGGTAGCTGATAGGGTTTGTTCTAGTATTGAAGTTCCATGTCCTAGGAAGCACCTCATTTCTAGCAAGAGGTTTATCATCCTAGAAAAGACAATTTTGAAAATTTTAGCAAAAGAGTTGGAAGCTGTTTTTAAAATGTAAGTTCTACAAATTAAAAATACAATAACTGAAATTAAGAACTCAATAAACAGGATTATAGCACACACATACTAGAAGAGAGAAACAGAAAACTAAAATTTGGTCAGAAAGAAAAAAAGATCCAGAAGGAAGAGAAAAAGAGAGAAGTATAAAGAACAGAGAAGGGGACTAAAATACATGTAATTTGATTTCCAAAATAGGATAGTAGATAAAGTGGGTTGAAATGAATATTTTGAAAGATAATGATTGAAAATATTTTGAAACTGAAGAAATACTTCAAGTCATAGATTCATAAAGAGCTATGAACCACAGGCAAGAGAAATCATAGGCCCATCAAAGTAAAAGTGCTAAAAACTAAAGAAAAGAGAAAGTTTTAAATCATCAAGGAAAGAGACAGGTCGGTAGTGACACCTCAACATCTAGCTTCTAAACAGACACAATACTATCTGGAAAACAATGGAAATATACCTTTGAGGTTGTAAAGGAAGGAGACTGATCTCAAGGAAATAGGATAACATCAAACATCTAAATCTGAATCTCTTTAAAAAAATACTTCAAAAACTACAAAAATCAACAAAGAAAGCAAATTAAGCCACCTATGCCTAGAACATGACTAAGAAATAAAGAATACTAAGAACACGAAATTCCCTGTGAATAAAAAAACAAACACTGCAAAACCAGCAGAGCCAGCTCCACGGCACAGGCTGGAGCAGCATCACAGAAAGCCTGAAGAACTAAATGAAACAGGAAAGTGCATCCTGGTGTTACAAATGATGACTAAGAATTCAAAGGTATCACCATCTCTCTCCGAAAAATGAGCTCAACTGGGAATGGAGAAATATTAAATATACGTCTAAGGCCTAGCAGATTTCTCTGACAGATGGACAATTAAAACAAAAAGAGTGAAGGACCAGAGGCTGGGGTCTCAGGAAGATAGGCTGATTTGGAAGTGCTGGTAGTACTTGGTGGTCATGAGAAAGGAGGGATTATAAGCAGTGAAAAGTAAGGGCTTACAAAAGAAAAAATCACAAATTCAGAATATATACCAACTTCTTTCCCTGCCCCCAAAAGAAAAGGGAAGCATCATCCTTTTAAATTGCACATTATTATGCTAAAGAAAAGGGTATTCTTGTACTAATAAATCAATTAAGCCACCCAAACCTATCATATCTTTCTACTATTGTTTGTCCAGAGAAAAAAATAAGGCATTTCAAAAGGAATGGAAAACAGCAAATAACATCCATACAAGCTAATAATACAAGAAAACAGAAAATAAGAATCAAATAATTCAGCTGATGAAAATTCTCACCATGAAACAACCACAAAATACAATAATACCCCAAACTAAAATAAATATCTTTAAGCAAGAGGATATATGTGTATTTTTCAGTTATAATGGGAAAATTTCAAAACAAAAAGAACATAAAAACATGATCATGTGAAACAGGAGTTGACAGAACTCAGAAATTTTTTTCTTTTAAAAGACAAAACCCAAATAAGCAGAAGACCTAAACTGACAGTTTGAAAGCATCAGTTTTTCAGTGCTCAGCCTTCTTTATGGTCCTGCTCTCACATCCATCCATGACTACTGAAAAACCATAGCTTTGACCATATGGACCTTTAGCAGCAAAGTGATGTTTCTGCTTTTCAATATGCTGCCTAGGTTTGCTATAACTTTTCTCCCAAGGAGCAAGAGTCTTTTAGTTTCCTGGCTGTGCAGTGATGAAAATGAACAAATTATAGCTATGTGCAGCATCACTGATGAGTTTAGCAACAAAAGTCACACACGAGTATGTACTATATGAATCCTTTTATATAAAGTTCAAAATGCATGCAAAACCAAATTTCAATGAATACAAGAAAAGCAGAAAAGTGGTTATCGTATTAGTCAAGATCTCAGTTATCTCTTGGAGGAGAGAAGGGTAGTGATTGACTTCTAGAGTGCTAGCAGGGTTCTGTTTTTTCCCTGAGTGGGGAAAAACTGCTGCTCACTTTGAGATACAACACTGAGCTGTGCTTTTACTGATTTGGACAACTTCTGCTGAGATAAGAAAATAGTACAGGTGGAATTGACAATTTACTTCATAATAACAATGTTAAAATAGCTACACATGCTTTTGATACATGATTCAAGCTGTACAATAAAGGAAATATGATGAAAATGAAATCTTACTAGAGACAACCACAGGGAACATCTCCCATATATCTTCCTAAAGTTTTTCTATATATAAGCAGATTAAAAAAAGAAAAAGAGAGAGGGAAGGAAAGAGGCAAGGGAGGAAAGAAGGAAGGAAGGAAAGGAGCGAGGGAGGAAGGAATGAAAAAAGGAGGGGAGAGGGAGAGAGAAAAGGAAGAGAGAGATAAAGAAGGAAGGGAGAAAGAAAGGAAGACAGATATATGATAAATAGAAAGATGATAGATAGAATAGATGATAGAGAACATAAATGAGAGAGACAGGAGAATAAAAAAATGGAGGAATAGAGAATAATGGAGAGATAAATGTTCTACAGGGAAATCATACCATACAAAAAGAGAAAATACTGTATTTGTACTGTTTTGCATGATACCTTCCTCACTGAACTATACATCTTGGAGATGATTCCATATAAGCACATATAACTATATCATGTTCTTTCTAGTGGCAATATTATACTTGTATAGACAGACCACAATTTCTTTACCCAGTCATTACTGATGGAGATTTAGATTGCTTCCAGTCACTTGTCAATATAAATAATTTTAATTTTGAAATGAACGCCATTTTATATATATATATATATGTGTATATATATATATATATATATATATCTTGCACTGCCGTATGAAAATATGTGTAAGTAAGCTTCTGCAGATTGAAGGCAAATGGAGAAAGGGACAGCAGAGGATAGGATAGTTAAATAGCATCACCAACTCAATGGACATGAATCAGAAATCTCTGAGAGACAGTGAAGGACAGGGGAGCCTGGCCTGAGGCAGTCCACACGGTCCCAGAGAGTCAGATGCAAACTTTGCAACTGAAAACAGGCTTCTGCAAGAGGCATTACTCTGTCATGGGGCACGTTATAATTACAGATCTCCAAAACATTGAATCCATTTATGTCACACCAACAGTGTGTGAGAACTCTGCTTCTCAACTCACACTAATATTCTGTATTACTTCATGTTTTTATCTTTGCCAAATGAATATGCAAAAATTGGCCTCCAATTATTAATGGCCTCTAGTTAATTTAATAACACTTCTTTTGTAAAAGGTAAGTTTGCATATCTTTTCATATCTTTATAAACTACTTGTTTTTCTGTGAACATCTAGATATACAGTTCTTGGTTTCTAAAGCCACAAGTTGTAAAATGAGATACATTTAAATCTTCCTCCCATCCTTTGTCTCCCCCACTATCTAGTGGCCTGCTCGTCCTCTTCTAAAATTCTCTGTGTATTGGATTGGCCCAAAAGTTGATTCGGGTTTTTCCCTAAGATGTTATGGAAAAACCCAAATGAGGTTTTCGCAAACCCAGTGTACTGTGGGGGGTTGTGTTTCTCTTTTTTTCCCCACCTGGTAGCATACCATACATAATCTTCTGTGCTTAAACCAAAGATTTTCATCCGAAACTGACCAAGTGGAGGCATGCAAGAGACACAGTAATTCCTACCATCTACATACAGCAAAAGAGGATTAAATGAGCATGGCAGGAAGAAACCAGAAGAAGGAGATCTAAGAAGCGTTTTTCCTAAAGACTCGGCCCTGAAGCTATTTCGTTCCACCAGAAACCACGGGAATAAACAACCCCTCCCAAAAGTGCTGAGAAAACAATCCTGCAGACATACAGCCCTGACCTGAGTACAATGGGAGGGACACAGCACAGACGTGGGAGTCCTAGACAGCAAGGGGACAAAGGACGGCCAGTCTGAAGCCAGACAGGTGAGAAGGCAGCTAGCAGGGTCAGGAAGACAGCACACCGGCAGCGGAATTCTGACTCATGAAAGCCGACTTCAGCCCTTCTGTTGGGTGCAACGTGATGCAAGAGGGAACTGCAGAGGCTCAGAGCAGCCAGGGCAACAGCAGCAGCAGGAGTCAGAGAAGCACAAAACGTTCTGTGACAAAGACTTGGCACTGAGGAAATGCGGAGCTGCACGAGATCCCGGAACAGATAATATGAATCAGGCCCAGAGGGCGGGGCTTAGTCCCACACCACTAACCCAGCTGAGACGTGGCCACCAGGCACTGTGATCCCCAGTAGGGATGAGTGATTAAACAAGATCTAAATGGCACCCCACCCCAGTAGTTTTGCCTGGAAAATCCCATGGACAGAGGAGCCTGGTAGGCTCCAGTCCATGGGGTCGCTAGGAGTCGGACACGACTGAGCGACTTCACTTTCACTTTTCACTTTCATGCATTGGAGAAGGAAATGGCAACCCACTCCAGTGTTCTTGCCTGGAGAATCCCAGGGACAGGGCAGCCTGGTGAGCTTCCGTCTATGGGGTCGCACAGAGTCGGACACGACTGAAGCGACTTAGCAGCAGCAACCTGCACTCTGCATATTTTAATTAGCTATATGCGGGTCTAAATTAACTAGGAGGTAGATTTTTATGTACTCAGCCATAGGTTTATGAGATACTGCTCAACTTAGCTCCTTTTCCTGGTTTTCAATATTCCTAACCAAAGAACTTGCAAATAGCTGTGAAAAGAAGAGAAGCGAAAAGCAAAGGAGAAAAGGAAAGATATAAACATCTGAATGCAGAGTTCCAAAGAATAGCAAGAAGAGATAAGAAAGCCTTCTTCAGCGATCAATGCAAAGAAATAGAGGAAAACAACAGAATGGGAAAGACTAAGGATCTATACAAGAAAATCAGAGATACCAAAGGAACATTTCATGCAAAAATGGGCTCAATAAAGGACAGAAATGGTATGGACCTAACGGAAGCAGAAGATATTAAGAAGAGGTGGCAAGAATACACAGAAGAACTGTACAAAAAAGAGCTTCACGACCCAGATAATCATGATGGTGTGATCACTGACCTAGAGCCAGACATCCTGGAATGTGAAGTCAAGTGGGCCTTAGAAAGCATCACTACAAACAAAGCTAGTGGAGGTGATGGAATTCCAGTGGAGCTATTCCAAATCCTGAAAGATGATGCTGTGAAAGTGCTACACTCAATATGCCAGCAAATTTGGAAAACTCAGCAGTGGCCACAAGATTGGGAAAGGTCAGTTTTCATCCCAATCCCAAAGAAAGGCAATGCCAAAGAGTGCTCAAACTACCGCACAATTGCACTCATCTCACATGCTAGTAAAGTAATGCTCAAAATTCTCCAAGCCAGGCTTCAGCAATATGTGAACCGTGAACTTCCTGATGTTCAAGCTGGTTTTAGAAAAGGCAGAGGAACCAGAGATCAAATCGCCAACATCCGCTGGATCATGGAAAAAGCAAGAGACTTCCAGAAAAACATCTATTTCTGCTTTATTGACTATGCCAAAGCCTTTGACTGTGTAGATCACAATAAACTATGGAAAATTCTGAAAGAGATGGGAATACCAGACCACCTGACCTGCCTCTTGAGAAATCTGTATGCAGGTCAGGAAGCAACAGTTAGAACTGGTCATGGAACAACAGACTGGTTTCAAATAGGAAAAGGAGTACGTCAAGGCTGTATATTGTCACCCTGTTTATTTAACTTATATGCAGAGTACATCATGAGAAATATTGGACTGGAAGAAACACAAGCTGGAATCAAGATTGCCAGGAGAAATATCAATAACCTCAGATATGCAGATGATACCACCCTTATGGCAGAAAGTAAAGAGGAACTAAAAAGCCTCTTGATGAAAGTGAAAGTGGAGAGTGAAAAGGTTGGCTTAAAGCTCAACATTCAGAAAACCAAGATCATGGCATCTGGTCCCATCACTACATGGGAAATAGATGGAGAAACAGTGGAAACAGTGTCAGACTTTATTTTTCTAGGCTCCAAAATCACTGCAGATGGTGACTGCAGCCATGAAATTAAAAGACGCTTGCTCCTTGGAAGGAAAGTTATGACCAACCTAGATAGCATATTCAAAAGCAGAGACATTACTTTGCCAACAAAGGTTCGCCTAGTCAAGGCTATGGTCTTTCCTGTGGTCATGTATGGATGTGAGAGTTGGACTGTGAAGAAGGCTGAGCGCCGAAGAATTGATGCTTTTGAACTGTGGTATTGGAGAAGACTCTTGAGAGTCCCTTGGACTGCAAGGAGATCCAACCAGTCCATTCTGAAGGAGATAAGCCCTGGGATTTTTTTGGAAGGAATGATGCTGAAGCTGAAACTCCAGTACTTTGGCCACCTCAAGTGAAGAGTTGACTCATTGGAAAAGACTGTGATGCTGGGAGGGATTGGGGGCAAGAGGAGAAGGGGACGACAGAGAATGAGATGGCTGGATGGCATCACTGACTCGATGGATGTGAGTCTGAGTGACCTCCGGGAGTTGGTGATGGACAGGGAGGCCTGGCGTGCTGCAGTTCATGGGGTCGCAAAGAGTCGGACACAACTGAGTGACTGATCTGAACCAAAGAACTTCATCAGTTGTTGGAAAACTGAAATCCGTAAACTGATTATCCAAACTGATCATCCAGTTGTGCTATGAACGCTTCAATGGAGCTACCTTTACATTAGTTCCTTCTTTAGTCCTTCAGACATTGGTCAGTATTAAGCACCTTCTTATGTTCAACCCACTGCAGTACTCTTGCCTGGAAAATCCCATGGATGGAGGAGCCTGGTAGGCTGCAGTCCATGGGGTCGCTAAGAGTGGGACACGACTGAGCGACTTCACTTTCACTTTTCACTTTCATGCACTGGAGGAGGAAATGGCAACCCGCTCCAGTGTTCTTGCCTAGAGAATCCCAGGGACGGCGGGGCCTGGTGGGCTGCTGTCTACGGGATCGCACAGAGTTGGACATGACTGAAGCGACTTAGCAGCAGCAGCAGCAGCATGCTCCAGGCAAAGTGATAGAAGCTGAGGGCATGGCAAGGGAAGCAGACAATCCCTACTCTCCAGGAATCCAATCTGTTATGTGTGAAAGTGTTAGTAGCTCAGTTTTGTCCAACTTTTTGCGACCCCATAGACTGTAGCCTCCATCCATGGAATTCTCCAGGCCAGAATACTGGAGTGGGTAGCCATTCCCTTCTCCAGGGGATCTTCCCAACCCAAGGATTGAACCCAGGTCTCCTGCATTGCAGCAGATTCTTTACCATCTGAGCCACCAGGGAAGCCCCATTATGGGTATAAGAGAAGCAAACAAAAGCAAACCATTAAAATTCAGGACAGAAAGTTCTGCAATAAAAACATTAACTGAGTGCTTACAGAGAAAGGAGTCACCAATTCTGCCTTATGTTGTCAGGAAAAGAGTCCCAGAGGAAATGAAATATAAGCTAGGTCTTAAAAAGAAACTTTTACCAGTTTATTAGGCAGAGAAATAGGGAAAATCATTCCTAGATGCAAGAAGACCATTTTATAAATGCAGAGTCATATCTGGGCACTGTATCTCCAGGGAAGACTCAGAAGTTCATTGTAGCTGATGCAATGGTACATGGTGAGAGGAGAGGTATGGAAGTAAAGGGGAGGCCAAAATTGCTAACCCATCTGGGGAACTAGTAAGACTCAGACCAAATGGAATTGTATGAGAGGAATGAGTGGCCAAGTACCCACCTAGGCAAGAGATGCAATCAATCACAAATAACCCTGAAGGCCACCAGTGATGCGGACCCTTGGTATGCACTGTCCAGCTAGAAACTGCCTGGAATGGGATTTTGCACATCAGTGCTGAACAGCAATTATCCCTCCCATCCTTACCCTTCACCAGTAGTTCTCAACCAAGGCAGAGTGGGGACAAAACATCACAATTCTGGAGACTATGGGTCTACCTTGTAGGTAGAGTAGGCTTCCCTGGTAGCTCAGCTGGTAAAGCATCCACCTGCAATGCACGAGATTCCGATTTGATTCCTGGTTTGGAGGAGGGCATGACAACCCACTCCAGCATTCTTGCCTGGAGAATCCACACAGACAGAGGAGCCTGGTGGGCTACAGTCCATGAGGTTGCAGAGTTGGATGAGACTGAGTAATTAAGCACAGCACAGTAGGTAGAGTCCAGCGATGCTACTAAACATTTTGCCATATGCAGGACACCCTGCACAGCAGAGAATTATCTGGGCCAATCGTGCCAATAGTGAGAAATCTGCCCTACACATCAGATCAGATCAGATCAGATCAATCGCTCAGTCGTGTCCAACTCTTTGCGACCCCACGAATCGCAGCACGCCAGGCCTCCCTGTCCATCATCAACTCCCGGAGTTCACTCAGACTCACGTCCATTGAGTCAGTGATGCCATCCAGCCATCTCATCCTCTGTCGTCCCCTTCTCCTCTTGCCCCCAATCCCTCCCAGCATCACAGTCTTTTCCAATGAGTCAACTCGTCACTTGAGGTGGCCAGAGTACTGGAGTTTCAGCTTCAGCATCATTCCTTCCAAAGAAATCCCAGGGCTGATCTCCTTCAGAATGGACTGGTTGGATCTCCTTGCAGTCCAAGGGACTCTCAAGAGTCTTCTCCAACACCACAGTTCAACAGCATCAATTCTTTGGTGCTCAGCCTTCTTCACAGTCCAGCTCTCACATCCATACATGACCACAGGAAAAACCATACCCTTGACTAGATGGACCTTTGTTGGCAAAGTAATGTCTCTGCTTTTGAATATGCTATCTAGGTTGGTCATAACTTTCCTTCCAAGAAGTAAGACTCTTTTAATTTCATGGCTGCAGTCACCATCTGCCGTGATTTTGGAGCCCCCCCAAAATAAAGTCTGACAGTGTTTCTACTGTTTCCCCATCTATTTCCCATGAAGTGATGGGACCAGATTCCATGATCTTTGTTTTCTGAATGTTGAGCTTTAAGCCAACTTCTTCACTCTCCACTTTCACTTTCATCAAGAGGCTTTTTAGTTCCTCTTCACTTTCTGCCATAAGGGTGGTGTCATCTGCATATCTGAGGTTATTGATATTTCTCCCAACATAGCAGAAATATTTTAGCCACATAGAGGCACTATTACATAATGGTTTCATCCTTTTTAAATCCAAGACACACAGTATAATTATTTAAAGCAACTTAATACTTCTTCCGGGGAAGGCAATGGCCCCCCACCCCAGTACTTTTGCCTGGAGAATCCCATGGACGGAGGAGCCTGGTGGGCTCCTGAGATCATGAGATCGCTGAGAGTTGGACACAACTGAGCGAATTCACTTTCACTTTTCACTTTCATACATTGGAGAAGGAAATGGCAACCCACTCCAGTGTTCTTGCCTGGAGAATCCCAGGGACAGGGGAGCCTGGTGAGCTTCCGTCTATGGGGTCGCACAGAGTCGGACACGACTGAAGCGACTTAGCAGCAGCAGCAGCAGCAATACTTCTTCCATCCTCCTATCTTTCCCTCCTCCCTGATCTTGAACTTTAACTTCCTGAACTACTGGTTCATCTTCTAACACCTACTTCCGCAATCTGATATCCTCTCTTCCATTCTTGGCTTCCTTCCTTTTTCCATCCTTAATAATACCTTGCATTATACTATCTTCACAGTGTTTAGTGTGCTCTCACCTGCATTTGGTACTTACATCCTCACCAAAGTCCTCTGAGGATAAGATAAGCATCATCAGAAAATCTTGTTAGTGAGGAACCTGGATCACAGGACTAGCAGAGGTCATAGTCAGACCTCCAATGTGGACTGACTCTGTCATTAATGCCCTCTCCCCACCCACCCACTGCAGCAGGTTGCCTTCAGACTTTTTAATATGAGAATAAAAACTGCCATAAAGGTGGGGAAGGACAAATAGGAGGCTGAAATTAACATACTTGTGTATAAAATAGGTAACCAATAAGACCTACTGTATAGTGCAGGAAACAATACTAATATTATGCAATACTAAAATTATGTAATAACCTATAGTGGAAAAAATTTGAAAAAGAATATATATACACACACATATAGATATAGATGTAAATTGAATTGCTGTGCTATACACTTGAAACTTATGTGATATTATAGATTAACCATACTTCAATAAAAAGTTTTTGGAAAACTTGCATAAATTCTGACCACTGTGTAAGCAATTTTAGTATTTTATGGATCTATGTGGAGAAGGAAATGGCAACCCACTCCAGTATTCTTGCCTGGAGAATCCCAGGGACGGGGAGCCTGGTGAGCTTCCATCTATGGGGTCGCACAGAGTCGGACACTACTGAAGCGACTCAGCAGCAGCAGCATGTGTTCAGGGATTCTTTATTACACAGTGAGACTTGACAGTTCCATTCACTGGGTGTCATATGTTTTTCAGGATCATTGTAAGTGAGAGTGACCCTCACTTTCTCTTTCTTCTGCTTAAGGACTGGAAGCTTTCTGAACAAACACTGTTATGTGTAGGATACTTGATGAGTATCTTTCCAGCCCTAGCCACATTTCTGCAGGTGCTCCTTCACTTCCTCAAGATCTCCATGGTTCAGAGGGAGTTGTTGGTAGCCATGGCTGACTCCTTTTGGTACAGTCAATGAGTCCAGGGAAGTAGAGATGGACCAAATTGGGCCAGAGTCCCTTTCCTCAAACTTGACATTGATACCACAAGTAGCTACTTGGTCTCTCCAAGTGGCTACAACACTTAATCTTGGGAGGTATCAGTTTTCATGTACTTTTAGCAAGTGAACCCTGCACCAAAAAAAGTAGTTTGCAGAAACAAGATAATGAAGCAGATGGCCAAACATGAAAATAAATGGGTATCTATATATATAATACAAAAGAGAGAAATTAGACTCCTCCCTTATACCACACACAAAAATTAACTCAAAATGAATCATAGAATAAATGTAAGTGCTAAAATTCTTGGAAGAAAACATATGAGTAGAATACTTAAAAGTGGCTAAGAGAGTAATTCTTAAATGTTCTCAGCACACAAAAAGATGGTAATTATGTGACAAGATGGAGGTGTTAGCTAATGCTATGGTGGTAATTATTTTGTAAGATGTAAGAGCTTAAAATCAATACATTGTACACCTTAAACTACACATGTTTATGTTAATTATATCTCAATAAAGGCAGAAGAAAAATAAAAGTAGAAGAAAAAAATATATAATTACATCTTTGAGGCCTTGGGGTAAGCAATAACTTTTTAGAAATGATACTCAAAGCACAAACAACAAAATAAAAATAAATAAATTGGACTTCATTAAAAACTTTTGTGCTTTAAAGGACATTGAAAAAAGGATAAAAGACAATGAGAATGATAGAAAATATTTGTAAACCATTTATCTGATAAAGGAATTATATCCAGAATATATCATAAACTCAGCAATAAAAAGACAACTCAATTGAAAAAGAGACAGATGTTCTAAAAAATTATTTCTCTAAAGAGGAGAGTAATAACAACAAGAACAGGAAAAGATACTCAATACCATTGGTCATCAAAAGCTAATCAAAACCATGAGAAGGTAGCACTTCACACCCACTAGGATGACCATAAGCAAAAAAGGAAAAAAATAATGATCATTGGCAAGGATGTGGAGAAATTGGAACATTTTCTTGTATATTGCTGGTGGGAATGTAAAATGGTTCAGACAGTGTCAGTTTAGGCTGCTATAATAAAATACTATAGAGTGTATAATAAAATACTATAGAGTGGGTGGCTTAATCAAAAGACACTTATTTCTGGAGGTTAGGAAGTCCAAGATTAAGGTGCTCGCAGATTTGGTTTCTGGTGAGAATCCACTTCTTGGCTTGCAGACAGATACCGTCTAAGTCCTTACATGGCAGAGAAAGAAGGAACTCAGGTTTTCCTCCTCTTCTAATGAGGACACTAATCCCATCCTGAGAGTCCACCCTCATAACCTCATCTAAACCTAATTACCTACCAAAGGTCCCACCTCCAAATACCTACTAGGCATTCACATTGAGAGTTAGGGCTTTAACATTTGAATTTGTTTGGGATGGAGGACACACAAATATTCAGTCCACAACAGCCACTGTGGAATAGTTTGACAATTCCTCAAAATATTATTTACCATGGAAGTGAAAGTGCTAGTCACTCAGTCATGTCCAACTCTTTGAGGCCCCATGGACTCCAAGGACTATAGCCTGCCAGGCTCCTCTGTCCATGGAATTCTCCAAGCAAGAATACTGGAGTGGGTAGCCATTCCCCTCTCCAGGAGATCTTCCCCACCCAGGGATCGAAGCTGTGTCTCCTGCATTGCAGGCAGATTCTTTATAGTCTGAGCCAACAGAAAAGCCCAGTATGAACTACAATTCCACTTCTGCTTATATATCCAAGAGAAATGAAAACATACATCAATGTGGAAAGTTGTTTATGCATAATAAATATTATGAATAAAATATTCATAATAGCCTAAAAGTGAAAACAACCCAAATATCCATCTACTGAAGAATGAATATAAACTGTGTCATATCCATACAATGGAATATTATTTGGCAATAAAAAGAAATAAAATGCTGATACATCCTATAACATGGATGAACTTTTAAATCATTATGGTAAGTGAAAGAAGTAAGACAGAACAGGCAAAGCTATAGAAACAGAGAGCGGATAAGAGGTTATTGTGAACTATGAGGACTTAAAGGAAAATGAGGAGTGACTTCTATCAGACATAAGACTTCTTTTGGAGATGATAGAAAATCAATTCTAAAAGTCTAAATATCAAATCTATTATAAAATTGAATGTCATGATGGTTGCACAGCTCTGTAAATATACTAAATACCATTGAACTGTAAGCTTTAAATAAATGAATTATATAACATGTGAATGATATCTCAATGAAGCTGTTAACAAAATGCAAAGAGAACCCTGATGGTATTCCCAGGATTTCCCATTCCTGAAAACCAGCCCTTAGGATATGTGAGACAATGCTGTTTGCTAATAATTGTGTTGCTGTTTAGTCACCAAATCATGTCCAACTGTTTGTGACCCAATGGACTGCAGGCCACCAGACTCCTCTGTCCAAGGGATTTCCCAGGCAAGAATACAGGAGTAATCATCAGTGAATCAGTGATGCCATCCACCCGTCTCATCCTCTGTCATCCCCTTATCCTCCTGCCTTCAAACTACCCAGCCTCAGGGTCTTTTCCAATGAGTCGGCT
The DNA here is from genome assembly GCA_935064755.1 of Tragelaphus eurycerus. NCBI lineage: Eukaryota > Metazoa > Chordata > Mammalia > Artiodactyla > Bovidae > Tragelaphus > Tragelaphus eurycerus. The sequence goes on along the minus strand of CAKXYN010000002.1, from coordinate 16,901,598 downwards.
CTTCACAAGTGCCCAAAGTATTAGAGCTCCAGTTTCAACATCAGTCCTTCCAATGAATATTCATGACTGATTTCTTTTAGGATTGACTGGTTCAATCTCTTTGCAATCCAAGACACTCTCAAGAGTCTTCTCCAACACCGCAGTTCAAAAGCATCAATTCTTCAGCACTTACCCTTCTTTATGGTCCAACTCTCTCATCTGTACATGACTACTGGAAAAACCATAATTTTAACTAGACAAACCTTTGTCAGCAAGCTAATGTCTTTGCTTTTTAATATGCTATCTAGGTTTGTCACAGCTTTTCTTCCAAGGAGCAAGAGTCTTTGAATTTCATGGCTGAAGTCACCATCAGCAGTGATTTTGGAGCCCAAGAAAATAAAATCTATCACAGCTTCCACTGTTTCCCCATCTATTTGCTGTGAAGTGAAGGGACTGGATGCCATGATCTTCATTTTTTAAATGTTGTTTTAAGCCAGCATTTTCACTCTCCTCTTTCACTTTCATCAAGAAGCTCTTTAGTTCCTCTTTGCTTTCTGCCATAAGGGTGGTGTCATCTGTGTGTCTGAGGTTATTGGTATTTCTCTCGTCAATCTTGATTCCAGCTTGTGCTTCATCCAGCCTGGCATTTTGCAGGATATACTCTGCCTATAAGTTAAATAAGCAGGGTGACAATATACAGCCTTGACGTACTCCTTTCCCAATTTGGAACCAGTCTGTTTCATGTTTGCTTCTAACTGTTGCTGCTTGGTCTACATACAGATTTCTTAGGAGGCAGGTGAGGTGGTCTGGTATTCTCATCTCTTTAAGAATTTTCCAGTTTGTGGTGATCCACACAGTCAAAGGCTTTAGCTTAGTCAATGAAGCAAGAGTAGATGCTTTTCTGGAATTCTCTTGCTTTTTCTATGATTCAACAGGTGTTGGAAATTTGATCTCTGGTTCCTCTGCCTCTTCTAAAATCAGCTTGTACATCCGGAAGTTCTCAATCATGTACTATTGAAGCCTAGCTTGGAAGATTTTGAGCATGACCTTGCTAGCATGTCCATGTGAAATGAGTGCAATTGTGCAGTAGTTTGAACATTTTTTTGGCATTTCCCTTCTTTGGGATTGGAATGAAAACTGATCTTTTCCAGTCCTGTGGCCACTGATGAGTTTTCCAAATTTGCTGGCATTTTGAGTGCAGCACTTTAACAGCATTATCTTTTAGGATTTGAAATAGCTCAGCTGGAATTTCATCACCTCCACTAACCTTGTTCATAGTGCTGCTTCCTTAGGCCCACTTGACTTTGCACTCCAGGATGTCTGGCTCTAGGTAAGTGATCACATCATCGTGGTTAGCTAGGTCATTAAGATCTTTTTTGTGTAGTTTTTCTTTATTCTTGTATAGTATTCTTGCCACCTCTTCTTAATCTCTTCTGCTTCTGTTATGCCCATACCATTTCTGTCCTTTATTATGCCAATCTTTGCATGAAATATTTCCTTGGTATCTCTGATTTTCAGGAAGAGATCTCTACTCTCTCCCATTCTGTTGTTTTCCTCTATTTCTTTGCATTGTTCACTTAGGAAAGCTTTCTTATCTCTCCTTGTATTCTTTGGAACTCTGCATTCAGATGGGTATATCTTTCCTTTTCTTCTTTGCCTTTCACATCTCTTCTTTTCTCAGCTATTTGTAAGGCCTCCTCAGACAACCACTTCATTTTTTTGCATTTCTTTTTCTTGGGGATGATTTTAATCACTGCCTCCTATACGATGTTATGAATTGCTGTCCACAGTTCTTCAGGCACTCTGTCTATCAGATCTAATCCCTTGAATCTATTTGTCACTTCCACTGTATAATTGTATGGAATTTGATTTAGGTCGTACCTGAATGGTCTAGTGGTTTTCCCTACTTTCTTCAATTTAAGTCTGAATTTGGCAATAAGAAGTTCATGATCTGAGTCACAGTCAGCTCCAAGTCTTGTTTATGCTGACCATATAGAGTTTCTCCATCTTTAGCTGCAAAGAATATAATCAATCCGATTTGGGTATTGACCATCTGGTGATGTCTATGTGTAGAGTCGTCTCTTGTGTTGTTGGAAGAGGGTGTTTACTATGACCAGTGCATTCTCTTGGCAAAACCCTCTTAGCCTTTCCCCTGCTTCATTTTGTACTCCAATACCAAACTTGCCTATTATTCCAAGTATCTCGTGACTTCCTGCTTTTGCATTCCAGTCCCCTATGATAAAAAGGACATCTTTCTTTGGTGTTAGTTCTAGAAGATCTTGTAGGTCTTCATAGAACCATTCGACTTCAGCTTCTTCATCATTAGTGGCTGGGGCATAGCCTTGGATTATTGTGATATTGAATGGTTTGCCTTGGAAATGAACCAAGATCATTCCGTCATTTTTGAGATTGCACCCAAGTACTGAATTTTGGACTTCTGTTGACTGTGAAGGCTACTCCATTTCTTCTAAGGGATTCTTGTCTATAGCAGTAGATATAACGCTCATCTGAATTAAATTCTCCCATTCCCATCCATTTTAGTTCACTGATTTTTAAAATGTTGGTGTTCACTCTTGCCATCTCCTGTTTGATTGCTTCCAATTTACCTTGATTCATGGACATAACATTCCAGGTTCTTATGCAATATTGTTCTTTATAGCATCAGGCTTTCCTTTCACCATCAGACACATCCACAACTGGGGATTGTTTCTGCTTTGGCTCAGGCTTTTCATTCTTTCTGGAGTTATTTCTCCACTCTTCTCCCTTAGCATAATGGATACCTGCCGACCTAGGGAGTTCATCTTTCAGTGTGAAAGGCATTTTATGCCTTTTCATACTGTTCATGGGGTTCTCAAGTCAAGAATACTGAAGCAACCACTTCAGTATTGCCATTCCCTTCTCCAGTGGACCACAAAACTCTTCATCATGACCCGTTCGTCCTGGGTGGCCCCACACAGCACAGCTCATACTTTCTCTGATTTAGACAAGACTGTGATCCATCTGATCAGCTTGTTTAGTTTTCTGTGACTGTGGTTTTCATTCTGTCTGCCCTCTAATGGATGTGGATAAGAGGCTCATGGAAGCTTCTTGACGGGAGGGACTGGCTGTGGGAAAACTGGGTCTTGATCTGGTGGGCAAGGCTACATTCAGTAAATCTTTAATTCAATTTTCTGCTGATGGGCATGGCTGTGTTTCCTTCCTATAGTTGGCTTGATACCAGACCATTGTAGGGGTAATGGTGACCTCCTTCAAAAGGACTTATGCCTGCACTGTTGTAGTCAGTGCCCCTGACTCCATGGCAGGCCACTGTCGACCCACGCCTCTGCCCAAGACTCCTGAACACTCACAGGCAAGTCCAGCTGTTTCTTGTGGGATCACTACTCCTTTCTCCTGAGTCTTGGTATACACAAGATTTTGTTTATGCCCTCCAAGAATCTCTGTTTCCTCAGTCTTTCGGAAGTTCTGTAATCAAATCCCACTGGCCTTCAAAGTTAGATTCTCTGGGAGTTCTCAGTCCCTTTGCCGGATCCCCAGATTGGGAAATCCATTGTGGACCTTACAATGTTTGCAAAAATGTGAGAACTTCTTTGGTAAAATTCTTCTCCAGTTTGTGTGTCACCCTTCATCCTAGGGTAAGGAAAAGCTATTAATGGGGCTTAGGCAGAAAAATATGTGATAGTATTGCCATGAAAAGAACCAAATGGTTCCCAGATCAAAAACAACCTGAGGGGAAAGGGGAGACCAGTTTGAAAGATATTGCATTCCTCTTCTTGGGAGATGATGTGACCTAACAAAGCCAGAAGAGTGGGAATAAAGGTGAACAATTCTCTGGGGTGTTTTGCTAAAGCAGGGCCATGTTAATAAGCACAGAGCTTTGCCAATGACCATGAAGTAAAGAATTAAGGGGAAACATTTTCTCAGGTGGGTCCATGGTAATGAATTCACCTGCCAGTGCAGGAGATACAAGAGATGCAGTGTCAATCCCTGGGTCAGGAATATCCCCTGGAGTAGGAAATGGCAACCTGCCCCAGTAGTCTTGCCTTGAACATTCCATGGACGGAGGAGCCTGGTGGGCTACAGTCCTTGGCATTGCAAAGAATCAGACATGACTGAGCAACTGAGCACACACACATTTTCTTAATTAATTAAGATCATCTCTTCTGAGTAATTGACATTAGAGTTATTCTAATTGAGATATAATTTACATACAGTAGAATACACTCTTTCCAGTGAACATTTCTGTTAATTTAACAAATGGACACAGTTTGCAACTACCACCACAATCAATACATAGCTCAATTCCATCACTGCAAGAAATTTCTATAAAGCCTCTCCCCATTCCCAACCCTACTAATCTTGTTTTCTTTTCCTACAGTTTTGCTTTTTATAGACATCATGTAAATAGAATCATAAAGTATATGACTTTGAATCTAGCATCTTTCCCTTATCACAATGTATTTGACATGCTTCCATGATGCTGTGTGTATAAATTCAGCCCAGTTCAGTCACTCAATCATGTCCAACTCTTTGCAACCCCATAAAGCACAGCACGCCAGGTCTCTCTGTCCATCACCAACTCCCAGAGTCAACCCAAACCCATGTCCATTGAGTCGGTGATGTCATCCAACCATCTCATCCTCTGTCGGCTCCTTCTCCTCCTGCCCGCAATCTTACCCAGCATCAGGATCTTTTCAAATGAGTCAGCTCTTCGCATCAGGTGGCCAAAGTATTAGAGTTTCAGCTTCAACATGAGTCCTTCCAATGAACACCCAAGACTGGTCTCCTTTAGGATAAACTGGTAGGAAGTCAAGAAACTCCTGGAGTAACAGGCAAATTTGGCCTTGGAGTACAGAATGAAGCAGGGCAAAGGCTAATCGAGTTCTGCCAAGAGAACACACTGATCATAGTAAACACCCTCTTCCAACAACACAAAAGAAGACTCTATACATGGATATCACCAGATGGTGGACAATGAAATCAGGTTGATTATATTCTTTGCAGCCAAAGATGAAGAAGCTTTATACAGTCAGCAAAAACAAGACCAGGAGCTGACTGTGGCTCAGATCATGAACTCCTTATTGCCAAATTCAGACTAAAATTGAAGAAAGTGGAGGAAACCACTAGACCATTCAGGTATGACCTAAATCAAATCCCTTATGACTATACAGTGGAAGTGAGAAATAGATTTAAGGGACTAGATCTGTAAGAGTGCGTGATGAACTATGGACAGAGGTTCGTGTGTATAAATTAGTTTAACATTTTATTGATGAGTAGTATTCCAATGGATGGATATAGCATTGTTTGCTTATTTTTTGCCTGTTTAAGGACATTTGGGTGACTTCCAGTTTTGGACTATACAAATAAAGACTTTATAGGTATCTATATACAGTCTTTCAGGTGACCATAAGTTTTAACTTCACTTGGTTAAGTGACTAAGAGTGGCTTTCTGGTTGCTATGGTAAGTATTATGTTTAACTGTAGAACGTGAACGTGAAGTCACTCAGTCGTGTCCGACTCTTTGCGACCCCATGGACTGTAGCGTACCAGGCTCCTCTGTCCATCGGATTTTCCAGGCAATAGTACTGGAGTGGATTGCCGTTTCCTTCTCCAAGGGATCTTCCCAACCCAGGGATCGAACCCAGGTCTCCCGCATCGTAGACAGACACTTTACCGTCTGAGCCACCAGAGAAGTCCTTAACTGTAGAAGAAACTGTCAAACTGGCTGTAGCATTTTGCAACTCCACCGGTATTGTATACAAATTCCAGTTACCCCAATTCTCTCCAGGCTTTGGAGTTAACACATTGTCAATATGTTTGGCTTTTCATTTTGTTTGGACTTGCTTTGCTTTTAGCCATTCTAATGCTTCTGCTAAGTCACTTCAGTCATGTCCGACTCTGTGAGACCCCAGAGATGACAGCCCACCAGGCTCAACTGTCCCTGGGATTCTCCAGGCAAGAACACTGGAGTGGGTTGCCATTTCCTTCTCCAGCCATTCTAATAGGTATATGCTAATAACTCATTGTGGTTTTAATTTGTAGTTCTCTAATGCTAATGATCTTCGTTTTCTGAATGTTGAGCTTTAAGCCAACCTTTTCACTCTCCACTTTCACTTTCATCAAGAGGCTTTTTAGTTCCTCTTCACTTTCTGCCATAAGGGTGGTGTCATCTGCATATCTGAGGTTATTGATATTTCTCCCGGCAATCTTGATTCCAGCCTGTGTTTCCTCCAGTCCAGCATTTCTCATGATGTACTCTGCATATAAGTTAAATAAACATGGTGACAATATGTAGCCTTGACGTACTCCTTTTCCTATTTGGAACCAGTCTGTTGTTCCATGACCAGTTCTAACTGTTGCTTCCTGACCCGCATACAGATTTCTCAAGAGGCAGATCAGGTGGTCTGGTATGCCCATCTCTCTCAGAATTTTCCAGAGTTTATTGTGATAGATGGAGAAACAGTGGAAACAGTGTCAGACTTTATTTTTCTGGGCTCCAAAATCACTGCAGATGGTGACTGCAGCCATGAAATTAAAAGACACTTACTCCTTGGAAGGAAGGTTATGACCAACCTAGATAGCATATTCAAAAGCAGAGACATCACTTTGCCAACAAAGGTTCGCCTAGTCAAGGCTATGGTCTTTCCTGTGGTCATGTATGGATGTGAGAGCTGGACTGTGAAGAAGGCTGAGCACCAAAGAATTGATGCTTTTGAACTGTGGCGTTGGAGAAGACTCTTGAGAGTCCCTTGGACTGCAAGGAGATCCAACCGGTCCATCCTGAAGGAGATCAGACCTGGGATTTCTTTGGAGGGAATGATGCTCAAGCTGAAACTCCAGTATTTTGGTCACCTCATGCGAAGAGTTGACTCATTGGAGAAGACTCTGATGCTGGGAGGGATTGAGGGCAGGAGGAGAAGGGGACGACAGAGGATGAGATGGCTGGATGGCATCACTGACTCGATAAATGTGAGTCTGAGTGACCTCCGAGAGCTGGTGATGGATAGGGAGGCCTGGCGTGCTGCAATTCATGGGGTCGCAAAGAGTCGGACACGACTGAGCGACTGATCTGATCTGAATGCTAATGATGGGCTTCCCTGGTGGCTCAGATGGTAAAAAAATCTGCCTGCCAGTGCAGGAGATCTGGGTTTGATCCCTGAGTTGAGAAGATCCCCTGGAGAAGGGAAAGGCTACCGACCTCTGTATTTTTACCTGGAAAATTTCATGGACAGAGGACCCTGGCAGGTTACAGTCCATGGAGTTGAAAAAAGTTGGACCTGACTGAGCAACTAACACTTACTTAATGCTAAGAATGTTGAATACCTTTTCATGTGCTAATCTGCCATTAATATATTTGCCTTGGTGAAGTGTCTATTTAAACCTCTGCTCATTTTTTTAAATTGAGTTCTTAATTTTTTCATTATTGAATTTTGAAAATTATCTATGCATTCTGGACACAAGACTTATGCAAGATGTTTGCTTTACAAATATTTCCTCCCTGCTTGTGGCTTAGTTTTCATTCTCTTAATTTTACTTTCAGAGAGCAGAGATGCTTAATTTTGATGGAACTTAATTTATCTTTTTTTTTTCTTTTATGGATTACTCTCTGGGTATCGTATCCAAGAAATCTTTGCTCAACCCAAGATGACAGAGATTTCGTCCCATGTTTTACTCTGGATGTTTAATAGCTTGAGATTTTATGTTTAGGTTTATAGTCTATTCTGAGTTAATTTTTGTATATTGGACCTGATAATAGGTGTTTACCTACAATCTACAAAATAGATTGTAGTTAAACACATTTTGTATTTCTACTTCTAGTCATTTTGCCTAAAAGCTAAAGAAGGAAGTTCCTTCTGTCCAAACTTTCTGAAGATCAAAAGTAGAAGAGATAACATTCAGTCAGATCCCAGATAACCTACAGATATACTTAAAAGAATTCTAGTAGATGACTGGGTTTTCTAAACATTTCATTGTTTATCCAGAGTAAATAATCAGTGAGTCTAGTTTTATCATTATAGCTTATTTTTTATGATTCCTATAAAACTATTCTAGAAAAAGTCTAAGCTCAAGATAACTCCTTGGTTTCTGTTTTTTGAATCTCCAGCTTAAAAGTTTTGCTCTCGTGGCAAGTTTATCTTTTGTATGTCTCCCATGCTATTCCCTGATAAAGGATTAAGAATTAAATAAAAGGCCTAAAATTCACCACAAAAATCTAGCATTGTTTACTCCTCTGACCCCAAGCTCTTAGCCCTGGTGATACATTAATTAAGAGGGATGCTGGTCGGTTTTATAACTAAAATGGTTGATATTTTGAGAAATAATTCTCACCACTTAAACTAGATAGCAAAGCAGATAGTAGTAATAGGCTTATCTACATGATTCAACAATAACATCTGAGGTGTTTTGTTTTGTTTATAACACTATAGAACTAAATGCTTCCAACTAGAGGAGATGACATTTGAATTTCAAGCTAAAAGTGGTGTGTTTTGTATTTGGACCAGTATTTTAAGGTAAGGAGTTGCCAAAATATGGGGCAGAATTTACTGGGCTGTTCATTGTAAAAGCTTTTAATTATCATTGCCATTAGCAGAGCTAGACCTTATAAGGGGCAGACCAAGAGACTGGCAGGCTTCCAGTTTAAAAAGGATAGGAAAATACTACTGTGACCATGAAATAGAGAAGTGGGGAAAACTTTATTTTGTGGCGTTCTCTTGGAGAAAATGACTTGTCTGTAAGAACTTTGATGGACCCATCAAAGGATATGCTTAGCTAAAACTCCTGAGGGTGGGTGGTGGAGGTGGGGAAGGTCCATGATAACATGAATATGTAATTGCCTGCTACAGTGGGGAGGTTCATTTTTTTTTCCTGGGAGAAGTATATGCATAAGACTCTGGGTCCCTGACAGTCCCCTCTGGCTACTCAGCCTTTCCCATAGATTCATGTCAAATACTCAGTTTTAAAATATCACATAAAGGTCCCCCAAATTATTAGTCTGTGTGGAGGTCACATATGGCCAGCTTTACCCTTTCCTTGAAGTAGTGAATGACATTGCTGAAACCTTAATCCAGATAGTTAAATGACTTTGAGAGATGTATAGTAAAGACAGATAGTATGCCATCCAAATTTTTTTATTGGAGTATAACTGCTTTACCATATTGTGTTAGTTTCTGCTATACAACAAAGTGAGTCAGCTGTGTGTATGCATATATCCCCTCCCTCTTGAACTCCCTGCTGCCCACCCCCATCCCACCTCTCTGGGTCATCACAGAGCACCAAGCTGAGTGCTATATAGCAGCTTCCCACTAGCTATTTATTTTGTGCGTGGTAGTGTGTATATGCTCTTGAGCTGCAACTATACGCATTGGTTAGGAGAAATGTTTCATCTGGAATCAAAGGATAAGATTGATTGGTTGGTTGGTTGGCTGGTTGGTTTGGGGGCTGTGTTAGAGTTGGAAGAATAGATGGGGGTATCTACTTGCAGCCAACTAAAGCCTGATTATCTTTAAGGGGTAGTTGTGATGCCACATTGAGAGCTGTTGGAGTCTGCACTCATGATCTCGGTGACCAACTGGAATGAAAAAGAACTTTTCACACCTTCCTATAAATGATGACTGAGAAGCTACTCATCACTCAAAGCTCTGGGGATATAGGTAGAAGTTGGCATTACCCCATTTTATAGAATAGCCAATGTTGCAGGGGTGTGTAGAGCTGAGCTGGGCTGAATAATGTCACCCAAGCATCCCTGCTGAACCTCCGAGTCTCCCACAAACCCCTGGGGGAGGGGAGGGGAGCTGATCTGCTCCTCCTTGTCACTCTGTCTCTGCAGCACCTAAGGAAAAATGATTCCATGGGAAGTAAAAAATGTCCAAAGGGGGAGTTGAAACGGCTGGGGAGTGAGGGCTACACAGATCTGTCCAGGGCTAGTATTTGCTGGAATATTTCCTGGAACAATTCAGTAGTGGCTTCAGGACTTGGAGTTCGAATTAGCTTCAAATCTCCATCCTACAGTATCTCTTACTGGAATAGACAATTTGAAAGGTTTCCTTTGATTTTAGGTTGGCAGCCTAATATGCAAGTTCTTCTGTAAGAACTTATAGACGCACACATGACAATGTTAAGAATGACTATGATCCAAGCCATTTGGTAACAGTGTCATTATCCTCAGAAGCCGGCTTATATTTGTTGTCTGTATTTCTTCTAATTCTGTGAGGAAATGTAAAGCATGTACTCATATTGTATTGAGATGAGTCATTCCCATGACAAGAATCTGAAAGCTTTGCCAACCACTGGGCATCTAAACCTCTGTGGGCTGCCAAGAACAGCTACTGCCAGCCATTGGTGTGGACTTCAGCAAACCACACACCCTCTGATGCTTCTTTGCCCCAGTCTTAAAGTTGTGCCCTAACATTTACAACTGCTACCTTTTAAAGTCAAAATACACACACACACACACACACACACACACACACACACACACACACACACATATGCAAAGCGGGCTAAATAAATAAAGATAAATAAGGTGTCATGCAGTCAACCTGGATGAAAGATACCCAAAAGACCGTAAGACATTAAGGAACTAACCTCCCATCCTGCACATTCAATCAGGAGAGAACTGTGCACCTCTGATTATTAAATAATATTGTCCTGGACAGAAGCCAGGGTGCCCAAGACTCTTTTTCTGCAGCACCATTAAATGTATGAGAATCAAAAGAAGGTAATTTCCCAGCTACAGTCAGCCCCTTCATTACAAGCCAGCTCTGGGGGGTAATTAGTCTCTTCCTCAGAATTACTTCCTCCCCTTACATCACCCCTACCTTACATCTTGGCCATGACTTACCCTCCAGGAAGCACAGAACTCCTGCGGTCACCCCCTCCATCCCCAAGAGAGCCCTGCCTTTCTGTTTCTTTGCTTGTTCTAGAACAACTCTGATTTACTTCTGTCTTTTTTCCAGCTAGTCCTCCTAGTGCCAATTATTGAAGGATAGCCTTCTGCTTCTAAACACGCGTCCTAACAGGCATAAATCAGTAATCCGTTTTGGGAAGTGATTAAAAAGAGAAATGTATTTAAATTTGTTGCAGTAGTGATGGGGCAGAAGATAGGAGGCCTGGGAGGAGGGCGTCTGGCCAGCTGCTCAGAGAGAGCCTTGTAAGAGCTGCCACCATGGTAATAAAGTCCACATGTTCCAAGAGCTGGACTGCGGCGGGTGAGACATGCAAAGTGGATTTGGTCAGTTTTCCACAGTGTATAACACTCAGGGAAAAGAACTCGTGTTACCCAAATTCACTGAAAAAAGTGGTTGTAAAAACCAGTATTTCTGCTCATCATCTTTTCAGATTAATAGAGAACATGCAAGTAGACCCACATGTTTCCTCCAGCTATCAAGACATTTTATCCTCCGAAGCAATCCCTCCCAGGAAGACAATCAAGAGAAAGTTTGGCTAGTGCCCTGCCTCTGGAAAGTGTGTCCTCTGACAGGCGGCATCAGCAGCTTGAGGATGCTTGCTGGGTTCTCTGGGGAGACTGTTCAGGAATCTGTGCTCTATCAATCTCTCTCAGGGATTCTTATGCCTGCTGGTTCAAGCTCTGTCTGAAAGGCGAAGCTTCTCCAATATGCTGTAATTACTGGACTAATTTTTGTTCACTTAGTCTTCACTGACTCATCACTTCCTTTAGCACAGGATACAAGGACTATCCAGAGCAAACTACCACCATAATCTGCCTCTTTTACCTTAAAAAATGTTTCTTTCAGAAGCTAAACAGTAGACGACAAGCACGAAATGCGACCAACTTGAAGCTGGGAGATGCAGGGCTTCCAAGGAGCCACTAAGATTTTTGTGACAACCCCAATCCTGATAACATTGAGAGGTTGGGGTTGTCCCAAGAAAAAACAATGATGAGATTTATCTTCTTTATCTTTGGCTGTAGGTTTGTTGTTGTTTGTTTTTGGTTTTTTTTTTTTTTGCAGCTTTGAGGACTTGCCAGAGCAAAATCTGATGGCTTTTAGAGGTGGGGCTCTTTCTGGCAACAGAAAGCCAGAGCCTAAAAAAGGGATGGAATTGTGAGTGATTGGTTTTGAGAAATATAGACTTAATGAGTCCCTCCTCAGTCTCCAGCTACCTTTCTTGAAGGAACTTGAACAGGGAGTTGTACACAAGATCCCTTAATCTTACAAGCATTAGTGAGCCTCCCCTTTGTGGGGACATGGAGATAAAGAAAGAAATTCTCTTCCCCAAAGAATTCATGATCTTATTTAACAACATCATATATAGTAATGTTCAGTGCAACAGAGGGCAAGATGCTAGAGCTATGCAAAGGCTTCAGTTGGAACCCTTGAGAAGAAAATCTAGGGTGGCATAAAAGAGAGTAAAAATAAATAAAGATTTCCCATCTAAGAGACTTTTCATGGAAGAATATGAATTAACCAGATAGATAAAAAGAGGAAGATGTTTATCATAAATAAAAACTTTGGATATATTAATTACCCAAAATTAGAGAACTGGCTTACTCATCTAAATTGAAATTTGAAAATCTCTTTTCTCTCTTTCTTTTGTTGAAGTATACTTGATTTTCAGTTAATTTCTACTGTACAGCAAAAAGATTCAATTATACATTTAAATATATTTTTTTCAACTACACTCTATCTCAGGATATTGAATATAATTCCCTGTGCTCTACTGTAGGACCTTGCTATTTATCCACTCTCTATATAGTTTGGGTTTGCTCACCCCAAACTCCCAATTGACCCCTCCCACACTTTAGAGAAGGCAATGGCACCCCACTCCAGTGTTCTTGCCTGGAGAATCCCATGGACGGAGAAGCCTGATAGGCTGCAGTCCGTGGGGTCGCACAGAGTCGGACACGACTGAAGTGACTTAGCAGCAGCAGCAGCAGCAACACTTCGTTTTATTTTTTTAAATTTTGGACTCTTCATGACTTTAAATAAAAAGTGAAAGAGACATTCAATGCCTAAAGCAGCTAAAAGCAAAGTTGCAGTGAATAAACTCCAGGGAAGGTATGGCAGGCCCAGTTGTCCTCAGTCCGTTATCCGTTTCTCCCAGTATCCTTTGCGGGAGCTGCATAAAAAGGCAAGTTAGGTAAGAACCAAGTGCTGCGGAAAATTCTGGGCGGTCCTCTATTAGATGAAAGAAGCAGATCACAAGCTAAGCAGTCACTCATCTTCTGAAGTGCACATCCCTAGCCTGACGGGTGGACTCAAGGAAGGTGGTGGGGTTTGACTCAGGAGACATGCAGGTTGGGTGGTCACACACGTGCCAGGCTCCAGCGGGACACGAAGAGGACAGTCCAGGGGAACCGTGCTTTCTTGCCACTTTCCATCATGGAACATGGAAGAGCCGAAGAATTCTGTTTCTATCCTTCCACTCCCAGATAGTTTTGAAGATTCCTGTGTCAAAACAGGAGAGAACGGATTTTATTTGCTGGCTTGACGTTTAACTTTGGAAAATTGCCACATATGAGGGACTCTACTCTTGTCTCAGGTCCTGCAAATATTAGAGGTAATTTGTTTTTCTTAAATTGACAATGCCACCCCTTCATGTTTATTTTGAGTTGTGTTTGCTAAATAAATATTTATTTAACCTATTTTAACTTTCTATGTAATTACAGTTTATATGTGTCTTTTTAAAGCAGCGTATAATTCCATCTTTTTTAACCCAATCAGACAAATTTTTTCACCTTACTTGGGGAATTTATTTAGTTTTATTGTTACCTTCTTTTCTACTTTTTTCTTGTGATTACTTGCTTTTTATACCTTCTTTTCTTTGTTTCGTTATATGTTTCTTATTCCTTCCCAAATGTTTGATTTCCTGTTAGAATTCTATTCTATTGTTATATTTGTTTTAAATGGAAAAGTATCTTTTTACTCCTCATTGCTGGAAAAAGAATCTTATTCCAGTTTTCTTTCCCTCACTTCCCATTCCTTACTAATATAAAATGAGATTTTCAAACCAGATTGTTATTAATTTTCTTCATTTTACAAAGTTCATTTCAGAAATTATTTGACATGAGAATTAGATTCTCTAATAATATTTTTTCTTTCAAATTGCTATCCTTGAGATCTTATTTTGATTAAACTTTCAGTAAGCAGAGTATGTATGAGCGTGCTAAGTTGCTTTCAGTTCAGTTCAGTTCAGTCCCTCAGTCGTGTCTGACTCTTTGCGAACCCATGAACCGCAGCACGCCAGGCCTCCCTGTCCATCACCGACTCCCGGAGTTTACCCAAACTCATGTCCATTGAGTCAGTGATGCCATCTAACCATCTCATCCTCTGTCGTCCCCTTCTCCTCCTGCCTTCAATCTTTCTTAACATCAGGGTCTTTTCAAATGAGTCAGCTCTTCACATCGGGTGGCCAAAATATTGGAGTTTCAGCTTCAGAATCAGTCCTTCCAACAAACACCAAGGACTGATCTCCTTTAGGATGGACTGGTTGGATCTCCTTGCAGTCCAAGGGACTCTCAAGAGTCTTCTCCAACACCACAGTTCAAAAGCATCAATTCTTCGGCACTCAGCTTTCTTCACAGTCCAACTCTCACATCCATACATGACTACTGGAAAAACCATAACCTTGACTAGATGGACCTTTGTTGACAAAGTAATGTCTCTGCTTTTGAATATGCTATCTAGGTTGGTCATAACTTTCCTTCCAAGGAGTAAGCTTTTAATTTCATGGCTGCAATCACCATCTGCAGTGATTTTGAAGCCCCAAAAAATAAAGTCAGCCACTGTTTCCACTGTTTCCCCATCTATTTGCCATGAAGTGATGGGACCGGATGCCATGATCTTCGTTTTCTGAATGTTGAGCTTTAAGTTGCTTTAGTCGTTTCCAACTCTTTGTGACACTATGGACTGTCAGGCTCCTCTGTCAATGGGATTCTCCAGGCAAGAATACTGGGGTGGGTTGCCATCCCCCATTCCAGAGGATCTTCCCAACCCAGGGATAGTTCAAGTATTTTTTAATAGAAATTTTAATTGAATGGTTGTAGTTTCAAATGCAAGAAATAATACAGAGAGATTCCCATATATTCTTTACTTGGTTTCCCCTTCTTTCATAACTTTGCTACCCTATCACAGCAATGTACAGATCTTATCCAGATTTCCCAGTCTTACTTGTACTCCCTTATTAGTGTTTGTAAATGTGTTTGTTTCTATACAATTGTATCACGTGTAAGTTTGCATGTCTTCCACCACAGTCAAGATACAGAACAGTTTCCTCCCCAAAAAGATCCCTCCCTCACACCCACTTCTCCCACTACATTCACCCCATCCAGTCCCTAATCTCTGGTGTTGACTGATCTGTCCTCCTACTCTTTCGCTTTCTCATTTCAAGAGTATTATATAAGGGGAAGTGAAGTGAGTTCACTCAGTCATGTCTGACTCTTTGCAAACCCTGTGGACTCTAGCCCACCAGGCTCCTCAGTCCATGGAATTTTTCAGGCAAGAGTACTGGAGTGGGTTGCCATTTCCTTCTCCAGGGGATCTTCCTGACCCAGGGATTGAACCCAGGTCTCCCTCATTGCAGGCAGATGTTTTACCATCTGAGCCACCAGGGAAGCCCTGTATTTAAAGGGAATCATACAGTAATTACCATTGGGGATTGACTTTTCACAAAGCATAATTCTCTAGAAATTAACACAAGTTGTTGCATGCATCCATGGTCTGTTTCTCTTCACTGCTGAGTCGTATTCTATGGTGTAGATGTACCACAGTTGAACCATTCATCTTTTGAGGTGTATCTAGTTTTGTTTTGTTTTGTTTTTTTCCAGTTTGAGGATACTACAAATAAAATTTCTATGAACATTGGTGTTCAGGTTTTGTGTGAACCTAAGTTTTTATTTTTCTTGAATACATGCCAATTGTTAAATCATATGGTAATTGCATGCTTTGTTTTATATGAAACTGCCAAATTGTTTTCCAGAGTGCCTGTAGCACTTTACTCAAGCAATTTTTAAAAAGAAAGATATAAATTTATATTTTTCTGGGCTCTTACTTATCTCCAAATGTCTCTTTGTTGCCTTCACACATATGATAAATTGGCTGGGAAAAATGTACTTGTTTTGCAATAGCTTTTCCTTAAAATTCTATAAGATTTGTTCCAACATCTTGTACTAGTCTAAGTTTTAGAGAAATCAGTGTCTAGCTCAATTTTTGTTTCTTTGAAGATAACCAGTTTTTCCTATTTAGTTACTTCGTATGCTGTTTTCTTTTTCTTTGCTTAAAAAAAGCACAAAGTATAAAAAAAGGGGGGAGTCTCTTTTTAACATGTTACATGAAACATGGTAATTTTTATCTCTCTTTTTAAGCCTTTGTTTAAGGCCCCCCAAATTTCCTCAATTATGTTTGATCATAGATTCTGTTAGGTTCTGAGCCCTGCCATTCTTTGCAGTATTACTACCTATGCTGTCATGACTTTCTTACCTTTGTTTTTCTTTTTACATCCTGAAACAGCATTGCAACTTTGGGTGTTTTTTTCTTTTGCATCAATGATTCATTTTTACATAGTGATAATTCAGGTTTTGAACACTTACAGCTGGATTTAAATTTTGCTTGCAATTTCAATTATCTTTCAAACTTCCCGTATCACTCATACCTTCCTTTTTACATCATTTGTCTCTCCACTGGCCTCAAGGGGTCATAACTTCTCACTTTCAGTTGAAGTTATTGAGAATGCTTTTTTCCTCTCGTTTGCATAATAAATTGCTTTAGAAGGCATGTTTTCCTCTTGCATTTTCAGAAAATATTCACTTCCCTTGTGCTACAATATTTTGCACATTTTTTCGTCAAAAATGTAAATTTTTTCTAAATTCATAAAAAGACAAAAATCATTGTTTGAACTATTCTAAAGCATACAATTCAATGGCTTTTAGTACCTTCATAACACTTTACAGTCATCACCACTATTTAACTTCAGAACATTTTCATCACCCCCCCAGAGGAAACCCTGCACTTAAGAAGTAATCACTCCTCCTTCCCTCCCAGCCTTTGGTCCTTGGAAACCACTTATCTGTCTTCTGTCTCTATGGATTTGCACTCTGGATACTTTATATAAATAGCATCATACACTTTGTGGCCTTTTGTGTCTGACTTCTTTCACTTAGCATATTGTTTTGAAGTATTTCTAGTTAGATTTTTGGCTTTGATCATCATTCTTACCCACATAGATTAATTTGACTACCATATTTGTTAGGAGGTAGTGTGGCGAGGTTGCCGCCCTGGTTTTTACTTGGTGACTGGGATAAGCTCCTTCTCCACGCTCTGTCTAGCAGAAGAGCACATAGTTGTGCTAAGTCTTATCCTCATCGCTCCACTCCTCCCCCCACCCCACCCCAATGCTGCTGGCTTTCATCAAGTGTAGTTCTGCTGGAATCAGACTGAAATCTCACCTCCACTGGCTAATTAAATAGCCTGCATGTGAACTTCCCTGGTGGTTGAGTGGTTAAGAATTCACCTTCTGATGCCATGGACACTCAATCACTGGTTGGGAACTAAGATCCCACATGCCATGGATCAACTAAGTCTGCATGCTACAGTTACTGAGACTGCCTTGAGTCACAGCTAGAGAAAAGCCCACACACAGCAGTGAAGAGTGTGTCTCAACTAAGGCCCAATGCAGTCAAAAAGGAATTAAAAGAAAAAAAAAAAAAAAAAAGGCTGAATGATTTTCAGAATAGAAAGTAGAACCTAGAGTGAGGTAAATCAGAAGAGAAAAGCAAATATTGTATATTAAAGCATATATAAAGAATCTAGAAAGATGGTACTGATGAATCTATTTTCAGGGCAGCAATGGCTACACAGACATATAGAACAGCCTTGTGGACACAATGGAGGAAGAAGAGGAAAGGATGAATTGAAAGAGTAAGATTGAAATGCATACATTACCATACGTAAAATAGATAACAGGGGGGTGGGGGCGGCGGCGGGGGAGGGGGTGGAATTTGCACTATGACACAGGGAGCTCAAACCCTGTGCTCCGTGACAACCTAGAGGGGTGGGACAGAGTGGGAGGTGGGAAGGAGGCTCAGGAGGGAGGGGATATATGTATACCCATGACTGATCCATGTTGGTGTATGGCAGAAACTAGCACCATATTGTAAAGCAATTTATAAACTTTTTAAAAAAGAAAAAAAGTCATTTCTTTGACTAGTGTAAAAATGCTTAACAATAATAGCTTTGAAAATTGGTTCTTCTGGAAAATTAGGGAGTTAAAAATTCTATTTTCAAAATTTCGGTGTTCAGGATGGTTTATGTCTCTGGAAGGCAGAATATCACATGGCTGAAGAACTGAGGTTCAGAAGTCTGGTGGCCGAGATGGATGGTGGCTTTGTCACTGATAAGTTCCTTAACAATTCTACACCTTAGCGGAGAGAAATAATAATACTTACCTCAGAGTGTCATCTGGGGAATTAAATAAATTAAGATATGTAACACATAGCTAACTTAAAGGGAGGGAATAGGTTGATAACTGGTAAATTAGAGGGAAAAAAAAAGATGAATAAAGTTCAATTTAAGCATACGTTTTCACCCAAATCATAAGACACATTATATTCAATTTCTATACTTTCTGTCAATGTAGAGAGCCCATGATTTTTTCAAATTTATTTTGCATTCATTGTTCAACATACAAAGGGAAGCAGTAACAACTCAACATTCCTGATTTCTCTCTTCTAAATGCAAAGTTTGTTCCTGGTCTTTTGTTCTCTACTCCCAGATAATATCCTTGTCCAATATCATCTGCATTTTCTGGCAACTCATCATGAGCATGTTACTCTTTAGTCTATGATACCACCCTGCTTGGAAAAGTTGAATCAAAGAAATGTGTGCCCAGTGAGGGTCCATATCTGCCTGGTCCAAGTCTGCCACTTTCCTGGGATCGACAGGGAACAATTAAGTCACCCTCTAGAGAGATGAGATTTTAGGTCCCCTGGGTAGTTCTATCATGCAGCCAAGGAGAAGAGTTTTCTCTTAATATCCCGTCCTAAATTTCCTTCCAGGTATACCATGCTATAAATCAAAGTTAATTGCTTATTCTTCTTTTCTTCTTTAGCCAGAGCCTTTGACTTTGAGCATTGCAGGAAAAGGCATGTGATTGACAATTATTTATTCCAAAGTTTTTGGTTTGTTTGTTTTTAATTCTTACAATATTGTATTGGTTTCAGCCATACAACAGTGAAAATCAGCCGTCCTTAAACATGTATCCCCTCCCTCTTGAGCCAAGTTTTGACACAGTCACCTCTGGGTAAGGACCTGGGCATATCTTCCTTTAAAGAAAGATCATTTTCCAGGAGAAGAGTTGACACTTCTTGGAAATCTAAGGCCTTCTAAAATGATCTATGTCTGCAGAAACACAGCAGGGGAGACAGATTCAGAGGATCTACATTTTAAAGAAAAGATGAGAAGGTCAGAGAGGTCTTTGGGTTTTGCACATTGGGAAGGAATCATCCACCCACCTTACTAGATGAAAGACTTTCAAGCCTTCAAGAAAAGTGACTGGGAAGGGATGTTTCTGCCTATTTGGAGTTTTCAGAGGTAAAAATAGAACCTTTTTTTTTTAATGTTGTATGTAAGAGACAAGTACTGTACAATGACGGTCATACCCTGGTCAGTGGTCATATCCCACTACTAGGCTAATGGGCCAACCATCTTGGCTCTGATTTTATAAACAGTCAAGGCTCTGAGCTTGTGTGTGCCTTAATTACCTTTACATAAAAGTGTTTAACTCAGAAAATTAATACAGACGGTTAAATAATACAATTACTCCTTACCTCTAAAGAATGTGACTGTTTGTACTTCATATTCTATGGGAAGAGAGAGTCTGACAATCAGAGTTAGCTTTGTTATTCACTGGACATTTGCTTATTTCATATTCTGTAACTTTTCATATTATGTAACTGATTTCCTCAGTGCCTGGCCATTGACCATCATCAATGAGTGTTAGTTAATAGTATGAATGAATAAATGAAGTAGGATTATTAGCTCTGCCTACCTATACGAATTTTGGTTAACACCCTTGGGGAAAAGATGTGTTATAATGCTTACAAAATGAATAATGTCATATACAAAAGTTAGTTATCATTCAAATTATTAACAGTAACTGTTAATAAAACTAATAAAGTATATAAGCAAAAAATTAAAAGATCTTTATGTGCAACCAAAAGAATGCTTCAAAATCCAAGAAATTGATTTCCCATATTATATTCATAGAAGAAGAAGAATATTTTAAAATTATTACTTTCCCCAAATCTAAGCACACTGAGACTATGTTTTAAAACAGAAAATAGTAGTTTTTGATTCTGATCAGAAGCTGCCAGTTAGAAGACTGGACATGGGAATGATGGGACAAGTGAGAAGCTGACAATAAGAATAGGGACTGGGAAAAAAACCATTAAAACTTCTGGATTATGATTATGTAATTTAGGTGCAAGTATCCCACTCTTAGACAACCCTATGAATATCATTTTATTGCAGCATTTTGCAGCAACTGATTTTATTAACAATGATGAAGTCAAGTTAATTAGCTTGAGTATACTCTAGTTAAAAGGCAAAGAAATGATTAGGCCTCATCTTTGGAATAATTTCCATTAAAAATGCTTCTTAAAATTTGGGGTGCTTTAGAAAGCAGTTTTTAACATGTGGGAGAGGAGTGATTACATAATTCAGTATCTTATTCCCCAGAAGCCAGGTTGTCTCCTATAGAAGCTGGTATTAAGTCAGTCTACTAAGCCCAAATAAGGCTTTGGCCTTCCCTCCTACATGGAGAATGTTCTAGCTCATAATTTCTTTTTTTTAAATTTTTTAAAAATTTTACTGAAGTATTGTTGATTTGGGAAAGCTTCCCTAGTGGCTCAGATGGTAAAGAATTTGCCTGTAATGTGGGAGACCTGGGTTTTGATCCTTGGGTTGCGAAGATACCTTGGAGAAGGGAATGGCTACTCAACATTCTTTCCTGGAAATTCCACTGACAGAGGAGCCTGGTGGGCTACAGTCCACAGGTCACAAAGAGTTAGACATGACTACGTGACTGACTGACTGATTGACATTGCTGATTTACATTGTTGTGTTAATATCTACTGTCTAGCAAAATGATACATATACACATTCTTTACCATTATGGCTTATCACAGGATATTGAATATAGCTTCCTGTGCCTTATTGATTATCCATTCTCTACATATTAGTTTCATCTGCTAACTCAGATTCCAAGTTCATCCCTCCACCTTGGCAAATGTGAGTCTGTTCTCTATGTTTGTGAGTCTGTTTCTGTTTCATAGATACGTTCATTCAAGTTGTTTAGACTCCAGATATAACTGATAGCATATGTTATTTGTCTTTGTCTGACTTACTTCAGACAAAGTAAGTAAAGTACTGACTTACTTACTTATTATTAGTATGATAATCTCTAAATCCATCTGTGTTGTTGCATTACTTCATTTTATGACTGTGTAATATTCCATTATGTATATGTGTACCACATCATCTTTATCCATTCATCTGTCTATGGACATTGACATTGGTGTTATGCCTTGACTATTGTAAACAGTGCTGCAGTGAACATTGTGTCCATCTGTCTGTATGTGCTCAGTCATGTCTGCCTCTGCAACCCCGTGGACTGTCGTCTGCTAGGCTCCTTTGTCTATGGGATTTTTCAGACAAGAACACTGGAGTGGGTTGCCATTTCCTCCTGCAGGGGGTCTTCCCACCCCAGGAATCAAACTTGTGTCTCCTACTGTGCAGGAAGATTTTTAACTTGCTGAGCTACCTAAGAAGCCTGAACATTGGGCACATGTATCTTTTTGAATTATAGGTTCACTAGATGTTGTTATTGTTCAGTTACTCACTCATGTCCGACTCTCTGTGACCCCATGGACTGCAGCATGCCAGGCTTCCCTGTCCTTCACCAACTCCTGGAATTTGTTCAAACTCATGTACATTGGACCAGTGATGCCATCCAACTATCTCATCCTCTGTCATCCCCTTCTCCTCCTGCCTTCAATCGTTCCCCGCATCAGGGTCTTTTCTAATGAGTCAATTCTTTGCATCAATCAGGTGGCTGAAGTATTAGAGCTTCAGCTTCAACATCAGTCTTTCCAATGAATATTCACGACTGATTTCCTTTAGGATTGACTGGTTTGATCTCCTTGCGGTCCAAGGGACTCTCAAGAGTCTTCTCCAACACCGCAGTTCAAAAGCATCAATTCTTTGGTGCTCAGCTTTCTTTATGGTCCATACATGTCTACTGGAAAAACCATAGCTTTGACTAGACGGACCTTTGTCAGCAAAGTGATGTCTCTGCTTTTTAATATGCTGTCTAGGCTGGTCATAGCTTTTCTTCCGAGGAGCAAGCATCTTTTAATTTCTTGGCTGCAGCCACCATCTGCAGTGATTTTGGAGCCCAAGAAAATAAAGTCTGTCACTGTTTCCATTGTTTTCCCATCTCTTTGCCATGAAGTGATGGGACCAGCTGCCATAATCTTAATTTTTGAATGTTGAGTTTTAAGCCAGTTTTTGCACCTCCTCTTTCACCTTCAACAGGAGGCTCTTTAGTTCCTCTTTCCTTTCTGCCTTAAGGGTGGTGTTATCTGCATATCTGAGATTATTGATATTTCTCACTGGATATATGCCCAGGAAAGGGAGTGCAGGATCATACAACTCATAGTTTCTTGAAGTGTAATAAAGTTCTTGCTAACAGATCTGAAAATCCATTTGTAAAGTTCTTATGGGTAGATAACTTGTAATTTTATACATCCTTACCAATTTATTTATAGCGTGCTAATGGAGATATTAAAAATAATTAAAATTTTTTGTTCGTAGACTTAATTTAGCAAGTTCCCTGGGTTTCTTGAAGATTCTAAATCAGTGTTATTCTAAATACATGACCATCACACAAGACACTGTGGCTATGCAAAGGTCCTACTGTGCATGTACATATAGGTTACAAAAATGCCCAATTTGGGGAGAAATTTCCACTTTGTTGTTAGGTTTGCTATCTTGAGTCAGTTGTAATTTTTAATTGGTGCTCTTTTTTGCTTTTTTAAGTATAAATAACTCTTTATTTAACCTCTGCTATTAGTTCATTGTGTTGTGGGTTGTTTGGTTAAAGATTCTGTGATAAGATATAATAGCTTAAATGGAATATTATTAAGCCATTAAAAAGAACAAAATAATGCCATTTGGAACAACATGGATGGACCTAGGAATTGTCAACTGAGTGAAGAAAGACATGGAAAGACGAATATCACATGATATCGCTTATATGTGAAATCTAAAGAAAAGGTACAAACAAACTTATTTACAAAACAGAAGTAGTCACAGATGTAGAAAACAAACTCACAGTTACCAGGGGATAAGGAGAGGAGGGGTAAACTGGGAGATTGGAACTGACAGATACACACTACTCTACATAAAATAGATAACTAATAAGAACCTGCTATAGAGCACAGGGAACTCTACCCAATACTCTGCAATGGCCTTACGGGAAAGGAATCTTAAAAAAAAAAAAAAAAAGGAGTGAGTATATGTATAACTGATTCAATTTGCTGCACACCTGAAACTAACATAACATTGTAAATCAGCTATACTCCAATAAAAAAATCTTGAAAGAATATGTATATGTATAACTGAGTCACTTTGCTATACGGTAGAAATTAAGCACAACATTATAAAACACTATTTGTGCTAAGTCGCTTCAGTCATGTCCAACTTCTTGCGGCCCTATGAACTGCAGCCTGCCAGGTTTTCTGTCATGGGATTCTCCAGGAAAAAATACTGGAGTGGGTTGCCATGCCCTTCGATCTTCCCAACCCAGGGATGGAGCCCGTATCTCCTATGTTTCCTGCACCTACGCTTCCTGCACTGTTTGTTGCTACTAGTACCACCTGAAAGTGAAAAGTGTTAGTCTCCCAGTCGTGTCCAACTCTTTGCAACCCCACGGACTGTAGCGCATCAGGCTCCTCTGTACATGGAATTCTCCAGACAAGAATACTGGAGTGGGTTGCCATTCCCTTCTCCAGGGGATCTTCCTGACCCAAGGATCAAACCCAGGTCTCCTGCACTGCAGGCAAATTCTCTACCATGTGAGCCACCAGGGAAGCCCCCAGATCAATACAATTTTTTAAATGTATTTTTAATTGGAGAATAATTGCTTTATAATATTGTATTGGCTTCTGCCGTACAACATGAGTCATAAGAATACATGTGTTCCCTCCCTCTTGAGCATCCCCCACACTCCCCACTCCATCCCACCCCTCTAGGTTGTCACAGAGTACCACCGTTTTGAGCTCTCTGTGTTACACAGCCATGTCCCATTAGCTATCTATTTTACATATGGTAATGTATGTTTCTATGTATTCTCTCAATTCGTCCCACCCTCTCCTTCATCTGCTGTGTCCAAAGTCTGTTCTGTATGTCTGCATCTCTACTCCTGCACTGCAGTATTTCTGACTTAAAATTTCTAATTTCTGGGCTTTAACACATGTGTGTATTACGTGTTAAACATGACTCATTCTCTATTACTAAAACATATACAGAAAATGCACTGTGTTTTGTTGTGTGTGCTCCCTCTGTATTTGTGCTGTTTGTGCTATTAAGGTACCTATAATGAAATTACTGGGCTATTTTTTAAGTTTATAGAGCATAATATCATACTATGAAACTGTGATAGAAGCTAATCCTTTTCTCCTATAAAGTAAATAAGAAACAATTCATAGGTGCTTCTAGCAGGTTTATTTATGCAGTTTAGCTCTCTCATGCTTTGGGTTTCCCAGATGGCGCTACTGGTAAAGAACCCGCCTGCCAATACAGGAAATATAAAAGGCATGGGTTTGATCGCTGGGTCAGGAAGATCCCCTGGAGGAGAGCATGGCAACCCACTCTAGTATTCTTGCCTGGAGAATCCCATGGACAGAGGATCCTGGCAGGCTACAGTTCATAGGGTTGCAAAGAGTGGGACACAACTGAAGCGACTTAGCCTGTATGCAGTGTTTTGTTATTTCAAAGTTATTTTCTACTAAAATAGAAGAGGAAGTAATTGAGCTGGGTGTGGGGGGAGGAGGTGGGTGTTGGGGAGAAAAGAGAGTCTTTTAAATCACTGCAATCATACTGCTCTCCTGAATGAATCACACTGTGTGGATTCCAGATAACTCAACTCCCAATGTACATGGAGAACCTTCCAAAATATTTTTGCCCCAAATCTTAAAAACAAGCTGTAAACAAATATGTGGGGCTCCGTTGCCCTGCAAACGAAATCTCCTGACTCTCCTGGCTGGTCCTCTGAACATGCATAGGAGAATTTACTCTGGGATCATTTTAATCAGCCTGAGGTTCTCTGCTGGCCAAAGGAGTGAAAGAATTTACATTCCCCAGAATGTACTGTCTGTCCTCAGCTGAGCTGCTCCGCTCAGCTTCCTCCCCACCCCCAGGGTGGAGGCTTTTTCTAATCCCTTCTCTCTACTTTCCAGATGGCTGGTCAGGCCCCTCTCAGACACCCTCACTCCCTCCTACAGCCCTTAGCCCAGTGCTCTGGGCCTAGTTTCTACCTCTCTGCCTTGCCACTTTACATGGATATAAACAAATCTTTTTCTTTTTAATTCGTGACCTTAACTTCAGTCTGTATGCTGCCCTTAAGATTTTCCCTGGATATTCTATGGAGGACTAGTATGATTGCTTTTCACATTTGCCCCAGAAAGTCTGTTTCCTGGGCAGAGCTTTCAGAACATTCCTTGAAGGCATTGTTTCTGGTTGGGACTGGTGCTAAACAGTGAACTTCCCAGGCCTGCAGCTGATTGTCTCATGATGGAAATACATGCATACGCATAAGCTGATGCTATTCAGTGAACACTTCGTCTCTGAGTTCAGCATACAACTTTTGTGTACAACTGCAAGGTATAACTGCTGTCTTCCCTGTATTTCTATTGAGTTTCATGAAGTAATGTAGAAAAATGTGGCAGAGAAGCACCCCCACAGAGTGACGTGATGATTGCCTAGCTTTCTGGTTGGCTCTGAGTCAGGAGTCACAGAGTAAGGAAGCCAGTGAGAGAGATGAAATGCTTTGTCTTCTTAACCTCCATCAATTTTTCAAGCAAGAATGCTGTGTTTCAACAAGGTGATGAGTGGATAAGCGACCAACCTTTATTCTCCAGTCCATCTCTATCAGCCTTATAGGTTGTGAAAATTCCTGAAAGATTCTACCAGGCTAATTTCTTTTCTGAAGTATATATGTGTGTGTGTGTGTGTGTGTGTGTGTGACCATTTTAGAAATTCTAGTGATAAGTTAGAAAGGATCAGACAATGTCACTGTCATTTTTAAAAAGTGTATTTAATAAAGTATTTAAATTGAAAGCAGGAACACCCAATTTCAAAAGGCATCTTTGAGTGTCTTCTCCCACTTCTCCCACAGTTCTATTACAATGACAAGAGAAAAAAAAGCAGCTCTGAAAACCAAGGATCACAGCTAATATTTTGGAAAAGTCTTGCAATGCAGTTCAGTTCAGTTGCTCAGGCATGTCCAACTCTTTGTGACTCCATAGATTGCAGCATGCCAGGCCTTCCTGTCCTTCATCAACTCCCAGAGTTTGCTCAAACTCATGTTCATTGAGTCAGTGATGCCATCCAGCCGTCTCATCCTCTGTCGTCCCCTTCTCCTCCTGCCTTCAATTTTTCCCAGCATCAGGATCTTTTCCAATGAGTCAGTTCTTCGCTTCTGGTGTCCAAAGTATTGGAGTTTCAGCTTCAGAATCAGTCCTCCCAATGAATATTCAAGACTGATTTCCTTTAGGATGGACTGGTTGGATCTCCTTGCAGTCCAAGAGACTCTCAAGAATCTTCTCCAACACCACAGTTCAAAAGCATCAGTTCTTTAGCACTCGGCTATGTTTATAGCCCAACTATAATATCCATACATGCATACTGGAAAAACTATAGCTTTGACTAGATGGACCTTTGTCGGCAAAGTAATGTCTGTAGTTTTTAATATGCTGTCTATGTTGGTCATAGCTTTTCTTCCAAGGAGCAAGCATCTTAATTTTAATTAAAATTAAAAGTCTAGCAGGTATTGCTAAAATTACTAGCAAGCATATTTAGTAAAACTGGATAGAGAAATTGTTTCTACAGGTTTTACCTTTTGAAATATAAAGTCCCATTCTCATAGTTGGTAGGAAGAAGTTTAAAATTTCCCCTGTGATCTGCTCCGAGCTGGGACATCCATGGCCTACAACTGGGGAAAAAGAAAAAGAAAATCTGTACAGTATCATTGCGAAGATAGTGATTTATGACAGAAATGTTTCTGTTTTGACCATGTCCATTCTGTGCCTGACTCCTATTAGCATTCTCTTTCTGTTTGTGTGCAGAAGTTCCGACTCACTCAGAAGAGGAACTGTTTCATGGACAGAATTTCCTGTCCATTTGGAAAAGCCATTGTCTTAAATGACTCTGGTACTAAGTGGGAGAACGACACAGTCCTAAGACTGATTCGCTGTTCATTTGAATGACAGCCACATACAAAAACCTATCCTGTTAAGTGGACACTTCCCTTCTCTGTACTAAGCTCAAGTGAAAATAGAAGAGAACAAATTTTATCCACGGGTAGGTAGACAACAAGATCCCAAAGACCCTGTACCCTGGACTGAGAGATTTTCATGCATGCATCTGTTGCAGAAGCCTCCTTTAGATAAAATGTAAAGGTTTCTGTAGGTCTAAGAAAACTAAGCAAAGAATAAATGAATGAATATTCCCTTTGATTCTAGAAGAAAAGAACAAGATAAATGCCTATAAGAAAGGAATTGACAGCATTGATGTGCCTTATTGCTCTCCATTGGGGAGGAGGCTGCAAGGACTCAAGAGCAAGTATGTGGGACCAAGGATCTGGCTGAGCCTCACATTATTAAAGGATAATTAAAGAGAAAACAAACACACAGTGGCACAGAATGGAGAAAATGCACAGGGCACTGCAAGGGAAAGGAGTATTTTTATCTGCAAGTTTTGAAGGCACACTTCACCGCTGAAAACTATTTTTGACAGGAAACCCAGGACATTTCATAAAAGGGTTTCTTGGTATTCTCAATAAGACAGGAATTTACAGCTCCTGAAAAGGAGTGAATAGGCTTATATTCTTTGAAAGATCAAAGATAAAGAAGACATGCAAAAACAACAGCCCAAGAAACAAGCTAAGGGATAAATTGAAACTAAAGCAAAGCTAATTTTGAAAAAGTACCAAGTAATGAAATTAAAACACTAATGGCAGAATTAAGGGTAATTTTAATTCTATTATTCAGGATTTTCTGCAATTTTTAAAGTATTTTTTTGTAAATAGGAAAAATAAAAGTAATTAATAAGTCTACTGTGTTTTAATTATAAGAAGCAATATAATGTAATAGAAAAACTTAAAAGTAAAAAATACATATAACTCACCCTTCCTTTTATCATTATGTGAACTCTCTTCCTTATTTCTTTCATACTTATATTTTACATATTTTAATCATGCTATAAATGCTTGTTCCAATTTATGTTGTTTAGGGACTTCTGTTCATTTTCAGTTTTGGTGTATAATCTTCATGAATGTTCAGTTAATAACAGCAAAACATTTCACCCAAAAGCTATTTGTAAATATGCTCAAGAACTCTCCTATTGATGGACATTTCAATGACTCAAAGTTTTAAAATATGAATGATGTTCAAATAAATGGTTTTGTATATTTAGTTTTTTATACTCCTTGGAAGGAAAGTTATGACCAACCTAGATAGCATATTCAAAAGCAGAGATATCACTTTACCAACAAAGGTTCGCCTAGTCAAGGCTATGGTCTTTCCTGTGGTCATGTATGGATGTGAGAGCTGGACTGTGAAGAAGGCTGAGTGCTGAAGAATTGATGCTTTTGCGCTGTGGTGTTGGAGAAGACTCTTGAGAGTCCCTTGGACTGCAAGAAGATCCAACCAGTCCATTCTGAAGGAGATCAATCCTGGAATTTCTTTAGAAGGAATGATGCTAAAGCTGAAACTCCAGTATTTTGGCCACCTCATGTGAAGAGTTGACTCATTGGAGAAGACTCTGATGCTGGGAGGGATTGAGGGCAGGAGGAGAAGGGGACGACAGAGGATGAGATGGCTGGATGGCATCACTGACTCGATGGATGCGAGTCTGAGTGACCTCCGGGAGCTGGTGATGGACAGGGAGGCCTGGCGTGCTGCGGTTCATGGGGTCGCAAAGAGTCGGACACGACTGAGCGACTGATCTGATCTGATCTGATCTGATATTAGTTTTGTAGTTTAGATTCGCTGCAGTAATTATTGTTCTTCTTACTTTTAACAATGACTCTTCTAAATTAGGTATTATTATCATCTTCATCGTAGTGGAAGAGAAAATTCAGTCTTAGAAAAGGTATGCACTTTGCCTACGTCTCACCATTGATGTGTAGTGGAACTGTGTTCACACGAGGCCGTCTGCAGGAGCAGTTCACACTGCCACAGTTCTTTCCAAAGCAGGTTCTTTGGAGATTAACATTGCTAACAGTTCCTATTTCATGGCACCTTTAACAGCAATTGGGTATTTATGTTACATTTTTGATGATTTAATAAGCAAGGGTCAGATGGAGGGGAAAATACCAAATTTTTGTCCTGATCTTGGCATCTTACGCAGTGGTACTTTTTTCTTTGCTGATTATAAAGATATCTAAGAAGATTGTTTTCCCAGATGGAGCTAGCAATAAAGAACCCACCTATCAATGCGAGTTTGGTCCCTGGATTGAGAAGATTGCCTGGAGGAGGGCATGGCAACCCACTCCAGTACTCTTGCCTGGAGAATCCCATGGGCACAGGAGCCTGGCGAGCTAAAGTCCATGGGATCGCAAAGAGCAGGACATGAATGAAGCACACACACAATAAGATTGTCTAAATGCAGAGCAATGCCTTCAAATGATGAATAACTTGACTCATTCTAACTCATACTGTAAGCTCATGTAAGCGGGAGCTATTCAACACAAATCAGAAACAAAAACATAGAGCCCAAAATGAACTAAAATTGAAATTCTTGCAAGAATAAAATTAATGCACTAAACGTAATCTATATAACAGGCGGATGCCATATTCTAGATATAATGTATTAATACTAAAAAGCCTCTTCAAAAGGTTCCAGAAAGGAAACCCTGTTGATTTCACTGAGGCTTTTGACGTGAAAGCCAGGACTCAAAACTGCAGGTTTCCACACAACAATAACCTTAACAGTTCTAACAATCTTGCCTTATATAAAAATTGTAGGGCTTCCTTGGTGGTCAAGTGGTTAAGGATCCAGCTTGCAATGGAAGGGACACCTGTTCGATCCCTGGTGCTGGAAGATCCCAGATGCTGCCTGGCACCTATGCCTGTGAGCTGCAATTACTGAGTCCACGTACCCTAAAGCAACAAGAGAAGCCACTGCAATGAGAAACCCTTGCACTGCAGTAGCCCCGCTCACCGCAGCTAGAGAAATCCTTGTTCAGCAACAAAGACCCAGTGCAGCCATAAACAAATAAAAAGCAAATAAAATTATTTTAAAATTGTATTCCTAAGGGGAAGAGGACAATTACCAAAATAAACCCTAAGAGAATAAGAAATAAAGTAGCCTGCCTATATCTATATAATATCCAGATTGCAAAATAATGTGTTTCACTGTGAAGTACTTGATTTCTGATTGTAAAGACCACAAATGGCTACAGTAGTTTATATTTGCCACATGAATGACCGCTTTTTATATTTTGGTTTGGGGACACTTGTCAAAGTATAGGGGCTTCCCAGGTGGTGCTAGTGGTAAAGAACCTGCCTGCCAATGCAGGAGACATAAGAGATGCAGGTTCGATCCCTGGATCAGAAAGATCCCCTGGAGGAGGACACAGCAACCCACTTTAGTATCCTTTCCTGCAGAATTCCATGAATAGAGGAGCCTGGCGGGCTACAGACCATAGGGTCATGCATCCCATTTTTTTCCACACCTACCTTTCTACTAGGACTCCTATCTTCACCAATGAAAATCTCATGGAAACCTTGGATGGAGCAGATAGATGATGGGGCCAAGCTGCATGTACATGAGGGCCTGATGGGGTCAGGATGAGCACAAAGTACCTCACGTGAAAATGACAAAGCAAGCAGAGGTGGCACTGTTCAGCACCCTTAACATCTCCATGTCAGTAAGCAGGCACCTTGGACTTCTGCATCCCAAGACTTCTAACTGCCTTACCAATTCCAAATGATGGGCAATTTGCTTTGGATCCAAAATTTTCTATCCACATGCTCCCTTGGACTTGATGCTTCAAGTTTTCCCAAGATCCCAGACCCAGTCCTCACCCTACTCCTTCAGGAAACAGCCTTACCTACTCAGCCTTACCTATTCCCACGCCAAACACCAGCTAAGAGGAGCAAGAGCTCAGTCTAAAGCCTTTGGTCTCTGATGATCTTAGCATGGAGGGTCTGAGAATCAGAGTAACATAGAGTATAAGTCTTGAGCAGAATAAGGAAAACCAAAGGGTTAAAAGAAGTCCGAATTTTAGGGACCAGTAGAGAACCCAACATCTGCTGGATCATGGAAAAAGCTAGAGAGTTCCAGAAAAACATCTATTTCTGCTTTATTGACTATGCCAAAGCCTTTGACTGTGTGGATCACAAGAAACTGTGGAAAATTCTGAAAGAGATGGGAATACCAGACCACCTGATCTCCCTCTTGAGAAATTTGTATGCAGGTCAGGAAGCAACAGTTAGAACTGGACAGGGAACAACAGACTGGTTCCAAATAGGAAAAGGAATACGTCAAGGCTGTATATTGTCATCCTGTTTATTTAACTTATATGCAGAGTACATCATGAGAAATGCTGGACTAGAAGAAACACAAGTTGGAATCAAGATTGCTGGGACAAATATCAATAACCTCAGATATGCAGATGACACCACCTTTATGGCAGAAAGTGAAGAGGAACTAAAAAGTCTGTTGATGAAAGTGAAAGTAGAGAGTGAAAAAGTTGGCTTAAAGGTCAACATTCAGAAAACGAAGATCATGGCATCTGGTCCCATCACTTCATGGGAAATAGATGGGGAAACAGTGTGAGACTTTATTTTTCTGGACTCCAAAATCACTACAGATGGTGACTGCAGCCATGAAATTAAAAGACACTTTCTCCTTGGAAGGAAAGTTATGACCAACCTAGATAGCATATTCAAAAGCAGAGACATTACTTTACCAACAAAGGTTCGCCTAGTCAAGGCTATGGTTTTTCCTGTGGTCATGTATGGATATGAGAGCTGGACTGTGAAGAAGGCTGAGCGCCGAAGAATTGATGCTTTTGAACTGTGGTGTTGGAGAAGACTCTTGAGAGTCCCTTGGACTGCAAGGAGATCCAACCAGTCCATTCTGAAGGAGATCAGCCCTGGGATTTCTTTGGAAGGAATGATGCTAAAGCTGAGACTCCAGTATTTTGGCCACCTCACGCGAAGAGTTGACTCATTGGAGAAGACTCTGATGCTGGGAGGGATTGGGGGCAAGAGCAGAAGGGGACGACAGAGGATGGGATGGCTGGATGGCATCTCTGACTCGATGGATGTGAGTCTGAGTGAACTCCGGGAGTTGGTGATGGACAGGGAAGCCTGGCGTGCTGCGATTCATGGGGTCTCAATGAGTCGGACACAACTGAGCGACTGATTTGATCTGATCTGAGAGAACCCAAGACATTCATTAAATCTTTATTGAAGTTGACTGCACATACCCGTAAGTTTGGGCACTTATTCTGAAATGAACACAGAAGGCCTTGCAAAAATACAAGAGCCAAATGACCAATAACCATATGAAGAAACTCACAACATCACTAATCATGAGAAATATGAAAATCAAAAACATAATAACAAGGGTATGAAGAAAAGGGAACAGTCCTACACTGTTGGTAGGAACATAAGTGGGTACAGCCACTATGGAGTATAGTATAAAGTTCCTTTAAAGTCTAAAGATATACTTACCATATGATGGAGCAATCCCACTCTTGAGCATATATTCAGACAAGATGAAAACTCAAATTTGAAAAGATGCATGCACCCCAGTTTTCACAAGAGCACTATTGAAAACAGCCAAAGTATGGAAGCAACTTAAGTGTCCAGAACGGATGAATGTATAAAGAAGAATGTGGTACATACGTACAATGGAATATTACTCAGCCATAAAAAATAATAAAATAATGCCACTTGCAACAACATGCATGGATCTAAAGATTGTTTTTTAAAAGCCACATGAGGTACTACCTCATACCCATGCAGATGGCTACTATTTTAAAATAAAGCAAAACCAAACAGAAAATAACAAGCATTGATGTGTTGGCAAGGATGTGGAGAAACAAGAACCCTTGTATACCACCTGTGAGAATGTAAAAATGTGGCAGCTGCTGTGAAAATAGTACAGTAATTCCTCAGATAATTAAAAATAGAATTATCACATGATCCAGTAATTCTACTTCAGGGTGATAAGCAAGAAGTTAGCTGAGAGCAAGAAGAAGGAGCTCCTTCGGCTAACTGTCCAATAGCCATCTAATCCCACCAAGAAATTTACCAGCCGCACTCCTAATATACCCACCAGTACTCCAAAATTAGTCAAGAGGCCCTAAACCTTGCCCCCTCCCACAAAACTACCCACTACTCTAGCACATGTGTACACCTCACACTCTCCTGTACTAAAGTAACCTTTGACAGCTATTAACTGTTGGACTCATTAACCGTTAATAAATATTCTATGAAATGCTATTGTTCAGTCACTCATCATGTCTGACTCTGCAACCCCACGGACTGCACCAAGCCAGGTTTCCCTGTCCTTCACCATTTCCCGGAGCTTGCTCAAATACATGCCCATCAAGTCAGTGATGCCATCCAACCATCTCATCTTCTATCATCCCCTTCTCCTCCTGTCTTCAATCTTTCCCAGCATCAGGGTCTTTTCTAATGAGTCAGCTCTTTGCATCAGGTGGCCAAAGTATTGGAGCTTCAGCTTTAGCAATGGGGCTTCTATGAATACATACATCTAATTATAACAGACTGAACTATGGGAAGGATATGCATGTAGAGTATCTTGTTATATAACCTGCAGCTGTCAAGCAAAGCTGTGAATCAATGACCCTCCTGGATTATGCAAATGACCCTGCCTTAAAAACTCTGTGCCCCAGCCCTCCAGGGCCATTTGTCTCCCTGGGCATGGCCCACCTATCTTAGGAGCTGTTCTCTTGGTTCTTTGTATGGACTCAGGGCTCAGTCACGTCCAACTCTTTGTGTCCTGTTCTTTCTTTCCTTGTTGTAATAAATTTCCTTGCAATGGGTAAGAACTTAGATTCTTAGTGTCCTTAGCAAGAACCGAGGCCCACAGAAGGAAGAGTCTGCAGACTCTCCTTCCATTAACAAGGGTATATACCCAAAAGAAGTGAAAGCAAGGACTCAAAGAGATATTTGCCAAAGAAACCCAAGTCCATCAACATATGAATGAATAATGAAAAATGTGATATATACATACAACGAAATATTATTCAGCCTTAAAAAGGAAGGAAATCCTGACATATCCCACAACATGGGTAAACCTTGAGGAACTTTGTGTGCGTGCATGCTGTCACTTCAGTTGTGTCTGACTCTCTGTGACCCCACAGACTGTGGCTCAATAGGTTTCTCTGTCCATCGGATTCTCCAGGCAAGGATACTGGAGTGGGTTGCCATGCCCTCCTGCAGGGGATGTTTCTGACCCAGAGATCAAACCCACATCTCCTGTGTCTCCTGAATTGCAGGCAGATTCTTTACCACTGAGCCACTGGGGAACCCCTTGAGGACTTTATGCTCAATGAAATAAGTCAGTCACAAGAAGACAAATGCTGTATGATTCCATTTACATGAAATATCCAGGGTAGATAAAATCACAGAAAGTAAGAATGGTGATTTCCAGGGACTGAGGGGAGAGGAAATGGGGAGTTACCAGTTAATAGGCACAGTTTCAGTTTTGATGAAAAAGTCCTAGAGATTGGCTGCATGACAGTATGAATATTCTTGATGTTATGCAACTATGCACTTAAAAATTAAAATGGATAGTACAGTGCTAAGTCACTGCAGTTGTTTGACTCTTTGCAACCCTGTGGACTGTAGCCTGCCATGCTCCTCTGTCCATAGGATTTCCCAAGCAAGAATACTAAAATGGTAATAAATACATTAAAATGAATAAATAAGCATACAGAGAACATGCATTGCACACGCACTGTCTACCAGGCTCTGTGCCAATGAACTTTAGATTCTATGGCAGGAAAGCATCTTGAAATACAAATGTCTGTTCTTTGCTTTTTTTCTCCTCCTTGTTCAGCTCCCACAGAACCAGAAGGAGAAGGAGGGCAGTTTAAACACAGAGAGAAAGAAATAGTCAGTGTTCAGTGTTTTAACTTCCAAAATAAGCTCTTGATCCCAGATCCATCTGAAACAAAACTTTTAAGAGCCAAAGTTTTTGATATGCAAGAGGAAGGTTTTTAAGAGAAGAAAAGGCTATTAAGAAGTAAAAAGAGAAGGCCTGAGAGGAAGGAGGGCAGAGGAAGTTGCCAGAAGCTGGGCTTGAAAAGAAGATGGCGGGAGACCAGGCTCCCACGCTATATCCCACCCCCCGAGGCTGACAGAGTAGCTGCAGGTCAACCAGACTCCAGAGCTGGAACATTCTGCCACAGGAGTAGAATGAGGCAGGAAGGGGATGACCTGAGGCCCTTAGACCATGATCCAGTATTCAGTGTGGAAGACCATGAGCTGAGAGTGGGTGACCCACGCCACCAGTAGACAGCCCATCCAAGTTTCACACCTGTGGCCTGGTCCCACCTGCCTCGTTGACAGCCTCTCCTCAGGAGGTGTCACCCTGGAATGGTTGAAAGAGTGCTTGACCCCTTCACCCGTGTGTGACTATGGGCACATTACAACCTGTCGGTCTTAGAAGCAGAGATGATTCTTGTGCACATGAGTTTCAGAGGGGCTGTTCCCCAGCAAAAGCTGTAAGAAGTGAGGGAAGCAGAGGAGAAGGATGTCAGGGAAGATGGGCAAAGAAGTGAACGCAGCTGACAGATAGCCTTGAGCGACTTCTCGCCTGAGAGGAATTCCACACAAGTACAACAAAAGAAGTGGCAGCAAGGCCAGTTTTAGAAACTAAATAGCTTAGAATTTACCTGAATTAAATAAAGACACGTGCCTTCGTAGAAAGTATGCATTGTGTGTCCAGAACATCTCCAAGCAACTGATTTGGGTGAAATTACAGAATTTCAAAGATAACAATAAAGTGTCAAAATCTAACAGAGAGGAGAGACCACTTACCCACAGAAAACAACACTTACAGAGACAGCAGTTTTCTTACAAGCAGCAACTGAGGCTAAAAGTCTAAGAAGTCTTACTCTTAAAGTGTCAGGAAGAAGAGGAGGAGGAAGAAGCAAGAGGAGGAGGGGAAGAAGAAGAAGAGGAAGAATGAGAGGAGGAGGAAGAGGGGTAGAAGGGAGCTACTGACCTAGAATTCTACACTCCATTAAACTATTATTGAGTTTGAACAAAATAAAGTCATTTTCAGTTGTTGAAAAGCAAACAGATTACTATCAACGGACCAATACCCAAAAAAGTGCAGATGAAAGAAACTTAGCAAGGAGAAAAATAAAAGGAAGGAATGTGATGTAGGAAGGAATGAGAGTCCAGAAATATATCCTTACATTTATGGTTACTCAGTGCTCAACAAGAGAAGGCAATGGCACCCCACTCAAGTACTTCTGCCTGGAAAATCCCATGGGCGGAGGAGCCTGGTAGGCTGCAGTCCATGGGGTCGCAAAGGGTCGGACATGACTGAGCGACTTCAATTTCACTTTTCACGTTTCACTTCATGCACTGGAGAAGGAAATGGCAACCCACTCCAGTGTTCTTGCCTGGAGAATCCCAGGGATGGGGGAGCCTGGTGGGCTGCCATCTACGGGGTCACACAGAGTCCGACACAACTGAAGCGGCTTAGCAGCAGCAGTACTCAACAAAGATACTGAGACACTTCAAAAGGGAAACGGTATTCTTGCAGTAATTCTTGCAATTGGCATTGCAGTAATTAAACAGCCACATACACAATGATGAACTCAGACCCTTATCTCACATTACATATATGAAATTAATCCAAAATAAGTTAAAAATCTAAATCTAAGAACTACACAGAATTTGTCAGAGAAATCTCAAGTAATAACCTTAAGAAACTTAGGATGGACAAAGAGTTCTTAGATAGGACACCAAAACATAATATAAAAGAAAAAACTGATAAATTAGATTTTATCAAAATTAAACACTTCTGTGCTCCAGTAGATAGAAAAGACAAGATAAGTGACAGATTGGGAAGATATTTCTAAATTGTATATTTCATAAAAGACTTGGATCCAGAATACATAAAAAACTCATAACTCATTAAAAAGACAAATAATTCAATTAAAAATGGCCAAAAGATGTTAATACACATTTCCTTTAAAAGATATGTAAGGAATATAAAGCATATGAAAACATGCTCACAGTCATTAGTCACCAGGGAAATGCAATGGATACATAGGATACCACTGCACACTCATTATAAAAAGACAATATCAAGTGTTAGTGAGGAACCCGAACTAGAACCCTCATATGTTGCTGGTTATAATGTAAAATGGTATGACCACTTTGAAGAAGAGTTCACTAGTTTCTTAAAAAATCAAACATGACCTAGGAATTCCTTCACAGTCCAGTAGTTGGTATGCCACACTCTCACTGTGAGGGCCTAGGGTTTAATCCCTTGGTTGAGGAACTAAGATCCCACAAACCATGCAATGAATTAAAAAAAAAAAAATTTAAACATGACTTGCTGTACAATGCTACAATTTCACCTCTAGAAATCTATTCAAAAGAAATGAAAACATATATCCACATGAAGACATGCCTGTGAATGCAGCATCATTTATCATAGCTGCAAACTGGGACAAGACTATCAAGTAGTGAATAAATAAACAGAATATGGGGCATCTATGCAAGGAGATCCAACCAGTCCATTCTAAAGGAGATCAGTCCTGGGTGTTCTTTGGAAGGAATGATGCTAAAGCTGAAACTCCAGTACTTTGGCCACCTCATGCGAAGAGCTGACTCATTGGAAAAGACCCTGATCCTGGGAGGGATTGGGGGCAGGAAGAGAAGGGGTTGACAGAGGATGAGATGGCTGGATGGCATCACCGACTCAATGGACATGAGTTTGAGTGACCTCCGGGAGTTGGTGATGGACAGGGAGGCCTGGCGTGCTGCAATTCATGGGGTCGCAAAGAGTCAGACATGACTGAGTGACTGAACTGAACTGATACAACGGAATACTATTCAGCAATGAAAAAGAATAAACAAGCTACAACCTAGATGCATATTTCTTATTACTCTGTAAAAATGATGAGCAGAAATGCTGGGTTTTTTTTTTTTTTTACAACTTTGTTAGTGAGTTTGGTTAATGTGAATTATTTTCCCTGAGTTTTATACACTGTGGAAAACTGACCAAATCTACTTTGGATGTCTCACTCGACATGGTCCAGCTCTTGGAACATGTGAAGCCCAAGACAGTGATGGCAGCTCTTACAAGACTCTCTCTGAGAAGCTGGCCAGACGCCTTACCCCAGGTCTCCTATCTTCTACCTCATCACAACTGCAACAAATGAAATACCTTTCTCTTCCTAATCAGTTCCTGAAACAGATTACAGATTAGGATGTGTATTTGGAAGCAGAAGGCTATCCTTCAAAAATTGGCACTAGGTGGAATAGCTAGAAAAAAGACAGAAACAAATCCAAGCTGTTCTAGAAAAAGCAAATAAACAGAAATGCAGGGCTCTCTCAGAGATGGAGGGGGTGACTGCAAAGGGTTCTGTGCTTCCTGGAAGGTAAGTAATGGCCAAGATGATAGGTAGGGGTGATTTAAGGGGAGGAAGTCATTCTGAGAAAAGAATCACTTGTACAAAGATCTTGGATGCAAGAAAGATATTGGCAAGTTGTGAGAAACACAAAGAACTTTAGTGCAAATAGAGTACAGTAAAGGATGGAACAGAGCATTAGACCAGGACAGATCCATGATATAGGTTTCATTAGAGTAAATTCTTTTGATTTTACTTTAAGAGCAGTGAGAAATCACTGAACTATTTTAAACTAAGCAGTAATTGATGCTTTTGAACTACGGTGTTGGAGAAGACTCTTGAGAGTCCCTTGGACTGCAAGGAGATCCAACCAGTCAATCCTAAAGGAAATCAGTCCCGGATGTTCATTGGAAGGACTGATGTTGACGTTGAAAAGCCAGTACTTTGGCCACCTGATGCGAAGAGCTGACTCATTTGAAAAGACCCTGATGCTGGGAAAGATGGAAGGCAGGAGAAGGGGCCTACAGAGGATGAGATGGTTGGATGGCATCACCGACTCAATGGACAAGAATTTGGGTAAACTCCGGGAGTTGGTAATGGACAGGGAGGCCTGGTGTGCTGCAGTCCATGGGTTGGTGTGCTGCGATTCATGGGGTCCCAAAGAGTCGGACACGACTGATCTGATCTGATCTGATCTGAGTGACTGAACTGAACTGAATGTGATTATATGTGAACTTTAGGAAAATCATTCATTGCTATAGATCTAGGGTCAGCCAACTTTTCGCATAAAGAACCAGTTAATAAACATTTTATGCCTCTGAGCCACATGATCTTTGTCCAACTAGTTAGGGCTGTCTTTGTAGCACAAACACTGCCATGCTGCTGTGTTGTGTGTTGTTTACTCACCGACTCTTTGCGATCCCATGAACCATAGCCTGCCAGGCTCCTCTGTCCATGGGGATTCTCCAGGCAAGAATACTGGGGTGGGTTGCCACGCCCTCCTCCAGGGCATCTTCCCAATCCAGGGATCAATCCCAGGTCTTCTGCATTGCAGGCAGATTCTTTTCCATCTGAGCCACCAGGGAAACCCAAAAATATTGGAGAAGGTAGCCTAACCCTTCTTCAGGGAATCTTCCTGACCCAGAAAACACAACTATGGATAAAAATAAATAAATGTGGTCCAATAAACATTCTTGCAAAAACAAGCAGTAAGCAGAATTTCTCCTTTCAACTATAATCTGGTGATCCCTGCTACAGATGGATAATGAATTAGAGAAAAAGGCAAATCTGGAGCTAAGAAAAACAGGTTAGAAGGCAAGTGAAAAATTTAAATGAGACCACACAATATTTATTTTTCTGTATCTGTCTTATTCACTTAACACAATGCCCTCCAGTTTGTCTACTTGGTCACAAGTAGCAGGATTTCCTTTTCTTTTTGAAGCTTGAATAATATTCCATTGTATATTCATAGTAACAGAATAGTGGTAAATAGAATGTGGCTGCCAGGGATGGGGAGTAGAGTGTCATGGGAAGTAATCATTTAATGGATGCAAATTTCCGTTTTGCAAGATGAAAAGAGTTTTGGAGATAGATGGCAATGATGGTTGCAAAATAGTATGAATGTCTTCAGTTCAGTTCACTTCAGTTAAGTCACTCAGTCGAGTCCAACTCTTTGTGACCCCATGGACTACAGCACTCTAGGCCTCCCTGTCCATCACCAACTCCCAGAGCTTATCCAAACTCATGTCCATTGAATTGGTGATGCCATCCAACCATTTCATCCTCTGTCGTCCCCTTCTCCTCGTGCCTTCAATCTTTCCCAGCATCAGGGTCTTTTCCAATGAGTCAGGTCTTCACATCAGGTGGCCAAAATATTGGAGTTTCAGCTTCAACATCAGTCCTTCCAATGAATATTCAGGACTGATTTTCCTTAGGGTTGACAGGTTGGGTCTCCTTGCAGTCCAAGGGACTCTCAAGAGTCTTCTTCAACACCACAGTTCAAAAGCATCAATTCTTCTGTGCTCAGTTTCTTTATAGTCCAAACCTCATATCCATACATGACTACCGGAAAAACCATAGTCTTGACTAGATAGACCTTTGCTGGCAAAGTAATGTCTCTGCTTTTGAATATGCTCTCTAGGTTGGTCATAACTTTTCTTCCAAGGAGTAAGAGTCTTTTAATTTCATGGCTGCAGTTACCATCTCTAGTGATTTTGGAGCCCAAAAAGATAAAGTCTGACACTGTTTTCACTATTTGCCATGAAGTGATGGGACCAGATGCCACGATCTTCGTTTTCTGAATGTTGAGCTTTAAGCCAACTTTTTCACTCTCCTCTTTCACTTTCATCAAGAGGCTCTTTAGTTCTTTTTCACTTTCTGCCATAAGGGTGGTGTCATCTGCGTATCTGAAGTTACTGATATTTCTCCCGACAATGTTGA
Organism: Tragelaphus eurycerus; assembly: GCA_935064755.1. Classification (NCBI taxonomy): domain Eukaryota; kingdom Metazoa; phylum Chordata; class Mammalia; order Artiodactyla; family Bovidae; genus Tragelaphus; species Tragelaphus eurycerus. Next base: position 16,860,309 of record CAKXYN010000002.1, on the reverse strand, counting down.
TTCCAGCTTGTGCTTCTTCCGGCCCAGCTTTTCTCATGATGTACTCTGCATAGAAGTTAAATAAGCGGGGTGACAATATACAGCCTCGATGTACTCCTTTCCCTATTTGGAACCAGTCTGCTGTTCCATGAGCAGTTCCAGTTCTAACTTTTGCTTCCTGACCTGCATACAGATTTCTCAAGAGGCAGGTCAGTCAAGTGGTCTGGTATTCCCATCTCTTGAAGAATTTTCTAGAGCTTGTTGTGATCCACACAGTCAAAGACTTTGGCATAGTCAGTAAAGCAGAAATAGATGTTTTTCTGAAACTCTCTTGCTTTTTCCATGATCCAGCGGATGTTGGCAATTTGATCTCTGGTTCCTCTGCCTTTTCTAACTCCAGCTTGAACATCAAGAAGTTCACGGTTCATGTATTGTTGAAGCCTGGCTTGGAGAATTTTGAGCATTACTTTGCTAGCATGTGAGATGAGTGTAATTGTGTGGTAGTTTGAGCATTCTTTGACATTGCCTTTCTTTGGGATTGGAATGAAAACTGACTTCTTCCAGTTCTGTGGCCACTGCTGAGTTTTCCAAATTTGCTGGCATGTTGACTGCACCACTTTCACAGCATCATCTTTTAGGATTTGAAATAGCTCCACTGGAATTCCATCACCTCCACTAGCTTTGTTCTTAGTCATGCTTCCTAAGGCCCACTTTACTTCACATTCCAGGATGCCTGACTCTAGGTGAGTGATCACGCCATTGTAATTATCTTGGTCGTGAAGATCTTTTATGTACAGTTCTTCTGTGTATTCTTGCCACCTCTTCTTAATATCTTCTGCTTCTGCTTATGGTTAGGTCCATACCATTTCTGTCCTTTACTGAGCCCATCTTTGTATGAAATGTTCCCTTGGTATCTCTAATTCTCTTGAAGAGATCTCTAGTCTTTCCCATTCTATTGTTTTCCTCTATTTCTTTGCACTGATCCCTGAGGAAGGCTTTCTTATCTCTCCTTGCTATTCTTTGGAACTCTGCATTCAGATGTTTATATCTTTTCTTTTCTCCTTTGCTTTTGCTTCTCTTCTTTTCACAGCTATTTGTAAGGCCTCCACAGACAACCATTTTGCTTTCTTGTATTTCTTTTTCTTCAGATGGTCTTGCTTCCTGTCTCCTGTACAATGTCATGAACATCCGTCCATAGTTCATCAGGAACTCTGTCTATAAGATCTAGTCTCTTAAATCTATTTCTCACTTCCATTGTATAATCGTCAGAGATTTGATTTATGTCATACCTGAATGGTCTAGTGGTTTTCCCTACTTTCTTCAATTTAAGTCTGAATTTGGCAATAAGGAGTTCATGGTCTGAGCCACAGTCAGCTCCTGGTCTTGTTTTTGCTGATTGTATAGAGCTTCTCCATCTTTGGCTGCAAAGAATATAATCAATCTGATTTCAGTATTGACCATCTGGTGATGTCCATGTGTAGAGTCTTATCTTGTGTTGTTGGAAGAGGGTGTTTGCTATGACCAGTGCATTCTCTTGGCAAAACTCTATTAACCTTAGCCCTGCTTCATGCTGTACTCCAAGGCCAAATTTGCCCGTTAGTTCAGGTCACCCTTCAATAGCTCAGCAAGTAGAATGGAGGACTGTAGATCCAACACGTGTGGTCATCCTTAGGTTTCTGGTTTGATTCTGGCTCAAAGGAGGTGCTGGTTGCTTTTGAACTTCCCTGGTGGCTCAGATGGTAAAGCGTCTGCCTATAATGCGGGAGACCTGGGTTCAGTCCTAAGATAGGGAAGATCTCCTAGAGAAGGAAATGAATGGCAACCCACTCCAGTATTCTTGCCTGGAAAATCCCATGGATGGAAGAGCCTAATAGGCCCCAGTCCATGGGGTCATAAAGAGTTGGACACAACTGAGCAACTTCACTTTCACTTTCCAGGTGTTTCTTGACTTCCTATTTTTGTATTCCAGTCCCCTATAATGAAAAGGACATCTTTTTGGGGTGTTAGTTCTAGAAGGTCTTGTGGGTCTTCATAGAACCGTTCAGCTTTTTCAGCATTACTGGTCAGGGCATATACTTGGATAACTGAGATATTGAATGGTTTGCCTTGGAAACAAACAGATCATTCTGTCGTTTTTGAGACTGCATCCAAGTACTGCATTTTGGAATCTTTTGTTGACTACAATGGCTACTCCATTTCTTCTAAGGGATTCTTGCCCGCAGTAGTAGATATAATGATCATTTGAGTTAAATTCACCCATTCCAGTCCGTTTTAGTTTGCTGATTCCTAAAATGCCGATGTTCACTCTTGCCATCTCCTGTTTGATCACTTCCAATTTGCCTTTATTCATGGACCTAACATTCCAGGTTCCAATGCAATATAATATGGCTCTTTACAACATTGGACCTTGCTTCCATCATCAAGCACATCCACAGATGGGTGTTGTTTTTGCTTTGGCTGTCTTCATTCTTTCTATGGTTATTTCTCCACTGATGTCCACTAGCATATTGGGCACCTACCAACCTGGGGAGTTCTTCTTTCAGTGTCCTGTCTTTTTGCCTTTTGATACTGTTCATGGGATCCTCAAGGCAGGAATACTGAAGTGCATTGCCATTCCCTTCTCCAGTGGACCACGTTTTGTCAAAACTCTCCACCATGACCTGTCATTCTTGGGTGACCCTACATGGCATGGTTCATAGTTTCATTGAGCCATGGCTCATAGTCAGCCTTGTCTAACTCAGTGAAACTATGACTGTCTTAATACCACTGAAAGGTGCACTCAAAAATGGTTAAGATGGCCAATTTCATGTTGACCATCTTATGTGTATTTTACCATAATAAAATTTGAGGGAAAGAAGGAAAGTAAGCAGAAAATGATATATTTTACATTAGAGTTGGCAATAGATTTGTTGAGAGTTGACTCCAGAGAGGAATTGTACTATTGATAGTGTGGTGAAGGAGAAGGAGGAAACAAGAATATCCAATGGCATCTGTAAGTGGGAGATGATGGTCCTGTTGGTAACTTGTTGGAGAAGTGAATGCGGGGTTAGGATAGGATGTGAAAGCATTTTATTTGAAGGAAATGAGAAGGGGATCATATAAACTAAGCATTATTGACAAGTAGGTAAAATTTTCCAACAGCAAAAGATCACTTGCACAATTCCTCAAAGTATTATGTGGAGAGAATGACCAACAGAAAGACCAACAGAATGGAAAAAGGAATGCTCATATTCTCTCCAGAGTACTTGAGGAGCCATTTTCAGATCAGATCAGTCGCTCAGTCGTGTCCGACTCTTTGCGACCCCATGAATCACAGCACACCAGGCCTCCCTGTCCATCACCAACTCCCGGAGGTCACTCAGACTCACATCCATCGAGTCAGTGATGCCATCCAGCCATCTCATCCTCTGTCATCCCCTTCTCCTCCTGCCCCCAATCCCTCCCAGCATCAGAGTCTTCTCCAATGAGTCAACTCTTCGCATGAGGTGGCCAAAATACTGGAGTTTCAGCTTTAGCATCATTTCTTCCAAAGAAATCCCAGGGCTGATCTCCTTCAGAATGGACCCATTGGATCTCCTTGCAGTCCAAGGGACTCTCAAGAGTCTTCTCCAACACCACAGTTCAAAAGCATCAATTCTTCAGCGCTCAGCCTTCTTCACAGTCCAGCTCTCACATCCATACATGACCACAGGAAAGACCATAGCCTTGACTAGGTGGACCTTTGTTGGTAAAGTAATGTCTCTGCTTTTGAATATGCTATCTAGGTTGGTCATAACTTTCCTTCCAAGGAGTAAGCGTCTTTTAATTTCATGGCTGCAGTCACCATCTGCAGTGATTTTGGAGCCCAGAAAACAAAGTCTGACACTGTTTCCACTGTTTCCCCATCTATCTCCCATGAAGCGATGGGACCAGATGCCATGATCTTCGTTTTCTGAATGTTGAGCTTTAAGCCAACTTTTTCACTCTCTACTTTCACTTTCATCAAGACACTTTTGAGTTCCTCTTCACTTTCTGCCATAAGAGTGGTGACATCTGCATATCTGAGGTTATTGATATTTCTCCTAGCAATCTTGATTCCGCTTGTGTTTCTTCCAGTCCAGCATTTCTCATGATGTACTCTGCATATAAGTTAAATAAACATGGTGACAATATACAGCCTTGACGTACTCCTTTTCCTATTTGGAAGCAGTCTGTTGTTCCATGACCAGTTCTAACTGTTGCTTCCTGACCTGCATACAAATTTCTCAAGAGGCAGATCAGGTGGTCTGGTATTCCCATCTCTTTCAGAATTTTCCACAGTTTCTTGTGATCTACACAGTCAAAGGCTTTGGCATAGTCAATAAAGCAGAAATAGATGCTTTTCTGGAACTCTCTTGCTTTTTCCATGATCCAGTGGATGTTGGCAATTTGATCTCTGGTTCCTCTGCCTTTTCTAAAACCAGCTTGAACATCAGGAAGTTCACGGTTCACATATTGCTGAAGCCTGGCTTGGAGAATTTTGAGCATTACTTTACTAGCGTGTGAGATGAATGCAATTGTGCAGTAGTTTGAGCATTCTTTGGCATTGCCTTTCTTTGGGATTGGGATGAAAACTGACCTTTTCCAATCTTGTGGCCACTGCTGAGTTTTCCAAATTTGCTGGCATATTGAGTGCAGCACTTTCACAGCATCATCTTTCAGGACCTGGAATAGCTCCACTGGAATTCCATCACCTCCACTAGCTTTGTTTGTAGTGATGCTTTCTAAGGCCCACTTGACTTCACATTCAGATGTTTATATCTTTCTTTTTCTCCTTTGCTTTTCGCTTCTCTTCTTTTTCACAGCTATTTGTAAGGCCTCCCCAGACAGCCATTTTGCTTTTTTGCATTTCTTTTCCATGGGGATGGTCTTGATCCCTGTCTCCTGTACAGTGTCACAAACCTCATTCCATAGTTCATCAGGCACTCTATCTATCAGATCTAGGCCCTTAAATATATTTCTCACTTCCACTGTATAATCATAAGTGATTTGATTTAGGTCATACCTGAATGGTCTAGTGGTTTTCCCTACTTTCTTCAATTTCAGTCTGAATTTGGCAATAAGGAGTTCATGGTCTGAGCCACAGTCAGCTCCTGGTCTTGTTTTTGGTGATTGTATAGAGCTTCTCCATCTTTGGCTGCAAAGAATATAATCGATCTGATTTCGGTGTTGATCATCTTGTGATGTCCATGTATAGAGTCTTCTCTTGTGTTGTTGGAAGAGGGTATTTGCTATGACCAGTGCATTTTCTTGGCAAACTCTGTTAGTCTTTGCCCTGCTTCATTCCATATTCCAAGGCCAAATTTGCCTGTTAATCCAGGTGTTTCTTGACTTCCTACTTTTGCATTCCAGTCTCCTATAATGAAAAGGACATCTTTTTTGGGTGTTAGTTCTAAAGGGTCTTGTAGGTCTTCATAGAACCGTTCAACTTCAGCTTCTTCAGCGTTACTGGTTGGGGCATAGACTTGGATTACTGTGACATTGAATGGTTTGCCTTGGAAATGAACAGAGATCATTCTGTCATTTTTTAGATTGCATCCAAGTACTGCATTTCAGACTCTTTTGTTGACCATGATGGCCACTCCATTTCTTCTGAGGGATTCCTGCCCGCAGTAGTAGATATAATGGTCCTCTGAGTTAAATTCACCCATTCCAGTCCATTTTAGTTCGCTGATTCCTAGAATGTCGACATTCACTCTGGCCATCTCTTGTTTGACCACTTCCAATTTGCCTTGATTCATGGACCAGGTTCCTACGCAATATTGCTCTTTACAGCATCAGACCTTACTTCTATCACCAGACACATCCACAGCTGGGTATTCTTTTTGCTTTGGCTCCATCCCTTCATTCTTTCTGGAGTTATTTCTCCACTCATCTCCAGTAGCATATTGTGCCCCTACTGACCTGGGGAGTTTCTCTTTCAGTATCCTATCATTTTGCCTTTTCATACTGTTCATGGGGTTCTCAAGGCAAGAATACTGAAGTAGTTTGCCATTCCCTTCTCCAGCGGACCACACCCTGTCAGATCTCTCCACCATGACCCGCCCATCCTGGGTTGCCCCACGGGCATGGCTTAATTTCATTGAGTTAGACAAGGCTGTGGTCCTGGTGTGATTAGATTGACTAGTTTTCTGTGAGTATGGTCTCAGGAGCCGTTTTAGGCTCTAGCAAATTTGCACAAGATTATTGTTGTTATTTAGTCCTTCAGATCAGATCAGATCAGATTAGTCGCTCAGTCGTGTCCGACTCTTTGCGACCCCATGAACCGCAGCACGCCAGGCCTCCCTGTCCATCACCAACTTCCAGAGGTCACTCAGACTCACATCCATCGAGTCAGTGATGCCATCCAGCCATCTCATCCTCTGTCGTCCCCTTCTCCTCTTGCCCTCAATCCCTCCCAGCATCAGAGTCTTCTCCAATGAGTCAACTCTTCACATGAGGTGGCCAAAATACTGGAGTTTCAGCTTTAGCATCATTCCTTCCAAAGAAATCCCAGGGCTGATCTCCTTCAGAATGGACCCATTGGATCTCCTTGCAGTCCAAGGGACTCTCAAGAGTCTTCTCCAACACCACAGTTCAAAAGCATCAATTCTTTGGCGCTCAGCCTTCTTCACAGTCCAGCTCTCACATCCATACATGACCACAGGAAAGACCATAGCCTTGACTAGGCGAACCTCTGTTGGCAAAGTGATGTCTCTGCTTTTGAATATGCTATCTAGGTTGGTCATAACTTTCCTTTGAAGGAGTAAGCGTCTTTTAATTTCATGGCTACAGTCACCATCTGCAGTGATTTTGGAGCCCAGAAAAATAAAGTCTCCTTAAGTCATGTCTAACTTTTTTGCAAACCCATGGACTGTGGTCCACCAGGCTCCTCTGTCCATGGGATTTCCCAGGCAAGAATACTGAAGTAGGTTGTCATTTCCTTCTCCAGGGGATCTTCCTTCTTCAGGGATCAAACCCACATCTCCTGCCTTGGCAGGCAGATTCTTTACCCCTGAGCCACAAGGGAAGCCCATTTTGCACAAGATAGGTGGGATAGATTATGGGATTTGAAACTTATTCCATTGGCAGTGGAAAGCTACTAGGTTTCCCATCAAGGGGAGTGAGTAAATAATTGCCATTTTAAGAGGTCAAGGCCTAAGCTTATGAGGCACTAGACTTAGGTAGACTTTTAATCAACCAACAAATTAACCAATTTGACCAACGTCCTATGATATACCAAGCACTGTAGTAAGCAAGGCAGTGCTAAATTAGAAGAAAAGATGAATTTAAGAGTTATTTTGTAGAAAAAGGTAGAAGAAACTTGCTGGCTAACTTAAAGGGAATTTTATTTTTGTTTATTTATTTGGCTGTGTTTGGTCTTAGATGTGGCATGCAGGATCCTAAGTTACAGCATGTAGGATCTAGTTCCCTAACCAGTGATTGAACCAGGGGCCTCTGCGTTGGGAATGCAGAGTCTTAGCCACTGGACCACCACTAACTCACTCACTTTAGTAGTTCAGTTGTGTCCGACTCTTTGCAACCCCATGAGTTGCAGCACGCCAGGCCTCCCTGTCCATCACCAACTCCCAGAGGTTACTCAAACTCACATCCATCGAGTCAGTGATGCCATCCAGCCATCTCATCCTCTGGTGTCCCCTTCTCCTCCTGCCCCCAAATCCCTCCCAGCATCAGAGTCTTCTCCAATGAGTCAACTCTTCGCATGAGGTGGCCAAAGTACTGGAGTTTCAGCTTTAGCATCATTCCTTCCAAAGAAATCCCAGGGCTGATCTCCTTTAGAATGGACTGGTTGGATCTCCTTGCAGTCCAAGGGACTCTCAAGAGTCTTCTCCAACACCACAGTTCAAAAGCATCAATTCTTCGGTGCTCAGCTTTCTTCACAGTCCAACTCTCACATCCATACATGACCACTGGAAAAACCATAGCCTTGACTAGATGAATCTTTGTTGGCAAAGTAATGTCTCTGCTTTTGAATATGCTATCTAGGTTGGTCATAACTTTCCTTCCAAGGAGTAAGCGTCTTTTAATTTCATGGCTGCAGTCACCATCTGCAGTGATTTTGGAGCCCCCCAAAATAAGTCTGACATTGTTTCCCCATCTATTTGCCATGAAGTGATGAGACCAGATGCCATGATCTTAGTTTTCTGAATGTTAAGATTTAGGCCAACTTTTTCACTCTCCTCTTTCACTTTCATCAAGAGGCTCTTTAGCTCTTCTTCACTTTCTGCCATAAGGGTGGTGTCATCTGTATATCTGAGGTTATTGATATTTCTCCTAGCAATCTTGATTCCATCTTGTGCTTCTTCCAGCCCAGTGTTTCTCATGATGTACTCTGCTTATAGGGAAGCCCCTAAAGAGAATTTTAGAAGAGGGGCATAATTTTATACTAAAGTCAAGTTGGAAATTCGAGTGATCAGGAGAATTAGTACCCATGAGGGAAACAAAAGTTTAGAAAGTTGGCTAGTATAAATGCCAAGGTAAAAGACATTACATTCTAATTGCTGTACATTCTTGTTGACTTTGGACTTGCGGTCGGTTCCTTGGGAACCATCAGCACCAAGATACAAGTTGATGCCAAGGGAGCTGATGAATTTTTTAAGGGAGCATAAAGACAGAAAAGAAATGGCCAAAATGGAATTTCTCTCTGTAGTGAACTTGTCTTGCTATGAACCAAAGGGCAAGAGAAAGAATGTGTGAACCTTAAAGAAAGAAGAGTCAGAATGAAGAAGTGCTTTCTAAGGAGAAGCAGGATCATGTGGCTACATGAAAATCAAGAATTTTCATATATATATATATATATATATATATATATATATATCTTGTTTCTCTTCTTCCCCACTGTCTCTCTTAGTGCAGGCCACCCTCATCTCCTGCTTGGATCACTACAATATTCTTTTAACCCACCTCCACACCTTTGGTTCATCCTTTCAATCCGTGGGGCTTCCCTGATATCTCAGTTGGTAAAGAATCTGCCTACAATGCAGGAGACCCCAGTTTGATTCCTGGGTCAGGAAGATTCCCTGGAGAAGGGATAGGCTACCCACTCCAGTATTCTTGGTCTTCCCTTGTGGCTCAGCAGGTAAAGAATTGGCCTGCAATGCAGGAGACCTTGGTTCAACCCCTGGGTTGGGAAGATCCCCTGGAGAAGAGAAAGGCTACCCACTCGAGTATTCTGGTCTGGAGAATTCCATGGACTGTATAGACCATGGGGTCACAAAGAGTCAGATAGGAACGAGTGACTTTCCCTTTCATTTTCAATCTGCCTCCATGGTTTTGGCCAATCCTGTTCAACCCTGACTCCGGACTTCGTTTTTCTGTGGCTTCCCCTTCACTCTATTGGATAAAACTAAAACTTTTTGGTGCAGAAGACACTTCGTGAGCAGATGCCTGGTCTATGCTTGCTGCTTTCTCTTTTTTCCCACCCCTTCCCTACCTCTGATACCCAACTACTTGAACCTGTATCTCTTTTTCCTTATACCTGTTTGTGGTGTAGCACAGGGACCTGTTACTAACAATAAAATTCTGTAGTTTGTGAATGTTTTCCTTTCTAATTAATAAGAATGCATTAAAAAATATCCTAATACTATTAATGTCACTTTCTCTTGTTTGTATACCAATGTGCTATGCTTTCTTAACTAGAGGGGAAAGGAGTGGGTTAAATTCTCAGTTCATGAATCTTGCCAGGCAGGGAAAGTTATTTGTCATGGGTTAAGATAAATGGAGAAACAGTGGAAACAGTGTCAGACTTTATTTTTCTGGGCTCCAAAATCACTGCAGATGGTGACTGCAGCCATGAAATTAAAAGATGCTTACTCCTTGGAAGGAAAGTTATGACCAACCTAGATAGCATATTCAAAAGCAGAGACATCACTTTGCCAACAAAGGTTCGCCTAGTCAAGGCTATGGTCTTTCCTGTGGTCATGTATGGATGTGAGAGCTGGACTGTGAAGAAGGCTGAGCGCCAAAGAATTGATGCTTTTGAACTGTGGTGTTGGAGAAGACTCTTGAGAGTCCCTTGGACTGCAAGGAAATCCAACCAGTCCATTCTGAAGGAGATCAGCCCTGGGATTTCTTTGGAAGGAATGATGCTAAAGCTGAAACTCCAGTATTTTGGCCACCTCATGCGAAGAGTTGACTCATTGGAGAAGCCTCTGATGCTGGGAGGGATTGAGGGCAGGAAGAGAAGGGGACAACAGAGGATGAGATGGCTGGATGGCATCACTGACTCGATGGATGTGAGTCTGAGTGACCTCCGGGAGTTGGTGATGGACAGGGAGGCCTGGCGTGCTGCAGTTCATGGGGTCGCAAAGAGTCGGACACGACTGAGCGACTGATCTGATCTGATCTGAAGATAGGAAAAAAGAGAGAACCACTGTTCTTAGATTAGATAACGAAATACTCAATATTCCACTCATTGCAATTGTCAAACTTAATCATAATTATCTATCTATAACTCCCACTGTTAGCTCATCAAGAGTAAACACTTATGACTTTTACCTCTGCATTGGAGAAGGATATGGAAACCCACTGCAGTATTCTTGCCTGGAGAATCCCATGGACTTAGGAGCCTGGTAGGCTACAGTCCATGGGGTCACAGAGTTGGACGTGACTTAGAAACTAAACAACAACAACTGGTACCTGAAATGCCTAATAAAAACAGAAGAGATTTTATTTTCCTACTGTCAAATGAAGTCAGCAATGATGGGGCTTCACATGAAGACTGCCAGTGATGTCTTCTGAAAATGGGCAATACATTTCATGGGCTTGGCTGGGGATGGAGGAGAGAATGGGTGGTTAGGAAGTGGGATCAGCAGATGCAGGCTGTCATGTCCATCATTTTGGCAATAAAAGGAAGGAGAAATATAAGACAGTGAATAGAAAAGAAAACAGGTTCAAATGAATCCTTTTAGGCTTCCTCACTTTCCATTCCCTCCAGTCTGGCTCTTCTCTAAACCATTTCACAAAAATTGCTCTGGTGTAAGTTATTAATAAACTTTATTGTTGATTCCATGGTACATTCAAACACTTACCTTCCTTGACTTCTCTGATGAGCATCAGTTTTTGACTTAGTAGGCCTGTACATCTTCTGGAAGTACTCTCTTTCCCTTCCTCCTGTGTCATCATTAACTTACCTATAAGACAGGATTTTCTTTCTGTTTTTTGAATCACTCCTGTGCTGGTGCCTTCTTCACCTGTATTCACTCTCACAAAGCATTGGAGACTAAGGCTTTGAACTGTCATAAAAGCTACATTCCGGCAATCTGATCCATTCTAATGACTTTGAATCCCACCTGGACATCAATGACTCCCTTCTCTCTAAAATAATTTTTTTAGTCCACTGTATGCCCAGACATCTTCACATAACCATACCATAAATACCTGAATCCACATTCAAAATTTTCTTTATATTTCTTTTCAAATCCTAGTACAATGGTACCTACTTGCCCAAGAAAGACAACTGAGAACCATAATTCTCCTCCTTCCTTTCCACCTTGCCTCCACATCCAATTTTTAATCAGGGCCTGTCAATACTACTTTAAAAATTAATCTACCTTCTTCCCTTGTCTCCACTGCCACCACCAAGTTTACACCTTCATCATCCCTCTCCTGGGGTGACTACAGATAATACCCACTGGGCTTTCAGTTTCCATTGTGTTTCAATTCATCTATGCACATCACACTTTGAGTCATATTTCTACTATACTCAAACCGTTCATACTTGGGTTAAAAATGAAATTCAGACTTGATGTTGGTCCAGTGGTTAAGACTCTGAACTTCCACTGCAAGGAGTATGGGTTCCATATTTGGTCCGGGAACTAAGATCCACATGCCATGCAGACAAAAAGTTTAAATACAAATAAATAAAATTAGATCTTTAAAAAATAAATTAAAAATAGATAAAATTTAAAAGCTGGAATTAAATGTTAAAATATTAAAAAAAAAAAATGGAATTCCTCCAGTTGGCCAACAGGGCCTTGCAAGATCCGACCACTGCTTGTTTCTCTAGCCCTACCATAGGCCACTCTTACCTATGCATGCTCATATGCTCAGCCCATGGGTCTCTTTATTCCATACACCAAATTCCTTCCTGCCTGAAAGCCTTGGAGGTGTGATTTCCTTACCCTAGCATCTGCCCCACATCCTTAGCAACTCCTCTGTCCATAGGATTATCCAGCAAGAATACCAGAGTAGGTTGCCATACCCTCCTCCAGGGGATTTTCCAACCCAGGGATCAAACCCACATCTCCTGCGGCTCCTACATTGGCAGGTAGATTCTTTACTGCTGAACCACCTGGGAAGCCCCATACACAGAGACTACGAGCTTACAGATGAGAAAGCAGGGAAAAAAGGAATGTTGATTAACTCACCTCAAAGACACAGAGCTGGGTAGATGAGAAACTGGGATTCCAGTCCAGGCTATCTGGCTCCAGAGCCTTCATACTTAAGCACTATTTAATTTAGAACTTCCCAGTTGGTGAGCTACAAATGAACTGCAGAGGTGCCACCAGACATCAGTTCATTTGGCCATGAGGCAGCCAGACTGGTGCCCTCGGGCTGTGAGTAGCTTTGTCCAGGGCTCTTGAGAGCATGGCAGAGCCAGTCTGATGTCATACTCCTGTCCCATAGCGGGATTGGGGAGGCCTAACTTGGGCTGGACCACCTGCTGACACCCTGATCCTTGATGTTTATCTCAGTAGCAGCTGCAGAGGGCGTCACTCTGCATTGCAGACAAGGTGCTCCAGGAGATACCAGGTACACCAGGGGCATGGCCAACAGCCCAAGATGCTGAGGGCTGAGTGGCAGGGCTGCAGCGGAGGTCAGGCAGAAAGCTCTGTCTGCACCTAAGCGAATACATCTGTCCAGTGGTGGCTGCCATCACCATCTTTTCAGGCACCTCAGATGGCTACAAGGTGGCCCTGTGACACCTCATGTGCCTTGTGCTAACTCAAGCTTTGTCAGTGTTCTGAAATGCTTTATTACCAAGGGTTTGCCTGCTTTGGGAATCCATTCTCACTTTTGCCTTTGTCCGTGAAGGAAAAAGGAGCCCTCTTAGATACCTTAATGCAATTTCAACTTTCATACCTTTTTGAATGGTTGTAAAATAAAAGATCTAAAAATGTCTTATGACCTGTTGGTGTGAACAAATTTTCTGTTGACGGTCACTATCAGGACTCCAAGGAAATGCGCATGAGAAGCTCCTGGGTAGAGGGCCTTGCAGACATATGAAATACAACATCAGTTATTAAAAAGTTATCTTGGTGGAAGCAAGATCAAGTTTTTCACCCCCCAAAAGAATGTTGAAAAGATTTTAGAACTTTTACATAGATTCTATGCTAATATCTTCTTAGTACTTTTTATTTTTCCAGTCATAATTACATAATATAAACAAAACATAAGTAATTTTGATCAAGCATCTTATACATACCCCAAATTTTATTGAGCTAATTGCCAAATTCAGACTGAAATTGAAGAAAGTAGGGAAAACCACTAGACCATTCAGGTATGACCTAAATCAAATCCCTTATGATTATACAGTGGAAGTGAGAAATAGATTTAAGGGCCTAGATCTGATAGATAGAGTGCCTGATGAACTATGGAATGAGGTTCGTGACATTGTACAGGAGACAGGGATCAAGACCATCCCCATGGAAAAGAAATGCAAAAAAGCAAAATGGCTGTCTGGGGAGGCCTTACAAATAGCTGTGAAAAGAAGAGAAGCGAAAAGCAAAGGAGAAAAGGAAAGATATAAACATTTAAATGCAGAGTTCCAAAGAATAGCAAGAAGAGATAAGAAAGCCTTCTTCAGCGATCAATGCAAAGAAATAGAGGAAAACAACAGAATGGGAAAGACTAGGGATCTCTTCAAGAAAATCAGAGATACCAAAGGAACATTTCATGCAAAGATGGGCACAATAAAGGACAGAGATGGTGTGGACCTAACAGAAGCAGAAGATATTAAGAAGAGGTGGCAAGAATACACAGAAGAACTGTACAAAAAAGAGCTTCACGACCCAGATAATCATGATGATGTGATCACTGACCTAGAGCCAGACATCTTGGAATGTGAAGTCAAATGGGCCTTAGAAAGCATCACTACGAACAAAGCTAGTGGAGGTGATGGAATTCCAGTGGAGCTATTCCAAGTCCTGAATGATGATGCTGTGAAAGTGCTACACTCAATATGCCAGCAAATTTGGAAAACTCAGCAGTGGCCACAAGATTGGAAAAGGTCAGTTTTCATCCCAATCCCAAAGAAAGGCAATGCCAAGGAGTGCTCAAACTACCGAACAATTGCACTCATCTCACACGCTAGTAAAGTAATGCTCAAAATTCTCCAAGCCAGGCTTCAGCAATATGTGAACCGTGAACTTCCTGATGTTCAAGCTGGTTTTAGAAAAGGCAGAGGAACCAGAGATCAAATTGCCAACATCCACTGGATCATGGAAAAAGCAAGAGAGTTCCAGAAAAACATCTACTTCTGCTTTATTGACTATGCCAAAGCCTTTGACTGTGTGGATCACAATGAACTATGGAAAATTCTGAAAGAGATGGGAATACCAGACCACCTGATCTGCCTCTTAAGAAATCTGTATGCAGGTCAGGAAGCAACAGTTAGAACTGGTCATGGAACAACAGACTGGTTCCAAATAGGAAAAGGAGTACGTCAAGGCTGCATATTGTCACCATGTTTATTTAACTTATATGCAGAGTACATCATGAGAAATGCTGGACTGGAAGAAACACAAGTTGGAATCAAGATTGCCGGGAGAAATATCAATAACCTCAGATATGCAGATGTCACCACTCTTATGGCAGAAAGTGAAGAGGGGCTAAAAAGCCTCTTGATGAAAGTGAAAGTGGAGAGTGAAAAGGTTGGCTTAAAGCTCAACATTCAGAAAACGAAGATCATGGCATCTGGTCCCATCACTGCATGGGAAATAGATGGGGAAACAGTGGAAACAGTGTCAGACTTTGTTTTTCTGGGCTCCAAAATCACTGCAGATGGTGACTGCAGCCATGAAATTAAAAGACGCTTGCTCCTTGGAAGGAAAGTTATGACCAACCTAGATAGCATATTCAAAAGCAGAGACATTACTTTACCAACAAAGGTTCACCTAGTCAAGGCTATGGTCTTTCCTGTGGTCATGTATGGATGTGAGAGCTGGACTGTGAAGAAGGCTGAGCGCCGAAGAATTGATGCTTTTGAACTGTGGTGTTGGAGAAGACTCTTGAGAGTCCCTTGGACTGCAAGGAGATCCAACCGGTCCATTCTGAAGGAGATCAATCCTGGAATTTCTTTAGAAGGAATGATGCTAAAGCTGAAACTCCAGTATTTTGGCCACCTCATGCGAAGAGTTGACTCATTGGAGAAGACTCTGATGCTGGGAGGGATTGAGGGCAGGAGGAGAAGGGGACGACAGAGGATGAGATGGCTGGATGGCATCACTGACTCGATGGATGCGAGTCTGAGTGACCTCCGGGAGTTGGTGATGGACAGGGAGGCCTGGCGTGCTGCAGTTCATGGGGTCGCAAAGAGTCGGACACGACTGAGCGACTGATCTGATTTGAATTGCCATTTCTTGTGTGTATACAATGAGAAGATTGAAGACCCTCTCTCTGCACTATGTTCTGTGTGAAGGGTGTTCACTTTAAGATGCACGGACTTCCTAGTTATGACCCCAGTCAACCATACTAGATAAGTTGAAGTTACTTCTGAAGTCCCCATATGCTCTCTTGCCATTTTCTTTGTGTAGTGGTTAAGAGCTAAGGCTCTGGAACCAGTATGCCTGATGTAAATCCCAGCTTTGCCACTTAATTGCTGTGTGGCAATAAACTGGCAAACTAACCTCTCTGTTTTATCATGTGAAAAGGGCATCATACTAGCAATCACCACATAATTGAGGTAATACAGATAAACAGCTCAGACGGATGCCAAGCATATATTAATAGTAAACATCCCAGAAATGCCAGCTGTGTTTCTTTCTCTCTCCCACTTTCTCCTCTCTGCCCCACCTTATCTTGCCTTTGCCTGGCTGAAAGTGGAAGTGAAAGTGAAGTCGCTCAGAGAATGGCCAACTCTTTGGGACCCCATGGACTGTAGCTCACCAGGCTCCTCCATCCATGGGATATTTCAGGCAAGAGTACTGGAATGGGTCGCCTTTTCCTTCTCCAGAGGATCTTCCCTACCCAGGGATCAAACCCAGGTCTCCTGCATTATAGGCAGATGCTTTCCTGTCTCAGCCACTGTCTTCGCCTGGCTGAGTTGTACTCAACCTTAGATATGATCTCAGCTGACATGTCATTTTCTCTGGCTAGCCTTCCCTGTCCACCTTGCCTAGGTTACCACTCTTTTAGGAGCTTGTGGAGCCCACAAAATCACCCCCGTCATAGCACTTAGCAAGGTCCATGGGAATTTTCATTATCTTGTCTATTCCCTGCCCCGCCTCATAAGAGCAAGGTCCTTCAGAGTAGCAACTGTTGCATTAGCTTGTGAATTCCCAGTGCCTGCCATGGGGTCTAGTACCCAAAAGCCAGTTAATGAATGAACGCCCAATGGAAGAATCCCATTCTGTGCTGTTTCATAGTAATGACCCCAGAAGACAGGAAGGAGATAGGTGACTTTTCTAACAGGTATTTAGAACTCTGATGACAAAGCCAAGTATCCATAATATTTTCCTCCTCATTCCCTCAGTCCCAACTTCCCATTTAGCCTTCATGTTGAGAAAAATAGCATCCTTCATTTTTTCCATGAAAACTCATCCAGCTGCCCTTTTGCGATGTTCTGTCTCCTCCAGAACTGTCCGTGGGTCAGAAGAAAGCTTGGGAACTTTGGTCTTGGCCACAGGCTGGGCTATACCTCAGTGGAAGTTTCTTGGTGCCCACACAACAGATGGGGCATCTGTTATGAGTGCCATTGGTCCAGTTGTGTGGAGGTCAGTTAAGTTGGGCTCTGAGCCAAGGCCTGAAAAAGGGTAGCAAGGGCTGGACCAAACCTCTCAGCATGGTGATGACTCCCAGGTGACAGCTACAGAAAGTTCTGGACTCGGATGTGTTCAGCAAATTGGAGTCCCGCTGCCTTAATGAAGTATATGTTTGCAACAACTTTCCTGTTCTTGCGTTCACAAGTCACCCAAGTTCACATATCTATTGTTTCCTACATTTGAACTCCTAAATATGTCAGGGTTTTTTGTTTGAAGTTTGTTGGGACAGTTTTGTTTTTATTTTCAGGATTGAAAATAGCAAAGGTAAAACAAGCGGTTGGCAGGACAGAGAAGACTGACTTTCCAACCAGAACACTGATTTTCACAAATGGGTCTTGTGTAATCCTTTATGTACGTCATTGCCATGGGGTAACTGAGAAAGTAAAGAAGGAAATAAATGGAAGGAAAAAAAACTCACTAAAAAAGTGTGTGTGTGTGCATGTGTGTGTACTTGTATAAGAGTTAAAAGAGCAAGAAGCAAGAAAGGGCTTTAACATTTATTCAGCATCTGTTATCTCACTCAGGCCTCAAAGCCACCCTGTGAAATAGGTGGGGACCCCTGCATTTCCAGACAAAGACACAGAAAAGTTAAGTAACAATCCCAAAGTACATTTTAAAAGAACATCTTTTATCTATTTGCTTGTTTATATTTATTTTGCATTAAAAATGTAATACAATTTTTAAAGGTCACTTTCCATTTACAGTTAGTACAGAATTTTGGCTCTATTCCCTATTTTGTACAATACATCCTGGAGCCAATAATGTGTAACTCCCACTTTTCCGTCCTTATATTGCCCTTCCCGCCTTCCCACTTCCCACCGGTAACCACTGTATGTTCTCTATATCTGTGAGTCTTCTTTTTTGTTGTATTCACTAGTTTCTTATATTTTTTAGATTCCACATATAAGTTAGATCATAAGATACTTGTCTTTCTGTGTCTAACTTTTTTCACTTAGCATAATACCTTCCAAGACCATTTGCAGACTGTTGCAAATGGCAAAATTTTCACTCTTTTTTGTGGCTGAGTAATATTCCATGATGTGTGTGTGTGAGTGTGTATGTGTATGTATATATGTGTGTATACATATATATACACCACATCATCTTTACCCATTCATCTGTTGGTGGACACTTCAGTTTCTTCCTCATCTTGGCAATTGTAAACGTGGTACAGTGAACACTGGGGTGTATATATCTTTTTGAATTAGAGTTTTCTTCTTTTGAAGAGGGGATATATACCCAGGAGTGGAATTGCTGGGTCATTTGGTAGTTCTAGCTGTTGTTTTGGAGAACTCCATGCCATTTTCCACAATGGCTATACCAAATTGAAAGAACGTTTTTTTAACTTGAACCCTCAATCCCTTTTCCCCCAATAAGACAGGTTAGCAAGCACAGCCAAATTTGGCCCTCTACCTGTTTTGGTACAACTGCAAGCTAAGAAGGGCTTTATCTTTTTAAATGGTTGGGAAAAAAATCAAAAGAAGAATAGCACTTTGTCACACATGAAAATAATAAAAACTATATGAGACTCAAATGTCAGCATCCATAAATAGATTTACTGGAACACAGTCCCACCCATTCTTTTATTGTTGTCTCTGGCTGCAGAGTAGAAAAGTTACGCAGACTGTGTGGCCTGAGAAGTCTAAAATATTTACTATCTGATCTTTTACAAAAAAGGTTTGCCAGCCCCTGTTCTCAGGGAGTGATTTTGAAAGTCTGTAGTTGTTTAGGAAAGTTGATTAAGAAGCAGAAAAAGGAATCACTTGGTCCCCTAAAACATCCTTCTAAATGCAGAGGGATAATAGAATTATGAAATAGATGTCAAATTAATATATTATGATAATAAAAATACTAATATTAGGTGGCATGGATGATAAAATAGCTTTTCCATCTCCTCTGTGTTTCCATCCTCATATGTTTCCCCTTTCTCATCAGTATTTGCATGTTTGATTTTGCAGAGTATCTCTGGGGATGAACATAGCAGAGGGGAAAGATGGAGCTGTGATCCTGGCTCTTCTCCTAACTACATTAATCAAATCACTTAATCATCTTTGATTTAAATTTCCTTATCTCCAAATTGTGGGCTGGACAAGATAATCCCAAAGGTCTCCTACAGTCATAAAATGATGGGCCTCTGTGACTTAGAACATAATTTTAAAATGTTAACTGATCACTGAGGTTTATAGCAGTTATGACTTTGCATTTATGGTAGATCAGTGGCCATATTTATGATTTATTTGACTCCAAATACTTAGTCAATATCTCAACTCCCAATTATGGCATTGTCCCTCTAGGAATATATGAGCAACTTTACGATGATTTGATTCTCAAGAAGATTTCCAGGGATGCATTGAGAGAAAAACTGTAGAAACTTTTATCGTTCTATAGTTTATTACCAGTTTGAGATTTGAGGGTTCTTTGGAAAAGACTAACATGTACACTGGTAGAAGTTTTAAATGGGCACTTATTTTTTTAGTTAAATAATATACTTCTAGTAATTGACAATAAGACTGTTGAGTCATTTTTCCAGAGTGTTCCATCACTGACCTATAATGTGGATCTAGATATTGAAACAAAAACACACTGTGTCTCTCAGACGAATATTTCAGAGCTCTGGGTCTATTCTGATTGGTGGTCAGCTGGGAAGGTTCAGAAGTACAACTGTAATCCTACCTATGGCAAGTTCATATTTAGATGTGTATTGCCGCTGTATTGTTCCCTTCTTTTAGACAGAGTGGTCATGATTACAGAACAGTCTGTCAAGAGAAACTTCTAGAGGATGTCTGCCCAGAGCTGGGGCTCCAGGTTGGAACATGTTACACCTGTTTTCCCTGGGGAAACAGTTGAGCTACACAGTGGAAGTGTTCTGTAGCCTTTGCCCAACGCAATGTCAACAATTTTTAACCCCATTCTAATATTTGAGTTTCATAACAACCAATCGTAAAATTAAGTACCAGGTCACGGCAACAAATTTCAGTGGAAACAATGAAGATGCAGAAATCTGGTAACAAGCTGAAAAGAAATGGAATATTCTGCATTCTTTCTTTCTGTAATGTCATTTGCTTCGTTCCCCTGCTGAGATCTAAGGATGTCTGTAGTTGGATGAGACATGTAGCCTCTCAATACATTAGGTGATGATTATGCAAGATCACGGTTAGAAGTTCTTAATCAAGTAGTCTGGAAACTCACACCAAGTAGTACACATCAGTCCTGGGGGACTCTGTTTGCAAGCTAGAACTGCCACCAGCCCTGTGCAGCTGGGGGGATAGAGGAAGGACATCAAACATCAATTCAGTGGTTGCAGAATGCAGTTTATGAGGAGATGAGCCCAAGGTCCTTCTACTCCACTGTCTTGTCCCAACATGAGTATGCAGGTTAGAATGTTCATTCTCTCCCCTCTACCGACCACCTCTAAATTCTTTGTCAATGATGCCTGCAAAACAAAACAACGTTAGCCACTGCACTAACCCCTAAATTTGAAAAAACAAAAAACAAACCATCAGACATTAAGCCTGCCCTCTGTAAAACCAACTTAACCAAATCAGTCAAAATGTATGATGCAAATAATTTTAGATTATACTAGGCTGTACTTAGACTATATTAAAGAAAATATTAGCATATAAGTCATTGGTCCAAGAAATCAATATCCCAAGTTCCCAAATGAATCTTTCTGTTAACATTTCAAATCCAACTTTTTTGTTTTTACAATTATATGCCTAGGATAGACCAAATTCCAAGCAATAAACCTGGTCAAAACTATAGAGACCTCAAAAAAGGTACATATCGTATTTTTAAAAGGGAGGAAGGGAAGGTATGGCTCAAATTTGTCCACTGTCTTCTCCCCAACTCCACGTTTATAAATCTAGTATCCTCTGTTTCACTCTTATTACCACACACACTTCAGACTTGAAATATCATAGTAGAGGAGTGTGAAAAAGTTGGCTTAAAGCTCAACATTCAGAAAACTAAGATCATTGCATCTGGTTGCATCACTTCATGGCAAATAGATGGGGAAATAATGGAAACAGTGACAGTTTTTTTTTTTGGGGGGGGGGCCTCCAAAATCACTGCAGATGGTGACTGCAACCATGAAACTGAAAGATGCTTACTCCTTGGAAGGAAAGCTATGACCAACATAGATAGCATATTAAAAAGCAGAGACATTACTTTGTCAACAAAGGTTTGTCTAGTCAAGGCTGTGGTTTTTCCAGTAGTCATGTATGGATGTGAGAATTGGACTATAAAGAAAGCTGAGTGCCGAAGAATTGATGCTTTTGACTTGTGGTGTTTGAGAAGACTCTTGAGAGTCCCTCAGACTGCAAGGAGATCCAAGCAGTCAATCCTAAAGGAAATCAGTCCTGGGTGTTCATTGGAAGGACTGATGTTGAAGCTGAAGCTCCAATATTTTGGCCACTTGATGCGAAGAGCTGACTCATTTGAAAAGACCCTGATGTTGGGAAAGATTGAAGGCAGGAGGAAAAGGGGACGACAGAGGATGAGATGGTTGGATGGCATCACCAACTCAATGGACATGAGTTTGGGTAGGCTCCTGGAGTTGGTGATGAACAGGGAGGCCTGGCGTGCTGCTGTTCATGGGGTTGCAAAGAGTTGGACAAGACTAAGCGACTGAAATGAACTGAACATATTCACACTTTACCACTGCCTCCCACAGCTCCCCTTATCTCTATCATCACAAGCCCTTCAATCATGTACCTTACATGAAGTTAGTGCCATCATCTCATTATTGTTATGAGGAAGTGTCAATCAGGCTGCATTCTCCTCACTCCCTACAAAGCAAATCAATCACCAAGTCCTAATTCCTACATTTAGGTTTATAGGGTTCATCCCATGGGATTTTTCAAATGTGTCTGAGATAGACAGTCATCCCCTCTCCAGGGTCTGAAGCCACAAGTGGTAATCTTTCTTCTCTTCCCATCCGAGGTCACGTGTTCTACCCTGTGATTGGAGAAACTCTGTTCTCAGCAAGACACTCTGGCCAAAGCACAGACAAACCTAGAGATAAGAGATGCTCTGAAGGTCATCTGCTTTATTTCTTCCTGGAGATTACACTTCTGGATGACTCACCCTTTTTGATTTAAGCCATTGGACTGTATTATAATCTATCTCTTCTCATGGTGCTCTATATACTTAGCAATTATCTAACTATACCTATCAACTGTCTATCACATATCTTCTATCTGTCCACCTATCATCTGTCTATCTTTCATCTATCTATTTTACTTATTTAAGACATGTTTATTGAGTTCCTACGCTGGAATTACTCTAAGTATCTTTTTAAAAGGCGGGGAAAGAAATCAAGTTGAATGCCTCTGTGCCAGACAGGAAATAAATATTATCTTATTGAATTTCCTAAATACTTTTATAAAGTCTAAGGATTCCATTTAATCGCTAGGAAGCTGCAGATCAGAGGAGTTGAGTAGTTTGCCCCAAAATACCTGGCACCCCACTCCAGTACTCTTGCCTAGAAAATCCCATGGACAGAGAAGCCTGGTAGGCTGCAGTCTGTGGGGTCGTTGAGGGTCGGACACGACTGAGCGATTTCACTTTCACTTTCATGCATTGGAGAAGGAAATGGCAACCCACTCCAGTGTGCTTGCCTGGAGAATCCCAGGGACGGGGGAGCCTGGTGGGCTGCCATCTCTGGGGTCACACAGAGTTGGACACTACTGAAGTGACTTAGCAGCAGCAAGAAGAGACAGAACTAACATTGACTTTGATTCTTTGAGCCTAAGCTTTGCCACCAACACCAAACAAGTTTAAATGTAAGACAGCTTCCGTATTGACTTGATAGCAAATAGGTTGACTTGATGGAAAGTAGGTGGACTAAATTCTTTCCTTCTATTACTTCTATAACTGGAATCTTGTGGCAATGAGATAAGAATGGGGAAGCCCAGTCCATGATAAGCCAGTACCCTTTGTGAAGGCTCTTGGAAAGCATGCTGGAGCTGAGGGTTATGATTCTGGGACATGAATCATTTCCCTTGGGAAACATCGGTGTCTGTGTCCATTCCTGCTCCAGAGCATGGTATAATTGACAATACAAAATAAAGGGTTAGTTTCTCAAAACCTTGAAACCTGTCCTTAACAGAATCTTTATTGTGAAAGGTGTCTTGTCCAAGCTGATCGATTTGGGTTTGCGAAACTTGTTGTTTAGTTACTAAGTCATGTCTGACTCTTTTGTGACCCCATGAACTGTAGCCTGCCAGGATCCTAGGTCCATGGGATTTTCTAGGCAAGAATACTGGAGTGGGTTACCATTCCCTTCTCCAAGGGATCTTTCTGACTCAGGGATCTAACCCACATCTCCTACATTAGCAGGCAGATTCTTTACTACTGAGCCACCAGGGAAGCCCTTGAGAAGAGTACAGGAATTTAATTACTGCCCAGGTTGCTCTTATTTGGGCAAATGAATTCTTAAATGAATTTTTCATGGCCTGGCTCCTTCTTTGGGAGACTAACAATGATGCCTATCTCCCCAGCACCTTTCCAATCAACATTCTGATTATTTAATAATTGTAAAAAGAAAGATGTTTTATTCTGGCTTTCTGATGCAACCTTCTGATAAGACCAGAATCCGGATAATCCAGGCTAACTAACCACTTTTTGCCTTATTGCCTGGCCCATATAAAGATAATTTACTCAATTCTCCACTTCATCTGCGTGTGTAGATGAAATCTGACTGCAGAAGTGCAAGCACTGTTAATTCAAGTTAACAAGCAACTAAGACTGTGGTGCATTGGTATTTCAGGCTCAAACTTGATTTTATTTTACAGCCTTCATACAAATGTGCTTGTTGGCGTGCCTCTCTTTGAAATGTGCTCCACAGATAGATACCACATGTAACCTTGTATATTTCTGTTCTAAAACATATCTAATATTGGTGGAGCTTAAGAAGTGGGCAGAATGAATATTTTTTATTCGGTATATCAAATGGTAAGTAAGGAGAGCATATGTTTCTCTCCATGGTATCTTGGGAACCAAAGGAATATGTAGAATCAATGCTTTCAAATGTGATGTGAAACTTTAAGGGAAGAAAAATAAATGCAATGTGTGGTTCTTAATTCATGTAGGAG
This sequence comes from Tragelaphus eurycerus, assembly GCA_935064755.1. Classification (NCBI taxonomy): domain Eukaryota; kingdom Metazoa; phylum Chordata; class Mammalia; order Artiodactyla; family Bovidae; genus Tragelaphus; species Tragelaphus eurycerus. The sequence goes on along the minus strand of CAKXYN010000002.1, from coordinate 16,836,236 downwards.
TAAAATTATGAGCTAAGCATAAAAGCACACTTCATTATAATAACAGGACTTTAAAACCAGTACCTTGAAATCCTGCTTGACATCACCTAAGGTTGCAGGATTAATTTCCTGGATCAAGTGGAATATAAGCAAAACCAACACTAACCTTCTGTCCTGGAACCTGGAAGTTCTGCCTACCCCCCAGCTTTCAGCCATGGGGGGGTACTTCCTTGGCCTTCCTTGGCCTTCCTCTGCCTGGACCATGCTGCCAGGCTCAGCACTGCTCTGCATCCTTGGATCTCAGCCCCGATCACCTCCTCAAAGAGGGCCCCCACGGCTCCTCCATTTACGGCAGGTTCCCCACCCCGATATCTGTCACATACCACCCTGCCCTTGTCCTTCATGGTGCCCTCTGTGAGGACAAAGAAATGTGACTGTGGGCTCATCGCCATATGCCCAGTGGCTTGGGCAGCCTGTCACACAGCACATGCTCAGTGCAGGTTTGTTGAATGAGTAAATGACTGAACAGAGAATCAGTCAGAGTCCCTCAGGTGTAAGCAGTCCAAACTAGCAAAGAAACCTTACCTTTTCACTGAGCCTTGCCTGCAGAGTCATCCTGCAGGTCAGTCCTGTTGATGGGTTTATATAAAGAAAAACCTAGAGTAGCAAGGGCCAGGTGCTACGGATCTTTGTTGGCTTTGAATGACATGGTGGTAAATGGTTTCTAAACAGTTGTGGGAATGGCAGAACAGCAAGTTTTTTGGAACTGGCAGATTGTTTTTTGGGGGGAGAAATTTTTCTCCCAAGAACCCTTTGTTAAAGTACTTTTGTGACTTTGTATATGTTAGTAAAAAAAAAAAAAAAAAAAAAAAAAAAAACTGTTCAAGACAAGTCACATTTTTATAGGTTAGGTAAATCAGAGGTTTAAGTATTCGTAGAAAGAAGGACCTCTTAAACCTCTGCCTTCCAAGTGTCTTCCTTACTGAGTGTGAAAAAGCTGTGACTAGTAACATGGAGCTGGCATAAAAAAATAGGAACAAAGGAAATTTGCTTTTCTAAGCATTTCTTAATCCAGACCAAAAGGCCCAGCCCTTTATAATCCACCATTTCATTTCATTCTCACAAAAACTCTGGGAGATGAATATCGTTGTTTCCAATTTACAGATGGGCAAACTGAGTCAGTTGACTTGGCAAAGTGACCAAGCTAGTGATGGTGGATTTACATCCAGGGCTGTTCAGTCTTGTATACTTCTGACTAATAGGAAAGCCCCAAAGAAGTGAGACTGTTAGTTTTAGTTATAGAATGCCAAACAATATGTTTCTGGTTATGCATAGGCAGAGAAAGTGATGGAGAGAGAGATAAAGAGAGAGAGAGAGAGAAATGAGCAGAGAGAGAGACAGTCCTACCTTCTACCTTCTGTATAGTACTGTGCTTTCCTCCTCAGCCACAGTGGACCCTGGAAGAGCCAATGAAAGTGGAGTTACAATAACAAAAGCATAAAAATAGTCTCTGGCTCTGAGCTCTCAGCTTTTGGGCTAACGGGATAGAGAACTTCTATATTCTTCCCATCCCCTGCTACGCTCTCTGAGGCCCCACTCTTTCTGGTTCATGAACATTCTCCCATGGCCACCATAAGCTCTGCTCTAACAGCTCTGCTAGCTCAGACTCTTGTCTGCCTATAGTGTACGGGTTTGATCTCTGGATCGGGAAGATCCCCTGGAGAAGGAAATGGCAAACCACTCCAGTGTTCTTGATGGGAGAATTCCAAGGACAGAGAAACCTGGCAGGTTACAGTCCATGGGGGTCGCAAGAGTAGAACACATCTTGACGACTACACCACCACAACAGTTCTTCTGCTCCTGGCTGGCCTTGCTGCTGTTTGGGGGGTCAGATCCCATTGTTCTCCTCATCACCACTCATGGTTTTTTAGAAATATTTATTTGATTAATTTATCTATTTGGTTGTGTCGGGTCTTTGTTGCTGCATGTGGGATCTTTAGCTGTGGCATGCAGAATCTAGTTCCCTGACCAGGGATGGAACCCGGGCCCCTGCATTGCCAGCACAGAGTCTCAGCCACTGGACCACTGGGGAAGTCCCCATCATCAACTCATGTTAACCTCTTCCTTTGATCTCAGAGCTCCTCCTCCGAACCCCACAGTTATTGAGGAGGGGGAGGGCCCTCTTTCTATGAGTACAATACTTCCCAAGCATATGACCACTGCTTTTCATCTTTTCTTGAAATATTCCAGTTCTTTATTACATTCCCAGCTGTGTGGTCTTGATTTTCTCAGTTTCTTATGGAGCAAATACAGAAACCGTTATTCACCAAAACTCCTCCTCATAGAAGTTTCTCCTACTTGTTTGGAGGAAAATACATTGACAAGTTGCTGGGTGTGTATGTGAAAGATTAGGGTGAAAGACTATAATAGTTAAGATGAGCTCCTGAGCTGTATGGATGTCTTAAGCCACGTTCTAAGAGAGATGGATCCTGGAATCTCTCAGGACACCCCATTTAGAAATGCAGAAGTGGATTTTTCTAAGAAAAGGGAAATCAGTGGGGCGGGGCACAGAACAGGAGAAGATAAAATAATGTAGCAGGGGTACAGTCAGAGACAAACGAAGGACAGAAAGTTTAGAGGAAAATGTTGGAGGTATTTTCTATGATATGTTTGATGTTGCATCCCTTCCTTTGCAGCCTGTTTATAAAAAGATTCAGTAAAACCCACAATTTGTGTCAGTGAATTATTTAAGGGCAGAAAGCAGCAAATTCAAAATGTTTTCAGGAATGAGACAGATGATGCAAACGTGTGTAGCTGCAAGTTTATAAGGCAATGGGGGAGGTGTGGGGGCTGTGGCAAAATGAAGAGTCCAGGACAAAATGTACTTATGCCCAGTAAATAACAGACGTTGATAGACAACATGTCCCATGGGCCACTGTTTGTTACCTTAACTCTATGGAAACTCAAAAAGTGCTGGGCAGGACTTCCCTGATGGTCCAGTGGTTAAGACTCTGAGCTTCTAATGCAGAGGGTGTGGGTTCAATTCCTGGTTGAGGAAGTAAGAGTCCACATATGGCTTGGTGCAGCTGGGAAAAAAAAAAAAAAAAAAAGTCCTGAGCTTTGCTGCCAGGTAGATTGGAGCTGAAGACAAAGGTAGCATGGGCAAAGAAATGGAAAAGGCAAGTGAAATCAGGGTGTCACGTGAATATCCTCTTAGGAAAGGAAGGTGAGACTTCAAGAAACAGATGTTGGTCACTAAACTGCTCTGTTTGAGGCAGAGAAAAACTTGTTTTATTTTTGAAAGAGAGGGAGGGAGGAAAAACTCACCCCTGAGCTACCCAAACCATCAGTGAAATCTACAAGCTCACCCCTTGCCTGCTGTGGGTGGGTTTCCTGTGGATCGGGCAGGGGTTTGAGGGTGGAGTAAGGGGTGGTGTCAGGCAGCATCCACAGGGGGTCTCTGAACTTGTTGAGATCCAAAGAGAGGGCTTTAGGTCTTCCCAACTTGTGGTATTGGCTGAGGTCCAAGCCAATTATAGCAACATCTCCAAGGTGAAGAGGGAAGCAGCCCACATCTGGGTTACATTTATAATCCCAATGTTCCAGGAAGATGCAAGAATAAGTTATGTGGGTGCTGAGTGAGAGACCCTCCGGAGGGCACCTGTGTGATGCACTTTACAACATTCTCCCTCTTGGCAAGTGGCCAGTCAGCGTGGGGAAGCTTGGGCTGTCCACTCTGGGCCAACTCAGGGAGGGTTTCCTTTCCTGGGGCTCTCCCTGGACATGAGTGTGGCTGGTGGGTCTGCCTGGACCCTCAGTACTTCCCCCCTACACACACACTGGTAGGTGCAGAAACATGATGTCCAGAAAATGCAAGGAGGCAGCAGGAAACCCAAAAGAGTCAAAGCTGCCCTTAGGCCATCAAATCTGTTCAGTCTAGGAATTGACTGTCATGGCCCTGGGGGAGAATCCAGAAAAGGGCACTTTAGGAAGCTCGGTGACAGAGGAGGAAAGGGGAAGGAGAGACAATGATGAGTTGGGTGACCTTGGGATCTAAAACTCTGATTCTTGCTCTGTCTGCTTTGCCTCCTTCCAGGGGCCAAGTTTCCCCTCTCCTCAAACTCACATGAGATTGCCCAAGTCAGAGAGTTTCCTAGTTGGGAGGGAGGTCTGCCTTTTCCATTTGCTTCCACTTGGTGTATGTGGGGGTGGGGGGTGTGGGGGGTAGGTCAGTTGAGGGGAGCATGGTGGGATAGAAAAACACTTACTATCTTTGCAGTCTGGTTCTCAAATGCAGCCCGTATAGCATTTCCATTCCCACCATTTTTCAAAGTGGTGAGAATCCTTAACTGGCACCTACAAACGTCTGAAAGACATATAGACAGATGTTAAAGATCCTAGTTTCAGCGTTAGGCTGTGTTCTCTACTGAATTCAGAAACATTTGGAAATGTTGGATGGATGGGCTATGTTGTCTGCAAGGAGTCTATTTGCATGCCAGACTGAGAAGCCTCCTGGGAAATAACTCACCATAAGTGTACACAGTATGTGGCAGACAGGCTTGGGCCAACAGTGAACCAACACTGGTGAATGAGTTGAGTCGGTAGGTGAGTAGGTGGATGGATGGATGGACGGATATATGGGTGAATGCATGCACATGAGGATATGGAGGCAAAGGGTTATATTTTCATTATGAGAATTTATTATCTTGAGTCTGGGGATGAAAAAAGGTATGAATCCTTGAGCTATTTTCAGAAAAGGAAATTGGTAGGATCTTCATGTTGTTGTTGTTCAGTGGCTAAGCTGTATCTGACTCTTTTGCAACCCCATGGACTGTAGCCCTCCAGCCTCCTCTGTCCATGGAATTTCTCAGGCAAAAATACTTGAGTGGGCTGCCACTTCCTTCTGCAGGGGATTGTCCCAAGGCAGGCAAATTCTCTACCACAGAGCCACCAAGGAAGTCCAGGATATTCATATATGAGGACAAAATATTAAGAGCCTTGTAATCAAGTATAACTTCAAAAAACAAGAAAATCCTTCTCCTCACACAGATATGGGATGTACTGACTTCAGAGTACTGAGGCTGCCCCAGAAGATGGTGTCCTAAAGGCATCACCTCCCAGTAGGCAGCCCTACATTGGGCAACTGAAGCCAAGGTGAGGGAGCAGGGCAAAAGGTGACAGTCTCACATTTACAGGAAAGAAGTAAGAATATGGTGGTATCATGTTGGGCTTTATAGAGGACTTGTGCTATGGATGTGAGAGCTGGACTGTGAAGAAGGCTGAGCGCCGAAGAACTGATGCTTTTGAACTGTGGTGTTGGAGAAGACTCTTGAGAGTCCCTTGGACTGCAAGGAGATCCAACTGGTCCATTCTGAAGGAGATCAGACCTGGGATTTCTTTGGAAGGAATGATGCTAAAGCTGAAACTCCAGTATTTTGGCCACCTCATGCGAAGAGTTGACTCATTGGAGAAGACTCTGATGCTGGGAGGGATTGAGGGAAGGAGGAGAAGGGGACAACAGAGGATGAGATGGCTGGATGGCATCACTGACTCGATGAATGTGAGTCTGGGTGAGCTCCGAGAGCTGGTGATGGATAGGGAGGCCTGGCGTGCTGCGGTTCATGGGGTCGCAAGGAGTCGGACACGACTGAGCGACTGATCTGATCTGATCTGATCTGTGCTGTTTACCTGGCATGCAACTATGCCTCTGGCCACTGCCCTTGGTAGCCTAAAAAAAAAAAAAAAATCTGTATCATGAAATGTGCATAAAGCCTAGCTCAAAGATGGAAAATAAGACTCAGCTGACATTGTTTGAGCCTCTAGGACCTGCCTTACTTGAACTCTACTTACACACTTCTGTTGACTTTTCAGTCAACAAAAGACCCACCTCCCCTTTAACTTAAGCCAATTTGAGTTGGAATTTTGTCACTTGCAGCTGGGAGCTTATCAGTATACATGAACTTGTACTTGGAATTTTCCAATAAATAATTTCCCAATAATTAATAAATTACTGTGAAAGATGGAAGAGCTGTAGTAGTGAGAGCAAGAACAGTCATTATGGATAAGCACATGTCCATACAGACAAAAAAAAAAAAAAAAAAAATACAGAGTAGATTTCCTTGGTGGTTCAGCAGTTAGGAATCCACCTGCCAATGCAGGGGATATGGGTTTGATCCCTGGTCCGGGGGCACCTGCTGTGGGGCAACTAAGCCAGAGGGCCACAACCATTGAGCCTGTGCTCTGCAACAAGAGAAGTCACTGCAATGAGAAAGAAGCCCATGGACTGCAACCAGAGAAAGTCCACACACAGCAACGAAAACGCACTGCAGCTGAAAAAAAAAAAAAAAAAAAACAGAGGAGCATGCAAAGTTTGTTCTGTTTCATTCTTTGTCCTCTCAGTTGCAGATCCTTTATCCTGCTTTGATGTTTTCAGTATTTTTATGGATTGAATTGTGTTCCCCCCCAAAAGATATATTATAGCTGTAACTCCTGGAGTCTCGGAATGTGATCTGATTTGGAAACGGGGTTGTTGCTGATGTATTCAGTTTGCTGCTGTTGCTAAGTCGCTTCAGTTGTGTCCGACTCTGTGCGACCCCAGAGGCGGCAGCCCACCAGGCTCCCCCGTCCCTGGGATTCTCAAGGCAAGAACACTGGAGTGGGTTGCCATTTCCTTCTCCAGTGCATGAAAGTGAAAAGTGAAAGTGAAGTCTCTCAGTCGTGTCCAACTCTTAGCGACCCCACGGACTGTAGCATGCCAGTCTTCCCTGTCCTTATTCATGTCCACTGAGTTGATGATGCCATCCAACCATCTCATCCTCTGTCGCCCCCTTCTATGACTGGTGCCCTTAGGAAGAGAAAAGAGAGAGAGAAAAAAAAACAAAAGGAGGATGCTATATGACTGTAAAGTCAGAGGTTGGAGTGAAGCAGTGGCAAACCAAGAAACACCATGGGTTGACAGATAACCACCAGAAGCTAGGAAGATGCAAGGAAAGATCTTACCCTAGAGGTTTCAGAGGGAGTATGGCCTTGCTGAGACATTGACTTTGGACTTCTAGCTTCTAGAATTGTAAGACAATGGATGCTGTTTAGTCTCTAAGTTGTATCCGGCTCTTCTGCGACCCCATGGACTGTAGCCTGCCAGGCTCCTTTGTCCATGGGATTTCCCTGAAGTGGGTTGCATTTCCCTCTCCAGAGACAATGGATATCTGATGCTCTAAGCCACCCAGTTTGTGGTCCTTCATTATGGCAGTCCTAGGAGACTCAACTAATATCTTCGAGTCCCCTATTTCATCCAATTTGTTGCCAAAAGACAAGCAAACAAACCAACAAGAACTGTCTTATAAGCTTAAGTATTTTGCAGACACAAAATGTTAAAATATGCTAGGACTTTTTGCATTTGAAAAGGGAACTGAGGGGAAGCTGCCTATAAGTGAATCTATAATGCTGGCGTTTTAGACATGGAGGAAGGGTGATCTCAGAACCTTGTAAATCTGTAAGTGCCTGTTTATCATTACAAGGAGGTTACATTATTGAGTTTCAGGGTGACTTTAAGGCTGTTAGAGATGTCTCAGGGGCGCTTAAAAAAAGGGAGTGAGTGACAAGAGAATGGCTAAGGGCCTGGGCTTTGAGACCCCACCCAACAGCCACTAGAGATGGCTTTCCTTTATATGCAGGGATTCCAAACAAGATTTCCTTTGGATAACGAATTCTTCTGTTAATATAGACTGAAAGTCTTTGCGTTATGGCATTATTTAACTCACATGAGGGTAGCCCTTGTTTTATATTTCCTCCACTATTTCTGCAAAATGTTCCCACTCACATCTGCGTTTATCACTAAAGCAGAAAACTGTTCATTTTTGCCAAGAGCCTAAGGTGAGGACACAGGGACACACAGGAGACACCAGCTTTATTTCTCCTCTTGTTTTTAATTATTCTGATGGGCATAAGGAGAACGATGAGCTGCTTTTCCTTTGTTCTTGTCTTTTTAAAACTGAGAATCAAAATCTTCATGATCCAAAATGTGCTAGACTTTTAAGTAAAAGTCAAAATATCTAGTTTATTCCAGTTGTTGATTTATTGGCTGTCGTTCTCCTTACTTTTTTTTTTTTTTTTGCCATTGGGTGAACAGAGGAGGCTATCAGGGATGTATTATTTGCATTCATGTGATTGAGGCAGAAGCAGTACTTGAATACAAAAAAATATTGTGACTGATGTTGAAGTATATGTGGGAACGAGCATAATATAATTCTTAGGCATTTGTATCCATTTCCACTTTCACATGCATTATCTCTTTGGAAGCCCTTACAAATCCTGGGAGGTATGCGGACTGGCCTGGTTTTCCTATCACCAGTCCACAGATGAGCCCAGAGCCTGTGGATGCTCAGAGAATCCTCCTGGGCCTGAGGCCAGTTAGTGAGGGGAAGCTGGGACCACCACCCTTGAATCCTAAGGCTACTGCTCTGTAGGATGAGTCAGTGATTTTTTTTTTTTTCAATTACGGTGAACTACAGAGAGAAACTGTAAAATAAATGCCTCATAAGGACCTTCAGTCCTCCTTTATCTCCACAGCTTCTACCATAAAGGCTTAAGTCAGGGTCTGCTTTTGTGATATCTTTGTGATAAGCAACAAGTCCCAGGAAACAAATAGTGAATACCACCATCAATTCCCTTAAAAAATTCTCCAGCTAAGCATTTGAATCTCAAAATGCTCTTCAGATCATAATAGCTAATCATTCATCCACCTACGCTCTTCCTTCAGTCAAAGATGCTCTAGGAGCCAACACTAGTGCACCCTGAGCTCTGGGGCGCTGCGGGCGGCCACCCGAGGGTGGGCGGAATCTCAGATGACCCCAGGAAGAATGGATCCGGGAATGCCACCAGTTTTCTTTTCCTTTCGTTGTTCCTCTCTTGGGAACTCCTTGTTTGGGTTACAGGTCCAGGCTGGATACACTGAAAGGGAACAGATGGATGCAGGCTGTCTGGTTGAGAATGGAGGGAAAATAATTTTTTTTTTTTTTTCTGGTACGGGCCGCTGAAAATCAATCAGGGACAGAGACACTCTGGTAGCTCAGGGAAAACCACGTTGGAGTCCAGGCTCCAAGCCTGGGGTCTTTGTTTTTGTGTCCTTTCTAAAGTAACCCATGGGAATAGCAGGCTGCCTAGTCGGGAGCTCCCACTTCCCAGATTTGGCTCCGAGGGCAGATGAGTCGGTGGGGGAGGAAAAACTTGAACTTTCAAAAGCATCCTCAGGCGAAGGGGAGTTTCAGGGTTGGCCTGGGGAAATGTACAAGGAGAGGGAGAGCCTAGGAGGGAAGGGGGGTGGCTGTGATCAGAGAGGCCTTAAAAGAAGGAAAAAGGGAGCCCAAACTGGGAGCCGGGAGAAAGCACAGCGGAGAGGCGGGGCGGAAAGCGACGGGAGCTGGGACAAGCTGCCCGGGCGCGCAGGGCGCTGGGGTGGGGGGCGGCGGGGCGAGCGCGGGCGGGGAGGGCGGCGGTGACATCACGCCAGGGCCCCCTTCCCTTAGCCGTGTGGGTGGGGCCTCGGCGCGCTGAGCGGGCGCGGGGTCAAGGAGGGGGAAGAGGAGGAGCAGGCTTGAATGTGTCTGTGAGAGGATCGGGGAGGGGCGGAGGAGGCGGAGGGCGGGGAGGGAGCGCGCGCGTGGCTCGGGGCGCCCGGGCTCCCCCCGCAGCCCCCGACCCCGGCCCGGGCCGCCTCCGCGCCACCGCCCGCGTCGCCGCTGGGATCCACTGCGGGAGCAGGGACTCGGCGGGTGGGGAAGCGCGGGCCCCTGGCGCGGCCAGGAAGCGAGAAAGCAAAAGTAAGGCGAGCCGCACTCCTCCCAAGTTTTCCCAACTTCGCCCCCTGCGGTGGCAGGCGTCCTGCTGCTCGGCGCGTCCCCACCGCGCCGCCGGAGAGTGGCAGAAAGAAAAGGGACGGGGCGGGGGCGGGGGCGGAGGCGGAGGAAAAGGGAGCGCGAGCGCGAGCAGAGAGTCCGGCAACATCTGTTAAAACTTGGGGGAGGAGGAGCGCGGGGAGGAGGAGGAGGAAGAGGAGGAGAGGAGGGAAGGAGGGAGCGCGAGGGAGGGAAGAGCAGAGCCGAGGGACAACTTTTCCACCCGTGAGTAGCGCAGGCTGCGCGGGTAGGGACTGGGGGAGCCTCCAAGCCCGCGCGGGTTTCCAGGCCGGGATGGGACCTTCTTCCAGAAAGTCGGTTGCATGAGAGGAGGGGAGTGCAGTGGGGGCTTTCTTTCTTTCTCTTTCCCCTCCCTCCCGCGGGTGAACCAAATCAGAACTGTCACTCAGGGCCTGTGAGTCAGAAGGGATCGGATTACACGATCCCTGAAACCGATGCCGGAGTCGCACGAGCGGGCGGGAGCGGGCAGGGGCAACGCCACCGCCACCGCCGCCGGCGCGCTCGCACACTCGCCCTCGCGCCCCCTCGCCGCCCCGACCCTCCCTCCCCGCGCGCCCCGCGGCCGCCCGCGCCGCACCATGCCCGTCGCCGGGGACCCTCGCGCCCTGCCCGGCCTCTTGCCTTAGCCCGAGCCGCCCGCGGCCGCGCGGAACCCGGAGCCGCCCGCCCGCGCCCGGGACGCGGGTCTATGGGAAGTTCGGGGACTTGACAGCCGCCGCCGCCGCAGGTACGTCCCGCCCGAAGTTCTTTGTTTCGCGGGGCCCCGCACCGGGGAGCCAGCTCCTGCGGCCGCGCCCGCGCCTCTGGGTCGAGAGGGGAGTCCCCGACGGGGGGCGCGGGAGGAACTGAAAATGGCTGTCAAAAGGCGCCCAGATTTCGGGAGCCGCCGGTAAGGCGTCGGAACCAGTCTTCCCTTCGCTCTCTCCTGCGTGATGCTCCCCTTCCCAGCGTTTGACCTGGCGGCCATCCGGAGACGGGCTGGAGAATTTCACCTCCCAGAGTTGGGAGGTCGGGGGACGAAGTTTGGAGCAGTCGCGGCGACTGCATCCCTCGCCCCGACTCCCTTTCCCGAGGGCTGAAAGGAACTCCGCTAGCCCCCGAGGGTCGGGCGCTGAAGGCGGCGGGCGGTGAGGTGGGTGCGCTCGAGGAGCGCCGCGGCGGGGGCTTCCTCCAGCCTGCGCTTCCCATCGCGGGTGGAGTGTGAGTGAGCCCGGAGAAAGAGGCGCGCCTCCGTCCTAAGAGAGGAAAAGTGAAAGTTGTACCATCTGTGGATGATTTGGGATTCTTTCATTTCTTTTCCTTTCCAGAGACAGCATTAAAAAAAAAAAAAAGAATGAAAGAAAGTAAGGGAAAAGACAACAAAAGAAATAAAAGCATTAGAAGCTGCAGGGAGTGAGTGGTGCGGGGGTGGTGGTGGTGGTTGTATAGGTGGGTAACAGTGGCGCCTGCAGTGATCATTTAAGAGGTCGCATTTTCAGCGAGCAGAGTTGGGTATGAATCACTCTGCAGGGGACAGTTACTTTCTGGAGTTGCAGAGGGCACATGGACGGGAGGAGGTGGAGAAGGAGTAAATATTTACCCCAAACTTAGGGAGTTTGTGATGTGACTTATAAGCAGATTGCCAAATGCCGAAGCACCACCGCACAGTCAAGCCTTTTATCCTCCCCTGAACTTTGTGCTGGAGTCGGCGATGGCACCTCCTTCAGGAGATGCCGCCCGGAGAGCGGCTGGACCCACGCTTCCCTGGCTGACCTCGCATAAACAGACTGTGCGGGAGGCATCCTCCGGGCGACTCCTCCCGCCCGCCCTGGGGTCTCATCTCCGTGGTGTGCAGTCCCGGATAGGTTCTGGCCTTGGGTACAGCGCTCGTGGCCCTCTGCCAGTTTATATGTACATATATTTATGTAAAACATTTTCTCCCAGCTCTCTGCCAGCTGTTCCACATTTTCCAGCTGCCATTTCAGTTTGAAATGATGGACCGTCCGCATCTCCAAGTAAAAGAGTCCCGTTAGTCGGAGGTATGGAGGGTCGGTCGCTGAGCAGTAACCTGGCCAGTGGCATTAGCTAGACTGGTTCTAGAAAATACCTTTCTTCGCTCCTTTATCTTTCTCCCTTTTCCTCCCCAGAGCCCTTTGCTGGAAATGCGCAGTAATTAAGCTTTTCCCTCCCAATATGATTTTGGACAGAATTGGGAGATTTTTGAGATCCTTGAAAGATGCGTCTGGTGGAAATAAATTAACTTTTAAAAAGAGTTCCAGCTTGAGTGCCTTGGGCATAGCTGGTGGAGCCCTCTGCCATGGCCATTTCTATTTAAGGCAGGAACTATTCATGGTCCCCATGTTACACTTTTTGTGTTGTATGGTGTCTTAGCATATTATAGACAGAAATCTTCAAGAATTGGCCTAAAGTATTAATTTTGGCCTAAAGTATTAATTTTGAGTATTTATGTAATTGCTCTGTAATTTGAATAGGTGCCTTATTGATTGATTCCTGTAATTATTTCATTTGGGTTTTAAATTAAAAATTAATAATAGTCTGACAGTTTCTTAATTACATGTGTCAAGATTATTTTGAAGGAGGAAAATGCTATGTTTCAAAGTAGTGAAATAATCTCAAAATCGCTCTATCTTTCTAAAGCAGAACAGTATTTCATTTGAGGGGCTATATTGAAGTAGCAGTGATTGGCCTTAACAATGTAAACTGTGTGAAGTATCTAAAGAATTTGTTTATGTTAGGAAATATTGGTCTTAACCTGGTACACAAACACTTTGGCCAGTTGGCCTGTAGTCAGACCTAAAACAAACATGAACTAACATTTAAATTAGTTGTAATAGCATACTTATAGAGAGAAGAGGTTTATTTTACACTAAAAGCTATTTAATCAGAAACTGCCTGCCTAAGGGGAGAGCCTTTCAGGGTATATAATTCTTAAAGTGAGCCTAGGAAGGCTTTGGTTTCAGATGCCTGAATGAGTCCAATGTGAGAGGTGTCCAGTGAAATTTCACACACACAGAAGTACTTTAAAAGGTATAGAGTATATTGTTATGAATAGGCTAGTAGGTTCAACTCAGATACTTACGAATTCTTGGTACCGTTAACATGTTTGGATTCCTTGATTGGACCCTGACATAAATACACTTTTCCATAAATACACTTTTCCAGTATGTCGAATTTGCAAAGGACTACAGACAGAAATGAGAAAATTCAGTACTGATAAAAAATGACTCTGGTGAATTATTTCATTACTTATTTAATGAAAGTCATTAATTTATCAGTTTGATGCCCTAGCCTTAAAGTTGAACTTTCCTTTGTTTCTTGGCCAGTTTTCTTAATTACCTGCATGCTGTAAGGGTTTCAGACTTCCTCTGTGCTTGGCCATTTAGGGGTCCTTCCATCTATGCGAGCTGTCCTGTTTATCCTTGCCCCCTTTTTAGGAGGATAAGGTTTGGGAGTTTATGAAAGGAAACAATTTAATGATCATTGTTCCATGCACTCACTTATATGAAGACAGTAGTGTACTAAGAAAAACCAGTCTTGAAGGAAAAGTGAATCAGTGAATCATGAAATCCTCAAGAAAACCTTAGTAATGGAATGTTAATGCTTTTAGACTATAGTAGATTATCTTAAAAGTCAGCCTTTTCTTCTTTATGCAATTGTTGTAAATCCCCAGCTAAAAAATTCTTTGAAGGAGGTTTTAGTTTTGCTGGCATCCGTATTCTGTAGTTGGTCCGATCTGTTTTGGAAGATTCAAGAAATTTTCTGCCAACTTATATCATGTGAGTCAATTAAAATGGTGACATGACTGTAGAAGAAATTGTGTGTGTGTGTGTGTATTTCATTTGGTAAGTATAAGATTCTACTCTAATAATGACTTCAGGTTGTCTTTTCATGAAAGGCTACTAGAAGATGGTGCCCTTCACTTCCTGTTGTCATTTTTCCAGATGAAAATTGATTTGTTCTAGTTTCAAAGCAAATAAAGGGAGACAGAGTAAACAACAACAGGGCAGGGGGAGCGCCACAAACTTTTTTCAAGCACTTTCAGTGTATTTTTCATCTCTACTTTTATTTGATGGGCCTGTGAAATAGAGCTGTAGACTGGCGAAGACTTTAAATGAAATTTCACACTTTGATGATTTTTTTTTTTTTAACTTTGATATATTGACAGCAAAAGGAGCTGCAAAGCTTTTTTATAACTTGAGCAGTAACGCCAAGCAGCAGTCAAATGTCTCTGTGCATTTGTGTTTAACTGCAGAAGAAAAACATGTCCATGGGCAGTAGAGGTTCTTATCAACCCCCTAATCCCAGATCCCAGCAAACCTTGAGGGCATGCCTCAGATCTTGCTGAAATCACTGTAGACTCTCACAGTTTGCAGATTAAATATGCTATGTGTTCCTGGCTCCAACAACAGTTTTATGAGCTCACTAAGCTTCCTGTTTTAAGATCCTTTTCTTAAGTTTTTAGAAGCTGTTAAAGGTAATGCTGCCTGGAGTAAGTGGTACTTGTTAATTTAGAGACACTAGGTATTTCATGCTCTCTTTCAAAATTGCCAAAATTATGATTTTTCCATGGAAGGGCTAGTTTTACAGGGAAAGAAAGGGAGGGGAGCCGTTGGAAAGAAATTGAATGTTAACTGTGTTGGCAAGTGTATTCGACTGCAAACTTTATGTGGTGTCTCAATTGTTTCAAGGCACTTTTCCTTTGCCTCACACCTTAAAATTAGACTTTTTCTACTTGTAATTCTAATGCACTGTATTTTAGTGCCACACTTAGCTACTCATGACCACTTTCAGGCTGGTTTTTTTTTTTTTTTTTAATGTGAAAGTGTTTTTTGTTCCGTGTGTGTATATTTCAGTCCGACAAAACGTCCCAGAAAATCTATGGCTCTCTAAAGAAACTGAATGAACAGGCCATTACCTAGTTAATAAGGTGGCATTGGGACATTCCAGCCCCCCTCCTGAAAGGCAATATTGTGTGGAGCTCCGCACATGCATCTGCAGCATTTAGGGTTGTGTCCTCATGTTAGGGTGCTTTTGCATTTTGCATACAAGTCATAATTAAAAAAGAAAATACTTACATCATCGTCCAACGACCTGTCACATAATTCCCAGGAGAACTCGAGCCAATTTTGTGCTTAAAGGTTATTCAATGAATGAAATTGTGAAAGCCCATTTGTCAAAGTGCTGCATGGTTTCTGTTAGTTTTCAAGCCCCAAATTCATTGTCTGCCCGGGCCCCGCCATCAGTCATCAGTGTATTAGCGCTGCCTTCAGGCCATGGTGCCCAGCACTTCTTCACACCATTATAGCTTTGAAAGTGTACTCTGTCGACTTGTAGAATTACTGCTCTGATTTCCGCTTGGCTGGGTTTGAGGTAAGTCCCCTCCCTACCTTCTAGCTGAATGTAATCCTTGCTTTCTTTTAAAGCTTCTTTCCAGAGATTTAGGAGAAAACTTTCTTAAGGGCCCTGTTGGCATCACACTGTGGTTTTGTTGTGGCATGCAGTGTACATATAAATTGTACCTACAGTAAATTGGATTGATTGCTGGCCTCAAACAGCTAGTGGGCTTTTCTTTACTTTTTTTTTGTTGGAAGGGAGGTGAGGTGATGTGTGTGTGTGTGTGTGTGACACAGGAGTATATTTTAAACATCTGATTGTATATTTGGGTAATTTTTATGCTGTAGAATGAAATTAAAAGGAGCTAAGTGTCATTTTATTTAAATCTGTCTCTGGAAGTACCTTCAGAGGCCAGTGTGACATCCTATTTGTTAATTTTCTTGTGGAAATTTGCAGCTTTAGCTCCCTGCACTTTTGGGGGAGATGGTGTAAAACACCTAAAAATACTCCAGAATTGTATGTTATATGGGTTTTTACAAAAAGAAACTGAAAACTCACAATTCAGATGAAAACTAACTCTCAAATTGCCGTAATGAAGGAATGAGGCAATGAAACCATAGTCTCGATTTCATCTTGTGATATTTTGAAAAAGAATAATTCAGTCTCAGGAGACTTTTTTTGAATGAAGCCTAAATGAACTAAGATGTATGGAACCCTGAATGGAGCATGGACCAGGCCATTCCACTTCAGGACAACATCTGCTGTTTGAAATGTGAGGTTCCAATGAAATTCCACACCAGGGCGTTTCATTGGGAGGGTGCATCGTTTGGCATCGTTTGGTATAGTTTTCATTGGCAGTTCTGTACATGATTGGTGGGCAGGAGGTGAAAAATAAGACAGCTGAAGAATTCTGTAAAGTTTATAGGCTGAGCCGATCAGGAATAATTCAGAAATTATTACTGAGTAAACTGTGATTTTAAAATCCTTAAATTTTGAAAACTGTGCTTTTGACATTGCAATTAAGATTCAAGAATCTGTACTTTAAAAATCAGGAGGCTAAAGTACAGTGAACAGTACCAGACCAAAAAAATTAGTACCTCTGGGGTATCTCTAGCTGATTTTAACACCTAGCAGGTATTAGTCCCATATTTGTGATGGTTTAAAGGTAAATTCTTATTCATAGAACATGGACTCTTATCCCCTTAAGCTTGATTGTCAAGGCACACCTAATTCTGGGAACCAAAAGTTATAGAAGTTCTCTTAGAGTGATTTTTAAATGTAGCATTTTTTTTTCCTTCTGAAACTGTTTGAAGACTTTTAATTCCTATAAACTTTAGAGAAGTGAGACAAGGGGGATCTTTGATCAGTCATGCTGTTTTTTTGTGACATATGTAGGTTTAAGGGAAATAACAGTTTTCATGAGCTTAGCTGATCTATAGACTGATAACTGACTTCTAGATCTCCTTTTCTGTCTGAAGCTTGTCTGTCTCCAGCAAACCCACAGAAAATGGGGGTGTCAGCTCATTCCTTAATAGCACCTGCTATGCAGGGCACTTCTTACAAACCTAAACCAAAGTACACTGGCCTGATGTTTCAAAGTTTTTGCAAAACTCAGAAACAGTAACTAACAAGTATTAAATAGAGACCTTTATCCTTCAGATGTTTCTCATAAAGCCTCCTGAAAAGTTGGATTAGCTGATGGTGTTTCCTTTTAAAGACCATCTTTCCTTTTAAGTACACATAGCAGAAAAGGAAAACCGGCATACAAAACATCATTTGTGATTTTAATGCTAGTAGCAATGATGACTTCATGTCAAATAAGATTTTCAATAGTTGAAGTTAAATATATGGCTTTTTAAAAAGTTGAGTTGTAGTTAATCTACTAGAACCAAACTCACTTAATCCATAGATAGGTAATTATTTTCCCTTAGAGTAATTCCATTCCCTTTTCCAGTAATTCTATTTGGGTAGGCCTATCATGGATACTGCTTATCTGAGATTAGGAGCTTCAGAAACTGGGAAAGAAAGATCTGAAAAAAATAGGTAGCAGATTTGGGGACCCCTGTAGGTTACCAAAGACCATTTTTGGTGACTTGAACAGGGAGGAGCTTTCTTATTTGCAGTTAAGGCTTTTGGTTTTCCTGATTATGGGGGAATATGATCACATGTAAAAGTAAGATAATTGCACATTTAAAAATATTATAGTTAAATATTCATGAAGATTTCATTAAGAACTTATGAAGTTGAGGTTGCAGGAAAGAAAGGCATTACAGACAGGGAAAGGAGAGGAAGCCATAGGAATCTTGGAAAATCTTGGTGTGTACAGAGGTTATGCATATCTAATTGATTTTAAGTTCAGAAAGATATCTTGAGTGCCAGGAAGCATCAACCATATTACAAACCTGTAGGAGATTTTCTATAATGCATGATTATATGAAACCCACTGACGTGTTTCAAATTCCCTAAATTTTGCTCATAGAAACTCATGCTATTTCTCACTTCCAGAATTGCTTTAAAGTTAAAATTGATATTAGTTTGTGCTTTTTGGTTTTTAAAAATAAGTTTTCCTAGAGCAGCCATTTTCTTTAGGAACTGAATTTGAATGCTGCAGGAAGGTATAACTATTTAATAGAAAATTTTACCTAAGTGGTTGTTCCAAGTCTAGCATCTTGAAGAAGTTGCTAATCTGCTAGTAAGTAATACAGGTGGGAAAAATGTCCCTTTTCAGTGATGTGATGGAAGCTCCTTAGAAATCCTTACACAGGCTCCTTCTGGATTTTTGAAACAGTATATTAGGAAGATCATTCAGCTTATAAACATATGGACAGGTATAAGTAAAGATACTTTCTCTGGAGGAAAGCTTTATTTCTCTTCAGCAAGAGCTCCCTGAGTTGAAGGGAATAATTTCTCACTGAAGGCCTAATCCACCATGCTGTTCAAAGCACCCTGTCTCCTAGAGTGCCTTCTTCCTGCCTTGGCAGTAACTGATCAGAAACTGATCAGGTTGCCACTAATCAGGCTTTTAACTTGTTTTAAATCTTTAAATGCATCAAGAAAAAAAAAAAAATCCCAAATTCAGGACACTGGAAACTGATAAAGTAGTCTGCTGTTCACAAAGGATGCATTATTAGTTTAGAATTACTGTCTCATTTCACCTTTGATTAGAAGGTCATTTTATACAGTTCAGACATCATTTCAAATGTTGATTTTAGCACTGGTGCTTTGTTTTTTTAATTTTTTTTTTTTTTTTTTAACATTTTAAGGACTTAACTCATTCACAGAATCCTGCTTGTGTGTGCATCCCAGGGTTCACTGCAGAGACCTTCAAGGGGAAAGGCAGAATGGTGATTTTTCATGCTCTTCATTTATTATATAAAGCTTCGTGGTTGAAGTTCGGAACTCCACTGAGGACTGTCACACAGAAAGCCCATGAGTTAGGTCTGCCCCTTCACCACTCACACACCTAATCGGTTTAGGGCAGCTGATGAAGGAACACATTTGGAACCGGGTTAAGAGCCTCTGAAGCAAGTTAGAAGTTTGGTTATGTGAAGCACCCAGCCAGTGAGGTTTCTTGAAGATGTCAAGTGTCCCCAAGCCCTTTAATGTAGAGCGACACACAGGGTATTGCATTGCCAAGTGCTCAGAAAGTTGCATCTCCCCGAATTCAGTCGGTGAAACAGCCATGTGAATGCACGCAGGGCCGCTGCCGACCACTGTCTGCTGGGGATACTGCCGGACCAGTCCTGCAGAGTTTTCCAGTGCTCGCGATTCCTCCCCGGGAGCGGGTGACCTGGGTGATGCAGAGTGAGGAGGGCCGCTCCTTTGGCTGCGGAGGCTGTGCGGGGTTCTCTGATCGTCCGGACTCTCGTCTGCCCTTTCGCTGAGGCGACGCTTCTGGAAGGCGGATAAGAGTGGAGAGCCGGCCTATTCCAACGAGCCAGCGCTGCGCGGCGGGGCCTTACCGCGCTGGTGAGGGAACTTAAGGCGAGGCGGGCGCCCCGAAGCCGCGGCGGCAAGAACTGAGACCACGAATGGAGAGGCGGCCGGGGCTCTAGGACACGGACCCTGAAGCCGTGCAGGGAACAGAAGGGAAGCCGATGTGGAAGCGCAAGATGCAAGCGCTCCCAGACGGCACAGACCACAACCCACTGCTTACTCAAAAAGAATATATATATATAAAATGCAAAATGACAGCATCTTTGCAAAGATGAAAGTTTCTTTTTACTAGCTCCAAGTGGCCACTCTAAAGGGAGGGTCACCCCTGTGGCTTGGTGGGGTGGGGGATGTGCTATTTCCAATGCAGAACCCCCTCCCCCATTCTCCAAATAGGTACATGTTGCAGCTTTTCTTTGGCCGCCTTTCCAGTGGAGATGTGGAGATGTGCGCTGCAGCATCACATGGTCAGTGATTCCAGGACAGGGCGTCTTCTTTTGATACAAGTTAAGATTTATAATTTAGAAAGGAAAGACCCACCTGTGGGCAGGTTGCTAGTAACAGAGGGATTAGGTTTAAAAGAGGGTCCGGAATTAATTGTGCTCTGGGTTTAGGCCTCGGGGAAATTACAGAAGGATCAGGGACAGTTAGTTGAATGGGGAAAAGCCAGGACTGTTTGTTTGCAAGAAGGCATTTTCATTCCTACATTAACCTATGAAACTTAAAGCTTTAGCAAGCCTATTAGAGCAGTTTTTCTTCGTTTCTTTCTTTTTTTTTTTTTTCATATACCCAAGCTGCTAGGACTCAAAACATCAACTACAGATAGATTTTCTTTCCTTCTCTCTTTTTTTCTTTTCCTAAGCATAAAGAGTCAAGGGGCATGCCAGCAAATCTTGTGTGCAATGCAGTGGTGAAAAGGATTGAAGAACAGTTTGACTTTATAAGAAAAGGAATTGGGTCTGAAAGTCGCATTTCATTCACATCTAAAAACCAGTGATATGTTTTCCTCAGAGAAAAATCTTTGAAGTGAAGCAGAACTGAAGTTTTCCTTCAGAGTTATGTTCTAAGTAAATTCTACTGTATTATTTAAGAAATGCCAAGTTTTAAAAGGAGTCCTGTAGGTTACTGCCCTAGTTGTGTGTATTTTAGGATTCCATCAGGAATTTTTACTGGTCACTTCCGTACCTCATGCTTTGCTTTATCTCAGGACTGGGACTGAGTTTTCCAACTCGGCTGAACATCCTATGAAAAAATTGCCACCGCAGCTAGGAGCAGACTCTTTTCTGCTCACTAACTCTTCAGGCAGAGTTTTGATGAGGTGTGAGAGTCTCGAATGTGAAAACTTTCTCCTTTGTAACTGACAGAGACAAAGTTGGGTTTTTATCAGTTAAAAGAAGCTGATATAATTTATAGGGATATACAGGAAGCAGATGTCTGCCTTGGCAAGTTGCCATTTTTATACCCTGTTCCAAGCATAAACCACACTTTTAAATAATTAGTTACTAACTAATGAGATCCAAAAATAAGTTGTCAAAATAGAAGAAGGGGGTAGACTTTTGAGTGACCAAGGGCCTATTTCTAAAAAAAATCCATTTTGAACAGGAGGATGGGGGAGAAATTAGTATTCTCCAAGACCATTAATTAGTGTGATTTCAATCAGTGCCTGGGGCTTTACCTCTTCTTGGGAGCCTCTCTCTGGTGATGAGTATTTGGAGGGTTTTTATTGCTTTGTTAAAATGAAGTTCTTTGCTTGGGGGAAAACCAACAACTCCCCAAAAACCAAGTTTGTCAAGGAGCTTTGGTGACTCCTCTCCTCACTACTGTTAATTAGTTTCCTCTCCTAAGGAAGAGACAAACTGAATTCCTACCAAGAATCCCATCTCTTCTTTTTTTTTTTCCTATTCCATTAGCTGATTTCTGTGTCTGGTATCAGTAAACTCCATCCAGATTGCACTGATAAAACTCTGTGTATTTCGAGGGAAACAGTTATGATAAGTGCCTGTTTATCCAAAATGGTTGAAAATGGAGTGTTTTGATTGATTAAATATTCCTGTTAAAGTTTTTAGTTTTTACATAATTTTCCAGTTTACAAAGAAATACTGGCTACAAAAGATACATAGCTAAGTCAGTGGCAATTAAGATTGAAGACTGATGAACTGAGTCACAGGATCATTGTCGGACTGTGTATTTACTTAGTAAACACTCTTACAGGTATGAGGTGGTGGGGAGATAGCCAGGGACTTGTCCTCATGGAGTTTAGGGTATAGAGGAGAAGACAGACATTCAGCACAGATTCCAGACATATGCAGAGTTGATTAGGATGGTGGTTGGGATGGGCTGTTGGAATTCAGCACTTCATTCTTTAGTTCATCCAGTCTGCAAAGATTTCAATGAGGACCTACGGCCTTGAGTACAGAGTGGTGAACAAAAACATGTCTGCAAGTTCAGTGATCTTGATAATCACCATTGCTGTTTGAAATAGAGGTTCAGGGGCCACCTCCAAGCATCTGGGGTTAGGCTGGCAACTCTGAATGTTTCACTGAAACAAAACAAGGCTGATTCAGATGGCACTTGTACTACCCCCAAACAGTGCTGTGGATGAGGTTGAATGGTTTTAATTGCATGCTTTAAACATGATATTTAAATCAATTTAGATCCCTTCTTGGCCTTTTGGCTAAGATCAAGTATAAATCAGTTTTGGGGGAGCATTCAAAAAATTTAAAGAATTATTCTGGGTTTGGTAGAGCTAGAAGGGATGGTTGAGAATTTCTCTTTCAAGGGTTCTTGATCTGCGTTGGAGGGCCTGTGATACCTTGGAAATCATATGGACAGTTTTTTGTGTGTTTAAGTCTATTCTGGGGAATTCCCTGGTGATCCAGTGGCTAAGACTCTGAGCTTCCAAAACAAGGGGCCGGGGTTAAGTCCCTTGTCAGGGAACTAGATCCCACATGCCACAACTAAGACCTGGTGCAGCCAAATAAAGAAAAATAAATATTAAATGTCTTTTATTAAAAAAATGGATATCCTGGGGGGAGAGGATCCATAAATTTTAACATCTCCTTAAAGAAGATTGGACACCCCACTACCCCCAAAGTTAAGTCCCACCGTGTGACACTGTCTTGTGACAGAGAAGGAAACTGAAAGTGAAAGCCGCTCGGTTGTGTCCGACTCTCTGTGACCCCATGGACTATATAGTCCATAGAATTCTGCAGGCCAGGATACTGGAGCGGGTAGCCGTTCCCTTCTCCAGGGGATCTTCCCAGCCCAGGGATCGAACCCAGGTCTCCCACATTGCAGGTGGTTTCTTTACCAGCGGGGCCACTAGGAAACTGAGGCGCTGGACAACTCCATAGAACATCAGTCAGGCCCTACCCATTGACTCGTGCACCATGGCAACCTTCAGAAAAGAAGGCCTATAGTCTTTCACTATTGTGATCTGTTGGGCTCTTTGAATAATGTTTCTGAATTTGGAGTGGATCTTATAATTGATATGTAAATTTAACCTAGGGTGCCTTTTTGTCTTTTTTATTCTAGAAAAGCTGTTCTTAAATAACTTGTGTGCTTTTCAGTGAATGCCAGTGGATAATCAAGGAGAAGATGTAGAAGTTACTGGAAGAGCCATTGCTCCAGGGCCACGAGGCCTCTGGGCCTTCAGCTTTTCTAGTTAGTTATTATGAATTTCTTGTACTATAAAGAAAGTATTTGCAGTTCCCTTGCAAATGTGAGTTAAGTTTGACTAAGAATCTTCCATCTGTTTCTTTAAGACTTTTAGTCCATGACCGAGTTGCCTAGTTTATTTCACTAATTGTTTTGATGGAGCGCAGTGGTATCTGCTCAATGTAGAAGATAGGCAGATGACTCCATGGAAGAAATGCCCACAATCTAGATAACTTGAGGGAAACATGGTAGAGAGGGGACTTGTCTTTTCTTGTGTTCTTTGTTGATGTGGATCATGACTGCAAAAAAGAAGCATGAACCAAACAGATTGAAAATTGATGAATGACAAGCTGGGGTGGTTATCCCATGAATGACACCAGTGAGAGACAGACTAGCTGCCCTGCCTTTAGCTGAGTTTTAATTTTTCTTAAGTGGGTCTAGCCTTTGCTGTCCGTGATCTTTTGCCTTTTCCTGTGGGATCCAGAGTGCGTCATTCTGTCACCTTGTCGTTTTAAAAACATAACTTCATTGAATGGAAATGTTCTGCTGTTTAGAGAAAGCTTCAAGAATATGGTTTTCCTGAATGAATTAGACTTAAGAGGTGTATTGCAGTTCACATATCTTAGTGAGGAAAGCAAAATCATTGACCAGAGTCCCCTGATTCAAAGCTTTGAGTTAGAGTTGGATGGGAGAAACCCTTGGTCACTCTTTTTTTTCTTCTAAAAGATTTCTTTTTTTAATGTGGCCCATTTAAAAAATCTTTATTGAATTTGTTACATTGTTTCTCTCTCTCTCTTTTTTTTTTTTTTGCTTTTTTGCCATGAGGCATATAGTATTTTAGCTCCCCCATCAGGGATCAGACCCACAACCCCCTGCATTGGAAGGTGAAAACTTAACCACTGGATGGCAGGGATGGCCTTGTCAGTCACTCTTTAAAACATCTAATTGTTAACTAAAAACTGTCTCTGGCTTAGAAAGTTGTCCTACTTCCCTTTCTTACAAAATTGGCCAATTTCTTAACAAATGTCGGAGACATTTGGAGAAGTGGCTTGAAGGAGTAATGTGACACTGGGTTTCTCACCATAATCACTGCTGAAAATGGAGATATTTAGACTGTTTAATAGGAAATGCCCAGTAGGATTTTGGGAAAAGTCCCACATTATGGACAAGTGCCTCTGTCCTCCTTTTGCACATGTAGACAGAATTCACCTGGCTTGTTACTAGAACTTTGAGGCCTTTTTGTAAGAAAACTTGTGGGGGAGGTATGTCCAGATGTCACACTGGCTGATGCTGTAGGCTGATGCCTAGGCTGATTTTGAATTGGCTGATCCTCCTCAGGTGACAGGTGAAATGGCTTTTGGGATTTCTTTTTTCCTCCATCTTATTTGAGGTTGATGGTGCTGTTGTGGATTTTTTTCAGGGATTCCTGGTTGCCAGAGCTGAAGGAATGAGAAGACGTCATGGAGGCCCAGTCCCAGAGCTCGACGACCACTGAGAAGAAGAAAGTGGAGAATTCCATAGTGAAATGCCCCACTCGGCCAGATGTCAGCGAGAAAGCCGTGGCCTCCAGCACCACTTCCAATGGTGAGCCGCCACGGGGATTACCTGCAGCCAAGCCTGCAGTCCTGTTCTGTGCTTGGCATTCCTCGTGAATTGACCATTTGCACCTGGACCTGTGTTTGTTTTCTGAGAGGCTAAAGAGCATAAATGGAGGTGGTGGGGGGAGGGGCTTGGGATGGGCAAGCTTTAGGCATCTCTATTTTGGCAGTGAAACTACATGTTTTCTTCCAAATTTTCTAATTTGAGATGTAAATGTGATAGGTTATTTATTATAGGAAGTTCCTGTTTTGGCATTTTGGAAATCATCTTGATGAGTCTGGCAGGACTTCAAAATACTTTGCATTTCACATCAGAAATCTCTACTTATCAGGATAATTAGTGATTAGTTATTACAAAAGACACAAACACTGTCTTGTCCAAGTTAGTGAGAGGGTCCCCTGCCAACCCCCCAAACCCTAAGGAGTCCACTCTAAAAGATTTTAAAAGCTGTTAATGGTTGACCCTTCAGTAGTGGGTGAAGGTTGAGCCTCATCTAGTTTCTGAGATGCAGGGTAATGTCTTTAATTTGCGTTCAGAGATAACAGAGAGCCACTGTTTCTCTTTGCTATATGTTTTAATATTTTAAGCATAGTGCTGAGCATTTCAATTTAAGCATGGAGCCTTGAAAATAAATTCCAGACCCCACCTCTGGTAAAAACAGATTGAATAAGTTAATGGTAACCTTTACTTCCCGTCCTTGCTTTTCGTCCCTGCTTTAAGACCGTCAGCGCCTTAGCTTTCTGTAGATTTCATAGCCACCCTTGGCCTTCATGAATTGCGCTCTGCTTTGCCATGTGTCCTTGGGAAGGATGGGCTGGCCCGCTCTCCCAGTCCTGGACACTGCCTACCGGGATAAATGAATTTGGATCTGCTGAGCCAACCTGCTCCCTCCCTCCCTGTGGGTTTGTGTTTTATTTACTCCCAAGAAAGATTTGACTAGGTTGATTTCTAACTTTTTACATGCAATGAAATGGGAGGGTCAGAATCTGCTTTGGAAGGTAACAGCCCAGAACCATAGCTGTAAGTGCAGACATCCAGTAAAATAGCTGCACCTTCCTGTCCGATCTGTGGCACTGTCTGGTCTTGCCCTCTGTGCCTGCGTGTTGCTCACCTGTTCCCCTTCCCCAGTGTTAGCAGTGTGCACTGCCAGCTTGGGTGGGCGAAGGGAGGGACTGGTGTTAAACCTACCGACTAATGAGTCCCATTTTGACTTGATCTGTAGAGAGATCCATTTATATCTGAGTTGAAATAATGAATTTACTTTACATACATAAGAAAATCTGTCTCTATTTCTTCCTTGATTCGTGATCTTTCAAGTCAAGACCGGAGCTTATTTTAATGGAGCCAACTTTTTGCGTTATTCTTCCAGTGGAATTATAGAAGGCATATTTTCTCCCTAAAAAAGTATCCCGTGGCCCTTGTTTCTTTTCTCTGGAATTTGTAAAAATTGGACACGCCTATTATTTCAGGCCTAGAGTCAGTCTATGCTGTGTAGGTGATTTGGGAATTTTAATAGGAATTTTTTAGTGGTGTGTGTTGAGTGTGTGTGAATGAGTGAGCCTGAGTGTACGTGTGCATGAGAACAGGGGAAGCGTGTAAGTGGGTAGAAGCTGATGCTGCACCACTTGGAGCCTCCATAAGCCACTGTCCTTTCTGTAAATTTCAGCAGAGTAACCACAGCGACCTGTCCTTGGTGAAGGTCCTGCCAAGTCAGCCACTCTGGCACCAGAATGCATCCTGGGCAGGTTTTTAGTGCTGCTGCATTTGTCTTGAGCCACTCTGATCATGAGTTGTCCTCATTAACTTCCTTCGGGTGCCCGGGAACAGTGCTAACCTAATCAGCCCCTGGCAGCCAGGAAGCCACTGGGAAACAGTAGCCAGGGAAGGAGTAGTCACAGTTTACACAAGTTAGTCCTTGAGTCCCAGATAACCACAGAACTGACTGAATCTGAATTCCATGGGTTTTCCACCCTGATCAGGCTGGGTTCTTGATGTACTCTCTATTAAGTGGGCTTAAAACATCCTATCTGGGGGCAAAAGCTCATTAGTCAGGTTTGCAGGGTTCCTGCCTGAATGATAGCCTTCTTAGAGCCCTGTGAGCGCTGACCATTTTTTCCAATGTTCTATTTCTGGTAAGGGATTTACTCCTTTTTATTTTGGGATAGCATAAAGAGCTGATCAAATAAAGGGAAATGGAGGTGGTGTTTGCAAACATCAGTGGCAATCCTGCTGGAAGGCTCCAAGGAAACCAGCAAATAAGTTTAAAGACAAGAAAAAGTAAAATGAAGGAAAATAAACTTCTTTCCTTGTATTGGCTTTACATAAGCAAAGCTAATAATGGTAATGATTTTTTCATATAAATTTCTCTGCAGGAGGCCTCTAACTAACTAGTTCAGAGCCTCTAGAGGTATGGGACTAGGATTGTGCTCGGGGTGAAATGGCCCGGCTTCTTTGTTCTGCCAGCTTCTACTTGGTGGCATGTTGCCCTTTGCTATCAGTTGTGGTCCCACAGCTAGTCTGGGGGCTTTGGTCTGGGTTTGATTTGGGTTTTAGAGTTAGTGGGAGGTGGGCTTTTAAAGGTTGGCACACTGTCATTGCCGTGGTCATTCATCTATTTGTCAGTTCTGTCTTTTCTCTGAAACATTTCAGAAGTGGTTGGATACCTTTACTGAGGCTGTTCACAAAAAGGATATGAAAATTACTTAGATCCTACTATATGTAGTATCAATTGCTACTGTTTCCAGGGGCTTCTTAGCCTTTCCTCACAAAGCTGTGAAGTTTAGAGATTTATAAATGAACAATTAAAAATAAGTTCCCTACCAAGATATATTATGGACATAACCTGTGTATTTTCTCTCCCCCATCCACAATTTCAAGAGTGAAAGAAAACAAACAAAAACTTTTTGTTATTGGCGCTGTGTTGGGTTGACTTAATTAACTTTTCCAGCCATTATGTGCTGCAGTTTGTTCCTGATTGTGGAGCCTTCCAGCCAAACCACGCACATTCCTCTGCATGTCCTTACAGATTTGTTTTCTTACTTTTCTCAGCTGAGTATCTACTTCTAGAAAAACAGTCATATGTTTTGTTTAAATGTACACACACACACAACCAAAATGTATGGTTCAAAAACCTGAAGCAACATTTTAAGGAAGGATTTGCCTCAACATTGAACTTGAAAATAGCACAAGTGAAAAGCTGTTTTGTACGTTATGCGGAGCCAAATTGATTTTTGTAACATTTAAGAACCTATATCAACCTATGAAGCATTCATTACACTTATTCAGGAACCACAGTATATATTTCATGTGCTATAGTTTGATTTTAAGCTTTAGTGTTATCTATTAAGCATAAATGACGAGAGGATATTTAGTTTTCTGAATATTTGTTCGGTGCAGTTGACATGTAAATGATCATTTTTGGCATCCAGGATGGTGTCTTTCACATATAAAGTATGCACTTAGATATTAGTTGTCATTATTTACTTAAAAATTTCTCAATCTGTTAATATGCTAGTGTCTTAAATTAAATGCCTTAATGATCTGTTTTGTTGGGTTTTTTTTGAATGAATTCATTAGTTTCCAAGCTGCATGTTGTGTTTTATAAATAACTGACTTTTTTAAAAAAATCTAGATGTCCCAGTGTATTAAACATTCGCATTGTCCTGTTAAATCTCCTTTGATGATTGCAAATGCTGACTTTTCATTGTGAGGTATTTTGTCTCATTTTTGGTTTATGATTTTTTTTTTTAAGAGGTAATCTGATATTTCTCATTAACCTACTACTCTGCTTTAAAAAAGAAAGTAACTAATAATAAACGTATGTAGGTCCTGGTCTTGGGGATCTTTTATCAGATCTGATAGTTATTGGGAACATACCTTAAAGTGATAGAAAGCAGAAAGTATTATCTTAATGGTGATGCAATGTGAAACCAAAGCTGATAGATTAATAAGGGAGAGGAAGTTCCCTGTTCCCTTTGATTATTTCAAAAAGAAGTGCTTGGTTCTCCTCTGCTTAAAAAAAAATTCTTTGAGGTTTCTAAGGGAAAAGTGTTGTAGTTGGCAAATATGTAGGAGATGCTTTTTAAAAAAAAAAAAAAAACAACTTTAACTTTTGATTGCTTCCTGGCCTTGTGATTTTCTTTCAAACTGTCCAGTAACTCTTATGAGTATTAATTGGAATATCTGTTGGTCTCCTTGCTGGGAATAAGATAGCTCAGAATTTTGTTGAGAGTTTGGAGTTTGTTAGCTGCTCACCACCAGGATCGCTTGTCTCTTTGACCTTTTTTATGGTAAGAGTTTTATGGTAAGAGTTTATATAAGAGTTTTTATAGACCTAATTCTGCTCAGAAATGGGTGGACGGTTCACACCAAAAAGCCAGTAGATTGTGAGTTTTAGGTTGCCTGTCCCTTTAGATGTTCAATCCCTTTTTTCTTGGCCACATCCCATTTCCTGGCACATGACAGATGGACAGATGGACGGAAAGGACTTTCAGATAACATGGTTTCACATTGTGGGATGTTGGATAGGAATACCCCAGGGTTTGGGCTGAAAGTTTGAGCTGAGTTTTGGCAACACCAAGGACTTAGCTTGGTGAATGTGGGCAAATTCACTTCTCAAAGTGTTGGATTCCTCATCTGTTTAGCAAGATACTAATCAGAGCCACTTCACAGGATCTTCAGGATTAAACGAGGCAGAGCCTGTACATAGTAAGAGCTTAGCAAACATTAGCCAGAGTTATTAGGACAAAGCATGGGAATGAATTAAATGTTATGAATCCAAAACAAAAAAGGTCATGTTTTTTTAAAAATACACATAGATTTTTGAAATTAATGGAAAAATGATTGGGAAAAGTAATTTTGAATTTGCTGAACTTTGTTTGAAAAATAGTTCAAGATGCTAAACAAATCCTCAAAGTGACCAAACATCTTAAGGAAAGATGGATTAAAAAAAAAACAACACCACAAAAATCTGTGTAACTTCCTTCTGAATGCCTTCTTAAGCTAGAAAATAGGAAAGATAATTTTGAGAAAATTTATTTTGATTTAACTTTGGAAACTAACATTGATTTTATATTGTCTTAATATTAGAAACAACATACGGTGCATCTGCTTTCTTGATTCCTTTTTAGGGGTAAACTGTTTCCTTTCAGGTTAGTGGTACCCATTTATAGAGTTGTTTGTGCTGCATTAAATTTTATGCTTGTTCAAAGAGCTTTCATGTTTTTAAACCAACTAACTCAAGACGAATAATCTGATTCTCATAAGAGCCCTGACAATCTCTTGAGCTCTCAGGAACTCATGTGTTCCTAAACCTGGCAACCTCCGTCTTCTTATTTTGGCAGAGTGTATCACCTTTCCTGCAGTCACCCAGGCTTGAAACCGCACCATCACCTTTGACCCCTCCCTCCCTCTGGCTTCCCGCGTCCTACCAGTTTTGAGGTCCTGGTAGATTTTCCTCTGTAATTATTCACCCATGTGTCCCTTCAGGCCACCCTACCACACAATACTACTTCAAACCTCACTACCTCATGCGTAGACAATTAAAGTAACCTCTCCAATCATTCTGCCCTGATTCATGGAGTGGCTCCTGCCCAATTAATCTTTTAATGCTATACCCCTACTCTAGAACCATCAGTGATTCCCAGCTACTTGTAAAATAAAGTTCAAAACCCTTTGCCTAATATTGTGAGATAATCTTCCAAAATCTGACCTCATTCTGCCTCTCCAGTCTGCTTTGGTACAACTCTGCTTTTCCATTTCTAACCTGTGATTTATCCAAATTGAAGGGCTCCTCTTCACTCATGTTGCTCTACCATAGAATGGCCTTTATGCCCAACATCAGTGCGTGTTTACCTTCTTCTCAACTGCAGCTCTGCACTTCGGCTCTTTCTCTCTCCATATAGTCTTGTGTCCTTTGGGGGAACTACCTAATAACGCTTGAATTGGAGGCGAGTATTTTATTTATTATTACTTTAATCAATAGACTATATTTTAGAGACGTTTTAGATTTACAGAAAAATAATTGATCATCAAGTACAAAGAGTTCCTACATACCTGTCTCCCCAGTTTCCCTTATTATTAACATTTTATAAGTGTCATAATGTTTGTTACAATTGATGAACTCAATTGATACATGATGATTAACTGCAGTCCATGGTTTCCACGAGGGCTCATTCCTTCTGTTGTGTGTGTCCTGTGGGTTTTGACAAATATATAATGCCATGTAGCTGCCATTATGGTATCCTATAGACTAGCTGCACTCCTAAAATTTCCCTGTGCCCCATTTTTTTCAATCCCTCCCCTCTTCACTGTAAAACATGAAACTTTTTGAGCATAGCACCTGGTTTGTCTTTTCTCTGACCTCACCTCATCCTCCTTTAGTGTTTTGGGTTTACAGGGCCCTAGCCTGCACAGTACACAGATCTGCTGGAACTTCCCTCAACTCTGTGGGGCAGGGGGGCATGTGTAGCACAGCAGTGGTATGGATGCCAGGGTTTCTTCCTGCCACTTTATTGCTGTGTGATCTTGGGCTAAGTGCTTAACATCTCAGAGGCTGGCACAGTGAGTTCCCAAATATGGCAGCTATTATTAGTAACAGTAATACTTTTACTATTAATAGTAATAATTCAGGACAAAATCTGGAAGGATTTAATTCACTGACACTTTTCATCTCACACCTTTCAACACAGTATCATTTGTTGATAATCTGAGCTTGGGTAAGCTTTAACTTGATTGAGGCAGTTAGAGGGTATTGGCTTACAGAA
The DNA here is from genome assembly GCA_935064755.1 of Tragelaphus eurycerus. Taxonomy (NCBI): domain Eukaryota; kingdom Metazoa; phylum Chordata; class Mammalia; order Artiodactyla; family Bovidae; genus Tragelaphus; species Tragelaphus eurycerus. Next base: position 16,805,056 of record CAKXYN010000002.1, on the reverse strand, counting down.
AATCCTTACAAGTGGTGGTCATCAGGATGGAGCTTAACAAACAAAGAGATGGTAGGAGCTGGGTTCAGGAAACAGTACCTCAAGTCATCGGTCTTAAAATTGGTACAAGTTGGATTTACTGAATCAAATTGGTAGGCTATTCCTCATTCATAAACATGCCTTCACATTATGGAGTAAAATCAGTAATTCTGTGCTTAAAATCAGTAATTCTGTGCTGATGGGCTTCACTGAGGGCAGAGCTGCTCTGTTCCTTTGTGTGGGGCTATTGGACTTCTCCTCCAAAAGGACAGTTCTTGGGTGCTCAGAGAAATCAGGAATAGACTCAATCTGGTCTCGCCGCAGTTTTCCAGACTTGGGAGTAAAAGAAGCCACAGCATTATGTGTTCTGCTTGTGGAAAGTTTCTGGGTTACCCTGATTACTTGTGACCCAGTGATGTGGGTATTTCACATTTTCAGAAATAAACTGATCAGAATCAGCAACAGCAACCAAAGAGTGGAAACTCAGGGTCAAAATGATGCTTGTGGGAGGGCAATGTCTCTCTGTGGGAGTATCTTGGTGGCTTTCAGCCAGGTACCGCTTTGAGCCCCTACTTGAGGGGAGGGCTCTGTTCCAGGAATGCTAGAAGATGCCATCCTGAACATTGAGAACCCTGAGGGTCCCAGGCAGAGAAGGAGGGGGGTTGATGGTGAAAGCAAAAAGCTTCCCGTTACTGTGTTTATAGGGAAATCTTGCCAAATCCACAATTTATGTCTGTTTTTAAATCTTTATATACAGCACCACTCACTTTTTTTTGAGTGTACACTTCTGTGAGTTTTGACAAATCCATTAAGTCCTAAAAATACTACCACAATCAACATGCAAAACAACCCCCTCCCCAAATTTGGACAGATACTTGCTTTTAAATTCAGTGTAGTAATAGTTACCTTATGAGTAACTGATAAGAAAAAGCATTAGAACTGTGTGAGTTGCTTGGTATTATGATTTTTTTAAAAATCCATGAGTTTTTAAATTCTGTTAGTTATACTCACTATTAGTTTTTTCCTTTTTGTCTAAATATTTCATATTAAATTAGTAGTAGAACTAAAACATTCTTAAAAACTGCCCCAAACATATCATCTCCTGTCTCTGCCGGTCTTTTTTGAGTGTCCCAATCAACATATTGTTTTCTTGTAGGCCAGTTGAAAATACCATTTTTCACTTATAACTACAAGGCAGTCATATTAATGAGGGCTTTTTTTGTTGTTGTTTTGGTACCATGAATGAATTGCAGGAGAGGGTTAGAATCAGAACATTTAATGCCGCTCTAACCCAGAAGAAAAATATCGAAAGCTTTGTTAAGTCTTCTTTCTTTCTTTTTTGGTAACATCATTCTTTCCGCCTTTACTTTTACAGATGGAACTTCATCTTAGGAGAAATTTTTCTGTACAAGTTATTCTTACTCTGACTTAGGCTGCTGTTTGTTTTTTTTTTTTCTTTTTTCACTCTTTTTTTCCCTTTTCTTTGACTCTTTCCTCTTCTTGGTCTCTTTCTCTCCCCCCCACCCCCCTTTAGTTGTAGAAAGTTGAGTTCCATCCCAATTATTAAATCTTAGGAGACCATTCCCACATGGTTCTGTAAATGGTAGCTTCGTCCTGCGTTCTTTCATCTCTTCCCCTGCTCTCTGGCTTGACAGTTGAAAAGGTCTGACTGTGCCATACAATGGCTTGATTGGTTTCTCTGGGGGAGACTTTTCCCTGCTTCATCATCCGCCAGGCAGGTGGACCAGAAAGTCTCTTGGTTCTTTTGTTGCCTCTCAAAGTCCGAGGTCTTTGACTGAATAAATCCGCCGTCATGGGATAATTTGCTGAAAGGAGCCTGAAAGATGTGAGAGAAAAGCCTCCCGACTTGGGTGCCGCATTAATGAAATCACAGAGCCTTGGAGTTTGCAATTGAAAAATCACCAGGAATGCAATGGGTGGAGACGGAGCTTCTTTTATTTCTCATAATAAACTTTTAGTTCTATCATTTAAAGCCTGCCTAGTAGCCCTTTGCTGGCCCACTGGCCTGAGTGTGGGTTTTTTTTTTTTTTTTTTTGCATTTGTACCCGTGTTTCAGGGGACAGCCCTGTCCGGCTGAAAGCCATTTGGGTGCTGTGTCTAGTTAGTCATTAGATTATTACTAGTGGATGGAAAGAATTCCATATGACAGGACTAAGGTTGAGTTAACACAGGACGAAAAGTAATTTACAGATAGGCTGTCCCCAGCCATCTTTGTAGCCCCTGATAAGGTTTCATTTCAGAATGGATAGGCGACATTTCCACTTACGGGCCCATTCTGCGACACCTGTGATAACAGCTTCTGGATCCTAATTGAAATTGGTTTCAAAATGGATTTTCACTTTTCTCTGTCTGTGGAAAATATTGAATGGACTCAGAGCTGCCACAGAGAACCCCGGACCTCGGAAAATGGAGCGGGAAGCTAGGATCATCTTTCATAACAGTGTCGATGATATGACAGTTTTGTTATCTGTCTTATTAATGAAATCATTGATCACCTGATGAGGGAGATAATAAACTACGTTCCCCCCACAGTGTTCCCGAAGCTCAATTAGATTCGGATTACCAATGAGGAGGGGGGAAAAAAACAAACAACAATGGCACTGAAGTCGTAAGGTTGATGAAAAGTTTCCCTTCTCCAAGTGACCATTGCAGATCAACACATTCTGAGTGATTGCTGTCCAAGGATTTTGAAATTATAGAAGCCAGCGTCATAGTCGAAGACTTATCTTTTGGGCCATTTTTAGTAAAGACCTGTGAAGTGAGATTCAGAAGTAGAAAGGGCAGTTCTGAATTTAGTGTTTTGTAAGGGGGGAAATGGGGTGGAGGGGACAGGAAATCCCCAGGTCCTCCCCCCAAACCCTCCGATAGGGTGAAGGGATTTGGTGCTTACCCTGGGTAGGTTTACTGGGCAAGAAAGACCAGACTAGGAAAGTAGCTCATTGTCTCACTCTTAAAGCGTCCTGGGAATCCTAGTAAGATGGGAATTAGGTTTGGATTTAACGAGGCGGCTCTATTGTTTGGTGCTGGGCTGCCTTGGAATGTGCCCTCTTGTTCTTCTCCAAGGAGGGGAAGAGACGCTGATGACTCTCATGTTTCACGGTGAATTGTATTCCTAGGTGTTTCTCCATTCTCAGAGCCAGCAAGGATCAATCCAGTCCCATCTGAGCTTGAAAGAGGAACTGTGATCAAAGGCTCTAATGATGTCACTGATCTCTGGTGATTGATTAGGAGCAGAAGTTCTAGAGGTTTCTGCCTTTCCTTATCAATTCCAATTCATTAGTGTCTAACATTAGGGTAGCTAGCTCTTCATTTCCGCAAAATTGCAGAAATGAATGATAAAGAAAACATTGTAGTTTTCTTCTGGATCTGTCTTTCTATGTCTGTTTTTAAAGTTTTTTGGAACCATGGCTGCCTCTTACAAGTAACCTTCCTCTTTAAGTATACTGCAGAGAAATAAAGATATCTCTATTAATTGGGGTAAGTATTTGGGAATTCAAATTGGAACAGTATTTGAGAGTGAAAAGAGTTCCATTGTTTCCAAAGCAGTTTAAGCATATAGAGGTGATTACGTGTTAGGTCAACATTAAATGTGTTTAAATGTTTTATTACCTTAGGATTTTGGGGATTTTTAAAAGTCCTTTTAGTTATTTTTGTGGAACTAACATTCTCCTCTTGTCATTCAACAATGAAAACAAATGCATTTAATGTCAAGAGGTGACAAATCTTGCAACCGGGGAAGATGCCACTTGAAAGAAATTCAGAAAGAGAAACAAGAGAAAACCTGAGAGATCTCACTGTGGAACTGCTCTTGACTATACTGTAACTCTTGGCTTAGATCCACCTAGAGTAGGGATTGACTGCAAAAGCATTGGAAGAAATTCTATGTTGGAAGGCTCTGCAGCCCAAGAAGAAAAGTTGAATGGAAAATGGAGAAGGTGAATTCTTATTAAAGTGACTGTTAGCTTCGATGGTTTGCTGTTAGTTGTCAAGGACTATTGCCTCATGCTTGCTTATAGCTAATTCCTTTCATATAAAAGTTAATTTTGAGAACTGCTTTCTGAGTAGGACTGATAAATATGTTTATAGTCTAGGGTGAGTATCTAAAGAGACATGATCATGCAGATGAGCCTTTGGGAAAAGATGGTGAGGCAATTATGAATACTAAGCTTTAGTGGATGTCAAAGACTCCCCTTTCACAGAATATTTTTTTGGTTCTATTGGCAGTAAGAAAAATAATCCCAGACTCTTGCCTATAACCAAAAAACTTATAGAAAGAATCAAACAATGGCATGGTTGAAATAATGGGACTTCAGGCAATGTAAACATTTTTTGGTAAAACAGGAATCTAATATTCAGCTGAAGATTTCTTCCAAGCATTTAGGAACTAGAAAACACACAGTGGTCCATTTCACATTATGTTTAAATCAAATCTGTCTTAAAAAAACTAATGTTTCTGGGCTTGTTTTCAAATCCTGGCAAGATTCAGAGCAGTAGAAAAGTTCCTTTCCTATAAATGTTGACAGCAGTTCCGGTGGAGGCTAACAATGTTTTATAAATAGAGTTTGCTTAGCAAAAACCATATGTACGCCTAGTGAAATAAGCTCACATTTATTTATGTTTTGATTTATAGAAAACATGTGCCCTTGACAAAGCCTTTGGGCTCTTTTCCGCAATTAAAAGGAATCATGGTTGAGAAAAATAGCTACCTTCTTAATGGGAAACTTTTTCACATCAATTGAAAGCATTTTCTTTGATCAGTTTCACACAAATTGAGAATATTTTCATCCATCAGTTTGATCCCCAAAATGGAGTGACTTGAAAAAAAAAAAGTTTATAAATATACACACACACATGTATGTTGGTTGAATATTGGAGAATCGAAGATTTAAAAGGTTGGATGATACGGAAGTGGCAGTGTATAGTTTTGTAGCAGGAAAATTTTAATTTTGCCTTTATTTTTAAATTTTTACTAATGTTTATTCTTGCTGTAACTAGTATTGGTATAGCATGAGGTGGTCTCCTGTGTGGTTTGATTTGGCTTTTTTAGACTGAAGCCTGATGCAGGTCTTGTGTGTACCTGTTGCTTGGTCTTCATCTGGCTAATCTGAAAAGCACCTCTACCTTGATTCTCTTTCCAACAACAACAGATGATAAGGAAAAAGAGGGATAAGAAGATGGTTTGCAAATCTCTCATCATTTTCCTTTGAAGAAAAGACTTTAAAAGTCTTTTTAGGTTTTTTTTTTTTTTTTAAGAAAAAAGATTATATAATTTCTTTTGCTTATTAAAAGTCTTTTTTTTTTTTTTTTTTTGAAGAAAAAGACTATATAATTTAGAATTTAGTTTAAAAGATGCGCCTTTTGCTTATTACTTTTTCACCAAGTTCAGGATGGGGAACGAGTTGATGAGAAAAAAAAAACATTTCTTACTTAAAGAAATGGTTATATCAACTGGGACCAGGCTACAAAATTCCATTCTGTTTCTAGTCTAGGTTAAGTCAATGATTTTCACACTGTTGGGATGGGTGGGGTGAGAAGTAGGAGGAAAGTGTGGAGAAAGTCAGTGTTTCAGTATAGAAACTTTATGAGTATACGAATGATGTAAGTATAAATCTTACATATAAGTGCTAATATAATTTAGTACCTTGTTTAATTGGGGGAATAGGTTTTCTTTTTAGATACAATTGACAGATTATATGTGCTTAAAAAAATTTGAATTAAAAATTTTCTAATTGAAATACCGTTGGTTTACAATGTTGTGTTTCAGGTGTACAGCAAAGTGATTCAGTTATATTTATACATCAGTGTATATATATATGTATGTATAAACATAATTTTTCAAATTTCTTTTCAATTAAAGGTTATTAAAAGATAATAAAATTCTCTGGGCTCTACAGTAGCTCCTTGAGAGTTCAGTTTTTGTAGAAACTCTTTCTCATGAAGGTGGTGTCAGGGTCCCAATCCGCCATGCAGTCATAAAGTACCACTGTGTGTGATGGCTAATCTCGCAACACCAACGTAGCTTCTAAGAGGAATGAACTATCTTTTACAGCATGGGGGTTTCATTGGGAATCCAGGAATCCTTAAGGTTTATGCTTCAGAAAATGGGCCAGCCTCCTGAAATTACATTATGCGAATGCTATGTGGGTGTGAGTCTATGACCCTTTTGTTAGAGACTCACGATCTAGGATTTTCCAGAGCCTCTGGTCTGCAGGTAGGTGTTGAACTCTAACTGTCTTTAAGGAAAATATTGATTGAATGATCAGAACTGCTCTTTGAAGGAATGATGGCCTATGAGAAGAGAGCCTCTCAGCGGTGAGGGATGATGAAAAAGAATATATACCTTTCTCATATAAAATGTGATGCTATAACCACAGCTGTGACCTGGCTTACTTTATAGAGGTCTCCCCATTAGGAAGTCAAAAGACTACTTCCACATTGCTTTATGATTTTAAACAAGGAACTTTAGTATATGATTTAAAGAGCTCCTCTCTAGGAACTCTGTGAAGTTCACCTAAGACTCCCTAAGAATTTATTAATAGAAGAATAAAATGACAGGAAACATGTCAGGTAGATGAGAAGAGCTTGAAAGGAATGAGTTAATGTAATCTAAGTTGAATAAGGGAAATCCAGTATTCTCTTTAAATTAATCTGTATAGATTAACATTTGTGTCCATCTTGGGTTAAAAGTCACTGAAGATTTTTGTTTAGGCCAAAATGTGCGATCACACAGTAAGTCAGAACAACACCAGGGATTTTGGAGGGTCATCTATAGAAGATCAGGTGCACGTGGAGGGAGATTTTTGCCCCATTTTGACTGAACTGTTGATAATTATAGGTAGCTGCCATAAAGCAATGGATCCTGTGAAATCTGAGACGTGTGTGTTCTGCCTTTAGACCTGGTATCATGCATTCCTTACTAACTGATTTCTTGCCTTCGTTTTTCTGAGAGGCTTCCTGGGAGGACTTGGGCATGGCTGGAAGGGACATTTGACTCTCGTGTGGGACTAACTCCTCCCAGACCACACTCCTCTTTTCAGCCTCCCAGACATCTTGGTTCTCTGTTTGGCATCTGGTTTGAAAATGTATCTATGTTTTATCATGGCCTCACTGAGAGCTTTTGCAAATTTCTTTGATGCTAGTTTAGTTGCTTTAAACTTTTTGGAGTGGGAAAAAACAGAAACAAAACCAAGAGTACAATAAACTTTGATTACTAGGCTCCTAAATACTGCATCTCTCAAGTAACCTATATTTGTCCTTATTCTTTGAGAATGGAATTTATAGGGTGAAGCTGTTCAGATGCAGCCCAGGGAGGGGTGCAGAGTCAAAGCCAGAAGACACCACCCTTCACAGCATGCTGCACCCTCCAAGGAAGATGAGATGATTCCTTACATGATAACTATTAAAATAATGCATTTTTTGGGGGCACTTCCCTGGCAGTCTAGTGGTTAGGACTCTGGGTTCTGACTGCTGAGGGCCCGGGTTCAGTCCCTGGTCAGGGAACTAAGATCACACAAGCCATGTGTCCATTAAGAGAAAAAGCAAAAGGCATTTTCCAAAACATTTCAGTGAAAATGAAACAAAAGAGTATGAAGAATGAAGGACGTGCTCACCATAATCCAAGACCTTAGAACTACCCTTATTATTCTCCACTTTCCTCTCTCTTAAACTTTTTCTGTGTGTTTAGTTTTGTGTGTTTGTTTTTTTCTTTGGCCAAGCTAGTTCCCCCACCAGGGATCAAACCTGCATCCTCTGCTGTGGAAGTGCAGAGTCTTAACCACTGGATCACTCGGAAAGTCCCTGTGTTTAGTTTTATAAAAGGAATACCTGTTCATTGGGAAATAAAGAGCAACATGGGTGTGTCTGGGAATCTCTCCACGGAGAGATTACCTTGATTAACATTTCAGTGTATTTTCAGTTTTTTTCTCTCCATATTCTATATTGCATACTACATGTTCAGGTAACCACATGCCAGGGGCATTTTTCCATGTCGTGTGCTATCTTCCTCTAACCTGATTTTAATGGTGATGTAATTTATCCAACCACTCCTCTATCCGGGGTCGTTTATGTTCTTTTTTCTTCCACTTGTAAATAAGGATGTGATGCTGCTGCTGCTGCTGCTAAGTTGCTTCAGTCGTGTCCGACCCTGTGTGACCCCATAGACAGCAGCCCGCTAGGCTCCTCCGTCCTGGGGATTCTCAAGGCAAGAACACTGGAGTGGATTGCCATTTCCTTCTCCGAAGGATGTGATGAATATCCTTAAAAAGTCTGTGTGCTTTGAATACTTCTTATCAAATTAAACATAGTAATTTCTGTTTCCATCTGCTATTTGTGAGTGCTCACGTTCAGAAACACTTAATATGAATGAAATATTTATTTTTTAAATTTAATTTTTAACTGGAGAATAGTTACTTTTGGAATATTACTCAGCTATAAAAAGGAATGCATTTGGATCAGTTCTAATGAGATGGATGAACATAGAGCCTAGTATACAGAATGAAGTAAGTCAGTATGAGTGAAGTCTTTCTGAAGAAAATGTAATCAGAGAAAACATCACCTCTTGTTTTTAAACTGTTTCATTGAAGTGTAATACAGAGAGAGGAGAGTGTGTTAAGTGAGCAGCTTTGATGATTTTTCCCTAAGTGAACACATCATGTCACCAGCACACAGATCAGGGGAAAACTTCACCAGTGCCTGGAAAGGACCTCTCACTGGTCAGTTACTTCTCTCACCCCAAGAGTTGGCTCCGTTTATCCCTTCTACGGCTGATGCACACGCATCTGGATGATTCCCAGTGTTTGGCTCTAAGGAGTGTTGACTGATAGTCAGTTACCTGACTTTTGCTGGACCTGTGTGCACATTTCTATTGGTTAGATCCCTAAGGATGAAATTGCTGCATCCTAGGGCTGCATATGTGTGCTAAGTCACTTCAGTTGTGTCTGACTTTGTGCAATAGTAGCCCTCCAGGCTCTTCTGTCCATGGGATTCTTCAGGCAAGAATACTGGAGTGGCTTGCCATACTCTTCTCCAAGAGTTCTTCCCAACCCAGGGACCAGACCTGTGTCTATTATGTCTCCTGTATTGGCAGGCAGGTTCTTTACTATTGGTACCACCTGGGAAGCCCAGGGGTGCACATAGTTACTTTAATAGATGCTGACCAATCGTTTTCCCGAGTGGTTGCACAAGTTTGCTCCTTCTTTATTGTTGCCAGCTCTAGGTATTTTGTCTGTTTTCCTTTTAGCCATTCTGTTGGCTTGTGTTGTGCTTTTTTTTTTTTTTTTTTTTTTCTTGGCCTTACCACATGGCTTGTGGGATCTTAGCTCCCCAGACAGAGATTGAACCTGCACCCTTTGCCTTGGAAGCATGAAGTCTTACTCACTGGACTGCCAGAGAAGTCGCTCAGTTGTGGTTTTAATTTTTTTCTGATGACTTAAGGGAGTTAAGCATCTTTTTAGATACTTATTGGTCATTGGAATATCCTCTTTTGTGAAGAATCTGTCATGTCTGTTGGAATCTCTATTTTAAATTTGTAGTTCTTTGAGGGTAAATAATTATTAAGTAGTTTTTCTATTATGGATTTGGAATGATACCTGTATCTGACATTGCCTTAAAATATTTTATAGCTTCTTATTCTGAACTCTTTTACATTGTTGACCTGTCTGTTATTTAGCCAGTACCACACTGTTTCAGATGTCATGACCTATAATGTATTTTATTTGAAAGTGCTATTATCTTTTACTATTCTTCCTTTTCAAATGCTTCTTGGCTCATTTTCAACCTTTTTTCTTCTAGATGAATTTTAAGAACACCTTTTTAGAATTACATTGTTTATGAATTTATGTGTATGTAGCAGAAGTCGAAAAACATGAATGGATGCAATTAATTTCAGCAGGAGTGGTTGCCTCTGGGAAGAGTGAAAAGGGGGTAAGATGTGGGAGAGTTCAGTTGTATGTGTAGCATCTTACTTCTTGCAAGACAAAAAGTTTTAAGCAAATTTGACAAAATATTAACATGTATTAAATCTGGGTGGTGAATATCCTGATGTTACTTATGTTATTCTCTGAAATGTGTCATAATGAAAAGATTCCCCTTTGAGATTTTATTTGAATTATATTCAGCTAACTTAGCCAGGCATTCCTATAATTATATTGGCTATAAGAAGCAGCCTTGGTTGTTTTTCTGCCTCATTTTCACAAGGTTACTCCCTTCTCAGACGTACATCAAAGCACACATAAATGTATACTCTTTGGCGCCCACATTCTGCATTCATCTTCAGAAGTATTTTTTTTTAATCTGACACTTATAAGAAAATACGTAGGAAATAACAGTTGGCAAGACCTAACAGGTGTTTGCTTTATTTTCACCTTTTATACTTTAACATGTTCTGGAAGCAATTTAGTTTTACTTTTGTTTCATCTGTCTTGTATTGAAAGTTGCAGACACATTCATGAAGACTTGGGTTAATATAAATACCTCTTATATTCGCTCAGGACAGATCCGATGCTCCAGCTTCTTGGCATCAGGCAAGGTTTTTATCAAGTGCCAGCAGCTGCCCTTTGCATCCGTGCCTTGAGAGTGGTATCTGTTTCGTGGTGGCTTTTTGTACTGAAATCAATCACTGCCAGGGTCAAGGATTAAATGTGGTTGAGGGTCTTGATTATTTGTGTGTTTTTAGGAAGATTGAGTCAATGGAAAAGTCCAAAGGAATTATGGTATTCTAACTTTGACCTTGGAGTAACCTTGGTTAACTCATGACTTTAGTTGGTAAGTTGTGTCCGACTCTTGTGACCCCATGGACTGTAGCATTGTCTGTGGGATTATGTCTTTGAGACAGAAGAAAATCCTCTGTATGTGGGATTTTCCAGGCAAGAAGACTGGAGTGGGTTGCCATTTCTTTCTCCAGGGTATCTTCCCAACCCAGGGATCAAACCCAGGGGTCCTGCATTGCAGGCAGATTCTTTACCAACTAAGCCACCAGAGAAGTCCTTAACTCATGACTAGGGAGTGCAGGATTTAAGAAGATGCTGGATGTGGCCAAGTTGAAGGAGAGGTCTGTGAAGGGTCTGGCCTCAGTTCTGTGTGTGACTTGCTGTTTATCATGCATGTGTATTATACAGAACTCATAAAAAGAGGCAAATCACAAACACCTATAAGGATGCTGAGGGGCAAGAATATTCATGTCTTTGAAGATAGGAAGTGTTGCCGTGAAAGGTGTAATTCCAGTAGCTTCATAAGCCTTCATACACTTGAAAGCATGCCCACAACCTGTTGCCTAAAGCTTTTGGAAATAATTTAGAGACGTGACTCTTGTTGATTCTCCAAATTTCAGATCTTCCAGCATTTTGTTGGCCTTTTGTCTAGGGATATACACATTTGCCAGAGTCATGCCAATAAGCACAGAAAATCTGCCAGCCCACAGAGAAATTCTAACTTCCTCCTTTTCCCACAGGAGTGTCTCGGGAAATCGTGCATACAATAGAACTTTTCATGTCTAGACCCTGCCCCGGGGATTTCTGTCTAATAAGAACCTTTTATTTCCCCCCTTAAGCACACTCATATGGAACAAAGCTCAGGAAGAAGTTGGGGACAGAATGAAGGGAAAGAAAATACAGAAAATCCTGGGCCGTCTGATTTTCCCAAGTTTGCTTTGCACCCAAGTCCAGGCAAATACAAGTGTAAGATTCTTCTTCTTTTTTTTTTTTAAACTGATGTGCTGCCTGTCATCAACATTCTTGAGGCTGTGCTAAGTGCCAGACACTGTGTTTGAGTCTGTAGATGAATAGAATATGGGTTTTACTCTCAAGATACTTGTAAGTGAAGGAGCAACCAATCAATTTACTGTACACTGATTATGTACAACATAAATGATACCTACAGAGTATCAACGAGAGTATCCTCAAAGACATAATGCTTGAGTTAGTTCTTTTAAAGGTAATTGGTTAAGACAGGGGTGGACAGGACTCCGGACAGGGGGCTGGAGGGTAAAACAAGAAGAAAGGTGTTCCTGGTAGAGGGAACTATATAACCTAAGACTTGGGAGTGGGATGTTCTTGGTGATTTGGAGAATTGACTGCGTCACTTTAGGGTGCTTATTGGATGAGCATGGGTTGGGGATAGAGAGGCTGATGATTGAAAATGCTACTGAAGAGGCAGATGGAGTCCATATTATGGTGGAGACCCATGAATGCACAGCTATGGAGTTTGGGCTTCATCCTTAAGGTGTGTGGGAAGAGGGTGTTATCTGCTTAAAAGATATATGTTTGGCCGCAGTAGGAAGGATGGCTGGCAGTGGGGAGAGTGGAAGCATCCTGGGCATCAGGAAGCAGCAGTAACTCGGTAGGGAAGTGGAGGGCAAAGGATACCATGTGGAGGAAGGCAAGAACGAATAAGACTGTGGACAGAGAAATGAGTGGGACTTGAAGGAAGAGAAGTGTGGGGTGAGAGGAAGTAATCTGGTTTTACTTATTTATTTTTTTAAATATTTTTTTGATGTGGACCATTTTAAAGTCTTTATTGAATGTGTTGCAATATTGCTTCTGTTTTACATCTGTTTGGTTTCTTTGGCTGTGAGGCACGTGTGATCGAAGTCTTAACCATTGAATCACCAGGGAAGCCCCAGTAATCTGGTTTTAAAGGTTTCAATTTCCAGTATTTATTTGAACTGAACACCCAAAGCTCTGGAGAAAGGTGCTGCTAAGTCACTTCAGTCGTGTCCGACTCTGTGTGACCCCATAGATGGCAGCCCACCAGGCTCTCCCATCCCTGGGATTCTCCAGGCAAGAACATTGGAGTGGGTTGCCATTTCCTTCTCCAATGCATGAACGTGAAAAGTGAAAGTGCAGTTGCTCAGTTGTGTCCGACTCTTAGCTACCCTGTGGACTGCAGCCCACCAGGCTCCTCCATCCATGGGATTTTCCAGGCAAGAGTACTGGAGTGGGGTGCCATTGCCTTCTCCAGGAGAAAGGTGAGGGCCGAAGATAAAGATTCCAGGTTCATCTCGGAGGTAGGTTGATAGTAAAGACAATGGGAATGAATGAATGGGCTGGAGAAAGGGCCATGTCTGGAGCTGAGACTCAGCTGGAGCATGGATTGGGGAAGTATTGAGATAGAGGGCAAGGACCAAAGAGGCTGAGGTTTTCAGGAAGGAGGGAGATGGTGTAAGGGGTGGGGGGGGTGCTGTTTCCAATGTGTCAGAGAGGCTAGGAGGATTGAGAGCTGGGAAGACAGCATAGACTCTGGCAACTGCAACTTGAAATGGGTGCAGTTGTCCGGAGCAAGGGCTGGAGGGCCAAACGCAGTGGGTGTCAGCGCAGGTTTGTAGGAACCAGAGAAGGCGAGATACTACTGCATGCCCGTCACTCTTTAAAGGAAGGAAAGGGGAGAAACAGCACTGGAGCTGTTGGGGTTAAGCACATGCAGATGGGGTTAAGGAAATGTGCTTTTAGGGTGGGGGGCCTGAGTCTGATTGTAGGCAGAGGGCACTGAAGGAAGAGAGCACGGAGGAGAAGGGGTGGTGATGATGATGGATGAGGCTGGGTAGGTCCCCTGGGCACAGTGCTTCTCAAGCCTGCCTGCGGTTCGGACGTTGAGACCTGCAGCTCTGGCCTTGGGGCTGGTTGTTAAAGCTTCTGGGGTGATGCCAGTGTGCATTCAGGCTGTGAATCTCTGCTCTGGAGTTAGAGATGGAAAGGGGGCCTTTCATCTGGGAAAGATGGGAAGCAGGATGGCAGGGGGACTCCTGGGTAGAATCTGGATTAAAAACTAGAGGGAGGCAAGGAAGGAAATTAAGAGATGCTGCCCCCACTTTCCCTTGTTTTCTCAGTAAAGGGTGATAGAGTAGTGGGGGCAGTTGTAAGAAAGGCAGATCTCTTGTGTGGATTGGGAGAAAGTGCTGAGGACATATGAGGAGGGCTGCCCAGTCCTGTCAGGGGGTCCGGCTGTGGTCAGGGAGGGTCATTTTGTCACCACAGCCACAAACCCCATCCATTCACAGAGCTTCTAGCAGAACAGAGGGGACAGGTCGCTGATCCAGGCTTACGAGACGGGCAGTCCAGGGGCCTGGAGGACACAGAGAAGGCTGGGTGTGTGTTTTCCATCTGTTCTCTCACTCCATCCACCTGGTGATACATGTGTGAGTCAGGAAGGTTCACAAACTTTAGTCTTTTTTTTTTTTTTTTCACTGTGAGAGGACGTTTATAAGCTAACCCTTGTAGAGATGAGACCTGTAACCTTGCCTTCATTCATAGGGATGCTAACCAATTCTGCTTAGTTGATCATTGACATAAAATGAGTCAAATCAATACTGACCCCACTGTCCTGACATAAATTGCTTTCTTTTAGTAGAATTGCTGTCTTGCATGGTTTCATAAATAGGAGAAGGGACGCTTTGTTGTCTGTGTGTGTGTATGATCCTATGAATTTCAGGTGAGGTCAGATTTAGGGAAAAACATTAATCAAAGAAAGGTCAGTCCTCTGTCTTTGGAATCTTGTTGTAATCTGATTTACTGTAAGTTTTAAATATTAACTTTTTTCTTTTTTTAAGAGACACAGATTCCTTTTCACTTGTGTGTTTTCTCTATATATCTCTGATCTTATACTTTTCTGTGTTGTTCAGTCACTCAGTCGTGTCGATTGAGACCCCATGGACTGCGGCACGCCAGGCTTCCCTGTCCTTCACCATCTCCCAGAGCTTGCTCAAACTCATGTCCATTGAGTCGGTGATGCCATCCAATCGTCCTGTCCTCAGTTCAGTTGCTCAGTCGTGTCTGACTCTTTGTGACCCCATGAACCGCAGCACGCCAGGCCTCCCTGTCCATCACCAACTCCCAGAGCCTACCCAAACTCATGTCCATTGAGTCGGTGATGCCATCCAACTATCTCATCCTTTGTCGTTCCCTTCTCCTCCTGTTCTCAATCTTTCCCAGCATCAGGATCTTTTCAGATGAGTCAGCTCTTTGCATCAGGTGGCCAAAGTATTGGAGTTTCAGCTTCAACATCAGTCCTTCCAATGAACACCCAGGACTGATCTCCTTTAGGATGGACTGGTTGAATCTCCTTGCAGTCCAAGGGACTCTCAAGAGTTCTCCAGCACCATAGTTCAAAAGCATCAATTCTTTTACACTCAGCTTTCTTTATAGTCCAACCCTCACATCCATACATGACTACTGGAAACACCGTACACCGTAGCCTTGACTAGACGGACCTTTGTTGGCAAAGTAATGTCTCTGCTTTTTAATATGTTCTTTAAGTTGGTCGTAACTTTCCTTCCAAGGAGTAAGCTTCTTTTAATTTCATGGCTGCAATCACCATCTGCAATGATTTTGGAGCACCAGAAAAGTCAGCCACTGTTTCCACTGTTTCCCCATCTATTTGCCATGAAGTGATGGGACCAGATACCATGATCTTCGTTTTCTGAATGTTGAGCTTTAAGCCAACCTTTTCACTCTCCTCTTTCACTTTCATCAAGAGGCTCTTTAGTTCTTGTTTGCTTTCTGCTCTAAGGGTGGTGTCATCTGCATATCTGAAGTTATTGATATTTCTCCCAGCAATCTTGATTCCAACTTGTGCTTCCTCCAGCCCAGCCTTTCTCATGATGTACTCTGCATAAAAGTTAAATAAGCAGGGTGACAGTATACAGCCTTGACGTTCTCCGTTTCCTATTTGGAACCAGTCTGTTGTTCCATGTCCAGTTCTAACTGTTGCTTCCTGACCTGCATATAGGTTTCTCAAGAGGCAGGTCAGGTGGTCTGGTATGCCCATCTCTTGAAGAATTTTCCACAGTTTATTGTGATCCACACAGTCAAAGGCTTTGGCATAGTCAGTAAAGCAGAAGTACATGTTTTTCTGGAACGCTCTTGCTTTTTCGATGATCCAGCAGATGTTGGCAATTTGACCTCTGGTTCCTCTGCCTTTCCTAAAATCAGCTTGAACATCTGAAAGTTCACGGTTCACGTATTGCTGAAGCCTGGCTTGGAGAATTTTGAGCATTACTTTACTAGCATGCATCTTGTTCTACTACTACTTGTCCTTGTTCTTTTTTATGGGATTTTTAATTCTTTTATATGGAAAGCATGTTAAAATACCTTTTTTTAAAAAAACATTTTGTTCATGTATTGCTTAGCATTTCTTAGAGTAAATGGTTAGGAGTTGAATTTGTCTCAGCCTGGAAAGATGCTGGAGGGATACTTGGAACTGAGTTTTATACACACACACCTCACTCACTCATTTTCCTCCTCATTCACAGTTGATGTTGCTTAAAGGCTTGGAGCCGGGCAGGAGAGGACAGTCAGGGAGCATTGACTAAGCTGAGTGGAGGAGGACTGTCTTGGCAGCTGGAGAAGGAAATCAGGGACCCTGAACATCAGGTAGTTGGACGTGTCTAAATGATGATGGAAGTGGCGGGTTAGTGCGGCAGAACATGGCCAAGGACCAGACCAGGGACACAAAGTAGCATTTTCCCCTGCCAGCTGCTCCTTCTATAAAGCAGATTATTTTCAGACTTATTTACAAAACAGAAATAGACCCACCGTTGTAGGAAATAAACTTGTGCTTACCAAAAGAGAGAAATGGGGAGGGATAAATTAGGAGTTTGGGATTAACATATACACACTGCTATGTATAAAATGCATAAGCAACAAGAACCTACTGTATAGCAGAAGGAAATCTACTCAGTATTTTTTTATAACCCATAAAGAAAGAATTCTGAAAAAGAGTAGATGTGTATGTTTAATGACATCACTTTGCTCTACACCTGAAACTAACACAACATTGTAAATCAACTATACGATGGTAAAACATCTGCCTACAATGCGGGAGACCTCCTGGGTTCAATCCCTGGATCGGGAAGATCTCCTGGAGAAGGAAATGGCAACCCACTCCAGTATTCTTGCCTGGAGAATCCCATGGATGGAGGAGCCTGGCAGGCTACAGTCCATGGGGTCACAAAGAGTCGGACACGACTGAGCGACTTCACTCACTCACTCATACTTCAATTAAAAAGAAAAAAGAATGATTATTTTCATAGGAGAAACCACTATTAGTTAAGTGGAGAAGATCGGTGTGTACAGTGTCTGGAGGGAGGAAGCCTGAATTGTCTGAATATAGGTGATGCCCTTTCAAAGCCCTATGAAGACCCTTGGTACCCAGGCATCCCTTGCCCTATGGTAAGACCGGCCCATTATGCTTGCAGGACCAACTAGGTGATTTCATGGTTTCTGCTTCTTTCTTTCTTTTACCAATGATGCTAGAGTGACAGCGTTGGGAATTTCGATGTGGTAACAGATATACGTGTGGAGTCTTAGCAGTTGCTTCCTGAAAAATAGCTTCAGAGGAGCATGAGGGCAAGCTTTAAGGCAGCTTTGTTTCCTTGAACCAAAATAGGTTCAGTGTTTGTGAATTCAGAAAGCATGACCATCTTATTAAACCAAATAAAGAGCTCTTGTGGACAGCTTGGATGTCTGGGGAAGGAGGGCAGGAGCTTAAGAAAGAACTGTTCTGGTTGATGTGCTCCCAACCTGTGCCCTTTGCTTCCCCCCTGCTTCAATGGCTCGGAATTTATGTTGGATCTTTCAGAGGAATTCCCCTCGCTTCTGCTGAGATGTGATTCCATTCACCAAGTCACAGCCTGGGTGCTAAACACCCATACTGCAGACAAGGAAATGGGCCGGAAGATCGGTTTTTCCAAGTTCTCCTGGCAGGCCTGCCCTGGGCTCACGCTTTCCTGACTCTTGGCATCCTTACACCCAGAGTAGGGTGGGAGGGAGTGGGGACTGAGGAAGTGGTGTAGTATTATATTTTTGTGTCTCGAATCAAGGATCAAGAATTGGCAGGACTTCCCTGGTGGCCCAGTGGTTAAGTCCCTATGCTTCCACTGCAGGGGACATGGGTTGGATCCCTAGTCAGGGAACTAAGATCTGGCTTGCTGCAGCCAAAAAAATAAAGTAAAAATAAATTGTAATTCAACTGCAGTTCAGTAAAAAGAAAACTAAATTTAAAAAATCTAGAATTGGCAACTGCTATTGTGTGTGAGAAAATGATCATTTTCTGTTGGGTAAAGTTCAGTTGCCAAATACTGTGAAGTTCTCACTGTATATATACATATGTATAAAGTATTTCCGGATATATATGTGTTGCATAGGTGCCCCTGAGCATTTTTTTTTTTTTTTTCTGTTTTTTGAATCAGCACACAGCATACGTGTTTTTCCTCTCTAGAATCTGTTTTTTGGGTTTTTTTTTTTCTGCCTTTGGATGGAAAACTGAAACATATGATTTCATTTCAACACAACAAACTGAAAAAAGGACTACTTTGAAATACAAATGACAGTATCCAAAAATACTTTAAAAGGCACTGAAAACACTCAGTAGAAGGCAGCCATATCGTGTCATTGCTGGTGGCCAAGCTCTGGGCTTTCGAATGAAGAACTACAGCAGTTTCATAGCTGTGGCAGCAACAGTATCTCCCTCACTGATTGGTTCTGTCAGTTGCCTGGCAAGTTTTTGGTGTCCTTCAGTTGCTCAGTTGTGTCCGACTCTGCGACCCCATGGGCTACAGCACATCAGACTTCCCCGTCCTTCAGTGTCTCCCAGATTCACTCAAGCTCATGGCCATTGAGTCAATGATGTCATCCAAACATCTCGTCTTCTTTTGCCCCCGTCTTCACACCCTTACTATTTTTTCATTAATATTGGTTAATACCAAGGTGCTCATTATCTTGTCTTTCAGATCTTAGAATGTGTAGGCATCCTAGAGGGCCGTTCCGTCTTCCTGGAAAAGGTTTATGTGTTTTATTGTTTCCTTGTGTCTTCAGACAGGCTCATCTTGAACCAATGCAGATATGAATACCAATTATTTTTTTCCTTGAAAAGTCTGGCCTGAAGGCACTTCTTCTGTTTCATTAGGCCGCAGTTCCCAAGAAGTTATGAGAAAGTTAGAAGAAACCTAGACATCCTTTCACAACCTGAATGGTCAGACGAGCATCCAGTATGAGAAGCATTCTTTCAAGCACAAGAAGACAGTTCTTGCCAGCTTTATTTTAAATGTATAGAACTCATCAGTGTGTCAGCATCATTTTTAAATACACCATCTGTCCTTTAAAGGAGACAGAGTTTTTTTTTAAAAATGAATGCAACTAATGGTTTTAAACTGGCTAATGATTTTCATCAGTTTTGCAGGTGAAAGGGTAGAGTTAGTGGAAAGCTGACTTAAAAATCTTTGAGGAGTAAAGCTTCTTGGGACATAGTTAATATTAAGAGAGTTTTCTGATCCATTTTGCTCCCTGCCTCCTGTGAGGGCCTCTCTGCAGAGGCAGGAGGATGCTGAAATGATAACCTATCTACAGGACAGACCTGGGCTTTGCTGGGGGCAAGGGTGAACCTGCATGAATGCTACTTAGGTTGTGGCCTGTGGTATCTACCTCCCTGACTGGAACATGCCCAGATATCCCTTATAACCACTGCCCAGGCCAAATGTCTTCTCCTTCCTCCTCCAAGTCAGATGAGGGGTCAACGCCCAATGAGTTAGGATGAAATGGGGAGCAAACACACCACTGAGAAGGTGCTTCAGAAGTAAAAGGCTTCTATGAATACTACCTCTTCCTTTCTGGTGCTTATCAGAGGGATATTTTTCTTTTTTTAACATTCTTTTTTGAAACACATTTTTAATGAAGTATAATTTACAGTATTTCAGGTTTACTGTAAAGTAATTCAGTTATGAACAAAGCTAGTGGAGGTGATGGAATTCCAGTTGAGCTATTTCAAATCCTGAAAGATGAAGCTGTGAAAGTGCTGCACTCAATATGCCAGTAAATTTGGAAAACTCAGCAGTGGCCACAGGACTGGAAAAGGTCAGTTTTCATTCCAATTCCAAAGAAAGGCAATGCCGAAGAATGCTCAAACTACCCCCAATTGCACTCATCTCACACACTAGTAAAGTAATGTTCAAAATTCTCCAAGCCAGGCTTCAGCAATACGTGAACTGTGAACTTCCAGATGTTCAAACTGGTTTTAGAAAAAGCAGAAGAACCAGAGGTCAAATTGCTAACATCTGCTGGATCATGAAAAAAGCAAGAGAGTTCCAGAAAAACATGTACTTCTGCTTTACTGACTATGCCAAAGCCTTTGACTGTGTGGATCACAATAAACTGTGGAAAATTCTGAAAGAGATGGGAATACCAGACCACCTGACCTGCCTTTTGAGAAACTTGTATGCAGGTCAGGAAGCAACAGTTAGAACTGGATATGGAACGACGGACTAGTTCCAAGTAGGAAAAGGAGTACGTCAAGGCTGTATATCGTCACCCTGCTTATTTAACTTATATGCAGAGTACATCACGAGAAACGCTGGGCTGGAAGCAGCACAAGCTGGAATCAAGATTGCCGGGAGAAATATCAATAAACTTAGCTATGCAGATGACGCCGACGCCGAAGAATTGATGCTTTTGAACTGTGGTGTTGGAGAAGACTCTTGAGAGTCCCTTGGACTGCAAGAAGATCCAATCAGTCCATTCTGAAGGAGATCAATCCTGGAATTTCTTTGGAAGGAATGATGCTAAAGCTGAAACTCCAGTATTTTGGCCACCTCATGCGAAGAGTTGACTCATTGGAGAAGACTCTGATGCTGGGAGGGATTGAGGGCAGGAGGAGAAGGGGACGACAGAGGATGAGATGGCTGGATGGCATCACTGACTCGATGGATGCGAGTCTGAGTGACCTCCGGGAGCTGGTGATGGACAGGGAGGCCTGGCGTGCTGCGGTTCATGGGGTCGCAAAGAGTCGGACACGACTGAGCGACTGATCTGATCTGATCTGATCTGATCTGATGCAGATGACAGACACCACCCTTATGGCAAAAAGTGGAGAAGAACTAAAAACCTCTTGATGAAAGTGAAAGAGGAGAGTGAAAAAGTTGGCTTAAAGCTCAACATTCAGAAAACTAAGATCATGGCATCTGGTCCCATCACTTCATGGCAAATGGATGGGGAAACAGTGGAAACAGTGGCTGACTTTATTTTTAGGGACTCCAAAATCACTGCAGATGGCGATTGCAGCAATGAAATTAAAAGATGCTTACTCCTTGAAAATTATGACCAACCTAGACAGCATATTAAAAAGCAGAGACATTACTTTGCCAACAAAGGTCCGTCTAGTCAAGGCTGTGGTTTTTCCAGTGGTCACGTATGGATGTGAGGGTTGGACTATAAAGAAAGCTGAGCACCGAGGAATTGATGCTTTTGAACTGTGGTGTTGGAGAAGACTCTTGAGAGTCCCTTGGACTGCAAGGAGATCCAACCAGTCCATTTTAAAGGACATCAGTCCTGGGTGTTCATTGGAAGGACTGATGCTAAAGCTGAAACTCCCAATACTTTGGCCACCTGATGCGAAGAGCTGATTCATTTGAATAGACCCTGGTGCTGGGAAAGATTGAGGGCAGGAGGAGAAGGGGACAACAAAGGATGGGATGAGATGGTTGGTTGGTATCATCGACTCGATGGACATGGGTTTGAGTGGACTCTGGAAGTTGGTGCTGGACAGGGAGGCCTGGCGTGCTGCAATTCACTGGGTCACAAAGAGTCGGACACGACTGAGCGACTGAACTGAACTGAGTTCAGTTACATGTAGATGTTCATATACATTCTTTCTCAGATTCTTTTCCATTACATGTTATTGCAAGATAGTGGATCTAGTTCCCCGTGCTGTTATAGGATCTTGTTCATCTATTTTATATACTGTACTATATATATGTTAATGCCAAATTCCTAATTTATCCCTCCCCCCAACCTCTTTGGTATCTAAAGTGTGTGTGTGTCTGTGTGTTTGTGAGTCTATTTGTTTTGTAAATAAATTTAGTTGTATTATTTTGTTATATTCCACATAAAAGTGATTTAAGGTATTTGTTTTTCTGTCTGGCTTACTTAACATAGTATGATAATCTCTAGGTCTCTCTGTGGTACTGCAAATGGCATTATTTCATGCTTTTTAATGGCTGAGAAATATTCCATGGTATGTATGTACCATGTCTTCTTTATCCTTTCACCTGTTGATGGACACTTAAGTTGCTTGCATGTCTTGGCTGTTGTAAACAGGGCTGCTATGAACATTGGTGTGCAAGTATCTTTTCAAATTAGAGTTTTCATCTTTTCTCAATATCTGCTCAAGAGTGGGATTGCTGGATCATATGGTTTTTAAGGAACCTCCATACTATGTTCTACAGTGGCTATACCAGTTTACATTTTCATCAACAGTGTAGCAGTTTTCAGGGGGATATTTTTCTTAACCAAGAGTTCTAGAACACAGACATCCCCCTCTCCCAGGGTGGAAGAATCTCTGTGGACCATCACCTCCTAGAGATGGGGAAGACACATGGATCTCGGAGGCTACCCTTCTTCCTTGTACAGATCTATTTGTAAGAGCCTAGGAGTGCTGCCACCATCGCTCTTCAGGAGGGACAAAGCCTTCCCAGGGCCGCTCATTCCATTTTCAGACAGTTCTCATTATTAGAATATTCTTCTTTGTGTGGGGCAAAGGCCCACCTCCTTTCGCTTCAGCCACATCTGCTCCCTGTTGCCTTTGGAAGCACTTTAGGTGATGCGATGTGGAAAGGATAATTGATTCTGGCCTCTGGATCCATACAAGTCAGTGTTAATTCTTTTTCCATAGGTTCTTGCAAATACCTGAGTAATGAGGCCCCAAGGCCTCTCGGGTGGCTTTAAGTGTTCACTGTCTGTCCCCATTATCTGGTTGTACATCTCAGTATGAAAGCACCCAGTATGGCTGAGCGATGCTACCCCTGTTACTGAGATTGGAGCTGGGTCCAGAGAGGCCTACTCCACAGCTGAGCATGACATGGGACAACATCCCAAGGAAGTATTCCTTCCCATCTGCTGCTGAGTCATAGTTCTGCCTTCCTGGACTGCAGATGACTTGAGTATTCATTTTTTGGCTAAAGGATCAGATCAGATCAGATCAGTAGCTCAGTTGTGTCTGACTCTTTGCGACCTCATGAATTGCAGCACGCCAGGCCTCCCTGTCCAGCACCAACTCCCGGAGTTCACTGAGACTCACATCCATCGAGTCAGTGATGCCATCCAGCCATCTCATCCTCTGTTGTCCCCTTCTCCTCTTGCCCCCAATCCCTCCCAGCATCAGAGTCTTCTCCAATGAGTCAACTCTTCGCATGAAGTGGCCTAAATATTGGAGTTTCAGCTTTAGCATCAGTCCTTCCAATGAACACCCAGGACTGATGTCCTTTAAAATGGACTGGTTGGATCTCCTTGCAGTCCAAGGGACTCTCAAAGAGTCTTCTCCAACACCACAGTTCAAAAGCATCAATTCCTCGGTGCTCAGCCTTCTTCACAGTCCAACTCTCACGTCCATACATGACCACAGGAAAAAACATAGCCTTGACTAGATGGACCTTTGTTGGCAAAGTAATGTCTCTGCTTTTTAATATGCTATCTAGGTGGGTCATAACTTTCCTTCCAAGGGGTAAGCGTCTTTTAATTTCATGGCTGCAGTCACCATCTGCAGTGATTTTGGAGCCCAGAAAAATAAAGTCTGACACTGTTTCCACTGTTTCCCCATCTATTTCCCATGAAGTGATGGAACTGGAAGTGGCTAAAGGATCAGATCAGATCAGATCAGTCGCTCAGTCGTGTCCGACTCTTCGCGACCCCATGAACCGCAGCACGCCAGGCCTCCCTGTCCATCACCAGCTCCCGGAGGTCACCCAGACTCACACCCATCAAGTCAGTGATTCCATCCAGCCATCTCATCCTCTGTCGTCCCTTTCTCCTCCTGCCCTCAATCCCTCCCAGCATCAGAGTCTTCTCCAATGAGTCAACTCTTCGCATGAGGTGGCCAAAATACTGGAGTTTCAGCTTTAGCATCATTCCTTCTAAAGAAATTCCAGGATTGATCTCCTTCAGAATGGACTGGTTGGATCTTCTTAAAGGATAGGCCACTGTATTTATTCCTTCCAGCAGTCCCCAATCATTTTGGCACCAGGGATCAGCTTCATGGAAAACAGTTTTTCCCCAGACCAGGGGGTGGGGATGCTTTGAGAATGATTCAAATGCATTACATTTATTGTGTGTGTTTTATTTCTATTATTATTACATTAGTTCCAATCAGGTCATCAGGCATTAGATACCAGAGGCTGGGGGCCTCTGCCTTATTACAGTTCATCTTCTTCACCTTAGTCCATTGTCACAGGATAAAACTGATGCGATGTGACTTCTGTCCTCAGAATGCTCCCTATATTGCTGAGTTACAAAGCTTAGGTAAAAGGAGGGACACACACACACAGACATACACATACTCACACACACACACACACACACACACCTTACTTTTATTCATCTGTCTTCTAATTTTGCATGACAGCCATCACACATACCAACCCATGTTGATTGCTTGGACTATAGCAACAACTGATTGGGATGGAGCAGGAGGAGGAGCATGGGGGGGGGACCTCACCTGCCCTGCCAGCCTGCAGGCTGTGGGGGAGACAAGGTGGGTCAGAGATTGAACGGAGGGGAGCAGGGGCTGTGTACCCACCTCTGCAGGTGTGTACTGAGGAAAATCAGAATTCTAATGCCCTTTTCATGGGATTTCTGTAAACTTATGAGAACTAGGTATCTTTCCTGTGGCCTATTATTTACCTTACATCCTAATAGTCTGTGTATCAACAATGGAAATTTTTCATCTGCTCCCAAGCAAGCAAGTGGCCTGAAAATCATTTTCAGAAATTTTAGAAATGTTAGTAACCCAAGTTTGTGGTGAGGAGCTCAAACCACATCTGACATTCGGATCAAACCATGTTTTCAAAGCACGGCTGTCCCTTGCATGTCTCACTGTCGTTTTCTAACTATTCCTCATCTTTGTAGTGTATTCTTTTGTTTTTGGTTATTGACTGATGGCTTTATAGATGCCATTTGTTATCTATCATCATAGTAAATTTAGAGGGGAAAATGCTTTGTCATTCTATTTGGCAGTGACATTGTCCCCAGCCTTCTCCTAAGTTTAAAAAGAAAGCAACTTTTTGAAAGAGGTTTGAGGATTGGAAGTTATGCGATTCTGATACCATGGATTGTGCTTCATCTGATTGCTTCTAAACTATAATGGTCTAACATTTTCTCCGCAGGAGCATTAATCTGTGTATGTGGTGTGTGTGTGTGTGCACACCCATACTTGTGTCTCTCAGTGTGTGAAAACTAGACCCTGGAAGGATGTACTGATTTTTAAGCATTTAGATATTAAATCAGAACTCCCTCAAGGGTTGTTCTGCAGCCTTGATCATCGTTCAAGACACCATAGCCATTTGGCTAGAAGGCCTTGGTTCCAGGTCTTGCCAGACTGCCATGCGATGAGATAGAGGATCTTTGGAGAACAAACAAAACTTGTCTTGGCCTGTGAGTTCAGTAATGCAGTACTCCCACATCCCCTGGCTTTAGGATCCCTGAGATTGGCTCCAGCCCTGAGGTCTCAGGGCGGTTCCTGGGATGGGTACCAGAGTTGGGAAAAATCCCACCCCATGAGTTTGGTCCTTCCCTGTGCCTACCCGCCTACATCCAGTGGTTTGACTTCCCTTCCTACTCTGACCTAGTGCTCCCAATCACATTTTATTTTCTTCAAAGAATGTTTCTCTGTGAAGTTAGTTATTTTCCTTTGAATATAGTTAGTTATTTTACTTTGTATGTGTTTACTGCCTGTCTCCACACCAGGATCTGAGAGTCAAGAACCCCTTGGTCTTCTCCATATTGGTGTCTCCGCTTGGACTGGTGGCCAGCACAGGATGGAGTCTCAGTAAATACGTGTTGAATGAATGAGTGGGTGTGAAAATGACCTTAAACCACAGCTGGAGGGATCTAGGAGAATTTTCATTTCTTTTAGAGGAGACATTCCTGCAGATGATCTTTGGTTTTGATGGGTTCTATTTAATTTGCTGAGCAGAAGTTTGTGCCATGTATGTTGGACAACTACACCTCTAGTTACCAAAATTGCTCTGCTCTGCTCCCAGTTCTGATCTGTCTTTACTATCTTTAACTGGTTTCCCTGGAAATAGTAGCATAGGGTTTATGAACATTATGTGGAGCCTTCCAGAAACATGGGACGAATCTCAAGGTTTGTCACAGGTTTTGTAATACCCAGCCAGATAATGTTTTAGTCCAGAATATGAGGGCAGGTGCTTACTTTCAGGACTAAGAAGGCTATCAGGTCTATAAGTAGCAAACTGTCCTCTTG
Source organism: Tragelaphus eurycerus (assembly GCA_935064755.1). NCBI lineage: Eukaryota > Metazoa > Chordata > Mammalia > Artiodactyla > Bovidae > Tragelaphus > Tragelaphus eurycerus. Next base: position 16,778,782 of record CAKXYN010000002.1, on the reverse strand, counting down.
CTAATGGGAGCACTCATGTGGTCCATCTAGATGTGAGAGAAGCCAGCACTCTTCTTTGTATACTCAGCAGGGCTCCTAGCTCTAGTAGCAGGATGTATGTTTTGGTTTGAAGTTATTTAATGAAGAGTGGCCTGGTGGGTGACAGTAAGCTTCACTTGCTGTCCAGTGCTCAGATACCTCTGTTCTCCAGCAAGTAACTGATTATCTAGTGAGTTGTGCACGCATGCTTAGTTACTTAGTATCAAAGGATGAAAATAAGAAAAGGGCTTCCAAAGCAAGATCCCTGCATTCTCTAGAAAGGGGTCATTGTTTTAGGGCTTCAACTCTGCTAGGGAATCTTCTTTACTTGGCCTTACCTTTCAGACACCAAAAGGATTGAAGCAAAATAAAAGTCACTCAGCTGTGTCTGACTCTTTTGCAACCCCTTGAACTATACAGTCTGTGGGATTCTCCAGGTCAGAATACTGGAGTGGTTAGCCTTTCCCTTCTCGACGGGATCTTCCCAACCCAGGGATCAAACCCACGTCTCCCACATTGCAGGCAGATTCTTTACCAGCTGAGCCACAATGGAAGCCCAAAAGAATTGGTACTGGTGAATTAGAGAAAGCCTAAAATGAGGTAATTATTCACTTGGCTATATAGACATTTGGATAACTGCAGATGGGTTGTGAAGACTTGATTTTTCTAGGGACCCCAGGAAAGGTCAACTAAATTTTATGACATTAAAAGGGACACGTATGGTGGAGAGCTATAGTGGGGAAAGGTGGGTTCTATGCGCAGAGAAACTTGGATGTGAGTCTAGCCTCTGCTGTTAGTGGCAGGGGCTGGGAAAGTTTGAGGAAAGGTACTTTCTAGGCCTCAGTTCTCCTTATGTGTAAAATGAGAATAGTAATACTTTTTGAGGCTACCGTCAGGGGTAATAGAATGATGTCCATCAAGGACCTGTGTGATTGTCAATTTCATGTTCAATTCCCTTCTGCTGGATACTGTCACTCTCTGGCTTCTTTCTCACTTTGTGCGATGGGTGGGGGGGGGGGGAACAACGTTGCCAACCAATATTAAAATCGATTTCATTCTCCTTTTCTCTTCTTTCCCTTTTTCTACTCTGTTTCTTTTCCTCCCTTGGTGAGAAAGGTACAATATTCTCTAACATCTCAAATGAGACATGAAAACACCTAGAAGACAAACTCATCAAGGTTTTCAGAAAAAAATTGGAAGTTTTATTTCGGAAACAGTAGTTTTCAGCAGGTTCATAAGTTGAAGCTAAGAAGGAATTATCGTGATAACTTGGAATGACAAAGGTGATGACCTCTTTAAAATTTATGTATATCAAATCTGTAATGCTTTTAAAAATAAATACTGGCCAGGGCCTTTGTGTAATATACTTTTTAGTTGTTGTTGTCCCATTTAAACATAGATTTTTAAAAGGCCTTTCTTGGGAGATACATCATCTGTAAAGAATTGTTCATCAAGACTCCTTTGTAAGAAGATAAAATATTTAACCCCTCCTATGTCTGTCCTCCCCTCTACATTTTCTGAAGCCTTGATTTAACCCTGGTGAGAACTATTAGTTAAATTGGAAGCACTGGCTTACAGTCATGTTTCTTTACTACTTTTTGCTAAGACAGATTTATAGTATATCTACATTTAGATGTAGGCCCCTTTAAAAAATATTTCCCTTGACTTTTTAGGACCAGGAAAATATCTTTAATCCTAACTGACTGTATGGGAACCAGCATTGTTTTCTGAAGGAATTTAGAATTCTACTCTATTAATTATACATGCTATCTTACATTAGTGAGGCTGGGAGGCCGTTTTTGTTTTTCAAACCATTACTTTTTGTGTTTAACTTTGTTTAACTTACTAGAGACATTCCACCTGGACAACCTGGCAACAAAATCATGTTTGAAAAGTGATCAAAATGGAAATAAATTCAATTACAACAGTCTAGCTAGAGCCAAGATACATGGTAAATGACATAGTATGTCTGTTGACTTGGCTCCTGTGTCCTGGAGGAGGAAGACTGCAAACGAGATTTGCTGAATGACTACTAATACATGCATGCATGCATCCACGCATTAATTTGTTCAGTAAATATTTTTCAGAAATCTCCTGTCCCAAACACTGTGCTAAGTACTGTGGAGTGAATTAAACAGAAGTGATTTCTGCCCTCAGGAAATGTCTAGTTTGTATACTAGTTAATTGTGATAATTGTTTTGATAACGCAGACAGCAGGGTACTGGCACTGTTGGGACTGGGGTTGGGCATCAGGGAAGACTTCCTGGAAGAAGACACATTTAAGTTGAAACCTATAAAACTTTAAAAGAATGGTGAAAGCAAAATAAGAACAATTGAAGAGGTAGGTACAGAAGGAAGTTATGTTCCTGACAAAGAGGTAGTTGGTGAGAATTCTGTGCAGAGAAAGGGATACCTATGTATTCAAGCAGCTAAAATAACCTTAGTGGAACGGAGGAATGGACTGGGAGGTGGTAAGTATTGATAAACAGGATAAATAAATAGAGTCTTGGTGATGGAGGTCCAGGAGTCTTGTGTGGACTTTATCTTGAGGGCAGAGAAGAAAGAATTTAAGCGTGGAAGATAGAATTGATTATGTTGGAATTCTGTCACCGTAGCTATATTGTACAGCAAGTTCTCTTCATATGAACCTTCAAGTTGCGAGCTTTCTAAGATGCTGATGTGTGTTCACATGTCCAGTCACATAAGTTAGTTCATGTGTCTGGCGTACTTCTCAAGGTCGTGTACTATAAGATTAAAAGATGTTTTATTTTTTATGTTTATTTTTTAGGTATTATTTGTGTGAAAGTATTGGAAACCTACTACACTACAATACTATACAGTCGATTGTTAGTTGGGTACCTAGGCTAACTTTGTTGGACTTATGAACAAATTGGATTTATGAACATGCTCTTAGAATGGAACTCATTCGTATGAAGGGGACTTACTGTATCTAGTAGGTTGGGGAGGCAGCATAGAAAGCAGGAACACTATTGAGCTCTACTGCATTAACTCACGTATACACTGGTGGTAGCTTAGACTGGATTGGTGGTGATGGGGCTAAGAGAAGTGGAGTGAATCAGAGGCAGATTAGGTTGGATTCAGTAGAGTTTAATAGGACTGTGGGAATGAAGCAGGGAGGGTCAAGGATGTTACCCAGTGCTCTAGTTTGGGTTTCTTGGGTACATGGTGGTACCATTCACTGAGACAGGAGTAGGAACAGGTTTGGAGACTATGACAACCTCAATTTACCAGGTTAAGTTTGAGGCCATCCAGATGTTTGGCATCTTAGAAAGGAGGCTTGGTTTGGAAATGTTGATGGTCATTGAGAAGGCATGAGCTCAGAGAAGCAGAACAAGAAAAGATGGAATGTAGGCGTGAACCCCAAGGGATAGAAGTGCATGGCGCCCAGATAGAGGAAGAAGTCTTTCCAAATATGCTTTGCTGAATGAAGACATGGCAGATGTTCCGAGAATGTAAACCGTGCAACTGGGGCCAATCCATTCTAATTGTAAATATTTATGAGTCTTGTTTCCTTTTCTTAATTCTGTCCTAAGTTTGTTATCCTCAGTTTGATGTTGTGCAGGCTAGAATATGCCTGTGATGAGGTTGGTCATTACTGGAGCAAATAGATGGGGTGTCAGATGGAGGGCTTTTCTGAGAGTGATTTGCTATACAGAATTACTGCTGGCTGGGACTAGGGCAAGGAGCTGTCCTTTATGCATTTTGAAAAGATAGAACTCGATATTACTGTCATGAGCAAAAAAAGTAAAAAATATCTATAGGAAAGGCTGAAGTAATTTGCTGTGTTTGCATTTCTGATGTGTGCATGCTAAGTCACTTCAGTTGTGTCAGACTCTGCAACCCTAGGGACTGTAACCCAGCAGGCTTCTCTGTTCATGGGATTCTCCAGGCAAGAATATTGGAGTGGGTTGTCATGCCCTCCTCCAGGAGATCTTCCCAACCCAGGGATCGAACCCAAGTCTTTTATGGCAGGTTCTTTACCACTAGTGCCACCTGGGAAGCTGGTGAGGGAGGGAAAAGAATAAGTCTTCCAGTATCAGAGGAGGGGAGACTTTGGCTGTCTGTTTTATTTCCTTAAAATTATCTGAGGCAAATATGGGAACCTATTAGCTTGCTTACATCCAAGTTGTAGGTAACATGAATAACTACCCATAGTTTTTAGTCCTTTTTTGTACATTTGGAATATTTCATAATTAAAAGATTTTAAAAAGAAACAAAAATAAGATGAGATGGTGTACGTGCTGACTGTTGAGTTTATTTCTCAGAATCCATGGAAATTACTACTATAAGTAGTAATAACTCATAATAAATAAATGTTTTTAAAAATTGCACATTAAAAAAATGGAAGTGTCCAGCCATGCAAACACATTTCTGTATTCAGAAACCAGGCCTTTGGTGAACATAGATGTTCAGGTAGTTCTACATGAAAATTTCAAAACTTCTGTTTCAAAAACAAAACCAAACATCTTCTGCTGCTTGTTCTGCACAGGAGAAAAGGTCCTACGGAGAGCAGATTCATCCTTGGAGAAGGTTTTCTGCTTACCTTTTGCTACCAGTAGAATTCCTGAGTAATTGGAGTCAGGAGTTTTTTTTTTTTTTTTTTCCTTGGAGCTTCTGATCAAAGCTGTTTCCATCCAAATGAAGGCAGAATGGAGCTCTGGGAGGCGAGTGCTCAGAGGCCAGGAGTGGGGTGGGCAGCTTTTTCAGTTCAAGAGATAGAAGCTTCCTCCAGGGATTTTTAAAAAGCCCTTTTGAATGGGCTCATTGTTTATAAGAGCAGCTCCTTAATGGAAAAACAAAAAGGCAAGAGGGTCTGGAGCACGCTCTCTGCTTTCCTGTGCTGGCCTCATTGTTTATTTGATTTATCAAGTCTCCAGTAGTTGCTCTGCTCCATGACCTTCCTTGAGCTATTTCTCTAGAGTATCCATTTACTTTATTTAGAAACATAATATTTAAAAAACCTGGAGCTGAGTCAAAAAATCATCACCTTTTTGATCTGGCCGGTCCCTCTTCTTTTGAAACTTTAAACTTGCCATGAGGTTTCCAGTCTCTGAATCAACAGTGTGTCTAGGGCCTGGCTCCTGTGCTGAGACCCAACTGGACCGAACCAGGGTCCTCAAGGAGCTAGAAGCAAGGGACAGCAGCTCTGCTCAGCTCTATAGGCTGGTTTACACACACCTGGAGGGCACAATGTCAGAGAATTCTGTGCGAGTTGGTAGACTGCAAAGACACCAGCTGAAGGTGATGACATTAGGGGAAAGCCTGGTGGAGGAGATGACCTCTAAGGCAGACGGGAAGCATGAGGTGGTGTGGTTCTGTGAAGAGATGTCAGAGAATGCAGAATTTGTATTGGCATCCCTTCCTTTTTAAAAATTTTATTAAAGTATAATTAATCTATATAGTCTCTTCCTATTTTAATACAGCTGTATTAATTCTTCCTGAGCCTTACTTTCCCACATTAAACATTCTGAATGTTTGCCATCTTTTAAATAAGTTTTCTTTTTTTAAGACATTTTTTCATTTAGTTTTTTAACATTTGTCCTTCCATCTTCTCGTTGCTCTTTTTAATTTTATTTTATTTTACTTTTAATGATAAATATTCTAACTGTAAAGTTTGAAGACCAAAGAGTAGATGTCAAACATCATTACATCTCTTGAACACATTAGCTGATTTAAATTGTGGCGTATTTTCTTATGAGTCTTTACTTGTCTGTTGTTAGGTTTTGTGGGTTCTTTTGTATTTTCTTTGTCTTTCTTAAAAGTAAGGGGCCATCAAACATGTCTGTAGGATTCTATTAAGAAATTGGTTGTAGGAACAAGGAACTATATGGACCCAAGCTTGAAAACGACAATGACTAGCGTCTTATAGAACTGTTTAATCCCCCTTATTAAAATTTCTTGGCTGGATATTCACTTCTTTTTTTTCTAGAGGAACTTTAGAATCATGTTATTAAATTTCACCTCCCGCCAAGAAAAGCACATCAACAAAAGCAATATTTTCTCTGTAGATTGTGATTGGAATTACATTAAATCTATTTATTATTTTGGGGGGTAATTGACATTTTTTATAAAGTATAATTTACCTCTTGTGAAATATGGTATGTCTCTGTTCAAAAAGGTCTTGAGGATTGTCAGAAAGTTTTTTACTATTTAGCATCATCACAGGAATTGCATGCATTTCTTTTTTTTCCTTCTTAAAATATTTAAAAATATTTGTTTTATAAATTATGATAGCATTTATAGGAGACTTGGAAAATACAGAACAAAGTTAAATATAGTTCCACTATATATTTTACATACATAAATCAAAATTTTTAGTTGGAATTTTAATATCAAACTCTTGAAAATTAATAGAATGGATATACAGAAAAGTGGAAGGATATAGTAGACCTGAAAAACACCATGAACAAATTCAACATAATTAAGATTATACAATTTTCACACCAACTGTAGGATATGAATTCTGTTCAGGTTCCCGTAGACTATAAACTAAGAGACGCTGGAACATATCCAGGGACATAAAACAGGGTGCAAACATTTCATATTGAAATTATACAGAGTCTGTTCTTTTATCATTGTGAGATTGTTAGAAATCAATATCATAAGATATTTGAAAATAACCCACATGTTTTCAAGTGCAATGTGACACTTACCAGGAGAGATCTTTGACTTGGCCATCGAAAGCCCCAATAAAGTTAGAAGACTGGAAAAAGCAGAGTGGATTGCAGAGAAGAAAGCATTTAAGTGAGAAATTAATATCCAAATGAGAAATTAATATCAAAGATACTTAAAAAACCCCATGTATTTGGAAATTAAATGTCCATTTTGAAATGATGAGTATATCTAAGAAGCCATAACAAAGAAAATTAGAAAAAAATGAAAAGAGAATTTATCAGAATTTGTTGCATGCAGCTGAAGCTGCTCAAAGAGTTGCATTTCTTTCTTTTTTTCTTTTTCTTTCTAGCCATCCTGTAGACTTGTGGGATTTTAGTTCTCTGAGCAGGCTTTAAACCCAGGCCCTTGGCAGTGAGGCCATGAAGTCCTAACTGTTGGACCACCAGGGAATTCCTGCATTTCCTGCTCTGTTTATTTTTAGTATTTTTGCTTGAGTTAGGTGTGTGCCCTTCAGTTTATTTACTTACTTATTTTTTGACATCCTTAAATAATTTGCTTTAATTGAACAAAAGATTCTTTAAATTCTTTTGTGCTTTACAGTTTTCAAAATTTCACAGCCCTTCAGTTTAATTGGGAGGCAGAGATGGGATGTGGTGAACATGAGACCTTTTTATTCCTTGGCCTGGTCTCATATGGGCTCTGTCATTTGCTATCATGTGACTTTGGGCAGGATATGTAATACTTCTGAGTCTTGGCTTTCTAACCTATAAAATATTAGTCATAATGGCTTCTACTCAAAATTCAGTGAGTTAATAAACGTTAAGGGCTTAAAACCATTTCTGGAAGTTAATACGTGTTCAATAAAATATTATTTCTTTCTATTCTCTGGTAATTGCTGGTAAATAGAGAAGCTGTTGACTTTTGGATATTTATTTTCAATTGTGTGCTTATGCTAAATGTCTTATTTGGTCTAATAGTTTTTCTGCTACATCTTCTTGACTTTCTAGGTTAGACTATAATACTGTGTGCCAATAGTAATATTTTTCTTTCCTTTCAATTGCTGTATACTTGATTTTTGTTTTGTATCACACTGAACTGCTTTTAACTCCCCGGATAATAGAGATTAATAGTATTGATAACCATATTGGCTGTTACTTTAGTATATTAGGATTTTTTTATCATGTGAAAGAAATATCTTTGTAGTTTGAGTATGATACTTTTAATCAAGATAGGGGTTGGATTTTATAAAATATCTTTTCATCATCTTTTGTTTTTACGATATACAACTTTTCTCCCTTGACCTGTTGATGATCTTTATATCTTTTCTCATAATATTTCTTCTTTAAAATTAAACATATTGAAGTTTTAGAAAAAAAGACAACGGAAAAAGCTTACCCGTTTCTCCCATCCCCACCACCCTCTGCCTCTTGCAGCAACCATTTTGATCTCTGTATCTATGAGCTTGTTGGTTATATTACTTACAAATGTGAATATTTATTTTATTTTCTCAATAGATTTGCAAGACATGAAATCATGTATTTGTACACACGTTTCACATGGGTTTGAATCTTCATTATAGGGTATATACCCGAATCTATCAAGACATAAGCTAAAAAGGTATTATCGCCTTTGAAAAGACTTCAAAGGTAGGTTGATTTTAGACTATTGGTTCTTATAATCCAAGAGAAGAAGTGATTCATTCTGTTACTAGTAATCAGCAGGGAGGAAAAAAAGACTCTGTTTTTCTTGCTCATTTACTCCAGGACTGCAAAATTTTGGTAAGAATATTCTCACTTGTGTCATCAGGTCTTACTTGCCATTTTTTGAATGTATTTTCGTTTTCTGTATCCTTCAAAGCCGTTGGAGTATGAAGTGGGTGTTCTCAGTGATAGTTTATATGTTTGGTGATGCATATCAGATTACCACCCATATTTAATTTTCTCCACCTATCATTTTATTAGTTTTTTCAGTTTTTCATGATTGCCTTTTAAAAGTGGAGACTAGAAATAAACTTCTACTTTTAGAGGAGTATGATTAAACACTTAGAACTGGAGCTCTGAAATGTTCGCTATTGATTAGATTGTTCACGTTAGTGGTTGTGAACACCACTATTCCATCCTTGTTCTGACACAAGTTGGCTTTCTGTGCCGCCTGGATCTATTTTGCTACTGCTTAGGATTTCTGTACATTGCACATTATCTCTTGATTGATGGCGACTCTGTTTTAGGTTTGTTGTTCCTTCCAGCTATTCCATTGGGGGGTTGCACCAAAATTTGTATTTTTAGTCCTTTATTGTTGCTTAGAGTCAATTAAAATTTTTTTTTTTTTACTATTATGAATAACAGTGCTGTGGTGGTTATCCTTGCAGCTAATTTTTTGTTTCTGTATCTAGTTATTTGTATAAATTTCTTAAAGTAGAATTCCTGAATCCAAGAATATTCACATTTTGAGACTTTGATACATATTCAGAAAGGGCCAAATCAACTTACCTTTTCACCAGCAATGTGTGTATTGGTATTTTTAATCTTTTTACAATTAACAGAGGAAATGGTAGAGACCTTTCTGAGTAGTTTTCTCAGGCTGCCATAACAAATTACCATGAATTAGGTGGATTAAAGGGGCTTTCCAGGTGGCACAGTGGGAAAGAATCCAGCTGCCAATGCAGAAGACGTGAGTTCAATCCCTGGATCAGGAAGATCCCCTGGAGGAGGAAATGGCAACCACTCCAGTATTCTTGCCTGGAAAATCCCATGGATGGAGGAACCTGACTGACTACAGTCCATAGGGGCGTGAAAAGTTGGACATGACTGAGCAACTGAGCACAGCACACACACAGGTGGCTTAAAGCAACAGAACTTATTCTCTGAGAGTTCTGGAGGCCAGAAGTCTGAAACCAAAATGTGGACAGGGCCAAGCTTCCTCAGAAGGCTCTAGAGGAGACTCCTTCCCTGCTTGCTTCTTGTAGCTGCTGGTGGGCGCTGGCTGTCTTGGCACTCCTTGGCTTGCAGACACGTCAGTTCAGTCCATCTCCATCTTTGCGTGGCTCTGTCTGTCTCTCTCCATGTCTGCGTGTTGTGTCTCTGTGACCGCTGGCCTTCTGAGAAGGGTACTGTTTGGATTTCGGACCACTTTACTTTATCATGACCCTATCTAATTATATCTGCGTTGATTCTGTTTGCAACTGAGGTCACATTCTGGAGTTCCCTGTGGATCTGAATTTGGGAGGAGACACGCTTCAGTCCAGTACAATTGCCTTCATTTTTTTTGGTATTCAGTTAAAAGAAAGTAATGTCAATCTGGTTAGAAAAGTACAAATCCTAGCCAGCAGCCATAAGAATGATGAATGACTGAACTGATCCTTTTACTTTATGTTGGTATCATCATCAGGGATAAACTGGATAAGCTTGTTCTTGATTTCTTCTTCCTTATTAATACAAATGTTAAATAGCCATATCCTATATGTTAAATTTCACTGTAACATTTAAAAAATGAAATATATTGTGGGTTTGCTTAGGAGGAAAATTATATCCTTATAATTTTATTGCTAACCTTTAACGCTACTTAGTAATTTATAGATAACACAAAACATTGAAAAGCTCTCTTTAGAGAATTCCCTGGCAGTCCACCAGTTACGACTTTTACTGCTATGAGCCTGGGTTCTATCCCTGGTTGAGGAGCTAAGATTCCACAAGCCAAGCCACCAAAAGTAAATAAAATAAAAGCTCTTTAGCTATTGTTTTACTTAATCCTAAAACATAGAGGTCATGGGAAGCATGTATGTTGGGTTTTAAAAGCTGTTGTAGTACAGAACCAGAAGTTAAATCTGTTTGAACTAACTGAAGATTCAGGTGCTTATGTGTAGGATAAGTTATTTTTTTTTACTAAAGTAGAGTTGCTGTACAATATCATATAAATTATAGGTGTACAATATAGTAATTCAGTATAGTTTTTAAAGGTCCATTTACTGTTAATAAGAAATATTTGCTATATTCCCCATGTTGTATAATATATCCTCATATCTTATTTTATACCTAATAGTTGGCACCTCTTTGTAGGATGCGTTATTTTTTAAAGATAGTGTTGTCCAGGCTCACTAAACCACGTAGATTCACTTGTGAATGTCGTGGGTCTTCTGATGGCTACACAGGATGAAGGACTTCAGTTGCACATCCTGTAGCATGGTAACATGGATGAGCCAGAAGTGGGGTCCCCGAGTCACGTGGTCCTCATCCCACTGCAGTTTTCTCTGTGTTTTAATGTCATTCTCCAGCTTTCTCTCTTCTGGGCTTTCTGCATCTGACATTGCTTTAGAAATGGCAGAGGATGTTTCAGGTGCCCCTTTCCAGTAAAGTCAAGAGCTTCCTTATCTTTCCTGTAAATCTCTCTGGAGTACCTGCCTTGAACCAGGTGCGGTGCTGGTCGTGAGGGATGCTGACCAAGACAGAGGGCAGGTTTTAAGAAATTCAAACATTGGGTGAAGTAGAATACATACAAATTCTGTTACAATACCATGCATGCAATGGATATTATGGTTGAGAGGTTTTAAAAGGACTTTGGGAAGGACTTTCCTGGTGTTCCAGGGTTAGGACTCTGCGTTTCCAATGCAGGGGGAACAGGTTCAATCCCTCGTTGGGGAACTAAGATTCCCACATACCATATGGTGAGGCCAAAAAACAAAAAGTGCTCTGGAGAGATGGAAGAGAGAAGAATCAATTATTTCATTGAAAGGAGTCTCCGGGGGTGATGAGAGAAGCTAAGATCTGATCATTTTCTGTTTCAAACCCTGGCTTCTGTAGCATCAAACAGTGGCTTTTAAGGACACTATTTGGTTCTGATGTGCCGAACCCCATTTTAAGGTGGAATTTCATATCTGGGATTGCTGATGGTATTCTTGGGCTTGTGTGATCATTTGCTTAACATATGGTGACTGCTAAGTTGCTTTAGTCGTGTCCGACTCTGTGCGACCCCATAGACGGCAGCCCACCAGGCTCCCCCCATCCCTGGGATTCTCCAGGCAAGAACATTGGAGTAGGTTGCCATTTCCTTCTCCAATGCATGAAAGTGAAACGTGAAGTCGCTCAGTTATGTCTTACTCTTAGCGACCCCATGGACTGCAGCCTACCAGGCTCCTCTGTCCATGAGATTTTCCAGGCAAGAGTATTGGAGTGCGGTGCCATTGCCTTCTCCAACATATGGTGACAGTGAGGCTAAATTCTCAGTCCCTGCTCCCGTCAGGCCACATCTACACTCTTGTCACCAGCCAGCTATTGCTGAAATGGCTATCATTGTCCAGAAAGGCGCTGGGCACTGTGCTTCCTGACAGCAAGGAGAGATTGGTACTCCAGGGTCTGTGAGGCTGTGATGGTCAACACAAGAAATCAGGTCTTAAATACTGCTGTCAGGGTGTTTTGTGTTTTGTTTTATAATCACAGTTCTTCGTCCTTGACACTAATAGTCCCCAAAGAGGAGGGTTGTTGTAGGCTGAAGAGGACCGCTGATGGATATAGAGGACCATGCACATGTGCCCTGGAGCAGCACATCTGTACAGCATCGGGTTGCTCAAGGGAAGCTGGAGCACATCTGGGCGCCTCTAAATGGCACGCAGAAAGCATTTGGATATTTGTACTTCCTTAGCACTGCAGACAGAAGCTAAAGCTCCTCTGTAGCATCTGAGAACTGTACCCAAAACATCTCGAAGCATCTTGCCATCATTATTAGAAAAATATGGCTTGGAGCGTGCAATCCAAACTGCCACTTGAAAGGCTTCCGAGCATATTTTTGAATCCTCTCGGAATGGATGCTGGGAAAGAAAGCAGGACAGCATGGAGGAGTGATGGGGAATAAGAAAAACACTGGGGGTGGGTGGGAGTGGAAGCAGCTTTTTAGATGACTTCCCACGAGTCTGAGAAAACAAACAACACATGGCTGAGTTATAGAGAGAATGCCACTTGTATGATTTTTTTCTTCTCTTACCCACACCTTTTTATTGAAATATAATTGACATATAACATGGTGTTAGTTTCAGGTGTACAACATAATGGTTCAATATATGCATATACTGCAAAATGATCACCATAGTAAGTCTAGTTACATCCATCACCACATATCCATTGTTTTCTTGTGCTGCTGCTGCTAAGTTGCTTCAGTCGTTTCTGACTCTGTGTGAGCACATAGATGGCAGCCCACCAGGCTTCTCTGTCCCTGGGATTCTCTAGGTAAGAACACTGGAGTGGGTTGCCATTTCTTACTCTAACGCGTGAAAGTAAAAAGTGAAAGTAAAGTCGCTTAGTCGTGTCCAACTCTTCGCAACCCCATGGACTCCAGCCTACCAGGCTCCTCCGTCCATGGATTTTCCAGGCAAGAGTACTGGAGTGGGGGTGCCATTGCTGTTTTTCTTGATGAGAACTTTTAAAATCTACTCTCCAAGCAACTTTCAAATGTACAAAATAAAATTATTAACTATAGTTATCATGCTGTACATGCAAGTTTAAATTTTTCAAAAGTTCTGTTGAGGGAATTCACACATGTACAGTCCATCAGTTTGAAGCGTTTAATTTAATGGTTTTTAGTATATTCCAAAAAATGTGTACCCATCACCACAGTCACCTCGCAAACATTTTTATCAGCTCAAATATAAATCCTGAACTCTTTAGCTATCATCCCCTCCCCCATTCCTCCCACAGCCCTAAACACTGCTACTGTGAGTCCCCTGGATACGAATGAGTTCCATTCTGAGAGCTTGTTCAAAAGTGCAGTTTGTTCGTTGAATCCAATAAAGTTAGCCTAAGTACCCAACGAACACAATTGGCTACATAGTCCTGTACTATAATAAGTTTATAATACTTTTCACACAAATAATACAGTGTAAAAACAAGTGATGTCTACCATCTTTTTGCCTCGCTCCTGATTATTTTCTCTTTTGTTTATATCGTTATCGCTTGATGCATCTTAGCAGTACCAGCTACATCATCATTGCTTTTCTGCTTGCTTCTGGATAACCTGGGCTTGAAACAATGATACTGTATGGCTGTGGTCTCTACAGTACTGTACAGTGAGCTATACAAAGGCACAGCCTCTTGCAGAGGATGCACGCATGTGACCATGTACACCAGACATGTGAGCTAACTTATGTGATTGTTCATGAGAACCCATGTTCACATCTTTGATAGTTTGCAACTTGAAGTTTCCGATGTTAGGGACTTACTATGATCTACTTTCTGACTCTAAAGTTTCCTGTTCTGGACATTTCAATAGGTGTGGATTCTGAGGGCCCCAGGAGAATGTGGTCTGAAGTATCTCCAGGGTCAGCATGGTCACAGAAAGGTGGGCCCTGAGCCCCAGGTGTGTGCACGCATGCTCAGTGGTATCTGACTTTTTGCCACCGCATGGACTGTAGCCCACTAGACTCCTCTCTCCATGGAATTTTCCAGGCAAAAATACTGGAGTGGGGTGCCATTTCTTTCTCCCGGGAATCTTCCCAGCCCAAGGGTCCAAACTGCGTCTCTTGCATCTCCTGCATTGCAGGGGATTCTTTACCATGTGCCACCTAGGAAGCCCTGGTCACCATAGTTATAAAAGCCATCAGTCTAGGCAAAAGAGGGCAGAAGATACCAGGTATGCAGACCTCCCCAGCCTACACACCTGCATGTGTGAGTGGATGGGGCCGGTGTCTACCCTAATGGGGAAGTCTGTGTTGCAAGTTAGTGTCCTGAGAGGCAGCCCCTGTGATGAGTTTCTCGTGTAGGGTTTTTACTACACAGTATGCTTGAGATGGTACATACGGAGGCTGGGGGACAAGGAGCAGAAGTGGATTCAGGGAGATGTTGAAATGCAGTGCCTACCCAACACCTGGTAGGCTCTAGTCAATGGGGTCGCTAAGAGTCGAACATGACTGAGCGACTTCACTTTCACTTTTCACTTTCATGCATTGGAGAAGGAAATGGCAGCCCACTCCTGTATTCTTGCCTGGAGAATCCCGGGGACGGAGGAGCCTGGTGGGCTGCCGTCTGTGGGATCGCACAGAGTCAGACACGACTGAAGCGACTTAGCAGCAGCACCAGCAGCACCCAACACCAGCTTCAGCTGACACCACAGGAAGTCTGCAACTGGAATGGGCCCTAAGAGTTGCCCTGAGTTGGGCCGAGATGGCCAGGCTTTGATAGTCCTGCGTAGATGAATTATCAGGTGAGGGCTGCTCTGGGAACCAAGGCGACCTGGAGCAAGTCAGCTCTTACAGCTCAAGCAATGAACCCCTGCACAGGCTGAGCTGAAGGGTGTTGACTGACAGCAACTGGGTCATTCAAGGAAGGGAGATGCAGGTTGGGCATTTTGGTGTCCACTATGGTATGTATTGTGGTTATATTCCTTTGTTCATTAGCTCATTCATTCATTCATGAAAGCAAGCCATCAGCCACGGTGTTCACTTGCCACTTCTGGAAACCAGGCACTGTTCTGTGTCCGCTGAACTTGAGAAGCAAGCCTGCCTTCTAGTCAGGAGATAGTCTGTACAGGCACAAGGAACGTGAGGGTACCAAGTGGTCCAGGTGCTCTGACTATCAGGAAAGGGCTGAGACGGTGAGTGAAAAGCACAGCCACAGGGAGACGTGGGATAAGAGCATTGCAGGCTGAGGGGATGGCATGGCAGAGGCCCCATCAGGAACCCTGGTGAGTTCCAGAACAGAAACAGGATGGTAAGAGCATGGAGGAGTGGAATGAAATGAGGTCAAGGCAAGGAGTTTATATTTTATTATAAGCATGATGGGAATTATTAGAAGGTTTTTAAGTAGCAGGGAATTTTGAAAGAGGCACTTAGAGTGTTTAGCACCTGCCAGTCCTGTGTCTTTCATGTGAGTAACTCATTCAGTCCTCACAGCAGCCTTATCACGTACAGCTGTTCACCCCATTTTGCAGTTGAAGAAACGGAGTACAGAGGATAAATGACTTGCCTAAAGTAAGTGGCTGAACTGGGGACCCAAACTGAGGAAGTCAGGCTTAGAATTCTGTGTGCCTGACCCCTTTGTTCTGGAGAGACCACCTGGTTAATATGTGGGGCAAGGGTTGAATTGGGAGGCCATTTGGGAACCTGTTCTAGGTGGTTTTGCTCAGGAGTTGGATGGATGTGGCTGCATTTGGTAAATGTGGGTGTAAGAGAGTGTGACACCTGTGATCTTTATCTGGGGGACCTGGAGGGTGGGGTGAGAAGTCTGGGTTGTCACAGGTCTGCTAGTGACCTAGAAAGAAATCTAATTTATCTGTAAGGGACATGGGTTCCTCCGTGCTGTCTCCAGAAACCATTCATTTTCTAAAGCTTGCTTGTTCTAAATCCTTGCTCTGGGATGGATTGGGATGAGAGAAGGTCATGCCAGGGTGCCTCAGTCCCCAGTTCCCTCACTTCCACAAAGAACAGTCCACTGCACAGGAGCCCTGCACCTGGGGCTCCTGCCACGGTGCTGTTTGCCAGCATGTGGTGAGGGCAGTTAGAGATCAGCATCACTCACTCAGCGGTCTTTAATCCCCAAAGGATGACGAGGCTAATATTTAATTAGGATATATACCCTTGGGACTCTGTCAAGATTTTTTTAAAAAATTATTTCTTGACCAGAATGAGAATACTTTTTCCATTCTGCTGTGAAGACTTATCTTCCATTGAAAGTCAGAAAATTGGTAATGACCTTGGCTGATAGGTGGAGAAGGCAATGGCACCCCACTCCAGTACTCTTGCTTGGAAAATCCCACGGATGAAGGAGCCTGGTAGGCTGCAGTCTGTGGGGTCGCTAGGAGTCGGACATGACTGAGTGACTTCACTTTCTCTTTTTACTTTCATGCATTGGAGAAGGAAATGGCAACCCACTCCAGTGTTCTTGCCTGGAGAATCCCAGGGACGAGGAAGCCTGGTGGGCTGCCGTCTATGGGGTCGCACAGAGTTGGACACGACTAAAGTGACTTAGCATAGCATAGCATAGCATAGCATTGGCTGATAGGAAGTGAAACTTTAAGGTGCTCTGGAGGACTATGTTGAGGAAAATGGTTTGGCTTTTTTGGGGAAAAGCATGATTTGATCGGGATTAATTTTTGTTAAAGCAAGGTTTAGGGGGCTGTTTGAAGGAGTATTGTAGAAAAAAGGAGAAGTAATACTTGGTTTCACTCTCACTTTTGTTATTCTGTCTAAAACTGTGCTGTCTAGCATAATAGCCATTAGCTATATTTGGACATTTATAAGTGAAGTAAGTCAGACATAGAAAGACAAGTGTCATACGGTATCATTTATATGTGGAATCTAAAAATATGATACAAATGAACTTATTTACAAAACAGAAACAGACTCACATACATAGAAAACAAATTTATGGTTACCAACAAGTTTGAGATTAGCATATTCACACTATGTAAATTAGATAAACAACGAGGGCTCACTGTATAGCACAGGGAACTCTACTCAATATTCTATAATAACCTATAAAGGAAAAGAACCTGAAAAAAACAGATTGATTATTATATGTATATGTATCCCCTAATTGCTTTGCTGCAGCAAAACATTGTAAATCAATTGTACTTCAATATGAAATAAAAGTTAAAAAGCAAATTTAAATAAATTAAGGTGAAATCAAATTAAATAAATATTCGTCCCTCAGTCACATGAGTCATATTTGAGGTGCTTAGTAGCCACATTGCTACCATATTGGACAGAGAACACATGGAAATTTTCCATCATTATAGAAAGTTGTATTGGACAGCACTGCTTTAAGCCTTAGAATCTAAGATTGATTTGGAATCTTGGAGTTAAACACTGTAAATTGCGATGCTCAGGAGAGTAAAAATTTTTAGAGAAACCCATGGATGGAGGAGCCTGGTAGGCTGCAGTCCATGGGGTCGCTAAGAATCGGACACAACTAAGCGACTTTACTTTCACTTTTCACTTTCATGCATTGGAGAAGGAAATGGCAACCCACTCCAGTGTTCTTGCCTGGAGAATCCCAGGGACGGGGGAGCCTGGTGGGCTGCCGTCTATGGGATTGCACAAAGTCGGACATGACTGAAGCGATTTAGCAGCAGCAGCAGCAGCAGCAGCATAAACAACATCTGCTGGATCATCGAAAAAGCAAGAGCGTTCCAGAAAAACATATTTCTGCTTTATTGACTATGCCAAAGCCTTTGACTGTGCGGATCACAATAAACTGTGGAAAATTCTGAAAGAGATGGGAATACCAGACCACCTGACCTGCCTCTTGAGAAATTTGTACGCAGGTCAGGGAGCAACAGTTAGAACTGGACATGGAACAACAGACTGGTTCCAAATAGGAAAAGGAGTATGTCAAGGCTGTATATTGTCACCCTGCTTATTTAACTTATATGCAGAGTACATGATGAGAAACGCTGGGCTGGAAGAAGCACAAGCTGGAATCAAGATTGCTGGGAGAAATATCAATAACCTCAGATATGCAGATGAAACCACCCTTATGGCAGAAAGTGAAGAGGAACTAAAAAGCCTCTTGATGAAAGTGAAAGTGGAGAGTGAAAAGGTTGGCTTAAAGCTCAACATTCAGAAAATGAAGATCATGGCATCTGGTCCCATCACTACATGGGAAATAGATGGGGAAACAGTGGAAACAGTGTCAGACTTTATTTTTCTGGGCTCCAAAATCACTGCAGATGGTGACTGCAGCCATGAAATTAAAAGACGCTTATTCCTTGGAAGGAAAGTTATGACCAACCTAGATAGCATGTTGAAAAGCAGAGCCATTACTTTGCCAACAAAGGTCCGTCTAGTCAAGGCTATAGTTTTTCCAGTAGTCATGTATGGATGTGAGAGTTGGATTGTGAAGAAAGTTGAGCACCAAAGAATTGATGCTTTTGAACTGTGGTGTTGGAGAAGACTCTTGGACTGCAAGGAAATTCAACCAGTCCATTCTAAAGGAGATCAGTCCTGGGTGTTCTTTGGAAGGATTGATGCTAAAGCTGAAACTTCAATACTTTGGCCACCTCATATGAAGAGTTGACTCATTGGAAAGGACCCTGATGTTGGGAGGGATTGGGGGCAGGAGGGAAAGGGGACGACAGAGGATGAGATGGCTCGATGGCATCACCGACTCGATGAACATGAGTTTGAGTGAACTCCGGGAGTTGGTGATGGACAGGGAGGCCTGGCGTGCTGCGATTCATGGGGTTGCAAAGGGTCTGACACGACTGAGCGACTGAACTGAACTGATAGGACCTTTTCCCATTTTGCAAGTATTTGAAGAGTACATTCTAACCCAGGCTATTATCTGTCTGGCAAATGGGCATAATAATTCCAGAGGGATATAGTATAGGCTCATGAAAGTTTTTATTACATTTTGAAATTACAGGTGAAAGATGTTTATATAGTTATCTTAAGAGATGTATATAAAGTAGAAATAACATTCAAAAGTTTTACATTGACTTGGAATTTAAATCATCTTGTGCATTTTTACCCACATTGCATTTGAAGCTTCCTTTTGTTAGGCAGTAATAATTTTAGTGTAGATAAGAAGTTATGATAGTCTAACATTATCCTTACAGGACGTCTGTTTTCTAGATTAAGGAACTCTTCACACTGTAATCCAAAGGTTCAGTTCAGTCTACTACCTATTTGTGTAAATAAAGATTTTTTGGAACACAGCCACGCCCATTTGTTTGGGCATGTTGTAGTTTTTTATTACAGAATTATATGGTTGCAACAAAATGATGTGCCAAATTGAAGATATTTACTCCTTCCTTTACAGAAAATGTTTGCCAGTCCCTGGTCCTGATAATGGGCAAGTGTTTGGTGTACCTTTCCAGTTTGGAAACAGCTGTGCAGGCCAGGTTTGCAAAAGTCTTTAAGAGTAGTCACGTATTTCCCGATGCTTTTAAAATCTTTTATGGCTATATACATTTGAGCTGAGATTCTACTGTATAATTCTGAGCTGAGATTGTCTCAAATTGTTGCTTACTTCTTATAACAGTCATCCCAAAATTTGAAAGGGAACTGGATGTTAAGGAAGCCATTGAGATACAAAAAAGATACAAATTTCACTTCCTTTCAAGCATCACTGATATAGCTCAATCCCTGGCAAAATCAGTTATGGTATCCATAGGTGAATTAAATAGTACCATATCCACATTAAATAGTGGGTCTCTAAGTACATAAGCCTATCTTTTCAACATTTTTTGTAGTGTTTTCAGCTTAATATGGCCATTCCTGAGAAATATGAAATAACTTGATTCCACTCACTACGCTTAATTTTTATTTAGTAGACAGCACAAAGGGTAATCAAACATTACACATTTTTGAGGGGGCTCAGTGACAATCCTGGGAGCATCATCCTCCCTGTTCTTTTACTTTTATATTCTTCCTGGAAGACACTCTTATCTTCTACTCATTGCTTTAATGAATAACTCTTTCTTCTTCCGCATCGCTCAGCTGATATTACTTTTCTCCTTGTATTAATTGAAGCCGACCAAAGAGAGCTTCCACCACCTCCTGCAATCACATCTGCTCACCATCCAGGATCTGTGCCCTAACTGTCCACTGCCCTGATCCTGTTCTCACAGTTGATGTCTGAAGCCAGTTTCTCCAGCCTCGGTGGGGGGAGAGTAGGGGGAGAATGGATACGTGTATGACTGAGTCACTCTGCTGTGTACCTGGAACTGTCACAACATTGTTAATCAGCTATCAGATCAGATCAGATCAGTCGCTCAGTCGTGTCCGACTCTTTGTGACCCCATGAACCGCAGCACGCCAGGCCTCCCTATCCATCACCAGCTCTCGGAGGTCACTCAGACTCACATCCATCGAGTCAGTGATGCCATCCAGCCATCTCATCCTCTGTCATCCCCTTCTCCTCCTGCCCTCAATCCCTCCCAGCATCAGAGTCTTCTCCAATGAGTCAACTCTTCGCATGAGGTGGCCAAAGTACTGGAGTTTCAGCTTTAGCATCATTCCTTCCAAAGAAATCCCAGGGCTGATCTCCTTCAGAATGGACTGATTGGATCTCCTTGCAGTCCAAGGGACTCTCAAGAGTCTTCTCCAACACCACAGTTCAAAAGCATCAATTCTTTGTCGCTCAGCCTTTTTCACAGTCCAGCTATACTCCAGTATAAAACAAAAACTTAAAAAAAAAATAAAGCCAATTCCTCCAAATGTGCCCTGGGTCCTATCCCTCCCACCTTCTCCAGGCCACCATCATCCCCTCTCTCTTCTGCATCAAATTTTTTGTTTTTCTGCTGGATCACTCCTATCAGTATATAAACTTCCTCCTAAAAGAAACAAACAACACTCCTTGACCCTAGTCATCTCCACCAATTGCCACACAGGTCTTTGCAGCAAATCTTCAAAGAGTTGTTTATATTCACTGTCTATGTCTTGTCGTCAGCCACCCCCTTTACACCCACTTCAGCTATTTCCCTGATCTCTTGCTTCGTGGAAACTGCTTGTCCAATATATCCGTGACCCCACATTGCTAAATCCAGAGGACAGTTTTCCATCGTCATCATCTTGGGCCATCAGCAGCATTTGACCTGGCTTTTCACTCTCTCTTCCTCGATGTTCCTTCTTTCCTTGACATCGATCTCATCTCTCCACCTGTTTTCTGCTTTCTGTCCCCTGTTGATCATCTCCTTCAGTGGCTTTTCCTGCTTTCTCCAAACTTTTACTGTTGGCGTACCCCAGAGTTCAGTCCCCAGTCTTCTTCTATCTCTCTGTTCACATGACTATAGAAGTAAGCTCCTAAATCTTGGTGGGTTGCGGTGTGCTCTCCCTGATAGCACTAACTGACTGCCTCCCGCAAACTGGGACCCCAGTGGGAGCTGCGTGCCTGAAACCATGAGCTACTGTTTAAAACTCGGTGCTTTGGGTGATCCGCAGTTTTGTTCGGTCTTTTCCTGAAATTTTCTGTTTCAATGCAAGGAAGTGGTATGGGTGGCTTCTGTTCCTCTGTAACATTTGCATGCTGTCATTGTCAAGAATCCTCTCAGCTGGGACCCAGCTGGATCCTCCTTGTCCTTGGGCCCAGAGACAGGGCATCTGCTCTCTCCACTTCATTTCACAATTGGGCAGCACCTGAAATCTGTTTTAGCAACTATCTGATTATGTGTCTCTTTCTGTTAGTAGACTTTGAGGCCCATGAAGGCAGAGCTATGTGGGATCTGTCTCGGGACACTGGTATCTGACCCAGTCTCACCCATGGCAAGGTTTAATGAATGTTCATGGAATTGTGAGTGACATTGCCTGAAGCAGAGCCTCATCAGAAGCCCTGCATGAAGCAGATGAAAACAGTTCTGGAGATGGATGGTGGTGATGGTTATACCACAATGTGAATGTACTTAATGCCACTGATCTGTGCACTTATCACTTACTCTTTTTTTTAAATTTAATTTTTGGCTCAAATTTTTAAAAAAGTTAATTAAATTAATTAATTTATTTTTGGCCATGTCAGCACATGTAGGATCTTAGTCCTCTGACCGGAAATTGAACCTATGTTCCCTGCATTGGAAGCGGAGAGTCTTAGCCTCTGGACCAACAGGCAAGTCCTTGAACCATGCACTTAAAAGTGGTTAGGATAGTAAACTGTATATATATTTGACCACAATAAAAAAAAAATTGGGGGAAAGAAGTAATGCATGAGGCATCCATTAGTCTATGATACGCTTGGATTGTCTTACTGGACAAGCCAAGGCCAGGAGGCATGGAGAATTTCTACTGAGGAGGATGGAATTGTTGGCATTGGTTTTGTGCTATTAAAAATGCCTTTTTCTTATCTCTGCTGTTTATGCTTTAAAATTCGGTTCACTTTACAGTTTGTCTGGTTCCTGTATCCCTTTGATAAACTGGTTATTTGTGATCATCCTTCCATCAGATTTAATAGTTAAAATTTCTACATTTTAGAGCCACAGACAGGTAGAAGTGGAGATCATGGACCAGAGACGTGGCATCAGACTGAGTTCCCATCCTAGTGCTGCTGTCTGCTACATGTGTTCTTGGACTTTTTGCACCTTGGGAAGGTCCAGGAGGAAGGATCAGCCTGTCTCATCAGCTGTCCGTGTGCACCATATTTTGAATATGGATGTATACTAGATATAATTATTGTATTATTACTGGTTTTTGGTATAATAATGGTATTGCAGTTCGATTGAAGAGCATCCTTATTCTTTAAAAGACATGCTGAAATAGAAAAAGAAAAAAACAACCTAATTTTTTTTGCTCCATTCTCTTCTCTTTATTTAAAGAATAAAATCCAAAGTCAAATCTGGTCCTGTTAACCTAGAAATACTCCTTATGATTTTTATAACCCAAAGAGTTTTTACTCTAAATGCAGTTTTAAGTAGTGTTTTCAGTTTAAATAAAAGTCATTTGCATTTCAAGCATGGGACATTGCCTTCATTTGGACCAGGATGGTTGAAAGTATCCTAGAGAATTCACAGTTCAAGCAACTTTCATATCAATGTGCTTCTTTTTCAATCTAGAGCAGGTTGATATGATATTCACTATAGCAATAAAAAATATTCCAAATATAGCAGGTGACAAAGTATTTTGGGGGATTCATTTGCCACACTTACTTTGATCTTCTGACTTGAGCTCAAGAAATGAAAAGTGGAGAATAGAATAAATATATATATATATTAAAAAAGCATCCGGTGGGGGCTCAGCACACAGGTGAGCTGAACTGGGGTGAATGAATAAACCAGATCATCTCCTTAGTGTAGTGTGTGTGCTTTCACATAGCTTGGCTGATGCCTTGTGACTGGGGGATAAGGTTTTACAGTGCTGAGGGCAGAGGGCAGAGCCTCTCTGTTCTTCCTGGACCCCCAGGCCTTGTCTGCTTCTCCAGCCCCCTCCAGGCAGATGCAGGCTGGAAGATGCAGTGATCCGTAGTCCACCTTCAATATAAGTCCAGGAGAGAGCAGGAGACACAACTAGTTGAAGACCCAGGAGGTAGTTCCTTGGAGGAATTCCTTGCTGAACTGAGTTTTGGACCTTTTATTTTTGCTCAGTGGCTGAGGGATGGAGAAGTAGGTTGTCTTAGACACATGAAAGGTGAAGAAGCATTCTGTCCCGGCAGAGTTCAGGTGGGGCTGGTTGTCTGCTATTTGCATGACCAATGGACTTGTGTTGCTTTGGACATCTGTGTGCATGAATTCTTATCTTGTTCTATTTCTTTCCACCGACTGGGGAGTTTTTTTTTTTGGCCAAACTGGGCCAAGTACCTAGAGAGAGAGTTTCAGAAAGAGAGAGAGAGGAGAAAATCACATGTGTTTGTGGGATGGAGGAGGAAAGATATTCCTAGGATTCTTGCCCTCAAGGAGTGATGTTGATCCTGGGTGGGGTGGATGAGAACAGTTAGAAAACCCAACTGACAGATCTGTTTTCATGAGGGATTTTGTGTGATCTATGGACCTAAACTCCTGAAAGATGATGCTGTGAAAGTGCTGCACTCAATATGCCAGCAAATTTGGAAAACTCAGCAGTGGCCACAAGATTGGAAAAGGTCAGTTTCATCCCAATCCCCAAGAAAGGCAATGCCAAAGAATGCTCAAACTACCGCACAATTGTACTCATCTCACACGCTAGTAAAGTAATGCTCAAAATTCTCCAAGCCAGGCTTCAGCAATATGTGAACCGTGAACTTCCTGATGTTCAAGCTGGTTTTAAAAAAGGCAGAGGAACCAGAGATCAAATTGCCAACATCCGCTGGATCATGGACAAAGCAAGAGAGTTCCAGAAAAACATCTACTTCTGCTTTATTGACTATGCCAAAGCCTTTGACTGTGTGGATCACAATAAACTATGGAAAATTCTGAAAGAGAAGGGAATACCAGACCACCTGACCTGCCTCTTGAGAAATCTGTATGCAGGTCAGGAAGCAACAGTTAGAACTGGTCATGGAACAACAGACTGGTTCCAAATAAGAAAAGGAGTACGTCAAGGCTGTATATTGTCACCCTGTTTATTTAACTTATATGCAGAGTACATCATGAGAAATGCTGGACTGGAAGAAACACAAGTTGGAATCAAGATTGCTGGGAGAAATATCAATAACCTCAGATATGCAGATGAAACCACCCTTATGGCAGAAATTGAAGAGGAACTCAAAAGCCTCTTGATGAAAGTGAAAGTGGAGAGTGAAAAGGTTGGCTTAAAGCTCAACATTCAGAAAACGAAGATCATGGCATCTGGTCCCATCACTACATGGGAAATAGATGGGGAAACAGTGGAAACAGTGTCAGACTTTATTTTTCTGGGCTCCAAAATCACTGCAGATGGTGACTACAGCCATGAAATTAAAAGACGCTTACTCCTTGGAAGGAAAGTTATGACCAACCTAGATAGCATATTCAAAAGCAGAGACATTACTTTGCCAACAAAGGTTCGCCTAGTCAAGGCTATGGTCTTTCCTGTGGTCATGTATGGATGTGAGAGCTGGACTGTGAAGAAGGCTGAGCACCGAAGAATTGATGCTTTTGCACTGTGGTGTTGGAGAAGACTCTTGAGAGTCCCTTGGACTGCAAGGAGATCCTACGGGTCCATTCTGAAGGAGATCAGCCCTGGGATTTCTTTGGAAGGAATGATGCTAAAGCTGAAACTCCAGTATTTTGGCCACCTCATGTGAAGAGTTGACTCATTGGAGAAGACTCTGATGCTGGGAGGGATTGGGGGCAGGAGGAGAAGGGGACGACAGAGGATGAGATGGCTGGATGGCATCACTGACTCGATGGGTGTGAGTCTGAGTGACCTCTGGGAGTTGGTGATGGACAGGGAGGCCTGGCGTGCTGCGATTCATGGGGTCGCAAAGAGTTGGACATGACTGAGCGACTGATCTGATCTGATCTGATGGACCTAAACAGGATTTTTTAGGACCTTTGCTCCAAGGAGTATACATAGCAGTGGAAAGGGCATTCTTTGTGCCTCTGCTTAGAGCGCAGCTCCCTTCTAGTACCTTGGCAAATCTTTGAGGCCACCTTTGGGTTAGCACCAGCTTCTGTGGGGATATAACTAATGCAGTTTGCTGCTGCTCCTGCTGCTAAGTCACTTCAGTTGTGTCCGATTCTGTACAACCCTGTAGACGGCAGCCCACCAGGCTCCCCCGTCCCTGGGATTCTCCAGGCAAGAACACTGGAGTGGGCTGCCATTTCCTCCTCCAATGCATGAAAGTAGAAAGTGAAAGTGAAGTCACTCAGTCGTGTCTGACTCTTAGCGACCCCATGGACTGCAGCCCTCCAGGCTCCTCCGTCCATGGGATTTTCCAGGCAAGAGTACTGGAGTGGGCTGCCATTGCCCTCTCTGAATGCAGTTTGAGTAAATGTTAAATGCAGTTGAAATAAGATTTCGTGTTAGGCTGCTCAGGGCACCTGTCTCCTTGTTGGTCACCATGCCTGATTTGATGACCTGGCTGGCTAGCCTGTGTGCCCATTCTTCTCTATCATTCTATCTGAGACTTGAGATCATTGACAAATTCAAGCTGCTGCAGTAAGAGGAAGGTTTTGGGGCTTGTACTGTCCAGAGTGTGTGTTCTGAGATTCGACAGACCCAGGCTTCATTTGATTGCTGTGTGACCTTGGGGAACTTTTTTTTTTCCTCTCTCAGCTTTGGTTTTCTCACTGGGAAATGGGAATGATAAGATTGTGGTGAGGACTTAAGGGAATCTGAGATCTGAAGGGTTTCCACAGCTCGACATTCAATAGCTTATGATATTGCTGTTTACATTATTAGTCATCTTAGTGTGCGAATTAGAATCCACTTACTTTTGCAGAGTATATGCTTTTCTGTATCAGTTGGTAGAACTCAACTCACTCCCTGCCCACACGTTGTATCAGGGAGGCTGCTGTCACTTCATTTATGAAGAGACTGAGGCCCAAAAGGGTGAAGTTTGTTTCCTCCGCTCAGAGAGCTGGACTGAGATATGGCAAGTGAGCATTTCTGAGTAACTGGTCCAGAGAACTTTCTGCGAACATCACTGGCTCATGGCAGCAGTTAAAAGCATGTATCACACACACACACACACACACACACACACACACAATGCCTATCTCTCCCTTGGTTACAGACACACAGGTGGGTGCAACATCACATATGAGGTGTGTTTTTATTTTCACTAAGTATAGCTGATTTACAAGGTTGCATTAACACAGCAAAGTGATTCAGTTATTTATCTTTCCATATATCTCCATATTCTTTTTTAGATGCGTTTCCATTATAGTTTATTACAAAGTAATGAGTATAGTTCCCTGTGCTGTACAGTGCATTTATGTTTGTTATTTTATATATAGTAGTGTGTATATGTTAATCCTATCCTCCTAATTTATCTCCCTCCCCGCTTTCCTCTTTGGTAACCAAAGTTTTGTTTTTTATGTCTGTGGGTCTATTTCTCTTTTGTATATGAGTTCATTTGTATTTTTTTACATTGCAGATATAAGTCATGCCATATGATATTCATCTTTTCTCTGTCTGACTTACTTCACTCAGTATAATAATCTCTAGGTCCATCCATGTGGCATTATTTTCCTCAATTTTATGGCTGAGTAATAGGTTTTGATCAGTTAGTTTCTCAAGATCTTGCTTAGATCTTCATGGACTTGAAAGTTTGCATAAGGTGTGACTCTCAGGCCGCAGGCTTCCTTACATGCATCAGGCAGGACAGCTCTCCGAGGTGTCTGCAGAGTCTGTCAGTCTGGGGTTGTGCAGAGCTGACATCCGGAGATCACCTCTCACAGGCGTTCCTTCATTCACGGCAAGCCCACTGCCATCATCACACTTTGCAGATGAGGAAACGGCGCTGGGGAGATCACTCGTGCGCCGAGGGTAGTGACGGCTGGGCCTTGAACCTTGGCAGCCAGACTCCAGGCCTGCGCTCTCACCCTCTGTGCGGCCCTGGGGGGTGGCTGATGAGCACAGTTCATCAAAAACGCACTCTGAACCTACAGATGAAAGAGGAGGCCTGCAGACATGCAAAGGTTCCTTTGTGAACCGAATTGTGCTTTAGTTGTTCTCTGTGTCAGCAAAGAGCCACCATGAACTCCCAGGTCGTCTGCCCCGGCAAAGGGCTGATTTATGAGGATTTGCTCAGCTCTAACCAGCTGGTTAACGACAGGACGCTTTTAACGTTTCAAGGGGAGGAAGTGAGTAAATAGGCATTGAGAGTGAAGCTGGCCAAGTCCCTGGGGTTGGCTGGATGGTGAATTCAGTTGAAAGAAGTTTTGACACACAATGCTGACATCGCTAGACCCAGTTTTGAACCAGGGCTGTGCTGTGCTTAGTCTTGCCCAGTTGTGTCCAGCTCTCTGCGTACCCATGGACTGTAGCCCACCAGGCTCCTCTGTCCATGGGATTTTCCAGCAAGAATACTGGAGTGGGCTGCCATGCCCTCCTCCAGGGGATCTTCCCAACCCAGGGATCGACTCCAGATCTCCCACATTGCAGGCGGATTCTTAATCATCTGAGTCACCAGGAAAGCACAAGAATACTGGAATGGGTAGCCTATCCCTTTTCCAGGGCATCTTTCCAATTCAGGAATCAAACCAGGGTTTCTTGCATTGCGGGTATATTCTTTACCAACTGAGCTACCAGGGAGGCCCATTTTGAACCAAAGTACTGAGTAAATGAGAGCCAGAAAATCAGAATTTGAGGGTCATTTCTCCATTTCTCATGGAGAAGAGCCATCCAAAGAAATATCCGTGTGTATTATTGGGAGTGGGGGAGGTTATGTGATTTAGATGGACTAAGTCAGATGGAAAAGGAAAACTAGTTGCCCAGATAGTAACAGGTGATACACACCCTTAATTCATTTTAAATTTGATAAAATTACTATGTGAAGTTTTCGAACAATTAGAAGATTTATATTTTATATTATATCTTACTAATTCCTTGTACATATTTACAAGCCTTTTATCCCATAGAATATAAGAAACTATTCTACATTTAATTTTATTTTTTCAGTTCAATACAATAAGACAATACTTTACATTGCCTTTTTTGTTCTTAAGAAGAAATGCAAAATTAGAATGTTTTTGCAGAATTAACATAGTGGGCCAAGATTTCTATAATCCTTCAGTATGTCTTAGAAATAGAAGCCATGAGGCAGTGGTCAAGTGTATGTCCAGTATGTGTGTGTGTTCAGTCACTTATTTGTGTCTGACTCTTTGCAATTCCTATGGACTGTAGCCCACCAGGCTCCTCTGTGCATGGGATTTGCCAAGCAAGAATACTGGAGTGGGTTACCATTTCCTCCTACAGGGGATCTTCCTGACCCAGGGATCGAACTGACGTTTTCTGCAGCTCCTGCATTGGCACGTGGATTCTTTACCACTGAATCATCTGTGAAGCCCTATATCCAGTATATAATGACCCTGAATATAATGTTATAAGAACCAAAATGAAATGAACATGTTCTTCTTTAGTCCTTAGGTTCTCACAACCATCACTTTTCTTCCTTGTCTCTCCTGGGTCACTTCCACACTGGAAGAAACAGTGAGCCTTCCTGAGGGTCATTGGCTATATTTTTATTGATGTTCCTAAAGAATTCCTGAAGGTTTTTCTGCTTTTGGGGAATTGGTGACTCAGAAAATCCTTTTTGATCATAACAGAAGCCAGTCTTTTGGCAGGCCCATTTGGGGATGCAAGAGAGGAAAGGGAAGGAGAACTGGAAAGTACAGGGGGAAAAAAAGGTGGGAGACTATGAGAATGTTTATTTGCTTCTAAATCAGAATAAATGGGCAGCTTTCTGCAAAAGCAAACAGACTGCAAATTCATTACCCAGCTCTGTGCAGGATGCTCATTCATTCATTCCTCTGGATTGATTGCAGAGACTAAGTAGTAGGCGTGCAGTTTTAGACGTCCCTTTTCAGAAAGGAGAGCCAGACCTGAGCCTCAGAAGTAAGTAACTTTGGGACTTCCCTGGTGGTCCAGTGGGTGAAACTGCTCCCAATGTGGGGGACTCAGGTTTGATCCCACAAGCTGCAGCTAAGACCCAGCACAGTCAAAATAAATACATATTTAAAAATAAATAAAAAATATTAAAAGAAGTAAGTAACTTCAAGTTGCTTAGGATGTGATGGAAGAAAAGAGAGAGAAAAACTCTCAGTGTGTCTCAGACTTTTCAATTGATTTCTTTAAAACAGTTCTTGCCTGTGTGTCTGTCTAGGGCAGCTCCTGAACCCAGCCTGGTGCTCATGAAGGGCTCCATTTTCTCCACATGAGCCTGACATTTCATAAGCCTCTCTCGGGCATCTACCCGCTGCAACATGCAAAATAAAAATATAAGACATTAACAGTAAATGATGGTTTGTGTTGGCTCTACTCCAGAGAAAATCTCAGGTCTGCCACTGGAGGCTCTTCTGTTCTTCCTGGGCAGCTTGTGGGAAGCCCAGGTCAGACGATGGACTGGGAGAGCTGGGATATCTCAGTGCTGTTCGTCTCTACTGCACACACTGCTTAGATACAGAGCCTTTAAGGCTGTGACCAAGGAAGGGACATCAAGAATGGGTGCAACTCATACATTTACCTGGATGTGTGATGATTTTGAGACCATTTCCTCCCTTCATCCTATTAAATGTTTAATACTTTTTCATTTTACCATCTAATTCTGCTGGTTGGTAGAAATTCCAGCCTCCCAAACTCTCCAACTCTGGGGACACGCCATGGTGACTGCCGTGATTCTTCTCCCTCTCCTCTCCCACAGGCTATGGGAAGGCAGGCCAGGGAGCTGGCTGAAGTGGGATCTTTGAACTGAAGCAACGTGTGTGAATCCTGCAGAAACATACTTCCTTCCATGTTCGGAGCAGGTCACATGGTTTTATTCTTAGAGTCAGTGTGAGGGCACAGTGTGTTCAACTTTTATGGGTGGAAAATACATCCTCCTCACCTACCCTCCCTGCCAGAAAAGCATCATTAAAATGTAAGAGAGAATTTTTGATAGAAACAATGAAACCAGATCATGTTCCAGTCTTTGGTCCTTTCTTTATTCTCCCCTGTATCTTCACCATCAACATGAATAATAAATGGCACATGTTTTCTGCATACCCTTAGAAGGAATGCCTTTGGAAGAAAGCTTTGGAAACTGTGTAAAACTTGTGTGTTTGTGAGAAGCCCCAAATTCCAGGGCCCTTGGTCCCCACTTCTCTGCTGTTTATCTCATTACACTTTTTGTGTCCTATGTGGGCTAAATCACTCTGTTTTGTCTGACTCTTTGTGACCCCATGGACTGAAGCCCTCCAGGCTCCTTTGTCCATGGGATTCTCCAGGCTAGAAGACTGGAGTGGGTTGCCATGCCCTCCTCCAGTGTATCTGCCCAACCCAGGGATCGAACCTGCGTCTCTTATTTCTCCTGCATTGGCACGCCGGTTCTTTACCACTCATGCCACCTGGGAAGCCCTTTGTGTCCTGTGGCACATAATTATAGCTTTCTAATAACAAATCATTACTTAATGTAGAAAATATTGAAAACATAGCTAAAGAAAACAAAATTCATCCTTAACCATGACTCACATGTGGGAAAAATGAACATTTTAGTATATTCTAGTCTTTTTTTTTCTACACACATGTGTTTATCACAGGGCTTCAACATAGTGACATAGGAGTTAGAAATTCTCCTATTTTATTCCTTAAATACTTGGACTTACTTTCGCCTTCTCAGTTCTCCTTGTAGGAAAGGATTTTCAATGTCTTGAAGTTTCACTTAGGAGGAAGGTTCTGCCCCTTACCGAAGACAAAAATGTGCCCCTTAGTGACACCCATAGCACAATTATTTCTATCATAGAAAAGTCCGTGAAATTGCATCTCACCCAGACTTCTGAACCATCTTTGAAAATTTTGCAATCAATGCAATCTGACACTTAATCGGAGCAAAGGTGAAAAGCAGGGCAGAGCGAACTGTTAATACAATGCCCAGAGCTACTCAGGGTCAGGAGAGCTGGGAAATGGTGTGAGTTGGCAGGGGGAGACATTGTGGCTTTTATAGAACTGTGCCATTGCACATAGTATGATTAATAAATAGCTGTGTGCTGAGTCAACTGAGTCGTTGCTGCAGGGAAGAGAAACAAATGAATCCTCACAGGTTATATTTTGTCTGGGGAGTGAGGGTTAAACTGGGCATGAACTCACAAAATGTCTAATACCTCCTTCCCACCCCCAAGGGGGATTTAGGAAAGAAGAGAAATGCCCAAGCAAATACTTGATGGTGGCAATTGCAGGGAGAGTTCTGGCATTTCTTTTCTTTACCATTAACTTGTATTTCAGAAAGACCAAGGGCTTTCTTAAAGGGCCAATAAGCCCTTTAAGAACTATATCTAAGAAATTGCACTGGGACTATAATATTTAACCTTGAAACAGCTCTGCAAAGACACATTTATTTCAAAATTAAACATTGTTTTAAAACATTAAGAAAATTTTTTATTGGAAATAGTTGCTTTACAATGTTGTGTTACTTTCTGCTGTACAGCAAAGTGAATCAGCCATAGTATATATACATTCCATTTTTTGGATTTCCTTCCCATTTAGGTCACCACAGAGCCTTGAGTTGAGTTCCCTGAGCTATACAGTAGATGCTCATTAATTATCTATTTTATGCATAATATCAGTAATGTATATATGTCAATCCCAGTCTCCCAATTCATCTCTACCCCTTCTGTGGAATGGATAAAGGAGATGTGGCACATACATACAGTGGAGTATTACTCAGCCATAAAGCTTTTTTTTTTTTTTTTTAATTTTAGAAAAGAATTAGGAAAAAGAGAATTTAAAAACTCTCATCATCAACTTTTCGACAATAACCACCACTGCTAATACTCTTTTATACACTTCTTCCCTCTCTGTTCCTAGCTCTTTTTCTCTTTGCTTTATGGATATTTTTAATCTTTTACTGTGGTCATTGTAAAGTTCACTTTACATTATAAAGTGTGCAGCTTTGAAAAGTGAAAGTGGCTTAGCTGTGTCTGACTATTTGCGACCCCATGAACTGTAGCTCACCAGTCTCCACTGTCCATGGAATTCTTCAGGCAAGAATACTGGAGTGGGTAAACATTCCCTTCTCCATGGGATTTTCCTGACCCAAGGGTCGAACCCAGGTCTCCTGCATTATAGACAGATTCTTTACTCTCTGAGCCACCAGGGAAGCCCCTTGTCTTATAAATCATGTTTCAGTGCACATCCTTGTAGCTAACTTAAGTCTTTGCCTGGAACCTATATTACCCCTTTGGGTACGCATCCAGCAAGAGCAGGATTTGGTAAAGTGGTATATATATTTAAGATGTGTCACAGGGCACCACACTGATGTACAGAGATGTGGGTGTACAACATGTACTACTTTTACACAGGGATAATAATGTTTTCTCTTTTACTCAGCCTTTACGAACACTTCCTGATTTGATGTCAAGGCAAAGCTACAAAGCAGTACTATATTTCAGTTTTTACTTTTTTCATTATATAATGAAATAAAAACTAGTTTTCATTTTCTAATTGCACACTTAAATCTCTTCTTCAGTGAAGTGGCTCTTCATGTCAGTTCCACACTCCCCTCCCCAAAATTTTGGGAGTTCTTTTTGTTATAGAGTAACATTAAAATTTTTTTAATTGAAATTTAGTTAATTTACCATAGTGTGTTTCAAGTATACAGCAAGGTGGTTCAATTATACACACACACACAGACACACACATATTTTTTCAGATTCTTTTCCATTATAGTTCATTTTAAGATAATGAGTATAATTCCCTATGCTGTATGGTAGCATCTGGTTGTTTACCTAAGTTTATATATAGTAGTGTGTATATGTTAATTCCCAGACTCCTGATTTATTTCCCCCACTCTGCTATCCCCTTTTGTAGCCATAAGTTTGTTTTCTGTTTGTGAGTTGATTTCTGTTTTGTAAATAAGTTCATTTGTATCATTTTTTTAGATTCCATTTGTAGGTGATATCATATGATATTTGTCTTCCTCTGACTCATTTAATATGATAATCTCTAGGTCCATCTACTTTGCAAATGACATCATTTCATTTTTATGGCTGAGTAGTATTCCATTTGTCTATCTATCTATATCATCTTCTTTACCTATTCCACTGTCGATGGACATTTAGGTTGCTTCCATGTCTTGGCTATTGTAAATGGTGCTACAGTGAACACTGGGGTGCCTGTATCTTTGAATTATGGTTTTCTCTGGATATATGCCCAGGAGTGGGATTGCAGAATCATATGCTAACTCTAGTTTTAGTTTTTTAAGGAACCTCCATACTGTTCTCAAGTAATGTTTTTTAATATCTGTCAGACATTTGAATACATTTGCATTAGGCTACATAAAATACACAGCTGCAAGTTTCATATTTAAGAAAGGTAAGAGCACTTGTGAATGGGAGTGCAAGAGACAAACCTGAAGAAGAGAACATTTAGGAACTGTCTGGAAGTTTTTAGAACTGATGCTTAAACATATTTTCGTAGAAGAAATATGCATGTAGAAAAGTGCTCGTATCATAAGTTATACAGTTCAGTGATTTTCACAAACCAAATGTATGTGTGAAACAGGCACCAAGCCCTTGAAACAGATGGTCACCAGCATCTTAGAGCCTGCATATCTGACTTATCAGCATGGACTAGTTGTAGCTGTTTTGTACTTTACAAATTTATTACTTGTCTTCTCCTTTCTTGCTCTATATTATGTTTACAGGATTCATTCACATGTCGTGTAGTTCATTCACCTTGTTTTGTGGTGAATGTGCCACAATTTATGAGTCCTTCCTACCACTGATGGGTGCTGGCAGTTTTGAATGTTTGGTTACAAATGGTGCTTCTGTATATATTCTAGTACCTGTGTTTCAGCACACTTGGTGTCGGGAGTACAGCTAGCATTTTAACAAACTTTCATGGGTCCACATCCTTCTTTTGTCTTCTCCACCTACCTCTCTTAAGCCAAGTACAGAACAGCACGGACTTGAATGTTTTTCTGTTTTGTCTTTTCTTGTAGTCACCCTTTTAGTAAGGATGCGAGTAATGAAGTTCTGTTAACAAGATACTGATATAAATTGTGGATAATGACTGTTGGCTTCAGCCTGGGCTCTCATCTCTCTGTGAAGCATTACATTTTCCATTCTGTTATTTTCTTCATCAGTTCTTGACTCATTCTAGTAAATGGAAGGTTCAAATTGTCTGAAGAGGAAAGTTTTTAAATGTATTGGTCTTACAAGCAACCTTTCTTGGTTTACTAGTTTAATGAAAACCACATCTTTGGGACAAGGCCATGTGCATGCATGAGTTGAGGTTGAGATGTCCCAAATCAAGATCACACTGCTGTGTGATCTTCTGGTAGAATTAAATAAAAGGCATTAAAAAAATTTATAGCTGCCTTTTACCAGCTTTATGTCTGATTTTTTTTTTCTCTCTCTCTCTAGATTCTTTGGCTGACATGAGTTTTGAAGTTCTGCCATATTCACTTATCAGCCTGTGGCAAATGCAGTCCTACCAGAGTAAGATGAAAGGCTGAGAATTTAAAAAAAAAAAAAAATCCATGTGCTACATAAAAATGGCCTATCCTTTTAAGGAATTGGCAGAGTTACTTTATTTCCGCCACCCTTCACTTGCTATCTCTCTCCCTCCTTTTATTTATCTGAATGTATGGAGAACGGTTAAATTCTTTTAAAAAAAAAAAAACATTGTTCAATTTCTTTATTATTATTTTTGTTTATATCTTGGCAGTGCCGCTTGGCATGCAGGATCTTAGTTCCCTGACCAGGGATCGAACCCGTGCCCCCAGCAGTGGAAGTGCAGTGTCCTTACCACTGAACTGCCAAGGAACTCCTGAGAGAGGTTAAATAATTAATTTGTTTTTGTTATTCTTCAACCCATCAATTTTATGTATAGTCATCAATACTTTCCAAAACCTGTCTAGCCTGGTGATTCATTGTCTCAAGGTGAGCCAAGTGTTTGTTGGTGTCTTTCTAATTTTATTGGTATCTCTATAAACTATGAGTCAAGTTGTATCTCTCTCATCTATGTGACTAAATGTTCATCTCCATAGAAACTCCCTTGAAATGACGATTGAACGCATCAAAAATCTCAACCAAGTCTGTGATAGGGTAGTTCATGCCTGGCTTTTCTTGCCCTTTTGTCTGTTTGCTTATTTTCATTCTCCTTACTTTAGTGTCCTCAATGTTTTATCTGCCACTCAAGGATACTATCCTTAAATTGATGAATAGCAAGATAATATTCTTAATTGATAATCTAGCAACAGTTAAAAAAAAAAAGTGAAATTGAAAGTTAGTTGTGTCTGACCCTTTGCGACCCCATAAACTGTAACCCACCAGCCTCCTCTGCCCATGGGATTCTCCCGGCAAGAACTCTGGGGTGGATTGCCATTCCCTTTTCCAGGGGATCTTCCCAACCCAGGGAATGAACACAGGTCTCCTGCATTGCAGGCAGATTCTTTGCCATTTGAGCCACCAGGGAAGCCCAGCAACAGTAAACAGGGGCTTAAAAATCAGAGCCAACTCCTGGCCAAATGCTGCCATAGGTGACTCCCCTCTGTTGTTCACGCCCGTTTGTCACCCCACCCTGATTTGGAGCTGTGTTTTCACTTTGGGCATCTTGTTTCTTGAGATCCTGTTGTCAGGGCCCAGATGGACACCCCAGTGTCCTTTCCCCTGAGGCTTGATTCTAATCAGAGAGATGCTGTTACTGCCAGCCCTGGTAACAACGTCACTATAAGACATTACCTGCAAGTCCCACCCTATTTATTCAATTATTTATTCCTCCCTAGAATGATGCTGTAGTGCCTGCGGTATGCTAGGCAGAAGAGATACCACAGTTAACAAGATTCAGCCTCTGCTCTCAAGGAGCTTATCTTCTAGTGCTGCTGCTACTGCTGCTGCTAAGTCGGGTCAGTCGTGTCCGACTCTGTGTGACCCCATAGACGGCAGCCCACCAGGCTCCCCCGTCCCTGGGATTCTCCAGGCAAGAACACTGGAATGGGCTGCCATTTCCTTCTCCAGTGCATGAAAGTGAAAAGTGAAAGTGAAGTCTCTTAGTCGTGTCCGACTCTTAGCGGCTCCATGGACTGCAGCCCACCAGGCTCCTCCGTCCATGGGATTTTCCAGGCAAGAGTACTGGAGTGGGGTGCCATTGCCTTCTCCGATCTTCTTGTGCTAGAGATGTACAAGTAAATAGCTTATCATAGAAAAGCGTGAGAAATGCCCTATAGACACTGGGTGGAGAGTGGAACAACCTCAGGATGGGCAAGGAGAGGCCTGAAGGTGGTTTTTCTCACTCGGAGCCCAGGAAGTTTGGGGTTGGTTGCGTAGAAACTTGAATTTCCTGCAAGGTTTGTGAGCAGAGAAGCGACAGGTTTTTCTAGATTTTAAGGATTGGAGTGAGGATTACCAGGACTTCTAACATTGCTTCAGTTTTCAGAAATCCCTGAAAAGTTTGCTTTTGCACTTTGAAAATTAAAATTGAATATGGTGGCTTAGATGGTAAAGCATCTGCCTACAATGCGGGAGACCCGGGTTCGATCCCTGGGTCAGGAAGATCCCCTGAAGAAGGAAATAGCAACCCACTTCAGTACTCTTGCCTGGAAAATCCCATGGACAGAGGAGCCTGGTAGCCTAAGTCCACGGGGTTGAAAGTGAGCGACTTCGCTTTCTTTTCACATGCAATTTTAGGATTCACAAAGTTTATTTCTTAGTTCTTTGTATTTTCTTCTATGGGTTTTCTTTTTTTGATTGAGTTTTTCAGAATGTTAGGCTGCTCAGTAATTTTACAGAATCTACTTGTTCTCTTTTCAAGTAGCCTTTTAGGTGTTTTTCCCTGCAGTCAGCTGGGCAGAACGCAAAAGTTCAAAACTTGGTATCACCAGTAACTAGATTTCAATGAGCCTAGGCCTAGGCCTGGCATAAGTAGGGAGGGAGACCATCCCCTCTGCCTCCTGCCCACCTTTCCACTCCACCCCACCCTCATCATATACTAGCAGTGTGTTTTGATTTAATGACGTGATACATTGTATAGCATTTTATTAGCATTGTATAGCATCATATAGGAAACATTTTATATCTTCATGACCTGGTCATTGAAATTAACCTATTTCATGACCTCTGCTTTCTCATTTTCCAGGGTTTATGTGGAAAAATGATTCCGTATTTGTGTTTTAGGAATATGTATTTAGGAATATGTATTTCTGATGGGATATTTTCAAAAGTAAATAAATAAAAGTCCTCCATGAAATCCTTGATGCTTTTGCAAGTTATTTTAACTTATAAAACCTTCAAATAGAACACATAGCAAGATAATTCAAATTGGATGAAAAAGTATTTTATGAAAACTTTAGGTGGTTTCTGTGGTTTCTATAGTAGGGTTGTGCTAAAACCATAGATTTTCTACTGATTTACTATATCTTCAAGAAACTGCGGTCTGTGAATAAGTTTTAATTCCTTCATCATTTCATTATTGCTTTCTTGCACTAATAAAACTGCTCCTAGAATGTAGAGTTTCATTGAACAATCTAAACCACTTTTAGATTTCTTAAATGCATTGTAACACGGAAGTATATAACCATATTAAAACACCACTTTTCAAAACTTTGTAGTGTTAGTGTATGTATAGGATTTTTTAGTGATTATTTTCTGTTTATCCTATTCAATTAGAAATTACCTTTTTACATGTACTTTGATTTTTCACCTCACAATGAATTTCAGGTTCATCCATGTAGGCCCATTAAATGAATTTACAAAGTTCTGGAATATTCACATTTTGGAGCCATTCAAATTTATTTATTTATCTGAAGTATAGTTGATTTTACAATATTGTGTTGGTTTCAAGCGTCAGTTCAGTTCAGTTGCTTAGTCGTGTCTGACTCCCTGCGACTCCATGAATTGCAGCACGCCAGGCCTCCCTGTCCATCACCAACTCCCGGAGTTCACTCAGACTCACGTCCATCGAGTTGGTGATGCCATCCAACCATCTCATCCTCTGTCGTCCCCTTCTCCTCCTGCCCCCAATCCCTCCTAGCATCAGAGTCTTTTCCAATGAGTCAACTCTTCACATGAGGTGGCCAAAGTACTGGAGTTTCAGCTTTAGCATCATTCCTTCCAAAGAAATCCCAGGGCTGATCTTCAGAATGGACTGGTTGGATCTCCTTGCAGTCCAAGGGACTCTCAAGAGTCTTCTCCAACACCACAGTTCAAGAGCATCAATTCTTCGGTGCTCAGCCTTCTTCACAGTCCAGCTCTCACATCCCTACATGACCACAGGAAAAACCATAGCCTTGACTAGACGGACCTTTGTTGGCAAAGTAATGTCTCTGCTTTTGAATATGCTATCTAGGTTGGTCGTAACTTTTCTTCCAAAGAGTAAATGTCTTTTAATTTCATGGCTGCAGTCACCATCTGCAGTGATTTTGGAGCCCCCAAAAATAAAGTCTGATGCTGTTTCCACTGTTTCCCCATCTATTTCCCATGAAGTGATGGGACCAGATGCCATGATCTTCGTTTTCTGAATGTTGAGCTTTAAGCCAACTTTTTCACTCTCCACTTTCACTTTCATCAAGAGGCTTTTGAGTTCCTCTTCACTTTCTGCCATAAGGGTGGTGTCATCTGCATATCTGAGGTTATTGATATTTCTCCCAGCAATCTTGATTCCAACTTGTGTTTCTTCCAGTCCAGCATTTCTCATGATGTACTCTGCACAGAAGTTAAATAAGCAGGGTGACAGTATACAGCCTTGATGTACTCCTTTTCCTATTTGGAACCAGTCTGTTGTTCCATATCCAGTTCTAACTGTTGCTTCCTGACCTGCATACAGGTTTCTCAAGAGGCAGGTCAGGTGGTCTGGTATTCCCATCTCTTTCAGAATTTTCCACAGTTTATTGTGATCCACACAGTCAAAGGCTTTGTAATAGTCAATAAAGTAGAAATAGATGTTTTTCTGGAACTCTCTTGCTTTTTCAATCCAGCGAATGTTGGCAATTTGATCTCTGGTTCCTCTGCCTTTTCTAAAACCAGCCTAAACATCTGGAAGTTCACGGTTCACATATTGCTGAATCTTGGCTTGGAGAATTTTAAGCATTACTTTACTAGCTTTTAAGATGAGTGCAATTGTGCGGTAGTTTGAGCATTCTTTGGCATTGCCTTTCTTTGGGATTGGAATGAAAAGTGAACTTTTCCAATCCTGTGGCCATTGCTGAGTTTTCCAAATTTGCTGGCATATTGAGTGCAGCACTTTCACAGCATCATCTTTCAGGATTTGGAATAGGTCCACTGAAATTCCATCACCTCCACTAGCTTTGTTCGTAGTGATGCTTTCTAAGGCCCACTTGACCTCACATTCCAGGATCCCTGGCTCTAGGTGAATGATCACACCATCGTCATTATCTTGGTCGTGAAGATCTTTTTTGTACAGTTCTTCTGTGTATTCCTTATTATTATGTTTAATAAGTTTTAATTATTTTTTCAGATTCTTTTCCATTATAGATTATTGTAAGATATTGAATGTAATTTCTTATGCTCCATACTGGTTCTTCTTTTTTATCTGTTTTATTTATAGTACTATGTATCTGTTAATCCCAAGCTCCTAATGTATCCTTCCCCTCTCCTTTCACATTAGGTAACCATAAATTTATTTTCTATGTTTGTGAATCTGTTTCTGATTTGAAAGTTGGTTCACATTCAAACTTAAAGAATAGAAAAAGACAGGTACACAAAGTCTGCTTGATAGAGTGAGTGGAAGATAGTGTTGAAGCATCAGTGCAAAGAGGAAGCTATTAAACTGGCCAAAGGACAGTTCTTGGAAACCTTACAGACAATTCAGGAGTCAAGTGCAAACCATAGAAGGTCAAGAAAAAGACACCAAGGAGAATTCCCTGGAGCTCCAGTGGTTAAGACTTCACCTTCCAGTTCCGGGGGTGTGGGTTCGATCCCTGGTCCGGGAGCTAAGATACATGTCTCATGGCCAAAAAACCAGAACACACACACAACAGAAGCAATACTGTAACAAATTAAAGACTTTAAAAATGATCCACATCAAAAAAAAAAAAAAAAGAGAGAGAGACACTGGGGTCAGGAGAGTTTAGAATTTGCTCAGTGGTATGACAGATACTGAAGAGAGATGGTGTATTGGATGGAGGTGGTGTTGGGTCCAACAAAGATATTGTTAGAGAAAAGTTGAATCAGATAGGGGCAGTTACGTGGCAAAGGCGAGCTGGTGATGAGGATGAGAACTCCTTGCTGGCACTGGGAGGGGCGTGACAGTGAAGGCTGAGCTCGTGGACCACTCTAGTGTGGGAAGCCAGGAGCAGAAAGAGAGGACAGGCAAGTGCACAGAGATACATACCTGTCTTGGTTTTATTCAGAGTAATTTATGAAGCCCTCGGCGAGGAAGACTATGGCCACCTCTTATAGAAAGAGATCAGCATTGAATAGAATCAGTGTTTGGATGGCAGATCTGAAATTTGTGAATACTGCTGTTATTGGATAGATTGGTGGTGTAGCTTTGAAGATTAGTTTGAAAATATTAAAAAAAGTGCTTCCTTCTTCCTTTTATGGACTATGCCTCCCTAGAAGTCCAGAGCCAATAATGCATAGGAAGGAAGACAAGTAAAAATAACCTTCCTTGCTCTGTGAGGCTGACTGCTTCAGAGCCCAGGAGGGGCGCTTCTCCCTGGCTTGAAGTTGCAGTGGTTGCTAACATTCTGTTGAATGAACTATGAGATGCGTTCACTTTATAGGGAGGGGATGTTACATTTGCTAGCTGGACCATACGAGAATTTTTTTCATTTCCTTACAAATGATAGAATAGACTAAAGAGACCCAATAGAATTAATAAAATTGTCAAGCTCAATAAAAATGCCTGGATTATGTATCTTGGTTGCTGTTTCCTCCACCTCTTCTTGAGGGCTTTAGTAGAGCTGGACCCAGCCATGAAAGGAGGATGGAAGAATTTTTATCTGAATGGCTTGGCAGGAAACATCAGGTTTTTCTGCCAAGAAATTGGAATTTCCACTTGTGTCAGCAAGATATGAATGAAAAAAAGAAAGAAAAGTGCAAAAAGAAATAAACAAATACCACACAGGTGCCTTTAAACCCAAGGTGCAAGGTTTTGGAGTCTCAAAATCATGATTAATACTGTGCTGTTGAGTTGAATGTATCCCTGAGGGGTTAGGGGGAGGTTGACCAACATCTTTGAAAGTCTGAAGTGCAGAGGAGACTCAGCTAAGACTCTCAAACCGGATCTTGTCCATACCTCCTTCAAGAATGTCTGCCTGATCTATGTGCCCACATCTAACAGCTAAAGAAACTCCCTTTCCTATTCAGTATCTTCCACTGACACTGACTTAACTGTTCATTGGTCCACTTCACCAACCCTGTGTCAAGGATGGAGACTTAGATTTGGGTGCATCCATATGCATCCAGTGTGGATAATGGCCGATTTTGACCAGTTTGCATTCTTTGTGTTGTCTCGGTCAGCCCTAAACCTCCTGGATGCAATTCTTCACACAGGTTGCAGAAACACTCTTTCAGAACCCTGACTAAACTTGATTTTGCCTTTTAAAAGCTATTTATTTTTATTTATTTAGTTAGTTATGCCAGATCTTAGTTGCAGCATGCAGGATCTTTAGTTGTAGTATGTGAACTCTTAGATATGGGATCTAGTTCCCTGACCAGGGATCGAACCTGGACTTCTTGCACTGGGGGAGCATGTTGTCTTAGCCACTGGGCCACCAGAGAAGTCCCCGCTTTTGCCTATTGTCAGGAGATTCCTAATGTGGTGGGAACAGGAAATCTCAAGACTGAATTCTTGTAGGTTTTTCCTCTACCCTTATTAACACAAGTATTGATACATGCCAGTCTGGGTTGTCCTGCCTTCAAAAACAGATCATTGTGGATTATATCTGGTTCAGCAGAAGGTACCTTCTCTTGTATTTAAAAAAGGCACATTGAGTAGCTTGACATGGGAAATGGCCTCTGTCACCTTCAACTGCCGGAAGAGTGTGACATGTTTGACCAATACGTACTTATTTGTTTTGTGACTGTTTTGAAAAGAACAGAACTCAAACAACAGCAGACACACCTCAAGCTGGATAAGGAGACTGCTTTTTAATCACACCCATCTCAGATTGTATACTTAAAATTCATTATTTAACACTGAGAGAGGAAACGGTCAGGAAATGTTTTCTATCTTTAAGCTTATGAGAAAGGACAAAATCTACCTTTCCTCACTGTATAAATGGTCAGGTTTAGAATTATAGGGAACTAATTTGATTGCCAACTCACTGACTTGTGACTTTGGGGAACTTCATTTTTCTAAGCAAGTTTCCTTCATCTGTAAATGAAGGATGATATGAGTACCCACCCTAAGGTTCGGAAGACTCACTACTAGTGTTTTGAGTGGTGCTGCTTTATTGTTGGTATTTCTCAGGTGTGCTTCATCAGTTCACCGATGGGTGTCCCCAAGCTGGCTAAATCAGGGAATGGCACACTTTTTCTGGAAAGGACTAGCTAGTAAATATTTTAGAATTTGCAAAGGCCCTTTGGTCTCTGTCGTATCCAACACTGCTCTTATAAGGAGAAAGCAGCCATAGACAATATGAAAATGAATAACCCTGGCTGGGTTCCCATAAGACTTTATTCATGGACACAGAAATTTGAACTTTACATACTTTTCATGTGTCATGAAACATTCCTCTTCTTTTGATATTTTTCAGCCTTTGAAAACTGTATAATCCAGACTTAGTACACAGGCCATACAGAAAGAAAACAGGAAGTGGGTTTAAGATGCCAACAGTCATCCTAGGAGAATTTGCCTGATCATTTTTAGTAAACCTTGCTCATGGAGAAACAGCACATGGATTTCTTGGGAAGATTCAAGTATCTCAAGTCATTGTAGCAAACCAAGTAGAGAAGAGATTGATATTTTCTATGCAAATTTCAAGTAGGCATACTTTGTAAATGTTGTTTATGGGCCTGATCCAAGAGACATTTAAAAAGTAGGTGAAAGAGATGGCCAGTTAAATTATAGGTCATTAACTTGGATCCTCTTTCTGGTTGTGAAGCAGCAGTTATTTGCTCCCAAGACATCTAGCCTGGCTCTTGGTGAATGTGCATAGCGGTTTGTTCCCTTACAGTTTTTTCTGTATAATCCCATCTTTTCGCCTAGGAATCTGTGAGAAGTTGGGTGGAGTAGATTGGTGATGGCTTATTTTATATAAGGGGAAGCAGCAGCCCAGAGAAATTCTGTGACTTTGCCTGAAGTTCAACTGATGCAGCAGTAGAATCAGCCTTGGAAACTCAGCCACTACCTCCCAACCCACTTACATCCCACCGTCCTGCTTTGCACAATTATTAAACAGATAATGAGGAAATTAGTGCTGGTACCTGGCATTCATAAATGCCATAATTTATAAAGATCCTTATCATATTTTGTTTAACCCTCAGGAAATAACTGGCAAGTAAGCAGGGCAAGTTTTATTGTCTGCCTGTTAAGTGAGGCAACTGACAATCTGGTATATTTTATAAGTTACTCAGGGTCACACACCAATAAAGCACTGGAG
Source organism: Tragelaphus eurycerus (assembly GCA_935064755.1). Classification (NCBI taxonomy): domain Eukaryota; kingdom Metazoa; phylum Chordata; class Mammalia; order Artiodactyla; family Bovidae; genus Tragelaphus; species Tragelaphus eurycerus. The sequence goes on along the minus strand of CAKXYN010000002.1, from coordinate 16,734,620 downwards.
GCAAGTCTGGTCCTTAGGTTTTCTAACTTCTTTTATTATACCAAGCTGCCTTATTATATATACGATATGGCAGTTGATGTCATTAATATCCAAACATTAAAAAATAAATTGAAAAAGAAATAACACCCTGCCCTGGTTCCAGCCCCTGGCAGTGATTTTTAAGTAGAGGTTTGCATTATGAGAATTGTTTTTGCTTTCAGAATGCTGCGTGTGCCTCCTGTAAAAGGTTGAATTAAATGCTTTTATTTTTGGTAAGTGGCCCGTGTAAGTTTATTATTTATTTATTTTGGTACTTTTTGCTCCAGCTCCTTTGCCTAAATGAAGCACTGCTGCATTTTTATTGCATACCTCATCATTAAAAGAAATTGAAAAGACGCTTGTTAGTTTTAATATTGCATGGATGAAAATCTATCTGGCACTTTTAGGAACAGTTACAATTTCTAATAGTGCATTTTAAGGAGTCTGGTTTTGTTCTTGATTAAGAAAAGAGAGAAGACTTTCTGAAATTTGCTATAATTCGATTATCATCTTTCTTGGGGAGAAGGTCTCTTGCTCAGTGTGACCCTGATTTTATTGACTCATTCGGCATTCCTTTCCAGCCTGTGGGAGGGGAAGTATGCTCTGGGGCTGCATGAAGGACGTTTGGTTTGTTGGTAAATAACTCAAGCAAAGCTGCTTCCAAAGGCAAGTTTTCCTGTCTTCTCTATTAACCATATGCTTCTTTAACTATTGGACATATGCCCCTTTCCATAAACTACATGCAGCTTTAACTGTTGGAGCTATTGTTAACTTGAACACAAACCAAAGACTCAGATGCCTTCTGGCATGTAAGTCTGTAATACAATCCCCCCAAAGATGGTGGTAAATATTCCTTTGCATAAATAGCTTTTCAGAATCTGGGGACACTGGATAACTGGTCACTTGATTACAGACTAAAGTAGCCTTTCCTGATAACTTTTATAGGAAGGGGTAGAATAATTTTAACACTGATCATCTTCATCTGTACCTCTAAAGGAATGCCAAGCAAGCAAATCAGTGTTCAGCTCTCAGGGCCTTTGTAGTAGACACTTTGCAGGAGTCAATCATCATTTATAATATTGATAGATAAGAAAGTCCTACTGACTTGGCCACTTACCTGAAGGATGGCTTAAAGTGGGTTGTTTAGACTTGTTAAGCCTCAGAGTATTTACCTGAATAACTGGGGTGCCAGGACTGCACACCTGGCAGACTGTTAGCAGCCAGTGGGATTAGTGCCTTTGCACTTGGCATATGACCTGGCTTTTAGTATGAGCTCAGTGAGTGTGAGCAGTAGCCGTGGCAGTAACGATAATTTCTAATGCACTTTCCTTTTTAAAATTCTTTTATTTTTTCTAATGCGCTTTTCTTTTGTACCTTTCGGGGGTGACCTGGCGAAAGCTGGTTTGGCAGGAAGGGACATTAGGGTATGTTAGGGATGTACTTGTCGGAAGGTGCTTGAGTATAGTACAAAATAATTTAAAATAGTCTTATAACTTGGAGTAAGTGAATTTACACAAAGCCCAATATCATTGTCAGTTCAGTTCAGTTCAGTCGCTCAGTCGTGTCTGACTCCCTGCGACCCCATGAATCGTAGCACGCCAGGCCTCCCTGTCCATCACTATCTCCCAGAGTTCACTCAAAAGCACGTCCATCAAGTTGGTGATGCCATCCAGCCATCTCATCCTCTGTCATCCCCTTTTCCTTCTGCCCCCAATCCCTCCCAGCATCAGGGTCTTTTCCAATGAGTCAACTCTTTGCCTGAGGTGCCCAAAGTACTGGAGTTTCAGCTTTAGCATCATTCCTTCCAAAGAATACCCAGGGCTGATCTCTTTTAGAGTGGACTGGTTGGATCTCCTTGCAGTCCAAGGAACTCTCAAGAGTCTTCTCCAACACCACAGTTCAAAAGCATCAATTGTAAGGTGTTACTAATATGTGTAAAAATAGCCTAGCAAGCACTTATAGCTTTAAGAGGTGGGATAAATAGTTTAAGACTAAAGGACTACAGGAGATAAAATAAGACGATAGGAGAGAAACTCATGGGATGGTTTTTCAATATATATACTTAATTTGGACTTCTCTAGAGAATTATTGTAAAGGTCATACTTAGGATAGAATTAAAACCAAGAGTAAAAGGAATCAGCTATTTCTGCACTCTAAAATTCTTGAGAAATACAGAACCATAAAGGAAAAACATTGCATAGAAATATCTCATGCTCTCTTGGTGCATTTTTACAAAATGTATAGAAATAATTATATATTTGTTTTCCACCCTCCCCTCCTCCAAAAACTTGACTCCTTAAAGAACTTGAAAGCATAGTAGTCGGGTGGGTGAGTGGACTCTGAATTCCTTTGCTCTTTCTTGCAATTGCAAGAAAGGCTCTGCCTCTTTCTAACTGTGTTTTCTTGGATAAATAAACCTCACTTTTTGTACCTGTATAATGAGAAGTACAAAAGTATTTACCTCATAGGATTGGCATGTAACACCTTAGAAAAGTAGTGCTCAGTAAAATTCTTTCCTATATTCATTAAAATCCTTGATTCACTGTATTTAATAGCAATATTCCATTCTAAGATAATGGACTTTAATTTTGTTACCTAGTTTTCCATATTATAAATAACACCATGATGAATATCCTTGAAAAGAAATTGTCTTCTTTTCTAATTTTTTTCCCCCTTAAGATACAACCTGGAACTGGATTATGGAAATATTTTAATAGTGTGAGAAACTGACTTGCCCTCCATATCCCCCAACTCTCTGTATTACTGCTTTTGCAGTTTTACTGTAATATCCCTCATTGTTTTGGATACAAGATTTATTGGCAAAGGTGGGTAAGTTCCGGGTAAAACTAGTCTGAAATGTGTAGCCAAACCTAGTCTGCTGCCTGTTTTGTGTAGCCCATGAACAAAGGGTAGCTCTTTACATTTTTAAATATGATGTGAAAATTACATGAAATTCAGATTTCTGTATTTATAAATGAAGCATGGGGACACCGCCATGCCCACTGGTTTACACCTTGTCTGTGGCGGCTTTCATGCTGCAGCAGGGTTTGGTGGTTGGGAAGTTCCCAGACACATGCTTTAGGGCACTGCTGCTGCTGCTAAGTCGCTTCAGTCATGTCCAACTCTTCTGCGACCGCACGGACTGTAGCCCACCAGGCTCCTCTGTCCGTGGGATTCTTCAGGCAAGAATACTGGATTGGGTTGCCATGCCCTCCTCTAGGGAATCTTTCCGACCCAAGGATCGAACTCGTGTCTCTTACATCCCCTTCTTTGGCAGGTAGGTTCTTTAGCACTAGTCCATCTGGGAGGTCTTAGGGCATTGATCACAATTCAAATTTATATTTCTTGTCACTGAGTAAGGAAGTCCAAGAGCCAGATCTTTAAGTAGGAGCTTTAAAGTCTGACTGCCTGGGTTCCAGGCTCTGCCCACCAAGCAGCTGTGTGTCCTGGGTAAATAGCCCACCTTCTCTGTGCCATAGTTTTCTCATCTGGCAAATGAGCAGAACAACAGTGTCTAATCAGGGTACAGTGAAGAGTAAAGCAAGACAGGTGAAGCCCTCTCAATCTCATAGTAAGCAGATGTTAGCTGTATTTCACTGGTATGTGGTTAATGAATTTGAATTGGTCAGATGAATGAGTGAGACCAAAAAAAAAATTACTTGTATTTTGGAAAGGTAGATGAATTTGGTGTTTTATTTGTTTCCTTAATCACTTTTACTGGGACTTCTTGAGTATAAAAATACATTCCCCTGGCATTGTGTTTGGAAAGTTAGAAAAAGGGCGAAAGAAAGGTCTGGCTGTGTCCTGGCTCCCAGTCTCCTGCAGAGGCTGGGTGATTGGTGTCTGCCCTGTGCAGCTGGTCGGAGTAGAGGAGAGCAGTAAGGTACCAAAGCCTCCTGTCTTGTCTGTGACCATCAAAGTGGACTTTGGGGGAGATCAGGTTTTGTGACTATTCCTGGTTTTACTCATAGTTTCTGAACCACTCTTGGAAAGTGTTTCCCAAAATTTCAGACTTTTGTGGCTAAGTAACTAGAAGTAGACTTAGCTCTATTAAAAGTGTGAAGAGTCAAAATGTGCTATTTTCATTTGGGTTTCTCAAATGCAAGTTTCATAGCTGAGGTCAAAGTGGGCAGTGGCTAGAGGGAGCTTCTGTGGTAGAAATCTGATCCAGGCAGCACCTGGCCTTGCCCAGAGGCTGAGTCAGCAGAGGTGAGCACCGTTGCGCCATCCCTAATCTGGTCCCAGTGGGGGTCAAGCCTCCAGCTCCTTTCTGTACAGTAATGGTATTCTCTTGATATTTAAGTGTACTCTCCAGGAGGATCTGATTCCTGCTGTAGAGTAAGCATGGTCTTTAAAATGTTATTAAAAATACAGTACCACCATATGCTCAGGCTTTCTTATTTCCCAGTTTTCTAAAAAAACCAAAACCAGGCAACATCAACACACCAGATGAAGCCAGTTAAATTTGTGTTCACCCCCCAAATTTAAAACACGGTGGAAAGTTTAGGAAGTGGAACTCTGATATTAGGGAGGGGATTGGGTGGGTGAGAACCTGGGAACCACCATTCAGAAGTACGGCCAGCGGAGGCTGTCACACACAGAGATTTCTTTCCCTGCTTGCCTTTAAAGGAAGAGCGAGAATTCCCTGGAAGTCCAGTGGATAGGACTCTGTGCATCCACTGCAGGAGACGTGGGTTTGATCCTTGGTCGGGGAACAAAGATCCCCCAAGTATGGCAGGACTGGGGGCAAGGTAGAGCTCCAGGGCAATAGGCTTGGTCCCGTTGGAGGATGCAGCCACAGCCACTATCAGCTCACTTGAGCCTTGTGAGCAGACATTCCACGATGTCTCTTATGATTGTGGGTTGCGGATGTCACTATGGGTGGTTAACTGCTCAGGTTGTAGGTGCAAAGCAAGGAAGAGAGACTCTTCATTCTTTGCTTTTAAAAGACTCAAACCGAGTTCTCAAAGAACTCTCTAATACCTAAATGTTCCTGAGACTGTTACTCACAGATAGGCATAAATGCGCTATTAAGTGGAAGAAAAAAATGGGGCCCTCCTGAGAATTTATTGTACTGCCTTTGATGTCACTAATTAACTCACTCTGTGTAAGCAGTGACTAGTAACTAATAGCAGGCTAATAGAAGAAGCTTCATGACATTTTGGAATTCTTAAAGCTAGGAAAGGTCTTCTTGAGCTCACGGAAAATTAGGAAGATCTCCGTTTTACAGGACGGCCTGCTGGGCCCTCAGGCGCCTGTTTTGTTGTTCGTTGTTGTTGTTGTTTTCCTCTTCCCAGGTACAGGTGGGGCCTGGCTACTGTTTTGTCTAAACCTTTGAAAGCTGGTTAGTAAGGTTGGGTTTGTGCTGCCCCAAGTCATAGTGTTAACACCCAGAAGCATCCTTCCTGAGATGGGCAGGGGTGTGGACCTCTGATTGGTGTGGGTTCAGAGAGAGGCGAGGCAAGAGGAGGTAAACCCTATAGGGCACGCCTGGTGAGTCCTCAGACATGAACTTGAACGTGAAGTCACTCAGTCGTGTCCGACTCTTTGCGACCGCATGGACTGTAGCCTACCAGGCTCCTCTGTCCATGGGATTTTCCAGGCAATAGTACTGGAGTGGATTGCCATTTCCTTCTCCAAGGGATCTTCCCAACCCAGGGATCAAACCCGGGTCTCCTGGGTCGTAGACAGACGCTTTACCGTCTGAGCCACCAGGGGAAGTCTCTCAGACATGAAGCTGGTGTAATTGACCCCTGATTTTCCAGATGTCAAGGAGCCCTTATTTTTGAAAAGGCAAGAGGCTGTTTGCTCCAGGCCTTGGGAGCTCCCTGCTCCCAGGAACTCACAGCCGTGTCAGGTTTGCCCTTCAGTTTATCTAAATTCTTGTCTTACTCTCTCTCCACTCTTTCTATCCCAGGAGCCGCTTTTAAAGCTGTGTGAAGCTCTGTAAGCTGAGTAGTAGGGAGTGAGGCCAGAAATTGCCTTGGGTTTAGTCCTGTACTTGGGAGCAAATAGTTTCTGGGGAAGGGCTGGTGGGATACTGGTGGGTCAATCTGGACTATGTTTTGTTCTTTGGCAAAAAGAACTCTAGAAATGTTAAAAAAAAAAAAATTGTGGTACTCCTACTGCTGGGAAGGAGGGCGATTTCTACTTCTCTGCTTTCCCCTTGCGATCTCCTCGTTGATGGAAGGAGTCAGAGAGAGCTACCCGTTAATTCTGAGCCCATGATCTTTGAGAAAGGATTGCCACTTGAATTTCTCCAAAGCTTCAAATCCCCCGGCCGCCCTCTCGCGTAGCAGGCCCTGCAGTCGGTTTAAAGGTTGCAGACAAAGCAGAGAGCGCTCCCCGATCCATCTGGGCCACTCCCTCTGTCATCAGTCATTGTCAATGGGAGATGTATGTGTAGCCGCACAAGGGCGATGTCTGACCCCAAGGGCATTGGAAATGTTCTTAGAGAAGGCATTGTTTGCTCCTCCCTTTGGAAGCCAGACTCTAAGATTCCAGGGAGCAGCTTCTGGCTTAGGCATCTCTGCAGACAGGATGCAAAGGGTCAAGATTTTGCTTCTAAAAACTACAGACACTACCCGGCCCCCGCCCCACTTTCTGGCATAATTCTACAAACCTTGTGAATGTACTTAGCCTCTTCTCTTTCGTTTCTGATCTCTCTTTGGGCAAAGTCTTAGAGAAAATTCTGAAACAAGGAGACGAGGCGTTGGGTTCCATTGGTTTTTTTTATTCAAAGAACATCAGAAAGAAAATAACCACAGAAATAAAAGTTGACAAGATGCAACCAATGCATAATAAGAAAACATGAAATAATGCTCTTTCCAAACACAGCCAAGCAATTTCCTGGGGGAAAAGCAGAAAATGATGTTCTGTTTCTTCCTTAGAAGAGAGGAAGGTGGGGCTCCAGGCTTGTGGGAGCACACTACAACCTGCAGTAACACACAGATGCCATTGGTCGAGCCTCAGCGTGCGACAGACAGTATGTGTGTGTGTGTGTGTGTGTGTGCGCGCGCACACACACACACACGCCTGTGTAAGGCATGTGCCTGTCCTCATACCTGTGGGGATAAGATGCTCCAGGGTACTCAGACCCTGAAGTTGAATGTCCCACTGTGGATTTGTTCCTGGGGCCCTCTGAGTTTTTCCCAGAAGTGGTTGTTTGTTTACAAAAACTTATTTGGAGAGTATCAATGATTTGAAAATGTCAGATCATCAAAATGTAATTGCTCTCCTCCCTTCCTTTAACTGATGGTCGTGGGGGTGGAGGCTGAGATTGCACAAGCCACAGGTATCATTCGCCAAACCTGCCTGGGAGCAGACCTCTTCTCATGTTAACAGGACTTTGTGGCCTATCAAAGGTGTGATTAGGATTTCTCGTACATCACGTATAAGGGACATGGTTGCATAGTTTTGATCAGGAAACTGGCCCTAATGCCTTGTCCTGCTGTAACATCGGGTTCTGGTGAGGAGCAAGTGAGAAGATACAAATGATAAAGCGGTCTGTGGCAGAAACGGATTATTTCTTTTCTTAAGAAAGGGGATTGACGTTTGCCGGTGAGTGGTCAGGAATAGCCCTCCGTGTGTTGATTGAGGCTCACACCTGTGTTTTGACCCATTTGTAGATGACTTGATGATATCATTCAGTTTGGAAATGATGAGGTTTCACAAACTCAGACCTTATTAAACATGGAAATATTATTTTCTTGTTTGAATCCTATTCTGTTCGAAATCTGAGTATCCACTCCTTTTTTTTTCCCCTCCTTAACATTTTGTGGCCTCCGCCCCTCCCCCCAGCCGCCCTGCCTTTTGGGCTCACCGAAATTTGAGTGCCACTTTTCTGGGAAAGCCTGATATTCTGACTTCAGTTTTGTAATTTAATGATGGAGAGTTTCCTTAGTAAACCAAATTTAGAGTCCTAGAATGCTTATCTTATATCCAGACCTTGAACATAAAAAGCATTTTATACCCGCAATTGTTCATTTAATGAGCAATTGCAGAGTGCAGGCCGGTTAAGGGATTGAGCTATATGCACTATTATTGCAAGAAGTATTCCGAAATACCAGAAATAGGACGTAAGCTCTGATCAGGGAGACTGCGAGCACAATTACCTTCTTTTCAAATCCTTCTGTGACACTGCGGGAGGAAAAAGGACTTTGAAACTTGAAAGGAAAGAGCTTGCTTTCAACCTCAAAAGCTAGGAGGAAAGGGCTCTGAAATTTGCTCTGAATTCCCAATTCACCATTAGCCTGTTTCTTCCTTTAGCCTCAAGGCATTCTCCGCTTTTTGAAAAGATGTTAAGAAATTCAGTCACAATAGAGAGCCTAGTTCTGAACGTGTTTCACTCGGTCCATTGAGGTCTGGGCTCCAGCCTTTGTGTGGAGTGAATTGAGCTGAGCGGCTAGCTGGTTGCAGAGAGGTGAATGAACAGTCGCTGTGCAGTGGCAAATTCTGGCAAAGAAAGAAGCGCCCCCTCTTCCTTTATTTTCCAATATGCATTCCTGTACAACCCCGCTAGTGGCCATATGTGGCGTCGAGCCTGTTCTTAAGTCAATACGGGGTCCTTGGTTTATTGCAACTCTTGTTAAGTTTGTCTTGTAATTGAAGCTGCTGTTGACCTTGCTTGGGGACCGTTTGTAAAACCGTTTATTTAGCATAAACTGAAATAATAAACCCTCCTTCTCTGGGGCTGATTGTGATAGGGTGACATTAGTTTGATTTAATGATTAGCCAGCCTGACCCTTCTGCTGGAGAGAGTGCCTTGAATAGAGAGAGTTCACTCGGAAGCACTCAGAAAGAATACTAATGAGCTTGTTAAATTTAGCATGGCTCCAACCACTTTTAATTCCTCTAATGGGAGCAAGCACTGCCTGGGAGAGGGAGAGGGCCAGGGTGCAGGGAGGCAGGGAGACACCGAGAATGTTCCTAGCAGGTCTGCACTGCTAGAGAAAGCCCAGCATAAAGAGAAGTTTGCAGAAAGTAGTTAGCCAGAGCCTGGGACTGAGTTGTAAGTATCTGTCTGTTCGCTTTCTCTCTGTGTCTTCTGTGTCTTGGGGGGAAGAGAGGCGTGATGCTTTTAAAACGGGATTGCAGGGGATGGCTTAAAATCCAAGTTCATTTCAAAGAGGTGAGCACTTGTACCACGAGATCCTCACCCGCTGATTTGGTCAGGGGGGACAGGAAGTGTTCCTGGTTGGTGATGCGGCGCAGGGTTTTACCTTTCCATGGGAACAGTCATCGGAAACGTTTCTGTCCAGTCCAATGCAAAAGGGCACCTGTGTCTTGGGTCTCCAGGAGAAGTCAATCAAGAGTTTGGGAACAAATGCACAGGTGTGTGTGTGTGTGTGTGTGTGTGTGTGTGTGTGTGTGAGTCCTGCTTCTCACCACATGATGACTTCTTGGAAACCTTCCCTGTAAATGATCTAAGCAATGCTGGTGATGAAGCTTCTCTTGAGTTGTGAGAGTTTATGGCACCAAGCATGGCTGATGCAATATGGGTTGCCTTTGGATGAGTTTGGAAAAACCTGAGACAGCTTCTGAAATGCAATGTGAGGGCAGCCCTCCCTGCAGTGGGTGGGAATTCCCTAATTTCCACTGGAGCACAGATCTGCAGAAGGCAGGGAATCCAAAGTGGAATCCTGATGACAGTTTTGAAAAGTTTTTCTCCTGAAGCTTTTTAGAGCCTTGCATGTCTCAATCTGACCCTCCGAGCCTGCAGCTGCTGAACCGGGAGAGGCACGAACAGTCGCCCTGTGTTTGGCTGTTCAAGTCCACTGGCAGATGCTTCTGGAGGACTGAGCTGTGTTTGCTTACATTTTTGCAGCTGACTTCTGCTTGTTGCCATGGTGGGCAGTATGTTTCTGTCAATAATTTGGCCTGGCGTAGCCTGTCTGCGCTGACTCTCCAACTTTATTGAACAACTCAGCTCGACTGAGCAAGATTAGACAGCTCTCGTCTTCTTGGCTTGCTAGAGTGGTTGCTAAATTTATAAGAGCAGGCAGGAATATGGCTTGGAAAGTTTCCCTTTCACTGTAGAGAGCACGCTTTCAAGCCTCATAGCTGTTTGCATTCTAGGGGTGTGTACTGTCAAGGTTTCATCCTGAATGCCCCTCAGAATCAACTCAGTATAGGAGATGAACTTTAGGAAATAATCACCTGCTGGAATTTTCTGGAGAGGGAGAGTCGGTGAAAATGTGGGAGTCTTGACTCGTATAAGAGTAAGTCTGATGAAAGTTTCCACATGAAAAAAATCCTGGCCTGCGTTTTACTAAGAGAATTACTTCATTTTTTTCAGTATTAAGTGTTTGAATTTTGCTGATTTCTTGTTCTAATTTGATATTCACACATATTGTGTTAACTCTCGTGAAGAAATTAATTTTTAGCTAAAAGACCCGCCCATTTCCACTTACCCGCCTCCCCCTAACTGCTTCTTTCTCCCACAAGGTGGGGGAGAAGGTGGGAGGGCTGTGATTAGTCCATGCCCATTATTCAGTTATTCGTAAAGTTGGATTCAAATGCTTGTCCGTAAAGACTTCGTGTCTAAGAAACTCACTCTATTGTAGGGATGCAGTTTTAAGAGAAGAAAAGTTAATTTCTTCTAGGAAGATTATGTCAAGGGAATCCTGTTTTAAACCTGGAACAGATTAGTAGGGCTTGGTTATTCATCTTTCCCAGAGAATGCTAATTGCATGTCACAGTCCCTCTTGGTATGAGCTGTCTGGCTTTCCAAATGCACGTCCATTCTACAGAATTTACACCTTAGTGCAGAGTTGAAATTGGAAGTTGTGCAGGCACACCTTAGTGGAAAATATGACTTTGGCCATGGTGGGAATTTTTATAAACTGACTATGAGTTTTGAGTGTTTTTGACATCCTTCCAATTTTACATCACTGAAAACCTTCATTCTGCAGCCTGCAACTTTACTGCTAATGAAGTCCGAGTGTGCATTAGGGCCTAAAAGTATTAGAAAGAGAAATTAAAATGTTGGATTTTTTGTTGTTGTTGTTTTTGTAGTTTGTTTTTAAACTAGCAAAAGCATGGTTGGAATTGCTTTTGGAAAGATCAATGTGTGAAAATGTGACCATTTTCTTTTTTAGTAGTTACTTGATAGATTAAACTCATAATTTATCCCATCATTACAAGATGTGAGGGTGGGGATCTGCACAAAATAATGCTAAAATAATGTTTCACAGTTACCCAGCAGTAGTCAGCAAAATCACTGTAAAGTCCAGAACATACCTCATTGCCTGTTTGGTTTTGAAAGTCATTTGCTAGGCTAAAAAGAAAAAAAGAAAGAAAAGAAACATACACTGCTTATTTCTTCAGGTCCCAAACATAGGCAGGAAAATGAGAGTTGCTACTGGCTTTAGGTCGTTCAAATGATTAGTCATCGCAAAAGAGTCGTTGTTACTTGAGTTTGTATTTTCACACTAGTTCATGTTCATAGCTATTCTTCTAAATTTGTCAAAAGAGCTATGAAATTGCTAAAGCATACTTTTTTCTGTTTTTTTTTTTTTTTTTTAAAGAGACGTTTAAGAGAGTATGTCTTTAAGAGAGTATGTCTACTCAGCTAGACATACCTCTGTTTTTTGGATATTTTGAAGAGATGAGTTCAAGATCTGTTCAACTAAATAGTACAACAGTATTATTGTTTATATCCACTTACAGTTTTTTTTTGTTTTTGTTTTGTTTTTAGGATTAGGAATGAGAGACAGCTTTCAAATGAGGTGTCTAAGCAGTGTCCTAACAGCTTTGTTTCCATCAGCACTTATCTGCCAGAGCACAGTCTGTGGATTAAACACAGAGCTTGTGTGGGCATAATTGAGAGTGTGCGTATGATTCTTACAGATGAATTGGTCCACTTGTTGTGGGTTCTGATCGCCAGTTTGGTTTGATTTTATGCCACGGGTCTTAGATCTGCTGTTATCGGAAAGGCCATCCAATCACATTTGCAGAGAACTGTAGTGGACCGATGGAAAGTTCTTACAGATGAAAGGGAACAGAAGTATGAGGGAGCTTGAATTTCATCAAGCTGTTTCTTACATGTTTGAAACGATGTCTGGAGCCCACCAGAGTATGGATGTAGATCAGTGTAACTGACGCCCTCCACCCCCACGTACAAATCCATTTTCCTCTTAGCTCTCAGCTCCGTTCTGTGGGCTGAAGCACGAAGTGTCCTGTAAGGGGCACTGTAGGTTTCATGATTGCCATCTTTATTCCTTGGAGCCAGCGGGTTTTCTGTCCCATGTCTGGCACTGTTTCATCTCGCAGTGGATCACACATCTGACTTTAAAATCACAAGGATAAGTTTTGCTTTCTAACAGGTCCTCCTCCGAGGAACAGGGGTCCCTTGCCTCCTGGATCACTGGAGGCCTGGCTTCCTTAGGCCAGGAAAAGCTGGCAATCCATAGCCTTAGTCTGGCAAATTCTCCAGCTCCTCAGGCCCTGCAGGGATACTGGCAGGTCCATCAGGGAAACCTCACTGGCAGATTCGGCTGGAAGCCGGGAATGAGAATTTGATGACATCTCAATTTAATAGGCTCATTTCCTGCTCCCCTTCCTCCTTCGATTTGTGTCTTGGACCCTCACTTAAGAAAAATTTTGGCTTGAGACCGTCCAGTCATGGCTAGCTTTCACTGTTGCCAAGAGTGTGAAGTACGCTTCTTTTGGAGGCAGGGAGATGGATGGACAGGGAGCCCCAACTGATGATGGTTTTTGAATGTCTCCTCAAAGTGCTCACAGAGTTTTCATTTCCCTTCTGTCTTCAGAGGATGAAAGTCCTGGACAGACCTATCACAGAGAGAGAAGAAACGCAGTCACTATGCAGCCACAGATTGCCCCGGGGCTCAGCAAGATCAGCGAGGAGCCTTCAACATCCAGCGACGAGAGGGCCTCGCTGATCAAGAAGGAGATCCATGGGTCCTTGCCCCACCTGGCTGAGCCCTCTGTCCCCTACCGCGGGGCTGTGTTTACTATGGACCCCAGGAATGGCTACATGGAGCCTCACTATCGTAAGTCGCCCCCAGTCTGTGGCACTTGCTGCAGGAGCCACGGCAGGCTGTGTGTGTGTGTGCATGTGCGCTTAAAGAGTTACTTGTCTTGTACTATTTTATGCAAATGTTTAATTTATTGTCTACTTCTTAACTTCTCCCACATCCTGTTCCTTCTTTTTAGGGAAACCATTTCTTTCTATCTCTAAGCAACTTGGACCTCGGGGGCTGGGAGGCGGCTGTCAGGAAGGTGTCCGTCTGTGGCTAATCCACACAGACCTTTCTTGGGAACTGAAACCAGATTTTCTCTACCCAAGTAGACCCTGCTGGAGGAAAATTGGTTCAGGAGGGAGAGTTATTTAAGTGGGAGGCATTAGCAGATGTCTTTAATGGCAGATATTCCCCTTGTTTGAAGGAGATCAGCCCTGGGATTTCTTTGGAAGGAATGATGCTAAAGCTGAAACTCCAGTACTTTGGCCACCTCATGCGAAGAGTTGACTCATTGGAGAAGACTCTGATGCTGGGAGGGATTGGGGGCAGGAGGAGAAGGGGACGACGAGGATGAGATGGCTGGATGGCATCACTGACTCGATGGATGTGAGTCTGAGTGAACTCTGGGAGCTGGTGATGGACAGGGAGGCCTGGCGTGCTGCGATTCATGGGATTGCAAAGAGTCGGACACGACTGAGCTACTGATCTGATCTGATCTGATATATATATATATATATTTGCTTTATTGTTGAGGAACAAACAAACCTCTTTTAACCAACCAGAGCCAAATTCCTTCCTGTGGAAGATTTTTCTGGGTATTCTACTTTCTTCTGGAATTTGCAGACTGGAGACCTCGTAAGCTCTTCTTCTCACACTCAGAAAGTTTATGAGTAATGAACTAGGATGGGGAACACACCGAAGGGATGGTTGCAGAATGCAAAAGAAACTGTATAAGAGTTAAGCTTGTTTCCGGCCTGGTTCTAGTTAAAATATATAATTCGGTGATGGAGTAATGAAGTTCATATTGAGATGCCCAAGCGTGCAGCTCTTGATTACAGATTTATCACCTTGCCAGGATACAGACCTGCTGTTTAACCTTCCCGGCTCCAATTCCAGATGATCCATCGTGGGCCCCAGAGGGGGACTGGTTTGTGTTTTCCTTTTTCCACATCATTCAGAAATTTTAGTGTTTTAAGGCAAAAGGTCATTAGCCAGATGACTGATGAGTGAGGACAGCTGATTAGTGCATGTTTTTTGGTTCAAGAAAGTGCCCAGGATAAAAGCTAATTTCATCCCTTCATTAGTTGGCTTGAAGCAGAGGGGAATGTTCCCTCATCAGGGCGTAGATCAAAGCGCTTCACACAACCTTAAGTCTCAGCAACTGCTACCCCCTCCTCCCCAACCAGATTATATTGTTGGTAAAGATGGAAGATACATTACTTTTTGTCAGTGGAGGGAGAATTTTTTTTTTAAGTGGTCAGAGGCATAGAGGAAAAGGTTTGATGGCTTCTTGTTAGTTTTTCAAAAAGCCTACAACTCTTCTGTTTAAAAAGTGCTTCTCAGGCCTATGGCTACAGTTGTTAACTTCTACAGTTACAGAAATGAGGATGTATAGTGTATGTGACTATAGATGTAAAATCGTTCCTTGTTAGAGGTTTATTTCTTTTTATTTTTCCTTTATTTTTGGAATGGGAGTTTACAATAGTTGTCAGTAGGGTTTTTCTCCAAGCTCATGTCTGAGTTTTTTACAATGTATTTTTGTGGATGGGTCTCTATTAGATCTCATCCATGCAGAAAATATGAGGGACTCTACATGCTCCGTACCTATATTAATATTCCCTGAGAGTATGCTTACTTTTGAAAAAGGATGAAGTCTAGATTATCAGCCATACACGCCCTGCATTGTTTGCGCCCTTGGGTGGGAACACAAACTTGCCCTGTTTCATATTTATCTTTTGTTTTTCATTCCAGATGCCCACTAATTAGTGAATAGTTAATTGCTCAGGACAGCTGAGCGGAGTAGGCAGATGACCGTTAACTTTCTCTGTGCTGTTCAGCGTGCAGCTTGCTCTCGGCCCATTTGTTCTAACGGTTTGCCCATTAAGTCCTCTCCTCATCCTTTGAGGGGCTGGGATCTCTGCACACCTGGGATCCTTGTCCCTGCTCGGTGGACCTTGTGTGTGACCCCATTCTCCAACCTCCAGTGGAAGTATGAACTAGCACAGGGCGCTGGAAAACTCTTGATGGCTCTTGGAACCATTGCTTGTCACTCTGTTGAAGAGACATCGCACCTATAGGTTGGTTGTGCCTCAGCTTTTCCCACGGTATTGTTTGAGCCACTATAAAATCATTGGATAATTTACAAGTGAGGTAGGCTGTCTGTCACCAAATGGCAAATGTTTTTCTGCCCCACCATTCCAAGGTCGGAGAAGGCAATGGCACCCCACTCCAGTACTCTTGCCTGGAAAATCCCAGGGACCGAGGAGCCTGGTAGGCTCCAGTCCATGGGGTCGCTAAGAGTCGGACACGACTGAGCGACTTCACTTTCACTTTTCACTTTCATGCATTGGAGAAGGAAATGGCAGCCCACTCCAGTGTTCTTGCCTGGAGAATCCCAGGGACAGGGGAGCCTGGTGGGCTGCCATCTATGGGGTCACACAGAGTCGGACACGACTGAAGCAACTTAGCAGCAGCAGCATTCCAAGGTACTCACTCAGTTGGGCATGAATAAATGCTATTGTTACATCCATCATATGGACGTGGAGTCCTGGAGATTGGCTCAGCAACCGGGGCACTCATGTTCCAGCTTTGCCACCTACTGACCTTGTGACTGTCGCCAAGTGGACTTGTCCTCTAAGATCCCTCTGAGGATCCCTTCTCAGCTGTTGAATGGGAGTGTTATGAGACTGCCAGCCCCACAGTGTCCTTGTGACAATTAAATGAGACAGTGCCAATAAAATACCAATATTTTGTACAACCTCTGGCTAGTGTTGAATGCATGTGAATCATTAGGGATTCTCTCTATTCTCTGCCTCATTTTCCTTCTCCTTCTTCCTGTTCCATCTTTGTCATCATGAGGAGCAGCAACATCGTCCCCACCACCATCTGTATGTGATAAGTTCACTCTCCAAACCAGGGTGTCTTGTCAGAATTGCAGTTGTGTTTGGTTCAGTGTAGACTGGCCTTTCTCTATCAGACTTGCCTTTCTGATTCCCCAAGGTCAGTGTCTTCTCTAAACACAGATTAGAGATGGAGTGAATTGTAAAAAAAAATCTTTTCTTAGGGGAAAGAGTGTGGGGTTAGCATGGCATGCTGCAGTCTTCTAATCATCAGAAGTCTTTCTCGCTGAATCTTAAAGGATGGACTGTCATTTTTTCCTATTTGAGGAGCAGAGAAATTTTAAACCTTTTACATGAGTTGGAGTAGTTTTAACATTTAAAATTCCTACCAGAAAGTGTTTTATATAATAAATACAAGCTTAATGCCTGTGGAAAAGTGAAAGGTATAGTATTTAGGTATTCATGGTAAATGATGGAAAGGTGTCCTAAACTAAGCTCCAAGAAGTCAGTAGGACATGACTCTATTTTTTTAGAACCCAGTTGGATTACTTAATCTTCTACCAGTATAATGAGTGCTTTTTTAGGTACTTTGTAATAATACTTATCTGACATGGATTTAAATTATCCAGGTAAATGACAGATGGGAAGCTAAAATTGACACATCTTCCAAGAATCTTTTAGCGTGTGAGAAAAGTGCCCTTTTTTTCAAATGAGATGTAAAAGTTTGGCCAAGTTTCTTTACCTTGTCTCCGTCGGCAGCCTTATCAAGCACACAAACTGATTGTGGACCTTTGGTAGCTAAAGGTTCAGAGACATCTTTTTAGGTCACTCCCTTTTCCCTTGAGTCATCTGCCAGCCCCACTAGACCCTTGGAGGGAAAGATTTCTCTAATCCAGTGTAGCTGGGCTTGTGAACTCTCACAGTAATTCCTGCGTTTCTCTGTGGTTGGAAAACGCAGACGTTCCAAGATGCCTAATTTGTGCTTCTATATATACTAACTTTGTATTTCTAATGTGTGGGCAGGCTTCCTGTAAGACCGGAAAAAGGAAAATCGTTTTTCCCCTCAGAAGGACATCTGTAAAATTTTTATTGCATAAGGCTCTGTTATACTTGGGTAGGCAATGTTGCATCTTCACAAATTGCACTTAGGCGAGATTCAAAGTATTTTGGGTTTTGTGGGTTTGACTTTTAGAAAAAAGAAAAAGAGAAAACCCCAGGATAACAGGCACTTCAAACATTTGCAACATGTGTTTGGAATAAAATCCTCACAGGGGGCACCAGGGGCTTTCTCTCGCCAAGGGTAGCTGTGGAAGCGGTGTATATCAAGGCAAGAAAGTAGATGTTCCAGCCGCGTGGCTCAGACTTGGGGTGGTGCTGACAGGCTGGCTGCTGTGGGATCACTCGTGCTTTATAATTGGGCAGGGCATGGGAGGGACCAGATTCGGGGAATCTGACCTGCTTGTCCTGGAGTCAGGATGACGACCCCCATCTCCAGCCCAAAGATTTCTCAGCAAAGATTTTATTCTCCTCCTGCTTCATCTGCAGCCAGATATGCCAAACCACCATCACTCCCTGCTTTCACTTACCACCGTGCATTTCTTCTTTTATAACTGACAAGGCAGGTGACATAATAGTTAAAGCATTCCTGTACCCTGGCCGACACTTAACTTTTATTCGCTTCCCTGTTACAGAAAACATGTGTTGCATTGTCTTCTGGACTGCGGAGTGCAGTTTTTTAACTATCCCTGCTGGGCTCCTGGTGGGGAGTTTCTTGGAATCACCGTCATGTCATACAGGTCCCCTGCTGGTTTTGTTACGGTGGGGAGGGTTTAGAAAGATGCCCCCTTTTCTAAAATTTCAGGTCTCTTTTCCAGTTTTATAGTTGTGTGAAGACTGCTTTCTTTATGCCCCCAACTGCTCCCAAGCAGTTATTCCTCCTGGAAACTATGATTCATTCCTCCATGTAAATGCTTTGATTGAAAACATACCGCTGGTATTCTTCCTTATGTTTCCCAGCTCAGATGACAGAACTATTAGTTGCTAATTAGCAAAAACCTGAGGAATTAGCTTAAAGAAAAGAAACTGAATTTTTAATTGGCTAGCATTTATCTTCTGCAGAAAGCTGATGTGCTGAGCTCACTTGCATTCTTGTGTGCTAAAAAAAAAAAAAGGCACAGAAGATATTTTTTCTACCTGTCTGTCTTTATGTTAGGTGACTTTCCACACCCTTTAGAAATCCATCTTCTAAGTGAGGAGAAGGGAAGAGGTGTATTTTACATATTTAATAGATGCACCTGCTCACATTTCTTTTACTCTCGGAGTGTCATCTGGAGGCTGTGAAAGACAAAGATGCCTACGAGGCACAAGTGAACAGTTTGGTGTTGACCAAACTGCAGAGACAGTGACAGCTCCCCAGGTGCACAGTTCTCTTCTTATCCAGGCTGTCGTTTCCATCTTTGGAGAACAGTTGGGAAACCAATCAGGAGTGTTGTGATTGTTCCTCCTTCCCTCCCCACCCCAACCCCCGAAAACTGGAGGGTTTCACCAGAAAGCCTGATGTTGGGTCCTAGTCTGGGGGCTTTGCTGACTGTCTTGCATCTTGCACTAGTCGACTTGAATCATGAGAGGACCTGGAATGGGAAGATGCAGATAAGTCTAGGAAGCTTTGCAAAACTTATTTGTGAGCTTTGGAAAAGCTCCCTGCTTATTCCTGTCCTTCTCTTAGAAATTCAGTGTAATGATCCAAAGTTTCTTTCAGCAGCTTGGAGGTAAATGTTTTAAGACGAGAAACAGTGATCCCATGTTCACAGATTTTTTTTTTAAATAGAGCTACACAGAAGGCAATGGCACCCTACTCCGGCACTCTTGCCTGGAAAATCCCATGGACGGAGGATCCTGGTAGGCTCCAGTCCATGGGGTCGCTAAGAGTCGGACATAACTGAGTGACTTCACTTTCACTTTTCACTTTCATGCATTGGAGAAGGAAATGGCAACCCACTCCAGTGTTCTTGCCTGGAGAATCCCAGGGACGGGGGAGCCTGGTGGGCTGCCGTCTATGGGGTCCCACAGCGTCGGACACGACTGAAGCGACTTAGCAGCAGCAGCAGCAGCACACTGCAAGCAACCCTGCAGAAAGTGGTGGAAATTTCAAAATCATTTTTAGGAGGCTCCAGATTCTACTCCCCACTGAATCTTTGACATGACTGTGAGTCTTGGGAAACAGTGAGTGAGACTGGAAGTCGATGGGAAGAGAAGTACTGTGACCTTTGGCGAAAGAGCTATTGATTTAGTATCCGTTGAATACTTATTAGAGAGGACCAGGGAGAAGCTTGAAGTCCATTCCTCTAGGAGAGGAAAG
This sequence comes from Tragelaphus eurycerus, assembly GCA_935064755.1. NCBI lineage: Eukaryota > Metazoa > Chordata > Mammalia > Artiodactyla > Bovidae > Tragelaphus > Tragelaphus eurycerus. The sequence continues at coordinate 16,715,202 of CAKXYN010000002.1, read as the reverse complement.
GCAAGGCAAGGCAAAGGGAGACCATACTCTAGAGAGAACCAGTTGGCTTATTGTTCTGGCCTGGCCCTCTCTCTCTCTCTGTTGCCCTAACAGTGCCCCCTGCAGGCAAGTCTGGCTCCCTTGGTCCACTGCTTAGGCTGCCCCGCTCGGGCTGTTGTCGTCCCAGAATAATTCTTGCCTGTTCTCCTCACCTTCAAGTGCTATGCAGTCTTCAATCTAATGATGCACTTCCTTTGAAAGGCTTCCTTAAGTCCCATCTCACAAGGATCTTTTCCTACCCCGCACCCCTAGTCCATGTAAGACCCTGAAACGCATCACAGCTTGGGTTGTCCGTGTATGTTGGCCTGATCTTTTTTAGAATAAGGTGATGTCTGGGACAGTGCTTTGTTCTTCTATCCACCAGGGTTCCTAGGCAGGACCCAAACGGCTTGTTAATGCAGAGAAGGGGTGAGCTGTTCATTGCTTGGCTTGTCAACATTGGAGATGAAGTTGATCCAGAGCTTGCTGGTCAGAGGTAGCTCCTCAGCAAACAGAAGAATTTACTCACTATAGTCAACCTCTGATTCAAACGTACTCCCCACCCCATCCTTCTGAACATAGGCAAGGTTTAAAGTGTTTATGACACATTAATTCATTTATAAGTTGTTCATTTGCAAAACATCAAGAGTATTTGCTTCCACATACCTGCAGCACATTTAGAGCTGCCAGGATGCTCAGACAACATGCATTGTGGTTCTTTGGAGGAAATTGACACTTGACTCAGAGTTGGATGAGGACCAATTCATTTTAAATACCATGGGATTTGCATAGATCTCCTGTGTATTTTGAAGTCCATCTAAAAATCAAACAGGTAGGTATTCTTCCTGTGGTTAAGGTGAGCATGGTATTTGTTTTGCCCATTAATAAATTTCAGTGATCTCTCTTATCTTCAGTAACCTCTAAGCAATTCATGGTTTCAGTAACATCTTTCCAACTTATTAGTGTGAAAGTATGTGTGTAATTCCTGGTAGTGGGATCCTCCATCGACAAATTGATTGGGATCATGAATCCAATTGTTTAAATATTCCATGGAATTCTGTTCCTTTGCTAATTTGGCTACCCACCCAACACCCAGCACAAGTGACAGTATTCTTAGTTGTTTATAGTTTCTTTTCCTCCTCTATCGTTCCCTCCTTCCTTGAGAAAAAGCATGAGAAACACAGCAGTTCCTGCCATTTCATAGCCATCTGCTCACAGCTTCCTAGCCCATTTTCTAACAGAGGCAACATTATCCTTGGCCCCCTCCTCCTTTTTCTTGTATAATTAAAGAATGTTACCTTTGATGTCTCTTGAAAGCTGCATCTCCTGCTCTGCTTTAGCTTTCTTGATCTTGTACCTATAAATTTGTGCTGTATCTTCATCTCACTTAGTAAAAGGGCTGGATTTTTCTTTGTGCCTTGCACAGTTTGCTTTAATATGGGGTTGCCGATCTGGCATTTTATGGCTCTGTCCTTCTTATGTTCTGATAGAGTTTGGATTCTTGCGGAACTCTTTGAAAAGTATCCAGCTTTCAATCCTTTGAGCTTTTACATGTGGGTCCATACTTTGGGTCTCTCCTAAAACGCATTGTTTTCATTTTCCTAATATCTTCCTTTCTTTGTGGGCGGGGGTGGGGGTGTCTCCTGGTTTTTTATCAGCCTAAGTTTTTGATGAGTTTCTTCCTGTTAGAACAAAATGAAGAAAGTTCTGGACTCATTTAGCTGTTTGTGTTTTTGGTTCACCTGTCAGTCATTTGCTAGTTAATCATGCTTACCAAATGTCTCTTAAGTGCTAACCTGTGTTGGACGGAAAGAACAAGGTCGTTGCTTCCGTGGAGCTTTAGGCCAGTGGGACAATAGAACAAGAAGATAAGCCCTTGCGGAAAGTCGGTATAAAGGATGTATCATAAAAGATAGATGCAGAGTCCCTGAGGAGTAGAAAACACACACATTCCTCACCCAGACTTGATGAGTTGGGAAGGATTCCTGGAGAAAGCTATACCTGAATAAATATTTGTGGTAGAGGTAGAGAGACATTTGCGAAGGTGTAGAGGCCAAAGGAAAACCTGACACTCGTGAGGACCGGAGAACTAGGGGGCTGGGGAGTGGAGCTCACGTCAGAGAGTGACAGGAGACAGGCTGTAGAAGGGCAAGCCCGCAGGCTTCCTGGAAGCTGATCTGCTGCTGCACGAGTCCAGGGCAAGCCCTAAGACTTATTTCATGGCATTTGCATATTTAAGCAGATCTTTGGATAACTGTGTTTCCCATCACCAGCCCAGAATTTGTCCCAGATTTAATTCACTTCCTCCTTCTGATTTGCCCGTGTGCAATTTCATCCTTAGACCCTCCTGACTTCTTTGCCTGACTCCTCGTCCTGTGGTCCTCAAGGACATGCTACTGCTTCCCCAGTGCCGTGTGTTAAATTTTCTTTCGAAGACAACAAAATCATATCTACTTGTTCTCAGCTGCTGAGCTTTTCTGTTTTAGATAACCCTCATAATCATGGCGTCTTGGTCTCAAAGTACAAACCCCAAACACTGGGAAATAAGTGCAACTTCATTGGCAATGAACTAAGAATGTTCCGTATCAAGACATGTTTTAACTTCAGAATATAATATCCACAATAAAAAATTTACAAACCTGGAGTTCTACTTTATTGAAAAACTCAAATCCTCTGACATCAGTGGAGCCAGAGGTATTGTGCAAAGGGCCCACAGCAAGGTTGGGGAGAGGGCCCAGTAATAACAAAGTGAAATTCATCTGGGAAATCTAGTAGCTAATGCCACTGGGAGAAAATGAGAACAAAGACTTCCAGAAGTGGGATAAGCCCGCAATCCAGCCTGGACAGAAAGAGTCTTAAGGGAGATGGTGGGAGTGGGGGAGTACTCATGAGTCCTCTCTGTGGGGGGCTGCAGGGCTAATCAGTGGGCATTGTGTAGGTCAGAGGAAGCTCTAAGAAGCTGGGTGTTTACTCATCCACTGGGGGGACCCAAATCTGCATCCTGATTATGCTCCTGACTTGTGAGTGGGATCAAAGGGGAGCCTGTCTCCTGGTTTAGAGAGGAGCAGAGAAGTGTGCATGAAGCATCCTAGGAAACAGACACCAACTCTTTTTTCTGTTGGCTTTTGTGAAATAAACCTGCATTTGAATTTGATGAGATTTCAGATTTCCTTCCCCAGTCCTGTTTTTCCCCTTTAAATAAGGAACATCATCACCTCCTTCCCCCTCCATCAGCGTCTGTGATTCCAGCTTAGTTCAAAGAATCTGACTGCATAGATTGACTCTTTTGATCAAACGTGCAGTTGATTTCATATTTAACATACAGGATATATATTACACAGCATATAATGCTATGAAATGCATTTTTATGTCGACTTTATGTTTTATCTTTAATGATGTTTCAAGCATAATTTGTGCCTTTCACATTCCCCAAATTGATGATATAGAGAGACAGTTGATGAGCATTTGGAGGCACCTGAGTGCCTCCAGTGTCCCTGATTATTCTGATCAGAACCCTGGTGCAGTGTGCTTCAAGTTTTACTCCATTGGGTCCATGATGTATAATCTTCATTTACATTTCAAAAATTCCTTGCATCGTTTTGAGAGTCTGTCATCAGTCAGACACTGTCTAGGTCCTGAGGGGGCAGTGTTTGCCAAGACCAGTCAGGTCCAGGCCTTCGTGGAGCCCACATTCTAGCCAGAGGAGAAAGACACACCAAACATGGGGGGAGGGACATCAACAATGAGACAGCACAGCAGGTGCTCCGAGTCCACTAAGACAGATGGTGTGCTGGGGCGAGGGGTGCAGGTGGGGAATCATACCTTGGAAGGGGCGGGCAGAACAGAGAAGGCCCTTCTGGGCAATGTTTTTGCAGTTGACCCTCAAGTGACAAAAGGAGTTCAACCTTGGGAAGGTCCAAGGGGAGAGCCTTTCACTTTAAGAGTGGAATTTGTGGATTTCCTGTGGCCACGTCTAGGAGTAGAGAGAAGACAAGTGTGCTGGACTAGTGAGGCAGTGATATAGGTGGGGGGATGAGTTGGGGGGTTCTTATGGGCCAGTGGATAGCCAATGGAGGGAGTGACATGGTTTGATTTTTTTTTTTTTAACTCTAGGAAAATCACGTTTTTTTGGTGTGTGGGGACTCTCATGAAGAAGTGGAGTGTAGAATTTGGGAGGCAGCTCTCAACAGGTGTTGCAGTAGACCAGTGGGAGCTGGTTCCCCTTTTAGAAACATAGTTGGAACTTCCCTGGCAGCCCAGTGGTTAAGACTCTGTTTTTCCACTGCAGGGGGTGCGAGTTTGATCCCTAGTGGGGAACTAAGATCCTACACGCCACCCACTCCCCGCCCCCAATAGAAACCGTAGCCGGCAGAAGCTGAGCCCTCCCTCTGTAACACATAGTATGGTACAGGCTTTGCTTGAATTCATGTAATTCATGAAATCCCAGCAACAGCTTCATGGGAGTTCATTGTGATTTTCCCCATGGACAGACGAGGAGACTGAGGTCCAGGAAGGCTAAGTCAGTTTTTACCTGGCTCACCGTGGTTGAAATAAGATTGGGATCCACAGAGTTGGGCTCCAGGACTCAAATCTTTAGCTCATGCCCTGTAACTGCTGAGACTTCAGGATGTCAGTCCAGGTCTCGACCAAGACCTATGTAGGCTGGCTCAGTTGGGAGCTCAGGGATTCTTCCAGAATTGGGTGCTGGTGTTGCCAAGGGGGACTGGCTAGGGATTGGAGGGCCTTAAGAGGGCAGGCTGCCTGCCACGTGGGTCTGCAGGCCTGTGCTGTTGGATCCTAGCATGGAGGGCACAGGTGTGCTTAGTGCCACCCCTGTCCTTGCCATATTTCTGGATGTGGCTGTGTGGGAGAAAAGGAGAAATTGCTTTGCAGCTTAGACTCTCTCAAAGATTGGAAGTTACCTGTGACCTAAGTGTGGGGAGGCCTCCCGGTCCTCTCTGTGTCTCTCTTTTGGGGGAGTAAGTATGTGGGGAAAACACTGGTGCTCACATGAAGTATTTATCGTGTGCCAGCTTCTGGGCTCCAGACCTTCGTTACATGATCTCATTTATTTTTTCCCACAAACCCATCTGGCAGCTGAATTAACTGAGTCTGAAGTCTGGAGTGATTGCGTGGCTTGCTCCCAGGGCCATTTTGAGTCTGGGCTTCTAGGCCTAGGGTTTGGGAGTCAGAGAGGAAGGCCCCGCTTGCATTTGTTAAGCTCTGTCTCCTCACCATGTCCCCGTTTCCTGCAGACCTACAGGGACTTGGGCCACAGGCTTGTCTCTTGGATCCACAATGGATTCATTACATGAACTCTCCATTCCAAAGAGCATCCTGTGTAAGTAATGGCCTTTCACGTGTCACCAGTATGATGCAGTGTCTCGCCCCATCTAGGCCTGTCTGGGGACAGCTCCCCCCACTGCATAGAGGTCACTGGGCCCTCACCTGGCCTGTGTGACACCAGCCAGGGGAGGAAGTGGCAGGGAGAGGGCATCCCTTTATCTATAAGTATACTTTGAAAGTTTATATCAGAGAGGGAGAGAAAGAGAACCACAGTCTTTTCACAGGAAGGCATCTTGTTGTCCCACTAATATGGGCAGTTCCTTGTCTCCAGGTTTTGGTGTTTCAGAGAAACAGAATCCTGGGGAGAAGCAGTTAAGCATGATTAAGGAGCTGGAGGAATGATTTATGAGGAAAGATGAAAAGGACTGAATACGAATAACAGCCTGTGCAGGCTAAAAAGACACAGGGATATTCAAATAAGGAAACAGATGCCAAGGAAGCTAAAGACAGAAGCAAATCCATGAAGACAGTCAAGGAGAAGACCAGGGAGATCCCTTTCTCTCAGGGACCGGCAGCAGGACGGATATTTGCTGTAGAGACTGATGCATCAGATCCTATCTTCATAGAGTTACAGTGTAGGGGACTTGATCTGACCTGAGATGTGTCGGGATCAGATAATAAAGATACAAGTTGTAACAAAGCTTCCTCTGTACCAGGAGAATAAAAACAAGTGAAGGTGGAGTCTTTCAAGAGTGATTTTGATCCCCTAAGATCTTTATAACTAGAACAGTCTAAAAACTATGGAAAATTGCTCTAAGGTGTTTAGAGAAGACAGAGGGATGACTTAGATATTTTTATTGATTCCCCAACATTAACTTAGCACCACACACAGTAGAAACACAAAGTATGACCCTGGCTCTTGATTTTATATTTTGGGGAGAGATCGCCTGAAACAACACATGAAAACAATTAAGTCCCCTATCAACAAGTATAAAATAACAGGATGAAAGGCACGACCTGGGTCTGGGGAGGGTGATTTCTGATTCCAGCGGAGTTTTACAATAGAGCTCTGACTCCATGGCAAATTTAAATCCAGTATGAAATTTCTCCTAATTAACATTTCCCTTCTTCCTTCCAAATATCAAATTTATGGACTCTGAGAAATTCACATAACGCATATGCCGATGCTGCATTTTCTTTCCGCTTGATCCGTTCCAGCTGTTATTAACTTTCATGTCTGACTTTCATTAATTTATGAGGAGTTCTGAACTGCAATCTGAAATGCTCCCATGAATTTTCAACTTTTGGTGGGGGACAGATTTCATGTAAGTTGATCATGACTCTTGCTAATATTTCAGCCAAGCAAGGGAGTTTGTTTTCTCTCTAATAATCTTTCCAGGGCCCTCCAGTGATGCGTGCATGGTCGCGGTCCCCAAGGAAGTGCACGATAGGCTTTGTCACCGCTGATGTCACCACACCTCCCACATGACTGATAGAACCTGAGTGTCCTCAGTGGCTCTCGTCTGGCACACAATTCTTGCCCTTAAAGTCTAATAGGCTCATGAAAAATAGATTGTCTGGGTTTTTAGAGGCAGGCCCTCTGAGCTAGGGTGGGCAGAAGTTTTAAATTTTTTTTTTTTTGTGAACCTAGTTCCCTGACAGGGATTGAACCTGTGACTCTAGCCGCGGAAACACGGAATCTTAACCACTGGACCACCAGGGAAGTCCCATAGGCAAAAGTTTCAGTTGGCATTTTTGTGTACCATCGAGGCTACCTAAAATTCTCCTTCCGTCTCTTCTCCATCATCTAATGCTTTAAAGGAACAAGGAAATGAGTCCAAGGCATGTAAAGTTCAAGAGCAGTTTCAGGTCATTGGTACTAGATTATTTTAAAACATGAGTCTGTTTCATGCTTGGTTACTTGAACTTAATATTTCATTTTGATGGCCATGTTTCGCCAGACTGTAAAATATCCCAGCAATGGTCCAGGAGAGTGGTTAGTACAACCCACCCCGATCCACAGAGAAAGAATTGGGAGCCTGGCCTTACAGTTCCTTTTTAGAAATCTGCTCCAATAGGATATTCTTTAAAAATCTGTTCTTTTTGGTAGCAGCAAAGCCTTGTCCCTTTGATGCTAGTCTCCTGCTATTAATGTTCAGATTTTCTGAAGTGTCTCTCTCTTAATGAGTCACTAGGTGAGCGTGACTCTAAGGCGTGGATTTTTTGCTCTTGCCTTTTGTCTCAAATATGAAGATTCCAATTAGAAGCTCTGTTAAACAGAGCTTGATATTAGGGCTCTGATTTGCCCCTCCTTGGAGAAGAGTTGAGATCCTACAGGATGATAATGTCATGTGGAAACATGTGGAATGACATGTGGAAACATGACAACACCCATAGTTGGCAGGGACTTGGTGGGTTTGGGAGTAAGATCTGGAGGCAGACTGGCGAGAGACTCCACAGGTTGTACCCTATGATAGGTTTTGGAGTTACTGACCTCAGAGGCATCAGCAGTATGTCCTATCCTTACTTGTCCTGTACAGCTAATAATATCTGAGACCAAGGTAAGATAGTTCTTCCAGAGTGCCTGCTTTATTTGAATGCCAACCTCGTTTTGCAAACAGCCATGTTAGAAATAAAGATTCAGAGAAGTTGGAGCTTCATTTTCTTTTTTTTTCTCCGCTGTAGTCTGATGGCTTAGATATTATATTTTTGTTTGCTTGATTTGCATTTTTAAAGAATTTCATTCTTTCAACATTCCTGAAAAGTTTTTTTCTCCTAAAATTAATCCTAAAGGCGGACTTTTTGTGTTCTGAAGTTGAAGGAAAGGCTTTTGGCCTTGGGGATGGTAAGAGTGGGATATGGTGATATGCAAAGCAATTGATTCTTAATCTTTTTTTTAAATGAAGTATAGTTTATTTACAGTGTTTCAGGTATACAGCAAAATGTTTCAGTTATATATGTATATTCTTTTTCAAATTCTTTTCCATTATAGGTCATTACAGATATTGAATAGAGTTCCCTGTGCTCTACAGTAGGTCCTTGTTGTTTTTCTGTTTTATATATAGTAGTGTGTATCTGTCAGTCCAAGTTCCTGATTTGTCCCTCCTCTTTCCCCTTTGGTAGCCATAATTTTGTTTTATATATTTGTAAAGTGATTCTTGATAGGACGGTTCAGTTCAGTTCAGTTCAGTCGCTCAGTCGTGTCCGACTCTTTGCGACCCCATGAATCGCAGCACCCCAGGCCTCCCTGTCCATCACCAACTCCCAGAGTTCACTCAGACTCAAGTCCATCGAGTTGGTGATGCCATGCAGCCATCTCATCCTCTGTCGTCCCCTTCTCCTCCTGCCCGCAATCCCTCCCAGCAACAGTCTTTTCCAATGAGTCAACTCTTCGCAAGAGGTGACCAAAGTACTGGAGTTTCAGCTTTAGCATCATTCCTTCCAAAGAACAATAGGGTGGTAGGTGGTAAGTAAAGATTCTTATCTTCATTAGGGCTCATTTTATTCTAAATAACTTTTAAGGTCTTTTTTTGCTCTCAGTTAAATGTTTTACAAAATCACCCTGTGGATATTGATTCATCTCTGTCAAAGAATGTCAACTAAATGTTTAGTTGAACATTTAGAGCTGATGTCCTGAGGATGCCAAAATGGGATACAACTTGTGGAGCTATGGGCTTCCAGGCCACTCAGGAGTTCAGAGTGATATTCCAAACTGGGAAAGCTGAGTCAGGTACCAGCAAAGGCCTCTCCTTGAAACTTGTAAAAATGAAGTGGGGAAAAGAAAAAAACATAATTTCTAAAAGCTGAACATTTTTTGTCGTATTTGAGGATTGTTTGATTAATCCAGTGTTGGTTTGTTATTATCCCTAGAAAAGATCCAGAAAGAAGCTTGAAGTTCTCTTTATAATTTAACATTTTATTACATTTTTATTAAAATTATATTTACAGCACATGCTCACTTCTACAAATTATAGTGTTCACAAGAGCTTAGGATGCAAAGCTACTGTTGCCCCATCCTTCCTGCTCCAACCTTAAACCCAAGGATAGTTTTTGATATTTCTGTTTTAATTATTTTGATAGACAACAATTACAGCTGCAGTATGTGCTAATACCTTTAGTTCCTGATATATCAACTCTCGATATATTATACTCAGTATGGTCTATTAACTCTCCAATAAGAGAGTTAACCTTTAATTTGCTAACACTGGGCTTCCTTTCCTTTCAATATTTATATTATAGCTAACTTTTTTTGTCTGCTATGATTTTTTTATAACTTTAGAGACTGTCTTAAACCTCTGTTTCTTTTCTTCATCAAGTTTTCATAGTAACTTTTGATTTTCCAGTTCAAAAGATGAGGATATTAAGGTTCCCCCTCCCCCTTCCCTGAAATCTCCTGAATCCAAACTTTCCTATCATAGTGTCAAAGTTGTTAATATCTCCATGTATCTTACAATCAGCACTGTATCTGTTATGTTTCTGTCCATAGCTTGACTTTAAAAATTGAAAATCAATAAAGCATCTCTAGCCTCAAAGCTATAGAAATGCTCTTCTATTTCTTTCCATAAATACTAGTATCTCACTTCTTTTTTTTTAAGTCCATTTTTATATTGTTTTATATTTTTGGCCTTACCTCGCAGCTTGCTGGGTCTTTGTTCTCTGACCAGGGATTGGTCCTAGACCCTGGACAGTGAAAGGGTGGAGTCCTTAACCACCGGACTGCCAGGGAATTCCTTCATTGACTTCTTTTTTAAAAATATATTTGGCTTTGCCAGGTCTTGGTTGCAGTACTTGTTGCAGTATGTGGGCTCTTAATATGATGTGCAGGATTTAGTTCCCTGACCAGGGATTGAACCCAGGTACCCTGCATTGGGAGCATGGAGTCAACCACTGGACCACCAGGGAAGTCCCCATCACTAACTTCTTTGTGGATCCTGATGGTGATGTGTCTAGAGTTAAGAACAAGTGGTTTGTCTATTCTTATCCTGATTTAATAGCATACATACTAGTATGTTACTTTTTTATAGTTACTTTAGCTTTTCCTCTAGTATTGCCTTTATACTATCTTTACATTTCTCCCCAGCCTCGCAACCGTATCTTTTGTCCTTAAGATGGAATACTTAGCTTTCCTGGGCACTTCGTTTTCTCAGTTAATCTGGACCAAGTGTGTTAGGACATCCCTTCACAGTCATCTGGGTTGGAACCACTGTTTCCTGGGTCTGACAACTTGGCCATTTTAAGTTTATTCTTTAATTTTACTGGGGTACCTCAAGTAACTTCCCAACAGCAGAGGAAAGATGTACTTTCTGAGTTCTTGCCTATAAGAAATATCTTTATTTTGGCTTTGCTTTTGTTTAATCTTTTAGCTAGAATTCTAACTTTAAAAATCGGTTAACACCCAAAGTTGTAGATGAGAAGTCTGATGCCTGTTTGATTTGTATTCCTTTGTAAATGGCTTATTTTTCCTCTCTGGAAACTTTGGAAACTTAGTAGTCTGAAAGCGTGTCCCTATATGTAGGTATTTTCAATTAAGTTAAGCTAAATTTTCATTTGTTTTGCTTATCACTTGGTGGATCTTTCCAATCTGAAGTTGCATCCTTTAGCTCTTCTGTTACTCTACTTAGTTGAATGCCTGACCTCCTGAGTTATGTCTCTATGCCTCTAATTTTTTCTCTCACATTCTCCATCTGTTCACTTTCAGTTCTGTGTTCTGGGAAATTTCCTTGAATTCGCTTTTCAGTGCTTTTGGTTAATAGTTTCATTTCGGCCATTGTACTTTTAATTTCTAAGGGCTCTTTAAAAAGACCCTTTCAATGGCTCTCTATTTTCAGCATCTTGCTCTTTTGTACATAATGCTTTCTCAAAACTCTCCAAAAGTTTCCCGTAGGGTTAGTTGTTCTTGTTTATTTTGGTCATTCTTGTTTGTACCCTTCCAGCTCCTCATAAGCCTAGTGATCCTGAGTGTGAGTGTTCGTGTTAAAACCTCGGGGATGGAGGCTGCCCTGGTTTCCTTTCTTTGGAGTAAGTATCCTAACGGTGCAGATCTATTGCCAGGTTCATCTTTGGGGAGATAATGCAGGGCTGTCCACAGGCCAGGACCAGGAGGGCTTTATCGTGGGAAGCAGTGAGCCAGTGTGGCTTGGCCCAATCAGGGGTTAGGCACCCTGTAGTGGTAAGAGCTGGTATGACTCTCATGGGGAGTGTGTTTGAATGAAAGACCTGGGATGGGAAGAAGCCTCCAATATTCATAATGTATTTCCTTTCCCAGGACAGCACATTTATTTTTTTGTTTGTTTTACCTTTTTATTTTATATTGGAGTATAGTTGATTAACAATATGTTAATTGTGTTAGTTTCAATGTACAGCAAAGTGATTCAGTTATACATATACATTCATCTATTCTTTTTAAAATTCTTTTCCCATATAGGTTGTTACGTAGTACACACTTCCATATTTAAAGTGGATAACCAGCAAGAACCTATTGTATAGAGCAGGGAACTCTGCTCAACACTAGTGCATTCATTTTGTTGTTGTTGTTGTTTGTTTTTGAAGAAGCATAAAGCCGTAGCTCAGGAACTTGCCAACCACCTGTACTGATGTGTGTGGGGCAACAGACAGGCACGAGATGGACACTGTGTCCCATGTAAAGATGTCTCCGGCCAAAGTCTTCTTGGCTGGACTGGCCACCACATTTATCTTTGCTCCCTTAAAGAATAACCTAGACTTCTCTACAAGCCTCAGTTATGATTTGAGTCTTATCCTCTTTGCATCTTGTGGGAAGTCATTGAAATTTCTTGTCCTGGTTTTTATTAATTTCATTGGCAGTGTTGAGAGTATGGGTTCCAATGTCAGACTACCTGGGTTTAATCCTGGCTGTTCCACTTCCAGAAGTGTCATCCTCGGAAAATCCCTCTGCCTTTCTGAGCCTCAGTTTTCTCCTCTTGGGAATGGGGATGAGAGCAGCACCTGCTTCATAGACTTGTTTTGTGGATTGAATTACTGAATAAATAAAGCTCCTACCTTTCTTGGTGGCTCAGATGGTAGAGTCCGCCTACAATGCAGGAGACTCAGGTTTGATCCCTGGGTTGGGAAGATCCTCTGATAAAGGGAATGGCTACCCATTCCAGTATTCTTGCCTGGAGCATCCCATGGACAAAGGAGCCGGGTGGGCTACAGTCTGTGGGGTCGCAAAGAAGTGGACACAACTGAGCAACTAACACACACACACACACACACACACACACACTGCCATGCTGGCTGATAGCAGATGGGCTTAGTAAGTATTAGGTATTATAATTATCCAGCTGCTGTTTCTTCTCCAGGTTGTGTGTGGGTGTGTGTGGTGTGGTGGTGAGAGGTGCCCCACACAAAGTGTGTACTCAGTACATTTTATTACCATTTGTTCATGTTTTATCATCATTCCAACATCTACGTCCATGTTTTTATGTCAGAGAGGTCTTCAGAGGGATGGGGGAGAAAAGTTTTCCCAGCCTGCCATCTTGAACTAAAAGTGATAATTTTGCATTTTTGTTCTACTGCCAAAAGTTTCTACTGCAAAAAGAAGTTTAGGGTCCAGTCCCTGCTCTATCAGCTTCTGACAGTCTGACCTTGGACAAGCACTGAACTCTGGTTTCCTTGTCTTTAAAATGGGGGAGTGCATGGCCACCTTTTAGGGTGGTAACAGGAATGACATGAGAGAATGAACTAATACCTAGCAAGTCAGCCTCCCTTTTGGGAAAGACCCTTGCATGGTTGCAGTTTCTTTGACCTCTCCTCTACATGGGGCTGTCACCCTAAAGAAGATATTCACACACATGGAAAGTGTGGCTCATGGACTGACCTTTTCCATTTAGGATCTCTTTTGAGGCTACTGAATCCTTCTTTAATTTTTTTTTTCACTTTTAGCTTTTGAAATATCTTACATTCTTTTTACGGTTTTACAAATTTAAGAAGCTTGAAAGTAATGAAATTGAACTCTAAGCCTACCTCGATAAAAATTAGGCATGATCATTGTGACTTATTGGATGGAATAATGTACAAAAATTAAATAGTACAACTTCCTAAAGGCAACTGACATTGCAGCCAAAAAGTCATTTAAAAAGTCTTATCCTTCTCGCTGAAAGAGCCAGTCATTCATTTCCTGAGAAAAGTTTCCTCTAGTTTGTTTTTTTTTCTACTCAAACACATTTTATAAAAGTAACTAATATGGTGATTTAGAAGAAATTTAAATTACCTAGTTCAACTCTGGCTAACATCATAATGCACCATCAAAATGGATGACATCGTCAAATTATATGTTAAATCGAGTGTCCGTAACTTTTTTCTTCTGACATCTACATGTATATATGTTCTCATATGTGTCTTTTATCTTTAGTTGTTTATTTGCATATTAAGTCTATTTTAAGGCCACTGACTAATACACCGTGCTTTTAATTTATTTTTAACATGGTCCATTTTAATGCCACCACAAAGAAATCATTAACTCAAAAAAATCATTAGTATTATATATGCTTATCTTGTTTTTAAAGTGAAAAAGTTATTTTTAACCTGTCCCAGGTATTAGGAGGATATAAAGGTGTTAAGTTGGTGCTCTATTAAATCTAGTCTTCATTGTGGAAACTGGTCATGTTTAAGAGATGGGCATAGTGAACTGTGAGGGTGCACCTGTGCTGGATAGAAGCCACCCACAGTCTGCAAACAGTTTTACAAGTCAGATCTCATTGAGATGAGGGAGGCGAGGAGATTTCAAAACTTTAAACACACACTGCCCACCTCACATGAAGTAAATGTCAGTGTGTTCCTTTTTTAAATCATGCATCCCTGAAGATCATGTAATGAGCTATAGTGTCAGGGAAAAATGCCTTCACCCCAGTTTGGAGAGATGAGGATAAGGCAGTTTGTCTGCTCAGAGCCTGGGAGTGGTGGTCCACCCCTTGCAGGGCCCCTGAGATGCACGTTGAAAAGGCTCATTACTGGCAGGGCTGCCTTCAGCAGAGAGCCGTGTCAGAAGCGGGAAGATAGGCTGTCTATCAGAGAGCAAGTCCTTGGGGTGGAGAGCTGGTGAAAAATGGAAAAGCTAAATATTCCCACTGAGAGAACTGGAATCAGCCTAGAATGGGTGAGGTCAAGCTGCAGTGGGCAGTGTAAGTGTGTGTGGTGTTGGAGCCAGGACTGGTTCTGAACTGACCCTCATTGTGTTTGTTCTGCTGGATCCTCAGAAGCCAGACCAGCAGGCTCTGGTAGCAGTTTTAGAACTGCTGTCTTATTTCACCTGCAGTATGTGCTTTTCCAAAATGTTTAGCTATCTCTACATGCAGAACACAAGACCATGATATACACTAAGATAAGGTGTGTACTTGACTTCTTGCAAAAGAAATATCATGTGTCTGACTCTTTCCTTTTTCCCTTTGGCTCCCGGGAAACTCAGATTTAAATATGTTGCTCTGCTATACTAACTCTATGAGATCTATGGCTTGCATGTTTTCTGTTTTGCTTTCTCTTCATCTTGACCCTCTAGAGCAGTGGTGCCTTACCTTTTGGCACCAGGGATGATTTTATGGAAGATGATTTTTCCATGTACAAGGGCTGGAGGCCGGGGATGATTTCAGGATGATTCAAGTGCATTAAATATATTGTGCATTTTATTTCTGTTATCACTACATCAGCTGCACCTCAGATCATCAGACATTAGATCAGAGGTTGGGGACCCCTGAGCTAAACTATTCTCTGACTGTATTTTTATTTAGTTAGCATTTTCAACTTTTTACATGAATTTTTCCCACTGTCTAAAATCTTTAGTGAAATGAGGCTGCATATTAAAGTAATACCACTCCTAATGAGTTACTAAGGAGTGCTGGAATTTCACTAGATATGAGAAATAGTCATAAATGAGTATTATGAAAGCAGTATGTGGAGACAGATTTGTGTGACAGTGTAAGCAAGTTGTTGAGAAATCTTGTATTGGATGGATTTGGATGGCGGCAGTGTTCTTTTTCCTTAAATGGAAGACCTTTTCAGAGTAACAGACACTGCCCTTCCTCCTCATATGATTCGGAAATATCAGATTCTTCCAGCCTTGGAGAAAGGCCCCAGAGAGAACTGGTTCAGCTTTTAAACTTTTCTCACCTGCGATATGTGTGGGTGTATAATATTTTCCCCTCCAATCATTTTGTTTCTGAAAGAAATTCTTTTAAGTTGAATCAGGTTTGGGGACATCTGCTTGTTGCCATCCTTTTTTTTTTCCCATGTCCCAGTGTGTGCGGACTCGGTAAGTGTGTTTTAATATTTTAGAACGTATAGTCCTCCTGTTCAGAAATGAGATTATTAATCAGTTTCCATAGGATTGTTCTTGTGTTTTCAAGTTATCACAGATATGCAGCTTTGGGATCTTGGCTCCCAGTGCCGTTGAACCCACCATTTGTAAAGCTCCTCCACATAAATGTGGTGTACTTACACTCAAAAATAAGAGGCTTGTCTCCCGAGGACCGCTCCATATTATGGGCGGAGTATAATCCTTAACATTGTTTTTCTTTGCTTTCAAATGGCTGGAGACAGTGAGTCAGGAGTGAGAACTCCCTTTGTTTCATGTCGTGTGCATGGTGGGGGAAGAATGTAGCAGGGCAGAAAATGAAGAAAGACATAAAAGGATCTCAGCTCAAGGAGGTCAGATCCATCAGAGGCTTAGCGTTGCCTTCAAAGATGCCTGGGACAGGTGGCAGTTCAAGACAATCGCAGCGGCCGCATCCGCTAGAGCTGAGATAAGGGATTCCTCCGGCAGCCTGCTATCTGGTGCCCGTTCGCTTTGATGTAACTCTGCTAGCAAGACTTTGGGGAACAGCGACTGCCTGCCTCCGTGATAGGCTGCTGTTGTTCAGTCTTTTAAGGTCTCATTACAGTGCTCCTTGAGGAGTAATCCTCTTTAAGGTTTACATGAGATGGTTTTGTCCAGAGGCCCAGCTGGGGACCATGGTACCACCTGGACAAGGCACCGGGGCAACCTCTCTTTTCCCTCTGTCCTCCCCGGGTTGCTGATACTGAAACTGCAAACCTTCAGCATCCTTTGCTTTCCTTTCTGGTGATGACTAAGTTTTTTTGTCCAGCTCAGCTTGAGCCCTTCTTTGGAGGCAGCGAACCATTAGCACTAAATCATCAGCTTCTGTTACTCATTCATTCATCTCCTCCAGCTTTTTAATATATGTTTTTGCACTCTACTCCGTGGTCTACTCTGTCTCTTTTTATAAAGAAATCATGATGTGCCCTCGATATGAAGAGTTCTTTTGTCTTATTGCCCTGAAAATCACACTGTGTGTAGGGAGATTCCATAGGTGCCCTAGGAAAATATCTGTTTGCATAAATTGCATATATTTAGAACTCTTTAATTTTGAAAAGATATACTTTTAATGGAGAAGCAAAAGTTCAATTCTGTTAGGTTGGCTGTTTTAAATAGTAACGTTCGTTAGGAAAGAAGAAGCTGCAGATTTTATTTCTGACTTGCTTGACACACACAGATAGCAACTAAACACCACTATCTTCTGAATTTCAAAAGTCAACTTTGTCCTGACACTTTTGGACTTTGGTTGAACAAAGCGTTTCACAAACCCTCAAGTGGCACTTGAAGGGGACAAGAGGGGAGTTTTGAGACGTATTTGAACAGGAGTAAGAGGAGGACTGACTTTTGGTCTCTTGATGCTATACTCGGCCTCCTGTACCTGGGGACTGGACAGTCCTGGGGATCAGTAGTGGAACCTAGAGGCTTCTCATCCGTCAGTCAGTGGTTCAGGTGACTTTCATTGTCCATGGATGAAAGGTAACTAACATCCAAATAACTACCTTTGCCCAGCTTCTCTGGTGGCAGTTTGGTTCTTCAGAGGAGAGGGCACTTGGATGGAAACTAGCCCCTCAACTGGTCATCATTCCAGGGGTCATCCGTATGTATTTTGTGCAAGGTAGACTCTTCCAAAATTTCAAATAATCTTGAAATAGCAACAGAAACAAGCTAAGTCCCAACGGTCGATTTAATGAAGAAAAAGAATGCAGTCATATGGGCCACCAGACATCATAGAGATAACTAAGACACGTTTGACTTTTAAAGTTCTGTTGGGTGTTTACATTATTGAAACTTAACAGTAGTCAAAAAGAATATCATCCTCAGGATAGTATTTTTCTGGGGATGACTTTCTTATCCCCACGAGTGTCCAATAGAAGTCAAGGCCATGGAAAGAAGTGGTTTAGGGGAGTGTCCACCAGAGATGACATGCCAGGCTTCCAGCAGGGCTTTGCCTTGAGGATGATTCTTGAAATTGTAGCATCAGAACTAACTTTGTGGTCCTTATAGATCCATAGGGAATCCTGAACATCACCCCAGAACTGCTGAGTTAGGATTTCCAGAAACTAAGTCTGAGACCCGTGTTTAACAAGTTTTTATACAATAGAGTGTGAGAACCACTGCTTTAAGAGTTAAAGCATGCTACCAATGAACTTGTTTATGAAAGGAAATAGACTCACAGACATTTACAAAAACAAACCTATGGTTACCAATGAGGAAAGGGTAGGGAGGAATAAATTAGGGATTTGGGATTAACAGATAATCACCACTATATATAAGATAGATAAACAACAAGGACCTACTGCATAGCACAGGGAACTCTATTCTGCATCTTGTAATGACCTATAATGGAAAAGAATCTGTAAAAGCATATAGATATATGGACATAAACTGAATCACTTCACTACATCTGAAACATTGTAAATCAACTATACTTCAATAAAAAACAAAACTGAAGATATTTATATGAACACTTTTTTTAAATTGTATTTTTCTCTGTGTAACATTCTAAATAATTTCTAGGAAAATCAGTAATTTTAGTTCAGAAACATTCACATCTTTATTTTAATTTCTAGTATCAATCTAAACCATGGTGATATTTGTTAATTTCTTTCTCAAATGGTAAAGAACCTGCCTGCCAATGCAGGAGATGCAAGAGACTTGGGTTTGCTCCCTGTGTCAGGAAGATCCCCTAAAGTAGGAAATAACAACCCACTCCAGTATCCTTGCCTGGAAAATCCCATGGAGACAGGAATCTGATGGCTTTAATCCATGATGTCGCAAAGAGTTGGATATGACTGAGCGATTGATTACACACATGAATAAGAAAAAATTATTTGTACATGTTTCTCATTAACTCATGATTATACATAAAACACAAAAACATTTCTGAAGATATTTTACCTTTCCAAGATATGTAGACTATTAAGATATTCTTCATCAAACTTGGATACTTGAATATGAATGGATATACTTTGCATGCAAAATTTTTACAGTGTTAGAAAAAGATAAATAATAAAATTTGCACAGTACTGCAAAAAAAAAAAGGGGGGGGGTTAAGTCAATATCTTTAAATTCCAAATTGGTAAACACTTAGATTTTCTGTCTTAGAAAGATTCTATAAACTTGCTCACCTGATCGTTACACATTATATCTCTATTTGAATTACACTTTATTTTTGATAGTTGCTTACATATAAATTTAAATACTTATAAATCAATTTAGTTTTCCTATGTGGTAAAGAAAATTAGATACCAAATTATTTGATGATATGGAAAATTTTTATTTATAATTTCCCAAATTTTGTGCCTAAACTGAATTAGCAACTGGCTTAAGGTAATTTGTACAGTTGTATTTATTTATCTGAATTTCTCTTTAGGGAATAGAAACATATACCTTTGTATGCATTTTAATATACTTGTGTTGTAAACAAAAACACAAACCTTACTAAATACAAAAAGACCGTCATTTGCTAAAATAACCACCAACTTTATGAGTTATTTTTCTATTGTTACTTTTCTTGGCCAAGACTTTGCATTTGTTTTAAAGTCAGGTCTTGATACTGAAACTACTGGTTTCAGGATGTGGAAATATTAATTGAGTTTATCTCCAGAAAAGGGGGAAATGTAAGCATAACTGGTAAAAAATGTTGGCCTGGTCTGTCCAATGACCTACCCCATCACAGTGGAAATTCTTAATATGTATTCAGATATATTTAAAATAAATACGATAATGGACTTAACAATCCATTTTCTTTGATCTGAACGCTAACACTTTGTTAACATTTGTAAAAAACCCTCCAAAACAGTAGAGGTATAACAAATTTGGAGTAGTACAAGTTTAGCATTTACTATCAAAATTTTTCCGTTTATTGAGTTTGCTTGTAAGGTCTCAAAGACACTTTTGTTCATTCTAGTAAAAATATTCCATATTCAATCATTTTTTACCCTCCTGCAAGTTCTAGGGAAATCTGATCATCAAAAAAATGTGATGTCTTTTCTGATTTGTCATTTGGTACACAGCGGATCGCCTGAGTTTCCATGGTCAGTTTTCAAAACTGCTCTTCTTTTAAAATAGACCAGCTTTATGCATGCTCCCCATAAAGGAAAGATGGGTGCTGATGACTTGCTTGCTTAGAGGAAAAGTAGGTGTGATTTTGGAATCAGAAAGAACACAATTCGACTCTGAGCTGTTCGCTTACTGAAATATCTTGTATGAGTCACTTAACACCTTGGTTTTCTTACTGACACCAAGTACCTATGTCAGAGGCTTTTCGTGAGGGTGGAGCGGATCTGGAGACCTTATTGGAATGAAGTATCCACTTCTCCCAGGGCTTCCCTGGTGGCTCAGATGATAAGGAATCTGCCTGCAATGCAGGAGACCTGAATTTGATTGCTGGGTCAAGAAGACCACCTGGAGAAGAAAATGGCAACACACTCCAGTATTCTTGCCTGGGAAATCCCATGGACAAGGAGCCTGGTGGGCTACGGTCCGTGGCATCACAAAGAATTGGACAAGACTGAGTGACTAACATTTTCACTTTTCATCTACTTCTCATGAGCAACTTTAGTACAACTTGCTGACTATGGTTGATGCTGCTTGAAGGTGTTACTTGAAAGTTGCTAAGAGAGTAGATCCTAAAAGTTCTCATCACAGGAGAAAAAGATGAGGAGATGGGTAACTCATAACTAAACTTAATCATTGTCATTGTTTTGCAGTATGTGTGTGTGTGTCAAGTCATTGCACAGTGTACCTTAAACTTACACGGAACTATGTGTTGATTGTATCTCAGTAAGAATGAAAAAGAAAATAAGAATGCTCTCGGCACAGAGTGGATTGATTTCCTGCTCCAACAGTCACTTTGGGCCAATTTCATCATACATACAAACTTGGTGTTTCTTCTCTAGTAAAGATCATAGAAAATCTGATTTTATTTGACTGGGAGGTGACGGTTTTATCATTGGAAAAAGCCCAGAACTTTCTCTATAAAATATCTCAGATAAGAAAGCATGCTTGGGACTTCCCTGGTGGTCCAGGGGTTAAGAATCTGCCTTGCCATTCAGGGGACGCAGGTTCCATCCCTGGTCAGCGTGCCGCAATGAAAGATCCAAAGTGACGCAGCAAAGATCCCGAATACCGATAAGTAAGGCTCCGTGCAGCCAAATAATAGTAATAAAAAAAGCACGCTAAATGATATTTTTACCTGGCTTACTTTTATCTAATAGCAGGTTTAAAATCGGTATTTTTCTGTGGTCACTAATTTGTTTCCCTGCATGTCACCTTATCGGAGAGAATTTGCTCTAAATATTCAGGTGCCAGTCTGCAACACAGCGTCCTTGGTTGCCCTCTCTGTTCCCAGTCTCACCAACCATCTACGTGATATGGCTGCTTGGGATCTTATTTTAAGATCTACGATTTACTAATCACAAATTGAGAAAATCCAGGTTGTCCTGCTGAGTTTGTAGCCTTGAGGGAAAGAAAAGGCACCCTCGTGCTTGCATGCCACTAACTGTTAGTAGGTTCTGGTTTTACCCCAGGAATTAGGATTTTTGAAGGGCAGCAGCTAGTATTCAGTGAGTGCCAACTGCATACCAGGTGCTGCCCAGGTGCTCACGGTTGCCTAGCTGTGGGTGCATTGGTGGTGAAGGAGGAAGAAGGGGATTGTAAGGATGGTACAGCTCTGAAAAGAGCAGATGTGTAGACTGGATGGGATCAGCACCCCCATGCAGATCCTTAGGGAGGGAAAGGAAAGACAGGAAAGGTGGGAGGGCCCTTGTTAATCCTAGATACAGGCAGTGTCTTCAGCCAAGTGTGTGAGTGGGTGGCAACTGACATTTGTTGGCTAAAATAATATACACTGATATTTCATTTCTGTGAGGAAGAGAGGATGAAATGCAATCTGGTTGTCATTACTTACAATTTTTTTTTTTACCTCCTAACTTTAATGCTCTGAGCTTGTGCCCACCTGCCTGCTAGACCAGTGGTCCTCAGAGTGTGGTCTCAGACTGGCAGCATCAGCAGCCCCCAAGGAACTTGTTAGAAGTGCAGTCTGGACTGGGTCCTGCCTCAGGCATATGGAACCAGAAATTCTGGGACTGGGACCCAGCGATCCATTTGAACAAATTCTCTAGGTGATGCCATTGTAGCTAAAGTTTGAGGACCTTTGTGTTGGAGCATCTTGTGAAATGATTTGGGTCCTGGTTAGAATGGGAACACAGAAACAAGGAAACAGCTATGGTCCCAGTCGGGAAGGGGGAGGAGTGTCACCTGCCTGGTTTCTTTTGACTCTTCAATCCAAAGTAACTGGTGGCCCGGGAATTCAGAGACACAAGCCAGTAGACTTAGCATCTCTCTTCTTTTTTGTTATTTGTTTAAGCCCCTCCCTTATTAATGTATGACATTAAGACCCTGTCCTTTGATATTGTTTGAACATATGTCTGTTTAGCCCTCCAGGTTTGCAGGCAGCAGGCCAAGAACAATCATGGAGATTCCATAGGAGAAAATGGTCATTGTTGATCCTTCAATAATGGATTCATGGAAACTTAGAATTTCAAAAGAAAGTTTAAAAATTCACAAGGTTAAATCAGCATGACAGATCCAGAGCCCTGAGCGTACTTGAACTCCAAGTTAACTCAGGGCCAGCAGCCACTGAGTATGTGTCCAATTTCACCTATTCCTTACAGTCTTTGAAATCCCATTTAGGCCTCTTAATTTTAAGAAATGAAAAAAGCCAAACACTTTATTCTTCTCTACAAGGCATCAAGGAGAGGGGGTAATAAACAGGACCTTGCTGATGGAGTTTAATAAATACTGGTTTACTGCAACCCACAACGGAAAGCAAATACATGCAATTACTTGCAAATTTCTTCAGTGTTTGTACTTATAAATCTCTGCCTAAACCTTCCCAGCTGGGAGTTCAGTTAGTCTTTCTGCTGTGGAACTAGGGCTTTGTTCTCCTCGTTCAGCCTCGGCACGGTCTGGAATAATTCAGAAATGTATTAGAGAGATTGCCGCTCCCAAAAGGCATAAGGAAATAACCTTCACTCTCGGCCTTAGGGAAATCAGCCCAATCAGGGTTTGGGCGGATTTCTCGATTAAACAAAGAACTAACTGTGCACAAATTGCACCTTAACAATTTGTAAGGAGTCCACCTTAGAAATGTCTTGCAGATGGAAAGCTGATATTTTTTAATCAGGCCAGCGGGGCTGGTCGAGTCAAAATGTCGCCAGCATTTTTCCACTGCTCCCCAATTAACATCCCCCCAAAATTAAATTGAAAATTGCATTTCTAAGCAGTCCGCAGCTTTGGACCCACTTCTCCAGGTTGTCAAACATAGATGGAAAGAACTGCTTCTGTCTGTGCAAGGGTTCAGGGTGTGTGTGGGTGTATGTCTGTATGTGTGGATGACTCAGTTCATCTGGAACACATCCCAGGGAGCTTTGGGCTGTCAATTTTTATTTCAGAAGATTTCATATTGGGAACCAAAAAAGAGGTAGAGAGTTATTGCGCTTAATGTGGTTGTGACTTGACGTGCTTCTAGTCAAATTACATAGAAATCAAAATCAGGCCCCTGTGTTGCTGTGGAATGTTGTTTAGAATAAGACTTTTGGAAAGATTTAATAGATTTCTGCTGATTGTAAGAGATGCTCATGCCAAATCACCGCCTTTGTGACATTTTAAGAGAAATGACTGTATTCTGATGGCAGTTCTGGGGATAAGGGAAGGTGTGTCTAAATCTATCCAATGTGTCATACTTTTGGGTTAATTCAGTACAGAGGTGTGTGCTCAGCTAAAACAGGCATTTCCGGGAATTCCCCAGTTGTTCAGTGATTGGGACTCCAAGCTTTCACTGCCAAAAGTGCGGGTTCAGTCCCTGGTCAGGGAACTAAGATCCCGCAAGCCGTGTGATGTGGGCAAAAATAAAATAAAAGTAGGTGCTTCCAAGCCAGCACGCTCACAGGGGCAGCCTCCCAAACTTCTGTAACTGAGTTTCAGAAAAGGGGACACATTAAGTCTCACAATTGTATCCTGGCCCTAACTGGACAGCCCTACATCCTCAGTATAGTGGGACCACCAAGAATGCTTGTCAGCAGGGTTTACCTGGTGTAGAGTTTTGAGCTGTGTTTTGTGAAAAGAAACTGCAGCCCCATCAATTCTGCTGCAAACTCTTGAGATTCCTTGTGGGAATCAGAAACCAGCCTGAGAAAAACACTTTGAGTTTGGAGTCTCTGATATTTACAAATAGCTTTCCTCAAATGTTCTTTTTGGTTTTCTTAGAATTTATCGACAAGGTCTCTTTCCCTTGTAATAAAAGTCTGAAGGAAAGACTCCTCCACAGAGCTCAGAAGACGTTGATCCAGCTTCTGGATTTGCAGGGTGGGTCTTGCTGGCCTGGGCCCCCTCCCTTCTCTCTGAGCCCAGCTCCATGGCTTGTCCGGGAGAGAAGTTGATGCCAGGACGGCTAGCCTCTGGTATCTGGCGAGTCGTGTGCGAGAACAGATTGATGGACTCTTGCTCCCCCGTGAAGAGGATCCCAAGTTGGTTTTTGAAGTTTCAGTACACTTCCAGAATGCTGGCTTTGCAATTTGTTTCCAAACAGTGGTGACAGTCTGTCATCCCATGCTGACAGTATCAAATGGGCCAGTTAACCTGGCAGGGATGTATGTAACTGGAATTCAGAATACTGCTGAGACATGTGAGTCAGCGAGGAGGATGGTGTGTGAAGCTTCAGTGATACCCAGCTGGTGTGTATTATTTAAGACTCAGTGAAACTAGGGGATCCATTTTTAGTCCTGGCTCTGTAACCGCCCACGATTGGTTGCTTTCCTCTAAACTTCAGGTTTGCCACCTGGATATTGGGGAGAAGTATATTGTCTTTTCATATCTGCTGGGAGGAGGTGACCACAGCTCAACACTATAAACTAAGTTTGTCTTTTTTTCCTTCTTTTATTCTGGCCATATCATGTGGCATGTGGGATCTTAGTTCCCCAGGGAGAACCCATGTTGGAAGCATTGGAAGCCCAGAGTCTTAACCACTGCGCTGCCAGCAAAGTCCCATATGAGCTGTTTTGGAGTTACTGCTGCATGAAGAAATCTAAATCAATCAGTGGTGAGGGGGAAAAAAAATCTTTAAATGTGTCTCATTAAGGTGATTAAGCTTTAAAGAGAATGCAAGTATTTGCAAACTTGAGGTTGGTATTTTGAGCTTCCATTTTTAAAAACCTCCCCATATTAAAGACAAATTCATCTTCTCTTTCTCTCTTTCATATGTGTCAGAATCTTCTGGCAGCTCTTGACCATATAACTATACTTGCAGTGTTTGACAATGAACCTTGGTGCCAGAATGGACATTTAACTATGCTGTGGTCCTGACATGGAGCAGCCTCAGTTACTGGGGACAGTGTATCCCAAACCATAGAATCCACAATGGCATGTAGGGCCTGAAAGTTTCAACTTTTGTTTTTTTTTTTTTTAAGTGGCATTTCCATGCTCACCAGATCCATACACATCACTTTAATCTCAGCTCCACCATAAATTACCATGTACAGCCTTTGAGATCATACACTTTACCAGAAGCATTTTCACGTCACCTGGCAGCTCCAGCCTGAAACATCATTTGTTCCAAAAGCAGGCAACAAGCAAGTCAAAACTATTTCCTGTGAAGAGTCCTGGTCTTTTTTCAAGCTTGAGTTTCAGACATCTCCCCTCCTGCACCCATTTCAATGAGATTGCATTGTACCCGTCAGATCGGAAGGCTTCCCTGTTTGCAATGCTCAATTGTCATTTTTCTTAAAACAGAGTTGCAGCTAAGTGACTTGTCGTTCTCCAAACTGTTACTAAAAGGCATTTGGTTCCTGTACTGCAGCATGGAAAACTACCTGTCAGGGAGCTGCTGGCATTATAAATCAGGGGCTCAACCATGTAAGGTTCCCCCGGGTGGTGGGAGTGAAAACGTTGCTTAAAAAGGCAGCCATGGAACCAAACCACAAGGCCCTTCCCTTGCTCCTCTCGATCCTCTCTCCTCGTGCCAGCTGTTCTTTATGCTTCCTCCTGTCTTTCTGACCGACATATTGAGTGAAAGCTCAGAGATCCATATTCTGTGGCAATAATTTTTTAATTTAATTTTTTATTGAAGTATAGTTGATTTACAAGTGTTAGTTTCTGTTCTACACCAAAGTGATTCAGCTATACACACACACATTTATATATGCACGTATGTGTATATTAAATATATATTCTTTTTCTGTTGGTTTGCATTATAGTTCATCATAAGATATTGAATATAGTTCCTTGTGCTATCCAGGAGGACCTTGCTCATCCATTCTATATGTGATCATTTTCATTTACTAACCTCAAATTCCCAATCTTTCCCTCCCTCCCCCACTTGGCGACCATAAGTCTCTTCTTTATGTCTGTGAATCTATTTCCGTTTCCTAGAAAGTTCATTTGTGTCATATTTTAGATTCCACCTATAAGTGATATCATAGGATATTTGTCTTTTTCTGTCTGACTTACTTCACTTAGTATGATCATCTCTGAGTCCATCCATGTTGCTGCAGATGGCATCATTTCATTCTTTTTTAAGGCTGAGGAGTATTCCGTTATGCCTGTGCACCACATCTTCTTTATCCACTCATCTGCCAATGAACATTTAGGTTGTTTCCATGTCTTGGCTATTTTAAATAGTACTGCCATGAACATTGTGGTTCATGTATTTTTTGATTAGAGTTTTGTCTGGATTTATCCCTAGCAGTGGGACTGCTGGATCAAATGGTAACTCTATTTTTAGTTTTTTGAGGAACTTCCATACTGTTGTCCCTAGTGGCTGTACTTACATTCCCACCAACGGCATAGAAGGATTCTCTTTCCTCCATACCCTCTCCAGCATTTATTTGTAGACTTTTTAATGGTGGCCCTTCTGACCAATGTGAGGTGGGACCTCACTGTAGTTTTGTTTTACATTCCTGTAGTAATTACTGATGTTGAACATCTTTTCATGCATGACACAGTAATTTTTAAATACTGACACCAAAAATTATTATTGGATCAAAGATCTGGAACTCCTAGGAAAGTAGGGAAAACTGGTTGATAGGTTGAGCAAACACCCACAATTGAAAAGTGTGCAGCTGTGCATTGGAGCCTTTATCCCACCCCAGAGGAAATGCACTTTTTAGTTTATGAATGACATCTGTCTGTGGATGGCCTGACATTGGCCAAAGTGGGCACCTTGATAACTCCATAGACAGGCCAGAGTTGCTCCAAGTTGATAAGATGGAGGGGGCTTCAGAATGACACGGTCACTATTGTGAGACCATAGACTGACCTCTTAGCAAATTATGGGATGTTGAAAGGGATATAGCTTTAACTATGGGTGTTTATGGATTCTATTTTGATATGTTTTGTATGAGTGTTCCTGAAAATACGACAAGGTGACCTGTATAACAGATGAAAAGCCTAATTGATTTGGACAGTGCTTTGGTCCAGTCCAGTTACTCCTTTGTCGCAAGGGATCTATGTAGAAAACTTTAAATTGTTCATATAACGATAAAAGCAAGTGGATGAATTTTAAAAATGGGTTTAAAAAAGCTTCCCACATATTTGGAAAGGAGATAAAAAAGCCTTCAGTTCTCTGCAAAGTTAAAACTTAGGCCCAGTCCTTTGGGTATTGGTGAAGATGTTTAGTTTATTTAGTTTATCCACCATTTTCAAAAGCTCAGACTTTCCCAGTATAAATGTTGTTTACAGGGACTTCCTTGGCAGCCCAGTGGTTAAGACAGGGGTTCAATCCCTGGTTGGAAGATTAAGATCCCACATGCTGCAAGGCATGACCAGGGGGAAAAAAAAAAGAGTTATTTACAAGTGGTTCTTCTTGCCCCGTCTCCTCTGGTTTCTTGATGTGTTTTAACTGACATTCACATTTGATCACACCAAATTAATCCGTGGAAGCTCACCGGTTGCTGTTTAATAAGATTTTAGAAGTTTTCATTGGACACTTAAGTAGGAGGCCTAGACTTGCTGGTGGGTCACATGGAAATTGTTCTTGTCATTTGAGTTTGAGTTTTTCTGACTTGTGACATGTTTGACACCCAGTATCTTTAAGAGTCGGACAAGACTCAGTGACTTCACTTTCACTTTTCACTTTTATGCATCAGAGGAGGAAATGGCAACCCACTCCAGTGTTCTTGCCTGGAGAATCCCAGGGACGGGGGAGCCTGGTGGGCTGCCGTCTATGGGGTCGCACAGAGTCGGACACGACTGAAGCGACTTAGCAGCAGCAGTATCTATCAGGGCAGGTTTTGCAGAAATGAATGTTCATGGAAAATATTTCTTTTTAATGTTTCCACCATGTTACTTTAGAACAATTTCAAGACAAAACTTTATCAATTAAGGAAGTATTGACAATGGTCACCTCTGCACTGGGGCTACTTGTCCGCTGAAGACTGTCCACTGACGGTGTTTTCTTCTTCAGGACTTCTGAGGGAAAACCCAAGACAGCCCACCACAGTTTCTAGTTCAGGCGTAATTTTAATATTGTCATGGGTAGGTGTGACAGATGTTAGTACTTGCCACCAACCCTAAATTATATAATGTGCTGTGAAAATAAATACCTTGCTGCCAAATCCTTTTCACTTTCAGGTGTGATAAGAAATAAGTTGGGGTGGGAGGAATGAGGGGTGGGATGAATTGGGAGATTGAGATTGATGTATATACACTACCATATGTAAAATAGATAGCTAGTGGGCGCCTCGGTGTCTGTAATGATGTAGAGGGATGAGATGGGGGTGGAGTGGGAGGGAGGTCCAAGAGGGAGGGGATATATGTATACATTTAGCTGATTCACTTTGTTGTACAGTGGAAATTAACAGAACATTGCAAAGCAATTATACCACCCCACGCCCCCCTAAAATTCAGAGCATTAAACTGTTTACGTGTGCCTTTGATCATCATAAAAGGACCTCCTTTAGAGAGGAAATTTTGTTTTTCTTACTTGGGCAACCTAGCAGGTACCTGGCCTCACAGTCTGCCCTGTTTGCAAGATTGATTCCCTGGATACTCTGATTGTAAGGAGCTGAGTGTAGAAACTTCACATCACAGGTACCTGGTGGAGCCAACACAGCACCCAGGTCACTTGAGCTATCAGGTATGGGGAGGGGGAGAAGTGAGATGACTTATACACATTCTGTTTGGAGAAAGGAAAATGTAGCGTAGATTGAAGTTTGTGAAAGTGTAGAAAAATGATTTAGGGCATAAAAAGGGGGCTTGCATTGTTACCAATTTGTGTCCCCGTCCCCTTATTTCTTTATTGTCAAAAATCCCATTTTGGAGATTTCTTTTTCAATAGTGCCCAGCCCTAGCATACACACATGGGCATTTCCACACAGATGGATTTCTGCAAGAGTTAGTACTGGCCAGGCAAGGGCCCCAGAGCAAACCATGATTGTAGGGTTCTTGGGCTTCCGTTAAGGGGTATCACTAGGGATGACCAAAGGATACCTTCTTCCTAGACCTCTTTGCCCTAATAACCAACTCAGTCCTGCATCCGTGTGGCTCTTAAGAAAGCACTTTTGTATTTCTCACTTGTCAGGCTGCGTACGCATCCTTCCTCAAGGCTCCACCCAGCCAGGCTGGGATGCATGATCTCAGTTTTCTCATCTGTGAAATGGAATGACTATAGCACCTTCTTCAAAGGGTTAATATGTTTCTAGCGCATAGATTCTTCTGGCGTTCCCCTAATGTCAGGCATCATCATTATTATTAATTAAATGAATGTGAATTGGGATTGGAAGTGTACTCTGTGGTCACGTAATCTAATCTAGGTTTCCTAGGTGGCACAGTGGTAAAGGATCCACCTGCCAATGCAGGAGACATAGGAGATGTGGGTTCAGTCACTGGGTAGGGAAGATTCCCTGGAGGAGGAAATGGCAATCCACTCCAGTATTCTTGACTGGAAAATTCCATGGACAGAGGAGCCTGGTGGGCTCCAGTCCATGGGGTCGCAAAGAGTTGGGCATGACTAAGCATGCCTGCAACCTAATCTAGCTTTCTAAGTCCCTAAAGAATTGAATCCAAGCCTTGTCCTTCAACAGCTGAAATTCCCCGATGGCTTCCTTGCCTGACAATAGTGGGCACAGTTTCCTGGTGCTCAGATATACACAGTGAGCCACACTCCACTTGGATGGAAAAAACTTGGTTTCTGGAAAAGGAAAATGATCTCTTCATGAGAGCCTAGATGTATTAGGGATAAATTAACCATAGGGAAGGTACTGGAATAATTTTCCCAATTGATGTTTGTATCAGTAGCACGTTCTTTTTTGAAGGCTCTACTGTCATCCTTGGTGGCTTCGAATTATTCGTGTCCAGCTCCTGTCCCCTTGATCTACAAGGCATTACACCACGGAGCTGGATCCAAGTGTGGCCAAGCCCTGGATCGTCCCATTACAGAGCCTGTGTTGATGCCCTGCCCATGGTGGGCCATCCTGATAGACTTCTTCCAGTTTACCTGTGTGTCTGTTGACCTAGTGGTCACATTACTGTCTGCTCAAGCCTGAAGCCCTGGCCACGTGCTTTCACATTCTTTTTCCTGGATGAAAGAGTGTGATCTGACAAAGAGCAGAGCTCAGCAAACTGGTCCAGAAGAAGCAGTGAGACTCTAGAACTAGAGTTCTTCTTTGGTCTCAGGCACCTGACATTGACTATTTCAAACATTTTCTTCCTTCCTTAGGCTTCCCCTCCTCCCTTAGAAAAGGTAAAGTTTCTTGAAATATCACTTCTACTCCTGATGTCTTATTCATATTTGTACTGTAATGACAGGCTTCTGAGTTTCTATTGATGTTGTTGTCTTATTAATCTTCTCAAAATGCCCCAAGATGCATACTACCCTACTGCTCCATGGTCTGGCTCCTCATTGACAGCATCATGCAAAAACCTTGACTTGATCTTCCAACTGCTGGGAACCCATGAGAATGTCCTGCTTTAAGTCAGACTGTGTAACTCGTTTCAGGGCTGCAGGGTACCTTCTGATCCCATCACCATGCATAGGTGCCTTGCTCCTGTTCAGGCCTCTGCCTGGTCTTGCTTCTCCCAGAAGCAACTAATAATATTGCCTCTGTTTTCTGTTTTGTTTTTTTTTTTGGCCATGAGACTTGTGGGATCTTAATTCCTTGACCAGGGATCGAACGTGCACCCCCTCCATTGGAAGGTGAAGTCTTTAACCAATGGACCACCAGGGAAGTCCCCTCAGTAATCTTTAATACTCCTTTTCCTACTGTGACTAATGGTAATGATGGAGGAAAATTGAGGCTTGGAGATGAATAGCTTTTCAAAGTTTGCATAATTATGATAGCTGAGATGTGAACCCAAGTGTGATGGTTTCAAAAAGCTTATCCTGTTCATTAGCACTCCACCCCAGTTTCACTTGCTAGCAGCTGGAACCAGGATCTGTTTGGTGAAGGAAGTGCCTGGGTGCCCTGCTGTCCATGAAACCAACACTCAATGAACAAGTTGACCTGCCTGTTTAGAAACTAGATCTAAAAGAAACACAGCTTGTCTGTGCTAGTGATTCATTGCAAAGCCCTCCATTTCTCTCCATCATTGAAGGCTGGTCTGGGGCTTACCGATCTTTCAGTCAAAATAATTTTATTTTGATAATCATTTTCAAAACATCTTAAGAGTGGGCAACACTAGTATTCACAAGACCGATGATTGGTGTCTTGTGTTTTGTGGTTACCAGGAGGGCAGGCAATTTGCGCGCCCGTTTGCTCTGAATTCCTTAGTTTACTCTGGCTTCCCTTTCACATCTTGGACTTTGCCTTTCCTGGACTTTGTACAGTTTTTAATATTGTAACTATTTGTGTGATGAATTAACATCTCTCTCCCTCATTCTTGCTAATAGCAGGAGGGTAAGGGCCATGTCTGTGACACTTAGGGCCGAGGCTGTGCCTCAAGTGTCCAGGACAGTGCCTGGTAGAGTGGATAAAATCCATATTTGCTGAAGTTTGAATAAATGATTGAATGGATGAGTGGATAAGGAGCAATGCACCTTTATTCAGGTATCCTATGTAGGATTGGCAGAAAATTGATTGTAAGAGAAGTATTTTTTTTATATCCAATTAGATTCTAAAACTGAAAATTTATTTATGTGGAGAAACTACCAACCCACTTGGGAAATTAAAGGAAGAATTAAAACAGAGCTTGGTTCCTCTGTCTTTTTGTTACATATATTTTCTATGAGATTCTTTCCCTTACTCCTTCCTATTTTGGGGCAATATTTGCAGCTATGTTCAGGCATCACATATAATTTTTTGCTGTTGTAATAAAATGAAGCCTTATAGAAGAAAGATAGGCATATTCATCACATTTGGTTCCATTAATGAGAAAGCAGTACTTGCTTTCCTATATTAGGCCTCTTCCCTTTGTCCAGTGGTCAGGGCTTCTGCCTTCCTGTGCAGGGTGTGCAGGTTTAATCCCTGGTGTAAGGGCTAGGATCCCACATGCCTTGCAGCCAAAACACCAGAACATAAAACAACAGAAGCAGTATTGTAACCAATTCTATAAAGACTTAAATGGTCCACATCAAGAAAAAGAAAATCTCCAGTATCCAAAAGCAGAATAACCAGCATCCTGTAGCAAGTGAAAGTGTTAGTCGCTCAGTCCTGTCCTCCTCTTTACGACCCCAAGGACCGTAGCCCTCCAGACGCCTCTATGCGTGGAATTCTCCAGGCAAGAATACTGGAGTGGGTTGCCATTCCCTTCTCCAGGGGATCTTCCCAACCCAGGGATCAAACCCAGGTCTCCTTCATTGCAGGCGGATTCTTTACTGTGTGAGCTACCCGGGAAGCCCCATTCTGTAGCAAAGTATTCAGAATTTATTGTGTTCTTGGTCAATATTCCTGGGTGTCAAGTGAAAATCTTTCTTTTTCCAGTGGAGAAACTGTTGTTCACAATGACTACTTATTGCGTTAATTTTAGAACTTTGTATTTCTCTTCATCAATTAGCTGTCTAGTTCCGGGATATGGGGTTTGTGTCTTTATCAGCAGGTATCGCTTCATCTTATTTGTTGGTTCTTTATTACCCTGAAATCTTTTGTCCAAAAGTGTTAGCCTCCGTTCCCAGAAACAGATTTCTCTGAACCAAGTGCGTTTCCATTCTGAGGTGTTCTGTTCATCGTTTTCATTGTCAGCTCAGAAAACTCTGCTGGAAAACTCCAGGGTCCACTGGGCTTCCTAGAGCCATCTCAGTGCCTGATTTTGTGGCTTCAGATGCAGTATGTTACACTGTTATTCATTCCAGTTTCCAGGCCACTTTTCTCCTGTGGCTTTCATGAATAGATCTGCCCAAACATCAGCTCTATCTTATTACAGCCCATCGGTTTGTGTGCTCCTTAAATTTCCCGAAGTGCTAGACTTTCAGAAATTCTACTTTATAAAACATGGGATTGCCTGTCTGTGGAAGCAAGATTGTTTCTCATCGAGGTCTCAGCTGCTCTCAGTTCCTGGGATGAATCAGACACTCTTGTGGACACTGTCAGTTAACTTGGCACTATTAAAGGGGTGGGATTAGAAGTTAAGTTGGCAAAGGACTTTTATTTAGCTTAGAAAAGATGAGATGGGGGTGTGTGATGAGTAGATGTACTTATAGAGCCATCACAAGGAAAATCAATTAGACTCAATGTGAGTGGCTTCAGAATACAGAGCGAGGACTGACTGATGGCTAAAAATTAGAGAGAGGAATATTTGCTAGTGTCCAGGGGTCAGAGTTCTCACTCACAGAGCAATATGAGATGTGTTTTTGGAAAGGATGTGTTTTTCAGACACCAAGTTCTCAGACATGATATAGAGGATTCATACAAAACAGTAGATCAACAGATAACTCTTCAGCACCTTGATTCTGAAATCCCAAGGTTTTGGTTTTTTTTTTTTTTTTTCCCTAATTTAGCCATTTTAAGATAGCTTTCCTTTCCTTTCTTTTCATTTCATGCAGCAAGGATTGTGAATTCTTTTTGTGGTTCAGGTTAAAGAAGAATTCTTATCATGGACCATTTCTTATCCTGTTGCTTTGAAATGGTCACACTTTTAGTCTGGTTTTGTTTGGACAATCTGTTCAAAGAACAGCTTCTCTGCAGTAGAAACCTGAGGGGTGTTTTGTTTCATTTTGTTTGTTGCTGTCTTATTTTTAAATAGAGTTATTAAAAAACAAACAAACAAAAAAAAAAAAAACAGTCAAAGACCCCGGCCAGGGTCTCTGTACAGTTGTTCGGACTGTTCACTGCACAAAGGACCCAGCTGAGGGGACTGAAGTTGATCAGGTTCTCTGCTGACCAAACTATGCTTCTACCCAGAGGCAGGGTCCATCTTTTGAATCTGCAAAAAGAAACCATCAGCTCACCAAGAGGGGACTGGGTCTCCTCCAAAGAAACATGATTTTCTATTATTAATATGTGTGAAGATACTGTCCATATAGCTGGTCATGAGTTTGGAGGGAGGTATACTGTTTCATTTCATTTATGGCTCATCAGAACTAACAAGGTTAAGCCTAAACACCCTTGCAGTTTTATTGATGGGCTATGCTAAACGTGGTACTAACCATTGCCACTCTGTGACAAATTCCATTATTTTTGCTGACTCACCAAGCATTCTGATCTTGAAAGTATATTGAGGATTTGAAAATGTCTTAAAAACATTTTCCACTCTTCATTTGAATATTTGACCATGTGGGGACATGACCCTGCACGTTCTTCTTCTAAGCCTAAGAATCCCTTTTGACTCTTCTCTTCAGTGTCAACCTGTAGGGACAGTGTCAACCTGTAGGGACAGTACATGTGGTTGAGAAGCCATTGGGCATTTATGAGTGCCAGGCACCTACAGCCTTCCTCTGGAGTCTCAGGTTTACTATAGCCACACTTTGAGCGTGCCTGTGATGAGTGAGGATAAACATTAAAGAATTCCGTGCACCACAGGCAAGACTGGTTATTTTTAAAAATAAAAACAGCAGCAACAAAATGAAACAAAACACCCCTCAGGTTGTTACCACGGAGGAGCCGTTCTTTGAACCCACGCCAGAGATGATTCCTCCCCAGACACCAGTTCCTTCACTGTTTCAGCCCCCTCAGCGGTGGTGGCTCTTCCTCCCTCCTCTGGAATGCAAGGGAACTGAACGTACCACACCCACCCATTCACAAAAAGCCTGGAGGAGAGCCGCCTTCCCTCACTATTCTCCTGTGCCCGCTCCTGCTCAGTGGTCTGGCCCCTCCCCCTGCTTCTTCCCTCCCCCTCCCAGTCCTTGTTCTGTGACTGCAACAAGTGAGGCGCTTGGGCTTTGCTTGGCCGGCAGCAGCAAGCCTGTGACTGTTGCACTGGGGCATATTTTTGTTTTATTGAGGGAAAACTGGTTCATAACCTTACATCAGTTTCAGGTGATGTTTGTCCACACCAGGTGATCGCCATGATTAAGTCTAGTCACCATACGTCACCGTACAATTGATCCCCCTTCATCTATTTTGCTCACTCTGTAACCCCCTTCTCTGATAACCACTAGTCTGTTCTCTGTATCTTTGAGTTTTGTTTCTTCATTTGTTGTGTTTTTTAGATCCACATATTATGTGAGGTCATGTGGTATTTGTCTTTCCCTGTCTTGACTCACTTCACTTACTGTGATGCTCTCATGATCCATCCATGTTGTCACAAATGGCAAAATTTCATATGTTTTTCATTGTTTCATTATGTTCATTATAACTGAATAATATTTCATTGTACATACATTCTGCAATTTCTTTGTGCATTCACTCACCCCTGGACACAGGCTGCTTCCATATCTTGGCTATTGTAAATAATGCTGCAGTGTACCTGGGGGGTGCAGGTATCTTTTCAGTTAGCGTTTTTGTTTTCTTTTCATAAATAACCCTAAGTGAGATCCTATGCTCATTTCTTAACTGGAATGTTGGGGTGGTTTTGATATTATGTCCTTTGAGTTCTTTATATATTTTAGATATTAACCTCTTATAAGATGTGATTTATGACTTTTTTCCCATTTAGTAGGTTACTTTTTTCGTTTTGTTGATGATTGCCTTTGATGTGCAGAAGCTTTTTAGTTTGAAGTAGATCCACTTGTTTGTTTTTGCTTTTGTTATTTCTGCTTCTGGAGTCAGATCCAAAAATTCAATGCTAAGACTAATGTCCGGAGAAGGCAATGGCACCCCACTCCAGTACTCTTGCCTGGAAAATCCCATGGACAGAGGAGCCTGGTAGGCTGCAGTCCATGGGGTAGCTAAGAGTCGGACATGACTGAGCGACTTCACTTTCACTTTTCACTTTCATGCATTGGAGAAGCACATGGCAACCCACTCCAGTGTTCTTGCCTGGAGAATCCCAAGGATGGCGGAGCCTAGTGGGCTGCCGTCTATGGGATCATGCAGAGTCGGACACGACTGAAGTGACTTAGCATAGCATAGCAAGACTAATGTCAAGGAATTTATCCTCTATATTTTCTTTTAGGAGTTTTATGGCTTCAGGTCTTATATTCAAGTCTCTAATCAATTTTGAGCTTATTTTTGTGTCTGGTATAAGACATCCAGTTTCATTCTTTTACATGTTGCTGTCCAGTTTTCTCAACATCTTTTATTGAAGAGACTGCCCTTTCTCCATTGTATATTCTTGCCTCCTTTGTTATAAATTAATTAACTATAAATGTGTAGGTTTCTTTCTGGGTTCTCTATTCTGTTCTACTGATCTAGGTGTCTGTCTTTTTCCTGAAATACCATACTATTTTAATTACTATAGCTTTGTAACAGTATAGATTGAAATAAGAAAGCATAATGTCTCTGGGTTTGTTCATTTTTCTCTAGATTGCTTTGCTATTTGGAGTCTTTTATGATTCCATATAAATTTTAGGACTGCTTGTTCTTTCTCTGTGAAAAGTGCCATGGGTATTCTAATAGGGATTATATTGAATCTGTAGATTGCTTTGGGTGGTGTGGACATTTTAACAATATTAACTATTTCAATTCATGAATATGGGATATCTTTCCATGTATTTGAGTTTTCTTTGATTTCTTTTATCAGTGTCTTATAGTTTGCAGTAGATAGGTGTTGCAACTCTTTGGTTGAATGTATTCTTAGGTATTTTATTCTTTCTGATAAAATTCTAAGTGGATTGTTTTCTTAATTTCTCTTTCTGATAGTTTGTTATTAGTGTACAAAAACACAGTAGATTTCTGTATATTGTTTTTATACTCTGCAACCATATAGAGTTCATTTATTAGTTCTAACAGTTTTGGTGGAATCTATAGGGTTTTCTGTGTACAGTATCATATCTTCTGTAAATAATGACAATTTTACTTCTTCTTTTCCAATCTGGATGCCATTTATTTTTTTTTGTCTTGCCTAATTACTGTGGCTAGGACTTCCAATATTATCTTAACTAGAAGTGGCAAGAGTAGGCATCCTTTTCTACTTTCTGATTTTAAAATGTTTCAGCTTTTCATTGTTAAGTATTATATTACCTATGTATTTTTCTTATATCATTTTTATTATATTGAGGCATGATCCTTTTAACCCATTTTGGTGATAGTTTTTGTCATAAATGGATATTGAATTTTGTCAGTAAATGCTTTTTATGTGTCTTTTCAGGTGATTATATAATTGTTCTCCTTCAGTTTGTTAATGTGGTATATCACATTGATTCATTTGTGGCTATTGAACCATCCTTGCATCTATAGAATAAATTCTACTTGATCACAGTGTATAATCCTTTTAATATATTGTTGAATTTGGTTTGCTAATATTTTATTGGGGCTTTTGCATCTCTGTTCATAAGGATTATTGGCCTGTAATTTTCTTTTTGTAGTATCATGTCTGCTTTTGGTATCAAGGTAATGCTGGCCTCATAAAATAAGTTTGGGAACATTCCCTCCCTCTTCAATTTTTTGCAAGTGTTAAGAAGGGTAGGTATTAAATCTTCTGATGCCCAGTGCTCTCAGTTCCCTGAATTTACACTCTGCTCACTCACAAGTTCATGCATGACTTGGTGACATTGCTTTGCATGATCCTGATGCTTTTGCATTTTAATTCTCTCTTCAGAATCTTTCACTGTTCTTTGTTTACTTTGGGTCAGTAGTTTCCAGATTTTTTAGTAGTAAAGTTTAAAAAAAATTGCTGTGGGAGAGACCAACGTAGGGATGCCAGATACTTATTTGTTCAAATATGGACAAGAAGGCTGTGATGGGTTGGGATGCTAGACATGTAAAAATAAATAAATAAATAAAAATTATCATCTGCTGTTGCCATCAGTTCAGGAAAAAAAAAAGTGTGTGTGTGGGGGGGCTACTGTCACACTGTAAGGGCATAAGAACTCATTAAGCAGAGAATTTTCTTTCAAAATACAATAACTTTAGATGTTGACACATTCACCACTTTTATGCTAATTGCCTTAGCTTTCTTTAGCTTCTGTTCATTCAACATAAATTCAGATTTCCAGCCACTATTTGGAAGCTACTGCTGCAGAGGAGTCTAAAAGAATGAGCTCTTCTTCCAGCCCCAGAATAAATATAAAGCCACCAGGGAGCCCACCTTACCCATGCAGGAAGCCATCAGATGGATGTCTTGGCCAGGGTCTGTCCCTTCTTATGTGGCCATAAAACCAGAAGTGACCAAGGTTCTACTGCTTCCTGTTGCTGACTTAGCCCTCTAATCCTGTCCCTAACCCTATAACCTGTTGTGACTGGGGATGCTGTTGCTCTTATCTTGTGGCCTCAGTTGTGGCAGCGCAAGGGTCACTGAGAGAGACAGATATGCTGTGAATCAGATTAGGATGAAGAGTAGACCCTGAGGCCTTAAGTGGAAGCTGTTCAATTCTGAGGCTTAGCCATGTGTTCAGCCTCTGGACTTTTTCTCTCTCAGTGAAGTTGCAGGTATCAAGCAGTGATAGCAGCGTGGATGCTGCAGGCCATAAGAAGAGAAAGCCTGCTGGACTGTGAGGCCAGCCTGTTCAATGACGGAGCACACTAGAACCGCTGGGACATGAGGCCGGAAAAACACATGCTTCCGCCAGCCTGCCCAGCTGCTCCCGCTGCAGCCTCATGTGGCTGTTCAACAATTTAGCCTGCTTGGCTGAAAACCAAATGTAAAAAGGATACGGGAAACCTTTAGGGACTCAAAGGAAGTCTCGAAGTTTAGGTGTGTACTGAGAAATTTGATTTCCTGGTGGGGTGTCTGGGCCCCTCGGATGAGCTGAGGCACTTGGGTGTCAGCTCACACCCTGCTCATTAAAACTGCTCTTCTGTGACCCCATCCTGGGAGGTGTTCATGGGATGGGGCAGAGCTTCCTGTTGGCTTGAGGAAAATTCATTTCCATTCCACAGATGTGCGTTGAGAGCTGGTTACTCCTGAGGCTAGCACGGGGCAGACCTGGGCTTTCCATGGAAGGATTCCAGCTTGCAAATGCTGCTGTTTGCTTGGTGAAAAGAAACTGAGCTAGGCTGCCTTTTCATTCACACAAACATTTCCTGAAAAGGTTTTCTATCATCTGTAATTTACTTAAGTACACATTATCTTCTTTGTAATCTTTCCTTGATTTTCTTTCTCTTTCCCCATTACCTACTCTTTCTCCTCTTTTCTGTTTCTCATTTTTCTGTCTCTTTGCCAATATTTTTTTTCTCCATGGAGCTCTGCTTTCATGTAGGGTATTTTTTAT
Organism: Tragelaphus eurycerus; assembly: GCA_935064755.1. Classification (NCBI taxonomy): domain Eukaryota; kingdom Metazoa; phylum Chordata; class Mammalia; order Artiodactyla; family Bovidae; genus Tragelaphus; species Tragelaphus eurycerus. The sequence continues at coordinate 16,675,891 of CAKXYN010000002.1, read as the reverse complement.
ACATGTTTGCAACTAAATTTATGCTTCTTAGAAACAAGATTCTCTCTGAAAAAATAATTTGGGGAATCAAGCTATAATCTAGTTCCATATGTAGACATAAAATACAAAGCAGACAAAAGAAACAATAGAATATGATTATCAATCTGCTAAACGGCAGATTCAGTTGTCCTCCTGATTTCTCCCACTTGAACTCAGGGTGCATAGGGACAGACGCTTGCTACACTAGGAGATAAAAGACAGAGTTTTAGGCCTGGCTGTAAAAGCCCAGGGGCAAGTGGTTTATCCTATCCACAGTTTCCTCACCTATAAAATGAAGACAGAATTTCATGTTTCTTATTTCTTTGGATAAACCCAGATATAATTATGAGTGTTCTTGGTTGTCTTAGTTTGGGCTGCTGTAACAAAATGCCAAAATGGAGCCACTGGGACTTCTTGGTGGTCCAGTGGTTAAAAATTCACCTACCAACGCAGTAGACATGAGTTTGATCCCTGGTCCGGAAAGATTTCACATGCCCTGGGGCAACTAAGCCTGAGTGCCACAACCGCTGAGCCCGTGCTCTGCAACCAGAGAAACCAGCAGAGTGAGAAGCCCAAGCATCACAACTAGAGAGTAGCCCCTACTTGCCGGAATTAGCGAAAGCCCTCTTGCAGCAATGAAGACCCAGTGGAGCCAAAAATATTTTTAAAAAATGAAGTCATTGGAGGTTCACCCATTATCTTGGATCGCATGAACTTGGATCAAAGATGCAACCAAAACATAACTCCTGTCCCTGCTTCCTTTTTAATATGATACATTTGGTTTTTCAGTTGTCTTACTGGACGAATTGGGGATGAGATAAGAAGTTCAGCTATTTATAGCCCTGTAGGGTTCTATAGATTAAAGTGAAAGTCGCCCAGTCGTGTCTGACTCTTTGCGACCCCCTGGACTATACAGTCCCTGGAATTCTCCAGGCCAGAATACTGGAGTGGGTAGCCAGCCGTTCCCTTCTCCAAAGGGGTCTTCCCAACTCAGGAATTGTACCCAGGTCTTCCACATTACAGGTCTATACCAGCTGAACCAATCTATAAATAGGTCCACATGTTTTTTGTTCTCCTGACTCGAGATGGAGCTTACTTTTTCTTCCTGGGCTTAATGACAGTTCTAGCAAATAGGATATAGTAGAAGTGATGGCATGTCCCTTCTGAAATTAGATCGAAAAGGATGGTGGCCTCCATTGTGGGTGGTTTTCTTACCATCTCTTCAGTGATCCATTCTAGGGGTAGACAGCTGCCCCTTCACAAGACCTCTTAGGCAGCCTATGGAGAGACTCATGTGGAGGAACTGGCTTGCTGGTGACTCTGAAAGTGACTTGGGAAGCACTTCTTTCTGAGTCAGGCCTTGAAATGACCATCATCTGGGGTTAACAGCTTGACTGCAACTTAATAAGAGATCCTGAGCCAGAACTACCCAGCTTCACAGGAACTGGGAGATAGTAAGCTCTATCGTTTTTAGCTGGTAAACTTGAGATTATTTGTTATGCAGCAGGGGATGACTAATGCAAGGTCAAATCTACAGAGTGGCCTTGGAACTGTTTTGATTTTGTAATTTGATGTACACTGTAATATGTCTTAGTTAAGTCTCTGCACTACTATGATTGGTTCACTGAGACAGCACCCATGTACCTGCATTCAGGTGGTTTCTAGGACTCAGCTTTCAAAAGGTCCTTCTTGACTTTGGGGCAAGTCAAAGAGAAGTGCTTGCTACCTGCAGTTCAGATCCCTGTTTCCAAACCTTCTGAAACTCACTTCCCAAGCAGAAACACATAGATTTGTAGGCAACCTAACTATAGGCATAGGAAGTGAATTCGGGGTTACCTGACCCAGAGCTTGCCTTCAGCCAGGTGAAATATTATTCTGACTTTCCTGATGAAGCCTCTTTGGAGGAACAAACTCCAGCCATTTCTCCTTTCCTCCTTGTTTCCCAAGGTTCGGGTTCCCAGGAGAGACCTCAGTTGTCAGTGCCAAGTGCCCTGGCTGTTCCTGACAGTGAGGCTCCTAGCTTTTTATTTACCCACCTATGAAACCTAAATGGGCTTCCCAGGTGGCACAGTGATAAAGAATCTGCATGCAATGCAAGAGCTGCAGGAGACATGGGTTCAGTCCCTGGATTGGGAAGGTCCCCTGGAGGAGGGCATAGCAGTCCACTTCTGTATTCTTGCCTGGAGAATCCCATGGAACGAGGAGCCTGGTGGGCTCCAGTCCATGGGGCCGCAAAGAGTCAGTCACAACTGAAGTGATGTAGCACACATGTGTGCACACGAAGCCTAAATACAATAGAGGAATAATTCACCAAAGGAAACCAGTTCTTTTGGAAGAAAGAATAGATACTCTCCAGTCAAAAAAAATGGCTGAAGTCTCCTGCCATATGCTTTTCTCTTCTTAGAATTATCTGAGAATTTTTATATTCTTTGTTACTGGTAAATAGTCACTACTGCTCTCGCCCAGCAAGAGAACAATACGTGGACTTCTCTCCAAGAGTTGCTGGTATACCCTTGCCTTCCTTAAAATGAGGTTGTGACATTTCCTAGGGCTCCCACAACAGAGTGCCACAGACTGAGTGGCTTGAAATAACAGAAATGGGTTTTCTCACAGCCCTGGAGGCTGGAGGCCCAAAAGCAAGGTGTTGGCAGGGCCTTGCTCTGAAACCTCTAGAGAGGATGCTCCTGCCTTACCTTTTCCAGCTTCTGGTGGCCCCAGGTGTTCCTACATCACTGCAGTCTTGGCCTGTCTCCCGTGGCCTTCATCCTATGGGTCTCCATCCACATTCCCCCCTCCTAGAAGGACACTGGGTCATATTGATTTAGTGACCAGCTCAATGATCTCATCTAACCTGATTACTTTCAAAAAACTTTGTTTCCCCATAAGATCACATTCACACAATCTAGCAGTTAGAGCTTCAGATCTTTTTGTGGGGCCTGATTCAGACCCCCAGTACTAGGCTACTTATTGCATCCTTATTCTGCAGGATACAAGGTGGGCACAATTTGCTGGATTTTCACAGTCATCAAGGACCTTTATTTGTGCTTTGGCTGCACTCTGCACAGCTCCCAGAGCACTGCTCTTAGTTTCTTTAGAAAACATTTGGGGGGTGGATCCCTTCATTTTATTTACTTTATTATTTTTAAATTAATTTTTATTGGAATACATTTGCTTTAGAATGTTGTGTTAGTTTCTGTTGTACAGCAAAGTGAATCAGTTATATGTATACACATATCCACTCTTTTTTAGATTTCCTTCCCACTTAGGGGGTCCCTTGGTTTTGACTGACTAATTTTTGATTTGCAGTAAAGTGAGTATCATGGTTGTGGAGAGAATGTACTCTAGTGTGTGCTCACTTATATCAGGCTGTGTTTGGAAAGTGTGTTTTGTTTTAAATTGTACAATATTATATATTGTAGAAAAGTGAACTTACAGGGGAAAACAAGCATAATTCATAACAAATAGTGTTACTATAGTAACTTAAAAAACTGTTCAGTGGGCTCTGTTGTATGTATGGATTGAATGAGTCATTGATTGGTTGGAGGATGGATTTTCTGTCATAAATACAACATAGGAGATGGCGTTGAATTGAAAAGAAGTGATTATTCAAGGTTAACATCATGGTCAAAGGGTGAAATCTTGGCTTGCATTTGTATTTCCTTATATTTTGGGTTCTAAGCTCAGTAACCATGAAATTGGTGTTGACATAGCTTCTGGTTTCTCTAAAAATAGCATCCTAGGGATTCCCTATGTGGGCAACATGGACATCAGTGAAGGCTGAAGTCTTTGGGGGAAGACCTTCCCCAGCCTCTGCAGGTCACACTTTTGATGTGGGTGGGGATGTGTGTGGGACTTCAGTCCCCAGAGGGAGTGCTGCTGAGATCATATTCATAGATGTCCCACCATTAGAGCCCCAGGACCACACACAGCTGTCACACCCAGCCTTTGGAGTCCCAGAACCACAATATGTGAAGAGACTTGAGTAGGAATTGGGCTGTGACCTTTGCCATCTGTTCTCACGGGAGCCAGTAAGGATAAAGATAATCCTGTACTGGCCTCAACTTAAATGTAGTGTTAATTTTGGTTTTTTTAAGGGTAGCTCAGCAATTGGACTCATTAGGAAATTAGGGATATTTTAAATTCTTTCAGTAAAAAGCACTGCTTAAAAACAAGTCATGACAGTAATTAAAAATGGCAGGATGAAAGAGACCCTAAATGGACATAACACTTGCCAGATTGCAGGCCATTTTTTGCATGCATTCCCTCAGCAGGGTTTGTATTCCTGAAATGACCTGTGAGTGGATACAGCAGGTTTTAGACCTGATAAAATGGATATTCAAAGAAGTGGGATCATCAGTATAGTCTTATTCCAGGGGGCATCCTCAGGGCTCTTTGTCATAGATTGCATTGGTCGGTATACCAGGAAGTAGCAATGAATGGATCACCTCCGGATTCTGTAGGTGAGGAAACTGAGGTTCAGAAATCTCCTGAGGGAGGTCTCCAAAGGTCCTGTATCAGCAGGTGAATGGGACTGAATGGGACTGAAATGGGACTGACACTTAATGCTTCATTTTTCCATTATTATGGGTCTCTCTTTAGTACATTGTAGAGACGGTCAGAGGGTGGGGGGCAGGGAGTGAACTCTTTATTCTTTCTTTTTTATGGCAATATAATTGATTTACAATGATTCAGGTATACAACAAAGTGATTCAGTTTTATTTATATATGTATTATAAATACTTTGTTTTTCAGAATCTTTTCCATTATAGGTTATTATAAGATATAGAATATCCTTGTGCTATAAATAGGCTCTTGCTTATCTGTTGATATTTTATATATACTAGTGTGCATCTATTAATCTCAAATTCCCAATTTATCCTTACCCCCCTTTTCTCTTTGGTAACTGTAAGTTTGTTTTCTATGTCTGTGAATCTATTTCTCTTTTTGTAAATAAGTTCATTTATATTATTTTTAATTCTATATATAAGTGATATAATATGATATTTGTCATTCTTTGTCTGCCTCAGTGTGATCATCTCTAGATCCATCCATGTTGCTGCAAATGGCATTATTTTATTCTTTTTGATGGCTAAGTAGTATTCCCTTATATATATGTACCACATCTTCTTTATCTGGTCATCTGTCAATGCAGTGAACTCTTTTTGCCTTTGAATTGGGGTTAGTTAAGTGTATGGATGTGAGAGTTGGACTGTGAAGAAACTGAGCACTGAAGAATTGATGCTTTTGAACAGTGGTGTTGGAGAAGACTCTTGAGAGTCCCTTGGACTGCAAGGTGATCCAACCAGTCCATTCTAAAGATCAGTCCTTGGTGTTCTTTGGAAAGAATGATGCTAAAGTTGAAACTCCAGTACTTGAGCCACCTCATTCGATGAGTTGACTCATTGGAAAAAACTCTGATGCTGGGAGGGATTGGGGGCAGGAGGAGAAGGGGACGACAGAGGATGAGATGGCTGGATGGCATCACCGACTTGATGGACGTGAGTTTGAGTGAATTCCGGGAGATGGTGATGGACAGGGAGGCCTAGTGTGCTGCAGTTCATGGGGTCGCAAAGAGTCGGACACGACTGAGCAACTGAACTGAACTGAAGAGTGTGCTGAAGTGAAATCTGCTTTCCCTCTAGCTTTCTGATGGGGACTCAGCATACTTCTTCATTTCTCAGTGGGTAGCAGCATCAGGATACAGTGGAGGACAGACATGCCTTAGAACTCTGAAGTTTTAGGTTTGGATCCTCACTCCTTCACCTTCAGCTGAGACTGGAGACCTAGTGCTGAGGGTCTCTGAGCAGGAACCTTCTTATCTGAGATGTAACATTCTGTGCCTTGTGGGATCGTTGTGGGAACTGAATAAGGCAAATAAAGTTCTCAGAAATGTGTTGTGAACATGGTAAGATGATTTGCTTCCGTTGTGTGTCTAGCAGCAACAACATTGAACAGCTGTTTTGTAGGGCTTCCCTGGTGTATCATGGAAGGACACAGCAGGAACAGAGCTGAGGAAAGGATGTCAAAGATGTCATGGAGGGGCTTCCATGGTGGTCCAGTGGCTAAGAATCCACCTAGCAATGCAAGGCATGCTGGTTTGATCCCTGTTCCTGGAATATCCCACATGCCTTAGAGCAGCTAAGCCTGGGGGTGCGCCATAACTATTGAGCTCACCTACTGCAACTGCTGAAGCGTGTGTGCCCTACAGCCCATGTTTAGCAACAAGAGAAGCCACCACAATGCAAAGCCAGAGTGCCGCAACCAAGTGTAGCGCCTGCTCACTGCAACCAGACAAAGCCTGTGTGCGGTGACAGAGACCCACCACAGCCAATAAACAGATATTTAAAAAAAAAGATGTCATGGAAAGTAACTTAGGGTCACAAAGACAAGTTCTGTGCAACCATGTCTTTACTCACTTCAGGATGGAGAAAAAGACACGATAATTTTTAAGAAGTTATTTTTTTTTCTCTTTCCAACCTGCTTGGAGGCTTGGGAGGGATATTGGGTTAAAATTTATTTATTTAAACTTTAAACTTATAATTTTGTATGAGGGTATAGCCAGTTAGCAATGTTGTGGTAGTTTTAGGTGAACAGAGAAGGGACTCAGACATACATACACATTTAGATCAATACATAGAGTTTGTCAAACTGTTTCACCAAATAATGTCTAGGAGGGGAGAGCTCCTGACCACTTCCTCGGTTGTGGAAGCCTTGGGTGAGATGGGCTTCACGCTCCTGGCTGTGGGGGGAGAGGAGAGCTGCTGATGCCTGGGGGAGGGACACGGCATGGGCCTCCCCCGCTTCCCCCTTCAGCATCCTCTCCTGTCTAATCGGAGCCTGGGTGAGGGCCTGTGGAGCTGGGACTGTCTGGGGTCTGATGCCTGCTGCTCTAACTCTTGCATCTTCCCTCCACGCCTCTCCATCTTCCAAGGGGAGTGACTGTCTCTAACAGGGTGGCTGTGACAGATGCTGTGGGAATTCTGAGTTTGGGATAATGAGCTGTCATATGTCATTTCACTTAAACACAATAATACAAATATTTTGATCAAACATTTTCTCCAGCTGTTGAGTGAAAGCAATAAAAGCAGCGGGAAGCGCCAGTGAATTCCCCTGTTTCTGAACTGTTTTTTACCCTTAGAAAGCTGTTGCCTGTTAACCCTTTCTGTCTCTGTCTTTCTTCCTGCTCCTTTTCCTGGCCTCTCTGATTTTCCCCAGCGTGTCTGGGACTGTAAATAAAGAGAGTGAATCCAGGGCCGTGAAGGGGCTGAAATTGACCACAGCTTTTATTAAACGTCCCTTCTGCTGGTTTCACTGCAGCCGCAGCTGCTGCCACCTCATAAAACTGGCTCAGCCTGGCCTCGGCCTCAACCTGCAGTCCCCCTCCACCTGCCTCTGTCCCCTCCCCCTGTACAATCTTGAACCCAAGGACTCTGGATTCACACCAAACTGTCAGGTGACCATCTTTTGAGACAGCCTACTGTTTATGGGCACCTGGTACTCCGTTCTTCTTCCTAGTTTAAATCTAGTCTGTGGTTGATTTTGCTTGTAGATTTCTCCCTCTCATCCTGTTTGCTCTCTGCTGCTCTGACCTGGCTCCTGGAATCGCTTCATTCCTTCTCTTTAGACAGAAAGGAATGTGGCCCAATAATCAGCATTTCAGGGGTGAAAGGAGGTACAGTCAGCCATCTGTGGGACTCCTGGCACACGAACTCCTGGCTGGTCACAGCAATTCTGCTTGCCAGTGGGAAGGAAGCCAGGGGTCTGAGCATTCTGAATGCATCCTCCTAACAGAAATTCCTAGAAAGAATGGCCTGTGCCCCGCCTCTTTTGTTAAATTGCAACCTCAGTTTTAAAAGAGGCATCTCTCTCAGTATCCTGTAATAATCTGTATGGGTAAAGATTCTAAAAGGGAATGAATACATGTATATGTATAATGGAATCACTTTGCTATACATCTGAAACTAACACAGCATTGTAAATCACCTCTGTACGTGTGTGTGAGTTGCTCAGTCATGTCCGACTCTTTGCGATTCTATGAGACTGTAGCCCACCAGGCTCCTCTGTCCATGGGATTCTCCAGGCAAGAATGCTGGAGTGGGTTGTCATGCCCTCCTCCAGGGGATCTTCCCAACCTAGGGATCGAACCTTTGTCTCCTGCATTGCCAAATAAAAGAGCCATCTCTGATTACACATTGCTACAGGGTCTGATGTGAGCCTGGGATGGAATAGATCCTTTTTTAAAATTTGTTACTTGATGCTTTTTTTAAAGAGTCTTTAAAGTCCCTTCCTATTCTCTGTCTTCCTTGAATGGCACTGCTTCCTGTTCTGAGTCCTAGGAAAGCTGAGTTCCACCTGTGCTGTCCTCTCACTTCTGTCTTCCAGCCCGGCTGTGACAACTGCCATTCCTCTCTGCCTACAGAGCATGCTCAGGCACTTCCCTTCTGTAAACAAAGTAAAACTGCCCACACCAAACTCCTCTCTGACCCTCACCTTCTCTAGCTGCTGCCCTGGCAGTCACTCTTCTGGGGCGCATCACACTCTTCACCTCCCCAGCTCTCCAGCCTACACTGCCTGCCACTCCCAGAGAGGTACCACCTCTTCCCTGTGGCTGCTCCACACCATTCACGGCTGGCTCCCTGGAGGCTCTGGTGTTTCCTCCTCACAGCTTTGCTGTGTCCACTTCCTCTGCTCATCCCTTAATGGTTGGTTGGTCTCACTCCAGATGTCCTACTGATCCTGTTCGGTACCTGCCTCCTGTCTGATTTCATTCCCTCTGATGGTATTTACTGCCCCTGCAATTGCATCTCCTACTGCAGGGTAGACTGGGCTCTGGGATTCCTTCCAGACCTGGAACCACCTCCCTCCACAGCCTCTAACCCCCCTCATCCCAGCCTGAATCCATCCCTGCCCACTGGTTCTTCCCCAGCCTCTGTCTGCCTTTCCTGTGTTCCCACTACTGTCAAAGGGACCCTAAGAGACAGCCCTTTCTCCTCTCACCCATGTGCCCTTTCGTCGTTCTTCACCCCAGGCTCTCTTCCAACCATGCATCTTCCCACTGCTCTGCCTCAGTTTAGGGGCCTTTATATCTCTTGCTTCCCACTGAGTTTCATCCATTCCAATCCATTCTCCTGATAGCTCAGTTGGTAAAGAATTCACTGCAATTCAGGAGACCCTGGTGTGATTCCTGGGTTGGGAAGATCTGCTGGAGAAGGGATAGGTTACCCACTCCAGTATTCTTGGGCTTCCCTTGAGGCTCAGCTGGTAAAGAATCAGCCTGCAATGAGGGAGACCTGGGTTCGGTTCCTTAGTTGGAAAGATCCCCTGGAGAAGGGAAAGGCTACCCACTCCAGTATTCTGGCGTGGATAATCCCATGGACTAGTCCACGGGTTCACAAAGAGTCAGACGTGACTGAGCGACTTTTACTTTCATTTTCAATCCATTCTCCACTTTCCACCAAGGTAATATTTGCAAAATGCATGTCTGATCATTTCAAGTCTCTCGTGTCCGCTCGTGGGGCTCATTGGCCAGCATGCAAGGGCCTCTATGGCCTGGCCTCCTTTTCTTGCACTCACCCCTAGACCAGTAGGTTCTGAGTGCAGTCCCCCAGATCAGCAGCTTCAGCATCATCTGGGAACTTGTTAGAAAGGCAAATCCTTACTCCCCTCCCCAGGCCTACTGAATCAGAGACTCTTGAGGGTGGACCCAGCAATTTGCCTATTAAAGAGTGATCATGGGAGATACATTGCAGTTTGAAGACCAGTGCTCTAAAGCAGGGGTCCCCAGCCTCTAGGTCTAATGCCTGATGATATGAGGTGGAGCTGATGTAATAATAATAGAAATAAAGAATGCAATAAATGTAATGTGTTTGAATTACCACCCTGCCCCCAGTCCATTGAAAAATTGTCTTCCATGAAACCAGTCCCTGATGCCGAAAATTTTGGGGACCGCTGCTCTAAACCATTCCTGGGCCCTTCCGGACCTCCCCCCAACACACCTGGCTGCTTCACGCATGCTCTTTGTGGGTTCTCTCACCTTGCTCCCACTCATTTTTTCTGAACAAGATTTTTCCTCAAAAAGAGGGAGTTTATTTGACCCTCTTCCCTCCCTACCTGCTCCCCCTACTCACTGCTCGCCTGAACACCATCTTTTCACTGGGACTCTTTGAGCTGGCATTCTTGTTCATGGCTGTGACCAGTGGGTCCCCCAGCTCCTCTTGGGCAGGACCTCCTGATTTTAGGTTCCTTGTGTGTCCATGGCCCATGTGGTGCCTGGGACTTGGCAGTGGTTGTTACGTTTGTATGTGAATCCATCTTTACTTATTCATGTACATACAGTAAGTCCCCTCCATGCAAATGAGTTCCATTATGAGAGCATGTTCATAAGTCCAGTTTGTTTGTTAAGTCCAAGAGAGTTAGCCTAGGTACCATTAGCTGTAGGTTTATAATACTTTTCATACAAAGCAAACAAAAGTAAACATTTTTAATCTTACAGTACTTTACCTTGAAAAGTACAGTAGTGCAGTACAACGGCTGGCATACGGGGAATGGAATTAACAGGCAAGAAGAGTTACTGACTGGAGGAGGGAGAGGAGATGGGAGATGGTGGAGCTGAAGGATTGTCAGTAATAGAAGATACCAGCTGCATCGTCACTGCTTTTATGCTTGCTGCTGGTCATCCTGGGCTTGAAATAAAGACACTGTACTCCTGTACTCTATATAGTCCTGTACAGTAAACCACACACAGCCCCTTGTAGAGGCTGCAGGCACGGGACAGCGTGTGCTAGACACGTGAACTAACGTATGTGATTGGACATGCAAAGGTACGTTTGTATCTTTCAAAGTTTGCAACTTGAAGGTTCGCATGTAGGGGACATACTGTATTTATCAGCCATTGATTGAGCCCAGAGTGATTCAGACTATGACTGAAGCCGCCCAAGAAAGAATTCCTGGTTGTAGTTATCCTAGTCAAATGGAAAGATTCAGAGTAGTTGAAGAGCTGAGAACAAATGATTTATCAACAAAACCATTATTTGGACAGTACAAGTGAGGTTGTAAGGTCATAGGAACAACAGACTCTTTCGTGTAACTTCCCTTTAACTCAAGATGCATCTTGGACAGAATCACTCCTCTTTGCCCCTCCTTTGGTTCCTTTATGTTTTCCTTAACAAGATAGCACAGAACCAGGGCAGATTTTCCGTGTGGTTTTTCTGTTTTGAAGAAGGGCATTATGTTCTAGGCTGTCAGTCCTGAGTTTATTTGAGCATGTGGCTCTTAAATGATTCCCCCATCCCTGAGGAGCAGCAGGTAGGTGGACAGGCAGACTTCCTTTTGGTGGGGGGGTGGGGGTGGGGGACAAAGATTTGTCTCAAAGTTCTAAGACCTGAGCATTCTCCTGCTCTTTAGAGTCCTCATTGTTGTGTGTGTTGTTTTTTCTTTTGTAGATTTATTACATTAGCACTTAATTACTCTTCATGACAGTATTAAATTTCATGAGTGATTTATAGTTTTAATAGAGACTTGTATGATTTATTGCAGTTGGCATTTGAGGTTTACCAACTTCTTAAAAACCATGAGTACTGGAATTGCTTACTCTGACCCTGTTCAGTACAAGCACAACGTAGGTGAAACCCCAAATTCAAGTCTAATAGGGCTGCCCGCCCAGCCCCAGTTTTGTTTGCCACTACTGTCTCCTATTGTGATGTATGTGTACCTGCGGTGGCAGCAGGTATGTGTGTTCTTAAAGAAAAAGGAGAGTGGATCCTTTCTAGTTTTTATTTATTTTTTTAACTTTTTATTTTATATTGGAACATAGTTGATTAATGACGTGTTAGTTTCAGGTATACAGCAAAGTGATTCAGTTATACATATACACATATCTGCTGCTGTTGCTGCTGCTGAGTCGCTTCAGTTGTGTCCCACTCTGTGTGACCCCATAGATGGCAGCCCACCAGGCTCCCCCGTCCCTGGGATTCTCCAGGCAAGAACACTGGAGTGGGTTGCCATTTCCTTCTCCAGTGTATGAAAGCGAAAGATGAAAGTGAAGTCACTCAAATTCTTTTCCTTTTTAGGTTGTTGCACAGTATTGAGCAGAGTTCCCTGGACTATACAGTAGGTCCTTGTTGGTTATCCATTTTAATATAGCAGTGTGTACACATCAATCCCAGACTCCTTAATTATCGAATATGAACCCCAGATGGTTTCCTGTGCCCTGGATGGATGGATGTGACATAAAAGCCTGAGATGCACTGTTCTGGAAGAATCTGGTGACAGGTGTGGGGTTCTGTCTCCATCTGCCAAGGGGTTCCCCAGCCAGGGGTTCCCACTGCAGGCCTGCAGTGCGTGGATGGAGTGGTCACCGCCATCCACAGGTGCTCCACGCTTCAGTGGGCTGCCAACCTGCCCTATGCTGGGCTCTCATAGCTACCAGAAAAGCACCAACTTAACCCGCTCCGAAACTGTTCCCCAATTTACACCAAGTTTTTGCCTGGAAAATGTGACCCCGACTTCTGAGCTGGAATCTTGGGAACACATCCCGCATGGTCCTTGCCTTCTCGTCTTGGTCTTTTCCTGCACATTCTACCCATGCCATCCTGGCTGCCCTGGCCCTGGTTTTCCCCCAGGCCCAACTTTGCAGCTGTGGCTCCAATGAATATTATTTCCATGCACTGTGGCTTTGTTATTTTAAACGGGGATTGGGGGTGGGGGGTAGGTAGCTGCCTGCTTGGGTGTTTTCCCAGAAGACTTGATCCACTTGTACTTCTAGAAAAAAGGGTGTGCCCTCCAGGCTCTGCCTTCTCTCTGTGGATAATCCTCTGAGGGCCCTCAGCCTCTGGGCAGATAATCTCTTTGGGGTTATCTGTTAATTACCAGTGAATGTGTGAAGTATTTGTGAAAAGGCTTTTGAAGTGAGCTCCACGCGTTGCCTCGACCCTCCTGGGCCCCCTTCCCAGGGCAGAGGGGTTTTTGGGCTCAAAGCGGGTCCCCCTCAAGTGCTGGTATTCTCTTGCTAAATTGTTTGCCTTTCTAATGAAGTGAACTGTTTGTTTGACTCTGCAGAGGAAGGTATTTAACCAAGGGAACTAAAGTAAACGTTGAAGACATTCAAATAAGCCCTGCATCTCTGCTTTGTGAAGGGAAGGAAAACAGTGTGGCCTCGTTCACCTCCGGGAAGAGTCGTTAAGTTACTGTTTAAATAATAAACGGAGCCCAGCCAGCGGATATCACCCGGCCAGTCTGGGGCTTTTGTGCTCGCCCGGCGGGCCTGGGAATTCCTCTGCCAAGGCCACAGGGGAGGAGAGAGCCGCTCCAATCTAGCAGTTAGTAATTGTGATTTATTTATGTGTAGAGGGAACTTCTGCTTCGTTCAGTCATGATGAAAACAAGCCAATTAGCCCTCGGGATGGCTGGCGGCTGGCAGGGCAACTTTGCTAGCCTCGGGAAGGCTAGTGAGAGGGTGTCATTGGGGATCCAGCTGGGTTCACCCTGCCACACAAGCTGGGGACCTGCTCCATGTGGGCCGGGTCCCTAGTATATGGGAGAAGTGTCTGAGATGCTGGAATGATGGTGCCCCTGAGGATGTGTACCTGACATGGGGACCCCAGAAGGAAGGCTCACCTTGTTGCTGCCTCAGGACCTGGGGTGAAGGTGGGTGTATAAATGATGCCCTTCAGCTGCCTATGGATTTTGTTATGGGGACACCTGAAGCAAGGGGAGTCCCCAGGAGAAGAAGAGTAGTTCTCCTCAGAATGGGCTATGACATTTGTGGAGCCCAGTGCAAAAAGAATATTTGGGGCCCTTGCTCAAAAATGTTGAAGAATTTCAAGGGGGTGACAGCAGAGCACTGAAGCAATCATGAGGCCTTCTGAGTGCAGGCCCAAGCCTCGTGATCAGAAGCTTCCAGGGCTCTGCAGTCAGACCGGACCTGATGGAGGTCCAGCTTTGTCAGTTCCTACCTGAGTGCTATTCAAAAAGCAATATTCAACTGAGTAAATTTTAAAGATCTTACTGGCTTTATTCATCCATTTACAAACCAGGCAGCTTTCCTATCTAGCAGATAGAAAGGGGCTCAGAGGAACTATGCACAATCAAAGACTTTTATAGGTAGAAGGGAGCTGGGACAAGAAAGTTATACTCGCAGAAAGTGGGTTGGTTGCGGCAAGGTCACTCTCCTTAAGGAGATGGGATTGCCTCACTTGAGCCGACCAGGTGATTTCTGATTGGTTTAAGATTCCATTTCTAAGGGGAGCCAAAACTATCATTAAGTCTCAGTTTGCTGGGTTTGGTGACATGGGCCTTAGCATAGGTGACTCCATGTTGGGCCTGTTGTCTTTTTTTTTTTTTTTTAACAGTGCCTTTCATTTCCCATCTCTGATGCCTATTTCATCATTGTGAAGTAGGGATAGTTATACCTGCTTCATTGAGTTGTCTTGTAGTAGAAATAAAAAGTATCTGAGCAGCAGTTAGGGTAACCCTGAAAAGTGTTAGTCGCTTAGTTGTGCTGACTCTTCATGACCCTATGGCCACGAAGCCTACCAGGCTCCTCTGTCCATGCAGTTCTCCTGGCAAGAATACTGGAGTGGATTACCATTCCCTTCTCCAGGGGATCTTCCTAACCCAGGGATCAAATCCAGGTCTTCTACATTGCAGGCAGATTCTTTACCATCTAAGCCATCAGGAAAGCCCAAGGATAACCCTGAACACAGAGTGAGTGCTCAAAAAACGAGAGCTATTTATTATTTGCCTATATCTTTGGCTGTCTTTTTTTCCCCCTCGCCTAATTGTTGATCATTATGTATGGCTCATACATAAGGGCTCATTACATTTGGCTGATCTGGAATTTGGGGAACAGAGTTGGGTGTTTGCCACAAAACTTACTTAAAGACAAGGGATGAAGAACCTCGCAAGCATCATGATCAGTGAAGGCTTGAGTGCAAGGGAGGAACATGGACTGAGCAATCAGATCAAGTCTAAAGCTGAAGATGCTCAAATGAAGATGTTGACTATCAATGTTCACTTGGACATCTGGGTTGAAGGAGAAGGACTTAAAAATAACAATAACCCTTACACGTGAGGACTTTAGATTTTATGAACAACCTTCATCTTTGTCCCTTGGTCTCTTGGACAGCTTTGTGGAGTAAATAGGTTTGAATCTTGTTGGCTTTATTGTATGTGTGGAAAAAAAAAATCTGTTATGGTTATAGTCTTTTGTTTCTAGGTAAATCTATAAAATGTGGTTTCAAATGGGAAGGACAGCCAACAGGAAAGGAAGTAACAAGTGTGGACTTTGGGGACTGGAGGTGGGGGTGGTCATGGACATGTGTGGATAAAAAGCAGCTCTGGGCTTTTTATCCACATACCCAGGAACACGTGGGTATGTGGGGTCACGATTGCATCTCAGCGACTGTGCATGGATGGGGAAGGAGAGAGGTACTCAGGTAAATCTCATGGTCATGATCATTGAAGAACTCACAGGTGGCACAGCTAAATGGGCCTCCCATTCCAATAAAGATGGACAGAGAGTTCAGGTGTGACATTGAGATGAACTTGACTTTCCTCCTTTCTTGATCCCTGGTATCGGTGCAATGATTCTATAAACTCAACTTTATTTGTGGATCAGAGAAAGATTCAGGCATTGAGAACTTCCAAATTGTGGCCATCTAATCATTAATAGTGGGGATGCCATAGATGCAAATGCCATAGCTGGACCTTTGAGCACCATCCTTCAGCAGAAAGTGATTCCCTCAAATGATGCCATCTGATCTATGCACATAGAGCCGATGTCTTTGAGGACGTGTGTCCAGTGTATGCCCAGTGGCTAATGTAAGATTTCAGGGAAAAGAGAGATACAAGAAAAATCAGGAATATTTTGGTACTTGCATTCTCATGAACTACGACGTGTGAAGGAGAATTTTTCTTTCCCCTTAGAAATAGGGGAGCCTCTTCCTTTTCTCTGATTTCCTTGCATTCCTACAAGGGAATCATTTCACTTCATGTGCTTTGTTATTTTACAATCATGGTGAAAGAAGCACTTAAATAAACTCTCTGCTTAAAAGCTTTGTGTGTTCCTGCTTCCTGGTGCTTCATCGGCAGTGAGAATTCAGGGTTTAAGGGGCAGGAAAGTGGAACCTTTCAGGGCTCCCAGTGTGCAATCAACGTGCTGGAATTTCAATGGATTCCAAAGGCGTAACAATAATAGCATTAAGAACAGGCCAAGGCCTTTGATGTTATTGACAAAAAAAGGGGGAGTAGGGGCAAAGGGGCCCCTGTCATTTCTGTCATGAGCTTTTAAACTTTTGACCTCTAACCTTTTGTGTCAAAGAGCTTTTTCCATATGGGTGTTAGCAGGCTACTCAAGTCTCCTGAATTCCCTGGAGCGTCCACATTTCCTTGGTAGGAAAGGACATTCAGTGTCTAGGAAAAGACCCAGCGTAGGGTGGTTTTCTCTGAGTGCCCACCGTTATCTGCCCCATCTTAGTGGGATGATGGGATGGGATGGGGTGGGGACACTGCTTGTCTAAACATGAAGTGACTCCTGGCCTGGCAGGAGGCAGGCAGACTTGCGGGGCTAGAAGATGAAGATGAACTTCAGAGAGATGATTTAGTTGAGGGCGTGTAGGCCTTTGCCTGGAGTAGGCTCTGAACATGGGGACGACGTCAGGGGGACCTGGAACTTGCACAGGCAGGATTCTGAAGAGATGGCAGGGCCTTTCAGGGCCCGAGTTTAGCCTGTTATTGAGGCCCACTAGGTAGTTGAAAGAGCCCTCCAGTGCTGTACGGGCCTGGTCCACTGCTGCTATTATTTGGCCTCCAGTCCAACCAGCACAGGCTTCCCTGGTGGCTCAGTAAAGAATCCGCCTGCAATGCAGGGGGCTTGGGTTCGATCCCTGGGTCAGGAAGATCCCCTGGAGGAGAGCCTGGGAACCCACTCTTGTATTCTTGCCTGGAGAATCCCCATGGATAGAGGAACCTGGCGGGCTACAGTCCATGGGATCACAAAGAGTCAGACGCAAGTTGAGAGACTAAGCGCAGCACAGCAGCACATCCTGAAGGTCTTTGTAGGTTTTCCAGTGCCTTCAAAATATTGAGTTAGCCAAAAATTTTGTTCAGGCTTTTCCATAAAATGGTACAGAAAAACCCAAATAAACTTCTTTGGCCTCCCCAAAGAAGTTATTTCCCAAGGTTGACTTGGATGAGTGCCTCTCTCTGATTAGCAGCATCTTTCTATGCTGTGGAACTCTCCAGAGCCTCTGAGCCTCAGCCCAGGCAATTATTAATACCATGCAGAAGACCTGAGCTTATGTGCCTGAGAGCTTTTCCTGGTTCCTGCTTTTGAACTGGAGACTGAGATGGGCTCCTTGAAAGGTGTTTAGGACCATCATATTGGGAGCACCACCTGTGGTGGTGGAGTAGAAAAAACACGAACTTGGCCTTGGTTTCTGTGACATTGGGGTTGACCATTTAGCTTTTCTGAGCAGATCATGAAATTTTTCCCTTCTTACCCCTCAGGATTGTACTTAGGAGGAATAATAATAAAGCCTTGGAAATGATGATTTTAGGGTTGTCAAGAAGATCCCATGAAGAAACAGACATGGGTATTATGAAATGTAAAGCATTGTATTCTTTTGCTTTTACCTTTCTCAACCTACTTCTGCTAATTTTACAATAGTTTAAAAAATGTTTGGGGGCTCTTGTTTTATATTTATTTATTTGACTGTGCTGGGTCTTATAGCATGTGGGATATAGTTCCCTGACCAGGGATCGAACCAGAGCCCCCTGTGTTGGGAGGCCCGAGGTTTAGCCACAGGACCACCAGGGAAGTCTGCTGGAAGCACTTTTGTCAGTTGATTTATTTTGCTTAGGACACAACTTCTAGACCTCATCATTTTGTTAACTGTTTGTTTACTCACTAAGCCAGGTGACTTCTGAACTCAGTCTGTCCCTAAGGCTTCTGTAGTTAGAGCTGAGATACCAAATGCTTTCCTGGAAACATTTCATCCTCTGCCTTCACTTCATCAGCATTATGAATCCCAATGTACATTTTCCAGACTATGAATTTGGCTTTTAAATTGTGCTGTGCAGGTGGTGCTAGTGCTAAAGAACCCTGCTGCCAACGCAGGAGACATAAGAGACGCAAGTTTGATCCCTGGGTCAGGAAGATCCCCTGGAGGAGGGCATGGCAGCCTGCTCCAATATTCTTGCCTGGAGAATCCCATGAACAGAGGAGCCTGGTGGGCTGCAGTCCATAGGGTCACAAAGAGTAGGACACAAGTGAAGCAACTTAAAAACTGATCGTTGAGATAAGAATATATCATTGGTAACCAATTTCCATCTTTTAATTTCCATGCTTTCATAAGAAAATATACCATTAGCATAGTTCAAGTTAATGGAGTTGTCACTTAAATATAGTGACTCTTCATATGTTTTCATGTGATTTCCCTTAGATAGTTTTGCAGGTTAGGTGTAATGGCTGTAAACCTCTTATTTCTCTTTGCTTCCTTTCCCTCTCTTTATTTTTTTTTTATCTTGGCAGGAAAGCTAGAAACAACAAAAATATGATGGATACATATGGGACCATAGGCAAGGTGCATTCCAGAGACTCTGGGTGGAAGATTTCGTTGGCCAGCCAGTGGGCAGATGGGGCCTGTTTTTGCCATTGGTAATACAATGGACATTATTTTTCCTGGAAAAACTTGCGAAGATTAGCTGGGTAAAAGAAGTTAAAAGGGACCAGGAAGGGGAGAGATCAAATTTTTGTTCACTACCCAGGATATAATTGAGGTGGTAAAGACAGATTTTTTGTTAATTTACTTGCAGAGGGCTATTTATCATTTTCTTGTAGAAACACATAATTATGCTTGTAAAGGAGTATGGCCTGGATGGGTTGTGGGACGGAGGAGCCTGATGAGCTGCAGTCCATGGGGTCTCGAAAAGTTGGACACGACTGAGCGACTTCACTTTCACGCATTGGAGAAGGAAATGGCAACCCACTGCAGTGTTCTTGCCTGGGGAATCCTAGGACGAGGGATTCTGGTGGGCTGCCATCTCAGGGGTCGCACAGAGTCAGACACGACTGAAGTGACTTAGCAGCAGCAGCAGAATGCAGTGCTGGGTAGCATTTAGATCTATTTAGAATATTAGATCAATTTAATATATCTCCATGCTGCCACAGAAGAAATAATAGAAAGAGTGCTGTCTGTGTACTGGGGAATGCCCATGGATATTTATACAAGAGGAATCAGGGACTTCCCTGCTGGGCCAGTGGTTAAGATCCACTGCAGGGGGCACAGGTTAGATTCTTTGTCAGGGAACTAAGATCCTAAAGCACTGCCTTGAGGCCAAGAAAAAAAAAAAAAAAAAGGAAGGAGTCAGGAATGTTGGGTGGTTGCCAGAAGGGTAAAATTGTTTGCATTTTATAAATAGTTTTGTTAATCAGCTTTCTATGTTAACTTTGTGTATGTTTTAGTTAACTTATCAGATCAGATCAGATCAGATCAGTCGCTCAGTCGTGTCCGACTCTTTGCGACCCCATGAACCGCAGCACGCCAGGCCTCCCTGTCCATCACCAGCTCCCGGAGGTCACTCAGACTCATATCCATCGAGTCAGTGATGCCATCCAGCCATCTCATCCTCTGTCGTCCCCTTCTCCTCCTGCCCTCAATCCCTCCCAGCATCAGAGTCTTCTCCAACGAGTCAACTCTTCGCATGAGGTGGCCAAAATACTGGAGTTTCAGCTTTAGCATCATACCTTCCAAAGAAATTCCAGGATTGATCTCCTTCAGAATGGACTGGTTGGATCTTCTTGCAGTCCAAGGGACTCTCAAGAGTCTTCTCCAGCACCACAGTTCAAAAGCATCAATTGTTCGGCGCTCAGCCTTCTTCACAGTCCAGCTCTCACATCCATACATGACCACAGGAAAGACCATAGCCTTGACTAGGCGAACCTTTGTTGGTAAAGTAATGTCTCTGCTTTTGAATATGCTATCTAGGTTGGTCATAACTTTCCTTCCAAGGAGCAAGCGTCTTTTAATTTCATGGCTGCAGTCACCATCTGCAGTGATTTTGGAGCCCAGAAAAACAAAGTCTGACACTGTTTCCACTGTTTCCCCATCTATTTCCCATGCAGTGATGGGACCAGATGCCATGATCTTTGTTTTCTGAATGTTGAGCTTTAAGCCAACCTTTTCACTCTCCACTTTCACTTTCATCAAGAGGCTTTTTAGCCCCTCTTCACTTTCTGCCATAAGAGTCGTGTCATCTGCATATCTGAGGTTATTGATATTTCTCCCGGCAATCTTGATTCCAACTTGTATTTCTTCCAGTCCAGCATTTCTCATGATGTACTCTGCATATAAGTTAAATAAACATGGTGACAGTATGCAGCCTTGACGTACTCCTTTTCCTATTTGGAACCAGTCTGTTGTTCCATGACCAGTTCTAACTGTTGCTTCCTGACCTGCATACAGATTTCTTAAGAGGCAGATCAGGTGGTCTGGTACTCCCATCTCTTTCAGAATTTTCCATAGTTTATTGTGATCCACAGTCAAAGGCTTTGGCATAGTCAATAAAGCAGAAATAGATGTTTTTCTGGAACTCTCTTGCTTTTTCCATGATCCAGCGGATGTTGGCAATTTGATCTCTGGTTCCTCTGCCTTTTCTAAAACCAGCTTGAACATCAGGAAGTTCACGGTTCACATATTGCTGAAGCCTGGCTTGGAGAATTTTGAGCATTACTTTACTAGCGTGTGATATGAGTGCAATTGTTCGGTAGTTTGAGCACTCCTTGGCATTGCCTTTCTTTGGGATTGGGATGAAAACTGACCTTTTCCAATCTTGTGGCCACTGCTGAGTTTTCCAAATTTGCTGGCATATTGAGTGTAGCACTTTCACAGCATCATCATTCAGGACTTGGAATAGCTCCACTGGAATTCCATCACCTCCACTAGCTTTGTTCGTAGTGATGCTTTCTAAGGCCCATTTGACTTCACATTCCAAGATGTCTGGCTCTAGGTCAGTGACCACATCATCATGATTATCTAGGTCTTGAAGCTCTTTTTTATACAGTTCTTCTGTGTATTCTTGCCACCTCTTCTTAATATCTTCTGCTTCTGTTAGATCCACACCATTTCTGTCCTTTATCGTGCCCATCTTTGCATGAAATGTTCCTTTGGTATCTCTGATTTTCTTGAAGAGATCCCTAGTCTTTCCCATTCTGTTGTTTTCCTCTATTTCTTTGCATTGATCACTGAAGAAGGCTTTCTTATCTCTTCTTGCTATTCTTTGGAACTCTGCATTTAGATGTTTATATCTTTCCTTTTCTCCTTTGCTTTTCGCTTCTCTTCTTTTCACAGCTATTTGTAAGGCCTCCCCAGACAGCCATTTTGCTTTTTTGCATTTCTTTTCCATGGGGATGGTCTTGATCCCTGTCTCCTGTACAATGTCACGAACCTCATTCCATAGTTCATCAGGCACTCTATCTATCAGATCTAGGCCCTTAAATCTATTTCTCACTTCCACTGTATAATCATAAGGGATTTGATTTAGGTCATACCTGAATGGTCTAGTAGTTTTCCCTACTTTCTTCAATTTCAGTCTGAATTTGGCAATAAGGAGTTCATGGTCCGAGCCACAGTCAGCTCCTGGTCTTGTTTTTGCTGATTGTATAGAGCTTCTCCATCTTTGGCTGCAAAGAATATAATCGATCTGATTTCGGTGTTGACCATCTGGTGATGTCCATGTATAGAGTCTTCTCTTGTGTTGTTGGAAGAGGGTATTTGCTATGACCAGTGCATTTTCTTGGCAAAACTCTGTTAGTCTTTGCCCTGCTTCATTCCGTATTCCAAGGCCAAATTTGCCTGTTACTCCAGGTGTTTCTTGACTTCCTACTTTTGCATTCCAGTCCCCTATAATGAAAAGGACATCTTTTTTGGGTGTTAGTTCTAAAAGGTCTTGTAGGTCTTCATAGAACCTTTCAACTTCAGCTTCGGCGTTACTGGTTGGGGCATAGATTTGGATTACTGTGACATTGAATGGTTTGCCTTGGAAACGAACAGAGATCATTCTGTCATTTTTGAGATTGCATCCAAGTACTGCATTTCAGACTCTTTTGTTGACCATGATGGCCACTCCATTTCTTCTGAGGGATTCCTGCCCACAGTAGTAGATATAATGGTCATCCGAGTTAAACTCACCCATTCCAGTCCATTTTAGTTCGCTAATTCCTAGAATGTCAACATTCACTCTTGCCATCTCTTGTTTGACCACTTCCAATTTGCCTTGATTCATGGACCTGACATTCCAGGTTCCTATGCAATATTGCTCTTTACAGCATCGGACTTTGCTTCTATCACCAGACACATCCACAGCTGGGTATTCTTTTTGCTTTGGCTCCATCCTTTCATTCTTTCTGGAGTTATTTCTCCGCTGATCTCTAGTAGCATATTGGGCCCCTACTGACCTGGCGAGTTTCTCTTTCAGTATCCTATCATTTTGTCTTTTCATACTGTTCATGGGGTTCTCAAGGCAAGAATACTGAAGTGGTTTGCCATTCCCTTCTCCAGCGGACCACACCCTGTCATATCTCTCCACCATGACCCGCCCATCCCAGGTTGCCCCTCGGGCATGGCTTAATCTCATTGAGTTAGACAAGGGTGTGGTCCTTGTGTGATTAGATTGACTAGTTTTCTGTAAGAATGGTTTTAGTGTATTTGCCCTCTGATGCCCTCTTTCAAGACCTACTGTCTTACTTTGGTTTCTCTTACCTTGGGCGTGGGGTATCTCATCCCGGCTGCTCCTGGCTGCTCCCGGCCAGCGAAGCACAGCCATCGCACCTTACCTTGGACGAGGGGTCTCTCCTCACCGCCGCCCTTCCTGACCTCGGTCGTGGGCGTGGGTCTTATAAGTTAACTTATAAGAAAACTTAAATTTGCAAATGGTAAGTGATTATTGCCATTATTTGCTAGATTTATAGTTAATTTAATCCATCATCATTTTTATCTTAGAATTTGTGATAGGTTTTGCTAAAATCATAGAGTTAATATTCTTTTCTGAATAATTACCAGTATGGACACTTCTATAGATATTTTTAAGTCACAAATTGGCATATCAGTATTTTACACATACGAAATATGTTATCTCTCAAAAACTACACATCCATAAAGAAAAAAAATGGCATGTGTTTTTTCTGAATTGTAACATTTCTGAGAATTGCTTTCTTGGGGTATACTGCGACAAGGTTTATCAAACTTTCTCATAAGGGCCAGAAAGAAGTATAATCAATTTTTAAAAAGTATTTATTTATTTTTATTGAAATGTAATTGCTTTACAATGTTGTGCTTTTGCTATACAGTGAGGGTAAATCAGTCGTGTGCATACATACATCCCCTGCCTCTTGAACCTCCCTCCCACCCAACCCCTCATCCTCCTAGGTCATCACAGAGCTCAGGACTGAGCTTCCTGTGCTTATAGGAGCTAGAGTCTGTCACATAGAGTGAAGTAAGGCAGAAAGGGAAAAACAGCTAACGTACATTGTGATACATATGTAGAATCTACAAAAATGGTACAGATAAACCAATTTCCAAGGCAAGAATAGACTCAGATGTGGAAAATGGACATGACGGGAAGGGGAGGGTGGAAGGGAGATTGGGATTGACATATATACACTTACAGGTATAAAATATATTAGGTTTTATGGGCCGTGTGTTTCTCTGTCTCAGCTCACCAAGGCAGTCACTGCAATGTGAAAGCAGCTATGGGTGGTATGCAAACAAAACAGCACCTGTATTCCAATAAAACTTTATTTACAAAAACTGCCTGGTGCAGTAGTTTGCTTCCCATGACGTATGCTCTACAAGTTAAGGTTCTGTCCATGGTGTAAACTGAAAAGTAATAGATCTTTTTTACTGCAAGGCATCTCTCAAATGTCTAGAGTATACCAGAATTACAGTTTGTTAAAACTTGTACCACATTACAGCGGGTCTTATAAACAAGATGGTCTACACTCCTGACTCTGGAGATACTTCTAGCTCCACACCACATACATGTAAGACCAGAAAGAAGATTCCTGATTCCCCATGAAGTGCTTCATGGGATGATCCCACCTGTATGCCCAGCAAATCCACAGCGGGGTCCCTTTGGGGTTGCATGCCATAGATTCTGCTCATAGCAGACCAACAGGACCATAGACTGTCTTATTACTTGAGATAATCCTGGTCAGATATCCTGGGGCTGTCCTCAGAGGGGCCAGATCAGCCCCTTTCTGGTGCCCTGTGGTCCATAGGCATTTTTCTGTCCATGGTATAATCCTGTTCACAGTCAGGAACATGAGAATGTCTGAGCAGGGAGTCAGTCTGGGTGTTGGAGTCAGTCCACATAGTGATGTCCCCTTTATGCCACTGAGCCCTGGAAAAGGTCTGTAGATGCCAAAATGATGATTGGAGATGCCCAGATGGGAAGAGGCAAAGATGAGGCCCAGGTGCCTCTCTGTCATCTTATTAGAGTGGTGAAGGTCCCTCCCTTCCCCTCTTGAGACCTCTCATTTGAGCTCTGCTGGATGATTACCTTGGTTTTGGCATCATGGATGTTGCCCACATTGGGTTTTACTATTTCTACCAGTGGCAGGAGATTGAGTGAATTGGAGGGGACTGGACATTGCTACAGTCAAGGCTGATCCCAATGACAAGAAAAATCATTTCTAGTTCTCGTCTAGAATAAATTCCAAAGTCAGTGAACAGATGACTTCAGGATTTAAATAAGCCAAGAGAATTTATGCCCTGGGCGGTTTACTCTTGTGGGTCCTCTCGTACTGTTTTCTGGGCACTTTCAGGCCACTAAAGTATCATTTGGTGAATTACTCCTTCAGGGCACTAATGGAGCTGCCTTTGATCTCTCTTTTTTAATCTACAATTTTTGTATGTAAATTTCAAACCTTAAAAGACAGTCTCCCCAAATGGCATCCAAGAGATCTCATAGCCCGAGGATATTAAAACTATTTCTTGAGAGAAGGACGCAGCAACTGAAGATAAACCTCTGAGTGTCTTTCTCTGGCTACAGGTTTTATGATCAACCCAGGCTATTGTAAGGAGACCCAAAAATCAATGCCTCTCATTCCTAATGAGACCCTCAATGCACAGCCTGATGACAGCCAGCATGAAATTGAATACCAACAACTATACCCAGCATAAATATTGTTACTATGCATTTCAATTTAAACATGCGTCAAGCCAATTACATATTTATGGGGTTTAAAGACTCTTCCACTTGCGCCTCGGATAATACGCACTTGGCAAATCTCCCTTTAGTCTAAGAGGCATTTGGTCCAATAGTCAAACCCCTCGCGAGTCTGTAATAAATCATCTTTGCAACCCAAAGCATGGACAGTTGACTGCTTCCCACTGCTCCGCAGACTCACCCCCACCTGGTAGAATTTTAATTCCTTCAGTAAAATTGATTCCCCCAGTTCTGCACATTATTCTCCCTGTCTTCCATTTAGCCCGTTAGTTTGCTGACAGCAGAGTACACAGCACTTAGCAGCTGGTTTGTGGAACCATCAGTCAGGAAATTGTATGATAAATAGGAGGGAGCCAGGTTTAGTGGCACTTCCTTCTGCTTCAGCAGTTTTTGCCTGACTTTGGAAAAGTCATCATGTGGTGTTTTGTCGAGGGCCAGAGCAGGAGATGGCTGCGGCGCGGTAACTTATTACACATCCTCTTGAGTTATGATGCTCCACAGCTGTGCTGCTCATGTGTAAATAATAAACTGGGAGGTGGATAATTATGGTGGCTGCTGGCGACACAGGCCTGTTCTCGTCCTGTGGGTTTTCTTGGACAGCTTCTTGGGCCTCTGATGGAGTATATTGCCATCTTCCACATAGAAACGACGGGCCGAGATGCAAGAGAAGCACTCCACATTTGAGGATTCGCCAGCATCTTCTTTTTTTGAGAGATGTGTTAGGATTAATGTCATGTGATGCCACATATGTTAAAGGACATGCTTGTCCTGATTTTTATGCTTCGTCTCTACTGTTAAGCTGTGGTCAAGCGTGTCTTGAATTGGAAGAGAGCTTTTCCATTGCATTTACTAGAAAGAGGCTTAAGAGGTGTGATTTCCACTGATAACTGACATGAGGTGTAATTGTTTGGACAGACTTTATCAGTCCAAGAGAAGTTATTTTCAACTAAATCAAGAAGGAAACAAATAGGAATAAAAATGCTTAAGCTAAAAATCATATGTCTTCGATCAAGTCAGGTTGTATTCATATTTTTTGGTTCTTTATTTAACCTAATTCCAGAATGCAGGATTCATAAATTTTCTTGTAACATAAATAAACACTTTGAGCAAACAACGCTGTAAGATGCATCACATACTTAGTCAGAATTAACTTTTAAACTCACAAAACATACTCAGCAGTGGGAAATAACTACTAAATGCCCCAGTAATTACTAATTCTAATCCTAAATTCTTTCCTTGTAGATATTTTTGCAATGCTTGATAATTTTCTGTCTCATTTTGAAAAGGAAGAGTGTGAGAGAGAGAAAATGGGTTAAAATCCTGTTAAAATAATTTCATAAAAATATAAAGATGACAGTGCCTTTTATATGTCCATAAGGGTCTTGCAGTTTTCCCTGGGGGTGAAGATTTATACTGCTTGGGTAAATGCTTTTGACTTTATAGAATTGTGTGCCTGATTTTCACCCCCAATGCATATAATCACTGCAACATAATTATAAATACTCATATAAAAGACAATGACTGTTACTTTTTGGATACATGAAGCATATTTTGAAGGTATAATACCTGCCCACATTTTGAGCTCTTGTGTGTATGAAAAAAATCTGGGTTTGTGCATCTTCATAATTCATAGTTGCACCCACACAGAGAAAAGCAGATACAGTTAGCACCCACTTATCTGGTGTTGAGAATTTAATCACACAGCCAAGAACCAAGAAGTAAATAAGTGAAAATATCTTCCAGGTCTGACAGAATTGTCACAAAGTCCCTCAAAACACCATTTAAAATGATGCATAGGGAAAACTTGAAGAGGTGGGTCAAATGGTATGAATCCTTAATTTACAACAAGTTCTAGTAAGTTTATTTCTCCAGTTTCCAAGAATGGATGATTGCGTTAAGTTTGAAGTCTGCTAGAGGCAAGCCCATGAGCATCAGCAGTGACTGCCAGCAGGAGGAGAGGAGAGAGAACCACGCCCAGGGCCTGTTGGCCATCCACCTAACCCTGATGCACCTGCCCCTGAACCACAATGATTCATTTGGGATTGTTCAAAACTGAAGACCATGAAACATTCACTGAGTAGATGTCAGACTTTCAGATTCATGAAATAGATTACTCCACTCAATTTTACGTTGTTTTAGGAAGGATACATCAGTTTCTTCCAGAATAGTTAAATGAAATAGGACGTTTGGGCTCTGCAGGATTCCTGGGTTATGTGGGACATTTAAACTTAGTGCACCAACTAGCAAGATTTGTGTTACAAAACAAAGCAAAACAAAAGAAAACAATTCCAACATCCTTTTATAATGTCCTAAGTGATGTATTTAAAATATAACTGAATTTTTCAGATGCATTTTATAAAACGTATAGCGTTTGATCAGGCAGTCAGCGTGTCCCTATTGAATTTTCAGCATCATTGAACATCATGATATCACAGTGTCAATGATATGAGATAATACCAAGATGACTCCTTTCCTCTTTCAGTACCATTCCCTTCCCCCTTTATCTTATAAGGAGCAAGAACAATATACAGTGAGTAATGGACAGTCCATTCTGAGGGAGATCAGCCCTGGGATTTCTTTGGAAGGAATGATGCTAAAGCTGAAACTCCAGTATTTTGGCCACCTCATGCGAAGAGTTGACTCATTGGAGAAGACTCTGATGCTGGGAGGGATTGGGGGCAGGAGGAGAAGGGGACGACAGAAGATGAGATGGCTGGATGGCATCACTGACTCGATTGATGTGAGTCTGAGTGACCTCTGGGAGTTGGTGATGGACAGGGAGGCCTGGCGTGCTGCGGTTCATGGGGTCGCAAAGAGTCGGACACGACTGAGCGACTGATCTGATATGATCTGCACTGTAGAACCTCTTCTGGGTTCTATACCTGGTGGAGTTCAGCTTTGGGCACCTCTGTAGTGCTGTCAGAGCTGTAATGTTGTACGTTAATAGGTTTTCTCTCATTTTGTTCTCCTAATCATATTCTTAGATTCTCAAAGGAGGCCAGCAGGAGCAAAGTCTTAAAAAAAGCGGGTAGGGAGTAAAATACCATTTTTAAAAAAAAAAAAAAAAGATTGTTATATTTACATTCTAAAAGATGCTTGTTGGATAAAATTTGGACAAGAGAAATGTATAGGAAGGAAAATGAAAACTACTTGAATTCAACAAGCACATGTATAATAGTCACCCCCCAAGACTTAAGGAAACTCACAGTGGAGGATGCCCTCGTCTGTGTTTGACACACCCACTCCCCTGCCCCATGGGGAGGTTCTGTGTCACTTTTTCCAACTATTCCTCAGGGCCTGTTCACAGGGTTTCATTTGGAATTGCTTTTACCGCCTACTACTCTAGGCAAAATCTTGAGACTTTTCAAAAGAGCTCATAGCCCTTCTGAGGCCTGTTTGGTGTACACATCAATTCTTGGGAGTGTTCTGGGCAACAGCGGTGTGACAGCTACATGTAGGCTTCCAGGGCGACCATGTGTGGACGGTAACATTCACAACACGAGTTCTGGTGTATTTGCTGCTTTATCGCCTCAGAGTTGTGAAGGCTCCCCTCCTGATCTTGGACTTGTTTCTTTAATGCTTCTTGAAACTCAGGAAAAACTTTAGTATCAGGGGTGCTCCTCATGATAAAATCTGGTAAAGCTATTTTCAGTTCTTTCAGTGAATTACTATTTAGAAAAAAAAAGTTTATTTTCAGATTTGTCAGAGATAATCAGGGCAAGTGGGAGCAGAAGAACTATTTTAAGTAAGCGTACACACAGAAACCTCAAAACAGTGAAACAGTGATGACTGACCTGAGCCAGAGCAGGAGAGGAGGCCCAAGGGAATGTTGGTCCAAGGGGAATGTTGGGGCTGCAGGAAAGAAACCCCCAGTTTACTCCAAATGTCCCTCTGTCAGGCCGTGCAACATCTCTGGCCAACCTATACATTTGCTGCCCTTGTGTTGGGATTCTGGAAGCCTGACCTAGGACAAGGAGGAGTGGCAGGGAGCATGCATTTGAATTTTTTAAGTGTGTGTGTGTGTCTACATGTGACATGGATTCTAGCAGGGACTTTTGAAAGAACTCCTTTCCTTACAAGTGTGGGAGAGATGAAAACTAGTAGTGATATTATGTCTTTGTCTAAAATTCACTTCACAGGACTTCCCTGGCGGTTAAAACTCCAAGCTCCCAGTGCAGGGGATGTGGGTTCGATCCCTGGTCAGGGAACTACAGTCCACATGCTGCAACTAAAAAGCCTGCATACCACAACTAAGTCCAGGCACAGCCAAAATAAATAAATAAAATTCACATGACAGTGTCATTTTAAAAATAAAAAATAAGGCATTCTCTGGAGGCTGAGTGGTTAGGACTCTTCAAACTTTCATTGCTGAGCATCTTGTTGGGAAACTAACATCCCACAAGCTATGTGATGTGGCCAAAAAAATAAATGCAAATAAAAAAGTTTTGGCGTCTCTTCCTTTTGGCTTGGTGGCTTCCTTCATTCTTTGCGCTCTGGCCAGTCTTTCTTCCAGGCTAGGGGCATGTGTTGTACCTCTTTCTTGCTCTCCTGTCTGGGTTCAGGTTACATTCAGTGGCTCTACTGTCTCATGTGCTGGTATTATTTGCTTGGTCCTGAACTTTGAAGAATTCTTCCACAAATTCTTCAGGTTAATTTCAGCATCAGTTGTGAAGACAGTGTGGCGATGTGGCTTCATGTATGGGAATTCTGTTTCAAAGTGTTCTGTTTATACAGGTTGGACTTTCTTTCCTTTTCAGACCCTCCTCATCTCTTTCCTGCATTCCATCCTCCTGTACCAATTGATGCCAGACACCACGAGGGCCGTTACCATTATGATCCATCTCCGATCCCTCCGTTGCATGTGTAAGTATTACAACTTTGCCCATTAAAGAAACAGAACAAAATACTGGCTTTTACCATCTCAGGATTTTTGTTACCAACACAGCTACTGGGCTTGGGAGCTGTGATAGAAGTCTAAGATTTACTTTTGAAATACGGCAAGCCTATCTGTTCCTGGACTCACTGAAGCACATCCCCGCTGCTTCCTGAAGAATGCCTGTCATACGAGGTGGCTGGCAAGTATTTCCTATATATTTTTGCTGATGTGTGCTCTGTGGCCTCTAAATACTAAATTAAAAAGCAGAGCCTAATGGAAGGTTCCCTTTCAGAGTTCTATGTATTTGGTCAAGAGTGGATTAGAAGTTTCTCATGCTCCGATTTCTATTAATGGGAAAGCCCTGTTCCAGGGATCACAATGAGTCATAATGAAATTTTCATGGTAAATTTTCATAGCCCCTGTGGTGTCTACTCCAACAGTCACTTGATTGATGGGAATGTCACCCAAACAAAATGGCAAATGTGATCGAGCACATGGTTTACACAGAGATAAAAGGCACGAATGAGGGTGATAACCAACATGCATTAGAAAAGGAAGAAAAGGCAGATATCATGTGATATTACTTATATGCAGAAACTATAAAATGATATGAATGAACTTATTTACAAAACAGACTCTTCGACATAGAAAACAAACTTATGGTTACCAAAGGTGAGGGGAGATAAATTAGGACTTTGGGATTAACGTGTACGTACTACTATGTATAAAATAAATAAGCAACAAGGACCTACTGTAGAGCACAGGGAATTCTGCCCAATATTCTATAACAACCTAAACAGGAAAAGAATCTGAAAAAAAGTAGATATATGGGTATGTGTAACTTTGCTGTGCACCTGAATCTAACACAGCATTGTTAATCAACTATTCTCTAGTATAAAATAAATATTAAAAAAAGAAGAAGACAATGTCCTGGAGATAAATGTGGTATCGCTCGGTTTGGAGGGAAAGAAGATCAGGTATTCAGGATAGCCTGCACCTAAGTTGAAATGACCTTCTTTTGTAGTGTTGTCCAGAAAACTGATGTATACTGTGACAAGGGGAGTCAACCTTTGGGAGGGGCTGGCCCCTTGAATGGCCTAGAGTTTACATTTAGTCATGTCTGGTAATTACCCTTCATTCTGAGACAGTAAAGTTAGAAAGCCCAAAAAATACTTTGAAGACTAATGCTAGTTATTTGGATGGTAGATTGCATCTCCATGGCTATTCGTTACAGCTGTGTAATTACATATACGTCAAAGAAAAATGAAGTTGTTTTAAAACAAGTCCTCCTCTGTGAACAGAATTAATTGATATTAACAGCCCTAACTATATGCCCAAGTACACATATAATATTTTACCCACAGTTTTTTGGATCCATCTCCCATTACTGAACTGTAATTTCAGAGCAGATTTGCCTGGAGGTAAGTCATAAATCTGTGCTCAGACTTCTATAAGCATTAAAGGAGAAGTGGATATTTAGACAGAATGCAGAAACTTGTGACTTATTCTTTGACTTTTCATTGGAACACGAGTATTTTCAGGGTTCTAAAGCCTGCTAAAGATACATTCAGATAAAACCAACAGGCCCATTTAAAGCTCCCTTTACAAAGGGAAGAAAACTCCAAATTCAGGCTGAAACCTGCCGTGGAATTCATCCTGCTCTCTCAAAGTTTTGCGGTACCAATGGGACCTAAGCTTCTTAGATGAGGATGTGCTCTATGGTACAGAACCAGCAAGGGCCCACCGGACCTGGGAGATGCACAGGACTGATTTCATCCAGATTCAAGTCTCTGCAGTGATGAAGTAATTTGGATCAGATTTTCTATGGAATTTCAGAGTACTTCACTCTTTCAAAACTCATCTTATAGAGAAGTTTCAAAAAATGAATTCATATGCTAGAATGAGGGCTTCCCTGGTGGCTCAGAGCTAAAGAATCTGCCTGCCAATGCAGGAGACTCGGGTTCTATCCCTGGATCGGGAAGATGCCCTGGAGAAGGAAATGGCAACCCACTCCAGTATTCTTGCTTGGGAAATCCCATGGACAGAGGAGCCTGGTGGGCTACAGTCTGTGGTGTTGCAAGGAGTCCAACACAACTTAGCCACTAAACAACAAGATGATAAAAAGAACTAGTTCCTCTGGGTTCATTATAGTTTGCCTTATAGTTAAATTCAAATGTGAATTTGTCAATTAAAGCCCCAAGTCTTGGTTCTTTGGCAGAATTGTAAGAGTAGCAAGCCCTTGTATAGATCACTGTTTGTTCTAGGTCGTGATTGCTGTATCTAAAGAATTCGCTTGCTAGAGATAAAAACTTGGCTTCCCTGGTGGCTCAGACAGTAAAGCATCTGCCTGTAGTGTGGGAGACCTGGGTTCTATCCCTGAATTGGGAAGATCCCCTGGAGAAGGAAATGGCAACCCACTCCAGTATTCTTGCCTGGAAAATCCCGTGGACTGAGGAGCCTGGGAGGCTACAGTCCATGGGGTCGCAAAGAGTCGGACACGACTGAGTGACTTCACTTTCACTTAGAGATAAAAACACCACAGGATAAGACAGGTCAAGTTTGGAGAATCCCAGGGGAGAGGGTTGCATTTCCTATATGGTTGCTGAGCTGGCATTTTTGTACATTTTAGTATTGTTGACCCGTTGTATCTTTGGGGGGTTTTGCATTCGAGGATTCAACCAACCTTTGATTAGAAATATTGGAGAAACAAACTCCAGAAAGTTCCAAAAAGCAACACTTGAATTTCCAGCACACTGACAACTATTGACGTAGCATTTCCATTGTATTGGGTACTATAAGTAATCCAGAGATGATTGAAGTTTCCAGGAAGATATGCATAGGTTATACGCAAACACTATACGCAAACACTGTATCCTTTTATGTAAAGGATTTGAAGATCCATGGATTTTGGTATCTGTGATAATCCTGGAACCCTTCACATACTGAGATGATTATACTTCCTGCTTTTTCAGCCAAGCTTTAGGATCATTTAGCAGCAATTGACTAAATTGTTCTCTAGCTGCCTAAATGTTTAGTAACCCAAGATTCATCTTATAAAGCTGGTAGATAATCCTGAAGCTCCACAGAGAAGCTCTGGAAGGTGCTAGGAGGATGTCATTGTCTCCTGGGACTGCTGGGCATTACAGAGTCCTGGATGGAGATACTGAACTTACGAAGTAGTCTCTGGGAAGCTGGGCGTAGTCTCATCTCTGTGCTTTTATAATGTGACATTCTCCCTACATTATGCTCAATGGTCTTCCCTCCCTGCATGGCAAACTCCTACTTAAACTCCTTACCCTCAAGGCCTAACTCATTCTCATTTTTTTTTCCTCCTATTTTTTGGCCAAGCAGCATGTGATCTTAGTTTCCCAACGGGAGAGTGAATCTGCACCCCTTGCAATGGAAGCGCAGAGTCTTAACTACTGAACCTGCAGGGAAGTCCCTCAAGGCCTATTTCAAACATCACCTTTGGGGGCAGTCTTCAAAGGTTGTTCCTAAAGGCTGTTCCTTAAAGCACCTTGTGTGCCTTTATTGCAGCTGAATATTCTTGTCTGATCAGTCATTGCTTAGCGGTGACCGTACCTGCTAGATTTGCAGGCAGTTACTTGTTCAGGGGCCTAGTTAAATATGCTCCGTAGACCTTCAAAGGGTCCAGTCTGGAAACAGCAGACTAGCAGTCAGAGAGCTTGAATTGTGCTCTTGCTTTGCACTTGTTGGTGCTGGGAATTGGCAACCTACAATTTCCACATATTAGTTCCATTCCGTGAAAATGAAGTTACCTGCCTTACCTGACTCTCCAAATTGCAAATCAAAGAGTTCAATGAAATCATGTTCTTGTGAGCATCCTTGAAAGCAGGATGTTCTAAGCAAATGCGGAGAGTTAGCATCCAGACAATTGGGGGCATGACAAACACTTAGAGATTCTATTCTGGCCTGGCTCAATCCTGAATCTCCGGGATGCTTTGGCACCTTCTTAGATGCAAATGTAGATATGCCTGTGACAGATCATTTTAGGGGTGGAGGGTAATGTAGGTGAATATGACTTGGTTACTGAAATCTTCAAAGCACATCTTTGCTTAGAGGATAACCTGGAAAAGTAAAATGATTTTATCTAAAAGTTGAATTCCAAAATGCTTGCTTTATAATTAGCTTCTAGACGATGAAATCAAGTGAGCTTGTTGTAGCCACGCGTTCCGGGAAACAAACTCACTCAGAAGGACAATGCAGATTGTGGGGTGCAGTTTATTACACCGGCGGGCCCAAGGCAGAGTCTCCTCTTAGCCAAGGACCCCGACCAGCATTTGTGAAAATCTTTTATATCCCATGTGTATGTGTCTGAACCCACCACTCCAAATTCCTTGAGACTTACATAAACCAAGGAAAATACAATCCCAATAACCCCATCATTCACATGCTATGTACTCATGTGCTCAAACAGTCAAACAATTAGCCAATAATCAATAAACCCAAGGTTACACTGCGACAGATACAGAAAAATTTATGACCTATCTGGAGGAAGGGGTGATTAGTGTATGTTTTCTCTTAGGCGATGAGTAACCTAGATATGATCTTCAAGGTTCCCCTGTCTGGAAGGGGTCTTATCCTTCTATTGTTGTTTTCATAGGCACTAAACACAGAGTTCAGAGTCCATTGGAAAGGTGGCTGAGCATGATCAGCATGAACAGGCCTAAGATGGAGTCCAGGCCCTATGAATTCCTTCTTCAAGCTTACTGATTTTTTTAGAATAAATATTTTTAATTGTAAGTAGACAAAATTGGGGGATAGTCTCACTGTTTCATACACGTGATTGTTCTGGTGCCAGTGTAATGAATTAAATGCTAAGTGTCTTGGAAACGGGACGTGTGTTGATGATAGAAATGTCAACAGATCTCTGTTTAGAAGGATGGCAGGCACTGCGATAATTATGCTATCATATCTTATCATTAATGATTCTATTGAAAGAGGTTTATAAATTGCTCTTCTTTTTAGATAAACCACCCTATATTAAGGCATCAACGATATGGCGCAGAATTAAATTAAAATCTCATAAAATGAAATATGCTCTGTATTAGCTGTTTGACACTTAATTTGCTTCTGAATGAGTAGAGGAAATCACAAATTAACCTGCCTTTGTTTTTCCAACCATGGCTTATTAGGTGTTAGAACAACTGCAATTACAGCCTAATAATAACCACCAAGCCTTATAAATATGTACGGAAATACGTCAGTTTGTGTTAAAGAACCCAGTTTGTTAAGTGGAATGCCTTTCTTTAGCTTACCCAATTTACTCTCACAGAGTTTATGGTTAGGCAGTGTAGACAGAGTATAGAAGCTTAAATTGTTCCAGATACAGTTCTCAAAATAATATTAGAATTTATAGTATTTTCTTTCTTAACTTAAAATCATGAATTTCAGTTCACAATTTTAAAGTGAGATAAGAAATGTTAGTGTTGTCTTTCCCTGACTTGTCATGTAAAGAATGTCATAGAAAATGTGTAATTCCTACATTATGTTTATTTAATTCAAGCAGTTTGAAAATTAAGAAACACTGGATATGTATGGGGCATATCCGGTTTTCTTCTGAAAGTTATTCTTCACTGAATTCACCAGAACTTACATTCAGTAGATAATTGGAGCATCTTGTTCTCTCTCAAATCATTTGTTTTGACCACAGAGTTCATGTTTTATTAAGCCATGGAGAAAAAAGTACAATGTTTTACAAAAATATTAATGAGTATATTTTATTATGTTGCTGAGATCTTTGGGAGCGTAAATAACAGAACCTGGAATATGTAGCCACATAGTGCTGGCAGAAATTTCATGTGGTTATTTCTTGGTCTTGGCCTTATCTCTGTTTCCTGCTCCTCACTGTCTCCAGCAGGGCTGTGGGTTGCACAACTCCAGGAGGCATTGTTGCAGCCTATGAGGATGGATGATGTTCTCCAGGCTAATGATTACTACTTATTTTAAAATCCCACTTGGAAATTTAAACTATTGGGATATTGCATCTCTCTGCCCTAGAAACAGTTGTTTCGAGTGACTACTTTCACTTGCATTTTGAGTGTATGCTTTTTTTCTTGGCTTTACGTAAGTTAGAACACATTTAAGCATGGGCTTACTTTTGAAAGCTAGACAGGGTGTATTCATAGAAACCCAAATTATAAAGTTTAAATTCCACATTCATTCTGTATTTTCACTTGAGCAAAAAATATTGATCTTTTACATAGAGTTATTTTGAGCCAAAGTTTTCTCATTTATGGACCAGTATGAATTGAATTTCGGACGGTCCGTGTGCTTTTTCCTGAGCTCGGCAATTTATTTTTTTCGAAGCAGGATCAGCCTCAGTTACTAATTCATGACAATAACTAGAGCCCCACAGATCTTGCCAGTGGAGCTGAGAACTATCCTTGTCGTGCGCTGTTAATGCAAGCAGCACGGCACCCTAAGCCAGTGCTCTGACAGGCTGTCGCATTTCACCATCCACTTTACTGATTCATTTTAGAAAATCAGCTTCATCTTTTCTCTCCTGGGGGAAATGAGCACTCACGTTCTCTTCGACACAGCAGCTCTTTTTTTTTTTTTCTCTCTCTCTTAGTTGAGTCAATGTGCCTCTTTCTAAGACTGCCTAACTCCCTGGAATTATTCCACCTGAGTAAGAAGAGCTGTTCCTCCCTCCAAAAGTGGTCCACTTCCTGGCGCCTGGAGAGAGGACAGTACGTGGTAGATCATTAATATTAGCTGGGAAAGAGAGGGCTTTGAAAATAAGTAAGGCTTCCCTCAACCCTTTTAGAGTTAGAGCTAGGAGATGAGTAGCAAGTTTGGAGTCTGAATAAATACATTTCTTTCCAGACAAAGAAATCTCTAAGAAAAGATAGATCATTATGGTAAAAGCTTAGCGAAAGAAAGAGGCAGTGGATGACCAGAACTACTACTCAGTTCCTCTCTGTCCTCTCCTCCCTCCCTCCCTAGATTCAGCACCAGTGTGAGCTAGCTACTCTGCCTAGTGGAGCTCCTCTAATAACTATTCAGAAGCAGCCTTCAGTCTAGCCATCACTTAAACTTTGTGATGGGCTCCTAATGTATAATAGTGATTTCATTCTTTTCAGTCCCAGGAAAGTCTCCAGTAAGATGCAGAGACTAAGCAAAACTGTGTGTTTAGGGGCATAACTGGCTTGGAATATTTTAATAGTGCAATTAAAAATTAACAAAGGCAAGTCCTTTCTCCCCTCCTGTGTTTGTGCTCTACCCTAAACGTTATTAAGACTGATAAAGTGTGATGACATCTCAGATTTCAGACATGCTTCATTTTACTATGCTTCTCTTTATGGTGCTTGCAGATATTTAACTTTTTACACATGGAGGGTTTGTGGTAACTGTGTTTTGAGCAAGTCTATGGGCACATCTTTCCAACAGCATTTGCTCACTGAGAGTTAGCATTTTTTCACACAATGTTTTTAATGAAATATTTTTAAATTTAATGAATATTTAATAAAAAAACATTGACTTTTTTAAAACATAATGGTGTTACACACTTAATAGACTATAGTGTGAACATAACTTTTATATGTACTACCACGTGGGTGCTCTGACTCTGACTCTGTGACCCCATGGACTTTAACCCACAGACATGTCTGACTCTGTGACCCAAGGACTTTACCCCACCAAGCTCCTCTGTCCATGGAATTTTCCAGGCAAGAGTACTGGAGTGGGTTGCCATTTCTATTCCAGGGGGTCTTCCCGACCCAGGGATTGAACTTATGTCTCCTGCATCTCCTGCAATGGCAGGCAGATTCTTTACCACTGCACCACCTGGGAAGCCTTTATATGCACTGGGAAATCAAAATACTCATGTGATGCACTTTATTGTGATATTTGCTTTATTATAGTGGTCTGGAATTGAACCCTCAATATCTTGCAGGTAGGCCTATGTGTCAACTACTGTAGCTAACACATTGTACACTTTGTAACATTAACTTCTACCCTAAGAAAAGAAAAAAAGAAAATGAACTAGGTTATAACCACATGTCTTGCAGGTAAAGACCATCTGTGTATGTCTTTGAATTTGCTAGGCTGAGCCCATGCCTTTACAGAGTAACTTCTGGATAGTTGTTGCTTTCCATGATGATAATGGATTGTCCTTTTTTAGGCCAGTACAGGATGACTGCCATCCTCTTTGTTTTTATTTTTTTACTTTGGTGGAGTATATCATCTCCTGCCAATGAAATTAGCACACTTAGGACTTAAAAGGACACAATGACTACTGAAGATGGTATAAATATAAATACCTATTGCAGTGTCAGATGCTGTTTACCACCAAATACATCATGTGTGCGTGCTAAGTCACTTCAGTTGTGTCCGACTCTGTGTGACCCTATGGACTGTAGCCTGCCAGGCTCCTCTGTCCCTGGGATTCTTCAGACAAGAATACTGGAGTGGGTTGCTATGCCCTCCTCCGGGGGATCTTCCCGACCTAGGGACTGAACCCATGTCTCTTAAGTTTCCTGCATTGGCAGGCAGGTTCTTTACCAATAGCGCTACCTGGAAAGCCTAAATATATCACCTGACGTTAAATCAGTTCCTGGTTAAAGGTCCAAAGTCACCTTATGTGACTGAGTACCATTTAACTTAAATAGCTGCCTTCCTAGACCTCTCACATGGAAATAAAATTAATGCAATTAGCAATCTTTAATTGATAATATAACATGGGATACCAAAACTCCAAATATAAGGGTAAAAAAAAGAAATGACTCAGCCATTCACAATAAAAAATATATATATAATAATGGCCATAACTGTAAAATGACATTTTTCAGTACTTACTGTGAGCATAGTTTTAGAGACTTTACAAAACTATCTCACAGAATAGCCAGTCCTATGATGCAGTTATTATCAATAGGCTCTTTTCCAAGATACAGAAACCTTGACATAGAGAAGTTAATGGTCGTGGTTATTTAAACCTAGACATCGGACACTACATTCCTAGCACTTGACTTTCATCCTCTCCTCATGAAAATGAACGCTGGAGCCTTTGCTGCTTCAGTTTATTTATATATGTGTGTGTACGTGCATACTAAGTCGCTTCAGTTGTGTCCCACTCTTTACGACCCTGTGAACTGTAGCCTGCCAGACTCTTCTGTCCATGGGATTCTCCAGGCAAGAATACTGGAGTGGGTTGTCATGCCCTCCTCCAGGGGATTTTCCCAACCCAGGGATCAACCCTGTATCTGCATTGGCGGGCAGAGTCTTCACCACTAATGTCACTTGGGAAGCCTATTTATATATATGAGGAGCCTGGCAGACTACAGTCCATGGAGTCATACAAGAGTCAGACATGACTTAGTGGCCAAACAACAGCAACAATAATAATATACATATATAGAAATGTTGAATGTCACAGACTGTCATTGTCTTCTGCAAAATTCTAAGTTAATAATATGACAGTAATGAGAAAAGCTAGTGAAAGCCTTATCTGTAGCTGCCAGCTCCCCCCGTGCCCCAATTAGATATATATCAAGGTTTGCTACTGTAGAACTTGTGATGCCTAACATCTGGACATTGATATAAATAGCTGCATGGAATGTTCAGATCAGATCAGATCAGTCGCTCAGTCATTTCCGACTCTTTGCGACCCCATGAACTGCAGCACGCCAGGCCTCCCTGTCCATCACCAACTCCCGGAGGTCACTCAGACTCACATCCATCCAGTCAGTGATGCCATCCAGCCATCTCATCCTCTGTTGTCCCCTTCTCCTCCTGCCCCCAATCCCTCCCAGCATCAGAGTCTTCTCCAACGAGTCAACTCTTCGCATGAGGTGACCAAAGTACTGGAGTTTCAGCTTTAGCATCATTCCTTCCAAAGAAATCCCAGGGCTGATCTCCTTCAGAATGGACTGGTTGGATCTCCTTGCAGTCCAAGGGACTCTCAAGAGTCTTCTCCAACACCACATGGAATGTTCAGTGAATTGTAATTCATCACTTAGTAGAAGTGTTTAAAAATACTTACTAGTGGCATTTGAGAGGACAGTAAGAAAACATGGATAAATAATGATCAATGATTACAACTGTATACTCTATAAAATGTAAGCCATATTGGATGAGATTGCAACATGTATCTGCCTGGAACCTTCCGTTACGTGTCCATGGCTTGCTCCCTTGCTTCATGCATTTCCCTGCATGAACATCTCCTTATCAGAGAGGTCTTTGGTTAAGAACCATCTAATGACTAGGGATTGCCAAACTATGGCCTGTGAACTATCCAGCCAGGGCCTATTTTTGTAAATAAAGTTTTATTGGAATCCAGTGACTGTCACTTGTTTACTATTGTCTATTCTGTGACAGCTTTAGCAATCAAGGGCAGTGTTGAGTAGTTGAGATAATGAACAAAACCTATAAAACAAAGTTTGCCAAGACCTGATCTAAATTAACACATTCTTTTTAACCTCATTATCCTCTTTCTCTGCTTTATTTTTCTTTCTTTCTTTTCAGTTGGGATATAGTTGCTTTACAACATTGTGTTAGTTTCTGCTGTAAAAAACATGAATCATCTATATGTATACATATATGCCCTCCCTCTTGAGCTTCCCTCCCACCCCCTTTCCCCCATCCCATCCATCTAGGTCATGTCATTCTCCTGTTTTAAACTTCTAGGCTACTTTTCATTGCTATTCCCAACATTTCTCATTGTATACCATATCAGTTCAAAAAAAGAAAATGTCTTACTGTTTGGTTATCATTTTTCATGATCAACTAAATAACTGTAAAGCCTACCTCATTTTCAAGCACCACCTTAGACCATCTACATCCACAGTTCCTAGTCTAAGTATGAAAATATAGGTGAGTTTCAATTTCTAAACTTTAAAAATTTTAATGAGCTGGCAGATGAACCCCCACACGCTTTGCTTTGCATTAAGAAATGAACATAAAACAAAGACAAGGTGCTCTGAGGACATACGACTTTTTTCTGTTTTACAATATTCCTTTTTTAAAAAAATGAAATATAGTTGATTTACAGTGCGTTAATTTCTACTGTATAGCAGAGTGATGCAATTATACATATCAATTCATTTCAGTTCAGTTCAGTCACTCAGTTGTGTCCGACTCTTTGCAACCCCATGGACCGCAGCACACCAGGCTTCTCTGTCCATCATCAACTCCCAGAGCCTACTCAAACTCATGTCCATTGTGTCGGTGATGCCATCCAACCATCTCATCCTCTGTCGTCCCCTTTTCCTCCCGCCTTCAATCTTTCCCAGCATCAGGGTCTTTTCAAATGAGTCAGTTCTTTGCATCAGGTAGCCAAAGTATTGGAGTTTGAGCTTCAGCATCAGTCTTTCCAATGGATATTCAGGACTGATTTCCTTTAGGATGGACTGGTTGGATCTCCTTGCTGTCCAAGGGACTCTCAAGAGTCTTATCCAATACCACAGTTCAAAAGCATCAATTCAGCGCTCAGCTTTCTTTATAGTCCAACTCTCACATTCATACATGACTACTGGAAAAACCATAGCTTTGACTAGATGGACCTTTCTTGGCAAAGTAATGTCTCTGCTTTTTAATATGCTGTCTAGTTTGGTCATAGCTTATATGCATGCATTCTTTTCCATTATGGTTTATCACAGAATATTGAATCCTTTTTATCCATTCTATATACAATAGTTTTGTTTTGCTATACTTCTAATGACTGAAATATTGAATTTGGTCATTGGTTACAGAGAAAGCAGGCCCTAATTGTAGTGCATATTCACAGAGTGAGTGCCAGCTTCTTGGATAAATTCCTGTGTTCTTTGTGCTGTGCTCAGCAGTCCAGCCTTGAGCAGATATTGACTGAAGGTATTCACTGCCACTGAACCAGAAGTGGCCAGCTCTATAGAGCCTGCCGTTCAGCCTGTTGCGGGGGCCTGGGGGCTACTGGACTGTAACAGACTTTTTTCTTTTAGTACAATGCTCCCACTCATGTTAAGCCTGGCTTCAAAGAAAACAGAAATTTACTGCCATCGTTGTATTTATTTTCCAAAGTATGCGGTGGAGAAAATTGAACTTTCACAGAATTTGTCCCAATGGGAAGGCCCTTTCTGGTTAGTTTTTAGGGTGATAAATACCACCCAAAACCCAAGCTGCCTGCAGCTTTTCCTCCGTGGTCATCTCTCCTTCACTTGGGTAACTGAACCTGCTTTTTCCACCTAAACAAAGACATGCCATTTCCTATAGCTGCTCAGCAGGCTGAGTTTATTTCAGACCCTTCCTCAGAGGAACAAAGGCCGGAGACACAGGGCTGCCTGTCACTCATTTCTTTTTGTTATTGTTGCATCCTCACCCCTGGCCCCAGCAAAATTTATGCATCCAAAAAAAAAAAAAAAAATATATATATATAGTATTCACAGATTTTCCAGGAACCTGCTTGCTAACTTTTTGAATCCTGAGTGACAAATTAGCTAGACTTTTGCATTTTTGATGATCCGAGTCAACTAAGCACGCAAAAGGAAAGAGCAAGAAGAAGGTTTGTCTTCAGACTCATTCTCTGAGTCCTAGGGTAGTGATATGTTTGCAGAACATATATTAGATAACTATATTGAAAAGAAATTTGAAAAACAATATGGGCCATTTTTTTTTAGTTCTGATGTGATCTTTGTAAGAGGCATATCAGAACAGTAATGGACATCATTACTTTGAAGTTGGGGAAAATGAACCAGTTAAATGACTTATTGGTCTCATGTTTACCTCCTGTGTTAACCTAGCTGAATTGGTGATAAGTGCATCAATGTTTATAACTCTGGAGTTAAAACTTCAAGTGTAATGTGAAAGATGTACCCGTACCTGGCACCTCTGTTTCTCCTTTCCTATTGTCTCTCTCTCTCCTCACACACACTAGCAAAAAGAATGCAGAAATGTAAGGAGTGGCAGAAACTGTCTTAGGTCAGGAGAGTAAAGTCGTCCCTCAGTATCCATGGAGAATTGATTTCAAGATCCCCTCAGATACCAAAATCCAAGGATGCTTAAATCCCTTATATCAAATGATGTGGTATTTGCATATAACCTACGCACATCCTCCCAT
Organism: Tragelaphus eurycerus; assembly: GCA_935064755.1. Taxonomy (NCBI): domain Eukaryota; kingdom Metazoa; phylum Chordata; class Mammalia; order Artiodactyla; family Bovidae; genus Tragelaphus; species Tragelaphus eurycerus. The sequence continues at coordinate 16,632,722 of CAKXYN010000002.1, read as the reverse complement.
AAACTTCAAATCATCTCTAGATTACTTACAATACATAATGCAATGTAAATTTTACATAAAAAATAGTTGTCAGCATATTGCGACTTCCAAGTTTTGCTTTTTCGAACTTTGGGGAATTTTTTTTCCCCAGAATATTTTCTCCCCATGGTTGGTTGAACCCACAGTAGTAAAACATTTCCAGTAAAGAAAAAAAGAAAGATCTCTAACCTAAAGCTATAGATTTTCTAACCTGCAGCCATTAATATTCTGATCTGAAACATCCCACATATTTATAAGTTATAGATATTTACAACATTTTTATCCAATTGCAAAAAGATTACAGTTTCATTTAAAATTCTCCATTGGGACTGTATAGGGAGTAGAAACTTAGCTTCCATCTAAAAATAAAAATGAATTTATTAATATCAGGATGAATGGTATATAGAGTGGCGGTTGAAGGTGATCTTGTAGAGGTTCACCTGTGAGGGTCCCTCAGTGCCAGTTGCTAGTGGGTACTTGTGAATAGTTCCTAAGGAACCTGATCCCCCTTAGACCTCAGTTATCCCTAACTAGTAAGAGCTTCTGCCTAAGGGAATTACATGAAATGCACTCAGTGCATTAAGCAATACCCAGAGCCTGATAGGGTTCATGTGTATCTTCTGCTGTCTAGAATATGTTAAAAACTTAACAGAGAATCACCATCTTCTAAATACATTCAAATGGTATCCAAATATTGTGAAGTCCATCAGAAGTGAACAGTGTCGTTATTATGTGAGGTGAGAAAAGAGATGCATTGGCAGTTAAATGATTGGCCTCATTTGTTGCACAGATTGCTAAACCCTGTTGCTGAAATAAGAGTTACATCTTTAAGACAGGGTCCAGAGAAAGCATCTCCAGCTTCCTAAAATGCGTCTTGCCTCTAGTCAAAGTGACCTCTCACTCTGCCACAGAACAAAGTCTCTGTCTTCCTAGCATGCCTTGTTTTCAACATAAACTATGCACGTCTGGGAAACTTTTTAGAAACAAATTTGAAGGTTAAATCAAGAATGAAGGCAATCAGACTTCTAAAGAGGTCTCTGACTTAAAAGGTTTTTTTCCTACCCTATTCAACTGGAATATAACACATGAAAATTAAGATTATATTAGATGGTGTTATTATTTATGTTACTTAGCATTTTGGGTTTCTTTCTTTAACATCAACATGTTCTTTTATATATTGTCATTATTTATACACACAGATATATATATATATATATATATATATACACACACACATGCACACACACTATACACACACATAAATACATGCACATACTTACATACATATACACACATATATTCACACGTTGTATGTGTATTTATGGAGCTTCTCAAGTGGTGCTAGTGGTAAAGAACCCACTTGCCAATGCAGGAGACACAGGAACATGAGTTTGATCCCTGGGTCAGGAAGATCTCCTGGAGGAGGGCATGGCAACCCACTCAAGTATTCTTGTCTGGAAAATCCCATGGACAGAGGAGCCTGGTGGGCTACAGTCTGTAGGGTCGCAAAGAGTTGGATGCAAGATACCTAGCACACATGCATGCCTGTATATTTACATGCTCACATAAACATGTAAGCACACACATACTGACAGATATATACACCCTACATATATATTTACACACTCACATACATATATATACACACACTCATATACATTTATAAAATAAAGACACATAACCGACATACACATATATACTCACATTCATATATGTATGCACACACTATGCATATATATTTATACCCTCACATATATATATAAACACACACATACTCACATATGTACACACACACACACACACACACATATATACTATACATATCAGATCAGATCAGATCAGTAGCTCAGTCGTGTCCGACTCTTTGCGACCCCATGAACTGCAGCACGCCAGGTCTCCCTGTCCATCACCAACTCCCGGAGGTCACTCAGACTCACATCCATCGAGTCAGTGATGCCATCCAGCCATCTCATCCTCTGTCATCCCCTTCTCCTCCTGCCCCCAATCCCTCCTAGCATCAGAGTCTTCTCCAATGAGTCAACTCTTCACATGAGGTGGCCAAAATACTGGAGCTTCAGCTTGAGCATCATTCCTTCCAAAGAAATCCCAGGGCTGATCTCCTTCAGAATGGACTGGTTGGTTCTCCTTGCAGTCCAAGGGACTCTCAAGAGTCTTCTCCAACACCACAGTTCAAAAGCATCAATTGTTCGGCGCTCAGCCTTCTTCACAGTCCAGCTCTCACATCCATACATGACCACAGGAAAGACCATAGCCTTGACTAGGCGAATCTTTGTTGGCAAAGTGATGTCTCTGCCTTTGAATATGCTATCTAGGTTGGTCATAACTTTCCTTCCAAGGAGTAAGCGTCTTTTAATTTCATGGCTGCAGTCACCATCTTCAGTGATTTTGGAGCCCAGAAAAATAAAGTCTGACACTGTTTCCACTGTTTCTCCATCTATTTCCCATGCAGTGATGGGACCAGATGCCATGATCTTCGTTTTCTGAATGTTGAGCTTTAAGCCAACCTTTTCACTCTCCACTTTCACCTTCATCAAGAGGCTTTTTAGTTCCTCTTCACTTTCTGCCATAAGGGTGGTGTCATCTGCATATCTGAGGTTATTGATATTTCTCCCAGCAATCTTGATTCCAACTTGTGTCTCTTCCAATCCAGCATTTCTCATAATGTACTCTGCATATAAGTTAAATAAACATGGTGACAATATACAGCCTTGACGTACTCCTTTTCCTATACATATACTATATATATATACACACACACACATATATATATGAATACACACACATAATCATATATACATACACACACTATATATTTGCACACTCCTATCATATTCAAAAGCAGAGACATTACGTTGCCAACAAAAGTTCGTCTAGTCAAGGCTATGGTTTTTCCTGTGGTCACGTATGGATGTGAGAGTTGGACTGTGGAGAAGGCTGAGCGCCGAAGAATTGATGCTTTTGAACTGTGGTGTTGGAGAAGACTCTTGAGAGTCCCTTGGACTGCAAGGAAATCCAACCAGTCTATTCTGAAGGAGATCAGCCCTGGGATTTCTTTAGAAGGAATGATGCTAAAGCTGAAACTCCAGTACTTTGGCCACCTCACGCGAAGAGTTGACTCATTGGAGAAGACTCTGATGCTGGGAGGGATTGGGGGCAAGAGGAGAAGGGGACGACAGAGGATGAGATGGCTGGATGGCATCATTGATTCGATGGACATGAGTCTGAGTGAACTCCAGGAGTTGGTGATGGACGGGGAGGCCTGGCGTGCTGCGATTCATGGGGTCGCAAAGAGTCGGACATGACTGAGCAATTGATCTGATCTGATCTGATACATATATAGGGAGAAGGCAATGGCACTCCACTCCAGTACTCTGGCCTGTAAAGTCCCATGGACGGAGGAGCCTGGTGGGCTGCAGTCCATGGGGTCGCTAAGAGTCGGACACGACTGAGCGAATTCACTTTCACCTTTCACTTTAATGCATTGGAGGAGGAAATGGCAACCCACTCCAGTGTTCTTGCCTGGAGAATCCCAGGGATGGGGGAGCCTGGTGGGCTGCTGTCTATAGGGTCGCACAGAGTCGGACACGACTGAAGAGACTTAGCAACAGCAGCAGCATACATATATAGGGCTTCCCTTGTGGCTTATCTGGTAAAGAATCTGCCTGCAAGAGTTGGACACAACTGAGCAACTTCACTTTCACTTTTCAATTTCATGCATTGGAGAAGGAAATGGTAATCCACTCCACTGTTCTTGCCTAGAAAATCCCAGGGACGGGGGAGCCTGGTGGGCTACCATGTATGGGGTCGCATAGAGTAGGACATGACTGAAGCGACTTAGCAGCAGCAGCAGCAATGTGGAAGACCTGGGTTCGATCCCTAGGTTGAGAAGATGCCCTGGAGAAAGGAAAGGCTACCCACTCTAGTATTCTGGCCTGGAGAATTCCATGGACAGTATAGTCCATGGGGTCGCAAAGAGTTGGACACGACTGAATGACTTTCACTTTCACTTAAACATATATAAGCACACACACAATGGTGCTCACGTCTATTTATTTTCCTTGTGCTCACCTCAGCTTGTCCTGGAGTTGAGTGGATAAAAGATTGTGTGATCTTCTCAATGTAAGTAGTCAAGAGAAGAAAAGAAGGTCAGCCTAAAGTATTTTAATCTCACTTTAATGATCAAAATCTGGTCACTCCCACTTTGGATTCCAGGACTGCTGAGATACATATGGTTCTCAGATGGAGGGGAGAAGATTCCAATTCAAAAGTTTGCTGGACATTGGGGAATTGGTTGGGGGATGAAAGTGGAGGCACAAAAAGGCTGCCCTGAGCTCTACAGAGGGACTGCTCCAAGTCAACAGCCTGATGTCACATGCTATTGGTGACGATTTTCAAAGTGAAAGTCCTTGAGCCTTTCATGAGCCTCTCTTCATCTCTGGAATGTGGAAAGCTGACTGTGTGGCTCCGAGGTGGCAGGTCATACACTTGTGAGGGTCTTCCTGTGACCTGAAGCACAATTAGAAACTACACTGCACCATTTTCAGTGAGTTGACTTCCCCACTTTCATTCCCCGCCCCCGCCCACCACTACCATTTTTGGACCCAGACAAATGTAGGACTATTGAGTTATTTTGATTATTGTTGCTTGTTGTTTCTTTGTTTGCTAGGAGGAGGGAGTTAAGAGGCAGCTGAATTGAAAAGGCAGAAAAGTAGAGTCTGGTCCCTTCTTCCTCCCCCTACCCCCTCCCTGCACCCCCCTCAGTGTAGCAGGGAAACATCCTTCTGGGTCTGTTTGCTTTGCAAGGGTGTTCTTTGATGAAGTCTTTGTCCAGGGGCCCCCACTGAAGTCTCAGTGTACTCAAGCTTCAGAAAAGGCTATTGGGCCTTCTTTGTTTTCTTTGTTGAACTGTTTATTTTGCTTTCTTCCCACGAGGTTCCCTGGCCTAGCTCTGACAACGCTTTTCTGCATGAATTACATTCCTGGGAGCCAAGTCTCCAAATTCTTCCAGCCCATTTGATTCCGGCCTATGTGATTAGTCCACAGCTTCAAACTGCTGTGGGCCTCTGCCAAGCAGAGTGCTTGTAAGTGCCCCTAACATAGAGACCTAAAGACATTTGGTAACCTCATTAGCGAGAGGGTAGTGCTTCATTCGAGTTTAATAACATAGCTGCCGTTGAATCGTCACTAGCTTGAAACTCACGAAAGGAGGGTACGAGTCACTTGGTTTCCTTTCAGTGTGAATCAGGCTCTTAAAAGAGGGCAGTTCAGGTTATTATACTCATGCCCAATTCAGTAACATAAATCGTCCTGGGCTGGGTGGGAGGGGAGCCTGCTAGCTCCGTTTGAGTTAAATCTACATTTGCAGTGTCAAGATCATTTTGCACAAAATGCGTGTCCATCTGCATAGAAATCATGAGCAATAATAATGAAAATTATTCAGATATCCTAATCATAGCCATCATATCTTCTTGTGTGGTTTTCTAAAGTATGGTTTATGATTGAGACAGAGATGGACAAAGAACAAACTTACGAATTGCTATTTTAAATCTCTATTAATATAGATTAAATAGTTGATTCTTCAATGAATTATTCCATCTTTACAGGTACTGTTAAGGCATTGTGACACCAGTAGACACAATTCAGCTATCTTAAGAGTAAAATTCTGTATTTCTGTAATTCACCTGCTTTTACTTTTTTTTTTTAATACATGAGACTTGGCTCTAATGAGCAGAGCAGAGTGGGGTGTGCTGTACCTCATAGGGAACATGCATTTATTGACAATGTGCCTGGAAGTAGTTTTGACTTGAAACTTTCCCAGAGAGGGCTGGAGAGATTTTTCAGAAATGATTGAGCGTACAACCTGTGATGAAAATTATATGCAGTGTGATGATTTAGATTTACCTACTAAGTTGTGTCCAAATCTTGTGACCCCATGGACTGTAACTTGCCAGGCTCCTCTGTCCATGGAATTCTCCAGGCAAGAATGCAATGTAAATACACATACAGAACCTCTTCCTTAAAACTGGGGAGGTCTCAAGGACTGTGACCAGGGCCTAGTTCTGGTTTCTTGGGATGCTTTATTTTCTTGCTGGTTTGAACTGGGCTCTTGGTGTCAGATCTGTATAGCTGCTTACTGTGGGGTCCAGTCTTTCTGTGAGAGTCCACGTTCTCTTTGGCAAATAAGTGCCAAATCCTCTCTGTGGGATCATGGTTCTTCCTCACACAAGGAAGGACTTGTCTGAAAGATGGGAGTTAAACCTCTTTTGGCTAGAAGAGCCCCTTTATCCTTGGAGTGGGCTCTGGAAATAGATCCCTCAGGAAGTGAAGCACAGCTGCCATAACACTTCCTGTGTAACATAATTAAACGTCCCTCACGAGTAGATGGAGGAGGCACTGGCACCCTACTCCAGCACTCTTGCCTGGAGAATCCAATGGACAGAGGAGCCTGGTAGGCTGCAGTCCATGGGGTCACTAAGAGTCGGACAGGACTGAGTGACTTCACTTTCACTTTTCACTTTTCACTTTCATGCATTGGAGAAGGAAATGGCAACCCACTCCAGTGTTCTTGCCTGGAGAATCCCAGGGTCTGGGGAGCCTGGTGGGCTGCCGCCTATGGGGTCGCATAGAGTCGGCCATGACTGAAGCGACTTAGCAGCAGCACGAGTAGAACTGGATTACAGCTCTGCTGAGTAATGACCTCTGAGCACTCTTCCTCCCCACCCAATAGGATGTTGTTGACATTAACCCAGGATAATGCTTTTTTTTACCCAGGTTTCAAAGTGTAATTCCAGAAAACTTGAACATAACTCAGTTGGCACCTGGCTTCTGATGAGCCTTTGTTCTTTTTTTAATAACAAGACTTTAATTTTATTTCTGATCATACCACATGGCATGCGGGATTTTCCCCAACCAGGGATCGAGCCCACGCCCCCTGTATTGAAAGCAGAGTCATAACCACTGGACCGCCAGGGAAGTCCTACAGTGATCCTCTGCTTGAAGCCACTTTATAAGCTGTTTTCATAAACATGGGCCTCAGTTGAGATCCATCTCGACTCTGCCACAAATCAGCTGGGTCCTTGAACACATGCCTTGACCTCTCAAGCTCTTCTTGTTTTCATCTGTGAAATAAAGCAGTTGGATTAAATGATCTCCTCTCTCCTGAACATCCCGTGGTTATGGAAAGTTTAGGTTTATTTAGGTTTTTTTTTACTTAGAAGAGGAATCTGTGACAACATCATGACCCTAATACGTACATGCCCATATGCAAGTTTTTTCTCTTGCCCTCTGTCCTCACGTGCAGATCTGCTGAGAGTGTTTTGTATAAACTCTGGTTGTACCTTCTGCACTTTCTCCCACATTCCCTAGTGATGCTGCACGTGTTCCTGGGCCACCAACACCACATGTGCCACGTGAATGTGTGAATGTGGCCTAGATCGATTCCCTGTGGAGGGAGAAGGTCACTGGAAAACTGTACTGCCCTTTTTGATTAAAAGCTTCAACAATGTTAAAGTATAAGTACTTAAACATAGATGCCCATATTTGTATTTGTATTTGTCTTGGAGGAGTTTTCCTTTGTGTTTAAAATTATAGACTTGATTTGAATCCAGCTTGGGTTTATACTAGCAGATTACCTATGCTGCCCAAGCCCAATTTCATTATTCAATCCCATTTGATACCAAAAATTCAAGGAAGGAGCGAATAGATAGCATACAACACAGTCTCATCATAAGTATTTGGCAAGTGGCAAAATGACTGAATGCTTGTCTGTTACTGTATTTAGGCTTTCTATTCAGACGTGTTCATCCTTTTTTCACCTTTTAACATCTCTGAAATTGGAATGTATCTTACAAGCAGTCGTATTTTTATAGTCGCTTTGGATGAGGTGGCAGTCATGAGGAAGTTTCAGGTATCTCTCTTTTTAAATTTTATTTCGTTATTTCTTTAAATTAAAATTATAATAATTTTACTTATTTATTTGGCTGCACTGAGTCTTCGTTGCAGCATGTGAGACCTTCAGTCTTTGCTGTGGCATCTTTAGTTGTGGCTGCAAACTCTTGGCTGTGGCATGTGGGATCTAGCTCCCTGACCAGGGATCCAACTTGGGCCTCCTGCATTGGGAGCACAGTCCTAGCTACTAGACCATGAGGCAAGTCCCTAAAATTTTATTTAGTGTTAATTTAATTTCGTTAGTTTTACAGGTACAGCAAACAGGTATCTTAATAAAGTTACTTTGTCTTAGATGTTTCTTTTTGTGCAAGTATACAGTGATATATAACAAAATCTGTCTGACTAAGCCTGAAAGAGCTCTTTTCATAAGTATAAAGTGAAAATTGAAAATGATAGGAAAGAACCGTTCTTCTGAGTGGTTCCTAAAATAATTCTGGGTCTTTAGATCAATAGCATTTGAACTTTGATGAAATACAGTATAGATCATATATATATGTGATATATATTGTGTGTACACATATGTAATCAACAAAAGATGATTTCATTGTGAAGGATTTTATTCCCTCAAGAACCCAGCCAATTTCTCCTCCATGTTGTAATAAAGGACCTCATTGCAGACTGAAAAGTTAAAATGTAAAGAGAGTGTTTTCAAAAATGCTTTTGCTGCCTGAATCAGACAAAATGAAAAAGGAGGCCGACTTCAGCCTGTAATAGTATAAAGCAAGGAAGCATGTGCTGCCTGCTGGTTGTGTTGGTGTATTTGTACAGATGCATAGCACAGGCTCTCAGAGGGTAAGACTTCATGATTAATGGTGTTTATTCTTGACAGAAGCCTCCTTTATTTATCTGCAATACAGTTTAGTGATTTTATCAGGCACCTGAATGAGAAATATTCAGTCATACCAATATTGCAGTGTAAATTGAGTAGAGTCACTTTTTATTATATCTTTCTGCCTTATCATCTGCACAGTAATTTTCTAGCAGCGGTTTGATATGGAAAGGCTGGATTTAGCTGTACTTGACACAAAGCCTCTTCAATTTCCCCTAAAAGTTCAGGCTGCTCTTAGAAACGTGTGTGAGTATGTGTGTATGTGTCTGTGTGTGTGAGTGTGTATATAATATATAAACCCTCTCTGTTATCCAAGCAATTTCAGGATTTGAAAGAATAAAGATAAAATGCACAAACCTGGATGGGAAAAGTGTTGTTAATATAAAAACATTTAATAGTGGTGAACTCACCGGTAAAAGCTCCTTTAGGATTTAAGCTGAGGCCCAGTCCCGAACTGTGCACGTGGCTACATGGTCCCACCTTTTGCTCGTCCATCACCATCCAAATTCAATCTACTGTAAGGCCAGACCCTTGCACCAGAGTGGCCTGGGGCAGGGGGACATTGATTGTTATGATGATGGCAGTGCCATTCAAAAGAATGAGCAAAAGACACAGAAAACAAATTTATGGTGACCAAAAAGGGAGCAAGGAGAAGTATAAATTAGGAGTTTGGGATTAACATATGCACACTCTTATATGTAAAATAAACAACAAGGACCTACTGTATAGCACAGGGAACTCTATTCAATATCTTGTAATAACCTAAATGGAAGAGAATGTAAAAACAAAGAATATATGTGTGTGTGTAACTGAATCACTTTGCTGAACACCTGAAACCGACTCAACATTGTAAATCCTCTATATTTCAATTAAAAAAAATTTAAATGAAAAAAAAAGAAAGGAGCCAAAAAGAAAAAGTGAGACCTCATTTGTAGGACACTCAAGTTGTGTCACTCAATGTTCAAACTCAATTTATTCAAGTTAGAGGCTTCATAACATGAATTGTCAAAGCTGATCAAAGGTGGACAGGAACAAATGGTTTGAAACATAGAAAATGCTGGATTTTAGGACCAAAAGACACTTTAACCCTGGTGGATGAAGTGGAGTTCATCTCATCCAGAGCCTCACATTTTACAGATGAGAAAAGTAAAACCCAAAAAGCTGTTTTCAGAAACTCTGGGGTCCCATGCAGGTTCTGTGAAGATAATCTGAACTGGTAATTTCCATACTTTGTGTAGACATTCCCAGTCAGTTCAACCTGTCCTTACGTGTGGTATCCGTAGACTTGCTTTCATTGGGAGGAACACAGCACAACCAGAGGCTGTGTGGTTCCTTTTCCAGTGGCCAAACCCACAGTATCTTCAGCCTCTCACGATGTTACTCCCTGTGCTCAGAGCAAATTTCTTGAAAACCATGAGAACAAGAATCCTAAGGACACTGCTGTCTCCTTATGTAGAGCTTAATGCTTCTTTTCTATTGAATAATATAGACAATTTGTCCCCCCAGGACATTAGATATGCTCCTTTCATATTTAACTTATTTTGGAAAAGTTTGACACCCTCAGAAGGGTTAAATTTCTAGAATACTAAGTGTGCCTGGGATACAGAGTCTTAATTATCATGGAGTAGGGTCTTAAAAGATCTAATTCCAGTTAAATCTAAAGAGCATGACACTTTAAAAGGACCTCTTATTTTCCCCTTTGCTGAGCCGGAGACCCCTAGCAAAACTGGGAGATTTTCTTCTGAAAGAGAGCTATTTAGATAATAATAGTTCCTTGATGGACATCTCTGTTATCACTTAAAGTAAGGATGATTTAAAGAATGAGGGAAAGTGTGAGTCAGACACATCTTGCCAAGGATCAGAAGAGACAACCCAGAAAACACTCTAGCCTGTAGTTAACAGTCATCATAATAATTACTAGGATTATGATGATGATGGTACTAGAGAAAAAGTCCACACCAGCTCCTGGAAGACACACCTAAGCTCATTGTGCCAGCCTGCTGTCGATAAAGGATTTGAGGTGGTTCTTGAAGTAGCGTTTACAAAATATCAATTAAAACAGAAACCCCATCTCTCCTGGGCTCAGAATTCCAGATGCACGCTGTCTTTGTTATAAATGTCCTCCATACCACCTGTAAAAGGGCTCAAGATGAAGAAGCAGGATGAAACTGGGGAACCTAACTTCCTGTTTTTTATAAATTATTTCCACCCAGTTTCTGAAGCCTCCTGCTGCAAAGTTTCTCACTTAAATAACAAATCCTGGCTTGGGGGCTCTTGAGATATTTTATATATCTGTTTATTTAAATTGTGGAAATTTCTAGGCAAATGATACAAGCACAGGCTTGTTTGTTCAGTTAATTAAATCAGCAGTTCTAACTGAATCGTGGTTACTATTTACTGTCTTTTTTCTTATACCTGATGGATATCTTGGCTCAAATCCATAAGTTCCTACCAAAGGTTGTCATGGTTGATAGAATTCTACGTTATCGGAAAAGGTGACATCAAGGAACAAATGTCACAGGACCCAGGAATTTTCTAGATACTGTTAGTTCATGAGAGTTGTGTTTCAACATCTTTCTATTTTGCAGTGTATTTTCTTCTTGGAAAAGGACATTATGTTACCATTTTGCCTGCTGTTTATGGGTCGGGGGGTATCGGTAATTCATCAAATTCCAAAAAATTCAGATGTTAGGATGAGTGGAAAGTTGGCAAAAATGTCAGAGAAATCCGACTTTGAAATTTTTGGCCCCACACCCCTATGTTTTCTTTTATCATGGCAATGCAGTACTGAACTAACACTGAAGAAAATCATGCCCTTGAATTTACTTTCGGGGAAAAAAAAAATTCCATCCATTTTACTAAGATCAGAAGTCACTAATCTCTTCAGTTTGTCTGAAGAGGTGGGGGGTGGATGATTCCTAGATGGTACTAAGGAGAGCTGTCAGGAGAGCTGAACCCAGGCTGGCTCTACAACAACCCCCTCCTGATGGGGTCTTGAGGATGTACAAGGATGCAATGAAAGCAGCGTGTCTTTGGCCTTGACCATCCAGAGCTCTAGTAGCAGTAGCAGGAATAAGCGTGTTGGTCGTAAGAGCCAACCTTTATTGAGAACTTAGAGCATGACAGGTCCCTGCTAAATGCTTTACGTACATTTTTTTTTTATTAAACATTAAATAGTACAGCACTGCTTTTTCATCTAGGCTTAAAGAGCCTGGAAGCAAAGCAGACTTAGCTATCTAGTTTACCCAGAATTACATCTAAGTCTGAGACCTTGACACTTGGAAGATACAGAGCAGCTGATCAAAAGCACTCTCCCCACTGCCGGGAGAGAAGGAGGAGAAGGCTGAGACAGGACAGCCGCTGGTCCTATGGGTCTGGCTGGATTGACCTGCCCCATGACCTGTTCCATCAAAAGGAAGCCAGACCATCAAAAGGAAAGGGAGCAACTTATTATCTTAGGAAGTGAAAGTCACTCAGTTGTGTCTGACTTTTTGTGACTCCATGGACTATACAGCCCATGGAATGCTCCAAGCCAGAATACTGGAGTGGGTAGCCTTTCCCCTCTCCAGGGCATCGTCCCAATCCAGGGATTGAACCTAGGCCTCCTGCATTGCAGGTGGATTTTTTACCAGCTGAGCCACCTTAGGGAAGGAAGGGAGAAAAATACAGTATCTGTTCACTTTGTTACCTCAAAAGCCATTAGGACGTGCTTAAGAAAACAGGGCCCATCAATTGTCCCAGAATCTAACCACTGAGACTAGCTCTCTGTCCCCGTACTTCCATCTTCCAGGCAGCAGGTTAGGAAGCATCACTGCTGGACAATCACCTTCCTGCACCCTCAGCTAGTTTTCTCATCAAGGTGGTATCTCTGTGGACTTTATAAGGGAAGATGGAAATATTGGTTCCTCTAGTAACAAGTCCTTATACATACATTAATAAATCTATAACATGCATTATGTATATTAAAATACAAGTTAAATAATACACTAATTACATTAATAACTAGTTTTCTAAAAATTACATAACAGTAATTTTTTTTTTTACTGATTTTGTTTTTTTCTCACAAACTTCGTAGTTACTGGGAGAAGAAGAGAAAGAAGATTTCTCTATTACACATTGCAAAAAGGGAAGTGCTTTTGTGTGGGATATATGGACTCCATTTGGACAACAAGAAAAGCTGCTAATAAAATCATTTTAGATATCCTCTGCATAAATGTAATTAAAATACTTAAAACTGATAACAGGTTTTTAGAAACAGGTTTGTCATCTGCCTTGTGGATCAGGGGTACTGTCTACCCATTCCTTTTCTCTTTCTTGCCCTTGGACAGAGGAGCCTGTGGGGCTGCAGTCCATGGGGTCACAAAGAGTTGGACATGACTGAAGTCACTTAGCAGCAGCAGCAGCCCTTGTTCCTAAAGCATTAGAGGCACTTTTTCTATATAAGGGTGAGTTGGGACAGGGAAGAAGCCCCATGCTATGGGGTGTGGTCATTTATATCCAAGTGCTTATTTGAACCTATAGTATGTTTAAGAATTCGTTAATAACAGTGAATTGCACGTTGTGGTTGCTTGAATGGACTGTCTTTCACATTTTTTGACTCTTCTTGACCTTGAAATCCTAATCTATTAGTATTAAGTTATATTTACAATACTGAGTGGAGACCACTTTTAGCAAATTATATTTTTGCAATCTTCTCAGGAAGGAATAAAATAATTTTTTGTCATAAAACAATTGCATTGTTCTTCTATAAAGCATAACATTGTTCCAGTTGTCAAAGGACACGGCTGACATGCATTGTGAATATTTGCTTGGCTTTTCCTTTGATTGACTTTGCTGGAATTTCCTCCCCCAAAATGAATATGCAGAAGCAGTCTTCCATAGTTTATTTTGAATTGAGACTAATGTGTCCACTAACTATTTTTGTTTTTAATAGTGGTGAGTATCATGTTATTATTTATGGTATTTTTAAGCAATATTTTTCAAATTTTGAAAAATACAAGTACATATCTATTTGATTTTCTGAACTTGATAAGAATGGTTGAAATCACTGTGGAAAATATTGTTTTAACTAACACATATAAAAGCATATATTGTTTAAACTGATAATAAATAATATACCAATTATATACATATAGCTATGTGAATTATTATGAGTTATCACAGTGAAAACCTCTAACCACTAGCCAATTCTAGAAATAGAGTCGTCACTGGCATCCAGAAGCTCTCCCTGGGCACCCCCATCCTCATACTCAAGGGGAAATAGTTTCCTGACTGTCTCAATGCTAAAGTTCAGGTTTGTCTGTTATTGGACTTTAATAGTATATTATATTCTTTCGTACAAGGCTTCTTATCCTCAACATTATGTTTGTGAGATTTTTCCACATTATGGTTTGTTCATTTTTATAGCTGTTCACTATTTCATTATATAAATTGTTTATCTATCCTACTCTTGATAGATATTTGGTTGTAGGTCAATTTAACATGCATGAATAATCTTCCTCTGAATATTCTAGTATATTCTGACTGGTGTGGCAGTATTATAGGGTACACATCAAGGAAAGAAACTGCTGGATCATTAGGGTGTGCATCTGTTTGAGTAGGTAATGCCTAGCTGTTTGCCAGTGAAGTTGCGCCAACTTATACTCAGGTCGTTTGAGAGTTCCTTTTGCTCCATATCCCCATTAATACTTGGTGCTGTCAGTGGTTTTAACTTTAGCCATTCTACTGAGTTTTTAAAAATTAATTAATTTCAGTACAACATTGTGTTAGTTTCAGGTGTACAGTGCTGTGATTCACTTATCTGTACATACATTTTTCTGATTATTTGAAGTCATGTAAAGATAAGTATTATACGATATCACTTGTATGTGGAAGCTAGGAAATAATACAAGTGATGCTATATGCAAAACAGAAACAGACTCACAGACATAGAAAACAAATTTATAGATGCCAAATGAGAAGGGGGGATAAACTAGGAATATGGGAGTAACGGATATAAACTACTATATATAAAGTAGATAAGCAGTCAAGATTTGTTGTATAGCACCGAGAACTGTATTCAATATCATGAATATATATTTAATATCATGTAATAACATTCTAGTGGGTGTTTGATGATAATTCATTATGGCTTTAATTTGCACAGCAGATTAAAATTAAAAAATAATTTACTTGAAAAAATACTTGGAATATATAAGTTAAAATATTAGTGTTGGTTAGATTTGATACTTGGATATAGGGAGTGACTCTTTTGTTAAAAAAATAGCCTCAACTTTTCGATCCATGGATATAAATTCCTTTTACAAAGACATAAATAGGAAATAACGTAAGAAAGTCATTTTCAAATTTCTTGAAATGCTGTTTCTCCATTAAAACAAATACCTTCTCTCTCTTTTGTGAAGGAAATCAACCATAGCCCTTGAATTCTCCATATAAGAAAATCCTCTTTCTGGCTTACTTCAACTCTGTATAATAGGCTCCAGTTTCATCCACCTCATTAGAACTGATTCAAGTGTATTCTTTTTAATGGCTGATTAATACTCCATCGTGTATATGTAGCACAGCTTTTCTTATCCATTCATCTGCTGATGGACATCTAGGTTGCTTCCATGTCCTGGCTATTATAAACAGTGCTGCGATGAACATTGGGGTACACGTGTCTCTTTCAATTCTGGTTTCCTCGGTGTGTATGCCCAGCAGTGGGGTTGCTGGGTCATAAGACAGTATACTAACGCATATATATGTAATTTAGAAAGATGGTAACAATAAACCTGTATACGAGACAGCAAAAGAGACACTGATGTGTAGAACAGTCTTTTGGACTCTGTGGGAGAGGGAGAGGGTGGGATGATTTGGGAGAATGGCATTGAAACATGTATAATATGCATGAAACGAGTTGCCAGTCCAGGTTTGATGCACGGTACTGGATGCTTGGGGCTGGTGCACTGGGATGACCCAGAGGGATGGTATGGGAAGGGAGGAGGGAAGAGGGTTCAGGATGGGGAACACGTGTATACCTGTGGCGGATTCATGTTGATATATGGCAAAACCAATACAATATTGTAAAGTTAAAAAATAAAAAAAGAAAACATTTCTAAAATAAAAACAAGAAAGAAAGTCCTCGGTTCCTGAGGATTAATGTGTACATTAAATGATGTACCTTCATCTTCAGTAGCTACTTCTGTCCAAAGCTTATCTTCTTTTGGTAGCACAGTTCATGGTGTATATTCTTCACATCCAGGGTGCATCCTGGAAGGCTTCCGTTGAGGCATTTTGACTCATCAGATAATACTGGGTCTCTATACACTTTATGCATGTGTGCATTTCCCCCCATTTGAGTATAAACTGAGAGCAGGGACCGAATGACAATATATTATGTTTCTTGAAATCGCTGCAAAAATGTTGAAATCGTAACGGATTCTTAGTAAATGGATTTTTCAATAAAATATATAGCAAATGAACATTTCATTGAAATATTCATTTGTGTGGTTATACATGTAGCTCTGAAAAATTGAGATTCAATATGGTAAATTTGTAAAAGGCCTGGGTCAGTTAAAAATTTATGGGAAATATTCTTTAGCTGCAGAGATGATGAAAATGGGATTTGAAACTGAACCATCTTATCAGCTAGGGTCCTGGCCGTTTCATGGAGTGGATATTTACAGAGGTATGGACAAGGTCTAGGGCTTGGAAAGTGAGAGTAAGACTTCTTAGGAGTAGCAAAAGTTTGACGAGGTTACCACCTCTAGCTTGAAGGTACACACAGAGGGGAAAGGGTCAGTGAGGGAAGAGGGGTCACGCTCTGGGAGTTTTACCCATTTTCCATGGGGAAAGTGTCATCAGCAGATCTGTAGCTAGTGAAAGGAAGGGAGGGGGAATTAATACCATGACTTCTCTCCCCTCTGCCACCAGCTCCTGCCAGTGGATCTCATTAATGGAATCCAGAGGAAGGGTGAGCCTGCTGATTCAGACCACAAAGTCCAGCCTTCAGGGCATGCAGTGGTTCTGGGGTGAAGGGTGGCAGGTGGAATAACCAGCACAACCATCTGTACACTGCAGAGCCGTGTGATGTTTCTGGGCAGAACTCATCTGAAAGCTCACCTTGAATAGAGGAAAAGACCATGTCAGGACTATGCAAATTTCCAATGATGTCTAGTGTATTAGTTGTGGACATTTAGTTATCTGTTTCTGTCATGGTATGGAAAGCAACATTTTTTATTATAAATTTTGGTTTATTAAAGCTGTGCTTATTGAGTAATTAATTAGTTGGTTAAAAATACATTATAAGGGGGAACTCCTCTTAGTTGTCTGTAAGCCATTATTTGAATATGAAGAGTGTCTGCTTGTTATGGAAAGAAAAGAATTAAACAAAAAATTAACTTGCTATGTAGGAAAACACCCAATATTTCAATCTTCTGGGAGTTGAAACTCTCATGCACACCCAAAAATGTCAGGGGTATGTGTAACATTTTCAGTGTCCCGAGCAATATGAAAGCAAATGGTAATAATCTACCCTGTAAACCTTGCTTAATGCTCTCATAATGGGTAATGCAAGTGATTAAACACTGTGATTTTAATCTTGGCGTTTTAGTAACCCAATAAGATAGATGAAAAGGCAGTAACAAATTCAATACTATATAATGATATTTCATTCTAACTAAGAAGTCCAGTTATTCTCTGCAATACGTGTTTTTGTTTCTAAGTTTATCATAGTTTAAAATGCTCTAATATTAATCCTCTGTGCTTTTCATTGTAATAGATTTTCATGACTTTATAAAAGAATTAATCTGAGGTTAAATTATTTCCACAAACACACACAAAATATTGCTTTATTGTCTTTGGGGAGAACATGAAAATAATTCCCACCTGCTTTCTTGTCTAAAGCTATACTTCATTTATGCATTGGGTAACAAGGAAGCAAAATGGCAGCCACTCATTGGGTCTTCATGCCCTTGGGAAGACAAAGAGGTGGAAGTGCTATAGCATGCTATCCCTGGCTGGGCAGGCTGGGGTCCTATATGCATAAGCCAAGATGTAGAGGTCATGAAGTGACAGCTCCTCCCTCTAGTAATGCTTCGGTTGCCCAGACAACCCTCTCTAGCTTGGGCATCTTTTTGCTAGATAGTTGTTGTATGTATGAGGGGTCACAGACATATGTCTATACTCTTTGGCTACAACATAAATAGCATGGGATCTCTGTTCTGGGAGCAGTTTCAAATTTTAGTCTTCCTCCTGGGATGTTTGCTGTTTGTTTGTTTTTTTCCCTCCATGGTTTGTGCTTGCTTTCCAACCACTGAGGCACACACAGACCCAGAACAGAGAGAGAAGAGAAAACTACAAAGACAGAAAGTCTTGAGAGGCTAACATTAATCTTTAATTCAAACTGTGTGTATCTACTAAAAATATAAACCAGGAAAGTAACACTATAATTTTTTCCTGATGCTCCTGTAATTCACAAATTAAGGTTTTTTTTTTTTTAGCAAGCTTGACAAATATTTACCAAGTCAACTTTATGATAGTTTGTGAAATAATATATATCATTTATATGGAAAATTTGGTGACTGCCTTCCTCGCATGTCACATCTTCTTTCAGGAGAATTTACCTCCCTGGTCACCATCTTGAGTCGGTCTTTCGTACAGAGGTGATACACATAAGCTTAGCCTTCCCTCTTAATTTTTCTTTATAGTTAAAATAACTAACACATGACCTGGATGCCAAGAATTTGAAAGTGCCTCTCTTAGGTAAGGTTAAAAGTAGCTTTATCGAAAAACTATAGTTTATATATATTTATCTGCTGCCAATGCAGGAGATGTAAGAGTTGTGGGTTTGATCCCCGGGTTGAGAAGATCCCCTGGAGGAGGGCATGGCAACCCACTCCAGTATTCTTGCCTGGAGAATCCCGAGGACAGAGGAGCCTGGTGGGCTGCAGTCCATGGGGTCTCAAATAGACATGACTGAAGCGACTTAGCATGCACGCAAAACACACATATGCATGTCAGGTAGCTGCGGGGGCCATAGTATTCAAGGCTGGATGCTCAGTGTTGATGGCTTAGAAACTCATTTTTGTCTGGCTTCAGCACTAGAGAAATGTCACAATAGCTGGGCTCACAAGACTCTGATGTAGAGACAGAATGAGTAAGTCATCAACTTTCAGTAAGAAATTCAACAGCAAGGGAATGAGAACACCAGTCTCCAAAAGTCTTGTCATTTAAACATTTGTTTGCTCACACGAAAAAGTTTTGTTGGGTGGTTCTGACAACCACCAAGAACATCAGTGGCCTCCATCATTTATTCACCTAGTGCCCAGTGCTGGCCGTGACAGAGGCCTGGCAGGGAGATGCCGTTGTCCCATTTCCTGTATAAAGAAACATGCCTCAGTGACAGAGCCAGGAATGAGCCTGAGTGTAAGTCAAGTTCCTTCCAAGCTCTTGCATTTAATGATAACTGAGTTTATGTTCCTAACGGCCTTATGTGGTTTTATGATTTTGAGTGAAGGGTACTGGGAAATCCAAGGAGATGCTCCCGGGGTTCCGTCAGATTGGGGAACAAAGTATACAGGTATGTTTGTATCATAAGATTTGCTTTGAAAACAGGGTTCCAATATTTGTGCTTGAAAATCACGTAGTATGCTATATTTGCCATCCCTACTTCAGTACTTTGGCCATCTCATGCAAAGAGTTGACTCGTTGGAAAAGACTCTGATGCTGGGAGGGATTGGGGGCAGGAGGAGAAAGGGACGACAGAGGATGAGATGGCTGGATGGCATTACTGACTCGATGGACGTGAGTCTGAGTGAACTCTGGGAGTTGGTGATGGACAGGGAGGCCTGGCGTGCTGCGATTCATGGGGTCGCAAAGAGTTGGACACGACTGAGCAACTGAACTGAACTGAACTGAACTGAATATGCATGTGTGATTGCATGCTTATATGAGTAATATGTGGGCTTCCCAGGTGGCTAAGTTGTAAAGATTCTGCCGACCAGTGCCGGAGATGCAGGCGTAATTCCTGGTCGGGATGATCCTCTGTAGGAGGAAATGGCAACCCACTCTAGTATTCTTGCTTGGAAAATTCCATGGACAGAGGAGCCTGGCGGGCTACAGTCTATAGGGTCGCAAAGAGTCAGACATGACTGAGCAACTGCGTACACACACATGTGAGTATATATGTGTACATATATACATATCTGTCTCTACTGTGTACATGTATATTTTAGGGGGTAGAATATATTAGTATAATTTGTGATATAAGTATGTATGTATTTAATATTTGTTAGATGCTAGGCTCAGTACATGAGGCTTTAGTTATATTCACTTGCCAGCCTTCCCAAGATGTAGATATCCCCCTATTGGATGATTTAGGACAAGTAAAAGTGTTAGTTGCTCAGTCATGTATGACTCTTGGTGATTCTGATAGCTTACAGTGAATGGTGTAGGATTCGTCATCTCTGAAGAACATTTAGCTTCGGGACCAGGAACCAGGCTTGATCACTCAAGAGTTTTGGTGTAGCAGAGTTTTATTAAAGTATAAAAAGGGATAGAGAAAGCTTCTGACATAGACATCAGAAGACGGGTGGAGAGTGCCCCCCTCGCTAGTCTTAGCAAGGGAGCTATATACTTTTTAATTGGTTATTACAATAAATCAAAAGAATGTCTCAAGGTGGTAAAGATCTTACCAGACCCACTCCCACAATTTACATTTTAAGATGATAGGATTCAGTTCAGTCCAGTCACTCGGTCATGTCCAAATCTCTGCAACCCCGTGAACTGCAGCATGCCAGGAGAAGGCAATGGCACCCCACTCCACTACTCTTGCCTGGAAAATCCCATGGACGGAGGAGCCTGGTAGGCTGCAGTCCGCGGGGTCACTAAGAGTCAGACACTGCTGAGCGACTTCACTTTCATTTTTCACTTTCATGCATTGGAGAAGGAAATGGCAAACCACTCCAGCATTCTTGCATGGAGAATCCCAGGGACAGGGGAGCCTGGTGGGCTGCCGTCTATGGGATCTCACAGAGTTGGACACGACTGAAGTGACTTAGCAGCAGCAGCAGCAGGCCTCCCTGTCCATCACCAACTACTGAAGCTTACTCAAACTCATGTCCATTGAGTCAGTGATGCCATCCAACCATCTCATCCTCTGTCGTCCCCTTCTCCTCCCTCCTTCAGTCTTTCCCGACATCGGAGTATTTTCAAATGAGTCAGCTCTTCCCTTCAGGTGGCTGAAGTACTGGAGTTTCAGCTTCAGCATCAGTCCTTCCAGTGAACATTCAGGACTGATTTCCTTTAGGGTGGACTGGTTGGATCTCCTTGCAGTTCAAGGCACTCCCAAGAGTCTTCTCCAACACCACAGTTGAGAAGCATTTCTTTGGTACTCAGCTTTCTTTTTGGTCCAACTCACACCCATACATGACCACTGGAAAAACCATAGCCTCGACTAGACGGACCTTTGTTGGCAAAGTAATGTCTCTCCTTTTTAATATGCTGTCTAGGTTGGTCGTAGCGTTTCTTCCAAGGAGCGAGTGTGTTTTTATTTCATGGCTGCAGTCAACATCTGCAGTGATTTTGGAGCCCCCCCAAAATAAAGTCTGCCACTGTTTCCACTGTTTCCCCATCTATTTCCCATGAAGTGATGGGACCAAGTTTTCTGAATGTTGAGCTTTAAGCCAACTTTTTCCCTCTCCTCTTTCACTTTCATCAAGAGGCTCTTTAGTTCTTCTTTGCTTTCTGCCATAATGGTGGTGTCATCTGCATATCTGAGGTTATTGATATTTCTCCCGGCAGTCTTGAATCCAGCTTGTGCTTCCTCCATCCCAGCATTTCTCTTGATGTACTCTGCATGCAAGTTAAATAAGCAGAATGACAATATACACTGTGACATACTCCCTTCTCTATTTGGAACCAGTCCCTTATTCCATGTCCAGTTCTAACTGTTGCTTCCTGACCTGCAAACAGATTTCTCAAGAGGCAGGTCACGTGGTCTGGTATTCCCATCTCTTGAAGAATTTTCCAGTTTGTTGTGATCCATACAGTCTAAGGCTTTGGCATAGTCAATAAAGCAGAAGTAGATGTCTTTCTGGAACTCTCTTGCTTTTTCGATGATCCAGTTGATATTGGCAATTTGATCTCTGGTTCCTCTACCTTTTCTAAAACCAGCTTGAACTTCTGGAAGTTCAATGTTCATATATTGTTGAAGCTTGGCTTAGAGAATTTTGTGCATTACTTTACTAGAGTGTGAGATGAGTGCAATTGTGTGGTAGTTTGAGCATTCTTTGGGATTGCCTTTCTTTGGAATTGGAGTGAAAACTGATCTTTTCCAATCTTGTGGCCACTGCTGAGTTTTCTAAATTTGCTAGCATATTGAGTGCAACACTTGCACAACATCATCTTTCAGGATTTGAAACAGTGATCACACCATCATGATTATCTGGGTCGTGAAGATCTCTTTTGTATAGTTCTTCTGTGTATTTTTGCCACCTCTTCTTAGTATCTTCTGCTTCCGTTAGGTCCATACCATTTCTGTCCTTTCTTGAGCCCATCTTTGTATGAAATGTTCCCTTGGTATCTCTACTTTTCTTGAAGAGATCTCTAGTCTTTCTCATTCTATTGTTTTCCTCTATTTGTTTGCATTGATCACTGATATGACAGGATTAGAACTAATAGTAGAAAGATCTTATGAGATGCACTCTGGTAGTACTATACATTTAAGATAACAGGATTAGTCCCTGGTGACTCAGACAGTAAAGCGTATGTCTACGATGCAGGAGACCGGGGTTCGATCCCTGGGTTGGGAAGATCCCTTGGAGAAGGAAATGGCAATCCACTCCAGTACTATTGCCTGGAAAATCCCATGGACAGAGGAGCCTGGTAGGCTACAGTCCATGGGGTCGCAAAGAGTCGGACATGACTGAGTGACTTCACGTTTTCAAGAAGGAGAAACTCAAACAGGATATATTGTTGTTATATAATCATTGGTACAGAGTTTAAGCTGAGTTGTTTTGTTGTGTAATCATCAGCTCCGGGCTTAAAGAAAGAAGGAAAAAAAAGTTTTATGTGACTAAGATTAAGAAATATGGAAAAAATGTTTGTCCTTTTCTCTTCCTTGAGAATTGAGACCTTATTCTCCTCCTTGAGAGCCCCAGACCCTGGACTTCGTATTAACCTGCCTAGTGATTGACTGTCTCAATTCCATGGACTGTAGCCCGCCAGCCTCCTCTGCCCATGGAATTCTCCAAGCAAGAGTACTGGAATGGATGGCCATTCCCTTCTCCAGGGGATCTTCCTGACCCAGGGATTGAACCCAGATCTCTTGCACTGCAGGCAGCCTGTTTACCACATGAGCCACTAAGAGGGGTTCATATTACAGCCAAGATCACACAACTTCTTATCCCTTTCATGTCAGTTCCCCTTCATCCACAAGCCCTTCCACAGTACCACTGCTTTGATGATCTGAGTCAGCTGTCTCCAGAATTCCTGATGACGCCACCCAGAGTGACCCTCATTAACCATTTTCCTGTTGTATCCAGGGGGTGGCTGTCTTTTGTCTACTAGATAGTTCTTTTCTTTGGGGCAGTTGACACCTTGTAGCTTTCATAATTGCATGCCTGTTTGAAAACATGTCCCACTATCTCATTGAGAAATAGTTGACCCCAGATCTTCCCTGTATTGTCTCTGAAGGGGAGTGACATGCATGCATATGACGTTCATCAGAGTGTGTGGAGTTGCCTGACTTTATCTCCAGATCTTGGAGGCAGCAACACTCTTTTCTGCTGTTGCCCCCACTGATGTGGAAGCGAGGATGGAGCCTGGGTGTTCCTTTTGGGAAAAAGGTGCCTAGGTCTTGATTCATTACTCATAGAATAGTTATCCTCAGTCTTCTGTGAAAACACATCAAATGAAAGTGAAGGGGATGGTGCGCATGTTGACATCCACAAATTTGTGAGAAGAGAAAAGCGAGAGTTTTTCTGCTCCTTGGGACTGGCAACCACCTCAGCCTGACATCTGTAATGTTCATATTGTTCTAAATGCTGTTTTTTTTCCCCCCATCTATTATTCT
The DNA here is from genome assembly GCA_935064755.1 of Tragelaphus eurycerus. Taxonomy (NCBI): domain Eukaryota; kingdom Metazoa; phylum Chordata; class Mammalia; order Artiodactyla; family Bovidae; genus Tragelaphus; species Tragelaphus eurycerus. The sequence goes on along the minus strand of CAKXYN010000002.1, from coordinate 16,608,855 downwards.
TCAATGGAATCTAAGCTGCTAGGAATATTTCTTACTACCATTTTCAATTATGGAACTTGAGAAAGATTACAGGTTCCAATTTTTTGCCTCACAAAAAAACCGATAAGCAATGGCATCACCATCACTGATTCAGAGTGAGTTCTTCATGGATCATAAAAAAAGCTTGTCTGGGAGGTATCATCTCATGGATCTCGAAATGCCTGCTTCTCTACTGACATGTCTGTTCTTGTGGCATCTGTCTCTCCTCATAAATCCACAAGTGAGCCGTATTTCGTAATAATCACTTGGGAATCAGATTGGAAGGATTGATTTTCCTTTCCGGCAGAAAATGAATGACTGAATTTGAGAGTCCTATGTTCTCTAAAGTAGCAGCAGGTCTAAACGGAGCTTCAGATTTAACCAATGACATGGAGCTAATTTATTTTGTAGGAAAGAGCTAAAATAGGATAGACTAGTAGATCCTGCCAATTTCTGTTTTCTAAGTGATTATGGAAAGCCTCAAGTTGTTTGGAAAAGACATAACTATTTTCAGGTGGTCACTTCTCACCCTGCCCACATGTAAATTTAGAAAACTCTGGATTTGTAGTTTATTTCTCCAGAAGTGGCATCTTAAGAACAAATAAAAAGCCTCTTTTTTTTTTTTTTTAAAGTTCAAAATGGTTAAAAAAAAAAAAAAAGGAGAAAGTCAGGAAAATCCCCTCTCTCTCGTTTATTTTAACCTCTTTGATTTTCTACTGGGAGAAAATTCACTGTATGAGCTTTGGTTTCATTTAATTCAGTGCTTGCTCTATGCACTTGCAAGAACGGGCTTCTCCCAGGATTCCATTCTAATGGGGTTGGGGCCAGAGCCCCGGCTGTGTGTGCCTTTGCTGGGGAGGCGGGATGAAAAATTGTTTCTCCTCCCTTTCCTTTCACTCCTAAAGCCAGTGCCCTGAGAGGAGTTTGCAGTCAGTACATCCCGCTCTATCACAGCCTCGCCTTTTTATGGCCATATTCTCTGTGAATGAAAAAAGAGACAGTACAAGTGTTTAGCCTGTCAGAGCCAGTTCACTGGATTATCCACACAGAACGTTTTCTATTAGAGGAGGGACAGGGCGGCGAGGGGGTGTTCCACAGACTGGCCATTCTACAAACGCCTGTGCGCAGGGCATGGGGCCAGCTCTGGGAAGGGAATCCCTGGAGTGGGTGGGGTATGGTGGCAGCAAGGTGTGCCTTAGAATTTATTTGCATCAGCCAAAAGCTTACGCTCTACCTTTGCTCCTTACAACTAGGACATGAGCTGAATTTTTTCCAACTTTCTGTCCTCGCACTTCATTACTGATTGTTCACTGAATGTGGCCAATCATGAAGCCACATGCAAAAAAAAATATGAGAGAAAGCTGCCTTTATGGCCGCCTACAAAACAGGGAAACAGATGGTAGAAAATGGTTTTACTCAGGACTACAAGACCCAGAGCACTAAAGCTGGAGCATGGCCTTATAGACTGTCAATTTCACGCTTCTTACAGACTCTTGCAATTAGACTTTTTTCTTATTTGTAGGCATCTCTGATTGGAGAAGGAAATGGCAACCCACTCCAGTGTTCTTGCCTGGAGAATCCCAAGGACAGGGGAGCCTGGTGAGCTTCCGTCTATGGGGTTGCACAGAGTCGAACACGACTGAAGCGACTTAGCAGCAGCAGCAGCAGCAGCTGCCTTGTGCTTGCTCAGACTTCCAAACCAGCCGAATCTTCCTTCTTTTCTTTTTCTTTCCTTCCACCCTTCCTTTCTCCCTTTCTTTCTTTCTTTCTCTTCCCTTCCTCTCTCCCTTCCTTCCTTCCTTTCTTTTTCTTTTTTTTTTTTAATGCAATACTGTGATGGTGAGAGGTAAGTTCAGCATTGAAATTAATATTCACGTCAAATGGAAAATAGAATCACAACTACCTCAAGCTCAGATGCCTGTTTAGAATTTCTTCTCATGAGGAAAACCAAAGGCTTTATTTTCCTGTATTGCGAGTGCCAGAAAATTTCTCAAAGGTCAAATTTCTTTGCCTAAACAATTGTATAGTAGCATTCTGCCTGCATTATGTCACTGTGATTTTTAAGGTCCTAGTACTAGAAATGTAAATGCCTGATATTTTTTCCCCCAAGACACCTTGAAATCGTGCTTATTTTCTTTCACAGACAGCCTCTGCCTGTGGAGCTCTTGTCTCATGTATACCTGTTGTGTCTGCTTTTCTTTTTACCTAGGCCTTCTGCCTTATCTAGTAGCCCCACGTATTCTGACCTGCCCTTCATCAGGATCTCCCCACATCGGAACCCTGCTGCAGCTTCCGAGTCCCCCTTCAGCCCCCCGCATCCCTACATCAACCCCTACATGGACTACATCCGGTCCCTGCACAGCAGCCCATCCCTCTCCATGATCTCGGCCGCTCGTGGGCTGAGCCCCACAGATGGTGAGTTTCAGACCAGCCTATCCTGCCTCCGCACATCATGGGACGTGGTAAAGAGTAACTGATGCGTTTGTGTCCTGTGTGCCCAGGGCTGTGCTAAGTGCTGTGATTGCATGCTCTTTTTTCAGCGTTATGACACCTCCATGAGGGTGAGGATATAATCTCCATTTTCACATGAGGATTTGGCAGAGGGGCCAAGTAACTTGCAACCTGGTTCCTTGGCTAGTAAGTGACAGAGGTGGAACTCAAGAGCCAGAATGCTGTGATGCCCAAATCCTCTTATTCACTACTATTTTGTGGCTTTATTTAGACTGACACTATTGCCATTCCTGTATTGTACTTGTGTAACCAGCACATTGTGCTCACCTTCTGAGGAATACTTTTTAGGTCTGAAGGGCACATGTATACAGATGTGTCCATTGGAGCAGCACTTTTCAAACTCTACTGTGCATATGCATCACCTGGAAATGGTGATAAAATGTGCTTCCTGGTGGGATGGGTCTGGGGGGCTGAGGTTCTGCGTTTCTGAGACGCCCCCAGGTCATTTCAGTGCTGCGGGTCTAGGGACCACATTCTGAATAGCAAGATCTTAGAAAACGTGATGGCCTAGCCCTGTTGTATGTGCCTTCTGTCCTTGACCATGCCGCATGAACACTGCAAGAGGGATGCTGTGGGACAATAAACGACCTTTGACTTTAATTCTCTTATACAGGATGCTCATTTTCAGCTCCCAAGGACCAGATTCCTGTTGTTCTGTGAGCCTCCCAATTAATTATTGTCACCTGACTTTTAAATTGGAGCTGTTCATTCCACAACTGTCCATGATTAAACTGCTCCTTTGGGGCCTACTGTGTAGCACAGGGAACTCCACTCAATATTCTATAATGGCCTATATGCGAAAAGAATCTAAAAAAGAGTGGAAATATGTATAACAGATTCACTTTGCTGTACATCCAAAACTAACACAGCATTATAAATCAACTATACTCCAAAACAACAACAAAATTTTTTTTAATGTCCCTTTGGTTCAGAGAGCACATTTCCCATTTCGTGAACACATGTACAAACTCACCTGTCTACAATTGCTAGAATCTGTGTTAAGGCTCAGAATGGCTTAAGCTGTACTGATGACAAGTACAGAACTGTGAGTTCTCTGCAGCAAACCACAAATTGCTGGTGCTCGTGTAGGCGCACATGTACTCTGGCTTACCCAGCAGTGTTTGCCCCTGCACAGCCCATATTCTCCATATGCACACACTTCCCAGGGCTGGTTGTGCATGGTGGGGATAGTAAGTAGAAGCAGCCTGAAATTTCTCAGTAAATATTAACCCAGTCATACTTCCAGGAGTGACTGGGCTCCAGCAACAGCTGCTGACTCACTTTTTTTTCCCCATCTGATTCAATGCAGTGGATATACTTGTATAGTACCCAAGGAAGAAGTTTTGCCATTTGGACAAGATGCACACTTTAAAAATAAAACTGTAAAAGAGTGAGATCGGAGTTTTTTCTGCTTTGGATTTGGTTTTCCAGTGGGAAGAATGGAGAGTCACTTCCATAGAATACTTGGGACCCCATCAAAGTGACTCTCAAGAACAGAGGGAAAGAAGGGTAGACAGGTCAGCTGACGATGGGCTTGTAATGATGCCTGGCTTCCAGAAATTTAGTGGGGCCACTGAAGGTGGTACCTCTAGTTAAAGCATCTTATCATCTGCTTTTCATAGTGTTTGATGATAAGTATAAATAAAACATGTTTTATTAGTTCTGCATTTTTCATCCTGCCTCATAGGAGGCCAATTAATACCCAAAGTCAAGTCACTCATATTTGTCTCTTGCAGTCCATGATTTTTGTATATATCTATCTTTATGATGTATGAAACATAAAGAAGAATAAATAAAAGATAATATAAGATATATAAAAGAATATTTTTAAAAGGATGAAATAATACCATTTGTAGCAACATGTTGGACCTAGAGATGATCTACTAATTGAAGTTAGACAGAGAAAGACAAATACATCACTTATAAGTGGACTCTTAAAAAAAAAAAAGATACAGATTAACTTATTTACAGGCTTCCCAGGTGGCACAGTGATAAAGAATCTGGTCGCCATTGCAGGAGATGGTAGAGATGCAAGTTTGATCCCTGGGCTGGGAAGATCCCCTGGAGGAGGAAATGGCAACCCACTCTAGTATTCTTGCCCGAAAAATTTCATGGACAGAGCAACCTGGTGGGCTACAGTCCATGGGGTTGCAGAGTCAGATGAGATTGAGTGTGCACGTGTATACACACACACGCACACACACACACGCACACACACACACACACACACATACAACTTATTTACAAAACAGAAATAGACTCATAGACTTAGAAAACAAACATGGTTTGGGAAAGAGGGTAGGAGGGATAAATTAAGAATTTGGTGTTAATAGATACATACTCAGTTCAGTTCAGTTCAGTTCAGTTGCTCAGTCGTCTCCGACTCTTTGCGACCCCGTGAATCGCAGCACGCCAGGCCTCCCTGTCCATCAGCAACTCCCGGAGTTCACTCAGACTCACGTCCATTGAGTCAGTGATGCCATCCAGCCATCTCATCTTCTGTTGTCCCCTTCTCCTCCTGCCCACAATCTCTCCCAGCATCAGAGTCTTCTCCAGTGAGTCAACTCTTTGCTTGAGGTGGCCAAAGTACTGGAGTTTCAGCTTTAGCATCATTCCTTCCAAAGAAATCCCAGGGCTGATCTCCTTCAGAATGGACTGGTTGGATCTCCTTGCACTACACACTACTACTATATGTAAAATAGATAAACAGTGTACTATATAGTACAGAGAACTATTAATATATTCTATATCTTATAATACATATACTGGAAAAGAATATGAAAAAAATATATGTGTATATATAACTGAATCACTTTACTATATATCTGAAACTAATATAACATTGTAAATCAACTATACTTCAGTAAATAAAAAGTATTTGAACACAAATATAAAGCATACCTAGACCTGTTGCTAGAATGCCAGTGTTTTTACATTTTATTTTATTTTTTTGTTTCTACATTTTAATGATAAAACTAGTTTTTTTATGTGCTAGGCACTTTCCATGCACCATCGCCTTCACTCCTCCCAGCAACTTCCTGAAGAGGTGGAGCTGAGATTTGCATCTCGATCTTACTGCCTCTGGAGCCCACCCTCAGAACTGCTATAGTATCCTGCAGCTTTGGCACATAAGTTGTCCGGTGGAAACCAATCATTATCCCCCTCTTACAGAGCTGACGCTTGCCAGTAAATTGCTCCAGATTGATAGGTATATTTCTTCTTGATTTTGAAATGAAAAAAAAAAAAAAAAAGAACTTTAAAATTATGGAACACAAAATTGCAGCTTACTGCCCAGCCATGTGTTATTAAATTCGGGCTGTGCTGCCTTTTCCGCTCATTGCCCTGGGTCCTCCAGCTACAGAGAACTGACTCAGACCCTCTTGCCAGAAAGCTTAGGGAAGTATTTTAAATATGTTGGGAAGGTCATTGTAGTTACCTAAATTGTCTGATGGCTCAGAGGTTAAAGCGTCTGCCTCCAATGCTGGAGACCTGGGTTCGATCCCTGGGTCAGGAAGATGCCCTGGAGAAGGAAATGGTTACCCACTCCAGTATTCTTGCCTGGAGAATCCCATGGACGGAGAAGCCTAGTAGCCTACAGTCCACGGGGTCACAAAGAGTCTGACATGACTGAGCGACTTCACTTTCACTTTTCAAGTTGTCTACTACTGTAAGAAATGTGAAAAAAAAAAAATGTGAACATACAGTGATTTGATATAGTCAGTTGAGTTGCACAGTCATGTCCAACTCTTTGAGACCCCATGGACTGCAGCACACCAGGCTTCCCTGTCCATCACCAACTCCCGGAGCTTGCTCAAATTCATGTCCATTGAGTTGGTGATGCCATCCAATCATCTCATCCTCTGTCGTCCTCTTCTCTTCCTGCCTTCAGTCTTTCCCAGCATCAGGGTCTTTTCAAATGAGTCAGTTCTTTGCATCAGGTGGCCAAAGTATTGGAGTTTCAGCTTTAGCATCAGTCCTTCCAATGAATATTCAGGACTGATTTCCTTTAGGATGGGGACTCTCAAGAGTCTTCTTCAACACCACAGTTCAAAAGCATCAATTTTTCGATGCTCAGCTTTCCTTATAGTCCAACTCTTAACATCCACACATGACTACTGGAAAAATCAGAGCTTTGACTAGAAGGACCTTTGTTGGCAAAGTAATGTCTCTGCTTATTAATATGCTGTCTAGGTTGGTTGTAGCATTTCTTCCAAAGAGCAAGCGTCTTTAAATTTCATGGCTGCAGTCACCATCTGCAGTGATTTTGAAAGTGAAGTCACTCAGTTGTGTCCAACTCTTTGTGACCCCATGGACTGTAGCCTACCAAATTCCTCCTTCCATGTAATCTTCCAGGCAAGAGTACTGGAGTGGGTTGCCATTTCCTTCTCCAAGTGATTTTGAAGCCCAAGAAAATAGTGTGTCACTGTTTCCATTTGATATAAGACACTTTTATTTTGGGGAGCAAACAGAGGAATGAGTGTACAGATACGTGCACATATATGAATTTAATCATTGTTTATTGGAATCTAGATGCTTTAAATGTTGTGTTAGTTTCTGCTGCACAGCAAAGTGGACCAGCTATATGTATACATATATCCCTTCTTTTTTGGATTTCCTTCCCATTTAGGTCACCACAGAGCACTTAGTAGAGTTCCCTGTGCTATAAACAGGTAATCATTAGTTATCTATTTTATATGAAGCAGCAGCAGCAGCAGTGTATATATGCCAGTCTTAAGTGAGGTTTTGAAACTAACCTCAAAAGTTTTATCATGTACTTGGTTTTTTTCCTGTGCTTTTCCTTCAGTTTTATTTTCTAATCAATGATATCTGGGAAACTTCAGCGAAAGCACAGTTTGAGTTAAAGAAGTTTTCCTAGAACAAACCATGAAAGGAATGGCTCTGTGGGCTGCGTGACACATGGATTTTGGGGTATCTCAAGAAAAGCTTCTTGTCCACTTTTCTTCCAACTGGTAACCATGCTCTTCTTGTCTCCTCTTCCATCCAGCCCCCCACGCCGGAGTCAGCCCAGCAGAATACTATCATCAAATGGCCCTGTTAGCCGGCCAGCGCAGCCCCTATGCAGACATCATTCCCTCTGCTGCCACCGCCGGCGCAGGGGCCATCCACATGGAGTATCTTCACGCCATGGATAGTAAGTGGCAGGGCTGTCTTCTGTAGCCCCGGGCACGGCCAAGCTAATGCATGAAAGGGAGAGGAAGGTACTAAGATGAGTTGATTACCTCACTTTCCAAAGCAGAGAAGGAGGAGGCACCACCAGTACTGGGGGCTCTGGTTTGCTTGGTTTGCCAGGAAGTTCCCACAGACTTGGCCATTGAAACTTGCCCATTAGCTCACCTTATGTCAGTGAACCGAAAGATGCAGGCAATTATAATTTGGCAGACTCACAAAAACACTAGTCGGCTCTGATTGTCTTGGTAGCAGAATAAGGGAATGTGTTTGATTAGATGAACGTGTTCATGACCAATCATTTCTTGATTTTATAGATTTTATGCTTTAAAAATTAACTTTAAAAAAGAGACCTATACTTGATTTCATGTTTTTCATGGGCTTATTTTTTTCTTATTTTCCTCCTATGGTTTCTTTTTTAAAAAATGTTATTTTAAGCGACTCTAGGTCTTATTTATTTATTTTTGGCCTCACTGAGTCTTCATTGCTTTGTGCAGGCTTTCTCTAGTTGTTGCAAACAGGGGCTACTCTTTGTTGTTGTGTACACTCCTATGTTTTCTTTATGTTAAAAAATTCTGTCTCACCGAGACGTCTTATATAGGAAACAAAAATCATTTCCACATCAGAAAGGGCTACTCTTAGTACCTAGCAGTGGAAGAAACTGGGATCATTGGGTGCACTTGAAATGACTTACTTTTGGACCCCTCAAGGCTTATGAGGAGTCTTCAGTGCCACTTCTCTAGACTAGAGGTACAGATGAGAACCTGTGATTATCATTTCTCAGAACATCTAAGAATTTTTATCCTTTAGGTTCGCATCCATTTACTAGGCGCCAAGAAGTGAAGCCAAAGTATCATCCGAGGTATACATAATGAAGCCCTTTGAATACGAAGATAATATGAGTTTGAATAGGACATATGCTAAAGATTTTGTTCGTTTCTTCTAGTAGCAGTAATTAATTTGTGCTTCTCTATCTAGAGGCTGTTTGGATTCTTCTGTGACGATGATTGGACCTTGGTCCACTCTCTAGCAGTGGTTAACAGTTCAGCTCTCAGATTTACAATAGACAGAAGATGATTGGTTCACACAGTGTAAAACCTACAGCTCTGGTCCCCTTAATGTCATGAAGTAACTTAGCTGGGTTACATAGGAACACTGCTTGGGTGGGTTTCCATTGGGGAGTTCATTACCTCACCCAAAGTGAAAGAAATATGTTACATCTTCCACAGGGATTTTGTGGTTCTGCTTTGTAGAAGAAAGAGTTTCCATTGCAGATTCATCATGACCACATTTCAATTAGGGGTTGTTGGAAAAAAAAAAAAAGTTGAGTGTTATTATGCAAATCAGTTATTTAAAAATCTGCAAATAAAGAATTAAAATAAGAGAGACTCCTTGGAAGGTCAACCCATATTACCTTCTCTATTTGATGAGAATGTGTTTAGTCAGGCAATGGCGGTTTTTATCTAAATAAAGGATGAAGCTACCCTTTTACTTAGTAAAAACTAATTAAAGGCATTTTAATTTGCCAGAGTATATGGTAAATTGATTGTCATTAAGTAGGAATTTAGATATCCTATTATTCATCACATAAAAAGAAACCTCCTTTTTCTTTGTCAGAATCTTTCATTAGAATAGAGAAACAAAACAATTAACAGAAAGCCAGAGCAGGGAAATCTGTGCTGGAACAATGAGACTGCTCAGGCTTATATTTAGGAAGAAACAGGGGGATCAGTAGAGACCTGGGCCACTTCTCTTTCAGCTGCTTTGAAACCCTCACCTTGTAGTTTAGCTGTTCCCTTCAACAGGGGATCCCAAATCACTGTCCTAAACGCTGATGACTTTCTTTGCTTGGTTGCTAGGAGGTTGAGAAGAGCATAATAAAGGGTTGGAAAGCATTTAAAAAGTACTATATCCCCGCCCTCTGAAGTAGTTGAAATAGCATTTAGCTTAATAGAACATAAAGAGAATGTTCTTCTGTTTTATTTTTTTTTAATCATTATATTTATTTAAGTGGCTGTGCCAAATCTTAGTTGCGTCATGGCATGCGGCTTTTTTTTTTTTTTAAGTTGTATCATGTAGGATCTTTAGTTGCCTCATGCAAGCTCTTAGTTGCAATATGTGGGATCTAGTTCCCTGATAGGGGATCAAACCCAAGCCCCTTGCATTGGGAGCGTGGAGTCTTGTTCACTGGACTCCCAGAGAAGTCCCCTGTTCTTATGTATTAAATATAAAACCTATAAGAATTGTTTCAAGGGAGAAGCAAAATGAGGTTAAATTTCTACATTGGCTCTGCAGTAGTGAAAGCAGAGCCAGCCTGGGATCGAGTGGGTCGTTCTACTCCACTGTAACAAATCTTCAGGACTCATCGGTTGGGAGAAAAGCAGCAGTAAACTGGGCTCAGATGAGCACCTGACTTTTAAATGTGCCAACAGTGGGCTTACCCGGGTTTCAGCCAGCTTTGGGTTAGAGTATTCCTGTGTTGGGCATTAGAATGAACAAGCCTGTTTTATGGCTCTAATTCCACCTTTTGGGATTCTAGTGACTTAAAAATAGGAGAGCAAGTAATCCCTATAGGGAATATCCTAGGGAAATCCTAAATGCTCCTGAAAACCACACAGTTTATGTGGTGGAAACTGACATAATTAAGTGCCCATCTTGGAGGGAAAAACAGAGGAGATGGACTAACCAAACCTTAGGGAACCATGAGCTTCCATGAAAGGCCCTGGGCTCTATCTTCACATGATGTGAGGGGATATAGGCACCAGTGTTTCATAGCATCACATGACCTCCTCATCTAGTTAGTGATTTAAATCAGGGCATCAGCTCTGTCTGGAATGTCCTGCTACTTCTAACTCTGCCAAGGATCATCGAGCCTCATTGAGAATGGTTACTGTCAGGGGTGATATGGAAGTTGACCGGAAGTATGGTTTGTCCTTGGAGTCCTTTGGAAGTGGCATGCATTTCCTCACTGAAAAACTTCTTTGATGAAATTATCCTCATAGTGAGTAAATATGAAACATTTATGTGTAAAGCTGATGTCATAATAAAAGATGCTGGTTTAGGCAATAAAAGCTGTGAACACAGTGGGACTGCTTGCTGTTTTTGTACTCACATGGCCTAAATCATGTGGGTCATGAAACTTCTAAATGAAGAAATTCAATTTTCAATGTGCCTGAAAGAAGGATTTGAGTAGGGACCACATTTGTCATTCAAATTGGTTTACCGGTTTTATAAAATTCATGGATGGTACTAAGTTCCAGTTTATGATTTATTTTTTATTAGCTATAAAGTATGTCTATTTATCTCTATAATAATATCTGTACGTCTTTCATAGTCATCTATTGCATTTCATTAAATTATCTTAAATCATTTTGGATTGTTATCCTGTGAGTTCATCCCTGATAAAGAAAATATTCCCAATTAGTTTTCTATAGACCAAGTACCCAGACATTTTTCTATAAAGAAGTCTTACCCTCTACTACCATTTACTGTGTACCCCCAAATTGCCATGTCCCTGTAAGCAGATGTACCCATTCTTTGAAACAGAAACCCTCCATTCTTTCTCAAAAGTAATTATATTTGATTTGCCTCTTACCTAGTAGGATTATATTCTCATTCTGTCATTAAACTTGGTTTGCTCACTCTGTAATGTAAATGTGACCTTAGAAAAGACAGGAGTGGGCTTGTGGGCCACATTTGTAGTTATGCTCTGAAATCTAGATCTCTAACATCAACCAAATTGCAGGCAAATGGGCATTTAATTTTTTACTCTTTCTGTAACAAGCATTATATTAAGTTGGCAGGCATTTCAGTGTGAGTTACTAACCTCTAGAACGGAACTTCATCAGTGGAATCTTTTTGAAGTCTCAAAACTCTAATAAATGGATAGAATTAATTGATTGATTAAGTGATCGATCTAATAACCAGAGAATTAAAATGGACTCGAGTTATCTTATTATAATGCTTAGAGGGTCCCTCCCAACCTGCCCTTGGAGAATGGGTAAACAAACCACAGTCCAAGCTTTTAAATGTTTCTTTGGATTTAGGCTGTTAGATAACGGGGAATTTAAGGCAGGGTCCTTCAGTTTTGGCACTACTAGGAATAGATGATTCTTCATGATGGGGGCCTGCCCTGCCCGTTCTTGGGTGTGCAGTAGCTTCCCTACCCTCTCGATGTTTCTAGCACCCCCTTAGCTGCGATAACCCAAATATCTCCAGATGGTGTCACATGTCCCCTGGGGGCAAAATCTATTTCCACCCCTCCATCTAGAACCATTAACTTAGGATAATGTATTTATCAGTTTTTTCAGTAAAGCCATAAATAGTCCATGATCAGATAGCTACAGAAATCATGGGGAAATGAAGGCATAACTAAACTGGATTTTTTTTAATCTTAGGATACTTTAATTCATTTTTCCCCTTTGGCTTATTGCTTTAAAGCCATTCGTGTTGGGAGTCAGGAGGATGGGTGCAAAGTGACTGTGGGAACCACTGTCTTTGTCGCTTGTGGTGAATTAATGATGAGAATATCTAAGCAGCTGTCAGATTCATAAATCAGTGGAAATGAGAGGGATAACACATAAAAGTCTTTCCCTTTTGTTTAGCAATTTATCATTTTGCCTGCACATTAATAAACAAAGCTCCCCTGAGGTAAGTCCCTGGAAGATAAATATTTCTCCCTAATTCCCTCAATTGTAGCCAGTAGATCACAAGCGGGAAGAGAAAGGTACTTGTCACCACTGGTCGCTGGCTTCTTATTCTCCAGTTCTTCCATGTGGGGTAACAGGAAGAGATAACGGGTACCAAGTCCAGCCACAGGTAATCAGATTCTGTTTTGTTTATATAACAGGCACCAGATTCCCCAGCCCCAGGCTGTCAGCCCGGCCGAGCCGAAAACGTACACTGTCCATATCGCCACTGTCCGATCATAGCTTTGACCTTCAGACCATGATAAGGACGTCTCCCAACTCATTGGTCACAATTCTCAATAATTCCCGCAGCAGCTCTTCAGCAAGTGGCTCCTATGGCCACTTATCTGCAAGTGCAATCAGGTATGTATTTTCCCTAAATCCATGATGTGTTTCTTTAATAAAACATCACTGCTTGCCTGCACCTGTGTTTGTGGTACTGACTGCCTACAAGGTAAAATTATAACAGGACACTGGGACTGACCTGAGATGGGGATCCAGGTTAAATTTCACTACAGTGGGTTCCAGAGCCAATTATTGTGCCGAAAAGACTTATTTTGCGATGCTAGTTAGCAGCCCTTAAAGAGAAATAGTAGTTCTTTGCAAATGAAGAAATCTACTCCATAGAGACAGTGAGAATGGGGATCTTTTTTTCCCCTTACTAGTTATAGTTCCCGAGAGGAAAAACCGACTTCATACCTGGTTTGGGGACAATTGCAAAGACGACAGAAATCAGAAGACCAGATGTGAGTCTTGTCTCACAGGGGAAAGGTGTGTTTTGAGAGGAAGAAATAAAAAGGGACAGCAGGGTGGATTTTTTTGACCATACTGAGCGGCGTGCGGGATCTTAGTTCCCCAAACAGAGATTGAACCTGTGCCCCCTGCACTGGGAGCTCAGAGTCTGACGTCCTGACAGCAGGACTTTTGCCGGATGGCTTTTGCATCCACTCTTCGGTAGTGAGTCTTGGCGGTGATTTCCGGGAGGTCTGGAGCCCCGTAGGCTGCCTGCATAGACGGGGTGGGTCTCCGTCACCCTCGGGTTTGCACATCGTGTCCTTCTTACCATGAGCCTGTGGACACCGTCGTTCTGTACCTCTGGGCCTTAGGGGAGGTGTTTAACTTTCCAGTGACTGTTGATTGGAATACCAAGGCTTTTTTTTGTCATTCTGTTTTTAAATAAATCTCTTTCAAACTTCAAAAAAAAAAAAAAAAACCCTGACAGCAGAGTTTTTACTCTAAAGGAATTGATGCAACTTCCATGATGGATATACATATTAGGAAAACTCTAACAGTCCAGGAAAAAAAACATGTTGGCAGTAGTCACATACAATATATACTGGAAATGATGAATACCATTATTTTTTCTGGAAGTTTCCATTACAGTTTTAATTCTTTGCTAGTTCAGTTATCAGCAGTCTCCTTTGGCAGGCACGTTCAGTTCAGTTCAGTTGCTGTTGTGTCTGACTCTTTGCCACCTCATGGACTGCAGCATACCAAGCTTCCCTATTCATCACCAGCTCCAGAGCTTGCTGAAACTCATGTCCATTGAGTCGGTGATGCCATCCAACCATCTCATCCTCTGTTGTCCCCTTCTCCTGCCTTCAATCTTTCCCAGAATCAGGGTCTTTTGCATTGAGTCAGTTCTTCACATCAGGTGACTAAAGTATTAGAGTTTCAGCTTCAGCATCAAGAGTTCAAATATTATAAATCTCCATTTTGATGCGATGTCATTTTTCTGCTGCATCTGTTCTTTTAATATTGTCAAGAAAGTATGGAAACATGGAACAGAATAAATAACTCTGTTTACATGATAGACTTGTGGTGCTGGAGAACTCCTGAGAGTCTCTTGAACAGCACAAAGATCAAACCAGTCAATCCTAAAGAAAATCAACCCTGAATATTCATTGGAAGGATTGATGCTCACGCTGAAGCTGCAATATTTCGGTCACCTGATGCAAAGAGATGACTCACTGGAAAAGACCTTGATGCTGGGAAAGATTGAAGGCAGGAGGAGGAGGGGAAGACAGAGGATGAGATGGTTGGACAGCATCACTGACTTCTATGGATGTGAGTTTCAATAAACTCTGGGAAATGGTGAAGGACAGGGAAGCCTAAAAGGGAAATGCTGCAGTCCATGGGGTTGCAAAGAGTCTGACTTGACTTAGTGACTGAATAACAATAACAACATGATAGCAATTGATACCTACAGTGGGCTCCTGGGGTAGTTTCAGTATTAGCTGATGTAGTCTTAAGATACGCTTTAAAGTCAGGCAGAACTGTAGTCACATTCCAGCTTTGCCATCAGTGGTGCAAACCATACTCGCCTATTGGCTCAGAAGTTCCATCTTCACATTTGTAAGCTACAGACAAGATTCCTGCTATAGAGGAAAGGGGTAACTTTTATTAAAGCTGGTGTGGATGGTCAGTACCTGGATGTAGACTGCTACCCAAGGGCAGAACCTCAGGAGAACTGGCCTTGATGACCCACCCAGAAGATGAGCCACCAGGGCCTGGCCATGCTATGCTGTAATCACCCCAGTCTGGCTCTGAGGAGTGTGCCCATCTCCAACCATGGCCTGGCTGCTCTGCACTCCTGGCAAATTTCCCTGGGATCATAGATCGCCACTGACTATATCTCAGTCTGCTGAAATCATATCATTATTATGTGGCTTGCCTAGAACTGTATCATCAAAGTGGTGGAAATGGGGCACAGTGAAATTCACAGGAGTGATATTTATTTCTTCGTTTCTTCATTTGAGTTTTCATTTCATCTTTGTTTTTCTTCCCTTGTGCTCTCTGTCCAGCTACTGTGACTTTATAAGGCCTCTGAAGGATTTAGATTAGAAAATGGTGCCAGATGGTCATGATGCTGTCTTTAATTTGTACCCCGCATCTTCACCAGCTTCTTAATCTCCCGTTCTCCAGATAATTTAGTATCAGTCCTTAGGAAAACTGCCAGTATCCTGACTTGGAATGGTCGTTGTCCCCTGCCACCAAGGAGCTACAACAGACCTGATTATTCTCATTGAAGCTGGAAGCAGAGATCCTAATTCAGTTCCCAAGAGACCTGTTTGCGGCTAAGGCATCAGGCTCTCAGGTCACCCTTGCCTTCGGCTCCTCGCCAGTCCCTCTTCACTCTTGCAGCCTGACCTCTCGTTCTTCAATACACAGCCACTGTGTGTTAGGATAAGGCATAGCTTTAGATGCATATAAAGTAATACAGATAGCCCAAGATGAGGTCGCCTTGCCATACCAATACATTTATTAGAAGAATTACGATCAGCACCACCTGCCAGGCTTTTAACTGGAATAACATTAGTGCTTCACTAGCCCTGTTCCAAGTTTCACTTTGTGAAATCTGAAGACTGATTGGAGGACTCCTCAGTAAGTGGGAGGACTGGTGGAAGACAGGGAAGGAAGCCGCATGAAGAAATCTACATGGGGTAACTTTCTCAAGAGGGAAAGATACAGAAGCGAAGGTGAACTTAGAATGCATCTCCTCTGCTTTGTACCCAGGGGCATGGTTGGTGTGAGATGGTCTCACTGATTTCATCTCATGGCAATTTTGGAAAGCATAGTGTTACTCTTGTTTTATGCATAAGCACAGAGGGTCTTTGTGAGAGGACCAGCCATCCAATCATTTGTTTTTTAATTTGCACCAGACACATTTGACTTTTACATTTGACTTGTGCGTGTTTTCTAATCTTAATCTCATGTGGACAGTGCATATAATAATCAGTTCAGTTTCTAAAGATATTTTTCAATGTGTGAAGACACATGTTCAGTTTTCTAACAAGTGTCCTTCACATGCATGTTCCAGTTCCAATGCTCTTCTCCAAGAGGCTGATAATAGCATGGACCACTGTTTAAAATTCCCCTGTTGACTTGCTCATCTGGTAGTTTGCTCTATGTCTCCCTCCACTAGGACACAAAGTCCAGGCCAGAAGGTCTAGGACTGTGATACCTTGTTCATGGCCACACTCCCCACGCCATTACATCTGTGCCCTGTCACCTTGACAGCACTCCACAGATATTTCTGGAGTGAATAAATGAAGGAGCTCTTTAATGAGCCATTAGAATTCTAATCACCCTCCTTATTAAAAGGAACTTTCTGTGTGGTGGATGTATGATTTTTGTTGTCAAAAAGTTACAGTCTGTATGAATAGTAATGTATCCATAAGTTGATAGATATATAGAAATGCAGAGGGATGAATACAAAATAAAGGGCTAAAAAAGCACATGTCCATCTTCAGTTTGTGTATGGTTCTTGCATGTGTGCCTGCTAAGTCACTTTAGTTGTGTCTAACTCTTTGCGACCCTATGGACTGTAGCCCACCAGGCTCCTCTGTCCATGGGATTCTCCAGGCAAGAATACTGGAGTGGGTTGCCATGCCCTTCTCCAGGGGATCTTCCCCATCCAGGGATCAAACTCACGTCTCTTATGTCTCCTGGATTGGCAGGCAGTTTTTTTACAGTGGTGCCACCTGGGAAGCCCATTTGATTCTTATATTGATGTTTTTACTTAATAATTTAGACTGCTATAAAAATTCCATATACACCACATATTTAATCATAAAAACCCATCTACATGTTAAGAAATGGTTCCTGATTATGTCTGATTTATTAAGACATATTGTCCAAATGTACATCACAAGTATTTTTTATATCATAACTAAGACAATCATTTAAAAAAATAACTCTGTGCACTTAGAAAAGATGTTATGAAATACTGTCTCAAAAAGTTTTAAATTCACCATCACCCTGAGAAGTGCAATCTAAGACTTGATGAGTCACATTTATCCAATACAGTCTGTATCCTCTGTATGGTGAAGGCCAGTTTTTATCCAGTTAATAGTGTTAAATTAGAAATAGTTTGACCTCTGCTAATACCTTCCCCTAGAAATAGAGGAAAGATTGTTTCAACTGACTCTCATCTTCCATTTTCTAGGAAACCTAAATGAAATGAAGAAGTGAGTAATCCATTCATTTCTAACCCACCAGTTACATACAGCTTTCTCACTGTGGGTTTAATGGAAAAAATGAAGATGTCTTCATATCCTTAGTAGTTTCAGGTCTGGCTCAGCTAGGACAGACATCTCGGTGAAAATGAGAGTTGAGTGCCCAGAAGTGCAGCCTCACAAATGAGGGTGTGTTTTCTGTGGCCAGTACTGACCAGCTCTGCCTGGTGACCAGAGAACGGAAGCCTCAGCCCTGCTGGAGGCCCCTAGAGTAAGGGTGCAGTTGGCAGGTCCAGTGCCGTTTCCTGAGCAGAGCAGGAACCAGTTCAACTTTCACAGCAGCTTGACACTGCTTTGTTACCTGCTATGAGTCAACTCATTTGTGTCTGAGAAACAACTAGAAATGACTTGGGTGGGAAACACTGAAGAATAGATGAATGAATCCAGAGCCAAATAACCAAAGTCCTTAAAACTCCGATGGCATCTTCTAAACATTATGAGACAACCTCTTCCCCCAGTATCAGTGAAAATAATAAATCCTGACTAAAAAGGATACTTTTCATTTATTCCCAGATGGTTTTAGGTAGTACTTCATTTAATCTACTACTCACTTATCCCCCAAATATTTTACTGCAGTTTCAACTGTGTGCTGGTCACTGTGCCGGGCATGAGGGCTGCATAGATGAATGAGACATATGATCCCTGTCCTCACGGAACTCATGGAAGGGAAAGGCTTCCAATCAGATATGAAGTTAGAATGTTTGGAGACTACAGCAGCCTAGGTAGCAGATGAGGCAAAGCACAAAGTTGGAGGTGGGCAGGACAAGGTGGGGTACAGTGTGGACTGCGGATGCAAGGCCTGTAGGAGGGCTTCGGGCCCCAGCGAGGGTGTGTTGTTTCAGAGACCAGGGAGCTCAGGGAGGTTTGTGGACTGAATCAAAGGCACTTAGCCACTTACATGGCCAAACCTGCCAGGTCCAACTGTGGATCTCCTTTTCTGTTTCCCTTCTTTCTCTTAAAAATCCTCCAGTGGGACACATGACTAAAGGGATTGGTAGGAAGTGCTATTTATAATAGGAATATAATCATGTCTGGTGATGCTTTTAAAAAATCAATTAAGTTTTTCTAACTGTGTCTGCGTGACTGGCCAGTTACATGATGTGGGTTGTTGTTGTGCTTGTGTTCAGTCACGTCTGAACACAAAGGTGACCATTTACCATTAACTTCAAGGTAAATGAAGCTAATTTACCATGTTAGTTTCAAGTATACAGCAAACTGATTCAGTTATATAGATGTGTGTGTGTGTGTGTGTGTTGATGTGCGCGGGCGCGCGCGTGCGCTCGCGCGCACATAGGTGCATATGTATTCTTTTTCATATATTTTTCCATTATGGATTATTATAAGATACTGAGTATAGGTCACTGTGCTATATATTAAGTACTTATTGTTTATCCATTTTATATATAGTAGTATGCATATATTAATCCCAAGCCTTCTAGTTTATTCCTTCCAGCCTTGCTATCCCCTTTGGTAACTATTACTTTGTTTTCTTTGTCTATGATTCTGTTTCTCTTTTTGTAAATAAGTTCATTTGTGTGTTTTTAGATTCCACACTTAAAAGATATCATATGATATTTGTCTTTCTCTATCTGCTGTACTTCACTTAGCACGATTGTCTCTGGGTCCATCCATGTTGCCGCACATGGCATTATTTCATTCTTTTTATGGCGGAGGAATATTCCATTGTGTATATATACCACATCTTTATCCATTCCTCTGTCAGTGGACGTTTAGACTGCAGCATGAAGTTTCCTAATCCCAGTGCCCAACCTGAAGAAATGCATTATAAAAGCATCACATGAGTTTCTTCTAAGTATCTTTTAAAAATTCATATCTAAACAGAACTGACCAAATTAGGGCAGTTGCAAAAATGTGTTTGTAGGTTGCTAGTATTGATTTTACTTTAAAAATATTTCCTGATAATCTATAGCTGCTGCATATTCATCATTCCTCCTTACTTTGGGTAAGAGAGGGTGCCTTGTGACTCGGGCTTTCCCGTGACCACCCACGTCAGGACTCCGCAGTGGTTCTCACATCAACCTCAGGCCAGCCCAGCTCCAAGCTGAGTTCTCCAGGTCAGGGAGGGGTTCTAGAGATGAATCTGGAAACTGATGATGAGCCTTTCTGTTGAAGCCAATGTAGATAAAATGCATGGAGTATTAATCACTCTGTCCCGGGCAACCCCCTACACCCTGAGCCCACATTCACACAGAGGACCTGTGGTATGGAGACTCAATGGAAGGAGATGTTCCATGCAGCTCTAAGGAAAGCTTATGTTTTTTTTTAGGGAATGGGTAGATGCCATGTGGACTCAAGTCATTAAACAGTAAGATAGAAATTTTGACCTGTAAGCATGACATGGCTGGGTGATCCAACCTCCTGCCATCTTTCTTATATTTCCAAGTCTTTAAAATTCACTTTTACTTAGAAACAGGTCTTTTAATATTGTAATCAGCTCTCTTTACTCTCCTAGTATAAAAGACTACAGCAGGACACATCCCCTAGTGTGTGTTAATCACTCAGTCTTATTCCACTCTTTGTGACCCCATGGACTGTAGCCCACCAGGATCCTCTGCCCATAGAATTCTCCTGGCAAGAATACTGGAGTGGGTTGCCATTCCCTTCTCCAGGGGATTGTCCCGACCCAGAGATTGGACCCGGGTTTCCTGCATTGCAGGCAGATTCTTTACCATCGGAGCCATTCAGCTTTATTCATTGTACTATTATTAATTTATCCAGCCCATCCCTGTCCTCTTCAGTTCAGTCACTCAGTCTTGTCTGGCTCTTTGCAACCCCATGGACTGCAGCAGGCCAGACTTCCCTGTCCATCACCAACTCCTGGAGCTTGCTCAAACTCATGTCCATAAAGTTACTGATGCTATCCAACCATCTCATCCACTGTCGTCCCCTTCTCCTCCCGCCTTCAATCTTTCCCAGCATCAGGGTCTTTTTCAGTTAGTCAGTTCTTCTTATCAGGTGGCCATATTATTGGAGCTTCAGCTTCAGCATCAGTCCTTCCAATGAACATTCCGGACTGATTTCTTTTAGGATTGACGGATTTGATCTCCTTGCAGTCCAAGGGTCTCCTAAGAGTCTTCTCCAACACCACAGTCCAAAAACATCAATTCTTCGGCGCTCAGCTTTCTTTATAGTCCAGCTCTCACATATATACATGACCACTGGAAAAACCATAGCTTTGACTAGACAGACCTTTGTCTGCAAATAATGTCTTTGCTTTGTAATATGCTGTCTAGGTTGGTCATAACTTTCCTTCCAAGGAGTAACTGATTTTTAAGTTCATGGCTGCAGTCACCATCTGCAGTGATTTTGGAACCCCCAAAATAAAGTCTGTCATTGTTTCCATTGTTTCCCCATCTATTTGCCCTGAAGTGATGGGACTCCACTATATGTAGAGTTCCTGAAGTGTTTCTAAAATACATTATGGATTTGTCTCATATGCTATTTTATTATTATAATTTTAAAAATTATTTATTTACTTATTTATTTTACAGTAGGTCCTTATTGGTTATTTGTTTTAAATGTAGAAATATGTACATGTCAGTCCTAAACTTGCATGCTGTTTTAACTGGTTTTAATATATTTGATTTGAATATTAATGACTTTGAAATACCTGTATGTATAGTAGGGTTGAATACATGTTAACGATTGATCTTCTACAATATGAACTTTTAATGTCTCCCACTTATATGTCATTTCTATGATTTATTATCAATTTACAGATAGATTAGAGGAGTTCTGTACAAATGTTGACTCACATCACTTCCTTGGTGTGAAAAGAAAAATATTTTTTTGTGAAAGTAAAGCATGTGTATGGATTTCAAAGTTATATATATCAATTATAATTAATATGTAACTTTCCAGTTACAAATAATTATTTTATTCTTTGGATATATAAAAGGGGTCTGTAAAAAGTGCTCAGTTAAACTTATTGAATTAGTGAATAAGGGAGTGGATTTTATGGTATTTATTAAAATTTTTTAAAATTGAAGTATAGTTGATTTACAGTGTTGTGTCAATTACTGCTGTACAGCAAACTGATTCAGTTATTCAGTTATGTACATTAATATTTATTTTAGTTGCTTAACATCCTTTCTTTCTACTTACACCCCAGATTTCAACCAGATTGGCCACAGTTGTTGAAACTCTGAGGCAGAAGAGTTCCAGATAAGGGAGAGATTTCTGGGCTATTTACTGCAATATTAAGAGGAGACCCAGTTTGCAAAATATGACTCCACTTTGTGAAAGAATATTGACAAAACATTACTTCTGATTTGTGATGGAGAATAAATGCGTCAAAACTTTTTTAACGATTCAGACTTTGGGAATTTTAATGTTAAATTTTTAGAAAATAGTGGTTCCCACTGAGACAATAATTTGCTGATCGCTTTTAATTCAGAGCGGAGTTAAAACTTTTAGTTCAGTTGGTTAGTTCTTTTGGTTCAGTTAAAAGAACTGAACTTTTAGCTCAGCTCAGAGCAAGGACTTAAAGGGAAACTGAGTCAGTAGTTATCGTGATTTAGAATTCTGTCCCCGAGTCACTGCCTACAGTGGCATCCATGCTTCCTCTTAGGTATTATAAAACAAAATCTTCCAGAACCATTATCAGTTTTGATGGGTAGAAATTATGTTTGTTGGATGAAGACACCACACACACTATGATAAGGGATCAAAAATTCACATTTTTCTCAATTCCTTCTCTTGAGAAAACTACAGGGCAAATTAACATTAATTAATTTATTCTAACTTTTTTTTTCCTTTTCTAATTTTTTTAAAATTTTGCTGGCGTATAGTTGATTTATAATGAGTGTTAGTTACAGGTGTGTAGTATAGTGATTCAGTTATACATATATACGTATTCATTTGTTTTCAGATTCTTTTTCCCATAAAAGTTATTACAGAATATTCTAATTGTTGTCCTAGAAAGTGTTTCTCAGAGTGTCTCTCTGGAAGCTCCTGCAAATATTGCCACAAACCATACCTGGGGAAGGACTTTTGAAATGCACATTCACATACTAACAATTCCAGGGGATCTCAGGGCTGCACTCCTCAGACTTTATGACCTTGACACTTTCTTTTCCTCCATAACACTTGACTGTGGGTTGTTATCCCAGAAGGACTGTGACTATGTTAGCGCATTGCTTGGGAGGATCTAGGCCATCTGACACTTTCTACAAATCTTATTGACTGAATATAAATTAACAGTTGTAAGTCACATTCTTATAAAAATGTTTATGTGTTTTTAATTATCCCATCTTTCATGTAGTCATTTAGAAAAGAAGTGAATGCTATTATACATTTTTAAATTATACTTATCAAATGTTGAGTGAAGAAAATTTAAAATTCAGAACATAAACTTAATTGCTCTTCAGCTGATCCATTGGAAAGAGCAGGGTGAGCAGAAATGTAAAGGCTTTGGGGTCATATAGCTGAGGTGGATGGAGGAGCCTGGTAGGCTGCAGTCCATGGGGTCGTGAAGAGTCGGACACCACTGGGCGACTTCACTTTCACTTTTCACTTTCATGCATTGGAGAAGGAAATGGCAACCCACTCTAGTGTTCTTGCCTGGAGAATCCCAGGGACGGGGGAGCCTGGTGGGCTGCCGTCTATGGGATTGCACAGAGTTGGACATGACTGAAGTGACTTAGCAGCAGCAGCTCAGGTGGACCAAAGACTGTGTCCTTCTTGAAATAAGTTGACAGAGCAATGTATAAAACATTTCAACAGTGTCAGTACTTCATATTTCTAGGAAATTATGGAACAAAGTATGAACTGTTTAGGAAGATTGATTTTCAGGGTTTCTAAAAATAGAATTTGTTGTCATTGTTTAGTCGGTATGTTGTGTCCACCTTTTTTGAGACCCCATGAACTGTAGCCTGCTAAGATCCTCTGTCCATGGGATTTTTAAGAATACTGGAGTGGGTTGCCATATCCTTTTCCAGGGGATCCTCCCAACCCATAAATCTGACCTGGGTTTCCGGTGCATCTCCTGCATTGCAGACAGACTCTTTTACCACTGAACTTTACTTTTCAAAAACAATTTCAACCTCTGTAATCAGCAGCATGTCCTCAGCTACTGAAGTTCTACAGAGACACACAGATCTAGTTACTAGCTTTGCACTGTTTGATAAATGTTGTCAAATTGCTTTTATTTGAAGTAACTGTTCTGAGGGGGATGGGCAGAATAATGGCCCCCCATAAATGCCACATCTTACTCCCTGGAATCTGTAAGTGTATTTTCTTACACAGCAAAAGGAATTATGTGGCTGTGATTCAGTTAAAGATTTTAGGAAGAGGAGATGACTCTGTACCATGTAGGTGGCCCAATATAACCACAGGGGTCCTTATAAGAGAGAGGAGGGATGGTGTCAGAGCTGGAGGGAGTCACAGGAGGTTGGAGTGAGGCAGGGCCAGGAGCTCAGGATGCACGTAGTCTCTAGAAGCAGGAAGAGGCCAGGTGCACAGAGACTCCAGAGGAATGCAGTACTGCCCGCCCACTCGAGGATTCTGACCTCTGGAGCTATAAGAGGGCAGTGTTGTTGTTCGGTCACTAAGTTGTGTCTGACTGACTCTTTATGACCCCATGGACTGCAGCACGCCAGGCTCCCCCGTCTTTCACTGTCTCCCAGAGTTTGCTTAGATTCATATCCATTGAGTTGGTAATGCTATCTAATCATCACATCTTCTGCTGCTCTTTTCTCCTTTTTCCTTCAGTCTTTCCTAGCATTAGGATCCTTTCCAGTGAGTTGGCTCTTCATATCAGGTGACCAAAGTATTGGAGCCTCAGCTTCAGCATCAGTCCTTCCAATGAATATTCAGGGTTGATTTCTTTCAGGATTGATTGGTTTGATCTCCTTGCAGTCCAATGCACTCTCAAGAGTCTTCTCTGCACCACAATTCAAAAGCATCAATTCTTTGGCGCTCAGCCTTCCTGATGGTCCACCTCACATCCATACATGACTACTGGAAAAACCGTGACTTTGACTATACAGACCTTTGTTGGCAAAGTGATGTCTCTGATGTTAAATATCCTGTCTGAGTTTGTCATAGCTTTCCTTCCGAAGAGCAAGTGTCTTTTAATTTCATGGCTGCAGTCACTGTCCACAGTTATTTTGGAACCCAACAAGAGGAAATCTGTGACTCTTTCTACTTTTCCCCCATTTATTTGCCATGAAGTGATGGGACCAGTTGCCATGATCTTAGTTTTTTCAGTGTTTAATGTTAATCCAGCTTTTTCACTCTCCTCTTTCACCCTCATCAAGAGCCTCTTTAGTTCCTCTTCACCTCCTGCCATTAGTGTGCATATCTGAGGTGGTTGATATTTCTTCCAGCAATCTTGATTGCATCTTGTATTTCTCAAGAGAGCAAATGTATTTTGTTTTAAAACAACTAAACTTGTGATAATGTGTTGCAACAGCAACTCATACCTTGAGAGAGTGGTTCTGTCACTCATCAACTCATCCTGAGGGGCTGCCCTGTTTCTGGCAGTGTTCTGGGCACCAGGGGTTAGTGAAGAACAAGACAGGCCAGGGCCCAGCTCCCCCAAACCTAACATTTGGAGGGAGGGAGAAAAAGAGAGCCTTGTCCTGCAGTGAAAACACAGCTGTTAAACAGGAGTGCATGATGCCATGAGGAGCTGTGGAGGGGGCTGGTTTAGATGGGGCCTCGGCCTCAGGGGGCCTCTGTGTCTGAGGAGGTGGCATTTAAGCAGGGGTCTGAGTGACCAAAAGCAAGCAGCCATGCTGGCCTCTGGAAGGACATGGGAGTACTGAGATACAGAACTTAGGATGACAGTTCTCTTGGCATCAGAGAACAGGGGGTGGTGGCCCCGGTCCCCTGCCCCCTCCCACTGGTGGAAAGTTGTCAGAGGTTCTTTCCATGCTCTTGGGAGGATGATGATGTTTTTTGTTCTACTTGACATTACATGCAATACCCAGTCATCCCCCATCCTCTGCTTCTTCTTTATACAACTGCAGGGATAACCTCACAGGCTGTTCTAAAACCAAGAGGAAACTTGGCTCTTATTCATTCACTGATGCTGTTACAGACCCAAAAATATCTACTTCTGTCATCAAATGCTAAACAGGCTTTGTAATCCTGAGCAAGTAGCCTTCCTCCCAGGAGCTGACAGCAGTGCCTGCTCTTGTGGGGTGATGCAAGGTTTCTACCTATGTCTGCCATCGCCCAGCTCTTTGCACGTAGAGGAGAGAGTGTATCTGTTGCTGGCTCCTTGTGAATAAGTAGGGACCACCAAAATTTGGTGGTCCAGGACGTCTCTGGCAGTCCAACGGTGAAGACTCCACGCTTCCAATGCAGGGGGCACAGATTTGATCCTTGGTCGGAGCACTAAGATCCCACATACCTCTTGCTAAGTCACTTCAGTCATGTCCGACTCTGTGTGACCCCATAGACGGCAGCCCACCAGGCTCCCCCGTCCCTGGGATTCTCCAGGCAAGAACACTGGAGTGGGTTGCCATTTCCTTCTCCAGTGCATGAAAGTGAAAAGTGAAAGTGAAGTTGCTCAGTCATGTTGGACTTAGTGACCCCACAGACTGCAGCCTACCAGGCTCCTCCATCCATAGGATTTTCCAGGCAAGAGTACTGGAGTGGGTTGCCATTGCCCACATACTTCTAAGTACCGCCAAAAGATAAAATAAATTTAAAATTTCAAAAAAATAAAATTCACTATCCCCTTCTGTATGTTCTTATATCCCTTGGAATCTAAGAGTTGACATGGATTGTGGCCAGTGTTTATTCCTGTCCTGTGATTTGAACAGTGAAAATGCAGCCCCCAAAAGGACAAAACTCACATGGGTTGAAAGGTCTTGCAGCCCTTTCTACATCTGCTGAGGTCAGAGACTTCGCTCCTGGGGACAGGGTGCTGCAGCACCAATGCTGGCCCTGCTTTGTGGACCTATCCTATCTGGCTATTAACAGTTGTAAATTGCATTATATACACAACTGAGAGCAACAATCTTGATTATTAATTGGGTCCTAACTTTTTGAGCTCCCCAATATTGGGCCCCCCAGAATTAGAGGTATACATGACCCAAGGGGCCCCTTTACTAAGCCTACCTGATCATTCAGGCTCCTGAAACTCAGAAGAGGTGCATGGAGTTTTGGGCAGAGTCCATACCACATTGTAACTATATAGGTAATGGGATCCTTTACTTTTTCTTCGTTTTTTTTAATGAACAGAATGAGGTAGTTACACTTAGGAATACCCATTCACCAAAAGAAAGGGGGGGATGGGAGGGTTAAATCATTGTGTTTTTTGATGAATGGCTTGTACACCGAAAAATAAATTGGACAAACTGGCATAGAGCTCAGTGAACATGAAATCAGCTATTAGAAGAAAGCTTGTGAACAAATTCTGAGGCAGATATGCATCTTTTGATTAATGCCCTATCAATCATCCGCACAGCTACCTTCGCTAAGTCTTGCTGTAATCATTCATGGTTGCTTTCGGAAATACTGGCAGAAACTATAGCGCTGCAAAAGCAAAATATTATTACTGATTTCTCCCTAACTTACTGTGAACAATGACTGTTTTCACCAGGTTTCTGCTCTCCTTTATTAAAGAAACACAATGCAGAATGAAAGGAGGGGTCCTCCAAGCCCTGTGAAATTCTCCTAGGGTATTCTTAATGATATTCAGTCTTAAATGGGCAAGCTATTGTAATGCAAGGTTCTCTGTAGGAATAAGAGTAATGTAATCCCATTGAAATCGCCTTTTATGGATTGTAGTCAAATGGGCAAAATGTGGAGTCACATTAATGAAGTGAGTATATCTTCAGCATTATTACTTAAAGTTGTTGAAATGGTTTGAATTTTGTTATTGTAATTATTATATACTCAGTTAATGCGCTCAACGGCAATAATAATTAACCCACCAGATTGGAAAATTTTCATGAATTCTGCCTTTGACTTTGCAAGAAACCTTGATTCCTTCTGGATCTTACACAGTAGGATGGAGAAAAGATCTACGTATGTATATATTTTGCCACTGAGTATTTTTTTTTAAGGAAGAAATTTTCACGAATGCAATTACAGTGTTTCATGCTTTTTTAAAAGTCATCGGCAAATTCCTCAAGAGCACTTCATTCTCTTAAGAGGACTGGATTCCTAAACTATGCTGGTGCAGAAAACAATCTGGCACTGCCTACTAGTCCAGAAATCTTTAGGTCATAGTGGGGCTTCCTCAGAACTTCCGGTAGCCTGGGAAATACTCAGACATAATGAAGTGGTGACAGGCATTAGCATGTATAATGGACGTTAATAGACATTGAGTGCTCTTTAGCTGGAAGAGGGAGCGGTGCTTTCCCATTGGAATATTGCTCCATCGAAGCTCATTGATCACCGATTTCAGCTGGGAGAGGTTAATCCATCAGCTTCTGTAACCAGACGGCACTGATGGAAATTCTTTAGGTGGCATTCTGGATGAACCAAGCTTTCCATCTTTACAAACAAATGAGTGATATGACAAGCATGGTGTTCAAAACACATTTAACCAATTGATTTTCTTTCCTCTTGTAATAAGATCTGGAGACATATGAAAGTGTGCAGGGTGAGCTGAGATGAAAAGAATTGCTCCCTGCGTCGGGACTTATAGGATGAGGAGCCGATAAAAGTCCTATAAAGCATGTAGTCACCCATTCTCTTTGTTATATAAAGTTTGTTATTGCAATAAATAGCTGTTATTGAGCTGATGCCTTTTGCTTCTGTTGTGCGGAATCTTAGGTCTGCGTATCTGTGCACATTCCCATGTGTCCCCTCTAAGCCATCACCTTTCTCTAGGAAGTTTTGAGATGTTGGTCAATCATCGTTTTCACTTTTTAATTTGAACACGCAGCCCTGATGCAACCTGGGAAGGAAAAACTAGATATAGAGGTGAGCTGGTCTCTGCATCCCATGCAAATGATGGTTTTCCCTGTTTCCCACCTGCAGCCCTGCCCTGAGCTTCACCTACCCTTCGGCACCCGTGTCCCTCCACATGCATCAGCAGATCCTAAGTCGACAACAGAGCTTAGGCTCAGCCTTTGGACACAGCCCTCCGCTCATCCACCCCGCCCCAACTTTCCCGACCCAGAGGCCTATTCCCGGGATCCCTACAGTTCTGAACCCCGTCCAGGTCAGCTCCGGCCCTTCCGAGTCCTCACAGGTGAGAGAGACATCTTGATGATCTGGTTTGTCTTGGGAACCATAGAGGAAAGCCACTGGGCCACATCAGCCTTGGATGCGCACAGGCCATAGCACCCTCACAGCATCCATCCTGCAGCCTGTCCACCCAACCCAGGGCTCTCTGTCTTCAGATTTGGTGACTGTGCCGTGTATGTGCTCCTCAACAAACAAGAGCTTCTTCCACTAGTCATTTTATCCTTGGTGGAAAAGCTGCTTGATCTGGCTTTCCTCTGACCCTGTGTGGTCTGCTGTCCATTCAATAAACATACATCCCATAGATAGAGTAATACAGAAACTTATAATACCATGTGTAAAATAGATCGCCAGTGGGAATTTGCTCTATGACTCAGGGAACTCAAACAGGGGCTCTGACAATCTAGAAGGGTGGGATGGGGAGGGAGATAGGAGCGAGTTTCAAGAGGGAGTGGACATGGGTGCACCTATGGCTGATTCTTGTTGATGTTTGACAGAAAACTACAAAATTCTGTAAAGCAATTATCCTTCAGTTAAAAATAAATGAAACAAATTTTTAAAAATTTTAATAAATAAACATACATCCCATGAATGGATTACTGTCTTTCAGTCCCTGTATGCTGGACTGTTGGAGTTCGTTTAAACCCAGGATTCCAGCTGTTTTCCACTAGCTTTGAAAAGCCACCAGGAATTGGTACTCATGATTAAAAACAAGGAGACACCTCATGAATGCCTCATGAATATCCTGAGTTTGTTTTTTCAATTTTTATTTCAGTAGAGTTATTTACAATGTTTTGGGTGTACAACAAAGTGAATCCGTTTACATGTATCTTTTAGCTTCTTTTCCCATAGAGATCATTGCAGAGTATTGAGTAGAGTTCCCAGTGCTATACAGTAGGCCCTTATTAGTTGTGTTTTATATACGCATGTGAGCATGCTAAGTCGTTTCACTTGTTCCAACTCTTTGCAACACTATGGGTTGTAACCCTCCAGGCTCCTCTGTCCATGAGATTCTCCAGGCAAGCACACTGGAGTAGGTTGCTGTGCCCTGCTCCAGGGGATCTTCCTGACCCAAGGATCGAACCCGTGTCTCTTATGTCTCCTGCATTGGTAGTCAGGTTCTTTACCACTACCGCAACCTGGGAAGCCCATTTTATATACAGTAGTGTGTATATGTCAATCCCAATCTCCCAGTTTATCCCTCTACCCTCTTCCCCTTGGTAACCATAAGATTGTTTTCTACATCTGTAACATGATTTCTGTTTGTGAATAAGTTCACTGTCCTAGCTGTGAACACATATTCTGAACTCTGCTACCTGGAAATAGGAGCCATATCTGTCATCATTCTCGTGCCAAAGAAGCTGGCTAGTCTTGAGTTGTGTGTTTTGGCTGTGGTCCTGCTCGTTGATCAGAATCTAATTTTTATCTCTGTCCCTGCCAATGTGACCTGCAGAACAAGCCCACGAGTGAGTCTGCAGTGAGCAGTACGGGGGACCTGGTGCACAACAAACGCTCCAAGATCAAACCAGATGAAGACCTCCCCAGCCCAGGGCCACGGGGCCAGCAGGTGAGGGAGGTGCCTGACTCAGGCCCCATCTAGCCTGGTGTCTTTCACAGCTTCGGCTTGTCTGCTGTGTTCTTGGCCTTGGCTGTATACACGCGTTTGACAGATGGCCAGGTCTGGAGTTTGACTCTGTTTCTCCAGCTCAGAAGCAAACACACAAAAAGGCAGGCAGCTCTGTGGGGTAGATACTTGAGTTCATAGAGTAAGTGGTTGAATGCATTTGCTGTTGATCAGGGATGTGAATAAACTCCAGGCCTTGGCTCTGATCTTGGGCCTGAATTACGAGTGCCTGGCTCTCAGCCTGAGCAGGGCAGACCAAGGATATTCTCCACAATGATCATGTTCTTTCTTGTTCTTATTTTGCCACTTCCCACTGGCCAGGAGACCCTACAGAGCCAGGAGGGATCCCGCCACAGCTAACCTAATCTAAGATTACTTCAATTCTGGCTCTTTACCCAAAGTCCTGAAAGTACAAGTTTAAGTTTAGTCTCTGCTGTTACTGAGATCCTGAGCCTCAGTTTCAAAAATATTTAGATTATGCCCATCACCCTATCTTTCAGATTCCCTGTGCCCAATATAGAGCTCAGTGAATATTAATTCAATGCCTGAGATAAGGATTGGACAAGAGTCCAGATGTGCACAGAATCTGGACCCTGAAATTGTCAGGCTGTTTTAGCCCAAACTTAAGCCCACGTTTCCTTTTCAGGGAGCACTTGAAGCATGGAATGAATGGGTATCATGCGTTTGCTCTTACATTTTGCTAATTATGCGTAAACACTTGTATACAGCTTTTGCCATCTAACTGCAGGTCAGATCCTGAATTTACACACTTAATCATCTCCCAGAATTCTGGAAATTCTTTGTCTTTTCATTTGTACAAAGCTGCCTTAGAAGCCTAGAAAAGACTATGCTGCCAAGTTTAAATGCTGTAGCTCCTGGGCAGGGAGTGTAGCCTTGGAGACCAGAAGTTGAACCAAGGAGACATCATCCCTGTAAACATCCACAGAATGCCCTCACAACCTCCAATAGCAGGGAGAACAAAATTAGAATTAGCAGTAAATCCTTTCCCTGAATTCCAGACTATGAGAATAAACAAATTAATATGCTGAAAAGACTTTAACTGAAAGAGAAAGACCAGTCTTTTGGGTAAAGACTACATGACCTAGTTTGATTGCTTTCATAAGAGATGACATCTTAGTTTTTTGGGTTTTTTTTTTCCCACCTTGGTACTCAGGATAGCAAAATTTGGCCTCACCATCACACAATATTCTTGTTTGTATTATTGTCTTTAATCACAAGTTAATGACCTCTGAAGGTGTATTGGGTAAATCTGAAAAAAAAAAAAAAAAACACAAAAATGATTCCATCTCTGGTTTCTTTAATTCACAAACACAGTTGTTAGACCTAGGCTTCATTTTATTTCCCCCCAAAAAACTGCATCTGGAGGAAGACAAGCCTACGTCAAGTTTCTCCTTTTATCCGCCCTCCTACTGTGTCTGATTTTTGTCCCCCTCTATCCCCTCGCTTCCCCCTTCCCTGCCTTTCAGGAACAGCCAGAAGGAACAACCCTGGTGAAGGAGGAAGGGGACAAAGATGAAAGCAAGCAGGAGCCCGAAGTCGTCTATGAGACCAACTGCCACTGGGAAGGCTGTTCTCGAGAGTTCGACACCCAGGAGCAGCTGGTGCATGTGAGCGAAGGGGGCTGGGGACGGGCTTACCACTAGGTGACCTTTCCCGTGGGGTCAGCTCCCCTGACCCGAGCTGAGT
Source organism: Tragelaphus eurycerus (assembly GCA_935064755.1). Taxonomy (NCBI): domain Eukaryota; kingdom Metazoa; phylum Chordata; class Mammalia; order Artiodactyla; family Bovidae; genus Tragelaphus; species Tragelaphus eurycerus. The sequence continues at coordinate 16,576,930 of CAKXYN010000002.1, read as the reverse complement.
CAGCTTGCTTAGCTAGTGGCCTGGCACACTGGAGGGGGCTTTATGACTCTCTGAGAAGAAAGAAAACTCTGAGCCATGGTGCTTGACCTGTTCAGTCAGCTAAAGCTTAGTGTAAAATTCAATAAAGTCTTCAATACAGTGTAATGACTCTGATCCTGTAAGCCAGAAAACACTATTTTGAGTTAGCGACTTTGATGGTTATTGAGTCATAGTAAGCTGGACATGAATTATTATTAACCTTTTAACCAAGTTTGATTTCAACCAAGTCCAAGTAATAAAAAAAAAAAAACAGAGAGGTGGGGAAAGTTCTTTTTTTCCTTTCTGCCATACTGTCCCTCACCCTTACCACCTCAAGACTCTCCCATTATTTTAGACAGCAGTTAGCATTCTCTATGAGAAGTGGGTAATGGTTCAGGATAAGCCATTAGCACAGTTTCTTGGCTTGAAGCTAATTCTTGCAGGCTCCATAGTTATTAGAAAAAGTGATATGTATTTTAAAATATGTATAGTGATTTATGTTTTGGAAACTGCAGCATGGTCAGTTTGAGAACCTCACCTCCTCTTCCCACACCAGATTCAGAAGTCTCTGCCTCGCTCCCCTGCTTGTTATTTCAGAAAATGCAGGGCACCTCACCCCCACCCCCACCCCAACACACACACATGCACACGCACACGCACACACGCACACACATACACACACACACACCGCATCCTTGATTAGCCCTGTGTCCTCAGCTGGTGCTTCATCTTTGTTTGGTACTTTCTCAGACCAGTGGAGTCTCCCTGACAAATGGGACCAGGAATAGCTGAGATGGAAGGGCATTTAGATAATCAGGGATGAAATGATGTCAAAGGACAGGGCTGCATTAAGGCATTAAGGATGGTTTGCTATGTGGAACCCTTTTGTAAGCTTTAAATACGACAGAAAATCTAATGGAGTAGCTTTCTTTGGGATCCCCTCCTCTCCCTTCCCCTGTCACTCAGACACACCATACGCATACCCACTCCATTCTCTTTTACAGTTTTTATTTTTTAGACGATTCCTTTCACTTGATAACTCTCCTCCATTTAAACTCTGTGCTGTGTGCGCTGTGTGCGCTGTACTGTGTCCAGTCGTTCAGCTCAGTCATGTCCGACTCTTTGTGACTCTCTGGGCTACAGCCCACCAGGCCCCTCTGTCCGTGGAATTTTCCAGGCAAGAATACTAGAGTGGATTGCCATTTCCTACTCCAGGGGATCTTCCAAACTCAGGGGTTGAATCCGTGTCCCTTGCATCTCCTGCTTTGGCAGGCGGATTCTTTACCACTGCACCACTTGGGAAGCCCGTTAAAACACTAAGATTATACAATTCCTGACACACCCTCCATGTTTCGTATGCTGCGTGTGTGGGCTTTTTTTTTTTTTTTTTCTTGAGTACAGTTGCTTTACAATATTGTGTCAGTTTCTGCTGAATCAGCTATACAAATACATATATCCCCTCTTTTTTGGATTTCCTTTCCATTTAGGTCAGCACAGAGCACTGAGCAGAGTTCCCTGTGCTAAACAGTAGGTTTTCATTAGTTATCTGTTTTATACACAATGATGTATATATGTTAATTGCTTAGACTTTTGAAGACTGTCTTCTGTACCCTGGCCCATCTGCTAATATATGCACATGCTGCAGTTACATTATTATTATTATTTTTGAAAGTTGCTCAGTCGTGTCTGACTCTTTGAGACCCCATGGATGATATAGTCCATGGAATTCTCCAGACCAGAATACTGGAGTGGGTAGCCTTTTCCTTCTCCAGGGGATCTTCCCAACCCAAGGATCAAACCCAGGTCTCCTGCATTGCAGGTGGATTCTTTACCATTTGAGCCACAAGGGAAGCCTGAGGATACTGGAGCAGGTAGCCTGTCCCTTCTGCAGAGGATCTTCCTGATCCAGGAATCGAACCGGGGTCTCCTGCATTGCAGGCGGATTCTTTACCAGCTGAGCTATCAGCAGTTACATTATAGGGTCAAATACATGATTTACCAGGTTTTAAGGTTCATCATATACAGAACATTTTGAGAGTTTAACATGACAACCAGGTCCCTCCTCCCCATTTCTTTTTAAATTATGTCTCCTTGTAATAGGATAGAGAGAATTCTAGATTTCTCCAAGCCAGCAAGAAACCAAAAAGTCAAATGTTTTTAATTAGGGTATATTTCCATATTTTTCCATGAACTTAATTTGATTCCTGCTCTTTAATTTGATGCAAGTGTTATTTTTAAGCCAAGCCTGACTTAATGGCCTTTTATTCTTGCTGACTGTTTTAATAGAAACCACAGACATTGTAACACTAAAGAGGAAAAAAAAAGTTTGGAATTTTTCTTTTAATGTGGGGAAATAATCCCAAAGAGGGGAAGAGGCCAAGAATACCCTCAGTGATAGAGTGAGTGAACAGCATACTTGGGAAGAACTACTTGTGCAAAACCTGTCGTCATAAACAAGATGTTGGCAGTGCTGCTTGTCCTTTAAAATGTCCTTCTGAGACAGGACTCAGTCTCATGGTGCCTTTTCTGTGGACAAGTCATTTTTCCAAGGACTGCCCTGATTTTGATCCAGCTATTATCAAATGGGAAAGGCAATAGGAGTGTATTAAGTCTACATTTAAAAGGAACCGTGTTCTTCATTAGAGGCCGGTTTTAATGTAACATTTTTGCGTTGTGGTGATACCTGCATATTCTCCATCCCTTCTATGTCACAGAAAAGTTTTTAAAAGACAGTGGATATCACAGATACTTCTATCTAATCTCACTGGCACAAGGTTTTAGGTAGGAAAGATGCTTTAACAGAGAGTTCTGAGTAGTTTAAGGCAAGGCTGCTTCACCAATCAACTAAACGCCCACCATGGTCTGTTTTATTATTACAACTAGGGAGTGTATGACCCATGCAGTGACATTTTTTAATTTCAAATTGGCAAGAAGAAATTTGTGTCAGGATTAGGAGACTACCCAATATATTCACTTTGTGATATTAGTTTTAGTCTGAGATTAATTATAGGAGTTCAGGAAACTTAGCTAAGTGAAATTAACATTTTTAACTTACAAAAACATAAATAAGGATGCTGGTTTAATACTACTTATTCCATACCTTTTTACTTGTTATCTGGTGTGCAGAAATTCCAAATTTGTATGTTCAAATTGATTTTCCTTTGCATGGCAGGCATAATAAGTGCCTTCCTGCTCATGGTGAATCTGATAGCTTCAGCAGTGGCCTGGTGTATTATTTTTTTGTCAATGGAATGAATAGCTAGTTCAAGTCCACCTAATTGGGTGTCAGTCGGACCAAAAACCAGTGGCAGAACCCAGTTTTATAGAGGCAGAAGAAAGTATGAACTGTGTGCGTTCCTGCGACTCTTCTTGGAGAGAGGACAGTTTGTGAATTAGTTGAATTTTCATGCTCCCGACAACCAAGAGGCAAAGTGTTAAACCATTCTGATGCCCTGCCTTATTTATAGCCATGACCCATTCTTTTTCCTCCTCTTACAGTTAATAGAAAGATTCATGATTCTTCATGGTTGTCTATCTAGTGTCTGACAGTCCCGACTGCCTGCGAAAGCAAGTCACTATCTATAATTGATATCCTCCCGTGGAATAGGGTGCTGGCTGCAATTGAAGGGCTTTGCTGAAAGCTCTTAAATCCTGACAAGTTCTCCCCTTGTTCTGGTTCAGTCGCTGAGCTGCACGGTTGGAATTCCAGAGTCATTTGAACTTGGTGCAGAAGGGAGACATGTGTTTCATATTAGCATATCACAGAGTTGAAGAGGAGAATTAGGGACTCAGCCAACTTTGCCCACCAGGTCATCTCGTTTTCAGTGTACTGCACTCCGTGTTCTCTTGAAAAGATGACCCCGGTGCATTACTGTCCGAACAGATGGGCTAAATATTGCCTTTGCCTTCCCTTCTCCTTTATTTCAAGCCCCTGTGCATCTCCCATGGTGTGTTGATTCCAGGTTTGCTGTGAGGTCTTTATCACTGCGATGTTTAATTAATTTCTCTTCTCAGCAAGATAATTATAATTGGGCTCCATGACTCTCCAGCTAGTATTAAATTTGTCATAAATTTACTTCTATGCCCAGAAGCTAAGAAGATAGATGTATTTTTTTGTTAGCTGATTTTTAGTGTACTTTGTTCCCTTCTTAGTTAAAATAGGAAGAACACAATAAGAAGGACATAGAGTACAAAAATTAATTTAGAGTACTTTTGATTAAGACCAAATTTACTAATGATTTGCCAAGATGCCAGCATTTTCTCTTACCTTGACATGTGAAGACACATATTCTAACATCTCAAAATAATGTGAAAAGTCCACACTTCCCCTTTAATCTCAGATGAATTAATTTTCTTTTTGCTGTTGTACATTGTATATTCCAAAACACATTAATCTTGCATGTTTCTGAAGGTTGTAGAATATTGGTTCACAGCATGTGGCACCCCACCCCAGTACTCTTGCCTGGAGAATCCCATGGATGGAGGACCCTGGTGGGCCGCAGCCCATGGGGTCGCTGAGAGTTGGATGCGACTGAGCGACTTCACTTTCACTTTTCACTTTTATGCATTGGAGAAGGAAATGACAACCCACTCCAGTGTTCTTGCCTGGAGAATCCCGGAGACGGGGGAGCCTGGCGGGCTGCCGTCTATGGGGTCGCACAGAGTCGGACACGACTGAAGTGACAGCAGCAGCAGCATGTGTTTTTTGTTTTGGTTTGGTTTGGTTTAGTTTTTTTACTGTATAAAACAACTCAAATTCTGTCTGCTGGCCTGGGTTCTCAACGAGATGAGAGAGGCTTCCAAAACTTCCTAAGACCCATTTCCCTCTTGTATTAATTCTGTCCTGGAAGACAGTTCCAGCTTTGGCCCTTGAACAATGGAAAAATATCCAATATGCATTGCCTGCCGCCTAAGTTAGTCTCAGATTGTTTGCTTCTGAATGGCGTTGTGTGTGTACCACTGATGTTTTAGAGGCTTTTTAAAAAGAAGGAAAGGGAATATATGTGAAGGACGAAGAACGTGTACCTTGGTGTGAGTCACACCACTGCCAGGCATCTACTTATGCTGGAAAATATCACTGGTGGAATCCAGAAGAATAAAGACAATATAATCATCAGAACTAATGCCCACCTGTTTGCTCTGTCACCACCATTCCCTTAACTTCTATTTCACCCCTACAACCAGTTCTTTTCCATTTAAAGAATAATACATATAATATTTGTTCAAAGGTCTTAAAAAGATCAAATTATTTTTTAACAGTTTTATTCCCTGCGCTTATCCCCCCAGAATAATCCTGCAGGGAGAGCCTTGACAGTTACACCATGGGGGCTCCTGTCTCTTGCCTGTGAGATCGCACAGCAGAGAATGTGAGAGGTGTTTGTATTAGCCCCCTAGCTTCATCTGGGTGGCATGTATGTCACTGCACTCCTTCATATGTATCTTTTAAGCATGGTGTCAAAAATGCACCGTTTTGTACAATGATTAGCCACCTACTTGGATTTTAAATGCTTTCATATGCTGCAAATTTTGATCTTTAAAAGCTCGTTGAAGTTTTCTTTATCAGAAGAGCACAGCTATAATCACCTTTGCTTCCACTGGAACACAAATTCTATACATCAGCAGCATGAAAATGCAAGACTTTCTTCTTCATATCATAGAGATGTAGATATAAAGGAAGCACATCTAATCTGTAAAGAATTGATGCATCTGTAGAAACGCCAGGAAGAGTTACGACGTGCTGAAGACAGTATTTTCATATTAATACCATGTTCCCAAATTTGCATTTTAAATATTTTCCAGCTAATTTTGATCCCTTTGCTAAAGTTGCATTGTATATCTTTACCTAAGAGAAAATTGAATTTAGGATGTGATCAGGGTCTCTGATAAGAGACAGAAATTAGTTTTGTGTGCACATAAAACCTCAAATGAACGAGTGAAGATTTTGATCTTATTTTCTCTACATGGAGTTGCTAGTTAATTTAGTTACTCTAATTATTTGGAAATACTGCATGGAAAATGTAGACGAAGAGCTACCAACTTCAAAGTCATCCTTCGACAATCATGCCCCAAGGGTCACATTCTTTTTAGAGTTACTGCCTAAATTGCACCTGCAGAAATTGTTCCCATAAAGACACTCAGGAGATTATACCGAGTAGGGGGCATGGAGGGCTGTGTGGTCCACCAGTGAGAGCCTCCTGGGGCCAGCGGAATTCTGAATGGCAGCCCCATCTCTGCCCTGACCCTTGAGGTGACCTCCCTGGAACCATTTGACCCCTTAGAATGTTATTTTCTCACTTATCATACTGTGAAACAGCCGTGAAAATAAGTGCTGTCCCCCATGTCCAAGGCCAAACAGAGATCACATGCAGCAGCCCTAATGAGAAACAGACAGAGGGTCTCAAAGAGGTTACACGTCTCTTTGTTTTATGTACGTGTGTGTTTTGCAGGGTGGCATGGGGGAGGGGTGAGGAGTGGTGCCATTGGGTTTTGTGGCTTCCACATATTAGCTCTAAGGCTTATTTTATATTCATTGTTCCTGAGCTGAGGTGTGCACTTGACTGAAGCCAGAGACCCCATTCTCTTCCTCCAGTGTGGATCTGACGGATGGGACTTCCTGAGATAGTTCACCTCCCCCCAGCCTCGGTTGTTTTCGTAAAAGCAAATGAGGGATTCAGATTGGATAGTCCTTAAAATAAGGATGGCAGACAGGTTTCACTTCAGATACCAACTTACTGGCTGGCAGCCACCTGTGATCTTGAGCTGTGCTCTCCCACACTTCCCTGGGGTGCTGAGCTGCGCTCTCCCCCACATTGAGTTGGGGAGGTAGGGGATAAGGATGTATAGCCTGCCATGGGTGAGGTTTCACAGGAGGCAGGTACTCACCATCTGTTTCCCAGGGTCTTTGCCATCTCTGTAGATTAAGTCCCCTCCAGAATAATTGTAGTTAATTTTTCTAAGGGTGGTATATTAATTACTTGAGTAATTATTGAATTATTAGTTTCCCCTTTACTAATGTGCCTTAGCCCACGAATGAAGAATAGCAAATCCATATTTTGAATAATATATAACTGGTATCAAGTAATTTCTTAGTCGCTTTCTTAAATTTGTCCAGCCATTTTATACCTCCTGAAATAGTTCATCAAAACCTTTATCCAAATAAGTGTCTCTGCCATTTGGGAAGGATTTTCCTATCAAAAACTTTTTGACCAGTTCTGAATGATACTTTAGGTGAGATTCTGGATTCTGCCAGTATTTGGTCTGTGTATGGACTCAGTTTACACAGGAAAAGATGATGTCACTTTGGGCTGGGCTGCCTACCTTGCTAAAGTTTACTTGCAGATTTTGCTGAAATCATGAATCCTCTTGTTTGTCAGAAAAAGTATGCATTGACAAACAGCAGCTCAAGTAGAGGGCCTGGGCACAGCCTTCTTGCTGCCCACTGCCCCAGCTTTGTGGTAGGCACATTGCCAGCAGGACTTGGGCCGAACCTTCCTGGAAGGGTCCTTCTCATTGGGAGGGGGAGACAAGGAAACATAAAACCATAGTAAACAATGTAAGGTTAGACATAATGAAGCCGTAGAGTGTTGTTGTGATTCTAGGGTCTCAGAAGAAGATTAAGGGTATAAGGATATCTAGAAAGGCTTCTAGGAAATTTAGGAAATACAGTTAAGGTCAACGTAAAGCAGACCATGTGTGGAGGTCAGCTTTTGAGATATGGTGATCATGGTGATGATGGTGGTGGAGGTCAGCTTTTGAGATATGGTGACCATGGTGATGATGGTGGTGAAGGTGCTGGTGATGGGGACGAGGATGCTGGTGGTGATTTTGTAAGAATAAACAGCACCGTATCTGGTAGAAAACTTTGGCTGACCACTTTTCTGCTACACTACAGTGTGGGTTTCAAAGCTGACAGGCCTGGCTTTGAAGCCTGCTCTCCACTCCAGCCATGTTACACTCCTTCTCTGTGAAACAAGAATAATAATAGTATTTACTTCATAAAACAGTTGGGGAAATTAGCTTAAAATTAGACTCAATAAAATGTTAGTGATTCTCCATACCACCAAAGTAAAGTGTGAAGATATTTACTGGCTGCTAAGTGGGTACACATTGCCCATAAAAATGTGGTTTAGGCTGGTATTTGGGCAGTGTTTACACTGGTATATCATCATGAAATGAATGACTGCATAAAGATACTGACTGGGGCTCCAGTTCATGAAACCTCGGAGAGAAGGGCTGGACAAGTAGGTCCCTTCCTCGTACTCCAGATCCCTCGCTGGACTTGCTTGCTCTGTATTGAGATTCACAGCCCCATCCTGTTACGTCTTCATCTGTGCTGACATCCTTTTGAAAGTCTCCTTAATGGTTGCCCTAAACCAAGGCTTCTCAACTTGAGCATGTCTCAACTCTCTGGGGGCAGAGGGTTCTTTGTGGTGAGGTCTCTCTTGTTCCTTGGAGGCCTGTTCACAGCATTGCTGACCTCTGCCCAGTAGATGCGAGGAGTGCCCATGCCCCATGGTGACAACCAAAAACGCCTCCAGACGTTGTCAAATGTTTCCCAGGAGTGGGAGAATCACCCCTCTACTGCCCTAATCTTTCCTCTTGCAGTGTGGGAAGAAAAGAAAACAGCAAAACAAAAAAAGTATATTTGTGATTAAAGATAAGTTTTCTCCTGTTTAAATGGACTTTAGTCCATTTAAATGTACAAAAAGGTTCCCAACCTTTTTGGTACCAAGGACAAGTTTCGTGGAAGACACAGACTGGGGAGCAGGGGAAGGCCCAGGTGGTAATGAGAGCCATGGGGAGCAGCAAACAAAGCTTCTCTTGCTTGCCCACCATTGTTCACCTCCCACTGTGCAGCCTGGCTCCTAATTGGGGACCTCTGCTTTAGGATGTTTGGATTAAAAATAAAAGATAACCTCACTAAATAGTCTTCAGCAAAAGGCGATTATATTTGTATTACATATATATAATATTTATGGACATTATATATTACATTTATATATATTCTGTGTGTATATGCATTCATTTGTGTGCACGTATGGGGTATATGTTGTGTGTTGTGCATAAATTGGCACAATTTTATTTTAAAACCACATTTGCTAAGGTTAGGCACATTCAGTAGTTCTCAGGAAGTCCCCAAACCAGCCAAGCCCTTTGTCTTAGTGGAGAAATTCCATCCCTTTTTTTTTTTCTTGCAGACCGAAGGAAGTCATTCAGACTTCAGCTTCTGAGATCATGGCAAGCAGGGTTGGAGATCAGGCTCCCTCTTTGACATAAAACAGAGCTCCAGGAACAGAAAGCAATTTTCTAGTGCAAGGAGTTTTTGAAGATTCAGAGACATTTACATTTTTCTGAGATTAGCTAAATACTGCCACAGATAGATTTTCTTTTTCGTTTCTAGAACGATTAATGTTAGCACGAGAAGAGAATTGTAAGTGGCATATCCTTAAAAGACTATGCTTAGGCCAAGGCCTTAAACTTAAGCCACCCTCACCTCCCCACCCCTGCCAGTTACCAGTAAAACTAGCGTTCACCAGTGAGTGGGGTGTGGAGAGAGTATTGGATGGTATGTTGGATATTTACTTTTTTTATCCCCAGAAGATCCCCTGGAGAAGGAAATGGCAACCCACTCCAGTATTCTTGCCTGTGAAATCCCACGGACAGAGGAACCTGGCAGGCTACAGTCCATAGGGTTGCAAAGAGTCAGACAGGACTTAGCGACTGAGCACACACCCACTACCAAAAAACTGTTTCTGATTTTAAGTCACTGTACAACTTTAATTCTCAGTTTCTCATCAGTAAAGTGGAGATAATAATATCTATCTTATTTTCCTCACAGAGTTTTTAAATTTTTTATTTGTAAGGATAGAATGAGATCATATGATGGAAGTACTTTGTAAACTCTAAAGCATTTTTCAAATATAAGGAAGAATAAAACCCAGAAGTAGCAATAAAAAAGCCTAATTAACTGAAGAATGGAGAGATTAAGATTTTTTTATTAGAATAAGAAAAGAATATATAAATATGTTGGTAATTTGGTTGTGCCCCCTCACCTCTGTAGGCTGTTACCAGCTACAATGCATCTTTGCCATGTAGTGGCCATTACACAAATTTCAGGCATAGTATTGAGAAGAAAAAAACTTCATGCTAGTTAGACTTATGGACTTGGCGTTGGGAACCTGAGACACTCATCTTTCTAAATCTATCCCTTTAAGTTAGGAGAACGTACAGGGCAGGCCGTTCAGGAAGAGACAGGGCCAGCTATTGGGAAGACAGAGCAGTGGGAAAGCAAGGAAAGTGAAGGGACAGAAGAAGGACTGAGAGAAAGGTCTAGAATAGAAGCCAGACAGCTCATCTAGCAGTCAGGTCGCCTATGAAATGGTGCCTAAAATATTATCTTAAAAAAGCAAGTGGATTTAAATAGGACAAGACCATTTTGGGGAGGAGCTGGAGCGTCCATGTGGAAAAGACGGCAGGAAGAAGTTAATGGGTGCAGAAAGTATGGGAGAATTTTACCTAGGAGTGGCTTATATAACGATGGACATTTCTTGTCATGTACACAAAATGACTCATTCTGTGCTTTTGCACTGAGGGATGGCAAGTAAATGCAGCGATGATAGAAGCAGAGTGTGTCTGGAAGGCAGAAGGTAGTGGGAAGTAAGGCTATGGAGCGGAGAAGCAACATTTCATGGGCAACCTGACTGCTAGATGAGCCGTCTGACTTCTATTCTAGATGGAGTAAGGAGAATTGATGTTTCTGATAAGAAAGCTTGAGCCAGCATGAGCTTTGAAAAGATGAGGGCTGAATTTTGCAAAGCTATGTTGAAGAAGACAGGAGTAGGGTAGGGGCAGAGCTGGAACCAAGGCTTTGAATTGGAAATTATTTTTTAAAACTTGGGAGTAGAGTTTGGAGATATTTCAGGGTTTTCGCAGCTAACATGGACATTGTAGAAGTTGTTCAGAGAGAAGTTTGAAGTTTCCAGTTGCCAACTGGGCACCTAGGAGGTAACTCATGGAACCCCTGTCTCTTTTGTGAGTAGCCCAGGCGCATTACTTACAGTGGCCCAAATCCTTTTGTCTCTATTTAAAGTAGATTGATCAGTGTGTTGGGAGAGTGATCGCTGATCACTTTTGGAAGATGCTTGCTTTGGTGCTAGTCAAAGTTGAACACCCAGGTAAGTGATAGTGACTACTACCAGTTTTATTTGTTTTGTTTCTCTGCTCTGCCTTATTTTCTAGTTATGGATACATGATCTCAAGTTCTGGAAGTGTCTTTCAAGTCAGGAAAAGAAAACTGTACCTGCCCTCTTCTGTCTGCTTTACAGGATTCGGGGGTGGGGAGGTCTCTTGACACATCTGGTCCAGCCCCATCTCACCTGTGCGGTTTACTGGGTGTTAGCGTCATGTATCAGCACGTGTGGGTGGTTTGTCCCAAGAAGCCACACTTTCTCTCCAGGACAAGCAGGAGAATTTGGGCTCGAGAAGAGCGGGTCTTCCCCAGAATCCTTCCCTAGAGGCAGTGAAAGTGTTCGTGCCTCCCTCTCCTGGACAAGTAGGCCAGAGATGGTGCAGTTCCTACTGGCCAGATAAAGCAGTCAAACAAACTGCAAAGAAAACACTGTTCTGGCTGTATTCTCCTGGTGTTCAGTGGAGATGACTTCGTTCTAGTCTCAGTACTGAGTCATTTGGCTTCTGGCAGGAGCTTTAATTGTTAAAATGCAGATTTTTTTTTTTTTTCTTGATCAAGAGGGGATTATTCTAGTTATCAGTCCAGAGCATCTTATTTCAAGATGAAAAGCCTTTACAGAATTACAGATGCCAACGTTTGTACAAAGCTTTTCAGCGACTGGCAACTCAAAGAGAAAGTATGATTTATTAGCCTATAATGGCTAACCCTGAGCGATGGTCTAGGTCCTCCCGATTTGTGAAATTGTTTAATATGAACTGCCTTTTTATGCCGCTCAAGCCCCAGGTGACTCAAATAAATGTAGAGTCTCCATTACACGATCTGTTATGGGAGAGGAAAAGAGGGGGAGGGGGTGCAAAAGGAGAAAAGTGGCTTTCTAAAATCCATCTTGGTGGTGCCTTTTACAGTAGTTTAGCTGATAAGCCGGCAGAGGAAAGATTAATAACGAGGCTTTTTGCTATCAGTACCTGCCTGTCGATTCTCTGTAACAGGCCTGTCTGTTCAGCATGGAAATTATTGATTAAATAAAAATTGCTGTTAGATTGTGATGTGATCCATAATCACAAACAATGGTGGACATTCCTCTTTTAGATCCTCAGCCATGCATCAAGTTGTTTCTTTTTTTCCCCTTGCCGTAATTTATAGTGCGCTGACACTTGAGCTCATTAGGACTAGCCTTTCTGCTCAGAGGCAGGACAGCACAAGCATGCGCAGTTCAGCCTAGCCAGAGGGGTGAGGAGGCTGCAAGGACCATTCTGGTTGGGAGCCCAGCCAGTTCATCCACTCAGTGGCAGCAGGGTTGTCTTTTAAAAAAAAAAAAAAGTGTTAAAATACACATAATGTAAAATTTATCATTTGACCACTTTATTTTTTCTAGTTTTCCTGAGGGATGATGGAAGAATAATATTGTATATGTTTAAAGCATGCGTGCGTATGTGCGTGCTAAGTCTCTTCAGTCGTGTCCAACTCTTTGTGACCCTATGGACCATAGCATACCAGGCTCCTCTATCCATAGAATTCTCCAGGCAAGAATATTGCAGTGGCTTGCAGTGCCCTCCTCCAGGAATGTTTAAAACATATGATGTGATAATTTGATATACATATATGTTATGAAATAATTAACAGAGTCAAGTTAATTAGCACATCTATCACCTCAGTTGCCTTTTATTGTGCTGTGATGAGACCACAGACTCTGGCAACAAGATGAATACTGTCTCTATGAGTTTCACTTTACTTTTAATTTTTTTAGATTCCACATATAAGTGACTCCATACAGTATTCCATACAGTATTTGCCTTTCTCTGTTGGCTTATTTCACGCAGCCTAATGCCCTCCAGGGCACCTATCTTGGCACAATGGCAGAATTTTCCTTTTTAATGGCTGAGTAATATTCTTTTTTTTTTTTTGGAGACACCTTACTATTGTCCATGATGGCAGTACCACATTTCCACCAACAGTTCCTTGTTCTCCCTGTTCAGCACCGGGGTTCTCTTTGCTCTACGTCCTCGCCAACATTTGTTGTCTCTTGTCTTTTTGATAATAGCCATTTTAACAGGCATGAGGTGATATCTCATTGTGATTTTGATTTGCATTTCCCAATGATTCAGATCAGATCAGATCAGTCGCTCAGTCGTGTCCGACTCTTTGGGAATATATCTTAATGTAGCTGTTGGCCATTTGTAGATCTTCTTTGGAAAACTATCTGTTTAGATCTTTTTAATTTGGACTATTTTTGGGTCTTTTTTCTTTGCTATCAACTTGGATGACTTCCTTAGATATTTTGATATTAATCCCTTATTAGATATCTTGTTTGCAGATAATTTATCCCACTCAGAAGCTTGCTTTTTCATTTTGTTTCCTTTGCTGTACAGAGCTTTTTGGTTTGATATGCTCCCACTTTCTTATTTTTGCTTTTGCTATCTATGCTTTTGGTGTCATATCCAAAACATTGCCAAGGCCAGTGTTAAGAAGCTTTTTCTCTGTGTTTACTTCAAGGAGCTTTATAGTTTGGTGTCTTTAATCCATTTCCAAGTTTTTTTCCTATTTCTGTGGAAAATACCGTTGGAATTTTGATAGGGATTGCACTGAATCTGTTGGAGAAGGCAATGGCACTCCACTCCAGTACTTTTGCCTGGAAAATCCCATGGACGGAGGAGCCTGGTAGGCTGCAGTCCATGGGGTCACTAAGAGTCCGATACGACTGAGCGACTTCACTTTCACTTTTCACTTCATGCATTGGAGAAGGAAGTGGCAACCCACTCCAGTGTTCTTGCCTGGAGAATCCCAGGGACGGGGGAGCCTGATGGGCTGCTGTCTATGGGGTCACACAGAGTCAGACACAACTGAAGTGACTTAGCAGCAGCAGCAGCAGCAGCACTGAATCTGTAGATCCCTTTGGGTACTATGTGTGTTTTATCCATACTAATTCTTCCAATCCAAGAACATAGACTATCTTTCCATTTATTTGTCTTCTTTAATTTTTTCATCAATATTAATATCTTATAGATTTCAGTATACAGATCTTTAAGTTCCTCCTGTCACTGCCTTTAAATTTATTCCTAGGTATTTTATTGTTTTTGAAGCTATTGTAAATGAAATTGCTTTCTAACTTTCTCTTTCAGATGGTTAATTGTTAGTGTGTAAAACACTGATTTTGTATGTTAATTTTGTTTCCTGAAACATTGCTAAACTTTTTTATTAGTCCTAACAGTTTTATGGGTGGAATCTTAGGGTTTTCTATACATAAAAAGTAAAGTAATGCTCAAAATTCTCCAAGCCAGGCTTCAGCAATATGTGAACCGTGAACTTCCTGATGTTCAAGCTGGTTTTAGAAAAGGCAGAGGAACCAGAGATCAAATTGCCAACATCCGCTGGATCATGGAAAAAGCAAGAGAGTTCCAGAAAAACATCTATTTCTGCTTTATTGACTATGCCAAAGCCTTTGACTGTGTGGATCACAATAAACTATGGAAAATTCTGAAAGAGATGGGAATACCAGACCACCTGATCTGCCTCTTAAGAAATCTGTATGCAGGTCAGGAAGCAACAGTTAGAACTGGACATGGAACAACAGACTGGTTCCAAATAGGAAAAGGAGTACGTCAAGGCTGCATATTGTCACCATGTTTATTTAACTTATATGCAGAGTACATCATGAGAAATGCTGGACTGGAAGAAACACAAGTTGGAATCAAGATTGCCGGGAGAAATATCAATAACCTCAGATATGCAGATGACACCACCCTTATGGCAGAAAGTGAAGAGGGGCTAAAAAGCCTCTTGATGAAAGTGAAAGTGGAGAGTGAAAAGGTTGGCTTAAAGCTCAACATTCAGAAAACGAAGATCATGGCATCTGGTCCCATTACTGCATGGGAAATAGATGGGGAAACAGTGGAAACAGTGTCAGACTTTGTTTTTCTGGGCTCCAAAATCACTGCAGATGGTGACTGCAGCCATGAAATTAAAAGACGCTTGCTCCTTGGAAGGAAAGTTATGACCAACCTAGATAGCATATTCAAAAGCAGAGACATGACTTTGCCAACAAAGGTTCGCCTAGTCAAGGCTATGGTCTTTCCTGTGGTCATGTATGGATGTGAGAGCTGGACTGTGAAGAAGGCTGAGCGCCGAAGAATTGATGCTTTTGAACTGTGGTGTTGGAGAAGACTCTTGAGAGTCCCTTGGACTGCAAGAAGATCCAACCAGTCCATTCTGAAGGAGATCAATCCTGGAATTTCTTTAGAAGGAATGATGCTAAAGCTGAAACTCCAGTATTTTGGCCACCTCATGCGAAGAGCTGACTCATTGGAGAAGACTCTGATGCTGGGAGGGATTGAGGGCAGGAGGAGAATGGGACGACAGAGGATGAGATGGCTGGATGGCATCACTGACTCGATGGATGCGAGTCTGAGTGACCTCCGGGAGCTGGTGATGGACAGGGAGGCCTGGTGTGCTGCGGTTCATGGGGTCGCAAAGAGTCGGACACGACTGAGCGACTGATCTGATCTGATCTGATCTGATACATAAAATCATTTCATCTATAAATAGATGCAGTTTCCTTCATTTCTTCCAATTTCATCACCCTTTATTTCTTTTTCATGCCTAATTTCTTTGGCTAGGACTTCCAGTACTATATTGAATAAAAGTGGTGAGAGAGGGCATACTCATTTTGACCATTTTAAAGTGTTCAATTCAGTGCCATTTAGCTCATTCACAATTTTATGCAGCCATTACACAACCTTGGTCCAGAACATTTTCCTCATTCCAAGAGGAAATTATACCCATTAAGCAATCACTGTTCTTCTTCCTTCATAGCCTCTGAAAACCACTAATCTACTTTCTGTCTCTATGGATTATTTGCCTATTCTGAACATTTTGTATAAAAGAAATCATGTATAATCTTTTATATCTTGGTTTTTCCACTTAGCAGTGTTCATCCATTCTGTAACATGTGTCAATACTTCCTTCCTTTTTATCACCAAATCAAGTTCCATTGTCTGATTATACTACATGTTGTTTATCTTTTTATCTGTGGAAACAGTTTGGATGTTTTCCACCTGTTGACTATTGTGTTTTTATGAGCTCTCGTTTCTCATTTCAACATTTATTTTCAGGTCTTTAGGGTTTAATTCTGGGGGTAAGATTGCTCGGTCATATGGTAATTCTATGTTTAATTTATAATTCTATGTTTAATTTTTGAGAAATGGCCAACCTACAGCAGATTTTAAGCTCTCTTGTACAGTTCTACCTTCCTAGGGTGTCTTTCTGCTAACCCTATTAGCCCCTTGGAAGTGCTTGTCATTCTGGCTCCCCACCACATCCCCTCTGTGCATGGGCTCTGCTAACCCTCCATGGGCTGTGGACTCAAGTTGGCTGTCTGGGTGCTTCTCAACAGAGTGTCTGATAGCTCTGCCCTCTGTGGGCACATGGGCATCCTCAGAAAATAGGTCCATATATCTACTGTCACCATTTTCCCCCCAAAAGTGGTATGACTGTTTTGGACAAATGCATAGCCTAAATATTCACAGTATGAAGTCATGTGGGCTTGGACAAAGAAAATAGTTTGAGAGGTTGACCAAATTTTATATTTAAATGGTGATTCAAATGAGATTCCATTCAGGGAAAATGGACATAATTCTCTCACAATAGCTCATTTGTGGGTCCATAGTTAGATGTTGGCTTCCCAGATGGTGCAGTGGTAAAGAATTCACCTGCCAAGGCAGGAGACACAAGAGATGCAGGTTCAATCCCTGGGTCAGGAAGATTCCCTGGAGTACGAAATGGCAACCCACTCCAATATTCTTGCCTGGAAATTCCATGGACAGAGGAACCTAGCTCTGGAAACTCTGGAAGATGGGACTAATCTGAGTCACTGATGTACCTTCAGTTCCTGGTCCCAAGGGCATGTTCATTCAAATGAACACAAAGACAAGAGCAAGCTAGGAAATGAGCTATTTTGCTTTCCCTCCCCTGTGTCATCTCTAAACTATGAGTTCTAAGGAATGTGCCTCCCCTTTCCCAGAAGCCCTTTGACGTCCTCAACCTGCCTCACCAGCCACTGTACTGGAGGCAGGCCAGATATGTCTATGTGCGTGCTCAGTTGCTTTAGTCGTAGTCAACTCTTTGCGACCCCATGGACCACAGCCCGCCAGACTCCTCTGTCCATGGGATTCTCCAGGCAAGAATACTGGAGTGGGTTGCCATTTCCTCCTACAGGGGATCTTCCCCACCCAGGGACGGAACCTGCAGCTCCAGCGCCTCTTGCACTGCAAGTAAATTCTTTACTGCTGAGCCACCAGGATATCCCTCTTACCTGTCTACATGTATGTACTTTCTTTCCACCATTTGTATGTATAACTTACAGTCTAACTTTACCAAAGAATTCCATCGGGATCTATATGCTGCATAGTTGTTGCTTGTTTTTTGGAGAAGCTGTGGGTGCTCAGTCAGAATGGCTTTTTTGGGTGACCCCCAACTCCCTGGCAGGAGCTCCCCATCCAGAGCCTCGTGCTTTTTATCAGCCCTTTAGGAAGTTCAGATGTAAAGTCCGAGCTGTGTCTCTGTAGCTGGTAATGTGCCTTGGTACCATGCCAAGGGGCTGTCTTGCTGGCTGTTCCACCCTGAGAAGTCTCATCCTTGAGTGTCTCCATGTGGAGGGCTGAAGCTTAAAGCAGAAGTAGTTAATAACCGCAGATGTGCAGGGTGGGAGTGCTGACCCAGAGCTCAGGGTTTCAAGTTCCAAGTGTTCTGCCTCCTTCCAGTGTTGTTTCCAGCCCAACGTTTAATATAATCAGTTTCACATATTCTCTCTCAAGCAAAAGACAAAAGCATGTTTTGGATGACTGCATGAGTTTTATCTTGAGTCAAGATAATCAGCCCTAGATGGAAATCTGACTTTCACCTCTGTTTGGATTAAAGGGGTCTGATGTTTGTGATGATGAGTTATATCTACTTTCAGAGATACTCAGCTTGCAGTAAATGTGTGTGTGTTGGGGGAAGGTAATTTTCCCCTTGCAAGAGTGAAACAGAGACTGACAGATGGAGATAGACAGACAGACAGAGACAGAGAGAAACTGTGTGCTGGGGGCAGAGGTGAGGTGAGTGAAATTGGGGATGGTAGAATGCATATGTTTAAGAGATAAGAAGTCTAAAGGCCAAACTGTCATTGTATATGCCAGCAACCTTTTACAGCAAGAGAATTTGTATTTGTGTGTAATTAATTAATAGCAGAGTCACACACTGACCAGTTTAGTGGCCTTAGATAAGTTTCTTAGCCTTTCTAGACTTCACTGTACTCTGTACCTGGTTTAAAAAAAGCTAGGTAGTGGGTTAGGTTGTTTTTAAGATTCTACATTTAGAAGCAATTATAAAATTAATATCCAAAAACAAAAAATAAATCAAATTAACATCCAGCATGTATGTCATGCTCAGTGTCCGATTCTTTGTGGCCCATGTACTGAGGGTGCAGACAGTAGGAAAAGGAAGACAAGTGCCTGTCCAGCTGAAAAGGGATTAAGATCACCATTGACAAAGGAGATCCAAAGCCAGTTGAGTGACAAAATCTCTTGAGCAGATAGGCTTATCCAGTGTCAGGGGCCTGAGGTTCCTTACACATGGAACAGTGAACCAACATCAAAATCTTTTGAGCAAACACAAAAGATGGATGAGGGCTGGGTAATTGAAGACGGTGATATCATTGTGCACCTTCCAAGGGGGCTAAAGAATGAATTCTGAAAATGACAGGTGGAGAAAGTCAACTCTACTCTAGAGGAAACTATCCTGTTAAAAGGTTGCTGTTTTATCTCAAGATAAAATAGTAATCACTGGGACCCTCTGGGCTTACCGAGAAAAACATCACGCTGGACCGGGCTGATATTTTC
Organism: Tragelaphus eurycerus; assembly: GCA_935064755.1. Taxonomy (NCBI): domain Eukaryota; kingdom Metazoa; phylum Chordata; class Mammalia; order Artiodactyla; family Bovidae; genus Tragelaphus; species Tragelaphus eurycerus. The sequence continues at coordinate 16,557,850 of CAKXYN010000002.1, read as the reverse complement.
TTTGGCAATTTTGTTAGACTGATTGGCCATGAAAATGCAGTAAATATATGTTGGGTCCTCAGCAAAATATTTAATAAGCGCTTTTGGCCAAGACAGAGAGTGCTGGTTGCGCTAAACATCAGTTAGGAGATGTAGTCATTGGGTGGATGATGAGGCATGGTTGGACATGAGGAGGGAGCTGCTTCTAGAAGCAGGCTGCTGGGCTTGCCCCCAACCCCTGGCCCCGTTTTGCTTAACAATTTGATGTTTGTTTCTTTCCAGCAAAGTTATCATCAAAGTTGCAATTATCATCAAAGTTGTTTATGAGGAATTTTCAAATCCAGTTAATGACTGAATGAATCAAGGTCCTCAAAGATCCTGAAAAATCAAAACCCTACAATCACCCCAAGGAGATTAAAAATGATGATAATAACATAGAACCTTTAATGAACTATAAATTCACTTTTACTAGACACTAGAGATTTGCCACCAAAACTAGCTCATGGGATTCTCAACTACAGAAATAGAAGTACACCTTATTAGAATCATGCTCTCATTGTTTCAGGAAAATACCACTTAGCTCAGAACTTTGGTTTCTAAAGATATACTGATTGGATCAAGCAGAAATAGATTCTTCAAATGTGCCTCGTTGACAGTGTTCAATAGAACCAATGAAGAGAGATATGGGGGTTTCAGGTGGGCAGAGACAGCTCAGGGTATGATGACCGTCTTCAGCTGTTTGTGGATGGGTTGCTGTGCTGTGGAAGGTAGATGTGATTTTTTCCCAGTGCACAGAAACTGTAAGGAAACAGATTTAGGCTCAATATAACGAGAATTAATTTGACAGCAAGAGCTGGCCAAAATGCTACTATAAGAAGGAGAACTCAACCTTCAGTTCAGTTCAGTTCAGTCGCTCAGTCGTATCTGATTCTTTGCGACCTTATGGACTGCAGCTCGCCTTAGGTATTTAAATTAGACACCAGTGGGTGTGAGGTGTAATGAGAGCTTCCTTGGGTTCCTGACTAGATGAATCCTTAGTCCCTCTAAAACTTGAGAGAAATTGTTTTATTTTTCAGACCTTTCTTGAAGCCAGTCACGTGCTGTGTTCAGAGAAGGACTAGGTTGGCATTCATTCATAAGAAGGACTAGATTGGCATTCATTCATAAAAAGGATAGGTTGGCATACATGCATAAGAAGAATGAATGAAATCATCTCAGTTTTTGGACGGTTCTAACACTCTTTCCTCTCTGTTTAGTCCCAGCTTTTCCTTTCCTTAATTAAAATTTTTTGTTATAAAATGTATTAACTAGCAAAATGAATTAGATGGGCAAACCACTTGAGAGCCAAACCTCAGAATTCCTCAGATAATAAACTTGGGATAAGAATTTGGGGAGTCATCAGGCCAGAGAGTTCCCTTGTATTCCAGGACTATCTAACCCAAAATGGTCTGGATTTTTTTCTCGTTGTGTTTGAGTATGACTAGTCCTGCTTTGTTACTATTTATGAAAATTTCCCTTAGAATTTTCTTTAGAAGTCTGTCTTTTGTGCTTACTTTACATCACCAAAAATTTTTTATACAGAGTGAAGCCAGAAAGAAAAACACCAATATAGTATGCTGCTGCTGCTAAGTCGCTTCAGTTGTGTCCCACTCTGTGCGACCCCATAGATGGCAGCCCACTAGACTCCCCTGTCCCTGGAATTCTCCAGGCAAGAATACTGGAGTGGGTCGCCATTTCCTTCTCCAATGCAGGAAAGTGAAAAATGAAAGTGAAGTCGCTCAGTCGTGTCCAACTCCTAACGACCCCATGGACTGCAGCCTACCAGGCTCCTCCGTCCATGGGGTTTTCCAGGCAAGAGTACTGGAGTGGGGTGCCATTGCCTTCTCTGCCAATACAGTATACTAATGCATATATATGGAATTTAGAAAGATGGTAACGATAACCCTGTATGCGATACAGCAAAAGAGACACAGATGTAAACAGTCTTTTGGACTCTGTGGAAGTGGGAGAGGGTGGGATGATTTGGGAGAATGGCATGGAAACATGTATAATATCATATAAGAAACAAATCACCAGTCCAGGTTTGATACAGGATCCTTGGGGCTGGTGCACTGGGATGACCCGGAGGGATGGTATGGGGAGGGAGGGAGGACGGGGGGTTCAGGATGGGGAATATGTGTATGCCCGCGATGGATTCATGTTGATGTGTGGCAGAACCAATACAATATTGTAAAGTAATTAGCCTCTAATTAAAATAAATAAATTTAAATTTTAAAAAAAGTTTTTTTTCTGAGATACTGTCAGATAAAAGTGTAAGTGCTAAGGCCATTGACAGGCAAATAATCAAATGTTTTTTGAATACTAGAAAAAGAATATTTTCCCCTCAACAAATGCCTCAGTTCTCTTTGGGTTTAGACTGTAGGCACGTGGCCTGAGTCTTTTGCAATGTGAAAGATATAAAACTTAGTCTGATCATTTAGTGTTGGTATCCTTTTTTTTTCAGACTGCAGTCCTTATCAGAGTAAGTCACAATCTTGTCTTTGTGTTTATTGCAAATACGCAAGAGATTATATAACACACTTTTAATATTCTGTTCTTTCTCATCCTTTCTGTTGTATAGCAACAAACAGCTCTTGCTGGGTTTTGCTTTTCTTTTTTTTTTCCTTTCCTTTTTTAAAAATTTCTTTTCTGAGCCTGATTGTCTTGATGATTCATTTCACCCATCACCTGTGTTCTGAGCAGAGCTGAGGCATCTGCAGTGATGTCAACTGTTACTCAGTAGGGAATTCCCTGACGGTGCTTTCGCAGCCAAGGTCCCAGATTCAATCCCTGGTCAGGGAACTAAGATCCCACAAACCCTGTGACATGCCCCCTCACAAAAGAAGTGTTCCTAAGCAGCTAACTGGTCCCTCGTTTTCCTTTCATTGTGAATCCTGAGATAAAGATGACCCCTTCATTCTGAAGGTATGCCAGGGCTGAGCTCAGAATATCTCCAGGATTCCTATCACTGTGCTTTTAGCCATCAGAAATGCTTGAAAAACCTTAAGAAACTGAGAAGTGAGTAAAAAGAACCAAATAAAAATGAACCATTCTTTACCTAAAGTACTAAGAAAACATGAAATGCACTTACCAACCTTTGTTTCCATGGCCTTCCCCTGTAGGGGTTCTGAAAGCATCAGTAATGTCTCCCCTGAGGAACTTAGGAGCCATCTGTCTGGTTCACTTAAAGGGATGCCTGTTTGCTTTGGAATCCTGTGTTCCAACTTGGGAATAAATCGAACTAACCCTGGCTGCCAAAATCTGGAGGTCCACTCCCTGTCAGGATTGCCTTCTGATATCTGCAGGAGTACAAACGAGGGCCCACATGCTGTGTAGCTCAATTCTTAGCAGCTGTAAGTCAGACTAAGAAACTGTTAAATAAACTATTTTATACTTTGACCTGGCCTAACATGCTGTCATGGGCCTCCCAGGTGGCTCTAATTGTAAAGAACTTGCCTGCCAATGCAGGAGACATGAGAATCGGGTTTAATTCCTGGGTCTGGAAGATTCCCTGGAGGAGGGCACTGCAACCCACTCTAATATTCTTGCCTGGAAAATCCCATGGACAGAGGAGCCTGGAAGGCTACAGTCCATAGGGTCACAAAGAGTCGGAAACAACTGAAGTGACTTAAAACACACACACACACACAACATGCCATCATAATGACTGGGAAGGCCAAGTTGAAAAGAGAATTCTGAGTCCTGTACCAGAATGTGGGGGCCCAGGGATGATTGCCTCCCAGCCCCTCTTTTTTCCTCACTCTGTCTCTGGAGATGCACGGAAACTCCCACCTGTTAGTCCAGGCCCCACTCCAGCCCCCTGATAGGTAGTCCTTGGTCCAGGGAGACATGTTCTCAGACAGATGGCATGGTTTGTCTTCCCAGGGATGACTCCAGGAAGAGTTTTGTCCTGGCGCAGAAACTAGACTCAGAGTCCATTGGTCCAGGGAATCCCAGAATCCCAGGATCCACAGTGTGGTCCGGAAGGGACGCTGGGCTCCATCCAGTCCTCTCTGACTCCTGTGGGGGAGGTGGATGCCTGGAGCAGACCAGGGTCCAGCTTACAGACTGTTGTCTGCAGGGAGATGAGCACACTTGGTGCTAGGTTGAAATCAGAGCACCCCTTCCTCCATCAAGAGCATCTTGCTTTCAAAAAATTATGTAGTCAAACTGAGCAGCATGCTTTGCTGGTTCAGACATGCACGTTTTGTTTTCATTTTTGAGAAGCACTCTGGAGGGCTCCCTCAGCCCCCGAGAGCCTTTCTTGGCCCAGTTTTATGCCAGCCCTGCTCAGTGATCTTGGCTTCTGCTGGTCCCTCAGGTCCTTTCTGGGGTTAGAATCTATGTTCTTGTTCAGTCACTAAGTCATGTCCGACTCTGCGGCTCCGTGGACTGCAGCATACCAGGCTTCCCTGTCCTGCACTGTCTCTCTGAGTTTGCTCAGACTCATGTCCGTTGAATGGATGATGCCATCCAACCATCTCATCCTCTGTTGCCCCCTTCTCCTCCTGCCTTCAGTCTCTTCACAGCATCAGGGTCTTTTTCAGTGACTCAACTCTTCACATCAGATGGCCGAAGTTTTGGAGCTTCAGCTTCAGCATCAGTCCTTCCAATGAATATTCAGGATTGATTTCCTTTAGGATTGACTATTTTCATCTCCTTGCTGTCCAAGGGACTCTCAAAAATCTTCTCCAGCACAAAATTAAAAAGCATCAGTTCCTCCATGAAAGGGGTATCTGTGATATATCCTGTATTTCATCTTCCTGGATGCTTTACATCTTCCCTTCTTTCCTTGGTAAAACTCCAAAAATAGGTAGAATTTCTCCCACCTTCGTGGGTCCTGACACTCACCCTGGATCTGGTGGGGTACTAGAGAGCCTAGGGAGCCTGCAATCCAACCAGCTCCCAGATAATCCCTGCACCTGCCTTGTCCCCACTGGCTCTACAGAGCCTGATGCACACACACACCACCAGGGTTAGGCTGTGGAGAACAGGAGGGCCTGGCTCCCCAGGCTATGCTAGAGCTCTGGTCCTTCACACAAGGGAATCTGTATTTTGGTGTAGAACTTGTTCTCTGCTTAACATATTAAATTTGTTATGGAATTGATGTATACACAGTACTGTATTTAAAATAGGGCTTCCCTGGTGGCGCTAGTGGTAAAGAACCTGCCTGCCAATGCAGGAGATGTAAAAGATGTGGGTTCAATCCTTGGGTGGGGGAAGAACCCCGGTAAGAGGGCATAGCAATCGACTCCAGTATTCCTGCCTGAAGAATCCCATGGACAGAGGAGCCTGGCGGGCTGTAGTCCACAGGGTCACAAAGAGTATGACGACTGAAGCGACTTAGCATAGCACATCACATATTTAAAATAGATAAGCAACAGGAACTTACTATATACCATGAAGAACTCCACTCAATAAAATACAATAACGTGAATGGAAAAAGAATTTGAAAAAAAATAGATACATATATATGAATAACTGAATCACTTGGCTGTACATTTGAAACTAACACAACATTGTTAAGCAACTATCAGATCAGATCAGTCGCTCAATCGTGTCCGACTCTGCGACCCCATGAATCGCAGCACGCCAGGCCTCCCTGTCCATCACCAACTCCCGGAGTTCACTCAGACTCATGTCCATCGAGTCAGTGATGCCATCCAGCCATCTCATCCTCTGTCGTCCCCTTCTCCTCTTGCCTCCAATCCCTCCCAGCATCAGAGTCTTCTCCAATGAGTCAACTCTTCGCATGAGGTGGCCAAAGTATTGGAGTTTCAGCTTCAGCATCATTCCTTCCAAAGAAATCCCAGGGCTGATCTCCTTCAGAATGGACTGGTTGGATCTCCTTGCAGTCCAAGGGACTCTCAAACTTCTCCAACACCACAGTTCAAAAGCATCAATTCTTCGGCACTTCAGCCTTCTTCAAAGTCCAACTCTCACATCCATACATGACCACAGGAAAGACCATAGCCTTGACTAGGTGAACCTTTGTTGGCAAAGTAATGGCTGTGCTTTTGAATATGCTATTTAGATTGGTAATAACTTTCCTTCCAGGGAAGTAAGCGTCTTTTAATTTCATGGCTGCAGTCACCATCTGTAGTGATTTTGGAGCCCAGAAAAATAAAGTCTGACACTGTTTCCACTGTTTCCCCATCTATTTCCCATGAAGTGATGGGACTGGATGCCATGATCTTTGTTTTCTGAATGTTGAGCTTTAAGCCAACTTTTTCACTCTCCACTTTCACTTTCATCAAGAGGCTTTTGAGTTCCTCTTCACTTTGTGCCATAAGGGTGGTGTCATCTGCATATCTGAGGTTATTGATATTTCTCCTGGCAATCTTGATTCCAGCTTGTGCTTCTTGCAGTTCAAGGTTTCTCATGATGTACTCTGCATATAAGTTAAATAAACAGGGTGACAATATACAGGCTTGATGTACTCCTTTTCCTATTTGGAACCAGTCTGTTGTTCCATGTGCAATTCTAACTATTGCTTCCTGACCTGCATACAAATTTCTCAAGAGGCAGATCAGGTGGTCTGGTATTCCCATCTCTTTCAGAATTTTCCACAGTTTATTGTGATCCACACAGTCAAAGGCTTTGGCATAGTCAATAAAGCAGAAATAGATGTTTTTCTGGAACTCTCTTGCTTTTTCCATGATCCAGCAGATGTTGGCAATTTGATCTCTCGTTCCTCTGCCTTTTCTAAAACCAGCCTGAACATCAGGAAGTTCGTGGTTCACATATTGCTGAAGCCTGGCTTGGAGAATTTTGAGCATTACTTTACTAGCGTGTGAGATGAGTGCAATTGTGCAGTAGTTTGAGCATTCTTTGGCATTACCTGTCTTTGGGATTGGAATGAAAACTGACCTTTTCCAGTCCTGGGGCCACTGCTGAGTTTTCCAAATTTGCAGGCATATTGAGTGCAGCACTTTCACAGCATCATCTTTCAGGATTTGGAATAGCTCCACTGGAATTCCATCACCTCCACTAGCTTTGTTTGTAGTGATGCTTTCTAAGGCCCACTTGACTTCACATTCCAGGATGTCTGGCTCTAGGTCAGTGATCACACCATCATGATTATCTGGGTCGTGAAGATTTTTTTTGTACAGTTCTGTGTATTCTTGCTATCTCTTCTTAATATCTTCTGGTTCTGTTAGGTCCATACCATTTCTGTCCTTTATCGAGCCCATCTTTGCATGAAATGTTCCTTTGGTATCTCTGATTTTCTTGAAGAGGTCCCTAGTCTTTCCCATTTTGTTGTTTTCCTCTATTTCTTTCCATTGATCGCTGAAGAAGGCTTTCTTACCTTTTCTTGCTATTCTTTGGAACTCTGCATTCAGATGTTTGTAGCTTTCCTTTGTTCCTTTGCTTTTTGCTTCTCTTCTTTTCACAGCTATTTGTAAGGCCTCCCCAGACAGCCATTTTGCTTTTTTGCATTTCTTTTCCATGGGGCTGGTCTTGATCCCTGTCTCCTGTACAATGTCATGAACCTCATTCTGTACTTCAATATAAAACAAAAATTTTTAAAAATGAGAAAACACCTCATTTTATTCTCTTTTGAGGATAACATACTCAACTGAGATGTAGGTGGTAAAGCAATTACTTTCTCTGTGGTAGAAGCTTGCATGAGATTTGGTTCTAAGAACTATAGCATCCTTTGGCCATGCTGAACTCAGGACTCTTTAAGAAGAAAGTGACTTGAATTATCTGCTTCCTGCCCCCAAAATTGCCTAATTTTCCTTTCCTTTCCCCCCTCCTTCCTCAATTCTTCTCACCAATTGGAGCCCCACTGCTGAACCTGGACTTTGGAGACTAGAGATGAGCAGCCAAAGGGAGAAAAAAAAATGTTACAGGAAACTGGGGAGGTAGTAAAATAAATGTCCTTGTCTTCATCCCACATTCTCTTTTCCCACCCTGGTCAGTGATTTTTCAAGTTCAGCCAGAGCCTAGGTGAATGGCATTTCGTGAGATACACAAGGAGGCCCATGGTGAGCAAGCAGCCTTTTTCTAGAGCCAGGTGTCGGCTACTTCCTGCCAAGTGTGCAAAATGCTAGCCCTGTCTTTGCTCCATGGACCCAGTGGAAGTTTAAAGTACTTCTCCTGAGGTGACTTGTTGGTCCTTAGGCACCGTCTATCCCTGTGTGTAGGTCACAGAAATAACCAGGACAGTGCAGGTATATGATGGTGTCCACTTGAGTCTTGTTAATGCAGTGAATAATTAAAGAGGAAGACAAGGGCTTAAGTCTCCAGCATTTTAACTTTGTTTTCAAAGCTCCCTAGCTTCACAGAAATCTTCATTCCAACATACTCATGACTTTTGCAGACCTGTAATTTGGCTCTTGGGATTAAGGGCTTTGTCTCTACTCATAAAATATCATAAACCTGCTGGCCTCTATAGATGAATTTAAACTCAAAGAATCTGTCAGTTCCAACATGCTGGTAGTTTCTTTCCAAGTGTTTTAATTGCAGTGCAGTGTAAACTTTAAGAGGGTATGGGGAATAATTAAACATATGAAATTATTATAATATGTAATGGCTCTTCCTATTAATTTTCACAGCTCAAATACTATTTTTCCTTCATATCATTCCCAGCCCCATGGGCTTCTTTACTATTACTCATACACCAAGGCCACACCCTCCACAGGACCTTTGCACCTGCCGTTCCCACAGCTGGGATTAATCTTCTCATAGAATCTACATACCTTCCTCCAAGTTTCTGTGGAAATTCTCAAGATTACTAAGAGGCCTCTCCTGACCAGCATGTAGAAAATGACTCAAAAGACACTTCCATGAATGGCTTCCAAGGGGGCTCGGTGGTAAAGAATCCACGTGCTATTGCAAGAGACACAAGGGACGTGGGTTCAATCCCTGGGTCAGGAAGATCTCCTGAAGGAGGAAATGGCACTCCACTTCAGTATTCTTGCCTGGAAAACTCTATGGATAGAGGACCCTGGAGAGCTCCAAGTCCATTGAGTCACAAAGAGTTGGACATGACTGAGCACATACACATAGTTAATTTATAATGTTGTCTTAGTTTCAAGTATACAGCACAGTGATTCAGTTGTATATGTTCTTTTCCATTTCAGGTTATTGCAAGGTATTGAATATAGTTCCCTGTGGTATACAGTAGGTCTTTGTTATTTATGTATTTTATATATGAGAGTGTGTATCTGTTAATCTCAAACTGCTAATTTATCCCTTTCCCTACACTTTCCCTTTGGTAGCCATAAGTTTGTTTTCTAATTCTGTTCAGTTTGTTTCTGAGTTTGCATCAGAGGGCAAACACACTGAAACCATATTCACAGAAAACTCAATGAAACTAAGCCATGCCCATGGAGCAACCCAAGATGGGCGGGGCACAGTGGAGAGATCTGACAGGATGTGGTCCACTGGAGAAGGGAATGGCAAATCACTTCAGTATTCTTGCCTTGAGAACCCCATGAACAGTATGAAAAGGCAAAATGATAGGATACTGAAAGAGAAACTCCCTAGGTCAGTAGGTGCCCAATATGCTACTGGAGATCAGTGGAGAAATAACTCCAGAAAGAATGAAGGGATGGAGCCAAAGCAAAAAGAATACCCAGCTGTGGATGTAACTGGTAATAGAAGCAAGGTCTGATGCTGTAAAGAGCAATATTGCATAGGAACCTGGAATGTTAGGTCCATGAATCAAGGCAAATTGGAAGTGGTCAAACAAGAGATGGCAAGAGTGAATGTTGACATTCTAGGAATCAGCGAACTCAAATAGACTGGAATGGGTGAATTTAACTCAGATGACCATTATATCTACTACTGTGGACAGGAATCCCTCAGAAGAAATGGAGTGGCCATCATGGTCAACAAAAGAGCCTGAAATGCAGTACTTGGATGCAATCTCAAAAACAACAGAATGATCTCTGTTCGTTTCCAAGGCAAACCATTCAATATCATGGTAATCCAAGTCTATGCCCCAACCAGTAATGCTGAAGAAGCTGAAGTTGAATGGTTCTATGATGACCTATTAACACCTTTTAGAACTAACACCCAAAAAAGATGTCCTTTTCATTATAGGGGACTGGAATGCAAAAGTAGGAAGTCAAGAAACACCTGGAGTAACAGGCAAATTTGGCCTTGGAACACGGAATGAAGCAGGGCAAAGACTAAAAGAGTTTTGCCAAGAGAACGCACTGGTCATAGCAAACACCCTCTTCCAACAACACAAGAGAAGACTCTATACATGGACATCACCAGATGGTCAACACCGAAATTAGATTGATTATATTCTTTGCATCCAAAGATGAAGAAGCTCTATACAGTCAGCAAAAACAAGACCAGGAGCTGACTGTGGCTCAGACCATGAACTCCTTATTGCTAAATTCAGACTTAAATTGAAGAAAGTAGGGAAAACCACTAGACCATTCAGGTATGACCTAAATCAAGTCCCTTACGATTATACAGTGGAATTGAGAAATAGATTTAAGGCCCTAGATCTGATAGATAGAGTGCCTGATGAACTATGGAATGAGGTTTGTGACATTGTATAGGAGACAGGGATCAAGACCATCCCCATGGAAAAGAAATGCAAAAAAGCAAAATGGCTGTCTGGGGAGGCCTTACAAATAGCTGTGAAAAGAAGAGAAGTGAAAAGCAAAGGAGAAAAGGAAAGATATAAACATCTGAATGCAGAGTTCCAAAGAATAGCAAGAAGAGATAAGAAAGCCTTCTTCAGCGATCAATGCAAAGAAATAGAGGAAAACAACAGAATGTAAAAGACTAGACATCTCTTAAGAAAATCAGAGATACCAAAGGAACATTCCATGCAAAGATGGGCTCGATAGAGGACAGAAATGGTATGGACCTAACAGAACCAGAAGATATTAAGAAGAGGTGGCAAGAATACACAGAAGAACTGTACAAAATAGATCTTCATGACCAAGATAATCACGATGGTGTGATCACTGACCTAGAACCAGACATCCTGGAATGTGAAGTCAAGTGGGCCTTAGAAAGCATCACTACAAACAAAGCTAGTGGAGGTGATGGAATTCCAGTGGAGCTATTCCAAATCCTGAAAGATGATGCTGTGAAAGTGCTGCACTCAATATTCCAGCAAATTTGGAAAACTCAGCAGTGGCCACAGGAAAAGGTCAGTTTTCATTCCAATCCCAAAGACAGGTAATGCCAAAGAATGCTCAAACTACTGCACAATTGCACTCATCTCACACGCTAGTAAAGTAATGCTCAAAATTCTCCAAGCCAGGCTTCAGCAATATGTGAACCACGAACTTCCTGATGTTCAGGCTGGTTTTAGAAAAGGCAGAGGAACCAGAGATCAAATTGTCAACATCTGCTGGATCATGGAAAAAGCAAGAGACTTCCAGAAAAGCATCTATTTCTGCTTTATTGACTATGCCAAAGCCTTTGACTGTGTGGATCACAATCAACTGGAAAATTCTGAAAGAGATGGGAATACCAGACCACCTGATCTGCCTCTTGAGAAATTTGTATGCAGGTCAGGAAACAGTAGTTAGAACTGGACATGGAACAACAGACTGGTTCCAAATAGGAAAAGGAGTACATCAAGCCTGTATATTGTCACCCTTTTATTTAACTTATATGTAGAGTACATCATGAGTAATGCTGGACTGGAAGAAACACAAGCTGGAATCAAGATTGCTGGGAGAAATATCAATAACCTCAGCTATGGAGATGATACCACCCTTATGGCAGAAAGTGAAGAGGAACTCAAAAGCCTCTTGATGAAAGTGAAAGAGGAGAGTGGAAAAGTTGGCTTAAAGCTCAACATTCAGAAACGAAGATCATGACATCTGGTCCCATCATTTCATGAGAAATAGATGGGGGAACAGTGGAAACAGTGTCAGACTTTGTTTTTCTGGGCTCCAAAATCACTGTAGATGGTGACTGCAGCCAAGAAATTAAAAGATGCTGACTCCTTGGAAGGAAAATTATGACCAACCTAGATAGCATATTCAAAAGCAGAGACATTACTTTGCTAACCAAGGTTCATCTAGTCAAGGCTATGGTCTTTCCTGTGGTCATGTATGGATATGAGAGTTGGACTGTGAAGAAGGCTGAGCGCCAAAGAATTGATACTTTTGAAGTGTGGTGTTGGAGAAGACTCTTGAGAGTCCCTTGCACTGCAAGGAGATCCAACCAGTCCATTCTGAAGGAGATCAGCCCTGGGATTTCTTTGGAAGGAATGATGCTAAAGCTGAAACTCCAGTACTTGGCGACCTCTGCGAAGAGTTGACTCATTGTAGAAGACTCTGATGCTGGGAGGGATTGGGGGCAAGAGGAGAAGGGGAAGACAGAGGATGAGATGGCTGGATGGCATCACTGACTCGATGGATGTGAGTCTGAGTGAACTCCAGGAGTTGGTGATGGACAGGGAGGCCTGGTGTGCTGCGATTCATGGAGTCGCCAAGAGTCGGAAATGATTGAGTGACTGATCTGATATGATCTGATCTGAGTTTGTTTCTGGTTTGTAAATAAGTTTGTATAATTTATATAATTTTTTTAGATTCCACGTATAAGTGATATCATATTAATCTCTCCCTGTCTGATTTATTTCACTTAATGTGATAATCTCTGGGTCCATCTATGTTGCTGCAAATGGCATGGTTTTGTCCTTTTTATGACTAAGTAATATTCCATTGTATATATGTACCACGTCTTCTTGAAACACTACTTTTTTAAAAAATCAAGATATTGTGTGCCTTTTACCACAAGGCTATAAGCACCATGAACTTAGGAACTTACTTTACTCATTCAGAGGACCAATACTGGCCTGGCATATAGTAGGTATTTTTTACATATTATTGAATGAATTAATTAATTAATGTTGATATTCTTCTTAAGACTATGGCTAGAAAAGATTGTGTATTGAATTTGGGCTTGAAAAATATTTTTTTAATCAGTTAAACACTTTGATATTCATTCATCCCTTCATTCTTAAAATAGTCTTTTATGTTCTAGAATATAGTGATATCATTATGTTAATCAGAGAAGGCAATGGCAATCCGCTCCAGTACTCTTGCCTGGAAAATCCCATGGATGGAGCAGCCTGGTAGGCTCCAGTCCATGGGGTCGCTAAGAGTCAGACATGACTGAGCAACTTCTCTTTCACTTTTCACTTTCATGCATTGGAGAAGGAAATGGCAACCCACTCCAGTGTTCTTGCCCGCAGAATCCCAGGGACGGGGGAGCCTGGTGGGCTGCCATCTATGGGGTTGCACAGAGTCGGACACGACTGAAGTGATTTAGCAGCAGCAGCAGTAGCATTATGTTAATGATATACAAAGGAGATCTCTTAGAAGACTGCACTCAACTAAGCATTAAATAAGTTTTAATATTCTTGAAGCAGCATTGCAATATTAAATTTCAGATAACTGTTAAAAAATCCATAGTGCCCTCAAGATCAATAAAACCAAGGTCAACTTTTATTTAAAATCTTATAGATTTTATCTCAATGTATTTCTTTAAAGTAGGGCATATATGGAGTGTATTGGTGTGTGAATTCATATTTTATATCCTCCTTTCATCATGTAGATAAACCATGATCACCTAATCATTGCTGTTTGACATCTAGGATTTTTTTCCAACTGTTTTTCACTATTAGAAATCTTTGTGTAAAATTCTTTGTGCCTAATTAGGATAGTTCCCTTCAGACAAATTATTTTAAAAAAGGATCTGAGTTCAAAAGGTTAACTTTAGAATGATTTTTGACTAAACTTAGAATGGCACCCCACTCCAGTACTCTTGCCTGGAAAACCCCATGGACGGAGGAGCCTGGTAGGCTTCAGTCCATGGGGTTGCGAAGAGTCAGACATGACTGAGCAATTTCACTTTCCCTTTTCACTTTCATGCATTGGAGAAGGAAATGGCAACCCACTCCAGTGTTCTTGCCTGGAGAATCCCAGGGACCAGGGAGCCTGGTAGGCTGCCGTCTCTGGGGTCACACAGAGTCGGACACGACTGAAGTGACTTTGCAGCAGCAGCAGAATTATATACCATTGGGACTTTGCCTGGAATTTTATTAAAGTCTTTTTATTTATTAAAATCTTTTTTATAAATTTTAAATAAATTTATTTATTTATTTAAATCTGTATTAAAATCTATTAAAATTGGAAAGACTATATTGTCTATAAATTCAGTTTTCTTATGTAGTAATGGGATATACCTTTTATTTCTAACCTTCCTAATGAAATTGTTCTTATGACCATCTCAAATTTTTTTCTTGCCCTTTCCAAAAACGTGAAATTCACCCCCCACCCCCAACTAGTTATCGGTCTTAACAAAAAAGGCACTGGGTTGGATTCTTTATTTTTATTGTGTGTAAACTTAGCTTTCTGAATCATCTTGATGTTCCTATGGCTTTGTATTTTATTGTCCTAGTCTTTCTAATAATACATTTCTATTATTTATAAGTAATAATAATGTCTTATTTCTAATAGATACATATTTTGTTTCTGTCTCATTGCATTGGTTAGATTTATTAGAATTGTTTTAGGTAATCCTAATGATGATAGACATAAGCACTGTTTTGGACCTGGCTGTACTGGGAATGTCCCTTTAGTTTCTAGTCTTTATATAATCTGTTCATTTAAGATGAATACAGTTTTGGCATGTGAATGACGTACCCTTCTTTCTATTCCTAAACTTATCCAGACTTTATCTCAAATGATTATACAGTAGTTACTTCACTTTATTAACTCTTTGCCACCTAAAGAGATTACCATGTAGCAGGATATATTTCTTTGTCATTCTTAGTCACTCCAGAATGTGCCAGTTAGTATTCTGTTACTGGATTTAGTTTGTTCTTTTTTATAATTTTCCAGTTTTTATGACTGAGATTTATATCTTTCTTTTTTATGCTGATTTGGTATCAAAGTTATGCTAGATCTTTTTTTGATGTTCTCAGTCATTTTCATCTTATCTGTCTCCAGCGTGCCTTACATAGCATAATAATCTCCTAGTCCTTGAATGTTTGAAATAACATTCCCATAAAACTATTTGGGTCTAGAGCCTTTTGAGAATAAAATCCTTTCAGTTCAGTCACTCAGTCGTGTCCGACTCTTTGCGACCCCATGAATCGCAGCACACCACACCTCCCTGTCCATCACCAATTCCCAGAGTTCACCCAAACTCATGTCTATCAAGTCGGTGATGCCATCCAGCCATCTCATCCTCTGTCATCCCCTTCTCCTCCTGCCCCCAATCCCTCCCAGCATCAGGGTCTTTTCTAATGAGTCACCTCTTCACATGAGGTTGCCAAAGTATTGGAGTTTCAGCTTCAGCATCAGTCCTTCCAAGGATCACCCAGGACTGATCTCCTTCAGAATGGACTGGTTGGATCTCCTTGCAGTCCAAGGGACTCTCAAGAGTCTTCTCCAACACCACACTTCAAAAGCATCATTTCTTCGGTGCTCAGCCTTCTTCACAGTCCAACTCTCACACCCATACATGACCACTGGAAAAACCTTAGCCTTGACTAGATGGACCTTTGTTGGCAAAGTAATGGCTCTGCTTTTGAATATGCTATCTAGGTTGGTCATAACTTTCCTTCCAAGGAGTAAGCGTCTTTTAATTTCTTGGCTGTAGTCACCATCTGCAGTGATTTTGGAGCCCCCCAAGATAAAAGTCTGACACTGTTTCCACTGTTTCTCCATCTATTTCCCATGAAGTGATGGGACCAGATGCCATGATCTTCGTTTTCTGAATGTTGAGCTTTAAGCCAACTTTTTCACTCTCCTCTTTCACTTTCATCAAGAGGCTTTTGAGTTCCTCTTCACTTTCTGCCATAAGGGTGGTGTCATCTGCATATCTGAGGTTATTGATATTTCTCCCAGCAATCTTGATTCCAGCTTGTGGTTCTTAAAATCCTTTAGTTACCTACAATTTTTTTCTTCTGTTGTGAGGGATTTTCGACATTTCTACTGCTGAGTTAATTTGAATTATGTTTCTTTTTCCAAAAAGTCACCCATTTTGTTGAGATATTTGACTTTAGTGTTTTCAAGCTGTGTTTCTTTAAACTCTGATTAAACACCCTCTGTTTGCTTCATTGTTTCACTTTTGTTTGTTATTTTTGTCATTTGTATTTTCTCTGATTTGCTTAAGTATGTAATTGGTTCCAACTTATATTTTATCCTCTCCACCTAAATCTACTTCTGGGATTAGTTACTGTTAATAATTCTGTTTAAATTTTAGCTTGTATCTATTTTTTAATTTTCTCTATCATGTTTTCTTGGGCTGATTTTTACTTTCTCATAATTTCTAAAATGAAATATTATTTCTCTTTTACAATAGCAAATTCACTTAAAGATATTAACTTTCACTTTAACTCACTTTGACTTTCATAAAGTTTGACATTGCTGATATTTCAGTCCTCTGTAGTTATTTTTATATTTTTTTCAGGAGATAAGAAATCACTTAATTGTCAATAAACTTTTTTGAGCCCCTGCTATCAGTCAGGTAATGTTCTAAGCTCTGGAGGTACATCTGTGACCAAAATAATAAAACATTTTTATCTTCATGAAGCTTGCATTTCAATAATAATTTAGATTCTAGCACTGCTAGTAAACAGCCAGCTAATACTTGGCTTTCAGTGAGATATTATGTGCCAGACACTGTACTAAGAGCATGTTGTCTTAATGCATTTCATCTACTTGATAACCTAAAATCGCCATTTGACAGATGAAGGACCCAAGTCACAGAGTTTTAGTAGCTTGTCCACATCACATTGCCAATGCATGACAGAGCCAAATGGCTTCTTAATAACTGTACCAGCAAAGACATTATGGTTTGTGTGTTCCTGGACCTAGAATTTTATTAGTACATTTAAACTTGAGTTATTTTGTAATTTTATCTAGTCAATAGAGATTTTGGTGTGTGCAGTTTCTGCCTTTAATATTTTATGAAGGTTATTTTCACAATGTGATAACACTTTCATTTCTTTGCACATTCTTTTGGACAAGTAAAAATAGAGTCTAAGGCAACACTCATTCATTCTACTGCTCTAATGATGTTAGTCAGAATCTTTTTGTCACTCCTTATTTTTGTCTACTTATTCTAAAACTGTTAGTTACTATTAAATTCCATATGTGATGTTTCTAACTATATTCTTTATAATTTAGCATGTCTTGCTTTATGTATTTTGATGCTCAAGTCGTTTGCTAGAGAAAAGTGTTGGACTTTATGACTGTACTTTTATCAAGATGAAACAACTGTCTTGACTCCATTTAAATCTTCCTGTCAAAGTCTAATTGGTTTAATATCAAGATTACTATCACTAATATCACATACACCTGCTTATTTTTTAATAATTCTGTATGATTTTTTTTAGGGACTCCATTAGGTTTATAGTTATGTTTATTACCACCTGAGAGAGTATTGCCTATAGTGAGTAGATTTGAGACATTTATTTTTAATGTGAATTCTTGTGTCCTTTTCAAGTTTTCTCTTAATATGTGTGTGTGCTGCCATATTTTCTGTTTTACCATGGCAAATTTGAAATTTAATATCGTGTTTTAAATATTGGCATGCTTGCCTATACATTTATTAATTACATCATTAAATGCATAATTTCTAATTACTAAAAAATAGATATCAAAAAATCCCCTACCTCCACGTTATTTTGCAGGACAAATAATTTGTTATTTAAACAATTCTTTCCTTACTGTCTTTACTTTCTGTCTTTGCCAATTTAATTAGGGCTTACAGACTCAATTATTATATGTGTATTAATTTTACTCTGTAAGTCACCTGGCTCATGGTTTTATATGTTTACTTTTGTAACAGCCTTTTCAGCAAGCTTTGTGTGTTCTGTTGACATCTGCTCTTCATCCTTTCACGTAATGGCTTATTTCTTGAGATTTTTTATTTTTTCCCAAGTTTTTGTCAAGAGGGAAAACTTAAAAAAAAAACTTCCTTATTATATTAGTAAAAATTTAAATGAGTCAGGTTTTAGGGTGGGGTAGAAAATTTTATTTTCTCTTACACCCTTATCATTTAACATATTCCGGTGATGGGTGCCCAGTAAAAATCTGGATTAGACATTCAGCCATTTCTTGCCATCAAATTATCCAAGCTTTTAATACATGAGCAGGGCCTTCAATCCTGTTTGTGACCAGCATGTAGCAAAATTATGTTATTCTGTGTTTTCTTCTATGGAAGGATATTTCTATATTTTGTCTTTTATTTCTTGAAATTTTTTTTAATGATTCCAAATATATCTAGGTCTTTTATTTTTTTTTTTTTTAAGAATTTCAGCTCTGGTTTATGCTTAGAGCATTATTTCCAATGATGTGGTTCATTTCTACTTTCTTTCTTCTACTTTTGTCTTTGGAGACGTATAGGCGTCTGTGCTTCACACCTTGACTTGATTGGATATGGTCTTGGCCCCGTCCAGCTCCCTGCTGCCCCTACAGTGGATGCCACAGAATGCTTGAACACTTCCTTCTACCCAGCTTCCCACCTACTTGTTTCTCCACTCAAGTGCTTTTAGCATACAGGCATCCTGGCTTCTTTTATCCCATTTGGGAACAGCAAGCAGCTATTTCTAGTTTTCTTTCTGATTTTTTTTTAATTCATTTTTTTGCAAACTCTGTTCTCGCTCTGAGTCTTCCACAGTCTTTCTCTTTTCCCTGGTCAGAGAAAAGCCTACATAGCCCCCTCCTTTGATGCTGGGTGTCATTTGCGACTGCCTGATGTAAGGTGTGCTATTTGTCCCTTAGGGTGGTGGACTTCCCACCTCAACACACACCTTTTATTTTAGTTTTTTTTTTTTTTTAATTACTTTGTGTTTTCTGGTTTCTTTTATATTTTTTGTAGAGTCTCAAACTGAAATACATTCATGTAGTTAAACAGAAGTTGTAATAGGTATGCATTCAAAAGTCATGTTTTTTAAGCAGTTGATATGATAATCACATATCATTTTTATTTATTCATTAAAACCAGGATCCCTAAAGTGCCCTAGTAGGAAATAATGTGGTTAGCCTAGTTGGTTTTTTTTTTTTTTTTTTTTTTCTGAGCCTCAGGGCTTACAGGATCTTAATTCCCTCACCAGAGATCGAACTCCTGCCCCCTGCAGTGGAAGCTCAGAGTCCTAACCACTGGACTGCCAGGCAATTCCCAGTCTCTTCGTTTCTTGATCTCCCAATTCTCAGCTCCTTCTACAAATGATGTGCATCCATGTGTGCATGCTCAGTTGTGTCCAACTCTTTGCAACCCCATGGACTGTGGCCTGCCAGACTCCTCTGTCCATGGAATTTCCCAAGCAAGAATAAGGCAGTGGGTTGCCATTTCCCCCTCTAGGGAACCTTCCTAACCCAGGGGTTGAACCCATGTCTCTTGTGTCTCCTGTATTGATAAGTATTTTTTTAATCTCTCTGGAATTTTTTTATGGGCACATTAGCAAACACACATATAAATTCTTTACTCTCTGTCTCTAAAACATTATAAACAGAGGTTCTGCTTGGATCAGCCTGAACCAATTTCCTTGTGTGGTAAGCGGCCCCCTTTGTCGGGGTGAGGTGGACTGTCTCTCTGTCATCCAGGTGAGAGACCACTGTTAGGTCTTATCTTGTGGGTACAGCATGTCAGGCACAGCCCTTGGGTTCAGGGCAGCTCAGCAGGGAGGCATAGCCCACGATGCCCATGTGTGGTTGACCCCCCTCCCAATTCTGATTCTGTAGAGTTGGG
Organism: Tragelaphus eurycerus; assembly: GCA_935064755.1. NCBI lineage: Eukaryota > Metazoa > Chordata > Mammalia > Artiodactyla > Bovidae > Tragelaphus > Tragelaphus eurycerus. The sequence goes on along the minus strand of CAKXYN010000002.1, from coordinate 16,538,131 downwards.
TGACTCAGTGAATCCAGTGATGGCATAGACAATACCCATTCAGAGCCTTTCATGGGGTTTTGCCATTGTCTCTCAGTTTGGCTACTGAGAGTGTGATTGTTGGCTTCCCTTATTAAACAGTGTGTAGAATGCCTGGAGAATCCCAGGGACAGGGGAGCCTGGCAGGCTGCAGTTCATGAGGTCGCTAAGAGTCGGACACGACTTCACTTTCACTTTCATGCATTGGAGAAGGAAATGGCAACCCACTCCAGTGTTCTTGTCTGGAGAATCCCAGGGACAGGGGAGCCTGGTGGGCTGTCATCTATAGGGTCACACAGAGTCGGACACCACTGAAGTGACTTAGCAGCAGCAGCAGAATGGCCTGGAGAATCCCAGGGATGGGGGAACCTGGTAGGCTGCCATCTATGGGGTCGCACAGAGTCGGACACCACTGAAGTGACTTAGCAGCAGCAGAATGGCTGGGTGTGGTCCAGCTGGTAGGTGAATGTGCTAGCATAGTAGGTCCTAGGACTGTACATGCCACAGCAGAGGATGGGACTGGGTGGGATGGTCCTTCACAGCAGAGAGCTTGAGAACTACTGATGTGGAGTTCTTAGACATACAGCCTGAGAAGACAGTAAGAGAGAGGAGTTGTGGAGAGAGCAAGAGCCACCCTGGATGGCTTGAAAGTCACTGTGGTTTCTGGGAGAGTGATGGGTAATAGACTAAGTCTGTGCAGCCCCAGGAACCCAAAGCCAATGAATGCAGTAAAGTCACTGAAATTTTGTTTCTGCCTTTTGGATATTTGTGAGGTCTGATTCAAAAGATGCACCCAAAGAACCACATGACTGAAATCCAGACTCTGCTGCTTTAATGAGTAACGTATCTGTGGTGTGAGTCTGCGGTGCTGTTGTTGTTCTTATCCAATGATGCTAGAAAACATTCTCCATCATTTTTTGTGCCTCCCACATTAATCCAGTTGGTTTCATTTTTTTCTCAATAGAGTTTTATTGATAGTAACTTCCTACCAGGCAGTTTGTTCAAAGGAAAGTGAAGAAAATGGTATGGTACCCTCTTATCAACCAGAAACTCCACTCATATGAATAATCTAATAAACTAAGCAGAATTCCAACTTTTCAGGTCACTTGACACAGAATATAGAAAACTGTGAATCCACTTGAATGAGATTTAAATCCTGTACATCATCCTCCATAGAAGCTAACAAGCTGTGTGGTATGAAATGCAGAAGAGTGAAGGGCTTTTGAAGTACATTTGGGGTGAAAAATAACACTTTCAGGCAGAAGAGAAAGAAACAAAATAATTAAAGGTGTTAGTTCGTATCCGCCTCAAAGTTTTGCCTTATGAAAAGGTGATTTGACTGTTGCCATCCAAAGGTGAAGGATAATTTGGTGAGTAATGTAGAGGTGAGACTCTCTATGGCCTGAGCATTAAGTCAGCTGTCTCAGTGTGTTTTGTATGGAGCCAATATTATGTTAACACCATTCAGAACCTCTGCCAATAAAATTAAATACTCTATTGAAATGCTGTAGTTCATTATTTTACTCTCTTGCTAAAGTCATGCATTTTGTATTTCATAGTCTGATGAGAGGTGTTAAAAGTGAGAAATGGAATTTATTTTTGAGACATTAAAGAATGGAAAAATTATATAATGAATGGTTGTAGAATAGGCCCATTCACATTTCATTACCAATTTGTTTGACATAAGCCACGTCTTGCCATAGTGAGAGGCAGTTAGTTGGTTGCATCCAATCTTGGGCATCCTTTGAATGGTTTTTACAGGCTTTCTGGACACTTCAGATAAGAAGCAGTAAAGGAGCTCATTTTTAAAATATGTATAAAGAAAATACGGTGTTCTCTGTCACATGCTTGGAATTTGAGCCCATGGTGAGACTCCCTTAAAAGAGGTGCCATATATTGATTATTTCAGCTGTCTCAGTTTACTTATAAAATAAATGAAGTCAGCCCTTGGCCCCTCAAAGTCCCTAATGACCACTTCCATCATTTACATCCTCTTTCCAAGCATTACCCTGGGATGACCTGGTGGAGCCAGCTTAATGACCATAGCTGAACCAAAAAGAATGCCTGATCCTTGCCTCTTGCCAAAAAAGAATTTTAAAAAGTCTCTGGGCAGCAGGCAACTAAGAGATGTCTTGGGCCCTAGAGCTTAAACTTCCCTCCAAAGCACAGCAAAAAAAAACACCAGTAGGAGAGTGAGATTGAGAAAATCTTTTTAATGCATCTAGCTGACTCCAGCTACAATGAAATATGAGGAAACTGAGGTTATTGAATCACATCTTGTATTCATGTGGTTCATCTGAGCACTGTTCCCTATGCATCTGCCGTGCGGAAGTCACCATAAAGGCCAGTGGGGCACCGAGATGAATGAGATCCAGTCCCTCAACTCAGGAAGCAGCCTGGAACAGGGGAATGCTGAGCTCATGCAAAATAAAACCATCACCAGTGTAAAGCAGAAGGTACCATTAGGCTGGGGGGCTTCCCTGCTGGCTCAGTGGTAAAGAGTCCACCTGCCAATGCAGTAGACTTGGGTTCGATCCCTGGGTCAGGAAGATCCCCTGGAGAAGGAAATGGCAACCCACTCCAGTATTCTTGCCTGGAAAATCCAATGGACAGAGGAGCCTGGTGGGCTACAGTCCATGCAGTCGCAAAAAGTTGGACACGACTTAGAGACTAAATAGCAAACAACAACGACCATTAGAAGAATCTCAGAGTTAGAGCCCACTTAACCCTGATGTCCAGCTGGGACACTAGCTCTATCCTTTTTCCATTTTTTCTTTCTCCTTAAATTTTCGTTGCTTAGTACACAGTCTCCTCTTTTACTCATCTAAACTGTGACTGCTGAGAGCAGCTTATCTAGAATGACCATAGGCTTTGCCAGGGAACATCAGTAGCATTCACTTTAATCAAATGTGAACACTGACAACCCCTTGATCCCAGGCAAGGCCAGTGTAAAAAGGTCGACCTGTAAGGTTGGCAGTCCAGCCACCACATAGCCGCTTTTAAGGATGCTGTAAAATCTTTCCCATAAATAATATTGAAGGGGCTGGAATGTTGAACTTCTCTAAATGTCACGTTTCTTTATCAGCCTCCCAACCAGTAAAGCAAGGAAGCAATTCTTTTCTGTGAGATGGCAGTTTAGGTTTAGGTTATGTTGTGTATGGAAATATCATACTGCTGCTGCTGCTAAGTCGCTTCAGTCGTGTCCGACTCTGTGCGACCCGATAGACAGAAGCCCACCAGGCTCCCCCGTCCCTGGGATTCTCCAGGCAAGAATACTGGAGTGGGTTGCCATTTCCTTCTCCAATGCATGAAAGTGAAAAGTGAAAGTGAAGTCACTCAGTCGTGTCCGACTCTTAGCGACCCCATGGACTGGAGCCCACCAGGCTCCTCCATCCATGGGATTCTCCAGGCAAAAGTACTGGGGTGGGGTGCCATTGCCTTCCCCGGGAAATATCATAAGAGGGGAAAAAATCTAACTCTCCGTAAACCCCTGTTTAAAAAAAAAAACTTTTTATATAGCTATAAAAGGGAAATGATAAACACCTATAAGCACTCACAGCTGAGATGCAGTGTCCCTCCCAGCAGCTTTGCAATATGAATAAAAATCCCAGTCTTCTGCCCATCGTTTCATGGCCCATGGACTTGCACAGGAAATCAGGAAAGACTTGTAAAACATTGCATTCATGGAGCTCAGCGTTTTGCTTGACCACACTTAACGCATGCAGATGCTTCAACTCAAATCAGAACAAGATGTGATCTTACAGAAAAAGAATCCTTATAATATCACATTACCTCCCCCTGAAAATTCCCCCAAGCATGTACAAAATCCAGAAGACCTAAAGGAAAGTACTGAAGAAAGCCTCCAAGACTTAGAAGCAAACTGCATTTGCTTTCCTTGTATCATATTATACATACATATTACAATTATGTCAGCGATTAAGAGCATTGTCATGCCGCATTATGAACTGTTTTTATGTTTAGGATTAAATAACTCTCCCCCACACCCCTGCAGATTCCTTTTATGTCCTTAGGGCAAATCCTTTCTCTTGGGTCAGGAATGTAATAAGGTAGGTTTTCCTCTCTCTGGGATATTGTGTCTGTCTCACTGTGTTTAAATTGATGCAGAAAGCTCTTCAGAGCAAAATACAGTATTTTCTTTGTATATGAGCCAGCAGTTGACCAACCCATGGGGAATTCTCTGTGTTGAGCATTTTAAAGGTACAGGTTGGGAATGTTTGAATTGCTGATATTCAGTGAAAACCGCTGGGAAGGTGGATTGGCCCTGAGTCTGGGAAGAGACGAGGTCTTCCCTGGTGGCTCAGTGGTAAAGAATCTACCTGCCAGTGCAGGAGACATAGGAGACGTGGGTTTGATCCCTGTGTTGGGCAGGAGGCAATGGCAACCCACTCCAGTATTCTCGCCTGGAGAATCCCATGGACAGAGGAGCAAGTGACTGAGCACAAAAGCACCAGGACAGGGTACCTTCTCTCTCAGGCAATCCTGGGGTGCGGGGGGATCATTATTCTAATAACCAATAAAATTTAAGTGATAATTTAGAAAAATTACCTGGCTCACTTGAATAATAATGGTTCAAGATGGAAATAAAGATGAACTACAGTTAGCATAAATGTGTATTCATGTAATTTAAAGGCATTTAGCTACCAAAAATGATTTTCCTAAAAATAGCCATTTTTCTTCTATCAGACGTATGAAGCGTTAACACATACCTCCTGGGAATTTAACCATAGACCTGGGATCCAAAAACGGCAAACATAGCATTTGAAATAAAGAGAAATTGCTCTTTGATTTGATACCTCTGGCAACCTCTGACAGTTGCCAGAGGTCAAGGCCATTTCCAACCAAGGATAACTTATTTAACCCTTGTAATACTAGTTATTGGTTTTGATAGTATCCTGGATTCTAGGATCTTGGAATGGTCTTGCAGACTATAAGCAGTGTACACTCTGTGCTGTGTGTGTGTTTCTCTGTCTGTCTGCAGAGATGCATGTTTTCTTCTTTCTTTGTTTTGCTTCTTTAGGGATGCAGGTCACCCTTGATTGTCAGTGTACTTTCTGTAGCATTTCATTAAAAATAAAAAAACAACTCTGAGAAATGCCCCCTTCTGGTGAGCTTTTGGCCGTTTCTTTCTAACACACAATCCAACTCTCTCAGTCATGAATTTGCCATTTTTTTTCTAAGTTCCATTTATATGTAGGTGGAAAGTTTTGCCGTTGGATTCTGTTCTTATTCCTTATGCCAAGAATTCATGGCACACTGTTCGGTTAGTTTCTGAACTCCTCTAAGTATCAGGAAAAGCTTCCTGTGGGAGATAAAGACTGATGAGAAATAAGCCAAGTGGAGAAACACTGGACAAGTAGGCCAGGCATGAGCACTGTGTGAACTAAAGTCCTGTGCACACAGCCTTCACAGGCCAGTTCCAGGGAAGCAGATGAGATAAAAGAGAGAGAATGGCCATGATGCTGGCGCCACCTGCTATGGCCCCATAATTCAGCTTCTCTGCACTAGTGCTGAATTGAATATTGGAAACAGAGTTTTGAGCAAGGTAGAAAAGAACAGCTTTATTGCTTTGCCGGGCAAAGGGGGACATCATGGGCTTGTGCCCTCAGAAATTGTATGTCCCCAACCCAGGGTTATTTGCTGAGGAGTTTTATAGCAATGGTTCAAAGGCAGGGTTGTGGATAAGGATCAGGGTGTGTGCAAGGCCTGCACTCCTTTAATATGGCCTCGGGGAGTATCCTGGAGGCTGAACAAGAAATGGGGAACACAGAAAGCTTTCTATGCTCAGAAGCCCCACAGGGTCTTGCTTGGATTCATACTTAGATCTAGATGAAGATGGTCTGGGACCAGGGTGACCACCTGGACTCCTGAAAATGTATTTATACTTGTGGTTGAGTTACCTGAAAAAGGAAATGCACAGACGTCATTCTGCAGACAATCTAGAAAAGATAACAAACATATAGTAGACTGTTACCTTAAATAACCAGGTGACAAAATTTGGGCCCAACATTGAGTTTCCATTAGCTGCAGTCTCTGGTTTTTTGGGCAAGTGCGTCCCCTATTGTTTCCCTATAGAGTGTTAACATTTATAAATTTTTAGTTGGGTTCTGTGCTGTTATAATCACACTGAATTAATAATATGCAATGTGGAGACAATTAAGCAAGCCACCTATATGTTGGAGACATGCATATGCTTGAAAGGTCAAATGAAAACTTTTTAGGAGTTGTGTGATTACTCAATATACACTGGCCATATTTTCCTAGGAAAATGTGCTTATAAAAATATGCTTTATAGAATCAAGCCCCCAAATTAAAAACATATTTTAGGAATAATTTAACACTTCTTAAGAAATGAAATTCTTACTTTGGTGGAGAGGTAAAAGGCAAAGTGGAAAAAATTGCAAAAATGGCTGATATTCAAGAAAAGTCATCCTCCCCCAGGGATGATTTCACCATCTGAAAAATTAGTGTGAGGCGGGCTGGCTTCTGAGTTCTCTTTTGGAAAGAGATCACTTTGCACACACACATAGCCTTAATTTTTCAATTTTTTTAAAAAAGTTGCCAGCTTGAAGCCTGCATCTCAATGTAAAGCACATTCTTCATTTATTTGTTCAATTGAAACACTATAAGAGCAAACTTAACTTCCTTGTTTCTGTCTCTTCAAACACTTTAGTTATGGTAGGGGGCAAAATTTCCATTTCATTAATGAGATTTCCACAAGCAGATTAAAGAGGAAATATGCCCTTCAGTCTCCTGTTACTTAACAGCATTGCATTAGAAAGAAATCTCAGTATAAACCATCCACAAAAACAATAGCCAGGGGACAAAATTCCAGTGAGACAGAGTGTAGCTTAATCAGAAGGGTAACTTGGCCTTTTTCTCTTTCCTTCATGTGAAGCTTTATTGAATTATTTCAAGAGAAACCTATGGAAAAACATAAGATTATTTGCTTTCTACAAATAGTGGAATATAACATTGAAAGTTAGGATTGCCACTTAACTGTTAGAGCCTTAACCCCAAAGTTACATCAACATTGTCATGGTGGGCAAAAATAAAGCTTAGAATTCCTTTTCTTTAATAATGAATAGGAACCAACCAAGATAACTTTGAATTATGCCATTACTAGCTGTAAATCTTAATTTACAATTAAAGTATGAAAGGGGGTCTACTTGGTGGACCCTTAAGGCATATGAGATGCTGAAGTTTATCCGATTGTTTCGAGTAGAGGAATCACAGGAAATTGCTTCTGTTTCCTGTGGCTTCTGGTTCTTAAAACATAACCCTAAGGGGGCTGGAAAATCCCATGGACGGAAGATCCTGGTAGGCTCCAGTCCATGGGGTCGCTAAGAGTCAGACACGACTGAGTGACTTCACTTTCACTTTTCACTTTCATGCATCAGAGAAGGAAATGGCAACCCACTCCAGTGTTCTTGCCTGGAGAATCCCAGGGACGGCGGAGCCTGGTGGGCTGCCGTCTATGGGGTCGCCCAGAGTCGGACACGACTGAAGCGACTTAGCAGCAGTAGCAGCAGCAAGGGGGCAGGTTGGGAGTATATTGACACCTGGAAACATAGCAGTTCTAAACATGGTATTTCCAATAATGCGTCCCTCCAAGAAATGTTAATTGAGTATTTACTCTATGCTGGGCACAGTTCCAGGCACTTGGGACACACCATTGAACAAAATCAATAGATATATCCATCTGTGCAGAGTTGACATTCTTATGGGGAGGCAGGCAATAAATCATGAACAGTATCTGTATGTAAATTATAGTATGTTAGCAATGATAAAGAGGGTAGAACAGCAGGGGAGGGGGAGGGGTAGAAAGTTCAAGGTGAATGTAGGGAGGTTGCACTATAAATGGGATGATGCGTCTCATCAGGGAAGCAACACTCCAAGAAGGACTTGAAGGAGGTAAAATTATCTTTACTTAGGGCTCCATCCTAGATGTAACCCGGGTGTCTCCAGCTGCAGGTCCAAGCTGTCCAGCCTCTTAAGTGGCATTTTCCTTTAAAGCATTGGCTCTGCACTTCTGCCCACATTCTGTCTGCCTCCACCCCCTGCCACATAGTCTAGGAGGTCTTGGATTCCATCTCCTGTCTTGCTGATCACTCAGCCCCCACTGAGGCTCCATTTCCAGCACTCTGTCCTTGGGATGGCAAGATGAGGGTGGTCTTCTTTCCTCCAGCTGTGCACAGCTCCTTGATGAACACTGTTACACAGAACTGAATTTTACCGATAGCTTTGGAGAAAACAAAAAGTGTTCAAAACAGCAAACAGCTTAAAAATCAAATGTTATTGACTTCTGTCCAACATTCCTCAGCCCCCTCCAGCCTGGGAATGACAAATGAGCCGATTTCCCTTCTTAAGTTTATGTTCTCTAACCATGGTTTGGAAAGATTCCCTGGCGAAGGAAATGGCAACCCGCTCTAGTATTCTTGCCTAGAGAATCCCATGGACAGAGGAGCCTGGTGGGCTGCAGTCCATAGAGGAGCAAAGAGTTGAGCATGACTTAGCAACTAAACCACGACCGTGTTCCTAGACATTTTCTCTCTTATCTGATCCATCCAGACATAAGCTGCCTCTGGAAGAAAACATATCTTTTGTTGCTTTAACTTCCTCTGTCTTCATCTGCCCAGATCAGATCAGATCAGTCGCTCAGTTGTGTCCGACTCTTTGTGACCCCATGAATCACAGCACGCCAGGCCTCCCTGTCCATCACCAACTCCCAGAGGTCACTGAGACTCACATCCATCAAGTCAGTGATGCCATCCAGCCATCTCATCCTCTGTCGTCCCCTTCTCCTCCTGCCCTCAATCCCTCCCAGCATCAGAGTCTTCTCCAATGAGTCAACTCTTTGCATGAGGTGGCCAAAGTACTGGAGTTTGAGCTTTAGCATCATTCCTTCCAAAGAAATCCCAGGGCTGATCTCCTTCAGAATGGACTGGTTGGATCTCCTTGCAGTCCAAGGGACTCTCAAGAGTCTTCTCCAACACCACAGTTCAAAAGCATCAATTCTTTGGCGCTCACCCTTCTTCACAGTCCAGCTCTCACATCCATACATGACCACAGGAAAAACCATAGCCTTGACTAGACGAACCTTTGTTGGCAAAGTAATGTCTCTGCTTTTGAATATGCTATCTAGGTTGGTCATAACTTTCCTTCCAAGGAGGAAGTGTCTTTTAATTTCATGGCTGCAGTCACCATCTGTAGTTTTAGAGCCCAGAAAAATAAAGTCTGACACTGTTTCCACTGTTTCCCCATCTATTTGCCATGAAGTGATGGGACCAGATGCCATGATCTTCATTTTCTGAATGTTGAGCTTTAAGCCAACTTTTCCACTCTCCACTTTCACTTTCATGAAGAGGCTTTTGAGTTCATCTTCACTTGTCATCTGCATAACTGGGGTTATTGATATTTCTCCCAGCAATCTTGATTCCAACTTGTGTTTCTTCCAGTCCAGCGTTTCTCATGATGTACTCTGCATATAAGTTAAATAAACAGGGTGACAATATACAGCCTTGACGTACTCCTTTTCCTATTTGGAACCAGTCTGTTGTTCCATGTCCAGTTCTAACTATTGCTTCCTGACCTGCATATAGGTTTCTCAAGAGGCAGATCAGGTGGTCTGGTATTCCCATGTCTTTCAGAATTTTCCACAGTTTATTGTGATGCACACAGTCAAAGGCTTTGGCATTGTCAATAAAGCAGAAATAGATGTTTTTCTCAAACTCTCCTGCTTTTTCGATGATCCAGCGGATGTTGGCAATTTGATCTCTAGTTCCTCTGCCTTTTCTAAAACCAGCTTGAACATCAGGAAGTTCATGGTTCACATATTGCTGAAGCTTGGCTTGGAGAATTTTGAGCATTACTTTACTAGCGTGTGAGATGAGTGCAATGGTGCAGTAGTTTGAGCATTCTTTGGCATTGCCTTTCTTTGGGATTGGAATGAAAACTGACCTTTTCCAGTTCTGTGGCCACTGCTGAGTTTTCCACATTTGCTGGCATATTGAGTGCAGCACTTTCACAGCATCATCTTTCAGGATTTGGAATAGCTCAACTGGAATTCCATCACCTCCACTAGCTTTGTTCGTAGTGATGCTTTCTAAGGCCCACTTGACTTCACATTCCAGGATGTCTGGCTCTAGGTCAGTGATCACACCATCATGATTATCTGGGTCATGAAGATCTTTTTTGTACAGTTCTTCTGTGTATTCTTGCCATCTCTTCTTAATATCTTCTGGTTCTGTTAGGTCCATACCATTTCTGTCCTTTATTGAGCCCATCTTTGCATGGAATGTTCCTTTGGTATCTCTGATTTTCTTGAAGAGATCTCTAGTCTTTCCCATTCTGTTGTTTTCCTCTATTTCTTTGCATTGATTGCTGAAGAAGGCTTTCTTATCTCTTCTTGCTATTCTTTGGAACTCTGCATTCAGATGTTTATATCTTTCCTTTTCTCCTTTGCTTTTCGCTTCTCTTCTTTTCACAGCTATCTGTAAGGCCTCCCCAGACAATCCATTCAACAGAGTTGGTTTTCCCAGTCCCTGCCATGTTGCTCTGTGTCCTTTGTTCTCTCCTTTACTTCCTTTTTTATTTCCCTGACTCTTAAACACTGGTCTCTGTCCTTTCCATTTGCTGTCCTTCTTCATCTTGTATACAGTCTCCATAGGTCAGTGATTTTCGAACTGGGCTTTACAAAATCTTCAAAATTCTGTATATATTGGGGTCACCAAACACAATATGGTGTAGGGAGGGGAGCTGCCCTCTTTCTTCAGCCACAGTCTTTGTTTCTTGAATCTTTGTGTTCAGATTTGTCTTCTTTGTTGGAGATGTCCTGGAGGTGATCTTTGGTGGCCCAGCCTGTAGAGGCTTGAAGCAGGGTTTCTTGGGTTCCTGGCCAGAGATTGAGGCTGGGTCATGTTAGTGAGAGCACTGAACTCAAGCCACTAGACCAGTGGCCAGTGACAAGGCCCAGACCCTTCAGCTTTGCAGAGAAGTCCCACAGAGTTGGAGAGTAGGGAGACAGGTGTTTACTAGGAGGAAAAAGAGTACGGTATGTATGGATAGACACACAGGTGGACTCAGAGAGAGAGAATCGCACCCTTGTGGTAGTTTGAATTACTTTTATGGGGCATTTCTTCTGGTTTCCTTTGGCCAAGTATTTTGATTTGCCTGGTTCTGAGTCTGTATCTGGTATATCTCAGAATCCTCCCATGCGTGCATGCGCATCTCTCAGCCAAGATAGATTCCACTGAAGAGGTCTACAGGTAGCTTAGCATCACTCCCCTTTTGACCTCCAAGGAGCTTTCTTGTCAGGAAGGTTTCCTTGACTGCAAGATGAGAAATATGTGGATTCATCTCTTACTTAGATAGGGCCCAACCTCCCTTCTTGATTGTCCTGCTATTGATAAGAGTTTCTGTCCACAGGAACAAACTCCAATTGCTCACCCTGGGGGGCCCATCTACCTCCTGCCTCAGAAGCACCTCCAATATGTTATTTCTCAAACAGAAGCAGACTCTCTTCCAAATCTCTTTGACCTCCCATGCCATTTATTGTCTCAGAATCTTTCAAGTTAGAAACTACAGTGTGTGTGTGTGTGTGTGTGTGTGTGTGTGTGTGTGTGTGTGTGTGTGTGAGTCGCTCAGTCGTATCCGACTCATTGTGACCCCATGGACTACAGGCTCCTCTGTCCATGGAATTCTCCAGGCAAGAATACTAAAGTGGGTAGTCACTCCGTTCTCCAGGGATCTTTCCAAATCATGGATCGAACTTGAGTCTCCTGCATTGGCAGGCAGATTCTTTACTGTCTGAGTCACCACGGAAGTGCAAAAACTTCGTATCACTTATTATTACCTCTCTCTAATTCACCCTGAACACATTATTCCAAGGGTCTCTCAAATGGAGCCCCTTCTAGCCATCTTCACTGCCTCTGCCCTTAGTTCAGAACCACACCTTTCTCTTGGATAATTATAGCAGCTCCCTAAATGGGCTTGGGCATCCTAGGGGGTGCTAGTGATAAAGAACTGCCTGCCAGTGCAACTGACCCAGGTTTGATCCCTGGGTCTGGAAGATCACCTGGAGGAGAGCATGGCAACCTACTTCAGTACTCTTGCCTGGAGAATCCCATGGGCAGAGGAGCCTGGTGGGCTACTGTCCATAGGGTCACAGAGTTGAGTTGGACATGACTGAAGCAACCTAGTATGCATAAAAGCACAAATGGGCTCACTGTCCAGTTCCTCTGGTATGCCTGCTAGAGTTACCTTTTATAAACAAAAGTCTGATCACTGTCCTGCTTAAACCTTCTTTTGGTTGCCTGGGGTCTGGCGCCTTAGGCCATTCACTCCCCTTATGGAGGGTAGCAGGTACATAAATTGCGTTGATTGAAAAATGATAAGTTGTTCTACATGTTGAAAAGCTTACAAAAGCAGAGAGGTCTAGAGGCCTTCTTCCCATTTTATTTTGGTAAGACAAAACTGGAAAAGCTTGGGGCAAACGGGCCTGCCAGTTGTCTATGATATGGAGACTCGTGCATTCTTCTGGGTGGCTTACTTAATTGCAAAGGTGTCTGTGATGTGAAAGCTAATTTTTAAACAGTATTCCTTTCTGCGTTGTTCTGACAGCCAGTCTTGGCTAAGATCCAGTGGACGTGTCTTATTCAGTCTTGGCTCTTCAGCGTCTAGCTCAGTAACCGTCATTTCATAAGTAAGCACTGAGTTAATAGTGAATGAATGAGTCAGCCCAGCGGGACTGTGGGCAGATTTCCAAATGGATAATTTTGCCTGCTTGCCTGCTTCCTTCCTTTCTTCCAATAGCTCTTGAGATTTGCCTGTGTTTCTGCCATCAGCAGTCATAACCACCTTCTTGGCACATACATGCTAACTGAATCTTCTTCTGATTGTGAGAAACTCTCCTGGCACTTTTCATGCAAGAGGACAGTTTTTTTGCAGGGTGATGGGCAGAAGACCTTTAGGGTGGGTCATAGTCAGGGATGTGGCTTGGACTGGACTGGCCTCAGAATAACTTTTCTAGCCCATATTTTCAAAGGATGTCATTGAAAAAAAAATAAGATACTTGACTCTTCTCCAAATACTAAAAATAGATTTGAAATCCAAATATTTCTAAAATGTTTGTTTATTTATTGGCCTGCGTTGGATGCTAGTTACAGTATGTGGCATCTTCACTGTGGCTCATGGGCTTCTCTAGTTGTGTGTATGCAGGCTTAGCTGCTCCTTGCACATGAGGATCTTAATTCCCTGACCAGGGATCACACTCATGTCCCTTGCATTGCAAGGATTCTTAACCATTGGAACAGCAGAGGAGTCCTCAAATACATTTTATTGTATTTGTTTCTACTTTCACAAAAATTCTAGCCATTAAAATTATGAGATTGAAATGAAATGAAAAATGCCAGTTTGAACATTTGAACATTGGGCTGAGTGCCAAAATGTTCAGAATCAGACTTGAATGGAGGGAATATGGCAGCTTTTATAGGAGCAGTGAAAGAGAAACCAACCTTTCAAAGTCACGTCACACCTTTAATTCACTTTTATTTATTTTTCCTTTAATTTTGAATTTTCTCACAATCATACTGTCTGCTAAGGCTCTTTACAAAGAACAATAACTGGATGTTCAGGTTAGGTGGATTGCTCTGACCATAAAGCTACACTCAATATTTGTTATCAACTGAGCAACTTCACTTTGACTTTTCACTTTCATGCATTGGAGAAGGAAATGGCAACCCACTCCAGTGTTCTTGCCTGGAGAATCCCAGGGACGGCAGAGCCTGGTGGGCTGCTGTCTATGGGGTCGCACAGAGTCGAACATGACTGAAGTGACTTAGCAGCAGAAGTGAAAAGAATCTGAAAAATTATATATATATATATATATATAAATAAAATTGGATCATCCTGCTATATACCTGAAAGTAACACAATTTATTGTATTACAATTTATTGTAAATCAATAAAAATTAATTTTGAATTTTATCCTTCAATGAAAAAATAAAAGAAATTCATTAGAAAAAATTAAGTCATTAAAGGCTAATATTTTATATGCCTCTAGATACTGGAATTCTTAATATTTTATATCGCAAACAGGAAAAGTTTGTATCTACCTTCACATTCGAAAGACTTTAAAAAAATGAGTCTTCCTTATTCTTCTTAGAGCTAGTCACAGTATATACATGTGTGTGTGTGCACGCACAAGTGTGTGAACACATTAAACATCTCAAATTAAAAGTGTAAGGTATGCTGTTATGATTGTATGATTGTACACATATAACCCACCTTTCAAAGTTTGATAACAAGTATTTTGACAGTACTTTGCAGAGTGTAACTACTCTACAAATACTAGTTGGATTCTTATTGCACAGAGAAACCACACATGAACCCTCTTTTCTCTTCAGGGCAGAAATCTTAGCCCACAATGTGGGAGGATTTTAATGCTCTGGAACACAATTTGGCTTCTGAAGTCTTTTGTGTGTGTGATGGTAAATGCCATTGTCATGGATGGTTGTGCTTTCCAAATACGCTGGACTCTTAGAAATGACCCATCCATGTGAGTGCCTGATTCACTTGGTCCTCAGGAAAGGTTGCATCTTGGCCATTCTTCTCAGCCTAGCAGGGGGTGAGGAACAGAAGGGAAGCCTTTTGCTACTTCTCCTTTGGAACTAGACCTTTGGTCAGAAGACTTGATGCTTACCGTGTTTGATGAATTTGTTAAGTGCAAAGAAATGAAGTAGAAGATGGTTTTTGGGAGACAGACTTTCCAAATTATTTCATTCTGTGACACATAGTTAAAAAGGTCTTGTGTACATCCTAATTCGCTTAGATCAGATCAGATCAGATCAGTCGCTCAGTCGTGTCCGACTCTTTGCGACCCCATGAACCGCAGCACGCCAGGCCTCCCTATCCATCACCAGCTCTCGGAGGTCACTCAGACTCAAGTTGTGTCCAATTCTTTGTGATCCTGTGGTCACAAAGACTGCCAGGCTCCTCTGTCCATGGGATTCTCCAAGCAAGAATACTGGAGTCGGTTCCAGGGGATCTTCCTGACCCAGGGATCAAACCACATCTCTTACATCTCCTGCATTGGCAGGCAGGTGCTGTAAAGGCAGGTGGCACTTTACCACTAGTGCCACCCGGGAAGCCAAAATGATGTTGCCTGTCTGGATTTATTAATAGTAGTATTCTTCTTCTTCTTCTTGTTAGTCTCTAAGTTGTCTCTGACTCTTTGCCACCCTGTGAACTGTAGCCCCCCAGGCTCCTCTGTCCATGGAATTTTCCAGGCAAGAATACTAGAGTGGGGTGCCCTTTCCTTTTCCAGGAGGTCTTCCTGACCCAGGAATCAAACCCATGTCTCATCTCCTGCATCTCCTTCATTGCAAGTGGAGTATTTTTTTTTTTTTTACTGCTGAGCCACAAAGGAAGCCCAAGCTAAATAGACAACATTAATCAATAGTATTTACATTTTTTAAAAAAATTCTTCTCAAAAACTGCAATCTCATTAATATTAGGTCATCTTAATCATTAATACACTGGCTTAGTTAAGGCAGTATGTATTTCTGTGTCCTGGAGTTGAACCAGTAATGCATGTACTTCTTGTGGGGGAGGGGTATCAGCTTAGATAAATTATATCACATTTATTTCTAGTTCATTTCTAATTCAAGGTAACAACAAAAATAAAAAAATATAGAGTTCTGAATTACCCGTGCTTGAATTTTCCACAAGTTTTTAGTGAATCTTAGCGTAGATCATGCGTTAGAAAATAGCAGTTTTTCCAGTATGCACTATTTTTGCATTAAATTCCTCAAACATGCATATGAATATGCAGATTAGTGTACAGTGTTTTCATTTTCTTTTGTTTATAACTCTGCACAAAATTTCATATTCTCCACCTTTCTACTCATTTTTACAACTTGAAAGATGAAGAAAGAATACTCAGAGAAGTTATACAAGTGAAGTTCCCAGGTTGTTAATGTTGGGTCCAGTGTGAAGTCCACCAGGAAATATCGGGTCATAAAAGTATGTTCTACTCTGACTCAATCGTCTGTGGATTGTGTGTGTGTGTGTGTGTGTGTGTGAATACAAGCTATGATTATTATGCAGTCTTTGGTTCCTTGGGAAATCATTTGCCAGCCCCAAGCCCTAGATACAGTCCTGGAGGGAGCAGATCCAGCCTGGCTGTTCCTGGACTACTTTTCCTATCTTCCACAACAATTTCCTCTGTTAGCAGAGTCCATCACCAAGCGTACTTCTGTGGTTTTCCTTTTTTTTTTTTTGGAGGGCATGGTAAC
This sequence comes from Tragelaphus eurycerus, assembly GCA_935064755.1. Taxonomy (NCBI): domain Eukaryota; kingdom Metazoa; phylum Chordata; class Mammalia; order Artiodactyla; family Bovidae; genus Tragelaphus; species Tragelaphus eurycerus. Next base: position 16,521,800 of record CAKXYN010000002.1, on the reverse strand, counting down.
ATTTTTCTTGGGCTGTAATTCATATATCATGCTGTTCACCCGTTTCAGGAATACAACAACTCTGTGTTTGGATATATTCACAGAGTTGTGTCACTATCACTCCAATCAGTTTTACAGTGTTTTTATTATCCCAGAAAGAAACCTCATTTTCCATCTTCCAATCCCTCCTCAACCATAGCTAAGCACTAACTTACAGCTTTGCCTGTTCTGGGCCTTTCATTTCAAATACATGGAATCTCACAATATTTGTCCTTTTGTGACTGACTTCTTTCCTTAACAGAATGTTGCCAAGGTTCATGGTTGCTCCTAAACGTGAATGATGAAAGGAGTCCCAGTCTCCAGCTTACCTTGGTGGTGTGGGAGTGAGGGCAGAATTTTCAGTTGATATCAATTCTCTCAGTTGAACACTGTGAAGCTCTTTGTCCAGACATTTACCTTTTTAAGGAATTTTGCCTTTCTTACTCATAGAATAAAATAATTTCATTACAGATTTATAGCTAGAAACAAGATTTTAATGACTGTCAGAGAGGCTCTTTCTCAACCAAGAAGCACATTTATTCTTTCTCAACAAAGAAACATATTTTAATTTTTATATCACCCTAATTTTTAATAGTCAGAGATCAGAAATAGGAAAGAAAGTATTCTACTTTTAGAAAAAGAATGCAGTTTTGTACCCAAATTCTGGAGTCCTTTTGATGTTTTCTGTATCATTTTATAGTTAGATTAAAAACTGAAAGCCACATAAATATATTTATTAGCCAGTGTGAACTGAAACAGTCATTTTGTGAGGTCTTCATCAAGATCCCTCCCACAGCAAGCAATGATAGCTTTTTAAATACTCTGCCAGGAAGATTGATGGGTGCCACCAAAACCATTTAAATTATTTTATTTATCTAAAATTAAAGTGCATATTGAGATAAAAGGCCTGTTTCAACCCCGATAGTCTCTGACTTCTGCTTTCTTCACTTCTGCCTTCTAAAGCCTTAAGGAATCCAATCACAGGGGCTACCTAATAGAATCCGTGTCATGTGATTGTAAAACTTTCCCAAATGCTACATGTGTCAAATAATACACAAATCAGAAACGTATATGGCTCCTTTCAGGTGCAAAGTTTCAAGGAATTCTTGTAGGCAAAGCCTTTAAACCTCTCCCCCAAATCAGTTTGAAAGTAAAGTAAATTTTATTTGATTCAAAATTATTTTTCCCTTTTTCTGCTTTTCAGAAATATTTCTGGACTACAAAGTCAGGAGCCTACTCATAGATTTATAATATAAGGTCAGGAAGCCAATTCAGCTTTCTTAAAATTGTTTACTTGTTGATATCACATTCTGTGCCAAAGTAGACTTCCTGAGCCAATATGGAGAAGATTCAAATTATCAAGTTCTGTTAAACATATTAATTTGCTCAGGCCTGTTTGTGAGCTGATCTAGCAGCAATGTGAATTGACTTAGAAAGTATTAAACATTACTGGTTTGATAGTCTGAGAAGGAAAGTCTTGGTTTCATGTTTTTCCTTTTTAAAATATTATCATGGCATTCACGTAGTGGCATATTCGTGTGTGTGGATACAGAGAAATGTAGCAAAGGGATAAATCAGAAATGACATAAGAATACAGCCAGCATCCCAGGTCAGCCCAATCCCTTGCAGTCCCACAGTGCAGTTCCATTGTCTTGGGTATTTAAATATGAAATGCAACACTTTCCAAGCCTTTATTTTCTTTTCTATTAAAACAGGAATACTGTGTGTGTGCATGTGCATATGTGTGTGTATGATTGCATATGTGTATACATATGACCATGGACATTTGTGTGCAGACAGAGATCATGTTTACCTGAACATTACTTTTCTAAAAACTGTAACTCTTGGTTTTCACATATACCTTGTGCTGTGAAAATCTTGGCAACTTTCCTTGTAGCAACTTTTTAAGGTGGTGAAAAAGTTCGGTGTTATTTGAGAAACACGAGATACTGCCAGAAAGACCAGTGTGTAACGTATATGCACAGGGGAGCCTGAGGGAAATGGTGGTGAGCGCTGAGCCTGAAGTTTTACATTTCCTGCCTTCGCTGTTTTTAGGTTGCATAACTGTAATGTTTTCATTCCAACAGTGGAAGGAATTTACCTTCTTGATGTTAGGGATGTGGCTAATTTAGAGAATGAATCACCGGCAACAGCAAGGTGTTTGTCTACTGGTTAACCTGGGCAGAGTGTGAATGGAGCTGTGCAAACCTTCCACCCACACTGCTGAGCCCTGGGGTAGCCTCTCCTCCAAGTCAGTTGGTGGGGACTTGGGCCAAAGGAGAAGGAGCCACAGATGAACTTATGGGCAGGAATGGAGATGCAGATGTGAAAAACAGACGTGGACATGGTGGGGAGAGGGAGGGGTGGGATGAATTGGGAGATGTGGATGGATATATATATATATATACTACCATGTGTAAAATAGATAGTTAGTGGGACCCTGTGGAGAAGGCAATGGCATCCCACTCTAGTAACTCTTGCCTGGAAAACCCCATGGACGGAGGAGCCTGGTGGGCTGCAGTCCATGAGATCGCTGAATTGGACACGACTGAGTGACTTCACTTTCACTTTTCACTTTCATGCATTGGAGAAGGAAATGGCAACCCACTCCAGTGTTCTTGCCTGGAGAATCCCAGGGATGAGGGAGCCTGTTGGGCTGCCTTCTATGGGGTCACACAGAGTCGGACACGATTGAAGCGACTTAGTAGCAGCAGCAGCAGCAGTGATATAGCAAACGGAGCTAGCTATACCAATGATGACCTAGAGGGGTAGAATGGCAGGATGGATGGGAAGGAGGCTTAAGAGAAAGGGGATATATGGGGAGATATATATATATATATATATGTGAAGAGTTGACTCATTGGAGAAGACTCTGATGCTGGGAGGGATTGGGGGCAGGAGGAGAAGGGGACGACAGAGGATGAGATGGCTGGATGGCATCACTGACTCGATGGATGTGAGTCTGAGTGACCTCCGAGAGCTGGTGATGGACAGGGAGGCCTGGTGTGCTGCTATTCATGGGGTCACAAAGAGTCGGACACGACTGAGCGACTGATCTGATCTGATATATATATATATATGTTATATACACACACACACTTATAGTTGATCCACTTTATTGTACAGCAGAAACTAACACAACATTGTAAAGCAATTATATTCCAATTTAAAAAAAAAGGCAGAAGTGTCCTTCTAGAGTTCATGAACTGCTTGAATAGCAGCCTTATTTGGGGAGCAGCAAACATTTGGGATAGATGGTTGGCATGTGTGTGTTTCATCAGAAGGGTTAGGGACAGACAGGATGAATGGTCAGCTCTGAACTCAGACTGCAATGAGAAACAAAAGAAAGGATCCTGATGAAGTCAGTGAAGTCTATTGTGGGCATCTGTTTTGCTGCTAGTAAAAGAAAAGCTTCATTTTCCTTCCTGCACCGTTGCAGCCTCCAAGGTTGATGCCAAGTGGTGGACTTCTCAAAGAGATGCCCTTGAAAGAAGTATCATCTAGAAAAATGGTTTATAGCTTATCTTATATATGTGTATGCTGCTAAGTTGCTTCAGTTGTGTCTGACTCTGTGCAACCCCATAGACGGCAGCCCACCAGGCTCCCCCGTCCCTGGGATTCTCCAGGCAAGAACACTGGAGTGGGTTGCCATTTCCTTCTCCAATGCATGAAGTGAAAAGTGAAAGTGAAGTCGCTCAGTCGTGTCCGACTCTTAGCGATCCCATGGACTGCAGCCTACCAGGCTCTTCTGTCCATGGGATTTTCCAGGCAAGAGTACTGGAGTAGGGTGCCATTGCCTTCTCCGATGTACGTGTATCTTAACAGAAATAGAGACACAGACATAGAGAACAAAGTATGGACACCAAGGGAAGAAGGGTAGGGTAGGATGAATTGGGAGAGTGGAATTGATATATATATACACTATGCTATGCTATGCTAAATCACTTCAGTCGTGTCCGACTCTGTGCGACCCCATAGACAGTGGCCCACTAGGCTCCCCAGTCCCTGTGATTCTCCAGGCGAGAACACTGGAGTGGGTTGCCATTTCTACTATATATAAAATAGATAACTAATGAGAACCTATTGTACAGCACAGGGAACGCTACTCAGTGCTCTGTGGTGACCTAAATGGAAAGGAAATCCAAAAAAAAAAAAAAAAAGAGGGGATGTATGTTGCATATAGCTGATTCACTTTACTGTACAGGAGAAACTAATACAACATCGTAAAGCAAGTATATCCTAAAGAAAATTTCTTTAAAAAGAAGAAAGAAATACCTTCCACTTCTCCAATAGCCAGGCCAACTGTAGTGATTCCCCCCGCACCTTCCTCTGTGCCCCCAGAGCTCCATGGGGAGTGTGAGAGACAAGAATCCCAGGTCTTGGCTCATCCTGTTACAAACATGATCACGATGGCCAGATACCAGCTTGGTTATTTGACTCTGGGCTCCTGAGATGCTTTATTTTTTTCATCAGCCATCAGTTTCTTGAGGCTAATGTTTACAATCTCACTTCATCAGGAAACTCAGTGGCTGGACTCAGTCTTTCTGGGGTTGCCTGGTCCTGATGTCCTCATCCTATTTATTCAGATGGGGAGCTGTCCGGGTTGGCCTCGCCGAGAGAACTGGCATCCAGAGCCGTAATTTACACCATCTATCTCTTTCTGGCGCTTGGGCCTCTGGCAAATTGCATGTCTTGGTGTTGGATTAGTTTGGAATTTAATCATGCATTATTTTCCTTCCAATTAAATTATTTATATATTTGATTAACGTTTTCACTGCCAGGAAGTCAAATTTTCAGTGAAACCACAAATAAACACAGGCCCTTTGAATTTCAGGCCTGCCTAGGGAATCTGCCTGTCTGTTTGAGTGTTAAGAATTCGCTGTGTATTCCTTTTCTTAGCTACATAGGATTTTGGTGAGCAAAGAAGAGGTGCTTTTTTCACTCAGTCGCAGGAACTTGGTGCAGAGAGGGCCATCTGTCTGGCTAACTCCCTCCCCTCATGTCATCATGACCCTCACTTTTATTCCTTTTTACTGCCTTCTCTGTGTTCTGGCCCTGTGACATACCTTCTCCTAATTTTATTTACTCAGGCTCTAGAGCCAGCCTAACCAAGAATGGCAAGGGCTCTGTTAGCCCAGAAAGGAAATTTTGAAGTCATAGATTTCAGGGAGAGCAAAACAAATGGCCCACAGGCCAAATCTGGCTACTGCCTGTGTTTATACAGCCCAGGAGCCAAGAATGATTTTTACACTTTTAAATAATTGGAAAAAAGATGTAAAGACTGTCCTAGGATACTTGACAGTTTCAGCGTCCGTCGACAGATACCTGAGCCCATTTATTTGCGTGTTAAAATAGCAGCAGAGGTGAGCAGACTCGATAGAAACTTTTTGGCCTGCATAGCCTAAAATATTTATTCTCTGGCTTTTTACAGAAAAAGTTTGTAAACATCCATTGTAGTTTATCACCTCCATTTTACAGATGGGAAAAATTAAGGCCCAGATAGGTGAATTGTCCAAAAGTACACAGCTCATTCGAACTTGATCTGGGGGCATCTTCCAGCGCATCACCTCACCCACCCACCCGCCGGCCCCATTCCCGTGCTCATGTGGTATGAGCCCTGTCCGAACATGAGCCTTATATGAGTGCCTGCAGAGGCCAAAGTGTTTTTTTTTTTTTTTTTTAGCAGAGTAAATATTTAGGACACTTGGACACATAAAGTCTATGATTTCTTGGAATTTTAAGTTTCACCTGAAATCTAGCTTCAGGAAGTGTTTTAAGCTCAAAGATGCAAAATGACATATACACAGGGACCTAGTGTATGGCACAGGGAACTCTGCTCAATATTCTGTAATAACCTAAGCAGAAAAAGATTTGAAAAAAAATAGATACATGTATATGTATCACTGAACCACTTTGCTGTACACCTGAAACTAACACAATATTGTTAATCAACCCAATATCAAGAATTAAAACATAAACAACCTAAATAAGCAGAAAGATTTCTGTGTTTCTTTGAAGCAATTGATTATGTCCTGTGCTCAGTATTTGAACCCTTAAAGACAGACAAGACTGACCTGGTCTCTGCCAACCGAGGTCAGAGAGTCTTATTCCAAGAACAGTAACTTGTGGTCTCAATCCAGGTTGGCACTCAAGCAGTTTCGGAAAAACACAAAAGCATGTTAGACAGGACTTAGGTCTACTCTATGGGGCAGAAAGGGAAAATTCCCAAGATGCTAACCCTTTTGAAAGTGAGGTTGCTTCCATGGTCCCAAGGAACTTCTCCTCTGTTCCTCTCCAGGTGAGAGAAGGCTGGGTATTGTGGTTACTGATGGGCACTGGATTCCCACCACTGGGATTTTTCAGACATTGTCCAGAGGTCAAGGCTGATGCAGCTTGACCAGGTATTAATCTGAGATGGTTTGCATTTTCCAGGCACTGCTCTCATCAGCCCATTGTCAGCAACCCCATCCCAGCTCAATGGCAGATCCCTCAACTCCCTGGTTAGCAGCTTCTACACTTTTGGTTACTTAAGTCTCATCCAGTTTAAACTTACAGCCTCCTGTCCAATCACAGCCTTCTTCCCCTACTCCGGCCAAGCTCCCAGCTAAAGGAGGCTGGCAGGCTCTTTGTTTTTTTCCCACCTCACCCACCTGAAGGAGGGCACCTCTTTCCTCTCCACCCAGAGACTGGCTCCTCCAGCCTGATGGGGAGGACAGGAGGCTTTACTGGCTTCAGGTGGCACCTTCCCTGTTGGTCATCTCCGGCGTCCTGGTGGGTGCACGTGAGTTCCATGCAGAGGTCTCTCTCACAGTCTCCCTGCTGGACACCTGACCCAGTGTGCTGCATTTTAGGTGGGCCCCTACTTGGCTACCTCACAGATCTCCACTGGGCCCCTGGAAGCTCATGCCTTCTACTACACCCAGCAGTGGCAGTGCTGGGCTGCTCCCATGTCTGCCTGGCACATCGCTCCTACCTACATGTTCCTCTCCCAGTTCCTTGATGGCACCAAGATCTGACCTTCTCTGGGGGCTTCCGTCCATCTTTTTCTCCACCCCCATCCTCACCTGCACGCCCACCAGGCTTCCACTCATCCTTCAGTCCCACTGTAAATGCCTCTCACTGGAGAAGCTGACCCTGGTGTTTGGTGCTACCCACAGATTTGGGACCCTCTGTTAATTGTTTTTCTAAAGCCCTCTTATTTCCCTTCCTAACACTGATCATAACTATAATTGTACAGTTATGTATGCCATTATCCATGTCCCTCCAGCCGACTGTAATTTCCTCAGGTAAAGACTTAGGTCTGTCTGAGTCTACAGCACAGGACCTGATGTGCAACAGTACTCAGTACATACATGTTAATATGTGGGGATAGATGAAATGTTGTGATCACTGAGTATTTCTTTTATTCCCTCTGGCAAGATGGGGTTCACATTTGGATATCATTCCAATCATTCAAGTTCTTTTGAATTCTCAATACTATATTATTTTAAAGTAATACAGCATCTACATTAAAACCTTACTGTATGGATACTGGCAATTTGATCTCTGGTTGTTCTGCCTTTTCAAAAACCAGCTTGAACATCAGGAAGTTCACGGTTCACATATTGCTAAAGCCTGGCTTGGAGAATTTTGAGCATTACTTTACTAGCGTGTGAGATGAGTGCAATTGTGCGGTAGTTTGAGCATTCTTTGGCATTGCCTTTCTTTGGGATTGGGATGAAAACTGACCTTTTCCAGTCCTGTGGCCACTGCCGAGTTTTCCACATTTGCTGGCATATTGAGTGCAGCACTTTGACAGCATCATCTTTCAGGATTTGGAATAGCTCAACTGGAATTCCATCACCTCCACTAGCTTTGTTCATAGTGATGCTTTCTAAGGCCCACTTGACTTCACATTCCAGGATGTCTGGCTCTAGGTCAGTGATCACACCATCGTGATTATCTGGGTCGTAAAGATCTTTTTTTGTACAGTTCTTCTGTGTATTCTTGCCACCTCTTCTTAATATCTTCTGCTTCTGTTAGGTCCATACCATTTCTGTCCTTTATTGAGCCCATTTTTGCATGAAATGTTCCTTTGGTATCTCTGATTTTCTTGAAGAGATCTCTAGTCTTTCCCATTCTATTTCTGCTTTATTGACTATGCCAAAGCCTTTGACTGTATGGATCACAATCAACTGTGGAAAATTCTGAAAGAGATGGGAATACCAGACCACCTGATCTGCCTCTTGAGAAATTTGTATGCAGATCAGGAAGCAACAGTTAGAACTGGACATGGAACAACAGACTGGTTCCAAATAGGAAAAGGAGTACATCAAGGCTGTATATTGTCACTCTGTTTATTTAACTTATATGCAGAGTACATCATGAGAAACGCTGGACTGGAAGAAACACAAGCTGGAATCAAGATTGCTGGGAGAAATATCAATAACCTCAGATATGCAGATGACACCACCCTTATGGCAGAAAGTGAAGAGGAACTCAAAAGCCTCTTGATGAAAGTGAAAGAGGAGAGTGAAAAAGTTGGCTTAAAGCTCAACATTCAGAAAACGAAGATCATGGCATCCGGTCCCATCACATCATGGCATCCGGTCCCATCAGTTCATGGCAAATAGATGGGGAAACAGTGGAAACAGTGTCAGACTTTATTTTTCTGGGCTCCAAGATCACTACAGATGGTGACTGCAGCCATGAAATTAAAAGACGCTTACTCCTTAGAAGGAAAGTTATGACCAACCTAGATAGCATATTCAAAAGCAGAGCCATTACTTTGCCAACAAATGTTCGTCTAGTCAAGGCTGTGGTTTTTCCTGTGGTCATGTATGGATGTGAGAGTTGGACTGTGAAGAAGGCTGAGCACCGAAGAATTGATGCTTTTGAACTGTGGTGTTGGAGAAGACTCTTGAGAGTCCCTTGCACTGCAAAGAGATCCAGCCAGTCCATTCTGAAGGAGATGAGCCCTGGGATTTCTTTAGAAGGAATGATGCTGAAGCTGAAACTCCAGTACTTTGGCCACCTCATGCAAAGAGTTGACTAGCATGGAGAAGACTAATGCTGGGAGGGATTGGGGGCAAGAGGAGAATGGGACGACAGAGGATGAGATGGCTGGATGGCATCACTGACTCGATGGATGTGAGTCTGAGTGACCTCCAGGAGTTTGTGATGGACAGGGAGGCCTGGCATGCTGCGATTCATGGGGTCACAAAGAGTCAGACACGACTGAGCGACTGATCTGATCTGATCTGATGGATACTGGGTAAAATGCAGTTGAAATAAGTCAGGCAAAAATATCAAATATAAATTCTTGGCTCCAGAGAAAGTTCAGTGTCTCACCTAAGGCAATCAAACCAACAGGTATTTATGGAGGACTTGCCAAGTACCGGGGCCACCTCTCAGTGGCTGAGAATACAAAACCAAAAGATGTGTGTCCTGACTCAAGGAATTAACTAAACCCAAATTCTCAGGTCATATTCCAGTTTTAACTTTCCCTGTCTTTTTCCTCCTTCCTTTCTTTCTTCCCTTCCTCTCATCCTTCCTTCTTTTTCTTTCATGTCTTCATCCAAGGAGCTTAATATCCAATAACATGGAAAATAGCTGAGCCAAGAGCAATCTTTATGGAGGGGATTTGTGTGACCATTAATTGTTTTCTCTAGAAAGGAGACTTTGTATAACACCTCTGTATCATGTGGGCTTAATGATTGGGCTTCTGTACATATCTGGGACAGTCTTGGGCGATGTGAAAGGACCACAGACATGTTCTTGAAGCATACATTTAAAGATGGCATATTGTCCCCTGGCCGACAGATCTGTTCTCTTCATCCATGTATGTGCCCCTGTATCACTTTAAAAATATATATATTATTGTAGTATAGTTGCTTTACAACGTTATGTTAGTCTCTTCTGTACAGCAAAACGAATCAGCTGTGAGTATGCATGCGTGCTAAGTTGCTTTGGTCATTTCCAACTCTGTGAAAGCGTATGGACTATAGCCTGCCGGGCTTCTCTGTCCATGAGATTCTCCAGGCAAGAATACTGGAGTGGGTTTCCATGCCCTTCTCTAGCAGATCTTCCCAACACAGAGATTGAACCTGAGTCTTATGTCTCCTGCAGTGGTAGGTGGGTTCTTTACCACTGGCGCCACCTAGGAAGCCACATTAAGTATGGCAAAACCAATACAATATTGTAAAGTAAAATTAATTAATTAATTAATTAAAAAGAAAAGAAAATGAAAGTCACTCAGTCATGTCTGGCTCTTTGCCACCCTGTGGACTATACAGTCCATGGAATTCTCCAGGCCAGAATACTGGAGTGAGTAGCCGTTCCCTTCTCCAGGGGATCTTCCCCAGGGATCAAACCCAGGTCTCCTGCATTGCAGGCAGATTCTTTATCAGCTGAGCCACCAGGGAAGCCCAACTAGTCAAGGCTATGGTCTTTCCTGTGGTCATGTATGGATGTGAGAGCTGGACTGTGAAGAAGGCTGAGCACCGAAGAATTGATGCTTTTGAACTGTGGTGTTGGAGAAGACTCTTGAGAGTCCCTTGGACTGCAAGATCCAACCGGTCCATTCTGAAGGAGATCAGCCCTGGGATTTCTTTGGAAGGAATGATGCTAAAGCTGAAACTCCAGTATTTTGGCCACCTCATGCAAAGAGTTGACTCATTGGAGAAGACTCTGATGCTGGGAGGGATTGAGGGCAGGAGGAGAAGGGGACGACAGAGGATGAGATGGCTGGATGGCATCACTGACTCGATGAATGTGAGTCTGAGTGACCTCCGAGAGCTGGTGATGGATAGGGAGGCCTGGCGTGCTGCAGTTCATGGGGTCGCAAAGAGTCGGACATGACTGAGCGACTGATCTGATCTAATATATATATGCATATATATACATCCCCTCTTTTTGGGTTCCCTTCTCATTCAGGTCACCACAGAGCACTGAGAAGAGTTCCCTGTGCTGCAGAGTCAGGCTCTCGTCAGTTATCTGTTTCAAGTATAGTAGTGTATACATGTCAGTTCCAGCCCCCCAATTCATCCCATCCCCTGGCCCCCTTGGTGTCCATGTATCTGTTCTCTACATCTGTGTCTCTGGACTACCATACAGAGTGAAGTCAAAAAGAAAAAACTATTGTATAATACCACTTATGTATGGAATCTAGAAAAACGGTACTGGTGAACTTTCCCAGCATCACTTTTAAGAAACTCTCATATTGAGGATAGTTAGCTTTTTACAGAAAACACACAACTGTCTGTCAGGGGGTTGCAATGCCGTGATGAACCAGAGTGATTCTATATGGATTCTTCTTCATAGGATCTTGGTTAAAAGGATCTTGGTTGTCTGCCTGCACCCTGGGCCATGTCACCTGCTCTCTCCTGTCTCTCTGGCTTTCTGAGAGCTGTTCTGGGAGAGTACACCATGATTGCTTTTCTCTGCCTTCATCCAGTTTTAAACTACAAACACAACACAACAGACTGCTTTTTTTTGCTTTTTTTTCTTAGAGAAGCCAGCTGCCTAGTGGAGTAACTGGGCAAGGCTGAGTGATGGAATTTTACCCCCAGACCCCCAAAGACCACTCAGTTAGGACCCAGAACCTCATCAAGAAAGTAATTAAACGTCGTATCACTGCTACGTGGCCCAGGAAACCCAGGGGAGGTTTCTGTCACCGCACAAATTTTTTGGTGGTGTTTCTATGTATGTGTGGGCAAGGGTTCACAAATGCCTTGAATTCAGGCAGATAAAGTATGGGGCAGCCAGAGAATAAACCAAGAGGATCAACCTAGGGCACAGATGTCCCCCATCATCCGTGACTAAACATTATTTTACTGGAGCAGACCTAAGTTTGATCCAAATTAAGAACCACGTCTTCTGGCGTGTCTGTAGGTTGCGCTTGTCTCCCAGTTGTAGGACATTTGATGTATGGATCCAAGGAACTCTATTAATATGCAGTGGGATTCTAAAACTTTGAATCGGAATTCAGAGAAATTTCAGGGACATTCAACTTCATTTTTTAAACCAAATTCACAGAATTCTACAGCTGGAAAGAACCTTAGAAACTAAGGGATTTGTTCCTTTATTTTGTGCAGGAGGATAGCACAGACCCTCAGAGAATGTTTTGTTGACCATCATCTGCCCTTCATTTTCAGTCAAGTTCATTTCTCTGTGATTCTTATCAAAAGAATGTTCTCCCTAATTGGAACTAAAGTGCCATTTGAAAAAGTGCTTTGGTTTTTCCCAGTTCTTGTTACAGACATGTGTGTGTGTGTGTCTATGTGTCTGTGTGTGTGTGTGCCCTGCCTGCAGTCTTGAGCCACATCACTAGCCCAGGTGCTACCCAAGGCCTGCAAAGGGTGAGAGCTGGAGGTCCCCTCTGTGGTCATTTCACCTTGACCCCAACTTGGCAGGTGAAAGATAGCAGAGGCCCAGAGAGGGCATGTGTGTCTCACCCCATTTCACAACTCCTGTCTTCTGTTGCCCTTGCAGTACCTTTTCCAGGACTCCAAGCTTCTTCCAAATCCTGTCACTTTTGCTAGTTAAAAAAAAGTGTGTCTCCACAGTTGGTAAGAGCAGAATGACTTAAGAAATGTACTAACCAGAACAGAATCGTCTGCCATATGGGAAAGGTACCGTGGAGCCTTTAGGACTTAAGGTTAGGGGGTTTGGGGCCCTCTGTTATGCTGCCTGCAGAAAAGAGTTGTATATTTCCATTTGATTTCTCTATTTTTTTTTTTCCAAAACCCAGCATATAAATAATGACCACATCCATGGAGAGAAGAAGGAGTTTGTGTGCCGGTGGCTCGACTGCTCGAGAGAACAGAAACCCTTCAAAGCCCAGTATATGTTGGTGGTGCACATGCGCAGGCACACGGGGGAGAAGCCTCACAAATGCACTGTGAGTCCTGGGGTCAGGGGGAGGGGGCGGGCTGTCCACCCAGAGGGCGTCTTGCACCCATGGGTCCTTCCTCCAACTCTAAGAACCAGAACTGTACCAGCTGATGAGTGGTGGGAGAAGAGGGTTGGAGAGCTGTTTGTGATAAACTCCCCGGGCTGGGAGAGGGGAGAGGAGGGAAGAATTAGAGAAAGAACGCCGGCAGCTGAGCTCTGAGAGATATTGGAAGGAAGTGTCCTAGACCCACCCTGTCCAGCTTGGTGGCCTCGAGACCACGTGCTTTGGAGATGTGACTGGCCAATCAAGGAGCTGATTTTTTTTCAATTTTATTTAATGAAACACTTGGCTAACAGCAACTGAGTCAGCCCAGCTCTGCAGAGTAGCCGGTGGGTAGGTCACAGCAGGAACGGCTGTCTAGCACCGGGAATGAGCACGGGCCCACTGGGCTTGCCCTCACACCAGGGTCTATCACACCAGAGCCGTGGAGGGCACAGGGAAAGACCAGTTTCAACTTGAAAACTTCAGTTGACTTTTCAAAAATATAACCTGTATGGCTTTAGAGTTTTTCCTCCGCTTCCCCCCGAGCACCCCCTGCCCGCCAGTCTGTCCCCACGGCCCAGTACAGACCTAAGAGCAGGAGGCTAAGCTTCCTTTCACTAAGGTGCCCGCCAGGCACACTCAGGACTGAGCCTCGGTACTTTACATGTTAAAGGGCCTTTACAAACAGGGGCAAAGTCCGTGTCTTTGTAGGGACACAAAGCCATATTAATGAACTTTGTGCTGAATCTGAAATCAGTGGGAATTCAAGGAGATCCCTGAGCAGATAATGAAACCCATTGTCCACATTGAGTGGCCTATTAAAAAAAAAAAAGTCCCGGGATTTTTACTAGCACTGAAAATGCTTTCTCTAGAATTGCCCTGAGCCCACCATCTGAATCCCAATAAAGGCAGAGTTTAGTGGACTTTTGTTCCTTGGTTTTGAAAAGCTGCCGACCCTCCAAAACGTCCGTCTTTCATTCACTTGGAGCAAGTGAGAGGCAGAAGTTGTCGTTGTGTGGAGTCATCCAGATTTACCTGTCGTCCTCAGTTTGAAGGTTGCACAAAGGCCTACTCGAGACTCGAAAACTTGAAAACACACTTGAGATCTCACACTGGAGAGAAACCATATGTCTGTGAGCACGAAGGATGCAACAAGGCTTTCTCTAATGCCTCCGATCGCGCCAAGCACCAGAACAGGACACATTCCAATGAGGTAAGGCTCCTCTGGGAGACACCTGTTGGGTCCAGAGCTCAGGGGGCAGAAATAAAGAATCCTCGGGGTAGATGTGAGCCTGTTCCATTGTAGTTTCCTCTGGCCACTCCCAGCATGAGTGGATGTTAATGCTGCCGGTGAAGGCTTGGGGGGCCTCAGAGGAAGCCTGGTCTTGGATGGGAGAGACTAGCTGAGAAAGGGGGAACAAGTTTCCTGTTGTTCAGTACTGCCACCTACTGGTCAAATAGTAGGAGCATTTAACTTGGAATTCCACCCACTTGCTCTGCCTGGAATAGCCCGAATGCATTTGAAGGACGATGACCCTGTAAGCACTAAGGAGAGACTGAGAAGAGAGGTGTTGACAGCTGACAGCTTACTGCTAAGACAGCCACTTTTATTTGCTTTCTCCAGGTGGTATCTTCAAATGCATTATATCAAAAAAGACTTCTGCAGAGCAACCTGACTTGGCTAAATAGGATTTCCAGACAGTCTAAATTCCAAAGGGTCTTGGAAGCTTATTCTCAGAAACCCAGAATAGTTTCTAGTCAGTTATTTAAGATAATATATTGAGTAAAGCTTCAAGGGTTTCCTGATGTGTTGTTAGAGGTATTTATCCCCCACACATTTCAGAGAGGTGTAAGAATAAATGAAAATGGTTTCTAATTCACTTTGCTTACATTTTAACTCACTTTTGCCTGCAGATCTCCAGCTTCTCCTTGAAGGTCTAGCTCAGATTCTGCCTCTCTCTGTGAAACCTTCTCTTGAATGAATTCAGAGATTAATGCAAAGGCTTCCCACATCTGTGGTGGAAATAGGCTAGCTAACCAGAACTTGTTCACAAGATGTAGTTCTGCCCCACAGAGTGGGTCATCGGTTTGCTTGAAATCGTGTGAGAGAGGGAACATTTTGACCTTGGTGTGACTTTCATCTGACCCCACAAGGTGCCAGTCAGGCCCTTCATGATCTTCCAGAGAAGAGCTGGAAGAGGAAATTTGTAAAAGTGCCACATTCCCTTCACTGGCCACTGGTTTGAAGGTGGCAGAGATGGCCCTCACAAGTTTCCTTCCAACTGAACTGACAAAGGAAAAGTATCTCAAAGGGGTTTCGCCACACTCTACAAAAGCACTCGCCGCACATAAACTCACACACATGAGTTCACCTTTATAGACCCTAGTGGAATAAAGAAACCTGAGTCCTTTGGGATCTACAATATTGATCGACTGTTTGCAGATGTTTTAGACAAGATGCCGCATCTCCTTTTTTTTTTTTTTCTTTATGTCAAAAATGCTTTTATGATGTGTGGTGAAAATGAAAGTCGCTCAGTTGTGTCCGACTCTTAGCGACCCCGTGGACTATACAGCCCATGAAATTCTCCAGGCCAGAACACTGGAGTGGGTAGCCCTTCCCTTCTCCAGGGGATCTTCCCAACCCCGGGATTGAACCCAGGTCTCCCACATCACAGGTGGATTCTTTACCAGCTGAGCCACAAATTGTAATCCAATGTACTTGTTTTGTACAAAGCTTTAGGGGATCTGAAATAGGCAGATCCATAGAGACAGAAAGACTGGTAGCTGCCACAAGCTGGGGGGAGGAGGAATAGGGGTGACTGAAAATAGGTACAGGGTTTATTCTTGGGATGATAAAAATATTCTGGAACATGATAGTGGTAATGATTGCACAAGATTGTGAATGTGCTAAATGCCACTGGACTGAACCATTTAAAAGGGTGTTCTTTATAGTATGCGCATTATGTTGTGTTGGCCAAAATGTTCATTTGAGTTTTTCCATATGGACTTTCCATACAGATTTTTGGCCAACCAAATATCTCAATTTAAAATGTTTCAGGGGATTTGATTAACTTAACCTAGAATTTAATTAATCTATTTATATTTCATATACTTAGGTACAATTATGACCAGAAACTTAGAAGGCATACATTCCTGTAGGTTCTCTCCTGTTATTGTGGAGCCAGTTGGGCACTGAGAATGTTAGAACTTCAGCAATTAAAAAAAAAAAAAAAAGAACTTCAGCAATGAATAGATATAAACATGCTTACTGAGTTTTTATCTTTTTATGAGCTTCAAATGCGTGCCCACATCTGTTTGCTTTAATGAAATGCATTATAGTGGAGCTTGAATTCTTCTCAGCATTAGAAAATGCAACGTTGTATAAGAGTTGAATATCCGTCATGAGGTTAAAAAGTATCTTGGTCAACAATATTTTTCACCAAAATGGAGCGATTTACCTAAAATAAATGAATAACATTGACCATAAACACATAAGTAAAATTTTATTCACAATCACGTAAATCATTTTTCTCTGTTCCATGAATAGAGAAAGCCCTCAGCTTTGCCTATGAATTATCATAGTTTATCATAGACAGTTTCAGATACATCAAAATTAAGTGTGTCCAGGAAATCCAGATTTGTATCATCAATCAACCATAGACAAATCCAGATGTCTTCTTCCATTTATTTGTCCTCTTATTTGTATCTTCATCCTTTCTCTGAACAAATATTGATAGATGGTTATCTGGCAAGCAGGTTGCTATTCTGGATGAGGCAGATGGCGTGGAAAAGAATGGGAAGCAACTGCCATTCGGGGAAGCTAATCTAGCTCTCACCCCCATGACTGTTCTGCCCATGTAGGGCCACTGAACCATCGCAGTGGCCTCTGACCAGACTCCCTACTCCAGAACATGGAGCTCCTTTTCCACCCCAAACCAGATGAAGCCAGTTTCCTTGAGCTCTGATTTGATTGTATCTCCCTATCCAGAAAGTTCCAGAGGCTCCATCTTTCCTAGGAAAAGTTTAGACATCTTATGCCTGTATTGGATTGGCCAAGAAAATATTTTTCTGTAAGATACTTTGTGAACTTTTTGGCCAACCCCATATCTACTTTCACCTGCTCAACCCCAATCTTCCTTTTCCGCAATCCCTTGACCTCTCATCATGGTGAACATGAACACAACCTTCCAGACAGCATGCCCGCATGCCTAGAGTGGTCCTACTATTGGACCTTTTCTCTGGATACTTCTTTTTTTTTTTTTCATTCTTTTGCCCTCATTTTTATCCTTCAGCATCTTGTGCATCTTTCAGGACCCAACTACAACACCTTTTCTTAATCAAAGCTCTGTTTATTGAGCACTTATTATATGCCCCATATCACATCATGGTAAGCACTGTGTATACATGGTCAGATTTAGTTCATACCCTGACCCCATGAGCTGGCATTATACCCAGATACAGAAATTTGATGATTGATGCCTTCCACCATCTTCCCAATGAAAGAATGGGTCCCCTCTGTCCATATCCTTCTTAGCGTCCACACTTTTTATATTTTCCATAATTTGAGATTTAATCCTATCATATATAAAACTATGCTCACGGAGTCTTGTATCTAGTAGGGATCATTAAATGTTTATCTAAAATTTTATTTGGATAAATTCTACAAAGTCAAGTAGAATGAAAGTGTTCACAAAGTATCTTTCAGTTCAGGGAGTCAAAAAGGCAATCATGGTGCCAAAATTTAAATGCCCAGGACAGGAAACGTGGGTAAATTAGAACCCTGACAACATTTATCTTTACCTACACTTGGATTGCATTTCAGTCATTAATCAGAACAGAATTGAGGGGCCAATCTACATCATGTAGTTAGTGTTTGTTGTGAAGTGTTGTTTTCTGACCTCGTGTGCTTGGAGATTTTTGTAGGTGGCTAATGTTTATGTGCATATACAAGGGCACATGGGCACACAGGTATTTGTTGGTCCTGGAAATGCAGGAGCTGATGAATATTAGTAGATTCATTCCATCTCTAGCTGTGTCCTCGTTTCCAAATTAACCCATGATACACACATGCAGACATCCATGGGAAGAATAGTTCTTCAGACCTGGACTGCTGGCCTGGCTTTGTGCTCCCTCTCCGCGCCCCGACATTGCCGTCTGCCTGTCAGAGCAGTGTCGTGAGCCAGCAGAGGGCCAAGGTCAGACACTATACAGTAATAGCACTAATCGTCAGAGCCATTCTTCTGCCCCTAATGCACAGGATTTGATGTGCTCATTTCATTATACATATATATGCTGCGAATCACACAAGCTCCTGAAGAGAAGTAATTCGTAGTTAATGGAAATCAATTCAACCCAAAATTATTTCAAATTTGGAGGTGAGGTCTCTCAGCATTCTGGAATCTTTACCTCATTCCATTAGGGCATGCCGTAATTTTAGGCAGCACTCAGTCTGTTCTTGGGCTTTTAGTGGAAAAGCATCATTCTATAAGACAGGGACTCTTTTTTAATCCAATGGATACATTATATTAATCATGTCTTTCATGACTATTGTTTATCTAATAGCTCACCTCCTGATATATACAGATGTAAATATAGACTCATATAAGCATCCGTGAATATATTATATTTCAAATGAAGTAAACAGAATCACAATTCTGATGTTGGTTATGAATATAATGCTAGCAGTTCTGTGATGTGAGTAAACATTCAACTACAAGGGTCCGTATAATTTTTGATGACTATAGGTTTGACTACTAACCCACACAGAAAATGAAATTAGCATGAAATAATTTCTAGACCTTAATACTCAGGAGCAGAGCCTCACCCAGAAATACTCATCTCCAGAATGACATCTACCAGCCCTCATCGGTTTATGAGTGAGCATTTGTGGATACTCCAACAGGGCTTAGGACTTTGAAGATCAGAAAGGTTCTGGATATTCTGAGCCCTGAACACCCCCACACAGTTGTAATACAACACAAAGGATCATATTTTAGTGATATCTAACCTAGGAGAGGCTACAGCAATTTTAAAAAATATTTATTCATTTATGATTTATTTGTCTGCACCGGGTCTTAGTTGCAGCATGCAGGATCTTCAGTCTTCATTGTGGCATATGGGCTCTAGTTCCTTGATCAGACATGTGGGCTCTAGCTAGAGCCCCTGCATTGGGAGCACAGAGTCTTAGCCACTGGACCACCAGGGAAGTTCCAGGCAATTATTATTGTCATTATTATTTTCTACTACGTCGATGTGTAAAGAGCACATTTTAAAAGGTGGAAGAGTGATTTTAGGTCTGGGAAACAGGACTTAGTAAAAAATGTCTTCACACAAGCTCTCCCCAAAGATGTGAAAGGATGGGTGTCTTTTAAGCCTTCTTTTATCGTCACCATCAGCATCACCACTGTCATCAAATTATCTTGGACACCATGCAACCACATGACACTTCTTCCTACTCACAGAATAAATTTTTCCAGGAGCACAAACACAATTTGCATGAAGGAAATGGCAGCCTACTCCAGTGTTCTTGCCTGGAGAATCCCATGGATGGAGAAGCCTGGTAGGCTGCAGTCCATGGGGTCACACAGAGTCGGACACGACTGAAGTGACTTAGCAGCAGCAGCAGCAAGCTCTCCCTGTGTGTGTATGTGTGTGTGCATGTGCACACATACACTCAGTTGTGTACTATTCTTTGCAACCCCATGGATTCCAGCCCACTAAGCTCCTCTGTCCATGGAATTTTCCAGGCAAGAATGCTGGAGTGGGTTGCCATTTCCTACTCCAGGGGATCTTCCTGACCCAGGGGTCAAACCCACGTCTTGTGTATCGCCTGTATTAGTAGGCGGATTCTTTATCACTGTGCCACCCAGGATTCCCAAGCTCTCCCTGAGCACTCTCTAAAATGGTAATGTTAGGGAGTGCTACAGTCCATGGACCCAAACTGTGTCCAAATAGTCTTTATTAAACTACTGCACCATTTAGAGGGTTTTGAATACCTCAAAACCTTGTGATCATGCTTTGAAAGAATTAAAAATATAATGAAGAGCCACAAGAGACTGTTGGGCCGGGGACAGTCACTTTGATAACAATCTATTCTTTCATTGTTGGGGCATTTGACAGAAACCATATGTGTGCAAAATCCCCGGCTGCACCAAGCGCTACACAGACCCCAGCTCCCTCCGGAAACACGTGAAGACTGTGCACGGCCCAGAGGCTCATGTCACCAAGAAGCAGCGAGGGGACGTGCATCCCCGGCCCCCTCCCCCGCGAGATTCCGGCGGCCACTCACAGTCTAGGTCACCTGGCCGGCAGACTCAGGGAGCCCTCGGGGAGCAGAAGGACCTCAGCAACACTACCTCAAAGCGGGAAGAATGCCTCCAAGTGAAAACGGTCAAGGCGGAGAAGCCCATGGTATGTCATTCGCTTTCCTTCTTGATTGTCCCAGGTCTCTAAAGGGGCCAGGCAGGGTGCTGAGGTAAGGGAGGACCACATCACCCCTGTCCTCACTAGAACCCACTGTTTGATTTAAGGAGATCAGAGCTCATGGATCTCAATTACTTACCCCAGCTCAGAAAAGAGGTTTGAGGTTTCCTAACTGCTTTTTTAAAATCGATCTGAAAGTTGTGGCAGGTAGACACACCACTATCCACATTTTCAGGAGGCCTCTAACACAGAGAATTATTCACTGGTTCCCTCTGTAAACATGTTTTCTGACTTCTTTGCCTTGGTGACCCGAAGAGAAATAAGCCATGCACAAGTGCTGAGTCACATCAGTTGTGTCCAACTCTTTGTGACCCTGTGGACCGCAGCCCACCAGGCTTCTCTGTCCATGGGATTCTCTAGGCAAGAATACTGGAGTGGGTTGCCATGCCTTTCTCCAAAGGATCTTCCAGACTCAGGGATCAAACCAGTGTCCCTTATGTCTTCTGCCTTGGTAGGCGGTTTCTTTACTACTAGTGCCACCTGAAATAAGCCATGGTCCCTGTTCTTTAGGGGTCTGCAGTCCAGTGGGATAGGCAGACTAAGAAAGCTTGGGTAATAGGGCTCTAAGATAAGTCTGGGTGCGAGCATTCAGAGCGGAGCTAACAGGGTGCACTTGGCGATGCCATGGGAGGGGCAGAGAGCAGGTGGCTGCCAAATGCAACACTCAGAGCGGGGAAGGAATGTGTGCAGGGGCCCAGGATCTGGCACAGCCAAACACGAGTCATGGGGCCCCAGGGGAATGTGCTGGAGTAAAAAGAGGGGAAGCTATAAAGAGATTTTTAAATTTTTTTCTGAATTTTTAGAAAAGACAACTCCTGTGCCAATCTAGAGATTAGTTGATAGACTTGAGACCATATCTAAAATGATTCCTGAAACAAGGAGGTAGAAAGCAAGGGAGGGATTTGACAAATGTCATCGACAAAAATCTTAGTTTGATGACAAATAGGACACATGGATTAAGCTATTGCTGCGGCTTCTTTCAGACTTCACTTGGTGATTTTTGCCTTATGCATGGGCCAGAATAAAACAGCTAAAATTTTCCCAAAGACAAAATGAAAAAAGTAGCAATCCGAGGAGATTTAGTTCATCTGTATTTGGCATATGTTTAATGGAGTCAGCTCTGTGTTTGGGTTTCTAGTCTGTCCACTCTTTGGATGTGAAAGAAATGTACTAGATAAGTCACGTGCTTAGACTTCCACATGCATGGGAATGTTCAGGCAGGCAGATTTCTACTCAGTGTAAGGAATCATTTGCATAAAATTAGAAAAGTCCAGGAATTGGATGGACATCCTGTGAATTCAGTGATGTCATGTGTAGCCAGTATGTATGGGCAGGAACTAATACGCATATGACTTAATTGCATTTTAGTGACTGACTGAGTTTGTCTTTAAACTCTTAAGAGTCTTAGCAAGTGACATTAGGTCTAGCCAAAAATCATGCAAATAAGCTATCGTATCGTTATTTCCCTGTGGATAGCTGTACTTTGCTTTTAAAAAACACCTTACTAAGAAGTTTATGTATGTGTTATAACTGATCCCTATACATTTAAATTAATCAGTTCATAAACTGTGTTTTATATACTTTTGGGAGGAGTATTTATCAATTTCCTAAAATAAAGTCGCCTGTATAAAAATTATGCAAAATATTTAACCGTTTATCCTTAATGTTTACTGAAACAAAGAAAGTGAATCTGTGTTCTCCTAGATAATGTCACTGAAAGACAATGATTTATATTTTTAGGACATCTTGTGAGCTCAGAGTCCCTGGTACCTTTTATGTACATCCTTAGCAAAAAAGAAGGAAAGAAAAAAAAGTTATCACTTCTCCAAACACTCATTATTTAAAAAGAAAATTGGTAGAAATAAAAACGTACAGTGATTTTGCTCAGTGACATCTGAGATGCTCCAAGATGTGAAATATTTAATGAGATATAGATATATTGATATAGAAACAAACTGCTGGAAAGAGATTTCAGATATTGAGACTAGGCCCCATATTTTACAGGTATGGAAACAGAGGCTCAGTGAGGTAATAAATTAATCAAATTTCCACAAGGATCTTTTTATGTACATGTGTTCACACATGTAAATGAGTAGCTATCTTCATAGACATAGTTATTGAAGCATGTGAGATATACATTTCTAATATTCTTTCTTTAAAAACTTGTCTTTGATTTGTTCATCACGCTATAAATTAAATTCTTTCTTCTTTTTTTCTGATTACTCCAACATCTCTTCTGTGTAATGCTCCTAAATGTCTTGTTCTCACTTCCTAAGGACAGTGGGTAATAAGGTGAGGGAATTTTGGCTTCTCCGCTCTCTTTGTTTTCATTTTAACATATAGCTGTTTTGTTTATTTCATTTTCTTTAGTCTTTGTCCTTTGTGTTATCTTTGGTAGTGAACATTGCCCAGATATGTTTCCAACGTAGAAGCAATGTGTTTTGAACATTCAGCATGTGAAAATGTGGAGTTAGATGTTGAAATTCATCGTTCTATTTGTCTAGGATTCCATAATAAATCGCACTGGGGCCGACCAAGCAGATGTTCTCAAAGACCATTTAACTGTCATGTTGACTAGTGTAAATTTATTCTTGGACCAGACATGCACCACCTTCTTAGAGTAAGAACTGGATATACTTGTTGGCAATCTAATCTGTATTGAACTCGGTGTCCTTTAAGGATTTTCTAATTGTACATGCATGAGAGCCTTCTTCCAGGCCCTGTGGAAACGTGAGTCTGCACTCTTCCACAGAGAAGTGTGTGTACATTCACACAGATTCACACACACTGATTTGACAGTCCGAGAGGAAAAGGCATTCAAAGCCCTGGATGATCTAAGTTCTCTGCAAAGGAGCAGGTGGTCTGGCCCTTCAGTGCTCTGCAGAAGCAAAAATAAGCCAGGCTTCATGCATTCATGATCACATTTGTGCATCTTATTTTTCTCTGCTTGGTTGCCCAGGACACACTTAGTGTACCATGTGGTGCTCACTTAGAAAGTGTTCATTTACTTGGGTGTGTGTACTGTGATCTCAGGAAAAGTGTGACCAGTTCCACGGAAATGACCTGTGTTCAGAGCCCCTTCTGCCAGCACTGTGGTTCCACCTGAGACCATAGCCTTGTGTACCAGAGTGTGTCGTTATCTCTCCTTGCTCATGGGCTTCTGTCAGACTCTAGTTGCTAGGTAACACCAGAGAGAGTGCTACAGAGGCACAGAAGTGAGGCCAGGCCAGGAGTCTAGGTCATCACACTGTTTGCTTTGTAACTTTGGGCAGTCACTGAACTTCTCTGAACATCACTTTTCTTATCTCTATGAAAAGGAGGCAACTGTTTGTCTACCAGGGCAGCACTGGAATTTCAGATGGGCCAGGGCAAGGTTGTGCAGACCACTCAATGCAAGCCAGAGTGCTCCCAAACGTAGACACGATGAGCTGTCCCCATGGTCAGGGGCCCCTGAAAGAGGGGTCTTTCCCTGAGAACCTAGTGGACTAGATTAAGTTCTCAAGAGGTGCAGAATTGGCTTGCCAAGTCCACTTGGTTGGGGTCAGGGAAACCTGGCTTGATTCTCCTAGTGCAAGGCCAGGTGCACACTGGGGACTGGAAGACGCCTGTGACTTCCCCAGAGACTCCTTTCTGTCTACGGAAGAAACTAAGTGACTGAAGTCTTCCCTCCTACAACTGCTTTTACATATATCCCCCTACTTGGAGTTTTACAAAGCAAGAAAATGTAGAAGGAATGGACAGAGATTATAGAGCTTGGGGAACCAACCCTGAACAGTAAAGAGGGACTGGTTGGAGGGGAGGTAACATGTGTTCCTGGCATATATATCCTGAGGACTAAAGCATTTATACTAA
This sequence comes from Tragelaphus eurycerus, assembly GCA_935064755.1. Classification (NCBI taxonomy): domain Eukaryota; kingdom Metazoa; phylum Chordata; class Mammalia; order Artiodactyla; family Bovidae; genus Tragelaphus; species Tragelaphus eurycerus. The sequence continues at coordinate 16,497,532 of CAKXYN010000002.1, read as the reverse complement.
TAACCACTAACACCCTCCAAGCCAACTAATTAGTACCTATTATCCAGGTCTTTTTGAACTGTGTGTGCTTTCAGGGCTTCACTCCTAATTTCCACAACAATCCTTAGTATAAATAAATTGTCCCCACTTTCTGGATAAGGAAACTGAGGTTTAGAGTGGCTAAGTAATTTGCCCAAAGGCTCAAGTCATGGAGGTGGGGTGGGAACTGAGGAATGTGATGCAGAGTTGGCATGGGGGGAGGGATTCTGTGGCTGCTACATCTCACCTGGCCCCCCCTGCTGTCCATTGCCCTCCACGGTACCTCTGCCTGCTGGCCCATCCATCATCACTGAACACAAAGGAGGCCACCTCCATTCACTAGAAAATAGTTCTTCTCATCCCACCCACTGAGAATCCCGCAGGCCTTGATCTGCGTGATTGCTCATTGTCTTCTCCTTGGCTTTGATCAACATCTAGGTAACATTTATTTCCTTTTCTTCTTGACCCCACAGACATCTCAGCCAAGCCCTGGTGGTCAGTCTTCATGCAGCAGCCAACAGTCCCCCATCAGCAACTATTCCAACAGTGGGCTCGAGCTTCCTCTGACCGACGGAGGTGGTGTGGGCGACCTCAGTGCCATCGATGAAACCCCAATCATGGACTCGACTATTTCCACTGCAACCACAGCCCTCGCTTTGCAAGCCCGAAGGAACCCAGCAGGGACCAAATGGATGGAGCACGTCAAACTAGAAAGGCTCAAACAAGTGAATGGAATGCTTCCACGACTGAACCCCATTCTACCCCCTAAAGCCCCTGCAGTCTCTCCTCTCATAGGAAATGGTGAGTGCCAGCCAGACCTCATGTCTGCTCAGGGTTTTCCGTTCTTTCGGAGGCAGCCACAGCACTGTGTGGACTCAGGACTTGGGTTTTCTGTTTGCTTGTTTCCCCACCAGCCCTGAAATGATACTGGAACTATGCATATTAGTGTTTCCTCTCTGGAGAATCCATATTTTACTGGGTTAGCCAAAAAGTTTGTTCAAGTTTTTCTGTAAGATAATGGGGGGGGTGGGGGGTGAGAACCAATGAACTTTTTTGGCCAACCCAATAAAAGCAGACAGTAAGAGGATAATACTGGAATGAAAAGTAAAACTGCGCATGACTCATATTCGTGAAATCATCACTATTAGATCAGAGTAAGGAAATCTTAGCTGCGGAGGCATCCAGAGTTATCCCCTGCCTCTGATTTCCACAGTCTATAGCCAGCAGGTAAACAGTCACTTTGACCAATGTTGGCCCAATTCACAGAAAGGGAAGCCCCTTCTGCCACTGTCAGCCCCTAGTCGCTTTGTGTTTCTGAGATTACACTCGATTCTGGAGCAGAGCCCAGGTGTGAACTCCCTGACCCCAGCAACTCCCCCAAGCCTTACACCTGCATAGGATGTCAGAGGAAGCCCTGAGAATGGGTATGAGACCCTCAGAATGCCTTCTGCCCTTGGATTTCCTGTAACTTGAGCGCTGTATCTATACCCTGTGGTTCTTCACTTTGCCCTTGCACTACACCTGTGAAGGAGCTTCACTCATTCAGGGAGTTGTTACTGCTTTGCTTAAGCCAGAGAATCCACTGCAGCCTGCCACCTGCTCACCTACCCCCTTACTTCGTCACTGGCCCTTTGGCATTGCAGGGCAGGAGTGGGTCACCGTGACCAGACGGGTCATGGTTTGGTTTGGTTTCTGGCCCCAGAACCTGTGTTGTCATCCCGAGGTGACCCCGTATCTCCCACGCTGTCTCTGCAGGCACACAGCCCAGTACCAGCTGCAGTCTGGGCGGGCCCATGCCCCTCCTCCCGAACAGAAGCGACCTGTCTGGGGTGGACATCACCATGTTGAACATGCTCAACCGGAGGGACAGCAGCACCAGCACCGTCAGCTCCGCCTACCTGAGCAGCCGCCGCTCCTCCGGCATCTCGCCCTGCTTCTCCAGCCGCCGGTCCAGCGAGGCATCCCAGGCCGAGGGGCGACCCCAGAACGTGAGCGTGGCTGACTCTTATGACCCCATCTCCACCGACGCCTCTCGCAGGTCCAGCGAGGCCAGCCAGGGCGACGGTCTGCCCAGCCTGCTCAGCCTCACTCCCGCCCAGCAGTACCGCCTGAAAGCCAAGTACGCCGCCGCCACGGGCGGCCCCCCGCCCACCCCGCTGCCCAACATGGAGAGGATGAGCCTCAAGACCCGGATGGCCCTGCTGGGAGATGGCAGGGAGCCGGCGGGGACCCTGCCTCCCGTGCATCCTCCCCGGAGATGCAGCGACGGCGGAGCCCACGGTTACGGCCGGCGCCCACTGCTGCCCCAGGATGCGCTGGGCAACGGCGTGAGAAGAGCCAGCGACCCGGTGAGGACGGTTTCGGAGAGCCTCTCTCTGCCCCGGGTACAGCGGTTCAACAGCCTTAACAGCTTCAACCCTCCGGTGTTGCCTCCATCCCTGGAAAAGCGCAACCTCGTGCTTCAGAACTACACGCGGCCCGATGGGGGCCAGGCCCGCCACTTCCACTCCTCTCCCTGTCCCCCAAGCATCACGGAGAATGTCACCCTGGAGTCCCTGACCATGGACGCCGACGTGAGCCTGAACGATGAGGACCTCCTGCCCGATGACGTGGTGCAGTATTTAAATTCCCAGAACCCAGTGGGATATGAGCAGCACTTCCCAGGAACCTTCTCTGATGACAGCAAAGTGCCCCACAGCTTGGGGAGTGGACCCGGGGACTTTGACCCACTGGGGCTGCCCGACAGCCACGCCAGCCACGCCGGCAGCCAGCAGTACCGCGGCCTGGAGCAGCCCTGCCCTGATGCCAGTAAATCCGACCTGCCCATTCAGTGGAATGAAGTCAGCTCCGGCAGCGCCGACCTGTCCTCCTCCAAGCTGAAATGCGGCCAGCGGTCCATGGGGCAGCAGGCCCGGGCCTTCGGGTCATATAGCCACATGGGTGTTCACCCACAGAATCCCTTGAGGAATGGGGCTGGCCCAGCTGGGGGGTATCCGACCCTTGGGGAGCATGCCAGCCCCTTTGGGGGCCCGGAACACTTGGTGAGCCACGGTGACGGAGCTGGCACCAACGGGAATGCCTTCCACGAACCACCCTATAAGGCCCAGCAATTTGGAAACTGCCTCAACAGGCAGCCTGGTGCCCCCGGCTTACTCGATGGGGCCTGTGGCCCTGGGATCCAGGCGGCAAAGCTGAAAAGCATCACCATGCAAGGGAGCGGGAGCCATCTGGATTTTGGCCTGTCGGTGGCGCCGAATGAGTCAACCGGCAGCATGGTGAATGGCATGCCCACCCCAGACCCCACAGGGCAGGGGTACCTGGCTCAGCAGCTCCTCAGTGACAGCACACACCCCCAGGGGGCAGGCCGCTCCGGGCAGAACCTGCTGGGGCAGGCTAGTGCTACCTCACACATCTATCAAGGGCCGGAGAGCAGTCTGCCCGGGCCTCCCAGCATCAGCATGCAGCCGCCAAGCGTGGCAGCCGTCAGGGGCTACCAGCCATGTGTTGGCTACGGGGGCGGCCGGCGCCAGGCTGGGCCAAGGGGTGGTCTCGCTCTGCAGCCAGGACAGTTCAGTGACCCGAGTCAGACCTGCAGGGTGAATGGCATCAAGATGGAGATGCCAGGACAGCCCCATCAGCTCTGTTCAAATGTGCAGAGTTACTCTGGTCAGTTCTATGACCAAACCGTTGGCTTCGGTCAGCAAGACATGAAAACTGGTTCCTTCTCCATGTCAGAAGCCAACTGCCTGCTCCAGGGGGCTGGCGCCGAAAACTCTGAATTACTCTCCCCAGGTGCTAACCAGGTGACAAGCACAGTTGACAGCCTCGACAGCCATGACCTGGAAGGGGTGCAGATTGATTTCGATGCTATCATAGACGACGGGGACCACGCCAGCCTGATGTCAGGAGCCCTGAGCCCAAGCATTATTCAGAACCTTTCTCATAGCTCCTCCCGACTCACCACGCCACGAGCCGCCCTCCCGTTCCCGCCTCTGTCTTTGAGCACCACCAACATGGCAATCGGGGACATGAGCTCTCTGCTGACCTCCCTCGCGGAAGAAAGCAAGTTCCTTGCGGTTATGCAGTAAGCATTAGGGGGAAAAAACGACTGCCAAGAGATCTGAAACTTTAGGAGTTTAAAAGATTAAATTGACCCTTTTTTGTTTGGCTGAGTTTTTTTAGTTCTGTATGTATTTTAGCGATCTCATCTCACCTAACTGGGATGTGTTTCAAGTATATTCCTTTTATGGAAAAGGACTCTGAAAAACCCTAAAGTATTCTAGGGAGAAACTGTCTTCCATTTCAGTTTTGAATCAGTATTGTTACACTCAAAACATCCTCTTAAAAAAAAAAAGAAAACTAAGCCTGTTCCTCCCTCCCCCCTCTTTTTTTTAGTAAACCGTGTAAATGGTGATGTGCGCGTTCTTTCTTTTCAGAGAGAGGGCAAGTGAAAGGATTTGACGTGTCTCTCCGCTGTTCCAAGGAACTAGGAAGTTGGTGTGCTTGTGACTAAGGGGTTACACGTCCAGCGTTTTTCCGTTTTCCTTTACATATGCTCAATGTTTGTTTATGTGTTCTGTTTCTTCTGTTTTTGAATTCCCACACTGGGCTCAGGAGTTGAAAGGTGGAGAGTGAGTTGGGAATTTCTTGTGGGTGTACTGTGCAGAGGTGACAGGCTTTTGAGAAGCTCCCAACCCCCGTTCAGTTTGGGGCATGCTTCAGACAGATACACACAAGTGGAAATTCAGGGCTCCTGTGCAGGAAATTGTTTGCCCACAGTTGGGGATTAAAATTCTTCCTGTCCATACATGTACTGGACAGGAAGGTGGGCACGTCTATATGTCCGTTCTCAGTTATGGCCCTTGCCTTCCCTCTCTGTCTGTCCACGAGTGTTCAGCGCTGTTCCAGGGGCAGACAGGGAGGAGTGTTGGGCGACGCCCAGACACACTGTTACTTTCATCTGTTCTGGTAAGAAGGTAGATATGTTATAGATTAAAGCTATTGCATAGAGTTTGGCAAATATTTGTGGGTTGGCATATTTGTTGATTAGTTCCATCTCTTGTCCCATTTTCATAGATAACAGAATAACTGAGAATTGATTATATCTAGTTTTGAGTATATAGGTACTTAATCCCACAGCTGGCTATGTTATCAACAATATATTAATTCCACTATAGCAAAAGAGTATTTCTATTCTAAGTGCCCTGTTTTAGGGGACTCATGAAATTTGGTTGTAAAAGAAAAGCTCATAGACCAAGATATTTGGAATAAATTGCTTCAAACATTTTCAGTATTTAAAAACACTAAGGGCACAGTTTCATAGCTGTGTGGATACATTCTTAACACTCTATTATGCAGCCATTAGAAGCTAAGTCTTCTATGCAGTTTGTCCTTAATGTGGACTTAAGCTAGACTTTCAGATGAAAAGGTTTAAGGACTTAAAAAGTGCAGCTACTCCCCATGTGTACAGTTGCTACACATAAAAGACATAGCATGTGAGCATAGGGTATGTGGACTATCCAGCATTTTACCTTTAAAAAATGTGTAAACTATGAAAATACAACATCAGCACCTCAGTCGGCATGTTGTATTCTGTCCCATTGATCTTGGAGTTAGATTTATCCAAAGTGATTCATGAGTCCGTTATGTGTTTTTTCCCCTTTCTGCCATTTAAATTAGTAGTAGACAAAAAATCAAATAAAAGTATGAGACAATAGAATATTAGGACCAGCTCATTTTTCTCAGGTTTATGTTCTCCTATTTGGACCAAGAATCTCACGTGGGGTAAAATTCCCTTCTGAAATTTTAGACTTTTGGGACTTTAGCTGAGACAGTTGGGTTTGCTTTCAACTAGATGAAAGCAGAGGGGTATTGAGGTCCTCCTGCTGTTCCCCATGTGCAGCACCTTCTTTTAAATCAAAGGAAGCATCCCCTTTGGAACAGAGCCCCCAAATCAAAAGACAAGCAGTGATCTGAGCTAGGAGAGTTGAGTCTCTATCACTCTTCACTGGAAAAATTGAGGCCTTTTCTGTATTCTTCAAACGGGTCATGATCTGGTCACAGAATCGGCAGTCCAGTTCCCTGAATCTCGTATCTAGGTGAACTCAAAGTCCCAAGGTCCTGGTCTGAGCTCGCCTGCTCCTGTGGCTTAACCGCCTTTCTGTCTTCCTCCTCCTGCACCGAGAGCCCTTCCCCACTAGAGTCCTTGGACGTGCCCTGCATTTCTCAGTAACCGTATTTCCCAAATCACCTTCGCCGTGCGTGGAAGGATGGATGGAGACGGAGATGAGCATGGTTGTCACCTTGCACCCTTGTTTTTTCCTTTGCTTTCCGGTGATGCTCCTGGTTGTCCCCTATCTTTTGCTTTCCATACTTTGTTTTCCTTGTTCTGGCCTTCCGATTTGCAGAAGACCCACTCACCTTTCAGCTCAGTATTTGGTTTCTCTCAGTATGAAAATCTCAGAAGAATGGAGGAGAGGAGAGGTGGGAGAGGAAAGTGTCCTTTTGAATGTGATGGTCTGTTGCGATAGTCAGTGAAGAAGATCTTTTGGGGCCACTTCCAAGTGTTCTGTCTGGACGTGGATTTCTGTACACTTAGAATCTCCTGTGATGGGACCCATCCCCAGCCTCCAGTCTTCCCTCCACTTGTCTTGTCCCTTGCATTTGGGGCGATAACACCAACTCACTATGGTCATAGCCTACTTTTTAATGCAGGCTCGTGCACGGTACTTTTGTTTAGCACCTGTGTTAAATGTGTTTTTCCTTGTCAATCCATTTTGTTTTCTTCTCTAAAGAACTGATCAGACCACCCCTGCTCTTCACACATTGGCTCACACTCTTGAGCCACAGAGTTTTGATTCTTGCGATGTATGTGCCTTATTTTATGTTAATGTCGTCGAAGCGAGGGACCAGTTGGTGTTGCCCAATCAGGGCTTGAGGCTGTGTGCTTGCCACCGGCCAAGAGGACCTGATTGTAGCAGAGTCTGAGCTGTCTTGTAACCTGACTTCCCATGTTGTTTTGAATGCATAGGAGGATGTTCTGTTCTGACAAGTTACTGTTGTTGTGTATCCTGCAAACATGTAAGATAAAATACAAGTTCATTGTTTTCACCTTTTTTAGATTTTTTAAAAAATAAAATGTGTAACCCTTTTTTTAAAAGAAACATGTGTAAATACATTTAAGTATTGTAGGCATAGTGTTTGGACGTGGCCGGCCCCGGGCCTTCCTCGGATCAGCCTGCAGCCTGTGCGATGCCCCCCACGCCCACCTCAAGCCCGGGGCTGCAGCCCCCCAACAGATGGACTCTCCTTCTGCTTTCACAACCACTTAGTCTTTTTATAACAAAGAAAAGGAACAATGTTTCTTACAATGTCAATAAAAAAAACTCTTTGTACTGAAATGTTTCCTAGGCAGTTTATTTAATTCATAGTTGAATGGAAAAGGGGCTTTCTTTGGAAAAATCCAGAACCTGCATTTACTCAGACCACCCCTCTGACTCACACACACACACACACACACACACACACACACACACACACACACACACACGCACACACAAGCTTAGTCTGAGACCCAGACTCCTCACCCCTAAGATGGAGAATGAGACAATACACTCTCCGAGTAGTTTGTGAGGAGGGGTACCTGGGAGGCATGCCAGTTGTAACGTGGGCATTTTTCTTAATTTTATCTCTTGGCCAAACTCTTAAGAGGAAGGACATGAATAGGTTTAACGTCTCACAACTTGTCCCTCTTTTATATATCATCCTGTTATTCAGAGATACCCTAACATACCTTAACAGAAAATCTGACATAGTAGAAGCTTACTTTAATGTGGCTTTTAATAACTGATAACCAGGTAGGAAATGGCAACCCACTCCAGTGTTCTTGCCTGGAGAATCCCAGGGACAGAGGAGCCTGGTGGGCTGCCTTCTCTGGGGTCGCACAGAGTCGGACACGACTGAAGCGACTTAGCAGCAGCAGGTAGAAATAAAAGAAATTTCTCTGGTTTGTCTTTTCTTGCGCTCATTATAAAAGACTTCAAGAGAGTCTACTCCTCTTTTCTCAGCAGCATCAGGTATCTTTTGAACTACCAGGAGAAGGCACTGGTTGTTGTTGGGAAGGACAGGTGATCCTGGTTGTCAATATCATAGGGCTACAGGGATGGGTCAGCCGTCACGCACATGTGCACAGATGCACAAACACACACACACTCACCTGTCCCAGGGAACCGCTTGTCCCATGGGTGGTGACTATATCACTCCCTGACCTCTAGCAGCAATTTTCCAGTCATAAGGATGCTTCACTCTTTCCTCATTCACAAAGGAGAATTTCCTCTCATAAATTCAAAATTCTTTGCTCTCATAACTAGATCCTTCACATAAAGTGTCCAAATGTGTCCAGAAAAAAATAAGGGAAAAAACAGGAACTTATGCCCTTTCTTAGGTTTAAATTGTCTTCTCACAAAGATGCATGCCATGTAGTAAGTCAAAATAAAATGAATAACAGAAACGAGGCTAACAAAAAGGAAAAGTTGGAAATGAGGTATTCCCAGAAATGAGGTGCATGACAAACTCCTGTAAGTTCGTGTGAACTGGATGCAGGTACCACTAACAGCTTTGTTCAAAAGACTCCTCCTGTCAAGGAGATGTGAAGGAGGCAGTTTGAGGTAAAATAGCAGAGCTGCAATCCATTTGGTATTTCATAAAGATTTATATTAAGTAAGTTTGGTTCAAAGATGTTATGTATTATCCAGATAAGACTATGACAGGAGAATGCTAGTGTAAGATGGAAAATTTAACCAAGTGCCAACACGTCTTATTCATCCCTTTCTCCTCCATGACTTTCTCTTTTCTTGGCGGTTTTCCCCCTTTGGTTAGTAAAAAAATTTTCAACTAAGTTTGAAAATCAAATTTGCTTTATTAAACTGTTCATGAATGGAGCAGCGTTTCATCTAGGAAGCAGAGAGAGACTCCAAGGGTTTGTGCAAAGTGGAAGGCTTTTATGGAGAAAAGAGTGGGAGAGGAAAGTCATTCATAAGAGAAAAATGAAAGTTCATTGGAGGGAAGTGAGAGTTTGGGTATTGAAGTCTGAGCTGTATGTCCATCAGCTGGGTTTGTTGATGGGCAGGAAGAAGATCTGCCTTCTTTCTACTGGTGTAGTAAGGTTGTTGTACCTCCTCTCTGGAAGTAGAGACAAGGCAGTCTCTTCCTGTTGGGATCTGTGATTGATGTTTTCATCTTTGGAGTAATTGACAAGAAGTGGTAGCCTTCCCTATTCCAATTTTTGTTGGGGTTTCCTTTTTATTAATTTTCACAGGCCTTACTTTATATTTACTATTCGAAAAACAATCTGAACTCATATCTCCTTTAATGTTAGCTTCCTTAAATTTTCATTTTGCCAACCTACACCTAGTTTATGCCTTCTCTACCTAGTTATCCAAACTCCTTACTACTTTTAAGAATAGTAAGAGCATCTACAACAGAATCTGGTTTTAGGCTTCTTTTTTCTTTGCATGCATTTTTTTGACCCATACTCACTCAGCAGGGGCATGAAATCTTAGGTTCCACACATTTTCTCACCTGTCCCTGAATCTTCTGCTGCCTCTCTTGCTGCATCCAACCTTCCTCAAGGCCCAGGGGTAGGTTAGGATGGTCTCTGCCCTCATAGAATGACTTATAGGTTATCTGGGGGTGTTAGACAAGTTATATTAATTCAACAGCACTGCCTGTATGTCTAATATACCATTCAGAGTCCTTGATAGGAGCTAGAGATGGAAAGATGTAAAAAGTTGTGGGTCCATAGGCTTGTATAGCAGCGGGAGGGACAGACACGTAACCACAGAATACAACAGTGGGCCGTAACAGAAGACATTCAGGGGCAGGTTCAGTTTGGGGCATTATCCAACTGAGGTCCTTATAGCAGGGCTTCTCAGCCTTGATGTTATTGAGGCCAGATGTTCTTTATAGTGGGGGTCTATCTCATGTTCTGTAAGATGCGTAGTGACTAGTTGCCGGTACCACCCCACAAGTTGTAACAGTCAAAAACGTGTCTGGACATACCTACATGTGCCTTGGACATAAAATTGTTCCATATTGAGATGCTCCAGTTTAAGTAGTGAAAATACAAGGAGAGACATACTGTAGACAGACGCCCAGAAGAAAGATTCAAGTGTAGACTCGGACTTGGTATTCTTTGGCACACAGGGGACAGAGGCAAAGAGTGAAGCACCAGTAACAGGCACAGGTATAGGATGAGAGGAAGACTACGAAATGAACCCCGAGGAACACTGGCCCCATGGACCCAGAGACGGGCTCGGGTGAGGCGGGCTCAATAGAGGAGGAGAGGCAGGAGAGACTGCATGCTCTCGAAACAGGGAGATGCTTTCCAGGAGGCCAGGATTGTAGAGTGCAATGTGTAGGACTGGGAAAATATGAGCTGAAAAATACCCATTATAAGAGTCAGGAGACCCCGGAGAGTGTGGGGGAGCATTGATCACTGGGGTGGTGAGAACAGATATGGGTTCGTGACAGTTAAGAAACCAATGACGCATGACATGAAGGGGAATGTGGTGACTTCTTTCAAGTAGCCTGTGCTATGTCACCATCCCAGATGCCATCAGAGTGAGAACACATACTGTTCCATGTTCTCACGAAGAAAAAGCAAGCAGTGAAGCTACGGCATGATGCTTCCTATCCGCTAAGAGACATGTTCCAGTCTGAGGTGTTACGGTCACCTCAGAGAATGTGAAATACATTATTTCCAAGGGAAAGAGGCTGGAGAGGTGGAAAACTGTATTTTCTTGTGGTGGTTGTCCTTACTTGCTTCCTTTTTTTCCTTCTTTCTTCCCTCCCATCTTCTCTTCCTTCCTTCTTTAATAATAGAGGCTTGACCATGTTAATCATCCAATAAGAAAGAGGCAGAGGAGAGGAGGTGCTTGATGTTACAGTGGTCAGAACAAACATCACGGGGACCACCTGGATCACAGGATGGATGGATGACTCTCCTGAGAAATGGGGGATGGAGGGAAGGACAGGGACAAGTGTAGACAGATGCAAGGAATAGATATGGGAGATGGAGAGGCTGAGGGAACTCAACAGTGACTTAGACACAGAGCGGTCTGGCTTGTGTTAGGAAGGCCAGTGACCTTGAACTGGGCTTTCAGAATGCGTGGAGGAGAGTGAAAGTCAGGGAGGAAGAGCACGAAGTTCATCCCCACTGCTTCAGCTCCACGGGATCCAGATTAGATTGATCAGGAGTAAGACTCAACTGGGAGATTATTGTGATTTTAGGGGGGAAAGTAAGGTAATACCTTTTGGCAGTGATCGTGGGAGGCATGTGGAAGGGAAGGGAGTGGAGGCAGTGTGCCCTGGACCCACACAAGGACGGCCCAGAGCTGCTGCGTCTGAGGAAAGCAGGAGAGGGGGCAAGGGGGGCCCCCCACAATCTTCTTCCCATCTCTCAGGAAGTGGGGTCCAGCTCAGCCCTTCAAAGGCAGAGCAAGCTCCAGGGACTAGGGATGCTGGGGCAAGGGGAGGGGGTGGAGTGGGCACTGGAACCTACGGTTCTTTCCATCACTGGCTCTTCACCGAGCAAGCAAGAAACTTTATGTGGAATTTCTAGTCAATGGTGCATAGAGCTTTTATGTTTTTTTTTTTTTTTCAATTACAGGACTATTTTAATAAAGCAACTGTGCTTCCTAGCTCTTACCTCCACTTCCCACCTGCCATAGCTCTGCAAGGCTCAGCTCACACCTCGCCTCTTGATTCTAATTTCCCTTCTGCTAGAGCCTTTCAAAGCCAGGGCTCCGTGAGAAGTGTGAGGTGGCCTGGAATGCCGGCAGGCCAAACTGGAGGGAGCACTGGCAGCCCTGGAGAGCCAGCCAGCCTTGCCCTGGGCTGGCCTCTTGGGAGAGAAGCCTGCTGCTGCCCTGGTCCACAGCCACCATCGGGCTGGGGCAGGAAGTGGGGTGGATCGTCTCTGCCCTCTTCCTGAGCTGCTTCTGTGGGATCAGCCTTCTTAGTCAAGCTCTAGCTGAAGAAAGATTCCTCAGCTACTCCAACTAGAAGCAGCTAAAACCCCCAGATTGTCCCTACTTTCATAAAAGCTACAGAGTCAACACGAGAGCTTCTGGTAGTAAAGGGGCATCACAGGTTCTCCACACCTGAACCATCTGAACCATCACCCCCAACAAAGACGCATTTGGTAGTATTTTTGACCCAGTGCATCACTCCTTGTCTGCTAATTCCCTGACTACCAGTTGGAGGGCTTATGAAACAGTCGTTTAGATTCTCTGAAATCAGGGGGAAGGCAGACTGGAGAGGACCCCACAGACTGCTCTTTCTTTGCTGGGCCTGCCTCTGAGTCCCTCTGCTTCTGCAAGGACCCCTCAGGAGATGGGAAAGGGATGGCTCGCCCCTGCAAGAAACCCCACGGGACTCCAGATCAGTGATCTTGCCCCACAGCTGTGAAGCCTCCTGCGCTCAGAAATTCTCCAGCCAATGTGATCCTCGCTTGGCAGTTGGACCGCAGCTCCTCCCAGCTGGCAGGCGCAGGCCTGCAGCCTTCAGGGCTTGTGAGGGCCAAATGCAATGCAGAGGTGTGATTCACCGAGTTCCCAGAGGCAAGGGACGCAGCCAGCTGGCAGAGCATTACTGAACAGCCAGGCCAAGGAATTCCATCGCTGTTTGGATGGAGACAAGCAACTAGCTACTTCACTTCTCCTCCTCCCCCGCTAAGGCATGCAGATGAAGGCTGGCCAGGACTTGGGGGGCAGAGGGAAGGAACTAGACCGCTTCACTGACTATCAAGATAAGGCGCTGTGACAGCGTCCCCAGAGAGTCAAGGCAAGAGATTTCTGCCTTTTCATTTGAAGATGATTCTGGCGCCCACCAATGTTTCCCCAAAACACACCTAGATGCATTGCCCAGAGGTGATATTTTAATAAGCATCAAACTTGTTAGGTAAGAAATGGAATACTGGGTAACAAACAAACAGCCCAGTGTATACTCAAATCAAGGGTTGTCTAGTCTCCTGAATAGGAGATTTCTCCCCCTGCACCTTAGCTATCCCAGGCTCTCTGGGTGTCTGTTGTTTGGGTTTAGTTGCTCAGTCGTGTATGACTCTTTCATGACCCCATGGACTAGAGCCTTCCAAGCTCCTCTGTCTGTGGGATTGTCCAGGCAAGAATACTGGAGTGGGTTGCCACTTCCTTCTCCAGAGGATCTTCCCAACCCAGAGACCAAACCTTTTGTCTCCTGCACTGGCAGGCAGGTTTTTACCCCTCAGCCCCCAGGAAAGCCTTCTGTGGATGTCTACCAGTTACAAATCCATTGCACAGCCATTCTCAACCCAACTTAAGAAGCTGGCTGTTCCATGAACCCAGGCCTCTGGACACCTCCCATTTGATACATCTTTCCACAGATGAAGTCATGAGCCATCACCATAAGGATTTCCCCTGAAGTTCATGCAAAGAACAAATCCCAAAGACCCCAGCCAAGCTCCCTCCACCTAAAGCTTAGATTCCTGCATCCTCTGAATTGAGGTAACTGGGTAATCCCTTTTCACCCATCTCTGCCCTACCCGCAGGGCAAGCAAACAACACTCTCTCTCTCTGAGTTCCAAGGCCCTTGGAAGAAGAACAGACTGTCCTACGGACTTTGAAGTCGGGCGATCAGGGAACAGCCTTTCCTCGGGTTGCCTTGACCCTGGGCTGTCTTCACTCGCTGAGCAGTTTTAGACGATTTAGTATCACTCTCCCCTGTTTGGACTGAAAGGCCGATAGCTTCCAACACGGCGGCCTTCCCGCTTGTTGGAAAGGTGTTTTGAGGCGCTTCTAAATCAAGTGGGCTTAACATTCAGCCAAAAGGAAGGTTTTTTGAAAATAAGCTGATTTCAGTCTGTCTTTGCTGGCCTTGTGCAGTCAGATTCCTGCTTCATTCAGACACAGGGTTTCCCCTTCAACGAAGAAGTAGGAGGAGGGTGCCTGAGCGGGGCGGGGTGGGGGCGGGGCTGTGGTGGGAGAGGTTGACTCCACCCGCAGCTGGGGTCTTGCTAGTGAGTTCTGGCCCCTCCCCCGGGTCGTGACGTTAGCGCAGAACCCACGAGTGAAGACTTAATCTTCCATAAGACTGGAGCCCCGCACAAGTTCAGAAGGCAGCAATCAGTTCAAGAGGGTATCGGGTCATCACGAGCACTTCTGAATGACTAGCTACAAGTTCAGGGGTTCCCACAACCTCGCAGGTTGATAATTCTCTAGAATGACTCACAACTCAACAAAGTGCTATACTTCTGTCTACAGTTTTATTATGAAGGATGCATGTCAGGACTAGCTTGAGGACTATGAGGGTATCCTGAACACAGAGCTTCCGTGCTCCCCATGTGTGGAGTCAGGACCTGTCACCTTCTGGACACATCCATGTGGCCACCATCAAGAAGTTCCACTGAGCCTGGGTGCCCAGAGGTTTTATCAGAGTTTCATCACATAGGCATAATTGATAAAGTCACTGTGATTCAGCACAATCTCCAGTGCTATCTACTCCCCAGAAGTCAGGCTAGTTCAAAGTCTGCCCCTCTAATCACATGGATGGTTTCTCTGGTGACCATAGCTTCCAGCCCTAAAGTCCTTTTGGGGCCACCAAGAATCACGTCAACAACATAAACTCAGGTGTGACTCCAGGGGCTCCTGAATAACAAAAACATTGCTATCACTGGGGAATTCCAAGGACTTAAATCTCCCTCAAATCTTCATTTGGGCTTCCCTTGTGGCTCAGACAGTAAAGAATTTGCCTGCAATCCAGGAAACCCAGGTTCAATCCCTGGGTTGAGAAGATACCCTGGAGAAGGGAATGGCTACCCACTCCAGTATTCTTGCCTGGAGAATCAGCATGGACATAGGAGCCTGGCAGGCCATGGTCCATGGGGTCATAACAGAGAACGTCTCCTTGGAAAACCCAGGAGGAAAGAAAGCTATGAGATCCCAACTCAACTGAGAAGAGGTGCGCCCCCCAGCTGGCATGGGGACATAGTCCGAGCACCTCCTCACTAGTGAGATGTGAGTCTCTGAGCATCAGTGTTCTCATCTACAGATGTGGCTTAGTTATTTATGTGTACCCCAGAGTTGTATTATGTCTGCCACAGAGATGTCTTGAAGAGGGCTTCATATGGTGGATAGAACATGCTTGGCATATGCAGGAGCCAGCGAGCATTCAATGGACATGTTTATCCTTGTGGTTATTTTTCTTCACTCGGGCAATAATTCCACATGATTGGAGTGCAGAAAAAGGAAATCTGTGATATACAAGAAGATGAAGGCCCCCTAAAGCCAGAGGTCTCAAGCCCTTACTCACCAACCAGCCTGCCTGCTTGTCAACTCTTGACTCACAAAGCAGACAGACATGAGCACCTCAGTCAGGATTTTCAGAGGTGAGAACTGAACACTAAAAAGATGTTTCCACTCAGACCAACCTCACAGGAATCAAGTCCAAAGAAGCAAATACTGAAGCTTGTATTTTACCCAAGGTATAGTAGGTTCCTGACCATCTCTGCTCTCCACCACAGCAGGGCAACAGGAGCCATACCTCCTTAGCCTGCGTTGAGATCAGAGCTCAGAGACAATTGCCGTGGAACCTCTGCAAACACTGCTCCAACTTCATCCTCACCTATTTCTCTGCAGTAGTTTTGAAAGCATAGGATCATGTCTTCACACTTATTTTATCAATCTTTGTTCTTTGGATGCTTTGAATATTTAGAAATTAAGATAAACTACCTTCTATAGAATTCAAGAATATGACCCAGTGGTCAGTCTGGAGATTAGAAACATATCCTGGTTCTGTAAAGACAGTCATTTTGGATATTTTCTTGTATCTATTCCCAGGCTTTTGGGTGATGGATTTGTTTCTAGTAACATTTGTTTTCTTTTTATAAAATGAAGAGATATGCTGTGTGGAAAATAGAAAAAAATTAGAAGGAAAAAAAAAGTCAGCTGTCATTCAACCACCCAGAAATAGCTGCTGTTAACTTTTTGTGATATAGTTCTGGTTCCTCCTTATACAGGTAATATTTCACAATGAGCATTTTTCCATGTCATTAAAAATTCTATTAAAATATGTGGATGTGGGCCAGGGAATGGAAAGACAGGTGATAGGGGGCGGGGTCAGCAGATGGGACCACTGCTTCCACGCTGACGCCTTCCCACTGCTTAACTGCAGGCTGCTGCTGCTGCTAAGTCGCTTCAGCAGTCACATCCTTTCTTTCTTTGAGCTTGTGTATCTGTAAGCAGATTTTTGCACTCAGTGTACGATACAGAAGAGGTAGACAAAAAGCTGCTATGTCCATGCCTCTTCACTTATTCAGATCCTATAGCACACAAGGATTAGAAAATGCTCACTGAATTTCCTAGTCTTTCAGAACCTCCAGCAGGCCATGGGTGCATGTGCAAAAACACAGTGCAAAATCTGATTGGCTGTGCAGGTGTTGGCTGCAGAAGCATCAGCAAGAAAGGCTAGGGATGCGCTAATGGCGAAGGACCGCATCATCTCAGCAGCTGGAAGCAGTCACCTACAGCTTCGCCCGTGCTGCCTAGCTCTGTTCACTGTTACACACACCACCCTACATGGGCTTCCAAAGGTTCTGGCAGGGCAGGGATCTGTACCCCTGGGTGTGGCGGTGGTGGAGGGAAGCAGATGTGAGGACCCAGCGACCAGAGTTCCCAGGAAGAACAGACTGCTGGAGGGTCCCAAGAGACAGCGTGTTGGATGCTCCTGAACCCTCCACGCTGCCTTCTGGCTGGAGTTTTAAGCCTTACTGCTGAGGACCAGAGGGGCTGATGAGACCCAGGGGAGGGATGCCTGGGGGTGTGGAACTTGAGTACGTGAAGAGGGGCTTTTCTGATGGAGACACTTTTAACAGGATCTGCGCATAGGTTCTCCAGAGAGTTGCCCATCCATGTCTCACTCACATTCCAGCCAGCGTCCCGTGCTTCCCTGTGCATTTCAGCATCGCCTGCCCCCACCTCATCCCTCATCCCTGTCCCCTCCTTGACCCCCCCACCACATTCTTTACTTGAAATCATGCGCAGTGTCGGCATGTTAACCAACAACTACCTCAAGGTGGCCCTCGGGCCCACGTGCTAACCCTCAGGAGCTGTTCGTTCATTGCCAGGCTTGGGTTCACTGCACTCCACCCTGGGCATCGGAACAGACAAGCAGAGGCCTGGGGACTTCTAGAACTAGCCACCCAGAGAGTCAAGGCCAGTGTTTACTGAGTACTTACTACTACCGATGTGTCCAAAAGAGAACAAAAGATAACCCCTATCTTATGGACCTCATGGTCCAGAAGGAAGGAAAGAAAAGCATGTGATCCTTCCAGGAGGGGATGACATGTATTGTAAAACCAGAGGCCTGGGGGTGCTGAGGAGTGACACCCCTTTCCCAGTCTAAGGGCTCAGGGTATCAGGGAGAGCTTCTGGGGAAAGCTGGGTGCTCAAGAGCCTGGAACAAGTGAAGCTCAAAGATAAAGGGTTTCATGGGCTTCAGGGGACTGTGGGGAGACCTGGAGAGGGTGCCTGAGGCTTGTAAGGTGGGCAGGGCTGTGATTTCCTCTCCCCTCCCAATCATAGTAGCGGTTGGGGGTCAGGTGGTCTGGGGTGACCTGATCCGTCTAGACTGAAGGCTCCAGGAATCAGTGGGCTCCAGCCTGTTCAGAGAGAGGCTCCACTCCTAACCTCGGGGGTCTGCAGAGCACTTCTCCTCATGGCAGCAGCATCACCAGCGCCATCTGTATCTCTGTCCTTCATGTGGGAAATGTCAGGGAAGGGGTTTCCTTTCTCCTGTGGATCAACTTGGGGTGATGGGACCCAGGGGCTGCAGCAAGGCCACCAGTGTCCAAAAGCCCTTGGTTACAACATGCTGGGGCCTTAGGTAGGTCAATGGAGTATCAGGTGACAGGGACCAATCCCAGGTGGCCATATGGGCGGTGTGCTGATGACAGGGGATCCATGGTGAGAACGTGTTCTCTCAGGAAGATTGGTTCTAAGAGCTTGAGTGTTGCTAAAAAGGATGTGAACTCTCTCTCTCCATGTTCACTTTCTGCTTTTCTTTTTTAAAAGAACTTTTATTAGAATATAGATGATTTACAATGGTGCAATAGTTTCTGCTGTAAAGTGAATCAGTTATACATATACATATACTCACTCTTTTTTAGGTTCTTTTCCCATGTAGGTCATTGCAGAGTATTGGGTAGAGTTCCCTCTGCTATACAGCATGTCCTTATTAGTTATCTAATTCAAATATAATAGTGTGCATATGTTAATACCAGACTCCCAATTTATCCTTCACTCCCCACTTTCCCTGGTAACGGTAAGTTTTTTCGTTTTTTGTTTGTTTGTTTGTTTTTACACCTGTGACTTTATTTCTATCTTGTAAATTGATTTGTACCATTTTCATGCATCTTTTCCAGCAGACTGGCTCTGATAATGGCTAGGAGAAGACCATGGCTCACGGCATCCAGGTTCTTAGTTCAAAGCTCCTGTCACCTGAAATGACTGATTTGTTCTCACTCACAGTTCAGACATTCCTGAGGAGGGTCTAGGAACTACTCAGCCAAGTGAGAAGCTGTGTTTGTCTTTGCCAAGGGTGAGGGATGGAATCATTGAGTGAGAACCATTGGAAACATTCCCTGTGCACGGGTTGAGTGGGGAGGGGTTGCAAACTGGTCCCTCTCATTTCTCTGGAAACGAGAACTCACCTCCTTCCACCTGTTCCTGATGAGATGTCTATGGGATTTGCTTCATGGGTGGGGACAGGGTATTGCCATGAAGGGGGTTTTATCTGATGTTTCTTAATATGTTTTCATCCTTCAGTTCTCCAGAGTTTTAATGCCTCCAATTGCAGGACTCTAAATTATAGTGTTCGGGGAAGGCAATGGCACCCCACCCCAGTACTCTTGCCTGGAAAATCCCATGGACGGAGGAGCCTGGTAGGCTCCAGTCCATGGGGTTGCTAAGAGTCGGATACCACTGAGCGACTTCACTTTCACTTTTCACTTTCATGCATTGGAGAAAGAAATGGCAACCCACTCCAGTGTTCTTGCCTGGAGAATCCCAGGGACGGAGGAGCCTAGTGGGCTACCGTATATGGGATCCCACAGAGTCGGACACGACTGAAGTGACTTAGCAGAAGTTATAGTGTTTATTTAGAAACCTCACAAAAAGCTGCATTTCTTTGTGTTTCTGGAGATCCTGGCTAGGGGCATCCAGCAAAGCTAACGGATAACTACTACATTCACAGACTATGACAAACCTGACGCTTTTAAAAAAGAATCTCGAATCCTCACAATAACCCTATTATTCTCTCCATCAATTTAAAAACAAAGAAAGGAAGAGAGGTGAAGTTCCCCTTCAGTCAGCAAGTACAGACCCGGCATTTTCAGCCTCATCTCCACGCTTCCAGTGGGGGAATCCAGACGAGTGACAGAGCAGCATTGAGTTTAGCGTCAGGGAGCGTGTCAGTTCACTTGGAGGCGAGCGTTTGTGATCCCCACTGCTTACATTAGCTTGGGAACTTTGGCATGTGGACATCACCGTACCTTAGTGTCCTCACCCTTGAAACAAGAAGGTATGGGACTGAGTCAATGAGAAGCAGGTGAGCCAGGTCCTCCGGGATGCTGGCGGCACCAGGCAAGCTGTGTGTGTTAATATTCCCGGTGTCACGGAAAGGTCCCAAGGATACAAGTGAAGGTTGGGATGGGCAGGTGTCCTTTCAGAAGATGAAGAGGTGGTGGAGGAAGTTATAGGAATCGATGTGAGATGGGTAGTGGACCCTGTGGGTGGGGGCAGCCAACAGACAAGTGTGGCCAGAAATGGGAATGGGCGTAGGGGACTGATAAGAGCAAAGCCTCAGGGCCTAGACACTGGATGAAAGACACGGGCTTGGTCCTGAGGATCAGAACTGAAGGGAGGTAGCAGATAAGCTGGGAGGTGTGCTTCCAGGAGACCATACAGAAAAAGAGGGAGGAGAAAGGGGAAGTCGGTGGTACTCAGTCTAGAAGTCATCAGTTTGGGAATGAGGAAGCCCCACATACAAGGAGAGCAGGCTGGCCTTAGGGAGTTTAGGGACAGTGACAAGGTCTGTTGCACCACAATGGCAAGAGAAAAATTCCTGATCCTCTGCTGCTATCTCTAGCTCCCCAGGTCCATGAGAGAAAAGAAGGTGAGGTGTATTTCCAGAACACTCAGTCTACAGTTGTTGCTCAGCCGCTAAGTTGCATCGGGCTCTTTGTGACCCCATGGGCTGCAGCACATACCAGGCTCCCCTGTTCTGCACTGTCTACCAGAATTTGCTCAGTGATGCTATGTAACCATCTCATCCTCTGCCACCCTCCTCCTTTTGCCTTCAATCTTTCCCAGCATCAAGGTCTTTTCCAATGAATCGCCTCTTTGCAAAAGGTGGCCAGAACTTCAGCTTCAGCATCAGTCCTTCCAATGAATATTCGGGGTTGATTTCCTTTAGAACTGATTGGTTTGATCTCCTTGCAGTCCAAGGGACTCTCAAGAGGGTCAGTCTGTGTCTTCAGTTCAGTTCAGTTCAGTCGCTCAGTCGTGTCCGACTCTTTGCGACCCCATGAATCGCAGCATGCCAGGCCTCCCTGTCCATTACCAACTCCTGGAGTTCACTCAGACTCACATCCATCGAGTCAGTGATGCCATCCAGCTATCTCATCCTCTGTCGTCCCCTTCTCCTCCTGCCCCCAATCCCTCCCAGCATCAGAGTCTTTTCCAGTGAGTCAACTCTTCATATGAGGTGGCCAAAGTATTGGAGTTTCAGCTTTAGCATCATTCCTTCCAAAGAACTCCCAGGACTGATCTCCTTTAGAATGGACTGATTGGATCTCCTTGCAGTCCAAGGGACTCTCAAGAGTCTTCTCAGACACAAATTCTAAAATTTGACCACCACTTTTCTTCCTCTCGTCAAGGCTGTATATTGTCACCCTGTTTATTTAACTTATATGCAGAGTATATCATGAGAAATGCTGGACTGGAAAAAACACAAGTTGGAATCAAGATTGCTGGGAGAAACATCAATAACCTCAGATATGCAGATGACACCACCCTTATGGCAGAAAGTGAAGAGGAACTCAAAAGCCTCTTGATGAAAGTGAAAGTGGAGAGTGAAAAGGTTGGCTTAAAGCTCAACATTCAGAAAACGAAGATCATGGCATCTGGTCCCGCCACTACATGGGAAATAGATGGGGAAACAGTGGAAACAGTGTCAGACTTTATTTTTCTGGGCTCCAAAATCACTGCAGATGGTGACTGCAGCCATGAAATTAAAAGACACTTCCTCCTTGGAAGGAAAGTTATGACCAACCTAGATAGCATATTCAAAAGCAGAGACATTACTTTGCCAACAAAGGTTCGCCTAGTCAAGGCTATGGTCTTTCCTGTGGTCATGTATGGATGTGAGAGCTGGACTGTGAAGAAGGCTGAGCGCCGAAGAATTGATGCTTTTGAACTGTGGTGTTGGAGAAGACTCTTGAGAGTCCCTTGGACTGCAAGGAGATCCAACCAGTCCATTCTGAAGGAGATCAGCCCTGGGATTTCTTTGGAAGGAATGATGCTAAAGCTGAAACTCCAGTATTTTGGCCACCTCATGCGAAGAGTTGACTCATTGGAGAAGACTCTGATGCTGGGAGGGATTGGGGGCAGGAGGAGAAGGGGACGACAGAGGATGAGATGGCTGGATGGCATCACTGACTCGATGGATGTGATCTGAGTGAACTCCAGGAGTTGGTAATGGACAGGGAGGTCTTGCGTGCTGCGATTCATGGGGTCGCAAAGAGTAGGACACGACTGAGCGACTGATCTGATCTGATCTTTTTTCCTCTCTGTGTGCTCCTTTCACCACATATTCAGAGACCTCCACCTCCAACCTCCCCAAGGGGCACAGCCAACCTGAAGGGCATTATATCCTTCCTGGCTTCTCAGGGAGCATAGCGGGAATGTCGCAGTCCTTCTAGCCCGTGCTGCTACTGCCACCCCGTGGTAGAATCAAGAATTACACTCGTTTCTCCTCCCCAGTTTGGAGCCATCAAGCCTACCTCCACAACTGACCTCTAAGCTAATAGGGAAAGATTAGTGGGCCCAACACACAGGCAATGTTTCCCTCTTAGAAAGTACAATGTAAGGATTGAATATTAGGTGAAAATATCTTTGGAAATGGGGGTCTTCGTTCAAATGTGCTTGGGATTCTCAATTTTAGAATCAATATGAAACTGATTTAGTATAAAGCAGATCACCAGTAAGGACCTGTTGTATAGCACAGGGAACTGTATTCAATATTTTGTACTAACACAAGGGAAAATAATCATAAAATGAGAATATACATATCTGAATGACTTTGCTATACAACCAAAACTAACACCACATTGTAAATCAGCTATACTTTAATTAAAAAAAAATAAGTTAAAATAACGTACTTAGAGAGACATCTCTCTTGCTGCTGCCATGGCTCCCTTACATCAGAACCAAAGACACTGTCTTTGGTTTTTGCTAAATATAGGAGGAGGGCTGCCTGGACTGCTTGGATGGAGAAGTGGAGGTGATGTGGCAACAGCGCCCCGCTGCTGACCCCACCTGCGCACAATCTGAAGAGACCGTCCAGTCACGTGAGCCAGGATGAATCTCAGCCTCTCTGTTGATCTATTTGCCCATGTCCCTGGAGGGATCAAATCCAGCATTTCTCAGAATGTCCTCATCCATTTATGGTTTCCTTTATTTTAGAGCTGTGGCTTCATTTTTGGAAGGCATAAACATGATGCCGTCTGTAAAACAGAGTGTGAGTAGGTTTGCGGGGAGCTACAAGTTACAGCAAGGTGGGGATGAACTTTGAAACAACGGCTACAAGTTTGAGTTGCACCCATTGAGAGCAAGGGACTCTGTGTGAGTTATTTAACCTCCTGTGAGCCTCTGTGTCCACATCTGAAAAATGGGGATGCTCGTTATTTAGCAGATGGTTTGTAAGGATTGAACGAAGTGTGTTTTCTCTCTAGTTCACTCACCTCAATCCTTCTAACAAGGTCTTCTTTACTTCCAGCACTGTTTAAACTGTGATCCCTATATTCATGTCCAGGTAATTTTTTTCTATCATGGATGTAAATGGAATCTGTACACCAGATGGCAACTCCGCCCTTCAAAAGGCAAGAACAGGTGCAGGTCATGGTGGGGACCACAGGTTATGGGTACCAGCACATGTGCCCCAGAGGAAGCCCATGGATGAGGAAATTAAAGGATTCGAAGAGCAGAAAGTAAGAGAGAATAAGGCTAGTGTACAAGGCTCCCTACCTGTTCTTACAGAGTTAGAGCAGGCATTCAACGAGGGTGAAGGCAGGGCTCACGCATCTGCCAGTTCCCTGGGCTTCCTCCCCAGGGACAACAGACCAAGGGAGAGGGTTACAGACTCAGAGAGAAGGAAAGCCCCTTGAATTAAGCCTGAATGTGCAGAGTGGGCTGGATTCCCAGGTGAGGTGGAGCAAGGACCAGAGAGAGGAGATGAGGCAGAACAAGGTCACAGGTGGTGTGGCTGAGAGAGACACAGGGCTTCAGGGAAGGGAGTCCATGGTGGGGATGGCTGAGGACGGTGAGCTCTGCTGAGGCCATGCCCAGGGCCAAGCGGCATCGTGAGCAAACGCCCAAGAGGTCGGGAGTCGGAGTTCCTGTGCGTGGGCATACTCAAAGTTCATCTCCGATGGCCTTGGTTCATGTCTCAGAAACGACTTACTTGTAGATAAGAAACATAATAAGACTGTCCCCAGATAGGCCCCAGGGCTTTTAGAACAATGTTAAGCCACCCCTCTCCAGTTAATGGTTAACCGTCTATGAGTCTCTGACTTTATATCCTTCTCAGAGTCCTCTGAGCAGTCAAGGAAACATTTTCCTGATGGACTAGACTGCAGCTGTCGTGGGCTTTTTGTCAGTAAGTTCAGTTTTATCACTCAGGGGAAATTCTGACAAGAGAGGCGGCGAAGGTCGAGACTTAGAACCAGCGAAATGGAGATCTTTTACTTGCAGGGGAGGGCGGGTGCTGAGCTCAGCTTTGAGGTGCTGAAGGAGGGAGCCCGGTGAGAAACGGCGGTCACACATCGCCCCCTGGTGTCCGCGATGTTTATTGCAGGTAGTCTGTCTCCAAAGGCCGGGAAGGGAAGGGCTGCAGATCGGCCAGGCTTCATGTTACCTAACCAAATTCCTTCTTCGCAGGTCTTCTGGTTTCTTGCAGGTCTTCCCAGCAGTCAATGAGGAGAATCGATTTCGGTCTTTCTCATCTTATTTGCACGCTTGTTGGCCGCACAATCCCACAGAGATTAAAAAAAAAAAAACACAAAAAAAACCCCACAGAATAACTGTAGAAGTCTGGTCTCCTCACCAACACCCTTTTGCACTGCAGACCAGATGGTCTGGGTAGTGGTTAAAAAGCATAGGCTTTACAGACAGATCGGGATTCGAATCTAGCGGTGCTGACACAGGCTGGGGCCTGGACCCTTTCCTGGACAGCTTGCACCTGAACAAACATCTATCTCCTCGAGCAACAGAATACAAAGAAACTATAAGGGACTAAAAATAACTGTAGGTATATGCACAATTGAGGGCAAATTATGAACAAGATACAAAAAGACCAAAACCCAACTTCTGCTTCTAAGGTTCCAGAGCAAAAGCAGGATACTGTGCAACATCCCCAAACACCAAGGAGGTGGGCAGGTCACCCAAGTCATCCCTCAAGCCTCACCCACCCTTCAGCCCCATCCTCACCCCATTCAAAGGATCAGCTCAACCCCACCCCCACCCCTGGCCTCAGGGAGCAAGCAGGGACACGTGTTTCTTGTTTTTGCTGCCTCGTGCTGCAACATGAGTCCCAGTAAAGCCTTAACCTGAATCTCTCATCTGGCCTCTTACCAATTTCTGTTGATTAAAAAGTCCAAGAACCCAGGTGGGTAACACGGCCATGGCGTAGCTGTGTGACCCAGAGAGTCACACAGTTCTTTTAGCAAGTTCCTTTAGCTTCGCTATTTCTTTTTATTCAGTCCACTAAGTCCTGCACTCCGTGTACCATGGTGCCAGTAAGTGAGAGTTATAAAAGAAACAGGGCCAGGGGCTGGTGTGGCACATAGCTGCCAGGAGGCCACCACAGGCTTTGGGCAGGCTGGCCTTGGGGCCCCTTCATCTGAGGACTGGAGACGGTGATGCCTGTCTCATTAAATGAGATGACATGGGAAGCATTTAGCATGGTGTCTAGCACACAAGAAGCAATAGGGGGTAGTTATTAGGGTTCCAAAGGGACATCATCAGCTGGAGACAGCGGTAGGTGTGGGGACAGCGGTAGGTGTGGGGACAAAGGGGAAGTGTTATTGCCTAGACTGTCCAATAGCAAGAGACTGCAATCCACAAAAGTAGTTTCAAATTTTTTAGTAGCTGACTGAAAAAAGTTTTTTAAAAAGTGAAATTGTTTTTTATCATAATTTTATTTAACCTTATTTATCCAAAATTGTCAGTTCAATGTGTGATCAATGTCAAAAATTATTACTAAAGTCTTTTACATTTTTCTGTTTGTATCAAGTTTCTCTCGAGTTCCATCTGGATTTAAACTCAGATCACTGGATTCAGAGTCCAGAGTGCTGACTAATACACCATGGGCTTCCCTGATGGTTCAGATGGTAAAAAAAAAAATCTACCTATAATGTGGAAGACCCAGATTTGATCCCTGGGTTGGGAAGATCCCCTGGAGAAGGGAAGGGCTACCCACTGCAGTATTCTCGCCTGGAGAATTCCATGCACAGAGAAGCCTTGGAGGCTACAGTCCATGGGGTTGCAAAGAGTCAGATACAACTGAGCAACTGGACAACAATAACAAAAAATCAAGGCTATGCTATATTTGCAGCACATCTCAATTTGGACCAGCAGTATTTCACATGCTCCATGGCTGCCATGGCTCATGGCTACCATGTTAGACAGAATGCAGGAGTGGTGCAGAAAGGCGCAAGACACTGATGTAAGTCCTGTCTGTGGTTGAGCTGGAGGCACCTCCTCTGTCAGCTTCTGCTTGTTTGGCTCCAAGAGACAGGAAATCAATGCTTACCAAAGGGTACCTCATAGATCATTTGCATCAGAATCTTCTGAGTTGTTTCTTGAACAGAAAACCAAATTCCTGGGTCCTGTCTCATCCAAATTGCTGGCCACTAGGAATCTACTTTTTTGATAGGCCACCCCCCACCTCCGCCCCCCCCCCCAAGTGATTTGGGATCCAGACTCCTTTCCAGTGCCTAGAATGCATTGTTTTGGAGTCAAAGACGCTATGGCTTCCTGTTCTCATGCGTCTCCTTTTGGATTACATGTCTGGAACAAGGTGGATGTGGTCATTATGGTTCAGAGTTTTGGAGGTGTTTATGACTTATTTCGGGCTCCCTGGTGGCTCACTAGAAAAGAATCTGCCTGACAATGCTGGAGACGCAGGTGACGTGGGTTCAATCCCTGGGTCAGGAAATCCCCTGGAGAAGGAAATGGCAACCCACTCCAGTATTCTTGACTGGGAAATCCCATGAACAGAGGAGCCTGGCGGACTACAGTCCATGGGGTGGCAAAGAGTCAGACACGACTGAGCGATTAAACAACAACCAGTGATTTGTTTGGCTGTATTGCCATTCCTTCTTGGATTTCCTTCACCTGAAACTTAAACTTGGCCGTATTTGGTCACCCCCTCCACGTCAAACATGCTCTCTGACCTGTGGGCTTGGTATAGGCGTGCAGAGTGAATTTCCCACAGGACCTGAATAGGCAGTGCTCACCTCCAGTGAAACACAGCCGTGTCCACAAACATCCCCATCCTATGCCCCAGAATGTTCTGTCACCAGGCCCTGACTCCCTGACCCAGAGGAGCCAGAGGTAGGAATTTCCAGGTATTTAGTCCTTTCTTTGATTTCTTTCTCTGCTCTATGGAGCAGAGCCAAGCACAGAAGCTGTGCATGGAGCCAGAAGGACAAGAGGTAGGATGGTGCTATGAAGGCAAAACTAATATAAATCAAGGCCTACCCACCTGCTAAGTCACTTCAGTCATGTCTGATTCTTTTGCGACATTATGGACTGAAGCCCACCAGGCTCCTCTGTCCATGGAATTCTCCAGGGAAAAATATCGGAGTGGGTTGCCATGACCTCCTCTAGAGGATCTTCCTGACCCGGGGATTGAACCTGCATCTCTTATATCTCTCACATTGGCAGACAGGTTCCTTCCCACTAGCACCAACTGGGAAGCCCAGAAATCAAGGCATTTCATAATTAAATAGTAGCTCCATATTCAGGGAGACCTGTGTCTTTGATATTATATGTTAAGATATTTGCTTTGCAAAAGACTTCAAGTGCACGATCTCATTTTGTCTTCCAGCACGCTGAGGGGTAGCTACTAGATTCCATTTTACATATGAACAGAGTGAGCCACAGAGAGGTTTAGTAATTTGCTCAAGATCACACAGCACGTAATTCATGGAAATAGTGTCAGAGCCCACAAAAACAGGAGAGAAAAGAGTCATGAAACTGGGGTCCTATTCTACCTTCTTGGAAATCACCAACCTTGTAGCTTAATGTAAATCTTATACTTTTTCTGAACTTCAGTTTCTTTCCATGAAAATGTGATTGTCAAGCTAGGTGGACTTGATTATCTCTTTTCCGAATATTCACTTAACCCACTTGTCTTAGGGCATGTTTCCCAGAAAACAGACTCCAAAACCCTGAGCTTTCCATAACAAATGATTACTAGATGGAATTTCCATGATGGCTCAGATGGTAAAGAATCCATCTGCGATACAGGAGACCCGACTTCAATCCCTGGGTCAGGAAAGTGCCCTGGAGAAGAGAATGGCTACCGACCCCGGTATTCTTGCCTGGAGAATTCCATGGCCAGAGGAGCCTGGGGTCACAAAGAGTTGGACAGAACTGAGTGACTAACACTTCGCTTCACATTTACTAGGAAGTGCTCTTGAACAAAATCTGTAAAGAATGAAAGAATCAGAATTGGGCAGAGGAAGAGGTTGAACTGCAACAGTTTCAGTGGAGGCCTCCTGGGGGCTCTGGAACAGGGACAGCCCTCGAGAAGTGACTTGATTGAGGCATGGGAGTTGGGTCTTATGTCCTCATCAGAACCAGTCATCAGAGGCAGGCTGCCCCCAGGAAAAGACATAACCTTGGGAGAAGAAATTTCCTTTGGCTAAGGGAAATTCAGGAAAGGGATTCTTTGATGAACCATTACTACCTACCCAACACTCCCAGTGGCTGAAACTATGGCTGCTGACAACTGGAAAGCGGATCTGGGCGGCACACCGTGGTGTCTCCCATTGTCTTTCTCTCATGCCTTTCAGATGCATTTACTTCATCTAGTGAGGTCAGCCTCGTGTAGAAACTGATGCTTCAGGACTGGGCTCAGTCCCCTTTCCTGTGGAAACTTATAGAGGAACAAAGTCAGGGGAAGGAACTATGTCCCCCAGCCCAACAGTCTGCAGCTGCAAGGTGGACTCACCTCCCTCTATTACCTGCTCTGGATGCCCCTCAGCCCTGGCTAGCATCTCAGTCTGGTGGCTTACTGGTCAGTGACTCAGACTCCTATCCCTGAGGGATCTGAGCCCTCAGGACCGTGACATGCTCCAGTCAAGGCTGCCTATCTATCTCTTGTCAAATCTGGGCTGAGAGTAATGAGAGATGGCACACTGGGTCACCTGGGGCCAAATCTCTTCCTTGCGCTCATTGTGTAGCAGCAAGGATGCCTCCCCCTGAAGATCAAGGTCAACGAAACCTGGAAATCTGGTGATTCCTTTATGGGTTGATGGATTTCTAACACAAGGAGTTTAAACTTATCATACTTCAGATATAACTCAAATTTAAATGGGACCCTTCCAATGTTCCTCATGATTCTTTTCTGGGAATCAGGGTTTCTACTTATTGTAGAGGTGAGAGTTTCAGAGATGGAAAGCAAAGTTTCCGCAAGTGGATCTTTTGGAATATGGTAAGCAAGACAAAGTCTATTTTAATCTCTGGGTTCTTGGACTCTATATTTGACTTGTCAGGGTCAGAACATGTCATTTATGACTGAGTGTGTACACTTCATATGAAGGACGGTGTTCCATTCTCACAGAGCATCATCTCGAAGGTAACGCTAAGGCTAATCATTTCCTTGATCTATCAGACTGGCAGCTTCTGGTGGTGTGATAGGTCATAAGACCATAGGTCCTGTTACCTTCTGATACAGCTCCTTTGTCACACCTCCTTGGTTCAAAGCAATGTTATGTGGAGTCTCATGTTGGTGGATCAAATACTCTGCAAGCCTTTGAACAGTGATGTTGACTGAGACGGAGAAGGCAATGGCACCCCACTCCAGCACTCTTGCCGGAAAATCCCATGGGCAGAGGAGCCTGGTGGGCTGCAGTCCATGGGGTCGCTAAGAGTTGGACACGACTGAGCGACTTCACTTTCACTTTTCACTTTTGTGCATTGGAGAAGGAAATGGCAACCCATTCCGGTGCTCTTGCCTGGAGAATCCCAGGGACGGGGGAGCCTGGTGGGCTGTCGTCTATGGGATGGCACAGAGTCGGAAACGACTGAAGTGACTTAGCAGTAGCAGTTGACTGAGATGCTGCAAGCAAGAAAGACCAGCCAGTACCTAGAATGTCTACTTATTCAATCAAGATGCCTCTCTACCCCTTCAGGTTTGGAAATGGTCTAGTGTAATCAACTCGCCACCAAGTAGGCATTTGAGAAATTATGCCATATTGGATGGTTCAGCATTGGTGCCTATTGCTGGCGTATTGGAAGTGTGACAGCAGCAGCAGCTAGTCAGCTTTGGTGGGTGAGAACCTGGCTGTGGGGCCCATGCATAAGCATCTTCTGAATATGCCAGTCATATGTTCATTGCTCCAGATCAAGCCAGGGATAGGAGCTGGCTGTTGTCAAGTCTTATGGTCATTCTGTCTAACTAGTTGTCTAACTAACTACTGGCTCTTTAGTGGTGATTGCTTTCTGGTGGGTATTAAATTAAAATGTGATACAAAATCTTCATGTGGGGTGCCTGCTCCGTGGGCTTATCCCCATGCCTCTTTCACAGACCTCTTTATTCCTGATCTTTTAATGCTTGTTTTTCAAGGCCTTGGCCAATAGCCAAACCATTTACTACTCCCCATGAGTTTGTGTATATTCTCACTTCAGATCACTTTCCATCCCCACAGTGTGAATGACCACTGGCATTACCCAAGCTCTGCCGATCAAGAGGATTTAGCTTCAGGGACTTCCCTCGTGGTCCAGTGGCTAAGACTCCACACTCCCAATGCAGGGGGCCCAGGATTGACCCCTGGTCAGGGAACTAGATCCCACATGTCAAAGCCATGTGCCGCAACTAAAACCTGGTACAGCCAAATAAATAAATACATTTTTTTTTTTTTTTTAAGAGGATTTAGCCTCACCACAGACTTTCAAGATCATTACCTGAGTCTGGCCATATTTCAGGATATTCCACTTTTAGCTTGTTTCCACATTCTTAAGCAGCCCATTTGTGAACTGAACTTGGTCAATTTCTTTTGCCAGTCATAATTGCTGAAGAGGAGATTCCAATAATACAACAGTGGTGATTAACTTGAGAATCTGGGCCACGTGCTCATTTAATTACTTGTGCTTTCTCCCCATCCTTGTTTGTTGTGGTCTTACACATACCACATCTAAATAGTTGTTGAGCCCACTTGACCTTATGGCCTGATGAGTCTAACACAGCTAATGTTGGGCAGTTGTGGCTCTGTGGTAGGTCGCTTACTGTCCTATGGTCCCGCCCTCTAAGAAATCCCAGTAACAGGAGTTGCTTTCCAGTCAGTGTGCAATTCTCTACAGTAAAAAGAGAAGGTCTTGTTTCAGAACCTTAAGTGTGTGTGCTGAGATTTTTCTATCAAAGCTTGCCCAAAACTCTACACGAGATGCCCCTAAAACCAGAGTTTTGATGTCATATAGCCCCTGTAGAAAGACTGTTTTCACTGCAGACTGAATCTCTAGTGGGGTTCTGATCCGCATGTGGCCCCACTCAAAGAACAATGTGATGCTCTGTGTGAATGAGGAGACGATGGCCTTTGTATGAGAGCCCCTAGATTGTTTACTCTTCACAGCAAAGTGGAGACTGATTAGCTCAAAACCCACTGGCGTCAAACTCAAATTATTACATGTTCAATTGTATTCAACATAGCTCACATAATTTTAGCCACTTAGAGCCTGCTTGCCTTGTATACTCTGCCAAACTACACTCAACAGCTGATACCACAAATCAATCAGATATCGCAAATAAGCCCCAGGACTATAACCCCCTGAGACTTGCTGTCCTTTGGAGCTTTCTGACCCACAGATACCCTGCTGACCTGCTGAGTGACATCAGTTAGATCCATAAATCCCCTCCTGCCCATGGAACATATTTGAAAATGTTCCACAATGGATTTCTGTGATGGTTGCCCAACTCTGAATATGTAAAACCTATTGAATTATATACTTTAAATAAGTGGAGTATGTGGTATATAAATTATATCTCAATGAAGTTACAAAAACAATAAATAGAAGGCAATGTCGATTCTATGATTGAGTGTGTTAATAAATCCTGCCTATAGAGGAGAACAAGGAGAGAACAGTACTTAATAAAGAAGTAATTGGTGAAGTCACTTGTATTTGCCAAGAGGGGAATGTGCAGTGTTTTGTCAGTTACACAGTGAACTGGGTTTTTATCTGTCCTTAGACAAAAGTATGGAGCAGCCTGGCTGTGTTTCACTTTATCAAGTTCTCAAAGTGATCTTGTCTGACACTGATGTTGGCAGACATTGATGAGACTGCCGGGGTCCCCTGGGGGAACAATGCAGACCAGCTGTGAGTGCCAGCAAGCCTCTACCAGCTCCAAGTGCTGGACCAGTTCTTGGTTGTTAGAGGCTGCTTGTCTTTGTTTCCCACAAGGATGCTGGGGAGCTTATGGGGGCGTTTCAGTGAGCTCGTGACCCCTTGCAATTATATTCTACATTTCAGAGTGATAGACTGAATTTTACAGTGAGAAAAGCCATAGAATTTATTAGATTATTTTGGTCAGTAACCAGAAAAGATTAGAAAACAAAGGCCAGGGTTAAAATATAAAAAGAACCCAAATATGAAACCCTAATGCTCCAGACATTTTAGGGGCACTTAGAAAAAGAGGACAGCTGATGTCATAGAGGTTTGAGGAATCTTGATGAGACAAAAAGCAAACTGACCAAGAGAGACTGTTGCTTGAATCCCTGGGGGGGCAGTGGGGGGAATGCTCAAGATGTAGCCTAGGCCTGTATCAGAAGGACCACAGAGAAGTCAAGTGAGGTCAAGACCAGACTAAGTTAATTACACTGTTTCGCCTTGGGGATGAGCCATCAGTGTGGGATACTATCCCAGAAGATACTTTTGTAAGAAAAATCGGTATTCGTTTTCCCTGAATGGTTTAGTCATTGACCTGCACGAAATACCTTATGGTTTTCAGCAGCTTTGGGTCTGTGAATTTGGGTTTGTGAATTTGAGGCGTCACATTTCCTTCTCCAGAGGCAGGGTCAGGATGCAAAGGTCATGAATCTCTGTGAGTGACTGAGAAAGCCAGGCAGGCTGTGAGCCTCCTGAAGTCAACTCTCCCAGACCAGCTCCCTGACTCACCCCATCTATCTTTCAAGGAGCTTTGGGGGGTGACAATAAATGGAAATTTTAAAAATTCCCAACTGAATGTTTCTGAAGCATCCACCAGGGAAACAGGAAGTTGTGCACCTCTTAGGTCTGTGTCTCCAGCTTATGAATGTGTTCGCTCCGTTTAGCCAGGAGGAATTTGCTTACAGCTCTGCTCCATCTGAACGAAAAAAAAAAAAAAGCCAGAGATGGGTTTTCCTGAAAGACAGTGGCCTTTCTTCAGCCTTCCTCAATGACAGTGTTGTTCCTGGTTTCCACCTGCCTCTGCTTCACACAGCAGGAAGTGGAGGAGGAGAGGTTGTCTGTGTTTGGAATGTCTCTGAACCAACTCAGGGGCTCTGACTGTGACCAAGGACCAAGATTCCCAATGGAAATCTGCTCCGTGTCACTCAAGTTTGTTCCTCTTAAACTAGAATCTTAGAAAGATTCTGTAGCTAATATTTACTGATTATGTATTATTTACCACGCAAATACTGTATACACATAAGCTCACTTAATCTGCACACTCTATTCTATAAGAGTCATTATTATCATGATTTTGCAGATAAGAAAGTGAGGCATGGAAACGTTATTCTATTCCATAAGAGCGATTTGATTATAAATATTTCCCCTATTATTGATTCAATACACCATAGCATGTTGGTTGCTCAGTGATGTCCAACTCTTTGCAACCTGCCAGGCTCCTGTGTTCATGGGGTCCTCCAGGCAAGAATCCTGGAGTGGGTAGTCATTCTCTTTTTCAGGAGATCTTCCTGACTCAGGGATCAAATCTAGGTCTCCTGCATTGCAGGCTGATGCTTCACCATTTGAACCCCCAGGGAAGCCCACACAACAGTATGATTCCTATCTTAATAGAAGAAAAAGTAAGGCATAGAGCATGTGACTAACTTGCCCAAAGTCACATAGCTAAAGGTCTAAGGAGGAGGTTGCTCTTGGGTTTGGGGATCTCTGCCTTACTTCTCACTGCTGCTGCTAAGTCACTTCAGTCGTGTCTGACTCTGTGCGAGCCCATAGACGGCAGCCCGCCAGGCTCCCCCGTCCCTGGGATTCTCCAGGCAAAAACACTGGAGTGGGTTGCCATATCCTTCTCCACTAGTAGCATACAGTTGACTAGTACTTGCCTTTCTGGCAAACACCAGGGCTCAAAACTACTCAGGTGGTTGTGATGGGGGTACTAAGTCAGGCACACATTTCTCCCTGTCTCACCAGTTATTGGCATATGCTTACCCATGGCTGGGTGGGGAAAGTGGGTGATCCATGACCTAAGGAGTGTTCTGCAGCATTTAGGGACCTGAAAAAAGACTGTTCTCAGGGTGGGAGGGAGGAAGAAAATTGTGGAGGGTGGGGTGGGGAAGAACCAGGAGGGAGGCTGAAATTGCCCACTCCCACCCATCAGCCCTATTTGGAGCTCCACAAGGTACACCCCCTTCTCTGCCTCTGCAATCATTTTTATTGTTCTGCTCTTTCCTCCCCACACTCACAGAACAGTGAATCCCTGAATACTGATAAGTTTCATCTTTATTAAGTATATGTTATTGGTATTGCAGCACTGCCATAGACTTCTTGAGTTTGCCCAGAGGGCCAAAATCAAGCATTATGAGTACTTAGCTTTTTTTTTTTTTTTTAATTTTAAAATCTGATATTGGAGTATAGTTGATGAAGAATGTTGTCTTAGTTTTAGATATACAGAAAGGTGAATCAGTCATACACATATATGTATCTTTTTTCAAATTCCTTTCGCATTTAGGTTATTACGTAATATTGACCAGAGTTCCCTGTGCCTGGTCCTTGTTGGTTATCCATTTTAAATACAGCAGTGGGCACATGTCTTTACAATTCTTGCTGTTGTTTGGCCTCTTCTGGGAAAATCTTCTCAGTTGTTATCAAACTGGAAGTAATCTGATACGATAATTTATATCAGATAAGGGAACTAGGGTCCCTGTGTTACTCTTTACTAATCACTCATTCGTGTCTGACTCTTTGCGATCCCATGGACTGTAGCCTGCCCGGCTCCTCTGTCCATGGAATTCTCCAGGCAAGAGTACTGGAGTGGGTTGCCATTTCCTTCTTCAAGGCTCCCTCTGTTAACTTATTCTATTTGTTTTAAAACATTTTGAATGCAGCTTGTCTCTCACAGCAGCGTGTTGGACATCAGCAATGAGCAGTGGTACTTGCGGGGGGTTGGGTGGGTGGTGGGATAAGACATCCCTCAAACCAGGGTCTCTGCTCAGCAGCACCCACTGGGGGCTGTTATCTTCTCCTTGTTCTGCAGATCACATTCCTGTCTGAGTGGAAAGTGGGTGGTAACCATTACAGTGACTTTTCCATTCTATTTTTTAATCAGTTGAGTGTTTCAATTATGTAAAGTTTAACTCAGCATCTAAAAGCTGTGTGAATAAACCTGCCAGACACAGTGATAACGCTGAGTCCAAAAATAGATATTGTAATACGTAGATACCAGTGGACTCAGCTTTGGGTCTGAGAGTCTTGTGAAACGAGGCCTGGAACTGAAGGGTCTGAGGTGTCAGGATGTGGGCACTGATGCTCTTAACAGATAAATGTGTTTTGGAGACAGAGGATACAGATTCATTCCCTGAGTCAGGAAGATCTCCTGAAGAAGGGAATGGCCACCCACTCCAGGATTCTTGCTTGGAGAACCCCATGGACAGAGGAGCCTGGCAGGGTTGCAAAGAGTTGCACACGACTGAGCAACTAACATGCTATTGTGTCAATAATAGGGGAAGAACACATATACACATATGTATCCAATATATAAGCTGATAGAAAAATACACAAAGGAAGGAAAGGACTTCCCATATGAGCAGACTGGAACATGAAATAGATGTTTCCTGAGCAGAAGTAAGGCAATCTGGAGTGGCTGATGGGCTGAGAAGGCAGAAAATTTTGATGACAAAATGTAGGTAGAGAGAAAAGAAAGGAGTCTTCATAAACCTGAATTTTTGGTTTGAACAGGAGAGCTAGTTAAATATAAGTTGTTAGTCATTCAGTCATGTCTGAGTATTTCTGACCCCCATGGACTGTAGCCCACCAGACTCCTCTGTCCATGGAATTCTCCAGGCAAGAATACTGGGGTGGGTAGCCATTCCCTTATCCAGGAGATCTTCCTGACCCAGGGATTGAACTTGGGTCTCCTGTACCGCAGGTAGATTCTTTACCATCTGAGCCTTCAGGGAACAACCCAGTTAAACATAACATTAGCTATAAATCAGAGAAAATGTGATGCTATATCTATCATGAGGCTTCTATATCTTCCTCAATACACTTACTTTAAAGAAGTATTAGCCCAAAGTGTGATGCTTAATGTAAATGTACTTAAATTTAATTTGCTTGCCACAAATGATATGTTCCTTAGAAATTAAGGCTTGAGAATGTGTGGTTATAACCTTCAGAGTATCAGAGAGCTGCACTGAATATCTCTGAAATGATATAAGCAGACAGCTTAGAAGAAAGAAAAAAAGAATCAGGAATGGCTTTCTTGATATAAGAGAAGCCATTTTGGTCCAAGCCATTTTGTGGTCTAAGCTGGTCCACAGAGCTTGCTTTTGAACAGATCTCAGTAATCAGTGATCTTAAGGGGATAAAAAGGAGTACAGGGACAGAAAAAAAAGGCAGTCAAGCAAGTGCTGATAGTCTTAAGGACTTTCAAAGAACTCCCTCAAGAAATATGCACAATAATAGATCTTTGAGTTCAGCAGGAACTAAGGCCCTCACCCAGACGGAGGGCGGAAGGATGATGCTAATCCATAAGATTTCAACCAGCTCGAGCCTGAACTCAATTCTGCTCAAGCCCCTTCATTAATATGCATGTGGCCTCGTGCTAAGTCACCCAGTCATACTCTTTGTGATCCCAGGGACTATAGCCCTCCAGGCTCCTCTGTCCATGAGATTCTCCAGGAAAGAATACTGGAGTGGATAGCCCTTTCCTTCTCCAGACCCAGAGATGGAACTTGGTCTCCTGCATTGCAGGTGGATTCTTCACCATTTGAGCCATGTTTAGCTTAAATTTTCCCCCATCTTGCTGTTCAGGGAGACACTGCTTTTGGGAAAAATCCCCAGTGTTTTCCTTACTTGCTGCAAGTAATAATTCCTTTTTTCTCCTGATCTTTGGCTTGGTTGTGTCTATGGGCTCACTACACAGCAAGAGGCAAACTCAGTTTGGGGGTAACAATGATACAACCCTTAGATAATGTACCTGAGGGGCACACACCTGAACCTCATAGACAGCAAAGGATGACACCTCCTCAAACACAGGTCACAAACTGATGGATAAACACCCCCTTGACAGCCAAATAATTTCATTTGAATAGTGCAAAGTTGGCATCCTGTTATTTTGAATACTGTGAAGGAGGGGGAAGGTGGATTTTCATGGTGGGAGCAAGTGGCATGGTCAGGATGACATGTGGTGACATGACAGGTGATGCTGAATCAGGCTTAGTTTTTACAAGTCCAGGTGTCTCTGGGATAGAGTGTGAGAAGGGAAGGATGGTACAAGTTAAGAAGTGGAGTGTATAAGACATACAAGTGCACAGCGCAAGGCCAAAAACAGTCACTGTCTAAGGAAGGACAGAAAAAGTCAAATGTAGAAAGCCAGCAGCCCAGGGACTGTTGTAGGGTCTAGAAGAACAGGCTGGAGAAGCAACAAAGAGTAAGGAGTCTTTCCCTTTTTAAAAACAATTGTTTATTTTCATTGTTGCACTTGGGATTTCTCTAGTTGCAGCTTCTCTTGTGGAGCACAAGCACTGCATGCCTAGACTTCAGTAGTTGTGGAACGTGAGTTCAGTGGTTGTAGCTTGAAGGCCCTAGAAGGCTTAGACGTTGGTGCACAGGCTTAGTTGGTTAGCGGTGTGTGGAATCTTCCCAGACCAGGGGTCAATCCTGTGTCCCCTGAACTGGGAGGTGAATTCTTATCCACTGTACCACAAGGAAGTCCAAGGATTCTTAAAAAGGAACAGAATGAGCTTAGGGAAGGAGGTGCCTGGAGGTAGTTTTGATAAGAAGCCACAAGAATTATTCATGCAACCCAAGAAGCTAGGGTCAGGTTCCTTGACTGCGTAATCACCTGTCAATGCAAAGTCTGACACAGGCTGGAAGATGGAAGTAGACAGCCAGAGCAAAGAAATGAAATTTCAGGTTACAAAAGGGAGTAGAGACAGGAGAAGATCAAAAAGGGGTGTTTGGAAATGAACATTTTCCCCAGACAATCAAAAAAGTGCAAATTCTCCAGGGTTTCCTGTTGACTTTGACTTCAGTCTGCACATGGTGGCACCCTTGAGTTTTGCACTTGAATTAGCACACTTTCAGTCCAGAAATTCAGCCCAGAATTGGACTGGAATGGACCAGGTGACAGAGAAAAGAGTGAACCTATCCAGGCCACAGTGGCTCGATCTCTTCGACTTTCATCAACAGCAGGACAGGGTCTCTCAGTAATTCTGGGACTTTAGTTCATTCTTGTTCATTACGAATCCAAAATGGTAGCAGGGACACCAAGCCACATGGAGGGAGGGAGGAGACCCAGTAAGCAGAAAAATTACCCTGACTGCAATGACAATCTTGCCACATCTAGGAACATGGCAACTCTGAGAAGACCCTGTATATCTGTGCAACTCCTTGTTCTATGAAAACCCACCTTTATTTAATTTTATTGTTACACAAGCTTCTCAATATCATCAACAGAGCAAGTATTTCCTTTTAAGCTCAACTTCTGTTGGGACATGTTTGAGGTGTTTAGGTCAT
The DNA here is from genome assembly GCA_935064755.1 of Tragelaphus eurycerus. Lineage (NCBI taxonomy): Eukaryota > Metazoa > Chordata > Mammalia > Artiodactyla > Bovidae > Tragelaphus > Tragelaphus eurycerus. The sequence goes on along the minus strand of CAKXYN010000002.1, from coordinate 16,459,025 downwards.
AGATCCTAAAAACTGAGCTCATTACTTGAACCAAATAACCCTGATGCTCTAACAACAAGACCACTGACATCAATATAATAACAACAATAACATCACAACAGCTAACATCTATAGAGTCCTTGTTACCTGCCAGGCACTACTCCATGCACTTTGAATGTATTACTAACTTATGAATCCAACAGCAACCTTGCAAGATATATTTTCGTTTTACTGGTGACTAAACTGAGGTTCAGAGAGGTTAAGAAACTTACCCAAGATCACACAGTTGACCATATTTTCTGGAGTTAGAATCTGAGACTAAACTGGTTGGCCCCAGAGTTTGTACTCTTAGTCAAATGTTTGAGTATAATCAGGTGTGGCCAAGCCTATCTGGCAGAATGGAATGTCTTCCTGGACAGCAGTGCATGCTACGTTCTACCCCCTTGAAGCCAGCTTGCATTGTACATCAGAGGCCAAGAAGAGCATGAGAGACAACAAAATTTTAGCTTGAAAATCTAGGCCTTCATCCTTTCATCTTCACAGAGCCATGGGAAATTCTGGGTGTCATTTTTAATTCTTTTATTTTCAAATTCCTCAGATAGCAATCATAATACCTCTCACCTACATTGTCAGGTCTGGGATTATATCACTCAAAATCAGCTTAGAAAAGAGCTTGGTAAATTGTGTAGTGTGAAGATACAAGTGTTTTTATGGCTCCATGGAAACTTGTTATCACAGCCCAGTGAATGGTAGGCCTAGAGTAAGACCTTATACCCATTGTCAATCACAAAGGGCAACATATTCTTTTTTCTCCATCATTGGGAAAATTACAACAGGAAGCATCCCAGCTTCTGGAGTGATGGGCTTGAATCAGAAGACAGTACTCTCACCCATTATGATACCTTGATCATGTTCTCTTTGGGAAAGACCATAAAAGGCTAATGTACTCAGGGGTAGTGATGACATTAAAGGGCACTGGGGAATGTCCATCATCTTTGGGGTTACTCCACTACAGTCCTTGCACTATCTCTTAGAAAGGACTTTCAAAGAGAACAGAGAATCTTGCTGTTTGACTTGTGAGTCTTACTCCAAAAGCAGGCGTGGTCTCAGAGAGAAACTTTCTTTTAACAAAAACTAACATGAGTGCCTCAGGACTCATGGTCACAAGTTTCTTTTCAGTTCACATCAACATAACTGAGTCTTCTACTAATGACTGTTCAAAGGCTGAAGAGGAAGACATTGGTCAAGCTGGGAGGCTCCCAGGAGATGCATCAGTCTCAGCTCACAGCCATTGGCAGACATTGTCTGACAGCCGTGATGACTCTTCAGTTGATGCATGGAAGGTATAAATCATAGAGAGTAAGTTTGGGTGAAAAATAGGAGAGAACATATGTTCAGAAGAAGAAATATCATTTAAAACCATGTTATTTAAAAGTTTCAAGCATTGTTGGGAAAAACACATTTTCTACATCTGTTGGATGTCCTGTATTAGATTAATTAGGGCTATCATATCTCCAAGACTCATTAATTACTTTAGAACGTTTTCATTTAAAAGATAATGATCACATTACTGCTACTGCTAAGTCACTTTAGTCGTGTCCAACTCTGTGCGATCCCATAGATGGCAGCCCACCAGGCTCCCCCATCCCTGGGATTCTCTAGGCAAGAGTACTGGAGTGGGTTGCCATTTCCTTCTCCAATGCAGGAAAGTGAAAAGTGAAAGTGAAGTCGCTCCGTCGTGTCCAACTCCCAGCGACCCCATGGACTACAACCTACCAGGCTCCTCCATCCATGGGATTCTCCAGGCAAGAGTACTGGAGTGGGGTGCCATTCAAAATGCTCAAACTACTGCACAATTGCACTCATCTCACACGCTAGTAAAGTAATGCTCAAAATTCTCCAAGCCAGGCTTCAGCAATATGTGAACCGTGAACTTCCTGATGTTCAAGCTGGTTTTAAAAAAGGCAGAGGAACCAGAGATCAAATTGCCAACATCTGCTGGATCATCGAAAAAGCAAGAGAGTTCCAGAAAAACATCTATTTCTGCTTTATTGACTATGCCAAAGCCTTTGACTGTGTGGATCACCACAAACTGGAAAATTCTGAAAGAGATGGGCATACCAGATCACCTGACCTGCCTCTTGAGAAACCTATATGCAGGTCAGGAAGCAACAGTTAGAACTGGACATGGAACAACAGACTGGTTCCAAATAGGAAAAGGAGTTCATCAAGGCTGTATATTGTCACCATGCTTATTGAACTTATATGCAGAGTACATCATGAGAAACGCTGGACTCGAAGAAGCACAAGCTGGAATCAAGATTGCTGGGAGAAATATCAATAACCTAAGATATGTAGATGACACCACTCTTATGGCAGAAAGTGAAGAGGAACTCAAAAGCCTCTTGATGAAAGTGAAAGTGGAGAGTGAAAAAGTTGGCTTAAAGCTCAACATTCAGAAAACGAAGATCATGGCATCTGGTCCCATGACTTCATGGGAAATAGATGGGGAAACAGTGGAAACAGTGTCAGACTTTATTTTTTTGGGCTCCAAAATCAGTGCAGGTGGTGATTGCAGCCATGAAATTAAAAGATGCTTACTCCTTGGAAGGAAAGTTATGACCAACCTAGATGCATATTCAAAAGCAGAGACATTACTTTGCCTACAAAGGTCCATCTAGTCAAGGCTATGCTTTTTCCAGTGGTCATGTATGGATGTGAGAGTTGGACTATAAATAAAGCTGAGCGCTGAAGAATTGATGCTTTTGAACTGTGGTGTTGGACAAGACTCTTGAGAGTCCCTTGGACTGCAAGGAGATCCAACCAGTCCATTCTAAAGGAGATCAGTCCTGGGTGTTCATTGGAAGGGATGATGCTAAAGCTGAAACTCCAGTACTTTGGCCACCTCATATGAAGAGTTGACTCATTGGAAAAGACTCTGATTCTGGGAGGGATGGGGGGCAGGAGGAGAAGGGGACGACAGAAGATGAGATGGCTGGATGGCATCACTGACTCGATGGACGTGAATCTGGGTGAACTCCGGGAGTTGGTGATGGACAGGGAGGCCTGGCGTGCTGTGATTCATGGCGTCGCAAAGAGTCAGACACGACTGAGTGACTGAACTGAACTGAACAACAAAATAAAACAACAAAAATAATAAACACAAAACTGTTTAAGAAAAATAATATTTTAGAAAGTATGTGATCAATATTATTTGTTAAATTTTATTCTGTATCTCTACCCTTGGTTTTCTTCTTTCAGAAGCATATTCCCTGGAAGTTCTTTTGAAGAACTCTTTGGATGGTAAACTTTCATAATCTTTACAAGTTTGAAAATCCCATCATTTTCCTCAATAATAGTTTAGGTGGATATACACTCCAAACTTAATGATTGTTTTTTCTCTCCTCTTGGGAGACACCTTTGAGAAGGCTGTTGTCTAATTTTCATTCCTTTTAGGGAATTTATTTTATCAGTCTCAAAGCCTTTAAGATTTTCTCATTTGACTTTATTTCCTTTATCTGTTTTATTTCATATGTTACAGTGATATTGATATTTCTGGGCATGAATCTATATTGATTCTTGATATTTGGAAACTGTTTTTAATTTCAAGACTTTCTTATTCCTCGTTTCTATCAAATTCTTTACTAATATTGCTCTTTTCCTATCACTCTTTCCCATCGAACTCCATTAAAACATAAGTGGAGTATTTACATGATCCTCCATGTGTCTGAAGGGCTTCCCCTTTGTCTCTGTGGTAAAAAACATGCCTGCAATGCAAGAGACACTGGAGACACAGGTTCGATCCCTGGGTCAGGAAGAACCCCTGGAGGAGGAAATGGCAACCCACTCCAGTATTCTTGCCTGGGAAATTCCATGGACAAAGGACCCTGGGGGGCTACAGTGCATGGGATTGCAAAGAATCAAATGTGACTGAGCACGTACTGTGTGTCTGAACTGGACTTTCCTTTGCCCTCTTTTGTTTTTTAAATGTGTGCCTTTTTTGTGACATGTTCTAGTCTTTTTAAAATATATATTTTTTGGCTGCACCATGTGGCTCTTGGGATCCTAGTGCCCTAACCAGAGACTGAACCCATACCCCTTGCCTTGGAAGTGCAAAAAATCTCAACCACTGGACCTCCAGAGAAGTCCCTGATGTATTCTAGTACTAATCTTGTTAGATATGGAGGACAATGCTCTTGTCCCTTTATGCATATGGGAACAGCATCCTAAGACTGTGTGTTCTTCACGTGAAAACAAAGCACATGTCTCCGTTGAACAAGTGAAGTTTTTGGCTGAAAACTGAAACTGTTATGTAAGCAAATATTGCCCTGCTTTTTAGGCTGAAGTAACTTTTAAGCATGCCATGCAAGAACCATTTCAATCTGACCTAAGGCCTCCAAACACTGTATCTGCAACTTCACACACTTTCCCTTTCTTGCTGTATAAACACAATGCTCCTTCTTGACCCCATGTCTTTGTATATGCCATTTCCTTCTCTGGGATGCCTGCACACTTTTTGAGGGAAGCTTGGTGTGCTGCAGTCCATAGGGTCACAAAGAGTCAGACACTACTGAGTGACTGAACTGAACTGACTCAAAACCAACAATTCTGTGAGCTCTTTCCCAAGGTGATCAGAATTGGGACTTCTCTCCTTGCTTCATGAAGTCTATAAAGTTACTACATAATGCAATTTTCTGTTTACAAGTCTATTTTTCCCAGGGTGACCTTAAGAGCTGTTTGAGGGTAAGAAATAGCAGTCTCTGTAGATCCAGCAGGTCATTGCCTGTCAAAGTTGTCATGAAATGTTTTTTGGATAAATTTTCAATGACAAAGAGAATTCATTATGGTTTATAATGAATTTCCTTCTTCTAAATTTTCTTCTGGCCCACCCTCCACTGACATTTGAAACTGCTTTTGATTTGGTGGTGTTCATTTTTTTTTTTTTTTTCTCCCAGGAGGTCGCAATCACATCCTGCACAGAGGAGCCAGCAAACCCAGTTCTGTCCTCTCAGTATACAGACGCTGAGGCTCTTTTGTACATGTCTGAGTTCAGCAAGTTCCCAGTCATATTCAGTGATGGCACTTCCCCTGTTGCATTCTGAAGACAACACAATGCCAAAGACAATCTGTCTGGTTTTGATTGGTTAACACTTAACTGGGCAAAAATTTGTTTTGTAACACACAGTTCATGTCCAAGAGGTCTTGCAAGATTTCCAAAGCCTTTCCCACACCGTTTTTCTTCTCACTCTCAAAAAGAAACCATGTTTTGCCAGAAACTAATTATCCCAATTCTCAAAAAGGTCTGCTCTTGACTAGGAATCTTCAACCCACAAGAGTTCACGTGGGGCTTCATCTTGGCCAATCCTTACATCCATGCAGCCCAGCGTGTATCTAATTGGCTTCTGGCTCAAGTAGCCAAGCTAAGTAGCATCATCCCCTCTGCCTCTATCCCTCAAGGCTGCCGGACTTGAGTCAGCATGGGCTGGAGATAACCAGGACAGTGAGTGGGAAAGTGGATCTGGGAAATGCCCAAGGACCTACATACTGGAAATGTTCCCCAATAACGAGCTGCGGTCACAACTGCCATTGGCCCCAGAGCAGGCAAATATTCTTTTCTTTTTTAAGCCAAACGAGGTCTAGTTGGACTTTATCTCAGATTTTTATCTTGTTACCAGGTAGAACTGAAAAGATAGAAGCACAATTTCAGAATTAAAAACTCCCTATTTATTCACAAAAGATCAACTTCACATAGAACCTGAAGTGCTCAATCAGTAAAATACATTTAACATGGTTTTATAAAAAGGAAACAAAAATGAGTGTAAAATCATGTCAAAGGAAAAAAAAAGAGGGGGTGGAGGGGTAAATTAGGAGATTGGGATTAGCATATACACACTACTTTATGTAAGATAGGTAATCAACAAGGACCTACTCTATAGCACAGAGAACTCTATACTCTGTAATGATCTATACGGGAAAAGAATCTGAAAAAGAATAGATATATGTGTATTGTAATTGCCACTTTGGTATACACTTGAAAATAACATTTCCAGCCACAGGACTGGAAAAGGTCAGTTTTCATTCCAATCCCAAAGGAAGGCAATAACAAAGAATGCTCAAACTACCGCACAATTGCACTCATCTCACATGCTAGTAACGGGGAAGGCAATGCCTGGAAAATCCCATGGACGGAGGATCCTGGTAGGCTCCAGTCCATGGGGTCACTAAGAGTTGCACACGACTGAGCGACTTCACTTTCACTTTTCACTTTCATGCATTGGGGAGGGAGATGGCAACCCACTCCAGTATTCTTGCCTGGAGAATCCCAGGGACGGGGGAGCCTGGTGGGCTGCCATCTATGGGGTCGCACAGAGTCGGAAACGACTGAAGCGACTTAGCAGCAGCAGCAGCAGCACATGCTAGTAAAGTAGTGCTCAAAATTCTCCAGGCCAGGCTTCAACAGTATGTGAACCATGAACTTCCAGATGTTCAAGCTGGTTTTAGAAAAGGAAGAGGAATCAGAGATCAAATTGCCAACATTCATTAGAGTACCAAAAAAAGCAAGAGAGTTCCAGAAAAACATTTATTTCTGCTTTATTGACTATGCCAAAGCCTTTGACTGTGTGGATCACCACAAACTGGAAAATTCTTCAAGAGACGGAAATTCCAGACCTGACTTGCCTCTTGAGAAATCTGTATGCAGGTCAGGAAACAACAGTTAGAATTGGACATGGAACAACAGACTGGTTCCAAATAGGGAAAGAAATACATCAAGGCTGTATATTGTCACCATGCTTATTTAACTTATATGCAGAGTACATCATGAGAAATGCTGGGCTGGAGGAAGTACAAGCTGGAATCAAGATTGCTGGGAGAAATATCAATAACCTCAGATATGTAGATGACATCACCCTTATGGCAGAAAGTGAAGAACTAAAGAGCCTCTTGATGAAAGTGAAAGAGGAGAGTGGAAAGGTTGGCCTAAAGCTCAACATTCAGAAAACTAAGATCATGGCATCCAGTCCCATCACTTCATGGCAAATAGATGGGGAAACAGTGGAAACAGTGGCTGACTTTATTTTTCTGGGCTCCAAAATCACTGCAGCCATGAAATTAAAAGACACTTGCTCCTTGGAAGGAAAGTTATGACCAACCTAGATAGCATATTAAAAAGCAGAGATATTACTTTGCCAACAAAGGTCCGTCTAGTCAAGGCTATGGTTTTTCCAGTAGTAATGTATGGATGTGAGAGTTGGACTATAAAGAAAGATGAGCACCAAAGAATTGATGCTTTTGAACTATGGTGTTGGACAAGACTCTTGAGAGTCCCTTGGACAGCAAGGAGATCCAACCAGTCCATCCTAAAGGAAATCAGTCCTGAATGTTCATTGGAAGGATTGATGTTAAAGCTGAAACTCCAATGCTTTGGCCACCTGATGTGAAGAACTGACTCATTTGAAAAGATTCTGATGCTGGGAAAGATTGAAGGTGGGAGGAGAAGGGGATGACAGATGATGAGGTAAGGTTGGATGGCATCACTGACTCAATGGACATGAGTTTGAATAAACTCTGAGAGTTGGTAGACCATTAGATGGACAGGGAGGCCTGGCGTAATGCAGTCCATGGGGTCACAAAGAGTCAGACATGACTGAGCCACTGAACTGAACTATAAATCAACATTGTAAATACTCAAAGTAAAAAATTTTTTTAAATTGCTATGAAACAAAAGAAAAGAGTTATGTAAAAGAAAGAAAAGAGTTATGTATATAACTTATAAAAAATAAGAAAAAAAAGAAAAAAGAAATAAAAAAAGTGACATATGTTAGTCATAGTTGAACTGTTATAAACAGGATGCTGAATGATTTGTTTTCTCAAGAAGTTCAAACTGAGGGACATAGAGCATATTTCCCAGCATGCTAGCCTCATTGACAATCACCAGAGATGTGTCCTTTCTAGAACAACACAAGAGCCTCCCAGAATCTGACCTCTGCCTCCTCAGAGCCATTGTACCTACTCCTGTCAGAGAACTTTATCTAAAGTGCATATCTGGTCATTCTAGCCTATTATTAAAACTTTTTGCCAGGTCACCACTTAAAATATTTCATCTGAACTTAAAGTCCACCATGACCTACTGTATCTCATACAGCTCCCCACACACAGTCAATCTACACTCTGGTCAATACAGGTTAAGGGAAATAGGTTATACACATGATTATTGATAAATCTACTAAGTATAACTAAAGAATAAAGGGAGGAATACAAATATATTTAAAAACTGCTGCTGCTAAGTCACTTCAGTCGTGTCTGACTCTGTGCGACCTCATAGATGGCAGCCCACAAGACTCCCCTGTCCCTGGGATTCTCCAGGCAAGAACACTGGAGTGGATTGCCCTTTCCTTCTCCAATGCATAAAAGTGAAAAGTGAAAGTGAAGTCACTCAATCATGTCTGACTCTTAGCGACCCCATGGACTGCAGCCTACCGGCTCCTCCGTCCATGGGATTTTCCAGGCAAGAGTACTGGAGTGGAGTGCCATTGCCTTCTCCGATTTAAAAACTAGACCCTAAAAATTAGACAAGTATGTAAGTAGTCATAGAAATAAAAAGTATAAGAATTGAAATGAAGCCCTTAATTGAGAGTTTAAATGTGAGAAACTGTAGAGAGAATTTGTGAATTGAAGGACAGAGCAGGAGAAATCACTAAGGAGGTTCCACAAAGAGATGAAGAAATAAGATGTTAAGAGATATGGAAAAGACGTGATTCAGTATTTGTTCAGTAGCAGTTCTCAAAGGAAATAGCCCAGAGAGTCAGAGAGGAGCAAATTTGAAGAGGCTGTGATTGATAATTTCCCAGAATTGAAGGAACATATAAATCTGAGATTGAAAAGCCACACTTGAAGTATGTAAACCCAAAGTTGAAAAAAACATCCATATATTTGCACAGAATTAAAACTTTAGAATTATCAAAAAGAAAAATTCTAATAACAATTAGAAAGAAAAGATAGATTCTCTTGAAAGTTATGAAAATTAGACTAACAGAAGGGTCCTCAACAGCAAAGTGTAACCAATGAGAAAATATCTTCAAAATATTGAGGAAAAATCCCATCAGTTTAGAATTCTACCAACTATGATATTATAATTTAATAACGAAGGTGAAACAAAAACAGTTTTGGACAAAAGCTGATAAATTTACTACGAATGATTAATGTAGAGATGAACTCAGAATCTACTTTTCCTAACTCCCAAAACAGGGCTCCTAATAAAGTGAAGAGAGGCAAATGTGATCTTGGGAGAGTTTATTACAAGTTCTGCTTTCAATTTTTTACTATCATTTCACCATTTTCTCAATGCCAATGAAAACTAAGGAGATATTTATTTAGTCCTTAGTACACTGGGTTACTCATTTCTAGCAGGTAGGTTCCTCCAATAAGGTTTTGGAATTTAACTAAAACAGATACTTTGTGTCAAGGTAAAACTTGAAGGCACTCTGATTAAATTCTGGAATTCACTTAGCAGAATCTACTTGTGGCAAAACCCTGGTTCTTTATTTTCATTTCTATGTTCTAAATTTATGATCTACTTGTACGTTTTGCAAGGATTGCTATAGAGACCATTTTCCTCATTAGCAAGATGTAGAAAGAGCAGGACACAGAACAGGCAAGGCTATTTCAAGTCTCCCCATACTGGCATTATGAACTTGTGCAAGTTACTCAACTTCTACGAACTGTAATTTTCCTCATCTGTAGTATGGGGATAATAATTGTTTCCTCCCTGAGTTATTGTGACAACTAAGGAGACCACTGTGTGTGCACTCTTCCCATCTATATGTCATATGAGAAAGTCCACAACTAGAGCTCAGTTCTGGAAAATTGTTCCCTGGGACAAAGGTGGGTAGGAGTGTAAGTACCACCTTGCCTTGACTCATGTGTGAGTGCACAGATGACCTTGAAATCCTCCCAACACCCCACCCACCCCATCCACCTCTTTAGAAACTTTAGAGATTTAAGGTCATGGGAATTGTGTCCCAAGCCACTTCCCTTGACTCTGGAATCTAGATCAGATGCAGTCATTGAGTATACCAGGGGGAGTCCTCATTTGAGACGAGTGTTGTCAGACAATTTCTGGTCAGGGGCATCACACGTCCTTACCCTACTGAGTTTCCCACCCCCTGAAATGTATCATAGAAGTGTGGCTTTTCTTCTCTTTCTGATCAATTTCCTTTGTAGTGTCTCTGACTCATGTGAATAACACACACATTCTTCTCATGGGAACTGATGTTTATTCACAGTCCTCAGCTACACTTTGCCTAACCCTATAGTGTAAGGGTTTTAGCTTTCTGAACAGAGGCAACTTTCATAACTGATTTAGTTCAGGAAAAGGAAATTCTGAGCATTATCTTGTGGTATCGTGTCCTGTATGAGGGAAAACTATTTGGAATCCACTATTTGGGTCCAGTGGGCTGATATAAAAATGGGACTTTAGTGACCCCTTTGCCTCTCTTCCCTATCTTAATGGTGAAAAAGGATATTCATGTTTATACAATGTGAAAGGACATAAAGGAAAAGGGGAGAGGAAGGAGAAACTGAAGGAAGCTAGCTTGTGCTGTGCGTGCAGTCTCTGGTAGGTGGTGGAAGGTTCTATTCAGATAGTAGCCTATTTTGTTCCCATTTAACAGATGTTGAATCAAAGAGGTCAAGTAACTTTCTTGTCCTATAAATCCAGTACTTTTTCTACTATACCATTTTGGGATATTGTAATTCATTCAGCTTTGAATTTTGATTGCAGAGGAAGTTGTATGTGACTCACACTTTAGGATACTCAAAGGACTTAATCCCTTGTCTTTAGGGACTTATAACCCAGTAGAGGTCAAAGATCATAATTGCTGATTGATAATGGGTGATTAGGCCAATGGTTCCCATGGGCAAGCAACCTGCCAGGCCTTCCTAGAGGGCATTTGGAAATAAGCATAACTTGGGCTGCCATGGTGATGGGCAGGTGTTTTAGGTGAGTGGACAAGGACTGGTGATGCTAAAGATCTTTATTGTATGGGATAGCTGAACAAAAGGTAACTTTTCCCTTCCCTAAATGTCAGCTTTTGCATGTGGAGGAAATTCTTGTATAATATAAAATTCTGTAGAAATTTGGAAAAAAAATAATTCTAGACGTGTAGGTGAAAAAGTATTCATCAAGAAGAAACTTTCAACTATACTTTTAAAGAGGTATTGGATTTTGACATGTAGGCATGTGGCAAGAAGACTTTTCTAAGTAGGACTTCCCTGGTGGCTCAGACGGTAAAGCATCTGCTTACGATGCAGGGAGACCCAGGTTCAATCCCTGGGTCAGGAAGACCCTCTGGAGAAGGGAATGGCCACCCACTCCAGCACTCTTGCCTGGAAAATCCCATGGATGGAGGAGTGTGGTAGGCTACAGTCCATGGGGTTGCAGAGAGTTGGACATGACTGAACAACTTCACTTTCACTTTCAAGTAGGCAATAATTGCATCTTTTTCCTGATTCCACATACTAGTGGTGATGACTGATGGGCTTTGAAGCAAGGGATGGAAGGGCAGAGTGGTTAAAGGAATGTCTGGCCACTTAGGTCTTGGTGAAAATACATGGAGAAGAAAACCAGTGGCATGCTTCTGGCATAGTCCAGTCTGAGCCTGGAAAAGGAAAAAGTGAATCAGAGCTTTAGAATTTAGAGCTGGAAGAGATCTCGGGTGTTATCTAGTCTTGCGTTTCACAAAATATTTCTCAGAATTCTTGTCTCACAAGATGCTCAATGATTTAAAAATTCTCCAATCAATTATGTTTGAAAAATGTAGAAAACCACATCCCGCTGGGGAAATTAGAGCCCAATGCACGTGGGAAACCCCATGGTAAAGACACCTGCTACTTGAGATTTTCCAAACATGATTTACCATTAAACACTACTTATGTAACAGTACTCAGGTTCTGGAAAATTCATTCTGAGAACCAAAGATCTAGTCTTATCCTTATGTAAATCTAGTCTTATCCTTATGTATCACCAATGGTAAACTGTGGCTTGTGAAAGTTAAGTGACTTATCCAAGGAGAGAGCCAGAGCTAAAGAATGGCACTTATCACTTTATAAATTTTAAGAATATATATTAATATTTTATTATTCATATAATGGGATTAAAATTATACACTTAATTATTGTTTACTCAAAGAAACATTAAGCCCATACATGTGAAAAAAAAATAATCAACCATAAAAAGATTTCTAGAAATTAACTTTAATCCAGTAGCAACTTCTATTCCTTTATGCATTGTGGATCTTGGATTTTATACTTTACAAGTGTTTTTTTTTTTTCAACCTATATTTTTTGCTTATTTGAAACCTAACAATTAATAATAATTAAAAGCACATATGATGCTCCATGGTATGTGAAGGGCTTTGTATCCATTAATCCTAAAAACAATTCTATAAGCTAGTTAACTTTATCATCCCATTCAAAGTTGAAGAAGCTGAGACTCAGAGAAATAAGGAATGTGACTAAAATTACAGAGCTCATAGGTAAAGGAGCTGAGCTTCTGACTCAGGTCTGTCTGACTCCAAAGTTTAGTCTTAACCACTATATTTTCATAGTATTCAGGAAGCTCTGTGGATTTAGAAGATTCCACACTGACATCTCAAACTGTTCCATATTCTCAAGCCCCAGTAGGAAAATTGAGTGACTTAATGGCCAAAGAATTCATACTAAGGCACTGACATGTTGAGCAAGCTCCAGCCTGCTATTGACTCTATGGCCCTCTATAAATCATGAGGCCTTAGGAAAGAGGTGGAACTTTGTGTAGTCAACTTGGAAAAGATCACAGAGGCCAAAATTACATCATCAGGTTAGGTCTGTGACTGACCAGCTACTTTGTCATCACTTGACGAGTTGAGTAAGACAGTCAGGCCATGAGAAGAAACACCGAGGACTCACATGCACACATACAGGCACGCTATTTTTTTCCCTTTCCTTTTATTAGTGACCTCTTATGCAATGCTGTAGGAAAATACTCAATTCCTGAAGTTTCACTGACTACAAATGAGGATGTTTGAATGAACTCTTGCTAAGAAACCATGATTCAGACAGACACAGACCCTGGGGTAACTGGACCTGTGAATTTAATTTTGTTTTACTTTCTTCTAAGTGAAATTTCCTCAGAAAACTGGAGGGCAACCTTACTTTCCATGGGTAGAATTTATGAAACTTGGCTAAAGTTACAGAGCTCATATTATTAGATAAAAAAATAAGCCATCTCATGATAGGTGGACATTGTGATTATCCTTTAAGAAAAACTAACATCAGAGTAAAAAAATCATCCATGTGCAGAGTGTACCATCATTCAAAAACCATGATCACATCCATTTCCTTTTTCTAATCCTCACAAGAACCTTTCAAAGCTGGCAGTTCTGTTAGTATGAATCTTTTTCATATTCATTCACCCATCAATTATAGTGAGTGGCTATTTTGTGCCAGGCACTGGCAATACAGTAGCAAACGAGGTCTTTGCTCATTTGGATAGGTTCTTTGCTCTTTGGAAGGTGGCAGTCAATGAAAGAATGGATATGTAATAAGTAATTAAATAAGGAAATAGGATGGAAGACTCATAGGTGCTATTTCAGTTCAGTTCAGTAGCTCAGTCGTGTCCGACTCTTTGCAACCCCATGAATCGCAGCACGCCAGGCCTCCCTGTCCATCACCAACTCCCAGAGTTCACTCAGACTCACGTCCATCGAGTCAGTGGTGCTATTTAGAGAATTAAAATAGATGACTGAGATTGAGCCTGGGCAGCTACTTTAGATGGGGTGGTCAAGGAAGGTATCTCAGAGCAGTGACACTTTAGCCTAAGACCTAAGTCCTAGTTCTGACCCAACCATTCTGCATAGATTGGGAAATTGAGACTCAAAGAAATTCAGTGACTAAAAAGATTATATATAGTTAGTCCATGATGGACTTAGACTTCAACCTTAAGTTTCTGAGTCCAAAACCAGTGCTATTTGGGTCCAACATCTCTTTCAATAAAAGTATGGCAGAATATATAAATAACGCTCGCCACTGCTTCTGTGCATTAGGAGAGGCAGGTTAAACAACATAAAAGGTCATTTTGAAAATTTAATACTTAAATTGGTGATTATTAAATTTCTTCAAAATGAATAAGGAAACTGTAGTTTGAACTTTGAAGAAGTATATAGTTAAACTCAACCCATGTCTGAATTATTGTTTATCTTCTGATCAAAAGGAATGTATACAATATTTTCAAGAGTTTCTTCTTTCTGCCTCTCCTACTCTTATATTTGAGTATGTCTTTATTTCAAGCAGGAAAGGGTACAATATATAACGGTCCTGACTATTTTTCCCAATCCCTAAGATGTATAATTTTTAGTTTCCTCTCTACTAGTAGCATGCTGGATAATGCAAAGTATTTGAACCTCTTTTTTACAAATATATTAACAAGATTATATGGCAAGCTTTTTTGGTGGAATAGTGCTGTTATTACATTTTGAAAAAATATCCTGGAATTTGTGCCTATAAATGATTAAGGAATCTTTTAAGAGAAGTGTTGACAAGAATCCTTCCAGAATGGATTAAATGCAAATTTAAAAAGAGAGAAAAAAATATATATATATACACACACGTACATATTATACATATGTATATAAAGATTAGACCTCTGAGATGCTGTCTCTGATTCTTTGTATGAAAAAGAGGCAATTAATATATGCACGTTTAACAAAAATAATTGATATTGGGACTTAAAAATTTCATTCAAATTGGGAAAGACACAAAAATATCATGTCTAAATACACTGTTAAATAATAGCTATAATTGACCAAACTCTTATTTAATTAGTTTTTGTTGGTGTTAATTCATATAATTATACAATTTTAAAGTAAATTAATCTTATTTATTTTTATTGAAGTATAGTTGATTTACAAAATTGTATTGCTTTAGGTGTACAGTATAGAGATTCAGTATTTGTATAGACTACACACCATTAAAAATTATTGTAAAAGAGTGGCTATAATTCCCTGTCTGTACAATATATTCTTGCTGCTTATCTATTTCATACATAGTAGTTTGTATATGTTAGTCCCCTACCGCTATCTAATCCCTCTCCCCATTGCTAAGTTGCTAAGTCACTCCAGTCGTGTCCGACTCTGTGCGACCCCACAGATGGCAGCCCACCAGGCTCTGCCGTCCCTGGGGTTATCCAGGCAAGAACACTGGAGTGGGTTGCCATTGCCTTCTCTTCTCTCCCCATTGGTAACCACTAATTTGTTTTCTCTTATCTGTGCACAGATGTATGCTCAGTTGTGTCTTGTGAGACTATGGATTGTAGCTGGCCAGGTTCCTCTGTCCATGGAATTCTCCAAGCAAGAATACTGGAGTGGGTTGAGTTCCCTTCTCCAGAGGATCTTCCTGACCAAGGGATCAAACCCATGTTTCCTGCATCTCCTGCATTAGTTGGAGGATTCTTTTACCACTGTGCCACCTGGGAAGCCCTGATTAGCTGTGAATCTGCTTCTATTTTACTAAATACATTGGTGAATGTATACAGTTGTCTTTGTGGGTATCTCCTTGTGTCATTTCATGAGTGGCATCTCATTGCAGTTTTGATTTGTATTTCCCTAGTGACTAATAATGTTGAACATTTTTTTGTGTGTGTTTATTGATCAGCTGTATGTCTTCTTTGAAGAAATGTCCACTTTAGTCATTTGTCCATTTTTAAATTGTTTTTTTTTTCTATTTTCAGTTATAAGACTTTTTGTACATTCTGAAAACTAGACCATTGTCAGATATAGATTTTGCAAATATTTCCCCTAATTCTATGGGTGTTTATTATCGTTCAGCTACTAAGTCGTGTTTGACTCTTTGCAACCCACACACTGCAGTAGGCTAGGCTTCCCTGTCTTTCACTATCTCCTGGAATTTGCTCAAACTCATGTCCATTGAGGTGGTGATGCCATCCAACGATCTTGTCCTCTGCACCCCCTTCTTCTCCTTCCCGCAATCTTTCCCAGCATCAAGGTCCTTTCCAATGGGTTGGTTCTTAGCATCGGGTGGTCAAAGTATAGGAGCTTCAGCTTCAGCATCAGTCCTTCCAATGAATATTCAGGGTTGATTACCTTTAGCATTGGCTGGTTTGATCTCCTTGCGGTCCAAAAGACTCTCAAGAGTCTTTTCCAGCACCACAACCACAGTGGATATCTAATTCATTGTTATAGATCATGTACGGTTTTGGATCTGGACCATAATTGTTAGTTATTATAGCATATAGGTATTATTTTTGTCTGCATATCACTCCTTCTTCCCTCCTTATTAGCTAACAACACTCTCCTCTACCCTTCCATCTATGAGTTTCTAATCTAATTATCTTTCCTTCACCTCTAGTGCCTGATCCACTCGTCCAGGAACCAAGTTAACCTCACTAGAACCTATTGCCAGAAACGTTCACTCTGGTTGAAGGTTATTTAAAGATCTTATTCCCCTCTGCTGGAAAACCTGTGAATGTGTAATAGCAGAACTGCTTGCTTCATATTCCTTTTGTGGCAAAAAAGCCCTTTGGCAGTAGGAGAAAGTGAAATCCACAAGCAGAGAAGCAAAGCAGAGAAAGACCGAGCTGTGGCTGTCCATTTGTCCCCAGCGATACCCCTGTCCATCTTGGTCATGTGATTAAATAAAAACTTTTTAGGATTGGCTGAGCTGAAGTTAGGTTTCTGTCACTTGAAATGTAATACTCATTGACTAATGTAGTTTGTATACGGCTTATCAAAGATATTACCAGCAACTCTTGCATAGTGAGAGTTTGTAATCCTGTTTGTGGGAATAAATGCAAGGAAAATGTAGCTGGGTAGAATTTGGGAAAACACAGACTAACACATCTGGGGAAACAGCATAAAAATGTTTGAGTTTATGGGAAAGAGACATGTAGGGAAAAGAGTCATTCCAAAATAGTTGCAAAGAATGGCAGATGCCAGTGAATCATGCTATATGAATCGATGATATGAAATGACAAGTAAAACAGCCTTTGAGGTATGGAAGACATGCTAGTCAAAGGTACTGTGAGTCACAGACGTTTGTGTTAAACATCCTCTGCAGAGCCCTCCATGGAGACCAGTTGTCAGAACCAGCTGCCACGTCTCACATATGAGTGTGGCTGTGTGGCTGTTTTTCTAAGAGTGTTTCTCTATTTCCCTTCTGCGTCATCTCTTTGTATCTTTCTTTATTCTTCCTCTATTTCCCCTAACAATCTATCCTTTGTTTCTTTTTTTTTTTAAGATTAAAACAACCAGGTAGGTATTATGAATAAACGGAAACAACAACTAGTCCTTTCCTCCTTTGTTAGTGATTTTTTAAATTAATTTTTTACTGGAATATAGTTGATTTACAGTGCTGTTCATTTCTGCTCTACTGAAAACTGAATAATTTCTACATATACATATATCAACTCTTCTTTTAGATTCTATTCCCATTTAGGTCATTACAGAGTATTGAGTAGAGTTCCCTGTGCTATAGAGTAGGTCCTTATTTGTTATACTTGTTATATATAATTGTGTATACATGTCAATCCCAATCTCCCAATTTATCCCCTCCCCCCACCATTAGTAATTTTCTTTAGCTTCTGTGTTTTGTGCCAGTGAACTCACATCAGAGTGACCATTAGATGCTTAAACAGTTAAAAATATCAGGAGACAGGGCTTAAATTGCACCATTACAAGGATTATTACTTCGTATTCTGTTGTGGATGTGAAGTTCTCTAAGAATGATGGAAGATTTATGGAGTGTTTCTGTAATCTAAAATGCACAGACTTGGACATGGTACACCTTCTTCTTGGAAGATTGTTTCTGCATTTCTGGTTGAGTTCTTTCCTTTCTGGAAATCAATGAATACACTGGATTTAACGGAAAAGTAGGCAAGTGGTTGCTACAAGATACTGGAATCAATGTATTGAAGGAAAAAGCCTGCAATGGATTAATATTCGGAGAAAGCAATGGCACTCTACTTCAGTACTCTTGTCTGGAAAATTCCATGGACGGAGGAGCCTGGTAGACTGTAGTCCATGGGGTAGCTAGAGTTGGACACGACTGAATGACTTCACTTTCACTTTTCACTTTCATGCATTGGAGAAGGAAATGGCAACCCACTCCAGTGTTCTTGCCTGGAGAATCCCAGGGATGGGGGAGCGGTGTGGGCTGCCGTCTATGGGGTTGCACAGAGTCGGACACGACTGAAGCGATTTAGCAGCAGCAGGATTAATATTGCAAAAATAGTACCTGCATCACACATGGACCTATGCATTGTTGAGAAGGAGATGGAAAACTAAATCTACACAAGAATAGTTGCCTGTGCTTTTGTCTAATAAGTGTGACATGAAAAATTATACACAGACAATTACTGTGTCTCAGTAAATTTCCTAAGAAAAGACACCATCCAAGAGATATACCATTATATATGTATAATGTAGAACACAGGATGATACAAGAGGATGCAGGCTCATGATGAGAGGGAGAAATATCTCATACAGGCTTCTCAATCAAAACTCAGCCAACTAAGAGTGATTCTAATATTTTAGTATACTTTCTCTATAAGTTGATTAAATTAAATATTTAAGATCTGCCATATATTTTTTGACTCACACAGTCAATGTTTCCTGTTCAACCCTAATTTAAAAAAAATTTTTTTTCCCAGTCACATGGCATGTGAGATCTTAGTTGCCCAACCAAGGATTGAACCCATGTCCCCTGCATTGGAACCACAGACTCTTAATCACTGGACCACCAAGAAAAATCCCTACTGTTCAAAAGCATAAGTTTAAAACACTTTAAGGCATTGTTTGGTTGAATTGCAACCCTGGGATCAGAGAGAGCCCATCAACAATTGTAGTTGAGATTCTGAGGTCCAGAGTGAGTAAAGGAGGGTAACAGTGGCCCCCTACAGCCTGGAACACTGGCAAGTCTATTTCTGTCTAGTGCAGTCACTCTGTTGTGTCCGACTCTTTGCAATCCCATGGACTGTAGCCTACCAGGCTCCTCGGTGCATGGGATTTTCCAGGCAAGAGTACTGGAGTGGGTTGCCATTTCCTTCTCCAGGGGATCTTCCAGACCCAAGAATCAAACCCGGGCCTCCTTCATTGTAGGCAGACGCTTTACCGTCTGAGCCATTACCTTAAACACAGTCCAAGTGCCCTATTTCTGTCTGGGAAACAGCATATACCTGCTTCAGAAAAGGGGTACTAGAAGCTTGGGTCTTAAATGAATTTTTTTTTCCTGGAGGATTTATCTATTGTTGAGGGTGGGTTCCTCTACTATTTTTGTGTTGTCTCTGTCTCCCTTCAGATCTGTTAGCATTTGATGAACATATTTAGATGCTCTGAGTACTCCAATGTCAGGTGCACATATGTACATGCTTTATATTTTCTTGACAAACTGACCTTTTTATCATTATATATTGACCTTCTTTATCTTTTGTTACAATCTTTGGCTTAAAGTCTATTTTATCTGACGTAAGTGTAACTAACCCTGCTCTCTTTTGAGTTCCTCTTGCATGGATATTTTCTTTTTTCTATCTTTGCACTTTGCACCTGCCCTTTGAGTATCCTTAAAGCTAAAGCAGGTCTCTTGTAGGAAGCATAAAGGTCTTAAAGGTCTTGCTTTTTTAATCCGTCCATCACTTCTTGTCTTTTGTCTGCAGCATTCAATAAATTTACATTTAGAGTAACTGGTAGGTAAGGACTTACTAATGCCCCCTTATTGACTGTTTGCTGGGAGTTTTAGAGTTCTCTTATTCTTTTCTCCGTTTCTTCCTTTGTGAGCTGATGATTTCCTGTGGTGTGCTTTGATTCTCTTTATCTTTTGTGAATCTACTGTAAGTTTCAGCTTTGCAGTTACTATGAGGCTTACATCTCATAGACATAACATCTCATAGATGTAACAGCCTGTTTTACGCTGATAACAATTTTACTTCAAATGCATTTAAAAACTCAACTCTTTTACTCCGTTCTTTTAAGTTCTTGTCACAGTTTACATCTTTTTTATATTGCATATCCATTAACAAATTATTGTTCCTTAGCTATTTTTAATACTTTTATCCTTTAACCTTTAAGACTTAAGTGGTTAACACATAACCATATTACAGAATTATAGTATTCTGAATCTGACTAAATGCTTACCTTGAACAGTGCTGCACATTTTCCTGTTACTAGATAACATGCTTTTATTTAAGCTTGAAGAAATCATGTCACCATTTCTTGTAAGGCATGTCTAATGGTAATGAATGGTACACGGAGGCTGGTGACGGGTGTCAGGTTGGCAGTATGCAGATACACAGCTGTAGGCATCCACTTTGAATGTGTGCACAGTGGTGAGGGTCAACTGTAGAAGACTAGGCTAGTGTTTCGCACTCATGCAGCCACAAAGGTATTGGCTGGTGGGCTGTGCAGGACCCAGGATCAAGATCGTAGAGGAGGAAATGGAAAGGGACTGGGTCTGTCGATATAAATACCTGTGCAGGTCAAACGCTGGTGAAATCAGCAGTGGTCCATGGCTGTCCTGGCCATTGATTTCTTCAGTGGTGAAAGCTCATAGCGCTGTCTGCTGAGCAGGTCACTGAGAACAGCAACTGGCCCTGCTTCTTGACTGACCTTAGTAACCCCTGCCATCTTTCCTCCCCTCTTATACCTCTCATCTCTGCTGGTAGCCAAACAGGCTGATGTAAGCACAAAGCTACTCTTGGAAGCATTGTTTGAATACAAGAGACTAGATACAAGAAAATACTCATAAGCAGGGCTAGTTACAGAAACCACTGGGCATTCATACAGTGGAATCATATGCAGCCACAAGAAAAGAATGAAGGTTATCTTTGTGTATGAGTATGGAAATACATTCAAGACTAATTTTTAAATGGAAAATGTAGAGTGTAGAATTTTATGTAAATGTGTTACCATTTGGGTAAGAAAAGGAAAAACATATATGTAAGCATTTTTCTTTGGCCCCGCATCTATTTTTTTCAGGGAAGAAAATACCTGATAAGAAGGAGAGTAACTTTGGGAGAGAGAATTATTTGTTGTTTCCAGAAAATAGTACCATGGGTTTGTTGTTTAATCACTCAGTTGTGTCCCACTCTTTGTGACTTCATGGACTGCAGCATGCCAGGCTTCCCTGTCCTTCACTATCTCCCGGAGTTTGCTCAGACTCATGTCCTTTGAGTCGATGTTGCTATCCAACCATCTCATCCTCTGTTTCCAGCTTCTCCTCCTGTCTTCAGTCTTTCCCAGCTTAACTACTTATAGCAACAGGTGACCCTTGACACTTTGTGTATTAATTCCAGATTCCGTGACAATAATCTCAAGTTCAGGAAAGTTCACAGAAGAAACTTTTTCTTGACTCGTCCAGACTTTCAGTCCTCCCATCAATGCTCAGAAGAGGTGCATCATCCACCGGAAGCCCTAGTGTAAGAAATGGAGATAACTAGGAGCTTGGTAACATTTATTCTATTCTGAGTGTGAAATATGTGTGACGATGCTGTGTCATGGGAAAGATAATAAATCATGTGATCTTTACTCCCTCCCCACATATTCAGAATATTGTTGGAGAGACAAGACACGCATACGCATTCCTTGAGAGCATTAAAAAGAGGCAGAATCCATTGTGAGGTATTTGACAAACATGAGTTTTCTTAATCTGCCCATCTACCTGGATCATTTGGGAAGAACTAGTAAAGATCCCAAGAGATTGTGTAAAGAAAGTACTTTGTAAACTGTAAAGTCCTAGGAAAATGTTG
Source organism: Tragelaphus eurycerus (assembly GCA_935064755.1). Classification (NCBI taxonomy): domain Eukaryota; kingdom Metazoa; phylum Chordata; class Mammalia; order Artiodactyla; family Bovidae; genus Tragelaphus; species Tragelaphus eurycerus. The sequence goes on along the minus strand of CAKXYN010000002.1, from coordinate 16,437,256 downwards.
CCTTCCATGTCAGTAAACAAACGATATTGCAGGCATGGAACCGCCCAGGAGGGCGTGCCCTGAGGGGACTCGGGATGGAAAAAAAGGGCTGACTGATGCCAAGTCCTGAGCTACTGCAGTCACTCCCAGCTGAGCACCTGGAGGTGATTCAGAATGGAAAAAAGCTGGGTCCTGGTCCTAGAAAAAGTGAAAGTGTGAAAGTGAAGTCTCTCAGTCGTGTCCGACTCTTTGCGACCCCGAGGACCCACCAGGCTCCTCTGTCCATGGGATTCTCCAGGCAAGAGTACTGGAGTGGGTTGCCATTAAGGTGCATATCAAAGGAATGATTTTAGTGAGCCCGTAGAAAAGTGCTGGAGAAGGCGATGGCACCCCACTCCAGTACTTTTGCCTGGAAAATCCCACGGACGGAGGAGCCTGGTAGGCTGCAGTCCGTGGGGTCGCTAAGAGTCGGACATGACTGAGCGACTTCACTTTCTCTTTTCACTCTCATGCATTGGAGAAGGAAATGGCAACCCGCTCCAGTGTTCTTGCCTGGAGAATCCCAGGGACGGGGAAGCCTGGTGGGCTGCCGTCTGTGGGGTCACACAGAGTCGGACACGACTGAAGTGACTTAGCATAGCATAGCATAGAAAAGTGCTAAAATTTTTAACTTGAGATATCTGATTTTCTTTAACTGTAATTTTTTGAAGCTTCAATTACCAGATCTTTGTTGCACAAACCCCTAGCCTGGCTCCTCCCTTTACCTCTTGGGAGCAGCCTCTCAGAGGTTGTGTCCAGGGCTTAAGTCCTCAGTTCTGTCCACCAAAGAAAAGATAATGCTCAGCATTGTGCATTTTCTTTCAGTGGATAGTAGATATTGTCATTTACCTTTGGTTAGAGAAGGCTTCAGGGCCTCTCAGATGGCACTAGTAAAAAAGAACCTGGGCTGCCAAGGCAGGAGACTGTAAGAGATAAGGGTTCAATCCCTGGGTCAGGAAGATCCCCTGGAGGAGGGTATGGCAACCCACTCCAGTATTCTTGCCTGGAGAATCCCATGGATAGAGGAGCCTGGTGGGCTATAGTCCATAGTGTTGCAAACAGTCAGACACAACTGAAACAATTTAGCATGCATGCAGAGAAGGCTTCACAAAGGAGGTAGGTGTATAAACCTGAGCTGGACACACCGGTGGCAGGTGGCAGAGTGGCAGGTGGCAGAGTGGTGAGGAAGGGCTCACAGATGGGGAGGTACAGGTGTTCCTGGGAGGCAGGAGTGAGCATGGTCAGGAGAGATGGGTGAGCCAACTTGAGAGGTTGCTGTTTTAAATCTAAGGATATCAGGGAGCCAAGGTTGGTGACATGGTTTCTACTTAGCCTGTAAGAACCTAATCTGAGGTTTCAAGTTCCAAGTTGAAGCTCAAGGTCAACCAGATCCAGGCATAAAATTTGTCTTCTGAAACTCAACCTGCTATCTTCAGCTTGGCATCAGCAGGGGTGGGGTCGGGGGAGGTTGGGAATGGGCATGGAGAAGTGAGGTTGCAGGAGCCCAATCTTGTAGCGCTTTACAGAAGGTTCTGGATGTTTAGGAAGCATGGAGGTCCACAGACCAGACTGCCTGACCACCTGGACAGCTAATTTCTGCCCTTGTTGCTCAAGAGAATTTAGGGAAACAAAAAAAGACACAAAGCTGCAAGATAAGTTGAATCAAAGCAAGAGAAGAAATAAGGCAAAGGGAAGATAAGGCGAGAAAGATGCATCTGGAAGTATGGTTACTCCACACCACATGTGCCGTGCTTTCCCCACATTTGCTAGAATTGACCTTGCATTTGGCTGTACACAATGAGAACAAGGAAAGAAAACCAGTCAGGTGATCAGCAGCTTCCCTGGGCACAGGAAGGTGGATAAAGACCTTGCTTTGTCACCTCTCACTTGGCCTGATGCAGAAGAAGGCAGAGGAAGTAAGGGAGCCTGGCCTTCTGCCCGACAGACATCTGCTGGCTGCTTAGGGTCACAGAGGGGTGGTGCGGGGACTATGGCAGATGCTGGTCTTCAGTGACAGTAAACAAGTGACACAGAGGAGCCATCAGAAGAGGAACAGCCCAGCCTCCTACCCCCCACCCCCACCCTGGTCCTTCTGATATGGAGACAGCTGGTCAGGCTGTCGGGGAATCATGCAGTGCCTCTGGGGAGCCCATTCCTGGCAGGGTTCAGCCTGGGCTGGCCCTGCTTGCAGGCTTGTGGGTGAACCTTCCGGGCTCTGCTCTGGGAACCCGCCCCAGCCATCTGGCTCTGCAATCCTCATTCCTGGGTGCTGAGCTGTTCAGGCGGCAGTCAGAGGAGGCTGAGTCCAGGACAGGGAGCCAGGGAAAGTGAGGGCCTCACCCAGGAGCTAAGGCAAACAAATCAGGAGCGATTTGGGGCTCTGCACCTGCAAAATGGATAAATTGGTTTGGAGGTTTTTCGATTAGAAAAACGGGACTTTGTTGCCTGCCTTAATTCCTTCTTGGCAGCTCTCTGAAGGTGATGCTGAGATTCGAGATGGAGGGGAAGGAGGAAGAAATTATTCTTTTCCTCTCTTTACTTTTTTCTTATTTATACCTTCTACCCTCCTCCCCTCACAGTGGCTCAGCCAGTAAAGAATCTGCCTGCAATGCAGGATACGAGGGTTTGATCCCTGGGTCAGGAAGAAGGGAATGACAACCCACTCCAGAACTCTTACCTGGAGAATTCCATGGACAGAGGAACCTGCAACAATTGTTGTGGGCTGCAACAATCCATGGGGTCACAAAGAACTGGACATAAATGAGCAACGAACATTTTCTCTTTCACACACATACCACACCCGTCCTCCACACCCTTCCCAACCAGACACAGTACCCTTAATGGGTTAAGTGAAAATCGTGCCCCCAGGAAGTTTCCAGTGTTGTGTTTCTGGGGTCCCTTGGAAGCCAATGCTCTTTTTCTAAGGAGTTGTGGTTTCTTATTCTCACCTGCAGCCGCTGCTTCCCCTTCTTGTCGCCAAAAGCACATGATAGAACCCAGTCAAGCTTCCCCTGCCCCTCCACCCCTGCACCCCTCACAGCCCCTCCCCCTAGCCACCTCGCAAAGGAGCCGAGTCCTCCTTTATGGCCACAGTCACCTTGAGGTGCCCTAATTTGATCTCGGGAGTTCAGGAGGGATCCTGGAGTTTCTGGGAGCACAGTGCAGATTCCAGGGCTGAAGCTCCCTGCTCCTTGACCATCCAAGGGTCACAGGGAGGCTGAGAGCCAGAAACAGCTGGATCAGGGGCGTTCTCTGCTCTCAGCGCTCTGGGCCTTACTGGGTGCATGCACTTATCTGTGCTGCAGGTGGTGGCTTTCTTACTCCTGATCTTCAGCTGTGCCTAGGAAGGGCTTGAGTGTGTGCTTAGGGCCAGTTTGGGCCCTTTCTTGGTCACATTGAGGTAGGGAGATCCAGTTTGTGTATTTCTATGCAATATGTGTGTCCCTGGCTGAATAAATCTTCAGCAGAAGCAAAGCCTGATAATTTGGGAGAAGAGTTTGTTTCCATTTAGCAGTTGGTGAATTAGGATGTGGTAGACACTTATTCTGCTTATTATCTGGCCCAAGGGGGTTCCATCCTTAGCCCGTACCCCACAGGTGTGTCGGGTGCTCTTCATCCGGAAGGTGGGTGGTTCTTGGAGCAGGAGGTAGGATTGAGAAGTCAAGGATAGAGAAGTGAGGACCAAGGGAGAGCTGGAAGGAGGGGGTGAAAGCTAGATTGGAATTGGGATTCTGCTTGTAGTAGATTTTGTCCCCTACCCTGCATCCAGTCTCTGGTTCCATGAATCTGAAGACCACCGCCAGTGTATGTGCAGACATCTCTCCTGATGTCACATGGAAATCTCTCACTCAACAAACCCAAATTTCACTTGCATCTTTATTTTCCAAACTACTCTCCCTTCCCTATGAGTCCTCCACTAGGTCCCCAAGCCCAAAATGCAGTCACTGAGTCTAGGCGAGTCTGAGGCTGCTGCTTGGTCTCATCTACTGCGCCCGTCTTCACCTCCAGCCCCCACCACCTGCTTGGCGTTCCAAGTGCTGCCATGTTTCCCCTCGCCTCCAGGCGAGTTATTTAATATCTCTTGGCCTCTGTATGCTTCCCATTGATGAGGATAATGGAGAACCCACATCACAGGGATGTGGATAGAAATAAAGGAGACTGTATCTGATGAACAGCCTTGATATTGTCCCACTCATGGAAGACGATAGTCTTGCCTTCAAGCCTCTCCCTTATTCCAGCCAGGTTTTTCCCCAAATGGACATCTGTGTGACAATAGAAATTCTAAGTGCTGGGCATTTCTTACTCTTTCCACACCCATCTCAATGGAGAGGAGGCTTCCAAGGAGGAAGACACTCCATGTTCCTAGACACTCCATGTTTTCCGTGTTCCTAGAGGCTGGCTGAGTGTGATCCCTTCACTCCACTTCCATACCCTCTGGAAAAAGGGGTTGAAAGGATAGAAACTGCTGAGGTCAAAGTCATGTGTAGACTCCTTGCTGCTGCTACTGCTAAGTCGCTTCAGTTGTGTCCGACTCTGTGCGACCCCATCAATGGAAGCCCACCAGGCTCCCCTGTCCCTGGGATTCTCCAGGCAAGAACACTGGAGTGGGTTGCCATTTCCCTCTCCAATGCATGAAAGTGGAAAGCGAAAGTGAAGTCGCTCAGTCGTGTCCGACTCTTAGCGACCCCATGGACTGGAGCCTACCAGGATCCTCCATCCATGGGATTTTCCAGGCAAAAGTACTGGGGTGGGGTGCCATTGCCTTCCCCGGTAGACTCCTCAGTGGAAAAGAAATGAAAGTGAATGTCGCTGGGTCGTGTCAGACTCAATGCGACCCCATGGACTGCCAGGCTCCTCTGTCCATGGAATTCTCCAGACCAGAATACTGGAGTGGGTTGCCTTTCCCTTCTCCAGGGGTTCTTCCCAACCCAGGGATAGAACCCAGGTCTCCCATATTGCAGGCAGATTCTTTACTGTCAGAGCCACAGTAAACTCTAGTGGAAGCCTTAGTGGAAGGAGGGAGTGAAACCTAGATTGGAATTGGGATTCAGCTCCTGGTAGATTTTGTCCCCCTCCCTTGAATCCAGTCTCTGGCTTCATAAGTCTGAAGAAATGCTAGTGTATGTGCACATATGTTGTTGTGACTTTGGCTTTTGTTCTCAGTTACTTGAAATAGAGATAATTTTGTCTGATTAAAAAAAATGCTTAAATGTAAGACCCATAGACCTCCTTCTATTTTAAGCAAAATTGGCTTTCTTTTTTTTTTTTTTGTAGAAAAAATATTGCCCATCATGTGTGTGGCCTGAACACAACCCTCAAAACATCTTAAAGGTTATCCATCAAGGTTTTTAAAAGGAAATATATCATTCTTAATTGTTCTTATCTTAGTATTATATAATACTTTGTGGATTTATTTTTTAACCTATCATCTTATGCCAGAAAGGGCCATTTAGGCTTACTTTTATTTGTAGACTGAAACAAAAATAAAATACATGGGATTATGTTTACTATTTTAGACTTTATTCTCTGTTACTTTGCCTTTCAACATGAAAAGGAATTTTGTGCTGCAGATCAACATTTGGCCTCGGTCAGTGGTGCTCCCTTCAGGCCAGGAGAGAATGTCTAAGAGAACTCTGGGCCAGCAGGCAGCCATATATTTCTTGCTTAATCCTGTGTGTGTGTGTGGGTGAAGTATCAGGCAAAGGTATAAATAAAATGTTCTGACTCCACATGTGGTATCTGGGGTTGAAAAATCCTTCATAAACTTTTCCATTCCTATCAGCAGTTTTACTCATTAGGGGACATCCAGAAACCCTCCTTTTGGGATTATTTGAGAAGCAGCAACAGCTTCTTAGAAAAGAGCATACTTGCTGTAAGATTCAGCATAAAGACTGAGTGCCTGTGGGCAAGGAATCCTCAAATAGCCATCTAAATATTCAGTGGGGCTTCCCCTCTTGTTGGCTTTTCTGTCCTCAGCGCATGGATTTTTCAGCAGCATAGCCATAGCGATGGAAATATGCTTGGCCCTTTCCCTCCCGTGGATCAGGATCATGTCCACAGGCCAGCAGATGGCTTTTCTCCCTTCTGTCTGTACCTAGTTTGTCCTAACGTGGGGATCCAGAGTGGGAAATCAGGTCCAGAAGATATCATTTCAAAATCCTAACAACCGCAAACTTTTAATAGTGTATTTGCATCTTGCCCCTGACACATTGGAAAAGACCTGATGCTAGGAAAAATTGAGGGAAAGAGGAGAAGGGGACAACAGAGGATGAGATAGTTGGATGGCATCACTGACTCAATGGACATAAGTTTGAGCGAACTCTGGGAGATAGTGAAGGACAGCGAAGCCTGGTGTGCTGCAGTCCATGAAGTTGCAAAGGGTCAGACACAACTTAGCGACTGAACAACAACAACAGCAAATCAAAGTTATGATGCTCTTTCTGCCTGCTTGTGAGACTGAAGTTGGGCCAGGTGCTGGAAAAAGCATACCTTGCATTAAAAGAGCCAATAGATGGGTGTGTCCTGAGAGACAAAATACCTAGACTCAACCTACATGTGGTCTCACTCATAAGAGAGAAAGATTCCATCCTTGCTAAGCAACCCCAGAAACAGACACTGTGGCTGAGGTTGGCAGAGGCTGACAGAGGCTGGTGAATGTAACTTTGGAGCTAAGGTCACACAACACACACTTCCTTCTGTTTGTTGCTGAGTGCCCTACCTAGCACCTCACAACTGAGTGTTGGATGTTTGGACAAATTGAGAGGGGCAAGCACCAGACCGGATGGTGTCACACTCTTTTTCTCTGTCATCTGCCATTTCTAAACATTACCAGATCACCTGTTCTTTCACTACAAGGACATTGCTTCTGCTTCGATTACTTTTATTACTCCAGATGATTGTCTTCAGTTGCAGTCAGACAACATTCAAAGTCTTTAGTGAAGGATCCTGTAATAAGTTAGTAAGATTCAGCCTCAGGGCCTCTCGCATACACAGGCTGCCTTCCAAGAGTCAGAGGAGCTCTACCAATGTGTTCACAGGAGGGTCACATATATGTTTTAGGTGTATAAACAGTAAGAAAGATTCACTCACGCTTGGTTAAGATTGTTTTTTATTTCCATTCCAACTTCCCCAGCCTCTACTGTTGTGGTGTTAGTGTGTGTGTGCTTAGTCACTCAGTCATGTCCAGCTCTTTGCAACCCCATGGACTGTAGCCCACCAGGCTCCTCTATACTTGGTTGTAGTCACAGGCATTTTGGGGCTCCAGCTAAAAAGAAGTGGAGTTGGGAGTACATTTGTTTGGGTTTAGTTGGGGGTGTTTTTGTGGTTGGGCTTCCCAGGTGGCTCAGTGGTGAAGAATCTGCCTGCCAATGCAGGAGACATGGGTTCAATCCCCGGGTTGGGAAGATTCCCCGCCCCAGAGAAGGAAATGGCCACCCACTCCAGTATTCTTGCCTGGGAAATCCCATGGACAGAGGAGCCTGGTGGGCTACAGTCCAAAGGGTTGCGGAGTCAGACAAAACTCAGAAACTAAATAACAACTTTTGTGATTGGCAATAGTTTCCAATTGCAGTGAAGTTATTGCTAACTGTCTGTAGAAATGACTTCTAAGAATATTCCTTTGGCTCCCTGTGCTGAGGCAGCCGGCTCTGGGACACAGAACTGAGTGTGTTTTATAGCATCGGACCCAGAAGTTTGTGCACTGAGACGGGAAAGCAGAGTTTAAGATGTACAAAGCAGGTGGCTGATCTGTAAAGACTCTTACAAATGTCAGATGCATAAAATTGTAGGCAGAGGACTTCATTTTCAGTAACAATGAGTCAAAACAGAAGTTCTCTGATTTCTGAAATAAAATGTTTGCAGTTATAAAGACTCTATGCCATGTTTTCTCTTTTAACAAGAGTTCTGCAAAAAAGATTTCTTAGAAATGCTGTGTTTTAACCTGCCTTTGTGGTATTTTTTTTAAACAATCAGTAATTTGTATTTTGTTGCGGTTTATTTTTGTTCTAAGTAGGTATTTGCTTTTGTACCTAATTATTTGTTCTCAATTTTGAGTTCTTTGGCTTTATGAGGATTATAATTATACATTCTTCAGACACCAGAAAATCTTCATAAGTCACTGACTGTCTTCTATACTGTGGTTAGATTGGTTGGTCCTCTTAAAGTAGAAGTATGCCCAGGTGATGCCTGCATAATTTGAAGTCTCGGGTGACTTTCATCTTTTCATAAACTGCACAAGTTGCCCTCCTCTCCCCGTCCTACCCTCCCATCCTGGGCACCAGACATCCCGCATGCCCACGGCTCCTGGAACACGCTGCCTCATCTGGTCCTCACCTCCTTTGACCATGTGGACTCCTCTAATGACAACGGCTCCTTTAGCATTGGTTTGTTCACTAAGCTTCTATTCATCCTTCGCCAAGTAGCCAGGCAGAAGATCAGGCAGGTGAGTCAAAAATCTGCCAGGACTCAAGTTGGGAGGGGTAACAGGAAGGGCTCTCACAATTGGCTTTTTCACGGAAGCTGGGCATGGGCAGTTTGAACGGCAAGAGCATGGTGGCCAGTAGGAGGCCTACCTCGCATCCCTGGAGGCTGGCCTCTTGCTTGGCCTTGAGCAGGCACTGTACCCATGGTGCTGATGGAGCCTATGACTGGAAGAGTTGGATCACTATTGCATGTTGCTAATCACTGACTGTGGTCCCCAAAAAAGCCTTGTGAAAAGTTAAGGCTTTGTAATGATTGCATACTCATATTTTAAAGGACAGAAGAATTTACTACTTTCTGAAGCTTATGACCCTTCCTTTGACCCTTTGTTTTGATCTTATGTAAAATGGAGTAATGATATCCACTTTTCTGCATCACCATACACTTGTCTAGAGATGCCTGGACATGCATAAAATTGCACTGTGTTTCTTGGGAGTTAGTGTTTTACCACAGATCAGCTTTGTGGACTCGCTTTTCCTTAGATATAAATGATGTTAGTTAACTGTTAAATGAAATTAAGTGGACATTAAAACTAGGGCTATCAGAAGGTGGCCCGCCACTGGGCTGCATTTGCTTCCCTTTATGACCTCCTAGTCCCTGCTGAGGTTATATCCCAGCTGCAGTGGCTGTCTGGTCTGGATACAGGCACATTCAGATCCCCCCTGCCCCTCTCATTCTCTCCTCCACACTTCCTGACACTTTAATTTTTGCTCCTTCTTTCAAGGCCAGAGCTGGGGAGACACACCAGAGAGACAGAGAGAGTCATTTATTTCTCCTTTTTTCTTCCTTTATCAAGGTTATCTCACTATTTCCCCCCGTCTTGATTAGTCTGCCAAGAAAATGGTCTCTATAAATAGACTTCTGTTGATATTTGTGACTCAAGGGTCCACATCACATGTGACGAAACAGAGCAGGAAGTACGGTTGTAGACACTCTGATTTCCGGTGGTAGGATTATTAGTAGCAACATTGATGACGATAAAGCAGGGACCGATTATTGTTTATTGCTGTAGCTGAAGCCTTTTCAGGCAACAATTCTTCCTTATATAGTGGGTGCTTTAATTAGTCATAGAACTGTTTTACTAAATTAAGCCAGCGTTTTATTAACATTCACAGGTTATTTTCTTCTCTTTATCTCCTTTTCTGTCTCCTGTCTGTGTGAGTGTATCATCCAATCTCCCCTTTAGCTTAGGGATTTACATGTAAGGAAAACTGGACCAATTTACAGTCCCCACCCTAACCCCTTAGAATGCATTCTTGGTATCAAGAAAGATATAAAGAAACTCAGGGAAACTTCTAGGACAAAGGAAGCAAATGTGAAATCTATCATTCTTTAAGCATGCCCTTGGATGACTTTGTAAAGCTTCCTATGATTAGTTTTTTGGGAAAAATGAAAACAGATTCCATTGCATCCCCAAATTCATGCACTTTATTTCATCTTCTGAATATCCAACTGGCCAGTTTGAAGCCAACTGCCCCCCTCACCCCAGTCTCTGTACCTGGTCTGGGAAATAAGACCCTATACATCTTTATTCCCAAGAGCTGTGACTCTGTGTGGATAAATCTGCTCTTCAAATTTGCTGTCTCTGATGTTATGTAGTTAAGCTGGAGAAGACTCTCTAAAAACATGGCCTGGTATAGTATGTACCTGTCCTCAAAGCAAGCAGAAGTTCACTGTTGCTCTGTCAACTTGACCATGAGGAATGAATCAGGTAGGAAGCCTGATTCATTCTTCAGCCTCTCCTCTCCAGGTTTGCGGCTTTACAAATGAGATCAGGTTGGGAGTTGGAACCGCTAGAATGTACCGGCTCAGTCAGGGCTGAGAAGTCACCAGCAGCCCTAGGCTATCTTTAAATGCCTACGAGGTGACGAGAGGCTTTGGGGCCACTGGAGGACTGACATGGGATGGATGACAATTTCCCAAATACAGCATCGCCTAGCTAGACTTGAAACCAAATGTTAAATACCAGAGAATCATAATCACCCATAATCAAGAATGAAATGCTTTCAAGGACATTTGTTATTTTAACAAAACTGTGGTCAATTGTTCAGCCCTTAAAAATTCTGATCTTGCTTTCATCTCTCGTAAGTAATAAGGGTTACAGTAGGATCAATGGTGCACTGTGGGAGTATCAGATACATGACAGCCCACCACGCCTTCTAGAGAACACAGAAAGGAGACTATTTATTTTATGTAAAAATAGTTATAACTCTTAGATGTTCTCAGCAGATCTATTTTGCCCTCCAAGATAAGTAGCCTTTATTTCTCTTTCAGATAATTAATAGTTTCTTATCTATAGTTCCCTTGTCCAAGCTCTGCTACAAGGCAGAGTAGAAGAAAAGCACGGGAACATTCGATATGTTAATTATGAGGTTATGACATTATTAAATGTACCCCCAATACAAGTGGCCTCAAAGATGAGATCTGTGCCAAAAATGAATCATGGAAGCATAGAGTTGCTGCAGAATGTTTAAGAAGTGACCATTTTTATGTTTCTTATTTATCCATCATTCTTTCAAAGAGAGCTGAGTTTATTCTTTTACCTTCTTCTATCTGGCCACACTTTCAATTTATATATTGAGTAACTATTCTCTGGGAGATGGAGAGAGTGGGCCCATCACCGGGGCAGGGATGTTGGGCTTTCCAGGTGGCACTAGTGCTAACAACCTGCCTGCCAGTGGAGGAGATGTAAGAGACTCGGGCTCACTTCCTGGGTCGGGAAGACTCCCCTGGAGGAAGGCATGACAGTCCGCTCTAGTATTCTTACCTGGAGACTCCCATGGACAGAGTTTGGTAAGCTACGGTCCATGGGGTCACACAGAATAAGACATGACGGAAGCAACTTAGCATTCATGCAAGATGGGAGTCATGCATTAATAAAGAAATATGCTTAACACACAGGGCTTCTTGTCAGCATATGGTTTAAGTGGATCCCCCCAAACCTGCATTGGTTATCTGGTCCACGTCTAGGACTCTGAAGGACTGAGAGTGAGTGACAAGTCAAGAGGAGGTTGTCTTGAGGTTGTCTTGAAGCAGCAGGCTGGCCTTATCCTGAAAATGTCCTTCTGTGGTACCTGCATGGGGAAAGAAGGCCTGACCAAGAGACATAAAGAAGCTTTTGTTTCTTCCACATTCTGCGATAACCTGTCTTGGACTTTAAGCCACTTCCTCCTAGAGGTGGAGGGGGCTTCTCTTGTTTTTCCTTCTCTTGGGCTAAGCCCCTCGGTGCTAAAGTCTTCCGTCAAATCGGTGATTTCATCTTCCCAGTAAATCTCGTTGCGTGTCAAATTGTGGGGTTTTGTTTGTTTTAAACTTGAAGGAAAGAAGTTTGAAACAAAGCATTTTTTTTCATATTTTACACCAGATATTCATTTTGTCTGAATTAAAAAATGAATCAAATGAATAAAAATAAAACTGTGACCATTTCCAGGGCAAGCCTCCTCTCTCATAGATTTTATTATCAATCAGTCACTGTGTTTTACACACACATCTGTATACTCAGTTCATGTCTAGTCTAGGGCCCCTTTCAAAGACCAATCTGACTTTCTCACACCTGGTCAGCAGGGGGCACTGTGGGCTGGGGGAGATGGGGGTCTTCTGCTGAGCGCTTCTACAAAGTCAACTGCCTCTATTCCACATTTATTTTCTCCTCTGGGACCTACTCCAAAGCATTTTCCTTTCTACGCCACCCTCTTCACCTCTTTCCTCTCCACCCTCCCTCCTTAGTTTCCATCTACGTCCCAGAATCTCTCCACCAGGGCCCAAGCCCCACCTGCAGCTGCCACCCCCCACTGGACTTCCACAGAGCCTCTTACTAGCTGAGCTAGCAACACTTTGCGGAGAAGGCAATGGCACCCCACTCCAGTACTCTTGCCTGGAAAATCCCATGGATGGAGGAGCCTGGTGGGCTGCAGTCCATGGGGTCGCTAAGAGTCGGACACTACTGAGCGACTTCATTTTCACATTTTCGTTTTCATGCATTGGAGAAGGAAATGGCAACCCACTCCAGTTTTCTTGCCTGGAGAATCCCAGGGGCAGGAGAGCCTGGTGGGCTGACGTCTATGGGGTCGCACAGAGTCAGACACGACTGAAGTGACTTAGCAGCAGCAGTCAGCAGCAACACTTTGGGTGTGGCACATACTACATCCAGCTTTTCCAAATGGCTGGCCTTTGGCAAGCCCCAATTATATTTTTGTCAATCACTTTTTTTCCCTCTAATTTTTCAACCTCTTGTGTATTTTAAGAGGACATTTAATCTATTTCTGGTTCTTTTTCAATTACAGAAACTCCTCGGAACCTTGTGTTGTAAGACTTATTTGATGTTCAACAAGTCTGAACTTTTTCAGAGTGCTTTTAAAGACGTTCTTCCTAGAACCTGAAAGTAGCCTTTAGCCAACTTTAAAAACAAACAAACAAACAACTTTGAGGGTGTGGTTTCAAGTTCAAGACCTAGCTCAAAGGTGTTTTCTCACCGTCATTAAGCAGTGATTCCGAGTGGGCCTGGTTATTGCATGCCCTCAGGAAGAACTTTAATGAGAACTGCTTGTGCCTGGAAGGCCGAGTCTCTCAGAGGGCCACAAGTTACAGGGTGAGATGAGGAGGGAAACCTAGAGAAGGTGGCTTTAGAGTTTCAACTCTTTGGGATAAATCCTGAACATAAACATGACTGTGAAAAATCCCAGATCCAATCATCCCAGTTCCCTTTAAGAAGTCTGAATTCAGGGAAATTCTTAGACACACATACACCACCACACACCCCCACCCCACCCCACCCCACCCCCGGTGAAATAACCAACAAAACTGGATGGTGGCAGAAGTGGAGAATGTAAACGGAAGTAGCTCTTTAGGGACGGAAGTCACTGGAAGTGGAGCCGCCTCTGGAAATGATGTGTGGACAATTGAACAGGGGCTGGAGTTCCCATTCCAGACTGTTGTAAAAGGAGTGGGGAGAATAGTTTTAACAGCTCTTGCTGTACTCAGAGCGGAAAACTGCACGCAAACCTCAGTGTAAACTGGGCATTGAGAAGTCTAGACTCACTGGAAGCTGCAGACAAAGATCGAAGGACCTGAGGAAGAACTGGGAGAGCTAACATCCTTCTGAGTATTCCCTGGGCAAACAGGTCTCTAATGTTGTTGAGGTGGTATAACAGCTGTGGGGCCCCACATTTACCCCACCAGTACCTGATGTTCAGTCTTTGCAGAATCCGCATGGAGACTGGGGCTTGACTGGATGTGCCCTGACAATCTGCTGTGTAGCCAGTCTGCGTCGGTGCTAGCTGGGGTCTGCTTTGATTGGGCAATATCCACACTGTGTGAATGCGTGCTTGGTAGCTTCAGTTGTGTCAGGCTCTTTGTGAGCCCCTGGACTGTAGCCTGCCAGGCTCCTCTGTCCATGGGATTTTCCAGGCAAAAATACTAGAGTGGGTTGCCTTGGCCTCTTCCAAGGAATCTTCCTGACCCAGGGGTTGAAGCCAAGTCTCCTGCCATCTCCCACGTGGCAAGTAGATTCTTTATCACTGAGCCACCAGGACCACCCATCCATACGGCATTTAGATCAGATCAGATCAGTCGCTCAGTCATGTCCGATTCTTTGAGACCCCATGAATCGCAGCACGCCAGGCCTCCCTGTCCATCACCAACTCCCGGAGTTCACTCAGACTCACATCCATCGAGTCAGTGATGCCATCCAGCCATCTCATCCTCTGTTGTCCTTTTTTCCTCTTGCCCCCAATCCCTCCCAGCATTAGAGTCTTTTCCAATGAGTCAACTCTTCGCATGAGGTGGCCAAAATACTGGAGTTTCAGTTTTAGCATCGTTCCTTCCAAAGAAATCCCAGGGCTGATCTCCTTCAGAGTGGACTGGTTGAATCTCCTTGCAGTCCAAGGACCCTCAAGAGTCTTCTCCAACACCACAGTTCAAAAGCATCAATTCTTCGGTGGTTAATTATTTTTTATATTTTTTAAAAATTTAAATTTTGTAGTCTCATCTGATATATATGCTTAGAAGAGCATATTTGGGGTTACAGTGTTCTTATAATTAATTCCAATATAAAACATGTCTTCCACCAGAACAATGTTATACAGGGGTCATGGCAATAGTCACAATAGGAGAAGTTATGGGAAAAACAAATGAATTAAGAAGATAGATACAGTCTGATCATGGTTAGGAGACCAGCTGCAGACTGCCCTCCAATGCTCACCGTCCCTGATACAACCACGTTGAGATTTGGATTCCGTGTGGAGTCAGACGTGAGACTTCTCTCCAGGGATGAAGGCTGCTGTGTATGGTCAATATGATCACGAGAGGTGATGTCTGGAGAGCTGTGGACTCCTTCTCAAAACAAGCAGCAGTCAGCTCAGTCCCCAAAATCTTTTTCTTCTTCACCACATTTCTACTGGTAACTCCACATAATGTCTATGTCAGGGATTATGCCTAGCAAAATAGGCCAAAAGGAAACACAAAGTGAGACAGAGAGAAAAAAAGAGATGTCAAGCCGGAAAGATTTGCAAGAAAGTGTAAATAGCCAAGTGCCTTGTAAACTGCCCTGAATGCTACTGAGAGTCAAATCAAGTGGCAGAAACATTGATGTTGGGTTTGGAGATACGAGTGTAGTTGTTCATCTGGACAAGGGCAAAATCACAGATGTTTCTGGGAAGGAAGCCAGGTTGGAGGTAAGGAAGTAGATACTGGTGAGGGCAACTTAAAACAAGAAACTAGTGAATGCAACCAGAAAAGAAGCAGAATCACAGGGACAGAGAACAAACTAGTGATTACCAGTGGGGAGGCTGCTACTGCCGCTAAGTCGCTTCAGTCGTGTCTGACTCTGTGCGACCACATAGATGGCAGCCTACCAGGCTCCTCTGTCCCTGGGATTCCCCAGGCAAGAACACTGGAGTGGGTTGCCATTTCCTTCTCCAAGGAATGAAAGTGAAACGTGAAAAGTGAAAGTGAAGTCCCTCAGTTGTGTTTGACTCTTCGTGACCCCATGGACTGCAGCCTACCAGGCTTCTCCGCCCATGGGATTTTCCAGGCAAGAGTACTGGAGTGGGTTGCCATTGCCTTCTCCAACCAGTGGGGGGTGGGGGGGGGGGGGGGGGGGAGGCAGGGGCAATAGAAGGGTGACGGAGGAGGAAATACAAACTACTGGAGGTAAGATAGGTTCAAGGGGCCTTCCCAGGTGGCACAAGTGGTAAAGAATCTGCCTGCCGGTGCAGGAGACGCAAGGGATGCAGTTTCAGTCTCTGAGTTGAGAATATCCTCTGGAGTAGGAAATGAAACCCACTTCATTATTCTTGCTTGGAAAATTCCATGGACAGAGGAGCCTGGCGGGCTACAGTCCATGGGGTCATAAAGAGTCAGACAGACACGACTGAGTGACTAAGCACAGCATAGGCTTGAGAATGTATTGTACAAATGGGGAATACAGCCAAGCTTTTGTAAAGACTCTAAGTTGAAAGTAGCCTTTAAAATTGTATAAAAATATTTTAAAAATTTACACCCCCCAAAAAATGTTTTGTAACCTAAGCAATAAATGAGTTAGGAATGATTTTGCTTTGCTTCAAGGGCATTTCTTTTTAGATAACTTTCTACTATGTTGCAGGACTTACACTTCCCTTCTCACCCAGATTCTGGTCCATTCCTCCAATCTATCTCTTCTTTTCTTATGCTAAGGACTTTTGTCCTCCATATCAAACAATACTCTAGCCGGCCTTTTCATTGCCTCTCCCCGACTTGATCACCATGCTCTATCCTGGTGTCATACTCCTTAGCGTGATCTGCTAAACCTGAAAGGCTCCATCCTTGAAAACAGGAAAACATAGATGAAACTTAAAAGTTGTTTTTTATTTCCTTTTAAAATATTTCCAATCAAAAATAATTACTTAGGTGTCTACCTCCACCATTCTCCATAAGTTAAAAAAAAATAAAGGGTAGAAAACTTTATTCTCCTCTTTAGCTGTTCAGCAGATGGTCAAAGCTTTGTGTTGTATGTGTGTGTGTTTGTGTGTGTGTGTGTGTGAGAGAGAGAGAGAGAGAGAAAGAGACAGGGAGAGAGAGAGAGAGAAAGAGAAAGGGAGAGAGAGAGAATAGAATGCACAGGCTAGAAAGAGCTGAGAATCAGTCAAAGGCAGCTATTTATGCAATTATTCAGGTCCCCAACTACATTTTTCGCAGGTGTATGTAGAAGCATCTTGCATCTTCAAATTCCACTCTAGGTCTAAAGGTTACAGGACACAATATAAACAGCTGTCTGTACTTTCTTTACTTACACATTTGTTCTAATATATTTTCCATTAATCTTAACATAATCTGGGTGCACACTTTTAAGTACAAGGAATTTTGTTCTTCCTTCTCAAGAGTTATATGTTAACTTTTATTTCATGTCTTATTTGCATGGCTGGGACTTCAGAGCAACGTTGAATAAAATAAGAAAAAATAGACATTTTTGTCTTATTCCTGAATTCTCATGTTTCAGCATGAATTTTGATGTTGATTATTGATTTAGTACCCAAATTTTTTTTATGTTATGAAAATATCCATTCTTAATAAAGTTTTTGTTTTTTTGTTTTAACATGAAGAATGGATGTTGAGTACTGGAAAATACATTTTAAGGATCTACTATAATACTAATATGATTTTCTCTTGTACCGACTGTGGTAAACTTTGCAGTTTTTAACTCTAAATTATTCTTGAATTCTTACAATAAATTCAGCTTGCTCACAAACATTTATTGTTGGTTGTTCTTTCACTAATTGGGTTTTGTTAGAAATATTTAGAATTATGTAAGACAATTATTCAGTGTCCACATTTACAAAGGAATGTTTAGGTTTTCTTCTATTATGTTGTCAAATTTTGATATAGCAGTTTTATTAAAATGAAGTAGAGTCTTCTAAGTACTAGAGTACTTGTATAGTGTATTAATCTGGATAACACTAGTTGCTACAACAAACAAAACCAGTCTCAGAGCTTTAGCCCTGAGAGACATTAGCAATATCTTTGGATCTCAATGTGGGTACAGCTAGATATGGGCAGGTATTTTGAGTCCTGGAACTGGCTCACTTGGGCTCACAAGCACTGACTTTGAGCATCTCCTCCCAGAAATGTGTCTAAAATCAGCATAGTTGGAGCATGGCATTAAGAGAGTATGGAAGGTCCTTTTATAGGTCAGACCTGGGATTCCCTGGTAGTTCAGATGGTAAAGTGTCTGCCTGCAATGAGGAAGACCCAGGTTTGATCCATGGGTTGGGAAGATCTTCTGGAGAAGGAAATAGCAACCCACTCCAGTACTCTTGCCTGGAAAATCCTATGGATGGAGGAGCCTGGTAGGCTACCTTCCATGGGGTCACAAAGAGTCTGATACAACTGAGCGACTTCACTTCACTTATAGGTCAGACCTGAAAGTGGTATCCTTCATTTCTGATGACATTGCACTGGCCAGATCTTGTCACCAGGGTTCCCTTAGATACAAAGAAGATGAAAAATCTGAATGCCATCCTTGTATGTGCGTGTGTAGGTCTCTTTTGGGACATTCGGTTCTGTCCCATGGACCTGTCTTTTCTGGTACCAGGACTAACTATTTTTATTACAATAGCATAACCTTTTCAGATCAAGTTATCCCTGATTTGCTTTCCCCCAATATTTTATTTGCTATCTTTGGACATTTGTTTTTTCAGATTGATTTTAGAATTCATTTGTCAAACTCCAAGAAAATGATTATATTTATACTTTATTTAAATCACATTGATTTAATAGATTATTTGGTGGTAAAACTGACAAATTGATGCAGATATTATACTAATACATTAACTAATATTAAATAACTCCTTAATTCCTGAAATTAAATTTCCTAGATCATTTTGTATTATTCTTTCAATAATTTCAGTCAAAGTTGAATGGTTACAATTTGACTTACTACTTGACTTTGTACATGTAAATGACAATTGGGATTGGTATCATGCCTGTCTGTCTGTCTGTCTGTCCTTCCCCTCTCTTACATATCACTGTCAGATTTTATTATTAACAAGAAAACTAACTGAAAATGGTCTTATCATCCTTTTGTTATTTTTATAATGACTAGGAAATCATCTGATATTGTTTGCCAACATTTATTTTATTTATTTACTCATTTAAAGTTCTGGCCATGCCACACAGCATGCAGGATCTTGGTTCTCCAATCAGGGATCAATCCTGCATCCCCTGTGGTGGATGTACAGAGTTCTAATCACTGGACAGCCAGGGAAGCGCCTCGTTTGCCAGCTTTTAAAATGTATTACACAATTTTTGGTTTATTTGACTTTTCCACTTCTTTCTGAATCTATACTCTTAAATCTCTTAATTGAGAGTCTCAAAATCATTAGCAAACAATTGAACAGAATTATGCCAGGGGTGGGTAAATGGGGAATTGCTTGGTAAGAGGCACTTTCAGAGATAATGCTCATAGCGATGCTTCCGTCATGTGTAACCTTGTCAAAATTCACTGAAAATTACTGAAAATCAGTCCTCTTATTGTATACAAATGACACATCAATAAAGTTGATTTCTTAAAAAAGGACTTTAAAACATTTAGTTATTTTCAATGAATCACTAATATATTAAACATAGTTGTATTTTTAAGTCTTACATCTGTAGTTACCTGTGCTATACAGTGAGACCTTGTTGTTTATCCATTATATATATAAGTATGTTTAAGATTGCCAGGAGAAATATCAATAACCTCAGATATGCAGATGACACCACCCTAGTGGAAGAAAGCGAAGAGGAACTAAAGAGCCTCATGATAAAAGTGAAAGAGGAGAGTGAAAGAGCTGGCTTGAAACTCAACATTCAGAAAACTAAGATTGTGGCATCCAGTCCCATCACTTCATGGAAAATAGATGGTGAAACAATGGAAACAGGGACAGACTTGATTTTCTTAGGCTCCAAAATCACTGCAGATGGTGAAAGCAGCCATGAAATTAAAAGACAGTAGCTCCTTGGAAGAAAAGCTATGACCAAACTTGACAGCATATTAAAAATCATACATTACTTTGCCAACAAAGGTTCCTATAGTCAAAGCTATGGTTTTTCCAGTAGTCATGTAGTGATGTGAGAATTGGATCATAAAGAAAGCTGAGCACTGAAGAATTGATGCTTTTGAAATGTGGTGTTGGAGAAGACTCTTGACAGTCCCTTGGACAGCAAGGAGATCCAACCAGTCCATCCTAAAGGAAATCAGTCCTGATTATTCATTGGAAGGATTGATGCTGAAATTCCAATACTTTGGCCATCTGATGTGAAGAACTGACTCATTTGAAAAGACCCTGATGCTGGGAAGATTGAAAGCAGGAGGAGAAGGGGATGACAGAGGATGAGATGGTTGGATGGCATCACCAACTTGATGGACATGAGTTTGAGCAAGCTCCAGGAATTGGTGATGGATAGGGAAGCCTGGCATTGGAGAAGGACATGGCAACCCACTCCAGTCTTCTTGCTAGGAGAATCCCAGGGATGGCAGAGCTGGGTGGGCTGCCATCTATGGGGTTGCACAGAGTCAGACACGACTGACACAGCTTAGCAGCAGCAGCAGAATCATTATGTTATACATCTAAAATTGATACAATGTTATATATCGATTATGCCTCAATAAAAACTTAAAGAATCTGGTTCCAATGTCAAGAACCAAGCAGTATCAACTGATCTCCCTGATGAAGACCCTCTCCATCATCTCTTTCTTATATTAATATACAGTTTTCCCTGAGCAGGTGCTCAATAAATAATTGAATAATTAGAAAATAGATGGACAAGATTAAGCAGCCCTTCTCCAACACCAGGTATAGAAAGTATATATTTATAACTGTCTTTGGATGGATAGTGGGCTTCTCCTCATTCAAATGACAAGTCACTGATGCAACACTTACCATAGTGCTAGGCACTTAAAGTGTCTCATGTATGCCTCACGTATGCTTATGGAATAAATGTAAATTACTCATGAGAAAAGAATTTTCCCATTGTATTGGTAGAACATCAGAAGTAAGAAACATAAGATTGCCTTGATCTTCATATATTGCTTGTCTAGTACTAACAGTTAGTGGAAACTTCATCCAGCCTATCACTGACTGAATGGTAAGTCAGTTTTATACACTCTGCAAAAGTGAGTAAATTAGGAAACACAGAACAACTGCTATACCCAGTGTCAAAGAGGAGGTGGAACTTTAGTCCACTTAATGTACCAGCATTCTCTCCCCACAGTTATAATTTTCAAGGTAACATATAATAAGACGACCACTGTCCTGGTTGTCTCAGCCAGGGACTGAGGGATTTCCCAGATAAGCAGCTTTCAGTGTTAAAACCAGACAAGTTAGGCAAACCTGGAAATTCCCAGACAAATCAGGATGAGCTGGTTACCCTATGTATAGAGCTGAACACATACAGCTTGTTTTATATCATAATTAGCAAACAGCATATTTTATAGCAATGAAGATGGAATAAGACTCAGCATAGAGCTAAAATTTTAGAGACTTAGGCTGTGAACTGACTGTAGCATAATCTCCACAGCAGATAAGATTCACACATCGAGTAATGTATTATAATGGCATAAGAGTGTTTTTTAAGTAAAATTTTGAGATTTATGAAGATAAAATATTTAAGCAATATGCAAAAACAAAGTTCTTAAGAGTTATGGCTTTGAAAAGTGCAATATAGTAAAACCTAATACATTTTTATAAGTATCAAAAAGATAAGAGAATTGAAGCATGTTGCTAAAACTGCTAGAATTTCATTTTCTACAATATTAACAGAAGGAGGAAAAGCAGCAGACCTGTAGTGGGGCCGTTGGTTTGGTCTTTGTTGTTGCTCAGCTGCTAAGTTGTGTCCGGCTCTTTGTGACCCCAGGGACTGTAGCATGCCAGGCTCCCTTGTCCTTCACTATCTGCTGGAGTTTGCTAAAATTTATGTCCATTGAGTCAGTGATGCTATCTAACCATCTCATCCTTTGCTGCCCTCTTCTCCTTTTGCCCTCAATCTTTCCCAGCATCAGAAAATTAGGAGAATTGTTTGTTTTCCAATGGGTCGGTTCTTTGCATCAGGTGGTCAAAGTATTGGAACTTCGGCTTCAGCATCGGTCCTTCCAGTGATTATTCAGGATTGATTTCTTTTAGGATTGTCTGGTTTGATTTCCTTGCAGTCCAAGGGACTCTCAAGAGTCTTCCCCAGCACCACGGTGGTGTGAGTCTGCTTCACCGGTGACATTTATAGGCTCTGAGGGCAAGGATGCCCATGTTGATCAGTTTGCTATGCTGATTACCTAACCTCGTCCAGGTTTAGGAGACCATGTTGGAACCTAGGGACTCTTTCTGACCTTAATCTATCATAAGAATATCAACCATTTACCAAAAGTGCCAAGTGACTGGACCCTTGGGGTTAGTTCATTTCAAAAACAACTGGATTTACTATCAAGATATAGAAAAACATTGCAAACATAAAACAGCAAAAATCTGTAGTGTAAAGAACGAAGACTCTAACCCTGATCTAAACCAGACTGTTTTCCTCTTGGCTCTCTTTCTTTTTCCCTTAATTAAGCTAACTGGAAAGGAAAGGTTTTCATCAGGACAAAAGGGCATCTCCCTACCCTAATCCCTAGGACAAAACAGAGAGTCTGGTCTGGAATTGAATTTGAAATACTAAAGAAAAATGACTACCAGCTTAATGCTGTCACTGTCCTGTGTTTATTTTTCTTTCTTTTATGTCTGATGTCAAGGAGAAAAATAATGTCATGTGCTGGAAATGTGAGCGTGTTTGCATTTTGAGATAATTAGAATTAATGTTGGAGGGCCAAGCAAACGCCAAAAAATCCCTGTGCTTCCCACGTGTGTAAAACATTTCGTAATGACTTTCACTTAGCCTGGGAGCCTGGCGGGCTGCTGCAAACCACCTAGATCCAAATGGCAGAGCTTCTTTGTCAAAAAGAAAAAGTGTACATATTGGAAGTTAGAAATCAGGGCATCAGGAAAACAGAACTCTTCAAATCTCTTTTTCAATTTGGGTTTTTCCTCCATCTCTGTTTCCTTCTTTTTCTGCCTGGATGCCAGTGCTCCTAGCACTCATGGTTAATGATCCTCCATTGCCCAGCTAGTGTAAAGGCAGGACTTTTAGAGAAAAGGGCAGAAATGAATCTTCCTTCAGGAGCTGGAAACTCTGGGAACTGGATGCTGAGCCATCATCTGGGAGATTCATTGAGCGAGGAGGCCCAGACACAATGGTCATTTGTGTGGGGCAGACAGTACTTAACAGGATGTTTGACATTTCAGTAGACTGTTTTGCCAACTGTACACACAATGTGAATCATGCAATAAAAAAAAAAAAAAATCTCTTGCTTAAAATCTTTCAGTAGCCTTTTGACACCCAGAGGGTAATTCCAAACTGCTAACCTCCTCGGTCTGAGGCTCAAAGCTTTTCTTGCAATAGGTTTTCTTTCAAACCCTGGTTTCATTTTCCTTCTGCTCATCCGACATACATAGGTCACAGGTGTCAAATACTTTGCCGTGCCTTGAATGCACTGAGCTGGTCCACAGATAACTTTCCTCCATTGAAAACTCTTGCTCATCTTTATGCATAGCCAAAAATATATCATCTAGTAGATGGTCCATATTTTTACTGAATGGATATCAAAACTCAACTCCAATATCATTTCCTCTGACTCCCCAGGGTGGTATAAGAACTCTATTCTCTGTGCTTTCACAACTGCTTGAATAGGCTTTTGGCACAGTGATTCACACCTAGGTGTGACTTTGCATCCCAGGAGCTTTTGACAATGGAGAAAATTTTGGTCAGTACGCTGAGGGGATGCTACTGGCATCTACTGGATAAAAATTAGAGATGTTGGTAAACCTTCTGTACTACACAGGACAATCCTCAACAAATAAATATTTGACTCGATATCAATAATGCTGAGGTTGAGAAACTCCATTTAGTATCTTATCTTTTGGGATAGTCATTTAGGGACATCTGTCTACTCTATGAGAGAGGAAGCTCCTTGATATCAAGGACTATATCTTAATTATCTTTGCATTCCCATTATCCTTCACAACGGTACAGATGTACATTGTACAAGATGCTCAATGAGTGCTGAATGAAATGATAATAGAAGAAAGGAGTAATGCACTGCAGGAGTGTTCTGTTGTGATCATTCTCCAAGGAATTATGAAAAATAATGATATGGCTTGATCCTAGACTTGACAAACTAAAAGATAAGCTCAAAGAAGTCACTCAGTTTCAAGGAAATGGCATCTCTCCACTTTTTTCCACTTCAAGGGGACTTTTTTATTTTCTCCTTTCCAATGATGCATAGCCAGCAGTCCCATGTTGGAAAGTACCTTCTGCCTTGGGAGACATAGCTTCTACCTCACAGCACTTTCAGCCCCTAAAAATTCATACTAAAGGTTGATTTCCATTTTTATGCTAGTTCTCAGAATCACGGTCTCTTTGTAATTGGTGTCAGCTACAGTGTTCCAGAATGCCCCATAAATAGGCCCCTTTCGGGAGTTTTTGGAAGAGATATTTTGATACCTCCTCCATGCATGTTCACTTGGACTCTAGCCATTTGTCAGGGAAACCATTTGAAAAGGCAATTTGGAAGCCCACCCACATGATCCCAGCAGCTTTTTCTTCTTGCTGATGCTATTAGGCTAAAATTGGTCTGGTTTTGAATTTACCCAACCCCTCTGACTCTATAACTGGATTATGTTTAGAATAAGAACTTGAAGCAAAATGGTTCAACCATGAAGTCTTTGCTCCTCAGAACCCTTCACAGGAACCTCCTCTTCATTTTGCAGTTCTTCCATAGAATTGTGGTTTGCTTTGATATGCTACAAATCAATTATGGTCAAAGTTTGTGTCTGCCATAAGTAAAACATGAGGGATACAATTTTCATTTAATGTTTGTCTTCCCAGAAGGAAGACCCTGTTTTGATGAATATCAGAGTTGGGATTATCTTTCAGTTCAGTTCAGTTGCTCAGTTGTGTCTGACTCTTTGGACCCCATGAATCGCAGCACCCCAGGCCTCCCTATCCATCACCAACTCCCGGAGTTTACCCAAACTCATGTCCATCAAGTCAGTGATGCCATCCAGCCATCTCATCCTCTGTTGTCCCCTTCTCCTCCTGCCCCCAATCCCTCCCAGCATCAGGGTCTTTTCCAATGAGTCAACTCTTCACATGAGGTGGCCAAAGTACTGGAGTTTCAGCTTCAGCATCATTCCTTCCAAAGAACACCCAGGACTGATCTCCTTTAGAATGGACTGGTTGGATCTCTGTGCAGTCCAGGGGACTCTGAAGAGTCTTCTCCAGCACCACAGTTCAAAAGCATCAATTCTTCAGCACTCAGCTTTCTTTATAGTCCAACTTTCACATCCATACATGACCACTGGAAACACCATAGCCTTGACTAGATGGACCTTTGTTGGCAAAGTAGTGTCTCTGCTTTTTAATATGCTATCTAGGTTGGTCATAACTTTCCTTCCAAGGAGTAAGAACCTTTTAATTTAATGGCTGCAATCACCATCTGCAGTGATTTTGGAGAACAAAAAAATAAAGTCTGACACTGTTTCCACTGTTTCCCCATCTATTTCCCATGAAGTGATGGGACCAGATGCTATGATCTTCGTTTTCTGAATGTTGAGCTTTAAGCCAACCTTTTCACTCTCCTCTTTCACTTTCATCAAAAGGCTTTTTAGTTCCTCTGCACTTTCTGCCATAAGGGTGGTGTCCTCTGCACATCTGACGTTATTGATATTTCTCCCGGCAATCTTGATTCACCTTGTGTTTCTTCCAGTCCAGCGTTTCTCATAATGTACTCTGCATAGATGTTAAATAAGCAGGGTGACAATATACAGCCTGACGTACTCCTTTTCCTATTTGGAACCAGTCTGTTGTTCCATGTCCAGTTCTAACTGTTGCTTCCTGACCTGCATATAGGTTTCTCAAGAGGCAGATCAGGTGGTCTGGTATTCCCATCTCTTGAAGAATTTTCCACAGTTTATTGTGATCTACATAGTCAAAGGCTTTGGGATAGTCAATAAAGCAGAAGTAGATGTTTTTCTGGAACTCTCTTGCTTTTTCAATGATCCAGTGGATGTTGGCAATTTGATCTCTGGTTCTTCTGCCTTTTCTAAAACCAGCTTGAACATCTGGAAGTTCATGGTTCATATATTGCTGAAGCCTGGCTTGGAGAATTTTGAGCATTACTTTACTAGTGAGTGAGATGAGTGCAATTGTGAGGTAGTTTGAGCATTCTTTGGCATTGCCTTTCTTTGTTATTGGAATGAAAACTGACCTTTTCCAGTCCTGTGGCTAGTGCTGGGTTTTCCACATTTGCTGGCATATTGAGTGCAGCATTTTCACAGCATCATCTTTTAGGATTTGAAATAGCTCAATTGGAATTCCATCACTTCCACTAGCTTTGTTCATAGTGATGCTTTCTAAGGCCCACTTGACTTCACATTCCAGGATGTCTGGCTCTAAGTGAATGATCACACCATCATGATTATCTGGGTCATGAAGATCTTTTCTGTACAGTTCTTCTGTGTATTTTTGCTACCTCTTCTTAATATCTTCTGCTTCTGTTAGGTCCACACCATTTCTGTCCTTTATCAAGCCCATTTTTGCACGAAATGTTCCCTTGGTATCTCTAATTTTCTGAAGAGATCTCTTGTCTTTCCCATTCTGTTGTTTTCCTCTATTTCTTTGCATTGATAACTGAGGAAGGCTTTCTTGTATCTCCTTGCTATTCTTTGGGACTCTGCATTCAGATGCTTATATCTTTCCTTTTCTGCTTTGCTTTTCGCTTCTCTTCTTTTCACAGCTATTTGTACGGCCTCCCTGGACAGCCATTTTGCTTTTTTGCATTTCTTTTCCATGGGGATGGTCTTGATCCCTGTCTCCTGTACAATGTCACGAATCTCATTCCATAGTTCATCAGGCACTCTATCTATCAGATCAAGTCCCTTAAATCTATTTCTCACTTCCACTGTATAATCATAGTGATTTGATTTAAGTCATACCTGAATGGTCTAGTGGTTTTCCCTACTTTCTTCAATTTAAGTCTGAATTTGGCAGTAAGAAGTTCATGATCTGAGCCATAGTCAGCTCCCAGTCTTGTTTTTGCTGACTGTATAGAGCTTCTCCATCTTTGGATTCAAAGAACATAATCAATCTGATTTTGATGTTGAGCATCTGGTGATGTCCATGTGTAGAGTCTTCTCTTGTGTTGTTGGAAGAGGGTGTTTGCTATGACCAGTGTGTTCTCTTGGCAAAACTCTATTAGCCTTTGCCCTGCTTCATTCCGTACTCCAAGACCAAATTTGCCTGTCACTCCAGGTGTTTCTTGACTTCCTACTTTTGCATTCCAGTCCCCTATAATGAAAAGGACATCTTTTTTGGGTGTTAGTTCTAAAAGGTCTTGTAGGTCTTCATAGAACTGTTCAACTTCAGCTTCTTCAGTGTTACTGGTCAAGGCATAGACTTGGATTCCCATGATATGGAATGGTTGCCTTGGAAACAAACAGAGATCAGTCTTTTTTGAGATTGCATCCGAGTACTGCATTTCAGAATCTTTTGTTGACCATGATGGCTATTCCATTTCTTCTAAGGGATTCCTGCCCACAGTAGTAGATATAATGGTCATCTGAGTTAAATTCACTCATTCCAGTCCATTTTAGTTTGCTGATTCCTAAAATGTCAACTCTTGCCATCTCCTGTTTGACCACTTCCAATTTCCCTTGATTCATGGACCTAATATTCCAGGTTCCTATGCACTATTTCTCTTTACAGCATCGGACCTTGTTTCTATCACCAGTCACATGCACAACTGGGTATTGTTTTTGCTTATTTTTAGCAACCAAATAAGGCGTGCCCCAAACTGTTTATATTCCCACAAGAATTAAGTTCACATGGGTAAAAATTTTCCATCTTTGAGAGAACGCTACCCAATTGTCTTCTTGAAATGTGAGTTTATTACATGCATATAACTTAATAAAACAATTCATTAAACTTAATGACTGCTTCACAATATCCCTTTGATTATTTGGAACTATAGCAAACAATTATCACACGTTATGATGTGCAAATAAGAGATGGGGATTTGGAGAAGGAAAACACAGGAAATTTACATTATCACCAAGAAGCCTTTGTTAGGGACCAGGAAGTGTAGAAATGAATGGCCTACAGAGAGAACATGACAATAAATGGTTGAAAGATGTTATGTAAGTGATGGAGAGATGAAGAATTCAGAATATGAGGAAATTAGAAGCGTAGATTAAAGTTCTTGGAGATGCTTCGTCAGAGAAGAGGAAGAGATCAATGCTTCTTCATAACCTCTATCAGACTCTCGTGTAGTATACTTTGTTTCTCTGCCTTGGTATCCTCAAACCTTGAGTGGCTTATCTTGTGTCATCTCTGTTCTCTCGTATCAACATCTCCTGGAGGGCAGAAGACATATTTCTCAATGCTGGACCCCCATAGCAGATGCCACAGTGTCTGATGCAGAGATTTCAGTGGACTTTAGTTGAAAAGAAAGTGATAACTATCCATGATGTTTTATATACACTGGACAGAAGTGCTTACTTTAGTAACATAAAAAAGAAAGCAAAAGAATGTGACATGTAGTTTCGCTTGTTATCTGAAAGCAGACCATTCCTATGAAACCCTTCATAAGCCAAAATGATAAAGAGAAGAAGGAATTACTTTAGGACACATCTTGCTAAGGCCTGCATGAGATCGATGGAGATACAGCACAGATGTTCACAGACAGGTCAAGGTGACGGCAGCTGGATGCTGAGATGCTGAGTGGAGTTTCCTCGGAAGGAGCTTGGCAGGGCTGTTCTCAATGCTCAGAGTGCCCACTGTCTCTGTAAATGAAAATGACAGTGTTCATTGCTCAGCAGTGTCCAACTCTTTGCAATGTCATGGACTGTAGCCCACTAGGCTCCTCTGTCCATGGAATTCTCTAGGCAAGAATACTGGACTGGGTAGCCATTCCCTTCTCCAGGGGATCTTCCCGATCCAGGGACTGAACCCTTATCTCCTGCACTGCAGGCTGATTCTTTACCATCTGAGCTGCCAGGGAAGCCCCCACCTCTATAATGGCTAGATGCAAAAGATACTCTGATGCTATTTTTGCTTTTTTGTCTTTTTTTCATAGAAGTGAACATCCTCTTTAGATTTCTTCCACTTGGTGAAAATAGGTACTTGACACAGGTCTTTCAGAAAAAGGGGGAATACTTTCACTCCCTAGTATGAAAGGAGGAGGCCTAGTGGATTACCGGTCCCGGTGTCACCACCACCATCTGATGCTTCCTCCCACTGTGCCAAAGTCCAGTTGCTTTTTTCCCCTTCCGGGCTTAAGAAGGGTAAAAATTTGCTGTGTGTTCCCACTTAAAATAGTTCATTCAGTTTTGTTCCCCCACCAACATTCCTAAAATGACTATAATTAAAAATAATTTTAAAGCCACATTAAAATAAAATCAGAATCCACAAGTCACTGCCTTCACCTTTCTTCATTGGCCTAATTCACAACTTCTTTTGAGTCTAGAATTTACTCCAGGGCAATTCTGCAAATATTCTGTATTTAATGACAGTTTGGAGTTTGAGATCATTATTCATGCTCATGAATTGCACTAAATTTACACACAAATTTTAGTTGTCCCATTTTCTAATTACTGAGAAGGAGTAATGTGGTAGCATCTTCATCTAGGAAAAACATCTTGAGCGCTTTTGCACATGTTTTGCATTTGGCATAACCTAAAACACATTGCCCCACAAAACTTTTTCCCTTAGCTCTTAAGCCCCTGAGCACTTCAATAGAAACACAATACTTTTTATCTGGATTCATTTACACTCTCATTTGCTCATCAGCGTGGTGTTTTGTAAGAGATATTTAATATTCTCCAAGAGCTCTTTTTTCTGCACATTTCAAAGTTTTTCCTGTAGGAAACACTGTGTTCCAAGCCACAAATTGAGTCTGAATCCAAAAAACAGGAATTAGGTAAGCTCTAAATTTCAAATGAGTTTCAAGTAGTCCTGAGCGCAACTCTCCATTATCCATATGATGTGGTTTCCAAAAATGGGAAGTGAGTACCCAAGGTGAAGGAGACTAGTCCTGGTGGCGTTAACTGTGATTCAGCACTCATGCTTTACTCTCACTCTTACTGTGTTGATTCTAAGACAGTGTCTTTTTCAACAAACAGGTGTCACCACTGATGAGTCCTCTCTGGGAGTAATACACTTTCTGGAGTAACTTTCTTCTACTGGAAGGGAAGGGCCAGCACAGTGAGTAAGCTGTCTGTCACTGTGGCCTCAGGTTGCTCTCACCCATAACCATAACTGAACTTACCCTTCCTGAAAAGGATCCAGGCTTAGAGTTGACCCTCTTGTCATATTTCTTTTTATCAAGAGTGAGTGTGCACTCAGTTGTGTCCAACTAGTGATGACCAGATGATATCTAGCAGTACTAACTGTTGTAAATGAATAATTCCACAAATGACCACCCTCCAGACTGACTTATCTCTGGTTTGTTCTTTTGCTTCTTCTTTTCAATATGGAGATTGTGGCCTTCCTATGTTCTTTGGTTTAAATTATGTTATTCTTATAATTGATTATCTGTCTATAGAATTATCTTATGAGCACCTTCAGATTTTTGACATTAAACTTTTTATTGCTTTCTGTATATAATCTGTTTACAGCTTCCCCTAAGACTTTGGGTTCCTAAAAGGTTGAATAATTTCTATAACTGATTCACCCTGTCCATTAGGATCAAGCCTCAGTAGTGCACAATTTGAGTCCCCAAGTTCCCTTCCAATCTGAATGCTTGTAATTGTTGGATTTTTCTTTGTGACAAGCATATCCCCATGCTTGAGAAGACTGGTTCAAAATAGATGGGTGAGTTTTTCCCTTTTGATTATTTACTTTTCCATCAAAATCAACTATTGAAGTAATTATTTGGTCAATCAGTACACTTCCCTAAATGCATGCACATGAAGTTATCACATAATTATTAGATAATCAGATAAAGTCATATGTATTTTTATAAAATTAATTAAGTCCACTACAGATTTGATGATAGAAAACTGGTGGTCTGTTTTGAATGACTTGAGTCCATACATTTTAAATGTGATAAATTTCTGTGGAGACTTCCAGGTGGCCGATAATGCTGAAGGCCCAGATTCAAGGTTTGTGATGAGTGAATGCAGAGACTCTAAAAGCTCCCTGACTATCTGAAGACAAGATAAGAGAATCCACACATCTGCTTATCAGTCACATTGTCTTCCCAGCCTCCTAGGTAACACTTACTCCTAGCAACCTTAGTCCTTGTAAAAAATCTTATCCTCCATCTAAAAAGCAGATCAATTCAAAGGCTGCAAATAAAAGAGAGCCTTATTAAAGGCATATTCTCTTGGTATTGCTTGCCAACAGGACTCCAAAGTGTTCATCCTTGGGAATTATCATGTTCACGTTCTTAGGGTTGAAAAATCCTCTCAGAGAAGAAAGCAACTAATGTATTCTTTCTCTTCTCTCTCATTTTACTGGATCAAGAGAAAAATTTGTAAACAGAGCTTGCTTTCATCATCTGCCAAATGCATGGATCCAAGGTTTTCTCCCAAGAAGAGGCAATCTTATGGGCAGTCCCAGGGAAAACTACCCATAAAAAGCAAAATATAGACTTAAATTAAGCAAGTGCCTTCTCCTTAGGCAAACACAGATTCAAAATTTTAAATATGTAGGAAGACAATATTCTTAAGGAAATAAGCATTAAAAGTAAAGATAATATGCTATTGATGGAGAGCATTGAGGCAATATAACATTTCATCTATTTTCAGTATGTGGCTACTCCTTTTCACAAATTAACCTGAGTCTGAAAGAAATCAGATTGAAGTCAAATGAGAATTTGTATTTAGAATACTTTATCTTGTGTTTCTCATCAATCATGGATTTTTACATAAAATTTTCAGAAATATATTACGGTTTAAAAATGCTTACTATCATAAAACCTTAAAGTGAAAGTGTCTTTCGAGATATAGCTGTGCAGTGCTGGTTTCACAAAGACAGAGACAAGGACTTAGATAACAGAATTTTCAAAAAGACATAAGCGTTAATACGGAACATATCAGAGCAGAATTGAATTTCATGACTTTCAATAGTCTTTTTATTTTATTTGTTATTGAAATATAGTTGATTTACAATGTTGTATTAGTTTCATGTGTACAGCAAAGTGATTCAGTTACATACATGTATACACACACACACACACACACACACACACACATATATTCTTTTGCAGATTCTTTCTCTTATAGGTTATTCCAAAATATAGAGACTAGTTTCCTGTGCTATACAGTAGGCCTTTTTTGGTAATCTATTTTATATACAGTAGTGTATATATGTTTATCCCAAACTCCGAATTTATCCCTCCTATAGTCTTTTCCAGTATGATTGGGGTTAAAGTATGAGTTCTGATTTAAGGGAAAAAATCATTTACAATTCCACCATCAAATACTATCTGTACTCTCTATGTACTGAGATTTAACATAGGTTAGGAAGAAGAGCAAAAGAATTTGTGCCTTAAATAATGTGTGACCTAAATAACAATATAAATATCAGGATACACCACCCATAGAAAATGTCAACTCAGATAATATTTTTTCATAAAATAATATCACTAACTTTTTAAAAATAGAGTTTTGTGTTTACTCTACTTGAATATAAAGTATAATTAAATATTTGGGGGAAAAAGAAGCCAATTGCTCAGTCTCAGTTTCCTTACCAGTATGATGGGGAAAATAATTCTTAATTTGTCATGATTGATATGGGAGTTCTATAAGATAATGTGTGCAAAGCACCTAGTGTTGTGCTGGGCACATATTACGTACTCAGGGAATGCTGGTTTCCTTGAGGAATATTAAAACTCTTCTCATATCTTTTACTTGGCTACTTCAAATCTTTTCTGAATAAAATAGGGCATGCATTTATTGATACACAAAGAGTTCAGGAATGAATAGTAGGCTTGTTGGTTGAAAATAAGATCTAGTTATTTTTACTTATCTTTGACTATGTCCAACTGTCCACATGACACCAGATCTCCAGCCCTTTGTGTGCTGGCCTTTTATGAGATTAGCTTGCAGGTACGTGGGGTGACAAGGAGCCTGAATTCACCTTTCTGTATATCAGTTAGTCCTTCATATGCATTGAGTGGTGTCTTCTAGATGCAATTTGTGAATGTGACCTTATTTGGATGGTGTCCCTGTGTATGTAATCAAGATGAGGTCAGACTGCATTGGGTCCTAAATCCAGTCTGACTTTTGCCCCCCAGACAGAGGCAGAAGACACAGAAGGAGGATGGCAGGTGGAGACAGATTGGAGTTAAGGCTGGGAGGGATTGAGGGCAGGAGGAGAAGGGGACGACAGAGGATGAGATGGCTGGATGGCATCACTGACTCGATGGGTATGAGTCTGGGTGATCTCCGGGAGCTGGTGATGGACAGGGAGGCCTGGCGTGCTGCGGTTCATGGGGTCGCAAAGAGTCGGACACGACTGAGCGACTGATCTGATCTGACTGAAGCCAAGCCAAGAAATGAATGATAAGGATGACTGGCAATCACTGGGTGCAGCAACAAAGAATCCTTTCCCAGAGTCTTCGGAGAAAGCATGGCCCTGCCAACTCCTTGAGTTCAGATTTTAGCCTCCAGAACCATAAAACAATACCTTTCTATTGTTTTAAGCCATCCAGATTGTGGTCATTTGCTTCAGCAGTAACAGGGAAATGAATACACTTGCTCATACAAGTTCACGGGCATTTGGCAATGATTCTGCAGACCATCCTGTAGAATTTCTATCCCTTAGTAATCCTCATTTATGCCCAGATATAGGACTTGGATTTTGTGTTATCTGCAAATTTATACCATTCCTGTTTTTTCCTTTAGAGAAGAATGTTGAGAAATGAGGTCATATCTGGTGTCTTTTTCAAGAAGTGCAGATAAATTTTCTCCCCTTGAATCCCAACACTCAGGCTTTCTTTAAGATAAATTTCCCATCCTGGCGAAGCATAGACCTGCAAAATCCAGAAGGCTTTGGAGAAATATCACGAGTTCGCAATCTAGGACAATTGAAAAGTTCATGCAAGAAAATATTTATGGTGAATTGACCTTGTGGATATTAAAGTGGGTTTTAGGATTTAGAACTTTCCTATTTGAACTTTCCCATTGGCCCCCTACTGTACGATTGCACAAGGCATGACATGAAAAGCAGGTTTCTTTTCACCCGAGAATTTTACTCCCACAGAATGTTTCAGTTCATGTCAAACAAAGCATGTGTATTCAGACTTAGGTAAGGGTCTGACTTCATTCAGACAGTGCTACATGGGAACACAAAGAATGGTGTATTAAAATATAAATAAATTTCCGCAGAACTTACTTGAAGCCAAAAAAGGATATGTACAGAAATACAGAAATACTAATCCATGTTTCTCATTGGACTCTTCTATTCCAGTTTTCATTCTATTCATAAACTCTTGTGATAATCTTCAAACTGGACCTCTGCCTCATTTCTCAGCCAAATTGTCCTTTCCACAAAGGAATCTGTGTGCAGCCTTGGACTAGAATGGAAGATAGGAAAATGAAGAAATTCAGACTTCTGTCTTTGAATACTCTGGCTTTTGCAAAAGAAGCACACACACACACACAATTTAGGATAAACTATAAATATAAAAGGCCTATGGCTATAAAGAAAAAGATCAACTATTTTTTTCTTAAGAGGGTCAGTCTTCAAGGACAAAAGAAGGAATATTGGAGCTGGTCTTAGGAAGTGAGCAGGCATGAGAAAGAGAAAGAAAGAGGAAGAGGGGGGTGGGAGAGAGACAGAGACAATGACAGAAACAGAAAGAGAGAGATAAAGAGAGGAAAAACCAAGTCTTTTGAATCCATGTACTGTTCTGGAAGCTCTGTTTCAGACCAGATTAATCTACCCATTGCACAGGCTCGAATTGTGTAACCCTCCCATTTTATGAAACCCCAATATCCTTCCTGACTTTCCACCTATTTTTTCTATAGTGCAGTCCTGACCCCTCAGCTGGAATGTAAGATCTCCCACCATCACATCTCAATTGTATCCTCCTTACACACCTACCCCACACTCTCCTCTGTTATATCAGCAGAGTGTTGCTCAGGACTTTGCCTCCATGGCTCCAGGCTCTCCCATTTCTTCCCCAGTCCCTTTCCCATAGCCAATGTTTCAAAACCCAGTTGGGCATCACCTCCTCCAGGAAGCCCCTCTTCTTTCCTCCAGTTAGAGGTGTTCTTCAGGTTTCCAGAGTCCCAAAACATTTCATTTAACTCTCTCCCATGATGTGTCTTTCTATTTCCCACATATTTGCTCACAACCACGTCCATCCCTGTGAACCCTTCTGGTGTCCCAGTGACATGAAATATGGCCAGTGACTTTCTCAGATCCTTGGAATGTGAGAGGGAAGGATGCGCCACTTCTACAGAAGCTTGAGGAATGCCATGCAGTGTGTCCATGGGGCCAACATATCTCATAAGGGGCTGCTCCTTTTGCCTGACTCTGGGGATGTTGGTGCTTCGCTGGTAGCTCAGCTGGTAAAGAATACACCTGCAATGTAGGAGACCTTGGTTTGGTTCCTGGGTGGGGAAGATACCCTGGAGAAGGGAAAGGCCGCCCACTCTAGTATTCTGGTCTGGAAAACTTCATGGGTCACAAATGCACTGTGGTGTTGGAGAAGACTCTTGAGAGTCCCTTGGATTGCAAAGAGATACAATTAGTCAATCCTAAAGGAAATCGGTCTTGAATATTCACAGGAAGGACTGATGCTGAAGCTGAAACTCCAATATTTTGGCCACCCAATGCGAAGAACTGACTCATTGGAAAAGACCCTGATGATGGGAAAGATTGAAGGCAGGAAGAAAAGGGGATGACAGAGGATGAGATGGTTAGATGGATGAGTTTGGGTAAGCTCCAGGAGTTGGTGATGGACAGGGAAGCCTGTTGTGCTGCAGTCCATGGGGTCAGAAAGAGTTGGACCTGAATGAGTGACTGAACTGGAGATGTTGGCAGCATGTGGAACAGAAAGGTGGCTGATCCACGAAGGACTTTCCCATCTAGAAACTGTAGAAAGCTTGTGGTTATACTATGAAAACACTGTTTCTCAAAAGATGATTTCTAGAACAAGTTTCCTATTCCGCCTTAAATGACCAGTGTTTGTGTTCATGTCTTTTGCTCCCTATTAGAGCATGAGCTCCATGTAGAATCTGTGCATGATCCGTCTTTGGGTTTATAATTTTCGTCACAGTGTCTGGCATTCAGTAATTGCTCATTGACTCATGTAGCAGACAAGTGAGTGACTGTAAGAAGTGTGTGTGTGATGCGTGTGTATGAGCGTGCAGGACTGGGGGTGGGACGGCTGTGATGAGAGGAAGAACCAGCTCATTTTCTCGTTCAAGTTAGTCATGACTCTTGATTCTTAAATCTTTCTGCCATACTGGGCTCTATTATCAATTAGTCAGTTGGAAATTTATTTTTCATTTAGAAATTCATTTTATAGTCTTCAAGACAAAGAGCAAAATGTGTTTTGAGAGGATAGACTCTGGAAAGAGTGTAATCAAAAAGTTAGATGAACAAAGTTAGATTTTAGGATAAAGGCATGTTAATATCATAACCTGATGTGATGAAATAACAGATGTGGTAAGGATAACAGGGCATAGCCTAACTTCCGGGTCTCTTTGATGACACCTGGGAAGGTATAGGAGGTATTAATAGGTGTGTTAGAAGTTTCATGAAGTTTCCTTGGAAGGATGCATGGATCTGTGCACCGTCAATCTTAATGTGTTTGCTAAAGTGCAGGTTCTCATAGAGTAGTTTAATGGGGAAATATTGAGGTGATATGTTTTTAACAAAGTCTCAGATACTGACTCTTGGATCACTCTGAATAGCAAAGTGTTGAAGGCTTTGGGACTGAGTCAACCGCGGGACCCTATGCTTGATATCTTCTAGCAAAAAGAAGAGTAAGCAAAATCAGTTTCAATGCCTGATGGGAGTCTGGGACACAACTAACCTTCCTGACACTGAGAAACTCTGTGCTCTGCACTTTTCTCAAAGTCAGAAAGGAAGCACCTGGTTTGTGACACCCAGTGGACACTAGAGCCAAGATGTTAAGAGCACAAAGACTGGAGACGGGGCCTTGGGTTCAGTGTTCAGCTCTTCAATCTAATGGTTGGGTGACCGTGCTTTGTTTATTAACCTCTCTGTACCTCCATTTCCTAGTTTATAAAGAGAGAGAATATCAGAAAGTAGCTGGGATAGTGGAGGGGAGTGGGCCCTCCTTGGCAACAGGATCAAGATATTAACAGAGGACTTTTCTCACTATAGTTGTGAGTTGGGTGTGAATTTAAGAGCTATCGTAAACCAAAGGGATATTGGAGTGATTCCAATTTGCAAAATTTACAGAAATTGTTTGTTAAATGCTTCCATGATATTTGAATTCCCTCACTGACTTCAAATAAAACAAGAATTGAGAAAAAGGAAGGATTTGAGAAAAGGTTTCTTTTTAAAGAGCTGTTGTAGCACCTGTTGCAATGTTCCCTCTCAGGAGATATATGGAGGGATAGGGTGTTACCTTCATCATCAGCCCAGCAAGAGGTATCCATGGACCACCTGGAGAGTTTGCCAAGTGTCCCTGTATTTTGGAGATGTGGAGGGCATGGGTTAGACAACTAGAACACCATCAGCCTATTACAAAAAGATGTAGTTCACTGTAGTGAAATTTGCTTGTGAGCCCAGCACTTGTTGAACCAAGGGACACACGTTCATTTTTTATGGAGCAGAGCATGGAGATGGACAGAAGGACACACACACAGAGAAAGAGACACAGAGACAGAGAGAAAGGCCAGGCATGTGACAGTCTTGGGAGCTATCCATGAGAAAGTGAAGAAACCCAGCAGTAGGAAGCTGAAGGTTAACATGAGATCCATAGAGATTTTCCATTTGGAATAGAATGTTTTTTTCAGGATCAAGGTAACAATGTAAATAAAGTCTCTGATGATGGAAACTCCAAAGAACAAGGAAAGTGTCAACAAGGGAAGATATAAACCTTATTCAACTGCCAAGGGTACAAGGTCAATCATACTCAATAAAGGCTTCTATTTCTTCTCTCCACTTAACCCTCTGCCTGTTCCAACCTGATCAGAACATATCTAGCAAGTGCAGGGTCAGCAGAGAGGGAAATGTCAGTAAGAAAGAGAAATAAGTGCCTACCATCCTCCTTAAAACTGCAAGACTCAAGATTAAGGAAGGGATAGAGGACATTTTTAAAAGTTTGGTGTTTTGATTAAATCTTGGTCTGGACATTCTGACTTCAGAATCAAGACTTTTCAAGCTATCATTTAAGATCTATTGTGTTTCTAATATCCATGCAGAAAATTCTTGTGCTCCTGAAGTTTTTGTTTAGGTGCAACGGAGGATCAGATCAGATCAGTCGCTCAGTTGTGTCCGACTCTTTGCGACCCCATTAATCACTGCACGCCAGGCCTCCCTGTCCATCACCAACTCCAAGAGTTCACCCAGACTCACATCCATTGAGTCAGTGATGCAATCCAGCCATCTCATCCTCTGTCATCCCCTTCTCCTCCTGCCCACAATCCCTCCCAGCATCAGAGTCTTCTCCAATGAGTCAACTCTTCGCATGAGGTGGCCAAAATACTGGAGTTTCAGCTTTAGCATCCTTCCTTCCAAAGAAATCCCAGGGCTGATCTCTTTCAGAATGGACTGGTTGGATCTCCTTGCAGTCCAAGGGATTCTCAAGAGTCTTCTCCAACACCATAGTTCAAAAGCATCAATCCTTTGGCGCTCAGCCTTCTTCACAGTCCAGCTCTTATAACCTCTTTAAACAACTGTAATGAGATAACATCTGATGAGTCCATCATGAGAAATGCTGGGCTGCATGAAGCATAAGCTGGAATCAAGATTGCTGGGAGAAATATCAATAACCTCAGGTATACAGATGACACCACCCTTTATGGCAGAAAGTGAAGAAGAACTAAAGAGCCTCTTGATGAAAGTGAAAGAGGAGAGTGAAAAAGTTGGCTTAAAGCTCAACATTCAGAAAACTAAGATCATGGCATCCAGTCCCATCACTTCATGGGAAATAGATGGGGAAACAGTGAAAACAGTGGCAGACTTTATTTTTTTGGGCTCCAAAATTGCTGCAGATGGTGATTGCAGCCATGAAATTAAAAGACGCTTGCTCCTTGGAAGAAAAGCTATGACCAACCTAGATAGCATATTCAAAAGCAGAGACGTTACTTTGCCAATTAAGGTCCATCTAGTCAAAGCTTTGGTTTTTTCCAGTAGTCATGTATGGATGTGAGAGCTAGACTATAAAGAAAGCTGAGCACTGAAGAATTGATGCTTTTGAACTGTGGTGTTGAAGAAGACTCTTGAGAGTCCCTTGAACAGCAAGGTGATCCAACCAGTCCATCCTAAATCATTCCTGACTATTCATTGGAAGGACTGATGCTGAAGCTGAAATGCCAATATTTTGGCCACCTGATGCAAAGAATTGACTCATTGGAAAAGACCTTGATGCTAGTAAAGATTGAAGGTGGGAGGAAAAGGGGATGACAGAGGATGAGATGGTTGGATGGCATCACGGACTTGAAGGATATGAGTTTAAGTAAGCTCTGGGAGTTGGTGATGGACAGGGAAGCCTGGCGTGCTGCAGTCCATGGGGTTGCAAAGAGTCAGACATGACTGAAAGACTGAACTGAACTGAACTGAACTGAAGTTGTACTTTAAGTACATGGCAGTGGTGTTTATTCAAATACAAGTTAAATCCATCTTGGCAGCAGAATGAAAGAGCCACTCATGCCTGTGGCAAGGCTCACCACCTGGAGAGGGACACCTGGTAGAGGAAGAGGGAAGCTAGAAACCTATTGAAGAAGGGGCTTGAGCCACCTAGTGCCCTTGGAAGCAGATGTCTTGAGGCACCTGGGAGTCTCTGAATTTATGGAGGGTCAGCTCGGGAACCAAAAAG
This sequence comes from Tragelaphus eurycerus, assembly GCA_935064755.1. Taxonomy (NCBI): domain Eukaryota; kingdom Metazoa; phylum Chordata; class Mammalia; order Artiodactyla; family Bovidae; genus Tragelaphus; species Tragelaphus eurycerus. The sequence goes on along the minus strand of CAKXYN010000002.1, from coordinate 16,397,697 downwards.
CAGCTTACTGTCACCCAAAGAAGGACCTGAAGGGAGCACACGTGATACAGTATTCTCATTACCACTGTAAACGTTAGCTAAGCCTCAACTGTCTTCCTGCTCCCTTTTCCAACCCTAGGATGAGGAGTGCTGATGAGGGAAGTCTTGCCAAAATCTGAGACTAAAAGTACTGTCTGAGTTCCAAACTGATGATGCAATTTCAGTAGTAGTTTTAATTGCTGGTTCAGATCACACTGGGCAAGTCAGTGAGGGAATGGTTGAAATACAGATGAAATGTCTCCTGAGTTACCAGGAAAAGCATCCAAATGCCTTCTGCCCTCACTCTGCCCACAGTGGCAGCAGGTAAGCCAGGCTTCCTTCCCAACTTCCTGCCTTGCTGCCTGTCATTTCCAGAGAGCTACTAAATTCTGATGTCTTCCTTAGAATGAACTTACTTCCTGACTCTATTCTCCACAGACAACCTTTTCTTCTGACTTAGGGAAAAGAGGAAGTAAGGTTTTATGCCCTATCCCCCTCTCTCCCAAAAAAGAAGGAATTTCGGACCTGATATTAGAGAAAACAGCAAATAAATCTGGTGGAAAGCTGCTAAGAATAAGGCACTTTAGATTCTATCACAGATTTCTTGACCACCCATGTGGATTGTAAATCTCACAATTTAAAACGTGTGACCATTGAAAATCTATTGCATTTGTTTGTTACGGCATCAGTGTCATGTGCAGGCTGGCTCCTCACAGAGCACAGCGTAGTGGGAAGAACACAGGCTCTGGGATTGGATACGCTTGTGCTTGAATTCCATCCCTGACAGCTGTTAGTGTTTGTACAACTCATGTATTCAGCCATTTATTACTACAATACACTTTTCTAAAGGGACCTGCCATGTGTGGAGTGCTGGGGAGATGCTGGGGCCGCATGACTCTAGGAAGTAAGTGCCTGCCCTCAAGTAATTCTTAGCATTGCAATAAATATACAGAGTGCAATGTGACGAGCACACAGATGGAGATACACAGAGGTCTTCCTGATACTCACATGGGGAAGCAATGTCCTTCACTGAGGCAGAAGTATAGAATAGGTACAACACCAAAGACACGACCCGTGAAAGAAACAATGGATAAACTGGACTTCATTACAGTTAAAAATGTCTGCTTTGAAAAGGAAAATGTCAAGAAAGGAAGACCAGCCACAGACAGGGGGTAAAATATTTGCAGAAGACACATCTGATAAAAGACTGTTACCCAAAGTATAAAAAGTGCTCTTAAAACTCAACAATAAGAAAACAAACAAATAAACAAAAAACAATTAAAAAAATGAGTCAAAGACTTTAACAGACATCTCATCAAAGAAGACAAACAGATAGCAAATAAGGTTATGAAAAGATACTTCACATTGTGCATCAATAGAGAAATGCAAAAACCACAATGAGATATTGCTGTGTATCCATTTTGATGGCTATTAACCAAAAAACCAGAAAATTATAAGTGTTGGTGAGGATGTGCAGAGATTGGAACCTTTTTTAATGCTAGTGGCATTATAAAATGGTTCAACTGCTGTGTCAAACAGTATGCTGCTGCTGCTGCTGCTAAGTCACTTCAGTCGTGTCCAACTCTGTGCGACCCCATAGACGGCAGCCCACCAACCTCCCCCGTCCCTGGGATTCTCTAGGCAAGAACACTGGAGTGGGTTGCCATTTCCTTCTCCAACGCATAAAAGTGAAAAGTGAAAGTGATGTCGCTGAGTCCTGTCAAACAGTATGGGGGTTCCTCAAATAATTAAACATAAATCATCAAATGATTTAGCCATTCCACTTCTGAATATATACCTAAAAGAACTGAAAGCAACAATTTGAATAAACATTTGTACAATCATTTTCATAGCAACATTATTCATAATAGCATAAATGTGGAAGCAACCTGAGTATCTATCCACAGATGAATGGATAAAGAAGCTGATATGTACATACAGTGGAATGCTATTCAGCCATAAAAAGAATGAAATTTTGCCATTTTCATCAATGTGTGAACTTGTAGGGTATTATTATTATGCTTATTGAAATGTCAGACAGAGAAAGACAAATACTGTATGATATCACTTATATGTGGAATCTTAAAAATACAACAAACTAGTTAATATAACAAAAGCAGTGGACTCACAGATAAAGAAAACACTCTGGTGGTTACCAATGGGGAGAGAGAATGGGGGAAGGGCAACACACGGGTAGAGGTTTAAGAGGTACAGACATTAGATATAAAATAAACTACAAGCATATAGTGAACAACACAGGGAATACAGCCAATATTTTCTAATAAGTCTAAATGGATTGCAACCTTTGAAATTGTGGATCACTATATTGTAAAACTGTAACTTACATAATACTGTACAGCAGCTACACTTCAATAAAAAATAATCCATTTATTCAAAGGAATGAAAGAAAATATACAGAAAGTAGTGGAAACATCTGTAGTTTGTAGATTACCCATGAGTTTCATATTCATCTGCCTATTTGTATTTTGTAAATTTTCAGCAATGAGCGACATGAATTTTAAAATCGAGAGAGAGCATCATTTTTAAAAAGAAAAAATGAAGAATCCTGCCAGCCCCAGAAGAGGATGCATCTGCTTTTTGCAAAGGCCCTTTCACGAGCTGGCCCAAGCAGCTTCGTGCTCTTTTCTTTATACTTTTGCTCCCACAATCAACTCAATGTGTGGGCAGAAACAGAGTAAAATGCTGAACTTGAGGAAACGCTTGGGAGATGCTATCGGGTAGAAATTAAGAAGTAATTGAATGGAGATTGGAGGATTTGTCAACAAACTGGAGAGAATCCAGAGAGGAATCGAGGAATGACTGAAGACCTGGGGCTGAAGGCTGGACTTGTGAGTAGAGATGAAAAGAAAATGTGTTTAACTTGGCTAGATTCTAAGTAGAGACTTAAAAACAGCATTGGAGCCCAATCAAACCTCCATTAACAACTGCCAGGCAGACCTTCATCCGAAGTGACCCTGAAAGGTCAAAACAACCTCTTAAAATTTCCAGTGCTTTTTAGTTCAACCTGAGGTTACAGACTGTATCTTCCACGTAGTCCAGATTGCTTTTGCATGGATGCCAAGAGCTTGTCTTCGTTGTGCATTAAGGATGTGAACATCATGGAGAGGAAGTGGGTCCCTAAAGGCAGCTCTAAGGGTCCCCATGACAGCAGATGCTGATGGGGCCAGAATGAGCAGGGGTTTTTCCTGGGTTTGTATGGCAAGATGCTCTAATAAAATGGTTTATTCTTTCTGTGGTTCACTTTTCATACTTGTTTTGTGTTTATCTGGGGAAATGGAGGGGTACTTAGAGTGATGGCAAAAGAGAGAAGCAGAAAGATACAGAAAAAGTGAGGCCAAGTGAATTCCTGGGAGAGACCCAGGGATAGAGGGATTGATAACCAGCCAGAAGAAGAGCAATTAGATTGGGATAAAAACTTAAGCAGAGAGACAGGAATAAGCAACCATAAGGGAGGGGAAGGACAGACAGGGCCCAGTGATCTGTCCTGGGGTGGGGAACAGTAGGAAGTCTGACTCACCAGTACTAGTCAGACCATGTAAAGGAGAACAGAGATCCGTGGCAAGGCAGCACTGTTTATTTTTAATATGGAATTATATTTTAGTAACAGAAAGGGAAAAAAAGTGAAAGAGAATTTAGAATAGATTTGGAAACTCTGCATTGAATCTTGAGAATCTCTCAAAGCAGCACTGTGGTCAGTGGCCTGTGGCTGAGCTGAACTGCTCTGTCTTGTTCCTATGTATGAATTTGACCATGGGGAAGGACATTGTCAGGCATTATCAGTCAACTTAAGGAATTCTTGCTCTGGTTGCTGCACTCTGAGGCACTTAAAACCTGACACAAGGGCACATGCTTCGGAGGCTCTTTTGGTGAAAACTTCTCAACCTTGTGTGGCCAATGATGTGGACTTCTCCAGCATTGCACAAAAGCATGTATTCATCGTTCATCTTGCTTCATTCTTGTCCTGCTTATTTAGGAACATGTTACTAAGTAATAAAAAAGTAAACATTTGTACTTTTTGTTTTATGGTTTGATTACAAAAATAGAAAAATCTTTTGACAAAGAAGGTGAAAATTTTCAAACTTAGTTTGATTGATTTTTCACTTAAATAGCAATATTGACATTCACTGGAAAGTGATTCCGTGTCAAAATGACAGAGACGCACTATCCAAGAAAACAATGCATCCTGTCCTAGAAAAATACCCCTCTGTGATTTTGACTCTAAACCTGGTATACCTACTCTCTTAATTGATGATGTCCACAACTGGAGAGCAGCTGAATGATTTGCTTGATCTTGAAGGTGAGCTCTTCTGGGTTTAAACATGATATATATATTTTTGAAGTATAATGCACTTATAAATTTGGGTAATTAAATATCCCCAAATCAGGGATGTGCATTCAGTGATAGGAGTGAAAGACCCCAGATATTTGGGGACCAGTCCTATAGACTACAGAGTACTGCAGAGTTTCGTTGAGCACAGGGTTTAGGAAGAGGAAAGTTACAAAGAAACCAAATGTGGGTTCATTGCATCAGAAACACCTTAGGAACATTTAAAGAATACAGATTCTTGGTATTTACTTCAACACCATTAAACAGGAACTCAAAAATGAGATCTAGGAATCTGTATTTTTATGAAATCCTTCAATGTCTAGACTAGGATTGTGAAAAGTAGGCTAGAGCACCTGTGTTTTCTGCCTCTAGTTACTGAATATGTTACAAGCGTGATTATTAATTTAGTATTAACTACTTCCATCATGGGCTTCCCTGGTGACTGAGACAGTAAAGAATCCGCTTACAATGAGGGAGACCTAGGTTTGATTCCTGGGTTGGGAAAATCCTCTGGAGAAGGGCATGGCAACCCACTCCAGTATTCTAGCCTGGAGAATCCCACCGACAGAGGAGCCTGACTGGCTACAGTCCATGGGGCCTCAAAGAGTCGGAAACAACTGACTTGTTTCCATTTTCACCTCCATCAGAGCTCATCACATCTTTTAGTAGCAACTAAAGTGACCAGTCCATTCTGAAGGAGATGAGCCCTGGGATTTCTTTGGAAGGAATGATGCTAAAGCTCAAACTCCAATATTTTGGCCACCTCATGCGAAGAGTTGACTCATTGGAGAAGACTCTGATGCTGGGAGGGATTGGGGGCAGGAGGAGAAGGGGACGACAGAGGATGAGATGGCTGGATGGCATCACTGACTCGATGGATATGAGTCTCAGTGACCTCTGGGAGTTGGTGATGGACAGGGAGGCCTGGCGTGCAGCGATTCATGGGGTCGCAAAGAGTCGGACACGACTGAGCGACTGATCTGATCTGAAAGTGACCTCTTCCACAATAAATGAGATGATTTTTCCTGGTATTTGGATCACCAATTTTGTCTAATAACTTTGGAATTTACACAGCTGGTTGTACAGTGGATACAGTTTAGAAATCTACTTGAATAAAAATGCCATGTAGATTCCACCAGTGCTTTTCACTGTGTCAAGTTCATTAGAGTGAGTTAAAGTACAAGTATGTCTTTTTTTTTCAGGTGAAGGTTATTCTAAATATTTACAAAGCATAGCACTTCAGCAGCTCTCTTGATGCTCCCAAGCCAGTCAGTTTTCATAGCAGTTGCTTATTGCATGAAAACTTATCTGCTGACTTTTCATGAGTAAATGTATTTTACACTATCCTTAGATGTTCTGCAATATAGAAGAAAGGAAGAGAAAGCATGGGGGCAAGGTGGTGGGGGTGGTGGGAATTTCTAAATGCTATAATGTTCCCAGTCAGTGGCTTAAGTGCATTAACTGCTCAGACTAGAGGCTGGAAATAGAGGAAAGATGGCCACTGACTCATTGTCACCAACTCTGAGTAAGATTCTTGACCTTTTGCTGTCTCAGTAAATGAACCCACATGGAAAGAGGCAGTGGGAAAAAGCAATATGGTCAAAACGGCCATGAGGTCTCCTAGGTAAATACATGATGATATTGGAGTTGAGAGTTCTGGCGACCTTTTGTGGCTTCCTTCGTTTGGGGAGTTACTATCATTGCAGGAGGCAGCCTTGTCATTTTCACTTTGTGGTGAGGAGGGAGCGCCTTTGATGTGTAACTCCAGGATCTCTGCGGGAGCTAAGTAAAGAGTAATCCTCTCATCACCCACCCACAGCTCCAGCCTTCTCCAGAACAAGTGGCAGAGAGGCTTCTGTGCAGTCAGTTTTTGAAAAAACTCTATTCTCTTGTACCCATTTTAAGGGTGCAATTGGAAGAGTTTTGACAGATGTACACACCTGTGTAACCCCACCCCAATCAATATGCAGAATCTTCTCTTCACCCCTGAAAGATTCTTTGAGCCCCTTCTCAGGAAATCTGTCTCTACTCCAAGCCGCAGGCAAGCACGGATACAATTTTTATTACTATAGGTTAGATTTGTCTGTTCTCCAGTTTGGTACAGATGCAACTGCACAGAACATTTTTTTTTCTCATGCACTTCAATTTTTAATTATTTAATGAAATACAACTGACATACGGTATTAATTTCAGGTGTACTGTATAAAGGTTTGACATTTGCATACATTATGAAATGAAATGATCACTGTAAGTCTCGTAACCATCTGTCTTCTTTTATGGCTGGATTCTGTAAGTTGGCTTAAGGATTCTGAGATCCATCCAAGTAGTCGTATACATTAGTAGCTTGTGTCTTTTTATTGCTAAATAGTGTCCCATGGTAGAACTCTGCCATAGTGTGTTTATCCAGTCAAATGTCCATGAGGATTTGAGTTATTTCCTGTTTGAGGCTGTTATGAGAACAGCTATTACAAACATTTGCATTCAGATCTTTGTGTGGGCATAGGTTTTCGTTTCACTTGAGTATATCTCAGAATAAGAACAGCTGCCACACGTGATAGGTGTTTGGTTACGTTTAGAAGAATCTGACCGATGGTTTTCCAAAATGGCTGCACCATTTTGTATTTCCACCAGAAGTGTATGAGGGTTCTGATTTCTCCATATCTTTTCCAGTAATTGTTATTATTATTATTTTATTATAGACATCCTAGCTGATCTGTGCTGCTAGCTCATCATAGTTTTACTTTGAATTTCCCTGATGACTAATGTGGTTGAGCACCTTTTCTTATGCTTGTTGACCATTTGATTACTTGTGTTGTCAGTTTCAGAAACAGAATAAAGAAAAGTGAAATCGGCTCAGTTGTGCCCAACTCTGCTACCCCATGGATAGTAACCTGCACCAAGCTCCTCCGTCCATGGGATTTTCAAGGCAAGAGTACTGGAGTGGGGTGCAATTTCCTTCTCCAGGAAATCTTCCCAACCCAGGGATTGAACCCAGGTCTCTCACATTGTAGACAGATGCTTTACCATCTAAGGAGTCCTGGTGGCTTTATAAAGAAGCTTTATAAAGAAGGTAAGTGCTAAATCACTTCAGTCACGTCCAACGCTTTGTGACTTCATGGACTGTAGCTTGCCAGGCTCCTCTGTCCTGGATTCTTCAGGTGAGAATACTGGAGTGGGTTGTCATGCCCTCCTCCAGGGGATCTTCCTGACCCAGGGATGGAACCCACACCTGTTTTGTCTCTTGTATTGGAAGGCGGGTTATTTTTTTTTTTTTTTTTAACCAATGAGCCATCGGGGAAGCCTTACGCAGAGTTGCCTACTATGAAATGTTTGTGGCCCCTTCCATGTCAAAAGATAAAGACAAAATTCCTCAAACTGGTGCTGAGAATGACCAGAATTTACTTAGTAGAATCCGCCTTAATGTTGTCATCTTACCCTCTTGGCCACATGCTTTGGTCACAATTTGACTCTTCCCTATCAGATCATTTGTGGTCTTTCAGCAACCTCTTTTCCCTTTCAAGTCTTCCTGTAGTGTTTTGTCTTAGGTTCAACTGTTTTTGTGAAAGTAACTCACTAAGATCTGGTTGCTTCATTCTCCATGATCCCTCCCCATCTTTGAGATGCTTGTTACTCAGATGATAATAATCACAGCCTCCTGGAGTAGCTGCTGAGAAGTGCCATCCCAGTTCCCTCTTTTGGATTAAGGCTTTCATTCCCTAAGATATTTTTCATTCCCAGGAGCTGCCTTGTCTTTGTGGATTGTAGCATGTAGTGCAGGAAATATAAGATTGATACAAGGAATGAAAGGTTCTACCTTCTTTTCCTCTTTTCAAGAAATATTTGAAGGGCTGTGTGGACTTTGAGCTTGTGGGGTCAGCCATGAGCCAATGTTACAAATGTATTGGAGTTCATCTTTTTTCATTGCCCCATCTTGCATTATAAACCTCTGCCTCAGATTGTGTTTTCCTGGGTGTATTAGCTTCCTGTGGCTGTTGCAATGCAAATGACCACAAACTTGGTGGCTTAATGCAAGAGAAATTCATTTTCTTACAGTTCAGAAGGACAGAAGCCTCAAGTCAAGGTGCTGACAGGGTTAGTTCTTCTGGAGGGCACTTCGAATCCCGGGCACACCTTTCTCCTTCCTTCTGGTGTTTGCCAGAAATCCTTAGCCTCCTCTGGCTTGTAGACCAATCACCCCAATCTCTGAAAATGTCCTCATGTAACTTCACCTAAGTTATTTAAGCAGAACACTTTTCATTGGATTTAGGGTCCACATGGGTAATATAGGGTAAAGAAAGTGAAAGTGTTAGTCATTAAATCACATCTGACTCTTTTTGACTCCAAGGACTGTAGCCCACCAGACTCCTCTGTTCATGAGATTTGCCAAGAATACTGGAATGGGGTGTCATTTCCTTCTCTAGGGGAATCTTTCCTACCCAGGGATTGAACCCAGTCTACTGCATGGCAGGCAGATTCTTTACCATCTAAGCCACCAGTGAAGCCCAATTTAGGGTGATCTCATCTCAAGATCCTTAACTTAATTATATCTGGAAAGACCCTTTATCCAAATAAGGTTGTGTTCATAAGTTTTGAGATCTTTTTTTTGATGAGTGGTTACAATTTAACCAGCTATTCTGGGAACTTGATCTAGTTGCTGACGGGGACCCAGTGAACATGTCTTAAGTGTGGTTTGGGAGCTGGATCTACCATTAGATGGCTAGTAACTAAGGTCCATCCTAGTCAAGACTATGGTTTTTCCAGTAGTCATGTACGGATGCGAGAGTTGAACTGTGAAGAAAGCTGAGCACCGAAGAATTGATGCTTTTGAACTGTGGTGTTGGAGAAGACTCTTGAGGGTCCCTTGGACTGCAAGGAGATCCAGTCAGTCCATTCTGAAGGAGATCAGTCCCGGGTGTTCCTTGGAAGGAATGATGCTAAAACTGAAACTCCAGTACTTTGGCCACCTCATGCGAAGAGTTGACTCATTGGAGAAGACTCTGATGCTGGGAGGGATTGTGGGCAGGAGGAGAAGGGGATGACAGAGGATGAGATGGCTGGATGGCATCACCAACTCGATGGATGTGAGTTTTAGTGAACTCTGGGGGTTGGTGATAGACAAGGAGGCCTGGCGTCCTGCAGTTCATGGGGTCGCAAAGAGTCAGACACGACTGAGCGACTGAACTGATCTGAACTGAACTGAACTAGGATCCCATTACCGAAGGTGCGTGGAGTGTCGACCACCCCTGGCATGCAGTTGTGGGGCGATTAGTGTTTAAACTTTCACTGGCTGTGAAATGGGATGGGAGAAAATGCACTAACAAATAACTCTTAAATGTATAAAAAGTGGTAAGCAAAAACCTATGGAAGAAAATGGAGATATTATATTGGGGAAAAGCAATAAAATCCTGCCAGTGGTAAATTGCCAATTTAAAGTGGAGTATGAGGATCATAGAGCCTCATTAGCTGCATAAAAAGACTCGTGTAGTGTAGGTAGAGGGCAGAAAAAAATTGAGGATATGTCCCAGGACTTAATTAAAAGATTAATAGAGCTCCAGAGAAGACTGACTTCTTAACTTTGACAAGTTAGCTATGCCCAGGGCAGAGCCTTGTTTGGGAAGGAATGAGACCCTGAGATTTGGAATAGTACGTGCAAGTTGAACCACTCAAAATCTTGAATTATCCCAGATTCCCCAGACACTTTGGGCTCAGAGAAATGGCTACTTCTCCCTATCAGGGTTTAGATCTTCTTCCCTTGCCAAGAGGTAAAGTAGAAGCTTTTGCCTAAAACTTCATAGTTTCTTCCTTTAAGACCTGCCCCATCTCCATTTCAAGCTACCAGGAGAAACACTGGTGGTCAAAATCACTCTTCAAAACACAATGAAGCTGGGGGAGTGCTGGATTCTCTAAAGATACAGAGGAACTATCCCTCCAGAGAGCTGTAAGACTAGCCCACATGTGCCAGCAGGAAGTTGGAGGGTTTGTACAGGTTGGATGCTGAGGGTGTTGGCTCCAAGAGGGTGAAGCATAAATCTGAACAAGGTGAGAGTTTCTCAGAATGAAAGCATTCTCCTATGATGCAGAGGTTTTGCTCCAGAAAGGAACCTAGGAGACAGTGCTAACACGTTGCTACTATGGTGCCTGAGGCTTGGAGAAAGCAGTGGTCACACCAAGTGAAGTGGAAACCCTGGTCCTTTTGTCATAGACATAGACAGAAGGATCAAAAAGTTCAGAGAAATGGATGTGCTGGACAAGGTCAGAAAACCTAGCTGTCTACCTTGTTCCTCAGGACAATTTGGAGATTCATTCTCCAAAGTGATAAGGAAGGCAACAGTGAGAACAGTGTTGTCATTAATAAGTACTCCTGGTACATGTGGTTACAGAACTGAGAGCCATGGGATGGTAGGATCTTGAGGTAACAGAGAAGCAGATTTGTCAGAAGCAAAGCAGCTGCTTGAGCATCCTCATGACATGGCGACTGGCTTGTGATAGAGCTTGATAGAATATGAAAAAGTGAATCTACTTTTTAAAATAACCTAGTCTCCAATGTCACTTCTGCAGCATTCCATTGGTTAGGAGTGAATTATCCAGACTGGTATACATTCAAGGGGAGGGGAAATTAAGTTCACCTTTTTCAAGGAAGAGATGTCAAAAATTTTGTGAACATTTTTTAAAAATGTTTTTAAAGGTTCCCCCCCCCCTTTTTTTTTAAAGCTAAGGGACATTCCTAAGGGAATTTGGTGCTTTTCATCACTGTAAACTCAAGAACCTGTGGCTGCAGAAATATGGTTCCCAAATGGGAATGTTTTTACCAAGAGACATTAAGCTTTAAGCCACAGCTGTTATCCAGTCACAGTTGGCCTTTGTGTTAGGAGACAAGCAAGCAAGGGAAGAAGTCAACAGTCTGGCTGGGAAAGTCAGCCTGGTTGTGGATAGAGAAAGAGCTGCTGTTACTGAAGTGGGAGTTGGGGGTAGGGGTAAGAGTGATCACATTCCTCACTGGGGCATTTCTTGATAGTTTTCTGCCTAACCGAGTTACTCAATGGACAAGTGTAGCAACTTGGCCTGGGGATCTGGGAGAAACCACTGGAGTGGAAGATGCTATCTAGGGGTCAAGGGAACATATAAGCATAAAGAAGAGAGCAATGAACACCAGTGTAGATTCTCAAGACCAGATACTGAAGCAACATTCTTTTCTATTCCACTAACTTCCTGGTTAATTTTCCCTGGAAAAGCAGCCTTCTAGGATGCTGGAGGAGCTTTACCAAGTTGGGATAATTACATTGCATGAAGGGAGTGCACCCAGTTGCAGAGTGGTGGACTGTGAGTAGAGCTGGGGCGGACCCCAGACACACAGCCCCTTCCAGACAAAGGCATGCATTCCTCCAGCTGCGGGAGTGCTGCCTGACGTGGCTGGCAGCCAAGTCTCTCTCTAGGAACAGCTCTGGGATGAGAAAGCAGCCCTGCCCATAGCTATTACCTTATTCTGGGAGCAGCCTCCAGGTAAGGACTGGTTTGAAGGTACAAACTTGGCCCCCTTGCTTCAGTTTGGGACTTCTGGGAAGGGCCATCCCAGCTCCTGAGCTCACTGTGGAATCATCAGAGGTCCCAAGGCAACTTCATTGCCCTTCACCTCCTTCCCCTGTCCATCCCCTTTGTCCTCACTCCCTTCCAGCTGATGTTCTGAGTGCATTGTTGAGCTGCTTCTCTCAGCTCTTGTTTTCTGGAGAACCTCATCAGTGATGGGCTTCCCTGGTGGCTCAGTAGTAAAGTACTTGCCTGCAGTGCAGAAGATCTGGGTTCAGTCCTTGGGTTGGGATGATTCCCTGGTGAAGGGAATGGCAACCCACTTCAGTATTCTTGCCTGGAGAATTCTATGGACAAAGGAACCTGGTGGGCTACATTCCATGGGGTTGCAGAATAGTCCGACATGACAGAGCAACTAATAACTCATCATTGATACCACCGTTTATGAAGTGGTCACTGTTCTAACACCAGCTTTCTTGAGATCATCTCTCTAAACCTATTCAATGGCTATGACGCAGCTACCCTTAGGATCCACATTGTAAGATGAGACATCTGGAAACATCTTTCTGAATTCACAGATACAGTAAACGGCAGTTAGCTTTCAACTCAGATCTTTCTTTGGAGCATGATGTCTTGGAGGCTACCTTTAAATTTTTCTTTTTTCATGGTCCTGAGACTATGGTATTTATTTAGCAGAATTATTTGTCATATAATAATATGCAGCTTCTAAATGACTTGTAGATATAACAGAGATAGTGGTTTGGTGAAGTAACAACCAGCCCTGAAATCTCAATGGTTAACAAAAGCAAATATTGTTTTCTTATTCAGGTAATGTGTTGATAGCTCTGAATGGTCTGTCATGGCTTTCCAGGGTGTATGCTAAAGATTCTGCCCTTATCTGGGCATGTTGTCAGTGCAGAGGGAAAAGCGCAAGAGAGCCCATGGAAACTTGTGATGGGATAGATTCTACCTATTTTAATGTGTGGCAGAGACATTTCTTTGCCAACAAAGGTCCATCTAGTCAAAGCTATGCTTTTTCTAGTCATCGTGTATGGTTGTGAGAATTGGACTATAAAGAAAGCTGAGCGCTGAAGAACTAATGCTTTTGAACTGTGGTGTTGGAGAGGCTCTTAAGAGTCCCTTGGACTGCAAGGAGATCAAACCAGTCCATCCTAAAGGAAATCAGTCCTGAATATTCATTGGAAGGACTGATGCTGAAGCTGAAGCTCTAATACTTTGGCCACCTGATGCAAAGAACTGACTCATTTGAAAAACTCTGATTCTGGGAAAGATTGAGGGCAGGAGAAGAAGGTGGCAACAGCTGATGAGATGATTGGATGGCATCACCAACTCAATGAACATGAATTTGAGCAAACTCCAGGAGACAATAAAGGACAGGGAAGCCTGGCAGGCTACAGTCCAAGGGGTCGCAAAGAGTTGAAAAGGACTAAGTGACTGAACAACAACAAGCACATTGTTCTGCAAGCCCAGGAAAGCAGCAGAGATATGAATCATTATCTTCCAGGGAGAGGGGAAGAGATGCTTACAGAAAATAATGCAATCTTACAACACATAGCCATGCCAAGGCTGTAGCAACTTAGTAATTAATTTTCACCAGCTAAATAATTTAAAATAAAATTTATTTATGCAATGCATTATGTAATATGTAATGAGGGATATTCCAAGCGCAGAGAAGAGGTCGAGTTAAAAAAACCTGCCGTGGAGTTGGGTGATGACAAAGAGGAATGCTTTGGAGGTCTGCTAGGCCAGACTTTGCGAGTGTGCAGGACTGAAGTCCTTCAGGTTGGGAACTCTTTTTGTGGCCACAAGAAATATCCTCCTCCCCAAGCTAGTCTTTGGGAGGTAAAAGTGAAGGGAGGATGCCTGGGTTTGCCATCATGGAAGAATGGCAAAGAAGCACAGTCAAGGTTTTCATTTTGCAAGTGGGATTTTTGGTCTTGAATTTTTGATGTGAAAATAGTGATTTGAAAATACCTTTTCCCCCTGTGCTTTGCTTTCTGTCAAATTCAGTACCACTGAGACCCAAATGAACATGACTTGGCAAGCTGCCAAACTAAACACATCCCAGCCAAGTGCCTAATAATGGAAATGAACATGTGGTGGGAAAGCTTCTTATGGATGTTTCATGGAAATAAGCTTCTGATGAAGCTGCAAAAACAATCATTTCTTCCTTGCTTCTTAAATCTCAATATATGAGATTAAATCCATCAGCTTACTTTTGTTGTTGAGTTGGAAATTTTAATTCCAAATGGTTAGTTTGGGCTAGTCATGTTTTAAGGAGTTAAAAAAAGTTAATCTTTTTCTTAGGGAAGTTCTTATATTATTCTTAAAAAAAGTTCCAAAAGACAGGAATTTGTTTTTCAAAAGTGCATTATAAATAGCTTTAAATTTATTTAATGGGGCTTATAAGGTATCTGGGTGCTGTTGTATGAAAATTATAAATAATTTAAATATTATTCACTTGTATGTTTAAAAAATAAAGCCATCCACTTTACCATAAAAACTTCAGGGTTCTGGAGTAAAGTTAGTGATATTTGCAAATTTTCTACTCCTTTGACTTAAATGCATCATGTCATTAACCTTTAGAAATGAATGTTTACAATTCTATATACAATCTATATTCCTCCATACTGATGCATATTCTTTGTCTCAGATAGGTCTTCCTTATTTGGGCCATACAAATTTATGAATATTTACATGAACATCCTCTGCATTTAGTTTTGATAAAACCAGGAGTATGGTTCATGCCAGTCAGCTCCTTTTTTGTCTTTGCAGATATAATGTCTGTTTTATGTCCATGTGTGAACTGCCTGGAAATACATTTATTCAGAAATCAATCAAAGTCAAGGAAATATTTTCAGAAATTTGTCACAAAGACCAAAGTGTTTTAGCCTTTTGCCTTAAAAATAAATAAAAATGGACTCAAAAAAGGTCATTTTCTGAAGACTACTTTGTTAAAAAGAAAATGATCAGAAGAAATGAATTTCCAAGTTTGCAAGCTTGGTCACTGGTAGAGGGGAAATTCTTTCTACTTGACAGACTTCTTTTACTTTTCTCCTGTCACGAAGAAGTTATTTCATTCTTGGAGCTGCTTGGAACTTTCATTCATGAACCATGTTGAATTCAAGGAGCAAAGTCAGGAAGGGTGATTCATATTTATAGTGACCTCTGTGCTCAGAAGGATCTAGGGGGAGGAAGGAGGTCACCAGACATTTTCTGGTGAAAATTTTGCTTAGGTCAATGTTTACATGTAAAGTTCACAGAAAAAACACTTCAGATCTGGGTGGAGATGAGTCAGATTCAGAACTAAGAAACTGGTTATTTCTGAAACTACTCAGAGCCAAATGACAAGTAATATAGCGGTCTTGTTTTCTAGGATTTCACATAATGCCTCTTTTTAAATATTCCACACTGCATGATGCTTGAATAGTATTTACACTCTTCGGTTTTATTACAGAATTCAACTTTATTCTTGATTTCCCCCAACTCATACTTCAGTTCAGTTTAGTAACTCAATCATGTCTGACTCTTTGTGATCCCATGAACTGCAGCACACCAGGCCTCCCTGTCCATCACCAATTCCCGGAGTTTACCCAAACCCATGTCCATTGAGTCGGTGATGCCATCCAACCATCTCATCCTCCACTGTCCCCTTCTCCTCCTGCCCTCAATCTTTCCCAGCATCAGAGTCTTTTCAAATGAGTCAGGTCTTCACATCAGGTGGTCAAAGTATTGGAGTTTCAGCTTCAACATCAGTTCTTCCAATGAACACCCAGGACTGATGCCCTTTAGGATGGACTGGTTGGATCTCCTTGCAGTCCAAAGGACTCTCAAGAGTCTTCTCCAACACCACAGTTCAAAACCATCAGTTCTTTGGCACTTAGCTTTCTTTAGAGTCCAACTCTCACATCCATACATGACTACTGGAAAAACCATAGCCTTGACTAAATGGACCTCTGTTGACAAAGTAATGTCTCTGATTTTAATATGCTATCTAGGTTGGTTATAACTTTCCTCCCAAGGAGTAAGTGACTTTTAATTTCATGGCTGCAATCACCATCTGCAGTGATTCTGGAGGCCCCCCCCAAATAAAGTCTGCTACTGTTTCCTCATCTATTTCCATGAAGTGATGGGACTAGATGCCATGATCTTAATTTTCTGAATGTTGAGCTTTAGGCCAACTTTTTCACTCTCCTCTTTCACTTTCATTAAGAGGTTCTTTAGTTCTTCACCTTCTGCCATAAGGGTGGTGTCATCTGCATATCTGAGGTTATTGATATTTCTCCTGGCAATCTTGATTCCAGCTTGTGCTTCTTCTAGCCCAGTGTTTCTCATGATGTACTCTGCATAGAAGTTAAATAAGCAGGGTGACAATATACAGCCTTGATATACTCCTTTTCCTATTTGGAACCAGTCTGTTGTTCCATGTCCAGTTCTAACTGTTGCTTCCTGACCTGCATACAGATTTCTCAAGAGGCAGGTCAAGTGGTCTGATATTCCCATCTCTTGAAGAATTTTCCACAGTTTATTGTGATCCACACAGTCAAAGGCTTTGGCATAGTCTATAAAGCAGATGTTTTTCTGGATCTCTCTTGCTTTTTTGATGATTCAGCAAATGTTGGCAATTTGGTTTCTGGTTCCTTCGCCTTTTCTAAAACCAGCTTGAACATCTGTAAGTTCACAGTTTGTATATTGCTGAAGCCTGGCTTGGAGAATTTTGAGCATTACTTTACTAGTGTGTGAGATGAGTGCAATTGTGTGGTAGTTTGAGCCTTCTTTGGCATTGCTTGGAACGAAAACTGACCTTTTCCAGTCCTGTGGCCACTGCTGAGTTTTCCAAATTTGCTGGCATATTAAGTGCAGCACTTTCACAGCATCATCTTTTACGATTTGAAATAGCTCAACTGAAATTCCTTCACATCCACTGGGTTTGTTCATAGTGATGCTTCCTAAGGCCCACTTGACTTCACATTTCAGGATGTCTGGCTCTAGGTGAGTGATCACACCATTGTGATTATTTGGTCATGAAGATCTTTTTGTACAATTCTTCTGTGTATTCTTGCCACCTCTTCTTAATATCTTCTGCCTCTGTTAGGTCCATACTATTTCTGTCCTTTATTGAACTCATCTTTGCATGAAATGTTCCCTTGATATCTCTAATTTTCTTGAATAGATCTCTAGTTTTTCCCATTCTGTTGTTTTCCTCTGTTTCTTTGCATTGATTGCTGAGGAAGGCTTTCTTGTCTCTCTCCTTGCTATTCTTTGGAACTCTGCATTCAAATAGGTATATCTTTCCTTTTCTCTTTTGCTTTTTGCTTCTCTTCTTTTCACAGCTATTTTTAAGTCCTTCTCAGATAACCATTTTGCTTTTTTGCACTTCTTTTTCTTGGGGATGGTCTTGATCCCTGTCTCCTGTCCAACGTCATGAACCTCTGTCCATAGTTCATCAGGCACTCTGTCTATCAGATGTAGTCCCTTAAATCTATTTCTCACTTTCACTGTATAATGTTGAGGGATTTGATTTAGGTCATACCTGAATGGTCTAGTGGTTTTCCCCACTTTCTTCAATTTAGGTCTGAAGAAGGGCTCATGATGAATAATTAATTATATTAGAGGGAATGAGATGACAGGGAATGAGACAAAAGTCTTCCTTTAGAGGGTGACAAGGATGGCCAAATCTAAAGCACGGAAAGGAATCAGCCATGGAGAGAATCCATGGATGCCTGATGTCCTAACAAGCATGCCTGGTCAAGGGGACCAAGTGTAAGAACTTGTGTGTTCTGGGAACAGAATGGATCCATTTCGACCTGAGTGTAGAGAGTGAGATGATGTTGGTAAGAAGGTAGAGTCTCTCCCAAATGCAATGGGACATCTTGAAGAGGTTTACATAGGGGAGTGATGAGATCTGATTTTCATTAGATCGCAATCAGAATAACAACAAAAAAATCCAACAGTTATTGGCTTCAAATACATCCCTGAAATTGTTGGTATTTCACTCCCTACAATTTTCTCTTTGTTTTTCTCTTTGTCTCTTCTCTTTTCTCTTTTCCAGTTTTGGGAAACTTAGGAGGACATATAATGGAGCTCTCCTCCACCCTGACATTCTAACACTCACGGAAACCTCCCTGATCATGTATGGATTCATCAATCTTGGCTTAAGGTACTCTTGTCACTGGGTTGATAGCATACTTTCTGAGAGAAGCTGTTGCTCTACCATGTTTCCATGGCATCGCCTTTTTAATTGGCTTTATCTGAGTTCTTTTGCTACCTCCATCAGTGCCCATGAGCAAGATAAAGGACATATATTCCTTCTGTTGTGTTCAGATCTGTGAGGGTATGGGAGGCAGGTAGGACCACCTGGTCTGGGAGCCAGCCATACATGAGGAAATATGATGAAGCACTATGGCAACAAGTTTTGTAACCACCTGTCCATAGCAGGTACAATAGGAGTGCACACTTCCCAGCCTTGTGGACAGGTGGAATCCAAGAGCACCTGTTTGAGTTCTTGGAATCCCAAGACTAGATATTGAGGATACTCTCAATGTAACTCAAGATTTCTGAATCAAAAGGTACACCTGAGAACAGCTTATTTGTTTATGTTCCAGGAGTATATTGGGGGAGGCATTTGCAGATGGTGCTAATAGACATGCTCAAAGATGTAGTTCTAGTTTTGACCAGACTAGAACTGCCCTGCTCAGCAGCCTTCTACACCCTTCTAAGGGAGGATCTGACTGTGGCTGGAGAAACCCTGTGACTCTCTGTAGGTTTGGAAAAACAGAATGAAAAGGGAGTGTTTGGATAGAGTTGCCTTAGGAAAAATTATTATAGGAAATTCGTGGAAAAACATTAGTTTCCAATTTCAGAGCTACTCAAAATATCAGCTAACTAAATATAGAACAGTGCTCACAATCTTGCAGGTCTTTAAGTCTGACTTAAAAATGAGTGCTGAGGGATGATGCCTTCTCTCTCTCTTTTCTGTTCTCCTTTTAATTTTTCTTTCCCAGTCAGCTTTGTAAGCTTAACTGAGGATGAACATCAAACAAGAATTTCAGTTGTTCTAACACAAGTTCTTACTTAATTTGAAAAATGTGCTTGGTGTTAATGAAATTTCCCTCTGAAAAAAAGTAATAGCTGACATGAAATAGGGACCATTTCATACACTAAAAGAGCTCACTAATGCATCTCTCAGGACATGTTTTACAAAGCTTGTGAAAATCAGAAGAACACCATCATCATTCAGTATTCTTGGAATGAATTGTAGAGTCCAAGGATTCTGTGTGATGGACTGTAAGATCTTGTTCTTTGTGTCTCCCAAAGAAGAATTTTATCTATAGAAGGAACTTGAGCCTGATGTAAAATAAAACTTCTCAAGTGTAAATGGTGTGAGGCTTGAAATTCACTTCCTTTTTTTAACTGGAGTATGGTTGTTTGGGGCTTCCCTGATAGTTCAGTTGGTAAAGATTCCACCTGCAATGCAGGAGACTCTGGTTTGATTCCTGAATTGGGAAAATCCACTGGAGAAGGTATAGGCTACCCACTCCAGTTTTATTGGGCTTCCCTTGTGACACAGCCAGTAAAGAATCTGCCTGCAATGCAGGAGACCTGGGTTCGTTCCATGGGTTGGGAAGATCCCCTGGAGAAGGGAAAGGCTACTTACTCTAGTATTCTGGCCCAGAGAATTCCATGGACTGTATAGTCCATGGGGTCGCAAAGAATTGGACATGACTGAGGGACTTTCAATCAATTCAATGGTTGCTTTACAATGTGTTAGGTTATGCTGTAGAACAATCTGAACTGAAAGCAACCTGGATGTCCACTGACAGATGAATGGATAAAGAAGATGTGGTACGTGTATACAATATAATATCAGCTATAAAATGAACATGTGTAGTGACATGGATAAATGCAGAGTTTGTCATACAGGGTGAAGTAAGTCAGAGAAAAAAATAGTATCATATATTAACACATATGGAATCTAGAAAAATGGTACTGTTGAACCTATTTGCAGGGCAAGAATAGAGTTGAAGATGTAGAGGAGCTTGTGGACACGAGGGCAGGGGGAAGAGTGTAGGACAAATTGAGAGGGTAGAATTGCCGTATTATGCTTATAGCTGAAATTCACTTCTAAGTGGAATCATTCAAAGGTATTCTTTGGTGGTCTAATTTTTCTTTCATTTTTAAACCTTTTATCCTGAAAGCAATTAAAAATAATAAACATTTGTGGGAAAAAAAGTGGGAAGGGATACCTGTAATCATTTGCTTTCTTCTCTCCTCTTTGCTTTATATGTATGTACGGATGCGTCTCCTTATCTGTGGCTGTTATATTCTATAAAGTACTGAAAACACTGAATTAGGGAACACTGAGCCATTGTTCGCTGATTCCTAGAATGTCTACGTTCACTCTTGCCATTTCCTGTTTGACCACTTCCAATTTGCCTTGATTCATGCACCTAACATTCCAGGTTCCTATGCAATGTTGCTCTTTACAGCATTGGACCTTGCCTCTATCACCAGTCACATCCACAGCTGGGTATTCTTTTTGCTTTGGCTCCGTCCCTTCATTCTTTCTGGAGTTATTTTCTACTGATCTCCAGTAGCATATTGGGCACCTACTGATCTGGGGAGTTCCTCTTTCAGTATCCTATCATTTGCCTTTTCATACTGTTCATGGGGTTCTCAAGGCAAGAATACTGAAGTGGTTTGCCATTCCCTTCTCCAGTGGACCACATTCTGTCAGACCTCTCCACCATGACAGAAGTAGAAGATATTAAGAAGAGGTGGCAAGAATACAGAGAAGTGTACAAAAAAGATCTTCACGACCAAGATAATGATGATGGTGTGACCACTCACCGACAGCCAGACATCCTAGAATGTGAAGTCAAGTGGGCCTTAGAAAGCATCACTATGAACAAAGCTAGTGGAGGTGATGGAATTCTAGTTGAGCTATTTCAAATCCTGAAAGATGGTGCTGTGAAAGTGGTACACTCAATATGCCAGCAAATGTGGGAAACTCAGCAGTGGCCATAGGACTGGAAAAGGTCAGTTTTCATTCCAATCTCAAAGAAAGGCAATGACAAAGAATGCTCAAACTACCACACAATTGCACTCATCTCACACACCAGTAAAGTAATGCTCAAATTTCTCCAAGCCAGGCTTCAGCAATATGTGAACCGTGAACTTCCAGATGTTCAAGCTGGTTTTAGAAAAGACAGAGGAACCAGAGATCAAATTGCTAACATCCGCTGGATCATCGAAAAAGCAAGAGAGTTCCAGAAAAATATCTACTTCTGCTTTATTGACTATGCCAAAGCCTTTGACTGTGTGGATCACAATAAACTGTGGGAAATTCTGAAAGAGATGGGAATACCAGTCCACCTGACCTGCCTTTTGAGAAACCTGTATGCAGGTCAGGAAGCAACAGTTAGAACTGGTCATGGAACAACAGGCTGGTTCCTTTTGTTCCTTTGGTAACAAAAAGAGTACATCAAGGCTGTATATTGTCACCCTGCTTATTTAACTTATATGCAGAGTACATCATGAGAAACACTGGGCTTGAATAAGCACAAGCTGGAATCAAGATTGCCAGGAGAAATATCAATAACCTCAGATATGCAGATAACATCACCCTTATGACAGAAAGTGAAGAGGAACTAAAAAGCCTCTTGATGAAAGTGAAAGAGGAGAATGAAAAAGTTGGCCTAAAGCTCAACATTCAGAAAATGAAGATCATGGCATCTGGTCCTATCACTTCATGGAAAATAGATGGGGAAACAGTGGAAACAGTGTCAGACTTTATTTTTCTGGGCTCCAAAATCACTGCAGATGGCGATTGCAGCCATGAAATTAAAAGATGCTTACTCCTCTGAAAGAAAGTTATGACCAACCTAGATAGCATATTCAAAAGCAGAGACATTACTTTGTCAACAAAGGTCCATCTAGTCAAGGCTATGGTTTTTCCAGTGGTCATATATGAATGTGAGAGCTGGACTATAAAGAAAGCTGAGTGCTGAAGAATTGATGCTTTTGAAGTGTGGTGTTGGAGAAGACTCTTGAGAGTCCCTAGGACTGCAAGGAGATCCAACCAGTTCATTCTAAAGGAGATCAGTCCTGGGTATTCTTTGGAAGGAATGATGCTAAAGCTGAAACTCCAGTACTTTGGCCACCTCATGTGAAGAGTTGACTCATTGGAAAAGACTCTGATGCTGGGAGAGATTGGGGGCAGAAGGAGAAGGGGAGGACAGAGGATGAGATGGCTGGATGACATCACCGACTTGATGGACGTGAGTTTGGGTGAACTCCAGGAGTTGGTGATGGACAGGGAGGCCTGGCGTGCTATGATTCTTGGGGTCGCAAAGAGTTGGACACAACTGAGTGACTGAACTGAACTGAACTGAACTGAGCCATTGTTCCTAGGAGAAATGCAAGGTTGGGTTCCTTCAAGCCTCTAGGCTGAACGTTGTCATCAACAGAGCAATATTCAAACTTGTTTTAAGTGTGTTTCTGTTTAAAGACGTCTAATTTCACATATGTTAAATTGTGAATTTAATGTTGTTTTCTCAACATGGAATTCATGGGTGACAGAACTGTACGTTATGACGACAATGAAGTTTATGTAATACACATATTACAGCAATTTAGAAAAATTCTGAATCCTGTCCCAAACATTTTATGAAATATGCTTGCTTGGTCCTTGGGACTCCTTGGATTCCAAGAAATCTGAAACTTGGTAGGCTGGTCAAGCCAATGAAACTCTTACCTAGTAGAAATGCTTTTTCTTGGAAATTCTTCAGGGATCAGAGAGAAGTAGACTAGGATCCCACTCTCTGACAATTATTTCAGTTATTTACCTTTGAGAAAGACTGAAAACTAGGAATTTCCCCTTCTTAAAAGAATTATCATGACGGATAAGCAACATGTTCTCAGTTTGAGGGATGTAGATGTAAGTTTGCTAAACTTCTCAATTTTATGCTTCTTAGAATGGTCCATTTTTCCATGATGACATTTCCTATTTCACTACAGCATTACAGATATTTTAAGGAACTAGAAACTGAGAGACAGAGGATTCGGAAAAAAGTTATCTCTCTTTTTGACTAAATTTTCTCCTGCTTCCTTCACCCTGCCCCTAATTATAACTTCATCTGTATTTTTGACTCTTCTTAACTCAAAATTGAATGATGGATGGCCTTCCTGACAGTGACTCAAAATGAAATGATATAAACATGAATAACAGACTTTATGTCATCCAGCATAAGAATTTTTCAGTTGAATTTATTTCACCTATAAGGGATTACTAAGATATGCAAGCCCAGAAGATAGAGGTTTGGTTGGTGTAAATTACTTGATGCCTTTGTTTTGTTTTCCTCATTAGAATGATCACCATAATGGTAGTTATTCTCCTTGATTTATTGGAAAGATGCTACATTCAGGCATGCTATTTTTAAGAGGTTGCAGAGCTAATAGAGGGGATATCTGGCTTCTTTACCTGGAGTACATTGTTAATGCCTTGAGTTGCAGGAAGGACAACTTGTACTGAATTGGTTTGTAACCAGTTTGTATAGACCTTATAAATTTTTGGTAGCAAATGCTTTCCCTGCTGAACCAAACTTGGATCCGTTCACCCACTTTCAGTAAAACCAACCTACTGACACCTGGTTGTAATGAAGGGAAATTCAACATTTATTGTAAGGCACCATACCATACAAGGGTCGGGGAGGGCTTCCTAGGTGTCTCAATGGTAAAGAATCTGCCAGCCAGTGCAGGAGACACAGGAGAGAGATGTGGGTTCAATCTCTGGGTTGGGAAGATTCCCTGGGAGTAGGAAATGGCAACTCACTCCAGTATCCCTTGCCTGGAAAATCCCATGGACAGAGGAGCCTGGCAGGCTATAGTCCATAGGGTCTCAAAGAGTCAGACACAACTGAGCAGCCAAGCAAGCACATACCATACAAGGGAGAACAGGTGACTCATGTCCAAAATCCTGAACTCCCTGAAGGGTTTCAGAAAAGCATTTTTAAAGGCAAGGTGAGGGAGGTGTGTGATCAGCTCATGAACTATTTTCTGATTCATTGATTATGAGGTAACAGGGAGATGTCACAGATGTTAACATTATCAGTCTTTAGGTGCAGTAGGTCTGGGGGCTATGAGCTCATGATTGTCACATGGCTAATTTCTTCCATTTGATGGTTGTTTTAGCATCTGTAAAACAGCTCAGGAAATGTGTATCAGATACTACTGTCTAGATACTTCAGAGACATGTTACAACAGAGGATATGGGGATGGGTCCTGGGAAGGCCCTATAGGGTACTGCTTGGTTATACTTTTCCATTAATCCTTAACTCAGTTACCTTTGATTTGCACAATGCAGACTTCTCAGTCCCATTTCAAAGTTCTGCCCAGTTGTTACAAGAAGTTCTTGGAGACGTCTTTTGTGAGTTAACCAATAGTTCTCACATATCATTTTCTATCTAGGACCTTTCACTGATCTGTACAGCTCTTGGAACCACTTAACACTGGCACCTAAGCACCAAGAACACCTGTCGTATTTCATATTGAAACGCAAGGAAAGCACTTTTCTTCTACTCCCTGGTCTCCCAGGTTTGGAGAATCATTGTTTTTAACATATAAAATTTCCCCATTCCTCTTATATTAATAATAAAGCCTGAGGAACAGCAACTCCTCCTTCTGTCCTTGCAAATAAACTCACACTCTTCCTTTTCATAGTATATAGATTCCAAGGGCTGCCAACCCTACTAGAGTTGCATGGACGCATGTGATTTCTAATAGTAGTGAGGAATACCCTCAGATGGGGCCTCTGCTCTAGTCTCAAAGTTAATGTAATTGAAATAATTTCCTTGCTCTGCTCTTAGTGACTGGTCCAAGAAGACCTTAGGAACTTTGTCTTCTATGTTCTGGGATATCAAGTATTAGTGTAGTCCGAAGTGTCCAAATGCTTACCAGTAACTACAGAGCATTCATGGCAGCATTACTATACATGGATTTTTGAGATCCTAAAAAAAAAAAAAAAAAAAAAAAGGAGCGATGGCTGTGTGGCTCAGGAGGGGCCAAGACAAGCTATCCCACAACCAAGATCAGGAGTGGCAGCCAAGAGGAGTTACCCCATGTCCAAGGTAAGGAGTGGTGGCCGTGAAGAGATACCCCATGTCCAAGGTAAGAGAAACCTAAGTAGGATGGTAGGTGCTGAGAGAGGGCATCAGAGGGCAGACAAACTGAAACCATAATCCAGACAACTAGCCAATCTGATCACATGGACCACAGCCAACTCAATGAAACTAAGCCATGCTGTGTGGGGCCACCCAAGATGGGAGGGTCATGGTGGAGAGGTCTGACAGAATGTGGTCCACTGGAGAAGGGAATGGCAAACCACTTCAGTATTCTTGCCTTGAGAACCCCATGAGCAGTATGAAAAGGCAAAAAGATAGGACACTGAAAGATGAACTCTGCAGGTTGGTAGGTGCCCAATATGCTACTGGAGATCAGTGGAGAAATAACTCCAGAAAAAATGAAGGGATGGAGCCAAAGCAAAAAGAATACCCAGCTGTGGATGTGTCTGGTGATAGAAGCAAAGTCTGATGCTGTAAAGAGCAATATTGCATAGGAACCTGGAATGTTAGGTCCATGAATCAAGGCAAATTGGAAGTGGTCAAATAGGAGATGGCAAGAGTGAACATCGACATTCTAGGAATCAGCGAGCTAAAATGAACTGGAATGGGTGAATTTAACTCAGATGACCATTATATCTACTACTGTGGGCAAGAATCCCTTAGAAGAAATGGAGTAGCCATCATAGTCAACAAAAGATTCCAAAATGCAGTACTTGGATGCAATCTCAAAAACGATAGAATGATCTCTGTTCGTTTCCAAGGCAAACCATTCAATATCATGGTAATCCAAGTCTATTCCCCAACCAGTAACACTGAATAAGCTGAAGTTGAACGGTTCTATGAAGACCTACAAGACCTTTTAGAACTAACACCCAAGAAAGATGTCTTTTTCATGATAGGGGACTGGAATGCAAAAGTAAGAAGTCAAGAAACACATGGAGTAACAGGCAAAAATGGCCTTGGAGTACAGAATGGAGCAAGGCAAAGGCTAATAGAGTTCTGCCAATAGAACACACTGGTCATAGCAAACATCCTCTTCCAAAAACACAAGAGAAGACTCTACACATGGACATCACCAGATGGTCAACACTAAAATCAGGCTGATTATAGTCTTTGCAACCAAAGATGGAGAAACTCTATACAGTCAGCAAAAACAAGACCAGGAGCTGACTGTGGCTCAGATCATGAAGTCCTTATTGCCAAATTCAGACTGAAATTGAAGAAAGTAGAGAAAACCACTAGACCGTGCAGGTGTGACCTAAATCAAATCCCTTATGATTATACAGTGGAAGTGAGAAATAGATTAAAGGGACTAGATCTGATAGAGTGCCTGATGAACTATGGACAGAGGTTCGTGACAGTGGACAGGACCAGGGATCAAGACCATCCCCAATAAAAGGAAATGCAAAAAGGCAAACTGGCTGTCTGATGAGGCCTTACAAATAGCTGTGAAAAGAAGAGAAGCAAAAAGCAAAGGAGAAAAGGAAAGATATAAGCATCTAAATGCAGAGTTTCAAAGATAGCAAGGAGACATAAGAAAGCCTTCTTCAGAGATCAATGCAAAGAAATTGAGGAAAACAATAGAATGGGAAAGACTAGAGATCTCTTCAGAAAATTAGAGATACCAAGGGAACATTTCATGCAAAGATGGGCTCAATAAAGGACAGAAATGGTATGTCCAATAAAGGACAGAAGCAGAAGATATTAAGAGGAGGTGGCAAGAATACACAAAAGAACTGTACAAAAAAGATCTTCATAACCCAGAAAATCACGATGGTGTGATCACTAACCTAGAGCCAGTCACCCTGGAATGTGAAGTCAATTGAGCCTTAGAAAGCATCACTAGGAACAAAGCTAGTGGAGGTGATGGAATTCCAGTTGAGCTATTTTAAATTCTAAAAGATGTTGCTGTGAAAGTGCTACACTTAATATGCCAGCAAATTTGGAAAACTCAGCAGTAGCCACAGGACTGGAAAAGGTCAGTTTTCATTCCAATCCCAAAGAAAGGCAATGACAAAGAACGCTCAAACTACCACACAATTGCACTCATCTCACACACTAGTAAAGTAATGCTAAAAATTCTTCAAGCCAGGCTTCAGCAATATGTGAACCATGAACTTCCAGATGTTCAAGCTGGTTTTAGAAAAGGCAGAGGAACCAGGGATCAAATTGCCGACATTTACTGGATCATGGAAAAAGCAAGAGAGTTCCAGAAAAACATCTATTTCTGCTTTATTGACTATGCCAAAGCCTTTGACTGTGTGGATCACAATAAACTGTGGGAAATTCTAAAAGAGATGGGAATACCAGACCACCTGACCTGCCTCTTGAGAAACCTATATGCAAGTCAGGAAGCAATAGTTAGAACTGGACATGGAACAACAGACTGGTTCCAAATAGGAAAAGAAATACATCAAGGCTGTATATTGTCACTATGCTTATTTAACTTATATGCAGAGTACATCATGAGAAACGCTGGGCTGGAAGAAGCACAAGCTGGAATCAAGATTGCCGGGAGAAGTATTAATAACCTCAGATATGCAGATGACACCACCCTTATGGCAGAAAGTGAAGAAGAACTAAAGAGCCTCTTGATGAAAGTGAAAGAGTAGAGTGGAAAAGTTGGCTTAAAGCTCAACATTCAGAAAACTAAAATCATGGCATCCTGTCCAATCACTTCATGGAAATAGGTGGGGAAACAGTGGAAACAGTGTAAGACTTTATTCTGGGGACTTCGGAATCACTGCAGATGGTGATTGCAGCCATGAAATTAAAAGATGCTTACTCCTTCGAAGCAAAGTTATGACCAACCTAGACAGCATATTAAAAAGCAGAGGTGTTACTTTGTCAACAAAGTTCCGTCTAGTCAAGTCTATGGTTTTTCCAGTGGTCATGTATGGATGTGAGAGTTGGACTATAAAGAAAGCTGAGCTCCGAAGAATTTATGCTTTTGAACTGTGGTGTTGGAGAATACTCTTGTGAGTCCCTTGGACTGCAAGGAGATCCCAACAGTCCATCCTAAAGGGGATCAGTCCTGAGTGTTCATTGGAAGGACTGATGTTGAAGCTGAAACTCCAATACTTTGGCCACCTCATGCGAAGAGCTGACTCATTTAAAAAGACCCTGATGCTGGGAAAGATTGAGGGCAGGAGGAGAAGAAAATGACAGAGGATGAAATGGTTGGATGGCATCACCAACTCAATGGACATGGGTTTGGGTAAACTCTGGGAGTTGGTGATGGACAGGGAGGCCTGGTGTGCTGTGGTTCATGGGTTTGCCAAGAGTTGGACATGACTGAGTGACTGAACTGAAAAAAAAAAAAAAAAGAATCCCTACACCAAAAAAAACCAGGAATATACTTCTCTGATTTGAATACAGGTTTACACAAAACACCACGATGAATTTATAATCATAATACTAACAAACTTGAAACCCAGACACTTAAAGAGGAAGAGTTTATGAAATAATGGTTGTAAAATTTGATTTCTATATAGAATTTTTGTGCTATTTGTGATTTCTATAGACTTGTCTAAGTTAGAGAGTAAATATCAGACATGATTTGTTGCTTTCAAAAAAACTGTAGATGTTGAGAAAGAGGGAATGTTTAAGTTCGTTTTCAGGACCTGCCAAAGCACTGATGTTATAACCCTGGTTTGGATGATTGCTCTATCCACTCACAGCAAATTGAGTGGCAGCAATTATCTTACTAATTAGTCAGTATCTTCTTCATTCTTTTCTTCTCACCAACTTAGATAACTGAACTAGATAAGCAGAAGTACTAAGTTGAAACTATATTTAACCTAATTCGCTAGAAAAGGATATACCCAAATAAAGTGTTAAAACAGACCCTATGAAACTTGTGCTGTACAATTTACAAACATGTGACTGGTAGTATTGTGTACTATTTATTATTTGATTTCAGATTTAGGAGAATTTAATTAAAAATAATGAATTGTTCCAATATTTCCCTAAATCCTTCCTCTACTGTAATAGGAATTTAGAGGTTAAATTGCTAAGTATTTACCAATTCAGGGGAAAAATGTGTAAATTTTAATTATATTTGTCATTAAGGTAAAAACAGACCAGGAGCTTATCTTCTGAATTTCTGAAAAGTGAAATCTTTTTCTTTGTAAGGTATATTATAAACATCATATTGAAGACTATATTTCAATAAAATGAAATACAACTCACAAATTAAAAAAAAAAGAAAAGCATGCAAGTAAAATTAAATGGGATGTAAAATCACATTGTTTTCTAGACCAGTGCTTCTTAGACTTTAGTGCACACACGTATCACCTAAGGATCTTATTAAAATGAAGATTCTGATTCAGGAGGTAGTTGCTGAGATTCTGCCTTTCAACAAGGTGCCAGGTCAGGTCAGTGCTCTCCCTTCCAAGAACCACGCTTTGAGTAGCCTGGAACTAAGAGATGTTTGGCCTCCCTTTAGCTCAAACAGCAAAAAATCTGCCTGCAATGCAGGAAACCTGGGTTCAGTCCCTGGGTTGGGAAGATCCCCTGGAGGAGGAAATAGCAGTCCACTCCAGTATTCTTGCCTGGAGAATCCCATGGACAGAGGAGTCTGGTGGGCTACAGTCCACGGGATCACAAAGAGTCAGATACGACTGAGCAACTAACACTACCACTAAGAGATGTTTAAATTTTCTCCCTCTTTTGTCAACCATTAGGACCCTTGAGATGAAGAGATGAGACATGAAAGTAATGGTAGCTCACCTCTAGTTATTAACCATTCTGATAAGGACTTAGTATCAGTCTGATTTGGCTTCTATAACAACATACCACAGATTAGGTACTTTATAAAAAACAGAAACTTATTGTTCTCAGTTCTGGAGTCTGGAAATACCAAGATCAAGGCCCCAGATGGTTGCTTTCTGGTGAAGATCCTTTTCCTGTTCATGGCTGGCACCTTATTGCGATGTCCTCACATAGTGGAAGGGCAAAGTATCTCGCTGGAGCCTCTTTTGTAAAGGCACAGATTCAATTCAGGAGGGATCCACTCTCATGACCTAAGCACCACCCAAAGGCCCAATTCATAATACTATTATATTTTGGGGGATTAGGATTTCAACATATTAATTTTAAGGGGATATAAACACTCAGATGCTCAGACTGTAGCATATTGGGAAGAAGCTACTAGAACAGTGCTTCTCAAATATTAGAGTGCACAGGATTTACTGAGGATGTTGCTAAAATACAAACTTCTTTTAGTTTGCCTTTTGAAATTTTCTGGACAAAATTGAGGAAAAGGCACGAGGCAGGGGTCTTCAGTTTATTTAAGTGGACTACTTGCTAAGATTCTGGAGAAGGGAATCAGAGAAGGAGGAGGTGGGATGTAGAAAGTCAGTGTCAGGAGGTAGCAAGCTGGGTTCTCTTTGATTTAAGCTCCTTCCCACATGGGTTCTTGTGCCATTTCTTTCATGACACTTGTGACTGTCCTGTGGCCCCAAAGCCCAGAGGTGTCCAGACTGGTCTCAGTCTGCTACATACCTCAGACTACTTGAAGGCTGAAGACAAATAATTTTAGCCCAGGGAATTCCCTTTATGACCAGGACTGCCTCTTATTCCTCCCACTTGAAATAAATAGAAGTCAGCAGGACTTTCGTCACCTCTCACTTCTGTCCAGTTCAAGTTTCTGTCTGTACATGTGTGCACACATCATTTGGAGGCAAACAGAGAGGCTAGAGTAGATCAGTTATCCCTCCAGAGTGTCTTTTCATTTCCTCGACTGGCAGTGGCAACCAAGTACAGTTTTCCATTTGGACCGAAGCTTTATTCCCTTCAAATTCACCTGCAATGCATCCTTATCCCACACCTTGTCATTGTGCAGCTCCTGTCTTCAGTCTGGGGTCTAATTTGGATGTGGGATGCTGAAGACAAACACTATAGACAAAGCCCAGGGTCATGTTTGTGAGAGTTCTGACAATGGTTCTTCCATTTACTTACTTTCTTATTACACACCCATCTACTTCCAGATGATCTTTTGTTTCTGTGAACACAGATGCACACTCGTGTGCACACACACATATCAGCTTTCTCTGTTTATTTCTTCCAAAATTATATTGCACAAGCATGAAAGCTGAAAAACCTCCCACTTCCTTGCTGGCCTGTTGAAACTTTCCTGATGACAGTCCCAAGGAAACCACAATAGGCCATGAGTTAACATTTCAGATTGGAAGGATCTCCCCACCCGCCTCTCCTGTCAGTGAGGCATAACGTTCCCAGCTGATTTCCCCATTTGACCCAACCTTTCCTGGAAACCTGTTTCCGAAGAAGTCAGTGGGAAGACGTGAAAGAGGGGTTTGCCTGAGTACGGGAGATGGAGACTGGGGTCTGATATGGTTGAGTGGCTCTCTTCTGGGACCAGGAACGGAAGTCTGCTGGCTATTTTTGAACTTTGCCACTAGTTTACCATAAGGACACCAGCCCCGAGTTCTCACAACAACAACAAAAAATTATAAACAAAATAAATAGAGCGGAGTTACAGTTCCTCTTCTGGAATATTTTGAGCATGAACATTTCAAGAATTGGCCTCATACATAAAGATCCCAACTGACTTGATATAAAAATATAAGCCATGATTTCATGGCTTTCTAAACATATTCATGTGCTGTGCTGTGCTTAGTTGCTCAGTCGTGTCTGACTCTTTTTGACCCCATGGACTGTAACCCATCAGACTTCTGTCAAGGGAATTTTCCAGGCAAGAATACTGGAGTGGGTTGCCATGCCCTCCTCCAGGGAATCTTCCCAACCCAGGGATTGAACCCAGGTCTCCTGCATTGCAGGCAGATTCTTTACCAGCTGAGCCACCAGGGAAGCCCTAAACATACTCATATACATACACAATAAAGCGAACAGTTAGAGTAAGATCTAATCTCTCAAGTGTTGAAGGGCAGACATCTCTCCCTGCTCCCTACTCTTTCTCAGCATTGATTCAAGAGAGTAGGCTGCATGTCAGGAGTTAGATACTAATTTAGTTTTTCCAAACTGGGTGAGAAAACTCTGAGAATGATAATTTCTTGTGAGTCAGGTTGTTATGTTACCATGCCACATGTAATAGTATTGTGCAAAGCCATCTGCCTCCGTAAGCGGCAGGGAGTTAAGATTGTAATGGTGATGTGATATGGAGGTAGAAAATGGTCAAGGCTTCCCTCACCATCTTTTATGGTACAGAAACTATTCACTATGGCACAGAAGCTCAGGAATTCAAGGGAATGGAGATGCTCAGATCACATACCACGAACACAAACCTTGAACCAGGATGGATGCCCTCTTTGAACTATTACATGGAACATATCGCATTGCTTAAGCAACGTCCATTACAAAAGGATAATTATTTCCCTTACTTTGTAGCATTGTTAACCACAGAAATTCAACCCCACTCTCTTGGGCTCAAGAGGAAACACTGTTGTTATGGTTGTTTCAAGTCAAGCTGAGAGGGATCATCCCTTTCTGGATGGTCAGCCAGTTGAAGTGCTGAGCCATTGACATTCTGGACTTTGTGGGACACAGTGGTGATGGCAGTTTGTGTACTTAGTACTCATCAGGTACAAAGCTAAATCATTCACATGTTCTATCTCCTTTAGTTCTCATGATTTCTCTTTGTGGTAATTATCATTTTTCAGAGTTTACAAATGAATAAACTGAAGATGAGAAGGGGGCAGGTGTGGTCAAGTAACTTAACTGAAGCCAAGTAGCTATTAAATGAAAGAGCCCAAATTCAAATCAAATCCATCAGACACCAAAGCCAATGGCTATAGTAGACAAACTCCAAGACCACTTTAAGTCCAGGAACCATAAGGGATAGAGCTCTTATGGGCAAGTTTTCCACCTCAAAAATATTTAAAAATTACAAAAGAAGACTTGGGCAAAAAATATCCATGGCTATGGTTCACTTTAAAGATGGGCTCGATAAAGGACAGTAATGATATGGACCTAATAGAAGCAGAAGATATTAGGAAGAGGTGGCAAGAATATACAGAAGAACTGTACAGAAAAGATCTTCACGACCCAGATAATCATGATGGTGTGATCACTCACCTAGAGCCAGACGTCCTGGAATGTGAAGTCAAGTGGGCCTTAGAAAGCATCACTACGATCAAAACTAGTGGAGGTGATGGAATTCCAGTTGAGCTATTTCGAATCCTAAAAGATGATGCTGTGAAAGTGCTGCACTCAATATGCCAGCAAATTTGGAAAACTCAGCAGTGGCCACAGGACTGGAAAAGGTCAGTTTTCATTCCAATCCCAAAGAAAGGCAATGACAAAGAATGCTCAAACTACTGCACTCATCCAACAAGCTAGTAAATGCTCACAATTGCACTCATCCAACAAGCTAGTAAAGTAATGCTTAAATTCTCCAAGCCAGGCTTCAGCAATACATGAACCATGAACTTCCACATGTTCAACCTGGTTTTAGAAAAGGCAGAGGAACAAGAGATCAAATTGCCAACATCCACTGGATCATGGAAAAAGCAAGAGAGTTCCAGAAAAACATCTATTTCTGCTTTATTGACTATGCCAAAGCCTTTGACTGTGTGGATCACAATTAACTGTGGAAAATTCTGAAAGAAATGGGAATACCAGACCACCTGATCTGCCTCTTGACAAACCTATATGCAGGTCAGGAAGCAACAGTTAGAACTGGTCATGGAACAACAGACTGGTTCCAAATAGGAAAAGGAGTACGTCAAGGCTGTATATTGTCACCCTGCTTATTTAACTTGGAGAAGGCAATGGCAACCCACTCCAGTACTTTTGCCTGGAAAATCCCATGGACAGAGGAGCCTGGTTGGCTGCAGTCCATGGGATCACTAAGAGTTGAATATGCAGAGTACATCATGAGAAACGCTGGGCTGGAATAACCACAAGCTAGAATCAAGATTGCTGGGAGAAATATCGATAACTTTAGATATGCAGATAACACCACCCTTATGGCAGAAAGTGAAGAGGAACTAAAAAGCTTCTTGCTGAAAGTGAAAGAGGAGAGTTGAAAAAGTTGGCTTAAAGCTCAACACTCAGAAAACTAAGATCATGGCATCTGGTCCCACCACTTCATGGCAAATAGATGGGGAAACAGTGGAAACAGTGTCAGACTTTATTTTGGGGGCTCCAAAATCACTGCAGATGGTGATTGCAGCCATGAAATTAAAAATTACTCCTCGGAAAGAAAGTTATGACCAACCTAGATAGCATATTAAAAAGCAGAGATATTACTTTGCCAACAAGGGTCCGTCTACTCAAGGCTATGGTTTTTCCAGTGGTCATGTATGGATGTGAGAGTTGGACTGTGAAGAAAGCTGAGCGCCGAAGAATTGATGCTTTTGAAGTGTGGTGTTGTAGAAGACTCTTAAGAGTCCCTTGGACTGCAAGGAGATCCAACCAGTCCATTCTGAAGGAGATCAGCCCTGGGATTTCTTTGGAAGGAATGATGCTAAAGCTGAAACTCCAGTACTTTGGCCACCTCATGTGAAGAGTTGACTCATTGGAAAAGACCCTGATGCTGGGAGGGATTAGGAGCAGGAGGAAAAGGGGAGGACAGAGGATGTGATGGCTGGATGACATCACCGACTTGATGGAAATGAGTGTGGGTAAACTCTGGGAGATGGTGATGGACAGGGAGGCCTGGCGTGCTGCGATTCATGGGGTCACAAAGAGTTGGACACGACTGAGC
The DNA here is from genome assembly GCA_935064755.1 of Tragelaphus eurycerus. Taxonomy (NCBI): domain Eukaryota; kingdom Metazoa; phylum Chordata; class Mammalia; order Artiodactyla; family Bovidae; genus Tragelaphus; species Tragelaphus eurycerus. Next base: position 16,362,977 of record CAKXYN010000002.1, on the reverse strand, counting down.
GACTGAACTGAACTGAAGAACACTCTAAGAAAAGCAGAGGAAGGAGTAGATTGTCAGCAAGCACTGTTCATGGCCATATTCTTGCTGTGTTATATCATCCACAGAATTTTCTCTTATCACCAGGCATTAGTATTCACACAGTCAGGTTAACTTCCAAATTTTTGATGAATTACTCTTTCAAGTTTTGTTCCTAGAAAGAGATTGTATATTTGTATCGCCAATGAGTTGATGTAATGACTTGATCTTTTAAGAATAGCACTTGATCTTCTTAGTAAAGATTAGCTGCTCACATATCAAAGAAGGTAGACAGATGGCTTATAAGCAAATGAAAAAATGCTCCATACCTCATGTCATTAGGGAAATGCAAATTAAAACAATAATTAAATATCAGTGCACACTTATTAGAATGACCAAAATCCAGAACTGACACCATCAATTTATTGTGGGACTGTGGAGCAAAAGGAACTCTCACTGCCT